>CM033345.1:14942463-20292896 GCA_019395295.1 Osmanthus fragrans | reverse complement strand
CTCTCTCTCTCTGTTATTCTTCTCGATAATCGATATCTGTGAAGCTTGTTATGATTGGAATTTGCTCCACTGAAATCGCCGTGGCCGATAGCAGGGTTTACAAAAAGTGTATCGGCTTTCGCTTCCGGTTGGGACCCTTTCCCTTAGTCTCAAACTGATGTCGTTTATTATCGTCGAGAAAGTGCAGTTGATCTTAAAAGTTCATATTTAAAAAGTTTTAACAATCTTTAATAAGGCAATTTAATCATTAGGAATGATCGGAGTGATGGAATGAACTGGATGAGCGACGGAAACTTTCAACCATGGGAAGTCACTATTTTATAAAAAAAAAAAATTCCCAAAAATTAAAATGGTGGCTGTAAATTTTGTAGTTCGTAAAAATGGTGTATTATCGGACCCCACCCTATCTCATCACATCTCGACTTTTCTGTCCCAAATTATTCGATTTCTGTTTAATAAAAAAAATTATATAATCGACAAACTTACGTGACCTTCGTCCCTATCTAGTAATCAAAGTTCGCCGAGCATGTAAACATAGTCCCTGCCTTGACTATATTATTTATTTATATTTATATTTTACAACTACTCATATATTTTAAAAAATATTGAAATATTAAGAATTTCGGTGATTCTCATTATTTGTAAAAAATGATTAATAAAAAAATATAATTTATTATGAACCCCACAATAAGAAGTATAGAAAATAAAATATAATGGCTGAATATGATCGATAACAATTATATATTTCATTTTTATGGATGATTAATGGTGAAACAAACTGATCTAAATAAGTATACAAAATGATAAACGAGTAATTATTTAATTTCCTGTGAGAAGGACCATCCTTGCCCTTTTACTATCCCTGTACGTTTGAGAATTTTAATTGTGTGTGTATGTTTACTATTAAAGCATATGTTTCACAAGTTATTGAATTTCAAATAATTAATGAGATTTTTCGATAATACTATAACTTATCCGAACCGGGGGAACAATTTTTTGGCCGGCGCTCTGTGGATTCCGTTTTCAATTGGTAATTAATTGTATTATAAATTATTCACACCAAATTCAAAGATGGTCACCTAAGACAAGTGCAGACAAAATATCACTCATTGTTTATAAACAGCATTATTCTTTTTGATTTTATCCACTAGATGACATTGATTTTCTTCGTCTAGAATAGCCCTTGGATACTGTCTTTCTAATGTGTTGTACACTCTCAAGGTCAAGTTTTAATTGCAGCTCTTCTCACAAAAGAGATTAATATGTATAGACTCTATTCCTATCTCACAGTTAGGTAACCAAGTGGAATGAATTTTGTTTCGACCAAGGAAACAGACGATTAGGTAACCACAGTGGAATGAAATTTGTTCAGATAAGGAAACAGAAGACGGCTGCTCGACTAATCTGAGTAGATCTCCCATTGTAATTATCCCATCCTCGAGGTACCCAGTAAACCGAATAAACAACACAAGCTTCATATCGGATTAGTTAAAACCTTGCCCTTGACAAGCGTTACACATGCTTCGGTTTGATTCGCGTGAAACTTCCATTTAGGAACCGTGTTTTGATTGCTAGTGTTGGTAACCATGAGTGGAAAGGAAAATGAATGGAAAGGAGAATTGATTTGCCTAGAAAACATTTTACCAGAGAATTGTAATTAAAGATGTTTGATTAGTATAATGATTATTTCACCTGACTAAATTTTTCGCCTTTGCTATGTTTTTTATGCAAATTGTCAATTTAACATGGATAAAATTTTTTTTTCCATTGTCTATTAGTAATGTGATCAATTGCTAAAACAATAAAAAAATTAATTGGTCAAAATGTTGGTAAAACGTATTTCACACCACTTTGGTGAAAAAATTGTTTTTCTACACTTTTGAGCCTCGATACTGCTTTGTACGTTGGAAAAACGTTTTTCCTAGGACAAATTAAATACAAACAAACGGGAGTGAATAAGTAAATGTAGGTGGGAAAAACGTTTTCCTCCACCGTTCCACGGAAAACATACGACCAGAATCGAATCATGCCCTTAATTGAAAGTAACTACCAACCTCAATAGCTCTTTTTTTTTCATTTCTATCCGCTGAATCTTTGTGAAGTGTCATGCTTTCCGTCCTTCCATTCCTGGGTTATGAACTTGTTATTTCAATTCTTCCATCTTTTTCTTGTATTGCATCTCGTTATTCAGTCATATTCACAGATGGAAGGACCCATTAATACCGACTTCATCAGCTCAAAAAACAAAATCTTGAAAAAGTTTAAAACTCAAAACCAAACATTTTACTGACTATCAACTTCACCTTGGGAACAATACTCTGAAACTTGCAGTGTAACGTTACAAAAGGTTTGCCATGAAGCACAACATTTATCGCAATTTTATAAACTTGTAGAACTAGATCACAATTTTGTGATGTATGCACTACACAGGAATCTGCAACATTATCTATAGTAAATTTTAAAAAACCTACAAAATGAAGCAAACCAAGTTGTTTCTTTATTCAATCAAACAGGGCACGCATATAGAATATTGATACCAAAAGACAATGGTGGGGTGGTTTCTCAGAGCTTGACAGCAAACTGTTGAAGTTTGCTTCACTAAACAGCCATGTCAATAATCCTTGTTCCCAAAATTCTTGCACCACAGAAGCTGAGACGGAATTGGGCGCGCGCCGACACGGAAGATGTGGTCGTCGCTGCTAAAAAAGTATTAATAAATGGCATATAACAAGCATTATATTTTGATTGAAACAAACAGAGCACTCTGTATAACAATAAACATAATTGTTCTCTCCATTGGGAAAGAAAGCAATTTAGCAGATGCTGTTGAAATGCGCATACTGCAAGGCTCAAGGCCACTCTAAAAACATTTGAATGATTGAATCAAACAATATCAAAAAAAAATATTATTCTCAATAAAAAATTACACCTAAACTTCTCTGTGGAAAAAAAAATTGTTCTCCTAAGGTATTCAAGAGGTGTTACATGGAGAAGATTTATCAGTTTTCTAGTTGTGAACTTCAAAAAAATTTCTCAGGTTATAGTCCCACTTAATTAGGATTTGGTTCAACACGATGAAGATGAAATATAAATTGTTTATCCATACTTAGAATTATTTTATCAACGAAACATACTTTTTGTCTTAAGCATTCATCCCTTGGGGAGGAACAGTATTCCAGTTCCTTCAGACCATATAATCTACTTTCAAGAATCAGATAATCAAACCAACACATATCAGTTGATAGATTCAATATATTGTGAAGGTTCCTAATTTGGCCTTCTTTCTTATAAATACCTCCCCACTATAGACATAAGCAGCAAAGATCTTGCCTAAAAACTATGCACGACTAAATAATCAAGACTGAGAGCACTTGCACCCAGAAGGAACCTTACATTTTACAACTATTAAAGGCTGAAACTGAACTCTTATAATATTGGTAAAATGAGAGTTTTAATCAACCTCAGAATCTGTGATCATAAATGCCTTTATGTCTTCAGAAAAGTACATATGAGGAGAAACATTATTGCATAAATTCTGGGGGTTTCAGGAGATCTAAAGAGAAAGCAAAATCTTCTTTGTCAAGAAGTGCTTTTCTTTTTGAATTACTGTAAACTGATATTCCAATTGGATTAGGAGACGAAATACAATAATTTCCCAGCATAACTTATCTCGCTCCTCTTTGTGGGAGGGGAAAAGAGTGTGTTTTCGTATGTTTCCGGAATTATGGACTTTACTCGAACTTCGAATGAACAAGATCTGACAGATGTGTGAAAGGAGTTGAGATCAATTGCCTGGTAAACTTTAATTTTACCTGTAAACTGAAGATTCCTTTTATTCTTTTATTTATATGATTTCTTCTTTTTAATAAATTTTTTTGTAGTTAAAAGAAAAATAAACGACAATAGCACAGATGTTGAAGGACACGTGTAATAACTCTTATGATATCTTAAATAGGGTAATTCGAATTTTCATTACAACAACCTGAGAGAAAAGCCATACCGGTGACAGGTGTGTTGGAATGAAGTTTAGAAGATGGTATTTTACTATAGAAACTGTGAGCATTAGTCCTTTATGTTCTAAATATTAGAATTAGGGCGTGTAACCCAAATTATATATGGAATGCTATTTATTTGAAGCTTATTTGGCAATTCTAGTTGAAATTCGAATTGGGAGTTCAATTGAGAATTTCGAAATTTCGAAATTGTGTTGGACTCGAAGAGGTTATGATATAGGACCAGGGAGAAAAGAAATTTTGGGACACAATTTTCCGCTAGCTAGCACTAGCCTAACGCTTAAGCAAAACAGGGTCAAATTCTTTGCAGTGAATGTCACACAACTCACTCGCCGCTCAACTGGCGCTCGAGCCGGCCTTGTGTATCCGGCCCAAGCCCATTTTGCATTTTTGACGCATTTTCCAGCATTCTTTTCCATCTATAAAACGTCCCTATATATAGGTTAGCTATTCATTGTGATTTAGACAAGATAGACAAAATTTGTAAATACAAAATCTTTGTATTCTTTCTTCATATTTAAGTGAATTCTCTTTTCCTCTGTCAATTGTCTTTTTTGTTTCTTGTGCGTTTGTGATATTCACTTCATATTGGGCCATATAGTTATCCTCATATTACAACACTAACAATGCTAAATTTCAAGATATTTCACTTCAAACCACTCTGGAACAGGTTAATCTAGATGAAAGACTTCCCTGTTAGGTAGCAAGGGCAACGATATTTTATCAGTCTTAGATAAGTCGCACATAGACTTTTTTTTTCTGAAAAAAAGATTGTAAAAATCCTCCTCTGTCTTTTCCTTCGCTTTCCAAATAATTTCTATTAAGAACATTAATAGGATGTATCGTAATGTGATGAAAGCAAAATCCAAAGCTTCACTATATATCATTCTACATCAATATAATAGTGAGTTTTGCTCATAGCTAACAAAACAGACATTAATGTTCTATTTTGATATTATGGTTTCTGCATGAAAAATGAAAAGAAAATCCAAAAAGAAAACCCTTTCTTTATTTTTGTTCAAAGAGGAGATAACCAGGAGGAAAATGATTATATTACCATAATTAAGGGAGGGTTTTATAATTTGTTTCGATGATGGGTAGAAGATAGATTACAGAAAGGAACCCCTTCACAGACAGAAATCCAGATTATTGAAAGAAACCCGTGCAAAGAGTTGCAATTTAGAATATTGCATAGTAAAAATCTCATATATAATTTTTATAAAGCCTCAAACCATATGATAATTGATTCTTAAAGCCCATAAAACTGATAAAGAAGTCCCCTACCACAGTGACACAAAAGTCCAGATTTTCTAATCCTATTGATAAATTCCAAACTCACGTACTAAGAATTCAATAAAAAACAAAACAATCGGAAGAATAAAATTAAAAAATCAAAACCTAAAAGATCAAAACTTGTGAAAGAAAATTGAGTCCAACACCAGATCCCCCACAGCAAATGTTCCAAATCACAATTAATCATTCAAATACCAAATGATCAATAACCCAATACCTCGAGCTCGGCAGATTTTCATTGCGATTGGAATACATACAAGGACGATGCCGAACATGGCGAAAGCAGTGTTTGCGTTTCCAGTGCTTTGGCCGGCAGTTAGGCCCACCCGTCATACTCCACACCTTTGCCCGAAAGTCTCCCTCCGTGGCCGTGGGCCCCATCTACGTGGTGGTGCTCTCCTCCTCCGCCCATTTTCTCGTGCACTAAAGGATGTAGTTCGACTTTACAGCTAGAGGCGTGAACGACAGAAACCAGGATCAGCAATTTATACGGATCTGATTAAGTCGGGTTTGTCGGGTGGGTTTAGCCCAACAAGTTTCCCCGGGTGGGCAGAAATGGCTTACTGGCCTTGTTTCCGTAAGCAAACTGGGTCCACGGCGGGCTGTGGTCGATTGATTGCAAAGAATTATTGTCAGTAAATAATAAAATTTTATTTTATTAAAAACAATTACAGGAAATATCTTTTTCAAACTACTCAACTTTTTACCTAACTTGCATCGGGGCACAAAACTTTTAATTAGTTACACTCAAAGTCATTAAACTTTAATCTAATATTTACGCAAGTACCTGCACAAATATAGTCAATCTATTAGCATCCACCAATCAATTTAATTATAAAATCATAGTCTTTTGCAATTTGTAACTCAAAAAACTACAATAAGGATACCTCATAATACAAGTTTCTTTCACTTTTTCCACATTCACCGTTGTCACCTTTCTATTTTTCATTTTAAAATAAAATCCACAATATCCAATAATTTTAGTAGGTCATCGGCACATTCTACGTTCAATATTTGAATAAAGTGATGCTAGCAAATTTAACACAATACAATTAGGGTTTTGTTTGATTGTAAAAAGTAAAATTTGGGTAGAAAAGAAAATAAATTATAGGGAATTGAATTGCCTAAAACTTGTTTTACCGAGAATAGTAGATTAATTGTGTTTTATTAGTATAATTTTTCACACGAAAAATTTTGAAATTTTGAATCTTTTGGTATTCATTTGACTTTTTTTTTATGAAAATTGTCCATTAAATTGATAATTGTTTTACCATTGAATCTAAAATTTGTTCTCACTGCCAAAAATATTAAAAAGTAATACCTTAAATATCATTCTTTTAGCTTTATTTTTCATGAAATTGTCAATTAAAGTGATAAATTTTTTATCATTGGGGTCTGAAATTTGTTCCAATTGTCAAAAAAAAAAAAAAATAAATAAAAAAGAAAAAACCTGGAATTGCTTTTCCCGTCAAAGTGGTGGGAAAAAAATTTTTTCCTCTAATTCCAAGAATAAGGGCGCGTAGGGAGGAAGGAGGGAGAACAAATTGATGGGAAATTTTTTGCTATCAAATAAGGAAAAATTTGGGGGAAATGAAATTTACTTTCCATTTTTCATGGAAAAGTTTTGAAATCAAACTGGGTCTTACAATCAAGACATGTCACAATAAAAATACTATTCGTTTTCTACCTCCACAGTTGTCGCCTTTCTATTTTCTATGAGAAGCTCTACCATATCCAAAATTTTCAATAACGGGTTGTTGACACATCTTCATGTCCAAGATTTGGACAAAGGAAGTTAAGTTTGGTGTGAATTATTTGGATTGAACAAAAATTTGAATGATGGTAAAAAGAAACACTATTTCCTTGAATTAAGTCCATGTTTTTGTTTTTGGATTGAATCTCATGAAATTAATGGTTAAAAATAAATTTTTAAAAAATAGGGACCAAATATGAACTAAATATTTTTGGGTTTGGGGGGATTCAAACTGAATTAGAAAGAACTCAAAAAAAAAAAAAAAAAAAAAAAATCAAATCTTTAATGCACCTGAGTCCCAGTATGAATGCAATGATGGTGTTTCCACGGGGCTTTACACCCAAATTATTACACACCGCTGGCTCTTTCTCGCTTGTAACATTTCAGAAAAATCTATTGCACAGGTTTATTGTACTAAACTACGTTCGGCTGTTCCAATTAGTTTATCTGTATTTTGCTGGAATCTGATTCTCACTCCTCTCTATCTCCATTTACCTAAAATTCAAACAGAAAAAATTGCAGAAAACTCAGAATTGAAGCTCGGGAGCCGGAGATCGAAGCCGTACGGGAAATTGAAGAGAAACGAGGTTTTAATTGTATGTATTCTCCTCTTTTCTGTTTCTTTGAGTGTTGTGTGAAGACTAGATCAATGGGGTTTCTTGTCATTGACTTAGTGAGAAGGGCGGATTTTTCTTTGAATTTGATGAATTCCAGATGCTCTCTCTCTCTCTCTCTCTCTCTCTCTCTCTCTCTCTCTCTCTCTCTCTCTCTCATACACCTAAACTTTTCCTCGAATTTTGTATCCACATATCAATTTAAGTTCTACAAATTTTCGATTTTCCGAATTCTGCGATTTGGGATCTTTAGAACCAGAAACATTTTATAACTAGAATCTGGTTCGCTCACATCTTCTGTTAATTGTGTGTCAATCAAAGTCGGTGGCCAATAATATTTTTAGAGTGGATGACACTGGATTTTGTGAAGCTTAATGTTCAGTTAAGTGATTATCAAATGTAACTGGAAAGTTGTATCAAACAATTGAGCACAAATATTCAATAATATTCCACATTTGGTGACCTGCACACTTCACTCTGCTACACAGAGTGCCAACGCCTTGCCCCTCTCGCATTTAAAACTTTATCCTACACTCTGACTCACTAGACAACACTATCTTTCCACTGTCCTTTGTACACACTGCATGATGGGTACAAACTCTATGCATAGAGAGAAGTTGACAAACTCGGATAATTCAATGCCCTCGAGATTTTGTGATTCTAGCCAAAATGTTTCGAGTAGTACTCCACTTTTTTCATCCTTTGTCTTGTTGATCTCTTCCCTCTTTAATTTCACTGTGGATTTCGCTCAATATTCCCGTTAGTTAACTAGAGTACGGAAAAGATTTGTAGTAGTGCTGAACTTACTGATTTTTCTATTTCTTCCCTGGTTTTGTGATTTTGATGCCCTGTTCATGAATGCTATATATACACATACAAATGTCTTCACAATTGGTGGCTAAGTATATGATCATTTTGTGGTGCTTACCATCCACTCTAGAAGAGAATTTCATATTTCTCCGTCATTACTGGTAACGGAAAGTCTGTGGAACCCTATAATGGTAATTATGACCCAATGCCTTAATATTGCTGGAGTTTCTTGTCATTATGTTAATCAGAGACCTGAGAGAGCATGCATTGTAACGCCCCGAGTTTAATGTCGTCGTCTTTTTGCCCTAATTTAAACTGAAAAGTTTTGGCGGAATAACTAACTTTTAAAAAACATCACATTTTAAAATTTGTGAACTTTAACGGTAACAAATCTCATTCGAATGAACTTAAGGAAAATTTGATTAAACTTTAAACTCAAGTTTGAAATAGCGGAAAACGACAAGGTAAATTTCATAATGTTCAAATGAGTGAAATTTCAAAAGTAATTTAAAACAATTAACTACATTTATTCCACCACTGCCCATCAGACTCGGCCGTCTCCAAAATCTGCAATATTGTTAAAAAATAATAGAATGAGCATTTCGAAGAAATTCTCAGTAGACTCATCGCCAGTAATTAATTTACAGAGTGTAATTTAACACATAACTATGCAATCTATACAGTGATATTCTCATGGACTTATTTTCTTTTTGAAAAATCATTTAAAATCATAGGGTGTGGGTAGTCTGTCTCATGCATTTAAGCACGTAAGTTATGCATAAACATCATCTTATCTCATAAGAAATTCTCTTTCTTCTCATGCAATTAAGCATATAAGTTATGGCAAGCATAACAACATAATCTATCTCATAAGAGATTCTCATCTTATGCATTAAAGCATATAAATCACATAAAATCACATAATACATGCAATTACATTTTAAACTAATTAATGGGGGCGAGTCTACCTCAAATCTATCTCGATTTGCGTGAAAAGTGGAGCGGGAAGAAAAATCTCAGTTCCTCAATCGTTCGTACGTCTCGTCTAGCCAAAAATAAATAAACCTTGAATTAGTGTTTCGAAATTTTTTTTTTTTTTTTAAAGATTAAAAACGATAAAAATAAAGTTTAGGGACTAAATTGAAAATTTATTAAAACTGAAAATAACAGTTTAAGGGCTAAAATTGAACTTTTCTAATTTAAGGACTTAATTGAAAATTTATTAAAACTGAAAATAAAAGTTTAAGGGTTGAAATTGAACTTTTCTAAAATAAGGACTTAATTGAAAATTTATTAAAATTGAAAATAAAACTTTAAGGACTGAAATGGACTTTTTCAGAATGTGTGGACTGATTCATTTTTAAAACATAAGTCTGGGACTGTTTTCTTTAAAAAATCGAACTTCGGGGCTGAAATAAGTAACTTTAAAATTTGGGGGATTGAAATAAACTAACTTCTAAACTATAGGGCTAAAATCGAAATTTTCAAAAAAATCAAATTTACAAAAATCACTCTCTCTCACATTCTCTCGTCAAACGCGAGAGCAGAGAGGGAGGAGAGGCGACGGGGAAGGGGCGAAGCCCCTTCCTTCGATTCCGGCCGGCGACGCCAGCCCCCAGCGTCTCGTGGAGGCACCGGTGGTGTGGGGGGGTGACTGGGGGATATTTTTTGGCGACGGGGTCGATGCAGAGTAATAGGGCTAACTGAGGCTTGGAGTTCGATTTTTTCTCGAGTTTTCCGGCGGCGAACCCGGCTAGAAAAATGGGTCGGGATCAAGGTAAGTTTATGGGTTTTCTTATTTCTGGGTTTTGATTTTGATTTTTGGGTTGATTTCTGGGGGGTAAAACGGAGGCTGGCTATTCGTGGGGGGAGTTTGGAGTTTTTAACGTGTGTGTACTTTGTGGTGGCTCGACTGTGGGTTGGAGGTTGAGTCACGGCTTGCAAGTTTGTGTGAATGTTGTTCGCTCGATTTTTTTGGTGGGTGGTTCGAACGATGGCTGGATGGAGCAAAAACAGTGGGGTTGGCAGGCGTTTTTTGGGTTGCAGTGAGGTAGTGGTGGTGTTGATGTATTCTGGCTAAGGAGATGGTGGCTCGTATGGATGGCTGCAGTGGTGTTGGAGGTGGAGGTGGTGGTTCTGGATTGTGGGATGGATGGATGACTGCAGTGGTGGAGCTCGTGTGGTGTTGATGGTGTCTGTGGGTTGGAGGTGGTGGTGTTGATGCTAGAAATTGGTTTTCTAGCATCACACGTGAATCTCCATTGTTGATGCTAGAAATGGGCGTTCTAGCATCAGTTGTGAGCTGGGAGGTGGAGGGGTGTTGGTGGATTCTGGTTTCTACTGGTTAAATGTGTGAAACTCCCTGTTGTTGGTGCTAGAAATTGGAGTTCTAGCATCAACGTGAGTTTCCAAAATTAGGAAGGTGACTGAGATTCACTGTATTGAGTGAAAATTTGGAGAAGGTGACACTTCTTACCCTTCCTGTTGCTGGAGGCTGCGTGAAATGAAAGGGGGGGGGAAATGGGGTATATGAACAGTAAGATTTCTAGGGCACAGAAACCTAGGTGACAAATGGGCCAAAATCTTGGGCTGGAGAATTTTTTCTAAATGGACTTACAGAATTGGGCTAAAAAGAATACATTTGGACTTAAAGAATTGGGCTAAAAATAACCCTAATTGGACTAATGGAACGTTGGACCCGAAAAATAATATATATCGTATCTAATTTTGGATTTAAAAACGATAAGGAATTTAATAAATAAATAAAAAATATTTGAAATTGGCTCGTTTCTAATAAATTTAAAATTAGGTTAACAACGGCTAGACGAAACGCTCATTTACTTTTAAAAACTCGGGTTTAAGATTTAGCGATACGTTTTTCAAGAAACATAAATTAAAAATTCTCGGTCGCTACATGCATACCTACGAATCATAATCTGATTGTGACATTAATGGCAATATAAACTCTTGCATTTCTTAAATTGGTGTAACAACCTCAAATTGTAAAACTTGGTTGAAAATGTTGTGCTAAAGGGCACTAAATCCGGTGGGAGTGTGATTTATGGGCTAGTGGTGGGGCTGCAGGAGCCGCTGGTTATAGTGTTTTTTTTTTGTCTTTTTTTCTTTTTGGTTTGGGGGGTGGTGGTGAGAATTGGGAGCAGGTTTGGGTAGCGTGGGTGGATTGGCAGGGATAAGTGTTTCTTTTTCCCTTTTTGTCTGTCTTTTCTTTTCTTTTCTTTTCTTTTATTTTATTTTTAAATACAATTAAGGGTATAACCACCTTTGAAGTAAAAAATTAACTTATAACGGTTTTTTGGGATGGTTTATATAGAGAGATGTAACAACAGTACTAGAGGTTGTGGACGAACTTACTCCTTTATAAAGTTTGGGTTGGGAACAAAAACTGCAATTTGTTTTACGTATTGGTGATAACAATTTTCACCACCAATTCGAGTTGATGCTTGGTTCATTGATTCTTCATACCAACATCTTTTTTGCTTTCTTTGTGGGTGCAGTGACGTCCTAAGATTTCTTGGAGGAATTCCACAAGCTATGGAAATGGAGGATATAGGCTCCCATTCAAGAAAATGGGAGGAAATGGATAACGATGTTCTGGTAAAGATATTCCAGTGTTTTGACATCTTTGGGTTGACCTCTGGGATTGGTCAGGTTTGTAGCACATGGCGTTCGGCAGCTTGTGATCCTTTAATCTGGAAGACTCTTGATTTATCAATGCTAAAGTCAAACTTCATTAAAACCCCCGTCAGAACCGTATGTATACGTGGATGGACCTTCTGATAAAATGCTGACCCGAGTCTTGAAGATTGCTTTGAGCCTCAGCCGTGGAAACATAACAACCTTAATTTTCCATTATAACCTATTTGTCAGTGACGATCAATTGACTTATACAGCAGAGAGGTATATCCGGAGAAATACTCACTTCTGATGTACTTAGTTCTTCTTTGTAGTTATGTTTACATTTCTATTGCAGTGGACTATTAAAGAAGGAACTGAAGCTACAAATCTTGTTTCTTATAGAATCCAGTATTGATTACTTATTGCTAGTTGATCAAGGATTCTAATTCAGTAGTTGGATGATGATGTCAACCTATCTATACTGCAGGTGCCCACGTCTGAAGCGTCTGGTTATGCCTGCGTGGAACAGAATAAAGAAGACTGGAATATGTAAAGCTATTCGCTTATGGGAGGACTTGGAGTCATTGACAATGCCTAGCATATCGAACCCTCCGTATCTAATCGAGGAAATTGCCAAAAATTGCAAGAAGTTTGCTGAACTAAAGATCATGGGCCCGTGTCACATTTACTTTGCATCGACACTTGCGGCATTCCTCCCGAACTTAAAAGTCTTGAGCATTCGGTGCTCTACGATATTTAAGGAAGCCCTTAACACTATTTTGGATGACTTGAAAGAGTTGGAAGTACTGAACATATCTCACTGCGTACTTATTGAAAAATTCTCCACCTTCACCTCGAATGGTTCTCAGGGAGCTTGACGAATCAATTCTTAAAAAGACTAAGAGGCTGCGGAAATTTATAACATGCATGACCAACTCGTGCATCACGTGCCAGCGCACAAGGGACGATGAAGGACTGATGAGGTGGTACAAGTATGAAGCAGATTTCTGGAAAGTAGATGAAGTGAAATCTCTTGCAATTTGAATAAGTTGTTTGGAAATGGTCAGAAGTGTTGTTTTGATCCCCTTTTCATACAATTTTCTACAACTTCTAGAATTATGAATAAGATTTGTGTGGATTAATGACAAATAGAAGTCATCCTTAGGAGACTGGAAAAGGTTTAACTTTTTTTGTTACCTGCTCTATGTAAAGTTTACCTGCTAATGCTTAATATACTGAGGGGGATTTCAGATTTGAGGTGTTCTGCTGGTTTTTTAATACTTTGATTGACTCGTTCTTTGTTTGTTTCTTTGTCGAATCTTTAGAGTCTGTGCAATGGTCCAATTTTCTCGAGGGTACTTAGAAGCCTTACTTTTGTTGCTTAATCTTGTATTGTTTTATGTTGAGATTGTTTGGTGTGTTGTATCAGAACGATATAAGTTGGAGGAAAAAAAACTCATTTCCTCCCTCAACATTGCAGTTCATGCGTTGAGAATGGTATGCAACAGAAAAAATGTCAAACTTATTTTGATTGAAAAAAATGTGTGATTGAAAAAAAAAAAATGAATTTTTTGAGAATGGAGCTCAAACATGGCCTTTTTTATTTTATTCACATTTCAATGGACTCGCAACTCGCAAGTATTATTCACCATTAATTTCTATTTATTTATAAATTCTTCGCAAATGGACAGAAGATAATAGTAATTCAAGATGAACATTGAATTCGATTGATATCAATTTTGCTATAAACAAAATAAATAATGTTATACAGCATCAATGGTGTAAGTGGCATTATATGATAAATATAATTAAATGTGAATTTAGCCTTAGTTTGAGACCCCGTCTTCTAAAAATTCATTTTTTTTCAAATTCATTTTCAACTACAAATTCTTCAATAAACTATTGTTACACGTAAATCCAAAATTTTTCTTTAATTTTTAACCATACATTTTCCGTCAATTGTATTTCAAAATATATTATTTCCTCTAAAATGGGACCTCAAACAAAGGCTTATTATGTGTTGTCACCTAATTTGGTACTTAATAATATTGATAATAAATAGTAGAAAAATGCTAAAAAAACCTACAAATGAAGCAAACCAAGTTGTTTCTTATTCAATCAAACAGGGCAACCATATAGAATATTGATACCAAAGACAATGGTGGGTGGTTCTCAGCTTGACAGCAAACTGTTGAAGTTGCTTCTCTAACAGCAATGTCAATAATCCTTGTTCCCAAAATTCTTGCACCAGAGCTGAGACGGAATTGGGCGAACAGGAAGATGTGGTCGTCGCTGCAAAAAAAGTATTAATAAATGGCATATAACAAGCATTATATTTGATGAAACAAGTACTATAACAAAAAACATAATTGTTCTCCATTGGGAAGAAAGCAATTTAGCAGATGCTGAAATGCTTACTGCAAGGCTCAAGGCACTAAAAACATTTGAATGATTGAATCAAACAATAACAAAAAAAAATATTCTCAATAAAAATTACACCTAAACTTCTCTGTGGAAAAAAATTGTTCTCCTAAGGTATCAAGAGGCGCTCATGGAGAAGATTTATCAGTTTTCTAGTTGTGAACTTCAAAATTTTTCTCAGGTTAGTCCCACTTAATTAGGATTTGGTTCAACACGATGAAGATGAAATATAAATTGTTATCCATACTAGAGTTATTTTATCAAGAAACATACTTTTTCTTAAGCATTCATCCTGGGGGAGAGGAACAGTATTCCAGTTCCTTCAGACCATATAATCTTTCAAGAATCAGATAATCAAAACCACATATGTTGATAGATTCAATATAATGAAGGTCCTAATTTGGCCTTCTTATAAATAATACCTCCACTATAGACAGTAAGCAGCAAAGATGTAGCGATCGAGAATTTTAAATTTATTTTTCTTGAAAAACGTCCTGTCGCTAAGTCCTAACCCCGAATTTTAAAAAATAAAAGCGTGTTCGTCTAGCCATAGTTAAACAAATTTAAATTTATTAGAATCAAGTCCAATTTCGAATATTTTAATTTATCAAATTCCTTATCGTTTTAAATCCAAAATTAAATACGATATATTATTATATTTCGGGCCCAACGTTTCATTAGTCCAAATAGGTTTATTTTAGCCTAACTCTTTAAGTCCAATTAGAAAATTCTCCATCCCAAGATTTTTGGCCCACTATTCACCTAGATTTTTGTGCCCTAGAATTGTCACTATACATATAACTTCCAATTCTCCTCCCCCATTTCTCCCTCACACTCACGCAGCCAACAATAGAAAGGGGGTAAGAAAATGCCACCTTCTCCAAAATTTCCTTCTCCAATGCAGTAAATTCCTAGTTCACTTTCTTAAATTGGAAACTCACAAATTGATGCTAGAAAATCAATTTCTAGCATCAATTGGAAAATCACGATGGTGCTAGAAATAGTTTCTAGCACCAGTGACATGAAGTTTGTACACAATCAAACTAGCCACCATCTCCAGACCCAAGCTACAGCCGTCCATGGCCACAGACCACTGCACACAGCCACTGCTCCAACCCACAGACACCACCACCCCACTGCAAAAAAAATACGAGTCACCACAAGAACACACAAATCCATCCCTCACCCCAGCTAAAACTCACGTGGGAAGCTCCAGCTCATGTTAATGCTAGAATATTAATTTCTAGCATCAACACCACCACACGCCCCACAGTCGAAACCCAGAACCACCACTCCCTTAGCTCAAGCAACACCAACACCTCCTGCAAGCCACCACACCAGCTCCACCATCCCAAAACGCCACCACAAGAAACACCCAAATCCACCTGCCATTCCCGTTTTCGAGCAGCCACACACCACCAATCGACAGCCCCCTTCAACCCAAAATCGAACCCCAAATCAAAACCAAAACCAAGAAATAAGAAGACCCACAACTTACCTCATTCCCGACCCACTTTCTAGCCAGTTCACCGCCGAAAAATCCAAGAAAACCGAACCTCCAAGCCTCGGTTTCTTTTGGCTCGTACGCCAAAATCACACCCCCAGCCACCTCCACAATGCCCGCGCCACCTCGCGACGGCGGCGCTGCACCTCATGCCGGTCGGAAGCGACGGAAGGGGCGAAGCCCTTCGTCCCCGTCGCCCTCCTCTCTCCCTGCTCTCGTTCGACGAGAAAAAAAGAGAGATTTTTTTATTAATTTTGATTTTTTGAAAATTTCGATTTTAGCCCAAAGTTTAGAAGTTAGTTGATTTCAGTCCTAAAGTTTTGAAGTTGTGTATTTTAAGTCCCAAACTATTTAAAAAGTTTATTTCAGTTCTTAAGTTTATGTTTTAAAATAAATCAGTCCACAGATTCTGAAAAAGTCCATTTCAGTCCTTAAATTCTTATTTTCAGTTTTAATAAATTTTCAATTCAGTCCCTATTTTATAAAAGTTCAATTTCAGCCCTTAAACTTTTATTTTCAGTTTTAATAAATTTTCAATTAAGTTCTTATTTTAGAAAGGTTTAATTTCAGCCCTTGAACTTTTATTTTCAGTTTTAATAAATTTTCAATTTAGTCCCTAAACTTTATTTTTATCGTTTTTAATCTTTAAAAATTTCGAAACACTAATTCAAAGTTTATTTCCTATTTTTGGCTAGACGAAACGTACGGATGATTAAGGGATTGAGATTTCTTCCCGCTCTACTTTTTCACGTGAATCGTTACAGATTGAGGTAGACTCGCCCCCCATTAATTAGTTTAAATTGTAATTGCATGTATTATGTGATTTTATGTGATTTATATGCTTTAATGCATAAGACGAGAATCTCTTATGAGATAGATTATGTTATTATGTTTGTCATAACTTATATGTTTAATTGCATGAGAAGAAAGAGAATCTCTTATGAGATAAGATGATGTTATGCATAACTTACTTGCTTAAATGCATGAGACAGACTACCCACACCCTATGATTTTAAAGAGCCTATGATTTTTCAAAGAAAATAAGCCTATGATGATATCACTGTATAGATTGCATAGTTATGTGTTCAATTATTCTGTAAATTAATTACTGGCGATGAGTCTACTGAGTATTTCTTCAAAATGCTCATTCCATTATTTTAACAATATTGCAGATTTTGGAGACGGCCGAGTCTGACGGACAGTGGTGGCATGAACGAATAAATGTAGTTAACTGTTTTTAATTTACTTCTGAATTTCACTCATTTGAACGTTATGAACTTACCTTGTCGTTTCCGCTATTTCAAACTTGAGTTTAAGGTTTAATCAATTTTCCTTAAGTTAATTCAAATGAGATTTATTGCCGTTAAAGTTCACAAATTTTAAATGTGATGTTTTTAAAATTAGTTATTCCGCCAAACTTTTCAATTAAATTAGGGTAAAAAGAGGATGACGTGGCACTCCGGGTTCGCGGAACTCGGGGCGCTACAAAAGATCTTGCTTAAAAACTATGCACGACTAAATAATCAAGACTGAGAGCACTTGCACCAGAAAGAACCACATTTTACACTATTAAAGGCTGAAAATGAACTCTTAAATATTGGTGAATGAGAGTTTTACAAACTCAGCATCTGTCAAATGCCTTTATGTCATCAGAATGTACATATGAGGAGAACTTATTGCATAAATTCTGGGGTTTCAGGAGATCTAAAGAAAGCAAAATCTTGTTAAGAAGTGCTTTGTTTACTGTAAACTGATCCAATTGGATTTAGAAGAATACAATAATTTCCCAGCATCATTATCTCGCTCCTCTTTGTGGGAGGGGAAAGAGTGGTTTTCGTATCTTATGGACTTTACTCGAACTTCGATGAACAAGATCTGACAGATGTCTGAAGGAGTTGAGATCAATTGCCTGGTAAACTTTAATTTACCTGTAACTGAAGATTCCTTTTAATCTTTTATTTATATGTTTATTCCTGTTAATAAATTTCTTTTGTAGTTAAAAGAAAAATAAACGACAATAGCAGATGTTGAAGGATCTAATAACTCTATCAATCTTAAATAGGGTAACAACCTGAGAAAAGCCATACCGGACAAGGTGTTGGAATGAAGTTTAGAAGAGGTATTTCTATAGAGTGAGTATGTCCTTTATGTTCTAAATATTAGAATTAGGGCGTAACCCAAATTCTATATGGAATGCTATTTATTCGAAGCTTATTTGGCAATTCTAGTTGAAATTCGAATTGGGAGTTCAATTGAGAATTCGAAATTTGTGCTGGACTCGAAGAGGTTATGATATGGACCAGGGAGAAATTTTGGACACAATTTTCCGCTAGCTAGCCACTAGCCTAACGCTTGAGCAACGGGGTCAAATTTTTCTTTGCAGTGAATTGACACTCACTCACCGCTCAACTGGCGCTCGAGCAGCCTATGTATCCGGCCCAAGCCATTTTGCATTTTTGATGCATTTCCAGCATTCTTTTCAATCTATAAAAACGTCCCTATATATAGTTAGCTATTCATTGTGATTTAGACAAGTTAGACAAATTTGTAAATACAAAATCTTTGTATTCTTTCTTCATATTTAAGCGAATTCTCTTTTCCTCTATCAATTGTCTTTTTGTTCCTGTGCGTTTGTGTTATTCACTTCATATTGGGCCATATAGTTATCCTCATATTACAACACTAACAATGCTAAATTTCAAGATATTCACTTCAAACCACTCTGGAACAGGTTAATCTAGATGAAAGACTTCCCTGTTAGGTAGCAATGACAATGATATTTTATCAGTCTTAGATAAGTTGCACATAGATTTATTTTTTTTCTGAAAAAAGATTGTAAAATCCTCCTCTGTCTTTTCCTTCGCTTTCCAAATAATTTCAATTAAGAAATTAATAGGATGTAATGTGTTGAAAGCAAAATCCAAAGCTTCACTATATCATTCTACATCAATATAATAGTGAGTTGCTCATAGCTAACAAAACAGACATTAATGTTCTATTTTGATATTGGTTTCCGCATGAAAAATGAAAGAAAATCCATAAAGAAAACCTTTTCTTTATTTTTGTTCAAAGAGGATAACAGGAGGAAAATGATTATATTACAGCAAGGAACCCTTCACAGACAGAAATCCAGGATATTGAAGAAACTCGTGCGAAGAGTTGCAATTAGCATATTGCATAGTAAAAATCTCATATATAATTTTATAAAGCCTCAAACCATATGATAATTGATTCTTAAGCCCATAAACTGATAAAGAGGTCCGTAACACAGTGACCAAAAGTCCAGATTTTCTCATCCTATTGATAAACTAACATACTAAGAATTCAGTAAAACAAAACAATCGGAAGAATAAAATTAAAAAATAAAAACCTAAAAGATCAAAACTTGTGATAGAAAATTGAGTCATCCAACACCAGATCCCCCACAGCAAATGTTCCAAATCACAATTAATCATTCAAATACCAAATGATCAATTACCCAATACCTCGAGCTCGGCAGATTTCATTGCGATTGGAATACATACAAGGACGATGCCGAACATGGCGAAAGCAGTGTTGCGTTTCCAGTGCTTTGGCCGGCAGTAAGGCCCACCCGTCATACTCCACACCTTTGCCCGAAAGTCTCCTCCGTGGCCGTGGGCCCCATCTACGTTGTGGTGCTCTCCTCCTCCGCCCATTTTCTCGTGCACTGAGGATGTAGCTCGACTTTACAGCTAGAGGCGTGAACGACAGTAACCATGATCAGCAATTAGGGGTACTTTTTAGTATAGGCAAGGGCTATTTTTTCACCTGGCAAAAAAATTGAAACATTTACCACAATAATCATTTAATGCGTAAAATACTATTTTACTCTTAAACTTGTTATATAATAACAAAATTGAATTATTATTTAAAAGATAATAATACCCTTATGTTGACTATAAAAAAATCTCATCCACACTTTTCACGTAATTTCACTTTATTCATCTGTTGAATCCAACACAGTTGACAAGTGTTCCATTTTTCATCTGTTTCAAATTTGAAAATTCATAAATTTAGCAAACACTAATAAAAAAATACTGTTTCTAGAGCCATCAATTGGACTCGGTAAGTTTATTTTACGTATTTTTAATTTCACTTTCATTAAATCAGAAAATTGATTCGTTATTTTTACGTTGGTAGATTCAATTTTACAATCTGTATCTATAATTGTTTAGACAAACAGAGGAAATAATATATATTTTACGTATTTTTAATTTCGTTATCATTAAATCGGTAAATTGATTCGTTATTTTTACGTTGGTAGAATTTATTTAGGTATACCGATGAAAAAATTAGTACCCAGACGACGGATCCGCACGTGCGGATCCGTACTTTTTTTTTTAAAGATCCTTATAAATTTCTGATATTTAATTAATTGTGTTATGGTATTTTAATTCATAATGCAGATCCATGGCATGTGTCCCAATTTGTTATTTCGGTGAATTTGAAAAGAAGAAAAGTGGCCAATGGAAATGGAAATGGAAATGGACAAGTGAAGGAGATGTGGTTAATGCAATACATATAACAAAGAAAACACTGTTTACGAAAATATATCAAAATATACAAAACATGCTTAACGTCGATCCCTCTCAGTATAATATGGAATTTGCATTTTTATTTCAGAAGCATTCAACCATGAGTATTCCGCCTATGAAAGTTACTTCTGAAGTGCAAATGAAGCATCTAATTACATTGAACCAAGGCCGAAAGTCGACTCCTATTGGCGTAACTTTATTGAGAAAGAATGTCCCCGAGGGTGATCACGAAGTCTCCGATGGAGAGGGTTGTAATGTAAATGATTTTTGGGATACAGTTGAAATTGCTCGTGAGGATGATGTGGTTATTCCCGAAACAGTTGCTACACACCACGATTACACACAGAATTTACGATGAAGTTCAAGACAACGAGTTTGGAAGGCAATTTACGAATGAAGATTTGCTTGTTGTATCTAGACAAAGACATGAGCCTGGTGGGAGTTCACATGTTGGGCCGAGTACACGCTCTTCTAATTGTTCGCGTGTAGTTTCTGAAGATGAAGATTTTTATGTGGATCAACTGTTCCAATCGAAAAGAGATTTGCAGGAAGCTGCGCACCGGATTGCTATAAAACATAACTTTGAGTTCAAAGTTAAAAAATCAAAAAAATCTGCGTACACAATTATTTGTGTGGACGATAATTGCAGTTGGCGTTTGAGCTCGACTAAGATGGAAACAAATGAGTGCTTTATAGTTCGTAAGTATGCGCAAGAACACACTTGCGAAGTGGGTATTCGTCAAAATGATCACAGGCAAGTTCGATCATAGTTTATTGGGCGAGAGATAATGCACAGGTTTGAGGACCCACGGACTATTTACAAACCTGCAGATATCGCCAACGACATGCGTCGAAATTATGGGATTAACCTGAGCTATCAAAAGGCCTGAAAGGCTAAAAAATGTGCATTGCAGGATTTAATGGGATCGACTGAGGAGAGTTATGCCAAATTGGCCAGGTATTGCCATAATATGGGGAGAACTAATCTTGACTCAACGTTTTTTATTGAGAGCGATGATGAGAATCGCTTCAAGTACTTGTTTATGGCTCTCGGACAATGCATTAGAGGATTTCGAAATGCGATGCGACCCCTAATTCTAATTGATGGTACAACCCTGAAAGCTAGATATGAAGGGAAGTTGATTATTGCTACATGTCAAGACGCCAACATCCAAATTTACCCTCTTGTGTTCGGCATAGTCGATGGAGAAAATGATGTAGCGATGCGTTGGTTCTTCACGAAACTGAGAGAAGTTATTGGGGACGTCGAGAACCTTGCATTTGTGACTGATCGGAGACAGTCAATAATAAATGGTATAACTGAAGTTTTTCCTAACGCACATCATGGTTATTGCATGTACCATATACAGGGTAATCTGAAGACTAAGTATCGGGGTAGTGGCATCGTTACATTGTTCAGGAAAGCTGCAGAAGCATACAGTTTTGAAGAGTTTGATAAGTTTATGGTCGAAATAGAACATAAATCACACAGTGCATGGGAATATTTAACAGAGATTGGGGTTGAACATTGGGCACGATCCCATTTTCCAGGACGTCGATACAACATGATGACGTCGAACAATGCGGAGTCGCTCAATGCATTATTTAAGAAGGATCGAGAGTTACCAATTCTCGCAATGCTTGAAAATATTCGACAAAAGCTGCCGTTGTGGTTCCATGACAGACGTGAGGAATCACAGAATTGTACAAGTGTGTTGACCCCGGCTCAGGAAGATAAACTCTTCAAAACTCTAGAGGTGGCGAGAAAGCTAATTGTGGAACCGCTGGATCAATTTCGCTTCTCCATGAGATACGGACGTAATATGGGCTGGATCGTGAGTTTAAATGGTAACACATGCACATGTAGACAGTTTCAGTTGGAGAGTTTTTCATGTGCTCATGCAGTCGCAGTGGCTAAGCATAGAGGAATTCCACCACACAGTTTATGCACTCATTATTATATGGCTGATTATTTGAGAGCAGCATATGCCGAAACTATATTTCCTCTACCAAATGAAGTCGAGTGGGAAGTTCCCGACCACATTCTTCCACTGAATAATTTGTTGCCACCCGACGCCAGAGCACGTACTCCTGGGCGTAGACGTACGTCTAGAATACCATCTATCGGAGAATTTCCCCAACCGCGTAAATGTGGTAGATGCAGTGCAACAGGGCATACTAGAAGATTTTGTCCAAGTCAGATTCTTCTGCACAACAATGAAACGGATGTTGAATAAAATTTAATTTTTATGTACTGTTTACACATGCTGCCCGTTATTTCATATTTACTGTGTTGTACAAGTAATTACATGTGACGTTCTATTGTTTTTCAATTATAGAATGATGTTTCGAACGGTGAAATTACTTTCATATATTAATTTCTTTACTATTTTCATATTTTCATAAATAAGTTAGGACATGAGTTACAATAAAAAATATTATTAAATTGATTAAAAAAATATTATTAAGTAGACTAAGGATCACAATTATTTTCATACATATCGCAGGCTAACTTCAACCTCCACATATCTATCAACGATTGAGTTATTGTATCAACCTGACGATCAATACTCAAAAATTCTATATATTTTATTGTGAACATACCACAATCGCCCCTGCAAGTAAATAATAATATATTAGATCGATAACATATAGCTAGAAATAAGTTTTTCAAATTAAAAACTTGTAAATACTTACGACAGTCCTTGTCTCGATGTCGTCGTGACCCTCACAATGGCTAATCTGTCATTTACTCTAATCATCGTATGTCTAGCCATCATGGGAACTATCACATACATCGGCTCCAGTATTAGCTACAATTGGTCTTGTGACAAACAGCTATGATCCGAATCGTACACATATATAGTCGAATCAGCAAAAATAATCTCAACTGCAAAACAGTGTGAGTTCGCAACCATGGGCACGTATATATGTGTACAATCCGCCCAAGGCTTTCCATACGTCGACTCCAGCCCAATGACCCACTCCAATATGTACTCAGGTAGTATGTATCCGTTTCCTTGTAATAGTAGCGTGCTATGCTCAATATCAACGATACGTGCAAACCCAGAGCTGAGGATGACTCGACCAGGAAAGTCAAATGATCTCGCGTATCTTTAAGCCCGACCGCGCAACATTTCCATGGCCACGTCAACATGCTACAGCAAAAACACAAAAATAAGAGTGTGAGTGAGTGTTTAATTAAATAAAATAAGAACTTACGTAATGAAATTAAATTACAATATCAAATACACTTACATCGTCTGCGAGCCAAGTTCCCGATCTTAATACATCTTCAAACCACCGTCTGGGATTCGATATCCTCCTTTCCCCGATGGTGTAGCTATCTCTGAAAAAATGACGATAAAAAAGCTGAGTTGTTACAAAAATCATAAATAATTTCATAGCGACAAATAAGCGAAATCATAAAATACTTACTCGGGTTTAAGAGATTTAAACCACTCATCAAATGCTTTGCGCCTAACGGGGTCGACCTCACGAAAGAGATTGGAAAATGTCCCATCCATGAACGTTCTTCTCTTCACCTCGGTCGTGAAGGACGAAACGATATACTGTGACGGCAATCTCTGCCTCTTACCTACCACCAACTCTGGCACGTCAGCAGCACGTTTCTGCCCCCTCCTGACCTCCGTCATCCCCTCCGACACAAAGACTACATCCTCCATCGTGTCTGGCTCCTCTCGCCCTTTGGCACATCCCTCTCTACCTCCATCATCTTCGGTACCTTCTCAATCTCCACCATCTCCGGTACCCTCTCAATCTCCACCATCTCTGGTACCCTCTCAACCTCCACCACCACCTCCGGTGCCCCCACAACCTCCTCCTCCACCTCGGGTACACCCTGAATCGTCTCCGCCGTCGGATCGATCGAGGACTGCCGCTGATAAGTGTCTGCAAAAAATGCGTCGAATGCAGCATCCGACGTCCACGAGGGATCATCATACCCCATCTGATCCCCTCCCCATCACCCTCTCCTCCCTGAAAACTGTTATGCCCTCCATCACCCCCTCTATCATGATAACCGCCGTCTCCTCGGTCGCCTGCTTCATCCCGAGAGTCGCGAGTATCCCGCAGGGCTACTATGTCGCCTCGTAACCTTTCAACCTTAGTATGAAGGGCTCTTAAACCAGCTCGTAACTCCGTACGAAGGGCTCCTAAATCGGCTCGTAACTCCGCTCGTAAATCTGCTACTTCCACTCTCATCTCCCCCATAAATGTAGTGAAAAGCTGGAACAAATCATCACTAGCAGCATTGCAATTACGTGCAGGAGGAGATCTCATCGTTGGTAAAGATCTGCTCGGCGAGGGTGATACCCTCGGTGGAGGTGATATCCTCAACGGAGGTAATCCCCTCGACGGAGGTGATACTGGCTGACACTCCTACAATATTAAAGTTAACAAATGAATAAATTAATTTTAAAAAATCAAAACGACAATAAGCAAAAACGATATTCAATAAACATACCCCCAATCTATCGGCAACGTGCTCGGGCACATGGTCGTCTGTCGCAACTGGCCCAGACAAGTCACGGAGATAAATTTGACCCTCTTCCTCGGTTGACGATCTCAACTCAGCGATGACTTCAAGCTGACATATGGAAATTTCACCCAGGTTACTTACAATTAATCGAGATTTCGAAAAGACATAAAACATAAATCGTAAATATATAATTAGTACCTCAGGATCGTTGAGGAGAGCAGATAAGTGTTTGGCGATCGACTTGTCTTGTGCTCGCCAGTGATGCATCCGAGGGAAGCATGTCTCCCCTCTCCTCGCATACCGGGAAGCCAAGATGGGAACAGTCTCGTATACCCATATCTGCAATCATTACAATTATTATATATAAAATTTAATAAAAAATAGATAATTCTTTATTTTACACATTTTACCTGTATAGCCAACGGCATGCCGTACGCATCGTACTTGCGCTCTGGCCTACCCCCCTTAGGCAATGAATAGCCCCTCCTGAAGTGGCGTAGTGTATCCATATAACAAATTTGTCCCCATGGATAGTTGTTGAAGGTATCGAAGTCATCAACAACCTCCAGATGAAAAACATCAATCGACGTCTTCCTGTGATGACATCTAAGCACGCTCTTTACGATAAGCACCAAGCCAAGCTTAAACTTATCAAACATCTGGACGCAATCCCTGAATGCGTCTCCCAACTGCCCCAGTGTCACTGTCGGCTGCCCATGAAAATACTCATTCAACAGCCTCTTATTCTTCGGAATACGGGCTTTTGCTGCTTTTACCCCCGTACATCTCAAGCCAGTAATGGGTGCAAACTCAAAAATAGAAAATGTCGCTACCTTACCCCAATATCAAATTTGAGGACATCTCCATCCACTAGCTTAAGTAGCCGACATAACAATGTACCGAGCAGCTGGCCGAAAAACTGTATGTCTCGCAACGTCGACAGGCGCCATAAGCAGGACCGACGCAACATGTCTGCATGCTCCTCATCGAGCATATCCTCCACCATCGTAAAGGTAGCAAAGTTACAATTCACTGTAACTTTGCCGGGGACCTGTCGAACGGCGTCGTCGAAATGATATTCCATCCTGAAAAAATTATAAAATTCAACTGTTAGAATCTTGTGCAAATAATAATGGATGAATCGTAATATTAAAAAATTAAACTAACTACTATACGCAAGATACAACGATAATGAAATATGTAAATATGTAAATAATTAATTAATTATACATATTAAACGAATAAGATACATATTTAATTACGACAATTAATTTACGAAATATTTTTAACTAAATAAATAATTAATTAATTACATATTAAACTAATAAGATACATATTTAATTACGACAATTAATTAACGAAATATTTAATTACGGGAAATTAAATACGTAATTAAAATAAAGAAATTAAATAATTAAATAATTAACAAATGAATAAATAATTATTTAACTAAATAAATAATTAATTAATTACATATTAAACGAATAAGATACATATTTAATTACGACAATTAATTAACGAAATATTTAACAACGAAAAATTAAATACGTAATTAAAATAAAGAAATTAATTAATTAAATACACAATTAATTAAATAATTAACAAACGAATAAATAATTAATTACATATTAAACGAATAAGATACATATTTAGTTACGACAATTAATTAACGAAATATTTAACTACGGAAAATTAAATACGTAATTAAAATAAAAAATTAATTAAATAAATACACAACTAATTAAATAATTAACAAATGAATAAATAAATAATTAACTAAATAAATAATTAATTAATTACATATTAAACGAATAAGATACATATTTAGTTACGACAATTAATTAACGAAATATTTAACTACGAGAAATTAAATACGTAATTAAAATAAAGAAATTAATTAATTAAATACACAATTAATTAAATAATTAACAAACGAATAAATAATTAATTAACTAAATAATTAAATAATTAATTACATATTAAACGAATAAGATACATATTTAGTTATTACAATTAATTAACGAAATATTTAACTACGAAAAATTAAATACGTAATTAAAATAAAGAAATTAATTAATTAAATACACAATTAACTAAATAATTAACAAACGAATAAATAAATATTTACATATTTACATAAATAAGAAATTAAACATTAATATTAATATTTTAATAATATTTAAATGAAATATTAATATTTAAAAATATTAATATTAATTTAAAAATTAATAAATATCCGGGCCAAACGGCTGGGGCTGTTTGGCCCGGATGGCCCAGGAGCTGGGCCATTCGGGACATCCGAACGGGCTGGATTCGTCGGGCGGGCCGGACGGATCTAACTCCTCTTCTCCAAAATGCCGCCTGTGGTTGCAGGCGGCTTCTTCACCTGGAGATCGCTTCCAAAAAACACATATTGAACAATTCAATCACACATTCAAACCATTTTGGCATAGTATAATCAACAAATCTACTTCTAAACTCACTTTATTTCAAAAATTAAATGTATTTCATGGTTTCAAAACTCACATTCTTCAAGTTAGAAGATGGAGATGGCGTTGGCGGCTTCTGGACTGGTCACTAGTCGTGCTGGCAGCAGGGTCGTGCGGGCGGCGGACGTCGGTGGTGACTGGGTGGTTTTTCAAAACGAGGGTACAAATGGGAATAAAGATTTTTTTACATATTTAACCATTTTATCTTTTCTTTTTCTTTTTTTTTTTAAATTGGTCAAAGGCTATTCTGGAAAATGGGCCGGGTCAACCGACTGTTAACCACTAATTCCTCTCAGCAATTATATGGATCTGATCAAGTCGATGACGATTCAGAACATGGCGAAAGCAATGTTGCGTTTCCAGTGCTTTGGCCGGCAGTAAGGCCCACCCGTCATACTCCATACCTTTGCCCGAAAGTCTCCTCCGTGGCCGTGGGCCCCATCTACGTGGTGGTGCTCTCCTCCTCCGTCCATTTTCTCGTGCACTAAGGATGTAGTTCGACTTTACAGCTAGAGGCGTGAACGACAGAAATCAGGATCAACAATTATATGGATCTGATTAAGTGGGGTTGTTGGGTGGGTTTTGATAAGTGCATTTTACACACTTATTTAGGCCACAAAACATGGCTAATTGTGAACGTATATGTTGAATATTGGCTTAATTCAATACAATTTGTGTTTGTAGGACTACACTGATAGATGAAATGAAAAGTATGCGAAAAATGACCAAACTAGAAGAAAACGAAAGTTCAGGGACCCGAGTACAATTATTCAAAAGTTGACCTGACGAGAAAATCGAGTATCAAAGGGAGTTGAGTACAAGTTGAGTAATGATACGAGGCATAGGAAGAAGAAGAAAGTTGAAAGGAGCTCAAGAATGAAAGAACGAAAATCAGGGACTAAAATGTAAGTTCTGAAAAGTAGTTTACACTATGCGACCGCATAGGTTTGGACAGAAGACCTTATTACCGCGATCGCTATAACTATGCGACCGCATAGAATTACTCTATGCGGTCGCATAGTACATTTCTGGGCGCGATTTTCTGTTTTCCTTATTTGATTCAACCTCTTATGGAAATCAATCTAGGACCTCTTTAAAACCCTAAACACGACCAAAAACGGCGGGGACGCCTTATTCTACCATTATTGACCTATTGAAGAGCAAGAAGAAGGTGAAAAACTAGAAGATTGATCCAAGATTCAAGATTTCACTTCAAGATCTAATAGGGTGATGTCTTCTTCAATTTATTTTCTTTCTTCTCTTAGTTTTTTTAGTTTTATCATGCTAGGCTAGTTTTTAATGTGCTAGGTGAACGATGAACCATGTGATTTGATATTTTAATTCCTAGTTTTATATATTTGACGTTAAAACGCGTTTTGGATGAATGAATGGTTTATATACATTAAGTTGAGTCTACAATTATTACGCATGTGATTGTATGATTTGTTGTAGTTTATTTTATCCATTCGAAAGAGGATAAATAGATTAGACAAGGTATAAATCATTGTAGGGTCCGATAGGGGATAGAGATATACCGCTATGCTTTACGTGAATCTCTAGTATTCATAGAACTCTATGCATTTTTGTATATTTGCTCCCGTCATAAAGATATAGTCGGTGTCGTATATGAAAATAGGTTCAATTTTAATCGAAAGAGAGTTTTGAATAAAATAGGAATATTGATTCGTCATAATTCAAACGTGTTGTCAAATTGTAGAACTAGGATTGAAATAGATTATTACATGGGGATTCGCGAACCTAGTACGCTTTTTATTTGATTATTATCTCAATCTTGCATTTAGTTACCTCATCGCACGTAGTTAACTTTGCATTTAATTAGGTATTTCATTCTATTTTTCATAAGTAGCTTACTTAGTTTAGTTGCAATCTAGCTACAAACATTCAAACAAGTATTCTGTTTCGGTTAAGGTCGAATTATATAGAATTAAACTGTTAAATCTCTATGGGAACGATACTTGGACTTCAAAATCCACTTTATTACTTGAAACGAACTGTACACTTGTGGTACTATAAGTCGAACAAGTTTTCGCGTGTCAAATTTTTGGCGCCGTTACCGGGGATTTAATTTAGTTTGATTTTATTTACTTTGACACTAATTCGAACTTCTTAGTTAATATTCATTTTTGTAGTATTTTTGAAGTTTATCCACCAGTTTCCTGAATTGCTGCTATTGTCCATCTCTCAGGTCTTACATGCGAAGATCGTTCGATGGTGAGTTGATTCCAATTGATCCGGAGATCGAGAGGACCTTTCATCATAGACAAAGGGAAGCCGCAGCAGTAGCACAAGAAACAGATCAGGAAGAGCTAATACCAATGGCTGAGCAACAACTTAATCTGGCACCTCCGGCTAATGCAGAGGTAGAAGATGAAGGAAATAGGCTACTGGGAGATTTCATGGCGCCATTTGTCGTCCAAAGCCAATCTAGCATTGTTTATCCACCATTTGGGCAGCCAAACTTCCAGTTGAAAACAAATGTCATCCAACTCTTCCAGAATGGACATCAATTTCACGGATGGCTACTGAAAACCCGCATACACACATATCTAGATTCTTGGATATGTGTCAACACTTCAGGTATCAAGGAATTTCAGATGACGCTATCAGACTGAGGTTATTTCCACACACTTTGCGGGATAGAGCTTTAGAATGGCTGGATTCACTTCCTGTTGCAAGCATAACCACTTGGGATGAGCTAGCTCACAGGTTTTGCACGAAGTTCTTCTCACCAGCCAAGGTAGCACAACTGAGACATGCTATCTTATTATTTGCTCAAAATGATCCCGAATCCTTCGATGAGGTTTGGAACAGGTTTAAAAATATGCTACGAAAGTGCCCTCAGCATGGTTTTGACAAGAAAACCCAGATTCTATTCTTCTATACAGGACTACTTCCATCTTTCAGAAGCATGGTAGACTCTTCATCCAATGGCTCGTTAACCACAAGAACTGTCGACGGAGCATGGGAGTTGTTTGAAAGGATGGCAGATACTTCAGCAATGTAGTCGTCCGAGCGGGTAGTTCAGAAGAGATCTGTAGGTCTCTATGAAGTTGACACCTATTCAGCCTTGTCCGCAAAAATTGATTCTTTGTTTCACAAGGTAGACAGCTTATCTCATTCAGCAAACGCAGCACAAGCAAGAAAATCGAATTGTGAAGAGTGTGGGGCAGATCACAACACGAAGGAATGTCCAATTCTTTCATAAGGGGTAGAACATGTAGATTATGCACAGTGGGGTCAACGCCATCATAATAATCCTAACTCTGACACCTACAATCCCGGGTGGAGAAATCATCAAAATATCTCTTGGAGAGGAGAGCCAAACAAGGATTGGAGAGGAGATCAACACAAGTTCCAGAATAAACCGCAAGGCAGTTTCAATAGGAGAAAAAGAGCCCGTTGGATGAAATGTTTGCAAAATTTATGGAGAAAACTGATAAGTATATAGAGAAGACAGAAACAGCTCTCCAAAATCAAGGTGCAGCAATCAAGAACCTTGAAACTCAGATGAGACAGATAGCACTTGCAGTAAATGGACGAGCACCGGGTACCTTGCCAAGCAATACTGAGGTGAACCCCAGTGAGCATGTTCAGGCTATTACTACAAGAAGCGGGGTTTAGCTGCCAGAAATACATGTCAAGAGACCAGGTGCAGACAAAGCAGCAGTATCTCCGACAAACGAGGATAAAACGGACTACACTAAGGTGACAGCCAACAAAGAGGGTTCAGACACTTCACAGGTCAAAACAACTATTCCTGTCAATCAATATGAACCTCCAATCACATTTCCTCAGAGGTTAAGGAAGCATAAGTTGGACCAACAATACATAAAGTTTTTGGAGGTTTTCAAGAAACTTCACATCAACATTCCATTTGTTGAAGCAATCACGCAGATTCCAAGTTATGCCAAATTTCTCAAGGACATCCTCTCCAATAAGCGCAAACTTGAAGAACATGAGATGGTGATGCTCACAGAGGAATGTAGTGCAAGAATTCAGAAAAAGCTTCCTCCAAAGTTAAAAGATCCAGGGAGTTTCATTGTTCCCTGCACTATAGGAAATTTTCACTTTGATAAAGCTTTATGTGATTTGGGTGCCAGTATTAACTTAATGCCACTTTCTGTTTTCAGGAAACTAGGATTAGGAAAAGCTAAAGCAACTACAGTAACCTTACAGCTAGCTAACCGGTCTATCACTCATCCACGAGGAATTATCGAGGATGTCTTGGTTAAAGTGGAGGAACTTATATTTCCAGCAGACTTTCTCATTCTTGACATGGAGAAAGATAAAGATGTGCCACTCATTTTGGGTCGACCATTTTTGGCTACTGGAAGGGCTCTTATTGATGTACATCGAGGGCAATTGATACTGAGATTGGGTGAGGAATAAATTTCGTTCAACGTCTTCAAGGCTATGAAATTTCCGACAGAGACTGACAGTTATTTCCAGATTGATGTGGTCGACAGAGCAATTCAAGAAACTTTTCAGTTGCAACATCCAGACGACACTTATGAGGCTTGCATCATGCATTCTCAATCCACTCACACTAACTCGAGCGAGATTGAGATTTGTGCAAGATTCATGGAAACAAACCCACCTTATGTAAGAAAACGAAGTTTTGAGGAGTTGGGGACCGGTCCTACAAAACCTCTACCATCAGTGCAACAACCGCCTAAGCTAGAGCTCAAGGAACTACCATCTCATCTGCGGTATGCCTACTTGGGGGAGTCTTCTACACTCCCGGTCATAATAGCAAATTCAGTTAACGAGGTGGAAGATGAAAGATTGCTTAGGGTGCTCAAAGATAATCAAACAGCTATTGGGTGGTCTATTGCTGATATCAAAGGGATCAGCCCTTCACTTTGCATGCATAATATCCTCATTGAGGATGATTTCAAGCCAAGTATAGATTGTCAGAGGTGGCTACATCCAAATATGAAAGAGGTAGTCCGAGCGGAGGTGATGAAACTTTTAGATGCAGGTATCATATATCCTATCTCAGATAGTGCATGGATCAGTCCTGAAGGACAAGCTTATCTCAGCACCGGTCATCATAGCACCAAATTGGGAGTTACCGTTTGAACTTATGTATGATGCTAATGATTACGCGGTGGGGGCAGTGTTGGGACAGCGAAAGGGTAAATTTTTCATGTGATCTACAATGCAAGCAAGATACTGAATGATGCACAACTAAACTATGCCACTACTGAGAAGGAGCTTCTAGCTGTGGTCTATGCCCTCGACAAATTTCGATCCTATCTTGTTGGGTCGAAGGTAATAGTCTACACGGATCATGCTGCATTGAAATACTTGATGACAAAGAAGGATGCAAAACCGAGATTTATTCGATGGGTCTTACTCCTGCAAGAGTTTGACTTGGAGATTCGAGATAAAAAAGGGAGTTAAAATGGGGTAGCAGATCACTTATCTCGTCTTGAGCAAGGAGATCAGACAGATGCAGTGGAAATAAATGAAGTGTTCCCAGATGAGCAGATTTTTCATGTGGAAGATGTACCTTGGTATGCGAATATAGTGAATTATTTGGTGAAATCCATTACTCTGACCGATTATTCAGGTCATCAGAGGAAGGAGTTCTTTTCGGAGCTGAAATACTACTTTTGGGAGGATCCCATACTTTATAGGAGAGGAGCTGATCAGATTATCAGACGGTGTGTACCTGAAGAAGAAGTACCTCAAATACTAGAGCATTGCCATTCATCTGAATATGCGGGACACTTCGGAGCTTCTAAGACCGCAGCAAAGATTTTGCAATCAGGATTCTATTGGCCTACCATGTTTAGAGACACCTTTGAGTTCGTGAAGAGGTGTGACAGGTGTCAACGCACATGAAATATATCGAGACGGCATGAGATGCCTCAGAATAGTATTCTCGAGGTAGAGATTTTTGATGTTTGGGGGATTGACTTCATGGGTCCGTTCCCTCCTTCATTCTCTAATCAGTACATCTTGGTGGCAGTTGATTATGTCTCCAAATGGGTGGAAGCAGTCGCTTTACCAACAAACGATGCCAAAGTAGTGATTGGATTTTTGAAGAAGTATACTTTTACCCGATTTGGCACACCTAGAGCTATTATAAGTGATGGGGGTAAACATTTCTGCAATCGCCAATTTGAACAGTTGTTGAGTAAATATGGAGTCCGACACCGAGGGGCTACACCGTATCATCCTCAAACGAGCGGTCAAGTTGAAGTCCTAATCGGCAGTTGAAAATGATACTTGAAGTTACAGTGACTTCTTCAAGGAAAGACTGGTTAAAGAAGTTAGATGATGCTTTGTGGGTGTACAGAACAGCATTCAAGACTCCTATAGGCATGTCACCGTACCGCCTTATTTTTGGGAAAGCGTGCCACTTGCCAGTGGAATTGGAGCATCGTGCATATTGGGCTCTCAGACAGTTAAACTTAGATTTGCAAGCAGCGGGTGAAAAGCGGATGTTCCAACTCAATGAAATGGATGAATTTCGATTGGGGGCTTATGAGAATGCAAAACTCTACAAGGAGCGAACGAAGAGGTTTCATGATATGCATATTCAGAAGAGAGTTTGAAGAGGGGCAGAAAGTATTACTTTTCAATTCTAGACTCAAGCTATTTCCGGGAAAATTGAGGTCGAGGTGGTCCGGCCCTTATACTATCTCAAAAGTATCTCCATACGGGGCTATTGAGATTTCTCATGACACCAAAGGCACTTTCACAGTCAATGGACAGAGGTTGAAGCACTATTGGAGTGGCGATTTCTCCAAAGAGAAGTCTACCGTTGATCTTGCACCACCGGAGTCAACCAAACACGGTATAGTCGAGCTATAGACTATAAACTAGCGCTGGATGGGAGGCAACCCATCATCTCTACCCTTTTATTTATTCCGCTTTACGCAGTAGATTTAGGATTTTTCATGTTTTCTATGCATATTTAGTAGTTTTAGGTCAACGATCATCTGGGTAGTTTACTCACTGTCTAGGCATGATTCACACAAGTTTTAAATGTATTTTGAATACTTCATGGATGTTGAAATCAAGTTTTGGGAGATTTGGGGTCAAAATCACGCATTTCGGGGCAAAACGAGTTGTTTTTCAAAATATTTTCGAGCCCCACGTGAGTTTATAGTTCAAAGTGATTTTGACTATGAGTTATAGTGTACTTACACTTCCTATAGTTTTAAATATGTTTTGATACATTTTGGGGGAGTCTAGTGGTCGAGGGGTATTTTTGGCAACATTTTGGAATTTTGGAGTAAAATGGTCAAAAATAAGTTTTTGTACATTTTGAAATTTTTCTATGTTGCATATACTCACTACACTCATTTTAACTTGTTAAGCACGAAAATCGAGGCGTTGGGAGTGATAAGGTCGAAAGCGTCAAAATTTGGAAAAAGTGTAAATTTTGGGAAAAATCGACTAAGAATAAGTTTTTGAGGGATTGAGTGCGTTTTGAGATTTTTTTCATGTTGCATACTAAGAAATACACCCTTTTTAACTTCTTGGGCACGAAAATCGAGGTTTTGGGCGTCGGGATGCTCGAATTCGGAAAAATATGGAATATACACAGAAAACACTGTTCTGGTAGTCTATGCGACCGCATAGAGTAACTTGAATGTGGTCGCATTCAATGGTCAGTGCCTACCTTAGTGCTAAACATTAACTCTATGCGGCCACATAGAATTGCTCTGAGTTGTGAATGGGTTGTGACATGTGTGTTTTTGGCTAGGTTTCCACCTTCCTTGCTTTGCCAAATTTCGACTTCTTCACTGTGCCTGCAACCTGTTTGATGAAATGTCTAGGTGTAACTTTTCTTGCTATTGCGTGATTCTCGAATTACAGCTTGCATCTCTATGTTTTGCATGACTGAATGTAATGAAATTCTTTCCCATATCATAGCAAAACCACTACTTGGCACATTTAGGCACATATATGCCTAGGACACCACACCTCACGTCACCAACTTCGCCTATCGTTTTCCTTTTTCATACGAAGTCCGAGTGACCTAAATTTTTGATATGTGGTAGTTCCTAGTGAGTACTTTCGTATGACCGGAAGATGCTTGGGAAAATTTCAACTTTTCTCAATGATGTTCGGGGGTGAACATACCCAGTCGACTATGCACTATTTTCGGGAATTGTCAATTTTCAGTCGGTTTGGGTTGTATACCACACAGTGTGGGTCGAATTATGCATGCATTGAAGAAAGTTTGGGGGATTTGAGATTTCTTGTACCACTTACTATGCTTTTCCCTGCTCTTTCCCTGATATTTTTCCTTTGCTTTCTTTCAGATGCCGCCGAAAAGAACCTCAAAGGGCAAGGAAAAAGTTGCATCTGCTTTGGGTACTGCCCATTCTCGAGATCGCGAGGGCGGCTTCCGAAGGTTCTTGACCTCGATTGCGTCGACCCGACATGTCGACATTATCAGCAGATGGGCTCTGCTTGGGGAGCGACCAGTACGGCTTGATGACTTCCTGGGGTTTGAGATTGTCACCTTGGTTGAAAATTGTGGTTGGCAGAAGGTCGTTGAGCGACCACACCCAGTTTACGATGAATTGGTGCGGGAGTTTTATGCTAATTTTAATACCGAGATCGACACGCCAGGTTCTGCTGATATGCACCAGACTTGGGTTCGGGGTGAGTGGATAATGTTTTCCCCTGAGGTTATACATGACTATTATCAGCTTACTTGGGATAATATCACCCCCATCCCTGGGGCTTTCTCATGGAATGAGGTTGCGGAGGTTTTACTAGGGAGAGAGAATGCTTGGCCACTGCAGACTGCCGAGTGGCATCAAATTGAGCTCACGCGCTCCATTGGGATTCTGTGGCTCTTCATGTGTTTTAACATCGAGCCCACCTCACATCGCACTACTTTCACCGATCCCACCACTGGGTTCCCATATCATTTGGTAGGGGGACATAAGATTGATCTGGCCACCCTCATCTATCATCAAATTCATATGCTTGGAATGTGGGACGACAGACACAGTGCATTGATTTTCCCAGCCTTATCAGTGGTATTTGTAAGGCTGCTGGTGTTCCCATCCCATCTGGGGTGGCTCCTGAGAAGCTGAGCACTCCCATCCGGCGTCTCACTTTGGAGGCTCAGTATAGAGCCCTGGCCCGCCATCAAGAGATGTTGGCTAAGATTGCCCGACGACAGCAGGCGGCTGCTGTAGGTCAGGAGGGGGCAGATGTTGAGATGCCACAGGCACCGCTTCCGCCTTTCGAGGGTGACACTCAGTTGTTAAGACAGATGTTCGCCACGTTGACGACCATGAGCCGAGACGTACACGGTATCCGGTAGGATCTGGGGACCCTCCGCACCGACTTGCAGGAGATGCAACATGCAGTGCAGACTACACAGACTTTTGCTTCGACTGCCCCAGCAGTACTTTCGCCATTTATACGGCGATCGACAGGGTGAGTGACCGTCTTAGCTTGTATACCGGTAGGGTGGTAGTATCCAGCTGTAAATCGGAGAGATGTGGGACCGTCTCGGCTCTCTCGAGACGGATATGAGGGGACAGTCCACCTTGCTACAGGAGCAGTCCTCTCTGATTCGAGGGCAATCCACTTTGCTTCAGGAGCCGTCCGAGATGATGCGACAGCTCCTTGCTCGCCTACCTCCGACACAGGACGATACCACTGCAGGACCCAGTTCGTTTCCGCCTTCTTCACCACCACCATTTTGATCAGGAGAGTCTTTCTTAACCTCCCACATTTTGTTTGTATAAGCTTTGCCCTTCAAATTCTATATTCAATCTTATACTTTACACATTGAGGGCAATGTTTTGTATAAGTTTTGGGGGTGGTGAATCTGCAGAACAAACTGAAGGATTCGGTAATTGGATTGAATTATGCATTACTTTCATTATCCGTCAATGTCTGTGTTTTTATTGTCTATTGTGTGTTTACTGCTTTCTGTGTGTTGTGTGAAAAAAAAAATCGTTTTTGCGTATTTGTTTGTTTTGTTGTGTGTGCTTGTGTGGGTATAGTGGCCTTGCCGGCAATGATGTGATGATTGGAATTATTATGAGCTTTGAATAGTGGATAATGTGCAGGTTAGGTTGGTCAATACTTGTTTGTGTGTAAACTTGACACTTTTTGTATACATCACTCATGCGTGCATGCTAAGGCGATGATTGGGGTCATTATTTATAGAAAAATCGAACATTATAGGTTGACCCGAAAGAACCCTCTATTATACTTATTAAATATCCATTGTTGTAGTAGTTTGGTGATGATTTAGCTATTGTAGGAGAACATTGAGATGAGTGGGGATTCCATGCATGAAAACTAAGTTGTATGGATTGTTGAGACCGATGAGACGAAGATGAGGTGAAAGTTTTAAGTTAGAGGTTGGTTTTAGAAACTAAGTGTCTAGAAAAATAGAGGCATGGCATAATTTTTGTGAGAAAACACTCTTTTCAAGCCTTTATGACTCGAGCAAGTAAGCCTATAAGGATGAATAAAAACCTGATGCCCTAAAGTCAACTGACTTGGGAGTCATCGGCCTAAAGCTCACTACAGGGGTCATATAGAAAGCAAGAAGGAAAGAGTTAAAAGAAAAAGAGTGAAAATGCATATTCTCGAGCCTTTATAACTTGAGTAAGTAAGCTTGCAAGGATGATTGAAACCTGGTGCCCTAAAATCAACTGATTTGGGAGTCATCGACTTAAAGCTCGATGCTCGATACATGAGTTATATAGAAAGCAAATGAGATATGTTAAAAGAAAAAAAAATTGAGTGAGAAAAGAGCCCTAAGACACGCAGTTGATGAAATTATACCTTTGATGCAAGACAAGTAGCTTACTTTAGTCTTAAAGGTTGAACCAATCAAAGAAATAGGAGAATCTCTGCTTGTTGAACTGTGAACTTGTGATTGCGAGGTCTATCCAAACTAAGAGAAGGTGAGAACTTAAGTGAATCAAATCTCTACTCTAGAATATACCCCAGGATAATTGAGTGAAAAGAATAAGTTTGGGGGGTGTGTATCTCTCGAGCGAAGAAAGAAAAATCTGACTACATTGGTTTGGGATTTGAACCCATCATAAATTGAGTATGTCTGCATGAGTATACACACACACGTCAAGTTTTGCATATGATAAGTGGAGATTGATATGATTTTGCACTGTTGAAACTATTCACTATGTTGATTACTGAATTCTAATCCTGAGACACAGCAAGTCATTGAACCATGTTTTGTGTTGAGTTAAGTCACCATCTTGTTTGAGGACAAACAATAGTTTAAGTTTGGGGGGTTTGATAAGTGCGTTTTACACACTTATTTAGGCCACAAAACATGGCTAATTGTGAACGTATATGTTGAATATTAACTTAATTCGATACAATTTATGTTTGTAGGACTACACTGATAGATGAAATGAAAAGTATGCGAAAATGAGCGAAAAAAGACCAAACTAGAAGAAAACGAAAGTTCAAGGACCCGAGTGCAATTATTCAAAAGTTGACCCAACGAGAAAATCGAGTATCAAAGGGAGTTGAGTACAAGTTGAGTAATGAAACGAGGCATAGGAAGAAGAAGAAAGTTGAAAGGAGCTCAAGAATGAAGGAACGAAAATCAGGGACTAAAATGCAAGTTCTGAAAAGTAGTTTACACTATGCGGCCGCATAGTGTAATACCTATGCAACCGCATAGGTTTGGACAGAAGACCTTATTACCGCGATCGCTGTAACTATGCGACCGCATAGAATTACTCTATGAGGCCGCATAGTACATTTCTGGGCGCGATTTTCTGCTTTCCTTATTTGATTCAACCTCTTATGGAAACTAATCTAGGACCCCTTTAAAACCCTAAACACGACCAGAAACGGCGGGGACGCCTTATTCTACCATTATTGACCTATTGAAGAGCAAGGATAAGGTGAAGAACGAGAAGATTGATCCAAGATTCAAGATTTCACTTCAAGATCCAATAGGTTGATGTCTTCTTCAATTTATTTTCTTTCTTCTCTTAATTTTTTTAGTTTTTATCATGCTAGGCTAGTTTTTAATGTGCTAGGTGAACGATGAACCATGTGATTTGATATTTTAATTCCTAGTTTTATATATTTGACGTTAAAAGTTAAAACGCGTTTTGGATGGATGAATGGTTTATGTACATTAAGTTGAGTCTACAATTATTATGCATGTGATTGTATGATTTGTTGTGGTTTATTTTATCCATTCGAAAGAGGATAAATAGATTAGACAATGTATAAATTATCGTAGGGTCCGATAGGGGATAGAGATATACCGCTATGCTTTACGTGAATCTCTAAGTATTCATAGAACTCTATGCATTTTTGTATATTTGCTCCCGTCATAGAGATATAGTCGGTGTCGTATATGAAAATAGGTTCAAGTTTAATCGAAAGAGAGTTTTGAATAAAATAGGAATATTGATTCGTCATAATTCAAACGTGTTGTCAAATTGTAGAACTATGATTGAAATAGATTATTACATGGGGATTCGCGAACCTAGTACGCTTTTTATTTGATTATTATCTCAATCTTGCATTTAGTTACCTCATCGCACGTAGTTAACTTTGCATTTAATTAGGTATTTCATTCTATTTTTCATAAGTAGCTTACTTAGTTTAGTTGCAATCTAGCTACAAACATTCAAACAAGTATTCTGTTTCGGTTAAGGTCGAATTATATAGAATTAAACTGTTAAATCTCTATGGGAACGATACTTAGACTTCAAAATCCACTCTATTACTTGAAACGAACCGTACACTTGCGGTACTATAAGTCGAACAAGTTTTTGCGTGTCAGGTTTAGCCCAACAAGTTTCCCGGGTGGGCAAAAATGGCTTACTGGCCTTGTTTCCGTAAGCAAACTGGGTCCATGGCGGCTGTGGTCGATTGATTACAAAGAATTATTGTCTGTAAATAATAAATTTTATTTTAAAAACAATTACAGGAAATATCTTTTTCAAACTACTCAACTTTTACCTAACTTGCATCGGGGCACAAAACTTTAATTAGTTACACTCAAGTCATTAAACTTTAATTATAAAATCATAGTCTTTTGCAATTTGTAACTCAAAAACTACAATAAGGATACCTCACAATACAAGTTTCTTTCGCTTTTTCCATATTCACCGTTGTCACCTTTCTATTTTTCTTTTTAAAAAAATTCACAGTATCCAATAATTTAGTAGGTCATCGGCACATTCTACGTTCAATATTTGAACAAAGGATGCCAGTCAATTTAACACAATACAATTAGGGTCTGTTTGATTGCAAATGTAAAATTTGGGTAGAAAGAAAATGAATTATAGGAAATTGAATTGCCTAGAACTTGTTTTACCGGGAATAATATATTAATTGTGTTTTATTAGTATAATTTTTCACACGAAAAATTTTGAAAATTTGAATCTTTTGGTATTCGTTTGACTTTGTTTTCCATGAAAATTGCCCATTAAATTAATAATTTTTTTACTGTTGGATTTAGAATTTGTTCCAATTGTCAAAAAAATTAAAAAGTGATACCAAATATCATTCTTTTGCCTTTGTTTTTCATGAAATTGTCAATTGAAGTGATACATTTTTTTTTATCATTGGGTCTAGAATTTGTCCCAATTGCCAAAAAAATAAAAAGAAAAAAAAAAACCTGGAATTGCTTTTCCCGCCAAAGTGGTGGGAAAAGCTTTTCCTCTATTTCCAAGAATAAGTGCACGTATGGAGGAAGGGGGGAGAACAAATTGATGGGAAATTTTTTGCTATCAAAAATAAGAAAAATTTGGGGAAATGAAATTTACTTTCCATTTTTCATGGAAAAGTTTTAAAATCAAACAGGATCTTACAATCAAAACATGTCACAATAAAAATACTATTCATTATCTACTTCCACGGTTGTCGCCTTTCTATTTTCTATGAGAAGCACTACCACATCCAAAATTTTCAATAGCGGATTGTTAACACATCTCTACGTCCAAGATTTGGACAAAGGAAGTTAAGTTAGGTGTGAATTATTTGGATTGAACAAAAAATTGAATGATGGTAAAAAGAAACACTATTTCCTTGAATTAAGCACATGTTTTGTTTGGATTGAGTCCCAGTGTGACTGCAATGATGGTGTTTCCACGGGGCTTTACACCCAAATTATTACACACGGCTGGCTCTTTCTCGCTTGTAACATTTCAGAAAATCTATGCACAGGTTTATTGTACTAAACTACGTTCGGCTGTTCCAATTAGTTTATCTGTATTTTGCTGGAATCTGATTCTCACTCCTCTCTATCTCCATTTACCTAAAATTCAACAGAAAAATTGCAGAAAACTCAGAATTGAAGCTCGGAGCCGGAGATCGAAGCCGTACGGGAAATTGAAGAGAAACGAGGGTTTAATTGTATGTATTCTCCTCTTTTCTGTTTCTTTGAGTGTTGTGTGAAGACTAGATCAATGGGGTTTCTTGTCATTGACTTAGTGAGAAGGGCGGATTTTCTTTGAATTTGATGAATTCCAGATGCTCTCTCTCTCTCTCTCTCTCTCACTCATACACCTAAACTTTTCCTCCAATTTTGTATCCACATATCAATTTAAGTTCTATAAATTTTCGATTTCCGAATTCTGCGATTTGGGATCTTTGGAACCAGAAACATTTTATAACTAGAATCTGGTCGCTCACATCTTCTGTTAATTGTGTGTCAATCAAGTCGGTGGCAATAATATTTTTAGAGTGGATGACACTGGATTTTGTGAAGCTTAATGTTCAGTTAAGTGATTATCAAATGTAACTGGAAAGTTGTATCAAACAATTGAGCACAAATATTCAATAATATTCCACATTTGGTGACCTGCACACTTCACTCTGCTACACAGAGTGCCAACGCCTTGCCCCTCTCGCATTTAAAACTTTATCCTACAATCTGACTCACTAGACAACGCTATCTTTCCACTGTCCTTTGTACACACTGCATGATGGGTACAAACTCTATGCATAGAGAGAAGTTGACAAACTCGGATAGTTCAATGCCCTTGAGATTTTGTGATTCTAGCCAAAATGTTTCGAGTAGTATGAATAGTTGGTGCGATCTATTTCTTTACAATATAGCAATTAGAGGCATTACTCCACTTTTTTCATCCTTTGTCTTGTTGATCTCTTCCCTCTTTAATTTCACTGTGGATTTCGCTCAATATTCTCGTTAGTTAACTAGAGTACGTAAAAGATTTGTAGTGCTGAACTTACTGATTTTCTATTTCTTTCCTGGTTTTGTGATTTTGATGCCCTGTTCATGAATGCTATATATACACATACAAATGTCTTCACAATTGGTGGCTAAGTATATGATCATTTTGTGGTGCTTACCATCCACTCTAGAAGAGAATTTCATATTTCTCCGTCATTACTGGTAACGGAAAGTCTGTGGAACCCTATAATGGTAATTATGACCTGATGCCTTAATATTGCTCGAGTTTCTTGTCATTATGTTAATCAGAGACCTGAGAGAGCATGCATACCTACGAATCATAATCTTGATTGTGACATTAATGGCAATATAAACTCTTGCATTTCTTAAATTGGTTTAACAACCTCAAATTGTAAAACTTGGTTGAAAATGTTGTGCTAAAGGGCACTAATCCAGTGGGAGTGTGCCTTATGGGCTAGTGGTGGGGCTGCAGGTGCCGCTGGTTATAGTGTTTTTTTTTTTCTTTTTTCTTTTTGGTTGGGGGGTGGTGAGAATTGGAGCAGGCTTGGGTAGCGTGGGTGGATTGGCAGGGATAAGTGCTTCTTTTTCCCTTTTTGTCTGTCTTTTCTTTTCTTTTCTTTTCTTTCCTTTTATTTTAAATACAAATAAGGGTATAACCATCTTTGAAGTAAAAAATTAACTTATAACGGTTTTTTGGATGGTTTATATAGAGATGTAACAACAGTACTAGAGGTTGTGGACGAACTCACTCCTTTATAAAGTTTGGGTTGGGAACAAAAACTGCAATTTGTTTTACGTATTGGTGATAACAATTTTTACCACCAATTCGTTGATGCTTGGTTCATTGATTCTTCATACCAACATCTTTTTTGCTTTCTTTGTGGGTGCAGTGACGTCCTAAGATTTCTTGGAGGAATTCCCCAAGCTATGGAAATGGAGGATATAGGCTCCCGTTCAAGAAAATGGGAGGAAATGGATAACGATGTTCTGGTAAAGATATTCCAGTGTTTTGACATCTTTGGGTTGACCTCTGGGATTGATCAGGTTTGTAGGACATGGCGTTCGGCAGCTTGTGATCCTTTAATCTGGAAGACTCTTGATTTATCAATGCTAGAGTCAAACTTCATTAAAACCCCGTCAGAACCGTATGTATACGTGGATGGACCTTCTGATAAAATGCTGACCCGAGTCTTGAAGATTGCTTTGAGCCTCAGCCGCGGAAACATAACAACCTTAATTTTCCATTATAACCTATTTGTCAGTGACGATCAATTGACTTATACAGCAGAGAGGTATATCCGGAGAAATACTCACTTCTGATGTACTTAGTTCTTCTTTGTAGTTATGTTTACATTTCTATTGCAGTGGACTATTAAAGAAGGAACTGAAGCTACAAATCTTGTTTCTTATAGAATCCAGTATTGATTACTTATTGCTAGTTGATCAAGGATTCTAATTCAGTAGTTGGATGATGATGTCATCCTATCTATACTGCAGGTGCCCACGTCTCAAGCGTCTGGTTATGCCTGCGTGGAACAGAATAAAGGATACTGGAATATGTAAAGCTATTCGCTTATGGAAACACTTGGAGTCATTGACAATGCCTAGCATATCGAACCCTTGGTATCTAATGAAGGAAATTGCCAAAAATTGCAAAAAGTTTGCTGAACTAAAGATCATGGGCCCGTGTCACATTTACTTTGCATGGACACTTGCGGCATACCTCCCGAACTTAAAAGTCTTGAGCATTCGGTGCTCTACGATATTTAAGGAAGCCCTTAACACTATTTTGGATGACTTGAAAGAGTTGGAACTTGGAAGTACTGAACATATCTCACTGCGTACTTATTGAAAATTCTCCACCTTCACCTCGAGTAGTTCTCAGGGAGCTTGACGAATCAATTCTTAAAAAGACTAAGAGGCTGCGGAAATTTATAACGTGCATGAACAACTCGTGCATCACGTGCCAGCGCACAAGGGACGACGAAGGACTGATGAGGTGGTACAAGTATGAAGCAGATTTCTGGAAAGTAGATGAAGTGAAATCTCTTGCAATTTGAATAAGTTGTTTGGAAATGGTCCGAAGTGTTGTTTTGATCCCCTTTTCATACAATTTTCTACAACTTCTAGAATTCTGAATAAGATTTGTGTAGATTAATGACAAATAGAAGTCATCCTTAGGGGACTGGAAAAGGTTTAACTTTTTTTGTTGCCTGCTCTATGTAAAGTTTACCTGCTAATGCTTATTATACTGAGGGGATTTCAGATTTGAGGTGTTCTGCTGGTTTTTTAATACTTTGATTGACTCGTTCATTTATTTGTTTCTTCGTCGAATCTTTAGAGTCTGTGCAATGGTCCAATTTCTCGGGGGTACTTAGAAGCCTTTCTTTTGTTGCTTAATCTTGCATTGTTTTATGTTGAGATTGTTTGGTGTTGTATCATAACGATATAAGTTGGAGGAAAAAAAAACTCATTTCCTCCCTCAACATTGCAGTTCATGCGTTGAGAATGGTATGTAACTGAAAAAGTGTCAAACTTATTTTATTTGAAAAATGTGTGATTGAAAAAAAAAAAAAAAAAATTGAGAATGGAGCTCAAACGTGGCCTTTTTTATTTTATTCACATTTCAATGGACTCGCAACTCGCAAGTATTATTCACCATTAATTTTTATTTATTTATAAATTAAATTATTTATAAATTCTTCGCAAATGAACAAAAGATAATAGTAATTCAAGATGAAGTTATGAGTGGCAATGAGTCGAGTCGAGTCGGCTCGGCTCGTTATCCTACGAGTTCGGCTCGTGTTCGGGCTCGTTGCTCAACGAGTTAGGGGGCAACGAGTCGAGTCGGGCTCGGCTCGTCAAAAAAAGGTGAGCTTGGCTCGGCCCACGAGTCGAGTTCACGAGCTCGTGGCTCGTGGGCCTTGACGAGCCGAGCTCACGAGCTCGTCTCTTTTTTTTTTTTTTATATACATGTTTTCTTTCTAAATTTTTTTTTAAAAAATAGATTTTCGGTAAAATTTTATCTTATAAGTATTTTTATTTTACAAACAATTTATTTAGACTTTGATTAAGTATATTTTTTTATGAATTTATCTTATAAATAATACTTATAAGTTTTTTGCAATTTCAATTTAATTTTTTTACTTATAAATAATTTTTAATTAATATATTTTCATTTTCAAGTTTGTTTTGAAGAAGATATATTGATTGAAAATTATTATTTTATAAATGATAAAATTAAAAAAATATAAGAAATTGTCAAATGATTTTTCAAAATATTTTTCATTTTAAAAATAATAAAATATAAACCCTCCTCCTTTATCCGAGTTTGGGACCGGCTACTTCAATAGTTCAATTTCGAGTAGGCGGAATTAAAAATTGTACACGAACAACTTGTTACGTGTACAATTTTTTTTAAAAAAATTATAAAGGTATTAAAATAAAAATTCGTCATAAATATGATTAAACTAAATATCACTTACTTGACTACATGCAATTTCGGCATATTTATCTTGCAGTCGAAAATGAGTGTCTTGCCAGTCCTTCACGCGCATTAATGCTTCTAAAATATCTTCTTTTAGTTGATTCCTAACTTCAGAGAGAATCTTAGATCCCGCACTAAAAGCAGATTTCGAAGCTACAGTGCTAACCGGAGGTGTTAGTAGATTTTTTGTCATTGGAGAAACTATTGGCCATCGACGTTCATACTTTCGCCAGAAGTCAACTACTTCTTCTGAATTTTTCCTTAGTGCATTGTTACTAGGCTAATTATGATTAAAGTAATCAAGTAATTCAGTAGGCAATACATTTGAACTATTACTCGATGTTTGAGTACATGTAGTGGAAGACAAACTACTATTACTGGATGACAATATCTATATGAGTTCATGCCTTCAAATAAATTTAAAATTTCAGCGTCGTCATCTCCTAAATTAATGGGAGGAGTACTTGTAGAGTCGAAGCAGTGGTGGCAATCGAACCGAGTAGCTCGTGGGCTCGTAAGCTCGGCTCGTAAAAACGAGCCCGAGCCACGAGCCGAGCTTTGAAAATGTCAAACGAGTCGAGTTCGACTCGGCTCGTCAAGTGGACGAGCTGCTCGACGAGCAGCTCGTGGGCTCGATTTGACGAGCCACGAGTCGACTCGGCTCGTGGCTCGTCAAATTTCTTAAAAAAAAAAAAAATTTAGAAAATGTGTCTATATATTATTTAAAAAATAATAATAATAGAAGAGCTCGCGGGCCGAGCTCGACTTTTTTTCACGAGTCGAGCTCGACTCGACTCGTTACTCACGAGCTCGTTGGACAACGAGCCCGAGCCCGAGCCCGAGCCGAGCCGAGTAACATGTGTACCCATTCGTAAAGCATATATTACATACATTTCAGATAAAGTTGCTTCCAAATTCCTATAGATAATAGGTACGTTAAAAGTTAAAGATTTTGACATTCGTTCAATTATAAATTTAGTACCCGATAAATTATATTGGGATCCATGACGCATGCTAATGGAAATAATATGGACAAATTTTTCCAATATTTTCTAAACTTTAATTTCATGGCAATTATAACTAAACTAAAATCGGGGACATCTTTATATCTATCAAAAGCTCTAAAAATTAGATAAAGATGTTGAATGACCATACAACTAGTAGGATAATAAACACCAGACAAAATATTTGTAGAATCATAAAAACATTTCAAAAAAGTTTTAATTTTAATAACTAAAGCCCAATTGGACTCATTCAAAATATTTTCATCGTCGTCCCTCATATGCCTATTGTTATAAAATTCAGTAATTAAATGTTCGAAACTTTCACATGATTTTAATAATAAATATGTGGAGTTCCATCTATGCGCTACGTCACTAATAAAAGTTTTTGAATGCCACACCCCAGTTTCGGCACAAAAATCCTCAAACGCTTGTTTTCTACTAGGTGTAATAGTGATATAAATTAGTGCATTCCTAATTTGTTGAATTTCATCTTTAACATATTTTAAACCATATTGTACTATTAAATTTAAAATATGACATACACATCGAATATGAAATAAATAACCACCGAATTAGAGTTGAAATACTCTTTGCAATTTCTTGATAACGGACTTATTTACATTAGCGTTGTCGAACGTAAAAGAGCGAATTTTACTCTCACATTTATATTTTCTGATAATGTTCATAATAACACTAAATATATTGGGAGCATTGTGCGGGTACTCAATAATTTTAAAAGCAATTATTCTTTTATGTATGATCCAAAGTGGGTCTATATAGTGTGCAGTTGCAGCAATATAACCTCTTTTATTAATCCCTTCCCATAAATTCGAAATTAAAGATATCACACCTCCATATTTTTCTAAATCGGCAATCAATGTTTTCTTTGCGGTTTCAAAATATTATATTGTATAAGAACGAAGAGTATTTCGACTTACCCCAACGTACCTCGCTTGAAGACATTCTTGCACAAAGGTAATGAAAGTTGGTTGTCCGTTTGTGCTAGTGACAACTCAAATCCGGTAACGTACTTCACCATTCCTGTTCGAGTTCTTTTCTCCGAATACATCCACGTATTAAGTGGCGTAGTAGTAGCACCGCTGCCTGAACTACCAAATTGTAGTTGCGTTTGACCAGCAGGAAGAAGATCATGTTTGGTCGCACATATTTTGTAGTGACGGTTGAGTTGGGTGGTTCCAATACCTTTTTGATGGGTCAATCGTTGTTGACAGTATTTACATACTGCTTTGGTTTCTGGAATTCCAGCGATCACACGACCAATTTGAACCAATTTAAAATGGTCCCAACATTTTGTCTGCTTCTTCCCATTTCTCTTCCCTCTTGCATCGGGAATTTTAATAACAGGTTCATCATCCTGTTCCAAATCAATTGGAGCATCGACATCAACGTCATCCAAATCAATTGGATGACTACTTTCATGAACATTGTAATCTTCAATATTTTTTGGAATGGGTACTTCATCTAGACCAACGAACTCATTCTCAAATTGATTGTGGGGCACATGTGCTACATTCCTGACTCCGACATCGAACAAGTTTTCAATAAATGAGCGTGAATCCATTTGTAAATAATTGAAATTGAATATTGAGAAGAAGAAGAAGAAGAAGTGAAGTGAAGTAGAATTGAGAAGTGAATGAATGAATATTATGTAGTAGTGTAGAAAATATATTGTAAAATCAAGATTATAATTTAATGATATGAATATAAAATGTAGAAAAGTATAGAAATAAGAATGAATGAATAATATTGATTATAATTGATTTGTAGAGAGTATAGTATAGAATAAGAGATTGATAGTAAATTTGGTGAGAAAAAAAATGTTGTAATTGATGGGTATTTATAGGAAGAAAATAAAATTTGAATTTTTTTGAGGACCAAAACGGTCACTGACTTTTAATTTAATTTAATTAATTTATTTTTTTTATATTGGAAATTTGGACGAGCCCACGAGTTGGCTCGGCTCGTGGCTCGTCTATCTGACGAGTCGAGCCGACAAATTTTTTTTGTTCGGCTCGTTGCTCGGGCTCGTTTTTTACGAGTTCGAGCGGCTCGTGGCTCGTTTTAGACGAGCTGAGCTCACGAGCGACTCGGCTCAATTGCCACCACTTATTGAACGTCGAATTCGATTGATATCAATTTTGCTATGTACAAAATAAATAATGTTATATAGTATCAATGGTGTAAGTGGCATTATATGATAAATATAATTAAATGTGAATTTAGCCTTCTTTTGAGACCCCGTCTTCTAAAAATTCATTTTTTTTCAAATTCATTTTTAACTACACATTCTTCAATAAACTATTGTTACACGTAAATCAAGAATTTTTCTTTAATTTTTAACCATACATTTTCCATCAATTCTATTTCAAAATATATTATTTCCTCTAAAATGGGACTCAAACAAAGGCTTATTATGTGTTGTCACCTAATTTGGTATTTAATAACATTGATAATAAATAGCGGAAAAATGCTAAACAACTCATTTGAATGATCACTTGCTTGACCATACCCTCATATGAGTGTGTTGGTCTTATGGAAATTAAATAATATTTTTCCTCCCAATGTGTGTGGATATCATCCTTGCGGTCAAGTATACGGTACTATAGCATGACTCTAAATAGTATTACTCATACAAAATTCATCATTTTCACATTGAATAAATGCTTTTAAATATCCGAATGTTGAGATGTCAACCATTGCATTTTAGGGAGTGAAGTCCTCATTAAACTGACTTTCTGGAAATCGACTCGGTCGGGGCATTAAAGAAACAAAAAAATTGCAGACCACCTATTTCTTGAACACGTTTTTAATTTGGTTGAAAAAAACATGTAGAAAATTGCCATAAATAAACAGAGACAGAAAAATTGCAGACCACCTATTCTTTAAACATTATTTTACTAGTTCTCGTGAAGCTCGTGCCTTCGTACTATTGGTAGGGCTACATTTTCTCTATTAATTTATTTTATCATTTGTTACAGAATCATTTTTAACCACGTTCAGACGATAAAATATTCTACACGTATATCAAAAAAATTCCCACTTCTCAATCACGCATTCTCTTAAAAGTCACTATTTAAAACCTTTTTCCTACAATAATGATTATCAAACATGCTTATAATTGGTCTGACCTTAGTAAGTCAAGTTTGTTGTAATTAAAATCATTTTTTTTATTAAATTTTGATAAAAAATAATAAAACGTTATTGAGAAGTTGTGGATCATATAAATTAAGTGATTAAAATTACTTATTGATTTTAACTTGAATTTTAACTTGAAATTTTAATTTGATTTTAATCCACACCAAACATTAATTAAGTAAAATGTGAAAATCAATAAGTTCATGTTTGGTAGGAATTAAAAATTTAGGTTTTAATCTAACTCAAAATCAATAACTAATTTCAATTACATAGTATACGAGTCCCACAACTTTTCAACTATACATTTCATCATTTTTTAATCAAAATTTACTAAAAAATTAATTTTAATCCCCCACAATCAAGTGGGCTAACTCATTTTCTCCACTAAATGAATTTTTTAGACTAGGGATATTAAATTGGACGAGTCGAATCGCTCAACTCACCTGCTATCAAACTTGACTCGTCTCGACTCGTCAGTCTAGTTGGCTCACCTCAAGAAATTTGAGCTCAACTCCACATGTCTCGCCTCACGAGCTTATAGCTCGCTCCTTGGTGGAGTGGGGCGAGCTGAGCCGACTAATGAGCCATCACAACTCTTATTAAAAAAATTTATTAATTTAATTATTTTTAAAAGTTAAATTATTCGAATATATTTGGTAAACTAAGATCTTTATTGTTTATCAAATTTTTTAAATAATCTTAGTTGTCCATATTCTATTAGAATTAATGAAATTTCGTGGAATTTTCCATTCAAAGTATTGAATTCTTAAAAAAAAAATGTAAACGAGGCGCTGTGAGGCACATGTTACTTGTACCTGCTCCAGCCCCGATTACTCGATTAAGCTGATAATTTTTTTTACTATCACTACGTTTTACTCGTTGAGCTTTAAAATGCCTCCTAGTGATCTCTAGACTGTAGTACGTTGTACCTTATCAATCACTCATCATGTTTAATAAGTTAGTGCATTTTAAAATGCTTTTAAGTGGCACTGAACTTTAATATGTTGTATTTCATCACTCATCCATCATGTTTCATTAGTCACTGTACTTATACCTTCATCACGCTTTACTCGTTGAATTTTAAAATACTTCTGAGTGGTCAATAAACTTTATAATGTTTCGAGTAAAGATGGGTTTCTATGATAAATCTAGATAAAAAAATAAATATAGAATAGATAACAAGACTCTTAATTTATGATAAGAATATTTAAATTGATTGAGAAGATATAACAATTGACATAAATTTTAATTTTAATTATAATCTTCCGTTACGTTGAGAAAATAAATTAGAGAAATTATTTCTTTATTTCGATTGAGATCATATACTCAAATTAAATAAAAAAAGTTATGTCTTGAATTGATAGTGAATTTTTTTATTTAGAGTCGATAATATTAATCAAGATTAACAATATATTATTTTTTGAGTTGTCACAAAATAATTCAAGAAAAAACAATGTCATCGTTTTCATGAATGATATTTTATACTTAATTTTTTTTAAAATTTTTGAACAGTTGGATTCAGTGAATAAAGGTCACTGACCACTTGAAAACATTTTAAATTTCAGTGAACAAAATATGACGAAAGTATAAGTTCAGTTACTAATGAAATTTGGAGAGTGCATGATTAGCGTAATATGTTAAATTTTAGTGATCACTTGAAACTATTTTAAAAATACAATCACTAATAAAATATTGTAAGTGAGTGATGAGAGCAATATGATAAACTTTAATGATAATTCAAAAATATTTTAAAATTAAATTAATAAAACGTGAAGGTGATATAAGTACATTGACTAATAAAATATTTAACTAAGATAAAGAAAGAGAAATCCTATCCTATTAATAAATACCCATGGAATCTAACTATTTAAACTCAAAATGAGACAAATAATCCAAAAAGATAATATATCGCCTGCTTCATTTTCTAAAAATTCGTTTTTCTTCAAATTCATTTTTAATAAAAAAAACTTGTGTATAAATTTAAAACTTGTGCTTTTCTTAATATAATCTTATATTCTCCAAAGTATCATTGTTATAAAACTCAAGCGGGGGCTAGAAAAAAAAAATGGATATATGTATAATATTATTTTATCAAAAAATATATAATTAAAGAATAAAACTCCTTTACTAGAAAAGTTAACAGAAGAGGTTGACATCCGCTCATATATAAGTGGATCTAGCGTGAATAAAAAGGTCGTAAATTTTTTTTTTCTATCAACCTTTTTTGTACGATTAGCAGGGGGAAATTCATATTTAAGGTGTATTCTTTACCTCAATTCAAAAGTAAGGTAAATAAGTTGAAAAATTCAAAAATCAGGTATGAATTTAAATAATTTAAAATATTTATTAAATAAAGATAACAAAGTCACAATTTGTGATTAATGGTCACATATTCATAATTATAGGTTACAGATTTTATTCACTGTTCACATATCGTTAAATTAATTGGTCACTATTATTTCATGGTCACAGATCAAAAATTTTGTAGGTCACATATTACTTCAACGTCACATATCATTCAATTTATAGGTCACATTTTATCTATGAGTCAAGTAAGTCACAGTTTGTTAGTCACAGATTATTTTTAGTCACATACACCTAATTTTAGTTACAGATTAGCCCAATAGTTGGTCACATATGCCTAATTGTTGGTCACAGATACCCCCACCATCATCTCAAACACTCTTCGTCTTGTTTGACCTCTACCAACATCATGACGTCCTCGCCACTGCTGCACCACAACCGTTTGCAACCACCACCTCACCATTGCCAACAATGCTAGATCCACCACCACACCAGCGCCAATAAAAAAACACCCAAAAAAAACCAACAAAATTTGATTGTCTCTACCAATGCCACCACTACATGAACCGTGACCTTGAGTGCCACGGTCACCGTCAATACGTCACCATAACCGCCAGCAATACCACAACCTCATCCTACCACCACCACCATCATCATCCCCAAAACCACCAAAAGATGAAAACCACTATCACCCATTTAGCAATTAAAAAAACAGCACCATCGCAATATGGGCCGCTACAGACACGATCTGTGTCATCATCATCGTGAACTACGACGCTACAACCACGATCTGCAAAGCCTCTGATAGCGCTCACAGTGAAGGAACAGCTTTACCCAAGATCTGCAAGCTTTCGATTATCTGGGTCGCTGCTAGTTCGATTTGCAGATCTACGAGGTGACGGTTTCACAATAACCACGGCATCGACACTCGTCGCGGTGAGAGCTAGCAACTGCCGGTGTTTGGAGAGAAGGAGGGTAGGGAGAGAGAGAGAGAGACGAATGTGAAAAATGACAAAAGAGAAAATGAACTAGAGTTTATAATATCTAATTCATATATGATTTTTGATTAAATAAACTTCACACCTGAACTTTGAATTTGACATTTTAAGTAGCTGATTTTATGTAATTTCTTCTTAGCAGGGTTGATAATTGAAAGGATGAGACAAAAATGTATAGCCCAAACAAGGTTATATAATCCGTTCATTTCATCCTTCATCTTTGCTACTCTCTCGCCCTTTGAAACAATGTCTGTTCAACTTTGGGAAACCTTAAAAGAATCGATCACAGAACTCTCTTCGTTTCCAGCTACTTTCTTTACAGTCGTTGCTGTGGGCCTTGCTCTATGCTACGCATTCTCAAGACTTTTCGGGTCATCCGATAATGTCCACTTCCAGCAAACGTCAGATGAGAAAATGCGGCCTCTGCGCCCTCCTGTTCAGCTCGGTGAAATCACTGAGGAGGTGTTGAAACAGTATGATGGGTCTGATTCTGAGAAGCCGTTGCTCATGGCTATCAAGGGTCAGATGATCTACGATGTTTCGCAAAGCAGGTAAGGTATATTTTACTACGGTATTTTTGTGCATTTTCATGGTTTTATACTTGGATTTTCTGTTGTTTATATGTTCTGAATTGCTGGGATTTTTGACATTGATGTTGTAAAGTTATGATTTTGAATTTAAGGGTGTATTCAATTGAAACTTTTAATGACTTTTTAGGATTTAAAAAGTTTAGGTGTATTCAATATAGACTTTTAGAGACTCTCTAAAAGTTATGGTGTATTCAATTGAGACTTTTATAAATTTTTAAAAAGTCTCTAAAAGTTTCGATGTATTCAATTAAAACTTTTTAGAAGTCTGTATAAGTTTTGGGGTATTCAAATTTTAATAACTTCTGGAAACTTTTATAAAAGTCTTTAGAGTACTAATTTTTAAGCATAAAGTATTCATATAAAATCTCAAAATTTGTCTCTCATTAATCATGAGATTTTGGAAGACTTTTACAAAAAAAAGAAAATATTTTTTTTTTAATATTTCTTTCATTTTTCCTTCTCCAAACATTATATATGATTAAAATTAATTTTTTCTATTGATTCTCTCTTTCTTATCGTTTATCTCAATTTTCTATGAAAAACTTAAATTGGATTCTTGTAACTTTTTTCATTCGTTTTTTGTGAAAAATATCTATTTTTTTATTAAATTATAAATTTTTATATGACAAATTTATAGTTAAATGTAAATATATATATATTTTTTATTTTTTAAAGTATATTATATTAATAATATTGAATATTAAATTTATTTTTTATCATATATATGTATACTTTTGAATATTATTTATTTAATTAAGATCTTAAATTTTTATTCTTTTTAAAATATTTTTTAATTATAAGAGGAGGGGAAGTGGAAGAAAAATTGTGGGAACTACAATCTCATGTGTTAATTTCACATTATTGTACTGGATCCACGTGAATTCTATTTCAAATGAAAGTGTTTAAAAAGTGTTTTGAATTCTATAAAAGTTTTAAAATGAAAGTCTACAGAAGTCCATAGAAGTCTATGAAAGACTTCCACTAATTCTATGCAAATCCATGAAAAATCCACAAAATCCACGAAAATCATCACTTAAAAAAAATCTACCAAAGTTTTTAAAAGTCTCAATTGAATACACTCCCCTAAGTTTCAAGACTCAAGTGCTACGTGTTTCTGGGATTGGAGAATTTTGCAGATTTTTACGTTAATTTTGACAATTGTTTGAATTTCGAACACTGGAATTTCAAGCGGGTTTCTTTCTTAATCCTTATCTACGTATGACATGGGATTGGATAGTAAGTAACGAAATTAAAGAAGAAAAAATACTGCATACCAAATTTGTATTTATAGGATATTCATTACTTTTTGATGATTTGTTGTTCCTAGATAGATAAAGTATTTTACTCGAGTAAAATGAAGTTTTTGTGTATTGGGTTTGCAACACATCTTGCATTTGCATGATATGAAGTTACTATTTTTTTTTTTGTAAGGAATTCCTGGTTTGATATTGGTTATAGCTATTGATTTTTGAAATATATACAAAATCGGGATTTATTTATTGAAGGTTCAATGTATAACCATTGCAAATGTGATTTTTTGGGAATAATGCGACACAATTTCTCGTATTTGTTTTACCACAACAATAAAGCAAGAACCATGCTAGGGTAACACGGAGGATATGACACCCTCCCTGATCGACCCTCACAATAGGGGGGTCCCACTTTTTTTTTTTTTTTTTTCCCGCACGGATTCCACACATGTGAATAGATGTCATCAAAGTAGTCAATTTCTTTCTGGCAAAAGAGTTTATTCCATAAAGCAATAACACGATGTAGCATTTCATGGAGAATTTTGGTATGGAATTAAAAAATTTGAAGTCATCTTCACATCTATAATCCCAAAGTGCCTTCTTTAGTTTTTATTCTTCTCTGGATTTCTTACATCATTAACACGATAACATTAAAATGTTCGTCTTTCCAATATCGATGTCTGGATAGCTCATTATTTAGCCCGTGTTTGTCTCTCTTTAAAACAAAATTCTTTAACTCTAATACTCATTTTCAATTGCACATTTACATAATAAAATATTTTGCATGTAAACCCAAAACTTTTTTTACTTTTAACCACATATCTTCCAAAAATCATTATTCAAAATATCATTTTTTTTCTAAACCCTTGTTTGGTGGGGATTAAAATCAGTTTTTTAGTAGATTTTGATAAAAATTGTTGAAATTGTGATTGAAAAGTTGGGGGTCCCATAAAATGTACGGTTAAAATTAGTTGTTGACTTTGACTTAAATTAAAATATGGATTTTAATTTGTACCAAACATGGGCTAAATAATGGGCCATCAAACCGGGGCTTTGTGTCCAAGTGTCTCCAGTTTATCTTATGACAAGAAGTTAAATCTTAAGAACTTCACTAAATGGAAATATATGATTGTGAATGCCGTGTGTTTCCAATTATCGCCTGTCCATACTGAAAATAAACAAATAAACTTGGCAACTTTTTCCTTGCTCAACATTGTCCCTATTTTGCCCCAAGTTTGTTCTGAGCAAAACACCTTAAAATAAAGTCAAACTGTTAAGGAAGAGAGATGATCAATAGAACTTAGCTAAATATAACGTTTTTCCATGCGTACAATTTCTCGATTTTGTAAAAAGTCTAGATGAATTCTTCCATATCTGTGGCTTGTTTGGTAGAAAGGACTCAGTTTTATACAACATTTGTTACAACTACAACTGAGATTCAGTGCTTAAGCTCATTTGTTGTTCGCAGGATGTTTTATGGTCCCGGTGGACCTTATGCCTTGTTTGCGGGGAAGGATGCTAGTTGAGCTCTAGCAAAGATGTCTTTTGATGAAAAAGATCTCAACGGTGATCTAACCGGTCTAGGCTTTTTTGAGCTCGATGCCTTGCAGGATTGGGAATACAAGTTCATCACCAAATATGTTCAGGTAGGAACTATTAAGAGAACTGAGCCAGCAAGTGATGGAGAAACCAAAGATCAAGCGACAGGGGCTGCCGAACATGATGCTGCTAGGTCGACAGAAGCTGCCAATGGGGATGTCAGTAAATCTGCTAAAGATGTTCCATAAGAGAGTGCCGCAAAGGAACCTGTGGAAACGTGAATCGAACCCATGTTTGAGAATTTATCCTGGAAGCGGAAGAACTGATGAAACTATGTGAAACCTTCTTGCAGGTTGGTTCTATATTTTTAATCCCAAAATAAAGAAACGAGCACTGAACTAATAACCAGGGCGAGCCAATTTACATGGAAATGCCATTGGATCATAATTTTTGGCTGCCTTGATTCATAATATTTAGTGTAGTAAACTGACACAGTCAACTTGTTTGAACATCCAGTTTGTTATATTAAATAATGATGTAGCTTATTATATCCATGTAAGAATGCTTATTTTGTGAGTAATATTTTTTTCCCACGGAGATGGCAAGCGTGTGATGATGGAATCGAACTAGATTTACATATTTCAAGCTCTACAAGTATAGCATATTCTTTCTTATTATGTCTGGATATCCGAAGCTTTGAACAAATGTTTTGTAATGATTTGGTCTCTGTGCTCAAGCAGTTATATCATATGTATTGTCTGCTTTGAGAGGATATTTGTTCTACTCCTCACCATTTGGGTTTCTTATGAGACAGAGGTCTGGCGTACGAATTCTAGAAAATGTGAAAGAAAGTTGCTAGAAAAAAGATGAGACGGATACCATTTCAAAGTGAACAATTTGTATGATATGACGGCTTGAGTACAAAGGTTGGATCATTACAACTTGACTTTCACTATTTGAACTTTGATTTCACCAATGCATTGTAATAAGAATTTTCGTCAAGTTGAAAGTCGGTTGGGGTTATTATATTGTTGTAAATGACATAGTTGTTGGTTCCAGAATTAAGTTTTCCTCAATAAAACGTTTTTGTAGAAGATATAAATTGCAGGAAATGGAAGAACACAAAAAAATTTCACCCCTTAAGGCCCCCGAATGTTTAGCCAAAGGCCTACACACCCATTGAACATTACCTAGTAGATCTTGCTCGAATTCACTAAGAATCTCAAGAACAGTACATTGAATGTATGAAGAAATCAGAGATTTCTTCACTATAGTTTTCTCTCGCCTCTATTACAAAAAGTAATCCCCTTACAATCTCTAAGATTGTACACCAAATACAATCGATAATACATCACTCAGATTTATAGAGATTTGAACCAAAAGATCGAAAAAGATGAAGAGTTCGAAACACTCAGAGAGAAGACGAAAGCAACCCTAGAGATATACACATAGTTCACATACAAGATGAATAGTCGAAAGGCTTATATAATCTCCCAAAAGTATCGCATCCAATGGTCATGAGCGGTCACATGTACGGCCAAGATCAAACATTCACTTAAAAGTAAAAGCGTATTTTACCAAATACAAAGGAAACCGGGAACCCAATACAACATGGCCCAAAGACAATTGAAGAGGCCCAATACCCAAAAAATAGAGAAGTAGCCCATAAACACAACAGTCTCTACCTTGCTGAACTATTTTTGGTATGCATTTGTGGATTCAAGACAAGTTATTGGTTTTATTTTCTCTAAAAGGAACCTGTAAAAAGAAAAAGAAGAAGTTAGTGTACAAAAACAAAAAAAATATAAAACTAACTCAGTGAAACTATTACCTTCAAGTGATGTTTAGAATTTTCAAACAGTTTCTGAACTTGTTTAAAGGTAATACCTTGGTACCAAAAATCAGAGGGGTTAAATTCAGTTGGGATTTTAATCAGATTAATCAAACCTTTTTCAACCATGTTTCTAACAAAATGAAATTTAATATCAACATGTTTTAGTTCTGTCATGATATACAAGATTTCTACTTAAATGGATAGCACTTTGATTATTTGTATAAATTCTAACTACTTTATTCATGAATCCAATTTCACTCAAGAGACCCCTTAACCACAGTCCTTCTTTAACAGCATCACATGCTGCAATGTATTCGGCTTCAGTGGAAGACAAAGCCACAAGATTTTGCAGTTAGACTTCCAACTAACATAGCCATTACACAAAGTAAAGACATAAGAAGAAGTTGATCTTCTTTTATCTAGACCACCTACAAAATCAGAATCAGTACACCCTTTCAAAATACAACCTTCATTACACCTTTGAAACTTTAAACTTAATTCAGTTAAACCCTTTAGATATCTTAACATCCATTTAATTGCTAACCAATGTGTTTTTCCTGGATTTTCCATAAACCTACTAAGGATACTTATACCATGGGCTAAATCAAGTCTGGTACATATCATAAGGTATATAATAGAGCCAACATCATTAGCATATGGTATTTTACTCATTCTATCAAACTCTTCATTAGTTTTAGGAGATTGTTCACTAGAAAGTTTGAAGTGATTTGCAATAGGTAAAGTCACATATTTACATTCAGTCATAGTAATTTTTTCAAGTATTTTATTCACATAAGAGCTTTGATTAACATAAAGAACACAATTATTTCTCTCTCTCTCTCTCGATTTTCATGCCTAAAATTCTTTTAACTTGACCTAAGTCTTTCATTTCAAACTCAGTTTTAAGCTTCTCTTTAACAGAATTAATTTCAGATCTATCATGGCAAGCAAGAAACATATCATCAACATACAATAATAGATAGGTAGAATCAAGTCCACCTGACCCTTTGAAAAGAAACAAGAATCAAAGTTGCTCTTTAGGAATTCTATATTTTGAACATAAGAGTAAAAATTCTTATACTATTGCTTTGGTGCCTGTTACAAGCCATAAAGTGACTTTTTCAGCAAACAGACCTTTTCTGATTTTGAGTTAAGTTCAAATCCCTTTGGTTGATTCATTTAAATGGTTTTTTCAAGATCACCATTTAGAAAAGCAGTTTTAATATCAAGCTGGTCTAATTCCCAATTGAAGTAAGCTATTAGAGCAAGTAGAATTCTGATTGAAGTGTTCTTAGCAACATGTGAGAATATTTCATTATAGTCAATACCCTCTCTCTGTGTGAAACCTTTTTGTCACAAGTCTGGCCTTATATCTTTTACTCCTAAAGTTCGGTTCACCCTCTTTAACTTTATAGACACATTTGCAATCAACAATCTTTTGATGTTTGGGCTTATTAACTAGAATCCATGTTTTATTTCTAATAAGGGAATCCATTTCTTCTTCCATGACTTCCATCCAAAGTTTGGACTCCTTACAGTTAATAGCTTCTTCAAAAGTTGTAGGTTTAGAATTAACAGATTCAAGTTCAAAGTATAGGGTCACAAATTCATCAGTATTAATTCTAGTAGAAGGAAACCTATTTCTTCTACCTCTATCTCTGGTTAACTGATAATCATCAAGAGTAGCATTCTGAGATACAATTTCAGTATCAAATTCATCTTGAGAGTGTTCTATTTCAAATTGAGTAGTCTCCACCTCAATCAAATCATTTGGTTTAGTAAAATTATTTTCTTAGTTTTCAATTATTAGTGTTCTGATTCTGTGGGGGTTTTACAAAGAATTTGTCTTTCATAAAAAATGACATTTCTATTGATGATGACTCTAAAACCTTCCTTACTTCTTACCAAAAGTTTATAACTTTTAGTTTCTTCTCTATAACCTAGAAACAAAGATTTTTTAGATCTGGGTTCAAGTTTACCCATTTCTTGGTGAGAGTAAGCAGCACAGTCAAACACCTTAAGATAATCTGGAGACTTTCCAGAGCATAGATATTCAGGGATTTGAAAACAAATAGAACTAGAGAGAATTCTAATAATTAGATAAGTGGCATTTTTGAGAGTTTCTCCCCAAAATAATTTTAGGAGGACAGGACTCAGTAACATGCATCTCACCTTTTCTAATAAGGTTATATTCATTCTCTCAGCAATTTCATTTTGTTGAGGACTATATGTTACTGTTTTGTGCCTCAGAATTCTAGATTTTTTACAGAAAGAATCAAATTCAAAATTGCAGAATTCCAAACAATTATCTGTGCTAAGTGCTTTGACTCTTTTATTGGATTGATTTTCAATCATCAGTTTCCATTGTTTGAAGTTTTGAAAAGTGTCAGATTTATGTTTTAGAAGAAAGGTTCAATTTTTTCTTGAAAAATCATCTACTATATAAGTAGATAGAATCTAAATCCACTTAATGCATTTACTGATGTTGGACCCTATAGGTCAGCATGTAAATACTCAAATATGGAAGTGGATCTATGAATTCCAATTTTGAAAGGGAACCTGTTTTGTTTTTCAATAATACAATCTTTACAAAACTGCGTTCTCTTCGTATTTCAGTTTTGTGTTTTGAGTTTTGAATTCGTTTTGTGTTTTGTGTTTTGGGTATCCATTTTGATATTGTTGAAAACTCGTTCTTTTTGTCGTTTTGAAAAAATATTTCCCAACCCGTGTTTTTTGAGTTTTGGCAGATTTGTGAAGAAAACAGCCAAAACGTAAAAAAGTTGTTTTCTGTTTTCTTAACAAAATTTTCAGCCGTTTTCAAAAACTCGTTTTCGAAAATGGGAAAGAGAACTCGTTTTCAATGTTTTGAAAAATCGAAAACAGAAAACGGCCCGAAAATAGTAAAGAGAACGCCCCCTTAATTTTTCAATGTTATCCTTTCCAAAACATCTCAGTTTATTTAAAAATATCAATCCCTTTTCACTGATATGGCCAAGTCTCCTATGCCAAATTAAGGTTTTATTATCATGGGATCTCACAACTGCAGAGTTGTTCCCAACTAATGGTTCAACTTGCAGTGTGTGAATTCCATTTGCTTTAGGAGAGGAAATTATTTCTCTAGAGTTGAGACTTATCTTGGTAAAACCTTTATGGATTTTAATTTCATACCCATCATCCAATTGTCTCCAAAGAAATCAAATTTCTTTGAAGATCAGGTACATACCTGGAATGAGACAATTTAAGAGTACGCTTATTCTCTAATAACAAACTAATGTTTCCAACACCCTTTATCTGACAGGTCATATCATTTACCAATTGAACTTGACCACCATTTAGATCAGTAAAGTCAGTAAACCATTCTTTAGTGGGACACATGTGAAATGAGCAACCTGAATCAAGAATCTATTCACTTGGGTTTCTTTTGGTTGAGTAACAAGGAAAACTCCTTGAATATGTGATTCATTATTCCAGGTGATTGCTGCAGATCCATCAAAGTTGGATTTACCCTTCATATCAGATATCTTTTTAAAACAATATTTTATAAAGTGTCCAGTCTTTCCACAATAATAACATTTCTTGACTTGACCTTTAGATTTCAATTGATTCTTATTCTTAACTTTGAATCTAGAATTCTAGAATCTTCTCTTTTTGTGGAGTTAAAATTGCATTGATTATTCTTTTTGCTTTGGTTCTATTTCTCTCTTACATTTAACCCTTCACCAAATTTAGGATCCTTATATTCTATTTTCAATTCAAGTTCCTTATTTCTCAATGCTGAGGTGATTATATCAATGGTAAGATCTTCTCTCCCATATTCCAATGCATTTCCGAGATCCTTATATTTATCACTTAAGGATTTTAGTAAAGTAACAACTTGTTGATCATCAGAGATTTCTTCAGCACGGCCAAATTTTGAATTTGTTTAGTGAACTTATAATGTTATCTTCCAAGATAGAGGAGGTATCAAATCTGAAGTTGTAGAATTGTCTTAGGAGAAAACATTTATTTGGCATTGACTTAGTTAAGTACAGAGATTCTAACTTAGTCCATAAAGCCCGAGTAGTAGTAGTCTCTCCCACTTTTCTTATCACATTATCAAACAGGTGAAGAAAGATGAAACTCTAGGCAATCTCATCTAATTCCTTTCTCCTATAGGCACTAATTTTAGTACCCCATATCCCATCAAGACCAACACACTTTTGTTGTAATAGAGCCCTAATTTTTGGCGCCAGAGACTAAAGTCTCCAGTGCCTTTCCATATTTCAACTTCAAATTTGTGTGCAGTTGACATAATTGCAGATAAGATCACAAAAATAGAATTATGTAGTGCACCAAGTATTTCCAATTTAAGCAGTATGAGAAATCTATAGTATATGCTAATTTCAGAGCATGATAGAGTAAGGAAATTTCTTAACATGCAATCTCCAGACACTATTATGATGTATATAATCCAGAATGAAAAATTATACAGAGAATTAGCATGTATGATCAAGTAAATAGTTAATTATCAAGTCAGGGTGTCAACTTGATAGGTTTAAGGAGTGAAGAATCAGTTGTACACTATTTCCTTGGATTCTTAGATCCTCGCAGGAGAACTTGGACAAAGGAAAGCAGTGCTAGATTCGATTACCTTAATAACCAAATCAAATTGACACAAAACGGTTCAATAATTGACTGAAAAATTACGAGTATGAAAGAATATACCAAAGCTGAAACATCAATGTTACAGAATGTAGAGAGTAGCAAGGGAATACCGGAACCAATTCAAAAATCTAAAATAGTACACAAGAACCCAACGAGTCAGAGCAACTCAGTGTGACTTAGCAGTGAGTCACGATCAACAATAATCAGAGTGAGTCAAGTCAACTCACTAACCTCATAACGAGTTTTCAAGAAACCACCAAAACTCAGTTGAAAAATCACAAAGTTTCCCAAACCTTCAGAGTGATCCAAACAAGATTTGGATCGAAGATAAATCTTGACCAAAACCTCCAGAAAACAAAAATTTATTTTTCCAAAAAACCTTCCAAAATTTCAAGAATGTTTAGATTTGCAAACTAGGCTTTGAAGAAAAAACAGAGCCCAAACATGAATTCTTTTAAAAGGTGGCTCTGTTACCACTTGTTGGTTCCAGAATCAAGTTTTCCTTAATAAAACTTTTTGCATAAAATGGAAGAACACAAAGATTTTCACCCCTTAGGGCCTCGATGTTCAGCCAAAGGTCTACTCACCTGTTGAACATCTACCAAGTAGATCTTGCTCAAATTCACTAAGAATCTCAAGAACAGTACAGTGAATGTATGAAGAAATCAGAGATTTCTTCACTATAGTTTTCTCTCGCCTTTATTACACAAAGTAATTCCCTCACAATCTCTAAAATTGTACACCAAATACAATTGATAATACATCACTCAAATTTACAGAGATTGAACTAGAAGATCGAAGAAGATAAAGAGTTCGAAACACTCAGAGAGAAGATGAAAGAAAACCCTAGAGATATACACACAGTTCACATACAAGATGAACAATCGATAGGCTTATATAATCTCCTAAAAGTATCGCATCCAATGGTCATGAGCTTCTCACATGTGCGGCCAAGATCAAACATCCACTTGAAGGTAAAAACGTGTTTCCAAAAACATGTTTTATTAAATACAAAGGAAATCGGCAACCAAATACAACATGGCCTAAAGACAATTGAAGAGGCCCAATACCTAAAAATAGAGAGGCGGCTTCATAAACACAACAATAGTTAATAATATCTATGAAATCTTTATGTTTCTACCTCATGCATGACCATCAAAAGAAGTACGAGTGGCCATAAAAGTCAAAATCAATTAAATTTCAGACTAAAGTATGCAGATATATGCCTTTCTTAAGTAAAAAATAGGTACATGAAAGTTACGGGATAGCGTTAAACCGTTACTAATTACCCGTTTTTATTTTGACCTTATGTGCGGAATTAATCTAACCAAAGCAACAAGTCACTTTAATTAGGGAATTAATCTAACCAAAGCAACAAATCACTTTAATTAGTTTCTAGATGATTAATCAACCAATTCAATTTATCCTACCTTGAACTACTGTAGTATATGAAAGTAATAACTAAAGCAGTAAACAACACAAGAATTGTTCACGGAGAAACCCAACGTGGAAAAAACTCCAGTCGATTTGTCAGTCAAAGATCCGCTATAAACTGTATTATAAACTTACAGACCACCAGCAAAGTTGACAATACAAGCTTTCTGATCTCCTGTGTGAAGTTTGAAGCAATCTCCTAGAATGTGCACACGAACACCAATCCTAGCTCTTCGATGTAAAGTAGTCCTCCTAAAGTGAGCACACGAACTCCACTCCTGACTCTTCACACAGTTTATCTCCTGTAGATCCACCAAGAACTCCTCGTTCTTAAATTTCTTCCTTGATCTTCGCAGCCAGCCAAGTTGACGACACAATCTTCCTGATAGATCCAAGTAAAGAATTGCACCAGTGTATTGATTGAAGTCTTTGATGTTTTCAATCCGAATGACGCATATAGATGGAGTGATTGAACTGTTGAATGTTGGGCTCTTGAGAGAATAATTATTTTCTCTTGAATGAATAATGTTCAACCCCCATTTCCCGATGCGCAGCGCCCCCTTTTATATGTTGGACGAATATGAAAACTTTGGCCAATAAAAATCTTGCGAAATCGCGAATTAGGTCCGGCCGGAAATTAGTCGCTTGAGCTAGGAGCATGTTCACTCGAGCGAGGGCCCTGTCGCTCGAGCGACAGGTGGGCGAAGGTCGAGCGCTGGATGTTCTGCTTCATCCATTCGAGCATGACTCCCGCGAGCAGCTAGCAAAAATACGGTGAGTTTCCTTCGTGTTCCAACTTGGATCCTGAACACTACATTATACAACCAACTATGAAACTTTCCAATTAAGTCCCTAAACTTCTAAAATGTTCAAGTTGGTCCTTTTGTTCACAGAATAGCCAATTACAATGATCTAACACTAACAAACTTTCCCTTTAGTATTCTGTGACAAAACCAATTACAAGGTAAAATAAACTTATCAAAGAAAAAATAAGTCCAACTATCATCTGACTGCAACTTCCACTTTGTCGATCCTGTATCATGAAATCAAAACTCACATGCCCAGTGTAAAAGCACGTGATACAGGAATTAAACAATAAAGTACTTAGAAGTTTACAAACATAATCAATCACATAAGCATGCTAGTTTGAGATGCAATATTAATGCTAATCAAAACACCATATCCGCATTAATACTACAAAATATCAAAACTCAAACAATTATGCATAAAGTGCAACACAAATGCAATGATAAGACATAAGTATAAATGTCATATCAATTTAAATCAAGTCAAATGTCAAACAGTATCTATGTCTCTCCTCAACGACCCCAAAAGACATATATCAAAAGCATGCATATGTATAAGTAACAATTATCTATGTCTCACTCCCAACGACCCCAAAAGACAAGCATGCAAATGATAATGTAGCTACGCTCAATTTTTATCATAATGGAGCATACTTAAGCTTAGGTCTACTAATGATGGCCAATTCATGTTCAAATTCAACTTATCAACAAGTGACTGCCATCCCAAATCTCACACATGCGGTTAAGTCCAATTTACAATCTCATAGTGTGTGCAGTGCAGATGGTACATGAAGACACCTATACAAAGTACTCCAAATCAACCTAAGCAAGTAATGGAAACTGTGCTATAGCTAATCAATTATACCCCAAACATGATCATAACATACACGTTCAAACTTGTTATACTTCATATAGCATTAAACTTTCCATTCCCAATTTTAATTTTTCAATTTTTCAACCAAATTTTTTTATGTTTTTCATTTTAAAAAAAAGACAGCATCACACACAAATAAAAACAAACTAATCAAGTACACAAAAGTAAAACAAAGTGTGCATGTGCGAAAACAAGCATAAGGAAAATGCGCATGCATGAAACTACATCCTAAAAAGCAATAAAAAACATGTAATGCATGCAGAAGTCAAAAATATATAACCATTAAGTACAGACATGCATTAGAAATACCTAATCAGATAGGTATATGAATGCTCTTACCTCTAAGAGTACGATGATCTATATCAAAGTTATTCAGACCACTCTTCTTTACCCAAACTTGTCTAGTAATAGTATGATTTCTTGACAACTGTGTCACCAATTTGGTCAACTGACTCACTTGTGTAATAAAGAATCCTATCTGACCAACAACCTCCTGATTTATATTCCTACTAAATATCATGTGTCTGTGACTGTTTAGGACTTGATGACATCTAGGGCGTATATGTCCTAACTCACCGCTGTGAAAACATGTCGGGACAAACCTAGGAACAATGTTATGGGGACACCGACGTCTATTCCTAGGTCGACGGGTCCTTCACTATCTAGTAGACCTCTATCTAACAAATTTCTTATCCTTAGGCTCAGAGTTAGGCACATGTTTAGGATGGTCAGTTGGAGGGACAAATGTGGTCTTAGAAGTGCTAGCAGTGTTCTCCTTAAAACCTAGACCTCCCTTATTACCAGCTGGCTTGCCCATTCCTAGAATATTATCTAGCTTTTCAAAACTGCTAGAGAAGGCAAGCAACTGAGACTTAGAATATTCTAGATCACTCAGAAGGTTCTTAACTTGGATCTCTAAAGTCTCTCTCTCTCTATGGTCAACTTACTCACTTTTCTAGCGGATCTCTCAAGCTTACTGGTGAGTTTCTTAACATGAGTCTCTAAAGTTTCATTCATTGTTTTCATTTCACTCAGGATTGAGGTGGATTCCTTAAAGTGCGCTCTCAACTTCTCATTTTCCAAATTAAGTTCCTCATTTTTTGCACTCAAGGCATTGTTCTTGCTAAGAATCTTAAGACTCTCCTTATAAATTTTATCATAGGCCTCATAAATATCTACCTCACTCTCATGATCTTCACCAAATTCCTCACAGCTATTTACATCTTCATCCTTTTTACTTCCCTAGATCCACTTTTAACTCTAGCAACAAGAGTAACAATTTTTCCACTCTCCTCACGGGTGGATTTCTCACTCTGATTATCCAGTCAGACTCGTCATCAGTGAGTGTAGCATTCATAACCTTCTCCTGAGATCTTTTCCTACTAGGACACTCATTCCTCACATGACCAAACCCTTGACACTTATGGCATTTCACACATTTAGATCTTCTCCTAGATTCATTCGAGGCATCTCTATGTTTCTCTTGAGGTTTGTTTTTATTCCTAAACACTGTTTGGAATTTTTTAGCAAGGTATGTCAACTCCTCATCATTTGGCAAGTCAGAATCAAAAGACTCATTCTGGTTGGTCCTAGTAGTTTTCAAAGCTATAGACTTCTTCTTAACATGGTTTTCTAAGGTTAGCTCATAAGTCTGCAGGGATCCAAGTTACTCCTCAACTTTAATAGAATCAATATCCTTACTTTCCTCAATGACTGTGACTTTCGACCTAAAATGCTCAGGTAAGGATCTAAGAATTTTTCTCACTATCTTAGGCTCGAAGATCCTCTCACCTAGGTTGAAGCTCGAGTTCACAATGTCATTTAAGCTCGCATAGAAGGAATCAAAGCACTTATCTTCACTCATTCTAATTTCCTCGAACCTCGTGGTCAACATTTGTAACTTAGAATTTTTAACAGCTTGTGTTCCCTCATGTGTGATCTCTAGAATATCCCAAACCTCTTTGGCTACCTCACACATAGGCACTCTCCTAAACTCATTAGGAGAAACAGACCTAAACAGGGCATGTAGGGCTTTGCTATTCCAGTTACATTCATCTATGTCAGCCTTAGACCAGTTTTCTATGGGAGTGGGAGTGACAACAATACCTACTTTTGTACTAGGGGAACTCCAACCCTTCACAACACTCAACCAAATTCTCTCATCCATAGATTTTAAAAAAGCTCTCATCCTCACTTTCCAGTAAACATAATTACTGCCACCAAAATATGGCGGGACATGTAAAGAGCTACTCATCTAGATAAAATTAAGGCCAAGACACACAATTAGGCTCAGATACCACTTGAAAGTTACGGGATAGCGCTAGACCGTTACTAATTACCCGTTTTTAGTTTGACCTTATGCGTGAAATTAATCTAACCAAAGCAACAAGTCACTTTAATTAGTTTCTAGATGATTAATCAACCAATTCAATTTATCCTATCTTGAGCTATCGCAGTAATATGAAAGCAATAACTAAAGCAGTGAGCAACACAAGAATTATTCACGGAGAAACCCAACGTGGGAAAAACTCCGGGCGCTTTGCTAGTCAAAGATCCACTATAAACTGTATTATAAACTTACAGACCACCAGCAAAGTTGACGACACAAGTTTTTTGATCTCCTGTCTGAAATTTGAAGCGGCTCTCCTGGAATGTGCACACGAACATCAATCCTAGCCCTTCAATGTAAAGCAGTCCTCCTGAAGTAAGCACACGAACTCCATTACTGACTCTTCACGCAGTTTATCTCCTGTAGATCGACCAAGAACTCCTCGTTCTTAAATTTCTTCTTTGATCTTCGCAGTCAGCCAAGTTGATGACACAATCTTCCTGATAGATCCAAGTGAAGAATTGCACCAGTGTATTGATTGAAGGTTTTGATGTTTTCAATCCGAATGACGAATATAAATGGGGTGATTGAACTGTTGAATGTTTGGCTCTTGAGAGAATAATTATTTTCTCTTGAATGAATAATGTTCAACCCTCCTTTCTCGAATGCGCAGTGCCTCCTTTTATATGTTAGACGAATATGGAAACTTTGGTCAATAAAAATCTCGTGAAATCGCGAATTAGGTCTGGCCATAAATTAGTCGCTCGAGCGAGTAGCTAGCGAAAATGCGGCTAGTTTCCTTCGTGTTCCAAACTTGGATCTCGAACCCTACATTATACAACCAACTATGAAACTTTTCAATTAAGTCCCTAAACTTCTAAAATGTTTAAGTTGGTCCTTTTGTTCACAGAATAGCCAATTATAATCATCTAACACTAACAGTACATGACCATCAAAAGAAGTAGGATTGGCTACACTTGATTTATTGCAAAATTAGTTTTAAGTTGGAGCATGGGCTCTCATCTATGTTTTGATGATATGTGACGACATTGAGGGAAAATATGTTATTGAGTTCCTATAAATTTACAATTGCATTAAGGAAAATTGGCACGTACAGAGAAGTTCTTTAATCCCAGGTGAACATTTCATTTGTTAAGTTTTTCTACATTTTATTTCATTATCTTGTGAGATATTGTATTTCTTTATCTCGTGGTTAAGACTTTAATAGAAATTTGAATTAAGTTTGTTAACTTTGGATCGAGCATGAAGTCCTAATGTAGTATGAATGTATTTTTATCAGTTCTAAGATCAAACGAGCGGACATAAAGACAAATGGACTTGGAATTGGTGAAAACAACATCCGAATGTTTAAAAATGGCAAGTATCGTTTCTAAACAGTATGTCATTTTGGATCATAAGGTCTCAATTTCACTTCAAATGTCGTTAAAACTTGTCTCCATCATTTTTGTATGGATAAGATAGAACATAAAGTTAAATGGACAAAAACTTAGTTGAAATGACACAATCGTTTAAAATAGCAACATGTCGTTCTAGGTCACTAAGTTTCAATATCACTTCTAAACTAGTCGATCATTTTGTGAAACATCTTAGAAGCAAGTTAAATAAGCTACTTTGTTGAGCATCTTATTTCATAATTGGAATATAATGGAATTTGAGTTACATACATTCGTTCATAATGAAACTTAGTATAGTTTACTCACAAAACAACAACGTTGGTCATTATCACGTAAATTTTGTATTGACCATGGTATCCAAATGTAGTAAAAAAATTGTATTTGTTCATTTTCATACGGAAATGGGATAACATAAAGTGAAACGGACACAATAAATAGTTAAAACGACACCTAATTGTTTAAACAACAGTATGTCATTTTGGGTCACAGGTCTTAATTTCACTCTAAAGCTAGTCGATCATATTTTAAAGCATCTTAAAAGACATATACAAGTTAAATGAACCAAATTGTTGAGTATATTATCTCATAATTGGAGTGAAATGGAATTTAAAATACTACATTTGTTCGTAGTGAATGATCATTATCACGTAAACTTTGTATCGACCATGTTATCCAAATATAATGAAAATTTGTATTTATTCATTTTCAAGTGGATACGAGACTATATAAAATGAAATAGCAACGAAATCAGTTGAAATGACATCATACTATTTTTGGGTCATGGGGTTTCGATTTCTCTCAAACTAATCGAGCATATTTTGAAACATTTTAAAAGAATTGTACAAGTTAAATGAGCTAATTTATTGAGTTTCTTATTTCATAATTAGAATGAAATGAAATTTGAGTTACTTAGACCTTGTTTGATTCTCATTTTGGGAGAAAAAATGTATTTTGAATAGTTGATTGATGGAGAATGTGTGGTTAAAAATTAAGGAAATTTTTTGGATTTGCGTGTAATATTATTTTATTGAAGAACGTGTGTTTGGAAAAAACGATAGTAAAAAATGAATTTTGAGAAAAATAGAATCAAACAGGGGCTTACTTTCATCCGTGTGAACTTTGTATTGACTATGGTGTCCAAATATAGTGAAAACTTACCTCTTGTTTGACAACCATTTAAACAAAACTCCACATTTTTTTTTCTCAAATTCATTTTTAACCACACATTCTCACAATAAAATATTTTTCACGTGCACCCAAAATTGTTTCCTACTTTTTAACCACATATTCCAAAAAAAAAAAAACTCTTTAATGGTTGTCAAACATGGGCTTACATTTGTTCATTTTCACGTGAATACGAGACAATATAAAGTGTAAAGGAAACAAAATTAGTTAAGACGACACTCAACAATTTAAAATGGTAGCAAGTTGTTTTGGGTCGACAACATGCTGTTTTGGGTATCGATATCTTGATTTCACTCTAAAATTTGTCGTTCATATTTTGAAATATCTTAGAAGACTTTTACAAGTTAAGTGAGCTAATGTGTTGAGTATTTTATTTCATAATCAAAATACAAGACTTAGCTTCGTTCGTAATGAAGTCTAGTGTAATTTACTCACAAAACAATAATGTTGGTCACTATCTCGTGAACTTTGTATTGATCATGATGTCCAAATATAGTGAGAACTTGCATTCATTCAATTTATGTGGATACGAAACAATATAAAGTAAAACAGACACGTAATTAATTGAATGACAACATGTCGTTTTAGGTCACGGGGTCTTGATTTCACTCCAAAATTAGTTGATCATATTTCAGAACATCTTAGAAGACTTGTACATGTTAAATGAACCAATATATTTAGTATTTCATCTCATAATTGAAATATAATGGAATTTGAGTTTTTAAAATTCGTTTGTAGTGAAGTCTAGTATAGTTAGTGTTGGTCATTATCGTGTGAACTATATATTGATAGTGGTGTCAAAATGTAGTGAAAATTTACATTTGTTCATTTTCGTGCTAATGCAAGTGAACATAAAGTAAAACGAACACAAAATTAGTTGAAATGATACATATTCATCTAAAAACCAGCATATCGTTTTAGGTCAATGAACATAGCTATGAAGTGTAAACATGGAAATGGAATAACTTCTGACATGTGATGAACTTGTAATCTAGACATCTAAGAACTTGATTGATGTTCCTTTTTGCTTCCTTGCTGGTAAAGATTTAGACTTTAACCTCCTTGCTTTTGATCTTGAGAAAGAGCTTATCATTGAATTTATTAATATAATATAACAGTCCACATTGCAGATTTTTTTTTCTAGTTTGAATCAAAGTTTATATCTGCAGGGTAATTTCTTCTGATTGCTTTCTTCGTATAACGTGCAACATCAGAGAGCCAACCTCTATTTTTTTTTCATCTTGTTTTGTATTTTTAACATCTTGTTTCAACCTTTCAAGAACTCATTCAATACTTGAAGTATACCTGCCTGCGCATCTTTATGCGACATCAATATCACCTCCCGCTGTGCAACAAATCATTTCTTCCATTAAGGTTATCCTCGGAAAAGATGGTTCTAGTCGGGGTGGGATTTTGTCTGCCTTTTATGATTAGTAAGTCCATCTCAATCAAGAATATTTAATCACTATTAGAGCAATTTGTTAATGCAGGGGCTCAGAAACTAGCACGAATTCATGAAAACAACAACATTTCTGGTCTAAATTGAAAAAATGGGTTTTGAGGTATTAGGAGACAATGATTCCCCTATAATGCCTATCATGCTCTATAATCCATCAAAAATTCTTGCTTTTTTCACGGGAGTGCCTCAAACGAAATGTAAGCTTTGCATCCCAGATGTTGTTTGTTGGTTTTATTTCTGAATAACGGTCCATTACAAAGTTGTTTCACTTCAACTTTGATTTCACTTTTCATGAATTGTTGTTCTGCTGCATAGGTGGTTGTTGTAACAGTTGCTTTTCCAACTACTCCTTTAATGTTGGCCTGTGCACGCATATGTATCTCTGCTGCTCATACAAGGGAAGACCTTGTTAAAACTTTAGAGGTTAGAGTCTTATCTTGTAGTTATTGATATCCTCTCTTTTTTTTCTTTTTTTTACTCTTCTATGTTTTCCTACCACAGCATTCATTTTCTGTAAGACCACATTTATTGTAGAAAGCTGCTACATGTAGACCAAGTTGGTACACAGTCCCTCACAATAGGGGGCCCACGAATTTTTCTATTCATGGTGGGCCCCCCTCATGTGAGAGGCTCATACACCATGCTGTACAAGGATGGTTTACAAACAGTCAAATCCTTTATTGTAATACTTCATGAGGGAAATTGCATTATTGGCCCCTAACCTATTGCTCCATTAGCAAATTAGTTTCCATTGTTATAGAAATAACATATTACAGCCTGTTTGGAATAGTTTCTGCTTCTTGTGGAAGTGCTTTATGAGTAGGCTACATTGGCCAATTTCCTCTAAAAATTCCTCTAATTAGACAAAACACTTCTAAGCAGGTCAAAAGTGGCTTCTTAATTTCAAAAGCCATGCCAAAAAGGTACTAAGTCTCCAACTTTCCATATGGTTGCACAATTAATCTTCAATGATGGAAACTGTCTAAATTTGTGTTAAATCATTAGCATACCCTCGCATAACCAATTTTATGAAGATAGGTCCGAATTTTGGTCGATGCCAAGAATATGATGTAAATCATGTTTTCAGAGGAACTCATGACAATTTAATAAATATTTTGACGGATTCCGACATTGGAACTAATTGTGCAAGATTAAATACTATGGACTATTAATTTTGTATTTGTATCAGGTTATCAGCAGTGTAGGCGATCTAGTTGGTATAAAATACTTCCCTGCTAAACCCAATAAACAGTAGCTAGAGGATGGCAAAGTCAAAATGGAGTAAGGAGGAGAAACTTTGTTTTTTTATCAGCAAGTTTAGGAACTTGATGTGACCTATAAATTTTTTGTGTTTATTTACTGAGTACAGAAATTTGTAACTTTATTATAAATTGGTAAAATTTGCATTGCTTTGGTGATGTAAATATTGTTATTTTCTTTTGTATCAAATAAGGTTAGAGTTTTCATATCAGGGTTGGCCTCGCTCTTGTTTCTATTTGTAGTTAAGGGTAATACAACTTTACTTGTGTAGGGAAAAAACAAGGGAAGAAAAATTGGAAAAAAGAAGAGAAAATTGCATCATTGGCTACCAATCTATTGTTTCTGTAACAGGTTGATTTTCATCTTAAAAAAATATAAATAAATAAATAGCAGCGAGATGGGTTTTAATTATTCATTATTCTTGCACAAATAAGGTTTCAATAACAATTTATCCATATTGTCATGTGGCTCTCGAGATCTAGAAAATTCCTTTTGCAGTTGTTGAAGCAATTTTTTTTTTGTCGAAATTCGTTTTGATTTGGTTAATCTTCAATTAACAAATAATAGTAGAGTTTATATGATGAAAGAATAAAATAAATAGAATTTGTTACGGGTCCAAAAAGACCCTACACGTGTCAGGTAGGAGAAGCCCCACGTGTGTGCGAATTGATTTGGCATGGGCAACCGAACTCATCATCTGAACTGAAGCGCCTTTAACTGAAGCAGAACCGAACTCATCCGTCCCTCACAGCGGATGCAAAGGCCCGCACTCCACATCCAATGCACTTCTCGAACCTGCCTCACCTCTCCTTTGCCAAGGTCCCTTTGTACGAAAACCTTTCCAGAATTAAATCTCAAACTGATTGATGGGATGTGTGGCAGGGTTCAGATGGTCAAATCAGTCGCATAAGTCAGAATAATAAAGATCAGCCAACCTATGGATGGACAGGTTGATGCCTAGGATGGAACAAGACGGGAGGATCTAAGGTCACGTGTCTCCTCATCCAACGGCTCTCCTCCTCCCAACCTTAGTATAAATACAACCTCCTTGCACCAGAAGAAGGATTCGAAATCTTGCCATTTAAGAGAACATAAGTTATTCTCTCCCTTTCTCACATACTTTTCTATTTTCATATATTTCCAGTCACATCTCGGTGATCATCTAACCGTCGGTGACCTTTATGGTGAACTAAAAATAGACTTGACCATCGGAGTGCTTGCGGCCGCCTCCACCCCCACTAGGAAAAGGGCCACGAGTGACTAACGACTTGCTACCATGTGCAGGAAGAAGTTGACTTGAAGACTTATCTGTTGACAGCTCGGAGGACCATTTTTTGAGGTCAACAGATTGACATCGTCTGTGGAAAGCTTACTTTAACCACGAGTTTTCACCAAAAAGTTTGCTTGAATATCCAGTTGATATTCTCCCTTAAAAAAAGGGGTTTAGTTCTTGAAAAAAAGTTAAAATTTGTGCATTGACCCCATCGCTTCGGATCATGAGCTCAGAAGAAGACGTCGAGGTAACGAGAGCTAGGGATGTCTCTGAAGAAGAGATCATCCGAACCAGTGTAACGCATCAAAGGCCCCACCATGGACATCGCAGAGGTGCGAGAATAGCTGCACTGCTGACTGTCGAAGTGGCTCATATGGCCACAGACATGAGGAACATAGCGGCTCAAAATGCATCCATGCAAGTGCAAAACCGAGGTGGTTTCCAACAAAATCAAGAGCAAGCTCAGAGGCGAACTGAAGCGGAATTTAGCAGAAGGGCCCAGGTGAGCCCTCAAGAGGTTCCCCTTGAAAGAGAAGTGGAAATGGATACCTCCAGCTACACAGTCGCCCCGGATAATTATGGAGCCGCGGAAGAGAATATCTTCTCTCCAGAATACGAAGAACAGCCTCAAAGATCCACGAGTGTCTTTGAACGAATTGGACGAACCCCTAGAAATAAGGACCAGTCCCCCCACCAAACGGTTCACCCCCCAACAACAACAAAATCAAATGGACCAAGCCCCCCACCTAGAAATAGACGGGAGAGGCGAAATCCAGTAGATTGGAGAAACCGGGGCGAATACGCCCAACAACCACCTCGTCTCCCAGCTGATGGGAACGAGTCTGATGAGCCGTGCCATTCCTACGAACTGGATGATGATGATGATAATCTCCCTTTCTCCAGGGAACTTTGCTGTTTTCCCATGCCACAGAACTTGGTCCCTCCTAAGATCCCAAAGTATGAAGGGAAAGGCGACCCAGAAAAGAACCTCAACAAATACAAGATGCAAATGAGCCTCAGTAGGGCCTCTCCCGCACTAAAATGCAGAGCTTTCCACTTAACACTCAGCGGCTCAGTTGAAGTGGGGTACAGCAGGTTGGCGCCACTTAGCATAAGAAGTTGGCCACACCTGAAAAGAGCTTTTCTGAACCAGTACCTATCTAAGAGAGATGGAGAAGCGCCAATCCACCGCTTACAAAATATGAGGCAAGCAACATGGGAGACGTTGAAAAACTATCTTACCTGCTTCACTGATGAAATTACCTACTGCAAACAGGTAATGGACAAAGAGGCCCTATCAGCTCTGAAGGGCGGACTAAATATGAACACTTTATTCTGGAGGGATATCCGAAACAAGAATCCGTCAACCTATGATAAGTTGGTAGAAATGATGAAAATTGAAATTGTCAATGAGGGGATGATTGACCACAGAAACAGGGTGGCACAAGGACTTCTGCCACCCCAAAGGCAGATCAACAGGGGTCCAACATCACAAATGGTAAATCAATGGACACAAGCTAGGCACACCGTGGCTCCCATTTCGGGACAAGAGCTGGCCTCAGCCACATTGAATGTCGTGCCGACCCTGGCTTATGAGAATGTTGAGCCCAATGCCAACAACCCAATTAGGAATACTGGAAGACCCTCAACTTCTAGAAATAAAGGGAGAGGCGGTGGGCCTAGGAATAGGCCCCAGGAGGAGGGACCACCATATTGCACTTTTCACCGTTTCTATGGCCACAACACAAGGGACTGCAGAGATGTCAACAGGCCTAGAAGCAATCCCAGAAATGCAAGGGAGAACCGGCATCGGGATGACGCAGCGAGGCAAAGGTCCCCAAGAAGGAGAGAAGAGAGGCCACAATCGCCTCGGAACACAAGGAACAATAACTGGGAGAGGCCCAAAAATGGGCAGCACCCCAGCAGAGGCCCTGCTGTAGCAGATGAGCACCATTCAATCCGTGAGATTGATACGATCATTGGAGGACCTCACCTGGGAGGTGAGACCAAGAATGCTCAGAGGAACTACACTAGGGAGGCCAAGGATCTACCTATGGCCAGTAATGTGGTGAGCCAGTCCCAAGGGAGAAGAATTGTGGAGCCGATCTCTTTCGCCCCGGAGGATGCAGTTGGCGTGCATTATCAACACTGCGATGCCCTGGTTGTCAGAGCAGTGGTTGCCCGCAACGGGCTGAAACGGATGCTGGTAGACAATGGGAGCTCTGTGAACATCCTATTCGGCTTGACATTTGAAAAAATGGCAGTGGATCATGAGCTCACCCCATGACTTCACCACTTTACGATTTCACCGGAGATAGCATTATTCCCAAAGGTAAAATTACTCTGGCTGTTGAGATGGGAACTGCGCCCTAGATAGCACATCACTTCATGGAATTCCTAGTTGTGGACCGTCGATTCGCATACCACAAGGTGCTTGGACGACCTGCCCTGAAAGAACTGTTTGCGGTCACTTCGATCCATCACCTGTGCATGAAATTCCCCACTGAATGGGGGATCGCCACTGTCAGAGACGACTAGATGGGTTCCAGGGAATGCTACCTCAATTCCTTAAGAAAAGCCGAACCGCGAGTGAACATGGTACTTCATTATGTTGAAATAGCGGAAACCCCGGCAGAAGGGTAACCCCCTATCCAAGATGTCGAGATAGCAGAAGCAAGACCTAAAACATCCTTGGAGAAACTGGACCCAAGAATTATTGAATCAAAGTCACTCACTGTCCCAATGGAAGAACTGAAGAGTTTCCCAGTTGACCCCTAGGAAGCTGTGAAGGTCCTGCAGGTCGGAAAAGACCTGGAAGAAGGCATGAATGAAGAGCTGAAGAGCTTCCTCCGGAGAAATGTGGAAGTCTTCGCCTGGAAACATGAAGACATGATTAGAATAGACCCAAAAGTCAGTTGCCACTATTTGCAAATCGACCCGAGCTACATTCGTTATAGGCATAAAAGGAGATCACTGAATAGTGAGAGGTATGAGGCCCTTAAAGAAGAAGTGGATAGGCTGATAAACAATGGCTTCACCAGGGAAGCCGTATACCCGAAGTGAATTTCAAATCCCGTGCTTGTCAAGAAGCACAATGCCAAATGGATGGTCTGCATCAACTTCTCCAACCTTAATCAGGCCTGCCCAAAGGACAACTTTCCTCTCCCTCGAATAGACCAATTGGTGGATGCGACTGCAGAGCATGAACTGTTAAGTTTCATGGACGCCTACTCAGGCTACGACCAGATCCCCATGTACCCAAGCGACGAAGAAAACACATCTTTTATCACTGATTGAGGATTGTACTGCTGCAAGGTAATACCCTTTGGATTGAAAAATACAGGGGCCACCTATCAAAGATTGGTCAACAAGATGTTTGCTAATCAGCTCGGCAACACTATGGAAGTATATGTGGATGACATGCTGGTTAAAAGCCTCAAGGTTGGGGAACATATTAAGTATTTGGACAAGGCCTTCCAGATACTGAAAAGATACCAAATGAAACTGAACCCCCGGAAGTGCGCTTTTGGCATTGCCTCTGGCAAGTTTCTGGGCTACATTGTAAATCAAAGGAGGATAGAGGCCAACCTGGAGAAGATCAAAGCCTTGATAGAAATGAGATCGCCACAGAAGCTGAAGGAAATGCAACGACTAACTAGCAGAGTAGCTACACTCAACCGCTTCATTTCAAGGGCCACTAAAAAGTGTCTACCATTCTTCAAGGTCCTCAAATGGGGAAAGAAGTTCCAGTGGACCCTGAAATGTGAAGAGGCGTTCCAAGTGTTGAAAAACTACTTGGGACGAACTCCTCTCCTAAGCAAACCCAAGGATGGAGAACCTCTATTGTTGTATCTAGCAATGGCAGAAGAGTCAATCAGCTCGGTGCTAGTAAGGGAAGAAGAAACGCACCAGCTACCTATCTACTATGTGAGCAAATCCCTAATCCCCGCCGAAGCGCTTTATCCGGACATGGAGAAATTCGCTCTGACTTTGATCACTGCATCTAGGAAACTAAGGCCATACTTTTAGGCCCACAGCATCCATGTGTTAACAAATTTTCCACTAAGGCAAGTCCTCCAGAAGCCAGACTCCTCGGGAAGGCTATTAAAATGGGCAGTAGAGCTCAGTGAGTTCCATTTGACGTACACACCCAGGACGGTGATCAAGGGTCAAGCCCTAGCTGATTTTGTGGCAGAATTTGCCAAGGCCCCAGAGGTTGAACTGAATATAGAGCCAACAGAAACATCCACCTGGAGCCTTTTTGTGGATAGCTCATCCGAAGAGAATGGCTCCAGAGCTGGAGTAATTTTGCAGAGCCCAGAAGGGCATAAGCTAAATTATGCGGTAAGACTTGGGTTCAAAGCCACCAACAATATGGCTAAATAGGAAGCCCTCCTAGCTGGGTTGCGGTTGGCCAAAGAGCTACAGGTGAGAAAGTTAATTATCGACAGTGATTCACAGCTAGTGGTGAATCAAGTGAATGGGATCTTCGTGGCCAGAGATACACATGGCAAAATACCTGAAGCTGGTCATGGTCTTTCTCTCCGCCTTTGAAAAGTTCGAACTAATACAAGTACCATGGCAGGAGAACTCCCAAACGGACGTCCTGTCCAAGCTTACGAGTAGCAAGGATTTCGAACTCCTCAAGATAGTGTCAGTTGAGCACTTGGTCGAACCCTCTATCAAGAGAGGCGAAGAACTGATGTGGATTGAGGCACTCCACCGTGGATGCAACCTATTTTGGCCTACCTGAAAGAGCAGACCCTCCCAAACAATGAGACAAAGCTCGTCGGCTTCAAAGGAGAGTCGTTTGCTTCATCTTGCAAGATGATATTTTGTACAGGCGAGGATTCTCATCCCCCCCTCAGATGCACCGAAGGGAAAGAAACGAACTACATTTTGAGAGAAGTCTACGAAGGAGTTTGTGGGAATCACTTCGATAGACCGCCCTAGCCCACAAAGTACTTAGGCAAGGATATTATTGGCTTACCCTGAAAAGGGATGCGATTGAGTTTGTACGCAAGTGAGATAAATGTCAGCGCTTCTCCAACGTGCAGAGGCAACCCTCTCAAGAGCTGACTATTGTCTCAAGCCCTTGGCCATTCGCCAAGTGGAGAGTGGATTTCGTTGGCCCCCTACCTAAAGGAAGAGGAAACGCTCGCTTCGCCATTATCGCAATTGATTACTTTACGAAGTGGGTTGAAGCCGAACCACTATCGAAGATTATCGAGGCAAACACCTCTAAGTTCCTCTAGAAAAACATCATTTAACACTTTGGAATACCGTATTCGCTGGTTTCTGACAATGGCAAACAGTTCGACCACAAGAAGATCAGGGACTTATGTGATGAGCTCAAAATCAGGAAGCACTTCTCCTCCCCCCATTACCCTCAAGCAAACGGTCAGGTCGAAGCAGTCAACAAGACCATCAAGCTCACGTTGAAAAGGAAGCTGGAGACATCGAAAGGGGCTTGGGTTGACGAGCTCCCACAAGTACTTTGAGCCATAAGAACAACTTGCAAAATGGTAACTGGGGAAACTCCATTCTCCATGGCATATGGGGTCGAAACTATGAGCCCCATAGAGGTTGGTGTTCCCTCTCCTCGCCGCATTCACTTCAATGAGATAGCAAATAATGATCTGAGGAGACTTGAACTGGACTCCCTTGAAGAAAGGAGAGACGACTCCCAATTAAAGCTCGTCTCTTACTAATGCAAGATGATGCGTTACTACAATGGCAAAGTGAAGAAAAAGATCTTCCGCATTGACGATCTCGTACTCTGCAAAGTGTTCTCATCATCCCAGGACCTATGTCCTGGCACGCTTGGCCCCACCTGGGAAGGTCCATATCGCATCTATGAAGAAGTGCGACCTGGCACTTATAGAATTGAAGATCTAGAAGGGAAAATGATGCCCCACCCCTGGAACATTGTGCACTTAAGGAAGTACTACCAATAAAGTGTTCGAAACTATGTAAACTTCTTTATCAATGAATGAACCGCTTTCAATCTTTTCTTCACGCTTACCCAGTGTTGCTTCATACAAGTGATCTCACGCATTCAACGTCCTAGCTGAGCTGCAAATCCACCAGAGATCATCTCCAAGGATAAAGCCTAGTCAGAGATGATGCCACTTTTGGCAAAGCTACAAGCGTTCTCATACACTCAACATCCTAGCCTAGGTGCAAATCCACCAGGGATCACCTCTAAGGATAAAGCCTAATCAGAGGTGGTGCAGGTGCCATCTTTGACGAAGCTACAAGCATTTTCACGCATTCAACATTCTAGTTGAGGTGCAAATCCACTAGGGATCACCTCCAAGGATAAAGCCTAGTAAGAGGTGGTGCGGGTGCCATCATCTATGAAGCTACAAGCGTTCTCACGCATCCATCGTCTCCTCCGAACTTATTACACTTGCCTGTCAGTTTACTTATCATTTTCTTAAGTGATTAAGTCCTCCTCCGAACTGACAACAATGACTCTTGAGAGCAAGTATCCATTTGACAAGACTTCTGCTTCTATTTTTTTATTTAAGAATTTCTTTAAGATGCACTACTAAAAGTTACTTTTTAATATCAGAGGTAGCTTCTAGCTTTTTAAAAGTCTTGTCAAATGGGCCATTGGAGGATGAAGTTTTATTTTCTATGCACTGACATTAATTTGGTACAAAGCATGAAGCAATTTCTCAGCCACGGACTGGTATTTTCTTATGATGCTCATCATATTAATCTGTAGTGTTGGAGAAAGTAGAGATGGGTGAAGCATTCACAGGATCTGACTACAATCAATAATGTTACTCCCTATCATTATAAAATGTTATCACCACCTTATTAATTCCTGCATATGGATGGTAAAAAACTAAGATCTTTTTAACCATTTGATATGTGATGGAGAATTCCCATAATGTATGTTTAATATGCAATACTAGATTATAGATATTGCCTGACTAAAGATGAAAACAGTGCTCCAAACTTGGACTACTCTGTGGAATTTCAGGACTCCATATGGTTTCGAGGGTTAAAAGTTTAAACAAGTAATTTGATTTGTTTGAAGCTTAAACAAGTAATCGAAAACGAACTACAATCTTGACAACATATATTAAGGTCAATATTTCAAATCAACTAAATATGATATTTTAAGATAGAACTTCAAATTCCAATAAACATATCTACAAGTGTACTTGCAAACAAATGGGATCAATAGCCTAGTCCATATTAGGACAAGTAGACAACCCATTACCCATGCCTTGGCTGCATTTCGCACCTCTTAAATTTTAATGTTAATGTCACATATGCCCAACTCTCTCTCTCTCTCTCTCTCTCTCTCTCTCTCCTCTTAAATATTAGCAAACAAGGCAATTCAATGGCAAATACACCATGGTGACCATGCCATGAGGACTAAGTTCTCATTCTCTAAATTAAATGGAACTCCGGTCCCACCGACCTTAACTGTAGTCGGAAACACCCAATAGTGGGCTGTGGAACGGGTCCACATGAACCGTCCTCTGCAATGGATTCATAATGTAAAATTGTCCATATCCTTATCCTTGACTATTTACTCTGATTGAAAGAACAAAAGAAAGTTGATAAAAAATAGTGAAGATTCCATTGAATTAATGTTGTGTTTCGTAATTGAACTCTCACATGTCTTTTAGTAGAGAAATTGTCTCAAACAACCCTATTCGAACACGAGGGTAGGTCTGTCTCATACATAATTCTTGGAATAAGGTCTAAATAAATAGTGCTGAGTCTTATGATTGATTCTGGGTTATAAAGGGTTTTATTTGTATCTGTCCTACTAGGATTTTATTCACGTGAGTCATGCTTATCGTCGTTATACGTTAAGTGTATGTCTCTCTAACTCTAATAATTTTCATACTCGCTACTTTAATGAGATTTTGTGAATCTATCTTACTTAAACTTTGAAAAGTTTTTGGTTTCGTCACAATCTTCGTGAGAGAGAGAGAGAGAGAGGAGAATTCTCTTTGGGGTCAAAGGAAAATTTTGATTGATTGTTCTCGTTGAATTTCATTTGTCGGCATTCTGTTTGTTTGCATGAATTACAAAGGACGTAAACTAAAATTAAACACGGAGATGAAGTTATCCAACAAAATACATTAGAATGGATAAGAAATATTCTTCTCTCCTACATAACAAACAAAGTGGACAAGAACTTTTCTTCAACGTTGCTAAATGACGAATGCAAAATAATTCACAGTCGAAGTTCATTAATTTATCAAGTTTGTAATCATTATAACTCGCTCATGAGATATAAATAGTTAGGTAATGTTGAGTTAAAATGTCTGTATTAATTAATGATACGGCACAATAACACATCTTATCAATCATGACAAAAAGATAAACGCACAATAATGGTTCATAAATCTGTCAAGTATGCAATTCGTACTCAAATACTCAATAAGATATGACTAGATGTCAAATTAATATCTCCCGACTAATGATATAAGACGACGATCATGCCAATCAATGAGGGGGCAAAGGCACTAGAAAAGAATTAGAAAAGAATTTCCATTGCCATGGATTTATAACAATTATTTTGAAAGAGATCGGCATTCCTAATAGGGATAGCACTCCTCATTTGCTGTCTAGTTCGAAATATGAACTATATTCTTCGGGGAAATTACCCACAAACCTACCATCAAAGACCAATTAACATAAATAAGATGGATAAATTTAAATTTCAAATATCAGGTGATAATTAAAATTTATTAATATTCAATTTCAGCTGAGATTAATAGAAGTTCATACTAATTAAACTTCTAACTGCAAAATCATAATTATAACTTTTGCAAGTTGATTTTTACACGTTACTTTCTCTCTCATACACGATCTTTCACACGTCTAGTCTCTCTCTCTCTCTCTCTCTCTCTCTCTTCGCAACACACGTTCACCGTCTTTCTCTGCAACACACGTTCACCGTTTCTTTTCACCGATGATTTTTCTGTTCGTTATCTTCAATAGTTATGAACCTCAATCTCGCACAAACATTATATTCATCAATAAACTCACCATTAAACTCGCGCACGAAGATTTATCGTACAATCACTTCTATTTTTCTTTATTTTCAGAAATTTCTAGTACTGAAAATGGTTTTAACTCGTAACGTGGAGGAAAAAAGAAAGGAATAGAGAAAGGCAAAAGGAAGAAAGAGGTTAAAGAGTCTACGCCTCGAAAGAGGGTTAAGATGTCGAGCATGCTAGGCTCTTGGTTATTTTAATTGTGTTACTCATGCCTTGAGCCTTTAGACTTTTAGGACACACATTTTGAAAGGGTTTAAGAGAAAATGTGGTTGAGTTTGTGTAGTTTCCGAAAATGATCATAAAAGTGTTTTGATAATTTTGGTTGACAAAATGATACAAGTTTTTGTAATCCTTGGTAGGTTATTTGCAGTGGAAAGCAATCAACTTTCACCCAACTGTTATTAGCTCAGTGAACTTCAGTCTGCACTAATCGGGTCATTTGACTTCAATATTCTGTTTGCGGAAAAAAATAGCAATAATGCTAAATGTACATTCATTTCCTTACATTGATTTTGACATCCCCTTGTTTCCAAAAAATTGTGGGCGGGAAAACTATGTTTTTTTTTTAAATGTAGAATAGTGTGTTGTCACGTAACACAATGTAAACAATAATGTAAAAAATGATATACATAAATAATTAATTGCACTTTTACATTTGTTGTATTTGATATTTGTTAAATATGTTTTACACCGCCCAAATGAATTTTGACGAAATCGTTATGAGAAACAATATTTATTGATTAATGGAAGGTCGATAATAATGTGTCTAGAAAAGTTAATTAGTTTTGAGTTACAGTGAACAAAGATTGAAAATTTTAATTGCAATTAAAATATAATGAAAATAATAAGAAATGTGACCAATAAAATGTGACACATAAAATTGATATTTTTTTTTGGTCAAATGCACTTTACATCATGTTTGATGGTGCTTAAAAGCGGTTAAAATGTTATTTTTTTTTATATAACAGAGATATATGAAAAAAAGAAAAAGAAAAAAGAATTGTGATAAGATCCAATAATTCGACTTTTGTGCACAACTAAACATCCTATTGCAATAAACATAACATTCATATTTAGATGTTATCGTTGAGTTTGAAACTCAGAACAAATTGTCGATGATACATCAAAAGAAGGGAAGAATTCATAAATCATGCTTTAAGTAAGACTAATTCATATTTCAACCCTAAAAGTTTGGTCTATTCAAAAACCAGATTTTCCTTAATTAATTAATTTTATTAAGGTCACAGTTACATAATTAAAGGTCACAATTAATTCACTGGTCATGTATTATCAAATTAGTTGATCACAAATTATTTCGAAGTCATAAAAAAAAAATTTATAGGTCACAGATTATGTCGTGGTCACAAATAATTTTTTTTATAAGTCATAGTTTATCTCATTGGTCACAAATCAAAAAAAATATTGGTCACGTTTTATTTGTCGATCACAATTTTCAAATTTATTGGTCACGAATTATTATTAGTCACAGATTGTCGAATTTTAGTGTCACAGTTTGAGAGTTAGTCACAACCAACCAAATAGTTGATCACATTCACCAAACCCGACCGCGAACCCTACCCAATACTTGGTCACAAACATTACTCCAACTTGCCACAACACCACCACCGCCGCCAACAACACCACCCCTGACCCTGATTCCGATCAAATACTTGGTCACAAGCACGACCCTACCCCGCCACAACACTACCACCACAACCGTCGCCAACAACACCACCAACTCTAGAAACCAACAAACCCCACAAAATAACCCACCACCACCGCTCAACATCCCGTAGTTGTACATGTCACCAAGCCTACTCAACTCGACAAGGCCCACCGACTTGGCTACAAGCCTACAAGGCCAAGCAGGGGTTTGTGATCTACCGTGTACGTGTGAGGCGTGGTGGAAGGAAAAGGCCAGTTCCCAAGGGTATTGTGTACGGTAAGCCCACAAACCAGGGTGTTACTCAACTAAAATTCCAACGCAGTAAGCGCTCAGTTGCAGAGGAGTGTACTGGAAGGAAATTGGGTGGACTTAAAGTTCTGAATTCGTACTAGATCAATGAGGATTCGACTTACAAGTAGTTTGAGGTTATATTGGTTGATGCGGCTCATAATGTAATCCGAAATGACCCAAGGATCAACTAGATCTGCAATCCAGTCCACAAGTACAGGGAGCTTCGTGGCCTCACCTTAGCTGGAAAGAAGTACGGAGGTCTCTGTAGAAAGGGCCACTTGAACCACAAAGCACGCCCCTCAAGAAGGGCTACCTAGAAGAGGAACCAAACCCTTTCTCTTCATTGTTATCGTTGATATTCTTGACAATTTTGGTTCCATTCATCCGCCTGGAGTTTTTCTTTTGGCGAGAAGAAATGGAGATATAGGGTTTGTGGTGTTGAGATGTGTGGGGTTAATTATATAATACCTGGGTTGTGATTAATTAAACTTGATACCTTATTTTTGAAAAGTGATATTTAAACAGTTGGATTTATGTAATTTCCACTCAAAAGAATGTGAGGATCAGGGGCGGATTTAAGCACGGGCTGGCCCGGATTATAGCATGTGCTCACCCTAGCCCAGATCCAGTAAGTTCTATATATTATTATTTTTAATTCAGCCCATGTTCATTTAGTAAAGCAGCCCGTGTCCAAATTATTGGCCCAATTCCAAATCCCCAAACCTAATATCCATTTCACCATTTGATCTCTCTCTAGTCTGAGTCTCTATAGTCGATTTCAAAGACCAAAGACTCCAACTCACCTCCCTCTAGGGGTGGATGGATGTGGGGTCATGCAGGGTCCATAGACCCCCCCAATTTTCTATTTTTTGTTTGTTTGTTTGTTTTGTTATGTTTCTTCTTTTAAAAAATTAAAAGGTGAAAATTGGAAGAAAAAAAAAAGAATTTTGTTAGTTTACAACATTGGTTGACAACAATGTTGACAATCATTTCACATGAAGGGGGCCCACGATTTTTTTATTCATCGTGGGCCCCCTCCCATGTGAGTGATTGTTAACCATTGTTGTCAACCAATATTATACAACTAGCATGGCTGAAAAAATAAACCCTAAGGGTGCGTTTGATTGCAAGCATGGAATTTGCATGGAGAGAAAATATTTTCTTGGCAATTGAATTGCCTAGAAATTATTTACATGAAAATTATCAATTAAATGCATTTGATTGACTTATTTTTCCACCTAGAAAATATTGTACTTTTCCATCTTTTTGTGTTTGATAGTCATTATTTTCCATAGAAATTGTCATTTTTTTCAACTTTTATTGTTTAATAGCCACTATTTTCCATGAAAATTATTCAATCAAATGAGATAGACAAGGACAAATTTACTAACCATGTATTTTGTGATTTCATCAACTCTTGTCGTATATGTATTCAACATTCACTAACCAATTGAATTTTTTCTTTTTGTATTTATGAAAATAAATTTTTTAAATTAAATTGAAAATAACAAAAGCATTATGTACGAATCATTTATAAGTTAAAAAATCAAGATCGCCTTCATTTGCATTGCAAACGGTATGGTAGCATTATGCATTGTAATAAAACAAAACGTATATCAATAATGTATACTCCAATAAAAAAATCCAACAAGCTAAATATAAAGAGAATCCATTATTACAACTTTAAAACCATTTAAAAGAACTCTTCACCGTCAATCCGCCAACTAAATTGAGCTTTAAACAATCTAGGAAGATTGGCCCCCAAGGGAAAATGCCATAATCTAATAAAGTTCAATGAATCTCTATTGCTAGAAAGTAGAAATTCAAACCAACATAAATATCACACTTTTAAGCATGGTTGTTGAATTATCCAAGCACGTCATCCTAAAGTTGTGGAGGTGGATCACGGCCAAGCTTCGCATATACCAAATTACGCATGAATTCCTTATCAGTCAAGCTCATAAATACCCTAACCTGACTCTCATCCGACTCAAATACTTTCATGACTTGTAGTATGTCACGTTTGTCTATATTCATGCTTTGTAATTTTTCTAAAACCAATTGCCAATTGATGTGGTTTAGCTCCATAGCATTAGCAATTTTTTTAGACGATTCGGCAATGCTCGATAGGGCAATGAGGCTCTCAACATGGGATTGGGTAGTCGACGTCTAATTTTGTTGGTTCCTCCTTCAGCGTTACGCTTAGGAGCGCGAACTGGGCTTCGATCTATATCCTCATTTTGACCGTCAACTTCATTCATATTTGCGTCTGAAATATAAAAAAAATCATTAGAATCTTTATATAATATGAATAGTACATATTTATTATTGACGATCTTTTACATACCATGAACAAGGGAGAAATTGTCATTGCCGATTACAGCGTGATCTCCTGTAGCAGAATCATTTCCAAAGATAGCCTCCAAATCATCATAACAAGGACAAAGTTTGGTCCTTCACTTTCCGAATTCTGGTTTACCATACGAAAAAAAAGGGAAAAAAAGAAGGGGTTCTGTTATAAACGTAGACAATGTCCAAAAGAAACTATGTTATTAAAATGTAATGACTAATAATTTCATTGGTCGATGAAATATTATACCTTCAGAAACTCCTTCCAAGCCAGTACATCTGCTGTAACACGTCCAGTGTCAGGATCCAACCCAAAACCGCTCATATTCAACAATTGGCGAACTTCAACATATTCTTTTTTAAAAGTCTTCAATCGTGCCCTTACATTCTTATCTGACACCATGACTCCACATTCATTGTACACGCTCTCAATTGCTTTGGACACGTGATATGATGAAAAGCTATTGTCACTCCTTTTGTGACCAGCCAACAACTGATGCAATAGTGTAGTTATCATACAACCATCCATTGCATCACTCCAACGTACCTGACGGGTCCTAAAATTAGGATCCACTTGGGTTGAGCTTATTTCCTCCACATCTGAATGGGTGGTTGGTCTAGGAAATCGAAAAGGCGCCATAGACTTTTGTCGATTTTGTGCCATGAAATCAATATTGCAAGATTAAAGGTTTATGCTCAACCATTAAATAATAACACCTAGAAAAATATGTGTCAATAATCTATTTCTAAGAACAACAATTCCAATTATAACATTTAAAAATCTAGCAACCTTATGTCAACCAGTTTGTGAAAAAATTTATATCTAATATCAACATGTCTTCAATTTAACCAATAACTAAATCTGAAATTCTATCAAGTTTATGTCCATTACATAAGAACATATAAAAATAAAAATAAAAAGAATCGGATTCAATCAAAATCAATTCCCGCATTCTGATTGGGAAGATAATTAGTCCACATTAAATCACCAATTGTATTCCTCTTATTAGACCATGCTTCCTGGGCTGTGAAAGATATGTGAGCATTTGGAGTTTCATCTTCAGGCACATCAACATGTGTAGGATTCACCTCATCATCGCTACTATCCAAGTCTTCCTCACAAACATCTTCTACATCATCAATCCTTAAGAAGTTGTGGACGGCAGAACAGGCAAGGACTATCTTTCCTTGTGTGTCAATGTCGTGGTAGGGTTGATGTCTCAAATATGCAAATCTTTTTTTAAGCAAACCAATTGTCCTCTCAATAACATTACGTAGAGATGAATGTCGAAAATTGAACAACTCCTTACTACTTTCAGGACGTTGACCCTCAATGTCTCTACGATGATAACGAGTCTTACGGTATGGTGCAAGAAATCCTGGAACCAATGGAAAGCCGACGTCGACAAGATAATATTTACCTATTAAAGAGTTGATTATTACAATCATTATTTAATTACAATAACTTGTACGGGAAATAAATAATTTCAAATTAGTGATACAACTTACCAAAAGGAATTATTAGCTTATGTCCTTGGCGTAATATTGCACTTTGTAACAGTCGACCGTCATGAGCAGATCCCTCCCAACCGGTAAGCACATATGTAAACTTCATATCAAATGTGCAAGCTACTAAAACATTTTGAGAAATCACTTGTTTTCTATTGCGATACCTAGCTTGGTCCTCTAAGTGGACGTTCACATTAATATGTGTACCATCTATTGCCCCAACAACATCCTTTAAAAAGCATATTGTTCAGAATATTACAATATTCAACTTCTAATTAAGATATATAATGAAATAACTACGAAGCCCTAACCTGGAAAAAGGAGTACCATGGCTTCACATTTCCTTTCTCGAATGGTGAGTTATGAATAGTGGCGTTAATCACAACATCTCTATACAATCCAAGACAAGAATGTAATACCCTATGAAAGTAAAAACTCACTGTTTGACCAGATCGAAAGAAAGTGAAATGCCCAGCTCGATTACGTTGGTCATGCCCGATGGTATGCAGAAAAATAGCCACTTGTTCCTCAATTCGGACATATTTACTATCAACCAATCCATATGTTCGCAAACGAGCACACAGACGTTGAAACGGACCCATTTTCATCCTAAGTAGATCACGACATGTTGTATCACTCGAACCAAACATTCGTGCAAGTGTCATTTCTCTTTCAGAATCCCAATTTGCATGAGGAGTCCTAGGAAGACCTCGTTCAAGACGCCTAATATAATTATATATCACAATCGCTTGCATGACCATCGTCCAAAATAAACTTAAATGTTCTCGTTGGAGTCGACGTTGATTTCTTATTGTAGCCATGTTACACACTACCATGATAAATAAAATACCAATAAAAGTAACATATAAATAATAGCCGCATATGACAAAAATAGATATTAAAATGCAACCGTTTATCATCATATTTCCAGTCAGTTCATTATCATATTTCCAGTCAGTTCATTATCATATTTCCAGTCAATTCCAAAGTTCCAAAATGTACACAACACTTCAACATCATATTTCTAGTCACTAGTCTAACTTTGCCAGTCAACTTTCAACTGGGGTAAATTAACCCAAAAGCCAGAAGAAAATAGTAAATTATACCATAAAAATTCATAAATTATTTGATTTCAATCTGATCCGAACAAAATTCATAATACTAAAACACCCTGAAAAATAATCAATAAAGCTCTACTACTACCGGAGTACCTTTTTAGTTTGATCAACACAGGAAAAAGAGAAGCTTCCCTTTAATCTACTAAGATAAGACTGCAAATTTCCTGTTCACATCAAAATTTCAAGGATAAGTTAGATTTAAATACACAAGATCAACCAAAACATCTGAATAGATATTTCATAGAAAATTAAATAAAGACACACACGTTACATACAAATATAAATACAAGAAATTGAGTTTGTGTAAGATTAAGAGAGGGAAAGAGAGACCTTGCCTCTGTTTATGGTAAGAAAATATAATTTTGAAATTTATAATACAGAATCTACAGATTTTCCAATTGAAAAATAAGCACAAAATGCGTCGAATGAGGCGTGCATAGAACATTTGAAAAAAGGATGCAAAGGAAAAGAGTAACCAAGAGAGTAAATGCACTCAAGCAGGATACAGAGAAACATAATTCTGGATAGCACACATCTTTTTGGAGTTGGAGTGTCGGCCAAAAGTTTGAGATGGATTTGATTCAAGAAATCATGAATTTTTATTTTTTCAATAAAGTACAAGAAATTATAATTTGAAAGAAATATAACTTATTCTTTTGAGAATTGGTGCATATTAAGAAAATTTCAATCCAATCCCAATAAACTCCAAAACCATTTCATATTCCAAACCCCACAATTTGTGACCCCATTAACCATTTCCAATCCAAAACCCTACAAACTGCAGCAACCCTTCTAAATTCACTGAAATTCTTTCTCAAAAAGCCTCACGCAAATATGTTAGTCCTCATATCCTGTAATCTCATCACCACCTACTTCATTCTTTCTATTTTTAAATGCCCCTCCATCATTAGTACAAATAAACTCTTTACTTCAGTATAAATTTCACGTTCAGATATGCTATTGTTGTTGGCATTTTATGAAAATTTGCATTTTATTGAAATTATTATATGCCACAACTCCTGAAGGATCAATTATCAAAAAGGGCTAAAATTACTCTTCAGTGGTATAGACCCAGAAAACCCTTTCGAAAATCCAGTGAACTGTAGAATTTCAACAATACTTAAATTCCGAAAATTTAAACTGAAAAAGAAAACTATGGCTACAGCGTTCTTGACATTGAATTAAACGCACAAAATTTGAAAAATTACCCGTTTTCAATGTTTTACAGTTCTTCTTGAAGCTTTTCTCAGTTATGGGTCTTCGATTTCTTCTTCTTTCTGGTTCAGATGTATTGAGTCTCTCCCTCCTGCTAGGTTCATTGGGTGAGAGATGAAAGAGGCCGGTGGGAAATGAAAAAGGATTTTGTATGTGGGTGGAGAGAGAGAGAGAGAAATAGGGTACGTGCGTAGATAGAAGAGTTGAATTTCATGGAAAATAAAATCTTGTCCAACCCAAAGAAAATATTTTCCTTGATTTCGTGGAAAATATAGTCATGTGATCAAAAGTGGGAAAATATTTTTTATGGAAAAAAATATCAGTCAAACATCTTAAAAATGGGAACTTTTATGAAAAAAAAAGACATTTTCCATAAAAAAATATTGGCAATGAAACAGACCCTAAAACTGATACGCAACAGCAGCCTGCTGCTTTGTATCTCTTTCTTTGTCGTCCGTCTTCGGTCTCTCCAAAGTTCCAACCGGAGTCACTCACAGTCACCGACCAACTCTCCCACCATTTGAAGCCGGACCTTTGCACGGCGCTACCGCAGGACACCGGCCCACTAAATCTGGTAACAACATTTGCATCTGCCGATCTGCGGTCCGTCCAGTCTTGCCCTGCATCTGCCGTCTGCGGTCTGCCGACTGTATCCGTCGTCTACTCCAAGTCTCCAATTGAAGGTGTGTCCATTTTAGTTCTATTTCTGAAAGCTGAATGTGATTTAGGTCTATCATCTATGAACGTGATTTCGGAATTTTGAATCTGAATGTGATTTAGGGATTTCTGAATGTGATTTATGAATCTGAATCTGTTTTGTTAAGTTATAAGTGTTAAGTTGTTAACTATAAAGTGTGAATCTGAATGTGATTTCTGAGTGTGAATCTGAATGTGATTTCAGCTTCTGCCTGGCCTGCCTTCTTGCGATTTGCGTATAAAGTGTTCTATTTATTGCTAGATTTGATGATGAGCTGAAGTATACATTTTCATCTAAATGCAGAATTGACAGCATGTTAATTATCATTTGAGGTTGTTTAGCAGAATGTGATTTTATGGATTTGTGATGAGCAAAATATCAGTTATGGACATATTCTGTTTGTTTTTTTCCTCATTTTTTTGAAAGTTTGATTTTGACCCCCTAATCTAAAAAGTCTGTGTCCGCCCCTGCCTCCCTCCATCTCCGATTCTCCAATCTCCATTCTTTGGAATTTGAATCCTCTTCTCCAATCTCCAGGTAGCTATTGGATTCTCAATGCTTGTTTTCTCAATCTTCTTTTTATTTTTTGGTCATATATATTTATGTATTTACTGGGCTATTAAGTGACAAAAGGGGGATTTGGCTACAAGATTCTTTCTTTTTAGATGAATAAGAACGATATCATTCTATGTTGGCTATATCACGCGTTTTAGTTCTATATTTTCCTTTCGAAATTTATGATGAATTAGTTAATTTTATGTTAGTTTATAACTTATTGCGAGACCTTAAGTTAGTTTCGTACTTCTAGACAGTGTGAAGTAAATTTACAGAAAAGTGATGCATGAACCAGCCGGCCTTATCCATATCTTTACATTTTCCATTTCTTAATTTGATTACAGCTTTCGTTCTTATTAATTGGTTGGATTCTCAGTGCTTGTTTTCCTCAATGCTTGGATTCCACTTTTGCACTGCTTATCTCTCATGGATTTATTTTGATAGCTTTTTTTCAAGACAATTAATTGACGTAAGTGTTTCTTATTTTAATTCAATTTTTTCCTTCTTCGACGTAGATATTCATGTCTACTAACTTGGAATATTAATAGGATGGAAAATTGTGGGCCGTTTGATTATTATTAGTAGCTTGTTTATCTTTGTCCACATTATGTTTATCATTTATCAGCGTGAATGTGGGTTCTAATTTTGATTCACATTTGGTGGATTACTACAAATAATATCTAATATACGTTTTCTACTTGCAATTAATGCTAAGCTTTTTAATCTAATATATGATGTTTTCTAGTTGAAACTTTGGATTCTAGGCATAGTCGTCATCAAATTGAATTTTATGTTCCAAAACCTTGTCGGGAACAACTTCTAATTAAATGAATTTGTCTTTAGTGTAATATAAAAATTTATTATATTGACTTTTAAGTTTTAGTTCGTGCGCAAAAAATTCCTAGATCCGCCCTTAGCTCCAATCCTCTACTTCTTTGGCTCCGGATTTTGACACTCTCCGCCGTCCGATCGGAAATGATTACAATTCCTTATCTTACCGCTTTGACAACTTACTTCAGCTATGGACTTCTTTTCGTATTCGGCCAACTGCGTGATTTCTTCCGTAAAATCATCGATTGGGGATCCCAAAGCAGCCTTCAGGTAATTTTGACGTTTGTTTGTTTGTTATGTATCTGTATTTGTGGATGTGATTTGGTTTGGTTTGATTTGAAATAGTGGTGTTGTTTTTGTAATGGAAGGGGTATGCGCCGATCTGCTTGGGGCTAGAGGATTTCTACGTTCGCAGGTTGTACTTGCGTATTCAGGTAATTTGAAAATGAATATCCGTTGTTGACATTTTTTTTCTTTCTAGTTTTTGGGTTCTTGTTTTGTTTTATGTGGATAATTTTTTATTGATCTACGATACCGTTTGAATTCCTTGCTGTTTGTTAAAAATGATATTTGTTTCCTACAAAATACAAAAAAAAAAAAAATTCTTATTTTAGAACTGAATTGAAATTGGTTAGTAATGATTGGAGTCTGTACTACAATTCATGTAATTTTGCCGGGATAAATTGTAGAGGAGATAAATGAAAAAAGAAGTCATATTTGTTTTTTGTTTCATCTTATCTTTTTAGGATTAGGAAAAGAGAGAAGTTGGATTAAACAAGAAGGTGACAAATTACTGTGGAATGAAAATATTAAACAGAAGATTGAATGTTATTGCTATAGTGTTAGAAGGAAAATGTGTTTTAAATGTATAACCAGATGACGCGATGGGTTCAAGATATGGTATTGCTTGGACTTTTTGGCTAAGAGTACTGGATTTATATTTCTTGAGTTAAATTCTTTAGTATGGATCACATGCACACACATATGTTAAATTCTGACCGCCATTGCTTAAACTTCTTAGTTGGAATGTTTACAAAATCTTGACAATGTTAAGCAACAGGAATGTTGTTTCATTCAGATTTTGTTGTTGCATATTGTCAGTAAATAGTCTACTCATTAACAAAATAGCAGCTTTTTACTGCATCTTAATCATGTGTGAATCTTAACGTTTTCTCGGTGCATTTTAGTCACTCCTATAATGCAATCCTACAATTTTTAGGATTGCTTTAATCGACCAATTTCAAGCCCTCCGGATGCTTATATTGATGTGGTGGAGCGTGTCTCCAAAGACAATAACAAAACGCTACAGTAAGTCCTTTTGTTCCCTGTTTACTATATGTTCTTTGTGAGTTTGTTTCTTTTACCTATACTAGTCTTATGCACAAGCTGTGTTATTTTTAAGGCAATGTTAACGTGTCGAATAGTAATATAATTATTATGAAAGTTTAGTAAATTTTCCATCTTTCATCATAGAACTCCTAGAATAGGGAATCCTGGTAAGCAATAGAAAAATAATGCAATTAAATAACATAGGACGTGATGAAAACTTATTAACAGGGAAAAGACCTGTGATAAAGGGCCAGAGGGAAGCTGATATCTGGATAACCAATGTCATTTTAATGAAGCGAAGATGAGAAACCTAATCCATAATTAATAAATACACAATCCACTCAATACTCATCCTCAAGAAGTTGGAAAATTGCCTCAAACATTATGCTGTTGAACCAAATTTGCAAGGTAAGATATTCTAATACACACAAGGAATTTTTATTTATGCTGACTAAATCCATAAATACCTAGCAGGTGCAGTTGTATTACTGGAAAGAAGACAAGTACAACGAACAACTTTCAGAAAAGCAAGCCCTAATACAAAGAATTAAAAAATATGCCATCTAATAAATCTTCAATTTGATGTAAAAGAAAATAATTAATAAAAATAAAAGGGGGAAGAATGTCTATATTGATCTCGTCTTCGAACATAAGTTGTCTCTAGACAACATCCATATCGGAATCAACGGTAGCATCACCCATGGCGGTGGAGGGTGAAGCGACAGACAAATAGGAGAGCCCAACATAGGGAAGGAGAAGAGGTTTCTTCCGGCGGAGACAGATCGATTAATGAGGAGTGCTTTGAGTGGAAGATGAGAAATTGAGAGCCTCATCGAAGAAGAGGAGGCGGTCACAGCCTCATCAGTTTTCAATTAGGAAACTGATGAACAAAGACATTCTTTTATATTTGTAAAAATTGGGACCTACTTCGTTGTCTTCGTCCTCCTTCCCAAAGTCTATGTCGGAGTCGGATGGAAATGGAGATCCAAAATTAAAGCACAAAGTGAGAGAAAGCAATAGGCACCATCCAGCACTTATATATCACGTTTAATACTTCTTTACTACTAACAAATTGACTATGAGATGTTGTAAGAAGAAAAGAAGACGGATATATACTGGATATATGAATATGTGTATAAAAATCTACAAGTTTTATTGCAGTCCCGAAAGTGGAATTAGCTAGTCTGTGATATGAAATAACGTTGGGATGTTTCTAGCAATAGGTCTAAATGTTGGCAGCACTGTATTAACACATTGCAATCAATCGAGAAACTTTGAACATGAATAAAAAAATTAATACTTTCAAATACCTCTTCAAAGAAATAAAAAACTATATATTCAAAAAAGAGAGTATTGGAAAATAAGAATTGGCACAAAGTTGAAAGTTAAATATTTTCATTTCAATTATTCTAATGAAGGAGAAAATAAGCTAAAGGTGCATTAAAAAAATGTTGTACATATTTCACATTTTTCTTTAATGCTATACATTGAGCAAATGATGGATTTAGGTATTCTCATTGGAGCAAAATTTGAATTTAGATCCATCAAAATGTAAATAAGGATGCAAAAATGGTTTTGAAGACACCAATTTTACACCATGATTGGAGATGTTCTAATATACTTAAATCCCAAGGCAGCATGAATGTTTCACAGGGCAATGCCTATTATAGGCATTACTATTTACCAATTAGCAATGCGACCAGATCCTGTCAAAAGGAAGAGAGAGAGAGAGCAGAACATTATCCTTTAATTTATACAAACAAGTTAGACATAAACACTTACAGTAGAATTGTCACCAGGACGAGTATCACACCAATGTTCACGCTCTTGATTTCGCTTCTCCCTCATTTCTTGTTCATGCTTCAACTCCATAAAATGATCGATGTTCCGGGACTTTCCTTTTAGTTTCTCCTTTGACTTCTCCTCCATCTCCAGATTATAAAGCAATTTATTAATAGACAATTACAGTCTCATTCAACCTCAAGGAAAAGCTTCATGTTCTCCCTAACCTTCTTTTCATGATCTTTATCCTTTGTTGCCATAGGAGGTGGAATGAATGATGGCACATACCTGTATGAAGCTCAACTATAATCTAATATCCATGTGGGCAAGAACATTCTCCAGAAGAAAAAGATAAAGAGGAAACCTCCATAATAAAGAGAAAGAGAAAAGGAAAGAAGCGAAAACAAACGAGAACCAATTAGAAATCCTTTGAGATTTGCTAAGGGAAAAATGTTCACTGTAGCACAATAAAACATCCCAGGCATTCTTCCCCAGTAGTTACATAAGTTCTAAGTCTCCCTTGAAAATTCTGTTTCTCATAAATCTGTTAATAAATTATTTTCAGAATTTCCAAGGATATTCCATCAAAACAGCATGCCGTGGAAGTTTTAAAAAATATATAATTCTAAACCTATATATATATTGGTTTTTGGTGTAAAATGATGCCATGTAAATAACAAAGCATATTTCTCAATATCCCTCCAAAAAGATGGAATCTTTTATGGTTTATAGTAAAAATGAATATTTCAAAGCCAGGGTCCAACATTTAAACATTTGCAACAGTATATTTATATTATTATATGATAACTATGAAATTTCTCATATCCATGTACTCAGGACTACCAAATCACCCTCTTAGCTTCTAATTTAGCAATTGTGACATTCTGACATGAATCTAATTAAATAGAACACAAGCAATAAAAATGTGTCATCAAGAATTGATGAAGTATAAGATTACCTAAAATAGTTTAGAACCTCAAGAATCTAATCGGTTAAATCATCAACAGAAGGCACAGAATCTTCAGGACAAAGTTTGCACCTCCCAACTGTAAGAGCCTATATGAAACCGTATAAGAAAGTTAATATAAGTTATAAAATGCAGTAGAAACATGTGTAAAATTGTTAGTAAACAACTACAGAAAAGATGCCAGAGTATTTAGACAATAACAGATGGGTTGCCAATTTATAGACCTCGTGCTCAGGTGGACTAATGTGGTAAATGCAGAAATTGTGAAGCTGCAAAGACATAGCTTCAGGACAGAAGAACAAACCGTGGAAACAAGACATATCTGCATGAAATATAACATCCCAAAGAAAAAACTTACCAAACTGCACCTTCTTCAGCATGTCTTAGCATCAATTCCAAAACCCCCATATCTACTTTAACTTATCTTTGGCCATAATTAAGTCTTGCATCAAAACACTTCCAATTCGACGCCAATTTGAAAGGCCTACTCAACTAAAGCTAACCAAAACTTTTCTAAATAATAAAACCATTACCTCACTGCCTCACCACACAATACTCACAAAAATGACATCTATACCATCCTCGAACTAATGAAACTAATGTAAATCCTTCCACCCACAGGAAGAACACCATCTTCAATTAATCTATATACTCCTCTAGAACTAAATTTACATAACTGGACGTCCACAATTTAAATGTACAACTGATAACCACTGCAGACATCAACCACTCAAAAACAAGTAGCAAAAAATAATAAAAATAAAGAAAGTCGATAGAAAATAAATTTTCCTATGGGAAATTTCAATTTGACTAAACAAACAACGTAAAACCACCCAATGAAGAGAAACCCAATATTACGAGATGTATTCAAAAACCCACTAAGTAAACTATAAGAACAGGAAAAAGAAAAATTCCAAACCAATCATAACACACGAATAAATATACATGAGCACAAGCAGAAAAGTTAAGTAAATGGAACTGAACTTGTTTAAGCGATCCATAGCTTTCGGGTTCAAGTTAACAACATCAGTCTGAGGCCTAAACAGGGAGGTTGAGTCACCTGTTAGTTCCAGAATTTGGGCAGACGGCAACTTGAGTTCCTCCTCCGTCGCGTCGGCCACTGGATCCTTCGTCTTGATCCTCTTCCTCTCATCGCAAGTCTAAAAATCACTGCCTTAGCTTTGAGGATATATAAATATAAATAAATAAGAAAATGTGGTGAGGACACCAGATTCAGGCCTCCATTGACACATTTTTACAGACGTCGACAGAAGCTTGCCCAACCACTCAGCTTATGGTTGGGAGAATGACTACAGCCTCTCATGATCTATCCACTCGACAGGGTCGAGTTTTCCTCCCACCTCGGGAGAGTTGATGCGGACATCTATCCTATTTATTTTCTAGTTGGATTTAAATTTATATTTTGGACTATTATTTATGTAATTGGGCTTTTATAATAGGGTGTGGCCCAAGCCAGTTCTCGTTAGGGTTTTGTTTTTACTATTTAAGCTTGTTTTGTCGTTAAATTAGACAGTTGATGATTGAATAAATTATTGGTGGCTTAATACGAGCTTTCTCCCCTTCTCCATCTCTCTTCTACTTCTTCTATTCTATCGTTCTTTCTTTAATCTTCTGTTTTCTAGATCTGTTTCGTTATTTACTAGTTGCTCCAGTTCATCCTGCACCAAAATGTAAAAAGTATATATAGAGAAGAAATTTTGTATGAATAGTTAGAAACGTGGTCAATCCATTTGAGTAAGGTAAGTACTAACAAAAAAAAAAAATGCTCGGATTTGTGCGGAGCACACGCACTCTGTGCAGAGCACTCTCCGCACAGTGCGGAGGTTTTTTTATTTAATTTTTTTTTTTCACTTTCCACACGCAATTTTTTTTTTAATATCCCATTTTGTGCAACTGGAAGTCAAAAATCGTAGGCGAAAATGTTGAATATGTGATATAATATTATAGTGAGAGAGGAGATATTTGCTCCGCAATGTGCGGAGCTTTAGTGCACTCCCTACAGTGCGGAGTTCAATTTTTTTTTTTTTTAATATCCTATTTTGTTTTAAAGTATAGGCAATTGGAAGTCAAAAATTGTGGGCGTAAATGTTGAATATTTAAAATATTTTAATTGTATAAATTGTTTAAGGTAAATGTAGAATATTGTAGTGAGAGGAGATATTTATATATTGTAGTGAGAGAGGAGATATTTATAAACAGTAAAATAAAATGAATAGTGTGAACATGAGAGTGACAAAAATGAACAGTAATCTGCATTCGCTCTTTTAAAGTAAAGGTGATGAGTAACTGGGTGTGTTGACTTTTATCACGGTGAGCATTGTTGGCATCTGATTCTGATATCTATATGCATTACTGATGTGGCATTGAACTACGTAAACAAAATCAATGCTGTTTGAAACTCAAAAGCAAGGTTTATCAACCTAAATGCCACTTTAATTCTAAATATTCTCCTGATTTAGTTGCATCACATGCAGGCGAACCAAAAATGTGAGTAGGTGCCTCAACATAGGATCATATAATTATCTAGGGTTTGCTGCAGCTGATGAATACTGTACTCCTCGTGTAATTGAATCCATGAAGAGATTTTCCCCAAGCACCTGCAGCACTAGGGTTGATGGAGGTAAATACATGTTCTTACAAGATGCTACAATGTTTTCTCTGAAAATTATGACAAAGGGCTGATGTGTATAATTAAACACTTGAACAATGTCATCAGGAACAACAACATTGCACACTGAACTAGAGCAGCGTGTGGCGAGTTTTGTTGGAAAGCCGGCTGCCGTAGTTTTTGGCATGGGTTATGCAACAAATTCTACCATTCTTCCTGCATTAATTGGGAAGGTACATCCTATACCTTGACTAGAATTGTCTGTGATGTTTTGAATTTGTATATATAGTTCTTCTCAATCAATTTGGATGTAGGGAGGTTTGATCATTAGTGATTCTTTGAACCATAACTCCATAGTAAATGGCGCTCGAGGAACTGGAGCTACTGTTCGAGTTTTTCAACATAACAGTAAGTTCAAGGTTTAATTTTTGTTTCTTACCCAAGCTAGTTTTCATGTGCTTTTTTATGCATCATGTTGTTCTGTCATCCTTCCTCTAGCACCATCCCATTTGGAGAAAGTTCTGAGGGAGCAGATTGCTGATGGACAGCCTAGAACACATAGACCTTGGAAGAAAATAATTGTTCTGGTAGAGGGAATATATAGTATGGAAGGGGAGCTATGCGAGCTTCCCAAGATTGTTGCCGTATGTAAGAAATATAAGGTAGATATTCTTACAAAAGTTATTGTTTCCTGTTTGTATGGTTACTAAATTGACTTGCTTATTAAACATATGATGTGGGTCATTCGTCACGAGTTTCTTTTTTCGTAATATAGAAGAAATTAAGATATCAACTTTGTACTTTTATGGAACTTTTTGCCATTCTTTAGATTCATATGCATATAAATTGATATTTTGCATGTAACAGACATATGTTTATCTGGACGAGGCCCACAGCATTGGAGCTATTGGCAAAACTGGAAAGGGTGTCTGTGAACTCTTAGGGGTTGATACTGCAGATGTGGATGTCATGATGGGAACTTTCACTAAATCATTTGGATCGTGTGGTGGTTATATTGCAGGATCTGAGGTTCTTTTACTAGCTCCATTTACATATACACTTGTTGGTATTGTGTTTTATAGATATAAGTGTTCTGCATGACTTGACTGCGGATGTATTTCACACATGAGCATAATATTTAATTTCTACGAATATAGCTACAAAGGATACTTGAAACAATAACACAACGAAGGTCTCATATAACTGTATTGTGTTGTTAAAATATGGTTTTAATTGAGCAACTTTTTATTCTCTTAAAAACACCCACACACTGAAAATATCTTTTTTTAGTGATTAATAGTTCAATAAGTGCGGCTTAAATTTGACAAGCCTCGATGAACATAGCTATAAAGTGTAAACATGGAAATAGAATAACATCTGACACGTGATGAATTTATAATCCAGACATTTAAGAACATGATTGAAGTTCTTTTTCGCTTCTTTGCTAGTAAAGATTTAGATTTTAACCTCCTTGCTCTTGATCTTGAGAAGGAGATTACCATTGAATTTATTAATTTAATATAACTGTCCACATTGCAGATTTTTTTTCTAGTTTTAATCAAAGTTTATATCTTTGGGCTAATTTCCTCTAATTGCTTGCTTCATATAATGTGCAACATCAGAGAGTCAAACCTCTGTTTTTTTACTTCACCTTGTTTTGTGTTTTTAACATCTTGTTTCAACTTTTCAGGAACTCATTCAATACTTGAAGTTTACCTGCCCTGCGCATCTTTATTCGACATCAATATCACCTCCAGCTGCGCAACAAATAATTTCTTCCATTAAGGTTATTCTTGGAGAAGATGGTTCTAATCGGGGTAGGATTTTCTCTGCCTTTTATGACTAGTAAGTCCATCCTAATCGAGAATTTTTACTCACTATTACAGTAATTTGTTAGTGCAGGGGCTCAAAAACTAGCACGGATTCGTGAAAACAGCAACTTTTTCCGGTCTGAATTGAAAAAAATGGGTTTTGAGGTATTGGGAGACAATGATTCCCCTGTAATGCCTATCATGCTCTATAATCCATCAAAAATTCCTGCTTTTTCACGGGAGTGCCTCAAACGAAATGTAAGCTTTGCATCTCAGATGCTGTTTGTTGGTTTCATTTCTGAATAATGGTCCATTATTGTATTGTTTCACTTCAACTTTGATTTCACTTTTCATGACTTGTTGTTCTGCTGCATAGGTGGCTGTTGTAACGGTTGCTTTTCCAGCTACCCCTTTACTGTTGGCCCGTGCACGTATTTGCATCTCTGCTGCTCATACAAGGGAAGACCTTGTTAAAGCTTTAGAGGTTAGAGTCTTATCCTGTAGTTGTTGATTTCCTCCTTTTTTTTTTTTTTTTTTTTTTACTCTTCTACGCTTTCCAACCTCAGCATTCATGTTCTGTAAGGCCACATTTATTGTAGAAAGCTGCTACATGTACACCAGGTTGGTATATAGCCCCCTCACAATAGGGGGCTCACGAATTTTTATTCATGGTGGGCTCCCCTCATGTGAGGGGGCTGTACACCATGCTGTACAAGGATGGTTTACAAACAGTCAAATCATTTATTGTATTACTTCATGAGGAAAATTGCATTATTGACCCTAACCTATTGCTCCATTAGCAAGTTAGTTCCCATTGTTTTAGGAAGAACATATTACAGCCTGTTTGGAATAGCTTCTGCTTCTTCTAGAAGTGCTTTACGAGGAAGTCACATTGGCCAATTTCCTCTAAAAACTCCTTTAATTAGACAAAACACTTCTAAACAGGTCAGAAGTGGCTTGTTAGTTTCAAAAGCCATGCCAAAAAGGTCTAAGTCTCCAACCTTCCGTATGGTTGCACAATTAATCTTCAATAACTGAAATTGTCTAAATTCGTGTTAAATCATTAGCGTACCCTCGCATAACTAATTTTATGAAGATAGGTCGGAATTTCGATCGATGCCCATAATATGATGTAAATCATATTTGCACGAGGAACTCATGACAATTTAATAAATATTTTGACGGATTTCGACATTGGAACTAATTGTGCAAGATGAAATATTATCGACTATTAACTTTTTATTCGTATCAGGTTATCAGCAGTGTAGGCGATCTGGTTGGTATAAAATACTTCCCTGCTGAACCCAGTAAACAGCAGCTAGAGGATGGCAGAGTCAAAATGGAGTAAGGAGGAGAAACTTTGTTTTTTATTAGCAAGTTTAGGAACTTGATGTGACCTATAAAATTTGTGTGTGTATTTACCGAGTACAGAAATTTGTAACTTCATTAAAAATTGGTTAAATTTGCTAAGCGTGAATAGGAGAAAGGGTGCAAACATTAAAGTTGCCCAGTCCCCTTCATTGACATTCTACATTTTTCACAGTAGCCAAGAATTAAAATAGTACTTGATTCTCTCATTGGAAATTGAGTGTACACACAGAAGTATAACAGTTTGCCTCCTTATCTTTCTTTATTTATGTACATTAAACCAACAATCTATTGTAATAATATCAGTGTCATTTTTTAGGCAATATTCCTCGGGGCAAGATATACCGTTCTCTTTCTCTAATTAGCCACTATCAATTCTCATTCCATGCAGCTTCTCGGCCAATTATGATTACCCTTTGAGGTGACTTCATTGCCTTGTAGCCATAAAACTTATCTGGCCTTTTGTTTTCATGATGGACATCAATATTTGCTCCCTGGCATCTTAATTTTGATTTCAGTTGAGGGCATCTTTCATAAGATTGAAATTAAATGAGGTTACTATAAGCTGCTTTACTATACAGTCTATACTTCATAAGAGCCTTCGACTCCAGATGATTTAAATTTCTCCATGCAGTTATATTATAGAATGAGCCATATTCCATGGAGGCCTAGTATGGTTCTTGAATTGATTGTTCTGTTTTTACTTTTTGAGTTTTACTCCAAGAATATTTTCCATGTGATTGTAAGATTTTTCCATTTGGATTTCTGCTCAATTATGACAACATGCATTTTATTTTTTCCTTGTTTTATAATGCTCGTCATAACTCTGTTTCGTCTGATCGAGGTCATGTTAGGAGAGCTGTAGGATGGTTTTGTAGGAACTCAGAAAATGTTACTAAGCAGTTCGAATATCTCCTTTGTTTATACTGTGCATCCATTGTTTTTCTCCTGACTTCTTACTCAGAAATGATCCTACGCAGTTCGAAACTCTCCTTTGTCCAAGTCGCAGCTTTTATTTCATTGCTTAAAGTTGCCAGCTTTATCACTTTTCCCAGGTTAGACTTAGGCATGATTGGGTAGGGTGGTCTTGTTAAGGCAACCATGGTTAATGGTTATGTACTGTTGGATAAGATCAATAATTCACTAATAATTATTAAAATTAAAATAATACATGACATAGTTTTAGAAGTTCTGAACAGTATTTAAAAAGGCTTAATTTAGCGAGGTGTTTAATCTCTGAGGCAAGGTGTAATCTTCCGGATAGAACAATAAAAGAATTCAAAAGAACTTTAAAATCAAAATTTGCTCATAATATATTATAAACCCTTTAAAAAAATCCATGATAAAACTAATTTACAAAATTAAAAGTCTAAGTTGCAACAAACATAAAATAGATCAAGAAGATAGAAAATAATAAGTTCTCAAATTAGTAGTTATGTAACGAAATTATAATTTATTACTAAAAGGGGGGACAACTTAATAATTTCTTATATCCTCACTCTAATATGATCTTCGAGGAAATAATTAGCTTCTGCATCCTCATTATATGTCTCTTTTCATTGTTTGTCAACATCCTCCAATTGCAGTGTATATTCCCCTTCCTATTTTCCTTCCTTTTAGGTAGAAGAAGGAAAATAAAAGAATACAGACAACATTTTTAGATCATAAACTTAAAAAGAAATAACTCAAAAGGCTAAGGGCAATAGTTTGAAAAATGCAAGGCAAATGTGCAAACACCTTAGTTGGTTTGAAGCATAAGCGTCTCTAATTCAAGGAATAAGCCTTAGTAAATCGAGGCATAAGCCTCACATATGCCGTATAAGGTGCTGGATTTGAGCTGTTTATGGTAACCTCACAAGAGGTGGGATTTGAGGCGTAAGCCTCAAATGCTTTGTCAAACAATTCAGAACTAGCACATTGATTAGTGGTCATTGAAAAAAAAAATCAGATGTATTCTTTCGTAAGTTTTGCACAATAAAATAATTGTCATAAAAAATGCACCTAGTGCAGTCTAGATGACCTGAGTTATTATATAGAAATAGAAGGACAATATAAGAATGATATGTGAGGGCTTCTATGATGCTCGGACTTGGGTACGGGTATCGGGTATGGATACATATCTAAGTGTCGGATCTTTTATTTTCTAAATTATAGGATACAGGGATATGGTTAAAAAGAGTCTAAATTTTGGACGCGGGTACTTGGGTACACCTTTCAAACTTCAATTTTTTACTAATTAAAGATGTCATTTTGAATATACCAAAATCAATTATTCACAAAAAATGAAATTAGTATTGAAAAATGGTTAACACGAATAAAATAGAATTTTGGAGCTTAATTTTCAATTATGAGAATTACTAAATGTTATATAAAATAGAAAATGAGGGACTGGATTGCAATTTGAACTTAGTGGAACTCATTTTTATTTTATACAAACAAAATCCTAAACTATCGATACATAGAGGGAAAGAAGGAAAAAAGGAAGAAAATTGAAAGACAAAATGAAAGAAGAAGAAAAAGAAGGGAAAACTTAAGAGTCGCCGCCTTTCTCTACCCTCTCGGCAGCAACGCTATGTTTATAGAGAGCGAAAATGGGAAAGAAGCAAAGGGAAAAAAAAAGGGGGGGAAAAAGAAAGAAGAAGAAGCAAAAACGACGAAGTGTTCGATTGAAATTTGGAGGATCCGACACATATCTCATACCTATACCCATGTCGTGTTGTGTCCGACACGGGTACTCCTATTATTTCGAAAAGTCCGAGCATCAGAGGAGGGCTTGCCACCATTGTTCAAAAATTATACATTTATATCCCTCAAAATTTTAAGGTTGGGTAGTTATTATAGAGAATAGCGTGAACTGTAAAATATTAAGCCTTCTTGGTTCGGATTATAAAAAACTTCATTATATAACCAGTTAAAAATGTTTTAAGGTCCTCTTTTCTGGTGACTGGTCATTGTTGACATATTTGAAAATGAAAGCTCACTGAGTTTAAAATATGTTGTCCTTTTGCAAGTGCCTTCCCAATTTCAATGGTACAAAATGTCGGGGAAATGGAATCACTAATTAAGAAATAAAAAGATGCATGCGCATGTCATAATGATGTTATTATCAAAACTAATGTCATATATCATATAAAAATATGTTGAAAGAAATAGTTATTGTCCTCTTCTAGAAATTCAATGGTGATTGATTTCTGTTTTAAATGAATCAAGCACAAACGCCATCTGCAAACAATTGTTTGGCATACCAAATGGAGCAATGAAGGATTCATGTAGTTTAGCTGACTCAGTGTATCGGGAATGCTGCTTAGTTTTTTGTGGTAGTAGTATTTATTTATGTATTTAAAAAATAGTTTTCAGTTTGGGTTCACTACATTTTGATCTGTGCTTGAACTACCTCAATTACAACAGAGCAAATGAAATTATTAGGCATCAGAATTGTGCTTCTATAGGTCTGACATTTGTTTGAGGAAAAACTGCGGTTGCTTACTAGTAAACAGAAGGAATGATACCTCATTCAGCTAATGCCGGATTTGTTTAGAAGTCAAAACATTAATTGGGCGGCAAATGGGCTCTGCTCTGCTTTCACAAATAAGTGATTAGTCTGCATTGGACATAACTATTTTAAAAATAAAGTTTGTACCCCTTGTTCTATCTTGTTACACTTTCTGGAATTTACATGGATAATGGTATAAATTTAAAATTGTGTTACCTATCCTACAGGTTTTTAGCTCCTGGATGCACTTCTGTGCTGTACGTGTGTTCACTGAAAGCATTTTGCGATATGGTCTGCCGCCATCATTTTTGGCAGTTAACTTGACTTCTATTATGTTTTCTGCTGACCTAATTTTTCCTGTCCGAGTCGGACGTCAACTATTACTTAAATTGGTGTGATGAAAGATCATTTAATTTAACTCAGTCCGTAGTATTGTCACCTTCCGTGAAAGGTGAGAAGAAAATTCGTTCTATTCTTGAGGGACTCTACGACAATTTAAACATGTACTATATTTGGTCTATTCTAAGTTATATTGTTATTCATGATTGTTTTGTGGCTTCATCACAAAGTACTCGTAATTCAGATCTGATTAGAAATAGGGCCAACATCTCATGATCAACTCAGTATTGCATGTGATTTGATTAAGAAAATGTTCATAGTTAAAATCCCTATCTCAGCTAAGTTTCCTTATCCAGTACTTATTTTGGGTTTGACTACATGGATCTTCCTTTTCGACCCCACTTCCTTTTCAATTACCGCTTGCTCTGTGATTTTTGGTCGACCTCCTCCAGTTTAACTATATATTGTTGTCCCATTGCTTTTCCTAAGACTTTAACCTTTCACTCCATAAACTTGCATCCTTAGGACAAATTGAATAAACATACTAATACTATCTATGAAATCAAAGAAATTGGGATGTTGACTTCCTGTCATTTTGACAAACAATCCTCACTCAAGATTCTATAGGAAGGTACAAATTTGAAGCTCTCTTGCAGAATTATCTATCCAATAGACTTAGGTGGTACAGACTTCACAGGAGGTCTAGACCATTAAGGGCATGTTTGGAAAGCCTAAGAAGTTTACTTATGAGAAATCAGTAAGTATTAAAATAAATAAATTTTTTTTATGGGTCAAAGTTAGAAAAAAGTTATTTGTCTTAACGGTAAGGTGAGTTTACTTCAAAAATAACTTCTTTTACTTAAATGAAGAAAAAAGTAAGTTTTCTAAGACTATAAGCTAAGACATTTATGAAAACATAAAGATATTTAAAATTAACTTTTACTGTTTCGTATGCTTGGTCAAAACATGCTCTGAAGTTATTTCAAAAGGCCCATAATTCTGGGCAATTGTCAAATGTTTTTTCAAAAAGCCTCATCTTTGATAGTCCCGGGGACTAATGAACTTTGATCACTGTCAAAAATTTGACTGAGAATATTTTCGTTGATGTATCATCTCTCTTTCATGTGTAAATGCAGCAGATATTGGAAAACTGAGGACGATGGAGGGGATGGGAGGCTTTGCAGGTGATGCTGATGCACATCCTTACGTCTCCTTCACCATTAATCTTATTTAAGCTAAGGCATTGCAATTATCGCTTCCCATTTCAAAATCCCATGTGTGATTTTAGTAGGCCTCTAAAATAAGGACAGAGACTGTATTTGTACAATAGCGTAGGCTATCCCATTCTTTTTCATTGAAGACCACTAGTTTGTCAAACATTCCATTCGATTTTAGCATTAGATTATTTCTTCCTTCCCTTGTATTATTTTCTAATTGTGTTTAAGCCACATGATCGTAACATGTTATCATTGAGAGTGAAAATTAAAAGCTTGTGCTTTTATTTATTGAGATATTATACAATTAAACCTCGATAAAGTAATATTCTCGAGATTGAAAAAAAAAATATTCATTTAGCGAAATTATTTATTTATTGATAAATGAATAAATTCATTTATCAATAAATAAATATTTATTATTTTAGAGAGAGTTTTTCAATATAAAATATGTACATTGTATGTGGTAAGAAAAATCAAAAGACACTAATCAAAGTATTATTTGAAGAGTCATGCTATAGTGCCCGTTTGTTTGAACGCTTGGATGATCACATCCACATACATTGGAAGGAAAAATATTATTTTATTTCCACATGACCCACACACTCATGTGAGGGTATGGTCAAGCACATGGGCGGAGCCAGCTAAGGACCAGTGCGGGCCTAGGCCGGCATTGAACTCCAGCCCAAATTTTTTTTTTCCTTGGCCCTACCAAATTGAGTTCCCAGCTTATCTGCAATGGGGTCTCTGCAAAACCGTTGGGTAGCAAAGTTATTGGGGTCTATGTTGAAGTGGTATTGGGAATTCCCACCATTGATGCAAGCTTGAACTTGGAGGATTGCCTGAAGAATCATCACTGACATTGGCATGAATTTTCTAAATTCATCTATGATCCCTCCTCAGCCATAGAAAAATCGGGAGAATACCTTGAAGATACAGCCCATTGTCATTCTAGATCTCTCTAGGAAAATAGCTTATAATCAATTAATGGAAAAATCTAGAATTAAAGCCTCCAACTCCACTGACATTATAGAATTATGTAGAAGAAGATGAGGCCACTGCCATTGTTATCTATAAGTAGTGATGTAGTGGCTGCATATATGATGTGTGAAAGTGAGAGAGAAAAATAGAGGGAAGAGAGTGAAAGAGAGAGTGCAGTGAGATAGTGAGTGGATAGAGGGAGTGCTTTCTTTAATATAATAAATATTGAGTTGTGTGTTTGGTTTGTGAAAACATTTTTATTAATAAAATAAAATTATTTTTGTTTGGTATTTACATTCAACAATTTGGAACAAAAAATTGAGCTAAATGTTGATTCTAGTTCACGAATTATGATTGGGGGAGGATCAAATTGAGGATCTTGGGGCTTCAAAAAATGAGGTACAGAAAAATGCAGGAAATAGTCGTTGCTTATTGTTTGTATTGTTATCTCTTCAAAACAAGTTTTGGAAAGTAAGGAGGAGGTGACTAAAAACTTTGAAGGAACAAGTGTAATATAACTATGTCATTTTTAGTATTATCATAATATTATTTTTATTTTTATCATCATTATATCCATGACTAAAAATTCGATGTTCAACTTGAATAAAATTGTGCCCACACTGAACGTCAATCCCGGCTCCGCCCCTGGTCAAGCAAATGGTCATCCAAGTGGGTTGTTTAGCATTTTTCATTATTTGAATGTAGGAAAGCTTAAAAGTTTTAGTGAAACTTAATGTCTCTAAAAACTAAGTTCACGTACATAGCAAATGAAAAGATTTAGTCTTTACCTATAAAAACTAGATGTTAAGAACGGGGTTCATTTTGGTTTAGGTGGGAAGAAAAAATAATCAACTATAGATGCATTTTTCAAAATGAATGATTATTGTACGAGTATTGTTGATTGATTGAAAGATTTTGATATATATATATATATATATATATATATATATATATATATTTTTTTTTTTTCGTAATAAAATCCAGTAATTTTTACTTTATATTTATTGGGCCCTTGATGATTCAAATTTTTTTTTATTACTTAATGCATTTAGCGAGGTTATTACTTTAGTCCATTGGCCCAAGTCGGGATCGAAAGAAATTATTATATAATCGAGGTTATTACTTTATCGAACATTACTTTATCGAGGTTTAACTGTATGTTGCTTTTGATGGTAGCATTCCTCTTTCATCTGTTTTGCATTCAACACTAGCCCCACTGCACTCTTCTAAATAAGAATAAGAACCCTACTATAGGTACAGGGATTTAAATCCCTATACCTACTGAACACACACATTCAACGGTGGGATTTTTTTTAACAATATTTTATACATGGGCCCACTTCCATGTGAGTGAGATTTCAAAAAAATTGTCCATTTTCTGTCAAAAATTTTTTGTACGTGAAGAATTTTTGTCTAAATAATGGCATTGTGTACTTGTACTACTGTATAAATTTGACTATGGCGGGATTTTTTTTTTTTTTTTTTTTTTTTTTTTTTTTTTTGGGTGTTGGGGGGAGGGGGGGTTTGACAACAATGACTCTTGAGATCGAGTATCCGTTTGACAAGACTTCTGTTTCTATTTTTTTATTTAAGAATTTCTTGAAGATACGCTACTAAATGTCACTTTTTAATATCAGAAGTAGCTTCTAGCTTTTTAAAAGGGGAAGAATTCACATTTAAGGCATTCAGTATGCACAATTCAATTTTCATGTTTAAATTTGTCAAAATGCAAAAATCAGGTTTTTATTTTTTAATTAAAAATATTTTTATTAATTAATTAATAAAGTCAAAATTATATAATTAATGGTCACAGTTACATAATTACAAGTCACAAATCAAAAAATTTATAGGTCACAAATTATTTCGAAATCACGAATCAAAAAATTTATAGGTCATGGATTATTTCGTGGTCACAAATCAAATTTTTTATTGGTCACAGATTAAGTCGAGGTCACAAATCAACAATTTTATAAATCACAGTTTATCGATCAGTCACATATTTTCAAATTTGTAGGTTACGGATTATTGTTTTAGTCACATATTGTCATGACCCAAAATTTTTTTTTTTCTATAGTAATTAAACAATAATTATAGAATAGATGGGCAAAAACAATTATAAGATAGTAACATATTTTCTTACGTACTTGATTATATCTTTCAAAAAGGTACAACAAGGCCGAGCTGTTTCTATTGAGTTGTGACAAAATTCCCCTACATCTGCTTTACTACTTATTTACGAAAATTACTTTACATACTAAATGTTCTAAAAACTTTCTGAAAATAGATACAACATAGTGATGATACCAAAATAATCAATATCATAGCAAGCTCCTAGAAAGTGGTGGAAGCCAGGAAACCCGCGATATGTCATCCAAGTGTGCATTTCTTTGACATACATCCAAAACTGGCCGTTCTCCGACGCCACCCATTCGTCCGAGGTAATGTCGATAACTTCAATGGTAAGCATCTACAAAAATTATCATTACAACAATATAAATACATTGATTCATTGAGTAATTTATACCATCAAATATCTTTCTTTAATAAGCATCATTGCATTTCTTTCAAAATTGAAAACAATTTGGGCCCGATTATAGATCTTCAATTCTACCTATGCCCGCCAATACAAAATGGGCTCATAGGTTCAAATTACACTAATTGGGTGCATAGGTTCAAATTGAGCTCATAAATCAAATTATACCAATTAGGTGCATAATCAATCATATCACAATCAAATGGTGGAATTTTCCAATCTATAATCAATTCAAAAAAATAAAATGCTTTCAATAGAACTAATTGTAATAAATATTATTGGGACAAAAATAGACATAACTTACTTGCCAATAATGAGTAATAAATGTGGTTGCAACACCACTTGGTAGAAACCATTTCATGAGAAAGAAAGTAGTTCAATAATAATACTTGTAATAAATATGCTATGAAAAAGTAGGTATAAATCATTTTCAAAATAAAGAGTACTTTGATAATGATGTTTGTATCAAATACTTTTGAAACATAAGTATAAACCACTCACCTTTGATTTGTAGATGGGGTATCTTCTTCACTTCTTCTTTTCTAATTTCCAATTTATGGTATGATTAATCTTTCTCTCCACATCTCTATTTATAGTGGAGGTTGAAGATTAAAATAATAATTTGCTAGATTTTCCATAATCATAACTTGGCCACATAGTAGATTAGGTGTCCCTAAAATTAATTCTTCATAATTATTACTTGGCCACATAATAGATTAGTTGTCCCTAAAATAAATTCTCCATAATTATTACTTTGTCACTTAATAGATTAGTTGTCCCTAAAATTAATTTTCCATAATCATTTCCTTGCCACCATTTACCCTAGCATGCCATTTGTAACTATAATTAATTCTCTCTAATCATTTCCTTGCCACACTATGTCATTTGTAACTATAATTAATTTTCCTTAATCATTTCCTTGCCACACTTTACCCTAATAAATCATGTGTTATTTTAGTATTTACTGTGGCAATTATAGGGTAGCCTTCTCATTCCTCCTATTTTCTTTACATGGCTATTTATTTTTAACCAAAGTTTTAATTAAATTCTTTTTTCATAAAGTGATATTATTATTAACACAACTTTTACTAGGCTGCATGAAATGTATATTACAATAAAAAAACATGGTAAAATTTTGGGATGTCACACATATTACCGAATTTTATGGTCACAGTTTAATAGTTAGTCACATTCACCAAACCTCGACCCCAATCCCGATCCAATACTTGGTCACAAACACTACCCCACCCCACCACCACCACTACTCCAAACCCGTTTAGCGCCACCCACCACCAGAGCCACTATACACAGGCAGAACCACCATCACCGCAATTTGCAACACCACCTCCAACAACCACCCACCTCCACCTCTAATCAACCACCGCACCCACCACCACCGTATCCAACCACAATATTGCCATCACCACCAACCAGAAGTGAGCCACCAACACAGCCTAATAGCACCACCATCACCAACACAGCCACATTGCCTGCTACATAGACATAGATACAGCCCTAACAACCATAACCACCGCCCAACAAAAAAACCCCAAATACCACCACCACCACAAAACTACTATGTACCACCAAGCAATCAAACCGTATGAGAGGATGGCAATATCTAAATTCAGATAGCATCGACTATAGTGACATCGACCCAAAACGAGATCCAATCGACTGCAGCGTGAAGTAACCCGGTGACATAATCTTTTCTTCATGCGCATCGGCGTCACAGTGCCACAACATTATGTATTATGACGGTGTCATCTCTTCTTCTGATGATGTTTTTTCAGACTGGGCTGAGAGCGAGCGACACATCTGGGGTAAAGGTCTTCACAATAGTAGCGTTCTTGGGCAGAGGTTGCCATTGCGCCTCTTGAAACGTGTTCATCTCACAATCGGTGCCTCTCTCCTGTAGTGGCGCCGATCTCACATCGGAACCAGAGAGACAGGGTTTGTGGGTGAGAGAAGAATCAAAAGATGGAGAGATGGAATTGGCTGGGAAATGAATTACGATTTGTGAGTGAAATTGGGTTAGGGTAGATAGGTGTGGTGGGTGTATATATTAATTTAATTTTATAATATTATTTTGAATATTTAATAATTAAATTATCACATGATTTTTGATTAAGTAAACTTTACCACTTATTTTTGAATTATCATCTTTAAAGTAGGCTATAGTGTAATTTTCACTTTTAAAAGTCTTGTTAAATGGGCCATTGGAGGATGAAGTTTTATTTTCTATGCATTGACGTTAATTTTGTACAAAGCATGAAGCAATTTCTCACCCACAAACTGGTATTATCTTATGATGCTCATCATATTAATCTGTAGTGTAGCAGAAAGTAGAGATGGGTGAAGCATTCACAGGTTCTGACTATAATCAATAATGATACCCTACAATCTTGACAACATATATTAAGGTCAATATTCTAAATCAACTAAATATGATATTTTAAGATGGAACTTCAAATTCCAATAAACATATCTACAAGTGTACTTGCAAACAAATGGGATCAATAGCCTAGTCCATATTAGGACAATTGGACAACCCATTACCCATGCCTTGGGCTGCATTTCGCACCTCTTAAATGTTAATGTTAATGTCACATATGCCCAACACACACACACACACACTCTCTCTCTCTCTCTCTCTCTCTCTCTCTCTCTCTCTCTCTCTCTCTCTCTCTCTCTCTCTCTCTCTCTCTCTCTCTCCTCTTAAATATTATAGCAAACACGGCAATTCAATGGCAAATACACCATGGTGACCATGCCATGAGGGCTAAGTTCTCATTCTCTAAATTAAATGGAACTCCGGTCCCACTGGCCTTAACTGTAGTCGGTAACACCCAACAGTGGGCCGTGGAACGGGTCCACATGAACCGTCCTCTGCATGGAATTCATAATGTAGAATTGTCCATGTCCTTATCCTCGACTATTTACTCTGATTGAAAGAACAAAAGAAAGTTGATAAAAAATAGTGAAGATTCCATTGAATTAATGCTGTGTTTCATAACTAAACTCTCCCATGTCTTTTAGCAGAGAAATTGTCTTAAACAACCCTATTCAAACACGAGGGTAGGTCTGTCTCATACATAATTCTTGGAATAAGGTCTAAATAAATAGTGCTGAGTCTTACGATTGATTCTGGGTTATAAAGGATTTTATTTGTATTTGTCCTACTAGGATTTTATTCACGTGAGTCATACTTATCGTCGTTATACGTTAAGTGTATGTCTCTCTAATTCTAATCATTTTCATACTCGCTACTTTAATGAGATTTTGTGAATCTATCTTACTCAAACTTCGAAAAGTTTTTGGTTTCATCACAATCTTCGTGATAGAGAGAAAAAAAAAACTTTTTGGGAGTTGGTTTATTTTCCTTTTAGAAAAAGGAGAATTCTCTTTGGGGTCAAAGGAAAATTTTGTTTGATTGTTCTCATTGAATTTCATTTGTCGGCATTCTGTTTGTTTGCATGAATTACAAAGGAAGTAAACTGAAACTAAATAGAGAGATGAAGTTATCCAACAAAATACATTAGAATGGATAAGAAATATTCTTCTCTCCCACATAACAAACAAAATGGACAAGAACTTTTTTTCAACGTTGCTAAATGACGAACGCAAAATAATTCACCATCAAAGTTCACGAATTTATCAAGTTTGTAATCATTATAACTTGCTCATGAGATATAAATAGTTAGGTAATGTTGAGTTAAAACGTCTGAATTAATTAATGATACGGCACAATAACACATCTTATCAATCATGACAAAAAGATAAACGCACAATAATGGTTCATAAATCTATCAAGTATGTAATTCGTACTCAAATACTCAATAAGATATGACTAGATGTCAAATTAAAATCTCCCGACTAATGATATAAGACAACGATCATACCAATCAATGAGGGGGCAAAGGCATTAGAAAAGAACTTGCCATTGCCATGGATGCATCTGCACATTGACCAATGAATATAAAGATTATGGATATCATGTCCCATTGAGATTTTGATGGGTCATGTATTTTTATAATCATTAGTGGGTCAATGTGCGTTGCACGTTAATTGATTATTATTAAAAATAAGTGAATGTAAAATTTAGAGAAATTCACTTGTAAACATAAAAATATTCACAAGTTAGTTAAAATTGACTTATTTTTTCGTATATTTGTATTTTTTTTTATTTTTTATATGAAAATTTGGTATTTATTGTATTTAAATTCTCGTTGCAACTATATTCTTCATGTAACTGTAATTAATAATTAGATACTGACGAAAATGATTCCATTAGACAAGTGTAAAAGTATGAGTTCATTTTGTTGAATAAAAATGGAAAATAACAGAATATATTATAACGGTAATAAATTAGACAACATACCTTGGAGCTTAGCCTTCATCTCCGTCTCCATAATTTGCTCTGCATAAAATTATTTCAGAAAGGGTAGAAAGCGTACAAAACCACATTATTCCATCTCTATAAATGCAGACAATTCCATTTGACATTTATAACAAACAATGAATAACAATATTGTCTAATTACTTAACAACACTTGCACAAAATTAATAAATAAGAAGGTTTTTCTTCTATCTGTGCTCATGTGTTGAAGATTTATTTTTCAATAAATTAAAATTTAGACTTTAATTGCAATCAAATAGGAGCTAAATTTGAAAACTGGCTCGATACCATATCATTTAATTAGTTTTTCTTCTATCTGTGTTCGTGTGTTAAAGATATATTTTTCAATAAACCGATAGGAATACATGCAAATCCTCCCTCGCATAGGTAGATTTAAACAAAGTTTGAACTTTAGAGGCTTACTTTATTCCAAGAAATTTTACTGGCTGCAAATTTATAATAAAGAACATTTTCCATACTTAAATGGAAATTCTACTTGCACAATTAAAAATTTATTTCATTTTTTACATACACAAAAAAGGAAACTTTTCTATACTTTCTATTTAAATAAATAAATAAATTAATTAATCATTTTTGTCAATTCCTCTTATTAGAATATCATAGCCGACACCAACTAGATCAAACCAAGCATTTCATAATATTAATTATATAAGATGTGACATAAGTATACAAAGTACTAATTTTGTGCCCAATTCAACTTAATAATACCCAACAATCAACAACCATTTATGTCACAACTTGCTAACAACCCAACACTTAATTTTCAAATCGAATTATCCAAGTCTTTAGTTTAATGAAGTTTTTGACAAAAACAAAGACGAAAATTGACAAAAATATGCTACCTTAATAAAAAGAAATTATACACCATAATAGAATTTAATCATTCCCATTTCTTTAATAAATAGAACGTGTTTTGCATACTAAACTGGACAAAAGTGAATATGATAAACAAAAAAATTCATGTAATAAAATTTATTAGCTATATTTTAATCATTCCCCTTCCTTTAATAAATAGAACGTGTTTTATACGCTGAACTAGACAAAAATGAATATGATAGACGAAAACACACAAGTAATAATCAGCCATCTATCCTATCTGCCTTCATTCACCATATAGAATTGTATGACATGCATCAAGAGAATAGTCGAAAAGTACATTCATTTGAACATATCTTGGATCGACTTGTTGCATAAACTTCTCTGATGTGACTCTTCGTACTTCACAATAGCAAAAATATAGCGTAGACATTGTCATTGAAAAATGTCTACTCTAATTTTTGGTATATGGGTTATGAAAATGTTCGACTTCCATGAATAGTATCGTTCAATTTGATACAACTACTTAAGCCCATGTTTGGTTTATCTACAAATTAAACTTTAGTAATTTTTGATAAAAATTGATATAATTGTGGTTGAAAAATTGATAAAAGTTGTAGGTCTCATAAAATATGTGGTTAAAAATAAGTTTGAGGATGGAGGCCTAACATGCATGGGAATGTCATCAAACATGTTCCGAGCTTGTATAATATATAATGTATTCACACTAATCTTACTAATAAAGAAAATGGACCCAACGAATACAAATTTGATATATTGGTGACTTGCATGATATATTAAGGTTCCGTTTGACCCACATTCTCATTTTTTTACTCATTTTCAACCACACATTTTTCATCACATCAATAACTTTTCATTCTTTTTCAACCACACATTTCTCATCATATCACTATTTCAAAATTCATTCTTCCCCAATAATCTCTATCAAACACAAATTAAATGCCAAGCTGTTGAAGATCGCAATCATGTAATTAGGTTTTCTCCTAAAACAGTGTGAAAAAATTATAATAAATTGCAAAATAAGATTAAGATGACAGATGTCTTTGACATATACATACACTTTTGAGCCAATTGGATTCAATTGTCGCGCATACGAATTAATTAAATTGTGGGCTCATCACCTCTCCTTCATTTGTCATTTCTTTCTCTTTCGATCAATTTTAAATACTTATACTAAGAGGGAAATGTTGGCAGCTGGAGGAACAGAAGGCTTAGACTTAAACTTTTATCAAAACATGTTATAGGAAACCTAATAAAGAAACATAATTGAATAGCTTCCTAGTCCCTAAACTTTCGATAAATTATAAAAGACACCCAATACCAAATAGCAATAATAAGATAACAATATAAATAAAATGGCATAACACTAAAGTAAAACCCATCTTTATTTCATCTTCATCATAAGTCCCATTATTAATTATTGGGACACATAATTGAATTATCTAACAATCTCATATACAAGTTGAAGCCATTAAGAAGAAATTACATATCTTCATTTAAATTTTATATTCAACGTGTCTCTCCACATGCATATAAAAAAAAAAAAATTAATATAGAGTTTGATGCATGCACATTTTTTAGGTGCCGCAAAATTTGAATTCAAATCCTTTATAAATCTGATACTTTATCAATATTTCTTACATTTGATGCTATTTTGTAGCTAAAAGATCAATTTCTTATTAATTTTAGGTAAAAGTAACTTTGCAACTTAAAAATTTGTTAAGAATGCATGTGTAATTTATTGGTTCCCAAAAGTGAATAATCTATAAATTTAATTAATAAAATATATGATTTATGTAAAAATGAAAATAAAATAAAATTATGTACATAATGATGTGAGAGGACTCGACTAACCACTACAAGAAAAATAGTCTTTTGCAACACATAAAAGACAACATTTACTAATTGAGTGTTGCTAAAAGTGTCAACCGCAACATTCTAATATATGAATGTTGCCATTAGTTACCATAATTGAGATATAGCAACATTTTTTAAGTGAATGTTATCATTGTTGCCCTTTTGCAACGTTTATTAAATGTTGTGAAAATATTTTCCATTTGCAACGTTTTTTAGATGTTGCGAAAGAGTCACCTTTAGCAACGTTTATAAAACGTTGCCAAATATAACCTTTCGCAACGTTTTAAAAACGTTGCTAATTTTTTTTTTCGCAACGTTTTTTAAATGTTGCTAAAAGGTTTATCTTTAGCAACGTTTTTGTAACGTTCTTTCTCAACGTTTTTAAAATGTTGCGAAATGTTCACATTTGACAACGTTTTCAAAAACGTTGCTAAAAGATTTTGCTTTACACAATCCATTTTCACGGCCCAAAAACGTTGCAGCCGGCCCACCTTACACAGCCCACGTCCCACGACCTTACTTAGCAATTAACCGCCCAAATGCAACAACATACCCTAACAATCGACCAATCCCCAAATCTCCCTGCCTTCTATTCGCCATCCCCATCTCCATCCCTGCCTTCTCGCCGCCATCCCCATCTCCATCCCTACGATCAACCTACAGCCCACCTTCTCGTCGTCGCCATCTCCATCCCAGGCGGTACCATTCATCTGCCGGTCAGCAGCTTCCACTTTGAATCTGCAGTCTTCGAGTCATCTGCCGGTCACTCAGTTTGGTGAGTTAATATTGTCTTATTCACGCTGTGTTTCTGATTTGGTTGGATTAATTACTGTTTTCTGGCACTTGTTCGACGGATTTCTGTTTGGGGTTCTGTGTTTGGTTTTCTCGGACTGAAATCCGCATTGCCCTGGTCTAGGATGTGATTACCCAGAAATGTACCACGAACTAAAGTGTTATTTCTGTTTATTTAGTTTGTTGATTAATTAAGTGAAAGAAACCGAAACAAATATTGTCAAGTATTCTTCATTTTCGTCCTTCATGTGTACTAAAATGGCAAAAGATTTTGGTTAACTAACTAAAAGCTTTTTTGGCAAAGCTTTTAAGTGCTTATAAGCATGTCAAACATCATTTTTAACCAAACATTCTTTAGGACTCACAACTTTTATCTACCTTTTAACCACGCATTTCTTAGGACCCAATGCTTTTAAGAACTTAAAAGCTTGAACCAAGCAAGCACTAAACAAATTTTCAATCGGTGACAGCAAACTGAGGCAAATGTGAATCCTGCAGCTGAGGCAAATGTGAATCCTGCAGCTAAGGCAAATGTGAGTTTCTCATTCAAGTATCTGTGTGTGAGCTGGCACTATTTTCTTGATTTTTTTTCCTTGCTTTCTTTCAACCTTGATTCGACGAAAATTTTTTTGGAGATCCTGAGGCTGCAGATATTGTATTCACAAGTGGAGCTGATGTTTTGGCAGTTGGGATAAATGTTACTCATCAAGTTGTTTTAACTGGTAATCATTTTCCTTTTGCTGTTTTTTAGTAGTGTAAACTATCTACAAGCCCCCTTATCTGTCTTATGTTTTCTTATTATCATAGTAGTGTCTAGGATGTGATTACCAATTTTTCTCACAGGTCATACATGCTTGATATTAATTGTGCTGTTTATCTGTCCATTTCAACTACTTTTGCAACTTCCTCTTCAACAGTTGTGGTGGGAGACATAGGTGTGAAACATTTTCCAGAGAACCAGAAAGCTTTAGTTTGTTTTCACATGATAATTGTCTAAATGGTTAGGTGAGGCAGGTAATATACTCGTCCATCATGAAACATAGGCAACTGGTGACAGCCAAAACAAACACTTTTTGAAGCACCTAAGAACTTAAATGAAAACCTGTAAAAGTAGAAGTTAAGAGTTATTTCTACTGTTCAATTTTAAATTCTATATTTTCCATTTTATCCCTATTATTTTGTTTTATAAGATGGAGTGCATTGTAATGTATTTGTATCTGCTTGTATAGGTTACCTATATCTTACGAAGATATGATGGCACTGAAACAAGCATTAAGTGCTTATATGGTTTATAATACAAGGATCATATAAGAGTTCACCATTAATAGATTCAAAAGAGGTTACGCATAAACTTGTCTGGCAAAAATTTTGGATTTGGTATCTTTTATGGTGTTGAGTGTTGGGACAAAATGTTTTATATTTTCTGAAGAACTAAAAATCTCTACTTTTCGCAACGTTTCTGAAACCTATACTTTTAAGAACTTAAAAGCTTGAACCAATCTCTACTTTAACCACACATTTCTTAGGACCCAATGCTTTTTAGAGGAATATTAGATAAATGAGAAAGAAGAAGAAAATGAAATAGTAATTCAATTTTTAGAAAATAAAATAGTTAAAAAGGGGTATGTAAAGTGCTACCTAATGTAATACAAAGGGTGTGATTTGTTATTTTTAAATGAATATTTTAGTCTATTTTACTATTTTTAATGGCGAATTTATTGGTTTTTAGCAAAAGTTATGTTTTGTAATCATTTAGTAAAACATAGTATGCAAAGTGTAAATTTAGAAATTACGGTATATTAAATGTAAATGCACCATAAATTTTCCTTGTGTTAAATACGTGAAAAATGATATTTATCTATTTTCATAAGCAATGGCAAGTCCAAGAAGATCCGTGTTCTGTGGAAGCAACCGAGGTCACAGGAAAGTCTTCAGTGATGATGCTATTGAGTTGGACAATGAATTGGTGGGTTCCTATTAGTCAATCTTTGATTGTTTTGATCTTGACTTAACAACAGTTGAATATAATGTTTTATTGTTCTATGTTTTGATATCAAAACAATGACTTTTGTGTTTTGTTTATGGGATTCTTGTGTTTTGACTATGTCAAATGGTTTTAGCTTTTCTATGTTGATGAATATTGTACATGTTCATAGAATCTCTTTGTAGGTTTTGTTTGTGTTTTTTACTATGCTACGGTGGATTTTCTTAATAACGTGTTGGACTTGTGGTGTCTGAAATTAAAAGTTTACTATTGAGATTAGGGCATAATCTTACCATCTCATGATTTTGTTCTTGTCAAGGTTGTACTTGAAATTATCCCCATTAACTTGATTGCTATGCTAATTATTTTATGCTTTGTGGATGTTGATGACAGGTTAATAAGAAGATAAACTTAGTGCATGAGGGAGAAAGTGTCGGGTTAATGGGGATAATTTCTCATAGAGTCTATGATGGGCCGGGCTACGAAGTTGTTGGGTATGTAAGATTCATTCGGGTTTAAAACACTGTTAGTCACGGAATGGACTTAGTTGACTTCGCAATTACATTCGATAGTCAACGGCCACCCTAACTGACATCCAATCTTAGATCTGCCACTGGAAGTGTGTGGCAAATATATTGATAACAATTATAAACTCGAGATACTAATATCAACCTAGAAAGGGTTGAATAGGTTGTCTCTATTTTTCACGATTTTCCAACGTTCGGTTGTGACATATACTCCATTGATCCATCCTGTGTTAAAATCTAGATCATAGAAAAAATATCAATTAGATAATGTTCGGTATACCGTATTAACTAAAACGTATATGATTAATAATAAAAAAATGAAAAAAATTTAAATTTTATTTGTTGGAACCTTATTTTAATTAATATATATATATATATATATATATATATATATATATATTATAACCTTATTTTCGAAAAAGCATTTTAAAAAATAACGGACCAAACACATTTCCACTATTTTGCAAAACTGAAAACTGAAAATAGTTTGAAAACAAAACATACCCTATCTAACTTACTTTCAACTGCAACTATCAAAAAATTATTTATTGTCAAAGTTATTATTTACTTAGAAGCAATTAGGACGGTGTTCGAACTTCACAATCCTAAAATTCAAGGCACGTCTCACTTTTGCTTAAATCAAAACCGTCACTCAATTGTAAGTTGAAGCAAAGAAGAGTGAAGAATCTCTTATTTGAAGCTCTATATGAGAAAATGTTTTTGTACCCTACTGTTATGGATTTATAACAATTATTATGAAAGAGATCGACATTCCTAATAGGGATAGCAATCCTCATTTGCTGTCCAGTTCGAAATATGAACTATATTCTTCTGTCCTTCTCAACTCGGAAGCCCCAAGTCTTTGTAGCAAAGTCCAATGAGTTTAGGCCATCCTATACATGCCCAATTTCGGGCCCACTAATATTTTCCACCCATTATATAAAGAGGAAATTACAGACACCCCTATAATTAAAGATCCAATTTCAAAAATAGGATAGAATGTTTAGCTATACAAAATTTAGTTATTAATAATAATATTAAATAATATTATTATGAAATTTAATTAATTATATATTTATTTCAAACCCTAATATCAAAATCATTCCCTCATCTCTTTCTCTACCACCGCCATTTCCACCCGTCTCTCTTCTCTTCTTCTCCATTGTCGCCGCTACATACCTCGATTGGATGTGAGCGCGCCGAAATCACAGAGCTACAATGTGAAGTCGCAGAGGGTGAGCGTCGTGATTTGAAGCCGTGACTTGAGCTTATCCCGAACTGTGGTGATGGGGTGTTGGTTGAAAAATAGTGGTTGTGGTGGTGGTGCGGATGATGGCAATGCGGTGATGGCGAGATGTCGAATCTGCAACTTTTCGTTTGTTATTCGAATCTGCCCGACTCTGCAATTTTTTGTTTTTTATTCGATCTAATGTGCGTGGTTGATTTTTGGGAGTTTTTTATTTTTATTTTTTATTCTAATTACTGTGCGGTGGTCGATGGTGGTGGTGTTTGCGGCAGGTGATTTGTGTGTGGGATGGCATGGATGACGCGATGTGGTAATTGTTTTGCATTGTTTGGTGATTGGTTTGTTTGTTTTGGTGGTGGTGGTGGCGGTCATGGTAGTGGGTGCGCTGATGGTGGTGAGTCTCTGTGGTGATGGATCTGGTGTGGTGGTGTTTGTCTGTTAATTTGTGTGAGGTGGTGGTATTGCCGTTGGGAGGTAGTGGTGGTTTTGGCCAAGACAGCAACGACGATGGCGGTCACAGATTATTTGGTTATCGGTGGTGGCTGTCATAGATTATTTGGTTGTCTGTGACCATTAAATTGGTTAATCTGTGATCAGTAAATAATATGTAATCAATGATTTGTGACCGATGAACAAATTGTGACTTACGAAATTTTTGAATCTTGACCGTAAAATAATTTGTGACCTATTAAAATTTTAATTTGTGACATCGAAAATAAATTGTGACCTATAAAATCTTTGATTTGTGATCTTAAAATAATTTGTAATTAATTAATTCGATACTATGTGACCAATAAATGAATTTGTGACCAAATTGAATATTGGTAATATTTATATATTTAATTAATAAAATAAATAATTAAATAATTAAATCATAAATTAATTTTAATAAAAACTGATTTTTGATGCTTGAAATTCATTCCGAAATGAGTCATCCTTAAAACTTTAATTATGAATTCTTCCCTTATATAAACCCTCTCTCTGTCGCACCGCCTCCTACAGTCACAGTCCCCCATAAATCTCTACAGAATCTGTGTACCAAAACGCATCAGTTTCAATTCAATCAATGGAAAACGCATTTCGATTGGCAATTCTCACTGTTCTAGTTCTGATTTTCATTTATTGCAAATGCATCAGAGTCTCCATTTATAGTGGCGCACAAAAGAGTCGCTCTCAAAAAGATCAATTCCGGCATCGAACGGATCTCCGTCTCCATTGACGTTTACAACCGTGGATTCGCGTTCGTTAACTTTCTCATTGACCCTATCATTTTAATTGATTAAGATCTAGTTAGTATTAATTATTTTTTTCATTTAGTGATAAAAGAAAAATAGTTGCAGTGAAGTTTTTGTCTGTTTTAGGATCATATTTGGGAAACAAATATGCTAATGGTTTTATTTTTCATTTATCTTTTTGTGTGTGCGTATGTGAAAGATTACATGCTAACTTTTTATCCTGTGCTTTGATGTCTGTACATTGCAAGTTTTTTCAATTTTCCTTTCCACTTTATGAGTTAATGTAACTATATTATAACAAATCAAATGCGAGGATCAGAAGATTTAAGAATGGATATGTCCATAAATGTTATGGGCCTGCATAGTTTCATGTTGGAACTTTTTTTAAGGCTATAAAGCCATATAGTGGTAAAGCAGTCAAAAAGAGGATAAACAGCACGGTTTGTTTGCAATGATCTCTGCATACATTTTTTGTAATCTGAGAATAAAATATGTGCTAGCCGGAATTCTGTATAGAAAGACCATATTTGGGGTTTCATTGGTAGTATTCGTTGGTGGTAGAAAAGAAATGGTAATTTTTGGCAATACTAGTAACTACAAGCTAGCCCAAAATCAAGCAGAATGATGAAATTGGATTCAAGTAGCTTAGTGTCTAATTCAGTTGATTTCTAATTATATCTCTAAAGTATTTACTTTATATTGGTACATCTCTGAGTGTACGTTATCATGGGATACAATATGGCTCATCGATCAGGATTTTTTCCGCCTGTTGTGAATGATTTGCAATTTTTTAAGGTATCTGATTGTGCATAATAATGTTTAGTTAACATTTGCAGCACTGCATATGATTTAACTCTTGCTGATGATAGTTGGGCTCAAGATATATTTGATTCTGTGATTGGCAACATATCTAAGTCATGGGAAAGACTTGACGCGTAAGATTCAAAGTTCTTTACTTCGATCTTTTTGAAGACCACTTATACTTTTATCTCTCTGTCATTGAAATGTTGGTACATTTCATTTTTCTCAGTGGTTCCCTTGTTTCCCATTCATTTGAGTTGGAGTCTACTGTGAAAACCATTTACTATGGTGCACCTGTGTTGGTCACTTATCGGGTCCCCACAAAATCTAGGCTACAGGTTTGTTCTTCATGAAATCTCAATTACTAGAAAAAGTAGCATGTTCTTAATATTCCTGTAATCACTGTTTACAGGAAGCATATTCAACCCCTATATTGCCGCTGAAAACTCTCTCAGACGCTGAATCTTGGAATATGACGGAGAAGGTAACGTTCTTCTTTATTATCTCACAAGTTGCAACATAAAGCATGTCACAAATTTCTCTTCTATTTCTTTTTTTTTTTCAGTAGTGTACTGACGTTATACTCTTGCTTTGTTTTCCCCTTTCCCTTTGGTTGGATGGAAAATCTTGGTACGGCAAATGCTCAGCTAAAGGTAACAACTTCCTTTCTTGGCTTTCTTTCATCTATCTCAGCTAATGATTGACTGTCATTTTTTTCTCCTTATCGTGTGCTTTGATGTTATTTTGGTACTTGGATTGGTTGATAAATATGTTCTTTCATCATTGACGGGGTAGGTATTGAAGAATCTTCTTATAATCCTAAGGATGTTGAATTCACTTAGAAATACTTCAAAGATTGATTATGTCGTGTACTATTTTGCCAACCGTGCTCTTACTGTGTATCTTTTCAACTGTGCAGAAGCTGCTGGTGAATTATGGTTCTCATATTTCGGTGCTTCTCGTTGTCATTCTGTTTATGCGCACATGGTCTTTAACCCGTCGAAGCAAAGTGGACAAAAGGGTTTAAGAGCAAGCAAATGTGGTTGAGTTTGTGTAGTTTCCTCAAACGATCATGCAAGTGTTTTGATAATTTTGGTTGACAAAATGATACAAGTTCTTGTAATCCTTGATGGGTTATTAGCAGTGGAAAGCAATCAACTTTCACCCAACTGTTATTAGCTCAGTGAACCTCAGTCTGCACTAATCGGGTCATTTGACTTCAATATTCTGTTTGCGGAAAAAATAACAATAATGCTACATGTACATTCATTTCCTTACATTGATTTTGACATTCCCTTGTTTCCAAAAAATTGTGGGCGGAAAACTGTCTTTTTTTTTTTTTTTTTTAAATGTCGAATAGTGTGTTGTCTCGTGACACAATGTAAACAATAATGTAAAAAATGATATACATAAAAATAATTAATTGTACTTTTACATACATAAAAATAATTAATTGCACTTTTACATTTGTTGTATTTGATATTTGTAAAATATGTTTTACACCTCCCAAATGAATTTTGACAATTTTTATGAGAAACAATATTTATTGATTAATGGAAGGTCGATAATAATGTGTCCAGAAAAGTTAATTAGTTTTGAGTTGAACAAAGAATTCGATTTTAATTGCAATTAAAATATAATGAAAATAATAAGAAATGTGACCCATAAAATGTGACACATAAAATTGAATTTTTTTTTGGTCAAATGCACTTTACATCATGTTTGATGGTGCTTAAAAGTGGTTTAAAATGTTATTTTTTTTTATATAACAGAGATATATGAAAAAAGAAAAAGAAAAAAAGAATTGTGATAAGATCCAACAATTCGATTTTTATGCACAACTAAACATCCTATCGCAATAAACATAACATTCATATTTAGATGTCATCGTTGAGTTTGGAACTCAGAACAAATTGTCGATGATACATCAAAAGAATGTGAGGATCAGGGGTGGATTTAAGCACGGGCTGGCCTGGACTACAGTCCATGCTCGCCCTAGCCCAAATCCAGTAAGTTCTATGTATTTTTTTTTTTTTTAATTCAGCCCATGTTCATTTAGTAAAGCAGCCCGTGTCCAAATTATTGGCCCAATTCCAAATCCCCAAACCAAATATTCATTTCACCATTTGATCTCTCTCTAGTCTGAGTCTCTACATCCGATTTCAAAGACTCAAGACTCAACCTCACCTCCCTCCATCTCCGATTCTCCAATCTCCATTCTTTGAAATTTGAATGTCTTCGCCAATCTCCAATCTCCAGGTAGCTATTGGATTCTCAATGCTTGTTTTCACAATCTTATTTTTATTTGTCATATATATTTATGTATTTACTAGGCTATTAATTGACAAAAGGGGGATTTGGCTACAAGATTCTTTCTTTTTAGATGAATAAGAACGATATCATTCTATGTTGGCTATATCACGTGTTTTAGTTCTATATTTTCCTTTCGAAATTTACGATGAATTAGTTAATTTTATGCTAGTTATAACTTATTGTTGTCACGCTTGGAACTCAGCTTCGATTCTCACCATAATCGGAGCTCAGAAAATGAAGATTTCCAACTAAAGTCATCTGAATTAGTAACCAAATAAAGAGAAACAGAAAGGGGAAGGGGAAAACGAGAAAAATTAGAAGAAGTGATGAGAAAAGCTGTTGAACGATTTCAACTGAAAATATCCAATTACACACTCCCAGGCACGATGCATCCATGGCTGTATATATATAGCCACAAAATAGAAAAGTCGTGTTTTGCTGAAGCAACAGTAAAAGGCAATTTTTAGCTACTTTATCACTTTCTAATTAACCCAAAACGACACCGTTCTATTTAACCGAAACGTCGTCACTTCAGTTCCTTTGGTTGGCCTTTCCTCCTTCATTTCCTTCTTCTCCTCACTTGGTTCTGCTTCTCTTCTATCCCTAATGGCTCATTACATGACAACCCTTCCCCTTAAATGTACCTTGTCCTCCTCAAGGTTCAAAATATGGATCTCATGGATATCTTCTTTGTATGAAATTAGTAGTTGCCTCATTCTTTTCACCATTCTTGGATTAACCAAGTAGTGCAAAGTGGCATATGCCTCATTCATCTGATCTTCTTGGTTTCTCTTAGCCACCTTGTTCGTAATGTTCCTATTGAAATACTTTGTTGCAAATTCTGCATATATAGGACTTGAAAGCCTACCGATATCCACCTCTAGTATAAGAATTCCATCTTTAATTCTAGCATTTTCCCCCAGCAGCTGAGAAAGTCCAACTTGAAGCTTTATAATCTTTGACAGGATCAAGGAAAATCTAGCCATGTATTTTTCTATCGTCAAGACCATGTGCATGTGCATAATTAATGACCTTGCTTTACTAATCTTTCTACTTGACAAAATATAAGATTCATCCTCACTACAAGGGTGCAAAGACTGAAAACGAACAAAGTAGCATTTTAGAGCACATTTAGTAGCTTTTTACTTTGCATTCATTGGGGTTTTTTTTTCTTCCTTTTGCACTCATCTTCGAATATGAAAAATCGGACACGTCTTAGACCAACAAGAATTCCATCCTCGTCGATGCCACACATGCCTTCTTCTGGAAATTTGACAATCAACACATTTTCATCTCCTAATACCCTTTGTAGGTAAGCTCAATTGTGTTCAAATATGTACCCTTGAACTGATAACTTCTATCCAGACAAAAGTGACAAAAATAGAGATGAGTCTTTTCAGAACCCTTGTCAAAATACTGGCATCGATCTGTCTCATAACAAAAGTGCTTTCCATATTTACTTCAAATGTTAGCCTCGAAAAATATCATGGCGGTATCTTTCATACTTAAAATCTCAGTTGTGCCATTCAAGGTTATCCCTTCCAATTTTGCCTTCCAGTGTAACTAAGTATTAAAATTAATTTCTTGTACTCTAGTTTAAAAAGGATCCTTAATTGCTGACAGATTTTCAGAGAGCTCCTCTCTCTAATTTCATTGGGAATTGATGAGAGACAAATGGCCTTGCGAGGGCATGTCCTCTCTTCAATTTCATCTTTGCATGGAAGCTGGTGTTTGACTGTCCGACGGAATCCACTATCTGAACTTGATGAGAGGGTGTTCATTGAAAAATTTGATAATAGACGATGTAAGCTTTCACGCTCAACGCCCACTTTCCCCACAGTTTGTCCTACACCCGGAACTAATACATTCTCGGCACTGAAGTTTTCTTCATCCTTCTCAAGACCTAAATCAGATTCCAACTTCTCAAAACTACCCTCTACAATATTTTCTGTCTTAAAATCAACAGTCATTTGAGCCATTATAGTCACTAATTTTTCATACTTTTGATTCATGTCTAATACAACATCCTCAATTTTTTCTGGCCTATGACAAAGTACCTGAAGTGTTTGCTATGAGGACTCTATTCTGGCCTCCAGTTTGCCGGTAACAACTTTGAAGGTTTTACCCAAATCTGCAACCTCTAAGTCAAGTTTCTGCAAATGGTCATCTACAACTTTGGCCCGTGTATCCATGGTTTGTGAATACCCAGTATAATACGCTTGCTCTGATACTAGTTTGTCACGGTCGGAACTCAACTTCGATTCTCACCGTAACCGAAGATCAGAAAATGGAGATTTCTAACTAAAGTCAACTGAATTAGTAACCAAATAAAGAGAAAACAAAAAGGGGAAGGAGAAAAATGAGAAAAATTAGAAGAAGTGATGAGAAAAGCTGTTGAACGATTTCAACTGAAAATATCCAATTACACACCCCCAAGAACGATGTATCCATGGCTGTATATACAGCCACAAAATAGAAAAGTCGTGTTTTGCTGAAGCAACAGTAAAAGACAATTTTTTAACTATTTTATCACTTTCTAATTAACCCAAAACGACACCGTTCTATTTAATCAAAACGTCGTCACTTCAGTTCCTTTGGTGGGCCTTTCCCCCTCCTTCATTTCCTTCTTCTCCTCACCTAGTTCTGCTTCTCTTGTATCCCCAATGGCTCAATACATGACAACCCTTCCCCTTAAATAAACATTGTCCTTCTCAAGGTTTAAAATATGGATCTCATGGATATCTTCTTTGTATGAAGTCAGTAGCTGCCTCATTCTTTTCACCATCCTTGGATTAAGCAAGTAGTGCAAGGCGGCATATGCCTCATTCATCTCATCTTCTTGGTTTCTCTTAGCCCCCTTGTTCATAATGTTCCTATTGAAATACTTTGTTGCAAATTCTGCATACATAGGACTTGAAAGCCTACCAATATCCACCTCTAGTATAAGAACTCCATCTTTGATTTCAGCATTTTCTCCCAGCAGCCGAGAAAGTCCAACTTGAAGCTTTATAATCTTTGACAGGATTAAGGAAAATCTAGCCATGTATTTTTCTATCGTCAAGACCATGTGTATGTGCATAATTAAGGACCTTGCTTCACTAATCTTTCTACTAGACAAAATATAATATTCATCCTCACTACAAGGGTGTAAAGACTGAAAACGAGCAAAGTAGCATTTTAGAGCACATTCAATAGCTTTTTCCTCTGCATTCATTGGATTTGTCTTCTTCATTTTGCACTCATCTTCGAATATGAAAAATCAGACACGTCTTAGACCAACAAGAATTCCATCCTTGTCGATGCCACACATGCCTTCTTATGGAAATTTGACAATCAACACATTTTCATCTCCTAATATCCTTTGTAGGTAAGTTCCAATCGTGTTCAAATATGTACCCTTGAACTGATAACTTCTATCCAGATAAAAGTGACAAAAACAGAGATGAGCATTCTCAGAACCCCTATTAAAATACTGGCATCGATCTGTCTCATAACAAAAGTGCTTTCCATATTTACTCCAAATGTTAGCCTTGAAAAATATCATCAAGGCCTCTTTCATACTTAAAATCTCAGTTGTGCTATTCAAAGTTATCCCTTCCAAGTTTTTCCTTCCAATGTAACTAAGTATTAAAATTAATTTCCTGTACTCCAGTTTACAAATGATCCTCAATTGTTGACTGATTTTCAAAGAGTTTCTCTCTCTAATTTCATTGGGAACTAATGAGAGATAAATGACCTTGCGATGGCCTGTCCTCTCTTCAATTTCATCTTTGCTTGGAAGATGGTGTTTGACTGTTCGACGGAATCCACTATCCGAACTTGATGAGAGGGTGTTCATTGAAAAATTTGATAACAGACGATGTAAGCTTTCACACTCAACGCCCACTTTCCCCACAGCTTTGAAGGCTTTACCCAGATCTGCAACCTCTAAGTCAAGTTTATGCAAATGGTCATCTACAACTTTGGCCCGTGTATCCATGGTTTGTGAATACCCAGTATAATACGCCTGCTCTGATACTAATTTGTTACGGTCGAAAACTTCGATTCTCACCGTAACAGAAGCTTATAAAATGGAGATTTCCAACTAAAGTCAGCTGAATTAGTAACCAAATAAAGAGAGAGCAGAAAGGGGAAGGGGAAAATGAGAAAAATTAGAAGAAGTGAAGAGAAAAGCTGTTGAACGATTTCAGCAATTTCCACTGAAAATATCCGATTACACACCCTCAAGCACGATGCATCCATGGTTGTATATATAGCCATAAAATAGAAAAGTCGTGTTTTGCTGAAGCAATAATAAAAGGCAATTTTTATCTACTTTATCACTTTCTAATTAACCCAAAACAACACTGTTCTATTTAATCGAAACGTCGTCACTTCAAATTCTTTGGTTGGTCTTTCCTCCTCCTTCATTTCCTTCTTCTCGTCACCTAGTTCTGCTTCTCTTCTATCCCCAATGGCTCATTACATGACAATTGTGAGACCTTATGTTAGTTTCGTATTTCTAGACAGTGTGAAGTAAATTTACAGAAATGTGATGCATGAACCATCCGACCTTATCCATATCTTTACAGCTTCCATTTCTTAATTTGATTACAACTTTCGTTCTTATTAATTGTTTGGATTCTCAATGCTTGTTTTCCTCAATGCTTGGATTCCACTTTTGCATTTCTTATCTCTCATGGATTTATTTTGATAGCTTTTTTTCAAGACAATTAATTGATGTAAGTGTTTCTTATTTTAGTTTAATTTTTTTCTTCTTAGACGTAGATATTCATGCCTACTAACTTGGAATATTAATAGGATGGAAAATTGTGGGCCGTTTGATTATTATCAGTAGCTTGTTTATCTTTGTCCACATTATGTTTATCATTTATCAGAGTGAATGTGGGTTCTAATTTTGATTCACATTTGGTGGATTACTACAAATAATATCTAATATACGTTTTCTACTTGCAATTAATGCTAAGCTTTTTTAATCTAATATATGATGTTTTCTAATTGAAACTTTGGATTCTAGGCATAGTCGTCATCAAATTGAATTTTGTGTTTCAAAACCTCGTCGGGAACAACTTCAAATTAAATGAATTTGACTTTAGTGTAATATAAAAATTTATTATATTGACTTTTAAATTTTAGCCCATGCGCAAAAAATTCCTAGATCCGTCCCTGGCTTCAATCCTCTGCTTCTCCGGCTTCGGATTTTGACACTCCGTCGTCCGATCGGAAATGATTACAATTCCTTATCTCACTGCTTTGACAGCTTACTTCAGCTATGAACTTCTTTTCGTATTCGGCCAACTGCGTGATTTCTTCCGTAAAATCATCGATTGGGGGTCCCAAAGCAGCCTTCAGGTAATTTTGACGTTTGTTTGTATGTTATGTATCCGTATTTGTGGACGCGATTTGGTTTGGTTTGATTTGATTTGAAATGGTGGTGTTGTTTTTGTAATGGAAGGGGTATGCGCCGATCTGCTTAGGGCTAGAGAATTTCTATGTTCGCAGGTTGTACCTGCGGATTCAGGTAATTTGAAAATGAATATCTATTGTTAACATTTTTTCTTTCTAATTTTTGGATTCTTCTTGTTTTGTTTTATGTGGATAATTTGTTACTGATATGCGATACCGTTTGAATTCCTTGCTGTTTGTTAAAAATGAGATTCGTTTCCTACAAAATAAAATAAAAATTCTTATTTTAGAAATGAATTGAAATTGGTTAGTAATGATTGGAGTCTGTACTGCAATTCATTTAATTTTGCAGGGATAAATTGTAGAGGAGATAAATAGAAAAAGAAGTCATATATTTTTTTTGTTTTATCTTATTTTTTTTAGGAAAAAAACAGAGAAGTTGGATTAAACGCGAAGGTGACAAATTACTGTGGAATGAAAATATTAAACAGAAGATTGAATGTTATTGCTATAGTGTTAGAAGGAAAATGTGTTTTAAATGTATAACCGGATGACGCGATGGGTTCAAGATTTGGAGTTGCTTGGACTTTTTGGCTAAGAGTACTGGATTTATATTTCTTGAGTTTGAATTCATTCTAATGGATTTTCTCAGAGTACTCTTCAGTGGTTTAGTACGGATCACATGCACTCACATATGTTAAATTCTGACCGCCATTGCTTAAACTTCTTCGTTGGAATGTTTACAAAATCTTGACAATGATAAGCAACATGAATGTCGTTTCATTCAAATTTTGTTGTTGCGTATTGTCAGTGAATAGTCTACTCATTAACAAAATAGTAGCTTTTTACTGCATCTTAATAATGTGTGAACCTTAACGTTTCCTCACTGCATTTTAGTCACTCCTATAATGCAATCATACAATTTTTAAGACTACTTTAATCGACCAATTTCAAGCCCTCCAGATGCCTATATTGATGTGGTGGAGCGTGTCTCCAAAGATAATAACAAAACGCTACAGTAAGTACTTTTGTTCCTTGTTTACTATCTGTTCTTTGTGAGTTTTTTTATTTTTCCTATATGAGTAGCTGGTGTGTTGACTTTTATCACGGTGAGCATTGTTGGCGTCTGATTCTGATATCTATATGCATTATTGATGTGGCATTGAACTACGTAAACCAAATCAATGCTCTTTGAAACTCAAAAGCAAGGTTCTTCAACCTAAATGCCACTTTAATTCTAAATATTCTCCTGATTTAGTTGTATCGCATGCAAGCGAACCAAAAATGTCAGTAGGTACCTCAACATAGGATCATATAATTATCTAGGGTTTGCTGCAGCTGATGAATACCGTACGCCTCGTGTAATTGAATCCATGAAGAGATTTTCTCCAAGCACCTGCAGCATCGGGTTGATGGAGGTAAATACATGTTCCTCACAAAATACTACAATGTTTTCTCTGAAAATTATGACAAAGTGTTGATGTGTATAATTAATTAATTACTTGAACAATGTCATCAGGAACAGCAACATTGCACAATGAACTAGAGCAGCGTGTGACGAGTTTTGTTGGAAAGCCGGCTGTCGTAGTCTTTGGCATGGGTTATGCAACAAATTCTACCATTCTTCATGCATTAATTGGGAATGTACATCCTATACCTTGACTAGAATTATCTGTGATATTTTACATTTGTATATATAGTTCTTTTCAATCAATTTGGATGCAGAAAGGTTTAATCATTAGTGATTCTCTGAACCATAACTCCAGAGTAAATGGCGCTCGAGGAACTGGAGCTACTGTTCGAGTTTTTCAACATAACAATAAGTTCAAGGTTTAACTTTTGTTTTCTTACCTAAACTAGTTTTCATGTGCTTTTTTATGCACCATGTTGTTCTGTCATTCTTCCTCTAGCACCATCCCATTTGGAGAAAATTTCGAGGAAGCAGATTGCTGATGGACACCCTAGAACACACATACCTTGGAAGAAAATAATTGTTCCGATAGAGGGAATATATAGTATGGAAGGGGAGCTATGCGAGCATCCCAAGATTGTTGTCGTATGTTAGAAATATAAGATAGATATTCTTACAAATGTTATTGTTTCCTGTTTGTATGGTTGTTGTTAGCATGCATATTTGGAAAAAATCTGCAGGTTAGCCTTCTGGTTTGTCAGGGTGAAAGCTTCACCTTTTATGTTAAATTGACTTGTTTATTAAAAATATGATGTAGGTCATTCGTTATGAGTTTCTTTTTTCATAATATAGAAGAAATTAAGATATCAACTTTGTACTTTTTTGGAACTTTTTGCCATTCTTCAGATTCATATGCATAAAAATTGATATTCTGCATGTAACATGCATATGTTTATCTGGACGAGGCCCACATCATTAGAGCTATTGGCAAAAATGGAAGGGGTGTTTGTAAACTCTTAGGGGTTGATACTACAAATGTGGAAGTCATGATGGGAACTTTCACTAAATCATTTGGATCGTATGGTGGTTATATTGTAGGATCTGAGGTTCTTTTACTAGCTTCATTTACATATACACTTGTAGATATTGTGTTTTATAGATATAAGTGTTCTGCACGACTTGACTGCGAATGTATTTCACACATGCACATAATATTTAATTTCTACGAATATAACTACGAAGGATACTTGAAACAATAACGCAATGAAGATCTCGTATAACTGTATTGTGCTGTTAAAATATGATTTTAAAATATTGAGCAACTTCTTATTCTCTTAAAACACCCACACACTAAAAATTATGTTTTTTTAGTGATTAATAGTTCAATAAGTGATGCTTAAATTTGACGACCTCAATGAACATAGCTGTAAAGTGTAAACATAGAAATGGAATAACATGTGACATGTGATGAATTCATAATCTTGACATCTAAGAACATGATTGAAGTTCTTTTTCGCTTCCTTGCCAGTAAAAATTTAAACCTAACCTCCTTGCTTTTGATCTTGAAAAGGAGATTACCATTGAATTTATTAATTTAATATAACAGTCCACATTGCAGTTTTTTTCTAGTTTTAATCAACGTTTATAGCCTTGAGCTAATTTCCTCTAATTGCTTGCTTCATATAATGTACAACATCAGAGAGCCAACATCTGTTTTTTGGCTTCATTTTGTTATGTGTTTTTAACATCTTATTTCAAATTTTCAGGAACTTATTCAATACCTGAAGTATACCTACCCTGCGCATCTTTATGTGACATCAATATCACCTCCAGCTGCTCAACAAATCATTTCTTCCATTAAGGTTATTCTTGGAGAAGATGGTTCTAATCGAGATGAGATTTTCTCTGCCTTTTATGACTAATAAGTCCATCTCAATCGAGAGTATTTACTCACTATTAGAGCAATTTGTTAGTGCAGGGGCTCAGAAACTAGCTCGGATTCGTGAAAACAGTAACTTTTTTCGATCTGAATTGCAAAAAATGGATTTTTATGTATTGGGAAACTATGATTCCCCTGTAATGCCTATCATGCTCTATAATCCATAAAAAATTCCTGCTTTTTCACGAGAGTGCCTCAAAAGAAATGTAAGCTTTACATCTCAGATGTCGTTTGTTGGTTTCATTTCGCAGTAACGGTCCATTACTGTTTGGTTTCACTTCAACTTTGATTTCACTTATCATAACTTGCTGTTCTGTTGCATAGGTGGCTGTTGTAAGAGTTGCTTTTCCAGCTACCCCTTTACTGTTGGCTCGTGCACGCATTTACATCTTTGCTGCTCATACAAGGAAAGACATTGTTAAAGCTTTAGAGGTTAGAGTCTATCTTATAGTTATTGATTTCCTCTTTTGCTTTTTTCTTCTCTTCTATGTTTTCCTACCTCAACATCCATTTTCTGTAAGACCACATTTGTTGTAATACTTCAGAAGGAAAATTACATTATTGCCCCTAACCTATTGCTCCATTAGCAAGTTGGTTCCCATTGTTTTAGAAGGAACATATTACAGCCTGTTTGAAATAGCTTCTGCTTCTTGTAGAAATGCTTTATGAGGAGGCCACATTGGCCAGTTTCCTCCAAAAACTCTTCTAATTAGACAAAACACTTATAAAATTATCCAAACAGGTAAAAAGTAGCTTGTCAATTTCGAAAGCCATGCCAAAAAGGTCTCAAGTCTTCAACCTTCCATACAGTTGCACAATTAATCTTCAATAATGGAAACCATCTAAATTTGTGTTAAATCATTAGTGTACCCTCGCATAACTAATTTTATGAAGACAGGTCCGAATGTTGGTCGATGCCCAGAATATGATGTAAATTATGTTTTCACGAGGACCACATGACAATTGAATAAATATTTTGACAGATTCCGACATTGGAACTAATTGTGCATGGTGACATATTATCGATTATTAACTTTGTATTTGTATCAGGTTATCGACAGTGTAGGTGATCTAGTTGGTATAAAATACTTCAATGCTGAACCCAATAAACAACAGCTACACGATGGTAGAGTTAAAATGGAGTGAGCAGAAACTTTGTTTTTTTATCAGCAGGTTTAGGAACATGATGTCACCTATAAGATTTTTGTATTTATTTACTGAGTACAGAAAATTGTAAGTTTATTATAAATTGGTAAAATTTGCTATGCTTTGATGATGTAAATATTGTTCTTTTCTTTTGTACGAATAAGGTTAGAATTTTCATATCAGGGTTGGCCTCTCTCATGTTTCTATTTGTAGTCAAGTGTAATACAACTTTGCTTGTGTAGAGAAAATAAAAACAAGGGAAGAAAAATTGGAAAAAAGAAAAGAAAAATGCATCATTGGCTAACAATCTATTGTTTCTGTAATAAGTTGGTTTTTCATCTTTAAAAAAAAAATCCTTCCTTTCCATGATGCTGAAAGCTATAAATGTGAAGTTCAAATCTTAGTAATGATGGGTAGTGTGAACTACTTGTCTATAGTGAGATGACATTTAGCTCAAAAAATTCTAGGTGCAGTGGTGAAGGTTGTTTAACACTTAAAGGGGATGTTAAAGATTGATTTAAATTACCTAATGCTAATTATGTTTTGAGTAAAGTACGGGAACTTGCGGTCCCTGGAGTAAAAGAATATTATTTTGCTATTTAATGGCATTGCTTGATAGACTGCTAGGTGATCGCATGATTGAGTGACCCGTGATGTGCATTGGTGAAAAGATAACCAATAGTTGGAGATTTGTGCACATGGTGATGAATATTTTTTCTGTTGAAGTGAGGAAGGATAGAAGTCCATCTCTTTCTCTCTCTAACGTTTTGGTCTGGGTACGGGGTTGAAGAAATTGTGGGAATATTTTACAGCCATCCTGAGACAGTTACCTTGTTTAACTGTAAAGTAATTCTACTTTAACTTATTGCTCGAGTTTTTAGCTGATCAAATAATTTCTTATCGCAATTTAGCTGTTCGAGACCTTTCTAGTTTGGTGAAGCCAAACGGTGTTATTACCTCGGAGCATCTAATAACCCTCATTGTGATTGTTCCAAAGTATTCTCAGAAGGATTGGATATCAAGTTATGAGACACTCACAAATTACGTGGTAAAAAGTAAAAACACAATTTGCTATTTATTTAGCAGCCCCATTTTTCTTTCAGTCTTGTCCTTCATGATTCTAATTAGGGTTGGGCATATATCCCGAATCGAACTGAACTGAACCAAATCGGGCCCGAATCGAACCAAACCGAGTGGTTTTCGTAAGTGAAATACCTGAATGGGTATCTGAATCGAGAACTGACGGGTACGGTTCGATTCTCGGTTCTAGACCCAGAACCGAAGAACTGAATAATAACCGAATTTTTTTTTTAATTTTTTTAATTTTTATATATCGGATAAATCAAATTATTTTAGTTTTTTTTTTTTTAAATAAATTAACAAAGATAGAGTTTGCAATGAAGAGACTATGTTCTATAAGAGCATTGAGACATTTAATAAAAAATATAATATATTTTTTCTTATTAAATCTTATTAGTTGAACAATTTTTAGTTTATTTATGTTTGTTAATTGTGATTTTTCAATCTTTCTTGTAAAATTTTCTTAGTATATAGTATGACAAGTCAAACAATTGATGGTTAAATCAAATAGTTGGTATGTAGTACTGTATTAGCAATATTTTAAAATATTTTATGTCTATGAGTCTATGACTTCTAATTTATATGGATCACCGATATTTTAGTATTACTAATTTATTATCTATTTTTTGTTATTTGTATACATTGGTAAATTAATTTTATTGGACAACTTGTTATTTATATGTTATTAAATTGGAATACATTAATTTGTAAAAGCTAAGATTGAACATGTCAGACTGTAATATTGGTATAAATGTTAAAAATTATTATACTATGGAACCGAACCGAACCGAACCGAATGGAACCGAACCCGAACGGTTCCAAAGTTATATTTGGATCCGACGGTTCCGTTTACTAACTACCCGAAAATTTTCGGTTCGATTCGATTCTCTTCAGAACCAAACCAAACCAAATCGAACCGTGCACAGGCCTAATTCTAACTGCACTGATGGCCCAAATACATATTGAGTTGATCAGCTAAGGGTAATAAATATGCATCTCTTCTGTACTCTTTCAAAATAAAGTCAGCCCATTGCTCTCCAGGCAGTTATGTTCATACCATTATTTTTTGAGATGTTTTATATGTTTTTCTTTGGTAGATATTACTTTTTGATTGAACTAATTGTTTAGGTCCCTAGAACCTCCAAGAAGTTGCACGAGGACAATGAATATGCACTGAATATTGTAACATTATTCAGTCGTGATGCTGACAACTTTAGAACTAAGGAACGTAAAAGAAATTTCCAAGTGAGCGTTGACAAGTATCTCATCTATTATGCAAACTATTTCATCTCTTTTCTGTTGTTTTGAGAATATACTCTCTTACTACACATAACACTATGTTTGTGTAAACAAGAGAAGGTATTAATTTTGGAGGATGGTCTCATCTAACAAAATATTTCATTGTTTTGTGGTTTAGAATCGTGATTTTGAATATAATCCAGAAACACAAGAGAGTAGAAGGCAGGAGCTTGAAAAGCTAAATCAAGACCAAGATGCATTGATGGTCCCGGGAACTAGTGAATTTTGATCACTGTCAAAAATTTGATCGAGAAATTTCCGTTGATGTATCATCTCTCTTCCATGTGTAAATGCAGCACATACTGGAAAACTGAGGACGAATGAGGGATGGGCGGCTTTGTAGGTGATGCTAATGCACATCCTTACATCTCATTCACCATTAATCTTATTTAAGCTGCGGCATTACAATTGTCGCTGTCCATTTCAAAATCCCGTGTGATTTTAGTAGGCCTCAAAAATAAGGACAGAGATTGTATTTGTACAATAGCGTAGGCTATCCCATTCTTTTTCATTGAAGACTACACTAGCTTGTCAAACATTCCTTTCAATTTTGCCTGTAGCAGATTATTTTTTTTGTTCCCATATACTATTTTCTAATTGTGTTTAAGCCACGTGGTCGAACACATTATCATCGAGTAGTGAAAATTAAAAGCTTGTGCTTTTATTTATTGAGATTATATGTTGCTTTTAATGGTAGCATTCCTCTTTCACCTGTTCTGTGTTCAACACTAGCCCCACTGCATTCTCCTAAATAATGGCATTGTATACTTGTAGTCACTGTATAAATTTGACTACCGTATTAAGCTAGATAGGGATGGTGCGAGCTAGAGCGGCCACTCTAGCTGGATCCGCCATTACCACCAACTCCAAGGGCTTGAGATGAGAAATAGAGAAGTTTCTGTGATAAAATTGGCATTTGAATCTTCTACAGCCCATATCTCCATTTGCCTCTTTGCCTGTAGCATTAGTTTTATCGGATTTTGATTGAACCTCAACAAAATTCCACGACCGGAATGTTCAGTACCTTCGGGTGCCAAGAGAGATGGAAGCAGGAAAGGAAGGAGATGAGTCCCCTTTGTTCTGGTTTGGGCTGATGCCTGAATTTACATTATGATTGGGCCTTTTTTTGGTTAAAAAATTAGGCCCAATTCCCATTTTCCCCTAAATCAACAATGGTCCAATTCCAAACTCCAAATGACCAAATCATGAAATTGATTCTCATCCCTTGGAGCTGAAAGCCTGAAGCAAACACAGCAAACCCTTTTCTCCCTTTCTAATCCCATTCTCATTTGGTATTCCATTCTGAAGCTGAGACTGCGCCGCCAATGACGTATCTATCCACTGCTGTTCTGTCGTTCCGATGCTTCTGGGGGTTCCCGTTCTGGTCACTGGTTACTGATCTCAGAAATTAGAACATTCGAGCTCGACTTACGACTAGCCCTTAGCAGCCTACAGCCTTTGTTCGCGATGCATGGTGACAGCCCACTGAATTGTGACTATAAGCACATTTCTCTTACTCTATTTCTCTCTGTTTTATTTTTTGGGGTTTTATTTTTGTTAAATTTTGTTGACTATTTCTACTTGATTTGTTGAATAATGAATGTTGTTGTCTATAAATTGTGTTAATTGTTATTAGTCATATAATTTATAAATAATGAGTTATGAAATATGATTTATGTTTTGTGACTTGTGAGTTATTAAGGAGAATTGTCATTGTGATTTACTGATTTATGTTAAGTAATTTATGCTTTACGAGTGATGATTATTGATTTGAGAATTTATGTTTACAAAATTAGGATAAGTGAAAAAATTTAATTGAAAAAATGTTGGGCTCAATTTCAATTGTTGACCGTTGACGAACAGTTAACGGTCGACGACCGCTCTAACTGAGCTAAAGCCCTAGATTCGCCGCTGATGGTGGTGGTGGGAATAAGGGCTGACAACAATGACTTTTGAGATAGAGAATTCATTTGACAAGACTTTTGCTTCTATTTTTTATAGAAGAATTTCTTGAAGATGCACTACTAACAAGATGAAAAACTTTCAAATAAATTACCCAAACATGTTTACAAGTGACTTTTAATATCAAAAGTAGTTTCTAGCTTTTTAAAAGTCTTGTCAAATGGGCGTCCTTGGAGAGTGAAGTTGTATTTTCTAGAATGTACTGAGATTAATTTGAAACACAGAACGAAGTAATTTCTAACGCACAGACTGCTATTATCTGATGAAGCTCATCATATTAATCTGTAGAGTAGCAGAAAGTAGAGATGGGTGAAGCATTCACAGGATATGTCTATAATCAATTATGTTACTCCCTATCATTATAAAATGTTATCACCACCTTATTAATTCCTGCATATGGACGGTAAAAAACTAAGATCTTTTTATCCATTCGATACGTGAGGGGGAATTCTCTTAATGCATGTTTGATATGTAATACTGGATTATAGATATTGCATGCTAATTAAAGGTGAAAACAATGCTCAAAACATGGACTACTCTTTGGAACTTCAGGACTCCATATGGTTTTGAGGCTTACAAAGCTCAAACGAGTAATTTGATTCATTTGAAGCTCAAACAAGTAATCGAAATTTAGATTTGGTGTTTAGAAATGAACTACAATCTTGACAAGATATATTAAGGTTAATATTCCAAATCAACTAAATATGATATTTTGAGATGAAACTTCAAATCCCAATAAATATATCTACAAGTGTACTTGCAAACAAATGGGATCAGTAGCCTAGTCCATATTAGGACAATCCATTACCCATGCCTTGGTTGCATCTGACACCTTTTAAATGTTAATTTCACCTATGCCCAACTCTCTCTCTCTCTCTCTCTCTCTCTCTCTCTCTCTCTCTGCGCGTGTAGATATTAAAGCAAACAAGGCAATTCAATGGAAAATACACCATGGTGACCATGCCATGAGGGCTAAGTCCTCATTCTCTAAATTAGATGGAACTCCGGTCCCACCAGCCGTAATCGTAGTCGGTAACACCCAATAATGGGTTGTGGACTGGGTCCACATGAACCATCCTCTGCATGGAATTCATAATGTAGAATTGTCCATATCCTTATCCTTGACTATTGACTCTGATTGAAAGAACAAAAGAAAGTTGATAAAAAAATAGTGAAGATTCCAATGAATTAATACTGTGTTTTGTAACTGAACTCCCCCTTGTCTTTTAGTAGAGAAATTGTCTCAAACAACCCTGTTTGAAATGAGGGTAGCTCTATCTCATACATAATTCTTGGAATAAGGTCCAAACAAATAGTGCCGAGTCCTACGATTGATTCTGGGTTATAAAGGAATTTATTTGTATATGTCCTACTAGGATTTTATTCACTTGAGTCATACTTTTTGTCATTATACGTTAAGTTTATGTCTCTCTAATTCTGATCATTTTCATACTTACTACTTTGATGAGATTTTGTGAATCTATTTTACTCAAACTTCGAAAAGTTTATAGCTTCATCACAATCTTCGTGATTGCATCCAAAAATTTCAAAAGAATTGATTATGTTATCTTGTATCACCTTTCTTTTGTAAATTTATTTTGTGTATCCTAAATTTGTTGATTTTCTTTCTGACTAATGCTATTTATAAGTTGTGTTAGCCATCACATCTTCCTATAAAGCTGCAAATCGTTCTAATATAATGGAGAATGTGACAGTTATACACCATCGCATAGACTACCGATTAGTAGGTGCAAATAAAGCTATTCTCATTTTTATGTATATAAATAATATACTTTGCATTTTTATTCTTATTATTATGTGAGAGAAAAAAAATACTTTTTGATTGTTCTCATTTGAATTTCATTTGTCGGCATTCTGTTTGTGTGCATGAATTACAAAGGAAGTAAACTTAAACTAAAACTAAACAGGGAGATGAAGTTATCCAGCAAATAATGGATAAGAAATATCCTTCTCTCCTACATAACAAAGAAAGTGGACAAGAAGAACGTTGCAAAATGACGAATGCAAAATAATTCATTGTCAAAGTTCACGAATTTATCGAGTTTGTAATCATTATAAATCACTGAGATATAAATAGTTGGATAATGTTGAGTTAAAATGTCTGTATTAATTAATGATACAGCACAATAAACACGTCTTATCAATCATGACAAAAAGATAAATGCACAATAATGGTTCACAAATCTATCAAGTATGTATTCCATACTCAAATACTTAATAAGATATGATTAGATGTGTCAAATTATAATCTCCCGATTAATGGATATCATGTCCCATAGAGATTTTGATGGGTCATGCATTTTTATGATCATAGACTCATCATTTTAGGGTTAACATAAAAGTGAAGGGAAGAAGCATCGAGTATATATAATGACTTCCCTTTTGGTTTCTAGATAAAGACATATGAACTTAGGGTTTTAAGTTTGTAACACTTGGACATCACTTTGTAGGGTATTTAATGTGAAATAATAATCATAAAGTGGATACGTGGCAATGTTCTCAACCTGATTTGTTTGCTAAAATTTGAAGAAACCTAATGCCATGTAATTGTGTTGGACAAGCTTAACTTGTAGGTTAACTAAGCATCCGTTTGGTGTGGCTTACAATCTTCTAAAAAATTAAAATTAATTTTAATCATATTTTTTTATGGGATTCATAGTTTTTCAACAATACATTTCATCAACTCTTATCAAAATCTACTTAAAAATTGATTTTTAACTAAAGTAATGCTATATATTTAGACAGTTGATCTAGAGAAGAAAGTTGGTAGAAGAAGGGACAATACACCATCATAATAGTAAATTGAACATGATGAAAAAATAGAGATGAATTTCAAGACTTCTAATATTTCAACTCTTTGAGATAATTTTAGTTGGTGGAAAGTGTAGGAAATTAAGAGAAAAACGAAAATCCAAGGAGAAAGAGGTTTGTAGCTAGGAAATTAATGGACATATATCCACTCAATAGGCCACTTAACCTTTCGGGATGAAACCCAAATTTTTACGAGTGATCTTGAATTATATTTCAAAGAAATATCATATCATCTTGGTCCTTTTTAAGCAATAATTATCGATTTTCGTGATGATCGTTGTTCAACTTAGGGCCTACCGCCTTCATTCGATTGCAACTAAGGATTCATCTAGTATGTGCATCCGCGTAAATTTGAAAACTGGCTCGATGCCATATCATTTAATTAGTTTTTCTTCTGTCTGTGCTCATGTGTTGAAGATTTATTTTTCAATAAATTAACATTTAGATTTTAATTGCAACCAAATAGGGGCTAAATTTGAAAACTGGCTCGATACCATATCATTTAATTAGTTTTTCTTCTATCTGTGTTCGTGTGTTGAAGATTTATTTTTCAATAAACTGATAGGAAAACACGCAAATCCTCCCTCGAATTGGTAGATTTAAACAAAGTTTGAAGTTTAGAGGCTAACTTTATTCCAAGAGAATTTTACTGATTGCAAATTTATAATAAAGAACATTTTCCATGCTTAAATGGAAATTCTACTTGCACAATTAAAAATTTATTTCATTTTTTACATACACAAAAAAGGAAACTTTTCTATACTTTCTATTTAAATAAATAAATTAATTAATTAATCATTTTTGTCAATTCCTCTTATTAGAATATCATAGCCGACACCAACTAGATCAAACCAAGCATTTCATAATATTAATTATATAAGATGTGACATAAGTATACAAAGTACTAATTTTGTGCCCAATTCAACTTAATAATACCCAACAATCAACAACCATTTATGTCACAACTTGCTAACAACCCAACACTTAATTTTCAAATCGAATTATCCAAGTCTTTAGTTTAATGAAGTTTTTGACAAAAACAAAGACGAAAATTGAAAAAAAATATGCTACCTTAATAAAAAGAAATTATACACCATAATAGAATTTTATCATTCCCATTTCTTTAATAAATAGAACGTGTTTTGCATACTAAACTGGACAAAAGTGAATATGATAAACAAAAAAAATTCATGTAATAAAATTTATTAGCTATATTTTAATCATTCCCCTTCCTTTAATAAATAGAACGTGTTTTATACGCTGATCTAGACAAAAATGAATATGATAGACGAAAACACACGAGTAATAATCAGCCATATTTATCCTATCTGCCTTCATTCACCATATAGAATTGTATGACATGCATCAAGAGAATAGTCGAAAAGTACATTCATTTGAACATATCTTGGATCGACTTGTTGCATAAACTTCTCTGATGTGATTCTTCGTACTTCACAATAGCAAAAAGAAAGCGTAAACATTGTCATTGAAAAATGTCTACTCTAATTTTTGGTATATGGGTTATGAAAATGTTCGACTTCCATGAATAGTATCGTTCAATTTGATACAACTACTTAAGCCCATGTTTGGTTTATCTACAAATTAAACTTTAGTAATTTTTGATAAAAATTGATATAATTGTGGTTGAAAAATTGATAAAAATTGTAGGTCTCATAAAACATGTGTTTAAAAATAAGTTTGAGGATGGAGGCCTAACATGCATGGGAATGTCATCAAACATGTTCCGAGCTTGTATAATATATAATGTATTCACACTAATCTTACTAATAAAGAAAATGGACCCAATGGATACAAATTTGATATATTGGTGACTTGCATAATTTATTAAATTAAATGCCAAGATGTTGAAGATCGCAATCATGTAATTAGGTTTTCTCCTAAAACAGAGTGAAAATATTATAATAAATTGCATAATAAGATTAAGATGACAGATGTCTTTGAGCCAATTGGATTCAATTGTCGCGAATACGAACTAATTAAATGAAATTTGTGGGCTCATCACCTCTCCTTCATTTGTCATTTCTTTCATCTTCATAATAAGTCCCATCTTTATTTCATCTTCATAATAAGTCCCATTATTAATTATTGGGACACATAATTGAATTATCTAACAATCTCATATACAAGTTGAAGCCATTAAAGAGAAGTTACGTATCTTCATTTAAATTTTATTTTCAACGTGTCCCTCCACATGCATATAAAATTTATTTTTTAATAAAAAGTTAGATGCATGCACATTTTTTAGGTGCCACAAAATTTGAATTCAAATCATTTATAAATCTTATACTTTTTAATTTCATCGAAAGTTTAAGCTTGTTGAGAAGAACCACGAATTCACTAAAATCGGACTACCAAAATTATTAAAGAATATGGAAAAAAAAAGGTCTAAAACAACGTGGAAATTATCTCAAAAGTTCTTGGAGATAACAATTATTAAAGAAGAAATAAAGATGAAAATTAAATTGCTGAAGATGGTACAGAACATGCTAAATGTACCTTGTCAAAGAAATGATTGAATTAACTAATTGATACTTATCTTCCAGCTTTGTGGCTTAAAACAGTCTTACAATTGTTATGAATTGATCGCAAGATAATGACAATAATAAAATAAACAAGAACAAAATAAGAATATGAAGATTTATATGAAAACCCAAAATGGGAAAAAAATCACATGCACAAGAGAAGAAATTTATTATAATCAATAGTAACTGTATTTACAATATCAAAATCTCAATACTCACAATTGAAATCTACACTTTCTAATTCTCAAGATGTTGTTGGATGTATATGCGGAGATACAACAATGTGGAATATATATTAGCCTCTTTTTGGAGTTCAAGTTGTAGAATAATTCAAAAAATCCACAAAATCCTGAAAAATCCGTTCAAGCGTCACCATAGCAGCACCTCAACGCGGGAAGACGACACCCCATGTTTCTTCGAAGGGCGCCAGGAGTTCTGTCCCTATTTTTCTTCGTGGTGCCTTGGCTCGCCACTCTTGCGTCTAATTCTTCCATACGTCAATTCTTGATGAAATTTGATCTCCATTAATTAGGACTTTTAAAACCGAAACTCTTTAGACTTTCTATTCAACCAAACGTCAAATCACATGAAATTTGAATCACACCACAACAACAATACAGTGTTATATATCACATTTATGCACACAAACACACATTGTGGGATGCGTCGATATCACATGACTTGCCTCAAAACAAACAATTAATGATGTCGAAAAATAAACATCAAGAATATCAAGTTTGAAGTTGATATCCAGGAATCCTCTTTTGTTGCCCCTTCGGAGGCATCAATAATGGGAGCAAAGTAAGAAAGTCAGGGCCTAGACACTAACTTCGATCTCAATATTCACGATGTCTGTTTTTAGGCATCATGATGAGTAATGATGTCATTACTATAAAAATACACAATATAATTAATTTTTGCAATTGCTAGGCATATGATATACAATTTTTTCTTCCTATGAAAGTCGAGGGAAATGGAGAGCATATAATACAACATTTTCAAAAATAAAAATAGATTATCCATGTTGGGTTGTGTTCCCATATAATATATTTTGCTATGATAAAATAATAATTTATAATAATAAATTGTGATTTTATTTATTTATTGCATTTATTTATTATTGAGCATGCGAATTAAATGTCTATGATTACTTGTGAAAATATAAATTGAGTACTTGCGTTAAGAAGTACAGTGTGATACAAGTTATATTTTGATCATAAATAATTTGTTCACAACCAATGTATAAAGGTTATCACATTTTACCGAAATGTTGTAGTGTTGGTCGATTCATTATTCAGGTTTGTGATTTGTTCTTATCACAGAAATGATTAAATGTGACACTAGTACACCAAAGTATATTGAACGGATCATGTGTCGGGTTTAATTCTATAGTATGATCGTGCAGAGAATTAAATTATACTTGATTACTGTGTATTTCATCTAAATCCCTTGACAGAGTTATGCATATCTTTTCGTGATTTTAATCATTCTTTAATTTGTCAATAGATGAGATCAATTTGATTGGTCAAATATCTTGGAGAGTTGGGAGCTTGAGAATGAGTGAAGTAGAGAACATAAATTTGTGTCGAGAACCATCACTCAAAAAAATCGATAGAGTTACTACTTAGGTATTTTATGTTGAACGATTAAAATTTGAGTTCGGTGTTTAGAAACGGCTAAATTTAGACATGTGATTTGTTCACGGCACTGTTAAAGAAAAAATGTACTTTAGGAGGAATAATTAGAATTGCAAAACAATCATTTATGCTCCTATCTAATTATCGAATCTCAAACGTGGATAAAATACATATACGACAAGTCAGAGAAAAGTATTATAGATTTATTGACTTCTGTGATCTAAATATTTCAAGAGTTTAGTCTTTTGCCTTTAAAACTAATAATTAGATTGAGTAATCTAGGGTCGACTAGACATGATCAATTATTGGAGCTTGAATAATATAAGTTTTATCATGTATCTGTGGTAACTCTATAAAGTATTGAAACTTAATTATGGTAATTATAATAGTTTTGGGCTTAATTGTAATTGCAATAAAGTTTTGTACTTAATTGTAATTGCTACAAATATTGTAAACTTAATTGTAATTGTAATTAAAATTATAGGACTACACATGTAATTAAATGTAAACTAATTGAATGTTGACATTTAAGCCCATGTTTGGCCCCTAATTTTTGAAATGAAATTGGGGTGGAATAGTTTTTTTTTTTTTTGAAAAATGAGTGGTTGAAAAAGAAAGAAATTTGTTCGATTTACGTGTAATATTATTTTATGGAAGATTGTGTGATTAAAAATAGGATAGAAAAAATGAAATGTAATTTAATGATGGCCAAACGGGGGCTAATACTCCTAAACTTAAGACTTCCATTTTAATATGAAATTATTATTGTATAAGGATTATAACTATTCTACATCTATACATAGAGATTATATGTAACCTAGACATCCTGCAAAATATATATATATATATATATATATATATATATATTATAATACAATAATTTCATAGTGTTCCAATTTAAAGGGAGAAAATAATTATTTTTTCTTATCTTATTCAATTATCCAATCCAAAAATTAGTTTCTTAATTTCATTAAAAAGAATGTGCCAACCTACTAGTGTAGTCTTGAGTTTTGAGAATATCATAGAAAATTTGAAAGTTTGAATGATCAAGTTCTTACAAAAAAAGTTTAAAAGTTGAAAGTTCTTGATCCAAAAGACTAGATGTTCATGATTCATAATTTATTCAATAATTAACCATTACTTAATTTTATTTTTTTTAATTTCTAGGGAATTCTGCTTCCGCATTCCAACAATCCCGACTAAAAATAATTAGAAATGGAATCTAATTCCATTTATTATTATTTACCCATCATAATCATTTTTAGATTTCAAAATTCACTTACAAAAAAACCCCATATTCATTTTTATAGTAACACATCATTAATAACTTTTTTTTTTTAATTCAACTTCTACCAATAGTTGATCCCTCTTTTTCCGACTCGAATACGAGAGTTTGTAACAAATATTCATACAACAATTTTTTTTTCTTTTTTTTCTTTTTTTGAGGAAATTAAGGTAAAAATAATTTTCTAATAGAAATACTTGAAGGACAGTTTTTTGAGTACCCTTTCTGCATGGCTGTGACTATCTGTTGCCTGGTCCCTCCATGCTCTTACATGAATGTAACCAGTTGGAGCTTCTTCCTCTATAGCATTTTTATCGTCTTTCTTCGTCGTCGTCTTCTTTTCAACCTCTTTCCATTTCCTTGGCTTCTTTATCGTCACTTCCCTTAAATCCTAATACACATTAATTACTAATCAGTATGCTGTGCATACTGGACAAGACTCGATTGTATAATAAATGAACGGGACTTTAATGTATATGAATATTTGTGTACAGAAATGAACCTTGGATTGAGCAGTATTTGAAGAAGAGCCCACTTTCAATTTCCTCTTCTTGTTGTCCATACAGTGCTATACATATCGACGAGGAGATGTCCATACAGTGAAATGACACTTATTAGATCTGCTATACATATCGACGAGGAGATGTCTAAATCTTTCAGACTTTTAGGCACTGCCCAAGCTGGAGAACGTAATCCAACTTCGTAAAGTTAAACGTGTTAAATTTACATGGAAATTTATTGAAATTTTAAATGGGGTTTGTCAACCAGTGATGATCAACAATAGTTTAGATGGTATTACAATAGTAAGTACCTTAAAAAATTCGTTGTTCAATGCACTAAAATGCAGTTTGACAGGGATCCACTAGATGAGTGATGAATATCAACATCAATGAGCTATTCAAAATACTTTATCTTTTAACGCGCAAAATCGAATTTCGTCATTGATTTCTGTTTGACCAATTAAAATCAAGTACCTTAAGAGGTTGATATTGCACACTTGGCACTCAGCGTGAGAGAAAATGATGTTTTTGGAACTATAAGAATGAAAATGAATTTGATATCCGTGCTTGAGGTACAAAGCTCCCTAAAAGCTTGGCAACCATTAAATCTTTGGAACTATAAGAAAGATAGGTTGCTATTGATTGTAGTCTTTGACAAAGTACATTTTGTACATTGGGATATTAAAAAGTAAAGAAAAAAGCATCTAAAGTTATATATATATATATATATAGAATCCTTAAATTACTTTATTAACAAAGTTGAGTACTTAAGATTGTTAAAAGCTTGTTTGATGATATATGTTCAAATAGTCCAAATCCTCGTGATATTCCCACAATATTCATGTTATAGTTAAACCATTAATTCTCATAGTGCAACAGCTTAATTAGGAATGTGTATAACGGAGAGGAGGGGGGGGGGGGGGGGGTTATGGAATTGGTGGTGGTGGTGAGATGGGATAGAATTGATGGCGGTTTTTGTGATGGTTTTTCTATGATGTTGAGTTGATTGATGATGTTGTTCGTGTTGGTGATAGTGTGGATGATGATGGTGGTAGTTGTTGTTTGTGGTGATTGTGCAAATTTGGTGCTTATGTAGATCGACATTGATAGCAGTAATGGTGGTAGCAGAAGTGGCACAACCAATTCAGAGGTCTTAGGCAAAATTTCTAACATGACCTTTTAAGAATAATAATTAAAAAACTAATAGAGCGAATAATCGTTGATCAGTCGGTGATTGTCTAAGGTATAATGGTTGTGATTCTAATTGAAAACGTTATTTATGAGACGAAATTACTGTCAACAATATTATTGACGATCGTAGACACACCTTCACCATTTTTGTGCCCTTCCATTCTTATCTCATTTCACTCTCCATAATAATATCAATTGAAATGACGGTTGTAGGTGATTAATGTTGATGTTTGTGATTGAAATTAATATATATTGGTGATTTAGATGGACCAAACGACATTGTTGTTAGAAATTTTATTGAAAATCATCGACAATGCTTTAATAACCAATGGTTTTGTTGGTGTCACTTACAAAATTTTATTAGTTTTTTTATATATTTATTTTTTATAATATACGCATGGATAAAGTAAAATATCTTTTCATTATCTCTTTATAATAATTTTATCGAATTATAAATTATTTTTTTATCTTTTATCTTGTTTTTGAAAAAAAAAATTGGTGAGTATTTTTTTTTATACTTTTATTAATTGACAAATTTTTTGGTTATTAAATTTGCTGAACTATATATTTTTAAACATTGCTAACTAAAATCTCATTCTCAACTTTTATTTATTTTTTAATACTATTACTTAATGATTAAACTTTTCATAAGAAATTAAAAGAAAAAAATGTCAATCTTAAAAATTGGGAGTTCGTTAAATCGGGGGGCCTTATGCGACGGTGGTGGTGATAGGCTTGACGTTGATGGTGGTCGTGGAAATAGTTAGAGGAATGTGCATGATACATGTATTATGTGCAATGTAGTGTGCTACATAAGACTAATATTTTTGTTACAAAAAAGAGCAAAAGTGGGGTAAAAAATTTTAAACTGTTGTAAAAGGAAAGTTTATTAGGGTTTGTAGTGAATGACAATTATACCCCTATAGCCCTAGAAATTATTACCATTGTATCCCTGATTCTTACCTATAAATATAGGGTTCTAGTCATTAATAAAACACACACAAGTCTATTGACTTAATTCTCTCTTCTTCTTTTTCTCTATTTTATAACACGTTATCAGCACGAAAGCTTAATTATTCAAAGTTTAGTGAAGGTAGTAATTTATTTTTTTTAGCATAATCATCTGTCACATGTACCAAAATTTATTTGGTGACGTGTGAATTTTTTTTTATAATATTCTGCCTCTACAAAATAATCCACCTCGTGAATTTTCCGCTAATTGATTGCGGTTGATTTATTCACAAGTTGATTGTGGCAGATTTATTTTGCAATCATATAGATTATTAAATCATTAGATGCACTAGCTTTTTGTGACCAACTTTTTGGTTCTACCTTAATTAATTATACTTTAATTTTCGTTGATTAATCATGCTCTGTACAAATTAGTCTTGGTTTAATTTGTTAATTCTATCACAATCAATTAGTATGGATGATTCCTGTATGTATGATTTCTTTTCAGGCTGCAATTTGGTGTGTAATAAGATTTCTTTTTTTGGCTTCAACTTTGCCTGTATAATATGATTTATTTTCACGTTTTATTAATATGAACATATCATGCCAAATTTAATTCACGTTGCAATTTGGTAATTCATACCACAATTTGGTAATTCATGCGACAATTTAATAACTCGTGTATCGTAATTAATAATTTCCTATGTGGTAAAAAATAACTTTAGAGCATTTCTTTTCAAGATTTCTTTCTTAATGTATGTTTGGAAATTAAATTTCTTTATTGTAATGATTATTGAATTTTTTTCTGTCCTTAACTTGATTAAATATTTTTAGATGATCTATTATGATATTCTATTATGTTATTGCTCCTGAAGTAGCACAATTTTATAATTAATATTCTAGAAGAATATTATTTGCTCTTGAAGAGTATAAATTATAATTTTTAATATTCCAGAAGAATATTGATATATCGCTCTTGAAGAAGCAATATTAAAATACAACATGCTCTCGAAGTAGCACATGTTTCGAAGAACATATTATTTTATATTAGTGTTTATCCCTGAAGGAAAACACATAACTTATGTCATGTTAAATTGACTACTTAATCAATTATTTCGTATTCTTCGAAACTAATTGTATTTTTTATTGTGTAGTTAATCAAATGGCAAACATCACAAAACTTGAGTTTGCTGTACTTGACATATCTGGCAAAAACTATCTATCATGGGTACTCGATGCCGATATCCACATTGTCTCAAAGGGTCTGGGAGAGACAATAAAAGAAGGAAACAAAGAATCCCTGCAGGATCGTGCAAAAGCACTCATCTTCCTTCGCCATCATCTTCACGATGGGTTGAAAATTGAATACCTCACTGAGAAAGATCCACATGCTCTTTGGAAAAAATTGACTGAAAGATTTGATCATCAGAGGACTATAGTTCTCCCCAAAGCCCGCTATGAGTGGATGCACCTTCGTTTGCAAGATTTCAAAACTGTAAGTGAGTACAATTCTGAACTCTTTAGAATATCTTCAAAATTGATCTTGTGTGGAGAAAAAATCACTGATGAAGATATGTTGGAGAAAACTTTCTCTACCTTTCACGCCTCAAATGTGCTCCTGCAGCAGCAATATCGTGAGCGTGGTTTCAAAAAGTACTCAAAACTTATATCTTGTTTGCTTATTGCTGAACAAAATAATGAACTTCTAATGAAAAATCATGGGTTACGTCCAACTGGTTCTGTACCATTGCCTGAAGCAAATGGTACTGCATTTCCTGAAGTAAATGCAATATCAAGACAAGGACGTGGACGTGGACACGGATTTGGACGTGGACGCGGACGTGCACGTGGAATAAATCATGGACGAAATAATCAACAAAGTTATCATCAGTAAGGCAACAATTTCAAAAGACACAAAGCAAACGAAAGTAGCACGTCCAAAAAGGTGCATGAAGAAAATTGTTTTAGATGTGGAATGAAAGGGCATTGGACACGTACCTGTCGTACGGCAAAACACCTTGTGGATCTTTATCAAAAATCAATCAAGAGAAAAGGAAAAATTGAGACAAATTTCGCTAATTATGATGGTCCGATTGATGTGACTCATTTGGATGTCTCTGACTTCTTTGCCGATCCAAATGGAAATATTGACCACTTGATTGGGGGTGGTGTGATGGAAGATATAGATTAATTTATTTTCTATGCTAGTATTTCACTTTATTTTAGAAATTTAGTTAGAAATATATTTTTATTTTTCACAAAAAAAAAAAAAGGGAAAACTTTATTATGTATCGTCAATTTCATATTATTGAATCATGTTTACTTCTTTAAATTTATAAATTCAAATCTTTATTAAAACATGTGTATTTTATTGTATTTATAGATTGATGATGGATTGTCAAGATACTTGTTTGATAGATAGTGCAACTACACATACAATTCTTCAAGACAAAAAATATTTTTTGGACTTAACATTAGCAAAAAATAATGTTAATACAATATCTGGTGCATCGAATATCGTTGAAGGCTCCGGAAGAGCTTGTATTATTTTACCAAATAATACTAAATTATATATTGACGATGCACTTTACTCTAGCAAATCCAGAAGAAATTTGCTTAGTTTTAAAGATATCCGCTGCAATGGATATCACATTGAGACGATGCAAGAAAATAGTGTCGAATATCTTTGCATAATTTTCTTTATATCTGGCAAGAAGCAGATAAAAGAAAAATTTCATGCACTCCCATCTGGCATGTACTATGCATTTATAAAAATGGTTGAATCAATTAATGTCACGAACCAGAAGTTCGTTGACCCAAAAAGTTTTATACTTTGGCATGATAGACTTGGACATCCAGGAGCTATAATGATGCGCCGAATAATAAACAACTCACATGGACATCCTTTAAAGAACCAGAAGATTCTTTTACCTAATGATTACCCATGTGTAGCTTGTTCACAAGGCAAGTTAGTCATTAGACCTTCAACTACAAAGGTCAATGTTGAATCTTCAACTTTCTTGGAAAGAATTCATGGAGACATATGTGGGCCAATACACCCACCATGTGGACCATTTCGTTATTTTATGGTATTAATTGATTCTTCTACTAGATGGTCACATGTTTGCCTACTTTCCACTAGGAATGTAGCATTTGCTAGACTACTTGCTCAAATCATAAAATTACGAGCACAATTCCCCGATTACTCAATCAAAACTATTCGTCTTGACAATGCTGGTGAATTCAGATCACAAGCATTCGATGATTATTGTATGTCAATTGGGATTACTATTGAACATTCGGTTGCGCATGTCCATACATAAAATGGTTTAGCAGAGTCGTTTATTAAACGTCTACAACTTATAGTTAGACCATTACTTATGAAAACAAAGCTACCAACTTCTGTTTGGGGACATGCCATAATACATGCTGCATCATTGGTTCGTGTTAGACCAACTGCCTATTATCAATATTCACCCTTACAACTTGCATTTGGTCATGAACCTGATATTTCTCACCTAAGGGTTTTTGGTTGTGCTGTCCAAGTCCCTATTTCACCCCCACAACGTACTAAAATGGGTCCCCAACGAAGACTTGGGATTTATGTGGGTTTTGATTCACCATCCATTATTAGGTATCTGGAACCTTTAACGGGTGATCTATTTACTGCACGTTTTGCAGACTGTCATTTTGATGAAATGACTTTCCCAATTTTGGGAGGGGAAAAACTACATTCTAAAAGACAAGGTACAATTTCTTGGAATGAAATAACTCTATCTCACTTTGATCCTCACAGTAATCAATGTGAGCAAGAGATTGAAAAAATCATTCATTTGCAAAGAGTTGCAAATCAATTACCTGATATATTTGTTGACACGAAAAGAGTGACAAAGTCATATATACCAGCAGAAAATATTCCAGCAAAAATTGATGTCCCTGCAGGACAATCTGCTGTAGCAAACGAATCTAATATACGCCAGAAGCGTGGTCGACCAGTTGGTTCAAAAGACTTTGTACCTCGAAAAAGAAAAGTACAAGAGAAAAACCAACCAAAAACTTCGGAAGAAGTAACATTAGAAAAGATTGATCAATCAAATATTGAAAATATGGTTCCTGAAGAATCACAAGTGTCCGAAAATAATGAGATTTCAATAAATTATATGTTATCTCATAAATTATGGGAACGGAAAAATGTTGTTATAGACAATATTTTCGCCTTTAATGTGGCTCTTGATATTATACAAAATGAGGATCCTGAACCACAGTCAGTTAAAGACTGTCAAAATAGAAATGATTGGCCAAAATGGAAAGAAGCTATACAGGCGGAATTGAATTCCTTAGAGAAATGAAAGGTGTTTGGACCTGTAGTTCGAACACCTGAAAATGTAATCCCTGTAGGATACAAATGGGTTTTTGTACGAAAGAGAAATGAAAATAATGAAATTACAAGATACAAAGCTCGACTGGTAGCTCAAGGTTTCTCACAAAGACCAGGAATTGACTACGAGGAAACATATTCTCCCGTAATGGACACCATCACTTTTAGATTTTTAATTAGTTTGACTGTGTCACAAAAACTTGATATGCGCCTTATGGATGTAGTAACTGCATATTTATATGGTTCACTTGATAGTGACATATATATGAAAGTCCCTGAAGGACTTAAAGTGCCAGAAACAAACAATACATGCCCGAGAACCATGTTCTCAATTAAATTGCAAAGATCATTATATGGATTGAAACAATCCGGACGCATGTGGTATAATCGTCTTAGCGAATATTTGTTGAAGGAGGGTTATAAAAATAACGATGTCTGCCCATGTGTTTTCATAAAGAAAACAAATATTGGATTTGCAATTGTCGCAATTTATGTTGATGATCTAAACTTAATTGGAACTCCTGAAGAGCTCAACAAAACTGCTGATTATTTGAAAAATGAATTTGAGATGAAGGATTTAGGAAAAACCAAATTTTGTCTCGGGTTGCAAATTGAACACTTCCCAGAAGGATTGTTTGTTCATCAATCTACATATACAGAAAAAGTTTTAAAACGATTTTATATGGATAATGCACATCCATTGGCATCACCTATGATTGTTCGATCACTTGATGTGAAAAAGGACCCATTTCGTCCACTTGAAGATGGAGAAAAGGTTCTTGGTCCTGAAGTACCATATCTTAGTGCAATTGGAGCATTAACATATCTTGCAAATTGCACTCGACCCGATATAGCTTTTTCTGTAAATCTCCTTGCAAGATATAGTTCTACACCAAGTCAAAGACATTGGAATGGTGTTAAACACATTTTTCGTTACCTAAAGGGTACGATTGATTTAGGATTATTTTACTCCCAAAAGTCGGGATCTACTTTAGTGGGATATGCATATGCAGGTTATTTATCTGACCCACATAAAGCTAAATCACAAACAGGATATGTGTTTACACGTGGAGGAACAGCTATATCATGAAAATCTGTGAAGCAATCCTTGACAGCAACATCCTCAAATCATTCTGAAATTATTGCAATCCATGAAGCAGGGTGAGAATGTGTATGGTTGAGGAACATGACCCATCATATCCAAGCATCATGTGGGTTAACTTCAACAAAAGATAGTCCAACAATTTTGTATGAAGACAATGCAGCTTGTATTGCACAACTCAAAGGAGGCTATATCAAAGGCGACAGGACGAAGCATATTTCTCCAAAATTCTTTCATACACACGAGCTTCAGAAGAATGGCGACATCGATGTTCAACAAATTCGCTCAAGTGACAATTTGGCCGATTTATTCACAAAAGCACTGCCAACATCTACATTCAAGAAGTTAGTCCATGGGATTGGAATGCGTCGACTCAAAGATTTTTAGTGATCAACATCAGGGGGAGTAGCTGTACTCTTTTTCCTTCGCATAGGTTTTATCCCACTGGATTTTCCTAGCAAGGTTTTAATGAGGCAGCATTTATTTTTAATACTCCAAAATAACTGTACTCTTTTTCCTTCGTTCGATTTTTTTTTTGTCCTATTAGATTTTTATCAAACAAGGTTTTAACGAGGCATATATTTTGTAATGTGTCATTTAAGGGGGAGTGTTGTAAAAGGAAAGTTTATTAGGGTTTGTAGTGAATGACAATTATACCCCTGTAGCCCTAGAAATTATTACTATTGTATCCCTGATTCTTACCTATAAATATAGGGCTCTGGTCATTAATAAAACACACACAAGTCTATTGACTTAATTCTCTCTTCTTCTTTTTCTCTATTTTATAACATAAACAGTATTATGGTACAAACAATAATAATAATAATGCTACTTGTACATAATGAACAGAGGCGGATAGAGAGGGGGCTGGACCCAAAAGCAAATTGGCTTCTTAAAAATGGAAAATTTAGCCCAAATTCATAGTGATATCAAAAAGAATAAAAATTTAGTCCAGCTGAAAAATTAAGTTTAGTCTAACTAACTTCATTCCCAACCCAAGCCCAATGTTTAATTTTTCAAATTAGTTTAAAACTCTACAACAATTACATATTTACTTTATTTTGATATGCAAATAACTTGTTATCAAATTAAATATTTTATTTCATGTGTGTGCGTGTGTGTAGCTAAGTTTGAAGAGTTCACTTATAAGCAAATTAGTTTTTCATATAACAAATAATTTTTATTGATTAAAGTAAAGATAAATGACTTATTTTAACTATATGAGATGCCACATATTTGATTAAGCTTAAAAGTAATTAATTTTTTTATTGTATTTTTTTATATTACTTATTTATACTTGTGAATTAAAAAATTATTTATTTCGACCATGAGATAGATGTTATATCAAAATAAGTAATATGTTTTATATTTTATTTTATTAGTGAAAAATATATTTGCCAGAACTTTATCACGAGTGTCCAAAAATATATTTTGACCTACTATGTAAAGAGTTTAACATTTTAAGATAAATTTCATTTGACATAGAGCATCTTTATGGTATGAGTTTATTGAAAAGAAATTAAATTTCAGTCCACCCTAACAAATCTTTCCGACTCTGTCCCTAAAAATGAAGTTGCATAATAATTACATACAGATGAGGTGATAAAAAGAAAGCGAGATTTTTTTATTTGGTTGAAGAAATTGTGATTCAATCATATCTCACCACATCATTTGTATATAAATAATTATGTAAATGTAGCACAATCGAAGAAAAAGTTAGACACTATTTGGGCAACTTACAAAAAATATCATTAAAATTAGAGGTCTATTGAAAAATCATATAAAAAATATTTTGAAAGTAAAAAATACTATGTAAAATTAAGTGTCACTTTTCAATAAAAAATTGACACAATGTTACTTTTAATATTCACTTTTTTAAAAAGTGACACTATATCACTTTTTAAAATTAAATGTCTCTTCACTTTCATTGAAAAATGATGTTTGTCACTCAAAAAAAGACAGAAATTTCAAGAAAGTAATAGAAAATTTAAAAAAAAAACATAAAAAAAAATTGTGTAAAATTAAGTGACACAATGTCATTTTTTATATAATCACTTTTTTAAAGTTAAGTGTCACTTTTTATTAAAAGAATAATGCTACCCTTACAATGATGGGTGACAAACTGAAGTGTACGGATGAGATTAAAAGGCAGTGGACAGCTGTGATTTCATGACAGATTATGGGTTAATTAGGCACCAAATATCTAAGAGTGTTGCTATGTGTACAATCATTTTTTACAATATTGGTTGACAATCCTACTTGTCAACATCACATTCATCCATTTCAAAAATTATTTTTAAAGTTAATGCACCAGATTTTGACAACATCAATGTTGTCATCCATTATTGTCAACAACAATTGTACAAGTAGATTAATTCAATATCTAATCTATCTGCTAGTCGTGGGCGCCAAATACCTTATCTATCTGTTGAGGGAAACTTGGAAAGCGCCAAAACCACTTTTGTTAAGGGAACCTACCGTGAATCCGACTTTGCATTTCACGTTGCATATCCACACTCTTGTTTCGTACGAGAAACGCAGTGAGAAACCCAGTAATAAGAGTGAAGGATCTCCATCTTCGGCAGTGGTGCCGACAGCCACGTTCGGTGAACATCCGTAGGTATGTTCCATTAAAAAAGGGGACAAAAGCAAAGTAATTTCATGAAATTGGCCAACATATTAACATACAGTCGTGTTTCGTAGGAGAAGGGTAGCAAGAAAATAAGTAATATTGCCGTGTCCGACCTCCATCTTCGATAGGGGTGTAGCTTCGGCAATGGTGCAACTCCGACTGTCGTGTCTGGTATGTTCCATTAAAAAAGGAGGCAAAAGCAGAGTAATTTCACGAAATCATCCATTTTAACATAGGCATGCTTGTAGGTTTTGTATGTTAAAACTGCGCTTATGGGTTTTATACATTAAAAGTACCATGTTCAATCTGAAATTAGAACAAAATTGTACTTCTGGGTTTTGTATGTTAAAACCGTGCTTGTGGGGTTTGCATGTTAAAAATACCATGTCCGATCTGAATTTATTGTTTATCTTAAGTGATAAAGAAGCTGAAGTTGTGGAAATTGAAGAGATATAAACAAAACAATTTCAGCTGAAATGTGAATGAACCTAGAAAAATAAAATTTGCATTTGTGTGTGAACATATTCTTATGATGAAGTATGTGGAAGACGGGAATATATATTCGCTTACCTAAGCTACGTATTGATTCACATATATCATTTCAAATGTGTAAATAATGGGTGAATGTTTATGTTTCGCAGGAGAAGAGAATATGGAAGATGTGTTGTTTGTGGATTCCAAAAATGATAATGATGAGAACAATGTGAATGTCGTGGAAGATGAAACGGTAGGAAAAGATGGTTTGATTGGGCCTGAGGCTGGTATGCAATTCAAGGATGAAAAAGAAATGTATGTTTTTTTATGCGAGATACACTTATGCTGTAGGTTTTCCAGTTAGGAAGAGGAGTTTGGCGAGGGATGATGATGGTGTTTTGAGATATGTCACGTTTACATGTAATCGTGAGAGACGAAGAAGCGGTAATACAAGCACTTTTTTGAGGCCGCAACCAACAATTTAGATGGGTTGTAAAGCTAGAATATCTGCATCTCTAGATATCCATGGTTACTGGAAAATTAACATAGTCCACCTCAATCACAATCACAATCACAAGACAAGTCCTACTAAGTCCATGTTGTATAGATGCAACCAAGTATTGAGTGCATACGTCAAACGGGAGCTTGAAGTGAATGATATAGCAACAATACCATTGCATAAAAGTTTTAACTCTGTCGTTGTTGAAGCAGGTGGCTATGAAAATATGACGTACATGGAAAATGATTGTCGTAACTATATTGAACAAGTGAGACGATTAAGACTTGGTGAGGGTGATGCAGCTGCAATACAATCTTACTTTTCTGAAATGCAAGCAAGGTGCTCGGGATTTTACTTTAGCATTGACTTGGATGACGATTCATGGCTGAAGAATGTCTTGTGGGCAGACAATCGGCGTAGACAAACATATAAGGAGTTCGGGGGATGTTGTCACATTTGATACAACCTACCTCACTAATAAGTATAACATGTCATTCGCCCCTTTTTGTTGGCGTGAATCATCACGGGTAATCAACATTGCTGGGTTGTGGTTTGGTATCGAATGAGGACACTGATACATTTGTCTGATTGTTCAGGACACAGCTTAAGTGCATGCATGGTCAAGCTCCATATGGAATAATTATCGATCAAGTTAGAGCCATGCAAAATGCAATTGAAATAGTTTTTCCGAATACGAAGCATAGATGGTGTTTGTGGCACATTTTGAAAAAGTTGCCAAAATATTTGGATACCATGTGGATAAAGCTTTGATTTTTTCGACTATATACATACTGGTTTATGATTCACAATTCGTCAAAGAATTTGAGGATGGTTGGAGAGTTATGATCGAAATGTATAAGTTGCATGATAACGTTTGGTTGCTAGGATTGTACGAAAACAGAGGTCGTTAGGTAACCTGTTTCTTGAAAATAGCTTTCTAAGCTGGTACGTCAATGATACAAAGAAGTAAAAGTATGAAAGCCTTCTTTGATGGTTATGTACATTCGAAGACGTCGTTGTAACAGTTCATCAAACAGTACAAACAAGCACTGCGGAATAAGAGTTAGAAGGAACTTCAGGCTGATTTCAAGTCATTCTCTCAAGTCTTACCGTATATGACAACATACGAAATGAAAAAGCATTATCAGGCATTGTATACCATTACAAAGTTCAGGGAAGTTCAATCTGAGTTTACAGGAAAGATTTGTTGCGATCTCAATTTCGCTTCAGAGGGACATATGGGGACGAGGTATGAGGTACGTGAAGATGTAGTGTTTGTCGAGCGACGAAAGAAAAAAAATATTTGTGGTCTTGTTTAATAGAGAGAAATGTGAAATAACTTGCAGCTATCACTTGTTCGAGTATAACAGGATGATCTGATGTGTTCAAGATTTGGTGTTGCTTGGACTTTTTGGCTAAGAGTACTGGATTTATATTTCTTGAGTTTGAATTCATTCTAATAGATCTTCTCAGAGTACTCTCCAGTGGTTTAGTATGGATCATATGCACACACATATGTTAAATTCTGACCGCCATTGCTTAAATTTCTTAGTTTGAATGTTTACAGAATCTTGACAATGATAAGCAACAGGAATGTCGTTTTATTCGGATTTTGTTGTAGTGTATTCTCAGTGAATAGTCTTTTCATTAACAAAGTAGCATTTTTTACTGCATCTTAATCATGTGTGAACCTTAACATTTCCTCACTGCATTTTAGTCGCTCCTATAATGCAATCTTACAATTTTTAGGACTGCTTTAATCGACCCATTTCAAGCCCTCCAGATGCTTATATTGATGTGGTGGAGCGTGTCTCCAAAGACAATAACAAAACGCTACAGTAAGTGCTTTGTTCCCTGTTTACTAACTGTTCTTTGTGAGTTTGTTTCTTTTTCCAATATGAGTAGCTGGGTGTGTTGACTTTTATCACGTTGAGCATTGTTGGCATCTGATTCTAATATCTATATGCATTATTGATGTGGCATTGAACTACACAAACAAACTCAATGCTATTTGAAACTCAGAAGCAAGGTTCTTCAACCTAAATGCCACTTTAATTCTAAATATTCTCCTGATTTAGTTGCATCCCAAGCAGGCGAACCAAAAATGTAAGTAGGTGCCTCAACATAGTATCATATAATTATATAGGGTTTGCTATAGCTAATGAATATTGTACACCTCGTATAATTGAATCCATGAAGAGATTTTCCCCAAGCACCTGCAACACTCGGGTTGATGGAGGTAAATACATGTTCCTTACAATATGCTACAATGTTTTCTCTGACAATTATGACAAAGTGCTGATGTGTATAATTAATCACTTGAACAATGTCAACATGAACAACAACATTGCACACTGAACTAGAGCAGCGTATGGCGAGTTTTGTTGGAGAGTCGGCTGCCGTAGTCTTTGACATGGGTTATGCAACAAATTCTACCATTCTTCTTACATTAATTGGGAAAGTACATCCTATTACCTTGACTAGAATTGTCTGTGATGTTTTGCATTTGTATATATAGTTCTTTTCAGTTAATTTGGATGCAAGGAGGTTTGATCATTAGTGATTCTCTGAACCATAACTCCATAGTGAATGGCACTCCAGGAACTGGAGCTACCGTTCGAGTTTTTCAACATAACAGTAAGTTCAATGTTTAATTTTTTTTATTTTACCAAAGCTAATTTTCATGTGTTTTTTTATGCATGATGTTGTTCTGTCATCCTTTCTCTAGCACCATCCCATTTGGAGAGTTCTGAGAGAGCAGATTGTTGATGGACAGCCTAGAACACCCAGACCTTGGAAGAAAATAATTGTTCTGGTGGACGGAATATACAATATGGAAGGGGAGCTATGCGAGCTTCCTAAGATTGTTGTCATATGTAAGAAATATAAGATAGATATTCTTACAAAAGTTATTGTTTCCTGTTTTTATGGTTACTGTTGATATGCATATTTGAAAAAAATCTACAGGTTACACCATCAGATTTGTCGGGGTGAAAGTTTCACCTTTATGTGCGTCATTCGTCATGAGTTTCTTTTTCGTAATATAGAAGAAATTAAGATATCAGCTTTGCACTTTTTTGGAACTTTTTGTCATTCTTCAGATTCATATGCATAAATATATATATATATATATATTGATATTCTGCATGTAACAGACATATGTTTATCTAGATGTGGCCCACAGCATTGGAGTTATTGGCAAAACTGGAAAGGGTGTATGTGAACTCTTAGGGGTTGATACTGCAGATGTGGATGTCATGATGGGAACTTTCACTACATCATTTGGATCGTGTGGTTGTTATATTGTGAGGTTCTTTTACTAGCTCCATTTACATATACACTTGTAGATATTGTGTTTTATAGATATAAGTGTCATGCATGACCTGACTGCGGATGTATTTCATACATGCGCATAATATTTAATTTTTACAAATATAACTACGAAGGATACTTGAAACAAGCAATGAAGATCTCGTATAACTTTATTGAGTAACTTCTTATTCTCTTAAAAACACCCACACACTAAAAATCATCTGTTCAATAAGTGTTGCTTAAATTTGACGAGCCTCGATGAACATAGCTATAAAGTGTAAACATGGAAATGGACTAACATCTGACATGTGATGAATTTATGATCCATACATCTATGAACATGATTGAAGTTCTTTTTCGCTTCTTTGCTAGTAAAGATTTAAACTTAACCTCCTTGCTTTTGATCTTGAGAAAGAGATTATCATCGAATTTATTAATTTAATATAACAGTCCACATTGCAGATTTTTTTTATAGTTTTAATCAACGTTTATATCCTTGGGCTAATTTCTTCTAATTGTTTGCTTCATATAATGTGCAACATCAGAGAGCCAACCTCTTCTTTTTTTTTGCTTCATATTGTTCTGTGTTTTTAACATCTTGTTTCAAATTTTCAGGAACTTATTCAATACCTAAAGTATACCTGCCCTGTACATCTTTATGAGACATCAATATCACTTCCAGCTGCTCAACAAATCATTTCTTCTATTAAGGTTATTATTGGAGAAGATGGTTCTAACCGAGATGAGATTTTCTCTGCCATTTATTTCTAGTAAGTCCATCTCAATCAAGCCTATTTACTCACTATTCGAGCAATTTGTTAGTGCAGGAGATCATAAACTAGCACGGATTCGTGAAAACATTAACGTTTTCCGGTCTGAATTGCAAAAATGGGTTTTTATGTATTGGGAGACTATGATTCCCCTGTAATGCTTGTCATGCTCTATAATCCATCAAAAATTCCTGTTTTTTCACGGGAGTGCCTCAAATGAAATGTAAGCTTTGCATCTCAGATGCCGTTTGCTAGTTTCATTTCTCAGTAACGATCCATTATTGTATGGTTTCACTTCAACTTTGATTTCACTTGTCATGACTTGCTGTTCTGCTACATATATACAAGGGAAGACCTTGTTAAAGTTTTAGAGGTTAGAGTCTTATCTTGTAGTTATTGATTTCCTCTTTTGTTTTTTTTTTCTCTTCTATGTTTTCCTACCTTAGCATCCATTTTCTGTAAGATCACATTTGTTGTAATACTTCATAAGGAAAATTGCATTATTGCCCCTAACTTATTGCTCCATTAGCAAGTTGGTTCCCATTGTTTTAGAAGGAACATATTACAGCCTGTTTGGAATAGCTTCTGCTTCTTGTAGAAATGCTTTATGGGGAGGCCACATTAGCTAGTTTTCTCTAAAAATTCTTCTAATTAGACAAGACATTTATAAAATTATCCAAACAGGTCAAAAGTAGCTTGTTAATTTCAAAAGTCATGCCAAAAAGGTCCCAAGTCTTCAACCTTCTATATAGCTGCACAATTAATCTCCAATAACGGAAATCATCTAAATTTGTGTTAAATAATTAGTGTACCCTCGCATAACTAATTTTATGAAGACATGTCCAAATTTTGGTCGATGCCCAAAATATGATGTAAATCATGTTTTCACGAGGACCACATGACAATTGAATAAATATTTTGACAGATTCCGACATTGGAACTAATTGTGCATGGTGACATATTATCAACTATTAAATTAATGTTTGTATCAGGTTATCGACAGTGTAGGCGATCTAGTTGGTATAAAATACTTCCTTGTTGAGCCCAATAAACAGCAGCTACAAGATGGCAGAGTCAAAATGGAGTGAGGAGGAGAAACTTTGTTTCTTATTAGCAAGTTTAGGAACATAATATCACCTATAAGATTTTTGTGTTTATTTACTAAGTACAGAAAATTGTAACTTTATTACAAATTGGTAAAATTTGCTATGTTTTGGTGATGTAAATATTGTTCTTTTCTTTTGTATGAATAAGGTTAGAATTTTCATATCAGGGTTGGCCTCTCTCGTGTTTCTATTTGTTGTCAAGTGTAATACAGCTTTGCTTGTGTTGGGGAGAAAAAACAAGGGAAGAAAAATTGGAATAAAGAAGAGAAAATTGCATCATTGGCTAACAATCTATTGTTTCTGTAACAAGTTGGTTTTTCATCTTTAAAAAAAAAAATAGCAGCAAGCTGGATTTTAATTATTCGTTATTCGTGCACAAATAAGGTTTCATTAACAATTTATCCATATTGTCATGTGGCTCTCGGGGTCTAGAAAATTCCTTTTGTAGTTGTAGGAGCAATTTTTTTGTTGAAACTCGTTTTGATACAGTTAATCTCAAGTAACAAAATAATAGTAGAGTTTATATGATGAAAGAAAGCGATGAAAGAATAAAATAAATAGAATTCATGATTGTGATGCATTTTTGTATTGCATCGAGATTCAAATCTTGTTTATGGAACTACGCTACACTAAATTTTTGGACACATTCATAGTACAAAAGTAAATCTTAACTTCGTAACATTGAATTATATTCAAAAGTAGTTTTATATTCGATAAACTATTAGTTATTAATAGTGTTCAAAAATTAAACATTTGGATGTTATGAAGATTCATTCATCCTGCTTCAAATCCTAATTTGAGTTGTCGTGAAAAGCGAGAAAAATTAAATTCTTGACATAAAACCAAAATCACACTTAAAGATACAAATAATAGTGCAAAATTTTGTGTGTAAACTAAAGACTAGGAGCAATTCTGTGTTTAAAGAAAGTTGGACAAAACATAGAATAGATGGAGGAGATCGTACACTGTTCGGGGATTAGTGGCTCAACTTCCGTTTTGTTTAATGGAATAATATTTAATTTTAAATTTTTATTGAAATAATGTTTAATATGTTATTAAACTATAATATTTAATATTAAACTAATGCTAAATCAGCATTTATCAATACAAATTTTATTTAACTATAAAATACATCGAATTTGATTCAAGTGTAGGACCCATATAGTAACGATCTTCAGATCTCCAATTCTTTTAACAGTTTGATTAATCAGTCAATCAGAAAATCCATAATGGCGACTCGTCGGCCAAATCTCCTCCCTCTGGAGCCGCCTCCAAGAATCTATTTCCAAATCCGCATTCGATACCCCTCTCTGTAGAGTAATTTTTACATTTGTGTTAGCTCAGCCTCTACAAATGCATCCAAACTTTGGGAGTCCACCTGCTGATGAATCACCTTTCACAGGACAACCAGTCCCCACCATTTTCAGTCCCACAACAAAACATACCACCTCCTCCAGGTCCATTGCCATTTTCAACACCAACTCAAAGCATGTATCAACCTTCAGGCTCTCCTTATGGGATGTAAACATCTCCAATCCTCTGCTTCTCCGGCACCGGATTTTGACACACTCTCCACCATTCGATCAGAAATGATTACAATTCCTTATCTCAACGCTTTGACAACTTACTTTAGCTATGGACTTCTTTTCGTTTTCGGCCAACTGCGTGATTTCTTCTGTAAAATCATCGATTGGTGGTCCTAAAGCAGCCGTCATGTAATTTTGTCGTATTTTTTTTTGCTATGTATCTCTATTAGTGGATGTTATTTGGTTTGGTGGTGATTTGAAATGGTGGTTTTTTTTTTTGTAATGGAAGGGATATGCGTCGATCTGTTTGGGGTAGAAGATTTCTACGTTCGGAGGTTGTACCTACGGATTCAGGTAATTTGAAAATGAATATATGTTGTTAACATTTTTTTCTCACTAGTTTTAGGGTTCTTCTTGTTTTGTTTTATGTGGATAAATTTTTATTGATCTGCGATGCCGTTTGAATACCTTGTTGTTTGTTAAAAATGAGATTCATTTCCTAAAAAATACAAAAAAAAAAAAAAAAAATCTTATTTTAGAACTGAATTGAAATTGGTTAGTAATGATTGGAGTCTGTACAACAATTCATGTAATTTATTTGGGGATAAATTCTAGAGGAGATAAATGGAAAAAGAAGTCATCTTTGTTTTTTGTTTCATCTTATCTTTTTAAGAAAAAAGAGAGAGAAGTTGGATTAAATGAGAAGTTGACAAATTACTGTGAAATGAAAATATTAAATAGAAGATTGAATGTTATTGCTAGAGTATTAGAAGGAAAATGTGTTTTAAATGTATAACCGGATGATGCGATGAGTTAAAGGTTTGGTATTGCTTAGACTTTTTGGCTAAGAGTACTGGATTTATATTTCTTGAGTTTGAATTCATTCTAATGGATCTTCTCAGAGTACTCTCCAGTGGTTTAGTATGGATCACATGCACACACGTTAAATTCTGACCGCCATTGCTTAAACTTCTTAGTTGGAATGTTTACAGAATCTTGACAATGATAAGCAACAGAAATGTCATTTCATTCGGATTTTGTTGTTGTGTATTGTCAGTGAATAGTATACTCATTAACAAAGTAGCAATTTTTTACTGCATCTTAATCATGTGTGAACCTTAACGTTTCCTCGCTGCATTTTAGTCGCTCCTATAATGCAATCCTACAATTTTTAGGACTGCTTTAATCGACCAATTTCAAGCCCTCCAGATGCTTATATTGATGTGGTGGAGCGTGTCTCCAAAGACAATAACAAAACGCTACAGTAAGTGCTTTGTTTCCTGTTTACTATCTGTTTTTTGTGAGTTTGTTTCTTTTTCCTATATGAGTAGCTGGGTGTGTTGACTTTTATCACGTTGAGCATTGTTGGCATCTAATTCTGATATCTATATGCATTATTGATGTGGCATATAACTACGCAAACAAACTCAATACTATTTGAAACTCAGAAGCAAGGTTCTTCAACCTAAATGCCACTTTAATTCTAAATATTTTCCTGATTTAGTTGCATCCCATGCAGGCGAACCAAAAAATGTAGGTAGATGCCTCAACATAGTATCATATAATTATCTAGGGTTTGCTGCAGCTGATGAATATTGTACACCTCGTATAATTGAATCCATGAAGAGATTTTCCCCAAGCACCTGCAACACTCGGGTTGATGGAGGTAAATACATGTTCCTTACAATATGCTACAATGTTTTCTCTGAAAATTATAACACAAACTGCTGATGCGTATAATTAATCACTTGAACAATGTCAACAGGAACAACAACATTGCACACTGAACTAGAGCAGCGTGTGGCGAGTTTTGTTGGAGAACCTGTTGCCGTAGTCTTTAGCATGTGTTATGCAACAAATTCTACCATTATTCTTGCATTAATTGGGAAGGTATATCCTATTTCCTTGACTAGAATAGTCTGTGATGTTTTGCATTTGTATATATAGTTCTTTTCAATCAATTTGGATGCAGGGAGGTTTGATCATTAGTGATTCTCTGAACCATAACTCCATAATAAATGGCACTCCAGGAACTGGAGCTACTGTTCGAGTTTTTCAACATAACAGTAAGTTCAATGTTTAATTTTTTTTTTTTTTACCCAAGCTAATTTTCATGTGTTTTTTTATGCATGATGTTGTTCTGTCATCCTTCCTCTAGCACCATCCCATTTGGAGAAAGTTCTGAGGGAGCAAATTGCTGATGGACAGCCTAGAACACACAGACCTTGGAAGAAAATAATTGTTCTGATGGAGGGAATATACAGTATGGAAGGGGAGCTATGCGAGCTTCCCGAGATTGTTTCCGTCTTTAAGAAATATAAGGTAGATATTCTTACAAAAGTTATTGTTTCCTGTTTGTACGGTTACTGTTGATATGCATATTTAGAAAAAAATCTACAGGTTACACCTTCCGGTTTGTCAGGGTGAAAGCTTCACCTTTTATGCTAAATTAACTTGCTTATTAAAAATATGATGTGGGTCATTCGTCATGAGTTTCTTTTTTCGTAATATAGAAGAAATTAAGATATCAACTTTTCACTTTTTTGGAACTTTTTGCCATTCTTCAGATTCATATGCATATAAATTGATATTTTGCATGTAAAAGGCATATGTTTATCCGGACGAGGCCCAAAGCATTGGAACTATTGGCAAAACAGGAAGGAGTGTGTGTGAACTCTTAGGGGTTGATACTGCAGATGTGGATGTTATGATGGGAACTTTCACTAAATCATTTGGATCATGTGGTGGTTATATTGAAGGATCTAAGGTTCTTTTACTATCTCCATTTACATATACACTTGCAGATATTGTTTTTATAGATATAAGTGTTCTGCATGACTTGACTGTGAATGTATTTCACACATGCACATAATATTTAATTTCTACAAATATAACTACTAAGGATGCTTGAAACAAAAACGCAATGAAGATCTCATATAACTGCACTGTGCTGTTAAAATATGGTTTTAATTGATCAACTTTTTATTTTCTTCAAAACACCCACACACTGAAAATCATCTTTTTTTAGCGATTAATAGTTCAATAAGTGTTGCTTAAATTTGACGAGCCTCGATGAACATAGCTGTAAAGTGTAAACATGAAAATGGATTAACATCTGACATGTGATGAATTTATAATCAAGACATCTAAGACATGATTGAAGTTCTTTTTCACTTCCTTGCTGGTAAAGTTTTAAACTTTAACCTCCTTACTTTTGATCTTCAGAAAGAGATTATCATTGAATTTATTAACTTAGTATAACAGTCTACATTGCAAATTTTTTTCTAGTTTTAATCAACCTTTATATCCTTGGGCTAATTTCCTCTAATTGTTTGCTTCATATAATGTGTAACATCGGAGAGCCAACCTCAATTTTTTTTGCTTCATCTTGTTCTATGTTTTTAACATTTTGTTTCAAATTTTCAGGAACTTATTCAATACCTGAAGTATACTGGCCCTGCGCATCTTTATGAGACATCAATATCACCTCCAGCTGCTCAACAAATTATTTCTTCCATTAAGGTTATTCTTGGAGAAGATGGTTCTAACCGAGGAATGATTTTCTCTGCCTTTTATGACTAATATGTCCATCTCAATCAAGAGTATTTACTCACTATTGGAGCAATTCGTTAGTGCAAGGGCTCAGAAACTAGCACGGATTCATGAAGACAGCGACTTTTTTCGGCCTGAATTGCAAAAAATGGGTTTTTATGTTTTGGGAGACTGTGATTCCCCTATAATGCCTGTCATGCTCTATAATCCATCAAAAATTCTTAACGGTCCATTACTGTACGGTTTCACTTCAACTTTGATTTCACTTGTCATGACTTGTTGTTCTGCTGCATATGTCGCTGTTGTAACAGTTGCTTTTCCAGCTACCCCTTTACTGTTGGCCAATGCATGCATTTGCATCTCTGCTGCTCATATAAGGGAAGACCTTGTTAAAGCTTTAGAGGTTAGAGTCTTATCTTGTAGTTATCAATTTCCTCTTCTTCTTTTTTTCTCTTCTATGTTTTCCTACCTCAACATCCATTTTCTGTATTTTCTGTAAGACCACATTTGTTGTAATACTTCATAAGGAAAATTGCATTATTGCCCCTAACCTATTGCTCCATTAGCAAGTTAGTTCCCATTGTTTTAGAAGGAACATATTACAGCCTGTTTGGAATAGCTCTGCTTCTTGTAGAAATGCTTTATGAGGAGGCCACATTGACTAGTTTCCTCTAAAAACTCTTTTAATTAGACAAAAAATTTATAAAAGAACCATACTACTTGTACAATATTGGTTGACAATCACTCACAAGGGAGGGGGACCCACAATGAATAAAAAATATCGTGGGCCCCCTTCATGTGAGATGATTGTTAACTAATGTTGTCAACCAATGTTGTACAAGTAGCAAAATTTTTTATAAAATTATCCAAACAGGTCAAAATTAGCTTGTTAGTTTCAAAAGTCATGCCAAAAAGGTCCCAAATTTTCAACCTTTCATATAGTTGCACAATTAATCTTCAATAACGAAAACCATCTAAATTTTTGTTAAATCATTAGTGTACCCTCGCATAACTAATTTTATGAAGACATGTCCGAATTTTGGTCGATGCCCAGAATATGATGTAAATCATGTTTTCACAAGAACCACATGACAATTGAATAAAAATTTTGACAGATTCCGACATTGGAACTAATTGTGCATTATGACATATTATCGACTATTAACTTTGTATTTGTATCAAGTTATTGGCAGTGTAGCCGATCTAGTTGGTAGAAAATACTTCCCTGCTGAGCCCAATAAATAGCAATAACAGGATGGCAGAGTCAAAATGGAGTGAGGAAGAGAAACTTTGCTTTTTATCAGCAAGTTCAGGAACATAATGTCACCTATAAGATTTTTTTGTTTATTTATTGAGTATAGAAAATTGTAACTTTATGACAAATTGGTAAAATTTGCTATGCTTTGGTGGTGTAAATATTGTTATTTTCTTTTGTATGAATAAGGTTAGAATTTTCATATCAGGGTTGGCCTCTCTCGTGTATCTACTTGTAGTCAAGTGTAATACAACTTTGCTTGTGTAGGGGGAGAAAACACAAGGGAAGAAAAATTGGAAAAAAGAAGAGAAAATTGTATCATTGGCTAACAATCTATTATTTCTGTAACAAGTTGGTTTTTCATCTTTAAAAAAAAAAAAAAAAAGTACCAGCAAGCTAGGTTTTAATTATTCGTTATTCTTGCACAAATAAGGTTTCATTAACAATTTATCCATATTGTCATGTGGCTCTCACGATCTAGAAAATTCCTTTTGTAGTTGTAGAAGCAAATTTTTTTTGTTGAAATTCGTTTTGATTCTGTTAATCTTCAAGTAACAACTAATAGTAGAGTTTATATGATGAAAGAAAGCTTGTGATGCATTTTTGTATTGCATCGAGATTCAAATCTTGTTTATGGAAATACGCTACACTAAATTTTTGGACACATTCATAGTACAAATTATATTCTAAAGTAGTTTTATATTCGACAAACTATTAGTTATTAATGGTGTTAACAAATTAAATATTTGGATGTTATAAAGATTCGTTCAACCTGCTTCAAATCCTAATTGGAGTTGTCGTGAAAAGCAAAAAAATTTAATTTCTTGACATAAAACCAAAATCACACTTAAATATACAAATAATAGTGCGAAATCTTTTGTGTAAACTAAAGACTAGGAGCAATTATGTGTTTAAAGAAGTGGACAAAGAATAGAATAGAGGGAGGAGATCATCCACTATTTGGGGATTACTGGCTCAACTTCCATTTTGTTTAATGGAATAATATTTAATTTTCAATTTTTATTGAGATAATGTTTAATATATTATTAAACTAAAATATTTAATATTAACTAATGCTAGATCAATACAATTTTTATTTAACTATAAAATACAAGTGTAGGACCCACATGGTAACGAGACCTCCAATTTCTCTTTACATTTTTTTATTAATCAGTCAATCGGATAACTCCTCCCTCTGGGACCGCCTCCAAGAATCTATTTCCAAATCCGCCTTCGATACCCCTCTCTGTAGAGTAATTTTTACATTTATGTGTTAATTATGCATTTAGTAGATCTTGATTCTCGAATTCTATCTTAAAAGCTCTTGTGGACAAGAGTAGCTTGATTAAGGTTTTGTAATTAAGTTTTTGACTGCTTTGATTTGCTATTGGAACTTGTAAAGAAGAGTAGTTCAAGCTATTATTAATTCATGTTATATTTCGGGGCAAATTTTGATTTTTTTGAGATCAGGAATAGTAGTTTTGTTGAATTTTGCAGTTCAATATTCCAATTCTACGTATAGGTACGCTAGATTCGTTGCTGGCATTGAGTGATGATTTATTGAGGGTTCGTTATTTCTATTTTCTTGTTACAGTTCTTCAAGCTTCAGCTGATTTTGCGGCATTGTATAGTAGTTTGGGAAAAAATGGTTTTTGGAATTATATTTTGATTTTCTTTTGGCAGTCCAACAACTTTATTGAAGGAGTGTCGCACAAAATCCGGAGACAGATTGAGGATTTGGAAAGGGTTTCAGGAGTGGTCAGTAGCTCATTTACGGTAGATGGGAACTGTTGATTCTTATCTTACTAGGTAATTGCTTTGTACTTTATTTTTCTTTGGAATACATTTGGTAGATTTGTTAAATTGTTCAGTAAATGGGCTATTTGAATTTGGGAAAATTTTATGATATGTGTATATTTGTGTGGGATGAGGCAAAATATCCAACAATGTCACCACTAAGGGAGATCGTGAATGGGATTCATGTACCACCAAAATTGAGGATGATCTCAAGGCATGTTCATTTGTTTTGAGTTGATTCACAGACACAGTAGTTTTGTTAATACAAGCTGTGAATTTTATGAACTTCAGCTAAAAATCCTGCCTTTCCATATTAAAGTTTCCAAATGCTAGACAAATGCGCTGATGTACTTGAGTTATCTTATATGTAGAAAGATAATTCCCATTTTATCTGCTAAGCGTGAATAGGAGAAAGGGTGCAAACATTAAAGTTGCCCAGTCCCCTTCACTGTCATTCTACATTTTTCACGGTAGCCAAGAATTAAAATAATACTGATTCTCTCATTGGAACTTGACCGGACTTGTGTTTTCCGGGCCTGAGGCGAACTTTAGATTTTGGGCCCAATAAATCATAGAAAACAATTAATTTTTTTTCATTTATAAGAGATTTAAGGAACTATTAAACGCTATCAGAGAAGATAAAGAAGCTTCAGCAACTACTCATTTAAAATGTAAATGTGAATAGTACCATGAGAATGGAAATAACAGGAGTAGAGTATTGCCAATGGCCTGCTAAAATTGATGTTTTGATTAACAGTATTCATCAGTAAAAATACTTCAAGTAAGCATATATTCAACAGAAGATGGGCAATGTGATTAAGGACTGCTTTTCCATAAACTAAGAGTCTACATAAAATCACAAGCTTCCCAAATGCTATTCTACTTGAAAAACCAAATAATGATAGAAAAACTAGCAAGTTGAATTGTGCTGCAAACATAGATGGTGTATAAGAATAAGAAGTTAAAGAGAAAAATTGAGGAAGCATAGCAAACTACTTGTCTGTTTCAGTAATAAACTTCTTAGGCAGATATATATAGAATAAGTTGGTTCATTATACTGCACCCTTGTTTCTTATTAGATTATTTCATTAGCCAAGAATACTAAGGTTGATAAGGCAAGAAATGCTCATCTCAGACTCTCAGTACTCTATACATAAATCATACTTGAAGCAAGTTACCAACCATAACCAAAGGTCAAGGGTAAAAGGGCAGAGCTATGAAAACACAATAACCAGGCCACGAAAACAATTGCAATATAAATTTTGAAACCTTCTGATTTTCATGCTTCAAAAATGATTCACTCAGTAACTCACCATATTCAGGAGCCTCCTACTTTGTACATTCTGATTCTTGGAGGCTGGAGCAATAACCAAAGATATAAAAGCTGTATGATAGGAAAAACACGAAATTACTGATTTTAGACTTACATCAAAATAAAAAAATTTGCTGAAAATTGAACATTTATGGCAACACGAACTTACCTAGAAGCGTAATCCGAAGTCACCCACCGTGCTCAAGATCTCTCTGTTTATCCAATTGAAGGGGGACAGAGAACATTAAGAAAATTGAAAAAGGAGATGAAAAACTAAGAGGTGGACCGTGGATTTTTTATGGTGAATCGATGAATCGGTGATGAGCACTGTCCACCGTCGTTCTTCCATTCCGTCTAGGTTTCGCCTTTGAATTCTCGAGCTTTTGGGTCTGGAGGCTTTGAAATTCTGAAGGAGGCGTGGGTTTTTTAGGGAGAAAATTGGGCCTCCTAAAATTCTGGGCCTGAGGCGGAGGCCTCTTGGGCCTCCCCTCAAGTCCGGCTCTGCTTGAGTGTACACACAGAAGTATAATAGTTTGCCTCATCTTTTTTTATTTATGTATATGAACCAATAATCTCTATTGTAATAATATCAATGACATTGTTTAGGCAATATTCCTCGATGCAAGATATACTGTTCTCTTTCTCTAATTATCCACTATCAATTCTCATTCCATGCAGCTTCTCAGCCAATTATGATTACCCTTTGAGGTGACTTCATTGCCATGTAGCCATAAAACTTATCTAGCCTTTTGTTTTACTGATGGACATCAATATTTGCTCTCTGGCATCTTAATTTTGATTTCAGTTGAGGCATCTTTCATAAGGTTGAAATTTAAATGAGGTTACTATAAGCTGCTTTACTGTACTTCGTAAGAGCCTTTGACTCAAGATGATTTAAATTTCTCCATGCAGTTATCTTATAGAATGAGCCATATTCCATGGAGGCCTAATATGGTTCTTGAATTTATTGTTCAGTTTTTACTTTTTGAGTTTTACTCCAAGAATATTTTCCATTTGGATTTCTGCTCAATTATGGCAATTTGCATTTTATTTTTTCTTTGTTTTATAATGCTCACCATAACTCTGTTTCGTCTGATTGAGGTCATGTTAGGAGAGCTGTGGGATGGTTTTGTAGGAAAACTGTGTATATATTGGATTAATATTTCCTTAAATATGAACTCTATTATAGTAAGTAGTTAGCCTGTTAGCTCTTCTTTACTAGCAACAAGTTCCTTGAAAAATTCATTTGGTGATTTTACTTTCCCGAGTTTAATCTGTCTGGAGTGCTGTTTTCTCCTGACTTCTTACTCAGAAAATGATCCTAAGCAGTTTGAAACTCTCCTTTGTCCAAGTCACAGCTTTTATTTCATTGCTTAAAGTTGCCAGCAGTGTTCATTTTTAACACTTTTTAAAGATCAATAATTCACTAATAACTATTAAAATTAAAATAATACATGACATAGTTTTAAAAGTTCTGAACAGTATTTAAAAAAGCGAGATCTTGATTTCACTCTAAAACTAGTTCGATCATATTTTGGAACATTTTAGAAGACTTGTACAACTTAAACAAGCTAATTTTTTTATTATCTTATCTTATAGTTGGAATATAATGAAATTTGAGTTACTTGCTTTCATCGAAGTGAATTCTAGAACAGTTTGCTTAGAGCATCTTCAACCCTATCTCACTGCACTAAATGCACCAAATTTTTGGTACAGATCTCCTCTACCATTGCACCTTTGGTGTAAAATGGTGCAAATGAATAATGTTGCACCATATTTGAAATGACACCAATCCCCTTTTTTTTTTTTTTTGGTTTCTATCATGAACTACTGTAGACATGAGAATGAAAGTGTGAATTTATGATTGGAAGATTTGGTAAATGTTAGTTAATTTGCGATTAAACATCATAAGGAGATAGAAGAGTACATTGTTGAGTTTGAATTGGACGATAAATGGAAGTCCTATTACTTTGCGAAGGGCAAGGTAAACGTTTGAAGGACATAGGCAAATTTGTGCTAACTCAACTTAAGTAAAGTAAACAAGACCTCAAAAATCATATTCAAAGTTCAGTGAAGCATTTGTGCAAAAGTCGAGTTTAAAACTATAAGTCAAGAACTTAATGGGAAGTAACCAATTTTTCTAACATTTAACTGTTTAATTTTTCATAATGCATTAAATATAGAAAATAGGATTGTATAGTACATTCAGGAAACTTTCTCATGCTTAGCCAAAATAATAATAATAATAACAATAATAATAATAATAATATACTGAGTTGACGCACTCAACCACGATTTGCAAATTGTGATCTTTTACGGTATGACAGATGGGCATATTGGCATGATAAACTGCAGTTAAACGTAAAAAAAATAATTTAAAATTTTAAAACTGAAAAACAGAATAAAATTCTCTCAATTTTTCACATATTTGACATTCAAATTCACACAATCACCAACTTATTTTATTAATGTATTCAAGATTTTAAAATTATGGGGAGTTCAAGTTTCGCTTAAAAGTATTATTACCTATAATTATTTAATTTGTTTTATTTGAACTATTCTATAATTTTTTTAAATATCGAATTAAGATAGATGGAATAAGTAGTTGATGAGTTTGCCTATGATTTGGTAGGAATTGTAGAACCCCAAATAATTCTAGACACCTTAGTGACACTAAGACATAAATATTGGATGACTAAAGTATACTTAAGATTTTTAATCTCATTTTCGACATAGGAAACATTTGATTTAGAAAATAATATCTAAATAAAAATTGTAACTCTTTGAGTTAGCTTTCCAATGCACTTTGAATTTCTTCAATCGGATATTGGGAAAAGAAGTTATGATAAAAATACTGAAAGCTGTGCAGTGTTAACGGAACCGTACTGGTCGACCGGAACGACTACCGGTCGACCGAACTGGTCAACCGGACCGATCGACTGATTTTTGCCGAAACTGCCTGAAACCCACGATTTTTGAGAAATAAATGACAACCCCATTTATTTCAAAAATTCATTTTAAAACCTTTCATCCTCCCCCAATCTTCACCTATAAATAGACCTCATTTCACTCTCATTTTCTTTACACCAAAAGCAAGAGCTTTTATATGCAAAGGGAGAGTTTTCAAGAGAGAAAAGAAGGGAGATAAAATTTAGTGTTTTTCCTAGAAGTTTTGGGTGCTATTAAGAGGTGTTTTCAAATATCAATCCTCAAGGGTTTTCAAACATCCAAGGAATACATTTTTCAACGTCCAAGCTTTATTAAAGTCATCAAAGTTCTTTTCAAAATTTTTTTAAAACATCAAGTTCTTTTCAAATCATCAAATCAAAGGTAGGTGGAGGTGTAAAAGTGCTATTATCGTGTTCAAAGTAAAGTTTTCACATGTTTTTTTCAAATGAATGCTATGGTACCTTCAGGTACGACGTTTCGACACCTTTCTACAGTTGAATGATCATTCTCGCTATAGTTGATTGGTCATTCTCCGGCTCGAGACGTCATGTTAAGTCATGACTCAACAGTTATTGGATTTTGCAGGAAATTCTTCTACACGACAGTTTTTAAATGCAAATGCTATAGTTTGAAAATATATATTTTGATAACGATGCACCTATGATATCTATTGAGTTTTAAACTCATGGGTTTAATCCCTTCTACAAGTTAATATGATGATGCGTGGGATGTGGATGACGGTTGAGGAAGATGCTAAATGTTATGCGAAGCCGGTGATTTTTACATGTTTTATGAATTTCTTTCAATAAAGTTCAGTTGAATTTCTCAAATTAAGGTTCAGTTTTTCCAATGTGTATGGAATTATTTTTACAAAACCTTTATGTTAAAGACAGTCGAAACTAGGACCCATGTTTTTTGGAAATAAATTGAGGTGTTTTAAATTCACAAATTCCCTATGATGGTTTCACTCAAAAGTACATACAAAGTACATATATGCACTAAGGCGATGACTATAGATAAGTAGCAATCCGATTCATACGGGTTGGAGCATTACAGTATGGTATTGAGCAAATGTTTAGTTGATTCTGAAAACTCGACGTTTTAAAAAAAATTTGCATATGAAACTCTAAATATATGAAAGAAAGTTAAAATGAGACGATAAAATGTTTACGGCTTTGCGTAGCATCGCGCATCCATCAATCGTATTCTACGGTCCAGGTTTGTCCAAAGTTAATGTTATGTTTAAGATTATGTTATGATGCTTTGATTTCTTTTCAAGTATATGATTTAAAAGACATGTACTGGACTTGGGTTAAAATGTAAAGTTTTGGGCAAAAGACTTCTGTGATATGATGCATAATTGGACATTTATGTAACAGAGATGGTTAGAACTTACCAAACTGCTAGGAAGACTACGGTTGGCGGAACGACTAGGGCTTATAGAGCAGAGTTGAACCGTAGAATTGCTATCCATTCCTATGAAAACTATGTAACTGATCCAATCCGACCGCTTAACGATCATGTGTATGACATCTATGAGAGATGCATGACGACGGTTAATGCCGGTATGGAGATCACGCATATTGAGGCCATAAATAACCTCATACACTCCCTCCCACCTCAATGAGGAGATATGGGAGTCACGGTTAGGGATGAAATGTTAGAAGGCAACCCAAACCTGTTCGAGTTTGAGAGGTATTGCATGCCCTGATAGATTTATGGGATGATGTAATCCATGAGGAGCCTGAGAAAGAAGACCTAGAAGAGGAACTCGAGGAGAAGCAGGAGCCTGAACTAGAACCACAAGTGGTGATAGATATAGAGTCCGGGCCTGAGGCGAAAGATTCTTCCGAAGATGAAACTCCACCAAGGAAGCTTCGTAAAACTCATAGGGATTAGAGATCTAGATATTTCCATTTCCTTATGATGTCTTCTTTCATGCTAAGTTTATCAAACTATTTTGAAAATATCGCGAGCCAACCAGAATAACCTGATAAGAGATCTCCTTTAAGCAATCCAAGACCTAGCAGACAGAACCAGAACCAAGCTCAACCCCTACCACCAGCTCCTAATGCTCTTCCAACCCATGCTTCAGTAGTCGAGCAATTTCGAAGGCACAAGCCCCCTATTTTCAATGAAGCAACTGATCCACTTGCAGCCGAGGAGTGGCTTCGCAAGTTGGAGAGAATATTCCAATTGATAGGGTGCACGGATGCTCAAAAGTCCAGTATGCTGAGATTATATTCTCCGGTGATGCAAATCACTGGTGGGAATCAATGTATCGAACTAGGACTCCGAAGCAACAATTGGCACTAACATAGGAATAGTTCAAGGATGAAGTAATTGATAAGTACTTTCCCCAATCTCTAAGGGATTTCAAGGAGGGCGAATTTCTTCAACTCAAACAGAGAACCATGACCCTGCCAGAGTATGAACGGAAGTTTGACCAACTCTCAAGGTATGCTACACATTTGGTAGACACGGAGACCAAGAAAATATGAAGGTTTGGGCAAGGGTTGAACTCAGACATGAGTATGATTCTTATGTCCCATAATTTCACGACATACCGTGAGATGCTGGAACGAGCTCACGCCATTTGGTATCAAAAGGCTAATGTGGAGAAGTCAGGCCAGTTGGACAATCGGCAAGATAAGGGACAGTTCGGGAAGAGAAAGTGGAATGGCCAGACAAAGGGAAAGGCAAGTGGCAGAGTAAGAAAACCAATGTCGGATCTGATGTTAGTAAGACTTTGGTTACCACTATAGCACCATGTGCTAAGTGTGGAAAGTCTCATCGTGGCGAATGTTTGTTTGGGACGAATACATGCTTTAGGTGCGGTAAGCTAGGACATATAGTTAGGGAATGTCTAGCATTTACCCAGAAGAAGGATGAAGACAAGGATCCGAACAAGAAGGGAAAAGTAAGAGTTTTTACACTGACTCAGAGGGATGCTGATGAGAGCACAAACGTGATAGCAGGTATTCTACTAATATCTAGTACCCCTGCGTACGTACTGTTTGATTCAGGAGCTACACATTCTTTCATATCAACTACATTCGTTACCAAGACTAGTATTACTTGTGATAAGACAGAAAGTATACTAGAAGTTAGTATTCCCTCAGGTGAATCATTGAGCACTGATAGGTTAGCCAAGTCAGTGAGTCTTGAAATTGAGGGAAGAATCTTGAAAGCTTATTTGTATACCATAGAAATGAATGACTTTGATGTGATATTATGCATGGATTGGTTAGGAAGTAATCATGCAACTATTTGTTGTAGAGAAAGGGAAGTGCCTTTTCAGAAACCAGGAAAAGAACAATTTTCTTTTCTTGGAAGAAAGACCAAACCCCATCTCCGACTAGTATCAGCCTTACAAGCCAAGAAGATGCTAATGAAGGAAACATGTCAAGGTTTTCTAGTCAATAACTCTGGAGAGAAACAAGAAAAGTTAAGGGTTGAGGACGTACCGGTGGTACGAGGATTTAAAGATGTGTTTCCAGAAGATCTACCTGGTACTCCACCAAATAGACAAGTGGAATTCACGATAGATCTGGTTCCCAGAGCAGCACCAGTATCTAAGGCCCCATACAGGATGGCTCCCAAGGAACTTCAAGAGTTGAAAATCCAGTTACAAGAACTATTGGATATTGGATTTATACGACCAAGTGTATCGCCATGGGGTGCACCGGTATTGTTCGTAAAGAAGAAGGATGGAAGCATGATGATGTGTATTGATTATTGGGAGTTGAATCGTTTGACCATAAAGAATAGGTATCCTCTCCCGAAAATTGAAGATTTGTTTGACCAATTGAAGGGAGCAAAAGTATTTTTCAAGATCGATTTACGATCTGGATACCATCAATTGAAAGATAAGGAATGTGATATAACCAAGACAGCTTTCAGAACTCGATATGGACATTACGAGTTCAAGGTGATGCCTTTCGGATTAACTAATGCACCAGCAGTATTCATGGATCTAATGAATCGTGTGTTTCACCAATACTTAGATCAATTTGTCATAGTCTTTATCGACGACATTTTGATATACTCCAGGAGTAAGGAGCAACACAAGGAACATCTTGGAGTTGCGTTAGAGATACTACGCAAAGAGAAATTATACGCCAAATTCAAAAAGTGTGAATTTTGGCTCGAGCAAGTTGGGTTTCTTGGTCATGTTGTTACTGGCCAAGGGATTGAAGTAGATCCAATAAAAGTGGAGGCGGTAACAAACTGGAAGGCACCGACTAATGCTGATGAAGTCCGAAGTTTTCTGGGATTGGTCGGTTATTATCGAAGATTTATAGTGGGATTTTCCAAAATAGCTGGACCAATGACACAGTTGACAAAGAAATGAACAAAGTTTCAATGGACGGACAAGTGTGAGCAAAGTTTTCAAGAACTAAAGCAAAGATTGGTTTCAACACCTGTATTAGCCATACCTGACGGATCGGAAGGGTATGTCATAAATAGTGATGCATCCAAACAAGGTTTAGGATGTGTATTGATGCAGCATGGAAAGGTGATTGCCTATGCGTCAAGGCAATTGAAAAAACATGAACAGAACTACCCAACGCATGACCTAGAACTTGCGGCAGTAGTACATGCCTTGAAGATATGGCGACATTACTTGTACGGAGGAAAGTGTGACATTTACACAGACAATAAGAGTCTCAAATATTTCTTCACATAGAAGGAATTGAATATGAGACGGAGGCGATGGTTGGAATTAGTAAATGATTACGATTGTACCATTTATTACCATTCCGGCAATGCCAATGTGGTGGCCGATGCCGTAAACAGAAAGTCAATGGGACAATTAACGTCATTACCTACTTCTCAGATGGAATTGATCAAAGACTTGGAAAATCTAAGGATCGAAGTGATTACCCCGCCAGAGTAAGCTAATGCTCGGTTAGCAACCTTAATAATTCGACCTACTCTTAGAAGTCGGGTTATTGAAGCACATGAAAATGACCCATTCTTGCAAAAGATCAAGAATGAAGTTGGTACCAATAAAAGGAAGGACTTTGGAATAGCTGAGGATCATGCACTAATGTTTAAGGGAAGGATTTGTGTGCTTAAGGATGAGAATCTAAGAAATGAAATACTGGAAGAAGCTCATTCCACCCCTTACACCGCACATCTCGATGGTACGAAAATGTGTCGAGATCTTCGAGATACATTTTTGGTGGAGAAATATGAAAAGAAGTATAGGCTTATTTGTGGCAAAATGCACAGTTTGTCAACAAGTGAAAGTCGAACATCAAAGACCAGCAGGATTTTTAAATCCGCTAGATATACTTGAATGGAAATGAGAGAATATTGCGATGGACTTTGTGGTAAGATTTCCGAAGTCGGCAAGAAGATACAATGCTATATGGGTAATAGTGGATCGATTGACTAAGTTAGCTCATTTTCTTCCAGTGAAAATGACTTTCAGTCTGGACCAGTTGGCACAACTGTATATAAGAGAGATTGTGAGATTGCATGGTGTCCCAGTATCCATTGTATCGGATAGAGATCCAAGATTTACATCGAAATTTTGGTAAAGCATACAAGAAGCTATGGGAACAAAATTGAGTTTTAGTACAGCATACCACCCTCAATCCGATGGTCAATCTGAAAGGACCATTCAAATTTTGGAAGATATGTTAAGGGCATGCGTTTTGGACCTAGGAGGAAGCTGGGAATCGTATCTACCTTTAGTAGAATTTGAGTATAATAACAGTTTCTAGGCAACTATTAGAATGACACTGTATGAAGACCTCTACGGTAGAAGATGCAGATCCCCCGTTCATTGGGATGAAGTCGGGAAAAAGAGAATCTTAGGACCAGAGATTATTGAAAGGACGGTCGAAGCAATTGATAAGATCCGTACTAGGATAAAAGTAGTACAGGATAGACAGAAGAGCTATGCCGATACAAGAAGAAGGGATCTAGAGTTTCAAATTGGAGATAAAATTTTCCTAAAAGTAGCACCAATGAAAGGTGTACTTAGATTTGGCAAGAAAGGTAAGCTACGACCTCGTTATATCGGACCTTTCGAAATACTTGATAGAGTCAAAAATGTGGCTTACCGAGTAGCTTTGCCACCTGAATTATCGGCAGTGCACAATGTGTTCCATATATCGATGATAAAGAAGTATGTACATGATCCTAATCATGTAGTGAGTTATCAAACCTTGGAGGTACAGAAAGATTTGTCGTACGAGGAACCACCGATCAAGATATTGGATCGAAAAGTACATAAATTAAGGAATAAAGAGATCAGCTGGTTAAGATATAGTGGAATCATCACGGCGTAGAAGAAGCCAAAGATAAGTATTCAACACTATTCGCCCAATTAGAAGGTAAATTTCGAGGACAAAATTTTAATTAAGGTGTGGGGGATGTAGAACACCAAATAATTCTAGACACCTTAGTGACACTAAGACATGAATATTGGATGGCTAAAGTATACTTCAGATTTTTTTAGTCTCATTTGAGACCCATTTTCGACATAGGAAATATTTGATTTGGAAAATGATATTTCAATAAAAGTTGTAGCTCTTTGAGTTAAATTTCCAATGCACTTTGAATTTCTTCAATCGGATATCGGGAGAAGAAATTATGATAAAAATATTGAAAGCTGTGCAGTGTTAACGGAACCGAACCGGTCGACCAGAACGACTACAGGTCGACTGATTTTACCGAAACTGCCTAAAACCCACGATTTTTGAGAAGTAAATGACCACCCTATTTATTTCAAAAATTTATTTCAAAACCTTTCATCCTCCCCCAAACTTCACCTATAAATAGACATCATTCATTCTCATTTTCCTCACACCAAAAGCAAGAGCTTTTATATACAAAGGGAGAGTTTTCAAGAGAGAAAAGAAGGGGGAGAAAAGTTAGTGTTTTTCCTAGAAGTTTTGGGTGCTACCAAGAGGTGTTTTCAAGTATCAATCCTCAAGAATTTTCAAACATCCAAGGAATACATTTTCCAACGTCCAAACTTCATCAAAATCATCAAAGTTCTTTTCGAATTTTTTTTTCAAAACATCAAGTTCTTTTCAAATCATCAAATCAAAGGTAGGTGGAGGTGTAAAAGTGCTATTATTGTGTTCAGAGTATAGTTTTCACATATTTTTTCCAAATGAATGCTATGGTACCTTCGGGTACGATGTTTCGGCACCTCTCTACAGTTGAATGATCATTTTCTCTATAGTTGATTGGTCATTCTCCAGCTCGAGGCGTCATGTTAAGTCATGACTCAACAGTTATTGGATTTTGCTGGAAATCCTTCTACGCGACGGTTTTTAAATGCAAATGCTATAGTTTGAAAATATATATTTCGATAACGATGCACCTATGATATCTATTAAGTTTCAAACTCATTGGTTTAATCCCTTCTACAGGTTAATGTGATGATGCGTGAGACGTGGATGACGATTGAGGAAAATGCTAAATGCTATGCGAAGCCGGTGATTTTTACATGTTTTATGAATTTCTTTAAATAAAGTTCAGTTGAATTTCTCAAATTAAGGTTCAATTTTTCCAATGTGTATGGAATTATTTCTACAAAACCTTTATGTTAAAGACAGTCGAAACTAGGACCCATGTTTTTTGGAAATAAATTGAGATGTTTTAAATTCATAAATTCCCTATGATGGTTTCACTCAAAAGTAGATACAAAGTACATATATGCACTAAGGTGATGGCTATAGATAAGTAGCAATCCGATTCATACGGGTTGGGGCGTTACAGGGATCTTATTATTATTTCTTATTAATTGTTGCTAATATTGCTTATAATATTATTGTAGAAAATGTTGGCACAAACAAAGAGAGAACCCTTTGAAGGAGAAGAAAGGGAAACAGGAAAAAAGAGAGAGTAAGATTCTACAAGTTTCAAGGTCAATTTCATTGTCCAACACTCATGCGACGAGACTTTCATTTAATTTCTCTATTTTTGGGCTTTATAGAGCTAATTAAGGATAACATAGGAATTAAGTTTGCAGGTGAAAAATCTAGTTTCTTATGTAATTTAATCTACATGAATGATTTGTGTGTTTAATCTAGGTTTAACAAGCAATTATGGTGCTATGGAACATTCCGCAAATACAGCAATACGAGAAGTACCTGGGCTTGCCACCTATGGTAGGAAGATCTAAAAACCGAGCTTTTGCTAAAATAAAACAAAAGGTGAAATTACAAGGGTGGAAGAGTGGTATGTTCTCCCAGGGAGGGCGAGAAGTCCTTCTCAAATCAATGGCTTTAGCGATACCATTCTACGTAATGAGCTGTTTCAAACTCCTCTCCACTTTGTGCACCGAACTTGAACAAATGATGGCTCGATTCTGGTGGGGCCAAAGGAAAGAGGAAAGGAAAATCCACTGGCTATCCTGGAAAAAGATGTGCAAATCAAAATCAATGGGAGGAATGGGCTTTAAGGAGCTAGAGTTATTTAACATGGCCATGCTCGGGAAACAAGCCTGGAGGTTGCTGCAACACACGGACAGCTTGGTCTACAAAATTTACTCAGCCCGTTACTTCTCAAATGGCAATATCTTGAAAGCACCCCTAGGTGGTAATCCTTCCTACGCTTGGCGAGCTATATGGGAGGCAAAGAACCTATTAATACAAGGAGGGAGATGGATTGTAGGAGATGGAAACGCCATAAACATCCTCCAAGATAAATGGATTCCAGGGGTGACTGACTTGAAGAATGAACTAGGGACTGACCTACAGCAAATTTATGGACAGCACCTCGATTGCCTAGTCTCTTCTTTGATTGATCCGAATGTAGGATCGTGGGACTTGGCAAAATTGCGAACTCTCTTCAATCCAAAAATTATCGAGGCTATACTAAAAATTCAACCAAGCTACTTGGGGGCACAGGATGTATGGTCCTAGGAACATGAAAAATCTGGTACTTACTCTGTTAGTAGTGCATATTGATTCTTCAAAGATCGCCTAACATCAGATAGTGGTTTCTCTTCAAATACTGCTGACAAGAAAAAGTTCTGGGATATTTTGTGGCGACTGAAAATCCCTCAAAAAGTAAAAATCTTTGTTTGGAGAGCCTGTCAAGAGAGTTTACCATTAAAACAAAATTTGGTCCGAAGACAAATCCCTGTTGGTACCCAATGCTGTTTTTGTGATCACCAGGTGGAAGATTTATGCCATGTCCTACTCCAGTGTCCATCTATCCAACACCACCTTACCAACCGTTTCTCGGTACTACAACATAAAAGTTATCCAGGAGGCTTCATGCAAGCAGTCACGGATATATTGACAACATCAAAGGAAGCTCTCATAGATTTTCTGCTTATCACTTGGGGTTTTTGGTACCGACGAAATAAAATGATCCATGATCAGATTGACCTTCCACCACAACAGGTAATTGCCACTGCCTTAGCCAACAAACTTGGCACTGAATTGGACCTTCTTCGAAATACTACTCCTGGAGTGATGTCTCGAAAATACAGATGGACGGCACCACCCCCCGGTGCTTACAAACTCAATGTTGACGGTGCCCTGTTCTTTGATTTCAACAAGGTCGGAATTGGTATTATTCTACGAGACCAAGATGGAGGAATCGTGATGGCTGCTAGTGGCCCGGAACATTGCATCCTAGAACCTGAACAGGTCGAAGCAGCCGCAATCGTGAGAGGCCTACAACTTTGTCTTAACCTGGGCATTTCAAATTTAATGGTGGAAAGTGATTGTCTTTTTCTGGTAAACGAAATCGGCAAACTTGCCTTGACCTCATCACCCATCCGTTCTCTGGTAGCTGAAATCAAGGAACAAATGCTACGATTTCCATATTGTAACCTCTACCACTGCAACAAAATCACTAATCAGGCTGCTCACTACTTGGCATGACTTGCATGGTCAATTCAAGATATGGTACTTTGGTCACATAGTGTCCCTTTCTTCATTGAAAATGTAATTTTCATTGATGCACACTATTGTAACCTGTCTTAAGGCTATCTGACTTCATGAATGTAGTTAATTTTTCCATTAAAAAAAAAAAATTATGAGTAAAGAAAAAGTTTGGAAAAAAATTACAACTTTATCTTGCATGCTTGTACCTTTGACTTTACTTGAATAAGGTGATTCATATTCAATGATAATATTGTATCTATTGTCACGCATTTTCTACAACGTGATTTATACCGCAAGTGTATGGTGTCAAGGTTTGTAATATAGTGATGAAATGGAAAATATTGAACCCACAAAGATTGATACTTGATTTCTACCCAGTACTACAATTGTTTAGTTTTCACTGTATTTAGATGATCAATATTATGATTTTAATCTAACGTGGATGAAATAAAATTTGGCAAGTGAACGGAAACAAACTTTGAAGAAGTTATCAAATTATGAAAGTCTAGGGAATGATTTCATCGGACTTTCGACAATGTTTTTCAACCTATAATGTTAACTCAATCAAATATTTCTTAATTTATTGGCAAGAACCTCAAAATTAATTATATCCCCTCTTTCGAGCGTCGAATAGAACCTATCTCTATAGTAATTCCAATATCTCTATTCCGAATTAAATGTATAGAAATTATGATGCACGTAGTTCTTAATTCGATTAAGCCTCAAAGGTTCGCACTTTCTCTCGAAATCTACGAAATCTAGGTTGTATTGTTCTTAGATCGCTCCTAAATTTCCCTATCTCGAGTGTCGAAATTTATGCGTCAATTCATTCAACTAATGACCAATTAATTAAAAACATTACACACAAACAACACAAATAAATTAGCAGAAAATAAAAAAGAATTAAACATATAGAAATCAAAACATGTCTCAAATCGATTACATCAAACCCTAGATCTAGAGATTTAGTTCTTGATTGAAACAATTAACATCATCAATTTAGACATGAATAACATGGATTAAAAGTAGGGATCTAGAAAGATTAGTCTTTTTACCACTTGATTTCTTCAGATTTTGATGTTGGCTCCTTCCAAATGTCTCAGCCCTAGTCTCTAGAAATTCAGAATTTTTCTCATTTTTTTCATGTGTTTCTCTTCTGCCAAGATCCCCCTTTTTGGTCTTTTCTCTGCCCTCTTTTATCGTGTTGAAGTTTTTGGGGAGGAATAGCGATGATTTGGGTCGAGAAAATAACTAAAAAACTTGTAGATCTGAAACCCGGTTGTTGGCGCCTCGGCGCCCATCACTGGCGCCTTAGCGCCAGCAAGTCTATTAGTTTATAGCGCTGGGCACCATGGTGCCCAGGAGATGGCGCCTAGTGCCCTGCTGTTTCATAACGCTGGGCGCCAATTCCTTGCTGGAATTGTGCGTCTTCTTGGGCGCCCAGGGTGCTGTTCTCCACTTTTTTCTCCATTTTTCCAAGCCTTTTTAAAGCTCTTACTTTCCTTCATTCACCAACATTCCATGCCCCCTTTTTTTGTGATAAATCTTTGACCTCAATTCAAACTCCAAAGTGTATCATCTCTTCCCAAGTAGTCTAAACTACAAAACAACATGAACACCCATATCAAAACGTTCAAAAGTGCTTACAAACAAATCAAAAACTATGATTTAAAGGCGTTTGTTCGATGAGTAATTTATACTTATCATCTATTTATTATCAAAATATGAGTTGGTTCATGATAACTCTCGAATTTTCAATTATTACATTATTTTGTATTAGCTTTTGAATAAATTGAGCGTGGATTTTTTATTAATTGCATTTTTGGATAAGTTTGAAATTCGTTCTATAAATTAACTACTTTAAAAACTTTTCAAGACTTTAGTATGTATTTGTTAAACTAATAACCCCGTTAGAACCATATTGAAAACCCGTTTAGAATAAATTTGAGGTGATTAGACCCATCTAAAACCATGAATATCATCACTTTACTTTTTTTCGGTTCTTATCATTTGCCTAAAAAATTGAAAGATATTGCACTAGCCATGACACGTAGAAAAAACGTTACTTACATTGTAGTGTGAAGCTAGTATTGAGTAATTAGGCGTCGTTCATTACTAATATTTAGGAGATAATCTATCGGAGAACAAAGCTGTCTACAGTGTAGAGTACAAACTACATTCAAAAGCTAGAAAGATCACAAATATAGAAGAAGGGAAAAAATAAGGCAAAAATAAAAATAAAAAATTGAAACACACCAAAGTGTGTGGAGATAGTATTAAGTGTTGCCTTTGTTTGGCTTAGTTTTGATCATCGATAAGAAATTTGAAGAGTGGTGAGTTGATGATGAAAAATAAGCCCAATGTCACTTCTTTAGTTTACCTTAGAGAAAAAGAAATTGAAAAACCAAGAGAACAATACGAGTGACAAGATATAATATTAACATACAAATGATTTGATATTTTTTGGAAAAGAAACTTTTGAAGTTGAAATAATGATTTAATTCAAGTAGCACTGGTGGAATTGAGAGTGATAAACACACACCCAAAAATTGAATACATGATATGTGGAATTTATGAAATAACTATTAATTATCGAAACCAAGATATGAGCATCAAAACATGTACAAAATGACTTAATGAAATGTAGAAATTAGAATGAGATGAATGAAATGAGATATGTAAATGCAAATCTCATTAACACACATTAATTCCTCTATATTAGTAGTAGCAAAATCATATGCACGCCTATCTCTCAAGATACATCATCTCCTCCAAAATTAATATAGACAATACTAATTTTACCAGATGAACCAAATTGTATACAATATTTTTATGAACGAAATAGAAATAAGCTAGAATTGCTTAGACGAAGTTTTATTTTTGAAAATAATTTGAACTGAATAAAATTTAGTAAAATGAAAACAGTAGAATATTTTGAAAAGAGGAGAGAATCTAGAAATCATTTTTTTTTTCTTAAATTGATTTGAATTTGAGATGCTTACATTCGATTTGGATGGTGTGACGATGGTGGAGTGAAGTGGGGGTGAGGGTGATGGTGATGGTGAGGTGAGGGAGATGAAGAGTAATTTGTGACTAGTTAATTAGATAATTGTAACTAGTTAATTTAATAATTTATGATCAATAAATAAATTATTACCAATAAAAATATGTGATTTGCTATTAAAATTTGCAATTGTGACATCACAATTTGTTTATTTGTGATTGTGATGTTGTATGATTTGTGATTAGTACATGATCGTGATCATAAGTTTTCTGTTATTATGACATTGACTTATTTAATTAATATACCGGTCACAAAATTTTACCCAAGTGGTGACAAATGTGAAACACCTGATTTTGAAAAAAATAGCATAAGTTTTTTAAATTTGAAATTGAATCTTGAAACTTTGGTAATTACACGTTTTTTCTTTAGAAAAGCTTACGGGGATGTTGATTTAAAATAAATTTTCCAAGATATTATTTTTTTTATAAAATGTAGAAGTAAAATATAAGAAAAATACTTTTTGTACATAATTATTTACATAATATTTTACATAATGACAATGTGTCAAACGTAAGGGAGGAAGTTATTTGATTGATAAAATTTTAATCCAATTAAATATTCTCACATCATCAATTAACAAACGACCATGTTATTTATACATGGTCATTTACCTGGTTATTTACTCGGTCTCACCTGCACCCTCTCACATTGAGAACATGTGGAGCACATTTATTGAAAGTGATCCTGATCTTCATGTGAGAGCATTGGTGGAATCGAGTAATACAACAGGTAAGTCAAGTACAAATGATTTTATTTATTAATAAATCATTATACTATTCTAGTTACACAAGTCAAAATAGAAAGGCCCTGAATCACGATTACGAGAACTCTGGTGGAGTGGTGTGGTGGTCATTTGAGACTCTGACCTGGGGCATTTCTGGGAAAGAAAAATTCTGCGAAATTACTATAGAAAGGGATCTAAGCAAATTACGAGACGAATTCTATAGGAGCAGTATGACCTGAAAATCGGTAGGTTTAGAGGATCTACACATTTTTTTTTATGAAATTCTTGTATTAACTACGGATAACACCATAGGATTTGATTGGATTTTTGGTATGCCTTTTAAGGATCTGGATCAATCTCTACCCGTTTATTTTTTTCGTAATTACAAAAGTATAATCATGGCGAACACTTTTGCTTCGTTTCTGTTTCAATTGGTTTTTCATTTTGGATCCGGTAATATCATATAATTATGATGCAAAACTCGATATAGAAACCATGTTACTAATATTAGCTTGTATTTAGCATTATTCATCATTTTCAGCATTATACTATACGATTGCTGTTGTTCTTCGAGATTTTTGAATTGTGGACTTGTTGTGTATGAAAGATTGGAAGTTTGCACTTATTTTTTCCTTTAAAGTTGTTTATTTGATGAAAAAAATAAAAGAAAAAAAAGAAAAGAGTTACTTCATTTTTATTGTGCATTAGATGTAACATGCTTTTTTTTTTTTTTTTTTTTTTTTTTTTTTTATAATTTTATAATTTTTTTATGGATCAATGTAATCAGGACGGTTGTCAATTGCTTGGGGTGATTTGGGAATGTCTGGAGATTATCAACTTCCTGAAACGAAGAAGTAAGTTATTTAATGCTTTGCCTGCTGTGGTTAACCAGAGTCATTAATAATGGCCCTTATTTTTTTTTGCAAGTGTAAAGGTTATCATAGAGTTGAAAGAATATAAAACCGGCTAACTGTTTTGAAGACTCATTTAATCACCATTTGCTGAACCTGTTGCATGAAAAGTACATCATTTGATTTATTCAATGTAACCAAAGTCGCTTGAAATTTGAATGGCTCACACTTTCGTATATGTTATTTTTCCCGCTTAATCAACACCTCATGTACCGTGGTGTACCTTTTTCAATTTTATCATCTTGGGCAGATTTGTGCACGAGTAAGCTGTGGTTATAGTGTATTGCATTCAATTCTCTTCAGGGAATTAATGGAATCTTTTCAATGCAATATGTTATGACTTATGATAATATTGCTTGACTTTTGAATATAACAACTTGCTTGCTATGAAGGTTTTTTGTTATCAAAATCATACTGACAGGAGCAATTTAATTGAGGTGCCAGGGCACGAGTGAAATGGGATGAAGCTAATCTGGGGGAAATTGAGGCGAATAAACCTGTAAGGCAGAAAATTACTGAACCAAAGACACCATATCATCCCATGATTGATGATGATGGTATGCTTATTGAGTTTCTTTCACATGCTATATATTTGTTATGATTGTAAAAGACAGTTAATTTTTTAATAATAATAATAATAAAATCTTTTTAATCCACTAGAGTTTGCTGATGAGTTTTGATCTTCATCCACTGGATCAATGATTTCTAGGTCCTACTTATTTCAACTCATGCCTGTGTTTTATAATCAATAATTTATAAATCTTGATTGAATCATGCATGAGTTCCCTTGCAAGAACCATGGGCTAATTAGTCAATTTTCTGGGTTCATAGAGTGATTCTTTGTGGACATCTGAGTATGGGGAATCTAGAATTTTATCTTGCGTACAACCAATTCTTGGTATGTGAGGAGGAAAAAATTAATATTCTTGAGGGGTAGTAAGTTTAAGAATTTAAGACTGCTGGGCCTAATCTTAAAACACTTTTGAATACCTGAAGGTGCCTTGGATTTAATTCTAGTTTAGTGATGCAAGTGAAATGGAAACCTTCATCGCCATTCTAGGATAAATTCAAGAACTTCCAATGATTTCGGAGTTTTTCGGTATGCTCTTCAACTACAACGGTTCTTCCAAAGACTAGAATTTTTGGGGACTGCCTCATGTTCACGAATATTGATTCTTGAGGTGCTACCATGGAAAGGTGATTGAAGTACTTTGTGTAGTGAGTCTGCCCGAGTCCCATGTTTGCGTGCTAAACCTAACCAAATGCAGAGAACCTATGCATATATGTATGTTCATGCTTTGGTTCTTACTCTGAATTGGTCATATATATATATATATATAATATAGCATGTTCTGTGTTGCCCGAATTCATTAATGGGTTGGTTTTACAGCATATGACAGACCTGTACTGTTCTTGTTACTCTTTTGCCTTCAATGTTAGTTTGGCTTCTTTTTTTTTTTTTTTTTTTTGGTACTATTTGCTAACTAGCACCAATTTTCATGACTACAAGCTAGTGAATGCTGCATGGAAAACAGTAATCATGCATTTATGCTATAGGAAGTTACTGTTGGTTGATGAAAATGGGAAAGTTGCATTCCCCAATAAGTTTCTTACAGTAATAATATTGACATTTATTCAGTTGATAAGTTCTCATTGTTTTTCTTCTTGATTGGTCCTTTAATTCATTGATGGGCGAAAATCCACTTTTTAGACTTGCTGTTTGAGGTCCAACATGAAGTCATTTGTCGTGGAAGGGAACTACTTCTGCAGCTTCAATTTTCACAAATCTTATTCTTTTTCCTGAACTTCGAATATTGATGAATGTAGGATCACTATCTCCTATTAGGGTAAGTTTTGAGGACAGCTTTGGAGATTCTACGCATGCAGATGCTATATGTTCAGCATTGAATGATGTGGCTTCCTCAAGCAAAAATAACCATCACCGCTCAGGCTGGACATCATCTGAAGAAGAGGATGCAATGGATCAAGATGAAGAAGGTTGTCTCTTCTCTCATTTGCAATAATTCTAAATATGCATAAATCTTTCCTGGAATGCATATTATTACTACCAAAATTTTCACATAACCTAATTGTCCTAATTGTATCAGGTTCACCTGTTTTTTTGTCTGATCAAATGAATTGTTCGATGTTTGAAGGTTATGGTTGTTGAAGGTTTTTTGTATGGTTATGTATGTTCTGTCTAAATTAAGTATATAACAAAGAAAAAGATATGTAAGCTTTAATACCGACCATGTTTGGCAAGCTTAAAAAGTATATATATATTATAAATAAAAATATAAGTTCTAAAATGAATAGTTTTTACAGGTCAAAGTTGGAAGTAAAGTAAGAGTTACGTTTAAAATAACTTTTTGAACTTAAAATTAGCATTTCATTTTTTAGGTCAAGCATGCTGGTCCCTCCACCTCATTCTTTTGACTGTAATGCTGTGTGATTTTGAATGTTTGTTTGCTGGGGTGATCGCCCTGAAACTAATGTTTAATGCAGTTCTATCAGATTCTAACTCCGAGAGGCAAAGGAGCTTCCGGGAGCATCGTACAGCTCACTATGACGAGTTCCGTCAAGTTAAAGAACATCGTAGAAAGGGCTCCTTCGTTGAAGACGAGCTTGAGGACTGGGCTGAAGACGGAAGGTGCGATTCATCATCATCTTTAACTGATGGGGTTAAAGACATTGAAATCAAGGAATCCGCACTGCCAGCTAATGGATCTTAAAATCAATTACAAACAAAAATAAATTGTACCTGTATCTGTTTCTGTAACGTGGTTTTGTTTATAGCTGGTACCTGACACTCAGCTTTGCAGCATGTATGGAGGCATTTAAATTTGCAACACAAGGTTTCTCATTTGTTTTGTAGAGAGATTACATTTCTTTTTATTACATGTTTTGTAAGGTGGATTGGAGAGTAGTGGACAATATTAAATAAGAAAAATAAGTTAATGATATTGTGTGTGTATATATATATAATTGAACTATATATATTTATAATTCCATTTTGGGTCTGTTGGTATAATGTGCAGATGAAAAATTGCCCAATTTTCGATTTCTTTCAGATGGAACCAGCCGATCTACGTTGAGTCCTTTAGTTATTTTTGTCCGCTCCTAGTTCCAGTTTTGATAACTCGGGTTGAGAATTGATATAATTCTTTTGCGAACCATTCCTAATTAATGGGAGCTATTAGTCTTGTACAAAATAAGATTAGGCTCTTGTTTGATTCTCGTTCTTTTCATAAGAATGCATTTTTAAATAGTGTATTGATGGAAAATGTGTAGTTCAAAAATAAGGAAAAACTTTGGATTTGAATATAATATTATTTTATTGAAAAATGTGTAGTTGAAATGATATCAAATCACTGTTTAAGAATATATTTTTCCAGAAAAATGGGAATCAAACTGGGGCAAGAATATTAAGAAATGAGTTGAAGAGTGAAATGTGATTAATTTATTGAATTACAATATGAAGTAATTTGACAATCTAACCAAAAAATTTATATTTAGTGCATACTATTTATTGAACGAACTTGATTCCGGAAGCTTTTTGAAATTAAAAGCTGGAATCATACATTTCATTAGATTCTTAAGTTTTCTCCAATTTTTTTGACACATTTTGTGTCTCACCATCTTCTAATCTCCAAAAGCTTTGTCAAATAGGGACTAAGTAAAAAATAAAAATGAAAAATGCGGGCAGTATCTTAGTTTAATAATCAAGTGAATAACAAGTGTAGTTGATTAAAGATGACATTAAATTGTTGTTCCTTTAGACATAATTACTCATTTGTAATAGAAAATATACTATTCAGTTTCTCTTTCAAAAATTTTATGTAACCACTATTATTTGATTATGTGGAATTACTTTAAGCGGATTTGAGTTGAGGTGTGACTACAAGGAACCATGCTATATAACACACAGATATGAATGCAATGGAGTGTCCCTGGAGAAAAGAAGAGCACGGTTTTGGAAATCTTCTATAGCTAAACCATGCCACGCAAGATATACATCGGATGCGGTAGAATCCCGTTTCTTCATGATAAATGTCTAAATTCCTAATTCGTACCTGAGAATATCATAGTCTTCATCAAATATCTGTCAGAGAAACATTTCAAAACATACCATCTATTGCAAATTGCAATTCCCCTGCTTCAGTAACAGCAGCAGTTCAATATTTTATGAAACACCTTAACATATATGTTTGCAATAATTAATTCAAAATTTTACCACTGTCTCATTTGGATGATGATTATGCAAGAACCATCCTAGTTGCAAAAGTTGACCCCCATTGAGAAAGGAATCAAGATCATCTTACAGTTTAATCCTGCCATGTGCGAGATCTCCATTGAAGAGGACATTCATGTTTGCAGGAGACATAGCGTTAATGTGGAATTGTCGATGACAAAGCAATCTTGAAAAATAATTCTAATAATCAATTGAGAGGCTTGCCTCAATAGGGCATCCAGACATAGGATTAGTCTCCGTTAAGCATGTCGTCTATCCAATTCAGTTGCATGTATTAAAGATTGTGATATAACTTTTGTCTGCATCAAATGACTTCCTGGTCTGTTTAAGCCACTTTGGCGACATTTGGGGCAAAATATTAGATAATGCTGGACAGATTCATTTTCTTCCTTAATTCAGTCCACGTCAACCTCCCAAACAAGTGGATGACTGTGTATAATTTAGTGTCACTCTTTCACACGAGAATTTTCCGATTCAGACTCGTTACATGAGTTGTCCTCGTCAGAGTAATCAGAAACATCCTTGAGATCATCACTGCCATAGGGATCTTCCAGAATCCCCTCATCTTCTTTTCCATTTTCTTTGGGTTCAAAATCATCTTCAAACTTAAACCTACTTCTATTGTCTTCCTCTCCATCCCTTCTATAATTAACCAACTCATCCATTTTCACTTTCCTTGGACTCAGCAGTACCAGCTCTGACAACTTTCTCCTTGCCAAGTACAAACCATTTGGCTCAACCAACTCGCCCTTCTTATAGCCCTCCCTCAGAAACACCGTATGCAACTTCCCGTGATTCCCCCTAGTCGAAATGTAAAAGATCCCCTGATGCTGGAGCAAGAACTCCTTCAGCTTCTTGGGCAAATTCATTGTCAGCCGAAAATGCGCTATCCTCTCCAAAGTCATCTTCTTTTCCACAGTCAATGACACCAACTCATGAATCATTGCCACTGCCCTCTTTTCCATCCGCTTCTGAGCTTCCAAAGACCTCAAATCGTACCCAGAAATATCCTCATATGGCGACCAATAAGGAAGCCTCTGCCATTTCCATACAGCAATCTTATAATACTTTCCAATCTTAAATCCAGGAGGGAAATTCACAATAAACGAAAACCGGATATTCTCTGCATCAATACCCTTTTCTCTATACTCCTTTTCCCTCTCCCTCTCAATAGCACATACAGCTAAATTACTATCCTTTTCTACAATCTCAATATACTTATTCCTAGTCTCATCAGCATCAAACAATCGAAAAAACTGAGGGTGCTTTAGAACTACCGAGTACTCAAAGTCATCAGGCAAACCAAATTCTCTGCACGCAATGCGGACATGCTCCAAGCGGATACGGCCCGTGTTCGAGAGCATCAACAATTTCCTTAGCCGGGTAACTGCGTCGGGGATTTGGGCGAAAAGGGCGCGATTTTCTTGATCAATTTGAGAAATAGCTTTTCTTGTCAGCCTGCAGTAGAGTATTCGTTGAACAGGATGATCAAACACCTCGAATACGTGCGGGAACTTGAGGATAAACCGACCCGCTTCAAATTGCTTGAACCCGATTCGGCGGGAGAGCATATCAAGTCGGGAAACGGATAGCATGCTGTTGGGTTGGGAAAGGATCAAATCCTGGAACTTGAGGACCTTTCGCACTTTCTTCTCGACTTCCATGTAGTCGTCGTAGCCGTGGTCACGGACCCGGATCTGCTTCCGAGGTATGGATGTGGACTGTGACATGGATCGGGCCAGACTTGTTTGGAGAATCCATAGGTGCTGGAGTTTGGAGGGGAAGAGTTTAGATGTCTGGGAAATGAAGGTTTGCATTTGGGGATTAGGGTTAGGATTTTAGGGGAAAGGAGTTTATTGTTGTACAGGGAAGATTAATGGGAGTTTGTTGTAAAATAGTAGAAATGATAGGGGATATTGTATACTAATTATAAGAAGTGTGGCGAGAAATAAAATATTGAAAATACACACTCCGGAAAGCGCAAGTGAAAGTTACACAAATAACACTAATGTAGACTTCTTGTATAAAAAAACACTTCTTATAAGTGAAATTTACAAAAATAATACTAATTGTTATTTTTTCAATCTTGCTAGTGGTACATAATCTTGTTTATATCAAGGTGTCTCACCCTCACATGGGTAGGAGGCCCACTCGAATAAATAAGAATATTTTATTCGAGTGGGCCCTTCCATGTGAGGGTGTGGATACCCATAGATAACCCAAATTATGTACCATTAGATAAATCCATATTTCTTTTTGGGAAAATTTTCGAAACCAGATCATAAGTATAGTCTATTTCCAAAATCAAAAATTAAGTTTCAAGTTTCTGAAGTCAGATGTTATTATATATTTTTAATTGGTATGTATGTATGTGTGTGTGTGTATATATATATATATATCACAATCCCTGAAAAGTAGCGGGAATTACCATCAAATCCATGACTCTCCAAAATAACAGATACAATATCCTAAAATAACAATAACAGCTCCCTTATTCCTCTCCAATTTCCAAGGCAGAAGAAACAGGGACTTCAATTTGCTGGGACGTCAATTATTTTTTGTGGTCGATGGTGCCGGAACAATCTGAACGTCAATTGGCCTCGACAATTATCGTAAATATCATGTCATAGTTCGAAGAGTTTTTTCGACGGCAGAAGCAACAGGGGCCTCAATTTGCCTGAACGTCAATTCTGTTTTGTGGTCGACGGTGCCGGAAAAGTCTGAACGTCAATTTGCCGTGGACAATTGTCGTAAATTTCGGTTAATCATCATTGCAGGTGGAAATTTGATAGTGATCGGGTATGTCATTGTATTTCAATAAATCACATGATTCGAATGACGTTGGTGTTTTTTCTTAATTTTATTTTACAGATATGGGATATATTCACGTCTGTTTGTTGAACGGATTGCAAATGGCGTTGGTGTTGATTGACCGTAATTGTGGGTATTCAAAGCTGGTCGATACAGTAATGACGGAATTTGGTTTGGATCCCACTAAGGTGGCAGTCAAAATGAAGTATGTATTGAGTAGTGATCTCCCTCCGATCATGATCAAAAGTGACAGTAACGTATTGTCATACATGATGTTGAAGGAAACGGATTGTGACCCTTCAAAATATCCCATAAACATTGAGGTTATAGATGCAGATAGCGATAAACGGCCTATCACAGTACCCGTAGGTGTACAATCTGATGAAAATGAATTTTCTTTAGTAGATGTCATCAGATATATGTGGAGCTGTAGTGGAACCATCATGTGACAATTTCGAACATGTGGTCACGGTTGTGTCAGTCGCAGATGCTAAGAATATGGTTAAAGGAAAGGTTTTTCTTAACAAGAAGGTTCTAAAGTTGAGCTTGTCCTTTTACGCAATCCAAAATACGTTTAAATATGTGGTTGTTCGGTCGGACAAGAAAAAGTATCTTGTCAAATGTTCAGGTGACGAATGTAGTTGGATATGTAGAACATCGAAGTTGGCCAAAACAAATATGTTTAAAATAAGGGATGTTGCAGAAGGTCACACATGTGCTTCTAATATTGTATTGGGTTCTCACAGGCAAGTAACGAAATCAGTTGTGTCCTCTTGCATAAAGTACAAGTTTACATCGTCACGCACTACATACACTCCAAATGATATACGTAATAACATGATGCATGCGTATGGAGTGTCTTTGAACTATGTGCAGGCTTGGAGGTCTCGCGAGGAGACGTTAAAAATGGTTTGAGATGATCCAACCGAACCGTTTAGTAAGATACCAGGGTTCTTTTCCATGTTGCAGTGAACAAATCCTGGGATGGTTACGCGAATTGAGATTGATGGTCACAATAGATTTAAATATTGTTTCATGGCTTTCGGCGCGTCAATTCAGGGATGGGAATATTGTAGGCCGGTTGTTGTGGTCGATGGCATGTATCTAAATGGACATTACGGTGGGACTTGTTCACGGCATGTACACAAGATGCAAACAATAACATATTTATACTTGCTTTCGGTATTGGGGATAATGAGAATGACAGCTCTTGGTCATGATTTTTGGAAAACCTGAAGAGAGCCTATGGGAATAGAGAGGGATTGTGTTTTGTCTCAGATCGACATAACAGTATTAAAAATGCAATTGAAAAAGTGTATCCAGGAGCATGTCATGGGATTTGTTCGTATCATCTACTATAGAATCTAAAGTCACGTTACGCAAGCATTCAATGCTGCTGTTCGCGCTTACACCTTGTCGGAATATGAATACAACATGCAACAACTGGATGCAATTAACGAGAATATAAGGGGTTACCTGGTATGTACAATATATATTTCCTCCATTCTTGAAATTCATATTCATTCACTTGTTACACAACTTTGAAAAGATATGATGTGTCATTGTACTTTTGTATGTAGGACGGTGTTGGACCCAAGAAGTGGTCACGATTCCACATGCCCACGAACAGGTATTCCACAATGACATCAAATATATTGGAGTTAGTTAATGTGGTCACAAGTCTGCTAAGAACTTTCCTGTTATAGCTTTGTTGGATTCATTATGACAAACTATACAGTCTTGGTTCTGCAAACATAGGGAGAACGCGCATAGCTATGACAACGAGCCGGGCTGGGGAAAAAAAGCTTGGGCTCGGCTTGGGTTTTTTTTTGTCGGGCTTTTTTGGGCTCGAGCCGAGCAGCCCGGCCAAAAAAAAGTCGGCTCGGTTAATTTTTTTTCCTTGTTTTTTTTTTATAAAATATACATTTTTTTACTACCTACACTAGTCCCAATGAACTCTTGACAAAAAAAAAGAACATTCACGTGTTTGTTTGGAAAGATTATTTAAAGTAAAAATGATTTTTTTTGAAAAATATGAAATTAAAAATTATGAAAAAATTATGAATTCACCTACAAAATTATTTTATTAAAAAATATTTGATTACAAATGAGTTTCGAGAATAATAAATTTAAATGAATGTGCAAAATCAACCCGAAGTCATAGTTGCAATTCTTACAGATAACGATACTAGTCTTTCTAAAGCAATATTTCAAGCCAAACACTGACAAATTTATAACGTTTACGTGACTCAAAAGATTGATAAAACGTAAAATTTATACTCGAACTTAAGTACTCCTTAAATAAAATTTAGAAAGGAAAAATAGTGGAAAAATTCACACAAAAATATTCAAAATGTGAAACCTTTATCTCTTTGCTTAAATTTGATAAAGAAAAAGCTAATAATGACGCATATAATTGGACTATTAAAAAAGGTAATTCTATTGAGCATCCCAACCTTTTGCAGATCTAAAAATTTGTCTAGGCCTATGACTATCTCCAAATTTCCTCTCTTTCACCCCATAATTTTTTTTTATCAAATCCAAAATGTTGACTAAGTCAACGATAGAAAATTCTAAGATCGTGGGCATAAGAATCACGGCTTCATACGTTAACTTTTTACCTAATTAAATTAAATAATTAAATACTAAATAAATTATTTTAATTAAATACTACTTAACCAATTCATATATATAATTACATAATAGTTAAACAATTAAATATTACTTAACCAATTACAATAAATAATTAAACACTAAATAAAAATTAATTATAATTAAATATTACAATAACCAAGCTCGGCTCGATTTTTTTTTTTTTTTTTTGTTGTTGTAAAATTTATAGTTTTTACTTAAAAAATTTATAAATTAAATGAATTATAAAAGTTAAAACCCTCCTCTTTTATTCGGGTTTGGGACCGGCTACAATTATGTAGGTGGAGTTAAAATTGTACACGAATAAAATATTACGTGTACAATTTTTCTTGAATTTTTTTTTTTTTAAAATTACGCAATTTAAAAACTTACGCTATCTTATGCTTGAATCTGCTGCAACTCTTCGGCCATTATACTGTCAACTTGTTCTTGAAGACGTAATTCCGCACATTCTCAGTCCTTCAAACATATTAAAACCTCCAATATATCTTCTTTTAGTCTTGATCGTTCGTCACATAAAATTCGACCACCTAAACTAAATGCAACTTCCGATGCTACCGTAGACACCGGAGGTGTTAGTAGATCGCGAGCAATTTTTGATACAATCGGATATTGCCTTTCGTTAGACCTCCACCATAATAAAAGACTAAATTCATGTAGTTCTTGTGGTTGTAACATACTACGAATGTCCACATACATATATCTAGCTAACTCAGAGGGAATTTCAAAATTTGTACCACTGACATCTATTGCTCTAGATATTGACGAATTAGAACTAAATGAGGGAACACTAATATTGGTCTCTAAAAAAACTCCATAAACTATCTACATTTGTTGAATTATTTATTGAAAAAGAACTTTGGGAAGTAGAACTACGCTGACCATCTTTTTCAGCGTAATAGTTATACATTTCACATAACATAGATTCTATAGGCGCATGTGATAATTCTACATTCATGAAATTTGAAATTCCCTTTATAATAGTTTGTGTGCCAGTTAAATTAAGTCGAGGGTCCATCACTGAAGCTAATAAAAATAAAGAGGGTAACTCCTCCCAATATTTACGAAATTTTAACTCCATAGAATAAATTACATCAACAAAAATGGGCAAATTCCTATGTTTTTGAAATGCTTGTGAAATATAGAAAAAATGGTGTAAAACAAGTGAAGACGTAGGGTAATAAACACCGCTACATTCATTTGTGGCATCGAAAAAAGGTTTTAAGAATTTTTTCACGAGAAATGCGAGAGACCATTCCCAATATTCCAAATTATGTTCGGATCCATATGTATGCCTACCATTATAATACATTGAAATAACTTTATCATATTTTTCACACGAGTGTAACATAAGATATGTAGAGTTCTATCTATATGATACATCAGTGACAAATGATTTCTCTTCTAATCCATATTCTGCACATAAACTGTTAAAGCTTGTTTTCTTGCTGGTGATATAGAGATAAAATTAATTGCTTGCCTAATTTTATCTAAAGGTGATTTTATATGTACCAATCCATCTTTTACAATCAAATTGATAATGTGACATACACAACGTTGATGAAAAAAATAAACCTCCAAATATAGGGTTCATATCATCAATAAATTTGTCGACAACAAATTTATTTACACTAGCATTATCAAAAGTAAAACTTCGAACCATTTCTTGCATACCATATTCTTGTATAATATCTTTTAAAACCATGTATATGTTAGTCGCATTATGAGGATAATCTACATATCTGAATGCAATAATCTTTTATGCATAATCCATAGATGATCAATGTAATGAGCTGTAGCAGCAATATAACTTTTTTTATTAATACCGGTCCAAAAATCAAAGGTAAATGATATAACACAATTAAAAGTTTTTGGACTTTCAATAGCGGTTTGTTTTCGTTTGTTATATAATTTTATAGCATCCGAACGAAGAGTATTTCTACAATAAGAACGATACCTGGGTTGGAGATAATTTTGCAAAAGACGAGTAAAGTATTCTGACTCGATCATCGTTAGTGGCATTTCAGCTGCAGCCACGTATACGTCCATTCCTTCATGAAATCTTTCCTGTGAATATACAAAAGTGGAAAGAGTAGAATTTGAATCTGTAAATGTTAGTTCGGTCTGTTTCAGGTCAAGATCGGTTGGTTTCGCTTTGTAACTTCTTAATATATGCCTATTTAAATGCGATGTGCTCGAACTGGGCTTCCAACTAAGTTCTTTACCACAATAATTGCAACATGCTTTCCAAATATCAACTCCATTTTCAACCCCAACTTTTTTGCGAGTCATATGTTGCCAACATTCCGCAAAATCTTTTTTCGACCTTTTAACCTCGACTACTTCCTCCTCTTCGATATCTTCCAAATTAATTAGAATATTTTGAAATGTATCGTACCCCAATGGATTGCTCGAACTACCTTTAAACTGATTAATTTCATAGCTAGTAAAATCCATGTAGAAGTATTATACTTATAGTAAGGAATATTTAATAATAGAATAAAAGAAACTGAATAACACAACCAAATGTTTAAATTGAAAATCAAAGTTAAGAAATTGGAGAGTAGAATACTGAATATTACGTAGAGAGATTAGAGATAGATTGATATGAAATTGTAAAATTTTTCTCGTATTTATAGACAAAAATATATCCGTTTTAATTTTCAAATTCAAATTTTTGATAAGACAATTCGTAGGATATTCAAAAAAATTCAAAATTTTTTAAAAAAGCGCGCACGCAAGCAACAGCTTGCATGCAGCAGGTAGCTTATTTAAAAAAAAAATTAAATTTTTTTTTTAAAAATTAAACACGGGCCGGCCCAAGTCTTGGCTCGATGCAACCGAGCCCGAGCCGAGCCTTTTTCCTAGCCGAGTCCGGGCTGTCCGAGCTTTATTGCCACCTCTAAACGCGCATGACACTTTCACAACTTTGTCAAGCAAGTACGAGAAGTAGTTGAGAGAAATGAGCACAGATATGAGGACCTTGGGGGTAATGTCATCATCTGTGACTTGATCATTTAACCGGTGACCTAATGCAGATCATCTGTGTCCTACTTATTAAGTGCAAACTTGTGTTCCTAAATATTTGGTTAATGTAACTTTCGTAATTAATTGCAGGTGAGTCCTATTAACCAGACAATGTTTTCAGTTAGCAATGAAAGTTCATCTTTCGTTGTTTACATAGAACAACGTACATGCACCTGTAGGATGCTTCAAGTTGATCAACTACCGTGTCCACACGTGTTGGCTATGATTGCAAGCTTGAAAATGGATCCGTATGACTATTGTTCATACTACACAAGAGAAGCACACAGAAAGACATATCTGGAAACAGTTTTTCCTATCGGAAATCCAACTGAATTGATGTTGGATGAGGATTTACAGGACGAAGTTGTATTAGCACCTACTCAAAAATGGAGTAGTGGAAGGCCTAATGAAAAGAGATTTAAATCGGCTTGCAAAGGTAACATAACCGTCAAATGTGGGCGTTGTGGTGAAAGTGGTCACAATCGTAGAACTTGCCAGAGTTTGATTCCGTTGAGTCAGGGGCAATCAAAACACAAAGAGAGGAAGAGAAAGGCAACTGGAGTTGCACAGTGAACGTAATGCCAAGAATTGCTTATTTTTTCATTCATTGTTCGCGCTCATTTCAAATTTAATAAAATGTGACAAATGCAGTTCAATGTCTACTTTGTTACTTTCTATGTACTGAGTTCTGTTTTAGAAATCAATATTATTCTTTTTAACTTCCTATGTGATATGTATTTGAACCAATAGCACAGTCATTTGTGACCTACGTATGCAATCTGTGATCGGTCACAAATATGTGACCTTTAAAATCGTAACTGTGACTCGTGCTTGCAGTCTGTTACATGCTCCTATATTGTGTCAGATGTGAACCTGTGTCTTTGACGCGTATTGTAACCAATAGCCATGGACCTGTGACCTTCCAAATCAAACATGTGACCTACGATACCGAACATGTGATATGTGCAGTCATACCCATCCAATCATCTGTGAATTGTAAACTGAACTGTGACTTTGAACACAAAACATGTGACCTGTACAGACAGTATGTGGCATGGTGTTGTGTTGTGTCACATGTTTTCCAACCACAAAAACCAACACCACGTGGTCTGTACATTAACCTGTGACCAATAGCAATCGAATCGTTACCTAGCCTGTGACCATCAGACTCTAAACTATGACATTTGGACACTAACCTGTGACCACCAGACTCTAAACTGTGACATTCAGACAATAACCTGTGACCTTCAGAAGCAAACTTGTGACCTGTGTAGACAGTGTGTGGCATGGTGTTGTTTTGTGTCAAATGTTAAAAATTGTGTGTCACATGCATTTCAACCACAAATTCCAACACCATGTGATCTCTACATTGAATTGTGACTAATAACAATCGAACCGTGACCTGTGACATTCGAACTCTAACCTATGACCTTCATACCAAACCTGTGACCTGTACAAGAGCCTGTGACCATCAGACTAACCTGTGACATTCAGACTCTAAACTGTGACTATTAGGCTAACCTATGGCATTCGGACTCAAATCTGTGACCTTCATACCAAACCTGTGACCTGTACAGGAGCCTGTGACCATCAGGCTAACCTGTGACATTCAGACTCTAAACTGTGACTATCAGGCTAACCTGTGACCTTCATACCAAACTTGTGATCTGGTTAAACAAACCTGTGACCTGGTTAACCAAATTTCGAAATCGGATATTAATACACACTAATAACCAAAAACAAAATCAATATTCATCTATCACTTCTCAAAAAATGTGAGCAAATGTATTTTCAAGCAAAAACCAACTGGAGTAGGCTAATTAAAATCCAAAATCAAAGATGCGCAGTTAAAAACATACTACAATCCACCAAAATATTCTAGAATCTATCTATTACAGCCTCAAACATTTGTGCAGACTTCAGTATAATTTACTCAAGAACGATGCTCTCTCCCACATTCTGCCGGACTTTCTTTGTTGCCTTCCTGACTTCTCGATGTTTAAATAGCAACGATGTTTTATCAAGACGTGCTCTACCCGCATCAAATTTCATCGACATGGATGACGTATCATCATGTAGCATGTACTCAGCATATTTAATCACGAATATGCCACAGTCGTGTCTGAAAAAAGAAACATAATTCTATTAGGTAAGGAAATTACACATAGCATATTATGTTGTAGTGTGAAGTAGTAATCACATACTTACCCATTTTTTTGTTGTGGAAGAGAGAAATTTAGCATCACCTTCAACTCCATTGAATCATCAACGTTGGCAGTTGAGTCCTTTTTCCATATACCAACATGGTGCATGAGATGCGGTATCATCTTCACAATTGGTTCAATTCCAGTACGCACTTTATGATCATTGTAAGTCTTTCTAGAAGAATTGAAAACACGTAACATGCGCTTGTTTATATCTAGCACCGCGAGCATCCAGTGTGCTTTGTTGATTGGCAAAATTGGCAAAAGCACATGGTCCACTTCCGCCCATGGTCTGCTCAGTGGAATGCGTATGCCCATAATTTCACCAATTAGTCTTTCGTCCGTGACAAGTACAGTCGGATAATTTTTAAACTACGGGAAAATGTTCTTGAGCTTCGCCTGGAACAATGAGTTAGTCGTTGTAGCATGAATTTTTACATTTTCCCCACTTATGGCTAGCTGGCGTATGTAGTGGAAGCACACGTCCATATGCTATCACAATGTAAGGATAATACACAATTAGAAAGTCATACGATCGAAATAACAATAAAATTTAACTTGTGACCTTGAATACCGAACCTATGACCTAGGCAGTGTGCACCTGTAACCTAGGCAGTATGCATCTGTAACCTACATGTGTGCATCTGTGACCTGCTATGTGAATAAGATCCGTGTGACCTGTGTAAGTGAATTGTGTACAACATATGTGATAAGCAACATACCGAACTAGTCAAGGACACATCCCTGGAGACGAGTTCGTACCACCATAATTTATTTCCAATCAGGAAATGTCCAACTAAAAGGGGTGGATGGATATGATCATCTATATCACTAAAATTCTTTCTGCAAATGAGAGTAAGCGATTCAATATTCAGTAAGAATAAAAATAATACAATTTGTAATTACTTATTACGAGGTTTGTATCCTCACTGAAACCAGTTCTGAAAGTCTCCAACATCGGCATCACTTGCATGTTGGTTATAATGTTCGAACGACAGTACGTTTCCTGAAGGCTTGATATGTTTCCCTTCATCGACGACGTATGGAGATTGAAGTGATTTAGCCGGACTAGGAGCCCTTTTCATCGGTAACCCAGAACTAGGTGCGGGAACTTCACGTGATTCATCGATACTGACCCAGTGGATTTGAGCCTTTTCGACGGGGAAACTTCACGTGATTCATTCACCTTCCTCTTACCTCTTGTATTTGAGCCCTCTACGTCGTTCTTCTCCCGATTTTCACTCCTTGAACGAGCCATTTAACTCTCGGTTTATTGAATACAGCTATACGGTAATACTTATATATTGATGGTTATGTGTGGAAGGATTTGTGGCCGGGAGTTCACCGGAGACGGTATGTCGTTGACGAAAGGCTCATTGCAGTTGTGGGTCAGTGAAGATCAAACGTGCGATGTTCGGAAAAGGAAGCGTGTGGGAGGTTTCGAAATTTAGGACAGTAATGGAGTTTTCTAAATTAAAAACCCTTAAATGACGGGATATGCGGTTGTTAATGTATCTATTAAATATTATAATATTTAAATATAATATATCTAATTATAATATATCTAATTTAACATCTCTCTGATTTCGAAAATTACAAACCTGATTTCAGAAATTACAAACCTTAAACCTGAATTAGGAAATGAGATCTCTAAAAGTAGGGTGTGGTGTAATTTCCACTTTTTTTTCTCTAAAGTAGACTCGTATAACACTTCTTGAAAATTTCGACAAGTATCACGTGTATGGATGTATCTATAAACTCAAATTAGGAATCTCAATCCAATTGAAAATTTAAGGGGAAAAAAAAGTATATGTAAAAATGTGACATTAAGTACGTGTTTGATATATAATATTAGACTGTATTATTAACAATTTTTTTAATTTATGTCATCTTTTAATATTACATGTCAAAGAAAATCAACATTATTAATATTTGTGTTAATTTTCGATTTTTAGCACTTCCTACGCTATTTTGGCCCAATGTTAACACTTAATTTCTGTGGAAATTGTTTTCTTCTTTGTTTGGTCTGATTTTCTTGAATTAAAATTCAATATCCAAGGTTAGGTAGGAAAGATTAACCATACAAGTTTTACATGTCATCCGATGATCTCTACAAATTTTCTTTCACACTTCCTCCATGTTAACAATGTAGGTGGCTGGCTGGTTGGTTGGCTATTTTGGGGATCACTCACTCTAGTCACACAACCCGCTTGATGAAAATCAAATAGAGGATCATGTTGCACCCCAAGTGTAAGATTAAAAGTCTCATGTATAGTTTTGAATGGAGAAAGAACTGAGAACCTCTTTTCGACTCTGACTCTTTCGCTTCAATCGTCGCGATCTGTTCATATGCGACCTTATAATGCAATCGTATTTTCTGGTCGAATTGTTATTTTTGTTTTTGTATTCCTGATTTCTCCACTAGGCTAGTTTGGTTGGTTTTTTGCACCTAGTTTTGGTTCATTCTTGACTCAAATCCGTACAAAAATTTTCCACCTCAAACCTGAGACTTTTACCTCTTCATTCTCATAAATCAATGTTGTAGGCAACTTTGCTTTATAAACAATCTATGATATATATTTGTTAGCTGTGGAGTAGTAGAGTTTCATGCACATCAGTTGCACTGGAGGCTAACTTTAATGCCCTTGAGTGTGTGAACGATGAGAGAATTTACAATTTCAATTGACCCTGTTGTTAGCTTGGCAGCATGCGAGCTATGAACCAATATTTGGAATCTTATAGTTTGTGGAGATATGTGTAATAGTAAGTTGTGGAGATATGTGTAAAACGTTTGGTGAGACTTCACCAACCTTTACATATGATGAATTTTCACCATCCATAATATGGAATATAAAAGGCCAAAAAGACCTTATTTTTAGGGACGAGAGTGGGGTGGGTTCGAGGAGGGGTTGACCCTACCCACCTTAGGCGAGGCGAGGCGAGGCGGGGGCGGGGCGGGGTGGAAGCTTGCCTAGTTTGCTGTCCTTTTTTTATTTTTTTATTTTCAAATTTTTGAGTTATGTTATTATTCAAAGTTCAACCCTTAACCCAAAATTTAAAGGTTATTTCATATATCTTTTTTTCTTTCTAATTTTTTCAATCAAGATATTATAAACTTGTTTTGATTAAATAATTTAATTATACTAAAAAGATTGGATGATCGGATTTATAAATTATATAAAACAAATTTTAGTTAGGTAAAATTTTAAATTGACAATTGTATAATATAATTATTGGATTAAAAACATGTTATAAATTTGTAAATACATTTAACAATATTTTAAAACTAACATCAAGAAACGGGTTCGGTGCAGGTCACGCAACCCGAGATGGGGCGCTGCCTCGCCTCACCAACCCATCGGGTCGGGGCAGTTGGAGAGGACGGGACAAATTTTTTTGCCATCACTATTTATTTTGCAACCAAGAAAAAGCAAGCATCGAGGTGATAGTGAGTTTTGAGCGCTTGAATGAGGTAATACAAGAATTTGAATTTTTCTCTTTAGTTTTTTCACGCTTACTAGTTTGCTCTTACGAGTGCAGTCAAATAAAATCTCATGAAACTCAATTAAATATTTAAGTGTTGTACAATAACTTAGAACAAACAGACTGTAGCAATTTGACTATTCGCTATGAGGTCAAAAGTCCAACTCCATCATCTATGTGGTTGATCAACATTCTATATCAATATACTGAATGGCGTAAAATATTTATATAACAATTTAGAATTTGTTTGTTATAATTGTCACAAATCAAACTAGAGGTAGCTTTACAATTTGGTCAAATTATATAATGAAGATCAAAAGGGATAGATCTAGAAAGTCGAGTAAGCTGGGGCGGTTGTTGATTGTTGACGGCCGCAATAGTAAAATTATTTATTAATATTAAAAAAATCTTCAATTAATATAAACGTAAAGTCATATACATACAAAAATATAATCCAAAATAAAAAGAATACATTTTTTGAATCATATACATATAATCAAATTTCAAGTTTTATGAACTTAAGCAAGACAATATGAAGCTTATACGTAAAATATGATTAAACGGTAAATACAAGTTTCGAACTTAGGCGAAGCTTATGCAAAGTTTTTAAAGCCATGATTTTTAGAACTATTTTTAACCAAAAAAAAGTGTTTTTCGAGCTCTTAAAAGAATAAAGTACGGTACCTAGATTGTCCAAATTTAAATTTTGCAAAATAATTTTGATAAAATCTAACAATAAAAGATATATATATATATATATATATATATATATATATATATTATGCATAGCTATCATACCCGACCTGATTGTTGATTGGACAAATCATTGGGTCAATGGTTCAACCGTTAGATCATTACAAAGTCGAATTTTAGTTAAGAAAAATTAATTTTTAAAACAAAGAGTCTATTACTTTGAAAAAACCGAATATATATTCTCTTGTTACATTTGTTGTTAACAATCTTCAATTGCCATACTAGTCAAGATTTCCATTATCACATGATGAGCACGTGTTCGATTCTCACCCATTGCAAATGTGATTTAAAATTTTGCTTTGAGCCAATTTGGTAGTTAAAAAAGTAAGAGGAGTGGAGGTTCTAGGAATCGAACCCTATGCCTCTTCCATGCAAAGCGAGCAATCTATTATATCAACTACACAATATTTTGTTAAAGGTGGTCCATTTATAATATTTAACGTCAAAGAATAATAGAAAACTAAGGAGAGTACCGAGTAGGATAAAAGCTTATTTAAAAGAAAAAACTTTCTCATACAACTCATTTGAGCTATTACAAATACAAGAAGAAGATATAGATTTTGATAGTATAGAATTAATAGATAATGAAAAAATCTATAATATGTTAATAACAGAACAAGACATAGAAATTTAATATCTAAATTAGAAAAAATGAAAATTTTAGGAGAAAATGTACTAAAGTTTTGGGAAAAAGATAAAATATTATGTGAATTAAAAATAAAAAATCCAGAATATATAATTAAGACAAAAAATATAGAAGCAACAAATTTATATATATATTTTCAGGCGAAGCTAACACGGGCAATAGAACCGACTCGTCCGGTGCTGATTCCGCCACTAAAGATCAATGCAATGCTCTAAATGTGGTTCTATTTCGATTTAGAGACTAATATCTAGATGTATTTCTTGTTCTTGTCACAAACAGATAAGGAGAACTTGATAGTAATATTATTGATAGTGCGATGAAATTATTGAATTCCCACTTCCTTAACATATTAAAAAAATAATCAAGATTAAGTTACACTTAATCATAAAATTGGATGGGAAGAATTAGGTGCGTGTGAAACGAATGTTTGCATTAGGGTTTTTTAAGGAGAAATGGATTTATTGTTTTACTGGGAAGATTAATTGGGAGTCTGTTGTAAAAATTAGATGTTATATAGAAATTAGGAGGAACATGTTTTCAAGTTTTAGCCCGTAGGGATTAAAATCATATTTTTAATAGATTTCGATCAAAATTATGTAGTTAAATAGTTGTGGGTCTCATAAAATATGTGGTAAAAATTAGTTGTTGACTTTAATTTAAATTTAAATTTAAATTTTAGTTTCTACCAAACAAGGGCATAAATTCATCAAGCAGACACTAATTTTCAAAAATTATGTGGTAATTAGCCATTATTAAGTTAAATATATATTATAGTATTAATAAAATGAAAATTAGAACCAACTATATAAAGAAAAAGCTTGTTTCCTTTTTTAATTATCGCATAAACATAGCATATTCCTTTCGTCTTTCATTAGCAACCATTTTCAAGGTTTGTTCCTCTCTCTCTCTCTCTCTCTCTCTCACACACACGCGCGGTAGTTATACTATTTTAGGAACAGTGTCAAGGGAAAAGCTAGATACCCGAGAGCCTACTAAATAGTGTTGGTCAACCCGTGAAGTCGAGTGAGTGTAGAGTGGTCCCATTGTAGGTTGATTGGATTCAGTCTATCATGTAGCATTGCATCGATAGTGGTATGTCATTATAATTTAATTTTAATCAAATATATTTGTAATTTCTAATTGATTTAAAAGGTCAAATAGTAATACAGTTAAATTTTCAAATACTTTTTCATGATGAAGAAGATTTTTATCAAGAACATATATACATCTAATACTTTCAACTCTCATGAACTTCAAATTGCTCAAATTGAACAAAACCTCCATAACTGCACTATTCCACAGGTAAAAAAAGTTCTATCCATGAAATATGAAAGTTTAATTTCCGTCAAGATTATGTTATCAAAATTTGTTAAGAAATATAAATTGTATTATTATGGTCTTGTGAATATTACAATGTAAGAGACCCTATTTATAGGGTTACAAATAACTGTAGAAGGAAATAAATATAAAAGGAAAGATTACACAATAATCTACTATGGAAAATAATCCTACACTAAAAGGAAATACTATAATGGAAAATACTCCATATTATTTTCTATATTCCAATACGCCCCCTCAAGTTGGAGCATGGAGATTACGAATGCCCAACTTGCCATTACGAGCTAGCTGTGCTGTCAAGTCATCATCTTAAAAAAATCTAGAAAACGAATGACGCTAACAATTTTTTTTTTTTAGTTTTGTTTTGTTTAAGAAAATCCCGAATTTTCAAGGGGCAGGGGAAGGGCCGATAAGGTTCAAGGTACCGACCATTCAAAGTTTTAAAAACCTCTAGTTAGTTTAAGAGGCATGGGGAGTGCCGGTAAAATTTAAGGTACCGACCCTTCAAAATTTTAAAAAAATCCCTAGTTAATTTAAGAGACAGGGGGAGTACCGGTAAAATTTAAGGTACCGACCCTCCAAAATTTTAAAAACCTCTAGTTAGGTTAAGAGGTAGGGGGAGTGCCGGTAAAATTTAAGGTACCGACCCTCCAAAAATTTTAAAAAAATCTCTAGGTAGTTTAAGAGGCAGGGGAAGAGCCGATAAAATTAAAGGTACCGACTCTCCAAATAAAATAGAATTAAATTCCCAAAAGAAGGGAAAAAACAAATTTTTTTTTTTTATACCTCATATGATTTTGAAATAAGTTTGCTTACTGCATCGGATGAGTTGGTTTCTTCACAACAATCTTCGTTATTTGCAGTAATCGTTGAATCAGCATCTGAATCTAAATTGCGCCACCTAGTTAATGTCTTCTTTGATCTTTGTGCCAATACCATAGAAAACTAAAGAAGAGTTTTGTGGCCGTTGTGGAGGATCAGAAGATGAATAAAAAAAACAATTTTTTTTTTTTTTTTTTTTTTTTTTTTTTTTTTTTTTTTTTTTTTTGCAAGTTTAACCCAAGACCAAGTTAAACCTGCTCTGATACCATGTTAAGAAATATAAATTGTATTATTATGGTCTTGTGAATATTACAATGTAAGAGACCCTATTTATAGGGTTACAAATAACTGTAGAAGGAAATAAATATAAAAGGAAAGATTACACAATAATCTACTATGGAAAATAATCCTACACTAAAAGGAAATACTATAATGGAAAATACTCCATATTATTTTCTATATTCCAATAAAATTTTTGAACAAACCTTAGCAATTAAAAACCAGACACCTCAAATAAATATATTTTCAAAAGATACTATTCAATCTTATAGGAAGAAATTTAAATATCTTCATGTGAGACTTATTTAAATTGCATTCAAATCTTTGTTTAGACTTGGTCAAGACATTCCAATCATGTTAACTCTTAGAGATAGGAGACTTCTCAAATTTGAAAATTCATTATTATCCGTTTTAGAATCAAATCTTGAAAGCGATCCAATTTTCTCAAAATGTTATCCAAATTTTACAATCAATCTTAATGATGGAGCTATTCTTAACGCTTTTACTCTTCATATTCAAACAAAAAATCTCAATTTTGATGATCGTTCAAATGCATTTGATGTAATATATAAAATATATTATAAACTTATGAACACTCAACTCAATATCCGAGCTCTTCCTTCATCTCCTAAGGAAGAAAGCCTTCAGGTGGAAGTCAATCCGGTTTATTCAAATACCATGATTCCTAAAAGGATACCATGAAATCTTCAATCTCAAGGAGTTGAAAGAGATTTGAAAATGCTCAAAACCTAATTTCTCATCCTATTCGAATTACTCCTGATCAAATAATTTCATTTCGTTATGGACATGTCAAGGTGATTTTCGATAAAGCTTCTACATCGAATAATCGTCAAAGGTCCTATTCATCTAGATCTGCAAATAGATCTAAAAATCATTTTCAATCATCAAAATTGTCAACCTCTTGTGATAAATTAAGAGGAGTTGATTTTGCTCCTAATATTCAAAGGACTCAATACACCCCTGATATAGATAATGAATAAAAAAAGCTCGATTCTCCTACTTTATCAGATATGCTGCTAAATCTATTTGACAGATTGGATTAGCTGTGTACTGTAACACCCCAATTTTCATACATCTTGAAATATTACCAAAAAATTCATTTATTTTTATTTACTTAAAAGGTAGAACAATAAAATACAGAATTATTTAATAAACAAAATATTGAAACATTCATAAACTTAAAATTTAAATCATGAAATCATATCTTTAAAAAAAATTACATTCTCATTTAACTAATTCAATAATAATATTTAAACAAATCAAACTAATAAATCAAAGGCACTAAAACTTAATGTTTTTCGCATGTCGAAATCCCTTGGCAGTCTACCGCACCATTCCGTCACAGTTTCAATCAATCCGAACTAACCTGAAAACTTATAGTAAGAGTGAAGATTAAAAAAAAAAAAAACCCAGTAAAATACGCGTAGTTTTCATGCGCAATTATATAACAATAACATAGACAATTCATACCACATTTCTCTTTATGAAGTATATCTGATATGAGCACAGAGTCGAGCTCGTCGAAGGCAAGTCCCGGGAAAGATCTATTGATGGTCAAAGGCGGACCGATGACACGATCGAGAGCAAAGCGGGTGAAAGAGGTGATGAGATTGCTCGTACAAGAGATGGTCGATGAAATGATGATCTTGGAGAATAAAGGAGCAAGTCCCGTGTTGGGATCGGAGGCCGAAACAAGATGGAGCAACTTGATTCAAGCGGACGAAAAAAGAGGCAAAATCTTGTGCCATGCTACCACATAGCACAAAGAGGCGTGCGGTCGCACAGTCTAATACCGAGAGCTGAAGGGGACTTTTCAATTGATCCATGCGACAGCATGGAAATGTACCATGCGACCGCATGATTGTTTTCCGGGGTAGATTGTTTCCTTTTTCACGTTTTTCCTTATTTGGTTAGAATTATAGTTTTACCATAACAATGTAATCTCCTAGTTATTTTATGCATGTTTTACTAGATTTCTAGGCTAGTATAAATACCTTCATTATTCTTCATTGTAAAAACTTTTGACAATTATTATATCGATAGGCTATTTGCTTTCATTCTTCGTTCTTCGTGGACAAACGTGAACTTATCAAAAAATTCTTGTGGCGTTCAAATCAACCGGGTTGGGTTCTTAATTAATTCAATCAAAAGGGTCAACAACTTCATTTATTGAACTTTTGGTTATTTTGATTCGTTAATTCACGAATCAATCCATAAACCGAGATTTACTTTGGCTTTCTTGAGTTCTACATCAATTCGTCGTGGGTTTGATAGTTTAACACTATCCGGGTTCACATCAATATCGGTGACCAAGTGAGATACTCATCATTTCTCATTTTGAATTCCCGATGGATTTCATATTTCGTTAGGTTGAACCCTCTGTCCTTCTCTTTTTTCTTCGTTGGACCTATTCCATTTCCGCTTTCCTGAAGGCTTGGCACATTGCTGAAAAATTGAGCAATCTCTAATCTATTTGAGATTGCCTGAGCAGTTTTCAAAACCTGACTATAGGTGGTGAATTGGTGGGCCGCCATTATTCCACCAATCTCCAGACGCAATCCCAGTTCAAACCTCATTGCTTTCTTTGTCTCCGTGTCCACCAGGTATGGTGCGTACCTAGAGAATTGTTTGAACTTTCTCTTATAATCCTCAACCTTCATCTTTCTCTATTTCAATTGAAGAAATTCTGTCTCCTTTCGGATTCTTAGAGCTTGTAGGAAGTATTTTTCCATCATTTCGTCCTTAAATTGTGTCCAAGTTAGAGCACGTTGTTGCACTTGTGTTCTAGTGTGCGATGCTGACTCCCACCAGTGGCCTGCAACATCAGCCAACATGAATTCTGCACATGATAACTTTTGAGCATTAGTGCAAAAAAGATGTTTGAAAATTTGCTCCATTTCTCTTATCCATTCCTCAATTGCTAATGGGTTTGCCTCGACATTGAAGGTTGGGGGTTTGTAGCGGCGGAATTGTTCTACAATTGAACTAGTAGTGTTAGCATTTGCATTCTAAGTCCCAACATGCTCTTGTTGTCTACCCAAATCTTGTATAGCCCTTAGCAATTTTCTGATGACCATAGCTTGGTTTTGTTGTTATCTCGACAATTTTTTAACACAAATAAATTTTTTAATGATTTCACCAGACAAATTAAAAGCTGGTGGAATAATTATTTAGCTGATGAAGATCGTATTACTATTTGTTCTATGGTCAATGCTCAAAATCAAAGCTATAGTTTTAATACTCCTATTTATTCCATTCTCAAACATTTTATTGGAACTCCAGATCTTCTTCAGGATAGAACATCTGAGATTTTGATAAATCTTACTATTCCAAACCTCCGTGACTTTCATTGGTATACAGATGTGTTCCTTACCAAAGTTTTAATTCGATAAGATTGTAATCAATCTTCTTGGAAATAAAGGTTTCTTTCAGGACTTCCAAAACTCTTTGTAGAAAAAGTAAGGAATTCTATCAAACTCAGACATTATGATACTATTCCATATGCTCTTCTTGCTTATGACAAAATTATAAATTTTGTCAATAAAGAAGGATTAGCATTATATAATGATCTCAAACTCAAATCAAAATTGAAATCGGAAAGATTTGAAAGTCGTAAAGAACTAGGATCATTCTATGAACAATATGGTTTTGAAAAGGTTATTCCTCCTTTTTCAAAATTCAAAAAGAGAAGTTTTCCTTTTCATATGAGAAAAGATCTTTTCATAAACAAAAATCTTTTCAAAAATCCAATCCTCCTAAGTTCTCAAAAAGAACGTTTTCAAAGAAAAGGGTTTCTAACTTCAAATATTACTTGCTGGAAATGTAAACAAATAGGTTACTATTCAAATAAATGTCCTATGAAAGGAAAGATTAATAATCTTTAGATTAATGAAGATGTTAAACTTGAACTTTTCAATTTACTCAATTCTAGCTCAGATGAAGAATCTGACTTGGAAATTGAACTAGTTTATCAACAACAAAAGATTTTGATGTTGAAACAAATTGAAATTCTTCCTCTACTTCAAGTCAAAGTAAAGAAGTCCGTGGTTAAAAAACCATAAATGTTCTTACTAAAGAAGAAGAATTTATTCAAGAAATAGTTGAGAAGATTGAAATCCTCAACTAAAGAAAAAATTCTCTTTTCTTTCACCATCAAAACAATCATTAACATCTTCTGTAACACCATTTAATATGAAAAATATTTTAAATCGGTTCAATATTGAATCAATGTCTTCAAAAACTTCTAGTTCTGATTTAAGATCTGAAGTAAATAAAATGAATTCTCAAATTTCTACTATCAAACGTCAAATGAAAGAGGTTCGAATGGAAGTTGTATTCTTAAAAGCAAAAAAATTTAGAACAAGAATACATTTCTAAACATGAATCCTCTTCTTCTAAAGATGATACTTCTCACGCTTCTCATTCCACTCCTCAAACCGAAGAAGAAAAGATCAATGTTATAAAGCGTATTCAACTTCAAAAATAGTATTGTACCATGACTATTGTTGTCAATAAAGAATTCAAATTCATCTCCAGAATTTTAATAGATTCAGGAGCTGATTAAAATTGCATTCAGGAAGGGTTAATCCCTATCAAATACTTTTTTAAAAAAAATACCCAGTTTCTTTATGGTGCTAGTGGGAAAAAGCTCAATATTCAATATAAGCTTTCAAAAGCTCATGTTTGCAATTCTAATATTTGTTTCAAAAATATTTTTTATTTAATTAAAGATTTAGATCAAGAAGTTATTTTTGGTACTCCCTTTATTGTTCAAATTTACCATTTTCAAGTAGATTCAAAATGATTAACAATTACAATTTTTGGTCAAGAAATATGTTTTAAATTTAAAAATACTCCTTATAAAGATGTTAATTGTTTAAAAGAAGCCTCTATTTCAAAATTAGTTAACAACATTAATTTCAAAATAAAAATAAAAATAAATCACATTCAATAGCTTAAAGAAGAAATCAAATTTTATAGAATTGAAGAACAAATACAAAATTCTTCAATAACAAAGAAAATTTCATGTTTTAAAAAAAAAAAAAAATAAATAAAATTGAAAATGAAATATGTTCTACTATTCCTATTGCTTTTTTGAATAAAAAGAAGCATATTATTTATCTTCCTTCTGTTCATGATTTTCACGAGTTTATGATTCCTACAAAATCTCATCCTATTCAAACGAATAAAGGATTACTTGATCATTGTTTCAAGCAAATCAATGATTTACTTAAAAATGACTTATCCGCCCAAGAAAATCACCATGTAGTTGTTCTGCATTCTATGTCAATAATTCAGCTCAAATTGAACGAGGTGCCCCACGGCTTGTTGTCAATTGCAAGTGCCTCAATAAAGCCCTTCAATGGATTCGATATCCATTACCTAAAAAGAAATATATGTAAAATAGATTACTGAAAGCTATTATCTTCTCCAAATTCGATATGAAATATGACTTTTGGCAGATTCAGATCAAAGAAGAAGATAAATACAAATCTACTTTCAATGTTCCCTTTGGCCAATATAAATGAAATGTTATGCCATTCGATCTCAGCACAAAAAGTTTTTCTTTGTCCCACATCTATAAAGTTCTCAGGTAATTATATACATTTAGGAACACTTACACCAATTCAAAGAAATCTTGAATTTGTTGATAAATTTTCAAATGAAATTCAAGAAAAAACAAGTTTGTAGCGCTTTTTAGGCTGTGTCAATTATGTGATTGATTTCATCAAATGTATAAGACTATTATGTTCTTCTCTTTTTTAAAGGCTACAAAGCATCCTCTACCTTGGAGTCACGAGCACACTCTAGCTGTCCAAAAAATAAAAAATGTTGTCAAAAGCATTCCATTTCTTTCAGTTGGTTAGATTCCATTAAGGAGTTTGAACCGACCTTCAAAAGAATTATGCAACCATCAAGAAAGAAATTTTATCAATAGTTTATATATTTCAAAATTTCAATATGATTTAATTAATAAAAAAATCAATTTGAAAATTGATTGCAAAGCCTAAAAAAATGTTTTACAAAAAGACATTAAAAATCTTGTTTCAAAACAAATATTTGCAAGATGGCAAGCTATTTTGTCATGTTTTGATTTCTAAATCCTATATATACAAGGAAAATCAAACATTCTTACAAACTTCCTTACAAGAGAGTTCATACAAAAGAAAATTCCTTTTGAGTGAGATACGAGTGTTTCAATGGATTCTTCAGTTTCTTCGTTTCAAAAGAAGAACAATAGGAAAAAGACTTTAATTTCTCTATATTCAATAGATGAATATCTTTAAAGATCAAGAAAAGAACCAAGTTCCTCATCCTCTAAAAAAAACCCTTGCTACTTTTGTTTCAAAAACCTACACGAAATAAAATTGTTCCAAAAGAATCAAAACCCTCAAATTTAAAAAAAACTGTTCAAACTGGATTGGGTAAATTACTAGAAATCAACCCTCCAAAAGCCTTTTAATATTTTACAAAATCCATTTATATTCCAATTTTTGAAAAGGAAACTTCACAGATACATATATATTCATCCCTAAATGAATGTCTTCAAGACTTATTTACTTCTCAATTTCAATTCATGCCCTGAAATATCAAAAAGTCCAGAAACTTTTATGAAGCCAATCTTATCAAAACACGATCCGCTAACATAATCGACACTCCAAATCCTAAAAAATCGAACCAAATTGATTTTTCAAAAATAAGTATTCAAAGGATTTTGTCGTGTGAAGACTAGGAATAAGACCCATGGAGTGAGAAAAGAATGGGTTTATCTAAAGATGAATAATTTGAATCTCATTTCAATTATTTTGATTATCAAGATGCTTGGTAACATGTATTTTATTTTTGATCGATTCCTCATTCCTGATTTATTTTATTTAACCAAGCACGTTCTTCAAACTTTCCAAAATGATTTCAAACATGGTTCGAATATTTTGGAATTAATGAGAAAATTTTACCTAGTCTTACTCATCAAGAATTTACACATTTCAAATCAGAGGTAAAACAGTTTTCAAAACTCCAAGAAAATGTTTTGTTCCAATTTGCCTTCAATATCAAGGTCTTATGGAAATTTTGTTGGGACTTCAATATTATTCAAAATTCAGACTTTGAATATAATGTTAAAAGAATTGTTCGGAGTTTCAAAATAAAATGGTTGTCAAAATTCCATTAAATAAATTGTTGCTCAAAAGCGGTTAATTCATGGATTCAAGAGCACATGAATATTGGCGTTCCAAAAGTTTCAAAGAAAGAACAAGAAAAACATGTTGATTTTCTCATTGAAAAATTAAAATTATTAGCCATGTTAAATCAGTGCAAGACGCCATAAGAATTATCAATTATTTCAAAAAAATTCCTTCTTTAGCGGAATCCACTTCAAAAAATTCAAAATTCATTCAGGATAGTTCTTCTCAAACAGGGTCGGAAACAAACTATTCCCAAAGCAATGGAGATGACTGGTACGACATAGATATGGATGCACTCATTGATCAAGAAGAAACTCAAAGAACTCCAAAATGACTATATGGATCCAGAAAATATCGGGTTCTAAAATCAAAAGATACTCGATTTCAATTATGTCTACCACCTCAAAAGTTGTTCATGTCATCACTACCGTCAATTAAATAATGGACAAACTTTAATAAAGGAGATTCCAATTTTATCAACTTTGTTAAAACTACTTTATAAAAGGAAACCATTATTTCAAAAAGAGGATGCGGACAAGTGACAAATGGCCTACAATATTCATTGTTCAAGATTCCTTCAATATATTTCAATGAAGATTTCAAGTCTGGAATTCATGTATTAAATGAGATCAAGACTCAAGACTCCGGCAATAGTTTTTAGCGGGAGAAAAACTTCTTCAAGAAAGCTTAGATTTCCTTCTAATCTAAATTTTCTTTTATCAATATACTTTGTGTCAAATAGGTTTGTTCTTCAGTACATTTGTATCTATCAATTCAATTCTTCTATTACTATTTCAACTCTTCTATTGAAAATTTACTATATATCCATTACCTTCAAATTCGCAGAACATTAAGCAGCAAACTTTTATAGCGAATGTCAAGTTAGTGGCTACAAATCCAAATCTAGCTCCGATTGCAATTCAATCCACCGATTACAATTCAATCCACCGATTACATTGATTATTTAAATCTAGTCAGCGATTTGATAGAACATGTGGTCAAAATTTATATGTGGGTTTAATATTTTAAAATACAACTTCTGCTCCAATTTTTATTGGTGTTTTCGTTATTCTATAGATAACAAGTTGAGCCATGCAAACCTCTCAAAAACTTTTTGGGGTCATGCATTGATTGTCGTGTGCTACACACTAAATTGTGTTCTATCCGAGTCGGTTGATAAAACTCTAAAATGCAGAAGGCCCAACTTTTCTTATGTTAAAGTTTGGGACCGTGACACTTACGTGAAACGCACAAAGTCAGATAATCTTGAAACTAAATCCGATAAATGTGTATTTATGAGATGCCCAAAAGAGATAATTGGATATCAATTCTATAATCTCACCGAGAAGAAAGTGTCTGTCTCAAGACATGTCATTTTTCTAGAGAAAGAGTTCATTCTAAGATAGAGTAGTGGGAGCAATTTAGAACTAGAAGAAGTTCATGAATACACAAATACTGTTGACCAATTAGATGAACCTGAGTCTGATCCCACACTTGCTGAGGGACAAACTCTCGATCACGACATAGAGACTCCGAGGACACTCCAACTCGGTGTAAATCAAGTACCATTCGACCTCCTAGAAGGTACAAATTAACGATTACTAATAGGTTTTACTAATCGAAGAAGATGACCTACTAATTACACAAAAGCAAAGTCATGTGTTGACTTAAAGAGATGTCAGGAGGCCATGAAATTCGAAATGAACTCAATGTATGTAAACAAGATTTGAACCTTGGTCAACCTTTTTGATAAGATAAAACACATAGGTTGTAAATGGGTTTATAAGAAAAAGGTCAACGTGGATGTGAATATACATACATAAAAAGAAAGGTTGGTATCAAAAGGTTACAAACAAAGACAAGATGTTGACTTCGATGAACATTTTTTCTTGTAGCCATGTTGAAGTCCATTCGGATTTTGCTTGCAATAATTGCATATAATGATTATGAGATATGACAAATGTATGTAAAAACTGCTTTCCTTAATGAGAACGTAGAAGATGAAGTGTACGTGATACAACCCAAATGTTTTGAATCCAAAGAAGCTAACAAGGTATGCAATTTTGATTAATCCATTAATAGATTAAAGCAAGCCTCTGGAAGCTGAAATCTTCGCTTTGATGAGACAATCAAAAAGATTGATTTTATCAAAAATGAAGATGAACCTACTTTTATAAGAAGACAAGTGGAAGATATCGTATTCGTACCTAATATTATATATGCCATATTATTAATGGAAAACGATATCACAATGCTTCAATCGGTGGAATTATGGTGTCAAAGAATTTCTCCATGAAAGATATGGGAGAAGCAGCTTATATTTTAAGTATTAAGATCTATAGAGATAGATATTGAAGATTGCTTGGCTTATCCCAATCTTCACACATAGTTAAAATATTAAGAATATTTAACATGAAAGAATCAAAGAGATGATTGTGTCCCAAGTCACATGGTATTTACCTCTCAAAGGATATGTGTCCAAAACACATGATGAGATGAATCGCATGGATAAGATTCTTTATGCATTAGCAATAGGATCTATCATTTATACGATGCTATGTGCGAGACCACATGTTTTATATGCTCTAAGTGTTAGGTTTCAAGCAAACCCTGGTGAGAAACATTGGATAACAATTAAAAACATTCTTAATTACGTAAGAAGGACTAAATACTTGTTCTAATATATACAGAAAATGAACTAAAAGCTCATGGATATTGTGATACTACCTTCCAGTCTGATAAGGATGATAGCAAATATCAATCTGGATATGTGTTCACTCTCAACAATGGAGCATTTAGTTGAAAAAATTCCAAACAGAAAACAACCACTGTTTCAACAACAAAAGCCAAGTACATTGTTGTTTCTGAAGCAGCAAAGAAAGATGTCTGGATCAAAAAGTTCATTAATGAACTTAGAGTTGCTCCTAGCATTGTTGATCACATACCTCTGTATTCTGATAACAGCGAAGCCATTGTGTAAGGAAAGGAACCAAGGTTTTATCAACGATCCAAACATGTGTTAAAACATTACCATCTCATCAGGAAAATTATACAAAGAAATGAGTGAGTTCCCACAGATGATAATATTACAGATGCATTGATAAAGCCGTTGTCACAGTATAAACATGATCGTCATGTAAACTCTTATTGCATTATATACATAAGTGATTGGATCTAGTGCAAGTGGGAGTTTGTAAGTATTGTGCTTTAAGTTCATCCGATTTAAGTTGTAAACACTTTTAATATGATGATTAATGCATTTTATATTTTGACAAGATCTATAATTTAATTGAATTTATTAAACTAATATAATCCAAAGATTCAAATCTTAATAACTTGTTAATCAAAAAGAGCTGTAATTGAAAGAGACAAATTATATATGACTAAATCTTAAATTATCCTTAGTCATAAGTAATAACGAGGTACGAATATCGTTATTACGATTAGATAATCATGTGTGACATTTCTCACTTTCGAAGTAAGTAACTGATCATACAAGCTCAAATGTAATAACATTTAAATGAACACGTGGATGATTTGTTAAAGAGCATAACATTAGAGACCCACTGGAGAGATTCTACATGGAGAACTATTTGAATGTCAGTGGTAAATTCCTAACGTTCGGTAGTGGAATTGTATGCACATTTTTGCTATATATCATTATCATTTCTGAAACACCTCTGAACAATAATTTGTTCCATTTTGTTGACATTTTTATGAATTTGAATCTATTTAACCCAACAAGAAAATTGATGAAATGGGCCCCTTTAAAATGGGTTTGAGGTCTTGTTGGATTAGATCTGGAACCACTGGTGACGGTGATGGTGGTGGTATTCGTAGTGGGAGAGATGGTGGGAAGAAGAAGAGGGTAATGGAATAGGAATAGGAATAGGAATAGGAATTAATTTTATTTCGTAAACTAAGTAGGTTTATTAGCAATCCAAGTTCTGAACATTGGAAGGCCATCGGTAAAGTTCTTGGTTACCTAAAGAAAACCAAAAACCCTGGACTACAATATACAAAGTTTCCTAAAATCTGGGAATGTTATACTGACACTAGTTAGATATCGAGTGCGAGAGAAAATAAGTCCACTTCAAGTTGGGTATTTACCCTTGGAAGTGGTGCAATTTCTTGGAAGTCTAAGAAACAAATATGCATTACTCACTCAACAATAGAGTCGGAGTTTATATCATTGGCCGAAACTGGAAAAGAAGCTGAGTGGCTAAGTGATCTATTATATGAAATACCATTAGATATGAAGGATATTTCTTCAATACCTGTCTTGTGTGATAGTCAAGCTATTCTTGCTCGAGCATATAACGATGCATACAATGGAAAGTTTAGACACACGAGTTTAAGACACGAGTATGTAAGGAAATTAATTAAGCATGGAATAATTTCTCTAACACATGTTAAGTCTAGTGAAAACTTAACTGATCCATTTACTAAACCTTTCACTAGAGAATTAGTAAAATTGACATCAAGTAGGATGGGGTTGAAACTCCTTAACTAAATTCACCAATGACAGCATCCCTACCAAAAGTATACTAAACAAGTATATTTAGGTTCAAGGGGTAATAACAAGTCATTTGATAAGTGGATGGATTTCAACACTATTAAATTTATTAAACCCTATCTTTGGTAAATAGTTTTGGTTGTTACTATTGGAGGGATGAGTTATAATTAAAACTCTTAATGAAGTTCAGTATAGGGTACAAGTATTTCTAAAAGTAACAAAGATATTGGGAGAACTTCACCTATGTGAACTTCGAGGTGGTGCCACCTCATTAGAGAGTTGAAGTTTTCTCTCATTAAAAGTTCGATGAAAAAAGATAAGTGCAATGTTATATTAGCACTAAGCGAGTTGAAGGAACTAGTGAAAAATTAACACTTGTGTGTGTGATTTCATCAGTATTGTCACAATGAATAATTGGTTCAAAGCTCTCCAACTACCTAAAATTTTGTTAATACTTTATGAGATTTATACTATGGTCAAATTCAAATCAAAGATATCTTATTCTTATGCATAAGTGTTGGTACTTGGTTATGTGAAAACATTGATTTTAAACAAGTGGTGGATTGTTCTAATATTGTTGTTTAAAATCAAATGAGATGGATTGAGATAGAAGTTGATGAAGTGGAAAATGGAGCCATAAAAATGGCTTATGGGACCGCATAAACTTTTAAGGCTTGCAGTCTCATGTGAAATTATAGAGAAATTAGAGGCAGCCAATGTTATAACTATGCGACCCCCTAGTTATAGCATAAGCGCTCGCATATAGCAAATATTGTGACCATTGTGGCTGTTTGTTTTTTTTTTACCCTTTTTTTTTAGATTTGGTGGCCTTTCATTCTTTTTTGGCACCACTTCGTGTAAACTAATCAATGCCTATAAATAGGTGATCAAAGTTCAATGTAAATACAATGAAAAATCATATGAAAAAAAAAATATCATTCATCCACAATTCTAAAGAAATTATCAAATATTCAAAACCTTTTTTTCACTTGTTCATTTGAAGATTCACTGTACTTTTGATGTTCTTCTTTAAGGCTTGTTTAATCCTACAAACTATTTGCCAATTAAATCGTTAAAAGCATTATGGAGGAGACAAATATCGTTTGAGGACAACGATGAGTTCAAGCCTTTGTCGGATTTCATTATGTTCTTCTTCTTCTATTTTTCTCCATTGCTGTAATAATTTTTTTTTTAAAATTTTCATAACAACGATTATGGGTTTGGAATTAGGTTTATGATATGTTTTGTCCTTGCAATGGAATAGTAAGATTTTGCCCACTCTTTTATTTATCCCAAAAATAAATAAATAAATTGAGTGTACCATCCTGTTTTTGGTAGGGATTAAAATTAAATTTTTAGTAAATTGGTGAAATGTACTGTTAAAAATGCGGATCTTATAAATTATATGGTTAAAATTAATTGTTAATTTTAATTTAGCTTAAAATCTTAATTTTAATCCCTGCTAAAAGGGAATATATATTTTTGAAAACTTATATGTCCGACATTAGTATTGTGCTTCGAACTTTAAAAGTATTACTCAACGCTTATTCTTGGTCATATATATGAAAATAAATATTTCTTTATTATTTCATGTAAGTACTCTTCCCTGACCTCTTACATTACAAGCATGCATGGCACTGCTAAATTGCATTTCGGGGAACACCTCAAATGCAGAAAAAGATAAAGGGAAATTGTTAAATTTCTGTCATTATTCGCACTCCGCAGCACGTCCAACTTAGTCAATTGCTGTAACCAGGGAAAAAAAAAATGTCTACAAATTAGAAATAGAATTGAACAAGAAATAGAGTAAGAAAAAAATGCACTTGCTATTGTCTACAACAAGATCTGAATAAGTAAAAGTGTCCCCCTTTTAAAATAAATGCCTTAACCTATTAGAGAAGTTTGTTTAACATAGTGTTAAATCAATTAGAAAGTTTTAATTTAAATATTGTTGTCATTGATCAAGAAAATTGTTCACATGTCTATCTTTTGATATGAATATGAAAACCGTTTGCATTTGAGGGAGCGTCTGAAATAGTAACACCCAGTGTCTAGCCATGATTTTGGGCACAAGCTACGGGACTAATGTATATGGGTTTATCTAAACAAAATAAACAAAAAAAAAAAAAAAAAAAAAAATCCTAAGAACAAAGTGGACATTTGCAGGGCGGATATGGGCTACACTTGTAGTCGGTCGAGCCCTTGCCTATATTCGCCCTGGTAACACTGTTTGCATGTTCCATTTAATGGGAAGTTTACGTTATTCGTTTTTTGGTTTATTATACAGATGGTGTAGGAGCAAACTAACCACCACAGCTGAAGGAAGGAAGGTTGCACTGGGACGGGAGGCGGGCGGCGATCCTAACAGTGTTGCAAATGCAGTCGTGTTCCACCGACTGCAATGCGCTGCAGCAGTCGGAACTTGGGGCAGCGTTGGTGGCGCCTGGAACAACAAAGGGTGCACAAACACTTAGGTTTGCAAGGGAAGAAGGGCAACTACTCTGTGCCTGAGATTGAGTCATGTGGTATTGCGCCACCAGCACAAGGAGGAGCACCACCAGCCACGTGGGGCGGAGGCGGAGGCTGAGAGAAACAATAGATTTCATTGCTGCCATGCTTTAAGATTTTTGCTTTTGCTCATTTTTGTGCCTGATTTCATTGCTATTTATAGTTGTTAAAATGGTGGGATTCTGCATTAAGTGGTGGACATTTTGCATGAGTGACCTAATCAAAAGTTTGGCTTTCACCAAATCTGTGTTTTCGCTCAAGCTCTTATGCGAGTTGTTTCAAGTGAACTAGGAAAAATATGTAAAAGAAGAAAAAACATTGCTTCTATGATGAATGACCAAGGAGTGTTCGAGAAATGGTTAGTGAAATGAAGTACGTGATATAGTTAGTTAATTGTTGTGTTTAAGTTCCATCAACGTATTATCTAATTATTCAAGAATACTCAATGTCACCCCCATTTTAATCCTATTCAAGATTTAGCCCCTGTTTGGTTTTGAAAAGTCAGATTTTTAGTAAATTTTGATAAAAATTGATGCAATTTGTGGTTAAAATATTGTGAATATGTGTAGCTAAAATTAATTGCTGACTTTGATTTGAGTTTTAATTTAACTTTTTACTTGAACCAAACAAGGGCTTAATATCAAACACCCCTCCTCTATATATATATAAGTTTCAAACTTTCAATGCTTATTTACATCAACGTGATCGTCCCGGAATTCTAAGAGAAATTATAAAAATATTTTTTAAACCTAACTTTGTGGCAATTAATTTAATTAATACATATCTAAGTTGGATAATCCTTATTCTAATTATCGGATCATGTGCGTCTATGGATCTTAATGGGTTGGCAACGAGGATACCCATGGTGGTTTATCGAAAACTAGTAACTAGGAAGAATTAACGAACTTGCAATATTACTATCAATCATGTGATTAATCATCACATACTAATTAATCATTTGGGAATAATTTATAAATGGTTTAACTTATACATAGATAAAAATTAATGTTCATTAAGTAAATAATAGTTGCGGGTTCATCAAAATGCGTGGCAGAAAATTTTGACCATACTAGACATGGTTTAATTCGATCGAATTTTGAAGGATGTGAGTGACATTGACATTCAATGATGTGTAAAAAATCTGGTCATTGATTTGAATAAATGTTATTCAAATAAATGGTTAGATTGCCTGCTATATCATGGAATGTCATCAAAATCGTTAACTAAAGTATAAGCGTAGCAAATTACTGAAACAATAACGTGACGGATGTAATTCAGTAGCCTATAAATCTACACAGATAGAAATGATTGAACTCGTCAAAGAACAAGAAAATGCCATAGCAGCTGAAATCAAATAATCACAACTTTGATCTAGCTTGGTCCAATCCAAGATAAACTTAATCAAAGATTGAACCAATAAAGTTGAACATGAAAACATGGAAAAACACAAACGAAGAATTAATATAGAAGTACAATAATCCTAAGATGTTATATGTTCATCTTGTTCAGGTGAAGCTGGAGCTGTCCAATACAATTTCACTGCAAACAAAAGCTTTACCCTTTGTAGTGGTCCATCTTCATGATCTACAATCTTACTTTCCCAGTTCAATCCATCTGCAATCCTCGACTTTCACCAACATATGTTCGTCGTCTCGGATGATCAAACTTCCTTTTGGTCGTAAAATCCGATCCATTTCTAACGTAATATCTTCCATTTCACATCTGCGACACAAATGCGTGCATGAAAAATAAATGTTACATAGAGATTTTATCACAATCAAATTTCTGAATATCCACATATTTCTTGTAAAGAAACAATCCTCTTAAGGCATGTTTATTACGTTGGACTCACTTCAATTTTGATTTAAATCATATCTTTAGTAAATTTTTGATAAAAGTTGATGGAATATATGGTTGAAAAATTGTGAATATGAATGGTTAAAATGAATTGTCGACTTTGATTTAAATTTTAATTTAACTTTTTACTTGAATCAAACAAGTGCTTAATGTCAAACACCCCTCCTCTATATGTATGTATGTATCTATATATTTATGAGTTTCAATGCTCATTTACATCAACGTGATCGTCCCGGAATTCTTAAAGAAATTATTAAAATATTTTTTAAACTTAACTTAGTGGCAATCAATTTAATTAATACAAATCTAAGTTGGATAATCCATATTCTAATTATTGGATCATGTGCGTCTAGGGATCTTGACGGGTTGGCAATGAGGATACCTATGGTGGTTTATCGAAAATTAGTAACTAGGAAGAATTAATGAACTTGCAATATTACTATCGATCACGTGATTAATCATCAAATACTAATTATTAGGTTGGGAATAATCTATAAACGATTTAACTTATTAATAGATAGAAATGAGTAGTGAATAAATAGATAAAAGTTGTGGATTCATCGGAATGCATGGTTAAAAATTTGATGGTACAAAACATGGTTTAATTTGACCGTTGTAATTGAGTAGCCTGTAAATCTACATAGATAGAAATGATTGAACTCGTCAAAGATGAAGAAAATGCCCTAGAAAAAAAAAATCACAATCTGGAAATAAATGAAGTATTTTTGTGTTTCTTTTGATTTATGATAGTTTGGTCCAATCCAAGACAAACTTAATCAAAGATTGAACCAATGAAGTTTAACATAAAAACATGGAAAAACACAAACAAAGAAAGAAGGAAGAATTGATAATAGAAGTACAATAATCCTAAGACGTTTTATGTTCATCTTGTTCAGATGAAGCTGGAGCTGTCCAATACAATTTCACTGCAAACAAAAGCTTTTCCCTCTGTAGTGGTCCATCTTCATGATCTACAATCTTACTTTCCCAATTCAATCCATCTGCAACCCTCTGGACTTTCACTAACACATCTACGTCGTCTCGGATAATCAAACTTCCTTCTGGTCATAAAATCCGATCCATTTCTAACATAATATCTTCTATTTCACATCTGCGACACAAATGTCACGAAAAATAAATGTTACATAGAGATTTAATCACAATCGAATTTCTAAATATATGCATTTTTCATGTAAAGAAGCAATCTTCTTAAGGCATGTCCAGTACGTTGGACTAGCTTCAATCTCGCATTGTCTAAATAAAAATTAGTGCAGGGTCAAGTTACCTATTCTTGTATAGAGAAAACACCGAGTCAGCATGAATTAGATCATATGTTCTAGGGTAAGTTGACATTGCTTCACACCTACACCATACACGAACATTGTCACATTAAAATGACATATCGGAATAAGCTTAAAAAAAAGTAGAAGTTACTTTAAACACAAACACAAAGTCGAACCATGAATCAAGATTTACCAGCTGTGATAAGTTCCAATCAATCCTCGTTCATAAATGACACCAAGTGTGTTAACCTTAGCCTCAACAGGCACTATATTCATAACCCAAAGTGGATCTTTAGTCAAACTAGCCGCAAATCCACCAAGGAACGCATTCATGTCAAGTATATTTCGATACCTTCCCACTTGTCCAAGTTGGTTATTAATGGTCTTGTAATACGATATTCTTCTTTTCCATAGATGCGAGTTTTGCTGAAAAGTTTCCAGGGTGACACCATTTACAGTCCCCCTAGTAATCCGAGGAGGTACTACATTTAATCTCTTAGGCCATTTTTCCGATTCCCCACCAGCAACTTCTTCATTGTTGGAGACTTCAGGCAAGGGAGTTAAACAAGTTTCTAAATCTGTATACCTGTACAAGTTAAAACCAGGACGAGATTTCACAAGAAGTTCAATGACAACCGGCTAATTTTACCCTACGAACGCATGTAAGATTCTTGTACGAGGAGTCGAGGAACACAAACCAAGCTTTATCTGGATCCTGGGCAGGGCAGAATGGAGGGTTTTTTACTGTCATGTGGAACTTTTTGCAGTGCAAATGACTGGTTGGTTTCTGCCATATAGCTATATCACCCTTCTGAACCAGTTTTTTCCAGCATATGATTTTTGTTATATTCTCAATTTGCATTTGTTCTGCATTCAAATCCTCCGCCGTTCTCTGCCACCCTTTCCAGTGGTTCTTCCAGTTGATTGGTGGACCGGAGAGAATCCAGTAGCCACCGGGCCTTAGCACTGTATCAACTTCCATCAAGTAGGTGCCATCTGTTTAAAAAAACATCAAAAGTTAAGGCCCCGTTCTCTTTGCTGTTTTCAAGTCGTTTTCTGTTTTCGATTTTTCAAAACAGTGAAAACGCGTTCTTTTTCTCATTTTCAAAAACGCATTTTTGAAAATAAGAAAAAAAATTACAAAGAAAATAGAAAACGGCTAAAAGCTGTTTTGAGCGTTTTGAAGCCAAAAGCCTAGAAAAAAATGAAAACACGGGAAACGCCCAAAATCGTCCCTGCCTTCTCTCTTATTCCAAACTCTCTTCCTTCGCTCAAAACGTCCCTGCCTGCTCTCTTCTTCCAATCCTTCTCTCTTCTCGACGCCGGCGATCCATTCAAACACTGAAACCGGTGACGAAGGAGATGTGATGGTGCCGGCGCCGGAGTGGGGAGGCGACGCTGTTGATAACGCAGTGTCGCGACCCATTCATCTGAGTTCAGAATCAAGTCAAGAGTATCAAAATAAAGTCTAGGAGATCAGCCATTTTGCTTGAGTTTTAGCTTAAAAGCTCCAATAAGTACTTTTCAGATTTGCTTCAATAGGGTTGGTCATAATTTCCCCTGTCCTCTTGCAACAGCTGTTTAAGATACAAAGTAGACTGTGTTTCTGCGTTTTTAATTCAAATTTTATGAATTTTGTTCTGGGTATAGTAAGATTTGGATTCTTTTCCCTTGATTTTTGCAGCAACTCGTAAATATACTTAATAATATATGTATGTGCTTCTTTCTTGTGAAGATATTAATGTTGCTGGCCCATATTGAATTTGTTTTGCTCTGCTCGTTTTTGCAAAATCGCTTAGGATTATTATATGTTTCTTTATTGGTTGAATTTGATTAGTTTTGTGGGTGGATATGCTTGAATTTTCTTTGATTGAGAAAAAAGGGTGCGTCTTTTTGTCTAGTAATTTCAAAATTTATATTTGGATTCATGAGATTTCTTGAATTTCGGATTGTGGGATGATATGGGAGACTGTAAACCTATTTTTCCTTTTTATTTTTTGTTGAGTTTTTTGAAAGGGGTTTTTTATGATTGAAAAACTATTTACTTCTATTCTATGTTTTGTTTTAATTTTCCAGAATCAGTTATACTTTATCTTGAATTCCTATATCATTAATATTGGGTTTTGTACTTTACTGACTAGTGTTTATTAAATTAGTGGAAATAAACGTAATTAATAATTTTTAGAAAATAATATAAAGGTCTAGTAGTGCACTTGATTAGAAATATATTTCTTGTTGAAAGAAGTGGGATTTTTTCAGTTGAAGCATTTTGAAAGTATAGGATGAAAAGTGAGAAAGATGAAGGGAAATCAATGGATCCTCTATTCCCTAGTTTGCATATTAGCGATGCAGATAAATGAGGGCCAAGGACACCTCCAAGGAACAATTTGAGTTATCAGGTTTAAACTACAAATTGTAAAAGGACTTTTTCATGCATTTGTTTTCCTACAGAGCATGTATTGTATGCACTACTAGACATGAATTTGAGTAGAATGGTATTGCAATGAATTTATGTAGCTTTAGGTGCGAGGGGTTTGTTATGGACATGAATGAAATGCAATGCCACGTTTCATAAATTCTACATGTATTACACTTTTCATTGAATCCGTAATTTGGTTGCATTAATCTGTCATTTTTTGAGTAAATTCTGGGCTGTCAAGTTCAGCGTTATTCCGTCATTCACTTCTGCTTCAACAGGTTTTGGATTTCCATAGAATTTCTCTTCATTTTCTGGGTTTTGAGGGGAAAGAGTAAATGTGGGCTTCATCTTCCAGTTTGAAAGAAAAAAGAAAGTCTGAAAACGTGGCTTCTGATGATGTTCTTTCAGAGGACGCTGAGAAGCAGTCATACACATCTCATTCAGGCCGGAAAATCTCTTCTTGAGCTCGCGTATACCAACAAGGAGCTCTTGCAAGAATTGGATGTAAGCCCCACATTTCTGTGACCAGAATTTACATGAATGTTTTTCTTTATGGATTGTGGGCACTTAAGGATTTTGCCTTAATTGGTGGTTGGCAACAAACTAAAAACTCTTTCATGAATGACGATTTTTATCAATTGAGATCCATATATGTTTGATTCGCTTTATGGATGTAAGCCCCACATCTCAGTGACAAAAACAAGCACAAGGATGACATGTGATTGATTGTTGAGAATGATTTGCCGAATGCTTGAGACAACAAAATGTATGTGTTGGCCATTTAGTTCCATGTGTTGGCCATTTAGTTCCATGTAAACAAGTTGTGTGTTTCCATTCTTGCTCTGGGCTAATGGAATGGCAATAATGCGTCACTGTTGACTTCCACAATCCTTTTTTTGGGCCGTAGATTACAGTAGCTAGATTTCTTTGTTTTATGAATATGACAGAAGGTTGTATGGAAAAATGTAGCCTTAACTTGCATTTGGACCATATTGGGTTAATCAATGAAAAGATCCAGATATCATAGGGACTATTACCGTGCAAGGTCTATCCACAAACTAGAAGGCAATTACATGGTTCAACAATATAATGAACATAAGATTAACCAAAGCAAATTTAATTGTGGATAGTGCCACACTTTCGAGTAAAGTCTTTGCCCATAAAGTGATGTTTCTTTACAGTAAAATGAGATATATTGATCCATATGGGTTGTATGGATTTAATTGAACTACTACTTTAACCAAGAGTGCTTTCTCATTGCAAGCAAAATCTACTACAATTTGAACTCCTCAAGCAAAATGCGTCCTAAAGAATTTGAGAATAATGACGAGTCCTACCAACCAAGAGTACAAAATTACTAGAATGTTGTTTGGAGTGCCTCTAGAATCGACAAAATATTTTCAATTTTGTGAACTATTTGGAATGTGTTATAAACTTAACTAAAATTTTGATATTGTGGATTTCATATTATTATTTATTTCTAGTTGCAGATTTTTTTTTTTTGTTGGCATATATACTTGCAAAGAAATCTTATGAGTTAAGGTGAATTAATAGTGCAAGAGGCTATTGTTATGTTACCATTTTTAGATCAAGTTGCACATAAGAGTGAAAAATGATTCCCTTGTTAAAAATCAAATAGCTCGGGAAATATGTTATCTTTGTATGAAAAATGTGATGATGACAACATTTGCATTTTTTTTAGATAGAACAAAGAAATATGACAAAATATTTGAATTAGACGAAGGAATTTTAGCAAAACTACCTCATTAATTTTTTTCCATCAATCGATTAACATTAAACTATTAAAATTAATTGAATAATCAGATTTCTAGAATAACATATTATAAAAATAAAATTTCACAAATTTATATGTTATTTTAATATATGAAAAAATATTTCATGATTTAAAGATATTTCAAATTTCGAAGAAATTTTAGGTTTATAATATATTTGATAATATAATAACATTAAACAATTAAAGTTAATTGAATAATCAGATTTCTTGAATAAAATATTATCAAATAATATTCTCAAAAAGTGCAAAGAGAACGCGTTTTGTGTTTTATGTTTTGAGAAACTATTTTTCAAAATGACAAAGAGAACGCATTTTCAATAATTTCAAAACAGACACTGAAAACACAAAATACAAAACGTTTTTCAAAACAAAATACAAAACTGAAACACGAAGAGAACGCCCCCTAAGGGTTTGTTGTTAGACAATATGATTAGGTGTTAGTACTGAATTAGGCTTCGTCCACTTTACATGTCTAGGTGTCATTCAAATGCCAAAACCACTATTCGAGAAGTCAATACTTAGCAAGAATAATGATGAAGTCCGTATAGATGAAATTACCATATTGACCCCATGGAATGAGGCAACGTGAACAATGAGCCATATCAAATGCTCTAGATGGATACGGAAGCCTCATGGATGAAATAACACCAATCAAAGAAGGAACTCCTCGCTCTAAAGCAAATTGTACTTGTGCTTCATGTGTATCTCTCGGTGCAAATGACATTGCAACTATATTTCTTGACAAAAGATAAGCTCCCCAGCTCGCAACCTGTACAATATTTCAATTCCTAACAAACTTATTTTCATAGGATAATGATAAAACATGTTTCTAGATCTAAATTCTCATTTCATATCATTAAAGACATGGAACAAAATCTTGTAAGTCACCCATCTAGGTGGCAATGGCCTCCCTGTGACTCGTGATTATCACGTTCAAAAGTGACCAAAATTCTCCAAGATTGAAGAAAAAGAAAGTTCCGCAACGAAAATAGGAAACATACTACAAACGCAACCAAATAAAGAAAATAAGGCTTACCCCACAACCAGTATCAATGGCGGTTCTGATGGAGCCATCGTTGAGATTGATCAACTTGCCAATATCATCAATATATGCTCCGGCACCATTGGGAACATGGTGCCCCCACCGGGGAATCTGAAACGATCACCTTCATATCTAATCCAATTTTGCACCGCCTTCTCCACAGTCAATTCCTTGTGTGGTACATTGGCGTACCACACCAGATCACGGCTGAGCGGCCATTTGAATGGATTCTGGTAGCCATGGGGCGCTGGTACACGGCATTTGAGAAGTTCATCCTTTTTTGGGCAGTGTCTTTCTCTATATATCAACCTGTCCCTGTCGAATTTCAATGACCTGTTGGTGTCCTCGCAAGGGGTGTATTCACTGTATTGTATATCACATGGCGGGTACTTCTTGATAGTATCTTCAGGGACTGTGGCAGCGACAGCGCTCTCATCGGCCGAGTGGTGGGTGGCGAAGTCTAGTTCTTTGCTGGTGGTGGAGGTGGGTGATGATGTTGATGGTGATGAGTGGGCTCCTATAATGATGTTTGTAGAAGGAAAGCAAGGAATGGTTGCACGGACAATGGAGGTAGTGGCGCCGCTGTGTTGCCAAGCGCCAAAAATATAGGAGAGTGAACATAGTGTAGGAAAAACGAATTTTTCCCAAGTATCAGGGTGGCGCCGCAGCGCCGGCGACTGAGGAGGTGGCGCCGCGGTGCCACTCAGACGGCGCCGCGGCGCCTATTTAAGCCCTTGGTTTCCCTCCATTCTAAAAAGCCCGGTTTTGCCCCATTTTAGAGGAAAAATAGAGAGAATTGAGAGCTTTGGAGAGATTTTTACAAGATTAGAGGTTTGTTCTATCTTGGGTCACAAATCTTAAGCTTCTTTTCTTTCTTGGGATTAACTTGAGGATTGTTCAAGTAATCAAATTCATTCTTCATATAATTGAAAATCTCTATTTCACCCAAATTTTGAGTTTGTTGGAATTTTGTCAAAAACTTGTTGTTGGTTAAACATTGGTTCAAGGTAGTGATTGGGCATCCATTTACTAACAATTGGTATCAGAGCTACATATCAAATCAAGGTGGTCAAGCTTCGATTTGAGGAAGGTAGGCTTGAATCAAGTGTGTAGACAAGGTGTTTGATAAAATTCCTGTGAGAACTTGATTGTCGGATTTCACTAAAACGAGTGGGCAAATGACGTCTACTAGTGGAGGGGTGAAGATTGGGAGGTATGAGATAGAGAAGTTCAATGGGAAGAATGATTTTTCCTATTGGAGAATGCAAATGAAAAATTTGTTGATTTCTCTAAAGTTGCACAAGGCTTTGGGGGGCAAGGAGAAGAAGCACAAAGATATGTCGGACGAGGATTGGGAGGAGCTTGATCTCGAAGCACGAGCGTCTATCATTCTATGCCTTGAAAGGGATGTTGCTTTCTTGGTAGATGGTGAGGTAACGGCGACGGAAGTGTGGTCGAAGTTAGAGAAGAACTTCATGACGAAGACTCTAACTAATAGGATCTACTTGAAGTCCAAATTGTATACATGCAAGATGGATGAAGGTACACCAATCCGGGAGTACGTCAACAAGTTCGATAGGTGCATATCGGACTTGAAGGACATTGATGTGAAGGTAGATGATGAGGATCAAGCACTTCTACTGCTTCTTTCTTTGCCAAAGTCTTATGAGAACCTTGTTCAAACATTGATGCTTGTGGGTGATAAACTTGTGATGGAGGACACTAGAACGTCACTTCTAGCGGATGATCTTCGAAAGATTGCAACTAGTGGCATGTCTACCATTGGAAACGAGGATCAAGCTCAAGGGTTGTTTGTGAGAGGGAGGAGCAACGAACGGGCAAAGGGCATGAGAGGAAAGTCTAGATGGAGTTCTAGACCTCTCGCGGAAGGTCGTGTGTTTCAAATGTGGCGAGCTCGGGCACTTCAAGGCAAATTGTCAAAATAAAAGAGCGGGAAGGAAGAACAACAACAACAACGGAGAGGAGGGGGTTCATGGCAATCAAGAGGTTAGCTATGCCTCGGAAGAAGGGGGCATCGATGAGTGCTACACCATCACTTGTGATGAAGAAATCTCCGGTAAGTGGATTCTTGATTCTGGTTCCTCTTACCATATGTGTTCAAATAGGAAGTGGTTTACTACCTATAGAAGCACTAATGGTGGAACCGTATTGATGGGTAATAACCATTCTTGTAAAACGGAGGGGCTTGGTTCGGTTAGGATCAAGATGCATGATGGAGTGGTTAGAACTTTGATGGATGTTAGGCATGTTCCTGAATTGCGGAAGAACCTCATTTCTGTTGGTGTGTTTGACTCCGGTGGTTGCAAGATTGTGACGCGGGATGGAGTCAAGAAGGTTGTTCAGGGCTCTTTGGTAGTGATGAAGGGTATTCGTCAAGGCAACATATATGCACTTCAGGGTACTACAGTTACAGATGATGTAGCGGTTAAGACAAGTGGAAGTGGTGAAGACTTGGGGAAGTTCATTATCAGAAGGACTGTTACTTTTGAGGAGAACTCCAAGGTAGCTTGGTCAAAAGCTACGGTGCCCATTGGTGTTGAAACTGTAAGGGGTTCTAGGTCTCAGGTTGATGAGATAGAATCCAGGGATCGACCTGGTCCAAGTCATGTTCGAGAGGTGTATCATGGAGACACTCGAGAGGAGAGTGATTATGTGCTTGAACATGAGGGGGTTAAGCCAAAGAATGTACAGGCTCTACAACAACAACAGCTCGAGGTAAGTTTGGCGTCCTCTAGGCCAAGGCGAGCATTCAAGTTAGTTCAGAAGTTGGGGTCAGACCAGCCTCTGAGGCACTATGGGCAATCAAATATGGTTGAATATGCACTCTCATTGGGGGTTGATGTACCCAAGTGGGCTTGGGCCCTTCGGGGCGGTGTTGGAGTTAGGTGGAGATGATATGTACATGGGTATAGCGAGAACTACGGTGGCTTGATCCCGGTGGAGGGTACGTAGGCAACCACGGTAAAGTGGTGCAGCCGGGTAAGACCTATGGTGGCTTGATCCCGGTGTAGGGGTTACGTAGGCAACCATGGTATAATGGTGCAGCCGGAATGAACTACGGGATGGCTTGATCCCGGTGAAGGGTACGTAGGAAACCATTGTTTAATGGTGCAGCCGGTTTGGGTGATGGAGATGGATCTTATGAAGAGGTATGAACTACGGGATGGCTTGATCCCGGTGAAGGGTACGTAGGAAACCATTGTTTAATGGTGCAGCCGGTTTGGGTGAAGGAGATGGATCTTATGGAGAGGTTTGAACTACGGTGTGGCTTGATCCTGGTTCAGGGTACGTAGGCAACCATGGTTGAATGGTGCAGCCAGTTTGGTTCTCTTGGTGTTCGTCCAAAATTTGAGGTTTATCAAATGATGGACGAGGTGGAGATTGTGGGAAAAACGGATTTTTCCCAAGTATCAGGGTGGCGCCGCGGTGCCACCATCATGGCACCGCAGCGCCGGCGATTGAGGAGGTGGCGCCGCGGCGCCACTCAGACGGTTCCGCGGCGCCTATTTAAGCCCTTGGTTTCCCTCCATTCTAAAAAGCCCAGTTTTGCCCCATTTTAGAGGAAAAATAGAGAGAATTGAGAGCTTTGGAGAGATTTTTACAAGATTAGAGGTTTGTTCTATCTTGGGTCACAAATCTTAAGCTCCTTTTCTTTCTTGGGATTAACTTGAGGATTGTTCAAGTAATCAAATTCATTCTTCATATAATTGAAAATCTCTATTTCACCCAAATTTTGAGTTTGTTGGAATTTTGTCAAAAACTTGTTGTTGGTTAAACATTGGTTCAAGGTAGTGATTGGGCATCCATTTACTAACACATAGTATGGTTACAACCGCCATTGCATAAACGCGGGGCTTTTTCCGGTAAGAGGTGGCCACCGCAGCCACTGATGGTGGTTTAAACAGCGGCATGTAGTATGGTGGACTCGGACCCGCCATGGATTGTTTGAAAGATTCTTGATCATCTAGAAAACGTAAATATTTATAGAAATGTTAATCTTCGAAAACGGGCTTGTGAGTTGTGAGTGTGAGTTACATTTTTTTAAAATATTAGTTATAAATTATTTTTATATCTTAAGCATGTCAACAATCGAACCATGTCCGTTCAACTGTCCATCAACAATTAGGAATTAAAAAAATCACAAGTATAAATTTTATTGCACTGAGGCTAAGGGATTTGGACGCCAACGAATTTTATGTAATTGGTAAGTAGCACTCCTATCATTTATTCTTTAGCATCGAATTTAACATCTCATTTTTGCTGACGATTTTCATCTAAAAAGTCCTTTGTGATGATGTAAAAAGACTTATTTATCCATCAAATTTTGTTACAATCTTAAATAAAAAGCTGCGACAAAATATTTTAACATAATTTCTATTTTGCTAAAAACTATCATCAACAATGAGTTATGGTAACTAAGACAGAAGATTGAAAATGAAAATTCGACGAAAAAAATTAGGGACATAAATGTTACAATCGTCAAAGCTTGTGCACCTTGAGTTACAACAAAAATATTGTGCAAAGTACCTCTCATGGGGTGACCGAGTTGGTGGAATAGATGAGCGCGAAGGCTTTTGGTCACGAGTTCGATTCCCCATACCAACACTTTCTCGGTCGAGCCTGTCACATCGGGCTTGCCTAGTGTGGTTAACCTGGTTGACATGATTTGCAGGCTATTGCATCAGTTTGAGAATTTATCCAGTACGCACCCGAATAGTAGCGGCCGTGAATTCCCCGGTCATCAAAAAAATAATATATATATATATATATATATATATATATATATATATATATAAAAGTAAAAATTATGGGGCCATATAACCTCTATATTATAATCTGATTAAGGGCTAATGTGTATTAATAATCTTACTCAACTGTTACTCTAAAATATAAATAGGACATTATGCATATTTTTATGACACTAGAAATAGAAATTTAACTAGCACAACGTTGACGCGACGAAAACATACTAATAAATCTTCTTATTAGCTGTAAGAAATATATAATAGAGATTAAGTCATCTCTTAGTGTACAAATCTCTTTTTTTTTCTTAGAACATTAATAACGTGTAAATCAATTAAATTTAAAGAGACATATTCATGCGAGGAATTCCTATAGGAACATCCAAATGGCGTAGAAGATTTTTGGAAGTAGATATAATATTCTTCATGTGTCGATTCTTGTTGGGTTGTGTGCTACACATTTGACATTTAACGGTAAATTAATATTTCCTGTCGATCGAAAAAGACACTTGACATCGTCTTTCTACTGTTACCTCACTGCCTTTATTCAACCACGATAATTTATACGGCTTGGGATGACGATCTATCTTCAGTTGCAATTTCTGGACAACCTCACAACTGCCATTGTCAATGATTATTTTGAAGACTTTATCAGCAATTGTGCAAGTCGTGTGGAAAACATTGGTCCTCAACCAATCGTCCTCTAAATCGCCATTGGGGGTTAGCAGACTCTTGCGAACGACTAGAGTCTCCTGACCATCTCTATACAACACGTCTTTATCTTCATCATTGTCATATACATGTTCTCCAACCTCCTCGAATTCGCATACCACGTCTTCCTCAATCAGGAGATTTTTACTCTTCTGACCAGTCGATTTTTTGCAATCAGTTGCTCTATACCCCTGTTCACCACATTTGAAATAGTTAACATTTGAGTTAGAATTGTCCCGCGGTGGCTGATGGCTAGGATGGGATTCTTGAGGGCAAACTGGCTGACTACTTTTGCTCTTGACCACTAGCCTCTTATTCTGTTGCTTTTCCACAGCAAGTGCGCGCTGATATGCTTTAGAAACAGTCCAAGCGAGTGAAGGCTGAGGACATCCTGCAAAGGCTGTCGTAACCCCCTCCCCCCCACCCCACCCCACCACCCCAAATATCGTGCCACCATCTGCTCATCCATCTCAGATAAATCATCTCGGGCTACCAATTAATAGAACTCCTCTTTATAATTATCAACCGATCTCATGCCTTACCTCAGTGAATGGAGCCGCTAAAACAAGGTTTGAGTGTAGCCGAAAGGAAAAAAGTGTTATTTCATCTTTTTCTTCATCTTCTCCCAATCAGTGATCTTGGCGTTGCCCTGCAACTCTTGTGAATGCCTCAATTGTTCTCACCATGCAAATGCTCTATCCTTGAGTTTGATGGCGACCAGTTTTACCTTGACACGATCTGGGACCTCCTTATACTAAAAAATACGCTCTACTTCATTCAACTAATCAACAAATCCTTCGGCCTGTAACCTACCAGAAAACTCGGGCAGATCCACTCTGAAACCGAGTTCTACATAGCGATCATTTCGTCTACAGTGCTTCCAGACTCGAGCACGATAGTTATATGGGTTTTCGAAATTGGTATCGGAATCGTGACCCTCCACTTCATGATTACCAAAATCTTGTTTCGCTAGACGCTGAGTTAACTCTGCAACCTGCCTCTATAAATCCTCAATCGTCACAACCTGAACATTACAATCATGGCGTAGGACTTCCTCAATCAGAACCTGGACGTGATGACCACAACCACCAACCACTGAGACTGATGAAAACTCACCCCAGGAAGATGCTGACGCTCTAATACCAACTAACGCTAGGCAAGATAGCGATTATCTTGTAGGCTAGTTTAACCAATGATTCACAGGGAAGAACACGAGAGAAAACACTCAAAACACAAAGAAATCCTCTAACATTCAACTCAATTTTATTAAAATCTAGAATGACGAAAATCAACCCACAAGCCAAGCTTAGGGGTGTAAGTGGTCCAGTGTTACCGATTTTTGATAGATTCTCAAACCAAATCGTTTACACCGGTTTGAGAAAAACTCAAACTTAAACCAAACCATTTTGAACGGTTTGAAAAAAACTCAAATCTAGACCTAACGATTTGATCCGATTTTAAACCGTCGGTTTCGTCGTATATTTTTTTTGTCTGTCGTCCGATTTTAAACCGTCGATTTCGGCATATATTTTTTACATGTCTACTTTTATGTCGTTAATTTAGGAGTGGACATTTTTTTCAGAACCGGTGGAATTGGACCGGAACCATTTAGAACCGGTCAATTTGGTTCCGGATCTTTTAAAAATTAATTTGATCTTGGCCCAAGCTATATAGCTGAAAAAAGGGACGTTATTATCGGATTTTTCCAAAAATAACAAAAACTCAATAATCATACTAAAATAAACTACGTAATAAAAGAAGTAAATTGCCAAAAGTCAGGCCCTAATCGAGTTCATAATCATCAAGAAAACGACAAACCAAATATTACCAAAAATGGAAAAAAATTACTAAAAATTCGGAAGGGAAAACAGTGGATTTTGGCCTCGAAAACTATGCCCATCGAGCATAGCTAGGTGACCACGACGTGCACACCGAAAAGAAATTTCCGAATTGGGATCATAATTGCGATTCTAATAACTGTAGCCAAAGTTATGGCCAAATTACCAAAAAGTGTTCAAAATTGCCCCAATTAGGAAAAGATTGCGATCACCTGCCATCTTTGCGTCGATCCGCCAACTCATGGTATCTCAGTGCCATCAATGTGCTATCTGACAACTCAACATCACTTGATTCGAACCCTCATGCATCATATGTAGTCTCTCTTAAGTAGTTTGCAAAAAGTATAGAATTTTGAGGGAAAAGTTTGTTTGGCTTTAATGGCAAGCGCTGAAGATATTTTTCACTTTTAGTTGGTTGTGGGAAGTTTTGTTTTTGGAGGATTCTTAAGGGTCAAAGCCTGAAATTTGGTTAAAAATCTATCTTATTATAGTTCTTCTGGTATCGGCTTTGATAGAGTGGATTTATTATAAATAGAGATCAAGGGTTGAATAAAATTCAACTTGGTGGAATTGATGTACTTCTGTTTGGTTTTTTGCAAGGAGAAGCTGACATTCTTGAAGAATTTTTCTGCATAATCAAGTTATTTTGGGCATCAAAAAGCCAAAATAGCAAATTGACAGATTTTGGGGTAAAGAGAGAGACTATAAAAAAAGCATGTACGGTGGTCAAGTCAAAGTACTTATGTTTGGGTTTTTGCAAGCTCAAGCTGCTATTCTTGTAGAATTTTCTGCATAATTAGGTTATTTTTGGCACAAAATCCTCCATTGAACTGGTAAAAAAGATAGAAAAGTTGCAGAATTTTTTAGCTAAGAGGGAGATTCTTGGAGGAGCGTATAAAGGTAGTTTTATTTTATCCAGTGTCAGCAAAGGAAAGATCAGCAAATTTGCTATTCCCAGCCTAGGCCATTTGGAAAACAAGGCATTGAGGTTAAAAAATGGGCAAAAGCTTGTGTCAAAACTTTGAGAAAGGTGGAGGGTCAATAAAGGACGAAGGGGTCGAATAAGATAAGAATAGACCGATCATTGTTACAAAATTATCTAATCCATCACATTCTATTAGTGTTCCTTCAGTACTCCGATGACATGAATTGGTGTTGCATTCTGTGATGCTATTGTTTACTTTTAGTAATGATATTTATCTTATATATTTTGTTATTTATTGATTGCACATTTGTATTAGAATTGAATATGTAAGAGAACATTGAAAACTCAAGTTCGTCAGGAAGAAGCTAGAGGGTCAATACTTCATGAAATTTTCATTTTATTGTTCCTTGTCCAAGTTTTGGGTTATTTTTAATTTATTGAAACGAGAGGATTAAACTTTGTAATCGAAAAGCCATGGCTGATTTTAACAAAGAGAACGAAAAACACATTTGGTTTTGTTTTGTGGAATGAAGAAACAAGCTTAAGGCCACCCTACGCTGAAGCACTTTACTATATGAGCTTATCAAGGTAATTTTAATTCGATTTAGAGGAAAATGGGAGGTGGATGGACAACCATGATTAATCTGACCAAGGGCTTTTCTCTCATCGTGGTCACCATCCACCTGGTGCCTAACCTCCCCAAGGCTATCCTCCGAATGATATGTTGGCAAAATAAATTTGTGCTTTAGTTCTTAAATGAAGTGGTAATATATTTACATGAATATAAATTTTGTACGTGTTAATTTTTGTGCCAATTGTCACTTTAACATAGACTTTGTCCAGTTTTTATTTTTTATTTTTTTATGAATGCTAGCTAAGATGTGTATCCTGCAATCAAATATCACAAAGTATAATTAGTTTTTTTATGGTTTCCCAATTTTCTTGGGTACTTTTAACCATGGATCTATTTATCAGTCCCTAAATAAATGTTTTTCTTATTTAATTTTTGTTTTATAATTGGCTCAAGTGTCATTTATGTTTCAATCTTTGGCAAACAGATTCCTTAAGGTTTGGAGCATTTATTTGCATCAAGTTCTCAGGAGACTCCAGTATATAGAAGCCTTGGAGTGCACATAACAAAGGTGTGTTGCTCATAACTTTTATAATTCAAATTCCAACATTTAGCCGTCAGACAAAATGTTAAGTTTTTTGTTGTTTAATAGTACTCAAATTGAAAGTTTGGCAAATATATATATATATATATATATATATATTAAGAGGTTGTTTGGTGGAGATTAAAATTAGATTTTTTAGTAGATTGTGATAGAACTTTTTGAAATGTGGTTGAAAAGTTGTGGAACCCATGAAAGATGTGATTGATATTGATTGTTTGATTTTGACTTAGATTAAAATCAGATTTTAATTGGAATCAAACAGGCCCTAACACCAAACAGCCAAGCCTTATTCTAATAATTTGGGATCTACTGCATGAATTGTTTTCGCTCCATCCAATTCGTCTCTACATTTTCTGGAAGATTTAGTGAAGCTAGATCGTTAACAACCATACCAGACTGCTGCTTTTAGTCTGCCTCTCTCTCTTCTAATAATTTGGATCATTGGCAATGTTGCATGAACTCATATCAGTTTAAGCAAGCTGAAGAAACAACATTTAAGCTTGATTTAGATGGACTTATTGTAATTAGTGGAGATTACTCAAACACAAATGCTTGCCCTACGGTTGAAAACTTCAGGGAAGTATTGTTTTGAGAAATTGTCATCACTTTTGATTCATTGTTTTGTCTCTAAAATCTTCTCTTATGGAACCTAGGTCTTTTATAATGGCATATCATTAAATATATTAATTTTCTAACGTATATACTGTGGACTTGATTTCAAGCTTTTATTTTTGTGTTATTTCAGGAGTAGAAATCTGAAAACTAGGGTAATTGGATCTCCAAAAACCATTGACAGTGACTTGAAATGCAAAGAGGTATCTTAAATCTATTTTCCTGCCATTTTACACTTTTAGAAGCTTAAATTTAATCGAATGAACTTTTTAAAAGAGAAACGTGAGTTGCAAAAGAATCCTAATATTGAACTTATAAGGGGTCTTTTGCCATGACTTAACCAACATGCAAATTCATCATATTTAACTTAAGGATCAAAGTACTAATTTTCAAGAGTCAATTTTATTTTCCATCATCTTCCTTTTGAACTTAACCTCTATCTCTATGTATGCGTGTTGGCAAAAAAAAACTAGGCGACAAGCTCTCCATCAAAACAACAGAGTCAGGGAAAAAAAAAAAAAAACCCTTGCTTCACAAATTTGGAAACTTGTTGAAAAAGGGCGCTACCAATCAAAAATAATAGGCCAGCTATCTATTACCTATTTTGTCATTGAGCTATAGAATATATTGTGCTCTTTATTGCACTTGAATGTGTTTGGTCAATACTTTTTCCTTTATTTATTCGTCTTACTTTAGGGGGTTTACATATGAAAAGGTTTGTATCATCTTTAGAGTTCCTTTCTTTGTGGTCTCTCTCTCTCTCTCTCTCTTTCTCTACGTGTCCCATTTGGGTAGTCTCTGCATGTGAATTTATTTTTTAAACTTGTTTTTTCATCTTTTCTTTTTCAGCTAAACCTTATTGAATAGGAGAAATCATTCTCTTACCACAGTAATTTTGCATATGATTTCATCTGTGAGATAGAGATTGGCCATCGACTATTTTATAGTAGTTTCTTGCTTTTTTGAATTCTATGGGCACTTATATTGAATTATGCAACTATTACGACAAACATTTCATTTGTTGTAGGAATTATATATGATCCTTAGTCCTCATGTGTAATGATTTCTTCAGTTATAGAATCAAATAACTTAATAAGTCTCTCTACATGCTCTATTGAAAATTTCATCCCAGTATAGTCATAGCAAATATTGAGTTGATGATATAATTCACGAGAATTCAACACATTTAATGCACTATCATTACCTTAAAAATATTCTGCATGGGCAAAGGCAATAATATATGAATAATACAAAAAAAAAAAAAAAAAAAAAAAATTGAAAAAGTCTAAACAATTTCAAAAATAATTTATTGCTTTATTGTGTGCTTGTGTGGGTCGAATAGTTTTGTCGACTAATGATGATATTGTTGAAATTACTTGTGCTTGATGAATTGCTAATACATTATGAAAGTTAGACATTTTTGAATCATATTCTTGTTAGATTCGATTGTTTTTAGCGCATTAGTCATTTAAATTGATTATGTGATGAGAGTAATTTGAAAAGCTTGAATGTAAATTGATCGAATCCTGAACCACATCACAATTCAAAGTCCATTTGAAAATATAGTTTAAGGGATTACAAATGTTAAAAGCTACTTAGATATGTGTTGATTTCGTACAATAAGATATTGTATGGAATGTTTTTTACTAAGATATAGAACCTAGGTAGTGCCTAGAGACTAGGTTTTTTATCCCAAATTACTTATCCTACCAAAATAAAAGCATCGAACTAGCAGTGACATGTGGAAAAAAGTTATCTATATTGTTGTCTGAAACTAGTTTTGAATAATTTGGCCCTATTCATCATTAATATTTAGGAGACGATCTACCTAGAAAGAAGGTTGTTTACAATGTAAAGTGAAAACTATCTTCGAAAATCAATGAAGTGTCCTATTGATGATAGAAATCAGTTCAACAAATCCTCCCCACCTAGCCATGACTTTCACTTCCTAAACTCATTAGTTTTGATGCTCAAATAGGAGCAAAACGAAAAATAGCTAACTAAGAGGGAGATATTCAAATTGCATGTCTTCTTCTTCAAATGATGGGGTATTTATAGATTTCCCTCCAAATGTTTGAGTAATTTGGTCATTTTTAGGAAATACCAGATGGCAGCTCCGTATTGGCTTTCTTATAACTAATTCACGCTTTATTCATTTGTCCACCTATCCTTTATTGACAGCATGTAGTCAACCTGGAAACAAAAAATGGTTAATGATCTTTAAGTAAGCTTCATGTATCTTCGTTCTTCTCGTGTATAGCTTATACTCCGCCGATGGCTAGTTGGGTTCGTAAACTTCATTTCAAAGGCTAACAAATATTTTCTCGAGTCCAGTTTTAACATTCATATTTGACTTTAGGGCTGGTTATTTCTTTCATTGCGTAGTGAAACTCTAGTTGTTCTCACATTTTTACTTTCTTAGCAGTGGATGACGTTGACCAATTTGAGGGGACATACTATGATTGCTACAGTTTTTAGTGTACACTACAAGGCTACTTTTTGCGTGTTTCCAGGGTAATGTGCTCAAGGCATTTAAAGCGCGTGTTACCCAAGTTCAATCTTATCCATGCATTTTTTAATCTTGGTCAGGCGCCTATTAGCATTTAGCAGCCATGGTTGCGAGAAGGTTTTGAATGGTTTAGATCTATTTTTTTTATTAAACCGATGGTTCAAACATTTCATCAAAACCTATAAATATACCCTTTTCCTTACCACCGTCTTTTTCGCTTTCTGTGTTTATTTTTGTTTACGATGATATTCTCTTCTTCTGCTATCTCTCACTCTTTTTGTTTAGGTACGTGCTTTTATCTTGTACATTTCCCTTGTTTTGTCAATTTATTTTCGCAAAATATTTTTTCATAGCTCTGGAGGCTAAAATTTTTCAACTTTGGGATAAACTGGTTGATGATGTTATTTACTTCGAAGGACACAGGCTTTGTGCTTACTATTTAATATGTATCCCTTGAAACATTAGGATTACACAAGGATAACATTATTTGAGTGTTAGTTCCCAACTTAAGTTTGAAGTACGTACCGAAGCATGCGGATTAAAGAGCTAATCTCATAAGTATGTTCAATAGATCATAAGTTTTAATTAATAAGCCATTTTGAGGCCTCATTAATTTTGTTGGAATGGATGAGATTGTTGCCTTATTGTATCTCAAATAATCTTAAACCCTTCCTCTTATGGCTATGTAGTCTTTCGTGAACTTTTGTCGAATATGGGATCTTCAGTCCCCTTTTCTTTATCTATTTGTTATTTATAATATCTTATATAGAAAAAGAGTATTTTCTTTATTTATGGTAACTAGGGGTTATACCTTTGATAATGCCTATTAATCTTGATGTTACGAAGCCCATGGAAAGTGTTAATTTCATTTTTATTGGAATATTTTTCTCTTTCGACGTTTATTTACACGACTCCTGCTTGTACAGGTAGTATCATTGTTCTATCTACCATGAAGATCAACTTTGGTGCTGTTCTCAAATGTCAGAATTTGGTTTCCTCTTCCCTGTCTAAGAATATGTATGCGGGGATTTCTAAAAGAGACAAAGATAAGGCTTCGTACGAAGGTGAATGTGTGATTGAGAGTCATCTATCACCTTAAGAGGCTAGAGGTTTGTGGAATATTCGGGTCTCAATCTACACTGAATTTGGCAAAAGACCTCGTAAAGAGAAAAAGAAAGATGCCGGAGGGGTCTAAACATCTTGTAGATACCAAAGTTTTATTTTCTTTCCCCCTCAATGAGAAGCTGGACCCCAAGCCCCTATCAATGATTCCTACATTTGTTTCTAGGGTATCTAGATCTCCTTTTTTGTATTTTAACTTCACTTGGGAGAATTTTGCAGAGGGTATGACGCCCTAGCAAATCGAAAGTCCGATCGATGCTCTGATGCCCATTATCATGATCAATAGGCTGAATATAAGGTCAGCATTTTGCGGCTGATAAATTGGAGAAAAGAGCCAACTCTTTGGAGAAAAAATATGAAATTCTCCACACACAAAAAAGGCTGTGTAGAAGTCGAGAAAGAGAAGAGAAAATACAAAGAGATGAACAAAGGCTCTGAAAGCTCTAGCCACGAATGAGGCTTGGACAAATCACTAACAAGAAATAGTCCTCTTAACTCGATTAAGAATAAACCATTTGGAAGGTAATATGACCAAGGTATCATTTTTTGACAAAAAGAGATAAAGCCAAAGATATATTAGAACTAGTTCATTGTGATAGACGTGGACCTGTAAATATACTTAAGAAAGTGAACTGTGGGTAAATCTTTATTGATGATTAATCTAGATTCAAATACATTTACCTAATGGCTTGAAAATATTATTGTTTCTTAATTGAATATGCCTGTATATCCCAACAGAATGGTATTTTTTAAAGAAAAAAATGACATTGTTAGATATGGTTAGATCAATGAAAAGTTTTACAACTCTATATATCTCATTTTGGGCTATACACTGGAAATAGTTGGATATATTCTTAACTTAGTTCCATAAGTCTGTTCTTAAGACTCTCATGAAATTTTGTAATGGATTCAAGTTTTGCTTGCATCACATTCAAAATTTTTGGAGTCCAGCTCATGTGCTAAAGGGAAGGCAGAAAAGTTGGATTCTAGAAAAAAGATGTGCCAGTTTGTGGAATACCTTAAAGATACCAAGTGATAATTTTATAGTTCTCTAGATATGAAGGTCTTTATTAGCACAAATGCAACCTTCCTGGGGATAAGTATATTAATGATTATCAGTCCAAGAATAAGGTTGTGTTGGGAAAAATGTGTGGGAGCAATTCCACCACATCAATTCCTGGAACACAACTTGGTTCAGACATTTTATAGTGTCAAATATACCTAGAAAACATGATCTAAATGGAAAAGATAAGTTTCCATATATCCAATATATCAATATAACGTTGAAGGTAATAAGGAGGTAATGGTGTCACCTAATGGTAATGCTAGCACTGATGAAAATATTACATTCTAAATGATGTTACAATCCAAGATCAATCGTCCCTTAGACAAATTCAAATGATTATCAATTCACTTTCAAGGTACTTGTTAAGTGGAGAGTCCAATCTGATGATTTCCATGGTAATTTGATGATCTGACTTTATATGAGGAGGTCATGGATGATGTGCATACAGCGATCTATTTATGGATTAAAACAGACATCGAGATCTTGAAATAAAGTATTTGACGAAGTGATTAAGACATGTTATTTAATCAGAACTTTGATGAACCCTGTGTCTTTTTCCTAGTGCTTATATAAATGATATTCTATTCATTTAAAATAATGTAGGTACGTTATTGTCTACAAAAGTGTAGTTAGCTCAACAATTTCATATGAAGAACTTAGTAAAGCTAGCTACGTTCTAAGTTTCAGATCTTGAGAGATCGGAAAAAAAAATGATAGTTTTACCCCAAATCTTATATGTTGACAAGATACTTGTCAACTTTGCTATTCAAAATTCTTCCCTCAGGCATCGCATCTAACTCTCTAAGGATCAGTTAAAGAGATTGAGTATATGAGTAGGATACCTTATGTGATGGTTGTAGGTAGTTTCATGTATTCTATGTTGTGCAATAGAACTGACATTTGTCATATTATTGGTGTGGTGAGTCGATATCTATTTAACCCTTAGATCAAAACATTGAATTACGATAAGGCATATCCTTTAGTACCTTCGGAGAACAAGGAATTACATGTACAACACCAAATCTTCTTCAGATGGGTTATAAGGATTTAGACTTCAGACTGATAAAGACTATGGCAAGTCTACATAGGATTGTTGTTTACACTTGATGGTATTGCCATTTTTGGAGAAGTAGTAAGCAATCATGTATTGTTGATTCCTCCTATTGATGCCAAGTATTTGACAGCTTGTGAAGCTAGGTGAGATATGTTCTAAATTTGAAGAGAAATATTATTTCCTTGAGTACTCTTGGTTCAAAAGTATACAGGTACATCGGTGAAGGTAAAGTTCTAAAAGTTAGCAAAGGTGCCAAAGTTGTGATAAATGGGCAAAGAAAGTCCCAGTTATATGTCTTGGAAGGTTCGACGACCACGTTTGATACAGCTATCACTAAATTGAAGATTATAACTCAAGAAAATGTTGATTTGGTTGCTTATGGTATGATAAACATTAACTCATGTGGGGTTAGTTGTGATCAGGTTGCTCGTGGTTATAATTCGAGCAAAATTAGTATTAAGAATCAGCCACTAGTTCAAGTGGAGTTAGTTGTGATCTTGGTGTCATGTTGTTCGTGGGGATAATTCAAACAAATTTGGTAACTCAAATGGAGTTGGTTATGAATTTGATTATTTTGCTATTTGTGGTGATTCAAACAAGTTTGGTGCCCAAGGTAATTTTGTTAGCAAGCAGTGCTTAGATTCAATTCACAGTTGTTGAGTTTGTCCTTAGAGGCGTTGTGGAAAAGGTAGAGTAATTTATTTGGAGTGTTCTGTTTGTAGAATTTCTTGGAGTTTGTTGAAGATTTAAGTTTTATTCATTACAGTAGAATTCGTGTCAATGTGGAGTTTGTTAGAATTGGATTGTAACCCAATATCTTTTTGAGTATTTGACGGAAAATACTATTGGAGGAGTATTGAAAATTAGTAATAGACTTGAAAATATCTGAAAGGAGTCCAAGATAGATTATGAGAGGTTTTACTTTAGACAATCGCTCGTCGAATGTCCAGGGGACGCTAAGCGCTTAGAACAGGGAATTTGGAGCTCGTTTGGCATCATGCTCCTGCTCGCTTAGTGCCAGGCTCTCACCCGAGCAACGATATGTTCAGGCATGATTTTAATTCCGATTTTTTTTAATTTTTGACTCCTATTTCAACCCAAATATTACATTATTGGTTTTACCCATTGTATTAGGACTTCACCTTATATTAAACTCTTCATTTTATTAATTCTTCTGCTATGTTAAGGATTGTTGTATTATAAATATGTGGTATATTACACAAATTTGATAGAACATAATAAAAGATGATCCACATTAATGGAAAGAGTCTTGCAGATAGAAATATCTAGGAAAGAGTCTTGTGAGATCCAGTCTAACATATTGTAACTCCTTATTTTGATTATAGTGAATTTTCTGCCTCTGCCCGTATTTTTCCCTGTTGGATTTTCACGTAAATCTTGTATTCTTGTAATTTGATTTCATATTGCCATATTATTGTGTTATTTTCTAACGGTCTAGATATTAATTTCTCGGAGTTAGCACCTAACAAATATTATTTGGTGGATTTAGTTTTGCACATCGACCATGATATATGGTCACTTATAAAGGCTCATATATCAAATATTATTTCCAAGAGTTTCATAGTGAGAGTAATCATCACAGACGTAGATTTTGAACTGTCCGAGAACAATTCTAGTTTTACCACTCCTCTCCGTAGAAATGTTCTTGAGAGGTCATTTGAAGTGTAGAAGAAGCGATGGTAAATTCTTCATAGGAAACCAAGTTACTCTTTTGGTTATCAAGCATCAGTTCTTAAAGTAAAATGTCAATCCACAATTGTTAGGAATTTACTCAAACATGCGCAGCAGAAAATAATACAAATTTCAATTCCCACCAAGGATCTGCTTTGTGTTTAGATAGAAATTATGATAAAAACTGTTCATTTCGTGAAATCTGCAAACTCATTTGCTGCTCCTTTTGTTCTAGTAATCATGATCTGCCTCCCACAACTGTCCAATTGTCCAACCTTCAATGAGATCCACACAGAGAACAAGATTGTGAGAAAATCAGGGTTTACTTTTCTTGTACTAGCTAGAATAATGAAAATCCCTTCAATTTTCAAACCCTAACAATTTATTTATAGGGAACATCACACAAGCCCTACATATAAGAATCACTTTTCAAAATTAACAAACTTATTAAATTATTTCAAAAATCAGGTGGTAAATAAATTTATTAAATATTAAATTATAATATAATATATATTAATTATTTCCACTTCATGTCACCTCATTCACCCCATTCTATCACCCCACTACACCACCTTCCCTCCACCTCTCCATTGGCTCTGGCAACGGCAACCGCTCCTACAGCAGCTCCGACGATTGTGAATTTTTCGGTGACTTTTTTTTTGTTACCGATGACCCGTTGATGTGAACCCGACCAAGAACAGACTTGGGAACCCACGAACAAGAAGAACAAACCCAAGAAAGCTAGAAATCACGCCGAGCAAAGCTTCAACCCGACCCTTCGTTCGACCCGTACCAAGAACCAAGATTCCACGCGAGGAATCTGACCCGTTGATTACCTGGAACTAGAACCGTGCAGTGGGAACGCCACAAAAGGACTGCAATCTCCTTTTGATAAGTTCAAAATTAAGTCTTTAAACCACCAAAAAATTGGAGGAGAAAAACTCACAAATTTTATATTAAATCTCAAAATGTCAAAAGGTCCTTAACAATGAAAAAGAACTCCTATTTATACTAAACATGATAAAACCCTAAAAGCCACGAATTTAGGGTCCAAAATATGCAAAATATGGAAATAAAAATAGAGTTTTAACCAACTAAGGAAACTTGCGAAAATTAACGTTTTTGCCCGGAAAAGTACTATGCGGTCGCATAGTTCATTTTCATGCGGCCGCATAGTTCATTTGGTTGAACTCCAGCCGCTCTCTGACTATTGCATGCGACCGCATGCTTTCCCAACTATGCGGCCGCATAGTTGACGGTTTGGCTCCGTTTTCCCTCCTTGCTCGTTTGACTCGTTTTCAATGTCTTCCGTCGCTTTGTGGCTTCCACCCCCAACATGAAAACTGGTCTTTGATGTGTCGACTCCAACATGTCGTGCTCCGCTTCTCGAACAAGTGTTTGTATGCCTCTTATTGATTATTAGAAGACTCGATCCCAGCTTAGGTCTCTTTCCAATGTTCGCCCAGTTCTCGTGAATTCGTTGCGCATCCCGGATCACATCATCCCCTCTCCCTTTGAAAGGATTCGACCTCGAATCTAAATCTGCATCAAACGAAGCAACATTAGCAACTTCGAAACTATTATCGATCTCAAACTTACCCCCAATAACCAAGCCGTATCCGTTGACTCTGCATATGGCAATGATATGAAAGTGTCCATCTTCCCGAGGACGTAGTTTGGACCGCCATCGAATTCGTGTCCATTTCACATGCATGTTCACCTATGTCTTACCAAATCTATTACCAACACCATCAGATGAAAAGATTAAAATGAACAAGATCAGTGAATGAGAAGTACCAAAGTGTGGGCTGGGGTTATGAGACATCAAACTTATTCCTGACACACCCCATAGGTCCAGTCCAAAATACGTGGTAACATTGTGACTAGAAGAATAACAAGCATGCATCATGTTACCCATAATGCACTCTAGTTGCTTGTTACACGCAACTAACTCTATATGACATACTTGAATCTCACAACGTAGCAAATGTATATCATAGACAAGTAAAAAGGACTCCATATGCATATGTGAAACTGGACGGACTCGACGCATGAAGTTATCAACTATATCACCCCTTGCAAGACCGCATAACTTATGTAAGATACTAAGTCCATGAGTTATTTCAAATGCTAGCGTAGGTGTAAGGGTCTGAGACATTACCTTAGTGTGTTTGCATCCCATTGTACTGTTACTTACCAATTTCTCCATGTTTCCTGCATCAAGTGGATAGTCGAGGTATGGCGCCTTGCGAATTAAACCGCCATGGATTAAGTGCTTGAAGTCCTGTAAAGAAGAAATGTCCAAACCGGGGGAGGGAATGTTAGCTCTCACTAAAGCCCTCTCACACTCGACTTTTCCCACATATAAACTCACCTTGGAATTTTCTCTCCTCTCTGAATTTTCTCTCAAGTTCTCCTTTTTTCGCTCTTTATTTTTGTTCTCTCGCTCACTTTTCATTTTTAATTGATCCTCATGGACCTGCTGTGGTGTCAAAGGGACAAGTGTAATATGCTTTCCACCCTGTACAAAGTTGTATCTATTTGTAAACCCCTCATGCTCCACCTTTCTATCATACTGCCATGGCCTACCTAACAAGAGATGCCCCGCATGCATTGGAACCACATCACATAACACCTCATCACTATACCGCCCAATGCTAAAGTTCACCAATGCCCTTCTAGTAACCCGGATCTCTCCACAATTATTTAGCCACTCCAATTTATAGGGTTGTGGATGTCTCATAAGAGGTAAACCCAACTCCCCTACAAGGGTCGAGCTGACCACATTGGTACAACTCCCGCCATCTACTATCAAACTGCACACCTTATCCTTAACATGACACCTAGTGTGAAACAAGTTTTCCCGTTGTTGCTCATCTTCATTCACCTTCACTCGTGTAGTAAGAGCACGCATTACCACTAGTGATTCCGCCACTGGGTACTCCACACAAGTCTCGCCATTAACATCTTCCAACACAGGCATACTATCACTCTCACTCCCATCATCCGACTCCCACTCTCCATTCTCTCTAATGATCATCACTCGTCGGTTTGGACATTGTGAAGCAATATGCCCCGCACCCAAACATTTAAAACACTTAATATCCCTCGATCTACCAGTTTGAGACTCACTATTTGGTTTATGTTTATTCACCTCCTCCTTAACCTGAGGCACTTCAACCTTCTCCCTAGTCACTGCCCGATCATGCCTATCACCACCACTCCATTTGGGTTCCGTAGGAAACCTCGCTCGCTACCCCCCCTGCGCCCAAGCTGTCTCTCTACTTTCATTGCTACATGCACTAAGTCCTCCAATTCCACATAGTGCTGCAATTCCACTATGTTGGCAATATCCCTTTTTAGCCCATTTAAAAACCTAGCCATGGTAGCTTCCCTATCCTCCTCTATGTTTGCTCTAATCATTGCTATTTCCATCTCCTTAAAATAATCCTCTACACTCCTAGACCCCTGAGAAAGAGTTTACAATTTTAAATGGAGATCCCGGTAATAATGTCCCGGCACAAACCGTTTTTCTCATACAAGCTTTCAACTCTCCCCACGTCTCAATTGGCCTATCTAAATTCCTCCTACGATTAGTCGTCATCTGATCCCACCAAATGATGGCGTAATCAGTGAACTCCACTACCGCTAATTTTAACTTCTTCTCCTCGGAGTAATTATGACAATCAAACACCAATTCCACCCTCTTCTCCCAATCTAAATAAGCCTCAGGATCACTCCTACCCTGGAAAGCTGGAATATTTAGTTTGATGTTTCCCAAGTTTCTATCAAATCGATCTCCTCTATTTCTCATTCGACCCATATCACCTTCTAAGTAATAATCATCACTCCTTGCACTCACTGCCTCAAACTCCTCATCAAATTCACCCATAAGATTCCTTCCTCTCCTATCTCCTCTACCCCCACGAGGAACCCTTTGGGACGTCCCTCGCTGCTGACTGTCAATCAAAATTTCATGCCTAGCTATATCACCACTAATACGCTCAACCGCCACATTCAATTGATCAAACCTATGATTTATACTATTCATAAGCTCCACATAAAACCCCTTAGGCACAACCTCTTCCTCACATTTATTCATCTTTTCATCCATGTATATCAAGCACTTGCAACTACCGAAATCACAGAAATTGAGTAGAAAATGGAAGAACAAGAAAAAACAAGTAAATTACCTCGCGTGTTTACTCTCGTGTATCACTCGAATTGGCTTTTACCCGATATGAAGCTCACCACTCTTGCCTTTTACCGCTCGTCCTCTTTTCTCAATGGTTCGAGAAATAACCGATCTCAAGCAATTGGAGTGCAATCCCCGTAGCAATCACCACCACAAGCACAAGTCTCGAATAATCAACACAATTTAGCACGGGCTAAGGTAATGACTCAAATGCAAGAAAAGACAACAAAAGACTCAACTTCAATATTTGAATTGCCTCTAAACGTTCACGAGTATAGAGACTATATTTTTTTTTTTTTTTTTTTTTTTTTTTTGTCTCCTTTTTTTTTTGTATTTTTTTTTTTTTTGTATTTTTTTTCTTTTTTTCTTTTTTGAAATCAATAAACAGCTAGATAATAAATCTAGAGGCAATCAAACGATACAAGTATATGAAAGATATAATGACGCTAAAACAAGGACAATAAATAAAAAAAAATAATAATAATTTTTTTTTTTTTTTTTTAAACTGGACGTGAACAGTACGGATGAACAGTGATTTTTTTTATTTTTTATTTTTTTTTTTTTAAAGACCCAAATCAACTACGGTACCAACAAAACAAACGAAAGTTGATTTGGATGCTAGATTAGCCCAAAAAACAACTTTGACACTTTTTTTTGGAAATTTTTGGATTGAACTCGATAAATAACTACTGGACACATGAACACAAAGAACACCAAATAAAAACAAGGACTCAAAGAAGTTAAAGGATAGATGACCTGAATTCTAGAACTGTGCTCTGATACCACCTGATGTGAACCCGACCAAGAACAGACTTGGGAACCCACGAACAAGAAGAACAAACCCAAGAAAGCTAGAAATCACGCCGAGCAAAGCTTCAACCCGACCCTTCGTTCGACCCGTACCAAGAACCAAGATTCCACGCGAGGAATCTGACCCGTTGATTACCCGGAACTAGAACCGTGCAGTGGGAACGCCACAAAAGGACTGCAATCTCCTTTTGATAAGTTCAAAATTAAGTCTTTAAACCACCAAGAAATTGGAGGAGAAAAACTCACAAATTTTATATTAAATCTCAAAATGTCAAAAGGTCCTTAACAATGAAAAAGAACTCCTATTTATACTAAACATGATAAAACCCTAAAAGCCACGAATTTAGGGTCCAAAAATATGCAAAATATGGAAATAAAAAATAGAGTTTTAAAACCAACTAAGGAAACTTGCGAAAATTAACGTTTTTGCCCGGAAAAGTACTATGCGGTCGCATAGTTCATTTTCATGCGACCGCATAGTTCATTTGGTTGAACTCCAGCCGCTCTCTGACCATTGCATGCGACCGCATGCTTTCCCAACTATGCGGCCGCATAGTTGACGGTTTGGCTCCGTTTTCCCTCCTTGCTCGTTTGACTCGTTTTCAATGTCTTCCGTCGCTTTGTGGCTTCCACCCCCAACATGAAAACTGGTCTTTGATGTGTCGACTCCAACATGTCGTGCTCCGCTTCTCGAACAAGTGTTTGTATGCCTCTTATTGATTATTAGAAGACTCGATCCCAGCTTAGGTCTCTTTCCAATGTTCGCCCAGTTCTCGTGAATTCGTTGCGCATCCCGGATCACATCACCCGTGATTAATTAACAAACTTGTCAAATTATTTCAAAATTTAGGTCTTAATTCCAATTAATAATATATATATATATATATATAATATACAATTAATCAGAATTAATTATCCCCACCCACTCCCACCAAATTAATAATATATCAATTAATAATATCTCGCCCCTACCATCCCAACCCCGTAGATCCCACCCACGGACCCCACACCACATCACTCCACCTTCCAAATTTCTTTCAGAAATTAAAAGCTGGAAATTGCATCCCAGTTGGAACCATCTCACCTTACCCTAACCTATCCCATTCCATCTCAAAACCTACCCACGAAACCTAGAAAATGTTCAAGTCACTGTATATAATCAAGTCGTTATCTGTGAGTAATTAAAACCAAATTTCTATTTAGTGTGACTAACTGTGACCAAATTTACGTTTAGTGTGGCTGTATGTGACCAATTCAATCTTAACTGTGATCGTATGTAACTAACTGTGACCAAATTTGCGTTCAGTATGACTATATATGACCAATTCAATCTTAACTGTGACCGTATGTAATCAAGTCACAATTGGTCATAATTAGCATAGAATTGGTCACAACCAGTTACAGAAGGTTATCATAAACAAATTTGCACACACCAGAGACCAACACCACAATTTACCAGAATAACCTCCAATGCACCACCACTAACCACCTTCAACTCAAATCCACGACAATAAATACAACATTTACCGACTTATGTTATTTGTGACTAATTGTGACCAAATTTGTGTTTAGTGTGACTGTCTGTTGCCAATTCACTCACCTCTGGTGATGCCCATGCTGGTACTACCACCATTGCCATCACCTATACCAAAATCTATCAACATCTTCTCCAATCCACCAACTTGCCACCATAACCACCACTACATCCACATCAACTATAAATCACCAAAACACACCACACCACAAATTTATAGAGTTGCCCAACCACCACATATATCCGCACCACCATCCTAAAGTTTGACACGCACTGCCATCTCATACAGATCTAACAACAGCATCACCGTAGATCTGCACCAATGTTCATTCTCTTGTAGCAACAACAATGCCATCGACTCAGGGAGAAGCTTCGTCGTGTCCCTGCTACGAGTAGTGCTCACCGCTTCTTGCAGCAACAGTGATGCCGCCGACGATGAGAAGCTTGGTCGTCGCGTCGCTGCCAAGTGTTGTTTGATTGATTTGACCCATTTAGTGATTGATTTGCCGGAGGTTAAGAGGCTAAAGGAAGATTTATCGGACAGTTTGGGTGATGATGAGTCGGAGCTCTGCAAGAGTCAGGATCTTGACTCGTTGATGAAGAGTTACGAAGAGGAAATTATGGGTTTTCCTTCACCCAATGTAGATTTGAAGTCGGATACTGAAGAGTCTTAGCCTAATCTGGGTATTTGTTCAAGGCTTCTGATGACGAGCTTGGGCTTCCTCCGTCGAAGGTGTCTCCGACTAGTGTATTGAGTGCAGGGAATAGGTTGGGTGAGAGAGAGAGAGAGAGAGAGAGAGAGAGAGAGAGAGAGAGAGAGTGTGTGTGTGTGTGTGTGTGTGTGTGTGTGTGTAGGTTAGGTGGAGGTGGAGGTGGGGATGGGGTGATATATGTATATTAGGTGTAATTAAATTTTTATTATTTTAATTATACAACTTAATTAACACCTGATTTGTGAAAATTGAACTTAATCCCTTGTTTTTTGAAAAAGAATCTTTAAATGTAAGTTTCTAGGTAATTTTCTCTTATTTATATAAGTCCAAATGGGCTTAGTCCGTCTTACAACTTAATTCGACTTAATGTTTAATCAATCCAATTAATTAAATTTGGTCCATGAATCAATTAATTCGGACTCATTAATAAACAACTCAATTAATTAATTATTTAATGCTTGTCAATTAATTAATTGGTAAATCACATTCTACTCGTTCTCCTTTTGTGTGTGACTTATTAGGTTCTCAATCACGATATCTAACGACATAAATTATTATTTTGATCTAATGAAAATCGATAAACCAAAATACCCCTTTTGATTTATCAGTAATTCACATCTGTCGTCCCAAATTGACATCTAGCAATGTGTCAAGGCAATACATGTGACGAAAAATGTCACGTGGTATGACAAAACCAGAATTGTTCGTTTACCTTGAAACTATAATCATTTCGTCAATATGATCCGATCAATTACAAGATATGGATATGTGTCAATATCAATTATCGATTATATCTTTTATCCTACTATTAAGTCAATGTAAGTCGAGAACTCCTTTTCGACTTATGTGTACACATTGGCCAAATATTTCATTATCAACTTAACTCAATGAAATGTAGATCATAATCTCTTACAATCCCCTATTGATCATTCACAACCTTCATCTGATTCTTAACATACTCAAATGATGACGTATTAGCGGCTCTTGACAGAGCATCATTCAATATCATCAAAATATGACTGTTTTTATATAAGACACTATGATGACCTCACGTCGAAGGACCAATTCCACTACCGAACGTTAGAGATTAATCACTGACACTCAAATAGTTATCCAGACTTAGAAAATGAGAATGTGGACGAAGCATTCCATCGAGCATAATATCCAGACGATGATGAAGTGGATATAAACGTTCCCCAATGAGGAAGATGAAATTGCAACTGGGTTGAATGCAACTAAGACTTATTGTGAAAATAATTACAAGATTATATCGCGCATCAACTGAGACATGAATTCCAAATTTGTACAAGTAGTCAATGTAAAACTTGACTTTTGATTTGTTAGCAACAACATTAAAATTCAATTACAAAAACAGTTTTCAATTCAGTTGTTGGTTCAATGTTTATTTTTTTTTATTTTTTTTTAAAAAAAGAAAAAAAAAATACTTACAGTATATACGCTTGGACCTATTGGAATTTAAGAAAAATGAAAAAAAAATAAAAGGAAAAGAATTTAACACGCCATTATAGTCCATAGATAGCATACGCCACAATTGTTGTTTAATAACATTAAATGGGAACATATGAAATAGGTTTCCTACAACAACCAATGTATTCAATGTAACCAGCCCCACAAAAAATGTAAAGGAAAAATGAGATTGCATAATCAATTTTTATACAAAATTTGATTTTTAACTCTAGTCTAATTAAAAAGAAACAAAGACAATGCATGGTAAAATATTGCTTTTTCATTTCCCTCAACTATTTACCAAAAGGAAGATAAACCCTAATTAGACCCTAAATTGCAATTACACTTCTCACACTCGAAGAAAAAAAGGATTTTGAAAATGATGTATTTTTTACATCAGAAAATTATTCAAAGCACAAGCTTCGATTCCATTACTTGAAGCAATGGTGGGTTGATCAACGGCGAGAGAGAAATGAGAGCATTTTTAGGATGGGTTGATCGACGATTGGGTGGCGAGGCAAAAGAGAGACGAGAGTAAGAGAAGAGAGAGAGGAAGAGCTAGATGTGAGAGAGATTGATAACATTTTTTATTTTAGGACTTCGTTAAGTTTTTAAATTTATTGTTAATTTTTCTTATTATTCGGGTCCAATTAAATTATATTGGTTTTTCATAAATGACCGCAAATCAATTCGAACATTCATTGTCAAACTTGAAATCCAACTAAATATAGTCTATATATTAGCTCTCATATTATAAAATTTATTTTTCCTCGAACTTATTTTCAATCGTTCACAACTTCTATCAATATTTACATTATATATTTAATTAATTTTTAACAAAATTTACTACAAATTTAGTTTTTAACTAAATCAAAGGGAAGCTTATTTCGAAAATCGATCGGTTAGGTTGGTTTTTCGATTTGACTAGTTTGGGTGGTCTTCCTTCACTCTACTTTCCTCGGGTTCTTTTAAGATTGACCTCGTTGACTATGTCTTTTATAAAAAGGGGTAAAAGGTCTATATTACCCTTAATTAAATGATTTTTTGTATATTGCAGGATATATCCCTATTTTAGAATAGTTTTTTTAATTTTATCCTATATTTCTTCTATTTTGAATTTTAGCATATAAATTCATCATCTAATCTAATAGATTGGTATAATCTGCAATATATCTATCAAAATTCTCTGCAAGTATATAATATTCCTCAGACGATTCATCTAATCTTTCCATTTGATTGGTAATATTATTTATCTTTTCTAATAATTTTTCTAATAAGTTATCTAATACTTTGATTATATATCCTGGCATGTTATATAAATTTTTAAAATAGTCATGATGACAAATAATAAATATAAATATTTAAATAATTTAGACATGTAAACATTCAAATAAGTAATCCCGACGATTCTTTAAGATTTCAGAAGGTATCCTTCTAAATTTAACAAGATAATAGTTTTACCTTAGTTTTGATCTCAGATCTTTATTCTTAGAATCGAGTAACATTCAGGCTCTAGATCTGCAAACAACTCCCTTCAACGATCTCTTACCTTCACGGGACGCTTGCTAATCCAGCATCTCACCTTCACTGTGTCAATTCTTTGAATTTAGACTATTGATCTTAACCAGAGAAAACTCTCTTTTTGTTAAAGTAAGAAAAAAATTTCTTCTTTAATCTTTAAAAAATCTATGGGACGAAGTGTTTAGAAACTCATGTTATCTATGAAATGATTTAGATATGAAATAACTTGAAATTTTATTGATATCTGAAAGCTGATTACAATGAAAGACAGAAGATTGTTTAGTTAACTCACAACTTGAGTGCTCAACCAACTCTGCCTTTTCATCAGCCGGAATGCCTCTATTTATACACAAATTTGAAGCCAAATTACATCATTGCTTACATAATATCAATAATTTATGTCTCGTGCTTTTTATCAAGAACCTCGTGGCCCCTCTATCACATGCAGCTTCTTTATATCACATCTTCTTTAATAAAGAGCACAGTCCCTCCATAATTGTCCTCCTAACTTTGATTTTACATACAGTTGGCGAGATTCCTTGGTAATGGTAGGACACCTTTCAAATTTATTTTTTTTCCATCACTGTCATGTTTTTATCCTTGTCGACATGTGGGGCATTCTCTTGCTCTGCATACTTCTTGAATGGTTGTAACAGCTCCATTGATTCGATGAGTATCTAATTTTTCAATGTATTTTTTCAAAATTGTTGATTTTTCTTTTCCATTATTGGTAAGAAGAGTTCATCATTCATATTGGCACAAATATTTGAATTTTTTATTATACAGATTTTTTGTCATATTATATAAAACTTTCATCCCTACAACTCTTTGGGATTTTATCCATGATCTGGTATTTTTGGCAATTATTTTTTATTGTGGCCAACTTCAATCTGAAAGTCTTGACCAACATATTCAATTGTTATGATATGTTCAGCGAGATAATATATCCTTCCATCAATTTCAGGACTAATTGAATAAAATTTTATGTATTTGAATCTTCCTTTGGCAAATTTGGATACTTCAGATTTGAATATTTCATCAAATTTTTCAATTTCTTTTAGATCTTTTCCGGGGTAGATAAGATCTAAAAATTCATATATAATATGCTGCCGTTTTGACCATGAAAGGGTCTGCATCTTTGATAATTAGTAATCTTGGATAGACATGATCTCCTGAGGATATAAAATAGGAGTCGTTCTCTTCCAATTCATAAACAACTTTGGCATATTTTCTATATTCTTCTTCTTTTGCTGATAAAGGGATATCATCATCTTCATCGTTTCTGATTCTGATCACCCTTTTATGTTCATCACTGCTTTTTATGGTCAATTTTCTGGGACTTTGTGTATCTCTTTTTATAGTGTTGGGTTCGCTGCTGCTTCCGCATGGTGGGTCACTCCTTGGTACCTATTGGTATTCCTATTTGGTATCATAGGATTGTGCCAAGATATCAACCCTTGTATCTTTATTTGTATCAGTAGACATTAATTGTGCTTCAAGAGTATCAATTTTGTCTTTCAATTCATTTGTAACTTTGGTATGGGATTCACTGATCTCAAGTAATAGTTTGAAATTATTACTTAAGATTTTAGTGAATGTCTCCATTCCAATTTTTATATCGTCTGTTTCTTCCTTGACATATGCTGCCGCAGATTTCATTTCTAATATTATCTATTTGATATTATCCATCTCAGAATTCAACGTTCCTGCTTAAAAAATCAGTAAGATAATTATTTGTTACTCTACTATGAATAATATCAAAATTATAAAATGACAAATATGCTTGCCATCTATATAACCTTCTATATTGAGGTTACATTGAAAACTTATTCCTAACAAATCCTGCGATTTGGGAATTGTCAGTTTCAACAATAAATTTCTTAGATAATAAAAATAATGAAAACATTTTTATTCCTTTAATAATTGCCAATAATTCTTTTTCATGAGTGGTATAATTTATTTCTGTTTGGTTAAAAGTTTCACTTGAATATCTATATATTTCATTTAAATCTGTTTTTAATATTGCTGCTCAATATTTATCTGAGGCATCTGTATTAGCAATTAAATTATCTTTTTCATTTGGTAATCTTCATTTTGGTAGATTTTTACATTCTTCTTTTAATGATTTTACTATTTATGTATGGTCTTCACTCCATCATTTGGTATTGATTTTTCTGAGTAAAATTTGTATTTTATCTCTTTTTTGAAAGATTTTCAATAAATCTGTCAGTATAGTTTAAACATCCTAAGAATTTTTGTATTTGTTCTTCAGATTTTAATTTGTCTGAAAATCTTTCTATCTTTTTAGAGATATGAGATTGTAATTTTATTCCATTCTTATCTACAATTAATCCAAGAAATTCTATCTCAAATTTTTCTATAATAACTTTCTTTTCGGATAAGACTATTAATTCTTTTTGACATTCTTTTAAGAATTTTATAATATGATTTTGATGATCATCTTTATATTCTGAGCATATTAGTATATCATCAACATATACTAATAAGAAATCATTATATTTCCTAAAGATATTATCCATTCTTATTTGAAATTTTTTAGGTGCATTTTTTAATCCAAATGACATAACTATTCATTCATACTTACCTTGAGGAGTGTTAAATGCCGTATATGGTATTGAATCTTCTTCCATCTTGATTTGCCAGAATCTTGACTTACAGTCAAATTTTGAATAATATTATTTTCCTTTTGCAAGTTTTATTAAAACATCTTTATTTGGTAGAAAATATCCATCAAACTTAGTATATTTATTTAATTCTTTATAATTTATTATTATTCTTGATTTTCCTCTTACTTGTTCAGAGTGTTTCATTACCATAAATGCTGGACTACTATGTAGTTCATTACTAGTTGATGAGAATCACGTAGCAACGAACACTACGCAACCCTGCAACAAGATTGAAAACCAAGAAAGCCCAAAAATAATCCCGATTTAAAGATTCAACCAAGAATGTTGAATCAAGCAACCCAACAAGAACGACGCTTGATAGAACTCTTGATTACAAAACCCGTGATCTTCACTCGATGTTGAACGTTACAAGAAGATCTTGATAAGTTCGCGGTGTTCTAAGAAGAACAAGATTGAAAGCAAATAGTCTCACTTTAATTGATAATTTGTCAAAAGGTTCTATAATAATGATAAAATAAACTATTTATACTAATACTAGGAATCCTATAAAATTCGTGCATAATCTCTCAAATATAGTAAAACACCAATAAAAGTAGAATTTTAGGGAAACTGGAATTCTCGTCAAAAATAGAAAACTCGTCTTCAGAATTGTTCAAAGCGATCACTTAGTTGTTTTCCAAGTGGTCGCTTGGAAGGACATTTTGTCTGCCTTGAAATCTTGGTAAGGTCTGAGCGACCACTTGACCTTTTCTTCTAAGCGGTCGCTTAGAAGTCCGGTTGGCCTCTTTCTTCGGTCGCTTGTATCTTGTTGAGCCAGTTGGTTTCCGACCTCGACTCCAACATGAAATTTGTCTCTTTTTACGTGTAGATCATGACGTTGCCCATCGTTACTTGCATAAGTAGTCTCATTACTTGATTTACCCGTTTTACCCTTGATCGCGTCATCGGACCTCCTTCGATAAACAACGGGTCTTGGTCCGGGTTCGACTTTATCGGACTCGACGCCTGGATCACATCACTAGCTCTGATTAAGTTCATATTTTTTAATTTTTTAATTTGTTTTTTAAATTCTTAAGTATCTTGTATAGTATATATCATTGGTTTTACTCTTATTATTACATTTTCAGTTAATTCTATTTTCGTTTTTGGATGTTCTGATTTCCAATAAACTAATAGATTTTCATTATAGACATTCCCTATCTTTTTTATTATTTCTTTTATAATTTCTGATTTTTCTGTTTTTTTTTGTATTTTGTATTTTGTATTTTGACATTTGTTTTTATTGGTATTTGTACTATCTTTTCACCACACTGGACTGGCTGAACTCTGTATGATTTAAATTCTCTTGAAATCTTTAGTAGATGTCCACATGGTGTTTTTAACATAATCATATAGTTATTTTGTTGGTAATATTGAAATTGTTGTCCAAAGTCATTTCCTAATAATATATCACATTTTAATACATCATAGGCATATACTTTATTTATAGTTATTTGTTTACTTCCTAATAAGATTTCTATAATTTCTCTATTCTTAGTAATAGGTGTAGATATTCCTGTAACACCTGTGATTTTTATAGTATTATCATCATTCCAATTTTTTAATAAGAATGTTTTTACAATAGTTATATAACTTCTTGTATCTATTAAGGCACATGTTGTTGTATTAGTTTCTACAATGGTAAGTTGTACATACACTCCTAATGGGAATGTTATTACATTATTCATTCTTTTGGACAAAACATTATTTTATTATTATGTGTTATAAAGATTCAATCTTTATTAATATTATAATTATTCAAAGTTAGTAAAAAATTCATTCCTAATAATATATAGTAATGATTTCTCATACTACCATCAACATAACATGGTATTATCATTTCTTCTCCATCTAATACTATTGGTACTTTTACTTCTAATTCACTAATATGTGTTTTTACATCAAAATTGATATATTTATAAGGTTCTACCTTCTTTTTATTAATCATTTATCTTTATTTTGTAATATATGGTAGTTTGCTGCTCCTGTATCAATTATGATATTTTTCCATTTTACATATTCTGTTCCATTGAAATATTCTTCATATATTTGCATATTTCATATATTTTTTTTTACCATTATTTCTCGATTTATACTTGGTCTACTTGGTATTATAGGTGTACTATTGTTTCTTCTTAGTTTTCTATTTTAAAATTCTATTAAAGAGTTACTTTCTATTTTTTCTGTTACATATGGTTTTGTTTTAGATATTTCTAATTCTTGTATTTCTGGTAAAAAATTTAGTTATTTACTTGGTTCTACAATATTTAATATGTCTTTACATTTTTTATGAATTTCTATATAAGATGTTTTAGAATAAATATTCCCATAATTTGAATTGGTAAATGTATACAGTGCTCTATGAAGCTGTTTTTATAACTATAGATTTTTCTATCTTATGATATTCACTTATAGATATTCTTTATCTTTTAAATATTCTATCTAACATTTCTCATTTTCCTATTTTTAAATCTAATAATAAATTTTCTATTTTTCTAAATGTATTATTATCAAATGTTACCTTTAATCCATATCTTTCAGAATTTTCTATTTCTTGTTTATTCTCTATAGTTTCTACCTCTTCTATTTCCCTATTCATTCTGATTCATATATATAAATTTCTTTTTCTTCATATTCACTGATATCTGATATTTTTTCTAAATTACTTGCTATTTCTTCATATTCTTTTTGTAAAATTCTAACTTTATTTTTGGTATAATCAGGGTTTATATGTCATATTTCTCCACAATTTTAGCATTTACATTGCTTTTTATCATTTTTAAATTCTTTCTTCTTTGATTGATATTTTCTTTTATAATATCTCTCATTTGATTTTTTGTATTTCTTTTTGAAATGTTTGTATTTTTTTATACTTTTTTGTTTAAACTTTCCTTTATATTTTCTTTCTAGTTCACATCACCAATTAATAGGTCTATTTATATCTTCACAACAAATTCTTGTTAATTTTTCAAATTTTTTTATTAATTGTCTATTCTTACATATTTCTGCTAATCTTTCAAATATAAATTTTATTATGCTTCCTAATGTATCTGGTACAGGATTATCTTTTATATATCTCTCATATTCTATCTTAAAATATATATTCCATGTTCCTGGTAATTTAGCAAAATTCATTTCTAAATATAGTCCTTGACTTTCATTAGTATAAAATTGGATATAATAGAAATTTCTAAATTGACATGTATATTCTTTTAGTTTACACATATCATATATCATAATGTTTATTAATCCTAATCTTGCTTTTAACCTTTCTCTTCTAACTTCTTCTTCTGAATTTCTTATCCAATTTTCTCCAAAGAATTCATCTGATATATATTCTACTAACTTTTTTATTCCATCTTGTGAAATTTTTGCATTTCTGTTTGTATATTTCTTCTTATTAGTGATTTGGTATCTTCAGTTACTCATTCCTACCAATTTCTTACATCTCCTTCAAATTATGCTATTAGATAATCAATTCTTCTATCCGTAGATTCTCATGTATCATATTGATTATATAAAAAGAATAGTATCATTCATCTGCCCATTGTAATAAGACTTTTTTAGTATTTATTTTATAATTTAAGTCTAGTTTTGCTCCTCCATGATTTATCGATTTATTATAATCTGTGTTTGGAGTAAATTGATCTTTAAATTTTTCTTTTCTAGTTTGTGGTATAATTCTATCATAGTATTATCTGTAAGGTTTATGTGGTATTGGTGCATATCCATCTTGTAATTCAGGAAATTCTAATTTTGGAGTATTACTTGTACTTCCAGGTGCAGGTGATGGTCCTCCATCAATATTCATCATTACTTCATAATTTTCTAAATCTTTTACACTTAATTGATCAAAATTTTCTATTAGGTTATCTATTTCTTCATTCATCGTCTTTTTTATCTTTTCCTTTTTCTTTTGTATATTTTTCAAATTCTTTTTCTTGTTCTAAAATTATTGGTAGTATTTCTTTTCTAAATTTATCATCCATCCTTCAAGATTCATAGTGTCCTTCTGTTTCTACATATATCTTTCCTATTCTTATTGTTTCTCTTTTTATTCTATCTTTGTTTACTTTTTTATCTGTTGGTTTCATATTTTGTTTCATTTCTCTAATTTCTATTTTTAACTTTCTTACTTCATCTCTCAATTTCTTAATTTCATCTATTAATCCTCTCATCAATTTTTTTAATACTTCAAAATTTTCTGAAAATGTCATTATATTCTTGATTTATCACTTTTAACTTCAAATAAATATGATAATCTACACTTTTTATCTTTAATTTTTTCTATAATCTTATCAAAACTTTTTATTACATCTCATTATTAGTTAATTCTTCTTTTACAGTTTGAAAATATTTCGCTTTTAATTCTAGTTTTTTAATTTTTAATTTTCTCAACATTTTTTCTTGTGGTTTCTTTATATCTTCTGGTGTTTCTAGTATATTTGATGTTTTTTCTTGTATCTTATTTAGATTTTTAATAATGTTATTATAAGTTTTCTTGCTGTCTTATCATTACTCATTATATATAACTTCTTATTTTTATAATGATTCATATATTTCTCTGTAATATAAAATACTTTTAAATTCTCTATTAATCATTTCATATACGTATCTATCTTTTATAGATCCTATAATTAATTTATGTAATATTTGTTCTTTTATTTCTATAGGTAATTTTTTAATTATATCTAATGTTATTATTTTTAATTTATTAGGGATTGGTTCATAAAATATTTTATATCATTTTTCTTCTTCTAATTTATAATAGTTATCTGTCTTTCTAATTTTAATTCTCATAATGACTTATATTTTCTATTATAGCAATATATTCTTCTTGATCTATTGCTTCTAGTATAATTTCCCTTATTATATAGTCTCTTACTATACTTATTTTTACTTTTTCCTATTATCTCTTTTCTGATTTCTAAAAGTATATCTTTTAGTTTTACAAATATAATTTTTAAAGTTTCTTCTTTTATTTTAGGTTTTGATATTATTATATTAATTCTTTCTTTTATTATTTTATATTTATTTCCTAAATCATCTATTATCATTCTATGATTATGATCTATGACTCTGATATCAACTAAAATGGGGGGAGGGTACTATGACTGTCTACAAAATTTTCAAAATCTCAAAGTCTAATATTAAAAATCTTTTTATTTTTGTTCTATTATTGGAATCCAACTAATATTTTCATAAGTATTTAATAAATCACACTAAAATTTATAAAATTCACTATCTTTTGTCAAAACTTTTTTTTCAATGATTATATTTAATTTTTCAATTCTTTTTTCTAGATTGACAATTTCTTTATGTATATCATTTTCAATTCTAATTACTTGACTATCTATATAAGTATTTTTATATTTTAATTTTGGATCTAAATATTATGTAAAGAAACTTTTTAATTTTTTAAAAAATAATTTAGTGTACTTTTTATTGCAGTTCTTAGATCAATAAAATTTTGTATAATATCAAGAGTTAAACTTATTAAAGGTTTTGAATTTATAAATTTTTAAGTAGTTCTAGGACTTTATTATATTTTTTTTTATATTGTAATTACTATGTTGCAATTTTTTAAGTCGGGGGTATTTTTGATAGTTTTTATTGTTTAAAATGGTTAAAGGAAAATATGATTTCATTTCTAGGTCATTTAGTATAGTTTCCTCCTACTTTCCTAGAAGCTGCTTCTTTGCGCTGTGTTCTGAAGTCAACACACCGAAATTTCCTAGAAGAATTTCTGTTCAATTCTAAGAAATTACCAGAAGAAACTATTTGGTCTTGAATTAGACTGCGGTTTACTTTTGTCGATTGCCTTTCTTGATTTGTTCATTTCAACGTATTAGAAAAAGCGTTTGAGATCTTTGAACCTGAAAGCGAGAAGATGGTTTTGGCTTATGACAATTGGGAGAGGTTAGTCGAAGCCACGCTCAAGAGAGAGGAGCTTTGGCAACTCTGTCATCAACCTTCAAGGAGTTCAAGTAATGTCTCGACATTATCAGATTTCAGTTTGATGTCTTCAAACCCAGAAGGTTCATCTTCCCATCAACAGAATTTCCCAGTCACACAGCCCACACTTATTAACTCTAGGGAATCAAAGTCCGAAAAGAAAGAAAAATCTGTTAGTAAAGTTGAATCCAAGTTAGTGTTCGTGAAAGGTTACAATCTTGCAATTGGACTCCAATCATTGTTACAGGCTCCTTCTACATATTTGGGTAAGGGAGCATTTGGGATTGCATATATGACAGCTCTGGGTAATGGGGTTAGAGTTGTGGTGAAGAGATTGAGGGAATTAAGTGTCGACGAGACAGAGTTCAAGCGGCAGATGGAGGTCACTGCCAGTATTAGGCACGAAAATGTTGTACCTCTTAGAGGTTACTGTACTATTAAGGATAACAAGCTCATGCTATATGATTACTACAGTCATGGGAGCGTTCACGCAATGCTTCGCGGTATGTTAATCGTTATGTGCTCTTTCTGCAGTAAATTAGAATAAAAATTTGGTTTCTTAATAGTGCAGAATATCACCAATTGCAAGAGACCCATACAGATGGATGCACGACAGAAAGGCCAGCTGTTGACCAGCTGCAAAAGACCTCAAGTATTCGCCTTTCCGCTTCAAGAAATGTCCTTGGTAACGACCTTGTGTGCGGGGCCTCCCGTGTGAGGTCAGGTCAGGGGATGGTCAACAACTCAGGCAACTCAGATTTTGAGATACCTGTCTATCAGGGAAATTTCCCAGTATTGCTAGTGTTCTATCTTTCTGCTCTCCTGCTCTTAACTAATTGTAATAGGCGGGCACCTCTCCTTAAGGCAGCATGCCTCAGGAAGAGGCCTTAACACAGAATGATAAATTACAACTCCGGTACAATACACATATATAAAAAAGTTATCCAACTATTACTCGGAAGAATCATGAAAGGAGAAGGAAATTCTGTATTGATCATTTTCTGTGATTTCTAATGCGATAATATCCATCAATTGTTGCATTTTAGTTCATCTAGTCTCATTTCGTGAACTCAATTGATTCCTCGTTCCTCTGGTAGGAATGGATTGGATTGGATTTGACCCTGTGACACTTTGTACCCAAAACATACGTGTTACCAAGCTGTGTCACGTCCCTTCAATTGTTTTACAGTGTCATTGTAGAGAAATCTTGTCTTGTTTTCCACATTCGTTTCATTATGTCCATTCGAATTATTTGAATTTCCTTGAATTGTTTCCTTAGATATGAATGGCTAAGATAATGTCCCCTTTTAAACTCATATGTGATCTTCCTTTAATTAGTTTGACAATGACTATTGTGTTTTTTATAATGTAATGACTTACTTCATAAAGAAAGAATAGCTATGGGTGTGTAGTTAACTAAAATCCATGAATTCTGAAAGATAAATATAATTATTTTTGTAAAGAAGTTTCATAAGATTCTTTAGCTTGTATGTCACCAGAATTGTTTTATCAAACTGAATCACATTTCCTTTTAAGCCCTTGCCAGAATTTTTCCAAAATACACTTGGCAGATTTTTGTTGGACAATGGTAGGAAAAAAAAAGGCAGACCAACCAGATGTTGCCACACCAACATCTGGTGAAATTCTAGCAGAACTTCTTCTGTACAAGTAGATAAATTCTAATAGATCACGGTGTTTGGTGTTGTGTCTCATCTCAAATTTAGTTATGGCAGATACTTTCTTCTTGTGGAAATATTTTTGTCATTATATTTGGCACTGTTTCTGGTTTCTGTATTAGCTCAAAATTTGCAAAATTAGGTTGAAAATTATCTGAGTAAACGCAAATTTTGTTTTTGTAGATTATTTAACGTATGCAGGATTAGTTTGTAATGATTTTTCCTAGTGCTTGAATCATACTTGTGCAAAACCAATATGAAGCTTACTGAGAAAACTCTCTTCATTGTATCATAATAATGATTACTAGTTCATAGGTAAAAATCCAGATTCTATTACACTCTGAATCTCTGATGCATTTGACATATTTTGCAGAAAAAAGATCCGATGACCAGATTCTTCTTGACTGGGAAACTCGACTACGAATTGTAATTGGAGCCGCGATTGGTATTGCTCATATCCATGCACAGTGTGACGGGAAGCTTGTCCATGGAAATATAAAAGCCTCGAACATTTTCCTGAACTCACAACAGTGTGGTTGTGTGTCCGATCTTGGCTTAGCAACATTGGTAACTCCGATTGGACCTCCAGTCATGAGGACTGCAGGGTACCGCGTCCCAGAAATCATAAACACCAGGAAATTGTCGCAAGCTTCTGATGTCTACGGCTTCGGGATTGTGATTCTTGAAATTCTCACCGGGAAATCCCCTTCCCGAGCTGGAGACTTGAACTTGGTCAAATGGGTTCGTTCAATCGTTCACAAGGAGGGGACTGCTAAAGTATTCGATGCAGAACTGCTGCATTTTCCTGATAAAGAGGAAGAGATGGTGAATATGTTGCAAATCGCGCTGAGTTGTGTGGCTAGGAAGCCAGAGCAGAGACCTAAAATGCTTGCTATAGTGACGATGGTAAAGAATATTAGAAGGAACAATGCTTGAAGTTGCTCGTCTTCTTGAAATAACATTACACATTCGATTACTCACTCTTACGAAATGAAATTCTCAAGCCTTGGTCTGCTTACATGATGCAATTATGCAATTATTGATAGTTGTAACATTAAATTTAACATTGATAAGTTAAGAAGTCGCAAATTCGTTTGCGAGTAGTCTATGTTTCAAGAAAATGATACTATTTTGAAATCTTTTGGACGATATTTGCTAAGTTAAAAAATTTGGTCGATGTATCATAGCAGTCCAAGATTTTGTTTACCATTTGCTCCAAATCTGTCACCATTTGTTCTCAGCGCTATTAAAATAAGCAATAATAAAAATAATATATTTAGATGTTTCGAAATACAAAATTAGTTAAAGCTGTGAAACTTGTGAAGAAGAAAATGAAGAAAGGGAGCAAGAGAAAGCTCCAGATCTGAAAATGGAAAAGGTAAGAGACGGGAAATCTATTTTCCTTATTCCACAGGATTATAGTGCTGGTACATTTATAGATGAAATGTGAAAAATGTACAAGTACTTAAATACCCCTATACTAACATACTTCAACACTTCCCCTCAAGATGGAGAATGTATATTCAATATTCCCATCTTGCTTATCAATGATGTAAACTTTGCTCCTCCCAAAGGTTTAGTTAACAAGTCTGCCAATTGATGTTGTGAAGTTGTATGCAACATTTTCACCTCTCCATTCTGCACTTTGTCTCTTACTAAGTGACAATCAATCTCTATATGCTTTGTTCTCTCATGGAAAACTGGATTGCCGGCTATGTGTATAGCAGATTGGCTATCACAAAAAAGCAACGCTGCCTGATGATGTTTGACACCTAGATCATTCAATATGTTCTTCAACTAGCTTAACTCACAGACTGCAGCTGCCATGGATCTATACTCTGCTTCAGCTGAAGATCTTGAGACCGTGTGTTGTTTCTTAGACCTCCAAGACACCAATGAATTACCCAGAAAAACACAATAACCAGTTACCGATCTTCTTGTGTCTAAACATGCTGCCCAGTCAGCATCACAAAATCCTTTAAGATGCAGATCAGAATTTCTATCAAAAAATAGACCCTGCCCAGGTGTTCCTTTCAAATATCTCAATACATGATGAGCTTCCTCTAGGTGAGATTGTCTTGGTGCCTCAAGAAATCGACTAAGCATCTGGACAGCATATGACAAATCAGGTCTGGTTATAGTCAAGTAGAGAAGTCTTCCCACTAGCCTTCTATACATGCCAACATCTGCAATAACTTCTCCCCCTTCCTTGCTTAACTTCATATTTTGTGGCAGAGGAATCTTTGCTGGTTTAGCTCCAAGATAACCAGCATCAGTCAGCACTTCCAATGCATATTTTCTTTGACAAATAGATATCCCTTTAGAGGTTCTTGCTATTTCAAGTCCCAGAAAATATTTTAGAACCCCCAAATCCTTGAGTTTGAATTGATCATTTAAGGTCTTCTTAAATTGCTCAATATACAATATATCATTTCCACCGATGATAATATCGTCTACATAAATGAGAAGCACTGTAAATGAGCTGCCAAGTTGTTTGCAGAATAGGGAATAATCAGATTTTGATTGTTTAAAACCCTGTGATAAAATGTAGGCAGTCAACTTGGTATTCCATTGCCTTGATGCCTGTTTAAGTCCATAAATAGACTTATTCAACTTGCAAACTAACTTCTCATCATCTCCCCCTTGCTGCTCATAACCTGGGGGCATCACCATGTAAACCTCTTCATCTAAGTCACCATGGAGGAAGGCATTGTTAATGTCCAATTGGTGAAGATGCCACTGCCTTTGAGCTGCAATTGCTAGAAGTGTTTTCACTGTAACTAGCTTAGCAACTGGTGAAAATGTTTCCTCATAATCCAAGCCAGCTTGTTGTGTAAAGCCCTTAGCTACAAGCCTGGCCTTCTTTCTTTCCTCTGTACCATCTGAATTCAATTTAACCTTGAAAACCCACTTGCAATCCATAGCCTTTTTATGTGCAGGTAGTGCACTAACTGTCCAAGTATTATTGGAGACAAGAGCTTGGTGCTCTAGATCCATGGCCTTACACCATTCAGGATGTTGAGACGCCTCAACAAAAGAAGCAGGCTCATAAACAGTGGATAAGGCCATTGTGTACTTTCTCTGTGCAGGAGACAACAGACCATAGTCCAGCCAATTGGATATAGGATATTGCTTTCCAGATTCAGGACCTTCTTGCATGGAATCTGATTGGGGAAAAAGTATCTGAGATACAAGGCTACAATGATAATCTTGAAGGTATGATGGTGCTTTTTTAGGCCTATCAGACCTACGAGGAGACACATTAGATGAATGGATAGGCTGGAAGGGGACTCAGGTAAAGTGGCTTCAGGAAATTCGGGTGAAGTGGCTTCAGAGGGATTTCTGTCAACTGTCATATGAGGTGTGAAAAAAGAAGAATGATCAGACAATGGTGAAGTATGAACATGAGCAGGAATTGAATCTGAAGATGGAGAGGAATCTGAGGGTGTGAAATGATCATGAGGACACTGATGTGGTTGTGTTGGAAAAAGAAGCTGATCTAGATGTGGCCAATGTGGTAGGGCTAGAAAGAAGCTTGAGGAAATGAGAATGGTAAAAAGGGAATATAGTTTCATAAAAGGAGACATCTCTTGAAAAGAAAACTGTATTTGATTGCAGATTATACAGCTTATAGGCCTTCATGCCATATGGATATCTAAGAAAAACACAAGGAGAAGCTCTTGGATCAAACTTGGTTCGATTTCTTTTGAGAGTTGAAGCATAGCAAAGACAACCAAAAACCCGAAGATGAGTGTAAGATGGTTTATGTTGGTATATGAGTTCATAAGGAGTTTTATTATCAAGAATCATGGTTGGTGTCCGATTTATAATATGAGTAGCAGTAAGAATGCAGTCCCCCCAAAATTGGTGAGGTAACTTGGCCTGAAATTTGATTGCTCTAGCAATGTTAAGAATATGTTGATGTTTTCGTTCGACGACACCATTTTGTTGTGGTGTTTCCACACAACTAACTTGATGTACAATGCCTTTGGATTGATAAAAATCTGACATGAAGAATTCTGATCCATTGTCTGATCTAAGGAACTGTATGCTACATTGGAAATGTGTTTGGACTAGATGAAAGAATGATTGGATATGTGACCTGGTTTGTGACTTGTCTCTCATGAGATAAGTCCAAGTCATTTGACTATAGTCATCTACAATCGTTAGAAAATATTTTGAGCCATCCAAATTAGGAATAGAATATGGACCCCACAAATCACAATGAATGAGTTCAAATGGTTTGGAGGATTTTGTCTCACTATTTGGAAAGGATAACCTATGTTGTTTGGCCATAGGACAAACAACACAGTGGAAATTCTTATTGAAAGCAATACCAGGAACAATTTTGTGCAAAAAATATAATTTGGAAACGGGAATGTGTCCCAATCGACAATGCCAAAGATCAATGTTAACATTGATATCACTATTATTTATTGAATTACAAGATGCTAGAATTTTGTGATTACATTGTAAGGGAAAATTGTTATTACATTGTAAGGGAAAAACAGAGTTTGCAACTGAATTATGAGGATCAATGGAGCCTACTGGAAAAGATTTAAAAATGCTTGAGGATGGATCACTGACTTGATGCTGAAAATGATATAGACCGTTCTCAAGCTTGCCTACCCCAATCGTCATCCATGTTAAAAGATCCTGAACAAAACAATAATTGTGAATGAATATCAGAAAACAATTGTGCTGCATTATCAACTTGCTGACAGATATTAAGTTGTAATTAAAACATGCACAACCAAGACATTGGTTAGAATTAGAGTAGGAGATAACTTTACTGTCCCAATGTGTGTGATAGCAGCAGTAGTGCCATCAGGGAGTCTCACAGATGCTTTAAGTCAACCAATTACGGTTGTTAATTTCTTAAGAGAACAAACCATATGCTCTGAAACTCTTGTATCTATGATCCAATTTTCTGCAGATGCAGGAGCATTAAAGTTTACACGATTACCTGAGAATGCAAAAACGTCAGGCATTGAAGAGGATGAAGACATTTCATCTGGGGTAGGATGATTGCTGGTTGAAGTTGAAGACCGTGCTTGCAATTGTGGCGCTAACAGAGTTAAGATCTGTTGACATTGAGCTGGTGTAATAGTCAGATTTGAAAAGGAATTTATCATTTCTGAATTACCAACACCAGGCGTCTGACTAACAACAGCATTGGCAATTGGACCTCTATCTTTAGCCAGTCTGTGACCGGGTGGATAACCAATTAGCTTGAAGCATTTTGATTTAAGATGCCCAAGCATTCCACAGTAGCTGCACATTGGCTTTTCCCTTCTTTGTGACTGAGTAAATGAACTGCCTCTTTGGTTATTACTGGAGTTAGTAACTAGTCTACTCGTGAAAGCAGTGGCATCAAACTTTTGTTGCCTTTTAGTAATAACCTCCTTCTGTCTCTCATCTTGTAGAATTAGGGAAAACACCTTGTTGAGTGAAGGTATAGGATCCATCAACAATATTTGGCTCCTTACGTTTGAAAATTGTTCATCTAACCCCATCAAAAATTGCATAGTCTGATCTTCAATCTTATAATTGATCTTGCTGGATTCTGGCCTATAATTTTCTAACTCTTCCCACAACCCCTTGAAACGATTAAAATATGAATTGATGGAACTATTACCCTGGGAAATTGAGGCAATATGCTTCTTAAGCTCATATATACGAGGACCGTTGCCTTGGCTATATCGATCCTTGAGTTCAATCCAGATCTGCCGTGCGGAGTCCTTATGCATCACACTGGGGTATAACTCCTTTGGAATGGAGTTGATGATCCATGAAGAGACCACATGATTGCATCTTCTCCAAGCTCCAAACAGAGGATCATCCACTGAAGGTTCAACAATTGATCCATCTATGAAACCTTCCTTATTTTTCACACTAAGTGCCATAACAATAGCTCGACTCCATGTCGCATAATTATCTTCAGTGAGTGTGACAGCAATGAGTTGCATCCCTGTGTTGTCACCATAATGAAGATAGTATGGACTATTCGGATCACTAACCAGTCGATTGACAAGAGATACCACATCTCCGGCCACCACTTCTGTAGTAGAAGAATTCACTGGTGCGTCAGTTTGATTTTGTACTGTAGCTTGAACATTGGATTGATTCGCCATCGCAGGGAAACTTTAGTGCTCTGATACCATGTGAAACTTGTGAAGAAGAAAATGAAGAAAGTGAGCAAGAGAAAGCTCCAGATCTGAAAATGGAAAAGGTAAGAGACAGGAAATCTATTTTCCTTATTCTACAGGATTACAGTGCTGGTACATTTATAGATGAAATGTGAAAAATGTACAAGTACTTAAATACCCCTATACTAACATACTTCAACAAAAGCAAGAATTTTTTAAAATAACTTTTCTTCGGTGCCTATTTTCAAGCCAAAATTCTGGATAAACATTCCAAAAAATATCACTTTCGAACCACAAGTCAGACTCGAGTCCAACTCTTCATCACCCCTAATGTTGATTCCACTCTGATTTGTTGTTCCACTTTTCAAGCTCCTCATTAAAAGAAATTGATAAGATTCAAGTAGCTAGTGTCCAACCCTAACTCAAACAAAAATTAGGAATAAGATCAACATCATCTTTGCAATTGTGATTACCCAAGGACGTCGCTGAACGTTTTTCGTTTTCATCTGGTGGCTCTTTTTTGCTTATTTCCAAATCTTGAAAGGGGTACTTTTAAAAAGTGCCCAGTCAAAGGGCACTATTTTCATATTGACTTTTTAACAATTACGAGTGTGTTTGATATTGATTTTAATGAGAATAAAATTTTTAAAATAGTAATTCATGGAAGAATGTGTGGTGGAAAAATGATGAAAAGTTTTAGATTTGTGTGTAATATTATTTTATTTGAAAAATGTGTGGTTGAAATGAAAAAAGGAAAAAAAAATGAGAATGAGAATGAGAATGAGAATGGAATGGGGACCAAACGGACTCTACATATTTTCACATTGGCCTATTTGAGTTAAATGTTCTTAAATGTATAAAACAATTACAAAATATGATTTTGTTAAAAAAAAAATACTACCATTTTAGTGTTAAATAAAAATCAAACACGCTTTACTTAAAATTTCAAAATCAGCTCAACACAGATAAAACTCTTTCATCTTCTTCAATCTGAAAATCTCAAAAATATCGATAGCTGAAGAAAAAACTGTTTTCTACCAATTACTTAAAAATCGGTAAGTATATTTATGTATCTTTAATTTTTTTCGTTAAATGTATACGTTTTTAATTGAAACATTAAGATTCGACATAGATTGTAGCAGATAAATTTTTTAGCAGATGTATATAATTTTTTTTTAAGTACAAACAGAAAAAAATTCATATTCATGGTCAAATTTCCGTTTAACCGTCAAACAGCCGCACATCCATACAGCCGAATGTTCGGCTGTTATCTTTGATTTGTTGTTTTTAATTGTCGTTGTGAGCCGAATTTTTGAATTAATGTTTACAAATCTGTTTTGCCATGCAAATATGAGGATCGTAATCCCGATTTGTTACTTCGATGATTTCTAATTGGATGAAAATAATCAATTGGCATGGAAATAGATGAATGACAATGTACAAGCTAGTTTTTCAACACATATAACAGAGAGTACATCGTACGAGGAACTGTATCATGATATACAGAAAATGCTAAACGTCGATTCATCTCGATATGATGTGGTATTGAGATTTCAATTCAGATAGCATATGCCTTTTTCTATTCCACCTTCTAAGATTACATCTGATGTTGATGTAAATTATCTGTTTGACTTGAACAAAACGCAAATGACCCCTATTTGCGTGACTTTAGTGAAGAAGGACGACAGGAAGGTAGAAATGAACATTCGGATGGAGCAACAAGTTTTTGGGATACAATACAAATAGCTCGTGAGGATGAGGCTAATATTCCCGAGATAGTTGTACATGATTGTGACTTTGTTTTGACGTACAGAGTTCAGTCGATAGTTCAAGACAACTAGAATGCAAATAAATTTACGAATGAGGATTTGACTGTTTTATCTCGTCAAAGATCTGAGTGGGGTGGGAACACAGGGGCTGGAGTGGACCGTCATCTAATTATTCACGTGTGGCTCTCGATGTTGATGATCTGCACGTCGAGCAACTGTTTAACACGAAGACAGATTTGCAGGCAGCTGTGCACCAGCTGATATTGAAATTTAACTTTGAGTTTAAGGTAAAGAAATCAAACAAATCTTTATTGACAGTTGTTTACGTCGACGACAATTACCGTTGGCTGTTGCGAGCGACTAAGATGGATACGAATGAGTTATTTGTAGTTCGCAAGTATACACGGGAACATACTTGTAAAGTGGGGATTCGTCTAAACGATCACAGGCAAGCTCGGTCATGGTTTATTGGTCGACAGATAATGGGTACTGCATGTACCATAAACAGGGTATCGTTGGATTGTTCAAAATGCGGTGGAAGCTTACAGTGTCGAGGAATGTAATAGGTTTATGGTCGAGATAGCAAATAAGTCGTTCCAGGCATGGGAGTATCTTACAAAAATGGGGATAGAACATTGGGCGCGGTCACATTTTTCTGGACGTCGGTACAACTTGATGACGTCGAACAATGTGGAGTCTCTGAATTCATTGTTCAAGAAGGATTGAGAGTTGCTAATCCTTGCAATGATTGAGAACATCCGTACCAAGCTGCAGCAGTGGTTTCACGACCGACGTGCGGAATCACAGAATTGCACGAGCGTGCTAGCCCCGACTCAAGAGGATAAACTATTCAAGGCTACGGAGGTTGGGAAAAGGTTGATTGTGGAGAGATTGGACGAGTCGCGCTTCTCTGTACAATGTGCACGTAATGTGGCATACATGGTGGATTTGAAAATCAACACATGCACTTGTAATCGATTTCAGCTAGAGAGTTCTCCATGCAAGCATGCAGTCGCAGAAGCTATGAACAAAGGTTTTGCAGCAAGAACATAATGCTTTCCTTATTACACGGCTGATTATTGGAGAGCAACCTTATTACATGGCTGATTATTGGAGAGCAACGTATGCAGAGACTATATTTTCCCTACCGAACAAAGCTGATTGGGAAGTTCCTGACCGTAATATTCCATTTAATAGTTTGTCGCCACCGATAGTTGAACCGCGTAGCCCTGGACGTCCACGTACTTCTAGAATACCCTCTACTGGAGTTTTCTCAACCGCGTAGGTGTGACAGATGTAGAGAAGTCGGCCATACTCGCCAAAATTGTAAGAGTCAGATTCTCCTGAATGACAATTAGTCGAGTCTGTAATGTTATTGATGTTAAATGAACAATATTTACATTACTTTCAGCATTTATAAATTTCATATTTCATATATATTTATAATTATTCATAATTGAAAAGAATTTCATATATATTTAAAGTTATTCATATATTTACAATTATTCATAATTATACAAATAACAGAAGAATGTTTACATTGATTGTACAAATAACTACGGATCACAATTGAATTCGTACAAGTCACATGCTAATTTCTTCCACCAAATGTCAATTCATGATTGGTTGATTCATCAACCTTATGTCATATACTCAAAAATTATATGCACTTTACTGCAAAAATTATATGCACTTTACTGCATACATGTCGCAGTCACCCCTACAATTCATATCACAATTTGTTAGACAGAAATACAAATACAGAATTAAGAAAAATTATTTTCTAGTTAATAACAGAAGTATAAACACTTACGATACAGATTGTCTCATCGTCCTCATGTCCCGCATGACGGCTAGTCTATCTTGCACAGTCACGTCCGCTCGTCTAGCCATCATAGGAATGATCACAGCGAGAGGCTCCAAGACCTGTCCGAGTTGGCTTTGTGTCAGACACGAGTGATTGGAGTCATACACATAAATAGTGGAATCCGCGAATATGATCTCCACGGCGAAGCAGTGGCGATTTGCGATCACTGGAACGTATAAATGTGTTAGACCCTCCCATAACTTCCCTCTGACACTCGGCCACACTTCGATTACCCACTCCATCATATAATCGGGCACCATGTATGCGTTACCTAAATGCTGGAGAGAATCGTGCTCAATTACAACTGCGCGTACAAACTCGGTGTTGAGTATAAGTCGGCCAGGAATGTCAAACGAGTTTGGAAATCATAGAGCATGATCGCGCAACAGGTTCATGGCCATATCAATATGCTAAAACAAGAAATATCAATACAAATATGAATAAGTTATTGTAATTTATAAACAATAGAAAATATACAAAATCAATAACAATAAGCCTAATTCACTTACATCGTCGACGAGCCAGGCTCCAGGCCAGATGACGTCGTGGAACCATTTGTATGCGTCCAGGATCATCCTCGAAGATATTGTGTGGCTGGCTCTGAAAACAATACAGAAATAATGTTAAGCGACACATAAAAGAGTAAGCGTACCGTACGTTAATAAAATAATAGAATACGTACCCGGGCCTCATCGATCTCCATGCCGGCTCGAACACTTTCCACTTCGCGGGGTCCACCTCCTTGAAGAGATTGGGGTACGTCCCGTCAATGAACGTCCTTCTCTTTGTCTCAGCTGTAAATTAAGAAACGACGTACTGCGACGGTAACCTGGCCCTCTTGTCGACCACCTGCTCCGGGTTGTCCATAGTAAGCTTCTTCCCCGTGGCCAAGTCAAGTGTACTATCATCCTCCACTATCTCGGGGATCACAGTCTCCACCACCGTTCGGGTCACCCCCTCACTCGTCTCCTCGAGGCTCCCCACCTCAACGAGGAAGGGGGGTCACCTCTTTTGCCACCCCCTCTCTCGTCTCCTCGAGGCTCCCCACCTTACCGCCATCGGGGTTACCCCCAGCCTCCACCTCCGGCACCCCTCTTGCTGTCGTCCATAGTGACTGTAATTCGTCATCGTACCACAATGGTGAGTGACCCCGATCTCCATCTCCATCGTCTCATCTATCATTCTCTCCATCACCCTGTCTATCACCCTCTCCATCATCCCCTCCATCATCCCATCGATCATACCTTCGTAGTCCTGCTATATCACCTCGGAGCGCCTCCACGTCAAAGTCTAATATATGGCTGTGTAGCACTGATACATCGTGACATAAGCTCGATATCTCGCCACGCATCTCCCCTACCTCTTCTCGTAGCACCCCTACATCCTCTCGCATCGCTCCTACCTCTCCTCTCATCTCCGTTCGTAGCACCAATACATCCTCTCGCATCGTCCCGAAAACTTGTTCGACTTATAGTACCGCAAGTGTACGGTTCGTTTCAAGTAATAAAGTGGATTTTGAAGTCCAAGTATCGTTCCCACAGAGATTTAACAGTTTAATTCTATATAATTCGACCTTAACCGAAACAAAATACGTGTTTGAATGTTTGTAACTAGATTGCAACTAGACTAAGTAAGCTACGTATGCAAAAGTGAATGAATTAACTAAATGGATGCAAATTTTCACTACGTGCTTTAATATAACTAAATGCAAAGTTGAGATAATAATCAAATAAAAGGCGTACTAGGTTCGCGAATCCCCATGTAATAATCTATTTCAACTCTAGTTCTACAATTTGACAACACGGTTGAATTATGACGATTCAATACTCCTATTTTATTCAAAACTCTCTTTCGATTAAGCTTGAACCTATTTTCATATACGACACCGACTATATCTCTATGACGGGAGCAAATATACAAAAATGCATGGAGTTCTATGAATACTTAGAGATTCACGTAAAGCATAGCGGTATATCTCTATCCCCTATCGGACCCTACGATGATTTATACCTTGTCTAATCTATTTATCCTCTTTCGAATGGATTAAATAAACCACAACAGATCACACAATCACATGCATAATAATTGTAGACTCAATTCAATGCATATAAACCATTCATCAATCCAAAACGCGTTTTAACGTCAAATATATAAAACTAGAAATCAAAATATCAAATTACATGGTTCATCGTTCACCTAGCACATTAAAAACTAGCCTAGCATGTTAAAACTAAGAAAACTAAGAGAAGAAAGAAAATAAATTGAAGAAGACATCACCCTATTGGATCTTGAAGTGAAATCTCGAATCTTGGAATCAATCTTCTCCTTCTTCACCTTCTTCTTGCTCTTCAATATGTCCACAATGGTAGAATAAGGCGGAACCCTCGTTTCTGGTCGTGTTTAGGGTTTTAAAGGGGTCCTAGATTGGTTTCCATAAGAGTTTAACTTAAAAAAGGAAACCAGAATTTTCGGGTCAGAAATGAACCAAGAGACCGCTTAGTTATAAGCCAAGCGACCGCTTGGTTTGTAAAATTTGCCTCCTGGATTCCCTGAATGTACTTGGGCGACCGCTTGGAACACTTTTTTCTCCGCTGGACAGCTTTCGGTATTTTGATCATAACTTTCTCTACCGATATCCGATTGAAGTGATTCAAAGTGAATTGGAAAGATAGCTCAAAGAGCTACAACTTTGATTCAGATATCATCTTCCAATTCGATCTTTTACCATGTCAAACATTGGTCTCAATGTGAGTTTAGAAATCGGTGCATAACTTTTCGATTAGAAATTGATGTGTGATCATACTTTGACGATATTCCATCCCTTTGAAGTCTTCTTTCAACCAATTAACTCCTAGTACTCTCAAATCTTCATTGTTTGGTTCGACACAAGTTTTGAATAATTGCACGATAGTCCTTGAACTTTCATTTTCTTCCCTTTTGGTCTTTTTTCGCTCGTTTTCACATACTTTTCGTTTCATCCATCAATGTAGTCCTACAAACACAAATTATACTGAATTAAGCCATATTTCAATATATACGTTCACAATTAGCCATGTTTTGTGGCCTAAATAAGTGTGTAAAACGCACTTATCACCCACCTCCCCTCTCATCTCCACTCGTAGCGCTACTACATCCTCTCGCATCACCCCTACCTTCCCTCTCATCTCCTCCATAAATCCAGTCAGAAGGACATACATGTCACCATGTGCAGGAGATCCAAGGGGGAGGTGCCTGGATGGAGGAGAAAGAGATCTCATCGGCAGGGTAATCCCCTCGGAGGGGAGACGGTGATGATCTCAGCAACGGTGATGGCCTCGGTGACTGTGATGCCCTCCTTGGAGGTGATCGTCGATCAACCGTACCGCGCTCCTACACGAATGATAATATTAACAATTATTTTTTATTTAATGAAAGTCAGCTAACACATAGGGATGGAAATTATACTCCATTCACATACCTCCTCGGGGTTGGGATGGAATTGGAAGCCCAGTCGTCTTCATTGTACGGATCGGTCAATTCACGCACATATCCATGAGTATTTTCCTTCATCGACGATTATCAACTCAGTTATGATTTCAAGCTGACATATCCACATTTCGACTATTTAATAATCATGTGATCAAATGGCAAAGTTGAAAACAAAATAAATAAATAAATTGTATTATCTCACCTGAGCGTCGCCGAGGATAGCTGATAACCATTTGCTAATTGGAATCCCACTGCTCGAGATGCTTGCCAATGATGCATCTAGGGATGCGTGTCTCCAGTCGCGTCGCATATCGATCACCGATGATTGGGATAGTCTCGTACGCCTAAATCTGTAACAAATACAATTATTATATTCATATTTATTATAAATAATATTTTTAGAATAAATTTTGTAAAACATATACCTGCACAGTCAATGGCAATCCGTATGTATCATACTTCTGCATGGTCCCCCTCAGCCTTGAAAATGTGGACCGTGTCCTGAAAACATCTCTGCCCCCACTGAAATGTGTTAAATGCATCAAGATCGTCGACGATCTCCAGATGGAAGGGGTTGATCGCAGTCCTCCTATGGTGACATCGTAATGTGCTCTCCAGGATGTAGACTAGGTCGAGCTTCAATCTGTCTAACATGTGGTCACACCTGGTGATCGCGTCCAACAACTGCTTCAGAAAAATCGACCCCTGCCCTAGAAATATGTGTCGTGTAGCCTGCTGGCCTTCTGCGTATCGGCACGAGCCGCATCGTCGCTCATAATCTTCAGTCTAGTGATCATGGTAAAGTCAAACATAGAGAAACAGACGACTTTGCCCCCGAGGTCGAAGTGGAAGGCATCGCCACCGATTGGACTCAGCAATAGACATAGTAGGGCATCGATGATTTTCCCCGAGAATTGCAAGTGTCTCAACTCGTACAGGGGTCACAAAAACGACTGACGAAACATATCTTCATGATGTGCATCCAGCAGATCCAATACTAATCTGTAACTGTTAAGGTTACCGTTCCAGGTAGCCTTACTTGACATTTGTCTCAATGTCGCATTCAAATGGTACTCCGTGCTGCAAAAATTTAAATATTAGCACATGAAATATAAGATAATGGAATACAACATAATCTCAAAAAATTAAGTGAACCGAATTTTAACAATTATACGAAAGAAAGAATTAAAGAAAATATTAAAAGTAAAGAAACGGAAAAAAGAATTATCAATTTAAATTTTAGTTTGAATTTCGTTTTTGGTAATTATCAATTTAAATTTTTTCATTTAATTATATATATATATATATATATATATATATAATTTAAAGAAAGGAAAAATATTAAACGTAAATATAATACATAAATATTATTTAATTAACTTTGAAAAAAATAAATATTAATTTACAAATAATATTTAATTAAATAATTTTAAATTAATTAAAATATTAAAAGGAAAAAAAAATAAGAATTTGCTTAAGGAATAATATTTCATTTTCGTAATTATCAATTTAAAGTTATTTATTTTATTTTGTATATGTAAATTAAAATAAAAGGAAATTATTAAAGAAAAAAATACTAATATTATTTAATTACATTTGATTCTTGGTTATGAATTTAAATTTCTTCATTTAATTATATACAAATATAATTTAAAGAAAGGGAAAATATTAAACGTAAATAAAAGATATAAATATTATTTATTTAACTTTGAAAAAAGTAAATATTTATTTACAAATAATATTTAATTAAATAATTTTAAATTAATTTAAAGTTATTTCTTTTATTTTATAGACAAAATTATTTAATTTTATTAATTTTGTTTTATATACAAAAATACAGAATAACAATTAAATTCGAAAAATTAAATTGTTTAAAAAAATGTTGTTTACAGTCGGTTTGGACCGGTCAAACCAACCGTCAACAGTTGATAGACCAGCTATCAGCAGCCGGTCAAACCGACTGTGCGCAACCCGGTTGATGCGACCTCTCTAGGAATGGAGGAAATCTCCATTTCTGGCTATTGAGGTATCAAAAACAAGCCAAAAATCGTCCACAATCTATCTACTCAATCATTCTAATCTATATATGAACTATTAATCCAAATAAATGTAGATAAATTCAAATTTCACCAAATAATAATTCTATGAAAAATCCTTTTTCATTGATTCAAAAAACTAACCCGTGTCGACTTTGTGTTGAAGAATGATCTCTTTTTTGTGTGTTGGCCACCGGTGAGTATGGTGGTCGGAATAATCTCCTGTGGAGTTTGGCTGTTTTGGAATAGGCTGTGAGAGAGGGTGAGAATATGATGGGTATTTTGGGGTTTTCGTCCATTTTGTTATTTCTTTCACTTTTTCGTTTTTTTAATGTATTATTTGGTTAAAGGCCATTGTGGAAATATGGGCTTTTCAAAGGGCCATCTACAGGTATTTCCTCATCCTTGAAAGTCGTCAATGGTATGCAATTTGTGTAGTGAGCATTTCATTCACCTTTTCTTTTATTCTTATCATTCATCTGAATATCGTTTACAATATTTTACTTTACTGGAAATTGCGATGTGCTTTCACAGATTGTTCTTTTATTGACCATATTACTTTGTGGAAAATTGCGGTGTAATTTCTCGAAATTTGTTCTTTATACGCTATATATTGTGTTAATCTAGCAGCATAGGTCCTCAATATCTCACTTGACAAGCATTGGAATCCACAACCTACTAGAAAGAGTGTACTGGTTGCCAATATGTAACGGTCCAAATTTTCATAAATCTTTAATTTGGAGGTGTTACCAAAAGTTTTCTTTACTTTATATTAAATGCATAATCGAATAAAAATAAACTTCTTTAAAAATAAAATAACTGAATTTTAAGGGGCCTGTTTGGGACCGATTAAAATCTGATTTTAATCTAAGTCAAGTCAAACAATCAATATTAACCACATCTTTCATGGGTCCCATAATTTCTCAACCACACATTTTAAAAACTTCTATCACAATCAATTAAAAAAATCTAATTTTAATCCTCACCAAACACCCATGTAAATAAATATGTTCAACAAATAAATTTAAAAACATGTTTTTGAATAAATTTAACTTAACTAAGAATTTAAAAATGTAAAAACTTGAAGTGTATCTTTTCTTTTTCTTTCCATTTTCTTCAATCCATTTGGCAATCCCCATCACCAGCCCTCCACAGTTTCAATAAACTCGAACTATCCTGTAAAATTTTAGTAAGTGTGAGTATTTAAAAATACCCCGTAAGATATGTGCAGTTCTCATAGACTATTGTATAACAATAAATTAAGTACTTCATACCACATATCTTATAAAGTATATCGACGATCAAGCGACACATCCATCAGTTGTACTTTGAATTCCTGAAAAATTTCACATTTCGTTATAAAGAACCCAATAGAGTTCACATTCCGTTAAGTCGAACCCGAAGGTCCACTGACAATCCATACATAAATTATTGAACATAAAAGCATACGAAAATATCCACTTACACAAAAGTATCTTATCTCGTTAGATCAAACGTATGTTTGAATTAAATATGAATTCACGTTTCAAATTCTCTTCATAAATTTCTCTCTGCCACTGTGTTAAATTGTGGGTACTATTTATTTTTGTGTGGTGAATAATGGGGCATATTGTTTGGTATTTATAGTTGAAAAAATAGAGTTTTGTAAAATTGAAATACGTGTTCCATGCAAATTTGTTATGATATGTTGCAAATAGGACTTATCCTATATAGAGTTGTGTGTGAAGTAGGGAACCATGTATGGCTAGAATTTAAACTAAAATTGTTTGCTTTGCATAAGAATATGTTGTACTTTATAGAATAAAAATTTTGAATAAAATGAGTTTTCAATTGAAAGTTGGCTAGGAGTTGACTTGTACGTGTCAACCCTACAACAAAACTAATTAATTCCATTGTACTTACATAATGATGTTGGAATTGTACATAGTTTCTAGATATATAAGAATTTTGATTGTATCCATCCAAAGCACATGTGGCTATCACCAATTAGTAAAATACTATTAGATAACAATTTATTTAAACGTCAATAACTAAAACTTAACATATCCGAATTAACTTTTTCTCGAGCCTAAAATACATAACTAAATATGAGTTATCCAACGAGTACAATATTGATATACTTATCATCACTCTGTCAAAATCCAAATATTTGACCAAAAAGCATAAGAATTAAAACACATTTCACTTTAGTCCTTCAACCTTCAAAATAATAAATATAATATATAGAACAAATAAATTTTTATTCTAAAATTTTTGGGACATTACAATTTATATGTTTCGATATTGTTGTACAGTTAGTTCTTTCTGCCATTTCCATCAAAGTTAATGTTCAAATAGCATGTCCAAAGTAAAGTAACATCATGTTAGAGTTAGAGCGTGACTTATGCCATTTCCATCAAAGTTAATTTTCAAATAGCATGTCCAAAGTAAAGTAGCATCATGTTAGAGTTAGAGCGTGACTTAAATTCTATTTAGAAGACTATTTAGGAATTCTATTTTAAGTCGACTTGAAAATTCTACTTGAAATCTATTTGGGAATTCTAGTAGGAATTCAATTTTGAAGTTTAATTGGGAGTTAATGATTTGTGTTGGACTTGAAAAAGACTTGAATGAGTCCAATTTGTAATAGGAGTGGAAGTAATCGTGCAAGTAGAAAAAAGCATCGCATTGGCGCTCATCACGCGCTTGGCATCTGCTCGAGAGCTCAGAATTGGGGTGCCAATGCTTGCTATCTACGAGAAGGCCGCTCGAGTGGTCTATCACCACTCGACGTCTACCAGAGCGACGATCTTATTCAGATTTGAACAGTTCTCGATTTTGACAACTTTTAAATCTTATTTTATCCCAAACACTCCATTATTTTATAGACTTATTATAGTTGAACACCACCACATCTTAGTCTCTTCTTTGCACCATATATATGGGGAGTAAACCCCTAAAAAATTAATCCTTACATATTAAACACAATAATTTGTAATCCTCCATTATTGATATTAATAAATTCTCCTTTTCTGCTTGTGGTAAATTTTTTCTACGTAAATCTTGTGTTCTTATTTGATTTTCATATTGGCATATTATTCTCGTTCCATCTTATTTTCCAACAAGTGGTATCAGAGCAAGGTTCAATCAACTCAGTTTGAGATATATTTTTTGTAACGACAACTATGAAATATTTTATTCCATTTTTGAATCACAACACTAAATTTTTGCTTTGGCAGGTTAAAGATGTGAGCAATGCTGTTCAAATGGATTTGGGTGTTGCTTTGTTGGGATTTGACAAGATGTCCTCAACTTGGACACTGGAAAAGTAACAACGTAAAGATCAAATGGCTTTGTCTAAGATTCTTCTTCATCTTTTAAATCATATTCTTCATGATATTTTTAAAGGAAAAAACCTCCAGTACATTATGATTGAAATTGGAGTAGTTATGCATGATGAAAAGTCTAACCAACAAATTGCATTTGACGTAGCGTCTATATTCTCATCGTATGATAGAAGACATTACTGGAAGATCACCTAGCTATTTTTAAGGAAATGGTCGTTGATTTAGAGAACTTGGAGTCAAGTATGATGAAGAAGATTTAGGGCTAATATTATTGTGGTCGCTAGCCATTTCATACATGTCGTTTAGAGACATGATCTTCTATAGTCGTGATACTCTCATCATTGAAAAAATATATAATGCTTTATTTTCAAAGTAGAAGATGAAGCATCTTGTCGGATATGAGGCTAACGAAGATGCCATTGTTGTTCATGGTGGTTAAGTGAGTGGCAGATTAAGGTCAGATTATAGTAATAAAGTCTACAATTATTGCATGGGACAGTGGCACATTAAGAATGATTGTTATAAGTTGCAAAATAAAAATAATTTAGTTGCTGTAAATCGGAAGGAAAAACAACTAGACAATTTAGGTAAAGCTAGTATTTCAGAAGATTACTACAATGATGGAAAACTATTGGTTATTTCTAGTAGTGACTATAAGCCTAAAGAGGATTGAATTCTTGATACAGTTTGCACTTTTCATATGTGTCATAATCAAAACTTGTTTTCAACATATGAAATATTTGTCAAAGGTGTTGTGGTAATGCGAAATAATACACATTGTAGTATAGCTGGTATTGGAGGGTCAAAATTAAGATGTTTGATGGGATTTTCATGATGCTTAATAGTGTAAGACATGTTCCAAAATTTGAAAAGAAATCTTATCTCCATGAGTACTCTTGATTTAAAAGAGTACAAGTACACTTGTGCAGGTGAAGTCTTGAAAGTTAGTAAAGTTGCCCGTGTTGTGTTGAAGATGACAGTTATATGTCTTGATTGGTTCTACAAAATCTTTGGATATTAATCAACAGAAATTAAGGACTTAGGTGGATTTTGAGCTTGGTTCAGTACTATTAGAGTTTGGTATAAGGTCAACATTAAAGAATACATCTCAGTCGAGTTCAAAAATTAAGGGTAATTCTTCTTTTCCACCACCACCACCAGTGGTACCTCAGTATTCAATTGCTAAAAATAGACCCATAAGAGATATTAGGCCTCCAAAAAGGTACGAGGAACCTAATTTGTTACCTTTTCTTTTAAGTGCAGAGTAATGTATTGAATCTAGTAAAAAACCTTCTACATAAGTAGTTAGTTGTGTTGATTCTACTGCAAAGTATGTTTTTGCCATGTTTGGTATTATTAATAAGCTATTTGTGATCTTGTTAATCGTGGAATTAATTCAAACAACTTCAGTGTCCAAGGTAATTCTGATAAGCAGTGGTTGGATTCAGTTGATTTTTAGTTATTGAGTTTGCCCTAGTTGGGCTTTATAGAAGAGGTGAAGAATTTTCCGGTTGGAGAATTTTTGGTGGAGAATTTGTTAAGTTTTAATTTCTTGTAGTGAAATTTGTCTTCAGATGGAGAATTTGTGAAGTTTAGTTCTTTGAAGTAGAATTCGAGTCAAGATAGAGATTTGTTACAATTATGGTGTGACCCGAATTCTATTTGGAAGATTATTTGAAAATTCTATTTAAAGTCGACTTGGAAATTCTAGTTAAAGTCTATTTGAAAATTATAGTTGGAATTCAATTTGGGAGTTTAAGTAGGAATTGATGTTTTGTGTTGGATTTGAAGGGGTCCAATTTGAAATAAGAGAGAAATAAATTGTGTAAGTAGAAGCATGGATTCTCTCTCCACGTGCACGCTCAGGGAGTGCAAATCACGGACCGAAATATGCTTCATACCTTGAACTTGTGTGCAGGCGCGACCTGCATACACAAATGTCAGATCGAAAGGAGCAAAATTGGACCATCAAGAGTGTCCTCGTTTTTCTACAATTTTGTTTTCTTCAATTGGCTTTTCGTTTTCTGAAATGTCTAAAACTCCAATTTTTATTGCCGATAAACTGTGATTATTAACATTGAGTTAATGGACAAGTTATTCGCTATTCATGGGGCCAAGTCTATAATAGACTCGTTTTCCACATTTCATACACACGAAATCATTTGAATAAAATCTTGTCCGCATACATTGGTGGTGATATTGTTCAGACATTAGGTCAGTTCGCTGGAATAGTATCTGCAGTGTTCAGAAACTACTGGTTTTACTATTGTATCATGGAAACGGATGCTCAATCTAAACATCAAGCACTTACGGTGAGAGGATGAATCTGTTTTAAGGAAACTGTGTGTACACAGGTCTCGGGTTAAAGATTTTTGGCATTTAATTAGTTTTTGTTACTTGTTTTATTAATCGATTTAAATATTTATATTTTACAATAATACTTAAATTATTTGTTCTATTTTACTGTAATTTAACATTTATTGAATCTGCTAAATGTCTTGGTAAATATACTATGAAAACTACATATACGGTAGCGTCAATCCGGTAAGTTGTAAATCCGATTTTCAATTGCTAAATCTGGTATTTAGTCACAAAAAGCTTGTTCAACAAACTTAAAACAGACTTTTTTTTAAAGACAAGTTGTTCAATTGGTTTATTGAAAATTGATATTTGTTTCATTTTCAGAAATGGCAAACGAACCAACTAACATGGATGTAACCCAAGATGTAACTATTGAAAATCAAGTTGTGGGCTCTGTTGTGGCTCAAGGGCCAAGTTTTGTTGTGGCTCAGACTGTGGCTAGATTGCCAAGTCATGTTGTGAGTCAAACAACTGGCCATATCATTACTGTTCCGGTTAATCATAGAGAAAAATCGGAGAAATTCAATGGTTTGAATTTCAAGAGGTGGCAGCAGAAAATGCTATTTTATCCGACCACCTTGAATGTTGCGAGATTATTGACTGAAACTGCTCCAAAACTCAATGAGGGTGAGGGAGATGTTCAAACGATTAGTGCACTTGATGCTTGGAACCATCCGCATTGTATTTGAGTCAGACAAAGTCATTTTGTCAAAAAGTAAAATGTTTGTCAGAAAATATTATGTTTCCGATGATATGTTTAAACTGAATGTAATGGCTGTTAAACTAAGAATGAATAAAGTAAACCCTTCTACTAACTTGCTTGAGTCTTCCAACTTGTGGCATAGTAGACTAAGACATGTTAACTACAATACTTTACTGAGACTAGTTAACTTGAATTGCATACTAGCGTTCCATACTGATTCCAAACATAAGTGAGAAACTTGTGTTGAGGCAAAATTGACAAGGTCATCTTTAAGTCAATTGAACGAAATATAGAACCACTCGATTTAATTCACTGTGACATATGTGATTTAAAATTTGTACAAACGAGAGGTGACAACAAGTACTTCATTACTTTTGTCGACGATAACACAAAATACTGTTGTGTGTACTTGCTAAAAAATAAGGATAAATCGATAGAGAAATTTATTTTCTATAAGAATGAAGTTGAAAATCAACTAAGCAAGAAAATTAAGGTGTTGAGAAGCGATCAAGGTGGTGAGTATGAAGCACCGTTTGCTGAATTCTGTGCATAACATGGAATCATACATGAAACCATCGCACCTTATTCACCGCAACAAAATGGTGTTGCTGAAAGAAAAAATCGCACCTTAAAAAAAATGATGAATGCAATGTTAGCAAGTTCTAGGTTACCTCAAAACATGTGGGGGAAGTTGTGTTATCAGTATTTTACCTTTTAAATAAAGTGTCCCGAAAGAAAATGGAAAATACCCCTTTATTAGTTATGGAAAGGAAGAAAGTCTTCCTATAAATACTTAAGAGTGTGTGAGTGTCTTGCTAAAGTGGCTGTTTCAACAACAAATAAGGTAAAGATATGTCCAAAAATGTAGATTGCATCTTCATTGGCTATGCACATAACAGTAGTGCTTATCGATTTCGTGTGCATGAATCTAAAATTCCAGACATACAAAAAAAATATATAATAATGGAATCGAGAAATGCTTCAATATTTGAACATATGTTTCCATACAGGTCCAAAGAGGATGGAAGCTCTTCTAAACGGACATATGAGACTAATGTTAAAATAGTCAGGACCAAGAATTAGAATAGGAGATTGAGGTTGAACCAAGACATAGCAAAAGGGAAAGGACAGAAAAATCGTATGGTCCTGATTTTCTGACGTATATGCTGGAAAGTGAACCTCAAAACTATCAAGAAATTGTGAAATCCTCAGAAGGATCTCAATAGAAAGAGGTCATTAAAAGTGAAATAGATTTCATTTGCAAAATCATACATTAGAGCTAGTGGATCTTCCCCTAGGAAATAAATCACTATGCTACAAATGGATTTTCAAATGCAAAATGAAAGCAGATGGAACTATTGGAAAGTATAAGGTCAGATTAGTAATGAAATGTTACAGACAACGGGAAGGCCTTGATTACTTTAATACATATTCTCCAGTAGCGAGAATAACATTTATTAGGATGATACTTGTGATTGCTGCTCTACGAAATCTTGAAGTGCATCAAATGGATGTTAAAACTGTCTTCTTGAATGGAGATCTAGATGAAGAAATCTATATGAAACAACCCGAGGGATTTTCATCTCCAGTGCAGGAAAAGAAGATCTGTAAATTGGTAAAATCGTTATATGGGTTGAAGCAAGTACCAAAGCAATGACATGAAAAATTTGATAGTGTCATGATAGAGTGTGGATTTAAAATCAACGAGTGCGACAAATATGTTTACAATAAAGAAAATGAAAATGTTGTCATTTTATATCTTTACGTTGACGATATGCTTATTATTGGCAGTGACAATAATATGATTAAATTCATTAAAAACATGCTAAATTCGAGATTTGACATGAAAGATATGGGTTTAGCTGATGTTATACTTGAAATCAAAATTTCAAGAACATTAGATGGACTCGTTCTAAGCCAGTTACATTATGTGGACAAAATTCTAGAAAAGTTCAGTAAGGATGTATTGACATGGCTAGAACACTGATAGATACCAGTAAACATCTATCCAAGAACAAATGTGAAAGTGTAGCTCAGGTAGATACTTGAGAATTATTGGAAGTCAGATATACTTGATAAGCTGTACAAGACCAGACATAACCTACACAGTCGGTAAACTGAGTAAATATACGAGTAATCCAGGAGCTGATCACTGGAAAGGAATAATAAGAGTACTGAGGTAATTGAGATATACTCGTGATTTTGGACTGCACTATACCATATATCCAACTGTTATTGAAGGATATAGTGATGCTAATTGGATATCTGATATAGAACACTTAAAGTCCATGAGTGGATTTGTGTTCACATTGGCAGATGCAACTATATCCTGGAAATCCTCTAAGAAACAGTGATAGCCAAATTTACTATGGAATCTGAGTTCATAGCTCTAAATAAAAGTGGTGAAGAGGTTGAGTGATTACAAAACTTTTTAGAGGATATTCCAAGATGGTCAAAACCTATGCCAACAATTTACATATATTGTGATAGTCAATCAGCAATTGGAAGGGCACATAGTAACATGTACAATGATAAGTCTAGATATATACGTCGTAGATACAATACCATAAGGCAACTACTCTCAACTGGAGTTATCACTATTAACTATGTAAGGTCAAAGAATAATATTGCGGATCCGCTAACCAAAGGGTTAAATAGAGAGTTAGTTGAAAAATCATTGAAATGAACGAGGTTTAAGCCCTTGAATGGATAAGTTAATACAAAAGAAACCTAACCTAGTTGACTAGAGATCCCAAGATCTAGGTTCAAAGGGACAATCTAATTGTAAAGACGTAATGGAATCACTGTGGGGGATGTTACCTTCTGTCCATTCCTATGATGCAACAGTGATGCCTGTAAAGATTAAAGATAAGCATTGGGCTTTTAATGATTCTTATGCGTAAAAAATTGAGCCAAGTAATGCGGGTTACTTTCAATAAGAAGTCACCTATGTGAGAAAGAAGTGGAGCTGCTTCTAGGGGAATTGTGTGGGGTGCAATTCTTGTGAACTCTCACAAAACCAGACGTATGTTCATGTCCAAAACAAACATAATAATGAGAACTGAAGTGTGTTAGGAAGAATTTTGTGTGGAGTATATCATCATTTACATAAACAGCAAAACAGTTCAAAGATATCGTGTCTACTGGTTAGCTAATAAAGTAAATATGCTTTCACAAGTGAATGTTCAAATGGTAATACCTACCTATCCTATGCAAGTTTCAATCGTTGAACTATACACCAAGTCGTCATGTGTCACCTTAATGTGTCACTCCCAATTTTCATTTATGTAGGGGATTGTCGAAAAAAATGAGTATATGACTGACTTTGGCACGAATTTTGAGTGGGACCCGTTTGGCTAATTTGGAATATCAAGATTGATTTTTGTTTTCCTCTGAGGGAACATCGAAATCATGTATTTACTTGCCAAAAATGATGCTCGGGTGAATGAGAAATTGGAACTCAAAGTGTGTCAAGTGAATGAAGTTTATGTGGAGGGAAAACTAAAAAGAGAGTTTGTCCACATAAGAACTTGATGAAAACAAAAATCACTTTAAATATGGTTGCACTCTGAAAATGTGTAATCATGTATAGCATAGAGGCTCTTTCCACATACGCGCGTAGGGAGGTGTAAATCACAGACCGAAATGTGCTTCGGGCCTTGAAGTTATGTGCATGCGCGACCTGCGTACACGAATGTCGGATGGAAAAGAGCAAAATTGGCCCATTAGGAATGTCCATATTTTGCTACAATTTTGTTTTCTTCAACTGACTTTTCATTTTCTGGAATGTCTAAAACTCCAATTGTTATTGCCCATAAACTGTGATTATTTCCATTGAGTTAATGAGCGAGTTATTCACCACTCATGGGGTCAAGTCTATAATAGACTCGTTTTCCACATTTCATACTCATGAACACACACGAAATCATTTGAATAAAATTATGTCTGCATACATATGCAGTTCTATCCTGTCTGCGTACATTGGTGGTGATATTGTTCAGATACCAGGCCAGTTCGCCGGAGTACTATCTGCAATGCTCAGAAACTATTGGTTTTACCGTTGTATCCTGGGAAACAATGCTCGATCTAAACCCAAGCACTTATGGTGAGGGGCGAATCTGTTTTAAGAAAACTGTGTGTACACAGGCCTTGGGTTTAAGGTTTTTGGTGTTTAATTAGTTTCTGGAATTATTTGTTTTATTACTCAATTTGCAAATTTATATTTTGTAGTTATATTTAAATTACTTGTTCTATTTTACTGTAATTTAACAATTATTGAATATGCTATATGTCTTGGTAAATATACTATGAAAATTGCATATACGGCATGCTCAAATCGGTGTGTGTAAATCCGGTATCTAACTTCACTACCTATACAATAAGCTGCATCCACAGTACGAACATAACCGGTATGTACAAATACGGTATCTAAGTTCACTACAAATACGGTGAGTTGCATATGCGGTATGGGCAAATTCGGTAAGTTGTATGTGTCAATTTGGTAAGTTGCATATACGGTATGCGCCAATTTGGTAAGTTGTAAATCCAATTTTCAATTGCTAAATCCGATATTCAGTCACAAGAAGCTTGTCCAACAAACTCAACGATGGCAGTGGTGATGGGTGGCAGAATTGGTGTGGTTTGTATGTGAGAAATCTTTAGTAAAATGGGTTATGTTATATATTGGCTTTTTTCTTGTCTGGTTGCTTTCTTAGCTATGGTATTTCCTGTAAAGCAATCATCCCTGAAAAAAGAAAGAAAAAAAACTGGATGAACTTTATTCAATGCCCTGGAGAATAGTCGAAAGCTTAGAATGCTTTAGTTTGATTATTTTAAAGGAACATAAATTGGAATGTGGATTTGATGTTGATGTCCTTATTTTGTTCTATGAAGTCCAAAAGGTACAGCATACCTCAATCTCAACAATATTCATAGTTGCATGCTTAAGAACAACAAACTAGAATTTATTTGAAATGAAATTGGGTTCAGTTACATGATTATTTTTTACCACTTCATTTGGAATGCAAACAAAACAACAAAAATTAAAACAGAATTGATCATAGACAGTCACAACGAAAACAATTTTGATAACAATTGGTCATAGTTAACACAAATTTGGTCACGAATGGTCACATTTAATATATAAATGATTACAAACTTCAAATGTAAATGGGGTTTGTCATGAACATTTACGGTTAACAGATGACTAGTTATACATGTCACTGTTGATAAACTTAGAGTAAAGACAGATGTGATCACAATGAAGGCAGACTTGGTCATAACATGTCACAATTAACATATACTTTGTTATAGAGGATCATAGTTAACATATAAATGGTCACAACTTAACATATAAACATGTTTTGCACCAACGTTCACTGTTGACAGAGGTCTGGTTATACATGTCATTATTAACATGTGCTTGATCACGTATAATTACGGTTAAGATAAACTTGATCACAAATAGTGACAATGAAAACTGAATTGATTGCAAATAGTCATAGATAACACAGGTTTGATCACATAACAACAACATCTTACACAAATAAGGTCACAAACAATAATAGTTTCCACAGAATTGATCACAAACAGTCACTGTTGAACAGAATCTAGTCACATACAACACAGAACACATCGTCAATACATCACAAGTTATTTTTCAATCATAATTTATCAAATTAATTGATTAGACTTATTTCTCAATCACAAATTACAAATTTTATAGGCCAATACTTATTTCACGATCACAAATATTAATTGATCAAAAATTATTTTTCGGCCACAGTTTATAAAATTAATTTATCACAAGTTATTTCTCGATCAAAAATTATAAAACTAATAGGTCATAGTAAAAAAAAAGAACACAATTGTAGGTCACAATTATAAATTTAGTCGCAAGTTGCACATATTTTTAGTTTACAAATTATTTATCGATCACAAATTATCGAATTAATTGGTTGCAACTCACTTATCGATAAAAAATTATCAAATTAATTAGTCAACATTTATTTATGGATTACAATTACAAATTTAGTCACAAATTTTACATTTTTAGGTCACAAATTACTTATTTTATTGGTCACCATTATCCAATAATTAGTGTTTTCATTACATTCACTCCATGCCATAGCCACTTCCATCACAAAAAAAAAAAAAAAAACACCGTTGTTGCCATCCCACTGAAACAATTCTTCTAAGGAGGACTATGGAAGGGTTTTCTAGAAGCGATTTCTTGAAATTTGGATAATCAACTCGAAAGATTGCTATAGTAGAATCCATCTCAATACTTGAACTTACAAGTTCAATTTTAAACAAAATAAATCATCTAGAACTAAATAAGAGTCAACAGCAGGAAAATGAAATGACGATTTTACAACTTCTCTTACAAAGAGAAAGCACAAAGGAGGGGGGGGGGGGGGGGGAAGATGAAGAAGACTTGTTGTAACAACATATTTACAACATTGGTTGTGATTTTGGGTACTGAGTTGCATTTTTTTTTTTTTTTTTTATAGCATTATTGGAATCACACTAATGCACAAATTAACTATAGGACCCAAGTATAAAAAAAGAAATCAAACAATTTTTCCACTTTGATCTGAATGGAAGTTGATGTGAGCATCTCAATGTTATGTTTTTGCTTTTGTGAGTAAAAGTAAAATATCTCTTGAAACAAGCTAAAAGGAAATATTAAAAATTCCAGAAAATTCTCAATATGGAATTTTAGAATTGATTTTGATCTGATTGATGAAGATTCATACTTGGAATAGTAGCATGATGGTTGCAGGTCCGTCCAAGTGGGTCCCATCGACGATGGCTGAATTCCAGATTTTTGAAATTCGCGATTCACGTCTAGAAAGCCTTTCTTGTAAATCTTAAGCCCTAGATGGTGTTTTGGGACTAATTGAAGGTGTAATTGTATTTGGGAGGTGATTTTAACGGTGGTAGGTAGTGGGTGGCGGCGGCGAAAATGACAATCGATGTTGGTAGAATTGTGGGGTGAGTTTGCGTAGAGAGGGTGATATAGAGGTTTTTTTTTTTTTTTTTTTTTCAATTTAGGTTTATTAATTGAATATATATTTTATATTTTTAAAAACATAATTAGCACATGATTTTTGAATAAAATTAGTTATGACATGACTATCGAAAATGTAATCTTAAATACATGTTTTCCTATAATTTTTCATTTTTTACTTTCAAAAAACTTTCCATATGATTTTTAAAAACCTATTTTTGTAACCTTATTCCAAAATAATAACTTCTGATTAATCTCAAGGCCCAGCCCATTTGAATATCTTACAAATATATAGGGACCCTGTACATTCCTCTTTCCATTCTTCCTTTCTCACAAACAAATCGCGAAACCCACCAACGCAATGGCTGATGAGGACTACGACATGGACGGAGGGTCTGTGCAATTCGACAATCTTTTTATTTTATTATTGTTCTCAAAGCTTGTTTATTGGGATCAGGGTTTAGCTAGGGTTTTCGGTTTCACTAACTAGAATTTTTTGAATTTTTGCAGATACGAAGATGAGCCAATTGATCCTGAACCCGAAGTAAGAAGCTTTATTTCTTTTTATGTTTGTATAATATCACTTATAACGTTTTCGTGGTTCATCGGTGATTAATTTTACTGTTTTTTTTGTGTGGCAATTGATAGGAAGGTGTAGAGTTGGAAGAAGAGAACAATAACAATGAGGATGCTCCGGATGAAATTGTAGGTGAAGGCGAAGAGAAACAGGAGGAAGAACCTGTTGAACGCCCTCGGAAAACGTCCAAGTATATGACCAAATATGAGCGTGCGAGGATTTTGGGTACGCGGGCATTGCAGATTAGGTGGGGTTCAGTTTTATTGTTTTAGGGTTGGAAATATATTAACTTTTGGAGTTGGTTGAGTAGTTTTTGACTTGGATGAATGTTTTTGGTTTTGCAGCATGAATGCTCCAGTGATGGTTGAGTTGGAGGGTGAAACGGATCCACTTGAGGTAAAATTGGGAATAATGATAATGAATTTAGTAGCTTCCTTTTTCTTGTTACCTTTGCTTGTATGCTTTATTGGTCCCTTGACTGAAAGGCTAAGCCCCTGTTCGGCCCCAATTTCTAATACTAATTTTTCTTCAAATTCATTTTCATCCACACATTTTATGGGAAAGCACAACTTTTATTGACTTTTCAATCAAACATTTCATCAACTTTTATCAAAATCAACTAAAAATCTAATCTTTTTCTAAACCAAACTGGGGCTAATTGTTCTTGCATACATATCAATTATCTGCATTATAGAATCGTGATGATGCTATCTATTTAAGGTTCAAGGGATTGTTCACCTTTCCAATAAAATTTGATTTTTTTTTTTTTTATCATTTATTTTTTATTATTATTTTTTTAAAGAGTGATCACTTAAAAGAAAATGCTTTGACAACAATACTCCTCCTTCAAATGCAATTTTAGCATATATTGCTCACCCAAAGCTTCGAGTAGTGAATCCCTTACTGTTTGAGTTGAATTGCTTGCCTTCAAAGTGTTATTGCTATGTGATAGCTGATGGCAGTATGCACAGCAGAGAGTGAGGGGATAGATTAGTGGAGGTAGATGCTTTCCTATATACGATGATAAATTTCAATTGCTAGAAATGACTCACGTAAATTTTGTATACTCTAAATGATTCACCCTCGTGGATGAACTTTTTCATGTTAATGGAATGTGTGAAATTTTTGACGACTTGAAGAGTTCAAACAAAATGGGAATTGAATTATAAAAACACTTGTACAAGTTAAGCTAACACAAACCCATAACTTATTTATCATTTAAGGAGAGGACACTCACAACTCGACTAACTTCATGGATACTCAATGATCTCTCTGATTTTCTCACATTCATATTACAATACGTCCATCTCTATTTATACTCGGTAATGACGGTGGAATTGCCGACTTATTATTCTAAATAATCCCAAATATGGCGGTGGAGTTCAAAATTTCTCTCCAGGCTTCTTGTAATGTCAATAGCTATTGGAAAAATCCAGAAATGAAGAAATCAATTAAAAATGGAGATAAGATAGGGGAAGAAGCCCCTATAATTATTTGGAAATTTCCTTCGAGTCGGTGGTGCTTTTTCACTTTTCTCCTTAAGCACCAACTATGAGGTTTAACTCTTATCTTTAAATTTCCCAACCTTGCTTGAAACTTTGTGAAATTTGAAGTACCGAGGTCAATATGTTTGCACTTGTTCTTTCATGTTGATGTACTTCAACCTGATCTCCCCTTTAGCACCTTTTCTCGAGTGATAGTATACTTTTGCGTGCTTAGTTCTAGCGTGACACACTAAGTGCTAATAGTTGATTAATTGTCACAATATAGCTATCAACTGCATTAGCCATGTACTCTCGTGTGTAGCCTAGCTCAATAAGGATCCTATTGGTTTGCTTTTACTACACAATGACACTACTGTTTCCCAAAGATTGAACAATATCCAGTAATTGATCTTTGCGTATCTTGACATCTAGCATAGTTCGCATCACATAGCCAACATCTTTGCAATATTTATTTTTCTTGTAAAAGAATTTATAGTCAATTTGACCTTAGGGATCCGTCGTACTATTCAAGATGTAGCTTATTCGGCTTCTCCGTGAAGCAACTTGCTCCAACTACGCCAGGAATATTGGGTTTTGTTAGCGTTATTTTCCACTAGTTGTCGATACACGGTGACATTTTCGAGTTAATTACCTTTTAAATTTTTTGCAATTTCTATGGTGGACTCCTTGACATTCCATTCATCTTTACTATTATATTTTTCTTTCTCATTGGAGGTTTTTATATTACCCAGACTTTTTCTAAAACTATTTGCAACACCTGTATAATGAGTAATTCTCCGCCTATACCACTTGGATGACTATTTTCTCTTCTAGCAATCTTGTTGGTCTTCCCTTGATTGAGAACCTCATTCTTTTTCTTTAAATTTTTTTTTTTTTTATTCTCTGTTGTTTGGTTCAACCTCTCCTTTATAGCTAAATAATGCTTCGTCTTCTTTCTTTAGTGAGAACCCTATAATTTGCTAGGTCAACACCCTTCTTGGTTGTCCAACAAATTTTCTAAATTGGTTAATAGAGGTTGCTCAGGTTAACCTTGTATTACAGCGATAGTGTCTTAATACATGTATAATAATTCTTCTTATCCTCGATTATGAAATTTTACTTTGTAGAATTGAATTCACAGATATCATGATAGAAAGATTTTACCTTGTTGAAGTATTGGCCTATAGTCATCTCTCCTTGAGCTATTGATAGTAGCTTGTTTTTGAGAAGTTGCAAACTTATATCATGTTTCTCTCAGAATCATCCTACAAAGGTGTCCCATGCTTTATTCGATGTGTTTGTGGCCCTTATGTGCTCCAAGAATTTCTCTACGATTGTTGTCTTGATTGCAATGATGGTCATGCTTGCTTTAATCTTCCATTTCTTTAGAGCCTCAGCATTCTTTGGCGATATGTGAATAGTGGCTACTACCTTTTAGAAGTCTTAGCTTTGGAGATACGACAACTTCTTGTAATTTTGATTATGGGGCTTCTTTACCCACCTACCACTTGTAGGTCGTTCATTGTAACTTGGTTAACCTCCTCCATATCAATAAAGCTTAATTAAGCTTAGCAATTCCAAATTGTGCACGGTCTCTGGAAGCTCAAAAAATTGCCCCTTCTTTTAACTGTCTTTCTCTGCTACGAAATTAATGAGTTTAAACAAAATGGGAATTGAATTATAAATGGACTTATACAAGTTGAGCAAACACACACACCTTTCCACAACTCCACTAACTAGCAATCACTACTTGGCTTCTCAATGATCCCTCTTATTCTCTCACATTTATATTACAATACACCGATCTCCCATTTATACTTGCTGATGGTGGTGGAATTGTGGACTCCATTATTCTATATAATTCCAAATATGGCAGTGCACTTCAAAATTTATCAATGCACTTCTTGTATGTAGTGGGGTTATTGAAAAAATCCAGAAATGAAGAAATAAATAGAAAAAATGGAGATAAGATAGGTGAAGAAGCACCAAAATAATCTGAACATTTCCTCCAAGTTGGTGATGCATCTTCACAACTCTCTTCTACAATGAATCTTTTCGCTTGGGTTTTTATTTGCTGTCTTAGATGGATGTCTATTTTTTTTTTTTTTTTTTTTAAAATCGAATTGCTACCAGTCTTTGTGTTGTTATGACATTGCCTATGACTTAAAGCATGCTTTAATTAAGGTGGGGGTGTATGACATTGCACGCTGTTCTTTTCTTTTGGATTTAGCAGGATTTATATCTAAGCATTAGAGAGCACTTTACAATTCTCCTGATAGGATAGTTGTTGTATTGGGATTTGTAATTTTTTTAGCTTCGTGTCATTGTACACTTGAAAATTTAGTAGCTGAACTCTTGTCCGATATCTTACTTTCGAATTTCAGAGAGTGATTTAGAACTTTGTTGACGTATTTTCATATCTTTTGCTTGTGCTCCATCCTTCTCTTAGATTGCAATGAAGGAGCTGCGAGAGCGAAAGATACCATTCACCATTCGCCGTTACCTCCCTGATGGAAGGTATCGCTCTCTCTATTTACTCAAATACTAGCTTCTTCTTCTCTTAGTCTTGTTCCGATTTTCCAGTATTTCTGCCTCCTGATTATCTTGTGGTATAAACAAGTTACGAAGACTGGGGAGTTGATGAATTGATCGTGGAAGACTCCTGGAAAAGACAAGTAGGAGGTGACTAAAATGCTCGTGCCTGATAGCTGACGTGTTATGTTTATATATTGCGTGTGAGCGTGCGCATGTGCACGCGGAAGTTTTATACTGTAGTACCACCTTTTAAGAATCCTGTACCAGACTTATCTACATACCCTGCTGGTTGAGAAGTGTTAAAAACACAAAATTTACCCTGAACACAAATCAGGATTGTTGGTTTATGCATGCATATGGCTGTCACACGGCTGGGCCCATAACCTAAGCCCGAATAAGTCATTTTTAATTATTTTATTTTAAGAAAAAAGATCATTTAGCACAATAATTTAAATTTTATTGTTAATCCTCAAGGGTTAAATATTTAGATTTTAAGACAACAATATTCAAATATTTTATCTTCCACTATATTTAAAAGGACTACGGAATGGTAAATGAGGCATGATAAAGAATGCAACAAAAATATACTGATATTAGAATAACTGATTTCTTCTAGGCGGCAAAAATGGTGATAATGTTGTGTATGTATATGCTATAGTTGTAATATGTGTCTATTTTGAGATATTAAGCTCCCGTTTGATGAAAATTAAAATTAGATTTTTAGTAGATTTTGATAGAAGTTGATAAAATGTGTGATTGAAAAGTTGTTGATCTATAAGTGATTAAAATTAATTGTTGACTTTGATTTTGATTATGCTTACAAAACAAAAGTTAAAACTTTTAACTAGTATGATTTTACAAGTACTGATATTTATTTTTAATGATATTGAAAGAAAAAATTAGAGTTGAATATGGTCTGGTTCGGTTTTCTATTGAATCGAATCGAACTCGAATTTTCAGATATTTATTAAGTGGAACTGTTATATTCAAATTTAATTATGGAATCATTTGGGTTGGGTTCGATTTGGTCCATTTAGTTCATGCGTTCCATATAGTAATTAAATTTTTTAAATACTTATAACGCTATATTAATTTAACTAATGATATGTTTAATCTTAGTTCTTATAAAATAACGTAGTTCAATTTTATGTATCTTTCGTTTCTCTCTTTGTCGAGTTCTTTATAAATTTGATTGTTAAAACCACAAGAAAATGAAGATAGCGAACTCAAAATAATGAAGAGAGGTATAGCCGAGTTTCCAATTCAATCTTTTTAGAACTGTAGAAACGGTACTACGGTAAAATAATAAATATGGGTAAAATTTAGATAAATTTGATTAAGTTGAGTTTGAGCTCGAAATTAGAAATAGGAAAATCATATTTTGGGTTTGGACTAAATTAATTAGTTAGCAAATTTACTTAGAAAAAATAAAATAATTTGGTTTATTTAAGATAAATAATTTTAAAAAAATTAAGGAGATTCGGTTCTGAGTCTGGAACCGATAATTGAACAAAAGTCACTGATTCTCGATTCAGATGTTCGTTTAAGTATTTAATTTAAGAAGAGCCGCTTGATTCGGTTCAGTCATGAGTTTTGTTTAGCCCTAAATAAATCTGTAAAATTTTATTCAATTTTGATTTTTCCTAGTTTTGCAAACCTGCAATTGACATAATCAGCATAAAGACAAGGAAAATGATTTATTTTACTGTGAAGTAGTTCAATTGAAATTTGTCATTGAGGGAAGTGGAGATTCCTCTCTTATTCATATTTTATTATTATTGTTATTAAAATTGTAAAATGTCTAAATTATTAGGAATAAATTTGCTACTCAAAGTTTTGAACGTTAACATGACATGTCTTGTCTCATTCCAACATTTATATAAGTGATTCAAAGTCTAAATAAATAAATGAAGCGAGAAAGGGTGGTTGAACTTGAAAGTAAATATTTTTCACTCAATGATAGACGGCTGCCACAAATAGAAAAGAATGACTATGAAAAGGAAAACCAACCTGCCCTATACAACATACTGTCCATGACTTCAAAATCTAATCCCTGTTTTAGCTTTACTGTTTAGAATAAATTTTGTAAAAAATAATTATTTTTTTTTTGTTTTAAAAAACATATGTTTTTATAAAGTATGGAAAAAAAATGATTTTATGCACCAAATAATTAATGAGATAATGTATGATCGAAAACAAATTAAAAAACAAAATTTAAACAATAAAGTTCAAACATAAGCTAAATAACATTAACAATGAAAAATGAGTGAATTGTTTAAAAAATCAATTAATTTATATCATGGTCTTTGATTGCTCACCAAACTTCATTCTACTTCACAGTGGTGACTGGACTTTTCCTGGTATCACTTCATTCGTCACCCTAAAAATTTGTTTCATTAATCGTTGATGTGGCGGAGAGAACTTTAACGTAATGGCTATCGACCATCCCTAGGCCTGGGTATTGGGTGGATTGGTCTGAGTATTTCAATACCTAGAACCACTCATTATGTTTCGGGTATTTCACAAATGGAACTATTCGGATCTTTGTAAATACTGAAGTCAAACTCAAACCCGAACCGTTGGTTTCGGTTCTGTTTCGGTTCTATCCATAATATTTTATATACATTTATTTAATAAAATATTTCACATAGACCCATTTGATACATATACCTATTATGCTGCTATTCGAAAATATTTGTGCAATGATGAAAATTGAGTTAAAAAAATTTCAAAAAGTAAAATATTGGATACTAAAACCTACAAAAATAGGAGAAAAAAAAAAATTATAATTTGAGAAAATTTTATTTTTCTTAGTAAATCTTCTATAAGAGAAGCATACTAGACATATAATTTAATTATGAACAATGCTTAAGTTCTTCTACTTTTAAAACGAATTGATATAAAAAAAAAATACTAATTAAATGCATAACTAATATAGTATCAAAAATTATGGTCCACATATTGAACTCACTTTGTTTGAATAAACAATAAAAATATTTAAAAAGAGAACTACGAACTCAAGATAACAAAAATTTACAATAACAGGGCAAGCAATAAATATCAAATTCAATCACCATGCATTATGAAAAAAAAAAAATTTAAAAATCACTTAAGTTTATTAACAATAAAAAAAAAAATTGAATTGCAAAGAATGAACGTTTTGATTCATCAATTTATACCACAACCTGTTTGAAAATTTTAATTTATAAAAAAGCTCAAATTGGAAATATTAACATACAACAACCTCTGAAATGCAACAATCTGATGGAAGGCGAGATGGAAATAAGAGTGTGTTTGATAGGCATTATTTGGAAAAAATGAATTTTGAAATAGTGATATGATGGGAAATGTGTGGTTGAAAAAGAAAGAAAAGTTATTGATGTGATGAAAAATATTATTTTATTGAAGAATGTGTGGTTCAAAATGAGTAGAAGAATGAGAATGAAAATGGGAATCAAACAGGGCCTTAAGTAAGAACCAATCTTAATTTTTAGGGTTATAGTTTAAAGTTTTAGACTAATTACTACCAAAAATTAGGATTTTTAGGTTTTATATGCTTTTTTCCAACCTATAAATTGCAAATAATTTTTTTTATTTATTTATAAAAATCGGTTCCACTTAAGTACCCACGATTCTAGTTCAAGAACCGAACCAAACTAAACCCAGTCTATTATCAGTTCTCGATTTCAATTAGTATTTTTTTTTTTGGAAATCGGATTGGAACGTTTGATTTCAGTTCGATTTCGATTAAAATGGGCAGGCCTAACCAATTAACCATCCCACAAGCCCAGTAAGCAAAAATGCCTTTTCCCAACACCTTTTTGCCTTCGCTTTAAATTTTTTTTTATACAAATATATATAGGGGAATTTTAAAAAATGTCACTGTTTTTGAAAATGCATAAAAAAATTTCATTAACATATGATTTCATCAAAAATGTTACTTTTTGGGTGTAAATAGTCCATATTACTCTTAAACTCACAATTCTAAGAGCATTTAATGCTCATTAAGACTAATGTTCATTAACATTAATGTTTGATATGATGATTGAATTTTTATATTATAAATATTAGATATTTTTATATTATATTGTTAAATATGAATTTTGTTAATACAAATTCTCCAAAGAAATTTTATGTTAACTCCTCTAATATCTTCCTTCTCCATTAACAAACTCAAATTTTTCCTACATATTCTTCATTCATTGATCAAGCTAACACATTATTCCAAGGTATTGGACATTGTATCATGTTTTCAGGCTTTTCGATGACCGGATAATGTGTCGTCTTTTTCGGCAAGTCTCGACAGTTGAAATGTCAAACTAGACATTTTGAAAATGTCAGGAATAACATTTGAACTGTCGAAACCCGACATTTTTAAACTGTTGAAATAGTCAAATCACTTTAATGTGACTTTTTTTTTTATTGAAATAGTCAAATCACTTTAATATGAAGTAGTCAAACTGTCGAATTTGTACAATATTTCATCTAGTCAAATCACTTTTATTGAAATAGTCAAATCGCTTTTATTCAAGTACGTGAAAGGTATTTAAATTTATGAACAAGGGTAAAAATGTACAAAAAATGTCAAAATGACATTATTGTAAACACTACAATAAAGTAACATTTTTGTAAATGCAAAGGAAAAAAATTTCGCCCAATGCAATTTCCTCATACATATATATGAGACATCCAACCTCAAATAGACACAAACACATCAGCATCGAGTTGCCTAAATTCATCTGAAAGCCTAACCCCAATTCTGTAATTCACCCCATGCACGACCTCACCTGTTGAACTTTGGACGATCTCGCACATGGAGGGACCAGATGAAAGTAAATTTGAACTTAAATTTTTTTTCGTTTTTCTTGTCGTTATTCGAACTTTTTGTTGGCCAAAAAGTTGATTTTTTTTTGTTGAAATCATCATTTCTTGCTTTTGCAGTGTTGTTATATTCAATTTTGTTGCATATTCAATCTGTGGGCCCCAATTCATAGTTATGTAGTTTATCTACAAGTTATCTTCTTTTTCTTCATGCGGTTCCTAAACTAGAAATTTTAGTCTTGCAGATTTTGAGATATTTCCTGAATTGAATGAGTTTGCAAGTGATGGACATTCAACGGATGGACAAGATTCTGGTTCAGACGAGGACCCAGATTTCAGCGATTTTGAGAAGGAGTTGGACTCCGAAGGGAGGATGACTATTTGTATGAACTGAATGTGGCCGATGGGATAGAGTTAAGTTGAATGTGGGTGAAGCGGAGGAGGTGGTAGATAATGAGAATGAAGTGGAAGATGATGTCTAAGTTGATGACCTGGAGTATCCATCTTCCAAAGAGATTCAGGCTACCTGCTGATTATCGGTTTCCAGAGTTTTTGGGAGAGGCTGATATTAGTAATCTACATTTTGAGGTAGGTCAGTTGTTTAGAGATGTCGTGGAGTTCTGAAAGATGGTTGGAAATGGAGCTTTGAATGGGTATAACGTGAGTCTAAGGCCAATGATGAGAGAAGGGTACACGGAATATGTAAACGAGGTTGCACTTGTAGGATTTAGGCATTCAACTTGGGTGACACGGGCACTGTCCAGGTGAAGTCGTACTTTCCTAAGCTCGCTTGCAGCTGAGACTGATACAATAGGAATTGTAACTCTCGGTTTCTGACTCATCGTTATCTAGAGAAGTTCAAGGCAGATATGGAACCAAAAACAAAATGTATACTGGTGGTAGTGAAGCAAGATTTCAAAATTGAGATTACAAGAAATACGGCATGGATAATGAAACGATATGCCAATGAGTTACTTTACGGGACAATTGAAGAATAGTTTTCGAAGTTGTTGTCCTACGATGCCAAGGTCCTGCAATCCGGGTTCAAATGTCACCATCAACACATTCAATAAAAAATTCCAGGGTATCTATATTTGTTTCCAAGTGTAGAATCTAGGAGAGTCGAAGCTCTTCCATTTGTGCGGAAGTTTGAGTTCAATGGTGTGAAGAGATGATGGTTCATCCTTTCTACAGGATGACCATCTTCTCATGAAGAAAAACTGTGGATCGAGGGAGTGCAAGAAGCTGATTTAAGTACAGTAAAATGAGTTTAACAACTTAAAAAACTAGTGGTTTCAAGTGGGGAAAGATGGCATTGAAGATTAACATTAAACATAAACATAAAATAACATAAAAACATATAAACATAAAGATATAAACAGATTTCTCTATACGCCCAATGTCACTACAAGGGGCTACATTTTGAATATATTTTTGTGTTGATTTCTTGGTTGTGTCTTGTATATTTCGAGCTCCACAATGGAGCATGTATATATAGAAAGATATGGCAACCTACCACTACTTAATTTGCATGCCACTCCCCTTGATTTAAGGCTAGTACAATGTCTCAATATTTTAAATATTTTCATCGCATGTCTAGTTGGATTTCAACCAAATTAGACTTACAATATGAAACCACAAAATTAGATCTTAATTTGTTCGACAACTAAGTGTCAATAACCAACAAACTCCCCTTTGAAACTTAGATTGGAAGAAAAATTATTGTGTGTCAAAGTCTTCAAAATTTCAATCCATTCTTCATCAATTTGTTCTTCACTTTCTTCATTTTTCTTGGCATTTGCTGTTGCTAAAATCTTGCTGAGGTGTGCCTTTGAATACCGGTTTTTCTTCAATTTTGATCACATACCGAATTTATAGTTTTTTTTTTAACTTACCGGATTTGAGCTTTGTATACCGGATTTGGATTTAACCAACTTACCGGATTTTTCAATGCATACCGAATATCAACTTTGTTTTGGCACTTATCGTATTTCATTTTGTTTTAGTAGCATACCGGATTTCACAATACCGGATTTTGGATGCATACCGTATTTCAGCTTTTAAATACCAGATTTCAGCTTCCTTGGCTTACTAGATTTGGATGTCACATACCGGATTTGTTTAGCATACCGGATGTGGACTTCAGCTTACCCTATGTGGCTTATGCTTACCGGATTTTAACAGAACTGGATTTTACAGCTGCATATCGGATTTTCAACATTTAAACACTGATTTTGAGCCATTTTCAGCTTCTTCTTCAACATTTAACTCCCCTTGTCTGGTTTCTCAACTTTGAACAATACTTGCAAGATCTTTTGCAAGATGAACAAGATCAAATGATCCTTTTTTTTTTGGAAAAAAAACGATCTGACATTTAACACCACAAGGGGCTGCTGGTATTCCTCTAGTCACAACATTTAACACCTCAAGAAACTTAGGCTCTTTCACCTGGTTTTGTCCAAGAGTTTAGCTATTTTTGGGCTATCACTACAAGGTTTCAAGGGGCTATTACTGATCAAAATGAGACTCCTTCGACTTAAGACAGAGCTCAAAAATTTGGTCATTTTTCTCACTGAAAAAGTGCCTGAAAACAGGTTGTTCGCTACTTGTTAATTGGGTATGATCATCAATGGATCTTCCCAGGTCTGAGCTTAAACAGCAACAATGACAACTCTCTTTAAGAGTGCTCGAAATAGATAAAATACCAAGACATGAGGGGGTTTTGAAAAAAAAAAAAAAATTTGCACAGAGTATTTGTAGCATTTTGGAAACTTTTTTTTTCTGCCCCTTAAGATCATTTATGCGGAAGTTTGAGTTCAATGGTGTGAAGAGATGGTGGTTCATCCTTTCTACAAGATGACGATCTTCTCATGAAGAAAAATGGTGGATCAAAGGAGTGTAATGAGCTGATTTAAGTACAGCAAAATGAGTTCAACAACTCAATAAACTAGTGGTTTCAAGTGGGAAAGATGGCACTGAAGATTAACATTAAACATAAAACAACATAAAAAACATGTAAACATAAAGATAAACATAGCTTTCTCTACTAGTTATTGAACCAGCAGAGGAGACGTCCAAGGTCACTACAAGGGGCTACATTTTGAATATATTTTTGTATTATTTTCTTGGTTGTGTCTTGTACATTTCGAGCTCCACAATGGAGCATGTATATATAGAAAGATATGGTAGCCTACCACTACCTAATCTATATGTCAATCCCCTTGATTTAAGGCTAGTACAATGCCTCAATATTTAAGCATTTTCATCACATGTCTAGTTAGATTTCAACCAAACTAGACTTACAATATGAAATCACAAAATTACATCTTAATTTGTTTGACAACTAAGTGTCAATACCCAACACCAAGCATGTAAGACAGGTTTTGTGAATGGACGTCGAACGGTGATAGACATGGACAATTGCCATCTATGAGGATGTTACGGTGGAATAACGATTACCGTTGTTGGTCTAGATGTGAATGATTGCATCTACCCAGTTGCATACGTCGTGGTTTAGAAAGAAAACACACCCACTTTAAGGTGGTTTATGAGATTGTTGGTAGGAGACATTGAAATTGGTATAGGGAGTTGCTGGACAATGATGACAAATCGACAAAAAGGGCTTCAAAATGTGCAAACTATTCGCGGAGGCTATGCACAAATTTTGCGTACAACATGTGTATTAAATTTCTTCCGTGTTGGATTCAAAGGCTTTTACACTGAAAGACTTTCTCTAGCAGGCAGCCAAATCACAACTATTGCAGACCACAAACACTGGAGGTAGCAAATCAAGCAATTGAGTGAAGATCTTCCGTTTGATTGATGGAATGAATCTCCCCACCCCCGGAATGGATCAAGTCATATTTCTAGGTGCATACGAAATGCAACATTTTGTTGAAAAAAGAATACGAGGTTTGTTGAAAACAAATTATTTAAGTTTTAAATTTTCAAATTAATACTTTTAAATTTGTTGTTTCTATTTTAATATCAATTTAATACAAAATTAAAATAATAATATTGTAGTATAACATACATGTTAAATTACTTCATTCTCATGAGTGTGGGGGTTAAGTTTATTTATCTCTATAGTGTAACATACATGTTAAATTACTTAATTCTCATAAGTGTGGGGAATGAAATTTTCCATATAAAAGGGATTGATTTTCATAAAACATAAATTAATCATAACTTGAAAAATAAACATTCTATACAATTCATACTATATTTTTATATTTTGGCAACTTGATAACAGGCTCGTTCACTTATCTCCCTATGGTCATGCCTAAAGAAGGAGAGCTACATGGGTTTTATCTTGGAGTCGTGAGTGGTGAAAGAACCCGCACGAAGGGGAGGCAACACAACTTTAGGAAAGCGTCTTCAACGTGACGCTCAATGCTTGCTTTCTAACACTTCTCTTTTATGTTCATATTATTGTTGAATTATATTACTTCTTGAATTGTATTTGTTATATTATTATGTTAATTTATAATAAATCTACACTCAAATCACCGATTTTCCTGTCAATCTAAAGTCGTATTGTGTAATTGTGTGTCAATTATCTGTGACCTTCACTACAACAAAAAAAGTCTTTTGCAACGTTTGAAAAATGTTGCTAAAGACCTTTTGCAACATTTGGACGAATGTTGCAAATCTCAGTGTTGCCGTAGAATGGAAGGATACGGCAATGTTTTTTAAACGTTGCGAAACGTTGCGAAAGACTTTTCACAACGTTTAAAAAACGTTGCCAAATGATCACTTTTGGCAACGTTTTTTAAGTGTTGCCGAAAGTGACCCTTTTGGCAACATTTTTTAAACGTTGTCAAAAGTGTACTTTTGGCAACATTCAAAAAACGTTACCAAAAGTTAGCCAACATTTTGCTTTTTGGCAACATTTTAAACGTTGTCGAAACGTTGTATTTTATTAACAAATATTTTACTTTTTTTCGCGTTATTTGTAATTATTTCACGTACTTTTACTAATACCAATATATAGTACATGAAACTGAGATATGTAAATTAAGCAACATTTATAAAACGAAATTTTTTTGATAAAATGAGATTAAAATTTCATTACATATATTTAAATCATACAAAATATAAAATGAAAATAAATGGAATTCTTCTTTAGCTAAACTTCCACCTTGAACTAGGCAGCTTCTAGAAAAGTGAAAAAGCGGTGAGCATCAGACAAGAAACACGAGACGACACGGCATAAAGCGCAACCCATTGGTGTCTACATTTTCTCAACAAGTAAAAACTAATTGCTATGAATTCCCAATCACGAGATTTCCAGACATCAGTAGGACCCCATTGGTGGCATGCCAAACGGTGGCATTGGAGGCATTCCACCCATTGGTGGGGGTGGCATTTGTGCAGCAAAACCTCCTCCCATCCCACTATCTGGCATAGGTGGGGCAGGCAAAGCAAGAGGCAGCAACTGAGCATACATATTCTGCAACGAATAAATAAAATCATTGAACAAATAATAATCATCAATATATCAGTACCCAGGTGTTCATAGTTCAATATATCAGTACTGGTACATGAGTATAATTAATTCCAATGAAAGCATGCATTGCTAAATCAGCCATACTACCACTGAACCAAAGAAGAGCAACCAATTCCCTGACTAGTAATAAGGAAACAAAGTGTTTATTTAAGTTACTTGTTGTTTCATAACGTCCTTCACCTCGTTCTCTTTAGCCTTCACTTCATTAAGAGCATCAATTTTGTCCTTGATTAGTTCATCAACTTTACCTGTGTATTCACGGATAAACTGCAAGAAAAAAAAGGAATATGATATGAAAAACGAAGTTTATAACAAATGCAACCAAAGAGCAAAGACCATCCTAAAAATTGGATATGTATCCTAAAATTCGATCACATACCCAAATCTTTAACCTAGCGCCACAAGAAGAAAAAATGATAAATAAGCTTCTATACAACTTCGGGGTACTCTTTATAAGAAATCCCCAAAGACACAAGTCAATGTGTACAAAAGAGAGAATAAACCTGCAAGAGATATGGGAAAGCAAAATCGATCATATAATTCATCCAGGCAAGTTCAAGAGCAACATTCGCACGAATCAAGTCATAACAAACAAATAGGCACGACGCAAAGCATTCCTTTCTCCCCTGTGGAATCAAACAAACAATAATTAGACAGCCAATTTCTACCATTGATAATCTCTCATTTTATGATTCCTCAAGAGTTGCATTACTTAGGACTCTTCTAAAAGCATTGAAATACCCATGTCAGACACCAGATATTTGGGCAATGGAATGGCAAAAGTACAAGTATTCAAGAAAATGGGATAGAGTTCATTATAATAATTAAAAACATCCATTTGGAAAGAGAACGCATCGATTTCAATGCAGGTAATAGTTGTATATCAAATCCTCAGGTGTAAATATCTTGATTTCGTGACTAATAATTCCTGTTCATTGAAGTAATTAATAATACCTGCTCAATGAAGTAAACAAGCAACTCCTCAGCAAGTTTCCGATCACCAGATTGGGAAGTTGTCTCCATTGCATCATGATCCAAACAAGCTGTCTCCTCAACAAGCAACTCCTTCTAATACATTCTGGCCGCAATTGAACTATAAAATTCACTTACCACAACTAAAAGTATCATGATCCAAAACCCAAATTCACTGTCTCCTACTTAATTTAAGAAAAGAACACTCCACTCTTTACCCAAATATTCATTAAGAAATTTTCACAAACACATCAAACGCATATATACAAAACCAATTAAGAAACAAACAGATAGAATTAAAATTTTACCTGCATTTGATAATTCGGCAGCCCTCAGTGAGTTCGACAAAATGTCGGCACCGGGGGCACCTTACCCACTTCTTCTGCTCCACAAGTCTCCCAAATCCAATATCGTTCCTGTCCCTCAATTCTCCACTTTCTTCACACCCAAACCCAGCATGCCAAACCCTTTTACACTGAAAGCAAAACAAATTCTTACAAATTCAAGACAATCAAATTAAATTATAGCAAAACATTCTGTCAAAATAACACAAAAAGAGACAATTAACAGTTGAGTTTCCACTAACAAATTCAGGATATTCCCTCTTTCCCTCTTTCACGTTTTGAATAAGCTTCACCTACCGGGATGTGGGTCCGCGTGTGGACAGTACAGTGTTGCTTGGAAGACGAAGGCGAAGATAACTTACGTTTGGTGTTGCTAGGAAGACGAAGAAGACGACAACCAGCGTCTGGTGTTGCTCTGAAGTCTGGTGTCCAGGAAGCGGTGTTGTGAGACGAAGACGACGATGGAATTTGGGAGAAATCGACCTAGGGCTCCCTCTGAAGAAATGGAATTAGGGAGAAATCGATTTAGGGATTATAATAGAGAGTCTTCAGTCGTATGTTTAAGTTAAAATCGCATCGCCTTCTTAACCAAAAACCCGAGCCGCCCTTTAGTATTTTCTTTCTGCAACGTTTATTAAATGTTGCAAAAAGACAAACATTTTGACAACGTTGATAAAACGTTGCCAAAGGATTTGTCTTTAGCAACGTTTCATAAACGTTGCAAAAGAAAGATCTTTTGGCCACATTTATAAAACGTTGCCAAAACTTTTAACTTTTCGCAACGTTTTATAAACGTTGCCAAAAGGTTTGTCTTTTGCAACGTTTATAAAACGTTGCGAAAGATAAAGTTTTTCGCAACGTTTTATAAACGTTACAAAAGACTCTTTTAGCAACGTTTAAAAAACGTTGCGAAAGATAAAATTTTTTGCAACATTTTATAAACGTTGCGAAAAGTTTTTTGCAATACTAAATAAATGTTGCAAAAAGGGGTCTATCGCAACATTCACTTAAAAAATGTTGCCAAAGCTTAATTATGTTACGCAATGTCAACATTCACCTATTCGAATGTTGCAATTGACCCCTTTAGCAACATTTAATACATAAATGTTGCATTTTAAGTGTTGCAAAATGACATTTTTGTTGTAGTGCTTAAACTATGTTTGTATGATATGAAACCTCTAATTTACCTCTTATGATTTACTATAGAGCTCTTTATACTTGTTGAAGATTGCTTGATTCTTTTTGCTTAGTTTTGCTTCGGAAAAGAAAACAAGAATTTAGCGGGAATGGATTCAAAAAATGCCGCTGCAGATTTAATAATTTCTATAGTGGCAGAAATAAACAATTAGACCAACAACTTAATGGTGCTGGAACTATGATACAAATTATAACATGTGTACTCCCACTATAATTAATGTTGACATGTCAAATGTCATTGAATTTTAAATTACATATTATATGTTTGGTGATTTGTATGTAGAACAATTCTTGTTTTGTAATTTGTGTGAAAATTATTAGTTTTATGATATTGGATAGTAACATTGCAAAATTCTGATTCTTTTAATTAAATTAAGAAATTTGGACATTGTGACATCTTTACAAAATTGGGAATGAACTTTGATTATTTGTCCTTGGTGTAAGTGACCTAATTTTTTAAATTTGGAGGGCCATGAAGTTGTTGCATTCTAGGTGGTTGTTCACTTAAAAAGTTGATGAGGGTGAACATGTATAAATAAAGAAGGGCTTATGGAGTTCATGCCGACTAAGAGCCATGATATTTAGTTGATCATTGTTTCAATGAATTGGACTTAAAGGTAGTGATAATTTCATTCAAGAAGTGTGTCTAGATCCTTCATTTACTTCTCCCTTATAACTAACTACTAAAATAAATCAATTTATTTTAGAAAGTGAGTAACTATAAATTTGTTATTTAACGATTAAAAAGTAAAATAAAAATTGCAGAAAATTCCATCATGCATATTATTGGTTTAGACAAATTTCTCACATTTGATATAAAAATAACCAATATACAAATTAAAATGTAATACATAAGTTCTTATACTATTCATAATAGTTCGTTCGTAGTTTGCCAACACAATATTTGTGATTACTTAAATATGTTTGGTTCACCTTGTTAATATGAGTATCAATTAAGTGTATTTTTTAAAAAAAAATTTTGAAGAATAAACAGGTTTACTAGTTTCTTCAAAATGAAGTTGAAGAATAAATAAATGTGGAAAAAAAAATTGGTTCTTCTACATCCAATGAGGATTGCAGTGGAATTGGTTTGCATTAGAGATTTTAACAATGTTATGTTAAATAATTGACCATGTTATAAGTTTGCTAGTGATATTCTAAAATAACCTACGTGCATATAGGTGGAAATGGAATTTTTTTTGAATAATCATGTTACAACATAATTCCTATCCATTTAAAATTTCTTTTAACCAACTGGTAACAAAAGTTATAAGAATAATGTTTCAAAGAGAAGTTTTATATTTTAAACATTATATAAATGTTGTAACTTAAGTTTTAAATTTTCAAAACATAAAATTGATTTTAATTTTCAGGTTTTTTATTTTAATTGTCTTTTTAATACATAATTAAAACCTCATAATTTATATTGTAATCTATATGGTTTAAATGTTTCCTTCCTCCAAGACATAGTGCAAATGTCTTAAATCTAGAAGGCAAAACGAGATGAGAATGTGAATTTATTTTGTGGTAGTGTTCTAATCTCATTCATAATTAGTGGTACTCCTACTTCAGTAGTATTCTAAATATAATCAATTATTTTGTTATCATTTATTGTTATGTAGATAATATTTTGCTAATGTGTTTAATAAGAATTTGTGGATTTATTGGTGGATGAAAAATCATGAAAGTGTGGGAAACATGTATATTAACCATCTCCACACAATGTTGGATCCTATTAAAAGAGATAAATTGTAAGATCATATACTCACTGTATTCAAGTTGGATATCTTTAAAATGTTGGGGTGTTTAAAAATTGCAAATAGATGCACCTTACATTCTTTATTGTCAAACTGACTCTTAAAATTTGTTAAAAGTTAAATTGTAGATTTGCAGGTGAAATGCAATAGCCCAATGGATGCATATGCTCAAACACGTTATTAGAGAGTCAATCTCTAAATTTCATATATTTATTGTATTATAATTAAATGTGTTATTGATATTTTGAAAACTTTAAGAAAACTTTGCAGATGTGCAGATTGCAAGCAGAGAATAAAAACTTGTAAATTGACGTTACCAAATTATTGTCCAAGAGGGACATGGAATAAATTATAAAATGGAATGGACATAATAAATCATCGAGGGGATAGGCTTAAGCCAAGAAGGGAGTCACCTCCGGGAGTAACCCAACCTTTGTGATTGGAGATCCCAGGAAGAAGGTTCAATGTGGTAGAAACAACTTTTACTGCGTGACTTATAATAGCACTGTATTATTTGTGCTCATACGTGTGGTGATAGTGCTAATAATAATGTGATGTTAGGAATTGTTTAACCTTGAATGAGTACCGAGACCAGAATTCTCGCGAGGTGGGTCACACGCACCATTGGAGGACTCACCTATGTAAGAGTTGTTTGTCATGAGGCTGTGGTTACGAGATTGTGTTATTTCCTAGAGACTCTTACTAGAATAAAAATTAAAGTGCATGTCCATTAAAAGCGCTACCCACTATGAACTAGAGCCTAAATCAATGTTGTGTGTGGAACAATTGAATTTTGGCCAAAGGGATCTAATTCAAGGCTTAGTCCATTATGACTCTCTCAAATGAAAATTGTTATAACTAAGTGAGGTTCAAGTCCAAAAGACATCTACACCTATTAAACAGTATAATGTTGCCACTATATATATTGTATATTTATCTATTTTGAAAGTTTAAAACTTGTGGGAGATTGTTGAAAAACAAATTATTTAAGTTTTAAATTTTCAAATTAATACTTTTAAATTTGTTGTTTCTACTTAATATTAATTTAATACGAAATTAAAATAATAATATTATAGTGTAACATGCATGTTAAATTACGTAATTCTCATAAGTGTGGAAGTTAAATTTATTTGTCCCTATAGTGTAACATACATGTTAAATTACTTAATTCTCATAAGTATGTGGGTTGAAATTTTCCCTATAAAAGGGATTGATTTTCATATAACATAAATTAATCACAACTTGAAAAATAAACATTCTATACAATTCATACTATATTTCTATATTTTGGCAACTCGATAAGATGCTCGTTTACTTATCTCCCTATGGTCGTGCCTAAAAAATGAGAGCTATATCGATTTTATCTTAGAGCCGTGTAATGCCGAAAGAACCTGCACGGATGGGAGGCAACACGACTTTAGAACAAGGTTTTCGACGTGACTCTCAATGCTTACTTTCTAACACTTCTCTTTTATATTTATATTATTGTTGAATTATATTACTTCTTGTATTGTGTTTGTTATATTATTATGTTAATTGATAATAAATCTATACACAAATCACTGATTTTTCCATTAAGGTTTTCAACAAGACACTTCTAGATGACCGGGACAAAATGATTCCTAATATGTTTACTTCGATTCAATTGACCTATATGCAAAGAATACAGAGGAAGTGAGATAAAATGAGGAACTATGCTTGTCGACTTTGTACGAAGATAAGAAAGAGGGTATGTGATATTTGATAACATTAATAATTGTTTATGATGACCAACAAAGTAAGGTGTTCTACACCTATGCTGGACCGTCGACTCCCATGGGAGCTCTACATCAACGTTGGGCAGTCAACCTCCCATGAGCACTCTATGCTTATGTTGGATTGTCGAACCCCATGGGCGCTCTACGTCAATTTTGGACCATTGACCACTAGGAAACCATCTGCCACTATTCTATCATCCTAACACTTGGCCGTAAAATTATCAATGAATTAGATGTGATTGTTTAACGTTTGGCTAGGATACGACCAACCGCTAGACATTGGAGGTTCTCCACTCATAACGTGGGGGAGTAGAGAAGGCTATGTGGGACACGTGACCCTATAACTGTCCAGCGGCTACTCACCTCCAATCACCTATAAATATTTTTAAGGCGAACATGTATCTCTCTCGAAACTTTGACTATCTAAATACTCACTACACATTTTCCTCCTAAGTCTACATTCCTAAATCTCGTACTAATTCTCACGCCAGAAGTACAACGGGGAAGAAAGCCCCAATCTCATTTTGTAGGTAACATTTGCTCATCAGAATAACAGAACCACCTTGTGCCACCTAAATGGTACAGAGGTTTGTTCATCAACTATTTCATTGGCATCGTCTTTGGGAAACCACTGAACAGAAAAGCTATGTTAAGAAGACGAACAAGAAGTGACATGCGCTTGGTTTGGAATACGGCGGAAACGAAGTTAGAGTCAGTCGCAAGAGGCACGATCCGCCACCACCGTATTATGTAACACAGAGCCAATTCAGCGTTCTGGAGACTCAGTTGGCTACCATAGTAACCCTATTGTAAAGTTAGTCGCAGAGAGCCCCTGTCTTAACGTTGAACCCGATGGAAGTCAAGCACGAACAACCGTCTCAAGAAACACCTGCTGTTGTTCCACCCGTTATTCAACCATCGGTAGGAGATTTGGGCGCTCCAACTGTAGCACCCCAAATTTTAATTATATTTTTCTATAGACTAAATTTAATATTGATCATTTAGCAAATGAAATAGTCCATGCCCGATCTTGTGATCACACTAAAGTCCAAAAGTTGAAGTGATAAACATGACCCACTTATTTGTGTAAATGATTTGTTTATCTTACGTGTACTTTTAGGATTTATTGTAAATTATTTGGGTCGAATATTTAAGTATTTTAGAAGTTGATAAAAATATATCAATATTATACTCATTTTGTAGCTCAAGCTAAATAATAAAATTCAAGCTCAAGAAAAAGTAATTTTGAGTTAGTTATGCTCGAGTTATTCTAATAGAAAGCAAGAGTACTATCCTCAAATATTTTATTAATATATTATAATAAAAAAATGGGAAGATGGAACTTTCAATAACAAGTTTCTTGGAATTTGAAGAAGCATAAATTATTCATTATTTTATATAATAAATTTATTTAATTAACATTTTCAATTCCTACCCTCAACATTCTCATAATTGATTGAAATATTAAATCTCACTCTTAAACGTCCACCATGATTGATTTGAAATAAAGAAGGAATCTATTTAACCTATTGAATTTTCGAAACCTAACGTGTGGGCGTTTGAATTGATAGTTAATACAAGTAGATATTTTATATATATAAAATATGTGAGAAGTGTTTTTCACCTTTACCTATGCATTTCCACACGTCACACTCTTGTTAAAATAGAGTATTATTTTATTTCATCAACCACATTCAAATATTTCAAAAATTGGGTTCTCATATTCTTACAAACATTCTGCCCAATTTTAGTTATTGTCTCAAGGAATATTTTCAAAATTTTTGATATTAATTGAGGTAAGAATACATAGTGCAAAGTGGTAAATTTTTATTTCTTGATGTTTATATACTTTTTGGCATGAAATACTATAAGGCCTTCGGGTCGATTTATATGTTAAATCCTACGGGATGGACAATTAGGTCGACTATGTAAACCCCATGGGATGTAGGAATTCTTTAGAAATTTCTTGAACTATTGGATATCGCGACCATTTGCTCTAAATCTAAGAAAAGTTCGTATATTATGCCATTTTATATTTATATCATGTTAATAAGAATACACACGTATTTTTACTGAGTGTTTTTTATTTTTAAAATACTAACCCTTACTAAAATTTTCAAATTAGAACGGGTCGTGTGGACGTGCGGAATATTAATCGAGTGATGCTTATGGGGTCGCCCAGTAAAAGTGTCTAGAAATGATAATTGCAAACTTATATTTGAAAAACTTCCTTATGTTAAATTTCACGCACGCTATCTAATATTGTTCTTTGTGTTCGAGCAATTGACGTTCTATGTTAAACTTAAATTTATGGGTTGATGTCACAGTATTTCAAGATTTTATTTAATTTGAACATTTTCACTTAAATTGTTGATTTATCATTATCAAGTTATCGATCAAATTTCAAAAAAAAAATCCGCTTAAATTAAATAAATATGACCCATTTTTGGGTAACACCTCAAGTCTATTTTTTTAAAAATAAAATGAAATAGATTTCGAGCGTTACAGCGTGGTATCATAACCCAGATCTGCCTTTATTGAGACCAAAAAAAAATTATTATTGTGTGTGTGTATTTATATATATATTCCGTCATGTATAATATGAATTTTGGGTAAGTGAAACTTAATATATTATTCTGCCTTGTGCTTGGATTATTTGTTCATAAAACTTCCCACAATTTTTGTGGGTACTTTATGATATCGTTCAAAAGACGTGCCAATTAATTTTCCTTACTTAACTTAAATTTGTCGCTTAAATAGTAATACGACAAGTAAGGGTCATTCCGCAGAGGATTGATTCAATTTTATCAATTGCAAAGTAAAATATAAAATACGAAATTGATTAAATGGGGGGAGGGTGGAAGTTTTTGTTGGTTAAACTAAGGAAAACAACAATTTCAAAATAGAAATAAACTAGAATTATAAAGTAAACAAAGGAGTTTTAAATTAAATACGTGAAGGTGTAATCGAAGGGTATTTCGTTACCACGAGAATGATTTTCTTTTCAATTACCACAAGATTTTCATTCTCAAGATTAATAGCAATTCTGAAATAATTACAAGCTCAATTATCTCAATCTCTTCTTACATATTAGTTGAATAAAACAAGCTCTTTACCCAACTCTTTGCATTAAACAACCTAGAACAAACTCTCTATATTTAATTTAACAAAAGCATTACGACAAAAGAGATGAATTGAATTAAGTGCAAATTCGCAAGCTTGGTTTACTTACTTAAGTGTTAATCCACATACAATCAATTGAAAACTCATAATCTATTGAAATGTAATTGCTACAAGGTTTTAGAATAAATAGCGATTACGTACTATAAATCACAAAATAACATTAATTGAATCAACTCAATCATTTAGTTGTACACACAAATAATCAAGACATTAATAACAATGGATTAAATACATCAATCAAGAGAATTATAAAGCACAAATTAATTGAAAATCATTCTCGGGTTTGAAATCACCCCCAATCACAAATATATTTAGTTACCCATGAAATATTCACAAATAACCAATAAAAAGTTACAACACATTAATAGAAAAATATATTAAAAAGAGAACTTATATATAATGAGAGAAATTGTTGAGAGATCTTCAAAATCAATGGGGTCTTCTTCTCCAAGCTATTCCACCATTGCCAAGCTCCAAGCTTTCACAAAATACCCAAGAAAATCAAAGGAAAAAGAAGAAAAAAGAAAAAGGAAGAAAAACGGAGGAAGCTAGGGTTTTTCCTTTTAGATGAAGATGGGTAGTTGAATAATAGACAATGGCTCTCGAACCCTTGTAAAAGACCCAAAAACATGTTTTAAACTAGCAAAAATTGCCTAAAACAATTAAAAACTAGCCAAACAGGCCCTGATTCAAGCGGCGTGGCACCATGGCGCCACTTTGTCTGCTACAGGCAGCGCCCACTTCTGGGTTTATTAAAAAAAAAAAATTTAATAATTTCATGTAGCCAAGTCCTCGGGGTATTTGCACGTCCAGCCTTCAACTTTCATCTTGAACATTTTAGTCCTCACATTTCGACTTTCCTTTCGATTACGTCCTCTGAAATTTGCAACCCTAGGTCCTTCAACTTTGGGAACTTGTACATTTTGGTCCCCAAATTCAACTCTTTGTGCACTTTTGGTCATTTCTTCCCTCATTTATCCATTTTCTACTCCAATTTGGGATTTTGGCCTTAAAACACCTACAAAATAGAAATAATTACATTTAAGTAGTAAAATGTTAACGAAAACTCACAAATATATAAATTTATGGCCCAAATAAGTGCGAAAACCCGCACTTATCACACTCAAAACTTAAATTTTTGTTAGTCCCCGAACAAAGTTATACAAACAAGCGTACAAACACATAAGTTAAAACCAAAAGATAATACTATAATAACAAACACTCCAAAAGTTAGATAGTTTGCCACCTTGCTTCAGTTCTCACATTATGCCAATAACTTATGAAATGTACACAAAAATGCTGCAACAAATACTTTTCAACTTACACCATGCTTGACTCGTGTGTGTGTGTGTGTATTCATTCCAATTCATTGCACTATACAAGTTGGTGATTTTCCCGACCCTTATTGGTCAAATTTTCCTTTCTCACTCGTGGGATACACACTCCTCTAACTTTATATTTTCACTCTAGCCCAAGGTGTCAAAACCTTAAAGTTGCCCTCAAATCACTTAATCTTTCCCTCTCAAATTTGGTAGGCTTGAACCTATAAAATCAACTACCTAGACATGTATTTATTCCCAACATTTTTGAGTGCTAAGACCACAAACTTTCATTAGGTGAATTACTTACAATCCATCAATCTTTCAACCTTTTTTCTTTTCTTCATTTTTTTCGATGTAGGTAGTTCTCGCTCTGGTCTCTAAGGGTAGCATTTTTCATTAGTAGATCGTCTCCTACACATTGGTTATGCATAGGGCCAAATTATTCAATGTTGACTCACACTACTTAAGGTAGACAACTTTTTCCTACATATTTTTTTTTTTGAACTAAGAATCAGATGGAAAACAACATCTAACTTTCATTTGCAGTCTAAGAACACTCCACAAAATCAATCACTGAGAAAGGAATTAATACAATTCTAAATGATTTCATTTACCGGTTCTAGCACCCCCAAACTTATCTTTTCATTGGTAGAGTGATCAAAGAATTGTCAACAACATGGTCATTTAAGTTCCCTTAACAACCTCAAGTGCTACCAACAAGTGCGTGTAATGAATCTCATGACTCAAGTGCTCAATAAAGAGTCAAACATAGAATAAATGGATGAAAATAATCAACACACAACATTCATGTCCACACTTCATAAATCAATGCAATGGAATAACTCAAAACATATTGGCAAAGCTATCAAACCATCCAAACAAGCATAACATTCACACCCCAAATTTAAATTGTACATTCTCCTCAGTGTATAAACAAGAAATAGAAAGAGCAAGAGGTTCAAGTACTCTCCTAAGTTAGTTTTGACGGTGAGGGCTGTGAGGATGGTAGGCTCCCATTGGCGGCTATTAAAGTTTAAAACTTTGTTGCGAAGCTCAAGAATCTACCATATGGGGATAACAAAAGTAGTCAAAATAAAAAAAAATGTGTCAGACAAAATCAGTAAATAAAGAACAATGGGTTGTCTCCCATCCAGCATTTATTTATAGTCTAAAGCTAGACTGTGTTTTTGCTCATGCTTGTTCAATCGGATCCTCCAATTGCATTTTCTCCATGTTTTGAGGTACAAAGGGTTCAAAATATGGCTTCAATTGACATCTACTAACCTTAAACTCTTTCTCGGTCTTAGGCTTTTGATTTCAATTGCACCATGGAGAAAAACATTAGTAACAACAAAAGAGTCAATCCATCGAAAACGTAATTTACCTGGAAATAACTTAAGGCACGAGTGGAAAAGAAGAACTTTTTGTCCAACAACGAAATTTTTCTTGAAATCATTTATCGTGGTATGCCTTTGTCTTTTCCTTGTAAATTTTTGAACTTTCATAGGCATCATTTTGGATTTCCTCAAGTTCATTGAGTTGAAACTTTCTTTGATCACCCGCCACATCTAGGTCCATGTTGCATTGCTTGACTACCCAAAATGCCTTGTGTTCAAGTTCAACCGGGAGGTGACAAGGCTTACCATAAACTAACTGATAAGGAGACATGTCAATCGGTGTTTTATATGCCGTCCTATAAGCCCAAAATACATCGTTGAGGCGGAGACTCCAATCCTTTCTATTAGGATTTACAGTTTTTTTGAGGATGGATTTGACCTCTCAGTTCGATACTTCGGCTTGCCCACTAGTTTGTTGATGGTAAGGTGTAAACACTTTATGGGTGATGTTATATCTCTTCAATAGGGACCAAAAAGAACTGTAGCAGAAATGAAATCCCCCATCACTAATAATAGCTCTTGGTGTTCCAAACCTTGCAAAAATATTGGATTTGACAAAATTTACAACCACTTTAGAATCATTAGTTGGAATGGCCCTTGCTTCTACTCATTTTGACACATAATCAGCGGCAAGTATGATATAAATATTATCATAAGACGAAGGAAAACGTCCCATGAAATCAATGCTCCAAACATAAAAAATTTCAACAAAAAGAATGGGTGTTTGTGGCATTTGATTTCGGGCTCCCAACGTACCTACCATTTGACATCTATCACAAGATTTGCAAAAGAGGAATACGTATTTGAATAGGGTGGGCCAATAGAATCCACTCTCAAGCACCTTGAGAACCGTCCTTCTTGCTCTAAAATGTCCACCACATGCATAGGAATGACAAAAGTTTAGTATTGAATGAGATTCATTTTCAGGTACGCACCTTCTTATCAATTGATTTGGACAATGTTTCCACAAGTATGGTTCATCACACACAAAATACTTAGCCATTGCCTTGAGTTTTTACCTTTGAGCAGTGGACAAGTTGCTTGGAATTCTCTTAGTGACTAAATAATTCACTATATCCGCAAACCAATGGGATATATCCGTGACATGAAGCAATTGTTCATCGGGAAAGCTCTCTTGCAGTGGGAGATTTTCTCTTTCTTGGCAAGCAGGTACCTAAGAGCTACATGATCAAAAAATATAGTTACTTTAGTGCCAATAAGATATGATCGAAATTTCTCTAAGGCAAAAATAACTGCTAATAGCTCTTTCTCAATTGTAGAGTAATTGAGTTGGGCATTCAAAGTTCTTGATGCATAATAAATAACATATGGTGTCTTTCCAACTCGTTGCCCTAAAATAGCTCCCAACGGAAAGTCACTAGCATCACACATAAACTCGAAGGGCCTAGTCCAATCGATGGTTGAATGATGGGTGCCGATATCAAGGGTTCCTTCAAGCTCTCAAATGCCTTTCTACAATATTCATCAAAATGAAATGACACCTCCTTTTGCAACAGCCTGCATAATGGTCTTGCATTCTTTGAAAAATCCTTGATAAACTTTCGATAAAATCCTGAACGTCCAAGAAAAGATGAATCTCCCTCACACTTGTTGGATGAAGCAAAAAATAATTAAATCAATTTTAGATTTATCGACCTCTATCCCCTTGGATGAAATGACATAGCCTAACACTAGGCCTTGGTCAACCATAAAATGACATTTTTCCCAATTAAGTACTAGGTTAGCATCCATACATATTTTGAGCACAAGTGTGAGATTTTTCAAGCAACTATCAAAGTTATTACCATAAATAAAGAAATCATCCATGAAAACCTCTATGATGCTTTCAATATAATCAGAGAATATACTTATTGATGAGAATCCGGATAGCTTAGGACTACCAAACCCACGTCGTTTGTTGAAGAACGCAAGAAGACTCAATTAAATCTTGGTTTGAAGATTTGATTCAAAATATGAATCGAAAACAACCAACGATCCGAAAGAAACGCTGACCCCCTTTTGAATCCAATATTAAGAACTTCACCCAATGGATTGAACGCCATAAGATCGATTCTTGGTAAGTTCAGAGTTTGTCCAATTAAGAACAAAGGAATTGAAGCTAATTAATTCTCTCAATAATAATGTGTCCAAAAAAATAATGTCAATAATGATAAGTATTTATACTTATCCCAAAAACCTAGCCAAAAAACATGCAAATCCTAAAACCTTGCCAAAATATGGAAAGAAAATAAATTCTAGTCAAAATATGAAAAATCCCGAAATTGCTCCAAAAAACAACCATGCGGTCGCTTAGTTGTATTATATGCGGCCGCATGGTTCATGCGGTGGCCTCTTCTGGGGGTTCTGACCATTGGATGCGGCCGCACCATGGTTTCTTCTATGCGGCCGCATAGATGGGATTTTCACCTTCGTCTTCGGCTGCTTCCAACACGTTGATCCACGTTGATTCGGACTTCGACCCTAACATGGAACTTGCCTCTTTTTGCGTGTAGCTCATGACGTCGTCCACCGTTGCTTGTGTAAGTGATCCCATAGCTTGTTTGATTCGATTTGTCCTCAATCGTGTCATTGGTCCAGCTTCAACAATCAACGGATCCTTCCACTGACTTGCTCTTGTTGTATTGGCATCTTGGATCACATCAGTTGATTGTGGGAATTGAAAATGTTAATTTAATAAATTTATTATATAAAATAATAAATAATTTATCCTTCTTCAAATTCCAAGAAACGTGTCATTGAAAGTTCCCTCTTCCAATTTTTATTATTATTATAATATATTAATAAAATATTTGAGAATAATACTCTTTATTTCTATTAGAATAAATCGAGCATAACTAGCTCAAAATTACTTTTTTCTTGAGCTTAAATTATATTATTTAACATGGGCTCCAAAATGAGTATAATATCCATATATTTTTATCAACTTCTAAAATACTTAAATATTCGACCTAAATAATTTACGATAAATCCTAAAAGTACACGTAAGCAAAATAAATCATTTTTGCAAATAAGTGAGTCATGTTTATCATTTCAACTTTTGAACGTTAGTGTGATGACAAGGTCGGGCAGGGACTATTTCATTTGCTAAATGATCAACATTAAATTTAGCCTATAGTAAAATATAATTAAAATTCGGGGTGTTACATCTCTTCTCCCTTAAAATAATTTCGTCCTCGAAATTACCTTATTTAGTCGAAAAGCTTTCTTAATGCATGTACTTTCCTTTCGATAATTTCCAAAGGAGCCTCTTCATACATGAGATATTTCTATACGTCCAATGATTCATAGCTTTTCACATGTCCGGGATCATGTACGTACTTTCTAAGCATTGATACGTGGAATACGTTGTGTACTACTAATAGTCCAAGTAGCAATGCTAGACGGTATGCTACATTCTCAATTTCGTCTAGAATTTCGAAAGGACTTATAAATCAAGGTCTCAACTTTCCCTTCTTGCTAAATCTAAAAACCCCTTTTGTTGGTACTACTTTTAGAAATACTTTCTCTCCGACTTCAAATTCTATCAATTTCTTCCATTGATCTGCACAACTTTTCTATCTATCTTGAGTATACTTTATTTTGTCTCTAATTTTATCAATTATTTGCACTGTCCTTGCAATAATTTCAAGACCCAAAATTCATTTTTCTCAGATTTTTTCCCAGTGAACTAGGGATCTAAATCTTCTACCATAGAGGGCTTTATAAGGAGTCATGTCAATAGTATCCTAAAAGCTATTATTGTATGCAAACTCCATTAATGATGGGTGTGATTCACAACTACCTTCCAAATCCAAAACATGTCCCGGAGCATGTCTTCCAAGATCTGAATAGTCCTTTCAGACTGTCCATCCGATTGAGGATAATAGGCAGTGCTGAAATTTAACTTTGTCCCTATAATTCCTTGCACGCTCTTCCAAAATTTAGAAGTAAACATTGGGTCTCGATATGAGACAATAGATACAGGAACTCCATGCAGCCTAACAATTTCCTTAACATACAGTTGAGCAAACATATCTATACTGTAATTCTTTTTTACCGAAAAAAATAAGCTAACTTTGTCAACCTGTCCACAATTACCCAGATGGCATCATGTCCTTTCGTTGTCTTCGGAAAACCTACCACAAAATCTATAGCTATTTGCTCCCATTTCCACTCTAAAATTTCTAATGGATTTAATGGTCCTAATGGCCTTTGATGTTCTGTTTTAGCTTGCTGACATACAATACATTTCCTAAGAAAGAGACCAATCCCCCTTTTCATATTCCTTCACCAAAATGTATCGCGAAGACCTCGATACATTTTAGTACCACCGGGATGTGCAGCATACCCCATAGTGAACTTCCTCTAATATTTCTTTTCTTATCCCTTCATCCTCTGGTACACATAATCTTCCATCGAACATCAAAGCATTGTCATCGGCTATTGCAAAACCTTTTCTTTTACTTGATTCGATCCCTAAGAGTAGGTTGAATCTTTAATGCAATCCTTGCAGTAACCTGAGTTGGTAGAATGACAACTTCTAATTTCAATTTCTCAAATTCTTTTATCAACTGTGAATGACCATATTTAGTTCTAAATGCCATCTTTGAAATATCATATGCCTTCACCTTCAACTGATGATAGTCGGACCTAAAATCAATCTTGAAAAATATCGTTTCACTCTTTAACTGATTAAAGAGGTCTTCAATCCAAGGAAAAAGATATTTGTCTTGATAGTCAATCGATTCAATTCCCTATAATCAATGCACAACCTCATTGGTCCATCGTGTTTCTTTACAAACAAGATCAGTGCACCCCAAGGAGATGTACTTGATCGAATATAACCTGATATGATCCAGGATGCGGGAGTCATGAATGCAAGTCCAAACAGAGACCCGTTGATTATTGAAGAACGGGTAATGATGCGATCGAGAGAAAAATGAGTAAAAGAGGCATTGGAGATGCTCGTCAAAGCCATTATTGATGAAACCATGTTCGGGACGCAAAATGGAGCAAGTTTCATGTTGGAGTCGAAAGCCGAAAAGACTTGGATCAACGTAATAAAGCTAGTTGAAGAAAGTTCTGGCCAACTGAACGCGACTGCCGGACATCCGGTAGCCAAAATTCTGAAATCTCTGCTAAACCGAACACTTACTGCTCAATGGGACGTCCGGTAGAGAACTTCTGTCCATCCGGACGCGGTTACTGGACGTCCGGAAGGGTCATCCGGTACAATCAAATTTTATGTGATTTATTTTATTTTTATTAGGATTCTAATTCTTTCTATAGTTTGACATTATTTGTTACCTTATGCACATTTTTAACTAGGTTTAGGGTTCTAGTATAAATACTTAACTTTTTTGTTACATTAAAAACTTTTGAAATTGAATTAATTGAAAGACTATTGTTTTCTCTTTTGTTCTTCTATTGAACAACAAATCGAACTTCCAGGATCTAATTCGTGTGTGTTCAAACATCGGATCGTGGGTTCTTTATTGTGTAATCATGGGGTTCGATGCATCTTTATTTTCGTTGGATTTTTTGTTTCATTTCGTTGCTTTCAGGTTCAAAATCGAGTTACTATTTGGCGTTCTTAGGTTCCGCATCAATCTAGTTGTGGGTTTTGTAGTCACCGTTGCTACGAGGTTTGTATCAGTTGGTATCAGACATTTGGCTCCAATTTAATCAAGTTATATCCCTTAATTTTCTTTGTTGAGTCATATATTTCAAATTTCTTTTTTTTTCTTAGTTTTTTCTTGTTTGTTGAGTCCTTCTTCGTTTTTGGTTTCTTAGATCCACTTTTTGCTTTGCTGATAGTACAATCTTGTGTTTAAAAAAGGTTACTATTTACGAAAAAATTTCTACTGTTCACGTACGGTACTGTTCATTTGTACAATTAAAAAAATTGAGTTTTGTTTGATTTGCTACCAACACTTCTACAAATTTTGATTCACTATCTAAATCTTGTCAAATAACTTGTTTCCAATTCAAATTTGAAATTTCTGTTGAGTTCCTTAAATTCTTCGTTCCAAATTTCAATTTCTATAATACTCTTGAGTCACATTCCTTCTCTTAATCGATTTTGAATTTACGAGTTTGGTCCCGTAAGTTCTTTGTTGTCTTTGGAAGCACTTGGCAAAAATATTGAGTGGTAAAAGGTAGAGAGTGAGATTATTAGAGGGTCAAAGCCAATTGCGTGATTCCGAGCGAACTTGGTTAGGCAGAAATGGAAAGAATGTCTAATATAGAAGGTTCGATTTCCAGCAGGTACGGTAATCAAACCAACAAACAGAATGATAGGATGAATCGATTTGAGCGATTATTGTTGGATATGGGGGAAAATGGAGAAATTGGGTACTTCAATGACAAATATTAGTAAGGGACAACCGGTTGATGTACCTCATGATAGGGGGACGGATAGGAGAGTTCCTAGAATGGATGAGCATGAGATCGGTAGTGAATGGGGGTGAAGATGAGTGTGAAGGGGTTGAGATGGGACGGATGAGGCATAGAAGAGATAGGTTTGAACGACGAGGTAGAAATAATCATGGAGGTGAAGTTGATGGTAATTGGGGTAATGTAAAAATTGCAATTCCACAATTTAAGGGTAGAAGTGACCTGATGCATATTTAGATTGGGAGAAGAAGTTGGAGTTTATTTTTTATTGCTATAACTATTTGGAGGATAAAAAGGTAAAGGTTGCAGTGTTGGAATTCACTGATTACGCCATCACTTGGTAGGATCAAGTGGTTACTTCACGGTGTCGAAATCGGGAGAATCTTATCAATACTTGGGATGAACTAAAGGCGGTAATGAGAAAACGGGCCTAATCATTACTACATTAAAATCCACCAGAAACTACAAAGTTTGTATCAAGGGAAAAAGAGTGTGGAAGACTACCATAAGGAGATGAGAGATTTAATGATTAGAACAAATATAGAGGAGGATCAAGATGCTATTATGGCTAGATTCTTGAATGGGTTGCACATGGAGATCGCTAATGTAGTGGAATTGCAGCATTATGTGGAGTTGGAGGACATGTTGTATGTGACCAAGAAAATTGAGAAACAGTTGAAGAGGAAGGGAACAACTATGCAACCATTGGGTGCTTCAGGTTCTAACTCAAATTGGAAATCGAGGTGGGATAACAAAGGGGATGAAGTTGATTCAAAATGGAGAACTGAAGTGCCAAAGGGAAGTGATGGAAATACTAACAGGGCAGCACCAAAAGCAAAATCACAACCAGCCAAAAATCGGAATATCCAGTATTTTAGGTGTTTGGGGAAATAACACATCTCTTCTCAGTGTCCGAATAAAAGGACCATGATTCTGCGCAATGAAAAAGTGGTGACTGACAGTGAGGATGAATTTAAAGGCATGCCAGCGTTGGAAGAGGTTAGTGGACATGGAGATACAATGGAATTTGCTACTGTTGGGGAGTTGCTTGTCACAATAAGAGCTCTTAGCACTCAAGTCAAGGCAGATGATATGGAGCAGCAACAGGAAAACATATTCCATACAATGTCACATCAACGATAAGGTATGTAGTATGATAATCGATGGAGGTAGTTGTACAAATGTAGCTAACACGACCTTAGTTGAGAAATTGGGATTGGTATTACTTAAACACCTTAAGCCTTATAGATTACAATGGTTAAATGATAGTAGAGAAGTTAGGATGAATAAGCAAGTAATGATTACTTTCTCGATTGGCCGTTATGTTGATAAAGTTGTATGTGATGTGGCGCCTATGTAAGTGGGTCATATCTTATTGGGGAGGCCATGACAGTATGATAGGAAAGTTACTCATGATGGGTATAAGAACCGGTATAGCTTTGTTAAAGAGGGGAGATCTATTATTCTTGCGCCATTAACATCGGCAACAGTTTATGAAGACCAAGTTAGATTAAGAAATAAGAACGAGTCAGAGAAAAGAGAGGAAAAGATAAGAGCAAGAGAGTTTGGAAAAATGAGAGTTAAAGAGTTAGAGAAAAGAGAGGAAGATAAAAGAGTGAAAGAGCTAGATAAGGTGAGAGAAAACAGTGAGATGTGGGGTAGGAGAGAAAATGTTGAGGTGGCTAATAGAGAGCAAAAGAGAGTGGAGCCACATGAGAGAAAAAAAGAGAAGTCTTCGGAGGGAAAAGACAAGTCAGAAGTGAGCTTGTATAAAAATGAGAGTAAAGTTGATAAGACCTTAGTGAGGACTAATAAATTCCTCCCCAGTTTGTCTATCTCTGTCTTATAGGTTTTTGAAGATTTGGTCCATGAGAACAAGCCTATTGGGACACCACCCAATCGAGGCATTGACCATCAACTTGTGGATGAAACAATAGTAGTACCTTCGTGACCCAATCTGTCCAAAAACTTCAGATATTACCACCAAAAAGTATGGAGAATAATGAGATGAGTTTAGCAAAATAGAAGGCGAGTCACAGCCAGCGAATGTTAAGGCTTCGTAAAATATTGCACGACATTATCTTCATTAGCAGTACCTGAATTGGCCTGTGTGTGCTGTAGAAAGACGGTTTGCTGGATTAACTAGAGATTTGGGAGAAAAGTTTAAAGCTTGAAATTCGATTTGGGGGAAGTGAGGAAGATAAATTTGGTTTTGAAGATTGACAAAAGGTGTTTTTAGTTTTAAATTATTATTTTTAAGGGAAGGCAAAAAAAAGGTGTTTGAAAAAATGAGTTTTATACTGATTGGGTTTTTGGAAGTGATTTGACCGTATTTCAGCGATCGACAATTGCTATGTCAAATTTGTGTTCGCCACTTCAGCAATTATCTTAATAAATCCTATTGCACACATATTTTAGTGGAAGGACCATGCTTTGTCGCCATGCACGAACCCAGTCTCTATTGTGGAGTATCTGTCATAGCGGTGGTCAATCCATGCCAAATGACTTTATCTTTAGCAGAAAAAAGTCAAGTCTGCACCATTTTAACTACGAGCTACCGAATATAAAAATGTTATCTTTATTGCCAGTGTTAACTTTATGAAAAATGCTACACATTTGATGTGTTGTAAAAAAATAATTGAAAGCAAAATTGTTTTGTTCTTCAAATTGTCAAATGATCACGTGTTAAACTTGATGTAATTAGCAGTAACTGTAAGTTTCTGTACTTGGATCTTTTGCAGTTCATTTGAGAGTGAGGCTTCGGTAAAAGAGAGGAAAGAAAGGGAATCTAGGGTAAAATCAAGAACCCATAAATCTCCTCATAAAGGTGACTCGATTTCCCTTTTATTCTGTAATTTAGAGTGTTAATTTCAAGACCTCTTTTCTGGGTTTTTTTGGCTCAAATCTGGTAAGTTTGTTCTCAGCATTCGTACTCAAAAAATATCTTGGCGGATTTCTGGGTGCAGAATAATGGGTCTGTTGAATTTCAAAAGATTGCTTCAACAATTCTGTGTTGCTATGTGAATTGTGTGGTTTTCATTACATTTCTTAGTTTTAGCTTTCAATGTGTTCTGATTGTGAAGTCTGAGAGTTAAAATTCAAAAAGCTTTTATGAATCTTTTTGGGTGTGAGAAAGTTCTTGGAATTTATGTATGTGATAGAATTTTTTTCTTATTTATTGAATTTTTCTTCTAAAATCTTCAACTTACAGAAATGTGTATAGACATCAATAAATTAGAACGTCAATATCATTAACAGATTAATTTAATGTTGGACAAAGATTTTTGTTGGTCATGGTAAATAACTTTAAATAGTCATTTACACCTATTGGAAAATGCATAAACATAAATATTGTTTTTCTTTGACAATCGTTGTTTCCCATTCGTAATTAACAAAAATAAAACAATTAAGTAAAGTCCTCCACTATTCTGGTTATTTTATGAACAGAGCAGAAGAATAATCTTTGATATTTAATTCTCAAATAATTTTTTTTCCCATAATATTCATGTTGCCACGTCTTGAGGAGTAGTAATAAAGTTTTTACTTTGGTGTTGTCATCAGTCCTCTAAACCGGTTTACAGAATTTGTCCCTGTAATGAAGCCAATCCTTATCACCTGTTATCTTAGCACCCTGATCAACAAGAATGCTTCAAGAAAAACGGTGGCGAAAAGAAAAGAATTTTTTTTAGTAATTTCAAGATTAAGATTCTATAGTGACTCGCATATAGGTATAAGCATTTCCTTTGATACTAATGGCTGAGTGTGAATGTAATACGAAAATCACGGCATTGCTTTCTTGGAAATGGCATGTGCTTATACCTTTCTTGAATTGCTTGATTTATCAACTTGAGTTTCTGTGAGCACTTTATCTGCTGCTTCTGAAATTTTCCAACCTTGAATGATTATTAGGATAATTTTAAGCAGGACGTAAAAGGATATTCTCTGATAATGTCTGGCACATCCATGATGAGTAACAATGAGGCATATAATCATTATCTGAATGGTATGACCCCATCTGAAATTGCTGTACACTTCAAAGAGATTTATCCCGAGTTTGGTGATCTTGATGTTGAAGAAGTCCTTCTACAACAGGTACTTCAGGACACTTACCCAAAACAGTCTTGTATTCTGTTTCTATATTATTTGTCTGACTGCTTTTATGTTCTATCTCAGGAAAGTGCATATCTACATATTCAAGCCAGTGGAAAGGAAAAGGTTTCAACATCTGACTATGGCCAAACTAGCAATAGGAGTCAGTTTTCTGCACAAGAAAATGAATCACAACTAGCTCTTGATGAAGCTTTTGCTAGATCTTTGGAATTGGGAGACGACTTTGCCAACATAAATAGTTCTAAGCATGGTGGCACCATAGTTGGTAATAAATCCCAGCTGCATGTAAATTCAGTAATATAGCCTGTATATTTCCAAATAGGTCAAAAACACTGGTGCTCACTGAACTTCAAGCGAAATTGACCATTAAGCTTCATCTTGTTTCATGTTGGCTATGATGCACCGATATGGATACGTGTGTCCGACACGACACATGTCGGAAACACTGACACGCGATTTTTGAAATAGTACTAACATGATACATTTATGACACGTTAATTAAAATCTTTAAAATTATTATTTATATAGTATAAATTTAAATTTTTACTTGTTATTATTTTATTTTATTTTTGAAATTTTTGAAATATGAGTATCAATTTATTATTTATTAATAAATTTGAGTTAAAAAATATATAATATTCCTGATAAAGAAAGAAAATGACCATAGTAGAGCGTCGGACACGGATACGCTACCTTAGTTGAAGTATCCATGAAACACAGTATGTTGGTCAGTCAATCACAAAACGTAAACATTTGGTCATATTTGGCCACTTAATCCATGTCTCTTAGTTTGGCTAACTGAAAAGCTGATGTGGCAAACTAGTTGGCAGATTTATTGGCAAATAAGTAGACCGCTACATTAACTTTTTTGTTGGTCAAATTATCAGATATGGATGGAGTGATTAACTTGAACAAAATTAAGTTTCGTGACTTTTAACACTGTCATCTCACTTTGGGGGAGAGGAGAGAAATATTCATTGCATGAGCCTTTTGTATGCAGGCAGAGGTTTTTTTGATATTCTTCTCTTGATACTCAATGAAATCTAATAGTTTACTTGCTACAAAAGCGCTACTTCCTTTTAGGATCAGTTTCAAATTTTAATATTTTGTTGCCATACTTAATTTTTATTATACATTAATGCTAATATTGAGGGTGACATGATCTGCAGAGAGCACAGACTCAACTCCCAGAATAAAACCTGCCAGGGTACTTGTGCAAACTCCTGCACATTTTTGGGTGCGTATTTTGCAGCTTGATGTTAGAGTTCACATTGTGATTCTTGGTTTGTGTGATTAAATGCAGATAGCGACCCAAAACACAAGGGAAGACGAAATTGATCCAGATATTATGAATTATGAGGTTGGTTAATCTGAAAGCATGCATATTGTATTTTGTTCAACCCTGAACTTCTTTGCTCAAAATAAGAAATTATTTGCAGTCCATGAGTTTATTTTATCTGTTTATAGGAATTGCTGTCACTAGGGGAAGCTATTGGCAATGAGAGCAAAGGACTTTCAGACAATCTAATCTCTCGTTTACCGTCTTTTAAATACAAAACAGGGTTGTTCTCCAAGAAAAAGAAAAAAGAGTAGGAACTTTCTGATCTCAAATCTGCACTAGAGTTGTGTACATTTCTTATGTGAAATATGTATCTATGATTACAAGTTCTCTCATGCATTTTCACCCAAAATAACAAGCCGATTGATGTTATTTGAGAGCATATTTGGCTGAGTATTAACAAAAAAAAAAATTAAAAATTAAAATTAAAAGTAATTAGAACAAAAAAAATTTACTTATAAGTAACTTATAAGCTTAGTCAAACATGTTGTCACCTATATTTTCTGAAGTTGGAGATGTAGGTGTCAAGCAGTTGATGGAAGACTAGTACTTTTTATGGCCGTTCCATCATTCAATGCATTCATGGGCATGATAAAGTATACAAAAGATACTCTTTAATAAATTAAATGTTGTATGGCTCGTACTCAGATTAGAAGAATAGAAAATTTTGACTAGTCTTACGTGTTCTATGTCTACATTTTAGGTGTGTGATATGTTGTGCCGAATACAAGAATGGAGCTAAGCTGATAACTTTGCCTTGTGCTCACCAGTATCATTCAGGATGCATTACACATTGGTTAAAACTCAATAAGGTGATGATCATTCGTGTTTATCGCTTCATTTTGAGAATTATCGACCCTTTTCTAGAGTACATCTGTTGAAATATTACTGATCTAATGCATCTACTTAAATGGCATCACATCTTATTAAGAATGACTACTGCATACACATACAAAAGGCGTATGCTGAACTAATAACAAATCGGAAATAGACTGTATATTGCTTAGGCATAAATTTGAATTAAGCATTATTGCATATACCAGTTTCCTCTTAAAAAAAATAAAATGTAAACTTTAGGGTGCGTTTGATTGCAACGGTGAAATTTGGTTGGAAAGAAAACGAATTGCAGGGAATTGAATTGCCTAGAATTTGTTTTAGAGGGAATTGTAATTAATGGTGTTTGATTGGTATAATTTTTCACCTAATCCGTTTGGCTTTGTTTTTCATACAAATTGTTACTTTTTGGGATAAATTTTTTTACAATATGTATTAAAATTTGTTTGGATTGTCAAAAAAAAAAAATTTTTGAAATTTTTTCGTGTTCGTTTGGCTTTATTTTTCATGCAATTTGTCAATTAAATGGATAGATTTTTTTACTATTGGATTTAGAATATATTTCTATTGTCAAAAAGTAAATTAAAAAAAAAAAAATGGAAAACAGTTTCCCATCAAAATCATGGGAAAATAAAAGGTGGAAAATGTGTTTTAAATGGTTGTACCTAGAAAATGGGTGAAAATGAATTCCATGGAAAAGTTATGCAATCAAACACCAAAATTAAACATGGAAAAGGAAAATCTTTCCCTTTTCCACCATTTTCCATCCATTTCAAACGGACCCTTAGTTTCTGTAACACATTTCATATCTGCAATAACTCTTTATGTGAAAGTATAACTCTCTCTGTCTCTCTCTCAGAATTGCCCAGTGTGTCAAGAGGAGGTTCGAGGAGAATAATTTGTGAAAGCTTGCTTGAGAGAGTACAGTCTATATTTCTTCTGCTTGCATCTACTGGTTTTGGCTGCATCATTACATTCTAATATTGGAATAACCTGTTTTCATGTTTACACTTTATTCTAAGATAATTTGACTTGATTAAGTACTTATTTGTGTATATTGCATAGGAGTTACTCTGTATGTGCAAGCAGTATCCATGTAATTGTGTTGTGAAGATTGTTCGCAATGGATGTAAAATACCATACTGCAGCAACTGTGCTTGCTTGAATCAATGATGGTTGTTATACTTATCTCCAGTCCCAGCGTGCCTATGATATCACGTCATATTGTTAGTGTGTATCATCTCACGGTAATATAGTACGGATCGACCAAAAGAGGTATACATCAAGGATTTGCCTCGAGAAGTATATGTTTCCTTCCATTTTTGGGTTTAGAAAAGTGCGGGTTTCCAAGATCAAGTCATTATAATATATCGAGAACCATATGTTTCTTCGATTTCAGGTTATTAATGCCCAACCAATAATATAACATTTGTCAACAAATAATCTACGTAAAATTAGATAAATTATTGCTAAAAGTTAAAAAGCCCCAATAGTGTTCTCTCAGACACGATTTTGCTAGGCACCACAGATGTCGAAACTTTAATTGGTAAATTTCCATATTCAAGTTATTTGAGAAGGATGCAAATATCATATGAACACCAAACTGTAAAGGTTCTTGAATTCATTCATGTACATTGTTACAAATAATCTACGTAAAATTAGATAAATTATTGCTAAAAGTTAAAAAGCCCCAATAGTGTTCTCTCAGAAACACGATTTTAAAAGGCACCACAGATGTCAAAACTTTAATTGGTAAATTTCCATATTCAAGTTATTCGAGAAGGATGCAAATATCATATGAACACCAAACTGTAAAGGTTCTTGAATTCATTCATGTACATAGTTACACTTGCAATAAGTTTCAAAGACTGTAAAACCCACAAATGGAAGATGGTACGTCAAATAAGAATACAACTCCACAACATTTATCACATGTTCAATAATTGAGGGAAAGAAATGAAAACAAATTGGTACGGTAAATAAAAAGCCTATACAGAGATATGCCAGTTCACTTTCTGACAAAATCAAACCACAGCAAACTGTTTATCATACCCTCCAGCCATAGTCCATGTTGTCATCGAGATCACTGTTAAAAAATCCGTTTTCTGTGAACTCATGCCCAATATCTAGTACCATATCTTCTGGCAAATGATGGTTCTGTGAAGAATCTGATTCTTTTTTGCCCAATCCATTATTGGCAGTAGCAGCAGACTCGCAAATTGAAGCAGTTTTGAAACTATTGCTACTGCTTGGAGGGGGTCCAACAGCATTGCCTTGCCCATTTGCAGTTGAATTATTTGCTGGTGAAGGGCTGTTTCTAAACCCAAGCCCGTCCCCATATACATTGCCACCTGCACTCTGCATGGAATGGAACTGCAGCGGAATGCCTTTCCCACTTTTGTTATTACTCATATCCTGCAGCAGTTTCTGGATCATTTGCTGCTGTAAAGCTTGACTGCCTTGGGAGTGTAGAGGCTGATTTTGCTGCAGTACGCCATTCCCACTCAAATGCTGTGGGTTCTGTTGATGTGATACATGGGAACTCGAGAAGCCAATGATGGGTAAATTCTGGATGCTTCCGGGAAAAATACATGTGGACCCTGGAGGTGTTGAAGTCTGAGATTGATTAGAATTATTGAAAGAAAATGCTTCTTGCTGAAGTGAATTTTGGGTTGAGCTTATTGAGTTTTGTCTCATCAGCAAATTTTGGTAGTTTGTCACTGAAAGAGCAGCCTGGGCCAAGCCACTCAAAGCTCCTCCACCAACGATGTGTTGGTTATTGTTCATTTGGCTATTGAGTCCAGGTTGCAACACCATTTGTTTATTGAGTGTGCTCTGATCAGTTGGCAGACATTGAAGACCCCCCATCTGCTCTGTTTCTTTCATCTTTTGCATCTGACTCTTTGACACGGTGTGTCGCGGAAATGTTTTCAAGCCCTCTGCAAATGAACGCTGAATGAGCATCACATGGCCGTCAACACATTCTTACTTTCACTTAATACAGAAATCAGATATAGAACAACTACAGCAAATTTCCCATGATTAGATGGACGAACTCAAATGGTAAGTCGAACCAACACACCATATTCCATCATATATGTGATTTTTATGCGAATAGATCAATCTATTCATACAAGTGTTTCATATTATTAAAGAATTAATACAGTGGGAATTCATTACCAATAGGCCCTGCCTTTTGGTCTCTGCAAAACTCCATAAGGTCTTTCATGCTGTTGACAACCTCGGCTATCTGTTCACCACAGACAAAAATGAGAAACCGTTTAATCTTTTAGAAATATGACACAAGAGGCGGTTATTTGAGACATGCCTGTAGGCATCGCATATATCGTTTGGAGAATCCCAAATCATTAAGTGGCTGTAACTCCAAATTCCTAGCAAGCTGACGTCCAGCTGTTATAACCCTGGAAGGATAGACATGAATATAATACTCATACATCAATAGCATACAAGAAGACAGTTTTAGGCAATTATAGCAACAAATAAATACTAATTAAATATCACCAATTTTGAAACTACCGATTTCAGACATTGAATCCACCTCAACAAGTGACATGCAGAAATATGTTAACAAAGGGGCCAAAATATTTCTTTCTGGTGCTAAAACAGCTGAACTCTTGTTCTCAACTTACATCTGGACACAAGATAACACTTTTACCAGCTCTACAACAAGATCAAGCAGTATTACCAACTGCTTGAACCTTCATAAGATTACTAGAGTTTGTTATCAAAATTTTGAAATGACAAATACTCTTCATTTTCTCCCCAATGAACATATAAAGAGAACCTCAGTAGGCAGGCTTTCCTCAATATCTTTTTCCAGGACAGGTAAGGTTAACCCTTTAAGCAAGAATTGTCAAGTAAATCCAGTCTAACAAATGGGGGTCCATCATTTGAGTCAACCAAGTCAAACATTTTAAAAAGCAAATTCCTAGATAAACCTTGTGACAGGTTTGAAATAGGACCAGTTGCCTCTTCAATCTCCTCTAATCATATCAAATATTATAAAAATACAGAGAACTAAGAGGCAAAGAATAAAAGGGAGAAAATATTATCATGTTTTATTTTTAACTAGCATTCTAAACCGTCGATCACAATGTTATTGCATATACTGAAGCAATGGCCATAAACTTTACATGCTACAAACCCTAATAAAGTAAAAGTGAACGTGTACAATCATGATGCACTTCCAAGTCATGTTGAAATATCTAGCATCTCAAACTGTGCTCTAAAATGCCAGTGATAATTAAATGTGTAGGCCACAAATTATTCTCCTTTCAATCACGAATTATAAGAACCTTGAATAGCTTGCAAGAATATTATCTGTGTGATCCCTGAACAGTATACTCACATAGCACTATTTGCCTGTAAATCTGGCTGAGAAACCCCATCTGATCCATTTTCAGAAATTGTGCTTTGGCATTTCTGTGCAACCTGAAGTAATAGATTCACCTGTAGAAGACAGTGTTTAATAAGTACCATGTTTCCATCTAAATACTCTGTATTTGTATCAACTAAAGTTTCATGCTAAACGGGAGACAAATCAGGCCCTTTTCTTGAAGTTCATGTTTGACTGCTATAGGTTATTTTCCTCCAAATTTTCGACCAATATAGGTGAATAAAACAATAAAAAAGAGGCACATTCAATGCTCAAGTAAGAGAGTGATCAAGTAGAATTCCCAAAAGTTATAGGGATCTTGACAGCAATTCTACCAATTGTAACTTGATGATTCTGCAAGTACAAAAAAACTGCAAAATGCATAACTAATTGCAATAGTTCTGGAACTTCAATGTTCAAACTGTGGCATTTCCAATCACTATGCCACTGTTTGACAACTATTTTTTGGGACGAATGAGTTTTTGAATAGTAATTTTTTGGAAAATGTGTGATTAAAAAGTGGGGAAAATTTTTCGTGAAGAATATTTTATTGTGAGAATGTATAGTTGAAAATGAGTATGAAATAATTAGGAGTTTTGAAAGAATAGTTATCAAACAAGAGCTATATGACAAAATATTAGGGAAGATAATTCAAATCATAACAACTCTTACAAAAAAAAAAAAAAAGGTTACCAAACAACACATAAATTAGCTAGATTAGCACAAGCAAGGAATTCAAACCAATGCAACTGGAAAATGATGATCATTTAAGACATATGGAAACTATGCAAAAAACTCCCGGCAAGCTTACAACAGATCAGTTGTAAAATCAAATGTCACTAATATCTGTGGTGCAACCACAAACTACATGCAAAAGTAAATTGAACTAGTATAATTCAATTGAAAATGAAATGGAAGTTATGTGCCAAAGAAAACAGGGAAATTAAGGGCTCGGCCAACAAATAGCAAGTCAAGTACAACAATTACCTGTGGTACAACCAATCTACGGGGAAGATGTTCTTCATGGCGCCTCGCACAAAATTCCCATGACAATATCTGAAAAGGTAAGTGATTCAATGCAGTGAAAGATATTTACATTTTGTTTGGCTCCCATTGACGAGTGTGTTTACGCACGAGTTTTCATCCTACTTTTGACTTAATTACAAGTTAGATTCTATGAAAAGTGAACGTTTTTTATGTGTTTATTCATGTTGTGTTGTAGAGCTTTGGAGATAGCTTTGAAGCAACAAAGAAACAACGAAATGAAGTTATAAATCAAATAAGGAGAAAAAACGGGAAAAATAGCAAAACGGTCATTCGGCCACGGTGTTGCGGCGCCAGAGGTTCTGTTGGTGGCGCCGCACAGAAGACGCGGCGCTGCGGCGCCGTGATGATGGCGCCCCGGCGCCGCGATTGGATATTCGCGAATTTTCGATTCAAAAGTTTAAAAAGAATAACCCTAAGGGTAAAAACGGGAGGAGGAGTATAAATAGACTTCTTGGAGACCATTGCTAGGTTGGACATTATTGGAGAGGCACAAGAACACCAAACAAGATCTACAAAGAAAGAGAGACAATCAAAGAGGAGATTTGAGAAGATTCAACCAAGAAACTCAAGGAGGAAAACAAAAAGGGACTCATCTTTGAAGGATTGACAAGAACAAGAAGGGATTTTGGTGCAAGATCTACTTTCTTCTTCTCTATCTTTACTTCAAATCCGATGATGTATTCTATAATTACTATAGCTATCTCCTTGTATATTATGAATAGCTAAATTCATTGTTAGGGCGAACATGTAATCTATTTGGGAACCTTTATGTTTTTAATTCAAGATTCTAGTTTTTAAATGGTTATGTGTTGAATTTATTCATGTTATCAATGCTTTGAATCTTTTGGCCAATTATTCAATGATTTCGTGGATAATAATTGCGTAGAGATGCGGATTGTTATTTAGACCAAGTAGTAAATTCCGGTAAATTGGCATAACGTGTAGAGATACCTATGTTAATTGCTGCGGTCATAATTGAATTCCTAAAACCAATGTTTCGTTTAACTAAATGTCAATTTGCATAGAGATATGAAATTGAATTAGTTAAATAGGCTCAATGAGAACTCGAGAGGGGTAAATTGAGAATTCGATCGAACACTACTTTAGTTATGAATCTTGATGTAAAATATAAAGGTGATCAAATAGGTAAAATATTCTGCCCTAACATTCTCCCCATTATTTAACTTCTATATCGTTTTTGTGCACACCACATTTTAGTTTGAATTTTTCTTTAGATTAAAAACAATCACCACACAAATTTCGAGTTTACTTTCATCAAACAAAAGTTGAAATTAATTAGATTAGGCATTTAAGTATAGTCCTCGTGGGAACGATTATCCAGACTCTTTGATCCACTTTATTACTTGTTTGACATCGTACACTTGCGATAGAAATTTCACAACACCCATTCTCGTCCATTTTTTTGAAACATTTTTTCAACAGAAAGTGGGCCCCAGGTTAAGAGCAGGGACACGTTTAGTCTGACATGGACTGAGGCTATTGTGCAGACAGCTTTTTAGTGACATTTTCAACTTTGTAAATTTTCGTTTATGCCCTTATTTGCGTACATTTCCAGCAAGATATGAGGGCAAAACAGTCCACAAAGTCTCAACGGTTAGATCCTCTTAATATCTATTTTGACCACAGTATGACTTATTGTGATGTGTTGGCAAGCATCTACTGTAGGAGAATGAGATAAATTTAAAAAAAAAAAAAAAAAAAAAAAAAAAAACTCATTAAAATAAGTACCAAACGGTGGCTTATTAAACTGATAATACCTCCAAGTTAATTAATCTTTCCAGTTTACCTTTAAGTCAGGCGTGAAAACGATACGAAGCTGACCCTCACAAACCACACGAAGTTGCTCATATACACTTTCTTGAACAGCTTTTGCATACTCCAACATCATCATTCCTGAAGGGAATCTACATTCACGAGGTAAGTCCAAAAATAAAAGCTCATCGATGACCCCACTGCCAAATTTGATTTCATTCAATCTAGGGAGCACTTCAAAAGTTGTCTCTGTTAAGACCCAATCACAAGTAATATGAGTAAAAACATATCTCGAGGACAATCATTAAATGAATTGACTATTAAAGACTGAAAGCTTAAACCAATTCTACATCCACAGGAACAGCCAATAGCTCTAAGTACAGTCCAGTGACTGAATCATGCACATATGTGTATATATATGGACAAGAAATAGACAGAAATTAGTATATAGAGTGTGTTTGATAGAGATTATTTAGGAAAAATGAATTTTGAAATAGTGATATGATGGGAAATGTGTGGTTGAAAAAGAAGGAAAAGTTATTGATGTGATGAAAAATATTATTTTATTGAAGAATGTGTGGTTGAAAATGAGTAGAAGAATGAGAATGAAAATGTGGGTCAAACGGGGCCATAATTTATTTTTGGAAAAATTTAGGGTGCATTCTCTTTGCTGTTTTCGGGCCGTTTTATGTTTTCGATTTTTCAAAATATTGAAAACGCGTTCTCTTTCCCATTTTCGTAAACGAGTTTTTGAAAACGACCGAAAATTTTGTGAAGAAAACAGAAAATAATTTTTTTACGTTTTGACAATTTTCTTCACAAATCTGTCAAAACTCAAAAAACACAGGTTGAAAAATATTTTTTCAAAACGACCAAAAGAACGAGTTTTCAACAATCTCAATATGAACACCCAAAATACAACCAATTCAAAACTCAAAATACAAAACTGAAATACGAAGAGAACGCCCCCTTAATATAGAACATGATGTGATCCAAAAGTCGAGTCCGATGAAGCCGAGTCTGGAACGAGACCCATTGATTATCAAAGGAGGTCCGATGACGCGATCAAGGGCAAAACGGGTAAATCAAGCAATGAGACTACTTGTGCAAACAACGATAGACGACATCATGATCTACACACAAAAAGAGACAAATTTCATGTTGGGGTCGAGGTCGGAACCCAATTGAATCAATGTGTTAAAAGCAGTCGAAGAAGGAAGTAATCGGGACAACCAAGCGATCGCTTAGTTATCCATTGCAAGTAGTCACCCAAACATCAACCGAAAGTTGAAGGCAACAAAAACTTCCTTCCAAGCGACCGCTTGGTATAAACTTGAAGCCAAATTTCCTATTTTTGGCGAGAATCCTAGTTTTCTTAAAATTCTAATTTTATTGATGTTTTACTATATTTTGGAGATTACGCACGAATTTTATAGGTTTTCTAGCATTAGTATAAATAGTTTATTTCATCATTATTGTAAGAAACTTTTGAGAATTTATTAATTAAAGTGAGACTATTTATTTTTCAATCTTGTTCTTCTTAGAACACCGCGATGTTCAACATCGAGTGAAGATCACGAGTTTTGTAATCAAGATGTCTTTCAAGCTTCGCTCTTGATTAGTTGTTTGGTTCAACATTCTTGGTTGAATCTCTAAACCGGGTTATTTTGGACTTTCTTGAGTTCGTCAATCTTGTTGTAGGGTTGCGTAGTATTCGTTGCTACGTGATTGAGTCAATTTTGAGGAACCTAATCCACTCCTCCCCAGTTTAGTGACATCTTTATTGCAGGAATTTGAAGATATCTTCCTAGAGGACATACCTAGTGGGTTACCACCCATTCGAGGTATTGAGCACCAGATTGATTTTGTTCCTGGAGCTGTTATTCCAAATCGACCAGCTTATCGAAATAACCCCGAGAGACAAAGGAACTCCAAAAGCAAGTGGAGGAATTGATGAGCAACTGATATGTGCGGCAGAGTATGAGTCCATGTGCCGTCCCAGTAGTACTTGTGCCAAAGAAAGATAGAATTTGGAGAATATGCGTGGATTGTAGAGCCATCAATAATATAACGGTAAAGTATCGTCATCCTATCGCTAGGTTTGATGATATGTTGGATGAATTATATGGTATTTGCATGTTTAGTAAAATCTATCTTAAAAGTGGATACCACCAAATTCGAATGAGGGAAGGTGATGAGTGAAAAACTGCTTTTAAAACTAAATATGGCCTATATGAGTGGTTAGTAATGTCATTTGGACTCACTAATGCACCGAGCACTTTCATGCGATTGATGAATCATGTTTTACGTGCTTTTATAGGTAAATTTGTTGTATATTTTGATGACATCTTGATTTATAGCAAGGACCTAAATGAGCATGTAGAGCATCTTAGGAGTGTACTTGTAGTCTTGAAAAAGGAATAGCTTTATAGTAATTTTAGAAAGTGTACATTTTGCACGGAAAATGTTATTTTTCTAGAATTTGTGGTGGGTGCTAATGGGGTAGAAGTGGATGAGGAGAAAATAAAGGCTATTAAATAATGACTAACACCTAAAAGCATAACTAAAGTTAGGAGTTTTCATGGTTTGGCTAGTTTCTATAGGTATTTTGTGAAAGACTTTAGCACAATCACCACACCACTCACAGAAATTGTTAAAAAGAGTGGTATTTCATTGGGGTGATGAACAAAAACATGCATTCAATACAATTAATGATAGGTTGTATAAGGCACCAGTTTTAGCACTCCCTAACTTTGATAAACCTTTCGAGATTAAGTGTGATACATCAGAAATAAGTATTGGAGCAGTCTTAATGCAAGATAAGCAGCCTATAGCCTATTTCAGTGAAAAGCTAAGTGCAGCAACGCTCAATTATTCCACATATGACAAAGAACTATATTCACTTGTTCGAATCTTGGAGACATGACAGCACTACTTGTGGCTTAAGGAGTTTGAGATACACGGACTATAAATCATTGAAGCACTTGCAGGGTCAAGGTAAGTTGAAGAAAATGCATGCAAGATGGATGGAGTTTGTGGAGACATTCCCTTATGTCATCCGGTATAAGCAAAGTAAGGAAAATGTGATAACGGATGCATTGTTTCGAAGGTGCATCGCTATTAACTTCTCTTGGTTCTAAATTGTTTGGTTTTGAACATATGAAGGACATGTATGTTAGTGATTTAGATTTTTTGGATATTTATTCATCATGTAGTAAATATGCTATAGATAAATTCTTTAAGCATGATGGATATTTGTTTCGGGAAAATAGGTTGTGTTCCTAATTGTTCAATGCGTGAAGTATTAGTTAGAGAAGCACATAGTGGTGGATTGATGAGTCATTTTGGAGTTAAAAAGACTTTAGATATGTTATTGGAACATTTTTATTGGTCTAGGATGAAAATTGATATTGAAAGAATATGTAGTCGATGTATAACTTGTAAACAAGCTAAATCTAAAGTTCTACCTCAAGGTTTATACACACTGTTACCGACACCTAGTGAATCTTGGGTTGATATTTTGATAAATTTTGTTTTGGGTTTACCTAGGACTAAAAAGGGACAAGATTCAATTTTTGTGGTAGTAGATAGGTTTAGTAAGATGTCACACTTAATTACATGTCATAAAACTGATGATGCCACTAGCATAACGGAATTATTCTTTAAGGAGATTGTGCGTTTACATGGGGTTCCTAGAACTATAGTGTTAGATCGGGATGTTAAGTTTCTAAGTCATTTTTTGCGGATTTTGTGGGGTAAATTAGGCACTAAGCTTATGTATTCCACAACTTGTCACCTACAAACTAATAGTCAAATTGAGGTAGTGAATATGACCATGACACAACTTTTGTGCACTATGGTTAATAAGAATTTGAGGAGTTAGAATGAGTGTTTTACCTTTCATAGAGTTTACATATAATAGGATAATAGGGCCATGCATTCTACTACTTCCTTTTCACCATTTGAAATTTTTTATGGATTTAATCCACTAACACCTTTGGATTTAATATTTTTACCTATGAATAAACGAGGTAACTTAGATGGTACAAGAAAGGCCGAGGTGATGAAGTCACTTCATGAAAATGTAAGATTGCAAATTAAGAAGAAAAACAAACACTTCGCGTCACAAGCAAACAAGGGTCGAAGGAGCGTGATATTTGAACCTGGAGATTCGGTCTGGGTACATTTCAAAAAGGAGCACTTTTCAAAGCAGAGAAAATCAAAGTTGTAGCCACGAGGGGATGGTCCATTTCAAGTTTTGGAGAAAGTCAATGACAACGCATATAAATTGGATCTTCCAGGTGAGTATAATGTTTCAGCAACTTTTCATGTATCTAATCTCTCTCTTTACGATGTAGGTGATCCAAAAGTCGAGTCTGATGAAGTCGAGCCCGGAACGAGACCCGTTGATTATCAAAGGAGGTCTGATGATGCGATCAAGGGCAAAACGGATAAATCAAGCAATGGGACTACTTGTGCAAGCAACGATGGACGACATCGTGATCTATACGTAAAAGGAGACAAGTTTCGTGCTGGAATCGAGGTCGGAAACCAATTGGATCAATGTATTAGAAGCAATCGAAGAAGGAAGCAACAGGGACAACCAAGTGATCGTTTAGTTGTCCATTGCAAGCGATCGCCCAGACATCAACCGAAAGTTGAAGGCAACAAAAACTTCTTTCCAAGCGACCGCTTAGAAACATACCAAACGACCACTTGGTATAAACTTGAAGCCAAATTTCCTATTTTTGGCAAGAATCCTAGAGTGTGTTTGATAGAGATTATTTGGGAAAAATGAATTTTAAAATAGTGATATGATGGGAAATGTGTGGTTGAAAAAGAAGGAAAAGTTATTGATGTGATGGAAAATAATATTTTATTGAAGAATGTGTGGTTGAAAATGAGTAGAAGAATGAGAATGAAAATAAAAATGTGGGTCAAACGGGGCCCTAGTTTCCTTAAAATTCTAATTTTATTGATGTTTTACTATATTTTGGAGATTATGCACGAATTTTATAGGTTTTCTAGCATTAGTATAAATAGTTTATTTCATCATTATTATAAGAACCTTTTTGACAATTTATTAATTAAAGTGAGGTTATTACTTTTCAATCTTGTTCTTAGAATACCGCGAATTTATCAAAATCTTCTCGTAACGTTTAACATCGAGTGAAAATAACGAATTTTGTAATCAAGAGGTCTTTCAAGTTTCGTTTTTGATTGGTTGCTTGATTCAACATTCTTGATTGAATCTCTAAACCGGGTTATCTTTGAGCTTTCTTGGGATCGTTAATCTTGTTGTAGGGCTGCGTAGTATTCGTTGTTATATGGTTCTCATCAGAACACTACCAAAAACATTTCACTCTTTACCACCCTCCATCTGGAAAAAAATAAATAAATAAAATTGTATATCTAAACTAATACAACAAGAAGATACAAGCCTTATATCTCAATAAACTTGGGTTTGGCGACACAACATTTACGATATAATAAAAAGAAAAGAAAAAAATTAGCAATATTAATTATTTAAGAAAGAAACAAAGGAATCCTTGATAGTTTCATAATTTCTAGTCACTTTCTAAGATTACCCTCCAAGTTTGTAATTTGCACAAGCTTGCACAGTACCTTGTAAAGGTAAAGATTCAAGAACAAACTTGGAGGGTAATCAGAAGATAGAATACTGAAGTCATATAGTTCCCAAGTTTAGGTACTATTCTATGTTCTTTAATGATCAACATTAACTTAAACCTTAGCCAAGGATGGCATTTTTGTTAAAAAGGAAAGAGGATCAAGAGAAGTTCATAGTCTAAGAGACTTTTAACATGATCAATTTTAAAAAGATAGCATCTCTTACATGAAGATCATCAAAAAGAAAATTTGCTCCACTGTAATAACATTTATTTTAGCTTACTAATTATATGGCAACTATAGAACCTAGAACTGATAGTGATAGCACTATGACTATATATAATCTTTTAATTTAACACGAAAGTAATTCGCACCTGTCATGTTAGCTGCAAATAGAAAAGAGCATGAAATTCAAAAACATCAAACTTCAAAACATACAACTCACCAAATCCCCTCCCAGATTTTGAGCAACAAATATCACACTTCCATGCATCCTGATATAAAAGAAGCAAGAAGAATAAGATGGGAAATTATGTTTTTGAGACACCTTGGACAAACCAAAGTAGAAATAGAGACAAAATAGTATAAGACGGTACATAAACTAAATGGAAATTAGATCTATGCAATTCAAAGTTTAACTATTTTAAAGTATCTAGATCAGCAGAAGGTTCAACTAACATAACTGATTCCATAAAATAACCTACAGCCCAAAACAATTACCATAGCTGCCTGGGGAAATACTCCAAGTGAATGATGCCCCACGTTATCATACAAGGACAGACACCACCTCTTCTTTGCACGTTGGGAGTAATACTCAGCCACAAACTTTTTCCAATAGGCAATAGGGTTATCCTAGCAAGATGTAAACTTATCAAAATTATCAAAATGTAAGACAACTTCAAGATTAGACTGAAATTGGAGAAAACAAAAAGGACTTTAAAACACGCCTATACTAAGCCCACAATAGATTTAAGATTAGTGGGTGGGTGAGTAAAAAACTTGTGTTAATGTGCCAAATATTAATTTACTCACAGAAGGCCGTTGTCTCTGATGATACAAGTACTGCATTAGCCGCCGAGAGCATACACCACCATCGTAGTGGCGATTCCATGTAGATGCAGGCTGCACGCCCTGTTGTTGAAGCTGCTGTCTTAACTGCAACTGCTGCTGCTGCTCCTGTTGTTGTTGCTGCAGCAATTGAACCCGCTGCATTGGAGGCATGGACTGTAGGAGCTGTTGCTGCTGTTGCCTAAGTCTCTGCTGTTGAATCAAACTTTGCATATGAGGATTGGGGTTTGGTAGGTGCATGGGATCTTTTCTCTGAAGCAGTTGTTGAAGAACCTGCTGCTGTAATATATCATCCTGCTTGATATCCAACCGAGGCTTCTTTTGTAACTGAGACATATAACTGAAATCCTGAATATAAGAACTAGGAGCCCTTGGATCACCAAGAAGCTGAACTTGTTCCATCCGTGATATAGGCAAAGAAGTGGCACTGGAAGCTCCGTGACGTTGCTGACTTCTCTGGGTCTGTTGAGAGCTTGGGTCTTGATTGAAGCTTTGTTGCGCAATAGAGGATCCATCCATGACAGATGAGAATGACAATGGTGATGCAGGCAAGCGCATATGAGATTCTGTATTAAAGCTAGAATTTCTCTGTAAGTGGGGACCTCCCGAAAGTTCTGAGTTGGCATCAGTGACCATAGAACTTGCCCCAATACTTGGAGTGGAGCTTGCCACGCTGTTCAAAACTGAGTTGCTGACATCCCCAGATGATAGATCACCGTTGGAACACGCATTTCCAGGTATTAATTTAGATGAGTTCCCAAATTTCGAACTGAATAGAGCATTCCCTGTTACCTGGGATTGCCCAATTCCTTGAAAATAGATTCCCGAACTCGAAGAAGAATGTTCCATCTCTCCAGCCTCCGAAGAGGGCACCACCGTTCAAGGTTCTGCTGCCTAGTGGCTGGGACCTAAATAGCTTAACTTCAATAACCAATTCAAATTAGAAATCTGAAATCCCAAAACACAAAATGTAACAACTATTCCTTCAGCTTCAACTTCTTACTGTACCCCATTATTTTTCAGTTCAAATTGCTGCCTTGAACAAAGTTCTGCTTGAGGTCTACAAAGTAACATAAAATAAAATCAGCAAGTAAAAAAAATAAATATTAAAATCTAATGATTGCGAAAATAATAATAATAATAAAATTTCCGGGGGGGTGGGGGGGAACCAAGCCTGTGAATCAGAAATGAAAAAAACAATAAAAGGTTTACAAAATAACCCCATAGTAACATTTACGTAAAGACCTACAGAAACCCTGACTGAACAACTAAGAGTAAACTTATATAGAGGAAAGCACAAGTCTTTGGCACCTACAAGCTAAAAGTAGAGACAAAATCCGATCAATAAACCAATGTTTACAAAAATGTGACTCGCTAACTTAACCAATTATACATCAACTCGCATCAAAAGTTGTAAATGTCATCAAAAGCAAAGTCACTATAATTAAGTGAAATTACTAATTAAAGATGTACTTAACAGAAAGCTTCCGATTAGCCTAATGTAAGAAGATTAAACGAAGATCGGAATTTGCAGACGAATAAAAAAGACGCAGGAAAAATAAATCTTTACACTTAAAACAATTACTAAAAAGCAAAAATTATAAAACGTTTCTAATTTACCGGAAATTTAATTATAAGCAAAATGTGAAAATAAGTAGAAATTGAGCACCTAAAAATGGAGAGCTAGAGAGAGAAAGTAATGGGAACGGGGAATTAGTAGTTAGAGAAGGAATTTCCGTGTTCGTCGGTGGTGATCTAGCAGTAGCGGGGAGGGAGAGTAATTGGCTGTAGACGGTGAGAGACGCATGTGACCGGATACAGGCGGTGCCTCCAGACACGTGTCTAATCATGATTTGATGCATAGTCGGTGTCAAGATCCCACGGTGGCAATGCGAGGTCGTAGTATTGATGTCTACGTGGCCGTATCTTACTGGTTCGTGAAATTAACAGGATAGGTTTATATGATTAATGTTAAACAAATCAAAAGAATGACCTAACGGTTGACATCTCCTTTATGTGGGAAATGTTATTTGGATTAATCTACATGTACACCTCATGGTGTACATAATAGACTACACCCCCCTCACATGGAGGAGGGCTCACGAATATTTAATTATGTGTGGGCTCCCCTCCATGTGAGGGAGGTGTAGTCTATTATGTGCATTATTATGTACATATAGACTAATTCATATTATTTTATTCAAGTGAGATCTGAAGGAGAAATATTATTTTATTCAAATGAGATCCTCACACTCATGTGAAGGAAATGTCAACCGTTCGATCATCCCTTTGGTTATCATATCACAACTCAGATTTATATAGAATTTCGAAGAATTTCACTTTTGGTCCCAAATCTATTAATTTATAAATAAGTTAGGGTCCGTTTGATTGCAAATGTAAAATTTGGGTGGAAAGAAAATGAATTGTAGGGAACTGAATTGCCTAAAATTTATTTTACTGAAAATTGTAATTAATTGTATTTGATTGGTATAATTTTTCACCTATAAAATGTTTAAAATTCGGTGTACATTTGACTTTATTTTTCATGAAAATTGTTCATTAAAAGGATAATTTTTTTTACAAATGGCTCTAGAATTTGTTCCAATTGTAAAATAAATAAATAAAATAAATAAATTGTATACTGAATACTATTCGTTTGGCTTTATTTTATATGAAATTTGTCCATTAAAGGGATAATTTCTTTTTATAATGGGATCTAAAATTTGTTCATATTGCCACAAAAAAACTAGAATTATTTTTCCCTCAAAAGTGGAAAAATGTGGGCGTGTGAGCAAAACCAAGAAAATGAATTTCATCGCAAAAATGTGGTATCAAACAGCAAAAATGAGAAAGTTGGAAAACATTTTCTTAGTTTTAGGAAAAACAAGAGTTATCAAAGAGGACCTTAGCTCTCATCCTTTAAAAGGAAATAAGTTGGTACTTAGTACTTGTCATTTTCCTTATGATTAATTAGCCCATATTTGGTATAAATTAAAATTAGATTTTTGTTAGATCTTCAAAAAAAAAAACAAATAAAGAAAATAAAAGAAAAGAAGACGAAGACGAAGATGATTAAATATGTGATTAAAAAATTGTCGTCTCTACGAAATATGTGATTAAAATTAATTGTTGACTTTAACTTAAATTTTTTTGAACTTTTAGCTCTTGTTTGGTGATCATTTCGAAAATATATTTTTTCTATTAATTTAAATCATACATTTTTCAATAAACTAATATTACACGTAAATTCAAATTTTTCTTTTTTTTTTAATCCGCATGTTTCATCAAATCACTATTCAAAAATAGATTTTTTGAAAAAATATATATATATATATATATATATATATTGGGGCTCAAACATGCTCTTAATCTATAAAAAGAGGTTAAGTTGCACAAATCTTGCTTTGATTTTCCAAGTAACAAACTCAAAATTTAATGGAAGTTTGAACTGGATCCTATATAACTATCACAAAAGTTGGGGCTTATTTACTACTTTTAGATGTTTGAGACCAACTTGCAATTTAAGAAATAGGTTAAAGTGTGCAATTTTGTAATTAACACAAAACATCCTTGTCTTTTAATGTTATTGTGCAAAATGTCTTTACCTTTCATTTTTTGGTATTTTCATATTTCATTGCAAAAAATGTCATTTTCATCCAATTTCTTAGTAAAAGACATAAAATGATAAATATACACTTCTATTTAAATAAATAAATAAAAAGAAAAAGAAAAATTAAAGAACAAATTATAATTATTGTAGGCAGTAAATTCTATAACTGAGAAGATCGGATCAATTAGGCCACCAGCAATCCTGCAGAACTGAAGAAAAATAGAACGGAGAAGAATGACTGCAAGAGATCTTAAGAGGGCACAAGTGTGGTGCTGGCCGAAGATCCTGCAACGATCAAGTCAGTAAAGCGCGTTGAAATTTACACGAATGATAGATCAAGAGCAAGAAGAAGTTACATAGAATTAAGTAGATTGTGATACCTGAATGCTTGACTGACCACAGATTTTATAGGAGTGGGATAACTATCTAGGCGGGATAGGCGATGATTCTCCGAGATTTTGTGATTGGTTGGAGCTAAATCTGATTAGATTTAGTTGATTGAGATATACAGGTTACTTGCAGATAACTCTAACTTGTTTTGGTCAAATCATAACGTGATTTTTCTTGAAAATAAATTATTGTAGGTTTCAAAATGTCATGTGGTTCTTGGACCGTGCATTTGGATCGATTGTCATAACAAGTTGGGCAAAAAATGGTGTGGTTGGACCGTCTATGGGTCTTTTTTTATGCCTTGAGCCGCTTGAATTAGTAGATTAATTTTTACTACTACAATTATACTCCCAAACTTTTTTTAAAATTGCAAATGAGTCCAATTTTTTTAAAAAATGATAATTAGCACAAAACGTAGTAAACCTTTCAATATTATTGTACAAAACGTTCATACTTTTCATTTTTTGGCATTTTCACTTTTATTTTCATATTACATTGCGAAAATCATCATTTTCATCCATTGTTTCAATAAAACTGTAAAGTGACGAATATACCCTCTTATTTAAATAAAACAAAAAATAAAGAAAATAATAATAAATAATAAATTGTAGCTATACTCCCAAAATTTTCAAAAAAAAGTACTAATAAATTTCAAATAAATAATTAAAAAAGAAAGTGATTTTTTTAAAAATATTTTTGCGTTTAATTATTCATTTAAAATTTATTTGTACGTTTTTAAAAAAATGTGGGAGTACAATATTTAAATAGAAGGATTTATTCGTCATTTTACAATTTTTAATTGAAAAATAGATGAAATTGATTATTTCTGCAATGAAATGCAAGAATAAAGGTGAAAATGTCAATAAAATAAAATGTTTGGACGTTTTGCATAATAATATTGAACGATATGAACGTTTTGTATTATTTACCCTTTTAATAATTTACTTGGATTCATTTGCAGTTTTTTTTAAAAAAATTGGGAGTATAATTATAATTTATTTTTTTATTTTTTATTTTATTGAAATATGAGGATATATTTGTTATTTTATATTTTTTACTGAGAAATTTGATGAAAATATTTTTTCCGCAATTGAATGTGAAAATAGGAGTGAAATGTCAAAAATAAAAGGTAAAGGCAAGCTGCACAATAATATTAAGGTTATTTAGCACAAAACGTACATTTGGAGTGAATTGTGGATGCCGTCCATACCATTCATTTCCTGGCATTTATGCCCTTAGCTTCCATTTTTTGTGTCCTGAACGTCATTTTCACTAATTTTTTGACGATTTTACCCTCTATTCAAGTAAAACAAAAAGAAAAGAAAAGAAAAACTAAAGAATTAATTGCAATGATATCCCTAAGATACTATTTTTTTGCCCTCAACCAACCGCCAACTTTGGAGCCATTTTCAGCCACCTTCCGGCCATCAAAACTATCGGATATTGACATCAACGAAAAACCCTTAACCTCCACTACAATCACCACCCAACAACTCCCCAAAACACCAAATAATCTTGTCGAAATCAACTCTTAAATTTAGCCACTCGAAAATCTGAAAATCATCGGAATCTCCTCCTCCGACCACCACCTTTGATGGAAAAAAACTCCGGCCAACCACCACCAAAACCACTGGACATTAACACGACTAGAAAGCCCTCACCATGCCCTTTAATTCCCACCCAATATCATGCTTCGAATAGCCTTAAAATCGCTGAAAATTTGGACAAAAACCGCCTGTTCATTTTGCCAAAACTAGCGGACAACTCATTTTTCGACGACACCCATGTAAAGCCCAACATTCCAATCGATTCTCCACCTCAAGATGCCCCTGTCCATTGTTCCCAACCGTCCCCTATTGCTCAGAATCAACACCAGTAGGTGGTAACTTCGAATACAGTGAAAATGCAACTTTCAGACGGATTCTTCGGTGCCAATGGTACGAACGATGATCATAGACCACCACCACTAGCACCTATTCATCAAGGCGCATCCAATGAGCATGTGAGTCTTCCTCAATTTGGCCAAGAAACAGCTGTTCGTTTAGGAACAGGTGACGCATGCGATGTTCGTTTAGAAACGAATGTTCTTCAATTTTGATTCGATTTTTATTTTTATTTTTTGGGGTTGAAATTTGTGTAGGTATGTTAGGAGTTGATGACGAGATGGTGTTGGTGTAAATATTCAGCGGCCACTGTGGCCTAAAAATGGTCGGCAGGCGACGGTGGGGAGGGGGGCAAGTTGTGGGAAGAATGTAAAGTTTGGTGGGTTATTTGCACTTTTTAAAAAGGTTGGACCTACAGTTGCAAATCCCTACCATTGTTTTTCTTTTCTATTTGTTTTATTTGAATGGAGGGTAAAATCGTCAAAAAATAGTGAAAATGACGTTTAGCGCACGAAAAGTGGAAGGTAAGGGCATAAATGCCAAGAAATGGAAGGTAGAGACGGTATTCACAATTCACTCCAATGGTAGGAATGTTTTGTGCCAATTAGCATAATAATAAAAGGTAAGAGCGTTTTGTGCTAATTACCTTTCTATAAAGTATACATTGTGATGGCAAGTGCATGTTAAAAGGTGAATTGTACAACATTAATCAACTGTTTGATTGCCTTTAATTTAATTTGTTTTAGCTTAATTTATTTTTTATACTCATTTTCAATCACACATTTACACAATGAAATATTCTACATTTAAATCTAAAAATTTTCCTCATTTTTTAATTACACACTTATTAAAAAATATTATTCAAAACATAATTTTTTTTTTTAAATTAAAAGCCACCAAACAGTGGCCAAACAATACAAGAAAGAAATAAGAAGTTAAAATCATGCCAATTAAATTGTTCATTACAATCTAACATTTAATATCAAATATGCACATGAAAACTACAACAGTGAACTATTTATCCCTATTTGATCCCCATTATCCAATAATTTCATTTTTTCACATATTCATTTTAGCTACACCTTTTAATGATAAAATAATTTGCGCGTAAACTAAAAAAAAAAAATCTTACTTTTTTAACCATGTTCTTCAAAAATCATTATTACAAAATCCATTTTTACATAAAAATGGGGCTCAAACAAGGGCTTAGTAGAATCATCATCTGTTTTAGCTAATAAGGCAAAAATCTACCTAAAAAATATCTATGTGCAAACTTCTTATAGGGATGGTAATTGGACGGAGAATCTCGACTTAATTTGGAATAGGACAAGGGACGGTCTTAAGAAATCAGCCTCGAATTGGGGATGGAATCACGATCCCCATCTTGTCCCGTCCTATTTAAGTTTTTCCAAAAGTTATCAAATTCTTGTTTGGTAAAAATTAAAATCTAGATATTAACTTAAGTCAAAGTCAACAATTAATTTAACTATATATGTTAAGGTCTAACAACTTTTAAACCACACATTTCATTAACTTTTATTAAAGTCTATTAAAAAAATTGATTTCAATTCCTATCAAACAATGGCTAAATAAATTTCAAAGAGTTCATCATATTCATAATAAAAAATAAATGATGTTAAATGGGGACTGGTGTGTCCCCTCCGTGAGGAAATCCTTTGATAGGACAAGAAATGGGGTCCCCCATTGAAATTGCTACGGGCTTACTATTTTAACTATAAAACATGAGAATAGAAAAGAGGGCAACTATTCTTTATTGGATTCAACAAGTCAAGAAAAAGTAATGTGTAGAAATTAAAATCAATTAAAATCAATTAGAAGTTGGTGTAGACACGATAGCAGTGTTTGACTTCACTCTATTTTCTTTATTTCTATATGAGAAAAATTATATTTTTGTGAATAAAAAGCGGAATGCTAATCATTATATGTTTGGTGTAGATAATTGAATAGTACACAATTTTATACAAAAAGAAAAATAAGTTGAAATTTTATTTGTTGTACTTTCCATCATATTTAGTATAAGAACAAAGCTACAGGTACAGGCTCTGCTTCACAGGGTCTGTATGGGACACAAACGTGGGAGTGGGTGGGGTGACATTTTTTTAACAATATTTTACTCACATGCGTCCCTCCTTATGTGAGTGTTCTGCAAAAATTCTGTAGACTATACCCCTGTAAATATGACATTTTTCTTAGTATAATGTATCAAACACAAACTTATAGGCCTTATCCTGGTCAAAACCACCTAGGCAATGGCCTATGATCTCAAAATTTGAGAGGCCTAAAAAAATTATATAGTAGACTTCTTCTGTTAAGGTCCAAATTTAATGCTTTTCTTAACACTCCATTCTCAAGCTATCTCTTTACATCCATATAGATACTCACTGCCTATGATTCATCCTAACACACATGTTTGATTCCGATTTTGTTCTTCATCAAGTACGATAGACTAATATGGGCCGACTAATCACCCTTCTTACCCACCACCATATTATTGATTTCCCCTTCCAATAGAATCTAAAGCCTCAACTAGAAATTCACCGCTACAAAACCCTATCTTGGTCCAAAACCACATTAGGCAATAGCCTACGATCTCAAAATTTGATAGGCCTAATCTTTTATTTTTATTTTTTTATAGTGGACTTCTTCTATTTAGGCCCAAATTAAATGCTTTTCTTAACACCATATTCTCAAGCTATCTCTTTACATCCAAATAGATACCCACTGCCCATGATTCATCCCCACACACATGTTTGATTTCGATTTTGTTCATCATCAAGTGCGATAGACCATTTTTAGTTGTCCGATATCTCTTTTTACCCACCACCACAATACTGATTTTCTCCTCCAACAGAACCCTAAGCCTTAACTGGAAATTCACCGCTATAAAACCAAGTAAATTTAATCAACGCTCACTCAATTTCAATTGATATTACTACTTGCTCACCGAACTAAAAAAATAACTCGCTGCTCACTCATTTATTCAATTACTTACCCATCCATCACCCATTTCATCTACGTCAACTTCATTTAACGGAATGTGCCACTTATTGGACGAAAATTTGACGTGACTCGTAATAGACATTAAATCAAGCCAACTGGGCCACAATCCTTAATGTTAGGAATATGTAACACCACATATCCCACTAGTTATAAGCATGGACTCATACATATCTCCAAATTGATATGATATTGTCCACTTTGGGCCTAGACCCTCATGACTTTACTTTTGGACTTATCCAAAAGGTTTCATACCAATGAAGGTATATTTTCACACTTATAAACCCATGATCCTCCCTATTTTTATCCGATGTGGGACTTTGGTCGCATACCCAACAATCATCCCCTCGAACAAAGGACCACCGAGCCTCCCCTCAAACGATCATCTATCCGTCCATCTTTCTCACCAAGAGTTTGCTCTATCCAGATCAACTCCTCTCCACCGCGTTCAAACACACGCCTTACGTGAAGCATCCGGAGCACACCGTCTGTCCAATAGAGCTCATCAACGGATCCCATCGTGAGTTAACCGAGGCACCACCTTTGTTCGGCATTCCAAAGATTCATCCACATGGCCATTTTTTGGGGCTTGGCTCTGATACCACTGTTAAGAATATGTAACACCACATATCCCACTAGTTATAAGTATCGACTCACACATATCTCCACATTAGTATGATATTGTCCACTTTGGGCTTAGGCCCTCATGACTTTACTTTTGGACTTATCCAAAAGGTTTCATACCAATGGAGATATATTTTCACACTTATAAACCCATGATCCTCTCCATTTTTATCCGATATGGAACTTTGATCGCATACCCAACACTTAGAATCTCATTCAAAATTAAAACCCATTTTTCTCTTAACCCTCTTTCCCCCTTCAAATGAAAATCCAAGAACCCTCTAGATATAAATCCCCCAAATCCATGAAGAATCCTAAAATTCACCACCAAAATCCCAGCCTCACCAAGTGCTTGTGATGAAGCCGAGATAAACATGCCAATTCTGATTCAAATGCACTCTTTTTTTCTTGAAATTTCTCTATCTTCGGGCTCGTCTCTTTTCATTTGATGGCAGTTTTCCTTTGTATACAACCACGAAACTCCCAACGCCAATCTTGTTATCTAAAGAGATTTTATTAGTGGCTACAGCTAGGTCTGAAAACAGAAACTCCTCTGCGTTGTTCGGATTTTTGATGAAGTTCCACTCCTCTGACTCCTCATGAGAATAGACCTCTGGCGTCAAAGAGTTGATGATCTCGAAGGGGGACTGCTAGTGGAAAGTTGATTAGTTGTGTGATTATTTATTTATTTATTTATTTATTTTTCACAACAATAATTGGGAAAGTGTAACAAGATCAACTGATCAATCAATGGGATTTTTTTGCAGGATCTCGATCAATTGATTTGCATCTTTGTAATAAGAAAAGCGTCTTCAAATTGGAGCCACCATATTAACGTTTTTCCCTGTATTGTAGTAGGAAAATTGGTGGCTTGTGTTCTATATGTATTGAAGCTGTAAATGTATGGAATGGAATTTAATCCTTTATATGTTTAAGGATTTAATTTTAAATGTGAATCTTTTATTGTGTTTTGTATATGACAATTGGTGGTTGATGAGTTACTGCAATTTGGAGCATCAAGTATTAGGATACAACCCGATGAATGCATTAGAACTCATATGCATCAGATTGCACGGGTTAAATGCAATCTGATGCATCACATTGCATTTAACTTATTCAATTTGATGCTTAAGAACTAATGAAAATTACAACATCAACTAGTTTGTTTCAAATAACATTAAAAAAAGCTTCAATTCATTCCATTAAGAAAGCACAATAATTTAAGAAGCTCATTACAACGCCAACTAGTTTGTTGCAAAAATATGGCATAACTTTTAAAGTAAAGAACCAAAAACAAATTGGTGTTATACTAAGTAGCTGCATGGGTCCTTTTCCTTGGAGGTGCAAATGGTATCGAGCCTCCTACCACTCTTCTATTCTTTTCTCTGGCTGCCCTCTTCTGTGCATTTTCTTGAGTTTCAATATGTTGCAAATCTTCCACCATAGTTTGGAGTGGGATATTTTCAGTTGGGATTTGCACAAATGCTTCAGTTGCCATGCCTTTCTCAGTCCTCGAAGAACCTGGCTCAGTCTGTGAAGGAGCACTCCAGTCATATTGTTCAACATTTGTCGAACATAATCCAGGCGTTCGCGTGAACTGGAACTCAGCTGGTGGAATTGGTTGAACTTCATTTCTTGAACTCTTGTTTGATCTCATGGGGCACTAGCTTTGCCTATGCAAAAATGGAATAACCAAAATGAGAAAAAAATAATCCGTTTGGATACAAATTAAACACAAGCCAATACTATTGCAAAACACAAAACTAACGGTTACCCATAAAGAATGGTCATTAATCTGACTAGATTTTTTTTGAATTGTAAGTTCCATGTCATAAGCAAGGCAATCCTAAAATAAACGGTCACGTGAAATAATTATAATCATTTTGAGCAAACTAATAATTCTAACCACAAAAATATGAAATGTTTACAATTAAAATTATTTAAAAGAAGACAAACCTCTTGTGGTGCATGAGGCATCTGATGGTATCGTTTGTTGTGCTTCGTTCCTCTACAAACACTACAAGTCATAAACACAAATCCCAGTTTCTTCATTTTTGCTTTTGAGCCAAAACGGGTGATGACATCTTTTTCCTTTTGTCTCCTTTTTTTTTTTTGTTTTCAACCCCTTTTGGGCACAAACCAACCTAGTGGTTTGATCGGTGGAGCATCACTTGAAGGCCATAACTTTGAGCCATTTATAGGATTAATAATATTCTCATAGCAACTGAGGTAGGTATCAACTCTATAGCACTCATGAACGTACTTCCAAGGCTCATCATATCTGTCTACAATAGCGACGATTGCATGAGCACAAGGAATCCCTGTCAAATCCCATCTTCTGCACGCACACGTCTTATTTGGCAGATCAACAACATATTCTCCACTTAAACACTTTACGTAAGATTGTGCTCCCCCTCACCAGTCCACCTCAAACCCCTCAGCCATTTCACTACTCTTCAATAGTTTTCGTTGTATTTTAGGGCATAAAGGTCATGTGGCTTTGCTCATCTTATCCCTTATTGATTGTATTATTTTCATAAAACTTATGTGTATATCAATTAACATGGTCAATATGGACTTTTTCCTATCCCCCAACACCACATTATTGAATACCTCACAAAGATTATTCAAAATTATAGCACTCTTCACCTTTGTCAGAAAGTGAGCTTTACTCCACTCACTAGGGTGTCTCTTCATTAACCAACCATGTGTAGCCGTGCTCACCTTTTCAATTTCATCCATCCAGAACTTCCAATTAGAAATTTTTGTTGACTTCGCAACCCTGCAGTCTTTCAGAGTCAAACCCCTAAAATCAGCTCTAAAGAAATTGGTGTGCATGTGTCTGACACAAAATCGTTTTCAGCCTCTAGATATAAATCATCTATCACATTCTGTAAACTTTTTTGTCTATCGGTCATAAAAATCCACTCATTGCTATTCACAATTTTCAAATCTTCGCCCAGATGTCCTATAAACCACTTCCAAGTAGTAGCATTCTCTCTCTCTCTACTATAACATATGCTACTGGATAAATACAGTCGTTAGAATCTAATGCCACTGTCACGAGCATCTGACCTCCAAAAGTCCCTTTCAAGAAACACCCATCTAATCCTAAAAGCTGCCTACAACCTTCAAGGAAACCTCGCTTGCAACCTTCTAAACATACATATATTCCTTAACACTTTCCAGCATTCATGGCAATGATACATGTAGAACCGGGATTGGTTCTCAAAATTTCAGTGGCAAAAGATCTAAGTAAGCCAAACTGTTGCTCACCAGAACCCTCTATTAATATCCTAGCATATCTTCTAGTCCGCATGTAGTAACGTCGTTGATTGTCAACTTCAAATCATCATTTACAGTCTTCTTAATCAATCTAGTCTACCAGTTGGGATCTACTTTAAAAGTCTCCAAATACCTCTCAGCTATATACCTAGTAGTACAATGCCTATTTGTTCTTTCCTCGTCCATGTGTGCTCTGAATTCTTAGACTTTATTTGCACGCAACCAAGCGCTTTATTAAACGACGCCCAAATCCTGAATTTACAATTGTCTTTTTTGCATATGGCTTGTGTGCCCTTTCATCATTATTCGGCCGAAATCTAAAATTGTGCCTAGTTCCGACCCCATGATTCCTAATAGCTTGTTTAAACTCCTCAATATTTTTAAAGTCCTTCCCAACCTCTAACTGTAGGTCATACTTTTCATTTTGAACGTCATAAACGGGGAAGCGATAATTATTCTCTTCACTAGAAGAATTATCAGTGTGCAATTCTTTCTCAGTAGGACAATAACCTTCATCATTTTCTAACTCCTCTACATCTGCAACCTCAAATTCAACTATTGGGTCTGAATTAAATCCCACCACAACACGTTCAGGTGAGTTCGTGTCAAATTGGAAACTTTCATCATTAACCTCATCATCTGAGTCATTCAAATGACATTCGAGAGGTATCCATTCCTCTTCTTCAAAGGTCAGGTTTGCAATGGAACACTAGGTTAGGATTTTTCTAACACATCCACACAACATATGCAAATAAAATATAAGCCTATTAACGAGCATGAATATGGCCCCAAATAAAGAAATATTGTCCCAAATAATAATGTGTATATTCAATTAAAAAGGATAAAATTGTTATGCTAAAGAAAAAATATAATAGACACAATATAAGAATAGAAATATGCATGAATATGGTTTTAAACAAAGAAATTGTGGTCTCATAGAACAAAATTCAAATTCAACTTTTTCAATGTGCTTCCAAAGGAAAAAATAAAAAATAAAAAAAAAACATAATAAACAAAGAGACAACTAAAAAATTGTAGTCCCATAAGAGAATATTCAAAATCCAATGAAAAGTCTAACGAATTTACCATTTGGTGGTTCTTCTTCATCTATCCCCAATCTTGTTTCTTCCTCGGTGAAATTGCATTCCATACAAAGTCTGGCAAATTTTCTTGTTTTCAAATATTTTGATTTTGCTCGGGATTAGATAGACTGTGATTAATAATCTTGAAATTTCGATTTAGGGATTTACATTTGGAAGAAAACTGACGTACATGAAGAGGGAAAGAGGGTCCTGGGATTTTAATTTGAAGAGGGAAAGAGGGTTAAGAGAAAAACGGGTTTTAGTTTGTCATGAGATTTTAAGGATTGTGGCCCACTTGGCCTGATTTAGAGTGTGTTTGATAGAGATTATTTGGGAAAAATGAATTTTGAAATAGTGATATGATGGGAAATGTGTGGTTGAAAAAGAAGGAAAAATTATTGATGTGATGAAAAATATTATTTTATTGAAGAATGTGCGGTTAAAAATGAGAATGAGAATGAAAATGAAAATGGGAATCAAACAGGGCCTTAATGTCTATTACATGTTCCATCCGACATGTGACACATTCTGTTAATTGAAGTTGGTGATGGATGGGTAAGTAATTTAATAAATAAGTGAGCAAGGCGTTATATTTTGTAGTTCGGTGAGCAAGTAGTAATATTAATTGAAGTTGGGTGAGCATTGATTAAATTTACTCCTATAAAACCTTGTCTTGGGCTCCAAAACCGCCTAGGCCCTATGATCTCAAAACTTGGGAGGCTTAAAAAAATTATGTTGAATTTTGGTTGACTTAACCTTTTAGTTTCAATCATATAAAACAAATTAATCTTATTTTCTAACAATTGAATTTTAATGATATTATTTTTCAAAGCATCCAATGATAAATCAATCAATCATCGTCAAAAGATCAAAATCTGTACTATCAAATTGGACTCACAATGAAAGTCAAGATCGAAGTTAAGCATCCATGACAAAATCCTTCAAGGCGAGTGCTTCAAAGCCAAAATTCTAAGAAATATCAAAGACTAGGCTTTTAACAATGAATGATAAAAACTCAAAAAAATATTGTATGCTAGTTAAAAGCTATTTTTATTATCATTTGCATAAAACCTATTTTGTTTGATCGAATGTAAGATTGATTTTCAAGTTGAAATTTGAACTTAGTTCGTACACTTACCTTGAAAAATCAGTTGAAAATACTATTCAAAAGTTAACATTTTTCAAAACATTCAAATCGAATCAAATGGGATTGAAACGAGGAAAAAAGATTGACGACAATCGACCGCCCAGACCATCCGATCAATTGGCCACTACGACGGTCAAATGTTTTTTTTGTACAATTATGACTTCTATTTTTTGTCCAACGGCTATATTTTGGTCATTCGGACACGAGGCAATCGACCGTTTATTCATTTGAACTTCAAAAACCTTGTTCTTTATAAATAGGTTCTGATGCGAACCTACCTATGTAGCAACAGTTGTTCCTAAACCCAAAGCTAGATCGAATCGAACCCAAGAAAGCCCAGAAATCAAAGTTTTGGATTTGACCCAAAAATAATGAACTAAGAAACCAACAATCCCTACGATATGTCAACCTCTTGATTACATGATTAAAGAATCTCACCCAATTGTTTGAACGCCACAAGAAATTGATTCTTGATAAGTTCGGAATTGCTCAATGAAGAACAAAAGATTTGAAAGCAAAATTGCTTCTCGATTAATTTCTTAAATAACAAAGTTGTTTTACACTGAAAGTAGTAAATCCTATTTATACTAAAACCTAGAAACAAAGTTAAAATAGAATTAAACTCCTAAAATACGAAAGTTACCAAAAAAAATAAGAGTTCTAGTCAAAATAGATTCACCATTTTGGACTCCATGGTTTGAACACAGGATTACGCGGCTCCATGGACTCTATTTAATCTCGAATTTGTCATTAGCTTCTTATCAACAAATATCGAACTCTTGATCGCTTGATGCCTTCTTTAGATCACATCATCCCCTCCATCTTTGAAAGAATTCGTCTTCAAATATGTATCTTCAATCTTTGCAATGTTGTGAAATGGGCCATCTCCTCTCGGGTGTAATTTTGATCTTCTTTGCAAACGAACACGTCCCCTTCGTTTAATCTCCGACACCCAATTATGAATGCAATGTTCAATCTCTTGCTCGGAAATAATGAAGCGCCTCAATTTATATGTTGGACGTTTTAGGTCATGTGGTTCAAGTAAAAATCTCGAAAATCGAAAATTAAGTTTGGTCATAAAACACTGTCGCTCGAGTGAGGAGCTGTTTCGCTCGAGCGAAGGGTCCATCATTCGAGCGACTATTGGGCGAATGTCGAGCGATCAATGTACTGTTGCATCCGTTCGAGCACAAGTCCCGCGCGCAGCTAATGAAAATCCTTCGTATATCTTTCTTGTTCCAATAATGAACCCCAAACCCTATTCTAACCTACCAACTATGAAACTTTACAATTAAATCCCTCAACTTTTATAATTATTCAAGTTGGTCCTTTTGGTCACAGAATTGTCAATACAAAATATAAATCTAACATTAAGAAACATGACTATATATTTGGGGCAAAAAAGAGAGGAAACTAAGCCCATATAAATGGGATGGATGGAGTAATATTAGTATAATTGAAATAAACATTGTATTGTATCAGAAGTTCAACAACTCTAATAATTTATTATTTGACAAATCCAGTTAGACCATCAATGATACAAAATGAGAATTTAAATGAACATTTACTAAAGAATCAAAAGAGTCTTCAATTCATTGAATTCGCATATAATGTTCTCTGTATTATAAATTAGCTATTGACCATTTACCATCACTAGCTGAAGGTTGCACTAAATCCCTTTAATTTTAAAAATTAATTAGGGTGATATATGAGTCACGGTCATCCTCCATGTTGACAATATATTGTATCTAATAGATATGATACATCTATAAGATAATTGCATGATATCTGCAACCTACATTTTGTGAAATTACGGAACAAATTTTAAATTATGATCTTAATTATCAGATTATACAATCAAGATGGTGTGTTTTGTTAATGCTTGTATCTAGTTAATATTTTTTGGATGATGATAAATGATTTAAAACTAATCTTTTTTAACAACTTCAATTAATTTCTAAACATTACTGTTAAGAACAAAATGGTTCCGTTCCCAATGTATTAGCACCATGCCAATATCAAAAGTTTCCCATTCAGAGCCTAATTTTTCATCTAATTATGTTGGTCATCGATGTACAAAATATGAATGATTTGATACAAATTTGTTCACTTATTGAAATCAAGGAAGTACATGTACTTTTTTTTTTTCTTTCGATCAAGTTTTACTCAATTGGATTTTCTTGACAAGGTTCTAACGAGGCATCGTTTTGTTACTCCGGAATATTATTATTATTTTCGTATTTTTGTTCCATTGAGTTTTTGCCAAACAATTTTTTAATGAAACAATTATTATGTCAATAGTCATTCAAGAGGGAGTATTGTAAATAAAGTATTATTTGTGAATGATCATTATACCCCTATAATCCTAATTATTATGACTATTGTATTATTTGCCCTGATTCTTCTCTAAATATAGGACTTTGATTCTCAATAAGACACAAAAGATCTAGTCTCTCTTTATTCTTCTTTCACATTTCTCTCTTTTTCTCCTAGTATGTAGCACTATTATGTTAGTATAATCTCTTTGGTTGTGATAGATATTTTGTTTTGCTACTCTATTATTTGGATTGTACAACGTCTTCTTTTAAATACAAATATGTTATTTTAAAAATATTTAAATATTATTAAACTTGTAAAGAATTATGTTTAATGACCTTATAATAATTAGGCGTCTAGAGTTTTGAAATTCTCAGACATGATGTGCTCATAATTAAAGAACAAATATTTATAGTAAAATTTGTCATGATTTTTACCAAATAAAACTCACTAAAAAACGAGTAGTTTATTCATAGGTACCCGTGTAATCTGGTCTGTGTCTTGCCTACCAAGACTGGTAAGGATCGTCTTTAAATATATACATGAAACATATTTATAGTTGGCCATACAAAGAAACATCTATATATGTTAACTAATAACTAAGAAAACGACTTTTTTTTTTTTTTTTTTGGGGTGAAATAGCCTCTGTTTAAAAAAGAATCCAACAAAATAATTGAGTAACTCGATCATTTTACTTAAAATTTATTGGCTGTATCTCCTGGCGGACGCAGGAAAAATGACATAATTCGTCGATAGAAAGTCATGAATTCGAGTATGACTATGTTCATTTATGAAAAAAGGTTACATTTTTTTTCTCAGAAAACAATCTCCAACTTCAAGATTCTCATCTATCATGGGATAAACTCCAATTGGTATTTTTGATAGAGAAATTAAACTCTTATCAAAGATAAAATAAGATCTATTTTGCATCACATTAAAGAGATTCCTTCGTGTCGAAGTAGTAAACGTGTGCCATGGAGCTTATCAACTCTTAATTTCTACAAAAATTTCTCCAGGCCATACACCAGATTCTGCCGAGGTAAAGGGAGCAGTGGTTAAATGATAAACTGATTTTTTTTTTTTTTTCAAGAAATGGAAAATTGATATTTTTGAATGTATTAATAAGTACCTTGAGGCGCACAACTTTTCTGATGGCCAGAATTAGGCCTGGCATGAGACACTGAACATCCGTGACATCGTGTTTCAGGGTGTATACCTACAAACCATTTTTTACGGAGACAAATAGACAAAAAAGGACATGTTTAGTGCATAGTATTAGACACGATAGGATTAGACTTCTTGTCAAAGAAGCACGTACCTCCCCTGGCCGGGAAAAGTAGACAGTCGTACTAGATGGGAGACCAGGAAGAACCATGCTGTGCACTCTTACTCCATCTTCCCCCAAAACTTGACCCCTAGCCTTGTATGACGAAAAAATTATTGAGCACAAGATGGTGTTATGCATTGATACAAAGAGGATTCATCCATAGATTTTTTCAGTAGATATTGCGATGAATTGAAGTGAAAAAGATTCATTTACTCGACTCCAAATTTTTTGAGATTAGACTTATTTTCTTCTTGTTTTCTACAAATGGGATTTAGTTTGGATTGCTCACCAGAATATCTGTTGAAATGTCATCTCTATTGTATATCTGACCAAGGTTAGAAATATTGTTTGCTATTTGCATTGCATCCTGTGATGGAAAATCCTGTTCCCCAAAAGGCAAAAGGATTTCTTATAACATAACATTTACACGTGAAAACGTATCAAAGAATACGAGTATATATCAGTGTAGTTAGTACGATGTATTGAATAAGAGTTGACATCACAACTATAAATGCAATGAAATAACTTTAACTTCAGTCATGTCTAATACAGTACAATAATCCAAACATTCCCTAATAGCTCTTAAGCTTCTAGTAGTCGAGGTGTCGGTTCCTTTTTTTATATTCGAACTGGTCAAGTTTATTGGGTGGTGTTAGGAATATGTACCACCACATATCCCAACTTGTTATAAGTATGGACCAACACATATCTCCACATTGGTATGATATTGTCCACTTTGGGCCTGGACCCTCATGGATTTGCTTTTGGGCTTTACCCCAAAAGGCCTCATACCAATGGAGATATATTTTCACACTTATAAACCCATGATCATCCCCATTTTTATCCGATGTGGGACTTTGGTCGCATACCCAACAATCCTCCCCTCGAACAAAGGACCACCGAGCCTCCCCTCAAACGACCATCTATCCGTCCATCTTCCTCACCAAGAGTTTGCTCTATCCAGATCAACTCCTCTCCACCGCGTTCTGGCACACGCCTTACGTGAAGCATCCGGAGCACACCGCCTGTCCAATAGAGCTCATCAACGGATCCCATCGTGAGCTAACCGAGGCACCACATTCGTTCGGCATTCCAAGGATTCATCCACACGGCCAATTTTTGGGGATTGGCTCTGATACCACTGTTAGGAATATGTACCACCACATATCCCAACTTGTTATAAGTATGGACCAACACATATCTCCACATTGGTATGATATTGTCCACTTTGGGCCTGGACCCTCATGGATTTGCTTTTGGGCTTTACCCCAAAAGGCCTCATACCAATGGAGATATATTTTCACACTTATAAACCCATGATCATCCCCATTTTTATCCGATGTGGGACTTTGGTCGCATACCCAACAGGTGGCATATCCGACCCGATCCATACAGGTCATATTGGTTTTATAGATATCCTTTACTGACACGACCATTTTAGTAATAAAACCACAGACACAATGGGCTTTGAATTGTTAAGAAATAAATTCCACGTCGATTAATTACTGAAATATAACTAATATATAAGGGTTTGGATTACTCCTTCAGATAATATTGATACTTTAAAATGGAATCCCAAGTTTCAATTTGGTATCTGAGCCCATTAAGTTGTAATGAGCATTTCGATCCGATTAAAACTCAAACGAGCATATGAATTTCAAAATTGATTTGTTTAAACGAGCCAACAACTTTCAGATGTATGTTAAGGGATATCGATTAACAATTAAATATAGACTAATATCTAAGGATTTAATCTAAACTAGGTTGATCGTTTAAGATGGAAAGTAAAATCTTAATAAGGATGATTTGACTTATCTATATAGACTAATATGTAAGGTTTTGAATTATACATATTAACAACATTAATCTTTTAATATGAAAGCCCAAGTCTATTTTGACTTACCCCTGCAGTGGCTCTTGATTCAACAATCTCCACATTGTTGTAATGAAATGAAGCTGAAATTGCAGCTTGCTGCAGAAGTATTGATCCTATTGAAAGAGTCGGAGCTACCAGACAACCCTATAAATCAATTCTCAACATTATTATTTGCTAGAATTCAAGCTTCATGAAACTGTACATTGATGCAGAGATGGCTCATTATTACGTGTTCACAAAATATCACCTGCGAGCACATTTAAAATTATTTATAGATTGCTCGACTGGCAATAATGCTTAGAGGATCTTCCACAAAACAAGAATGGTAATTGATTGTGTTGGGTTTTGATATCCAATAAATTCGGGCGATGATGAAAAATAGATGTCGGGAATTTTATCGACACCATAGACTTTACTCGACTCGGAAACGATCTACATTTTTGGAGGGTCCAAAGTTTGTTTTGGATTATTAGGTGGATTAGTGTGTTGGCCCATTCGTTGTGGTTTGTGTTGACCCATTTATTGGAGGCCCTATTACCTTAGTAGTTGGCCCAATTGAGTGATATAACATAAACTATATATTAGCCTTTGTATTGTGTTGAAGCTGTGTATGTGCAAGAGAGGAGAGAGCTGAGAGAGAGGCAGCCGAGAGAAGAAGAGGGGCAGTCAGGTGAGGTGTTTTGTTTAGCAATATTCAACCATTGTTTTCTCTTTCCTTTCCTCCCTTTGTGGCTTGCATATCACCGCCCTTTTTGTGTCCTTTGTGGGTTAGAAGAAGAGCAACCAGACAGGGAAAATAGGGCAGCCAGTGGAGGAAAGTTTTGGGTCGAACCTTGGTGCATTTGGTGTTCGTTCGGTTGATTTTTGAGCCCGAATCAAAGGTTCTCGAGGGATTTCCGCGAATTGAATTCGTAGTGTTCGTATTTTGAAACAATATAATTCAAGTTTGGATTCAATTTCACTTTCATTAATTTATAGAACTTCGTGCCAATTTTTTAAAGATCTTTCACGTGAAAGGACTTGTTAAAGATATAATATAAATAAATCCTTCCCAATAGCTTTAACTCGAGCTCTTAGTTCAATAATATGAATTTCTCACCCTGTGCTCACCATGCTGGCTTTCTCACAAAATGCAGATAATGCAGAAACTGTCTCCATCTTGATACGAGGCACATAAACCACACTGTTCATTCCAAAAGCTGTTGCCTGTTGAATCAACATAGGAAAATCCGAAGAATTAAATCGTGCAACATTAAGTCAGATTAAGGAAGTTAAGATCTTGTGTTGTGCAATGTTGTAAGTGCAGACACAATTGGTTAAGGTAATGTAATTAAGATTAAACCTGTTTAACATTGTCATAAACCGTTGAAGGGTCGGTGAAATCCACAACAACTGCAGTTGCTTTACTCTGCCAAGAAATTCATGCTTTATAAGCTTTCTTTCGTGAACAATAAGTCAACTGAAAGGATCATCCCTCAGCAGATAAAACTTTCCATACTAGAAATAGTTACGAGAAATCCTTTCTATGTAAGAATGTTGGTAGTTAATGAGACATAAGCGTGGGTGCAATTTTTAGTTTCACCTGGGATATGGAACCTAAGACCATGGTCAGATCATTTATTATGGGAATTTCCAAAGCCTCTTCCATGTTACAAACCTACACTAGTAATAAAATTGTTAAGACAATAAAACTCAAAATTAACCCAAGAAATAAAATATTAACATTAATAAAAAATAAAAAAGGGGAAAATTAACACAAAAAACCTTTCCCATATCTTCTCCAATTAGGTATGAATCAACTGCACCAGCCACTTCCATTCCTCTTGCCTTTGTTACAGCTAACACAGCTGCCCTACCTATTTCCTTAGCTGCTCCATTTATGATTACCTTTTTTTCACAATAGAAAAAATATATATCTTAGATTTATGGTAAATAAATAAAAATAAGTACTTTTTTTTTTACTTTGACATTTCATTTTTTAATGACATTTAGTACGTGATAAGGGTTGTTAGGTCTACTTATCTCAAAACCGAATATGAGGTTTGGTATCAAATTTAACAAAATCAATCTCAATATCTCATTATTCTGAGCACCTAAAATGGAATATGGGACTAGAAAATTGTTACCTTGATACTGCTCTGAGAGGGCTGGAAAGAGCAAGAGATGGAAGGGATTTTTGTGATAATTTTGCAGTGTATAAAGGTTGTGGGATGAAATTTGCAGCTCAATGCTGCCATTGTTGCTACAAAGTAGTTAATGAGAGAAGAATATGACGAGGGGAGAAAATAAATAATTTTGTTTACTATTTTTTTAATTCTTTGAATTCGAAGATAAGGTTTTTGTGTCTTTTGCTAGGAAGGAAATGTGGGGACAATGATAATTGGGCAAGTCGATAATAAAATGACTGGCCAATGCTGTGGTACATTTGGACCCATGAGATTTCTAGGTATTACTTGAACTTGATAAATGAAATTCATCTATAGATTATCATATTGTTATGGGTATACTTGATCGGACAATGTTGAATATAACTTAGAAAAGAAGGTAAATTTGTTTTTGTTGGAAATTGGTTTATAAAATATAGCTTTTGTATCAACATCGATCAAATATTCGAATGTGTTCTGATAGTCAATTTGTGTGTATGAATAGACAAATGCGTTCAACTCGTCGAGTATTTTATTTGGATTCATAAAATCAATTCTGTATGAATGAGAAATTGATATCTAAAAGTGAGGTTGAATAAATAAAATAAAACGAGAATTTCATACATAAGTTGACATCTCGAGCAGCCGCCTCGCGGACAACGAGCAGCCAACTCACTGAAAAACTCACTCAAGTGATCAACTGGGCGGTTAGCTAGCAGTCTAAACGGTTGTGATTGTTCGTGAGACATGCTAAATTTTGGGATGTGTTTCTTCGACGCAACCCCTCAACCTCTATAAATTGGATTCCATTGGTGGTCTAAAATCATTCCATATCATATGCATTGATCATATTACTCTAAATCATTGCAAAATCAAGAGTTTTCTAGCATTAAAAATCAATCAAAATAGAGCGTGTTTTTCAATTTATAGTTTGTGATTTCTTGTCATTTGAAGTGCTTCTATAGCAAGGAGGAAATTGTTTTATCTTGGGAAACGATTGTCAAGACACCGTGAGCACCTTGACGGACAAATTTGTCTTAAAGAAATAATGTTAAACATTAGCCCCGGTTTACAAACTTCATTATTTTTTCTTCATTTCTGTAACTTATCTTTGTCATTCCAATTAAGTGTTTAACTTGTTTAAGTTATTCAAATTATAATTTACAAATTCACAAATATACACCACTTATTTTAAGATGAATTTTCTGTCGCTTTGCTTGTTATATTTTGAATCTCTTCATCTTCAGGGATGACAACACATTGCTACTCTTTTCTTCAATTTTGTTGTGATAAACTTCTATTTTCATAACAGAAATACATACCGTTGGGACTAATTCTAGTCAAACCACAAATGGTACAACAAGTACAGTTCCTTCGATGGCTAATCGCTTCAAACTACTCCAAGTGAAGAAAAATTGAAGAAATTCAATGGGGGTGGATTTCTAGATATGACAACAAAGATGTTGTTCTACCTCACCACTTTAAATTTGGCAAATTTTCTTACCGAAGATCCTCATGTCGTACAAAAAGGAGAGATTATTGCATTGGATATATGGAACCACTCGGACTTCTTATACAAAAACTATATCCTAAATGGAATGGACAACATACTATACATAGCGTATAGTGCTATGAAATCTGCAAAGGAACTTTGGGTGTCTTTGGAGAAAAATTACAAAATAGAAGATGCCGGCACGATAAAATTCATCTTTGAAAAGATCCTCAGCTACGAGATGATAGACTCCAAAATCATCATTGCTCAAGTCCAAGAATTGCATGTTCTTTTACATAACATACATACTGAGAACATGAAGTTGGTTGAGTCATTCCAAATTGCTACTATCATCGATAAACTCATTCATTTATGGAGAGATTTCAAAAACTATCTTATGTATAAATGCCAAGAGATGTACTTAGAAAAACTTATTGTCTGACTAGGGATAGAAGGAGACTAGAAATATTAAAAGGAAATTTAGAGTGTGTTTGATAGAGACTATTTGGGAAAAATGAATTTTGAAATAGTGATATGATGGGAAATGTGTGGTTGAAAAAGAAGGAAAAGTTATTGATGTGATGGAAAATACTATTTTATTGAAGAATGTGTGGTTGAAAATGAGTAGAAGAATGAGAATGAAAATAAAAATGTGGATCAAACGGAGCCTAAGTGTTCAATTTGGGCAAGCAAAGATCGATTTAGAGAAATCCGGTTCAAGGATCAATAAGAATATAAAGCTCTTGGGTGATTTACCAAAGAGAGACAATAACAAGAGTGCTAAGAAGTTCAAAGACAATTGCTATAACTGTGAAAAATTGGGATATCATACAAGTGAATATCACAAGCCTAAGAAAACTGCACAAACGAATGTATTTAAAAGAGACACCTTATCTGAAAGGATACAAGATATGAGCTTATCTACAGTTATTTCTGAATGTAACAACGTTGAAAATCCAAAAGAATGGTGGATTGATATTTATCCTACCTACCAAAATTGTACCGACAATGCAATGTTCTCAAACTACTAAGAACTCAATGGAGAACAACTTTTCATGAGAAATTCTGCAAGTTCGAAAGTTGAAGGATAAGGAAAGTGACTTTGAGGATGACTTTCGACAAGGAACTCGATCTCAACAATGTTCTACATGTACTAAACATTTGCAAAATTCTTGTATTCACAAACACGAGGCCTTAGATGTTTTCAAATATTATAAGACTAAACTTAAAAATCAACTTAACATATGAATAAATTACTCAAACTCATAGAGGATGAGAATACGGGGCACCGTTTGAAAATTTTTATTCAGAATATGGCATTATTCATTAAATAATGGTATCTTACTTCTCTTAATCAAATGGTATTGCTTAATGCAAAAATCGAACTCTTAAAGAGATGATGGATGCTATGTTGATAAGTTCACGTCTACCCAAAACATGTAGAGAAAGCTATATTTTCATTAAATGTCATTCTTAATAAAATACTATAAAAGAAAATGGATGAAACCCTACATGGATTACGGAAAGGTCATCAACCTTCTTATAAACATTTGAAAGTGTGTGGGTATTTGGCCAAAGTTGAAATGCCAAAGTTGAAATACCAAAGCCCAAGTAAGTTAAAATTGGGCCTAAGATAATTGATTGCATATTTATTGAATACGCCAATAATAGTGGTGCATATCAATTTCTTGTTCATAAATTTGATAAATAAGACATACGTGAAGACACTATCATTGAATCAAGAAATGTTGCATTTTTCAAAAATGTCTTTCCATGCAAAGACAAATAAGAAATAAGTTCAAACAAATGAACTTTTAAAACTACAAATAGCATTCCTCTAAGTGATGAAGAACCAATGGGCAGTAAAAGGATCGGAACATCTACATCATATGGTCCTGATTTTCTAACTTATATGATAGAAAATGATCTAAAGATATTTAATAAAGAAATATCTACTCTGGAAGAATCGTATTTGAAAGAAGCTATCAATATTGAGATAGAATCCATAATGCAAAATCATATTTGAGAATTGATTGATCTCCTACTGGAAAATAAGCCTTTGTGGTGTAAAGTGATTTTCAAGAAGAAATTGAAACCGAATGGATTTATTGATAAATAAAAGGCTAGGTTGATCGCAAAAGGCTATAAATAAAAGGAAGACCTTGATTTCTTCGATACATACTTACCAGTTACTAGAATCATTTCGATTAGAGTTTTTATTATAATTGTTGCCTTGCATAACCTTAGATTTTTCAAATGGATGTTAAAACTACATTTTTTAATGTTAAGTTAGAAGAACGAATATATATGGAGTAACTTGAAGGGTTTATTGCTCTTAATGGAGAAAAGAAAGTATACAAACTCATTAAATCCTTGTATGGGTTGAAGCAAGCTCCAAAGTAATGGCACTAAAAGTTTGACAAACTAATGTTGTCAGATTGTTTTAAAATTAACGAGTGTAACAAATGTACACACACACACACATATATATATAACATACACTAAAGCTTATGTAATCATATGTCTATATATTGATTACATGTTAATTATGGGCAATTGTCATGATATCATCATGAACTCAAAGAAAATATTGACAAAACATTTCGACATTAAAGATATGGGTGTGGTAGTTGTTATATTAGAGATTAAAACTTCTAGGAAATCTGATGGAATAGTTCTTTTCCAATCTCATTATGTTAAGACCGTACTTAAAATATTTAATGTATACGAGGAAAGTCCAGTGAAAATCTCAATTGACTTAAGTTTACACTAAGTCAAAATAAGGGTGAGCCAGCGTCCCAATTGAAATATTCACATGTTATAGGTAGTTTAATGTATATTACAAATTACTCTAGTCCGAATATAACATATGTTGTAAATAAATTAGTAAATTCACCAGTAATCTAAGCAATGACCATTGAAAGACATTGAATAGAGTTCTTAAATATCTAAGATTTACATTAAATTTTGGATTGTAGTTTACAAGATATCCAGCTTTCTTGGAAGGATATTGTGATGCAAATTAAATATTCGATACAAAGGATTTCAAGTCTACTAGTGATTATGTTTTTACCATTAGTGGTGCTGCCATATTTGGAAGTCTTCAAAACAAACTTGTATAGCTCGATCAATGATGAAATTGAAGTTTATTACTTTAGATAAAGTTGGAGAAGAAGCAACATGGCTTCAGAACTTCTTGGAGGACAATCCATGTTGGTCTAAGCCGGTACCTGCAATTGACATACACTGTGATAGTCAATCGGTTATTGAAAGAGCAAAAAATAGTATGTATAATAGTAAGTCTATATATATATATATATATATATATATATATATATATATATATATTATAGACATAATATCATTAAGCAATTGATCCAAATGGTATTATTTATATTGGTTATGTAAAGTCTAAGGACGACATCGTGAATCCACTCACAAAAGGTTTACCTAGAGATCAAGTATATTGTCTATCAAAATAAATGAGCTTAAAACCTACTATGTAAGAGTCTATATAATGGTAATTCGACCTTATTGACTGAAGATCTCAACATCTTGATTCAATGGGACAACAGTTATGAAGATTCCGTGAAGCACTTAGGAATTATTTTCTACCCGTTCCTATGATAATAAAAGTGATTTTCTGCAAAATGTATGAGGTTAAGTTATACTTTTTAATGATTCCTATAACTTGAATAAGTCAAGTAGATTATGACAAAATACTCTTCATATGAGGTCATCTATATAAGTGTGAAGTGGGGCTACTTCTATGAGAATTTTGAAGGTGATATTCTCTAAAATATTTATGAAACCCAAAAGTGGTTCAGAACTAAAATGGACACAACCATGAGAATTGAAATTGTTAGGGAAGATATTATGTGGGTCAAAGCTAGAAGCTACCTCTCATGATGCAATATCTTTCCGCCAGTACTCTCTACTAATGTTTGCACTATCATTTGCATTTTTGGTAATTTCAATTCATGTGAGGAATTATTGAAAATTGGTTTATAAAATATTGATTTTGTATCAACTTCGAATAAATATTCAAATGTGTTCCGGTTGTCAACTCGTACGTATAAATAGACAATTTCGTTTTATGTGTCGAATAGACGATCATAGTATATTTGCATTCACAAAATCAATTTTGGATGAATAAAAAATTGATGTCTAAAAGTGAAGTTATATAAATGAAATAAAACAAAAATTTCATATATAAGTTGACTGCTCGAGCAATCACCTCGTAGGCAAGTAGCAGCCAACTCCTTGAAAAATTTGATCGAGCGATACGAACAGTTGTTACTGTTCATGAAACATGTTGAATTTTGTGGCGTGTTTCTTCGGTCACAACCCCTCAACATCTATAAATTGGACTCCTTCGGTGGTCTAAAATCACTCCACATCATATGCATTGATCATATTTCTAAACCATTGCAAAATCAAGAGTTTTCTTGTATTAAAAACCATTTAAAGTAGAGAGTATTTTTCAATTTCAAGTTCGTTGTTCCTTGTCATTTGAAGTGCTTCTACAGCAAAGAGGAAACCGTTGTACATTTGGAGATGATTGTCAAGACATCATGAGCACCTTGACAGGGCAAATTCGTCTTAAAGAAATAGCGTTAAACATTGTCTTTATCATTTTAAGTAAGTATTTACTTTTTAAGCCACCGTTTGGCTCCCATTATGTAAAATTTTAATGGTTGGAAAAATGTTTTTTGAAGAATGAGTGGTTAAAAAAGAAAAAAAAAAATTGAAATTATAAGTAATGTTATTTTATTAGAAAATGTGTAGTTGATAGGAAGATAGAGAAAAATGAATTATAATTTTAATGAGGATCAAACAAGGCCGATCTAATTTATTCAAAATATAATTTGCAAATTCATAAACATACACCAATAGTTTATCTATTCATATTGTATTTAAAATGAATATATAGTTGTTTGTGATGGATCAACTTACCCCTGTTTGACGCTATTATTTGGTATTATAATTTTTGGAATAGTGTTTTTTTGAAAAAGTTTTTAATTTAGAGTAATATTATTTTATGAAAGATCGTATCATTGAAAATAAAAGAGAAAAATTATAGGCTACGTTTGGCCCTCATTTCATTCTCATTCTCATTTTTTTTTCTCTTTCTTCATTTCAACCACACATTTTTCAAATAAAATAATATTACACACAAATCTAAAACTTTTCATCATTTTTCCGCCACACATTTTTCCATCAATCATTATTCCAAAAATTTCTTTCTCATTAAAATCAATATCAAACACACTCATAATATGAAATAATGGTGGCGAAACGGGAGTTTAGTGCTAGTCTTTTTAAACATGGCTAACTTACAACAACAATAATGAATTTGTTATCGATAAGCGTAGGAGAACCTGTCCTTGCAAGTTCTTGGCTCAATATGGCTCATAAAGAATAATTAAGGGCTTATTTGATAATGCATTATTAGGAAGGTAGCCAAACTTCATTTTTAATAATATTTTTTCAGTCATAATTTTTATCAACTTTTTAATTACGTATTTCATGAGATCCACTAATTTATTTGCTAAAAATCTATATCAAATAGACATTAAATAATTTTACAAAAGAAATAGAAAGAAATATATAGGTTTTTTGAAGGGGAAAAATATGATATGGTAAGTTGTCAACTCAATGCCCTTTCTATGTTTGATAGCATGTGCAGTACAACTGTACAAGACCAGTAACGAGGAATTAATAATGAAATTGAAATCTTAGGCTACAGTTACGCAAACACTAATTCCAGACACAGAGGCCTACAGTTTAAAATCAGTGGCAAATTTTGCTAAAAATCATATTTTTATAAACTTTTATAAAAGTTGATGAAAGATGTAATTGAAAAATTGATAATAATTGTTAATCATGTGAAATATTTGGTTGAAAATGAGTTTTAGAAAAAATGATTTAAAAAAAAAAAAAGCGAAATAGGGACTAAAATGGACGTGTCATCATAAAATGATCAATATACTTCAATTTTTGTCATAAAATAATCTATTTTTATTGTTTAATTTACCATATATTTATAAATTATTGCAATTAAATAAATAAAAAAAATTATTTTATTTCTTATTTTATATTTCGACATGTTATTTGACCATACCTAGAGTAAAGTTTTTGAATATTACGAAAAACAATAATATATTTCTGATTGTCTTAAAATTTAAATTATTAGAAATGAGCAATGTGTATTAATTAAATCGTATCTTCAATATGCTTACATGCAAATTGAATTCCCTTTTTTTTTTTTTAATTAAAGTTCTAACATTTGCACAATTTTTATAATGGACGAAGCTTGAACCCAACTTTTTTGCTAACTCTAATCTCATTTTTATTTTTTTTGTTGACGAAGGAACCCGCAGTCATTACCGTTCGGATGCGCACTGGATAAACCCTCAAGTTGACGCAATAGTCTGCAAATCACGCTACCCAAATTAACCACACTAGATAAGTTCAGTGCGACAAACTCGATCAAGAAAGTATTGATAAGGAAAATCGAACTCGTTATTAAAAATCTCTACACTTACCTACTCTATCAACTCGATCATTCCATGAGGGACAATCTAATCTCATTTTTATTATTAGGTGATGAGTGTGGATATATATTGATGTTACCAAAAATTGTCCCACGTTGATTCTCGAGCTTGACGATTGAGAATGACCACGAACGAAATCTTCGATACCTAAAACAAAGGCAACGAGGTGTGACCTCGTCGCCCCTCCGATGCTTAAGTTAACGAGGGGAAAAATATTAGCGTAATACTATAAATTATATGTAAAAGCGTACTTGAATAATGAATTATGTCATGTATTTATAAAATAGGTAGTATACTTCTAGTAGGATTAGATTATCAAGTACCTTATCCTTTTAAGAGTTGTAGGATGTGTTAGAGTTCTATTAGAATAAGACAAAAGAGATATAGTAGGATTCAATCTTATCGAAATTGAATAAGTTTAAAGATGGAAGTATAGTTCTAATAGACTGTCTTTTAAGATAGAGAATGAGATATAAATAAAAATCCAAAGTGATGTGGAATCATCACGTACGACAATATAGCCCGACGAGAATATCTTGGAAAAACTCCTAAAATGATTGGAAACAACCTCGGGCATTGTTGTTCGGGGTTGATCCAAAAATGACCATATCATATATAAACACAAATCATTTTCAGAGGTCAAATCCATTACATTATTTTAAATTGGATGGACCGTAGGCAGTTGGGTTTTCATTTTCAACTCGTAGTAGCTTCTCGTTTTCATTGTCCAAATTTGACTATTAAAAAGACTTCGCACCACCTCAGAAACGACGTCTGGTGATAAATAATCTGGGCATCAAAATTCGAAGCTACCAAGGGATATTTACATATTGTCATAGCTTAAAACGTGTATTTTAACGGTTTCATGAAATGTGTGGAATATGTTTGACTCGCCTAAAAATTGCTCTAAAGTAACTTATTTTATACTTGAAAAGAAGAAACAAAAATAACATACAAACATAGTTAGATTTTTATTTTTTTTTAAAAATAAAAAATTACTTAAATTAACTTTTACATTTGAAAGCTTGTCGCAAATAAAATTTTCCAACCAATTTTTTTTTTAGGATCTGTTTGATAGCAAAGATGGAAAGGCAAAAAATTTCCATATAAGTTGAAAAATAAAAAATCATCTAATTTGTTGAAAACAAGTTTAAAGTTGTTGTACCTTGAAAAATATTTTTCATTTTCACGTTGCAATCAAGCGGTCAAAGTGAAAAATATTTTCTTTAGATGTGATATTTTTCATGACAAATGTGTCAATCAAACAGAGTCTTAATGTTTAATTATATTTAATTCCTGTTAGTGGGAATTAAAATCAAGATTATTCAAGTCAAAATCAACAATTACACTTTTCATGAAAATCACAATTTGTCAATTATATATTTCATCAATTTTTATCAAAATATACTGAAAATCAGATTTAATATAAACCAAACAGGTGTTTAATCTTGTGAACCCGACTTTTTTTACTTTATTTTTACGACAATAAGTAGAAAATATACAAGCCATTGACTTTTTTATATGGCAAACATGTGTTTAATCTTGTGAACCTGACTTTTTTACGACAATAAGTAGATAAAAGTCATTGGCTTCATTGTTATTATTATTATAATAATAATATTATTATTTTTGCTTCTTATTATTATTATTATTTTTCAATCTTGCAAACGTGACAGGATAGTTTGACTTTTTCGAATTCACTCTTTTCACACATGGCCACCAATTATTTTAGTATTTTTAAGCCTTTCATATTTGCATAATAATTTGAACTGCTACAATTTATCAATTTTCATCTCAATATTTTTTTATAGAAGAAATAAATAGTTAATGCGGTGGAGAAATAGTTTTTAATTCTTATTGAGTGATTTCGTGTATATATTCTGACATAGGAGATCCATATAACAATTAATAAAAAATTGTTAAGTTTTGATACCTAATAAATTTAGGGTGATAATGTTAAATAGTTTCGGATTATATTTTATAGGCATCGGTCTATAAATAAAATATTTATATACATACTGTGCGTTTGTTTTGCCCTTTTGTTGAGAAAAAAATCGAGGCTGCTTCTCCTCCATCTCCTTCGTGTCTTTGCCTTCTATTGTCTTCTCTTTGCCTTTGTGGTTTGCAAATTACCACCATAACATTTTTCCTTTGTGGGTGAGGAATGGGGAAAAAAGAATGAAAGTAGCGGGTTGGAGTTTTGGTTGATTGGTTGATATTGATTGATAAGTTGAAACTGAGCCTGGAATCCATCAATTGAAGATTAATTCCGTTACATTTCGTATCAGCGCAATTATAAGTGAATGAAAGTTGTGGGTTGGAGTTTTGGTTGGTTGATTGATTGATATTTATTGGTAAGTTGAAACTAAGCCCGAAATCCATCAATTGAAGATCATTTCCGCTACAAGATTAAATAGTTTCGACTATTTCAGAGTAAAATGCCAAAATAAGCATTTTTTTATTAATTATCTATTGATGTTGTAAAATATATTTTATATATTGATTTTAAATTTATTAATTATAATTATAATTTGTTCATTATTTTTTCGTTGATGGATATTTAGTCCCTTTTTGAGTCTCATTATTTAAAAATTCATTTTTTTTCAAACTCATTTTTAAGAACACATTTTTTCAATAAATTATTATGTACGTAATTTTTTTTTCTATTTTTTTAACTACACATTCTTTAAGAATTAGGTACGAGGGAGATTTTGTTTACACATTTACATGCCATGATAGAAATAAATACAAAATAATATATTTTCTGGAAAGAAAAGTGAGCAATTATGATGAAAATATTATAGATTACAACACATAATGTGAATATGAAATGAGTAATGCTATTCTGAAAACTATCGATAGTCGTCTTATGGGCTATATACATGTCAATTTATTTTTTAATACATTAATATGATAATTTGTTATTATTTTATCAACAAAATAACAAATTGTCATGTGTATACCACATATGATGACTAACGATAGTTTTCACTATGAATATCATTATTCATATGAAATCCATTTACTAAATTTTAGTACGAAAAGAATTTATCTAAATTGATGTTTTACCTTCATTTGACATGGTGCTAGAGTTTTTAGTTTTGGGGTGAAAGAAAATGATAAAATTATATAAAATAATAGAACTTTGCTATACAAACAAGACATTTTGACATAATTTTTAAAAAAAGGGACACGTGTCAATCATTGATTGAACAGTTAGAGAGAGAGAGAGAGAGAGAGCCAAACAGGTGCTGACATGCGGGGCGATCTCCTCTCTTCCTGTGTCTCCACCCCTTATTGATGTCATGCAAAGTGAAATAAGGGACGTGATGAAATTTTTTTGGGTGCTAAAATAAGGATAGTTTATAGCATTATTCCTCAATTTATTCTTCAATTAACAAGATGGTCTCAATTTTCAAAAAAGTAACAAGTTCATTCTTAACATTTAGTTATAATCGTATAACCAATCCCAAGGCATAAATTGAATAAATCTTTATTACGCTTTTTATAAAAATAAAATAAAAAACACCAATCAATAAAAAATTAGAAATATTATTTTACAAAGACAAGTGAAAGTGGCATGACGTATGCAACTACAATAGAAAATTAAGGGCGGGCCATTAACGAATAAAAGTAATTAAAAGCAAATTATTGGAACAATGATGTTATAAGTACATTTTTTTTGACATTATGATTGACACTCTACTCACATACAAAAAGTACAGTCCATGATTAAAATAATCGTAGACCCCACCATATGTGAGTGGAGTGTCAATCATGGTATCAAAATGGAGTGTACTTGTGACTTAATTCTTATTTGAAAGCTAAGTGAAAATTCATTCATGCTGTCGGTCATTGACCGGCTTTTCTCAATCATTCGACAGTAATAGACATCTGTCCTGCATTGTATGTTTAGCTAATAATTAAGAATTAAATTATTTGTACCATCTTGTTTATACTTTAGTTTACTCGATCTCATCCATCCTCTCATATGGAGGTCGAGCCCCACGCATTTATTAGAGCCGCCTCAAATTCCTAAAACACTCTCATGCCCACCTATTTTATGATAGGTCAATTCTCACACAACCACAAGGGTACAAATAAATTTTTTTTTTTTTCAAAATAAAAAAATTATTAAATTTAAACGTACGATTTGCCCCTGTTTGATGGAGGTTAAAATTAGAGTCAGTTTGATTGCAAGATGAAATTTGGGTGGAAATAAAACGAATTTCAGGGAATTGAATTACTTAGAAATTATTTTGTTGAAAATTGTCAATTAATTGTATTTGGTTGATATAATTTTTCACTTGAAAAATATTAAAATTTTCAATCTTTTGGTGTTCTTTTGATTTTGTTTTTCTTGAAAATTAATTAAAGGATAAAATTTCTTACAGTTGGAGATAAAATTTGTTTAGATTGCCAAAAAATAAAAATAAAAATAATTAATTTTTTTTTGTTTGACTTTATTTTTCATGAAAATTGTCAATTAAAATGATATATTTTTTTTATAATTGGAGATTTAATTTATTTCAATTTCCAAAAATAAAATAAAAAAAATAAAATTGGAAAATCACCTCCCACCAAAATCAAAGGAATTGAAATTTTACCAAATCAACGAAATTATGCACGTGTGGGAAGAAGGAAAACGAATTCCATGACAAATTTTGCAATCAAACAAAGAAAAATATGGAAATGGAATTGATTTTCCTAGATTGATGGAAAATTTGCATCAATCAAACTGGTTCTTAGATTTTTAGTAAATTTTAATAGAGATTTTTGAAATGTGTAATTAAATTTTTTTGAAGTTATTTAACTTTGATTTAGATTAAAATCTGATTATGATAATTTTGCATATTTTATACGTCATCTACAATAAAAATTCACAGATAAACCCTGTTGCAGTTTTGACTTTGTATCTATTAACGTTAAAAACATGCTTTGGCGGCTTTGTATGGCAGATTTCATTAGTAATAACATTTTTTTCTTGAAATGTTCTTTATTAATTAATTATATATTGTAGAGTAATCGGAGCTCAATGTCTGTTCTGTGCGCTGTCCATATATTTTCTATCTGCTCTCTACTTTATTTTTTAAATTATTTTTCGAGCCTTCTCAATAATCAGAGACGGGGGAAGAAAAATCAACCCAAGATTCTTTATTTGTACTCTGATTATTTTTTTATAGTTGTTTTCGGGGCTAATTTCCATCGGGTTAATCTGAGTTTGAAGATTTGAAGAGTCAATATTCTTCCCAGATTTCACGCAACCATTGATTCTTTCTTCTACATTCCAGCCTTTTTGTAAGAGATCTGAAAATCCCTCTATTTTCTCTCTCTGTAAAATTTCAACTCGAGGTCACATAATCAAATCTTGTATTTTTCTTCAGAATGTGAAGTAAAATTTTCCTATTTACTTTCTGTGTAGATACACACAATTACGTGCAGTTCGGGATTTTGTGACAACTTGGAGATGGGATATGTATGAATCTACTGTTTGATCTGAATTTAATTGCATCGAATTCAAATTATCACCAGCAATTCCAGTTGGGTATTTTTATTGAAAATGATGCGAATGAAGACAAAAAGTAATGGGGTGCCGCCAAAGAATGGTTGCGGAAGTAATGATGCTTGGGAACTTAGGCCCGGTGGAATGTTGGTTCAGAAGCGTACTGATGCTGACGAAAACCAGGCGCCACCACCGACAATCCGAGTTCGGGTCAAACACGGGTCGATTTACCATCAAATTCATATCAGTTCTCAAGCTACCTTTGGTAATTATCAATAATGAATTCCTCTTTCAATACTCATTCAGCAGTTAATAGTTATTGCAACTAATTTTCTTGATTCTTGACTTGCATTGGAATTTGGATAGTACCAAACTTGGAGAAATACTTGTTTAGTTATTGTTAATTTAGAATCAATTAACTTGAATGCAGGGGAGTTGAAGAAAAAGTTAACAGAACCGACGGGATTGCACCACCAGGATCAGAAGTTATCTTACAAGGATAAAGAGAGGGATTCCAATGCATTTCTTGATACAGCAGGAGTTAAGAACAAATCGAAACTTGTTCTAACGGAGGATCCAATTAGCCTAGAAAAAGGGTACATTGAGATGAGAAAAAAAACTCTAAAATGGAAAAGACAGCAAAATCTATATCGGAAATAAGCTTGGAGGTGGATAGATTTGGTGGGCAGGTGATTCCCGAGGAATACTTAATATTTGAGAGTACAGTCGATAAAATTTCAGCATATTTTTCTTCTTTACTACAAGAATTATTATCTTGATTGCAACTTGTAGGTTTCAGCTTTTGAATCTGTAATTTCTAAAGGTGGAAAAGTGGCTGAAAAAGATTTAGTAAATCTGATTGAGTTGTTGATGAATCAACTGCTTAGATTGGATGGAATTAATGCTGAAGGGGATGTCAAATTACAAAGGAAAATGCAGGTAAAAGCTCTTAATTATGCTGGGACTTAAAACCAAAATTCTCCAATTTGGAACTCTATTGTTTAGGGGATCATTTAAAAGTTTCTGATTTGCTGCTTATTTTGAAGGTGAAACGAGTACAGAAGTACATCGAGACTCTTGATATGCTGAAGATAAAAAACTCAATACCTATTAGCAGCGGAAACTCATCTCAACAGAGTCAGCAACAGAGGTACTCAAATGGGCATGTTTCAATACCAGTTCAAGAGCCATTGAACTCAAATGGGAGCGTTTCGTCTCCCAGTCAACAGCAACAACCACCCCGGAATTCATTTGGGCTGTCATTAATCGATTCGCCACCAAAGAAACAACAGCAGCCCTCAAGGCACTCAACCTCCGGGACATTTGTGATAACAACACAGTGGGAAACGTTCGATTCTGCACCGGCACCATCAGTGTCGGGCGTCAGCTCTGGTATCCCTTCAACATCCAAAGTGGCTTCAAGGACAATTAATCCAGCACAACCTAGTTTTAATTGGGATTTGCTTTGAGTAGGTAGTAGCACAAAGTATATGTGCTTAGTGTGGATGTGCATTTTGGACTTGTTTTCAAGTTGGTTTGGTATCTATTCTCCATTCTTTTCTGTATTTAGTCTTTGTTAGCATCCCCTTCATATGTGTCATTCACTAAAGAAATAAATGATGCTACTATGTAATAGTGTTATGTATTACCTTTATTCTGTTAACTCGTTCTTGCGAATTGGATTTTTTCATGTAGTAGAACAGCATTTCATAGCAAGACGAAAACTTTGTCAAATTATTAATACATTTAGAGCCATTAATTCTTTTTTACCACTTGGATTCGGATTATTGCTAGCTCCATGATAAGTGCGTTTTACACACTTATTTAGCTACAAAACATGGCTAATTGTGAACGTATATATATTGAAATATGGCTAAATTCGGTATAATTTGTGTTTGTAGGATTACATTGATGGATATAACGAGAAGTATGTGAAAACGAGCGAAAAATGACCAAAATGGAAGAAAATGAAAGTTCAAGGACTAACGTGCAAATATTCAAAAGTTGTGTCGACCCAAACGATGAAGATTTGAGAGTACTAGGAGTCAATTGGTTGAAAGAAGATGTCAAATGGATGAAATATCGTCAAAGTATGATCACACATCAATTTCTAATCGAAAAGTTATGCACCGATTATTGAGACTCATTTTTGACATGGTAAAAGATCGAATTGGAAGATGATGTCCGAATCAAAGTTGTATCTCTTTGAGTTGTCTTTCCAATTCACTTTGAATCACCTCAATCGGACATCAGTAGAGAAAGTTATGACAAAAATACTGAAAACTGTCTAGCAGAGAAAAACGTTGTTCCAAGCGGTCGCTTGAAACAAATCTCAAGCGGTCGCCCAGAACCATTTAGGGAATCCAGGAGTTGAATTTTACAAGTCAAGCGGTTGCTTGTCTTACCGCTTGGTACGAATTTGACGCGAATATTTTAGTTTCCTTATTTGAATCAACCACCTATGGAAACACATCTAGGACTCTTTTATAACCCTAAGGACGACCAGAAATAGGGGTTACGCCTAATTTGACATTTTTTGACATATTGGAGAGTAAGAAGAAGGTGAAGAACTGAGAGATTACTTCAATATTCAAGATTTACATTTAAAATTGAAAGGGTGATGTCTTCTTTAATTGAATTTCTTTCTTTTCTTAGTTTTATCATGTTAGACTAGATTTTATAGTGCTAGGTGAACGATGAACCATGTAATGTGATATTTTAATTCCTACTTTTATATATTTGACGTTAAAACGCTTTTTGAATTTATTGAATGGTTTATATACATTGAATTTTATGCATAATTATTGTGCACATGATTATGTGATTGTGGTAGTTTATTTTATCCATTCGAAAGAGGAAAAATAGATTAGACAAGGTATAAATCATCGTAAGGTCCGATAGGGGATATATATATATACTGTTATTCTTTACGTGAATCTCTAAGTGTTCATAAATATTCATGCATTTTTATATATTTGCACCCGTCATAGAGATATAGTCGGTGTCGTATATGAAAATAGGTTCAAACTTAATCGAAAGAGAGTCTTGAATAAAATATGAACATTGATTCGTCATAATTCAAATGTGTTGTCAAATTGTAGAACTAGGGGTGAAATAGATCGTTGCATGGGAATTCGCGAACCTAGTACGCCTTTTATTTGATTATTATCTCAATTTTGCATTTAGTTATATCATCGCACGTAGTTAAATTTGCATTCATTTAGTTAATTCATTTACTTTTGCATAAGTAGCTTACTTAATTTAGTTGTAATTTAGTTACAAACACTCAAACAACATTTTTAGTTTTGGTTAAGGTCGAATTTGATAGAATTAAACTATTAAATCTCTGTGGGAACGATACTTGGACTTCAAAATTCACTTTATTACTTGAAAGGAACCGTATACTTGCGGTACAGGTAATTGGCGCAAAACATCCCTACCTTTGAAGGTTTCTGTGGAAAACATCATCACCTTTCGTTTTTTGATGCGGATTTTCTTGCACAAAACGTCCTTCCGTCCACTTTCCGTTAGAATGCACCGTTAAATCTTTAGGTAATTGGCACAAAACGTCCCTACCTTCCACATTTCTTTGCGCTGAACGTCCATTTCATCCATTTTTAGCAAAAAATAACTAATATACCCTTATATTTAAATAAAATAAAAGAAAAATAAAGCACAAATTATAAAAATACTCTCAAACTTTTTCAAAATGTGCAAATGAGTTCCAAACTTTTTATTAAAATTGCAAATGAGTCCAATCATTTGATCTAAGAATTAAATTTTGTTTAATGTACACGATAAATTTTCTTCAGAATTGACATTGACCATAATTTTGACTAAATTTAAAAGAATAAAATGGTAACTTTATATTTTTATAATAAAATAACTAAAATCAAATAATTAAATCAAAAACCCAATTATCTTCTCCAACCACCCCACCCTGCTCTACCCTATTTTAACACAATTACACCAAAAAAAATGGTCGTCGTTTCCACAATTCACACACCTCCAGACCATAAGGGCGAGTTCACCAGTGGAGGCGTTGCAGGGGACCAAGAGACAATCACTATACTCTCTCAAACAACCCCTTGCGTTATATGAATCGACCATGGTAAGGTCAACTGCTGCATCTGGGTGGACAGTTTTGTGGATATCTGTGGTTTTGGGGGTGGCGTTTGGGTTTCTGTTGGTGGTGGCCGCCTTGGCAGTAGTGGTGCCGGCGACTCTGTTAATGTGGATTACTGGTGGTGGAGGGCAAGAACAGACGGCTGAGATTATTGGGTTTGTGGTTAAGATTTTGATTAAAGAAGGGAATGTTGTGGCTGCAATTTGTGTTGTTTTTGGCTAATTTGTGCAGTGCCGGCGAAGTGGAATGGGTTGACCCTATCATATCTCGTTCGCGACTATGGAATTTTTGATTCTGGGCATCGACATGTGGGACTGGTTTTGACGAATGAAATCAGTCGCCTTGGTGACGAAAATCGGATTCTTCTTCTTCTTCTTGCAGTGGCTCAACTGTAAAAATTGTGGGTTCAAAACGTTCCCCCTCCACCGGAGATTGGTGGCGGAGGTTGTGGTGGTGGGAGGAGGCGCTACTGCTCGATATATGCGCTCATAATTTAGTGGTATATAATTTAAGGAAAATTGCAACTGAGGTTGTGGTGGTTGGAGGAGGCGACGACGGTCGTGGTGGTGGGAGGAGGAGGCGGTGGTAGTGGTGCCGGCAGTGTGCTGGTGGTTGTGCCAGCAGTTTTGGTTTTGGATTGGGTGGGGTGGTGTGGTGTGGGGGTGGTTGGAGAAGATAATAGGGTTTTTGATTTAATTATTTGATTTTAGTTATTTTTATTATAAAAATGTAAAGTTATCATTTTATCCTTTTAAATTTAGTCAAAATTATGGTCAATGTCAATTCTGAAGAAAATTTATCGTGTACATTAAACAAAATTTAATTCTTAGATCAAATGATTGGACTCATTTGCAATTTTAATAAAAAGTTTGGGACTCATTTGCACATTTTGAAAAAGTTTGAGAGTATTATTATAATGTGCTTTATTTTTCTTTTATTTTATTTAAATATAAGGGTATATTAGTTATTTTTCGCTAAAAATGGATAAAATGGATGTTCAGCGCAAAGAAATGTGGAAGGTAGGGACGTTTTGTGCCAATTACCCAAAGATTTAACGGTGCATTCTAACGGAAAGTGGACGGAAGGATGTTTTGCACAAGAAAAGGTAAAGGTAGGAACGTTCCGCGCCAAAAAACGAAAGGTGGGGACGTTTTCCACAGAAACCTTCAAAGGTAGGGACGTTTTACACCAATTACCCTAGGTACTATAAGTCGGACACATTTTCGCGTGTCACTCCAATTCATGTTGATTCTGGTCTATCACTTAGCGTTCTATCGACATTGTTATCCTCTTACAACAAAAAACATGTCATTTCCTTAATTTTCTCAATCGATATGCTACCTCGAGCGGATGACGTACATTTTTGTTTCTCAGATTCATCTTAACATGTTCATTAGTGCTACGTTCATTTTACGAAAATTTTGACATTTAGCGTCCAATCCTAGGTTCCATGAAGTGTAGCAAATTTCTATAAAAACAGAACTCTTAACCTTGAATTTTTTTGACATTTAGCATCCGATCCTAGGTTCCATGAAGTGTAGCAGATTTCTATAAAAACAGAACTCTTAACGTTGAAAGTACGGTTGGACATGATTCGATTTAGTTCTAAAAGAACCAAGTCGAATTGAGCCACAATTTTTCGGCATTTAGTAAGTGGAATCGTAGGGTCCAAATTTAATTATAAAATCGAAAAAATTCGATTCCGTTCGGTTCGATGTCATAATTAATTTTTTTTTTAACATTTACAACATTACTACATTAATTCAAATAATGACATGTTCAACCTTAACTCTTACAAAATAACGTTGTCCAATTTAAAAATATACAAATAACAAGTGTCTAATAAGATTCATTAACCAATATATACAAATTACCAAAAAGCAAATAATAGCACTAAAATATTGGTGATTCCATCCCATTAATTCCTTTTCATTCAAGACTTCAAATCTACTTGAGAGTTGGGCTTGACCCTTGGGAATTGGAGCATTGGGCACTTACAATTAATCACTTATTAATTAATTGGCAAATTTATTTAGAAAAATTTAAATAATTTGACTTATTCAATATAAAAATTTTAAAAAAATAAGAAAATTCGATTCTTACATGTTCGAGTATTTAACATAAGAAGAATCAAACTGAACCAAATGGTTTGGGTCCAATTCAATTTGGGAGTTTTATCTAGTCCTACTTGAAATATACTTTTTACCGCATAGAATTCACTTAAAATTTCAAATTTGTTCCAAAGGATGTAAATCCTTATTCTTGTTCTTTGTTTGAAACCTGCTTTATCTTCGTCCAATTTTAATAAAGCAGTAGTTGAAGAATAATGATTAATGTTTATACCTTGCTTCCTATTGAGGATACACACGGACAAAGAAGAACATGTACCAGGATGAATGATTTTTATAATCGAATAACTAACCCACCCAAATGATAGAAAAGAACAGGTCAGATAGAATTAAGTTGCAGAAAATGATTAAAAGTAGATTAATTTAAGTGTTTATAAACATTAAAACAGGGATCCTTTGTACATTTTTCCAGATATGGAAACCTGCACATTTTTGTGCTCTGATTTGCACTTCAAACCTAAGAAATTACTGCCATTGGAAACCACCATTCAAGCAGGTGAAGTTCATGAATAATTACCATTATGAATTGACCGGAAGATTATGACAATAATGAAATAAAGTAAAACAAAATAAGAACACAAAGATTTACGTGGAAACCCAAGACACGAAACAATCACGGGCAGAGGAGGAAAAATCCATTATAATCAATAGCAATTGTGTTTATAAGATCTCAATACTATAAACTAAGATTTAAAACTCTCAAGATGTTGTATGAATCATATATTTACAATACAAGTCGGAACTTTTATATATATATATATGAAATTCTAGAGAACAAGTTGTAGATGAATACGATACCACTGTTGCTTGAATAGCGTCGAGCGACACACGAATGACAGTTCGTCGCTCGAGCGAACAGCAGGCAACGGGCAGGCGAAAATAATCTGTTGAAAAATTTGATGGTGCTGCTCGAGCGACCAGCTAGCGAAAATGTGACAATTTCTTTCCGGTCCATAATTTAGATCTCTCCAAGACCACTTCAAATACAACTCCAAAATCCACCAAAATGTGGGTCACGCTACAAAAAGTCTCTACCTTAAACCAAATTCCAATACAAGGAACTCTATAGTAAACATCACTCCACATCTTCCAAACAAGCCCCAATATATTAAATCAATGAAAACACCAGTTAAGTTCAAGCAATGCCCAAACTTAACAATGAAAAGTGGTTTTGTTATCATATCAGTAGAATTATCCTTGGTGTCGACCTTGTTCACTACAATATCACCACGAGCAATCACTTTACCCACAAAATGGTACCTTATATCAATCTGCTTGGTTCTCTCATGGAACATCTAATCCTTAGTTAGAAAAATAACATTATGGCTATCACAGTATATTGTAGAAATTTACAAGTCTTCACTGATTTAGGGATGGTAATTCGAACTGTTAAAACCGAAAATCGTGGTTAACTGAATCGAATGAGACGAAAAAAATAGAATTGATGGGACAATGTGGTGGTTATGGTTTTAATTTTAATGACCCCGTTCGGGGGTGAGGCGGGTATGGTATTTAACGACGGTGCCCATCCCTGAACCGATTACCCCGTTAAAAAAAATAATTGGGCAATTGGGCTTTCCATTATTCTTTTCCAAAATTGATTGGGCAATTTTAACAATTGGGCTTCCCCAAAATTCTGGTCCAGTAACCTAACTCTAACCTACACGTTAAAATTGAAAATTGGAAACCAAACATACAAAACACTCGTCCACTCAACCAAATCAGATTTGCCGGCGCTCTGCTGCCAGTACCTCAACTTCAAATTGTAGTAATCAGTAACGAAGTCTACCATCTTGTGAGCATACTCCCTGAATTGTTTTGCGTCCATTGGCTTCAAACCACCTTCCCTGTACAATTCAACAAAACTCAGATACATTATACTTGATTGCATTTTCTTTATAATATTATTTAAATGTATGAAGCGTGACCCGGAAAATGTGATTTTTAGTTTGTTTTGCTTGCCAGTTTATGCGTTCTTCAGTTTCTCTATTTTCATAATAAATAGAGTCGAATTATTAATTTGGTTACAGAATTAATGTGGCTTTTTGCTGATATTATTAATGAAATTCCAGAATTCAACATATATTTTGGGTCATATTGTTTGCGAGAACTTGGTAATTTACCAATTTTTTTATTTCTGCTTTCCTTTTTCATATATCCGCCGAGCAATTTTTATTTTTATAGTTATTGTTATTTGCATTTCTCTATTTGATAAGTACAAGGGATGGTTTCTTTATCCCTTTTTAGTGGGTCAGAATAAATAATTTTGATTATCTACAAATGCATAATAGAAATTTATTTTCTGTAATAGTGTCTAATAAACTCTTGTTTTACTGCTTTAAACAAGTATTTTCAATTTGTGCAGTTAATATTTCTTTTAGAAAAGTGATTGAAGATACTATAAATCCATTCAAATTGATTGCATTTTCACCATAACCACGGCTGAAACCTCAATTGATGTGTTTTATTTTTCATGTAATCAGATGTCTTGTCATGGGCCGGCATCTTCTGTTCCGACTCCTCCCGCTTCAGTTGGAAGTGATTCAGTTGAAGTTGGAGATACCGCTACTCGCATTCGAGAGGATGTATCAAGTACATCGGGTACTTCACAAAATCTAAGTGAGGTAAATGCAAATCCTACTCATATAGATTTAGGTGATGATGAGGAGCTGACTGGGGAAATTAGAAAAAGAAAAATGACCTCTACAGTGTGGCAGCATTTCAAGTTACAGAGAATTAATAACGTGCCTAAAGCAATTTGTAAACAATGCAAGAAACAGTTAGGTGATGAGTCAAAAAATGGGACAAGTAATTTACGTGCTCATTTGGATAGATGTCCCCTTCGAGGTCAAAAGGATGTCAAACAGATGTTTTTGAATCAATTTAAAGTACCTAGTGGTCGGACTGCAATTGGGGCATTTAATTTTGATCAAGAGAAAGGTAGGAAGGAACTTGCAAACATGATCATTTTACATAAATATCCTCTTTCAATGGTTGAGCATTATGGGTTTAGAAAATTTTGTAATACAATTCAACCATTATTGACGAAGAGGTACATTTTTGTTTTGTTTAAATCTTCAGTTAAGGCCAATCTTGATTAGGTAGTATGGTTGTATTATTACTTTAATTACATTTCTTATTTACTATATAAGAATCAACTTTGAGTTTTGACTCTTAACCTATGCTAGTAAGAGTCTTTAATTACATTTCTTATTTACTATATAAGAATCAACTTTGAGTTGTGGGAAATAATGAAGATTGACCTATGCTAGTAAGAGTCTTGACCTATGTTGATAATATTGTTTGTTAAATTTGAATTTTGCATTTAGAAGTTGGGATATTGTTTACTAAATTGACTTAACATTATATTTTTATTTTTATTGACTTTTCTTCATAATTGTTATTTTTTTTTTCAATTTGACGGTTGGAGTTTGGATTTATAAAAATAATTTATTTTCGTGGTTGTTAGTCGAATCGAACCGACTTACGTGGTTATGTGTGGTTAGGTATGACCAAAAATTTGATGGTGTAGTAATGATTTTGGCCTAACCGGCCTCGAACCGTTGCCATCCCTACACTGATTTCACCTATTAATCCCCTCAACCACATAGCCTCTTTACACTTCTCTATAATGGTCATGTATTTTGCCTCTGTTGTAGAAAAAGCACATACATTGTAAGTGTTCTCCTTTTATCAAGATCGCCTACATGGTCTGAATTCACATACCCAATGATTCAATTTTTATTTCTTCCAAAATGCAAGCATGTATTAGTTGAGCCATTCAAGTATCTGAATATCCATTGTACATCTTTCCAATGTTCCTCGCTAGGATTTGTCATGTACCTACTAACTGCATGTGCTAAATATGGTCTTGTACAAACTATAGTATACATAAGCGAACTAACTATGCTAGAGTAATGAACTCGAGACATCCCCACAATTTGAAGTGGGCAGCCAAGGGAGTATTGGAATTCTTAGCATTCAACATATTGAACCTTTGAAGTACCTTCTTAATTTACCCTTTCTGACTCATATACAATTTGTCCGCCTTTATATCCCTCAAGATTTCAATACCAAAAATTTTCTTTGTTGCATTATTTTAAACTCCTTACTAAATTGAGATTTCACATTTCTGACCTTTGTTTTATCCTTGGTTGCAATCAGCATATTATCAACATATAACAGCAAATATGTGATCGATCCATCATTTCCTTTTTTGAAGTACACACAACTATCATAATTACTTCTGATGAAACCATGAGTAGTCATGAATGAATCGAACCTTTTGTACCACTGCTTCGATGGTTGCTTTAGTCCATACGAGGACTTATTCAATAAGCACACATAATCTTCCTTCCCAAAAACTATGAAACCATCTAGTTGTTGCATGTAAATGTTCTTATCAAGTTCTTCGTGCAATCAAGCTGTCTTAGCATCCATTTATTCAGGTTTCAATTCATTAATTGCCACTATCCCAAGTAAAGTCCGAATTGAGCTATGCTTTACAACTGGCAAGAACACATCCGTGAAGTCAACACCTGAAATTCGACTGTAGCCTTTTACTACCAATTTGGCCTTATACGTAGCATCTTCACTCTCTGATATCCATTCTTTCCTTTAGAGCACCCATTTGCAGTGAACCACCCTTTTATTCTTTAGTAATTTCACCAAATCCCAAGTACAATTTTTATTTAATGACTCCATCTCCTCCTACATAACAATCGAACATCTGCTAGAATAACAGCAAGCGACTGCCTCTGTATATGTAGCAGACTCTTCAGTGGAATCAATTTCTTCAACAACATTCAATGCATATGCAACCGAATCTGCTTTCCCATATTTCTGTGGAGGTTTAATATGTCTGCGAGGTCTATCCTTAGCAATTGAATATTGTGGTGCTGTTGGTGGTATATGCAAAGTATTTCTGCCTGTCAATAAGTTAGACTGTTCTGAAGTAGATCCTTCTGAAACCTTTGATTGTTCCCCTAGACCAATTTTTAATTCCACCTAAGTTGAATGATTCTGTTAATCCCTTTTGATAGAATCCGCACGAGGTGAACCACGAAGCATAGAAAGTTTATCAAATGCCACATCTCTGCTAACCACTACTTTTTTTTTTATCTCTGGACACCATAATTTATATCCCTTCAACACTTGATTTATACCCAAGAAAAACACTTTCTGGACCTAGGCTCTAGCTTCCCATTCTCCACATGAGCATAAGTAGGACACCTAAAAATCTTCCAATCAGTATAGCAAGAATGTTTACCCGACCATACCTCTTTCAATGTTTTTTTTTTCCAATGACAGTAGAAGGTGAGCGATTAATTAGAAAACAAGATGTGGAAGCAGCTTCGGCACAAAAAGTTTTAGGCAACCCAGAGTTTGAAAGCATGCATCAAACATTTTCCATCAAGGTTCTATTCATTCGTTTTTCCACACTATTTTGTTGACGAGTTCCAAGCACTGTCAAGTGTCTCAAGTTGCTTTCAGCCCTGCAGAAGCTATTGAATTCACCTGAACAACAGTCCAACCCTTTATCTGTGCGTAGACGTTTTACTTGCTTTTCCAGTATGCTTTTCACTAATTTTTTTTTCCATTCCTTGAAAGTACAAAACACATCACTTTTCTGTTTCAAGAAGAATACCTAAACTTTCCTGGAGAAATCATCAGTCACCGTTAACAGATAATAAGCACATTCTCTTGAAGGTACCTTGGCTGGTCTCCAAAGATATGAATAGATATATTCAAGTGTTCCCTTTGTGTTGTATCTCCCAGTTGTAAATTTGACTCTTTTCTGCTTTCCAAAGACACAATGTTCACAAAATTTCATTTTACTGGTCTTCTGCCCACCAAGAAGTCTCCTCATATTTAATTTTCCATATCATTCTCACTTATATGCCCAAGTCGCATGTGCCAAAGTTTAGTAGCTTCATCATCAGTCAAAGAAGAAGTAGAAACTGTTGCATTTCTAGTAACTGTGGAACCCTGCAAAATGTACAATTGTGTAGAGTTTTTATGTCCTTTTATAGCAACAAGAGTGCCCCGACTCACCTTCAAAACTTCACCTTCACCAGTGTATTTATGACCCTTTGAGTCAAGTGAACTCAAAGATATGAGATTTCGCTTCAGTTCTGGAACATGCCCAACGTCTATAAGTGTTTTGATAACACTATCAAATATTCTGATTTTGACTGTACCAACTCTAGCAATTTTGCAAGGCGCGCTTTTTCCATAATCACTGCACCTCTCGAAATTCCTTCATATGTTGTAAACCAGACCTTGTTGAGACGTATATGGAAAGTACATGTCAAGTTAAGGACCCATTCCTCATAAGGTTTGGAACCCATGTCAGAAATCACAAGAAGCTCTCCTTCATTTTGCCCATCTTCTATGACATCAGCCTCTGCTGCATTAATAGGTTGTTGTACTCTTTCATTAGCACCAGCAGCTTTGTTCCTGTTTTTCAAAGAATAGTAATTTGCTCTGATATGTCCATTCTTCTTACAGTAATGACACACATTTTTTGCATGTCTGAATTTCGATCTGCCCTTCATATTTTTGCCAGAATTTCTATCCTGATTTCTCCCACGAACAACCAGGCCTTCTGCTTGACTCACTGATCCTTCAATAAGATGCCTCACCTTCTCTTTAGACATTAAAGCATAATAAACATCTTCCACGGTGAGAGTATCCCGACTATAGAGAATAGTGTCTCTAAAAGTCCCATATGATGGTGGCAGTGAATACAACAAAAATGCACATACTTAAGCTCGAATATCTTCAAATCGGACATGATTTCTTTGAACATAGTTAAGTGATCATCCAATAATGCACCTTCGGACATCCCGTGAGAATACAAGTGTTGTTTCAAATGTAGCCTGTTGATCAAGCTCTTTGTCATACAAAGTTACTCCAACTTCAACCATAATACAGTGGGACTTTTCTCCTTAGAACGTCACAAAGAATTCGATTTGATAGATGTACATGAATTTGGGATTAGGCTTTCCGATCTCTCTGCTACTTTTCATCCTGCGCCTAGATTGAATGCATCTTATCAAAGGAAAGCAATGCTTCATCCAAATTCATATGTGTGAGAACCGTTCATATCTTTACTTGCCATAAAGTAAACCTCGTGTTTCGATCCAACAACGAAATTTATATTTTATCGTTGCTATACGGAATAATCAACTTTAAGCTCTGTTACTACTGTTGTGAATTGACCGAAAGATTATGACAGTGGTGAAATAAAATAAAGCAAAATAAGAATACAAAGATTTGCATAGAAACCTAAGACGGGAAAAAATCATGGGCAGATGAGGAGAAAATCCACTATAATTAATGACAATTGTGTTTACAATATCTCTATACTCTGAATTAAGATCTAAAACTTTCAAGATATTGTATGAATCATATATTTCCCATACAAGTCGGAACATATATATATAAATGAAACCCTAGAGAACGAGTTGTAGATAAATAGGAGTCCAAAACGCGTTAAAACGCCAAAAACATGTTTGGCCGGATACAATTGTCGCTCGAGCAACAGGCAAGCGATAGTTTGTCACTCTAGCGAATAGCAGGCAATAGACAATCAAAACAATCCGTTGAAAAATTTGATGGTGCTACTCGAGCGACTAGCTAGTGAAAAAGCGACAATTTTCTTTTCAATTCATAACTTTGATCTCTCCAAAATCACTTCAAATACAACTTCAAAACCCACCAGAATTTGGGTCACACTACAACAATTACAAAATAAGTAAAGAACCTTCTATTGAACAACAAACCTTATATGCTTGGGCTCCATTTTTTCAAAAGGGTAATTAGTACAAAACGTCCATGCATTTCAAGTTTATTATGGAAAACGCTCATACATTTCATTTTTGACATTTACTCAATTATTTCCACCTTTTTTTGCAAAAAATGTCCTATACACTTATCGTCAATTGCTCTGTTAATTCAATACAAAAATACGGTTTTCTTCTCAAGCACTGAGGGTAAAATAGTCTCAACCCATTTACACCCCCTTCTTCTCGCCTTGAAAATAGTCATTCCATAAGTAATAGTAACATGAATATGAAAATAATTGATGAAATTATTACATTAGATAAAGAAAAAATGGGTGAAGAACATTGTATTTCGCAACAATGACTGCTGTCAGGTGGGTGAAAAAGTTAGAATGGTAAATGAAGAGATATATTGAATGGGTAGTTGACGAGCTAACGATATTCATTTCCATTTTCATGCTTATTAAGGGTGTAACCAAGGGGTAAATTGAAATTTTTTTTGCAAATTTGTTGTTGTAAAGTACATATTAGATTTCAATGGTGAATGGTCCATTTGGCTTAATGGTGAAGACGAGTTGGTCCTGTTCAAATCGAATTAATCTTGTAATAATAATAATCCCTACATAGTAATACTTTTGTCGAAAACATCTCTACCTTTAAAATTCTTTGCGAAAAATGCCCTTACATTTTAAAAGTATTTGTGTAACGACCCGGACCTTGCGCCCAAACCGCTAGAACATACGTACTGTCCACTTTGGGTGAGCATGCGCCCACTTGGCCCCTCACGGATTTCTTCGTATTCCCCAAGATTTGAACTCATATGGGAGACTTAAGGGGAATCCTGGTACCAATTGGATAAGTTGTCCAATTGGTACCAGGGGACAACTTGTCCAATTGGTACTAGGATTCCCCTTAAATCTCTCATATGCGTTCGAATCTTGGCGAAGACGAAAAAATCCTTGGGGGGGCTAAGTTGGTGTAAACTTACCCAAAGTGGACAGTATGAAAGTTAGCGGCTTGGGCGAGAGGTCCGAGTCGTTACAATTTGTGTATAAGATCCCTACTTTTCCAAAATCTTTGCAAAAATCATCCATGTTTTCTTCCATGTGCAGCCTGTTTATACGCATCAACTCAAATTTCCTAAATACACCAATGCGATCAGAGCATCTTAGACACAATTTAGATAACAATTCAACCACCAATCAACCAAAATCTTAACAAAAAAGTAACTAACAAATATAATATAACAATTTAGAGGCAACGATTCATTTCAAAAGTACTAAATATCCATTGTGCAACAAAGAAAGGTTTTGAATGTGCTAAATTCTATCCAGTAGTTTAGAGACCTCAAAAAAGGATTTTTAAGGTGCTACATTATATCAACTAATTTCATTACACTCCCTGTGCGTTGATTGAACAAAAACAAAAGCAAATAAATAAATAAATGAACAGGAATACTTTTCAGATAGCAGAATCCTAATTTTAAGTGCTGAAGGTGGTGCTCCTTTGTAGCCCCTCATATTGTGTCCCGGTTAATCACATTTCATACATGTCATTATCAGTCCTGATCTTTCTCGTTGACCTGCTGTTGTTCTTGAAGTTGTCTGTGAAGTATTGGTATTGCTCCTCGACTGACTTGAAGAAGCTACCTCATTTGGCTCTTTTTTTCTATTTTTCTTTAGACTCTTAGCCCTCTTTATGCACACTGGTAGATCTAGAGGGTTCAGAACTGGGATAGACCATGAGTCTGGACCTGTGATGGGAAAAGTCGATGGCGTATATGTCTCGATATATGCAGCCTTCTTCTAGATGCCATCTACGAACTCCATCACATTAAGGACTCTAGATACAACTGAGGCAATCACATGGCAACAAACAATTCCGAATAGTTTCCAAGTACGACATGTACACATTCTTGCCCTTAAATCCACAGCATGTAGTAGAATCCTGATATTGTGTCGAACTTAAAAATTTTCGTTACCTGCGTATTTAGCCCACTCCATCCTTATAAGCTTACTATTCTTGTCCAGAACCTTTTGAATTCTAGGTTCGAATGCTGCTGTCCGCCGATCATAGAACTCCCTACGGGCTACAATTTTCTTCATCAAGTACACCCTTATCTAATCTAGCACGTTCAATATGGGCTCCTCTTTTGCATTTACAATTGTGCTATTAAATTATTCACATAAATTGTTGAGAAGCATGTTACACAGATTCCACTCTCTGAAGTAGGATTTACTCCAATGAGCAGTTGGTTTTCATTCACGCCATCTATAAGCAGTTGGATCCAAGTCCAATATCCGTTGCATGTGCTGAAGCCACCGTGATACAATATTAGCTCCGACTGCGTCCCACAAACAATTCTTCAAAGCCAATCCCCTGTAACAAACACTAAAATTGTTGTATAGATGTCTAACACATGTTTTGTGTTCCGAATTCTCAAACAATGACTCAATTGCAATAGTCAACCCCTTTTACTTATTGAAAATGAATGTTCAATGTTGACTATTGTGTATATGCAAATCATCATTCAACAATTCCAAAAACCATCTCCAATTATCCCTATTCTCGACTCCACAACTGCATATGCCATCAGGTACATGCCATTGTTAGCATCAACACCAATTGTAGTCAATAATTGCCTACCATGCACTGTCTTCAAAAAGCAACCATCTACCACAATCACCCTTCTGCAATTCTAATGAAACCTTCTCTCAATGCTTCAAGGCAAATGTACAACCGTTTAAATTCTCTAGCATACCCTTCAACTAAAGCAGTAGTTCCAATATTTGTCCTCTTCAACTCCTAATAATAATCCCACAGTACTTTGTAATGCTCTACTACACTCCATCTAATATTTTCAAGTGCCTTCACCTTTGTTCTATACATTTCCAAGGTGAGATGTCACCCAAACCATCCCGCTTAACCCTTTCCATGATTGTACTAACTAACATGTTTGCTTTAGCCCTTCAATCAAATAAATACATATCTGCCAAATAGGTTGATGACACTTTGAAGTTTTTATACACCATAGGGAAAGTATGGTCTTCTATAAAAGTCTTGATCACAAGACTTATCTTGCTATGCTCCATAGTGGTGTACAATACCCTTGAACAATCTCCCTTACACTTGGCTCTCAATCTGTGAACGTCATCCTTTTTGAACTTAATATCTCTATTACTTCTAACTAAATGTACAGTGATTGCAGCCTTTAATATTTCCTTTGACTCAAATACCAAGCCTGCAAAAAAAAAAAAAAAAAAAAAAAAAAATCAATGCAATCAGACCTCATTAAACTAAAGTGCATAATAGGTTTAAATTGAAGTAAAGAATATGTTACTATTACTTAATCTAAACACTGATCCTCCATATCTGTCACCGTATTGAAAGCATCATTAGAAGCCCTATTTCTTGAAGTTGTATCGATCTCCTTTTTACTATGAATGCTTCGTAAATCATCGAAGTTCCCATAGTTGGTATTCAAATCCCTAACATGTTGTTCATCTAATATACTAAATCCAAAATCACAATTAACCCCTTCACTCCCAACTTCACCAATAGCTACAGGCTCCTACTCCATCTCATAATTAGATTTCACCAAACCTTTACTTTTCTTCTCCCATTGGTTCTTCATCCTCTTCCGCACTCAAATCACCCACATTTGTAGCTTCCTCATACTAGTATTGTCAGGTTTCCTCATACTCTGACCACAAGTCTTCAATATTCTCTTGCAAAAATTGGTATGACCAAATTACCTTCAGCCTTCCATCCTTTGTTTTTTTTTCAACGACAATGCATATGATGGCGTGCTGTCGCGGGCACCCAAAAATAAAACCTATACTCCTAAAAATATATGTAGTAGAGTGAGGGAAACGAATAGTGTCTAGTTTAATTTTATGCTATGTTTACAAGAACGTGGGTTTTGATTATAATGCAATCAATTTTAAGACAAATAACTAATAGCATTGCAAATTAACGAATTGAATTAAATAAATAGAACAAACTTTGATCTAAGTCAACATCCACCATCGAAATTTTACAACTGGTCATTGATCCATATATGATTGTCAATTATTATTTTTAGCATTCATCGTTGGAATTATTTTCCTATCTCTCCTTAATTGTAGTTAATTAGAAAATAAGCTATCCAATCAACCCTAATTATTAAACAACCCAAGACAAGTGCTAAGGTTTAATTTAATAACAGCCTAAGGAATTAGAGAAATCAATGAAACTAAATAACACAAGCATAAGCGGCTATATTTAATCTAGTCAAACGTTCTTCCTAAGATTTAACAATCTCTGACGCAACAAATCATTAAATCGTAGTTGCTTCACAAGCTAAATGAATCAAACAATTACGAACTTGATATTTAACTCAACTATAGATTGCAGCTTATAATAAACTAGTACGCCTCCTAGCAATTAAACACAACAATTATTGAAATACATGCAGAAGAACATTCAATACTTAAAACATGAATTAAACAATGAAAATAATTTAGATCTCATAGTTTGATTTTTCTCGAGACTCTAGTTTCCTTCGACTAAGTACAAGAAATCAGCTACACATGGTAATTGAAAGTCTAAAAGAGAGGAAAAGGAGATGGGAAGCATGTTCTGCGTCTTTTAGACGGTCACATAGAACAATGAAATTCAGTCTTCAATTTCTCTGAAAATAGGTATGCGACCGCGTAGATTTTTCTACTATGCAACCGCATAATAATGAAAAATTCCAAACATTGTATTTTAGTCCTTGAACTTCGTTTTCACGTTTCTTGACTTCTTTTCTCATTTCTCCTTCTTCCAACACTTCATGTCTTCAAAAAAATTGGTCCTTAACTCTTTCACATCCTCATTTATACTTTCGGGGTTATCTTTTGACTATTTGCACTTTGGCCCCTGAACTTTGCTTTTCTTTCATTTTGGTCCTCTTTTTGCTTGTTTATTATAAATTCCGCCATATTCATCCAATTGAAACCTAAATGAAAATATAAGAATAATGAGTACATCTAGGTATCAATTAATCACAAAAGCATAAAATAAAGGGATGAAAATATAGCATTTTACATTCTCATCAATTGCATTCAGGTTACAACATATATCTTCACATCTGGATGTCCATCCTTGTCCGTAAGCATTTCCTTCATATCTTCTTCACTCTCCAATCTCGTCAACCCCTTTTCACTAAGTTATGTGATGTGGAAAAATATAAAATGAAAAGAAAAAGTTGTCGACAACACTTTTGTATATGTTACTGCTTCATACTATAAAAGACGAGGATATCAAAATAAATTCTTCAAATCATAGCGATGCAAGATATGATAGGTCAAATAAATGGATTCCTAGCATAATTGAATTTACTAGAGATGTATACTTATGCAAAATGAAATTAAAAAATAAAGTCGTAATATGTAATTTACGACTCTTAGCATAATAAATTTCACAAAGACTTGTACAAATAGATAAATTATCCAGTGATGGATGCAATCACAAGTCTCTTGTTAGCCTAACAATACACGAAATTTCACATGCATATAATAAATGTGATTAAAACTAACTTGTATGGTTTTAATACTATCATTGAAAGATTTTATTCATGAAGTATATAATTCAAGTGATATCATCGTGAGGGGGAGTAAATACGCATTGTACTCGTTTTCCTCACCATGGTTTTGTCCTACTCGATTTTTCTGACAAGATTTTTAATGAGTTTTTACCATACTTAAAAGAATAAAGTACCCGTTCTTATTATAACTTTGTCCACAAGTTTTTCCAAATAAGATTTTTTATAGTTATATTCTTTATATAATGATTTTCATAACTTACAAAATATTTACACTCAAACTAATGTTTTTATGTTATAAATTGTGTACGATACCGAAGAGATCAACAACACAATCTATTTACTCAAACTAATGTTTTTATATGTTATAAATTGTTTACGATACCGAAGAGATCAACAACACAATCTATTTTTCAATAGATCATCATACTGACTAAAGAAAAAAGATTGATAAATATCATCTTTACTTGAAAACTATACAACATAACATGAGAATTTTGATTTATTTATATAAGAGGGAGCAACTGTAATATTTTTCCTTCACTTAAGTTTTATCACATTGAGTTTTCTTAACAAAATTATAACGAGGGAGTATTTTATTACTCCAGATTATTTGTATTTTTTTCCATTTGTTTGGTATTTTTGTCTTATTAGATTTTTGTCGAACAATGTTTTTTTTTATGAGACAGTTGTGTAAATAGTCATTCAATGAGGAGTATTGTAAATAAAGTAACATTTATTAATAACTATTGTATCATTTGCAGCCCTAATTCTTTCCCAAAAATATGGGACTTTGGTTCTTGATATATTTCACACAAATCTATTGACTTGTCTACTTTCTTCTCTTTTTCTCTATATTTTATAACAATTTATACATTATATAAAACACAATAGAATAATCTAAAATGTCACATGTTTGATCCATGTTTCAATAAAATTTGGTGAAATATTATAGATGTCAAAATAACAAATGTGTATGAGACAATGTGTAACGTATATATTACAACTGAGCTATTTTAATTCTTTCAATAAATAACATTTATGGTTTTTCAAATTGTCCTTTAAAAATGTAAAAAAGAAAAAAAAAAGAAAAAAGAAAATTGAGAATAACACAGATAACAAAAATAAAAAGATTTACATAGTTCAAAACCGAGTCAAAGATTTATTCACTATGTTAAAAATTGTTACGATTATATAATGTCTCTTATACACTAAAATCCAAGAATATCATCAAAATAAGTATACTGTGTGAGACTACAATAAATATTCGGGAGAATACCAACACATTTTTTTTTGATACCCAGGTTTCCCAACTTACGCCAGACTATATCCCGGACCACCAGTCATTGGCCCCTCAGTAACTGACGGAAGTAAACTGCAGATTATGCCCAAGTTGACCAGGGTCTATGCACCCTTTATACTCCTGACCCCAAAGGAGCTTCCTCCATGATTATTACATCACCAAGCTGCTCCAATCAATAAATGGTTATTACATCACTCAGTTGCTCCAACCAGGAATCGAACTCCCCATGCTGAGGTTGCAAGCCCCGCAATGCCTATCTTTTGCCAACTTGGATGTGCCCCGAAGGGCCACATTTTATTTTTTAATGTCATTTAATGACGTTCTATCTATTTATTTATTAAACAATATAGTATAAATAAATTGTAAGTGAATTATATACATGTCAATATTGTGCATTATGCCATTTGCCCATTTGATGGATGATGGATATTCGAACCCATGCCCATTTGTGTAGAACATAACCTGTAACATTGACCTCGACCAAAAAAACTGAAGGAACAAAAGGAAAGAAATATAATATTAGTTTATGCACTTTGAAGCGTTCATAATACCACGGACCGATTGCATGCACAACATATTCCTTCTCTAAAAAAATTCCTATTTTGAATTATGTGTGCTTTATGCATAGCAACGCATGTTGACTTATGGAACACGTTTGGTAAGCCTTTTTTAGTTTATAAGTTGGTCAAATATTTGTATACTTGATAAAGCTTTTAATACATTATAAGTTGTAGATCTTACGAAATATACGAGATAATAAGTAAATAAAAGTTGTAGATTTTGTGTAATATGTTGATAAAAACAATGTTTAACCAGTTTATAAGTGTAAAAGCTAAGCAAAACTTGCTAAGCATTTTTGATAACACATTTCGTAAGACCTATACTTTTTATTCACACATTCCATTAAATCCATAACTTATAATCTACAATTTTTTTTTGTGCCAAACATGCTCTAATTATAACACAAATTTAAGAAGACAAATAATCAAATACCAAACGTGGCATCATCTTGACGGTCAAGGCTTCTCCTCCTAGTATCACTCCATTAGTTTTAGATTCAGGGACATTTAATGAGTCTAAAAAGTAGTCATCATATAGCCTAACATCTGAAAAGTAGATCGACAAGTTGACTATGAGGCATCTACTGCAAAGATTTCTCATCAATCAATCATTCAGAAAGATCTCGCGAAAGAGGTGAAGGAAGAAGATACATTTTAACATTGAGGGGCTAATTATCTCAGATTTCCTCTGCAACATGTTATGGCACCTCACCTAAGATGGCGCATCACTTCGACTATCTATGATTTATGATCTCAGTTGACCAGGTAGGATAGTGACATGGATTGCATACCTAATTAGTCTTGTTATGAGGTGTAACAACACTCATTCGTGCTAGAGGATTGATGGATTGTTCGTTGATTTCTGTTTCAATTGTATATTTAGCTTGAATGATAGATAAAACTTAATCGAATATAATTAAGAAAGAAATAAAATTCAAATTTGATTTTGTACTATACAATACTATCTATATACAATATTGTAACTCTCGATATAACAATAAAACAAAGTGTGTTGGGGGATTAACCCCTTGTGATTTTTTGGAAGATTGAGACAAAGAGGTCTAATAAAGATGAGGCTAGTATAAAAAAATCTATCACTATTTTGGGGTTTGTTATTTCCTAGATTGGAATTTAAAAATGGAAAAAGTAAAAAGAAAAAAAAAAATCTATTTATTTTGGAAATTTATTTATATCTTCTGACCTTTGAGTGTTCAATGTGAAACTTATTATGGATTAAATTATAGGAAATTTTTGAATTCAAAAACAAATATTTGTGAACAATAGAGATAAATCAATTAATTATTCTTTCATTTGTCCACTTAACAGAATTAAAAGCATATATATTGCTCAAAGATGTAGAACAAATTAAAAATTCGTTTATTTGCATCAAGTTTTTGATGACCACATTCAAGAATTTCTCGAACCATTACATTAAAATTACAGCAAAAAAATAATAATTGTGTATTAATTCCGAGAATTGAAACTAAAATTTAAATAGAAAAATAAAAAGAATAAAAATAGTCAGTTTTAATATATCAAACATACCATAGTAGCGCTGAGAGAAATAAATGAAAATACGAGTGTATAACAAAGAAATATATTGGCATAGTGTGACCAAAATTCTATTGGGTATTGATGATTTGGGTGAAGAGGTCTTGAATAGACTAAACATGGATCAAGGAGGAAAACTCGATGAATTTTCGCTAATTAGGTGCTAACCATATCGCTCGAGCGACAGGCCACTAGCTATCCACTAGCATGCATGCTTGAGCGATAAGTGCAAATTGTTTACCAAGATTTGGCACCAGGGCACTAAACTTACAGCACCTAGGAGCTGCTTCACCGAGAGATTTATGCAAGCCTGGGCGCTCAAGCAGTTGGGTTATTCCTGTTTCATGTTCTGATGCGTTTAGAGTATTCCATTACACCTATAACTCTATTCTTAGAGTTTCATACATCAGTCAAACATTGTAGTCTCTACACAACATTGATGGAACATTAGATCTTTATTGAAAGCATCAAAATATTGTAACAACCTTCATTATTGATTATAATGAAATACACCTTCTCTGCTCGTATTTTTTCTCGTCTTGGGTTCTCACATAAAATTTTGGTGTTCTTATTTTTTTTGTTATTGCAATATATCTTGTCTTATTCATAACAAACTGGTATCAGAGCAAGGTTGATCTTCTACATGACAACGATAAAGTATGATATTTTATTATTGGATCGCAACACGAGGATTTCTCTATAGCAAGTAAAGACGTGGTTGTTCTGGCACAGAAGGATTCGTATTATGCCCTATTGGGGTTTGATAAAATGATTCAATCAGGACATAGATGAAAGTAGCGTAAGGATCGAAACGCCCTCTCACAAATCCATCTCAGGATGTTCTAAAAGAGATGAGTGTGCTGCATTGTGGTTGAAACTGTAGTAGTTTATGACAAAGAGTTTGACTAGTAAGTTACACTCGAAGCTACGCTCGTATTCTCTCTGCATGTCTAAAGGCACATAAATGGACAAATACTTAACCATGTTTAAAGAAATTATAGCTGATTTAGAAACATTGGAAGTTAAGTATGATGATGAGGATATTGCATTGATGTTGCTGTGTTCATTACCATCTTCATATTTGTCTTTTAAAGATACTATTCTCTACAGTCATGATACTCTCACATTTAATGAGGTCTATGATACTTTATTATCAAAGGAGAAGATGAAGCATCTTGTAGTTGGACCAGAGAGTCCAACTGAGGGCCTGGTTATTCATATGAGAAATCAAGATAAGAATCTTGGTGGTAATACGAGGAGTAGATCGAAGTCTCGACATATAAAGAAGGTATGTTACACATAAAGGAAAACAACTTGAAAATATGGGAGAAGTTGATGTTGTGGAAGATGGGTAAATGGAATGAGAACTTTTGGTGATTTCTAATATTGTAAAGATTGGGTTCTTGATTCGGTTTATACTTGTCATGTGTTCCAAATAGAGGCTGGTTTTCAACATATGACGGAGTTTTGAGAGGTGTTATGATTATGGAAAACAACGCACTTTGTAAAAGTAGCTGAAATTGGGACAGTCATATTAGAATGTTAGATGGGCTATAGAACACTTACTAATGTGTGATATGTTCCATAACTGAAGAGAAATCTCATATCTTTAAATATCTTTGATTCAAAGAGGTACATATACACTAGTGAATATGGAATTTTAAAGGTGAGCAGATATGCACTTGTTGTCATGAGAGAATATAGAAGCTCCTTACAGTTGTAAATGTTGTAGGATTCTACAGTTACAGGGGATATAACTATTAATACTTCTTTTTTGGCAGACGAAGAAGTTAAATTTTTTTGCATATATGGCTTGGCCATATGAATGAAAATGGAATGACAAAATTGAGTAGAAGAGAACTTTTCAATGGCCAAAGATCAGTAAGTTGAAGTTTTGTGAGCATTGTTTATTTGAAAAATAGAAAAAGGGTCAGATTCATCAAAGGAAAATACAACACGAAAGGAACACATGAGTATACATTTCTAGGGACTGGCGATGGTGGTTTCTAAAGGATGAGGCTATTATTTCTTGACACTGGTTGATGATTTCTCCAGAAAGATTTGGGTGTCATTCTTGAAACAAAATAGTGATGTGTTTATTATCTTCAAAGAGTGAAAAAATAATGATTGAGAAGCAGACTGAAAACTAGGTAAAACGTCTTTGAACTGATAATATGTTGGAGTTTTGTTCTGATGAATTTAATAGCTTCTGTAAGATGGATGGGATCATGAGGCATTTGACAATGCCTGATACTCCGTGGTAGAATGGTATATTAGAACAGATAAATAGAACCTTGATGGAGAAGGTTTATTGTATGCTTTCAGATGCTAGGTTGCCTAAAAACGTTTTGGGTTGAAGATGCTACTATAGCTTGTTTTTTCATAAATCGCTCATCGTCAATTGCTATTGATAAAAGACACTGGAAAAAGATATGGTCTGGTAATCCTTCTAGTTATTCTAATTTGAAATTTTTTGGGTACCACGCTTATTTACATGTCAATAATGGGCAAATGGAGCTAAGTTTTTGAAAGTGTATCTTTCTTCGTTATAAATTAGGTGTTAAAGAATATAGATTTTGGTGTCCAAAAATAAGGAATGTGGTGATTAGTAGAGATGTAATGTTTGATGAACATGCAATGGTCATAATTTGCCTCTTGGAGCTTTAGGTAATATGGATCAATAAGATCAAAACACTCAGGTGAAGTTGGATATTAGTTCAGAAAGAAATCAAAGGCTTCATCTCAGTATAATCTAAAATTGAGGGATATTAACACTTTGTCTACACCATAAGCAGCACCACAATATTCGATTGTAAAAGACAGACCTAGAAGAGATATTAGATATCCACAGAAGTATGAAGAAGTAGAGTTGGTACCCTATGCATTGAATGTGGCTAACAGTATTGATTCTACTAGAAGACATGCTACATACACAAAAATAGTGAGTTGCAATGATCATAGCAAATGGTTGATTGCTATGCAAGAGAAAACGTAGTTACTTCAGAAGAATGGCACATGGGACTTGGTGAAATTACCCACAAAAAATAAGGTTATTCGTTGCAAATGGGCATTCAAAAGAAGCGAAGGTACATCACGAGTTGAAGAGGTAATGCATAAGGCCATATTAGAGGCTAAAGGTCACAATCAGATTCCAGGTAATGACTTCACAGATATGTTCTCACCAGCTGTAAAGCATAGCTCAATTCGAGCTTTGCTTGGTGTTGTGGTTAAGGATGATTTTGGAGTTTGAACAGATAGATGTCAAGACAACATTTTTGCATGAAAAACTTGAGGATAATATTTACATGCATCAACTAGAGGGTTTCATAACTACTAGAAAGGAGAACTATATGTGCTTGTTGAAAAATTCCTTGTATGGTATACTTCAAAAAGTGTGATGATGGGTTAGTTTCATATCTAGTGTTGTATGTTGATGATATGCTAATAGTAGCCAAAGATAAAGCAAATGTCAGAAAAGTAAAGCTCAACTCAGTGAAGAGATTGACATGAAAGATTTGGGTGCAGCAAAGAAGGTTCTTGATATGGAGATCTTGAGGGATAGGAAGGCTAGCAGATTATATTTAAGTAAGAAAGGGAACATTGAAAATGTGCTTTATAGGTTCGATATGTTGAATGACAATGCTGTTAATACTTATTTGGTTGCCCACTTTAAGCTGTCACCTACCTTGTATCCACAGTCAAATGAAGACATTGATTACATGTCTTAGGTTTCTTATTCAAATGCAGTTGAATCACTCATATATGCTATGGTTTGTACATGCCCAGATTTGACATATGCGGTTATTGCAATTAGTAATTACATGGCAAATCCAAGCACGGAATATTGGAAAGTAATGTAGTGGCTATTCAAATATCTTCGATGATCTACAAATGCTTGCTTACATTTTGGTAGAAATATAGATGGAGTCACCAGTTATGTGGATTAAAATTTTTGCAGGAGATCTTGATAAGATGAGTTCACTTACAGGATAGGTATTTACAATATGTGGTTGTGCTATTAGATGAAAGGCTATTTTACAAGATACAGTAGCATTGTCTACTACAAAGGCTTGTAAGGAAGTCATGTTGTTGAGAGGATTCTTAGGTGAAATTAGTGTAGACTCACAGATGTCTACAATTTTTTGTGAAGGTCAAAGTGCTACATTTATAACATTGATGTAATGTATCATTTTGTGTATGATGTGATTGCTCGTGGTGATATTGTAGTGATCAAGATTTTACTAAAGAGAATCCCGCGATATGATAACAAAACCACTTCCTGCAGCTAAATTTGAACATTGCTTGAACCTGTTGGTATTTGTCATTGAATTAGCCCATAGGGCCCTGTGTGGAAGATATGGAGAGTTGTTTGATGATGTGTTAAAGAGTAATGTAATTCCTTGCATTGAAATTTTTGTCAAGGTGGAGATTTATTGATGTGTGATCCAAATTTTATTGGATATTAATTGTTTGATTGAAGAAGTCTTGAAGAGATCAAAACATAGATCACGAGAAAAACTTGGTAGATTTTCGCTAGCTGGGTGCTAGTCGTAGAGCGAGCAACAAGCCCGCTAGCTAGCACACTTGAGCGGTAAAGTACAAATTGTTTACCGAGATTTGGCACTTGCAGTGCCTAGGCGCTGCTTCACCGTTAGGTTGCCGCGATGCTGGGCGCTTGAGCTACGGGGTTATTTGGCTAGGCCCGTTTCACATTTTGACGCATTTCGAGTATTCCATTCCATCTATAACACTATTCTTAAGGTTTCATACACTAGCCACACATTGTAGTCTCTACACAACATTGATATAACATTATATCTTGATTGAAAGCATCATAATCTTGTAACAATATTCATTATTCATTATAGTGAAACACTCCTCCTATGCTCGTGATTTTTTTTGGTCTTGGATTTCCACGTAAAATCTTGGTGTTCTTGTATTGTTTGTTATTTCATCTTGCAATATATCATCTTATTCATAACAACACCAAACACTTACATGGAGATATGTCAACAACGTAATCTTTCCCAAAATAGTGAAAAATTAAGGAAGAATATAGAGAATGTATTAGAAGGAAAAATTGTAATTTAACCATCTTCGAACAAGAAATATAAATCCCAACGAGGAACATTTCAAAGTGTCTTATGATAACAGATCAAAAGAACCTATACGTCTATTACATTGTGAAATCAAAATGGCTGCTGATCCTTAGCCGAATTCTTGGTATATGCTACCTATGTAGAGTACAAAAGACAAATACATGATTGAATTTTCAAGGCTAGTCCGAAAATTTGTAAGCCAAAAATAATAAATAATAACTAGTATTCCTACTTTACTTTTAAATAACAAAAAAAATATCACCTTAATATAGTTTATTGTCACCTAATTAGCATAAAAATTCTTCCTTGATTTCTACTTTAATGGTATATTCCACTCTAGATTGGATAGCAGTGGACAATATTACGTAGTTATTGTAAGTGTTATGTGATAGGAATGTAAAATGCATGATTTTTCCTCCCTATTTTATGCGTTCGTATGATAAATTAATGCCAAAATGTACTCATTATGTTCATATTTTGATTTAGGTGGCAATTCTATGGATATGACGTAATTTGAAAGAAATAAGCGAACAAGGGCCAAAAATGAAAGGAAATGAAAATTCGAGGACCGACATGCAAATACTCAAAAGTTATGTGGAACTTCATGATGAAGATTTGAGAGTGTTAGATGTCAATTGATTGAAAGAAGACGTCAAAGGGATGAAATGTCTTTAAAGTAGGATCACACATCAACTTTCAATCGAAAAGTGATGCCTCAGATTTTTAGCTTCATGTTGAGACCCATTTTTGACATGGTAAAATATTTAATTGGACGATGACATCTGAATAAAATTTGTATCCCTTTGAGGTATCTTTCTAAATCATCTTGAATCACCTTAATTGGATATCGGGAGGGGAAAATATGATCAAAATACTGAACGATGCCCACGGAGGAAAACGTATAACTAAGCAGTCGCTTAGGGTTAATTCTTAGCGACCGCCCAGACTATTCCTGAAACTTTCTAGGCTAAAATTGTTTGTTTTATACGACTGCTGGAGATTATTCCTTGCGATCGCTTATAAGGAATTTTGGGCGAGAATTTTAATTTCCTATTTTAAGTTGAATCTTTTGGTAACTTAATTTTCCACCATATTTAAGTCCAATCTCGGCCCAGAACGACGAGAGACGCCTCCCCATCTTCTTCTTTAGGTTTTTACAAGATTTTTATTATGTGTAATTAAACTTTTAAATCTTGATTGAGGAAAACGAAGTCTTGGAATCATTTAAATTGTGAGATCTACATTATTTTCAGGTTTTAATTCATGTTTTTTGGCATTAAATGTTCTTTTGCGTATATTTTTATGGATTGAATGTTTGATTGCTAGATCTTGATAGTTTTCATATTTTCCAATCTATTGTTAGATTAATCATCAAATCCGTAATTGTTTGATTGATTTAACTCGTGAAGCAACTAGGAATTAATACTTCACTATGTTAGGGATTGTTAATTCTTAAAAAGAATATTTTTCATGATTAAATATAATTATATATGATTATATTGTCATGTTCATCGATTTCTCTCATTTCCATTGCAATTGTTGAATTAAATCTTGATGCTTGCTTAGAGTTATTTGACAATTAGAGTTAATTGAATTGCTTGAATTTGACTGGTTATAATTAAAGAGAAATATGATTTTTCACCAATGATAAATGCTTAGAACATGAATTAATAATTTTTCTTGTGGATCAATGATCAACTATGAGATTTCAATTGCGGAGTGGACTTAGTTCAAGGTCAGTTCTCTAATTAATTTCATCAATTTAATTTACATTGCTATCAATTGTGTTATTTACAATTCTCGTGATTATACACAAAACCCCCCTCATAATTGCATGCAAAGCACAATACGTTAAATCACACACTTGTCGTGGGATCGACCCTTACTCCACTACTACATTAATTTTAGGAGTTAAAGAACTTATTTTTGGGTGCGTACGACAGTACGCCATTATGCTTTAAGTCCAATCAATTTTTGATATAAACACTTTTAATATATAATTAATGCAATTTATAGTAGATCTATTATTTAATTAACATTCAATTAAATTAAATAATAGAGTTATTATATTCAAATCTTGGTAATTTGTTAATTACAAGGAGTTATGATTGTGAGATACAAATTACATATGATTGAATCTTAAATCTTTCGTGGTCGCAAGTAATAATGATTCGTTATTACGGATAGACCATCACTGTGACATTTCTTACTTGTGAAGTAAGTAGTTGATTTCATAAGTTACACTGTAGTAACACTTAAATAAACACATGAATGTTTTGTTATAGAACAAAACATTGGAGACCCGCTGAGAGATTCCACATGGATAACTATTTGAGTGTCAGTGGTTAATCTCTAACGTTCGGTAGTGGAATTGGTCCTTCGTCTTGAGGTCATCATAGTGTCTTATATGAAAACAAACATACTTTGGTGATGTTGGATGTTACTCTGCCAAGGGCCGCTAATATGGCACCGTCCGGGTATATCAAGAATCATATGAAGGTTTTGAGTGATCAATAGATGATTCGTCACTGTTAGATAGTAAGAGAATATGATCTACATTTCATCCAGTTAAGTTCATAACGAAATTCTTGGCCAATGTGTACCCATAAGTCGAAAGGAGTTTTCGACTTACATTAACTTAATAGTGGAATGAAATATATGATCGATAATTAAGATTGACACATATCCATCTCTCATGATTGATTGAATTATATTGATGAAAAAATTATAGTTTCACGATAAACGAACGAGTTTGATTTTGTGATACCATGTGATATTTTTCATCACATGTATTGCCATGACACATTGCTAGATGTCAATCTGGGACGATGGATGTGAATTAGTGATAAATCAAAAGGATGTTTTGGTTTATCAATTTTGATTAAATCAAAATAATAATTCACGTCGTTAGGCATCGTGATTGGAACCTACTGGGTCACACACAGAAGGAGAACTAGAATAATGAGATTTATCAATTAATTAATTAACAAACGTTGAATAATTAATTAATTGGACAGCTTATTAATGGGATGAATTAATTAATCATGGACCATATTTAATTTATTAGATTAATTAAACACTTGGCCGAATTAAGTTATAAAACGGGGTCAAGTTCGTTTGAGCTTATATAAATAAGCTGCTAGGGTTTTAAAACTATAAGAATTTTCATTATTCTTACTAGCGCAAGTAAAGTAAACCCTGGTTCTCTCTCAATCTTGTTTTCTGTGTGGATTTCATTGGAGGTTGAATATTTGGACAGTTATCGGAGGCAGATCAAGATTGCTGGAACTACAAGAATAGCAAAGAAGTTCGCAGATTTAAAGAAAGGTACAATTTCTATCATAGTTTTTACTTAAACACAAAACAGATCTTTGGTGGGAATTGAAACTATTTTATTTTTCGTTGTGTGTGTTTAAGTGAATTTTCAACAGTTATGCTGTCGAGTCGTGTGCACAAAGTGGCTTATCTTCCTCAATTTCTTCACTGTCATCAACAATGGAAGATCCAGTAAGTTCTTTGGCTTTCTTGGATTCAAATTCCCAATCTGTAAGAAGCAAAACCACCATCATTGTCACCATACATGAGGCTTGTGCAGCCAAAAGTCCTAGCCACAGCCCTTCAAAATCAAAGTTTAGGAAGAACCCTAAACCTACTGCCATCGGCATTCCGACAAGGTAGAAGCATCCTAAATTAATGTTTGCTCCAACTTTAGGCCTAGCTGTTCCTCTCAACACCCCACAGCCTGTTGTTTGTGGGCAGTTTCCAAGTTCACAAAGTCCTATAATTGGTAAAACTGATGATGTCAATGCAATAATCTCTTTGTCATGAGTGAAAAGTTTAGCCCAATTGTTCCTTACTGATACTGTGAAAAACAGTGCTGAAAACCCTAGTATGAAGCTGCTGGAGAGGCCTACAATAGCTGCACGTTTCGCATTTTCAGGCCGGCCGGCACCTATTTCATTGCCTACTCTGGTTGAAACGCTGAAGCTAACAGAAGATGGGAATATGTAGATTAATGCAGTGGTTTGTATCAAAATCCCCATCGAAGCAACTGTTGCCTTAGGGTTCAACAATAATCCACAGAGCAAAATCATGATTTCGTACCACCACCATTCGAGGCAGACTGAAATGCAGCTAGGAATGGCCAAATTCAGTAAGGATTTCCAGTCCTTCAAGCACTCCATGGATAGCCCTCCCCATGTTTTCTCATAAACTTTCGAGAAAAATATGTAGACAATTAATGATCCGACAAGATTGATGTTAGTCCAAACACCACTTAGTGCAACACCTTTGATACCTAAACCAAGCCTTGAAACAAGAAGATAATTTATGGGTATGTGCAGAAGAATTGAAAAGACTGCACACAACGTTAAAGGCAAAGTTATGGATTGTGTTCTAAGGTAGATTCTTAAAGGGTGCAGTAAAGATTGAGCAAAAAGATCAGGAAGTGAATATAATAAATATGCTTGAGCTTGTATTGCAATGGATACATCTTGGCCACATAAGAGTAAGATATTTTTCATGTTGACCCACAAAACAGATATTGGAAATGAAGTGAGAATGAGCAAAAGGATTGTTTTCTGCAAGCTAAGACCAAGAATTTTGTACTTTTTGGCGCCAAAAGCTTGTCCACAAATGGGCTCCATTCCCATGGCTAAACCGGAGAGGATCGAGTAGCCAGTGATATTAGCAAAACCAACGGCCAATGAGCCTCCGGCTAAGGCCAGGTCGCCAAGCCCTCCAAGAAACAACATGGAAATCATAGAGCGAGAGTAAAGTAATAGGCCGGTTAGGATCATGGGGAGGGCTATTTTAGCTATGGATTTGTATTCTTGAATGATTAGAGACAGATGTGTATTTTTGTGGGGTTTCTTGGTTTGATCATTTGTGGGTTGTTGGGGTTGTTTTTGGTCAGATGTTAGGGTCTTGGGAATAAAAGTGGTTATCATGTTGTCTGAATTGCAATCGCAAGACAGTGGCAAAGACATTTGCTGACGCATTTTGTACTGCGTGTGTGTGTGTGTGTGTGAGAGAGAGAGAGAGAGAGGTTTGAGAAGGAAAATGAATATGGGGGCTTTATAGTGTTTCATCCGGATGGGGAAGACCAGCCCAGCTTGACTCATTTTTAACCCCTGTTTCGCTCACATTATTTCGAATTATAATGGATGAAATAATATTTTTTGAAAAAAATGAGTGATTGAAAAAGAATAAAATATTTTCGATTTACGTATAATATTATTTTATAAAAAATTATATAATTAAAAATAAAAAGAGAGAAAAATAAAATTTAATTTAATGGAGCCCAAACTTAAACTTTTCACAACTAAAATAGTTTCAGACGGAGGTCCACTTCCTAACCTTTCGGCCTGAGGCTTCAAGTTTGGAGGTAAATATGGTTGTCTTGTCATGACAGCCACCCGACAGTGGCCAGCAACAGTGTCTGCTAAATGCTAATCTAATTTTTTGGGTTCAACTATTTCACAGTATTATTTTGTCACTCTGTACCTAAGTCAAACACTAAAAAGAAATTAATAGAAATATTAATTGTGACCAATGGGATACACTCGTAAAACGTTATAATTATCTTTAGGGAAAATTATGAATCTGAATTTGGATTTTTGTGCTTTAAAAAAAAAAGACTCATAACTAACTGAATTTGGATTTTTGATTTTTTACATTTGTATTTCCTAATTACTGACTGGGTCCAATTGATCTGCTAAGAAGATTCTACAAGTTGATTAATATGCAAATTAGAAAAATGAAAAGAAGAGAATGCTGTCAATCTAGAAAAATCATAACATAAACATCGTGATTGAACGGGAATCTTTGCAAGCCTAATCTAGAAGTTCTCACTTTGATTTCAATTACCCATTTCATACTCTAGATGGTAGGGTACAAAGGTTTGAAGGTTCCATGTTGATGTTCATTATGGAACATTTTGTAACCATCATTCTTGATGAATAATTCAAATGAAATAAATATGTTCTCATTCTAGAAATATTGTCATATTTAAGGGTTCATGGTCGATCGATTCAGAATTCACACAGACGTAATCAAAGAATTGTCATCTTGACATCACGTAGCCATTACCCACAAAGGGTCAATGGTGTTTGACAAAAAAAAGGGGTTCATTTAGGTTTGAATGGGTGGATTCAAACCAAATTACGGTGGTTTTGTTGAAGTCTTGTAAAATGCAGAATTCTGATATTTAAGTCCTATGTTTACACCTTATAAAAGTCAAAAGAGTCAGCACTAACTTTGTCTTGAAGCCAAGTGGAAATCACAAACAGCGAGTGGGTAGGTCCAATCCTTTTTAAAATGGCCCAAAATGGGCCCAATTTTAATTAGAGAAAGACAATGTTTTGGTCATAAAAACGTGTGGAAAAATATTGATCAAAGTAAGCAACTTTTAATGTTGTTCATAAAACCTTTAAATTATTTGGAAAAAAGGTAATACGATTAGAAATTCAGTGGTGGATTGAAGTGAACCGGACAGATCCTGATGAGCACAGACGATTGCTCGAGTGGCTGCCCAATATAAGGGTAAAATATCTTTTCTGATGGAGCTAGTACAAATAGCCGCAGGAGTTCGTCGGGTGCTGACTCCACCTCTGAATAGATTTGTTAATAAATTATAGAAATTCTTCATCGAAGGTTGTTGGATGAACTAAATAAAAAATCAAATGATCAAACTGATTTTTATAAACCAAAATTCCAACAGTTAAGGGAGAGGAAAAATATTAAGGGGTGAAATATATGTAATTTTTGTATTAAAAGAAAAAAAAATTAAATGTTCTACATAAATTTAAAGAAAATTTCAGGTGCTGTGGAGTGCTACCCCACTCCCAATGACTTCACCCCCATGCGTGAGATGGCAACGTAAACAGCATCAACATTTACTTTTACTTCTTATATACAAAATAATAATAATAATAATAATTTTACATAAAATTATCTTAATTTTTATTTGAAAACTAATTTTTAAAAGAGCTTCATATTTCAGAGTGTTTTTAAAGGAAATAACACTGAATCAGTTTCCTCTAAAAACTCTTCTACTGAAAAAAGTGCTTTCATAAAATTAGTCAAAATGATTCAAAAGTAGCTTTTGAATTTCAAAAACACTTTCTGACTTTTTAAATGCCATAGCAAACGGACCTTAAATTATTAATATTATATTGAGCATTTCTACAATGTGAACGGACAATTGACACAAAATAAGCTTATACTTTACTTATATTATGCAAAGCAACTATATTTTTAATTTTTGGTGCAATACTTTCTCAGATAAAGTAAAATGTTGTGCAAAACACTTCTATCCTTTCAATTCAATGCACTTTACCTTGTATCAAACAAATGCTATGCAAATTGTCCATGCTGACAGGATGACGAATTTACCCTCTCTTTATATAAAATAGAAAGAAAAAGAGTAAAGAGATAACTGTAGATAGAGTCTCAATTTTTTATTAAAAGTACAAATGAGTCCTACTTAAAATAATTTTAAAAAAATTAAAATTCATTTTTATTTTCTCCATTTATCCAATGGACTCTCTATTTTAACTTTTTTTAAAATAAAAAGTGATGTACACGTCACATTTATATAGGTTGATTTTTCTTATTTTATTGTTCCAATTATATAGTCATATTTCTTTAATGAGAATGTTTTGTTTTGTTCGTTTACAAATCTACATTTAATATTTTGTCTAGTTATAATCATTTTTTCTCATTTAATCTTAAAATTGTACAAATATAAATAAAGGTAGATTCTGAAAGTTTTTGACAAAAAATATTTTTTAAATAAAATTAAACAAGATTTATTAATCTGTTTGAGAAAAAAAATCGGCCTATAAAGATGGAACAGAGTGAGTATAATGATTACATTTAATAAATCACATATTTTAATACTCCGATTCTTAAATTATAAAAACCACATTTTAATTTATTAGCCATTGACATATTAAAAAATTTAAATAAAATGTGAGAAGAAATTAATATATATTTATTGAGAAAAATAAAATGAAGAACAAAAAATAGAGCATTGTTGGATTACATAAAATTTTTTGACTCTAAATATAAAAAGGTTCTCTATAATGCACAAGATACTCTTTATAAATAAAGAGTCTATTGAATATGCTGTTAGATCAACTTCAAGTGGCTATTTAAACATAAGATATTCTCTATTTTAAAAAAGCCAATACTTAAAATTATGATCCAAAAAACTCTTTAAATTAATATTTTTTAAAAAAAAAGTGAGTTTTGGAGAGCTAAATATACTCTTTATAGGTAAATGCATTCAAAATATTTCAATTTCAATGGATGGAAAATAATATGATAATTTGGAGGAAAGTTAATAAAAATAAAAGATAAGAAAACATAAATAGTTTTTAGGAGTAAAATTAAATGTTAAAAATAAAGAGCCTGTTGAATTATTTTAAAATTTTATCCTCTAAATTTATAGATATTCTCTAAATTAAAAAATAAGCTCTCTAAAAATAAAGAATTTCTTGAAAATAATATTATCTCTTTAAAATAAAGAGAATTTTATATTTATAGAATCTCTTTGGGATACCAAGGCCTAAACCACGTCCAAACTACACAAGAATTGTCACTAGAGAGAATTTGTGTCAAATTTAAACACACATTTTTTGTTCTCTCTGTTAATTTTATTTTTTTTTCCAAATTTTATTTTGAACTATTATTTCCCTTATTTAGTATGGATTAAAATAAAAATGTTAGTAAATTTTGATAGAAGTTGATAAAGTTTGTGATTGATAGATTCCATGAAATATGTTATTAAAATACTGATTTTAATTTCTACTAAACTGCGACTTATTTTTTATCCAAAAGTTATACAGAGTACCAACTCAATTGAACTTGTACGGTTAAACCAAAATTCTAAAAATTTATTTTTAAATTAATTAGTTACATATTACACAAGTCTTTTCTGTACGTATCAAGTAAATAAAATTTTTACCAAAATAAAATAATATCCTATTAAGAGATTAAGGGCTTGTTTGAGAGTTGTTCTTTTTTCTTTTTCGTTTTTTTTAATCAATTTTTACCCTTTTTTGGTGGCATATCATTATTAAAGGTTAAGAAAATTGGTCTTTGTGTAATTTTTTAGGCATTGATTTTGGATAATGTATTTTTGGCTGTATTTCTCAACCGATCTAATTTTTTGATCATTTCTTAAATTCTCTTCTAATTTTTTCATATATAAAATAATTATTTTCAACCCACATATTTTGTTCAAAACTAACTTATGAATAAAAATAAAATAACTAAAAAAATTATTTATAAGCAAAAAATTACTTTATAACTAAAAATGTTATTCATAAGTAATAAAAATTACTTATAAAATAAGAATTACCTTTGTTAAAAAGTTGCTTATAAAGTAAAAATACTACTAATATGACAAAATCTCACTTATAAAATAAAAGAAATACTTATAAGTAAAAAATTATTTAAAAGTACACTAGTTAACTTATAATTGTAAAATTTACTTATAAGTAGAAAATTACTTATAGCCTGGAATTTTAATTATATATGAATATTTCAATTTTTAAGTTAAAAATTAACATATATTTAAAAAGTTACTTATAAGTAAAATAAAAATTATGAGTAAAAAATTTTATACAAGAAATTGTGAATTGAAAATTTCGCTTAGGACATATATGTAACTTCTTTTAAAAAACATTCAGAACTATTTTTAAATATTTTAAAACTCGCGACTAAATTGGACATAATACACAAACTCGATAGTTAAAAAAATCCCCAAAATTGGTACTCCAGAGCTCTCAAGCATGCGCTATCACGAGGTTTTTAGTATAAATCTCATCGTCGATCATCTATGAACAATGTCGACATCGTTTGATGAAAAGTAAGTATGATACACGTTAATGAACATATATTGAATATTAAATATAAATAAATAAATATGTTAGGCCCCATTCGGTTTTGAATTCGTTTTCAACTTTTTGTATGGAGGGCCTGTTTTAAAATTTTAGAAAATAGATTTTGTTTGTCATTCTAAAAAATATCTATCAAGACAAAAAAAAGTTTGATAACATGTTTAGTTTAGGATTTTTTAAATTTGATAATTCAGTAAAATAGAACATTTTTATGCTTAAACGTTGTCAAGTAATATATACATTGAGTTGGATGAATCTTGCAATATTTTATTTCGCTGTAAAAATAAAATGCAAACAATTAATAAATAATAAATTGACTTGAAAAAATAGAAAAAAAAAATAAAAATTAATGACTTAAACTGAGACTTATAGAATGTGATTGTGAATGATAAGACTAAAATTAAAGGTTTAATTACTGATAGCCAAAATGAACACATTTCCTAAATTAAAATAATAAAGTAAATAGCAACTTGGTTCCTGATAAATTTTATTTTTTCTGTATTCTATATTTTTATAACGTACTGACAAATAAGATTGTTTCTTCTTCTTTTCTTATATACTTTTAAGTATTTCTTAACTTTTATTTTGTACGCTATAGAATTTTTTGTTAGTGTTTAATTTTATATTTTTATTATTTTATTTGTTGACGAATTTTCTGTCATAAATAAAATTTATTAAACTATTTATAATTTTAATATTACTAACCAAAAATCATTCATAATCTTTAATTACTTTTTGCTATTATTAGTTAAAATGGGGGCCTTTGATAAAAAAATCAAAGTCATTAGCTAACCGCTTAATTCATCTAATCCCCAAGCCAACTCCAATTGAGTTGGGTCGAGTTAGATGGACTTTGATGACTTAATGTTTGTACTAGAGAAATGAGAGTGAGGGGAATAGGGGCACTTCTCGACCCAATCATCCGATTGACTCCGAGAGACAAGCGTGATTTTACAGTCAACTTGTGTATCTATTAGACAGCAGTTCTCTAGAGAAAAAAATAAAATTTATGTACTCAATTTCAAATTTATTTAGAATAAGCATTATTTTTGTTGTTTTCTAAGAAGATTCACAAACTTTAGTAAAAATTACCATTTGTTATGGAATTATATAATCAAAATTTTTAAATGTTTTCTGTTGAAACATATTTTTCAAATATTTTAAATGATACATAGGTAGACATGAACAAATTTCTCATCTCAATGGAACGTATATATCCCCTATATATTAAAAGAGTGAGAAAGTTTTTTACTGTAAAAAGTCTTGGTTAAAAACGGCGTCGTTTTTTACGTGTGGTTTTTTTTTGGTTTTTTTGCTATATATTACTTAAAAAAAAAAAAAATTGTTATTTAATTTTTTTTTTGCTCTGTACACTTAAAAAAAATAACTAGATATTTTTGTAAAAAAAAAAAAGAATGTGAGTGTTATAAAAAAATAAAAAATAAAAAAAAATAAAATTGCCTCGCACAGTGCGAGACATGCAGTTTCGCACTGTGCGAGACATGCAATATATCTTTTTTTTTTTTTTTTTTCGTCTTTATTTGCGCCTTAATTCGGAATATCAAACGAAGTTGAAATATTACATTCTTAATATCATTTTGAAGAACTCACGGCCTAATATTTCACGACGTTATGGTGTGTGAAACGGCCAATAGTAGCGAAAGTTACGTTACGTCAAAGTACGCTGTTCCAAACTAATATTTCGAAAATTTCGATAACAAACTAATTTTACAAATTCTTCGACTATTCTACGCTAGCCGAATCCATAAATCTTCTATATCCTCTCGAAACTCATTTCGAGAACTATATCGCAGATATATCGAATGATGTAAATGAATATCGAAAATAGTTAAACGGACGTCAAATGCGTGTGTTAAAAAAAACGTATAACTCGTTTATTGAATATATTACTTATATTTTTGTTTTCATTGTCAGCCTCATTATAGAACATCAAACGAAGTCGAAATATTACATTCTTAATATTATTTTAAAGTACTCACGGTCTATTATTTCACGACGTTGATGGTGTGCGAAATGACCAATCGTAGCAAATGTTACGACGCGTCAAAGTAGAACTAATATTTCGAGAATTTCGATAACAAGCTAATTTTAAAAATTGCTAAATGATTGTATGCTGGTCGAATCGATAAATCTTCTATATCATTTAGACTTCATTTGATATTAAGAATATAATATTTCGACTTCGTTTGAATTTTTAAAGTTAGATTGTTATCAAAATTCTCGAAATATTATTTTGAAATATTAGTTTAAAACGACCTACAGAATTTTTTCCCCTTTATCCTGTTTAATCATTTTAATTTGAATATAGTTATAAAATAAAGTGAAGTTCTACCCAGTTATAATATATCAAAACCGTTGGCTTCATATTCATCGAAATTTTCATTTTTTTTTTAATATTTTGTATATTCGGTTCTACAACATAATTTGTCTATTGATTATACAGTTGTAATATGTAGTTGTTTCTCCAATATATTAAAAGAGTGAGGAAGTTTTTTACTGTAGAAAGTCTTGGTTAAAAAAGGCGTCGTTTTTTACGTGTAGTTTTTTTTGTTTTTTTTGCTATATATTACTTAAAAAAAATAAGTTATTTAATTTTTTTTGCTCTGTACACTTAAAAAAAATAGTTAGATATTTTTGTAAAAAAAAAAAGAATGTGAGTGTTATAAAAAAAAAAAAACAAAAAAATAAAATAAAAATTGCCTCGCACAGTGCGAGACATGCAATTTTATTTTTTTTCCGTTTTCGTCTTTATTTGCGCCTTAATTCAGGATATTAAACGAAGTTGAAATATTACATTTTTAATATCATTTTGAAGAACTCATGGCCTAATATTTTACAACGTTGATGATGTGTGAAACGGCCAATCGTAGCGAAAGTTACGTCACGTCAAAGTACGTTGTTCCAAACTAATATTTCGAAAATTTCGATAACAAACTAATTTTACAAATTCTTCGACTATTCTACGCTAGCCGAATCCATAAATCTTCTATATCCTCTCGAAACTCATTTCGAAAACTATATCGCAGATATATCGAATGATGTAAATGAATATCGAAAATAGTTAAACGGACGTCAAACGCGTGTGTTAAAAAAAAACGTATAACTCGTTTTTTGAATATATTACTTATATTTTTGTTTTCATTGTCAGCCTCATTACAGAACATCAAACGAAGTCGAAATATTACATTCTTAATATTATTTTGAAGTACTCACGGTCTATTATTTCACGACGTTGATGGTGTGCGAAACGACCAATCGTAGCAAATGTTACGACGCGTCAAAGTAGAACTAATATTTCGAGAATTTCGATAACAAACTAATTTTAAAAATTGCTAAATGATTGTACGCTGGTCGAATCGATAAATCTTCTATATCATTTAGACTTCATTTGATATTAAGAATATAATATTTCGACTTCGTTTGAATTTTTAAAGTTAGATTGTTATCAAAATTCTCGAAATATTATTTCGAAATTTTAGTTTAAAACAACCTACATAATTTTTTTCCCCTTTATCCTATTTAATCATTTTAATTTGAATATAGTTATAAAATAAAGTGAAGTTCTACCCTGTTATAATATTTCAAAACCGTTTGGCTTCATATTCATTGAAATCTTCATTTTTTTTTTTTATATTTTGTATATTCGGTTCTACAACATAATTTGTCTATTGATTATACAGTTGTAATATGTGGTTATTTTTCTTATTGTATATATAAAGTACAAATATGTAGCTATTCACATTGACAAGTTATTATCTTTTTACTCATTCTATAAATAACACATTATTTTTCCTACTATTTTAACAGAAATGAATCCAAAAATGTATTTATATGTTGAAAACAAAAATTTTCTATCTTATCTCACACCTCAAAATAAAATATAGTTTCACGCATTTAACATGCTAATACTTCCTACAAAATAATCTAACTCGTACATCGTACGTGCAACAACTAGTGATTAAAAGAAGAGTGATGCGACAAATTGACAGATAATGTCACGTCTTATAAAGAAAAAGCTACTGTGACAAGGGGGTTGTCGCTGTAGTACAACCCGTTTTGAATTTTAATAAACATTTCATTTGAATGTGCCCCCTATTTGTGACACATTATATCGGAGTAGATTTAGCGATAAACTAAGTAGAATTACAAATAAAGATTTATAATCGGCTTCAAATTTATTGAAAATAAATTTTTGTTGTTATTGGTATTGTGTCTATAGAAAAGAATGGTGTCATTGGAGAAGTTACCTTCTGCTATAATGGAAAGACAGAAACGTCCTTTCAAGTTTACTTCTCTACAATTATCTTTTGCCGACACGGTAAAAATTAGAATTACTTAAATCGGCGAACCAACGAAACAATCATCATCACCCAACCAAATCAAATATTTACCAACCACGATCATGCTCAAATTGAATCTAGTATTATAAAAAGAGTCATGAAATAAAATAATACTATTTATTGTGACCGGAAGGTTCTAGTTCTATTAAACATTCAACTATAATGTCAAGAAAGAAAAATTTAAATTAGTGAAAATAGAATTTAATTCATTGCTGTTGAACAAAAAATGAAAAAATTCACCTACTCTAATAGTAATACCTTTCCTTGTAGAAATTATACCTATAACGTTTTGAATTTAATGGAAATAGAATTTAATTTATTACTTTAAAACTCTGTGTTTTGAGTACCGAAAACAATCAAAATTCAAAAATTATTTCGAGTTTTGTGTATTGACTCCAACATCTAGTGGAATTTAAATTTCAGTAAAAAGATCACGGCATCCCTATAATTTTAACATTGAAAAAATTAGAAAGGATAATTTCGACATTTCATAAACTTTAAATCAATTTCGAATTCATTGATTTTCTTTTCCTGGACCCCACTCTGAATTACAAGTCAAGAAGTGTGGCTACACTTTGCTCTCCAATGGGCAAAAAAGCCCCCTTTTTTTGGTTAAAATTGGAACCAGACACCCCTATACATAGTACTTGCCACGAAAAAAAACACTCTTCACTTGTCGACTATTCTATTTTTAAGCTGCCTTGGTTCTATATGAAAAGAATCAGGTTGCTTGTCACGGCTTGGAGAGAGGCTTAAAAACAAGGGGCGCCATATTTTTAAGCCTGTCCCCAAGCCGGGACAAGCAGCCTGATTCTTTTCATAAAGAACCAAGGCAGTTTAAAGACAGAATAGTCGACAAGGATGAGCAAAAAAAAAAAAAATGCCTTCAAGGATGAACACAAAAAATAAAATAAAATAATAATAATAACAAATAAATAAATAAATAACTGTCATATGCTCTTACTCTTATCACCTACTAATTAGTCACAAAGATAATGGCGATTAAGAAAGTGCTTTAGCAGTTAACACCATTGACCCATTTCTGTTTATCATTAATTAGTCGTCTAAAATGTGAACTACTGAAGTCGTAACGTTGTTTAATCATTCCAATTAAGAAATTCCCTAGACATTTCAGCACACTTAAATCAAGGTTGACCACTCCAATTAGGATATTTTCTTTTATATAATAATGTTGTCTTTGATTTTTGCATGAATAACGTGGCCAATAAATTTCGGCTTCACCCACGTTCATGTAATTTCATATCTATACAATTGGGCAAATCGTTAACAACACTTGACCTTCTCCAAAGGTGTGTGAGATAGTCGTGTCCACTCTGACGATCAAGATAGTCACTTATAAGAATATATTTGGTTGTGGAACATGCTTATGTATGAGTCACAAAGGTGTTCAGATATCGAGGATTAGGGTAGAAACTTGGTTTATAGAGAGTAAATTGAGAGAGAGCAATTTACAATTGAGTGTGTAAAATTGCATTACATTCAAATGACACTAAATGTAAGCATTTATAGTAGAAAATGAGAAATATTTTTTGTTGGAGGAAAAGAAATGCGGTCTTATCTTAATTGTCGAGATGCCTTGTCATATGTGTCATTCTGTTAGTCCTATAGTTAAGGTCATTTAGAGTGTGTTTGATGGAGATTATGGGGGAAATAATGTATTTTAAATAGTGATATGATGAAAAATGTGTGGTTGAAAAAGAAAGAAAAGTTATTGATGTGATGAAAAATATTATTTTATTGAAGAATGTGTAGTTGAAAATGAGTAGAAAAATAAAAATGTAACCCAAACGGACTCTTAATATTTCTGACAAGTAGTCACCCTATGATCTAGTCCTAGCATGTAAGAGTAGGCTGGCAAAATGACTTGATAGAGTGACTACTGCAAAGAGATCACATCAATCAGTCATACATATAAGATCTTATTCAAAATATCTTATAGGGATTGTGCATTCACATTGGATTGGGATTGTAGTGCATTGCCTCATCTCGCATATAAGGGTTCGACTCTGCATAAGTGTTTAACGAAATGCATTGCATCAACTATTGAAGGGCCTTAAATCGATCATGTAGGAATTGACGTGGAGCGCGAGTCTGGATTCGCTTATTATATGGCCACCACGTGACTATACTTGGAGCCTCGTTGGATTAGGTATAACATAATAAACACTTATTTATCGTGGGTTGAATGTGTGAAATTTAATTATACAGTTTATTTTTTCCATTCAAATGCATATCGACATAATATTTTCAATTCATAAAAAAAGTAGGGCAATAATTTATCTAAGTAGGAATGAAAAAAAAAAATGCGTTATTTCATAAACAGAATGTACTTGTTTCATTCTTTGCAATGACTTTCTACAGCAAACTGTCTCAATAAGGATGAATTGTTGTAAATTGTGTTGTTATCTAATATTTTTTATTCGTGTTCTTACTGATCTCGATAGGATGAGTTTAAATGTTATATTTGTAACCCGATGAATACGTCATTTACTAGTTTATCACTACAACAAAAAAAGCATTTTGCAACGTTTGAAAAATGTTGCTAAAGACCTTTTGCAACGTTTGGACGAATGTTGCAAATCTCAGTGTTGCCGTAGAGTGGAAGGATACGACAACGTTTTTTAAACGTTGCGAAAAGTCTTTTGCAACGTTTAAAAAACGTTGCCAAATGGTCACTTTTGGCAACGTTTTTAAAGTGTTGCCAAAAGTGACCCTTTTAGCAACATTTTTTAAACGTTGCCAAAAGTTACACTTTTGGCAACGTTTAAAAAATGTTGCCAAAAAAGTCCTGTTGGCTAACTTTTGGCAACGTTTTTTAAACGTTGCCGAAACGTTGTATTTTATTAACAAATATTTTGTTGTTTTTCGCGTTATTTGTAATTATTTCACCTACTTTTACTAATACCAATATATAGTACATGAAACTGAGATATGTAAATTAAGCAAAATTTATAAAACGAAAATTTTTTGATAAAATGAGATTAAAATTTCATTACATATATTTAAACCATACAAAATATAAAATGGAAATAAATGTCTTCTTCTTGCATCTCCATTTTATCAAACTAACTTGAAGCTACTATTGTCCCTTTTATACAAAATTCACCATGTACAAATATAGGAGCTCTGCTTGGTTACCTACAAGGAAAATAATAAATATCTTGTAAAGAAAATAATAAATATGAAGCAAATGGATAGACCAAAATCAATAGCAATAGACATAAGCAACAGACTAGACTATATAAACAATAATTAAGGCCATTTCGGTGATGACAAGTTTTTTACTCTAGAATGTTTTTTAAAAGGTACTCGTGAGATCTGGTTTACAATCGCAGCTTGGACTGAAGGCTTAACCAAGCTCCGCAGCCAAGAAACGGTGGATCAAGTAACAGGTTACTCCCAAAGCTCAAGCCAGTATTCCTTGTTAACTATCAACGTGTTTTTAACTTGTATAAGCACTTGCCAATCATCTTTTGTCCCATGCCTAAACACTTTACCAAAGATGCTTTGATCTTCAAACAAGAGCAACAATTCCACAACTTCGAAGCACAATTTAAATTTTGTGGAAAAAAATGACATTCCATTCAAATGCTATAAGCCAGAAGAACATAGTACCTCGCTAAGGGAATCAGAAGAATATGAAAGCAAGAACTGGTGTTTTTAGCTTAAACAGAGAATCACAAAACACACAAGAAAGACAGGTTCTACACAGAAGAAGAAAATGAAAAATGCATCACCAGAACCAAAACCTACAAGAAATTGAACCCCTTTCATTTTACCTTCCAACAAATTTCAGTCAGTCAGATCAATAACCCTTAAAATAAATCAAATAAAGGAACAATTTGCAAAATGAAATTATTCTCACTGGTTCAAGTATTACGAAGTGCAGCTGAAGCATATTGTCCATGCTCAGTCCTTCATTTTCTGAAATCAGTAACAACATATGTGGTCTTTCATGAAAAGTCAACCTCAAGATACATTTTTCTAGGTAAGGATGAAATTAGCCATAAATAAATAAATTAGAATAATGATATGTAGAAACAGTTTAGTTGTCTTCAAGTGATAGGTCATTTAAATGTGTCTCATGTCTTTACTTGTAAGTTTTAAGATGATTTATCAATTAATGATACTTGTGGTGCTAAATAACATTACACAAAAAAAAAATACAATGATCATTAGCAGAAAACTAAACTTGAGGAACACAATTAAGCAGCTCCTTTTTCCTATCTAACCAGGCCAGAAACTACAATTACTGAAATTTTCCATCAGAAAAGATAACATAACAATGGAAAATTTCATAAGATGTATGTTACTTCTTTGAATGCAACAATTTGTGATGCTTCAATATCGTGGAAAAAAGAAGTCTTAAATTCAGATAATCGATTGCACTCAGCAACTAGCTAATGTAAAGGCTGATGATGGTCAGTCATACCACTAATTGGCAGGTGGAATCATCTACTCATACCCTCAGAATCTGCAGCTTGTTAGAGAATGCAATGACAACCCAATCAGGTTGGGAGGAAGACCACTGAAGCTGCTCGATTTCAGCACCGGCCGTGTACGCCAGAATAGGATCCAGACCACCCTCGACTGGCTGCCCCATGGAGGAAAGATCCCAGATAAGCGCCTGGGAATCATCCCCTGCAGTGCAAATGTGGCAAGAGCTATGAGGAGCCCAAGCAACTGCATTCACGCTCCCCTGATGCCTCTGCAACAACTCCACCACCGGAACAGTGGGGAAACGAATATCCAGCACCACCACCTTGCTGCTATCCATTATAATCGTGGCCATGTACCTTGGGTCCTGCTTATTCCATCCCAACCGAACCAAAGGAGTGTTAGGCTCGGAGCTTTCGTAAATAATCGTGGAATGCTCCTTGTCCCGGAGATCAAAAACCCTAACCGACCCATCAGCAGAAACCAAAGCAAAAACCCCAACACATTAAATAAGAATTATGGATCAAAGTTATAAGAACAAATCAACAACTATAAGTCAATAATTAGCTCCAAATAAGCAATAAAAGTTTAAAATCAAGTTTCAACTACTCTAAAAAAGGTCCACAACATGATTTGTATATCAAAAAATAATAACGATATTGATTGAATTAATTACCAATCCATAACTCACAAGTGCAAGTGTGCAGCTCACTACAATTGCAACACTTAGAATTATACATTTTATAACATCAAGTCCATACTTCATAAAACAGAACAATGAACTACATCTTAACGTGAAATAAAACTCACAGTAGCAATTCACAATCAGTTCACAGTTCAAAACTTCAAATAGCAATTCACAGTTCAAGAAAACTCACAGTCAGAGAGACAGAGTCAAGACTTGAGCAGAGCAGGCTTCACCTCTCCTCAGCCTCGAGGACAAGGATGGCATCCAATTTTAACCCCCGGCTCCAGCTCGTTCTACAGCTTCTGCTTGCAAGTTGCAAATGAATTTCATAAGGATCACAATTCACAAAATTGATACATGATTTTAAATCAAATACAAGACTCAAGAAAAGGTTAATCAAACACAAGACGGACTCAAATCCAAAAAAAAAAAAAAAGAGAAATAAGTTTCAGTTCGGGCTTCTTCACCTTCTGTCGACTGCCAAAGATGTTCCGGCCTCCGGGCTTCACCTTCTTCTTCACCTGCTGCACCTTCACGTTTCAGTGATAAGTGGTTGAGGTTCACGAGGCGAGGGCATCTTCACTCTTCCGACTCCCATCAAGCTAGGGCTCGAAAATTTGTTGAATCGCAAGAGATTCCAAATTGGAGGGTGGGGGAAGACAGCGCCGACGTCGAGTGAGAGTTCTTGAGAGGTTGAGAACTCGAATGCCGGAGCGAATCGACTGGAAGCCGGCGGTGGCAGTTTGGCGGAGACGGGAGGAGACGAGGTGGAAGAGGAATTCGTTCGATTGGGTGGAAATCGAATGGAAATTGGAATTTGAGCGTTTTTACTTTTTTTTTTTAATTTTCTAATGTATTTGGGTTGGGTCGGGTCGGTTTCTACCTAAGTCCTAACCCACCTAAAGTATTTTTTTTTTGCAACGTTTATTAAACGTTGCAAAAAGATAAATCTTTTCGCAACGTTTATAAAAAATTGCAAAAAATTTTATCTTTTGCAACGTTTTATAACGTTGCAAAAGACAAACATTTTGGCAACATTTATAAAACGTTGCCAAAACTTTTAATTTTTCGCAACGTTTTATAAACGTTGCCAAAATGTTTGTCTTTTGCAACGTTTATAAAACGTTGCAAAAGATAAAGTTTTTTGCAACGTTTTATAAACGTTGCGAAAAGACTCTTTTAGCAACGTTTAAAAAACGTTGCGAAAGATAAAGTTTTTTGCAACATTTTATAAATGTTGCGAAAATTTTTATTTTTTGCAACACTAAATAAACGTTGCAAAAAGGGGTCTATCGCAACATTTACTTAAAAAATGTTGTCAAAGCTCAATTATGTTACGCAATGGCAACATTCACCTATTCAAATGTTGCAATTGACCCCTTTAGCAACATTTAATATATAAATGTTGCCTTTTAAGTGTTGCAAAAGGGCATTTTTGTTGTAGTGTATTGAGAGGCCACTACATTAAGTTTAGAAGGACAAATCTAAAATTGGCTTTAGACTAGGTCTCAAAGAAGGTGTAAAAAGCTATTTTGAAATCAACTTTTGTGATATCCTCTCCACATAATGCTACTATTGAGTATATGACCCAAATTCATCTAGGGTTTGTGTGGTTTGGTGTATTGGGCCTTGAAGATGACTAAATAGGGTCCATGGAGGAAAAAAGGAATTGAGTGCGCTAGCTTACCGCTTGTTGGACGCTCGAGCGGCGAGAATGGAATTTTCAGCAACAACCTATCCCCGATGGCGCTCAAGTACCGCTTTCATGTGGGTTTTCCTTGTTTTGTTTATTACACGCATTTTTGACCTAATTTTCATCTTTTGATCTATTATTAGAGTTTCACATTTACCACTATAAATAGTAGACTCTTCTTTACAATTAGATTCATTATTAAGGTTAGAATTATTGTGAGAGACAAAATATTGTTATAATTTCTTTCTACATTATAGTTGAATAAAATCTCAAAGTTCCTCTATCAAATTAAATTCTTGTTTCTATTATCTTGTTGCTATGATAAATATTTCATGTCGTGCTGTATAACCTCATCCTATCCCAATAGCTGCCATATTACAAATTTGGATTGTTTGATGATAGGGCAGGCTAAAGACGTGTGAAACCAAAGAGTTGGTTCTTGGGTTGCTGCTGCTGCTTTTCACCGTTGTGGAGTTGTCAAGGAGATAATAGATTTTTCGAGATCAACATTAATGCTAAAGAATAATTTTAGTAGTGGCGTCCACACTTCACAATTGGTGATCATTAATTTATTGGTATTGAAAAGTGCATGTTATGCGCTCATTTGGACTTCCATTCTTATTTAATTATATATAAATTGAGTGATTATTTATTAAATTTGTGTAAATTAGGTTAATTGTAGAAAAATCCCAACTTGGATTACATTTATATGAAGAGAAGCTATTTGGAGTTTAATTGGAGTTCATTTGAAGCAATTGAAAATTAACCGGATTGCAAGAGATCAATTGAAAATATTAATGGAGAATTCAATAAAAATTCATAAATTTCGAGACTTAAATTCGACATTTGATAAGTTTGGGATTGAATTGCCAACTTCGAACCTTGCATTGGGTCAATTATTAATGGTTTTAACTTAATTGCAAAATTAGAAGATGAATAAATGAAGTTACATGAGAAAAGATGTTCAATTGAAAAATGAATTTGTTTCATTTTATTTCTTAAACTATTTAGTGGAAACTAATTTAAACTCATTGGTGAAAATTAAGTTGAACAAATTTTTTGCATAAATCCATTTTTATAAATGTATACATTAGTCCAACAATTAAAGGGGGCTTGTAGAGTTTATTATACACATACATTCAAGCCAAGGCTTGAGAATTCATATTACATATAGCCATTGTTTGATTGAGCCCCATTTGTCAATAATACAATTTTTTCTAAATTCATTTTCAACTACATATTCTCTTAGTAAAATAATATTACAAGCAAACCTAAAATATTTTTCTATTTTTCAACCACACATCCTCCAAAAATTCACTATTTCAAAATATATTTTTACCAAATAATGAGGATCAAACAATGACATATTATTCAAGCCAAAATGAGAAGAAGAAAAAAAATTAAGAAATCAATCAAAGAGTTAGGGTTTTCAGGATTTCACAAGAAGAGACAGATTCTTAGTGCAAGATTAATCTTTATTTTTTAATACCCAATCTCTCTATTTCGTTGCAGCAGTCGCCGCCCTTGCTGCGCGACGGTGCACCAAAGATTTGGGTGGCGACGGCTTTGTGTGGTAGTGACGACGACGGCTTTGTGGTGGATCTGGAGTCGCTGACCAGGGCGAATCATCTGCCAGAAAGTGATATACAGCTCCGGTGATGGTGATAGTCGGTGTTTGTGATGGTGATCGGCGATGTTTTGTGGTGCAGATCGGTGATGATGTGTTGGTTGGAAAGTGTTGGTTGTGGTGGTTCGAATATGCTATTCACTAGGGTTCTTCAGATGATTAACATATACAACAGTAAAGAATAGTACAAAATTCAGTCGCATATATGTGTTATGCAGTGCCGGACGAGGGTTGTGATAGTGATTGAGGCCGTCAGTGTTTGTGATGGTGACCGCCGATGTTTGTTATGCAGATCGGTGATGATGTGGTGTTGTTCTATGGTTCCAGGGTAATTTATTTTGTTACTTCCTGGGAACCTTTTGCCTCGTGCAATTTTTGTATTTTTGGATCTGAACTTGATTTTCTTTATATGGGATCGCTTCAATTGTTACACGATGTTGAATCCTTTTTATGTTCGGGTAGATAATTGGATAATTTATATTGATCTTTTAGCTTATGTTAATTGTATGAGGTTTTCTTTCTTTTTTCTTGGTTGTGTGCTGTGTGTGGATGAGAGGGGCAGGGGACGCCTAAAGTGGAAAAATGCTGTAGAAGAACTGAACGGGATTGGGTGATTGGAAATCTGTTAGGGTTTAGGTAGCCCTAATATCTATTTTGTGTGAGGTGGTGGTCCTGTCGTCGAGAGGTGGTGGTGGTTTTAACGGCGATGGTGGTGGAGGTGATTGGGTTGATAGTGGTGGTGAATTGCAATACTTGTATGCGGTGTGCATATTTGTTTGTGGTGATCATATGCGACCGAATATGTGCTTGTTGTGACTATTTATGACCAATTTTGTGTTGATTGTGACCGATTATGACTTGAGATTGACCTAGTCACAGATGGTCACACTGAATACACATTTGGTCACAATTAGTCACAGTTAGTCACACCGAAAATAAAGTTGGTCGTGAAAATGAAGTCAGTGAATTAGTCACCTATAATACAGATATGGTCACGAATAACACAGTTATAAATCTGAAATGATGATGTGTGTCTTTGCCGTTTTTACTTTTTCAGACTTTTGAAATGAAGCTCATATTTATTAAAAAAAAAAAAAATTTGCCGCAACAGTTGCCGGAGTGTCGTCGGACCAGTCGCCGAAGTGGTCGCCTGAACCGTTGGAGAGGTGGAAGGAAGGTGATGTAGTGGGGTGATAGGATGAAATGAGTAAGATGACATGAGATAAAAATAATTAATGAATATTATATTATAATTTAATATTTAATAAACTTATTTACCACCTGATTTTTGAAATAATTTAACAAGTTTGTTAGTTTTGAAAAATGATTCTTATATGTAGGTTTTGTATATTGTTCCCAATTATAAACCCGAAACCCGGTGCTGGGATGCTAGCCAATATTTTGTTTCTTCTTCTTTTTCTTTTCTATCCTTCTTTCCTTTATTTTTTTTCTTTAAAAAAAAAAAAACCTGATTTTCTTTCTTTCTTCCCTATAATAATAATAATAAATTTCTTTCTCTCTCTCTCTCTCTCTCTCTCTCTCTCTCTCTCTCTCTTCTTCTTTTTTCATTCTTTCTTTATTATTATTATTATTATTATCATTATTATTATTATTATTACTACGTCAAAACTAGTTTACAATCATCATTCCTAATTGAATTAGCATAATTTTGCATATGAATTTATTGGTAATTATTTTTCTTGTTCCTTCGTAGGCATAATGGAAATATTTTACAAAACGATTTAGGAAAGTATGTTGAAGGAAGATAAAAGATGAAGTGCTAAACAATAAACATCATAAACACGGCGAGTATTGCTAACCTTCTTTAAGCCTCTTTTGTGCACACATTGAGGAAATGAGTAGTTTAAGTTTGGGGCGTAGATTAGTTAGTTAGTTTTATTTGCTTGTCTGTGTGATATTTTTGAAAAAAAAAAAAAAAAAAAAGTGAAAATTTGATTTCCCCCCCCCCCCCTTTATTTTATGTATGTTTGCGCGAGTTGAATAGCCTTGCCCACCAATTGCAATTATTAGAAATTGTTTATGTTTCATAAATTGTGAATAAATGATGTAATTATTTTTGTCAATTCAATATTTGTTCATGTTAGATTGTATCATATTAACCACAAAGTCATGATAATTATTATGTATTTTTGGATTGGTTACACTGTAGAATATGTTGAATGAACTTAGATCTTTATAAACTGAGATAATGAATAAAAACATAATTACTTAACCAATTGAAAGGATTGGTTTGGGGGTGGTTGATCCGTTGTTGTGAGCTATTTAAATATGTGTTAATTCCATGCATGTTGAATATTTATGTGGAATGTTTTTGGCTAACAAGAAGAGACTAGGTGGTAACCATTTACTTGAGATTTGATTTCAACTACTTATGCAAAGAATAAAAGTCATTGCACTAGCCGTGACATGTAGGAAAAAGTTACATACATTGTTGTGTGAAGCTAGACTTGAGTAATATGACCCTATTCATCACCAATGTTTAGGAGACGATCTATCGGAAAGAAAGTGCCTGAAATGTAGAGTGAAAACTACCTTTGAAAATCAAAGAAAATGTCCCAAAAACAGAAGGAACACAATGAAAAAAATAAATCCAAAGTGTGTTGAGACAGTAACAAAACAACTATAAGCACAGTTTCTGTCCGGTTAAGCTTTCGATACTTAAGTTGAAATTTAGATTTTTGGTGAGACTTATTATTCTAGTTGATGCTTGGAGGTTAAAACATTCAAATTTAAAGAGAACCATCACATATTGAGAGTGACTTTTATTGATAAAACCCAACCAAATTTGAGCTAGAAAGGAAAAGAGTCTTGTGTGATCAACCTTAGATTAAACATCTCGAGAATGTGATTGAAAAATATGTTTGGGGTGTGCATCCCATGAGAGAGAAATGAAATATTTGACCATTAAGGGTGAGAATATAATCAATTTAAAAATTTATGATAATTTGATTGACTATGCGTACACATACATCGATTAAGCATGGAGTAAATAAAGAATTAGTTTTAGTTGCATTACCTATGAACTTTTTGTGAAGTATCTAATGATTTCAATATTTAATGCTAGTTAGGCAAAGTTATCTAAATCATTTATGTTATTGTTTGTTTGCTTGTGTGTTTAGTAGATAATTTTGCTCGGGACGAACGCGTGTTTAAGTTTGAGGGTATTTGATAAGTGCATTTTATGCACTTATTCGGACTTCCGTTCTTATTTAATTATATGTAAACTGAATGATTATTTACTTAATTTGTGTAAATTATGTTAATCGTAGAAAAATCCCAACTAGGTTACAATTTATATGAAGAGAGGCTATTTGGAGCTTAATTGAAGTTCATTTGAAGCAATTGAAGATTAATCGGATTGCAAGAGATCAATTGGAAATATTAATGGAGCATTCGGTAAACATTCATAAGTTTTGAGAGTTAAATTCGACATTTGAAAAGTTTGAGAATAAATTGTAAAATTCAAAACTTGCACCTGGTCAATTATTAATGGTTTTAACTTAGTTGCAAAATTAGAAAGTGAAGGAATAAAGTTACATGAGAAAATGAGTTCAATTAAAAAAGGAATTTGTTTCCTTTTATTTATTAAATTCTTTTGTAAACCAATTTAAACTCTTTGGTGGAAATTAAGTTGAACAAGGATTTTGCATAAATCTTTTATATAAATACATACCTTAGTCCAACAATTAAATGTGGTTTGTGGAGTTTCATTATACACATACATTCAAGCCAAGACTTGAGGATTCATATTACATATATTATTCAAGCCAAAAGGAGGGAAAAAAAAATTCAATCAAAGAGCCAGTGTTTCAAGGATTTCGCAAGAAGAGATGGATTCATGGTGTAAGATCTTCATCTTTTTCTTGTTTTTCCTTAATACCCAGTGACGTACTTTAATTCATTCTTGCTTTATTCTTCTCTGATGATCTGTAATTAAGTATTTAGTAAGGATGAATGATTGTAACCTAATTTTGAACTTTATTTTTAATTAAAAAGTTTTATATCTTAATTTATTTATTTATTTGAATTGTTTTTACTTTCAATCTTAATGTTTGGATTAATCGGCTACTAATTTATTGATTTCGTGAACAATAATTACGTAGAGATGTGAATTATTATTTTAGACCACGTAGTAAAAGTCGGTAATTAATATAAAATGCAGATATGCTTATTATTGCGATCGTTACATGAATTCTTAGAACATAATATTGCACTTAACTTATAAGATTGATTCACATAGAAATATGGAATTGAATTAGTTAAATAAACTCAATGAAAACTCAAAATGAGTAAATTGAATACATTAGATAAGAATTCGATCCGGTAAACATAATTAATTGTATAAAACTTGGTGATTGATATTAAGGGGATAACTATAGTGAACTCATAAATCTTAATACTTAAACCATCATATTAAAAAAAGTCACTTTTATTGTTTAATTTATTTAAAATAAAAAATTACAAAAATAAGATAAACACATTCTTTAATTGTTTTTGATCAATTTCAAGTTATGAATAATTTAATTAATTATTAGACAGTAATCCTCATGGAAACAATATTCGAACTTATAGATCTACTTTATATTACTTGTTATGATTCCTACATTTGCGGAATAAAAAATTGAAAACAGGGATATTTAGTCCAAATATCACATAGCTTTATTCACTGTAGAAAATTGGCTCCACCGACACTTAAAAGTGCATATATACCCTTTTTGTTCATTTTAAAAGTTATAAACATGTCAATTGATGTTTATTTTTCTAAAAAACATCATTTAATACAAAAAAATATATTATATATATTCTTTAAAATATTTTTTTGAATTTATAGTGTTGATTGAATCTGCAACTTCTGAATAAGTGCACTTTAAGTTAACTAAAGTGAACCATATGAAACTTAAACATCTTAATTTCCTCATTTCATACATCGAAATGTTTAAAGTGAGTGGAAAAGGAATAAAACTTTCTACTTATTTTCTCCTCAAAGAGAGACAAAGGCAAAAAGAAGTTTAATAAATGTGTAATTAGTCATCTTTAGCAACTTACACATGGTTTCTTATCGTTTTCCATGGATTTATATGAGGAAATGTTTCTTTATCCAAAGTTGTTCCCACAAAACCCCTTTTCCACTTAGGAAAATATTTCTGCAATATGATTTCGACATGTACATTAACAATTGGAATTAATGATCAATTTTACAATAACTTTTTTGAAATATACGGGTCTTCACAGTGTGTGTGGGGCTTGCATCTCGCTCGTATTTTATTTTTTGAATCATCAAATTGATCTCGATGAATCGTTTAATCCTAAATTCTTTATCTTTTTCGAGTAAATAACCAATATACAATTTTAAACACTCAAACCATTTTTCATTCACACATTTTAATAAACACGTAAGTACTATTTAATTATCTATCACTCATTTCTGTTTGTCTATATTTTTGAACCATCCTAATTAGGCCTAATGGGCTATGGCTGAGTTGGCCTTTCCCCCAACACTGGGACCATAGAATCTCATAAATGAGCACCGAGTTTAAGAAGGGATAATTACCCCCATATCCTACTTATAAACTATACTATTCAAAATTAATATTGTCTATTTTCAGTTTCACAAATCAGGTGAGAATACATATTTATTTAATTAATTAATACATTGTTAATATGGAAGGCAAGTTATGTTAGATAAGGAAGAGGATTTATTAATTTAACTAGATTAGGATTAAGTGGCTGCCTGAACCGTTTCTCTCTCACAATTTCTTCACCATCTCTCTGGAACAGGAAGCGCCATTTTAAATTCAATCACTTCGGTGAACGTCTTGACGACAGCAGCAAAACATTGTTGTCTCTTGACGACGACATAGATCTGAGGTGGATTTGTGGTAAAGTTTGTGAGGAGGTTGTGGATTTGAGATGGTGGCCGAGGCCGACACGGGTGGTATCGATGACTGTTGAGTTTTACCTGTAATAGATCAGTTCGGTAATGTGGAGGTGGAGTTGACCGTTGTGTTTGTTGATTGCAGGTGTAGGTGCAAGTGGTGATAGGTTGGAGGTGGAGATGATGGCAGATTCAAGGTGGAAGTGGTGGTGGTGTAAGGATGACAATTTGAACTGTTAAAATCGAAAATCGCGGTGAGTCGAACCGAATTGAATGGGACAAAAAAAATCGAACCAATAGTACATTGGGTGGTTATGGTTTTGATTTTAATGACCTAGTTTTGGGTGAGGCGGGTATGGTATTTAGCGAAAGTACCCTGTCCCAAACCGATTACTCGTTAAAAAAATTTAATTAGACAATTGGACTTTCCGTTATTCTTTCCCAAAATTAATTGGGCAATTTTGACAACTGGACTTTCCCAAAATTTTGGCTCAATCAACATTACTAGTAAACCCTTAATCCGGTAACCTAACTCTAACCCTACATGTTAAAATTGAAAATTGAAAACCAAACTTACAAAACACTCGTTCACTCAATTATATTATGCATGGCTCAAAAAATGTGATTTTTAGTTTGTTTTGCTTGCTAGTTTATGTGTTCTTCAGTTTCTCTATGTTCATAAGAAATAAAGAGTCGAATTATTAATTTGGTTACAAAATTAATGTGATTTTTTGCTGATGTTATTAATGAAATTTCATAATTCAACATATATTTTGGGTTATATTGTTTGCGAGAGCTTGGTAATTTACTATTTCAGCAAGGAAGAATTATTTTTTTATTTCTGCTTCCATTTTTCATATATATGTCAAGCAATTTTTATTTTTATAGTTATTGTCATTTGCATTTATCTATTTGGTAGGTAAAAGGAATGGTTTCTTTATCCCTTTTTTAGTGGGTCAGAGTAAAGAATTTTGATTTTCTACAAATGCAGAATATAAATTTATTTTCTGCAATAGTGTCTAATAAACTCTTGTTTTACTACTCTAAGCAGGTATTTTCAATTTGTGCAGTTGATATTTCTTTTAGAAAAGTGATTGAAAATACTATAAATACATTCAAACTGATTGCATTTTCACCATAACCATGGCTCCAACGTCAATTGTTGTGTTTTATTTTTCATGTAATCAGATGTCTTCCCATGAGTCGGTATCTTCTGTTCCGACTCCCACTTCAGTTGGAAGTGTTTCAATTGAAGTTGGAGATTCCGCTATTGGCATTTGAGAGGATGCATCAAGTACACCGGGTACTTCACAAAATTCGAGGTAAATGCAAATCCTACTCATATAGATTTAGGTGATGATGAGGAGCTGACTGGGGAAATTAGAAAAAGAAAATAGACTTCTATAGTGTAGCAACATTTCAGCATTTCAAGCATTTCATAATATTTATTTTTATTTTTTCAATTTGATGATTGGAGTTTGGACTTATAAAAAATAATTTATTTTCGTGGTTATTAATCGAACCGAATTGAATCAAGTCGAGATACGAACCGAACCGAACCAAACCGAACCGACTTACGTGGTTATAGTGCGGTTATGGTATGACAAAAAATTTGATGGTGCAGTTATGATTTTAACCAAACCGACCCCGAACCGAACCGTTGCATCCCCATGGTGGTGATTATGTGGATTTGATGTGAAAGTGGTAGTGTCCATTTATATGTAAATTGTGATATTTTGTGATCAAATTTGTCTTCATTGTAATTGTTTGTGATTAGATCTATATTAATTATGACTGTATGTGATCAAATTAACAATGACTTGGTTGCATACAATCACAATTTAGACTAATCTGGCTATAAACAGTCACACTAAAGATAAAATTGATCACAGATAACACAAGTCTGATCACAACAATAACAGTTTCCACAAACATGATCAACTCCAATGCACTACAATAACCTATAATGCACCACTACTGTCAGCACATGGTACCCAAAACGTAGCCATAACCTTAATTACCACCACACAAATAAACTCAAATGCACTATCATCGTCTACAATGTACCGTCATAACGCATGTAGTATCCCATAATTTTTTAATATACAGTAAGAAAATTATTTTTATGCATTATTGTAGTTGTTGCATGGTAATAAATAATTTGGGTTTAGATTGAAATTTCAAGGAAAAGTAAGGACAAAGTGCAACATCTTGAATGTTTGAGGACTCAAGTGTAAATAAGGAAAATATTCATTTGAGATAAAATAAAATTTATATGATTGTCATATAAAGGATTTTATGCATTATTAATCGTATAGAGAATTGCCAAAGATTTTGGATAAATAGTCACGATAAAGGCTAGAAGGGTAAAATCATCATTTCGTAGGTTCACAAATTTTGAAGTTGAGATTTCAGATATAAAGATACAAAGAATGGAGGATAAAAATGTAAGGAGTCCAATGGTATAAGTTTCAAAAGTTTTCGATCATAAGAAGATGGTTAAAAGTATTTTTTTACAGTATTTTTGGCTATTAGAAATTTATGTGATTAATGGACTGATTGGCAAAATTATTTTTTCTCTGATGAGGGGCCAGGTTCTAACAGAAATTAAGGGTCAAAATATAATTTTTGATTGGTTCAAATGAGTTGAAAATGGAGGTTAATGGGGCGTTCAATAGTGTGGAGTTGGGGATTCTTCATATGCACCCATTAAGATCAAAACAAAGCATTTTCATCATGTTTAAGGAGGCCATGTACACAAATTTGAATTTCACAACTTATTCATCAAAATTTTCAGATTTCTTATAATTTAATTTCAAAATTCTCTCAAAGTTTTATAAAGAATAGAAAAGAAAAGAAAGAAAGGAAAATTTTTGAAGATCAAGGAATTTCATAAATCACCCGAACCATATCGAACGGAAAAGGTATTAGCATATCATGTAAGATTGAAAAAATATTATATCAAGATAAATAAACACTTTGCGTATATGTATCTTACCTTATCTTTTCTTTAGAATTCTTTGAACTCAAGCACTTTTCCTTTATCTTTAAAAATCTCCATTTCTTTTATTTTTTTTCTTTTCTTAATAAAACTTTGAGATAATTTTGAAATAAAATGATAATAAATCTTAAAATTTTGATGAATTATTTATGAAATTCGGATTTGTGTATAGGGCCTCCTTAAACATGAAGAAAATGCTTTATTTTGGTCTTAATGAGTGCAAATGAAGAGTCCCCAACTCCTCACTATTGAATACCGTATTAACCTCCATTTTTAACTCATTTAAACTAATCGAAAATTATATTTTGACCCTTAAATTCATTTGGAACTCAACCCCTCATTGTTGAAAAAAAATAATTTTGCCAAACAGTCCATTAATCATATAAATTTTTAATAATCGAAAATACCGTTAAAAAAAATACTTTTAACCATCTTCTTATAATCGAAAACTTTCAAAACTTATACCATTGGATTCCTTACATTTTTATCTTTCATTCTTCGTAACTTTATGTCCGAAATCTCAACATTAAATTTCGTTAACCTGTGAAATGACAATTTTATCCTTCTAGCCTAAATCGCCATGATCTATCCAAAATCTTTTACAAGTCTCCATATGATTAAAACTACTTAAAATCCATCATATGATGCTCATATAAATTTTATTTTCTCTCAAAGGAATATTTTTCCTATTTACACTTGAGTCCTTAAATTTTCAAGATGTTGCACTTAGTCCTTAATTTTCCTTGAAATTTCAATCTAAATCCAAAATATTTGTTACCATGCAACCAGCACAATAATACATATAAATAATTTTCATGTAGTATATTCAATATTTTATTCAAATTTGTTTTGGAATATTACAATGTAGATGCGTTTCCTAAACATAGTTGCCAACTCATCACCACCAACACCTCGACACAGGTCAAGTTCACATCAACTGCAACACACCGCCATCACCAATGCACCACCAACTTTTCATAAGGAATCTCAATATGGTATAGAAAAGTAACATGGAAACTTAAACAAATACCCCTAAAATTAGGGGCATTTTGAAAACCATGTAGTTAAAAATAAATATATCAACTTACACATTAAAATCGTATTTTATACGTTATTCATCAAAACACAAACAACCTAAAACTATCAACAATCAAAATTCAAAACAGAAATTCTTGTTAAATCAATGTAAGTCCTTTTGGACTTATGAGTACACCTTGACCAAAGATTTCATTATCAACTTAACTGGATGAAATGTAGATCACAATTTCTTACTATCTAAGAATGACGAATCATCTATTGATCATTCACAACTTTCATATGATTCTTGACATATTTGGACGATGCCGTATTAGCAGTCCTTGGCAGAGCAACATCCAATATCACCAAAGTATGACTGTCCTTATATAAGGCACTATGATGATCTCAAGTCGAATAATTAATTCCTCTACCGAATATTAGAGATTAACCATTAACATTCAGATAGTTATCCATGTGGAATCTCCCAAGGGGTCTCCAATGTTTTATTTTATAACAAAACATTTACGTGTTTATTTAAGTGTCATAACACTTTAACTTGTGAGATCAACTACTTACTTCACAAGTAAGGAATGACACACGTGATGATCTATCCGTAATAACGATATTTGTATCTCGTTATTACTTATAACCACGGATGATTTAAGATTCAATCACATATAATTTGTATATTATAATCACAACTCCATGTGATTAATAAATTATCAAGAGTTGAATATACAGACTCTATTATTTAATATCATAATAGATATTACTAAAATAAATGCATTAAACATATATCAAAAGTACTTATACCCAAAATTGATTGAACCTAGGGCATAATACTTACACATATCACATGCAATGTAAGTACAAATACACAGACAAAACACAAATACACTGTACAAAATGTTTTGAAGAGAATCCTTTTGTTTTGTTTGACTATGTAGATGTTTAATTCGCTGAATTGTCTCTTGCTTGTTCATTGATATAATAACACTTCGAAAGGTAATAACTATTGTAAAATTTCTGTATTTTTAACTCTGCAAAGTAAAAAAAGTTAGCTCAAAAACAATTAGGTAGATCTTATATATAAAACAAAAACTAAGCTTGATTTGGATATAGGAAATCTATGGAAACTAAAGGGCCGGGATATGTGGCAATCTAGATAGGTGGTAACATCTAATTTGTAGCTCGTGACAAATTATAGCCTCAGATAAACCTTAAACAACTCAATTAGTTTTAACAATAAATACAAGGGGTCCGCGAATTCCCCACGCTTTTTCTACTGAATTCGTTCCAATAAAAGGCCCAAAAAACTAGACCCATTTTCACAAATCCAAATTAAGAAACCTCTTGTAATGCATGGCCAATCGTCCCACTGTATGTCACCAAGAACCACCACCAAACCCTTTAATCATACCTAGGCCTAGCCCACATGACAATAGTGAACAACCCTTCCCGTCACCCCCCACTGACTCTCCGTCCGGACGACTCCCTGACTACCGGGGAATCAGATTGAGAAGCGGAAAATGGGTGTCAGAAATTCGAGAACCGCATAAAACTACACGTATATGGCTTGGGACGTACCCCACCCCAGAAATGGCTGCCGCAGCATATGATGTGGCTTCTTTGGCTTTGAAAGGGCCCGACACCGCCGTGAATTTTCGGAATTTAGTTTCCACATATCCACTGCCTGCTTCTCAATCCCCAGCCGATATTCGGGCTGCGGCTGCTAGTGCTGCAGCAGCCATGGCACCACCGCAGCAAGAGGATGGGGACCAGGCAGCGCCGCCACAAACCCTGTCTGAAAATGAAGTTCTGCAAGAATTTGTCGACGAGGAGGAACTTTTGAACATGCCGCATTTGCTGGTGGACATGGCAGAGGGTATGCTTGTGAGTTCACCTATGATGAAACCAACCGAAGACGATGATTTGCCGGAAAATTCAGAAAACGATAACCTTTGGAGTTATCATTGAACATATAATCAATAAAAGAATTGCATGATCGATTATATAATTGGGATAATTGTAAAACCATGTGATTCGACCAATTCCTCCATGTTGGTTTGGACCCTTCTACTTTTTTCTCTTTTTTCTTCAGCTTCATTGTATGTGTTGGAGCTGATTTTTCAATTTTTTTTTCTGTGGGGTTTTTAAGCTTCTTGTTGGGTAGGGGTTGGGGCGGGTGCGAGGGGAGGGGGGGGGGGTTGCTAGGGTTAATTTACTGAGCCTGTACTTGTACTAATGAGCTGCTCAGTACGTACTTGTTTGGCCTTAAAAAGTGCGCTTACAAGTAATTTTTTTACTTAAAATTAAGAAATAAACAACTTATTCAAAACACATTTTAGAAATAAAAATTAGTTAAAAAGTAGTAATTTTTAACCACATCAATCATGAAACATGAATGCTCGTTTGAGTTTTAGACGGACGGACTCACAATGAACTCTAATATCATATTAAAATTATAATCTCATCTTAAAATATTAAAATTTGAGTAGTCCAAACCCTAAAGTCTGAACCCTTATATTATATTTTTATTTAGCTCATTTTTAAAAAAAAATTGGGTAACTCGGGTGTCCGAGTTTTTTAATTATATTTGTGAATTTTGTTTAAATAATGTAAACGAAAATGGTTCATAAAATGAAAATTTTAATTGGGTAATTACAATAAAGGATACTAGAAACAATATTTCGGAAAAATAAGAGTTATGTTTATGAATTGTTTATTCATTCATTGATTATATTAATCTTTGCTCAGTTAATAAATCTTTCTAGATCTCAAGACTTTTAATTTATTCAAGTTTTATTGTATTATGTCAGTCCAGATCAACTATGTCTTCTAATATGTTCTATTGAGATTGTTTCACTCTTATAAATCTTTTTTGACACATTATATATGTGAGATTATACACTATTAAGAAATAAAAGTAGATTATAATTTTACTTAAGTAGAATATCACACTAGTCTAAATCTTTCTTCTCTTAATTTAGAGATAACAATGGGATGGGTCGAGCTCACGACAATCATTTCCATCACCCAACCCATTAGATTTTTTGTCTGCTTGTCCTGCATCCATACCTAGTTAAGGCAGGGTGAGAGGACTTGCCCCATTTACCGTCCCATTTATTTTTAAAATTTTATATTTTTGCTTTTATTTTTTTAATGTTTTTAGCTGTTGAAAATTCATGTGTTTCTCTAGGGATGATGATAATTCTTTTATTTTTATGAGTACAACTTGTATTTTGGAATAAACTTTAAACTGGGCAAGTAACAAGGTGGCGACTCATATTCCCAGTACCGGTCTGTCCCCGTTTTGGGGAAATGATTCTCGCCTCGTCCTTGCCCCGTGTAATCGGTTAGGGGGGAAATTCCCTTCCTGTTTGGGGCGGATTCACGAGTATCGGGGTATGACTGATTCTTTTGTCATCCCTATCTTAATTGATTGTGTGTCAGTATTATATCCTTTATCGATGCACAAATAGTTTCTTACTAGCCCAGAAGAATTTAGTGAAGATCTGAATCTTCCAAGTTTACTGATAACATATCATAAAGAACACCAAATTGATTGGGAAAAAAAAGTTAGAGATGGAACCAATGATTACATTCTAATAATTCTACCTTGAATGTAAAATAGAATAATAATTCATCATTAAAGAGTATTATAAAGAAAAGTAAACCACTTTTTAGAGACCATAAACGAACAATATAAAGTAGTCGTATATCAAAGTTTTCCGTTTCAGTGTAGTTAAAAGATCACTTGGCTATAACGGCGAATCCAGGATATGAGTTCAGTTAGAGCGGTCGTTGACCGTTGACCGTTAATAGTCAAAGACCACAATAGGGAGAAAAAAAAAATCATAGATTAAATTGTATGAAAATTAAACGTAAATCACAAATTAAACGTTAATCAAAAGTTAAACTATCACCAATTTTAAATTTTCAATTCCAACAATACTTTATTATTTATCAGACAAATTCCCCAGTTTATCAGTCATTTATCACAAATCAAATTCACAGTCCACATACATTAAATATTCTCAAATTCACAAATTTCCAATTTTCATAAATCATAAACCTCAGCATTTAACAACAAAATCTCTAATATTCTCGAATTCACAAAATCCTCAATTATCAAATTCACAAAGTCACAACCCACAAGGCCACAACTCAAGCTGGCATCAAGCCATCAAGGCAAATGCAATAGGTATCAAGCCATTGATCAACAGATTCAACACACACATAGACTGCACTGCAGTCACAACTTACAATTCACACTATCACACACACACATACACGACTCGCACAGTCACACTCCGACACTCGCATAGTCGGCACTCGACAGTCGCACAAGTCACAACACACATCAACTCTTTAACTCACAAACTCACAATGAAGACAGAGTCTCGCTATAAGAATTAAGAAACCGAACTTACCTAAGTGGGTGGCCAAGTCTAACTCCAAGTAGCGAAGTGGTGAAGACGTTAAGTCTGATTCCTTCACAGTCGCACGCACCGTCGCATGCTGCCCAACGTCGCAGCCACTGCCTATGAACGGTGAAGACGTGAAGTTTGATTCCTTCGCTGCCGTTTAGGAAGAATCTCGGACTTATCTCTCTGCTCTACTCCTTCTGCCGGTGGGAGGGTTAGAGATTGGGAATGAAATTAGTTTGGGTTATTGCCTATTGGGGTCACTTAACAGGAAACACACATGGACAGGACTGAATTTGGCCCAAATGATTTGGGTCAATTTTTTTTTTTTTTTAAAAAAGGCTAGAACCAGAAAGGCATTTCCTTCGTCTTCAGTCTTCTCCGGTCTCCCTCTCCACAGCCCACCGGCGCTCTACAGTCACAGACAGCAGCAAATTCAAAATTTTCGACGAATTTAGCTAGAGCGGCCGCTCTAACTCGCCACTAGCTAGATCCGTCTCTGCTTGGCTAGGTAGGTACTCAAAAGTATTTTTATTAAAAATTCTCACCAAGGAAAGTATGAACCATTCTTTAGAGAATAAAAGGACACTAAAGGTTTCATATATTAAATCTTTCCATTTTGATATAGGTCAACGATCACTTTGCTTGCGAGGTAATTCAAATTTATTCTTATTTTTACAAATTAAAATATCAATTGTTTTTAAAGACATAATACATGATGGATTCAGGGGCGGACCTACTTGAGGCCACCGAGTCAGCCGACCTCACTCAATTTTCAGATTTTTCAGTTTTTCTCCAAGCTTTTTTAGGTTTTTCGGTTTTGCGCCTAAGGTTTTTTTTATTTTGCCCCTACTGAAACTTCCGTCCTGGATCCGTCCCGGATGGATCAGTAATACGATCTAATATTTAGACCCAATCAAAATTTCGTATAACAAACTATATGAATATAATGAAAGATTTTGAATTGTTAGGTCGTGGAAGGTAGTGGGCAGGTTAAATTAACCATGTCGTAATTGCTCTAAAAGTAGCTAAAGACAAATGGTAGAAAACAAACCATCAAGCCATTCCCATTTTTTATTTTTTTTATTGAGATTAAAAATTTCTGATGGAACTTTATATAAATGAATTAAGCTTTATTTTTATTATAAAAGAAGATTTTAGATACCAAACATGTACACCTCTAGTGCTTTTAATTTTTTTGTTAATTAAGAAGTCGGTCGAAACAAATTTGTTGTATAGTAATTTGGTGTACGTAGTACTTATACTATGTATACGTCTGACCTAGTTCATATATTGCACGAAAGTCAATGTTGATCGAATACTTAGCCATGTTATGTCAAGTCACGTGACCTCAGCTGTTAAAAAATTTACTAGTCACTATCTTAAGAATTTAACAACGATGTTAAATATTACATAGCACGTGCCTCACCGTTTGAAATTAAATCCTCAATTTTCTTGCTTGTCATCAGCTGAGAGTTGTTTCTTGACCACTCCAATCGTGGAAAAAAATAAGTATGAAAAGACACTCTAATCGTAGAAAAAGTAGGAAAAAAATTTGCCAAATTTTAATAATTTATAGCACTACAAATGAAATAAGCCATTTAGATCATGTAACTTACAATATAATATATATTTTAAACTACTTGAACTCGATAATTATATCAACAATTTGTAGTAGACCAAACATGGACTCTACGTGCACATAAAGTTTAGTCACTGCATAAATGATAAGTGCGTTTTGTGCACTTGTCTGAATCATATTACTAAATTTTTATGTTGTCAAAGTACTGAATTCTATCTAACTTGCGTTAATTTTCGTTTGTTTCAGCATGAGACATTTTCTAAGCAATTGAAAAAGAAAGAAGCATCAATTAGCCATGGAATGAAAAGTTTTGGGATCAAATTCCAGACTTTGAAAATTGAAGGATTTGAATTAAATTAAAGAAGACATGGGTTGCACAAATAAATTGACTCAAGGGACTAAGTTGCATTGAATGTAAATCATGGAGGCCTTGGTTAGAAATTTCATATCAAATTAGGCCTAACAAGCCAATTGGAAAAAGGATGAAAAGTCCAATTGGAATTGGAACCCATTTCTGGAAGAAAAAACGGCAGAAGGAATTGGAATTAAAGAAAGGGAGCAATACAAAACTAAGGTTTTTAGTATGGTCAATTCAATAATAAGGTAATAAGTTTTAAAATTCAAAAATTAGGTTTTAATTAAATTTTATTTATGATTTAATTAATTAATTAAATATATAAAAGTCACAAATTTGTACAAATTGGTCACAAATATATTTATTGGTCACATATTATCAAATTAATTAATTGTAAATTATTACGAGGTCACAAATCAAAATTTTTATTAGTCACAAATTATTTTCGAGGTCACGGATTGAAATTTTAATAGGTCACAATTTATTTCTAAGGTCACAAATCAAAATTTTAATAGGTCACGGATTAATTTTTTAGGTCACAATTAATTTCGAGATCACAAATATGAATTTTAATAGGTCACAATTTCTCTCTGACGTCACAAATCAGAATTTGATAGGTCACAAACTAATTTATTAATCACAATTTATTGAATTTTAAGGTCACAAACCGATCCCGATCAAAATCCACCACCAATACCTGGTCACAAATCTATGACCACCGACCTGCAACACCATTGACTGCCACCTCCAGCCCAGCATCCAAAAATCATCACTATCAACCTCACAAAATGAATCTGAAATTTGATAGTGGCGGCGATGTTCGACGTTGATTGAAAATTATTGGTGGCGGTGATATGCGGCTGCAAGATCTGAAAATCTGAAAAAAAATAAAATAAAAAAAAAAAAAAGCCACCACCAAAGCCTCACAAACATCTGAAATCGCCACACCAACCATCAACATTTGAAACCGCCACCGCCGCCACCACCACCAACATTTGAAACCGCCACCACCACCACCACCACCACCATCTGAAACCGCCACCACCAACATCTGAAACCACCACCACCAACAACATTTGAAACCGTAACACCAAAAATCGACAGATCCACCACACCGCACCCAACATCACCACCACAACCCAGCCACCACCAACACCTCACAAAAAAACCCAAAGCTCGCCATCAATCTGCACAATCACAACAAAAAAAAAGTCTGCACACACCATCGTCAAACGCATCGAAGACCGCAGCGCCTCCACCGCCCGCCACAGCAAGATAAGTTTAATTGGATTGAGCATGACATTGTTTTGTTGATTGTATTTAATTATTTGTATTAACTGTGTGCATCGACTCCGGTTCGACCTTTCGACTCTTGATCTTTACTCTTTTTCGGATCGATGACCGTGTCGATTTTTAAAACATTGGTATTAATCACATCTTTCATGATCCACAACTTTTCAATCACATATTTCAAAATTTTATATCATAATCTACTAAAAAATCTAATTTTAATTCTTACCAAACATCCTTTTGAAAAACTTACGTTCATTATATTGATGAAGTAGTTGTGAAATATGAAATGGCCTACAACGACAGCAAAAAAATAAAAAAATAAAAAGTGGCACGAGAGGAATTGATTAGGATAAATAGTGATTCACCCCTTTGATCACCACTAAAAAGTAAACAAAGACAGAAGAAACCATGGGAGAAGAATCAGAAGAGAACCTAGCTGTATGGCTTCTTGGTGTCAGAACACTTAAAATACAACCCTACTCTCTGCCTCCTCTTGGTAAGTACTGGGTTTTACTGTTTCTTGATTTTTCAAATTCAGTGGCCTCTTCTGAATTGGTTTTAGGAGAAGTAATTCAAAGTATTTCAAAATTTCCTTTATCTCGAGAAATCAATTTGATCTGAAATTGTGAAAAATGAATCAACGGAACGGATTGCCGAAAAAGTACTCATCTTGCCAACTCTATATTTATTTGGAAGGAGAGTTTGTTTGTTGTTGATGATACCCATATACAATTAAATGAAATATTACCCAATTTTTTAGTGAAAAATCGAAGTAATTTTATATGTTGTTGATTTTAGGTCCTCATGATGTTAAAGTCCGGATGAAAGCTGTTGGCATTTGTGGAAGTGATGTTCACCATTTCAAGGTAAAATTTTGCTACTTCTACTAGCTAATCCTTGAACAAACACAGCATGTTTGGTATATTATTTGATAGTATTGTAGTTGGAGTAAAATAGACAAGAGTTTAGCTTTTATTTTTGTTTAGTATTGTCCAATACTGTCCAGTCCACTTTACCAAACATCCCATTTTGAGGTTTTTGAAACTTATTTTGTTAATGATGATTTTTTGTTTCACTTATGAGCAACCAGAATATGAGAGTTGCAAATTTCGTGGTTAAGAAGCCTATGGTGATGGGGCATGAGTGTGCTGGTATCATTGAAGAAATTGGTAGTCAAGTGAAGTCGCTGGCAGTGGGTGATCGTGTAGCCTTGGAGCCCGGTATAAGTTGCAGAAAATGCAGTATTTGCCAGAATGGTAGATACAATCTGTGTCCGGAAATGAAGTTCTTTGGCTCTCCTCCAACTAATGGTTCTCTTGCCAATCTGGTAACAGAACAATGCACCCTTTCAACATTCATTACAGTTTTCGAGTTAAATTGATACAAAATGGAAATATCAGATTTGGTTTTCTTTTTATTGCTCACTGAGTGACTGTTAGGTTTAATTATATGTCAGGGTAAGTAAGACTTGAAATGACGCACTTTGATTGGATCATCTTTGCACTATGATTTGCATTTGACTATTATCTACAAAAATATTGAACTGTCTTGTATAAAAGACTAAGCTGTTAAGAGGGACGCATTTACCTATTTAAAAGTCGTCTTCATTAGATGCATCAAATATGCAGAGGCTTTCATAAAAAGATGGCCACAAGACTTGAAATCAGTACATTTGTTCCGATACCATCTTGAATCACATCATCAACATTCCTAAGTTATTAACTGAGAAGACATATATATCTATTTAAAGTTCGTTTTCAACAGACAACATGCACGTTCTGGCAGAAACTACGAACTATGCTAACTGTTTTTCTGTCCGAAAACAGGTGGTGCATCCTGCAAATCTGTGTTTCAAGTTACCTGATAACATAAGCTTGGAAGAAGGAGCCATGTGTGAACCTCTTAGTGTTGGTGTCCATGCATGTAGACGTGCAGGCATCTGTCCTGAAACCAAAGTATTGATTTTGGGAGCCGGAACCATAGGTCTCATAACTCTGCTGGCAGCTCGTGCTTTTGGAGCTCCCAAAATAGTTATTGTTGACATTGATGAGCGCCGTTTATCATTCGCAAAAAGCCTTGGTGCTGATGAGACCATTCAAGTTTCGATAAATATTCAGGTTTTTATTATCCGTGCAAATATCATTAACTGTTTGACTCTTAGCAACTGGTAGCCGAATAATGAAGCTTCTTTGAGTGCTTTGATTTACAGGATGTTCGAGAGGAAGTGGTAAAGATACAGAATGCAATTGGTGCTGGTGCGGATGTGAGCTTTGATTGTGTTGGTTTCGAGAAGACTATGACAATGGCTTTGGATGCAACTCGTGCGGGTGGTAAAGTATGCCTGGTCGGATTGGGGCAGAGTGAGATGAACCTCCCTCTTACTCCAGCAGCCGCAAGGTTTTCCTTTGATAGTACTAAACAGCACATATACAACATTTCAACTTTATTTTCTTTCTTAATACTTATCAATCTACTTTACCAAACACGCCAAAAGAGTTGCCTTTTTATATTCTTAATGCATCCAATAACAACTATTGCCTGTTGTGTCAGGGAGATTGATGTTATAGGGATATTCAGGTATCGGAATACATGGCCACTCTGTATCGAATTTCTCCGGGCTGGGAAAATAGATGTCAAGCCTCTGATAACCCACAGGTTTAGTTTTACACAACAGGGGGTGGAAGAGGCCTTTAAGATCAGTTCTCAGGGTGGTAATGCCATTAAGGTCATGTTTAACTTGTAGATATGTCACAAACATTGCATCCCGGTGACAAGTCTGGCTTGATCGACATGGTATTGTAAGCTAGTAATAAAGTGACAACGTTCTCAATCCTGGGGAGTTCTCGCAAGAGTAAGAACAGCCAAGAATGCCATTGGAGTCGGAAAAAAGAGAGGCTAAAGCCAAAGTTTAGTTCTTTGAATTTCTGCAAGAAATTATGTAAATTGTGTAAACTGACTTTATTAGAAATAATAGACATTGATCGTACTGATTGCCGCCGTGACGATGATCATGCGAAGAAAATTAAACTGCTACCTATTAGCACATTGTCATCTAGAAACAAACGAAAGTTTCGCTGAGCATAAAAAATTACTTGCTAGGGAATGTGATGTAATAGAACGCGTTTGGGACGAGTTATCTACATACATGTTTGATAATAAAAACTAAAAATTAAATTTTATTTGTTTTTTTAAAGTTTAGATAAACATTTGCTTGTTTGATTGCAAACATCAACTACAATGTTCTCTTGAATTAGTTAAAATACACTTTTTTGGGATCGCAAAATACTTCCTGCCCTGTTGGGAAATCGGGGTGGGGACATGGAAGGTGAATATGGTCTGAGTTGTACTTAAAAATAGTAAAATAAAATTATAAAAATAAATATGCAAATATAACGGTAATTGGAGTTATTTTAATTTTCATTCTTTCTTCGGAAAATTTTCAGTGGTATAGGAGGTAGGGATGGCAACGAGCCGAGCCAGGCCGGCTCGTGAGCCCAAATTTTAGGCCCGGGCTCGGAGAATTGGGCTTTTTCAGGGCTCGAGCCGAGCCAAAGCCCATTGAAAAATTTGGGGCTCGGCCAGGATTTTTCTATTTTTAAAATTTTTTTCTTTTAAAAAATTCAATATTAATCCATTTTTTTGGTCGCGGGCCAAAAAAGTCCGTGACACGGGCCGGCCCGAGCCCCAAAAATGATGCTCGACACGAGCCTTGGCTCGGTGTCCCGAGCCGAGCTCAACTTTTCACGGGCCGGACCTGAACGACCTGAGCCACCGAGCCATTTTGCCACCCCTAATAGGGGGATAGGAGGACCACCATGCCTGTTTTCGCTATTAATAAAACAAGATAACTTCTTCGTGGATAATGGCACTGATTCAATAATATTTTATTTTTTTCGTTTTTTATTCTCATCATTTTACAACCACAAGGCATAAGTAGAATCGAGCTGAAAATACTTGTCGAACTCCAAGTAACTTGTCGACGACTTATTTTGTAACGAAGAAAACACAATTATGAGGTCCCACTCCCACACACATCTCCTTGGCAAATTCGTTTGGCACTAGACCCGAGGCAAAAAGACAATGATTCGCATTCATGAAATTCCACTCCTCCGACCATCCGAGGAGATGATGTCATCCACAATGGGTCAAGTTGAGAAGTCGGGTAGCCCGTCTTCACAAGCTATTCCAAGGCCATTCTCCTCTGCTCAGCACAAGTACGACAATCAATGGTGTTTTCCAAAGTCGACTACTTAGTCATACAACATGACTACATGAGGGAATTATGGTTGAATTTTTCTACATTGTCAGAAGGGGTTGACAAATAGCATGATAGATACATAAATGTCAAGCACTGATTGATTCTTAAAATAAAATTAAAAAAAAAAAAAAATCCAATTTTCTAATAATCAATGCATTGTCCTGTGTTTCTGTTATCCCGTCCAGCAAAAGCTTCTGACAGTGTAACAAAATTCATTCAACTGTGCTTGGGGACAGGGAGAAAAACAGGGGCACCATTTATTCAATAGTGCACACTAAGCCCATGGTTAAAACCCATTCTTTGAAAAAAAAATATATATATATTCTTAAACAGTGTTTGACATCATTTTGACCACTCATTCTTCAATAAAATAACATTACACGCAAATTCAAAATTTTTCCTTATTTTTTAATCACACACTTCACATCATTACATTGTTCAAAAATGCATTTTTTAAGACAAAAAATGAGAGGTTCAAACAATGGCTAAATGTGTCCGGAAAAAATTAAATACCACCATATCAACAAGTAATAAAAGTACTTAAGGTCTATTTGATAAAAAGCTGGTCAAACGTCATTTTTAAACACATTTCATTAGACATGTTACATACTGAAATAATTATATTTGGATGCCACATCAACTTAAACAAGGATCCCATTGAGTGCCCATGTGTTACAGGATGAATATAATATCCTGTCGAGACCTTTCGGACAAAAAGAATACATCAATCGTCGATGCTCCACTAAGCAAGGAAATGTACCAAACCTTAGCATTTGGTTCAAAGAATGATTGGAGGTTTTGGCCAACAACATGGTTAAGGGTCTCGGACATAGATAAAATCGTAGTATAAATTCTTACAAAATCAACTTGAAAGTTAGTGCAATAAACCCTTGCATGCAAACAATGAAAATCTGGCAAGTGTAACAAAAGCGCAAGCATACATATAAGCCTTAGCAATGTGAGTTAAGCACGATTTCCAACGTAATCATGAAAGAATGCCAACTCATGAAATGACTAAAATGCCTCATAATTGCCTATAAATAAACCTTTGCACAATTCAAAGGATTCTGCCTTTCACAATAAAAATATTAAAGATTGAAAGATTATTTCACCTAAAATATTGTCTTGAATTGAAAGAGCATATGGGATTAGACCACTTGAAAATTAAAAGAATATCTTTAGTCGAGAAACAATCTTCGATAGAAAAAACCTGAAATCGATATTTAATTTTCTATTATGAAAATTGGCCTCTAAACACATCAAAATCCTAAAAGAGGTCAAACCCTTCTGTTGGGTTTTCTTTGGTGAAATCATACACATACACATATGAATACTCGAAACGTAAAGTAAAAGCATAAAGTCAAGAACAAAATAACACCCAGTTGGTGACCCAGTTTGGCCAAAATCGGCCTAATCTGGGGGGGAGGGGGGCTCAGGAACTGAACCCATTCCACTAGTGCAAGATAGCCTTCCAAGAGAGTACAGTGCAAATCAAACCGTTCAGAAACTCAAGTTTTGATCATCGACAGTGAGATCTACAAAATCGAACTTTCTCCTTCAACTTCAACCTTAACCACATTAATAAAAAATATAGACAACCACAAAACGCACAAATCACGCCAAAGTTACTGTAGCAAGATGGTTATACAAGGATTAAACTATAACCAAGAATCACTCTAACAATCTAGAACCAGAAGAAGAAGATGAAAAATTCACAAGCAAGCAAGAGAGAGAAATCTCAAAAGCCAAGTCTAGAATCATCTTATCTCAACCGGCACCCAAAGTCAAGGTTAAAACACCAAGACAATATCTCAGCCCTTCATCTCATCTAACGGTCCACATTAGCTCAAAAGAAGCACAATCCGTGTCAAGTGAAAGATAGCCAATGGGGGTTGCCACAAAAGGGTCGTCCTCTTCGAAAGGCCCATTCAAATGACAACTTCCAAAAATAGTACTCATTTAATCAGTGTTTTGAGAAACATACTTTCACCTATAAAATCCTGGGTGGAAAACTCTATCTTTGGCTTTAAAAAAATATAATTCATTTTTTGAGGTCAACAATTTAGTATCGTTCGCAGTAATACTTACGAAAATCAAGAGAAGAAAACATGTGAAGAACGTGAAAAGCCAAAAAATTTAGTGAGAATGGATCAAGCGACGATAAGAATCCGAAGAAGAGTGAGAATGAAAGTCTTGTGCTTTCAGCAGGAAACACTGAAGGTAAAAAATCGAAGTTCATAAAAAATGGTGGCTAGGTTTACTCAAACTATAGTTGATATGACTGTTAACATTCAATATTTTGTTGAGACAAACACTACAATGAGACAATTCTTGATGCAATAAGGACAAACAATTTTGCTTTTCTAGGATAATGTAAGCGAGTGTAGAGCTAAAGGTTCAACACAAAGAGAACACACACTGTACTCATTCCACTATACATTTGATACTTTTATTGAATTGCTACTCATGTGAAATAAAACATCCCATCATGAGTGAAAGCTGAGGTCTGCCAGTGTCTTCAATAGGTTAGAAGGCTCCGATGCCACTCAGGACGAGGCACCAAAAGGTTCTGGTGGAAGAACAGGGAAAGAGAAAGCTAGCCAGTCTATCAAGTATGAGGACCAGGCTTTTCCATTTGGTCCTATAGAAGGAATATGGAAAGAGCAGCTTCAGTCAAAGGAGATGAATAACAAAGACGAGTATACCCATTTCTCCAAGGCGATCAGAGCTTTGGAAGGCCTTAGCAAATTTCCAATGTCGTAAATATAGAATTTTTTTAGGAAAGTTAATCCTGTTGATCATATCTAGGAATACAACAACAAATGAACTTTTTAGGAGCAAGCCTAGCATACAAATGTTGAGTCGTCCATATTGCTCTCTAGAGGAGCTAGAATTGGTACATTCTACAAGATAAAACTTTTCAGGCTGTGAGGTTCAATTTGGACTAGATGGATCCTTTATGAAATGACGTTTGCAACTAAACACCCAAATCATATGATGAATCAGTAGATTTGATCAAAGAAGAGATCCACGATCAGAAAACAATAAGGCTAATAGTTGCATAATAGATGTAAAACCATGTTAATAGAGAGAAGGCTCTGATGACGTGATAGAGGGCCCCAAGACCTTATCGATTGTGACATAACTATTGTAGTATCGAGGTAAATTCTATAAACCCCGAAAGACTACACAAAGTGTCATGATGGTACCCAAGCAAGGTGAGAGCTTTGGTCCCAACAAATTACTACACATTCATTTCTATAACGATGACATCATTGAGTGTATGTGTCTAAAATCAGCAATGCGAGACATGATAATGTATAAGGAAATGGTTAATGAATGTCAAGCAATTGGACATAGGGTTATATAAACCAATTCTCAAAGAGGACGCTCCTTACAACCTCAGAATTAACAACCAGCCATAAATTTAACCCTTTCGAAAGATCAACAAAGATAAGGCCCAGGTGGCTTAATAAGCCAATGACCTATTCGAGAAATTCAAACCATATTTAGGGATCCTTATGTTGGTGGGCAAACTAGGAAAATTATGCTCTCGAGGCCAGAGAGCTTACAATGACAAACTACTTGGTACATGAAAAAAAGTACACAGAGAGAAAAATGTACGAAGGTAAATGCTTCATGAACGAATGAGAAGGATCTCTACTATCCCTGTTGTGATGCCCTGATAATTAGAGTTAAAATAGCAAGAAATAAAATAAAGAGGGTGTTGGTCAATATCATCTTCAGGTTTACCTTCGACCAAATAGAGGTAAACCATTCATTGACCCCATTTTCGGACCCATTATAAAGTTTTTACTAGAGAAAGCATTGTGTCGAGGGAAGAAATGGCTATAACTAGGATAGTTCCCATAGCTACTCATGTATTTCTGGACTTTTTGGTAGTAAACAACATCTCAATCTACTATACAATCCTCAGAAGGCCAATTGTATCATGATGGAGAACACGTTGAAAGAAGAAGCAATAATGAATGAGGTAATGCTTAATCAGGCTACAACCAGATATCCTAGAACGGGGCTGAACGAAGAGCATACTCTTTCATTCTAGACCAACACTACCAAAAAATAGTTTTTTTCACCTACGGAAAATTACCTGAACGAAGAGTATATATCTTTCATTGTAGACCAAGGCATATGCAACAAGGTAATGCCCTTCATACTGAAGAATGTTGGAGCCTTCATCTTTCATTGATGACTATGGAATTTAGAAGCAGTTCTCAAGCCCTTACCGTCCATAAACAAATGGTAAAGCCAAAGCTATTAATAAGACCATTAAGTTTGCTCTGAAGAAGAAATGTAATTCCTTAAAAGAAGCTTGGGTCGACGAGATCTACAATATGTTGTTGGCCTAATGCAATACCAACAAAAATGGTTACTGGAAAAACCTCATTTTTTTCTCGACCTATAACGCTAAGGCTATAGTGCCAGTTGAGATTGGAATCCTTTTTCCTTGATGTATCTTGTAAAGTGAGGTATTGAATGATACAGCGAGAGAGAGTGAGCTCGACCTTTTAGATGAAGCAATGGATCATTCTCAAGAAAGCTCACCATTTATTAGAGAAAAATATTCAAAAATACTACAATACAAAGGTTAGGAGAAGATTCTAACCCTTTAGATGAAGCAATGGATCAACGACTTTTTGTTGAGAAGAATCTTTTTGACAATAAAAGAAGCTAGTTCAGGCATCTTCGATCCAAACTGGGAGGGACTATGCTGAATTACTTAAATGGTCTGTACAAAAATTAGGATATTAATGGATTCGAAGAACCTCATTCTTAGAACGTCGAGCACTTGTGGAGATAATATGAGAAATTTCGTTCCAAATTAGCTGCTTATTCAAATGTACTCAACTTGACATTGATCATAGTTGGCTAATTATTTATTGTACCTCTCAGCTCAGTAATTTATTGTACTTGCTTGAATATTTATTCAGCTAAAAAAATTATCGTAATTGCTTGATTATATATTTCTTGAATGAACGATATATCATGATTATTTGATGAAGTTTATTAGTTGATTCATCATTTAACTAATTGTTTGATTACCTACCTTCTGGGGCTCAACAATCAACATGTTTAGCATAATAGCAAAAAAATCACAAGTATAAATCAGAAAAATATTTATTTTCAGTAATTGAAATGATTACGAAAAAAGGAAATGACATAACTCATCCACTTCGAAGGATCGGTACAAAATGGGACAACCAAGAATTGACAGTATACTTGGTTAAACTTCCTCTCAGATCCTAAATAGGTTCAAGAAAATTATAATCGACAAGTGTAAAACATGATTTGCAATGAAGAAATTTTGAAAAAATATTCTGGAATTCTTGATTTCTCATTCATTGAGAGAAACTATATAGATACACGTACACAACTAAAGAAAGAAAGCTACATAATTTAAAAGATATAAGAAAACTACATAATTTAAAAGATATTTCTGTATTACATCAATATGGTAAACAATCAAGCGTGATTCCCGGTATACACATCATGCCGACACTTCTCCTCAAGTTGGTGAATAGATATCTATCATGCCCAACTTGTTAATTGTATCATGGAACACCTTTCCTGATATTGCTTTCGTAAGAACGTCAGCTAGTTGATCTTCAGACTTAACAAACGGAAACTATATGACCTTTTGATCAAGATTCTTCTTGATAAAGTGACGATCAATTTTCACATGCTTAGTACGATCATGTTGAATCGGATTGTGAGCAATTTCAATAGATGCTTTATTGTCACAGTGTAGATTCATTGGTCTCTCATAGTCAATTCCCAAATCTCATAACACATTTTTAACCCACAACAACTTACACACACCGTGGGCCATACCTCGAAATTCAGTTTCCACAACTTGATCTAGCTACAACGTTTTGCTTCTTACTTCGCCAAGTAACTAGATACCTTCAACAAAAATGAAGTAACCCGATGTAGACCTCCTATCTAATTTATCCCCAGCCCAATCGAAATACGTATATCCTTCAATACCCAAGGCTCCATTTTTTGCGAATAGTAAACCTTTTCCAGGTGCACTCTTCAAATACTGTAAGATTCAATATAATGCATTCATATGCTTTTTACCTAGTGCATGCATAAATTGGCTTACAACACTTACTGCATAGGCTATATCTGGTGTTGTCTAAGACAGATAGATTAGTCTTCCAACCAACCTTTGGTATCGTCCTTTGTCAGTCGGAATTTGACTTATAGGTTCTCCAAGTTATGTTTCATCTCTATAGGTGTCTCAACTGGCTTACAATCTTGCATTCCAGTTTCAATTAAAAGGTCTAACACATATTTCCTTTGTGAGAGAAAAATGCCACATTTTTACGTCGAGACTTCAATTCCCAAGAAATATTTGAGCTAACCGAGGTCTTTCATTTCAAATTTAGTCGCAAGATATTCATGTAAAACCTTCCTTTCATTATGATCATCTCCTGTCAAGACCATGTCGTCTACATATACAATTAGCACTGTTATCTTTCCTTCCATGTGTTTTATAAATAGCATATGATCTGAATTGCTTTGCTTGTAACCAATCTCCCTCAATGTGGACGAGAATTTTCTGAACCATGCTCGAGATGATTGTTTCAATCCATATAATGCTTTGTTCAATTTGCATACTTCAATTCTTCTTGAAGGTTTGCATTTAATTCTGAGTGGTAGCTCCATGTAGACTTCCTCCTCTAGGTCTCCATTAAGGAAAACATTTTTTTACGTCAAACTCTTGCAAGGGTCAATCTCTATTTGCTGTGATTGATATAAGAATGTGGATTGTACTGATCTTGGCTACTGGTACAAAAGTCTCTTGATAGTCGATCCCATACTTCTGTGTGTATCCTTTCGCAACTAACCTTGCTTTATATCTATCAATACTACCATCTGCCTTAAGTTTAACTGTAAACACCCATATACACCTGATTGTTTTCTTCCATTCAGGTAACGAGCAAAGTTCCCCAAGTATTTTTTTTTGAAGGGCCTCCATTTCCTCATTCATAGCCGTGGTCCACTTAGAATCTACCAAAGCATCATGTACACTACTAGGAATAAACACATTGGACAATTGATTAATAGGAAGTACATGTGATTCAACTAATATATGGAAAGAGACATGGTTACTAATTGAGTACATCATTTTGGTTTTAAGATCATGCTCATATTGTTTTTTTGGGACTTCTCTAGTATCTTTGTGGGTATTTACTAGTTACTTTTTCTGTTAGATCAAGTATGTCTTTAGGTTCATTAAGTATGGGATTCGAAGTTACCTAAGAAGGAACATTTTGGGTTGATTATTCAATTAATGGTATAGATAGGGGCAACTCAACATATGAATCTGGGAGATTCTGATCACTGCCAGAAATTAAGGTGTTGGAATTAAGACTCATGGGTTCTACAGTCCTAAGCTCTCGAGTCTCTTCTTCTGTTGCAGATAACTGGTCAGTTTCGTGACCTTGACCAGTAAGTACCACAACATAAGGTACCACAACATTGGAGGAAAAATCTTCTACTTCAAATAGTTCACTTTAATCATATTTATGAAGTAAGTTCTCTTCACTAAAGCTCTCTCTCTCTGAAGAGAAGACCCAGAGGATTTGCATGAATAATATCTTCTGAGTGTGGGGATTAGAACACTTGTAGCCTTTTTGAAACTTTGAATAGCCAACAAAGACGCACCATTTTGCACATGGATCCAATTTACTTTGTTGAACTTTATTTATATGAACATATGTTGTACACCCAAAGATGCATGGTTTAAGGTTTGGGAGATGAGGAATAGAAAGTAGCAACTCCATCTTCTATTGATGAGTTTAAAAGTTGATCACACGAGATAGTATTCAATTAATCAGATACGCTGCTGATGTTACTGCATCACTCCAATAATACTTATGCATATTCATACCAAATAGTGATGCCCGAACTATCTCTAGTATTTGCCTATTTTTTTCTTTTTGCTAGTCCATTCTGTTCTGGAGTATATGTGCAGGAAGTTTGGTGCCAAATTCCTTTTTTACTCAAGAAGGTACCTAAAATGGCATCCACAAATTCTATACCATTATCATATTGTAAAGTACAAATCTGTCTTTGGTATTGAATCATAACCATACTATAGAATTCCTAAAAAACCATGTACTTATCACTTTTATTTCGAATGAGAGATACCAAAGTCATTCAAGTACATTCATCAATAAAAGTAACAAAATAACAAGCTTTGGAAAAAGATTGAATTTTCGTAGGACCCCATACATCCGAGTGAATAACCATAAAAGGTACCGAACATTTATTCAAACTAAGCAAATAAGAAATACGATGGCTCTTAGCCAATACACAAGTTTCACAATGAAAATTAACATCATCTAAAGGAGAAAATAAATGAGGTTTTAATTTTCTAAGGTAACCAAAAGAATGATGTCCAAGTCTTCGGTGCCACAACCAAATAATTTCCCTACTCTTATCTTTGCTACTTGCATGATACACTTGACTGAGCTTCGACCTCAATTTTTAGTTAATTCCAAGTAATGGAGTTTGCCCCATCTAACACCATAATTAAGAATCTTTTGAGTTATAATGTCCTGGAAGACACAAAAATATGGCCAAAAAGTTACGGTTCAAGAAATGCTAGAATTGATTTTGCTAACAGAGAGAAGATTATATTCAAGAGAAGGAACTGCATGTACAATATCCAATATAAGAGTATCAGATAAAATGACGGATCCCTCCCTAGTAATAGGAGAGGTATTCCCGTTGGCTGTAGAAATACACGACTGAGATGAAGAGGTAAAGATTTTAATTGACAAGTGTCTCTTGTCATGTGATCAAATGCACCTGTATCAATAATCTATATACTATTCTTTAGAAGTGACATGGAAATCATTACTTAGCATATTTGGGTAAACAACATTTGTCGTATTTGCTATGGGTTGCATCGATTCCTTTGCCGTGGATGCTATCATAGCTTTCCTAGCAATTTTTTTTAGGTTTCTTTGCAAAATCCCACCATTCAGGGGAGCCTATGATCTCGTCGCACTTTTGTTTTGAATGGCCAGTTTCACCACTATGGGTACATACCAGCCCTTTAGAAGGTTGCTTGAAGTTATTCTTTGATGGACTCCCTGGATATCCTTGGTGAGTCCAATTTGCTAACATGACTGAACTTTTTGAGATTAAATTAGTGCTTCCCATAGTTTGTCTCTGCTGAAATTCTCTCTGAACATAGGCATAAGATGCTAAAGATCAAGTTTTTGATCCTTCCGCAAAATTTCTCCACGCACTTGTTTATATTCAGAGTCGAGTCCACTGAGAAAGATATGAACTCGAAGTCTAGCCATAGTTGAATGCAATTGAATAATTCCTACAACTGTTTCCTCTTGAGAATTAGTTCTATGATCAATATCTTGAAAAATAGCAACAAGTTCATTATAATATGTTGAGAGTGGGCGGCCATTTTGCTTGGTAGAAAAAGATCTCTGGTTCAATTCAAAAAGGCAGTTTTCATTTGATTCGTCATAGAATGTTCAAGCCACTGCCTCCCATATTTCCTTTGTTGTGGAAAGACGAATAAATCGCTGCATCAATGACGAACTCATTGCATCAATAAGCCAGCTCTTGACTCTATAGTTTTTAGTAATCCAATTCTCCAGGTGCAAGTTTCACTATCTTTTCGGTGAGACCCAGCCTTGTTACGAGCACCAATCCGTATCTCCATGAGTTGAGACCATAATGGGTAGTTATTCTCATCCCAGTTGGGAAGGCAAAATTATCTTGTTGAACAATGATTTGTGGTACTGAAATTATTGATTGCGGAGCTGTGGTAGAGGCGGTGATTGCGTCTGGATTCATTGTCATTGAGCTAATTGTACGAGTTCGGAATGCTGAATAAAGAATACGAGTACGAAAAGAAAAATTCATATTTCCTCTGATACCATGTAAAACTTGCAATGAAGAAATTCTGAAAAATATTCTGGAATTCTTGATTTCTCATTCATTGGGAGAAACTATATAGATACACGTACAAGAGCAAAGAAAGAAAGCTACATAATTTAAAAGATATAATAAAACTACCTAATTTAAAATATGTTTCTGTATTACATCAATATGATAAACAATCAAGCGTGATTCCCTGTATACACCTCATGCCGACAACATGCTTAGTCTTCTTGTCTTTGCTAACCACAGAATTAGAGCTTAAGTCTAACCTTGTAGGTCTCAACTGTACGAACGACCTCTCCTCTTTGATAGCCTTTTTGTTTCTTGAAAAATGTATGAGACTTCATCTATAAGATTATTTTGAGAGTTTGAATTAGAAGATAGGAAATGGTATGACAATGAAACACTTAATTTCCTCCTTAACGCCTTTTCACAAAGAACTTCCTATGGAGTAAAGAAGAAGCCCAGTGTAAATTATCCTTCGTTTACTGTTGATATAGACTCCAACACAGTCAACTGGGCATAGAAATTTAACGTTCCTTTCCCTGACTTTAGCTCCGCTACCTGCACACTTTAACATCACCATATTCTCATAGCCTTTATTCTGGGTATTCGCTTCTACCTTATGAACAGACTCTCTGTTGGAATTTTGGTTCGAAGAGGAGTGAAATATTTGAGTTTACCGGATTTAGTTTCAACTTACCGGATTTGGAGCTATTGAACTTACTGGATTTTCTTGACACTTACCGTATTTGGTGTGTTTACCGGATATGTGAATACCGAATATTCCTTAACATACCGTATTTCACTCAAAAATCAATACTTGGTTTTAGAATACCGAATTTCACTCAACTTGCATACAGTATTTGGCTCTTACCGGATTTCACTTAGCTTTGCATACCGTATTTCAACTTGCTGGTTTCCACTTAGGCTGAAATACGATATTTGGCTTAATTTAACCAGTATGAATCAGAAAATCTCACAAGGAGTTTTAAACAAGCAAAAGGAGATGAAACTTGGATGATTTCATACTAATTTAATGGTTTTAACGCTTTAGGATTAAAACTCTAACATTGTTGGATATTTGATGTCAAAGAGGAGAAGGAAAACCAGATTTTATCTATCGGTTTTTTATACAAAAACAGAACAAAAACTCTGCTTTTGAACCAGGCAGAGGAGAAGAAAAAGTTTTATCATTCAACAATTTTTTTCATTAATTTTCTTCTAAATATTAAGGAGATACAGGGCTTTGTATATAGCTAAACATACAAGACTTTTTCTAACAACTATTCTACCATCTATCATTACCTATTATCACTTTACCATACTACAAGCTAGATAATTGTGTTTGACCATACTTTGGCAATACACTAGCTTGTATAAGCTACAAAATAGCCTAACTTTTACATCATTATAAGAGTTAGACATTAACTAAAAATACATAACTAAATGAAACTTAAAATAGATTTGTTATGTGACAACTAAAATGTCACAATTCCAACACTCTCCCATGACATTTTTGTTGGAACCATCAAAGTTTTCTTTTAAACCATTTTTTGTTGGTGACTACAAGCTTGAAGTTTCTTGTTTTCCCTTTGATCAAAGCACTCTTTGGTTACAACTTTATATCCTAGTTGACAACTCTTTGCATTCAAATCAACCACATACAAAAAATCTTCAACCTTGCATCTTTCCTTAGTTTTCTTCATGATTCAGGCCATTTTGTTTGAATTTTCATATTAGATTTATTGATGTTTTGATCCGGGCTACTGCTGCTTTTTTTTTTTTTTTTTTTTTTTGCATATCATATCATACCGGATTTTCCAAGTTTTTCAGCTATTCCATCACCACCTGCGAGCTTCATTTTCCTAGGGCTGCTGCTGATTTTTGGCTTACCGGATATGGACTTTTTCAATTGGGCATACCATATGTGCCATTCACTTGAGCTTACCAGATTTTGCACTTTCTTGCTTAACCGGATTTACCCCAACTTCGCTAACCAGATTTCAGCTTCTTCATCATACCAGTCTTCCTTATTTGCATCAGTTTACCAGATTTGTTCTATGGCATACCAGATTTTCTTAGTTTTTCAGCCACTTCCATCACCATCTGAGATGAAATTTCCAAGGGTTGCTACTGAAATTCCAAGCTTACCGGTTATGATCTTTTTTCTTCATCATATGCCAGATATGCTCTCCTTTTTTCTAGCATTTACAGCACATTCAAAGGCTATTTTTTCTTCAATTTTTTTCATGGCCCATTAGTTTTTCAGCTCTGATCTTCAAAGATCAGTTTTTCAGCTCTGAAACCTTACAAATCTTTGAGCAAACTAGTTTTCTTCATTTTTTCAGCACCCATTTTTTCTTATTTTTCAGCACTTTAACAAACCCTTTTTTTTTTTTTTTTTCTGGCCCCATTCTAAGATCATTTCAGCTCTGATACCATGCTGGAATTTTGGTTCGAAGACGAGTGAAATATTTGAGTTTACTGAATTTGGAGTTATTGAACTTACTGGATTTTGCTTGACACTTACCATATTTGGTGTGTTTACTCGGTATGTGAATACCGAATATTCCTTAACATACCGTATATCACTCAAAAATCAATACCGAATTTTGGAATACCTGATTTCACTCAACTTGCACACCGTATTTGGCTTTTACCAGATTTCACTCAGCTTTGCATACCGTATTTCAACTTTGTGGTTTCCACTTAGGCTGAAATACGGTATTTAGCTTAATTTAATCGGTATGAATAAGAAAATCTCACAAAGAGTTTTAAACAAGCAAGAGGGGAGGAAACTTGGATGATTTCATACTAATTTAATGGATTTAAAGATTTAGGATTAAAGCTATAACATTGTTGGATATTTGATATTAAAGAGGAGGAGGAAAATCATATTTTATCTACCGATTTTTTATACAGAAACGGAAGAAAAACTCTGCTGTTGAACCAGCTAGAGGAGAAGAAATTTTTTTATCATTCAACAATTTTTTCATTCATTTTCTTCTAAATATTAAGGAGATACAATGCTCTATATATAGTCAAACATACAAGACTTTTTCTAACAATTATTCTATCAACAATCATTACCTACTATCACTTTACCATACTACAAGATAGATAATTGTACTTGACCATATTTTGACAATACCAGTGTTCTAAAAAGCGTAAAGCGTGACTAGGCGTGGAGGCCAAGTTTCAAGTTTTACGAGCCTAGGCGAAGCTTAGGCGTAAAAAAATGTTTTTTAATTTTTAATTATTGTAAAATAAACATGTATTAATTCATATAATACATACCACACATCTAAAATTATAAAATATTGTATGTACTTAATAATTCTTTCAAAAAAGATAAGTTTCAAAATTATAATTACATAACATAGATAGCTTGTAGTTTAAATCTTATCTAACTCTTTATCGGATTCCAATATCTTCTTCATCTAATTCATCCTCTGTGTCATCCGATACAAAATCATCCTCCTCGGGCTCCCTTATTTCATTTTGATCATTTCTTGTACCTCTTGTAGGTTGTAAGATATCATTCTCAACCCTATTATTCTCCTTCTCACTCTCATCGTCACAACCCTCTACAATCCAAGATTGTGCATTAGTAGCATCACTTGCTAGTAAAGTCTCTATTTTGGCCTTCCTCTTCTTCTTGTTCATCAACCTTGCATTAAATTGGACATAAACGAGATTGTTCATCCTCGTAGTGTTAAATTTTATTCATTTTCTTGGTGTGTATATCTACAAACAAACAAAAAAAAAATGTACATTTAATGGAGTATAGCATATTCAAGTTATTATTTATAATATGGTGGGAAAATGAAAAAAATTTATTAGGGGAAAAAAAAAAGTGATAACAAAAATGTCACAATTCCAACACTCTCTATGTGAAGACAGTTTCCAAAAGTAGAAAATAACATATTAGAAATGGAGACAAAATTCTAATGTCTACATTGCCAATAAAAGTGATAGCAACTTGGGCCTTTTATAGGCATCACATTCGAAATGAGAATAGTTAGATTATATGTCATGAAATCTCAACCTTTTAATGGATTTTCGATCTAGAATGCCAAAAGACGTTCATTTCATTTCCAAACGGACGACTAAGATGCTTCATTTAACTCACGTTCTTATCATACTTGTTGTTCACTTTTCGAGGCACTGGTTTAATGGCTACAATTATTATGAAGTGTGAAACATCGTGATGCATTTTCCAAGTTTATTAATCATGCAAACTGTCATGCCAATTTCAACATATCAATCATATTGTGACGTAAAGTATATCCAAGCTCTTCGGGTATGTTTTCACCTCAGATTCCGATTGATGTTTCGAATAGATGTACCACAACCTGGGTAGTCCCAAAGTATTTCGAGCCTCAGTTCGTGATTATTTCTGATGTCAAGGCTAGAGTATAGCTGTGAGTCCTTGGTGATTCGAGGTTTCTATAAGTCCTCTGAACCTTTGCTCGTGATTATCACTGGTGTTGTCTCAATAGTATTTAAGTCTTCCAAGCCTTTGCTAATGATTTTCTAAATGTCAAGGCCAATAGCTAGTTTTAAGTCCTCGTTTATTCAAGCTTAGTCTATATGTTGAAGTTGTGACATTTAGTTGTCACTCAAAATATTTTAGATTGTATTTAGTTACAATATTTTGGTTTAATCTAGCTTTTGTAATGATAATAGTTAAACTTAGTATGGTCTATTCGGTAGAGTTTGCTATCATATGGCAGTTAGCAATGTATTGTCTTAAGTATGGTGTGGTACTTATGTGTAAGAGTAGTATGATAGTAGATAGATTAGTTGGTAGAAAGTCTACCATGTTTGCTCTATATATTGGATCCTTTGTTGTACTCGAGATAGAGAAGTAAATATATCAAAATGTAGCCTTTAAAGTTCCTCTTCTCCTCTGGTTATCTTCAGAAAACCAAAGTTTATATCTTTATTTTTGCTATAGAAAATTTTGTTTTCACCTCCTTCCATCGACTAAGAAATCAACAAATGTTTTCGAGCTTTTTTTGTAAAGCTTTAGACCCAAAACCCAACACTATAAATCCTCCAAGCCTTGACTCGTGCTTATCAATGATGTTGAGGCCAAAGGCCAACCTTGAGTCTTAAATCATGATTCCTTCGTCCTTCAAGAAGATCATTCCAACTCTATCCTATTTGAAGACCCAATGCAAGAGTTAAATACCTATTTAGGCCTCTTTTCGTTAATCATTAAGGAATTTAGCTAACTCTATTATATTTGAAGACCCAATAAAGGAGTCAATGACCTATTTATTCATCTTCCCGTTAACTAATTCAGGAGTTAAGCCAACTATATTCTATTTGAAGACCAAATGAGGAATCAATAACTGACTTCATTAACTCGTTGAGGAATGATGCCAATTCTATTATACTCGAACATCCAATGAAGAAGTTAATGATCTATTTAGGTCTGTGTTCATTAACTTATTGAGAAACTTTATGTAAGTTTAGCAGATGAGCTAAGTTAAGAACCCAAAGTAGACTTAACCTGCACAATCCAACTTTGACGGATTGAAAGACTCTCTTCGATTGAGCCAATTATCTAGGCCTCAGATTGAAAGAAAAATCAAGCTTGGAACTCTTGGAGATTGAAAGAATATCTCTAATCAAGAAAAAAATAATGATTGAAAGAACATCTCTATCTAAAAATCTCCTAGTATTGAAAGAGTCTCTTCAATTGAAAAGTCACTCAAATATCTAAGTTTCTTGTTCCCTTCGACATAAATGCTTCTATGTAACCAAAACAAAAATAAGGCAACGCAAAGCAAATTGTACAAGCTTCATATTCCTTTAGATGTAAATACCTCGAAATATACATAAGCTAGGTAACAAGCTCCAGATTACCTCAGGCATAAATGCGTTGAATCAACGGAATCCAATCTACTATGCTACCATCTTCGTTAGTATAAGACTTTTGAGAAACAATAGAACTTGTGCAATGGTAGTGATGGTTTTCTGTAGTGAATAGATTAGATTAATTTAGTAGGTTTTGTATGAGATAATTTTGGGGATAGAAAAATTGTTGCTTTTTTATTGGAAGTTAGTAGAATGGATGATTTTGATAAGAAGTAATTTAGTGAACAAATTAAGTGGATAGGAGAAATGAATTTTATTAGAATGATAATGCCTTTGATTTAGGCTTACAATTTTGGTTTGCTTACAAATGAGAGACTCGTGCCTTTTATAGTTGGTGGCTTACATCAATTTGTGGCTAATATGATTTCTTCTAAACAATTCTATAAAAAAAAAATTACATAAAGTTTTCTTGGTGCCTAAGTTTGCCTAGTAAATTCTAGATAATTCTTACATTTCTAGTTTCCTAAGCTATTCTAGAGAATTCTAGAAATATGCAACAATGCTAATAGGTTGAAACTCTACATATCAAATATTTCGATACTATTGGCAAAATAAGCATAAAATTTCTTCATTTCATATAAATATGAAACTCGGACTTAGGGAATTAATGTCACATTCTGAAATAATTAAGTTCTACCTGGATGCCACATCAGCTTAGATAGAGGTCCTATCACGCGCTCACGTCATTGGACAAATATATTAGCCTTGTCCACCGAGGCTCGTCGAACCCAGAGAACGTCTCAATCATCGAGTCTCCACTAAGCAAGAAAAACTCTGAATCCTAGCACTTAACCGAAAGCATGATTGTATGCCTCGGGTAGGAACATGATTAACGGCCTCAGTTTAGCTTAGAACTTGGACAAAAATCTGAGTGAAATTTTTGACAAAATCAACCTGAAAGTTAGTGAACTAATACAACACAATGATAAAAGAATGTCTACTTTCAATATAAAAATCCTAAGGGTTGAAAGCTTATCTCACCTAAAAATCGGAATAGATTGAAAGAACATATAGAGTCTGGCCTCTTGAAAATTGAACTTCCAATCAAGAAATAATCTCTAACAGAAAGAATGCTGAAATTTCATCTCTCTCTTTTACGAAAATTGACTTCTAAACACAAAATCTCCTTAAAAAAGGGAAAATCCTGCTAAATTCTGGACAGAGAACTTGACAGTTGGCTTTAAAAGTATTATCCATCTTTCTAGTTAAACTTTTATCCACTTTTTCACCTTATATTTCATGAGATCCGCCAACTTTTATCAACTGCAGTAGCATCGCACACCTCGTAATCTCATTTATTCAATACTCACAACCCATTCATGTGCTTTTTGACAGCAAAAAGAATTGGATGTAATTATTTTCCTGCAAGAGAGATGCATACAATTGGATATGCAATCGTCTTGGCTTTCATTAGTTTTGCATGTCGAGGCAAATAATAATAAATACTAATTTAATTACTTGTTCCATCCCATTTATATAGGTTTAATTTCCTTTTTTTCTTGTCCCAAATATATAGTCTTGTTTCTTAATTTAGAATATTTTGTTTTGTTCCTTTACTAATATACCCTTATTTAATTTGCATACTTTTTGAACCCATCCAAATACATGCACATTTCCCAATAATTTGCTTACTTGAAATCAATTTTCAAATTCTTTACTAATTTCAACAATAATTTACTACTAGTTGTTGAAAATTAAATAGGAGCAAACTATGAAATTTGTTGACAAAAATAACATTAAAATAAAAAAATTTAATTTGTGTGAAAAACGAAATAAGTCTATATAAATGGGACGGAGGGAGTAATATATATTCCCTTCATATAAGACAGCCATTTAATGTCTTATAATGCTTTAGTTTTTTGCCCCCTTTTTTCTCAAAAATGTAGCCTCAGAATGATGAAAGCATTAACTAGCTAGGTTATGTCACTTTTAACGTTTTTCAGTGGCAAGCATTGAGGAAATTCACACAAATTCAAAGGGTTTGTTGTGTATGACATAATGGCCTTTATTTCAACCTACTCTTCTTATGGAGACTGAGTCTTTACATGAAATGGCTCAAATATTCTTAATTATTTGGGTAGAGAACTAGAGTTCTGTGTAGTCCCAAGAAAATGTTGGAGAAAATTTTTGTGCTTCAGGGAATGTTTTAATTGTTGATTTTTTTATTTTTTTTATTTTTTTACAGATGAAAAGAAGATTAGTTTAAGCACCTGTTTCTGTGTAGAAAAAATAGGTCTAACAAATCAGATCTCTTGTTTTTGTTATCAGTTGTTGAAATATGATTTCTCAAATGTGGTTTCTTCACATTATTGCAGCTACTTGTCATGGGATTTTCTTCTACATTGGTTCATCTTCTACAGAACAAGGTCGCTTTCCTCTCTATCACATACAAATCCACTTAAGCCACACGAACGAGAAATACTTCAGTGGTACACTGGTACGGTCCTATATTTACACGTGGCAAGACTACTCACTCATACCTCAGCTTCTCTGCTTTTCCTCTCCACGGACGGCGTTTTCAATCACTGCGCATGGGTTTTGGGCGGTGGCTCTGCATTAACGCGGGTTCTACACCCGAGCCAGCTCCGACTACGTGGTGGCGGCCTGGTTGAACCCAAGACTGGTGAATGAGTCAAATGAATGGGTGGAAAAGAAGGTGGTGTTTCAGGCGCCGATGCTGGCGTGGCAATCAGCCGTGAGGGACGGGTTGCTTGAAGCCGGGGTTTCGTTACAACGGTTTTACATATGAACATCTGCCGGAAACTAAAGTTGGTGGCACAATTTTTTTATCAAAATGGATATAGACATACTTCTGCTGATTTATTAGAGTATACTGATCCAACAAAAATTTCAGTTTATTTGCATGCAACAGTTTATCAAATCTTTGTTCAGGACAAAACCTGTAGGTGAATTTCTCTCAAGTTCTATAATTTACATTCAATAGTTGCAGAATTAGTTTTCAATTATGGAAATCTTCTAATTTATGTTATATTATCGCCTTATTCTCACATGTCCAACTTTATAAAGTTTGATAAAATAGTGATGCTTATTTCATAGTCATCTCTAGAATTTACTAGAGTTTCTTGATAAGCAAGCAATCAAAATTAAAATATCAAAATACTAGAAAAGTCTAGAGATACTAGAATTAGCAAGAAAAATAAAATAATAAAAAATCTGAAATATCTAGAGGTTTGGCAACCGACATTGGAAGTCTATAAATATGTTGGGATTCACATAGGATAAGTGAAAAAAAAAAAAAAAAAAAAAAAAAAAAAAAGCCTCCAGCCTGCTCCATTACAAGCTTCAGCCATTGTAATAATTCTTTACCCACTTTATAAAATCTATTTCTAATAAAATATATTTTCCTCCTTCAATTATCTAATCCCTATTATTTCAATCTCTAAAAAGTTATCCTATACCCATTATAAAATATCATCAGTGGTATCAGAGCTCCGTTCTTTTGACATTGGACGTGAGCATATATCATGGCAGACGCTTTTCGCTCGTCTATTCCTATTCCAACATTCAATGTAGATAACTATGATTTTTGGTCTATCAAAATGAAGACCTACTTTTGTGTACAAAATTTATGGGATGTCGTCACTGATGGGTACACTAATTCAGATGACATTTTCGCTCTGACTAACACACAAAATAAGGAATTTAAAGAGAATCAACAAAAAGATCACATTGGCATCAAGTATCACTTCATCAGAGAAGTTGAGGCAAACAAAGAAATAGAACTTAAACATTGCAAGACTGAAGAACAGACATATTTACGAAGGCACTACTGCGAGCAAAGTTTGAGTTACTACGAGATATGATTGGAGTTACCGAAATAAGCATCAAGGAGGAGTGATAAAATAGTGATGCTTATTTCATAGTCATCTCTAGAATTTACTAGAGTTTCTTGATAAGCAAGCAATCAAAATTAAAATATCAAAATACTAGAAAAGTCTAGAGATACTATAGAATTAGCAAGAAAAATAAAATAATAAAAAATCGGAAATATCTAGAGGTTTGGCAACCGACATTGGAAGTCTATAAATATGTGATGTTGGATTCACATAGGATAAGTGGAAAAAAAAAAATTAATAATAATTTTCCAGCCTGCTCCATTACAAGCTTCATCCATTGTAATAATTCTTCACCCACTTTGTAAAATCTATTTCTAATAAAATATATTTTTCTCCTTCAATTATATAGTCCCTATTATTTCTATCTCTAAAAAATTATCCTATACCCATTATAAAATATCATCAAAGTTAAATTTTATTATCTAACTTGAATCGCTGTCTAGGAATTTGAAGTGAGAAATGCTTCCATAAGTCTCATCCACACTCCAGTAATGTCCAATTTGTGCTACCAAACTTTCTTTCAGTTGCAATTCAAGTCAATGATTCTGATTATTTTATTATGACTCGAGTTCTCCTTTCTTTAACTATTCAAACTTTTAGTGAAATCATGAATTGAAGTTTTACATCACCCGATATTGGAAGTTTTAGGGTTTGAGAAGAAAGTACCATGAAAATTCCAGGATAACTTCAAATATTTGTAATGATGCAGGTCAATAACCAAAAGCTTATGAGGGTATATTTCAGAGATTCAAATGGTATTAGGCATATGACATATTTGAACAATGGAGCCATGAATGAAATAATTTTACCATCTGGTGCACTTGGAAGCCCGCAATTGCTGATGCTAAGTGGAATTGGTCCAGCCCAGCAACTCAGAACCAAAGGTATTAAAGTGATATTGGATTAACCAAATGTAGGCCAGTGAATATCTGATAACCCAATGAATTCTCTCTTTATTCCTTCACCTCAGCCCGTTGAACTTTCCCTTATTCAAGTGGTGGGTATAAGTATAACACAATTTGGTAGTTTTATTGAAGCAGCTAGTGGATTTTTTAGTTGGTTTGGACACATAGGATTGCCCAAGAAGTTTAAAGTTCGAAAATCAGGTTAGTCAGACCGTTAAGCCCATAATTTTTTGTTTGTGCCCAATTCATTGCTACATCTATTGAAAGTTTTAGGTTGAAACTGAAAAGTTACAAGAATGCAGACTGATCATCCTTTCATATCCCTTTCAATGTAAGTATGCAAGAAGCCATGCCAGGCCCAATCCTTACCGATATGCGAACATTCAAGCTGGAGTCATCCTAGAAAAGATTTTGGGACCTTTCTCGACCGGCCATCTAGAGCTCCAAAGTAGGGATCCCAATGACGACGCAAGAACCACATTCAACTACTTAAATGACCTAAGAGACATACAAAGATGTGTTCAAGGCTTGGAAATCGTTAGAAGAGTCGTGGAATCAAGATCTCTCTCGACTTTTCGTTATCCCTTTGCAACCATGCAAACTCTGAGGAACATGATGTTGACTTTTCCAATTAACCTAAGGACTAAACATGTGACAGCAACTTATTCCATGGAACAATTTTGTGTCGACTGATGACTACAGGCATTACCATGGAGGCTGCCAAGTTGGTAGGGTTGTGGATCAGAATTACAAAGTGTCGATTCATTAAGCGTAATTGATTTTTTGGCGTTCCACGACAGTCCAGGAACTAAATTTCAAGATACTGTTATGATGCTTCGGAGGTAAATTATAAGCACTTCAAACTAATTATAATTAGACATAGTTGATTAAGCAGATTATGAACTTTGAACTTAATTAAGCTGTTCTTGTTATGTTGTCATGTATATGGGAAAAAGAATTCTCCAGGATAGGAATCCCACTGAAGGAAATTAATAGAGAGAGAGAGAGAGTTAATTACCTTGTCCCTCCAAATTGAAATGAGATTATTATCATCATATATAAGTGCTTTTTTTTAAGCCAAATGGCTTGAAATGCTACCGTGCACAAGTTAGTAACCCTATTTATGAATAATGTTTAGATTTCAGTAGAGCTAAAATGATTAATTTTTATGTGCGCAAGTTTAGGATACAGGAAAAAGAAAGAATCTTATTCTTTGTTATTCCATGGAAATCAAAATTATATTCAAATGATGAATGAGGACATACCATTTGCATATATAGGGCCCGTTTGGCCCCCATTTTTCTCTTTCTCATTCTCATTTTTTTCTCTTTCTTCATTTCAATCACACATTTTTCAAATAAAATAATATTACACACAAATCTAAAACTTTTCATCATTTTTCCACCACACATTCTTTCATCAATCACTATTCAAAAAATTATATTCTCATTAAAATCAACATCAAACACACTCATATACTAAGCTCTTGTTTGATAACCATTATTTTCAAAATATATTTTTTCATCTCTTCTTTTTAACCACACATTCCTTCGATAAAATAATATTACACATAAATTCAAAATTTTTTTATTTTTTTTACCACACATTCCCTATCAATCTACTATTCAAAAATGCAGCCAAATAATGAAGCTCAAACAAGGGGCTAAAAGTGAAAGAGTCTTTGCACAGCTGAATAGAAACACCTAAACCTAACCAGATTGAGTGAATACCTATCATTTTATTTTTAGCTTTCCATATATACATTCTAACAAGAGATTCTCAAAATTTGTAAAGATTATTCGATTTTCCATTGGAAACGACAAATTGTTGACCCCAAATTCACAAGTATTTGCAGAACCAACGAGTTTTTGAATTTGTTAATCTTGATTTACACTTGTATTAACAAGGAAGCCATTAAGAATAAAAGGGATTCGTGTGGGTGGGAGGTTCTCATTAACTACAGGATTATAGCTGCTCTCATCGTAATACTGTAATGTGATCAAACAAATTAAAGACCAACTGATTTATTTCTCTAACTAAAGTGGATATCTTGTGAAGGCATTTATCTAGAATTTCAATCTCTGAAAAGCCAATTCAAGAAAAAGAAAGCATATAACAAAGGATATGCCAATCCATGGCCTCTGATAATTCGACACTTCATCGGGTTGACAGCATCTTCTTTCAAATCTTTTTGTAGAATTTTACCTGTAAATTCATGGACAAAGGCAAGGAGGAATATGGTATATAAATCCTTGTAAATGGGATTTAATTTCTTCAAGGGCAAATATGAAACAAAGCACCCTTTAAGGATATCCAAAAGCATATGCCATTTCTAGCTCCAATGGAGTTAGTATATAATAAGATTAGGGTTTTGCCAAGAAAAAACAGAAGCAGCTTATGTATGTATAAATATCTTGGTTTCTCGACCCAAAAAACCCACGAATTGGGATTGTGATGCGTATGGCTTCAAATGGTCTAATCGAAGCAACCACTCATAGGGCTACTCTTACTTGGCATGCAATGGTGCTTCTATATACTAACTCCAATGACATGCCAAAGGAGAGTTGCCCTGTAAGTGATTTAGCTTAGTAATAATATTTTGGAATTATAGCAAACTCTTCTAGTTGTGCTCCTTATTTTGTTCCTAATCCCGCATACAAAGCATGGTTTCAATAGAAGAAAAAGAAAACACTCGACACCTAGAGGTACCAACAATTCGGTTTTTTTTTTTTTTTTTTCCCGAAGGTAATTTCTGTTATTTCAGCATTAGATTTCGATTTGACGTATAATTAAGAAACTAGAGTCATTCATATATGATTATTGGAGATTCAGTTAACACTTTGAGACAATCCTATCGATTTTCATTTCAACTTTTCGATACTCTCAACAAATTAAAAAGTCTTTATTAACAAGACAGCAAAAATTTTCGTTGTTTGAAGTTTTTGTAAGAATTTGTTCCTGAGAATTTTTGGTAGTAAACCCAGATGATAACTGTGATGATCACTAAACCCTCCAATACTATTATCCATAGGAAATGAGATTGAGGAATTAAGTCTGTATAATTCATCCATGACTAATGTTAATCAAGATATATAGCTATTTAAAGGAATCCGATTATGAGAACCTCACTACTGGAATGTTAGGATTCAATGGTATAACTGATGTGGCATGGCTTTTGGCCATTCCTTTTGAAATGCCTTTTTCCTGATCCAATAATAATTTGAGTATTCCACTTGGTCTCTGATCTAAAGATGTGGCTAATGAGATGTTGATGCTTTCTTAAACTTGTGGGGTTACATGAGTTATGCAATTTTGGAGAGATAATAGTTTACTGGGTTAGATTTAACTTACTATTTGTCCTTTTTCGTCTGTCATGTCTTCCAAAAATATATTGAGGACTGACTAACACTTCCGGAATTAGCTTGATACTAATATTCCAACAATAGGAATAGAAATGTGTTTTTGAATTGAGCCAAGACTAATTTCTTCCTGAAGAATGTTGTTTCAGAATATATTGCAGGCTTAATCTTGTTCCTTGGCTTGTCTGGATGTATTTCTAACTTTATTGCATAGCTGGGGATGTCTTGAATGACACATTGCTCTATATAATCTATTAGTCTAATATAGTGTTTCTTTATTGATTCAACAGAAGAAAAGATAAATGGATATGAGTCTCCAGAGTTTGATATCTTCTCCGATTCTCATTCCAACGAAGAGTTTGATGTTCAAAACACCTCTCCGCATTCTACACCTGCCATAGCCTCCAACATGACACAGAAATTGGACTCTTCTAAGTTTCTCTTCTATGTATTTGTTGTTGTAACTTTGAAGCATACTTACGTACGTAAGTGCTTAGTTTTTTATTAGAGAAACATTTTGTTTCACATTATTGAGTATTTTGATCGACACTGAGGTTATACAATAGAAAGTTAAAAAGCCTCAATATTGTCAGAAGTGTGCTTTTTATGGAATGAGAAAATGTGTTGAATAAATACTTGGAAATTTTTGCCAATTGAAATATTAGCTTAAGTTTATTTTCGCACTTAGTGCATATTTGGCAAAGTTTAAATATTAATTTAAGTTGGTCTAATTTTTGGTTCACATATTTAATCAAACCTATAACTTGTTGCCATTGAATTTATATTTTACAAATACTTGCACTTGGATTATATGTACTAGTTAATTATTTGGACACCAATGATTATGCTTTCCAGGGAATAATTAATGAAACTAAAACGTTCGTTGAATGTTGCCGTGGGTTTTTTCGCAACGTTCTCTAAACGTTGCCATAGGTTTTTTTGCAACGTTCGGCAAACGTTGCGAAAAACATCTACGACAACGTGCGGTCAACGTTGCCAAAAGATTTTTCGCAACGTTCACCGAACGTTGTCTTAGATTGTTTTCGCAAAATTCGTCGAACGTTGCCATACGGTTATGACAACATCAGAGTCCGCAACATACACCCGAATGCTGCAGAAAGTCTATGGAAACGTTTTTCGACCATTGCAAATGGCAATTTCTGTTGTAGTGGCCCCTGGTGGTACGGTTCTATATTTACACATGGCAGGACCACTCACTCAAATCATGACATCTCGAACTTCGAATCAATCAAATTGCAATATCCGGATGCCGAGTGGACCCGTACACCCAATATGTTTGCCTCTCTCACCCACTCACGTCGAGGTATTGTAGTTTAAGTGAATGGTCCTACCACGTGGTGAATATAGGACAGCCCACCAAAGTTTACACGGGCAACTGTGTGCACCTTCTTTTTTTTTTTTTTTGGAAATAATTTGTTAGTAGATGAATTGGGAGAATTGATATTGAAATCAAGAATGTAAAATGTTGATTTATTTTCAATTTCACTTGTATGCAGTGCATATTGCATATACAAGCTGATGATCAGTAAATGTAAAAACTCCAATAAATATTTTGCATATTTATGCTGATTTTTCATTTTTTTTTTCTCTAATTTTTTGTTCTACAGCTCCATATTCATCATTTGCCAAAGATGCTAAATTGGCTCCACCGGTGGTGTACTTCGATTACGTAGTAATTGGTGGAGGAACAGCCGGCTGCCCACTGGCGGCGACACTTTCTCAAGACGGAGCAAAAGTACTCTTGCTAGAAAGAGGTGGCTTGCCTTACGGAAATCTCAACATACCCAACATTGTTGGCTTCCCTGAAACCCTAGCAGACACCTCCATAACCTCAGCTTCTCAGCTTTTCCTCTCCAATGACGGCGTTTTCAATCACCGCGCATGGGTTTTGGGCGGTGGCTCTGCATTAACGTGGGTTTCTACACCCGAGCCAGCTCCGACGGCGGCGGTCTGGTGGAACCCAAGACTAGTGAATGAGTCATTTGAATGGGTGGAGAAGTAGGTAGCGTTTCAGCCTCCGATGCTGATTGGCAATCATTGGTGAGGGACGGGTTGCTTGAAGCCGGGGTTTCGTGGTACAACGGTTTTACATATGAACTTCCGGAAACTAAAGTTGGTGGCACAATTTTTGTTCAAAATGGATATAGACATACTTCTGCTGATTTATTAGAGTATGCTGATCCAACATAGATTTCAGTTTATTTGCATGCAACAGTTTATCAAATCTTTGTTCAGGACAAAACCTGTAGGTGAATTTCTCTCAAGTTCTATAATTAACATTCAACAGTTGCAGAATTAGTTTTCAACAATGGAAATCTTCTAAATTATGTTATATTATCGCCGTGTTCTTACATGTCCAACTTTATAAAGTTAAATTTTATTATCTAACTTGAATAGCTGTCAAGGAATTTGAAGTGAGAAATGCTTTCGTAACTTTCACATGACAGTTTAGCATAAATTTATAGGCTTAATGACTTCAAGACTTCTTGTGCAATTGTAGTCAAAAGTTGACAATCTATTTGCTAGGTCGAGACTAACTTGCTACTAGAATAATAGGCCGAGGACAAATATGCAATTTTTACTACTTTTATGGACTCTCGTACAATCATCAACAAAAGTATATGCTATTTGACTTTTTCTGTCGTACCTGTCGCATGGGACTTGCCTAATGCAGTTAACTTGGCTGGCGTGATTTGTAGACTATTCTGTCAGCCCGAGAATTTATCCAGTGCACACTCGAAGGGTAGCGACCGCAGCTTCTCCCTTAAAAAAAATTAAAAAAAAGAAAAAAAAAAGGTATATACTATTTGACTTTATTTAGTACACGGTATGGGAACACACTATTAGACTACTAGATATGACAAAAATAATGTTCAAATTTATTTTTTTCTTTTTAATCTCATCCACACTCCAGTAATGTCCAATTTGTGCTACCAAACTTTCTTCCTGTTGCAATTCAAGTCAATGATTCTGATTATTCTTTTATGACTCGACTTCTCCTTTCTTTAACTATTCAAACTTTTAGTTTGATATTGTACCATAATAGATGAAAATCAGGTTAGTCAGCCCGTTAAGCCCATAATTTTTTGTTTGTGCCCAATTCATTGCTACATCTAATGAAAGTTTTGGGTTGAAACTGAAAAGTTACAAGAATGCAGACTGATCATCCTTTCATATCCCTTTCAATGTAAGTATGCAAGAAGCCATGCCGGGCCCGATCCTTATCGATATGCGAACATCCAAGCTGGAGTCATCCTAGAAAAGATTGTGGGACCTGTCTCGACCGGCCATCTAGAGCTCGAAAGTAGGGATCCCAATGACGACCCAAGAATCACATTCAACTACTTAAATGATCCAAGAGACATACAAAGATGTGTTCAAGGCTTGGAAATCATTAGAAGAGTCGTGGAATCGAGATCTCTCTCGACTTTTCGTTATCCTTTTGCAACCATGCAAACTCTGAGGAACATGATGTTGACTTTTCCAATTAACCTATGGACTAAACATGTGATAGCAGCTTATTCCATGGGCAATTTTGTGTCGACTGATGACTACAGGCATTACCATGGAGGCTGCCAAGTTGGTAGGGTTGTGGATCAGAATTACAAAGTGTCGATTCATTAAGCGTAATTGATGTTTCGGCGTTCAACAACAGTCGAGGAACTAAATTTCAAGCTACTGTTATGATGCTTGGGAGGTAAATTATAAGCACTTCAAACTAATTATAATTAGACAGTTGATTAAGCAGATTATGAACTTTGGGCTTAATTAAGCTGTTCTTGTTATGTTGTCATGTATATGGGAAAAAGAATTCTCCAGGATAGGAATCCCCACTGCAGGAAATTAATCTAGAGAGAGAGAGAGAGAGTTAATTACCTTGTCCCTCCAAATTGAAATGAGATTATTATCATCATAAGTGTTTTTTTTTTTAAAGCCAAATGGCTTGAAATGCTACCGTGCACAAGTTAGCAACCCTATTTATGAATAATGTTTAAACTCTTGTTTGATACCCATTATTTCCAAAATATATTTTTTCATCTCTTCTTTTTAACCACACATTCTTTCGATAAAATAATATTACACATAAATTCGAAACTTTTTATTTTTTTTAACCACACATTCCCCATCAATCTACTACTCAAAAACGCAGCCAAATAATGAGGCTCAAACAAGGGGCTAAAAATGAAAGAGCCTTTGCATAGCTGAATAGACACACCTAAACCTAACCAGATTAAGTGAATACCTATCATTTTATTTTTAGCTTTCCATATATACATTCTAACAAGAGATTCTCAAAATTTGTAAAGATTATTCGATTTTCCATTGGAAACGACAAATTGTTGACCCCAAATTCACAAGTATTCGCAGAACCAACGAGTTTTTGAATTTGTTAATCTTGATTTACACTTGTATTAACAAGGAAGCCATTAAGAATAAAAGGGATTCGTGTGGGTGGGAGGTTCTCATTAACTATAGGATTACAGCTGCTCTCATTGTAATACTGTAATGTGATCAAACAAATTAAAGACCAACTGATTTATTTCTCTAACTAAAGTGGATATCTTGTGAAGGCATTTATCTAGAATTTCAATCTCTGAAAAGCCAATTCAAGAAAAAGAAAGCATATAACAAAGGATATGCCAATCCATGGCCTCTGATAATTCAACACTTCAACGGGTTGACAGCATCTTCTTTCAAATCTTTTTGTAGAATTTTACCCGTAAATTCATGGACAAAGGCAAGGAGGAATATGGTATATAAATCCTTGTAAATGGGATTTAATTTCTTCAAGGGCAAATATGAAACAAAGCACCCTTTAAGGATATCCAAAAGCATATGCCATTTCTAGCTCCAATGGAGATAGTATATAATAAGATTAGGGTTTTGCCAAGAAAAAACAGAAACAGCTTATGTATGTATAAATATCTTGGTTTCTCGACCCAAAAAACCCACGAATTGGGATTGTGATGCGTATGGCTTCAAATGGTCTAATCGAAGCAACCACTCATAGGGCTACTCTTACTTGGCATGCAATGGTGCTTCTATATACTAACTCCAATGACATGCCAAAGGAGAGTTGCCCTGTAAGTGATTTAGCTTAGTAATAATATTTTGGAATTATAGCAAACTCTTCTAGTTGTGCTCCTTATTTTGTTCCTAATCCCGCATACAAAGCATGGTTTCAATAGAAGAAAAAGAAAACACTCGACAACTAGAGGTACCAACAATTCGGTTTTTTTTTTTTTTTTTCCCGAAGGTAATTTCTGTTATTTCAGCATTAGATTTCGATTTGACGTATAATTAAGAAACTAGAGTCATTCATATATGATTATTGGAGATTCAGTTAACACTTTGAGACAATCCTATCGATTTTCATTTCAACTTTTCGATACTCTCAACAAATTAAAAAGTCTTTATTAACAAGACAGCAAAAATTTTCGTTGTTTGAAGTTTTTGTAAGAATTTGTTCCTGAGAATTTTTGGTAGTAAACCCAGATGATAACTGTGATGATCACTAAACCCTCCAATACTATTATCCATAGGAAATGAGATTGAGGAATTAAGTCTGTATAATTCGTCCATGACTAATGTTAATCAAGATATATAGCTATTTCAAGGAATCCGGTTATGAGAACCTCACTACTGGAATGTTAGGATTCAATGGTATAACTGATGTGGCATGGCTTTTGGCCATTCCTTTTGAAATGCCTTTTTCCTGATCCAATAATAATTTGAGTATTCCACTTGGTCTCTGATCTAAAGATTTCTGGAGTGGCTAATGAGATGTTGATGCTTTCTTAAACTTGTGGGGTTACATGAGTTATGCAATTTTGGAGAGATAATAGTTTACTGGGTTAGATTTAACTTACTATTTGTCCTTTTTCGTCTGTCATGTCTTCCAAAAATATATTGAGGACTGACTAACACTTCCGGAATTAGCTTGATACTAATATTCCAACAATAGGAATAGAAATGTGTTTTTGAATTGAGCCAAGACTAATTTCTTCCTGAAGAATGTTGTTTCAGAATATATTGCAGGCTTAATCTTGTTCCTTGGCTTGTCTGGATGTATTTCTAACTTTATTGCATAGCTGGGGATGTCTTGAATGACACATTGCTCTATATAATCTATTAGTCTAATATAGTGTTTCTTTATTGATTCAACAGAAGAAAAGATAAATGGATATGAGTCTCCAGAGTTTGATATCTTCTCCGATTCTCATTCCAACGAAGAGTTTGATGTTCAAAACACCTCTCCGCATTCTACACCTGCCATAGCCTCCAACATGACACAGAAATTGGACTCTTCTAAGTTTCTCTTCTATGTATTTGTTGTTGTAACTTTGAAGCATACTTACGTACGTAAGTGCTTAGTTTTTTATTAGAGAAACATTTTGTTTCACATTATTGAGTATTTTGATCGACACTGAGGTTATACAATAGAAAGTTAAAAAGCCTCAATATTGTCGGAAGTGTGCTTTTTATGGAATGAGAAAATGTGTTGAATAAATACTTGGAAATTTTTGCCAATTGAAATATTAGCTTAAGTTTATTTTCGCACTTAGTGCATATTTGGCAAAGTTTAAATATTAATTTAAGTTGGTCTAATTTTTGGTTCACATATTTAATCAAACCTATAACTTGTTGCCATTGAATTTATATTTTACAAATACTTGCACTTGGATTATATGTACTAGTTAATTATTTGGACACCAATGATTATGCTTTCCAGGGAATAATTAATGTAACTAAAACGTTCGTTGAATGTTGCCGTGGGTTTTTTCGCAACGTTCTCTAAACGTTGTCATAGGTTTTTTTGCAACGTTCGGCAAACGTTGCGAAAAACATCTACGACAACGTGCGGTCAACGTTGCCAAAAGGTTTTTCGCAACGTTCACCGAACGTTGTCTTAGATTGTTTTCGCAAAATTCGTCGAACATTGCCATACGGTTATGACAACATCAGAGTCCGCAACATACACCCGAATGCTGCAGAAAGTCTATGGAAACGTTTTTCGACCATTGCAAATGGCAGTTTCTATTGTAATAGCCCCTGTTGGTACGGTCCTATATTTACACATGGCAGGACCACTCACTCAAATCATGACATCTCGAACTTCGAATCAATCAAATTGCAAAATCCGGATGCCGAGTGCACCCGTACACCCAATATGTTTGCCTCTCTCACCCACTCACGTCGAGGTATTGTAGTTTAAGTGAATGGTCCTACCACGTGGTGAATATAGGACAGCCCACCAAAGTTTACACGGGCAACTGTGTGCACCTTCTTTTTTTTTTTTTTGGAAATAATTTGTTAGTAGATGAATTGGGAGAATTGATATTGAAATCAAGAATGTAAAATGTTGATTTATTTTCAATTTCACTTGTATGCAGTGCATATTGCATATACAAGCTGATGATCAGTAAATGTAAAAACTCCAATAAATATTTTGCATATTTATGCTGATTTTTTCATTTTTTTATTCTCTAATTTTTTGTTCTACAGCTCCATATTCATCATTTGCCAAAGATGCTAAATTGGCTCCACCGGTGGTGTACTTCGATTACGTAGTAATTGGGTGGTGGAACAGCCGGCTGCCCACTGGCGGCGACACTTTCTCAAGACGGAGCAAAAGTACTCTTGCTAGAAAGAGGTGGCTTGCCTTACGGAAATCTCAACATACCCAACATTGTTGGCTTCCCTGAAACCCTAGCAGACACCTCCATAACCTCAGCTTCTCAGCTTTTCCTCTCCAATGACGGCGTTTTCAATCACCGCGCATGGGTTTTGGGCGGTGGCTCTGCATTAACGTGGGTTTCTACACCCGAGCCAGCTCCGACGGCGGCGGTCTGGTGGAACCCAAGACTAGTGAATGAGTCATTTGAATGGGTGGAGAAGTAGGTAGCGTTTCAGCCTCCGATGCTGATTGGCAATCATTGGTGAGGGACGGGTTGCTTGAAGCCGGGGTTTCGTGGTACAACGGTTTTACAGATGAACTTCTTCCGGAAACTAAAGTTGGTGGCACAATTTTTGTTCAAAATGGATATAGACATACTTCTGCTGATTTATTAGAGTATGCTGATCCAACAAAGATTTCAGTTTATTTGCATGCAACAGTTTATCAAATCTTTGTTCAGGACAAAACCTGTAGGTGAATTTCTCTCAAGTTCTATAATTAACATTCAATAGTTGCAGAATTAGTTTTCAACAATGGAAATCTTCTAAATTATGTTATATTATCGCCGTGTTCTCACATGTCCAACTTTATAAAGTTAAATTTTATTATCTAACTTGAATAGCTGTCAAGGAATTTGAAGTGAGAAATGCTTTCGTAACTTTCACATGACAGTTTAGCATAAATTTATAGGCTTAATGACTTCAAGACTTCTTGTGCAATTGTAGTCAAAAGTTGAGAATCTATTTGCTAGGTCGAGACTAACTTGCTACTAGAATAATAGGCCGAGGACAAATATGCAATTTTTACTACTTTTATGGACTCTCGTACAATCATCAACAAAAGTATATGCTATTTGACTTTTTCTGTCGTACCTGTCGCATGGGACTTGCCTAATGCAGTTAACTTGGCTGGCGTGATTTATAGACTATTCTGTCAGTCCAAAAATTTATCCAGTGCGCACTCGAAGGGTAGCGACCGCAGCTTCTCCCTTAAAAAAAATTTAAAAAAAGAAAAAGGTATATACTATTTGACTTTATTTAGTACACGGTATGGGAACACACTATTAGACTACTAGATATGACAAAAATAATGTTCAAATTTATTTTTTTCTTTTTAATCTCATCCACACTCCAGTAATGTCCAATTTGTGCTACCAAACTTTCTTCCTGTTGCAATTCAAGTCAATGATTCTGATTATTCTTTTATGACTCGACTTCTCCTTTCTTTAACTATTCAAACTTTTAGTTTGATATTGTACCATAATAGATGAAAATCAGGTTAGTCAGCCCGTTAAGCCCATAATTTTTTGTTTGTGCCCAATTCATTGCTACATCTAATGAAAGTTTTGGGTTGAAACTGAAAAGTTACAAGAATGCAGACTGATCATCCTTTCATATCCCTTTCAATGTAAGTATGCAAGAAGCCATGCCGGGCCCGATCCTTATCGATATGCGAACATCCAAGCTGGAGTCATCCTAGAAAAGATTGTGGGACCTTTCTCGACCGGCCATCTAGAGCTCGAAAGTAGGGATCCCAATGACGACCCAAGAATCACATTCAACTACTTAAATGATCCAAGAGACATACAAAGATGTGTTCAAGGCTTGGAAATCATTAGAAGAGTCGTGGAATCGAGATCTCTCTCGACTTTTCGTTATCCTTTTGCAACCATGCAAACTCTGAGGAACATGATGTTGACTTTTCCAATTAACCTATGGACTAAACATGTGATAGCAGCTTATTCCATGGACAATTTTGTGTCGACTGATGACTACAGGCATTACCATGGAGGCTGCCAAGTTGGTAGGGTTGTGGATCAGAATTACAAAGTGTCGATTCATTAAGCGTAATTGATGTTTCGGCGTTCAACAACAGTCGAGGAACTAAATTTCAAGCTACTGTTATGATGCTTGGGAGGTAAATTATAAGCACTTCAAACTAATTATAATTAGACAGTTGATTAAGCAGATTATGAACTTTGGACTTAATTAAGCTGTTCTTGTTATGTTGTCATGTATATGGGAAAAAGAATTCTCCAGGATAGGAATCCCCACTGAAGGAAATTAATCTAGAGAGAGAGAGAGAGAGTTAATTACCTTGTCCCTCCAAATTGAAATGAGATTATTATCATCATAAGTGTTTTTTTTTTTTAAAGCCAAATGGCTTGAAATGCTACTGTGCACAAGTTAGCAACCCTATTTATGAATAATGTTTAGATTTCAGTAGAGCTAAAATGATTAATTTTTATGTGCGCACGTTTAGGAAACAGGAAAAAGAAAGAATCTTATTCTTTGTTATTCCATGGAAATCAAAATTATATTCAAATGATGAATGAGGACAAACCATTTGCATATATATACTAAGCTCTTGTTTGATACCCATTATTTCCAAAATATATTTTTTCATCTCTTCTTTTTAACCACACATTCTTTCGATAAAATAATATTACACATAAATTCGAAACTTTTTATTTTTTTTAACCACACATTCCCCATCAATCTACTACTCAAAAACGCAGCCAAATAATGAGGCTCAAACAAGGGGCTAAAAATGAAAGAGCCTTTGCATAGCTGAATAGACACACCTAAACCTAACCAGATTAAGTGAATACCTATCATTTTATTTTTAGCTTTCCATATATACATTCTAACAAGAGATTCTCAAAATTTGTAAAGATTATTCGATTTTCCATTGGAAACGACAAATTGTTGACCTCAAATTAACTAGTATTCGCAGAACCAACGAGTTTTTGAATTTGTTAATCTTGATTTACACTTGTATTAACAAGGAAGCCATTAAGAATAAAAGGGATTCGTGTGGGTGGGAGGTTCTCATTAACTATAGGATTACAGCTGCTCTCATTGTAATACTGTAATGTGATCAAACAAATTAAAGACCAACTGATTTATTTCTCTAACTAAAGTGGATATCTTGTGAAGGCATTTATCTAGAATTTCAATCTCTGAAAAGCCAATTCAAGAAAAAGAAAGCATATAACAAAGGATATGCCAATCCATGGCCTCTGATAATTCGACACTTCATCGGGTTGACAGCATCTTCTTTCAAATCTTTTTGTAGAATTTTACCTGTAAATTCATGGACAAAGGCAAGGAGGAATATGGTATATAAATCCTTGTAAATGGGCTTTAATTTCTTCAAGGTAAAATAAGAAATAAAGCACCCTTTAAGGATATCCAAAAGCATATGCCATTTCTAGCTCCAATGGAGTTAGTATATAATAAGATTAGGGTTTTGCCAAGAAAAAACAGAAGCAGCTTATGTATGTATAAATATCTTGGTTTCTCGACCCAAAAAACCCACGAATTGGGATTGTGATGCGTATGGCTTCAAGTGGTCTAATCGAAGCAATAACCACTCATAGGGCTACTCTTACTTGGCATGCAATGGTGCTTCTATATACTAACTCCAATGACATGCCAAAGGAGAGTTGCCTTGTGAGTGATTTAGCTTAGTAATAATATTTTGGAATTATAGCAAACTCTTCTAGTTGTTCTCCTTATTTTTGTTCTTAATCCAGTATATGAAGCATGGTCACGATAGAAGAAAAAGAAAACACTTGACTCCTAGAGGTACCAACAATTCGGTGTTTTTTATTTTTATTATTATTATTTTTTAATTCGAAGGTAATTTCTGTTATTTCAGTATTAGGTTTCAATTGGACATATAATTAAGAAACTAGAGTCTTTCGTATATGATTATTGAAGATTCAGTTAACACTTTGAGACAATCCTCTCGATTTTCATTTCAACTTTTCATACTCTCAACAAATTAAAAGTCTTTATTTAACAAGACAGCAAAATTTTTTGTTGTTTGTAGTTTTTGTAAGAATTTTTTCCTGAGAATTTTTGGTAGTAAATTTGTCCACATTGTTAATTCATCTCTTAGAATATATGTATTTGGATTGACCTTTCGATATTTTTTTTGTAATTATATATATACACACACACACACATACATGTAGCCTCAAGACTTTATCATCATTTATTGATTTTATTTGTTGAATTATCATATTTTGTTAATAAATGTCTTACATTTAATTTAGTAAGAGATGAGGATCTAAGAATGAAAGTTTTTATTTTTAAGCAATGATGTCTCATAGCATCATCAAGAAAATTTTTAAAGTTTAAAAATAAGATGCTCTCTATTTTTAAGATCTAATCCTTAAAATTATGTTTCAAGAGACTTTTCAAATTAACATTTTAGTTTAGAAACTAAGTTTGGCTTTCCAAATTTATAGAGCTAAACTTACTTTCTATAATTAAATGCATTCAAAGTATTTCAATTTTCAATGGAAAAAAATAATATAATAATTTGAAAGGAAGCTAATAAAAATAAAAGACAAGGAAAAATAATAAATATCTTTTGAGAATTGTAAAATTATTTGTTAAATATAAAGAGCTTGTTGGTGTAATTAAAATTTTTTACTCTCTAAATTTATAGATATTCTCTAAATTATAGAAAATACTCTTTAAAAATATAGATTCTATTGGAGATATTCTTATAAGGCAACGTAACAATAGTTTTGCTTTAATGGTTTTGCGTTGATTATGGAATATTATGATTGTAAGAGTTTTCTCAAGTTTGGATTCAAATTAGCATAGAAAGTGTCAGTATATACAGGGCCGGTTCTAGCCCAAGGCCACTAAGGCAGTAGCCTTGGACCTCAGCTACAATGGGGCCTCCAAAAAAATTTGAAAGCCCAAAAATAATTATTTTGAAATTTTCTCAATTTTCTTACATTAAATATTTTATGGTAGTGTAATAAAGTAGGAGACTCCCTACCAATAATGTCTTTCAATTTATTGCTACTTTTAAAATTTTATTTTTAAAAATAAGATATTTTTGATAATAAATAGTAGGCACAATCCTCGTACCTCACCAATTTTTTTTTAAAAAATCTTTATATTGTATTTTTTTGAAAATGAAAATTGATTCTCGTACAAATCAAATGATGAGTGAGTATCAAAGTATAATATTTCTTATCATGAGAAATCATTTGATTCGGATATGTTTAATGTCAATATGCTTGTAAAAAAAATTATGTACAGGACCTCGTAATGATGAGTCGCTTAGGGCCTCAAGACTCTCAGGGCCGGCACTGAGTATATATTAATATATATATTCCTAATTTATCTTCTTAAATTAGAATTCATTGATAATTTGTCTAATCAGCCTTAATTAATTATTTTGTAACTAGTATCAATGAGCATTGTTACCTTTTGTAGTTGCCTCCTCTTAAGAAAGGACGACCTTTTGTATGGTTTATACACACCTCATAATATAGAGATATTCTTTACTTTTTTCTTTTTTTCTCCATACTTTTCTTATTTCAACATGGTCTTAGAGCCATCCGTTCTTTAAGTTCTCATGTTTCAATATTTGAAATCAAGTCAATGACGCTCTCTTTTTAGTATTTTCTAGTTCTTAAATCTCGTTGTTCTTTCATCAGTTTCAAGGCTTTTGCTCATCGATTTTTGGTATTTTAGTACTCTAATTGATTTGCAGGCTTCCTATGATTTATTTGGTGGAAAGAACATACGTGACCTGCATTTGTTCTGATTTAGTTAGCTTCATTCATTTATGGTTTCCACTAGTGATGTTAACATTACTCGTACTATCGAAATATTATTCTGGACGACACCAACTACAATATTTATGGCACCAACTATAATATTTGGGCCCAGTAGACGTCGATTATTCTAATTGATCGTAGCTTGTTTCATTTTATTATTGGAGACAAAACAGAGCCAACAAGAGAACTAATTTGGCAAGTCGATATAATTGCTCTAGTGATGCTATTCTTCAATTTCAGTTGGAGTCAAAATTGTAGGATTTCCATCAAGAGCCTAGTCAATTCATTGCTGAGTTTCACTCTTAGGTTAGTAGTCTCTAGGATCAGCTCTCTTTCTGTTGGACAACTTGTTGAATATGGTATTGTTTTAATCTTTCTAAAAAGGGTGTGATGTACAGGATTGGAAGACGAGTCAGCTAGTTTGGACAGGGTGTAAAGTTAATGAAGAAGAAGTTTGATAAGTATTAAGGTAAAATGGAAAATGGAAAATGGAAAATGGAAAATGTGAATTAGTTGTTGTTTATTGCTACTGTCATTGAATATTATTTTGTTGATCTCTACGAGGATAAGGAAGTTGATAATAACATCACTAAGGCTTTGAAAGCCAATCTAATGTCTATTTATGAGTTATATGTGGGATGTGTAGGAGTTTCTGGGAATAGTCAAGTTTCAATTTGGACTTCTTTAAGTTCTTTTAGTTTTGATAAAGGCACTTCTTCTTCTAGGAGTGATGCTCTTGTTTATAGGTGTTGGGAATATTAAACCGATATTGTGCATACATTATATTCATGAAACGTACCGTGAAGTCGAAACGTAATTCCAACTTATCGAAATGGAATTGAGCAGATAAAACGATACTTTACCGAATCCAAACACATCAATATGAATTCATCAAGTTCCATCCTTGAACGAAAGCATGTCATGACTTAAATTGGACCTTGCAAAATAAACATATAAATTATACTAATCATTTTCTGAAGTCATAACACGATTGAAAGAAATCAGAAAATCGAATAAAGAAATGTAAGGGATGTAATTGGCCGAGACAAGTGTTGGACACTTTCTCCTTAAGATGAATTTGCCCCGCATCGGTGCTAACGGGTTTTTGGCAATCATCTCCCAAGATACAACGACCACATCAAGCCATTGGAGCACTCCAAATGACTTCGACCAATGAACTTGAACGGAATTCCCTTTCTACCATAACCATGATTTTTATGCAAAGAAAATCATTTTTATGGAATGTTTTATGCAACATAACATGAAAATTATGAGATTATGGATGAATAAAATTCAAACACATGGGATTTATATATAAAAGTTGGAAAGGTTTGTCTCAAAAGTCACAACCGTACCAAGAGATACATCATTTGGAATTTATCTCTATAAATGAAGAGATACAATTGTTAGAAAATAATCATACCAAAAATCATGATCTTTCGTATGAAAAGACACATCTTTCCATCCAAATATTTTCTAGAATATTCTATACGATTTTCCAACAATTTCAAGTATTTAAGCGACTTAAATTTGGCTTAATTTCTCATTCACCAAATAACGAATTCCACTTAAATATCCTTATTCTCAAAAAACAATATCATATCATCGATACAAATTAATGTTGTTTTCAGTAGTGGTTGAAAGATTTTTATCATCGCCTTTTGAAATAAGGAATGTGCCGTTTTAAGACTAAAAGACATAAGCGTCCACTGAAAATCTTAATTGGGTATACAGAATATTGTCTTGTGCCTATCTTTTGATTTGATTCCCAGTTGCCAGGAAAAGATTTATGCTTTTGTCAGATTTGCAAACATGGTTTTCTCATCTGCGAGATTTGCAAACATGGTTTTCTTATCTGCGAGAGGAAACTAATCATTTGCAAGAAAATGATTTAGCAACTTATAATCAATGACAAGTCTTAATTTTCCTCTTATCTACATACTTCTTTTGTTAACATAGAATGCTTGGCACGCCCATTGTGATGTAGTGGGTCTATGAAGCATTCTGACTGTAATTGGGCTAATTCTTTTGTGGCAAACTCCAAATGTTCATGACTCATTCCCGTGTGACTCGCTTTTGTTGGATTGACATCCTCATTCCTTAAAGGGAAGTGTTATAAAGAAGTTTGGGTTTTTCTAAAGAGGCTTTGTGCATTTGTTAAGGAATTTTGTATGAGATTCTGCACAATAATCTCTTATAAGGGTTTTTGTTATGGTTGGTATTGTAAGGGTAAAATATATGATTGGTTCAATGTAAGAGATAAAATATGATTTGAATTTGAGTCCATTTGAAAGAGGCCTGACTCGTCTTTCCACTAAAATAAAAAAGGCTTTTTGCAATATGTAAAAAGCAACATTCACCAATTGCATGTTGCTAAAAGAGGTTTATTGCAACATTCAACAAATATATGTTGCTATTGGTTGACTAAATTGAGTTTTGACAATGTCTTTCTAAGGAATGTTGCTAATACACCATTTTACAACGTTCACAATCCATTGTCGTTGATTTTCTTTTTACAATGTGCAATGCGCGCTACTGTTAATGTTTTAGCAATGTGCGATACGCGTTACCGTTATTTAGTTTTAGCAACAGGCAGTGCGAGTTTTCATTATATGTTTTAGCAACGCGCTTTTGAACGTTGTCATTAAACTTTTAGCAACCAGTACACATTGCCATTAAACATTTTAACAATGTGAATTAAATGTTGTCATTTATCTTTTCACAAGGTTCATTACACGTTGTCATTAAGTATTTTAGTAACACTCTTTGAATGTTGCATTAATTTTTTAACAACGTGCATTGAATGTTGTCGTTAAAGTAGTGGGGTTTTTTTTTTTTTTTTTTTTTTTTTTTTTTTTTTTTTTTTTTTTTTTTTTTTTTTTTTTTTTTTTTAAGTAGTGGGCTTTTTTCAGCCCTTTTTTATAACATTGGGTGCATTGGTAATGGCCCAAATTCCAAAACCCTCATTTTGTTTTATAAGATGTTTCCTTTTGGAATGTTCATTTGCACGTTATAGAAATTCGAACCAAAATTTAAGTTACAACCCAATTAAAATAGCCCAAATTCATCGACCTGGCCGATAGAAAAGTCCCAATTGAATAAAATATCCTTGTCCAATTGCAAAAAACTCACGAAGTGTCTCTGCCTCACCGTCCGCAAAGCCAACCCAACTCAAATAAAAATCAAGAAACCCTATTTTGTGGTAAATCTGTGTGTTCAAGCGTGAAGACCCTTACTTCTCTCAGAGATTCAAAACCTTGCCTCTCTTGTCTCTCTGGCAAAATTGTTGGCCACCAATTTGAAGGGCATCCATTGTGCCTGTCTTTCAAGTTAATCTCCTAACTTTCTCATATTTTGAAAATAATTTACTGGATTTTTACTCCAATGTCCTTCCTATTCAAACTACTCTTCTTGAGGAAATGCTGGCTATTTCTTTAGTTTCACTTGGTTCTCAACTCTTTTCTCTATGCACGGCTTCAATTTGTGCAGTCCTCCAATTTATCTAGAGAGTTATTTTTTGACAGCTTCCTTTGTATTTATCTTTGCAGGTTACTTTTTAATTCCTATATTTTTTTTTTCAACTTTTGTTCTAATTTTATTTTTTTGTTATGTAAGTTTTAATTTTAATTTGTGAAATTTTTTCAAATTATAAACCTTTTCTTAATAAAAAGATTTTAGTTTACAATTTTAATTGATTGTGTTTTATAAATGACAAATATTATTTCATTGAAAATTCCTTCTTGAAATGACAAAAAGTAGTATTGCTTAAAAACCTTTCATGGAGGGTAATTGATAATTATATTCTTGTCGGCCAAACCACCATTTGCATGTTTAAATTGTATGGTATTTGGCAGATTGAGCTCCTGAAGGATTAATATTCATTTAAACTTTAGAGAATGTTGCACAAAGCATAAATTAGTTTGTATCAACTTTATATTGATCTTTGTCCAGTAGTAAGGAAAATAATCAATAGGAGGAAAATAATTATTGGTAAGAATATGGGGACTGTTGTTAAAAAAAAAAAAAAAAAAAAAAAAAAAAAACTCATCTTTTTGCTGGAATTATTAGCAGTCTTAAATGGGTTCTTCGTCCATTCGAAAAGAAAGAAAATTTGAAACGGGTTTCTAAAGGATGGCTGGAAACATCTTATTAAAGGGTTCTTGATTAGGTGTTTCTGCTATTTTGAATATAATTAGCTCTAATAGTGTTAAGAACTTATTTAGATAACTGAAATGGTGTTTCTACAGGAGGCCAGACTAAATTGGCGAATATTGAAATGATGGGATGTGCCGTAGAATTGGCAAACAATTTCTTTGACATCACTTGCATGCGGATTGAGGTGTTTCTTTCGTTGAAATTGTTATCTAATTTTATTTCATTTAATTTCCTATCTAACATTTGAGAGAAAAAAAATTGAAATCATTTGTACAACCAATTCATGTTTTAGATTTGAAGGAACCTTTCAATTTTCAGAAAGGGTGATTGTTGTGGGCCATAATTGGTCTAGGTAGAACTCTAGGTGAACCTTTCAACTGGACAAAGAATTATAGTTCGCCTCCAACAACCTTATTCATTAGACTGCATTCTCGTGGAAGCAAAATATCAGGTATGACTAACAACATGTTCCTGAGCCAAAGGGAACCATTGATTCATTGGCAGTATTGACGCAAAAGTTTGGAAGGAGAGTTAGCGACATGAAGGTAAAATCCTCCTACATATTAGTTAGAATTGTTGGATATTTTTAGGGGAAAAAGAAAAAGAAAAAAAAAAAAAAAAAAAAAAGAAGAGGAAATAATGCCTTAACATTGTAGAACGTGATATTTTACATGAGATATGATTTGGAGGAACATAACATAGAAATTTTGTGTTATCAAATAACAAACAGTTGGCTCGGCTCAATCTGAATGATATTTTTAATTTTTTATTGATTTATTTTGTAGATATTCCTATTTTTGAGATCTCTGGCCTTCTGCTGTACTTAACAAGTCTCGCTTGCAAGTTGCTACTCACTTCAAGAGTTGGAACTTAGTTGTTAAGTAACTGAATGTGTGTGCATAGATGTAGGCTTAGCCTCGGACCTAAAAAAACAAATGGGTTAAACAATATTTTGGTGATCAAAATGTACTTTGCATTTCTGTTTAAGTTTATTATGTTAATTGTTATGTTTATTTGTGCATGGAGCACTGTTTTTTCCTTTGAAGTGTGACATTGTTGAAGGCAAACCATTTGCACAAGTTTTATTCTGTTAAGTTTTTAGATGGTATACAAATCTCGTTCGATATTTTTTCTCAATTTATTTATCTTTCTAATTGATGAGTAAAACAAGAATTGTGTGTTCTTTTTTGCTTGGAACTCTCTCTTAACATTTCTAATATCTTGAATTGTAGAGCCTGTAGAATGCATATCAATAGAAGTAGTTTGAGTAATTAGCTTTATTGTCAATTCATTTGTATACAGATTTTAAGGAATTCTTTTGATTGAAATAGAGCAGAAGACTACTTCAAAAGAGCTGTGGAGTTGAAGGATGCAGAGGCCTTGAACAAATATGCAAGCTTCCTCTGGTAGGTGAAGAAGGATCATTGGGCTCCTAAGGAAACCTACTTGGACACCGTTGAATAATGAAGTTTCCACGTGCTGAAACATTTAGTGCAATGGCAAACTTTTTGAGTAGGCTAATGATGTTTTTAGAATTATTTAGATACACACTAAATTTTGACATATTTTATTAAATTGTACTCAATATATTTTTTTTATTGAAACTACGGAAAATATGATTATATATGTATTAATGTATATAATTTTATTCTTTAATTATTATAGGTTTGGTGGTAATTATAAAGTTCTTGTGATATCACTTTGATTATTGCTTTGTAAATATTTTAAAAATATATTAATATGATTTTTATATAAAATTACATATAGCAATATATGAAATAATTTTTTTTATATAAATAGTAGGAAACGGCAACGATAAACAAATGTTGCGAAAATATCAACGGCAACAGGCAATGAACGTTGATAATACATCAATGACAACAGGTAGTGAACGTTGTGAAAACATCAATAGCAAAACACAATGAACATTTCTAAAACTTTAACGGCAACGGGCAATGTAAGTTGTTAAAACATCAACGGCAGTGGGCAGTGAACATTGCTAATACATCAATGGCAACAGATATTGAACGTTGCAAAAAAAATTTACAATGGTCTTTGAACGTTGTCATATCCTTCTACTTAAGACAACGTTGAAACCCGCAACATATGCCCGAACGTTGCAAAAGGCTTTTGGCAACTTTTTTTTACCGTTGCAAAAGACTGTTTTTAGTGTAGTGTTTCCATAATTGTTTGATAACATCAAAACCAATGACAAAAAAAATTCTTGGTAATGACAATCCAAGTTGTTTATGAGAAATATTTAGTTCGGGGAAAAAATGGAGTGTTACTGGTTCACTAATGAGTTTTGTGGCAAAGTATTCATTATTGGTTGTTTGAAAGATCTTTTGGTAGGCTTTCCACATGTTTTCTAAGAGTATGGCTGGATTAAGGATTGAAGATGCCACTTCTGTATTAAGTAATGTGGCAAATGTAATGGGTCTTTCATACTTTCCTGAAAAAGCTTGATTTCAATCATTGGTACTGCCAAGGAAAGGTTTATGACCTCCATTCTTGCATACTTTCATTGCTACTTTCAATACTATCATCACTATAAGTATTATCATAGTATTCAAGAGCAAAGATAGTTTATGATGACAGTTGCTCTTCCTCTGAAAACAGTGATTCCAAATCTACTCCATCGAGATCAATTTGAGTTGTCGCAAGGATCTGGTTGAGAAATTTGTCTTTTATTTTGCTAGAGCAATTCTTTGCAAAATAACATTTTCTATCGCAAGAAAAACATCTATTTCCTTCCTTGGTGAAAACATCTTTTTGAAAAACCTCTTTTTGGAAGAAAACTTGGAAAAGTTTTTCCTTTTCTTACTGGACTTGAACTTCTGCTTCTGAATTATCTGGGCTTTGAGCATTCACATTCTCTTTCGACATGTCTACATCTGATTTTAAAATTTGTTTGATCACAAGCTTTGCCAAACTGATTTCCCTTTATGTTGAAGTCTCTGAAGAATTCCTTTTGGTTGTAGAGTTTTTTCAAGATTTTTAATACCCAATTGTGAAGTTCTCCAATAGATGTTTGAGATATCTTATGTCCTTTCAGCTCCATCATTCTACGGTTTTCTTGACCAAGGAATTGTAAAAGAGATTCAAAGTATAAGACTTTTTTAGATTAGTACCATCAATTCTTCCAAGAATATAATATCGTTTCACAATTTTCTTAAAATGTTTGTCCAATTTTTTGTCTTGTAGGAACAACATTTTAATTAGAGAATTGTTCGCGATCCTTTTCTTTCGCATGGTCTAGTTTTCCACAAAACTCCTAGTGTAGATTATCAAGGAAATTGTCAAGATCCTGGGTATTTGCCCATTGTCGTTGTCTGTAGCTTCCAATGGATTTGAACCATTCTTTCATAAGGCCGGTGAGCCTGGCCAGAACTCCTCGGATGACCATATTATGTGTCATATCAGATTTTGTCAATTCTGCAATATCCCATGCCAACATTTCTTGTAACCCCGATCTCCATTGAGAATGTAGTATATCTTTAAGAGTGAATTTGATAGATAAATTATTATGTTGAGAATAGAAATCATTTGTAACTGTCTGGCCTTCTTCTATGTCAGGCAAATCATCATCTTTATGTTGTCCGAAGTGTGTTTCACCAGATAATTCTTCAACTTGTGGACCAATTTGTGTTTCGCCAGCCATGTATAAAGGATTGTAATCTTCATTTGAAGAAGATTCATATGACTCAGAGTTGGTGTCATTAGTTATGAAAATAGGTGAGGGTTGGGATGTCGTTAGGTTCTGGATTTTGCCTTTTTCTAGGAAGGTGGAAATGAATTTTTTTTATCATCCTTTGTGATGATTTTTGAGAAGGGTTGTCTATGAATTCTGATGGTTTGGCCATTTGTGATGGTCTCCTTGTGACTTTAGGTGGCCTCTTTATTCTTTTATATTCTTTAGGAGCGAACAAAGAGGCAGTTCCATAGTTTGATTCTTTTTTAGGTGGCTAGCTTATATGTTGTGGATTGTATTGAGAAGGAATGCCAATTTGTGTTGGAAGGGAAGAAGGATTGGGTTTCCATATCGGTCAATTGATTTTTTAACTGCTTGATTTCTGTTTCTTGGTCATCAAATGGGAATCATTTGGCTAGAAGGATCATGATTTCATTATGAATAGTCTATATTCTTTGTTTACAGGCTTCAATAGGGGAGGCTAATGTAGCAGCTTGTTGCTTAAGAGTCCTTTCAATCCTTTTGAGGATTGAATTTTGTCTTAGGGCATTTTTGGATTGCCAGTTCAGCACTGCCTCTACTAGAGAAATCTTGTCAACTGATCCATCAACTTTTCTAGTATTTGGATTTTTTACTTTCCACATATGATCATGTTGGCCCTTCTCAAAATTCTACGTAGGAGTGAGATTTGTTGGAGGATGAAACATAGCTGCAGATGCGGTACTAGCATTTAATAGCTTTAGATTCTCATCATGATCTTTCCAATCCCATTGTTTATATTTTCAACAGTAATCACCATCATTATCATCCCATCCAGATAGAACGATTGGTTCATTTGTTCTGGGTGGAGGAGTAAATTTGACTTAATAATCAAATTTAACAGAGTTCTCCAAGCACTCCAACAAAAGGTTCCTTACAAAGGCCCTGTGAACTTTTTGTTGACTTCTATTCCTCAATCTTCTTCTCCCAAGAAGAGAAGGATCATCATCAACTTTAGTGCTCAAACAACTGGTACAAGAACAAACATCCCAAAAATCATGACCAAAAGCATGAGTTCTAGCATAGATAGGTTTTCCATTTGAATCAAAGGCATAAATAAAGATATTTTCTATGAATGTAAACTGAGTTGGAAAGAACTGTGGTATTTTTGAAGTTTGGTCATTCCTAAAATAGATCTCAATAGATCCATCATATTTCTTTCTAAAATAGCGTTGGGTGGATTGTATAGGGACGGATTCTCTGGCTGATTTATGATATTGTTCATAGCTTGTAATCCAAGACTCATGAATAAGTTTAGCAAGTTCAGCTCATGGGATTTGTCTTGGAACATAGGTGTAGCTAGGAATATGTTCAGTGTCCATTTGAAGTAGAGCATCTTCTGTCCTTTGGGGAATAGCGAAATCTAGAGAATGATTTTGAATTCTATAAACCATCTAATAATAAAGAGTCATACCATATGTGACTAAAGATGGTACAACTTCAACTTCTAGATCTGGACCTTTAGAGTAGAGAATAGTTGTGGATTTGAAATGAGAATGTTAAATTTTCGAAATATGGTTACAAAGACAGTTCCTGCATTTAGAGTGGTTTGTACAGTTCCTATGCACGCATACTGATATAATCTTGTATCAAGTAATGCAATTCTTGAAACTGTAGGGAGACTCTTTCTTCCATGGAGGGTAAGAGCAAATCTTACAGCTCCAAAATGGAGGTATGTATATCCTTCTGATTGGAAGATGGGATACAATCTTCAATGTGACAAACTGTTATTGTTCCGTGGCAAGAAGGAAGTGTTGATCGAATTTTGTAGCTTGTATAAATTCTTTTACTAGAGTTTTTTGGGAAGAAATTAGGCTTTGGACATATTTAGAGCAAGATTGTCGTGTTTTGAGTGCGCTAGATATGGATTTACAAGAGGAAGACTTATAGCAGTTATTTCATCTAATTCATCTATGTAGGATATCTCATAAAGATAATCCATCTTAGAGGAGGTGGATCTTCTAAAGGAAGATGAAGATGAGGGAGATAATACAGGAAGACGATAATGTTGTTGCCAGGTAGCCTCTAATGTTGATAGCTTCCTTGATTATCAAATGCTTGCCGTTATAATCATCGCCAGGTCATCGGAAAATAAATTTGAACAAGGCATTTCGTTGAGTAGGTGGCCTAAAAGCTCCATTTTGGCCTAAGCTTTGTCATTGACATGTGTTTGTACATTGAAAGCTTCACAAATGGGTTGGTTTTGTGTTTGAAGAGAATGAACTCCTTTGAATACTTTGAATATTGTTTAGAAAGCGGTACAAGAATTTGATCTCCACCAACTAGAATGTTTGAGATTTTCTGATTTTATGCTTGTTAAAAAATTTCTCCACTCTTTTCTTGGTTGGCAAAAATGAAATATGTGAAGGAGATTTCAAGGGTGAAGTTCCATTTTTTATTTTGATATTTCTTGGTCACCATTGTAAACCATTTTCCCCCAACCTGAATATCACAAATTTGATGGTAATGGCCGCCATTTTGGAAGAAGATGGTGGGATTGCTAGTTTTAGCTTGCTGACAACTCTATTGTTCATCCTTCCAACGGCTGATTCTTCAGTATGAATATTGAAAAAAAATTCTCAATTTTGAACTCCAATTCCATTAGCCATTTTTCTTCAAATTTTGGTTGCTTGTCTTTGATTTTTGAGGAGAAACTGACCGGAAAATTCTCTCACTTTCCCGGTGGCCTTTTTTTAGTGATATAATATGGTTAATGTATCATTTCCCACAAACGGCGTCAATCTGTTGATCCTAAAAAATGCGTCAACAGAATTTCGATCATGTCCCCCTCTACGTAGACATCGCCTTCACACTTTGATTGTTAACGAATCATATATATATATATAAAAGAGAGAATGAAAATTAGTCAAGTGATGTTAATAGGCTGAGTCCAAGCCCAAGTCAGGGTTGCTTGATTAAATTGCCCAATCCAATTGAACAATCGGTGCCAAGTCGACATATGTGGGGACCCCTCCGTCATGCGTACGCCGCACAATTTATAGGTGCAATATTTGTAATAATCAAAACAACTATTAAGACTTCGTCGATAAGTCAAATGATCTAAATTAGTTGAGAACTTGATCATTAATCAATGAAATCTTTTTAACGAGTAAATTCATACGTGTGTTTTGTATCATATTTTATTTTTAAAATCTGAAAATTACAATTTTCCTCAATATGTATGGCTCTTGATTTACATCCAGTTGTATAAAAAAAGTAAACAAGGGAATTCATGTACTCTTGTGTATATAATATATTAAATGGACATTGCTTGAGGTACATAATATTTAGTATATAATGGTGTTCACACCTTCACATGGATGTGGGGCTCATGACTCCACACTTATGGCCGAATGACCGTTTTGCCCTTTTTCCCATTTTTTCTCCTTATTTGATTCAATACTCCATTTCGTTGTCTCTTTGTTTCTTCAAAACTATCTCCAAAGCTCTACAACACAACATGAATAAACACATCAAAAACGTTCACTTTTTCATAGAATCTAACTTGTAATTAAGTCAAAAGTAGGATGAAAACTCGTGCGTAAACACACTCGTCAAATACCCCCAAACTTATCAGTTTGCTAGTCCTCGAGCGAACAAAAAGAAAGTACTTAACAACACAAACAAATACTTAGTTAGATAGTTTGCCGTTAGGCTCAGCGTTGAGAACATTGCATCATATTCATTAGTGACTTCAAAATCGTTATGCAAGAGCTACATTCCACCTAATCAATGCAAAACGGGTGTGTGTGTGTGTGTAATTAGATGTAACGTGGTACAATCACAAGTTGATTCAATTCCTGACCTTGAAAGTCAATTATATCCTTACTTCGCTCGTGAGATTCACACACCCCCAAACTTGTTTTCTTTTCACTTTCCAAGGTGCATTCTAGAGTTGATTTTCAATAATAAATTCTTACACCGCTCAAGTTTGGTTCGATTTCACTGATTGTCATTCAACATATCAACAAACGAAGAATTTTTGACCGCTTCAACCCATAAGAGTCAATCAGATTACTAACCCTTTATCAAAGGTTCAATTTCCTAAAACAAGTGTTCGGGACTAAATCAAGACATTTGGTGCGTCTTCTGTTTCATGCACCTGCTTTTTCTTATCAATATATTTTCTTTTCATTTCTTGCAGGCGTTTCTCCCTTAAGCTTTCTAGATGACCCCTTTAGCGAGTTTTAGGCCGATGACTCCCAAATCAGACGACTTTAGGGCATCAGGTTTTAAACCCTTTCAGGCTTATTCACTCGAGTCATAAAGGCTACGAAGAAACGTTGTCCTCATTGGGATCTTTTTAGGGTAGCTTCACAACGAGGCAGCTTTTTCCCTTGACTTTGATTTAGTGCAATGTCCCTCATTAAACACTCATTCTCGAAAACATTACCCCTAACTTAAGGTTCTCACCTGAATTCATCTTAAAGGTCTCAGACAATCCACACAAAATTTTGTCATGCATAGAATCCACATTTATTTTCATGTTTCCCTACAACAGTTCAATCCTCCAAACATATAAATTATGGTTTAAGGGCATAATGTTTAACGGTTGTTGGGATTTAGCATTTAGGGTCAATAGTTCAATCATGAATCAACTCACTCAAGTACGTTATCACAATCTAATCACGTGCATGAAGTTTTTTTCGTTTCACATGAATAGGCATGAATCTCACTCAAGCACACAATTAATCCACACTTCACCACAATACGTCCTCAATCATATTCATCATTGTCGGCAAGGCCATCTAACTCACACAAGCATGCAAATAATTTTTTTTTTTTTAACACACAAGCAAGCAAACACACATAACCTAGCAACACAAGTCATAACAATAAAGTAATAAACATCCATGATGTGTATCCCCCCAAACTTATAGTTAACATTGTCCCCAATGTACACATAAAAACAAAGATGAGGAAGGACTTCCCTGAGTACATCATTGTTCGTCGTCATCATCTCCTTGTTGAGATGGATCTTGGGTGGGCGGAGGATATGGAAATGATGGTGGTGGAGGGAAGACCATGTTGGGATATGCAGATGCCAATACTGAGAAGAAATCATTCTGATATTGAAATTGTGTTTGCATGGAGTTCTGCAGTTGATGGTATTGATCAGTCATTGATGCTTGCATGTGGTCGATTTGATGTTGAAAGCCTTGGTACCTCTCTTGGTTTCGCGCTTCCAGTTGGTCATACCTCTCAGTCAGCTGTAACTGTAAAGCCTCAATCCTCCCGGTTATGTCATCAGTTGGGGAGGTGGTATGGTGAGGCTCACTTGGTTGTGAAGATCGGCCCTCTGTAACCCGTGGTTGTGAAGATTGCCCCTCTGTTGCCCGTGGGGGAACTTTGCTTGTGAATTGCCAAATGACCTTTTTTGTAATTGGGGGTTTAGGATGCACTATCTCCTCATTTGGAGATGAGTCAATTCCCCCCAGTCGACATAATTCATAAATCAAAGAAGGGTACCCAAAACCTGCTGTAGTAGAGCCCTTAAGTGCCCGCAAGAAGTTGGTCTGAATGACCATCCCCACATCAATGCACAATCCCCTATGAATAATAAAATTTAGCAATGCCCTCTCCTTTGCGACTTCACTGATATTGCTGCTGGGTAGAATTTTTCCACATATGAAGTAATGCCACGCTTTGCAATTTGGGTACATGCCTGCAGCAGGAAAGTTGGTGAGCTCAGCCCCTGCTCGTTTCCACGTGACATCTGGTATAGCTAACTCTCTGATTATATCATCTGGATCGACTGACCCGCTATCGCGCAGGCTCGAGTAATCATCATCGTCGATGTCAAGAAGTCCGTAGTACCGGTTTATTGAGCTTCTGTCAAATCTGATCCACTTCCCACGGACAAAAATTCTCAAATTCCGGTGCTCCTTCGCATTTGCATAAAATTCACGGACCACCGGTATAAGTGCAGGCGGTGGTTGGCGTGTCAAGGCTTCCCAATTTCGTCCTTCTATCAATCGCCGCATTGGGCCTTCAAGATCGTTAAATCCCCTTTCGGGAATACAATTTTTATGCACCACTAGGTTATGATAGCGTTCCTCGGCCTTTGCACTCACAAATTTCGCTTCATCGTAAGAGCTTGATGAAGAGGCGGAGGCTTTAGACTTCTTCTTTGGAGGCATTATGAACTGCACAAGATGAAAAGAATTTCAATTAGTACAAGTTTAGCCAAAACCAAAGTATTACATGAATGCAGTTTAACCTCCTAGTTGTAGCAAGTAAAGGAGGTATTGTAAACAATGCAAAAGACCTTGCAAAATTCATGTAGACATTTGATCAAACACCTTTTGAGCATAATAGAGAAATCTCTACAACCTTTATTTTTCATTATAGGAGGCATGAATTCATATATTTTTTATATCACCAATTCCACTAAATGCAAGAAAATCTCATGAACCAAATATAATAATAGCTTGGATTAGACAAATCTAGCTAACAATTAAGACATAATGTGATGAGATTTAGACCTACAACATACTACAATCACTTTACTACCAAGTGGAAAAAAACAAGTAATTCAAAAAAATGAAGTAGTTTTCATATAGGCATTATAACAAACACTTGGTGAGCAATTGGAATTAAACCCCCAAAACTTAACCCTTACATCCAAAACAAGATCCCATGATATTAAACCACCAAAAATCTCCACATTCATGATATTGTCATCCAACAAGATAGTATTACGTAAATCTATCATGAATATTACTATAAATCTCAAGAAAAGTAGTAGAAAGAATTTACCTCGTTCTTGATATAGATACACAAATTGAAGAGAGATGGAGTTTCAATACACTATGCCAATATGTAGAAGCTTGTACCTACTTGTGTTTTTGTGTTTTAGTGTAGGAGATTATAGAGAGATTTGAAGGAGAAGAGAGGGATTGTGAAGAGGAAGAAGTGGGTTAGGTTTAGAATTGGGGAAAATTGTGAAAATAAAATAGGGAGAGAGAGAGAGAGAGAGAGAAAGGATATATAAATAAACAAAAGAGGTTAAGAAAAATTAAAAAAAAAAAAAAAAACAAAAAATTTTCGGGGGGGGGGGGGGGGTTTATACAAGTGGCGCCGCGGCGCCCCTTGTGCGGCGCCGCAGCGCCACTGTTACGGTAAATAATTTTTTTTTTATTTTTTTTATATACCTCCTCCTTTGTGTAGATGTTTGTTCCCGCAATTCACACTGATTAGCACGTCCTTCTTCCGGCTTAACATTGATCTGATTTGGGGTTGTCCTACAAAAACAAAATAAAGAAGAAAATGTGAATAATCTAACTAACTAAACTAAAAAGAAAAATAATAGAAATAAGCAACGAAGTAAGCAAAAAGATTGGGTTGCCTCCCAATAAGCGCTTCTTTTATGTCATTAGCTTGACATGATGCCGTGATCATTCAGCAACTACTAGATCGAGACTCTCTTTAGCAGTTGAAAATTCTTCTACGTAGTGTTTGATACGGTGCCCATTGACTTTAAAGTTTCCCTTTTCTGCGTGATGCAATTCAACTGCGCCGTATGGAAAAACTTGGGATACCGTGAAAGGTCCGGACCATCTTGATTTCAATTTTCCTGGGAACAGTTTAAGTCTGGAATTGTACAAGAGCACCTGATCTCCTACTCTGAAAATGCGTTGTCTAATGTTCTTGTCATGCCACTGCTTCGTCCGTTCTTTGTAGATGGATGCATTCTCATATGCTTCTTGTCTGAATTCTTCCAATTCATGAAGTTGTAAGAGTCTTGTTTCTCCAGCCTTCTCGAGGTCCATGTTTAATTGCTTCAGTGCCCAATATGCTCTGTGCTCGAACTCTACTGGTAGATGACATGCCTTCCCAAAGACAATTCTATAAGGTGACATCCCAATTGGCGTTTTTGTAAGCTGTACGGTATGCCCATAAAGCATCGTCCAATTTTTTGGACCAATCTTTTCGAGAAGAGTTCACTGTCAGTTCCAGTATCCTCTTTAGCTGTCTGTTAGAAGTCTCAACCTGCCCACTTGTCTGAGGATGATATGGTGTAGCTATTCGATGTTGTACCCCGTATTTATGCAAGACTGCCTGAAATGATCGATTTCGAAAGTGTGTTCCACCATCACTGATAATGGCTCTGGGGGATCCATATCGGTTGAATATGTGTTTCTTTATGAAGTCAATCACTACTCTTGCATCATTTGTAGGCAAAGCTTTTGCCTCCACCCATTTAGATACATAGCCCACTGCAACTAAAATGTATCTATTGTTGTACGATGAAGGGAAAGGCCCCACAAAATCGATTCCCCACACATCAAATAGTTCCACCTCCAAGATATTATTAAGTGGCATCTCATGACGGGCTGATATGTTACCTGTTCTCTGACATTTGTCACACGATCTGCAGAAGCTATGGCAATCTTTGAATAGTGTAGGCCAGTAGAAACCACATTGAAGTACCTTTGCTGCAGTTTTTGTTGGGCCAAAGTGTCCTCCATAAGCTGAAGCATGAACCCGAGAAAGGATAGGTTTCATTTCATCCTCTGGCACACATCTCCTGATAATCTGATGTGGCCCTCTCTTGTATAGATTTGGATCTTCCCAATAATAGAACTTTGTGTCATGGAGAAGCTTCTTCTTCTGTTGATAGGTAAAATCCGGATTGATATGCCCACTTGCCAAGTAGTTAACGATGTCTGCAAACCACGGAACCTTTTCTATCTGAAATAATTGCTCATCTGGGAAAATTTCATTGATCTCCAAGTTATCTGAATCCTGCAACTGTTATATCCTTGACAAATGATCAGCTACTTGATTTTCTGTACCCTTTTTATCCCGAATTTCAATGTCAAACTCTTGCAGTAGCAGAACCCATCGAATCAACCTAGGTTTAGCATCCTTCTTTTCGAACAAATACTTCAAAGCTGCATGGTCAGTATAAACTACCACCTTTGAACCGATCAGATACGATCAAAATTTATCAAAGGCAAAAACCACAGCTAGCATCTCCTTTTCAGTTGTTGCATAATTGATCTGAGCATCTATCAAAGTTTTGCTGGCATAATAAATGACATGCAATACTCTTCCTTTGCGTTGTCCCAGCACAGCTCCCACTGCGAAATCACTGGCATCACACATGAGTTCGAAAGGTAAGTCCCAATCCGGTGCCACAATCACAGGTGCAGAAGTTAACTTTTCTTTCAGAATGTTAAAGGCATTTAAACACTCATCAGAAAAATTAAAGGGTACATCCTTCTCTAATAACTTGCATAAGGGTTTTGTAATTTTTGAGAAGTCATGAATAAACCTTCTGTAGAACCTTGCATGTCCCAAAAAGCTCCTGATTCCCTTAACTGAATTGGGTGGCTGTAGTTTTTCAATAATTTGTATCTTGGCTCTGTCAACCTCAATCCCCTGTCCAGAAATCCTGTGACCCAGTACTATACCTTCTTTCACCATAAAATGACATTTCTCCCAGTTCAGCACAAGATTCTTCTCTTCACATCTTTGTAATACAAGTGATAAATGTTCCAAACAATTATCAAACGAATCTCCGAATACAGAAAAGTCGTCCATAAATACCTCAATGTATCTCTCCACCATATCAGAGAATATGGACATCATACATCGTTGAAATGTCGCAGGTGCATTGCATAGACCAAAAGGCATCCTCCTGAAGGCAAAAGTTCCATAAGGGCATGTGAAAGTCGTCTTTTCTTGGTCTTCTGGAGCAATGACTATCTGATTATATCCTGAATACCCGTCTAGGAAACAATAGTGGGAATGTCCCACTAATCTCTCCAACATCTGATCAATGAAGGGTAATGGGAAGTGGTCTTTTCTAGTAGCATTGTTCAACTTCCTGTAATCAATACAGACCCTCCATCCCGTCACCAAACGCGTTGGTATCAGCTCGTTATTTTCATTTTTCTCCACTGTGATTCCTCATTTTTTAGGCACAACATGAACTGGACTCACCCAAGAACTATCTAAAATGGGATAGATAATTCCTGCATCCAGCAATTTTAGCACTTCTTTTCGCACCACTTCTTTCAAGGTTGGATTCAATCTGCGTTGTCCTTCCACCGATGGTTTCGATTCACTCTCCATCAAAATTTTGTGCATACATAGAGTGGGACTGATTCCCCTGATGTCAGCTATTGTCTATCCTATTGCAGTTTTATGTTTTCGAAGTACCTCCAGTAATTTGTGTTCTTCTTCTTCTGCCAAATCATTTGCAATGATTACGGGAAGTGTAGTGGAGTCTCCCAAATAAGCATAACGGAGATGTGATGGCAAAGGCTTCAATTCCAATGTTGGTGCCTTCTCAACTGAAGGTATAGGTGGTGAAGGATTGGTACCAAGTGATTCAAAGTGCCAATATCTTTGCCTAAATGGTTGATCATTCAAATGCATAGCCACTTCTGTTCTTCTCGCGCTGTCTGCTTCTGTTAGTGCCATAGTTGTTTCACTGAGAAGTATGGGATTCTCTGCGTTGAATGTGTCGGTCACAAGTTCTTCCAGAATATCTATGCTGCAACATGTGTCTGATTTCAATGGGTGTTTCATTGCTTTTAGTACATTGAAGATGACTTGCTCATTATCCACCCGAAGGATCATTTTGCCATCTTGGACATCAATAAGAGCTCTTCCGGTCGCCAAGAATGGTCTTCCCAAGATCAGAGGTATATTCGAATCTTCTTCCATGTCCAATATGAGAAAATCCGTCGGGAAGATGAACTTATCAACCTTGACTAAGACATCCTCTACGATCCCTTTTGGTCTCTTGATAGATCGGTCAGCCAGTTGCAATGATATGGTAGTAGGTTTCGCTTCTCCTAATCCCAAAGACCTGTACACAGATAAAGGCATTAAGTTAACACTAGCACCTAAATCACATAGAGATTGCTCAAAGTAAATAGACCCAATTGTGCAAGGTATAGTGAAACTCCCTGGATCCTGTAATTTAGGAGGTAGCTTTTTCAGGAGAATTGCACTGCACTCCTCGTTCAGACATACTGTCTCATGTTCTTCCAGCTTCCTTTTATTGGACAGAATTTCTTTCAAGAATTTTGCGTAACTGGGCATTTGTGCAATGGCGTCTGCAAAAGGAATATTTATGTGCAGCTTCTTGAAGACTTCAACAAATTTGGCAAATTGTTTGTCTAGCTTCCTCTTTTGCAATCTTTGAGGGAAATGAATTGGTGGCACATAAGCTCGAACTGGACTTGGTGCTCTAACTGGCGGTGTTTCTTCTTCCCCGTTTGAGATTGGTTCAGATTCTTCTTCAACCAGTACTTCTTTGCCATTTTTGTCTGATCTCTTCACATGTATTTCTGGAAGTTGTATTCCACTTCGAGTTGTTATAGCTTGCACTTGTTCCTTTGGATTTGTCATGGTATTTCCTGGCAGAGTTCCTTGTGGTCGTTCTGTGATTTGCTGAGCAATTTGACCAATCTGTGTTTCCAATTTCTTGATAGATGCTTGTTGGTTCTGAAAGTTTGTATCAATTTGTTGGAAAACTTTATCTGTCTTCTGCATGTATTGGTTGAACATCTCCCCCAAACTTGGCTTTTTCTCTTGCTGGATATTATTCTGACCATTACCCTGTTGATTGTTTGACCATCTGAAATTCGGATTATGTCTCCATCCTGGGTTATATGTCTGTGAATAAGGATCAAACTTGCGAGGGCCATTCTGGATGTAGTTAACTTGTTCCTCTGGAAAGCCTACAGACATGCAATTTTCAGTCATATGATTTGCTCCACAGTTCTCGCATGATGTGTTGGTTTTCATTCCCTGTGCCCCTTGAGTTTGCAACTTCACAAGCAACTCCACTTGTTTTGTTAATGCTGTTATTTGTGCATTGGTGGATGTTGTGATGTCTACTTCGTACACCCCTGCTGTTTTCTGTGGCACTACTCTTTCGAATGAGAACATTGAGTGTGTATTGGCTATTAGCTCAAACAGATCCATTGCATTTTGTACTGACTTTCCTATTATTGAACCACCAGCAGATGCATCCACTTGAGCTTTTGACATTAGGTTAAGCCCAGTGTAGAAATATTGTACTTGATTTCCTGCAGGAATTCCATGATTTGGGCATTTCCTCATAAGTTCCTTGAATCTGTTCCATGCCTCATGATAATGTTCCCCTTCCCTTTGTTGAAAAGTTTGGATCTCCAATCTGATCTTTGCTACCCTGGCTGGTGGAAAGAATTTAGTGCAAAATTTCCTAGTCAGCTCCTCCCATGTTGTAATGCTTCCATGGGGTTCTACATCCAACCATTCTAGTGCAGCATCTCTCAAGGTATAGTGAAACAGACGCAATTTAATAGCATCTTGATTAACCCCTAGTGCATGAAAGTTCTGGCAAGTTCTGAGAAATCTGGATACATGTGTATTTGGATTTTCATGAGGTAGCCTGTAAAATTGCAGAGTGTTGCTCATCAAATTGATCCATTCTGCCCTCATTTGGAAATTATTTGCCCCAAAGTCTGGATAAACTATGCTGGATCGTACAGGAGCTGCTATAGGTGTCAGAAACATGGAGACTGGTAATTCTCCTTCATTTATTTCTTCCCGTTGTTGATGTGCCTGTGGCACTTCTCTTGCTCCTACGTTGCCAACTGGCCGAATTGGATTAGGAATCTGTTGTTCTTCAGCCATTTGATGGTGCTGTTTTTGTTTGTGTCCTTTGCGTCTCTGCCTGAAAGTACGTTCAATCTCCGAGTCAAACGGTTCAAGATCGTCGCTTTGAGTACGGAGCATGCAACGAACACTTTTTTTCTGTTGATAAAATTAAATAAACAAATCAAATAAATGTTGAAACTAAAACAAATTAAGAATTAAAGTAAATAGTCCCCGGCAACGGCGCCAAAAACTTGTTGTGAATTTTCTATTGCAAGTGTACAATGTGAAACAAGTAATATAGTGGACCTAAGAGTCCGGATAATCGTTCCCACGAGGACTATACTTTAATGCCTAACCTAATTTCTTTCAACTTTTATTTGATGAAAGTAAACCCGAAATTTGTGTGGTGATTGTTTTTAATCTAAAGAAAAATTCAAACTAAAATGTGATGTGCACAAAAACGATATAGAAGTTATATAATGGGGAGAATGTTAGGGCAGAACATTTCACCTATTTGATCACCTTTATATTTTACATCGAGATTCATAACTAACGTAGTGTTCGATCGAATTCTCCTATTGTATTCAATTTACCCCTCTCGAGTTCTCATTGAGCCTATTTAATTAATTCAATTCCATATCTCTATGCAAATTGACATTTAATTAAACGAAATATTGGTTCTAGGAATTCAATTATGACCGCAGCAATTAACATAGGTATCTCTACACATTATGCCAATTTACCGGAATTTACTACTTGGTCTAAATAACAATCCGCATCTCTACGCAATTATTATCCACGAAATCATTGAATAATTGGCCAAAAGATTCAAAGCATTGATAACATGAATAAATTCAACACAACCATTTAAAAAACTAGAATCTTGAATTAAAAACATAAAGGTTCCCAAATAGATTACATGTTCGCCCTAACAATGAATTTAGCTATTCATAATACACAAGGAATTAGCTATAGTAATTATAGAATACATCACCGGATTTGAAGTAAAGATAGAGAAGAAAAAGTAGATCTTGCACCAAAATCCCTTCTAGTTCTTGTCAATCCTTCAAAGATGAGTCGTTTTTTGTCTTCCTCCTTGAGTTTCTTGGTTGAATCTTCTCAAAATCTCCTCTTTGATTGTTTCTCCTCTTTTGTAGATCTTCTTTAGTGTTCTTGTGCCTCTCCAATAATGTCCCACCCTAGCAATGGTCTCCCAGAAGTCTATTTATACTCCTCCTCCCGTTTTTGCCCCTAGGGTTACATTTTTTTATTTTTTAAATCGAAAAATCTTGAAAACCGCATCGCGGCGCCGCGGCGCCATAATCATGGCGCCGCAGCGCCGCTTCCTCTGTCAGTGGCGCCGCAGCGCCGTGAGTGTGGCGCCGCGGCGCCACACTTATGGCCGAATGACCGTTTTGCCCTTTTTCCCGTTTTTTCTCCTTATTTGATTCAATACTCCATTTCGTTGTCTCTTTGTTGCTTCAAAACTATCTCCAAAGCTCTACAACACAACATGAATAAACACATCAAAAACGTTCACTTTTTCATAGAATCTAACTTGTAATAAGTCAAAAGTAGGATGAAAACTCGTGCGTAAACACACTCGTCAGGCTCATGACTCCACACCCACACATGAGTGCGGACACCATTATGTACCAAATACTATGCACAAGTAGCTTTATCCATATTAAATTATGAATAATGTTACTTGTACATAATAATTTACATATAGATGAGGTATTAAAAAGGGAGTGAATAAGTTTTTTTATTTTTCATCGAATAAATTCTAACCTAATCATATATCACCACATCATGTGTATGTAAACAATTATATAAATTATTATGTACATATATCACAACTGTTAAATTATTAAGCATCATTTGGATACAATTTATAAATTAATTTAGAAATTCAGTCAAAGTCATACAATAATCAGACATTCATAAATACTATTTATCATTTACATACAATTCGTAGGACTGACTTTAATTCTTCTTTGTAAATTGATTTATAAAGTTTCCAAACAAGACTAATTCATTCTTCATTTTATTTAATTCAGTAGTGTGCCCAAAATTTCATTTTTCAAAATGTAAAAGTGATTAAAATAATTTATTTTGCAATTAACCTCAAGACTGGCAGCTATTTAGCTTGTTAAGAGTTGGTGTTAGATATGGGTCAAGATCCTCATTGGATTGGCGTTAAGAGCAATATATTTTAATGCTGGAAAATGTATGTATTGAGAAAGTATTTCTACAATTATGTTAATATCTTCTATGATACAATATATGTATCCTCATTTGAGTCATGAGTGGATGGTTTGAAAAGTAAGAGCGAAAATATAGTATTTAATTAAATGTGAGATAAAAGACACGTGACATCATTTGGGTGAGTTATGATTGTTCTATTGAAACTTTTCTCACTTTGTGGAAAACTTTATTTTTCTTATACAATGATCTCGACCTAGTCACTATGATCCATTTGTGAGGATGCACCTCTTCTCTCGAAGTTTGGGAGATATTTTGTCGAGTTTTTTATAAAGAGTTGTCTGCTGCCCCTTATTGTGTTCTGCCTACTCACTTGTGTCAGCTTGGGTATATACATATTTTTATTTAAAAGTTATTGGAGCATTTCTAATATGACTATTGTTACTTCAGACCGTAGCATCTAGGACAAAATATTGGTTTAATAACACATAATTGATCTGTTGTTCAGTTTATTCTAAATGTTACGATATTTTTGGTAATTTAATTTTAGCATTATTTTTTTAATTTTACTAAACTATTTCATAAATTTTCTTTTGTTAAAAAATCATAAATTTTCTTAGTCCTAAATTGGGTTTACCACAGACTTTATTGGAGAAGTGCACAAATATTCAAAAGACAATTAGAATCCTTAGTCGTGAAAGTAACCACTAATGAATCCCAACTCAACGCGTTACCCAACCCCTAAGGGTTTGTTTGAGAGTTTTGGGGTACTGATTATGGACGTTTTTTAAAGGGCTCAATTTTAAAAGTTTATGAACGGATCGATTTTGGGTGGTTTGTAGTATCGATTTTTAAAGTTCTCTGTGAAGAAATATAAATTGTATTATTATGGTCTTGTAAATATTACAATGTAGAAAACTCTATTTATAGGGTTACAAATAACTATAAAAAGGAAATAAACATAAAGGAAAATATTACATAATCAACAACTAAGGAAGGTAATCCTATACTAAAAGGAAATATTATGATGGAAAATACTCCATATTATATTTCTATATTTAACATTCTCTAACCTTGAATTTTATGAAGCTAAAGAATCTTCAGTAATTGCCCCTTTGGCACCCATTGCACCCAAAGGCCTTGTACCATTTCTCCGACAAGAAAATTTTCATATCATTGCTGCTGGGATGTCTAGTCACCATTAATTTTTGCTATACCCATCACCGCCACAACTGTTTACAACATATCAAGTAGGTCGATTTTCTTATCCGTTATGCCAATAGGAATACATATGAGATTTGGTACAATAGTCGAGCAACCACCAGTGGACGCGACAAAAAGTGTGCAGAGAAGATGTCAACAAGGACAACCTCAATAGCGAGTTTAATAACAAGTGCCACATGGTTGCTTTAGGCTATAATTGGTTCAAGGATATGAAATTGTTGGGTTTTGATACCCAATAAAGTTCGGACGATGATGTTTAACAGTTTGAATTATATTGCATAGGCATCGACCGAATAGTGAAATAAATATAAATACAACCAAAAAAAATGCTCGACCCGAAAGCAAGTAGGCCAATAATAGCAACTTAATTAATTAAGTGGAAATTACACCACATACCGCATTTTAATAAAATGTTATAAAATACTATTCAACATTTTTAATCACTTAAATACTGTAATATTGTAGTAAAAGTGATAACTGAAAAGTAACTTCTTTCCAAAAGTTATTAATGCACCCGCTATCATCTCGCACCCAAATAGTCCATTCTTGCTCAAAACCCTCCAAACTCACGTTTCTTTCTCAGATTATCAAGATCATCATCCACATAATTGGTTCCCAAAAATTATCATTTCATTAACCCGTTTCCTCTTATTCCATTTATGCATACAATGATCCGGGGAATTCTATAGATCGCAAGTCAATATATAACCCTAACGGACCCGATATTAACACAAATCAAAATAAATATCTTTGAGTTTCACCGTCGTACCCAATACATTCAATGTTACATACAACACCGAGTCACAGATCTACACTGGCTTTGAAGGCTAACGTGAAGACTTCATTCAAACTCCATCATTTCAGTTTTATTTTAATATATTTTGTTGCAAGTTGTGCAAATCTGTCAACCTTTTGTTTAGTGTTGATGATGTCATATTGTATTTTATATTCACTTGTAATTTTCTCTGTATCTTGATATATACGAGTGTATGGCTCGAAGCATGGTGTGATCAATCAAGAAAAGATTTTCAGTTCAATCAAGAGTTTTTCTCTCAACTTCTCTTCTCTCTTCCATTGTTTAAGTTTCAGCTTAACAAAAATCAAAAGGATCCGTTTTGATCCATTGTTAATCTTGCAAAGGATATTGCAAGTGTTTGATCAAAGCTTATTCCCATCTTTGGAATAGAGCTAACAAGTGGTATCAGAGCCCTTGGATCGTTGGAAAAGGGACCAGGAAGAAAAAGGAGAAAGAAGAGTTGAAACCAGTAGCTGAAGAAGAAGAAAACTATATATGATAAGTGAAGGAAACTGGTAAGTCAATATCCGGTAAGTGAAAGATTTCCTTCAATATACAATAAGCCCCTCATATCAGGTAAGACATTGTGAAATAAGATAAGCCTCCTAAATCCAGTATATTAAAATTCGATAATTTCAATATCCGATATTTATCACTTACCGTATTTCTATGTAAGTTCCATTTCACCAAATCCGGTAAGCCTTTGTAAAATCCAGTATTATCATATACGGTATTTCAGAGGTAAAATGTCTGGTTCAAGCTCATCTTCACTACCTTTGCCTGCTATTTTCAATTATGAAAATTATGATTTTGGTCAGTTAAAATGAAGGTTTTCTTGATGGCACACGATTTGTGGGATGTGATTGAACAAGGATATGATTTACCTGAAGCTGATGGAAATTATACTATTGCTCAGTTGAAGCAACAGAAAGATCAATCTATGAAGAACATGAAAGCTTTGTCTTTCTTGTTTACCGTCGTTTCAGAGGACATTTTTCCAAGGATTGTTGCTACAACTACAGCAAAGGAGGCTTGGGATAAACTTGAAGCAGAGTTTAAAGGTTCAGAAAAAGTCAGGGTTGTGAGATTGCAAGCCTTAAGTAGAGAGTTTGAAAATCTAAGGATGAAGGAGACTGAGAAAGTTAAAGATTATACCTCAAGAGTGGTTGATATTGTAAATCAAATCAAGTTGAATAGTGAGAAGATTTCAGATAAAAGAGTGGCTCAAAAGGTGTTGATCACTCTGCCTGAGAAGTATGATGTTGTTATAACAGCCATTGAGTATACTAAGGACATGTCAAGTTTCACCTTAACTGAGCTAACAGGTGCCTTGGCTTATGAACAAAGGTTAGCAGGAAGGAATGAGAAATCTGTTGAAGGTGACTTTGCTGCCAAACATAAACAACAGTATTCCAAAGGAAATTTTGGAAAGAAATAGTTTGATAATAGGAAAAGAAGAGAATGAAGCAGCAAACATGGAATGAGTAGAGAAACTCGAGACTCATATCCTCCATGTGGTATTTGTGGTAAATCGGGTCATTCAGATAAATTTTGTTGAAAAGCATTGTCCTAGTAATCGACCAAATCAAACTCCTGTCCATCATCAGCCCAGAAATCAGAATCAGCAAGCTTCATTGGCAAGTGAAAAGAAGGTTGAGGATCGTCTATTCCTGGCATTTCATATGAACAGCAAGGTGGAGAAAGATTCATGGTCCATTGACGGTGCTTACACAAATCACATGACAAGCAAAGAGGAGATCTTTTGCAACTTAAATTCAGATTGCAAAGCTACAATCAATATGGGAAATGGTGAAGTTGTATCTACCAAAAGAATGAGAACCACTGCAGTCCAAACGAAGAAAGGTATGAGGTACATTGATAATGTTTTACTTGTGTCTGGCTTGAGTTCAAATCTGTTAAGTGTTGGTCAAATGGTTCAAAATGGTTATTCATTGCTTTTTAAAGATAATTTGTGCAAGATACTTGATTCACATAATGTTGAAATTGCTTGTGTGCATATGAAAAACAAAAGTTTCAGTATTTATTGGTAAAATGTGATTGCAAATGCCGCTGAGGTTAATCTTGATGAATCGAATTGTGGCAGAAGAAATATGGTCACTACAATTTTAAATCCTAACCTACCTATATTCTCAAGGTCTGGTAAGGGATTTTCCTGAAATTCGAGAGCCAAGAGGAGTTTGTGAGGGTTGCAATTATGGGAAGATGCATAGAGAAGCATTTCCTACTGATGGAGCTTGGAGAGCAACATAAAAATTGCAGCTGGTGGACACTGATATTTGTGGACCTATGAGAACACCCTCAATGAGTCAAATTTTGTATTTTGTACTCTTTATTGATGATTGCACAAGAATATGTTTGGTATACTTCATGAAGAACAAATCTGATGTGTTTCACATTATTAAGAAGTTCAAAGCCTTAGTTAAAGGTCAATCAGGCTGCAAAATTCAGATATTAAGGTCTGATAATGGTAAGGAATATACTTCGAAGATGTTTGATCAATTTTGTGAAGAGAATGGTGTTCATCACCAGCTTACAGTACCCTATACTCCACAACAAAATGAAGTGGCTGAAAGGAAAAACAGATCTGTGATGGAGATGGCAAGAAACATGTTGGCTAAAAAGGAATTACCAAAGAAATTCTGGGTTGAAGCTGTATATACTTCAGTCTACTTGCAAAATAGATTGTCAACTAAAGTTGTGAAGGGTAAGACTCCAATTGAGGCTTGGAGTGGTGTGAAACCTACAGCAAAACACCTCAAAGCATTTGGATCTTGTGCTGCATCCATGTTCCACATGATAGGGAATGCATAGGGATCAAATCTGTCATCTGGATGTAATTCACGTTGACCTATTGCCGTGAGTCCTTGATGTACATTTTCCATAAACGCATATATATATATAGATATCTTTGATATACCCACCCCGTCCTTGTCCCCTTTTCACATTTACGACAGTTTGAGAGTTTCGAATGTTAATGTGATCGACTAGATTATTGGAGATGTCACCCTACATCTCACTACCGAATGCTATACCTGAGCCCAAAGAAGACTCCACCTGAACCCTTCGGATGTGGACATTTGTGGTTGGTTTGTTGTATGTAATTCCATACTCATCAAAATCGCTATTAAGCACAATAACATCATAACTGGTGCTAATGTTGATATTCTCGATGCAAACATGCTCCGAAGAATCTGAAATTAACATTTCATATTTTATCACATGCAAAAAGGTTAGATGAAGTATGATGCCCAATAAGATAAATTATAATAACATGGGGGCAATAAACAACAAAACAAGCCTTGTTCTCAAAAAAATTGGGCTACATTGTATCATTTGTTTCCATTTGTTCAACATAGGAAACTAGTAGTATCATACAAATATTTGCATTGAACAAACGCCAATGACTATTATACTAATAGAAAAGCTACAAACCTAGAAGAGGGTTCTCCTAATTTTTGGGTCAACATGAATAAAATTTAGAATCAAAGGCACCAATCTCAAACATTGAAGATTTAAAATTCATCCCACAGCTTTGTCGAACATCACATCTTTTATTAGCATTTTTATTGACTATATAAAAAAAACATACGAGTGATTCAATATGTTTAGATTTCAACTCACCTGGTACCATCTCACTTGTATATGGAGAATTGGGTGGAGAATAAAATGTTATGTTCTGAACGAGATGTTGCTGGATCATATCACATAAAATAAATAAATAGTTAAAGAAGCTACTATGAAAAAAAAATAGGAACAAAGAAAGAGGGCTCCCGAGAAAGCATTCCTCCTTTCTAACTAGTTAAATTGAAGTGTTGAAATGCATGTGAAATCACCAAAAGTATCAAAAAAAGAAGCACGTGCAATAGGCTGGGCAAATGTTCTTTGCAAGTGCATTTAAGAATGTTAGGTTTGATATTACAACATCTTTAGAGCCAATGAATTCCATTAGATGTGGTCGGCCATAATTTAGAGAACGAGCATTGAACTTGTCGTGGAAATCCTTCAGTAATCTTGATCCAGGCTCAGCTTACCTTACCAAACGAACACCAACCTAGGTGGCTCGACCCAGAACTTCTAACACTTGGTTGCCACAAGTTTACACCCTACAAAGGAGGAAGATGGTGGTGGCAATATCACAAAGGGAGGAAGAAGAAGAAGCAATGGTAGAACTCTCACAAACAACCAAAAACGGCCCCCTCACTTTTCTTTTCTCTATTACACACATACACTTGGCTAGAATAAAAAGCCAAGAGTATATAGCATTAGGTCCGAAAATATCGAAAGATGCGAATTCACCACTTTAGGACCGTCATCATTCGTCCTAAAGTCTTTAACAACCGCGGCAACACGAAACGACACCCGGCACCCGGATGTCAAAGGACAAAATCGTCCAACTTTCACCGTATTGTCCGAAACTGAAATCCGATAACATCGCAGGGTCCGTCTCATCGCCAACAACATTCTGTCTGAAAAAGTCCTCGTCGGAATCAATCCCACACGTCGGCCACACATCGGCTGGAATCCACACACGCTGGCTACGATGACCACGCACGGTCCACCCTGAAGCTCTTCCACCTGCTGATCTCGAATCTGCCCTCAGATTCACCAGTTGACTTCTGGATTTGCCAAAAATCACAATTGCAGCTTCGATTTTTTCACAAAAAACTAGGCAGATTTCTTCTTTTTTTCTGCCTTCTTAAGCTTCGTTTCTGGTCATTTTCAGCCCCTTTATCATCCCAAAAATCATAGATTTCTCAACAACACAAGCTCTGATACCATTTGTCGTGGAAATCTTTCGAGAAATCTTGATTTGGGCTCAGTTTACATTACCAAACGAACACCAACCGAGGCAGCTTGACCCACAACTTCTAACACGTGGTTGCCACAAGTTTACACCCTACAAAGGAGGAAGATGGTGGTGGCAATATCACAAAGGGAGGAAGAAGAAGAAGCAATGGTAGAACTCTCACAGAGCACCAAGACGGACCCCTCACTTTTCTTCTCTTTATTGCGCGCGCGCGCGCACACACACACACACGGCTAGAATGAGAAGCCAAGAGTATATAGCATTAGGTACTTACATGGGCCATTTCGCTCCTCTTCAAATGGGCCAAACACCTTAATTTGTGCCACCAATAAAGACCACAACTATCCAACAATAAATGGGTTAATGATATTACCTTCCAACCCAATAACTTGGGTCATCCACGAGTGTTGGGCCACAAGCAACATTAACTCAATTAAATTGCTTCTAGTGGCCCCAAGTTGTTTCCGGGTCGAGCCATCACTAAGGTATCGATATAATTTATCCAACATCAATTTTACATCATCGCCCAAATTTATTGGGTATAAAAAAAAAAACTAATAGAACTGCTCCAACCAAACCGAACCCTGGCCATCAGTAGTTCAATCGTTGCCCGAAATTGAAAGAGAATCGCAATATTATGTCATAAATAGAAACAAAATGCAAAATGAACAAGTTTAATAGAGAAATATTCCTACCTGTTATCGCCATATCAATTAAATTATATCCTGTAATCAAGCTGAGGTATCTGCCACAAGTTAGTTCAATGCCTCGGCCATTAGATGGCATGGGAACAACTACATTCCAGTCACTGTAATCCCATAAAAAAATGGAAAAAATAATATATACTAAAATTCAAAACCAACATGTAAGTTCAGGATAACACCTCCAACTAAAATTCAACTTTAGGCATAAATTTTGAATTTTGGGATTGTATGCAAGGGTTTGCTCTTTTATTTAGTGTTCTTTATTCTTCTTGATATTTACTGAGAATGCTTCATAAAGGTAGAAGATCAATTGTACATGAAAAGTTTGAGGGTAAAGATATTGCAACACAAGAGGCAGAGATAAATTTAACTTCTATCATCGGTTGTCTGTGTATTATGAAGGCACAACAAACTGAAAAGGATAAAATGACAATAATAAGAAGCCGTTGTGGGATTTCATTTTAACCTCATTGCATCTAATCCTTCCTGATAAACATATTAGACGTAGACAAAGAGCAATACATATCAAAGTTATTATCCGTATCTTTCCATCCCTGGAAACATTATGCAATTAGACAGTGATTGATAGATTATTGGCTGCTCAAATAGAATACTAGCACTCATCACCTCATACTAGCAGGAAATGTGGGTGTAAGGAAAGAACTTTCTATGGTTTAGAATTAAAACCTATGAACCTAGAATAATGTCTTTTTTTTTTCAGAAAAACTGTGAGATGGCTGATAAGAATGATGGTTCCAATAAGCCACCTACCTGCTGGAACATAGAGTTGGGCACTGCCTTTGTCAACAAAAGATTGAAGATAGAAAATGGCATTCTGAAATGCTAAAGTGGTCAATGTCTTCCCATCGCCAACAGCCCCCCAAATTTCGAAACACACACACTATGGGGTCTGGGTTTCAATGGCCAATTGAAATTGCATTCTTCATTGTATGCTGTAGCATGGTTCTACGTCATGAGAAAAAGCTGGACTACCTGAAAAGAAAGGAGACAATCCATCAACAGATCAACGTTTAAATATTTGAATTAGAATCTTGTTTGCTTTATGCAAGGCTTTTGTTTAGTGACAAATTCTACCATGCGGTTGATGCATAATCAAAACCTTAATGAACAGCATGTCAGATTAGATTCATACTTGACTATAATGCATTTAGGTATTAATTAAAAGCGAACTACAAAATTTGTTTTACATCTAGGCAATGAGAAACACAAGAGGCAGCATTTTTAGTTTTGAAAACCGACAACCACCTTGGTGAAGATAGTGCATGGTTCTCTTATTTTGATATTGGTCCTGTGCTCTTGCTATATAGTACGGAGTTAGCATAAAGTTGGTGCTTTGCCGCCTCCACTACAGAAGGTGCCCTGAATAAGTTACTGTTGACAATGTTTAAAACGCTCAATACCTCTCAAAAGCAGGGCTTTAAGCCTCGATGAGTCTTGAGATGCAAATCTCAATACAAACCAATAAAATAATTCAAAATAATACAAAAAATATGCTCATAATAAATCGTATTCATTAATGAATATTGTAAAGTTCTCAAATTGATACTCATATTTTGCTACATGGATCGGGTCTTCGACCCAACCTTCACCTCGATGGACTAAAACTAACACAGTAGTTAACTTCTCAAATGCTCACATTGATTGCCAAACCATTTTGTTTCCAGCCCATTTATTATAGCCCAAAGCTTTTGTCCATTAGCCCCTATGAAATTTGGATATTTCCGTTAAAACCCTAAGCCCTAAAATTCTCGCCGGGGAAAGAAGATATTGCAGGAAACATAAATTCTCGCCGGAGAAGAAGATTGTTCCATCTTTGGGATACCAATTGCCTGCCCGATTTTTTCTATTCGTTAACAGTAGTGTTCGATTTTTCCAGTTCATCTTATTCACCCTGATTCTGGTAATTTATTTTAGATTTGATATTTTTGTTTTTCATTTTTGATCCAAGTTCCAGGGACAATAATGTTAAAAAATTTGTTCATTAGAATCATACGGAAGTGTCTATGCTAGTTTGAATGATCTTTACGTGATTATCTAGCTTTGAATGTGTTTGCCCTAAAATTCTTCAATTCTCAGATTTCTCATCTTTTCAGTTATCAATTAGCGTACAAAGAAGAATGACAAAGAAAATGGAATTTGATGCAAATGAAGAGAAGCTCAAGACTCTGCGCATATCATCTCTCGATAAAGAAGAAGATGTCGAAGCTCAAGTGGACGAAACTGATGACCCAGATTTATACAATGATGAAGATGATGAAGAACGAGTTCCTGTAACATTAGGATTTGTCGAGAAGCCGAAAAATAAGTGGTCACTACTCCGCCATTACTTCCCAAGCAAAGCTGGTGGCACTCCGGTAATTCTGCGGATTCTTTCTCACACGAGTTCTATACCAGATATCATATACATCAAATTTTCTAATTTACAGCATGTTTGGCTGCTTAAACTTTATGTAGAGTCGTTCTGTCAAGAAAATCAAGTAAAATTCACTTTTAAGCACTGCCTAATTTCCCACCCGCTCATACTGTTTGCAGTGCAGAATTTCATATTACCTCATGAATTTAAATACTGATTTATTCAGACTGCCAGTGTGCATAAAATGTTGCCCTTTTCTGTTCACTCATACAGAAAAAAAAAATGTTGCCAATACTGAACGCTGCCGAAAATGCAGCTAAAGTTTATGATTTAGAAGCGGTAGAGATTGAATAAAGGAAGTAAGTTTTAATTTTGTTTTTCTGAAATGGGGATTACTTGTTTTATTGGTAATGTAGGCTTGGTTGGACCCGATTAATTTGCCTTCTGAGAAGTCTAGCATTTGTGATTTTTGCAGTGAGCCATTGCAGTTTTTGTTACAGGTATATAAAAGCTATAAATACAGATCTAGTGCACTCTGTTGTCTTCTTCCAGCATTCCATTCTCTCTGATTTATTTTTTGACGTTCATTGATTTCCCAGGTTTATGCTCCACTATCTGAGGAATCAACATTTCACCGCGCCCTGTTTGTTTTCATGTGCCCATCAATGGCTTGTCTTCTTCGCGATCAGCACGAGCAGTGGAAGCGACATCCTGAGAAGCCATGCAGAAGGTATGTCTTTGAGTATGGAGGTTATGTAAATAACTAACTATTTTCTGATCTTATCTTCTCATGTCCATTGGGTTTTGAAGTGTCAAGGTTTTCCGTTGTCAATTGCCACGCACAAATTTGTTTTATTCAAGCGATGCCCCCAGTGAAGATGGGACAGAGCAACCTTTGAGAGTTGGAGGTATCGTATAAATATAATTAACTTCTTAACAAAGTGACGTATGTCAAGTTTGTATTGTTCATTTATATTCTCTTTGAAATTTAGCTGGACAACAATATATAATGTTTGTTAAGAAATAATTGGTACATTTAGAAGACACAAGCTAAAGTTTTATAATGTTATCACCTCTGAATTATTTGATTGATTGATTCTACCTTACCCATCTCAGCAACACTTTGTAATTGGTGTGGTATATGGAAAGGGGATAAAGTCTGTAGTAGCTGCAGAGAAGCACGATATTGTTCTGGGAAACACCAGGTATTTTGATGAATTTTGCCTCTGTGCAAGTATAACTTAGCAACTTGAAGAGTTCCATATTGACAAGAGGAGAAATCGGATATTTGCAGGCTGCACATTGGCGGTCTGGTCATAAAATAGGGTGTACACGATTGCACACTTCTCTTGAAATGTCTGAATCAGGTAGCCACCTATACAGGGATAAGTGAGAAATTTATTCCTATATTGTAACATGACACAACTCATCAGAAGTTCCATAAATGTACTCATCTCATTAATTAAAGACTAGAGTACATTTTTTATATTTCTTTTGGACTGAAAATTTTATTTGCAAATAGCTGCGAGCAACTCTCTCTGGCCACAGTATGTGATCACAAATGAGGATGAATGTGAATTTGAACACGAGATGTCTGATAGTGAATATTCTAATGCATTAGTTTCTGGAAATCGGGTGGATGAGTCTGTCAAGTCACTGATGGATGATTTTGCTGTGAGTGTACCCTTCTTTGGATTGTGAAATTTTGGCTGAATGATCATTTTCGTTCTCAGTTTAATTGTTACTGAATAGGGAGATGATGACAAGAGGAGTTGGGCATCTTTTCAGGAGATAATATCCCGTGCCCCTGAGCAAGTGTTGAGGTGATCACATGATTTAATTCGGAGGACATATATTTTTACGAACATTTTATTTTTTGTTGTCCACCATGATCTTTTAAATTCTGTTCCTCAGTCTTCAGGTTATAATTTATTTAATTTTTTGAACAGGTACTCTAGATGTGCTAAAGCAAAAGCGTTGTGGCCAGTGCACAGTGGTCGGCCATCAAAATCTGATATTCCTGCATGTAACTACTGTGGTGGCACTCGAGGTTTCGAGTTTCAGGTCCGAACTTGTTTATACCTCTGAACTTTTGTTGCTAGTAATTGGTTGGTGGTTGTACCATCTGTGATGTTTTGGAGTTAAATGTTTATCCTGGTAAATGGCCCTACTTAGTTACTGGAACCTCCAAGAGCATCTCCAAGAGACATTTTTAGGAGTCAAATCTTAAAATTAGGTTCTAAGACACTCTTTATTTTAACTTTCCAAAATACAAACTCACTCTCTATTTATATTTGTATCAAAATTGCATTTAACAATATTGCAAGTTTCAATGTTCCACTACTTAAATTATTTGTATTATATTGAATATTTTAGCTATTGACGTCCAAACAAAAATATATATCAATAGAAAACGATGAAAACAATAAGCCCTTATTTGGTGGGATTAAAATCAAATTTTTAGTAGATTTTGATAAAAATTAATGAAATGTGTGGTTGAAAAATTTTGGATCTCATGAAATGTGTAGTTAAAATTAATTGTTAACTTTGACTTAGATTAAAATTTGGATTTTAATTTCGAAGCTCTGATTGCTTTGGAACTTCTTAACATGATTTCACTGTACCACTTTTAGTTTTAATTACGTGCTCACTTAGCAGTGCGTAAATTGTTAGCGCGGTTTGATTATTCAAATTCTCATAATCAGGCTGGACAAAAAGGGTGCCTAATGGTTATTGTTTGGATTTTAGCTACGTTCTTGTTATCCCTTCAGGACACTAGGTTTATGCTTTGGTTGGTTCTATGATTTCAGGTTTTGCCGCAGCTACTTTATTACTTTAGGGTGCAGAATGATGTGGATTCTCTTGATTGGGCAACAATTGTTGTTTACACGTGTGAGGCTTCATGTAAAGGAGATGATGAGGGTTACAAAGAAGAATTTGCCTGGGTACAACTTGCGTCCCAATCAGCACCTTAAAGATATAGACTCCTCTCGGAAGTATAGAAAATAAAATCAGGTTACAAAGACGAATTTCTCCGGGTCAACTTATGTAAGAATGAAAATCATCTTCCTTCGTTGTGCATGGATAAAAGCAAATTCGACGTTTTTAAGTTGGCGGCAGTTTTTACTATAGTTGCTTCTGTTCTGTATGATGATTTCACGTGAGATTTTTACACTTTTGTTAAATTCCCAGCAATTTTACGATGTCTATATGCCCCACGTAGTGTGGTGTTGAAATAGCATTTTTTGATGCTTGTTAGAATTGTAATAGCTTGATATATCAGTTTAGTCAGGTAATATTTTCACAAAATTGCTCACTAAAGTATGTTTTCAACAGTGAGTAATTTTTATCAGACGTTTTGGAAAGGATTATTGGTTTAGCTTTGCAGAGTGGACGAATGCTAGATTGATTTGTTATGACAGTGCCTGAATATAAAGAGAGATGCTACCCATACGTAAAAAAATCTTATAGAAATGCTACAGAACTCTAACATAGAGGGGGAGGGATGATTTATTTTTGGTAATAAAATATTCACATGGGCCCAATTTCACGTGAGAGTCATGTAAGGACTCTGTAAGTTGTTCCCAGGGAAAAACTCAAATATAAATAGCACTATTAAGTCAGGAAAAATGTAATTTTGAAGAAACAAGTTTCGAACAAGAGTTTAATATGAACTATTTTTGCCCCATAGACAAGAAATTGAAAAGTGACTTATTAAAGAATTAATCTCCAATCATTACACCCTTTCGTCCTCCGCCTCCCATCAATCGATCTCCCAGCAGCAATGTGTACTAGAATTTACAACGCCAAAGAAATGACTATTAATTTGAAATGAGGAAATAATGTTGAAAGCAATAATAAGTACTACCAAAACTTTTCTTACACTACACACAAATATGACCTTGCGTACGGACAAGAGTTTGCAGATGGCATTGGAGTGATGGTATCAAAGATTTTAACTAGTCATGAATCTTATTGGCAGATAATTTGAAAGGATTCATTGTACAGGGATCAATGTATGAATGGTATTGTTCAAGGCACCATGTTTAAAGTACAATTTTTATGAAACTGCGACTTGGCCATCTCGATACGAGAGGAAGCAAAAAGAACTCGACGAAATTTTTTGGAGTCCAGGACATGGATTGGGTGAAACATTTTTCAAGGATTCGGACACATTGGAGCATACCCTTGATGTATCAGCATGGGTGGACCCAATGAACCTGCACTGAACTTTGGGCAGCCAACTAATGTCCAGGCCCATGAAATATTAAAAAAAAAAAATATTGAATTGAATTGGCCCAATTTTACAAACTCAATACCTAGCTAACACCAGTATAATTCTTTCATAAGTGAGTAGCCCTCTTCAGTTAATACCGGCGATGGCGATGGCGATACCGCAGTAAAGGCACGTTCGGCCTTCAGTTCGGCATTCGACCTTCAGTTTTCGCCTTCACTTCAGTTCACCTTGTCCTTCATTACCGCTCGGTACTCCCTCGGCCCTTCTTTTATTGTTATTTTACTATCCAAATACAACCATAGATTTCAGTCACAGAAAGTACAAATAATTAAGAAAAATACTTTAGGAAAGAGAAAAATGGATAAAAGAATACCTTTATAATTTGGGGAATATTATCTGAAACAAACAAAAAATGTAAAAACTTCATACTTGTACAGTGTACTTTAGTCAGTAGAACTGAGGCATCATTTGCTTACATTGTATACGCCTCAAGCACTGGCGGAACTAGCTAGGGTGGCCGTCGCTCCGCCGGTACAATATTTTTTTGGCCTTTTATTTTATTTTATTTTATTTTTTAAAAATAAGGGCTCTGTAAATAAGCCCAGCAACTTAGTAAGGCAGAAAAGTGTGTACAATCATAAGCCCATTTACTGATTTACCCATTAGCCCATACCTTGATACCCAATGACAAAAAACGTCGGCAGTATTCTCATTTCCAATTCTATCATTCCCTATTCCGTTTTCTCTGAATTATCATACTTCTCCTCTCCCGTTTTCGAAACGTACGTGAACTGTGAAGAGCCTGACGCGGCGGCTCCTGCCGGTACGTGAACCCTCTCTACGCTGCCTGCCGGCTCCGCCAGTCTTAATCGCCACCAGTCTCAAGCGGTCCAGCCGAGTATGTATCTATTTTATTATTATTATTTTTGAGTTTGATTGATGATTTACAGATTGTTGTTTTGTGATTTACATATATTGAATTGGTAATTTACCATTTTTACAGATTTGGGATTTATTTATATTGAATTGGATTTGGTAATTTATGGTTTTGTAATTTTTATATGTTGATTTGTGATTTATAAACATACAAGAATTTTAGCAGACAATAGACGGATGAAATGTTTGGTTTGAACGAGCAACAGGGATTTTGATTTATTTTAATTCACTATTTTTTGTGGTACATTAAAGTGTACACTTGGATTGATACACCCCATGTCAAAAATATGACAGTTGATTGCAGGGGCGGATCCACCTGTGGAGCTGGTGGATCCTAAGACCAATCAATATATATATATTTTTTAATTTTCATTTTTTTATTTAAAATATTGTACAATTTTGGGGCCAAATGGGCAATGGGCCATTACAACTTACAAGGCCCAAATTTGTGACCTAAGTTCTAACCCGGTGTCCATTTGTGTCTTCAACAGAGAGAGCCAGAGACCGCAACTGGAGGGACGGACTGAAGTCGGAGTGAGAGTCGAAGACTGGACGCCGCCCAACCGTGAAACGCCCTTCATCTTCTGTCCGTCGTCGCCCCAGCCTCTTCTCTTAAGGTATTGTCATTTTTCTTATGGGAAAACAGCGTTGCTTCTTGACTGATTGAGTCTGCTATAATGCTAATTGCTATTGCCATTTTTTCATAAAAATCTGGTTGCAATGCTGCCTGCTGGTTTCCGAATTCATTTTTGTTGAAATGTGTTAATGTGGAATTGCAGATTTTGTTTTATCATTATATTAATTTGATGTTGAATTTCTGGAGAAAGTTGGACTGTTGGAGTATTAGATATAGGATTTATATTTCTGTTTCTTACATGGCATTGCTAACCCACATTTTCCTTCCCTTCCAGTTCCACTCAAATTCAATAACTTAAGAATTTATAAATGCATCTTACCTCGTACAAAATGCCATTAGTCAGACATTTGCAAGCACAGCTCGTTTCAATCAAACATTCTCCATTTTTTATTTTTATTTTTGCCATATCCATAACTTTTCCCTACATTTAAATTTAAAAAAAAAAAAAGTAATTTTCAAAAAACTACTTCTCAAAGAATCAAAGCCAAGCAAACACTTTCTTAAATTGACTACTTTATGCATTTCCCCGTGTCAATCACTTTGGTATCCAACGAATACAAAATAAAGTCCAGAAGATTAAAATTGTGTTTCACTTTCCTGTCTGTTTTTATTCTTTACGAAAATAGAGTTAAAAAAATTTGTTGGTGTCTGATCAATAAAAATTATTAAGAGAGCAATTGAAGAAGATTGACAAGTTTCGAAAGTTTAATTCAACTGTTAAAAAGTTTTGGAACTATAAATATAGATATTCATATATTATTCAAGGAAGGAAGCTTTTGATTCACAAACTCAAAAATCATAAACAAATCAATCTAATGCTTTTGTTGGGAATTTTGAAACAAGAAGATTATTCAAGATTTGATTGAAGAGTTCAAGATTTATTTTCTGATTTCTTTCTTCAATTATTTTGTGATTTATTGTTGCCTTACCGGCTTTGTTTGTTCTGTTGGTTTGAATATCTTGTAGCATTGTCGGCGTTGTTTGTTCTATTGGTTTGGATATCATGTAGCCTTACCGGCGTTGTTTGTTCTGTTGGTTTGGATATCTTGTAGTCTTGCCAGCGTTGTTTGTCAACTTTTTGATATGTTTGAATGTGACCCACTAATACGAAATCTCTGCGTCCACCACTGGTTGATTGGAAAAAGACATTATCAAGATCAATGTACTAAGACAGCCAAAATCACATGGGTGTAAACCACAACATTTATGTATACACAGCATAGTCCCTGTATTTATTAGCTTTGACTTAGGGCTTGTTTGATCACATTATTTCCAAAATACATTTTTACCTCATTTTTTTTCAATTACACATTCTTCAATAAAATAATATCACAGGCAAAAGCAAAACATTTTCTTATTTTTTAACCACACATTTTCCATCAATCTATTATTTCAAAATGCATTTTTAACCAAAAAAAACTGGGGCTTAAACGTGCTCTTAAAATTTTTAAAACTGCCTTTATCCTACAAAGACGGACTTGTTATATTTTCATATAGATTAAGAAGAAATATGATTAATAGTTAGAAATATAATTTTTCTTATATTTTTTAATGTACTCCTACATTAAATAATGATTTAAATAGGAGTTATTCATATTTGTTGATAACAAGACACATAAATTTGTTTACAATATTTAAATGACCAAATTAATCCTCAATATTTTACAATAAAATCACGATCAGTCTGTCGTTTCAAAAAACGTCAAGATTGATTGATTTTTTTTTTAATATTATTTAATTACATATTAATAAACAATCTTATTGCGGTCGTCGATGGTCGAAAGTCAACAGTCAACGATCGCCGTAGCTGACTTCAATTCTTGGATTCACCATTAGCTTTGAGAAAATCCTTGTTAGTTTGCTAAGTACATTTTAACATTAGTTCTTCTTGATTATTGATTGGAAATTTGGAATTATTAGATAATTGAACTTGAGTTTAAGTTGGTAGAGGAAGGATAAGAGAGATTTTGATCGAAGTTGATCTTCAAGCTTCTCACTTCGCTTCGGGTTTTTGATTTCATCTTTTTCTTTGAATTTTTTCTTCCTTGAATGATGATGAGTTTGAATTTGATTGATAGTTATTGAGACTGAGAGTCATTTGGAGATTTTATTTGTGATCTTTTTCTTTGGATGTTAATTTTATTTGTGTACTTATTCATTGCGGCCGTCGACGGTCAACGACCGTCCTAACTCACCAACATTTCTGAATCCGCTACTGCGTAAACCTAAAGTTCTTTCCTATTTTTAATCACACATTCTTATTTAAATCATTAATTCAAAATTCATTTTTTCCAAAATACTCATTTTAATGGTTGTTAAACATGGGTAAAATCTTATAATTTAATTACAAATAGATATTTAATTAAATTTTTAGATAAACAATAAGAGAGGTAGAAAAATAGAAACAAGTTAGCAGGAAAAAAAGTCTTAATTAAATACATTCCCAAAATTAAGACAGAGGAAGCATTTTAAATTTTATTATAAAAATAATTACACATGTCAAAAATTACACACAATATTGACAATCAATGACATACTTTAAGGGTCGTTTAATAGAAAGATGGAATTTGGGTGGAAAGAAAATGAACTATACGAAATTGAATTGTCTTGAATTTGTTTTACTGAAAATTGTAATTAAAGGTGTTTGATTGGTATAATTTTTCATCTGAAAAATACAATACTTTTGGTATCCATTTGACTTTGTTTTTCATGAAAATTGTCAATTAAAGGAATAAATTTTCTTACCATTGGGACAAAATTTGTTTAGATTGCAAATAAATAAATTAATTAATTAATTTAAAAAAAATTAGTATTCGTTTGACTTTGTTTTACATGAAATTTGTCAATTAAATAGATAAATTATTTTACACTTCATCTTAGAATTTATTTCTATTGCTAAAAAAAAAAAGAAATGGAATTTCAATTCCTCAAAAGGTGGAAAACGTTTTCCATGAAAATTTTGGTCAATCAAACAAGCCAGAAGTGGAAGTTGGAATTCGAATTTCAACTTTTAGAGAAAATAAGAGGCTATCAAATGGAGCCTAAGATATAACTAATTTTAGAAATTATTATGTAGTTACCTAATTTTTAACTTGATCCCTAAATGTTGTGTGATTGTGTAATTTCCCCAGATTGTATGTCTAGTCTAGCATAAAAATTGCTTGGCCGGGCCCATTAGCTTAGACACGAAACAAACTAAACAATTGCAAAAGTGTCTAGAATGTAACGACATCGTTATTTTTTCTCTTCCATTTTTCATTTGTGAGCCAAAGCCATTTCCCTTCACAGTTCACAAACTTGGTGAAACGCGATGGGTTTTGGAGCCTTGAGATCTATAATCCGACCGGTATGTGGATCCCTTATGTCGACCTCAACTGCATCTCATTTATTCCCTATAGCGACCTCTCCGTCTCCACCACAGCAGCTCCGCTACCTCTTCGGCTCGCTCTGCCGCAATCTTCCTTGGATTCCACCGTCCTCCGCCTTCCACAGCCTAACTGACAGTCGCTATCCAAAACGCCGCCCAAGTGACAAGCCTCGACGGAAAAGAGCTAGCTTAAGACCCCCAGGTCACCATCTCATTTTACAATATTCGTCTCAAAATTTAGGGTTTATAGGGTTAAAAAAATAACATATATTATCTCAGGCGTATTTTCTTTAACATAAACAAATTAGAACTGTTTGGCAAGAGGAATGAAAGTAAAATGCAACTGATATTGTTGCTGTGGAAAAATTTTAGGGCCATATGCGTGGGTGAAATATGTGCCAGGTCAACCGATACTTCCTAACCAGCCTAATGAGGGAAGTGTCAAGCAAAGGAATGAGAAGAAGCGAATCAAACAACATCGCGCTTTTATATTGGTATGTGCATTTCTAGTTTTCTCTTCACTTCACTTTTGTTGTTATATCTAAGAATTGGGGTTTTTTTTTTCCTTTTTTTTTTTTTTCATGTTGATGTTAAAAATGCAATAGTTACCAAGTTTTTTAGCAAATAGTTCAATAACTAATATTTATATTGTAAGTTGAGGTGGATGAAATGCAAATGTTTGAAGTTGGATGTGTGTCTCACTAGTTGGTATGTACTCCTTTGTGGTGGTGGTGGTTAACTTTCTGCTTTACCAATGACATCCTTTGGTTCGGGAAAATCATGTTGCAGTCATGCAGATTAGAACAAGACACTGGAATGAACTTTCCAGCCTTTAAACAGGATAGTGAATTAGAATATGTCACCACATACATATTATAATGACAAAACATAAAGAGAAGACACCAAGCATGTATGTTGGAAAGGTAATGAACTGAGATCTTGAAGCACTGTCATTGGCTTGACGAAAATTGTTTTGAGAAAGGTCCTGCAAATATAAATAGAAAGTGATATCTGAAAGAAAAAAAAAATCTCATTTTGTGTACCATGAGAGACACCACCAACTTATTACCTGTCAAATTGTCTAAAACTAGTACTATGCAAATTGTAGAATGGATATGTGGCAATTAAGAAAGGACATAATTCATTTTCGCATTCCACTGAAAAGACCTTTTTTCTTTATATGAATTATATACTAAGATGCTTGTGAGAGTGTTGAAATCTTACTGTACTTTATATAGTATTCACAAGCCATTGACACCTCTATGTTAAGTTGTTAAACCTAATTATTGTCGTCGTGCGGAGCCAGTATGTGGATTGACCTCTACGATGAGGTGGCCATGGGGTTGGAAGGGGTAGGAAGCCTCTCTTTTGGGGGTTTGCCCAGACTAAAATTTCATTAAGGATAGTTTAGGAATTTGTACCCTTGTAAATTATGATTTAAGAATTTGTGTCCTGGTAAATTTTAATTTTCCTCTAATTTCTCTTATAAATGGGAAGCCATCATTAGGCTTTTGTATTACCCTAAAAAAAAGAAAAATGAAAACGAGAGTTAGAGAATATAGGTGTGCGATTTTCTTTTGTAAAATTCCTTTCATTATAGTGAATTACTCTAGTGGCAGAAGAGGACATAACCTCACATTGAGACGAACATTTATAAATCTTGTATGTCTTGATTTGTTTTGCTGATTAATTGCTCTCATTGGAATTGAATTAGAGTTTCTAATTCTAAAAAATTGGAATTAGAGATGTTGATTTTGATTTTGATTGAGAGTAATGACCGATGAAGAAATAACATCACTAGGGATTTTTAAGTTTGGTGGTATGAATTTTGCATTCTAGAGGATGCGGATTGAGGATTATCTATACAGTTAATATTGCACCGGCCCCTTCTAAATGTGAAGCCTAAAGGAATGGAGGACAATGAGTAGAAACTTCTTCATAGTTAAATGTTGGGTGTTATTCGGTTAATACTTCCAAAAAAGATTGGTCACAACGTAGATGTAGAGAAAATAATGATTGATTTGATTAAGGTATTATTAGATATGTATGAGAAGTTTTCTGCGTGTGATAAGGTACATCTCATAAAAAAATTTAAATAATTTGAAGATGACTGAAGATGCTCTAGCAGTAGAACATCTCAATAAATTGAATATAATTATTAATTAGTTGGTCTCAGTTGAGATTAATTTTGACGATGAGGTATGTGCCTTAAATTTATTGGCGTCATTACCGAATAGTTGGGAGCCTATGAGAGCTGCAATTATTAACTCTATAGGCAATGCGAAATTGAACTTCAATGATGATCGTGATGTTATTTTTCCTAAGAAAGTCAGTAGAAGACTGGTGCAATATCAATATCAAATTTTGCCTTAAATGTCGAGAACAGGGATCGAGGTTTCGAGAAAAATGTCAATAAAAGCAATGGTAGGAAGTAGAGGAATGGTAGAAGCAAGTCCAAGTTTGGATTGAATGTGGAATGCTTGAATTATATTGGCCATATGAAGAAGAATTGCATAGCACTAAAGAAGAAAGAAAAGAATAACGGCAATGCTAAGTACAAAATGCTTTACTCTTTTTCTATAGATAGTCCTATTGAATCTTGGGTGATTAATTCAGGAGCTTCTTTTTACACATCAGTGTACGTCGTGAGATTATGGAGAACTATGTTTTTGGGAATTATAGACAGGTATATTTTGCCGATGGAGAACTTATGGATATTGTCGGTATTGTTGATGTCAGTTTGAGGATATAATACGGGTGTGCATGAAAAATTCATAAATTGAAGCATGTACTTAAACTGACGTGTAATCTGATCTCAGTTGGACAACTTGATTATAGAGGTCATAATGTGACTTGGTATGGTGCTTGAAAAGTCGTTAAGGGAGCTATAGAAGTAAACCCCTGTTTTATAGGGGATTAAAATCATATGTTTAGTGATCAGGTCTTGGGTTTGCTCCCCAATGGTCACCAGTTCGAGTCCCCTCAGGGCCACTGAGGTGAGTATCCGGCTGTAAACTTCAGGGTCCCGTGGAATTAGTCGAGGTGCGCGTAAGTTGGCCCGGACATCCACGGTCATAAAAAAAAAATTATATGTTTAGTAGATTTTGATAAAAGTTGATAAAATTTGTAGTTGAACAATTATCGGTCCTATGGAATATGTGGTCAAAATTCATTGTTGATTTTGACTTAAATTAACATTTTTACCAAACATAGGCTAAATTTGGAACTCTTTACATCAGTGTAGATTGAAATGCGTTTAACACAATTTGTGTGAAGACTGCATTTTTTGCAAGCTGAAAAAGGTTAGTTTATCTTAAATCGGAAGGAAGCCAAAAGCTACAAAATTGGAATTAATTCATATGGATGTGGGGAACTTCAACTGTTACTTCAGTTGGAGGTTCTAATTATTATGTAACATTTATTGATGACTTAAGTAACAAGGTATGTATAAATTTCTTGAAGAATAGATATGATGTTTTTGATACCTGCAAGAGTTGGAAAGTTGTGGTTGAAAATGAGACATATTTGAAGGTGAAATATTTGTAATTAGATAATGGGGGAGAATATATGGATGATGATTTTAAGAAGTATTGTGCCGATAATGGAATTAAGATGAAGAAGACTAGTCTAGGAATACCTTAACAAAATGGTGTGACGGAGAGGATGAACAGGACTTTAAACGAGCGTGTTAGAAGATGAGATTACATGCTAGGCCACTAAAGATGTTATGGGCTGAAACTATTAGCAGTGCAGCTTATGCGATCAACAAATGTTCTTCAACACCGTTGGACTTCAGAATACGGAGAAGGTTTGGAGTGGTAAAGAGGTAAACTTTTCACATTGAAAATGTTTTGTTGTGTTTCATACATTCACATTGATTTTATTGCGAGAAGCAAGTTTAATGCAAAATAAATAAATAAAAAGGTGCTTCTTTATTGGGTATGGTGATAAAGAGTTTGGTGAACGTTTTAGGATGATCAAACTTAAAGGGTTATCAAGAGCAAGGATATGATCTTCAATGAAAATGTATTGTATAAGGATAGGTTGGGAATAGACCCTATATGCACAAGTCGTAAAATTAAGGAGCCAGAGGTGATTTCGTTGAAATATCTTGCAGAATTGAGTTCAAGTGTGTTGATGGTGAAGATCAAGAAAATATAGCTACAAAAGCACATCAGAATATCCCTGTAACTCAACTCAAAGGATTTAACAGAAATAGTTGGCCTCCACAGAGATACGCTCTGGCGTTGCATTATATTCTATTGATTGATAAGGTAAATTAGAAAGTTATAATGAAGCTGTGTAGGTTGACGAATTAATCAAGTGGGAGTTAACTCATTATTGTCGAATTAGACATAACAATTGATAGAGTTATTAAAGGAAAGAAGGCTTTGCAAATTAAATAGGTTTACCGATTAAACGAAAAACATGATGACAAGAAGCTATATCAAATAAAGTTGGTTGTAAAGGGATTTCAATAGAAAGAAGGTATTGACTACATCGAGATTTTTTTTCGTCTATGTTGAAATTGGCCACAATTAGACTAGTACTTAGGTTATTGGTAAATGATGACTTGTAAAGACAACTTTTTTCATGGTGATTAGGAAGGAATTTACATGATGCAATCACATGGTTTCGAAGTACAAGGAAATGAGAAAATGGTGTACAGATTTTTAAAAAGTTTGTATGGTCTTAACAAATTCCGAGAAAGTGATAAGTTTGCTAGTTTTATGGGTAGTAATGATTTCATAAGGTGTCGACAGATCATTATTGCCACGTGAAGAACCCTGGAAACTCCTATATTATCCTACTGCTATATGTTGATGACATATTGGTTGCAGGTGCTTGCAAACAAGGAATAGACAAGTTGAAAAACTGAGTTATGAAAGGAGTTTGCAATGAAGGATTTGGATGTTGCAAAATAAATCTTTGGGATGAGAACTGTTGACCCCAAAAATGTTGCCAACAGATGTCGATATTGGACTCGCGGCACGTGGATGGAATTCGGCGGGATACTACTGGGGACGGCGGTAGAGGCGATTAAATACGGCGAGTCGAAATACCAACGGTTGATTGTCGTGTCAAGTGGATGATATTTGTAAGTCTTAATCAAGATAAAAACTTGTTAATCTTTTTAATAACAAGATGAAAGATCTCCAAACCAAAATATGTATAAGAGAGTTCAAGTATATATATTTTCAATATGAATTTTGGCATCTTTAGTTATGTTACAAGACTTGCTATTATAGCAAGAGGCCGAGGTGTCGATCGTTGGATCATATCCACTTGGAAACATCCTATCTACCTAAACCTTCAATCACTCATTTGCTATATTAATTACAATGACAATGGGTCAGCCGCCTACATTCCTAGCCTGACATACGTCCTATCAGTCATTCTCAAATATATCCTCCAGATTTGTTTGTATTGGGGACTTTGGTGCGTGAGGTGAGACCTCAGATGTGGAGCAGTTCGATAGAAGGGTTCTGTTGTATGAAGGCAGCTCTGCTTGATCATTGAGGCACTTCGCCCTTGAGGAGGATGACTTCGGCTACCCATTGGGCACCTCGACAAAAGGGGACCTTGGTCTTGCTTGGCTTCTTTGTCAGATGTCTTCACCATGATGCTTCCACGTGGCGATCTCATTTTAATGGGATAACAAGAACTATTAAGGATAGTGTCGTCTTGAAACTGCCACAGAAAAAATATGTAAAGATGTTAATCAGGTTTGTGATGGATTAAGCATAGGCAAAAAAATTGAAAGAACCGATCAAACCAATGAAACCAAACCGATTCGGGTCTGTTTGGGTTGGTTTGACATAGGTAATTGGTTTGGTTTGGTTTTCTTTTAAACAAAACTATGATGGGTTGATTCGGTTGTGGTTTGAAGCCTCAAACCACTGGTTAACTGAACCAACCCAACCTATTTACATGTTTACCTTTTTTTTTAAGAAAAATAAAAATCAAAAGATAAGTCATAATCTCATAACAATATTTCGATTCACTCCAATCCATAATGTTGTCAGTAAGTAATAGCATTAAAAATTTCATTTCACAAGCTCATTATATTCTATTTAGCATTTTTTCCCTACTTAGACAAGCATGCTACATAATGCATAAAAAAAATATTTCTAAGATTTTTGTTGATCTGTCTCTATTATCCTAATTTTATTTATTAGTCAATAATTCTTGTAATATAAAGTTATTTAGTTATTTTAGTTCTTGTAATTTAAGTGGTCCCAAAATTTGGACAATTTTATTAATTTTTTTTTTTTTAATTTGGACTAAAAGTCCAAACCGACTAACCAAACCGAACCAAATCAAACCGATTTGGTTTGGTTCGGTTTGGTTTAAAAGTTAGAGTGGATTGGTTTGGGTTGAAATTTATCAAAACAGCTAAATTGGTTTTGATTTCGGGGTGGAGTCGAAACCGACCCAAACCAAACCGCGCACAGGCTTAGGATGGATGATGAAAAACCTGTGAGTACTTCTTTGGCTAGTTCATGCTATCTAATGGGCAGTCAGAGTGCTATTCACTTAGCAAAAAATTCTATTTATCGTGTGAGGACAAAGTATATACCGGTTGATTATCACTTCGCCGGATCGTCTTTGGAAGTTGAAATCATTACACTTGAGAGAATTAATGGTGAATTAGTCTCATAGTGTGAGATTGTTAAATTGTGGAGTTTAATTATTTTCTTGTAAATTTTGGTTTAAGAATGTGTTTTTGTAAATTTCGATTTTGCCCTAATTTGTCTTATAAATAGGGAGTTGTCATTAGACTTTTGTATTACCATTGAGAGAGAGAGAGAGAGAGAGAGAGAGAGGTTAAAGAAGATGTGTGTTATTTTTTCTTATAAACTTCGTTTCAGAATAATAAATTGCTCCAACAGTAGAAGATGTAGCCTCAGATTGAGGTGAAGCTCTGTAAATCTTGTGTCTTTATTTATTTTTGTTAATCGATTGTTGTTGGTAGAATAGAATTAGGGTTTTTAATTTTTAACACACTTTTCGTGAAACCTCAACCACAACATTCGATTAATGCAAGTTAATAATTGTACGTAAAATACTAGTAATCCCAAATGGAAATTGAAAGAAAAAGAAATATTCAAATACTAGACTTTTAACCTATAGATCCAATAAAACTATGAATAACACTTCCGTATGAGGCACATATCAGAAAAATAGCACCCCCACAGCAGTTCTTGAGGTTCGAAATTCGATAATTATGGATATGTTGATAGAATACCTTCTAGAATCTGAAGCAAAGCGATTTACAACTAAGAAAGTTTCAACTGTAGTTTCATTAATCAATGTTTCCATCTTTTTTTCCCTTTTATTTTGTGTTGAGGAAGCAGTGTCGGGGATGGCTATCATAGTTTAGGAAAGTTTGGTTTCAGTTTTCAATTTTGAGTTAATTTTCAGTTTTAACTTTTGAGGATCTGTTTTAAGATTGCTAAAAATGCGTTTAATTTATCATTTTGAACAATTTTATAATAATATGTTATTAAGTAATATATATACACATTTTAAATTTGATGAACTTTACACGATCTATTCTCCCTACAAAAGTAAAATACAAACACATAATAAAATGAGTTTACAAAACATAGGAAATAAAAAAATAAAAATAATGATGTAGATTGAAAATTATTATCTCTTTTCATTTGAATGAATTTTTTTAGAATTTTTACATCAATAAACAATATTATTATTATTTTTTTTTTTATTTTTTTTAAATTTAATTTTTTTTAGGGTTTTACATTTTATTTTTTTTAAACGTTCCTGTGTTTTGAGAACACTAAAAACGCCAAAAGATATTTTGAGTCTAATGTTATAAGTTTTACATTGTTTTCTAAATTGTATTTTCAAAAATAACAGATTAAACAAGTTTTGGGTGTTTTACAAAATTGAAAATTAGAAACAACTTGGAAATAGTAAAACAAAATGCAACCTTAACATCTTGGAACAGTCCATTGGCTGTGGAGTTTAGGTTTTGGAGATGGTGGCAGCAGGGAATGGTTTGTGTTTTCTACTTGGTTATGGGTTTGAAGGTGGCAGTCCCATTGGTGTTATTGGTTGAAGTAGATGGGTTAGGGAAATGTTATTGCAGATTGGTCTCTGCTCCTGCTATCGGATGGGTTTTCTTGGGAAGGGATGATTATCTGACATGTAATAGTTGTTTATAACAAACCTAGTCTTTGGAAATACTAAAAAATATTCATTTAAGAAAGATGTAATTATTTGTTGACTTGTCTATGAAGGTAATAAGCTATTTGAGAATTATCCAACTTGAGTTAGGTCGCTCAACTATGGAAAGAGGTAGTTTGATTTTAGCCTTTTTTGGCTTGAAATCTAACTAGTAGCCGGCCAAGGTTTCTGGTGCAGATTGGTTCTCAACAACACTTTTAGTAGAGAGCTGACAGTATAGAAATGTTATTAAATCCTGTCTGTGACTGTGTTATTGTTAAATGTTTCATGCTTACCCAGATGAATGATTTCTCATTATTCTGTTTTATCCTTAACTTGTAATTGTAACTTCAGGCAGCTACTTAACATTCCCAATTTCCCATCTTTGGAGTGTTATTCTTTTTTGGTTTGGGGGTGGCTTTAAACGATTCTAGAACTTCTTCATACTCATTTCCTTAGGGTGATTAATTTTGTTATCTCTAACATTATATACTTTGCTATTTATGAGATGACTTATTTTACTCTTGTGCAGTCTGAAAAAAAGAAGCGTAAAGCTCAATTTCAAGAGGCCAAACGGAAGAAAAACATGCAGAGGGTGGAACGAAAGATGGCTGCAGTTGCAAGGGAAAGAGCGTGGGCTCTAAGATTAGTTGAACTGCAGCAGCTTGAAGAAAATAAGAAGCAAGCTATGGTTTGATATATTACTCTATTGCAATTTCGTTTCTAGTTTTCTATTAGTCAACTTCTGGATCCACTGTATTTTGTTTCAGCCTTTATTGGAATCATGGATCATGTTGCATGTTCTGCTGAAGCCAAAATGTAGGTCATGTTGACAGCAACCATTTTTCTATCGTATTGATAAAAACCTCCTGTAATAAGCATTATCTTTAGATTTAAGTGTGTGATTGAACACCCCTAATTCCATCCATATACATTCAGTCAGTCAACGTTGGTGCTTAAATAGACATTGGGTTGCCGCCTCAATAATTAGGCAATCAAGGAAAAAATGATTAAAAAAAAGAACTTGTGACTGAGTTTGATAAAATTAGCCAAATTATTTGTTTTAGTTTCTAAAAAATGTGATACAAGTTGAATGAATTTAGTGTTTATATTTCAGGAATGTAGCAAGTATATCTAGATATATTCTAGTGTTGAAACGAAATATCTTTCAGTTTTCACCATTTTGATCATTGCAAACTGACGCAGTGCATAAATTTGGGTCTTGGAATTCAATCGTAAAACTTGAAAAGTGGCTACAGAAGACAAAACATTTATACTTTTAGCCATGGAGATGGATTACTAATTTTATTTTCCAGTTTTCGCAATATTGACCAAGTCCTCAAAGGTGTGAAGTCACTACAATTGGATGACTAATTTTATTTTCCATGTCAAATGTAAAGCATTGAGATGAGAAAACTGATTAGTTAGTTTAGAAAGATTTACTTATAATCTGAAGCTACTCGAGTTTCCCTATTATGCTCAAACCACTTTTCAAAAATCTCGGTTAATTACTGGCTTTTATTATCTGCTATGAGACCCTTTCATAGGCTAGCTACCAAACTAGAAGGGATGAAATTGATAAAGCTGGTTCTTGAACGGCAAACAACTAGGTGTTGTATTCACGATGAAAAATCTCTTCTTAAAAAAAAAAAAAAAAAAAAGTTGAACCTCAACCTTGAGGGCTCCCCACCGACCCTGTCCTGGGCCATTGTGGAGAAAGTAAATCGCAGAATGTGCCTCCAAGGAGCCAGGGTGGAGAGCTAATGGATAGGCCAGCCCTGAAATGGTAACGTGTATCTATTATTGAATCACGGACACAACAGTACTCATTTTGCTTTCTAGTCATTAATAAATTTTCTTTTTAAATAATAGTAGTAAGTAGTTGACAAGTGTATTTTGTACACTTAAACTAGGATATTTGTTGGTTATTTTAATAAATTATAGCTAAATTCTATGTAAATTATGTTTGCCAAGTATAACTCGATGAAAATGGTGAAATTAAGTTAAAGAAACGAAAAATGGGCAAAAAGTGAAGAAATTCAAGGTTCAAGGACCTATTTGCAAATGTTCAAAAGGAGTGAAAAAGGATCAAAACACACCAACAGGAAACCTCGAGCCTTACGTACTACAGCCCTGTTGGTATTCATTAAAAAAAAGAGATTTGGACGAACCCCTCCCATTGGTCGCAAAGCATGAAACGAAATGTGAGAAAAATAAAAGCAAAAAGGGTTCGCGAACCTCCTGCGAACCTTTCCAGGATGGATACAAGTGAGTAAATGAAGAAACCATGTTACTCTTAACATAATCAGTTATAAGCTAGCTAATAAGTAGCCTTCATATGTTTTTTTTTTTTTAAATGATCGAATTGCGCAAAAGTTTGGAAGGAAATCTATAAATACCCATTTCTTCAAAAAGATAATCATGCAATTCAAATATTCTCTTTCAAATAGCTATTTCCCATCTTGGTCCTATTTGAGCATCGAAATCAGAGAGCTTATGAGGTCAAAATCATAACTAGGTGAGAGGATTTGTTGATCCAGTTTTTACTATCAACAAATTGGTGCCATCTGTGAAAAAATCCTGAACGAAGTATACCACGAAACTCTATTACCACTAGGAGTTCTTGGAAATCTGTTAGATCCACAAAAAAAATGAATGAAATAGTAGGAAAGCCATCACCGGAAGTTGTAGTTGAAGGGTATAGCAGCGATAATAGATAGCGATGCTAATACTAAATGGTAGCGAGAAGACGCTCAACAACGTCGCTTAAGAAAGAAGATATCCATTGCGAAGATAATTCAGGAAATGGCAGGAAGCCTGAAAATGTTAACGACGGAGAATGTGTCGTTATGTGCACAAATTGAAAATCCGAAATAAAATTGGCAGAAAGAATCTGGTGAGAACAGAGAAAAGCATGCCGCAAGCTCCCTCGAAGAAGAGCTGGTGATTTTGTCTGAATGACCATTAGCATAATTATTAGAAACTTGAATAATAATTACTTAAAAAAACTTCAGTTACAATTGATAATAGTGGTAGAAGTAGTTCAAGAACAGATGATGATGAATATCCAAAGACATGGGTGGCCATGACAAAGGGACATGGGATGCTACCAAGCACTTGTTTGGTAGGGATTAAAACTTAGATTTTAATTTAAGTCAAAATCAACAATTAATTTTAATAATATATTTTATGGGATCCACAAATTTTCATTCACATTTCATCAACTTTTATCGAATATCCTCTAGAAATCTTTTTTAAATCCCCACCAGTCATGGGCTAAATTCAATCATATCCTCTCCTAACAAATTGTAATTGTTTGTAGGGGTTTTGATATTTGTACACCAGATTTGACACCCCGGTGTACTGACCACTCACAATAAAGGGGGCTCGACCAATAAAAATATCAGAGATGTTAAATCCGGTGTACACATAGCAAAACCCTTGTTTGTAATATATCCTAGGAATTGTATCTAATCCACTAAACCTAAATCCAGTTAGTACTTGGGAGATGATGCGAGTTATAGCCAACCAATTCTAGTTGATAAAGGATACTTCGTGATAAATCTTCCTTTGAACAATCATGCTACACAACCAGAGTCGATGACATTTTTTTTCCAGACAACTCTTGACAGGTTTTCATTGAAAATTGAGGGGAAAAAAAGAGGACACATAAAAACACACAATCACAGGCTGCCAAATCACCCTGTTTTTAGTCCCTATTTGTTCAGCATTTTTGTCCTTTGCAAGCTTTGCCCCCCAAAAATAGGACTATAATTAACTAATTTATCTCTCCAATCTTTACCAAAATAATTTTTAAAAAAATCCCATAATTAAAAAAAAATAAAGAAATGCCTTAACTAAAACGTAATAAAATAAATAAATCAAATAAGAAAAAAAAATTCAATTTCAATTTTTATATAAATTAGTGTGTAATTTTAGCATTTTTTTAATTTCAATTTTATCCATTATCAACACCACAATGCTAATTGCTAAATAATGTAATCTAGAGAGTTTCAATTTTTCATTAAATTAGATTTTGAGATTTTATCTAAGAAAATGATGTCGTGGTTTAATATTGAACAATATTTAAAAACAAAATATTTATTAGTTATGGAACTTATCCTAAGATTATGTATTTTGGTCCATAAAACTTACAGTGGAGCCAACTCATAAGAGAGTCATTTATTTGTCAAACATGATGGTATAAATGATGCATATCCAGTGCGAAAGATTGAAGAAAATCTATATTCGATCTCTTTATATATTTCATCAGTATTTAGTATATCAGTCATAAACCCTAAATCTTTCTACAAAATCTTCTCTGATATGGCGTCGACTGGCAATAAAATTAAACGTAACGATCCAAATCTTGAAATTTGAAATTGCTACATAAACAACAACGTTCTTTTTTTTCCTTTCAAAAATTCAAGTTTAATTAAAAAAAAAAATTCTTAATTTCCTTTTTATTTTGTAATTTACCCTTACAGAAGTTAAAAGTTCCAACAATTATTGGGGAAAAATGATTTAAGATAAATAACTTTAATTTGTTAAATAATGAAATTAAAATGAATGTTAGTGTATATTAACGGAGTTAAATTCAGCAACGCGTTATCCACCGATCAACTTAGTTGGACCATTTTTCAGATTTTTAATTCTGTGAAAATTTTAAAGTATTTTATAAACTCATTCAAGTACAGCAAAATATAATTTTAGAATTTTCTAATATTAGGCACTCAAATAGACACTCAAACATGTAAAAAAAAAAAAATTGTTCTTGCGCCACGTGGCTCTCATAAATGGTTGTTCACCTCTTGGTTACCACATTTTTTTAATAAATTACCTTCACATTCATGGTGTGTTTTTTTTAGGCTCCACCAAAGCAGAACGGAGGTGTTAGGATCATCTACCTAGATAAAAGAAATATATATTTGAATAAAATGAAAGGGACATACACCTAACCTCCAATTGTAGAAAATATCAACAAGAAAGAGCCGAAAATTGGCAGGAAAAACTTTATTTGTGTATGAGATATTAATTTAGAAAGTTATAAGAAAATCGGTATTTACAGACAAAGAAACCGGTATGAGAAAACTATATATGGTATTTACATAACAAAACCATATACGGTATTTGCATAAACCGGTAAGTGCAATGTAGTCCAATATCCGGTAATCAATTGATCCGGTATCCATTCTTCAATATCCGGTATGCAATGGAAACCCATATCCGGTAAGCACCAAATACAATGTTGTACTCCAATATCCGGTAACCATCAAATGCACTTCAATCCGGTATTATCAACATCCCCCTCAAGATGGCAGTGTTTATTTAACACTCTCATCTTCCTGAGTAGTGAGCTAAATCTCGTTCCAGCCAGCGGTTTGGTTAATAAGTCTGCCAATTGCTGCTGAGAGGAAGTATGCAGCATCTTTACTTCATTGGCTTGAACCTTATCCCTTACCAAATGACAATCTATTTCTATATGCTTAGTCATTTCATGAAAAATCGAGTTACTTGCTATATGTATAGCAGACTGACTGTCACAAAACAGTAATGCAGATTTTGTATGATCAATGCTCAAATCCTTCAATACATTTCTTAGCCATGTGAACTCACATACTGCAGTAGCCATGGACCTATATTCAGCTTCAGCTGAAGATCTTGATACAGTGTGCTGCTTTTTAGACTTCCATGATATTAGGGAATCTCCCAAAAATATACAATACACTGTAATAGACCTTCTTGTATCAGCACATGCTGCCCAATCAGCATCGCAGTACCCTTTGAGTTGAAGATCTGAGTTGCTAGGAAAAAATAGTCCTTGCCCTGGTGTCCCTTTCAAATACCTCAGTACATGATAGGCTGTCTCAAGGTGAGGTTGTTTAGGTGATTGAAGAAACTGGCTCAAGACTTGAACAGCATAAGACAAATCAGGTCTAGTAATTGCTAGGTATAGAATTCTACCCACAAGCCTTCTATAAACACTAGGATCATCAGTGACCTCTCCTTCATCATTTCTCAACTTCAAATTGCAAGGTAATGGATTGCTTGTTGGCTTTGCACCAAGATATCCAGCATCAGTCAGGATATCTAATGCATATTTTCTTTGACAAACTGCAATTCCTGTTGATTTTTGTGCTACTTCAACACCTAAGAAGTATTTCAAAATTCCTAAGTCTCTCAGTTTGAACTGCTTGTTCAATTCATCTTTGAACCTTTCAATGTAAGCCAGATCATTCCTCCCAATTATTATATCATCCATGTATATCAAAAGTGTGGTGAATGAGCAGCCATCTGTTTTACTAAACAATGAATGATCAGACCTTGATTGCCTGAAAGCCTATGACAGAATGTAAGAAGCGAGCTTCATGTTCCATTGCCTCGAAGCTTGTTTCAATCCATAAATGATTTGTTTAGCTTGCAAACTAGTGGATTCCCACACTTCCCCTGCTGCTCATAACTTGGAGGCATGAGCATATAAACCTCCTCATCTAATTCTCCATGTAGAAAAGCATTACTGATGTCTAGTTGATGAAGATGCCAATGTTTATTGGCTACAACTGCTAGAAGTAACTTAACAGTCACCAATTTTGCAAAAAAGGAAAATGTTTCTTCATAATCCAATCCAGCCTGTTGAGTGAACCCCTCGGCTACCAGTCGTGCATTCTTTCTCTCTTCTGTGCCATCAAATCTCATTTTAACTTTGAACACCCATTTATAAGCAACTGGGGTTTTATGTTCAGGAAGTTCAGTGACCTACCAAGTGTTGTTGGACACTGATGCCTCATATTCAGTATCCATAGCCTCAATCCAATCAGGATATTGGGATGCCTCAATATAATCCCTGGGCTCAAGAGTAGCAGACAAAGCCAAGGTAAAACTCCTTTGAACAGGAGACAACAAAGTATATCCCAGATAGTCTTCAATGGGATAATGTTTGCCAGATTTAGAGTCTCTCTTCATGGAATTTGACTGAAGAGGTGGCAACTGAGACATAAGACCACAATGATAATCTTGCAGGTACTGAGGAGCACGTTTAGGTCTAGTGGATTTCCTTACAGGAGTAATGAGAGGTAGTGAAGGATCTACAAATGAGGATGGATCAAATAAAGCACAAGATGGTTGAGGATTTTGGTATTTCAGATGTTCTTGAGTTATGTGGACTGTGAATAAGATAAAACTCATCAGTATTTGAATTAGAGGTCATGGGAAACAAAGTATGGAAATGATGATGAATATCATCAGATTTTGATAGTGAATCAAGAAAGGCAGAACTATGATAAGGGAAAATATTTTCATGGAAAAGGACATCTCTGGAAACAAAGGCAGATTTGGTCTTATGATTAAAGAGTTTGTACGCCTTAATACCAAAGGGATAGCCAACAAAGATGCAAGGGATAGCTCTTGAATCAAATTTGGTTCTATTTCTTTTCAAGGTAAATGCATAGCAAAGGCACCCAAAAACCTTGAAATTGTTATAAAGTGGTACGGTTTGGAATAGTATTTTATAGGGTGATTTGTTGTCAAGTAGTATAGTAGGTGTCCTGTTTATTATGTATGTGGTTGTCAATATGCAATCTCCCCAGAAAAGATCAGGTAAATTGGCTTGGAATTTGAGGGCTCTGGCAACATTGAGTAAGTGCTGGTGCTTTCTTTCAACCACACCATTTTGCTGAGGTGTTTCAACACAACTCAGCTGATGAACAATTCCTTTTGAAAGATAGAAGTCAGTCATTTTAAATTCAAGACCATTGTCAGATCGAATAGTTCTTATATTGCATTGGAAATGAGTTTGAATGAGGTAATAAAATGACTGAATGTAAGTTCTGGTTTGAGATTTTTCGCTCATCGGGTATGTCCATGTCATTCTACTAAAATCATCAAGAATTGTTAGAAAATATTTTGAACCATCCAAAGAAGGGACTGGATAAAGCCCCCAAATGTCACAATGAATAATTTCAAACTGACGTGAAGCCTTAGTCTTACTGTTAGGAAATGGTAGTCTATGTAACTTGGCTAAAGGACAGATAGTACAATGCAATTCTTTATTGAATTTAATATTAGGAACAGATTTATGTAAAATGGAGAGTTTAGAAATAGGTAAATGTCCGAATCGACAATGCCAAAGATCGATATTCATTTTGACATTAGAATCAACAATGGTGCCACAAACAGGAATAGCAGACTTATTACATTGAAGAAGAAAACTAGAAATATCAGCAGAATTTCTGGTGTTGAAATTGTCAGGATGACAGTGTGATGGCTGAACATTGATTTGAGGTTAAGATTGTTGGAAATGGTAGAGTCCATGCTCAAGTTTGCCTACCCCAATCATCTTCCATGTTGAAAGATCCTGAATGAAACAAGCATCATGAGAAAACATTAGGCAGCAATTATGTTCAAGTGTTAGCTTGCTAATAGATATAGTACAACCAAGACATTGCTTAAGTATAGAGTAGGTGATAACTTCACTTTTCCAATGTGAGTCACTACCACATTGTTCTCATTAGGCAACCTCACATAAGCACCAATAACAGCAGATACAACAACCAAATAATGAGCAGAGTATACCATATGTTCTGAAGCACCAGTGTCGATTATCCATTCATTTGCAACTAATGGATAATCCACATGAGCCTGATTACCTGAGAAAGCAAATGGATCAGGATCTGTTGGAGAAGATAAAGGTGTGTCATGAGCTTGAGGTTGTTGAACAATCTGACTTTGCAACTGAGGTATCAACATAGACAGAATTTGTTGACATTGATTTGGAGTAATAGTAAGTTGTGATAGAGACTTCAACATTCCTGATGCTTCACTACTAGATGTTTGACCTTGATGAGTTTGTCCTACAGCATTAACCACTGGAGATCTTCCTCTGTTAATTCTCTGATTTTGAGGATGATTTGGAGGATATCCAATCAACTTATAACGTTTGGCCTTGATATGCCCAGGTATACCACAGTGACTACATATAGGTCTCTCCTTTTTTTGATTAACATTAGCAAAATTGAACCTTTGATTGAACGATCTCTGCACAGATTTACCAACAAAGGCAACAGTATCATGTGTTACTTGTTTACCCGTACTTATCTCATTTTGCCTTTCATCTTATAACATAAGTGCAAAAATCTTGTTCAATGAAGGCAATGGATCCATCAACAGAATTTGACCTCTAACACCAGCAAAGTGTTCATCACCCATGAGAAACTGCATTATCTGCTCCTCATGTTTATAATCAGTGCTATCAGTATTTGGCCTATAGTTTTCCAATTCTTCCCATAGACCTTTGAGCCTGTTAAAGTAGGAATTAATGAAATTGTTCCCCTGAGAAATTGAAGCAATTTGTTTCTTCAATTCATATATCCGAGGACCATTCGCCTGACTATATCTATCACGCAATTCGATCCATATATCTCTGGCTGAATCCTTGTGCATCACGCTTGGATAAAGCTCCATAGATATTGAATTAATGATCCAAGAGGAGACCACATGATTACACCTTCTCCAAGCTGTAAACAATGAATCATCCTGAGAAGGTTTTGTAATAGATCCATCCACAAATCCTTCTTTATTTTTCACACTAAGCGTCATGGTTGCTACACAACTTCATGTCACGTAGTTCTCCTCAGTTAGAGTGACAAAAATAAGTTGCATTCCAGTATTATCTCCATAATGAAGATAATAAAGACTACTTGGATCACTTATCAGTCGATTGATTGCAGAAATTCCATCAGATCCAGCTGCATTTTCAGCTGAAGATTCATGAACAAAATTCGCCCATTCAAATTGACTTTGAGCTTCCGCCTGAACACTAGAATCTCCCGCCATCAATAATTGATGAAATTCAGAATGAGAAACTCATAGAAATCGTGCACGGAAAGAGCAATTCTGCTCTGATACCATGTAGAAAATATCAACAAGAAAGCCGAAAATTGGCAGGAAAAACTTTATTTGTGTATGAGATATTAATTTAGAAAGTTACAAGGAAACCGGTATTTATAGACAAAGAAACCGGTATGAGAAAACTATATACGGTATTTACATAACAAAACCATATACGGTATTTGCATAAACCGGTAAGTGCAATGTAGTCCAATATCTGGTAATCAATTGATCCGGCATCCATTCTTGAATATCCGGTATACAATGGAGACCCATATCCGGTAAGCACCAAATACAATGTTGTACTCCAATATCCGGTAACCATCAAATGCACTTTAATCCGATATTATCAACACCAATCAAAGGAATAAAATTTGAAAGTGGTGAGTTTATTACTCATGAATTCAATCAATTTTGTGATAAACATGGCTTACGCAGTGAATTAACTGCACCATATACTCGGGAGCAAAACGGAGTGGCTGAAAGGAAGAATCAAACGATTGTTGAGATGTCAAAAAGCTTGCTAAAGGCTAAGGGAATGCTAGACCAATTTGGGGGCAGAGGCTGTTGCTACTGTAGTCTGCTTGTTAAATTTATCTCCAACACAAGCTGTTTTGAAACAAACTCCATATAAAGCTTGGAATGATACTAGACATTGGGTAAGTCACTTAAAAAATTTCGGTGCCTATGCTTTGAAAGATTCACATAATCGTAGTAAACTTGATGAAAAATCTGCAAAATGTATTTTTGTGGGTTATTGTTGTCAATCTAAAGCATGTAGGCTATATAATCCTGTTAGTGGAAAAATAGTTATCAGTAGGAATGTTGTATTTGATGAAGAAGCAAGTTGGAATTGGCATGAAAAAGATGGAGTTGTCGATGAGAATAATGAAGTTATTCATATCAAAGTGCCAACAAGTGAACCTTCACCAACTAGAGAAGTGGTACTAACTCCTTCGAGTTCACCAAGCATAGTCCTCTCAAATTCAACAACATTTAGCCCTTCAAGTAATAGCACTTCTGTAAGGAAATTCAGGTCATAAGGGAAATTTATGAGACAACTCAAGCTTTGATCGTTTCAGATCCTATCAACTTTTAAGTAGCAATAAATAAAGAACAATGGTGTAGTGCAATGAAAGAAGAGCTTGAGGCAATTAATAAAAATGATACATGGGAATTGGTGGACCTACCTGAAGGTAAAAATGCTATTGGAGTAAAATGGGTTTAGAGAACAAAGTACTATTCAAACGGAAAAATAGAAAAGCACAAGGCTCATCTTTATCAATATATTTATTCTTGAAAAACTATTGATTGATTCAACCTTTGAAAATTATTTTATCAAAGTTTTTCTCACCTAACACCTAACACTTAAGCTTCATTCATTAAAGTGTTAACCTATTTTTCTCTCATTATACTCAACTTTGAAGACATCGTTTATTGAGAGAAAAATTTCAAATTGTAAACTCAAACTTGTGGGTCATGTTGAGATCCCGTAAAGCTCAAAATTGTATAAGGATCGGTGCTTCTTGTTTGTAAGTCACCGAAAGCTTTGTAAAGGGTTGGCTTGCACCATAAGTCAATCAACATAGTGAAAAGGCCTTGCTCGTGACGGAGAGCTCAATAACAGAGGACGTAGATAATTGATTGGGATCGAACCTTCACAATTATATTGTTTGAACACTCTCTTCACTTTTACTTGTTGCTTTTGAGATTGTGCATAATTATTTGATTGACTTATACATTACCATATTATTTGAAATTAAATCAATCTTCGAAAAGGTTTGTATAAACCAATTCACTCCCCTCTTGGTTAGCTATTCTTGGGTTATCATAAATGGAGTGTGCCACATTATTAAAAAGCAACCAAGCAAAGTTAAATCAGATCATGGGAAATAAATTTAGTGGATGGAGGCAAGTAAATAATTTTTCTCACATCCGGCCAAAAGGATTTCAATACTGTGTGTTTCTAATGCTTTCCATTTTATTATTATTATTGCGGAATCAAACTTAGGTTAATTGGACCTGTATGTATAATCATCTAGAAAACTAATTAAAATTGACGAGTTCCTTTAATTAGTCGATTCCGCACTTAAGGTCGAACATAATCTAGAGAATTTAGAACTTTCAAGTGGTATCATAGCATAATTGTGTGTCCTGACCTTACATTGTCTAGATGAGTACCTCATTGACTGTCCCGCCTATTTTGACGGTAACAATTACGCATATTGGAGCGTTAGGTTGAGAGCATTTTTGAAATCTATGGATGAGAGAATTTGGTTGAATATAGTTAACAGTTAGTCTGCTCCTAGTACCACGGTTGATAATATTGTCACTCCCACCCCCATAGAAAATTGGTCTAAAGCTGAACTAAATAGATGCAACTGGATTAGCAAAGCTCTACATACCCTATTTATGGTTGTTTTCCCATAAGAGTTTAGAAAAGTGTCCATGTGTAAGGTTGTGAAAGAAGTTTGGAATATCTTAGAAACTACACGTGAGGAAACTCAGGCGGTTAAGAGTTCGAAGTTGCAGATGTTGACCACTAGGTTTGAAGAAATCAGGATGAGAGATAATGAGACTTTTGATGCCTTTTACGCGAGCCTAAATGACATAGTTAATTCTAGCTTCAACCTAGGAGAGAAAATTCTCGAGCCTAAGATAGTGAGAAAAATTCTTAGATCCTTACTCGAGCGTTTCAGGCCTAAAGTCACGACGATTGAGGAAGAGGCAATTGTTATAAGATCAAGAGGCTGAAAGAAGACAACAGATCTTGGAGGTTACAGTAGGTAGATCAAAAAGTCTAGTGGAGTGGCTAGACAGTATCTACGGTAGTAGATTGTGAGACTGGAAGATTGACCACAGATCTTAGAGATTACAGGAATTACAAGAGTTAGAACTAGTAAAAGTTGCTAGACTGAAATCACATTGTATCACTAATTGTCTATAGTGTAGATAACTGGCTTGATCCCGGAGTTTTTCCCACGTTGGGTTTCTCCGTCAACAAATTATGTGTTTTTACTGTTTTCCATTTATTATTATTATTATTATTGTTATTATTATTATTATTATTATTATTATTGCTACATTCAAACTTAGGATAATTGGACTTGTATGTATAATCATCTAGAAAAATAATTAAAATTGACTAGTTCATTTAATTAGTCGATTCCGCACATAAGGTCAAACCTGATCTAACGAATCTAGAACTTTCAATCCGTTTTGGACAGACTTTGATTTCCAGCAAGATTCATCTGATAGGTGTTGGTAATGTATCTCTTCACCTTCCTACTCTATTGTACTTAATGGGAGCTTATATGGATTCATTAAGGATAGAAGGGGATTGAGACAAGGTGACCCCCTATCACCATTTCTTTTTGTGATTTGCCTCGAATATTTCTCAAGATCTTCGAAGGTGACCACTAGCATTACTGATTTCAATTATCATCCTAAGTATAAGTTTAAGTGTTAGTGTTAGATCATTGTAATTGGCTATTCTGTGAACAAAAGGTCCAACTTGAACATTTTGAAAGTTTAGGAACTTAATTGTAAAGTTTCATAGTTAGTTGTATAATGTAGGGTTCGAGATCCAAGTTTGGAACACAAAGGAAACTCGCCGCATTTTAGCTAGTGCTCGCGGGAGTCCTGCTCGAGCGGATGAAGCAGAACATCCAGCGGTCGACCTTCGCCCACCTGTCGCTCGAGCGACAGGGCGAACATGCTACTCTCTCGAGCGACCGTTTTATGGCCAGACCGAATTCGCGATTTCGCGAGATTTTTATTAGCCAATGTTTCCATATTCGTCCAACATATAAAAGCGGGCATTGCGCATTCGGGAAAGAGAGATTGAACATTATATATTCCAAGAAAAAATAATTATTCTCTCAAGAGCTAAACCTTCATCCAGATCAATCACTTCATTATATGTGCCCTTCAGATTGAAAACATCAAATCCTTCAATCAATACACTGGTGTTATTCTTCACTTGGATCTGTCAGGAAGATTGTGTCTTCAACTTGGCTGGCTGCAAAGATCAAGGAAGAAACTGAAGAACGAGGAGTTCTTGATGGATCTACAGGAGATAAACTGTGTGAAGAGTCAAGAGTGGAGTTCACGTGTTCACTTGAAGAGGACTGCTTTACTACGAAGAGTTAGGATTGGTGTTCGTGTGGACATTCCAGAAGAGCTGCTTCAAACTTCAGACGAGAGATCAGAAAGTTTGTGTCGTCAACTTTGCGGTGGTCTACAAGTTTATTATACAGTTTATAGTGAATCTTTGACAGGCAAAGCGCCCGGAGTTTTTCCCATGTTGGGTTTCTCTATGAATAATTCTTGTGTTGTTTACTGCTTTAGTTATTGCTTTCATATTACTGTGGTAGTTCAAGATAGGATAAATTGAATTGGTTGATTAATCACCTAGACATAATTAACTTGTGACTTGTTGTATGTTAATTAAATTTTAATTCCACATTTATATCTAATCACCCCCCTCTAGGTGTAGTTGGGTCGAATATCCAATTTTTCAAGTGGTATCAGAGCTTAAATTCGATTCTTGACCCATAATTGTTAGTCTAGATGAGTCAATCACTTTCTATACCGCCTTACTTTGATGGTTCTAATTATGCTTATTGGAAAGTTAGGATGAGAGCCTTTTTTAAGTCTTTAAATGAGTGCGTTTGGCTTTGTGCGCAAAATTGCTGGTCTGCACCCTCTACTACTGTGTTAGGAGTTATTACTCCTATTGATATTTCCCTTTGGACCAAAGAGGAACTGTCTGAGCGTAATTGGAATAATAAAGGTCTGTATGCTTTGTTTATGGATGTGTCTCCTGAGGAGTTTAGGAGAGTATCTTTGTGTGAGACTGCTAAGGAAGTTTGACATATTTTGGAGATAACCCATGGGGGTACTAAAATTGTGAAAAGCTCCAAGTTATAAATGTTGACATCTAGGTTTGAGGAACTTAAGATGAATGATGATGAGAGGTTTGATGAGTTCTATGCTAAGTTGAACGATATTGTAAACTTTAGCTATAATCTAGGAGAAAGGATCCCCGAGGTTAAAATCGTTCGTAAGTTTCTTAGATCCTTACTTGAAAGGTTTAGGCATAAGGTAACTGTTTTTGAAGAAAGCAAGGACCTTGATAATATTAAGATAGAAGAACTCGTAGAATCCCTTCAAACCTATGAATTGACCTTAGTACAACCTAAGAAACAAAAGTCTATTGCCTTGAACACCTGTAGGGAAAAAGATTCAGAGTCTAGTGATGGTAAGTCCCTTAAGGGTGAGGAAATAACCTACTTTGTTAAGAAGTTTAATTAAGCCTTTAGAAATAGACAGAAACCACAGGCGAGGAAGAGAAGTCCACCTAGGAAGTTTTAGAAAGAAAAACATGATAGAAGTGGTGGTAAAGTGTCTAGTAGTGAGCTCCAGTCAGTTAGATGCCATGAATGTCAGGGGATTGGGCACTATAGGAATGAATGTCTTAATCTTAAGAGGAGCTCCACGAGAGATAAAGGTAAAGTCTTAGTTGCTACAATGTCTCATGATGATTCTAGTGATAGTGATCCTAGTGTGCAGTCAGATGGTGAGAAAATAGGAAAGTACATGACCTTCGTGTCTCAGGTAGAGAGTGGATCTAATAAGGCTAATAAGCAGGTTGTGTCTGATGACTCTAGTGAGAGCTGTACTGATGACTCGATGTGGAGAGTGACATTCGAGCAGTGTACCAGGAGTTATATAAGGAGAGTCTTAAAATTAAGAAGTCAAATATTACCCTTCTTAAGAAGTTTGACTTGCTGGAGCAAAAAAAAAAAGAAGAAGTTAGCCAGTGAACTTCAAGACTCTGTCAAAAACTTGAGTGAGTTGAAGTGTAAGAATGAGAGGATAGAAGAGACAGTTAAGACCCTCACGAGTGATCTAGAAAAATCCAACTCACAACTTGAGGCTTTCTCTAGTGGGACTAAGAAGTTAGATAGCATCTTAGGTATGAACAAGCCTATAGGTGATAGATGAGGTCTAGGTTATGTAAGAACAAATCTTATGTAGCTAGTACCTCTAGGACTTCTTTCATTTCGGCTTCCACTCAGCCACACCTTGCTAAAAATTCTGATCCTACAGGTAAGCGCATCGTAGGACAGAGGATTCGTAGATTCGTAGGAATTCTGGTTCTCAAAATCATTATCAGCCACCTCGTATGCCTAGGTTTGTACCCACATGCCATCACTGTAGAGCTTTGGGTCACATTAGGCTAATATGTCGTTAGTTTGTGCGTAGGGAGAGAAATCAGGATATTCCTAGTCAGGTCAATCATCTTTCCAGTCAGATTGTTCAGTTGACTGAGATGATCTCTAGGTTTGTACCCACATGCCATCACTCTAAATCTCAGTTACTGGTGCTTATGCACCCAACTGATCTCGTTCTTGGGAATCTGCACGCATTGAGCATATCATATATGCATTGTTGCATTCATTTTACATCATACGTGCTTTACTAGTTTTTGTGTGTTTTGTTTTGGTTTTTATTTTTGTTTTTTGTGTGCTTGATATTTTGTTTTTGTTTTTGTTTTGTGTGCTTTTAATGCTTTTTGATATATGAAAAATTCAAAAACATTGAAAAATTGAAAAATAAAAAATATTTGTTTATGTGGACTACTACATTATGTGTGTTATACTTGATAATGGACGTTGTGATCGAATATGCACTGATTAGATGAATAGTCCAATTCTCATCACATGACTAGAATTTTTGTGGAGTATTTGGTATATGTTTCATCATGTACATCCTGCACTGCACACACTGACCATGTAAATAGGTTTAGACCGCATGTGTGAGATTTGAGGGTGTCATTTGTTGATAGGGTAACTCTGAACATGAATTGACTATTTAGTTAGACCTTAGTTCATATTCATACCCCATATTTGTAAAATTGTTACACTCATATCTTAATTTTTTTCTTCGAGGCTATTTGACTCGAGCAATTAAGTCTGAAGGGTATCTCTATACTTGGTGCCTATGGTCATCTGACTTAGGATAACCGACCTAAAGCTTGCTACAGAGGTCATCTTAGTTACTCAATGAATTAGAACATGCACTTAAGATGAAAAATTATGAGTTGTTGAAAAAAAAATTGAGCTGTTTCAATATTGAAAAATCCAAAAAAAATAAAAATTACATATGCTCATAGATAGGGGGAGTAAGAATTGACATATTAGCAAACGAACTTCGTGTATATGTTCTAACGTGCTTAAAAGTTTGACTTTCATGATTAGGAGAGTAGACCTATTGACATTGATTTTGCTTGTCTCTTCTCACAAATTTAAGGTTTGGAGTCTGTTTTACTTGGAAATAGTGACACATTACACATGGGTCACATATGCAATTTACTCCATTTAAATTTGTTTTATGTGTGTGGCAGCACTTGTGTTCCTAAATTTGTCATATTTGTGATCAACTGCGTTTTCTCGTTGACCAACATGTTGAATACGTGCCATATTTTTTTCAAAAAAAAAATTCAGTCGTACTAGTTTTGGAAAATGTGCTATATTTGTCAATATTTGAAACTGTGTTTAAAAATGATTTTTTCAAACATCTGGTTCTATTTTTGAAATTTGAACTTTCGCTTGAATACCGCTCGAGCGACACTTGCAGAATGTTTCTCGCTCGAGCTTCGCCAGACCTTTGCTAGACCTTCGTTCGAGCGACAGCTATTTAAAATACACGACTGAACCTCATTTTTCATAAAATTCTGGCACCTCTCTTGATTTTCTCTCAATTCGTTTGTTGTAATTCATCAAAAACGTGCAACCTAATGTGTGGGCATTTGATTTAGACCTCATTAACGTCAAATTATCCATCAAATTCAACGAATTTCCAAGGTAATTTGCATAAACCCTTGTTTTCGAAGTTTTGGGGTTTTTCGAGTTTTAATTGATTTTGGGTTGATTTCTTCACATGAATTCGTGCATTGTATGCTTATGAATGTGCCTTGAACGTGTTTGCATCATTTATAACACATTTGAGTTCGATTTTAGCGTGTTTCTTGATTTTTCGAGTTGTTACTTTTGGGCTTGAATTTGGTGCCTATTTTTATTCATTTTTGGTCATGTTTGTTATCAAATTCGATGTTGAGATATAGGTTATGCATTGTGTGTGGTTGGTTTGGCTTGGTTGGGCTTGAATTGGTTTGTACATCACATTTTTATAGTGCCCGTCAGGTGTTCGATATATTGTTTCATTGGCATTTTCGTGTGTTTTTTGCTACACTTTCACACACACTAGTCATATTTCTTGTCGTGAACATATTTATACTCTCATGTCTCGATTTGAAGTTGATTTGCATTGAGTTTTTGCATCCTGACATGGAACGCATACCGCGTCGCGGTACCTTGACGTCGCTGCACCATGTCTTGTCGTCGCTGCACCACATCATTCCTATACGTTCTTTTCCTTTCATGACATATTTGACACTTTTGCATTGATTTGAGAGCATTTGTTCGGTCTTACATCGTTTTACGTGTCTAGACGTATTTGTGCATCGTTTTACGTGCATGTGCATTCGTGTATCGTTTTACATGCTTTGTGCATTTTTGGCATAGTTTTGCGTGTGATTGATGTCTTTTTACATTATTTTGCTTGCTTCAACTTATTTTTACATTGTTTTGCGTGAATGCCTCCATCGTGCATCATTTCACGCATCTCAATGCATTTGGTTGTATTGCCGTATCTTGTAGTCTATACTCTCTTTCGTAGCATCTTTTGACGTGTTGTTCTGCAATCATGTCACAGATGCCGCCTAAGAGAGCAAGGACCGCAGCTGTGCAGCCCAGTGGCTCATCTTCCTTCAGTCGAGTTCTTTTGAGGTTTTCACTTCCCAATTCTTCCTTCGTCCAGTTCTCGTGGAGCGTGAGGTGATTCTTTCTAACCTTTCCCCCCGATATCGCTGTCATAACATCATGGGGTTGGGATTCTCTTTTGACTGGATTAGTACCACCACCTGACCTCTTGGTTCACGAGTTCTACGCGAACATTCATGAGGTGGATGATGCTTCTTTTCGGGTCTATCTTAGAGGTCGTACTCTTAGGACTTCACCCATAGTCGTGGCCGAGTCTCTTCATATTCCTAGGGTTCTTCACCCTATTTACCCTTATCTTTCTGTCGAGACAGGCCCTTCCGATACAATAGTATATTCTACTCTGTTTGGTACCCATTGGTAGGGGGTTCCACCGTAGTCCGCACTGAATCGCTTTCTACTGACCGTTAGCTTTTGTTGCCTATTGTGTGCACAAACCTGTAGCCAGTTGGGCATATATCTTCCTTACCATCTGATAGGGTTAGATTTCTTTACGTCATTCTTCATGGTGACTCTGTTGACTTGCCTACCTTTTTGTGTCAGCATATACTATGCACTTTTCGCACTCCCGATCGCAGGTTAGGTCTTCCCTATAATTGTCTTATTTATAGGTTAGTTATGGCCCTTGGTGTTACCTTTCATGAGGGTCCTTCTCGTCAGATAGGTCGTCCTATTGGTCATGCGACCATGTCACAGAGTTGATCATATGCCCCTTCTGCTTCTGCTCCAGCTAAGCCTGTTAATCCTGCGGCGCCAGTTGATCCTATATGTGATCTTCTTAGTGGTTCTTCGACCACCTTTCTTCTGATATTCCATCCACTTCTTCTACTCCTACCCCTCCTGTTTCGTCTTCGATTGACCCTATAGCCGCCTTGATGGCCAGATGTCTACATTGGTCAGCCAACAGGATCGATTGCTAGTCGAGGTGACTCAAACTCGGGTTGATGTCACTGACTTATGGGGAGCTGTGACATATCTTCAGCGACATGTGAGATGGATGCGTGATCATTGGGATGCAGGGATCGATGATTCAGATGCTACTGATGAGGACGACGCTCCAGCTTCGTAGTTTAGGGCTAGCTATTTAGTAGTAGGCTCTCATTCTTTTTGGATTTGCTAGAATTGTGGTAGGTTCTTGATGTATTCACTTCTTTTGTACCAAACTCTAGTTATTTATGTAGTGATTTTGCTTCATTTCACTTGTGTTATTCTTTACGCTATATGGTTTATTGATTATCTCTCATGGCGTTGATTGATTTATCTTTTCCCTTCAATATTTGTGAGGAAAATGGGGGAGATTTATTTGATTTTGGCTTGTGATTTGAGCAGCTACATTGTCATTTTCATGCTTGTCGTTTGGGGTCGTTGGGGTGAGACATAGATAATTGTTGCTTATACATTTGCATGCTTTTGATATATGTCTTTTGGGGTCGTTGGAGTGAGACAGATACTATTTGAAATTTGACTTGATTTACATTGATATGACATTTATACTTCTGCCTTATGTCGTGTGGGGTCGTTGGGGAGTGACATAGATACTATCTTTAAGACATCACTATGTTTTCATTTGATATATATTTTACATTTCTTGTGGGGTCGTTGGAGAGAGACATAGATACATTTTCCTACTATTTTAACTTCAAGTGAGTTTGCAGTAAGGGGGAGCTTGCACATTACTTGTGCATTGCATATCATGCACTGATATAGAGCATGTTATCACTGTATTTGTGTTGCACTTTATGCATAGCTGTTTGAGTTTTGATGTTTTGTGGTATTAATGCGTCTATGGTGTTTTGATTAGCATTAATATTGCATATCAAACTAGCATGCTTATTTGATTGACTATATTTTGTAAGCTTCTAAGTACTTTATTGCTTAACTCATGTATCACGTGCGTTTACACTGGGTATGTTAGTTTTGATTTCAGGATACAGGTTGAACAAAATGGAAGTTACATTCAGATGATTGTTGGACTTAGTTTTTTCTATACGTTTATTTTACCTTGTAATTGATTTTGTCACATAATACCAAAGTGGGAGTTTGTCAGTGTTAGATCATTGTAATTGGCTATTCTGTGAACAAAAGGACCAACTTGAATATTTTAGAAGTTTAGGGACTTAATTGTAAAGTTTCATAGTTTGTTGTATAGTGTAGGGTTCGGGATCCAAGTTTGGAACACGAAGGAAACTCATCGCATTTTCACTAGCTGCTCGCAGGAGTCCTGCTCTAGCGGATGAAGCAGAAAATCTAGCGCTCGACCTTCGCCCACCTATCGCTCGAGCGACAGGGCCCTTGCTCGAGTGAACATGCTCCTCGCTCGAGCAACCGTTTTACGACCAGACCTAATTCGCGATTTTACGAGATTTTTATTGGCCAATGTTTCCATATTCGTCTAACGTATAAAATGGGGCGCTACGCATTTGGGAAAGAGAGATTGAACATTATACATTCAAAAAAAAAATTATTCTCTCAAGAGCTAAACCTCTATCCAGTTCAATCACTTCATTATATGCGCCCTTCAGATTGAAAACATCAAATCCTTCAATCAATACACTTGTGTTATTTTTCACTTGGATCTGTCAGGAGATTGTGTTGTCAACTTGGCAAGCTGCGAAGATCAAGGAAAAAACTGAAGAACGAAGAGTTTTTGATGGATCTACAGGAGATAAACTTTGTGAAGCGTCATGAGTGGAGTTCGTGTGCTCACTTCAGGAGGACTGCTTTACTACGAAGAGTTAGGATTGGTGTTCGTGTGCACATTCCAGGAGAGCTGCTTCAAACTTCAGACAGGAAATCAGAAAACTTGTGTCGTCAACTTTGCTGGTGGTCTGTAAGTTTATTATACAGTTTATAGTGGATCTTTGACTGAAAAAGCCCCCGGAGTTTTTCCCACGTTGAGTTTCTCCGTGAACAATTCTTGTGTTGTTTACTGTTTTAGTTATTGCTTTCATATTACTGCGGTAGTTCAAGATAGGATAAATTGAATTGGTTGATTAATCACCTAGACATACTGTAACTTGTAACTTGTTGCATGTTAATTAATTTTTAATTCCGCATTACAGCTAATCACCCCCCTCTAGGTGTAGTTGGGTCGAATATCCGATTTTTCATTAAGAAAATTACACATTTATCATTTGCGGATGGGTTGATGCTATTTGCTAAAGGGGATGTTATTTCGGTGCTTATTTTGATGCATTGTTTGTCCAAGTTCAGTGATTGCTCAGGACTAAAGTTGAAATTCAACAAATCAAGTCTATATACGACAAGAATTAGAGGGGTAGATTTGGATGAAATTCAAGGAGTTGGCAAAATGCCGAAGGGGACTATGCCTTTAGATATTTGGGGATTCCACTTGTGGCAGAAAAATTGAAAGTTAGCCCATGTTTGAATTTCATTTTTCTATCTCCTATTTTCAACCACACAATCTTCCATAAAATAATATTACATGTAAATCGAAAACTTTTTCTTCCTTTTCAACAACTCATTTTTCAAAAAAAAAAAAAAAAAAAAAAAAACGCACTATTACACCCATTTTCATTTCCAAAAAATGGGGGCTTAGTCACTATGCCCCTTTTTTGGATAAGATTGCAGCATAAATTACTGCAGGTACACGTACTTTATTATGCTATGCCGGAAAGGCCAAATTGGTGAGGACAGTCTTGCAAGGGGTGGAATGTTTTTTGTTATCCATTTTTCCTATTCCGGTCGCGGTTAAGTCGAGAATCATATGGCTTTGTAGGAACTTCCTTTGGAACTCCAAAAAGTCTTTAATTACTTGGTTTGGGATTGCGAGAAATTTTAATGTTGGAATAATGCGTTGCTAGCCAAATCCCTATGGAATATACATGACGAGAAACACCCTTGGGTCCGTTGGGTCAATCATGTGTACTGCAAGGAGCAACTATTTGGGAGTGGACACCTAGGAAAGACGACTCCCCGTTAATGAAGAAGTTGGTGACCATTCGGGACTTGCTTATCCACAAAGAGGACAGTGTTCAGGCTGCAATTCAGCAGCTGGTGAGTTGGAATATTGGGGACAGTCTACTTATTCCACTGTCATATAACTACTTTTGACCGAAAGGAATTGTGAAAGTTTAGACAATGGATATTTGGAAGCCATTCATCACTCCAAAACACACTTTTATTTTTTGGCTAGGCACCCAGTCAAGGCTACTGACTAAGGATAGATTACAGTACTTAGAAATAGACGGAAGCTGTGTTATTTTTCGTGGACGAACAGTTGAGTCCTTCCAGTATCTGTTCTTCGCCTGTCCATTCAGCATGACGACGTGGGGATAGATTCGGCAGTGGCTGGGATTTCGACGGTGATTGTCTACTTGAGCTAGTGCAATGAAGTGGATTAAAAAGGAGGCCCGTGGGATATCTTGGCAAAGCAAAGTCAAGAGGATTGCTCTTGCTAGTACCATCTACTACATTTGGATGACAAGTAATAAGAAGATTTTTGAAGATTCTAGACCACATATCGATAGCAATGTGAGACGGATTAAAACACCTGTATACAAAACCATGTTTTCTTTGTATCCTCATATTTTGATCCATTTTAAGTATTTAGCGTTGGGTCTTTGATCTTATCGTTTGTACATCTTTTGATTTCGTTTTGCCCAGGTATACCCAGGGTACCTGTATTTGAGTTTTTATCAATATAATTTTACATTTACCAATAAATAAATAAACAAACATTGAAGCAGTAAACAATGAGTTTACTTTCAACATTGCTCCCCCCCCCCAACACCCAACCGCAATGCACGCAAAGACCAATAAAATGGGGAAAAAAATTTGTTGTTCAGACAATTTTTTCCATGTTGATAAGTGTATTTTGTACACTTATCTAGCCATTAAATAGGACTATTTGTTAGTGATTTGAATAAGTTATAGCTTAATTATATGTTAATTATGTTTGTTATGTTGATCTCAGTGCTAATTGGTGGAATTGGAAGCAAATAACGAAAAAGAACAAAAACGAAAGAAATTCGAAGTTTGGGGACCAAAGTGTAAACATTCAACAGTCGATTCGGACAACGAAATGATGATTGGAGATCATATAGGATCAATTGGATGCAAATGAAAGTCAAATGAGTGAAATAGAGTTGAAGTATTTTTACAAATCAATTTTCAGCCGAAGAAATTATGCTCCGGATTTTTAGCTTCAACTTGAGACCCATTATTCAGATAGCAAACATTACAATTGGAAACATTGTATTCCCATAAGAATTGAATCTCTTTTAGTTAGCTTTCTAACACATTTTGAATCATCTCAATCGGAGTTCAGAAGAGAAAGTCATGACCAAAATATCGAAAACTGTTCATGGACGACATCGCTCAAAACCACATGCGCACGGGCATTTTCCGCGCGCAGGACCTTGATATGCATTTACTGAGAGCAAAATCTTTTATTGGTGTGCCCGCAATGAACTATATGGCGTACACGCGGGGGCCAATTCTTGGTATGATCGGCCCAACGTCCTTCTTTGACCTAAACTCTTATAAAAATCAAATTTAACCTATTATTTAAGCTACAATGGACAACTAGAACGGGAAACCAGACAATATACGTATTTTCACAACAAAAAGAGGCTAGCACGGGATTCAAAGGCGATTAACACGATAGATTGAAGATTCAAAGTCAAGGTTAAAGATTAACGAAGAAGAAGTTGATTTTTCACTTTCCAATCATTGTTTTCAATTTTGGGTAATGTTTTTCCAAATTTTTGTGTGTGATTTATTCAATAATATGTTAGGCTAGATCTGCTTTTGTATTGGATGAAGATGAACCATATTTGTTATTTTTTCAAATTCATGACTAGTAGTTTAGTATTTCTTGCGTTTCTTGATTAATTTTGCATACACATTACATTATTTAATTGTTTGGTTACTAATTAGATAATTAGTTGCTTATTATAGTGTTGGGAGACTAATAATAAATTTAGAACGTGACAAAATCAACTTATGTACAATAAATGTTAGGAATAACATTTATCATTTGTACAACCATACAGATAATCTAAAATTTAATGCATTCTAACCATTCGAATTCGGGCTAGGAATAGATTCATGTTGTGGTTAGGATATATTTAATTTGTTTTGGAAAATAAAGTCAAAATCTCTCTTTTATTTTGCATAATTTGAATTTCATACATAACTAGTAAATTTAAATTGAAATTTATTCTTTATGGGACAATACTCTCAACACACTCAAATCTATTACTTGTCAACCATTCCGTAAGCTTGCGGATTTCGCCCAAACACCTGTATGCACATGCAAATCCATTTGGTATGCGTTCATGTGCATAGTAAAAATGTGTATATCAGAAATTTTCTTAGAAGCGGTTTGATACTACTTGATCCCATCTTCTGGTCTCGACATCCGCAGCCATTTTCCAGGGAGGAAGGTTCTTTTGTCTCTGATAAATATTTAGCGATATTCATATAACTATATAACCAGATTCTTAGGCAAAAAATTAAATAAAATGAGCAATTTGCTGGGCATGTGATGTATTTCCTGTGTCCCCAGCCTTCGTTCTATTATATTCAGATAATTTGGCATTTCTCTCTCTCCCTCAAACCGCGCACAGATAAAACGCATTCATATAAACAATACCGATCTTCCATATTATGTGCTCATTTTGCTTTCAGATTATGGGTATAAAGTTTTTGTGCATGAAATTCCTTCAAGTTATGCGGCTAGGATTGATAACTATCGCCCCTTTGACACCATCAATAAGGATATAATTCAGTGGTGGACTCACCCTTTGGTGCCTGATGTCCTGTTTTTTGGAAGACATGCAACCAAGCTCGAAAGACGGAAACGCATGGGGCATCAGGTGAAGAAAAACTAAGCTGTGTTAAAATGTTAATGAGCTTGTGACACGACCCGTCCAGAGTCAACCTGATGGATCCGACACGTGTCATGCGCCGGTGGTAGATTCAGATAAATACTGGACCTACCACCAAGGCAACTGAACATTCTTTGACTATGAAATATTTTTAAAAGAATTTTGACAGAGTTTCCTTTGAAAAATGGACTAAAACCACCTGGATAAAAATCAATTTCTCAAACTTATCCATGTAATTTAAAATAGTGCACATTCGTCCCTTAGAATACAAATTACTCAAAATAAAATACTGGCAATACGATATTTAATAAACTTTAAAAATCAAAATACCCAAAAAAGAATATGAACTAAATAATCTTAAGAAATGAACCATACAACTAATGCAATGTGTGTGTCTCAACGCCATAGATCAGCAAGCTCCAAGGCTACACAACTCTACTACTATCTGCTCAGAAAAAGATTTTAAAAATATGAGTTTGTAACTCAGTGAGTGGATAGTTTGAAAATAAATATACTTTTATGAAAAGTCTAACTCTACTAAATACATTGAGAAATTCTTATATCTGGAAATACTTTTAAAACTAAGCATGATTGCATCATAAAATTCTTTGATTTTTATTCTCGATAAACAACTGATTATAAATAATTTGATCTCGGTAACTATAAGTGAAAATATGGTTTCACATTACTGTAAGCTGAAATCATTATTCTGCAAACTAAATAAACTGAAGTCTGAAATCTGATAAGTTGAATAAACATAACATTATATACTAAAAAGTCACACCAATAAGTACCCAATGAACAACTTTACACATGTACAGAGTAATCTCGATGTACAAGGCAAAGTCATTCAAGTCTGATAATCTGATAACTGGTCATACGTACGCAGAGCTGCCCCAAAGGCTAAGCACCCCAGTACACGGCCCAAAGCCTGTGTGTGTACAAGAGTGGGTCCCAAAGACCTCTGATAATCTGGTCATACACTGTGGAAACACATTCACACAAGTGCAGAGCGAGTAAATCACCTGGGCACTTTCTGGTGGTTTTAAAGATAACTTTATACAAGTTGAAATGTGTAATATGAATATAATATGCTAACGAAATTATTTAACTGAGTGAAATTTAACTTTTAAAAAAAATGATTATAAAATTTACTTTATTCTAAAAATCATGCTTTCTAAATCAATTATATGAAATAATTACCTTTTTAATCTAATAAAAATTTAATAAATACTAATTTCTGAAAAATAAGTTTTTCCACTCACTGGTCTATAGACATGAATCTGATTAAATTGACAAGCATTTTCGAGCTTCCCGTCACTACCTGAAATATGATATCGGATAACCAATTTAACAATCACGCTACCAAGTAGCTCTAAATATTCATAATCGAATACTAAAACTTAATTTCTCAATACTTGAATAATTTTTCCCAATTTCATTTACTTGCTTGGAGCAAATTTCATTTTCTAGTCCTTTCACTAAAATCTAATTCATCAAAATAATCTTCATTCCAACATAAGAATAATTCCTCATTTACAATCTAGTGAAAACTAGTAACCATAATCCAACCAATTAAATCTTTATCTTATTTCATAAATTCAATCTTTCAAGTGAGCATTTCATCACAACTATCATTTCCCCAATCTATACTTATTCCAAAACCCAATTATAAATTCTAGGGTTTGCCAAAACTAAAATTGCTTACCTTAATTCAAATGAAAATTAAATAATCCACAATCTTGAGCTCTAAAATGTATCCATATTTCATAAATTCGGAACCCTAGAAATTTAACATCACAATATCATAAATAATTTATCTCTTATTCTCTAAAAAAAAATAGATAAATTGAACCCAATATAAGAGCATCAATACTTACCCTTCTTCTTCCTTCCTTTTCCTTTCTTTTTCCTTTTTCCTCTCTCTTTTTCCTTACTTTTTTTCTCTCTTTTCTGCGTTTTTCCTCTTCTGCCGGTTTCCAACTTCTCCACTGTGTGTTTGTATGTGTTTTCAAATGAAAAAAAAAATGGGCCAAATATTCTATTTAAATGGTGCCCAAGTCAAACTTGCAAAATAAGCCCCTCACCTCTCATTAAGAATTAAATGTAGTCTCTTGACTTCCATTAATAGAAATGTAATTTCCTCAACTTCAAATGTATCCAATTAAATCCTCAAGTATTGTAAATTTATAAAATAAGCCCACCAAAATAATTTACTTCAATTTAGTCCTTATTTGAAATGACTTTGACTAAAAAAATATGGGTTGTAACAATCTTACCTCCTTAAAGAATTTCGTCCTCGAAATTCAATTAACTAGATTTCGAACACATAAAAGCATAAAGCATACCTAATGAATGATTTTTTCTAGTAATCTTGAACTAGACATAATTTGTTCTTTCGTATCTTGCATCTTATTTGGAGTTTTCTAATCAATTTCACATTTCCTGAAGCCATTTGAACCAATTCAGGGCCCACTAACTTTCTTTTGCCAGTTCCATCATAATAAATACGTCCTTGGAATATTTTAATATCTTATATAACATCGATTATCGGCACTTGTGGCTAGTTCTTACATGTCCATTCCATGAAAATAAATAATCATTTGAGTCCCCTTTAATTAACAAACTGTAATCAATAACATCTCTTCTGAATTTGTCTTCCTAGCGTTTGACATTCTACAAAACGAAACTGTACGAGGTAATTTAGTTATATATCTCCCTATAATTAAGCCAGACATAGACACTCAACCTCTACCACAATAATAACAATCTTATCTATATATTCCTAAATCTATCTCATGAACCAAATATATCATTTGACAGAATCTTACAACCTTTATCGATATGTCAATAGTGCTCAAGTTACCATTTTATCTCCATTCTATATAGTATGTACTTCGAACCTCATAATGAAAAATATTTGAGGGTAACTAATCCAATTCTAAATCGACAATGTCTTCAAAATTTCGATTATCCCCAATAACAATTGAGATAGCTCAATATGATATTCTTTTCTTTAATTCTATATACTAAAAGCAACATTTTGAAATAGGAATATACCTTAAACTCCAGTGATCGATAAGTATCGGTGTTTCTTGCAATGTGATAACACCACAATTCCTAAATTCAATCCCAATATAACAAACTCTTAACTCATGTCTTAATCATGCCTCTTCAACAATCTATATTAGAATCCATAATTAGTCATTTCACTCGGAACACTTTCTAAATCTTAACATAATTTATTATCATAAATTAAACTCATCAACTTTAGATACAAGAGTACATATTTCCTCAAAAATTAATCTGATAACAAAACTTTTTACATTTCTAAACCCATATATATTTTTGTGCTCTGTCTTTCTTTGAAGAGATAACAATAACATTTAATCCATGTTAATTATATACTCTTATTCCATAAAGAAGCATTAACGTATCATCAGCGTACAAGCTTTCTTGTCCACAATATAAAGACCTTTAATTAAGATAATGTAACCAAAAGATACCATTCCACAATTGACTAAAGTTTACATTTAATAGACATCTTAGACTTAAACCATCCAACATATCATTCATATATTCCATAATGAATAAATTTCGATAAGAATGTGATACTTTATTCGTGAGATCCAAAAATCAATCGAAAATAACCCAAACTTTACCTTACTAAAAATTCATTAAATTTCACTTTAACTCCCAAATTTAGCTCGAAATTTCTAAATTGCATGCAATATAACATAATAATCCACAAATGGCCTTGACAAAATTAACTTAATAACCCAAATATCTCATCGTATTATTTAGCTATAGGACAACCACAACATTCATTTACTTGCTATTCACCATATCATGTGACCTTATCATTTATGATCACATTGTATAATTTCAAACATTTGATTATACATATTTCCTTAGAATCACAAAAATAATGCTCGTTATAACTATTAAGTGACATTTCACACATTAATGTACATCAAGAGTCCGCATGCTAATATTCCATAGTCTCATTCCATTCCTCAAGTCATACATGCACTTACATGAAATATGCAAATCATTTTTTTTCTATACCACAATATATGATTCTTTTCTATAACTCAAGAATCATAATGTGCATTTATTCGACTCATTCTTTTCATACCTTTTATCCAATTAACATAAATACAGTTATCCCAATTATATCATCACATTATTTTGCTTTAAACCTTATTCTGTCTCACTTTTTCTTTTCTTTTTCCATTCCTTCCTGACTCTAAAATACAATGGCATGTCGTCCATACTTTTCTTATCCACTTGTTATAATACAAATGAAAATACTCTACTCAGGAGATCCAAATTATATGTGATAAGATAATAATCTAAATGGAATAACATAAATCTCCCATTGTAACCTAAATATATAATCACTTCCTTTTTGGCATAATTTCAATCATATCTTTCTTTTATCATTGTATCCTTGACCTTCTCACAATCACATAACATTGTTACATGAACCTCATCATACATATGGCCTTAAATTTTTAATCACATCTTGTCTCGTAAGTTATACAAAATAATTCATCATATCGATCTTGTTACCTTTATTGAATGAATATCATCATATCCTTGTCAAATAAACAATTATCGATGTGACTATGCACCAAATTCACAACCTTAATAAATATTAATATATATCCTTGTACTATTTACTTTCTTATTCACTAATTCAAAGGGCCTAACTCCTATCTACCTTGTACATATATATAACAAAAGCTAATCGCTCATTGTATTGCACATTTTTCCACAAAATTCAATCGGTTCTGTTTTTCCTTATCTTATGCTTCATTGTTTCTGATGCTACATCACTTATCATTTCTATACTCGAAAAATGGAATCAAAACTATTCCTGACATACCTGAATGCACATATCCATTTAATTCGATTTCTTAAACCAAAAATTTTTTAATAACGCCTTGATCCTTTGGCTTCCCAAGATAATTAAAATTCATCATTGACTATCACCAAACTGTATTCATCGTGCATACTGTAAAAGAAAAATCCCAAAATTTTGCATAAAAATTGGTACTTAAGTGATTGTACCATCTATCACTTCAAATGCCCATAAGTAATCAACTAGCAAAATCATCAATTTTTTTTTTAACCTTTAAATTAACAATCTGTTCAACTCTTAATAAGCTAAATATACCACGATTCCAACCCAAGAACTAATAATAACTTCAACCATCAATCACTGTAATTGACATACTTACATACTATTCATTTCTGAATCTGTTAAAAATATTCTTCCAACATACAAGGATACAAACATTCAAGCAGCAAAACTTGGGAGCCTGTGATTTCTGCCACCATGACGTGAGACTACACACAGCATATGCATGATATGCCAATGTATGAATTATGAAAATTTTCAAAACCACGCTCTGATACCAATTGACACGACCCGTCCCGAGTCAACCTGATGGACCCGACACGTGTCATGCGCCGTTGGTAGATTCAGATAAATACTGGACCTACCACCAAGGCAACTGAACATTCTTTGACTATGAAATATTTTTAAAAGAATTTTGACAGAGTTTCCTTTGAAAAATGGACTAAAACCACCTGGATAAAAATCAATTTCTCAAACTTATCCATGTAATTTAAAATAGTGCACATTCGTCCCTTAGAATACAAATTACTCAAAATAAAATACTGGCAATACGATATTTAATAAACTTTAAAAATCAAAATACCCAAAAAAGAATATGAACTAAATAATCTTAAGAAATGAACCATACAACTAATGCAATGTGTGTGTCTCAACGCCATAGATCAGCAAGCTCCAAGGCTACACAACTCTACTACTATCTGCTCAGAAAAAGATTTTAAAAATATGAGTTTGTAACTCAGTGAGTGGATAGTTTGAAAATAAATATACTTTTATGAAAAGTCTAACTCTACTAAATACATTGAGAAATTCTTATATCTGGAAATACTTTTAAAACTAAGCATGATTGCATCATGAAATTCTTTGATTTTTATTCTCGATAAACAACTGATTATAAATAATTTGATCTCGGTAACTATAAGTGAAAATATGGTTTCACATTACTGTAAGCTGAAATCATTATTCTGCAAACTAAATAAACTGAAGTCTGAAATCTGATAAGTTGAATAAACATAACATTATATACTAAAAAGTCACACCAATAAGTACCCAATGAACAACTTTACACATGTACAGAGTAATCTCGATGTACAAGGCAAAGTCATTCAAGTCTGATAATCTGATAACTGGTCATACGTACGCAGAGCTGCCCCAAAGGCTAAGCACCCCAGTACACGGCCCAAAGCCTGTGTGTGTACAAGAGTGGGTCCCAAAGACCTCTGATAATCTGGTCATACACTGTGGAAACACATTCACACAAGTGCAGAGCGAGTAAATCACCTGGGCACTTTCTGGTGGTTTTAAAGATAACTTTATACAAGTTGAAATGTGTAATATGAATATAACATGCTAACGAAATAATTTAACTGAGTGAAATTTAACTTTTTAAAAAAATGATTATAAAATTTACTTTATTCTGAAAATCATGCTTTCTAAATCAATTATATGAAATAATTAACTTTTGAATCTAATAAAAATTTAATAAATACTAATTTCTGAAAAATAAGCTTTTCCACTCACTGGTCTATAGACATGAATCTGATTAAATTGACAAGCATTTCCGAGCTTCCCGTCACTACCTGAAATATGATATCGGATAACCAATTTAACAATCACGCTACCAAGTAGCTCTAAATATTCATAATCGAATACTAAAACTTAATTTCTCGAGACTTGAATAATTTTTCCCAATTTCATTTACTCGCTTGGAGCAAATTTCATTTTCTAGTCCTTTCACTAAAATCTAATTCATCAAAATAATCCTCATCCCAACATAAGAATAATTCCCCATTTACAATCTAGTGAAAACTGGTAACCATAATCCAACCAATTAAATCTTTATCTTGTTTCATAAATTCAATCTTTCAAGTGAGCATTTCATCACAACTATCATTTCCCCAATCTGTACTTATTCCAAAACCCAATTATAAATTCTAGGGTTTGCCAAAACTAAAATTTCTTACCTTAATTCAAATGAAAATTAAATAATCCACAATCTTGAGCTCTAAAATGCATCCATATTCCATAAATTCGAAACCCTAGAAATTTAACATTACAATATCATAAATAATTTACCTCTTATTCTCTAAAAAAAAATAGATAAATTGAACCCAATATAAGAGCATCAATACTTACCCTTCTTCTTTCTTCCTTTTCCTTTCTTTTTCCTTTTTCCTTCCTTTTTTTCTCTCTTTTCTGCACTTTTCCTCTTCTGCCGGTTTCCAGCTTCTCCACTGTGTGTTTGTATGTGTTTTCAAATAAAAAAAAAATGGGTCAAATATTCTATTTAAATGGTGCCCAAGTCAAACTTGCAAAATAAGCCCCTCACCTCTCATTAAGAATTAAATGTAGTCTCTTGACTTCCATTAATAGAAATGTAATTTCCTCAACTTCAAATGTATCCAATTAAATCCTCAAGTATTGTAAATTTATAAAATAAGCCCACCAAAATAATTTACTTCAATTTAGTCCTTATTTGAAATGACTTTGACTAGTCAAATTTTTTAATTTGCCTAAAAAAATATGGGTTGTAACAGCTTGCGTTAGCTGTTTAAGGAATGACTGGTAACAAGGTTTATCGAGAGAATTTTTCTGACTTGCAACAAAAGATATTTGGGTTGTGTAGAAATTTCACAAAGGGTATCTTCACTTCAGTAACCTGTCAAACAAGATAGCAATGAGGAGCTCAATATGCTGGTAATAGAAGTGGCACCACAGAAATTTCATGTAACTTCTGAGTCTTTGAATATCTTGTTATATACACCACCACAAAACCTATAGGCTGCATTTGTAGCTTCTTGGATGCTATTAATGGTCTCAATTGTATGTTTAGCCTATCAATTCTTCCTCGTTTCATCTCATTTCCTTTTTGGTGAATGAGTTTCACCGCCTGTTTTTGCTATAAATGAGTGTGACTTTAATTGTTGTTACAATTATTTAACGAGAAGCAAACCTCAGTTGAGGTCATTCAAACCAAACACGAGGCAATACTCAATTGGGCATCTGTGAAGGAAGAACAAGGCCTTTGAAGAAGATGATTGAAGGAATATCAAGCTAATACAATTCCGGCTTTCTTGATATCTGCTTTCTGCATACTGAAAGGCGATTGAAATGCTATCAATGTTATCCGTCGACCAAACGAGGAATCAGCGTCGTATTATAGTGGCAGAGAGGTGCTCTTTTTCATCAAGAGCAGACATGATTTTTATGCTCAAGTTTGTTCATGGGTAGAACTCACAAGCAAAAGCTGAAATGCAACAAAGACAACTAACAAGTTTACATAAACATGGGGTTCCTGATGAGAATCCGGATAGCTTAGAACTACCAAACTCACGTCCATTGATGAAGAACGCAAGAAATCCAATAAATCTTGGTTTGTAGATTTGATTTGAAACACGAATAAAAAATAACCCACAATTCGAAACAAAACGTTGACCCTTTTTGAATCCGATATTAAGAATTTCACCCAATGGATTGAATGCCACAAGATCGATTCTTGATAAGTTCAGTAGTTTGCCTAATTAAGAACAAAGATTTTGTAGCCAAAGTTTGTCTCTTGAATTTAATTCTCCCAAATAATAATAATGTCTAACCCTTCAATAATGAAGATACAAAGTATTTATACTAACCTAGAATTAAGCTAAATATTCGTGCAAATAGAGTCCAAGAAAGTTGAAATACCAAAAGGAATAAAATCTTAATTAAATTGGGAAAGTCAAAATACCAAAAGGAATAAAATCTTAATTAAATTGGGAAAGTCTCGCAATTTCCCGAACTCGGCCTCGCGTTTGTTCCATGCGGCCACAAGGTAGAAATCCATGCAACGGCATTGAAGTCCTGTGTCACGGCCAGGAGCTCTCTGTGAGTTACATGCGGCCGCATGTAACTCATGCTATGCGGCCGCAAGGTAGGCGGCCAGCTCCCTCCACTTCAGCTACTTGTATCACTTGCTTCCACTTAGTTTCAACCCTTGGTTCCTCTTCAAACTTGTTCCTTGGGATGTTAGGAACCACATTTCATCCATGGAAGCTTGAGCTAGTAATTCCATTGCTTCCTTTATACATTTTGTCCTCGAACGCGTCATTAGTCCACCTTCAACCACTAAAGGATCCTTCCCCGGGCTTGGCGTTGGTGAACTTGATCCCGTGCTCATATCATCCCCTCCCTCTTCAAAAGGATTCGACCTCAAATCTGGACCTGCATTAAACAGAGAGATATCAGAAGCATTAAATATTGCTAAAACTCTATACTCACCAGGAAGAGTGAGCTTATATGCATTGTCATAGATCTTTTCAATCACTTGAAATGGTCCATCACCCCACGGTTGCAACTTTGATTTCCTTAGCTCTAGGAATCGCTCCTTACGCAAGTGTACTCAAACCCAATTACCGGGCTCAAACGTAACACGTTTCCTGCCTTTGTTCGCCTGTGTTGCGTAATATCTGTTTTTGCTTTTTATTTGCAATCTTACCTTCTCGTGGAGTGTCTTTACCAAGTCAGCCTTCTTTTTCCCATCTAGGCTACCTCGTTCATTCACAGGTAAAGGAATTAAATCCAGTGGGGTTAGTGGATTAAAACCATAAATAACCTCAAATGGTGAATGTGAAGTAGTGGGGTGTACAGCTCTATTGTATGCAAATTCGATGAAAGGTAAACACTCCTCCTAACTTTTCAAGTTTTTATTGACAACAGTGCGCAACAATTGTATCATGGTCCTATTAACTACTTCGGTTTGACCATCGGTTTGTGGGTGACAAGTAGTAGAAAACAATAATTTTGTGCCTAGCTTTCCCCACAAAACTCGTCAAAAGTGACTAAGAAACTTAACGTCTCTATACGACACTATACTCTTAGGTACCCTGTGTAAACGCACTATCTCTTTGAAAAACAAGTCAGCAATATTAGTGGCATCATCGGTTTTGTGACATGGAATGAAGTGTGTCATTTTAGAAAACCTATCTACTACTACAAAGATAGAAGCCCAACCCCTTTTAGTCCTAGGCAAACCCAACACAAAATCCATAGATATGTCAACCCAAGGTTCACTAGGAATGGGTAAAGGTGTATACAACCCATGAGGTAAGATCTTAGATTTAGCCTATTTACAAGTTATGCATCTTTCACAAATTTTTCCGACATCAACTCTCATTTTAAGCCAATAAAAATGTTCTCCTAACATCTTTAAAGTCTTAGCAATCCCAAAGTGACTCATTAATCCCCCACTATGTGCTTCCTTAACTAGAAATTCACACATAAAACAACTTGGCACACAATTTATTTTCCCAAAACAATACCCCTCATGTTTAAAGAACTTATCCACCGCTCCCTTATCACATGATGCATATATGTTGGAAAAATCTAAATCATTCTCATACATGCCCTTAATAAATTCAAAACCAAGCAACTTCTCACTTAAGGAAGTTAGAAGCACATACCTTCGAGACAACGCATCCGCAACTACATTTTCTTTACCTTGTTTGTACTAGATGACGTAGAGAAATGTCTCTATGAATTCCATCCATCGAGCATGCTTCTTGTTCAACTTACCTTGACCCCTCAAATGCTTCAACGATTCATGATCTGTGTGAATCACGAACTCCATTGGCCATAGGTAGTGCTGCCATGTTTTCAATGCTCGAACCAATAAATAGAGCTCCTTGTCATATGTAGGATAGTTAAGTGCCGCTCCACTAAGCTTTTACTGAAGTACGCAATCGGCTTTTTATCCTGCATCCAAACTGCTCCAATGTCTATACCTGATACATCGCACTCAATCTCGAAAGCTTTGTCAAAGTTAAGTAATGCTAAAATAGGTGCTTCACATAACCTATCTTTAATACGGTTGAATGCATGCTCTTGTTCATGTTCCCATTTAAACCCAACACTTTTCTTTACAATTTCCGTGAGTGGTGTGGTAATAGTGCTAAAATCCCTAACAAACCGCCTATAAAAACTAGCAAATCCATGAAAACTCATCACTTCGGTTACAGTCTTAGGTGCAAGCCATTCTTTAATAGCTTTTACATTTTCTTCATCTACTTCCCGCCCGTTAGCACTAATTACAAATCCTAAGAACACAACTCTATCCATGCAAAATGTACATTTCTTTAAATTAGCATAAAGTTGTTCTTTTCTTAACACCACAAGCACACATCTCAAATGTTTCATGTGTTCACTGAGGTCTTTATTATAGATTAAGACATCATCAAAGTATACCACAACAAACTTACCAATAAAAGCACGTAAAACATGATTCATTAAACGCATAAACGTGCTCGGTGCATTCGTGAGTCCAAACGGCGTGACTAACCATTCATACAAATCATAGTTAGTTTTAAATGCAGTTTTTGTAATGCCCTGAACATTTCAATAGAATAGAATTTAATTTTTGTATGCTATATTTTTATGTTTTGAAAAATTAGGGACTAAAATGATTTATAGTGGATTTTAATTTTATTTGAGTCATATTTTAGATATTAATCGAATAATGATAAGTATATGAATATTAGGCTCGTTGGATAAATCGTAATTAATTTATACATAATAAACTCGAGAAAAAGTTAATTTGGATTAACGTAGCCCAGGTTATCGAGGTAGAAAGATTAGCCTTAAAACTATATTTTTAATTGAGTATTTTAATGAATTTAAAAGTGTTGTGGCCACGTGTGTATTTGTTGCCAATTAATAAAAATATTATATTTAGTTTCCTTTTTGCACTTTTAAGTGGATAAAGTGTCATCACGTGTATATGCTTTGGGATGTGACAGGGTTGTTGAATTTTAGTTGAAGATTTAATCAAATAGTGTATTTTAAATGATACCCACTTTCACACGTTTCCCCACTCCCACACGTTTTCTCACTTTGCACAAATTGTTATTGTTTATTTCTATGCATGATATTATATGATAAAAGAACACAAAAAAAGGTATTTCACAGTACGAAAATAAGAGAAAAGTTTGATTTGTGGTTTTCATTGTTCAAGAATTTATTTAATCTAACAAGGTAGGAAAAGAGGTGCAGCTGATTTATTTCGTTTAAAATATTTTTATTCATGTTGATAAATCTTTATGATTATGAAAGATATGGTATGATATGATATGATGTTATGACCTTTCCGGTACAAATGATATGATATGATATAAGCTCTTACCAGTTTATAAAGATATGATGACGGTATGATTTTTCTTATGCATGTTCTAAAATTTTTATTCGGGATGCACCAATATTTATGTCCTACTGAGTATTCTCATATACTTACCATTTTTCCCACTTTTCACAGATTAGAACGGATCGTTGATTGGGGGGCGATGAGGTGCAGACGTGATGCCAAGATTTATGGAACTCAATAAATTAATCCGGTGTAATGTGATTAATGATTTTTATTTTCAGCAATTACCTTAATTTTATTATTATGTGGACCTGTAATATAGGATTGAGAACGTAGTTTATTTGGTGTTTCTCCAAATGATTGATTTTCATATTTTTATATTGGTGGGATAAACATTTTATTATTATTATTTTTTTTAATGAACGTGATATGCGTGAGCTTTTATGTTAAGGTATTAGTTGCAGAAAATTTATTATATAAGAAAGGTTACGTGCTTATTTTTAGTAACTAATTAAATTATAAATTTTGGGTCAAAAACCATTATTAATATGTCTTAGAAATGCATGTAGGCAGTCAAACCTTTGTATCCTCTTGTTATTAAAATCAAATACAAAATCATGACCTTTTGCATATTATCCGTACTGCATTGGAAGATTCAACATATTTCCATTTTCCATGAGGGGTCACTATCGTGGTTTTGGGAAGATAATAATAATATATATATAAATTTGTCTTTGTTTTGTTGCAAACTTGAATTAAATGCATGGGACCCATCATATGCCTTGTATGTTTGTAAATGTTTGATGAAAATAAAAAGGGAAGAACTTACCTATAGTTTATATTGTGTCTTCGTATCATTAAATTATGCTTGAATAGGATTTTATTATCATATCATTTCGTGACCTATTTCCTATGAACACGTGAAATTATGTATAAGACAAATAGCAAATATTTTACAAGTGTAATATGATTTTGCCTCTAGTTCTTGAATTACAGATTTATTTTATGTGATCTTTCCAAATGTATACATTTAAAATATGTCGTAGGAAAATACTTTTATTTCACTTTAGTAATTAAAATTACGAATATTCTGCAAATTTTGAGTAAATTACCATATCATAATTATATATAATTGCATGCCACGTTCTTTAGAATTTAAATGAAATTTTGGTAACGCTTCAAATCTTAAGAAATTTGGGTCGTTACAGTTTTCCACTCATCTCCTTCTCTCATGCGAATTTGATGTTAACCACTCTTAAGATCTATCTTATTAAATATGCATATACCAAATAGTTCATCTAACATATCATCTAACCTAGGATGACGATACTTTATCGTTATATTATTGATGGCCCTACAATCCACGCACATCCGCCAAAATCCATCCTTCTTTGACACAAGTAGTACGGACACGGCACATGGACTCATGCTTTCCCTCACGAATCCCCTGCTCAACAATTCATCAACTTGCCTTTGAAGCTCCTTCGTTTCCTCCGAATTACTCTGATAAGCCGATCAGTTAGGAATGACTGCTCCATGTACAAAGTCAATTTGATGTTCAATGCCTCGAATGGGTGGCAACCCACTAGGTGCGTCCTTGGGAAAGACATCGTCGAATTCCTGCAATAAAGAAATAGCCAAAGTAAGGAGGGATGTGTTAATTTCCTCAAAATTGAGGAATGATTCTTTGTAAACCAAGAGAATCATTTGTTGTTTCTCCACAATTGCATTTTTCAATTCACTTCATCTCGCAAAGAAATTCGCTTTCGATTTTTCTCTCCTCTCAAAAGACCCCACTATTTTCTCTCACGTTTAGCCACCTCACTATTTTCTCTCATGCTCCTCTATTTTTTTCTCACGTTTAGCCACCTCACTATTTTCTCTCATGTTCTTTTGTCTCATCTTTTCTCTCTTCTCTTCTAGCACTCTCTTTCTTTTCGCTTCCTCATTTTTCAATATAAATTGATCCTCATACACCTATGTGAGTGTCAATGGTGCCAATGTAATAGATTTTCCCCCCTTGATCAAGCTGTACCTATTGTTATACCCATCATGTACTACTTTCCTATCATATTGTCATAACATTCCCAACAAAATATGACCCGCATGCATGGGTACTACATCACACATCACTTCATCACTATAACTCCCAATTGAAAACTTTATCATCACCCTCTTATTCACCTTAACTTCCCCACATTCATTTAACCATTGCCATTTATAGGATTTAGGGTGTCTAAGCATTATTAATCTTAATTTTTCAGCCAAACTAGTGCTAGCTACATTAGTACAACTTCCACCGTCAATGATTAAGCTACATACCTTATTATTGATGTGACACAGTGTATGGAAAATATTTTCTCTTTGCAATTCCAAGTCATCAACCTTGATTTGAGTGTTGAGAGCTCACCTCGTGACTAACAACTCACCCATAGTATATTCCACTCGGTCTTCATCACTAATGTCTTCCAATTCTGGCATGCCTTCATAATCACTTTCACTTGCACTCTCCACTTCTCCACTATCCCGCAAGATCATGGTTCTTTTATTTGGATATTGAGAAGCAATGTGTCCAATTCCCAAACACCTAAAACATTTGATGTCTCGGTTCCTCGACGGCTGTAACTCCACCTTCTTGCTAGCACTTTCGTCCTTCCCCCATGGCAACTCAGTTTTAACCTTAGGAGCAGCCCCATCTACTTTGTTGTCGTCCCACCTCGGTTTCAAAGTAGTGTTAGAACCCGAAGTACTAGATGAATATCTTGTTGTCCCCTTCATCTTCAATTGCCTCTCTACCTTCATATCCATGTGTAACATGTCATCTAACTCCACATAATGTTGCAACTCAACCACATTAGCTATCTCCTTGTTTAAATCATTCAAAAATCGGGCCATAGTGGCCTTCCTATCCTCATGTACGTCCGCACTAATCATTAACAACTACATCTCCTTGTGATAATCATCCACACTCTTCGACTCTTAGTAGAGGCTTTGTAGTTTTTGATAAAGCTCTCGGTAATAGTGATTAGGTACAAACTTTTTCCTCATGATGGCCTTCAAGTCTTCCCATGTCCTAATCGATCTCTCTCTATTTCTCCTCCTAGATGTCACCACTTGATCCCACCAATTGATGACATAGTCAGTAAATTCAAAGACTGTTATTTTCACCTTCTTCGCCTCCGAATAATTGTGAGTCAGAGATCATCTTAACCTTTTTCTCCCACTCCAAATAAGCCTTCGGATCACTTCTTCCCTTAAATGGTGGAATGGACATTTTGATGTTGCCCATGTCACCATGTAACCCATCTCCAACCAAGTTTCTACCCCTTCTTTCAAGCCTAGCTCCTCTATTCCTCAACCTACCAATTTCAGCATCCATAATCGCCTCCTCATGTACTTCACTCTCATATTCTAATTCTTCCCTAAGCTCCTATCTATGTTCTCATCGACTCTGCCTCCTTGCATTTGGGACTCCCCTACGCAAATTAGCAAGCTCTGTATCCTGCCTATCCAACATATCGCGTACATCCCCAAACAAACGTTCAAACCTACGTATCATCTCCTCAGACATATTGATTTGATTGTTGTTGTTATTTCGTGCCGGTGTTGCTGTTTCCTTGTTCGACATCCTAAAAACTCCAAATTTTCTGCCTCACAATTTTTTTTTTCTCTCGTGTATCACTCAATTTAGGCTTTTCCCTGTATTATTCTCACCACTCTGCTTTTTTCCATTCAAAACTTCCACCCAAGTGCTTCAAAGGGAAAAATAGAACTCAATCAAAGAATTATTCTAGTAGAATTCAACCGAAAATTGAATGAATCTTTTTTGAAGTTTTAAAGACTCAAGACACAAGAATTGAATTGAATATGTGAAAAGTGTTTTAAATTTAAGAAAGTGGTTCTTGAATTTGGACACAAGAAACAAGGAAATTGTCGGAAATTTTTCGAGTCAACAATATTTTTTTTATAAATACTGACGTGAACAGTAACAAACAGTAAACTGAAATTTTTTTTCGAATTTTTTTTTTTTTACTCGAGAATTCAACTACGAATCCGACAAAACAAACAAAAACTATTTTTGGACGAAAATTGAGCCCAAAAATACCCTTTGAAATCTTGACAGAAGAAAAATGGATCAAATACTCTATAAACGAAGAACGCTGAAATTAATTAAAACAAGACTCAAATAAAGAATGGAAAGGATATAACCTTGATTCGTCGGAGCCTAAACTCTGATACCAAACGATGAGAATCCGGATAGCTTAGACCTATCAAACCCACGTCGATTAATGAAGAACACAAGAAACCCAATTAATCTTGATTTGTAGATTTGATTCGAAACACGAATAAAAAAAAAAACAACAATTCGAAAAGAAACGAATCTGATATTAAGAACTTCACCCAATGGATTGAACGCCACAAGGTCGATTCTTGATAAGTTCAGTAGTTTGCCCAATTAAGAACAAGGATTTTGAAGCCAAAGTTTGCCTCTTGAATTTAATTCTCTCAAATAATAATAATGTATAACCCTTCAATAATGAAGATACAAAGTATTTATACTAACCTAGAATTAAGGTAAATATTCATGCAAATAGAGTCCAAGAAAGTTAAAATATCAAAAAGAATAAAATCTTAATTAAATTAGGAAAGCCTCGCAATTTCCCGAACTCGGCCTCGCGTTTGTTCCATGCGGCCGCAAGGTAGGAATCCATGCGACCGCTTGGAAGTCCTGTGTCACGGCCAGGAGCTCTCTGTGAGTTACATGCGGCCGCATATAACTTATGCTATGCGGCCGCAAGGTAGGCGGTCAACTCCCTCCACTTCAGCTGCTTGTATCACTTGCTTCCACTTAATTTCAGCCCTCGGTTCCTTCTTCAAACTTGTTCCTTGGGATGTTAAAAACCTCATTTCATCCATGGAAGCTTGAGCTAGTAATCTCATTGCTTCCTTTATGCATTTTGTCCTCGAACGCGTCATTGGTCCACCTTCAACCACTAAAAGATCCTTCCCCAGGCTTGGCGTTGGTGAACTTGATCCCATGCTCACATCAGTTCCTAGCTTTCAAGGAGTACATAATTTAGAGAATTCTAGAGTGTCTAACTAAAAAAATAAAAAATTTGACATTCTATGTTAACAAAGGAACTTCTGATATTGAGCAACCAATGAAACATTTATAAGAAGTTAAACAATTTCCACCACAGAGCAAGAAAATTTCCAATCCATCCCTTCACTAGGCCCCAATGCTTTAATTTTACCTGATATTGTAGCTCGATTAAATGAAGTGAATACTGGTTCTTGTCATTTTGTATCTCATTCAGAGAAAATGTGGCTAATCAGCTTGCTTCTTTTGCCACTTCTTTCCCTGACTTTTCATAGCTATGTCGATTGTATGCCACTTTTAGTTCGACCCTACGGTCTTTGGAACTATTACTACATGAAAATCCATTATTACAGTTAAAGAGAACCAGGTTGTTGGTAAGGCACCTTTTGTTTCACACCTATGTGTGTTTCTGGGGAACCAAGGTTTCTAAGCTGCTAGAGGGTTCTCGATCTGTGTAATGTGGACAGATTGCGAAGAGGAACTGGAAAAGTGGTGGCAGATAGAGATGATTATCCCCTACATTTTCAGTAAAAGAGTGAAGTAATGGCTCAAAATTAAATTAAGCTCCTTGTACAAATGAAATGTACAAGCATTTTTATAGATGATGACGTGACCATAGGCGGACCCAGGAGGTTAGAGTTGGGGGGTCCTAAAATGAAAGATATTGAGATGAAGTAGGGGGGGAGCACAGCTGCCCCCGAAAATATTTTTTTTTTGGAGCTCAAGGTAGCATAAACATTCATAATGATTAAAGAATTTGTACAATTAAAATAAACTCAGTGCAACTCAAATATAAGAATTGAAACAGTAAGAGAACTCAATATATGAATGTCTTAGACTTGCCAAAAAAATTAAAGTAAGAGATATTTTATTGCAATCGTTCTCTACGTGTTCTCATACTTTGATAACGCTTCAGAATTACATCATTTTCGATTTTGACAAAAACATCTTTCTCAATATATGCAATCAAACTATCATTCAACCATTTTCGATCATTTTAACCCGATTGACATTTTAGGATGAAATTCCAAAATTCAGTAACCTTTAAAATAAAAATTCTAAGACTTATAATAAACATATTTGGAAGTGTATTTTCAAGTTTATGAGCTAGTCAATATCATTTGTATCCACACAATCTACTCACAATTTGTATCCACATATTAAATAAAATTATGATCGACAAAAAGTTTTACCAAATATAACATAATAATAACTTGGGGGGTTTTTCACAACCAAAAAAAAAAAAAAAATCTGGAAAAAATGGGGGTGTCCCAGGACCCTGCGGGACCCCCCCCCCCCCCCCCAAGGTCCGCCAATGGACATGACAATATTAAATTGGTTGGTTTGAAAATGTTTTTTGTCCAACGTCCAATGAAATTGTGCTTGCTAACAATCTGTCAAATTGTCTGGCAAAAATCCCCGTACATATAGTATGATAGCTCAAAATTTGGGCAACGTAAATTGTGGATGTAACAGGGTGATATCTACCTAACTCATAAGCCATCTTGTATTCTTTTGCTCTCAGTCATGATAAACAGAGAATGCAAAATGAAAAAATAAATATAATTTTTTTTTATTTGAATTCACATAGCACAGAGGTTCTTTTGAACATTTTCCATCATCTCCAAAAGAGCTTTAACTTAATTAAAAGACTGTTTATTTCACGTTAAGCACACACGCAATGAAAAAAAGATTAATGTAGATGATATCAGAAAAATAACTATTGAAGAACACCTTCCCCACACCCCACTCACCCAACCTATCATCAGATATTGTTTTCTTTAATTACCATCAATTACTTGAGCTTTGAGGGTGCAGATTTACTTCCAAGTTGCATAGCTCATTCCTCTAAAGAAAACCCTCAATCCCTCTTCCCACCTGTTCCTCCCTGTATAAATCGAGTGCCTCTTCCATGACTTTGGCCTGAGCCAACAATTGAGCTCTCTTCTTTCCAGAAGGATGAGTGGAAAGATAATCCCTCAATGCTGAATCACCCGAGATTCTTCCCAACTTCTCGTACACTTGGGGAGCCAATCGAGGATCATACCCAGCAGAAGCCATTAGCATAAGTCCAATGTGATCTGCTTCCATCTCCATCCTGGTAGGAAATGGGAGAAAAAAAAACAAAAAAAAATTATATGATACAGAATCCAATTCGGAAAAGAGGAAACATTCAATCATCTCATCAAAACCAAAGTTAGTATACAGTAAATATGCTCCCAATTTGACACAAAAAGCAGGAAAAACAAACTTTCATAGAATCTCTAGGCACAAGTAAGCATTGCACGAAGAGCATATTGCATGTGTTCTTGAATGCTGAATTTCTAGTTCCAATGCGTTATAATATGTGATGTTCTGATGGTTACTCACCTGCTACTAAAAAAATTAGTACATGGGTGAAACCTTTGGCACCATCTGTGATGAATTCTTAAGGAATTGAATTTGAATTTGAACAATAACTTAAAACTCATATTCTCTGTGACAATCAGCCAAAAAACTAACACTACTAGAACCATAAAAAAGTTGTGCATCAATACTAAGGTGCAAATGGTCAGAGCAACCTAGCAAGATTGGCAGTTACAAGAAAGCATGCCAGCTAAACTTCGTTTTTTTTTTTTTAAAGGCACAATTTCCAAGCTCGAACTATTTGTACACAAGGTGCGGTGTAATATGCACACTTCAACTAAAACTGCGCAATAAACAATCTGAATTTGACACAGTACATAAATTTAAAAAATAATTATTTTCCTTTGCTAACAAAGCACATGATATGGATTAATCGCTAGAGCAACGTAACAAGAAGAGAAAAAATTGAGAGCAAGTAAAGAACTCTAAAATTATAGTGGTTCACCGCCAATACGAGAGCTATGTTCTACTCGCCATTGCAGAGTTACACAAAGTCGAAGCAAAAGGATTACAATAGGTTATGTGAACTTAGACCTAATACCCTTTATATATGTCAAATATGAAAATATAGGTCACTTACATATCCCTAAATCCATGATACTAGAATGCGAAACAACCGTACTTCTCACTTCAATGTCTATTATACATGCATACTCCCCTTAAATAACCATCATTTGCCAAATGCTGACCCCAAATGTTTGACATGGTAGATTGGATAACACTGGAACATATTGAAGAAATTAAAAGCTTGTTCATTATAGTGTCTAATGTCCAATACAGGCATAACAAACATACACTTGATGGATAAGCCAAACATAAAACATGAAACAAAATACAGGAGTAAGGCATTGAGGATAACATAAACAAATTTTATTTCACCCTTCAAATTGATTAAAGCCAATATCAAAACAGTAGAAATATGGAAAACTAAAATGATACAGAATGAAAAATCGGAGATTCGACCTAACTACACCTAGAGGGGGGTGATTAAGTGTAAACGCGGAATTAAAATTTAATTAACATGCAACAAGTCACAAGTTAATTAGGTTTAGGTGATTAATCAAATACTTCAGTTTATCCTAACTTGAACTACCGCAATATTGAAAGTAATAACTAAAGCAGTAAACAACACAAAATTGTTCACGGAGAAACCCAACGTGGAAAAACGCCGGGCTCTTTGTCAGTCAAGAATCCACTATAAACTGTATTATAAACTTACAGACCACCAGCAAAGTTGACGACACAAGCTTTCTGATCTCCTGTCTAAAATTTGAAGCAGCTCTCCTGAAATGTGCACACGAATACCAATTCTAACTCTTCTTGCAGTTTGCCCCCTGTAGATCCACCAAGAACTCTTCGTTCTTAAGTTTTTTCCTTGATCTTCGCAGCCAGCCAAGTTGACGACACAATCTTCCTGACAGATCGAAGTAAAGAATGGGCACCAGTGATTTGATTGAAGGTTTTGATATTTTCAATCCAAAGGGCGCGTATGATGAATTGATTGAACTTGATGAAAGTTTAGCTCTTGAGAGAATAAGTGTTTTCTCTTGAATATATATTGTTCAATCCTTTGTTCCCAAATGCGCAGCGCCCCATTTTATATGTTGAACGAATATAGTAACTTTGGCCAATAAAAATCTCGCGAAATCGCGAATTAGGTCAACCCGTAAAACGATCGCTCGAGCGAGGAGCACTGTCGCACGAGCGACAGATGGGCGAAGATCAACCACAGAATGTTCTGCTTCATCCGCTCTAACATGACTCTCGCGAGCATCTAGCAAAAATGTGACGAGTTTCCTTCGTGTTCCAAACTTGGATCCCGGACCCTACGCTATACAACCAACTATGAAACTTTACAATTAAGTCCTTAAACTTCTAAAATGTTCAAGTTGGTCATTTTGTTCACAGAATAGCCAATTACAATAATCTAACACTAACAAACTCCCCCTTTGGCATTCTGTGACAAAATCAATTACAAGGCAAAAATTCACCCTAAAAACAAAACTAAGTCCAACTATCATCTGAATGTATCTTCCACTCTGTTCAACTTGTATCCTGAAATCAAAACTCACACACCCAGTGTAAAAGCACGTGATACAGGAAATAAGCAATAAAGCACTTCGAAGCTTACACACAAACAATTAAATAAGCGTGCTTGTTTGAAATGCAATATTAATGCTAATCAAAACATCATATAAGCATTAATACCACAAAACATCAAAACTCAAACAGCTATACATAAAGTGCAACACAAATGCAATGATAACATGCTTCATATAGTACATGATATGCAATGCACATGTAAAGCACAAGCTCCCCTTACTGCAAACTCACTTGAAGTTAAAACAGTAGGTAAATGTATCTATGTCTCTCCCCAACGACCCCAACAAGACATGTAAAATATATATATAATGAAAGCACAGTAATGTCTTAAACATAGTATCTATGTCTCTCCCCAACGACCCCAAACGACATAAGACATAAATATAAATGTCATATCAATGTAAATTAAGTCAAATATCAAACAGTATCTATGTCTCTCCCTAACGACCCCAACAGACATATATCAAAAGCATGCATATGAATAAGTAACCAATTATCTATATCTCACCCCAACGACTCCAACAGACAAGCATGCAAATGACAACGTAACTGCTCAAAAACAATGCCAAAATCAAATAAATCTCCCTCACTATAAAATTTCTCCCCCTTTTTGTCACAAATGCTGAAGGGAAAAGAGAATCAAAGCAACGCAATGGGAGATAAACAACAAAACATATAGCGTAAAGAACAGCCCAAAGAAATGAAGCAAAATCACTATATAAATAACTAGAGTTTGGTACAAAATGAGTGAATACATCAAAAATGTGCCACAACTCTAGTAAGTCAAAAAGAATCAGATTGTACTACTAGACATCTAGCCCTAAACTACGAAGCAGGATCGTCGCCCTCATCAGTAGCATCTGAATCATCGCTCCCTGCATCCCAATGATCACGCATCCATCCTACATGGTGCTGAAGATATGTCACAGCTCCCCGTAAGTCAGTAACATCAGCACGAGTCTGAGTCACCTCGACTAGCAACCGAGCCTGCTGGCTGACCAAAGTAGACATCTGACCCATCAAGGTGACGAAAGAGTCAACCGAAGACGAAGCAGAAGGGGCAGGAGTAGAAGAAGAAGATGAAATATCAGAAAGAGGGACGATCGAAGGGCCACTAACAAGATCACCTATAGGATCAATCGGCGCTGCAGGATCAGTAGACTCAGCCGGAACAGAAACAGAAGGTGCACGGGATCGACTCTGTGACATGGTCACATGACCAATAGTACGACTTATGTGACAAGAAGAACTCTCCGGAAAAGTGACACCAAGGGTCGTGACCAGACAGTGAATAAGACACGCATAAGACAAACCTATCCTACGGCCAGGGACGCAAAAAGAACGTAGAATATGCTGGCAAAGGAAAGTAGGAAGGTCAATGGAATCACCATGCACAAGGGCATAGAGAAATTTAGCTCGATTGGACGGTAGAGAAGAAGTATGTCCGACTGGCCATATGTTCGTGCACATAATGCGCAACAGAACCTGGCGATCAGTAGGCAGTGATCCAGTACGAACCGCAGTGGACCCCCCTAAATACGGAATGTCAAACAGAGTGGAATAAACAACAGTATCAGAAGGACCGGTCTCGACTGAAAGATAAGGATATATGGGGTGAAAAACCCTAGGAATATGCAGAGACTTGGCGAGAACATCAGGTGTAATCCTAAGTGTGCAGCGACCTCTAAGGTAGACCCAGAACGCAGTATCATGGATCTCGTGAATGTTCGCGTAGAACTCACGAACCAAGAGACTCGATGGAGGAACCAACCTGGTCAACAAGAAATCCCAACCCCGAGAAGTAAATATCGCGAAAATATCGGAGAGAAGATCAGAAAAGATCACCTCACGCTCCACTAAGATAGGGCGACGTGAGATTTGGGAAGTGAATACCTCAAAAGTCGTAGAGGATATAAATCAGGCCCGACTGAAAGAAGATAAACCGCTGGCCTACTGCGCTGCGGTCCTAGATCTCTTGGACGGCATCTTATGACATGATTGCAGAATAAATACGTCAAGAGATGCGATGAAAAAGAAGATAGACCACAAGATACAGCAATACACCCAAATGCAAGGAAATGCGTGAAATTGTACACCATGGAGGCATGCACGCAAACCGATGCAAAATAATGCAAAAAGGCGTCAATCACATACAAAAATATGGCAACGATGTAAAAGGTACGCAAAACAATACATGAATGCACATGACACAAATCTATGCACAAATACTGCCAAGTACGAAAAATGATGTAAGACCGGACTAGTGCACTCGAATCAATGCAAAAGTGTCAGATATGTCATGGAAAGACCAAAACGTGCAAGGCGTGACGTGGTGCAGCGACGTCAAGGCATGGCGCAATGACATCAAGACACCGCGACGCGGTGTGACTTTCATGTCACGAAACAAAATTCAATGCAAATCAACTCAAAATCGAGGCATGGGAGTATAACACGTTCACGGTATGAAATATGGCTCGTGTGCAACGTGTCACCAAAATCACACAAATCTCATATAAGCATTTTGTCGAACATGTGGAGTGCCCTAGTAAAACTTGATATACAACGCAATGCAAGGCCATCCAAGCCGAACCAACACACAATGCAAGACCTATATCCCAACAACGAATTTGATAACTAATATCACCAAAAATGAGCAAAAATGGGTACCAAATCCAAGCCCAAAGTCATGAACTCAAAAATTTGAAACCAATGTCAAAATCGAATCAAAACGTGTTATAAATGGTGCAAACTCAATCAACACACCATATAGTAATCACAACACACAAATGCATGGGAAAGAATCAAGCCAAAAACCATTAAAACTAAAAAACCCAAAAATTTCGAAAACTGGGTTTTAGTGTCAAATTACCGTCAAAATTCGTCGGATTTGAAGTAGAAAATGATGAAGAAGTCCAAGTCAAGTGCCAATGCAGTGGGTTGCACGATTATGATGAAATATCCCAGACGAATTGAGAGAAAATAGAGAGTGGCACGAGAAAAATGAGGTTCAGCCGCGCATTTTACAACGGTCGCTCCAGCGAAGGTCTAGCGAAGATCAAGCGAGAAACATTCTGAAAGTGACACATTTTTGAAGACTTTCAAAACTAGCACCCTCGATTTTTTTTAAACAATATGGCATGCACTTCAACATGTTGGTCAACGAAAAAACGCAGTTGATCACAAATATGGTAAATTTAAGAACGCAAGTGTTTCCCCCACACATAAAAAAAATTTAAATAGAGTAAATTGTATATGTGAGAAGAGACAAGCAAAATCACTATCAATAGGTGTGTAATGTGTGTAATGTGTCATAAGTGTGTAATGTGTCACAATTTTCAAGTAAAACAGACTCCAAACCTAAAATTTGTGAGAAGAGACAAGCAAAATCACTATCAATAGGTCTATTCCCCTACTTATGAAAGTCAAATTTTTAAGTACATTAGGACTTATACATGAAGTTCGTATGTTAATATGTCAATTCTTATTCCCCCTATCTTTGAGCATATATATTTTTTGATATTTCAATATTGAACAAGCTCAAAATTTATTTCTTTTCAATGACTCAATAATTTTTTCATCTTAAGTGCAGGAGATTCTAATTCATTGAGCAACTAAGATGACCCTTGTAGCGAGCTTTAGGTCAGTTATCCCAAGTCAGATGACCATAGGCACCAGGTATAGAGATACCCTTCAGAATTAATTGCTCGAGTCAAATAGCCTAGAAGAACATTAAGATATGAGTAACAATTTTACAAATAGGGGGTATGAATATGAACTAAGGTCTAACTAAATAGTCAATTCATATTCAGAGTCACTCTATCAATAAGTGACACCCATCTCAAATCTCACACATGCGGTCTAGACCTATTTACATGGTCATAGTGTGTGCAGTGCAGGATGTACATGACGAAACATATACCAAATACTCCACAAAAATTCAAAGTCATGTGATGGGAATTGAACTATTCATCTAATCAATGCATATTCAATCACAGCGTGCATTATCAAGTATAACACACATGAGCAGTAGTGCACACAAACGATTTTTTTTTTTTTTTGTTATTCAATTTTTCAATGTTTTTGAATTTTTTATATATCAAAAAGGCATTAAAAACACACAAAACAAAAACAAAAACAAAATATCAAGCACTCAAAACACACAAAAAAAACACACAAAAGCAAGTAAAGCACGCATGATGTAGAATGAATGCAACAATGCATGTATAATATGATCAATGCATGCAAATTCCCAAGAATGAGATTAGTGAGGTGCATAAGCCCCAGTGGCGTAATCATGATCAAAAACAGATTTCTTGACCAACGCCTTCCTAGTATTCGAGGTAGAATTAGTCAATTTAGAAGCTTACGAACAATTTTAACCTCGGGGATCCTTTCATCTAGATTAAAGTTAGAGTTCACAATATCATTCAACTTAGCATAGAACTCATCAAACCTCTCATCATCATTGATCTTAAGTTCCTCAAATCTAGATGTCAATATTTGTAATTTGGAGCTTTTCACGATTTTAGTACCCTCATAGGTTGTCTCCAAAATGTCCCAAACTTCCTTAGCAGTCTCACACATAGACACTCTCCTAAACTACTCAGTAGACACAGCCATAAACAAAGCATGCAGACTCTTACTATTCCAATTACACTCAGACAGTTCCTCTTTGGTCCAAAGGAAAATATCGGTAGGAGTAACAACTCCTGACACAGTATTAGAGGGTGCAGACCAGCCATTTTGCACACAAAGCCAAACATGCTCATCTAAAAACTTAAAAAATGCTCTCATCCTAACTTTTCAATAAGTATAATTAGAACCATCAAAGTAAGGCGGTATAAAAAGTGATTGACTCATCTAGACTAACAATTATGGGTCAGGAATCGAATTTAGGCTCTGATACCACTTGAAAAATTGGAGATTCGACCCAACTACACCTAGAGAGGGGGTGATTAGGTGTAAACGCAGAATTAAAATTTAATTAGCATGCAACAAGTCACAAGTTAATTAGATCTAGATGATTCATCAAACACTTCAATTTATCCTAACTTGAACTACCGCAATACTGAAAGTAATAACTGAAGCAGTAAACAACACAAAATTGTTCACGGAGAAACCCAACGTGAAAAAACTCTGGGCGCTTTGTAGTCAAGAATCCACTATAAACTGTATGATGTGATCCGGAGTGCGCAACAAATCATCGAACATTGGGCGAACGTTGGGAAGGGGTCAAAGTTGGATTTGAGCCTTCACGGAGTCACTATAAGCCACACAATTGACAATGCGACCGCATGGAGCAGGCAGAGACCTCGAAGGCAGGTAGAAGTTGTTCTATGCGACCGCATAGAATAAAAATACAGCAGTTTTATTTAATTTTCGCAAATTTTCGTATTTCATCATATTTCTTAATTTTGACAAGTTTCTATATTCTAAGAGTCTTAAATTTCGTCTTCATATTTTTTAGGGTTTTATTGTTTCAGTATAAATATATCTTTATTTTCAATGTAAAGGGAGACTTTGATTATTGAGAGATTTTTAATACACTTGTGAGTTTTCTCCTCCAATGTTCTTGGTAATTTAAGACTTATAATCTTGAACTTATCAAAAGGTGTCACAGTCCTTTTGTGGCATTCCCACTTCACGGTTCTTGTTCCAGGTAATCAACGTGTCAGATTTTTTGCGTGGAATCTTGATTTTTGGTACGGGTCGAACAACGGGTCGGGTTAATCTTTGCGCAGCGTGATTTCTAGCTTTCTTGGGTTTGTTTCATCTTATTCGTGGGTTCCCAAACTTGTTCTTGGCAGGGTTCACATCAGGTGGTATGGTAGAACCTGGCTTAATTCTCCGTTATAACTCAACCTGCTCAAGCAATTAATTAACAACTGGAGAATGGGAAATAATCAACAGCAATGGAATTGAAGAAGTATCTGGATTAAAGGTAAGAACTAAACAACTCGAAATGGAAAAGCAACAATTAATTGAACTTAGCAGACTTCGAGAGCTGCCCCTCTCCTATTGATTCAGATTTCCCCTGATTTCTGAATACCTTCTAGACTCTACTAATTCCTATTTATTCACGTAATGCAACTGATTCTCCCGCCCAAGATAATAACTAACATTCCCGCCCATTTCCCTTTACATGCTTTTCTTGTGACGCCTTTGATAAGTAAACCGAATGGGAGGTTTATCAATACCCCCCGCCAATGAGAGCACCTTGTCCCCAAGGTGGAATTCAGGAAACTGAGAATGAATGAGGCTGAATGGTTCCCACGATGCTTCAAAAGAGGGCAAATCCTTCCACTGAATCAACACTTCTGGGTCAGAGCAATCAGGTTCAGTAGCTGGTCTGATCCCCAACACAGCTGACGGTTGCACCTTCCACTCAAGATCAGGACTGAGGAGGGCGGGAAGAGGTTGAATGGAGGTGGTAGAACCCACCGCCCTTCGTAACTGAGAAACATGAAAAACCGGATGAATGGTTGCTTCAGCTGGTAGTTGAAGTTTGTAAGCCACAGCCCCAATTTTTTGAACAATAGCATAAGGACCAAAAAAACGAGGAGAAAGCTTCTCATTAGCTCGCTTCGCCAAAGACTTCTGGCGATAAGGTTGGAGTTTTAGATACACCAACTCCCCTTCCTGAAAGTGCACCTCTCGCCGTCCTTTGTCTGCCACTTTTTTCATCCTTGCTTGGGCCCTTTCCAACTGTACTTTCAAAACATCAATCATCTCATCCCGCTGTTGGAGCAGCTGATCAAGGTCAGCGAGAGGAGTGTGTTGAGTCCCGTAACGAATGAGAGGTGGAGGGTCGCGCCCATACACCACCTTAAAAGGGGTGGTCTTGGAAGAAGTGTGGAAGGAAGTGTTGTACCAGAATTCGGCCCATGGAATCCAAGAAGACCAAGAGCGGGGGTGGCCATGAGCAAAACACCTGAGGTATGCTTCTAAACCACGATTCACCACCTCCGTTTGCCCATCAGTTTGCGGGTGATAGGCGGTGCTACGCTTGAGGTAAGTGTCTTGGAGGCGGAAGAGCTCTGTCCAAAATAAACTGAGAAAAACCCGATCTCTATCCGACACTATAGAGCGAGGAAATCCATGTAATTTGACTACCCCCTGGACAAAAAGTTCAGCCACTGATCTGGCCGTAAAAGGATGTTTTAAGGTCAAAAAATGAGCGTATTTGCTCAGCCGATCCACTACCACCAAGATCGTGTCCCAACCTCGAGATTTAGGCAAGCCTTCAATGAAATCCATTGAAATATCTTCCCAAATCGCATCCGGAATCGGCAACGGCTGCAATAACCCAGCTGGGGATAAAGTCTGATACTTGTTTTGCTGGCAAACCGCACAAGCCTCCACAAACTTCTGTACATCCTTTTTCATACCAGCCCAAAAAAGTTCACCAGCGATCCGCTTGTAAGTCTTCAAAACCCCGGAGTGGCCACCAACGGTGCTGCCATGAAACTCTTGCAGGAGCCTGGGTATCAAGTCAGACCCTTTAGGCAAGACTAGTCGATGTTTGTATAGAAGGCACCCATCACTTACTGACCAGCCTTCAATGGACAAGGGGTCCTTAATCAGTGAATCACGAATAGCCGCCAACCTCTCGTCACTTCCAATTTGTTGCTGCAGTTCCCGTAACTCTAACACTCGGGGTACTGTCATCACTGATAATTCTGAAGCCGTAGGAATCCTGGACAAGGCATCAGCAGCCTTGTTCTCCAAGCCTGGCCTATACTGAATCTCAAAATCATAACCGAGAAGCTTAGTAACCCATTTTTGATGCTCCAAGCAAACCAACCTTTGATCTAACAAAAACTTCAGACTTTTCTGGTCGGTTCGTACCACAAAATGCCGTCCAAGAAGGTAATGCCTCCATTTCTGGACGGCCAGCACTATAGCCATCAATTCCCTTTCGTAGATGGATTTTAGTTGGGCCCTTGTGGAGAGGGCTTGGCTAAAAAAGGCGATAGGACGATGTTGCTGTGATAAAACGGCACCCAGCCCCACTCCGGAAGCATCAGTTTCGACAACAAAAGGAATGGAAAAATCCGGCAAAGCCAAGACAGGGACTCGCGTCATAGCCTCCTTCAACCTTTGGAAGGCCAGCTCTGCCTCTGGATTCCAGTGAAAGTTATCCTTTTTTAGTTGCCTGGTCAGAGGCTCAGCCAGCTTCCCATAACTCTCTACGAACCTCCGGTAATAGCCCGTTAGCCCTAAGAACCCCCGTAATTCCTTGAGGCACTTAGGCACCGGCCATGATTGCATTGCATGGATTTTTTTGGGGTCGGCTATAACTCCCTGTGAGCTGAGCAAGTGTCCCAAATATTCCAGTGTAGCACACCCAAACTCGCATTTCTTCCGATTTGCAAACAACTGTTGCTCCTGTAGAATTCCAAACACCAACCTCAAGTGCCCACAATGTTCTTCCAATGTCCGGCTGTAAACCAAGATATCATCGAAGAAAACCAACACACACCTTCGTAGCAGCCCCTTGAACACCTTATTCATTAACGATTGGAAGGTTGCCGGGGCATTAGTAAGCCCAAATGGCATTACCAAAAATTCATAATGACCTTCATGCGTCCTAAAGGCTGACTTATATTCATCACCAGCCTTGAGACGTATCTGATGATATCCAGATTTCAAATCCAGCTTGGAAAAAATAGTGGCTCCATGCAATTCATCCAAGAGTTCATCAATCACTGGGATTGGGAAGCGATCCGGTATAGTGGCCCGATTTAATGCTCGGTAATCTACGCAAAACCTCCATCCTCCGTCTTTCTTCTTCACTAGTAACACTGGGCTGGAAAATGGACTAATGCTTGGTTGAATGATACCTGCTTCCAGCATCTCAGTAACCAGCCTTTCGATTTCCTCTTTTTGTGCATGGGGATATCTATATGGTCTTACGCTAATAGGTTCACTTCCGGTCTTTAGCGTAATTGCATGCTCATGGCCTCGCAATGGAGGTAGCCCTGCTGGTAACTCAAACACAGCACCATGTTCTGAAATGATTTCTTGTACCGGTTGGGGAATATCACGCTCACAATTCTGCCCAACCACCTGCACCGAACACAACTCAACCACCATGCCTTCTCCTTCTTGCTGTAAGGTTTTAATCATTGATTTCATTGAGATTAATGATTTACTCAGTCCCTCCTCTCCCTTCAAAGTAACCAAGTCATTACCCATAGGTATTTTCATCACCAACGATTTCCAGTTGACTTGGATAGTACCCAAAGTGCTAAGCCACTGCATTCCCAAAATAATATCAGAGCTTCCCAAGGTTATAGGTAAGAAGTCCTCAACCACCAACACCGTTTGCAGGTGCAGTATCACCCCTTTACATTTTCCCTTCCCTTGTACTGTCATTCCAGTGCCCACCTGCACTCTATAGCCATTGGTCGCTGTGATGGATAGGTTGAGTTTCTTGATCAGCTCCCAGGACATGAAGTTGTGAGTGGCCCCCGAATCTATCAAAACAACCACTTCCTGACCCTCCACCGTTCCTTTCATCTTCATAGTTTTTGGTGAGGTGAACCCCACCACTGAATTAATTGATAACTCCACACCTTCTAGTTCGTTACAGCCTGCGATGTCTTCCAGTGACTCACTCTCTGTTTCCTCATTCTCTACGTCATCATCGACTAGCAAAACTTGGAGTTCCTTGTTACGGCACCGATGGTTGATAGTATATTTCTCGTCACACCGGAAACACAACCCTTTCTCTCTCTTTGCCTGCATCTCAGCTTGGGACAGCCTTTTGAATCCGGAGGATATGTTAGGGGGGTGATTTACCACCTTCTCCGGTCCAGCTGTTCCCCTAGGTAGATTCCAAGGGATCGTTCGTGGTTCAAACCTCGCTGAGTTAGGAGGAGCGATAGTCCTAAAGCGTGGCTTCTCTCTTTCTTTAACCTTGCTGATCCGATTATTTCTATCTTCCACCCTTTGCGCCAAATCCATAATCTGTGTCAACCCAACTGGATTAGCCATCAATACTTCGGCCTGTACTTCTTCTTCCAACCCATTAATGAAAACACCTTCTAATGTGTCCTCTCCCATATTCTTCAGTGGCGCAGACATGATTTCGAATTTTTCTCGAAATTCCGCAACAGTTCCCGTCTGCCTTATGGCCAAAAAACGCTGATGTAGGGTCCCATACTGAGTATCCCGGAACCTCTTTAGTAAACGCTGTTTGAGATCAATCCAGCTGCGTATGGGTCTCCTACCATCTTCCCATTGAAACCAGGATAGCGCACACCCTTCCATACAGACTCCGGCAGCCACTGCTCGCTCCACATCGGAGAATTTGTTTACACTAAAATACCGTTCTGCCCTGAAAATCCAGGAGTCCGGATCGTTCCCATGGAATAGTGGTAGCTCCAACTTACGAAAACTACCGTCGCCCACACCCCCGACTGCCTTCTCCGACGAACTGATTTCCAATTCCGCCGGCGATTCCAGGGAGATGGCCGATTTCATTCCGCTTCCACCCTCTGAACCGTCGGGACCTAATGGAAGGCCTTTAATCAACCTCGCAAGAGCTTGAAGTCCTTCGTTCAGCTCCCTCCTTCCGATAGTCAGGCTCGTTTCGATCCTCTCATTCATCTTACCCAACTCCGTTCCCAGCTTCATGTTCAATTGCTCCAGATCCCCTTTCAATTCGTTCACTGTCGCTCCTAAATCCGGAATCTGAGACACGGAATCCTCCAACACTTCAATCCGTTGGTCCATTCGGGTGACTGGCATCAAATTTTTTTTTTCAGAATCTCACGGCTCTGATACCAAATGGTAGAACCTGGCTTAATTCTCCGTTATAACTCAACCTGCTCAAGCAATTAATTAACAACTGGAGAATGGGAAATAATCAACAGCAATGGAATTGAAGAAGTATCTGGATTAAAGGTAAGAACTAAACAACTCGAAATGGAAAAGCAACAATTAATTGAACTTAGCAGACTTCGAGAGCTGCCCCTCTCCTATTGATTCAGATTTCCCCTGATTTCTGAATACCTTCTAGACTCTACTAATTCCTATTTATTCACGTAATGCAACTGATTCTCCCGCCCAAGATAATAACTAACATTCCCGCCCATTTCCCTTTACATGCTTTTCTTGTGACGCCTTTGATAAGTAAACCGAATGGGAGGTTTATCATGGTATCAGAGCACAATTCTAGAATTAAGGTCATCTATCCTTTTTATTTCTTTGAATCCTTGTTTTTATTTTTTTTATTTCATGTTCTTTTGTCCAGTAACAGTTTCAGAGTCTTTGATTCAGAAAAATCCCAAAAAAATTCAAAAGTTCTTTTTGTGCTCAATTTGAGTCCAAATCAACTTTCATTTTCTTTACCGTTCTCATAGTCAAATTTTGAGTTTAAAAAAAAATTATTGTTCATCTGTGGTACTGTTCACGTCCGAAAATAGTTAAAAAAAAAAAAATTGAATTTCTTGAAAATTGTCCAATATTCTATCATCTATCTTTATTCCAAAATCCATTGTGTTCAATCTAATCCAAACTCCAATTCAACAACCACTTTCTTGAATTTTTAAAAATTTCAACCCACAGTTATCCAGTTCAAGTCCTTTGAGTCCTTGAGTGAAAAATAAAGGTGATATGTTTAGAAGAAGAGATACGAATTATTATGGATATGGTGTTGATAGGGGTATGGGAACGACAATTCCAAAATTTAAGGGTAGGAGTGATCCAGAGGCGTATGTGACATGGGAAAAAAAGGTAGAATTGAGGTTTGAGTGCCATGATTATTCCGGGGAGAGAAAATTGAGGTTAATTGTGAGCTCATTCATAGATTATGCATTAATTTGGTGGAATGAGTTGACAGGATCTAGGCGAAGGTATGGTGAGAGGAGTATTGAAACTTGGGATGAGTTGAGGCATATTATGAGGAAACGATATGCACCAAATTATTATAGGAGAAATCGGCGAGGGGTGGAACTTAGGGAGAAGCCTAGGCGATATAATGGGGATGAGTATTGGATGGAAAAGAAAACATCTTTTGCGAAAAGTACGGGTAGTACATCAAGCAAGAGTATTGAGTTGGATTATAAACAGGAGTTGGCAAAGACTTGTGACTTGTTAAATTCTCAAATTACTCACCCAAAGGCGCAAGATAATAAAAGTAAAAATAGTGAGCGGGTTGTTTGTGCAAAAAAGGGAGAGGGACCACGAGGAATTGAAAAGGGCGGAGTTGTTGAAGTGGAAGTGGAAAAAGGAGAGTCTTCGACAGTAAATGAGGAGTTCGGGGTGAACTTGCATGGCAAGGAGGTTAAAATTGAGGAGGCATTGGTGAACGCTAACATTTCCCTCTCTATTTTGATTAATTCTATTTTGCAGGTTAACGAAGACTTGATTCCAGAAATTAAATCTATTGGAATACCACCCGACTCTGGAATTGAGCCTCAGATTGAATATCAAATGATGTATAAAATTCAGCAGCCGTATCTTATTTTGGGAGTATCATATATGCCGGACATTGGTTTTGTGATCCCCGAGGGAACAACGACATTTCAAAGGTACTGGAGGAGCTTCATATGCAGGGGGTCGAACGAAGTCGATGATCCGAAGGGCAACATAGATGCATTGGAGGTGAAATTGTTACAAGTGCTAGGGCCAAGTACAGCAAGGAGAAGGCCCAGTTATTCATCAGATGGAGTTGATATTGGAGCATTCCAAACTTGCAATATTAAGTGGCCAAGGCGGGAGCACTTTGATCAATGTGATGGAGATTGGGTTTACAACCGAAGGCGGCGTATTCGAGGCCAAAGGAGGTCCAAATTGCATCCAAGAGGGGACGGACCATTCCATGTGCTTGAGTTGATTGGAGGCAAGGGCTACAATTTGAGCATTCAAGGTTTAGATTCGAGGACGAATCCTTTCGAAGGGAGAGGGGATGATGTGATCCGGAGTGCGCAACAAATCAATTAACATTGGGCGAACGTTGTAAAGAGGTCAAAGTTGGGTTCGAGCCTTCACGGAGTCACTATAAGCCACACAATTGACAATGCGACAGCATGGAGCAGGCAAAGACTTCGGAGGCAAGCATAAATTGTTCTATGCGACCGCATAGAAACCTTCTATGCTTCCGCATAGAATAAAAAAATAGCAGTTTTATTTAATTTTCGCAAATTTCCGTATTTCATCATATTTCTTAATTTTGGCAAGTTTCTATATTCTAGGAGTCTTGAATTTCGTCTTTTCCATATTTCTTAGGGTTTTGTTGTTTCAGTATAAATATGATCTTTATTTTCATTGCAAAGGGAGACTTTGATTATTGAGAGATTTTTAATACACTTGTGAGTTTTCTCCTCCAATATTCTTGGTGACTTAAGACTTATAATTTTGAACTTATCAAAAGGTGTCGCAGTCCTTTTGTGTCTTTCCCACTTCACGGTTCTTGTTCCGAGTAATCAACGAGTCAGATTTTTTGCGTGGAATCTTGGTTCTTGGTACGAGTCGAACAGCGGGTCGGGTTGATCTTTGCGCAGCGTGATTTTTAGCTTTCTTAGGTTTGTTTCATCTTGTTCGTGGATTCCCAAAATTGTTCTTGGTCGGGCTCACATCACTATATTATAAACTTACAAACCACCAGCAAAATTGACGACACAAGCTTTCTGATCTCCTGTCTGATGTTTGAAGCAGCTCTCCTGGAATGTGCACACGAACACCAATCCTAACTCTTCTTGCAGTTTGCCTCCTGTAGATCCACCAAGAACTCCTCGTTCTTGAGTTTCTTCTTTGATCTTCGTAGCCAGCTAAGTTGACGACACAATCTTCCTGACAGATCCAAGTAAAGAATGGGCACCCGTGATTTGATTGAAGGTTTTGATGTTTTCAATCCAAAAGGCGCATATAATGAAGTGATTGAACTGGATGAAGGTTTAGCTCTTGAGAGAATAATTGTTTTCTCTTGGAATGTATAATGTTCAATCTCTCTTTCTCAAATGCGCAGCGCCCCCTTTTATATGTTAGACGAATATGGTAACTTTTGCCAATAAAAATCTCGCGAAATTAGGTCAGGCCGTAAAACGGTCGCTCGAGCGAGAAGCATTGTCGCTCGAGCGAGGGCACTGTCGCACGAGCGACAGATGGGCGAAGGTCAAGCACAAGATGTTCCGCTTCATCCGCTCGAGCATGACTCCCGCATGCATCTAGCGAATGCGACGAGTTTCCTTCGTGTTCCAAACTTGGATCCCGAACCCTACGCTATACAACCAACTATGAAACTTTACAATTAAGTCCCTAAGGGTGCGTTCTCTTTGCTGTTTTTGGGCCGTTTTCTGTTTTCGATTTTCCAAAATATTGAAAACGCGTTCTCTTTCCCATTTTCAAAAACGAGTTTTTGAAAACGGCTGAAAATTTTGTGAAGAAAACAAAAAATAATTTTTTTACGTTTTGGCTGTTTTCTTCACAAATCTGCCAAACTCAAAAAATACGGGTGGAGAAATATTTTTTCAAAATGACAAAAAGAACGAGTTTTCAACAATCTCAAAATGGACACCCAAAACACAAAATACAAAACGAATTCAAAACTCAAAACACAAAACTGAAACACAAAGAGAATGCCCCTAAACTTCTAAAATGTTCAAGTTGGTCCTATTGTTCACAGAATAGTCAATTACAATAATCTAACACTAACACAGAACATACATATGCAGTATACCTCCGAGAAAAAGGAAGCCTTAGGAAGAGATTTGACATTGTGTTGACTACATCAGGCATCACAAACTGGTACAGAATTAACTGTAAAATGGCCAACCATAGGTTCTTTGAAATTTGTTCAGCTGAGTGCCTAGCCACAGCATGAGCAACCTATCAAGTAAAGAAACACAAAATTAAAAACCCAACTCCAATAACACAGTACCATAAATGATCCCGTATAAATTTATCCAATACCTCATGCGAGAGAATGGTTGCAACTTCATAATCTGATCTGAAATGATTAAGCAACCCGGTAAAAACGACAATCTTACCACCAGGCATACAGAAGGCATTAACTATAGGCTCATTAACCACAATAACCTCCCACTTCAAACCCTCCAAATGCCCGCTCTCGGATTTCATCCCTTTCTCTTGACCTTGCTTCCTACTCTTCTGCACCCAACGATCATCAAGAATTTCATCATCTTTGTGCCATTTCTCCTCCTGTAACCACTTCTCCTCATCAGCAACCTTGTCACCCAATCCCATCAAAGTCTCGTGCCCACTAGTCTCGTGAGGCAACCCAACACTCTCTTGTGAGTACCTTACATCACTCCACACCTTTTCTTTCCTCAAACCTCTCTGTAAAGCCTCAATTATGTCATGCGCTATTGCTTGAACCCTAATGCTCTCTGGGTGAAGTGGGGGCAGGATTTTCCCCTTAAAACTTTGTTTCATCTGCTTAAATTGAGTCTCTCCCAGATCTTTTTCCAGACTTTTTGATAAAAGTACAAAATGGGTTCTTTTTGTGTAAGGTACCGTCTCCAAATTCCCAAAGTATATAGTAATAACAACCCCAGAGCCTACCAAAACCACAATAATCGCGTTTCTGGGATTCTGAAACCACCTTTTGAATCCCCTTTGCTTGAAGTGGTAAACCTGGTACCTGTCCACATAGTAAAACCTCTTTGCTCCGTGAAGAAAGGGGCTATTACATTGGATTGATTTAAACCCATTTTGTAAAGCAGAATTCCTAAAAATTGGTTGAGAAAATTCAGAAATTCTGGATTTAGTGAAGCTGGGCTTCAAAGAATCAGTGTAGCAACCAGTTCTTAAACTCGATTCTTGAATGGGGTTTCTGCGTACAGTAATGTTAGTGTAGCTACGAAAAGCATCAATAGTGAATCTAAATGATCTTCTGTACCATCCCATGATGTTAATCAATCAAAAACACGGTAATATGGTAAAATAACTGCAGTCGAATACGATATAATAACATCAAGAAAACATTTTTCTGCGGGAAAAAAGAAACTAAGGAAACAAGAAAATGAAAATTTTGACAGAAAATTATTCGAATACAGAGAAAAAGAAAGGGAAGTTTTCAGATGTGGGCTAAAGAATTTGAATGGAACAGCGGTGATCCATGGGTGAGGAATGCAATAGAGGTGTGTAGACGCGTCTGGAAGTATTCTTGCCATGTGATATGAGGGCGCCAGTGGAGCCTGAATTTTTGGGCCTTGCTTCTTTGCCATGGGGGTTGACAGGGTTGACCACAATTGGCGGCCCCCACTCTCTATTGTGGGATTTCTGTCATAGGGTGGTCAACCCCATGACAAAGAAGCCTTTTTCTCAATTTTTTTAGATTTTGAGCAATTTTTAATTTATATTACTACGCTTGCCAACTTTTTAAGAGGTGAGGTTGAAAAAGTGACGAATTGTGGCTCCAACTTAGTTATTAGTATGTGAATTGAAGTCTTCACATGATCAAAATGGTCAATATTGATAATAAAATTGCACTAAATTTCATGTGATTTAAGTTGTAGAGTACAACTATCTCACGTTAAGTCGTGTTTAATTTTAACGTTCGCATTAATAATTTCAATCAAGTGAGGATCAAAGTTTACAAATTTAAATAATGATGATATAGAATTTCACTTTCGAAATTGAAGACTCGTAACCGCATCATATAAAAAGATAAAAAGCACAACCCTAATCTTCCTTTTTTAAATTCATGACTTATTTGTGATTCTTGCATCGTTGATGGTTTTGCTTATAAGTAAATTATTTTTGTTTTCAATTACTTATTTATCAATGTTTTTTTTTTTTTTTATTGTTAAAATTTCTCTTTTTGAAAAACAAGTCCCAAACAAAACAGAACAATTCTTGAGCAAAAACAGGATACGTTGTGTGCCACTTAATGTATCTCCAAGAGACTATATTTTAAGAGTATATTCTACAATTCAGAGATCATCCATAAATTTATAGAGTAAGAATTTTGAACTAATCCAACAAACTCTTTATATTTAATACTTAATTTTATTACTCCCAAAAAATATTTATAATTTTTTTTCTATCTTTTATTTTAATTAAATTTTCTCTAGATTATTATATTATTTTCATATATTGAAAATTGAAATACGTTGAATGCATTTAATTATAAAGAGTAGGTTTGGCTCTCTAAATTTGGAGAGTCAAACACACTCTCTAAATTAAAATAATAATTTAAAGTGTATTGAAGCGTGATTTTGAGGATTGACTTTTTAAAATAGAGAGTATCTCTAGTTTAAAGAGTCTCTTGAAAATACTCTTAAACAAAATCACCAGTGCCATAACTCAAATTGCGAGTACCATGTTTCAAATCATCCAGTCGACAGTCGTTCCAGCTAAGGTTCCAGCCGTCCCAGTCAAGGCTGGCTTAACCTCAACTGGGGTGTTTCAACAGCAAGGTAAGGAGGGAGTACCTCCTTCATCTCATGTTAATGCTTCTCAAACGCATCTTCTAGAGGCTGCTAAAGCTTTTTGGAATGATAATGCTTCTAAAATGGATGCTCAAGAGGCTGCTAAAGCTTTTTGGAAAGGAGTGAGGGGACTATTATATCACCAAGTGTTTCCCAAACACTTGGTGATGAAGACACGAATTCAGAGGCTCAGTAGCCGAACCTCAAGCTACTGAACTGGATAAAATTCAAGGCAAAATGGTGGACCAAAAAGCTGCTCCTTGGGTGAACTTGTTTAAAGATAACAGTAAACTCGGTGAAGGTTTCAAACTCCAACTGTTTGTGGACCAACCACACGAAATCATCTTGGATGAACTTGATGTAGATGATGTCGAAGAGTCATGGGGGTATTGCCTTGTTGGTTACTTACTTCGCCTGTCGTTTCCTGGATAAAACGGCATTACTTCAAATGTGTGATTCATGGAAGGTTGAATATCATTATTTCATTCATGAAAGCGGGTGGTTGATCTTCAAATTCGAGAATGAGGCTTCAAGAGCGTGTTGCATGGGGGTCCCTCTTGTGTGTTCGGGGGCCACTAATGTTAAAGATAATGTCCTGTTGTTTTGAATTTGATGATAAGGAGGTGAGCACCATGCCAGTTTGGGTAAAGGTACCAGGACTACCTTTGGATTGTTGGAATTCAAACACTCAGGAAATATTACCTCCAAAATTCGAAAACCAAACTCCACGGACAAGCTCACATCAACCAGGGTCAGATTGTTTTATGCTCGGGCTCTTGTGGAATTCGATGCATCTAAGGATTTGGTTCGTACCGTCTCAATGAAGCTGCCAACGAACAAGTCAAGAGAACAACGACAGTGTATGAGCATGATTCTAAGTTTTGCTTGAACTGTAAGATCTTCGAGCACAAAACAGCTGCATGCAATATGAAAAATCAAGCCGCAAAACAGAATCAAGCAGGGGAGCCTATTGCTGAATGGATTGAGACCGAGAAAAATGGGCAGAATCGTGTCGAAAGTTGCAGCAATGAATTGATCAGTCAAAAGAAACAACCTGGAATGCCTGTTAAGGCTGTTGCCAGACAGAACAAACAAATGAAACAAGCTGTTGAAGGCAGCAAAGAACAACCTGCTGAAGGCAACAGAACAATGAAGGGACAGGAAATCCAGCCTGTTAACGGGGATCAAAACGATCTTAATCAACCTGAACTGAGCAGGATTCGATCCGGAGGTGCAGAAATTGAAACCCCCAACTTGGACAAGGTTGCCAATGAAGAACGCAAAGGGAAATTTGGAGAACAACAAACCATATCAATGAAGAAAAATAGGAAAAAGGGATCCTGCACCTCATGATCTTGATCAAACGAGGTTGTAATGTTTGTTTTACTTTTGAATCTCTTGCTTTGGATCTTAAGATCCTCTGTAATGCTTGTTTTTGAAGCCCGGTTATGCCCGGTGCAGTACTCGATTTTTTATCAATACAATTTTATTTACCAATAAAAAAAAAAGAATATCCAAGACAGAAGAAAAAGTTACACAACAATTTCATTTACGATATATTTGGTACAATAAATTGGAAACGATAGAAGTCAAAAAGTTTAAATTAAAAAAAAAAATACAAAATCAAGAAAACAATAAAAGACGGGGAAGAATTCAGATTCAGCTTAGAAAACCAAATATTTTTTTTTTTTAAATATAGTAATGTAACATAATACTAAAAAGAATTTAGTTGTCCCAAAATTTCTATGCCGTTTTGGCATTCAAGTTTTGTGTGCGCAGGGTTCTTCACCATTTGCTGTTGCCACGGCCTCTTCCTCTGCTAGGACCTCTAGAAAATCTATCATTTCTTCTATCAGAAAATCCCCCTCTTCCTCCAGAGAACCTACCATCACTCCGATAAGAAAATCCACCCCGCCCACCACCTCCAAACCTTCCTCCCCGCGCCTGCTCTCTTTCTTGTAAGCGTGGCAGTGATTTCACTACTTCTAAGCTTACACCAGCAGCATTTTCCTGGCCTACAACCCCAAAAATGTAGCAGTAATTAACTACAGCTCGACCCTTATTGAACAGAGAGTGTGTGACAAATGGTAGGAACTAACCAGCAAGGAAGGTGTCCAGATCTCCGGCAGCCACATCAAACACTGCACCATTACCGTCAGCCGTCAAAGCAAGACCCTTAATGGACTCCACCTTCTCCTCGGATAAAAATCTACGCAGAACGCTGTAAGCAAACCTGAAATATGATGGCGTTACGCAAAAAACAGGCTGATGGTAGAACATTTTAACTGGCAAACAGAAAGCTAATTAGATATGCTCAAGTGACCAACTTTTTCAGCTCTCTCATACTACATTCCCTCATTTCCTCTTGTGAGAATCCTATAGTTAATATCCTAAGCCACAAGTAGTAAGATGCATTCTTTCTGGAATAATGCTATCTAGTATCAATCGTGTTGAACACCAATCTCGGTATCAACATATGATAAGTTGATATAGAACATTTTCACAGACAAATAGAAAGCTAATTAGATATGCTCAAGTGACCAACTTTTTCAGCTCTCTCATACTACATTCCCTCATTTCCTCTCATGAGAATCCTACAGTTACTATCCTAAGCCACAAGTAGTAAGATGCATTCTTTCTGGAATAATGTTATCCAATACCAATTGTGTTGAACGCCCGTCTAAGTATCAACATATGATAGGTTCTATTAAATAGACAGGTGTTAAATACTAGTGGTGCTAAATAGCATTACTCTTCTTTCTGCTCAGGCAAAATAATGAGATAACAGACACCGCACATAAATTCAAAACTGTTACAATGAAAATATTAGCAACCCGGTAGTACTGAACATAGATATAAAGGCCATGTTACAGAGACAAAATATACAGATTATTAATTAAAGAAACTACTTCCTCCATCTTTTCTTGCAATGTGTGAAAATGGGCCTTAAAAAAATGTATGCCACCACATTCTATTCTATGAAGATTCATATTTGGTTCACAAGACAGACATTAGCAAACAGTATCGTCATTGTCACCTTCGGCACCTTTTGACCTTTCGCAATGTTCAAACACAACAAACAAATATCAGTTGATGGATAAAATAGTTTAAAGCACTTACGATGGTGTGTAAACGGGCCTTCCACATCCAAGGAGAACTGTAACGTAGTTCTCCATAGAAGTGAGGAGGGATCGACTCTTGATCTCAGTATAACCCTGCATAACAAACAACATACCTGTTGGTGTCAAACTTAAAATCAAAAGATGATTGGAATCATAAACTTATGTAAGCAGTAAGAATCTACCGCAGCCTTGGCGAGAGCTTTTGCTAGAAGTTCTTTTGGCGCTAAATTAGAGGTGCTTAGCAGCTCTTCAGCAGTAGCCATGAATACCGGAATTACACTAATAATTTTTAAGAATATATGAGTACCGGGAGTCACAACACCTACAAGTATATACAAGTAAAACATAAACAAAAGTTCACCTATCGGAGATCTTGTTGATTTTTTCTGCTGCTTCTGCACCAGCGGCTTTAGCTATATCAGCTGGCTGCGGAGCAGATATATGCTCAAACTTCACCCCGGATTCTCTTTCTATCCTAGAAAAACTTGACTTCCTTGGATCATAAAGCATTACAGCAACACCAGTTTTCCCTGGGAGAACCATTGAAAACGTTCTTGTTAGTTCATGAGCTTCAAAACTACGATAGTTGAAAATAATTCAGCAACTCACCTGCTCTCCCCGTTCGTCCAGACCGGTGAATATATGCATCTACATCACGTGGGGGTTCACACTGAACACAATTGATATTTTAAGTACATAGATTACTAACAGGATCTAGAGTACACAATACAAGCAGGATATGATAATCAAGAATAGCCAATGGAACAATTAAAACTGAAGAAACCTGAATTATTAGTTGGACATTGAACACAATTGATATTTTAAGGACATAGATTACTAACAGGATCTAGAGTACACAATACGAGCAGGCTATGATAATCAAGAATAGCCAATGGAACTATTAAAACTGAACAAACCTGAATTATTAGTTGGACATCATCGATATCCAATCCACGTGCCGCCACATTTGTGGCAACAAGAGTTGAAAATTTGCCCGATCTGAATCCAGCAAGTGTGACCTGGACACACCACAGCACAATCTAACATCAACATCAAATGATCTACTCGTGCAAATCTTCTTAGTGTATATAGCTCCATCCCCAATGGAGAGGTAGAAGTAAGACCTAAGAACGTCACTTTGATGAAAATTTAATGTTCAACCGAAAAACTAGAACAGCGCCACAATTTGTACTTGTGTTAGGGAGAACTATAATAGATGATTCATTCTACAGCTTTTCTTCTTTCTTAGGGAGAAAACCCTCATAAAATTAACATAATAGATAGATGGCCCAAAAGATATCAAAACAAAATTTTACCTCTCGCATAGCCTGTTGTATGTCCCCGTGCAGAGCACGTGCTCCAGGCAACAAGCCTGCAAGTGTAGAAGCAGAGTCCTTTGTCTCGGTGAAGATTATGGTGCGTCCACCACTGAATAAAACAATTCCATGAAAACAAATGACTGGATTGTAAAACGAACTAACATGCCTGAATATCATAACCAAAGACCAGTTAGTTTAGAAGTAACCAACCTACTATAGCAGCGGATGATATCCGGAATAAGCTGGGATCTGGCTGAACTAGAGCAAGGAAGAACAATATGCCTCACGTTGGTGCTGGCCTTCATTTTCTCGTTGCCAACAAGATCAGCAGTTTTCTTATCCTTTTTCAAAAACTTGGAAGAAATCTGACAACACGAAGTACAGATATCAATCCAACAAAGAAAAATAAAAGTACACATATGGAAAAAAATAGTGTCCCCCAAAATTAAAATTGAAACAAAAAAAAAGGAACAAAATACATAAAGAAAACGTACATGCTTCACCCAGTCTGGCAACGTAGCACTGAAAAGAAGTGTTTGAACCTTATTTGTGTCCTCCACCTTGCCTTAAAATTCAGCCATACAAACTTTAGTATCAGTATGGTAAGTATGAAAAAACAATTACCTAGCAAAGAGTTAATGATAAATAATTCACCAGTAATGCAGTAGCAAGCAGAAAGAGTAGCTTAATAGTAATACACATCATTCACTCCATTAAAACCATTGTGCAAATGAAACATACCTAGAATCAGTTCAACATCTTCAACAAAACCCATCCTCAACATCTCATCAGCCTCGTCAAGGACACGGAACTTCAGTGAACTTAAGTCAATATTCCCCCTCTCTATGTGATCCTGTACAATTTTGAGAAAGCCAAAAGCTGTGTCATTTTTACTCTTCAAATACAGACTACGACGGAATCATGTGCATAACAGTAAAGAAAGGTTAATTAGTAAAAAGTGTACCTTAATACGTCCGGGAGTTCCAACTACTATATCAACACCCCTTTTCAATTGGATCTGTTGTGGCTGGTATGGAGACCCCCCATATAGACAACGTGATGTCAACCCTAATGCTCCACCATAGACTTCAAAATCTGAAAACACCTATAATCATATAAAGAAAGAAGAGAGAGAGTTGATAAAATAATTAGATGATAACTTGGAGGAAATAAAGTTCAATACTAAAACATAGATCTTGTGAAACTGTTCGTTCAAGAGACACTACCTGAGTGGCCAATTCCCTAGTGGGTAAAAGTACAAGAACACTAGGTGTTCTCCCATATCCTTTCTTTCTTGAAGCTACTGTGGGTCCATTTGTCAATGACTCCAATATGGGTAACACAAAGGCCAAAGTTTTGCCCTGTTAATAGACAGTAAGTTTTACAAAACATTACGTTAAGTTGAATGAAGAGTATTCATCTCAACATATTGCAATAAATAGTACTGCTCTAACTTACAAACAGGATTACAGTAGCTTATAATTTTAAATTTTATTCCATTTTCTAGAGAACTGAAGGCAGATGAACCCATTAAATTTCAAGAATCAGAACTGCTTACAGATTTAGCCCTTGTTTGAGCCCCATTTTTGGGGAAGAATGAATTTTTGAATAGTGTATTGATGAGAAATATGTGGTTAAAAAATAAGAAAAAATTTTGGATTTGCGTGTAATATTATTTTATTGAAGAATATGTGGTTGAAATGATGTCAAAATACTGTTGAAAAATGTATTTTTTTTTTTTTTCAAAAGAATGGGGCTCAAACAAGGGCTTAATAAACATCCGAATACACAAAATACAGCACTTTCATTGCAACATAACAAAAAGAGCAACCATTTTAACGTTGCCATAATAATAAGTTTCTGCCATCTTGAACAAAAGGACAACAGTGAATTTCCAAAAAGAACTACTGCACTAATTAAACAAACAGGAAGCTCAAATTATAACTTCCAATTCCAGAAACAAATAATGAAACTCTGACACATCATAATCCAATGCTTTGAGTGAGATGACAACAAAGGAAGGATGTCCATTTCCCCCCTAATTTCACCCTTTATATTTCTACCATCTCCATTATAGCCACAGCACGAACTTGTGAAGAAAGAAACTCCATAAAAGACTTGAATATTTAGTGTTGTCTACCCTATAATATTTAGAATCAAAAGTAAAAGAATTTCACAGAAACTCTTACTCAGATAAAACGGTATATTACTGCAAAGTTACCAAAGATAGCCAATTCTGAGCTAATTTTTTATCCAAACCCAAGGTTTCTATCACCAGGACCAATAGAAATAGCATATTTAGAAGGAATAAACATGCAAATTAAACAATCAGCTTCCTATCTCCAATTCTAACCTTAAATGCGACAAATTCCAGTGCCCTTGTTGAACATAACAAAAATGCTAACCAATTTGAGCCTGCTTTACATTAACGATAAATTCACTAAATTAAGCTGAAAAACCTCAAATTGCATATAAAAATTCCAATAAAAAACCCTGACCTGACCAGTGCGTGCCCTTCCAATCAAATCAGCTCCATCGAGAATGGTATCAAAAGTCATGGCCTGAATCGGGAATAGCGATTCAATTCCCTTAGCCTTCAATACTTCCCTCAACGGCTCTGAAATCCGAAAATTCGACAGTGCATTCGGATTTTCGACCTTCTCCTCATCATCATCGCCGATTTTCATCTTCTTCTTCATATTCAAATTCATCGCATCGCCCATCTCTGAAATAGGGTCGCTCCTCTCCTCCTCATTATCAGTCTCGTCAATCTCTGTAGCTTTTCGCTTCTTCTTCTTCTTCTCATCTTTTTTGGTTGTCTTAACAGTATTTGAATCAAGGTTGGAGGGCAGTTTTGTCTTTTTGGATTTTTTATCTTTTTGGGTCTTTTTCTCAACAGAATTGTCAAGCTCCGGAGTTTCAGGATTCAGCTGCTTCTTCATTATCTTCTTGCTTTCAGGGGATTGAGATTCCCGTACAACAATTGAAGGCATGATGATTATGTATCTAAATGCGTCGTGGGGTCGGGTATTACTCTCTCGTGCTGCTGTAAGGTGCAGGGAACAGCAGAGAGAAAAGAGGAAGAAGGGTATTACTAGGGTTTACGGTTTTATATGCTATGGCGATGGAAATTGTAGTGACCGTTAGGATATTTGATAGAATTAATCTACTTTGACCTCATGGGTGATCTCAAGCATGATCTCGATCCCACCTCTCTCATGGAGGGAAAAAATATTAAATTTAATGAGGTGGGACCCGACCTCCATGTAAGAGGAGTGGTGGGATCGAGGTCATGCTTGAGGTCATCCATGATGATAAAATAGCATGATTGTATTTGATATTGGGTCGAGCAGGTAAACTAGGGGCTGTAACAGAGCTAAATTTTAAAGCCCGATTATTAATTGGGACTTGCTACTTTTAATTTTAGTGTTAATACCTTTTTTTTTTTTTTTTTTTTTGGCATAAAATTGAAAAGGTAAACTTTATAAATGCAAATAAGGAAGAACACCTGCTTCAAACTTAGATATTTGGATGGAAACTGAGGGGTCGATAATCCTTTTGGGCATGGGTGTTGAAAGATAACTATCTAATTATGGTAACAACACCCACCCACTATAGGTGCAAGTTAAAGATTAAAACTCACTCGAAAAGAAAAATGGAAAGAAAGAAAAAAGACGTCAATCAAGGGATATCATAGTGTGTATTGCATTAGAGGTGACTCAAACAACTCGGAGGTGTTAGGCAAAATCTTTAAGATGCATTTTTTAATGAATAATTATTAAAAAGAATTTAAATTTTAAAAAAAAAAATGATCAACAATAGAATCACATATAATGCCCGTGTTTGGTTCCATTTTATTCAAAATATATTTTTGTTTATCTTTTTTTTTTCAACCATACATTCTCTAATAAAATAATGTTATATATTCAAAAAAAAAAATCTTCTTCAATAACCACACATTTTTCAAAAACTTATTATTTCAAAATACATTTTTATTTGATTTTAATGACGCCCAAACAAGGGCAATATCTTATGCAAAATATAATATCAATATGTGATTCAGATGAAATTTCTAATAACATTATAATAGGTCATCATCGATGTACATCCATTAATGATTACTAACACAAATCCATCAGGATTACTGAAAGCAATGCCATATGTTATGTCATTGCAAGCACCAACGGAACTTCAATCCCTTGATATTAAGATTCAACTTAAATCTTTCAAAAGATATAGGTCTCGAGTTCGAATATTGGGAGCCCCATAGAAATCTGTGAGAAGTAAAACATATAGGGGTTCTTCCAAAACTAACAATACATATTATATGAAGTTTGGATGTGAGGCTCAGATTGTTACAACTTACATCTCTCTCTTAAGGTTTCATATCAAATGGTAAGACATTGACACGTTTCAAACTTTACATGCTGGACAACCTAAAAAGGAGAAAAACAAAAATTTAAAACGAGGTTAAAATTAATAATAAAAACTAATATAAATAAAATAGCCCTTACAACGGCACCAAAAACGTATTCTCCTAAACCATAAGTGTATGGTATCGTGACACGTAATAATATAGACGTGAGTCCAAGTATTAGTCCCTTAGACTAATTACTTGCAGTTAATTTCTATTCTAAACATAGTTTCAATCTAAACTAATGTTGTTATCTATTAATGATTTATAGAACGAAATTAAAAGTAAAAGTAAACTAATATTGCAATCGACCTGTGTAGACTTTTTGGAAGAATTTTACAGGATTAGGTAGTTAGAAATTTCGATTTTACCCGAATCAATTAACGTTCATTTAATTCAATATCATTCAGCCATTTTTATGCGTGTTATCAATTGAATTAATCAATTTTAAGTAGTAGTCCCTCTTGAGTAAAACTAGCCATATTTACATGCTCACTATCTTTTTGTAAAATTGTACACACTAAAATGCATCAATTCACATGAATTCAATCAAATTTCATGACCTATAAGCATATCTCTAGATCTCTTATCAACACATCTGTCACTTGTTGCACACGTTAGACAATTACATCACATCTCAATCTCAATATTGTCTCTAAATTGATCAATTTGTGAGCAAACAATTGAGTTAAATTAAGCACATAAATTGTAATAACCTAAGCTATATAGATCCTAAAAATTAATTATCTAACCTCTCAAAATTGTAGAATTCAACAAATAAAAGAATGATGGCATCACACATTTCAATTACATCTAACAAAGATAAAAGAAACTCAATCTATTGTTGTTCTTCATCGCAGGAATCACAAATATGTTTTAACTTCTTCCCTAATTATTGTAGATCTCCCGACAAATCAATGGTAATACATCGTCAAATCACAAAACCTAGCCCAAATCTTTGAGAATATGAAACTATGTATTTTTTCCTCAAGAATGCGCACTCCCATGAAAAGAATAAAGAAAAACTATTTATAATCGTCTAACATGGTTAAAAATTGTACCTTTTAATGTTAAAATTAAAAGTTTATTAGAATTAGGAAAACATAATCGTGGCCCTCATTTGGCCGATGCTATCGCACAGTGAAGGTAGTGTGATCGCATAGTCATAGGTATCAAATTTTGATTCATGTGCATTCTGGTCCCTGAATTCAATATCTTGTTTAGTCCAAGTCCTTCAATATTACATTTTAGACCCTTCAACTTCCAAAATTGATACTCTGATCCTTGAATTTCAGATGTCATTCGACTTCAATCATATTGATGAAATTTCGGTCATTTTCATCATTTCTCGTCCAATACTGAATTTTCTCCTAAAATAATCAATGAACACTCAAAATTAAGCATTTACACAGTAAAAGTACTCCCAAAATTCCACCTTTGATGATCCGGATAAGTGTACCATCACACTTATCAATATTTTTCCTCACCATTGTATTCAAAGTCATAGTAAGCCATATTTCCAATATTTTGTTGAAGTTTGTGCTTTTGTAACATTTGTCAAGCAATTCATTACATGAAAGCATGTGTTTATTCTATTGAAATTTATGTTAATTATATTAGAATCCGCACTTATGTTTTTGCCTATATTCGAGGCTTAGTTCGATGAAAAATGCTACTTGTACATTGAGGGTGATCGCATGTGAATATGCAGGACCCATGCGAATAAAATAATATTTCCTCGTATGTGAGTGTGCGATCATCCCTGCGGTCACCTATGATATTTCTGTAGCATGACTCATTCATTATTAAATGGTGCTTCAGTTGTCGAGCCATTCTTTATTTCAAGTAAGCGCCCATGACCATGGTGAAAATATCAAAACACGTGAGTATGCAATGGAGCTTTTTGTGGCTGGCGTGGAGCTTAGTGGGCAATAAGTATTTGAGCATGTAACATTAATCACCCAAGTATAAGTTTCATATATATGTGAAATGGAGGATTTTGATGTATTGACGCTACTAGTGCTGAAATTTTTAATTGTTGTTTAGATCATTGCATCTATTCGCCTCTTCTTCTTCTTCTTCTTCTTCTTTATTTTTTTAAGTATTACACTAGACAGAGGTCGAGAAAAAAATAGATGGCCCACCCCTGTTGGTGCCTAGGCATTTGTGCCGGAAGGAACCCAAAGTATATAATTGATATGACGCTTCATAAATACTCCAAGGGTCCGTTTGATAGAAATATGAAATTTGAGTGAAAAAAAAATAAATTATAGGGAATTGAATTGCCTAAAATTTGTTTTACTAGGAATTGTAATTAAATGTGTTTGATTGGTATGATTTTTCACCTGAAAAATATAATACTTTTGGTGTCCATTTGCCTTTATTTTTCAGAAAAATTGTCAATTAAAGGAATAAATTTTCTTACCATTAGGGACAAAATTTGTTTAGATTGCCAAAAATAAAAATAAAAAATAAAAATTTGAAAAATTTTTGGTGTTCGTATGGCTTTGTTTTATATGAAATTTGTCAATTAAAGGGATAAATTTTTTTACACTTCATTTTAGAATTTGTTTCTAATACTTAAAAAAAAGGTAGAATTTCAATTCCCACTAAAGTGATGGGAAAAGGAATTTCTTGAAATCAAGGAAAATTTCAAAAGTTGAAAAACTTTTTTCATGGAAAATTTGGTTAATCAAATAAGCCAAAAATGAAAGTTGGAATTCGAATTCCAACTTCCAAGAAAAAACTGGTGCTATCAAACGGAGCCTAAGGCATCATACTTTGATCAGAATATTCCACATATTCCTAATATATTTGGCTAGAAGAAATTCGACAGTATATATTCTTCTAAGGCCATTCATGTGGGGACGTTCTTTCAATCCCAAGTTAATTTTTTTGTACAAGTTAAAGGAGGTAAGTTCATGATGGATTCTTAAATCATCTTCTCTATTAATTATGTGTTTGTAGGACATACTCTTTCAATTCCCATGTTGTCCTCTATTGGAGATACTCTTTCGAACCCCAGGAGATTTTGGCTATCTGACCTCATAATCTCTTTTAATTCATGGCATTGGTATTGTTTATGTGAGATATTCTTTTAATCCCCGATGTGCTCCTGATTGGAGATATTCTTTCAATTCTCAAAAGATTTGACTTGCGACGCAGAGAAAAGTAAGTCTTCTTTAGGTTCTTAACTTAGCTACCTAGTCAAGGCTATGTGTAAATCTCCTCAATAAGTTAATGGAGAAAAGACCTAAACAGGATTTTGACTTCCCCATTGGGTCTTCAAATATAATAAAGAATAGTTGAAACTACATATAACCCTACTTTTAAAGATCACATTTCATAAATAAGGGGAAAGGTTTCATTATTCAAAAACCAAATCTTCTCTTAAATAAATATATTAATAATTAAATTAATTTATAAACCTACCTCCTACCCCCTCACCCCTACATCACTCCCCTCCCCTAACCAACAATTTTCTCTCTCTCTGCCTCTCGTCTATCTCCCTCCTCCCTCCAGGGCCTCCACCCAATAGCCTTTCTCTCTCTACCACTCGACAGTGATTGGGACGCTTTTGTGGATGGTGTTTGTCGGTGGTGGTTGTGAAGGTTGTGATGGTGGCAACAGTGTGGGGATTTTTAGTTGAGGTTGCGAGTATGGTGGCGCAGCTACTGTAACGGTGGTATGGTGGCAGAGCTACTGTAGCGGTGATATGGTGGTGGATCTGCTGTGGCACCGAGGCGATGGCGGTTTATGGAGATCGACAGTGGAGGCAGTGCAGTGGTGCCAATTTTTTTCTGTTTTTGTTTCTGATTTTCATTTTGTGAGGTGTTGGTGATGGCGTCGATGGTGGATCTGTGAGCAATTTTTGTGTGGTGGTACAGGTGACGGTCGACGACTGCGTTGTCGATTTTTTTTCCTGATTTTTTTTCTGATTTTCATATTGCGAGGTGGCGGTTATGGATTGGTAATGGTGGTGCAGTGCTGGTGGTGTGGGTGGTGGTGGGCTGGGCGGGGTTGGGGTGGGGATGACGATGGTGGTGACGGTGTTGCAGCGACAGGTGACGGTATTGGTGGCAGTGTTAGTGCAGTGGTGTTGGTGGCGGTGCTGGTGGTGTGGGTTGGTGGTGATGGTGGTGGTGGGCTAGGCGGGGTTGGGGTGGAGGCAACGATGGTGTTGACAGTGTTGTAGTGTGGCTGTGGTCGGAAGGTGGTGGTGGTTTAGGCGGCAACGATTGGTGGTGATTTAGACGATGATGAGGTGGTGGTCACAAATTTTTTGGTTTACTGTGACTATTAAATTGATTAATCCGTAATCAATAAAAAAATATGTGACCAATGGAAAGATGAACTGTGACAAATAAATAATGTGACTTAAGAAATTGTTAATTTGTGACCCATAATCTGATAATTTGTGACTGTATAATAAGTTGTGACTTATAATAATTGTGACTTTTGATCGATGAACAAATTGTGACTTGTGAAATTTTTGAATCGTGATCGTAAAATAATTTGTGACCTTAAAATTTTGATTTGTGACCTCGGAAATGAATTGTGACCTATAAAATCTTTGATTTGTGATTTCGAAATAATATGTGACTAATTAATTTGACAATATGTGACCAATAAATGAATTTGTAACCAAATTATATATATCTGTGATTTAAATTAATTAATTAAATCATCAATAAAAATTAATAAAAATTTAATTTTTGAAGTTTGAAACTTATTTTCTTATTATTGAAATGATCATACTTAACATCTTACTTATGAATTTTTCCTAAAGAATATCCTTAGAGGACGAGCCCATTTCAATTATGAGCCAAGATCCGAAGCTTACCTCAAGTCCAGTGTCAATGATGATCTTATGTCAAGGCTTGGGGTCCTACAGTCTCCTCAAATCAGCGATGACATAACAGTCAACTCCCTTTCTTGCCATCAGATAGCCACGAGAGAATGCACTGAGGTCCTACAACTTAATAGTAGTTTTACCACATTTATATATTGTATCAATCCCTAATCCCTGATTCGTTTTCATGACTACCAATGAACTATGGTCTTCAATAATAGAACTACCAAGAGCTAGTGAACGAGGGCCTATAGCCAACCAAAACCTTCATCATTAGAAACCATCTCGAGCTGAGGCTTGGAGGACTTACAGTTGCCTCGAATGATCCGATGACAGACAACTAGCCTACATTGGGACCTAGCGTCAAAGATAACCATAAGGCTAGATTCGAAAATCCTACAACGTTGGCCTTTGTTAACTAATTCATCCTGCGAGCAAGAATTGGATTATCGAGGGCCAAAGGCAAATTGAGACCTCCAACATCAGAGATAATTATCAGCTATGACCTTGAGAGCTTACTAGGAACTTGAATAAGCAAGGATTTACGACCAACCTGCATTAGGCCTTAGTATCACAAATGATTGTCGTGCGAGATTTGAAAAACTTGTAGCTTGACCTTTGCTCCCTAATCCACTTTGGTCCCACCAGTACAAATGAGCAAGATCCTTCAATTTGGTCTCCACTATGAGGTATGATCAATATGGCTCATCCATATTTACAATTTCAATTTGAGAGGGAGTTACTAAAGACTTTCAAAGCAGCAAAGTACTAGAGCAGCAGCGAGGTGGGAAAAAAAAAATATTATGCATAAACAATTTATATAAAATATGTCACCTATTTACATTTATTATTTTGAAAAATATGATGGGCAAATAAGTTGTCTTATATCCTCCCAATAAACCTTTTGGATGAAAATTATTATTAGGATGAGATGTGTTAATTAATATAAGGTTGAAGATAAAGGGGTAAAAAAAAGTTGAGGACATAAGCACTATAATATACAAAGATTGAAGACCTTCAATGTAATTAAAATGTGGTACAACTAGGGGTGGCGTGGGTTGGGTTGGGTTGGGCCGATTTTTTTCCAACCCAAACCCAATGCAACATGATCAGTTTGACAAAAAATCAATCCAACACAACCAAATTATTGATTTAAACTAAACTCAACCCAACCCGATCAAATTTGGATCAATTTAAGTTGGGTTGGTCGGTTTGAATTTCGACCTAATTAAAGTTGAATTTAGTTTATTTGTTAAATTTGGATAATTTTTTAGAATTTGAAATTACTTAAAAACCTCCTTTTTTAAACACACATATAAGAAATTCTTTATAAAAATAATGTATAAATTAGTTTAAAATTTATGAAGCATTTTTTTTAAAAAATTTTTGGAATTCATTCATTTCATCATCATATCTTTATTTTTACTTTATCGTTAAATAGCATTGCATGTGTACATAATGTTCATGTGAATCGATCTACGTGAAAAAAATAGACGTTTATAAATTATAAGTCATTCTTTTATCTTTATTATTATGTCTATTTAAAAAAAAAAAAAATCATCTTAGATATTAATTTTTTAATTCATCGATTTGGGTTGGATTGAGTTTTAATTCATAACTCGATACCCAACTCAATTCAACCCAACTTCAAATTCAATTTTTCAACCCAACCCAACCCAATCCAATTGAATTTTAAAAAATTGACCTAAATCGACCCATTTAGTTTGGATTGATCGGATTGAGCGATTTAGATTGAATTTTGCCAAGCCCAAAGTACAACTAATAAAAATTGTAGTGTATATATAAGTCTCATTTGACAATTTTATAAAGAGAAATAGTATTGTGTGATGTGTAAATAATAAATTATTACTCATTATGAATGTTCGGTTGAAACTAATATTTAAATTAGACTGAACTTATAAATTAATTGTCAAACGAGGCATAATAACATGAATAATTAAATTTAATATTTGACATAGACATCAACGTCATTTATAAATTAATTGCCAAAAGAGGCATAATTACCTATGCTCCGTTTGATTCTCGTTATTTTATTTTAATTTTTTTAATATTCATTTTTAACTCTATATTTATACAATAAGATATTTTACACGTAAATTTAAAAATTTTCCTACTTTCTAACCACACATTTTCAAAAAAATACTATTCAAAATTATGTTTTTAAAATTGTAAAGCCCAGGCCCTATAGCTCTTGTTTGGACTCCATTCTAATTTCTAACGAGATTTTGAAAAAAAAAAAAAAAAAAAAAAAATTTGAAATGGTTTTTTTCTTTAATGTGTGATTAAAAACAAAAAAATTTTTTGAATCTACATGTAATATTATTTTATTAAAAAATGTACGATTAAAAAGAAAAATGAACTATCGTTTGATTGTAAAATGAAATTTAAGTGGAAAGAAAACGAATTATAAGGAATTGAATTGCCTAAAAAAAAATTCTGGAAATTAAAAATTTCTGGAAACTGTCAATTAAGCCCTTGTTTGATTCCAATTCCATTACATTCCATTTTACTCTCTCCTATTTTCAACCACCCAAATTTTATAAAATAATATTACACGTAAATCGAAAATTTTTTTTTTTTTTTTTCAATCACTCATTTTTCAAAAAAAAAAAGAAAGTTTATTCCATTAATTTTCATTCACAAAAAATGGGAGCCAGACAGGACTAATTGTGTTTGATTTGTATAATTTTTCACATGAAAAATGTTGAAATTTTCTATCTTATGGTGTTCGTTGACTTTGTTTTTCATGAAAATTGTCAATTAAAGGAATATAATTTCTTATAATTGATGATATTATTTGTTTGGATTGCCAAAAAAAAAAATTAAAATTTTTTTGTGTTCACTTGACTTTGTTTTTCATGAAAATTGTCAATTAAAGAGATATATATTTTTACAATTGGAGATAGAATTTACTTGGATTGCCAAAAAAAGATGAAAAAAAAAAAAAAATCACCAAAATGGTGAAAAATGATTTTCCTTAAAACCAAGAAAAGCTGGTTACATCAAGCAAAAGTAGAAAATAAATTCCCTGAAAAATTTGTGCAATCAAATAAGCCAAAAGGTGAAAACTAGAAAAAAAAAAAAAAAAATTTGTCTTCCATGAAAAATTCTTACTATCGAACATGGCCTAAAATTTTAACAAAGTCTGAATAGACACATGATTAACATTAATAATAAATTTGATTTATACAATGTCGTTCCAGGCTGTGCTTCTTTACTCGCCATATTCTTTGCATTTCTTGGCTTGTTAATTGGAGAATGAGTTGGGATTGCCATCATTCAAAATACTTTTTTTCAAATGACCTTTGACCAAATTCTTTAAAAGATAAGAAAACTTAATTATTTAAATTTATCAAATGTCCACTTTACCATTTCCTTGTATAACCAAATAAATGATGTATTTTTGGCCAAAGTTATTAAACCCAACCTAGTCAAATCCAGTTGATCGAGTCTAAAAATTTTAAAGAAAATCTTCAAGTTTTAAGGATTTGAACCTTCAACATCTAAGAAAAAGATCTTCCTCTTACCACTAGGACATTGGATAATGTTTCTTATTTTATTGCAATAATCTATATATATCTTGAAAAATTATAGTCAAATTTTCAAAGTTCAACGATTTGAATTTTCAACTTCTAAGAAAAATTATGTTTCTCTCACTACTAGGATATTGACCAATATTGTTTATAGTCAAATTTTCAATGTTCAAGGATTTGAACATTCAACCTTTAAGAAAAAATATGATTCCCTCACCACTAAGATATTGAATAATATTGTTTATTTTGATGTAATAACCTATATATAACCATATAGTTCTGAATATCTTGAAAAATTATAGTCAAAATTTTCACTTTATTTAATATACATACTATGTATTGAAAGATTAATTTTAATTAAAATGAATTGGATGTCTAACAAAATTGATGGCTTCAAAATATATAAATAGTTAGTGACAATTAACTTAAAATCTTTAATTTTATTTCAATTTTTCTTTTAATATTTTTAAGTAATAATCCATCGGTCCAAACACTAAGATTAAAACTGAAACGATATATTTGTCCTTTTATATATCTTAAAACGATATATATGTCATTTTAATTAAGATTAAAACTGAAACGATATCATTATTGTCAAAATTATACTGAAACGATAATGATATCGTTATGTATCAAACCCACGAAATAACGTAACAACTTTCATATGATTTTAGTACAAATTTGACAAGTTCGAAATCCTTCCAATTTAAATCATAACTACAACGATATAGATATTATTTTTTTCATAAAAAATGATAATTATATCGTTTTGACTAAAAATAATGATTCGACCATCATGCCTTCAACATACATAGGACAACCGAAAGAGATCATCAAACATGTTGATGCCACTAGAATGACTTAGAAAGAGCGAATGAATATACTTTCTGTCAGAATAGTTCGAATGTGGTATATTATCATGGGACACAAATGTTCTCATAGTTTCTTTTAAGTAAGATTGAATCCACTTGATGACATATTTCGATCATCCTACATATTTAAGATGTATGTCTCGTGATAGTGGATGGTCGAATAATCGTTTTTAGCAGGAACGATATAATTATTGTTTTATGTAAACTAAAACGATATATATATGTCATTTTAGTTTAAATTAAAAATGAAATGATATCAATGTTGTCAAAATTGTAGTGAAACGATAATGACATAATTATGTGTCAAATCCATGAAATAATATAACGACTTTCTTATCGTTTTAGTACAAATTTGATGAGTTCGAAATTGTTCCAATTCAAATCATAACTACAACAACATAGATATCGTTTCTTTTGATAGAAAACGATAATTATATCGTTCTGGCTAGAAAAAGTCACCTGTCATACTTTCAACATACGTAGGACGATTGAAAGAGGTCATCAAACGAGTTGATACCACTTAAATGACTAAAAAAGAGCGAACGAAGATATTTTCTGTTAGAATAATTCGAACGTGGTATACAAGTATGAGAACACAAATGTTCTTATAGTTTTTTTTAGCGAGATCGAACCTATTTGATGATCTATTTCGATCATCTTACATATGTCAGATGCATGTCTGGTGATCGTGGACGGTCGAATCCTCATTTTTAGCAGATACTATATAGTTATCGTTTTATATAAACTAAAACGATATATATATAGTTTTAGTTATGGTTTAAACTCAAACGATATCAATATCGTCAAAATTGTAGTGAAACGATAATGATATTGTTATATACGAAATCCCCGAAATAACATAACGACAACCATATCATTTCGGTACAAATTTGACGAATTCGAAATCGTTACAGTTCAAATAATAACTACAACGTCATTGATATTGTTTCTTCTCATATACAACGACATTGATATCGTTTTGTCTAAAACAGACGATTTGACCCTCCACAACCACCCGACATACCTCTGTCTTACGTAGGACCAAAAAAACAGGTCATCGAGCGGGTTCGATCTCACTCAGAAGAAACAATGAGAAGATTTGTGGTTCCATAGTTTCTATCACATTTGAGTTGTTTTGATAGAAACAATGTATCTCTGTTCACTCTTTTTTAGTCATTCGAGTTCTATCGGTCCACTCGATGCTCTCTTTCGGTCATCATACATAAGTCGGAGATATGCCGGGTGGTCATGGACGATCAAATCGTCCGTTTTAGATAAAACGATATCAGTGTCGTTGTAGTAATTATTTGAACTGTAACGATTTCGAACTCGTCAAATTTGTATTAAAACGATAATTATGTCGTTACTGCTAAAAAAGACGATTCGACCGTGCATGACCACCCAACATACATCCGATATATACAAGACGATCAAAATAGGTAATCAAGTGGATTCGATCTCACTAAAAAAAAAACTATAAAAACATTTGTGTTGTCATGATTGTATACAACCTTCGAACTATTCATACCAAAAGAAAGTATTTTCATTCGCTCTTTCTAAGCCATTCGAGTGTTATCAACCCACTTGATGCCTTTTTCGATCGTACTATGTATGTTGAAGACATGTCGGGTGATCATGGATAGTCGAATTGTCATTTTTATGTATAATGACATAATTGTCGTTGTATATAAGAAGAATGACATTGATGTTGTTTTAGCGTGGATTTCAAATGAAACGAGTCTAAGCTCGACAAATTTGTACTGAAACGACATGAATGTCGTTACGTTAGTTCGTGTGTTTAACACTACAACGACATAATTGTCATTGCATGATAGAAGAAATGACATCTATGTCGCTTTAGTTACGATTCAATTAAAACGAGTTCGAACTCGTCACATTTGTACTAAAACAATATGGATGTCGTTACGTTAATTCGTGTGTTTGATACTACAGTGACATAATTGTCGTTGTATGTGAGAAGAAACGACATCTATGTCGTTTTAGTTACGATTCAATTGAAACGAATTCGAACTCGCCACATTTCTACTGAAACGATATAGATGTCGTTATGTTAGTTCGTGTGTTTGACACTACAACGACATAATTATTGTTGCATGTGAGAAGAAACGACATCTATGTCGTTTTAGTTACGATTTCAATTGAAACGAGTTTGGACTCATCACATTTGTACTGAAACGATATGGTTGTCGTGTTATTTTGTGAGTTATATTTATAAGAAACTCACAAAACCCTATTCTAAACAGAATTATTGTTTAAAATTTACAAAAGTTACGATAAACTAGAGTTTTAACTTGAATAAAATATTACTCGAAAATTGGAAAACATGCGTCACGGAATGAAATATGCGGCGACAAAGTTATGCTGAATGTGGTCGCATAGAAGTTGCAAAATCTTAGGTTGAAGTCCCATAAATGGATATGCGGTTGCATATATTTTATAACTATGCAATCGTATAGTTGGTCTTTTTAGTCCTTTCGTCCTTTGTCCATACTGGATGCTCGCCCCTTTTGAAGAACGACTTCGATGTCATTATGTATATACATAATGACTAAGATGTCGTTACAAAAATCAGTGAAGTAGCATGTATTTCATACTAGAATGATGTCTAGATTTTTTTTGTTTTGTTACATGAATGATTTCAAAATCGTTATGTTAATCAGTGCACTTTTCGTATTAGAACGACACCTATATCGTTTTGTTCTTCAGGAACAATTTTAATGCCATTATTAGAATGAATGCATTTTTGTACTACAACGACATTAAGTACAACGTCATGCCTTCAACATACATCACTTTACGTATGCATTTCTGTCAGAATAGTTCGAAGGTGGTGCACAATTATGAGAATACAAATGTCCTCATAGTTTCTTTTGAGTGAGATCCAACCCACTTGATGACCTATTTCGATCGTCCTACATATGTCGGATGCATATCATTGTCGTTAGGAATGAAATGAAACGATATTTATGTCGTTTTAGTTATGATTTGAACTAAAACGATATCAATGATATCAAAAATATTGTAACGATATCGTTCCAGAAAAATAATACGATATAAAAGTTGTTGGCCTATAGTGTAAAAAAATAAACACTTCAATGTAAAGTAACTTTGATGTCGTTCCAATAGCACAAAATCAATAACATAAAAAAAATCAACATAATGATTTTAGCGTTGTTCCCATACCATGCAATCAATATAACAATGACTACAAAATAATAAATCTAAATCATTTGGACAATTGTTGATATTTCGATTTTTGCATAACCTTGTATCAACATTCAACATATTTTTGATTTTATTATACAAGTCCATATAAGAAATTATTTTCCATCGAAGAATATACGTTTTTCCTTTGTCATTCTCTCTATATTTCCATTTCCAAACACTTTTAACTTCCTGTTTATGAATCAACTGGATAACAAACTGATGCTCATATCATATCTACATTGTCCATAACTGCATTTCAACATAATAAAATTTCATCAAATATCAAATTTTGCACAGTACTGATAATGAGGTGTATGTCGTTATAGATTGCAGAAAACCAAATTTAAGTCGTTATGGACACCAGAAAATGAAATGTATATTTTACAGTAGAACAACAAATAGAAAATTATATATGTGTTTACCAATATACATTTTACTTCAATTAATATGAATAAGATATAATAATATCAGGTTGGGAAGCAACCCATATCAAAACTTTAATCCAATAATAAAATGAATTCAAAGTCATTATTGAAAAATAAACATCATAAACGCAAATCATAACAATATGAAGAAATGATTCAGAAAAATGGGGAAAAAGTAGTTCAAATATTGAAATTTGACAATACATTTTCTTATTCTCAAAATACCCAACAGGAATATTGCAAGTTTTGATTACCCATCAACTAAACGAGTTTTCAAGAGAGTGAGATATAGATTTTAAGGTTCCAAGAGGAAAATAAGATGATGATAAGGAAATGAGAATATTTGTATAGAGATTGAAGTGATCGACCTCAACTGTGGGAGGAATGAAAGTCAAAATTGAATTAGAGTTAAAAAAAATTGAAAGTAAAAATAGGATATTATGTCTTTTTATATATAATAATATTTTAATAATTTATAAATTATATTTAATTTTTTTTATATCTTTACACTATCTAACCTAAAAAAAAGATAATTATTGGTCTTTTTAAACTAATAATGTTGACTTTGACTTGTCCTTTTAAATGAAAGCCGCCTTGTCAATTCTTGAAGTCGCCCTCGCTCTCAGTGGACTAGAAGTCTAGAATGGAGAAAGTTCGATGCCAGAGAATCGGATGCGACGCCATGTTTACAGAGGATGATAATCCTGATGGTTCCTGTACCTATCACGATGCCGTAATTACACTTCCCTCTCTCTGTTTTTCTCACTTTTTATTTCCAAACCCTATGAAAGTAGATTTATACATTCATGCCTGTATATTTTTGTGTTCTGTATAATTTGTATTATGCGTTATATTGGAGACTGTTTCAGCTTTTTCAAAGGAATTTCAGTTTATAGGACTTGAGATTCAGCGAATTATGCACTCCTGTCTGTATTTCTCTGTATTCTGCACAAATTTCCCTTTATTTTTATTTATTTTTAATTTTTTAAGTAATTAAACAAGTTTAGTTAATTGAAGATTGATTCGCTTCGAGATTGTCAATGGTTGCACGGTGGAAGATCTATAATTGGACTTTCAATGGTTTTCGATCTTTATGTTTTATTTTTACCCCATTTTTATTTTCTTCGCCATCATTTGTTTGTTTCTTGAAATGTAATAGCTGATTTTTTCAAGATAAACCCAGAAGGCATCTTCTTTAGGAGTTTCAGTACTAGTATTAGAATTGCATTTTTCAGGGTAAATTCAGAAGGTATCTTCTTCGGCAAGACTATTCCTTGTACCGAGTTGTTTTTTTTCAAGAACTAGGCAAATTGTCAGTTGATTAACATATAATTTTAGACAATAACTGTAATTGGATAGGCCACCACCGCCACTGTGGCCGACCTTGATGATGATGATGATAATAATAATAATAATAATAATAATGGTAACATCCCGTTAACCTCTCAAACCATAGCTTAGTCTCAAACTTTGTGATCTCATCACTTAACTACCTTGGATTATTGATACACACCCAATTGATAAAATTCTCCCAGATCTTGGCCTTGTAATCAACCTCAGAGTTCTTCTTTGGGTGCCCACCTCTTTTCCCATGCATCAGAGGACATCACTGCCAGTCAGTAAAAATTGAATCCCCATTTTTTAAAAATCTCAGACTATCTCCTTTGCGAATCAACAACATCGCCAATCCAAGTGTCGACCAGAATGTGGAAATTACCCAGTGCCATTGTAGAAAAACATTTAACTGACCTCTAAGGTGATGTGTTCCTCTTTTATCTGTTTATGTGCTTCGTGGGTGGAAAATGTGGGGGGCAAGAGCTACGAGGAGTAGCAAAAACTTGCAGAGCCAGTTATTTATCGGTCTATTTTGGTGGGTTGGTAGGTCATAAGAATGATGGCTACTTTTAGAGCTCTATTATGGGTGGCAAGTTGGTGGTAATACTACTACGACAACAAACTAACCCCTGTTCTAAATATGTGGGGTTGGGAACAAATCCATTCTCGTCACCTTGTTCATACATTTATTGGAACTTGAATTTGTTAAGCAACTAAATGCTTAGCAACCATAATAGGCCATATTAGTCTACTCCTCCTAACTTATTATACCGAGATTACATTACTATTATGGATGGAAGATTCTTTAGGTTTATGCAAAACATGTTTTAACACCTCAGTTGTCTTTCCTTAAATTTGTCTTCATTCAATGCTGCCTCCACTTGTTGGCTTAGATTCTCATTTTTTTAGAATCAATTCTAGTATATTCTCACATATATCTTAGCGTTCTCATCTATGCTGTGTTCAACTAATGGATATTTTGTCCAAGAATAATAGGTTAAAGAGGAGTGGGCCGATCTATATTTTGTCCAAGAATGTTGATGCAGTGTGTCACAATAACAGCAGAATTATAACTATCTTGGAAGATGTTCAGATAGTTATACCATCAACATATTTTCTTGAAGAAAGTTTTGATTTGTCCTTAAATGGGTTTTTGCTATATATTGCAGGTTAAGTGTCGATAAATATTTATTATCCCAAATGATTTAATTATTGTTTGACACACCAAATTATACCACTCCAAATATCGTCAGTAAATACTAAATTATGGTGTGGCCATTGCTTGACTCCCCATTTTCCTCTCAATATAATTTTTATTTTTTTTATTTTTGTAATAATCATTAATTTATTTATTTTTTCTCATGCATTGGTGCGGCTCACCTGCTGTGGAATTTTCTTCAGGGGGTAAGTGATGTATCCTTTGTTTTATTCAAGAATTCCTAAATATTTCCAAAAGCTAATATCAAAATTCGGCTGTGTTTGCAGCCAATATTTCATGATGGGATGAAAGAATGGAGTTGTTGCAAGAGAAGAAGTCATGATTTCAGTTTATTTCTCGAAATTCCTGGGTATTCCAAGCTTGAACCTTTTATTAAAAACTCTTACTGAAATATCGAGGTCAATTTTTGATAGTATAAACAAGCACGATACAATTGTCACCATTCTTGACTTTTTATTCTGTGTGCGAAACTGTTCTAATTGCTGCTGTAGCATTTGGGCGCACTCCCTTGTTAGGCCATCTCCAATGGTACACCAAATTTGGCGTGATTCATTTTGCCCTCCATTTTGTTTTACACCAATTTTTTGTTACATCTATATCCTTATTTTTGGAGTAAAATAGTGTAACACTATTCATTTACACCAAATTTGGTGTAATTCATTATTGCTCATTTTGCTCTCCATTTGATTTTACAACAAAATTTTGTTCCATCTATATCCTTATTTTTGGTGTAAAATTTGGTGTTAGTGTAACCATTGGAGAGGTTACACCATTTGAGATCCTGATTTGCTTTGAAGATAGTGAAGGCCCCTGAGCAGTAGATATTTTGGAATTTTTAGTTAGGAGTTACTCAGAGGGGTATTTACCTATTTTGCATTAACTGATACCAATTTGTTTTTCAAATTACTCTCCCATCACTTTCAGAGAGGGATTTCCTTGCATTTTTCCAGTTATGTTCATTGTATATCAATACTTCCTTACTTTTAACTCCATAAAAATAAAGAATGTGTTGCCAGAAAATTTAACCCTCAAGGAAGATGGTAAACCGTTTCATTTTTTAATGAATTTAATTTAATATGTTACACCTTTTAATTATCTACTTGTCAATAAAATCTCATTCTTCTATGTAACTGAAGTTGTAAGACAGGAAAGCACACAACTGAGAAACCGGTGTTTGTAAACGCAGCTGCACCTCCTAAGCAATTGGTTTAGGCACCAACTCCTGCAGCCAATTCATCGTTGAAGGACATTTGTTTGAGGTGTCGACAAGGATTCTTCTGTTCTGATCATGGTATATCTTTTATATTCTAATATTACTTTTTTAGTTCCGATGGATACATTATTTGGTTGATAATTTGTTGCTGCCAACACATTCGAAAAAGCAAGCATGGCCCAGACAGAACAAATAATTTGATATCCATATGGGTTTTAAGCTGCCATTACGTTTTAGTCTCATCATGGTGGACATTCTTATTGGAGTCTTAACCTGAATCCTGATGTTCAGGTTCACAAGTGAGAGAATTGAAACCGAAAGAGTCTAATACTGCGATAGGCGCACCTTTTGAAAGTAATCCAGATTCACTGGACTCCCAACCACCCCCAGCAAAGAAGATCATCGATATAAACGAGCCTCAAATTTGTAGAAATAAGGGATGTGGTAAATCTTTTAAAGAGAAGGATAATCTTGATACTGCATGCAGTTACCATCCTGGCCCGGCTGTTTTCCATGACCGGGTTCGAGGGGTGAGAATATACACCTCTTGATGTTTTTTTTATTCCTTTAATAAAGTTTCTTCATTACTTTGTTTCTTATCATCAGCTGAAGCTCTTTTTTTTTCTTCTTTTTTCTTGTTAACATTTCAGTGGAAATGCTGTGACGTTCATGTTAAAGAATTTGATGAATTCATGAGCATACCACCGTGCACCAAGGGATGGCACAATGCCGATCCAGTATCTTAACAGCGACGTGAAACTTCCCGTGTTTTCTTTTTTTACTCAAGTTTAATGATTTGGTGTAATGGGACATCTTCCTGCTCTTTTTCATCATTATCCTTCCTCAATGCTTTAACCTCGTCTTTGATGAGACTTTGAGAATGTGTTCACTTGGATTTATTTTTAATATAACCTGCTTTTGCCAGAAGAATGGATTTAAGAGTGCGATACAATGTTGAACCAGACTTAGTCGTTCCATGTCTATCCCTCTCATTTACTTTGTGAGGTGAGAGGTCTTTCGTGCTTTGCTCATCTTATATTGTAAGTTTTTAGTGCCTTAATGACGTGAATTGGGTTCAAACGATTGCCTCAAGGCAACTAACAGAATCAAGGCCTGCTCACATGCAAGGAATACAGTTGGAATCTATTAGTTAGACGGTTAGATTTGTTGTTGCGGATCCAATAGCTGAATTGATCATCACTTTCCTCAGGTTTGGTTTGGTCAGTGAACCATCTATAAAACCGAGCTTGTTTTTCATTGATAGGGCAATCACCATGGCTCGACTCCATGAAGCATAGTTGTCACCAGTGAGAGGTTGCGACACAAGCATAAGACCCGGATTATCTCAATGATGAATGTAATAAGGGCTGGATCCATCACCAATGGTGGAATTGGTCATTGATGATGGTGAGTTATTTGAGTTGATTGTATTGGTTGTTGACGCCATAACAAATCAAATGATGATAGAGATCAGATTTAAGATGGAAGTATATCGATTGATGAACAGAAATTAATTCAATGGAATCAACCGAATTAATTGAAAAAGAAACGGGCAAAAGCACTTAGTGCTCTGATACCATATTGAAAGATTGAGAAGAGAAATGAAATTGATTTTATTATCTCTCTAAAAAATCAATTGTACATTACAATGAACCAGGTATAAATAGAAAATGAAATGCAACAAATCAACTATAACAACACATGGTAGTCTCGCGAATTTACCAACAAATCTAATCGTCTAACTAATAGATTCCAGCTGTATTCCTTCAATGTGAGTAGGGCTTGATTCTGTTAGCAACCCATAGAACTGAGTGGGTCGATAATAACCCCACATCCGTCTTGGCTTGTCCATTCCATGGTCGAGGGGATGAAGGGCGTGTTGTTCGCTTACAAGTGACATGGTGGTGGTGTTGGGTGCCCACATGATCCTTTTGAAAGGGCGAAAATCTTTTAACACCATTATACTTCGGGAAAGACATTTTCTCAATTTGAAAAGTTGGGGGACAGTTTGACATTCTCAAAAAGCTAAGTTTCGATGGGAAATTTATTGAAGAATGTACCTAAAATGATTGTAGATAAATTTTAAAAGCCAAAAGAATTGTGTTATAGTTACATATAGGGGATGAAAAAATCACAAGCAACATAGTGGCCAAAAAAAGTCACAAATATCATTGACTTAAAATCCTATAAATAGTTAAGTATCCTAGCCCTGCACAAAACCTGAAATCTAAAAAGCCGTCTGGGCAAAGCTTGGTCTTGCTGTCAAACTATGCTATATGCTTTTTTAAGTCAGCTTTGTAAAAGACCTGAAAATTGGCTTTATAGTCTAATTGCACTACGCTTTCAGAATACAACACAAGCCAAATGGACGCAGTTTTTTTTTTTTAAATTCAGCCAAATGGCAATCAATGGTCACCTGTCCATCCTTGGTGTTGCGTTTTAACGGTGTCCTAATGTGTTAGTAACATATTGGTAGATAAAGAGGTGACAAAGCTCTATTAAGAATGAATCATATTTAGAAGTCGACGCAATAATCCATAAATACCGAGTAACCCAAAAAAATCAACTTTCACATTTTCATTCTACTTTAAAGTATAAATTCTGTCAACTAGACTATCAAAACTCAAAAAAGTAATGCTTTTTTTTTTTTAATAAAATAATTTAAAATAGCATTGTAAAACCTCTAAAAAACAATAAAAGGTAACTTTTCAACAGGAATAATTGTAAATTTACGAAATATTTGGATAATAGATAAATAAATATATAATTAAAATACTTTGATCATTATTCTGAAAAAATGGAGTTTTGAATAGTTATTTTTTGAAAATGTGTAGTTAAAAAGTAAAAAAATATTTTGATTTACAAATAATATATATTAAAAATGAGTATGAAAATTAAAAAAAAAATTGTTTTAAAGGGAGACGGAGAAGGGCTGAGGAAAGAAACTATGTGAACGCCAGAATCCCATCTTGCCGCACCAACCAAAGCAAAACATCCTCAAACTTCCCGAAACACACAAACAAAATCTGGAGGAAATTGTAGTAAATGACCTGTTGAAAATTTCAATTTTCACAATGACTTTTGACCAGATTTAATAAAAAAAAGAAAGAAAAAAAAAATTGAAAGTGAAGACAAATAGTCAAAAATACCCTCCAAACGTCACTTTCACTTGAGAACAAACCGGACCAAAAAAAAAAACCGCCGGTCGATATTCACTCGCCGGCGCCGACCAGAGGGAGGAGAGCACGTCGATCATCACAAAGTCAGACAACGTTACTAGGGTCTTCGATCTCATCACAAGGTGAGTTTTTTGAAAATATTGATTACGGTTTCATTTTAATATATATGGAGGTTGATGAGTTTTGAAGTTTTAGTAATTGAATTGTTGATTATTAGTGTTAATGATTGGGTATCTAGGTTTAGATTAGGTGGATTAGGCTTAGTTGAGCTTGGAATCGCCGGAAATGGCGTTTTTCGGCGATCCAGCGCGTTTGGGCGGACTCGAAACAGTCGGGTCAAACAGTCGGTCCTACAGTCGGGTCCAACATTTTTGGCCCGGCTGTTTAATTTTTTTTTTAATTTTGGGCCGGCTGTTTTTAACAAGGCCCAAATTTTGGGCTGCCTTTTTAATTTTTTTTTTTTTTATTTTGGGCCGGCTGTTTTGGTTTTGTTTTTTCCTTATATTTTGATAAACAAAACAGTCGGCCCAACTTATCAGTTGGGCCGACTGTTTGGCCCGTATAAAAAATAAATTATTTATATAATTATAATATTAAAATATAATTTAAATCAAATAATAAATATATTCTTTATATAATTATAATATTTTGTTATTGTTTAAATTTTGTATTTATGTAATTAAATAAATAATTAGAAATTGATAATTACCAAAAAGATTATATATTATTTCTAATTTAATTGGAATTTCTTTTTATTTTATTTTTAAAATTAAATAATATTTGTAATTAAAAAGAATTGTATTAAATATTAAATATATATAATTTTAAAAAATAAATTCGATAATTTAATTCAATATTCTTGAATTAATTTTAATAATTTTTGTATTCATTTAAATTAAATTTGTGTAATTTATGTTATTTACAGAATTAAATAAATAAATGTAAATTGATAATTACCAAAAATTTTAACTTATTATTTATAATTCAATTGTTCTTTATTTTTGTTTGATTTTTAAAATTAATTAATATTCGTAATTAAAAAGAATTGTTATTAAATAGTAAAAAATGTAGTTTTAAAAATAAAAATCGGTAATTAAATATTAATTAAATAATGCTGAAAAATAAAAATAAAATTATTATTGTTTAAATTTTGTTATTTATGTAATTAAATAAATAAATTAAAATTGATAAATACCAAAAAAATTTCCATATTATTTTTAATTTAATTGGAATTTCGTTTTTATTAAATAATAAAAATCGGTAATTAAAAATTAATGAAATAATGTTTAAATTTTGTATTTATATAATTAAATAAATAATTTGAAATTGATAATTACCAAAAAGATTATATATTAAAATGAATTGTTATTAAATATTAAAAATATATAATTTAAAAAAATAAAAATCGGTAATTTAATTCAATATTATTAATATTCTTTAATTAATTTTAATATTTTTTTTATTCATTTAAATTAAGTTTGTTTAAATTTTGTAATTTATGTAATTGTAATTAAGTTTGTTTAACAATATTTTTCAAACAAACTTATTATTTATAATTTATGTAATTATAAATAAATTTATTATTTATAATTTAATTGTTACATAAATAATAAGTTAAACAAACAAAATAATAAGTTACATAAATAACTAATTATTTATAATTTAATTTTAATTTGTTTTTCTTTTATTTTTAAAATTAAGTAATATTCGTAATTAAAAAGAATTGTTATTAAATATGAAAAAATATTGTTTGAAAAAATTAAAATCGGTAATTAAATATTAATTAAAAAATAAAAAAAATTATTTTTTTATTGTTTTAATATTGTTTTTAAATTTAAAAATTTGTAATTAAATATTAATTTAATAATATTTGTGTTAATTAATTAATTAATTTATTAATTCAATAATATTAATAATCTCTTTATGTTAATTATAATATTTACTTATTCTTGAAAATTTTTAATTATATAGTACTAAATTGATAATTAACAAATAATAAATTAGTAATTATTTATAATTTGTTTGTAATTTTCTTATGAGTTAATTTTTTTTAAAAAAAATAAAAAATAAAAGATTAAATAATATTACAATTAAATATAAAAATAAAGTTTTTAAATTGTAATTTTTTTTTTACTGTATTTTTGAAATTGAAAATTTGCAAGTACAAAGAATTGTAATTAATTATTAAACATGTTCTATGTCTTTGTTGGTAGTAGTTGTCTTTCAGATTGTTTAATGTGATGTTATTGTACGTTATTATATTATATCTTGTACAGTGTTGTAACATTGCTCATTTTGAATTTTTGTAGGATGGAATATCATCTGGATGACGAGTTGAGGCGGATGACGGGTAAAGCTACTTGGAATAGTAGCTTTGACGCATTTTCTTTAGTGGAGGGGCTGTTGGATGATCAGCACATACAGATGCTGCGACAGTCTTTCATCTGGCCCTTACGTGAGTTGCGAGAGATACAGTTTTCGGGCCAGATGATCGATGCATTATTATGTCGATTGCTGAGTCCTGTCGACGGCGATGCCCTCCACTTCGACCTCGGGGGCAAGGTCGCCAGTTTCGGTCCTGCCGAGTTTACACTGATGACTGGGCTACAGCTGACCGGGGATGAGGTTGCTCGACGAAGCAACAGGTTGCTGGATGCCTACTTTCCAGGACAGGGGACGGTGCTTCAGCCGCAGTTGATCGACGTGATCAGGAGATGTGACCACATGCTAGATCGATTGAAGCTAGGGTTGGTCTACATTCTGGAGAACGTTATGCGGTGTCATCATAAGAAGACTGCGATCGATCTCCTCCACTTAGAGATCGTGGATGACCTGGATGGCTTCAACAGCTATCCTTGGGGCCGGAGGTGTTACGATGACACCGTCCACGTCTTCACCCGATGGCACTCGAAGCCCAAGGGGGCAGTGCGTAAGTACGATGTCTATGGATTGCCCCTAGCAGTGCAGGTACATATTTAACATACTAAGCGTTCTTAAAAAAAAAAATTATGTTGTGTATAACATATTTGTATATGTTGCAGATCTGGGCATACGAAACCGTCCCCCTGTTGGGTAGCCACTATGCAAAGCGGCTGGAGACACGTTGTCCCCGGATGCACCATTGGCGATCATCCCGACAGGATGGCTGCCCATCTGAGAGACAATTATCGGCTCTCCTCGACGATCCCACTGTGAGTATTGTATGCTTTTCATTTATATTTTTTGCAATTTGAAATATCGATGCAGTATGTTGTAATAATTAAAACGGATATATGTCAGCTGGAAGTAATAACAGAGTTGACGGCGTCGATGGAGGAGGGTCCAGGCGACCAGGCGACCGAGAGGGGGACGGACCGAGATAGGGTATGTGATTTGACCGATAAATTATGTATAAACATTTTCTATAAGATTGTAGATAATAATTGTGTATGTTGACTTTTTTGTAGGAGCGCGATCCAGTTGATCGAGGATCACCTCCGCCATTGGCGTCCCCTCCGCCCAGGTCGCCCCCTCCGCCCATGGTGTCCCCTTCACGGAGGGCGTCCCCGGCGCCCAGGTCGCCCCCTCCGCCCATTGTGTCACCTTCGCGGAGGGCATCCCCGGCGCCCATGGCATGGTCGCCCCCTCCGGCCCGACAGTTCCCCTTTGGATCTCCTACACCGGGCCAGAGCCAGATCGATGATTTATATGCCCGGTTGACTGTACTTATCACAGGGGAGGTCGGTGAGCTACGACGACAGTAGACCGGCCAGATTGCAGATTTGCAGCGAGATTTGATAGATCAGGGTCGTGATCTGACTGGCAGAGTCGACTCTCTGTCACACGATGTGTATCTGCTGCGTGGCCACGTTGCAGATCTTCATGAGGAGGTCGCGTCGCTTCGATCGACTGTTACTACTGGTGGAGTCAGAGAGGCTGGCCAAGAGGGGGACGGAGGAGGGGACGGAGAGGGAGGTCACCCACAGTACTGGGGAGATGCGGACCTCGCGGATTGGTTGTTCTCGGAGGAGGGGAGGAAGGAGGAGGCAGCCCCGACGGGAGAGGAGGGGAGGAGTGATGAGGCACCCCCGACGACGGAGGAGGTGGTGGAGGAGGGGTGGAGGGAGGAGGCAGCCCCGACGGCTGAGGAGGGGAGGACAGAGGAGGTGGTGGAGGAGGTAGTTGAGGGGGGGGAGAGGACGCCAGCCGTGACTGGGGGTAAGAAGCATGCTGTTGACGTGGTTGAGCAGGCGGTTGGCAAGAGGCCTAGGATGCCGTCACAGTACATTGTTTCTCTCTACACGGCCGAGGCCAAGAGGAGGACGTTTATTGATGGAGGCGTCCCGAACTTGTTTAGGGAGGTGGATAGCGCCAAGTGGAAGGCGTTCGAGACGGAGTGGAGCCGTTGGAGGCCCGGGTAAGTATTGTATTTAATTGGTTATTGAATTGCGAAATAATTACTCGTAACATATTGTTTAATTATGTTTTTGGTTGTATACATTCAGGGTTCCCCGCACGATTGCGGGAAAGGCGATCCAGAACGTCTACAGCTGGTTCCATGACGTCACCCAGTCTGGTACTTGGCTCGCTGACGATGTAAGTGAAGTTATTTATTATATGTATATAATAATTCAATTAATTGATAAACTGATGAACTGATGTATGTACATTTGAATGCAGCACATCGACCTTATTATGGATCTGCTGCGTGACCGAGCTATGAGACTCCCGAAGTCATTTTGCATCCCAGGTCGAATCATTATGAATATGGAGTTCTTTCAGGCCATTGGCATTGAGTACGAGTCGTTCAGGCATCAGAGTGGCGACTACATAGTGCCGGATTATTTGGCCGATTGGATTTTCGGGTTGTCACCGAAGGTCGGGGGGAGGCCATGGACTGGTTGTACACATATGTACATTCCAGACTGTACGAACCATCACTACATTGCACTAGAGATCGTCTTGACCGAGTCGAAGGTGTATGTGTATGACCCCGATCACTCGTGCTTGACACGGATGCAGCTTGAGCAGATCTGCGAGCCGGTGGCTGTGATCGTTCCCTGGATGGCTAGACTAGCGGATATCTGCGTGGAAGACAGACTAGCCATCGTGCGGGACACGACTACGGCGAGACAGACCATATCGTAAGTATTTGTTATTTTTTTAAAATTTTAGACTTTCTTCTTATGTTTATTTATTATTACTAACCAGTTATTGTTTAACTGCAGCTGTGATTGCGGCATATACGTTATCAAATATATAGAGTTTTTGAGTGTAGCTCAAAAGGTTGATTCTATCAACCAGTCATGGATTCAGAACTGGCGCAATAAGTTAGCAGCGGATTTATGGGAATTTAACTGCGACCCGTAAATTTAGATTATTTTTTTATTCTTTGTAATTTTGTAATTATTGTTTAATTAAAATTTTTGTTATTTATGTACATTGTAATCATTTGTAATTTTTAAACAGATTTATTTTACTAATGTAATTTGAAATTCTTTAAATAATTAAATTTTTTTTCAATTGCAATTTAAATTTTAACTTGGTATAAAAAAATTGACAATTACACCTTATAAATAAAAATTTATGTAGTTATATAAATATATTAACAATTACACCTTATAAATAATTAAATATAAATTAAACTAAAATTAAATACTGAATTTTTAATAACATAAATGAAAAAAATTATTATTCATTTCGTACATCCGCTTACATGTCACTTAGGGGAACATGACTGTTACAATTTTGACGAGTATGGCCTACGGCTCTGCACCTGCCACACCTACGCGGTTGATGAAACTCTCCGGTAGATGGTATTCTAGACGTACGTGGACGTCCTGGACCGCGCGGTTGAACTTCTGGTGGTGAAACAGTATTAAGGTGGCTAATGTTGTCGGGAACTTCCCACTCAGCTTCATTAGGTAGAGGAAATATATTCTCTGCATACGCTGCTCTCCAAGAATCAGCAGTGTAATAACGAGAGCATAATGTTCTCGCTGCAAAGTCACGATATATAGCCACCGCGACTGCGTGCTGACATGGAAAACTCTCCAACTGAAATAGATTACAAGTGCATGTGTTATCACTTAAGTCAACCATGTATGCTGTAGTACGTGTACATTTAACAAAGAACCGTGACTCATCTAGTGGTTCCACATTAAATTTTCTCGCAACAGCTGCAGCTTTACAGAGTTTCTCCTCTTGAGCTGGCGCTAGCATGGTCGAACAATTACGTGATTCCGCACGTCGATCATGAAACCACTGCTGCAGCTTGTTACGAATGTTCTCAATCATTGCGAGGATGGGTAACTCTCGATCCTTCTTGAATAACGAATTTAGAGACTCCGCATTGTTCGACGTCATCATGTTGTACCGACGGCCTGGAAAGTGTGAGCGAGCCCAATGTTCGATCCCCATTTTTGTCAGATACTCCCAAGCCGGGAATAATTTGCTTCCTATTTCTTCCATGAACCTGTTACACTCTTCAACACTGTATGCTTCGGCCGCTCCTCTAAATAATTTCCCGATGTCTTTGCCCCGAAACTTAGTCTTCAGGTTGCCTTGTATATGGTACATGCAATAACCATGATCTGCCTCGGGAAAAACTTCAGCGATACCATTTATCAAAGACTGTCCCCGATCAGTTACAAATGCAAGGTCCTCGACTTTCCCGATTACTTCCCTCAGCTTTGTGAAGAACCAACGCATAGACCGATCATTCTCACTATTGACTATGCCGAATGCAAAAGGGTAAATTTGGATATTGGCATCCTGGCATGTAGCAATAATCAACTTGCCTTCGTATTTAGATTTCAGAGTTGTACCATCGACTAGAATTATGGGTCGCATAGCATTTCGAAATCCCCGAATAGACTGTCCAAGAGCCATGAAGAAAAATTTGAAGGAATTATTGCCCTCCATCTCGATAAAATATGCCGATTCAGGATTAGTTTTCTCCATGTTGTGGCAATACCTGCCCAATTTAGCATAGCTCTCCTCCGCTGATCCCATTAAATCCTGAAATGCGCATTCTTTGGCCTTCCAGGCCTTCTGGTAGCTCAAGATCACTCAATGATCTCGACGGTAGTCGTTAATGATGTCCGAAGGCCTGTAGATTGTCCGTGGGTCCTCATACCTGTGCATTATCTGTCGACCAATCAACCAAGCACGGGCTTGTCTGTGATCACTTCGACCAATTTCCACTTCACAAGTATGTTCCCGTGTATACTTGCGAACTACAAAGCACGCGTTCGTGTCCATCTTTGCCGCTCGCAAACGCCAATTGCAATTGTCATCGACGCATGCGGTCGACAACAACGACTGCGATGATTTTTTCACTTTGAACTCAAAATTGTATTTTATTGCAAGTAGGTGTAGAGATTCCTGCAAATCTTTCTTTGTTTGAAACAGTTGTCCGACAGCCAAATCATCTTCATCGGGTACCACGCGCGAAGAGTTAGAAGACGGTCCACTCATTCCAACCGATGAAGTCCCACCCTGCTCATGTCTCTGACGAGAAGTAAATAAATCCTCATTTGTAAATTCATTTTGATTTTCGTTGTCCTCAACTACAGATGGAATTCTGTGCATAACAACGATATCACGTTGAGGAGCATCTGTCTCTGGAATAACCACATTATCATCACGAGCTATCTCCACAGTAGCCCAAAAATCATTACCATTGTGATCCCCTCCATTCAAATTACCTTCGACGACATCCTTCATCACTAAAGTCACGCAAAGCGGAGTCGTCTCCTTTTGGTTCAGAAGGAATAAATAATTTACTTCAGCATCAGAATAAATCCTTATAGGTGCCATGACAATTGCTTCGTGCTGGATGAATATAAATTTCAATTCCATATCGTACTGCGAGGTATCAACATTCAGTTTGTTCTGTAAATCACTATACAATTCTTCATATGATGTACTTGACGATAAGGCAATCGCGATAGTACGTATTTCGCTCGTATATTTTCATATCCATCGATTTCTTTCATCTCGTTCGAAATCACCAAAGTAACAGACCGGGACTACATTCATATCTGTATGACGAAATAGAATTTACATTTATTCATAGGGGGAAAAAAATGGAATTACAAAAAAAAAAAAACATTGTGAACAGTCGGCTGTTCAAGCTGGCTGTTTAAACAGCCGGCTGTTCAAATCGGCTGTTTAAACAGCCGGCTTGAACAGCCGTCTGTTTTTGGAACAGCCGGCTTTAACAGCCGACTTTCTATCTCGTCTATCCAATTTCTATCAGATCCATTTCGTCAGATGAATTTTTTTAGAAACGTATACTAATTTCTGAAAGATACAGATGAATTTTTTTCTTTTTCATGCTTAAAAAATTTATAGATCTATTAACAATTTAATCTACAAACACATTATACATCATAATAAATTTTATCGATAGAAACGTATACTGATTTGATGAAAACGAAATTAAATATGCGTAAAATGTACTTACTGAAATTATAGTGATTGATATAAAAAAATTTCAGCCTTCAGCATTCATCGATTTCCCAGATTTTATTATTGAGGCTGATGAAAGTTGAGAGAATTTTTTATCTGTGTTGGAATGGACAGATAAGAAAAAAGAACAAGTTTGAAAATTTACGTAGTGATTGGTTTTTATTTGTGAAATAAAGGATATCATTGTCTTTAAACAAATCAATATTTAGTAATTGTTTTATATACTTAATGTCCTTTTTGTCTTTTTACGATTTGGAGGTCATTGTGGAAAATTTCATGTTTTTTAAGTCAAAGTGGAATTTGAATGGTTTGACTGGGTCAAACTTAAAAGTACCCCACAAAATCACTACTGCCTACTTCCCAACAACCAAAGTCCTCCTCCGCACTTCAGGCAACCTTATCTCCGTCGTATTCTCGCTTACTACTCACGTGACACGTAACGCGGACTCCGAACCCGGAACCCACCCAAAAAAGCATGAGTCTGATAGTACCCCTACAAGAAATAAAGTTCAGGGAAGGGGTGAATTACTACTAGGCTCGTTAATCCCTTGTGCTTTGGTCTATTTCCTTCTGGTTTACCTAAACGACACCGTTCCTCTAACCCTCCATCGTCGTCCACGTCAGCGGAGAACCTCCTAGAACTGCCTTGCTCTTCATCATGCTCCAATTTGCTGACGCGTGGATCGATTGAGTGCGTCCACGTCTCAGCTAGGGCGAGCTCCATTGTGAAGCCTAACGACTCTCCGTATTACATTGGATTAGATAGGGTCCGGGAGGACCAATACGACTAAACGAATAAATCGAACGGGATTATTCATCTGGGGTAGTCCGAAAATACGGTAATGATATTAATGGTGGCATCTATTACTTTTTGTTTATATTTAGTTTGGTTTGAATCGATTTTGACTTCAACCTGAAACTAAAATTAAATTAATCAATTTTAATGAATTTTAATCCAAACCAACTCAATCTCGATTTGGTTAGTTGATTTGGACTTTTAGTCCAAATTAAATTTTTTTAAAAAAAATTGTCCAACTTTTAGGTCAGATAAATTACAAGAACTAAAATAACTAAATAAATTTATATTACAAGAATTATTGACTAACAAATAAAATCAAGTTAATGGGACACTCAATGAAAATTTTAAGAATTTTGTTTTTATTTATGCATTATGTAGCATGTCTGTTCGAGTAGGGAAAAAATGCTAAGTAAAATATAATGAACTTGTGAAATGAAATTTTCAGTGCTATTACTTACCGACAACATTATAGGTCGGAGGAAATCGAAATATAGTTATGTGATTATAGCTTATCTTTTGATTTTTATTTTTCTTAAAAAATAGGCAAACATGTAAATAAGTTGGGATGGTTCGGTTAACCAACGGTTTGAGGCTTCAAACCATAATCAAACTAACCCATCATGATTTTATTTGAAAGAAAACCAAACCAAACCAATTAAATATGTCAAACCGACCTCAATTGGTTCGATTTGATTTGTTTGATTAGTTTTTCGATTTTTTTGCCCAGACCTACTTATTTGATACTCCTCATTTCTATGAATTGAATTCTGAATCTTTAATTTTTCCCCCTTTGAAGTTATCTTTGGATTTTATTGAGGAATGGGTATCCAATAATTTGAGTGGTTCAATGCTCGGAAAAGGGGGCAATGATCTGAATATTTGCGGAATTGCAACCTACCAATCCTCGGATGGATTGATGGAGCTGAAAGTGGTAATGCATATCTAACCTATCAATGTTATAATCTTTGATGAGAAATGTAAATGGCTCACAAAAATTAAATTTGAAATGTTGATTAGATAGTATGAGCCTGTAAAAGCTATTTCATGTTGCCATAATGTGACTCATGTTAAGAAAGATTTTGGCTTGGAGGAGAGAATGTTTAGCTAAGTTATTTATTTTGATAGTAACTTGCTTATTTCCAATCTTGATTAATGAAAAAGTATTTGTTTAAAAGTTAGTTATATAAACTTCATAAGCTTAGCCAAACATGCTAGTTAATATCACAAACTTTTATTGATCGACATTTAGGCTACCTGAAGTTGATAGTTGAGTGCCTGTTTGTTCGTTGATAGTTGATGATATTGTTTTGCCACAGAAATTTCTCTTAGCCGTGTTACATTTGGATAACTATGATGGATATGATAAATTAGTTCACGATGTTGGTTTCTAAACGGAGCTCTTAATGCTATATTGTGAATGCATAAGTTAAACTTCGTGTGCATGGAGGTGCCTTAAAGAGAGGAACATCAAAACAAAATTATAGTTTTCTTTTTGAGAAACAAATAGTTAGCGATTTCACACGAGGTTTGCTTTTGTACTAAAATGAACGACTTCGTTCAGGTTGCAATTTCAAATCTTTCACATTTATCTCTTTGGGTTGAATGGGTGTGTTTATATGTGTATATAACCTTCTGGTGATTCAAGAATAATTGATTTTCTTCTTTTATTTCGCACTATTAAATGAATTCTTGCATTCATTGTACCGTAGTAATTTGTATTCGCTGCCCTGGTTTCTATGCCAATTCATTTCTCACTATGTTACAGTTGCCTATGATCTATATTAAGATTGTTCAAACTCTGCAGGCCATGACAGGTTTTATGACAGAAGTCATGGGAAGAATGGTGTCATTTAACCCATCATTGACACCTGGTGCAACTCCTGTACTTGAGATACTCAGTTTTTGCTTGGCCGACCAAGGGAATGCATTCCTTGTTCCCACACCCTATTGTCCTGGGTAATATGTATTCCTTTTTTCTACAATAGTGTACGGTGTATGATTTCTCTATTCTTTCTTTTATGGATCGAATTGTTTCTAATTCTGAGTTCGGTTCGTCATTTATTATTTGTTTCTTTCAGTTTGATTTTCTTTTGCGTTTCTCCTTTTCATCACTTCAAGCCTGCTGTGATTATATTATCTACCTGCAGTTTTGATAGGAACGTGAGATGGGGAGGACTGGTGTGGAGCTAATTCTTGTTCACTGTCGTAGCTGTGATGACTTCACCTTTAGTATAAAGGATCTTGATCAAGCCTTATCAGTCAAGAAAGTGAGGTCAAATGGTTCTTGGAGTCCTCATTTCAAAAATTTCGAATCCAGTTAGAAACCTGTTGTCGAGAGATCTGCTCTATGATCTCCTAGACTTTGCTAGAGGGAACATTCTTATAAAATCGGATGAAATATTTGCTGGTTCAATGTATGGCAATGAAGAGTTTGTAAGCATGAAGGTGGTTCTCGACTCTGAAGATTCTGACAGGGATAGGGTTCATATATGTATGGGCTGTCCAAAGATTTCTTTCTTCCCGGATTCAGAGTTGGAGGTATATATTCCCTTCAATGAAAATGTATTGGCTGCATTCGGGAAATTAGCAAGATTTTCTTCTGCTTCAATTCCAACCCAGCGGAATTCCAACCCAGCGGCTTGTAGTTTCAATTCTTTCTACAAAATGTACCCAGGAATACACGAAGACAGATAGAGAGAGAATAAAGATGATGCACAATTTATTTGTAGAGGGTTTGAGAGAGGTGAGTCCACAAAAGCAGTGCATGAGCATATTAATCAGCCTTTACAGCAAGGAGAGGTTGAGCTCTGGAATAAACTCTTAAATATAACCAAGATTAATGTAACTCCTGGATGGCGCTGCCATTGTATTGAACCTGGATTGTTCTGATGCTGTTTTACAACATTGAATGAAAAGGAGATTCCTCAAGTAATAGAACGAATCCGTAAAGTTGTTGAAAGTTGTAAACGTTCAGCATCAAACGTTGTGGGTCTTGAATCATTGGAGCTTAATGGCCCGGCTTTATACCATTGGTTAATTGCGATGACAATGTGTTTTGAGGATTTAAGGTGGCATCATCATTGTTTTAGTTGGAGTCACAATCCTGATATCATTGAAGTAATTTAAATCTTTTCGTTACATGCAGAAACTCATAATAATTTAACATGCTCTCATTTCGGAATGGAATGAACTAGAGTTTGACTCCAAATAAAGCATGGAACAATAAGATTGCCAACTTTTCTACGTCAGTTTTAGTTGCAGCTGCCTCTTCCACTTCCAGTGTAATCTACTGATGCCGTTGCCAGGTCCGAAGATGCAGCAACCCAAGGCGTTCCCCTTCATAAGTTCCTGTCGAATGTAAGTTGCACTGATGAAAAGCTGTCTCTCAAAATTGAACTGCTGATTCAATCATTAGGGAAAATCAGGGAAGAATATAGTTACCATAGATGGCTGTTTATGGATTTTGTTTGCTTTCCTTCTATAAACTCATTCTTCGGCTCATCATTATCATCTCCCCAAGCGTCAGCAGTGGTCTTCTTACAAGACTGCCGTTGCTTTCACGTAGCAAATCTATATTTTGAACATCTGCTGTTTGAGAAGTGTCCTTCTCTGAGCAGCCAACGTTGTCAACTAAACTTGTTCGTGTTGCTAGTAGAGGAAAGAGCCACTCCAAGAAAGAAGCCCCGGCCAGGCTTGTGGTTCCTGTTGCATAGCTGCTTGTACTACTGTCTGTTTCTGGTGAACCGGGAGTTTGGATTTGACCACCGTGGATTGTTGTCTGTGTAAGTGAAGTTTGCTGCTTGGGAACTGCACTCGAAAGTGCTGCGCTTGATATCAGGCCATTGGCGAGGAGAGACGGAGCGGAGCTGAAGGAATCGCCTGTTATGAAACTGCACGTGTCTATCTCTGAATCCAGCATTTGATCTCCTTCTCTGTTATCTTCAACATCTCCCTCGCTGCCACACCAATCTTCGTCCTGACTGTCCGAGTAACTCGGAGGCGATGAGAAGCCGATGCTCATTGTCTGTGGCGGTGCTGGTTCTGATTCTGGTGGCGACTGTGAGAAACGTGGAAGTGGTTTACCGGGCTTCTCTTCCCATCCAAAAGGAACAGATGCAACAAGCTTGACTGGCAGCGCAACCGGCTTAATCGGATGAGCAGTCGGTTTCCAGTCTTTCTTGGGTGTTCCAGGTTTCTCTTCCCAAACAAATGGAACAGAAATTGGCTGTCTGTCTCTCTTCATGTCAGAACTCTTACTAGGTACTAGGCCTTCCATATGGGATTCTTGTCTATAGTTCCACACTGCATAGATTCCTGCATATGTATGTATGTATATATAGATGAATACAAGTGGATTAGTATCCAACTAAAACACAGTCTATTTTGAAAATTAGGCTTACCTAATTTCTCATTTGAATAATAAGGTGGACTTGGTTTAATGGCCCTTTACCAACTGCGTCAAAATTACAGTTTGAATTAAGAAATTTCTACCACAAACCTTGCCAAGTGGAAGAAAAATTAGAGGAATATTTTTGCTTTATTTATTTTCCGTTAAAGGTCCAACCCTTATGAGACGAGTCAATATGGAATTCGAACCGTATTTTGATATTAATTTCGAGATTTTCAATATGGAAAAGTTCGTTGAGATGGGATTCTACAAATGTTATCATGCAATATGGAAAAATGGTTCTTATCTATTTTTGTGTTGACAAAAGCCTTGAACTATGTTTTCTTTTTTTGAATTACGCTTCATTACTGGCGCCCCCACGTCCTGTCCTGGGCCTTGATGGAGTGGTAAATCGCAGGTTATGCCTCCAAGAGTGCAGGATGAAAGGTTGCCCTTTAACTCTTACTTATCAAGAGTTTCATCCATATTTCAGGATTCGAACCCCTACCCGACAGTTGCAAGCGAAGCTAAATTTTTACCACCTTCCCCTTTCACAACTTAAAAATGTGCCTTGAACTATGTTTTCTCTCAAACTCGTCATTGAGCGTCTATATTTTTCATTGTTGGTCAGTCCATCTGTTTTTTTCAATAAAACTAATGGAAAATTCTTGCGTCATCATTAATTCTTACTGTGGCATGAAATTTGGTGATTTAATTGAAATTTTAGGCCACTTGAGATTTAGTGACCGTCAACGTTTTAACTTTTAACCCTTAATTTAGTTTTAATTTATAGCTCTGGAATTGATCCAAAGATATACTCGCCAATGAGGAGACTGATGGTGTTTTCCATTTATATTTTTCCTATTTTTGTAATTCAAAAGGAAATAATAATGTAAATACAAAGGAGAGTTAATTGTTCCAGTGGTCACTGAACTTATGTCAATATTTTCAATTACTCACTAAAGTTTAAGATGTCGAATTTTGATCACTAAAATACTGTCTATTTTGAAAATTAGACTTACCTAATTTCTCATTTGAATAATAAGGCGGAGTTGGTTTAATGACCCTTTACCAACTGCGTCAAAATTACACTTTGAATTAAGAAATTTTTACCATAAAGCTTGCTAAGTTGAAAAATTGGAGGAATATTTTTGCTTTATTTATTTGCCGTTATAGGTTCAACCCTTATGATACGAGTCAATATGGAATTCGAACAGTATTTTGAGATTAATTTCGAGATTTTCAATATGGAAAGGTTCGTTGAGATGGGATTCTATAAATGTTATCATGCAATATGGAAAAAGGGGTTCGTATCTATTTTTGGTATTGAGGCGGAGCCTTGTTCGGCATGAATGATGGACACAAAATATTTGGAAATTATTTCACACAATTTGCCCATTTTATTTATGGGTTATTAGCATCGGCGGACCCATAGTCGGACCTAGTCAGTCCAGTGACCCATCAGCTTTAAAGGTTCTTTTTTTTTTTTTTTTTTTTTTTAAAAAAAAAAAAAAAATTCTTAATAGACTACAAAATCATAAAGAAATAAGAGAAGTGAAAAATTCATAATTAAGGTGTATAGTTTAAAATTTCAAAAATCAGGTTTATATATAATTAATTAAATACACTTATTAATTAAATATAATAAAATCACAATTTTACAATTAATGGTCACATATTTATAATTAAGGTCACAAATAATTTATTGACCACATATTATCAAATTATTAAGTCACAGATTATTTCGAGAAAAATTTTACAGGTCAGTTTATTCCGAGGTCACAAATTATTTATTGGTCACAGTTTTTCAATTAGTTGGTCAGAAAAAAATTCCAGTCACACATTATCAAATTTTTAGGTATAAATGAGTACTTGGTCATAATTTTTAGATCACAATTGAATATTTGGTCATAGATTAATAAATAATTGGTCACATACACCAAAAATCTCGAATCCCGACTCCAATAATTGGTCACAGATAGACCAATAAGAAAAACAAAAAAAAAACTATCATCGATCCACGCTTTGCCACTACAATAACCGGCACCCAGCAGCACTCCATTGTCACACTCACCAGACAGCACACCTCTACCTCCCCCGCACACCTTCCAACACCGCCCCGAACAACCACCAACCACCACTTGGACCACCATCGCACTACATCGCACATATCCCCCACTGCCTACACTAGCAACCACCACCACAGCCTGCAAAATCCCCCACCAAAGCTACACCAACAAAATCTCTAAACTCACCACAACACACCACACCGCAGCCACCACCCCCACCAACAAAATCCCTAAACTTGCCAACACTATCTGCATACACTACAAATCAATCTCCAACTTTGGAGATCACAAAATCAGAACTCAATAGCAGTCTCCTTACAAGCTTCAGCCTCTAATTTTTTTTTTCCACGGGCTCTTTGGGTATAACTTCTTTGGTCTCATCTTCTTCCACGGTCTCTTCTACTGCAACCTCATTAGTCTTAGCTACAAGAGTAGCATGTTCTTCAGCTGGTGGTGCAACGAGCATTTTCACATTTGCGCCGCGACATACAACGGCTCGACAGCTTTGCACGGCTCTGTGCGTGAGACACCACACGGTGAGCACATGGTGCGACAGCTGCTGCAGCATCGCCGTGAATAACTGCATCGTCACCGTCGAATGTCGCAATGATGTTGCTGTGGCTTTCGACGGCGCTACTACCGTGACTTTCGTGGTGGTGGCAATGCAGGTTTTTGAGAGACGGCGCAACATTAGAGGGAAGAAGATGAGATGTGAGGAAGAGAACGGCGGTAGTGGCGAGAGAGTGGAGAGAATAGAGAGAAGACGCGAGAGTAGAGAGAGAGTGGAGATGAATATGAGGAAAATGATTTAGGGTTTGTAAATATAATATTTTAATTATTAATTTTTTTACCTGAGTTTTGCTAAAAAAAAATTTTCACCTGACTTTTACACTTGGTTCTTGAAAGATCTGATGGGGTGTAATTTTCTCATAAGAGAATCATTTCATTACCAAACTGCAATTGAAGGGTGAAGCCTATCAAAACCCCAAACGGCGGCACCCATCCTCTATTACCAAATAATTGCTGGGTTTTCACGTTTGATTCAATATTTAGAATCAGGCAAAATTCAAAAAATCCATCCCTGACAGTGATACCTTCAACGCGGCACCCATTACCAAATTCAAAGAACCAGTCCGCCACTGCTTGACCCTGACTCCTCTGCCAACGATGCAAACTGGTGCCTGACTCCCATCACCATCAGTCAGAGTGATATGGCCACTACTCAATACTTTTTAGAAATAAAAAGCTACATGAATAGAAAGGTTTGGACAGAAGTTGACCAGAAATTCAAAATGTGTACACGTGTCGGAGAAAGGAGGAAGCGGAACTGTTGGTTTTGGAGAAAATTTGTGTAAATTCATTTTAGTTATGTTTTCGCTCAATTTTCGGGCTGAATTCGGGATAATAAACGAAGTCTAAATATTATATTCTTAATATCATTTTGAAGCACTCATGACCTAGTATTTCACGACATTAATGGTGTGCAAAACGGCCAATCGTAGCAAAAGTTACGGCGCGTCAAAATAAGCCGTTCCAAACTAATATTTCGAAAATTTCGATAACAAGCTAACTTTAAAAATTCTTCGACTATTATACGCTAGCCGAATCCATAAATCTTCTATATCATCTTGAAGCTCATTTCGAGAACTATATCGTAGATATATCGAATGATCTAAATGAATATCGAAAATAGTCAAACAAACGTCAAACGCGTGTGTTAAAAAAGACGTATAACTCGTCTTTTTATTGAAATTACTTGTTTTTTGTCTCAATTTTCGGGCTCAATTCGGGATATCAAACGAAATTAAAATATTATATTCTTAATATCATTTTGAAGTACTCACTGCCTAGTATTTCACGACGTTAATGGTCGTTGTCAATGGTAGCAAAAGTTACAGCGCGTCAAAATAGGTCATTCCAAACTAATATTTCGAAAATTTCGATAACAAACTAACTTTAAATTTTTTTCGACGATTGTACGCTAGCCGAATCCATAAATCTTCTATATCCTCTCGAAACTTATTTCGAGAACTATATCATAGATATATCGAACGATCTAAATGAATATCGAAAATAATTAAACGAACGTCAAACGTGTGTTAAAAAGACATATAACTAATCTTTTTATAAAAAAAATTTGACGTTAAAATTTTTTTTTACGTTCAATTTTTTTGACGTTAAAAAATTAAATTTTTTTTTTATGTTAAAATTAATTTTTTTTTTTTTTTTTTTTATTTTTTTACGTATAGCTAATCTTTGTATAAAAAAAAAACTATAAGTGTCAAAAAATATAAAAAATTTTAACGTAAAAAAAATATTTTAACGTCAAATTTTTGACTTATAGTTTTTAATTTTTTTAACATACGCGTTTGATATCCGTTTAACTATTTTTGATATTCATTTATATCGTTCGATATATCTATGATATAGTTATCGAAATGAGTTTCGAAATGATATAGAAGATTTATGGATTCGGCTAGCGTACAATAGTCGAAAAAATTTTAAAGTTAGTTTGTTATCGAAATTTTCGAAATATTAGTTTGGAATGACCTACTTTGACGCGCTGTAACTTTTGCTACGAATGACCGTTTCGCACACCATTAACGTCGTGAAATACTAGGCCGTGAGTACTTCAAAATGATATTAAGAATATAATATCTTGATTTCGTTTGATATCCCGAATTGAGCCCGAAAATTGAGACAAAAAATAAGTAATTTCAATAAAAAGACGAGTTATACGTCTTTTTTAACACACGCGTTTGACGTCTGTTTGACTATTTTCGATATTCATTTAGATCATTCGATATATCTACGATATAGTTCTCGAAATGAGCTTCAAGATAATATAGAAGATTTATGGATTCGGTTAGCGTACAATTGTCGAAGAATTTTTAAAGTTAGCTTGTTATCGAAATTTTCGAAATATTAGTTTGGAACGGCCTATTTTGACGTATCGTAACTTTTGCTACGATTGGCCGTTTTGCACACCATTAATGTCGTGAAATACTAGGCCGTGAGTGCTTCAAAATGATATTAAGAATATAATATTTTGACTTCGTTTGATATCTCGAAATCAGCTCGAAAATTGAGCGAAAACATAACTAATTTAAATGAATTTACACAAATTTTCTCCAAAACCAACAGTGCCGCTTCCTCCTTTCTCCGACACGTGTACACATTTTGAATTTCTGGCCAATTTCTGTCCAAACCTTTCTGTTCGTGTAGCGGGATCGTACTTTTTATTTTTACGATATCTATAATATGCAAATTTCTGTCAATTTGTGATATTAGCTTTAGCCTTCAATTGCAGTTTGGGGTTCATTGGTAGTGATAGTCTCTTAAGTGGAACCAATTTTCATTCTTAAATGAGCATAGCGGTCTTATTGTACAAAGTTTTTCTCAATCTGAAGGTTCCTGTTTGCTAGTAAATTGTAAATATGTGATTATTGATAAATTTAGATAGTAAGAATATAATAATAGAAACAAATGAATGTGAACTACGATGTGGAGGAATTTTATATTCTAAACCAATTAAATAAAATTAAAGAGAGAGAGATGAAAAACAATGAATCAAAACTCAAGTGTGTATTTTACTGAGAAACGACCCCTTTTTATAGGGTCTAAAATAAAAGTTACAATTAAAATAAAATAGATTCTCCAAACTAGATAAGACTTATCTATGCATAATGATAAGATTACATAATCATTAATATTTATTTTATAATTTTATATCACTCCCCCTTTTATGATTATTTCTACAATAACTATTTTATTGGAACTTTATTTGGCAAAAATCCGATGGAAAAAGATACCAACAAATGAAAAAAAAAGTGAAAATAATTTTGAGTAATAAAATGATGCCTCGTTAAAACTTTGTCAAGAAAATTCAATAAAACAAAACTTAATCAAAGAAAAAAGAGTAAGTTACTGCCCCCGATTTCAACAAGTGTAAATTATTATATCAAACTATCTTTTGTAGATCAATGTCCTCAATATTGATATATTGTACGTCAATGTCTTTAAATAACACAGTCTTACTATAGTAACCTAATGATTCAAAAATAACTCTTATTGATTTCTTCGAGAGTTTTATATATATATATTATTTTGATAATAAATGTCTTGTATGTTGTAGACATTCATCACATAAAGAATATGTCTCATTAAAATCTTATTAGAAAAAATCCTGTGAGAAAAATCCTAATGAAGGAAAAATAGTACATTATTTTTTTAAGTACGCTATAAAAATTGTCCCATTAAAAATCTTGTCAGGAAAACTCAATGGGACAAAATCTCGGCCAAGGAAAAAAGAGTGCAATGCATATTAACTCCATTTTTACGATAATATCACTTGAATTATACTCCAAACATATTAAATCCTTTCAAAATAGTATCAAAACTATACAATATAAAATTTCTATAATCATATTTATTACGTACATATCAAATTTTATGCATTGTCACACTAATAAAGTAAAGATTTGTGTGATTACTTCCACCACATGATAATTTATCTATTTATACAAATTTTCAAAAAAAATCATTATACAATGAGTCGTACATTTCAAATTACGATTTTACTTTTTCTATTTTCATTTCGTATAAGTATACATCTTTTGGTGTTTGGACTGTAGATCCAGGAACTTTAGGTTTCTCAAGTAAATTCAATTAAGAATTGCGTCCATTTTATTTGGCCAATCTTTACTTCGATCGATATATTTTTGACGCATTTATTTTAATTTCTCGCTATATGATGCAGTACATAATGTGCAGAAGTGTTGTCAACAATTTTTCCATTTTCGATTCTAATCTTTTCTACAATGACATAACTTATTGAGATGTTTCAATTTTCAACATATCATGTACCTAAACCTCTTCTGGAGTTTTATAAGTTGTTATGTCTAAATACTCATAAAGAGTATATGTTTCCTTAATGGGGTCATCTTTGTCAATTGCCCCATCTTTGTTTGGAGATTTTTATATTAGAATTGAATAATATCACGCTTCAAACGTCTTCATGGTAGAGTATTTAAAACTGTTGTGTGAGATATTATTGTTCTCTTTGATTAGTAAATGCATGTAAATAAATTATCTTTTCAACTTTTAATTCGAATTATTTTTTTATGAGAATAATGCATTTGTACATTATTTTCAACTTCTTAATTCCTCCCCTAATGATGAGAGAATTGATCAATCAAATTGACAATCATTTTTACTACATTATAAAATATCACCCACTTAGTATAAGAATTCAAACCACGCCTTTATTTTCAACATTCTTTACTTTTCATCTCAATGCAGTGTGGTGGATTAATTTTACATATACCGCACTATCAAAATAATTAGATGAAAAAAATTAGACTATGACCATAAACCAATTATAATAGGGAAAACTATGATATTGATATGAAGCGTAATAGCATTCCCAAAACAGAATTGGAAAGTAATATGTTCTCAATTAAATTAATTAGATATGTTTAAAAAACAATAGTGTTAAACCAGTTATTGACATCTCAACTAACATTTACTAAAAAGTTGAGATTTAGAATAACTAGCCTTAATACGATACACCATCTTAATTGTATAATTTGAAAATTATCTTCATAATTTGAGCAGTAATTTCTCAAATTTTCGATTGCGAACACCACACAATCATCTAGTATTTGTATCAAATCTATTAAATACAAATAATATCTAGATAATCAACATGGAGGATGATGTGACCCCATTTATCACTCGATTAATTTTCAGAAATATAAGAAATTCAATCCCTATTTTAGCTATTGACGATTAATGAAATTTTTTCATGAAAGAGAACAAGCATATATGATTTCATTGGATTGAAGAATCTTCTGATTCTTCATTAAATATCCATTTGAATTTTTAATTTCATATCATTATTGATCCAGTAATGAGGAGTGCTCCCTCTACCAATACTGTAATCTCTACCATTTACAAAAGCAATACAACAATTTAAATAGATTTTACTAATACCTTTTGAAACTCATATCCCCACCCCAGTTACCTTTTATTATTCCTAAATACTCTATACCCGCTCTCCCTCGCTAGAGCATTCCCCAATTCATCCTCTCCGGCTCACATTTCCTCAAGCCACTTATTATTTGTGATATGAATCTTGTTTTACAAAATTTGAAAATATTGATAGAAATTGTATCAAATTGGGCAGCCTCCTGAATTACGTCCTATTTGTCACTGATGAAAGTCCTCTCTCTCTCTCTCTCTCTCTCTCTCTCTCTCTCTCTCTCTCTCTCTCTCTCTCTCTCAGATTGGCTTTTCTAAATATTTGAGATTATTTGTCAAAAACACAATGAAACTCATTGCATATATTATTTGTAATTATCAACAAAAACAAACTTGTATATAGTTTCTTGATTAAATTCCAATGAGCTTCAAATCATCATATATAACTCTCTATTTTGACTTTCATGAAATTCTTCTCTGCTACGAAGGTCGATCGTGCTTACACAATTATGATATTTACTTGTCGTAAATTCCCAAAGTTATAATTATTCAATAAAAAATACGGGTTAAAAATATTGTATTTACTTTTCATAAATTATATACTAAATATTGAATGACTATTGTATCTCTCCAACCCAATTTATTGTGACTATTGCATCCGTTGCATCATTAGTTCTTCCTATAAATATTAAGATTTTGATTTTCAATAAAATTCACACAAGTCTATTAACTTTTGTATAGTCTATTCTCTTTCTCTCTCTAATTTACGACATGTTATCAATACAATAGCTTAATTTTAATTTTTAATTTTTTTAAATGTCAAAGTCTAGTAATATCTGAAAGAAAAGAAAAGAATGACATTACTTGGTCTGTGTTCCAAAAGAAATTACAATTATAATTCATCTAACGCAACTCCTATATTTAGTAAAACAAAGAGAATTCTAACCTAAGAGCCACCTAACATATCACAAATACATTCATGCGACTGGTGACATATAATCTTTTAAAATAGATCTTTGTAGCTCAATTTTATTCTCCATAATTGTGTGTATTAATGAGGCTGCATGATCCATTTCATATATTTTTGTAATTGTATGTATATTAGTTTTGTGGCATGTAGCAATACATTTGGCGCACCACCGTGAAACCTACTTTTCTCTTTTAAATTTTCAAATGTTTGGTGCACTCGATAATCATTATGTAATTGCTCAAACGTCTTTATTAATTATTCTCTTTTTGATGTGAAGCAGGTGATGCATATGCATATTCTAATTCAATCATCTTCTTCAATTATATATTATAATAATTTTAAAAGTGGTAGTTATTATGCATTTTTATATGTGTCTTATGCTCATGTTCTTTGCTTTCTTTTTCTTTATGTTTGCAAAATATATATGTTTATGATGATTATTGAATATTCTTTATATATTTAATTTGATCAAATATTTTAGATATTCTTTTACAAATTTTAAATTGATAATGTAATTTATTGTTGCTCTCAAAGAAGTACAACCCTGCAACTTGATGTCGAAGAGCTAATATTTATAAATAGTAGTTTGTTGTTGCTCTTAAAATAGCAAAAAATATATATATATATATTTTAAAGTAATATTATTCATTTTTGAAGAATTTTAGAACTGTTAGTGAGTACAAGTCTGAATAATTCAATATGTCCAAAATTAATTCAATGTTGAGAAAAAATTACTAATGAAGATATGTTGAAAAAAAATTCCATTCCTCGAATACCTAAAGAGTAATTTTGTGTGCGTGGTTTAAAAAAAAAACTCAAAACTCATATCTTAGATGTTCATAGTTGAATATAATAATGAATTGTTAATGAAAAATCATGGGTGACGTCACAAGTTTTGTACCATTTTCTGATGCAAATAGTATCGCATTGCCTGAAGTAAATGCAATATCTAAAAATGGATGTGGACGAAGAAAAGATATGGATGAAATAAGCGACAAAACTATTAGTAGCAAGACAACAGTTCTAAGAAGTACAAAGCAAAAATACATTCTTAAAAATAAGGTAACATTTTTTGGAATGAAATAATTATATCTTACTTTGATCTCCACGGCAAGCAATGTAAGCAATATGTTAAAAAATCATTCATTTGCAAAGAGTTACAAATTAATTACATGATACATTTTTTGACTTTGGAAAGTGACAAAGTTATCATATATATCAGTAAAAAATACCCCAACAAAAAATTGATATCTTGGTAGAACAATCTGTTGTAACAAATATGTAACGACCCGGGTCCCACTTAACGGGCTATCCCGATCGTTAGATCGACGACTTATTGTCCCCACTGTACCAACATGAGTCTTTTCAACAAGTTTTGTCCTCACTTGCAAGCTCCCCGGGAAACTTCCCTGGGGTCACCCATCATAGAATTGCTCCAAACCAAACACGCATAACTGTGAAGTTTCTAACAATGGACTTTCGGAAAAGAATGTGCACCTTGTTGGTATGAGCAGTACCTATCAAATCTTTAAACTTTCCTAGTCTGGGTATTACAAAATAAATCTCAAATATGCAAGGAGCATGGTGGATCAGTTGGTGTCAAAGACTTTGTACCGCAAAAGATGAAAGTCTAAAGGAAAAATCAACCAAATACTATTTATATAGGGATGTCAACGAGTCAAATCGAGTAGGCTCATGAGTCGAAATTTGAGGTTTTGGCTCGGCTCGAGCCCGAGGTGCGAGCTGGGCCGACCTATTTTCTCTCTTTTCCTACCAGTTTTTTTTTTTTATTTTCGAGCTCCAAGGCCAGCTCAAGCTTGGCCCATTGCCCTAAAAGGGAATCGAGCCACAAATCGAGTCCGACTCGAGCTTTTCGCGAGACGTCTCGAGCCTGGACGTCTCGGGCCCGCGAGCCTTTTTGCCACCACTATATTGATATGATTTTTGAAAAACCACAAATGTTTGAAAAAAGTAAGATTTCAATAAATTATTTATTATCTTATAGGTTATGTGAACGAAATAATATTATTATAGATATTGATTGTTGACTTTAACATACCTCTTCAAATGGAAGTAATTGGCCAAAATGGAAAGAAGCAATACATGCAGAGTTAAATTCATAAGAGAAATGAAAAGTGTTTGAACTTATAGTTTGAACACCTGAATATATAATCCCTATTGGATACGAATGTGTTTTTGAAAGGAAGAGAAATGAAAATATTAAAAATCAACATACGAAACTCGATTTGTAGTTCAAAATTTCTCACAAAGACCTGAAATTGATTATGAGAAAATATATTATTTCATAATGGATACTATGTTCTTAATTAAAATGTATAGATTATTATATGGATTGAAATAATTTGGACGCATGTGATATAACCGTCTTTGTGAATATTTGTTTAATGAGGATTATAACAATAACGATGTTTATCCGTGTGTTTTTATAAAGCAAAAAAAAAAAAAATGAATTTACAATTGTAATAGTGATGATTTAAATCTAATAGGAACTCCTGGAGAGTTAAACAAAACTACATTTTATTTGAAAAATAAATTTGAGATGAATAATTTGGGACAAATTAAATTTTGTCTTCAGTTGCAGATTGAGTATTTTGAAGAGGATTTTTTTTATTTATCAATCTTCATAAACAAAAAAAAAAAATATTAAAACGTTTTTGTATGAATAAAGCACATCCATTGACATCAGTTATAGTTTATTCGATTACTTGATTTGAAAAATAAAAAAGATCCATTCATTTAATTGAAGATGGGGAAAATATTTTTGGTCTTGAAGTATCATATCGTAGTATAATTGGAGCATTAACATATCTTAAAAAGTGTACTAGACTAGATATAACATTTTTTTGTAAATATGCTCATAGGATATAGCTCTACACTAACTTAAAGATATTGAAATGATGTTAAAAATATTTTTCGTTATTTAAGAGGTAATGTTAATATGATATATATATTTTTTCAAATTGTGAGATTTTTTAGTGAGATATGTAGATGGTGGTTATCTCTGTGATTCGCATAAAGTTAAATCGCGAACATGATATTTGTTTACATGTGGTGTAGCAGTTATATCATAGAGATCTATGAAATAAACTTTAAAACAATATTTTCAAATCATTCTGAAATTATTGCAATCCATGAGACAAGTCAAGAATGTGTATATCTTAGGAATATGATCCTTCATATCTAAACATCATGTAGATTAGTTTCAACAAAAGTTAGTCCAACAATATTGCATGAAGATAATGTAGCTTGTATTATACACCTCAAAGAATGTTATATCAAATGAGACATGACAAAATGTATTCTCCAAAATTCTCCTATAAGCATGAGTTTCAAAAGATTGATAATGTTGATGTTTAACAAATTCGCTCAAGTGATAATGTGACTGACTTATTTACAAACGCATTACTAATGTCTACATTCGAAAAATTGGTACACGAGATAGGGAAGCATCAACTCAAAAATCTTCAGTGGTCAACATCAAGGAGAGTAATTATACTCTTTTTTCTTCGCTTAGGTTTTATCACACTAGATCTTCCCAACAAAGTTTTAACAAGACTGCATTTATTTTATAATACTCCAAAATATAACTGTACTCTTTTTTTTTCTTTTGATATAATTGAGTTCATATTCTCAAATTTAAAAAAAAAAAAAAAAAAAAAATTTCAGAATCATAAATAGTACGATTAAGTGTTAATTAATTCCTACAGTTCGATTGACATAAACACCGACCTAAAAAATTTTAACTGGACGAAAAAAAAATTAATTTTAAATTTTTCTAAGCACCAAAGCCCTACAGATTGCTGTATATAATTCATGAATTTGGGTGATGTGGGCTAATTTGATGTTTGTTGGGCTCAATTTACTTATTTAAGTTATAAAAATGAGTTGAACTTTTTTAGGCTAATTTGGACACAATTTTTAACATAAATGCATGCGCATTTTGGTATCTAAACGTGAATATGCGATCAACCTTTGGTTCTCAATAACACACACATGTCTATTGACTTCTCAATATTTTCTTCTTTTCTTCTTTCTAACATTATTCAGACCTTGTTTGAGCCCCATTTTTGTTAAAAAAATATGTTTTGAAATAGTGATTTTTTGGAGAATGTGAGATTAAAAAATAAGAAAAAAATTGGTTGATGTGTTAAACTAATTTATGAGAGAATGTGCGGTTGAAAATGAGTTTTGAAAAAATATGTTTTAAAAAAAATGGAGAAAAGTAAATTTCAGGACAATTGTATTTTGAAATAGTAAATTTTTAAAGAATGTGTGGTTAAAAAATAAGATTTTTTTTTGAATTTACGTGTAATATTATTTTATTGCAGAATGAGTGGTTAAAAATAAAAAAAAAAATGAAAATGATGAGATCTCGGGTAGAGGAATCGCATGGAACTCACGAAATTGATGTGAAAACGTTGGGAAAGCCCAAATTTAGGTTGTAGACGATAGGATCTCGACACGCAAATTATTGAACCAAGCAACCAAACAAAAAAAAAAGTTTGAATGACTTCTTGATTACAAAATCAACGAACCTTGATTTGCGAACGCCACAAATAATGTCTAATCCTTTGATAAGTTCTAAGGATTGAATGCCACAAATATAACAATATATTTGATAAGTTCGAAAAGTTCATTAAGAACTATTTGAAAGAAAAATTCTCAATTCATAATGTCAAATAACTTGTCCAATACAATGATATAATAAACTATTTATATGGAAAACCTAGAAACTAATTAAAAATGAAAAAAAGTCCAAAAATATGGAAAGTTACCAAAATATAAGAATTTTATGCTAAATAAAACTCTCGCGAAAATAGAAAATAATCGTCCAAAAATAACGATATGCCGGATCATATCATCCGCTCTCTATTCGAAATGATTCGTCCTCGAATCCATGCCTTGTGATTGCGTAGGGGATAACCAATCAGTACTAATTTTATCACTGTACCACCTAGATCAAATGAAAAAAAATTCATTTCATGCCATAGGATCATCGCATGACACCTATCAACTTTGTAGATATGTATGCATTGCAACATGAACTCAATCAAATCATATTTGTTGTTCAAACCCTCGCATATGAACTCCTTCCACTGTCCTTGAAACTTCTTTGTCTCCTCGAAAATCACAAAGTCAACTTCGAGAATCAAGTTTTCAAAATTCAGCAAGACAGAAGTAGCAAAATTAGGGAGGAAATTGTTAGTTCTCACCAAAACTCTCTCAACTCCACTCTCATTTTCATTTAAGCTCACTTATGAACCTTCCTTTATTTCCAAAGACTGTTCCTCTTTTGTTTGTTCACTCTCCCCAATATCAACTATATTTTTCAAATCACATTCCTCCACCTCAACTTTCCTATCTCTAGGCTCCTCTCGCAATTCAACCCCGGTGTTCTCTTTCAGTGTGGTCATCTACCTCTCTTCCTTTTTCCTTTCTACCTCACCTCTCATCTTCCATTGGTTTATAAGGGATTGTTCTACTGTCAAGCTAGCCAGAGTGATCTTTTCCCCATCCCAAAGAAACCTATACCCGTACTCCCCTTATCATAAACAACATTCATCTCATTCCTCCAAGGTCTCCTAAACAAAATATGAAAAGATTTCAATGGCACTACATCACACCAAACCTCATCACTATATCTCCAAAGGGTAAAATTCACTCGAACCTGCTTAGTCACTTCTATCTTCCCACACTCTTTCAACCAAGTCATCCTATAAGGAATAGGGTGTTGTTGTAAAGGTAATCCCAATTTTTTCAACCATCGTGATACTAGCCAAGTTTTGATATGTAATCCCTATCAATAATCAGACTACATACCGTACTACCCGCAAAACATCGAAATTGAAAAATATGTCCCCAATTACCATTCATGCTTAATTTTTTTTACTAAAAAATTGAAAATTGAAAACTGCTGAAATTTTTTGGAATTAAATAATAATTTTTTATTATTATTTTTTCGGATTTTTTTTTAAATTCCATTTTTTTACTCGAAAATTTGACGACAAGTCCAGTGAAACAAACGGAAACTGATTTGGACTCTTAAATAGTTCGAAAAACAACTTTGACGTTTTTTTTATAATTTTTTGGATATAAACTCAAAAACTATTTTTGACCTTAAGAACACAAATAACAAAATACTCAAAAGAATAAAAAAGATAGAACCTGAATCTGGAGCCCAATTTCTGATACCACTTGATGAGATCTTGGGTAGGGAAATCGCATGGAACTCGCGGAATTGATTTGAAAACACTGAAAAATGCCAAATTCAGATTGTAGACGATATGATCTCGACCCGTAAATTATTGAACCAAGCAACTAAACAAAAACGAAGTTTGATTGACATCTTGATTACAAAACCAACCAATTTCGATTTGCGAACACCATAAAGGGTGCATAATCCTTTGATAAGTTCTAAGGGTTGAATGTCACAAATATAACAATATATTTGATAAGTTCGAAAAGTTCATCAAAAACCATTGAAGAGAAAATTCTCAATTTATAATGTCTAATAACTTATCCAATACAATGAAATAATAAACTATTTATTTGAAAAACCTAGAAACTAATTAAAAACGGAATAAAGTCCTAAAATATGGAAAATTACCCAAATATAAGAATTATAGGCTAAATAAAACTCTCGCGAAAATAGAAAATAATTGTCCAAAAATAACTCTATGCCAGATCAAATTAGAAAAATACTTTTTTTTTCCTTTCTAAAATGGAGCCAAAATAGTGGCTAAATATACTAAACAATCTTAGTTCATGTATGATTAATGTTAATAAATATTTATAATTCATCAATTCAACCCATAAATATTATCCATGTATTTAGCACTTATTTTTATTCATTTATAATTTAAATTGTTTATAAACATTTTTTAAACAAATAATTTTTTTTTTTTTTCAAGTCCTCCGATGTCAAATGCCACATCAATTGGAATCTCGGATCGATTCACTAAAGGGAATGAACATAGTGACTAATATTTGAACAACTTTAAAATTTACCGTTTAATTTAATACAGAATAAAGTAACAACTTTAAAATTCACCAAAGGAAAGTATTCTATACGATGAAAAATTTTGTACTTGTTAAACGTAAAGTTGAACAAAGTCTTTGACCAGGTTAGTTTTAAGAATCTTCTCTCTTTACTAAAAGGAATCCAATCCATTCAAAATTCGTCCCTTTAACGTTCTTGATACATATTACCATATGTCTACATATAATTCCTATTACAACCACCTGGACCCCTCTATATATACATGCACAATCTTCAGCCCTTCCATTCATGAACTCGCAAAGCTATATACAATATATACAACCAAATTCTTTTCATTCAAAATAGAAGAAGATCAGAACTGTTCAGTTGTTAATCCGTACGTTACAGACGAGTCATCTAGTGTTCCCAGAGGCAGAGATCGTAGCCAATAATGGATCAAGAGCAAAGCTGCCAACAAGAAACTCTGCAACTCTGTAGCAGATGCCAGGAATTTTATGGAAGCCCACAAAATTATGGTCTGTGTTCAAAGTGCTATCAAGATTTTCTCAAAGAAAAGATAGCTAAATCTGCAGAAACAATATGCTTCAAGAAAACAGCTGCTTCCCCCTCCTCCTCCAGCCCTTCAGATTCGACGAATTCGTTAATCGATCAATTGGTTGCTGCGACGAATTCTCTTACACTTAACACCGAAACTAATCCTCTTCCAATTGTGAAAAACAGATGTAAATCTTGTAACAAGAAGGTTGGATTGGCAGGGTTTGATTGTAAATGCGGGGCAAGTTTTTGTGGGATGCATAGATATCCAGAGGCACATGCATGCAAGTTTGATTACAAAACTCCAGCTAGGGCTATTCTGATGAAGGAAAATCCAGTCTGTAAAGGAGATAGACTCATGGATAGGGCTTGATTTCAAAGAGTTTCCTTGAAGACATTCTTGTTCAATTTGTTAGGAACATCGTTCTTTGTTTAATTACTAATGGGATTGATTTCTTTTTATAGGAATGTATCATCTCTCTCATCAGTTGTAAATTTAGAATGAAAAAAAAAAAAAAAAAAAAAACGTTATCATGTCGTTTTTTTTTTTTTTTCCTTTACTGCGAAAGGGCTGTATTTCATTGTTACTTCTTTTCTTTTTGATTTGAAGAAGTTAAAGAAATTAACAACATTTTGGGCTTAAAGATTTGGTTTAATTTCGAAATTTTGTAAATTTATAGCATGGTTTATTGTTTCCGGCAAGTGCGTTTGTCAATAAATTTCTAAGGAAACTCAAGTGTTCATTTAACTGTGGATACAACAATTTTCGTAAGTATACATTCATCTGAGTTACTATATATAATATAACAATTGAAATCAAACTTAATTTACGTAGGTGTTGAAGAATTATGCACCGAACCGGTACTACTTGACTAGTAAATAAAAGAACGAGTGTTATATGGCAATACGAAAATAATAATCGCATGGACACAAGATTTACGTAGTTAAAATATACCATAGGCAGAAGAGGAGAATTTATTAATATCACTAATGGAGGATTAAAAAATATTGTATAGAATATAAGAAATTTTTAGAGGTTCCCTGCCCATATATATAGTGCAAAAAGAGCCTAAAATGTGGTGGAGTTCAACTATAATTATTTTCTTGGGAACTTAATATAGTAAAGTTAAAACTCAAAAGTTTAAAAAATGTTAAAGTGCAATAAAATGTACAAACTAACTAACAATGAACATGAAATTGCAAACATATTCATTCAATTCCTTAATTTTTGAGTTCAAAAAAACATAAAATAAAAATAATTTAGAAGAATAGTTTGAGTCCAACTATTGCGGATATTTAGGGTGTGTTTGATTGCGAGCATAAATTTTGCATGGAAAGAAAATAAATTTTAGGCAATTTAATTGTCTAGAACTTATTTGTATGAAAATTATTAATTACATGTGTTTGATTGATTTAATTTTCAACTTCGAAAACATTATACTTGTCTATTTGTTATTGATAGGTAGATGAGAGAATGGATAAATGAGAGAGACAGAAAGAGAGAGTGAATTAGCTGAAAAATAAAAATCACATCTCCCTAAAAAAAATGTTTTCCTTGTGTTTCGAGGAAAATGTGGTTATGCGACCAAAAGTTGTAAAATATTTTTAATAGAAAAAATTGTCAATGAAACACCCAAAAAATTAGAATTTTAGTGAAAAAATGACATTTTTCATGAAAAATATAGTCAATTAAACACACTCTTTTGTCTTATGCGCATGGAATACACTTCTTTACTCAAAGGATATAACCTGCACATAAAGAAGAAAAAAGTCATTATAAATTTCTTAAGAGAAAAAGCTAACTATTCATTTTTTTCAATTAGCTAGTGTGATAAATACGGAGTATATGACAAAATTAAGAAACATAAAATTATACTTTTGGTAAAACCTACCAATGGGGTTTTCGGTAAGAAAATGTTTAATGAATGTTTCTTTTTTATTTTTTAAAAAAAAATTTACAATGAATTTTTTATTTTGGTGACTATTTTATAATTTTTTTATTTTTATTTAAAAAGTTTACCAACACATTTTTTTGTTGGCAATTATTTTATTATTTTATCTAATTTAATATATAATTTTAAAATGATAAAATAATAATTTGTTTCTAATTTATTGTTAATACGTTGATAGTAGCAACAAAAGACATTTGTCGCTAAAATTTCATCTAGGGTGGCTCCCTTTCTGGTACTACGTGTTATTGAGTCAAATATGTTATGGAATTGTGTCAAATTTTAGGTTGTGAAGGCTTCTTACTTGATTAATTGAGCATATATCTAATTAATTTAGGTGTAAATAAACATTAATTGTAGGTAAACCACCGACTATTTGGATGCAATTGACATGAAAAATGCATTCTAGGAACTTTGATCAATTGGAACATTTGTGGGAGTAATCGAAAGAGATTCATAATTTTCATAACGTTGAAAACTTTGGAGACTTAATTACCAACTTTCTGAATTTGCACAGATCGACTAGGGATGATTAGAGATGTTGAGGATCAATTCATAACAATTTAAAGATGAAGGACTAAAGGTGAAAAGAAGAGAAGGACTCAAGCAGAACGAAGGAGAAAAAAAAGGAACCAAATTGTATGAATCTGAAGGAGGGAAATTTATAACCATGCGACACGGAGGAGTTAATTTGAATCAGCAAAATATTTTGGTTCATAACCATATGCTCGATTGGATTTATACCATGCAATAGCTTGGTTATACGGGATAGAAATTATTTCGTTTATTAATTGAGTTAATATCTAACTAATTTTGGTGTGAATATGTTAGTTGTAGGTAAATCTCCGACTTGGATGCAATTGACATGAAAAATGCATTCTGGAAACGTTGATCAATTGGAACACTTATGGGAGTAATTGAAAGAGATTCACAAGTTTCGAAATCGAAGTCCAACGTTTCAAAAGTTTGGAGACTTAATTACAAATTTTCAAAACTTGTATAAGAACGACTAGAGATGATTGAAGAATGTTGAGGATCAATTCATAATGAATTAAAGATGAAGGACTAAAGGTAAAAAGAAGAAAGGACTCAAGCGGAACAAAAGAGGAAAAATAGGGACCAAATTCTATGAATCTGAAGAAGGGAAATTTATAACGACGCGATTTACTGGCAGGATTAATTTGAATCAGCAGAATATTTTGTTTCATAACCATATGATCGCTTGGATACCATGCAATAGCTCGAATAAGTATTACAAACATCTACATTCTAGAAACTGATACACGAAATAGGGATGCATCAACTCAAAGATCTTCGATGATCAACCTCAAAAAAGTAATTATAGTCTTTTTCATTCACTTAGGTTTTATCCCACTAGATATTCCTCTCAAGATTTTAATGAGGCAATATTATTTATTTTTAATACTCGAAAATATAACTGTATTTTTTTCGTCTGATTTTTTCCCAACTGAATTTTTGTCAAACAATGTTTTAACGAGGCATGTATTGTGTAATGAGTCATTTAAGAGAGAGTTAAATAATAAATGATTTCATTGTATCTCTAGAGCTCTAGTTATTATAACTATTATATTCCTTGTAATCCTAATTTTTCCTTATAAATGTAGAACTTTACTTCTCAATAAAATAATATGAGGAAATTACACTAGGTATCACTTTTTTCTTTTATAATTACAAAAGTTCACCTTTTAAAAGTCATTTCAAAAATATCACTTTCGACATTTTTGCCCTTCTAAAAATTTTCAATACCTAATGTACTATAGTCAGACATGAGGTGATGAAAAATTGTACTTACATTGTGTAAAATGTCAGGATGAATTGACTGATGGGACAGTTCGTCGCAGTAATTCTCGACAAATGGGTGAATTCCGACAAATGAAATGTCATTTCCGACAGATTAAATGTCGTTCCCGACAGTGCACTTCAGTAATTCTCGACAGATGGGGGAATCCTATTTTTGATTATGCTAATATAGAGTTATATTCAATTTTTTTTTTTTTGGTAAGGCTGCCACGACTTTCATGAATAATTTTCCATAAGTTTCGGATCGCGTGCAATTCAAATGTATTATTGTCAAAGTTATAAATGTAAAGCCTTGTTTGGCCGTAATTAAAATTATAATTCATTTTTCTCTGTTTTCTTATCAACCATACATTTTTCAATAAAATATTATTACACATAAATTTAAAATCTTTCATTCTTTTTTAACCACACATTTTTCAAAAAATTGCTATCCCAAAATACATTTTTCCAAATTCTCATTATAATGAGGTCAAACAAGGACTAAAGAAACAGAAGAAACCAAAAAAAAAAAAAGAGTTCAATTTTACGACGACCTTGACATGCTATTTTTCTTTAATGAAAATTGGCGCAATGTTTTAAAAAATTGAAAAAAAAATAGTTTGATATTACTATTCGTTAAAGAGTAACAATACGTGTCTAATATTTTGAAATAAATATAAATTAAAATCAGTTGTAACAAATCATATTTTGTATTGTCTAGTTCAATACACTAAATTTATTTAAATAATTATTATGATTTCCTTAAATTATTTGTATACATCATTTTATTGACCACCAAATTTTAATTAATTTTTTTCTTAATTTTCTCATTGTTATTCATGTTAATAATTTTGTCGGAAATAGTCTCAACATTTGTGTGGTTGAGAGTAGAATTTCCATAACACTTCTTTTATCTTTTCTTTTCTTTTTTTTGTATTAAAAAAATTCATATTAAACAATATATATATATATATATATATATATATGATAATGATAAAAATTAAATCATCACATCAAAGCATTAATGATAATGATAGATAGTATTAATGAGCATTAAATGCTCCTGTGAGTTTAAGGGAAATATGGACTAATCACATCCAAAAAGTGACATTTTTGAACAAATCAAGTGCCAATGAAAGTTTTTTATGCATTTTCAAAAAAAGTGATATTTTTGAAAATTCCCCATATGATATACAAATGTCTATTGATTTTTCTATATTCTCTTTATCTTTTTTTCCATCTAATTTATAACATTATTAAATATATTGAACAATTTTAGCCTATTTTTGTTTAATGTTTATAAACAGTTTATAATTGATTAGCTCAACTCACAAGTATTATTCACTTATGAACACTTTCCAAACAAGTAGTGTTTTTTTTTTTTTTTTTCAAGTCCTCCAATGTCAAATGCCATATCAACATACTCTATGGATTAACATTCTGGTTGGACTAACGTATCGATTTACTAACCAGAATGAAACATAGTGACTAATGTGTAACCAACCTAAAATCTACCGATCAAAGGAAATAAAGTAACAACGACCAAAGGAAAGTTTTCTATACGATGAAAATTTTAGTCCTTGTTAAACATAAATTTGAACAAAGTCTTTGGCGAGGTTAGTTTTAACAATTTTCTCTCTTTACTAAACGGAAATCCAATCCAATCTAGCGTTCTTGATTCATATTACCATATGTATACATCTAATTCCTATCCCTAGTCTAATTCTAACCACCCAGAGCCCTCTATATATACAGCACAATCTTCTTCAGCCCTTCCATTGAAAAACTCCCAAAGCTGTATACAATATATACAACCAAATTCTTTTCATTCAAAATAGAAGAAGATCAGAACTGTTCAGTTGTTAATCCGTACGTTACAGACGAGTCATCTAGTATTCCCAGAGGCAGAGATCGTAGCCAATAATGGATCAAGTGCAAAGCTGCCAACAAGAAACTCTGCAACTCTGTAGCAGATGCCAGGAATTTTATGGAAGCCCACAAAATCATGGTCTGTGTTCAAAGTGCTATCAAGATTTTCTCAAAGAAAAGATAGCTAAATCTGCAGAAACAATATGCTTCAAGAAAACAGCTTTTTCCTCCTCCTCCTCCAGCCCTTCAGATTCGACGAATTCGTTAATTGATCCATTGGTTGATGCGACGAATTCTCTTACACTTAACGCTGAAACTAATCCTCTTCCAATTGTGAAAAACAGATGTAAATCTTGTGACAAGAAGGTTCGATTGAAGGGTTTGGTTGTAAATGTGGGGGAAGTTTTTGTGGGATGCATAGATATCCAGAGGCACATTTGATAAGTGCGCTTTTGCACACTTATTAGACACTTTTTGGGATTTAACTGTGATAAATTTGAGTATATTTCTACCCATAATTGTGTACTTTTTGTATTTATAGGCCAAAACCCTGAATTGGAATGAAACAGAGGCAAAACGAGTGAAAAAGGACTTCAATTGCACAAAAATGTGAAGTTGGGGACTAACTTGCAATTGACCAAAAGATGGAGGGCTTTGACTGCAATTTGGTAGGGGCTTAAATGAAAGAAAGTTCAAAGTATGATGACCAAATTGTACTAAATCAAAGTTGAGGGATGAAAACGCGCAAGGACGGAACGTTCAAGTACCTGCGCCGCAAATATGGAAAAGTCCATGCGACCGCATGGATTATAACCATGCGACCGCATGGATGTGAAATGAATATTTTGTTTCTTCCATGCGACCGCATGGAATTACACCATGCGGCCGCATAGAGATAAAATACTAAGGCGGTCTATTTTTCTTTCCACGCGTTTTTGGTCAACTTTGGCATTATTTTAGGACTTGTTTAATGAAGATATTTTGGGATATTTTGGTGTGTCTCACAATGCATTAATATATCCTATCTCTCTCTCATTTTCAAGGCATTAGGAGTTAGAATAGTTTAGTTTAGCTTAGGTTTTGATATTTTTCTCTCTAGTTTTCTTGCTTCTTTTCTTTTTCTTTCTTTTAGTTAGTTGTTTCTTTGTAATTCTTAGCTCATTTGTGGATTTGAACTTCAATAGCAAGGAGGTAGATCAATGAATACTTGGAGAAATATTGGAGAAAGGCAAAGCTACACTTGAAAGGGTTATATCTACATCTTTGTTTTTCTTTAATTAATTTTCCATGTTTATAATGTAATGAAAACATTATTTCCTTGTTTATTATCTTTATAAAATGAGTTAAATATATTTGTGTTGGAATTTATGTTAAATCTTAACTTTAATTTCATTAATATCGATATATATTGTTAGAAATGCATTTGTTATCAAAATAATGGTGTATTGATTATTAGTTTAAAATTGCTTCATTTATTTGATCAATAGATGTTGTGGTTAGGTATTTGGTGTAATTATTGAAAAATAGTTGTACTGATTAGGCCGAAATAATTGATACCATAGGTTTGTATGGTTCCGACTATACGCGTTTAGATGATCTAGAAATAGACATCTACCTTATGTGACCCGTTGAGTATTTTCACAGCAATTTAATGCAATTGGTTAATTTTGTATCGACATAGAAATATGTGGTATAATTTAATTAATTAGGGTTAATATCGCTCGAAAGAGGATATTAATTTAAAATTGGAGAATTGGGTCTAACTATGTATTTTGGTAATTTGCATGTGCGTTATTGAATTGATGTTAATGAAATAAAGGTTAAGTGAAATCATAAATTCCAACCGCTTTTCAAATCGAAGATGCAACTACGTCTTTTTAGTTTGTTAGTTTAGTTTTATAGTTATTAGTTTATAATTTAATTTCATTATTAATTGTGTGTGTGTGTCTGTCGTTGTTAGAATTAAAATCGATTAGAGTACGTAATTTCAAAGTAACATTCCTCGTGGGATCGATATTCGGACTCAAAAAGTCCACTATATTACTTGTTCACGATCCGTGCGCTTGCGGTACACATTTTCAGCGAACAAGTTTTTGGCGCCGTTGCCGGGGAATGTTTTCACTTTGATTACTGCTTTAGTTAATTTTAGTTTTAGCAACTTGTAATTATTTGTTTTTATTGTTTGTGTTTTTTTTGGCTAACCCTGTATTACTAATCTTTCTTGTATCTGTAGTCTTTTTCTTGCACCCTGCACTTGTCTGATATTTGCAGGATTCTAATCTTGGTCAAGTAACAAAATGTTTGCACTATCTCGTCTCTACGGTGACTATACAAATATTCTTGGAGGTTCAAGATGTGATATTTGTTTAGCAGAGCATTGTACAGGGATGTGTTTGTATTCGTGTACCGAAACTGCGATGTTGAAACTTCTAAAGTTTCGATATTATTTGAAATGCCGGAGACAAGCACTGGACAATTTAGATGAAAGTTACATGCTCCCGGGAGACTATGTACCTGATGATTGGGATGAGGACATCAAATTCCTAGGAGATGGTCCTCCATGTTTGAATGAGAAGGTACTTGCAAAGTATTACAATGAGCTTGCCAGGTTGGAAGAAGAAGATATGCTAGTGGGAGATTACAAATATTGGGATGGATTTAAGCAGTGGGGTTATTATCCACTCGAGAGAGTCATTGAAACCGACTTCTCACCGCCTGTGGATTTGAATTGCGGACCAATACTTCCATCCGATGAAAATTCGACAGTTAAAGAAGAGTCTACAATGTATGAAGGTGTAATCACAATGGAGTTAAACGAGGAGATGGTGATCAATGAGAATGAGAGTAGCATGCACTCTTTAGATTTCATAGATTGCTTAGAAATAGACTTTGTGATTAGGCCCAATGAAGTGGTAAAAGTCTTCATAGTTGAGTTTGATTTGGATAGAATGAGATGGTTCTATGTTGATAAGGGCAAAGATGAGTTTTGGCGATCAAACGAGGAGTGGATGAAAGCCAAAAGAATAAAGATGGGCCGAGCATCCAGAGCTTACTTTTTGGGCCCATAACATTTTGTATAGTCGAGCTAAGACTATAAAACAGCGCTTGTTGGGAGGCAACCCAACTTTTCTAAACTTTTGTGCTTTTATTTACTTTTATGTGTTTTTATGCTTTTAGTTATATTTCTGTTTAATAGTTTAACTTCTTGTAGGTAATGCTTTTTGGAAGTCCAAAGTTGAAGGTTCCTCACGAGTCTGGAGCTACAATGGAGTACAATGAGGTCTATTTGCCCCGAGCTACTCAATTGCATTCCGAGTCCAGTTCATGCATTAGTTCTTCTTCACAATGGATTCAGGGAAGTTCATTTTTACTCTTTGCTTTATATGTTAATTTACACATTGAGGACAATGTGTGAATTAAGTTTGGGGGTATTGAGCCTTGCCGGCTATTGTGTGCTTTAATTTGATGTTACAGCCTTGCCGGCTGCTTTTGAGCTTACATTGGTGATTATGATTGGTATGTTAGATAGCCTTGCCGGCTCAGGATTGCATGAGTTGAAATTGTTATTGATTCATGAGCTATGCATGCGCAAATCCAAATATGCTATTGGTGCGAAATTTTTTCAAAAATGGCTTATTCATTGTGAGATCATACGTTACATTGAGCACATGGTCACGATTGATTATCATTTAGATGCGGAAATAAGTGTTAGATGTGAAAGTTTTGAATTGGTAGAACTTAGGTTGTGAGTTGTTTTGAAAATTTTTATCAACCTATACTTTTATTCTCTTTCACTTTACCATAGTCTGAGAAATTTTGGATCAGCTAGTTAGTTGTTTTCATTGAAGATGGTAGTAACTGAATAGTGTGAACACAAAAACTGGTGAGACTTTGAGCCTATGGACTGACATTTATATACAGTCTTATCATTTCTTTCATGTGTGATTATTCCATGATTGTGTTTCTCTAGAACTTGCGTTGCTTCTGGTCAAGATCACATTGACACATGTATGCATGAACATGATTAAGGCCATCTTTGACTTACCACATTATCCAAATAGTTTACCCTGATATTACTCTTTCCTTTGATAATCCCTTTGTGCCTTATTTGCCTTTTCTTTGGTTTACCTATATTTCAAGCTTTCATATATTGAAAAACAATATTCTTAACCAGCCTTCTAAGCTAGTGGAGTATTGTTAGACATCAGAATGTTGGGTGGCGATAGAAAAGAAGTTTGGGGGTATCAATTGTTTTTGAGGTACTCTGTTTGGTGTAGTGGTTGAAAGATTGAAAAAGAAAGAAAAGAAATGAAATGAAAAGAAAAAGATGAAAAAAATGAGTGACAGGGAAGAGATGTGTTGAGGAGATTGACTTGTAATGTCTGAATGTATAAGTTCTCCTGTTAAAAAAAGAAAAAACAAAGGTGATTGAGTTGATTTGATGCTGATTGAGAAGTTATTGTTTTGGAGTGATAGGATTGTGTACAGATCCTATCTCATTTGAGCTGAATTGAATATCTGTTACTCCGCTGATTTATTTGAGGCTTCTTAGTTACTTATCCATATATTTCCACACCTTTACCTTAAGCCACATATAAACCCTGTAAAGTCCTTATGATTTATGTAATGCATGTGATCTAAGTGGTCAAGATTGAGAAAATATGCAAGCTTATGGTAGAACATTTTCATTGGAATGATATTGAGCGAAACAGTACCTGATCTTATACACTTGAGAGTTTAGTGTTCATACTACATTATTCTGTGAGGTTCTACTTGTTCAGTTATTCTATTTTCACTTGAAAATACATGCTAGTTGATTATATTTTTGAGCTTTTAAAAGAAAAGAGTGATTGAGAGCAGCCTATATATTTACACCTTGGGGGATGAAATGAATTATCTATTTTAGTGTGAATCTTACGAGAGTGTAAGGATATATTTGACCACTGAGGGTCGGGTTGTGACCAATTTACATACTTTTCCATCTTGACATTCTTTTCCTAGTTTAGATAATGATTGAAAGTGGCTATGCACACATACACAGATCAATCATTGGATAAGCTGTAAATATTTTTAATAGCATTATTTGGATTGCATGGCTGTGAATTGATATACAATTTTGAACTCTAGATATTTTTGGCAAGTATCTAATATGTTGATTATTTTCACATTTGCATAATTATGTTAGAAGTAATCTTGCTCGAGACGAGCAAGAACTCAAGTTTGGGGGTGTGATAAGTGCGCTTTTGCACACTTATTAGACACTTTTTGGGATTTAACTGTGATAAATTTGAGTATATTTCTACCCATAATTGTGTACTTTTTGTATTTATAGGCCAAAACCCTGAATTGGAATGAAACAGAGGCAAAACGAGTGAAAAAGGACTTCAATTGCACAAAAATGTGAAGTTGGGGACTAACTTGCAATTGACCAAAAGATGGAGGGCTTTGACTGCAATTTGGTAGGGGCTTAAATGAAAGAAAGTTCAAAGTATGATGACCAAATTGTACTAAATCAAAGTTGAGGGATGAAAACGCGCAAGGAAGGAACGTTCAAGTACCTGCGCCGCAAATATGGAAAAGTCCATGCGACCGCATGGATTATAACCATGCGACCGCATGGACGTGAAATGAATATTTTGTTTCTTCCATGCGACCGCATGGAATTACACCATGCGGCCACATAGAGATAAAATACTAAGGCGGTCTATTTTTCTTTCCACGCGTTTTTGGTCAACTTTGGCATTATTTTAGGACTTGTTTAATGAAGATATTTTGGGATATTTTGGTGTGTCTCACAATGCATTAATATATCCTATCTCTCTCTCATTTTCAAGGCATTAGGAGTTAGAATAGTTTAGTTTAGCTTAGGTTTTGATATTTTTCTCTCTAGTTTTCTTGCTTCTTTTCTTTTTCTTTCTTTTAGTTAGTTGTTTCTTTGTAATTCTTAGCTCATTTGTGGATTTGAACTTCAATAGCAAGGAGGTAGATCAATGAATACTTGGAGAAATATTGGAGAAAGGCAAAGCTACACTTGAAAGGGTTATATCTACATCTTTGTTTTTCTTTAATTAATTTTCCATGTTTATAATGTAATGAAAACATTATTTCCTTGTTTATTATCTTTATAAAATGAGTTAAATATATTTGTGTTGGAATTTATGTTAAATCTTAACTTTAATTTCATTAATATCGATATATATTGTTAGAAATGCATTTGTTATTAAAATAATGGTGTATTGATTATTAGTTTAAAATTGCTTCATTTATTTGATCAATAGATGTTGTGGTTAGGTATTTGGTGTAATTATTGAAAAATAGTTGTACTGATTAGGCCGAAATAATTGATACCATAGGTTTGTATGGTTCCGACTATACGCGTTTAGATGATCTAGAAATAGACATCTACCTTATGTGACCAGTTGAGTATTTTCACAGCAATTTAATGCAATTGGTTAATTTTGTATCGACATAGAAATATGTGGTATAATTTAATTAATTAGGGTTAATATCGCTCGAAAGAGGATATTAATTTAAAATTGGAGAATCGGGTCTAACTATGTATTTTGGTAATTTGCATGTGCGTTATTGAATTGATGTTAATGAAATAAAGGTTAAGTGAAATCATAAATTCCAACCGCTTTTCAAATCGAAGATGCAACTACGTCTTTTTAGTTTGTTAGTTTAGTTTTATAGTTATTAGTTTATAATTTAATTTCATTATTAATTGTGTGTGTGTGTCTGTCGTTGTTAGAATTAAAATCGATTAGAGTACGTAATTTCAAAGTAACATTCCTCGTGGGATCGATATTCGGACTCAAAAAGTCCACTATATTACTTGTTCACGATCCGTGCGCTTGCGGTACACATTTTCAGCGAACAACATGCATGCAAGTTTGATTACAAGACTCCAGCTAGGGCTATTCTGATGAAGGAAAATCCAGTCTGTGAAGGAGATACACTCATGGATAGGGCTTGATGTTAGGAATATGTAACACCACATATCCCACTTGTTATAAGTATGGGCTCGCACATATCTCCACATTGGTATGATATTGTCCACTTTGGGCCTAGGTCCTCATGGCTTTGGTTTTGGACTTTACCCCAAAAGGCCTCATACCAATGGAGATATATTTCCACACTTATAAACCCATGATCCTCCCCATTTTTATCCGATGTGGGACTTTTGTCGTATACCCAACACTTGATTTCAAAAAGGTTCCTTGCAGACATTCTTGTTCTATTTGTTCATCCTAGGAAGTAGGAATTGATTTCTTTTTAATTGGAATGTATCATCTCTCACAGTTGCAAATTTAAAATGAAAAAAATACGTTATCATGTCGTTTTTTTCCTTTACTGGGAAAGGGCTTAGTTCATTGTTACTTCTTTTCTTTTTGATCTGAAGAAGTTAAAGAAATCAACAATATTTTGGGCTTAAAAGATTTTGTTTAATTTAGAAATTTTGTAAATTTATAGCAAGGTTGATTGCTCTTACAACACATCTGAGTTACTATATATAACAATTTATAGTGCGTTTGTCAATAAATTCTAACGAAACTCAAGTGTTCACTTAACTGTGGATACAACAATTTTCGTAAATACATTCATCTGAGTTACTATATATAACAATTGAAATCAAACTTAATTTACCGAGGTGTTGAAGAATTTCACACCGATCCAGTACTACTTGATTTATTAAATAAAAGAACGAGTGTAATATGGCAACAAGATTTACGTAGTTAAAATATACTACAGACAGAAGAGAAGAATTTATTAATATCAATGATGGAGCATTACAAATTATTGTGTAGAATATAAGAATTTATTTTGGAGGTTTACTGCACATATATATAGTGCAAAAAGAGCCTAAAATGTGGTGGAGTTCAACTATAAGTCTATAACAAGTCTATACAATAATGGAGTGTTTGAGATAAAATAGAATTCAAAAACTGTCAAAAAAATACGAACAGAATTTTTCCAGATGAGACCGTTGCTTGGCTATGGTCTCATGGCTATTGAACGGTCGCCTCATGGACATCAAACGCCGAAACTTCTGTTCTGGGCGCTCGAGCAAGACCAAGGCATGTAGCGAGCCCCAGTTCGTCGTTTTCTTCTCCTTGCATGATTTCTTCTTCTATTATAAATTGGACTCCTTCAAGTATTCTTCCAGTCCAACAGAGAGTCTGCAATGCCAACATAACTCCTAAATTGAATCCTGACTAGAATTCACAAATAGAGTTTAACAAGAATTCTCAAGTTGACGTCAAAATAGAATTCCAAATAGTCTTTCAAATGAAATTCGGGTCATACTCTAATTCTAATAAATATCCACCTTGCATCGAATTCCACTGCAATGTACAAAACATCAAAAAGTTCTCTAACTAGAGACAAATTCCACTACAAGGAATAAAATTTCACTCTTGAATAAATAAAAAATTCTCCCCCAAAAAATCCTCCAACAAATTTTTTGTCCACCTATTCCACAATGCCCTACTAGGTCAAACTCAATAACTAAAAACAAAATAAAATAAAATCAACTAAATCCAAGCATCGCTCAATAGGAATATCTTGGACACCAAAGTTGCTCGAATTATCTCCATGAGCTACAAAATCACAAATAACTTAATAATTACCAAACATGAAAGAAACATACCCTGTACCACAATCAACTTAAAATGCTTCTATAGAAGATTCTTTGCTAGATTTAATATCTTCAACTGCACTTAAAACATAAGCTACTAAATCAGCTTCATCATACCTTTGTGGAGACCTAATATCTCTTTTGGATTTTCTCTAGCAACTGAATACAATGGCAGTGCTAGTGGAGGCGACAAAGAGACATTACCCATAATTTTTGAACTCGACTGTATTCTTTACTATGGATCCTAAACCAAACTCCAACAGTATTGGACTAAACTCAAAATCCACCCACGTCCCTAACTTCTATTGATTAATATCCAAAGATTTTGCGGAGCCAAGCATAATATATAACTGGGAACTTCTATATCCCTTCAGCACAACGCAAGCATCTTTACTAACATTCAGGACTTCACCTGCACAAGTGTACATGTGACCTTTTGATTTAAGTGTATTCAAAGAGATAAAATTTCTCTTCAAATCAGGAACATGTCTCATATCATTAAGTGTCCTAACAGTCCCATCAAATATTTTAATTCTGACCTTTTCAATACCAGCAATCATACAATGTGAATTATTTTTCATTACCACAACACCTTTGGAAACTATTTCATATGTTGTGAATAAATCTCAATTACGACACATGAAAAGTGCAAACTGTATTAAGAATCAAATTCTTGTCAGACTCAGAATCATCATCAAATATAACTAAAAGTTCTCCATCTTTACAACAATCTTATGCAATTCTAGCTCCATCGGAAGTTTCTAATTGTTTTTCCTTCTAATTTGCAACAACTAATTTTTCTTTCTTCTCCAACTTATAACAATCATTCCTAATATGCCCTCATCCCTTGCAATAATTACTGGCTTTATTACTATAATTTGACCTTAATATGTCCATCACATAGCCTCCATCAACAACAAAACCATCTCAATGAGTATTAGATCCAACAAGATACTTCATCTTCTCTTTTGAAAATAGTTCATCACAAACTTCTTCAATTGTGAGAATATCACTACATAAGATCGTGTCTATAAACGACATAATCAAATGTATTGTAATGTATATGTATAAAAAACTTCACATAACATCGAATTGATTTTGGTACACGTGATAGATGACTAAAATATTACTAGATTTACTAAACCTTGAAAGAATTAAACTTTCGTGTTGATAGTGTGTTATGAAATAGAGAGAACGAGAAGGGTTCGTGTTGATAGCGTGTTATGAAATAGAGAGAACAAGAAGGGAGAATAAAAGTCAATAGACTTATGTATGTTTTATTAAGATCAAAACCTTATATTAATAGGAAAGAATCAGGGATATAATGGTAATTATTTCTAAGACTGTAGGGGTACAATTGTCATTCACTAATGAACTTATCATTTACAACAAGGCTTAAAGATTTGCTTTAATTTTGAATTTTTGTAGCTATACAAAATGGATGATTGTTTACTCTCATAACACGTATTTTTTTTTTCTTAACCCTGGATTGCGACAATCTTGATATGATTAACTTTTTGTACAGGTATTTTTTCCAGGCATTTTTACAGATGATGAAGTAGCAAAACTGGATTGGTTAATTTTAATTTTTTTTTTGTCCAATTGTCAATAAAATTTTGTCAAGCATAAATATGCCAAACTATTGGTAAAAATCCCTTACAATGTAACATAACTCATCTTGATAAATATGGATCTCACACTGTTCAATAGTTTAATTAAGATGTAAATATATTTTACTGTAAAGTTCACATTGACATATAATATATATATACAATTTCTAGACCCATGTTGTTCGTGCGAAACCCGAAAGCATACGAGATCTTTGACAAATAATACATGATGAGTTACGTGTTTCATCCCACGTAGAATAAATCTCAATGAAAGTGTACTAGTCTTCTATTAGATTCAAAGTATGTAACACAACATAGATGTTTTTTATGTAATTATTCTAATAAATGCATAAAGCATTGGTTTGTATCAATGAATGGTTGGTTGTATTGGATTTACAAATTATCCTATTGTTATCTATTTCTAATTCTCAACTATGTAATCCAGATTTATACATGCATTCTCGATAATCGATAATACTATTATATTTAAATTTCTTTTTCCAAGACAAGTCAATTCTAAATATAACCCGATCATATTCCTAATCTGAATTCATATAAATAGAACGTATTCAAACATACAATTATCAAAGAGATTGTATATGTCATACATTTATTCAAGATTGTATATGTATTAATCATATAGTGTTCTACTTACTGTAAGTCACAGCACTATAACAAGCAACTAATTATTTAAACGGTGCACTTTGGTCCCCAAACTTTGAATTTCTTCATTTTTAGCCCTTTTTCGTTTATTTAATTTCACCATCTGCACCGAGTTTTACCTAACGAACAAGATTAAAACACAATTAAGCTATAGTTCATCTAAATCATTAAAAAAACACTCAAATTTATTAACCTAAATAAGTATACAAATATATTTATTACATGTTTTAAATAAAAAGAGAATAATAATTTGTTCATTAAATGTGGAAAATTACTCAATGTATGTTGGACCTTTATGTGGTTCATCGTATTGGAAAATGGTGTAAATAAATAGGAAAAAACGAAAATTCTTTAATAAAATTTATGAACCTATTCCGATCGGGGAGAACAGGTCATTCGCCAGTGAGATTCTATAGTTGCAAAGGCTTGGTTTGATGAAGTAGCTGAGTATTAGAAACAAACTATAGCACTATCTAACTTACAAAATTGAAGTTCAAATAAGAACATCTCTTTAACGGTTAATTTTGAGAATTGATTTTGATTGTTTGTATCTTAGTGCCGGTTTGATTGTAAAGGTGAAATTTGGGTAGAAAGAAAACGAAATTATAGGGAATTGAATTGCTTAGAATGTGTTTTACCAGAAATTGTAATTAATTGTATTTGATTGATATAATTTTTCACCTAATTTGTTTGACTTTATTTTTCATGCAAATTGTTACTTTTTGGGATAAATTTTTTACAATTTGTATTAAAATTTGTTTGGATTGTCAAAAAGTAAAAAAAAAAAATTAAAATTAAAAAAAAATTGAAATTTTTTTGTTTTCGTTTGGCTTCATTTTCATGCAAATTGTCAATTAAATGGATAATTTTTTTTACCATTAGATTTAGAATATATTTTTTCAAAAAATGAAAAAAAGATGGAAAATCACTTTCCCACCAAAACTATAGGAAAATAAAAGTGGAAAATGGTGTTTCACTAGGTTGTACCTAGAATTTGGGTGGAAATAAATTCAATGGAATTGTTTGGCAATCAAACACCACAAATTGAGTGAAATTGCACAAATTTTCCATTTCCACCCTATCAAACACACCCTTAGATCTTTTTCGGTGTTATAAAGACTTGGCTGCGCTGTTGTGTTGCACCAAATATCAAGAACTCCAATAAAATCTAGGGACGAAGGAGGAACCAAAAACAAGAGATGCGGTCGAGTTACGACCAGTGGTTGAGGCCGTGGACAAGTTACACATTTGATTTTTACCATCGTAGATTGCAGCTGCAGACATAAAATATGTTCAGGTTTCTTGGCCGCAAGTTATGGCCGCAAACAATTATGTCCGATTGTGTATAGTAGACGTGACCTCGAGTTACGATTGTAGGTCGCAACTGCAAATTAAATCTTTTGTTTGTGCTAATATAGTGCATGTGCCGAACCAATGATATTCCAAACCAAGAAATACAACCTCAATAATATGTGTATAAGGGTGAAAATGCCTAAACTACCTACTATCAATCAAAAGTAAATAGATTACTCAGTATAATATCTAGAAAACACAATAAATGGAAGGGAAGAAAATTGTGTTGCCTCCCAATAAACGTTTGTTTATAGTTATTAGCTTGATTTTATTATTTTGGCTATTTATGGTGGCTTGAAAAAGGAATTTTTATCCTATCAACGACTACACTTGCAAATATTTCCTAATTCTTCTTTGATCCTCTAAACTTTAAAGTTACCATACTGGTCATTAATTGCTACACCAATCCACCAACTTCGTTTTTGTAATGATAACTTCTATAATCATCATTCATCAGGGCAAGGTCGCAACAGCTAGGCGTCTGTCTTATTTTATCAAAGAGTGCACTAATGATATCATCATATGCAGGTATTATCCCTAACATCCTACTCATAGCATGCGTGTATGCTAGTTGTTCGAGCTTGCCGGCCTAAGAATGAGGGAAAGGCTGCTCGGAGGCGAGAAACCTCGAGAGTCAAACCTGCTATCCGTGAAAGTGTCGCTGGATCGGGTGGCTTGCTAGAGCTAGCCTTCGTTAAATAGTAGCAAGCCATGGTAGACTAATAGTATCAAATTACTAACTCTAAAAGTCCGTTTGATTGTAAAGGTGAAATTTATGTGGTTAGAAAACGAATTGCAGATAATTGAATTGCTTAGAATTTGTTTTAGATAGAATTGTAATTAATTGTGTTTGAATGGTATAATTTTCAACTTAATCCGTTTGACTTTGTTTTTCATACAAATAGTTTATTTTTAGGGATAAATTTTTTTTACAATTGGTGATAAAATTTGTTTGAATTGCCAAAAAAAAAAAAAAAAAAAATTGGATTTTTTTTGTGTTCGTTTGGCTTTGTTTTTCATGCAAATTATCAATTAAATGGATAAATTTTTTTACCATTAAATCTATAATGTGTTTCAATTATTAAAAAAAATACAGCAAACATGGAAATCATTTTCCCACCTAAAAAGTGGGAAAGCATTTTCTCTAATTTTGAGGAAAAAAGATGTTTCACAATTCTTGTAGTTTTCAATATTGAATTCAATACCTTCTTTTTACACTTAAAAAAAATACATAAATACAGTGCTTTAAATATACTATTTCACTTCTAACAAACTTACAAAAACATATCAAAAATCAAGTGATAGATTATATATATTTTTAAAATATTATGAAATAAATTTAGAAAAATTAGTTAATTTAAGATATTTTCATCAACAATATCATATTCTAATATGTATTATTTCAATATTGTTTCTCTCGCCTCCTACCTTCTATCTCACACTTCACACTTTCTCAATCTTTCTCCTACACCTCACACTTTTCTCTCTAATATATATATATATATATATATATATATATTATTTAATAATTGTTTTTCTTACCTCCTACTCTCTCTCTCTCTCTTACATTCTCTCTCTCTCTCAATTGGTCAAAACATATGAAAGAAAAAGATTAATTACTACTCTCTGAAAAATCAATTCAAATTAGCCGTATTTTTACTAAGTTTGACCAGGTATAGACGATAATTTTTAAATCTCGCAAAACAGAATGTGATACAATGATATAGAAACAAAGACATGGAACATGTTACCTACTCTTAACGGTCAAAGCGAGCTCCTACCTCTTTTACACCTCACACTTTTTCTCTCCGTTCTAAAATTTTGAATTTTTTTTCCTTCCAAAATTAAATATTAACATTTTGTGATCTTTGATAAAATTTTGTGACCCATAATTTAATTAAACAAGTCACACTAACAATCACACAAAAAAATCACAATTATAAAAACACAATTGTAGCTCACAATAATATATAATTTATAATCACAATTACGTACAAGTCACAAATTACAAAACGTCACATCGACAAAAACTTAAAAAGTAAATCACAAATGCAAATTTAATTATAAATCACACATTTTTATAAATCATTACAAATTTATCAATCACAAATTATCAAATTAATTGATCATAACATATTTCACAATCACAATTTATCGAATTAATTGATCTCAACTTATTTATTGATCACAAAAACACAAAGTGTAGGTCACAATCACAGATTTAATCGCATTTTTTTTAGGTCACATTGATATTAGTCACAAATTATTCATTTTATTGGTCATAACCAAACTAGTTTTCAAATCAATTCCTGATTTTTATTTTTAAAACATTCCTTTTACACTAGTCATACCCAAGAAAGTTGATAAAGAATCCAAGTATATTCTTAAATTACCTTGCGAACAAAAAAATTTACATATGTACATATAATACGAAATCCCAATGTTGAAAATTTATCTACTCCTATCCTGAACACAGTTGATCATAAAGGCTCGTTTACGGTTCTTATAAGAAATATCTTCCAAACATTTAAAATGGACAGAGTGGCTGGCCTCAGCATTTAAATGATTGGGGGAAGTTCGGTCGTTGCAAATTTTGCAGATAACACCGAATACTACTACACTCAATTGAGCAACGCTTTGACCGGACATGCCTCATAAGAAGCTTGTGCTGAGAGTGAGGTCGTTCAAGTTTGACATTATCTGCTTTCGTGTTGTTCCAATCTGATGAGCAATATCGAGCTGCTCTTCCAGAGAAAGCATCTCATATCTGAAAAATCGTGGGTACATAAAAGATATGATACTTGACATTATATTAACATGAAAGAGCTAACAGGTAAAGATTTTGCTATTTGTACACTGAGGTTGTACAGCCCCCTTACAAGGAGAAAAAAAAAAAAAAAAAAAAAAAAGGGGGGGGGGGGGGGGGGGGGGGGGGGGGCACGCCCCCAATAAAAAAATCTTGGGCCCCCCTCTTGTGAGGGTGGCTGTCAACCCCCTGTACACTTAGTAAAACCCACCAAGTAAAACCAAAAAAGAAATATATATATATAAATGGGGAGAGAGAGAGGAGAGCAGGCACATGTTAACACAGATGCACATATCGTGAACTACCCTTAAATACGCTCATGAAATTTGTTAGTTTCAAGCAACATTGGTGAACTACCGACATGGATTTATCAGCACTTTCTTGTGTCATCTATAAAAGGTATTAGATCCAAGTGTACAAATATAGCCAAATAAGGATTAAAAAACCATGGACAAGTGAAGCTAAAAATTACAAAATGCCTGCGTTACCCAGGCACACACGTGATTACATAAATGAGAGCATCATTCTTGCAATCAAGACTATTTTAATCCATTGACCTCTTGAAAAAATTTAAAGTGTCCTGGACCTGATCTGCATATTATAGTTCAAATCGTACCTTCTCAACATTTCATCTTATAGTTTTGACATATCATAATATTCTGAATCGTATTTAAATTGTGATTTTGACATTTGGCCAGCTAAAGAAATACACTACCGTTAGATGAGCAAAACAAATGCTGCATGTAGCATTTGTTGATAACTTATGGTCACAGCTAACAGAAGCCAGAAAACAAAGCATGCTGTGGGTCGTCTTGGCAAAGCAAAGACGAGAATTGCACTTGCTAGCACCATGTATCACATATGGACAGCTCGGAATAGGAAGATTTTTGAAGATCTAAAGCCACATCTGGATTGCATCACGAGACGGATAAAACACATGTATACAAAGTTATGTTTTCATTGTATCCTCGTGTTTTGATTCAAAATTCTTTAGCTATGGGTCTTTAGATCTTTACCATTTATATCGTTTGTAAAGTCTCTTTTGTAAGTCCGGGTGCCAGGAGTACTTGTATAAAAGTTTTGATCAATACAAATTTACATTTACCGATCAAAAAAAACACAAAGCATGCTATTCTATGGGTATGTCAGGGTAAGCAAAAGTACTTACTGAGAGAGCAGCTCATAATCGATAATGCTGTCAGGACCAGGCCGATGTGCCTTTCCATTTGAACGAAAGTGGCGAAAAGATCTTGGATTTAGCCCAGCAACATGGGGAACAGCATCTACAAGTTTTTTCTGCAGTGACTGAAGCCTGCGAAAAGTGAGTTCATCAAGAGGTGCAATACAGCCAATGCTGCCATCCAGGGTGCCAAATAGTAAGCCGAAGCGATTTGTCTTATCCGAGCCAGGAGCTGTTCGATCAGATGATGTGGGAAGCAGCTGCAACCGCAAGAACTTAGTGATGTGGGCACCAACATGAAACTCAGCCCTTGAAAGAAGTTTTTGTCCTTTCCAGCTTTCCGACATTTTTGGAGCATAATAGAATATCTACATTTTACAAACAAACATCCAGATTTACGGTCAATCTGACTGTAAGTCAACACAGTGGGTCTTCTACAGAAACTAATTATATTAGAGATGACATGAATGCATATAATTTAATATTATTTATGGTGCAATTAATATTACGGGGTGGGAAAGAAGATGGACTATTTTTTTCCTTTGCTTTTTTATTTATATTTTTCATTGAAACAATTTATGTCTATCCATTTGTACCCCCTTAGACAGTATGTAACATGCCAATCACGCAGCTATGTAAATGGGCAGATCTGTCTGCAGGGAGCAAGTGCTAGAAAAATGGAATTTTGGGGACCAAAATGCCAAGAAAAATTGTTTGGGGGCTCTAAATGCTATTCTAACGAAAATGTTGGGGGACCTCTGATGCTATTTCCCAAAATCAATAAAAAAAAATACTAGGGGTTGGCTCTTGTTGCTATGCACCCCGCATGGAGAACATAGTGGCTCATAAGCTTGCTTTATTTGCTACCACTACTACAATTTCTTTTAATTGGATTGATTGTACTCCATTGTTTATATAGCCTACAGTTGGAGGTGATATCTCTTAATAAAGTGGATTGAGTTTGTGAAAAAACATGTCACTCAAATAGTTCATGCCAAGTAACACTAGCATATGGTGTCAAGAAACACTAGCATATGGTGTCAAGAAACACGGTATTTTTGTTTTAAGAAACCAAATCAATGTTTTTATTTTGGATCTTTTTAAATAGGCAAATTTTTCACTCCTACAAGAAAATTAAGCTTAGCCACCACAACATTTTTACAAGAAAACCACTAAAGCTCACAGATTCCACAGTTCTCACAACAGACAGGTGCTAACCTGGACATTCTTCTGATCATCTGAAACTGTCAGACTGAGTGTGCTTCCATCGATCAAAAACTCTGTTGCTAAACAATCAAGTGATCCAAAATCCTTCGCCAATAAATTAAGTTGAGAACCCTGTTCCTTCCAACTAAGGAAGTATATGCTTTTGTGAATATCACCAACAAGAATGAAATTTTTAACCTGCAATATTATTGTCATCCGAAAGGATCTCAGTAAAATAACCATGGATTGATCAAAATAAACTGACTAACATATATATCTTAGAAAGGAAGAATATGAAAAAATGAATGAACAGATATATAACCATAAAAATTGAAACTAAAAGATGCTAGGCATATAAACTAATCAGCGGAATTTGATCAAACCCGAAGCTTCAGAAACTAAAATCTGAGACAAAGATCCAAGAATTTAATCAGATAATACAAGCAGAAAGTAGCAAAGCATGATTAAATTGAGACAAAAAATGGCTAATGTAAGAAATGTTCAAACAATATGCTCCCCCAAAAAAAAGAGCCAAACCTTGTGAACTAAAATGAAGCAATAATTTCTAGGAATTGGAATTCGAAGCACAAAGTGTGATTCAAAGCTTTCAAAAAAATGTATGTTCGTTATGTCACTTTATTATACAGTGAGAAAGTTGTATCCCGACTACAATTTCAAGCAGGCAAAGGATGGGATGGAAGGTTATAACAGGTAACCTAAAAATGTACGTACAATATTTAAGCTCACGACATAAAGAGGTGGGACATCATAGAAGGCAACGCCATTTAACTCAGAACCAGTCCACTTGTGTAAAATAATCTTAGGACCTGAAGCAATCAACAGATGACCTTGAAGTGATGCAAGAGCAGATATAGCACCTTTCAACTCCTTGGAGTAAACTTCTATTACCTGGAAAGAATAACATATAATAAGCATGATTACATTCTACAAATAAAATCTTTCTTAAACAGTAGATGAAACGTAATCCACTTGGCAAAATATTGGATGTCTAGTAAACTGATTTAGTCCCAAAAAGGCAAATTGAAAATAGCAGGTTACCGAGGTTTGAGCATTGTCAGAACTTTCAACAGAATATAAGAGCACATGCCCTCTGGCGGCTACATCTTCCCCTTGCACATAAGCAGTCCCAATTGCCAATAGTGTTTCATTTCCTTGTGTTGAGGTATTCTATGAATGTAGATAACACGTGGAAAATTTTGAATGAGCAGATCACTTTTGTATTCTTTATAGGGTATGAAATGCTACAACTAGTGTACTTAACAATGAACAGTAAAAAGAACAAGGGCATAAGACTACAAGAAGTTTAAGCTCAAAGTAAAACTTACAAATAATGTAACAACCCGCACAGTAGAGCATTTTCAGAACTTTGCATGGGAATCGTAGCCCTTGTTTTCCATGGCCCACTCGATTTTTCTGGTTCCATAATCCGGACTTCAAATTCTTCTACAGGATAGGTTCCTTCAAAAATCATATTATCATGCTCAAATTGATTGCCAGCTTCTTGGTCAACCAGAGACGAGATGACTTGATTCAATGGCTTGAGAACCTGCAGCGAAAAAAATGAAGGATCCTGCATTCATTAGACCCAATCTTCTACTTTATATTTCATTCCCATTCAGCTAGATGACAGCATGAAGCAGCAGAGTTGTGTAATGTGATAGTAGAGTTCATTAACGACAAGATCATACTGAAATAAATACTTGGACTTTGTCCAGATTGAATGATTGATTCTTGTGGCCCATCCAGCTCCTAATGGCACCATTTCTGACATAGGGTGTATTCTTGCATTCGTTTAACAAAATAAGTGTTAAAATTACTGATACGCCAAAAGGAATGCACTTACTGGAACTGAAACTATGAGCGGGTATAAATTCTTCTCAGCGAAATAAGTAACTTGATGTGGAGTCCCCTTCAGTGATATCTGCCACCACCACCACCCCACAAAAAGGACATTGTATATAAGCACATCAAAGATAAATAAAATTGATGTAATCAATTAACTTGAGAACAAAATAGAAAGAATAAAACAAATGAATGACTACCTTCTGCACTGGCCAATAGTTGTCATAGGATAATGAAGATGGAAGTTGACAAATTTTCAAGGCACCCTGAAAGAAGGAAATATAGAAATCAATAATAATACATCAGAAAGGGCAGAGGTAAACAAAAATAACCAATCATTTAACCTGCAAGGTTACATAGATAAATCCATGATTGCAGTTCACGTTGTGAAGAACAGTGAAGGCAACTATAGGTCCATCACACACCTGAAATGGACAACGATGAGGGAGTGCTTATTGGAATTTCATAAATTATAAGTTAATCATGTGTATTAAGTAGATAGCACCAAGGTTTTAGAGTATACTTATCGCTTTTGTACAGAAACTTACTCTGTTTGACTGAAACACTAACCTGTGGATGTATACGAAGCCGTTCTCTAAACATCATGAACCAAGCAGGACATGATCCAGAGAAGAATAAACCTTGTAAACCACCAACATTCTTGAAAAAAGTAATGCGTTGGGACGAAGTTTCAGAGGATGTCTCCTCTTTTGCATATGTGTCCAAGGGGACTCGGACAAATCTTAAATTTCTAAGCCTAGATGCATTTACACCACTAAAATCCATACTCTGAGAAGAAACATCCTCTACATTGGGAGCACTTTCTGACACTTCATATACATAAGCATGGTAACATAGAATGGTTCCATCAGACAATAGACCAAATAGAAAAGGACGGCTATGTTGTGCCCCCCATCTCTGCATGGCCAACTCTACAACCTTGACACTCTGACTGTTTTCATTCCTGCCATGGACAACATCTTCAGATTCCTTTTTACTGGGTTTTACATGATTATTGGCTGGTTCATGGAATAAGGTATCTATAATATGTGTCTTTCCAGATACAAACTTATCCACTGAAAAAACACTGCTGAAATTAGGCACATCAAATATTTCAAGAGCTCCACTTTCATAACAAACAACACAGTATACATCACCCTGATCATGGGTTATTCCATCAGCCCCATCAATAGCCTCCCCCATGCCAGTGGAAAGCCAAGCATCAGTACTCGTCTTTCGGAGCCATGGCTCAGGCCCTTTATCATGATAGAGTGTACAAGCAGATACCAACTTCTTTGAGCTTTCGAATACTGGCGGAATCATAATTGAAACAGAGCAAGCAGATGGATCTACGAGAACAAAACCAAGGGCACAGATATAAGCACCAATCCAAACTGAGAGAATTTAGAGTTTAACAAGTTGAAATGCTAGAAAACAGAAGGCCAAATTTTGAGACCCCTCTTAAGGTAGCCAAAATTACCAGTGAGAATCAGAGGTAAAGTTTAAATCGTCAACTGTCTAATCAAATGTGAGACACAGCAGCCTCATTGGGCCATCAAGTTAACAAACTATTGTATGTCAACTACCACTAATGCATCCCCTAGAAGTTAATTAGAAGTTCAGTTCCACCAATTTCAGCACCCACCTCTAAGCCTTCCCTTTTTTAATGTTATTACTCATGGAAACAATTGAATTGCATTATACTTGACAGAATGACAGGTCAACATTATTTGGCTTCATAAGGCCAATGAAAGGCATGAATCCAAAGAGCAAAAACAAGTGTGGATGTGCATGGGCATTGAAAAATCCTAAATAAAATGACAAGAATATACGACTTTAAGTCGTACATAACAAATTTACAGACTTCCGTTAGATGGTCCTGCCTCCATTCTATTGACACAAATAACAGCCCACTAAACTATATTGGCTAAAAGAATTACCTCCAACAAGAAGCTGAATACTTCCATCAATCATTCTCAGTAACACGTATGGATCGGCAATAGAAACTGATGAAACTACTGTGCCTTCAGAACCTACACCAACTTCTAAGTAGGATGATTTAAAGGGCAAATCTTGAGTCATAAAACCACCGTCAAGGATCCGAGCGCCACGAGCAAAGACTTGGATAACTCGACGTCTGAAAGATAAAATTTATAAATATCTCCAAAAAAAAAAAATTATTCCACATAATTAAGTATTGGCACTCATTCAAATATTCGCAACCAAGGAAAGAAAGAACACCGTGATGCGGATGAAACTGAACCGACAGAGTATCTAAAAAGTTGTCAGATCATCTATTGATTCCGAATTATGAATACATCACAACTCATAAGAATTCTATTCCGTCAATAATGAGAGAGAATGAATTTGCGATTCAATAATTGTCAAATATCCTAAATAGTTGTGACCAGAGATGTAGCTGTAAGAAATGAGAAATATAATCTTGTATCACTGCCCTAACAAAATTAAATACGTGGGCTGGCTCACAAAGCCCACAAGCAAGGCTCGGCTCGGCTCGCCTGGCCTGGCCGAAAAACAGGATCGACATATTGAGTGCCCAAGCCACCCATGGGTTGAGCTCTCACGAGCTAGCAAGTGGCCCAAACTCCCCCCCCCCCCCCCCCCCACCCTTGAGGTGGGCGCTTCCTATGTTTCACCTCTTACCGCAGAATCCTTGGATGACATGGAATAATGGTGCATGAGAAGAACAACCAAACATAAATAGATTGTTCTGACACGTCACTGGGGTTTTATAAAACCTCATGTTCAAGTATGAGCGTATCTAAGCAGAAACAATTCCATTCTTTTGAAAGCCAGAACCCTAATCTAGCAGTCACCTTGTTTCAATTTGAATGCCTACTTCCATTTTATATGTTCCAAGATGTGCCCATTTTCCCTAGAATTATACATTAATCTATTCTTTTCCCAAACTATCGAGATTAACGGAGCACAATAACAAAGAAATTAAAACGTAGGAACCGTAACAAAACAAATTAATAAATAGTACTTGGAAAAAGTCAAAGAGAGGGGAAGTTAAAGTTCAACTGAAAATCAGAAACCCCATAAGCCAAAAAATATTACAAGCTGGCGAAGGAAAAGAAAAGAATACCTTCCGAATAAATTTCCTGCAGCAACTGTACTACCTTGCACATAGTAATCAACATTTTCTGTTACCTCCTCGAGATTATTAGCTGTTTGAAGCACCTATAACAAAGGAAGAAAAGAGTTTGCAAACTTCACAAGCATAATAAAAAAAGCTGGTCTATGATCAAAGAAGTTTCACCGATGGAATCTAGTAAGAAGATTATGATGAATAGGGAAATATAAATGAGATCACCATAGTACGATTCTCCAAACTAATGATTAAATATGCATGATATTCATCTTCGTCAGCTGCCATCTTCAAAGAATCACTGCGTGAATTCTTGTGGTAAACAGTCCAAATCCCCTTGCAACCAGGTAATGATTCCTTAACAAATACAAAGCATCAGGATTATAAAGTACGTTTATGATATATAAACCAAAAAACTGCTCAAAAGTTACATGACCTGCACAAGATAAAGTTCCAGAAAACTTCAAATTCTAATCCAACAAAGTTCAGGACCCATCCAAGTCAATAGGCTTCAAAATTGAAGAAAATAAAAAAGAAGTTTCTTGACCAAAGATGGCACACTGAAATGCCAGGGAGTCCAACCTCAGGGTACCTAAACATTTTTGCATGCAATAACTATATTTTACTAAACTGGCAAGAAAAAACTAGTGCTACCCTGCTACTTATTATCAGCAAAAGTAGTCATATTTCATTGATTTCCAAGACAATAATTGAATACAATTTAAAGAAAAAAGAGAACAAGATGATCTAGAAACTTTATTAACTAAAGCAAATTAATTTATCAAAAGGAAAGAGAAATAACCATGCTATCTAATATCAAAAGATTATATCAAATACATGGCTCAAAATAGCAATTTCCATCCAAGAAGATCTAGAAACTTTATTAACTAAAACGGGAAAAGAATATATGTAATAGTGACTTAAAATGTAGTGCTTGACCACAAAATCAAAAAAGGACATTCAATTCTGAATACAAAGAAAGTAATAAAAGAGCATCAACTATAATTATCTTGACATCGTTCTGTCACTGATACTGATTCTACTGGTAGCGTTAAGAGCAAATGGAGCAAGAGTCAGAAATATAATTTTTTTGCTTTTTCTTAGAGGAAGAACAAGAAATTTGTTCTCTTTTTTTACTTTAAATAAAACTAACATACTTAATTACCAAAGATATAGTTTACATTAGCCCCTGTTTGGTGTGGATTAAAATTTAAGTCAAGGTCAAAATTAATTTTAATTGCACATTTCATTGGACCCACAACTTTTCAACCACATTTCATCAATTTAATCAAAATCTACTAAAAATTTGATTTTTAGCTACACCAAATAGGGGCTTAATATTGTGTGGGGGTATTCATAAATTGATAATAAACAAAATTCTTCACAACCACCACAGAAGAGAAAAATTTGATAAAAAGAAGCAAGAATGTATATGAATTGGAACGGGCAATGAATATTTATTCACATAGAAAACATTAAACATACTGGTCAAAAGCAATGGGGAGAAAGAACCAAGAAATTTGTTCTCTCTCTTTTTTCTTTTTTTTTTTTTTTTTTTTTTTTGGGGGGGGGGGGGGGTGTTAAAATTAACGTACTTAAATACCAGATGATGGCATTCATATTAATATTAAGTGGGGGTATTCACAAATTGATTAAAAAACACTTCATAACGTCCAGAAAAGAGAAAAACTAGATAAAAATCAGCAAAATAATATATGAATATTGGAATGGACCATGAATATACAATCATATAGAAAGCATTAAAGTCCAGACGCACTTGAGTTATTGTTTCTGGGCGAATTGATTGCTTAAGCACAGAGAGTGCGCCATTCTTTCCATGGCCAGAACAGCACACCTGAAGAAAATTTCAAATACATGATATAAATATGTACGCCTTGAATGATTTGAAATAATAGGCTCATAAAGTTTTCTAGATCAATTTAGAAAAATAATACTAGAAGATGAACGACGAGACAAATTAAAGGGCTAAAACTTCCGCAAAGCAGTAGTTGGCACACTTGTTCTTAAACCATCTATCCCTAGATGAAGACACATTACCAAGTTAACTACAGCACTATTTAAGTTTAGAAAATAAATCAGAACTGACCAGTTCATAATTACTTTGCTTCGCAATTCCTGTAGCATTAGGGTCAGCATTAATTCTCAAACCTTGAGAAAAGTCCTTCAAGGGACCAACATTAACCAACGAATCCCTGACTGCAAAAGTGAAAGTTTTCTGCATGGATCACAAAAAACGAGGAATTGTCAGAAAAGAAAATCATCAGATTCATTTAACTGATCTATATCATAATATCAAATGCCAATGAAAAGCTACGAATGGCTAAAGATGAAGACCAGCAATGTCTGAAGATGATGTATCAACCTGTGCAGTCTCTGAATTATTCGGACCTGCGCCATATAAAGAAAGCTCCTCGCCACTTACAATATCCTGCAACGCATCAGAGGAAGACCTTCTCAACCTCCTTGCAAAAGGAGCTTCGCTTTCTATATCTTCAACCTACAAAAAAATAAGCAATATACACCAAGTTTTCAGTTACCTACCATGTGAACTTCTAAATCAAATATGTACATAATTTCCCCAAAAAAGCTGCAAAGAAAGTAGTAATAACTTCAGAAACAGTGATCAAAGTTCAAGGGAATTCACTTTTTAAGAAACTGAGAGCCAATAAATAAATGGTCAACATTGTCAAAACAGGAAATCAATTGGCAAAAAGCTCTAAAATAAATAAAAATAATGCACACCTCTTCCTTCACTCCAGGAGTCACTGGTGGGGCTCCTACTCCAGAATTATATTGCACAAGCAGACTATCACCCAAACTACTGCCCAAGAAAAATAACGAGTTTCCGACAGTTGTGATTTCCTATGAATAAACAGAGGAGAAGAATAAATACAATGATTGGAAACTATAAAAGAACAGCTTCTCGTGTGCAACACAAATCACAAGAGGAATTCAGAATATATCTCACGGAAGTAAGTACTGAAGCTCTTGACTTTGAAAGATCGAGTCTTTGAACAATTCTGCAAGGGAAAAAACAAATAAATATACATGTCATATAGCAGAATTTCCTTTCACGGTTTATTAAAGCCAATAAGAGTGTGAACAATGGATCAAATAAATAATGGAAGTACGAAATATGGACATACATAATTGAATGCTTTAGTAATCAAACAACCAGTGAATCTCTAACCATGACTTACCTGTGATTGCCAGTTTTAGGGAAATTTATCTCTAAGAAGCACCACTACTTGTAAACTTATAAAGCACCCATATCCAATATGTATCCGAGCTTGGATACACTTGGATACTCTCCAAATACATATCAAATACATGTTTTTAATTATTTTATATTTTTTATATTTTTAAAATTTCCGATACTTATCGAACACCTTATGACACGTGAAGTACAAGAATTTTATTGATTTTAAACTCTTTTAAAACTCAATAATATCGGCAATAGATGACAAAAATTTTACTTAATAGATAAATATAGTTATACAAATTACTTATTAAAAATAGAGAATATTTATTAATTAACCATTTCAAAAAAAAAAAGTAAACGCGTTTTAAGATAATAGATAACTACAGAGTTCACTTATTATTGAAAATATATGTAATATTATATAACTGAAAAATAGAATTTTAAATTAATTGACAATTTGAGTTTTATTGTTGGAAATAGACAGTATTATTAAATCTTTAATACATATAAAACTGTGTTAATAGTTGAGTGGAAAATGGAAATGGAGGAAATGTCACTCAGAGCACATTTACCACGGGTCAGACTACTCAAATTTCTCAAGCCAGATTTATTAACATAAGGAATCATGGAGAAAAATGAAAGAGAAATTTGTGAATGGATTTGGTTTCAGGCTTTCAGCAGAGAATAAAAGGGTATCATTTAGCTCCACAACAGTATGGAGGGAGTTCCTCAAACACGTATCAGAAAAGGAAGTGTCACCTTAGTTGTAGCACATGCACCTGATTTATGTTTTTCGGTTTTTTTTTTCCCTCTAATTTTCCTCTTGTAACGTTTTTTGTTTATTGCTGTTGGATAGGTATCGTATAACTATTACTCCCCTCGAGATGAACTCTTCAGTCTCAATGTGATAAAATCAAAAAGCACCGTACATATCTTTTCTCAGCTAATGCTCCAGGATATAGGTGGATGCTCAACCTCAATTCCAAGTACCGAGGCATAGGAAAAAAGTAAAAGTGTAAAAAGGAACCAACTTTTATCACAGTCACAGCCTTTCAAGAACACAAACAATGAGGCGAAGCTCTCAAGGCATAAGACCAGCTAACAAAACCAACCCAAAACCAATAGATGAGCCTATTAAATCCAACGAAGAACCAGAACCGCACTGCACCAAATTTGGATATGAAACCCTATTGTAATAACATCAATTTTGGGTGCTCATGTTCTCTCTCCTTTCTCCATAGTGATGAAAAGGAAAGCCAAAGAACGTCAAGGATGGATCCAAAAGTCGTCATCGTAACATAAAAATCAAATGTCCAAAAATCAGGAGTAAATTCAAGTTAGCCACTCGAGATCCTGAGATGACAACTTCAATTGTCAAAATGTGTCCACTGTGAAATCCAGCATTGGATGCAGCTGAGTGTTTTCCAGAAACCAAGGAAAGAAGTACTGTTTAAACACCTTGAAACCATTCACCAAAACTGTGACCCCGATTCAAAAGTTTGAAACCACATATAGCACAGCATTTATTAGCAAGAACATTAAGAAAATCCTTCATTCTTGATCGTCGATGTATGCATTTCATCTATTAGTTGCTACAGCAGAGTTTTGAGTTTACGTCCTAGAATTTCAATTAAGAAAAAGATGCAAGCAGGAGTTGGGACAGAAGCATTGTGCATCATATCCTTACCTCAGCCAATGCATTCAGTAATCTGTGGTATAGAAAATCCCAAATGCATTATCACATGGAATTCAAATTCAAAAAGTTGGGTGGAGTGTAACAGTTCATTCATTGACATTTTACAAGCAATCACAAGACAAATAAGTTGAGAAACGAAGGGTTTAGCAAGAAAACATACTTGTGTAACAGAAACGAAGTTTTACTAGAAAGATTAAGTGGCAAGAATTTTGGAAACAAACTAAGGACTAGAAGACTAAGTAAAAGAAAAGATCTTTAATATACCAAAGCATGCGAAAGGGGACTATACTGGAGAAGGTTCAAATGCCAGAAAGATAATGCAGCAGCAAAGAACCCTAAAAGCTTTTCAACATCTCGACCTTTCCAAAACAATATATGATCAAAGTTTATTTCATTTGTTTTTGTTGTCAAAACAACAAGGTGGCTTGCATGGACAACCAAATATATGAAATGACTCTCAATTTTAAGAACATGGAATAAACAGAAATAAAACCAAACATTATTACAGGGTATAGTCAATCAGGGGCGTGCCCAACCAAGTAGAAGTTCCAAATTCTGTCCAGATAAAAAGAAAAAGAAATGTAAAAAAGCAAGTTACCAACCTCCCATCGTAAACCAGAGTCAGTAAAAGCAGTTCCCCAGATTTTGTTGAGAACATAGCAACATCATTTGTTAACCAGGCTGCATTGGCAGCATCTAGCTCCACAGTAAAACCAGATCTAGGCATCTCTGGACTGAAACGAGGGGAAGCAATCCACATTAGAACTAACCAACCAAATAAGGTAGGATAAGAGCATCACATTTATCCAAAATGCAGTAAATAACACACCCTTGTTAACACCACCACCTTAAAAGGGAAAACTCATTTACACTCAAGATACCATATACAGGGACATGAGAGAACTTAATGCATTAAAATATGCTATGGTAATTGTAAAGAAAAACGACCTAGAACATCAGTGTTCTAATGGAGAATACAGAAAATACTGTCCAATAAAAGAATAATGATGTATTTAATCTCAAAAGCTCTTCAATAAGCAACAAAGAGGAAACCACGATAATTAATAGGAATGTCCCTTGAAGCAGTTAACCATTAGCCATAATAAACTAGATTTAAGATTCAATTCCTTATTTATGTATATTCATAGCATGTAATTCAGAGGACGTTCTTTTGATCCCTTCTTTATCTGGAAAGAATCCTCCAAGCATCCTTACAGTCAAAACAAAACTGACTTCCTCCGAAACTCATTAAGACCATTAAACCAAATATTATAAAAATGGAAGCATGTTAAAAAGAGGTGGTAAACAAACTCAAATAATTGTATAATAAGAAAATCTGAAGCAGTAGCAGTTAGAGAAGTGGTAATAATTTGGTATAAAAAGTCAAAATAAACTTCTTAGAGCAAGATCCTGAAAACAGAAGAAAAGGAGAGTACGCTTAAATATATTGGGATGGAGGAAGAGGAGCAGAAAGGAGAGGAGACATTGCATCTCACCTGCCACTGACGGGAACCGCAAAATTGTTCAATGCTAATACGCATGATGCTGACTGTCCAATTAAAATATCAATAAATCAAGAGCAGGAAAGACATGTGGCAACAGAAAACCAATGACAATTTAGAGTAACAGTGGAAAATTTCAGCACTTCAAGGAGCCAAACCTGACTATGATAATGAATTGTATTCGCACCAATTATAAGAACTCCACCAATGGGAGATGGCACTGCAAGGAGCTTGTATGCATCATGAGGGAGACTCTGAAACATCAAACAGAAAAAATGACCATATTTCACATGAACTCTTCCAAAACTTAAATAATTCCACGATAAAGGCCAGTTTGCATCCTGATTTTTAGCTACAAAAGAGAATATATGAATTCAAATATTCTACTTGAAGCCATTGAATACCCAAATCCAGACCAAATTAAACACAATAACTTTGATTACATGAATATTTGGATATAGTTTTAAAATATTGTGGAGCCCCATTATTGTAAGAAAATGTGTTGTTAAATAGTGATTTTTAGGAGAATGTGTGGTTAAAAAAATAAGGAAAATTTTTTGGTTTACATGTGAAATTATTTTATGGAAGAATATGTGGTTGAAAGTGAGTGCTGAAAAAATGAGTTTTTGAAAAAATGGGGAGCCAAACATGGGCTAAGTTTTCCTACATTTTAGCTTACTTTGTCCATACGAGAACTGTATTCCAAGGGTTGCAATCCCTCAATACCTTGAAACAATATCTTTACTCATTAAAAATAGAAAAGAACTATAAAATCCAGTGTATACTTGGTTTCAGCACATAGCAAGTAGCATCTACAATATTGAAGTGAGAGAATATTTTGATAGGAACCTGATGATGGTGATGATCTGCTGGCTTCGGAAGTTGCTGATTAATTGGAGAACTAGGAAAATTGTATGATTATGGAATATAGAAGGCAGATTATTGTAGAACAATAAATTTTATATTGATAGAGTAACAGAAATGAAGTGACAATTTCCAGGTTATTCGAGATGCCTTGGTTCTTTCCTAATTGGTACAACAAATACTCAATATTTGCATACCCTTTCTGCTTCATCTCCTATTACATTTATACTACTACTTTTCCCCTTATTCCCCAAACTATCCCTGATAACTAATTGAAATTGGAACGCTCTAGAATATGACATAACAAACTTGAATGACCAATTTGGGGGTATATCATTACTCGCCCCCCGAAATTCACCTTGTCCTGAAGGTGAAAATTCGGACCAATTCCAAAATTTCGTAGACCCCAACTATTATCTTTACCATTCCAGTCACGATTAGAGTAGAGAAGGAATTCTTCACCCTAAAGACATTGACAGACCTATTAACTATGAGTAGTATATTGTCCATGAAGACCCCATATCCCGTTGCACCCCATCGCGAGTTTTCCAAAAATTGAACCCGTCGAATCGAAATACAATGGTGGATAGTACCACGACCAATCAGCTCTACGACCCCCTTTTCTTTTGCAACTATCGAATTAATTAACAATCATAATGTATCACCAACATCCACACAATTGTTGGTATTAAAGATTCCTCCACTTTTGTAGCCACCTACCCATCCAAATTCATTATCATTGAATTCCCAAACTATTCCTCCTGTCTCATTGTTTGGGAGTACAAACCCATGGCCCATCTTATTAGGTTCATTCCAACCTACTTTGCAAGGCACCAAACACCATGTGAGCAATGAGGAATCCCCCGGAAAATCCCCTAACACTTGCACCAGTTCCTCATCTACAGGCGCAAAAACCATCAACTTCAAAGTCTTGTCTAATATCAAGAATGAAATTTCATGGGGTCTAATTATTCCCGTCTCCCCACAATCACTCAACGAACTCGAAGTCGCCATCTCCACTTCGTGACTCCTAATCTGGCAAGTGAACTCCATGGACTGCAATCTGACTTCTGTCAGCACTTCAAAGACAGAATCGTCTCTCTATCTGCGCTGGGCAGTCTAATTCCGGCCAACTTGACGAACTTAGGCGAAAATTCAGGGGCCGAATTGAAGCTTATCACGAACTTACGGGAAAGAAGTTAGTGGGTTGGGCATTAGTAGGTTGGGTATTAATTAAGCTGGCTTTGCTCTTCACTGGGCCGGATCTCGTCCATAAGTAATGGACCACTAAACTTGTTTCATCAATTGTGAATGTGTTTCATTAATCTGTTGGCCCATATCCCCAAAACGGCCCAAATCTTGAGGTTGTAGCTTTCTGTCATCAACCCATGAGACAGGTTTCAACCCATTGACCAATTTGTTCATCTAAAACTCCTCTGGCGACGTCTGTAAGAAGGCGACCAAACTTCCGAACAGCTTTCGGTGACTCCTGTAATGGTGACCAACTTCTAATTCCTCCAGTTTTTGTGAACTTTCAGAGGTAAGGGTGGGCTCGATTGTCGCCGTCGTCCCTCCTTTTTCCATCAAATGTTTTGCTCGCCCTTGCTCCCCACTTCTATTCCTGTCTTCAATACCTGCTGCTCCTGATTCTTTAGATGAAAAATCAAATGATAGTGCTACTGGAGATCGCCTCTTCTCTGCTGCTGAGATTTGGACATAACTGATTTATTAGTGTTGATTGTATGTGGATCTAAATGTTGCTGAAAGAATTAAATTGACTGCCTCAGTGACCTCAATTGGAATCTCATAAGGAATCTCATAAGCTAAGGTATGCTCCGGTGAGTTCTCTTTTGTGGACGGCCAAAATCTACCTATCATTCCCTCTTTCAATTCTCTCCAAATTTGCACGGGTTGATGACAATCTAGCCATTGAAACCACTTCCAAAATTCACATTCACAACATGCCGTAGCAGCTTCCACCTTTTCCCTCTCGGACAATTGATTCCTTGCGAAAATTTCTTCTGATTTCTCTAGCCACCAATCTGAATCGCCATCATTGAATATTGATATTTCTAGTCGACCTAGCGAATTCAATCCCGAATCAAGTGCTTGGTCTCCTATCGATCGCATCATTAGTTGATCGAATCGATTGAATATGGATCTCCATTTCTCCTCCTATTCCTGGCTGAAATTTGTTTCCATCCTCCCTAGAATCGAGTACTCTGATACCAATTTGATAGGAACCTGATGTTGGTGATGATTTGCTGGCTGGGGAAGTTGCTGATAAATTGGAGAACTAGGAAAATTGTATGATTATGGAATATAGAAGGCAGATTATTGTAGAACAATAGATTTTGTATTGATAGTGTAACAGAAATGAAGTGACAATTTCCAGGCTATTTGAGATGCATTGGTTCTCTCCTAATTGGTACAACCAATACTCAATATTTGCATACCCTTCCTACTCCATCTCCTATTACATTTATACTACTACTTCCTCCCCTTATTCCCCAAACTACCCCGATAACTAACTGAAATTGGAACACTCTAGAATATGGCATAACAAACTTGAATGACCAATTTGGGGGTCTATCATATTTCCACAAAAATTTGGTTGACGATCAGTTTCAAGACATATTAAGAAACTTTTGCTTGTCACAAAGAATATGCTTTCAATGAAAGATTTTTCAGTTTCCTACAACAAAAAGATAACATTGGCATTGCTGGAAACAAGATTGTCATTTTGTTCAAGGAGCATAAATTATTAGGTTATAATGTTGACCCTTTTGCATCTAGTGAATTTTGTAATGCTTAGCCAACAGTTGATGTATATAACATCATGGAGAGAAACAATTAGGTATGGGCCTCATATGAAATGAAGGCAAGGGCTAATTATTATTCTTTTCCTGGTCAAAGTGCATGGTCCCCATCCCAATCAACAAAAAAAAAGAGAGAGAGAGAGAAGAAAGAAAGAAAGAAAGAAAAACTGGACTTTTCTTCATGTAATTGATAATGTCCTATGGATAAAGATAAAATCCAGATATATGACTTCTGATGTTGTCCCTGATTTTAATTGATTTGATGATTTCTATTGATATGTCAAGTGCCAAAACAAACTTTGATTGTTACTTCAGGGACCTCCAGGGCTAGAATAGCTACATCTAAAATGATACTTTTTTTATGAATACTTTGTGAACGGAGACCGACAGAGTGCATTCGATGGTAAGCATAGAAACTCGTAAGAATTTCCACTATTGAATCAGAAAAGGCGTGACTAAAATGGGATGGAAAGTAGTTTTATTAATGTCCATAGTAAAGAAAGAGAAGATACGGTTGGCAGTATACAGATATAAACTCAATTCTAAGTAGTAGGACAGGAAAATATCCATCACTATGAAAATGACTGGTATGGTAATCTTCATATTAAAGGAAAAATATCTTAGATAGAACAAGTAATGGTCCATATAAGATCTCTTTGATATTTCAAAATAATGAGAAATCCTGAAAAAACTAATCAGAAAATTTTATTGAAATTACAACTTACAGTTGCCGACCATATGAGTGGATGCTGCTTCAAAGTTGTGCTGATGCTAAGTGCAGAAATTGTACAAGTATGATGCTTCCATGAGACACGGCCAGCCCAAGTAAGCTCTCGTTCATGTAGGATAACCATGACAGGCTCAATGTAACCTGTAAATGATTAGTGTCTTATGGATATGGTCAATATGTAAGATCCACAACACATTTTAGTGGCCTGAATTTAGGAACTATATCACTTCAAAATTGGAAAAAGGAGTGAGAACACAAGAAATTGAGAGGGAACAATTACTTGTCCCTATAGCGCAGCCAGAAAGCAGAATTTCTTTTTCAAGACCATTCAGCAAATTGATAAACTTTCACATTTTAGGCACCTTTGACATCAGTAGGATGGGCTTACAACATTTTCTAGACGAAAAATTCTTAAAGACCAACTATTACCAACTTCTTACACTTATATTGGACCAGCAATCAGTACGTATTAATCACATATCAATCACAGTAAGGACATGATATCCTACATTGATTAACAATCCCAAAAAAGCAAACATGCCTGCCATAAGATGCTGCAGGAAGTCAATTTGATGCTGAACTTAAAAACGTATTTCTAAGAAAAATCTTAAATTGACTAAGGTGCAATATGTACAAGTTAGGAGCACTAATTTCAGGAAGGTGCATATTACAACAAATATAGTCCTCATGCAAGAGCAGCCGCATTGGGCCCCTTAACTCATACTTAATCAACTAAGTGATCTGATTAAAGAAAACAAAGTTCAGTGTTCTCACCATATATAAATATGAAGTCTTTAACATGCTTCATGTCAAGATCTCGTAGGCCAATAATATACGATGACTCGATTCGAGAAGCAACAGTAGCACCTGAACTAAATGCATTGTGCTCGCTGACTAAACCAGAACTGGCCTAACACCAAAATATCATAATTAAATTCAAACAAAGTTTATATGAAAAATGCAAATAAATCTTGGAAGTTGGCAAATTCAAAAACCCCACTAATGACACAAATCACATAGGAAACATGCTCCAACAGGGTTTAGCATTCAATTGGTCTATATTAATTATTGTCAACTGCCTAAACCTTCAATTGCTCTAATTGCAAACTACAAACGAAAAATACAATCAGTGCAGAGATGCTAGTATAAAAGACAATTCCTTTTGTGTGCCTCATTTTGCTGTGTATATAATGCTACATGAATTAATATGATCAATTGTAAAAAAATTCTGAACCTTCAACTCTTAAATTTTATTATGCAAGTTCTTTTAGATGTCGTATAATCATTCCGATAGCTCCCAACCACACTTAGCTCGACACCTACCAGCTCACAAACAGGACAACAATATCCATTTAAGATATCAGAGTATGTTATCTGTCAATAAGCAAATTCCACGGCACAGCACAACCATAAAACAGCAGGTTTGATAGAATTATCTTTATATTTTGCAGTTTTGTAGAGTGATCATGTCTATAAGAGTTTATAATATTCCACAAATAGATGTAAGTGCGTTTAGGCACTGCAAATAATCATATCATAGCATAAAAAGATTAGAAAACTATAGATGGAACAAAATACTCATATACAGACGGCGCATAGCCAGGACACAGTAGAGATAATTACAGTTCAGTTTTATTAGTCTAGTATTTTATATTTAAATCTATACATTTTTTACCATTGCTTCTGACAAACAGGTAAATCTTATCATCTTTGATCAGTTCAAGTCTAAAAGTGTCGTACAGATGATCAAGAAAGTTTTATCTTCTTGTCTTTGCTACTTCTAGTCATATTAACTCACTTTTGAAATAACAGGTACTAGTTAAGGCAAATAAATATGCAAAATGTTCAACTAGATAGATGTTAATATATGCCAAAAAAGAAAACTAAAGGAGAATAGGGCACGACAGTAAAAGGAAACCTCGGCTGCCTTGAGAATTATCATCTGTAGTCCATAAACAAGAACACTGGCACATCTCCCCTGCGGATCAACCTTCACCAGTGGACCTCTTGAAAAACATTCTCTGCCTCTTTTTAAGTACATCCAGTCTGGACCCTCAAAACAGTGCATTGAACTGAAGAAAACATATAATCATACAAGAAGTAATAACAGGATATAGTAGCATCCATAAAAGACTGATGTGAAATAAACAGCACTATAGGAAGTGTGGTCTCTTATGTCTTAACTATCTAAACAGATTCAGAAGTTAAACACACATTAACAAGACAAGTCAAACGATATGCATTCTCTTCACAACTAAAATTTGTAATTATTCAAAGCTCCTGACTTGCAAGCATTCTCTAATCCCCCCATAAAACAGTTCAGAATGCACATCAACACAAATTGAGGAAGAGTGGGCATATTCAAGAGGCAATAAAGGCATTGCCACCACTGGTGAATCAAAAAATGAGTACTCTCTTTTGCTCACACCAGGTCTAGGGTGGGAGGAGCATGTTAACAAGATCAAAACTCACCTGGTGCGAAGCCCATGTATTGAATCATCAAACTCCAAGACTGAAATCTTTGCATCTTGAAAAGTCAATATAATAGCATCTCTCTTCCTTCCACCATCAATGGCTCCACAAGGTAACACTCCCAACGACTCTACATTGCCATGCAACCTACACCACAAAACAAAAGCACCCAAAAAATGTTGAAGATACGTTTGTAGCACACTGATTTTCAAATATGACTATTGCATATTTTTAGAAATTCAGAAAAAGAACACATCCATATTACATAATTTCATGTGCTACCAGTTTAAGAATTATCTAAAATATACCATTCACAGAACTAGATTTCCCAATATCAAGATTCAAAATAAAAAATAATCCAGCTCCAAACTTTCTGTTAGAGTATCTCCAAGAGACGCTAATTTTAAAAAGCATATTCTGCAATTTAGGAAGCATAGTAAAGGATTTTAAATACTCCAACAGCCTCTTTAGTTTTAACACTTAAATTTACAACTCCCAATATGTTTTATTATTTTTTTCCTATCTTTTATTATCATCAGCTTCCCTCCAAATCACTATATTATACCCATCCATTTTCATTTTATATACTATTTAGTTGGGTCAAAATAAGAAGCATTGACAATTGAAATTTTTTTAACGCATTTAATCATAGAGAGTGAGTTTGAATCTCCAAATTTGGAGAGCTAAATTTAAAAAGTTAAATACTCTTCAATTTAAATAGTCTCTTGAAACATAATTTTAAGGGTTAATACATTTTACTTTTAAAGAGCCTCTTGAAAATGCCTCTACAAGGTTACACTCCCAACGACTCTACATTGCCACGAAACCAACACCACATAACAAAATCACCCACAAAAATGATGAAGATAAGTTTGTAGCACACTCATTTCAAATATGACTAGCACATGTTTCTAGAAATTCAGAAAGAGAACACGTCCATATTACATAATTTCATGTGCTGCCATTTTAAGAATTATCCAAAATATACCATTCACATAACTAGATTTCCCAATATCAAGATTCAAAATAAAAGATAATCCATTTCCATACTTTTTATTATCTAAATAAAAATCAATCAAAACCCAAAAATAAATAAAGATAACAATTATTATTAATTATTATAAGAGCTTGATATCCAGGCTGAGCGAGTGGACAGTCATTGCAACTTGTAGAAAATTCCTATCGTATTTAATATATATATATATATATATATATATATATATATATATTAACAACAATAACCACGGTAACATTTCAAATTATATAATGCAATCAAAAACACATTTTCCAACTAAGATTTATTTATGTAAACGCATTTTCCTATATTCCAGAAAATATTTCCCAGATAAAATTTCAGGACAATGCCATCAGCTCCAATTCCAATTCAGTACTAATTATAGTCGTCGCCTGTCCATTAATTGGGGTACCCCTTTCGCACTACCACTTTAAAGTTTGATATCATTAGAGAATTGAAGTTGATGAAGAACATGTACATCAATTCCCCAAATTAGCCAGATAGGAGAAAAAAATCTCAAAATTAACTTAAAAACATATCTTTTGAAAAACCTGTAATGGCAAACTAGCTCAAGGGATGCCCCGGAAATGCCTGCTAAGACACCGCCGCGCTTGGGCTCGGCCAGATTCTTGAAGTCCACAGGTGAAGATGAACCTTCCTGCAATCTGACAGTGTATATTTCGAGAACGTTGGCGGCAGCTGTGATGAGGTTGGGTATTGGGCCAGCGGGCTTGGTGGAAGTAAGCCATTCGGAGTCCAGGTCGTCGGCCGTGACCGGGTGAATTCGGGGAGTGAAATCGGCGGCGGAATGGGAGATAAAGCCGGAGGCGCAGTGCTCGACGCCAGTAGGCAAATGCATCACCTTGTACGATGCGAAACTCATGTTGTACGTTTGCGGTTTTGCGAGGGTTTGCGAGGTAGATTGTGGGAACTGAGTGTGTGTAGGAGAAAATGGGCGGGCCGTTGGCTACGATTTCTATACGGGAACGTTATAATAGCGCAGCTCCGAGAGGAGTCTATTTTATATTAACAAAAGACACTCTCGATACTTTAAAAAAAAAAGGAAATTTCAAAAAATTTCCATTTTCACATCTTCATTTACAAAAATATTCATAATTTAAAAAATATTCATTTTGAAATAATTTAAATTAAAATATCTTTGTTAACAATTTATAATTCTACACTAATCCCAAAAATAAATATTTTTGTAAAATATTATTATCGATATTTCAAATATAGAGAATTGTCATGTTCGAAATGAAATGTCATTTTAAACAAATTAAGTGTCAAGAACGACATTTGAAATGTCGAAAATATTATTTTAATATTGTTTATCATGAAAGTACTTCTCGAAATTCATGACAAATTGAAAAAAAAAATCAAATGTCGAGAACGACATTTAAAGTGTCGAGAATATCATTAAGGGTATAATAGACAATTTGGTACATTTTTTCAAAAATGTGGACATTTTTCAACTTACCCCATTAATTTTGGACATTTTTGAAAATGTCTCTTTAAAAAATAAGGTTAGAGAGTAACTAAGCCGTTGTTTGAGTGTCAAAAAAATATATTTTAAAATAGTATTTTTCAAAAAAATTGTGATTACAAATAAGAAAAAAAAAATATTTTATATATATAATTATTTTATTAAAGAATGTGTAATTGAAAATGATTTTTTGACGAAATGAGGTTCAAACAATGACTAATTCTCTATTTTTAATTAACAATAATTACATCGTTACTCTATAATTTAAATTATTCAAATTACATTTAAATTGATTAACATATAAAAAAAAATATTAAATAAGATATGAGAAAAAATCAATAAATATTCATTATTAAAGTGTATAAAAAAATTTACTCCCTAAATTTAAATATATTCTTTATAAATAAGATTATATTGAAAATGCTCTAATAGCCCGTTCATTATACATCAAATCACTTTTTTTCCAACATATTGAAATCACATATACATGTTTGGTGAAAATTAAAATTAGATTTCGATTTTGATAAAAGTTGATAATATGTATAGTTAAAAATTTGTGGATCTCATGAAATATATGATTAAAATTAATTAATGACTTTGATTTAAATTAAAATTAAAATTTTAATCTTACCAAACAAGGCATAGTACTTACTTAGCTCCACTCTGACCCTACTTCTTAAAATTTATTTTTCTAAAATTCATTTCAATCACAAATTTCATCATTAATTCTTTATATACAAAAACAGTCTTCACAGAAGGCTTACAGAACTCTCATATGAGGGCGGATCCCGTGTGAATATTTTATTGCAAAAAAGCAAAACAAAACCACCCCCCCTCTCCCTGCTATGTCTTATCTGAAGGATTGTTGTGACTCCTCCTTTTGTATATATAGTCTCTCTCAAATTTCATTGAATTTACAACATTTATCAAATTGTTAATCGTATTTAAAAGACTTTTATTCAAATATACCTTAAGCACATGTTTGATCCACATTTTAGGAGTATGATGTATTATGTAATAGTAATTTTTTGAAAAATGTGTGGTTAAAAAATAAAAATAAAAATTTGAAATACGTGTATGATTATTTTATAGACGAATGTATTGTTGAAAATGAGTTTTGAAAAAAATGCATTATTGAAAAAACAAGGGCTAAATCTCATTTTAACTATATCATGTAGGAAAAAATTCACTTATTTCTATTAACTTATTATTTAAATTGATTATAAACAATTCTCGTAGATCAAGATCTAATCAATCAATGACCTGAGTTCGAACCTCATTTAAGGGAAATGTTGCAATTAAAAAAAAAAAGATAAATAAACAACTTTCAAACATGTTATAAATTTATAAGACACCCAATATTAATTATTGGAAGATGAGTGACTTTATGGATAGAACTGTGCTATAGTGCCCAAGTTATGTTACAAAAATTGCCCCGTCCAACAGGGGGCTGTCACATCATTTGGGCAGTCCCCATTTTGTAACTCAACTTGGGCAAAGTAGCATTACTCTTTATGGGTATTGTAGTTTTCTTGTTCGATGTTGGTTGCAACACTTATGTCATCAAGTCTTGACTTGAAAAACGAAGTGGTCTACAGACTGGTTGGATTCATTGTATTTTCGTTGTTATTTTGTCTATACTTTACAGTTTACTTTGCTTTTAAATAAAAATGATATTTTAAAGTATATTTGACAAAATTAAAATCTTTAACAAGTAAAACATAATTTAAACGCATAAAATTAGAACACAATTAATTGTTTTTTGCATTAAAGAACTTTATTTTTTGTCCAGAACATAATAAAACAAGAGCTGCACTCAATTCTTATTTGGTGGGGATTAAAATCAAAATTTTAGTAGATTTTGATAGAAGTTGATCAAATATATGATTGAAAAGTTGTGAGACCCATAAATATATGTGGTTGAAATTAATTATTGACTTTGAATTAGATTAAAATCTAGATTTTAATGGGAGTTCAAACTCAATATTGTCACTATACCCATGTTATACTGTAAAATGTCAACTTAGTCGATCAATGAGGATGTGTCGTGTGTAGTCATGTGTTACTTATCACATTTATTAATTCTTAGCACGTGCGATACGCACAGTACTTCTAAGTTAGTAAGATGGTATGGCTTTTGTGTGTTTGAGCATTTGTAATAAGTTTCCATTGATTTTTCACATTTCATTTTTACTATTGTGTGTCATTTAGTTGTGGTTTTGAAAGTGAAACATTTTAAATTAATATCATAGCAATTTTTTCATGCATTTTCCCACATGGTAACCAATTATGCTCTACCCTATCTATAAATTGCGAACTTACAAAGTTATATGTTGACTCTCTTTTTTGCACAAGTGAGGTGGCCAACAGATCCCGGGTCCTCTACTTTCACGTTAGTCTTTAATCATGTACACTTGGACAAATCGTAAGTCGCACAAGACTTTCTCCGATGTAGGAGAAGCAATCGTGTGCACTTCGATAGTTAAGTTCGTTCAATATATGAGTGAAATGGTGTGGGATGGGATGGGATATACTAAAGACGTGAGCCACTAAGTAAAGCAGGTCAGATCCGAAAGGGTATCAAGTAAATATAGAGAAAGAAAGATTATGGTTTAAATATATAAAGTTTTATTCCTTCAAATTACACAATGTGTAAGCTTTTATGGTGGTGAAGAAGAAATGATGATCATTAGATGAAGTGACACGTGACATTATCTTGACGGATAAGATCTTCTCCTAGGTGTCACTCCATCATCCTAGGTTGACAAGCATTTAATGATTCTGAAAGGTAGCTCTCATAGTGTTTATGTCTAACCTTTGACTCGTATACTGATGATTTGACTTGAATCGCAGTAAGTTTCACATCAATCAGACATGAGTAGATCTTGTATGAAAGATTTATTGAAAGGATGAGAAATGGAAGATGCCCTTTGTAATGTGGAGGCTAGGATCCTTGCACTTCTTTCTTGCATCATACATGACACTCCAGCTCAGCTATTGCTGGTCAACCAAGACATGGCACCTTGTATGCATCATTTCAACTACCTTGTATGATCTCACTTTAGGCCAGGTGGGAAATGACGTGGAGTGCAGGCCTCGTTGACTTGCTCAACTAAATGCCACGTTGATGATGGCCTGCAGCCTCTTCGTAAGAAGCGTAATAATAGATCTCCAAGTCCATATATGAATATTTGTATATTGTGTGGACTTTCAATGTAAGGTCAAAGGTGAGCCCCTCTTTGCCGAGGTGATGTGTTGGCATGGAATGTTTTGCCTTTTGTTTGTTGACTGTGCATTTTAAACACAACATAATAATCTTCCAATTCCATGTATGGATATTTATATAATGCATGAAATTCGAATTATAGGAATGAACTGAGGCACTATGTGGCAGCTATGAAATAATACAGAGACTATGTTTCCCAACCTGATGAAGCAGAGGCAATGTCCTTGCTTGAGGACGAGTGATGAGATTTTTTTTGGGCTTTGTACTAATGATGTGAAAGTTGTCACATATTTCCAAAGAGAGTCCAACTAGGGTGTCGTTTACTCCCAAGGCATACGCATCCTAGGTTATTATGGTTAATCATAATAAGTGATTGTAGGGATTCAGGATGATACGTCTCTGTCGCTCTTGAGACACACCTACCTCATCTCGTATGCCCAATGTTGACGGCGTTTGTGCTAAACAGTGAGGATTACATCTAAGATGGACAATCGGGATATTTCTTGATTTACTCAAGCTTTGTCTCCACCGATTATAAAAGGCTGGCTCTTTCATTCTGCAATACTCTTCACTTGCAAAAATCTCTCAAAGCACATAGAATCCTTTGAACTTTACAACCCCAAGCATTCCAACAAGTATCTAAATTTTTCGACGAAATGTCATCATCCCTATTCAAGTTAATCGTCTCTGGTGAGTGTTCAACTTTGAACCATTCTATTTCAAGCTACATTTTATAGTTTTTACTTTCAATAGAATATCTAGAGGTTACCCTTTTAATTTTGTTGAGGCTACCAAACTGAGGGATATGCATAATGTTGTAGAGGGGGCGATTAGTGCAACAATCATGTCTGGAGAAAACATCTAGAGATTTCTTCCAGCCCCTGTTGATACTTTAGAGAAATGAGACGCTTCAGATTATCCCTCAACTATGACAGTTACTAAAATAGATAAGTTTATGAAGGTCTTTAGAATCTAATACTACATTGAGCTAATTGTTCCCAAATTAGATGAGAGAGGCCTACTATTCGAGGCTGAGGTGTGTGGCTATTAGCGGGAATATTTTTAAGGATGGGTTCAGGCTGCCCATGCATCTCTTCTTTAGGCTAGTACTTCGATATTATGGTTTGGCATTGACCCAACTTAATTCTAATTCTTGGAGCCAATTAGTAGGGTCGTAGATGTTATGGTGAAAGGTGAGCATCGGTGTAGACATGCCTTTTGCAATAGTCCATTCCATCTATGTGCTGAAGACTTTGGTCGGAGGATAAGTCAAGGGGATGGTACTATACGACCTCAAATGGAGCTTATTCTTCCTTCGTGATAGGCATGCCATTGTCTATTAAGGATTGAAGTGGAGCTAGTTCTGGGCTTCGGGACGATGGAACACCATGGATGGCGATCCTATGGCTTCTCTAATAGTTCTCGCTTCTCTTTCCATTGCAAGTGAGTCCTTGTCGAATTGATTTTACTTTATTTTTTTTATGTTTTAGTATTTGACTTCATTGATTTGTGCAGGTTCATTGTCGAGGTGCCACATTACCTATGACCAATTTGACGTCTTCTGTAATATCTACCAGCTAAGCATAAATGACGCAGTTACTCTGAGCTTATCGATAAAAACCCTCTTTTTTGTACAAGTGAGGTGGCCAACAAATTTTGGGTCCTTTTTCGTCAACTAAGCCTTTAGTCTTGCATACTTGGACACATCATAAGTTGTACGAGGCCTTCTTCGAGGTTAAGGGAGGTGGTCATCTACACTCCAAAAGTCAAGTCAGTTCAATGTATGAATAAAATGGTATATGACGTGCTAAAAACGTGAGCCACTAAGTAAATCAAGTCGGATCCTGGAAGGTATCAATTAAATAGAGAGAAAGTAAGATTACGGTTTAGATGTATAAAGTTGTATTGCATTCAAATGCGTGAGAAGTGGGGGAGCAGAAATGGTAATCGTTGGATGAAGTGACACGTGACGTTCTCTTAACGAATGAAGTCTTCTCCTAGATGTCACTCCATCAATACTAGGTTGACAGGTATTTAATGATTCTGAAAAGTAGCCATTCTAATGCCTATATTTGACTCTGATTCGTAGATTGATGATTTGAATTGAAGTGCTACCGCTATGAGTTGTCACATCAATCAGTCGTGGGTGGATCTTATACGGAAGATTTCTTGAGAGAATGTGAATTGGAAGATGTCCTTTGTAAATATGGAGGCTAGAAGCCTCACACTTCTTTCTTGCATCATACATGACACTTCGTCTTGGCTACTGTGGGTCAACCTAGACATGGCACCTCATGTGCATCATCTCGACTATTTTGTATGACCTCACTTCGGCCAGGTGAGTGCGGCCCTCATTGACTTGTTCAACTAGATGCCATGTTGGTGATCAAGGGTGAATCCAACACTCGACGAGCTAGTGTGGCCGCCTGTACTGGATCCGTCCACCGAGAAAAAAAATTAATGAAGATTTATGTCAATATTTATATTTATAAAAGTTATTGTTCCAACATTTAACAAAATGCGCCTGGATCATATGGAAAGGTATTCAGTTTTCCATGCAAGAAATGCGGGTTCGATTCCCTTAAATAGCAGTCCTCCTTTAAACACAGTAAATAATACTCAAATATTAAATAACTAACCATCAACAAAAGGACATGTAACTCATACGGTAGATGAGTATCGTTTTGTATGTGAGAGGTACGGGGTTCAACTCCATGCACTTCCACATTTTTGTTTAATTTTTTAATAGAATAAATAATAATTAAACAATTATATATTATTAGTTTTCGTTTTCGAAATAATTTCTTTAAAAAAATTATTGACTCAAATTATTACTTCATTATATATATATATATATATTTATTTATTTATTTATACACAGACACTTTTATTGTTAGATTTTATCAATTTATTTTATAACTTTCAAATTTGGCAAATTTAAGTGTTGTTCTTTATTATTTTAAGAGTTCGAAAAATGCATTTTTGAGGTAAAAAAAAATAGTTATAGTTCTAATCATTGTTTTCGAAATTTTGCAAAACCTTCGCTTAAGCTAGGAGCATGTCTTTACTAACAATCATGCTTTACATATAAATTTCATCTTGTCTGGTTTAAATTCGTAAAAAACTTTAAGCTTGATCAGACATATATGATTGAAAAATGTATTTTTTTTCTTATTATTTTGGGTTGTATTGGATTATATTTTCAAATGTATATAACTTTTACATTTTAGTGCATTTCTATATTTATTGAAAATAATTTATTATTAAATACTAATAAACAATCTTACTATTGCGATCGTCAAATGTCAATGGTCGTCCTATCTCACTCAATATCTTGGATCTGCCACTATTAGTGATGACTTAGAGCCTCTTCGTAAAAAAGGGTTAACGGTATATTTATTTCACTTGAAGTATTGGCACATTGACATCCTATAAATCCAAGAAATTATAAAGTCCAAAATGAAGCACTGGTAGGAAAATACTGGTATATAATTCAAATAAGAACTTCTATATGCAGATCATTACATGTCCCAAAATCAAACATGGACCTTTCGATAACTTGTAATGTATAAAAGGTCGAAATACACAAAAGTAGATGTATGTGAAGTAAGTTTTCTGGTGATTAATAAGAATTACTATATCCATCTCACAAAGATGTGCGTATTTTCATTTTCACAGAGATTTGAAAAATTTCACAGAGATTTGAAAAATATAATTAATATAGTTGAAAATATAAATTTTTCTTATATTTTTCATGATATATGGTTGAAAATGATTTTATAACAAACTACAAAATAAATTAATGGGTGTCAAACACGCACTTAGTTTATTATCCTCACATCAAATAATTAGTGTTGTGCTAAATTGACCGTTTTACCCTACTAATTATTTTCAAACTTAAGCTAACTTTTTTAAATAGCTTATTCACGATCAAATCGTAATAACAATTTGATCATCACTAACTACTGAGCTCACATTACAACTAATTAGAAGAAAATGCTTAAACAAATTCTTTTACCCATTGAACTAAGGTTGCATATTCTGAATGTCATAATTATCTACTATTTCTTTTACTTTTGATTCCCTACATACAAAGATATTTGATCCGATCATTAGTTCTCATTCATTGGTTTATTAAAGATCATATAGTTAAGCAAAGAACAACTATTAATCTGTAACGGATTAAGGTAATTCATATAAAGCAACCAACGTGAAATTTAATTCTCTCTATCACGATCATGCATTAGAGCTAAACTCTTACATAAAATGGTCTATTGTAAAACACTTATTGATATATCAAGTATATTAGTGTCACTACTCCTGATATCCTCTCGTCACGGCCAAGACAAATTGCATACTCCAAATGTACAAAAATATTGCAACCTCAACATAATAGAGTGCAACCTTTATTCAACTGTCGTTGACAATAAATTCTTCGATCAATGTACAAAATATTGTCTTTTGTACCAACCGCCTTATTTTGTATTTCACTCATTAATTGAACACACTGATATAATGAAACTCCTCATATAGAAATAAATAAAGCACTAAAATTTATTCATTAATATTTGAAATATTTATTTTATTACAATAACCTTCTCATATTTTTGGGCATGTACTCCAACAATCTTTACTTTACAAGAGAGCAATAGTCCATGTGTGATATATATTCTTTCTAGGTGGTACACACATGGAATTCAAGCGAACCAAAAGTACTACACAAAATAAGCTACTATGAATAAAAAGAGTTGAGTGTTGAATCAAGAAAAATCCTCTGCGAGCATTTTCCTTCGCCCTGCGAAGCATAAGTGATATATGGGAGAAACAAGAGCTAAAAATGCTCACTCTATGAATACTCCCACCCAAGTGAAGGGAAGCGTGCAAATTTAAATATTTATCTTCTTGCTCCAGTTTGAGTATCAAAATTATTGAGTTTAGGAAGCGAAAATCCTAGCTAAATGAGAGGAACATTTTTATCCGATTTCTATCATCAACAATAAGCCTGATTTTTCTCTCTCAACACTACATTCCTACCCATTCCACTTCGTCTATGATGATGAAAGGGAAAACCAAAATTCTATCACTTTGTATCTATAGTTCAATGTATCGACAAACTATTAAGAAATCGAGCCATCAAATAAAGAAAACAAATCAAGTCTCTTCCCCTGTCACATAGACATTCTCTAAACATATCGAGCAGTCAATTAATCGGTCTTCCCTAGTCTTATATGAACCTCAATTCGAATTCTCATATTTGCTTATTTTGTAATATAATTAGGTTGTCTTCACTTTCTATGAACAAAAATTCCACACCATATCAAAACATGTGTAGCACTTAAAGTTAATCTCTTCAAATCCTAAAGATCATGCCTGCCACCCAAATCTGTGTTGCAATATTTTCTCCTAAAACAATTGTACAATATTAAAAAAAAATTAAAATCTTGTCTATATCGTTCAGTCGAGTTTAATACTGGCCCACCAAATATGTAATAGATGTATGGCCATTTTCACCATTTTCAAACAAAAGAAGACAAAGATTTCCACTCATGGTATCTCTCAACCACTATGAAAAACTCAATGAATCAGATCAAGAAAGGGTAATTTCACTTTGAAAAACAAGAAGAATCATCATTGTTGGCTTATCTTCTATTCTTCTCGTTGTTGTTATTGTAGCCACAGTTGTTGGAGTTTTTTATAGCAAAAATGGCAATTCTGGGTTGAAAATCAATCAATTTCCTCTTCCATCAAAGCTATTTGTAATGTTACTTTATATCCAGATTCATGTTTACAATAGCCTTTTTTCCTCTTGTCAAGTCTGATAATTTTCCAGCCTAAAGATATCTTCAAATTATCACTTCAAATTGCAATAAACGAGCTTACTAAGATCTCCAACGACATCCTTGAGAATGGACTCGAAAAATCCAATATCTGGATAAAATGACACTTGCAACTATAGAAAGCTGCCAAGAACTACTCTCTCTTTCATTGGATCATCTTACTAAATCATTGTCCTTAAAAGGAAATGAAATTTCTAAAAGCATTCGATGATCTAAGAACTTGGTTAAGTTCTGTAGTTACATATCAACAGACTTGCTTGGATGGCCTAAATGCATTAAGTAGTTTTGTGGGTCGATAAAAGATGGTTTCAAGAAATACAGGACAATAACGGATGCCCTCAAGGATGTACCCGATAATAATAATAACACGAGATACGTTATCTACGTAAAGGCATGAGTTTATGTAAAAAATGTTAGAGTTGAGAAAACCAAATGGAATGTCATGATTGTTGGCGATGGAATGAATTTTACCGTTGTTTTTGGTAGCCTCAATTCCATCAATGGAACTCCCACATTTCAGTCTGCAACATTTGGCAAGTTTTAGTACTTAAAGTTATTTACTTATATATCAACGCATTCTTTTAGATAAAGACTTTGTTTTACTTGTTCAAATTAAAATTGAGACAATAAAGCAAGTTCTCTATGCATTTCTATTCATGTAGCTTGTAAATGTTTGGTGGTCTATGTGATGATGAGGTCACTGTCACATTGTTCAACGTATACAAATACATTCCAACTTCATTGGACGATATGATCGTGACCTGGTTGTAAAATAGATCGATCCTCATCTAGACTCTAGATGAATAGCATCACTCACCTTGCAATGGGAGACGCTATCGAGGAAATGTACATGTGAGCATGAACTTTCTGTAACGATCTAGACCTGGTGTCCAAGTCGTTATATTATACATATTGTCCGCTGTGGGAGAGCCCAAACCCATTTTACGCTTTACGATTTTTTATTACGTTTCTCAGGATTCGAACAATTGACTTTTCCCTTAAAAATGACTTAAGTTGACTTGTTCAAATGGTATTAGAATTCAATTTAAATCATTGATTTGTTCAAATAGTATTAGAATTCAATTTAAATCATTCGTAAAGGAAAGGTCAAGGGTTCAAAACCTGGGGAACGCGATAGAAAATCTTGAGAGGTAAGATAGATTTAGGCTCTTCGAAAACAGACAATATGTATGATACAACGGTTTGGCCACGAGGCCTAAATCGTTAAAAAAATGCGCATTTTTTGTGACTACTGAGACCTTGTGTCCGATCATTCTCTTACGTATTGTCCTTTGTAGGAGAGCCTAAACACATCTTATCTGAACTTATCTTACCTCTCATAGCTTTTTGTCATGTTTCTCAGGATTCGAACACATTAAAAGTCGTAAAGGATAAAAGGGTAGATGCCCTCCTATAGTGAACAATATGTAAGTTAACGTTTTGGAAACAAAGATTGGGTTGTTACACATTCTAACGTAAAACTAATGTGAGTTTGTTTTCCCCTTCTTAGCCGTGTTTGGCCGAGGATTCATCGCACGAGACATGGGATTTCTCAACACTGCAAGTGCTGCTAAGCAACAAGTTGTTGCTGCTTTGTTATCAACAACTGATCTTCTGATCTTCTACCGATGCAGCATGGACGCTTTCCAAGACACACTTTACATGCACTCTAACCGCCAATAATAGGGTGAATTGGGTTAATATTTCCGCTTTTGAAGCTAAAAAAATTCACTATTAACTAATTTATTATTGGGGATAATTGACTTCGGCAACCAGTGTTAGCTTCTTCAACTCCAATCTCTATAGCATCTTGTTTACATGTGCTAGAGGTTTTTAGGCCCCACATATCCTTCCTCGACTAGAAGTTGCCTAAAAGGTTACGGATTCGATCGAGAGGAAGAAACTTAAGGTGCTTACAATTGTTTGGTTTATATCACGTGATTTGTTCTTTTTTCGTATTCTCGTCCATTTTTTGTATTGAAATTGAAAATGTATAAATTGTAATAGTTTTTTTCATACTCATTTTTAACAACACATTCATTACACGTAAGCTCAAAAAAAAATCAACTTTTTAATTACATATTCTCTAAAAAAAAATCATTATTTAATTTATTTTTTTTTTAAAAAAATAATGGCAATCAAATAGGGGCTAAAATTGATTGTTAAAATTCGAATTTAACTAAATATATTGATGTGTTTCATTGCAATTAGTAATCACTTCCTTTACACAACTTTGCAAACATTGTTTATACCATTTGGAATGATTACTCAATTACATTATAGTCAAATTTAATTTTGTAGAATTTTAAGCTATCATCATCATAATATTTGAATTTTACAACGAAACAAGCAATGAGTTTGTTGTTAAATAAAATTAAATCTAAATCTTAACAACGAATTTTAATTAAATTCAAATTTATTGTGAGCAATAGAAGATGTTTTGCAAAGCTTTGCAAAAGAAGTGACTACTAATTGTAATGAAACACACAATATATTTATTGTTAAAATTAAATTAAATTCGAATTTTAACAACGAAATTTAGCCCGTGTTTGATGGATATTAATTTATTTATTTTTAAAAGAGTTTTAAATAATTTTTTTTTATTTTTGAGAATATGTGGTTAAAAGTTGAATTTTTTTTGGAGTTTACGTGTAAAATATTTTATTGTATAAACGTGCAGTTAAAAATGAGTATGAAAATTAAGAGTGTGTTTGATGTTGATTTTAATGAGAATAAATTTTTTGGAATAGTGATTGATGGAAAAATGTGTGATGAAAAAATGATGAAAAATTTTAGATTTGTATGTAATATTATTTTATTTGAAAAATGTGATTGAAATAAAAAAAGAGAAAAAAAATGAGAATGAGAATGAGAATGGAATGGGGGTCAAACGAGCCCTAAATAGTTTTGTTTTTAAGGGAGATAAATATAGACTTAATTAAATTCAAATTTATAGTGAGCAGTAGAAGACTTTTTTCAAAAATTTAGTGGTCAAAGTTTGACTATATCAAAGTTCAATGGCCAAAATTCGACCATCTCAAAATTTAATCAGTAATAGAAGATATTTTTTTAAAATTTAGTTGCTAAAATTCGACTATCTCAAAGTTTAACGATGTGATGTGATGTCACATGTGCATTCCGTCAGCCACTTCATCAATTTCATTAGATGTTTGAGACGAAAGTTATGTCAGTGAGTAACGTACAACATTTTGTAAAGTTCATTATCCAAAACTCAATATTTTAAATTTTGGTGAGCAATTGAAGACATAGATATAAGTTCAGGGACCATTGGAACAATTAACTCATTGATGAACCCGGCAAACTCTCGTCTTCAACAGTCTGCAATTTTAAACTTTCTTCTCTCTCCATTTTCTCTCTCCACTAAACTTTATCCTCCTTAGCAAACGGAATAGCAATTTGCAAATCCTTTAATTTCTCTAATTCGATCCCGCAAATCTATCACCGAGCTTCTTAATTGAGACGGAGAAGTTTTCTTCTTCTTTTTTTTTTTAATTTTAATTTTAAGGTACTTTTCAGTTCTACGTTTATGTTGATTTTTGTCCATTCTTGGTTTTCGTTTGTTTGACTTAGCATCTTAAAATGTGCTAATGTTTTCCGTAAATGGGATTGCGAAAATGAAGAAATATAAATTTTGTCATGTTTCAATTAAAAGGAGCTAAATTTTCATTTTACAATCTCGTTAAGAAATGGTGCGATATTGCGGTTGATTAGTTCATTATCTAATATTTATCAATTTGATTTATAGGGATTAGGTTGAATTGAGCTGGATTAGCTATATTATATTCTGCTCACGAAAAATCACCAAAAGAAAGTCTATTCTTTGTAAGTTAAAGAAAATCTATAGCTGTGCTTTGATTTGAAAAAGTATGAATAAATATATCATCGTTTAAAAGTGATGTCTAAAGAAATGAATTATCTGTGTTTGTGTTTGCTGTAGTTGAGAGTTTTAAGTAAATGATTGCGAATTTCCGTGTTTCCCAAATGTACAGACAAAAACTAGTTTTTTTGGTTTTCTGGTGTGAATTTTACTGGAGTTGGGTTTGTCCTTGTTACTTGTTAGAATTCTCGTATTTGGTTGATTGGGAAAATCGTGAAGGACTTTGTTTTAGTTTTAGCATTCTGTGAGTTCCTAAAGTGGGAAAAACTTAAATCAAGCCTCACCCTTTTGTATGAACAAAAAAACAATTTAGTCAAAACAGGTTTGGAGAGTTGTGCAATCTTGATATATTTGCACTGCAGGAGTTCAGTAGTCTCTTGGCTATTTATTGCATTTAAGTTAATCGACTTTTCTAATACGGTCGCACTTGATGGCTTCTTTGTGCAGGTGAAGGAACTATAAAATGTCTAATGGCCAATCTCTGTTTTTGCAAATGGAAACCGCTCGTGGATCTCTTTTACATGAATTGCAGGTTTTTATATAAAAAACTTAATAATGAGTTTTCAACGACAGCCTTGATTTTGTTCGTTCAATTTCCTCATTTATAAAATACATTTTTTGTTCTTGGTTCAATGCCAATCTTAGTCTTGCTTCATTATCCTGCAATTGTTTGTGTATGCTTTGCTGGTAAAACTATCAGATAATATGCGATGAGATTGGGGAATCTGATGCTGATAGGGACAGAATGTTGCTTGAGCTAGAACAAGAATGTTTAGAGATATACAGAAGAAAAGTAGACTGGGCTAACACGTGTAGAGCTCAACTAAATAAGTCAATTGCTAATGCCGAAGCAGAGCTTGCTGCTATCTGCTCCGCTTTGGGAGAAAGACCATTACATATTAGGCAGGTCAGAATTTATAATTATGTTTTTAAGATTTTGGAATAGTGGTCTTGTGCTCATGTCACCATTGAAGGTGCCAACACAAAAATCTTACATTCACACACAAGCACAACTTTTGTTAACATCACTGTTAAGGCCGTTTAAACCTGAATATAATTTCTAAATCTTGAGTCACCACTAAACACATAAAATTTTACTCCCAAAAAACAAATATAGGAAAAATGATTACTTTGAAGTGTTGTTATTAAAAAACATGGCTTAGCTGAAATATGAATTTGAAGATCGACATACTTCAAGTCCCTTTTTTTCCCCTTATCATTTTGTCCTACCAACTTCCTAAGATTGGCTAACAAGAAAAATGAACGAAATTTTGATATGAAATATTTTGTAACGTTGCCAATGGTGCAGTCTGATAAAAACCCTGGAAGCTTGAAGGCAGAACTTGGTGCTGTTCTTCCACAGGTAGAGGAGTTGCGGAAGAGGAAATACGATAGAAAAAATCAATTTACAGAAGTCTTAAAGCACATACAAAGCCTTGAGAGTGAAATTTATGGGTCCGCAGAGAATACGTCTAGTGACACTGTAGTGGATGAAACTGATTTGTCTTTAAGAAAGCTTGAAGAATTGCACAGACAGCTGCAGTCAATTCATAAGGAAAAGGTTTTTCTCTTCATCCTAGACAGTATCCTCCATTTTTAAATGGTTTTCTAATGATCTTCTGACATATTTTCATTTTTTTTTTTTTGCTTGAAGAGCAAACGTCTGAAGCAGGTTCTGGACAACATGAATTCTTTGAATTCACTGTGCTCAGTGCTGGGTTTGGATTTTATGCAAATTGTCAGCGAGGTTCACCCCAGTTTAGGGGAAAACGAAGGTTCAAAAGACATTAGCAGTGATACCATAGAGCAGTTGGAAGTTTCTATACAGAGACTGCGAGAACTCAAATTACAGAGGATGCAGCGGGTATGTAATTTTACAGTAGGCTATTTTCACTTAAAAATCGTTATCTTTTCAGTTAGATTGTTTTGTTGACTGCTCAATATTGGCAGCTACAAGATCTTGCTGCTTCATTATTGGAGCTTTGGAACTTGATGGACACTCCAATTGAAGAGCAACGGATATTTCAGAATGCTACTTGTAATCTAGTTGCTTCAGAAGACGAGATAACAGACCCCAACATGCTTTCTATTGAATATATTAATTATGTGAGTTGAAGTGTTTATTTGCATTGTGTTGTGCCTTGCTGTATTTCTGGTATGGAATGTATAGATTGGAAATGAACGCAATGGTGTAATCGTCATCCAGGTTGAGGCAGAAGTTTCTCGGTTGGAAGAGTTGAAAGCTAGCAAAATAAAGGAGATTGTTCTAAAAAAGAAGTCAGAGCTAGAAGATATTTGCAGGAAAACGCATTTGATTCCAGAATCAGATAGTACAATGGACATAACTATAGATGCGATTGAATCCAGTACTTTCTTATACATTGCTTTCTTATACATGTGGAGGATAATTATTATATCTTTCACATAAATATTGATTGTATATTCTCATTCCTATTCTTTTATCAATAAAAGGAGCCGTTGATGCCGCTTTTGTGCTTGAACAAATTGAGCGTCAAATAGCTAAAGTTAAAGAGGAAGCCCTTAGCAGGAAAGAAATAATTGAAAGGGTTGAGAAGTGGATAGCGGCATGTGAGGAGGAGAACTGGCTTGAGGAATATAATAGGGTTAAGTGCTTTCTACAACTTGCTGATAATTATATCTTGAGATACAAACACACAATTGCTCAAGTGTCATTCTACTTTCTCCGCAGGATGAAAATCGCTACAATGCAGGGAGAGGTACTCATCTTACTCTGAAACGTGCTGAAAAAGCTCGTGTGTTAGTCAGTAAACTTCCAGGTATAATTTGCTCCCCTTGTTAGAAACCGTGTTATTAGTGATCTTGGTGCAAGAAACTCGAGGCACAAGCATTATTCAATTTAGACTCTTATTTTATTCTGATGGAGTAGCAATGGTGGACGCATTGGCATCAAAGACCTCAGCATGGCAAAATGAGAGAGGAGTGGTTTTTACTTATGACGAAGTAAGTGTTGACCTGTTAATCAGCAATTATAAGTTTGTTCAGATCTTGTCATTTCTTAAGAAAAAATTTCCCTTGTCCTCTTTGTCTACTATGGATAGACGTGTCTTCTTTCAATGCTTGAAGAGTATACTGCTTTAAGGCAAGAAAAGGAGCTAGAGCGCAGAAGGCAGAGGGTATATATCTCTTCTATCTTGTTTTTATGGTGATGCTTAAACTAATTTTTCAACGACTCTCTCTCTCTCTCTCTCTCTCTCTCTCTCTCTCTCTCATTTAACATTAGGAACAAAAGAAACTTCAGGGACAGTTACTAGCTGAACAGGAGGTTCTTTATGGTTCAAAATCGAGCCCGATGAAGAACCAGAGTATCAAGAAAGGACCAGGTTTGTCATGCGGTGGTCCAAGCAGTAGAAGTCTTTCTTTTAATGGAGCTATGCTGCAGACTCCTAATACACCACGCAATGTCAAGAAAAATGAACGTGTGAATCTGGACAATCTTGGGGAAGAAGGTAAGCTTAATATATTTACCTCTAAGTTCACATATGAATAAAAGGGTAAGTTTTAAAGTAAAATGGTCTTAGTTAGAAATAAGCAAGTTTCTAATTTTGAAATAACCCCTCTACCTTTGACAGTGTCGAAGTAATTACCTTTCTTTTACTTAAGAAAGAATTAAGCTATCCAAACATGTTTAGACCAAATATACTCTCGTCTCCTTATCCTTTGAGGAAAAATGTTATTTCCGAGTCTTTTTTTACTGAGTTGGAACAATGATCCACAGGATATATGGTTTCCGAACTTGTTGCACAGTTAATGTAGGTATAAAATTCATGCTTAATGTCGAACAATGATATCTCCTCGTGCCTAACATAGCTCATCAACGTAACTCAACATTTTAGATGTATATCATTTGTTTTTATCTTTCGTTATCCTGGAGGACAGGTTTGGAGACGTCGAGTATTTTGGCAAATCAGCATTCTCTCAGCATAATGAATGCTTCTGAAACAGAATCGCCTAAGATTCGAAAGCTGTTCACTCCCATATCTTCTTTCATGGATTCATCAAAGTCGAATGCGACTAATAATTTGGAAGATCCTAGTGAAAAAAATAACGAGACTTTTCACACGACACTTCCAAATATCAACACACAGCTTACTACTCCTTCCAAGATAATTTCCGCTACGGAGGAAAATAATCGAACTCCCAGAACTCGTCCTTCTACACCTTCAACAGTATCTTTTTCAATGCAGATGGCCATGACGCCGGCTCCTCCTGCAGCTCTTCCATGCAATGACAAGCCGACTGAAGATGCTGAAGAGACTGAGTACTCCTTCGAGGAGAGGAGAGCAGGATATGTGATGTCGACTAAAAATTCAGAGAATACACTACAGGTGTCGTAGAAAGCAAATTATTCTTTATATATTCATTTAAGCCAATTTAAATGGCTTGTTTATCGTGTAAATAGTCGAACATAGACCAGGATGTTGAAATCGCTTTACCTTCTCACTATATCAATATGTAATGTGAGGTTTTCTCAAATTGCAGTTGTACAGATTCAACTTTTGTCAAGTGTTAAATGGAGAAGGTTTGCCGGAACTGTTTTGTACTGCGATTATTGTTGTTTAGTTCAAGCTGTAATGTTAGACTTACAGAGTACTTTGCTAAATGATCAAGTTGAGATGCTAAAAAGTCACCTTTTGTTTCTAAAGGCCCATGTGCCATGGCTTTTGAAATATTTTGAGATTCAAAAGCAACTTTTGGATCTGTTTGATTAAGCCCTTCTTTAATTTCAATTTTTTTCTTAAAATTTATTTTTTTATCTTCTTTTCAACCACGCATTCTTCAATAAAATAATATTACAGACAAATTCAAAACTTTTTCTTAATTTTTAACCACATATTCTCCATTAATCGACTATTCAAAATGCATTCTTTTCCTCCAAAATGGGAATCAAACGAAGCCTAATTTTATGAAAGTATTTTTTCTAGTTAAAAGAATTTTTTGAGAAAGTTAGTTCAATAGCAATGTGATTTCCTCTAAAAGAGCCTTGGATTAGGTAGTGCTTTTAAAAAAAAAAAAAATAGTTTTTAAACAAAAATTAAAGTAATTTCTTCTAAAAGTTCTTCCATGAAGCAAAAACAAAAAACATATCAAATGCACCCTAAATATGTGTATACCTTAGTTTTAAATGAAAAAAAAAAAAATAAAAATCAGATTTTTGGCAACGCTATCTTCCTCAAAAGCAAATTAAAATTTTGCTTCCTAAGAAACAAACAAACTTTTGTTTTTTTTTTTTTTTTTTGAACTTATAATCATGAAAACCAGCCAAAATTTTCATATTTTTTGGCAAGTCTAAGATTGATCTTCCCTCAAAAGCAATCTAAAATTTCCGTTCCTTATTCTAGAATTTAGTCGATCCGATCGACTCTAGTACACTGCATATTCAACAACAAATTAAAATATTTATTTATAAATAGTAATAAAAAATATAATCGAGATATAAGGATTTTACACGAATCACAACATGTTTTCATTAAAAAAAAAAATCAACTACAACAAGAATTGCGTGTATTCTTTTACACCAAGTTTTCCGTATTCTTGATTTTTATCGTTAAATGTAAGAAGTCGGGCCAAGCATAAATATAAAATTAACTATATCTTTAAGTATTGCAACATGTCAAGTTAGTTTTGATCTAGTTCGTTTCCATTATTATTATTTTTTCTAATAAATGATTTTTCTTCAATTTTGATTAGGGATATCAACTAGCCGAGTCGAAATTCGAAACTTCGACTCGACTTGAATAAAAGTGGTTCAAATTTTTTTTGGCCCGAGCTGAATCGAGCCAAGCTTTTGATCGGCCAAATAATCTAGGCTCGACTTGAGCTTTCGGCTTGGGCCATAGCAAGTCGAGCCGAGCCGATTCAATTTTTTTTTAATCCATGACAAATTTAAGATTTTTTAAAGAATTTAAAATTTGTGTAATTTATACGAATTAAAAATTAAATAAAAGTTACAATCCTCCTTTTTTTAGAGTTTGGGACCGACTACAATTAACGTCGACAGAGTTAAAATTGTACAAGAATAAAATATTCAACGTACAAATTTTCTTGAAACAAATAAATTTAAAAATTATGTATTTTTTAAACTAATTAAGATCCCGTTTGATTCTCATTTTTCCTACATAAATATAAAAAATATGACCGTTATCAATCACATTCAGCCACCATTTTTATTTTTCATCTCTTATGTGGGGTCCATAATGACTCTATTTTTCATTCTCATTCATCAAATAATGTGGATGAAACGGAGCATAATTTAAAAATTTTACAATATCCTATGATTGAATCTACTGTAATTTTTCGGCCATTATACGTTCAACTTATTTTTGAATGCGTAATTCTGCACATTCCTAATCTTTCAAGCATATTAAAATTTACAATATATCTTCTTTTAATCTTGATAATTCGTCTGATGAAACTCGACTTGATCATTCATCTGATTAAACTAAATACAATCTCTAATGCTACTGTAAACATTGGAGGTATTAGTAGATCATGTATAATTTTTTATACAATTGAATATTGTCTTTCGTTATACCTCTATTATGATAGAAGACTAAATTTCTGTAATTCTTTTGGTTGTAACACACTACAACGTCCACGCACATATACCTAGTTGACTCAGGAGGAATTTCAAGATTTGTACCACACATCATATGAATTTGTTGATGAACTAGAACTAAATGAAATAACATTTGTATTGGTGTCCAAATAATTCCACACATCATCTGAATTTGTTGTAAAAAAATAACTTTGCGAAGTAGAACTGTCCTGACATCCTTTTTTAGGATAATAGTTATATATTTCACATAATATAGATTCTTATGCACATGTGATGATTCCACATTCATGAGATTTGAATTCCATTTTATAATAAATTTATGACAGTTAAATTAAGTCGAGAGTCCATCATTGAAGCAAAAAAAAAAAATTAAAAGAGCAACTATTTCCAATATTTACGAAATTTTAACTCTATTGAGTAGACTACATAAACAAAAAAGTAGCAAAATTATATATTCATAAAATGTTTGTGAATGTAAAAAAAAAATGTTGTAAAACAAGTGAAGATGTAGAGTAATAAATATCACTGCATTCATTTGTGGCATCGAAAAAAGGTGTTTAAAAATTTTCTCATACAAAAGGCACTATATCATTTGCAATCTTCCAAATTATATTCGAGTCCATATATGTATGTCTATCATTATAATATAGTGAAATAAATTTTATTCATAATTTTTATACGAACATAACATAAGATATGTAGAGTTCCATTTGTGTTACATCAATGTAAATGATTTCTTTTGTAAGCCATACTTGGTACACAAACTGTTAAATGTTTGCTTTTTTACTGGTGACACAATAATACAATTTATTGCTTATTTAATTTTATATAAAGACAATCTTATATGTTCTAATCCATCTTTTACAATCAAATTAATAAAATGACATACACAAATGTTGATGAAAAAAAATAAACTTCCAAATGCATGAGATCATTAATAAATTTTTCAATAATACCATTATTTACACTAGCATTATCAAAAGTAAAATTTCAAACAATTTCTTGTATATCATATTCTTGTATAATATCTTTTAAAATCATGTCTATGTTAGTGACATTATGAAGATAATTTACATGTCTGAATGCAATAATCATTTTATGTAGAAACCACATGTGATCAATGTAATGAGTCGTAATAATAATATAACATTTTTTTATTACTACCAATCCATAAATCAGAGGTAAACGATATAATACCATTAAAAGTTTTTAGAACTTCAATAACAATTTTTTTTTATTATATAATTTTATAGTATCTGAACGAAAAGTATTTTTACAATAAGAAGTGTACTTGAGTTGGACATAATTCTACACGAGAGTAAAGTGCATTGAGTTTATCATCGTAAGCGGCATCTTTGCTACAACTGCGTATGCAGCTATTCTTTCACGAAATCTTTCATGTGAATATACAAAGGTTGAAAGAGCATAATTAGAACTGCCAAACATTAGTTCTGTCCGTTTCGGGTCAAGATCGACTGATTTTGCTTTGCAACTCCTTAATACGCACCTATTCAAATGCACCAGGCTTCCAATTAAGTTCTTTGCCACAATAATTATAACATACTTTCCAAGTATCAACTTCATTTTGAACATCAACTTTTTTACGTATCATATGTTTCCAACAATTCGAAAATTCTTTTTTGGACATTTTAGTCTCGAGTACTTCTTCTTCTTCTTCGATATGTTCCACATCAATTGGAATATTTTGAGATGCATCGTTGCCGGATGGAATACTCGAACTACTCATAAATTAATTAATCTCATTATTAGTAAAATTCATCTATAACTATTATGGCAAAAGATATTGAATATTAGAGTAAAAGAAATTGAATAGTAGAACAAATAAGTTGAAGATTGAAGTTGAAACTAAAATACTGTAAGTTAAAACTGATTGAAGTAAATTAATATGAAATTCAAAATTTTACCTCACATTTATAGCATAACAATGTAGTTGCCTTGTTAAGGCAACAATAGCTATTTTTTCATGTCATTTTTTTTTTTAAGTCTTGGCTCATTATGGGCCGTCCTTGTGGCTTGGACCTTTCTCGATTCAGCTCAAAATTTTCTTGGATGGAGTCACGAGCTGTATGAATCGACAAGTCAAATTAACATTCAGTCTTAGTCTTCATTAAGCCCCTGTTTGACCCTCATTATTTCAAAATTTAATGGGTGGAATAATATGTTTTTGGATAATGTGTGGTTGAAAAAAATGATTTTCTTTTTTGTTTATGTATAATATTATTTTATGAAAAATTGTGTAATATTATTTATTATTTTTTAAGCTTAAGCTCATTACGGCCATCTTGTGTGGCTTGGACCTTTCCGGATTCAGTTCAAAATTTTCTTGGAGTCTTTTTTTTTTTCAAGATATAATATTTGGAATAGTGTTTTATGGGAGAATGCGTGGTTGAAAAAGAAGGAAAAATTTTCGATTTATATATAGTATTATTTTATGAAATATTGTGTGATTGAAAGTAGGAAAAAAAAAAAAATATGAGATGATATGATAGAAAACCAAACAAGGATTTAGTCTTCATTAAGTGCACAAAATGGTAAAACAGTAATAATCAATAAATTCAAGGGCATCCCAATTTACACAATCAACTTTAATTCCCCCAAAAAGACAAAGACCGGGTCAGAGGATGAAAAAATAGGCATGCCTCCAACGTTAACTTTACAGCTTTAAATTAAATTAAATTGCATTTTAAATTAAAAAGAATTATCTTTTAAATTTCAATATTTTTTAATTAAATTTTCAAGTTTTAAAATATAATTTATTAAATTTCCAAGACGGACCTGAAACCATTTACTTAACCATAATTAATACTTTGAATTTTGTAATTTAAATATTGCTTCTTACCTAATTAAATTTAATATATTTAATTTCTCAGGTTTATTTTATTTTAAATTTCTGAATTTTTCTACTTTATTTTCTTTCTCAACTTTTTCTAGCAAAACCCTAATTTTACAACTCCTGCCAAAAATCCCGACTTAAGATTTTGATTTTTTCATTAGCTGTTAATGCTCTGCAAATGCAGATATTAAGCTGTAAGGTCAAGAAATTACAGTTAGCATATTCCAACAGTAGAGCCCTGTTGTACCCTGATGATCTTTGAATATTCAGAGCTGATTTCTAATTTTCAAGATTTATAGAGAATTAAATTGGGTTTCATTTCATTTATGATTTTTTGGGGTATTTTACTATTTTTCATAAGAATTTAAGTTATATATATAATTTATTGCTCATAGCTCTTTTTTTAATTTTTTTTTTTTTCCAATTTAGTGCGATCATTTGAGCTAAAATATTTGATTTTTACTCTTTTTTTTTTTTTTTTTTTTTCTCTGAAGTAGGGTTTAAGATTTTAATTTTGAGGGTTTAAAGATTTTTTATTTTTATTTCTAGTTGTTTTATAAAATGGAGGAAAAAGAAGGATTGAATGGCCCTGCAGTCACAGTGAAAGGTCATGAATCTATACAGAACTACAGCGTGGAAACAGGGGTTGAAAGCTCTGGCCAATTCAGTGGATCACCCACTGCTCCTCAACCAGCACCACCGCTCGACACGGTGGTGCTGCCTGCACATACTGAGGGGAAGAAGAAGAGGGGGAGGCCAAGGAAGCATGCTGCAGATGGTTCAGTGGTGGCATTGTCACCTATGCCAATATCGGCTTCAATTCCCTTTACCGGAGATTTTTCAGCGTGGAAACCGGGAGCAGTTCGGCCGATCGCCCATTTCAAGAAGAAGCAAAAGTTGGAAATGGAAAGTCCAGGTACTCATTTGGTTTGTTTCATTGATTCTAAGTGAGAATTTAGAATAATTATTTAGATTTACTGTTGCATTGAAATTATATATAATTAAAATGTTGTGTAGTCAATCTTTGTGGGTACGATTTTGTCATGTTTAATATTTATAGCAAGTGTACAGAAACTGGATCTACTTATCTGCTTTTCTTTAATAGGGTGCTCTTGTGTTTTTGGGTCAATTTTAAATGATATTTTACGTGCGAAATGTGGGATTCCGGCCCTTACGAAACTGCAACTGGAGATCGGGGAATCTTTCAATTCTAAGATGATGTACAGTGTACTAGATTCAAGATCTGTCTTTATTCAGAAATTGCAGGATAAAGAAATTGATGCTATGTTTGGTAGGGATCATTGGACAGTACCAGAGAAATTATGAAAAAGAAAGACGCTAATATTTAGTTCTTTATAAGGTTGAGTGCTTTTCAATACTGCGTACCAATCATGCACTAAAATTATGCATGCTACCAAGCGTGTTTGTTTTAAACATAAACCAGTTAGTATATGACCCCAGCCAATAATGCAGAGGTAAACCAGTTAGTATATGACCCCAGCCAATAATGCAGAGGAACACACCACTTACTTGGATAATTTCGGCATTTGTCTCCGATAACTGTCAAGCTTGAAAATTTCAATTTTCTTGTTATTCGGACTCCTCTGTTGGTGCATGATCAGTAAAGAAATTTACTGTTCTGGCTTAATTGTTGCAGAACTGACAAATAATAAATAATCAACACTCGTTGAAAACATCAATAATTATAGTACCTGGGCAAACCAAAGGTTTTGAGGGATAGAATCGAACATAATTGTGATGTTATTAAGAGTTTGGACAGCCAGATACAAGTTTTTGAAGTAATTGGGGTTATGAGTAAAATTTCATAAAAATTGTGTGTAATTTAGCATGCTTGTGCTTTTAGTGAACTTTTACATTCACCCTATCAAATGCCTTGACATATATCTATATTTGTAGGAGGCTCGATGGCATACTCTGTTGGTGCAAGTTTCACACCCCATGTGATTACTGTTAATGCTGGCGAGGTACCTTTAAGTATTAGTAAATTTGACGATTTCCTTTTCGTTCAGTTTGATTTGCATAAAACTTATTTTCCATTAATATATTTTCACATATCTCTATCTGAACAAGGCATCATTTTTTATATTTATTTTTATTGATTATTAATAATTTGGCCCTGTAGAGTCTTCAAGGCGAACTAATGTTCTATGTTGCAATTTGTTGTGGATGCCCATGAGCCAAGAGCTTCATTTTCTAAGGCCATTACATTTAAATAGCTCCTTTTTGTACACTGATAAACCTTCAACTTAAATTAAAGAGAAAAAAATGAGAATTTATGAAATTAAAATATGATATTTTTATTATTTTCATTGGGTATCTTAGAAAGTGTGGGGGCAGTGAATATAAGGGTCGATCTATATTTGAAGCAATTTTTGCATCCCTGCCAAATGACATTTGATCCATAAATTTTGCAATGAATGCATAACATAAGTAACAGCAATGTTAGGAAGTTAAGACGCTTTTCAATTCATACTGTTAATTTTATTAGAGCTTCGATTTTTTTTGTTTGATTTATTTCTAATGGTCGTGTTTATGTTTTTGAATCTTGATATTTCTCTCATTTTATCAGGATGTTACAATGAAGATCATATCTTTTTCTCAACAAGGGTCTAGAGCCATTTGCGTTCTGGCAGCAAATGGTGCAATATCAAATGTTACACTGCGTCAACCTAATTCTTCGGGTGGTACTTTGACCTACGAGGTGGGAGATTTTTGTGTCCATTAGAAATTTCAGAAAATGTGTTTTGAGTTATTGAATAATAATGTTTCTAAATTATAAAATGTGTGATTTCTGCAGGGCAGCTTTGAAATACTTTCTTTGATGGGATCATTTATGCTCAGCGATAATGGATTGACGAAAAGCAGATCTGGTGGGATGAGTGTCTCTCTGGCAGGGCCGGATGGCCGTGTTATGGGGGGAGGAGTTGCTGGCATGCTAGTCGCGGCTGGACCTGTTCAGGTGAGATTATTATTATTTTTTTTGAATAATGTGAATAAGACGGTACCATGTCAAATAAGGCAAGAATTACATTCATAGTTACTTCCCCCCCCCCTAAAAGTAATAGCAAAGTGACATATCCAAACATGTATATATTACAGGTTGTGCTAGGAAGCTTTATCCCGGCTCATCAGCAAGAACAAAAGCCCAAAAAATCGAAGTACGAACACACGATTGCTTTTACCCAAAGTCCTGCTAATCCTAATTCTGAAGAAAGATTCGAAGGAGCCTACAGTGGACAGAAGCCAAATTTGACCTCCTCTGCTTCCTTCCATGGAGACAACTCGACTTCTATGAACTCGATGCATGTCTCGAAGGGCATGGACCCAGAAAACAATGCCTCGCTTCAATGAGAAGATTCTGGAGAGCATAGCCATGATATTACTTGCTGATTGTGTCATTTGCATTTGTCTTGTTTGTATTTTCGCTTATTCCTGACCCCCTTTTAGAGCGTCGATTAGCTGTATGTTATCAAGCGGTTCAACCCAAAGTTTTTTTCCCTTCCCCTTTAGGCATTAGGTTTAGGACTTTGTGGTAATGTAATTGTTCTACGATACTGTTTAACTCTATCGTGTTGCGTAACTTGATGTAGAATTTTAAATGCATGAAACCGGAATTTATTGTCATTTTTATTTATATTGAAAGACAAACTTCTTTTCCCTATTTGCTCATCTATTACTTAAAGTGAAGTTTATCCTACAATCAGACAGGAAAAAGTGTTGTCTTTTCTTACTGACTTTTCTAACAACTACCCACTGAGTTTAATTACAAATCAAGCAAAGGCCTGAACAAATAATCTAAAATGAAGTTGGTTATGGAGCTAAGAAACTGATATCATCAGGAGAGAAATCTTCCTTTTATCAAAGATTGAAAAGGGAAATCTGCAAACTTAAATGCCACTAACACTTCTTATGTATAAACATGACACATGGAACATGTTTGGTATGCATTACGGACATGACTACACTATAAATTATGAGATTTTTGTATATTTTTATTCTTTAATACATTAGAATACCCAGAGAAGACTTGACTTTCATTGACACTATCACTGGACTAAACAATATGTTTTCAGCTTTTCAACCCTCCATCCTCTGTTAACTTTCTCAATAAATTCTTCGACTCTTCTTCTCAATTCATCGTCGTCATCTTCTTCTTCATCCCATCTTATTTCTTCATTGTTGACCGTTGTTATACTGACATATGATGCTTCAGCTTCTTCTTCTTCGACCAAGCTTCTATCTTCATCGTTGACAGTTATACTAACAGATGATGCTTCATCTTCATCGGTTTCGACCAATTTCTTCGCCTTCTCACTTGAAGAAGAGGCATTCTTCATGTTTGTGGAATCTTTGTTTTCATAGGCAAAGCTATGACAAGGATTAGGTTTCTTTTCATTATACTGTGAAGTAGACTTGGAACTACCAACAACTAGAATGGCAATGATTAGATTGCAGAAACAAAAAACAGCATGAGAATTGGAGGCTGCTAGGCAGATCAATTCAAATGTGGAAACAAACATGATGACAAGCAAAATTTGACAAATCCCGAGATGCCTAGTAAAAATTGTACACGATCACGTTGGTATCTTTAGATGAAGACACTTTCTATAGCTACTTCCGAAGAGCTCTTCTCTTATATATTAAATTTGAGGTCTTTGATCTTGTCGGTGTAGAAAGAACCGACTCGAGAGCACGGAGTAATTTGAGAAGATTTTTAGAGCTTGTTATCATAATAGAAATGAATCAAGCCTTTTATAGGGTGTGAGCTCTTCTAGTACAACCTAAGGATTGGATGATGAGGTGTGTTGTGGAAGCTAATGTGTGCCCACATGTCGTGTCATCGATTATAATTAATTAATCTTGACCCTTCTCTCCTAACTAAATTGTGGGTCTTAACTGCCATTCATTGTTAAATCAAAGTCTAGCATCTACCAAAGATTGCCCCACATTGACACTCAGTTCCTACTTCCTAATGGTGTATTAGTCACTATCAGTTTCTAATGCAGTATTCATGTATAATCTTGTCAAATTACTAAACCATCTCATCTAAAAATTTAAACAGTTAAAAATTATATTTGTCAAAATTTAGTGTCCAACATGCTCCTCATATGCCGAGTCCAACTCAATTATTGGTATGGAGAAAATATCTGTCAATTCTTTGAAATATCTCTTTCGATTCAAAATCTTGGTGTAACTTTTGATCTATTTTTTTCATTAAAATACTCCATACTTGCATAATTCTCATGAATAAGTGACATTGAGATTTGAAAACACCTTTAACTACTATTAACAGTATTGAGTATGGCTAATTGGCATCACTAGCCTAGATAACACTAATGTGATATTAAACGAGAAGAACAATTAATAGGGTTTTTGGTATGGATTAAAATTAGATTTTTTAGTAGATTGTGGTGGAAGTTTTTGAAATGTGTGATTGAATAGTTGTAGGATCCATAAAAGATGTGGTTGATATTGATTGTTTGATTTTGACTTAAATTATAATCAGATTTTAATTGGTACTAAACAAGCTCTAAATAAGTCAATTAATTTTATCTTTCATTGAATCTTATCACATAATGTTACCTAGATTGCAACATTATTCATATTAACCACTTCATTTACAATTTTAAATTGTTAAAAAAATCACTCAAATTTAATCATCAACACGTACTTAACCTCTTCATTGGTTTAATGATTTGATCCAAGAAATTACCGTTGGTTGCATATCATAATTAAGCCTTCCGACTGAAGTAAGTATACAGCGAAAGAGAAAAGAGGTTGTAAGTTAAACTGTCTAATCCTCTTTCCATCTTGGGCAAGCAAGAAGTTAAAAAAGTGGCAGTAATATTTGACAAATGTAAAGCTGGAACAGAATCCACATTCTGGGGCATCTGAAGAAAAACATAGCTAATTTTTTTTTTTTTTTTGAAAATTCAGATTTTTCAAAAATTGATTTTGAATTCACTCATACTGTTGGAAAACTTCACCGTAGGAGGAGAGAAAAACAATCTTGGAGTAGCAACAAAACAAGAAATCAAACTTCGAATAAAGCCCAAACACGTGATCGTTGTCCTCAAATAATATTTGTTCCTTCTCCGGTAAATAGAGATGCTAATAGGTTTTCCGGCAAATGGTTTGAAGGATTAATCAAGCCTTGTTGTAGAAATACCAAAGTACAAGTATTTCTACCCAAAACTCAAGAACATAATAAGAAGATTATGAATATGAATAGAAAATTGGATATGAATTTGATTGTAGAGAGTATAAGCATAAAACAATGTTTTTCAATTGTATTCACTAAGAACATGGCTCCTCTATTTATAGGTCTCACTATTGTACACGAATTGGTGCCAAAAAAGTGTTGAAAGGGCACCAAATTCAAGTGACAAACGGTAGGAAACCGTCCTCCAACGATCACATGATATGTACTATGCGACCGCATAGTACAAAACTATGCGGTCGCATAGTTCTACTCGGACAGAAATTTGAGGCTTCTGTCCATTTCTATGCGACCACATAGGATTTGTTCTATGCGGTCGCATAGAACAAATTCCGACCTTCCAGTTCTTCTTCGTTTGTTTGTTTTGAACAACCATTTCTCAACAATCCCCCACTTGTTCAAAATGAACAAGTCTTACATTCAATTGTAAACGATACTCATGCCTAAGGATTAGATATCTTTCGATTTGAATCTAACCATAGTGTGATTCTAACAAGGTAAAGTCGGAGTCAAAGGTAGCATGAAACTTTGAACCAGTTATTCCATGTGACAAAACCGGTAAAAACACACACAAGAGTACCACGTGTTCTCAAGTTCCTCAAACTCGCTTAGCGCTTTTATGGCCTTGTGCTCATCCTTTTCGACAAACTTTTAAGAGAGTAACTCTAACTCTCTATTGAGGCGGCACCACCTCGAAGTTCGTCTAGGTGAAATTCTTCCAGCATCTTTGTTACTTTTAGAGATGTTTGTGCTCTTAGCACTGAACTTCATTAAGAACTTGAAGCTCAACCCTCACTTCAGTAACAACCAGCATTATTTAACTAGGATACGGTTATCGCAGATTTGAATAATGCTGAAACTATCCACATATCAAATGACTTGTTGTTACCCTTTGAACCCGTGAATTACCTTTTAAGTAATGACAGGTAGGGTTGCTATCATTGGTGAATCTTTCTATTTTGAGAGTTTCAACCCCATCCTACTCGATGTAGATGTTACTAAATCTCGATTTAGAGGTTTAGTTAGAGGATCCGCTAGATTCTCGATAGACTTAACATAATTTAGGGAAATTATTCCATCTTTGATTAATTTCCTTATGTAGTCGTGTCTAAGACTCATATGTCTAGACTTTCTGTTGTATACCTCGTTGTATGCTTTAGCTAATGTGGCTTGACTATCACACATGATAGATATTGAAGATGTATTTTTCGGTCCCAAAGGTATCTCATAAAGGAGATCCTTAAGCCACTCAGCTTCTTTCCCGGTATCCGATAATGCTACGAATTCGGATTCCATGGTCGAGTGTGTTATACATGTTGTTTCTTTGATTTCCAAGAAACAGCTCCTCCTCCAAGAGTGAACACCCAACCGGAAGTGGATTTATTCTCACCCGTGCTAGATATCCAACTAGTATCGGTAAATCCTTCCAAGACAGCCGGGAATTTAGTATATCGTAGGCTTAAGCCCTTGGTCTTCTTTAAATACCCAAGAACTCTTCCAATGGCCTTCCAATGATCATTACTTGGATTACTAGTAAACCTACTTAGTTTACTAATTACGAATGCTACGTCTAGTCTTGTGCATTGAACTGCATACATAAGACTTTCAATAACACTTGCGTATTCCAATTGAGCAATTGCCCTTCCATCATTCTTTACAAGTTTTAAACTTGGATCAATTGGGGTACTTGCTTCCTTTATGTTCAAATGTTTGAACTTGTTTATCACATTCTCAATATAATATGATTGACTTAAATGGTAACCCCCACTAGTCTTTGTGACTTTGATACCCAAAATGGTATCCACTTGTCCAAGATCCTTCATCTTGAATGTGGAAGATAGAAACCTCTTTGTTTCTTTTATTCCATCCATGTGATTACTCATAATCAACATGTCATCAACATATAGACATATAAATATCACATAATCATCATATACTTTTGAATATAAACATTTATCTACACTATTATGTTTAAAACCAAACGAAATTATAGCTGAGTCAAATTTCTCATGTCACTTTTTAGGTGCCTGTTTTAAACCGTATAACGATTTTACTAACTTGCACACTCTATGTTCATTTTCGGGTAGAGCAAAACCTTCAGGTTGCTCCATATAAACCTCCTCATCAAGATCCCCATTCAAGAATGCCGTCTTGACATCCATTTGGTGAACATGCAAGTCATGTATCGAAGCTAGTGCAAATAATATCCTTATCGATGTTATTCTAGCTACCGGTGTATATGTATCAAAATAATCTATTCCTTCTCTTTGCCGATATCCTTTAGCTACTAATCTAGCTTTAAAGGTATTTAGAAAACCATCAACATTGTATTTTCTCCTGAATACTCATTTACAACCAATAGGTTTGGATCCGGGTGGTAAATCGACAAGCTCCCAAGTATTATTTGACATTATTGAATCCATTTCATCTTTGATTGCATCTTTCCAAAACATGCTATCACGAGAAGTCATAGCTTCTCTATAAGTTTTAGGATCGGTTTCCACATGTAGAACAAATGGAGTTGTTCTTACTACATTCAATTCATTACCTTCTACTAAGTAAAAAGAAATGCGTTGAGAATCAATTTCATCCGGTCCTAAATACTTCTCAATTCGAGTTCTTTTGCTTCTTCGTGGCTCACTTGACTCATCAACACCTTTAGAAGATGTTTCATCTTGTGTTCCACTTGAGCTAGGGATGTCTAAGAGATTTTTCCTCAATTCATTATCCGAAGATAAAGAATCCTCAAAAAACTCTACATCACTTGATTCAATAATCACATTGGTCTCCAAGTTTAATAATCTATATGATTTGCTATTGCTAGCATATCCAACAAAGACACATTTAATGCCTCTTGGACCCAACTTGGTCCTATTAGGATTTGTGTTCTTACAATAAGCAAGACACCCCCACACTTTGAAGTATCCAATGTTAGGTTTTCTTCCTTTCCAAGATTCATAAGGAGAAACCTTAGTTTGTTTAGAAGGAATTCTATTCAATATCCTACATGCACTTAACAAGGCCTCACCCCACAAATTAAATGGCAACTTAGTATAGATAAGCATGGCATTTATCATTTCAACTAAAGTTCTATTTTTTCTTTCAGCTAAACCATTTTGTTCCGGTGTTCTAGGTGCCGAACATTGGTGAATTATGCCATGTTGTTCACAAAATATGTTGAAATCACTAGAAAAATATTCTCCACCTCTATCACTTCTTAAGGTTTTTATTTTCTTATTTAAGTGATTTTCAACCTCATTTTTATATACTTTAAATATATCAAAAGCTTCACTTTTATGTTTCATTAGATAAACATATGTGTATCTAGTACAATCATCAATAAAGGTAATAAAATACCTATTTCCACCTCTAGTTAACATGTCATTTAATTCACAAATATCCGTATGAATTAGTTTTAAGATACTAGATGTCCTTTTTACACTTTGATAAGGCTTTTTAACCATTTTTGCTTCTACACAAGTTTTGCATTTAAAGACATCATTTTCATCATATAAAATTAAGTCACATTTCATTATACGTTTCATAGTACTTTTTCCAATATGTCCTAATCTAGCATGCCATAATGAAAATAAATCAACAACATAAGCAAAGTTATTTTTATTCTCATTCAAATTGTCAACAGTACATAATTTGACCATTCCTTCACTAGAATAGCCTTTTTCAACAAATTTCTCATTTAGGGATAATACAAGTTTTCCGGATTCAAATACACTTTTGATACCCGATTTTCCTAAGAGATTTCCACTAACCAAGTTTCTAGTCATGTCGGGAACATATAGTACATTCGTCAAGGTAATGATTTTGCCGGAAGTAAAGATGATATCCACACTTCCTTTTCCAATCACTTTAGATCGAACCTCATTACCCATTTGAATCTCTTGGTCTCCATCAACTTCATGATAAATCTTGAAAGAAGATTTGTCATATGATACATGTATTGTAGTACAAGTATCATACCACCATCCGGGAACTTTTCCCTTGATTGCATTGATTTCACAAATGGTGGCCACAATTCTATCTTCTTTGATGGAGTTCACTTTGCCCTCGAAGTTGTTTTGTTTTCGGTGTCTACAATCTTTTGCATAGTGACCAGATTTGCCACACACAAAACAACCTCCTTTTGTCTTCTTCTTGAACTTGTTGAAGTTCGTTGAAGGCTTTCTCTTGTTGGATTTTGTTGGCGGTTCTATCTTCTCTATTGCATTTGCTTTAGAAGTGCCTTCATAAGAGGTTTCACTCTTATCACGCATTCTTGACTCTTCCTCAATGCGCAAATATTTTTGCAATTGTTCCAAGAAGTGATCCTTGGAACTATGCATAATTTTCTTCCGATATCCTTTCCAAGTACCGGGGAGTTTTGCAATAATTGCCTCCACTTGAAAGGTCTCCGGGATTTCAATCTTCACCGCCTTCAATTTGTTGACTAACACTTGCAATTCATGAATTTGGGGAAGCAAGGGGATGTTTTCAAGAAATTTAAAATCGAAGTACTTAGAAATTAAAAATTTCTTGGTACCTTCTTCTTCCACTTTGTACTTACTTTCCAATGCATCCCATATTTCTTTTGGTGATGTTGTGTTGGTGTATAGATCATACAATCGATCCGACAAAGAGTTGAGAATATGACCACGGCATATCAATTCGTCCTCTTCATGCTTCTTTCTATTCACCCTTGATTCATCGGTGTCTTTGTCGGATGGTTCGGGTAGATCTTCCAAGTTTGGATCAAGTACATAAAAAATCTTTAACGCCGTAAGAAGGAATTTCAACTTATCTTGCCATCTTGTGAAGTTCGTGCCATCAAATCGATCCAACCGAACCAAGTCTTGATTCATCAACTTTATGGTAGCCATAGTTGTTTCACTCTCCATTGTAGTAAATATTGTTTGAAATTATTGGAAAACTTTACCGTAGGAGGAGAGAAAAACAATCTTAGAGTAGCAACAAAACAAGAAATCAAACTTCGAATAAGGCCCAAACACGTGATCGTTGTCCTCAAACAATATTTGCCCCTTCTCCGGTAAATAGAGATGCTAAAAGGTTTTCCGGCAAATGGTTTGAAGGATTAATCAAGCCTTGTTGTAGAAATACCAAAGCACAAGTATTTCTACCCAAAACTCAAGAACACAATAAGAAGATTATGAATGTGAATAGAAAATTGGATATGAATTTGATTGTAGAGAGTATAAGCATAAAACAATATTTTTCAATTGTATTCACTAAGAACATGGCTCCTCTATTTATAGGCCTCACTATTGTACACGAATTGGTGCCAAAAAAGTGTTGAAAGGGCACCAAATTCAAGTGACAAACGGTAGGAAACCGTCCTCCAACGGTCACATGATATGTACTATACGACTGCATAGTACAACTATGCGGTCGCATAGTTCTACTCGGACAAAAATTTGAGGCTTCTGTCCATTTCTATGCGACCACATAGGATTTGTTCTATGCGATCGCATAGAACAAATTCCGACCTTCCAGTTCTTCTTCGTTTGTTTGTTTTGAACAACCATTTCTCAACACATACTGGCTAAGATTCTACTTTAATAAACAAATGCATTAAAACTATAAGCGTATCAAATCTACCGACTCAAAAAAAAAAAAAAAAAAAAAAAAAGAAGCTCCAAGTGATGATATGCTTCAAGGGAAAAATATTGTCAATCACCATTGAGAATCTCATTCCTAAAACACAACGGGCAATGGCACATTTGATATACAGGACTAGAAATGAAGAAGATAAGTTAAAATTTTCGATTGCATAGTATTGTCCAATAATGCGTACTGAATATGCACAAAATGTCTATGTAGCGTTCAAAACAATGGCAGATCCGGGAACAAAGGGCGTAACGCTAATTTTGAGATTGACAAGTCAAGTTCCACTAAAAACTCATTGACAACAACAGCAATGAAGCAATAATCAAGATCATATAAAGTAAATGCTTCAATTGAACACACATAAAATTAAATATCCCAAATTTGTGAGCACAGACAAAATCTATGACTTGAAAAGGCTCAGACTGGCTAAAAGAGGCCATTCGTAAATTATTTGCACCATAACACTATCCAATATCTCATCTTTTCTGTTTCTTTTTACCAGAAAATTTGCGTTTCCCAAAGCCTCTTATATCATCTGTGGTCTCAACTGTCTTTTGCTTCTTCAACCCTTTCTTCCCTCCAAATCCAAACTTGGAATCCCTAAATTCCCTATTCTTCCGGTTTATATCCAATCCGTTCTTCCCCATTCCGCCAACCAGTTTTGCTTTCCCTCCAGAACGATCTCCAGGATCCACCCCATGCCTCTTCTTATTCGATCTCTCAAACGCTTTTCCATTCTCAAAATCCAAATCAAAGTTGCCATCTTTATTTTCCCCTACAAATCCACTCTGCTGGCTTTTCTTTCTCCACTTCTTAACAGATTCTATATCTTCTTTCTTCTGCTTGGCCCTCTCCTTTAGCTTCTGTGCCTGTATCTCTTTAGCTAACTTCTTATTCTCTCTAGCCTTAATTCTTTCCTCAGCCTCCTCGACATTTCTTTTTTCACTTAACAGTCGGCTCTTAACTTTCTCCATGTGCGTATCAGACTTGACCATGTTTGCATAATAATCAAAAGGCCTAAGAAAAGGAAGCCCCATTGACTGAAGTTCTACAAAAGCCTGCCTCGTGCCCTCTAATGCCTGGGTGTAGAAAGCAAGCTCCCGTATCAAGTCATCATTTACGTCCACCTCTTGCTCCTTATCGATATTGATCAAAAGCTGTGTATCCATTTAACATTGTCGAGCCAGCTTATATCTCCGAGTTTATCAAACAAGCCATCTTTGTTGTTTACAGCATTCTTTGAAGGTTCAGTTAGTTTCACATCTTCATCTTCTTCTGATTCTGATTCTGACACGACCCGTCCCGAATCCCCCGAATGGACTAAACACGTGTCGTGCGCCGATGGTAAATACCAGCTAAATGCCGAATCCACCATCAAGGCAACCGTGATCTACTTTGATTGTGACATATATTTATAAAAATTTGACAGAGTTTCCCCTGAAATATTGACAAATCCAACCTAAACATCAACAAATACTTCATATAAACATTCATACCAAATACTTAGACCACCACATCCACCAATACCATCACAACAAAACAAAATGAAACCAACTTCGACCGAATACATCTACTACAACCATTATGTCTACATGTAAGCATTACATCCATTGTAATACTCAACAACAAAGTGCACCTTAACAAAATGCTAGACAAAGTGTTAAATACATAAAACTCCCCAACAAATCATTACATGCCATGATAAAGTTAAAATCATACAACTAAATGATGATGACCAGGCTTTGAGACTTCAACAGGCTTTCCAAGTATCTCAAGTTCAGCAGCCTCCTGATAGGAAAAACATGACAAATTATATGAGCTTGTAACTCAGTGAGTGGATAATTTTGCAAACAAATATCCTTTTTCCATTTATGTTAACTTTCTGAAAATCTTTATATCTTAGCAACTTTAAAAACATTCTGAAAGCTGGTAAACTTTTAGAATTAAATATAATGGAATCATAAAAACCTTTATTCTATAAACTGCATAAACTAGATTCTGTATTTTGAAATCTGAAATCTGATAAACTGTATAACTCTGACAATCCGTAAATCTACAACTGAATAAGCATAATATGATATAAAGTGTCACACCAATAAGTACCCCAAAGAATAGCCTTACTCATGTACAGAGTAATCTCAATGTACAAGGCAAAGCCATTCAAATCTGATAATCTGGTCATACGTACGCAGAGCTGCCCCAAAGGCTAAGCACCCCAGTACACGGCCCAAAGCCTATGTGTGTACAAGAGTGGGTCCCAAAGACCTCTGATAATCTGGTCATACACTGTGGAAACACATTCACATCAGTGCAGAGCGGGTAAAATCGTCATAACTGGTCATACACTGTGGAAACACATTCACACAAGTGCAGAGCGGGTAAATCACCTGGGTACTTTCTGGAGGTTTTAAAAACAACTATAGATATACTAAAACATGTAATACGAATATAACATGCTGATAAAATGATTTACCTGAGCTGAACTTAACTTTAAAAAAATATGATTATAAAATTTACTTTATTCTGAAAATCATGCTTCCTAAATCCATTGTATGAAATAATTAACTGTTGAATCTAATAAAAATTTGATAAATACTAATTTCTGAAAAATAAGCTTTTTCACTCACAAAGTACGAGCTACAAGCTAGATTGGCTGATAAACGTTCCCAATTTCTTCGTCACCACCTGAAACACGAGATAATAACCAATTTAACCACCATCTACACAAGAACTCTTAATAACTAATGCTATACTATTTAAACAAATTTTCTCGATACTTGAAGAAATTTCCCAATTTATTCATTTACACAATAGGGATTAATTACACTTTCTATTCCCTTTACTAATAATTAATTCATCGAGATAACCTTCATTCCAAGCATAATGTAATACTTACTTCAATTCATACATCCCATTAAATTTCATTTTTATCCCATAATTCATACATCCCACTAAGTATTTCATCAACCTTATCATTACTCACCAAATATCCTTACTTAATAATCCAATTGAAAATCTAGGGTTTACTAAAAACTGAAATTTATTAACATAATGAAATTGAAAATTAAATAATCAATAAACTTGAACTCCAATCGCACCTTTATTCCAAAAATTCGAAATTTTCGAACCAAATCAAAACCCTAGAAATTTAATATAATATAATCTCTACCTCTTGAAGAAAATAAAACCATAAAAGAATAAAATTCAAGCTTAAAATACATCTTTACCCTTTTTCTTCTTTTTCTCCTCTTTCTTCTTCCTTTTCCTTCTCCTTTTTCCCTTTCTTTTTCCTCCTTTTCTACGGTTTTCTCTTCTCTGCCGGGGCTCTCACCTTCTAGTGTGTGTGGTATGTGTTTTCAAATGAAAAGGATGGGTCAAAAGTCTATTAAAATGGGTCCAAGTCCAAACTTTGCAAAATACGCCCCTCAACTCTCATATAAAAATTTATTTGGCCCTTATAACTTTCATTATTAAAAAAGCAATTTTTCAACTTAAAATATATCCAATTAAATCCTCAAGTATTGCAAATTTATTAAATAAACACCCCCAAAATAATTTTTTCTCATTTTAGTCCTTATTTGACTTGATTTTGACTAGTCAATTTTTGAATTTGACTAAAAGAAAACTTGGTTGTAACAATCTTACCTCCTTTAAGAATTTCATCCTCGAAATTCAACTTGCAACTAGCTAGTCACTGAATAAATGGGGATATTGAGCACGCATTTGATCTTCATTCTCCCATGTAGCCTCTTCCAGCGTCTGATTCTGTCAAATAACCTTCACAAGTGCAATTGTCTTGTTCCGTTGAATATGTACTTTTTTGTCTACAATTCTCACTGGCTCTTCTATATAAGTCAAATTCTCCTTCAAATGAACTGGTTGAGCCTCTAAAATATGGGAAGGATCTGCAATGTACTTGCGAAGCATAGAAACATGAAAAACATCATGGATCCTGGATAATTCACCTGGCAGATTCAAACGATATGCAACTGGGCCAATCCGCTCAGTAATTTGATACGGTCCAATATATTGTGGACTCAACTTGCCTCGTTTTCCGAATCTCAACACCCCTTTCCAAGGCGACAATTTCAAAAATACTCTATCTCCAATTGCAAATTTAAGATCTTTCCTGAGCCTATTTGCGTAACTTTTTTGTCTATCTTGTGCTATCTTTAAATTTTCCCTGATCAATTTCTGAAGTCATTTGAACCAATTCAGGGCCCAATAACTTTCTCTTACCAGCTTCATCCCAACACACTGGCGTTCTGCACTTTCTACCATATAATGCTTCGAAAGGAGCCATTTCTATACTAGAGTGGTAACTGTTATTGTAAGCAAACTCCATCAAAGACAAATGAGTATCCCAGCTATCCTTGAACTTCAAAACACAAGCCCTCAACATATCCTCAAAAGTTTGTATGGTCCTCTCTGATTGACCATCTGTCTGAGGATGAAAAGCTGTACTAAAATGTAGCTTAGTACCCAAAGCTTCTTGCAAACTAGGCCAAAATTTAGATGTAAATCGAGGATCTCTATCTGATACAATAGATAAATGAGTACCATATAAGCTCACTATTTCGTCCACATACAGCTTTGCCAACTTATTTAAAGAATAAGTAGCTTTGATCGGTAGAAATTTAGCAGTCTTGGTCAGACGATCTACAATAATCCAAACACCATCATGACCATTCTGAGTACGAGGAAGACCAAATAAGAAATCCATCGTAATGTGCTCCCACTTCCACTCTGGAATAGGCAATGGTTGTAAAAGTCCTGCTATTTTATGACGAATTGGCTTTACCTGCTGACATATAAGACATTTAGATACAAAATCTGCTATCTCTCTCTTCATACCAAGCCACCAGTAATGATCTTTCAATATGTGATACATTTTAATACTGCCTGGATCCATAGCATAAGCAGAACTATGTGCCTCTTCCAAAATCTCCTTCTTCAATTTTGGGATATCTGGAATACATAATCTATTACCCATAATCAGTGCACCATCATCTCTTATTACATAATCTGTTCTTAGCCCAGCACTAACTTCTGCTTTCAATGTTCTCAGTGTCGGATCTTGAGATTGAGCTTCTCTAACCTTATCAATCAAAGTAGGCCTCACTTGAAAATAAGCTAATATCGCACCTGAAGTAGTAGCTGACAGTTGAGCATGCAACTTTTTAAACTCGCCCATCAGAGAAGCACATGCTGCACTAGATGGAGAGGAAGAACCAATCTTTCTACTGAGAGCATCTGCAACTACATTAGCTTTCCCCGGATGGTAGTCAATCTTGCAATCATAATCCTTTATCAATTCTAACCATCTTCTTTGTCTCAAATTCAATTCCTTCTGATCGAAGATATACTTCAAGCTTTTATGATCAGTAAATATTTGACATTTTTCACCATAGAGATAATGTCTCCAAATCTTTAGTGCTAACACTACTGCAGCTAACTCCAAATCATGTGTTGGATAATTCAACTCATGCTTCTTCAATTGTCTGGAAGCATAGGCTATAACCTTTCCATTCTACATTAAAACACAACCCAGTTTTTGGCGTGAAGCATCACTATAGATCACAAACTCCTCACCAGGAGATGGAAGAGTAAGTATAGGAGCAGAAACTAATCTTTTCTTCAACTCTTGAAAACTCTTTTCACATTCCTCAGTCCACACAAATTTGGAATTCTTACGAGTCAAACTAGTCAGAGGAAGAGCAATTTTGGAGAAATTTTCTACAAACCGACGGTAGTAACCTGCTAGCCCAAGGAAACTCCGTACTTCTGTTACATTAGTAGGGCATTCCCATTTCATTATCGCCTCAATTTTCTGAGGATCTACATAGATGCCTTCTTGGGAGATAACATGACCTAGAAACACAACTTTATCCAGCCAGAATTCACATTTGCTGAACTTAGCATACAGTTGCTTATCTCGCAATGTATGTAAAATAATCCTCAAGTGCTCAGTATGCTCATCACAACTGCGAGAATAAACCAATATATCATCAATAAAAACAATCACAAATTTGTCTAAATATGGGTGAAGTACCCTATTCATCAAGTCCATAAATGCAGCCGGAGCATTAGTTAATCCAAATGGCATCACAAAAAATTCATAATGGCCATATCGAGACCTGAAAGCTGTCTTTGGTACATCCACATCTCTAATTCTGAGCTGATGATACCCCGAACGCAGATCGATCTTTGAAAATACTGAGGCACCTCTAAGTTGATCAAACAAATCATCAATGCGAGGCAAAGGATATTTGTTGCGGATAGTCACTTTATTCAACTGTCGATAGTCAATACATAATCTCATTGTGCCATCTTTCTTCTTTACCAACAAAACTGGTGCCCCCCATGGGGATACACTGGGTCTAATGAAACCCTTATCAACCAAATCTTGTAATTGTACTTTTAATTCTATCAACTCTTTCGGAGCCATCCAATAAGGTGCCTGTGAAATAGGTGTTGTCCCGGAGATCAAATCAATAGAAAACTCGATCTCCCTGTCTGGGGGTAATCCCGGAAGGTCTTCTGGAAAGACATCTGAAAATTCTCGCACAACTGATATGTCGTCAATTTTCAGTTTAGTGATCTGGGTATCAATCACATGAGCCAAATATGCCTGACAACCCTTTTTTAGCATTCTTCGAGCATCCAGAATAGATATCACACAAGATGGCAATATTCTGCGCTCTCTAGTGAGAACAATTTCAAGCTCTCCTGGACTTCTAAATACCACTTCCTTACGAAAACAATCAACTGAAGCCCGATGGTAGGATAGAAAGTCCATTCCCAAAATAACATCAAAATCATGAATATTTAGTGGAATTAGATCTGTTTTTAACTCATGATTGCTCACCTTAATCTTACAATCCTTATATACCCGATCAGCTAAAAGTGAATCCCCTACTGGAGTTGTTACTACCAACTCACTGTCTAAAGGCTCTGACATATGATTAGCATGGCTAGCAAGTGCATGAGAAATAAAGGAGTGGGTAGCACCCGAATCAATTAAAGAACGAGCATTTCTACCAAAAATAGATAACATACCCACTACCACATCTGGGGACTCCTCTGCCTCCTGCTGGGTCATAGCAAACACCTTGCCATGAGTCTTGGATCGACCTGCCTGGGTTCCCTGTCTAGAAGCACTGCCCCTAGCAACATTAGATGATGCGCCACCTGTCGACCCTGCTGTTTTAGCTCTCTGATCCTGCTTCTGTCTAGCTGTATTGTTCCTAGGCTGAGAAAATACAATTTGAGGTGTTCCTATCTGCTGAGATCGAGCTGGACAATCTTTCTTTAGGTGTCCCATCTGACCACACTGGTAACAAACCCCAGCTCCTCTAAGACACTCTCCTGGATGAAACTTTCCACAGGAAAGACACTGTGGAAAACTACGGTGATCAGAACCTTGCACACGAGAATGGCTCCCCACCGACTGCTGTACAGAATTTTGACTATGACCCGATCCCTGACTGGACCCAGAACTCCGAGATTTAGATTTAAAACTGTAATGTCTCGAAATTTTTAGAATAAAAATTTATTTATTCTATATGTTATTTTTTTATTATTTTGAAAAGTTTATGGATTAAAGTGAAGCATATTTTAAATCTTTATATTTTTGGGCCAAATAATTAAATTTTGATAGGGCAAATATAAGTATATCAATATTATACTCATTGGATAGCTCGTTTTAAATCATATATTTTAGGCCCAAGAAAAAGTCGATTCGGATATGTTAAACCCAAGTTATTGACATTTTAAGATTTTATCTCAAAAGTAATTTATAAATTGGTTTTGATTTTTGGTGTAAATTGTGGTTTTCACGTGTAGGGTTGGATGATAAATAGGATGATTTATTTTATTATTATATTCAAGTGTAAATTTTTCCTAGCATGCCAATTGTCCCATGTGGTGGTTAGTTGAGATATATCATGATTTGTTTTACCAAAATATTCACTATCCAATTGATTTTACCACCACACGTAGAGTACTAATTGTATTTCATATTTATAAAAAGATTATTAGTTAATTGTAATTCTATTTTAAGTAGAATAATTGTTAACTGTTAATTATGATTGTGTATATATTATGATATTTATTTTCAAATTAAAAATGAAATTTGAAGGTTGTATATATCCACATTAGGATTTTATCCTCATGTAATTAGATATCTTTTAAATTCGAAATTCTTGATAAGATGACTTATCTGTTAAGAGTCCAATTTAATTTGAAATTAAGAGTTTTATTTGGAGTCTATTAAGTCATCATTATCTATTAATCACTATAAATACCATACATATGTCACATTTTTTTTACACACACATACTTTTATACGGTAGAAAGAGAGAGAGAGAAAGAGAAAAGAGAAAGAGAGAGGGTACTACCTGTAGTGAGAGAAAGAGAAAGGTTGTGAAAAGTCAAGTACACACATCATTGTCAAGCAATTCTTCACCCAAAGCAGGAAGATAAATATTTTTAACGTGCCGGTAGACAATTTTAATATTCTAATAACAAGGTAAGATACTTATGTGCAAAGTGATATGTTTCTTTACGCTTTTATGTTCAATTAAATATGCATGGATTATCAGTGGACCTTCGGGTTCTTAAGAAAAAGATATGAGATTATAAGAGGACCTAAGATGGGTGTGTCGCTTGGTCACCGATGTACTCCATTAAGAGAAGAGTGGTATGAAATGTTATTTTATTGCATATAATTGTATGTAGAAACTGCACGTATCTTACTGGGTGTTTTTAAAATACTCACTCTTACAAATTCTACAGGCTAGTTCGGGTCGATTGGAACAGTGACGGGGTGGTGCAGTGGACTGCCAAGGGATCCGAAGAAAAGGAATCTCGACAAATAAAATTTCTAGGTTTTACTGCATTTTAAATTTATTGTCTTACAAGAATGTTTAGGTTGTTTTTATTTATTTCTTTCTTTAAAGACATGATTTTACGATTATTTACGAATGTTCTGTTTATTTGGAGAATAAAATGTTATCTTTCCGTATTTAAGTAAATGAGATTATTCTTGGTAACACCTCAAAAGATGTATGAAAAATTGGGGCGTTACAAAAACTGCCAGAGTTATTGACACCAGGCCAAAATCCTTTTCTGTTCTTTTTGAACCTTTCTCCTGAGGTTCCTGTTTGACTGCGACCCCCACGGAAAGTCATTTGAGCTCCTTGATTACGTCCTTCACGAATTGCTGCCTCCACCCTTAATGCAGCCTCTACCAACATACCAAAATTCTGATGCCCATGTGCGGTAACCATAGGTCGAAGGTCGGCTCTCAATCCTTGCTCGAACCGTCTACACCTATCTCTTTCCTCAGCAACTAAAGCACTAGCATACTTAGACAGTTCTACAAACCTTACATGATATTCAGCAACAGACATCGACCCCTGAACCAATCTTAAAAATTCATTTTGTTTTGCATCCCGATAGAATGGAGGATAGTATGTTTCATAAAAAGCTTCCTTAAACATAGTCCAGGTGATGACCACTAGGATCAGGATATCGACCTCGAAATGAACCCCACCAATCTGCAGCTCCTCCTTTCAGTAAAAATACAGCAAGGCGTAATTTCTTTTCATCTGAACATTCCATCACATCAAATATACTTTCCAACGTCTTCATCTAAAGCTCAGCATCAACTGGATCAGGTGTACCCATAAAAGATTTTGCCCCAAGTTTCATAGCCCTCTCAATAGAGTTATCTCTATCAGAATTGGGTAGAAGGGAAGCAATAGCAGCAACTATTCTGTCGGTGGCATGGTTAGGTTGCACCTGAAACTGGTGAACAGATTCTGCGGCGCCACTGGCCCCTTCAACATGTCCTCCCTCAGAAGCATCACGAGCTTGAGATATTGGATTTTGATGCCTGCGAGTTCTGCGACCACTACGCATGATTTACCTACAATATTGTAGGATATATGAACATCAGATACATGCAATGTTACCTATAAACTTTAGGACCATGCTCTGATACCAATTGATACGACCTGTCCCGAATCCCCCTAATAGACTAGACATGTGTCGTGCGTCGATGGTAAATACCAGCTAAATGCCGGATCCACCATCAAGGCAACCGTGATCTACTTTGACTGTGACATATATTTATAAAAATTTGACAGAGTTTCCCCTGAAATATTGACAAATCCAACCTAAACATCAACAAATACTTCATATAAACATTCATACCAAATACTTAGACCACCACATCCACCAATACCATCACAACAAAACAAAATGAAACCAACTTCGACCGAATACATCTACTACAACCATTATGTCTACATGTAAGCATTACATCCATTGTAATACTCAACAACAAAGTGCACCTTAACAAAATGCTAGACAAAGTGTTAAATACATAAAACTCCCCCACAAAAATCATTACATGCCATGATAAAGTTAAAATCATGCAACTAAATGATGATGACCAGGCTTTGAGACTTCAACAGGCTTTCCAAGTATCTCAAGTTCAGCAGCCTCCTGATAGGAAAAACATGACAAATTATATGAGCTTGTAACTCAGTGAGTGGATAATTTTGCAAACAAATATCCTTTTTCCATTTATGTTAACTTTTTGAAAATCTTTATATCTTAGCAACTTTAAAAACATTCTGAAAGCTGGTAAACTTTTAGAATTAAATATAATGGAATCATAAAAACCTTTATTCTATAAACTGCATAAACTAGATTCTGTATTTTGAAATCTGAAATCTGATAAACTGTATAACTCTGACAATTCGTAAATCTACAACTGAATAAGCATAATATGATATAAAGTGTCACACCAATAAGTACCCCAAAGAATAGCCTTACTTATGTACAGAGTAATCTCAATGTACAAGGCAAAGCCATTCAAATCTGATAATCTGGTCATACGTACGCAGAGCTGCCCCAAAGGCTAAGCACCCCAGTACACGGCCCAAAGCCTATGTGTGTACAAGAGTGGGTCCCAAAGACCTCTGATAATCTGGTCATACACTGTGGAAACACATTCACATCAGTGCAGAGCGGGTAAAATTGTCATAACTGGTCATACACTGTGGAAACACATTCACACAAGTGCAGAGCGGGTAAATCATCTGGGTACTTTCTGGAGGTTTTAAAAACAACTATAGATATACTAAAACATGTAATACGAATATAACATGCTGATAAAATGATTTACCTGAGCTGAACTTAACTTTAAAAAAATATGATTATAAAATTTACTTTATTCTGAAAATCATGCTTCCTAAATCCATTGTATGAAATAATTAACTGTTGAATCTAATAAAAATTTGATAAATACTAATTTCTGAAAAATAAGCTTTTTCACTCACAAAGTACGAGCTACAAGCTAGATTGGCTGATAAACGTTCCCAATTTCTTCGTCACCACCTGAAACACGAGATAATAACCAATTTAACCACCATCTACACAAGAACTCTTAATATCTAATGCTATACTATTTAAACAAATTTTCTCGATACTTGAAGAAATTTCCCAATTTATTCATTTACACAATAGGGATTAATTACACTTTCTACTCCCTTTACTAATAATTAATTCATCGAGATAACCTTCATTCCAAGCATAATGTAATACTTACTTCAATCAAGAGACCACTAGTGACTATAATTCCACCCATTAAATTTCCTTTTTATCCCATAATTCATACATCCCACTAAGTATTTCATCAACCTTATCATTACTCACCAAATATCTTTACTTAGTAATCCAATTGAGAAACTAGGGTTTACTAAAAACTGAAATTTATTAACATAATGAAATTGAAAATTAAATAATCAATAAACTTGAACTCCAATCGCACCTTTATTCCAAAAATTCGAAATTTTCGAACCAAATCAAAACCCTAGAAATTTAACATAATATAATCTCTACCTCTTGAGAAAATAAAACCATAAAAGAATAAAATTCAAGTTTAAAATACCTCTTTACCCTTTTTCTTCTTTTTCTCCTCTTTTTTCTTCCTTTTCCTTCTCCTTTTTCCCTTTCTTTTTCCTCATTTTCTACGGTTTTCTCTTCTCTACCGGGGCTCTCACCTTCTAGTGTGTGTGGTGTATGTTTTCAAATGAAAAGGGTGGGTCAAAAGTCTATTAAAATGGGTCCAAGTCCAAACTTTGCAAAATAAGCCCCCTCAACTCTCATTTAAAAATTTATTTGGCCCTTATAACTTCCATTATTAAAAAAGCAATTTTTCAACTTAAAATATATCCAATTAAATCCTCAAGTATTGCAAATTTATTAAATAAACACCCCCAAAATAATTTTTTCTCATTTTAGTCCTTATTTGACTTGACTTTGACTAGTCAATTTTTGAATTTGACTAAAAGAAAACTTAGTTGTAACAGATTCAGTCTCAGAAACCACAGGATCGGGATTTTCCATCTCTATGTCATTCGTTGTCCCCTCACTCAACATGGTTTTTTAATTTTTTTAAGTGGTGATAAAGCATTCTGCAAAATTAAAAAAAAAACAATCAGCTTCCCACAGCAAGAGTTCACAAGCATACAGTAAGAACGAAGAAGCTGTATACCAACGATATCACTCAAGAAAAGTGGTAAAATAAAACCCACCAAACCTCACCCTCCCATGCAAGGCACACAAAACCATACTGCAGCATTCCCCAAAATAACTATATGTGTCCAATTAGTTAATCAAATTCCCGTTATAAATTTAGTAACACATGAGAACCTGTTGTAGGAGCTCCTTGTTCATTCATTGTAACGAAATACAGTTTAGTGAGCTAGAACACCGACACGCAAAATGAAAATAGGCTTAAAACCAGTCCAGTAAATAAATTTAACGAGTAGTGAAAATTTCATGCAATGACATCACATTTTGATTTTCCCAGATGTGATTATTTAATGTAAAACAAATAGAAAATATCGAATTTGAAATTGAATGCAATGACATCACACTGGTATGTTACTATGGAACAGTTTGTTTTATAATGGAAAGCAGGGTTACACAAACTCTATCTAATTGATGCCTCAAGAATAAAAATTTTGTATCTCACAAGCCGATTTCTGGTACCATGCTTTTCAAACAAGAATTTTATTTTCCAAGCATCAAACAAAGTGTTCAGTACAATAGATCAATACCAAGGAACGTTCTAAAATGCGTGACAATGCATTTCGATCGATGCAAAATTATTTTCATTGAGCTCCCTTTTTTCAACTCGAAAATTTATGTTACCTCTTGCAGATGGTAAGATATCATTGTTAACATCTTTCTTCTCCTCCTCCCCACAACCATCAACAATTCAAGATTGTATATTACTAGCATCACTTGCAAGTAAAACTAGAGGGAGATCAAAGAAGATGACTCGATCTCAACGTAGATAGTTTGTAACTCTACGAAAAATTTGTTTTAATTTTTCTAAACGTCAAAACTTACATGTTGTATATAATTCATGGACTTGGGTGATTTTAGCTAATTTGATGTTTGTTGGGCTCAATTTTATTTATTTTAAGTTATATAGATGGGCTAAACATTGCTGACACAAAAAATTTAATACAGATGCGTGCACATTTTGCTGTTTAGGTGTCAATATGTGGTCAACGAAATGAGTTGATAGCATTATCATGCGCATACCCCATATGCAAGGCATTTCAAAAATATACCAAACATATGCAGGCTGTCATATGTGTGCATTTAGAACACTGATACTAGGTGTTAAATAAAAAAGTAACATACCAGTCATGCTTAGAAACAAAAAACTACTCACACTTGGAGAGAAGGAAACCAAGCTGCCGACTGGTTTGTTACCAAAGGATACAATGAAAGAAAGTTTAAATTTGTTGAAGCTAATGAACTCATTGGTAGAATCAAAGGTATTGTGAAACTTGATAAAATTGGTATGGAGACTATTAGATTAGTTTCTTAATTTGACCTAGCATATTTTTTCCGTTTTAGATTTGTTGCATGATTTGTAATTCATCAGTAGACTTTGTAGATTACAATTTGTAATTTTTTTTAGGAGGTAAGGCATATCCGTCCCCCTCCTCGCATTGTAATTGATTTTTTTCATTAATAAATTCATATCTTACGGCTTGGATTTTCAAACTAGGATATTTCCCAAAAAAAAAAAAAAATATATATATATATATATATATATATATATATATATATATATATATATATATTACTGACTTGCTAGAAATATACTTTCTGAAATATCATAGTATTGCATAATACAGGACTTCTGTTGAACCTAAAGAACAAAACAAAAAACATAATTAATCAAAAAAAGAGTTAATTAAATCAATGGTCACTGAATTTTGCCCTTGGTTATCACTTGCTCATTGAACAAAAAAAGGTTACCCACTGCTCACTCATTTTATCAAATGTTTATCCATCCACCACTCATTTTAAATCCGTTAAGGAAAACTCCACATGGCAGATGGGAAGTGATGTGGCTGTTAATTTATGCCAGGTTGTTAAAATTATTCAAACCATACACAATTCAAGCAACAATTTCAACTACTCCACACCACCTCATATTGAAGATTATTCTATGTTATTTCAAGCAACAATTTCAACAACAGAGTTGTATCTTATGCAGCAAAGGGCCTTGCATTTCTTCATGAAGAAGCTGAAAGAGCAATTATATATAGAGATTTTAAGACATTGAACATCCTTCTAGATGCAGTATGCAGCTTGAAATCCTAGTTGGTTTCATGATTCATTTTCTGACGGCTTTGCTTTCCAAAATTGTCACTCTAGGATTATAAGGCAAAAGCTTTATGATTTTGGTCTTGCCGAAGATGGTCCTGATGGAACACAACTTGGTGGAATGGGAAAGACCTTATCTCGATCGGAGAGAGAAGAAGATTCTATAGGTTCATCCCCGTCTCTTGAGAGTTGTTTCTCAATCAAAGGTGCGTAGAAAGCTGTGCAGCTGGCGACTCTATGCCTTAGCCGTGATGTAAAAGCTTGACCTTTGATGAGTGAAGTTGTGGAAGCCCTTGTACCGATGCCTATTTGAAGGACATGGCTTGTTCCTCCTCCTATTTCCAGGCCATGCACTCGAAACATGCTGGTGCCATCATATATACTAGAAGAATGCAGTTTAGTCGATCAAAGGATGATGATGGTGCCCAATGATCTTGTTGCTGTAGTCAAGCTTTTTCTGTGATTATATGTTTTTCCCTCTTTGGTCAACGAGAGAAGAAAGAAGTTTGGTAAAGATAATCTCCAATATGAGGTGGTGTGGAATTGTTGAAATTGTTGCTTGAATTGTGTATGGTTTGAATAATAATTTTATGTCACGGTTGGAAGTCGACTACTAGCACCTCATCATCGTGACACACATGAAATGAACTAATCCAGCTGCTGGAATGGAACTCGACCTAACTACAACTTAGTAAATGGATGTTTCCAACTGAAATCAGTTGGGTTATGAACCAAGAAAAGATAAAAGGGAATTGGGGAGGGAAAAATGATGTAAAACAACAAGAAAGGAGATGAGAAATCTGTTGAACGAGTTCAACCAAAGTCTGAAAATACCCAATTTCATACACACGTCTTCCAAATGCAGAGATATAAGATATATAGACCAACAAACAACCTAAAACTAAAGGCTTGGACTAGCCCAATATACAGGCCCAACTAGATAAATTAAAATAAAGGCTCAATCCATGACATCCCTTCCCCTTAAATTAACTTTGTCCTCAAGGTTCAAAAGTCAAGATGTCTTCTTCCCATTTGTCACTCAACGATGGAACTTTGTTTATTGTATGAAGTCAGCAGCCGCCTCATTCTCTTCACCATCCTTGGATTAAGCAGGTAGTGTAAGATGACATGTGCCTCATTAGCTACCCTGGTTGTTATCACATTGGCCTCGTCATTAGCATAGTTCAGTTCATTGATCAACCTTTCATCCACAAAGCTCTGTGCACTTTCACTATCAATGAGGATTGATATTTTCCTTCCCTTGAACATCCCAGGAATTCTAATATTTTTATGTTTCAAACTCCCAGCTAAAGCACTGATTGAAATCTCCATGATTTCTTCACACCCTGATTCAGTTTCAGACTCCTGTACTTTATCCACTTGAGGCACATTCTCCTCACCTTCCTGATGTTCTTTCATTTTTCCTAGCTGCTTTACCCTGGTAACTGATTCAATTACTTCCTCCTCAACAGACACTTCTTCCTCTGTCTTTTCAGCAAACCTTTTACACAACTCTATAGAGAACATTCCCCAATCCGCCCTAGGATGGTTTGCTATGAATACATAAAACCATACATAAGCCCTCCCTTCCAAGTGCATCTTCGCAATTCCCAACCTAAGTTCATCAGGAGTTTGGTAAATCAGGAAATACTTCCTAGCCTCCCAAAGCCACTCCGTAGGTCCTTCTCCTCCAAAACTGGGAAAATCAATCTTAGGAAGTCTTATATTTCCCTTGTACTCTTCCCTAGTACTAGTGCTTCCCTCAGTGTTGCTAGCTCCAGGTGTAGAAATCATTAACCCAGGTCTCACAATAACTACAGATTCTTCTACTCCTTTATTTTGATCTAACTTCTCAAAACTAGTCTCCACAACAGTTTCTATTTCAACAATATGCTTAGTAACTACAACAACTAAATCATCATCTCTATTCCACTGACCTGATTCACTGGTTTCTCTTCCAGTTTAGAACAGGAACCCCATTTCCCTTCCGGTCTAGAATCTGAATCATCCATTTGCGCTTTAGAAGACTCGATTATTTTTGTGTACTTGTTGGACTGATCTTTGTAAGCTGATTTATGCTCCATAATTTCAGTCATCATTGAGATCACTAGCTCATGATTCCTATTAATTTCTTCCATTATCCTATCCAATTGAGACGTACCCACGAATTGTAGCTGCTCTGATACCATTTGTCACGGTTGGAAGTCGACCACTGGCACCTCATCATCGTGACACACAGGAAATGAACCAATCCAGTTGCTGGAATGGAACTCGACCTAACTGCAACTCAGTAAATGGATGTTTCCAATTGAATTTAGTTGGGTTAGTAACCAAGAAAAGATAAAAGAGAATTGGGGAGGGAAAAATGATGTAAAACAACAAGAAAAGAGATGAGAAATCTGTTGAACGAGTTCAACCAAAGTCTGAAAATACCCAATTTCATACACACGTCTTCCAAATGTAGAGATACAAGATATATAAACCAACAAACAACATAAAACTAAAGGCTTGGGCTAGCCCAATATATAGGTCCAACTAGATAAATTAAAATAATGGCTCAATCCATGACATTTTAACAACCTAGCAGAAGTTAACAGCCACATCACTTCCCGTCTGCCATGTGGAGTTTTTCTTAACGGATTTAAAAGAAGTGATGGATGGGTAAACATTTGATAAAATGAGTGAGCAGTGAGTAACTTTTTTTGTTCAGTGAGCAAGTAGTAACCAAGAGCAAAATTCAGTGACCATTGATTTAATTAACTCATCAGGAAAACATGATTGACAACAAACAAATGATTACAAACATAAAATCCCATCAACTTGGTGACTGATTTTCCAAAAAACCTAGTTTATTATCAACTGGAACCAAATAGAAAAGCATTAAAAACTCATGTCACAGTTAAACTACGCTGAACAAAAAATTATTTCAATAGCTCAAATGGTTGAATTGAAGTTCATTTAAGATTGAAAGTCAATCAACTTTAAAAAAAAAAAAAAAAAAAAAAAATTAAAAACATGGCAAGAGAAGAATAAATAAAAATTAAAATAAAGCATTTTTAATTTCTTGAACACCCCCAATGAATAATCTGAAACAAAAATATGTTATGCGATTTTATTATAATGTAATATCAATAAGAAACGAGTAGAAGAATGATACATGCCAAGAAAAAAGATTGCCGCACTTGCCAAAGGAGGCACCACGCATTGGAGAGCGACTTTAGGGTTTTTAGGGTTTTAAGGAAAGAGATTAAACTAGTTTTCTAAAAAGCTTGCCCAGGCCCTAGGTCTAGACGCTTTTTTTTTTTTGCTTAAACAGTTGAATTTTTTCTTTTATTTCTTTGGTAGATGCACTTTAATATTTTTTTGAAATTTTTTTATTTGAATTTAGTTTATTATTATTTTTAAAAAAAAATCATTTGACTTTAATTTCATTTTTTAAAAGATTTTATCAGTATAAATATTAAAAATGACTTTAAAATTTAAATTTTGGTGTTATCTAGATTATATAAATATAATTTTGAGACTCATTTTATTATAAACTCCAAAATTATGTATGAAATTCTTATAAATATATTAAGTATGACTTGTCTAGTTGAAAATTTAAACTATGAAAAATATTCTAATTTTTACATTTCAAAAACTTGAAAATTGTATAATTGACTAATGGTAGGATTTATGTAAATATTGTATTTTATAGTTTTAGATGTTTAATATGTATTATTCTAATTAGCTCCTGTTTGTTTTCCATTGTGAGAAGAAAATAATGCATTTTTTGCTAGCACGTGGAACCCACTGTGAGAGAAGAAGTCAACAATCACAGCTCTTTGTTCCTCAACAATCCAAAAATGCATTTTCATTGGGTGGAAAAATTGGAAACAAACAGGGGCTTATTAAATAATTTTTAAAATGATTAAAAATATAAATTATATTATAAATAAGAAACCCTTATTTTTATGCTTAAACTTTGCCTAGACTTGCAAAACTTGAAGCTTCGATTTTACGTCTAGTCACACTTTACGTTTTTTAGAATACTGGACGAAACACGGAGTGACATGACTAGGGATGGACATGCCTTTATTGATTCTGGTTTCAAGAGAATTGAATCGAACCATGAACCAATAATTTTATTTTTTTTAATGGAGCCAAATGATTTTTATTTATTATTATTTTTTTGAACCAAATTGGAATCAAGTCATTTAGTTTTGATTTGGTTTGATTTAGTTCTAGAATAAAAGAATTATGCTATTTTCATATTCGTGGATGACATCTTTGTTTTCATTGTGTGTTGTCAAAATTTTTTGACATTGATTGTTTTAAGTATTATTAAAATCAAGTACAAAAATATTAATCACTTCACACAATATCAATCAAATTGTCAAACACACTATACCTATATCTATAGCAAAATTGTAGGGAAAATTAATAGTCTGGCCGTCGTTTGACCATTAATTTTTTCAAAGTGTGAAACGTTACTTAGTAGAATCACTTCCGTTTTGCACTTCTAACAAAACAATTGACATGACGGATGAATTATCATTTCCATTTCGTATTTTTAACTATTAGTAATAGTTGACCAGTTGAATTTCACAACCGATGCCCCATTACCATTAGATGCCCAATCACGAAAAAAGTAATACACACACAAAAAAAACCTTTGATTGCTCATTATATTTTGACAGATATCTTTAATTGTTCACTATATTTTAAGCTGATCAAATTTGGTCATTAAACTTCTCAAAGTGACACCAGGATTATATTAAAACATGGGTTTGTTTATTTTCTATGTTTAATGTTGTGTTATTACATGTTTAAAAAACAAAATGACTTAGTTGGTATTTGATGGAAATTAAAATTAAAATTTTTAGCAGATTGTGATGAAAATTGTTGAAATGTGTAATTGAAAAGTTGTGGGACCCATAAAAGATGTTGTTAAGTTTGATTGTTTAACTTTAACTTAAATTAAAATTAGATTTTAATCGGACCCAAACAAGCTCTTAATTTAACTTGATATTTTATCCACCGTTTGAAAAGTTGATTTGAAAATAGATCAAAAACTGCTCAAATCATATTGATCCTTAATACTGCACGCCATAAAAATGATATTCGATACTTCGGAAATAGCTGACCACACTCTTGGAGAACTGAACGAGAGGCATATGGAAGTCACGTTGGACGAGGATCTTCGACAAATAGGCACTGAGATGGGATGCTGTTAGCCCACGACGAAAAAGGAATTCATCTAAAGACTTACGCAGAAGAATAAAAATAAAATGAAAAGCAAGGACGAGCTAAATAAAACTTCTCAAAGTCTAACCCACAAAATTTGAGCCCGTTACAAAATTGGAGGTGGCACTAAAAGTGACCTTGTACAATACAAACGGAGGTTCAATGTCCAGATTATCTTGTAATCTTACTGTGCTCACTTTACACCTACCACCTCGACATCGAAAACCAGCCATGAGTTCGGTGGTATGGCTCCACCAGCCCCTTTGGCTCCATAACTGCATTTTGCAAACCATGTAGTTAGTGATTGTTGTATTAGAGTATGTTTGGCTGAAGGTTAAAAGTTGTTTTTATTAATTTCCAACTCTAATGAATCAACAAAGTTATTTATTTTAGAACTTATTTACTTCTCAGGGAACTCTTTAAACCAAACGTGCTCTATGAATACATGCATCAGATGCAGCAAATGAAAATATACACAGATTCTAATGTGCAACCTAAGGAACACAGCATGGTTTGTGATCTATATGTATTCCCTGCTAATCGAAATAATTATATTTCAGAATTCAGGGACTAGTTCTGTTCAATTTCCCACATATTAAACTTCATGGATGATATGTAAATATGAAATGGGAAGAGAAGGTAATTGCGTACCCCATGGCTGGTGGAATTGTGAGCCTTCTTTTTTCTCCTACACGCATTCCTAAATTATTTAAAAGAATTCATATCAAAATGTAATAAATCAATTGCAAAACAGAAGAAATAATTTATTAGAATCAGAAAAAAGTATATATGGAAAATAATAACCATTAACTCCGACATCCCATCCCTTAATAACTTGCCCTGCACCTATAACGAGGAAGTAAATTTGCTTATCAGAAGTGGAGCAGAAAATTTTCAAGAATGGTCACACATTTGCTGATCAGAAGTGTACCTAAACGAAATTGAAATGGTGCTCTGCCAATATTAGAGTCAAATATCTTGCCATTCTTTTTCAGCTTGCCAATGTAATGGACGCTGACCTGTGTATCAAAAAAATTATAAGAATTTTACAGAAATTTTCTCTGTGTGTGTGGGTGTTGGGGGTGTGGGGGGGGGGGGGGGGGGGGGGTTGGGGTGGGGTGCGGGTACTGCAGTGTTCCATGAAGAAGCTCTTCTTATCATGTAGACCCTCATATTTTGGGCCGAGACAATTGCTAGAGAATGATATAGAACTATAGAAGTAAAACTTTCACCTTTTTCCCTGAAGAAGCTATTTTCCCATTTGGTTTAAGTGTCGACAACTCCTCAATGACCAATCCATTTGGAAATGACTTCACTTGCAATGGTTTAACTTCAGCTTTCTCTTCCTTCTCCACCTGGGCTCCATTCTTATCCTTTATTTTTTGCTCAGCATATGCTTTTGCTGCACTCTCCTGTTTTTTGTTCTGTTTCTTTTTCTTCTTGCTTTCTTTCTCCCTGTTGTGATGTTTACAATGTTAGAATCAATATCATCACCAATGTTAACATGTTTGCATTATCCTTAAAGTCTGGCAACAAGAAAAATAATCAATTCAAAGATATAGAAAGAGTCATTACACCTTGTAAAATGTCCAACTGGAAGGTTTTCCACCATCAGTAACAGGATTAAATTTGGGGAGCAAAACTTATTTTCACTAGTGGGCTTCCAATCATTTTCCATTTCAGCTACTGGGAACTGCTCCATGACATTGGAATTTGCCACTGCAGTTCCCAAACGCTTTTCTTCTTTCTTTCTTTATTAATTTAATTTAATTTTTGTTTAGCTTCAGTTTTCAGGAAACACATTAACAATTGGGCTTGAAGAGCCACGTGGTTCTTGCAACAAGGAAATAATTTTTAAACAGCTAACTGCCTTTCCAGGATAGAAAAAGCAACATAAGTGCAAACTTCATTATAGAAATAATATACATCCAAATTAAGTGAAATCCATCATAGCATTCCCCAGTCAATAATCAATTAATTGTATGTAGTAAACATGGAAATTTTCCCACCTTGCATGTTCCTCATCCTGACCAACAGCATCAATCTTTCTTTTCAAATTTATGCTAGCATCAACCTTTGTCTTCTTTTTATGGGCTCCCTCCCCTTCCTGATCATCTTTCATTTCTTCTGTTTTTGATATAGTGTTTGAAAATTCAGATTTGCTTTTACATGCAGCAGTCCCAGTCTTGATAATAATCTGCCGGTCAGAGTTCTCATGGTCATCATTCGTGCATGACTGGCTTTTCTTCTTTCTTGCTCGTTTAAACACACCATTCTCCCCATTAGGATTTTCATCATCCACTATTTCTTCAATTTTCACTTCATGAAACAGATTAAAAACAAGAAAAAAAACATAAAATAGTCAGAAATTTAAAGCCAATAAGGTAGAGACTAGAATATAATGCTTGGCATGACAATACCCTTAAATAGCTACTTGCCCTCAGAGACTGCTCATAAAGTTCATAGTGTGATTCAAGTAACCATCAGTATGCATAAAAAACTCAATCCTGAACAATCAAATATGTACTTCCAGGAAAATGTTATAAAGAACATCCTCAAACACTTCAGCTTTAAGCATAAGAATGTGGTGTGATCAAGATCAAATTCTGCAGAGATCTTTCAGTTTCCATTTCTACCTTGCTTCCAAATACGTTAGTGAAAAAATTGGCTCTTGCCTCATTCAACATAAGGTTTAATTGATAACTAGGAATAAACAAACATAAAAAGTGCAAAAAATTGTAAAACATTTCTAAGAGCTAGACACGTCCGTAATCTAAGTGAGGCCTATCACTCTCATGGAATCTTGTCTCCCGATTTTTATTGATAGACATCCACCATTACCAACTTCTTAAATGAGATAAGGATATATAACGTAACCTAGACATTTACGAGCAAGAGCTAATCTTGTGTTAGAAGTGGAGATTACTTCAGAAAAATACCTCCGCTGTTTGGGACAGGTGAAGAGGGGTTCATGGTAAGATCATCCTCTTCATCTTCAGAATCATAATCGAGAAAATCATCCTCGTCTTCAGAATCCGTCCCCATAATATCCTCCTCAAAATGATTGCTTAAAATCATAATTAGAGAAAACAAAATGAAAGGTACATATAAATTACATAAGGGAATACTTCCATACTTGCTCAATATCACAAAAACATCATACAAACAAGCAAAACTACATAAAATACATGATAATTCATGAAATGCACAAAGCATTAACCAGTTAACCAATGTCAATATAAGGATACCATCCGCAATCATCTTCCAGATTATCCTGATCCTCATCTTCATTGTAGAAGAAACCAGAGAGATGCACACTGTGAGGACCTATAACAGAGAAGGTAACTTCATCCTCCTCTTTGAACTCAAGATTCAACGCAGACGTCTCAAGTTTCTCTGGCAACAACGAGCACAAGTAAATGGGTTTCTTATCTCCCACGTCACACTGTACTATGCTCTTCTTGGTTGAAGAATCAGTACCTAACGTCGCCTAAAATTTTTGCACACGAGATAATAAGCAACACCCACAAAATTTAAGAGTTAAAAACATAAAATAAAAAAAAAAAAAAAACTGCATCTAGTTAAATTTTGTGGTGTATCCATAGAACCATTAATTGAACTGCAATAACTTTAGATAGTCTACATAATTAGCTTATGCTCCTGCACAATAGTATATTATGACATTGTTTGATGACCATTATTGAGAAAAAGATGATGTTTTGAATAGTGATTTGTTTGAAAAATGTGATTAAAAAGTCTGAAAAATTTTAGGTTTACGTGCAAAATATTTTATTGCGTGAATATATGGTTAAAAATGAGTATGAGAATTAAAAAGATTTGTTTTAAAGGAGACAAATAGGAATATATACATTCATTTTAACAATGCCGGGCGTAGTCGAGCTCTAAAATTTCAATGCAGCAAAACTAGAAATGACAAAATGCCGACATTAGTCAGACCTCTAAAATTTCAATGCGGCAGAACTAGAAATGACAAAATGACGACACAGCATTATAACGAACACTTTTTCAGAAAATTGATCATTAAAAACATAAATTAAGAACTAAAGTTATTTAAAAAAGCAAGGTCGATTTTTTTTTTGTGAAACATACCAGAGATATATGAAGCCTTCCTCTCTCGCTATTGTACCGATGAATGTACGGTTTTCCTGGTTTTAGTTCAATTCCTGATTTAAAAAAAAAAAAATGCAAAAAGATAAATGTACAATGAATCGTATAATTCAGTAAAATTTAAACATGTGCATGGAGTGGAAAAAAATTTAAAAAAAAAAAAAAAGAAAAATTGTAAAAATAATTAGCTTACCCCAGAAAGTCATTGTTGTAGTGGAATTGCTGGGTAGAATTGCTGCGATATCCTACATATATAAAAAGAGTGGACATATCTGTTACTGTAGAAACTATGGTTATCCCCTTTCCTTTTTTTTTTTTTTTTTTTCCCTCTAGGTTATGTCTTTCTCTCTCTCTGGCCATTTCTAGAGTCTTCTGCGTCTATTCCCCTACATTCTTCTCGATTCCTAGCAAAAATCCATTTATTGTCTATTCTTTCATTCATTCATATGTTAAAAAACCTAGCAAAAATCCTCTATTCCCTTTACCCGATTTCAGCTTCCTCTCCGACAGCGTCGTTAGATCGAATTGATTGAAACAGGCAAAGATTAAGGACGAGGCCACGGGCTTTGCAAGCAATTTGGACAAATCTGAAGTTTAAGTTCAGGTGGGTCTTCCTATTTACGAATCAAAATCTACACCCCACTACCTCATTTTGATGTTTTTGTCTGCTTCTTATGCGTTAATCTTTTACTTGTGTTCATCTTTTGCCCCAAAGCATATCATCTGTTAGGGCATTTTTTTTATCCATTAGGATTGAGTTCTAAAAATATAATTGGCTGCTTCAGGGTTTCTTACCATGAAAAGGGAGGAAAACGCTTTTGTATTTTATACAACTATAGGTAGATAATTTAGAAGCTCCACTCAGTATTTGGTAGAAGAGAGAACAATTAGAGTATCCATAGTTGGATGGTTGTAAAGTTCATTTTAGTTTTTCTTTCTTTACTCCAAGTCTTGTGCATTCTCTACATTACCATACAAAGTATCAGACAAGGTGAGAAATTATAGTGAATAAGATTTTATTTTGTTTTTATTAGTGCTGTCTAATGTTGTGCAATCCACCCGGTACTAAGAATATCCCCGGACAATTTGATGATTTTTTGATGCAATTGTCAGAGTGAGGGAAAAACTCTTGGATTTAAAGAGTTCAATTCATAAGATTTGAACTTTATTTTTTTTTATTGATACTCTTTAATAGTGTCTACTCCACATGATTTAGACATGATCAATGACGCTTTGCCTATTTTCTTTCTTTTCAGAACCTAAATAGAGACTCTTCGAAGGAAAGAGATAATGGAGAAAGACGTTATTTTTTAGAAAATTAAGCATGAAAATCCAATGGACACCAAAAAGGTAAAGCAGAGTAGTAAAAAGAAAGCTGACATTGACTAAAATAAGCTGTACTAAGATAACAAATTTCCACCAAGCACAGTACTAAATCCCCATTTTTGTCTCCTACAAATATAAAGCAATGAAAAAAATAAGAATGGAAACTTCTTGTTACTCAAATGGAGTCAAATTTTATATTTTATTCATTTATATTTTGGTGAGAACATATCTAAACTTTACTTTGGTGAAGCAATTAAACCAGTTAATTCATAATTTCATATATTGATCCCAACTTGCATGGCAGGTGATTGAAATTGGAAAAGGCAGCAAAGTTAAATATGAGCTTGACAAAACCAGTGGCACTACTAATTATTTCATCTATTTGCCATGAATAATGAAATTACTTAATCCTTAAGAAATATATGTACTTCAAATGCCTGGTCCTCAGTTTGGTGTTTAACTATTGGATATCTCAATCTACTTTAATTTTGCGATAATATTGATAGAATGTACTTGTTATAACCATACCCTTTCGAAGAGATCTATAATCATCATATTGTTTTTTTAGTATTTCTATAATCTTAGAAATTTGTGGTAGTCTTACCCTTTCAAAGAGATCTATAATCATCATATTGTTGACTTTTTTAGTGTTTCTATAATCTTAGAAATCTGTAGTAGTCTTAAAGTTGGTAGTTTTATTCTTCTCCCATGTAAATTTGGAACTGCTTTCATTCGGTTTGAACAATAATTTTTCCACTAAATTGGGCTACAGGTTGAAAAGGATGACAAAATAATTGTCGTATGTGCTGATGACCCCGAGTTTCGCCGTTAGTGTCGTTTGTATTAAAGGTATAATGTGCCATATCTTCAATTTATCTTTATCAAGAAGTACATAACATTAACACAATCTTTTTGTTGGTGGTGGCCAGACAATTACATTAAGGTTCGACACTATGATCAATGATGCTTTCTTGCTTCTAATTTTTATTATGAAAGTTGATGTAACTCTTTAAAAATGAAATTTTACACTATTATCTTGAAGCAATTATAAATAAAAGATAATGCTCTGTTTGTGTATCATGCACTTGTTACACGATTTAGAACCATCGATGTCTCTAGAAGCAGTTTCTGTCGGATATTCATGGGGCATTCTTGGTTAGACAAATGAGATTAGGAAATTGGATTAAATCGAAATTTTGGGAGAATATGGAGGTGTTAGTGAGTACCTGAAGGATAGACATTAATGGACACATTGGGAAGGACCATGGAGCTTTTGATGTGATACATAAGAATTTGATTTTTTAAACAAAACTGATGATGAAGTGTGTTTCTAGAATTACCTTTAGGCTTGTGCTCTAATAATAATAAACACCTTTTTTTTTTTTCCCGATTTTTGCTTTTTTAGGAGGATTACAAGTGAGACAAGGAGGAGGAACATCATGACGGTCAAAGGGTGAGCAAAATGACAAACTCATGAAATAATTATTGTCATTGTCCTGATTCCAACGCATAATGTGTATTATATGACGGAATTCTATTTGCAGAATTTTATATCTTTTAACCTGGTTATTAAATACAAGAGCAACCCCTTTTGACAAAACGCAATTGGTTGCGCACTGTTAACACCAAAGCTCGATACAGAGAAGCAAGCACAATTAAAGAAGGATATTGAAAAGGCGACTAAGTTTCTGCTTTCAAAGCTCAGTGACCTCCAATTGTAAGTTTCACACAGCATTCTTTTAACACGTTTGGTAAGGAGGTGAACACTTACGTATTAAAAGGGGATGACGAAAATTCCCTTATGTTTCTTTTGGTAATTAATTTCGGTTTATGTAGATGATATTCAGCAAGAATGATGAAGAAGGACTTGTTGTATTTGGAACCAAAGGTATTTTTGAGTGTTTGAATTAATGTGATGCTAGATAGGTATTATATTATTTTTGGCCAAATCTTTGCTCACTCTCTATTGTTGTTGCTGGATTTTAGTTCTCAAGACAGGAGTCCCTCTCATTGTTATTTGTAAACATTATATGTGTGGTATCATCCAAACATAATCATGGAAATGTTCATATTTGATTTCATTGTTTTTTTAGTTCTTCAAAATGGAATGTTGAACCTTATAGTTGTATTTTCATTTCATTTGCTTCCGATAATTCAATTTAAATGTGATCATTGAAACAAAATTTTGGTTTTCGGATCCAATGTCCTTGATTGATTAGTCTTTTGCCTAGAATCTGGATTTGTAGTAATGACTTGTTTTGTCTCATGATCCAATGTGTGTTCTTCTTGTTCTGCTGATTTCAGAAAGCCTGAGTTTGAGTGGTGCTTTAACCAAGGAAGATGAGGAAATGGCAGGTCTGCTCTGTCAACTTTCATGGCTAAGGAAGAGGAGATTCAGAAGAGGAAAATGGAGGTTCAGGAGAGAGTTTTAGCACAGATGGGTCGTATTGAGTTTCCTTTAGGCTGGCCGTGCAAAATTCGGCATATTTAAGCACCAAGTTTGGTGGGTTCAGGTCACTATACATTGGCCCTCTCCAAAAACTGATTGATTTCACGAATATGGGACCATGTCATTGAATGCATAAAGATCCAAAATATATAGTACAAGAAAATTAAAAGTTTAATCATGCTGATCTTATTGTTTATTTATTTATTCATTTTACTTAATTAATTAAACTTTTAGGTTGAGCTGAGATACAAACAATACCATCAACAAATGAAAATTGTAGTGGCGTCATTTGAGATGACAGCAAGAATTGGCTCAGCTAAACCATACGCTCAACTTGCTTTAAAGAAAATATCGAAGCAATTTCGATGCCTGAGAGATGCAATATCTGCACAAATAAAGGCAACAAGGAAGAGCTTAGGAGAGGTAGAAAATTCAGGCGAAAAGTTTGAGGGCTCGTGGCTTAAGTTTGTTAATCATCAATTCCGGCAAGAAAGGGCATTGCAACAGCTGGGAATGATTCAAAACAGTTTGAGGTTGTCACGCGTTTATAAATTTGCTTTCTTATAAACTTTATTGCTACCTGTCATCCAATATTAGCAATGTGTTTTTGTGCACTAAACTTATGTCGCGTATGGAAATGTCTCAGATGCCTTTTACCATCTAAAACTGAGGCCATCATTACTGTTTCCATGCATTTTATACAATTTTAAAATATGAAGGTATAATTATGTAAAAAATAAACATCTTCAAGTACAATTTCTTGCACGATTTTCTAGATTGGGACTCTTATCTACATATACTTCTCAAATAAAGAAAAAAAAAGTAGCTACCAGTTATTTTCTGGTTAAATAGCTCATACTCTTTACTAAGCAGCATTTCTTGCAAGAACTATTATAGGGGCATCCAAGAGCATCTGCTTTATGTAGTGTTACTCAGCAGGGTTTTTTGACCCTCACACTAGCATCATCACCACAAAATTTCTGGAACCTCAAGTTTTTTATTTTTATTTTAGTTTGGTCTGGATGTAAAGCTTCATCCCATAGACCTATTTTTACGAATGACAAAACTAATTATATGGGATGAAGCTCGTATGGTAAATTGTTTCACCATAGAAGCTTTAGATAAAGTTCTGCGAGATATTAATGATTGCAATTTACCTTTTGGTGGAAAAGTAATAGTTTTGGGAGGAAAATACTCATTGTGTAACAAGTATATTTTGTGTGCTTCAATATTTACTCTGTTAGTTTCTTTATTTCTACCAGCAGTTTCCTATTTCGCCTGTCCTCTATTTACAAACATTTCAATTTTAAGTACTTATAGTATTGAAAATGCTTTCTTTTTCTTTTTGTAACAGGAATTTCTTCTTCACTTACATGTCATTCATGACTTTATTTTCATCTATTTATTGTAGTATACATATGCAGTCCCAACGCTAATATGCACAAGGAGAAGAACGCATGCACGTGCATCGCACGTGCCTTCACTAGTATTCTCTAAAACCCTAAAAGAATGCAAAAACGGTGCGTTCTAGAGTGTTAAAACCCTAATTACTGCAGAAAATATTGCTATAGTCACGATAGTGACACAGAAAATGTGTACTACATTGTGCAGGTAATGAACCGTGAACCCGCGGGACAAACCTTGTAATAGTAGTATTACTGCATTAACGAAAAGAGTATCTATTGATTATAAATTGAAAATTTCATATATAGCCCAATTTAGTAAAAATTAAAATCAGATTTTTAATAATTTTTTTCTTTAAAATTGATTAAATATATGATTGAAAAGTTATGGATCATATAGAATGTGTAGTTAAATTTATTTATTGATTTTGACTTTAATTTTAATCAGATTTTAGCGGTACCATATAGTCGCATATACTTTTCTTGCTTTACTAAAAAGAGAAAAAAATAATGATGTCAATAATATTCATTTATAATTATTGACATCTTTTTTTTTTATTTTAAGAATTTAACAGTAATATATATATATATATATATATATATATATATTGCTAAAATATTAAATAAAATATTAATAAATTAAATAGTATTCTTGGATCATATGCAATCTATTATATAGCCCCTATTTGGGCTTTATTATGATGAAATTTTGAAGAAAAAATGTAATTTGAAATAGTGATTTTTTGAAGAATGCGTGGTTAAAAAAATTGAGTTTATGTGTAATATTATTTTATTGAAAAATGTGATTGAAAATAAGATAAAGAAAAATATATTTTAAAAATAATGAAATCAAACAAGGGCATATTATTAATTGGATGCGCCAAACATAACGTACGCAGTCAACAAATTTAGTAGATTTACATGTGAGCCAAATGATAGTCATTGGAGGACATTGATAAGGATTCTTAGATATCGATAAACAATCTCGAGTTATGGATTACACCATACAAGATATCTATTTGTAATAGAAGGATACAATGATGTGAATTGGATATAAAACACAAAGAATTCTAAATCACAAGTGACTATGTTTTAACCATTGACGGTGTTGTTATATCATGGAAATCCTCAAATCAAACTCGTATAATTCAATCCTACACGAAATTTGAGTTTTTAGCTTTGAATAAAGCAAAAGAAGAAGCATAGTAGCTTCTAACTTCTTAGAGGACATTTCTTGTTGGCCTAAGCATGTTCCTGTAATTAGTATATGTATTGTGATAGTCAGTCAGCTATCAAAATGACATAGTCATATGTATAATGATAAGTCTCAACATATTCATCAAATACATAATACCATCAAGCAGATGATCTCAAATGATATTATGTCCATCAATTATATGAAAATAAAATGACAATCTCACAGATCATGTAACTAAAGGTGTACCTGGAGATCAAGTATAGTCTATCAATAGAAATAGTCTTAAAAGTCTACTAAGTAAAGATCTTTGTAATGGTAACACAATTTTGTAACTAGAGATCCTAATATCTTGATTTAATGGGACAATTAAATTATGAGATTCAATGAAATACTTAATAGTCAACTCCAACTCATTTCCATGATAATAAAAATACTTTTTGCAGAGTTACTAGGTTGACTTTAACTTTTAATGATTCATTTATCTTGATTATCAAGTAGAGTACGATCGATTACTCTTGATACGAGATCATCTATCTAAATGTAAAGTGAGGCTGCTTCTATGAAATTGTCAAAGGTTTGAATTCTGTAAAAAACTTGTGAAACTTAAGAGTTGATAGGGTAATAAACTCGACAATTGAGAGGGATTGTTTAAAACTGTTTATGAGGCATGCATGGTACATCATATTAATTTTTATTCATGTAGGGTATTGTTAAAAATTGATTATATAATAAGTTAGTTTTGACCAACTTTGAATTCTTTTGAGCAGGTCTCGTTAATGAAATATTGGGGTTCTTTAATCGAATTTGTTCTATCCCTTGAGTAAATCGGCGTAGTATATTTACTTGCTTGAGATCAGTATTGGGTGAATGAGGAAATGAGATCAATAAATAACAGCTTAAAACTTGGAAAATGGAATTGGATTAATAGTTGGAAAGTAAAAAATAAAAAAATGTCTGTTCCACATGGGAAGAATACACATTAAACCACTTTATATAGTCCAAGTTTGACACTTGAATTTGGACCATAAGCAGTACAAATAGTCTTTGAAAGAAAGAAAACCTATGTGTTGGTGCGTTTGGACTAGAGCACGCACGTGTGCACCTTCTTTCGCCTGCTCCAACATGGGTGTTGATCATGAGATATGGGTTGTGGCTAGGGCTTAGTTGATCGAAGTATTACTCTTTGAATAAATAATTATTAATTTAGGTATTTTCTTTTAACCTTCTAGATTGACAACAAATGGCAATGAATAAAGTGTGTCACATGTCAAAAGGTTCTAGAATTTCTATACAAGAGTCTAGGGGTGTATAAGCGGTTCCATTTTACCAATTTTTGATAGATTTTCAAATCAAATTGTTTACATCGATTTGAGAAAAATCAAAACCTAAACCAAATCATTTTAAACGGTTTGAAAAAAAATATAAGCCTAAACCTAACGATTTGGTCCGATTTTAAACTGCCGGTTTCGCCATATTTTTTTTACATGTCTATTTTTATACTATTAATTCATTGAATTCAATATATATTTATATCTTACTAGCAATAAATCTAAAACAAGTTAAATATATCTACTATAAATTTAAATATCAACTGAATCAAAGTGAAATCACAACAAATTAAAACATAGTTTTTTTTTTTTGTCATTTTTAGACTAATGACGTTACGATAACATTACAATATAAGTCCACTCAACTAAATATAAGGCACAAAAAATATAATGATATCTAACAAGATCTCGTGATCATCATATCTGAAAAAAATATTACTGATTAGACAAAGAGAATAATCAACCACAACAATAATGCACTTATTTATAGTATCTAAACATAACAATTACACGAGTTTACTATTGTATGTTGTTATGAACTCAATTTCTCACATATACTAAAACATCAATTAGCGTCTCACATGATTCATCGTCTGCATAGTCAAATAAATGTATTCATTACAGTGTTCTAAAAAGCGCGCCTAGGCGCGAAGCGTGACTAAGACGCTTCGCCTTGAGCCTAAGTAGAAATTAAGCTGTCAATGAGAATATATTACCGCTTAATGCGTGCCTTAGACAATCTAGGCGTGCATTAAGAATGTTGACTGCTTATTTTTTTCTTTAATGTACAATTTTTTTTTTTTTTTTTTTTTTTTTTTTGTAGATGAAAAAGAAGATATTGAGCACCTCTTTGGTAGCCATTTTTGGGGAAGAAAATGCATTTTTGAATAGTTGATTGATGGAGAATGTGTGGTTAAAAATTAAAAAAAAAATTTGGATTTGCGTATAATATTATTTTATTGAAAAATGTGTGGTAAAAAAAGAAGAGAGAGAAAAATGCATTTTGGAAAAAATGACTATCGAACAGGGGCTGAATTGGAGTACGATAAAAAGTTAGATAAGATTTAAGCTACAAGCTATCTATGTTATGTAATTATGATTTTGAAACTTATCTTTTTTGTAAGAATTATTAAGTACATACAATATTTTAGAGTTTTAGAGTTTGGTATATTATATGAATTATTGAATGTTTTTTACAATGATTAAAAATTTAAAATCAAAAAACATTTTTTTACGCGTAGGCTCGTAAAACTTGAATCTTAACCTCCACGCTTTAATCTTTTTAAAATACTGATTCATTATATCATTATAGTATTAGATACTAGATAGATAATAGAATCTTCAAAAATATGATAATGGAAAATATAAATTACCTGCCACAACTTTCATTGAATCATCCAATACCTCCATTTCATCTAAATATTAGCGCAGCACTATATGTTCTTTTTAGATTGCAACCAATTTTTTCCGCATATACAAGCCTCAACTATCCTTGCACCTAATGAACTCCTAAAACAATCAAGTATTCGACCTCCAGTTGAGAATGCAGACTTAGAAGCAACTATAGAAATTTGAATCGCTAATACATCTTTGACAATTTGAAAAACAATCTTATATTTAGGAACATCTATTTTTCACCACAATAAAATGTCGAATGGCTCATCAGTCAAATATTCACATCGATCGGACAAGTAATCTACCAAATCATTTTTCTCCAACTTGGGTGGGCGAAAGAGGCGGATGCAAGGTCGCGTCGCATGGAAAATGGGAAGGGAATGATTATGTTTTGAGTATGATTCAATTGAAATGTGAAAATGTATGGGTTATGAGTTTCTGGTTTTCTGCTTCTGCCGTTATAGACTTACGGGTTGAGCCGTTCACCGTTGGGATTGGACAGTTGTGCTAGAAAATTACATACTCCTATTGGCTGAAAAATATAAAATTGAGATTATTATAATTTATATATAAAATATAAATTAGGATTATTGAGTAATAATAATAATTTGGAATTTTGGATGAATTTTTTTTTTAAAAAATCATTTTTTAATTTTTATATATTTTTTCGCACGTCCAGTTTGGTTTTAAATTGTCATTAAAATTCTCAAACCTAAATCAAACCGTTTTTGACTGATTTGATTTGATTCAAAACCATTTCGTTAGCGGATCCACGTGGCACCAAACCGACAATTTCTAAAATGTGATTTCGATTCAATTTTTCGATTTGACGATTTTTGCTTACAGCCCTACAAGAGTATATAAATGACATATCTTTTCAAATAGAGCATATACAAACAGACATGTTAAAGTTACTTTTTACCACTTAGTTAACAGAAAAGTGTGTTGTCAAAAAATTATTGGATGGAAAATAGATTTTTTAAGCTGTCCAATGCAATGACATTATATTAAAAAAAAAAAAAACTGTCAATTAGAAGAATAAAGCTACTTGTACAGAAGAGGTTGACAGAATACTCATGTGCGAGTGAGTTCCATGTAAATAAAAAAGTCCAAAAAAAAGAAATGGGGCCCTCATATGTGAGTATTCTGTCAACCTATTCTGTACGAGTAGCGGGATTGCAATTAGAATATACACCAAGCATGATTATTTAGTTTCTACCTTTTCCTATAACCAGTTGTATCTTTTGCACAAACCCATTCAACATCAATATTTGCTCCTCATTTCCGATTTCCTTCATTTCGAAAATTCACTGCATTTTATTACTCCCTCCATCCTACAGAGATAAACTTCTATTTTCATATAGCTTAAGAAAATATAATTAATATTACATTTTCTCTAATATACCATACATTGAATAATATCATCCGCCTTAACACTAATAGGATTATTTTGAGTGTAACTTCGAAAAAACATCTTTTGGAAAAAGGCTTTCTGGAGAACGATAACAAAAGTACATATCCCAACAGATTGAATTATAACCATCCAAAAGTGAAATAATCTCAACGATTGAATACAAAAAAGCACAACCATGCAAATGGCCCAGATCAAGCTACGCCCCGCATGCATAGAAATACATGCATGATGGAAAATGATTATGGAGGAGTCGTTTCATCTAATCAACATTTCCACTGTCATCAATACATAGATACGCCAATGCATATCCCTTCCCCTAAGGTCACAAGTTCGCCACTTACATAATTAGTTAAATTTGAACTTTAGGGACTGTTGTTATCCAAATTCATTTTTTTTTTTAAAAAAAAAAAAAGTATATCAAATCTAGAAATTCGAGTAAAACATTGAGTTCGCCAATTACAAGAAATTTTTGAAGCCTATACCAATGATAAGACAAATCCAAGTTCAGATATCGTTTGATAGAAAATATGAATTTACCTAAATCTAACATAAATGATTAGATTCAGACTTCGAGGACTATTTGTTGTCAATAAATTTGACAAGTAATCATAACCAAATCAAGAAGTAAATCGGTGAACATTAGGAGTGCGAAGTCTCAAGCAACCTCGAATACGAAAAGCTAGCCAACATACTTTATCAAATAGATGAGGCCAAAATCGGTGAATAAAACATGAATCAATAATAGATTCAGTTATAAGTCTACTAATCAGTGGCTTCTACACGTCACAAACGAGAAAGACCCATTTGCCTCCAAGTCCTAGTTAGAAATCTATAAATAGGCATAATCGGGACAGAGAAATAGGGCATGTAAAATTAAGTAGCTCTTCCCAAATATACATTTCTCCTCTTAATCTTGTTTGAGCATCTGATTAGATCTAAGAGTTTAAGACAGGAAAACATTGGTTAGATCAGTATTTTATGATCAACACAGCCTATTTTCAGAGATAGTTGAACCGCTTGTCCCTTCCCTTCTTAGTTTTTAGCCTAGCATTTGGGTACTCATCAAGGTGACCAGTCAACTTGTTACTATTCTATCCCGTGTCTAGTTAATCCCTCAAACAGTTCATATTCCTAGCTCTCTAGTTGTACGAAAGTATCAGAATGAAAGTTTTCATGGTCGTGGTCTGCAGCACTTGCCAAGCACTCAAAATCAAGTCCTTAAAATATGTTTCCTCTAAAACTTTGTATTGGTTCCAATATTGTTCGTATATGTTTAGAAGAGAAATTATCGTCCGAACCTAATCGTAATCATATTTGAATGCATAAAGTGTATAATTCTCCGACTTCAAATCACGTTAGTCTTTATCTAGAATAAAATCCCCTTCGTAGTTACTAATGTTACTTTCAAATAATTTTAAGCACATATTTGGGTGTGCTTATAATTACTATGACTCGTTTACTTTTTTTTATAAATTTAAAAAGTTATTTTTAAGCATAAACAAACAAGCTTAAATAACTATATCTTATATCCTTGCAGTTTTATATAATATAAATTGATGCCCCAAAACTTTAATTAGTTACACTTAAACCCTCCTCTTGCAACAAAATCTATGCAAACAAACATTCACATTCACATTCAAAACCAGCAAAAATAGAGAGACAAATCAGTAATTTACAAAGCCAGAAAAAATGGGGAAAGATCTGAGCAATGACCAGGTTTCCTCAATGAAAGAAGCCTTCACGCTCTTCGATACCGATGGCGACGGCAAGATCGCCCCGTCGGAGCTGGGAATTCTCATGCGTTCACTCGGTGGAAACCCGACTCAGGCCCAGCTCAAATCCATAATTTTCGAGGAAAATCTGAATTCTCCTTTTGATTTTAATAGATTTTTGGACCTGATGTCCAAGCATTTGAAGCCTGAGCCGTTTGATCGCCAGCTAAGGGATGCGTTCAAGGTGCTGGACAAGGATGGGACTGGGCATGTTGTTGTTTCTGATCTCAGGCATATTTTGACAAGTATTGGGGAGAAATTGGAGCCCTCGGAGTTTGATGAGTGGATTCGGGAGGTAGAGGTTGGATCTGACGGCAAGATCCGGTACGAGGACTTCATCGCCCGCATGATAGCCAAGTGAGAAGAAATTTCTCCCGCCCATGTGAGTTTATGGGTCGCAAATTTCTTGTGTTTTCTTTTTCCCTTTCGTTTTTCAATTTTTACTCGATTTTACTTTTGCATGATAATTTATTTAAATGTTACCAAATTCAAAGGTCTCGGAAATGTCACTGTATTAGGTAATCATTTGTCACGCATGATTGTGAAAATATCTCGTTGTTGTGTGCTGAATTATGCATTTAATATTAGGTATTAGGATTTGAGGGATTGTGGAATCAAAGTATTTAAGTTCGGCAGAAGTGGGAGAACTCAGAAAAGTAATTAATATGAATACCAGCATCGGATAATTTAGGAGAACAAGAACTCTAATATCTTCCTAATTGTTGCAAAGCGATAACTCATGATTACATGCAAGACAGCAAGAGTAATGATTACTGTACTGATGTACTCATGAGTGAGGTTATCACACACAGTTTAGATGCTGCACTTGCCTAACTTGCTAGTGCAGCTAACTTTTCTCGTGAATGAAAAGGTTGTGGTGGTGCCTTGTGGTGCATTACATCCTGCTCCTATATATATTTCGTTCATATGTTGAGCTTTCTTCTCATTCTTTCCCTCAGCTAATTTTTTATCCCTCAGTATTGGCACTACGAAGAGGGATGTTTGATTGTGTCTGCATTTGAGATTTAAGTTGAAAAGGCGAAACAAAATATAAAGGACATTATAAATATTTCTAAAAAGTAAAAAGGAAGTTTCTGTTTACAAATCTAGAAAAGAAATAAAGAAGAGTAGGTTTCTTTTATTTTTTCGATTTCAAAGTTATCAATGAAGGGGAAATGAAGGTGACGTTACAGGACTCTACCTCTAAGCAGATAAGAAGAATAAAATTGGTAGAACTCGAACAGAGAGCTAGAAAAGTTAAAAAATATAAATGAATTCTCCTACTACGTATTGCCACTTGTACTTTCATCTCATGGAAGGACCACTGATGTGAAGGAGCACTCTTATTCTTGAACTTCCTTTCTTCTTCCTCAAAACTTCCAAATTGAGGAAGATGCTATTACTATCTCTTCATTCTCATTGTACCCATTAAACTATTTTTCAGTCATACGGCCTCCATATTGTATTGTGATAAAATCATTTTTTATACTGGCATTTACTTATCATAATCTCTTATTTTGATATGAAAATTTCTTACTATAGACAAGACTTTGCTAAAGAAGTTTACACTAATGACATAGGATGCAATCAAACAATTATAGGAGAAGGGGAAAGGAGAGAGAAGAAGAGAAAGGAAGAGAAAATAGAAGAAGGGGGGAAGATACAAGGAGGGAGATAGAAAGTGGAGAAGAATTAGACAAATGAAAGCAGAATTTAAGGGATAGGAAATAGCTTTATTTCATTATCAAAAGTTTTATGAATTACATTGCATAAGTCCCATTTATATAGAGTTTAAAGTAGTCCTAATTGAAGTAGGAAAATATTATAAAATTTATGAAATCAAACCCTAATTGAGTTTTCTAAAATAAGCATCAAAATTGGAACCTAAATTAAATAATATCTTTTCTAAAATTTCATCATTTCTCCCCGAATGGGAAAACTCGACTCCAACAATATAAACTGCAACTTTTTAACCAAGTAGAGCGATTTTTCTTCCTAACCAAATAGCAGAATCAACCATGTGATGAAAACTGAATTTGTAAATCACCCTCAAGAACATGATGCAACCAAGGGGTGATTTTTCCTTTAAATCAAGTAGCGACAAGGAACTTTAAAAAGTAACAACATGTGCAACTCATCCTCAAAAACTATCATAGAATCCACATGATGAGCACAATTCACTAGCACATTAGATTGACCGAGAGTCATAATTTCTTATATTTATGGGTTGTCTGTCACTCTGTAATTTATGTCTTCCCATGTGACGTATATAGTTTGTTCTCATAAAAAACTTGTCATGTTTGATACTAGGTGCTGTTTTTAAATATTTAGTTGCTGGAGAGACTAATATACTCTTTATTTGTGACATTTATAATTGTAGGTAATCTGAATGGTTGTATTGTGCATTTGGATGAGCAGGAAGCTGACTTTTCTTTTTATGGTGTAGTTTTTTCATTTGGCAAATGGAAGTGCAGTTTCATTTAACCACGTAATTCTGTTATCTTACCTTTTGTTCGTTGGGAGACAAATTGTTGTTTGGAAGTTTGAAGGAATATTATGTTTGGTTTCCCGCAATTTATACCCATTGTCAATAGAATTAGGACTTGATACGAACCACCCTCATCATATTGGTGAAAGTGTGTGAATAGTTCAGATGATTTGAAACTTTATGGTGAGTGTTTGTTTCTTGAAACTGTGTGTATTGTTGAGTTGATTTAAACCTAAAAGATGAGTGCTTCTTGTTCTTGATCTAATATTTTTCTAGGTTCTTTCAGCCATGGTATTTGAAGCTAACTTTTTTGTGGGGTCTTCATATTCTATATAAGCATGTTGGTACACTCGACTCAACACAATGACAATTGTTGTGGTGCGTCACTCTTTTTCTGATCTAGTGAAGTTTAATGTACCCAACAAGCCCATAGTGTCTTGTACATGTGGAGCAATTGATGTAAGCATGAATATGTGCACATATGTGTTAAGTGGAGTGAGTCACTTGTCTGCTCGGCTCCCACCTGAGGTGAGACGTCGGAGCGAGTCGAGCAACAATTTCCTCATTTGAGGTGCTAGCTGGCTTGCCAGTTTGAGAGAAAAATGCAATTTCAGTGTGCATGTGTATATATATTAGAACATTATGATGAAAAGAAAAACCATATATATTATTTTAGAAGAATATTATGACGAAAAGAATTATTTTACGCTTAGAAATATTATTTTATTGTTCAATCACAATTTTTATGTGACAATATTCTTGAAAAAATATTTTATAGAAAAGCATAATTTACTATATGTTATAATATTATTTTATTGATATTGAAGAAACATAAATATTTGAAGAGTTTAATATTGTGATATTTGGTTTTTAATCGTGTCTTTCCTCAAAAACTTCTATCAATTTTCATAAAAAATATTATGTTGGTACTTTTGGTAAAGCATTAATGTATTCAAAATAATCTTTTAGAATAATATTGTATTAATATTTTTGTATGTGTATAACCTTTATGTATCTTAATATTCTAGTAAAATATTGTGGCCCGTTCAACCTCCACTTGGACCATTTAGATATTTATGATTTTAAAATATGCATTTGCTAGATCGACATTATTATGTCTATATCCAGTGTTTTAAAAAGCGCGTCTAGGCGTCGTCTAGACGCGAAGCGTGACTAAAGCGCTTCGCCTTGAACCTAAAGCGCGCATTAAGCTGTCAATATTCTCGTTGATCGTTTAAATTTTTATTTATTTATTTATTTTTGTAACTTTTCATCTTCATTAAATGTATATTTTTTTTATTTTTTTAGATGAAGAAGAAGAAGATATTGAATTGGAGTCCGATAAAGAGTTAAATAAAATTTAAACTAAAAGCTATCTATATTATGTAATTATGATTTTGAAACTTATCTTTTTTATAGGAATTATTAAGTACATACAATATTTTATAATTTTAGATGTTTGATATATATTATATGAATTATTGAATATTTTTTACAATGATTAAAAATTTAAAATCAAAAAACTTTTTTTACGCATAAATTTTGTCTAGGTTCGTAAAGTTTGAAACTTGGTCCTCCACACATAGTCACGTTTTACACTTTTTAGAACACTGTTATTATCTACTGGCAACCTAAAGTTTGAAAAAAAAAAAAGTTGTTAGAATATTTTTTTATGGGAAGAAAGCTTCATATATATATATATATATTTGGTGACGCGTTATTTATATGCATCACAACTCGAAAGCATTAGCCAAATATTTTAATTATATTTATACGTCTTGGTATGTTAGGGATTGTTTGTTTACCACTTCTTTTTTTTTTTTTTTTAGCAATTTTAATTTCATTCTTTTTTTATTTCAATGAATTGATTGTTTTCTTTGATTGTTTCTATTAGTTATGGAAAAATATTTTAAACGTAAATCGACATTTTTTTGGTGATGAGCAAAATTTTAATGTAAGGAATGTTTGAAATAAAAGAGATGAAATGAATGCTGGGGATGAAATTAACGAAATTGATAGAAATAATCTTGGAGATGTCCCGATTCAAACAAATGTGGAGGATGTTGGGGATGAAATTTTTGACAAGTTTGATTGTGCCTTACTAACTCAAAATTTCTACGTGTGTCAGTGTCCGCATAGAACAAACAAATGGCCATTCTTAGCATCATCATGTTGGAAGTACAGACAATTGTCAAACTTATTTCTTTGAAACCATATAATGAGTATAAAAGAATCAAATCGTTTACACCACTATTTTAGTAACTGCTTTAAGCCAAATAAAGACCTTTTAAAGAAACACATATGATTAAATTTTTGTTTGTTTTTAAAACCTTTATGTTGATTTATAAAAATTTGCTCAACAAGTTAACAATGTAAAAAATCAATTTTTACGTCAAGTTGTTCAAGTTTCCAGTCAAAATATGAAACTAATGCAAGCATGATCCTAATTGTGGTGTACTTAACAACTTGTGAAAAAAATCTCAATATGATCAATACTTCCTTTTATGTGTATCCTTTAGCCACCTGAAAATCGAGATGAGATTTGTGCCTCATATTCTAATCAATGTATATTTCATGCTAAATTCTACATTCTTTGTAATTACATTTTATGTGCTTGCGTCTTATTTTTGGGTATTTTAATGCTCTTTCAGGGCAAGAATAATTTCCAACTCAACATATTTAACAGTGGATATGTTGTTTTTAATATCTTTAATGACAAATTAAGTTGTGACATTCTGTCATTCAAGATGTCAAAAAATTATGGTAGACAAGCATGATTCGAGCTGCTATTTGTCTCGTCTCAACTTCAAATATGCACTTTGCTTTTACATGTGTAGCAACACATGCATCATCTAAAATAAATACATCAACATATACAGTTAGGGTATAGGATTTTCCAAGATGTTTTTCTATTATATAAATAAAATAATTGCATACATTGAAAAAAAAAATATTCCACTTTTTTATTTTCAATATATTATCTCTTCCTCTTACTTAATTATTCTATTAAACTTTAAAAAAAAAAAAAAAAATAAATAAATAAATTGGACAGCAAAATAAAAAGGTGTTCAACTTTTTGCCCGCATTAGGTTGTCAAAAGGGGATTGACCACCTCTTCTATATGAGCAGGTATTTTTTCCTTGTGTCTCGTACTAAGGTTCCGTCTTTCAGAACATTGTTTTTTATACATCAAACTAGGTATAATAATGTTAATGTTAGATTATTGTAATTGACTATTCTGTAAACAAATGACAAACTTGAACATTTTAGAAGTTTAGAGATTTAATTGTAAAGTTTCATAGTTGGTTGTATAGTGCAGGGTTCGGGGTCCAAACTTGGAACTCGAAGGTTTCTCGCCGCATTTTCGCTAGATGCTCGCTGGAGTCTCGCTCAAGCGGATGAAACAGGAACATCCTCGCTCGACCATTCGCCTCATTGTCGCTCGAGCGACAGACCCTTTGCTCGAGCGAAAATGCTCCTCGCTCGAGCGACCGTGTTATATGGCCGAATTAATTTTCGACCCACGAGATTTTTCTCGGACCTTATTTTCATAATTGTCCAACATATAAATAGAGGCACTACATTCTCGAAAACCTAAGAATTGAACCCTATTCATTAAAGAGAACAACATAATTCTCTCTAGAGCAAAACATACTACAAGATTCAATCTTTTCATCTTTTATTGTGCCCCTCATTGTGAAAACATCAAAGCTTTCAATCAGAACACTTGGAGATATTCTTCACTTGGATCCGTCAGGAGATTGTGTCATCAATTTGACTGACTACAAGGATCAAGGAAGAAACGAAGAACGATGAGTTCTTGGTGGATCTACAGGAGATAAACTGCAAGAAGAGCTAGGATTGAAGTTCGTGTGCTTAATCCAGGAGAGCTGCTTCAAAACTTCATACAGGAGATCAGAAAGATTATGTCGCCAACTTTGTTGGTGGTCTGTAAGTTTATTTAACAGTTTATAGTGGATCTTTAACTGGTAAAGTGCCCGGAGTTTTTCTCACGTTGGGTTTCTCCGTGAACACACCTTGTGTTAATTTATTGCTTTAATAAACTGTGGTAATTTAATATAGGATTAATTGACCTGATTGTTTAATCATCTAGACATAATTAACTTGTAACTTGTTGCTTGTTAGTTAAAGTTTTAATTCCGCGTTTACACCTAATCACCCCCCCTCTAGGTATAGTTGGGTCGAATCTCCGATTTTTCAAGTGGTATCAGAGCTCAAATTCGATTCATGACTCATATTCTGTCTAGATGAGTCATCCATATCCTTTACATGTGTCCTTTAATGAGGTCTATGTCAATGATCATAACATGTCGTGTTGTGGAGATGATGTGAGAAAAACTGTGGCATTTGTTGTTAGAGTTAAATTTGATTCTGATAAAGAGATTGATAAGACTGAGGGAACAGAGTGTAGTAATCACGGTGAGGAAGAGTCTGAGGATGAGACTGATATTCGTGAGGCTTATCAAGAGATATTTGAGAGTAATCTTAAAACTAAGAAGGTCAATAGGGTGTTGCTTAAGAAAGTTGATGAACTTGAAAGTGTGAAAGAGAGACTTGTCAGTGATCTTCAGGATACGTCCAATTTGAGTGAATTAAAATGTGTCAATGAGAAATTGGAAGGTACAATAAAAGTCCTCACTAATGATCTAGAAAAATCTAACACTCAACTCCAAGCTTTTTCTAGTGGGACTAGAAAACTTGATGATATACTAGGAATGAATAAGTCAACGGGTGATAGGAGAGGTTTGAGCTATAATAAGAACAATTCTAATGATTACAACTCATCTAAGACTTCCTTCGTTCCTGCCAGTAACAAGTCAGCCTACCTTAAACCTAAATGAAATGGTGTTGTAGAACAAATGACCTATGAAAATCCTAGGACTACCGGTATCAGAAATCAACATCAATAGTTGCGTGGTTCTAAGTCTAGGTTCATTCCTACATGCCACCACTGTGGTGCCTTGGGGCATATTAGGCCTAAGTGTCCTAATCTTGTGAATAGGAATAGAGGTTAGAACATTTCTAATCAGGTCATTTCGCTGTCTAATCAGGTTAATCACCTAACTAACATGTTGACTAGGCTGACTAGTGTCTACCCATCCCCTAGGAAGATTTGGGTTAGAAAATGTGATCTTGTTAAGCATAATAAGATGTGAATTGCTATGTTGCCCATATTGCTCTAAAAGTCCATAATAACTCCATGTGGTACCTCGATAGTGCTTGCTCTAGGCATATGTGTGGAAATAAATCTGTATTCTCCACCTTTGAAGAATGTAATGGCGGTGTTGTCACTTTTGGAGATGGGGCTACTGCACCTATCCTTGGTAAATGCACCATCATTATTCCTTGTATTCCTCCTATTGCTAATGTGTTTTATGTGGAAGGGTTAAAATCTAATCTGTTAAGTATTAGCCAGATATGTGATGCTGATTATGAGGTTAGTTTTGTCCAAAAGAGATGTACTGTCTATGATTCCTCTAGTGGGGTCATTTTAGAAGGTCTTAGGACTGCTGATAATTGTTATGGAGTTATTCCTTCTTCCAACTATGTGTGTAGTAGTGCGAAAATTGATATGACTGAACTTTGGCATCAAAGGCTTGGTCATCTGAACTATAGAAATCTGTCTAAGTTGGCCAAAAATGAATGGGTTAATGGATTAACTAAGATTGAACAGAAGGAGAATGTTGTATGTGGTCCGTGTCAACAAGGTAAACAACTCAGGGTGAACCATAAACGAACTTCTAAGATCTTGACTGATAGACCTTTAGAACTTCTTCACATGAACTTAATGGGACCTGGCAGGTCAGAGAGTCTAGGAGGTAAGAAATACATTCTGGTGGTTGTTGATGATTTCTCTAGGTACACATGGATTGATTTGTTGCGTGAAAAATCTGAAGCTCATAATCTAGTCAAATCTTTGTGTAAGAAACTATGCATTGAACAAAACCTCACTGTTACTAGAATCCGAAGTGATCATGGGAAAGAATTTGAAAACTCCAACCTTGATGAATTCTACTTGGAGAATGGGATTCAGCATGAATTTTCCTCACCCATTACCCCACAGCAAAATGGAGTTGTTGAAAGAAAAGAATCAAGTCCTTCAAGAAATGGCTAGAGCCATGCTTCATGGGAAGGATCTAGCTTTGCATTTCTGGGAGAAGCTATAAACACAACTTGCCACATTGTGAACCGAGTGTACCTTAGACCCAAAACTGATAGAACTCCTTATGAGATTTGGAATTGATGAGATCTCGGTTGGGGGAATCGCATGGAACTCGCGGAATGAATTCGAAAACGCAGAGAAAACCCCAAATTCAGATTTGTAGACGATAGGATCTTGACCCGAGCCTCACGACTCAAGAACTTAAGGTATATTAACCTTAAACCTGTTGAAGTGCAGAAACTAGAACCCCGATTTGCGAACGCCACAAAGGTAGTCCAATCCTTTGATAAGTTCTGGTTTGAACGCCACAAATATTAACACGAAATATTTGATAAGTTCATTTTTCATGGAAGATCCATTGGAGAGAAAACTCAACTTTTATTATCATCAAAACTTCCTTACCATGAAATAAAATTCCTATTTATATGGAAACTATGGAAAACCCTAAAAGCACGAAATATCAAGAGTCCAAAAATAATAAAATTTGCCAAAATAAAAAATATAATGAAATATGAAAATTCGCGAAAAATATAGAAACTCATCCTAGTTTTCTTCTATGCGGTCGCATGGTTATCGAGTTTCAGTGCCTGGAAGTGTCTGACCATTGTATGCGATCGCATTGCTTGGGAACCATGTGGCCGCATGGTTCTTCATTTTGGCTTCGAGTTCAGCTTCTTGATTCGAGCACCTTCCAACTTCTTTCGGCCTTCGACCCCAACATCAAACTTGTTCCTCGACATGTTGTCTTCAATATTATGGACTCCGTTGCCTGAACAAATAAATGTATGCCTTTTATCAACTTTTTGAAGTCTCAACTTGGCTCTACTCTCCCTCCAACATGCATCGGGTTCTTGATGGTTCGCGGCGCATCTTGGATCATATCAGGAATGGTAGAACGCCTACGGTCAAATACTTTCGAGTTTTTGATAGCAAGTGTTACATCTTGAGAGACAGGGAGAACTTGGGTAAATTTGACTCAAAGAGTGATGAGGAAATATTTCTAGGATACTCTAGAAACAGTCGAGCCTATAGGGTATACAATTCTCATACTCGTGTGGTGATGGAGTCTATAATGTTGTCATTGATGATACTGGCAGTGAGGGAGATGGGGTTGTTACTTAGGATGTGGTAGATGATCAAAGTGTTGATCCTGTAGAGGTGACTGAGTCCAAAGAACAACCTACTCCAGAATCCTCACAGTCTCTTGAGAGTTTAGATGTACCTGAATCACAGAGGGAAGTTACTGTTCCTCTTAAAGAGCCTTATTCTAGAGTTAAGTTGAATCATCCTAAGGATCAGGTTATTGGGGATTTAGATGAAGGAATGCGACTACGTAGGAGAGTATTAAATCAGCTGGCATACACTAGCTACGTATCCCAAATAGAACCTAAGAAAGTTGAGGAAGCTCTTAGTGTTGAATGTTGGGTGGATGCTATGCATGAGGAACTAAATCAGTTTGTAAGAAACGATGTGCGGACTCTAGTTCCTAAGCCTGAAAATTGCAATGTTATAGGTACTAAGTGGATCTTTAAGAACAAGATTGATGATGTATGTACCATAACCAGGAATAAGGCGAGGCTAGTTGCACAAGGATACACTCAAGTTGAGGAAATTGACTTTGATGAAACATTTGTCCCTGTTGCACGTCTTGAGTCCTTTCGCATTCTCCTTGCATTTGCTTGTACCTTAGGGTTCAAATATCAGATGGATGTCAAAAGTGCTTTCTTAAATGGGGTTCTTCAGGAAGAAGCTTATGTTGAACATCCTAAGTATCCTCACTATATTTTTAAACTGAATAAAGCCCTGTATGGTCTGAAAAACAAGCTCCTAGAGCCTGGTATGACAGACAGACTGCTTATCTTGAGGAACGTGGGTTTGTGAGAGGTGGTGCAGATAGAACCCTGTTCATAAGGCGTAGTGAAGAAACCATCACGATAGCCCAGATCTATGTTGATGATATCATCTTTGGTTCACCTATTGACTCTCTTGCTCATAAGTTTGCTGAATGTATGAAGCAAAAATTTGAGATGAGCATGGTTGGTGAATTGAGCTACTTCCTTGGTCTTCAAGTGAAGCAAACAGATGATGGGTTGTTTATATCCCAGTCTAAGTATGCTAAGAATCTTGTAAATCAGTTTGGGTTAGATAGTAAGAAACACACACACTGACTCCTATGAGCACTAGTGTCAAAATGTGTCATGACCCTACAAGTAGGAGTGTGGACCAGTCTCTGTATAGGAGTATGATAGGTAGTCTTCTCTATCTTACAGCTAGTAGACCTGATATAGCCTTTAGTGTTGGAGTTTGTGCTAGATTTCAGGCAGATCCCAAGGAATCTCACTTAACTACTGTGAGAAGACTAATCAGATATGTTAACGGTACAGTGAATCATGGGATCCTTTACTCTAGAGATTCTAATCTAGAGTTTGCTAGCTACTCAGATGCTGATTGGACAGACAATACTGATGATAGAAAAAGCACATCTGGGGGTTGTTTTTATATTGGGTGCAATTTTATAGCTTGGATGAGTAAGAAACAAAACTCTATCTCTTTATCTATGGCAGATGCCGAATACATAGCTGCAGGTAGTTGTTGTACTCAGTTACTTTGGATGAAACAAATGATGAGTGATTATGGAATTATTCAAGGTACCATGACTGTTTTCTGTGATAATACTAGTGTCCATTAATATCTCTAAAAATCCTGTTCAACATTCTCGCACTAAGCATATTGACATTAAACATCATTTTATTCGAGAACTTGTTGAGTCTGAAGTAGTTTCTCTTGAACACATTTCCACTGAACATCAACTGGCTGATCTATTTACTAAACATTTAGATGGTTTGAGGTTTGAGTCTCTTAGGAAAGCTGTTGACATTTGTGTTCCCTCATGATTACTGTTTCAGGAATTTGCATGTTTCTTTTTACTCTGTCTACTATCATCTGGCATTCATTGGACTATTGTGCATACATCATTTTTATTATTTTTTAGGATGTAGTTCTCTACATGTGCATTCTCGTTATGTCTGTTTTTGGCACATGCAGTCTTTGTTTTCATTTGTGCGTGATGCATTATTGTTTTTTTTAAAAAAAAAATTAGGAATGGATAGTCTACTACAGCATGATGCACAATCTCTCTGGTCTTGCATGTTATGATCATGTCTGACTATTATTGATGAGTTGTGGCTTAATTCCTATCGTTTGTTGAGGTTGATATGTGGTATTTCGTATAAGTGTCTTCATGTACCATCTGCAATGCACACACTATGATATTGTACATTGGACTTAACCGCATGTGTGAAATTTGGGATGACAATCATTTGTTCATAAGTTGTCTTTGAACATGAATTGACCACCATGAGTAGACCTAAGTTTAAGTATGTTCCCTTGTGATAAAAAGCTCATATCTTAATATTTTTCTTCGAGACTATTTGACTCGAGCAAGTAAGTCTTCACGGTATTTCAAAACCTGGTGCCTGTAATCATCTGACTTGGGTTAACCGACCTAAAACTCGCTACAGGGGTTATATTAGTTGTTCAATGAATTAGAACCTGTACTTAAGATAAAATATTATGAGTTATTGAAAAGAAAAGAAAAATATGTTGAGCTAAATACAAATTGAAATATGAAAAACATATATGCTCAAAGTAAGGGGGAGTCAAAGAAAGATATATGCAAAATCAGTTTCCTGTGAAAGGTCCTACTATTCTTCAAGGTTTACCTTTTATTAGTTGGAGAATACACTAATTGGCAGTGATGCTTCACAAGTCACTTCTCACAAAATTAGGGTTTGGAGTCCTATTTACCTTGGATTAGTGACACTTTACACGCATGAATCACTTTTATTATTTACTCCATTCTACCTTATTCTGAGTTTGTGGGGAGGTCTATTACTTGTTGATTCTGCTCTTGCATGCCATCAACTGCATATTTGATTGGCTGTTGTCTCCCATTGCATTGCTTTGGTCATATTTTCCCTTCAACATTTGTGACAAAAAGGGGGAGAGATTTTATAGTGAGGGAGAGATTTTGATTTGACTTTGGCTTGTTATTTGAGCGGCTACATTGTCATTTGCATGCCTGTCGTTTGGGGTCGTTGGGGTGAGACATAGATAATTGGTTACTTATACTTATGCATGCTTTTGATATATGCCTTTTGGGGTCGTTGGGGAGAGACATAGATACTGTTTGACATTTGACATGATTTTCATTGATATGACATTTATACTTGTCTTAATGTCGTTTGGGGTCGTTGGGGAGAGATATATATACTGTTTGCCATTTGACATGATTTTCATTGATATGACATTTATACTTGTTTTAATGTCGTTTGGGGTCGTTGGGGAGAGCCATAGACACTATTTGCCTACTGTTTTAACTTCAAGTGAGTTTGTAGTAAGGTAGAGCTTGTGCTCTACATGTACATTGCATATCATGCACTGATACGGAGTATGTTATCATTGCATCTGTGTTGCACTTTATACATAGCTGTTTGAGTTTTGATGTTTTGTAGTATTAATGCGTATATGGTGTTTTGATTAGCATTAGTATTGCATCTCAAACAAGTATGCTTATTTGATTGTTTATCTATGTAAGCTTTCAAGTGACTTATTGCTTATTTCCTGTATCACGTGCTTTTACACTGGGTGTGTGAGTTTTGACTTCAGGATACAGGTTAAATAAAGTGGAAGCTACATTTAGATGGTAGTTGGACTTAGTTTTCTTTTTGGGCTGAATTTGTGCCTTGTAATTGTTTTTGTCACAGAATGCCAAATGGGGAGTTTGTTAGTGTTAGATTATTGTAATTGGCTATTCTGTGAACAAAGGACCAACTTGAACATTTTAGAAGTTTAGGGACTTAATTGTAAAGTTTCATAGTTGGTTGTATAGCATAGGGTTCAGGGTCCAAACTTGGAACATGAAGGTTTCTCGTCGCATTTTTGCTAGATGCTCGTTGGAGTCTCGCTCGAGCAGATGAAACAGGAACACCCTCGCTCGACCTTTGCCCCACTGTCGCTCGAGCGACAGACCCTTTGCTTGAACGAAAATGCTCTTCGCTCGAACGACCGTGTTATATGGCCGAATTAATTCTCGACCCGCGAGATTTTCTTGGGCCTTATTTCTATAATTGTCCAACATATAAATAGAGGTACTACATTCTCGAAAACCTAAGGATTGAACCCTATTCATTAAAGAGAACAACATAATTCTCTCTAGAGCAAAATATACTACAAGATTCAATCTCTTCATCTTTTATTGTGCCTCTCATTGTGAAAATATCAAAGCTTTCAATCATAACACTTGGAGATATTCTTCACTTGGATTCGTCAGGAGATTGTGTCGTCAATTTGGTTGACTGCAAGGATCAAGGAAGAAACGAAGAACGAGAAGTTCTTGGTGGATCTACATGAGATAAACTGCAAGAAGAGCTAGGATTAAAGTTCGTGTGCTTAATCCAGGAGAGCTGCTTCAAAACTTCAGACAAGAGATTAGAAAGATTGTGTCGCCAACTTTGCTGGTGGTTTGTAAGTTTATTTAACAGTTTATAGTGGATCTTTGACTGGTAAAGTGCCCGGAGTTTTTCCCACGTTGGATTTCTCTGTGAACACACCTTGTGTTATTTACTGCTTTGATAAACTGTGGTAATTTAATATAGGATTAATTGACTTGATTGTTTAATCACCTAGATATAATTAATTTATGACTTTTTGCTTGTTAGTTAAAGTTTTAATTCCGCGTTTACACCTAATCACCCCTTCTAGGTGTAGTTGGGTCGAATTTCTGATTTTTCAAATAATATTAACACCACATTTTTTTACAACTGCATCATATCTCGACTGCATTAAATGTTCCTAATATTTAATTATTGTTACACTTATGTCTCAATTTTTTCATAGCATTCTTATTCCAACATTCCATTAAACAACATAAATTATCCTAGTTTATGTGCTTTAACAGAAAGGAACAAATATTTAGTCATAATTTTGTTTTGTTATTTTTTGCTTATTTAAAGATACAAAAGATAAATAAGTCTTTTTACACTTTCTTAACAGAATTTCTGATGAAAATTGCTGTCAGGATACTAATTAATGAAATGTTAAAAATAAGAATGTGATTGAAAAAAAAGTCGGGACATAAATGTGATAATAAGTAAATCTTAGTAACCTTTAACGCAATCAAATTTTGGTGCCCTTATAAGAAAAAAATGATGTTAATATAACGACACTCGGACTATTCTTTCTAGTACTAATATGAAGAAGTTTTGCTAGTATTGTTTCAAGTAAGTTGCTGAGCTACTTTTCGTGGTTAGTAATGAATCCTACTTATGGCAAAGTGCTACATACAATGAATTGAGCCAATAAACGTGATAACTATGAGATAAAGTAGAATTGGAGGAAAAATTTGAAAGTAACCTTCGAATGCTAAATCGATACATGATCAAAAAATCGATACAAAAAAAGTGACTCGTCAAAAAATAAAATATTATCTTGGTTCCCATTTTTCATCATAAAAAAAAAATGCGACCGTCGTCAAACATCCAGCCACCATATTTGACTTTACATAACCATAACGGCTATATTTTTCATTCTCATTTTACAAAAAATGTGTACCAAACTGGGCCGTAATAAGTATTAAACGATTCTCTATAAAAGGGAAACGATGATTTTATTTTTCTATATTATTTACGTTGTGAGCATTCTCCTCATCATATCCTCTTAGTGGATTAGTGTTTAGTTATAGTTGGCATTGAATACAAAACTGCAAGAAAAATGAAAATTTTATTGATCTAAAGGCTTCAATAAAAAAGTTTATTTTTAGAATATATTAAGAGATCATAAAAATTTAAAAAAAAATTAAAAAATCTTAAATCAAGAAAGTTGTAAAGCATAGTATTACCCTTGACATATGCTTTAATGACCATCTAAGACCAAGTTTATGTTTGCTTCCTTTCTTCTTGTGAACCCTTTGCACAAGAAAACTCAATTTTCTTGTATTTTCTCATTTTGGAAAGGGAGCTTATTTTGGAAAGAATCCAACTTCTTTCCATAAGCCATACCTATGTTGTCTCCCTTTCAAGAAACCCTAGAATCTCGTAAGTGCAGCCCTTAGTAAGTCTACATATAGTTCCAAATCAGGGTTACACATAACAGTGAGATTAAAGCCTCAATGCCAGAAAAAAAAATTGACATAGGGGTTGACAGACTCACACAAAGTCGTGGGACCCGCGTGAATATTTTTTTCCAAAAAAATGGTGGGCCCCCTGTGTTGTGTGTGTTCTGTCAAGGTGCATGACACCCATTTTTTAACAATGTAGCAGAATTCTAACAGTGATCAGTTACACTTTTTCAGGTAAAGTGTAATCATATAGATATTGTCCAACTCTACCTTGACCAAATTATATGTAATCTATATAGTCATACTATTTTCCCGTCGAACTATTGAGCTTATTATTGATTGCTTATAGGAAAAAATCTCAAAGTGATGATCGTCTCACTAAGTAATTAATTGGTTTCATATTGCAAGTATATTTTCAAAATCGTTTTGTTTGTGATTACCAGAGCATCAAGTTGTTGATCTTCCAAACAATATTTCACTTATGGTCAATGGCGGAGCCAGCTATTTGGAGTTGGGGGTCCTAAAGTTGAAGATATAGATGTGACTGGGTGGGGACACAAGGTTCGGGGACAGCGCCCTTGATTTTTTTTTTTTTTATACCTTATTAACAAAAAAAATCAATAAACGTATAAAAAAAGTATTTCTTGACAAAAAATCTTTAATTTAGGACAATCATACCTTATTACAAGCGTTCCTTTTGAGTTCTCATACTTTGATAATGTTGTATAACTACATCATCATCAATCCTATCGAATACATCCTTCTTAATATACACAATCAAGCTATCCTTTAACCATTTATCATTCATTACATCCTATTGGAGCTCCCAAAAGTATTTGGACATAACTGGGGTTCAAACGTACAATATCAACAGTGCCAAAATCAACAATGTTAGAGTATTTCCAAGATTTTTTTTTTAATGAGTGTATTTAGCAATTTAGAGAGCATTTATAATTTATTAAATTTAGAGAGTAAAAAAATTTTTAAGTGCTCTTTATATTTAACACTTAATTTTACAATTCTTAAAAAATATTTATTATTTTTTTCTATCTTTTATTTTCAGTAGCTTCTTTCCAAACTATTATAATATTTTCCTCCATTGAAAATTGAAATATTTTGAATGCATATATTTGCAAATATTAACTTGAAAAGTCTCTTGAAGTATAATTTTAAAGATTGACTCTTTAAAACAGAAAAAATTTTATGTTTAAAAATCTCTTGAATATGCTCTTATATAATAACTATCGACCTCAAAAACTTGCCATAATGTTATTCAATACTTTGAGTTGAGTCGAAATTTATTGCAAGATTGCAAGAAGCTTGTTTAAAACTTTACGTGGGCAATATAAATGATGGTGTTGGCTAAAAAGTAGTAACTAATCCATCTCCAGGCTAAAATGTATGTTGCAAATTTACCTTTCTCAGTTGGAAAATCAAAAGATATAAGGGTCCGTTTGATAAAAAACATGGAATTTAGTTGGAAAGAAAACGAATTGCAGGAAATTGAATTGCCTAGAATTTGTTTTAAAGGGAATTGTAATTAATGGTGTTTGATTGGTATAATTTTTTTGTGACAAATTTTTACGTTTGGCTTTGTTTTTTATGCAAATTGTCAATTAAATGGATAATTTTTTTTTACCATTGACTTTAGAATGTGTTCCAATTGGTATAATAAAAAAAAAAAAAATAAAAAATTTGTTGGTCAAAAAGCTGGAAAACATTTTCCCACCAAAGTGGTAGGAAAATATTTTCCAACTTTTGTGCATCAACAACTTGTACCTTGGAAAAAGGTGAAAAACGTTTTCCCTAGAAAAAAATGCCAATCAAACAAGGAAAAAGCTGAAAATGGAAAACTAATTCCACTTTCCCTAGAAAATCTCGGCCAATCAAACAAGGCCTAAAGGTGATCTTTTTTCCTCACAAGGCTGTCTTATACTATCCACTGTAATCTCTCTTTATGTTAAACAGTGCCAAAATCAACCTGAGAAGATTATTTCTTCTCTAAATTATACCTATTTTTTTTATAAGAAATTTCTAAGTTAAACACTATCTATATTATTAATTGTATATACAATTTTATTATATTTATAAATTTTATATATTAATATTAATTGACTTAATAGTCAATGTCATTTCATATTAATTATATATGTAGTATTATTATAATTTTTATTTTTATTTTATATAAGTTTTTATTAATTATATACTGATAATTAGTAATAATGGTGTTTAGTGAAAATTAATTAACTTGATTTTTAAAAATAAATAATTTTAATTTTAATAATAATTGAATTTAGTTGAAATAAATTTAATTTTAAAGGTATTATTGACCATAAATATAAAAATGTAAGGGTAAAATGAAAAATTAAAGATATAAGGATAAATTAGGGTATGAGATATATAGCTAAACATGTAAGTTTAAATTTGGTAATCAAAAGCTTATTCTCAATCCACACTTCTAATATACTAGCAGTAAGCACGTGCAATGTATATGAAGAATGATATGCGTAATATTTTTTAAGTATTAATAATATTTTTTTAAAAGTAATTGATTAATTGATATTGTTAAAAGAGAAGACATGTTAATAGTTTATGTCATTTCATGTTAATTATATATGTAGTAATATTATATTTTTTATTTTGATTTTATATAAGTTTTTATTAATCATATACTGATAATTAGTAATAATAATGTTTAGTGAAAATTCATTGACTTAATTTTAAAAAATAAATAATTTTAATTTTAATAATAATTGAAGTTAGTTGAAATAAATTTAATTTTAAGGGTATTATTGACCATAAATATAAAAATGTAAGGATAAAATGAAAAATTAAAGATATAAGAACTTCATTGGGGGTATATTGGACATATAGCTAAATATGTAAGGGTAAATTTGGTAATCAAATTTTTTTCTTAATCCACACTTTTAATATATAGTAGATAGATATAGAAGATTGTAGATTGTTGATAAATGATATTATTTAAATTTTGTATGATAAAAATGACAAGAACAATAAATACTTAATGAAAATGGCAAAATGAAACCCGTTTGGCCTCCAATAAAAATAAAAATTTGTTTTATCTTTTATTTTCGATCACGCAATCTTCTATAAAATAATATTATACATAAATCGAAAAATTTTCATTCTTTTTCTATCATCCATTTTTCCAAATAAAAAATAAAAAAATTCCAAACATTAAAATTTGAAATAATGGGGACCAAACAAAATAATTTGTTGAAATGTGTCATATTTTTTATTTTTTTATATTCAAAGATGCTCTTTAAAAATATATGGCCCCGATTATTATTTTTTTATCATAAAAATGAAAAATATGATCATTATTAATCACTATAACGATTATATTTTTCATTCTCATTCCACAAATAATATTGATCAAATGAGGTCATAATCTCGTATAGATGCTTAAAGTGTAAATTGCAAAAAAATGAAAAATAAAACCCAAAAACGCCCAATTCTGAAACAAAAACTCCGAAACAGGCCCAGTAAACAAATGGAAAAACCCTTGCCCTAGACGTATATAAACTCAACTAACACTCCCGTTGCTCATTTTTCCAAATCGGCGAATCGCAAAGCTCTTACGCATTCCCAGCTCCGCTGCTGTGCTTCACCTCTCTCCGCCTCCGGTAATCTCCTCCGCTGCTCGATCTCGTTATACGAATATTCGTTTCATATATGTAAACTTGGGTTTGATATCTTTTACAAGCATGAAATAGTATTTTAACCTGTCTATATTGCAGAAGAAAAGAAAAGGGAAATTATGGCGTACGCAGCGATGAAGCCGACGAAACCTGGATTGGAGGAGCCTCAGGAACAAATTCACAAGATCCGTATCACCCTCTCCTCCAAAAATGTTAAGAATCTAGAGAAAGGTATGCTATCTTGTTTGTTCTAATATGATTGGATTCTTAGGTCATGGTCTACTAATTGTCTCATTACAACAATTGCTGTTGTGGAGAATGCTATAATATATATATATATATGTGTGTGTGTGTGTGTGTGTGTGTGTGTGTGTATTTTTTGTAAATGCGTATTCAGTTAATCTTAGTAGTGCTGATAATGAATTTTGTATTAGTTTTCTCCATTGGCTTGGACTGTATTCATGGTGTTACTATATTGGTTTTGAATTAAGTGATTATCTAGTATCATTTTTTAACGTTGGTTTATTGTAGTTCAAGAACAGGAGCATATAAAGGAAGTAACATGGAAATTTTATATTTGGTAAAATAAGTAATTTGAAAGTATATCTGACCTAGTTTTATGAGTGGCTACTTTAGTGCTGCATAGACTATAACCAGTTCCAGGGATGGTCCAAAATTGATTCTTGGGTTATGAAATTGGTAATGGAAAGCAATTGCTCTGCAAATGGGCTCATCTGGAGAACTTGTTTGGACTTTTTCGTTTTTAAATAAATAGGATTAGTAAATACTTCTTTGATAGTTCCAGTATTATTATTTAGTATAAAATTGATGTTTTGGTTGACCTGAATTATTGATAGTGTGTGCTGATTTGGTACGTGGTGCCAAGGACAAGAGGCTTAGGGTCAAGGGACCGGTGAGAATGCCCACCAAGGTTCTTCACATTACTACTAGGAAGTCTCCTTGTGGTGAAGGTAACATCTGGCACAATTATAACAAATTTATTTTCAGTTGTACGAAACTTGGCTGTAATTTGCTGTATTGCTGCTACAACAATGGGGAGTTTATCCATTTTGCAACTGCCTTTTGTGGATGACTTTGTTCTGCATCATATTATTTAGCTTAGTTCAAAAGCTAATTTGTACCTGGTATTGGTATTCTGTTGTTTCTTATTGATATGGTAGACTGTAGTAAGGTGCTAAATCCTGTTGGTGCTTTGTGCTTCAAGAGTTTGACTTTTAGTTTTAGAGGAACGTCGTTTCTTTTCTTTTATCTTATTGCTTGTGAATTCTGAAACTTAAATCATTCTATGACGTGGCTTTCTGAAGTTCAATCTCAATCCCGGAAGACATTTGAAAAGTTTTCCCATTTGAAATTATTTCCTTTTTTTTGTATGCTATATGTGGTTGCCTCTTCATAGACCACTACTTTATTTCTGTTTTCAATTTTGAGATGGATTTATATTTTCGTCAGTATGAAGGATATTGGTGACTCTTTCACAAGTATAATCTGGTTATCATTGAACATAGTCTCCGGTTATCTCAAGATTTTGCTTACTGCAATTCTCAGTTGTTCAGCCTTTATATTACAACTTAAAGGTTATTGCAATTGAAGTTGTCTAGATCAGTACTGCATTATTAATGTGGAGAAATCGGAGGAAGCATCATTTCATCAGAGTATTCTTTTAATTACCATAAATTTTGAACTCCTGCTTCATTCTATTGTTAACAAGATTTGATATTTTGTTGTGTTATTTTAATTTGAAGGTACGAACACATGGGATAGATTTGAACTCCGAGTTCACAAGCGAGTGATTGACCTGTTCAGCTCGCCTGATGTGGTTAAGCAGATTACTTCAATTACTATTGAACCTGGGGTCGAGGTTGAGGTTACTATTGCTGATTCTTAGAGTTGCCTTGCTTTTATTTACATTTCTATCTTTTGTTGACATTTTGTTATGCTGCCCTGTTTGATGTCTCCAACTAATGGGCTCAAGTCTTGTAGCAAAGTTGTCATAGGAGTTGCTATTTATGTGCTTTTGAGTTGAAATGACTTATTCGAGAAAAGGAAACTTGGTTATTTTTTCATTTGCCTTTAACATGTTTGAATGCACTGTTTTTGAGGTCTAGTCATTATACTACTTAATAAACAAGCCTGACATATACCTCGAACTTGATTTCATGGAGCAACGTCTATTGCACACTGAATTATTTCTTTGAAATAGTTCGTTTTGGGTAATGCTTTAACAAAATTGGTTCTCCAAATTGCAATTTAATGTTCAAACTGCATTCTCCTGACGAGCCGTCCACAAATAGGCTCTAGGTTGGGTGATCATGTAGTTCCATTGCCATTTCAATGTCCGAGGCCTCGGTGAACTCCACTACGAAATATGCGAGTAACTGGCCCCTTATGGCAGTTCGGGGCCTGTACACAATGTCGAACTTGCTTAACTCAATGGCCCATTTCATTAGCCTCCATGAGGTATCAAGTTTCTAAAGAACTTGCCTGAGGTATCCTTCAATGTTCGTGACCGTTCTTTCTTCTAGAACCAGAACCTTTCTTCAAGGTTTTACCATGGAATAACTCATTTTAGGTGACTTTTGCCACAGGGATGTTTGTGGTTATAGAGTGATTTTTCACAAACGGCGTCAATCTGTTGACCCAAAAAAATACATCTCTAACCTGACTAACAGATTTAAAGGCTTCTCATGTCCACGCTGGCCTTGTTTCTGCACACTTGACAAACCGTTAGCTACACATGACTTCATCTAGGGGGTGGAGTTGGTCGTACGTACTACAACAGTCAAGTCAGTTAGGGAAGAAACAAATACAAGTATAGGAGAGTTTTAGACATGAGCTTTCATTATAAAAAATGGGTCAGCTTTGGGGAGTAACAAATAGAACAGTAATATATAAAGTTATAGTGTTAAGAGTCTAAAATTACATTATTTTCAAATAACATTTAAGTGTAACTTTTATAGTAAGAAATGGTGAATGTGAGTAGTTCGATGAAGAGATACGTGGCCTCATCCACGTGGTTGCTCCTCTTGTCTTAGAATTTATAATGTGCTTGCAAGTAATCATTTGATTGAATTTTTTATGTTTTTGTCCCGTGAAACGTATTTAAATTAATAGTTTGAAGAGCTGATTGCTGAAAAAAGTATTGAATAGGAAACCAACTACTCCAAGAAAGTAATAGAGTGCAATTGCAAATTAAATCTACGATGCAATATATGTTGTCATTATCTCCAATTCCATAGGTCAAAAAATGATTCAACTTTGTTTAATTTCAACTTTCTTCTATTTTTCTTAAGTAGCTTCTTCGATACTTGTTGTCGAAAAGTGAAAGAAGAGTAACTCAATGAAAGAAAAAAGTTGTTGAAATCGTAAACAAACTAGTAACATCAGGAAATATCGTTCAAAAGGTGGCAGTACAACTAGTTTCTCAAAGTGGGACAATGTCACTCTTTACAGGAGACAATGGTAAAGTCATTTGAGTAAGATATAAATCCTCATAGCATGCGCTAGTAGCCATGATAAATGGTGCGGTTACTACTTCCGGGGTCCACATATTGGCTTGACTTTGATGCAAGGTGTGTGGGTGTATGCTGGTATTGGTGTCAATGGTTAATAAGCTCTCTTGAAAATCAAGTAAGAGGGCTGCACCATAATTTTTCAGCAAGTTAGTTTCGACATGATTTTGTAAATAATTAGTTTGTTGTTAATTCTAAGTGATTATAATCATATAATGGAGTATGTTAACTCTCAAAGTTCGTCAAAGGTTTACTGAATTTTATCGAAGTATTGTGATCGGAAGATGTCGTAGAAGAGATGATAGTGTTTTGGCTCGTTTTTGGGAAGGTTGAGATTGTTGGCATTAAATCTTCAGTGGGGTGGCATCCATTGCGTGTTGAATTGTCCTCTTTGTGGCACAGACGTGTTCTGTATTTGAGTTGCAGTAAATGGAGTTGTGTATTGATTTGGAGCAGGAAGCAATCCTCGCAAGTCTTCATTGCTTAAATAACCGAAAATTGGGCAACTCTGAATTTGAATAAAGATATTGTTCAGATATAAATTGTCGTGTTTTTCTCTTCTTTTGGTATGTGACTGGAGATTTTTGAGGAAAATTTCTTAGCGTGGCATGTTGGTTTTTTTTTTTTGGTGAGTTTTTAGAAGAATAGAAATTGGTGGATATAGTAAAGTTTTTAGATATTTTTTCCTACGGCATATAGGGCCTGTTTGGGATTTTTTTTTTTCACTGATTTTGACCTATTTTGAGTGGCACGTTTATATGCTTGCTAGTTTTTTTGGCACCGATTTTGAATGGTTTAAAAATAATCCAAAATCGGTATAATGTAATTTTGATTGATTCTCTCAACCCATCAAATCGACAAATTTTGGCCGTTTCTCATTTTCTTCTAATTTTGAACTTTATTAAATAATTATATTCAACCAACACATTTTCTTTAAAACTAACATGTAAATAAAAATACATTAACTAAAAAATTACATTATAATTAAAAAATACTTACGATAAGCAAAATTATATTATACTTAAAAAAATTATAAATAAAAAATCACTTTCATGTAAAAAAAAAAAAATTGTTTATAAAATAAAAATACTACTAATAAGATAAAAAAAAATCACTTATAAAATATAAAAAGTTACTTATGATAAAAAAAAAAAAAAAATTCTATTAAAATATAAAATTTACTTAAAATTATAATTTTTACTTATAATAAGTAAAAAATATTAATTAAAAATTTCAGTAAATATTTAACTTCGTTTATTTTTTAAGTTAAATATGTTCTTTTATGTTTAAAAAAAATATACCTATAAGTAAAATGTTACTTATGAGTAAAAAAAAAATTTCATATAAGAAACTACTGAAAATTTTATTAAGGGATATATATGTAATTTTGTTCTTTTAAAAAAATTATAGAGCCTATGAATAATAAACTCTCAAACATAGATTTGACAATTTTAAAAATCGCTACTAAAATCACTAAAAATCGATTCGCTCATAATAAGCACATCAAAACTCCCAAACAAGTGCTAGGGATTTTTTTTTTTTTTTTTCCCACTAATTATGATCAATTTTGGATGACAACGTGTATAAGGGGTTGAAAAAAAAAATAGTGTTTACTAGTTTTTTTGGACACCGATTTTGGATGGTTTAAAAATCGTTCAAAATCAATGTAGTATAATTTTGACTAATTCTCTCAACCCACCAAATCGACGGGTTTTGGCCGTCTCTCATATTCTTTTCAAATTTTGCCCTCTATAAATTAATCATTTTCAACCAACATATTTTCTTCAAAATTAACTTATAAATAACAATTAATTTTTTTTAAAAAAATATTTATATCAAAAAATTATATCATAATTTAAAAAAAAAAATACTTATATTACTTATAAGATATTACATTAAAATAAAAAAATTACTCATAAGTAAAAAATAATTTTCTGTAAAAAAGATATTGTTTATAAAATAACAATACTACTAACAAGAGAAAAATTCACTTATAAATTATAAAAAGTTACTTATAAACAAAAAATTCACTTAAAATTATTTAAAAGTATAAAATTAATTTATAATTGTAACATTTACTTATAAGTAAAAAAAATGTTAACTTAAAATTTTAAGTAAATATTTAATTTTTTAAGTTAAATATTAACTTATATGTAAAAAAATACCTATAAGTATTATTACTTATGAATAAAAAATTTCATATAAGGAACTATAAACTAAATTTTTTTATTAATGGACATATATGTAATTTTATTCTTTTAGAAATTTTTTAGAACCAGTGGATAATAAACTCATATCTATAGGTTGGACAAACTTAAAAATCGCTACTAAAGCCACTCAAAATTGATTCGTTCATAAACGCTCAAACTCAATACTTTAAAAAATGCTCAAAACCGGTATGCCGAAAATCGCGAGTAGGCCCTGAGGGTTTGGGTGAGTGAAATTTTATATGGTTGAAAAAAAAAAATTCATATAATGAAAGTTTTGAAAGTCTGTAAATTTTTCTTCTTATTTTTATTGTATTCTTGCTTTCTAATTTTCTCTGAACAATAAAAAAATCTTTGGACAAATAAAAGAATATTTTCAATTCCAAACAAGTGATATTAGAATGTCAGGTGGTTTGTAGCATTGCAACAAAAGAAAAAATATGGCAATTGTGAAATATGACGTAGATAAAATTTAATGTGAGAATCAATTTTAGCTTCTGACAAGTACAAGTCACTGATATCTTGATTAATGTTGGATTAGATAAGGTTTTGAAAGGAAAATCAAGCCCAAGTTCACACAAAGATGCTAAAAATTTCGATAAGAGCGACGATGATTTGAAAGTTGCAAGCACGATATGTCTCTCTGTCTAGTTAAAAATGTTCTTGCAAATATTATTCATTGAATATTTGCTACAAAGGAGCTTTGGAGGAACAAAAAAAAAAAACTTGAAGAGTTGTATCAGACAGAGTGTTTCAAAATTGTTGTACCCCGGAAGGAATATCTCATTCTTTGTGAATATATGCATGTATGAAAATATTAGGCAATTTGAGAGTTGAAAGTTATGAGATAGCACTAGATCGTTACTAATTACTCGTTTTTAGTTTGACTTTATTTGCGAAATTAATCTAACCAAAACAACAAGTCACTTTAATTAGTTTCTAGATGATTAATCAATCAATTCAATTTATTTTATCTTGAACTACTGCAGTAATATGAAAGCAATAACTAAAGCAGTAAACAATAGAATGATTGTTCACGGAGAAACCCAACGTGGGAAAAACTCTATAAACTGTATAATAAACTTACAGACCACCAGCAAAATTGACGACACAAATTTTCTGATATCATGTTTGAAGTTTGAAGCAACTCTCCTAGAATGTGCACACAAACATCAATCATAACTCTTCATAGTAAAGCAGTCTTCCTGAAATGAGCACACGAACTCTACTCCCGACTCTTCACACAATTTATCTCTTATAGATCCACCAAAAACTCCTCGTTTTTCAATTTCTTCCTTGATCTTTGCAGCCAGCCAAGTTGACGACACAATCTTTCTGACATATCAAAGTAAAGAATCGCACAAGTATATTTGATTGAAAGTTTTGATATTTTCAATCCAATGGGCGTATATAATAAAGTGATTGAATTGGATGAAAATTTAGCTCTTGAAAGAATAAGTGTTTTCTCTTAAATGTATAATGTTCAATTTACTCTTCCCGAATGCGCAACACCCACTTTTATATGTTGGACGAATATGGTAACTTTGGCCAATAAAATCTCGCAAAATCACGAATTAGGTCAGACCGTAAAACAGTGTCACTCGAGCGAGGGTTCTGTCGCACGAGCGACATGTGGGTGAAGGTCGAACGCTGGATGTTCTGCTTCATCCGCTCGAGCATAACTTCCGCGAGCATCTAACGAAAATGCGGCGAGTTTTCTTCGTGTTCCAAACTTGGATCCCAAACCCTACACTATACAACAAACTCTGAAATTTTACAATTAAGTCCCTAAACTTTCTAAAATGTTCAAGTTGGTCCTTTTATTCACAGGATAGTCAATTACAATAATCTAACACTAACAAGAGTTTTTAACAGGATCGTTTCTGAATTGGTGGCTATTGGAGTTCAAATTGATGATGGGGATAAAGTGTTAGGACTCATTTGGTCTTTTTCATCTTCTTATGAGCACAACAAACTTATTTGATGTACGAAAAAAGAAACAGTAAATATTTAAATTGATTTTTGAAGAAAAAAGTTGGGCAGAAATAATATTGCATTTGGAGACTTGATACTTGTTGCTGAAAAGTGGAAGAAGAGTAACTCCATGAAGAACAAAGTAATTTGTTGGAACTGTTGACAAACTTGTCACCCTAGGAAATATTATCTAAAAGGTTGAGCAGACTCGACTAACTCCTCAAAGTCGGACAATGTGACTCTCTTTACGAGAGAAATGGTGGAGTCCTTTCGTTAAAATTTACATCCTCATGATATGTACTAGTTTTCATGACAAATGGTGTTGTTACTACCAGCAGGTTCATATATTTGGACACGGACGTTGACTTGACTTTGGTGTAAGTTGTATGAGTGTGTGGTAATATTAATGTCGATGGCTAATGAGCTATCTGAAAAGTCAAGCAAGAAGAAATTATAAGGGTGATTAGCAAACAACACCCTATCGTTTGTACTCATTAAGAAAATAGTCATTATCATTTCAAATTTAACGTTTACATCTTTATTTCAGACATTTCTTGTGGAGTTGGTCCTTTTTGTCACGTTTCATTAAATCCTTCCTTGAAATATAGATAACTAGCACAAAAAGTCCCTTATCATTTGGTTTTATTGCGTAAATAGTACATAACGTTTCAATTTTGACATTTTGGCACTCAGATTAACATTTCTTTGCAAAACATGTCCTTTCAGTCCATTTTCTCCTTTCCAACATTATAAAATGGCTAATTTACTCTTCAATTTAAAGAAACAAATAGAAAAGAAGGAAATAATATAAAAATCTGCATCTAACGTTCCAAAAATTTTAAAAAGTGAAAACGGTGCTCAAGTAAAATAATTTAGATTATTTTAACAAAAGAAAATTATTTTACTTCCTAATTAACCCACCTATACCTATGCACACCACCACTACCTCCACCACTAATTAATTAAAAAGAGAATTAAAAATATTTAAAAAGTAAGAAAATAATAATAATAATAATAATAAGAAATAAGAAAAAAATGGTGCTTCTTCCTTATCCAAGTTTCTTTTGCCTCGTGTATAGGAATTTATCTATTCTTCAACAAAATCAGAACTAAATTGGCACAGTGAGTATATATGTGTGTGTAATTTGCAACAAGATCGAAACAAGAATTTGCTAAAAATAATTAAATTTCCTAAAAAGAATCTTGCAATTTCGTCAAAAATAAAAAGATATTGAATTATGAAACTTGTTTACGGGAAAATAACTAAGTTCTTAGATGGTGCCACGATAGAATGGGGAGAATGGGTGGGGGTGGTGGTCGCGACGGCGGCGACAGCAACGGCCAATTGTAGGGTGCAAAATTGGATGAGGAAGAAGCATCATTTTAATTTTTTCTATTTTTAATTATGTTCTTACTTTTTTTTAGTACTATTAGTTCTCTTTTTAATTATTTTGATGGTGGTGGTGGTGGATTAATTGGGAAGACAAAATATTTTAAATTATTTTACGTGAGACTTGTTTGCATTTTTAAGAAACTCTAGATGCAATTTTTTTTAAAAATAATTTCTTTCTTTTCTATTTGATTATTTAAAAAGGGAGGTAAATTAGTTATTTTACAATGTTTTAATGGAAAAGATGGACGCTAAGAACCTTTTGTGCAAAGAAAGATTTGTTTGAGTGCCCAAATGTTAAAATTGAAACGATAGGGACGATTTAAGCAATGAAGGCAAAATATAGGGACTTCTTGTGTCAATTACCATATTTCACGAAAAGATTTAATAGAATATGATGAAAGGACCAACTCCACAAGAAATGTTTGAAATGAGGATGTAAATGTCAAGTTTGAAATAATATGGACTAATTTCGCAACGAGTGCAAATGTTTTTTTTTTACTAATTACCTTAATTATATCATATGATGGTGAGTAAAAATTGGAATTGTTTTTGTGAAAAAAATTCAACTCTATGAGCATTTCCTCTCATTCACATTATATACACGTACAAATAATAACATACACAAGGAATATTCCAGTCCTACCTATACACCAATGCCAATTGTCTAACAAACTATATTCCCACTCCTAGAAATCAGGATGTACGCTGCCTTACACCATAAATGCTGTTAAGTTGGTTGATTGATTCTAACATGGAGTACATTAAGATCCTGTTTGATTTTCATTCTTTGTAGAATGAAAATAAAAAATATAGTCGTTATGGGCCTCACACAAAAAATGAAAAGTCGAAAATGGTGGTTTGATGTGATGGATAACGATCATATTTTTTATTTTTATGTAGGAAAAATGATTACAAAACGGGGCCTAATTCTCTGTTTTGAGAATTGAGGCTACTAAAGTTTGTCAAAGACTTATGACTTTTTCCAAATATTGTGTGATTAAAAGTTGTTGTAAAAGAAATGATAAGAGTTTTGCTTCATTTTCTAGATGGTGGAGATTGTTGAGATTATTTCCCCTGGGTGCTTAAGAGTTTGGATGAGTGAAACTATATATGGTTGTACAAATATTTTCATCTATTGAAAGATTTGATAGTCCTCAAGTTTTTTGTCTTATTTTTATATTATTCCTTATTTACTACTTGCTCCGTCCCATAAAGATGAAGTTGCTTTCTTTCTTTCTTTTTTTGTTTGTCTTAAATTATAGGAAACTTTCCTTGTTGAGTGTATAATCGATTTTTTAGTTTTCTAATATTTCCCTGTTAATGTGATTTTTTATCAGTAATTACAGTCTTTATCCCATAAAAAATTAAAAATAGGCCTGTTTTCGTTTTTGCGTTTGTCCCAAATTGTAAGTTACTTTCATTGTTGAGAATATAGATAGTTTTTTAGTTTTCTAATATGCTATAATGAGTCATGTTATCATTAAATATGAACTACTCATATTTAAAAATAATGTTATTTGACACTATTAGTGCTATAACATCAGTTTAGGTTGTGCAATGTGATAAAATCAATAAAAAATAGAATTAAATAATTCATTTAATTATACTTCTCATTTAATATCACATTAGTGACATCTAGGCTAGTGTTTTAATACCATTGATGCTAAATGACGTTGCTTCATATTTACACCATCGTTTAATGTGAAGGTATATTAGAGAAAATGTAAGAAAAAAAATTATTTTTTCAGCTACATTAATGATATTTCTTCAATTTGTGTGAAAATAGAAACAAATCTATTTTTGTGAGACGGATGGAGTATAAAGTAATTCTATGTAAATCATTATTTAATGTAGGGGTATATTAGAAAAATGTAAGAAAAAAAATTATGTTTTCAACTATATTAACTATATTTTCTTAATCGGTGTAAACGGATAGAGTATTTTTCTATGAACACTGAAAATCTTATAGACAACTTTAGACTACTTTTAATACCTATTTTCACTTTGATCATAATGACATGTTGATATGAAATAAAAACAAAGCAGATTCCCCAAAAGCAGCAATTATGCACAAATTTCATCAAAATTGCAATATTCCCTGTGAATTATTATTTGATTTTGATAAAAACTAAGTGTGATTAACATTGCTCTTTCGGCTATTAATTTATCCTATCCAATCCACTTTAATCATTGATTATTGCATTATTAAAGGTAATAATAAATCATGTCTTGGGATAAGCTTTTTTTGTAACTTTATTGTGCACAATCATACAATATTAACCTTTTAATAATGTATCATTGAAGATTTTTTATTTATTTATCATAATTTGTTACTTAAAATCTTTTGCCAATGAGACATCGATCCCAAAGCTTTCGAAATATCTTTTTGATAGGTAATTCTATTTGTATGGGAAATTATTTACCGATAGATTTAGCCCAATGTCCCTCTGGGTCCTCCGCTGCCTTTCGACCCGTGAGAATATAGAATGACAACTTTCAATCATGAGTGTTCGATCGTGATATTGCTGGTTACCAAACCAAAAAATTTCGGGTATTTAGTAAATGGCACCGTCGGGTCCAGATATAATTATGGACCGGTTCGGATTCGGTTCCGTTCGGTTCCATACCATTATTAATTTTTTTAACATTTATAATAAAAAGGACTAATGACACGTTCAATTTTAGTTTTACAAATTGATGTAATTCAAATTAATAACATATAAATAACAAGTTGTACAATAAAATTAATTTACAAATGTATACAAATACAAAAAAGCATATACTAATACTACAATATCGGTGATTCATTTCATATCAATAATTCATTTGTTTCAAACATTTAAATCTACATAAAATAAAGAAATATAAATTAAAAGTCATAGAGATAAAAATATTTTAAAATATTGTTAATACTTACCAACTATTTGTTAATTTGCGAATTTGTTAACTGAAAATAATTTGTTAATTTGCTAATTTATTTATAAAAAGTTAAATAATTTGATTTATAATTTTATATAATATAAAAAAAAATTTAAAAAGATTCGATTCTAGATTCAGGTACCGGTTCAGGTATTTAATTTCAGAATAACTGCTCGATTCGATTCGATTCGGATCGGTTCCGGTTTGGATCGGTTCGATTCGGGACTTTTGTCCAGCCCTATCATATAGTATAAATAAATAGCTTGAAAGTGAGAAATTATCTACAATTAGCCTCTCTTGACTTAAATTCTTGTATGTCAAAAATTAATTTTAATAATGCATTTCATGAAAATCATTATTTTTACCTAGGGTTGGACATGGTTCGGTTCGGTTCGGTTCTGAAGAGAACCGAATCGAACCAAAAATTTTCAGGTATTCAGTAAATGAAACCGTCGGGTCCAGACATAATTATGGACCCGTTCGATTTCGTACCATTATTAAATTTTTTAACATTTATAATAAAAATAACTAATAACACGTTCAATCTTAATTTTACAAATTGTCGTAGTTCAATTTAATAACATATAAATAACAAATTATACAATAAGATTAATTTACAAATGTATACAAATACCAAAAAATATATACTAATACTAAAATATCGGTGATCCACTTCATATCAATAATTCATTTACTTCAAACATTTAAATCTACATAAAATAAATAAATATAAATTAGAAGTCATAGAGATAAAAATACTTTAAAGTATTGTTAATACTTACCAACTATTTGTTAATTTGCTAATTTATTTAGAAAAAGTTAAATAATTTGATTGATATAATATAAAAAAATTAAAAAAAATTAAAAAGATTCGGTTCTTCGATTTTTGGTTTAGAACCCAGAATCGAACCAAAACTTTCGGTTCTAGATTCGGGTACCCGTTCGCGTATTTAATTTCAGAAGAATCGTTCGGTTAGGAATTTTTGCTCAGCCCTATTTTTATCAACTGACAATCACATATTTCATCGACTTTTATTAAAATATGATTTTTAAATACACTAAACAGGGGCTTAGGGGTAGTGGTGGCAAAATGGGCGGGCCGGACCGCTAACCTTTCGACCCGGACCGGTCCGTGGACGAAAAAAGCCCGCATTATCCGGGCTTCCGGGCCGGTTCGGCCCGGACCGTCAAAAAAATCAAGCGACCCGGTCCGGACCGTAAACCTTTTTTTTTTTTTTTCAAAGATTATCACTTAAAAAATAAATTGTAAAAAAAAAAAAAAAAAAATTTTAAAATTATAGGCCCGCATTAACCGCGGGCCGATTTCCCCAAACCCAGCCCGGACCGCTGAAAAAAATTTCGGCCCATGAACCGGCCCGCTCGGTTCACGGGCCGAGTCGCCTCCGAGCGGGCCGGGCGGGCCTCTCTTGGCACCACTACTTAGGGGTGTGTATTCAATTGAGACTTTTAATGATATTTTGAAATTTAAAAAGTTTAGGTGTATTCAATGTAGATTTTTGGAGACTCTCTAAAAGTTATGATGTAATTGAGACTTTTATATACTTTTAAAAAGTCTCTAAAAGTCACGGTGTATTCAATTAAAACTTTTTAAAAGTCTCTATAAGTTTTGGGGTATTCAAATTTTAATGACTTCTGAAAACTTTTATAAAAGTCTATGTAGTACTAACTTTTAAGTAGAAAGTACTCATATAAAATCTCAAAATTTGTCTCTCATTAATCACGAGATTTTGAGAGACTTTTACAAAAAAAAATTTCAATATTTCTTTCCTTTTTTCGTTTACGAACATTAAATGTATGATTAAAATTTATTTTTTCTATTGATTCTTTCTCTCTCTCTCTTTTTCTTATAGTTTATCACTATTTTCTATAGATTTTTGTAATTTTTTTTCTTTCATTTTTTTGTGAAAAAATATCTATTTTTTTATTAAATTATAAAATTTTATATGACAAATTTATAATTAAATGTAAATATATTGATTTTTATTTATTTTTAAAAGTATATTGTATTAATAATATTGAATATTAAATTTATTTTTTTATATATATATGTATACTTTTAATTTTTATTTATTTAATTAAGATCTTAATTTTTTATTCTTTTTAAAATATTTTTTAATTATATGAGGAATAGAAGTAGAAGGAAAATTGTGGGAACTATAATCTCATATGTGATAATTTTACATTATTACATTGGATCCACGTGAATTCTATTTTAAATGAAAGTCTTTTGAATCCTACAAAAAATTTTAAATGAAAGTCTACAGAAATCTACGAAAGACTTCCACTAATTCTATGCAAATCTATGAAAAATCGACGAAAGTCATCACTTAAAAAAAGTCCATCAAAGTTTTCAAAAGTTTTAATTGAATACACCCCCCCTTAGATTATGTTCGGCCTTATTAAATAAATAATTTGTTAATTACCTTGATTTGAAATATATATATATACACACACTTGTCATATTGTATTGTATGAACATTTAACATAATTACTGCATGTCATTGTTATTATGACTCGTTTTCGAGTAGGTATAACCTTGTCGAAAATTAAATAGGATTGTTCAAAATAGCTGAGTACAAATAAATTCAATTTTGCATTATTGTCGATGAAAATGTGTTGTGAATTTATGAAATGAAAATAAATGTGGTGTAAGAAATATAGTTCATTTATTTATTCAAAGGCAATAAAACCCTTGTGAAAATCAATCTAGTGTGTATTTGAGTCTTTGACCTAGTTAAGGTTGTGTAGCACTTATTACTAATTAACTAATGTAAGCATTTTTCGATGAAAATTAGGTAGGAATAGGGGTCTTCGACAGACTATTATTATAAATGGGTCCACTTATCTTATGGCCCTCCCTATAATTTAATTACAACTTAAAAGTTAATAGCTGTTAAATTATTTGCCTTAAACTAAAGAAGGCCCACTTCATCTACCCCTCCTCTAATGATGGCGCGTGATGCTCGCGCGCAGTCACTCTTTTCAATGTACCCTTTCATTGCATCAGTATTTTTATTGGATTATTCTACTTGATCATTTTGATTGACAACTTGAATGATCCGACTCCATCACTCCCCTCACATGGGGGTCAGGTCTCACCTCATTAAATTTAATATATTTGCTCACATGTGAGAGAAGTGATGGGGTCGAGGTCCTCCAAGGGGTCAACCAAATGGATAAAGTAGCACGATTCATTTTTATTTCATTCGATTAAAAGAGGAAATGTTTTTTGTATACCAAATCTCACAAGTTGCTGTACATCTCCCTCGCAATAGGGGGTCCGTCGCCCAATAAAAAAACTGTTAGTCCCCTATTGTGAGGGGAGGTTGTACACCAAGCTGTGAGGTTTGGTGTACTTGAAGCATTTCCCATATTAAAAGATGACCAAACAACAATATTATAATATAATATAGATTAATTTTTTGTTTGTTCGACTATTTGTGTATGAATTAAGTCAGTGTATAGAAAGTATTACAGATGTACATATGACAACACTACATTGACTAATTTAGCTGTATTTTTTGTTCAACATCCAATGAAATCTTATCGTTAACAATCTGTTAAAAAAATTCTCAACCGTTTTCGTACATGTAACAGGATTGTGTATGTATTCATTACATTCCAATATAGATTAATTTATCTTTCGTCTGTGTGTTATGAGGTCATTGTTACACTTCTGTCCCAGAGCCAATGACCATAAAACCACTACGGAACACACTTGTGTTTACAAATTCTATAGACCCATAGATTATTATTCATTTTTGATCCATAAGACTCGCTACGTACTCCCAACTAAACAATAAAATAGAGATGAACTATCTTAACCGATCTTTTCATAGTCCATTCATTAATGTCGGGATGAATGAAACTAATCAAAAGAGCAAATCGCGCAAGCAAAGTCTGGAAAATAAAAAAGTTTTTTTTTTTTAAAGGTGGTGTAGGGTCTTAGTAAAAGGCTCAATTAGGACACTGTACAATTTTGTTATTAGCTTTTCTATGGGCCCCATTTGGCCCACACACATCGCTCTCGTTCTCAGGCTGTGTTTGATATTTCCTTAATTTCAGCCCATTGATGAAATTAATTAGCGGAGCGCCACTAACCTCCTTCCATATCTATCATCATTGCATATATTATGATCATCTCCCTTTTGCCTTGTAAAGTTTATCATGAAAAATTAGTATATTTTTACATGTTTAGTGCGTTAAATTAAACAGAACTAAAAAATACTGGATGATAAGATATGTATAATCCTACAGTCACGAGCTCAAGTCGCCTACGAGCCGAGCTTTTACAGCGCTCGACCCGTTTGACATCCCTACCTACAAAACATGTCGTTAGAATGCATCGAGTCTTGAGATCCACTTTTACGAATTCCTTCAAATTAGTTTTGCCAGAATTGGTCGTACATGTTTAAATTGTATGCATCAATTTGTCAAATACTTACCGCGCAAGTTTATAAAATAATATTTGATGCATCGCTTAATTAATAAAATTTAAATTTTTTTGGCATGTTCAGTGTTTTCTAACCATTCTTACTAAATATACCAACGTTTTAGTATGTTCAACTTTTATCAAAATGTCGTAGAAATCTGAATTTTAACTACACCAAACAGGAACTTTGTATCTATATGTGCATATTTTTTATTTGAGCTAACAAATTAATTCCATACGCAAATAGAATCGTAACATTTGGTATGCCGACTTTGTATGTTTCTTTTTTATCTAAAGTTGTGTAGTTCTATCCAATTTAACGTACTAAACTTGCATGTGCATTCCGATCTAACTTGGAGAATTGAATGTCATAAATTTGGGGTGACAGCTTGTTTAAGGGAGTATGGTGAACGTAGGGTATCTGATTTAAGTTGGAAGAATTTGAACGCGAAAATCATTCAATTTCCTGACAGTCCTTTGGTTGGACATTAAGCTTTGTAAATAGTACTCCAGGCATGATTTGTAGTACAACCTGTTGCTGCTTTACTGACAATTATTTCGACGGACTACCCGAATACTGTACTACGTACATCTTAACTTTTCATGGAAAATGAATTTTTTTTCCAATTTTATGCAATTATTGATATTTGATAGACCAAATTTGGGGTGGAATTCCCAGGCCTCCCACTCATAGGCAATTGGAAAAAAATTTAGACGCAATGATAAAAAAATTTATGACACAACTTTCATGTAAAATAAAGTCAAACAAACATTAAAAAAATTCGAAAATTTTTTTAAATTTTTTTTAAAAATTTTTGGCAATTCAAAGAAATTTTATCCCCAATTGTAAAAAAAATTATCCGAAAAACAAAAAATTTGTATAAAAAACAAAACCAAACACATTAAGTGAAAAATTATACTAATCAAACACAATTAATTATTATTTTCTCTAAAATAAATTTAGACAATTCAATTCCCTGCAATTCATTTTTTTCCACTCAAATTCCATATTCACAATCAAACGGACCTTTAGTTTATAGGTCCATAGGCTAATATGCCTAAATACTTGGGCAGTTAGGCTGTCTTCAATCCTCTACCAAAATTTGAAGTAAATTTTGCACAATTTTACATCAAACTAAAAATAATTTACAATTATTACATCAAAACTTACATCAAATGAATGGTATTTTATCATTTTCTTCAATTTTTTATTCTTAGCAATTTATTTATTTATTTTATAACTACATAAATTACTAAATAATAATTATGTTAAATTAACGAAAATATAAAATTCATTAACTATTATTTTTATATTATTAAAATTTATTATAAATTCAAATAATAATAATAATAACAACATAAAATATTATTATTATTATTTGAATTTATTGTATTTAAAAAATATATAACACAAATAGCCTTGAATCAATTCATTTGGAAAGTGAAAATAAATGATAAAATAGACTTTGCACCATATTTGGTGCAAAACTATTTACTGTGCACAATTTTTGTACCAAAATGGTGTAGAATTCGGTGTTATATTGGAGAAATTTTGCACCATTTTTTCGTGCAATTTGAAGTGATAGTGTCTCTTTTGGAGATGTCCTTATAATCAAGCAGATGTAGTGGTGACAATGGGTCGAGTCGAGTTGGTTCGACTCGTTGTCCTACGAGTTCGAGCTCGTTTGCCCAACGAGTTGGGCAACGAGTCGAGTCAGACTCAATTTGTTTAAAAAAAGGTGAGCTCGACTCAGCCCATGAGCTCGTGGCTAGTGGGCAGGATGAGCCGAGCTCGTGAACTCGTCTTTTTTTGTTTTTTAATTTTTTTTTATACATGTTTTCTAAATATTTTTTAAAAAATGCATTTTCGGTAAATTTTTATCTTATAAATATTTTTATTTTGTAAACAATTTTTTTAAATAAAGTATTTTTTTACTTATAACTTATAAGTAATTTTAATTATAATGTATTTTTTTTATGATTTTATCTTATAAGTTATAAATAATACTTACTTATAAGTTTTTTGTAATTATAATTTAATTTTTTTTACTTATAAATAATTTTTAGTTAATATATTTTTATTTTCAAGTTTGTTTTGAAGAAAACATGTTGATCGAAAATAATTATTTTATAAATGATAAAATTTTTAAAAAAAATGAGAAATTATCAAATGATTTTTCAAAATATTTTTCCTTTTTAAAATAATAAAAAATAAACCATCATCCTTTTTCCAGGTTTGGGACCGGCTACTTCAATAATTCAATTTCAAGTAGGCGGAATTAAAAATTGTACACAAACAACTTGTTATGTGTACAAATTTTTTTTTAAAAATTATAAAAGTATTAAAATAAAAATTTGTCATGAATATAGTTAAACTAAATATCACTTACTTGACTACATGCAATTTCGACATATTTATCTTGCAGTTGAGAATGAGCGTCTTGCTAGTCCATCGTGCACATTAATACTTCCAAAACATATTCTTTTAATCAATTCATAATCTCAGAGAGAACTCTAGACCCTGCACTAAAAGCAGACTCTGAAGCTACAGTGCTAACCGGAGGTATTAGTAGAGCTTTTGCCATTGCAAAAACTAATGGTTATCGGCGTTCATACTTTCTCCAGAATTCAACTACTTTGTCTGAAGTTTTCCTTAGTGCATTGTTACTAGGTCAATTATGATTAAAGTAATCAAGTAATTCAGCAAACAACGCATTTGGACTATTACTTGATGTTTGAGTACATGAAGTGGAAGAAAACTACTACTACTGGATGAACCACATGCATATCCAGTTTGATCATATCTATATGAGTTCATGCTTTCAAATAAATTTAAAATTTCAGCGTCGTCATCTCCTAAATTAGTGAGAGGAGTATTTGTAGAGCCGAAGGGTACATGAGTAATATGTGTACCCATTCATGAATCATATATTACATACAATTCAGATAAATTTGCTTCCAAATTTCTATAGGTAATAGGTACGTTAAAAGTTAAAGATTTTAACATTCGGTCAATTATAAATTCAATACCCGATAAATTATATTGGGGCCCGTGACACATGCTAACGGAAATAACATGGGCAAGTCTTCTCAATATTTTCTAAACTTTAATTCCATGACAATTATAACTGAACTAAAATCGGGGTCATCTTTAAATCTATCAAAAGCCTTAGCAATTAGATAAAGACGTTGAAAGACCATACAACTAGTAGGATAATAAATACCAGACAAAATATTTATAGAATCATAAAAACTTTTCAAAAAAACTTTAATTTTAATAACTAAAACCCAATCGAACTCATTCAAAATATTATTGTCGTCGTCCCCAATATGCCTACTGTTATAAAATTTAGTAATTAAATATTCGAAACATTCACATGATTTTAATAATAAATATATGGAGTTTCATCTATGCGCTACGTCACTAATAAAGGTTTTTGAATGCGACACCCCATTTTCGGCACAAAAGTCTTCAAATGCTTGTTTTCTACTAGGTGAAATAGTGATATAAATTAGTGCATTCCTAATTCGTTGAATTTCATCGTTAATATATTTTAAACAGTCTTGTACTATTAAATTAAAATATGATATACACATCGAATATGAAATAAATAACCACCGAAATCAGGTTGAAGTACTCTACGCAATTTATTGATAACAGACTTATTTATATTAGCGTTGTTGAACGTAAAAAAACGAATTTTACTCTCGCATTTATATTTTCTAATAATGTTCATAATAGTACTAAATATATTGGTAGCATTGTGCGGGTAGTCAATAATTTTAAAAGCAATTATTTTTTATGCATGATCCAAAGTGGGTTTATATAGCGTGCAATTGCAGCCATATAACCTCTTTTATTAATCTCTTTCCATAAATTCGAAGTTAAAGATATCACATCCCCATATTTTTTTAAATCGGCAATCAAAATTTTCTTTGCATTTTCAAAATATTCTATTGTGTTAGAACGAATAGTATTTCGACTCATCTCAACGTACCTCAGTTGAAGGCATTCTTTCACAAAGGTAAAAAAGTGTTGATTGTCTGTTTGTGCTAGTGGTAACTCAGTTCCGGCAACATACTTCACCATTCCTGTTCGAATTCTTTTCTCCGAATACATCTACGTATTAAGTGGCGTAGTAGTAGCTAGTGGTATCAAAATGGGCGGTCCGAGTTCGACCCGAACCGGCCCACTCATAAAAAAGCCAGCATTACGGGCCGGTCCGACCCGGACCGAGGGAAAAACTAAGTGACCTGACCCGGACCGCAAACCCGCTTGTTTTTTTCAAAGATTATCACTTAAAAAATAAATTGTAAAATTTTTTTTTTTTTAAAAAAAAAGAGGCCCGCGGCTGCTAGAAAATATATTAGGCCGTGAACCGGTCCGCTCGGTTTACGGGACGGTTCACCTTCTGGCGGGCCTGAACGGGCCGGTCTGGCCCGCACATCTTGACACTTCTAGTAGTAGCACCACTGCCTGGACTACCAAATTGTAGTTGCGTTTGATCAGCAGGAAGAAGACCATGTTTGGCTGTACATGTTTTGTAGTGACAGTTGAGGTGGGTGGTTCTCATGCCTTTTTGATAAGCCAATCGTTGACAATATTTACATACTACTTTGGTTTATTGGATTCCATTGATCACATGACCAGTTTGAACCAATTTAAAATGGTCCCAACATTTTGCCTCCTTCTTCCCTTTTCTCTTCCCTCTTGCATTGGAAATTTCTAACACAAGTTCATCATCATTTTCCGAATCAATTGGATGACTAGCATCAGCATCAACGTCATCCAAATTAATTGGATGACTACTTTCATGAACATCGAAAATCTTGAATATTTTCTTGAATTGGTATTTCATTTAGACTGACAAATTCATTCACAAATTGATTGCGAGGCACAAATGCTTCATCCCTGACTCCGACATCGAACAAGTTTTCAATAAATGAGCGTGAATCTATTTGTGAATAATTGAAATTGAATGTTGAAGAAGAAGGAGTGAAGTAGAATTGAGAAGTGAATGAAGATTATGTAGTAGTGTAGAAAATATATTGTAAAATCAAGATTATAATTCAACATTATAATCTTGATTATATTGTAAAATCTATTTGTGAAGTATAGAAATTAGAATGAATGAATAATATTGATAATGATTGATTTGTAGAGTATAGTAAAGAATAAGAGATTGATAGTAAGTTTGGTGAGAAAAAAATGTTTTAATTGATGGGTATTTATAGAAAGAAAATGAAATTTGAAAAATAAAATAAAATGTAAGGACCAAAACAGTAACTGAAAACTTCAGTGACCGTTCTGGTCACTGAATTTTTTGATTTTCTTTTCAATAAAAAAAGCTCGTTTATTTTTTTTTAATTTGACGAGCCACGAGCCGGTTTGACTCGTTTGAGATTTCTTATGATCGACTCGTGGTTAGGGCTCGTTTTTGATGAGCCGAGCCCACGATTTACTCGGCTCGATTGCTGTAGATGCATGAGATGAATCTCCAAAACACATGCACAAAATGTAGGTCTTAGTTAACTGTGGTGGTCGAAAATTTTGCAACTGGCTTCAAGGGAGGCCTAGCAAGATAAACAAATAGATTATCTCTTCAAGGAGTCGAGATGATGCAATTCTTCGTTCGAGAGAGGTTCCATTGAGAATTAGAAACACTAATTATATATCACCGTGAACAATAAAATAAACACAATCCGCAATATTTATTGAGGTTCAACTCAATAGAAGACTACATTCATATTCGTTTCTACCGTAATTCACTATGATAAATGAAAAATAAAAATAAAAATACAAGAGAAAATTGAACATCATATTTTCTCTAACAGCTGTATCTTTTTTCTGATAATACAAAACTCTAATGCATCTCTCTGTTAGTCACATTAGGACAAACTGCTTGTACGAATTTCCTATATCGACAATAGTTTGGCTGCATATGATCTTAGATTGAACTACTTTTCTTCATATATTACCTTTCGAGATCGATTGTATACTAGTTAGCTTGTGATTATAATTTATTATACTTAAGAAGAAGTTAGTTTTGTGTGCCTCAAACACTCTTCTTATGGAATAAATGATTTTGTAGATTCAAATTTCACACACTAGTCTGTGTTCCGTTTCAAGGAGAAAAGTGGATGCGGCGGTCCAAAGGAAAAATCAAAAGACGAGCCAATTACAAACTTAAATTCCTAAACCGCCGCTACTTCCCCCACGCAAAAGACTAGTAAAAAGCAAGACATAAAAGTAAATTCTGGACCACTCATCACACTTGTAATAATCTGATCAATTAGAATAAATGTTTGTACATCAATGTTTTTAAAATTGTCCAATTGTTAGTTGTCATGTATAAAATTTGGTGTATATCGTAATGTACACCAAACATGATTGGATCAATTAAAGACGATCACTATCTTAGCCGGTGATTCCCCATTGAGGGTCCACTCCTACACCCACATTTTTAAGAATCTATCCGTCATTTCAATGGTGATAATCGGGTCGACATCCAATATTAAGTACTTGCTTAGTCATGCTTTTACTTGATTATAAGCGATTGGTTGGTTCTACGTAATATGTGAATAACAAGTTAAGTATTAAGTTGTGAGTATTGAAAAATGTATAGATAAAAAGTATTTTTGTTCAACTCAAAACAAAAATTAAAATTGGTTAAAAATGAACTACAGTTATTCGTTGAGATCATTATGTGTCTTGCTAAGACCTTTCTTTAAAACTCAGACATGACTTAAATTATTTTGAACCTTGCTGTAGTGACAATATCTGAACGTAGCGTCGCAGACGCCCCCAATAGGGGGCTGCCACGATAATCCCCCGACGTCCAGGGATTCTCACAATGTTTTTTCCCAATTATTTTTACCCTCACTACCTAATGGTCGGTCTACGTCCACTCGAATCCAAAAGTGTAAATTAGATCTAGTTGATTTTACAAGACTTGTAGTGGTTAGTGCATGTTCTGTTTCTCTTAATTGGCATTGCCTCTCGACATGGTTAAGCCTCAAGGGAATTACTCTGGTTGGGACTACGATTATACACACATATAATTGTTTTGAAACCTTTAGGACTTGCTTGGGAGTTTTTTTCACTGATTTTTTATGGCGCCGTTTATAAGGGATTGAGAAAATTTGTGCTTGCTGTTATTTGGGCATAGATTTGGGTGACTTTTTGAATCACTAAAAATCGGTATAGCGTAATTTTGATTGATTTTCTCAATCCATCAAATCGATGAGTTTTGACCGTTTCTCTTTTAATTTTACCCTCTATGAAATAATTATTTTCAACGAACATATTTTGTTCAAAACTAACTTGCGAATAAAAATATATTAACTAAAAAATATTACTCATTAAAAAAATAACTTTTATGTAAAAAAAAAAATTGTATATAAATAAGACAAAAAATCACTTATAAAATATAAAAAAATACTTATAAACAAAAAATCACTTAAAATTTATTTAAAACTACAAAATTAACTTATAATTGTAAAGTTACTAACGTAAAATTTTTAAATAAATAATTAACTTTTTAACTTTTTAAGTTAAATACTAACTTATACGTATAAAAAAATATCTATTAGAAAAATATCACTCATGAGTAAAAAAATTTTATATGAAAAACTATAAATCGAAATTTTCACTGAGGAACATGTATGTAATTTTATTGTTTTAAAAAAACTTTCAAAATCGATGGATAAGAAGTATAGATTAGACTGTTTTAAAAATAGCTACTAAAATCACTCAAAATCAACGCACTCAAAAATCACCTAAAATCGATACTTAAAAACGCTCATAACCACTACCCGAACTCCCAAACACGCCCTCAGTGTTGTCGACCTCAACACAGTCCTTTTTAGATATATACATTACTTAGCCATTCCAACACATTTTCACATCTAAGGACCAAGGTTGTTAATATTTCTAAGCTACCATTTGTATACATATCCTCCGTGTATATATATATGCCCTTTCACTCCTGTCTCTCACTACTCACTAGTTACAAATTTGCTTGGCTACTCCCTACTGCCATGGCCCAGGCACCACCACTTCGGGCGGCACTCGCTCTTACACCACTCTTCTTCTTCACCTTCTTCTTCTTCTCTACTGGGGCTGTTGTCGGGTGGAGGCCATGGCCCAGTAAGAAGCCAAATACTACAGATTTTCTCTTCGGTGGGTCGAAAAAGTATGAAGGTTCTTCAGAATTTGTTCACTTGAAGTACCACATGGGACCTATACTCACAGCCAACATCACTGTTTATCCCATTTGGTATGGCATTTGGAAAAAATCCCAAAAACGTATAATCCGTGAATTCATCAGCTCCTTCTCTGCCGTGGACTCCAAGCGGCCGTCGGTTTCGGGGTGGTGGAAAACGGTTCAACTCTACACCGATCAAACAGGAGCCAACATTTCTCGCAATGTCCATATCGGGGCGGAGAAAAACGACCGGTTTTACTCCCATGGAAAATCCCTAACTCGGCTTTCGGTCCAGTCAGTGATAAAATCCGCCGTCACCGCCACCACCCGGCCACTTCCAATCAACCCTAAGAGCGGCGTTTACCTCTTACTGACCTCCGACAACGTGTACGTACAGGATTTCTGCAACAATGTATGCGGGTTCCATTACTTCACCTTTCCCGCCATTGTAGGGTACACGCTACCGTACGCCTGGGTGGGTAACTCCGCTAAGCTGTGCCCCGGTGTATGCGCGTACCCTTTTGCCGTACCCGAATACATTCCCGGGTTGAAGGCGGTAAAATCACCAAACGACGACGTAGGAGTGGACGGCATGATAAGCGTGATTGGTCACGAAATAGCAGAGCTATCCACGAACCCGTTAGTGAACGCCTGGTACGCGGGTCAGGACCCGGTTTTCCCAGTGGAAATAGCGGATCTTTGTGAGGGTATTTATGGAACTGGAGGAGGAGGGTCGTACACTGGACAAATGTTAAACGGCCAAGATGGTGCCACGTATAACATGAATGGAATCCGACGGAGATTCTTGGTTCAGTGGGTTTGGAACCACGTGGTAAATTATTGTACTGGCCCTAATGCACTGGATTAGTAAATGCTTCATTTACAATTTGTATTTTTGAGTGGTGATATTTGCTGTTGTGGTTTGAATTATTTGGTCGATTATCTTTTTTTTTTTTTTTTTCCCTTCTGTTAACAAGTAATGTTTAATTAATTTTTGAAAATATTTAATCTTTTTTTTTTTTTTTTTAAAGTTACTAAGACAAAGAAATAATAATTTAGATTAAAGCATACTTTTGACCTCTGTAGTACGGACACTCTAACTAGAATAGCGTGTCCGTGTTCGACATGTGTCGAACTTGTGTCATACTGACACTCTACAATAATTATTTTTCTTTCTTACTATAACTATTATATATTTTTTACTCAAATTTATTAGTAAATAACAAATACGTACTTATATTTAAAAAAATTCAACAAGAAAAATCAATAATAAGTATAAAATTTAATTTATACTATATAAATGAAGAATTTTAAAAAATTTAATCAACGTGTTAATGACATGTCGTGTCGATACTTTTTTGAAAAATTATGTGTCGACGTATTTGACACGTATTCGTATTGGTGCATCATAACTTTTGAATTATAAGTAAACTTTTTAAACTTTGATAATCCTTGTTAATCTCAAAAATCACGGGGAAAAACCCTCATCAATCACATCTCCAAGGCTAGATAGCACGAGAACGCCCCTTTTTTATTTTGAAAAAAATGATTATCTGACCTTTTGGATTTGTCATCGTTTGATAATTCATAGAAATTTGAGGAGAATTAAGTAAAAATTTACCGAAATTATGTTAGCATCATTTGTCCTAAGAAGAAAAATAGAAGACATTATTTATCGGTTGTCTTTTCCAATCTCATGATAATAAAAGTGGTAGCAGAATTCGATCAATATGCAAGGTTGAATAGAACATGACAAAATTACCATATCAATAATTGGGTCATCCCTAATCCAGCACCATTTTGCACCAAAACTTACATAATTTTGCATCAATCTGAAAATCATATTCGACCCATTACACCAAAAGTTGCATCAAATGAATAATGTTTAATAATTTCCTTCATTTTTTAAAATTTTAACAATTTATTTATCTCAAAATTTATTTATTTATTTTACTACTACATAAATTATTAAATAAATAATTACATTTAGCTGACAAAAATATTGAATTCATTAATAAATTTAGAAAAGATAGTACAATTAATAGAATAAGAAAATATTAAAAAGAGTAATACGTTTCGAATCAGAATATTATGATATTATAAAGTCAAAATAGTATTCAAAATTAATTATCATTGATTAAATGATTAAAATGTATTATAAATGCACGTAATAGCAACACCACCACCATCAATAACAACAACAATAACAATAATAATACAATTAAATTTATAATTAAAATTTATCCTATAACAAATGGACAAATATACCCTTAACGAAAATTGATGCAATGAGGATGGATCGAAGATGCTTTTAGTGGATTGTCTTTGCTATGGTAGGGATAGGGGTAGGGGTTTACATCCTTCTTGGGATTTGAGAATGATGCTATGTTTTTTTTTTTTTTTTTTTTTGACCCTTTTGTGTCCTTTTCTTTTCTTTTTGTTTCATTACTTTCATGCTCCAAGTCAAAGATGAGGAGGAAGAAAATAAGATTTCCAATGCTTTTCCCTGCATTATGCCATTATAGAAAGGGACTTGCCAAAAATCATGTCCCTTGGAATCTTACAATGTTAGGAAGAAATTTTGATAGATATTTCTTTGAAAATTGGATATATCAACTTTATTAGACAGTGTTAATATGAAACATATTGAAATTGACATATTAGTCACCCGTGAACTCGTGCCCCCAATTGATTAGAGTTATTCAAAATCTTGGAATAATATAAACGACCTAAATTGATAGATAGCATTAGCAGGTGATGTTTTATGATAAACTTGGATGTGCTAATAAATACAGTATCGTCATCTTTTATTCTGAATAGTTTTAGACAACGTACTTATAATCTAATATGTTATAAATGTAGAAATTAGTAAATTGTAACTACACCACGAGTATTTATCACTTTCTTTCGAGAGAAAACTAAAACATTTTTATGTCAAAATACTTCAACATAAAATTTACTTAATTTTTCCTTATCTTACGTATATTATATATCAATTCTCAAAATCAAAAAATGCAATGTATAATACTTCTTTTAGTTCTTCCTTCAATCAAGTTATGAATTTCAAATACCTAATCTATTTTATATTTTTCCAAAAACAAAATAAGTGTTATGCCAATTTCACAATAATAAAATTATTGTCACGTACTGTACCGAATTATTTAATATTATTTATTTATTTTTTCAATTCTGTTACATTAACAGAGGATGGGTGTCATGCACCTTGACAGAATACACACAACACAGGAGGGCTCACCATTTTTTTGGAAAAAAATATTCACGTGGGTCTCATGACTTTGTGAGAATCTGTCAATTTCTATGTCAATTTTTTTTTTTTTGATAAAATAGTTTTATTCTTATTTTTTATATGAAAAGATGAGAGAGAATGAATGCATTCTTGCTTCCACTAAAAGCAACAAAAAGCACAAATTATGCAAATAAAAATCATCGCCCATTACATAATTATTATGTTATGCAATAAAAAATTTGGGCAGGAAGTCAACAGCGGCGGAATTTGTTTGACCTTTGAATAACACATCAATTGAAAAGAAATATTTGTTTTATCACAAGTAATCATATCTTCAGAATACAAATCCAACTTTTTCTAGGAATTTGTCCCACCACCCTCTAGTGGCCTTCTTCTCATTAAAATCAATTTTGGTTTACAGCTGTCCCACTAGTTTTTTTATAATCCGATTCCAAGTTCGCCGATCACTTCGTGTTATGTTAGAGAAAATACATACATATCAAATTTTATCTTTTTCTTTTTACGGGAAAAACAAATATTTACACGTATAACTTAATTTAAATCTAAAAACTTTTAAGTTCGTAAGTGAGATTCAATTCCTACTACATACACCTTAATGAGACACAAATCAATTTGTAGTCGATATTTAAATAGAATATTTGTAGCCTTTGAAGAAATATAAATATTAAGTAGAGAAAGAACGTAGCTGACACGATCGGGGAAATGAAATTGAATCAGTTGCTTTATTTTTGGTGGTATATTAATTTTTTTTTCCCAATAATCAAATTTGGGAGGTAAATAAGATAGATTAGCAAACTTGTTCGATTCCAAATTGGCAAGTCAAGGAAATGTACTCATCGAGGATCGATCTGGAATAAAGAAAAAAGGTTCAAGCCATGATGAACGGCTAAAGATTTAAAAATTTAAGTGAACATACGTAATTATCTTGAATATACTATTACACATTTAACTTAAATTCATAAGTGGGAAATCCACCCATTAAATAATGCCAATAGTTGTGTTTCAAGTTAAATATGCATTTGAACAAAAATTCAACATCCAATAAATTCGCACAATAGCTTCAAGTCACTCCTTGAATTTGATTAAAGCCCAAAAATCAATCAACTACAATCGCAATTTTTTTTGTTGAAGACTCATTATTAGACAATATATACCATATATTGTGTAGTACAATCTACCAAAGATATAACTTTTTTTCATGCATTCGCCCTCATTTAGGTCACTTGACTTCCTCGCCAAGGACCTTAGCCAGATTTAGCATCCAAAAGGTAAAACAACATATGCCGCAGCTATCAGATCAAAAGTATCCACTTGAAATTCTGCCAAAACTAGTCGCACACATGAAGGTGGTCGATCCATTCGATTTCTTGTAACTTTAAGAGTTAAAAATCCTAAGGAGGCTATATAATAATGGAACTGTTAGAACATGATGATACAATTTTACCCATAATGCTACAACACGACTCAGTCTAAAGAATATGTATAAAATTTTCTAAGCTGCTCTATCAGGAAACAAGTACATGTTTGATATGCAGTATTAAATGATAACCACTTTTTCTTTCCTTTAACTCTGTTAAATGTTGTCTAAGCTTGTCTAAGCCAATCTCACCAAACATATCATAAAATTTCCCCGCACCAAAAAGCCGTGCCCAGTTTTTGCCAGGCAATGAAACTTGCAATCAAATTAACGCCACTCCAATTAGCTCTGTTCCCCTGTTACCTTGATGTAAGCAATGAACCATTCTACACAAGCTATATCTTGTTTCTCCTTGCTTAATTGGGCAACTTTAGCTAAGAGTTCATAGCTTCATCTCTTCGGCGAGGCTTGTAATGTCAGGAATAATGCCGCCATTCTGATTTCTTATTGCACCACTTCCTACGAGATCATTCAATATATCAGCTGGATCTTTGGCTCCACCATGCTGTAAGAACTTTGTTCTAAGAGAAGATCCTGTGGCTAGTGATAATGGATCTGGTTGACAGAGTCTTTGCCATATTGTTGCAGCAAAGCATTTTGCATACAAGTAGCTATAGTAACCTGCGTATATGAAGCAGGAAAATCGTACCAACATCCCCCGTAAATTTCAATAAATTATTAATCAGATTAGACAATCACATGTTAACATGACAATGCTTCCTTGTAAAGCTTATAATTATTTTCTTAACATGATAGCGTATCAAAGTGGATTAGATATATGAAAAGAGATCAAGAGAAGTCAGTAAACCTATTGGCAAGCAAAATTGCATAGACACTCCATACATGGGGTTAACAAGGTACTCTTGCCTCTTAAGTAATTATTTTACATTCCACTATCTTTTCATACAGTCAATTTATTTCCTTTTTCCTCATCTACAAAAGTATTTTAGATAAATCAACGTTTACTAGTTATTTTGTGGTTAGACATATGCAAATGACCAGTAATTCTTGATTAGGGACATACCTGCTCCGTAAGTAACAAGATGGCTGAATCGGGCGTGCCAGTGTGTTCCTTCTACATACTTCCAACAGGTATGTTCTCTTCTCAAGTCTGCAACTATAGATGATGTGTCCCTAGTCGAGGATAGCTGTACTCCATGAAGCGTTTGGTCAATCAAGGCATAAAAGATCTGATAAAAGAGATAGGAAAAGAACCATTTAAGATTCACGTTGAGTTGAGCCATCTATTATTAAAGTAGAGAACACTAATAAACGTATTTAATGTCTGTTCTCTTGGACAGCAAACCTGACGTTGCAACTCAATTGCAGCAAACATATTTTTCGCTCCTAGCATCGACTTAACCAATTCTTCTGGTATTGGATCGCCTGTTGAATAATGCTTAGCAAATTTCCTCAAGAAACGATAATCCCATGAATAGTACCTGTCCGTCACCAGGAAGAAGAAAGCCCCCATTAATACTTAAGCTATGACTTCAATTTTTTGCACCACTTTGAAGTGTGAAAACTGATGAGGGCAATCGGAAAGAAAAGCGTGAAAGATTTTTTTCTTCTGTTACTGCTTTGACTGGCCACAAGACCATGCTACTTGAGAACATAATACTAAGCATAAAAAGGAAACAACCTGAGTCACGTTCATTTATTCTTATCATTTATGCAACATTTTTAAGCATGTAGTGTCAACCGTACTCACTCAAAGAGGTTTGAAGGCGTTTCAGCAAAATCAAGGACCACCCTGGTCCCTGAAAAATGTTGGTAATCCTGAAACGGAATTCATTCTGAAAAATTTAGATAATGGTCATTCAAATAATGGCAACGTCCATGATTAGCTTAAATGTAGCATTTTACCGTTCTTGAAAGCAATGAATGCAGAGCGTGTCCAAACTCATGAAAGAGTGTTTCTACATCCGAATGGTGAAGCATCACTGATGAGAGATTTGAGCCCGAAAAGTTGCAAACAAGGGCTACAATCTGCATTTGATTAAGTAAAAATCTTTGCCATGAGGAGGTCCAAGAAAAAGGAAAATGCAGAAATTTTTTCACGTACAGGCAATTGGTACTCAGTTTCTGAGATTCGACGCCCTCCCTTGATAGCAAAATGTGCAAAAATAGGATGCTTATGCTCTCTTGATTTCAAATCAAGGTACAAGTATCCCAAATCACCCTGCATCATGGGATATAACGAAACAGTTCAAAGGACGATGTTCATATTAGTTGATGTAAGTTCTGATGTGCACTAATGTCCAAAGAGGCTATTATTGATATTGAACACAATTGCAGCTAAAATATTTGCTGCTTCTAAATTCTTTTAACCCCATAATGAAAGATGAAAATGGTTAATACAGCAGTTCTGGGAACAAGTATCATAAGATAAAAGAACAGTAGTTCTTGACTTGGTATTACTTGTCCAATCCCAACCAAATTACTCAATAAAGATTTACCCACTAGGAAAGATTAGACAACTCTCTTGATTCTGCATGTGTATGATGCAATCGGCAAAAAAGCACATGAAAAAAGATAAAAAATATTCAACTCACTTGCACACTCTAAAACTATAATATAAAGCAATTCGTGAAGCTGCCAGACATTTACCTTTACCACTCCAAATAAAAAAACCAACCCCTCTTCAATAAATGAGTGTGATTTAATGGATGTCAGAACTTCACCAGTTACAAGATTAACAGTTGAAATTCCGTAAGATGCATATGTGATATTAATGAGAGCATCCTAAAGCATTCAACTATTCCATGTAAATAATGATAACACGGTCCTTTTTTTTCCCCTCTTCCCTATAGAATCGGTAGGGGACAGGGTAGTTTTCATAACTTAGTTAAAGCAATGACTCCACGTACGCACCTCATCAGGATGATGTAGAGATAATTTGAGCACATCTGGATGCCATGATTCACCAGGGGCAAGAGGAGTCTCGTGACACTTCACATGAAACAAGGACTCAGCCAACATTTTTAAGCCCTCGATACATTGTGGCAAAGAAAAGTATGAAGCCACAACCTGCAAAATTTGCACAGGAGTTATTATTAAATCTTAAAGACTGAAGGAAAGAAACAAATTATACAGCCAAAATCGAGATGAGGATTCTCAATAAGAGCAAGTTTCTAACAGAAAAATTTATCTGGATTACTAATTTCATTTTAATAAAGTGAAGATGTACATGAGTTCATAATTTAGCCCTAGTTTGATTCCCATTTTTTTCCATATACATTTTTCTCTCTCTTCTTTTCAACCACACATTTTTCAATAAAATAATGTTATACGCAAACTGAAAATTTTTCCTCATTTTTTAACCACACATTCCTCATCAATCTACTATTTTAAAATCCATTCTAACCCAAAAAATGGGGCTCAAACATGCCCTTATATTCCTATGATTTAAATTCCTGGAAACAAAGAGAACGAATTCCAATCTATTCTGGATGTCCTTTTATTATTTGCTACGATTCTTCTTTTGTTCCTGGAGCCAAGCGATGAGATGAGTGGTGAGCAAAGTTAAAACTTGGGGTTCCATTTTAAAATGTCAACCTTATTAAGAATAACCCAAACCCTTTATAAATTGGTCTATGTTTTCATCTTTATTCGATGTGAGATTATATCATTTAACATGCCCTTACAAGATGGTGGCTCGTTTGAGCAAACCAATCTTGAAATCCATATGCTCATATGTTTGAGTCTTACAATGATCGAATCGCTTGATTGGAGTTTAATGGACTCTAATACCATGTTAAGATTTGGTGTTCTATCTTAAAAGTCAACCTTATTAAGAGGAGTAGCTCAAACCTTTTATAAATTGGTCTATGTTTTCATCTTTATTCGATATGGGATTATATCCCTTAACAAGCTAGGGCAATGACTACTCGAGGAAATTAGTCTGAAATTGCCTGGCTTCTGGAAAAGTGGAGAGAATAACCTCAAGGTTCTAACCTTGAGATGTAGAAATCATTTCCCTTCCACCAGTGTAGGCTTTCTTCGCATAGGCTACACTAATACAAGCTATGAAATGCCCACTTCCCCTTCCTTGATTAGGGGACTCTTTAGTTTTCTGTTCATGCGAGATGTATGTCACTGATTTGTGAGGTGTCTATTCTTGGCATTTTTATTGGACTTAATGGTATGGCCCTGAGGGTTTAGGGTTTGATGAGCGGAGGCTGTCTATTTTAGTTTTTAGGGGCACTTCTCGCTTTTCTCCCCTTCGACTTGATGTTTCATATAAGGATGAATCCTTTTCTTTTGCATACTCTTTTCCCAGTTTCATCTCTTCACTATTTATGCGTCTTTTTTAGTCCCTCTCTTCAGATGAGGAATTGTGACGGTCAACTAACTTAAGAGAGACAATAGGTTATGGAATCGATTCAATTGAAGTATGATGGCGCACTCTGTTATCATGGCAATTATTATGTGCCAAGTTAACCAAGTTAGTTTCCGGGGCCTCAGGCAGCCAGTTCAAAGATTCTGGATGACTCAAAGTAAGTGGTTCATAGTTTTCTCCTTGTTGACTTTGGCTTGACTTAATTTACGAGTGTTTCAAAAGTTTCAGTTGTATCCACTGCCAAAAGAGTGAGAAGTAATGGCTTCAATAGAAATTATTATATGTCTTCCTTTTTCTGGATGCAGAAAGAAGAGAAAGAGAAAAGGACAGAATAGAATCAACGCAATACAGAAAATGGGGAGCCTCCATTGATTAACAGGATAACACAAGTATTCTTCTGCACATAGGTTTAGATTCTGGGAGAAACAAGCATATAACCGGATTTCATAATCCTTCATTGAGTCACAAAATTATGTTGTACTCTATCAATGAGACAATGACTCCAAAGTACTAATTAACCAAGCAGAAAGTCGAAATTGTAAATACTTATCGACTACAAAATAACTACCAATATTCAAATTAATAAGGATGCATCATGCGTGCGTGCGCGTCTGTACCATCACAAGCAAGCTCAACAAGACGAAAACTGGAAGTGCAAATTTACCGAGTTGTTGAAATTATGGGCAGAAGACTTCATCAATCTTGTGAAGTACGCCTCATCCCATGGCTCTAACCCTTCATCTAATTGGCCATTTATTTCTCTCTTAAAATCCAATATTTTTTTGAACTCCTACAGTAACAGTACCACAAAGCTGTGAACAAACATAATAGAGCCTGCAGCAGAAATAGATAGGTTACCAATATTTAATTTCTCAACCATACACTTCACTTAATATCATACCTCCTCTGCCTTGGGCCTGACCATTTTGCTCATATCAAGCAGAAAGGGAAGCACAACTTCTGGTGAAGAAGCCATATTATCTTTCAGAGCAAATTCAGCATAAGATTTAAACCCCACAATCTGCACAGATAAACTACATAGCACATTAAAAGCGGGCAATACTAATATCAAGGAAGTTCGGGATCAATTCTCTTCGTGCATTGAGTGGACACAAGGTCACGAAAGTTGTACATGGTCCGCATGGATCCCAGTGATCATATGACAGGATTTTGAGAATGACAATGAGCTCAGGATTTTAAATGGCAAGTTAATGGTAATAACAATTAAAGAAATGCAAGAAAAGAATAGCGAGTAAAAAAACTATCCTTACTAAAGGAAATAGAGACAACAATTTAAAATACTGAATATTTAAAATTGAACTTGTACACCATAACCTATGACATGGAGACAAAGAACATAGAACACGATAAAATTTGATTTTGATTCATCACAGTAATCTTTCAGGTTGATTATTATCAGAACATGCCGTTTGCTTGAAGAGAGGATTATAGGCCTGTAAAAATTACAGCAGCCAGATTTTCTGCTTCAACATTTGTTATCCAAGTCCATGAACTGGAAATGTTGAACCATATTGATTAGAGGTGTTTATGGCGTTCTCTTCATTTGTGGTTCAATTCAGGGTCTTCGAGTATGTGTGTGTGTTTAAGCATATCTCTGTACAAATGTTGTCACTTGTAAAGAAATCAACATTTGAAGTATGAAATGCTAGGTGTTAGATCCTTTACCTCTTGCTTGTACTTATCCTTGTAATCTGCCTGATTATAATGCATCATTAAAACTTCATACAATTGAATGAATCATTCTATTTTTTATGTAAAAGGTTTATTGGAAAGTCAATTTCATCCTAGTCAATGTAAATTATATCGAACCACTCTGCACATAATTAAACATATCATCTCCATTAATGTACTCCACTATATGAACAAGAATACCAAATCCGAATATTACTTTCTTTTGAAGACATGTCGCATACTAACCTCGGCAAACTCGTGACGAGCTGCAATAAGCTTATCAAGAACCACCAAGTTTGCTCGGGGAACAGAATTTCCTCTGACATAAGCTAGCTTTCTAACCTGGATAAGATTAATATAAAAATACAAAAAGAAATCTTTTGAAAAATCAAATATGCTACTTTTCTCGACTAGAGGAAATAAAATCCAGTCTGCAAAAGAAACCTACCAATCATGTTACAACACACTGCTGTCTAAATTTGAATTGGCACAAAGTTTTAAAAAAGAGTTAAAAGTTTTTCGTAATTTTTCACTTCTATCTCAAGAATAAAGGCCAAGAATCCTAATTCGTAGCACAATATACTTTTTAAGTAGAAGTACTTTTGGAAGCAAATACCCCAGGAAAAGGTTATTTGTGGACATCACAAAAGGAAATAGGAATGTTCACTTGTAGAAAGACACAGAAGAGGTCTAGATCAATACTGATGGAGGTAATATAAATAATACCGTTAAAATCCTTGCAACCAATCTGACGCCAGATATAATAGGAGAATTGTAGGAGAACGGGAAAAGGAAGAAAGAGAAGAGAAAGGAGGGGGGAAAAGAGGGAAGAAGAGGGAGAGAGGAAGAGAGAAATTGGGGAAGAAATTTGATTTATTTCATAATAATGAAGTTATCCCAATTACATCGCATAATACCCCTTTTTATAGGGTTTCAAAAGACCCTATTCTAAGTAAGGAAATAATATAAAATCAACCCTAATTACGTTTCCTAAAATAAACTTTAAAACCGGAAACTAAATATACTAATATCAATTATAATATTCCATCACAATCTCCATTTCCTCGAAATTTATATCTAATCACAAAGTGAGTGTGTGTCCCATTTACTCTTGTTGACCAATATTTTGCTATAGAAAGTGAAATCTGTTAAAAACTCTACTTGCTCAGTCCAAAGGAGAACATAAAAGTCATATTTCAAAGATAAAATTTTCCATTCAAGATAAATATCATCTAAGTCTTACAAGAAGCTACCTCAGCATCCGATGCTAACTGCAAAATAGAACACAGAGCATCAGGCTCTGTCCTTAAACGAAACCCTTTCTCTTTTTTGTTACCATCCAGCACTGTTGATACCCTCGATTGCCCTGATGGACGGTAAATGGGCTTGGCAAGATGGTGCAAATTTTTGGGTACACGTGACCCTGGAAATATATCCACATGACCTGGGTCATCGATAATATTTTCATTGAACCTGATCAGGAGAAAAAGTGCATGCAAAATAATTTCACAACCAATTAGCCAATCTAATGCCTTCCAAAGTCAAAGAAATATTAGACATAAATGAACTGTTAAAAAAAAAAAAAAAAAAATTGCACAATGACCTCAGATGGCTTGTAAAGCTCCTTCATCACATACAGATCTAATATAAATGTATGATACAAGTTTAATACTATATTAGTTTATTATAGTTTCCTAGTTTGACTAAATTTAGGACATTGTTTGATAGGTTTTCTAACTTGACGAAATTAGGGTTTATTTTTTCCTTCGCAAATTAGATTTGTTTGGACTTTATATAAATAGAGCTTATGCATTTTAATACTAACAAATTTGATATGAAATAAACTTAATATTCACCCCCTAAAGTTTAGGTATTCTCTCCCTCTTCTTCTTTTTCTCCTCACTCTTCCTCTTTCTCAATCTTGTTTTTGTTCGACTATGTTCATCATCAATTTGGTATCTGAGCAAGTCATTTCTTTAGATCAAATAATTTTTGTAAAGTTTCAATAGGTGTTCAAGTTCAAGAGTTTATTATAACCACTACTTCCTCTACCATCTTCCACATCCATAACCACCATCAACCAACTGTTTTTCCTTTTGCAACACCAAAATTTTTCACAATAGACCAGATTCAAATAAAAGAAAAGAAAAAGGACATCGACAATTAGCAATCAACAGGAAAATCAAATCTGCAAAAAAATAATATTGTTATCGTTATTATTCACTGATACTGTTTATCTGAAATTCTTTTCTTTTTCTTTTTTGCCGTCGTCGGGATTGTTCATCGGTAGGCAAAATTTTAAGTTAGATTAATTATTTCATTATTGCTCTTAGTTTTCAATGAAAAAAGGACAAAAAATATTTAAAAAGTGAAAAAATAAAAAATAAATAATAGTATAGTGTTAATATATACGAGTTCTATAGCAAGCATGAATTCTCCAATATCCGACTTAGTCGAACGTTCTCACTAGCTTGTGCCCTCAAATTTTCTACCACTTCCTTTACCAACAACGGGGTAACTAATTCTAACGTGGGTGGGTTACGCATGATTGGCAATGACTTACACATTGTGTTTCTGATGCAATATTATAAAAGATATTATATTATTTAGCTTTCAATTTTGAAGCTTATTTTAGGAAACACAATTATGGTTTGATTTTATAGTATTTCCTTACTTAGAATAGGGTCTTTTTAATCTTATTTTAGAAACACAATTATGGTTTGATTTTATAATATCTCCTTATTCAGAATAAGGTATTTTGAAACCCTGTATAAAGGGATTTATGCGATGTAATTCGGATAACATTTGATAACTATTTTCTTCCCTATACCTCCCTCTCCTCTCTTTTCCCCTCATTTCTCTTCTTCTCTTCCCTTCCCCCTTCTCCTATAATTCTTTCATTGCATCCTGCGTCAGCTTCAATTATCAAATTTTTTCTATCGAGAGTCTGAGACTTTAATTTTCATTTAAGTGATTGACCTCTTATTTAAAAATTAAAAAAAAAAAAAAATATTCTAAAACCAACAAAAATGTTGTGGTGTGTCTATCGAACGTTAGGAGACCAATTGTTGACAAATGAAAAAAAAATCCATCCTTCGCTATCTTTTAATAAGCTCCTACCTTTGCTTGAACGAATTACGAATTTGCTCTCACAAGTAGACCAATCACATGTTGTTTTCATGGTTACATCTCTTTCTTCACTTACCAAAGCATTAGTTTCCAATAACCTATCAAAACATACACATGTTGCTATACTGGTAGCAATTCCTTCTTGCTTGAGTGAGTTATTCCGAATTAATTACTCGATGCCCCATATAGTGACGAGACAATGCAAATAATCCTTCCATTAATTATATCATCATTTGCATTCCTATCTAACAGCTCTACCGAATTGTATGCTAAGGGAGCTAGAACACTTGAAACTATGACAAATATGAGGTGTTGTATCTTCATATTGGATCTAGATTGTGAGCAAATGATAATTTACGTGTATCAATGTTGCTGGATAATCTTCCATCTGTCTTTCTTTTCATATATATATATATAGAGGTTTACAAATATAAACAAGGAAACCCTAGCTATACTAAAGGAAAATTAGTTATACAAGAAAACCTATAAATTACTATAAATCATGCCTCTAATACCCCCCATCAAATTGATGTTGGTGAATCCATAAGCATCAATTTGCTGACTAGAAAATAATGACGGAGGCGAGTTAAAGATTTGATGAAGATATCTACGGTCTGTTGAATAGTGGGAACATGGGAAAAGTGATGACCTTGGAATCATAGGCATCCCGAATGTAATGACAGTTCACTTCGATGTATTTGCTGCGTTCATGGTACACAAAATTAGTCGCAATCCAAATAGTACTAGTGTTATCACCATGGAGAGGTATAGGGTGTGATTGAGAAAAATCAAGTTTTGTAAAAACACCACGTAGCCACACAACCTTCGAACATGCAACAGACAGCTCGGTATTCAGCTTCAATAGAGCACTTAAAGACACAATCTTGTTTCTTACACTTCCAAAAAATGAGAGCATCACAAAAAAAATACACCATCCATTAGTAGATCGATGAGAATCATGATATCCAGACATGTGATAGTAAGGTAGATGAGACTACCAACCAACTTTTGATATACAGTAGGATCTGGAAGAATATCACATTCGTCCTTTCGATATTTAACATTAAGCTCCAAACGGAGTATCAATTGAGGAGGCGTCAAATAAATCAGCCAACCTAATCAAGTCTTGAATATACTTATGTTGATTTAAGAAGATACCATGTGGTGTTGTATGAACCTCTAAGCCAATATAGTAAGTGAGATGTCCAAGGTCTTTTATATAAAAAGCCAAGTAGAGTTGTTGAAGCTTTTGAACAAGGGAGTGATCAAATCCAGAGATAATAATATCCACATATATCAACAAAAAAAGATATCAGCAGTACTCTTGTGAAAGAACAGAGATGCTCATCATACTGACTCTAACAAAAGGAGAAATCCAAATGAGTGCGACAAAACTTGTCAAACCAAGCTTAAGGTGCCTACTTCAGACCATACAAGGAACGTTTTAGCTTACAAACAGAGTCTGTCGAGGAAAGAGGCATACCAGATGGAAGTTTCATATAAATATCTTCATTGAGGTCTTCGTGTAAAAAGGCGTTTTTGACATCCATTTGACATAGAGACCAAGATTGGGAACAACAAGCAATAACAAGAGGCGAAAGATGGTCATTTTAGCTATGGGAGCAAATATCTCATCGTAGTCAAGTTCCTACTTTTCATAATTACCATCATAACAAAGTTTAGTAGAATATACACATTTACTCCTAATATTTCTAAACGATAGTGGCAGAGTGAATAACCCGACACTGACCCCCTCCATATCAAAAACTCTCGTGTCCCACATAACTAGCGCACCTTCTGAAACCCCTGATGATCCCAAAAAGTGATAACCAACATGTTGTCCCCCCCCCCCCACAAACTGCAAACAACAGCCCTCAGACAACCTCCAATTTTGTTTCTTGTAAGCAAACAATGTCAGCCCTTCAACCCCTTATCAAATTTCGAATTCCTATCATTTTCCCTGCTTCATTAAACCCCCTCGCATTCCAACTAATGATTTTGGGGATCATCTTAACACTCCATCATCCCTCCCCATCAATCCTCTTCTTGACTCGCCTCCTTTTACGTCATAATTCACCGAGCATTCAAGCCGCTTAAGCTCACGGTCGCCCTTTCTTCTTGTTTTATCTCCTGATGTACCCATCTCCTGTCCTCTACTAGCCTCCAATTTCTCGAATAGTTGCAAGAACCTTTTTTCATACCCATCACATGACACCCCCACTGTCTTGCTGAATTCAAGAATTTTTTGGAACACCTAATTCGACGATCCCTCATTACTCCCTACCTCTATCACATCACTGTTAACATTCCCCTTCTTGGAGCCATCTACCCACACCACCAACGCTCTATCATTCCTTTGATCTTCCTCACTCGTACCCCTCGGATATCTCCTTGTGTATGTGTTCGCTACCATATTTGCATAACTTGTCGCTCCTCGTTGTTTTTCAGTAATCGAGGCTGAACTATCTGCCAATGCAATTCCGGTATCCTGCTCCGTTGCCACAGCTCTCTACTAGATACATGTCCACTGTGCCCCCAACCTTGTAGCAGTTGCCCTCAACCTGGGACTTGCCACTGGGCTTCGTTGTCTCCTCCTTGCTATAAGTTTGGTTCAATTCCATCTCCTTGGATTTTATGTTTGCTACATTTGTTCCATTGACCAAACAATCCTCCAAATTCACCCACACATATTACACTAGGACTTCCTGGCGCCCACTGCAGTCCCCTCTCAAAGTCTTGATGCGGTCCCTTAATCCCCTATTGATCAAAAGGTTATTGGGTATGCCCCCTGTTATTGCTTCATCAGAGTTGTATGTGTCTCTCTTCTCATTAACCTCAATTTTCCTATGCCACATTCCCTGCTGTTGGCGTTTTGTGTGGCTTGTATGTTTGCCATAACTCCCGCATAAGTTATCCCTTGTCGGCTCCCTACCTCAGTTGATCAACGTTTGGCCTTATCTCCTGCAACAAAGAAATCCACGACTCTCTGAAACACATGCGAAACCGAGGCCCAACCCCCTCCGTTCGCCCCTTCCGGTACCATCACCACTTCTCTCCGACGTCTCTCACCATACTGTGCTATCATCAAGTACCTGCCACGACTATTGGCGCATCGTTGTACCAGAAAAGCTCGGGAGGACTTACTAAACTTAGCACAGAAATTCTTTGTCCTATCAGTCGTCCTCAATTTATTCACCATCCAGAGTGCACCAAACCTCCCCATACAAATTGCGGTTGATATCTTTGAACCCCATTCTGTCATCCTAACAGTGCCAGACTCGTTAATGGACACTGCAAACTCCTTAGCCTCCACTCTGAAACGGCTATTGAAAACCATCATTTTGTGTGCATCCTCTAACTTGTTACCTTGAATGTGTGTAACCGGAACATCTGACAACAAAACAAGCGAGTGGGACGTCCTAGGATCGCCGAGTGGAATTTTCCCAGTTTTTCAGCGACAGTGCGTAGGGGACACGCGCCGACACACGCGCTGCTGGAGCGGCGTGTGGCCCATCCAACTGGACCTCCGACATCAGAATCGCCTACACGGCCCTCTGGTGAGGCGCGTCTGCCAGGTCGGTGGCCGAAGCTAGGGCAAACGGGATTCCAGACCCAAGAGGCGCTTTTCCAATTCTACCATTGCCGGCGCCAGAGCCCTCCTTTCCGGCCCAAAGAGGCTCGCCTCTGATCGCTGCTTCAATCCGACCGCCGGAGCTAGTGTTTTCACCTAGTGTCGCTGGCTGAAATGGGTTGAGATATAGGTAGGATTTTAGTGGCGTGAGGCCGGAGTTCAAGGGGTTATAGGGGTTGCCAGGCGGGGCCCTACGCCCGTCGCCGTCGCCGTCCCCGGCGCCGACGGGTGGTGGTTGGATAGTTGGGTGGTTTTTGATCTGACGGGGAAGGTTTCCATGGTTGGGAGCGGGGGCTACTAGGGCCCAAAGAGAACACCAATTATGAGAAAAGTTCGGGAAAAAATGATGGGAATTAAGATAGTTTAATCTAATATTAGTTTATCATAATTTCCTACTTGGACTAAAATTAGGATATTGTTTGATAGGTTTTTTAGTTTGACTAAATTAGAGTTCATTTACTTTGTTTCCTTCTCAAATTAGATTTGTTCGGGCAAGAGAGCTTATGAATTGTAATACCAACAACTTTGATATGATATAAATTTAGGGCCCGTTTGAGCCACATTATTTGTAGAATGAAAATGAAAATGAAAAATATAGCCGTTATGGACTCCACATAAGAGATGGAAAGTAAAAAATGATGACTGGATGTAATTGATAACGGTCATATTTTTCATTTTTATGGAGGAGAAATGGGAATCAAACGGGACCTTAATATTCTTCCCCTAAATTCTCTCTATTCTCTCCCTCTTCTCTTTCTCAATTCTCTTAATCTTTCTTTCTCAATCTTGTTCGATTGTGTTCATCGTCAATATGTGACCCACAAATAACATCATCAGTTGCAGGTACACAAATGTGAAAGGAACCTATTGAACCAGTTAAATTTTCCTCTCTGTAACTAAATGCATACATAATAGAACAAGTGAACCAAAGGGAAAAGTTGAACATGGATTGCAGCTTCTGAACCTCAATGTCAAAATACCGTGATTTTACATAAATGTGAAGATACTTATCGAACCAGTGAAATCTTTCCTCACCGTGACAAATTAGATACATAATAACCAATAAACAAAGAACCAAAAGGAGGGTTCAGACATGTATTGTAGCACCTAAATCTCAGTGTTAGTATACCATGATTTCTAAACCTAGTGAAGATACATGCACTAACAAATGCTTTGGAAGAAATTACTGAAGTCTCGAGTTTCAAAAAACTGCTCTACTATCCAGAATTTATCAAGCATCTAGGGTTTATTGATACTGCTCATGCAAATTGACCTTGACTACAGTTATTTATGGAATATTCCAGAGACGTCAAGAAGGGATTATTGAAGGAACGGTGAGATGAATAATAGTTTTCAACTAGAATTTTAATAAAGGGGAAATCAAAGATATAAAAGTGAGCTCTTCCTTGTTGGCAGCAAGCAAAGATTTAGCCCCCGTTTGAGCCCTATTCTCTAAGAACTCATTTTTTTCTCATACTTATTTTCAACCTCACAATCTACCAATAAATAATTTTGTATGTAAACCCAAAAGTTTTTCCTACTTTTTTACCACACGTTCTTCAAAAAAAATCAAAATTCATATTTTATAAAATGAGGCTCAAACAGGTTCTTCATGAGTACAGGAACTGTGAAGTTGGATTTATTTGGGAAGGCAGGTATCAACAGCTGGATTTCAAATCCGTTCTTTTTGAACAAAATGTAGAAGACTATACAGCAATAATAAAGCAAAAACAACATAATATACCAGAGAAAGAATACTAATATTGCTAAAGCAAGATGATAGTTATTCTAACAATTGTTCCATCTTATTTCATTACTTTGGGATGTTTAAAAGCTAAATATCCTTGTGATTCAAATATTCAACCATCTAAGTACGATAATCTATGGTTCATCCTCTCATTCATGTATATACATGGGTGAAAGATGAACTTCATGAAAGTGCAGCCTTGATTAGTTCCTTTAATAACTTGCATTAGCAGCATAAAACTTAAAGAGGAGTAAAAAAGTAACGATATTAGGAACATACTCCCTGCAAAGCCGAACAATGTCTATGTTTAGTTGGTTAACTCGATCCAATTTTTCTGTCAAGAAGAGAAGGGACCTTCAACAAGTGCAAGAGAAAATGATAATTCAAATCGTTGGAGAAACAATCATTACCAGGGCTGAGATGAATGCCACCCTTCTCCAAGTCTATATGTAGATAACGGGCTGCTCTTTGAGCTTCTTCAGTAAGCAAATGGTGATCCTTCTCGGCTTTTACAACCGCATGATACAAGGTGCAATTCGAATTAAGATACTGCAAACCAGAAACATCATACTTATAGGCAATATAATATGGCACCAAATCCTGATCTTACAAAACAAACTTTCTTATCTTCTAGCTTTCTCAAGCATGGTTTAGAAAGGGGAAAAAAATCTTAATTTCATTCCACTATCTATGGAGAGTTCAAAGCTAAAGCGATTATTTATTTTGAACCAATTAGAAGATGACTTCTATCGTCCAAAGGTATTACACTTTGTGTCATATTTATTTATGGTTGACTTCAGCATAAAACAATTTTAGATCCTTCCCAGAGCAATCACCATAGGCTCTCTTTGATTTAGAGTCACCGTGGTATTGTTAGAAAATATTATCAAGAAATTTATATCTGAGTATGAATATCATATATTCTCATTCTGTGTTTTGTGAGCCATAGTTACAAAAGATAATTCACTGAGCATGATATGTAATTGCCAATAGTAACTAAGTAGATAATGGATTAAGAAACCACTGTTTATGGGTCAACTCACATGTAGATATTCATTTATGCGGAGTGATGCATTGCTTGCCTCCTCGACAAATTCCCTGAAAAAAAATTGAATATAGTAATGACCTAAAAGTTGCAAATGCACGTATTTCACACCAATGCAACAGCACTCACCTATCAGGATGTGTATGCCTACACAACTCTGCAGAGTCAATAACTGTGCAAACCTACCAATAATCAAACACTTCCATCATTTCTTATCACTGAAAGGTCAGACATTTATTGGAAATTCCAGAATGTCTTGTTCGAGTAGCTCTATTGTTGAGGTGTGGGATTGCCATAGTTACAAGCCGGACCAGTACCAATATTCTAACATGTCTATCTCTCTCTTCGAGTTTGTCTCGTCCACATACAAAGCACATTGTGCTGTGCCTAGTACTTGCAGTTACCACTAGTCCAGAATGGTAATAGTATTATATTCCCTCTTTCGGACTTTCTAATAAAAAATATTTATTCTACTGTGAATGTTCAATAAGATAAAGTAATAATATATTTCTTAATTCATGAGTCTGATGTAACTATGTTATGATTCATCATGAAAGCTTAAAGCCAGAGCAAAAGAAAAAGACAACATACTGCATTGGATATTTCATCCATGGCGTCGATTATTTCTGGACCTGAAGGCATTCCAGCAATATAATTTACGAGTTCAGTAGACCTAGTAAGCATAACAAATCAAAATTGAAAACAATGTGACGAATTTATCTAAATCTTAAAACCTTAAAAAAATAATGTTTTCAATTGTGTTACCGCTCAATAGCATCGTCGACCATTCGTTGAAACCCTTTGGGAGTTTTCAAGTGGTCGAATCCATAGAGACCGGTTTCTCTGATTAATGGAGCTGTGGAGGTGTGTATACAATGACGGGCGGGGCCAAAATACGCCACTGATCTGTGGATTAGGGTTTGCATAGTGAAAAACACTTGGAATTTTAAGCTGAACACGGTAGAGAAGCTGTCGTTTGCAGATGGGGAAGAAGAAGAACGACGCTTACATATTATATTGAGAGTCTGTTTGTTGGAAAAATGTGTGGTGGGAAAATGATAAAAAAAAATTGAGATTTGTGTCTAATATTATTTTATTTGAAAAATGTGTAATTTTAATGAAAAAAAAAAAAAAAAAAATGAGAATGAGAATTGAATTGAGGCCAAACGGACCCTCAAACTGTGATCAGTCGCGTCTTGTACTATAAGAATTCTTTGAATTACTTGAACCCCGTGGAAAAGAACGAGAGTTTGTATTTTTCTGATTATATAAACTTGGATCTCATTTTTCGAAAATACATTTTACAGCAATTATTGAGTTGAGCTATATGTTTAAAATATATTAAGGTATGTTTGATTCAAAGATCGAATTTGAATAAAAAGAAAACAAATTGTAGGGCAATTGCCTGAAATATGTTTTACTAAAAATTATCAATTAATTGTGTTTGATTTATATAATTTTTTATCTGAAAAATGTTAAATTTTTTTATCTTTTGGTGTTCGTTTGACTTTATTTTTCATGAAAATTGTCAATTAATATAATTTCTTATAATTGGAGATAGAATTTGTTTGGATTGCAAAAAAAAAAAAAAAAAAAAAAAAAAAAAAAAAAAAGAATACAGAATACAATTCGTTTAGTTTTATTTTCCATGAAAATTAATCAATGAAAGGTATACATTTTTTACAATTGGAGATACATTTTATTTTCAATTGCCCAAAAAAAAAGGGGGAAGAGCAATTTTCACCAAAACCAAAGGAATTGAAATCATCAAAACCATGAAAAATATAAGTGTGTGGGCTAAAAGTGGAATTGAAATTTCATGAAAAATATTGCAATCAAACACGACAAGATATAAAAGAAATTTCAATTCCATTTTTCATGAAAAAAATGGGCAATCAAACAGGCCCTTAATGTAGCACAAGAACACAGTAATTTCTAGTTTAAGTTTATCTTTTTGCACCAAAAGATTAATATACTGGTTTGTTAGTATAAAAAAATTAAGTCCCCTTTCGAGCAACATTTTTAAATTTTTTTATTTTTTTCTTAAAATTATTTTTAGTCACATTATTTCGATAAAATAATTTTATACATAAACTCAAAAAAATTTCTTAAGTTTTAAATACATATTTTCCAAAAAAAAAAAAAAAATCACTATTATAATCTCCCAAAAAATAGGATTTAAAGAGATCTTAAATAAATAGCTAAAAATGAGGTGGATGGGTGATATTATTTATAGATTTTCAAGAAATATATAAATAAAAAATTATTTGATCGTAGGTGTGATAATGCTCTGCTAGGCCCATGTAAGCAAAAATCGAGCTTCGTTCAGCACATAAACTCGTGGGTCTATGGGCACGAGCCATATATAATTTTCTAATTTTTTTAAAAAAAATTCTCTTCTTTTTTTGGGTTTGACATTGACTTAGTTAAAATTGTACACAAACAAGTTGTTACATATATAATTTAATTAAAAAGTGAATACTATTAAAAAAATCAACGTACGCAATGACAAATTATGATGAACTTAGATCATTTAATTGATCAGCAAGTATTTTGACTTTATCTTGAAATTGAAACTCTGCATCTTCATAGTTATTTAAATGCATTAAGCTCTCTTCTCCGAATCTTGATCTGTATTCAGACAAAACCTCGCTACGTGAACTAAAAACAAACTTTGATGCTACTGTACTAATTGAAGGTGTTAATAAATCATGTGCTATAAGAAAAATAATTAGATACTAACAGTTGTACGTTCTCTAAAAATATACTAGATTTGATTTTTTTTGCATCACCGGCTCTAAATTACTAAGCATGTTGTGAGTAAAATATCTAGATAACTCTAATAGTATTTCTACTAACACCTATATTCACTACTCGTTTGATTCTCATTTTTTTGTAGAATTAGAATGAAAAATATAGCCGTTATGGGCCCCACACAAGAGATGAAAATTTAAAAATGGTGACTGAATGTGATTGATAACGGTCATATTTTTCATTTTTATGGAAGAAAAATGAAAACTATTTTGGTTAAGTGAAAAAGAAGGTTCCCATTGAATCTTTGGACATACATCTCACATAAACTACTCTCTATATTATAATATGTCGTTGAAGTTTCAAAATTTAACATATTTGAGATTTGGGTTATAACAATTTTTTGTATATACCCAAGGTCAAATTCTCCCAATATTTTCTAAATTTAAGTTTCACCGCTACCATGTATCACAAATAACAGATGATGTTTTATACTTTCTGAAATTTGATGCAATATGATAAAAGTGAGCGAGATCTTTGGGACTAGCATAAACTGGATAGTACTTTAGTGGCATCCACGTTTGACCAAACAATTTTTGAAATGCATATTTAGGGGGGTGTATTCAATTGAGACTTTTAATGACTTTTTGGGATTTAAAAAGTTTAGGTGTATTCAATGTAAACTTTTAGAGACTCACTAAAAGTTATGGTGTATTCAATTGAGACTTTTATAGACTTTCAAAAAGTCTCTAAAAATCTCGGTGTATTCAATTAAAACTTCTTAGAAGTCTCCATAAGTTTCGAGGTATTCAAATTTTAATGACTTCGAGAGACTTTTATAAAAGTCTCTAGAGTACTAACTTTTAAGCAGAAAGTATTCATATAAAATTTCAAAATTGTCTCTCATTAATCACGAGATTTTGGGAGACTTTTACAAAAAAAAAAAAAAAAAAAAAAAAAAAAAATTCAATATTTCTTTCCTTTTTTCTTTCTACGAACATTAGAGGTATAATTAAAATTATTTTTTTCTATTGATTCTCTCTCTCTCTCTCTCTCTCTTATCGTTTATCTCCATTTTCTATGAAAAAATTAAATTGGATTCTTGTAACTTTTTTCATTCATTTTTTTTTTTTTTTTTTTGAAAAAATACCTATTTTTTATGTTAAATTATAAATTTTTATATGACAAATTTATAATTAAATGTAAATATATTTATTTTTAAAAGTATATTATATTAATAATATTGAATATTAAATTTATTAATGATCATATATATGTATACTTTTGATTATTATTTATTTAATTAAGATCTTAAATTTTTATTATTTTTAAATATTTTTTAATTATATGAGGAGAAGAGGGGAAGTAGAAGGAAAATTGTGGAAACTACAGGATTCACGTGAATTCTATTTCAAATGAAAGTTTTTAAAAGTCTTTTGAATTCTACAGAAATCTACAAAAGTTTTAAAATGAAAGTCTACAGAAGTCTACGAAAGACTTCCATTAATTCTATGCAAATCTATGAAAAATCCACGAAATCCACGAAAGTCATCACTTAGGGTGGGTCCTTTCCATACCCTTTTGTCAAGCAAATCCTTATTTATAATCATTGCATATGACCAAACAAGCATCGCCAGGTCGCTGAGCCTCGCGCAGCGCCGTCTCGCTGCCCTTGGGTGCGCTGTCTACAGCGAGGAGAGGAAGAGAGGAAAGACAGATGTGAGATGTACAAATCGACGCTGCACTTCGTTGGTCTCAGCCGGCGGTGGCGGCGGCGAAGACGGGCAAAGTGGAGACAAGGGAGAGATTAGGAGTTACTCAGTAGAGAGAGGAAATTTAAGAAGAAATAGCTAGGTTTGAAATAATTTGGAAAATATTTAATATTTAATTATTATATGATACCTGATTTATGCATAAAAAATCTTATGGCCTGACTTTTGTACTGGGTTCTTGAAACACTTGGTGGGATGTAATTTTCTCTTGTAATAAAAAGGAGTTTGATTTATGGCCCAAGCCCACTCAGCTCACTATTTTTTTAGGACTCAGCACGATTTCAGACTCGTCTCTGGATAAGCTCGAATGGTCCATGGTCAAACCTATATGTGTGGAGCAATCCTAGCTATTGAGTGGTTCGATTCGTTTTTCACCCATATAATAATATGCAAAACAAATAATTTAATAAAATAAAAAAATTTCCCTTAAAATGAAAGTCTGAAAAAATTAAATGAATAGCATAAAAGTTTTTAAATATTAGTCTATACAAATGTATGAAAAACTCTTATTAATATGTAGAAATTTATAGAAGTCAATATCAATAAAACTCCACGAATTCAAGTCCATAATCTACAAATCTATAAGAGTCTAGTTTGAATATATCCTCCTAAGTGAATAGATAAAAATAAGTGATAAATAAGTAAGTAATATTTATTAATTTCATGAAATACGTGAATAATAAAAGGTGATTTGGTTGTTTATAAACACGTAGTCGAATATTGGTGGTTCGAATTTCGAAACCAATTAAAGGTAACTCAGTGAATTCCATCTACACGCTAATATCAGTTAACGAGACTCATACACCACTTTAAAACTGAGCTATCAATTAGGGTCTGTTTGATTGGACAAATTTTCCCCAAAACTAAAAAAATCAATTCAATTTTCATCTTAAGCCATGCTTGATAGAATTAGTTTTCCCTAGAATTGTTTTTCCCTAAGTTGCCTCACGTGATGCTTTTGGCTGCTTTTCAAGGAATTCAAATTCTCATGTTTTTGATGGTAAATGATTTTTCATTTTTTTAATTTCTATATTTTACAATTGGTAAAAAAAAAATATCTATCCATCTAATTAACAATTTGCATGAAAAAAAGCTAAATGAACACAAAAAATTTTTGAAATTTTTTATTTTTTACTAAGAAATTTTATCCCTTTAATTGACACTTTCCATGAAAAACAAAACTAAATGGATCAGGTTAAAAATTATACCATTCAAACACAATTAATTATAATTTACAGTAAAACAAATTCTAAACAATTCAATTTCTTGCAATTCGTTTTTTTTTTATCCAAATTCCATATTTGTAATCAAACGGACCCTTAGATCAAAGCTTTTGTCATTCTTTTTAGTGAACCAAAACCTATGAACCAAACTAGCATGATGAGGAGACGTGCCAGAGCTCAGCACCATCCTAAAAGTGGCAAATTGGTCATATCTTTCAATTTTCTAAAAATGAAATATTGAAGAGAAAAATTAAAATGTCAGTTTTTGATTTAATTCCCCAAACCTCATTTGATTTTTGTAGGTTAAACATTTAGCCCATTTTTGTCCATCGTTATAGTAGGAAAATGAGTTTTGAAATATTGAATTTTTAAAGAACGTGTGATTAAAAAGTAGATTTTTTTTTAAAAATTTGTGTATAAAATATATTAATTGTGATACCGTATAAATATTGAGATTTTTTTTAAATTTTTTTTTTTAAAAATAATGATAGACAAACAAGGAGTTACTTTTATTTTTCCAAATAGTTAACGGGACCGGCGGTTTATCCTTTAACCGGATCGGCTCGGCCCGTCCTGGAAGGAGAGTGAGAGTCTGCCCGCGGATCGTCTACATTTAGGTAATGGGAAGCACGTTTTTAACCCACTTTCCCGCGAAAATCTCTCGTCCCAAATGTCATGGTCAGCTCACCCACCTCTTCCTCTCTCTCCCATTCCAAATTGTGAATATCTTTGTCAAATGAAATTGAATTCACAATGTCGAGTTCCAAACGAAATCCAGCCACCTCCGATCACAAGGATTTTTTACGGAAACTTCCTCCAATTTCCGTTCGTCGCAGAGGGAATGTTGATGGAAATGAAGAGGAGGAGAATCTTAATTTAGGTAAGAATGAGTCAGAGAGGGGGAAATCGTTAACTGTTGAGCCCTCGATGCTTGGCCTGAATCAACTCAGGACGCAGTCGGTTCCTTTGCCTCTTGATCTTATGAATATAGGGACTAGAAATAATCAAGGGAAAGACAAAGGCAATTCGCAAGCTAAATCGTCATCCACTTCTCAACAATCTGCGGTCACTTCTATTGAACAAGGTGGATTCTTCGCAATTTGATTTCTACTGTATTGATGGATATTTTACGCAAGCGTGCATGTGCATATACACGGTGGACAGTGGACTCAGTTATTAGTACGAGTGTTTGATTTGGATTGTACAATTGAAATCCTATAAATAAATCTGTCCTACTCTAGTGTTTTTTAGCTTGAAGAGAATGTAGAATGAAGAATTACTTTAGCAGATTCAGTGATCTTATATAGTTTGTCACTTTATGGTTTGAGAACCTCTATACAACTTTATTATATGCTAGATGAGAAAACCAGAAACAGAAGTCAAATTTTAATATCTTAGAAGCATCATTTAACTATTAAGGACAGCTGTTTCATGGAAAAAAGTTACAAAAACGAGGTCTGAGAATTTAAATTTCCTTTTGGATTATTTGGAAAATATTCCTTAATTTTTAGTAGTCTAAGCGCAAATTTCAGTCAAAATATGCATCTGAATGGCATGTTAATGTTTTTAGGTAAAAAGGTTCAGTGGAATCAATCAAAATCTTTGAGAATCCTTTCGCCCCACCGTTCGGGGTCAGTGGTAATCACACTCCAACCCTTCATGGCTGTTCTATTATATTAGAAGTTTTAGAGGTCTCTTCTATAATATTAAGTTAGATGAATGAATTAGGTAGCTGAGCTTCATGTCACTGTGGTTATTGTAGGGTAATCATGCAGCTTTTATCAAGGAAATGCAATCTCCACGTTTCCAGGCTATTCTGCGTTTAACAAGTGGTTGTAAAAACAGAGCATCAGATATTAAGAGCTTCTCTCACGAGCTCAATTCAAAAGGTGTCCGACCACTTCCATTTTGGAAATCTCGTGCTGTTGGTCACGTGGAGGTATGTAAGATACGCCTTGTACCTTCGTGTTTCTGCTTAAGAACTCAAATATTTTGCTTTGTCACACAGATTTTCGTATATTTCTTACTTATATCTCATTCTCAACTATTCATTTAACTTCCAATATCAACTCTTGCCAGGAGATTATGTTAATGATTCGGTCAAAATTCGATAAATTAAAGGAAGAAGTGAATTCTGACTTGGGCGTCTTTGCTGGAGATTTGGTGAGTATACTTGAGAAGACTTCAGGATCTAATCATGAATATAAAGAAGGTTTGGAGGATTTGTTAGTTATAGCTAGGCAGTGTGCAAAGATGTCACCCAACGAATTTTGGTTAAATTGTGAGGGCATTGTACAGAATCTAGATGACTGTCGTCAAGAACTATCGATGGGAACACTCAAGCAAGGGCATACACGCCTCTTATTTATCCTCAGCCGCTGCACTAGGCTTGTTCAATTCCAAAAGGAGAGTGGTTATGAAGAAGATCTCATTCAACCTTCTCACCAACTTAGTGACCTTGGTGTGTACCCTCAAGGTATTCTTGGGGTGTCACAAGTTTGGAAAGAAAGTGAAGAGAGACGAACTTACAAAGTCCAGGAACAGGACCAAAGCAATACGAATGTCAAACAAGACGATTTAATTGAAGAGGTTAGCACTGCAAAGAGTGTTGCTTCATCCACAGGAAGTTATAAGATGTCATCTTGGAAAAAACTTCCATCTCCAGCTGAGAAAAACCAGAAATTCCACGATCCTAATGAAGCCCCTTCTAAGGATATATCTGATAAATTGCAACAAAAAGAAGAGATAGATAGTGCTGAAAATATTGATACTCCAGTCCATCAGCCAGAACATTCAAAAGATTCTTTGAAGGTAGGTCTAGTAACATGGGGAGTTTGGGATCATCACCAAATGACATACGGGGATTCATTGATATGCCGTATATGTGAAGTTGAAATACCAAAAGTTCATGTTGAACATCACTCCAGAATTTGTACAATTGCAGATAGATGTGATTTAAAAGGTTTATCTATAAACGAAAGGATTGAAAGAGTTGCAGAGACCCTGGAAAGAATACTTGAATCATGGACACCAAAAAGCACAAGCACTGGGTTGGAAAGTTCTGAAGTGGCGAGAGAGTGTGTAGCCAGTTCACCAGAAGAGTTGGATGCGTTGTCACCAAAGAATAACAGCTTGTCTTTCCGATGCTCTCAAGACATATTGGATAGCGTTTGTGAGGTTGATAACTCTTTTCCCGTGGATGATCTCCACAGTTGTCCTTACGTATCATGTGAAAATTGTGCCTCTAAACCTGATCAGTTTAAGAAGGCCTCATCACCGTTAACACCTCGATCGCCTTTAGTAACCCCACGGACAAGCCAAATAGAGCTTCTGCTGAGTGGACGGAAAACCATATCTGAATTTGAAAGTTATAAGCAGGTAGTGATTTTTTGTACTATATAAAATTTCACCTAGAAAAATTGTCTATAGAACTCTTGGTTACTGAATGGAATTGTTCTCTACCATATTCATTTCATTATCACCTTTTCCCATCGCGAGAGTTTTTTTATATTATATTACGTGTTCCATCATTTAATTGGCTTTCTTCAAGTGAATTCTAGTAGATTGTTCTAGTCTGTGTCTGAACATATTGTAGCTCCTCCTCTTTCTTCTTAGTGATTTATATCTTGCATTACTTGGTTTTACATATTTCATTCTACCTGGACATTTTGACACCGTAAATTCTGCTTTCTTAAAAGCTTATGCTAATACATTAGAGAACAAGAAATGCCAATTAAAGACCTTTATTTTGTTACCTATAAATCACTCTTTACTTTTAAAGAGAAGGGCATTGTTTTTCTTTGTGATATCCTTGTGCAAAGAAATTTAAAATTCTTCATCCTTACTTGAGCTTTGCAACACCAACAGAACTGTGAGCTGTTTCTGACTTTTCTGTAATAGAACACCAACTGCTGATTTTTTGCCACTTTTGTGTATTTAAGCATGCGGTTCACAGGTTTCATTCAGTTTTGATTCATTTCACTACTGTTTTTCTCGAATTTTTTTTCTGAATATTTCTTATGTAAAATTGGTTAACTGATGCTTTTGCCTTATAAGATACAGGTAAAAAACATTTCTCTTTATTGCTCGTTTGGCTGTAATTTATATTTTGAAAAACAATGCTATTAATTTAACTTACTAACTACCCATGAAATGGTAAGACAGATACATAAGCTTTTAGATATTGCTCGATCTGTATCCATCGTCAACAATAATAACTACAGTACCTTGGAGTATATGCTCGAGCTTTTAGAAGACCTCAAATATGCCATCCAGGATAGGAAGGTGGATGCTCTTGTCGTTGAGACATTTGGGAGACGCATAGAGAAACTATTGCAGTAAGCTCAATTTTCACAAGTTAAAATGTTATCTATTGTTTATCATATTCTGATTGACATATGGAAATTTTGCTGGTCTAGGGTCATAAAGTCAGTTGATCCACAGAAGATTGGTTAGGGCTTTGTTTGTCTTGAGGCTTGCTAAGAGAAATTATTAAAGAAACACATTTTAAGCTCATATGAATATTAGCTTTCTGAGGCGACTTATATACTATAAACACTTTCTGAATATTCTATAATGAATCAAGCTATTCAAAAGCACTGGGATTTCAATATCAGTCAACTATACCTGAGCCATTATGGATAGCAGCCTCATGTTGACATGCTGAAAATATGCCAGATTGTTATCATATTCTGAACACAAATGAAGAAGATATAATAGAGAAAGTTGACTAGATAGAAGATGACAAAGAGCAGGGTGAATTGTGGGGTTGATACTTCATTTAATGGAAGCCACATACTTATAATGCAATTCATATTATTACTTTGCAGGATCATATACACAGTCAATAATTTATTTATCTTTGAATTACTTTATCTAAAAGTTTAAGCTTTTAGAGAGAGAACAAACATATATATTTGCATTATGTTCTCAATGTGCCTCATCAAGTGCATGCTAGTTTCATTTTGTCACCAGCACAATTTTCATCAGTAGCTAGCAAGAATATATCGTACTTTTTTCATATAATTTTATTCTTGACTTCCATTTGTCTCTCATAAACTCGACAGGGAGAAATATGTACTTCTATGCAGGCAGATAGATGATGAAAAGGCAGAATCATCAAATATCACAGCTGATGATGATAGTTCAATGGAAGATGACATAGTTCGTAGTTTGCGTGCAAGCCCCATTGTTCCTTGTACTAAGGATCGAACATCTATTGAAGATTTTGAAATAATTAAACCCATAAGCAGAGGTGCTTTTGGACGAGTTTTTCTGGCCAGGAAAAGGGCAACTGGTGACTTATTTGCAATAAAGGTCTGACTCTATGCCATTGTCCAAAGGTGTATTATCATGAATTTCAAATAGTTTCAGCTAGATCTCTCTCTCTCTCTCTCTTTGTTTAAACCTAAAATATGCTACTTTCAAATGAATGAACGTTTTTAACTTAAAGTACAGCACTGAAATGACATCACTGTGGGTTCATGAAAATATTTTCTTTTAGTAGAACTCCAGTGTTACCTGTGCATTGAGAATTGATATACCAATTCTATCCGAGCTCTTAGAATTGGAATAAGTTCGGCAGCGAATCACAAAATCTTGGTGATCTTCTCTATCTAATGAATGGGGAGTCTGCTTTAAAATCGTCCGCCTTGCAGCCAGGCTTTAATGATTGTACCTTAAATGACCTATGAAGTATTTTTCCATAAATAGTCAGCATTGGAAATTTTACAGGTTTTGAAGAAGGCTGACATGATTTGCAAAAATGCAGTAGAAAGTATCTTAGCTGAACGTGATATTTTAATATCAGTCCGCAATCCTTTTGTGGTGAGAAGATACTGTACTTTAACCCTTAATATGGAGATTGCACCTACTTTACTAGCAGTTGAACATAAGACTTTGTTTACTAATTTATTGTATGATCGTGAACAGGTCCGGTTTTTCTATTCTTTCACGTGTAGGGAAAATCTTTATTTGGTTATGGAGTACTTAAATGGAGGAGATCTTTTCTCTTTGCTGAGGAACTTAGGCTGCTTGGAGGAGGATATGGCACGTATATATATTGCAGAAGTTGTAAGGACTGTTAATATTCTTGCATTAAATTACAGACGCTGATTGCTATTTTCAGTTCTTCTCCTCAACGATGGATATATATTTATCTGTTTCTTTCAGGTTCTTGCTTTAGAGTACCTGCACTCATTAAATGTCATTCATAGGGACTTGAAGCCAGACAACTTGCTGATAGGTCCAGATGGTCACATCAAGGTCAATATATAAAAGTGTTACTTATATTCCCTCCTCGTGTTATCTGAGACACTTTCCATTTTTAGACGACTTTGAAAAATGTCACTATTCCAAGAATAAAAAATGATTTATATTTTCATTCCTACATTGCTCATGAAAAGTTAGTAATTGAAATTTGAGAGAAGAATGTGTCTGATGTTCAAACTCACATCAAAACATGTGGAAGAAAGTGGAGGGCACAAATTAAGTTTTAAATTGTAAGCGTGTAGGTAATATATCATAAACTTGGTGCCAAAAGGTGATTGACAAGTAACATGAAACAGAGGGACTACTTCATGATTGTAACATTTTTATTATCAACATTTTGTGAGATATCTAATCTTTTACAACTTATCTTCAATTTTAGTCTCATTGTTGCATTGAGTATAGGTGTCCTCAAAGTATCTATTCTCCACAAAATTGACATCCACAAATTTTTGGTATGTTGGGGGAAGGGGTGATAGAATTTATGCCCTTTTTCTGTCGAGGAGTAGACTAAGAATTCACATTTAATGGCCCTAGGATCAAGTTTTCCCCTCAAATTTGACGGACATATATGTACGAGACAATCAAACACTTTAGAACATTTAGTAACCTTATACTTGCTGTCACCTATTTAAAGAGATTGGATGCCTTCTTCATGACTTCTGTCACCTGAAGACAAGCTTCAAACACTGGTATTTACTTGAAGTTTAGATCTTTTTGACTTTTTGCTTTTCGATTCTCTAATTGTCCTACTATGGCAATCTACCAATGTATTTTTCAGTTTTTACAAATCTAATCTATGCTGTTACAGTTGACAGATTTTGGGCTCTCCAAAGTTGGTCTTATAAACAGTACAGATGACTTATCTGGTCTGCCTGCTTTTCTGGAGGATGATAAACCAGAAGCTTCTGCTGTGCAATCGTCAGTCAAAAGAGAACAGCGGCAAAAGCATGCTGTCGTTGGAACCCCCGACTATTTGGCACCAGAGATACTCCTGGGCACTAGACATGGTCTGAATCTATATCATGATAAATTTTATATTTCAATATGAGTAATCAGGTGACGTTTAATGCTTTTTCTGTTAAAAATTTTGCGGTTGTCTTTATCTCTCTGTGATTTTCTTCTTTTAGGCGCAACAGCCGATTGGTGGTCTGTGGGTGTCATTCTTTTTGAGCTCCTAGTAGGAGTTCCACCTTTTAATGCTGAACATCCACATGTAAGCCATCTTTATGAAATAACCTGTGGGAAGTGATAAGGAATTTTTAACTTATGAGTATTTGCCTTTCCTACTTCTCTTTAGCTCTCAAGGTTTTGCATCTATTACCATGCAAATGTGCAATCTAGTTAGCCAAAGGGATGCCTTTTTTTTTTTTTTTTTTTTTTTTTTTGGCACATTTTCTGAACAGCTGATTGCAACGCAATATGATTGATTTATTTTGTTGCAAATATTTGACATCTGAGGGCAATTGATGATTATTGATGAGGCCATTAACTTATTAGGAACTAGGTCCAGAGTTCGTGATTGCAAAGGCCAAATTTTTTGTGTAAATCGGCAAAACTGGCATGGGGCATCTAGGAGTTCTTTTCAGTACTTGAATGGCTATAATTCAACAGCTTTGAGTTAGCCCTCACATTTGTCATTTTCTTCATCCCGTTAAAATAGTCCAATCTAGCTACTCTTGTATTTGACTTTAGGGAACTTAAGAATCCATTCATTACTTGTCCTGTACTGCCATTATAAGGGTTTGACATATAACACTATAAGGGTGCAGTAAGAGGGTTTCAGTCTTAACTCTTACGGTAATTGATCCAATCTGCAGATTACAGGTTTAACAATTTTAAATCTCAGAAGATAAATTTGTTATAGTAAGATATCCAGAAGTCATGCATTAATTTTTATTTTTTATTTTTTACAGATTAAGATGCTTATATGGGTTGTCCTCTACTTAATTTTCCTAGATACAGAGATAATTATCACAAATAGGTTTATTATTTCAATATTTCAAATGTACTTTGGGATTTATTATTTGCAAGTCTAATCTCATTGTAATTGCAATATGAGACAATTTTTTGCCTCTTAATGTTGATAATTTTTATAAAGATGAAATAGTTATTGCTTTCATTTTGCTGTTTGTATACTTTTATGCGGATTTACAGATCACATGCCTTTCGATGCAGCAAATTTTTGATAATATCATGAACAGAGACATTCCCTGGCCCAAGGTACCTGAGGAAATTAGCCATGAAGCTTATGATTTGATTGACAAGTAAGTTTAGGAAAAGGAATTCATACACCTTTTTATTTGGTACTATCAAATTAAGGTCGTCATCGTACCAAAACGATGGTGTTAGTTTGAATTATGGATGGTGTAATGCATACATGTGACTATGTGAGAGTCGGCTCCTCTGCAGGGTGTGAGGGTGAAACTGACCATCCTTATCTCTAGTGGTAAAATCTAAAAGCACCCATTCTGAAACATTTCTACTTGTCGCTTACAATCTTTTGGCATTCTTTTTGCCCTTGGTAGTGCTGCTAAGATACTAAATTTCATGCTTTTATTTGTGTAGAAGCATAATTAAAGCAGGTGTTTATTCAGAACAGTAATTGATCTTGCGAACTTGAGTGGACTTGAATGAATATTTCTGCTGCCTTTCAGGTTGCTGATTGAAAATTCCAGTTCAAAGATTGGGTGCAACTGGGGCTGGAGAGGTAACAGTTATGCCACACTAATTAAAACAAGGTTCTGAGATTGTGATTAGATATCAGGATGCTAAATGTTATCCCGTTCACTCTCAGGTGAAACGACATCATTTTTTTAAGGATATTAACTGGGACACTCTTGCAAGGCAGAAGGTCTCATCTACTTCTTCCCCGTACTCACCTCCCACACACAGACACATACATCTTGGTTGAATATTTCAGAAAATTTACTGAAGTTCTCCAATTTCCCGCAGGCTGCATTCATACCATCAGCTGATGCACAAGACACTAGTTATTTTATGAGCCGGTACATTTGGAATCCAGAAGAGAAAAATGTTCATGGAGGTGGTGATTTTGATGACATGATTGAGATAGGCAGTGCCTCATGCAGCAGCTCGTACAGCAACATGCTGGACGAAAAAGTAAGCATATGTTATTGCGTTTTATTCTACTAAACATTTCAGTGATATGAGTCAGAATCAGATTTTTAATTTTATTAGCATTGACATATTTAGGACCTGAATCAACAATCTCCCTTGGTGAATGTATGGGATGACTATGTTTGACATGTAGTAGGCTTTTGAGCTTGATGATATCATTTTGGTATTCCAATTTCAATGTCAATGGTCCAGTCACTCATTATCTACTGATTAAAAAAAAACCGTTTTAATAAAACTGATACATCAATTTTTCATTTTAGTACAAATTTCTAGTTGCTTTAAGAACTGATTCATTGAAGTATAATCATGGAAGATCTGTATAATCATAATCAATTTTAAATGACCTAAATTGTGAGCGAAATGTGGCCTATCTCTATTGCTTTCGTATTTTTAGTTTTATTAATGATCAAGTTCCATTGTTTGCAATGAAAGCAGGGGGATGAATGTGGAAATTTGGCAGAATTTGGTCCTCCTGCCCATAATACGCCGTACTCATTCAGTAATTTCTCATTTAAGGTGAGAATCTCTAGTATAAACACTTGAAGATCATTCAATTTCGTCACACCATCCCTTCCAAATGAATAATGGAAGTGCAATAATTTGCCAGAATATGATTTTTTGGTCAAAAAACCAACACTTGTCCAAATTATAGCATTGTTCTACTTTGTTCACTGTATATTTTTTATTTCCAAATCTACAAGTGAAATTTCATTTTTATTTGTGTTTGTCTATCCCCATGTTTTGAATTAAATGAAATAATGAAATGACTATGGAAAGTATGATTTGGCAGAGAAAAGCCATGAATGCATTGTTTTTAGAATAATGCGAGTCTTATTGAAGACTATCGGTAGTCGTTTTACGTGGCATACATGTGTCGTTTTTTTATTTGATGCATGAGGTCAAATAACAAAGTGACACATGTATGCCACATAGAGCGACTATCAGAAGTTTTCACTATGACTTACATTACTCGTGTTTTTATTGTCCAACAATACATGTTTTTGCCCAGTTGGATGGCAAAAACAATGCACTGATTTTAGCAACACCAACTTTTTCGTTAATTCAGCAAAAGGGGTAGATAAATTGAAACAAGAATGAAAGTTCACTGATTATTCCGAGGTCAGAAAAGGTTTGGTGACCAATGGTTTTATTAAATGAGAAGAAGATCCTCATTTACTTCCTTCTGTCATCAGAACTTGTCTCAGCTGGCTTCTATCAATTATGACTTGGTTATAAAGAGTGCTAAAGAATTAGCAGAGTCTACAAAGCCATCCGTTCCATGACTACATTGCTTCCAACCACCAATCTCCTATCATAATTTCAGATGTGCCAATGTGCCCCGCTGACACAATAATGACCGGTTCCGAGCTCCAAAGATGAAGAGTCGACCGTAAAAGCTGATGATAGAAATGATCCTCTAAGCATATCGGAAGAAGAATGACAGATGCATAGAATATGTAAACCCAGCTTGTCAAATGCATTTTCTTCCCCTTTTCTTTTGTCCTAAACGAATATAGCAAAAAAGAAAAGGTTTATTTAACTTATAATATCCTTAAATTTATTGAAAACAGGTCTGGTTTTGTAGAGAAGGTGTAGATTGTCTCATTTGTCCAAGTAACATATGTTCGTTATTACTACAGGAAATTGACAATGGAGGCCTAAAAGCCTTTGAATAGGTTCTTTCTTTGTATCAATATATTTCAAGTATCTTTCCTCGACTACTAGAAATTATATTAGTTCAGTTCAAATGGTAACATTGCCTTTTCAATAAGTGAAACCCATCAAAGAGGTACAAGGCTTGAAAACAATCCATGTGTAAGAAATTATTCAACATATCAAGACACCAATGAACTGTTAAAGGAATATTGTAGCAAAACTTTCAAAGACAAAATAACGATTCCTATCACAATTCTTTGAAGTCAACTTAAAAGGAAAATTCATATATAAAAGGTAGCAATGGTTTAAAGGTAACATCCGCCTTTTCAAAAAATTCCAATAAAACTGCCACTAAGTGAAAAACTTATAAGAAGTGTGTTTCACGCGAAAAACGCTAACAATTAAAAGAAAGATCACACGATTGTGTAAGGAACAACGACCTCTCGAGACAAAGTCTCAACGAGGGGTGTTTAATTACGAAGATTACAATTCACAAGACACAAATGCCTCTAAGGAGCGCAAGCACACAAAGTAATTAAAATTTGACTATGAAAAACTTAAAGGAAATAAAATTACATAATTCTCTGTTTGAAAGTGATTTGTTCGGTCCTTTCTTCTGTATTCCCTTTGTTCTTTTATACTCCTGGGTAGTTTCTTCTTATGAAACCGTCTGAAAATTGCTCATCGCTCCATAACCAACCACTTTCTCTATGATAAGCATTCTGTCTAGAAACCTCCCACTTTCTTCATGATCACAGCCGGTATTTTCGGATGGTAGGATGTGATAAGGTTTCCCCTTAACCGTTTTGATAACCGTTGCCTTTGAATGTGAGTAGCTGTAATGCTCGTTCAAATCTGAGATGTCTCGCGCAAGCTAGGTGACGTCGCTATAATGCTCGCTTAGGTTTGGGGTGTCTCGCGTAGCTGAGTGACGTCCAGCAGGTTTGGGTGATTATAGGCTATTATAGCACGACTCCTTCTTGGGTAATCTCGCTTGGGCCTGCCTTTCAAATTGGGCTTTGCTCTCTTCTCGAATTAAGCTCTATTGTTTGGGCCATTCAATTGGGCTTGGTTTTGTGTATCAACAATTACCCCTCAATATGGCAAAATTGATATCCATCATCAATATTATGCCATATTCATAGTTTCGTATTGCACTCAACGTTTGAGCTTTACAAAAGGCGGGATACTTTAATCATTACCTCTTTTGGCGGTGACCTTTTTCGGCCCAAAACATAACATCTCGCAGCCCCTATAAACCAAAGGACACACCATTCCATCACGCCACTCTACCCACGTTCGCATTATCACGTTCATCTATAAAGGTTACTGTTCATCTTCTTGCTTCATTGTTTGAACGTTTAAACCCTTTCATTCTCAAAGATTCTTACGCAAATGGCGACATCGACGAGCTCTTCTAATAATGTTCTTAGCTTTGAGGATTTCCAACAGCTCCACTCCCATTCATATGCCAACTCTACTTTTCTTTCACAGGCCAACCCTGATCTCCATGAGTTTTACTTGGGCCCATCTTTCAGAGATGCTGATTCTGTGGGGCAGGTAGCGGCGGCCCAACTGTTCCTTTGCACTCAGGATCCTCATTTCTTGAATCCTTTCCCATTGAAGCCAATCCGCGAGAAAGGTATCCATACTTGGCCCAAAACTGACGCTACTTTCCGTTTTTGACATGCACGTTTGATGAAACATGGCCCCACAGGGCAATTTTTAATCGTGTTGGGATTTCGATTTGTTAGAAATCACCCTTCACCCCCCGGTTTATGATCCAGTGTTTTTTCCTATTGCTTTAAGTTTTTGGTCCTCTCAGTATAATACTTTTGTCTTCCCTCTTGGCCCAATGTCCATTACCCTGAGGGATATCGACGCCTTAGTTAATTTGCGACCTCTGGGCGACACCATTTTCCCAGGTATTCTAATTGCTGGTGTGGCCCCGAAATTTGACAAGAAACTGATCGATTCGTACTCTGCCATGCTAAGCATGTACGATAATTCCAGTACTAGTGAGCCCACTCATGCTGAGCGTGTGGCTTTCCTTTTGGTTTGGCTTTGTAAATATGTTCTTGTGTACCTAGCCTCAAACCTTCACCTGCCTACCTACCCATAGTTAATGAGTTAGCTCGTGGTAGGTCTTTGAATCTTTGTTCATTCTTTTTTGCCGCCTTTTATCGAGGCATGGCTTCCCTTCAAATCCAATTAAGGGGTGGAGCATCTCCCACTGGCAGCGGGCCTCTTTGGCTCGCTCAATTGTGGTTGAGAAGTTATTTCCCACAGCTTAGTACTCCACTAGCTTCTCCCAAGTCGGTCAGTTGTTACGAGCTCCTCATTAATCGATTGAGCCTTGTGACATTGTCCGCCAGGAACATTTTTTCATTCTTTTACAATTTAAATTCTATCCCTTCATTTTTCCCTTTCTCCATTCACCAAATTTCCATTTTTGTACAGCCTCCGCCTACCATGAATGATATGAGTGATGCTGCCATTGTTTGGGCCCAATTTTTGGTTGGCAAGGAATTGTTCCATGACATCTTGACCGGAACAAACGCCAAGACGGGGGTTGAGGTATATATTCCCCAATTTTTTGCTTGTTAGCTGGGTTTCGACCAAACTTGGCATGTTCCTCCCTGTTTTTCCAGAAACTTGATTGAGCGTTTTCATACTATTAGTAAGTCGGAGGCGTTAGCCATTGAGGCTCGTAATGCCATTTTAACAACTGGCTTTTCTTTAGCCCCTTTCAATCCTACTTCTGCATCTTATCCTGTTTTTGACCAATTTTGACTGTCTGTAAGGCAAAGGTTGTTTGTCGCTGACGTTAATAATATTTTTCCATCTTCTGGAGAGGCCAAGAACCTCTTCTACCTCTCCTATTCCTGCCCTTCCCATATTAGTCAGGAATCCAACTTTTCCACCTACTCGAGGCAAACATCCTGCTTCATCCAGCCCGTCATCTACTCAAGTGCGGACAACTATAGTTACTTCCAGCCGAAAACGGCCAACTCCCATTCAGCCAATTTTGCTAAATGAAGATGATGATGATGATGATGATAGTGAAGATGCTCCTCTTATCATCAAAAGGAAGGTAATTGAGAGAAATGTATGTTTTTTCTCATTATAAGTAATTTTTCACGTGCTAACGTGTCACCTGAATTTCTTAGAGGGGCTCTGATTCCTTTTTGAAGGCCCTGCCTTCCCAGGCCCTTGTGCCATCGCATGCCATCGAAGTTTCTTCGGCTAGACCATCCGATGAGGGGGCTAACCCTGAGGAGTCTATAGGCCGAGAGCCTGTGATCGAGCAGCCAACTGAGGGATTTCCATCTCATCAGAGCGATGACCCCCCAAGCGCCGGAATGGAAGGTAGTGCGATTTATAATTTGCCTCCTCATTTGCATACTAAATCTCAAACCATTATCGCCTGGTTTGCAGAAGTATCCGTGGACTTGTCTGTCATGGAGGGGCCTTTTTACTCTGATAAGGGGAAATCGTCACAAGCAATTGGACCTACTGGCGATGCCCCCCAACTTCCTAAAGCTGCTGACGAGGTAACTCCTACTTTATCTTTTGTCTTTTGCTTCGGCCATTGTAACGAAAAATGCTAAATGCTTGTATTTTTTCTTTACAGGATGCTGACGCCATCTTGTGCTCCATTCAGGATTTGTTCTCTTCTTGGAAGTGAGAGAAGGCTAGCAAGCTTTCTCGCTCTTCTTCATATAGTCATCCATCCGTTTCATCTGCTGCATTTTGGGAGGAGAATTAGAGAAACCTCAAACAGTCAGTGTTTGACTATGTTTCTTTCATGGACATGAACGTTAATCAGGCTAGCGCCTCGAGCCAGAAATAAACATTTGAGCGTCTAGGTGCACAAATGGCTCAAGCACTTGAGCTTCCCTCGCTCAAAATTTCATCTAATATCAAACTGACATTGAAGATCATTACTTGGAAATCGACTTTTTACTGGCTAAGGATGCGGAGTTGAAAACCAAGCAGACCCAGTACCTCTATGCTGTAAACGAAAAGACATCTTTATTTCAAGAGCTGGAGAAGGTTAAGAGCAATTTGAGTGAGGTCTCTTCTGAGGTCATGATTGAAGATTCTCTAATGATGAGTCTGGCCACGGAGATGAAAGTACTCCAAGCTAAAATGGATGACTGTAAGGCTAGATTGGCTGCTAAGAAGCGTAATGTGTCTCAAGAAGTTGAGCAAGATGCATCTTTGGTCGAGCGTTATACGTCACTAGTAGTTGATGAAGGGGCTGTGACTGAACTATCCAATATTGCTGACGAACATCGCGATGAGTGGGAGAGGCTCAGGGAACAAATGCGTTCCGTCTGGGGGTAGGCTGTAACTAGGTCGTTTCATTTTGCACTGTTAGGTAGAAGCCATTATTGACTAATCATGTAACTTGCAGCTCATTAATGGAATTATCAGTTTGTTTAATTTCATAATGAAACTTTCTTACTTGACGTTTTTTTTAATTGTTGATGTCTCTTGGCATTCAATGTGCCATATTCATTGCATGGTTTGCTTTCACATGGAATAGAACTTTTAGTATTCCGACTTTCCTCCTTCGAGGTTTAAACCTTCAATTCCGGTCATTGTGCATGTATATGGCCCTTCGTCTTTTGTCTCTTCGCCTTTAGGTAGCTATAAAAATCGCGAACTTATCGTACATTCACCATTCCCATTCTTGTTCTTCATAGGATTAATTTGTTGTTGCTGCCTAGCATCCAAATGATCAATCCAGAAGATCGATTAGTCCCTTTTTCACCAGACATGAAACACTCGATCTTTCTCCAAATTTGTCGATTGTCTTAGCGTCCTTTTTGGTATGGGAGATATAGGAAAAGTTCTTTGGTCAATAAAAGTCTTCTCAGCACCTCTTCCATGTGTGACCTTCAGAGGGATTGAAGAAGTGGGCCAATAGCTTGCTAAGAGTACTCCTTCAGCCATTTGCCTATCATTGCAGCTATGCATTTGGGAAGGCGGTGAATTTTCTGACCAAATAGATGTCTTCTGAGCACCCTTTCCTCCCACGATCCAGGGGGAGTTGTGACTCAATTGCTTGTTGAGAATGTTTTTGCCAATCATTACAGCTATGCATCTAGGAAGGCGATGGCAGCCAATCTTTCCTTTTTGTGTAATAGTTGATAGGAAGAATATTTTAAGAGCCTGCTTATGTCTGCGGCCTATATTTGTAATTTGCATTATTTTGTTTGTGATGAATAAATGCATATTTTGTTTGTGATAAATAAAGACATATCTTGTTTGGACGTATCTTGTTTGTATCTCGTTTAAACACAATCATTCAGTTTACTTTGTCTGTGCGATTTACGGTTGATCTAACTGTTCGTCTTCCTATATGGAAGGAACATATTTCTTTAAGTATTTATCGTTGATGGATCTTATATGCCCCGTACTGTCCAAATCTTCTAGATGGTAAGCTCCGTTAGGCAATACGCCATTTACTTTATAAGGTCCTTCCCAATTGAACGACCATTTTTCATACTTTGGATCCTTGCTATCCAGAGGAAGTATTGTCTTCCAAATCAACTCGCCCAAGCTAAAAGACTTGGCTATGACTTTTTTGTTGTAAAACTTGGCCATTTTTTATTTTTGGACCTGCAATCTATCTAGGACGTCCAATTTTAAATCACCAACTCTAGCAAGCTTTGGGTTAATGATTCATCATGCTTGTCGTCATCCCAATTACTCGCATGCCCGTTCTAATTGATTGCACATTAATTTTCATGGGCAACACAGCCTCTTGGCCGTAAGTAAGTTGAAAAGGAGTTACTTTAATACTCGAACGTGGTGACGTTCTGTAGGCCCGTAGGGCTTTATTCAAGCATTCGTGCCAATTCCTGGTATTTTCACTTCTCATTTTCTTATGATATTCTTTAGAACCTTATTAGAAGATTCTGTCTGTCCGTTAGATTGAGCGTAATAAGGCGTGAAGTTTATTAGCTTAATTCCAAAATCGCTCAAAAACTTTTTTACTTGATCTCCATTTAAAGACGTACCGTGATCCATCGTTAGTGTTTGTGGTATCCCAAATCTGTATATAATATGGTCACGAACGAAGTTTATGATATTCTTCTGAGATATCTCTTGTAACGGTATTGCTTCTACCCATTTGGTGAAAAAATCCATTACAACTATTATGAAAGTGTATTGCTTTGACGACGGGGGATAAACCTTTCCTATTAGGTAGATCGCCCAGTCTCTGAACGGCTAAGGTTTGATAATGGGTATCATTTCTCTTTTAACGGTATTGCTTCTACCCATTTGGTGAAGAAATCCATTACAACTATTATGAAAGTGTATTGCTTGGATGACGGGGGATAAACCTTTCCTATTAGGTCGATCGCCCAGTCTCTGAACGACTAAGGTTTGATAACGGGTATCATTTCTCTTGCTGGCGCCCTTTGTATTGGACCATGCTTTTGGCATGCCAAATAGCTCTTTGCATATTGCACGCGCAATTCTCCCATTTTGGGCCAAAAGTATCCGCTTCTTATAATTAATCATCTTATTTTCTGGCCAGCTTGATGGGCCCCACATATTTCTTCATGCACTTCAACCATGATTGTCTTGGCATCTTGTAAACTTACACATTTCAATAGCAGCCCATCTGAGCGTTTCTTGAATAGCTCCTCATCTATCAGCACGTAGTTCACAGATCAGCAACTTCAATCTCCTATCATCCCCTTTCTCGAGTTTCCTCAGAAATTTTTAATTTCTTCTCTCCAATCCATTGCATCCCCATCTTGTATACCATAAACATCAATCTTCTTTGCCCTTCGTTGCACCACGGGCAATATTATTTCATATTCACAAGCGGACTCTATATTCAGAAACTTTGAGTAGCCCGATGCCGTTTGGGCTAATTCGTTCTCTAAATCGTTATATGTCCTGTTAACATATTGAAGCTCTACTTGATTAAATTCTTTCAATAAATTCTTGGGCGATTTCGTATTGGTTTATGACTGACTCACTTTGGCATTTAAAGTCACCTGTCAATTGGTAGATCACCAGTTGGGAATCGCCCTTAACGATTACATTCTTTATTCCCAACTCTGTTAACATTTTCAACCCCACAATCAATACCTCATATTCAGCTTGATTATTAGTAATCTATTTAAGGTGAAGCATATTTATAATGAACCCCTGACGGATTTATCAATACTACTCCTACCCCTGCACCTCCAGAAGTTTTTGATCTATCGAAGTATAAAAACCAAGGTTTTATTTCAAAAGAATCAACTTCTAGTTCAATTTTTTTAGGCATATCAAGGCACGGATGATCGGCCAAAAAATTAGCCAATGCCTGATTTTTTACTACTTTCTGGGGTATATATTGTATTTCAAACTCTGAAAGTGCCAAAGTCCATAAACCTATCGTTTGGTGTGAAACAGGGCAAGAAAATATATACTTAACTAAATTTACATTAGAAATCAAATAGATAATCACAGGCCGCAAATAAGCCCTTAGTTTTGTACATGTGAAATATAAGGCAAGACATAACTTTTCAATAGCAAAGTAATTACATTCACATTTTGTTAAACGTCTACTCAAATAGTAAATCGCCATTTCTTCCCCAAATTGATCTTCTTGCGCCACCATTCCGGCTATCGATTCTCATTCAGCCGATATGTACACTTTCATTGGCCACCCTCGGATAGGTGACACCAACACTGGTGGACTTAACAAGTATGTCTTCAGGCTATCAAAAGCCTTTTGGTGTTCTTCTTTCCAGACGAACTCGTCCTGATTTTTCAGCTTTAGGAGAGGCGAAAAAACTTTTGTTTGCCCTGCACAATTATAAATAAAACATCTCAAAAGTTTACTTGGCCTAAGAACTTTTGCAATTCATTCTTGTTACCAGGTGGTTTGGCCTCTAAAATAGCTTTTTCTTTATTTTTATCAAGCTCAATCCCTCTCTTGTGCACTAAAAAGCTAAGGAAATTCCCTGCGTTGTCACCAAATGCACATTTTAATGGATTCAACTTCAGTTTACATTGCCTCATCCGCTCGAATGAGCGTTTTAATTGTTCAAAATGGTCTTCTCTCTAACCAATTTGACCACTACATCATCTACATATACTTCAACAAATTCGCCTATCATATCATGACGGAAAACCAGACAGTTGTTACTTATATGTGACCATGCATTATGCCATTTGCAATATTTTTTACCCTTGATTTGTTCCGGGTCTGGCAATTTATGTTTGTCGCTCAACCTTATCTGTTTATCCTTGTACAATTTATCAAATATAAGGTCAGCTTTGGTCACATCAAAGGAGAACGTCCTAACCTTTTTGTTTTCACTTTTGACAGGCTCGTCTTTGTTTGACGCTCTAAACCTGGTCATTATAAGACAAGCATAGACATCTCCCTTAACTAGTTCGGCCAAGCATATTTCTGCCTGATCGTAATATTCACCCTCTACAGCATGAATGTCAAAGTTTAGGTCTCTATAATAAATCCCTTTACTAGAGTTTTTCATTTGTTCCTCTTCCATTATTAGACGCTCATATCTAATCACATTAGCACTTAACTGAAAAAGATCAGAGAATTCCCTGTCCTGAAATTTCTTTTTTAAATCAAAGCTTAGACAGCTCTGAGCGATTTTGACAAACTCCTTTCAGGCAAGGTACAAAACATTTGTTCCTGACTGTTTTGAACATTTGAAGGAAATTTTCTGCCCATTCGTTTGGCATTTGACGCAAATTCGCCAAATCGGTCAAAGTGACTTCAGATTCAGTTTTGTAAAACTGAGTGTAGAACAATTGTTCTAGTTGTTGCCACGTTTGGACAAATTTGCTGACAAGTTAATTAACCATGAGAAGGGTACTCCCGTTAGCGAACTGGGGAAGAGTCTTATTTTGTGCTAGTCAGTTACTTCTCCACATTGTAATGTGAATCGCCCTATATGTTCTAGAGTGAAAACTTCTCCAGGCCAGTAAATAACGAGAATTCAGGTATTTTGTACCCTTTAGGTCACGAATATGCTTGGTCCACCCAATTAGGGTATGGCTTTGCGTAAGTCGACCTAATGAAAGGGCGTATCCCAAAAGCCATTTGGTCCTGCACTATTTTCATAATTTGATTCCTCAATTGAACGTTGCCAAATTATTTCGTGCGGAAAAAGCTAACAATTAAAAGAAGGATCAGACGATTGTGTAAGGAACAACGAGAGGTGTTTAATTACAAAGATTACAATTCACAAGACACAAATGCCTCTAAGGGGCGCAAACACACAAAATAACTAAAATTTGACTATGAAAAACTTAAAGGAAATAAAATTACATAATTCTCTATTTGAGAGTGATTTGTTCGGTCCTTTATTCTATATTCTCTTTGTTCTTTTATATTCCTGGGTAGTTTCTTCTTATGAAACCGTCTGAAAACTGCTAATCTCTCCATAACCAACCACTTTTTCCATGATAAGTATTCTGCCCAGAAACCTCACACTTTCTCCATGATCACAGTCGGTATTTTTAGATGGTAGGATGTGATAAGGTTTCCTCTTAACCGTTTTGGTAACCGTTGCCTTTTAAATGTGAGTAGCTGTAATGCTCGTTCAAGTCTAAGGTGTCTCGTGCAGCCGGGCGACGTCGCTGTAAAGCTCGCTTAGGTTTGGGGCGTCTCGCGCAGCTGAGCGACGTCCAGTAGGTTTGGGCGATTATAGGCTATTGTAGCACGACTCATTCTTGGGTAATCTCGCTTGGGTCTGCCTTTCAAATTGGGTTTTGCTCTCTTCTCGAATTAAGCTCTATTGTTTGGGCTATTCGATTGGGCTTGCTTAATTGAGCTTGATTTTGTGTGTTAACAAAGTGCTAGAACAGTCAGTTCACCTCGTTTATCGCCATTTTCATCAATTTTCGAATTGCTTAGAAATAGCATTTTCAGCGTGCCCCCTACATACGATCGAAAAATCCCAAATGCACAGGGCCAAAAACGCCCGAGGGGGGCAAGTGGCGCCTCCTATTGGAGGGGGGCTATCGGGTGGTGCCAATAGCAAGGTTCCATGCGATCATGTTAGTCTAACCTCTAAAGTGATGAAATGGTGGATTGGTGGTCATTGACCTGTTAACCTAGCCCAATTTTCACACTGACCTTGACCAGATTTTATTTTAAAAATAATAATAATAAAAAAGTAAAAAATGTACAAACTAATAAAATTTCCCAAATACCCTTCATTTCAAAGAAAGGAAAAAAAGAGTGAAAAAAATTCAGAAAAAGGGGGAAAAAAATCTACCGATGGAATCGACTTTAACACTATTCATCACCATCATCATCTTCTACACATTTAATTAAGGTTAGTTTTTGCTTTTATTGTTTAAATTATATGATTTTATGATTGGGTAAATATTCTTTGATTTTTACAATCAATCTTGATAAAATCTATGAATTTATGCTTTAAATGCATGGCTTGAGGTAGATATATTATTAGAATCGAGGCTAAGGATTATTTTAGTGATTTTGTTGGGCCAAAGCTCATCGAAACTGGTGACCTTCATCGCGTGCATGGCCATCTGACGATCATGCATCTAGGTCTAGATTGCCTAGACATCTACGCACAGACTGCCCAAACGCCCACAAAGTGGTCTAGGCTGTTTTAAGTAGGGGTGAACACGGTTCGGTTTGGGCGGTTTATACTATATTTTCAACTCAAACCATTTCAAGCGGTTTGTAATTTTTTCAAACCAAACCAAGCCAAACCATTTTATTTTTCAAACCAAACCAAACCAAACCATTATTTGCGGTTTGGTTCGGTTTTAATCCGCGGTTTACCTATCAACATTATAATAATATATTTAAAACAAGTTAACATATAAATTTAAACGAACGCTAATAATGTTAAATGTTAAATTACATTCATATTTATTTGAAATTTAATATATAACAAAAAGGCAAAAAAGATAGTATTAATCTAACACCACTCAAACTTTTACAAATAACAATATCAGAATAAGTACAAAAGTACTAACATCTCATTTGATAAAAATTGGATTAATATCCTCTATTGTAACACATGATTCGGCCTCTATATAATATGTAAATATCAAAGAATTTATCAGTTCTTATTAATGATATTAACAAGCAACTAATAAACAATATTCATAAAAATATCAAAATTGATAATAGAAAACAAATGTCACCTTTCACATATAATAAAATAAATCCTCATATAAATTTCCAAAATATTTAGGCAGAGGAGTACAACCAATGCGTTCTCCAATTAAATAGTCTTCATTTTGAATTAAGATGTCACAATTTTGTATGTACCAATTGTTCATGTTCCTGTTAAAAAAAAAAGGCCCAATTTCATTTACAATTAGCATTCAATTTACAATTGCAAGTTGAAGCATAAAAATTATCAGAACTTGCAAGCATTACCCGGACTCAAAACTTCTTTTCTCTAAGAAGATTTTTCAGCACTCCCATATAGTCCTTAATCCACTAAAAAACTAAAATAAGCCATAAATAAGTCGTCCCGGCAAAATCACAAGCATAAAACTGAGACAGAAGAATTACCCACAATTGCAAAGTGGTGTACTATTTTGAAATAGGTGATTAGCACCGAATTGGAGGGTAAATTATTATCCCAAATCTATGTAATGCTTGTGATATAGCAACATGCTTTACAAAAAAATGTGTAGTACTGTTGATAATTAAAGTTCCATGATAACAATGTCAGATAAAATTATAACACATTATAAGTTTAGTTTAATTAGTTACCCATGCCGCAGTTACCAAAATTATAGTCTACCAAAGTTTTCAGGGTAGTAAATGTATCTGAAGTCACAAATTTTTATTGAATGCAAAATCATAATGAATATAATAAATTTACAACCAAAGTTGGAACTGAAAAATTGCAGTACTTACAGTGTTGCTCACTGAAGACAGTATAGTAGCCAGCTCCTAGATCCACTGCTCGGATGGACTGAATGCCGAATATCAAACTGATCAACATTCGCTAAAGGAAACAAACAGAAATAAAGAAGAAATACAAGAAATCTAAATCTATGTATGCAAGGAGTAAAAAGAAACAATGGACGAATCTGAAGGTGCTGAATTAGATTTACTGCAGAAAGAGTTGAAAGATGAACAAGAAATAGAACATACGCTTAGGGAGAAGAAAATGATACCGAAGAGAGCCAGAGACGACGATTCCAATTGAGAGCTAGAGACGTAAAATTTAAAACTAAAGATAGAATTTAGGTTTTGGTTTGAGACTTTGAGTTGGATTTTGAGTTGTTCCTTTTTTTTTTGGGCTTGGGCTTGAGTTTGGACATAAAATTGAAAATTGAATTTCTGGGTTTACTTTGAAAGTATTATTTCTAATTGGTTTACATTTTAAATTCTATAAATTATATATGAAAATTTATAATTTCATAAAAAAAATTAATTAAAAAATGCGGTTTGGTTTTATTTTTTGCGATTTTTGAAAATCAAAACCTAAACCAAATCATTTTGAAACGGTTTTGTTTGGTTTGAGGAAAAAAAATTGCGGGTCCACGTGGACCCGAACCAACGATTACGGTTTGGTTTGCGGTTTTAGCAATTTTTTGCACAGCCCTAGTTTTAAGGGTATCTTCATCTTTTACATTTTGAAAAGGTCATGATGGTTAATAAAGAATAAGTTAAGCTTATATGGTGAATGATAATTTTGACGTTTGGCCATTTAGCAAACACGACCATATTTTCTTTCAAGTAATTTTTTATGGAATATATGTTTATGACTTACCTTTTTCTTGTTAATATTTATTTTATTGTTGAAAGAATTAACTTATCCCCAGGTTCATTAAAATGAGATTTTAGGAGAAAATGTATTTTGAAATAGCTATTTTAAAGAATATGTGATTAAAAAAAAAGAAAAAAATTTAAATTTACTTGTAATATTATTTTATAAAATCACGTTAGTTAAAAATGAATTTTAAAAAAAAAAATACATATAATATATATATATATATATATATATATTTTTTTTTTTTTTCAAAAAATAGAGCCCAAACGTTTCTTATGGAATTTACTTTTTTTTTTGTAACTAGCAAAGCTTTTAAGGTTTGCTAAACGTTTCAAATTGAGACACACAAATAACAATAATTATTTTTGTTTCCCATCAAACGGAGAGGAAATAAGTGGAAATGGTTGGTTCATATTTTCACATTGGCCTTTGACCAATGAAAAAAAAAAGTGAAAACTGAATTTTGATAAATAAATTACAAACTCCCCATTTTACCCTCATCTTCAACAAACAAAGAGAGAGAGAGAGAGAGAGAGAGAGAGAGAGAGAAAAGAGAAGAGAAAAACAATTTTTTTTTCCCAAAAATCACACAATCGACAGTTAAGGTCGATCCGATCGAGTTTCAACATCCTCACAGTCTACCCAACACCAACACCACAAACTTGCTCATTATCTTCAACAAAGTTAGAAGCCTATTTTGGTTGAGATTTTAATTGAATTTTAATTGAAAATATAGCTGTTATGTTTGACTTTCATTTCACGCGTGGGACCCACTAACAGCTAATTTTTTAATTAAAATCCAATTAAAATCTCCACCAAATGGGCTCTAGGATTTTTTTTTTGGATTTAAGCTATTAATTTTTCATTTGACATATTTTGTGAATTTGTATATTAAATTGTTATGTATGATATTTATTCTTCATTATTTAGGTAGAATACTGAATTTAGAATTAGTGTTTGACAAAAAAATGGGTAATGAGCTCGTCAAGAATAACGATTTCTCGCCATTTTGGAGAAGACAATCGGCCCAAACCAATTTTTTTTTCTTTAATTTTTTTTATTAATTAATTTATTTTGGTTCTTTTATTTTCCTATTTTCCTTTTTTTTTTTTTTTGCTTTTTGCTTTTTTTTTTTTTTTTTTAACTTTTTAAAATGGACTATTCGAACCATTCCTCGTTTAGGCCAATGAGTTGCCCCCCCCCCCCTTTTTTTTCCTTTGCTTTTATATTTTTTTTTCCTTTTTTTTTTCTTTTCAATTTCAATTATATAATTTTATAATAATTTTTTTTTTCTATAATTCATTTATTTTTTATTAGCATTGATGTAAAATGAATTTACATCTTTTGTATAGTAGTTACAATTCGATTCGTTTAATTTTCTGAAATTATACTTTATTTCGTTATCTCTTGTTTAATGTTCTAATATTTTAAGTTTTGCAGGATGGAATACCATCTGTATGAAGAGTTGAGACGAATGATTGGGAAAGCTACTTGGAATGGTAGTTTTGACAGTTTTCAATATAGTACTGGAACTGTTGGATGACCAACACGCAGATATTCTTCGTCCGTCTTTTTTCCAACCCCTATATCAGTTGAGGGAGGTATAGTAATTCAAAGTGATCATCGATGCACAGTAGTGTCGGGTACTCAGGCTAGTCGACGGTGGTGCCTTCCATTTGGACCTTGGGGGCAAGGTCGCTACGTTCTCCTTATTTGAGTTTACCCTAATGACCAGATTAAAGATTATGGACGATGAAACAGCTTGTGACGACACTAAGAGAAGCAACATGCATGACCAGATGTTAGACAAACTGAAATTAGGTCCGATCTACATCCTCGAGAGCGTGGTACGGTGTCTCACAAAAAGATTGCGATCGATATCTTTCATTTGGAGATCGTCGATGATATCGATGCTTTCAACAATTATCTATGGGAACGAAGATGTTTCGAGGACACCGTACACGTTTTCACCAGATCACACTTGAAATACAGGGGGTCCATGCATAAGTATGATGCCTATAGATTACCCCTGGCTGTGCAGGTAAATATTTTACACAATCAACTTTAAAATACGTTTTATACTAAATTTATATATAATAATCGTATGAGTTGCATATCTGGACATATGAGATTGTTCATCTATTGGGTACCCGTTTTGCAAAGTTAGGGGAGATACATTGCCCTCAGATGCATCATTAGAGAGCATCCCGAGCCGATAGATGTCCATCTGATAAACATTTATTAGCTCTCCTCGACAACCCTCTTGTGAGTATTATACATTTGTGATTTATATTGTACGTAATTTAAAATCTCATTACATGATCATTAACCAATTGAAATATCAATATGTAAGCTTGAAGTCATAATAAATTTGACACCGTCGATGGAGGAGGAGGGTCTATGTCTTCTGCGTGAATTAGTCGTTCTGCACACTCAAAACGACCATATGTCCGATTCGATCTTGAACCAAGATTGAGTATGTGAATTAAATATAATTTATTGATTACCGTTTTGTATACGTTAGTAATTATTAATTTTTAATATTGTTATATTTGTAGGAGCGCGATCCAGTTGATTGACAATTACCTTCATCGAGGGCATCACCTCCTCTGAGAGGATCTCCTTTTCCCTTGTTTAGACACATCCCCGTGGATCTCTCACATATAGTCAGGATCATTATTTCGATGATTTGTATGCTAGTCTAATTTGATTTATAGCGGAGGAGGTTGGCGCCCTGCGACATGAGTTAATAGGAAGGGTTGAAGATCTGGGACGATAGTTGATAGGGAGTGTCGACGATTTATTCTACGATGTTGGAGTGCTACATGGTTACTTCAGAGATCTTCAGGATGAGGTCGTAGCGCTCCGAGGTATAACTGGTAGGCGATGAGGGCCGAAGAGGGGTACGGAGATGGTGACGGGAAGGGTGACGCAGAAGGGGGTCGCCCACATTTATGGGTAGATGATACATTAAAATCATTTATGTTGTCTATCGAGTGGGAGAGGGTGGCCCCGATAGGGGGATGGGAGAGGTGGCGGAAGAGGGGGTGGCCTCTATGGGGAGGGGGAGGTGGTGGTGGTGGTGGTGGTGGTCCGGGACAGAGGAAAAGAGGACGCCTGTGCGTGACTGATGGTAAGAAGCGTGGTGTTGACGCATTGGAACAGGTCATCGGTAAAAGCTCAAGATTGTCGTCACAGTACGTCGTTTCTCTCTTCACCACTTCAAAAATTTCGCTCGCTGACGATGTAAGTGACAGAGCCATATTGTTATTTTTTATGTTATTTGTTTATTGGTGTTTCTTGATGTAGCACATCGACTTGGCCAAGGACTTTTTGCACGATTGAGTTGAAAGATATCTAAAATCATTTCACATTCATGGCTGAATCATATCGATCATCGAGTTCGTAAGTGCTTTACCATTGAATATTGTCACTCCAACTTATGGGTAACGAGTACATGGTGCCCGAATATATGCTCGAACGAGTCATCGGGAAGTCACCGAGTGTCGGGAGAAAGTCGTGGGAGGATTGTCTGCATATGTACATTCTAGTGATCATGAATCATCAGTACATTACCGTGAAGATCGTCTTCGCTGACTCGACTATATATGTGTATGACCACGATCATTCATGTCTGACACATGGTCAGCTCGAGCAAAAATTGATGTCGGTAGTTGTAATCGTTCCTTTGATGGCTAGACGAGCGGGGATGACTGTGCAAGACAGACTAGCCATCGTGCGGGACATGATGACGGAGAGACAATCAATATCGTAAGTATTTGTAATGTTTTAACTTTAAAACTTCATTTTCAGCTACATGGTACTGAACTAACACGTTATCGTGCAATTGCATGTGATTGCAGCATATTCACCATAAAGTACATAAAAAATTTTAGTATAACACATAAAATCGATGGAATCAACCAATCATGGATACGGATTTGGATGACTAATTAGCGTGTGATTTATATGAATTTAATTGTGATTCGTAAATATAGTATAATGAATTATTTTTTAATTACAAAATAATTGTGAACATTGTAAAATTTATGTAAATATTGTATATTGAATTTTTTTATTATGGAATAATTGTATGTCACTGTAAAAATTATGTAAATATTAGACATTGATTTTTTTTTTTGTAATTATGAAATAATTGTGCATTTAATTATGAAATATTTTTGAATATCGTAAAATAAATGTAAATATTGTTCATTTAATAGTGACATCATTATACACCGGTCTTATTGTCATTTAGAGAAATTTGACTTGTATAACATTGGCGAATATGCACACTGCTTTGCACATATCGTACCTTTGCGATCGATGAAACTCTATGATAGATGGTATTATAGACATACGTGTATGTTCAGGACCACACGATTTAACTTCTGGTGGCAACAATGTTTTAAGTAGGAGATTATCGTCTGAAACTTCCACTCGGCTTCATTCGATAGAGGAAATATAGTCTCAGCATACGATGTTCTCCAAGAATCTGCATATAAAGAGAGCATAATGTTTTCGCTGCAATACCTCGATATATAACCACCGTGATAGCATGCTCAATGGAAAACTCTATAACTGAATTTGTCTACAAGTACATGTGTTATTAGTTAAGTCCACCATGTATATCATATTATGTGCACATTTCACGGAGAAGTGCAACTCATCCAGTGGTTCCACATTCATCTTTCTCGCAATCTTTGTAACCTTGAAGAGTTTGTCTTCCTGAGCCGGGGCTAGCACATTCATACAACTCTGTGATTTCGCACGTCAATCGTGAACTACTGTTGCAGCTTATTATGAATGTTCTCAATCATTAAGAGAATTGATAACTCTTGATCTTTCTTGAATAGTGCATCGAGAGACTCCACGTTGTTCGATGTCATCATGTTGTATCGATGTCCTGAAAAGAATGACCGTGCCCAATGTTCGATCCCCATTTTTGTTAGATAATCTCATGCGGGAAATAATTTGCTTGCAATTTCGACCATGAATTTATTACACTCATCAACAATGTAACCTTTGGCTGCTCTTCTGAACAATGAAATGGTGCATTTGCCCTGATACATAGTCTTCAGTATGGTACATGCATTACCCATGATGTGCCTTGGAAAAAAGTTCTCGATACCATTTATTATAGACGGTCCTCGATCAGTTACAAAGGCAAGGTCCTCGACTTTTTCGATCACTTTCCTCAGCTTTGTAAAGAACCAACGCATCAACACACCATTCTCGTTGTCGACTATGCTGAATACAAGAGAATAAATTTGGATGTTGGCGTCTTGACATGTAGTAATAATCAACTTGCCTTAGTAGTTAGCTTTCGGAGTTGTACCACTTACTAGAATTAAGGGTCGCATCGCATTTTGAAATCCACAAGTGCATTGTCCAAAAGCCATGAAGAAGAACTTAAAGCAATTCTCGCCCTCCGTCTCAATGAAAAATGTCGAGTTAGGATTAGTTTTCTCCATGTTATGACAATACCTATCTAATTTAGCATAGCTCTACTCGGTCAAGCCTATTAAAACCTCCACCATAGATTTTCTGGCCTTCCAGGCCTTTTGGTAGCTCATGACTACTACGTACTCTCGACGATCGTCGTTAATGATGTCCGAAGGTATGTAAATCGTCTGTGGGTCCTGATACTTGTACATTATCCTTTGACCAATAAACCATGCTCGAGCTTGCTTGAGATCATTTCGACAAATTCTTACTTCGCAAGTATGTTCTCGTCTATATTTGCGAACTACAAAACATTCATTTGTGTCCATCTTAGTTGCTCGCAAGTACCAACGGAAACTGTCATCAATGTAGTTTTGAATTGAGATGTAGAGAAGACAGATGAATCTTGCACCGTGTTCCTCTTCTTGATCCAAATCTTGATTTCAAACCTTTGAATTGTTGTTTTTTCCTCTTTAATTCCCAAGTTGCGTGTTTTATCTCTCAAAGTGTGCATAAAAATCCTCCCTCAAAAGTGTGAAAACTTGTATTTATAGGTGCCTTTACGTTTGTAATGAAAGTAAGATTTTTATGGACTTGAAATTGGGCAAAAAATGCGCACTAGACGCACCCCGGCCGCGCTTTGGAGCCACATTTTTTTATGAAAATCAGATAGTACGTTTTTAGTAGTTGTATCATAACTTTTACTCCTGATATTCGATTGAGACGATTCAAATTGGGTTATAAAATTAACTCAAAGGGCTACAACTTTAATAGAAATAGTCTTTTTCCAATTCAATTGTTTACTATGAAAAAAATGGATTTCAATCTTGAGCAGCAAATTTGGAGCGTCCTGGTGCGGTTGAAAGCTTGATTTGTGAAAATATTTTGGTCATACGTTATTCCTTTTGACTTCTAATTGCATTCAATTGACCCTTAGTATTCTCAAATCTTCATCATGAGGTTTGACACAACTTTTGAGTATTTACAATTTAGCACCCAAATTTTGGATCTTTTTTTTTTTTGCCAATTTTCGCTTTTTTCTTTTAATTTCACTCAATTCATCGAGTTTTACCTAATAAACGAAATATATAATAAATTAGGCTATAATTGTTCAAAAGAATTATTAAATGTCTATATTTTTGGGTCCAAATAAGTGTACAAAATACACTTATCAAACACTCCCAAATTTAAACATTTGTTTGTCCTCAAACAAAACCATAATCTAACTTAATGAAGACACAAACATGCAAAGGTTTTTGGTTAGATAACCAACCTGTCATTTTGTTTCAGAATTGAAATCTTTGTATCATATTTATAAACTATTTCAATGTTGCATTGCTAAAATCAATATCTACTTTTCCAATACAAAATTGATGTGTGTGTGTGTGAATAATTAAGTAAAACACTATAAGTTCACGAGTTTTTTCAATTCCCGACATTCAATGGTCAAATTTGTACTTTCATCACTTATAAGATTCACACACCCCAAGCATATTCGTTTTTACTATTTTCTCAATATGTGATCTAAGGCTGAATCTTTATGCTAACTCATCACCCTCTCGAGTTCAGGTTACTAGCTACAAGTCAACACATCAATGAACAAATATTTTTGAATTATTTGATTGTTTTGGCCATTAAGACTCAACTAGACTAATTATCCTTAATTGAAAATCAAATTATTCAAACAAGTGTTAGGGTCTGTTTGATGGAGGCAAATTTTCCCTAGAACTAGGAAAATCAATTCCATTTCCATCTTAAGCCATGTTTGATAGCATTAGTTTTCCCTAGAATTGTTTTTCCCAAAGTTGCCTTACTCACACTTTTGGCAGCTTTTTAAGGAATTCAAATTCTCATGTGTTTTGGTGGTGAATGATTTTTTTTTGTTTTTTTTTTTTTTTTTTTGCAATTGGAACAAATTCTAGACTCAATGGTAAAAAAATCTATTTATTTAATTGACAATTTGCATGAAAAACATAGTCAAACGAACATAAAAAATTCAAAAAAATTTATTTTTACTTTTTGGCAATTCAAACAAATTTTATCCCCAATTCTAAGAAATTTTATCCCTTTAATGGACAATTTTCATGAAAAAATAAAGCAAAACGGATTAGGTGAAAAATTATGCCAATCAAACACAATTAATTACAATTTCCAATAAACAAATTTTAGGCAATTTAATTCCCTACAATTCATTTTCTTTCCACCTAAGTTTCACATTAGCAATCAAACGGACCTTTAGGGCTTAACCAAGACATTTAATGCGTTTGCCGCCTTTTTTTTTTTTACATGCACTTGTTTTTTCTATTTTTTATTTTAAATTCTCTCCTCTAAGTTTTCTAGATGACTTATGTAGCAAACTTTAGGCCGATGACTCTCAAGTCAGATGGTTTTAGTGCACTAGGTTTTAAACACCCTTATAGGCTTAATGACCCAAGTTAAAAAGGCTTCGAAGAGAACCAATTTGTGTTTCAAGTGTAACTTCATCTTCGATTGCTTTCTAAATGACCCCTATATCGAGTTTTAGGCCGATGACTCCCAAGTCAAATGACTTTAGGGTACCAGGTTTTAAAATACCCTTGCAGATTTAATTACTCAAGTCATGAAGGCTTCAAAGAGAAATTTTACATTTTAAAATATATGTCTTGAATGCCCCTTATCATCTCCAACTTAAGACTTTCGCCGAATAGTGTCATGTTAGTCTAAGACAATCCCTACATAAATTTTCACACATGGAATCAACATTCACACCCGCATCTTCCCACAACCATAAAATCACCCCCCAAGCCATGCTAAATTTGGTCTAAGGATAAATACTTTAGTATGGTTTGAAGAAATCATATATGTTCAACTAAATTAACCTGTCAAGCATAAGAATCAACTCATTTCATCACAGTTGTGAAAATCAATTCTATTGCACGTATAATATCAAGTTTTGCAACGTTAAGTTTCAACCAGTCTAGCATGTTTCATATTCACAGTTCATAAATTATCACGTGATTTTAAATATATTTATCGGTAAGGCTACTTAACCCATACAAACACACAATAGAAAAAAGAAAATATTTTTAAAACTTTTTTAAAAAATTCAATTTTTTTTTCAAATTTTTATTTTAATATATAATAAAAAAGTAGAAACATATAATCACACAAGAACATTAAAACTAAAAAATTAATGTTTTTCCATCCCCAAACTGAAAAGTAGACATTGTCATCAATGTCTTAAGGTATAATTTAGCACATAAAAGGGCATGAAAGAATGAAATATGTACTCCCCAGATTTTCTGTTTGATATTTGAGGTGGCTTGTTGGATTAGTTTATTCTATTCTTTGCAAAGCTTCCTCTTGCTTGATGCCCATGCACTTTTGAAAGATAAAAGAAGATAAATATAAGAGTCAAGATGAAATTTAAAAGTAATAATTTGGCATGTATGATAACCAATTTTTTACGTCCTTGGAGTTTTGAAAAACGTGCCGCGCGTATTTTTTTACTGTTTCTCACTCAAACATATGATTTTCTTTTAATAAGCTTAATATAGATATGATGACCTTCTATTTGAAATAAAAAAGTGCCTAAAACCAATGCACCCGAATAAACTATATGCAATGCAAAAAAATAAATAATAATAATAATAATAATAATAATAATAATAAATAAATAAATAAAAGAGTAAGAAATTGGGTTGCCTCCCAATAAGCGGTTAATTTAAAATTTCTAGCTAGACTTTTGCACAAGTGCTTCATGGCACTTTGAATATGGCTTTGGAGGTTATGCTTGCTTTAATTTGATTTTGTTCCTTATTTCATACATCCTCCAAAATTGTACATTTTCCTTTTGAATATGGTATGATTTGCATAAATTGCATGTTTCGAACTCAACCAAGAATACATCGATATTCTCATTGTCTTTAATCACAAGTTCAATGAAGTTCGATGTTTGCATGTAATTCCATCTTCGTTGAATGTTAGTAATTCATCTTACTCCTTCATGATTAATTCTTCAATTTTTACATGTTCTACATCTTTAGTCATTAATTCCTTGTGTTGAATGATGAAGGAATCCTACTGTTGGCATGTTATTTGACTTGTCCGGAATTATTTGATCTTCAATCTTTTTATATTTTTGCATGATAATGTCTCCTGTAATTATTTCACTGTAATCAATTTGTTCTTCATATGAATAATCGAATATATGTTCCATCACTTCCACCGGAGTTGTCAATAACAAACAATTTTTAGTATAATGAAATGCACCACGATATTCACATGTCGATCTAATCTCTTGATAAACAATTGATTTGATATTTAGTCCATTTGAAAAGTCATCATTATCAAATTCAATAGGTTGATTGAATCCCCACCTTTTAAGTTTTTGTCTAAAGAGAAATTCTCCAAAGAGAATGCCTTCATTTAAGTCGGAATCAATCATTTTAATTTTTGACATTTTGCTTCTTTTAATTCCCTGTCAATAGAACAAAAAAAAAAAAAAAAACACACACACACACACAAACAAGTAAATCACTTGAACAAGAAAAATCAAATAGTAGCAAGAAATAATTAAGAACATGTCTGGTAGTGCTTTCAAGCATTTTTTTTGACCGTTAATAACCCACTAATCAGCCGTGATGTTTGACCGTCATTTGTAACAGGTTGGCCCCACTAATCTGCATTGTACAGTGGTGGTAGACAATTTTACCATTTGGTCCTTGTTTGTATGCCATTAAATTCTGTTGACAATTCACTTCTCTCTCCCATTTACTGTGTAGCATATGACAACAATTATAGCATTTTCTCATATCTTTTTCACAATTTCATGTGCTTTGTGGGCCAACAACACGTGAAAGATGTGACAACCAATGCATAGAAGAAATGAAAGAATGCATTTTCCTTAAAAAAAACATTTTTCCCAAATTCTTCCGTGCACAACATTTGTGAACCAACATCCGACATAGTAATGGACATTACAATAAACGACAATCGCACAAGTAATTAACGGCCCCGCTATACGCACACAAGCTCATGGCATTTGTGCCAGAAAATCATGAAAACGATCCACTCATTTCGTTGTCGATTCGGTGCATTCATATCAACCACGACTTCTTCATGTTCGTCTGGCAGGTCTACCTCCGCCGCGTCGGGATCCATCTCCACTCTTGTAAATGCCTCATCGACAACTCTTGCCCTTTGAAGGAAGTTGTGAATACCCATTGTAGCTAGGACAACTGCAGTTTGCCTTTGAAATGATAACTTGGCATACGATCAAGTATTTCCCATCGATTTTTCCAAACACCAAATGCACGCTTGATTATGTTTCTGCATGACGAGTGCATGAAGTTAAATTTCTCACGAGCGTTCCAAAATTTACGTCTACTACCCGTTTCTCTGTCGTAGAACTGCTGAAAGTGATACAATATATCGAATCCTTGTACGGAGCCAAGTACCCAGGTCTATGGGCAAATCTTGAGTCAACTAGATAATATTTTCCCTCCGCTGGCTGCGGAAAATCAATGTTCGGATTGTGGACAGCTCGCGCCAATATACGTAAATCATGAGTGGTCCTCGTGTATCCAACCAGCACGAATGTGAAACACAAATTGAAATCACATACAACAAGAATATTCTACGTCGGAATCCCTTTTCGCCCAATAAAATCCACTCATTCATGCCGTGGCAAGACAGCTTTCACGTGCTTTCCGTCAATCTCATCATTGCAATTCTTGAACAAGGGATGCTTGTTCAAATCAGGGACATGATGCTCGACACCATGATTATAGTTTGGATTTGGTCTTATTAACCGTGCACTAAATGCAACAGCTACTTCGAGAATTGTCTTGAAGTAGTGTCCAATCGTTTTCAAGGAATGATTGAATGTCTTCTGAACCTGTCTGTAGCCTTTTTCATGCCCTAATATGCACAGAAACATTCCAACTCGTTCGTAAATGTCTACATACTGACCGCTGTGCAGTCCATATTCATCACAAAGAATATGTGCAAATCTTCGCAGCATGTTTGGATACATTCTAAACTCCGTGTAGCACTGTCGAGGATTGTACTCCATGGCGTCTAGCATGAACATGTGCCCGTTCCTGGCGAATGGAAATCTAGAAATACGACTTCTCTGGCGAGATAGTACTGGGCCACATCCATTTCCGACGTTTGGGCGTATTAGAACCACTCGATAATGTCATCTTGTAGCTCATGTATGAAGTCCTCTTCATGAATCTCCTCTTCCGCGCCCGAATATGGCATGAGCGTACAATTCAAATCGAGATGTGCCATTCCGCTACAGAAAACGCAATAAATTGAAATATGCCTAGAAAACTTCAAGTTCAAAAATACGGGAATGTTAATATTCACCTTAGTTGTTATACAACTTTGTTGCAGAATGAAAGAGATTGGAAACCTCTTCCCTTTTATAGACAAAGCACATGAATAACTTCACAAGCTCACATGTTGAAGGTGTTAAAATAAGAGACTGAAAACTGCACATATTCCTGCACTTTTCAAGATTCCAATGAGTGTCAAGTACGTTCATGATAGGCATGCAAAGAAATAATAGTGAAAAAGTGCATACATGTAGGAATCTTGCTAGTGTCATAGTACATGATAGGCATGCAAAGTCTACGTTACAGTCCAGCAAACAACTCATAAAGTACACAACAAACAAACAAGAGAAAAAACATTCCAATGATTGTCACATGCTCCAAACGTGACGGGAAAAATTGTGGCGTCCCACACTTCCCTCTCACCGCAGTTTTCCTTTCATGTAGTCATTCCAATTCCACACGAGCCAATCCATTTTTTCCTTTGCACTGTCCCGCACCTCAAGAATCTCTCTGTTTCGTTTGAGGGATATGAAGTTGCACGTCCAAAAGTAGAAGTCAGTATTTTTCTGCAGTCTGCCAGTCACCAACAACTCTTGAATGCATGTTCTCGCATCTGGCACGTCGGGACCAACCAAGCGATCGATTTTCACCAATAAATTTTCACTTGCAGATGTAGCCTGGTGAACAGAGTGTGATCCGGATCTCGCCGATCTTTTCTTTCTTTTGTTCTTGTTCTTATGTCCGCTGGATTTACGTTTCTCACCACTTCACCTCCCAGAGACATCCATGCTCGATGCAGCCTTGTCGTTCCACGGTGCCTCGTCACTAGATTCGCTGCTCTCATCAGCGGATGGAACAATGTCGCACAGGTCATTGTATCCACTGTCCTTAAACATAGCCAATCCGGTTCTGCACATCTTCGATGTGATCGTCATGTATTTCTCGTTGTCGAATGCGTCCTCGAACAACACCTTATAATTGAATATCACCCTGCAATCTTTGTCCTTGAAATCTTTGTAGTCCTTGTGTTCCTATTTGGAACGAAATAATGAAATCGGTAAAAATAGAACCCTGGAAAAATTGGAAAATTGTAATTCGAATTGCAAACAGAACTAACTAAAAATGGAAACATTGTTCAATGAAAATGAAGTGTGAGAGAACACATCAGTGAATACAAAGGTTAACAACACGGTGGCAAATGACAGCACATATTTGCAAGACATAGTGGTATGAAAAAGCGTATTTGCACATACACTAATTTTGATCAGCTTCACATAAAACCATGAATTCAATCAAACTGCATCTACAAGTTAATGTTCTTCAATTCCACTTTCGTGGATGTATTCGCGATATTATTTCACTTCTAGTCAAAGTTGAGAGCACAGATGGAGATGAAACATCGTCACAATACAAGAAAAATGATGCTACAACTGAAAATAATGTTTTGGCTCAAAAACATTTTCGACAAATTTAGGAGGTTCGGGGAGCTTGATATCCCTAAATTACGGCATTCAGGCTTTGTTCTCTTCCAGTTACAATTTCCAAATATTCACTCGAAGCATTTTCTTGAATTGTACAATTTGCCTGAATTGGAATCGGTTTAATTCTTTTTATTTCTTCATGTTTTTTCTATTTCTAAATTACAAATTTTCCATTGTGCTATTATTTCATTACAGATTCACGGTGTAGCTCGAGGCAGAATGACGAACAGAATGTTCGTGTGAACAACAATTTACCTCAATTTTGCGCACCCACCATTCGTCGGAGGTAACGAAGAGTCCTCTTACTTCGTGGTACTCGACAACGGTGCAATTGAACAACTCCCGAAAATGTTTATACTTTTTCCAGAGGGCGTGTCCCAGTGGTTCTTGAGTTGCTGCCTATTCTAATCATGCTCGGAGCTTTTGTTGAACAAGTGCACGAGCATATTCCACCCGTGTTTCGTGAAACATTTCCCGTTACGATGACCGTCCGATATGACGGTCTCACATGTTGCAACGAAGATTCTGTTCTCATGTGGAGTCCATTGGGCGTTCTTTCTGACAGGCTGGTGGGTGTTGCTTTGATGAGGGTTCGAGGTGGAGGAGCCAGGGCAATCCATCTGCGAGATTGTAAATGAAAACCAAATGGGTTATGAGTTGGAGACTACACAGTAACAGACGAAATATATCATTGCCAGAAATAAGAAGGATTTTTTCGAGACTTTCCAACGACAAAAATGGATCCATGGTGAGTGGGTGGTGTTGAATGGGCTCAGAGTAGATGGATCGAATCGAAGATTGCGATGTCTAATGCGTTGTGGCGGAGTGTCCGTGCGAGGAGCTCGTCTGCGTATTAGTCGGATCGGGAGACGTCCACTAAAGAGAGGTGGAGGAATCTACAGAAAGGGATTTTGTTTGGGAGACGATTAGTTGGGGCGAGAAGTGAATGCAGTTGCTGTGAGTGGAGGGGTAAATTTGGGAAGATTAGTTGCAAAGGGGTTGGCATGTATTATGCATTTGTAAGAATTTTTTGAAATAAAAAAAGGCAACCTCGTGAAGTAACGGTTCAAAAAATGCTTTAAAGCACTACCAAACATACCCTAAAAACTAATGTTAAATAGAATAAAAATAGTGTCCGACAATGACATCAAAAAATTCTTGTTGATTTTATTTTCACAAGTATACGAATCGTAATAAGTGATAAGTGAATCTACAAGTTCGAATTATCATTATAGTAGTATTATTTAAGAATTGATTCAATTATTTTTAACTTTATTTTAATCGAAAACAGATAAAGAGTAGATTCGATGGTTTGACCAAGCCAATTTGGCTTTTTAGAAGTACCCCTCAAACGGACAGCATACACATGGCATTCTACGGGTTCGACGGAAAGTCTCGCCCAATTACAGCTCCTCAAAACTTCTTGAAATCGAACAAAGTATGATTTCCCGATCTAATCATTCTCGGTGTTGAAGTTTGTGTAAGAATTTAGCGATGTGGTGGCGAGTGATTTCACTATCTCCGTTGGTTTCTTCATCGAAACCATTTCTTCTCAATCGGGCATGTTTCGTGATCTGATTCTTACGCCTCATTTTCATATATTTTAATCATTTTATTCTGTTTTTCCCTTCATTAATCAAACGCTCTGTACCAGTAGATTCGAGCAGCGAATGGACTGAAGACTTGGCAAGCTTTCAGTACCGAAGTTTTTAAACCGGTATTAGTTTCATTTTGTTATTCTATTTGATGGTTGATTTAGCTAATAGAATTCGCTATTGCGATGAGTTTTAGGTCATTGTTGTTATCATTTGATATTTCTGGAATTGAAAATACTGAATACTCTGTTGGTTAAGCCACAAGAATGAAATTTGGAAATGTAAATGTATTCTTCGTAAAAGAGTGAAAGTTACTGAAAAAAGCTTCTGGAGTTTCACGAACCTTTGGTTTTTTTCCGCGAGCAAGTTTTTGGCATCCAAACACCAGAATTTTTTATTTTATTCTATTTTTTTTTCTATTCCAGTGATTTTCTAAGTTTCCATTGAGAGTGGAAGGATATGTAAGCCATCTTAATGCTTCACGTCTTCAAGGATTGAAATACCGACCAGTAGCGAGCCAGAATTTTCACTGTGGGGGGTGAAAAAATGGTGGTGGGGCAAAATATATTTGTATTTTGTATATATTAATAAAAAATTGTATTGGTGAATTCAGTATAAATCGAGAAAAATTTAAAAATTTATTGGTGGCGATCAACCCCTGGCCCCCATGTGGAATCACTATCTGCACTGCGAATTAATATCAATTATTGATGATCGCATCTGTTTGATTCTGTTCTTTTGATGAATTTATTGATTTGTTCCACTTCCAGGAATGGTTCTATAAATATCGGTTGTGAAATTTATGCTGTGCACTTGTATTTTCCAGTTCTTCATTTTTGTGTGTGTTGAATTAGCTTGCAACTTGCAAATTCTTGATTTCTAACTTGGTTCAGGATTAGCCTAGTGTCTATTTTTCATCATGAATTTTTTTTCTTACTTAGAAAGATGAATTTATATGTTGCATATTACCTTGTATGGATGTAGGCAGAAGGTGTACTTTCCAATCCAGGAAGAACCCCAGTCATAACATTTGTCTTGGGTAAATAACTTTGCACTTTTACGTGAATTATTTTTAGTACATTGTTCTCTTGGTAAAATGATAACTCAGTTTGAGTTTTTAAATTATACACATTGCTTTCAGTGGAATCATTTTCTCAGTTTGTCATTAGTAAACATGGGTTCTCATAAAGAACTAGGAAATTATTATCTGGACCTTTTCTATTTGGTGTCGCTATCTATGAGTTATATTTCTCTGTTATTATAATATATATGCATAATATATTACAAGTTTCTCTAAACCAGAAATTTTTGTGCAGTATATTTCTATTTATCTCGATCTTAAGTAGGTTTAACCCTTAATATGTATTGTAACACTTCTCATTCTCATCTCAAGGACTGGAGCCTTGCTTCCACTGAAGTGAAACTTGTAGACACGTGATTGTTCCTACCTTCTTGTGTGGAAATTCTTTTAAGTTTTTGGGATGATCGTTTGTAGAATAGCTTCTCCATTGTGATGCTTTCTTGGGATAATTATCACTGCAACATTAATGAAATTGCAGAGAAATTATGCTAATCCAATAGTTGTGCTTTCAGGAGGTCCTGGAAGTGGAAAAGGTACTCAGTGTACAAGGATTGTTGAAACCTTTGGTTTTGCCCACTTAAGTGCTGGAGATTTGTTAAGGAAGGAAATTTCTTCTAATAGTGAAAATGGGTAAAGTATGCCTTCTTTTTTCTGATATGGATCTCTTGTTTAGTGTGCTGTGTAAATTGCTATGTCGTGCAATGATGCAATGCTGGTATCCAATGCAGTGCCATGATTCTCGACACAATCAAGGAAGGGAAAATTGTCCCTTCAGAAGTGACTGTAAAGCTAATCCTAAAGGCAATTGAATCAAGTGAAAATGATAGATTTCTTATTGACGGTTTCCCAAGAAGTGAAGAGAACCGTATGGCATATGAACGAGTCGTGAGTTTCTTTTATTGTAATAACAATGATTTCCTATCTGTCCTTTAATTTTTTTATTTTTTTATTTTATAGCAATGCACTATACTTTTTTTAATTCTTGTAAACTTATCCCAGATTTACATGTAATCTATTTAGTGTAATCACATGCACGACCAAGTTAGGAAATTTCCCAGGGTTAATTTCTCAACGATGGCAACTCCACTATTATTGGTCCTTTACACCACTGGTGTTAAGTATTAGGGGAGCTGACTTATCCAAACCCGTAAACCACTTGCTGCGCTAATAAATCTATGAAGGTGGAGGTTAAGTAGTGAAATGTGATTAAAGGTATTAAATGGTGAACTATTATTGCAGGTTGGCAATGAACCAGACTTTGTGCTTTTCTTTGATTGCCCTGAAGAAGAAATGGTGAAACGAGTGCTAAACCGTAATCAGGTTCTTTTTTTAATATTTATTTCTCCTCTCTGTCTTGCTTCTTTTCTGCACAAAGAAACTAATTGTGATATCATTTTATTTAGGGACGAGTTGATGACAATATAGATACAGTAAAGGAACGTCTAAAGGTATTTACGGCATTGAATCTTCCTGTGATCGAATACTATTCTGAGAAAGGCAAACTTTACAAGGTACTGATTTGGTAGAATACCGATGAATATTTATAATTTGGATTGTGGTCCTATGAAATCACTGTAAAATGATATTTTTCTATGTCATGGGCTTTGAATGATTTAACCTTGGCCGCCTTTAACCTGTGCTGATATAAGAAAGTAATAAAATGTTCTTGGTTTCGTTTCATTACTTATATGAATGCTTATTAAGTATTAAATACATCTGTTCATTACAACAATCATGTGCAGATAGATGCTACTGGAACAGAAGACGAAATATTTGAGCGAGTCCACCCAGTTTTTGCTACATTGAGGTATGTCTTTTAGTGCTCTTTCGTCCAGCACTTCAATTAATTAGCAGAGCCTTATTCAAAACAAAATGAATTGATAGAGGAAGATGAATGGTATGTGCTTTTCATTGGTCACCACTGGGGAAATGTGTGGTGTATGGTGTTAGGAAAAAGTTTCTAGTACAATTTTTCTAATCCAGATGCGGCTGCTTGATTTCTATTTTGGTTCATATTGTCTTTTAACTCTGTAAACTGTGTGTGAATAAACAAATTCTTCGTTTTCCCTGTCGTCTGCTTCTTACAACTGTAATTTGCTATTTTTCACAAGAAAATTTAACTGAAGTATCTATCTCCATGAGAAATGGCTTCTTGGAGACATTTGTTGAGCCACCCCTGATCCTCCTTTCTGCTATATCCATTTTTTTCCTGCAGACTACAGAGCCACCCCTGATTCTTTCCAAGTCAGGAATCTGGTGACACACTAACTCTCACAAGCCTGCAGGTTAACGAAATTTGTTTTTCACAATTTTTTTGTTTTGTTCTGTAAAATTTTCCTTTCTTTCAGACACTAATTATAGATGGGAACCTTACAAAACGAAATGAAAAATTCTATTATCATTTCATCTCTTTGCTGGAAGCAACATGAAGTGCTATAATGAGCTGCTTATAATGTGTTTAAAAAGTAAATGTGTATCTTAAAGCTATGGAGTAGACTCATCAAATGATTCTGCAGTTTTATGATGTTTTATGGTTGAGAGGCTCTTTGTATCATTATATGTGTAGAATAGATTCATTTCCGGGGTGCCTATCAATGTATATATATGGTAGAAAACTGGCATTTTGTATTTATAGTGTGTATTAGCAGTCATTCAAATCAAGCTTGCTACAACTAATTGTTGAAATTTATAAAATTATTATGAATAAGTGTCAACTGGAAAAGTCTCCAATTGGTGGGATGAGTAGTCTCGACTCTTCAAATGCAAAATATGCATAATAAGTCATGTTGTTTCAGATATGATGTGACTATTCGAAAAGTTACATTATGAAAAGTCATGACTTTTTGATAAGGTCCAATCTAGATCATTAGATATGAAAAATTGTGATCTAATGATTCACATTAATTTATATCAAAAGATATTATCATTCTGAAAGACACTTGAAATATATAAATAAGGATTTCTAGTTTCAAATTTCCTACATCAAATCAATTCAAGAAAAAAAAATATTTATAATTCTTTCACTCTGTTTTTTAAAAAAAAAGAAAAAAATTCTTTTTTTTTTACTTCACTTTTTTGGAGAGGTGACTTGGCAAACAAATCCTAGCTCCTCTAGCATCCACGTAAGTTTTGGTCTTGCACACTAGAACAAATCGTTAGAGCATACGGCTAGACTCCGGCGATGGGGAAGGTGGTCGAAAACACTTTTAACGGTTAAGTCAGTGGGGGGTGAAATATATAGTTAGGCGTGGATGAGCTTATGGCACAATTTTATCAAAGTAAAGAAGGGTTCAGAACTGGAAATAATATAGAGAGCAAGATAAGATAGTAAAGTAGAAATATGGTTTAAGAGTATGAACTTGCATTATATTTCAAAAGAGCTAAACTTGAGCTTTTATAGTAGAAGGTGATGAATGTCAGCCATTGATGAACATAAGCGTGGCTTCATCCTTGCTGCGAAACTCTCTTGCCACAAGGTCGGTCGATCAATCATTCTAAGGCCATGCTGCCTTGAGTGTTGTGATGGTATTGCAGGCCAGGACCTACATGTAAGACTAGATTTTAGTTGTTTGATTGGGTGGAGCCATCCATATAATAAGTTGTCAAATCATCCACTTGCAACAGGATCTTCTCTTGAGGTATCTCTATTGATTCACCTCGGTTGAAGTGGGTTGCTAAGGCCAATGAGTTCGGTTCATTATAAGGGTTCGGCCAGAATTGTAGCATCATTTCAATGACATGAAGTGCGGGCCAGTATTTCTCCTCCACATGTCCTGCCACGTGTCGCTAACTGGAGCCTGGTTAACGAGGCGTAACAATTTTGTTGAAATTAAATTATGTCCGAATTATTTTTAGAAATAAAAATTTCGTTCAAGCAATTTTAGTTCTTGTCTAATAAGAATATTGTCAACGCTTTGGTCAATCCAACAAAATTAATATTGTGCTATATTAATTCTGAAAAAAAAAAAAAAAAAAAAGATTGCAATGACAGACTTTCATTTGATATTGTTAGCACCAATTTCAAGGACAAAATCTGTCTTAAGAAAAATTGCAATCACACATCTCATTTCATTTCATCACCTTATATTTTTTCACATTTTCACAAGTCATGATTTGATCGTATTTTCATGTTTCAATAAGTCGAAACTATATACGATATTTTGTACATAAAATATTGGTTGTCGAATATAAATTATGCATCAATTTATCTACTACTAAATTTTCCTTTGCATACCTTGCACAAGGCGGGCAGGGAAGACGGAAGGGGTGATAGTATTTTTTTTTTTCTTTTAAAAGTTATTTATTGTTGAAATCCCTAGAATATTACAAAGATCGTTGATGGATCTTACCTTACTTAGCTGTATATATTTAGACATTATAATTAGGAGATTGACTAGCAGATTTTTAGGAGTTTTTTTTTTTTCTTGTACTATAAAAAAAGGAGGCTATTAGGCTGTAAATTAAGATAAGAAATAAAGAAATATTTTCATAATTTCATCTTCGTGGTTTCAGAGCCAAGTCCGTCTTAACCTAGCCAATGATAGACGATGTTGGCCGCAAAGGGTCAATGACCTTTGAAACACACGACGGCAATGCTGAAGTCATCTCTACAATGGGTTGGGGAGGAATTGACAATTCGTCCTTTCAACTCACCGTGAAAAAATTAAAGACGTAGATCGACCTCACTTAAACTAGCAATAATCAGAACAGAATATAAAACAAGGATTCATATAGCCGATCCTAAATTTATTTGGGATAATGCTTGGTCTGTTCCAATTTTTGTAATAAATAACTAGGGTGGCAATGGATCCGGACTTGCCTCTCAATATATTATTTAGAACCTCAATTATTTTGGGAAAGAGCAGGCTTCTACTCATATGCTATCCCAACTTATCTTGCCACCTCAATACCTCAAACCCCTGCCATTTTTATTTTATTTCTGGATATAAAGGAATATTTGCACACTTGTAACAAAATCAAAGGTTCTGCTCTTTTTTCTAACAAGATTAGTCTAACCCAATAGAATGGCAGAATTAAGCTACTCAAACACTTTGGATGACCACTTGACTGACACCCCTCTCACATGGGTGTGTGGGTTCCGCGTGAATAAAATAATATTTTTCCTCCAATGTGTGTGAGAGTGTCAACCAAGCGGGCTATATAACATGGTTGTAGAATGGCAACATCGTGGAGGAATTAAAGGTTGTGTGCAATATACGCAAGACTTCCGCAAATTACAATTAAGGCCTTCTCCATGCAGAAGCAAAATAGGGACGGGTCATCACAGGGCCCAAAACGAGACTATATTGGGTTGGTTTAATTAGTTATTCGGCAAAGTGACTCAGCTCATCATATAAGCAAGAGAAAAAGGATTGAACAAAATGAAAGATTAGTTGCAATAAGCAGAGTCCAACAACATGTGAACATTGTTTCTGAAGCTTGAGAGTTTATTACATCTGATATGGTACTATCCAAGTGGAAATCCATGTTCATTGTTGAAGTGATCATGTTAGATAAGTCGAAGCTTTCTAAAAGTTGTGAAGGATCCATGATCTCAATTTTATCGAGTCAGTTGATCGACTAAGGAAAACTTTCAGGAAATAGATTCCACATTATTGATATAAAAGAAGATCAAAACAAGAAATCTTGTTTTTCTCTCTACAATATGGCGACAATCAATTCTTAACGAGTGTTAGTAATGAATCTACATGTTATCAAAGTGCTTGAATTTTCGAATAAACATGGAATAACAAACAATATGGCGACAATCAACATTTTTCGAACAAAATGTTGAATTTTCACAATGAAACCTCAAGTCTTAATATGATATTGTAGAAAATTAAATTCAAATGAACAATTCGATCCTATTAAAATTCAAACGAGCTCACGAATTTCAAAATTAGGGTACTCAAACGAATCTTAATCTTGTAGTGCATGTTAAGGGATAAATTTCCCATCAAATAAACATGAAATAAATGTATAGCATATATGGCCTTAGGATATTCCTTTAAACAAAGTTGACCTTTTATTATTCGACCTCAAATCTTAATAGAAGGGCACCTGCCTCAAATCCCACCCATTTTATGGGGATACAGAGGAATATTTGCATACTTGAAGTGTAATCCAAGGTTTTCTCTTTATATTTTTAGTTTTTACCACAACTGCTATGTAATGTATCTCGGTCCCCACCCCCACCTCGTTTCCTTTACTCCCTTGTTGGGATAGAATTTTAATAAATAGATTTGAATGTTCTCAAAGTTAAAGCTTTTAAATAACATAATTTAATTATGGTATAAAACTGACAAAATGTCACGAGTTCAAGTCTATATGTATTTTTAACTATTTATAAGTTTTCAATATCTTAATTTTACATACTCTTAGTAGAGATAAGTATATTCCACGTATTCTTCACGTAGTCTTGTAGCAACATGTACGACAATTACATCTATAATTTCAAAGATATAAAATCATAAACAAAATCTTTGCATAAACAATAATTTCTTTACATAAAATTCACCTCTCAAGAAGAACAAGAACTTGTTTCCTTCTTTCAAAGGGCGGATCGACCTGACCTTCCATTTTTAATTTCTTAAAATTGAAAAAAAGAGTAAAAAAAAAAAAAAAATCAATCATGAATGATATCGCTTTAATGACAATCAAAATATAATTTAGTAAGCCGATAACGCAAAAAAATAATAATTCATTAGGCCGGCAAGACAATAACAACAATCATTAAACCGACAAAGTAACATTTCAACAAAACAACTTAGACAAGTAGGGGAAAACATTCAATTCAATATTTTGTCGGCAAGATAATAAGTAGAAAGTCGCTCTTAAATAAGAATAGTGTTAGTGTCTTACCTTATCCAATAAGCAGAGAGTCACTGAGTGTCACTGAGTCACTGGCCAAATCCAAACTGATGAGAATCACGTAGCAACGAATACTACGCAATCCCGCAACAAGATTGATGATCCCAAGAAAGCCCAAAAATAACCCGATTTAGAGATTCAACCAAAAACGTTGAATCAAGCAACCAATCAAGAATGAAGTTTGAAAGACCTCTTGATTACAAAACTCGTGATCTTCACTTGATGTTAAACGTCACAAGAAGATCTTGATAAGTTCGCGGTATTCTAAGAAGAACAAAATTGAAAGCAAATAGTCTCACTTTAATTAATAATTTGTCAAAAGGTTCTTACAATAATGATGAAATAAATTATTTATACTAATGCTAGAAAACCTATAAAATTCGAGCATAATCTCCAAAATATGGTAAAACATCAATAAAATTAGAGTTTTAAAGAAACTAGGATTCTCGCCAAACATAGGAAATTTGGCTTCAAGTTTATACCAAGCGGTCGCTTAGAAGGAAGTTTTTGCTGCCTTCAATTTTCGGTTGAGTCCTGGGCGGTCACTTGGTATGTTTCTAAGCGGTCGCTTAGAAGGAATTTTCTGCTATTTCTAACACATTGATCCAAGTAGTTTCCAACATCGACCCCAACATGAAACTTGTCTCTTTTTGCGTGTAGATCACGACGTAGTCCATCGTTGCTTGCACAAGTAGTCTCATTGCTTGATTGACCTGTTTTGCCCTTGATCGCGTCATAGGTCCTCCTTCAATAATCAACGGGTCTTGACTTGAACTTGCATTCGTGACTCCCGCATCCTGGATCATATCATCCCCTCCCTCTTCAAAAGGATTCGACCTCGAATCTGCTCCTGCACCAAACGAAGCAACATTAGAATCACCGTTGATAAAAATTATTAAATTCTTACCATTAAGAAGACCCATGTTATAGTCCTTGTTTCCAATCATGACAATGATGTGAAATCGTCTATCTCCTCTAAGGTATAGTTTGGATCTCCTTTGAGTTCATATCTGTTTCATTCATATGTACACTCAATCACCATCGCATGGATCAAATAATACACGCATTGACCTCGCCCTTTTGCAAGTGTGAGATGTACTAAAGAAAATATCTTGTTTCTCATCTAAGCTACCACTAGAATCAATAGTCAAAGGAGTTAAACCCAACAAAGATAATGGATTAAAACTAATCATCATATCATAACATGAGTAACAAGTAGTAGAAAAAGTAAAATATATTGAGTTAGTTCCTAACATATCCCATCCAACATTCCACAAGTAGTTTTGTAAATTAAGATCAATGTATCTCAAGTACTTGTCATGCTCGAACTAAAATATTCAAGGACTTCATGATTAAAATAAAAACATTCATGCCTTAAATCACCAACAAAGCACCCAAATTGTCTATCATGCTTGATCCATTTCTTGTAACATACAAAAGCATTACCATGTAACACGTAACCTCTCATTTTAACATGCATACATCGACTCTTGCAATATACTAGATTATCATAAACTAGTAAGAATTTTCCTATAGATGGATGCAATAAGCATTTATTCATTCACATGAAAATGCTAGGTAGATTAGTGAATTCTAACGACCTAACTAGCAACATATATGTTCCACAATCAATCTTATAATCTAGTGTACAAAATACATATGACTTGTTACGGGTCTATAAAGACCCACCACTTCACCCCCCAAGCAACAGACGTACTGAATTCACACGGACGAAGTGAATGAGCGACTCCGAACTGAAGCACTGATTTAGCCTATCCAAACTGAACGTGTCTATCCGAACTGATTTAGTCTATCCGAACTGAAGCGCCTTCACTTACAGTAGAACCGAACTCATCCGCACTTCACAGCGGATGCAAAGGCCCGCACTCTACCTCTACGGCGCTTCATGAACCTGCCCCACCTCTTCCCTACCAAGATCTTTTGTACAAAGATCTTTCCAAAGCCAAATCTCTAACTGATTGATGGGACGTGGGACAGAGTTCAAACGGTCAATTCAGCCGCATTTGTCAGAACATTTAATATCCGCCAACCTATTGATTGACAAGCTGATACCTAGGATGGGACAACCGGGGAGGATCTGAGGCCACGTGTCTCCTCATCCAATGGTTCTCCTCTGCCCATCCTTAGTATAAATATATCCACTTAGTGCTAGAAGGAGGATTTTTGATTTTTGATCCCCACAAGCAACATAAGATATTCTCCCCTTCTATATACACACTTTGTTACTTTATTGTATTTTCTAACCGCCGGTGACCTTTTTCGGTGAACTGAAAAGCTGACTTGATCGTCGGAGTGCTCGCGGCCGCCTCCACCCCCACCGGCAAAAGGCCACGAGTGACTAACGACTTGCTACCGTGTGCAGGAAGAGGTGACATGAAGACTTATCTGTTGAAATCTCAGAGGACCATTTTTTGAGGTCAACAGATTGGCGCCGTCTGTTGACGTCTCAGAGGACTATTTTTTAGGTCATCCGGAACTAGGCACTGCCTCGCCTAGGCATTTCGGCCATCCAGTGGCCTAATCATTTGCCTAGTTCGGTTCGGCCTTGCAAAAGGCTAGACCTCGCCTAGGCACTTCGGACAACCCTTGGTCTCATCCTTTGCCTAGTTAGATTCAGCCTTGCAAAAGGCACTACCTCGCCTAGGCACTTCGGCCATCCAGTGGCCTCATCCTTTGCCTAGTTCGGTTCGGCCTTGCAAAATGCACTACCTCGCCTAGGCACTTCGGCCATCCAGTGGCCTCATCCTTTGCCTAGTTCGATTCGGCCTTGCAAAAGGCACTACCTCGCCTAGGCACTTCTGCCATCCAGTGGCCTCATCATTTGCCTAGTTCGGTTCGGCCTTGCAAAAGGAACTACCTCGCCTAGGCACTTCGGCCATCCAGTGGCCTCATCGTTTGCCTAGTTCGGTTCGGCCTTGCAAAAAGCACTACCTCGCCTAGGCACTTCGGCCATCCAGTGGCCTCATCCTTTACCTAGTTCGGTTCAGCCTTCCACAAGGCACTACCTCGCCTAGTCACTTCGGCCATCCATTGGCCTCATCATTTGCTTAGTTCGGTTCGGCCTTGCAAAAGGCACTACCTTGCCTAGGCACTTCGGCCATCCAGTGGCCTCATACTTTGCCTAGTTCGGTTCCGCCTTGCACAAGGCACAACCTCGCCTAGTCACTTCGGCCATCCCTTGGCCTCATCATTTCCCTAGTTCGGTTCGGCCTTGCAAAAGGCACTACCTCGCCTAGGCACTTCGGCCATCCAGTGGCGTCATCATTTGCGTAGTTCGGTTCGGCCTTCCACAAGGCACTACCTCGCCTAGTCACTTCGGCCATCCCTTGGCCTCATCATTTGCTTAGTTCGGTTCGGCCTTGCAAAAGGCACTACCTCGCCTAGGTACCTCGGCCATCCAGTGGCCTCATCATTTGCCTAGTTTGGTTCGGCTTTCCACAAGGCACTACCTCGCCTAGGCACTTCGGCCATCCATTGGCCTCATACTTTGCCTAGTTCGGTTCGGCCTCGCAAAAGGCACTACCTCGCCTAGGCACTTCGGCCACCCATTGGCCTCATCATTTGCCTAGTTCGGTTCGGCCTTGCAAAAGGCACTACCTCGCCTAGGCACTTCGGCCCTCCAGTGGCCTCATCATTTGCCTAGTTCGATTTGGCCTTGCAAAAGGTACTACCTCGCCTAGGCACTTCGGCCATCCAGTGGCTTCATCCTTTGCCTAGTTCGGTTCGGCCTTGCAAAAGGCACTACCTCATCTAGGCACTTCGGCCATCCAGTGGCCTCATCCTTTGCCTAGTTCGATTCGGCCTTGCAAAAGGCACTACCTCGCCTAGGCACTTCGGCCATCCAGTGGCGTCATCATTTGCGTAGTTCGGTTCGGCCTTCCACAAGGCACTACCTCGCCTAGTCACTTCGGCCATCCCTTGGCCTCATCATTTGCTTAGTTCGGTTAGGCCTTGTAAAAGGCACTACCTCGCCTAGGCACCTCGGCCATCCAGTGGCCTCATCATTTGCCTAGTTTGGTTCGGCTTTCTACAAGGCACTACCTCGCCTAGGCACTTCGGCCATCCATTGGCCTCATACTTTGCCTAGTTCGGTTCCGCCTTCCACAAGGCACTAACTCGCCTAGTCACTTCGACCATCCCTTGGCCTCATCATTTGCCTAGTTCGGTTCGGCCTTGCAAAAGGCACTACCTCGCCTAGGCACTTCGGCCATCCAGTGGCCTCATCTTTGCCGAGGTGCGAATCCACCTGGGATCACCTTCAAGGAAATGCCTAATCAAAGGTGGAGCGAGTGCCATCTTTGATGAAGCAACAAGTGTTCTCACACATTCATCAACCTTGTCGAGGTGCAAATCCACCAGGGATCACCTCCAAGGAAATGCCTAATCAAAGGTGGAGCGGGTGTCATCTTTGATGAAGCAACAAGTGTTCTCACACATTCATCAACCTTGTCGAGGTGCAAATCCGCCAGGGATCATCTCCAAGGAAATGCCTAAGTAAAGGTGGAGCGGGGGCCATCTTTGATAAAGCAACAAGTGTTCTCACACATTCATCTACCTTGCCGAGGTACAAATCCACCAGGGATCACCTCCAAGGAAATGTCTAATCAAAGGTGGAGACGATGCCAACTTTGATGAAGCACCCAATAACTTCGGCCATATCAGAATTCAGCGTTGCAACAGCTCTCCTCGGAGTTGCCAACCCCAATCACTTCGGCCATATCAGAATTCAGCATTGCAATGACCCTCCTCGAGGTTACCAACCACACCAGGACGCTGCTTCCGCTCAACTCTTGTCCTCTTCTACAACACAAGCACCTCAATGTGAAAACGGTACAACTACATCAACTCATTAAAGTCCACGCATTATATGAATATTCATACATGGACTTGTGGGACTATTGTTACGGGTCTATAAAGACCCACCACTTCACCCCCCAAGCAACAGACGTACTGAATTCACACGGACGAAGTGAATGAGCGACTCCGAACTGAAGCACTGATTTAGCCTATCCGAACTGAACGTGTCTATCCGAACTGATTTAGTCTATCCGAACTGAAGCGCCTTCACTTACAGTAGAACCGAACTCATTTGCACTTCACAGCAGATGCAAAGGCCCGCACTTTACCTCTACGGCGCTTCATGAACCTGCCCCACCTCTTCCCTACCAAGATCTTTTGTACAAAGATCTTTCCAAAGCCAAATCTCTGACTGATTGATGAGACGTGTGACAGAGTTCAAACAGTCAATTCAGCCGCATTTGTCAGAACATTTAATATCCGCCAACCTATTGATTGACAAGCTGATACCTAGGATGGGACAACCCGGGAGGATCTGAGGCCACGTGTCTCCTCATCCAACGGTTCTCCTCTTCCCATCCTTAGTATAAATATATCCACTTAGTGCTAGAAGGAGGATTTTTTATTTTTGATCCCCACAAGCAACATAAGATATTCTCCCCTTCTATATACACACTTTGTTACTTTATTGTATTTTCTAACCGCCGGTGACCTTTTTCGGTGAATTGAAAAGCTGACTTGATCGTCGGAGTGCTCGCGGCAGCCTCCACCCCCACCGGGAAAAGGCCACGAGTGACTAACGACTTGCTACCGTGTGCAGGAAGAGGTGACATGAAGACTTATCTGTTGACGTCTCAGAGGACCATTTTTTGAGGTCAACATGACTCATGCAACTGATGCAAGTGTTCAAGTTCATCACTTGGTCTAGATATGGTTGTGAGTTTTAAATGACATGCTCCATGTGAGAAACTATACCTACAGGCTAGACCATTATCTAACCTATATATGAAATGATGATACCTTACCATTGGTGAGTTATCGCGCATCCTCCATGTCCTATCCTTTAACTCTCTGCATATGAACTCCTTCCATTGCTTTTGAAGCTCTAGTGTATCCTTAAAGATTACATAGTCATCCTCCCATAATAAAGGAATATCTAAACTGGGGTAGGGTTGGTTAGTTTCATCCACAAGTCGATGTTCAATGCCCGGATTGTGTGGTATCCCAATAGGTTTGTTCTCATAGACCAAGTCTTCAAAATCCTGTAAGACAGAAATAGACAAACTAGGGAGAGAATTGTTAGTTCTCACTAAAGCCCTATCAACTTCACTCTCATTTTTATGCAAGCTCACTTCTAACTTTTTTTTTTCTTTTCCCTCTGAAGACTTTTCTCTCATGTGACTCCACTCTCTTTTGCTCTCTATTAGTCACCTCAAGATTTTCTCTCGTACTCCACATCTCACTGTTTTCTCTCACCTTATCTAGCTCTTTCACTCTTTTCTCTTCCTCTCTTTTCTCTAACTCCTTCACTCTCATTTCTTCTTCTATTTTCTCTAACTCTTTCACTCTTTTCTCTTCCTCTTTTTTTCTAACTCTTTCAGTCTCCTTTCTTCCTTTTGTTCATTGGTATGATCAACTTGAGAATTAATCATGTCGCGAATCTTTGAAAATTCTAGTTTATAATATAAATCAATCAGCTTACTACTAACATGCTTCACAACAAGTGTTTTACCCCCATTGAATTCTCAACTCCACCACACTTATTAGGATTCTTTAGAAACTCTCTTTCACGCATATCCCTCCTATACACATAATAGTGATTAGGTGCATATCGTTTTCTCATAATATTCCTCAACTCACCCCAAGATTCAATAGGTCTCTCATAATTTCTCCGCATAGAGGTTGTCAATTGATCCCACCAAATTATAACATAATCTACAAATTGAGTTATAACTAATTTTACCTTTCTCACCTCAGCATAGTTATGGCCATCAAATATGATCTCCACTCTTTCTTCCCACGCCAAAAATGGCTCCAGATCACTCCTTCCTTTGAATGAAAGAATTGTTGTCTTGTTATTGCACATACTCTTATCTACATCATCTCCAAAGTTGTTCATATCCCTTCGTTCTAACCTACCACCTCTATTCCTCATCCTACCCATTTCACCTACCATTGATGCATCATCATCCAAATCACTACCATAATCATAGTCATCATGCAACTCTCTCCTAGGCTCTCTCCTACCCGGTCTCCTTGCATTTGAGTGTCCCCTATGACTATTCGACCTCGACGTCTCTAACCTACCAAACATTTCAGTCACATCCTTAAGTACCCTCTCAAACTGCCTTATTATATCGTCTCCCATGTTGATTTGATTTGGCTACCTGATTGAATTTGGACCTTCTCTATCTGACATCATAATTCTATAGAATTTTAACCTCACAAATATTCACTCATGTATCACTCAAATATTGACTTTTACCCTCTAATAATCTCACCTTATCATTTACCACTCAATACTTTCGCTCAAGTATCTTTAAAGAAAAAGGTGAACTCACAAATATAATCTTGTGTATCCAATCGAGTTTAATCACTCACAAATATAATTTTGTATATCCAATCGAGTTTAATCACGAATTTGAAAGAAGAAAAGAAAAAAGATAGTACAAGGACCAAGTATATGAATTGTAACTAAGAATTCAAGAAGTAAGAAAGTGTAGGAATTGAAAAATATTACTCAAAAATTGAAAATTAAGGACGCTGGAAATTCCGATAACAATAATAATAATTTTTTTTTGTTTTTTTTATTCTTGGGAATTTGAGTATAAAACCAGCAAAACAAACGAAACTTAATTCGGACCTTAAAATAGTCAAAACAACTTTTGATTTTTTTTTTAATTTTTTGGATCAAAGACTCAAGAATTTTACCAGACACAAGAACACGAAGAACAATGAAAGGAAAAAAAACACAAGACTCAAAAATAATAAAAGATATAACCTTGATTATTTTGGAGCCAAACTCTGATACCAACTGATGAGAACTACGTAGCAACGAACAGTACGCAACCCCACAACAATATTGACTATCCCAAGAAAGCCCAAAGATAACACAGTTTAGAGATTCAACCAAAAACGTTGAATCAAGCAACCAATCAAGAACGAAACTTTAAAGACCTGTTGATTACAAAATCTGTGATCTTCACTCGATGTTGAACGTCACAAGAAAATCTTGATAAGTTCGCGGTGTTCTAAGAAGAATAAGATTGAAAGCAAATAGTCTCACTTTAATTAATAATTTGTCAAAAGGTTCTTACAATAATGATGAAATAAACTTTTTTATACTAACGCTAGAAAACCTATAAAATTCGTGCATAATCTCCAAAATATGGTAAAACATCAATAAAATTAGAATTTTAAGGAAACTAGGATTCTCGCCAAAAATAGGAAATTTAGCTTCAAGACTACTTGGTATATTTCTAAGCAGTCGCTTAGAAGGAAGTTTTTGCTGCCTTCAATTTTTGGTTGAGTCCTGGACGGTCGCTTGGTATGTTTCTAAGCGATCGCTTGATATGTTTCTAAGCGGTCGCTTAGAAGGAATTTTCTGCTACTTCTAACACATTGATCCAAGTGGTTTCCGACCTCGACCCCAACATGAAACTTGTCTCTTTTTGCGTGTAGATCACGACGTCGTCCATCATTACTTGCACAAGTAGTCTCATTACTTAATTTACCCGTTTTGCCCTTAATCGCGTCATCGGTCCTCCTTCGATAATCAACGAGATCTCGACTTGGACTTGCATTCGTGACTCTCGCATCCTGGATCATATCACAAACACTAGCATTGTCTTACCTTACCTAGGATCATCACAATAGGCGACGACGGTGGAGGGAAACTGGGAAAATTTTCTTAGAGTATTGGTGTGTTTGCAGCCTTAGATGTAAATGGGCTATGAAATTCGCATAAAATCACTGCAATATGGGTATGGGCCTTGAGGCCCTATTCTTTCATAGGAAGAATGGGTTAAATTCATCAATGACTGCTCAACTTTATATTCGATGTCACCATGACTAGGCAATTTGATTTTGTTTCACAAATATAGCATCTTTTTGCACACCAGCATACACAACATCGACAATCTTTACCATATGGGAAAAAAATCGTATATCGATTTCTGAAAATAAAAAACTCGCATAGTCGAATATACATACAATCCTTAAAAAATCTCGTTTTATGTTAATTTTTTGGTTTTCCACACTAAACATTAGAAAACAAAATTTTTGCCTGAAGAGCAATGAGGATGAAACAATACAACACAAATTATGCAGTGAAAAACTTGCTTTATGTTGCGCCTAATTATCACTATCACTACTAGTTTGAGAATCTTCATCGTCATAAAAAACTTCATCAACATCTTCAACTTCGCTTTCTTCCATCTGCGCATTGTGTTCCAAGGCGCGGTTTTTATAATCTGTTGCCTTGTCAATCTGTTTCCAAAGAAAAACTCAATGTGTAAGACTATGTCAAAAAGTATAACCAAATAATTTACATTTCAAGTAACATTTAAAAGATTTAACCTGCGTTGATATGAGTTGTAAACGACCAGACAACTGGAATAAAGAGTTCACGGCTGCACCTTTTGAGTTTGTAAGCTGAAGAAGAAACAACAGATAATGCATGATATCACTTGTGCGCGAAGGATCAAAAACTAAAAACAGAGAGAAAAAAATTATATCGAGTACATACAATAACCTCTTACATGTAGATAGACATAGTAATCGAGAAGTGAATTGTAGGATAAATATGGCATGTCGAATTTGAACTTACAAGAGCAAAGGTAAACCAAATGATAGATGGAGGAACAAAGTATAAAACAAGTTATACCTCGTACAAGGAATCTAGAAGTTTTGGTTCCTGAGATTTAACATGATTGCCGTGATACACCAATATAGAACTTATCCATGGAAGAATGAGCTTCGCACTACGAGATCTGGCCAAAGAAAGTCTAAGCACAACAGTAACACGAAACAAGCAAAAAAAACATACACCTTAGAAGTAGAGATAATTTAGCTTCCGTTTGGCAAAATTTATAAATGGACAAATTTTATTTTCAACCACATTCCAGTGGACGCACTTAAATATCCACTAGTCCCCCACTTATTTTAATCTATTTACAAATTAAACCGTTTTATAAATTATTTTCAAATGGAGGCTTATACAAATTCGAATTGTTTTAAGTCAATACATCATTTTTAGCGTGGAAAACAAATTTTATTCCAATTAGAGAACTTTTTTCCTTTTTTCTTTGCTCGCAAAGAGTTAACTGTGCTATTAACATATCGCGTACAGATAAATTACAGTTAAGAATTTTAAAACATCGTACCTGGATAGCCAGACATCCACCAAGATTTTTAGCAAGTCGGAAGCATCATCAGGTTCCATGGATACGATTGCTGCCTTTACCTAAGATAAAAACATGCAGTTATGGGAAAAGTTCTATTTTGCATATAACAAATGAGATACTCAAAACTAAGTACACAAGAGACAAACCTTTTTTATCGGCATACTAGCTTCAAGATCAATACCCTTCAAAAAATTTGAATCCAATATTGAGCTAAGCGTGGAATCAATATTACCAAGTACCCCTAAAGACCTCAGCTTGTCTCCTCCATGCATAGTGTTCCAGCATCAACATCGATTTTATTTGCATCATCTGTTAAAAATAAACTAGATCATTCATGCGGGAAAAATATAGGATCATGCGTTTAACCCCTTCTATTTAATGTTCCATTACTTAATAACTATCAAAAAATCTCCAAGATGTGAATATTATAAAAAGGAAGACTCAAAATTTATGATGGTACTCAATATTGGTGTAATCAAATAAAGATACTCGTCTATTGTTTATATTAGAGAAAAATAAAACATCATTTATAGGGATTTCATTAAACATACAATCATTGATATGCCATTACTTGAATGAAAATCTTCTTTTGTTAACCTTATAAATACATATAAATTTATGTAAACAAAAAGTAACTACATAATTGAAAATTACCTACTATGCAGACAAAGATTCAATGAAAAGTAATTCTTTTAATTCAATCATATCTTAATTGATGCATTTACTCCATGGTGAATTATCATAATGTCTGGAAAAAAAAATTCTGCATTAATGATGCCCAACTGAGCAAATGACAAGTCAAAAAATAAAGGCTCATCAGCCCGAAGTATGTAATATGGCAACTTCAGGAGAAAGCTTAAATTTTTAAGAACCTTTATTTGCCCCAGAATTAACTTCATTCTTTCCATCAATCAAATCCAAAACTTTGGGCTTAGGAAGCAAAGCACCCTCCGCATTTGCACGATCCAGAGCAGTAACTGCTTGTCATCATAACAATAAGTCACAATGTATACAAGTCATGAGCTTGATATTTCAAATAAAAGGTACATATTTCATATAATAATATTCAAAAATTGAGATATAAAGTCAAACTGAAAACTAAGAAAGCAGCATTTGTATGCCAGAAAGACAGATCTACAATAAATATTGATTCAAAATAAACTAATTGAAGTTATTTCAACAAAAAATCTTTTGTGGTTATGCTGGCATTTCAAAATGATAGTTGGATCCAGTTTACAGTTATTAACCTTGTGATAGTTTTCCTTACTGAAAGATGAAATGAAACTAACAGGAACTATAAGGGCTTTGTTTTCAAATTGATCTGTTCATTTTAAGCTAGGATTAAATGAGCTATTTGAGCTATCATGCTTTCATCTAGTGCACACACATGTATTATATATCTTCGTAGATGCACTAAGGCAGTGGCAATTTTAAGTTATTTTAAATTTTATGTATTCAAGGAGTAACTGTCCAAAACACCTTATGTACTGGGAAAGTCTGGTGATGCAGGCAACTGCTGATGAATACCAAAGGCATGTAGACAAGTCAGAGAAAGTTTTCTTCCTTTATATAGTTTGAGTTTTCATTTAATAATCAGCCAATAATAAACCTGTAACAGTATTGGACTGAAACTATAATGACCAAGATTGCAACTCTTTTTTCTTTCTTAGTAGTATAATTCAATCCTTCCAGCCAAACATGCTTTCAATGGAATCATAACCACATCATATCATTCAAACAGGGTAAGGACAACGAAAATATTAGAGAAAGCGAGAAAACTGCCTTGCCTTGATTTTGAATTTTGGATGTTTTCTTTGGCTTGTGGGATTGACTGATGGGCAGAAGGATTCCATCATCAGAACTATTTAACTTTAACTCTGTTCCAGAGTGCACCAGAACTTTCTCAAATGATGGTTTTATTAGGAAACCATAGGCAAGAAATACGTGGCCACAAGCAGGGTCAGAAACCGTTTGTAGCTTTGCAGCAAATACATTAGGAACTGCTCCCTTGTGTTTCTTTAAAACTCCATCATCATCAGATATGCTTATCTTTGTGGGTTTGGAATTGTGTAATTCGTCAATTGTCTTTCCAAGCCAAAAATAACACACACCCATTTCTGATATACCCAAAACACACAGACCCTCATCATGTGGATCACTGCCACTAATGCACCTGCTATCCAAGAAGATAGCAGGGTGATCCATTGCAAGAAATGCACATGCCGATTTGTTTTTGCTACTGTTAATTTTCCAGACTGCAACATATCTTTCACCCACAGCAGAAGAAAGCACATATCTCCCATCTTCAGAGAAAATCATACATCTGACAGCCCCCTAGTTACCGACAGAAACAATTTATGAGCCATATTATTAATGTCAGTTAAGGAAAAACAGGTCAAACAAAAAGATGTATACAATAATTAAAAGAGAACTGAAGAGTCACACAGGATGGCCTGAAAACTTCTGCACTTTCTTGTGATTTGCGGCATTGAAAATCTTTAATTGGGCTGCTGCAGTTGCTATCCATTTTCCATCTGAGTTGGAGGATACCCACCCAAGAAAGAAAGCAAAATAATCAATTGTAACTTTTAAGTCCTATATTGTAACATTCAAATGCTAATATAAAAAGGTGGTAGCAGGTTATTGATATTTAGCATTGACGTTAGTTCAGCCAACAAGAAAGCATATATATCACTGCCAAAACCTTTCTCTATGGACCTATGCTTTGCCTTACTAGACTTCTCACATCACCAGAAGCAGCGAATTATATTCAAAAAATAACAAATGACCCATTTATGTCTTTTGTACTTTCTTCTAAATCGTGCAGTAAGCCAGTAATACAATTACAAGGTACAAAAAGGGGGAAGTGACCCAATAATGCACACTACTCTGTTTATGCTATCAGGAGTTCTCCCACAATAAACATCAAAAGAAGCAAATTCTCCAAAATCCAGAATATAGAGCACTAAAGAAAGACCATATTTGTTACTGTAGGCTTTAATTTAATATCTGTAGATATTCTTAAAAATAATAACGAAAAAGAAAAGACTTTGAGTAGCTGGCCCTAACTCGCAACACAAAGTCAGTAACTTCAGTTGATTTTACTGATGAGCTATCATGGAATATCTACCCTAAGAACATTATACAATATATAGTAACTCACTGACATTACCATCCATTCCTTAACAAATGGAAGAAAGGAAGAAAATAATTATATATAAATAAATTTTATTCATCTTATAGTCGTCAAATGAAATTTATATTGCTACCATCCATTTTCAAAAATAATACTGGCAAAGATGCCCATGGCAGCTTTTCTCCCTGTTCTTTATGATCCAAAGACCATATAATGACAACTTCGTGCCCACTTTTTAGGAAATTTCTTGCTACCACAAGGGCACGGTATTGTTATCTTCAGGATTCCTTGGATAAAAATTTCACAAATTAATCTTTAGTTCCCACATAATTAAAAATGAAAAACAACATTTATTTTGGATAACCAATGATACTGCATTTCCTTTAGTCAGTAATTAATCAGTAGTAATCACATATATTGCTATATTATTACAGATTTTGGCATGCTAATCTTGGTAATTGATTCAATTTCCCTCCACAAATTGCTCTATCTCCATAACATACACATTCAAGTTTCATGATAACCATTCTGAAAATCGACCAGGAGATTACTCAATTTTGTTGCTAACTATATGATGAAAAAGAAGTTCAGTAAATTAGATACAGTCATAAGTAGATATATACCTGGAGAAACGGAAATAGAAGATATTGATTTGCTAGAAGAAGCGCTGAACTTTTGCAATAAGTTTCCTGACATTGAATCGAGTTCACAAACCATTCCATCAGCACCAGCAGTGTAAATGCGTGGACCATGAGTAGGAAATGAAATTGAGCTAACGCCCCTGCATAATGTGGAGGAGATAAATTATAACAAACGATTAAACAACCCAAACCCAAATTCTGCATTTTCGCTTCTGCACACATATGATTTATACCATCCATTTAAACTAGTTTGTATTTATTTCACAAACTTCGAAGTATCCATCCAATAGGTCACATCATATATTTTCAGGAAATTTAGAATAATCATTATTTTCTTTTTTTCAATCTGGGTCCAAGAATGCACCTTGATACACCCCAAATAATATTAAACTGCTGTGTTACATAGAGTGTGTTTGATGGAGATTATTAGGGAAAAATGAATTTTGAAATAGTGATTTGATGGGAAATGTGTGGTTGAAAAAGAAGGAAAAGTTATTGATGTGATGAAAAATATTATTTTATTGAAGAATGTGTGGTTGAAAATGAGTAGAAGAATGAGAATGAAAATGAGAATGTGGATCAAACGGGGCCATAATATGAGAACTGCTTCCTAGAATCAAGAAACTAAATCCCACAATTACGGAAAATTCTTTCTAAATTTTAAGTTAAATAAACAAATTATGTCCTTTCAGTATATGGGATGTTCAAAAACTTAAAAAGCCTCTTTCTTCTTTCAGTAATCCATGAAATTCAACAGTATAGCAGGAGTGTAACGAGACACAAGGTGAGAGTGACAAAAGAACACAAACGTTTGAGAGTTACTTATCTGCATTTACAGACACTCAAATATTTGATCAAAATGATTAAACAAGTCAGCAGGAATCTGAAGAAAATGGACAAAATCTTATCCAAGGCCCTAAAAAGTAAAAACTACCATTCATTTAACATCACATACAAATCAAATACATTAGAAGAAAGCAAATGGAACCTGCAATATTTACATTCTTTCAGCGTACAAAAGAATGCAAGGTAATAAGTTTCAACAAATACGCACCCGGGATGACAGTCATTAATGCCAGAACATCGCCACCACCCGTTCCCAACACCAACAGAGAAGTTCCAAGCTTCCTTTTTTTCTGGACGCCCAACATATTATTCAGCATTAAAACAAACAGGCATAACTGAACATGCTAACAAATTTAAAGCAACAAGGATATGGCAGCTCCGTTACATGCAAAAGCAAACCTTTTTGTCCACTGACAACCACTTCATACTTGTATAATCCATTGAAAGGTGTCCTTCCTGCTTCCCAAATATACTTGTAGTTTCGTTTGAAGTAACATCAGAAAACTCTGTTTGGACTTGACCCTTCAAGGTGTCCCATATCTGAAAAATTCCCAAACACAAGCATTGCTTAAATCTCCATAAACAATGTAAAAAAAGGCCCCAAAAAAACCTCCAAGCTCCAACTACTTGTACTTCTAATACAACATACACAGAAGAAAAGCAACATCCAAGCCATACATATATGTACCTGAAGTAATTCCTTTTCATAAAATAAAGGTTTTGGCAATTATATTTTATATAAATTATGTACTTAAGAAATAACGATATCACTTATTTCTGATATTAAAGTATGACTTCAATTCTTTAACGATTACCTTTATTCGACCATCACCGGGGCTGATAGCAAAGAAGTCCATCGTTGGACTAAAGGAAGTTAAAATATCACTAATATTCGAAGACCCCATTATAATTTTTTGAAAGCTGAAGCACAAAACGGGAAGAAAGAAAACAACTCCTGTAGCTTAAAAAAATAGAATTGATTGTTAGTTTGGTATTTTGAAAGTTGAAACTACAAAATAGTATGGGTAACACTAGCATAGTCTTACCTTAACGGTAAGTAGGCGAAAACATTCAATTCAATATTTTGCCTGCAAGACAATATGCAAAGAGTCACTGTTAAATAAGAATAGTCTTAGTGTCTTACCTTATCCAATAAGCAAAGAGTCACTGAGTGTCACTGGCCAAATCCAAACACTAGCATAGTCTTACCTTACCTGGGATCATCACAATGCAATGAAAACGAAATAAGAATAAAAACACGAGTAATGTAATTTTCACTAATTGAACAATGGAATTAGATAAATTTCAGACACGAATATACAAAAATACAAATCAAAACAGCAATCTAAGAGGCTAAGAGCTATCCAATTCATAATTTCCCAATTAAATCGAAAACCCTAAAAAGGCTAAAAAGCCCCAATTTTGAAAACCCTCGGCCGCCCCCGCCCCTAAACGGCTAAACCTCCTCTGCCGCCCTCAACATTTAGAAATTAGAAATTTAGAAGCACAATCAATGATTCACCTCAACCTACTTCCTTGACCACCCTCAAAACAGAATGGAAAAAAGCACCAAACTGCCAAAATCGAAAATCAAAGAAATAGACCAAACTGCCAAAATCGAAAATACATACCAACGTATTCCACCAAAGTCGTGACTCGTCAGTCGTCAATGTCGTCATTCATGGACCAGGTCATTGCAGGTAGAGGTGGGCGTGGGTTAGGTTGATTTTTGCCCAATCCAAACCCAACCCAACCTAACCCAACATGGTCGGTTTGATCTAAAATCAAACCAACTCAACCCATGTAAATGTTGAAACCAACCCAACCCAACCCAACCCAACCCAACCCAATCAAGTATTTGTCGGGTCGGGTCGCGGGTCGGGTCGGTTTGGGCAAAATTCACATTTATTGCATCTCTTGAGTGCAATCAAGTAAAGCATGCAAGTTCGCTCATCAATCTTATATTCATTATTAACCATATGTTCAAAAACCTCCAAACCCTCCTCAAACCTCTTATTATCAGCATAAACTCTAAATAACATATCAAAGAGCTTCACAATGATTTTAGGTTCTTCACAACTTTCACCCACTAATGAAGCTATCTTTGAAACTGGGCATCTGAGATCATCAACAACAACAACAACATGCAATATATTCTTGGCCTCTGCAAATTTTCTGGTTTTGAATAACCTCAAAATGGGCAAAGTAGTTTATGCCCAGTTTCCAGCTTCAAGCTAAATACCATAGCTGCTTTCTCAACTATAAGCATATCAACAACAAAATTAAATAATATAACATTGGTCCTACATATATTTTTGTCTTGACTATTCTGAAATTAATTGGAATATATTGTTATAGTTAACTAACATAAATTATGCGTGACCAAAACATAATTAAGTATGAGCAATGATACACAAAAAAAAAGTGTTCTCAAGCCATTAATTCTCCAGTAATCAAAGGCTACAAACTATAATTCAGCGAACGGAAAGAAACAATCAAGATGAAAAAGAAAAAGAAAAATTACAACCATTTGTAACAGAGATGATGCCAACCGTAAAATAAGGATCTATCTATATTGAATATAACAGTTGAAATATTAAATTTACAATGGTTAAGAACAGCATGCAAGTAAAATATATGAAAAAGAAATGAAAATCTCCAAAAAAAATCGGGGAAATTTTCAAACTAAACAAATAAAGGAAAGTCTCTATAGCAAAATTGATCTTAAATCCAACATTCTACATTAAATAACAATCTAAGGCGTTGTTCGGTAGAGATTTAAATTCAATTTTAATTGAAAATATAATCGTTATGTTTTACTTTCATCTCACGCATGGACCCACTAACGAATAATTTTTCAATTAAAATCTAATTTAAATCTCCACCAAACACACTCTAATAACAAAAAGAAAAGGAGCATGCATAAAAAAATAAAAAAATAAAAAAACAATTTTCGAACATTCAAAGGAAATTTTCATATACCCAATAAAGATTCAATCTTTAATTGCACTTCTTCACAATTTTTCAAGATAAAATCACCAAAAAGCACATTAATATACACGTAAATGATAATGAAAAAAGCATCCAATTTAATAACGTACTGGGAATTTTAAAAAAAAGGTGATGAAATTAACAGATTTTTTTTTTTTTCAAAACAAATATGGTTGCTCACAAAAATAAAAATAAAAAAGTGTTCCGATGAATTATACAATTAAGACCGAGTTTTCCTAAGAGAGAGTTTTCAATTACTAATTTTAAAAAAACTCAGCTTTAGCAGCGTAAGATTTTATTGCTCAAAATGGATGTTAACTTTCGGACGAAAGAAAGCCATTAATTGAGATATAGAAATTAGGGTTTTAGGGAATTGCAATTTACCTGCGCCCATTAGTTCATCAAGCACAGCCCTCTTTGCATCCATTCTTGATAAACTGAAGAGGCTAAAACTAATATAAGAATATTTATTTGAATAATTTACAAATAACTGAAATGAGGAACCTGTCACGTGGGAAACCAATGGGGGAAAAAGAAGGGGAAAAATTCGTAATTTACACAAATTTAAAAATTGGGTTTATAGTTTAAAATTTCAAAAATCAGGTTTATATATAATTAATTAAATATAATAAAATTATAATTATATAATTAATAGTCACATATTTATAATTGAAGCCACAAATTATTTATTGATCACATATTATCAAATTATTAAGTGACAGATTATTTCGAAATTTTTTTTACAAGTCACAGTTTATTTCGAGATCACAAATTGTAGGTTACAGTTTTTCAAATTAGCTGGTCACAGAAATTTTTCGATCACACATTATCAAATTTTTAGGTCACAAATGAGTAATTGGTCACAGTTGAGTGTTTGGCCACAGATTAATAAATAATTGGTGACATACATCCGAATCCCGACCCCAATAATTGGTCACGGATCAACCCATCCTTGTCACTGTCGTCGCCGCCACCACAACCACCCGACAGCAACACCTAACCACTATCACCACCACCACAAAATCGCCCTGCCACCACCAAATTCAACATCACTGCACACCGCCAGAGCTACCATCGCACACAGTACCACACCACTACTGCACGCACCCAACCAATGCACCACTACTACATCCGCAGCACCACCACCACACCGCACACCTCCATCTCTACCGCACCAAAACCACCACCAAATTTCCCCAATTCAGAGGAGAAAACGCTTCTACACAGCGGCTCCGGCTAAACAGATCAAATAGAGGAGAACGAAATCTCCCAAAAAAACCCCAAACTCCCTCCCGAATTTTCTCTTCTGTCGGCGACCAAAAAACCCTAAACTCCTCCCCAAATGTTTCTCTGTGGCGACGATAGGGGTGGCAAAAAAGCTCGAAAGCTCGAACGGCTCGAAAAAAGTCCGAGCCAAGCTCGGCTCGGGCTCGGTGCAACCGAGCTAAGGCTCGGGCCGAGCTCCATTTTGGAGCGCCGGCCCGTGTCACGGGCCAAAAATGGCCCGTGAAATTCAATTATAAAAAAAAAAAAAAAAAAAAAAAAAAAAATTAAAAAATATACAATATAGCTGCCTGCTGTGCAGGCAGCTATTTTAGCTGCCTGTCGTGCACAGGTAGCTAGTTTGAACGTGATTTTTTTCAAATTTTGAATTTGAAATTTGAAAATTTGAATTTCAAAATTAAAACGGATATATTTTTTTGTCTATAAATACGAGAATAATTTTACAATTTCATATCATTCTATCTCTAATCTCTCTACGAAATATTCAGTATTTTACTCACCAATTTCTTAAGTTTGATTTTCATTCTATCTCTAATCTCTCTACGCAATATTCAGTATTCTACTCTCCAATTTCTTAAGTTTGATTTTCAATTTAAACATTTGGTTCTGTTATTCAGTTTCTTTTATTCTATTATTAAATATTCCTTACTATAAGTATAATACTTATACAACATGAATTTTACTAGCGATGAAATTAATCAGTTTAAAGGTAGTTCGAGCACTCCATTGGGGTACGATGCATTTCAAAATGTTCCAATTAATTTGGAAGATATCGAAGAGGAGGAAGTAGTCGAGGTTAAAAGGTCGAAAAAAGATTCTGCGGAATGTTGGCAACATATGACTCGCAAAAAAGTTGGGGTTGAAAATGGAGTTGATATTTGGAAAGCGGTTTGCAATTATTGTGGTAAAGAACTTAGTTGGAAGCCCAGTTCAAGCACATCACATTTAAATAGGCATATATTAAGAAGTTGCAAAGCGAAACCAACCGATGTTGACCCGAAACAGACCGAACTAACATTTACCGGTTCCAATTCTACTCTTTCCACTTTTGTATATTCACAGGAAAGATTTCATGAAGGAATGGTTGTATACGTTGCTGCAGCAGAAATGCCGCTAACGATGATCGAGTCAGAACACTTTACTCGTCTTGTGCAGAATTATCTCCAACCCAGGTATCGTTCTTATTGTAGAAATATTCTTCGTTCGGATGCTGTAAAATTATATAATAAACGAAAACAAACTGCTATTGAAAGTCTAAAAACTTATAATTGTGTTATATCATTTACCTCTGATTTATGGACCGGTATTAATAAAAAAAGGTTATATTGCTGCTACAGCTCATTACATTGATCATCTATGGATTATGCATAAAAAGATTATTGCATTCAGATGTGTAGATTATCCTCATAATGCGACTAACATATACATGATTTTAAAAGATATTATACAAGAATATGGTTTGCAAGAAATGATTAGAAGTTTTACTTTTGATAATGCTAGTGTAAATAAAGTTGTTGTCGACAAATTTATTGATGATATGAATCCTATATTTGGAGGTTTATTTTTTCATCAACGTTGTGTATGTCACATTATCAATTTGATTGTAAAAGATGGATTGGCACATATAAAATCACCTTTAGATAAAATTAGACAAGCAATTAATTTTATCTCTAATTCACCAGCAAGAAAACAAGCATTTAACAGTTTATGTGCAGAACATGGATTACAAGAGAAATCATTTGTCACTGATGTATCACATAGATGGAACTCTACATATCTTATGTTACACTCGTGTGAAATGTATGATAAAGTTATTTCAATGTATTATAATGGTCGACATACATATGGATCATTTTTGGAAGATTGGGAATGGTCTCTCGCATTTATCGTGAAAAAATTCTTAAAACCTTTTTTTGATGCCACAAAGAATGTAGCGGTGTTTATTACCCTACGTCTTCACTTGTTTTACACCATTTTTTCTATATTTCACAAGCATTTCATAAACATAGGAATTTGCCCATTTTTGTTGATGTAATTTATTCTATGGAGGAAAAATTTCGTAAATATTGGGAGGAGTTACCCTCTTTATTTTTATTAGTTTCGGTGATGGATCCTCGACTTAATTTAGCTGGCACACAAACTATTATAAAGGGAATTTCAAATTTCATGAATATAGAATTATCACATGCGCCTATAGAATCTATGTTATGTGACATGTATAACTATTACACTGAAAAAGATGGTCAACGTAGTTCTACTTCCCACAGTTTCTTTTTCAATGAATACTTCAACAAATGCAGACAGTTTATGGAGTTTTTTAGAGAGCAATATTAGTGCTCCCTCATTTAGTTCTAGTTCGTCAACCTATAGAGCATTAGATGTCAGTGGTACAAATTTTGAAATTCCCTCTGAGTTAGCTAGATATATGCATGTGGACATTCGAAGTATGTTACAACCACAAGAACTACAGGAATTTAGTCTTCTATCATGGTGGAGGTCTAACGAAAGGCAATATCCGATTGTATCAAAAATTGCTCCCGATCTACTAACACCTCCGTGTGTCTACGGTAGCATCGGAAGCTGCATTTAGTTTAGGTGGTGTGAATTTTTGTGTGACGAACGATCAAGACTAAAAGAAGATATATTGGAGGCTTTAATATGTTTGAAGGATTGGGAATGTGCGGAATTACGTCTTCAAGAACAAGTTGACAGTATAATGGCCGAAGAGTTGCAGCAGATTCAAACATAAGATATTGTAAGTTTTTAAATTGATTAGTTTCAAAAAAAATACGTAATTTTTTAAATTTTTTTTTCAAGAAAAATTGTACACATAATATTTTATTCGTGTACAATTTTAACTCTGTAGTACATAATTGTAGCCGACCCAAGCCCGGATAAAGGAGGAGGGTTTTTTTTTAACTTTTAGAATTCATTTAATTTATAAATTTTTTAAGTAAAAAATATAAATTTTACAAAAAAATAAAAAATAAAAAAATAATTCGAGTCGAGTTTGGTTATTGTATTTAAAATAAATCCAATCCATTTTCTTTGTTAACTGATCGTATTTAAATTTATTATTCTCGAAACTCATTTGTAATCAAACATTTTTCATAAAAATAAATTTATAGGTGAATTCATAATTTTTTTCAAGAGTTCATTGAGACTAGTGTAGGTAGTAAAAAAAAAATTATATTTTACCAAAAAAAAAATGAAAACAAACAAAAAAACCCGAGCCGGCTTTTTTTGGCCGGGCCCGGGCTCGGCTCGGCTCGGCTCCGACCAAAAAAAGTTTGAGCCGAGCCCGATCTTTTTTCCCCCGGCCCGGGCCCGTCTCGTTGACACCTCTAGGCGACGGGCAATGCAGCTGCAAGTTTGCAACAATCTGACTTCCTACGAACGACAAATCGCACAGCGTTGCTAGCACAGCGCCGCTGCTACAGTGCGTCGTCGCGTCGCTCGGTGACTTCTTCCGGTGGTGGTGCCTCATCTTCTAGTGGGAAAGTTAAATAAGGAAGAATAGAGATTGAGAGGAAAGAGAGCAGGCAAAGGAATTTAGGGTTTTGGATTGGGATGAAATGGGTGGATATATATATCTATACGACTATACTTGAATTGTGAATAAAAAATATTCCCAACTGATTTTTGCACTAGGATCTTGTAATGCCTGGAATTATGTAATTTCCACAAAAAGAAGGGCGTAATTTTATAAAAGGCTTGGTCAAGTGATCCAAAACTTTTTTTGACCTAACCTATCATAAAAAAGTTTTTGAGGCCTCTTTTAGATTAAAATGTCAAAATTATCTTTGTACATATTGTTGAAATATCCCAAATACCCTTAGCACATAATGACCATAATGTCCATTTTTCAAATTATATAACCGTTAACTAACTTCACTTCCAGTTTTCTTCTTCTCTTCTTCTTTTTCTTTAGTTTATCCATAATCCTCTACTTCTTTGTTCTTCTTTCTTTCTTTCTTTTTTTATCTAATTTTACTCAAAGCATAAAGGAGCACATTCAAAGAACAAACTCTTATGTTTCTAAATGTTATACTGATAAGATATTCTTCTCACTTTAAATCTTTTTAATCTTTTGTTTTTTATTTGTAGATATATTCATTGTCATTTCTGTTTATTTAAGTGATCTAAAGTAGTTTTAAAAAGCAGAATCTCGTATGTTTTAGTTATAGAATCGGAATTGACGTTTAAAATGACTGCAGTTGTTTTTTGGTTGGGTTAAACGACTGCAGTCATTTAAAATTATCAGAGTCTTAAACGTATACAGTCATTTAATAGTTTAAAACGACCATAAAAATGACCGCAGTTACTTTAGATTACTATAATTGATTATTTGCTAACTTTCTAAAATCTACTATTCTAATTACATATATGGACTCAACAACATGGATTGCTGTTAACTTGGATGAAAGAACTTGTACTTGTAGACGATTTCAATTAAAACATTTTACCGTGCGAGCATGCAATTGCTGCGGTAAAGAAGAGTGGCTATTCAATTTACTTGTTCTGCTCTCTGTATTATACTGTTGAATATTGGAGAGTAACTTATAGTGATACTATTTTTCTCTTGCCAAATGAAGTTGATTGGGAAATTGATGAAAAATTTAGTTTCCTTAATGTGTTGCCGTCGTTAGTGCGACGACGAGATGGACATAGTAAAACAACAAGAATTTCATCTATTGGAGAGTTCTTCAAAAGACACAAATGTAGTAGGTGTGCCGCAACCGGGCACAACCAGCTAACATGTACAAGTCAGATACCTTTATCCGATAGAAAATTGGAGGATTAGTGTATTGTTTGTTTAGTTGATAGCATGTCATTTAGATAACAATACAAATTGATTCTACTTATTACATTTTATGTTTTATGTTGTGAGTTTTTGTCGTAATTCATGTCGAAGATGTGTTTTATAAATATTGGGTAGTTTTTGCAGTCATTTATTTTATATAATAAGTGATAAATTGAAAACAATTCTAATCATTTTAAACGGCTAAAAAAATGACTACAGTCGTTTACATGAACGATTACAGTCGTTTTCATCTAAACGACTGCAGTCGTTTAAAGCGACTATGGTCATTTTTCTTATTCACATCTCGTTTTTCAATTATATACTCGTTTTTCTATACATTTTTGTAGGAAATAGTTTGAAATCAAACCAAACACGATTTAAAATGTTATACATTATGATTTAGCTTATTCAAATCAATCGATTAAATACTTATGACATTATGTTTTAGCTTATCCAAATCATTTCCCATCTCATCATTCGTCATACATTATTTTATCTTGTATACTTCGAAACTAAATAAGACATACTTGAATATTGTTAGTGAGCATGATGAATTGTATATAATGAAGATTGTCGTCTTATTTATTTTAAACTAATAAGTCGAAACCAAACATGATTTATAATGAAGTTTGTATTTAGAATTTAAATACGATATACTTGAATATTGTTCGTAGAGCATTATGAATTGTGTTTAATGAAGTTCGTCTACCTATACGTTTCTAAATGAAATAAATTATAATAATTGGAATTTTTTAAACAACTCTAGTTATTTAGAAAAACAACTGAAGTCGTTTTAGTCATTTAAATTCGACTATGGTCGTTTTTATAGTTTGCATCTCGTTTTTTCGATTATATGCTCGTTTTTCTATACATTTTTGTACGAAATAGTTTGAAATCAAATCAAACACGATTTAAAATGTCATTTTCCTTGAACAATTACATTAAACAACCAACGTTTTTTTTTTAAAAAATCGACATTATCTCCCCTATAATATAAACTAAATCAACTTGAAAATGAACATGTATTCATATCACAAAAAAACCTCAAATCTCATCATACACTATAAAATTACATAAACACTTATAACTCATAAACATACAAACGCATCAAAAGGTTCTAAGGTTCATAATCAAGGACAAAAATATCAGCAGCCATATTTTCCCTTCGTCTACTCATATAGAAGCCATTAACTTGTTCTACCGGACCGTGGGAAAAAAGTCAAATAATAGAGTTCAAAGTTAATAAAACCTGTTTATTTTACATTTAAGAAAAATCTCATATTGGATTAAAAGTAATGGCCCTAAGTAACAAAATTATCAAATTAAGACAAATTTCAAACAAAACATAGCTAAGGACATTCTCAAATTTCTAGTTTTTATCTTCAAAAAATGTGAATTTTTGCTTAATCTTCCTTGCTTCTTGAATATTTCCTCGGATAGTGAACACTAGTTAACGTTGAAATTAAATAGGTACAGAAATTTATCATCAATTGTTGAAGGCTTGAAGCTTGAAGAACGAAGTTTGAAGCTTGAAAATGGAGTCCAATTTCTTCTTTACGGCTCTGCTGCTTCGTTTTTAATTTCTTATCTGCCGTTTCATTTTCTCTTGAAGGTGGAGAAAATAGCCGTTTCTTTACATAGGACATAAGGGTGAAAAGGGTAAACAAAAATTAATAGATTTTATTGTTTTTTAAAAATAGAAAAACCTGTTCAAAGGACAAAAAAAACTTCACCCCGGTCAAGAGGCCAATTACCACTATTCACACAAAAAGAAGAGCATATTAAACCGGCAGAAAAGGAAGGAAGAAGACGACCAACGGAATTATTGGACATTTAAAAGAAGAAGCGACACCATTTTACACTAAAGGAGACTCAGTTTTGGAATAAAATAAATCGTTAATATTAGTTAAAAATGTTTAGGGTTTGTTTGATTGCATTTATTTTTCATGAAAAATATCAGATTTTAATTTTAATTTTTACTTTGGAGTGTTCAATTGTTATTTTTTTTTTCATTAAAAATATTTTTCAACTTTTGAAAATGTCTAATTTTCTTTGTTTTGAAGGAAAATATTTTTTCTGGGAGTATGTTTTTGTTTTCCACAAAATAAGGAAAACATTTTCTTTTCTAGATGATATTTATTTTTTGTGAAAAATATCAAACAGTTTTCCACCTAAATTTCACTTTTGAGTGTTTGATTGCTATTTTTTTCCATTGAAAATATTTTTTAACTTTTGAAAATATGCTTAATTTTCCTTGTTTTTAAGGAAAATATTTTCTTTGGAGAGTAAGTTTTTGTTTTCCTCAAAACAAGGAAAATATTTTCTTTTCTAGGTGATATTTTCACTGTCAATCAAACACACTCTCATTGATTTTGGATGAGAAAAAAACACATTTTCTTTGCGGTAAAGAAGGGAAGTAAATATAGGCCGAAACGTATGGCGTTAGAGGGGAGTTTTTGCAATTTGAAATTCAGTGATTTTGTTGAAATATTCAATAGCTTTCTCATTTCTTTCTTCTAATTTTCTCTTTTACCTTATCCACATTCTCTTTTATCTTTGTTTGGTGACATTATTTAGTTGAGTTCATTACATTTTCTGTGTTACGGTTTGAGGGAGGCAACCGATAAGCTTCCAATCGTGACAAAACCCTAAAATTTATGATTGCGTTATGTTTACTAGTGCCACTGAAGAAGCACAGAACATGTTATTAGGGATCAGTTGCTTCTTATATATTCAGACCTAATTTTCCAATTTCAATTCCTAATTTTTTTTTTTTTTTTTTTTTATTTGAATCTTATAAGTTTAAAAGGAAAGGAAAGAATTTTACAAAGAAAAATGCTAGTAATATTACCATATCTATAATCTATCTATTTGTCAATTAGCGATGATAGTAATATTCAATATTTATGTCTACGGCAAAACATGATAGGGCACCTTTTGATCAACATGGGGAAAAAAAAAATTGACTTGAAAATGATAGAAAAATGGTGAGTCTAGTCAACCATTGATGAGATTAGCTTGCCATAATAATAATTTTTAGAAGAGTGTGTAATTAAAAAATAAATTTTTTTTTATTTACATATAAAATCTATTTTATAGAAGAATGTGATTTAAAATGATTTTTTTTTTATTTTTTTTTTTTAAAAAGGACCAAATATAGGCTTAATTTTAAAACATGCGTTGTTCTGGACCCTTAGTGATTTTAATCCAAATTTTAATTTAAGTCAAAATCAATAATTAATTTTAATCATTATTTTATAAACCCAAAATTTTTCAAACACATATTTTATTAACTTTTATTAAAATATATTAAAATTTTGATTTTAATCACCACTAAACAGGGTTAGGTGGAATCCGATACGATGATCAGATGGTCACCACGTGTTCAGGTACATGTCAGCAGGACCATGTGGTGAACATGAATCAAAGCTGCTACATGTACAGTGAAGTGGTCCATTTCCCTGACTGATCCTCACAATATGGGGTCTCACTTTTTTTTTTTTTTTTTTTGCATTATTTATTCACATGGGTCTCACTACATGTGAGTGGATGTTATCCAAGTTGTAATGAACAGTTATGTACAAGTAGTTTAATTCAACAGGAATATCTAGTAATGATAAGATTAAAGACCCAATTGAGCTCAGCTACACCTCATTCCTTATGGCAACCTGCTATCAACTAAATATCAAAATCAGTTGTGATATGTGTATATGGGTGTGTCGTGTACACATAGATTTTTTTCTATCAAAATAAACCCCCAAGATTGGGACCATGCATCTGTCCGATTTGGACTATTTACTATTAGTTACTCGATGACCAATTATTTCAAACTTAGTACACCTGGTCCGGAACAACACATGTTTTAAAACAAAGCCTACGTTTGTAGTTATATTTTTCCTCTTTTGGCTGATCTTGTGTTGAGATTGCACAATATTTTGCTTAATGTGTAGCTTGTAGTGATCGGCCTAATGGCCAACCTTCCAAGTAACCATGCTTAATATTTTGTCAAGTATGAATTTGCCCGCCCTTGTAAACAACATTCTTGATATCCATGCTAATTATATAGCATGGTATTTAATAGACCGAATCCTGCAGGCACATGGTTATGATTTTAGGCCATAATTGATTGGGATAGATTTTTCATGAAAAATGGAAAACAATTTTCATTTCCCCATTTTGCCATGTTTGATGGCACTTTTTTTTCTAGGGAATTGATTTTCCTCCTCTTGCCTCGTGTGATTGATTTGCTTGATTTTTGTGGAAATTGTTTTTCCACCTTTTTTGTGGTAATTTTTTTTCCATCTTTTTTGGGGGGATGGAAACAAATTTTATTCCCAATTGTTAAAAATAATAATAATAATAAATCCTATTAATTGATAATTTTCATGAAAAAAATCAAACGAACACCAATTTTTTTGACAATCCAAGCAAATTCTGTCCCCAATTGAAAGTTATTTTATCCCTTTAATTGACAGTTTCAATAAAAACTAAAGTTAAACGGAAACCAAACCTTCAACATTTTCCAGGTGAAAAATGTAATTCAATTTCCTGCAATTCATTTTCTTTCCACCCAAATTCCACATTTGATATCAAACGAACCCTTAGTTTTATTTTGAGGAACTGTAACACCCCAAATTTTTATAAATCTTGAAGTGTTGCAAAAATTTTACTTTTCTTTGAGTTAAATGTGGAACGATAAAAATAAATTAAATTGAAATATCCATAAATTTAAACAAAGCATGAGAATTATATCTTAAAAACAAAACATAAACACCTAACTAATTAAATAACACGTTTTTGAACACATTAAACTAAATAATAAATTTAAAAATAGAAAACTTAATGATTTTAGTTTTCAAATCCTCTAGGCAGTTCGCATCACAATCCCACCACCATTTAAATCGATTCAAATTAACCTGAAAAATTATTGTAAGAGTGAGTATTTAAAAATACTTAGTAATATACGTGCAGTTTCTATAACAATTACATAACAATAAAACAAACACTTCATACCAATATTCTTTTATGGAGTATATTGATGATCAAGTGACACACCCATCTTAGGTACTCTTAAAATCTTGTAGGATTTCATATCTCTTTCTAAAGAACCCAAAGTCTATTGGGCAATTCATGCATAAATTACTGAATATAAAAGTATACGAAAACAAATCACTTCCACAAAACTACAAAAGTATCTTACATCGTTTTGAAATGTTGAAAAGAATAAAATTTCGCATGTAAAAATCCTCCTCTTATTTTTCTATACTTTTTCCTCTCATCTCTCTCTACCATGAGTCCGTGACTGTTTATTTTTTATGGTGAAATAATGAAAATTCTTGCAGTATTTATAGTTGAAATTCTCATTTGTGTTTGTATGCAACTAGAATTGGAAAAACTATGTAATACTAGGAATTTTAATAAGAATTGGTTTCAAATGGTAGAGTTAGTAGTATACTCTACTATTGATTTCCTAGTACAATCATTCAATTAACAATAGAACACTTGGCCAACTTGGACTTGTTTCAAAAAGTAGTATTTGAATTGTATTATGTCCCTGTTTGATTCCCATTTTCTCAAAATTCATTTTTCTCTCTTTTCTTTTCAATCACATATTTTTCAATAAAATAATATTACACACAAACCCAAAAAAATTTCTTAATTTTTAACCTTACATTCTCCATCAATCAATTATTCAAAATGCATTTTCTTCCCCAAAATGGGAATCAAACGTTACATATATATTGATTTCATATCAAATGAACCTGTTGTAGGAATTAGAAGAGAAAAAAGAATTTTACTTAAATTAATATTGCAAATCCCCACCAACTCTATTAATCTATTATTCTTTTAATCGAACTTAAATTGATGTAGTCTAATCAAAAAATAACTTTTTCTCGTGTTGAAAACCTCTAATTAATTAAGAGCTATAAAAAAAAGTTTAATATCAATACACTTATCTTCCCCCATCAAACTCTAATTATTTAACCAAAAAATATAAGAGTTTAAAACATATTTCACTTTAGTCCCTCAATTTTAAAATATAAATATATAGCATATAGAAAAAATAAATTTTATTCTATAAAATTTTTGAGGTGTTACAACTTTGCTACACAAATAGGGTTGAGGACAGGGTTTAAAAACAAGGAACGCGTGTCAAACACTGATTGACCAGTTAAAAAAAAGGTACTAGACAAGTGCTAACACACAACACCTATTTTCAAACCCAGTCATTTTCACTTGTTTGAATAGCTTTATCCTTATTTTGACGTAGTTGAGACTGGGTCATGATGGATCCTATGTCCTTGGCCACAACTTGGAAAAGATAAAGATTAAATAGCCAAATGCTTGAATTTGGCTCTAAAAATTTGAAAAACGAAATTTTAAGATGAACTGGTCAGTTCTTAACTTATTATAATAGATATTCATTTTTTAAATTTTTACATTCTGGTTTTCCGATGTCTCATGTTCAGAGCATCGGTACTATTTGACGATTGGTAACACTATTTATCAAGAACTATGGGTGGAAAAAACTTGAAAAAAAGTGTATACGAAATCTTTAACTCAACTAGCTTACATCTCAGTTTTCTCCATTAAAATGGAGTTTAGATTAATCTAAGGGTTAATTTCACAAACTGTCACTGAATTTACATGAAAATCACAAAACGGTCATTGAATTTTAAAACTTACAGAAAAAGGTCACTCAATTTACATGCGGTTTCACTAACGGTCACTGAAAGGACCTTTACGATTTGAATTCAAACTTAAATAACCAAAACCCTTGAAGATAGAACCTTGAAGACCAAACCACCAAATCTTGACAAAAATGAACTTTTTCTCTCTATTTTTGGATGAGTTTTGAGCTACCCGAAAACGTGAAAATCTAGGAAAATTTTCAAATTTTTTGGGCGAGTTTTGCGGCAATTTTTTGGCCACTTCCAACCACCAATACCATAGAAATTTGATACCATTGGAAATCCCACGATGTCTTTTTCAATTACTACACAAAATCTCCCAATAACTCCAAATGACTCGGCCGGAATAAACCCACAAAATCAGCTATCCAAAGTCCGCCCAAATTTTCCCATTTTTGTAACCAACTTTGTGGGCTTATTCCGGCCGAATACCTTGGAATTATGGGTATATGTTGGGGGGTAATTGAAGAGGACATTGTGGGCTTTCCAAAGGTATCAAATTCCAACGATATTGGTGTCGGAGGGTGCTGGAAAATTACCTCAAACTCGTCCAAAAAATCTGAAAAATTTGCCAAGATTATCACGTTTTAGGAGTAGCCGACTTTGTGAGTTTATTCTAGCCGAAATCCTTTGTATTTATGGGATATTGTGGGTGGTAATTGAATAGAAAATTGTAGGCTTTCCAAAAGTATCAAATTTTGGCGGTATTGATAGTCGGAAGTTACCGAAAAGTATTGCAAAACTCTTCCAAAAAATATGAAAAATCTGCCCAGATTTTCGTTTTTTCGAGATGCCGACTTTGTGGGTATATTCCGACCGAATGCTTTGGAGTTATTGGGATATTTTGGGTGTTAATTAAAGAGGACATTGTGGGCTTTCCAAAGGTATCAAATTCGATGGTATTTATGGTCGGAAGGTGCCGAAAAATTGCCGCAAAACTTACTTAAAAAATCTGAAAATTTGCCCAGATTTTCACGTTTTCGGTAGCCGACTTTGTGGGTTTATGGACACATATGGAACGTACAAGCCAAGTCCAAAATCCACTCGTCGTCAAGTTTGGATTCCACGTCAAAAATATTCAAAACATCTCCATCACTCAAGTAGTTCTCAACTATGTTGGTCTCATCTTAAGTGTTTGATTAATTCCCATGATTTGCAGCTGAAGTACCTTTATTCTGCAATTTTTCGCAATCTCTTTTAATGTGTCCTTTCTTCTTGCAATAATAGCAAACCTGATTACTGAAACTCGACCATGACTTACCCCTTCATCAATCACCATGACCCATAAGATCTCTATCTCTCGATTCAGATCCAACCAGATGCTTCATCTTCTCCTTTGAAAACAAAGCATCATATACGTCTTCAATGGTGAGAGTATCACTATAATACAAAATCGTGTCCATAAACGAAGTAAATTAAACGGGCAACGAACACAACAGGATTAATGCCAAATTTTCTTTGTCATACTTTACATCTAATGCATCCAAATCAGTAACGATCTCCTTGAACATAACCATATGATTTTTCAAAGATCAGCTTTCTGTCATGCGATGAGAATACAACCTCTGCTTCAAATGCAATTTTCTTGTCAAACTTTTGGTCATGCACAATTGTTCCAACTTCAACAACAACGCAACTGCTGTCTTCTCCTTCAAAACGTTCGAAAGAATATTGTTAGAGAGATGAAGATGAATCTATGAAAGTGCATTCCGATTCTTCCGTTGTTTCTCCTTTGTTGTCCAAGTTGAGGCATTTTGTCAAATCCCAACAATTCATCATCCAAATTCATCTGTGCCAACACAGCTCGCATCTTTACTTACCACAATGAAAATCTTGTATTGCGATCCAAAAGAGAAATTTCATACTTTATGATTTTCGTCGATAACTATAAAAATAAATGAGGGAATAATTTTTTGTACTGATACAAGGGAGAAAATACACTTAAATAGATTACAAGGAAAAGAGTCCTCCTAAAGTTATGGGATATTTTTCCATAAAATAATATTCTATCCCTAATAATAAATTGATAACAATATTCTATCACTAATAACAATTGATAAAATCCCTATGTGATTTGATTTTGTCTACACTCCCCCTCAAGCTTGGCTGTAGTTATTGATGAGACCAAGTTTGCTTATAAGAAAATCAAATGTTTGTTATGTTAGCCCTTTCGTGAGTATATCAGCAAGTTGTTGAGAAGTAGGCACGTATTCAATACTGATAATATCTCTATCAAGCTTTTCTTTGATAAAATGTCGATCTACCTCCACATGTTTAGTCCTATCATGATGGACAAGATTATGAGCTATACTAATAGTTGACTTGTTATCACAATAGAGAAGCATAGCTTCCTCATATTTGATCTTCAACTCTTCCATCACTCTTTTTATCCAAATAAGTTCACAGACTCCATGAGTCAAGGCTCTATACTCAACTTTTGCACTGCTTCTTGCAACAACGGACTGTTTTTTACTACGTCATGTCACTAAAATTTCCCCACAATAAAATAAAATACCCAGATGTAGATTTCCTATCATCAATGGAGCCAACCCAATCTACATCAGTGAATGTTCTTATTTTTCGATCATCAGTTTTTGCAAAAAAATAACCCATTTTCAGCTGTTTACTTCAAATACCTTAATATTCTATATACTGCATCAAGGTGACCTTGACATGGTGCATGCATATACCGACTCACTAAGCTTATGGCAAAGGTTATGTCGGGTCTTGTATGTAAAAGATAGATGAGCTTTCCAACAAGACATTGATAGCTTTATTTGTCAATAGAATCTCCTTCAAATATTTTTGTATTATTACCAAGTTCAATTGGAGTTTTACTTAGTTTACAACCCATCATGCCGGATTCTTCTAATAGATCCAGAACGTATTTCCTCTGTGAAACTGAAATACCTTTCTTACTCCTTGCAAATTTCCATTCCCAAAAAATATATCAAAGCTCCAAGATCTTTGATTTTGAATTCTTGTGCCATACTATGTTTAATTCTTTCTATCTCCTCAATATCATTTCTAGTGAGAATGATATCATCAACGTACACAATCAAAATAGTTGTCTTCTCATCTTCAAAATGTTTGAAAAACAATGTATGATCAGTTTGGCCTTGAATATAACCAAATTTCTTGATTCCTTTTGAGAAACGGTCGAACCAAGCACGTGAGGATTGTTTCAAACCATAGAGTGACTTGTTGAGCTTGCAAACAATCTAACTACCCAAGTTTTGTTCAAAACCTGGCGGTTGACTCATATAAACTTTTTCTAGCTCACCATTAAGAATGGCATTCTTTACATCGAGTTGATGTAATGGCCAATCAGAATTTGCTGCCAATAAAAGTAGAATTCTGATAGTATTCAGTTTTGCTACTGGGGCAAAGGTTTCAGTGTGATCAATCTCATAGGTTTGTGTAAAACTTTTGGCCACCAAACGTGCCTTATATCTTTCTACAGAACAATCGGCCTTATATTTTACTGTGAACACCCATTTGCACCCTACAACGCTCTTTTTTTGAGGTAATTTCACCAAACTCCAGGTATTATTTTGTTCAAGAGCACGCATCTCTTCGAATACTGCAGATTTTCCATTCAGGGATAGTTAATGCCTCCTCAATAGACTTAGGAATAATTACATTTGACATATTTGAAGTAAAGTTACGAAATGAAGATGTTAGATTGGAATAGGAGATGAACTTGGATATAGGATGTTTAGTACAAGACCTAACACCCTTTCTAACTCCTATTGGAACATCTAGATCAAGATTAGGACTCAAATTACCTGACACATTTGGCAAGTGAGGTTCTACCATCGATTTGACTTCTTGACTATGAGTAGAATTCATGATGTCTTTATTGCCTTGGGGGACCTTCCTTCTAGAGTAGACATGTAACTCTTACTGATTAGGCATAGTCAATTCTTTCCTTGTTTCCCACACTGGTATACTGTTAGATGGTTGATCTTGTGTGGGAAGACTTGCTCATTTATTGGAACACTGATAGGGATTGACTCTAATGTGGGAATAGTGGTCGAGATTGACTCTGATGTGGGAATAGTGGTCTCTACTCCGAGTAATGGCAAGTTAAGGGTGTCCCATGAACAACAAGCTTCTTTATTCGGATTCTCCCCCTGAAGGGAAGTTGGAGAGAAATAAGGGATATCCTCAAAGAAAGTAACATCACAAGAGACGTAGAGTTTCTTATTTTTTGGACAATAGCATCGATAACCTTTTTAGGTTAGAGAGTATCCAATGAAGATGGTCTTGAGGGCTCGGGGATCAAGTTTGCTTCTATCATGGGTATGAACATGGATAAAAGTTGTACATCTGAAGGTCCTTAAAGGAAAAGCATTTGAGTAGGTTTGAGTAGCTGTTGGTAAGAATAGACAGACAAGTTTTGATCTTTATTGAGCGATTTAGTAGACGATTTATGAGATGAGCGGCTGTGAGAACCGCATCTCCCCATAAATATTTTGGGATATTCATGGTAAACATGACAGCACGAGCCACTTCTAAAAAGTGTCGATTTTTTCTTTCGGAAACTCCATTTTGTTGTGGAGTATCAACACACGAACTTTGATGTATAATCCCATTTTTCAACAGGTAATCGCCAAGGATAGAATTGAAATATTCTTTGTCATTGTCTGTTCTAAGAATTTGGATATTAGTCTGGAATTGAGTTTGAATCATTTTGTGGAAAGTTTGGAATATTTGACAGGTTTTAGATTTTTCACGAAGAAGATAAACCCATGTGGTGCGTGTGTGGTCATCAATGAATGTGATAAACCATCTTTTGCCATTTAAAGTTGTGATTTTTTATGGTCCCCATATGTCACTATGGATTAAAAAAATGGTGTGGTTGGTGAATATGTTCGTGGAGGAAATGAAGTGTGAGTGCATTTTGTAAGCTGACAAATTTCACAATCGAATGAAATAGAACTTTTATTATTGAAGAAAGATGGGAACAAACATTTTAAATAAGAATAACTAGGATGACCAAGTCTATAATGCCATAACATTATTTTCCTATTATTAGAAATAGAAACAGCAGCCACACCAGAAGCAAAATTTTGTCGATTCCATGGAAAATCACTGTCAAAGTAATAAAGGTCATCATGAACCTTAGCATTGTCAATCGTCCTCCCCGATGATAGTTCTTGAAATTGACATGACGAAGACGAGAATTTAGCAACACAATAATTATCACTAGTAATTTTGCTAACAAATATCAAATTGCATTTCAAGGCAGGGACATAAAGGACAGATTTAAGAACAATGTGCTGAAAAAGTCTAATGGTACCAATCTCAGCAACAGAGGTAAAAGATCCATCAACAATTTTAACAGTGGTATGGTTAGAAAAAGGTATATAGGAATAAAAGAGATTATATACACCTGTCATATGATCAGAGGCCCCTGAATCAATGATCCAAAGATCCTTAGATTGAATTGTAGAATGTAAGGCTGAATGAAAGTTACCAGATTGAGTCACAGAGCATGATCCAATTTGGGAACCTGATGAGGGATTGACCTGAGAGGAGGATGACTGATTTAGGAGGCAAAAAAGATGTTCAATTTGTTCTTTGCTGAATGGTGCAGAAGAGTCAATGTATCCAGTCTTGTCTTGCCTGAATTGAGTCTGGTAGGCTAGCCCATCAGTTTGTTTTCGTGGCTTCCAGTTGACTGGTTTGCCATGTAGCTGTCAGCATTTCTCTCTAATGTGGTCATGGCAATTACAATGATCACACAATAGTCGTTCTCCAGGTTTGTATGCCTTGGCAGGATTAGATTGCCCACTGGAAGAGAAATTTTTGGACACTAAAGCTGATCCTTCTAGGGCAGATAGAAGTGGTGGTGGGTCATCTGTTAACATCACCTTTCGATGGCCCTCTTCACGTCGAACTTCAGCAAACGCTTCCTCTGTGGAAGGAAACAGATCTTGTGCCACCACTCGACCTCATACCTTATCTAAATTTCATTTGAGACCAGCAAGAAAATCATAAACTCGTTCCTTTTTCAGGTTGCACCGTTGTTTGACACTACACGCAGCGCATGAGGCATCATCTTCAAAAAACAGGTCAAGTTCTTGCCAAACATCTTGAAGGTCGGAGAAATACTGAGTCACGGACTTAGAGCCCTGTTTCATCTCTTTCAATTTGGAACGAAGTTCAAAAATTTGGGAAGCATTTCCAAGATCAGAGTACATCCGACGAGCAACATCCAGACATCTTTGGTTGTTTTAAAGAGATATTGACGGCCAACTCTAGGCTCTATCGAGTTAATAAGCCAGGAAAGGACAATAGAGTTCTCGGCCTACCAAATCATATATGTGGGATCAACAAGGTTAAGAGCAAAGAGTTCACCGGTGAGATAGCCTAGCTTTCCTCGATCGCAGATGATAATCTTGACGGATTGAACCCACTGCAAATAGTTTTTTTCCCTCTAATTTGTGGGCTGTGATGTGAAGAGAGACTGCGTAGCTACCGAAGAAAGAGGCGACAAAAATCGGAGTGACTGAGGTTGGACGCTCGGTTGGAGACGAGCCAGAAGTGAGAGAGACAGGAACTTCTGGGGTTGAATTTGAATGCTCAACTTGGGAATGGTTAGACACGGCAGAGGTTGGGTTATTACTTGTCTTAGTTGTCTCGTTATCAGCCATAAGAAATTAGCCATTTAGCTCTGATACCGTATAAAAATAAATAAGGGAATAATTTTCTGTATTGATACAAGGGAGAAAATACACTTAAATAGATTACAAGGAAAAGAGTCATCCTAAAATTATGGAATATTTTTCCATAAAATAATACTTTATCCCTAATAACAAATTGATAACAATATTCTATCACTAATAACAATTGATAAAATCCCTATGTGATTTGATTTTGTCTACAATAACAGAAACCTCGAACAAAATCACAACTAGTAGCTCTGATATCACTTCTTGGGAACCAAGGAAGCTATATGACAGAATATGAAGTATATGATCACATACAGAAAACAAGGTTAAAGACAAAAAAATAGATTGGTAGAGGAATAGAGTATTTTATTCAACAACCAATGGAGAAAATAATATTGTTACTATTTATAGGGTACATGCCAAAACCCTAGAAATAACCTAAAAGATGAAAACCATGTCAAAATACACATGAAAACAAAAAAGGGGAAAAAAAATCTCGCGACGCCGTCGCTCGAGCTCTGGCCTAGCGCTAGACGAGTGACAGCCCAATCGCTCGAGCGATAGTTGGGACGACAGACGAGCGTCGGCTCTCGGCTCCAAAAACATGCCTATTGCTCGAAGCGGTAAGCGAGCGACAGTCTAGCGCTGTAAATCCGATTTTTTCCTCTTGGACATTATTTTGACATCTTCAACCCCATTACATCTAATCACACAACCCTAGACCGAATTTGGATCACAAACCCAACATACATAGGCCAACCCGATATCAAACTAACAAGATAAAATCAAAGATTTTACAAACCCAGTTTGGACACACAATTATATATTACATTAGCCGTGAAGTTGCAAAGAAAAATAAAGAAAATAATATGACCTCAAGGAGTGCACAAAGGGTAGGCCACCCATACGTGAGTATGTTATATGCATTTATAAATTACTAATGGCACATGGAAAGGAAAGGTGTCTCAAGCGAGTTGGAGAAAATTTTCTTAGAGACGTAGTTTAAATGTAGTTAAGCTATATCCAATTCATTGTCGCCTCTAATAGGTTACATCGCCTGCAGTATTCTGTGAAATGGTACAATCTTGAAATTGAGAAAATAATTTTCAAAGCATGCATTGCTGCGTCAAAGTTAAAATCCCTGAATCATCAGGCAATTTTGGAAAAGATTCTATCACTAACAAAGAATTTGGAGATGAATTTGGTTGTGCACCTGACTGAACTGGGATATTCTCCTGTTTAAGCAAGTCAACTACTGGATCGATGAGAATCTTGCGACTTCCTGCACCCACATCACTTGCACCAGAACACCCGAACAAATATTTTCTAGAAGAAAGAAATATGTGCTATAAATACCCTATGAAACAAATTACTTATTCCCTTCTCGTGATTCTGTAACTGGCTTCTCATTGGCACTGCTCGCTGTAACGGTTTGCATTTCAAGCAGCTTCTCCTGTTCTTCTTCATTCTCTTGAGCCTTCACTTCTTTTGCAGGCTTAGATCTGTGGCTTGTAGATTGCTGATACATGATACCACCAATCATGCAAATTAAGAGTCCAACTGTTCCCACAAAAGTCGAGTGTTTGTCCCAAATAACAAGATTTATCACAACTGTCAGAAGCTTGTTCACTATTCCAAGAACAGTGAATCCTGTAGCTGAAATTGCTCTACGGCAAGAGAATCCAAAGAAAGATATAGCTAAACCAAACAAGCAAGACAGCCCAACTGGCAAGACAACCTGAAAGGAATGCCAATGCGATTCATCTGAAATCTCATGCTCTATCTTTTTCAATTCTCCCATTATAAGCAACTCCAATGGAAACAATAGCAAAGCCTCAAGATTATTGTACAACACGAGGCCCCATGTATTCAAACCAATAGTCATAACTACATGCTTAATGTAAACAAAATCTATGGACATGCTAATCAAGTAAGCCAAAGCCCAACTATAAGCCGTGAGAGTGAACTGATAATCTGTTATGACATAAAGCACACTGCCAGCAAATATAGTATTAAGGGACAACCATGTCTTCAGCGCCGGCCAAGGCTGGTGCAAATACAGGGTCTCTCCTATAGCAACAAATATGGGGACCACCGAACGGAAAACAATGAATGTATCGACATTGGCGTGGAGGAGGAGCTCACTATTTGTAAACAGCGACAGATAGAATATAATTGCAGCAGGCAGGAACCGCCACATTATAACAAGATCAAGCTTATCATGCTCTATTATCTTAAGCCACCCACAAATTAGCACTCCAGCAGCACTCGTGCAGTACTGCAACGCCGTTAGAGCTCCAGGGTAAGGAAATCTCGTGACAGCCCATTTGTTGATGATTGAAAGCAATGAAGCCGAAATGCAATAACCTGCAGCTATACCATAAATTGAGATGTGCTGGAGCAAGCTACTATACCACGTCGATTGGGGTGAGGGGCATATTGATTGAACATCCAATGCCTTAATGGCATTCCCATCTTTAGGATTTTCCACATCATTGGACATCTAACCTGAACATTTAGCACATTAGCTATATTTTTTGTTACATACTTTTCAATATAAAAAATTACAAATAAATTTACCAACTCAGTAATTCCAAGTCCATTTTTCAAACTATAATACGTTAACTCCGAAACATTCCAAAAAAGAGTTCGAAATAGGTAATGAATTGCAACATTAAGCAAGAAAGACGAAAAGCCAAATAACTACTAGCGCAGATATTTATTACATACTTTCAAACACCATAGAATTAAAAATAGTTACCAATTAAGCAATTCCAATTCCATGTATCAACTATATCACATTTAACTCCAGAACAGCAAAAAATATTTCATTCCCACTTTTAAAAATTCGAAATCACATGCAATAAAAAGGAATACTGAATCAAAATAGAAGCAAAATTACTCATTATTAAATTGAACCGTAAAACCAACACAAGTTAGAAGTGTGACTATCTAATTTACCTTTCGGGTACTAAAGATTGATGTAATTAGCTGCCGCCTTTAGATTTTTTTATCACCTTATAAGTTATAACCCTGAGATTTGCCCTTCGCGGTGACGGTGGATTTGTCCCGGTGTGAAACCCAGAAATTGAAAATTGGATCTCGCGTCAGTGTGTGAGAGAGAGCTAATGATTTTTACACGTTTTCCTGTTGATTGTTTTAAAATCATATATTCATTCATTTGACCTTGTATTTGATTTTCAATCTATTTAATTCTCGGAACTTTGGGTTTGATTGCAAGAATCAAAATTAGGGTGAAAAAAATAAATTATAAGGAATTAAATTATTTAGAATTTATTTTATCGAGAATTATCGATTAATTATATTTGATTTGAATAATTTTTCACCTAAAAAATTTAGAAATTTTCGATCTTTTAATATTCGTTTGTCCATGTTTTTATGAAAATGATCAATTAAAGGGATAGAATTTATTATAATTGGGGATAGAATTTGTTTCAACTGTCAAAATAATAATAATAATAATAAAAAAAAATCGAATATCATTCGTTTGCCTTTATTTCTCATGAAAATTGTCAATTAAATGGATAATTTTTTTTATAATAGGGACTAGAATTGGTTCCTATTGACAAAAAAATAAAAATAAAAACTTGAAGAAAACTAATTGATGAGAATTTTTTTTGCCTATTAAACAAGAAAATTTGGTGAAATTGAAATTTAATTTTCTATTTTCCATGAAAAATTTTTGATATCAAGGCTTAATAATATCTATAGTTGATAAATATTTTCAATATTTCTCCTCCTCGCTTACTTTTCCTCTCTATCATTATATACTCTTACAAATATTCGAATGTCCCCTTCTAAAAAATATTTAGATTCACTCATAAATTGAGTCGACGTAAAGTTTGTGCAAATATTAATTTTCTCTTCCTTTACTTTATATTTCAACTGCTTGGAGCTTGGTTGGCATGTGTTAAAGAAGAGATTATTGGAATGCATTATAACCATGCCGACTCCTCGAAAAAATAAGGGGCGTTTTTTTCGTATTTCAATTTTGTGTTTTGAGTTTTGAATTCGTTTTGTATTTTGTATTTTGGGTGTCCATTTTGAGATTGTTGAAAACTCGTTCTTTTTGTCGTTTTGAAAAAATATATTTTTCAACCTATATTTTTTGAGTTTTGGCAGATTTGTGAAGAAAACAGTCAAAACGTAAAAAAAAAAAAAAAAAAAAAAAAAAGTTATTTTCTGTTTTTTTAACAAAATTTTCAACCGTTTTCAAAAACTCGTTTTTAAAAATGGGAAAGAGAACGAGTTTTCAATGTTTTGAAAAATCGAAAATAGAAAATGATTCGAAAATAGTAAAGAGAACGCACCCTAAGCCCTCTTTGTTCACTATTATAAATACAAATTACCTTTCATTTTCAATTAATTTGTGATTCCCATATACAAGTTTTAGTTTGGTTTATGTCCACTCCCCCTCTTTCTGATATATTTTTAATAAAGTCACTCTTATGAGTAGAGTACTTCTTCAATTCATACGAGAGACCAGTAATCAAATGTTGGGATTAACAATCTTTCAACAATTCAATGCACTAACCAAAAAATTTAGGCTATCGGCATTCTAAAAGGATACTTTTAAAATTGACCTGATAGAATAGGGGATTTTTAAGATTGACCTCTTTGACTAAAAAATGATAAAATGTCTATATTACTCTTAATGAAATGAGTTTTTATATATTGCAGGATATATCCTTATCTTAGAATAGTTTTTCAATTTTGTCCTGTATTATTCATATCTCGAATTCTAGCATATAAATTCATCCTTTGATCTAATAGATTGACATAATCTTCCATATATCTATCAAAATTCTCTCCAAGTATATAATATTCTTCAGACGATGATTGGTCTATTCTTTCCATTTGAGAGATAATATTATTTATTTTTTCTAATAAAATTTCTAATAAGTTATCTAATCCTTCAATTGTATATCCTGGCATGTTATATTAATCTAAACAATGCTAATAAAATAAATATTAAATACAAACATTTAGATAATTTAGCCATGCAAATATTCAGATAAGTAATCCCAACGATTCTTTAAGATTTCAGAAAATATCTTTCTAAATTTAACAAAAATAATAGTTTTACCTTAGTTTTGATCTCAAATCTTTATTCGTAGAACTGAGTAACCTTCAGGTTCTGGATCTGCAAATGGCTCATTTCAATGGCCTTCTGCCTCTACGGGATAATTGCTATTCCAGCTTTCCACCTTCACTGTGTCAGTTCTTTGAATTTGGATTATAGATATTAACTAAAGAAAACTTTCTTTCTGTTAAAATAAGAAAGAAAATTTTTCTTCAATCTTTCAAGAATCTATGGGATGAAATGTTTAGAAACTCATGATATTTTTTAAAGACAATTTGGATCTGAAATAACTGGAAATTTTATTGATATCTAAAGGCTGAAATATGATTACAATAGAAGACAGGAAATTGTTTGGCTATCTCACAGTTTGAGTGCTCAACCAACTCTACCTTTTTCATTAGCCCAAAGGCTTCTATTTATACACAAATTTGAAGATAAATTACATCATTGCTTACATCATACTAATAATATTTTATTGCCTCGTGCTTTTCATCAAGAGTCTCATGGCCCCTCCATCCTTTGTTGTTTTGTTACATTTTCTTTGATAAAGGACACAGTCCTTCTATAATTGTCCTTCAAATCTTATTTTTACATACAGTTGGTAAGATTCTCCTGTAGCATTTTGGACACCTTTCCTCCATGTGTTTATCATTTTCATCTTTTTTATCTTTAATTATGTCGGCAAGTGGGACATTCTCTTACGCTGCATGTCTCTTGTATGGTCGTGAAAGGTCCATTGATTCGATGAGTGTCAAATTTCTCAATGTATCCTTTCAGAATTGTCGATTTTTCTCCTCCATTATTGGTGAGAAGAGTTAATCCTTCATATTGACACAAACATTTGAATTTTTTGTCATACAAGCTTTTTTCCATTTTATATAAGACTTTCATTCCTAAAACTCTTCGGGATTTTATCCATGATCTGGTGATTTTTGGTAATGGCCTTTTATTGTGACCGACCTCAATCTGAAAGTCTCTACTAACATATCCGATTGTTATAATATGTTCAGCAGGATAAAATATCATTCCATCAATTTCAGGACTGACTGAATAAAATTTTATGTATATGGACCTTCCTTTGGCAAATTTGGATACTTCAGATTTAAAAATTTCATCAAATCTTTCAATTTCTTTTAGATCTTTTCCGGGGTAGATATGATCTAAACATCCATAGTCTGTTGCCATTTTGACCATGACATGGTCTGCATCATTGGTAATTAGAAACTTTGGATAAACATGATCTCCTGAAGATATGAAATAGGAGTCATTTTCTTGTAATTCATAAACAATTTTGGCAAAAGATCTATATTCTTCTTCTTTTGCTGATAAAGGGGTATCATCATCTTCATCAGTTCTGATTTTAATAACCCTTGTATGTTCATCATTGGATTTTATGGTCAACTTTCTGGGACTTTCTGTATCTCTTTTGATAGTGCTGGGTCCACTACTGCTTTCGCATTGTGGATCACACATTGGTACCTGTTGGTATCCCTGTTTGGTATCATAGGATTGTGTCAAGACATGAACCCTTGTATTATTTGTATCAGTAGACATTAATTGTGCTTCAAGAGTATCAATTTTGTCTTTCATTTCATTTGTAACATTGACATGGGATTCACTAATCTCAAGTAATAATTTAATATTATGACTTAAGAGCTCAGCTAATGTCTTCATCCCAATTTTTATATCATCTGCTTCTTCTTTGGCATAGGCTGCCGCAGATTTCATTTCTGATATCATCTGTTTGATATTATCCATCTCCAAATTCAATGTTCTTGCTTAAAAAATCAGCAAGATAATTATTTGTACCTTTAATATGAATAATATCAAAATTATAGAATGATAAATATGCTTGCCATCTATGTAATCTTCTATATTGGGGTTCCATTGGTAATTTATTTCTAACAAGTCCTGCAACTTGAGAATTTTCAATTTCAACAATAAATTTTTTAGATAATAAAAATAATGAAAATTTCTTTATTCCTCTAATAATTGCTAATAATTTTTTTTCATGAGTAGTATAATTTATTTCTGCTTGATTAAAAGTTCCACTTGAATATCTACATATTTCATTTAAATCTGTTTTTAATATTGCTGCCCGATATTTATCTGAGGCATCAGTATTCACTATCAAATTATTCTTTTCATTTGGTAATCTTAATTTTGGTAAATTTTTACATTCTTCTTTAAATAGTCTAACTATTTATGTATGTTCTTCGTCCATCCTTTAGTATTAGTTTTTCTAAGTAAAATTTGTATTTTATGTCTCTTTTTTGAAAGATTTTCAATAAATCCTTCTGTATAATTTAAACATCCTAAGAACTTTTGTATTTGTTCCTTAGATTCTAATTTATCAGGAAAACTTTTTATCTTTTTAGATATATGAGACTGTAATTTTATTCCATTTTTATTTATAATTAATCCAAAAAATTCTATCTCAGATTTTTCTATAATAGCTTTCTTTTCAGATAAGACTATTCCTTCTTTTTGACATTCTTTTAGGAATTTTATAATATGATTTTTATGATCATTTTTATTTTCTGAACATATTAGTATATTATCAACGTATACTAATAAGAAATCATTATATTTTCTAAAAATATTATCCATTCTTGTTTGAAATATTTGATGTGCATTTTTTAATCCAAATGGCATAACTATCCATTCGTATTTACCTTGAGGCGTACTAAATGCCGTATATGGTATTGATTTTTCTTCCATTTTGATTTGCCAAAATCCTGACTTACAATCAAATTTTGAATAATACTCTTTTTCTTTTGTAAGGTTTATTAAAACATCTTTATTTGGTAAGAAATATCTATCAAATTTTGTGTATTTATTTAATTCTTTATAATTTATTACCATTCTTGGTTTTCCTCGTACTTGTTCAGAGTGTTTCATTACTATAAAGGCTGGACTATTATATGTTCCATTACTAGCTCTGATTAATTTCATATTTTTTAATTTTTTAATTTATTTTTTAAATTCTTGAGTATCTTGTATAGTGTACATCATTGTTTTACTCTTATTATTACATTTTCTGTTAATTCTATTTTTGCCCTTGGATGTTCATGTTTCCAATAAACTAATGGATTTTCAATATAGATATTTCCTATCTTTTTTATTATTTCTTCTATTAATTCTGATTTTTCTGTTGTTTGTATTTTTTGTATTTTAACAGTTGTTTTTATCGGTATTTTTATTGTCCTTTCACCACACTGGGCTGACTGAACTCTGTATGGTTTAAATTCTCTTGAAATTTTTAGTAGATGTCCACATGGTGTTTTTAACATAATCATATAGTTATTTTGTTGGTAATATTAAAATTGTTGAACAAAGTCATTCCCTAATAATATATCATATTCTAATACATCATATGTATATACTTTGTTTATAATTATTTTTTTACTTTCTAATAGGATTTCTACCTTTTCTTTATTTTTAGTAATGGGTGTCGATATTCCCGTGACACCTGTTATTTTTATAGTATTATCATTGTTCCAATTTTTTAACAAAAATGTTTTGATAATAGTTATATCACTTCATATATCTATTAAGGCGCATGTTGTTATATTAGTTTCTACAATAGTAATTTGTATATATACTGCTAATGGAAATGTTATTACATTATTCATTCTTTTGGACAAAACAATGTCTTATTATTATGTGTTATATAGATTCCTTCTTTATTAATATTATAATAATTTAAGACTTGTAAAAAACTCATTCCTAATAATATATGGTAATGATCTCCCATACTATTATCTACATAACATGGTATTATCACTTCTTCTCCATCTAATACTATTGATATTTTTACTTCTAATTCACTAGTATGTGTTTTTCCATCAAAATTGATATATTTATACGATTCTACCCTTCTTTTTGTTAATCCTTTATCTCTATTTTTTGATATATGGCTGTTTGCTGCTCCTGTATCAATTATGATATTTTTTCCTTTCATATATTCTATTCCATTAAAATATTCTCCATATATTTGCATGCTTTCTATATTCCTTTTTACCATTATTTCTCGACTTATGCTCTTTCTTGGTATTATAGATGTACTATTATTTCTTCTCAATCTTCCATCTTTAAATTCTATTAAAGAATTATTTTCTATTTTTTCTGTTACATCTGATTTTGTTTTAGATATTTCTAATTCATATATTTCTGGTAATAGGTTTAGTTGTTTGTTTGGTTCTACAATATTTAATATGTCTTTACAGTCTTTGTGAATTTCTATATAGGGTTTTTTAGAGTAAATGTTTTCATAATTTGAGTTAGTAAATGTATATAATGCTCTATATTCTATGGTCATGATATGATTTCCTTTTTCTATAATATCCTTTCTATGTATTTTAAAATATAATCCTAATATTTCATTAAAATCTTTATCTTTTATTTATACACAATATTTTGGATAACATGTAAATATTAATTTTTTATATGCTAAATTTCCTTCTATAGTTCCTAAATGATTATCATTACTACTTAGTATTTTTTCATCATGTAAACTTACTGTTATTGGTGAATATATTCCTTCTCTGAATAAGGATTTGAACATTAATTGTATTCCTGCTAGATAAACATATTGTATCTTTTCTTTTTATTTTCCTTTTACTTTTGTCATTAATTGATCAACTGTAGATTTTGTTAATAATGCTAATTTATGACTTCCTGAAACTGTTCTTATATCTATTGATTTTTCTATCTTATGATATTCACTTATAGATACTCTTTTTCTTCTAAATATTTTATCGAATATTTTCTATTCTCCTAATTTTAAATCTAATGATAATTTTTCTATTTTTCTAAATGTATTATTATCAAATGTTACTTTTAATCCATATCCTTCAGAATTTTCTATTTCTTGTTTTTCTTCTATAGTTTCAGCTTCTTCTATTTCGTGATTCATTCTGATTCTGATATGTAAACCTCTTCTCCTTCATAATTATTAATATCTGTTATTTCTTCTAAATCACTTTCTATTTCTTCATATTTTTGTTGTAAAATTCTAACTTTCTTTGTAGTACAATCAGGGCTTATATGTCATATTTCTCCACAATTCCAGTATTTGCATTGTTTTTTATCCTTTTAAAACTCTTTTCTTTTTTGTTGATATTTTCTTTTAAAATATCTCCTATTTAGTTTTTGATATTTCCTTTTGAACTGTTTATATTTTTTATACTTTTTTTGTTTGAATTTTCTTTTATATTTTCTTTCTGGTCCACATCCCCAATTAATAGGTGTTTCTATTTCTTCGCAACAGATTCTTGTTAATTTTTCAGATTTTTTCATTAGTTGTCTATTTTTACATATTTCTGCTAATCTTTCAAATAGGAATTTTATTCTACTTCCTAATGTATCTGGTACAGAATTATCCTTTATATATCTTTCATATTCTATCTTAAAATATATATTCCATGTTCCTGGTAATTTAGCAAAATACATTTCTAAGTATGGTCCTTGATTTTCGTTACTATAAAATTGGGTATAATAGAAATTTCTAAATTGACATATATATTCTTTTATTTTACACATATCACATATCATAATGTTTATTAATCATAATCTTGCTTTTAATTTTTCTCTTCTAACTTCTTCTTCTGAATTTTTTATCCAATTTTCTCCTAGGAATTCATCTGATATATATTTTACTAACTTTGTTCTCTCTTGTGAGATTTTTTGCATTTCTGTTTGTATATTTCTTCTCATTAATAATTTAGTATCTTCAGTTACTCATTCCCACCAATTTCTTACATCTCCTCCAAACGATGCTATTAAATAGTCAATTCTTCTATTCGTAGATTCCCATGTATCATCTTAGTTATATAAAAAGAATAATATCATTGCATCTGCCCATTGTAACAAGGCTTTCTTAGTATCTATTTTACAATCTAAATCTAGTTTTGCTCCTCCATGATTTATTGGTTTATTGTAGTCTGAGTTTGGGGTAAATTGATCTTTATATTTTTCTATTCTATATTGTGGTATAATTCTGTCATAGTACTGCCTACAAGGTCTATGTGGCATTGGTGCATATCCTCCTTCTAATTCAGGAAATTCTAATTTTGGATTATTGCTTGTACTTCCTGGTGCTGGTGTTGGTCCTCCACCAGTATTCATTAATATCATAATTTTCTAATTCTTCTATACTTAATTGGTCAAAATTTTCTATTAGATTATCTATTTCTTCATTCATCATCTTTTTTATTTTTTCCTCTTTCTTCTGCATATTTTTCAAATTCTTTTTTCTTGTTCTAGGATTATGGGTAATATTTCTTTTCTAAATCTATCATCCATACTTCCAGGTTCATAATATCTTTCTGTTTCAACATGTTTCTTTCTTATTCTTGTCATTTCTCCTTTTATTCTATCTTTATCTATTTTTTTATCTGTTGATTTCATATTTTGTTTCATTTCTCTAATTTCTACTTTTAACATTCATACTTCATCTTTTAATTCTTTAGTTTCATTTATTAATTCATTTATTAATTTTTTTAGTTCATCAAATGATTCTGAAAAAGCCTTTATATTTTCCCATTTTTTACTTCTAATAAATATGATAATCTACACTTTTTATCTTTATTTTCATTGATGATTTTATTAAAACTTTCGATTGCTGTTTCATTATTAGGTAATTGATCATCTCTTACAGTTTCAAAATATTTTGTTTTTAATTCTAGTTTTTCGATTTTTAGTTTTCCTAACATTTTTTCTTGTGATTTATTTATATTTCCTGATGTTCCTAGTATATTTGAGGTTTTTTCTTGTATTTTGTTTAGATTTTTAACAATATTATTAAGCTTTCTAGTTACTTTATCATTACTCATTTATAGTTTATGATGATTCATATATTTCTCTATAATATAAAATACTTTCAAATTCTTTATTAATCATTTCATATACATATCTATCTTTTATAGATCATATACTTAATTTATGTAATATTTGTTCTTTTATTTCTCTAGGCAATTTTTTAATTATATTTAATGTTAATATTTTTGATTTATTAGGAATAGGTTCATAAAATATTTTATCTCATTTTTCTTCTTCTAATTTATAATAGTTATCTATCTTCTTAATTTTAATTTCCATAATTACTTATATTATTTTCTATTATAACATCTATTTCTTCTCGATCTATAGTTTCTAGAATAGTTTCACATATCATAAGATCTCTTATTATACTAATTTCTGTTTCCTCTATTATTTTCTTTCTAATATCTAAAGGTATATCTTTTAATTTTATAAGTATGATTTTTAAAATTTCTTTCTCTATTATAGATTTTCCTATTATTATCCCAAATCTATCTTTTTTAATCACATATCGATTTCCTAAATATTTTATTATCACGTTATGATCTATGGCTCTAATGCCAATTGAAATGGGGGGTACTAAGACCGTCTTCAAAATCTCAAAGTTTATTATTCTCGTAAATATTTAATAAATCGCAATAAAATTTATAAAATTCACTATCTTTTGTTATGACTTTTTCTTCAATGATTATATTTAATTTTTCAATTCTTCTTTCTAAATTGATAATTTCTTTATGTATATTATTTTCAATTCTAATTACTTGACTATCTATATAAGTATTTTTATATCTTAATTTTGGATCTAAATAATCTAAAAAGAAACTTTTTAATTCTCCTTTTAAATAATTTAATTCTCTTTTTGTTGCAATTTTTAGATCAATAAAATTTTGTATAATATCTGGATTTAAAGGTTTTGAATTCATAAATAGTTTAGGACTTTATTGTATTTCTTTTTCTATTATAATGATTTGGTTGCAATTTTTTATGTTAGGGATATTTTTGGTACTTAAAATGGTCAAATGTCATTTTGAAAATATTGCTTCATTTTTAGGTCACTTTGAAAATATGGGTTTGAATTTAAGTTATTTTCATGTATTTCCTCATACTAAAACATACTTCACCCAGTTAGAAATGCAAGTGTTATACTCTAAGTCCAATTAACTTTCGACATAAGTACTTTTAATATATGTTTAATGCATTTATTTTGGTAAGATCTATTATGATATTAAATAATAGAGTCCGTAAATTCAAATCTCGATAATTTGTTAATCACAAGGAGTTGTGATTGTAAGATACAAATTACATATGATAGAATCTTAAATCATTTGTGGTCATAAGTAATAACGAGATATGGATATCGTTATTATGGATAGACCATCACGTGTATCATTCCTTACTTGTGAAGTAAGTAGCTGATCTCACAAATTAAAGTGTGGAAACCCATTGAGAAATTCCACATGGATAACTATTTGAGTGTCAGTAGTTAATCTCTAACGTTCGGTAGTGGAATTGGTCCTTCGACTTGAGGTCATCATAGTACCTTATGTGGGGACAGTCATACTTTGGTGATACTGGAAGTTATTCTGTCAAGGGCCACTAATACGGCATCGTTCGAGTATGTCAAGAATCATATGAAAGTTGTGAATGATCAATAGATGATTCGTCACTCTTAGATATTAAGAGTTTACGATCTACATTTCATCCAATTAAGTTGATAATGAAATCCTTGGTCAAGGTGTACACAGAAGTAGAAAATGAGTTTTCAACTTACATTGACTTAATAGTGGAATAAAAGATATAATCCATAATTGAGATTGAGATTGACACATATTCATATATCGTGATTGATTGGATTATACTGATGAAGGAATTATAGTTTCACGATAAACGAATGAGTTTGATTTTGTCATATCACGTGATGTTTCTGTCACGTGTATTGTTCTGACACATTGCTAGATATCAATTTGGGACAACGGATGTGAATTAGTGATAAATTAAAATGGTGTTTTGGTTTATCGATTTTGATTATATCAAAATAATAATTCACATCGTTAGACATTGTGATTGAGAATCTAATGGATCACACGCAAAATGAGAATTGAAAAAATGAGATTTACGAATTAATTAATTGTCAAGTGTTGGATAATGAATTAATGGGAAGAACACATAAACCATATATATAAAAATCTTATTTCAAAACTAACGAACTTTATAAAAAATTTCAAAAATCAAGTGATAAATTAATTTATTAAATATTTAATTATAATATAATATAATTAATCTATTTATCCTACCCCACCTCCAACCCACCCAACTACCCATCACACAAAAATTTAAATTCAAACCCTTCTATTTCTCTCTCCACCCCACCCACCTCCGGTGATTGCTTCGGCAATGTCACCCACCTCTGACGACCGTTCCGGCGAATATTCCAACGACTTCCCGACGACTATTTCGACGACGGCTCCGACCGACCGCTCCAGCAAACTGCTCTGACAACTATTTCAGTGACTACTTCGACTCCGCCAATAGAAAAATCTCCAAAAAATGTGGAGGTCGTAGTAGTGCATAGTATATCAGATTTGTAACTGTGTTATCTGTGACCATACATGTGTTATATGTGACCAATTCACTTACTTTGTTATCTGCAACCAATTTTGTCTTCGGTGTAACTAACTGTGACCAAATTTCTTTTCAGTGTGACTGTCTATGACTAGGTCAATCTCAAGTCACAACCGTCACAATCAACACAAAATTGGTCACGAGCATTCACAACACATACTTGGTAGCATAAGGTCACCACAAACAAATCTGTATATACCATGGATCTGTGATTAACCGAGACCAACCTTATCTTCGGTATGAATAACTGTAACCAAATTTGTATTCAGTGTGTCTGTCTGTAACTAAGTTAATCTAAAGTCACAACCGGTTACAATCAACAAAAAATTTGTCACAAATAGTCACAACAAACACATATTTGGTCACATAAGGTCACCACAAATAAATTCGTAGACACCGCAGACAAGTATCGCAATCCACCACCACCATCACCTCCAATGCACCACCACTGACACTTTTCAGGACCTATTCCTGCAAAACAACGACGCACTAGAGAGATATGGCTTCACCGGAATCCTATTGTTGTCGGCGACCACCGTCTCGAGTGGAACCCCCTTCTGATTCCAGTATAAGTTTGGGCTAGCGCGGACTAAAGGGCGCAAGCAAAATGCAAGACTCGAAACATTCATACAGTGTGCCGAAAACCCTCCACGGCGTCGTATCCCTGGCGTCCTCCACTAATCATCAAAGCAGATTCGAACGTTTTGCTTGATGAAAACGAGGACGAGCATTGCCATGGAGGATCACGTGGCTACTCATCGGAGTCTTCTAAAGGTGGAAACAAACGCTGCGAAAGATGTCGGTGATGCGGTATAAGAGAGAGCTAAAGAGAGAATTGAGATCGAGGAACATCACCCATGAGGCATTCTGACGAGGACGAGCAATGTCATGGAGGATCGAGTGGCTAGTCATCGGAGTCTTCTTAAGGTGCAAGCAAACGCCGCGAAAGATGCCGACGATACGGTATGAGAGAGAGAGTTAGAGAAAGAAAGCGATATGAGAGAGAGCGACAGAGATGAAATTTGGGAGTGATTGAAATTTGGGGGTGGGTGAATTTGTTATAATAAATTAATAATTATTAAATTAATAATTCTTAATTAGCACCTGATTTATGAAATTAAAACTAATATTTCTTATTTATGAAAATTAGCCTTTAAATCTAGGTTTGTAGGTAATTTTTCCTTAATTAATTGGGTTGCTTATTAATATGCTCGAATTAATTAATTAGATTGATTGATTCATGGATCGAATTTAATTAATTGAATTAATTAAATATTGGACTGTGTTTAAGTTTATGAAACGGGTCAAACTCATTTGAGCTTATATAAGCTGCTAGGGTTTGAAAACAGTTGATGAGTTTTCATTATTCTTGCTAGCACAAAATAAAAAATAAAAAATCATGGTTCTTTCTCAATTTTGTTTCCTGTGTGGATTTCATTGGAGGCTGGACAATTGAACAATTGTGGGAAATAGATCAGGATTGCTGGAATTACATGAATAGCAAAGGAGTTTGCATATTTGAATAAATGTATAATTTCTATCACAATTTCTATTTAAACACAAAACAGATCCTTGGTGGGATTTGAAACTTATTTAATTTTTTGCTGTGCGATGAGTGCCAAACACTCATTGAATAAGCGTCTCTAAATTGTAGTTTTTGATTTGCGCTTGAGCACTTTTGAATGTTTTGATTCGTTAGTTCGTGTTGTTTTGTAGTTGAACAACTTGGATGAAAACGGAATGATTTGGAGTGTGGAAGGGACCTAAAGTGTGGATCATAAAATGAGGCATGAATTGGAAGCGAGAGAAGATGAAAATGAAGTGAAAAAGGAAGCTAAAAAGATGGGCAAAACGAGCGAGACAGAACGTTGGGCGCCACGACGCCCAACGAGATTTCATCGCGTCGCCAAGGCGCCAACTTCCGGGTTCAAATTTACGCGTTTTTAGACTAATTTGTCGGCCCAAATTGGCTCCACTTCGACCCAAAACTCAACTACAATATAAAAGGCAGAGAGGAGACCTAAGGGGGGCTTTTTTTGAACCAAGAACTAAGGTGAAAAATTGAAAAATTCGGCAGGAGAAATCGTTGGACTGCTAGGGAACGATTTGGAGCTGCTGGAAGCAATTTTGAAGAAGTAAAACTTGGAAACTTGAAGAAATCAAAGGAGAAATCATGAAGAACCGAGGGAAAATACCAACGAAGAATTTTTTTTTTCTCTCTTTTCTCTATATTTTTTATTCTAAATCATTTGAATGTTATGAATTCAAGTATGAATTAACTTTTTAGATCTAGGGTTTGATGTAATCGACCTAAAACATGTTTTGATTCTTATTAAGTTATCTCTTTCGAATGTTCTATTAATTTATTTTTGTTGTTTGTGTGTAATGCGTACAATTACCTTATCAATAGTTGGATGAATTGATGTGTAAATTTTAGCACTCGAAGGGAGAAATTTAGGTGCGATCTAAGAACAACATAACCTAGGTTTCGTAGATTTCGAGAGGAAGTACGAATCTTTGAGACTTATTTGAATAAAGAACCACGTGCATTATAATATCAATACATTTAATTCGGAATAGAGATATTGGATTTAAATTATAGAGATAAGTTCTATTTGGTACTCGAGAGAGGAAATGGAATTGATTTTGAGGTTCTTGCCTATAAATTACAGAAAATTTGATTGAGTTAACATCATAGGTTAAAAGAAACATTGTTGAAGGTGCGATGAAATCAATCCCTAGACTTTCATAATTTGACAACTTCTTTAAAGTTTTCTCCTATTCGTTTCCCATTTTTATTCCACCTAAGTTAGATAAAAATCACAACATTGATTCAATTTTGATTGTCTAAATAAAGTAAAAACTAAACTATTATAGTACTCAGTAGAAATCAAGTATCAATCCCTGTGGGTTCGACAATTTTCATTTCATCATTATATTATAAAATTTGACACCGTACACTTGCGGTATAAAATCACGTTGCATAAAACGCACGACACTGTACATGTTAAGTAAATTCCCAATAAGAAGTATACGTTGAATTTTGTTTGACCTACACTTCCAACTTTTGGAATAGCTCAAAATTTTCCCTTGTTTGATAAAGATTAAAATTATATTTTAATAGATTTTGATAAAAATGAAAATATATGATTGGAAAGCTCTGGATTTTAAAAAAATATGTAATTAAAATTATTTATTTATTTTGACTTAAATTAAAATTAAAATTTTAATTCATGCCAAATATGGGTTTAAAAAAGTGGAAATTACATAAAACCCTAGTTTAAAAATTGATCATTCTAAAATAAGGTGGAAGGTTTAACTATTCAAAAATCAGATATTTTATTAATTAATTAATTAATATATATATATATATATATATATATATATATATATATATATAACCAATTAATCTCTCAAACGCTCGACTCACTCTCCACCCCACATTCAAACCCTAATCACTTGCCTCTCTCTACCAACTGATTCCGGTGACGGCGACCCATTCTCTCAAGCGACGTCGCGTCACCGGCAACGCTACTCTTCCAGGATTGCTGAGTGACCGCTGCACAGGACCATCGCAACGGGTTCTGCACACGATCGACGTCGCGACGGTGCCTGCTGCTCTACGATGATGTGCAGTGGTTCGGTGGTGAAGTGCGGGGGTTTTGTTGGTGCGGTGGACTTTTGATTTTGGATCTGCCGGCGTAAATGCATTTTTTCTCTTCTCCCTCTCCCTCCTTTTCTATTCCCCTCTCCCTCTCCCTCTCCCCCCCCAATCGGTACTAGTACGACCCATCGGAGACGGCAATGCGACGGCGCTCCTGTTGTCGAAGCTGCGCAGAAGTCCTCGCTGCAGACGACGGTGCCTTTCTACTGACTGCATAGCAAGGCGGCGTTGCTCCTGCTAGAATCTGCAATGCTGCGTCGATTCATTTTGGGTGTTTTTTTTTGTTTTTTGATTCGATTAGCTGTACAGTGGTCGGCGGCGGTGGTTGTGTATGGTGGTTTGTGTGTGGGATGGCATGGGTGCGACGGCGGCGGAGGTGGTCTGCTTTTTTAATGCTGTGGGTGTGGTGGTGGTTGGGTGAGTTTTGTGATGCTGTGAGGTGTGGCGATGGTGGTTCTGTGACGCTGTGGGTATAGCTGTGGTGGTTGGTCGGGGTTGGTGGTGGCTCTGTGGTTGTGGAGACAGTGACAGTGGTTTTGTTAAATCCGTTGGTGGTGGATTTCGGAGTGCGTGGGTGTGGTGGTGTGTGCGTGGCGGTGGTAGCTGTGTAGCTATGTTGGCGACGTTAGTGATGGTGGTTGTGAGTTGCCGGCTGTGGTAACAGCGGCGGAGTAGGTTTAGGGCATGTAAGACGGTGGTGGTGGTGAAGTGGTGTTGTATAATCTCTGTGACCAATGTTGTGATCTGAGCCATGGGCTGTGACATGTGCTGTGACCAATGTTGTGATCTAAGTCATGTACAAAATATTCTATGACCTATGCTGTGGTTGGTGGTGGCTCTGTGGTTGTGGCGACAGTGACAGTGGTTTTGTTAAATCCGTTGGTGGCGGATTTCGGAGTGCGTGGGTGTGGTGGTGTGTGCGTGGCGGCGGTGGCGGTGTAGTTGTGTTGGCGACGTTAGTGATGGTGGTTGTGGTGAGTTGCCGGCTGTGACAGAGTAGGTTTAGGGCATGTAAGACGGTGGTGGTGGTGAAGTGGTGCTGTATAATCTCTGTGACCAATGTTGTGACCTGAGCCATGGGCTGTGACATATGCTGTGACCAATGTTGTGATCTGAGTCATGTACAAAATATTCTATGACCTATGCTGTAACTATCAACAAATAACGTGTGACCTAATATGTGATCAGTAAATAATATATGACTAATGAAAAATATGAATTGTGACTAAAAGATAATGTGTGACCTAAAAATTTATTAATTTGTGACCGATTATAAGTTGTGACTATAAATTTTGACTTATAATATTCATGATCTGTGACCGATAAAGAAATTGTGACTTATAAATTTTTTATATGTGACCAAGGAAAAAATTGTGACATTTAAAATTTTTGAATTGTGACCGTAAAAAAATTTGTGACATTTAAAAATTTTGATTTGTGACTGAAAAATAATATGTAACTAATTAAATTGTGAATCTGTGACCGATGAATAAATTGTGACCTATAAAATTTTTGAATTGTGACGTAAAATAATTTTTGACATTTAAAAATTTTGATTTGTGTTTGAAAATAATATGTGACTAGCTAAATTGTGAATTTGTGACCAAATTATATAGATCTGTGACCTTAATATATTTAATTAATTAAATATATATTTAATTAATTAAATTATAAATAAAAATTAATAAAAATCTTATTTTGAAAGTTGAAACTTATTTTCTTATTATTGAATTGGACCAAAGTTGTATTCTTAGTTATGAAAATTACCCATTAAAAAATTCATGAACCCGGGCCCGGGCCTTGTAATCAGACAATTCATTCGTTTAACAGAAATAATCTGCAAATCAAACCAAGAACAATAAGCAATAAACATCTGTCAATTGCGGTTAAAATTTGAAATCAAAACCCTTCATTAATCGTCGCAACTCCCTCCATTTCCTCTATATAACTTCTGTATATCCCTCGAACCGAAACTCTTCTGTAATCTGCAAAATCAATAACTACCATCTTTTGCAAAAGATAATAATTTTTCTATGAAAATGGCGTCCTTAAAATCCCGTTTGGAGCACACTGTCACACCCACTGCCCTCAGATCGTATCTTGCAGAGTTCATTTCCACATTCTTCTTCGTCTTCGCCTCTGTTGGAGCCACTATGTCCACGCGTATGTTTTCATTTTCTTGTTTCGTCAAAGGGTTGGAACCACAATACCAATGATGAAATCGACCCCATATTTGTTAAAAATTTGATCTCTAATTTATTGTTAATAGGGCTTAGTTTGTTATTGTTCTGCTTCAATATGATTCTTTGCGTACCTATACAGTGAAAATGATGCCGGATGCAGCATCAGATTCTTCCAGTCTGGTAGGTATTGCTGTTGCAAATGCCTTCGCATTATCAGTAGCAGTGTACATTGCTGCTAATATCTCCGGTGGCCATGTGAATCCGGCTGTTACATTTGGAATGGCTATCGGAGGCCACATAAGCATTCCGATGGCTATTTTCTACTGGATTTCTCAGACACTCGGCTCTGTCATGGCTTGCCTTCTCTTAAAAGTGACCACTGTTGGACAGGTACTAAAAGTTGTCGATGGTTCAGAATGTACAGTCTATATTAATCAGGCGGGTAAAACCACTTTGCTAGAAAGAGATTGACAAATGTCTTGACATAATGATGACAAGATATAATAAAATGAAAACAGACAAATAATAGAATGTCATGTAATATTATGTCTACCTCTCTGGCAATGTAACATGATTGTAATTAGATAGGATTTTATCAGTTTGTGCATCTCTTTCTAGCAATGATCTCAAGTCTTTTTTCTTATTTTATTTTTGCAGCACATTCCAACACACTCAATTCCACAAGAAATGACCGGTTTCGGCGCAGCCATATTGGAAGGCGTGACGACTTTTACACTGGTGTACACAGTATATGCTGCTGCTGATCCGAGGCGAGGTTCCATGTCAGTAATTGGCCCATTGGCCATAGGGCTCGTGTCCGGGTCTAACGTGCTGGCATCGGGACCTTTCACCGGTGGTTCGATGAATCCCTCCTATTCCTTTGGTTCTGCACTTGTTGGAGGAAGTTTCAAGAATCAAGCAGTCTATTGGATTGGACCATTGATTGGAGCAGCCATTGCAGGAATTATTTATGAGCATGTAGTTTTCCCTGCTCAACAAGAGCCTGATTCACTGAGGGGAATTGCTCAAGGAGCTGAATTTTAATCATTAAGTAGAGAGTTCAATGTAATTTTATATTCTTGTATCTTATACTCAACAGAGTGATTATATGTAGTAATGTAATATTTCATTCCAGTGACAAAAATCTTTTTCTCGTGTTATGATTATAGTAGAAAATAACAGTGCACTAATAACCTAGCTAAATCACATGACCATGTGCATTCCAGACCAATTGGAAGTAGATAAATCTCAAGGTAGTCAAAGATTGTTAGACATTAACTAGCATAAAAACCTGGAACAATTTGGAGAGAATTACTCAGATTTATTTATTTGGCGCGCGCACACATACACATGGAAAGATTAAGTGCCTTAAAAATTGAAGGCCCTTCCTTTTCTGTGTAGTATATGGGTGGCTGACTTTTTCTGTTGTTTATAGTAACAACTTACACAATCAATATGTTAAACGAGCCACATCAGTAGAGAATGCAATGAAATTACACCCCCAGTACATTAACTTACAGTAACAGCTGTGGGTGGAGGTTTGGAATCCAACGAAGCTTCATCTCTTGATACTATGTTTATTCATGATAACAAATCTTGGATCTTCAACAGGCAGAGCTTGATCCATGAACTTGTTTTGAGGTTTAAATTACCAACTTGCTCTGATAACAACCATTTCCCTTTTCTCATCCACACGTCAAATAGCGAAGCAAGCCCTTCTAGAGAGAGAGAGAGACATAATATCATTATTAGAACAGTAGGTGAAAACAGTGGGCGTAAAATTGGATCAATGACGACTGAGCCATTGGAGAGCTTTGTTGCATTCTTAATGAGAATGTTGAAATGAATCATTTAGTTCGAGTCAGAAAACATACATCCTTATTTCAGCTACAAACCACTCTATATTCCAACTACCTAGGTCGGCATCCCCTTAGTTTAGTGCTACCTCTTGTTGTCATACATTCTCCCATTTGCTTTATCTTTTAATCTTACCATTTTAGTAGAGACAAACATTGATCTTAAGCATCCTTCTTAGAGGAACTAAACCAGCAAAAAGCTGAAGTTACTCAAGTTTTTAATGATAACCAAGTGCATTTACCATCGTGTAGTAGGGAAATTCTCTTCTGAGTTGGGGCAACTTTTCAAAAACCACGATATCACACTCAATAAAATTCAAAAAGGCTTTTTAAGGAAGAAAAAAAGGGATTCAAGAATGATCCATTACGGGTTGTTGCTGGAGATTTCAATTCTGTTTTTTACACAGCAGAAAAGGTGAAAAACTAGTTATCATATGTATTTATCACTGCATAGTAAGAAACCTAACTCGATCTTCCAAATCTTGGCCATTCAACAACTAGCTTTAATCCATTGTGATAGGTCAATTTCACCAGATTCTATGTATTAGCTATCTAATCAACAGAGAATCCACTAATTTGCATCTGTAGCCTACTGGACCATGTTCAATAACTAGATTTCGTACTTGAGATACATACATGCAATAATGCATATAAAAGATGGAACTTTTCGAGTAAAAAAACATACCTTAAATTCATCCATCTATTATTATTACGCAATCTAATTTCCCCACCGTCTGCCCACTAGAAACAGACGATGTGCCCTGCTCAATACACTGAACATAAAAAAAAACCATTTAGAATACCAGTATGAGTTGACAGAGCTCACATCTATGAATAGTTAAATAAAAAATAACTGGAAGATCAGGCAGGAATCAGCTACCTCAAATATTTAGGAATATCTATTACCTGGAGTAGATAATTGTGTAGCCAATCCAGTGTTTGGGGGAAGGTTGTCGCAGATATGTTGACAACTGTTAAACCCTGCTCACATAGTGAAACATAATGAGCATTAAAGAAATAATAAATGCTTGCCCTATAAATGACTTGCTCAACTAATATGAGAAACTCCTCCTGGATCTTTATTTTAACTGTTCAAGATAAAATGTCATACTTCCCACTTCTGAGTGGAGACAATGTTGGCAAAGTTATCCACCCATAATCTGAATCTAAAATAGATGGGTACAATAATCACAATCTGCTTGAATATACTTCGACAAAATCTAACATAAAGAACAAGGGGATGGGGAGATACTGTGAGCTCGTGTTCACTATTTACAGTAATTTTAATCTTTTTGTTTTTCCGAGTAAAGAGAACACAATGGTTACCTCAGGCAACCATGATGAACAGTGTCAGGGAATCCACCCCCACGCCCACACCCAAAAAAAAAAAAAAGCCAGTAAAAGAGAGAGAAGCTGGTCCTCCATTCTTCAGGGTAGAGTTCCTTATTAATTCCTTAAGGCATATAATTAACAAACCTCTTCACATAATTTCATATTGCACGTGAACATTCCATTACACCATTAGGTGAAACTGATCATACCTGTGACTTAAATGAACAAAGGTAGTCCTGGATTGTTTTTAAGTTGCTTATTAACTTATCTTTATCCTGGAAAAAAAGATCAGAAAGAAGTGCATTTGTCAAAGATACATAAGAAACCCATACAGATAACAACTGCATAGACATTGTAGAACTACCACATGAACTAAAAGTTATAGCCAACAAAGAGGGGATGAATTTATTTATCTACTGTTTTCTTTTCATCATGTCCCTCACTACACAGAAAGTTTTCATGAAATGGGTACTGGTGAGATTTAACCTCAAGACTGTTGCTTACTCTAGTACCTTACTGAATTACAGATTTATCCAAAAGCTTAAAATAGTAGAAGGTGATGAATTTTGTATTTATACTTCAATTTTTCAATGAAAATCAATTAAAATACTGATAAAAGTAAAATAAAGAACAGAAACAAAATCTCATTCAAAGACATCTGGAGCCTGCAATTGGATTGAATTTGAAGCAAGTACGCTAGCTTGGTAAATACTGAAACCTTAATTGGATATTTTTCACAGCTACGAGTAGATATCCATTCCTCTAGCAATGCCTGTGCAAGAGCAATAAATTGATTAAGGAAAAATCTTACAAAGAAAATAAGGCTTGAATAATAGAGGCTTAAGTTTCTCGTTATGGTAACAGAACTGAGGCAATTTTAACCCACATTATGATCAAAGTCAGCCATCTTTAGGATTATTGGAACTATTATGGGTTCAGGACCAGACTTTTCTCTTTTGACTGAAGGAGCCTTGTCTGCTTCAGAATCTTTAATAGTTTCACCTGTGATCCAAGTAAAATTTAGAAACAAAATTTTACCCTAACAAAAATGTTCCTGTTAAGAAAACATAGTACTTAACTACCTAATGCCAGAACTACACAACAATGTTCAGCACAGAAAAGAACAGGTTTCACCTTTATTATCAGGTAGGCTACTACCTATATCCACAGATTTCAGATAGTTGGCAACTCCATCTATGGAACATATTATTTCCCCTGATCTCCCTTCCTGGCGACTGGCATCACTCTTGCCTTGATTACCATATTCAGAACTGGAATCATTCTCAACTGCTATTCCAATTTTACCATTCTTCGAAGACTTCTCTTCATCTATTGCTGGCAAGGTTGTCGATAATTTATTTTGATCATCCATTAAGTAGATACTTGGATCCAAATGCATTCCCTGACATTGTTGGTACAACATGGATCAGCGCAAGTGTGAGGTTATAAGTTTGTGGTGTTCATTATTAGTTCCCAAAAAGTTTAATGTGATATCATCAAGAATGTTACCAGCATCTTCCTTATTTTTTTTTAACTAAAATTCATATCATATGATGCTGGCATAATGCTACCGAGCCAAACAGTGAAATGGAAAACAACATTCCAGCTTATTCTAGGTAGAACAGCTCTATAGGTGGAGTGGCTTTTCCATTCTAGGCCATTCCACCATACTGAAATTAGCTGAAGAAGAGCTCTGCTGGTTCCAGTCAACCAATTCAAAAATAAAACCCCACTGTCATCAACTGGTACTGAAAACCAAAGAGGCGTATAGCATGAAGATCTATACCTCAATTATTATCGGCTTCCCATCTTTCATTGCTTTCTTCAGATCACCAGCCAAACCTACATGGGAATGATCTTTCTGACATCTATTACAGTCCTTGAAATGCTTGAGAATAATAGAAGAAGAGCTATTGCATTACCTTTACGAACAATCCAACATTCTCTACAAAACTCAGTTATTAGTTCCTCAGAGGAGCTGAAATCTCTAGCCCACACAGGGGAAGATGCTAATGGTGCACTGAGATGAATAATAGGTTCATGAGCATTTTGATATAGCACAAGCTTCTTTAATAACTTACATTTACAATATAATATTAGAGTGCGAGATTCCTCTGGAAAAATAATCTAGTCAGGTAAAGGGACACAAAACAAGGTATAGAACCACTTGATCTAAAAACTTAAATTGTTAAATAAAGTTGAATGTATATTATTTAATTTTTTTCATCAACGTTCCCTAACATGCAGGTGGGTTTTTTTTTTTTTTTTGCCCCATCAAAGCCTTACTGGTGCAAAAATTCATTTAAGCGGCAAGACTTGAACATACGACATTTGCAAGTTTGGATACTGTGATCTAAAAGCTTAAGCTGTTAGATAGGGCTAAATGTATATCATTCAAATATTATATTTAACACAAAGGAAAAGGAAAAACCTTAAAACAGGTAAATCCTACCAAACGTTCAAACAATGGAAAAGGAAAAACCTTAAAACCAGTCAATCCTACCAAACGTCAAGACAAAGATACATGAAAATTTTATGCCCGTTGATTTGAGAGAGCACACGCCCATTAAAGGAACAAGGCACTACCTCAGTTGTGCAAGTTGGAAAATGCCAAATTATAATTTTGATAGTGTGTAATCCAATTTTGAAACATGTCAGACTTAGGAAAAACAACAATGCACTAAAAACAGTTACCGTCACCTACTCTGTTGCTGTGCGTAGTAGTTCATACACCATGCCTGTCTGCAGCATCAATAAAATGTACAAAACTACATCTCATATAGCTGAAAGGTGTGTCCAAGCGATATACAAGTAAAAAGGCCAACGAAGGGAAATATGAAAGAGGCTTGCCTGCAAAACATTGGGCAAGTTTAGCCGTTGGGCAAGCTGAGTAGCAATTGTAGACTTTCCCACACATGCAGTACCACAAACAAGTATAACCAAGGGAACCCTTTGATGATGAAATCTAAAGATGAAGAAAATATTGAAAAAGGTACCCAAAAAAAAAAAAGTTAGAATTAATTTATGATATTGAATTTGAAAAATACAAAATGACTGACCTTGTCATCATTTTATAGCGGTTTATATATTCTTCCCCGTAACCTCGCCGCTCCATAAGCTACACAATGCAATGAATGAATTTGTAGTTTGTCCAGACAAAGTTCTAAGATTTTTACCCATGAAGAAAAATAGAATTTAGGGAGAGAGAAAAGAAAAGGGGGTTGATGAAAGAAGAAGGAAAATCTTCCAGCAATTAACTAAGGTTGGGTCTTCAAATTCACGAGTTGTACCATGAGATCCAGAGGCCACTGTTTAGGAATTTCAACTTTCTTTTACTTTAGCATGTATATTCATTTCTAGTAAATTATAAGATCGAGGCTATAAGTTCCCATTGAACCGATTTCTGGGGTTGTAATTTTTTTGTTAACAATAAATGAAGTACAGGTGTCAGATAAAACAAATAGATCACAACTTTAACTTCATAAACAAGCACTCATGAATAATGTAACCGCACGAAATCTGCTACTTGAATTGTATTAGATTATGGATTATATTTATGCACAAAAGAAATACGCGTGCAAGCGAGACTGCAGTAGGTCAAGATATTGAACTCTTTGGATCTTAGAAAACATGTTGATTGCAGTTAATATTGGATTTTGATCCAGGATAATATTGCTTAAAACACTGCAACTGGTACTTGATCTTTGACCCTATAACATTTTCCAATTAAGGAGAAACTGCTGGAAGGATTTTCCTTACTGTTTCTTGAAAAAACACAAGAAAACCATTGCCTACTCTATTGGGCTTTTTTTGTTTATTAGACGTGTTTTCTTCAAGAAAAAAAAAAATTTGTTAAAACAAGTGACAGGAAAATTCAAATCAGAGAACACTACAAGCGGTGTACCTTGAATAAATTGGCTTCCAAATCGGACTGTGAGCTGCAAAAAATCACAGAATTTCTAACAAAAGCAGACAAAATTGCCAGTCTAAAAGCTGAGAATAAGATGTTAGAACATACACATCAAGAAGGCTATTGTCAATTAGCAACTTTTTAAGTTCAAGAGCAATCTTAATAGCCACATGATTCGGAATCTGTAATCAAGAAAAAAGAAAAATCAATAGTAAAACTAAACTGATCCAGAAAATTCAAAACACAATGAATCACCAAAAATGGTAAAAACTTTGAAATAGCAAAGAGTTAAAAGAACTTGAACCTTAGTGACAGTTAACATTCTACTAAGCAAAAATCTGGACAGCACGTAATAGTGATCAGCATTATCACCTAACCACACCTTCACCTGTAAAAATGTCAAGAACACAATACGTTAAACCAAAATAACATCAGTTTACGATCGAATTAAGACATAATTATTGTATGACTACAAAAAGGGTAACTAATTAACAACAATTCGTACCTTAACGAAATCGTATTTGGACGACGCGTTGCGAGTGGAGAATGGGAAAGCTGCTGTTCTTTGATTTTCATAACCGTCTTCTTCTTCCTCCTCCTCATTTCTGCTAGGGTTTTCCGTTACCAATTCCTTGTCTTTCTTCATTTTATTTTTTTTCGATTTTTTGCTTTGATTTTCCTTGTCGCGTGTTTGATTCATAGGAACTTCTTAAGGAAATAGAAATACAGCATAGCTTCGGACAAGAAGAAAAAGGCAAAATAAAATTCCGCCATTATTAGTATTTTAGGACCTTCTTTCCTTTCACATATATTTTTTTTGTTTCATTAATATAAATTCAATCAGTTTATATGATCAAATGGTCTTGATTTTAATTATAACTGCTAATACAATGACGAAGAAGGAAGAATAGACTCTCGTATACGAACAATAATATTCTATGCTCAATCTTCAAGCAACAATTTCCAGCTTAAATTTGAATACTTTCATTTGCTACATTAAATACTTGATTAATAGAAAGGACGATTGATTGGAACCAATCAAAGTTCATATAATAATTGGTCGATTTGGACGATTTGAGATATTTTCGAATCAAGCCATTAAAAGCCATTTGAAATTTTTCAAATAAAATCAAACCATTTCGATTTCTAAACCAAATCAATTCAAACCATTTTCTCTATTTGGTTTGATTTAAAACAACGGTTTAACAAAGAAAAATAATAATATATGTCGAATAAGTTATATCATAAGAATTAGTGTATAATTTCACGTTAAAACATAAATTGTATCACTTAAAAAAATACAAATCAAAGTAATAAACTATAATCATTATAATGCAATAACATGATAGAAATATTTTAAACTCTTAGTGATATGATTTGGAATGCGTCACAATTTAGCAAGAACTCGAAGCTTGTTGGAAAGAGACTAGAGTCAAGTGCGAGATTTCAAAGAACTAATAATGTCGATTATTTACATGTTCGAGCAACAGAGTCCATAATGTTGAAGATGACAAGCCAAAGAACAAGTTCCATGTTTGGGTTGAGGACGAAAACCAATTAGATCAATGTGTTAGAAACAGTCGAAGAAGGAAGCAAAGGGATAACTAAGCGACCACTTAGTTATCCAGGTAAGCGGTCGCTTAGTCATCTACCGAAAATTGAAGGAGCAAAACTGACCTTCTTGGCGACCGCTTAGAAACATACCAAGCGGCCGCTTAGAAGGACTGAAGCCGAATTTCCTATTTTTAGCGAGATTGTTTATTTTGACGATAATTCTTATTTTTGGTAATTTTTGTACTCTAGGGCTCTTAAATTTCGTTATTTCCATATTTCTTAGATTTAATATAAATATGAATTTTATTCTCATTGTATGAACAATTTTTTATATGAATTAAATTAAAGTTTTGATTTTCTCTTTTTTCTTGATGGACAAATCGAACTTATCAAATATTTAATTATATTTTGGGCGTTCAAACATTGGATCGTGGGTTATTCATTACGTAATCAAGGGGTTCAACGTATCTTCGTTGTCGTTGGGTTGTTTTGTTCACCTCGTTGAGTTCAAGTCTAAAACCTAGAATTTATCAAAAGATTAGACAACATTTGTAGCGTTCGCAAATTGAAGTTCGTTAATTTTGTGATCAAGAGGTCTTTCAAGCTCCGTTCTTACTTGGTTGCTTGGTTCAATAATTTTCGAGTCGAGATTCTATCGTCTACAACCTGAATTTGGGCTTTCCCAACGTTTCAAATTAATTCCGCGAGTTCCATGAAATTTCCTAACCGGGATCGCATCAATGGTATCAGAGTTTGGGCTCCAAATTCAGGTTCTATCTCTTTTTTTTCTTGTTTTTGAGTTTTTTGTTTTTTTTATGTTCTTGTGTTCAATAAAATAAATGAGTTTTTGATCCGAAAATTTTCAAAAAAAAAATTTCAAAAATTATTTTTGGGCTAATCTAACATCCAAATCAACTTTTGTTTGTTTCGTTGTTCTCGTAGTTGAATTTTCGAATTTAGTAAAAAAAATTATTGTTCATCATCGGTACTGTTCATCCAAGAAGTTAAAAAAATAAAATCCTTTGATTTATTATGGAAATTGTTATTATCCAATTATCAATTCTAAATTCAAAATCTATTTATGTTCAATCCAATCCAAATTCAAGAACTACTTTCTTGAATTAAATTCTCACTCGTCCAATTCTCCAATTCTTTTCTCGAGTCCTCTTGATTACGCCTATGTTTAGGATGGATTATGAATGAGGATTTATTTTCCAAACTCGATGTTTTGTGGGTAGTGCAGTATGTAGTTTAGCTATTAATAATGATCACATGTCAAACTTTGCTAGCATCACTATGGTTGAAAATTTGGGATTACATTTACAACAACACCCTAGACCTTATATGATGACTTGGTTGAAGAGATGTGGGAAGGTAAATGTGACTAAGCAGGTTCTAGTAAACTTCACCCTTGGGAGATATAGTGATGAAGTTTGGTGTGATGCGGTACTGTTGAAATCTTTTCTTATATTGTTTGTGAGATCTTGGAGGTATGAGAAGAAGACTGTTTATGATGTGGGGAGGAACATATATAGGTTTTTCAGGACGGGAAAAAAATCACTCTAGTTGGCTTAACACTAGAACAGTCCCTTGCAGACCAACTCAAAGTGAGGAGTAATGAAAGAGAACATTCAGAAAGAAGAGAAATAGAAAGTAAAAATGAGAGTGAGAGAGAGATAGAAAAAGAAAATGAGAATAGAGGGGGTGGCAAAAAATGAAGTGGAGCCACAAGAAGTAAAAAAAGTAAGTTTTCAGAGAGAAAAGAAAGTCAGAAGAGAGTTTGCAGGAAAATAAAAATGAAGTTGAGAGGGCATTAGTGAGAACTAACAATCTCCTCCCTAATTTTGCTATTTCTGTCTTGCAGGTTTCTGAATATATTGACGTCCATGAAAGCGAGCCTATTGGAATACCACCTAATCCAGGTATTGAGCATCGACTTGTGGTGAAATTAACAAGTCTTACCTCTGCTTGGATATTACTTTAATACCGGAGGTTGATTTTGTGATTCCTGAAGAGACGAAAGAGTTTCAAGGGCTTTAGAAGAAATTTATATGTAGTGGATTGAGCAAAAAAGTTGAACAGAGGGAAAATGTGAGTTCATTTGCATTGACATTGTTACAATCACTGAGACAGCATAAGACATGGAGGAAGCACAGTGGCAAGCTAATGGAGATTTTTTTGGGAACATCACAAACTTGCAGAAAGAAGCCATTGGGATGAGCACACTTTGATCTATGTGCTGGTTATTGGATGTTCATACGACAGAGACGGGAAAGAATTCAGAAGAAGTTCAAACTTCATCCTAGAGGAGATGGACCGTTCCATGTTCTTGACTTGATTGGGAGTAAAGGGTATAATCTGAGCATTGAAGGTACGGATTCGAGTACGAATCCTTTCGAAGAGAGAGATGATGATATGATCCGGGATGCGCCACAATTTAGCAAGAATCTGAAGCTTGTTGGAAAGAGACTAGAACCAAGTGTGAGACTTCAAAGAGCTAATAAAGTCAGTCATTTACATGTTCGAGCAACGGAGTCTATAATGTTGAAGACGACAAGCCAAAGAACAAGTTCCATGTTTGGGTCGAGGCCGAAAACTAATTGGATCAATGTGTTAGAAGCAGTTGAAGAAGGAAGCAACCGGGATAACCAAGCGACTGATTAGTTATCTAGGTCAAGCGGTCGCTCAGTCGTCTACCGAAAATTGAAGGAGCAAAATTGACCTTCTAAGCGACCGCTTAAAAACATACCAAGCGGCCGCTTAGAAGGAAATTGAAGCCGAATTTCTTATTTTTGGTGAGATTGTTTATTTTGACGATAATTCTTATTTTTGGTAATTTCTATATTCTAGAACTCTTAAATTTTGTTATTTCCATATTTTCTAGGTTTAGTATAAATAAGAATTTTATTCTCATTGTATGAACAACTTTTGATATGAATTAAATTAAAGTTTTGTTTTTCTTTTTGTTCTTGATGGACAAATCGAACTTATCAAATATTTAATTATTTTTGGGCGTTCAAACATCTGATCGTGGGTTCTTCATTGTGTAATCAAGAGGTTCAATGTATCTTCGTTATCGTTGGATTGTTTGGTTCACCTCGTTGGGTTCAAGTCCAAAATCTAGAACTTATCAAGGGATTAGGCAACATTTGTGGCATTCACAAATCGATGTTTGTTGGTTTTGTGATCAAGAGGTCTTTCGAACTCCATTCTTGCTTGGTTGCTTGGTTCAATAATCTCCGAATCGAGATCCTATCGTCTACAACCTGAATTTAGACTTTCCTGACGTTTCAAATCAATTTCACGAGTTCCATGCGATTCCCCTAACTAGAATCTCATCACTTAGTCGATACTAATTGGCGTGCATCTGCAATTATAATACACGTTTCATTTTCTCCATAAAGATAAGAGTATAATAAATGAATTTATTGATTATAGTGAAATGATATAAAACAACTAATATGAGAAAATGAATAACAAGATCAAATACAATAATATCTAATTACTGTAACATTTTGTGAATTATCCAATACTTTTACTTCATCCAAATATTGATGAATTATTATAGGTTTCTTGTTTTTATGCAACAAAGTTTTAGGGTAAAATCACTGCCTCAACTTTATTTGCATTTAACAAACTTTTAATAAATCAAGAATTCGACCACTGATAAAGAATGTGGACTCAGAAATAATTATGGATGTTTTATAATTAACATACCTTTTAACCTTTAGCAATTTGAGAACAATCTTATATTCATTTGCATTCAATTTTCACCAAAATAATATGTCGAAAGCTTCATTGGTCAAATCTTCAAAATTATCATTTAAGTAATCCATCAAATCATTCTAGCAATTAATAATAAAATTTAGAAACTAAGTTAAAATGTTAATAAATAATTGATTGTGTGACTTGACTAGGAAATTGAAACGCAAATAAATAAAAATTGCTATCACCTAAAAATTTAAGAGAGCCCGACAATAATTACAACTAAACAACATAACTACAAATATAAACATAGCAAATAATTACCAAAAAATATATTTTTTTTTTGGATAAACTAACTTGAAAATTTAGGCAACATTCGAGAAAATTATTAGTAGAAGTAAATAAAATGTGTAAATTTGAATTAAAATCTAGATTTAATCGTTTACTCAATTATAATAGAGGTCGATGAATATGGTTTAGCCGTAGTTGTTCAAGACTTTACCCAATTCGAGGATTTTAAATTTACAGTTGTGATAACTGATGTGTATTTGGATATGATTTAATTAATTAATTGAGATGTATAATTGTCTATTTAGGTATTGAGTTTAATTGAATTATGTCTAATATAAGTGTATATTTTTTTAATTGGAATGTATTTAGTTTTAGTTGTGTTGTAAAAAATTTAGACTTATTTTCAATTTTTTTTTCTTTTAGACAATTTGATGGTTTGAAAGGATTTGTAAATATTGAAACCAAACCCAAAATCACTTCGAAGTGGTTTAGTTCGACTCAAAACCAAAACGTTGATGGGATTCACGTGAAATCAAATCAACGATGATTTCAGTTCGTTTGACGATTTCTTTGTTCAGTCCTAGTTTAAGTATGAATGATTAAGAATCGATCTTCTCAATTCTCGAGAGGCCACGAGTAACGATTTGCTGGTGGGAAAAATTCATAATTAAGGTGCATAATTTACACAAATTCAAAAATCAGGTAAATAATTAAAAAATTCAAAAATCAGGTTTACATATAATTAATTAAATATATTTATTAATTAGATATAATAAAGTCACAATTATACAATTATTGGTCACAGATTTATTATTGAGGTCATAAATTATTTAATAGTCATATATTATCAAATTTATAAGTCACGAATTTTTTCGAAAAAATTTTTATAGATCACAATTTATTTCGAGATTACAAATTATAGGTCACAATTTTCAATTAGCTGATCACATAAATTTTTCTGTCACATATTATCAAATTTTTAGATTACAGATGAGTACTTGGTCACAATTTTTAGGTCACAGTTGAATGTTTGGTCACAGATTAATAAATAATTGGTCACATATACCAATACACCAGAAGTCTCGAATTCCGATCCCAATAATTGGTCATAGATCGACCAATAAGAGAAACTCGCCGCTACCTATGCCGTCACACAAGCAGTTGTTAAGACCAACAACCAAGGTGGCGCCACCGGTTGATATTCATGTCAGATGCATCACCACCACCGTCCCTCCACCAACATCAACAATACCAACACTATCAGAACCACCACATCCACATCCATATCCAATAGTTGGTCACAAATCAACCACCCAGAAAAGATCATGCTCAAATAAGAAAGCTAAGGGCATTTTACAAATTTCATCGGAATCTCCAATTCCCGACTCCTGGAACCCGAACCTAAACCCACCTCTCAAATCTTTATTAAAAATTTATTCCTCACAGCAAAGGACATCAACGGCTGGATTCTGGAGAAATGATTCTAATCCTTGACAATAGGAAATCATCTTGCTCTTCTGAGAAGAAGAAACTAATAAACCGTTAATGATTATCAGTTCAAGCATCTTTGGTAAAGCACATATTCTCTTCTTTTTACATTTTTTTCCCTCCACTTTCTTCCTCTTTGCAAGAACTGGGGAGCAAGAAAAGACAGTGGGTGTGGACTGTGGCGTGGAGATTAAATGGAGTAACACTACTCCCAAGTCCCACCGTCGTACCATCATTGTAAAACCATATCCACCCTCACCCAACAAATAAAAAACTCGTAGATCTATCCACTTTTGTTCAGTACCACGGCGAATGTGTCCCGCATTTGTTTTAAGCGATGGCACTTGTTGCCTCTCTTCACGGTATTTGCAGCGGCGCCAGTGTCACTATGCAACGATGCTCACAACGAATCGCTGCTGCACAGCGACGCTCAGATGTGGTCGTTGTTGTGATCTCCGGCACAGATCCTTCATCGTTGATCGGCGCAGATCCTTTTATCATTTGGTCGCCGGCGTTTGAGGAGGCAGAAGGTAGAGAGAGAGAGAGAGAGAGAGAGAGAGAGAGAGAGCGTGTATGTTACGGGAATGAATAAGGGTTTTTGATAGATGGGTGGTGAGATGTATATTGATACTGATTTATGAATAATAAAAATCTTACGCCTGATTTTTGAATTGAGATATTTACACACCTGATTGGATGTAATTTCCTCTTTGCTGGTTAAGAGTTAACTCTCATTGCATGTATCGGTTCACTAATTAATAGAGTATCAAAATTCTTTAATTGACTTCCGAAGAAATTATCCAAAGTTATGTTTGTCATTTTCTAGATTATTCTTTGAATCAATAATAACAACAAATTTTATTTCAATAAATTTAAAATGAATTGATTAAATGTTTCAATCATTTTGTTCAACCCATTTAACAAAATTCAGCCGATTCAAAAAAATGAAGGCAAATTTTCTTTCAATTATGCTGCATTACCCTGGTAAAGTAGCAAAGCCCATTTTCTTTTGGTGAAATATTTATTTTCAAGTTGATAATGTGAAAGGCTTCTTAATAAAGACAGAAATCCACAAAGAAAAGTGGATTATTCTGGGGGAAAATTCACAAGCCAAGTGTTAACTTTGACACAATTCAATTTTCAGGTGTCAAGTTTCAAGATGTAAAACTTAGGTATTAGCTAATTAATTAAATATAATCAGGTCACTATTATACAATTAATAGTCATGCACATAATTATTGGTCACAACTTATTTACTGATCACATATTCTTAAATTAAGTGGTCACAAATTATTTCGAGGTCACAAATCAAAAATTTGTATGTCACAAATTATTTTGAGTTTATAAATCAAAAAAATTTATAGATCACAGTTTATTTTATTAGTCACAAATCAAAAAAATTACAGATCACAGTTTATCTATCGGTCACAAATTTTCAAATTTGTTGATCACGAATTATATTTCAGTCACAAGTTATCAAATTTTAAGGTCACGATTTATTCACCGCCACCAACACAATCGTCATTGCCGCCACCACTTGCGACTACCCTCACACTGCTTCCGTCGCCAGCACCACAACACCACCACGCTGCACTACCGCCATCACCATCGTCAACCGCCTCCACCACAGTCAATCGCTACCACCATCATCAACACCTCCACCTGCACCATCGCACAAAAATCGTCGCTAGATCCACATCGCCACCACCATCACAGCACCATCAACAGCTCTACCACCACATACATCGTCGCTGCATCCTACTCCAACAACCACTCACCGCCTCCAAATCGACCACCACCATGCCCCACCATAACACTACCACAACCAACGCCAACAACAAAAAATCGACCACAACTACACAACCGTCGCCTACACCACACCACCACAACCACCAACAAAAAAAAGGATCATCGCCAGTCTGCCCCACACACCACCAACAAAAACTACCATAACCACCGCCAACAACAGCAAAATCGACTACCACCATACAACTGCCCAAAATCAACCACCACCACCGTCGCCTCTGCACCACACCACCACATCCACCAACAATTATTGGTGTGTAAAGATGATGTTCGACAAAGCCGTGCGTAGAGTCACCACCTCTTCTTGTGACCACAACCACCAGATCTGTCAAACAATCCCCAATCGCTACCACCACCACTACACGATATCACTGCCCATATCAACGATCACCACAACCTCCTCAGATTAGAAAGAGAGAGAAAAAAAAACCCCAAATCGTAGTGACGTTGCGTTGACGGACTGCAAAAATCAGTTGATGCCGAAGCTCCTTTGTCGAGTTCTGAGTAGACCATTGCAACTCCTTTGTCGTTGATTGCTAGAATTTGAATGGGTCGCCATCATAGAAGAGATAGAACGGAGAGAAAAGAAGAGAGAAGGGAGAGAGGTAGAGAGGGAGAAGAGAGTGATTTAGGGTTAGAATTTGTATTATATTGATATATTATTTGTCAATAAATAGACTTCATTTCCTGAATTTTGAATTATCATCTTTAAACACGTGGAATTATGTAATTTCCTCGTTATTCTGCCCATTTCATTAGGCCAAAAAAGAACATGCGAGCATGTTTTACTAACCTACAAACCTCCTTATTTAAACGTGTGCAAAGTACCATTATGATTTTGATTTGTGACTTAAAATTTATCAATATTAACTTTGCAAGCCTGCTTGAGCCCTTTTCTTTTCATTTTTTTTTTTTGGTCCAAAATACATTTTGAAATAATATTTTGATGGAGAATATGTGATTGAAAAATAAAAAAATTAAATAAAAATTAAATTTACTTGTAATACTATTTTATTGAAGAATATATAATTGAAAAATGAGAGAGTGAAAAAATATATTTTAAAAATAATTAAAACCAATCAAAGGCTGCATATTGTGTTTATTGCTGACAACAATAACAGTCGAGATATTATTTCACCAAATAAAATTCACGTATTTAATCATGTAGCTTGTCGAACGAAGCATCAAATTGCCAACAATCTTAATCCTCGGGTTTATGATTTCTTGATTTGTATTTTCTTAAGACCAATATAGCTTTTTAGAAAATGATAGTAAACCTTGACAAATGTTTTACTACCTAAAACTATTTTAGAAGAATATATAGATACACTTAAAATAAAATAAAAAAAAAACTCTACTAAGCACTTTTTAGTTTATACTGAGCAACTACTGATAATAAGTTCATGGTAGGTCCCAAAAATTAAAAGATTTACCAATTAATTGATGTGTACATTATTTCTCACACTTATAAAATGAACTTTTAAGCAAAACTAAAAAACACTTGTTCACAGTGAAATTTCCATTGTACAAAGATCCATTAATGCTTCCTCATATCTCCATGGATGAAACCTTGACCTAGAATATTCCAAAACTAAATGCAAGAACCCAACATAATCAAGTAAACCAAGTAGCCAATCACTGCAAAACTAATCAAGAAGAAACAAATTAAATTAAACCCTTAAGAAACTCAAGTGAGTGTAATGTGGTGAATTCTTTCCAAGAGACAAAAACAATAATACTAGATACACTTTATGCATAAAGAAGACAGTTTCTCCTAATTAGTAGTCATCCGCGAGGTGCTAACATTTGCTGCTTCTTTATTTTTTCGTCGTTCTTCACCATGCTGAATCAAAAGCATCAGATGTGAGATATACAGATTATAAACAATAACTATGCACCAATTTTTACACCATAAAATTCAAAAACATTATCCCCCCTCCTGTGAACTTGCCTAATTGAGTAAAAAGTTTCTAGCAGAATCACCATAGCTCCAAAACATTGACATTCTATTTTTCACAGAGTGATAAAATCTAAAACCTTTTAACCAAGTTGATGGAATAGGGGTAGTTGCAGGGTTTCACAAAGGGAAAGGGGTAAGTAGCATCACTCAAAGGGAATAACGTACAGGATTCTAATTTGCAATTTTCCCAGGAAATTACTTATCAAGGTCCTTTCAAATGTATGATTAAAATTATTATAACTTATTCATGGAAGTAGTATTTTAAATCTCATTTGAATTTAGATTTGGCTACAGTATTATGTTAAATAAAACTTGAACCTACAAGCACTAGAGTTTTTCATTTTCTTTTAAGATAGAACAAAGAAGACGCACTCCAACAGATCATTTTGGATTTCTGGAGGGGCTACCTAAGAAACTAAGATGAACTCGCATGCTCATCTCATGGTATGTTTTGTTAGATTGATAGGTGGTACTTGGGAGTACTAAGAAAGAAAATAAGCTAAAACCTCGTTCATTATATTGTCCGATCCTATCTAGCACAACTTAACCAACATGCACTCAAGAGTTTTGGCTTGAATAAGTAGAATAAAACCACTGCAATAGAAACTAATGATCTCATATTTTTCATAACAAACTAGGGTAGCAAGGACGTCCAAGCAAAATGGTGCGCAAACTTTGACATAGGAGTGCCCGCATTAAATTTTACCTGATGTCATGAGGAGTAATAAAAATCCACTGAGATCCTTGAGCCAATGCAAAATCCACAATAGCATCTAGACTGATTTTTCTGCTAACTGCATCCTGCAGATTAAACAGAAATCGACATATTGTGATACTAAATTGTTTTGACTTGCGAAATAGAAAAAGGTACACAGTAAATTACATGGATGTCACCGCACAAGCACATGTTTGTTTTCGTGGGGGAGGGGGTGATAATAAGGGTTTCAGAGAGGTTTAAAATATAGAGTGGTGGTAAAAAAACACAAGTGATTGGTAAAAACAAGCGAACAAGAAAGATGCCAATTAAGGAAAAAAAGGGAAGATTGAACAAATAAATGGCGATCCTGGCATAAACAGGATCCAATTCATTAATTTAAAATGTTAATTCCCTCTTCTAAGTTCTCTATAATAATTGGAGACGGCAAATTCATGTTCATCCTTGAAGTTCTCCCTCTTAGGATTAAGAGAACACCTCAGTCTGGCTATCATTGAAAGATTAAAAATATAAAGACACATAACGTTCATCATGCTTATAACTTACAAGGGCAACTAATAAAATTCACTTATTTAACGTACCATAAATACATCAAACTCATCCATTGCTCGGAATGGTGCTTCTGTCATCTCATGAAGTGCAAGGGCAAAGCACAAAGTTGAGAAGGAACGCTCACCACCTGTTCATACATTAAAGAAAGAACATAACACAGTGTTAACCATACGTAAACTCACTCAGCAGTCATCTACTCAATTTTGTCCTTCAATGACAAATTTGAAATGTTTCCACTATTCTGATCAATGGTCCATATGATTCAGGCTCATATTTGGCTCCTTTAAATTGAAGAAATACTCATAAAGCAATAGATAAGGAGGACACCTGAGAGCCCTCTAGTGTCACGAACGGAGCTGCTTGATGCATCTTGAGGCATTTTTACCTGTGAAGAAAGAAAGCAATCAAATGAGGGAGGAAATACTTAGTTAACTGGGCTGTTACTCACCAGCTCATAGCAAGGTGAATCTAGAAAATTAAATCTTGCCAAACCGGTGAATTTGAACACAGTCCTTCTCGATTCACAACATCAATGGGGAAGGGGAGGTTAATTTACCTCTATTGAGAGGGTTTGCTCCTCATAACTAACTTTGATTTGACCACTGATCCCTTTCCTTCTCAAATGGCCATTAAATCTAATGTGAAAATTCATCGATCAGGGTGGAGTGAAGTTTTAGGAATAACAAGCTTTCCTATCAAAAACATAGGAAACATCACTTTGAAAAAGAAAAGATTATGAAGAGAACAGTACTGCCAAGTCAGCTGGCGCTTCAAAAGAGTTGCGTTCCTCTGGAATTTGCTCAATCGCAACTCTAACGCTTTTTGGCATGCCTGAAGTAAAATTAAGGGAAAACTGAAGCAGGTAATACATTACAGAGGAGATCAGAAGTATAGCAAAGTTAACAAAGATATCAAGAAATTGGAGAAGTTCAGACGTCCAGTAATGGAGGAAAAAACATAGAAACAAACAAATAAGCAATCACCAATGCAGCAAAAGTACTTGTCTCCCCTTCTATATATCAAATGATGCTAATAAAATGAAGTGAGCTTCTTTTACTGATGAAGACAACATAATAAATTCCTTATTATTAATACTGCACAAGAAATAAAGGGAGACAAGACTGAGGTAGAAAGGTGTGCGTGTGCATGATAATATCTGTCATGACTTCAGGAAAAAATGAGAATACATAGGCAAAACTGAATGGCAGTGTCTGAGGAAGTTCTTGCCAACTTCAAAACTCAGGTGTCTCTTTCTAGAGTGGGAACAGTAATGACTTAACTGGATACTATTGAAGCTGAACAAAGCTCGTGAACTCACATGCTAACATAGAAAATGGCAAATTTAAATGAGAGTATTTATCTCTAAGCAATCAAGAGAAAGGAAGAAGGATTGAGCTACTTCTAGTTTTTCTCGAAAGGCTTGGTAATTTTGGCGCTTCCTCAGGATTTTACGCTCCTTTTTTTGGTACAACATCCTGAGATCTTCAATAGATTCTGGAAATCTGCAATAGGAAACATCTCTTATGAAGTAAAAAGCTCGTCAAGTTTTTGAAGATAAAACAAAACATGTAAAATCAGTACCTCTGGCTCTCACGCTGAAGTCTTTGATTCATCCTGCTTAGTTGAGCACTGAGTTGCTCTGGATTGCTCTCACTACAGCCCCCTAATGCTTCGATCTCGTTCTCAGGGCAGATAATTGAAGCTTTCCGGCGGTTCTCCTGTGATTCCACAATGAAGTTAACATCAGGTATTGTTAGAAATTCATTTGTAATTGCTTAATGTCAGAATAAATACTAGCTAATCTCATAATTTACTAACATGGAATAGAAATAACAGAGAAGATGAAGCTTTCAATAGAAAAATTCCTGCATGAAAGTATAAAGCAGAAGCATCTACCCAAGAGTTTGCAGAATATAATAAAACTAAATTGTAGAAGTGTGCAAGACGGGACTTGTGAGAAAAAGGTATTGGAAGATGATATTCACAGATGTAACACTTTTGGTTCCGAAGTACAGGTTGTTACAAAATAATTTGTGGCTATGCCTAAGTATTTCATGCTCCATAGCACAGATGTAGTTCATTGACCCAAGAATCATTTTGTCAAGTCACCCTAGTTAGAACTCAAAAAAATATATGAAACATTAGTACTAACTTATATTCCAGGGTAGGATCAGAGATGCACCTTACTGTTGTGTTCAAGATCCCGATACTCTGCCTCCGCATTATTGAGGTCAGAAAGAACTCGGTTACTCATGACATTCTCAAAATGTTTCTTCTCCTGTATAAGAGTAGAATATTAGAATTTCAAAAAAATTATGAAATGACCAAAAAGAAATGATATAATAAATCAAGAAATGCATAGGATAAAGGAAATGGACCGCTTCTGCATCATGTAGGTCTTTCTCAATCATCATTAGCATGCGCTCTGCTTCCGCTAATGCATCAAATTCAGTTTTTGCCGACTCTACATTAGAATATAACAGCAAGGCAGTGATATATCATAAAATTGGTAAAACTCAAAATTTAATAAGACAATAATATATTGGCTTACCACACAAATTTTCGAATGAAACTTTAAGATCTTTAGCTTTATTTCCTGCTTCATTCACTCTCATCTGCAGCTTTTCTAACAATTCCTCCTTTTCTTGTATCACTTGATGGAGCCTCTGCATATCGTTTAAGATCAATTCAACTGAGAATTTATTTGATGAGAATCAGAAACCACAGCTATGACTGCATGCCCAGTTAAAATAGCATAAAAGTAATAAACGAGGAAAAATGGCGGTCAAGTTTCAAGTAACAAACAGATATTTCTTGATGGAGCTCATTGACAGTAGATTCAGGTGCAGAACTGGCTTCTGCAGAGATTGACTTTTTCACATCTTGCAGTTCGAATTCCTTTGACCTTAATTCCCGCTCTGCATTGATGCGCCTTCTCTGAAAGTAGTACGTAGTTAGAACTAGAGCATAACTCCAAAAAAAAAAGTATTAGTCAGGATCATGCTTCGCACATAATAGTAAATTTGGGATAAAAAATGAATCTAGTATCACTGAACCGCTACATATTTTATAAACTAAAATTCAGAAACTATTCATCACCATCGGTCTGAAAGTTCATGCATGTTTTCATGGCACTGCTTTATTTAGCTGTTATTTGGCACAGATTTTTTTCTTGTGAAAATTTATTTTTTGGAGAATGTGTGGTTAAAAGTAGAAAAGTTGTGGGTCCAATGAAATGTGTGGTTGAAAATGATTTTGGAGAAAAATAATTTTAGAAAAATCTGTGCTAAACAAGCTATTAATGAGCTCCCTAACGAGCAATCATTTCCATAATGGGACACTAATCAGCAATTCAAATCAAAACCATAAGCATTTTCAAAGTATTTGTAGAAAATTAAGAGGTCGGAGAAAGAACAATACTATTAGTGGGTGACAACTCACGAAACATGCAGCATAGAATTTTATAGGCATCATTGTTTGAGAAGTCGCTGAATTCACATTATTTGGTTAAGTTCTAGGATTCCCCTTTCTTACAGCTTAATCTTCAAATGAAATCATTATCATATATTTCCATTCGCTTATCATATATCTGGGCTATATGCTGTTTTAATTCAACATAGATGTCACAAATGTAATGACAAATATTGGAACATTAAAATCTTTTTACAAATGCCAGTTCTATCTTTTAATCTTCTATGAGTATAAGTGTATAACTGCAAAAGCTTTTTGCAAGGAGACAGTTGCTTGGCCACTCAAAAGAAAACTTGAGAGAAAATGTTGATACCTTTGCATTATTTAACTTGTCTTGAAGACTACTGAGTTCTTCCTCCTTGTTACGTTTTCTTCCCCGGCCTTGTTGAGCATGCTCTTTTGTCTTCAATGCATCTTTCTCCAGATTTTTAATTTGATTATCATACGAACCAGAAAGACGGCCACCTCTAGCATTCTTGTTTGGGGGAAGAATAGTCTGGGCTGAACCACGGGAAAACCTGCGAAGGAGCACCATTATTTGCAGCTGCTACCATGTTTAGGCAACATTAGGCAACTACCATACATAGTAGAATGAAATGTGAGTGTTCAGATCTGAAATGCCTGGAACAATCCACTATATTTCAGCCACTCGAAAACTATAATGACTTCACATGAGACACATAATAACTATTCATAACATTATGGTCGCGAAATTTTAAACATAATAGCAAGGAAGAAAGGCACCTAAAGATACACTTTATGTTACTCCTTCGGTATGGCGAGTTAATTTATACTTCATATATAATTTGTACTCCCTATGTCCCATAAAGATAGTCATGTTTTCCTTTTTCGCTTGTCCCAAATTATAGTCCTATTTCTTATTTGATAGCGTAGTTAATATAATAGTTTCCTAATATACCCCTATTTAATGTGCTTTGTTATCACAAATATAATTTAATTACCTTGAACATTGATGCATTAATGTAGGGATATATTAGGAAAAATGATAGTAAAATTTATTATTTCAACTATATTAATTAAATTTATTAATCCGTGTGAAAAAAAAAAAAAAAAAAATAGGACTATCTTTACGGGTCAGATGGAGTATTACTTTATTGCAAAAGAAGCACATATACATTTTTCATGTACAAATACAAATAAGCATAAAAAATGCTTCATGTGATTTTATGTATGTTGGTCCATATGTACATGTGCATATGCCTAGAAATGCAAGTTGAGCATGTGAGCATACATCTGTGTATGTATGAACACAGACACACACATCTGCATGTACATTAAAATTGCATGTATTTATGCACATATTATCTGAGCTTTGAGAAAGCTGTAATCTATGTTTAATATGGTTACATTCGTTTTTAGATATATAATAACAGTTCCCATAGTAGCATCATACATATTCCTCCAAGAAAAAGTAATTATGGAAGTGAGATGTGCTAAAAGGCTATATGCATTTTGTTACCACAGCACACTAGTCCAATGTGAATCACTTTAGCTTACATCTTGTAGCCATCAGAAGTGTAAACCTCCTTCAGATTTGATATCCTTTGATCAAAAGCAACTGTTTTGCCAATATCATAATCTCTAACGAGAACTTGCCTCTCAGCATTACCCTATAAGATAAATATCAAACATTACTAAAATGTCAGAAATATACAGAACTTAGGAAACAAATATGACATACATTTATCTAGGAGCCAGACTAACAAATAGGCACTGTGCTGGGTTAACCTTAAAAGGTAATAAAATAGTTGTCTAAAATACCAAGAAATTGCAAAATTTACCACATCAACCAAAACATTCAACACCGTAGGATTGTCAGATTTGATAATGGAGAATGCAGTTGGATGACTAGTCTGGGGAAGCATGTGAGTTGGAATGTTCAACCTGCCAAAATAGAAGCTCATTTAGAACAGGTTCACTATGTGAACATAATAAGAAGTTGGTTACATGCTTAAAAGGTATAGTCAACTCATTACTTTGATCTGGAAAAGTCATATATGATAATCTGAAGATGATTATAGTTTGCTTCCCTAGCACATGCTCTTAAAACAAGGGAATCTTTATGATCTGTGACAATGAAAGCATTAAGCAACCGGCCAACTGCATTTTCAATGGCAATAGACCACATGTCACCATGTTCCAAGTTCTGCAACAAATGAATCATCAAAAACATGGAATAAGTGATTTTGAGATAATGTCAATCCTATCCAAAAATGAGCATGGCCAAGCATTAATCTAAAATCCTAAGATCACAAACCTGACAGGCTAAAAGCCAAAAATCTACATCTCTAAACTGGAATTAAGATGATATTAACTCCCATATGTATTCAATATACTGAGTAAAGCATAATTATGGTTGTAAGAATGTTCATCAATAAAAAAACTAGTCTGATGAACCTGTAAAATTGATAGTGTAAGATCTTTTCTGGACTCAATGAAATAATGCATCATACAACATAAACATTTTCATATTAACTTCACACCAACCCAGATGACTTCTATAAAAGAAGACAATGACCTTGATAAGCCTTCCATTCAAATGACTTATGTGAGATTCAGAAACAAAGCAAGGGCAGGAAAGGAAAATGAACTGGGAAGATTTCAAAAGCAGCATGTGCACATCGCAAAGTTAGTTACAAGGAATCATTGCAGGGCCATATGTCTCATAAAAAGGGAGAATGGAGAAAAGTAGAGGCATGGAGAAAATGGAGAGTTTGTGAGGAGAGAATTGGACCTCTCAAAAGTCGAATGTCATTGTTTTTTCTTTAGTTATTTCGTTGACGTAATAGTAGGAATTATCAGAGGGATTCTACAGTTATTTGTGGAAAAATATAATTTTCCTAACTTAGAAAATTCTATCCAGTTATGTAATATTATATTATCTTTATAAGGGCTTATTTTTAGGATAGTTATTGCAATCCCTGATTTATTATGTATCTTTTATTTTTTGGTAACTTTCCTTATTTTGCTGATTGAGTTCAGCTATATGAACTCTTGTAATAATGATAGTTAATCAAAACAATTCATATTTTCAATCTTCTATTTTCTGTCATGGTATCAAAGCTCTAGGCTCATTATCTTGGAAATTGTATTCATTTTTGTTCTTGTTCATCCTCTTGTCTTTACATCATCAATTAAATCCTGTTTCGTCACCCTTTGTATTGAAAGACAATGACAGATACTTCAGCAACCAGCAATCCTTCAGAGACTACAGTGCTTGAAAGCAATAATGCTTTATCAACAGGAGAATTGCAAAACATTCAAGCAGCCTAGAGGTTGAAGGGGAACAATTATCTGAAGTGTTCACAACTAGTTTGTACCTTCTTGAAGGGAAGAGGCAAACTAAGTCATCTACTTGGTAGTGGGCCTAAAAAAGGGGATCCGAATTTCAATGCTTGGGGTGAACATGACTCAATGGTGATGTCCTGGTTGTGGAACTCTATGGTGCCAGAAATTAATGACACATGCATGTTTTTTGACACTGCCAAAGATATATGGGAAGCTGTGAGACAGACATACTCTATGGTGTGATGCTGCATGAATCTATGCAATCAAAACCAAGGTTACTGACACCAAACAGGGAGATTCGACCAATAACCGAACATTCAAACATTTTAAAAGGTTTACGGCAGGAGATGGATCATTAACAATGCATCTAAATGAAGTGCAGTGAAGATGCGGTTGTTCTTAAGAGGTTTGTTAAGAAAGACAGAATTTATGATTTTCATGCCGGATTAAATATTGAGTTTGATGTAGGAAGGGTGCAAATACTTGGAAAAGAAGACTTGCCATCATTAAATAAGGCTATTGCAATAGTCCTTGCTGAAGAAGGAAGAAGAAGAGTTATGATTGATACACCTAGAGTGGATAGTTCAGCTTTGGTATCTAAAAACACAAACATGAAATTCGTGAAAACAGTAAACAAGGAGATTTTTCGCGATCATTACACGAAGATGCTCTGTGGTGCACTTATTGCAAGAATTCAGGCCATGAAAGGGACAAGTGCAAGAAGCTTCATGGCAGGCCTCAAAATCCAACTCAAAACTGGTCTGATCGTGGTGGACAAAAGCAGGTATGTATGGCAAAAACACAGGATACTAGTAGTCTGTCTACAGAATTCAATCGTGAAGAAATTGAGAAGTTAAAAAATCTGTTAGGGGCATAGAAAAACCATCTACCACAGGTACCTGCTCTTTGGCATTCTGAGGTATATCTTCTACTTCCCATGCTTTTAATGTCTCGAATAAAGTCTTTTCCAGTGCTTGGGTCATTGACTCAGGCGCTACAGATCATATGACTTGCTCTTCACAAAAATTCATCTCATATATCCCGTGTCCTAGTAATAAAAAAAAATAACAATTGCAGATGGTTCTGTAACAATAGTAGTTGGTTGGGGAGATATTCTTATTAATAACTCTTACACTTAGGAATGTTCCTCATGTTCCGAAATTATACACCAATCTAGCGTCCATCCAGAAACTCACCAAAGATTCTAATTGCCGTGTGATTTGTAATTCTGATCATTGTGTGTTCCAGGAATGTGGAATGAGAGGATGATTGGACATGCTTGAGAGAGGAATGGTCTCCATTATCTTGAAGAATCAAAAGCTAGAGCTATAGTTTCTTCACCTTTATCATTTCTTTCTGAGTTATTTAAATCCAATAAAGACAAAATTTAGCTTCAACCTCTTTGTCTTGGTCACCCGTCATTTAGTATTCTTAAATATGTGTTTCATTTATTGTTTAAAGGATTATTTGTTGAAAGTTTTCACTGTGATGTGTGTAAACTAGCAAAGCACAAACGTACTTCTTTTCCAATTAGCAATAAAAGAACATCGGTTCCATTTACTCTCATTCATAGTGATATATGGGGGCCTTCTACTGTTGCTACATTTCTAGGGCTCAGTAGTTTGTTTCATTTATTGATGATTGTACACGTGTGTCTTGGATCTTTCTTTTGAAAAATAAATCGGATGTGAGCTCAGTGTTGCCAACTTTTTAAAATATGATCAGAACTCAATTTGGTGTTGAAATTAAAAGATGTCGATCAAACAATGTTAAAGACTATTTCAATCAATTCCTATCTCCTTATTTCCAAAAATAGGGTATAATACATGAATCCTCTTGTGTTAATACACCCCAACAAAATGAAGTGGCCGAACGAAAGAATGGTCATAACCTAGCTATGATTAGAGCCTTACAAATTCAAAAAAAGTTCCAAAACAATATTGGGAGGAAGCTGTTTTAACCGCTGCTTATCTTATCAATAGGTTGCCAACAAGGGTTCTTGATTTCAAAAGTCCTATGGAAATTCTTTCCTGATTTCAATACCTCAAGTAATCTTGTTCCAAAAGTATTCGGTTGTATGGCCCAGGTTCATATGCATGCTCAAAATAGGGGAAAACTTGATCCATGGCTCGTAAATGTGTCTTTATTGGGTATTCATCTACTCAAAAGGGTTATAAGTGTTATCATCCTCTAACAAGAAAAGTCTATATGTCTGCAGATGTTACATTTGTCGAAACAGGAAAATATTTTCTTGGTCCCTATCTTCAAGGGGAGACATTATTCAAAGAAGAAAAGGACAGAGACTTATTTCTTCTCGAGTTTCCAATCAAAACCAATCCAAATTCTTCAAGCACTCAGCCAAAAATAGTTTCAATCACTCATCCAAATACTCTGCCAATCACTCAACCAGAACTAGAACCTTATATGCCCAGGTCACAAGAGATGGTGAATGAGAAGCAGACTCAAGCCTCTACTAGTCCATTGTTGATTTATTCAAGGAAGAAAGCACCAATCACTCAACCTATGCAAGTTCAATCACCTGAATCTCATCCTGTTAAGGTAATCGCTAATCCAATCTCTCCTAGTAATAAAACCACAGAGGTTATTGAACAAAATGATTATGATATTCCTATAGCCATCAGAAAAGGAACTAGAGCTTGTACCCAACATTCTCTACGCTTTCATGTCATATTGGAATTTATCTCATAACCACATATCTTTTCTTACTAGCTTAAACACGGTGTCTATTCCCAAGACTTTATCAGAGGCATTAAGGAATGATAACTGGAAGAATGCCATGAAGGTTGAGATGGAAGCTCTTGAAAAGAACAAAACATGAGACGTAGTTGAGCTACCTAAAGAGAAGAAACCAATTGGATGTAGATGGGTTTTTGCGGTTAAATACAAGTCAAATGACTCTCTAGAAAGGTATAAAGCAAGATTAGTTGCCAAAGGTTATACTCAGATCTATGGTATAGACTATCTTGAGACATTTGATCCAGTTGCTTAAATGAATACGATGGGAATATTGTTGTCATTGGCTGCTAATTTTGGATGGAAACTACAACAATTTGATGTAAAGAATGCCTTCTTACCTAGTGAACTTGAAGAAGAAATTTATATGGAGATTCCACCAGGATTTAACTTTAGTAAAGAAGAGAATATGGTGTGCAAATTGAAGAAAGCTTTGTACAGATTAAAGCAATCTCCAAGAGCTTGGTTTAGAAGATTTACCAATGTGATGCTTAGCATGAAATACAAGTAAAGCCAAGGTGATCATACTTTGTTTGTAAAACACTCAACGTTAACAAGAGTGACAACATTGTTAGTCTATGTAGATGATATTATAGTGACAGAAGATGATTTGAACGGAATTGGGAGCTTAAAGAACAGGTTGATGAAGGAGTTTGAGATCAAAGAACCAGGCAAGCTAAAGTATTTCCTCGGCATTGAAATAGCTTATTCTCAGCAAGGGATATTTATATCACAACAAAAATATGTGATAGATTTATTAAAAGAAACAGATAAGCCAGGATGTAAGCTGACAGAAACACCCATAGGGTACAATCACAGACTTAGTGTTAATCCGAGAGATGTAACAGACTAACAGTAGATAAGAGCTCCTATCAAAGACTCGTGGCAAGACTGATTTACCTGTCACATACCAAATCTGATATAGCTTATGCAGTGAGTGTTGTAAGCCAATTCATGCACGATCCTAAGGAGTTATATCTCAGAGCTATATATCGAATTCTACAATATTTGAAAGGTACACAGGGAAAAGGGGTCTTATTAAAAAAGGAGCAACTCTTGAAGCCTACAAAGATGCGGATTATGCAGGATCAATGGTTGATAGAAGGTCAACTTTGGGCTATTGTACTCTATTTGGAGGGAATCTTGTGACTCGGAAAAGTAAAAAAAAAAAATTGTTGCTAGATCTAGTACAGAAGATGAATTTAGAAAAATATCAGTTTCCACCAAAATTCCTACTTTTGGGGTGTTTGATTAACAATTTTTTCCATGAAAAATATTTTCCAACTTTTAGTCATGTGACCATATTTTCCTCAAAAACAAGGAAAATATTTTCTTTAGGAAGTAGTTTTTATTTTCTAGGTAATTTACTCTCTCCTCTCGTCTATTCCCTTTTTCTTTCATCTACCCACAAATAAAAAATTGACAAGTATAATATTTTCTAAGTTGAAAACTAAATGAATCAGACACATTTAATTAATAACTTCCATAGAAATAAGTTCTAGGTAATTCAATTGCCTAGAATTTATTTTTTTTCCATACAAATTTCATGCTCGCAATCAAGCGCACCCTTAGATCGATGGCACTTGGGATACGTAAGCTATTATGGCTAAAGATTAGAAGATCTGAAGATTGAATGGAAGGGACCTATGAGGCTCTATTGTGACAACTAATCAACCATTAATATCGCACATAATCCCAAACATGACCAAACAATGCACATTGAAGTTGACACATTTTATAGAGGAAAAGCTTGATAGTGGTCTGATTGGTACACCGACTTCGACTAGTGGTCAACTAGCAGACATACGTACCAAAGAATTGTCTAGTGCAGCAAGGAATAGTTAGCAAGCTGTGATTGGAAGATGGATACTTACCAGCTTGAGGGAGTGTGGAAAAGTATAATTTTCCTTAGGAAAATTCTGTAATGTTATGTAATATTATATTATCTTTATAATTGCTTATTTTTAGGATAGTTATTGCAATCCCTCATTTCTAAGCATTGGATTTTTTATGAATCTTTTATTTTTTGGTAGCTTTCTTTATTTTGTTGATTTAGTTCAGCTATATAAACTCTTATAATAATGATAGTTAATCGATACAATTCATATTTTCAATCTTCTATTTTCTGTCAGTATTCATAAGGAAAATTACTTTACATTTCACTGCAATTTACAATTCTTAACAGAAGTCAATACAATATTCCTTTTATATTCAATCCTCGTTCTTCATTGAGAAATCACTTTCAAAATCTACAAAAAAAACACCACACAGATCACGAACCTACCAGACCGCTTAGGTGTGTAGATCATGGATGCTTGGGCATATGGGTAACGTTGGTGAATGTGAAACGAAAAAAAAAAAAAAAAAGCATGTGGAAAATGACAGAGGACTACAGGAAATGAGATTTTAATTTCTGAATCAAGTAAAAGTATAGCGTTGACTTTCATTTCAAAATTGAGACGCAACAATATCATCAATAACCACTATATTCCTCTTACAAGAGTCTATAGCTAATGCTAAGAAAGCCGGAAAAACAATCAAATTGGCATCTCCAAGAATGCAAATCAATCTCCTAAATTACAGAAATGTCAGCCAGGGTTACAGTAGTTCTCATACAATGTTATTGTTGAAGCCAATATTTAAATGACATAATGCAACCCTTTCTAAAACCTTAAGCTTTTAAATCAAATAGTTCAACATGATAACGAAGTAAGAAAAGCTCCTAGGTTCAAGTCTAGCTGCCAACCATTCAATAAAATTGTGCACGTGTTGGGCATTGTTAGGAAAAAAGATCAACCCAGCCTACACGGAGGGGCGTGTTGAAAATAATATTTAATGATATACATGTAGACATCTCTTATATCTTAAGCTTTTAGATCAAGTAGTTTAGTAATTCTGAAGTAATAGGACATAAAATAGATAGCCATGCATGTACTTGCTCTCCGTTAATCCCTTTCCTTGTGTAGCTTCTTGAAATGAGAAAGAAAGGGGCACACCAAGTTCCCAAAGAAAAATAATGTTTTCAATTCAGTTTATAACTTTAATTGTTCGAACTTGTATAATTATTTTTATTCTTTTGGCTAAGCTAGTGACGCACTACAATCATGCTGAGGAATGTCATCTCAGAAGGCATTCATAGGGAAGAATATGGAGAAATTAGAAAAATATAATGGTCAATTAGATTATGCGATTCACTGACAAGCATTTCATGTAACACAAATAGCTAGATATAGTCACATTAATATTTCACCATCCCACTTCGTTAAATTGCAAATAAAAAAGAGAAAATACACCACACAATCCCACTCAAGAAAAGAGAAATACGAAAGAAAAAGAACATCTGATCACTATAATAATTTATGTAAGTTGACAAAAAGCAAGTGAAGTGCATTCATGCAGATTAGAATTTGCAAGGTAATCTGGGTTATTTTACCACATGGGCACCTATAGGACCAATCGGTGGCCTCTTAAATCTATGTTGATGCCGTTCAATTGCTTGTAAAAGATTGATCACTCTACCGCCTCCAAAAGCTGTAACCTGCAAAAAAATGAAAATGATGTCCGGAAAGAAAAATACAGTCAATGGCACTAAAAGATGCATAAGGATTGATAAATGCAAATAGGATCTATTGATTCATAAGGCAGATAATTTGACTGCATTGACCAGTGCAAAGGTACAAACTTAATTTCTTACAACACTTCTCCAACAAAATGGACCATGTGAACAATGTGAATGCGAAAAGCTTCAAAGATAGAAGTGCGCGAGAAAGCATGCAAAAGGAAAGACAGGCAACAAAATTAGAAGAAAAAAACTCAGTTCACGTGTATACCTAAATAAAAGAATCATTAACACACCTGGTTTGTTTGGTGCATTTGGAGTTCACGGATGTGAGAAGAAATTTCACGATGCCTTCTTTCATATTCCTCAATCTGAAAAAGAAGTTACAAGAACCATAATCATGGATTCCAACATAAAGGGTCGGGGGGGGGGGGGGGGGGGGGGGGGGGGGGGGGGGGGGGGGGGGGGGGGGGGGGGGGGGGGGGAAACAAAATGAAGCACGAGATTATAAGCATCAGATTGAAAAAACCTTTAGCAGACATGCCAAAAATCTAAATTCATCAAAAATAAAATATTTCTACAGAGTTTCAACTGCTAAACCATAAGGATATGAAAAATTTAATGCAGGAAGATTTCTTCAACATCTGTTCGCTTTCTCCAAATAAAATAAAATAATCTGAGAATAGTGTGTGTGTGTGTGTGTGTGTGAATTCTTAAAGAGGTGTAAAAAATGTAACAAGGATGAAAAGATGTCATAAGATACCATGATGACAAAGAATTCATACCTGAGATGCAATTTTTTTAATTTCATCTTTTGCCATTTCTAGACTTTCCGTCAATGCATCTTCTCCATCCTTCAATCTGAATATAACTATTTCAGCCGGATCAAAAGGACAACGATGCAAAAGCAAAAGAAAGCATAAACCTACACACTGCAATACTGCATATGTACAGAAAGCTTGATCAGTTACCTTTGACAAATATCATTAGCTTCATCAACTTCAACTTGAAGTTCCTGAAGCCTTTCCTCCATCTCATTTTCTTCAGCCTACAACCAATAAGGTATTGATAGTGCATATTCATAATGAAATAGGAAACGAAGAAAGCATGATTTAGCATAATAACTCGATCAATATTACAAACTCATTTGACATACAACACACATGCAGACACATTAGTTGATCTTGAGAACTTGCAAATTCATGTAAAACCAAGCTAAAAAAAAAGAACAGTAAAGCAAACCTGCGTATTTCGAATATGCTGCTCATGAATATCATGAATCTGTTGCTCTAACAGTTTGACCTGTTGAATCATTTTCTGAATATGGCTAGTCTTGAGATCTCGTTCACCTTCAAGTTCAAGCCTCTCCTTTGTAGCCTATATACAAACTTGAAATATAAGATCCTAATCGGAATTGGGACACTGGACTGCAAAGCTATGACTGCAGTAGTCATGGAAACAGAAAAGACACAATTTATGAAATTTTCTCACAAAATATATAAATAAAGAAATAGATAGTAAAATACAAGTTCTTGGGAAAAAACTAAAGGGAAGTAAATTTCATATCGATACTCAAGACATTTTGCGACATGATGCAAACAAAAGAATTCTCCCAGAAGGTGGAAGAATATAAAATAAAGAAAAGTCTAAGAAAGGAGCAACCGCTGAACTTTTATTATCAGAATACATCTAATCGACGGTGTATTTAAGCTATACAAATAAACAGACAAAATATCCAAAAGTAAGAAAATGACAAAGATGCAATAACCACCATACCATTGAAAGACTATGCTGCAAATCCTCCTTCATTCTCCTCACTTCAGACGTCCTTTCCATCATGTTTGCTATTTGACTTTTCTTCTTTGTCAATTGATCGCAATTCCTTCATCTTGCTCTGCCAATTAAGTCAAACACCATAACATTTCCATCAACAGAATCTTTCCATCAAATTCTTCTAAACCAATCCACGTGTTTCAAATCAAAATACCCAAAAATGCCATGAGAAAAAATATCTAGTTCAAATTTTAGTTTTCACCGTAAAATGGCAATCCTCTAGTCTGGTCTTAACAAAGGGAAGCTAGAGATCTAAGCTGGGAATAGTCCTAGCTTTGACACAGTCTGCATAAATAATTGCATTCACATTCTAACCAAACAGCTTATGTGCGATATGTCAATCATCTCTAAAACAAAAATTTGTGCAACATAAATTCAATGCAAACATTACACCGTCACAATCAAGCTGAAGCCCGGGTTATAATATATTCACTGATCAATTAAAAAAATCATGAAAACAGTATGTACATAAAGCTTTCATTGTGGGTAACATCATGTACTAGGCAAGAGGCGGCAAACTTATTTCAACTATTTCATAAATATGGTTCTATACGCACAAGTAATCTTTAACATTGAGCCTAATACATTATGATGCAAAATGTTCCTTCCAACTCATCAAAAATCAAATTTAGGTTTCTTATGTCTCTTCATAAAAGGGTAATTTAGATTTAGGTTATTATATATACTACGACTGCTATGGAGACAGATTGTAGAGCAAATTATTAAAGTTTGGGTAATTTCTATTAATATGGTATCAATTTTAAGTAATAGTTTCTCTTCGTATATTTATTACATGGAAAAAGGGGTTGTGCATGGCGATGCTAAAGAAATAGTTGAGACTGTAATTGGACTTTTCTTTTGCCTTTCGTTTTGGGTTTTATTTTATTTTTTCCATTTGGTGTTTTCGAGGTTGTGCATATGTAACACTCGAAAATTTTAGGAGAAAAAGTTAATCGCTTTAAGTGTAAGTTTAAAGTTGAGGGACTAAAATGAAATAGGTTTTGATTTCTTATTTTATTTGAGCCAAATAATTAGATTTTGATAGTGCAAATATAAGTATATCAATATTATACTCGTTAGATAGCTTGTATTTAATTATAAATTTTAAGCTCGAGAAATAGTTAATTCGGATAAACTATGCTTAAGAGATTGAAGTCTAAAGAAATTACTTATAATTGGTATTTTATTTAAAATTGAATCTTGACTTAGCCATGATTTCCACGTGTAATGTAGTATATATGGTGATTTGATTTTGAGATTTCTACTATGGCTGCCACATGTGCTTATAGATAGAGATAGTGGTTGAATATGATAATGATATAGTACAGTTTGACTAGGCCTCTCTCTTTGCATAGTACACACCACTCGAGATTTAGCTCTATCAATCAATTCTTTTTAAAGATAAAACTTATCAACTACTATAGCCTACACCTATATAATGACATGATGGAAGAAACTTTTACTCACACAAATACATTATACACATATGGCAGCAAAGAGAAGGAATAGTATTTGAAACCAGATAGTTGCATACATCAATTATTATTGATAGTCAATAACCGTTCACCAAAGAGGAGAAAATGATTTTGAACGTGTATTCAGATTTTTATATTTCAATAAACAAGGTAAGATACTTTGTGCAAGTGTTTCGTTCTCTTATGTTTTTATATTCAATTAAATATGCATGAATTGTCAGTAGACCTTCAAGTTCTTAAAAAAGAGATGAAATCTTACTGAATTATAAGAGGACCTAAGATGGGTATGTCGTTTGGTCACCGATATACTCCGTAAGAGCATAATGATATTAAGTGTATAATTTTATTGTTATGTATTTGTATATGAAAACTGCACGTATTTTACTGGATATTTCTTTAAGTACTCACTCTTACTATAAAATTTTCAGGTTAGTTCGGGTCGATTCGATCTATGGCGAGATATTGATGCGGGCTGCAAAGTGGATCGAAAACAAAAGACAAAAATATTCATTTAGTTTTCTGCCTTTAAATTTATTAGTTAGTTTATTTTATTCAAAGACATGTTATTGAATTAATTAGTTGATTATTTTAAAGATACGATTTCCATATTTTTTAAGTTAAAGTTATGAACATTTCAGTTATTTTTATTAATAAAATTTTAAAGTTTATTTTTATTCGATTCCACCTTTAATATAATGGGAAAAGAAAATTGTTCTGTTAACACCTCAAATACAAGATTTATAAAAATTTAAGACGTTACAGCATGACATGCTAAAGAAATAGTTGAGACTGTAATTGGACTTTTCTTTTGATCCTTTAATTTGGAAGAATGTCCACCGAGAGTTTTTTATAAAATTTACGAGAAAGAATATGCAACATGGGAATTTCAATTCAAAATATTTCTAAAAGTGAAGGAGTTTTGAGACCACATTGACAGATACTTTTCGCCCCTGAAAAGGGTGCTTGGATCATTTCTTGGATTCTTGGGTCTATTAAACCACATATGATGAACAATTTAAGCTCTTTTGGTATGGCTAAAAAGATGTGGAAGTATCCGAAGCGCATATACCATCAAGACATTACTGCTAGGCTACTTCAACTAGAACTCGAGATTGGGAACTATAGTCAAGGTAATCTCACCATCGAGCAATTTTATTCTGGGTTTCTTATTTTGCAGAGTGAATATTTTAGAATCATCTACAATAAGGTACCAAAGCAGGCTCTAAACCGCTCTTCAGGCAGTTTATGATTATAGTAAGCGCAGACTTGATTTGAAGTTTCTCAGGCTTGAATATTGATTGTTGAATAGAGATCTAATACCTTCTTTGGATATTTGTCTTGATGAGTTGTTGCATAAAGAACAAAGAACGGCAACACAAGCTATCATAGGCACTACCACGAAGACGTATGAGATGGTAAATGTTGCATATGGTGCTCAGGGAAAGAATCGAGGAAAGGAACAGGTGCAGTGCTACAGTTGTAAGGAGTTTGTACACATTACCCATAATCGCAAGAAGAAATTCTGCAATTACTGTAAGCACAATGGAATTATCCTAGAATGTCCTACACGTCCCAAAAAACGACGAGCCCAAGCCTTTCATGTTGTTTTCCAACCCTCGCTCCAGGCTATAACAGTGTGTGCCCTCCATCTCAGCAACTAGTACAAGTCAGCTCATCCTTACTCCAAAAATGGTATAACAAATGATTATCTCAGCATTTTTTGCTTTTGGTGCACAACACATTCAAATTGCTAATGGAAGTAATTTTCAATTACTGCCATTGGTGATATGGGTCCTTCCTTTAGTCATATATTTGCCTCTCGTGGGTTGTCTACTAGTTTGATTTTTGTTGGTCGGTGGATAATAATTTTACTATGCATTTCTCTTGTGATAGTTGTCTTGTGCAGGATCAGTGTCGGGAAAGGTGATCACGAGGGGATCTAAAGTGAAAAGACTAATTCCTTTGCAATTTATTATTCCTCGTATTTTGGCTTTGACTTCTATTACTATTGCTAATAAAACTTTGGTTTGACATAAACGATTAGATCATCAGAATAATGTTTTTGTCTAATTAGAAAAAGCATGGTGTTATTGATAATAAAGATCAGTGTTCTATTCATGGATTGACTTTTGATTGTACCACTTGTAAATTAGGGAAAGTAAAACTCTACCTTTTCCTACTCATTGTAGTCGTACTAATACATGTTTTGAGATTATTCATAATGACGTGTGAGATATTACTCCTATTATTTCTCATGCACAATAAGTATTTTATGACATTCATTGATGGTTATAGCCATTTTACTTGGGTATACTCTTGCACTCTAAAGCTGAGGTGTTCACGATTTTTCAAAACTTTGTGACTTACATTGAGACACAATTTTCCACATTTATTAAGGTTTTATGATCTGATGATAGGTGAGTATATGTTACATAACTTTCAAAGTCTTTGCAGTATAAAGGTATTGTATCTGGAGATCATGTCCATATAATCCTCAACAAAATAGAGTTGCTGAACGTAAAAACCATCACTTGTTCGATATAGTTCGAACGTTACTCTTGGAATCTTTAGTTCAGCCTAAATTTTAGGTGAAAGCTTTGTCCACTGCTATTTATTTGATCAATCGTCTGCCTTCTCAACAATTGAATTTTGATTCTTACTTTCGTCTTTATGGTATGCATCCTAACTATCATAACATGCACACGTTTGGATGTGTTTGCTTTGTTCACTTGCCTCATGAACATTACAAGCTTTAAAAACTAGTTAGTTCGGTATGCTTTCATGAGTTATAGCATTTCTCAAAAAGAGTTTGTATTTTATGTGTTGTTACTGATTGTCTACGCGTTTCTAGAAATGTGAATTTCTTTCTTTGAACATCAGCACTATTTTCAGCATTCCATTGCCCCTTTTGACAATGTCATCATTCCTACCTTCGACGACATCTCGTCATCTATTGAGCATTTTAAACCGAGTATTGTCTATCAACAACAACAGCCTCCGTCCTTGCAGATCCTTCCTAATTCTGTCCAGTGCCTGTTTCTGTGGCCCTCGCGATCCTCCAACACTATTCATCCACCTAATATGATGATTTCTCTACGAGTTTAGCTACTATCACAGTTCATACCTCTTATTCTTAGACAACTAAACATACATGTTGGAGAAGGCCATGCAAGAACTTCGAGCTCTTCAAGAGAATCATAGATATTCCCACTGGTATTAATCTTATTAACTGTAAATGGGTATGTTGCATTAAGGTGTGATCTGATGATTCATTTAACAAATACAAGGCCCAATTGGTGGCACTTGATAATCGACAAGAGTATAGGGTGAATAATGAGGAGGCATTTGCTCCTGTAGCAAAGATGATGATAGTGCGACTTGTTTTGGTTATTGCAGCTTCCAAAGGTTGATCATTACAACAAATGGACGCTAAAAACGCATTTCTATATTGCGATCTTAAGGAGAAGATTTATATAACCCCACCATCCGAGTTGTTTTCTATACCTTCTTCAAATATTTGTAGATTGAAACGATCGCTCTATGATCTGAAATTAGTTTGATAAGTTTCGTTCTATGCTTCTTAGCTTCTCTTGTATTCAAAGTCAATATGATTCCTCTTTATTCGTCTGCGAGCAAGACTGCTAACGAAATCGTCTTAATTCTGCTACATGTTGAAGATATTGTTGCTACAAAGATCAACTCTAGGTAGATTTTCCAGCTTCAAGAACGAGTTGAGGGTTCCTTTCATATAAAGGACTTGGGTCCTTTATAATATTTTTTAGGTGTTGAGGTGCACTCTAACTGAGCCCGTACTTTCTTGTACCAATGTAATTACATTCGGGATTTAATTACTTTAGCTGGGCTTCAAGACGATAATTTTGTCAATACTCCATTGGAAGTGAATGTTAAGTATCGAAGTGATGAGGATGATTTTCTCCTATCCCTCTTTGTATGAACGGTCGGTGGAGTCTAAATTATTTAGTTATCACTCAGCCTAATATTTCTTTTGCTGTTCAACAAGTCAATCAATTTATGCGGCTCCTCGACATCTTCATGACTGTCTGTCACATTGTTCGCAATTGCAGGGTACTTCCACCCGTGGTATTTTCTTTCATGTGGAGACTCATTCGTTTGGTAGCCTATACTGATGCTGATTGGGCTGGTTGTTCCGATACTCATTCAATTACTAGTTGGTGTATGTTTCATGGCAATGCCCTTGTTTCTTGGAAAAGTAAGAAACAAGATCGTGTATCAAAGTCTTCCACTGAATCTGAGTATAGTGCTTTGTTCTCTACCTATTTTGAGATAGTTTAGCTAAGGGTTCTGTTAGCTGAGCTTGGGCTTCCTCATATTGAGCATACTCTGCTTACGTGCACATAATACTAGCGATTTTCAAATTAGTGCTAATCCTATTTTTCATGAGCACATCAAGCACATTGCGGTGGATTGTCATTTCATTCATGTAGCATATAATGGTCACATCATCACTCTTCCACATAACACCACCAATCTTCATACTGCTGATGTGTTTACTAAGAATCTCTCTCGACACCAACATCAATTCTTTGTTGACAAATTGATGCTTCTTGATCTTCCGGCATCAATTTGAAAGGGGGATTTAAACAGCGAATATTATGTTACTTCACTTATAATATATATGTAATTAAGTTTACAGTTTAATATTCTTACCTTAGATAGACCAACACCATAATTGTAATCACTGGAATCTTGCCATAATTGGCATCGTATTTTCTATTTAATGAAGAAAATCCTAATAAAGAGGTCATTCGGCCAAAACATTGTCAAAGAATAGGGTTTTAATTTTTTTTTTTTATGACCATGGATGTCCGGACCAACTTACACGCACATCGACTAATCCCACGGGCCCTCAAATTTACAGACGGATACTCACCTCAGTGCCCTGAGGGGACTCGAACTGGTGACCATTGAAGAGCAAGATTTTAAATTTTAATATATTGATTACCAAAATTTATTTCACCTACAAAAACTTACCATGTTCCAAATAAGGAAACAATCCTTATTATGATTTTAATTATTTCCTTATTCTTTCCCTTCCTTGAGTAGCAAGCCATATTGAAGGAAAGAGACCAAAACTCTCCCAAACCAGTCTTAAAATCAGCCCCCTCTCTCCTAGACCCCTTAGAATTCTTTTCTTCTAGTTAAACCTTAAAACTTAAAAGCCTGACCAAGAGGAGGAAGTATAAAAGGATAAACTCATCCCTATTCCCCTATACACACCTCTCTCTCTCTCTCTCTCTCTCTCTCTCTCTCTCTCTCTATACACACAAATGCACAATTTTCTCTTAAGAAGCAAGAAGAAAGTAAAGCTAGAAGTGATTTCATAGGCTTTACTAAAGAATTTCAAGTTCTTTTCATAAAAAACAAGAAGGTAGGTATACTATGTGCATGTAGAATAAATCCCTTAATAGTTGTCAATTTTTGCGGAATAATTTCTGCTAAAAAATATTTTGTGGCCATCTAGACTACAAAGAAGTATAACCAATTAGGTTACACAAGAAAGAAAGAATTTTGTTTAATCTTTTATGGTTGAACATAAGAATAAAGAATTTTTGTTCAATCTCTTATGGCTGGACATAAGAAGAAAGAACGGGGGTTATTGATCCCTTGAGCTCACCAGAATAAGAAGTGTGATATGATGTTTTACATTAATTTCAGTTTTAATTTGGGATTGCATGTAGAAGTAATGTTATTCCCATTGAGTATTCCAAAAAATTTACCCTTCTCCCTTTCTCCTACAAAATAGAATGGGTCGTTGATAAAGGCATGGCAGTGCAGATGATGACCCATGGGATATTAGAGGCTTAAAGACAAGAAATTTACGTTTAGATACGTTTTCAGGTTTTGAAAGCTTGCTGAAAGTTAGAGTTTTGAAAGCTTTTGTGGATTTCTATATTAAGTTTGTTCGAGGACATATTTCCATAGTTTTGGATACTTAGAAATTGATTTATCCCATGTTATATGACGTGTTTAATGACAGTAGAATATAGCAAGAAAACTGTTCAGTGAATACCAGCACGCATGTTTAACTTTGAACAGCCACCATGGGATGTGCGTTTCGAATTTTGAGGTGAGACCAATTGGACTGGTTAGCCTGATGAGTTTCCCGCCTCTGAGATTTGGAATCATGTCGATTGGATAACCATGTAGTTAGTAATGCAAGTTTTAGTTAAAGAGGACAGCACTGGATGAGAAACTGTTTGTGCACTTTACGAATTTAGTTGAAGGCTATTATTGGATGAATTAATAAAATTTTAATTTATTTTAGGGTAATATATTATGAGTTTACCCAATAAATTTCAGAAGTTATTATGACCATTTACGAAGTTAATTTTAGTAGTAAAACCAAAACTGTGTTATTCCGAAAAACTGCTTTAATGCACAGTCTGACAGGTTGATGCCTTCATAGAATGAGTTTGAAAGAAATTTTAATATGTTGTAGGTGGATGTGTTATGAGTCCGGCATTAAAATTTTGTAAATTCCGTGATAATTTGAGGTGTCAAATTGTAACTCTGCAGCAGTGTGATCCATGACACTGGTTTTCTGCAAATTCTTAGTACCTTGATGCCTGATCAAATGGAGTTGAATTCTAAATTGGTAGTATGTCATGTATTGGAGATTTTATGTTTAATACATAAATTTCAAATATTTTAATGATCATACATCGTGTTAGGAATATTTAAAAATAAACTATGCATGTTATACTTTGTGACTCCATGTCATATTTGCATCAAAATGTCTCTGAGTTTAATTTATTATACAATTAAATATTTGATCTTCATGATTCACCCTCAAAGAAAAATATATATATGAGACATTTTGATGTTTGTTTGGTAAGACATCTAAGTATTACATGTGATGCTTTTAGTTCCACTTATCCATGCAGGTTAATGATTCCAAGTGACATTCCTAGCTCCTCCTACAACTCAAGGCGTTACAGAGGGTGGTAGCCATGAATGACTTGTAGCATAATAAAGATGGTAGAAAGGATCTCATTAATAGATATTGTGATTAGCAGGTTGACTTCCTGATGATGTCCTAATTCAATTCATGATTAGAGGTGAAATAATAAAATGCAAAGGATGCAACTGCATACTGTTGCGGATAAATGGTATTCAGAGAACTGAGTAAGAAAAATATATCTTTCAGGAAAGATGCATTGATCACTTACATGCTGCTGATCAATCCGTGCTTGACAAGTGGGTATCCTTCCTTTCAGCTTTTCAATCAATTTATTTTGCACTTCAAGTTTCTTGTCTGCATCATAAACCCATGACCAAGCCAGTTTCTTCTTTAACAACTGCACCTGTTGCGATATTTCTTCCACAAATTCCATGTTTTTGATCTTTTCTTGCAGCTCATCAAGTTCCTTCAATATCGGTCTCAGTGACATCTCCAGATTATTAACCAGTTCAGTTGCACCATTCAGTTGGTTTTGAATACCTTTTAATAGATCATCTACTTGTTGAAGAAGCGTTGCCTTGAAAAAGAACTGATAACATGGGGTCAGTTGTTGGCCAAGATATATTGTCAATGCTACTTAGTAACCAATTACGTGAGAATAAATATGCTAATGAAACAGTTAGTAGACAAGCTAGTGTTTCACAAAATAAATGACCATGGACTGGAAAGAGGAGAAATAGAAAATATAAAGCAGAATCCTCCCAACTGGAAAGTTATATTCTTTTATATATAACCACCTGGATTGAAAATTCAAACTGTTTACCTTGAACTTATCTTTTGCATTTCCTGAATGCAAAAATTCTCTGCTTTTGTCTTGACTCATTATCACGCATGGATTTTCGACATCAATCTGCAAAAAAAAATATGGCAAGGGCAGTGCAAATAAGCAATCAAACACTAGTACTTCCAGGCCTAGATAGGATGAATAAAAGCTTCTGTTTCATACTGTCAAACAAGAACAAAGCAGAGTATATTTTCTTCTTGTTAAATGACTAACATTCAGCATAAAAAGAGACGAAGTCAATATCCACAATAGATAAGGACCAATTATCAGGTTCTCTCTATGCCTTCAGTAGCCAGAACATATTCCTCACGAAAAAGTCACTATCAGATTGATTTAGGGAAAAAGTAGTAGGAAACATAAAAGATGGGGTACAAACAGTTATATGCCTGAAACTTGCAGGCCACAGCTCCGATGCTGAATAATTGGGAAGAAAAGAAGAGCTTTTTGCTGACTCATATTTCAAGAATACATTGTATCTCCATGCCAAACACTGAGTATACCACAATTAAGGAGAGGCAACATCAAATTCATAATTTCTTTCGTGCCATCCCCCTCTTTTTTTTTTATTCAAGTACTTAGTTCCCGTCTCTTTTTGTCTAACTACATTTACGTGGAACAACAATACGGAAAGGAGCATGACATCTATTGGTAGGAATAGGTAAGTTTTACCTATGGACAGGGTCATGGAATTGACAAGCCAGGCAGTGATCAATGAATTTTTCGATCTCCATTTTTTAAGAAGAGTATCCTTTGTTGGTTTCTTGGTTTCGCCGGGGAGGTAACCCAGCTTCCCTTTGCCTTCGGTTATTAATTTGATAGATTAGGCCCACCCTCGAAAATTTCTTCCGTTCAGTTTTTCGAAAGTAAGTTGAAAGGAAGAATTTTCGGTGGTGTTGGAACCCATAGAAGATATGGCCTCAGTTTCGTTCTGGGAGACTTCTGTGGTGGTGGAGTCCTTACTGTTTTCTGTCATGGGTTACTACGATAATCGACCCAGAGCTCTAATACCATGTAAAGACTTAGGGGGTCCATCTTAAAAGGTCAACCTTATTAAGAGGAGTAGTCCAATGCCTTGTAAATTGGCCTATGTTTACATCTTTAATCGATATAGAATTATATCCCTTAACATGCCCCCACAAGATGGTAACTCATTTGAGCAGACCAATTTTGGAAATCCATGTGCTTATATTTTTAATCTTACAAGGATCGAATCGCTCGTTGGAGTTTAATGGACTCTAATACCATGTAGAAAATAATGAGTCACACAATTTTCTGTGTGAATTGTTTATTTCATCTTGATTACAGAATTTATATACAACCAAGAATAAGGAAATAAGGAAAGTAATCTCCTAAATTAGGAGAGTTAATAATCCTACCTAATTATGGACATAATTAAATATGGTACATCAATAATTCATAATCTCCTAAAATCATCCCGTTTTCTACAAAAAGTTAAGCTTTTGGTAGCTAATAACATGCTGAAATTAGCATCTATAATAAATGAGTAATCGCAACAAAAACAATATCCCAATATTATATACAAATGTGCTATGTCTGTGAAATCTCAATAACAAGAATGAAAATATGTGAACAGGAGATCATCACAAAAAGATTAACACTGTTCATTGACAACATTAAATATTAATGAGTAATGACTCCTATCACATTGGCAATTTGGGCTATGTTTGAGCCCCATTTTGTGTATTGCAATAGTGATTGATTAAACAATGTGTGGTTAAAAAGTAGGGAAAAATTTTTGATTTACATTCAAATTATTTTATTGGAATAATGTTTGATTGAAAATGAGTTTGGGTAAACATGAATTTTTTAAAAATGGAGCTCAAACAGGGGCTTGATATCGTCTGCCCACAGATGTCCCAAATAAAATTTGCTTCATATCAAGAAATCAATTAATTTTATATTACTATCACATTGTACACACAAGAAAGAATCAAATGAAGCAGTCATTGTTTTATCACATGTTGGAAAGTATGAACACAAAATAGGTCCATATGAGTAAAAAAAAAAAATTGAAAGGTAGGTCCATATGAGTAAAATACAATTCAAATATCAATGTCATACCCATGCTAAAGATATGGTGTTCCAAAATGAATGAAAATTATGGGTACCAAGGGAGTGAAACTTTGGCATAGCATAATGATTGCATTTGAAGTTATTTTTTTATGAATTCATGCAGAATTTATTCGGAATAAGCATTATCTTTTTGTTGCTGGTATTGTATGAATTCATGGAGAAGAAGGAAATCAAAAAAGACAGGGATTAGTTAAAACTCACATTGAAATGTTCTATAACCTCACGAAGATCCTCTTTGCGACTGCCTACCTTCTTTCCTGGAAAGCACATTTGTTAGGAGGTAGCCAAACAGAAAGAAGAAATATTTCTTAACTCATAGTGGAAACGTAAAATGAAAAAATGGAGTAAGGGACCAAGGTTATACAGAACAAACTAAAATGGTGCTTACCCAAAGGTATTTCTTTCACATTTTGATAAACGGTCAGTTAACGAAAACTAATATGTATATTACAAGCTGACATTTTTTACTTTCAGAAATATTATTGAAGTAAATTATTCAAAAAGAACAATCCATCTCACAATATTATCCAAAATGCATAAAGATCACTATTAGATTTAAATATCGCTGCTTCATTTGCAGAGTTTAACAAATAGCAATTTTATCAAAAACAAAATGTAAAAGTAGAAAATGTGTTCATAGACAACAGTACCAGCCACCTCTCGGAATGATGACAACATATTTCACATACTTTTGCACCTTATTGGGAGTGCATAAGATCTCCTTCTCCGCAGGGATAAAGCACTTAATAGTCATAGATGTCAAATTAGAGAAGGAACTGAGCGACTAAAACCTTGCCAATTTTTTAATGTGATGGAACTGGTTGATTCCGAAATTCTACGTTCTACAATCATGGCATCTCCATATGTCTCTGGCTTGAAAGCATCTTCCCCACGATTTTTTATCTCAACTTGAACAAGAGCAGAGCTATAAACAGAAAGAAAGGATGAGGCTAATCAGATATGTTGGGATTTGCATGATTAATCACATAGTCGTGCAAAAAGATCATGAGTATGGCAAAAATAGTAATTGAACAAAACGGAAGTCAGCAACCAACAGTTAATTTCATGGGAATGTAACTAAGTACATGTTTGATTCCCATTTTGGAGGAAAAATACATTTTGAATAGTTGATTGATGGAGAATGTGTGGTTAAAAATGAAGGAAAAGTTTTGAATTTGCGTGTAATATTATTTTATTAAAAAAATGTGTGGTTGAAAAAGAGAGAGAGAGAAATGAATTTTGGGAAAAATGGGAATCAAACGGGAGCTAAATAAATAGGTCATTTCAATTGAACTCCTAAATAGATAATATGGGGTGCTAGTGAATGCATGATACACCTTATCCAAAGCTGGTTTAACACACCGCTAGAGTGTTACACCACAATCTATCTTTAACAACAATAGTTTATAGTTCTCTCTGACCGACATTCTTTAGTCGAAGCTAAAATATAAAATTGCAATAGATAAACATCTGTAAATGCACAATCAACTTCAGATTGAAATGATAGTGTGCACTTGAAACTGTTAATGCATAAAATTTATAAACTATATCGACAGAATGAAATAATAATACTAGTCTCTCATCTTCAATATACTAGGATAAGGAAAAATGCCAAACCTCTCATTTATGTTTAGGTAAGGTGCCTAAAAACCCTTAACTTACTTAAATGGTGTTTACCCCAAAGAAAAAGTAACTAGTCTCTCATCTGGTATAACCTTGAGCAAATGATTGAAACACCCCAGACCCAAAAGCAAGTTCAAAGGATAAAATAACCTACTCCCTCAATTCCATATCAAGTTTTGTTTGACTTACCATGTTCGGAGCATTATTTTGTAGTTCTTTATTACATTTGGAGAACATGTTGACATTGCCAAATCTTCACACAATTTTAACTGGGGATAAAACACAAATTTTCTAGATAATGTAAATTAAATAAAAATTATGAAAAATAGCTGAATATTAACATCATTTTTCCAAAAGAGGCAACAATAAAATTCTCTCTGAGCCTGGAGTAAAATGGTACAATATCTAAACCCTTCTTTAGCCACTGCAACTGTGGCATCAAAGAATTTCTTTTCAAATCTTCTGATAAATATATTAAAATGTTCAAATTCTAACACCATGTCAGTCATTTATTAAACAAATCAGAAATCAAATCACATCAGCTTAAAGGCAAGGATTACTCTGCTTGAACAGGGCCACGTAGGCTCGGTTCAAATAGGCCCTCCACTTATAGGGGGGCACCAAGTTTGAACCCTGTTCAAGTAGGGCGACCCGGAAGGCAAATACGTATCAGGCAAAACAGAAACTTCAAAATCTTTGACCGATTTTAAAAAAAAAAAAATCGAGAAACATAAATCCATACTATTCTAAAATTCTTAAATTAAAGATTGAAATAAATATACGTATAAATAGACCTGCAGCCTACTACAAATCAAAATTCATATCATCAGAAGTAAATGGCAATACTTTTCAGGCAGGACAAAAACTTTAAAACCTTAGACCTATGTATGAAAAATGGATTAAGCTACAAACTTATAGAACTTCTAAAATAGTATGTTTGGCTTAGCCTAAAAGCCAACAGCCAAGTCGGCAGTACAATTCCTCATACTGCTGAAAGAAGCCAGTTTTTGGTTTTCTCCTCTTTTTAGCATTTACGGTAAGCTAAAAGCCTAATCGGCAGTACAATGCCTATACTGCTTCTAGCATTTAAGGTAAGCCAAACATGCTCTAAAATTAAAAAATACATAAATAAATAATACGTATATATAAACCTGCAGCCCGTCTTTATAAAATCCCTCATTGAATTCGCTCTCTGAGTGCCACGAGCTCGGCTCCCAAACGCCACGCATAATGCCGTTAGTATAGCACTCTTCCCACCTGTGCTTATACACACAAAACAGTCCCAAAAATATAGAAATCAACAAACCCGATATTTAAGCAAAAGCAGAAAAGTAAAATGGCGTGTAATTGAGAGAGAAAAAGCTTACTTCCATTTTGGCCGGTGATAAAATTGATCCAATCGCCAAACTCAATTTCGAGGTTGCTGTGACACATGAAGTTTTCTAGTCGGATTCTGGAGATGATACCGGCTTGCAACCGGGTTGGGCGATTCCTCGGGTTGCTGAAAACCCTAGAATCCGCCATCGGATTGCACACTGTACGCTCTTTGGGCGGAATGGCGGGAAGATGGAGCCGCTTGTCAGAGAAGTTTGGCTTTTATTAGCCGTGGCCTCAGCATTTTTCCATTTCTTATTTTTCAGTACAAATTATTCAATAAAATAATGTTATTCATAAATTTTTTAAAAAATTATTTTTAATCACACATTTTCCAAAATATTACTATTTAAAAATACATTTTGACCAAAATATTTTTTTAATAAAGCCCAAACAAGGGCTAAGATGTTTTTTTATCTATCTAAGGACCACGAGTTTCGGTATATCGGAGATAACCATTTTTTAAAATATCGTTATAAGTGTTTGTAAGTAGATCGATTTTGAGTGATTTTAGTAGAGATTTTTAAAATTGTCCAACCTATTTTTGGAAGTTTATTATGAAAGTTTTTAAAATAATTACATAGATGACCTTCAGTAAAAAATTTAATTTATAGTTTCTTATATGAAATTTTTTTACCGATAAATGATATTTTACTTGTAAATATTTTTTCTTACATATAAGTTATATTTAGTTAGAATTTTTAAACTTACTTAAGTTAATATTTTTTACTTATCAGCTAATTTCATACTTTTAAATAATTTTAAGGGAATTTTTTACTTCTAAGTAACTTTTTATATGTTATAAGTATTTTTTGTCTTCTTTGTAGTATTTTTTATTTTATAAATATTTTTGTACATAAAAGTAACGTTTTAATAATAAGTAATTTTTAAATTATAATGTATTTTTTTCTTATCTTATAAATAATATTTTACTTGTAAATATTTTTTTATAATAATGTAATTTTTTCTTATAAATAATTTTTAAGTTAATATATTTTTATTTACTTTTAAAGAAAATATGTTGGTTGAAAATAATTATTTTTATTGAATGTATAATTAGAAGTGAATATGAGAAATAGTTAAAATATGTCGATTTTATTGGAAATAATTATTTTATTTTGTGTGATTTTAAAACCATCCAAAATCTAAGCCAAAAAAAAAAAAAAAAAAAAAAAAAAACTAGCAAGCGCCAATTTTTCAACCACAAAAAACGTTGAACTAAGCTTGATATAGTTAGTGATGGCAAAAAAATTCACCCCATGCCACCTCGAATGGGGCCGAACCCTCCCTCCTCCCCGTCACGAGTCCCGAGGCCTTCACCCCGCCCGAACCCGCCCCTTGAAAAAAAAATAATAAACTTGAATTTTGATAAATTGTTAGTTTTAAAATATTGTTAAATGTATTTACAATTTTATATCATGTTTTTAATTCAACAATTATATTATACAATTGTCAATTTAAAATTCTACATAACTAACAATTATTTTATATAATTTATAAATTCGATCATCCAATCTTTTTATTTATAATTAAATTAAATAATCAAAGCCAATTTATAATATTTTGATCGAAAAAATTAGAAAAAAAATTAAAATATATGGAATGACCTTTAGAATTTGGGTTAAAGATTATTTTTTAATAATAGCATAACTCAAAATTTTGAATTTGTATATTTTATTCTCGAATAATAGTATAACTCAAAAATTTGAAAATGTAAAAAAAAAATAATAATAATAATAAATAAACGGTGCAATAAATGAGACAAACTCCCGCCGCAACCCTGACCAGCCTTGCCCCGTTTAAGGAAGGCGATGTTGGGATAAGGCAGGGCGGGACGAGGCGAGGGGTGCCCCGCCCCGTTACCATCCCTAGATATGGTTCGATATGGGACATTGTATAGCCTGTTTAGACCAATTACCCACAATCATTTTTAACATTTTTTTAAGAATTAAAAAAGGAAAATTACACTCAATACATACTTTAAACTTAAATTTAAATTTATAAACAGTATATTATTCATAATAGAGAGCATCTTTAAATGTAGAAAGTACAAAAATTTATACACTCCAATAATGAAATTTATTTTGACTATCCATTTTGCCTTTTTCAAGAGACATGAAGCTCGTGTTTGAGCACCATTTTATTGTGAAAAATGAACTTTGTAATAGTGAATTTTTTTAGAATGAATGGTTAAGTAATAAAAAAAATTAAGTTTACGTGCAAAAGTAATTTTATTAAAAAAATGCGTAATTGAAAATGTCTTTGAAGAAAAATTAGTTTATAGAAAATGACACTCGAACAGGGACAAGTTTTACTGATTTCTTCTTATATTTTAATCGACGATAATTCAAATATGATTTGAATAATTTGAGAAATGGAATATTGAAGTCCATAGCTTATTAAGGGTTTGTTCAAGTCCAACTTTTTTGGAGAATAGATTTTATAAAAGTGATTTTTTTTGAAGAATGTAGGATTAAAAACAGGAATTTTTTTTTGAATTTACGTGTAAAATTATTTCACTGGAATAATGTGATCGTTGAAAATGAATTTAAAGAAAAATATAATTTTCGGGTAGGTAGAGTTAAAATTGTACGCAAACAATTTGTTACGTGTACACTTTTTTTTTTTAAATCAAAATATTATTGAGACAATAACAAATCTTGATTATAAATTTATATAACAAAATTAAATATCATTTATCTAATTACATGCAAATTCGGCATACTTATTTTGGATAAAAAAATGAGCATCTTACTATTCTTTTGAGCACATTAATTCTTCCAAACTGTTTTTTTTTAGTCTGCTATGACCTTGGACTAAAAGCAGACCCGGAAGCTGTAACACTAACCGAAGATGTTAGTAGATCTTTTGTAATCACATAAACAATTGGATATTTTCGTTCTTTCTTTCGTTAAAAATCAAATAGATCAAATAATGATTGTATCAATAAAGTCTACCCTTCTAGTCATTTGATGATTAAAGTAGTTAAGTAATTCAACAGGCATTTCAGTTGACTTGCATCCGGTGTCTGATTATATGTAGGAGACATACTAGAAGAACATTTTGCATCAAAATTTTCATCACTAATGCCATCAAATAAGTTCACTATTTATACATTGTCTTGTTCAAGATTAGTGAAAGGGAAGGGTGCAGAGGGGTGTTCGACTAACATTTGCACCCAACCATTGTACATATAATTCATACATGGAAGTTAACGTATTTCTAAAATAGAATAAGTGATCGATGTGTCAAAGTTTAATGAATTTGTGATTTGTCTAATAACATATTTAGTACATTTTAAATTGTACATGGATCTATTATGCATGTCAAAAGAAATAATATATATAAGTCTTTCTAATACTTTCTAAACTTCAGTTCCATAGAAAATAATATTTCATTAAAAGTAAGTTCATTTTTGTATTCATTAAAAGTTCTTGCAATTACAAAAAGGCATTCAAGAACTCTTGAACTAGTGAGATAGTAACCTAGATAAGATATTTGTGAAATTATAAAAATCTTTTGACTTTAAAGGCTAGTTTTCAATCAGTATCAATCAAAACAGACTCATCGTCATTAATTATATGCCTAAAGTTATAAATTTCAGTAATTAAATGTTTATATCCTTCACATGATTTTAATAATAAGCAAGTTGAGTTCAATCTATGCCTAGGGTCAGTTACAATTCCAGATTCTCTCAATTTTTTTTTTCCAAATTTTTTTAATTATAGTTTTGCACATGAAGTTATAATTTTTACTACTTTCTAACATTAAGATTTCTATTCTAAAAAAATTTACCGCTCATAATTATTTTGGCCTAAATTTGATAATGTTTAGCGTTTATTTTTATTTCAATTTACGTTTATATATTTTTCTTTTTATTTAAACTTATTTGTGTGAATAAAATAAAATGAAGATAAAATCGTAAGAACACAATTAACAAAGTCTATCATAGCTAATAGCCCGTTAGACATGACTATTACTTTATGTAGAATAGTTTTTTAAGAAAGTTACTTTAATTTTATTTGAAAACTAATTTCTAAAAGAGTTTTTCATTTCGAAAGGGTTTTTAGAGAAAAATATATTGAACCAATTTTATCAAACTCTTCTAATTAGAAGAATTATTTTCATAATATTAGCTAAACGAATCCAGAATCAATTTTATGGAAAATATAATTAACTCAATGAGATGCTTGTTCTTTATCTCCTTATGGTCGTACCCATAGAAAGAGAACCAAATGTGAGCTACATGAATTTTATCTTGGGGCCGTATAGTACCGAAAGTACTCGCACGAAGGAGAGATAATATAATTTAGGACAATGTCCTTGATGTGAATTTCAATGCTTGCTTTCTAAATCTCTTCTCTATTTTATGTTATATTATTGCTAAATTATATTTGTTATTTTATTATGTTAATTGATAATTTATCTACATACAAATCACCTATTTTTCCCAACATTTACAAGTCCCAGCCTATTAAAATTAGCAAGTTAGCTTATTTTTAGTTACTTTTTGTGTTATTATAATATTTTGACTGGAAAATTGAGATGAACTTTGGAAGAATTTACAACTTAGACTGACGATTTTTTTATCGCGTTCATGGTGGGCTTATTCTCTGATCTTTCTCGAAATATTTTTGTGAGGTTGATTGTGTGAAGGATTGAACGTAATTGTTGAAGTATTGAGAAGAATATCCAGAATGCATAAACGTTTGATTCTTTGCAAATAAATGTGAATTTTTTAATTTTTTAATTTTTTTTTGGGGAATTGATGGAGTAATTTTTTTTCTTTTTTTTTTTTTTTTTTTGGGAACCCGCAATTGATGGACCACTCTTAGAGTAACCACCAGTGCGCACTGGGTAAAACCTGAGGCCTGGCAATACCCGCAAACCACACCAGGCGGGCGTGAGGAATAGTTTCCTATAGTAATGCCAACTTGACCACACACTCTTGACATTGATGGAGTAATTTTGGGTGGGCGTGAGGTAGTTCGTAGTAATGGAAAACTTACAATTATAATGTAATTGCCCGTCTAAAATAATTTGTAAATTAGGAAGAATAAAGAGTAGATCACAAGAAATATATGGATAATAAAATGAGAAAAGCTTATAAATATTGATTAAAATTAATATTTCACTTTGAGAGTATAAAAAGAGAAAAGTATTAGTAATTTTTAGAGTGCATTTGATTGCCAATATTTTCCATGAAAAATGTCATTTTTCCACCTAAATTCCTACTTTTGTGCGGTTTGATTGATATTTTTTTTGATGGAAAAATATTTTTCTACTTTTGGTCACGTGACCATATTTTATTTGAAAACAGAAAATTATTTTCTTTAGGGAGTGTAAGTTTTTATTTTCCTTGTAATTTACTCTATTTTTCTCTATCATTTACTCTCTCTCTCCCCCATCTAACTACCAATAAAAAATGGATATGTTTAATATTTTTAGGTTAAAAATAAAATTAATCAAATACATTTGATTGACAATTTTCATATAAATAATTTCTAAACAATTTAATTGCCTAGAATTTATTTTATTTCTATATAAATTTTATATTTGTAATCAAACACGCCCTTAGTAAACATGAACAGAGTAAATAATTTTATATATCAAATTTTTTTTCTCTTTTGCTTGTTTATTGGTTATATTCTAATTACTTTTTTTAAATGTTATAATTTGTATATAAATAACTTCCATTTGCTTATTTATCGAATATAGTTTTTAAATGGGCTACGTGTGGGGGTTGGACAATATTTTTTGTGGAAATTACAAATATTCAGGCGTTTGAAAATCTGAAATCAAAAGACAAGTGCGGAAGATTTTTATTCAAACTTCAGATATTGATTTTATTATTAAATATTAAATATTTCTCAAATTATTCCAAACCCTACCCATTTCCTCCTTTAACTTTTTCTCTTTAAGGGAAAAATCCTCTCTCTCTTTCTCTCTTCCAGTGCTCTCTCAGTTTCTCTCTTGCGTCTATTTATCGTCGGTGCTCTCACGTCTCTCATCATCGAAGACCACCTCGAGTTAGCTGTTGCGACGATGACCTACCCATATCACCTCAAATCGGTGGGTTTATGCGAATCACTGCAACCAGAAGCAAAAGAATCGCAACCAGCGCGCACGAAGCAACGACACAACGATGATGTCGGCTCAAGTCAATGTACGCAACCATGCTCAAGCCAACGACGATGCGGTGGCGATGGTTTTGGGTGATTTCCATATTTATGCGGTGTTGAGGGTTTGGGTGACACGATCTGGTCTGGTGGTTTTTTTTCACTGTGGCGGTGGTGGTGGAGGTCCAGTGGTGGTGCTGTGAAAGTGGCAGTGGTGGTGGGTGTGGGGGTGTAGTGTTGACGGTGGTTGGTGTATGCAGTGTGTGGAGGTTGTTGTGTGGTGGGGTATGGTGTTGTTTTGGCGGTGGTGACCGGTGGCATGTGCGATGGTGTTGCTAGCGATGTTACAAAAATGGTGGTAGTGGTGGCGGCAATGGTTGCTGGTGGCCGCGATGACGAGTGTTTGTGATGGATTTAGTGGTGGTGTAATGGATCTAGTGTGGTGTTGTGGTGCTCTCATAGCAGTGGCGGCGGTGGTACGACGGTAGTGGATGCGGCGGTGTCTGTGACCAACTATTTGGCTAAACTATTTGACTGATCTATGACTAAATATTATGTGTATGTGACTAAAATTAATCTATGACCAACAAACTGTGACTTACCTGACCAATAGATAAAATGTGACTATGAAATGAATGATATGTAACGTCGAAAATAATATGTGACCCACAAAATTTTTGATCCGTGATCACGAAATAATCTGTGACTAATTAATTTGACGATATGTGACCAGTAAGTAAATAAATCTGTAACATATAATTATGAATTTGTGACTATTAATCACAACACGTGACTTTATTATCTTTATTTAATAAATATTTTTAATTAATTAAATACATACCTGATTTTTGAATTTTCAAACTATTTATCTGACTTTTGAATTGGAGTAAAGAATACTCCTGAGTTATGAACTTTTTCCCATATTTTTTTCTCTCTAAATTTTTAGCCCTTTAGCTTTATTTAAAAAAAAATGTAATTCTGAAAAAAATCTTCAAATCAACAAATATATTGTAACACATTATACTCCTTTTTCGTGGGGGATTAAAATCAGATTTTTAATAATTTTTTTTTTTTTTAAATGTGTGGTTGAAAAGTTGTTGATCCCATAAAAATATGTGGTTAAAATTAATTGTTGATTTTGACTTATATTAAAAAATTGATTTTAATTAATACCAAACAGAAACTATATGCTTTTGGTGCCCTTATAAATGTAGGGCATGGTGTGGCAGCCTTTCGCACAATTTCGGGGCCACCCCTAATCATGCTTTAACATCTTTTTTCAATATAAGTCACGAGTAGATGTAAAGTTTGAGCATGTAGGCATTTTGAGGGGTAACTCAGTTGGTCACTTGGTCAGATCTTGAATTTACTCTCCAATGATCATCAATTCGAGTCCCCTCAGGACCTCTGGAGTGAGTATCTAACTATCAATTTCAGGGTCCCATAAGATTAGTCGAGGTGAATGTAAGTTGGCCCGAACATCCACGATCATAAAAAAAAAAAAAAAAAAAAAAAAAGTTTGAGCATGTGGTCAAGTTGGATGAAGTTAAAGTTTATTTACAATAAAATTTTAGAATAATAATAGTCAAAACCATTGGTGCTTACTGCTTAGTACCCATCTATGTATTGTTAGCGTAATTATCATAAATTATTATAAATGATCAAAGATAAAAGTGCATTTTATAAATTTATTGGTCAATGTGTAACCCAACTACACACAGACTGTTGCTAAGAATCATGAAACCTCTGTTTTGTCTCTCTTTTTAAAGAATTTTTGGAGGATAATAATTTTTAAAAAATGTGTGGTTAAAAAATAGCAAAAAGTTTTGAGTTTACGTGTAAAAATGAATTTGAGGAAAAAAAGAGAGAGACTAACATGGGCTAAATATCATTATTTTTTACCGTTAGTAATATACCCACAGATTTCGTTGCTACACCTTGTTTATGTTATAATTTATGATGGTTTGTCAAGAAGAATGCAATTGTGATTTGGTTTTGCTTAATCCAATAACAACGTCTAACCTTAAAAAAAGATTGAAAATACAAAATAGAAAATTTAAGATTCTTTTCATAATATAATAGCATCATACCTAACTAGGTGTGTTCGGTAAAGATTAAAATCGGATTAAAATTGAAAAATTAGCCGTTATTGTTGACTTTTATTAGACGAGTGAGATCCAATAACGACCATATTTTCGATTTTAATTAAATTTTAATTTCTACTAAACGGGACCTAAACATATTTCATTTAAAACAAGAATAAAGTTCATTTATTAGAAAATGTTGACATCTACTCATATGTGTGGGTTCCGCGTGAATAAAAAAATTCAGAAAAACGTAGGGTTCTCTATTATGAGTATTTTGTCAACTTCTTTTGTACGAATAGAAGGGTTGTTAAAACAAATGCAACTACGGTCCAAAATTGTGCAAAATACTAATTAATCCTAACTATTAGTCAGTCGTGGATACCACCCTGAATTCATTAACGTGCTCTCAACTTCTTAATATGCCATCAAAGGCCACAGTAGGTAAAGTGGTATACCAACCAGCTCTAAAATTATATACACACACACACTCTTACGTCGGATTTTAGCCAAAGAAAACATGGAGTACCCACAATCGCGCAGGCTCCAACAAGCCATAATCCCCCGTTCGCAGCGTCTGCTCCGCTGTCAAACTGGAAGCGCCGCCGTATCATCACTCCAAGAAATTCGTATTAAATCAAGAAATGGCTTAAAGCGCGAAGAAAAAGATCAAAACCCTTTAACGAGCAAACAACCACAAAAGAAAACAGAAGAAATTACAGACTCCTCCGCCGCTGGTTTTGTTAGGTTTTTACCACGCAGTAAGAGCAAAACTGAGGTGCCAAGAAGAACACGATCAGCCTCTACTTCTCCTTCTGCATGGGCATTATCTCCCGGGAGATCTTTTCCATTGCCGGTGCCGAAATCTCCCAGTTTGGAGACGTTGAAGCGGGACTTGAAAGGCGGTGGCGGTGGCGGAGGAGGCGGCAGTGTGAGTGCAGTTTTGAAGTTCTTTAGGCAGAAAAAAGTTCGTCCCGTGTTAGAAGAAGAATACCATCGGTTTCGTGTGATGCATAATAGGCTTTTGCAGTGGAGATTTGCCAATGCTCGAGCAGAGACATCAATGGCGGCTGTCAAGAGACTTGCACAGGTACTCCTTTATCTATTATGTGAATCCATCAGTACAATCTTTTTTTTTTTTTTTTTTTTTTAACAATTTTGGTTGATAATCATACTCGACAATATCACATTCATCCATTTTTTAAAAAATGATCCAGATTTTGACAAAGATCAATATTGTCATCCATCATTATCAATCACAATTGTACAAATAGATTAATTCTATGTGAATAACATCACCATGTTCAAGACAATTTGCTCGTGGTGCATAATCAGAACTATTGGTTTCAAATGTAATTATGTAATCAAATCGAACCGTTCGGTTTCATAATTAAAAATTTATTTTAATTTTTAATGTGATAAATTATTTTAAAATTTGTTAAATCATTATGTGTATATATGGAACTAGCAATTTTAATTAGGAACAAGTGCTACATTTGTTTTTAAGCATTTTTTGTTTCTTTCTTTAATACAGAAGAAGATTGTGAATGCTTGGTTAAGAATATCCCTGACGAGAAATATGATCATAGAAAAGAGAAATCAAGTTTTAAAGCTGAAACACCAAATCAAATTAAATGAGATAATGAAATCCCAGATGAAGCACCTGACAGAATGGTCAAGAATTGAAGCCAAAAATTGTGAAGCTGTTGGCAGAGTGGCTAGAAAACTCTCAGCTATATCAGTTTGTCTCCCTTTAGTTGATGGCGCTCAGGTATAAATTTCCTATTTTTTTTTTTCCCCTTAAACTTCCTTGAACCTTTGTCGATTAACTAATGACGAAAATAGATTTATATAATTTATAAGAGAGACATACATCCTGTTGTCGAATATAAAAAAATATAGACCAACTTATAAGAAATTGTGTTACTTAAATAAGGTTGACATTTTAAATTGAAATTTCAAATCTTAATATGTTATCAAAGTCCATTAAGCTCCAACGAGCAATTCGATCAAATTAGGACTAAAAAAAAATGAGCATGAATTTCAAGATTTGTCTGCTTAAACAAGTTGTCATCTTGTAGGGGCATGTTAATTAGGGAAAAAAATTTCACATCGAATAATTATGAAAACGTAAACTAACTTATATAAAAAATTGTACTATTCCTCTTAATAAAATTGACATTTTAAAATGAGACCACAAGTCTTAATACAAGCTAAACTTGTGGTGACGTGACTTTTAGCAAACTTTTTGACAAATAACGCTACCATTACAATATAATTTACTTTACATCTCTAACCATGACTCCATTAAAGCCAAATATGAAATTGTCACACTCGAACTTCTTTAATTTTATATGTATAGGCGCAACTAATGACATTCTATGATGCCATATCGACTGCCACTGGAGTAATGGACAGCATAGAAGCAATGATCGTGGACATGCATAGGCAGGTAAATTCACTTTTTTGTGAGTTAATTATATTCTGTTTCTTTATTTATCTCCAAATTCAATATGATCTTCAAATATTTATTGCAAATTAATTAATGATTATGAAATATTATGTACTAAAAAAAGGGTCAAATAGAACTATTAAATTAGTCATTTACGAAGTATGTTCTTAAGGACAATGCTATGTGTACATCTCATGATGTACACTGTACACACAACATTATACTCTCTCATATGAAGCTTCCATGTGAGGGGGTGTAATACTGTATGTACACGATTATGTACACATAACATTATTCATGTTCTTAAAGATGGGTTAATATTCAACTTTGTGTGCTAAAGATTGAGACCGCGAGCTATGTGTCGATGGAGCTTATGATAATGCTAAAACAACACAAACAATACTCCGAGGATTTGGAAAAGAGTATCGCAATAGTGACAAATCTAGAGGTAAAATTCTAACTTTGGTAAAAGTCACTAATATTTTATAATTATAGGAATTTACAAATATCTAGACACATTTTTGTTTATCTCTTAGCTATAAGCTAATAATTTGATTATTTGTATAATCACATGCAGGTACAACTGCACAGTTTGCGAGCGAGTTTCATTCAAATGGGCAAAGAAATGAAGGAACCCAAAATTGTACATAACTATCCAACTTGTATGGACAAAAACAAAGAAATTTTCAGTAGATGTAGTCATGTATTGAAAGGGACAAAAGAAAAACAATTATAAAGTCAGTTGACTCTAAATTTAGTAAAAATGAAATCTAATTTCTTGTTGTACGCTCGAATATATGACATTACAAAGGCATGTCACATGATGTGCCATCTGGCTCAGATCCATAGCCAAATTTCATTCTTTTTCTAGTAAAAAAATAAAAAATAAAAGCAACACATTTCTGCAGCTGAATTCGTTATGAGTAACCATATTCTGACAGATAAAAGTCTGAAGCTCGACTAACATCTGTTAAAGCTCAACTCGTAAATTTGTTAACACACTTTAAAACTCGACTACTGATACAAGTTGAGAAACAGTGGTTATGTTTTAACAACAGCAATTAAGATGTGCCAACATGGCTTTCCAAGATAGATACGCAAATTCCCAGCAAATTTATTGATGAAATGGTCATAGTATGATAAAATTCAGAATTAAGCTACTTGTACATCCGGGGATGACATCCCCCTCACAACAGGGGGGCCATGATTATTTTATTGGAGCGTGGACCCTCCCCCTATTGTGAGGAGAATGTCATCCGGGATGTCATCCCCGGATGTACAAGTAGCAAGACCGTAAAATTCAAGGTTCCAAAAGTGTATAAAATTTAATAGCATGAGTTCCAAAAAGATAAACACGTTTGGCGAAAGTAACTTGAAACTTTTGCCCAAGATGATAAAGAATACTACAACAGGGAAACCAGAGATAAGAAAACGATAAACATACTCAAAAATATCATTTTCAACGGTAGCGCCGAAGGGAAAGTGTCTGGTTCCTCTTCCAGGTAGCCCTTCTCGAAGGTCTAGCTTTGTGGTTCAAGTGCCCTTTTCCATGAAGACCCCTGTACTTCTTTCCAGCAGAGGTAAGACCACGAAGTTCCCTGTGTTTGTGGACAGCATTGCAAATCCAGTTGACCCTTGGGTCATTACGGACAGCAGCATGGGCTGTGTCCACCAATATAACTTCAAAGTACTTGTAAGTTGAATCCTGTATAGCACATGAGAGTTAAGAACTTCACTCCAATAAAAGGTCCACCAATGTTACATCGACTAGAAAGAATCGCCAACTAGAAGTTAACGTGATGAAATTAATTTTTCCCTTCATCTTCACGAGTGTTTTTAAACGGGCAATCAGGATTGGCATATTATCATTGATCATTCATTTGAGTGACAAAACTTGATTGGTATACATTTTCCAAAAGTATTATCATCTTATTCTCCTAGGTTGCATATGCACAGAGTACTAGTCCATTCAAAGGCAGGAAACAAACATTTCTACGAGAACAATTCTTGGGGTGTGGGAGAATAAACACTTATCAAACAAACCTCGTTGATCCAGTAAGAGTTCAGAACCCTAAGACCACTCAGTTTCCTTCCAGCACGTTCCTCCGCAACAGAGCGCTTACTGCATTGGAATTTCAGTTGAGTAACACCCTGGTTGGTGGGCTTACCGTACACGATACCCTTGGAAACTGGTCTCTTCCTTCGCCCACGTCTCACACGAACATGATAGATAACATCCCTGAAAAATTAAAACCCTCAGTTACTTAATATGAAAGGTGATGAAGCAAAAAACAAGAGATATCAAGCCATACAGAGAACACTGCTAAGTGCAAATTTTTGACAGGGTAATGTAGGCAAATGAAAATGCATTTATCGAGGGATTACAAGAAAAAATACGTTCATTATATCATTACCAAAAACGCCTTCCACAGAAATTACATCAATACATTGTACACTCCATATTAGTCAAACAAATAAACATCATTGACAAAAAAAATAGCATAGACAAAAGTAATGCTTAATTTCGATATGCATGATCAATCAAATTATTTCAAGTGGAAGTAATAACTTTTTATGATGCTGCTAAATCAAAACCACCAAAAAGTTAATCAAAAACAGATTTTAGCATAACTAACAGAAGTATGTTGGAATTAAATTCAATGGCACCACCCCTTGAATACCAAATCTGCGCAAAAATTTCTATTGAAACATAATCAAAGTTCCCATTTTTGAACTAAATAAATATTTCAGTAGAATTTTAGCGAAATGTAACCCCATCTCAATAGATTTTAAATCAATAAAAAGTAAACCAAATTAACGGGACCCATAATGTAACAGCCTCTCAATTATTAGGCTACTGAATTGGTGTCACAAAAATCCGAGGAATTTGTACTAAATGACCTATTTAAAAGTGGGAATTTCCACTGTGACCTTTGACCAGATTTTATAAAAAAAATAAAAAATAAAAAATAAAAAAAAAAAATTGAATTTGACGTGAAAAGTTCAAAAATACCCCCTGTCACTTTCTATCAACCCACACGTGAAAGAGAAAAGGAAAAAGCGAAAAAAAAGAAAAAAAAAAAACCGACTACTACACCGACTACACCGACGGCAAACGACTGCTCGACGCCGACGAGGTCGTGAACCATTGGTCAAAGAACAAAACCCTAAACCATTTACTGAAATCGAACAAGGTTAGTTGAAGAATACTGAGTTTCCTTTTGATTTTGTGAAAGTGGCATGATATTTCAACGTTTTTGTCGATTATTGTTAATTATTTGGTTAGATAATTGAGTATATAGGATTAGATTAGGTGGATTTGGCATTGTTTGAGCTTCGGATCGCCGGTTATGACGTTTTTTCGGCGATCCAGCGTCTGCAGAAGACTCGGACAATCGGGTCAACCCGACTGTTTCGGGTCGGGTTGACCCGAAAACAGTCGGGTAAACAGTCGGCTCCCCTACCCGACTGTCCCGGGTCGGAATTTTTTAAATATGTTGGGCCGGCTGTTTTGGGCTGGCTGTTTTGGGCATTGGACCGACTGTTTCGGTGTTGGGCCGACTGTTTCGGCCCAATTTTTTGTTTAAAAAAAAAACAGTCGGCCCAAACAGTTGGCCGACTGTTTTTTTTCCATTTAAAAAAAATGTTTAATTTTAATTTTAAATTTAAAAAATTTGATAATTTTTTTTAAAAGAAATTATGAATGTAAAAAATGTACTAACTATAATTAAATAATTAATATTTTCTTTATTTAATTCTAATATTTAGTTTAAGTAAAAATAAAATATTAAATAATATTTGTAATTAAATATAAAAAAATTTTGTTTTTAAATTTAAAACTTTGTAATTAAATATTAAACCCTAAATAATATTTATATTGGTTAATTTATTTATTTATTAATTCATTAATATTAATATTCTCTTTATTTAATTATAATATTTACTTATTATTTAAAAATTGTAATAATGTACAATTAACAAATAATAAATTAGTAATTAAATATTTAAAAATCTGTAATTAAATATTAAATTACTAATAATTATACTGAATAATTAATTTATTTATTAATTCAATAATATTAATATTCTCTTTATTTAATTATAATATTTACTTATTCTTTAAAATTTTTAATTATGTAGTACTAAATTGATAATTAACAAATAATAAATTAGTAATTATTTATAATTTGTTTGTAAATTCGTTATAAATTTATTTTTTAAAAAAAATTAAAAATAATATATTAAATAATATATGTAATTAAATATAACAAATATTGTTTTTACATTTAAAAATTTGTAATTAAATATTAAATTACTAATAATTATACTGGTTAATTAATTAATTTATTAATTCAATAATATTAATATTCTCTTTATTTAATTATAATATTTACTTATTCTTTAAAATTTTTAATTATGTAGTACTAAATAATAAATTAGTAATTATTTATAATTTGTTTGTAAATTCGTTATAAATTTATTTTTAAAAAAAAATTAAAAATAATATATTAAATAATATATGTAATTAAATATAACAAATATTGTTTTTACATTTAAAAATTTGTAATTAAATATTAAATTACTAATAATTATACTGGTTAATTAATTAATTTATTAATTCAATAATATTAATATTCTCTTTATTTAATTATAATATTTACTTATTCTTTAAAAATTTTAATTATGTAGTACCAAATAATAAATTAGTAATTATTTATAATTTGTTTGTAAATTCGTTATAAATTTATTTTTAAAAAAAAATTAAAAATAATATATTAAATAATATATGTAATTAAATATAACAAATATTTTTTTTACATTTAAAAATTTGTAATTAAATATTAAATTACTAATAATTATACTGGTTAATTAATTAATTTATTAATTCAATAATATTAATATTCTCTTTATTTAATTATAATATTTACTTATTCTTTAAAATTTTTAATTATGTAGTACCAAATAATAAATTAGTAATTATTTATAATTTGTTTGTAAATTCGTTATAAATTTTGTTTTTTTAAAAAAATTAAAAATAATATATGTAATTAAATATAACAAATATTGTTTTTAAATGTAAAAATGTATTTATTCATTTAAATTTATTTATTCATTTAAATTTAGTTTTTCCCAAAAATTTATTTTGGTAATTAAATAAAAATTGTTTATTTAAATTGTAATTTTTTCTTTACTGTATTTTCGAAGTTGAAAATCTGCAAGTACAAAGAATTGTAATTAATGATTAAACATGTTCTATGTCTTTGTTGGTAGTAGTTGTTTTTCAAATTGCTTAATGTGATGTTATTATACGTTATTATATTATATCTTGTACAGTGTTGTAACATTTCCCATTTTGAATTTTTGTAGGATGGAATATCATCTGGATGACGAGTTGAGGCGGATGGCGGGCAAAGCTACATGGAATAGTAGCTTTGACGCATATTCGATAGTGGAGGGGTTGTTGGATGATCAGCACATACAGATGTTGCGACAGTCTTTCATCTGGCCCTTACATGAGTTGCGAGAGATACAGTTTTCGGGCCAGATGATCGATGCATTATTATGTCGATTGCTGAGTCCTGTCGACGGGGATGCCCTCCACTTTGACCTCGGGGGCAAGGTCGCCAGTTTCGGTCCTGCCGAGTTTACACTGATGACTGGGCTACAGCTGACCAGTGATGAGGTTGCTCGACGAAGCAACAGGTTGCTGGATGCCTACTTTCCGGGACAGGGGACGGTGCTTCAGCCGCAGTTGATCGACGCGATCAGGAGATGTGACCACATGCTAGATCGATTGAAGCTAGGGTTGGTCTACATTCTGGAGAATGTTCTGCGGTGTCACCATAAGAAGACTGCGATCGATCTCCTCCACTTAGAGATCGTGGATGACCTGGATGGCTTCAACAGCTATCCTTGGGGCCGGAGGTGTTACGATGACACCGTCCACGTCTTCACCCGATCGCACTCGAAGCCCAAGGGGGCAGTGCGTAAGTACGATGTCTATGGATTGCCCCTAGCAGTGCAGGTACATATTTAACATACTAAGCGTTCTTGAAAAAAAAAATTCTGTTGTGTATAACATATTTGTATATGTTGCAGATCTGGGCGTACGAGACCGTCCCCCTGTTGGGTAGCCGCTATGCAAAGCGGCTGGAGACACGTTGTCCTCGGATGCACCATTGGCGATCATCCCGACAGGATGGCTGCCCATCTGGGAGACAGTTATCGGCTCTCCTCGACGATCCCACTGTGAGTATTGTATGCTTTTCATTTATATTTTATGCAATTTGAAATATCGATGCAGTATGTTTTAATAATTAAAACGGATATATGTCAGCTGGAAGTAATAACAGAGTTGACGGCGTCGATGGAGGAGGGTCCAGGCGACCGAGAGGGGGACGGACCGAGATAGGGTATGTGATTTGGCCGATAAATTATGTGTAAACATTTTCTATAAGATTGTAGATAATAATTGTGTATGTTGACTTTTTTGTAGGAGCGCGATCCAGTTGATCGAGGATCACCTCCGCCATTGGCGTCCCCTCCGCCCAGGTCGCCCCCTCCACCCATGGTGTCCCCTTCGCGGAGGGCGTCCCCGGCGCCCAGGTCGCCCCCTCCGCCCATTGTGTCACCTTCGCGGAGGGCATCCCCGGCGCCCATGGCATGGTCGCCCCCTCCGGTAGCAGCATGGTCGCCCCCTCCGGTAGCAGCATGGTCGCCCCCTCCGGCCCGACAGTTCCCCCTTGGATCTCCTACACCGGGCCAGAGCCAGATCGATGATTTATTTGCCCGGTTGACTGTACTTATCACAGGGGAGGTAGGCGAGCTACGACGACAGTTGACCGGCCAGATTGCAGATTTGCGCCGAGAGTTGATAGATCAGGGTCGTGATCTGACTGGCAGAGTCGACTCTCTGTCACACGATGTATATCTGCTGCGTGGCCACGTTGCAGATCTTCAGGAGGAGGTCGCGTCGCTTCGGTCGGCTGTTAGTACTGGTGGAGTCAGAGAGGCTGGCCGAGAGGGGGACGGAGGAGGGGACGGAGAGGGAGGTCACCCACAGTACTGGGGAGATGCGGACCTCGCGGATTGGTTGTTCTCGGAGGAGGGGAGGACGGAGGAGGCAGCCCCGACGGGGGAGGAGGGGGGAGGGATGAGGCACCCCCGACGATGGAGGAGGTGGTGGAGGAGGGGTGGAGGGAGGAGGCAGCCCCGACAGTTGAGGAGGGGAGGACAGAGGAGGTGGTGGAGGAGATAGTTGAGGGGGGGAGAGGACGCCGGCCGTGATTGGGGGTAAGAAGCGTGCTGTTGACGTGGTTGAGCAGTCGGTTGGCAAGAGGCCTAGGATGCCGTCACAGTACGTTGTTTCTCCCTACACGGCCGAGGCCAAGAGGAGGACGTTTATTGATGGAGGCGTCCCGAACTTGTTTAGGGAGGTGGATAGCGCCAAGTGGAAGGCGTTCGAGACGGAGTGGAGACGGTGGAGGCCCGGGTAAGTATTGAATTTCATTGGTTATTGAATTGCGAAATAATTACTCGTTACATATTGTGTAATTATGTTTTTTGTTGTATACATTCAGGGTTCCCCGCACGATTGCGGGAAAGGCGATCCAGAACGTCTACAGCTGGTTCCATGACGTCACCCAGTCTGGTACTTGGCTCGCTGACGATGTAAGTGAAGTTATTTATTATATGTATATAATAATTCAATTAATTGATAAACTGATGAACTGATGTATGTACATTTGAATGCAGCACATCGACCTTATTATGGATCTGCTGCGTGACCGAGCTGTGAGACTCCCGAAGTCCTTTTGCATCCCAGGCCGACTCATTATGAATATGGAGTTCTTTCAGGCCATTGGCATTGAGTACGAGTCGTTCAGGCATCAGAGTGGCGACTACGTAGTGCCGGATTATTTGGCCGATTGGATTTTCGGGTTGTCACCGAAGGTCGGGGGGAGGCCATGGACTGGTTGTACACATATGTACATTCCAGTCTGTGCGAACCATCACTACATTGCACTGGAGATCGTCTTGACCGAGTCGAAGGTGTATGTGTATGACCCCGATCACTCGTGCTTGACACAGATGCAGCTCGAGCAGATCTGTGAGCCGGTGGCTGTGATCGTTCCCCGGATGGCTAGACTAGCTGATATCTGCGTGGAGGACAGACTAGCCATCGTGCGGGACACGACTACGGCGAGACAGACCATATCGTAAGTATTTGTTATTTTTTTAAAATTTTAGACTTTCTTCTTACGTTTATTTATTATTACTAACCAGTTATTGTTTAACTGCAGCGGTGATTGCGGGATATACGTTATCAAATATATAGAGTTTTTGAGTGTAGCTCAAAAGGTTGATTCTATCAACCAGTCATGGATTCAGAACTGGCGCAATAAGTTAGCAGCTGATTTATGGGAATTTAACTGCGACCCGTAAATTTTTTTATTTTTTTATTCTTTGTAATTTTGTAGCTATTGTTTAATTAAAATTTTTGTTATTTATGTACATTGTAATCATTTGTAATTTTTAAACAGATATATGTTACTAATGTAATTTGAAATTCTTTAAATAATTAAATTTTTTTTTTTCAATTGTAATTTAAATTTTAACTTGGTATAAAAAAATTGACAATTACACTTTATAAATAAAAATTTATGTAGTTATATAAATATATTAACAATTACACCTTATAAATAATTAAATATAAATTAAACTAAAATTAAATACTGAATTTTTAATAACATAAATGAAAAAAAAAATATTATTCATTTCGTACATCTGCTTACATGTCACTTAGGGGAACATGACTGTTACAATTTTGACGAGTATGGCCTACGGTTCTGCACCTGCCACACCTACGCGGTTGATGAAACTCTCTGGTAGATGGTATTCTAGACGTACGTGGACGTCCTGGACCACGCGGTTGAACTTCTGGTGGTGAAACAGTATTAAGGTGGCTAATGTTGTCGGGAACTTCCCACTCAGCTTCATTAGGTAGAGGAAATATAGTCTCTGAATACGCTGCTCTCCAAGAATCAGCGGTGTAATAACGAGAGCATAATGTTCTCGCTGCAAATCCTTGATATATAGCCACCGCGACTGCGTGCTGACATGGAAAACTCTCCAACTGAAATAGATTACAAGTGCATGTGTTATCACTCAAGTCAACCATGTATGCTGTAGTACGTGTACATTTAACAAAGAACCGTGACTCATCTAGTGGTTCCACATTAAATTTTCTCGCAACAGCTGCAGCTTTACAGAGTTTCTCCTCTTGAGCTGGCGCTAGCATGGTCGAACAATTACGTGATTCCGCACGCCGATCGTGAAACCACTGCTGCAGCTTGTTACGAATGTTCTCAAACATTGCGAGGATGGGTAACTCTCGATCCTTCTTGAATAACGAATTTAGAGACTCCGCATTGTTCGACGTTATCATGTTGTACCGACGACCTGGGAAGTGTGAGCGAGCCCAATGTTCGATCCCCATGTTTGTCAGATACTCCCAAGCGGGGAATGATTTGCTTCCTATTTCTTCCATGAACCTGTTACACTCTTCAACACTGTATGCTTCGGCCGCTCCTCTAAATAATTTCCCGATGCCTTTGCCCCGAAACCTAGTCTTCAGGTTGCCTTGTATATGGTACATGCAATAACCATGATGTGCCTCGGGAAAAACTTCAGCGATACCATTTATCAAAGACTGTCCCCGATCAGTTACAAATGCAAGGTTCTCGACTTCTCCGATTACTTCCCTCAGCTTTGTGAAGAACCAACGCATAGACCGATCATTCTCACTATCGACTATGCCGAATGCAAGAGGGTAAATTTGGATATTGGCATCCTGGCATGTAGCAATAATCAACTTGCCTTCGTATTTAGATTTCAGAGTTGTACCATCGACTAGAATTATGGGTCGCATGGCATTTCGAAATCCCCGAATAGACTGTCCAAGAGCCATGAAGAAAAATTTGAAGGAATTATTGCCCTCCGTCTCGATAAAATATGCCGATCCAGGATTAGTTTTCTCCATGTTGTGGCAGTACCTGCCCAGTTTAGCAAAGCTCTCCTCCGCTGATCCCATTAAATCCTGAAATGCGCATTCTTTGGCCTTCCAAGCCTTCTGGTAGCTCAAGATCACTCCATGATCTCGACGGTAGTCGTTAATGATGTCCGAAGGCCTGTAGATTGTCCGTGGGTCCTCATACCTGTGCATTATCTGTCGACCAATCAACCAAGCACGGGCTTGTCTGTGATCACTTCGACCAATTCCCACTTCACAAGTATGTTCCCGTGTATACTTGCGAACTACAAAGCACGCGTTCGTGTCCATCTTCGCCGCACGCAAACGCCAATTGCAATTTTCACCAACGCATGCGATCGACAACAACGACTGCGATGATTTTTTCACTTTGAACTCAAAATTGTATTTTATTGCAAGTAGGTGTAGAGATTCCTGCAAATCTTTCTTTGTTTGAAACAGTTGTCCGACAGCCAAATCATCTTCATCGGGTACCACGCGCGAAGAGTTAGAGGACGGTCCACTCATTCCAACCGATGAAGTCCCACCCTGCTCATGTCTCTGACGAGAAACAAATAAATCCTCATTTGTAAATTCATTGTGATTTTCGTTGTCCTCAACTACAGATGGAATTCTGTGCGTAACAACGATATCACGTTGAGGAGCATCTGTCTCTGGAATAACCACATTATCATCACGAGCTATCTCCACTGTAGCCCAAAAATCATTACCATTGTGATCCCCTCCATTCAAATTACCTTCGACGACATCCTTCATCACTAAAGTCACGCAAAGAGGAGTCGTCTCCTTTTGGTTCAGAAGGAATAAATAATTTACTTCAGCATCAGAATAAATCCTTATAGGTGCCATGACAATTGCTTCGTGCTGGATGAATATAAATTTCAATTCCATATCGTACTGAGAGGTATCAACATTCAGTTTGTTCTGTAAATCACTATACAATTCTTCATATGATGTACTTGACGATAAGGCAATCGCGATAGTACTTATGTCGCTCGTATATTTCCATATCCATCGATTTCTTTCGTCTCGTTCGAAATCACCAAAGTAACAGACCGGGACTACATTCATATCTGTATGACGAAATAGAATTTACATTTAGTCATAGGGAAAAAAAATTGGAATTAAAAAAAAAAAAAAATTGTAAACAGCCGGCTTGAACAGCCGGCTTTCTATCTTGTCTATCCCAATTTCTATCAGATCCATTTCGTCAGATGAATTTTTTTTTTCATGCATAACAAAATTATAGATCTATTAACAATTTAATCTACTAACACATTATACATCAAAATAGTTTTCATCGAAAAAAATGTATTCTGAAAGATACAGATGAATTTTTTTCTTCTTCATGCTTAAAAAATTTATAGATCTATTAACAATTTAATCTACAAACACATTATACATCATAATAAATTTTATCGATAAAAACGTATACTGATTTGATAAAACAAAATTAAATATGCGTAAAATGTACTTACTGAAATTATAGTGATTGATATAAAAAAATTTCGGCCTTCAGCATTCATCGATTTCCCAGATTTTATTGTTGAGGCTGATGAAAGTTGAGAGAATTTTTTATCTGTGTTGGAATGGACAGATAAGAAAAAAAGAACAAGTTTGAAAATTTACGTAGTGTTTGGTTTTTATTTGTGAAATAAAGGGTATTATTGTCTTTAAACAAATCAATATTTAGTAATTGTTTTATATACTTAAGGTCCTTTTTGTCTTTTTACGGTTTGGAGGTCATTGTGGAAATTTTCCTGTTTTTTAAGTCAAAGTGGAAATAGAATGGTTTGACTGGGTCAAACTTAAAAGTACCCCCAAAAATCCAGGGTCAACCTCACCATATACATAGATACACACATGTGGTACATATACCTGCTTTGCCTTGTATCCGAGGCGGCGGCCCTTGTCGGGGCGGGTGGGTCTGGTGACGCATACAACAGCGGGAAGCTGACGGTACTCCCAGCAGCGGACCCTCAGCAAGAACCTCATAATATCGGACTGCTTCTTCTTCCATAACTCCGACACGTAAGTATACGCCCCTGTAAATTCCACACCAAACTAAAATCCATCAAATATCTCCTTAAGAACGATACATTTATTTATGTTAATATAATTGATGACTCCGATATGATAAGGATTATGAATAAAGCCAAGTGGACAAAAATGGTGTATCCTGTGATATAGAAAACAGTTTTTTAAAATGGACGAATATGATGATGTCAAGGATGTTGTCAACCATTCCACGTATAAAATGATTCAAGGAAAATTGGATTTGCAGGAAGAGCGAGTACCAATTGCTGCCGCTGCTGTTGTTGTACGGAGCTTCGACTGAGAAAATGCGACAAGAAATTCCAGTGACAGGATTAGGGCTTTGGAGAGAGATGCTGCGAGTTTTGAAAAGACTCAAGCAGCCCCGAGTTTGGAGTTATTTACGATGTATGCTTCTGGGAGAATGGGATGGGAAGTTATAAACCGACCAGATTTGACTTATTTATATGATGATAAGATTAAGGCCCTGTTTGATTCTCATTTTCATTTTCATTCTTGTTCGCTAATTTCGAAACGATGCCGCAAGTGCACGGGTCGGGAACAAGTAGTAAAAGCGGACCTTTTAAGTCCGGATATCGATCCCTCGAAGAGTGTTATTTTCAATTACTAGTATACTTGTTTCAATTTTACGAAATAAACACACACAATTAAAAACTTGAATTTAAAGATTAAAAACTATGAAAACACTAATTTTAATTTAAAAAGATTACTTAAAATTTTGAAAAGAAGGAAGATTTGATTTGAAAAGAATGTTGGAATTTATGATTTCATTTAACCGTTATTTCATTAATATCAAGTTAAATACGCGCTTATACAAATTACCAAAATAATGAGTCAGACCCGATTTTCCAATTTTAAATTAATATCCTCTTTCGAGCGATATTAACCCTAATCAATTAAATTATACCACATATTTCTATGGCGATACAAAATTAATCAATTGCATTAAATTTTTGTGAAAATACTCAACGTGTCACCTAGGGTAGGTATATATTTCTATATACCTAAACGCGTATAGTCGGAACCATACAAACCCAGGGAATTGATTATTTCGGTCTAATATGTGCAATTATTTTTCAATAACTACACATCCACCTAACCACAATATCTATGGATATCAAATAAATATTGCAAGTTTAAACATAATAATCAAAACACCAATATTTTGATAACAAATGTATTTATCAACTCAAAACATGATATTAATGAAAATAGGGTTAAACTAATACATAAATTCCAACAATAACTAGTTAGTTCATCATTCTACAAAATAAACAAGAGATTATATATTACAAAACATTACAAACAATGGAAATATGATTGAAGAACACAAAAACTAAAGATATAACCCTTTAAGAATGGATTTTGCACTTCTTCAAAACATTTCTCCAAGTATTCTTTGTGTAATCTCTTGTTTTCCACCTCTTCCTTCAACAAATTAACCTACAAAACACAAAACAAATTAAAACAAAGTCAAAATGAAAGAGAGAGAGAGATTTTCGAGAGAGAGAGGGAGAGAAAATGAGAGAGAAGTGTGTGCAAATGTGTGTGCAAATAAGGACCAAAGTGGTATATATCAAGGGTGGAAATAATAGAATACTAATATATCTTAGATATTATAGGATATTTCGTGAGATAGCCAAAATATCCAACATTAAAATAAGCCAAAAATAATACAAAAGTTTGACCAAAAAAATCGTGCAAGAAAAATAGACCGCCATTGAAATTTAACTCTATGCGGCCGCATAGTTCAATCCTATGCGGTCGCATAGACAAATGAAGATAATAAGTTGACGTCTCTGATTAACCTGTGCGGCCGCATGGTTAAAACCCATGCGGTCGCATGTTTTAAAGTGATTTTGCAGCTCAGGTCCTTCAGCCTTCTGGTCCAGTGCAATGCAGTCCTTCAACTTTGATTTAGTGCAATTTGGTCCTCATACTTTGATTTTTATTACATTTCAGCCCTGCCATAATTGCACTTCAAGTCCTTCATCTTTTAAACTTTTGCACTTGAGTCCCAACTTCACAAATTTGTTCATTTTTTAGTCCCTTTTCTTCTCTATTTGGTCGTTTTACTTCCCTACAGGGTTTTAGCCTACAAAAGTACAAAATACACAATTATGCATAGAAATCAACTCAAATTATCAATAATAAATTAGAAAAAGTGTAAAATAAGTGTGTAAAAACACACTTATCACACCCCCAAACTTGAGCTCTTGCTCGTCTCGAGCAAGATTGATTTCTAACATAATCATGCAAATGCACTAATGATCAACATATTAGCTACCTTGCCAAAATTATCAAGAGTTCAAAATTGTATATCAATTCACAGCCATGCATCCAAATAATACTATCGAAAATAGATTAAGTTTATCCAATGTTCGATCTGTGTGTGTGTGCAATAGCCATTTTCAATCATCATCTAAACTCAGAAAAAGAATGTCAAGATGGAAAAATATGTAAATTAGCACCAACCCGACCCTCAGTGGTCAAATATATTCTTTCCCGCTCGTAAAATTCACACTCAAATATAGATAATTAATTTCATTTCCCAAGTGTAAATTTACAGGTTGATCTCAATCACTCTTTTCTTTGTAAAAGCTCAAATAAAATCAAATAGCAAGCATTTCAAATGAAGATAAAGTAACTGAACATGTAGATTATCACAGAAATAGTATAGTATGAACACTCACTCTCAAGTGTATAAGATCAGGTCACTGTTTCGCTCAATATCATTCCTGTGAAAATGTTCTACCATAAGCTTGCATATTTTCTCAATCGCCACCACTTAGATCACATGCATTACATAAATCATAAGGGCTTTTAGGGTTAAAATGTGGCTTAAGGTTAAGGTGTGGAAATATTTGGATAAGTGACTATGAAGCCTCAAATAAGTCTGTGGAGTAAAAGATATTCAACTTAACATAGATAGAATCTGTACACAATCCTACCACTCCCAATAATAACTTCTCACTCATCATCATTTCAAAACAATCACCTTTTTCTTTTGAATATTAGGAGGAATTTATACATATAGACATACAAATCAGTCTCCTCCACACACTTCTACAACCCTTTCATCATCTTTTTTTTTTTTTTTTTTTTCAACAACATAACCCAAACAGAGTACCTCAATAAAATTGATACCCCCAAACTTCTTTTCTATCGCCACCCAACATTCAGAAATCTAACAATACTCCACTAGCTTTGAAGGCTGGTTAAGACTATTGTTTTTCAGTATATGAAAGTTTGTAATGTAGGTAACCAAAGAAAAAGCTAATAAGCTCAATAGGGTTATCAAAAGGAAATATTAACTTCAGGGTAAGCTATTTGGATAATGTGGTAAGTCAAAGATGGCCTTAATCATGTTCATGCATACATGTGTCAATGTGATCTTGACGAGAATCAACGCAAGTTCTAGAGAAACAAAATCATGGAATAATCACACATGAAAGAAATGAGACTGTAATAAATGTCAGTCCATAAGCTCAAGATCTCACCAGTTTTTGTGTTCACACAATTCAGTTACTACCTCTTCAATAAAAATAACAAACTAGTTGATTCAAAATTTTCTCACAGTAAATGGTAAAGTAAAAGAGAAAAAGAGTATAGGTTGATAAATTTTTTTTCAAAACAGCTCACAACCTAAGTTCTACCAATTCAAAATTTTTCACCGCTAACATCTATTTCCGCGGATGATAATCAATCGTGACTATGTGCTCAATGTAACGTATGATCTCACAATGAATAAACAATTTTCGAAAAATTTTAGACACAAATAGCATATCTGGAATGCATGCATAGCTTATGAATCAATAACAATTTCAACATCACGCATTTCAAAGCCGGCAAGGCTTAACTAATATGTTAATATAACAAATGAAATATGTACAAACGCAAAAATGGCCGACAAGGCTAAACATCAAGCAAATAAGAATAGCCGGCAAGGCTAATACCCCCAAACTTAATTCACACATTGTCCTCAATGTGTAAATTATAACGAAAGTAAAGAAGAATAAAGAAACTTCCCTGAGTAGCCCTTTGTGAAGTGGAACGAGTGCGTGTACTGGACTTGAGATTCAGTTGAGTAGTTTAGCAATAGACCAGTGTGCAATTCATTTCTTTCAGAACCTGAAAAGTCAACTAATGGCGGAAATTACAAAAATGTCCTACAAAAAATGAGTATATTAGTATTCAATATAATACAAAAAAAAAGTAAACACAAATAATAACAACTACCTAAAAGCAAATAAAGAAAACAAAAGTTAAAACAGTTGGGTTGCCTCCCAACAAGCGCTTGGTTATAGTCCTTAGCTCGACTATAGGGCATCATTATTCCGGATTGGCCAGATGAACAAATGACTTTTCTTTCACAAAGTCACCTCCGAAATATGGTTTTAATCTATGGCCATTTACTTTGAAATTCCCTGTTTTGCAATAAAGTTCAACCGCTCCATGTGGATAAACTTTTGTAATGGTATATGGACCAGACCATTTGGAGCGGAGCTTACCAGGGAATAACCGAAGTCGAGAATTGAAAAGAAGAACTTGTTGCCCAACAGAGAACTCACGCTTGACAATGTTCTGATCATGCCATCTCTTTGTCTTTTCTTTGTAGAGACGAGCACTTTCATAAGCATCAAGGCGGAGTTCATCAAGTTCATTCAGTTGGAGCAATCTCTTCTCACCGGCCAACTTTTCATCAAAATTCAGAGCTTTGATAGCCCAATAGGCCTTATGTTCGAGTTCGACCGGTAGATGACATGCTTTTCCAAATAGAAGCCGAAATGGAGACATTCCAATCGGCGTTTTAAAAAGCAGTCCTATAAGCCCATAATGCATCGTCCAACTTCTTGGACCAATCTTTCCTTGATGCATTGACCGTCAACTCGAGAATTCTCTTTAACTCTCGGTTAGATATTTCAACTTGGCCACTTGTTTGGGGATGATATGGTGTGGCTACACGGTGAGTGACTCCATATTTAGACAAAAGTGAGTCGAAGAGGCGATTGCAGAAATGTTTACCACCATCACTAATGATAGCTCGGGGGGTGCCATAACGTGAAAAAATGTTTTTCCTTAAATAGTTTACCACCACCCGAGAATCATTAGTAGGTAAAGCTACCGCTTCTACCCACTTTGACACATAGTCAACAGCCACCAGTATGTATTGATTTGAAAATGAGGATGGAAATGGCCCCATAAAATCAATACCCCAAACATCAAATATTTCCACCTCTAATAAGGAATTCAACGGCATTTCATTTCGATTGGAAATATTACCCGTCTGTTGGCATCTATCACACTTAGATACAAGTGTGTGTGCATCCTTAAATAAGGTTGGCCAGTAAAAACCAGATTGAAGGACCTTCGATGCAGTTTTCACAGCACCGAAGTGTCCACCATACGGAGAAGAATGACATCGTTCAAGAATTTTCTCCATCTCTTCCTCCGGAACACATCTTCTGATAACTTGATCCGGACCCCGTTTGAATAACAAAGGATCTTCCCAGAAGTAATGCTTCACATCAGCGAAGAACATCTTCCTTTGTTGATAAGACATATCAGGGGGTGTGATGCCACTTACCAGATAATTCACATGGTCAGCAAACCACGGTGTATGATTGATTTGGATTGAATGGATGATCTTAAACAGCTGTTCGTCAGGGAACACCTCATTGATTTCCCCTTCCACAATGTCTTGGGGTTGCTCAAGACGAGATAAATGATCAGCAACGACATTTTCAGTTCCCTTCTTATCTCTGATCTCGAGGTCAAACTCCTGCAAGAGGAGTACCCATCTGATCAACCTCGGCTTGGCATCTTTCTTTGCCAACAAATATTTGATGGCCGAGTGATCAGTGTAGACAATTACTTTGGAACCAATGAGGTATGACCGAAATTTATCAAATGCAAATACTACTGCTAGCATCTCCTTTTCAGTAGTAGCATAATTTAGTTGCGCATCGGTCAAAGTTCGACTGGCGTAGTAGATAACATGCAGGACCTTGTCTCTCCTCTGCCCTAAAACTGCTCCAACAGCAAAATCACTAGCATCGCACATCAGCTCAAATGGAAGACTCCAATCTGGAGCTGCGATGATAGGAGCTGTGATAAGTTTTCCTTTAAGTACATTGAAAGCATTTAGGCATTCTTGAGAGAAATTGAAAGTATTATTCTTCTCAAGCAAGGAGCAGAGAGGTTTTGTGATTTTTGAAAAATCTTTTATAAACCTCCTGTAAAAACCTGCATGTCCCAGAAAACTTCTAATCCCTTTCACAGTCTTTGGTGGGGGCAATTTTTCAATTACTTGAATTTTTGCCTTGTCTACCTCTATGCCTTTCAGAGAAATTCGGTGGCCAAGAACGATGCCTTCTTGGACCATGAAATGGCACTTTTCCCAATTTAGAACCAAATTGGTCTCTTAACAGCGTTGAAGTACCATCTCTAAATTGTTAAGGCATCTATCAAAAGAGGTACCAAAAACTGAGAAATCATCCATAAAAAATTCAATGCATTTCTCCACCATGTCGGAGAAAATCGCCATCATACACCGCTGAAAGGTTGCAGGTGCATTGCATAGGCCAAAGGGCATTCTTCTGTACGCAAAAGTACCGTACGGACATGTAAATGTTGTTTTCTCTTGATCTTCCGGGGCTATTGCAATTTGATTGTAGCCCGAATATCCATCAAGAAAACAATAATGTGAATACCCTGCCAACCGCTCAAGCATTTGATCGATGAAAGGAAGAGGGAAGTGATCCTTTCTAGTTGCAGTGTTAAGCTTACGGTAGTCAATACAGACTCGCCAACCAGTCACCGGTCTAGTGGGTATGAGTTCATTGTTCTCATTTTTCACTACCGTAATCCCACCTTTCTTAGGTACAACTTGTACAGGACTTACCCATGGACTGTCTGAAATTGGGTAAATGATGCCTGCATCAAGTAATTTAACAACTTCCGCTCTCACCACTTCCTTCATGTTCGGGTTTAGCCGCCTTTGATGCTCAACTGATGGCTTAAAGTCATTCTCCATCAGTATTTTATGCATACAAAATGACGGACTAATCCCTCGAATGTCAGCTATCGTCCATCCAATTGCTTGCTTATGTTCTCTCAAAACTCGAAGTAGCTTCTCTACTTCTAGCTTGGTTAAAGACTTGGAGATGATAACTGGAAGTGTTGATGATTCACCTAAATATGCGTACCTCAAATGAGGTGGAAGTGTTTTCAATTCAAGCGTGGGAGCTTTTCGATGAGATGGAGGTGGTTTTGAAGTGGTCTTTTCCAAATCCTCAACAGGTGGTTTCCAATTATGAGAGTGGAAAGGTGTAGCTTCCAAGTAATCTTCCATACCCTCAACATTGAGATCACCATCATTAGTATATGAAGAACGTACAAGGCATCTTTCAAGAGAATCCTCAGAACATCCATAAAGAGAGTCGGCAACTATGTGATCAATCAAATCTACCCGAAAACAATCATCGGGTTCCGACGGGTACTTTATGGATTTCAAGATGTTGAAAGTGACTTGCTCATCTTGAACTCTTAAAATGAGTTTACCCTCCTGCACGTCAATCAAGGCTCGACCGGTCGCAAGAAATGGTCGTCCCAAAAGGATAGGGATATCATTATCTTCTTCCATATCAAGTATAATGAAATCAGCAGGGAAGATGAACTTATCCACTTTTACCAGCACGTCCTCAACAACACCTCGAGGATATTTAATTGACCGATCGGCCAATTGCAGCGATACCGTAGTAGCCTTTGGTTCCCCTATTCCCAACTTTTGAAAAATAGATAATGGCATTAAATTAATGCTCGCTCCTAGATCACATAAAGCTTTACCAAAACTTAAATTACCAATAGCGCATGGAATAGTAAAGCTTCCTGGATCTTTGCTCTTTGGAGGCAATTTGTTCTGGAGAATGGCGCTACACTCTTCCGTCAACATTACCGTTTCATGATCTTCAAGTTTCCTTTTATTGGAAAGAATATCTTTCATGAACTTTGCATAACTCGGCATTTGAGCCAAAGCATCTGCAAACGGAATGTTGATGTGTAACTTTTTAAACACCTCCAAGAACTTACCAAATTGCACGTCCAGCTTATGTTTCTGGAGCCTCTGAGGGAAGGGAATAGGAGGTACATAGGCTTTGACTGGAGTTGGAGCCTTCGATGTTGATGGCTCCTGTTCTTCTGCCTTACCCTCTTCAACGACCTCTTTAGGTAATTGTACCACCTCATTCTCAACGACTGGTTCTTTGTCAGCTCGAGCCTTTGGCTGAACTACCATGGGTTCAGTCAACTGAATCCCACTCCTGGTAGTAATGGCCTTTGCATTCTCTCTGGGATTTGTTTCAGTATTACTGGGTAAAGCCCCTTGAGGCCTCTCAGAGAGAATTTTTGCAAGTTGGCCCACCTGCCTTTCCAAATTTTTCAGTGAGGCATCATTGCGCTCTTGATATTGCAGCTGATGATTTGCCAATTTAGCAATGGCCTCTTCCCAACCCTTTTTCTTCTCTTGTGGTTTGGGATTCAACACATTCTGGTTGTTCCCATAAGAGAAATTAGGGTGATTACGCCATCCAGGGTTATAGGTTTGTGCATATGGATTATACCCGGGGCGTTGAAAATTTTGTGCATATGCCAGTTGCTCGGACGATCCCGAACCGCTGGCAATCAAAGGACAACTTGAGCTCAAATGATTAGCTCCACACATTTCACAGACTGGTGGGGATTGAACCATATGAGCTGTCTGTGAACCAGATGATGAAGTAGAAAGTCCTTCTACCTTTCGTGCCAGAGAGTCTATCTTTGATAACATAAGAGAGTATGCTTCACTCTCTCGGACTCCACTTACTCCCACTTTAGCACGTCTGTCTGGCCACATAGCACTCTGTTCACTCATCACCTCAAATAACTCATACGCCTCTCGGATACTCTTATTTTGGACAGATCCGTTTGACGATGAGTCAACATTTGAACGGTGAGGAGGAGTCAACCCAGCGTAGAAGTACTGGACTTGCTGTGCTAAAGTAATCCCATTGTTTGGGCACTTCCTCAGCATATCCTTGAACCTCTCCCATGCCTCGTGAAAGGTCTCAGAGTCAAGTTGTTGAAAGGTGGTTATGTCGTGCTTTAACTTAGCAACACGAGCAGGTGGTAAGAATTTAGTTGTAAATTTTTGTACCAACTCCACCCAACTCGTGATACTCCTCGAAGGTAGAGTGTCAATCCACTCTCTTGCCTTATCTTTTAGAGTATGCACGAATAACCTCATTCTTATCGCCTCAACGTTCACACCTTCATATGTGAAATTGCTCACAATTTCCATGAATCTCGCAATGTGAGCGTGAGGGTTCTCATCTATTCTACCATAGAATGATAAAGAATTGGAGAATAGATTTATGACATCCGGACGTAGTTGAAAATTGGGATGTCCATATGAAGGGTAGATGATACCAGCCTGGTTCTCAACGACAGGGCGATTCAGAAAATCCCGGAAGAGCATATCTTCTTCATTAACCACCGGGTTTTGAACCCTGCCCGCTTGATTATCGAAACCAGGCGGCACACCATCCCGAGGAGCTTGGTCAGGTCTAGGAAAAGGTTCCAGTAGACCTTCTTGATGCTCCATGTCTTGTTGTTGTCTCCTCAACTCGTTTTGTTCTCTAAGCCTCCTTCGGAAAGTCCCTTCAATTTCAGGATCAAATTCAAGAAGGTTGAGACTTCGCGAACGATGCATAAACAATCAACAAGTTAAGACTTCGACAAAAAACGAAGACTAAGTAACTTTTGGATTCGAAAGGGGAAATTTAAAAACAGAAAGTAAAGTTCGAAAAATTGATTGACAAATTAACAAGTAATTTGATAAAAACACTCCCCGGCAACGGCGCCAAAAACTTGTTCGCTAATTTTGAAACGATGCCGCAAGTGCACGGGTCGGGAACAAGTAGTAAAAGCGGACCTTTTAAATCCGGATATCGATCCCTCGAAGAGTGTTGTTTTCAATTACTAGTATACTTGTTTCAATTTTACGAAATAAACACACACAATTAAAAACTTGAATTTAAAGATTAAAAACTATGAAACACTAATTTTAATTTAAAAAGATTACTTAAAATTTTGAAAAGAAGGAAGATTTGATTTGAAAAGAATGTTGGAATTTATGATTTCATTTAACCGTTATTTCATTAATATCAAGTTAAATACGCGCTTATACAAATTACCAAAATAATCAGTCAGACCCGATTTTCCAATTTTAAATTAATATCCTCTTTCGAGCGATATTAACCCTAATCAATTAAATTATACCACATATTTCTATGGCGATACAAAATTAATCAATTGCATTAAATTTTTGTGAAAATACTCAACGTGTCACCTAGGGTAGGTATATATTTCTATATACCTAAACGCGTATAGTCGGAACCATACAAACCCAGGGAATTGATTATTTCGGTCTAATATGTGCAATTATTTTTCAATAACTACACATCCACCTAACCACAATATCTATGGATATCAAATAAATATTGCAAGTTTAAACATAATAATCAAAACACCAATATTTTGATAACAAATGTATTTATCAACTCAAAACATGATATTAATGAAAATAGGGTTAAACTAATACATAAATTCCAACAATAACTAGTTAGTTCATCATTCTACAAAATAAACAAGAGATTATATATTACAAAACATTACAAACAATGGAAATATGATTGAAGAACACAAAAACTAAAGATATAACCCTTTAAGAATGGATTTTGCACTTCTTCAAAACATTTCTCCAAGTATTCTTTGTGTAATCTCTTGTTTTCCACCTCTTCCTTCAACAAATTAACCTACAAAACACAAAACAAATTAAAACAAAGTCAAAATGAAAGAGAGAGAGAGATTTTCGAGAGAGAGAGAGGGAGAAAATGAGAGAGAAGTGTGTGCAAATGTGTGTGCAAATAAGGACCAAAGTGGTATATATCAAGGGTGGAAATAATAGAATACTAATATATCTTAGATATTATAGGATATTTCGTGAGATAGCCAAAATATCCAACATTAAAATAAGCCAAAAATAATACAAAAGTTTGACCAAAAAAATCGTGCAAGAAAAATAGACCGCCATTGAAATTTAACTCTATGCGGCCGCATAGTTCAATCCTATGCGGTCGCATAGACAAATGAAGATAATAAGTTGACGTCTCTGATTAACCTGTGCGGCCGCATGGTTAAAACCCATGCGGTCGCATGTTTTAAAGTGATTTTGCAGCTCAGGTCCTTCAGCCTTCTGGTCCAGTGCAATGCAGTCCTTCAACTTTGATTTAGTGCAATTTGGTCCTCATACTTTGATTTTTATTACATTTCAGCCCTGCCATAATTGCACTTCAAGTCCTTCATCTTTTAAACTTTTGCACTTGAGTCCCAACTTCACAAATTTGTTCATTTTTTAGTCCCTTTTCTTCTCTATTTGGTCGTTTTACTTCCCTACAGGGTTTTAGCCTACAAAAGTACAAAATACACAATTATGCATAGAAATCAACTCAAATTATCAATAATAAATTAGAAAAAGTGTAAAATAAGTGTGTAAAAACACACTTATCAATTCTCATTCTTCTACTCATTTTCAACCACACATTCTTCAATAAAATAATATTTTTCATCACATCAATAACTTTTCCTTCTTTTTCAATCACACATTTCCCATCATATCACTATTTCAAAATTCATTTTTTCCAAATAATCTCTATCAAACATACTCTAAGCTCATTTTTCAAAAACTATTCTAAACTACACTTCCTTCTAATAAAATAATTTTACGTATAAATAAAAAAATTAATTTTTAATCAGACATTCTTCAAAAAATTATTATTCTAAAATATATATATATTTTTGAAATGAGGCTCAAACAAAGGCTAAATAATTTATTTGAACGAAATATGTCCATTGATTAAAAAACTATGTTTGTATTAGTGACAGATAAAGCACAAAAACTTTAAACTTTTAATTTCAGCATCAATTTCCATTGAGGAAGAATTTATTAGGGATGTACATGGTTCCATTTGATTCCAATTTCAAGATACTCGAATTCAACCATGAATCAATGATTTTTTTTTTTAATAATGGAATCAAATGATTTATTTTAAAGATATGAACACAAACCGATTTTGGTTTGGTTCTAATTTTATTTTTTAATTTTTTCAAACTTGGACCATATTCATAAATTAGAAAAAAAAAAAAAAAAACTAAACTAAACTAAACTAAACATCTAATATTCAACAAGTTCAAATTATCAATAATTAAGATTACAAAAGTATAAAATAACTAACAAAATAGAGTCATAATTGGAATACACAAATTAATTCTTGTTCATAATTTGAATACACAAATTAATTCTCTAATAAGTAATAGCAATGATTCATCAAATTAATTGCAGTAGTTTTGACAGGACATCCCACAAGAAAAGGATGAATTACACAAAACTTTTTAAGTCCAATTTTATAAGCAATCATTAATCGTTTAATATACCATGAATGTTTATTGATTTTTTTCTATTTGTAAGGAACATAAATAATTCATCAAACAATTAAGGTGAAAAAAATAGTTTAAAGGCTTTTAAGTGGCTGACCGATTTCATTTTTCGATATTTAAAGAGTCTTCTCCACTGACGTGATGAAATCTGATGTCAACGTGCCGCAACGTTGTGTAAATTGAAAAGGAGTGAAAGAGAAATGATTAAAATTAAAATTAGAGTGTACACAATTAATGGATAGTCTCCAATGATCCAGAAACCAGGGTAAAACCAGAAAATAATTTTAGGACGGGTTGAAAATTTAAATATTTTTGAATGAACGCATGTCTCAAAAGGCTAAACTCATGACATTCACGATAAAGAGAGTACAATACTCAATGAAATAAAAGAACTTTAGATGTTTTATCCTAAAATGTCCCACTAAATCTTTTTTATATTTTCTTACCAAATAAAAAATCGACGATTACGCTAAAAAATATAAACTAATCGAACCATGATCAGAATAAACAAATGATACATATTCACCAATGGAAAACTAAGAAATTATTTAATGAATAATATTATAAATAAATTTGACGACTAGTACTTTCAAACAACTGAAAGTTTTGGTCGAAACACGAAATCAATAACGCATCATTATATGTTATTGTTTCAAAATATTATTTTGTATGGAACAATGTTATTTATCATTTCATTTCATAGTGAATGAGGAATCACATCTAAAGAGAAAAATCGATTAAGAATTATGAGGGTCCAGAGAAATTAGATTTAATTCATGTCCATTTTTTGTCCAGTTTCAAGAACATACTTATATGCAGATTAATTTAGAAATAAATAAATTTTAAAAAATATTCTTTTTATTGAAAAGATCAAATCTAGAGCAAGTTATTTATTTTGATTATAACATTTATTTCATGATCGAAATAATTTTTTATTTTTATAAGTATGAATTGGTAATACATGAAAACATATGCAAAAATAAAAAATTAATTACTTTTAAACTTAACAAAACATGTAGTGCATAGTGTCTCTAATTAATAAAATAAGTCATTTTTAGATCTAATCAATACAAATTTTCTATTATAAAATTTACTTAATTACCATAAGTAAATTTAGTCAAACATGTATTAAATAAAATGCCTAATTTAAAAATAAGACATTCATGTTTCATAAATATCATGAAAATAATATTTAATAAATGTAGCATTTTCAACAAGATTTGATTAAATTATTAATTGAGCATTGAGTTTGGGTTAGAATTCAAGCTTGAGCTGGACAAATACAAATATTTGGGCCAAAATTAAACAAATTAGTGAAAATTACCTAATATCAGGAGTTTAAATATTACAATTCAAAAATCAGGGATGAAGTTTTATTATTTATAAATTAGGCATTAATATAACGATTAAATATTAAATATCTTTACCCAATTCAATTCCAAACCCTAATCATCTTTCCTTTATCTTTTCTCTCTCCACCCTCTTTATTCTCTATATTCACTCCATTCTTTCTATTACAAATCACCACTAGAGATTCCGTCGGTGGCGTTCACGATGTTGCCACTGTAGTGGCGACGCTTTGAAGCAACCAGCATCACTGCGAAGCGCCATCATTCTAAAGCATTTAGCGTTGTTGCGAATAGTGGCAACGCTTAGTTTGTAGCTGCGTGCCGCGCTCAAAGCACCGCTTAAGGGCGATCTTAGCATTTAGCGATCTGAGTGTTGTAATGACGATCTAAGTGGTGGTTTTGTGGTGTTGGTGGTAAGGTGGTGGTTTGATTGTAGAGGTGGCGACGACATTGGTGGTAGTGCAGTGGTTGGTTTCTGTGGTGTGGTAGGTTTGGAAGAAATGACGGATTTTAGTAGACGATTGTTGTGGTTGTGAAGTGGTTGGTTGAAGTTGTAGGTGGAAGTGATAGGTGGTGTTGAAGCAAGCAGTTGTGGAGGTGACAACTACGATGTGTGTGGTGGTAGTGGTCTCTGTCATGGTGCTGACATTGGTGGTGATTCTCGTGGTGCTAGCATTGGTGGTTGTGGTTGTGGCGGCAATTGCAGTGGTGTTGTTTGTTAATGATTTTTGATCAGTGGTTTTCTAATTTGCATTATTCTGGATTTGATTTTCTGGTGCAGCGACGATGTTTGGATCTGGTGGTGTGGGATGGGTTGGTTGATTTGTGACCAAGTATTGATGTGAGGGTGTTTGTGACCAAATATTTGGTTAATTACTTATCAACAATTTAATTGTGACCTAAAAATTTGATAATTTGTGATCGACTAATTTTATAACTTGTGACCGACAAATAAACTATAACCTAAATTTTTTTTGATTTGTAACCTATAAAGTTTTTAATGTGTGATCATGAAATAATTTGTGACTATTTAATTTAATAATATGTGATTGATAGATAAATTGTGACATATATATTTTTTGATACATGTGATCAATGAATGTGTTGAATTGTAACTTCGAAATAATTTGTAACAAATTAATTTGATAATATGTGAACAATAAATAAGCCGTGACTTATAAATATGTACCTCTAACCATAAATTGTATAATTGTGACATTATTATATTTAATTAATAAATAAATACATGATATATATTAGTGTAGATCCTAAAATAAAATTAAGTTTGGTTCTAGTTCTGATTTTGGTTCTTAGTTTTAGAACTAAAATCGAACTAGAAAAAGAACTAAATGGTTTATCAGTTTGAAAAACCAACATCATTAATTTTTTTTTTTTTTTTTTTTTTTTTTTGTAGAATCGAATCGAACCGCTTGATTTGATTCTGTTTTGGTTTGATCTGAACATTTTGTCCACCCCTATAATTTATAAAAAAATAAAATTAATTTCTTTGTATGTAGATAGTGCTTGTGAGTTTATTGACATATGTAGTTGAAAATAGAGTTTAAGCGTTTATAAATAATTTATATATTTTGCCAAATGAAAATTTAATCCATATTTGATACTCATTTTTTAAAATTTGTTTTTCTTCAAACTTAATTTCAATCACACATTATATTCAATTCTTTTTATAAACTTTATAACCACTCACTTACATCACCTAAACCAAACAGTGACATAATAGTTTGCAAGTGAATTAGAGAGTTTTTTTTTTGTTTTTTTAAATATCAATAAAGTAATTCCGATGCCATAAGTTTTCATCTTTTGGGTTTACTAGTAGTAAACACGTGTTTTGCATATCATATGTATCAAAAAATGATATGCATAATATTTTTGAAATACTAATAGTATATTTTAAAAGTTATTGATGTAACTGATATTATATTAAAGAAAAAAAATTTAAAATATTAAAAATAATGAATGTAAAATTAAAAATAATGTTGTTAATCGCGTTTATGTTGACGATTTAGAATTTCAAAAATAATTATTCTATCGTGATGAACAAAAACTATACCATTAACTATTTCTTTAAGGGTAATGAATGTGATTATTTATTTATTATTATTTTTTTTTTGTGCATGTGATCCTTAGGTTTCTTTGAGAATTCTTGACCTCGATTTCATCTTATGGCTATATGATTTTTACTCTCGATGCAAGAATTTTTAGTTTTTTTTCTTATTCTTCTAATTGTATGTAATAATGTTTTTATTAATTGTTTACTAATACTTAGTAGAGTGTGTTTAGTGGAGATTTTAATTGAAAAACTAGTCGTTAGTGGGTCACATGCGTGAGATGAAAGTCAAGAATAATGATTATATTTTCAATTAAAATTGGATTTTAATCTGTACCGAACAAACCCGTAATAAGTGTGTTTAGTGGAAATTAATTGATGTAATTTTTGAAAGCATTAATAATTAATAATTATCTTATTTGGAGGAAATAAATTGAATCATTTGGTATTCCATTTTTATCTTTATATGCATTTATAATTGCCAATTAAAACAACTTTTAAATAAGTGTCAATAATAAATATAACATACTAATAAAACCTTTCAATTTTGATTTTTTTTTTTCATTTTTGTAAACCAAATGAGGGTATATTGGACATATAGGGAAATATGTAGGGGCGAAATTGGTATTCAAAAGTTTTTCTTCATTCCCCACTTTTAATATATTGTAGATGTAGATAGATAGATGTAGATGTAGATAGATTTATCCTTCTTCAATATAATAAAAAACTATCTTTATATAAGACACATTTCTGAATCGAACTTCTACAATAGGCAAGAAAGTAATTGATGCAGCTAGAAGTGATAAACTAGAGATAACGATGAACCCGGATAATGGTTGTCAAACAAGGGATAATTTTTTTTTTTTATTTAAAAAAAAAAATTGTTTAACAATGAGCCCTTGTTTGAGCCACATTTTGGAATAGCATTTTATTGGAGAATGTATGGTTAAAAGATAAGGAAATTTTTTATTTTGCATGCAAAATTATTTTTAAGGAGAATGTATGGTTAAAATTTTAATTTTTTGAAAAATGAAGGCTAAACATAGACTAGATCTAACTTTCAAAAAATAAAAACTAAACAAAAAACCATAAACAACAGAAACTGAATCTCCTAATAATTTAAACATTGGAAATAAATTATCTTCACCATAAATATATAAAAATAAGTCTCCATTTGTCTCTCATTACAATTATAATTTATTTTTCTATCCCTTCTTATCAATCACATATTTTTCAATTAAATAAAATTACATGTAATTAAAAAATATATATTTCTTTTTAACCATACATTATTTTAAAAAAATTTATTCCAACCATCAAAATTTCAAATTATGTGGGCCAAATGAGAGCTAAATGTAGACTAGAACAATACATCCGAGTTGACATCCCGGATGACACTCCATACACATGGGTGGGGTCCAAGCCTAATAAAATCATCACGACCACACTCTCATCATGTGTGTGGAGTGTCATTCGGAATGCCAACCCATATGTACACAACACAATTGAGAACAAATGTGCCATTTTTGATCACTTAGAGCATTTTAATAGACTCTTTATTTATAAATAACACATTATATATTATAAAGAGCGTCTTTGAATTTAGAGTCATAATTTTTATACACTCTAGCAGACTGTATTTTTACAAGAAATTTTTATTGATTTCTCTTTGCATCTAATTTAACACAATTTTTAATATGTTAATTAACTAATCAATTTAAATGTGATTTGAATAATTTAAGAAGTAGTGGATTGAAATATATGATTCATTAAATGCAATCATTGCACTTTAAGAATAGAGAATGAGTTTAGGCCAAATTCACTCTATTTAAAAAATAAGTTAAAATAAATAGTTTCTTTGGAGTTCATTTTAAGTATTGACTATTTAAATAAATATATTTTGTATTTAGAGAGTTTCTTGAAAATGGTCTTAGCCCACAAACAAGTGAACCAGAGGGCATTAACATATGACTTTCCTCAATTGCAGATTTTTCATCCAATTTCGACACTACGACCATGGTCAAATTTTTGCATTGCTTTAGCATGATTGTTGGTTGAATGGCCATTGCAAATAGTTAACATGATTAGTAGGATTCTGAATGTTCATGGGGTGATGCTGTACATTGCATGCCTGTATTTTACAGAAAAAAAAAAAAAAAAGAAAAAGACAAGCTACAGATTCGCACAATATATGTCTCACATCAATACTTAGTTGAGTTGTTCTACTACATACAGCTCGAGTTTTCAAGTTCAAACTATGACTCGTTCTGATATTTCTAAAGTTCTACTACTTACATGATACTGCTCGAATTTTCAGGTTCAGTGGACCGGAGTCTCATTGCTTCAATATACGTCTCTTATTGAGGCTTCTACTATATGCTACTCGAGTTTTCACTCCAGTGGATGAAAGTCACATATCTTCTTATGCATAAGATCGAATCACTACTATGATAAAATGCTCGAAATCTTTGCATAAACTTGATATGGCCAAATTACCTTACCCCAAGTCAATCACATGATTCAAAAGCGAATCAATGTCTGGAGTTAAAACGGCCCGCTTGCTGAGTTCTCCCAGCTCACAACAATGCTGATCAACAGTGTCGACCGCAACAACATTTTGAGCAAAAGTACAATCAGAACCCGGAGAAACCTGCACATCATCACATGCTGCCATTAATATTAGAACGTGTAGAATATATGACTAGTTTGAACTCATTGATTAACTTTTCTTCGTAGAAGATCTTCAAAATAGTTCTCGGAACACAAGTGAAATGGCTATTCTCGTAGAGAAATATAGAATTCATAATATGAAAAATGCAAGGTAAATATGACTCACATCATACAGAACATCTCCCATCTTCAACTTAACTGCGCCACTTCTGTACACCAACATTTTGCCCATATATCCCTCCGGCAACTCTTCCAAACTACATCCTTTTCTTGAACCATATGAACTCCCTGGGTACATCGAGCTCCCCATAATCTCTTTTCCCTTCATAACAGTAGAATTCCCTGCAACCCCGGGGACATTGCCAGCTGTCACGTTCTGATTGGTCTCTGAAATTGTGGAAGATTTTACACTATCAGGCCGCTTGGTGAAGGGAAGATTAGGAGGAAACTGAAGAAAAAGCATCTGTGGTTGATCGACTTTCTCCTGTTGATCAAAGGGAACTAATTTGTAATCGAAGACTAACCAATCAAAGTGCCCATGAGTGTATATTACATGTTACAATATAAAAATATCGAAAACTAGATTACCAACCAGCAAACCAAGATCTGAAGCAGAAGTAGCAGCATTCTCATCATACTCCAATTTTGCTGCAGCTTTTCCAAATTCTGCTTCATCAAGAAGTTCTGCATGGAGAAGAAAAGAAAGGATGTCAGTTTTTACAACATCGCATGAAAAAACAAAATGGCAAAATTACAATTGTAGATGCCTTTGGTGTTTGGAAGTCAAAGGGCTCAATGATGAAGTAATGGTTTGAAATTAACAATTTTACTACCTTGATAGAAGATTACGTCTTAGAAGCAGCACTCAATTATTTTTATCAGATACTTAAAGCTATTTTGTTAAGATTCTTTCTCCTCAATCAGACACCTTGCAGTGTTTGCATGACATCGATATTATTTTGTGCTATTTAAAACTTCATGGCGTCACTAGTTCTTTCCGCCAGTACAAAATTTTCTTTTATGTTCTATTTTTAAAAAAATAAAGCCCCTATTTGGCCCAGAATTTTTAAAACTCAATTTTCCTCAACTCATAAACCACACATTTTATGAAACTCACAATTTTTATTAACTTTTCAACCACACAACTCTAATTTTTAGCCAGACCAAACAGGGGCAAAAATCACAGGTCATGCCAAGAATGAACTTTCTGCATCATTTATAAGAGATAGATATAGGAAAGCTTTCCATTCTGGGAATACCTGGATCTCCCGAATAAGGCCGCCTCAAAGGAAGAGTAATGGGATAATAACTATGATCGTAATCCTGCAAAAAGCATCACAAAATACAATAGTCAGTCACTTGTATATTTCTTTTCTTGTTTTTATTATTATTATTATTATTTTTTGGGGTGGGGGTTGTAGATACGTGAACAAATGTTTAACATCAGCTGCCCAAGTAAATTATTTTGTGTTTATAAGAAGACTGGTTATCCTATGTAACAGGTTAACCTTTGGAACCAACCGGGGTCGGGGTTGAGGGAATGTATCAAAATATATATTACCCAAGGCTCTCTGTATTCTCCTTTTTTCTTCGAAAGTGAAGTGCTGGTCGAATCTGTAAAATTTTCACAAATTTCTGCATCCATTGGCAGCATATTGACAGGGATCTCCGTGCCATCAGAAGCCAAATCTCTTAATCCTGTAACATTGCGTTGATCATCCTTCCTTTCCCTTTGCTTGCCAAAAGACCTTATGGAATTTGATGCAACTCCATGTGAAAATGCAACATGCACTGAAGCTGTTGTATTTCAAGGTAATAATTAAGTTACTAAAGTTTCATAAGCAAGAGAAAATTAAATTATCAAATACAATTTAAAATAAATACTTTACTTTTTAAAGATGAATCAAACATGCACTTAGCCAAATTCATGTTCCGAATTATTTAGATAGATAGTCTGCTTTCTGTATCTCAAGTCATGCTTGTAAAGGGCAAGTTATCAAAACACGACTTGAAAATTGAAATACAAATACAAGCCTTTATAAAAATAAATCAAAATTACGGACTTACACATAATTAAGATTTGAGGTTTATCTTAAAAGATCAACTTATTAAGAGGAGTAGTCAAAATCCTTATTATATATTGGTCTATATTTCAGTATTTAATCGATGTGGATACATCAAAATGAATTCACTATGTAATGGAAGTTTAGTGCAAATGGAACTTACACTTCTTTTCGGCTCTGGGTCGTCGTCTTGTCAAGTGCTCCTGTGTATATATGAAAATGAAAAACAATGAAAAAAATTATCAAACACCACGACTCCATGAGAAAATAAATAAAGTACACAGATACGACAAAAATCGACTTCTTATAATGTATTAAACAGCATAATTTCCAATAAAATTTGAAAAGTAAATATCATTAAAACATATTTCACAACACAAGCATGGTTTTACGTCAATATTAGCCCATCTTATGACTAAAAGCTTCTTTAATGATCGTGTAAAATTGAGTATAAATTGATATCTCCAAAATCTTTCACATCTCGATGAATCTAAATTCAAATTTTGTTCTAATGAAAAAATCTAAATTCACTTTTTACCTCCTATAGATGTTTTTTACATTTTCTGTTGCAAAATACAATTTAAATTTCTTTTACATCTTTGCATTAGAGAGGCGTCCAACATTTTTGAAGACCTAAATATAATTTCCCCTGACTGATTCCCATTTTTCCTAAAATTTATTTTCCTCGCACTTATTTTCAATCGAGCATTCTTTATTAAAATAATATTACCCGCAAATAAAAAAAAAATTTCTTTTTTAATCACACATTTTCTATCAATTTATTATTCCAAATACATTATGAAAAACTAATGTGGATCAAACACATCCTAAATCTATTTTACAGAGATGTCCTAATGATGACAAAAGTAGCAAGTCAAATAGCACACTAATATTTAAATGCACTTAGAAACATATAAAAATTATTTTGAAATTTATTTTACCCCAACACGATTTTCAAATCTATTTTGTACAACAAAAATAACTTTTAAAAATTAAGGAAAGTTACTATTGAACTAGAACTGCATTTCCATCATTAGCGTCCACGTCGAAAACCCAAACCAACAAAATATATAGAAATAGATACAGATATTACGTTCACCCGGCGAAGGAGAGCTTTATCTTTGCGGCTATCATTTCCGTCATCCGCTTCTTCACTGCAATTTTAAACCGTAATTAATTACATGATTTTGACTCAAAGCATCATTAAATTTATAAAAAAAAAAAAAATTAATAAGAAAATGCTTATTCTACGTCTTCGGTTCGATCTGTCTCGCTGATCTGCGAGGAGGTCCTTTAGGAGCAAATTTAACCTGGAATAATATAAAAAATGTAAGGGCTCAGCTTATGGATATTTAAAAAAAAATGTTTGAAAGAAAACTAAAGCGGAGAAAGTTGAAGATGATGTCCAGACCTTTCTCGGACTTGAAGACGGTGGATCTAGATCCATAGAATGAATGAACGTAAATTGTAGAAGAAGTTTTCTGCAAAATCAAGGGTTAGGGTTTTCAGCTGAAGAAGACGAAGATGAAACGAAAATAGAAAGAAAAAAATGTAGAGGGATAGGAATCGAACTGCCAACCTCAAAGCAGATATTTCTGAAATGTAGGTCTGTAACCACTAACGCTAAACGTAGCTTTTAGTTGGCGATTCGGGTTTTAAATACTTGATTTAAATAATGAGAGTAGAGTCCATTACTCATTCGATGCCGTTTCACGATACTCAATTCTCATTGAACTTTAAAGATTTTTTAAAAATAATTACTGTACTTATTTTTTTTTTTTTACCCATTATTCATCTTCTTTCGTTTGAAAATTAACGATTCCAATAACGTGACAAAAAAATCATTAATTTTTTGACGGATCTGATATGAAACGCTGTTAAACATACAATGATTATTGGAACAACTTTGAAAAACAATGACTATTGGGAAATTTTTTAAAATTGAGTGATTTTGGAAATTAACTTATTAGTATAGTGACTATTGAAAATAATATTAAAGTATTTTGATTATTGAGTTTTTTTTTTTTTTTTTCAAATCACATTTAATTCTCGAGCCCGAAAGAGACTTGTTATTTCAACATATTTGACTATTACATATGTCATTTAAGTTTTGCTAGAAAAATATGGTCGCAATTAACACCCTGCCAATAAGGAGGACACATGTCCTCCCTGAAAAAACAGGGTCTATGTGGTCCTGTTTGAGAAGAGATAATTATTCATGTCATTATACTTGTGTGCCATTTTGCTAGGGAGAGTCGTAGAAATTTGATTTTAAGGACAAAAGGCATTATATTTGGGAATAATAAGGGTCCGTTTGGTAAGATTTTTGCTTTTTGTAGAAGAGTTCTTTCACAAAAATGATTTGAGGTCAACTTTTTCTAAAAACTCTTATAGCCAAAAAAAAAAAATTGAAAAATTCTATTTGTACCTAATTTTTTACCTATATGTTGACCAAATGCCACTCGTCAATTTGGTAATTCTTTACGTAAAAAATTAAGTACATGTAGCATAATTCAAAAAAAAATATATATATACTTACAGAAAATAATTCAAACATGCTTAAAAATAATTTTTTAGACTCCAAAATAACTTTTTGCTTTTCAAAACACTTGCCAGCCGGACCTTAAGTTAATAATGAGTTTTTACATCGTTTTGTGTGTTTATATTTATAGCAAGTTTAAATTTAATACATACTTTCAACTATATATTTTTGCTGGAGATTATTTCAACTTTGATTCTTATGAAGTTGATAAATAAAGTGTTGACCTCAAAAATTGCACCTATGAGCTGTCAACAGATTCCAGGGCCTCTTACGTCCGTTTCAACCTTTGTTCTTGCACACTAGGACAAATCGTCAGTTGCACGTAGCCTTCTCCAAAGAAGGGGGGGGGGGGGGGGAGTCGGTCGCGCGCGCTCCGACGATCAAGTCAGTTGGAGTGGAAATATATATAAGTGTGGGAAGGCTGTAACGTGAGTCTCCAAAATATATGAGGGGTCAGCTTTGGGGAGATAAATAGAACAAATGAAATACGGAGAGAATTGCTAAGTAATATTGAGAGTCCAATTTAGTATTACCTTCAAATGACACAATGTGTGAGCTTTTATAGTAAAAGAGGGTGAGTAAGAACCATTGGATGAAGAGACACGTGGTCTCATCCTAACGGCTGGGCCTCTTGTCATAGGCGTCAATCCATTTAATGCTCTGATCTCCTGTGTTTGAACTCTGACACGCGGGATTGGTGCAGTCGTAATTGCAGCGTGTTGTCACATCATCCACTTGTCAGAAGATCTCTTCCACGAGATCTTCTATAGGAGGACCATACTGCCTACCGTTCATGTGGCATGAGTTCGGTACTGCATAGGAGTTCGGCCACGAGGGGTTCATCAATAACGGTTCGATACTGTGGGTTCGTCCTTACCAGTTCGACATGTGGGTTTGGATAGAAGGCAGACTTGTGGGTTCGACCACGTGGTGTGTGTGGGGCCATTTGGGATTGCCCGTAACAACTAGTCCTCGAAGTCCGTGCATGATTATTTATATAGTGCGTGGACTTTAAAGTAAGGAAAGAAAAGAAAGGTGGCCGTAACAACTAGTCCCCGAAATTCATGTGTGATTATTTATATAGTGCGTGGACTTGAAGGCCTGAAGCCATGAAGGCGAGCCTGTTGTAGAAGAGGCGAAGCCATGAAGCCGAGCCTGTTGTTGGCGAGGCGAAGCCATAAAGGCGAGCCTGTTGTAGAAGAGGCGAAGCCATGAAGGCGAGCCTGTTGTAGAAGAGGCGAAACCATGAAGGCGAGCCTATATGATTTTGATGTTGACGCTGGTTCCCAAGGTGCTGAAGTAATTACGGTGAGGGCAGTTAACTTTTTCGTATTACCCAAACATTTAATGCATGATAATGATTACTGGGGACAGCTGGCATATTGACTCGAGTCCTTTGTGCGTGCGTTGCACGCGCTGATCATGGCCTTTGATTAAAAAATGGTGATAGCGCATTTTCATTTCAACGTCTCTGATGCAGGGACAGCTGTAAGGCTTGGATTTAAAGCCAGGGCTAATCCAATGGCTGGGATGAGACTCTGCTTCATATAAAAGGGTTTCTTCCTCACTCTTTGGTTTTCCTCTTTGCGAGAGAATTTTCTAAGTGTTCCAGCCTCTTCATTTCTGCCTTCGCGATACTACACCCAGTTGTTGTTCTTGTTTGCAAGCACCGGCTTTTCTCTTAGCTTCTTCAATTGTAAGTGTATAGTGTAGTTGACTGCTTAGATTTCTTCCTTCTTTCTACACAGAAAAATGGCCTCTTCTTCGAAAAATAGGGATGTTGGGGGCTCGTTGGGGGACGAGGAGACTGCCTCCTTATATGCTGAGGTTGGCCTGTCGCCACCCATTCCTACTGCTAGAATAATGGACGCGATGAGGGGACCCCATAGTGTCGCGATGATGCCGGAGGGGCCTGTGAACTATAGGATGAGGTGGGGGGCATCTGAATGGGCTTCGAACGTAGAGGCGAGTGAGCTTGAAACATATAGGGAGAGGTATAGGATCCCTGAAACCATAGAGATGTTTGTACCGACCCCTGATGAACGGGCCTGTTACCCTAGAGAGGTGTGTAGCGGTGAGCGAAGCCATCTTGGCGGGGGGGTTGAGATTGCCCCTGCACCCTTTTTTTCGATATATTCTTAGGCAGTATAACCTGGCTCCGACCCAACTTGTACCGAATGCATGGAGCCAAATGGCAGGGGCCTTCCTTTTGTGGAAGGAGGTCACTCTTGGCGAGGATATGCCTCCCCACGTTTTTCAAACTCTTTTTCAGCCCCGAGCCTCGAGTGGGGGCGATTCGTGCAGGGGGTGGTATTGTATTAACCCCTGGGGTTCGCACTCCCCCTTCATCTGGGGTACTCTTTTTTCAATAAAGAACTGGAAGTCCTCTTGGATCTGGATAAGGGGTCGCTGGCAGACAGTGGAGGGGGATGCAATCCCAGAGATAACCGTGCCGACCCATTACCATGAGTATAGTGAGTGTAGTCCGTGGTTATTTATTTGTTTTGCTACCTTGCATTTTTGTGGTGTTTCTGATTCCAGACTTTTTTAGTTCCTGCAGATCGGTTCGAACTTGAACCTTGCGAGTGGGCCGTTGTGAGGGCCATATACGAACTGCCTTCGGAGAAGAGGGATTTCAAGAACGTCATAGCCAAACGAGCCCCATTCGTGACACACTTGCTGATGTCGACCCGTGGTAAGTTCCGACCCTATTCTTATTTCAGAGCCGTATTATGATGAATTTTTACTAACTTGCACGTGGTTCGGCTGCAGAACAACACTTGAACAAGGAGTATGTGAAACCAGATATGTTTCACATGCGACGTCTGGCCGAGGCGAAAAACAAAAAACCTTTGAGTTCGAGTTCGTCCACCTACAAGAACCAAAGGGACGAACTCAGCCGCCTGTCGAAGGCTCGTCCGCCGCCTCCCCCAGAAAAGAAAGTGGAGGATAAGGGGAAAGATAAAGCAGAACCTTCTGACGGGGGGTGCCTAAGAAGAGGCGGTTGGTCTTGACCAAGAATAAGGGTCCTCCTTCTCCATCACGGCAGACTTCAATAGAGGAGTCCTTGCGAGAGCCCATCAACGCGAAGCCGTTGAACTCGTTGCCTGTTATTAATATTGATGAAGGCAATGAGGAGGAGGCTGGGCTGGTTAGGAAGAAGCGGGGGCGTCAGGCCAGGATGGAGGGTCCTACTGATTTTAAGGCTCGAGATTTTCTTGATGGCCGAACTGATGAGATCGCCCCCGAGGCATTGGAGATGCTGCCGGCCGAAGCCCAAGCGGCAGCTAGGATCAATTACAAGTACTGGACTGATAAGTACGCGTCCTATGCTGAGACCTACGAATTTACTGACATGCTGGAGGCTGGACTGGCAATGCAGGCTCGGTCCCAAGGCTTCATAATTAATGCTCAAATGGATATGAAGAGGCTACAAAACCAGAACCGCCAGCTCGAGGAGAGGACTGCCACTGCTGAGTTGGAGGCTGCAAAATTGAAGGCAGAGGCCTCGACAGCAGATGAGGTCATTGAAGCTTTCCGGGCCAAGCAGGAGGAGTTGGAGGCCAATGTTGGACAGGTTTCCTCTGAAAATGCTGAACTTAAGGAGGAGGTTCACTTGTGCAAGTCTGAAGTGAATGCATTAACGAAGCGAGTGGAGAACTCGGATAATTTGCAAAAGATTGCTTCTACTGCACTGGAGGTGGCCAACGAAGATAGGACGGCTCTGAGGGCCCAAGTGACCGACCTGACTGCTGAGGTCGCCAATTTGAAACAGCAGTTGGTTGAGGCGGGAGATGCTGCAGTGAACAATTATGTTGCCCACTTTCATGAAACTGCAGAGTATGATGGCCTCGCTTTGTATTGGAGGAGTGTTGCCTATGGTGAAGTTCTTGCTAGGGTTGCAGAACTTCACCCAGAGGTGGACCTTGCTGCCGTGAGGGAGGAGTTCATTCCAATAGAACCCTCGACTCCTGCTGGGGAAGTGGTGGAGGTTGTGGATGGTGGCAAGTAGTTTTGTTTTTTTTTTTTTTTAAAGTAGTTGTACTTAACCGGAATTTTTATTTTGTATTGGAGCCATTCTTTGTTTCTTCCTTCCTTTTGTTGGACTGATTTAACCTTTGCAATGTATGGTCTCGTTGAGTAGCGTTCGAACTGATGAAGAGGTAACAACTGAGATAAGTTACTAAAAAATCGCATGGGTTCGCCATGGTAATAACTCAGATAATTTGACTTGTATTATAAAGAATCTGTGCCGAACCGTTATTAACAACTTTAAATAAGGGTGCCGAACCGTTTTGACTTGGGATTTGTAGGGTGCCGGACTTCTTAAAACAAAAGGTGCTACAAAATGAAACGGTTCGTCTAATAGCTCATCCAGTAAATTGTTTATTAACCAATTTAAGTAAGGCTTGATGAATACCGTGTGTGGTTCACAACACTCAAGCCGTGCCGAACCGTTTTTACTTAAGATTTGTAGGATGCCAGACTTCTTAAAACAGAAGGTGCTACAAAGTGAAACGGTTCGTCTAATAGCTCATCCAGTAAATTATTTATTAACCAATTTAAGTAAGGTTTGATGAATACCGTGTGTGGTTCACAACGCTCAAGCCGTGCCGAACCCTTTTTGCTTAAGTTTTGTAGGATGCCGGACTTCTTAAAACAGAAGGTGCTACAAAGTGAAACGGTTCGTCTAATAGCTCATCCAGTAAATTGTTTATTAACCAATTTAAGTAAGGCTTGATGAATACCGTGTGTGGTTCACAACGCTCAAGCCGTGCCGAACCGTTTTTACTTAAGTTTTGTAGGATGCCGGACTTCTTAAAACAGAAGGTGCTACAAAGTGAAACGGTTCGTCTAATAGCTCATCCAGTAAATTGTTTATTAACCAATTTAAGTAAGGCTTGATGAATACCGTGTGTGGTTCACAACACTCAAGCCGTGCCGAACCGTTTTTACTTAAGATTTGTAGGATGCCAGACTTCTTAAACAGAAGGTGCTACAAAGTGAAACGGTTCGTCTAATAGCTCATCCAGTAAATTGTTTATTAACCAATTTAAGTAAGGCTTGATGAATACCGTGTGTGGTTCACAACACTCAAGCCGTGCCGAACTGTTTTTACTTAAGATTTGTAGGATGCCAGACTTCTTAAAATAGAAGGTGCTACAAAGTGAAACGGTTCGTCTAATAGCTCATCCAATAAATTGTTTATTAACCAATTTAAGTAAGGCTTGATGAATACCGTGTGTGGTTCACAACACTCAAGCCGTACCGAACCGTTTTTACTTAAGATTTGTAGGATGCCAGACTTCTTAAAATAGAATGTGCTACAAAGTGAAACGGTTCGTCTAATAGCTCATCCAGTAAATTGTTTATTAACCAATTTAAGTAAGGCTTGATGAATACCGTGTGTGGTTCACAACACTCAAGCCGTGCTGAACCGTTTTTACTTAAGATTTGTAGGATGCCAGACTTCTTAAAACAGAAGATGCTACAAAGTGAAACAGTTCGTCTAAAAGAATTCGAAGCACTGGAAACAATCATAACAACAAAGCTCCATTCTATATATGAGAAAGTAAACACAAAATTGAGGAGGCTACGAACATACGCCTCGTTAACTGAACAGAGAGGAGAAGAAAATTACTGATAGTAGACCCTCAGGTGTTCAACATTCCAGGGGTGGGGCTGCAACTTCCCATCTAGAGTCTCGATCTTGAAAGTCCCTGCCCTGATTTCCTCTGTTATGCGGTAGGGGCCTTCCCAATTTGGGCCAAGGGTTCCGACGCCGGGTTTCTTAGAGTCTAAGAAAACTCTTCTCAACACGAGGTCGCCCCTTCTAAAAGATCGCTTATTCACCTTCTTGTTATAATACTTTGTCATTTTCCTTTGATAAGTGGCGAGCCTAACCTGCGAGGCGTCCCTTCTTTCCTCAAGAAAGTCTAGCTCACATCGTCGGATTTTCTCGTTGGAAATCTCATTGAACTGTAAACGACGAGGCGATGGCAACCCTACCTCAACGGGGCTCATCGCTTCTGCGCCATATGCCATGGAGAAAGGGGTTTCACCCGTTGCAGTTTTGCTGGTGGTGCGTATCACCCATAACACATGGGGCAGTTCATCCACCCACGCCCCCTTCGATGCGTCAAGCTTCTTTTTCAGAATCTGCTTGATTGTTTTGTTTACAGCCTCTACCTGGCCATTTGCTTTGGGGTGGTGTGGAGAAGAAAAATGTTTCCTTATTCCGAGCTCCTCGCACATCTCCCTGATTTTCTTATTGTCGAACTGTCTTCCATTGTCCGACACAAGTGAATGGGGAATTCCGAACCGACATATGATGTTCTTCCATACAAACTTCGAAGTGTTCGCTTCGGTGATCTTTGTAAAGGGTTCGGCCTCTACCCATTTGGTGAAATAGTCTATAGCCACAATTGCATGTGAAGCACCTCACTTTCCTTTAGGGAGCGGACCTATCAGGTCAATGCCCCATTTGGCGAAGGGCCACGGGCTAGATACAGCAGTCAACTCTTGGGATGGTTGACGTTGAATGGAGGAGAAGCGTTGGCACTTGTCACATGCGCGGACGAACTGGATGGCATCCTTTTTCAGCGTTGGCCAGTAGTATCCTTGTCTGAGTATCTTATAGGCTAGGGCCGGACCGGCGGTATGGTTTCCGCAGATCCCCTCATGGACTTCCCTCAGAACGTAGTTGGCCTCATCGCCACCGGTGCACCTCAAAAGGGGCATCGAAAATCCCTTTTTATACAGCACTTCGTCCTGGAACACATAATATGCTGCTCGTCGCCTTAATTTCTGGGCTTCCTCTTTGTCTTCAAGGAGGGTTTGATCCTTTAGGAAGGCAATGATTGGCTGCATCCAGGGAGGGGTCCCTTCTATCCACATGATCTCTTCACCTTTAGCTATGGATGGTTGAGTGAGGTGTTCAATTGGGACCATCTTAAGGAGTTCAGAATCCTTACTGCTAGCCAACTTGGATAGGGCATCCGCATGTGTGTTTTCGGACCTTGGAATTTGCACAAGGTCAAATTTTTCAAAGTGGGTAATGAGCTCCTTAACCTTCTTCAGGTAAGAAGCCATATTTTTGTCCTTTGCCGCATAATCCCCCCTCACTTGGCTGACCACCGGTTGCGAGTCACTACTGGCGGTTAACCTCCTTATCTGCATCTCCCTTGATAATTTTAAGCCCGCCAGGAGTGCTTCGTATTCTGCAGCATTGTTCGAAGCCTTGAATCCGAACCTGATAGCATAGCAAAGCCTGTGTCCCTCCGGACTCAACAGAATAACTCCTGCGCCCGAACCGATCTCACCAGAAGAACCGTCAGTGAAAAGGCTCCAAGTTGGGGATTCTGCTTCTTCAATTTCTGTATCGACTTGCAGTCCAGAAAATTCGACTATAAAATCTGCCAGTGCCTGCCCTTTCACCGAGGCCCTTAGTTTATATGAGATGTCGAATTCACTCAGCTCGATGGACCATTTCATTAGCCTTCCAGAGGCGTCCGACTTTTGCAAGATTTGCTTGAGGGGGAGAGTTGTCAACACATGGATGCTATGGGCCTGAAAGTAAGGCCTCAACTTTCTGCAGGCGGTCATAAGTGAAAAGGCGAGTTTTTTCATGTCTGAATATCGAGATTCTGCAGAGGTGAAAGCCTTGCTTACATAGTAAACAGGTAATTGGGTACCTTCCTCTTCCCTCACAAGGACCGAACTTACAGCATCAGCTGATACGGCTAAGTATAATGATAGGACTTCTCCGTCTTTGGGCTTGAAGAGGGAGGGGGCTTGCCCAAGGTGCTTCTTCAGCCCTTGGAAAGCCGCTTCGCACTCCTCATTCCACTGGAATTTCTTTCCTCCTTTTAGGACTTTGAAGAAAGGAAGGCACTTGTCCGTCGCCTTAGAGATGAACCGGTTTAAAGCAGCGAGCCGACCTGTAAGGCTTTGCACTTCCTTTGGTTTGTGGGGGGACCTCATATCTAGCAGGGCCTTAATCTTATCCGGATTAGCCTCGATCCCTCTTTGATTTACCATGTAGCCCAAGAACTTTCCGGAAGCTACACCGAAGGCGCATTTCAGGGGGTTCAGTTTCATTTGAAATTTCCTCAAAACTTCGAAGGTTTCGAGGCTCAATATGATATTCAGTTTCGAGGCTTTTCACCAACATGTCGTCCACATAAACTTCCATTGTTTTGCCTAGAAGATTCGCAAACATGCGGTTCACTAACCTTTGGTATGTAGCCCCTGCGTTTTTCAAGCCAAACGGCATCACCCGGTAGCAATAAAGTCCCCTATCCGTAATGAATGAGGTGTTTTCTTCGTCTGGTGGGTACATGGAAATCTGGTTGTATCCAGAATAGGCGTCCATGAAGCTCAGTAGTTTGTGTCCTGCGGTGGCGTCCACAAGTTGTTCAATCCTTGGAAGTGGGAAACTGTCCTTTGGGCAAGCCTGATTTAGGTTGGAGAAGTCTATGCAGACCCTCCACTTGCCATTATGCTTTTTCACCAATACAGGATTCGATACCCACTTCGGGTAGGTCGCTTCACGGATGAACCCATTGCTTACCAGCTTATGAACTTCTTCCTTTAGGGCTTCATACCTTTCTGGGTTCAACGTCCTCCTCTTTTTTTGGTGCGAGGTGAACTTTGGGTCGATGTTGAGGTGGTGGCAGCTGACCTTCGGATCGATACCCACCATATCTCCATGCTTCCATGCAAAAATGTCCAAGTTTGCGAGGAGGAAGTTCTTCAATAGCCTCTTCCGTTCACTCTCCAACTCTTTCCCAACTTGCAGGACCCTGGTGGGGTCGTTAGGATCCACCTGGAAAGGCTCCAGTTCTTCGACTGGGGCAGCCTGAGAGTTGGATTCCGTAATCCTTGGATCCAAAACAGTATCCATACTGCCTTGTTCAGGGGTGATTTCATCTATGATAGCATTTGTCATTTCGACGTCTTCCCCTTCTTTAGGGGCTGACCCTTCTGCAGGGGCGTCGATAATTTCGGTATCCAAGTATATCATGTTTGTGCTGCGGGGTTCGGATTTTCGCAGGGAGTTTAGGTAGCACTTCCTCGAACCCATTTGGTCGCCTCGTAGAGTAGCAATACCTTTGTCAGTGGGGAACTTCATGCACAGGTGGTGAATGGATGTTACAGCCCCTAACTCGTTTAACGTAGGTCGTCCCAGTACACCATGATATGCTGACCTATGGTCCACCAAAAACTCCATGCGGTGGTGGGCCGTAAAGGGGGGTGTTCCCATTTCCACAGTCAACGTGATCCTCCCCCTGGGGATGATGCTATCCCCGGTGAACCCGTACAATGGGGCTGTCATTGGGGTAGGATTGAAACCGACCTGCATCTTATCAAATGCGGTGCCAAAAAGTATGTTGACTGAACTTCCGTTGTCCACAAGCATACGGTTCAAGCCATTTCTGGCTATTATAGCCCTTACTACCAAGACATCGCAATGGGGGTAGTGGACATCAGCCGTATCTTCTTGTGTGAATGTGATTGGCAGAAGGGTGTGAGTCCCACGGTAGGACCCGTTGACGGAATAACTCGTCATGGGGGAGTCTTTGGCTTCCCTGACATAATTCCTCTGAGCGTTCCTAGACTCTCCCCCAATGTGGGGCCCTCCGATTATAGTATCTATTTCCCTGATGGGGTCCAGTTCTGCGTTGGGATGGGCTTCTCTTTGCCTCTGTGAACTCCTTGGACGGTCCCTAGGCCTGTCGTCTCTTCGATGGGGCGATCGATCCCTGGTTTGCCTTCGTTGTTCCCCATCTCTGGGTTCGGGATCTCTCCTTTCCCTGCTGGCAGTCCTCAAATTTTGGTTCGCAGGACCTCTAGCCTCGCTTCGACCCGTTTGTCCCTGGTTCGGAGGCCTCGTCAAACAGTTGCTGTCGTTGTGACCAAAAGTTCTATGATATGTGCAATAGGGCCTATTCCTAGGTCCGTTGCCTCTTCCTCTGCCCCTTCCCCTTCCCCTTGAGGAGCTTGGTTGCATATCTCCACTGGGACCCACTTCCTCATATGCCAGTGAGGGTACAGCGTTTAGAGTGGCGGTGGCCAGTGCTTGGCCTGATGTAGGGGCCACAATTTACCCTGCTTGGGTCCATTGTTGGGTTACCATGTGCGATACAGGGCCTCGTCTTTGTCTTTGAGTGGGTGGTAGTCCCAAAGAGGTCCTGTTGCGATGGTCAATCAATTCCTCATTGACTATTTCGCTTCTCATCATTTCTACAAAGGCATCATAAGTAGTGGGGTTTCTATTTCGCACATCTCTCCAAAAAAGGGTATTCATGTTAAGTCCACCTCTGAGTGCCGATAGGGCCTCCCTATCCATTACCTGCTCGCAATAAGTCATTTCATCAATGAAACGAGCCAAATAGCTCTTCAACGTTTCACCCGCCTGCTGCCTCATGTCCTGAAGCCTTTGTATAGGAGCATCTCCTTCTTTACTAGACAGGTATTGATTTAGGAAGGCTTTCTTGAGGTCGGGCCAGCTTCTGATGCTTCCTGCAGGTGTGCGATTGTACCATATTTCGGCAGAGCCTGTGAGAGTAAGGTGGAATGCTCTACACTTCAACGCCGGCGAGGCTCCTCTTAGAGCCATGTGTGTTTTGTAGTTGTTGAGGTGCTTAACCGGGTCTCCTTTACCTTCATATTTTGGAATCTTTGGGGGCACAAAATGGCTGGGGACGTGTGCATTTCTTAGCTCGCGCGAGAATGGCAAGCTGTCATTATCATCATCGAGCTCAAAAGACCTATAAGGGCTGCTGGATTCCCCTTCTTCCGCCTGATACCGAGGCGGTTGAGTGATTCCTGCCAAGTTTTGCTGGTTCGCAGCGTCCCTTCTTTCCCGCCTATTCCTAGGCTGGCGAGCCTCCTGGGGCTCCTGTTGCTCTTGTCGCCTCACGTTTGGAGGGGGTCTCTGGGGCCTATTCCTAGGCCCTGATGTACCAATTCTTTCAAACACACTAGTAGACCTCCTTGGCTCCGGGTCTAGTGCGTATTCGGGAGGGAAGTTCCCCCCCTTGAAGGGGGTCTCCGCCGAGGTGGGTGTGGATGTGAGCTGAAGATGTATCCATGCCTACCTCCCTTTCCAGGGGGCTTGTCTCCCTTGCATGTTGTGGAGAAATTTCGGCCTCATCATCCTGTTGATAGGCCTCATGATGGGGGGGTTGGTATCCAGCTTGTCCATGCATCTGTAGAAGCAATTGCTGCATGGCAGCGTTTTGTTCTGCCAAGTTCCTCATGTTCGCTGCCATTTCTCCTACCTCCCTAACTAGGCGCGCTGTTGTACCGCCCCACCTGTGAAGGTGATGGGGTCTGCGCATGTTAACGTTTGTCCGGAGGACCTCTTCTTCAGAGGCCTCCTGTTGACGGCTCCTGCCACGGGAGTCCCCCCGTTGGTGGCTTTGGCTGTGAGAACCGTAATTGCTGGAACTCATTGCTACGGCAAATTCTAAACTTGCGGTTAAACCCAATGGGAGGGGCTTTTCCTTCGTTCCTTTTTCAAGAAACCTCAACCTTTCTCCAAGGTTAGGCTTTTGCTTCCTTTCGACTGGCTTCCACCACTAGGATGTTCGTGGTTATAATGTGTGGTTTCCCACAGACGGCGCCAATCTGTTGACCTCAAAAATTGCACCTATGAGCTGTCAACAGATCCCAGGGCCTCTCACGTCCGGTTCAACCTTTGTTCCTGCACACTAGGACAAACCGTCAGTTGCACGTGGCCTTCTCCAAAGAGGGGGGGAGCCGGCCGCGCGCACTTCGATGATCAAGTCAGTTGGAGTGGAAATATATATGAGTGTAGGAAGGCTGTAACGTGAGCCTCCAAAATATATGAGGGGGTCGGCCTTGGGGAGATAAATAGAACAAATGAAATACGGAGAGAATTGCTAAGTAATATTGAGAGTCCAATTTAACATTACCTTCAAATGACACAATGTGTGAGCTTTTATAGTAAAAGAGGGTGAGTAAGAACCATTGGATGAAGAGACACGTGGCCTCATCCTAACGGCTGAGCCTCTTGTCATAGGCGTCAATCCATTTAATGCTCTGATCTCCTGTGTTTGAACTCTGACACGCGGGATTGGTGCAGTCGTAATTGCAGCGTATTGTCACATCATCCACTTGTCAGAAGATCTCTTCCACGAGATCTTCTATAGGAGGACCATACTGCCTACTGTTCATGTGACATGAGTTCGGTACCGCATAGAAGTTCGGCCACGAGGGGTTCATCAATAATGGTTCGATACTGTGGGTTCGTCCTTACCAGTTCGACATGTGGGTTCGGATAGAAGGCAGACTTGTGGGTTCGGCCACGTGATGTGTGTGGGGCCATTTGGGATTGCCCGTAACATAAAGTATTCATATATATATATATATATTCCTTCTAATTCTCATAACAACCTATTCTAATTTTCATATTAGTTGGCTGTACAGTTGATACGATCTACAATAGGATTTTGCACTTTTATTGGACGGAACTTGGTTACATGTAATGTTATTGCAAGTTCAAGTGATGAAGCCAAATATTGGGCAATGACTTTCACTAGAAGCGAAACTATTTTGCTTCGCTCATTGCATATGATTTGGTATTTAGCTCATAACAACCCACATAGATGTTTTGTAATAGTCAATATGTTATCTATATTACTTCAAATCTAGTTTTTCATGAGAGGACAAAACACGTAGAAGTTGATAGTCATTTTATACAAGAACAAGTCCAAGACAAGGTTATTTGCATTCATTTCGTTTGTTATAGTCAACAATTAGCTGATATTTTCACCAAATGCTAATTGCTACCAAATTTCATGAGATATTATCCAAGTTGAGCTCTATCAACATTTTTACACGAACTTTTGGGCCGGGGGGGGGGGGGGGGATTGAAATATTTTCATAATTTGTTTATTTTCTTTCCTTGATTACCTCGTCCTTAATAAGATAATATTGATGTAATGCAACTATATATATTTGTCATTATGAACTCCAAAACATAAATAAATACAATACAATCTCCTATCTTCTTCCATCAATGTAAGTTTGCCATGATGATACCAAACCACATGAATCTGTGTTCTTCTTTAATATATTTGTCATTATGAACTCAACATAAATAAATACAATACAATCTCCTCTCTTCTTCCATCAATGTAAGTTTGCCACGATGATACCAAACCACATAAATCTGTTCTTCTTTAATAGGGTTGTTCATTTTTGAATTCTTCAATTGCCTCCACCAAAACAATTAGATGACCCTATTGATATCATTTAAGCAAACTTCATAATACGGGCATAGGCCTCTCTCTCTCTCTCTCTCTCTCTCTCTCTCTCTCTCTCACACACACACACACACGTAGAAGTCATAATCAAAGATCTTTTATCAATATAAATTGGATATTACAAATTCAGTAGCTATTCTATTTAGAACTTGACAATCTTAGTAATAGTAATCCCGAGTTCATAACAAAATCTGAATTACGTCCCATCAAAGACAAAAACACACGCACACAACAAAGATACAAAAGCAGAAAGCAAAACGAGAGTATATAACATGAACTTTTAGTCACCAAACAGTAAGGACCATCACTTTCACTTGCTCCTCGAATAACAACTATTCAACATCCATCTGGTATAAGTACAACAGATCCAGATGTTTTTCGACTCTCGAGATCAGCATGTGCTTGCGCTGCCTGAGATAAAGGGTATGTATGATTTATATGAACTTTCAGAAAACCCGATGCAACATTGGCAAATACCTCCCCAGCAGCTTCCAGAAATTCGTCCCGAGTCACATTGTAATGCTTCAAGGTAGGCCTTGTCAAGAACAGAGATTTTACTGCAATAGCTGACAAAGGCACTGGGTCTGGTGCACCAGATGACTGACCAAAACTCACCATACATCCACGAAGCTTTAAGCAAGCCAATGATCCCTAGTCACAAAATTCCCGGTTATAGAGTATGTTAGGCGAAGCTTAGAAAGAAGTAACAATAAATTATAAGGTTCTGCTTTGCCAAGAGAATTTTAGTAAGCTTGGTTAAACATGCTGTCAGTAAATACAATTAAATACCTAGTAAGTGTATCATAAAAATATACACTATCAAAAATAAGCAAAGGCTTCCAAAGCAAATTTATACATTCTAAATTACCAAATGTTCTAAATTACCAAATAGGGACACACAACATTCTGTCACCGCATTCATTCTTTTGTTTGATTGTCATTTATAACTGTCTGTCTCAATTTAACTTACAGTGATATCATTACCTCGAAAGTGTCTTTTCCAACAGAATCATATACGACTTCAACTCCTTTGCCTGAAGTTATCTCGTTGACGCGGGTAACAAAATCTTCTTCTTTGTATATTATGACATGGTGACAACCATCATCTTTGGCTTGGGCTGCCTTCTCTTTAGTCGAGACAGTTCCAATAACCGTTGCACCAAGGGCATTGGCCCATTGGCACAGGAGAGATCCAGTTCCACCTGCTGCTGCATGAATAAGGATAGTGTGTCCTGGTTCAACCTGTAAAATATAAAAAGCATAATGGTTACGTGAAGAGCAGGAGAAAACTGCAACATGAGAAGAGGTGATCAACAAAGTTGCATCACTAGTGATTCAGTTACCAATGTGCACAGTGTATATTTAGTGCATGTTTGGCAAAGCTTCAATTTTAATTAAGTTGTTCAAACTTACTTTTTACAAATAATTCTGTAGGACACAACTTATAAGCACTTAAAAGTTCTATCATTAAGCAGAAGACCGTGCTTCTACTTTATCCTCAGCAACCGAATCGGAAAACAGTCTCTGCTGCATAAATCATCCTATTGAACTATAAGTTGAACTAAGGCCAAGGCCTAGCTCAAGTAATAACAGGGTATGAGCCACCTTTGTAGGGAAGGGGTGAAATCTTTTGATCCCCTTTAAAATCAAAAATAAAATAAAATAAAACAAAACCTACAAGTTGAACTATGATGGAGAACTGGTCTAAACAGCTGAACTTTATAGAGCCAAGTGTGAGCATAAAAATCGCAGCCTTCTTGCAAAAATACCTAGCTAGGACAATAATGATATCGATTATGATTTAACAGGCTGATCACGATAATGGCTATAATGTAACAGGCCCATAGATTTAAGGGAAATTGAAGCATTTGTTCCCAACTTATTGAAGCAGTTGCAAACTGGTCCTAAATCTATTATTTTGGCATGTAAATCCCAACCTATAATTTCTGTAGCACTGTGGTCCCAAAAAATGGAAACCGTCCATATAACTATGAAATACACGAGTCTCGTGTGTCACATTTCTTGAGGGTAAAAATGGATAAACACATGATTTGAAATTTTGAATTTAGATAAATAGAAAATCAATCGGAAAGAAAAAAGACCACTAACACCACCACACTTCAACCCGGCCAATGCAACCACCACAACAACCTGTCTTCAGGCAGCCAATTCAAACACAAACAGGTAACCAATGCCACCACCACCACTATCTGCGCTCCCGTGTCCGCCTCCCCAGCCCCACTGTATCCTCCATGTCCATTCCCAATCCCAGATCATTACTTCCTCTATCATAACTCGTAAGTTCCACCCCCCCCAAGCCCCCCTTCTTCTATGACTTTTGGATCCCCACACCACTACTCATCACCTCTAGCATCTGTCCCCCTTCTTCCCATTCCAACTTAATATCAATAAACACGATAATCAAGTTATGGTCAATCCTCTAACAAAATTTATTAGTTAAAAAAATGCATTTTAAACCAGTTGACACGCACCTATATGTTTTCACTTCATGGAAATTTGGTTGTACATATGCATTTAATGTAAATCTGGTTTTGGTCCTACAGATGCATTTTCTTCGTGTAAATCTGGTAGGAGTTTATTGGTTTTCTAAGGGGTGTTGAACTAAGAACCAATTTCGTCTATTGGTGTTGTCCTTGCTGCCACCACTCCAGCTTTGAGATTTCAGTATGTATGTTGGCTGGATTTTGGGTCACCGACTTTGATTAGAGAAGGGGAAGGATACGCAGGCGGCAGGTGGGGAGAGGAACCGCCGGCGGTGCTGGGGTGGAGGGACAGGGTCTGCTCACCCACAAGGCCCCAGCGGAAAAAGGAAAATCAATGACTTATATTGAAACATACTTTGAAGCAACGCCGAAGTAGGTACTGGGCAGTCATTCCCTTAACCATGACGGATGCTGCTACAATATGATCAATAGATGCAGGAAGGGGAACCACATTTTCTATAGGAAGGATCTGCTCTTCAGCGTATGCACCCATTAGATTACCAGCAACTAGATCTCCAACTTTTATTCCAGTTACTCCAGGACCCACTGCAGCAACAACACCAGCAGCCTCCGCACCTGCATCAAATTTATATTAGCTTTCAGTCATCAAGTGAAGGTAAATGGCCTTTAGTGTTAAGGAACATGTTAATAAGAGGGCAGTGGAATTATAATTTCAGTTTGTGGATATTTGCTTCATATCTGAACCTTTGGTCCTGACTTGAGAATGCATACTCATGGCGTTGACGTGTTAAGCAAATACAAAGAAAATTAACATCAGGCACTCGACAACTTGACAGATTGTATTGAAAATCAAGCCAAGATAAGCTTATACCATGAAGAATCTGTCTAATTGCTTTGTTTTAAACAACATAAAGAATCAATCCCAGTTCAATTATGAAGATCTGTCATGTTCATCTAAATACTAATTTTCACGATAATAAAACTCGTCAGAGGATTTATTCTAAATAATCTTCCACAATTGTAGAAGAAATTTCAGCAACATAAATTCACATTATCCCGTGCCAGTAAAAAAGAAAGCAAACAAGATAAAATCAAACCTGGTGTATAGGGCACTGCAGAAACCTTGTAAACGCCTTTCCGAAAATATACATCGATAAAGTTAAGTCCAATGGCCTTAATTTTCACTCTGATCTCTCCATCCTTTGGCTCCCCTATTTCCACATCCTCCCATTTTAGGACCTATCATAAAAAAAGACACTGTAAGCTTAAAGTCTTTTGTACTCAAACACAACCGATCAAAGATCAATCTCCAACGCGTGACTAACACCATCTTTCTGTACTATGAATTGGGGTCTAGAAGTTGGAATAAGAGAAAAGAAATCAAGTCATAGTGGTATCAAGACAATATGAATTTAACAAGGAGATAACAACAATATAGTTTTGAGTTAGGAAATCCTTCAAGGGTGATTTTTCCAATTTGCACCATTTTAATCAGTTTAAAATGATTTCTAGAATCTATTATCTACTATATAAAAAGGGTTTAAGATATTCTTGCTAATTTTATTACTGGACCTTCTGGAGATCTACAGTCTGCATTTGAATGCAAAGCAGGGATAATAAGAACTGCCGCTTTACGTTTGGCGTTACAAAATTAGGGCTTTGAAATTAGAATTACATAAACCGATCTAATTCAAATTTGTTCTCTGCAAGCCAAAATCACAATTCCAAATTCCTATTATCAGCCATTAATCGCCAGGCAGTATCACTACAAGTTCAAGTAGTAAGAAAGTAATCTCAACATATAATTGACCCAAACAAAAAATTTAGTAAACTGCCTAAAGGATCCCCTCAGACAGAAATCAGAAAACCCATATTCCTTAATCACATAGTATATAGTAAAAAAAAAAAAAAAAAAAAAAACGCTATAATACGAGGGGGAAATGGGATACCTCAGGGCCACCAAGTTCATGGACCCGAATTGCTTTAACCATTTTCAGTGCTGCTGTTGCCGAATCGCAGAGAGGTTTTGCTTCTGCTTTTCTTTTGATTATAAGTACAGAAAATTCTTTTCGGGAGAATCTTTTGATTATAAGCACAGAGACAAAAGAACTTTGTAGAAGACATTGACACTCCCCACGTATGAAGCTATGTACATCTATACAGGCAAAGGTGGATGCATTGGTGGGTTCAACCGTTCATGTGGAAAGAATAGGGAAATTGACTCCAGGTCAAATAGGACGAAATTAGTCACCATTTTTAGATTTTAATTTTCTCTTTAGATTTTAAAAGTATTCAATAATTATCTTTATTTTACCTTTTTTAAGAAATATTTATCGTTTCTCTTCATCTTTGATTTAACATACTTTTTTTTTTTTATATCAACAATCAATCTATTCAAATATAATTCGAATAATTAAGATTTTGAGTATTTAATAATAATAATAATAATAATAGCAAGGTATTACCATTGTATTCCTGCAGCCCTAGAAATTATTACCATTATATCACTGATTCTTACCTATAAATATAGGGTTTTGTCATTAATAAAATACACACAAGGTATTGACTTTAATTCTCTCTTCTACTTCTTCTCTATTTTATAACACGTTATCAGCACGAACGCTTAATTTTTAAATCTAGTGAAGGTAGTAATTTTTTTTTAAGTATAATCATTCATCATGTGTACCAAAATTAATTTGGTTACATGTGAATTATATATGCCGATTACATGTTTATTACTCTTGTTCATCTATCGATATGATTTTTTTTTATAAAGTAAATTCCAACAACCAGCCGATTAGAAGGGCTTAATTTTTTTTCTGATTGTTCATTTATCAATATGATTGTTTCTATTGAATTTTACATGTTCATGTCATTCACCTTTTCTATAATTATTTCATGTTTCTTACTGTAATTAATTCATGTTTTCTTAATATTAGTCAATTCACGTGCTAATGCTATTAAATAATAGTAATAATAATAATTTCTTTATGAAATTCAAGTGCAGCTATTGTGAAGCATACTTATAAAGGACTATGGGTTTATATATTAGGCCCACTTATTGGGACCGCACTTGGAGGATTCGCTTATAACTTGATTAGATTTACGAACAGATCTATTCGTGAGTTAACTAAAAGTGGTTCGTTAATTAGAACCATATCCAAAAATAATACAACTTAGATTAACCTAATGGTAGTACGAATTCAATATTACTACATGTTGGTAAAAGATTTAGCCAATAAAATTTTGTCAATTTTGTTAACTTCTATATATGAAGATTTTATTTCCTAATACATGTTTGGTAATTAAATTTTAAATATAAATTTATATCCTATCTATTTGGTAAATAATTTTTACATTATTTTTTGCTTGTATGGTAATTAATATTCTTGATTAAATATTTGTGATGTTCCATTTTAAATTTTAAATTAATATTCTATCATGTTGTTGCTCTTGAAGTAACACAATATTATAATTAATATTTTTGAAGAATATTACTTGCTCCTGAAGAATATAAATAATAATTTCAAATATTCTAGAAGAATATGAACATATTGCTCTTGAAGAAGCAATAATAAAATATTATTAGTGTTTATCCCTGAAGGAAAATACGTAACTTATGTTAATATTGACTTAAAAAAAAAAAGTGATTCTCTAGTATAGATTTGTCCTCAACAACCAGAGGTAGCAGCTTAAATCAATGGAAGGTCAATTCCATGGCTTTGCACCGATAATCATTGATAAATTGATGGGAAGAAATCAGAGTCATCGTCTGTGATAAATCAACATCATCATTCGTTTCACGTGTCATACCACATACCAGGTTTAATTTCTTTTCTTTCTCCATATCTATGTGGCTAGTAGACTTTATATTCTATTCATATTATTATGTTATCCAAATAAAGCACATATCTATACTTATTAATGTCCATGAAGAATATTTTGTCATTCTTGAAGAATCCAAAATTTATGTATATTAAATTTCATATGATGTTAATATTCTAGGAGAATATTACTTGCGCTAGAATAGCGAATTCTATGAGATCTAGTTTATTTTACGATTTGAAAATTTTTCTAGATCGATATCATAAATGAATATAATGTTGTTGCTCCTGAAGAAGCTCATCTCTACAAATAATACACGACTCCTGAAGAGTTAATATTTTCTAAATAACAATTCGTTGCTCCTGAAGTAGCACACTATTATTTATGTTTTAATAATATTTTACTTGCTCTCGAAAATGATAATTAAAAATTATGTCTTTACTCCCGAAGAGTAAATTCTTATACAATTTATTATTTCAAACAATGATACGTTATTGCTCCTGAAGAGCAAAACACTCCGATTCAATAGTCCAGAAGAATGTTATTTATAGATTTGTCTATTACAAATATTTTGTTGCTCATGAATTAGCACAACATTATATTGATATTCTAAAATAATATTATTTGCTCCAGAAGAGCATGATATTACAATTTCAATATTCCAGAAGAATATTAATTGATTTCTATGTGAAATCACAAATTAAATTATTCAATTTCTTTACGTATCCATTCTTCTACATTAGAATTTATATATTGATGTTCTAGTTATATTTTATTTGCTCTCAAATAGTATAATTAAAAAAAATTCTATTTTTACTCTCGAAGAGTAAATTTTTATCCAATTTATTATTTCAAATAATAATATGTTGTTGTCTTTGAAGAGTATGATACTACGATCCCAATATTCCGGAAGAATATTGATCTATTGCTCTTGAAAAACTTATAATGAAAAATAATGTGTTCTCGAAGTATCACATTTTCGAAGAATATATCATTTTGAATTCGTGTTTATCTCTGAAGGAAAACATATAACTAATGTCACGAGAACATTGATTAGTTTGACTACTTGAATGATATATGACTATATAATGTTTATTTATATTCTCCGAAATTAATAATTGAAATATACCTTATATTGAACCAGAAGTTCAATTTGATTGGCATAACCAGTTGAACTATCGCTGGATCAATAGTGATGCGAAATTTAAAATTCAAATGGATATTCAATGAAGAACCAGAAGATTCTTCAATCCAATGAATTCATATATATCATTTGTTCTCTTTATCAACAATTGATCATTAAACGTCATTAGCTAAAATAGGATTCAATTCACTATATTTTGAAAATTAATAAGGGTGATATATGGGGCCCCGTCACCCACCACGTTGACCATCTAAATATTATTTGGATCTAATAGATTTGATACAAATATTAGATGATTGCATGATTTTCGCAACCTGAAGTTTACGAAATTATTGCTCAAGTTATGAGCATAATTTTCAAATTATATAATCAAGACTGTGTCTTATTAATGCTAGTGGACATAAATCTCAATATTTGAATACGTGTTAGTTGAGATGTCGATAAGTGATTTAACACTATTGTTTGTTAAATACCTCCAATTAATTTAATTGAGAACAAAGTGTTTTTCCCTTTTTGTTTGGGTAATTCTATTACGCATCATTGCCAACATCATAGTCCTCCCTATTATAATTGGCTTACAGTCAGAGCCTAATCCTAAAAAGATGCATAGTTTGAACCCTTATCCTAAATATGTGACATTTTATAACGTTAGAAAAAATATTGTCAAATTGATTAGACAATTCTCTCAGCATTAGGGAGAAGAATTAAGAAGTTGAATATATATATATATATATATATATATATATATATATATATAAATGCATCAATATCTAAATCCTTGCAAAAGATAATTCGAACCAGAAGTTCGAAAGATAATTCATTTAGATGCATGTATTGACCAAAGAGATTAACAATCTCACACATCAGCCTTAAATGCTCCAACTTGAATTGAATCCTGGAAGGACAATTCATTAATATTATTATTGCACGCATGAAGCGTGATGATATTAGATTCTATTACAAAATCCTCCAAACGAAAATGGAGCAATTGGTAAAGGTGATTTTATTAAGGAGATATATACTCTTAATGAGTATTTAGACATGACAAATTATAAAATCCCTGAATAGGTTCAGGTACCTGATATTTTGAAATTTGAAATATCTCAATAAGTTATGTCGTTATAGAGTAAGAAATAGAATCGAAAAAAGAAAAGTTGTCGACAATAATTTTGTACATGATGTGCTACATCATATATGAATCGCGAGGAATCAAAATATATGCGTCAAAAATATATCGATCGAAGTAATATTTGGCCAAATAAAAAAGACGCAATACTAAATTGAATTTACTAAAGAAACATGATATTTTTGGACCTGTAATCCAAAAATCTAAAGATATATATTTATGCAAAAAGAAAATGAGAAAAAATAAAATCGTGATGTATAATGTATGACTCACAACAATGTGATTTTCTCAAAGATCGTCGTGAATGAAATCACGAGTCTATATCTTGACGATACATGAAATTAGAAATACGTGATAGTAAACTCATATGTCATGACTATTAATGTTATCTTTGAAAATATTTAATATGCCTGAAGTATAACTCAAATGATGTATGTCCGAGAACCATGTTCTCAATTAAATTGCAAAGATCATTATATGGATTGAAATAATTTGGACGCATGTAGTATAATCATTTTAGCGAATATTTGTTGAATGAGGGCTATAAGATTGACGATGTTTGCCCATGTGTTTTCGTAGAGAAAACAAACAGTGGATTTGCAATTGTGGCAGTTTATGTTGATAACTTAAATTTAATTGGAACTCTTGAAGAGCTCAACAAAACTGCTTAAAAATGAATTTGAGATGAATGATTTGGAAAAAATCAAATTTTGTCTCGGGTTGCAGATTGAACATTTCCTAAAAAGATTATTTGTTCATCAATTTACATATACAGAAAAAGTTTTAAAACGGGTTTATATGGATAATGCTCATCCATTGGCATTGCCTATGGTTGTTCGATCACTTGATGTGAAAAAAGATCCGTTTCGTCCACTTGAAGATGAAAAAAAACATTCTTGGTCCTGAAGTACCATACCTTAGTGCAGTTGGAGCATTAACTTATCTTGCAAACTGCACTAAATCCGACATAACTTTTTCTGTAAATCTCCTTACAAGATATAGCTCTACACCAACTCAAAGACATTGGAATGGTGTTAGACATAATTTTCGTTACCTAAAGGGTACGATTAATTTGAGATTATTTTACTCTCAAAAGTCGGGATCTGCTTTAGTGGGATATGCAGATGTAGGTTATCTCTCTAACCCACATAAAGTAAAATCACAAACATGATATGTGTTTACATGTGGAGGAACAGCTATATCATAAAAATTTGTGAAGCAATCCTTGACCGCAACATCCTCAAATCACTCTGAAATTATTGCAATCCATGAAGCAGGACAAAAATGAGTATGGTTGAGGAACATGACCCATCATATCCAAGAATCATACGGGTTAATTTTAACAAAAGATAGTTCAACAAATTTATATGAAGATAATGCATTTTGTATAATACAACTCAAAGGAGACTATATCAAAGGTGACAGGATGAAGTATATTTCTCCTAAATTCTTTCATACACATGCGTTTCAGAAGAATAGCAATATCGATGTTCAATAAATTTACTCAAGTGACAATGTGACTGGCTTATTCACAAAAGCATTCCCAACATCTACATTCAAGAAATTAGATTGGAATGCGCCGACTCAAAGATTTTTAGTGATTAACATCAGGTGGAGTAGCTGTACTCTTTTTCCTTCGCATAGGTTTTATCCCACTGGATTTTCCTAGCAAGGTTTTAATGAGGCAGCATTTATTTTTAATACTTCAAAATAACTGTACTCTTTTTCCTTCGTTTGATTTTTTTTTTGTCCCATTGGATTTTTATCAAACAAGATTTTAACGAGGCAGATATTTTGTAATGTGTCATTAAAGGGGGAGTGTTGTAAAAGGAAAGTTTATTAGGGTTTGTAGTGAATGACAATTGTACCCCTACAGCCCTAGAAATTATTACCATTGTATCCCTGATTCTTACCTAAAAATATAGGGTTTTGTCATTAATAAAATACACACAAGGTATTGACTTTAATTCTCTCTTCTACTTTTTCTCTATTTTATAACATATTTTACCTTTTTTAAGAAATATTTATCGTTTCTCTTCATCTTTGATTTAACATACTTTTTTTTTTATATATCAACAATCAATCTATTCAAATATAATTCAAATAATTAAGATTTTAAGTATTTAATAATAATAATAATAATAATAATAATAATGATAATAAAAACTGAGTTCAACACTCCAAATTTGGAGAGCTAAGTCGACTCTTAATTTTAAAAAGTTAGAATATAGAATCTAGGTCTGTGCACGATTTGATTTGGATCGATTTTGACTCCAACCCGAAATCAAAACCAAAGTAGTTGGTTTTGCTGAATTTCAACCCAATTATTAATTTTTTTTTTTTCTTTTTCCAAATTTTGGGTCCACTTAAATTACGAAAACTAAAATAACTAAATAACTTTATATTACGAGATTTATTGACTAACAAATAAAATCAGGTTAATATAGACATATCAACGAAAATCATAGGAATTTTTTTATATGTATGCTTGAGTAGGAAACAAAAATTAAGTAGAATATAATAAGCTTGTGAAATAAAATTTTCAGTGCTATTACTTACCGACAATATTATAGATTGGAGTGAATCGAAATATAGTTATGATATTATGACTTATCTTTTGACTTTTATTTTTCTTGAAAAAAATGTAAACATGTAAATGAGTTGAGTTGGTTCGACTAATCACCAGTTTGAGACTTTCAAACAATAACCGAACCAAATCACCATGGTTTTGTTTAAAATCAAATCAAATCAAACCAATTACCTATGTCAAACAGACTCGAATCGATTTGATCGATTTTTCGGTCTTTTTGCCCAGACCTAATAGAATATCTTGAAACTTATTTGTAAACATTAACTTTTTAAAATATAAAATATCTTATGTTTAGAAAAACTATTAAAATTTTCTTAGACCCTGATTTTTGAGTTGGCTAAGGTGTGGCGCTACCTTGCTTTTGTAATTTTGAATTTTTAGATGAATATTGAGTAGTTTTAAAGTTACTAATCAGGCTACGAGATTCGTCTGGCATATTTTTTTGTTTCGATACTAAAGAAAATTGTTACTAAATGCTCAAATCACGAGAGAAAAAAAAAAAAAAAACCAAGACTAGACTAGAAAATTAAGCATGATTGTCGACCACATGTAATATAGCAACATATGCCACAATTTAGCTCCCAAAAATGTGCTACAAATTCTTAAAGAATCATTTTAAGCAATGGTAACATTGAGTCTATTATTCTTAGCAAAAACCAGTCCTTCCCTAAACGCTCTAGCTTTAGCTTCCTCGATGGAAGTCTCCAGCCTCTTGTTTTGAGCAAACATAAACAACAAATCGCAGTGAGTCCCTAATAACTGCACCAGCTCCAATGTTTCATATTGAAAACACACAATAAGATTGAATTTTTTTCAATTTTTTTCACATTACAAAGCAACTAAATATGGTACAGGTTTGATATCGTTAAAAAATATGATTAAAATTTAAGTCAAAATTAATAATTAATTTAACACATATTTCATAGGATCTATAACTTTTCAACCATACATTCTATCAATTTTTATCAAAATCTATTAAAAAATTGATTTAAACCTCTATCAAACAGGGACATACTTAAAAGCATAATAATTTAATTTTTTTTTCTCTTGAAAAAATATTTACCACGACTGACTACAATGATATGGGGAATTTTCATAAATGTCACAAATTTTGAAAATCCCTCAAAAATTTTTATTTGCACTAAAATTGTTCAAAAATGTCACTTTTGTGTTGTGAAATGTCCATATTACCCTTGCAGAAACCTTTTGGAGCATTTATTACATGAGTTGAATGTCATGATTGTGATGATTTAATTTCCATCTTTTATACTAATATATATGTATATTATATTCAAAAATTTGTAATTTTCGTAATAAAAAAAATTGGAATTTTATACTAATATATATGTATATTATATTCAAAAAAAATTTAATTTTCGTAATAAAAAAAATGGAAGCACGAGAAAGAATGATCGGCCTCAGGAGGGACGTCGGCGAAGGAACTGATCATCCTCATGTTTTCAGGTTTTTCCCGCGATAGACAATGTATCATCTTCTCCGGCGACTCTCGACAGTTGAAATGTCGAATTAGACATTTCGAAACTGTCGGGAATGACATTTGAACTGTCGAAACCCGACATTTTGAAACTGGAGTAAAGAATTTTTCAACAATATCAGGCTTCCCTCCAAAAAATAAGTGGGTCACTTGCCACGTGTGAAAATTATATGCTAAAAAAATCTGACATTTTCAGAGTTTCTGTAGAATTGTTAAAGAATAAGGATGGTATTAAAATTTCTGCAAGGGGTAAAAATGTACAAAATTGACATTTTTGATATGCCAAAAAAAAAAGTGACATTTTTGTAATTAGATACAAGAAAATTGACACCTACTATAATTTCCTCATAATAAATATATTATTAAAAAGCTTCAAGACGTATCTGTGCTTTCTCCAAAGATTAGTGACCCGACTGTAGCTTTTCCTAATCAAAATTAAGGGCATATTGGTCTCTTTCATCAAAAGGACCAATTGTACACCAATACATATAGGTTAAGGACGTATGCGTCAAGAAATAAACATTAGGGAGCCATTTCTACATTGAAGACAAAGGTTAAGGATCATTAGCACCAAATAATCATTTTATATAGAATTCTTGGACTATTACTACAAATAAAAGAAACTCTGTTATTCATATAATTTCAAATATAACTATAATCATTATAACTAGTCGGTTCACCTTAAAATTTTTGTTTTTTCAAATTTATCTGTTTAATATTTTTTACCACCAAATTGAACTTCTATTACATTGATTATTAGTTATTATTGTATCACTCTGTTAAAACCGATGAGCTTAACAACAATAACACGATAATAAGTTAGTTAAGAATTTATGTTGATATAAGATTTACTCACATTATCGCATCAATATTCATGTAAAATTTTCTTATGATGGACAAATTAATCGAGTTAAAATAGACGATTTTAAAATTAGAACATAAATAAACTATTTAATTGTAATAAAACAGAGATTATTGACTGTATTGAAATTCTGACATAATCAACCTCGACTCTAAACCATGTATATAATGACATTAAAGGACACCCCTCATGCATTCACACAATCAAGAGCACATATGTTTGGCTTAGCTTAAAAGCAATTTTTTTCCACAGTCAAAAGTATCAAGTGTGACAGTACTGTCGAGCAAAAAACTCGTTCTTCTTTAAAAGAAGCACAACCAAACATGTTCTAATATGGACTAAATGAAAATACATATTTCTCTCCCTCCCTCTATAATTAGTGGTAGTTAACTAGGGATCTATAAGTAGCACCAGGCTGCCAACCGATCGGAATTACATTTGTTGCCACTAGGGTTTGGTCAGAATACTGAGATGTCAACCTGATTGAAAGTGGGGGATGCAATTCTGTACCAGCATTCAATTGCCACACTGCACCCCATGATTGATTCATCTCCCACCATTCATCAGGTTCACTTGATGCTTGCAGCAGATCAACCCTTGCAAGATCTCCATCTCCTTCTTCGAACTCGACCACCACCGCGAAATACTCGTGATTGGACCCTGGATCCACGTGGAACATGATGGTCTTCCCCGAATAATCGCACGCAACCCTACAACAAAAGGCGGAGTCGTGATATTGAGGGTTTAAACTTTTAAATGTCATGAGTGTGACATGATATATGGAAGAGTTATTTTATTGGAAAAAAGTGGACACAAAACGATGTGAGAACATTTCTTAGAAACACACACACACACATATATATATATATATATATATATATGATATAATATATTTATTTTCAAAAAAATATTTGAATTATAATTCAATAAATTTTAACTTTTATGTAGGGATGGCAAAAAAATATCAAATTTACCCGACATTAATAAAATATTAAAAATTACAGAACTGTCAAATCAAGATATTAACTTAACGCATTATGGCATATATATTAAAAATTATTCATTCTATCGCTGGAAAAAGTTGTTTATGAAAAGTTAAAAGTCCCCTGTCAAGTGTATTCCTAGTTAAAGACCACCGTTCCATTCTATCTATATTTTTTATTTATAGTTTCTTTAAAAATAAAAAATAAAACATTAAGGTTTTTTTCTTTAGTTTACATTTTTTTGGCCAGTTTTTGAAGCCTTTCTAGAGTTTCCCAAGAATATTTTAGTTTTTGAAACATATTCGAAATAAAATATGAGTCATTTTAATATTGGGAGCTGCTATGTGTACTCGAACGTTTACACACCTCACCCCTCCTCTTACATGGAGGTCAGAGTTCCACGCATTTGTAGAACGTGGGACCGATCCCATGTGAGACATGAGGTGGGGCCATGTAAACGTTCGGGTACAAATATTCCCTTTTAAAATTTTCTTGCATCGTCGTTGGTGGCATTAGGCCGTCAGTTTACCTTGCATATCGAATTTGTAATATTCCTGTGTCGCGAAGTTTATTTTCTTCACCCGGGATGGCCATGGAACCAAATGCTGTTCCACTTAGGTCAAAGTGAGCTGATTCCGATGCACATGGGCCTCCGGGACACAAATCTGTGATAACCACCCTCACCGGTTTGCCGGAACACACCGGGTGCTTGGTACATTTTATCTAACAATTATCGGAACATGAATATATTAAATTTTATTATTTTAACTTGGTCATTATTTTTCTAAGGATGGTTATATTCAAACCCTCATATTTTTTCCTTATAAATACACTACATTTTAATTACATTGAAGATCCTTAACCTTTATCATTATCATATTTATGTTCATAACTTTTTCGTCATTATAATATTACTTTTAACATTTCATTGATAAGAAAATTGAACAATGCTATAAGTATATAAAAAAAAATCAACAGAAATTTTACAGAAATAACATTTGGTGGGTTTCCATTGGAATATTAAAAAAAAAAAAAAAAAAGGCCAACAAGGTGTTGACTGGACAACACCCTGTCAAAAGCCTTTGAAATAATTCTGTACCTGAGGCTTTTTTTCAAGAAAATCTTGTCCTTAATTTTGGTGTGTGTTTGAGTCACATTATTTTGGAAGAATATATTTTGGAATAGTAGATTGATGGAGAATGTGTGGTTGAAAAAAAATGAAGAGTTATTGATGTGATGGAAAATATTATTTTATTGAAGAATGTTTGGTTGAAAATAAGTAAAAGAATGAAAATGAAAATTTTAATATGTACCAAACAAGACTTTGGTTTCCGTCCAAAAATATTGTTAATATATATACTTTAAAATGAATGTCAAATATTTAATCATTTTTTTTGTAGTATTATTTATTTTACTTATTCAAAAATATTATGAGAAAATGAGTCTTTTTACTCTATGTTAAAGAAAATTTTGAAGAGAAATTATAATCGTGAACAATTTATGTTAATTTGAGAATAAGAATGCGATGAAAAAAAGTTTGACAGATAAATGTGATAATGTATAAAAATTATGAACAACTCATGTAATTAAAATACAGTTTAATTATTAAAAACTGTGGTGTGAATGTATTTAGCTTTTCCTTAATTTAATAATTGGCTAATTGGAAGTTTTAGGTACAGTCCACACTATTGAATTGACAACAGGAAAGATAAATGTTAAATGTATTAAAAACTTAAGACGGCTATACTTATCGTTTATTCAAGTCTAATACTGTGTATTAAATATATCTCGAAAGTTCAACAGAATTGGGTGATTTGTAGATAACCTTATAGCAAGCTCCACATTCCTTGCCTGAGTTGTAGAGGGATGGGCCAATTCCAGTGACCAGGGAAGAAAATGGTGCTTGTGACACTGTGTTTCCATATCCACAGGCTCCTCCTGCATGCAATGGTAATATGTCACTCTTTAGTATACTTAAACATAAGTTATTCGTACACCTCCGGTTCCCCACGACTGCCTTACCGCTTTAAATCAACACGCTTATGCTTATTTTACATATACAATTTTCATAAATGGGAAGAACCTTAACTTGAACTTAGGAGTTTTATTACGGAATTAGTCTATATGTACATAATAGACTACACTCCTCTCACATGGAGGGGTGCCCACACATAATTAAATATTCGTGGGCCCGTCTCCATGTGAGGAGGGTGTAGTTTATTATGTACACCATGAGGTATACATGTAGACTAACCCTTTATTACGATATTGAATAATTTCATTTAAAAGTTTGAATTGGTATAGAGACCGAACAAATTGATTTATTTAAACTCAATCTTTGACAAACCATCACTTCCGGCTCCATCAGCGCTACCGTACCAAGTAGCGCCGGCTGACGACCAATGCACAGCTTGACTGGATAGATTGAAATGTTTGGGTTTGAAGCAGAAGCACAGGTCGGAGAAACAAAAGAAGGCAAGTAGAATGGAGATAAGCAAATGGGACAAGGAGAATTGAGATAGACTTGCCATTTTTTGAGCTTAAAATCACCACTCAAGGCAATATAAACGGGTGCTTCTTCAACACTAACTTTCACCTGTATTTATAGCATGTGTTTGTGTAAAATTAAAAATTACTATTTTTTTTTTTATTGAGTCAAATTCAAACATTAATTTCAACTACGCATTCACAACTACTATTGATTTATTAATCACATTTCTTGAGACCCAATACTATTCTTATTAACAAGTTAGTAATAATTTTATACGAACACTCCCATAGCTAAAAAAGTGAATTATTCCTGTCGAGATGGCAGACTGACTAACTTGAGAATTAATTTCAACCACACATTCAAAATTACTACACATTTCGTGGGATTCAATACTATTAATTTTATAAAGGTACTAATAATTTATTCGTGAACACCCCCATAGCTAAAAAAGAGAACTATTCCTATCAAGATTGCAGCTTGACTAGCTCGGAAATTAAGCACAATAAATTTGTACTTTGATTAATTAATTATTTAAAGAAAAATGCATTTGACTTTGCTTAAATATCTTGGGAGTGCTTATAAGTAATTATATGCTTGAGTCTTATAAAATTTATGGATAATAAATTAATAGTAATTGTGATCGTACGAAATGTGGGAATGAAAAGTATGTTTGACTAGTTAAAATTATAATTTAAGCTTTACTAGACATGACTATGACTAAGGCAAGGCACATAACATAACTGGTAGAGTCAGGGACTTGCAATAAGGTCATCGTGATTGTGCTTCCGATGTCTAATTGAAAGATTAGTGCAATTACAAAGTGCAAGTTGAAATTTGTAATTCCTATAGTTGTCCTTTCACAAAAATTTTGACACCTCGATAAATTACCCATTATTAGCAAATGGGAAGAAGTCAAGATATATAATATGCCGAGGTACCAAAAATTGTTATGTATTCTTATTTGTTAAGAAAAATGAATATGTCCGTGTCAAAAATACAATTAAAAGGACAGTAGATTTGAATTCTTGAAGCGCAATACCCAATTAGACTATTAGTCTTGCTTATTAAACATTTAGTAACATATTTAGGGGGCACGGCTTACTTAGCTCCTATTTGATTGTCATTATAAAGAGTAATTGAGTGAAAATAATGTTTTCAATAATGATTTTTTTTGGAGAATGTGTTGTTAAAAAATAAGGATATTTTTTGAATTTACATGTAAAATATTTTATTGTGTGAATATGATTGACAATAAATATGAAAAATTAAAAGTTTGGAAAAAATGATTGTCAAACATGGACTTATTTGAGTCAATAATGGAGACTATGTCTATAAGAATAAACAGTCAAATAATAACAGTTTAATTGACGTGATTTAAGGGACGGATCCAAGATTGGATCTGAGACTGAGCTAATACGCGGGAAATTTTTTTTTTTAGATAAAAAAAATTACATATAAACATTTTGTAGCCCGATCTCGAATTCAATCCTGGATCTATCCCTGGCTACAGTCCTGCCCAGTCCCCCCCTCCATCCGTTTAACAAGATATTTCGAGGTCAAGTTTTGTCGATATATTCGTTGTCCATTTACAAAAATTGTATACCACAATTGATGGAAATGTATTCGATCTTAGTCAAGAACAAAAGTAATTACCATAACCTCAAGATTTCACTTCTTTTATAATTTCAAGCCATATCGTGGCTCAAGCCGGGATAATCAAGCAGCTCGATCGTATATGCGTCTGTCCCTTCAAAATCTGCATGGCTTGGTATTTAGCCATTAGCATTAGCATTAGCATTAGATTAGTCATTAGTCTTAATCATTTCCTAATTATCTTATAGATACTTTGTCGGCAAAATGGGCCCTTAATGATCTTCCAAAACTCCCTCTCTCTCATTTAAAAATAAGATTTTCCCTAAAACCCGCCGTTGATGTTGGTTATTGATCGTTGAAATTATATATTCTCTCTATATTTTTAAATTTTACCCGCAGGCTAAAAGTTAAGTTTGAATTTTAATATGTGCTCTCGTGCGTGTAATTTTTATTAAAATGTTCGATATGAGCACAATTCTTGTGAGGAAAAAATCGTTTGTGCAGAAAAATAGTTTATCACCTTATTGACGGATACTCACATGTCGCGTGGGACTTGTGTGAAAAAAATGATAAAAAGTGCTCCCCCTTCTCCCTAATGTGGGGCATCTGTCAGGAATAGTGTCAAATTCTCCCTATACAAGCAGCAATGTCCTTCTTATGAATGATATGTAGCGATAGTCTAGTCGAGTCAGTTGGTCCGATCCAATTTAATATAATATGTGAGTGAGACTCGGAATGATTTATTTGTTCTAACACTACACGGATTATTCATCAAAGACTTTAAAATGTTAGAGACTGATGTGTACATTGGTGATTCAACGGCTGAAATTCTATCTGAATTTATAGTGACATTAATTAATATGCGAATTTGTTTCCCATTATTCATCCGTAAAAATGAAAAATATGACTGTTATCTATCATATCCAGCTACAATTTTTGACTTCACTCTCTTGTGTGGGGCTCATAACGAATAGATTTTTTATTCACATTCTACAAAGAATAAAAATCCAACAGTTAATATGAAATAAAGAATAAAACTCATTGTACAGAAGATGTTGATATCCACTCACATGAGTGTGGGTCCCGCGTGAATAAAAAAAGTCCAAAAACATGGGGCTTCTCACTGAGAGTATTCTGTCAATCTTTTCTGTACGAGTTGCAGGATTGTGAAATAAAATACTTATACATTTGGTTTATTTATTGAACATTATTTCAACTGTAATTAATAAAATAATTAAGCAGAGTTTTGACATTAATGAATCAGCTAAACAAACTTCTAAATACAATTAATATATAAATCTTTGTGAGAGGGAAATCCCACCGACCGAATCCTACATTTCTATACTTTCCACGAGTGCTCAACTTTTTTCTTCTTTTTCGTCAAATCAAATTGTAATACTCGCGGGGCGTGATTTGAAATTCCGGTTCTTGTTTGTGATTATAAGTAAATTGAAGTTATTTATTCTTTCAAATATTTTTTCTTTTATCAAATATAGGAGATCATGCTTGGCTAAGTTTATAAAGCTTACGTACAAGTAAACGAGTGAATATAAAATAAGTAATTGTTTATTGATCGAATTTGAAAATAAATAAGTTACTTCTTTGAAAGTAAGGTAAAAAACCTTTCAAAATAAGTAATTTTTTTACTTAAAAGTGAAAAACAATCATGCATTCACAAATGTCTGGATATAAGAAGTTAGTACTTCTACTTGTGGTTGAACCTGAAAATTATATAAAATGTTAGAAATAACGAATTTATTTAACTTTTTATCCTCAACAAAAGTGACTCAATTTTTTTTTTTTTTTTTTAATTAAAATCATAACTTATTGTGATAACTCACTTATGTAAAAACATGAATTATTAGAAAAAGATTTAACCCCAACCATGAGGGTCCCATACCACCTCTATCCTGGAGTATCGTGAGAGAGGTAAATCGCAGGTTATGCCTCCAAGGGTACAAGGTGGAAAGCTGCTTGTACACTTGTACTTACCCAAGAGCCAAAATTCATATTTCAGGATTCGAACTCTTGACGCGACAGTCTTAAACAAAACTAAATTTCTCTACCCCCTTTTATCACTTGGAGAAAAAGAAAATAATTTACTTACTTATCTTCATTGGGGCTTTGGATTGCATCAAATCTTACAAATGCATGATTATGATAATGTGACAATTCCGTCATGTCTGAAAGCTATAGCTTGATAATAACATATTGTTAATATAATCATATCATTAATTAAGCAAGAAAAAAAAATCACATATTTTTCACATATTTTGTTCGCGAGTAGTATTTTTTTACATTTTCTAAAGGAAAATTCTTCAAGTACAAGAGAATTCTTCACAGAATTCCTATACAACGTGTTAAGATTAGGGGGTCCATCTTAAAATGTTAACTTTGTTAAGAGGAGTAGCTCAAGACCTTATAAATTAGTCTATGTTTTCATTTTTATTCGATATGTGATATTTATCCCTTAACATACACCCGCAAGATGGTGACTCGTTTGAGCAGACCAATTTTGAAATTCGTATATTTATTTTTTAGTCTTAATTGATTCGAATTGCTCGTTAGAGTTTAATGAGTTCTGATACCATATTAAGATTTGAATGTCCATCTTAAAATGTCAACCTTAATAAGAGGAGTAGTTCAAACTCTTATAAGTTGATCTATATTTTCATCTTTAATTGATGTGATATTTTATCCCTTAACATGTCCCCGCAAGATGGTAACTTGTTTGAGCAGACCAATTTTGAAATTCGTGTGCTTATTTTTTGAGTCTTAATCTAATCGAATTGCTCGTTGGAATATAATGAGCTCTGATACTATATTAAGACTTGTGGATCCATTTTAAAATGTCAACATTGTTAAGAAGAGTAATTCAAAATTTTATTAATTTGTCTATGTTTTCGTCTTTATTCGATATCGGATATTTATCCCTTAACACAATGCAACACCTAAATCGTTGGTATTTTTTTTCAACTGCCAATGAAACTGCACCAAATGTCTCTTGTATGAATTATATGAAACTTTTCCTGTACGTGTAGCATTACTCTTCCCTAAAACTGACTTTCACCTAACAAATGCATGGTTGCACGTCGATGCAAAAATTTAAAGGAGTTTGTGGTGAGATGATGTATGATACAATTGATGTAAAAAGATGGACGAGGCTGCTTAGACTCGATATATACTCATCTGGACTTGAATAGTTAAGGTCATACATGATCCTAATAAAGATAAAGAAAGAAAAAAAAATATTTTTGGAGAGAATTTCAAATAATCATAGACCTTCTGTAAGACAAATACAATCATATTTTAATAGATAATACCAAGTTTAAATCCAAATAAGTTTTCTTCCATGTCATTTCTAATTGGAATAATGTGCCTCTAGCAAAGCCCGAGGCCTCCAAATAAGATTTCTTCCATGTCATATCTAAATCGAATAATGTGCCTCCAGCAAAGTTCAATCTCTTCCACTATCTTGGTCATGTCACTTAAAAAAATTTGAAATTTTTTTCTTTTCCAGCCACAATGCTAGAGAACTAACACTCCACCATAAAAAGTATACGCATATAGAATCAACACATTCTAAGAATTTCACTAGGTCACCGAACAACCTTGCTAAAATTATATTGCAACCCACGATTTGGCTTTTTCAAATGTTCGTCAACAATCGACATAAATTCCACCACACACCCTACATCATTGCCAAACCAATGTCCGTATGCAAATTCGTGGATATCTAATAATAATATATCCTCTATCATGGCAACTTGTTTGCCAAATACATGTCATAAAGATGAACACATTCTTTTCATAGAATATCCTCTTCTCTCATGGAGAAAAGACACAAACTAAACATTTTATTATTCGAATAAAAAGATAAAATTTATTACAACTAAACATTTTATTATAATTATCTAATTTTTATCCTATTTATATTAGGATTGTCCTACATCATTTGATACCAATTTGGTGCGGAAGCAATAATAAAATTCTTACAATAAGAATTATGTGATAAATAAGAACGATATTGGAACAATTTGTCTAATATATATTGGATAATTATTGATTGTTATCAAAAAAATATACAATGCATTTGTATTTATAGGCAAAATTATTTCCTAATCCTATTAATATAAGGGAAATAAAAATCCTAACCTAAAGAAATTTAAAACACATTCTAATTAATAAAGAAAAGAAATCATATTCTAAACAAGATATTAGAATAAAATGATAAAGCCTGTTATAACTAAATATTTTATTATAATTATCTAACTTTTATACTATTTACAATATAGGATTGTCCTACCTTTTCGAGTTTTGAGAAACTCCAGCCCACAACAAATTGCTTTCATTGACAACTAGGGGTGGGCGTGGGTTGGATTGTGTCGATTTTTTTTCCAATCCAAACCCAACCCAACCCAATTTGATCGGTTTGATAAAAAAATCAACCCAACCCAACCCAATCCAATTATTGTTTTAAACCCAACCTAACCCAAACCGATCAAAATCGGTTTGGGTTGGGTTGGTCAGGTTGGGTTTCGGCCCAATCAAAGTTAGATTCGATTTATTTGTTAAATTTGGATAATTTTTTAGAATTTGAAATTACTTGAAAATCTACGCTTTTTAAACATACATATAAGGAATTCTTTCTAAAAATAATGTATAAATAAGTTTAAAATTTAAGAAGCATTTTTTTTTTTACAATTTTTTGAAATTCAATCACTTCATTATCATGTCTTTAATTTTTATTTTAACGTCAAATGACATTGCATTTTAAATAGTGTTTATGTGAATCGATCTATGTGAAGAAAATTGACATTTATATATTAAAAGTCATTATCTTATCTTTACTATTATGTCTATTTAATTTATTTTTTTCATCTTAGATATTAATTTTTTTAATTCATCGGGTTGGGTCGGGTCGGGTCGGGTTGGTTTTAATTCATAATCCAAGACCCAATCCAACCCAACCTTAAATTCAATTTTTCAACCCAACCCAATCCAATTGAACTTAAAAAACCAACCCAAACCGATCGAGTTGGGTTGGGTTGGTCGGATTTTTACCCACCCCTATTGACAACACTTCTTACATTTAGCTCACAACGAATTGTTTTCACTGACAATAGTTCTAGAATGAGAAATGTTGATTTTTATAGCTATAATGATTTTAATTATGTTTAATTACATAGTAGTGTATGTACTAATACAAAACAGCCATGCATCTCCCCATTTATTTATTTACATTATTTACTAATTATAAAATTAGCTCTCTCTCAATCCCTTTCACATGCTCTCCATTGGTACGAAATTCAAAAACGTAGCCTCAACAGACTCTTTTCATCTTCCTTCATCGTATGTTCTCTCTGTATATTAGAATTTTTAATATGTTAATGTGGTGTGTGTGGATGATTTGGAATTTCAATACATATTATAATGTTATAATAATTTATTTAGATTTATAGAATGATAAGAATATAACAAAAAATAATTGAGGGCGTAAAGTGTGAAAATGAGCAAAGATAATAACTGCAATATGTTGTGTAGTTAATAAAAACATTTTGGTATTTCTTTTCATCTAAACTTAGGTGTCATGGTGATTCATATGTAAATACTAATTAAAACAACTTTTAAATCAGGGTTAATATAACATAAAATAAAAATTTATCAGATTATATAGTAACATCCTGTATGCATTAATTTTATTACATTAAATATTTATTTAGTTGTCAGGATATGTGTGAAACAACTAAATGAAATAGCCATTTAAATAAGAGAATATGGATTTTATTTTTTTAAACTGAATAATTCAATCGAGGAAATAAATATAAGTTATATTTTTATAATAAAAGTTGTTAATAAAAAATAATATATTAAAAGATTAATTTAGGGAATTAATTTTTTTTAAAAAAATTTCATGTTGAATAAATTGAATTAATGTTATTAATTAATTATTAACAAAACTAAAATTAAATAAGGATATATTAGGCATATAGCTATATAGGTAAGGAATTGATGTTATTAATTAATGGATAAAGCTATGTGTACACCATCATGGTGTACACAATAGCTTACACCCCTCTCACATGGAGAGGGGCCCACGAATATTTTATTATGTGTGAGCCCCTCTCTCATATGAGAGGGGTGTAAGCTATTGTGTACACTATTGTGTACACATAGCATGGTCCTTAATTAATTATTAACAAAACTAAAATTAACTAAGGGTATATTAGGTATATAGCTAAATATGTAAGGGTAAATTGGGTATTCAAAAATTTCTCCTCAATTCTCCATTTTAAGGTAGGGTAATAATTATATTCACACTACAATTTTTATTTCTTACACCACGTTTTTACTTATGTCCCTAAGAATTTTTCGTGTCATTATTATTCTTAAAATTTTCATTAGTTAACATATTTTGTATTTAATAACAGTTTTATGTCTGACAGATAGTCCGTTGAAATAGCGTAAACTAACTTATTTTTCATTCATATTTTTAAAAAAGTAAATAAATAAAACGTGCAAAAAAATATTTTCCAATATTTTAAAACATGAAATAAATTATTTTGATATAAACCATCATCAAGGACGAGACATATTAATTAATAGAATGTTGAAGATAAATATTCGATAAAAAAAAAAGTTAAGAAAATAATTACTACATTAAGCAAAAATTGAGGAACTTCAATTAAAATGTCATGTATCAAATAAAAATTGTGATGTTAATATAACTACTCTTTAATGTATAATAAGCCCTTGTTTAATGCACATTAAAATGTAAATAATGCATTTTTTTGGATGATATGATAATGAATATGTAGTTAAAAAAGAAGGAAAAATGATTGATGTGATGTAAAATATTATTTTCTCTGCAAGTGTTTTCACTGGTTTTCATGCCAAGAATATTCATGTCGAACTCGGGCAATATGGGATCAAAGTAAATTTGGATTGATTTTCATGTCTTAATTATTTACAAATGGAACGTTATCTTTGAAAATAATTGTTGTTTCATATGATTGAAATTTTTTTTCTCATCTTTCTTTTTAGCTAGTACTACATTAACAAAATTGTGAATTTACTTGTATTTTACAACAATGTGTTGGAGGTAGTTTTTGAGGGTGGCGGTGTCGCGTGAATTTTCTGACGATGCTGGTGGTGAATAGTAGTGAGTTGGTGGTCTTCGTGTGACATTTAATTTTTAAAAAAAAAAATTACACGTGTCTTAACGAGGATTAACACTCTAAGTATTTACATAGATATAACCATTGTAAAAAATTAACATACCACATAAATTTAAGAATTAACAAATTAAAAATCTAGGAATGTAATATATTATTAGACAATTTACACATACAAACAACATGGAATGTAATATGATTAACATACATTTTGTAAGCTATAATTTAAAAAAACTTATAAACAATATTGTAACGGAATAAATAGAGTCTAAGTTGCAATTATTTTAAAGTAATGTAGAGTATAATTGTCATATTTTCTTTAAGAACTTATTTATGTTGTAATTTAGAAATATTTACCAAATATCAATAGTTTTCAATTCATCCCCCCTTTTTTCCCTATTTGCATATTTTGTCCTTTAATCTTGTGTAATGCATTCAAAAGAGAAATCGATTTATTACAAAACGGCATATATCACGTTCAATCTTGATATTTTATGTACACAAATGTCACCAAAATGATCGATATAGTTTTAAGAACATCAATGGTTGAATGCTTGACAAAGTTTTTTAAGATTATTAGTTGATGGATCCAATGAATGTGTGGTTAAAAAGTAAACACAAATATGTGTCAAATAGAATGGTAGTTAAAAGTAAAATTTGACCAGCTTAAAATAGGTTAGTTTCACACATGATCACCGTATTGTCCACTTAGTGTCAACGTGATCACTAAACTTTAATTTGTTTCTTATGAAGTTCATTTAATAGTATTGAGGGCCCTAATCTTTGAATGTTTTGACGATGGGGGTTTCAAATCTTTTATTTCTAGCATAGAGTTTCAAAGCTTTCAAATGTGTGCGTCTTAGGTCCTTTGTAATGGAAAATGTTAGTTTGATCGATAAATTTTTTTTTAGTAAAATGATCATTATAGCCTTATTTTGATTCAAAAATAAAAGAATAGAAATAATGTGAATTAAAACAAAAGAATACCATCGCTCATGCATAGAGAGACGAAAACAGTAGCTTCTACGACGAAGCCAAGGAGATACGATAAGGCGAAGGGCTAGAATTAAGTGCATGATTGGGAGCATTTTTACGAAAATGTTTTGTCTTCACAATCATTTTCAACCCCGCATTCTTAAAAAATATATTTTTCATATGTTTTCATAATTTTTTTCTTTTTTAACTACTCATTTAAAAAAAAAAAAAGGAAAAACTTTTCAAGCTCTCATACAAGGGCTCAATATAAAGAAATAAAACGAAATGAAAAATCGACGTAAATCCACATTCACTCCCTTCATTCCCCAAACCAAATCCATCAACCCTCACCCACCAAACATGCTAGTACCACTATTCGCCGCTGCCATCACCCAAACACTAATTCAAATCTTAACTGAGAAAAAATAGATAAATATTAAATATACGAGGTCTATTCATTAGAAAACTTTTAGGTTTCGTTAAAAAATTTAAAATTTCTTTTTTCATGTCCATTTGTGTTTCTTTTTAATTGAACTAAGGATACAATGATTATTTTATTCAAATTTTGATAACAATTGAATCGACATTCTTTGTGACAAAAGAACCTTGAGTGCAAACATATGAAAACTTTGGAACTCCAAGTTTTAAAAATCAAAGGTTTGGAATGATATCGTCAAAATGTTTAGAGGTCCCCCCAATGTCATATAACCTTATAAACTATAAAGTTTGGTGGCCGGATGGCAAAATTTTTGTTATACCCGATACCTGAAGAATGGGGTATGAATTTTTCGTATAATTGTGTACACAAGGCACAGATCCGCGCGAAGGTTGTTGCCTCGAGACAGGAACAGTACAGACATGGGGAACATGATCCTAGTTTCATTTAAAGTTCGTTTTAAAATCTAAATTTTTTATCACATAAAAAGAAAAGAATAATCATTATTTTTAGAGAAATCATAAAATTTTCCACAATTTCAAAAACAAAAGTAATGGTTTTCACTAACTAAAAATATTGTAAAAAAATGGCATGGTAAACATCTCTCCCTGTCCCACCTTAAGCAGGGCCCATTTAAGGTGGGACGGGGCGATGTAGGTCTCCCATCCCGTCCCGTTTATTTTTATTTTTTTTCATTTTATGTCTTTAGTTGGTAAAAATTATATATATATATATATATATATATATATATATTTTTTTCTTCTTCTTCTTTTTTCAATTTGTTAAGAACAAGCAAATAACCCATATTCCCTCTAAAAATATAATAATTATTTTCTTTTTGTTTAACAAAAACTTAGATTAAAAATGAACTTTTAAACTGGACAGGTAATGGGATGGGAATCATGTTTCACGTATGCCCCATCCCTACTTCGAGACAACGTCCCCTGCCTCGTCTCCAACCCCTGCCCTGTTTATTTTATTAGATATTTAATCTTCCCTGTTTTGAGACATGATCCAAGGAATATCGAGTTCAACGGAATTTTTTGTCATTTCTATCCTTAATTGGGTATGGAGTGCGAGGTAAGAAAACAAAAATGCCCTATGAGCCGGTGATGAGAATGGCTACCCCGACCACGATCTACCCCATTGCTATCCCTAGACCAGTGTGACACTAAGTGAAAAGTTCAATGCTTATAGTGTTACTAAGTGAATGTTTGATAACCATGGTGAAACAAAATAAATTTTGATGACCATGATTAAACTGTTGCAGGTAATTTTCTTCTCATGCTCGCGTGATAGACTTTGAAATCATCACACCCAATACGCGATAGACTGTGATTTTGGGAAAATTTTCTTCCCCTGCCCACGTAATAGTCTGTGAAATCGCCACACCCACCACGTGATAAACGACTGTGATTTTGGGGAAATTTTCTTCCCCTGCATTGTAGCGTATTGAAGTGGAATGAGTTTCAGATTGTGTTTCAGATTGACGAATGCATAGTTTCAGAACCTGCCCACGTGATAAACTCTGTGGAAAACCTCATTTTAGCGTATTGAAGTGGAATGAGTTTCAGATATAGTTTCGAATTTTCGAATGCATAGTTTCAGATTGTGTGGAGTTGTATGTGCAATGGATTGAATTTATTTAGCTTGTTGAAGTGGTGTGTGGAATGATTGAGTTTATTCGCTGTGTTGTCAAATACATAGTTTTAGTTGTTGTGTGTGGAATGACTGAGTGTATTGAGTGTATAAAAATGTTTTGTTATGTTTGGATCTCATACAATCTTAACCAATGGATTATTGACAGAAAATTTCTATGTTGTCTCAGAACGCAAATCAAAAAGTGTGTTCAAATTGTGTGGAATGGCAGGAAAGAACAGGGGAATCTGTCATTCTTGTAGGATGGCAGGACACGTATTGTGGGATTGCCCGAAAAAACGGAGATGCCCACATTGTGGCGAGGGATTCGTTCGGTGGTTGGAGGTAGAAAAGAATTCCAACAATAAAGGGAAGAAGTTCCACAGCTGTACCCGCGATTGTAGGTTTTTCAAATTATCTGAAGTGTCGCCCGACAAGGAGTATCCAATGGTAGGCGGATCAAGTTGCACTACCAACCAAAATAAACCCGTCGACGATTTATCCCGTATGTTGGAAGTGTGTGCAAACATAACCGAGGAGAGAGACTTGGAGATCTCGATCAACATAACCATGCGTAAGGGGAATGAAGTTTAGAAATATGTAATATGAATTGTGTCTATTTGGATGACGTCGAGTTATTGTAATTATTTTATGTTACGAACAAGAAGATTATGTTAATGTGTACGTTGTGTGCTTTCCTATAAATTCGTGGTGTATCATAACCTTGTTCGATTATGGTGTTTTAAAATGGATACTAATATCATGTTTTACAGTCAAAAATCACCTAGCAAAATAATATGACAACGACAAATGCATTATAGCAAAACCAACATTTATTAATTGAACACAAACTTTATACATAGTAAGCCACCAAACATATAGCTTACTTTTCACAAAAAATATACAGCCGAATATACATGTCACCCCAAAAAATACTATAGCAACATATGCCTAAGTGACTACCTGTCATTTAACTGTTTACAAAACATATAGAGCCACGTTCGTCTGGTATCTTTAGACATCTAAATCAAAATGTTCAAAAATATGGCGAACATGTCGCTTTACCTTTACACAAAAATATACAGTTGCATTTCTCGGTATGCTTTAGACCCCTAAATCAAAGTCGAACACGCTCTCCTGTGTGTCGCCTTGCTGGGAAGGGAATGAATAAGTTGTAGTACGAATCTCCTGACAAACAAAAAATGATAAAGTCATGTTCAAGTAAGATAAAGTGGAACGCATGCGAATAACGTGTACAACTTTGACAACTATACTCAATACCTGAATATTGATGGGTGGTGGATCTTTGCCTTTCTCCCCTTTTTCTTTTGACTTGGTTGCCCCCTATATGTCAAGGGAAAAAAAATCAGTTTCAATGTGTAGTGATTGAAACAAATATATAAACAGATAGTAAAATAAATTGATTCGAAATCATACCTTAGGACCTGTTCTAGATTTTTTATAACCAGCTTCTAGGTGTCCCTTTCGACGAAGTTTCTTAGGAGCTCCCTTGCTTTTCGTGTATTTAGGGTCCAAGATCTTTTCGCCGCCAAATTTTCCAGCTTCATCAAAGTAATGGGGAACCCCAGTAATATGCTTCAACATCGATAACTCTCATGTTTGAAATTCAATCCACTCCATAATTCTATGTAACCGTGCCTCGTCGTGTGCAACCACGTCAGCTAACTTCGTAAAAGCATTGCACATTTGCTCAATCTAACCTGATCTGGACTGCTAATCCAACCATCATAATTGATCGGAACCCTAGTGTACGGTCTGATCACATCCCTCCTCCATCTCTTCAAAATGTACTTTTCAGGAAGTAATTTAACTTGGTTCCGTATCAAAACGGCAATCGCGTGGTTACAAACAATTCCTCGAAATTCAAATAAGTGATAAGTGCACTCAAAATCACATTCATCTCCACGAAAACAAACTTTAAACATTTTGTCCGCATGCATTCATTGATAATTATGTCCTCACGCACATCGTATGTAGTATTTGGGAAATAATCATGTACAGATAAGACTTCACAGTATACCTTTCCAGTAAATTGTTCCTGAAACTCCTTGAACTTCGTGATTGTGTACACTGATTGAAACAGCTTCTCCATTTCGTATCGGGTCGCACATTGGACCATGGATGAAAATGATTTAAAGTCGGCTTGAACCTCTTTTTCAACTTTACATTTCAACGCCCGCTCATATTACTCTACAAATTTCTTCAGAGATGTTTTTGAATGGACATAGCAATTAAAAAATGCATTAATACTCTCACTACGTTGTGAAGTTGACATACCCGCCCAAAATGATGTTTTCAAAAAACATGGCACCCGGCAATTTCTTTCATTGTATAGACCAGTCAACCAAGTATTTTCCACCAACTTGTACTCATCGAGCATCGTATTCCAACTTTGTTCGAATTCCTCACAACTTTGCACATCCTATACCAACCGATGTACATTAGCAAGAATAGAAACTTTATGTTTATGACCGTCGAATTTTTCAGGCAACTTTTTCAGAATATGCCACAGGCACCATCTGTGCTTGTGTTCGGGAAAACTATTTCTATTGCATTTTGCATAGCACGATCTTGATCTGTAATTATTCCACTTGGAGCTTTATCATCCATACATTGAAGTCACGTCGTAAATAACCATACGAAAGTACTTGTATCTTCATTTGAGACCAAACCACATCCAAGTAAGGTCGATTGTCCATGATGGTTCACCCCAACAAAAGGAGCGAAATGCATTTCATACTTGTTTGTCAAGTACGTGGTATCAAATGTAACCACGTCACTAAATTCCTTACACGCTTGCCTGCACCTGTTAACTACCCAAAAAAGTTCCTCAGTCGGGCCTCGTCATCCAAGTTTATACTGAAGAAGAAACCAGGACTAGTTGCTTGCATCTTCCCAAAATACACTTGTATTGCAACAGCGTCTCCTTCACCAAGATGTAATCGTCGGACTTTATCAATGAAATTTCTGCAATCTTTCTCAACATATGTCATCTTGTCATAATCTCCAGTTTCAACTAGAGTTGAGTTGAAACTCTTGTGTAATGGTATTCCAGCTATATCATTTATTTCAAGTTGTCTTCTTGCGCGTGCACTTATTTCTCGATTGCATCGATTTAACCTTGATTTGGATGGGTTTGTTCTGTGTTTATGCTCTAGAATAAGTGTGTTAATACACCATATGCCATTAAGTTCTGAACATGCTGACAATCTCACTTTACAGCCTATTTGCATTGTTGGTTGAGGCTTTAGAACAACATTTGTGCCACTGATTCGACGGCCCTCCCGACTACATGTATAAGTTACATAACGTTCAACCCCGTCATCATCCTTCTTCGAAGATCTTTTCCTCACCAGAAAACCAATCTGATATGCGTAGTTCTTGTAAAATTCAAACACCTCTTTCTCATTTTGAAACTTCATTTCAACAGTAGGCACAATAATCTGAGTTTCTTCTCCTATGCTCATATCAATCAGATTGTCGTCTTCGAATGAATGAATTTCCAAATAACCTGCATTCACGCCAAAAATCAATTATATGTCATGGAAATCGGTTAGAGCCCCTGTTAATGAAATCAGTTAAAATCCCTATTAATGAAATCAGTTCAACCCATGTTAATGAAATCAGTGTACTTAACTTCTTGCATTTAAACCTCTGTTAAAGCCCCTGTTATTCAAATTATGTAAAGCCCCTGTTACAGGAAATTCAGTTTTAACTTCTTGCATTTATTAACTTTATTCAAATTATGTAAAGCCCCTGTTAGTTAAACCTACCAGTTTCCAAAGCCCCTGTTCATCACATCAGTGTTATTAACTTGTCCCAGTTACTCCCCTGTTAAATCCCCTGTTAATGTCTATAGTTTAATTAAGTTGTATCAGTTATGCCCTATTACAACCCTTCATTTTCTGCAATCGTTCACATGGACGTAGAGTATAGGTCTAGTTAAACCTTCATCTTCACATCAAATCTACAAGGTTGGACACAATGTCTATTGAGTTCACAGATTGATTTTAGCCCCAGTTAAACATTCATCTTCAGAACAATGGCTAGCTCCACCGTGATAAACGACACTCTGCCACCCACTATCAATTTCACTCAAATCTTGCACACCGTATTCCAGCCCTTGCAACCCACCACAATGGCCATCACCGCCCCATGCCACCCCCAAGCCACCCTCCAATTAAACCTCCACTTCACCACCAGTTAAGCCACCCAAACCTCCCACTTCACCCCATCCCGCTTCCAAGCCAGTAAATGCCTAAATCATTGGGAGCCACCACCATTTAAGCCTCCTACTTCTGGCCAGAAATTGAAGATGAAGTTCAAAACATCTTACCCATGTTCTCGTCGGCGTCGCAGTTGTCGGCGTGGGAGTTGCCGACTTCCCTTTCATCTCCTTCCCCGTAACAGAATTTCTCACCCTCGACCGCAAATGGAGGTATAGTGTAAGGGTTCGCCGACGTTTAGATGCTGTCGTCCAAGTCGCCGGCATCGTCGACTGAGTTGGTAGGGCCCTCCATTTCGCCGAGAGTTTCTTCACTGAATATGAAATGGGGGAGAATGAGGGGATGTCTTCAAAATGATGCCTTTTAATTTGGGAATTTCATATATATATATATATATATATATATATATATATATATATTTTTTTTTTTTTTTCCTAATTCAAGATTTTGACTATTCAAACCTAGGCCACGCCACGTCAGCTGTAAGTAAGCCAGTTAGTAACTTTGTTTGTACGTATAGCACTCTCTTTTGTAAAAAGCTTTACCAAGATGTAAAGAATCATCCAATCCCCAATTCTGCAATAAAAGAAGACAATCATTTCTTTTCTTTTCCTTTCTTCACGAATTATGCTATTTCTACATTGAAAATGTACAATTTTGTTGATATTTAATGAAGATTAAAAATTATGTGTCATTAATTATTTTATGTGTTGTTAAAACCAATAACAAAACTGTTAGTCATCTCACGCGCTTTCAACTAAATTGTATCTGTAACAAAACTGTTTCTTCATTTTTAGTCAATTCAAAGTAAATGACCAGTTAAAAAAAATTACGTCACCGTCAAGGTTAGAAACTTATGTGCTCTGTTTCGTAAATTAATATTTTAATGCATAAAGATCGAGAACCTTGAGTTTAATTATTTTTCATGTCTGCGTATGTCAAACTTAGGTTTGAATTGGAGCATGCGTGTTTTTTTTTTTTTTTTTTTTTTTTTTTTTTTTTTTTATATTTGACATGTACCATACTATGAATACATAATTAAGTGTACATAAAATTGTTCACTCTCTCATATAGGGTGGATTTCACTTGCCTAAAATATTTTTTATTCATGTGAGGTCCACTAAAGAAGTGAACACCCCTATGTACACTTAATTATGTACAACAAACATTATCCATTTGACATATGGTGAAAATGAAATTTAAATTTTTAATAAATTTTAATCAAAGTTAATGATATATTTGATTAAAAAATTGTGGACCTTGCGAAATATGTGATTGAAATTAATTCTTTACTTTGACTTAAATTAAAATTTAGATTTAATTTTTCCCAAACATTTGCATTTTAAAATTGAGCCCCTGTTTGGTACTTATTTTCCATTTTCCATCTTTCAATTTTCGAAGATTTCAAATTCGATCATCGCAACTGAAAGGTAAAAACCCTAATCTCTTTCTTAGAGAGTTTTTGGAAAATCGATCGTTGAGATTTTCATTTAAATTGAATTCTTCGTTTCCTCTTTTACCTTATATTTATTTGATTTTTTCAAGAGATCACGAGATTTAGCGAGGTTATCTGATTGGGTTTCTGGGATTTTTTTTTTTAATCAATATTCTACCGAAATTTGGAATTGCTTTTGCGACAGTGAGAATTTTGATATATACAGCAAGAACTTGAATTTCTTATATTAATTTATATTTTCACATAATCATGAGACTTAGCAAAGTTATCTGATTGATACTTGGATATTTTCTATTAATTTTCTACGGATTTTTGATCTTTTGTAAGAGGTCTCCGTCAACTAAGACAGGTTTTGGATAATTTTACTTGGTTAAGAATTTTGTTACAGTTTGTGTCACTACCTCGCGTTGAGTTACAATAATATATAATCAAGAAAAAATTACCATGATTTTTTTTTTTTTTTTTTTATAACTTTAAGCTTATTTTTTCGAGAGAGGAGTATCTGGTATTATCTTGAATTATTGTCTTTTGATACTAGAATGCGTCTAGATGAAATTGAGTTCTGTTAATGATTATTATCCTTATTTGCTGTTTTCTTTGCATTTCAATACCGGAATGGGTTGAGTAGATTTATTTTTTGATTTGAAATAAGTATCTGGTGCCACTTCAAATGCCATCAGCTGTTTCTCCGTGGCAAGAGAAGGCTAGTGATTTCTTTCAATCCTCAGGTAATTTCTAGTCAATTCACCATTTTATCGAATGTTTATCATCTGTATTTTTTTATTTTTTGGTACCGGCAGTGTAGATTAATGCCTTACTATTAGTGCACAGGGGTGAAGCTTAAAGAAGCAGGGGAATCTGCTGGAACTTTTGTGGGGGAGGTTGCGAAGGATGCAAAAGGAAATGTTGCTGGTGTGGCAGGGAAAGTTGGGTCAGTGGTCAAAAGCCGGTGGGCGCTTCTTCAACAGCCATCTACCAGACATGCCATGCAGGAAAGGCTTATTTCTGCAGCTGTAAGTACCAGCATGTTTTTACGGAGGGGAATTTCAGAGACGAAAGACAAGGTTGTTGTCGGGAAGATAAAAGTTGAAGAGGTAATACATACGGAGAACTTGATATTGGAGGTCACTCATAATGTATGTTAATAAATAGATAAAGTAGAAAATGAAAATGCACAAAAACTAGTGCAATTGCCTGTAAATGAATGAATTAAGTGAAGGACAAGTTAGACATTTGAGGCATGGTCTGCGTAAACCTAAAGAAGTTCCAAACCATAAAAAATGATGTTGCTCAGTAGCGTGTGTCAGTGTGTTAGAAGATGGAATTATGAACCAAAATTAAAATTACCCAATGTGGTTGCAAAAGATTTGATCGAGTAACTCTACGTGAGCACGATGGTGAAAAACGATGTCGACCCCAAGTTTATATGTAGCAAGGCTTAGCTTCTTCTTCTTGTTAAGAAGAAAGGAAGTCGAAAAAGAACAAGAAATAAATAAAAGAAGAAGAATTTAGGTCGATCCAATTGTAACCCTTTTTGTTCTGTAATTAGATTGGGTGGATAAATTTGTTTGCTTTGACATAAAAAGCCTGTTGAATCATTTAGTTGTTTTCATTAAAGGATTTTCTGACTCCACGGGATTATGGTGGATAAAAACTTATAAGTCCATTCCAGACATTTAATATCCTTTTGGCTTTTTGAACAAGATCCCTTGACCTGTAACTGAAGGTTAGGTGCCCTAATCTGTATATTAGAGAGTAATTAGCAAATGTCATAAAATTGGCGTCATCCTTGACCTGCTTTCTTTACACAGGTATACACGACAGTATCCATCTTGTTCTGTTTTACATGGTTTAGCCACTTGTCTTCCATCCTATACTTATCTGGCTGTCCTGTGACTCAAATTAACTCTTGCGAGACTTGATAAGAGAAACGTACTATTCAGTTCACAAACTGCACCTAAATTTGGAACTGATGTTATGTTTAGTAATTCTATGGAGAAACAATGCCAGTTTCCATATGAATAATAAATTTGTATAATAACAGGGTATTATCAGAAATTTATATCTCACAGATTTTTAGGATCCAGATAGATTTGATATATATAAATATTTTTCAGTCTAGGAGAATAAGAGGTTCTCATGGTTAGAGTGGATATCCATAACAAAGGAACATAGCTGCCACCATCATTGTTCTGTAGCAGTTCTCTATTGCCTTGGACACATGATTAAACTATGCATAATTGTGCTCCATACTAGATGAAGATATGCCTTTTTACTTTAAAGTGATGAAGGTGTATTCATGATATAATCGTTGTACAGGTAGCCAAGAAGACTGCACAAAATAGCAAGATTCTCCTCGCTGATATTGAGCGATGGCAAAAAGTATGTGCTTCTTTAAAAAAAAAATTCTTTCTTTTTCCATTTAAGTTGCTGGAAGTTGAAGGTTTCCAATTATCCTTTCTGCAGGGAGTTGCAGGCACTGATGGTAGGCTTTTTCCTACTTTGATCGTCTTGTTGACTAAGATCCCAGTCCAAGAATTTCAATTGGAGTCAGTTTTTCGTTTGGGTGTTTTTTTTATCATCACTAGTTTCAGTCAAAAGTAAAAGTAGATTTACCAATTTTGGTGCACAACTTCAACACTTGTATCATATGTTCTTGCTGCTAGTCATGCCTTTTATTAACAGAATGCATTACCTAGCATTTTCTATATCTAACTAGACCAGAGTATCTGCAGTCTCAAAATATAATAGCTAAATCCTTTAATAGACCGTCGCATCTTTTCTTCTCCTCAGTATTTGGAGTCCCAATTGAGCTTACTGTCCAGCGCCAAGAGTCCACAAGGCCCATTCCTTTTATATTGGTGAAGTGTGCAGATCATCTCATAATATCAGGTGATATGATGTAAACAGAAACAATCATTTAATAGCAGAGGTTTACATCCTTTAATACCAATTTTGGTGTTGAGGGTAACCTTAATGTTTTTATGGTTTAGGACTGAACTCACAAGAGTTGTTCAAGGCCCTAGGAGACAAAAAGGTGATTCGGCAGTTAGTTTCCTTGTACAATCAAGGTACTTATATAAGAATTCAATTTTATGTAGACTAAAGCTATGTCTGGCATAGATTTCTTAAATCTTTTTTCCCCAAAATCGTTTCAACCGTGCATTCTATTGGATCCCCACCCCCACTCTCCTGTCTCCAAATTTTTTTTTCTTGGAATAATCTGTGCCGAACAAGCTTTATATGTTATTTGCATCACTCCACTTACTGTTTTTGTCTTCTTTTTTTTTTTAATTATTATTTATTTTCAACTTTTTTTTCTTTTCTTTTTGCATGTTCAGAACCAAATGCATCGCTCCCAGAGGGTGTAAATCCAATTGATGTTGCAGCTCTTATGAAGTGTTACATTGCAAGCCTTCCTGAGCCGATAACAACCTTCGAGTTATATAATGAAATCAGAAATGCTCGCTCTAGCATACATCTGATGAGAAATATACTGAAGAGGCTTCCTACTGTCAACTATATGACTCTGGAATTAGTTACTGCACTTCTACTCCGTACTAGCCAGAAGTCTCTTCTTAACAAGGTAGATTCCACACCCCCCTCCCCCCGGGTGTGGGTGTGTGTGTGTGTGTGTGTGTGTGTGTGTGTGTGTGTGTGTGTGTGTGGAAGGGTGGTTGGGGTGGGGAGGGGAGTGCATGCCTATGATAAATAATAACTTGTTGCTTTTATTGCAAGGTATAATCCAATTTGGGAGGTCCCTCATCTTTAAGCCCCTGTTTGGTTTGGCTAAAAATCATATTTTTAGTAGATTTTGATAAAAATTGATGAATTGTGTGGTTGAAAAGTTCATAAAAGCTGTGTGTGGCTTCCTACTGTCAACTATATGACTCTGGAATTAGTTACTGCACTTCTACTCCGTACTAGCCAGAAGTCTCTTCTTAACAAGGTAGATTCCACACCCCCCTCCCCTGGGTGTGTGTGTGTGTGTGTGTGTGTGTGTTGTGGAAGGGAGGTTGGGGTGGGGTGGGGGGAGGGGAGTGCATGCCTATGATAAATAATAACTTGTTGCTTTTATTGCAAGGTATAATCCAATTTGGGAGCATACATGATATAACCCTAATTGGTTTTTTCCCAATATTATCCTATCTCTGAACTATTTAATTTTGAGTCCCTCATCTTTAAGCCCCTGTTTGGTTTGGCTAAAAATCATATTTTTAGTAGATTTTGATAAAAATTGATGAATTGTGTGGTTGCAAAGTTCATAAAACCTGTGTGGCTTCCTACTGTCAACTATATGACTCTGGAATTAGTTACTGCACTTCTACTCCGTACTAGCCAGAAGTCTCTTCTTAACAAGGTAGATTCCACACTCCCCTCCCCCCGGGTGTGTGTGTGTGTGTGTGTGTGTGTGTGTTGTGGAAGGGTGGTTGGGGTGGGGGGAGGGGAGTGCATGCCTATGATAAATAATAACTTGTTGCTTTTATTGCAAGGTATAATCCAATTTGGGAGCATACATGATATAACCCTAATTGGTTTTTTCCCAGTATTATCCTATCTCTAAACTATTTAATTTTGAGTCCCTCATCTTTAAGCCCCTGTTTGGTTTGGCTAAAAATCATATTTTTAGTAGATTTTGATAAAAATTGATGAATTGTGTGGTTGAAAAGTTCATAAAACCGCTGGTTTCCATTAAATGTGTGGTTGAAAATGAATTTGGGGAAAAATGAGTTTTAAAAAATTGGGGCCAAAAAGTTGCTAAATCCGGTTGAAGGATTGCTCCCATCCCGCGTGTTGCTATGTTACTTGCATGTCAGTTTATATACCGTGTTCTGGTGCTCTTTTACTTTCTCCCCTATCTATTTTATCTCATGTATGTAAATAATTTTGAAAAGAAATACTTCCAATAATCCTGAGCCAATCACATATGATACTTTTGAGTTTCTGAGCCAAGTTATAGCACAAGAAAGTTGAAGTATTTACACAATTGTACTCAAATTCTCCCTCCTACTAGGCATCACATCTACCACTACTAAGGATTCCCACTTTTTTCATTATTGCTTGGGAACTCTTGCGTACTTCTTAACACATTCAGGCACCACTGCGCCACATCTCTTATAGGAGCACCCTGACTATCCCTTACCCACTTTTCACTGCCTCTGAAATTCAATGCACTCAATGTGAAGTTTCACCATTTATTATGAAGATTTTTAAGCGTAAGTTGAGAGTAGTTGACAATCATAACTAAAGAAAATATGTATTATGGCTAATTCTTGAAGCATGTATTATATATGATAGTAAACTCTTTGGATTCAGCTATTTTGTTTAGGCTTCAGAGTATCTTAAACTTTGTTATGCAAAATTAAAAAATTAATCCAACCATGTGATCATTCACATTCTATTATTACATATAAAGTATTAGATTGTCAATTTTTACTATATAAACATGCTCAGACATTGCAAATTTCTTTCAGATGGATGCCCAGAGCCTTGCTGTGGAAATGGCCCCTATCATTATGTGGCAGAAGGGACAGAGGCCAGAACTCTACAAACAGTTTTGGAGTCGTCCATCAAAACTTGATTCTAAGACAAATGTTGATTTTGCCTCCAACTACAATACATGGGACATGCTTGCAGGTGATTGCAATTTTGGCATTATGTGCTTGTGCAATGCTTCTTTCTTTTGCAAATCTCTTACTTTATTCATAATCTTGCTTATTCAAGAGCTTGACAGAAACCCCAGTTTGAGATTTCCTACCAATGGGTAATAAAACCAGAAAGTTTCCCGAGATATAACAGGCAGTTAATCTTGTGAAATACCTGCTAACCTTCAATGGCTTTTCAAAACGATGTATATGTTGTAACTGTAAATTTCAAGGCAGCAAGAATTGATATGACTGTGGGTTTCTACAAGACAAGAGGACAGCAGAACTAATAATTCCTGGAAAATAGGAAAAGGAAAAATGAAAACTACCGGAATGCATCACCTAGGAACCTAATTGTTTAACTGAGTTACATTTTAATTACTTTTGAGTCAACTAGGATAAATGATGATAAATTGATAATGTGGCAAGAAAATAGTAATTTTTAAATTTTGGATTTGATCTAATACAAGATGTCAGGATATGATATTTTGCTCTATGGCTTTTCTATTGAACAAGGGAACTTATAGTGGAATAAGTTGATGCAATTGTGAAATGTTTGCTTGCTTATTTCTATCTTCAAATGGAAATATTTGTTAGTACTATGTGCATGTCATCTTAAAATTTGTTTTTCTGCCCACAGAAGAAGGTGAAAATACAGACAGATCTTCCTCTATTCCTTTGGATGATGAATTGCCAGTTGATTTAGGTGCTATTGAAGCCATACAGTGCTTGATCCAACATCACAATGCGATTTTCACAGATGCAAATGAAACAGTTTGGAGATAATTTGGGACAGACACATTCAAAATAGTGCACAGATTATTAGATTCGACTATGATCAATAACATGTTGAAATGGATAATCAGAATATTCATATATCCAACAGCTGATGTTTTACTCCAGCAATGGGATTGTCTGTGTGTTATCATGTAAATTTTTGCTGAGAATAATGGATTTGAATTTCATCTGTCCTCTTTTTTTTTTCCTATCTACTTTTATTTTTTGAGTTATGGACAAGTTTTGGCATTGGTGTGCTTTGGTTAATGTTAACGTGTATCATATGTAAATATCAGAGAGGAGCGGATCACCCACCATTCTAGCTTCCTCACCCACCACCTCCTCCCCTCGTGTGACTTTTTTTTTTTTTTTTTTTTAAATGAAAATTTGACCGTTGGTCCCAGGGGTGGATTCAGGAATTTTTGGCGCATGGGCTACAATTTAAAAGTCTATACAAGACGACTTAGACAAGTAGGCTGACAAAGCAACAACAACAACAATCATTAAGTCGACAAAGCAACAGTCTAACAACCAGCGGCGAATTTATCATAAATGTTCAGTTAGAGCGGAATTCGACTTTGATCGTTGATCGGCGATAATCAACGATCGTAATAGCCTGATCCGGCCGGTCGTTTATTAAAATTTAATTAAATAATATAAAATATCGGCATCTTTCTAGTTTCTACTTATAATTTATAAAGTCAATTTCAATATCAAAAAATAACAATCAAAATCAAACACAAATCCAATTTATCCAATAGTAAAATCCCAACTTAAAACTATTAACAGTTAAGTCACCAAGACACCAACTGACAGTCACAGACTCACAGTCACAAGCACACAGGCAGGCACAATAGTCAACACACAACACACACGACACATTCACAAAGTCACAACCCACAACCAAAAGGCCACAACTCAAGCTAATTTTATCAAGCCATCAAGGCAAATCAAATACAAGAGGCATCACCGCATCGAGCCATTGATCAACTCATCAACATATTCAAGTATTCAACACACATTCACACACAGACTGCACTGCAGTCACAACTTACATTGTCACTGTGGCACACACACGATCGCACACGACTCACACAGTCAGTCACACTCCATCACTCGCACAGGCGGCACTCGACAGTCGCACTCGCACAAGTCACAACACAGGCACATCAATTCACACAACTCACAAGCTCACAAATCACAATGAAGATAGAATCTCACTATAAGAATTAAGAAACCGAACTTACCTAGCCAAGTCCAACTCCAAGTAGCGAAGTGGTGAAGACCGGAAGATGTGAAGTTCTGATTCCTTCACAGGCGCACGCACCCAGCACGCTGCCCAGCATCGCACTCGCAGCCACTGCTCAATGAACCCAAAATCCAAGTCTCCTGTCTCCAACCAACCAAAGTTGCTGTCGTTTAGGAAGAAGGAATCTCGGACTGCTCCTACTCCTTCTGCCGGTGGGAGGGTTAGGGGACGTTCTCTTCGTGTTTCAGTTTTGTGTTTTTGGTGTCCATTTTGAGATTGTTGAAAATTCGTTCTTTTTGTTGTTTTGAAAAAATATTTCTCAACCCGTATTTTTTGAGTTTTGGTAGATTTATGAAGAAAATAGCTAATACGTAAAAAAATTGTTTTCTGTTTTCTTCACAAAATTTTCAGCCGTTTTCAAAAACTCGTTTTCAAAAATAGGAAAGAGAACGCGTTTTCAATGTTTTAAAAAATCGAAAACAGAAAACGGCCAGAAAACAGTAAAGAGAACGCCCCTAAGAGATTGGGGAGAAATGAGAATGAAATTGGTTTGGGATGTTATTGGGTAATTGACTAATTGGATCACTTAATAATAGGAGTTGGGCCAATTTTTTTTTTTAAAAAAAGGCCCAGAACCAAAAACCTAAAAATGGCTTCGTCTTCTCTGGCCTCTCTCTCCAGTTTTCTCCAGTCTCAAAATTTTCGGCAAATCCAAGCCGCTCTAACTCACCACTAGCTGGATCCGCTGCTGCTAACAACAAATCATCAAGCCAACAAGGCAACGTTTCAACAATAATTAATTAACTAATTTGCCGACAAGGCAAATTGGACAAGTAGGCAACAACATTCGATTTCAATATTTTGCCGGTAAGACAATAAGTGGATAGATGAGGATATTTACTTACTACTATGTATTCAAGCTTTTACTTTTCCTACATGTCTGAGGGACTGCGTTTGTGCCTTGAAAAATTACCGCACTTTCGGAATGCAAAAATAATTCAATTAAACCTGTTGACAACGAAGAGGAATTCTGCATTATAATTTAGAATGAACTTTTACTCCACAATCTAATTAATTAAGGCGCGCTTATTGAAAAGTTATTGTCAAAATTAACTTAGAATCTCGATTCTACCTTAAGGACCAAATTTCTATTAATCAATGACATTATGATTGCATAAAAATGGCTTGTGAAATGACCAATCCTTCGTATTGTAACTTAAAAAAAAAAAAATGAAATCATCAAACGAAAGTACATAAAAATCAAGAATAGGTACACCAATTAGAAGAAAAACCCCTCTTAAACAAAAAGTCCTAAAGAAATTTTTTTTCTCCAAATTTGAAAAGTCTTCGATAGTTCCACTTGTCCCTTCTATGCAAAACCACTATAATGAAGAAATAAGGGATGCAAACAACTATAAAGAAGGACAAGTGGACAACTCACTGCTCACATGACTTCTAACCTACAATTACAATTTACAAAGCATTAGAACCAACCCATTCTACCCCCTGCCCCCCTCCCCAGTTCCACCTTCCCTGCTGCTGCCCCTCCCCCGTTTGCCCAAAACAAAGGAAAAACAAAAACCCTTCTATTTTTCAAAAACCCATACTCAACATTCAACAATAATCAATATTAACAAAATATATATATAAAAAAGGGTTCAAGTTTTAAAATATGATTGAATAGTTGTCCCAACCCCTTGTTGTACCCTTTGGATTTTATTCTTCACGTTCAGGATTACGTCTTCGACCATTAGATAGGAATCCAAAGATGAAGAGAGAAACAAAAAATGTCACTACGGTATAAGCAAACAGTTTCAGAGTAAGCATTACACAATATCCAAGATGATTATTTTTTGGAAGTCTGTTATCCCTTAATTTAGAATGAACTATTCCTTGTGTTTCAAAAGAATCATTTATTTCAGGCTTAAGAAAAAAGGGATTATACTACCTAGTATCGTCATAATATCAACCAATTTCATTCTTTTAACTAACCGAGACAGAATTTGCAAGTTGATAAGACACGGTGGGCGAATTTTCCATCTCCAAGGAAAAACACTCGGTGTAGATTAGAAATTGATAATGGGGTGTGGCCAAGTGGTAAGGCCACCTTAACAGTCCCACATTATTGGTTCCTAGAGATTCAAAGGAGATTTGCCAATTAATCACGAGATGCTACCTTCATCTTTTGAGGCTCAAGCGGAGGCCCGTTTACTTATGTTTTCTCATATGAAACCCTCCACTTCAATCGATATTTTTTCACGAAAAGCAGACATGAGATAAGTTTTGTTGGATTGGTCGCTCAAGATCTTTGGTCTCTACTCGAACCTGATGAAAAAATGGGATCACTTCTTATGGATTCGTTGAGAATACTTACCAGTTACCACTTGCCGAGTTGGAGTCTTGGAGAGGATTGAATGCAACCCGTTGCTAACTTGCTATGCACTCATGGAGGAGACTGGAGAGGAAGCAATAATGGATTTGAAATTGAATTAGTTTTAGGTTTGGGTTTGTGTTATAAATGGGTAATCAAATTTAAATTTTGTTTGGGCAAAAAAAAAAAAAATGGAGTTCGGTCAATTGCTCATTTTGTTGGATTGGACTCATTAGTTAGTTGGAATGAAGCTTTTTTTTAGTTGGACACGTGCTACTCAATCAATTTTAATGGGCTCAACAAAAAAAAAAAAGGGTAGACTAACTAGATCTGGGTTTGGGCGAGTACGGATTGTAGTTCGAGCCAGCCCATGCCTGGATCCGTCCTTGGTTGGTCCTACGCCACGAGTGGCCCATGAGCCCAAGACAAACCGGCTTGTAGATCTCGATCCACAAGCCGGATTATTATTTCATGAGCCGAACTTAGTAAGCATATTGGCGTAAATCCCTTAAAAAACCAATTTAGAGATTGAACCCTTGTTTGATTCCCATTATTTAAGAAATAATTTTTTCCCTCTCTTCTTTTTAATCACACATTTTTCAATAAAATAATATTATACAAGTCCAAAATTTTTCCTTATTTTTTAACCACAATTTTTCCATCAATTTACTATTCTAAAATGTATTCTAAAAAGAGAATAGGGCTCAAATTAATAGATAATGTTGAGGAGAAAAATGCTTTCCTCACATCTCGATTTCTCTAGAAGCAAAGGCGGTTGAGGCTATATCGCTCAGTTTTTTCTTATGAAAAATAAAGGTCACGCAATCGCTTATCTTGTGTTGGCTTCAATCGTAAAAAAAATCAAAACGGCCAATTATATTAAGAGTGTGCTTGATTCCCATTTAAAAATAAAAAATAAAAATTCTCTATCTTATTTTCAACCAAAAATTATTCAATAAAATAATATTACACATAAATTAAATTTTTTTCTTATTTTTTAACTACACATTCTCCATCAATTTACTATTTTAAAATGTATTTTTACAATTTATTGGAGCTCAAACAAGTCCTAAGTCTGCTCTCTATAAAAATACTCATTTGGCCGTACTACTGGACCTAGCAAATAATAATATATAAAAATCTAAGGGGGCTTTCATTTAAGAAGCTCAGTCAAAACAAAAATTTATTTATAAAACCTAAGAACTATATTTTTTAGTAAGATAGTCTGAAGATACAAAGAAAAGAAAAATGCATTTTTTAAATTACTAAAATATCATTGTATGTAGAAAGACATAATGTCCTAATTCCCTTTTCAATTTCCATTTAGCTTCCTTTCTTCCACAGTCAGGTCGAGATTTCTATGAAATTGCTCTCCTTTTCTTATCATCATGTTCTCTCTTCCTGAAATCTACCATTGTCATTTTCTTGAACACTCATTTGGTTGAAGTGAGTGATCAAAGTTTACAATATTCTTATTGAGCATTCGGAGAAGAATAGAAGGAAATTTTAAATTTCAATATTTGGGCTATTTTCTTTTTCGATTTTTCTGATTCGTTTCTTCATGTTGTTGTGATTTGTGTTTATAACGTTCATTTATCATTAATGACTTTGAATTCATTTTGTCATTGAATTAGAGCTTTGATAGAGGTTATTTTTCAATTTTTCTTATTACCCCTTGTTTTTGGAATGAATATGTTGGTAAACACATGTTTGACTATTTTATTTATTGTTTTACTGTGAAACATATATATCATTTTTCTTGTCCTGGATGACTTCTATATCTTTTTCTGCTACCCATACGACATACATCTCGTTATCAGTAATATACAAAGTTTGATGTTTGATGAAATTTTTAATTTTTTATGAATTATAGTTATAGACACCATGGATATATTATGGATTAATTTGTTAACTAGTTGAATATGAGCACTCAGATGAAGGCGCTTGAAAATGAAATTATGCAGGGAATGGTAAAAGGAAAACAACGTTTATTCTTGTTTCAAAAACAATTCCTTGTGTGAACTTGTATTGTAAAGTTAGAGAGATATTGAAGATCGATACAATGCTATACAAAATAGATATGTCAACTCTTATCCATATAATGTCTAAGGCTCCAACTATAAGAAAATTTGTCATGTTTGCTCCACGTGTAAGAGCCAAACAGCTGGTAGCGACTTAAAGTTGTAATGTTGTCGTGACTTATAGATTTATTATTTTGTAGTTATTGGAAGCACAAAAATATTTATTAGATTTTGTAGCTATTGTGCTATTATCACTTTTGTGTTATTGGAACAAAATTAAAGTCATTTTACGTTGTTATGTTTTTTTTTCACAATACAGACAAATGACTTTATATCGTTATAGTCGACGCATATGTCGTTTTAATATGAAAAATGCATAATTCACATAACAATATTGAAATCGTTCCTGAGACACCAAATAATATTGATGTCGTTTCAGTATGAAAATTACACCGATTCACATAACATTGAAATTGTTCCTGAGACACAAAACAAAATTGATGTTGTTCTAGTACGACAAAAACACTGCTTTATTGATTTTCATAACGACATTGAAGTCCTTATAGACCAATAAAACAACAAGAAAGTCATTATAAAGAATTTACACAACGCACACGACAAAGGAAAACATCGTGCGCGTGTCCAATGGATCATTTGCTCTCAGTGATAAATAACTCAGAGGTGCACACGCCAACCAATTTTTTTTGGCTCCCCAAACTTTCGTCCTCCGTTCAATGTTGGCCTATTATTATGCAATTTCAAAAAAAAAATGACAACAAATCATAAGTATCAAACTCACGAAATAACATAACGCTATTCATATCATTTCAGTACAAATTTGACGAGATTGTAATCATTTATGTTCAAATCATAACTAAAAATGACAGACATTTTTTTTTCCTTTAATATGTAACGATGTTGATATCATTATGTATTAAACTTACCAAATAACAGAACGACATTCATATTATTTTCAGTACAAATCTTGCGAGATTGAAACCTTTCACGTTCAATTCATAACTAAAAATGACATAGACATCGTTTCCTTTAATATGTAACGACATTGATATCATTATGTATTAAATTCACGAAATAACATAACGACGTTCATATCGTTTTAGTACAAATTTGACGAGATTGAAATTGTTCATGTTCAAATCAGAACTAAAAACGACATAGATATCATTTTATTTAATATATAACGATATTGATATCATTATGTCTTACACTCACGAAATAACATGACGACATTCATATCGTTTTAATAAAATTTTGACGACATTAATAACTTTTTAGTTCAAATTATAACATTTTTAGCCAGAACGATATAATTATCGTTTTATATATATAAAAAAATGATATATGTGTCATTGTAGTTATGATTTGAATTTAGACAATTTCAAACTCGTCAAATTTGTACTAAAACAATATGGATGACTATTTCCTGGGTTTGATACATAACGAATCATTATTGTTTTAGTACAATTTTGACTACATTTATATCGTTTCAGTTTAAATCGTAACTAAAACAACATATATATGATTTTAGTTTATATAAAACGATATTTATATTATTATGCTAAAAACGATGATTTGATTGTCCAAGACCATCCAACATGCATTCGACATATGTATGAGAATTGAAATAGTTTATCAAGTAGGTTCGATCTCACCCAAAAGAAACTATGGGAACATTTATCTTCCACTGATTGTATACTAACTTTGAATTATTTTGACAAAAAAAAGGGTATACCCATTCGCTCTTTTTAAGTCATTCGAGTGGTATCAACTCACTTGATTACCTCTTTCGATCCTTTTACCTATGTTGAAGGCATGTCCAGTGACTATGGACGATATAATTATCGTCTTATATGAAAATAAACGATATTTATGTCGTTGTAATTATAATTTGAACAGTAATTATAATTTATATAAAACGAAAATTACATCATTTTTATTAAAAACGATATTTCGACCATTCACGATCACTCGGCATGGCTCCGACATACGTAGGATGATCGAAGGAGGTCATCAATTGGGTTGATACCACTCAAACTTCTTGGAAAGAACGAATAGCGATATTTTCTTTTTTGTCGAAATAGTTCGAAGGTGCTAAACAACTATGGGAACACAAATGTTCCCATAATTTCTTTTGAGTGAGATTGAACCTACTTGATAACCTCTTTCGATCGTCATATATATATTTGAGGATGACGAACGGTCATTGACGATCGAATTGTCGTTTTTAGTTAAAACGATGCAATTGTCATTTTATATGAAAATAAATTACTTCAATGTCGTAGTTATAATTTGATTAGGAACGATCTCAATCTCGTCAAATTGTACTGATACGATATGGATGTCATTATATAATTTTGTGGATTTGATTTATAATGATATTAATGTCATTGTCTACTAAAAACGACTTCAATGTCGTTTTAGTTATGATTTGAATTGGAACGATATCGATCTTGTTTTAAAATGACCTGGATGTCGTCATGTTATTCTTTAAAGTCGATACATAACGATGTCAATATCATTATGTAATAAACAAAACGATATCTATATCAGTGTAGTTATGATTTGAACTAGAACAATATCAATATCGTAAATATTGTATTGAAACAACATAAATGCCGTTATGTTATTTCGTAGATTTGATACACATAGACATTGATATTGTTACATATTAAAAGAAATGACTCCAATGTTATTGTAGTTATGATTTGAACTATAGGGATATCAATGTCATAAATATTTTATTGAAACAACATGGATGTCATTATGTTATTTTTCATGGGTTTGATGCATAACAATATCAATATCGTTACATATTAAGAGAAATGACTACAATGTTGTTTTAGTAATGATTTGGCACGCACGCGTGGTCTATGTCGGTGCGTGCACAACTTTTAGTTGTTCACCACTCGAAACCAAATTGTCCATTAGATGCATGTTCATAACACCCTATGTCGTGCGTGCGGTGCAAGTTTTTCTCGAAACAACATCTATGTTGTTTAATTAATCTATAATGACTTCGATATCGTTATGAAAATCAGTAAAACAGTGTGTATTTGGTACGAAAGCAACATCAATATCATTTTGTGTTTTAGGAATGACTTTAAAATCGTTATGTTAGTTGGTGAAATTTTTGTACTAGAACGACATCAATACCATTTTGTGTTTCACAAACGATTTTGATGTCATTATATGAATGAATGCATTTTTGTGCTGTAACAACATCATTATCGTTGTGTGTCACGGGAACGAAGTTTATATAATTAGGTGAAATGATACTTTTAATTTGATGTAACTACTTAAATGTCATTTTATTGGTTATGGAACAATATCCTTATCTTGTCATGTACGATATTTAAATTTGAAAGTTATAAAGGCCTAAAAATATGAAAAATTCAAATGCATTCAATATCCTTAATCGTCATAGTTGCAAATGCACTAGCAAGTAGATATACAACATACTTAAAATATCAAGTAATTTACACAAAGAAGACTAAGTAGATATACAACATTCTTAAAAAATCAACTACTTCAAACAAACAGAATAAAGAACTACAGAATTATATAAAAACATCAATAAAAATAGCAAAAAAAAATCCAATGCTTGAAGTCCCATGCCAAAAACTCCTCAAACCATTTTTTTTTTTTTTGGTATTCTTTGACATTTGTAATAGTAATCGATGCACAATCTATGAAGCCGAACTAATATCCTTTAGTCTAAGAAGTGATTCAAAGCAGCTCTCCTGTAGCTTTTTATTTTTATTTTTTATTTTTTATAACACTACAAAATGCAAAACAATTACAAATATTAAAATAAGTGATGTCAATAAAACACATAAGAAGAAGATGCATAAGTTGTATAAACCAAGTTAAGCATACAGATTTTTTATAAGAATTTTTTTTTTGTACATATTGCAACTAGTGTAGTATTTCACAACAAAAAAAGTTTCTACTAACATTTTGCTAATACAATTACCAACTTTATAAACAAATGTGAAATTATCATGAAAAATTATGCTTCATTTGACATACATGATAGTTTAGTGAGAGGAATTATGCTTCCCCCCCCCCCCCCCCCCCCCCCCCCCCCCTCAAGACTTAGAAGACAAAACATCAAATCTAGAGAGTTAAACACAATGAGCCTCAAATAAATTTTAACTCACATACATATTTGTCGAAAGAATAAATGACAATGAGCTTCAAGTCACTCTCAACTCACATGCATATTTGGGAAATATGTCTATTATCTCATGTTCAACATCCTCTTTTGTTTCCTATCTCGTCCAATCAAATAAACATTACATTACATTGCAGAGCAAAGTATGATATCAATTTTGAGCCTCATTTTAAGTACATATCACTTTATGAAATATTTTACTCTGTAAGGTGAGCTCATATGGTGAAGTCTCCATTTTCACCAAAATCGGCAACAATACTTTGAATATTATTTAGCATTTCATTTTTGTGAAGGAAATGCAAGACTTTGCGCACCAATTGCTAGGAAAAAAAATGCTAATGTCATTTCTCAAAACAAAACTAAGAAAGTTAGTCAAGTGGGAATCAAGAAACAACATCAAAAAGCAACAAATAGAACCCAATTTTGGAAAATGTCACTAATGGCTTTCACATAATATACTTGAGGGGCGGCCAATTCTAAAGGCAATGAGAAAGCCAAAAACAACATCATCAAAAATTCAAGAGAGATATTGACAAAAAATTATTGTTGCATAAGGAAAATTAACATTATAAAACAACAATTTTGAAAAAAAAATAAAAAATTAATGTGCTAGAAGCTGAGAAGCATTGGGATTAAATCATTTACACACAATCAAGTTGAGTCGGAAAGAAATAGAGCCCAATAGAATTGAAACATGTTTCTAAATAAACATTTGAGTATTTGACATTACCTCCCAAATTTGGTGATGGAGAAAATGACCTGTAGAAATTACTGATAATGGTACCAAGAGGTGATTAACACATTTTCCTTTTTCGATCATATGCATAGGTTACAAATCCTTCTTTGACGCATTTATTGTTTTGATCTGTCATTGCTATGATGCTATCCAGTAAGTCAATTCACACATAAATATTTAAAAACAAAGCATACAACTCAAAAATCAGAGGACGAAATGAGTTTCTCTGCGATGGAGAGAGGGCAAAGAGTGCACTGTACTAGAATAGTCCTCATTATGCCTTTTTTGTTTTATTATTTTACAATGATTCTAGTAATTGGTAGAAAAATTCTTTACTAGAACACACTCATTATTTCACATTGTTTGATTGTTCGCTTCTGATTTGAATTTATACCTTCAAACTAAGCAAAAGTAACCCTAATTTACACATAAGTGTACACCAATTCCATTTACAAACATAAAAAACGACAGATTTGGATGAGCAAGTTCAATACTATAAAGAATAATTACCTCCTCCACTTCCTCAGGTGGTTTATTAAAACTTGAAACCAATTTCTTGGCTTTTCGAAACTCTTCTCCTAGATAGTTTCTCAGCTACAAGCCAATTTCACGATACTCATCAACATTTCTTTCCTCTTCTTGCAGCCTCCTGTGCAATTCATTCGTCTTTTTCCCTTTGCTTAGCTTGCTATTCCTACCTGACATAAAGGAAGAAGATAGATTCGATTTGGTTAGAGAAATTCAAGACTAAGGGGAAAGGAAGAAGATATGTTTAGGACGTATTCAATTGAGATTTTTTAAAGATTTTGGAAATTTAAGAAGTTTTGATGTATTTAATTGAGAGTTTTTGAGTGTTTTTAAAAGTTTGGGTATATTTAAAAGAGATTTTTATAGACTTTTAAAAAGTCTTTACAAGTTACGAGGTATTTAATTGAAATTTTGTAAAAATCTCCACAAATTTTTGGGTATTCAATTGAAAATGACTTTTAGGAATTTTATAACTTAGAGGACTTTCGGAGATTTTTTTGGAAAAAATATAAATAGGAATTTCAAAAAGAAGTCTCTCACCCATCGAGAGATTCATTCTAGCCAAACTCGTTTTTCTCTAGGATTTTCTTCTCCATCTCTTCCAATCAGATAACTTTTCTCTGAATCTTTGCTATGTTTTTTTCTTTACATTATAAGGTACATCTCTTATCTCTCTCTCTGAGTTGGTCAAAATACTCGATATTACTTGATTCGTCAAAAATTTGGTCGATCGCATTTCAGTACCAGTCGAAATTTCCACAAGATTTTACAGACATTAAACAAATTTGCAGTAGATATGATGGTCAAACCTGGATTCATTGTGCCAGAAAAAATTAGGAAAATTACAAAATTTTACCCTTACTTTAAAGTAAGTGATGAAATAAGATTTATTATAATTTTTGTTTTATGTTATCATTAGTATTCTCATGATTTCTTCGTATTTTTTATTATTTTAGGATTGTATTGGAGCTATTGATGGTACCCATATTCTAGCAATGGTAACTGGACGTGATACAAATAGTTATAGAAATCATCCTGGAACAATTTCTCAGAATGTTTTGGCCGCTTGTAACTTTGATTTGGAATTTATATATGTGTTTAGTGGCTGGGAGGGATCAACACATGATTCTAAAGTGTTGAGTGATGCTTTAATAAGGAGAAATGGATTTAAAGTGCCACAAAGTATGACTTTATTATTTCTTTTTTTTCTTTTATCTTATTGTCATAATTATACATGTTATAAGTTATTTGTTAATTTTACAAGTTTTTTATGTTCAGGTAAATATTTTTTGGGAGATTGTGAATTTCCAAATCGACGTCATTTCTTAACTCCTTTTCGAGGTGTCCGTTATCATCTTCAAGATTTTGCTGGTCAAGGTAGTGACCCTAACAATATGAAAGAGTTGTTCAATTTATGTCATGCTTTATTGAGGAACGTAGTTGAGAGGATATTCGGTATATTTAAATCAAGATTCACAATTTTCAAAACAGCTCCTCCATTTCCATATCGTACACAAGCAGAACTCGTATTAGCTTGTGTAGGATTACACAATTTTCTTCGTAGAGAATGTTGTTTCGATGAATTTTCAATTGAACCTGATAACGAAGATTCTTTGTCTTCAATTAATGAGAGGGGAGATTTTGGACCCTTTTTTGAGACTCAAGAACAAGAAAGAGAGAATGCTAATGCATGGAGGTTTCTATAGCAGTTGATATGTGGAATGATGTTGGGAATGTTTAATCATTATTAAAATACTATTATTTTTATTTTGATTATTTGTTAATCTACTTATGTGAATTGAATTTTTTTTTTTGGGAAAAATATTGACAAGAAAAATACGATTTATTGCTTTGCATTTTCAATTATACGAATTGTGAATTATTTGGATATATAAGAAGTTGTTTAACATATTACATTATATATGTTTAATATATATTTTTAAAAAATAAAAGTCTTTAAGAGTCTTTCAAAGTCTCTAGTAAAAGTTTATAGAAATTCATGGAGAACTTCTACTAATTCTTATCAAATTCACTTAAATGTTCACAAAGTTCACGAAGGTCATCCACTTTAAAAAATTTCCAAAAATTTTTAAAAGTTCAAATTGAATACATCCCCTTTAATTTGAGAATGAGATGTAACAAAAGCCCCTTTTCTATTTTCAATTTGGGGATAAATGCTTTTGACGTGAATAAATCTTTAATTCCTTTTTCAATTTTGCTTCTTACAAGGTGGATAAAATGATCTTTTTACCTTTTAAATAATTAAATTTTATTTTAGTTCCGAGTACTTGGTCAAAGCCCAAAGGCCACTTGAACTAAAAGAGATTGAAGGGTGGCATTTCAACTCATTCCCCAAAATCTAAAGAGAAGTCTATATAATTACAAACTTAAGTAATAATGAAATTTTTTGAGTTTGCATCCTGGTGCCTGCTCTGCTTGAGTAAGGGAAATTGAACCCATAGATTGCACGGGCGCATGCTAATCTTTTTTCAACGATTGTAATGTCTGTCAGCGCGAACAAACTTCGCATCACTCACCTTTTGCTCGTCGCATTTCTCTGTTTGGTAATATTAATTGTCTTCCTTTTCAGCCTACTTAATTGGGTCTACATCAATTCATACGTCTTTTTACTTACAAGTTAATCTATGTGTGCAAGTGTGGTTAATCTGGACTGTTACTGTATTTCTGGATTTCTGGGCGTTCTTCAAGTTTATTTTCATTATTGATTTTTTTTTGGGAGATAATTTTTTAGTCTTTTTGGTTATAAGTATTTACTGTCATTCAATTTCAGGGCTAATGTCGTATGACAATTTTTATTCTGTTACTTTAATTCTTACCTTCTGGCTGTTCTTCAATTTAATTTCTGTTACTGTAGCTGGGTCTCTGATTTGCTAAATAAGGAAAGAAGAGAAAGCAACTCCAAGATTCAATATTTTATCTTTTGTTATATTTTCCTTTCGTTGTTAGGAATCGATTTTTTCTAGTTTATGTTGTGCTCATGGTTGAGGTTATCATTTTAACCAAATGCTAACTGTAGTGCCTTTTATGTCATTCTACTAGCTACTATTTGAGCGCAATGCACTCATTATTATCTCAAACTGTAGGAGAGACTAGATTAGAAAGTTCAAGTAGAGTTTGGGAGATTGATGTTCAATAAAAATGATAAAGAAATCCAAAAGGTTGGCATGAAGAGAAATAAACAATGATAGAAGATGTATCTAGTTTACTTGTAAACAACTTGAAGCTTAAGCTTGATTTTGAAAAGGTAAATAAAGGGTGATTTTGGTGGGGAAGATTTTATTGCTAATAATATTTGACCTTAATTATCGAGGGAACATGTTACCATAGGATTCTCTCTCTCAATATAAAAGTATTGATATTTATATATTATAGAAAGATTGACATTAATTATATGTTATTATATTTTTGTTACATTTCATTCAACTCTATTGATGCTCCGGTTTATGTGTTCCAAATAGGCATTTGGAGAAGAGGTTAAGAGTCCAGGGAAATACCCTCTAGTTGTGAGTACCTGGCCCTTCTTGGAAGCTGTTAGAGCGGCCTGGAGAACTGTTGAGAGCGGGCTTTCAGCCATGGATGCAGTTGTGGAAGGTTGTTCTGCTTGTGAGGAATTAAGATGTGATGGTACAGGTAGGAATCTGTTATGAAATGCTTTTTTGGTGAAATAAGTAATCAGTGTTTGGACTACATTAATAGATGTGTTGAAGAACTTTATCTAAAAGCTTAAACTGTCAGCTTCTTAGAGAAGACCGCATGTATACCATTTTAAATCTCATCTTCAACACGTCCCTTCGTGTGTAGGTCTTGTTTTCAACAATATATTTATCATATGATATGGATTTTTGGTCGATTTGACTCAATTTAAATGGTTTCAAGTTTCAACAACATAGATTACGTATGCATGCATCCGAAAATTTATACTCACGTGCATGGACATATAAATCTATCATATGTATAAACACTATAAGTTGTATTTTGTCATTTTAACAAACAAAGTAAGTTTTTTATCTAATGCACGAACAAATCATCAACTGTCTTGCAGCTTTGTCTTGTAAAATCATTCTACTTGGTCGATCATTTTGTTTAGTGAACAGCTGCATTATCTAAATCTTTAGAATGTGTAAGTGTCATCTAGGATGAATGGCTATTATTTCATCCAAAATCTCAAGGAAAAAAAAAGATTGATATAACTCTCGCTGTTTGTGGATGTTGAGTTTTTGTTTGCATGAGAAAAAAGATATCTGCTAACAATGACATTCATCTGAAACTGAATTTCAGCCATGTGAAACCAGAGTTACCTGAAATAGCTAAGCCCCACAGATCATATATTGATTGAGCCTTTCTGAAATTTGGTTCACTGGTAATCTGGAGTGCTAAGCTCTTGTTCAGAATATTCTCTTTAACATCTTCCTTTGCTTTAGTGGTTGTGGGCCAAAATTATTGAAATGAAAAATTAATCATAAAAGTGTAAACTTTTTAAGTTAGTATCTCATGGCACTTTATGCTATTGGTCATATAATACCAAAATTTTGATGATCTAGAAGATTACATATTTTCAAATCCCTGAGAACCTGTCAGTAATGTAATCTGAAGTAGCCTATACCTGCTATACTTCATTTTTTTTTTTTCTAATGAAGTATTCTTGATTCTGTTTATGAATCATAGAGATAGAAAATTGGTTGAAACCTTTGGTTGACGAACCCCTCTCTTTAACTTTGCTGATAAGATCCAATGAGAGATCAAGTTTGATGCTATCAGACAATATGCGATATTCTGCTTGTTCCATTATTTTATAACATTTGAGAACTTTCTTTTTCTTTTTACCCAAAATGAGAGGGTTAGCAGCACGGGTACAATAGCTGTAGTGGCTGTAAATAATGGGCAATCTATGCCTCTTCCAGGGAACACAACGAAAATTATGTGGATGAGACTGCACCAAAAAATGTCCATTTCGTGGAGTCTCCTGTAATACTTTTACTGAACTGGTGATCAAACATTGTAATGAATAAAATGGTGCAAATTAGAAGTTAGAAGAACTTTCCCATAGCCAGGTTGTGGTTTTATACATCTCTTTATCTGAGATAGACCTAATGTCCAGCATTAATGAAACAGGAATGCTTGGTTTTGCTGCATATAATTAGCGTGGGTGGTTTATCTGGTTATCCTATAGTTCAGTCCTTATGGGATTTGTTATATTGTTTTCTACACCATTGATTACAAGGTTTACTTTCTTGAACAGTTGGTCCTGGTGGAAGTCCAGATGAAAATGGAGAAACCACAATGGATGCCATGATAATGAATGGGGTATATGATAATTTCACATTCCTTGTATTTGTTTTTGGCAAGGGTACAAAAATCGGGCATTTATGATATGTTTGTTACTCGATGGCACTGCACAGGATATTGCATAAAATTTAATTATTTTTCTTCATTAATTCTGTCCAATAGTGTCAACATGCCAAACATGCCACTAAATGATACCTACATTCCATATGCTAAGACATGTATAGGTGACAATGGAGGTTGGAGCTGTTGCTGCAATGAGGTATGTGAGTGATGGAATCAAAGCTGCAAGACTAGTAATGCAGCATACTAAACACACAATGCTTGTTGGCGAGCAAGCATCTATCTTTGCCATTTCAATGGGTCTTCCGGGGCCCACAAACCTAAGCTCTGAAGAATCAATAGATAAATGGATCAAATGGAAAGAAAACAAGTGCCAGCCTAATTTTAGGAAAAATGTTCTGCCTGTTGATGATTGTGGTCCTTACCATGCAACGATTACTGTAAACCTTGACGAGAACATATGCTCGAATTCCAATTGGTTGGAGTCTGGTAAATTAGGGTCCTGTCACATTAGTCACCACAACCACGACACAATATCCATGGCTGTCATTGACAAAGTAAGCTGTTCATTTTCCTTCAATTTCTTTTCATTAGTTTGTCTAATTTGGATTGGTTATAATCTTTTATTTATGTTTCTTTTCCAGATGGGACATATTGCTGTTGGTACATCAACTAATGGGGCCACTTTTAAAATCCCGGGCAGGTAATGACAATTTAGCAGAGTTACTAACAAGTGTTAAACCACATGATAATTTTATCTTCTGTGTAGTTTTCACCAATATGTAAGCCACTGTTGGTAGCGATGGGGAAGGTAGTGAAATTATATTCAACAGCTCTGATACATTTTGAAACAATGATGATGTCAAAAATTAGGGATTAAGAAATAATGGATGAATTTGTTATGTACTTGTGTATACCTATTGATGTTAACTGTTACTGAACTCAGACCTATTCTTAATGCTGCATCAACGTGAACGAACTTTTATAATGTCCTAACTTAGCCAACTTAGGTTTTAAACCAATGCTTGTGATCTGAATTAGAAAACTTTTGACTTGAAGGGTTGGCGATGGACCTATTGCTGGATCATCTGCATATGCTGACACTGAAGTTGGAGCCTGTGGTGCAACTGGAGATGGTGATATCATGATGCGCTTCCTTCCATGGTACTTTACTTGAAACCATTCACTGAAACTTAAATATTAATTTTAATATACATTTATGGTACACAAGTTTGTAGATAAGTTGAATAAGAATTCACAGTTTATAAGGTTATGGTCCTTCTTAGTTATTCCTAAGCTTGTTGGATGAGAGCTTCAAATTTCTACTGCTCCGCATAATTTTCTGAAGCTGATGTTTTTATATTGTGAAACTAATATTAGAACTTGCAAAATAGCTTAATAATCAATTTTATTTTGTATTAACATGTTATGGTACTCGTCTGATGAAAGAGTGTCAAAGTAGGAAAGAGAGCTGAGTTAGTGAGAGAAATGCTGGCCTATTAATATTGCATCATCAAGAAGAGATTACCCCTGCTGTGCTAATAGAGAGGCAGCATTTAGGGAAACCTCCACAACTTTTTTTTTTTTTTAATTACTAAATTACTGAAAGAGATGGCGAGGTAGTCATAAATTTAAGGTAAATTGATACAGCCTGTAAAAAGTGTGATACATGGCCCATATGGATAATTCTAAGGCCCAAAACATACATGACCCAGTCTTGATCAATATTTGGGCGAATGATGTCATATTTTCAAGCAGAAACGACCTTTTGGCAAAGCCTTTATGACCATATATATAAAATTACATCATTTAAGGGGTCAAATGCACGTCTTTATCATTTACCAGAATTTTAGGTTTTTTATGTTTGTTAGATTTTTAAATTTTTGCTGTACTTAAATTTTTAATTTTCTTTATTCTAGGATTGTACTTCCAGAATTAGTTTCCAACATTTGTTGTGCGTAATGTTTGTAGTTTGTTCTGTATTTGTTTTATCGGACCAGACCGTAATTGGGTTATATGCATTCTCAAGGGTGAGTGTATCTAAATAGAGGAAACTAACTCTCCTCAACTGTTGGTCCAAATTCTCGTTATTTGCAACTTACAAAAAATTTATAGGAACAATCTTCTTTCAGACTATGCTTGTGAAATTATGCATAGGAAAAGGTTTGTAAGTTGGAGTTCTCGTCTCATTTCTGAACACAATATTTGTTTTAGTAGTGAACCTGTATTCAAGATACAAATCGCAATTGTTCTTGTTCTACAGCTATCAGGTTGTGGAGAGTATGAGGTTAGGGATGGAACCTAAGCATGCTGCTGAGGACGCCATATCAAGAATTGCACGGAAATATCCTGATTTTGTAGGTGCTATATTTGCGGTCAATAAGAATGGAGTCCATGCGGGTGCGTGCCATGGATGGACGTTTCAATACTCGGTAAGGAGTCCAGACATGGAAGATGTAAAGGTTTATACTGTTGTTCCGGAAATTCCAACACCTCAAGGCTGTTGCTTCCCTAGTTTGGCCACAGGAAGTTACAGAGAAATGCATCAATAACATATTCCATATCTTTGAAGATTCATTGTTTATCTAAATTAAATAAGAGATACCGACTTCAAGAAAACGAGGGATCGATACATCATGTGTTCTGGGTGTCAAGGTTGTAATTGTCCAGGACCTTTCACTATATTTGGCAATAAATGTGTTAAGAATACAATAATTTGGCTTGGTTTTTGTAGGGTTTGGATCTAGATTATAAACCCAAAAAATTGCAATACAACAAATAAACTCAAGCATAAAAACAGTAAAGAACACATGAGAATTTTTCGGCCAAAGGCCTGGAGGTTCAACGACCCTTTTAACGCTTAGTCTCCCGTTGAGTATCCATACAGATTAAACTCGAATCCACTATGATGGCCAAAAATGGGCAAAGATTTACAACCATCGAAAACACTAAGTTCTCGAAATCAACAATACAAAAACGATCTCCTCACAAGCAGACTTACAGAAGAGTCTCTCTAAATTTTCTCACAAAATAGCACTAAGAATTTAGGAGAAATATCAAGAACAGAATCGAGAGAGAGAGAGAGAGAGAGCAAAATGCACACAGCCAAGAGATAGAAAAGGAGAGTCTAACCTTAACCTTAAACTTACAAGACTTTTATAAGTGATAAGGGATCCAACGGTTTAGACCACGCCACTTGTCACCCATCCAGCAGCCTTCTTGTTATGACAGAAAAGGCGTGTTTGTTAGAGACACGTTAAGGTCGTTCCAGATGCTTCTCCAAAATCGGGTTATAACATTGGGCCAGGCTACTACTTCTATTGGGCCACAAATGCAGCAACAATTTCTTACAATCTTCACCTTTGCTGTATTTTGTTTCTGTACTATGTGGATTCAGACTTAATACTCGTACTTCACTTGCTCTTATTACCTGTTCACAAAGAAAGAGAAATTAGCAAGTTTCGAGATTTAATAATCTCAAACAATCTAAAATTTTTCCAATTGGTATTACCTTTGTTCCTGCATCAGCAGGATTTACCTTTGTAGAAATCTTAACCAGTTTAATATCACTATTATTGACTATATCTCTAATAAAATGAAATTTAACATCAATGTGTTTTGATCTATCATGTAAGATTTTACTTAAGTAAATAGCACTTTGATTGTCAGAACACAACTCCACCTCATTTTCTACAAGATCTAATTCACTTAACAAACCTTTCAGCCAAAGTTCTTCTTTTATAGCTTCAGTGACAACAATGTATTCTGCCTCCGTAGAGGATAAAGCTACCAATTTCTGAAATTGTGATTTCCAGCTAATAGAAGTATTATTAATCACATAAAAGTATGCAGTTGAAGATTTCCTATTATCAATATTACCAACAAAATTAGAGTCAACATAACCTCTGAGTTTAAAAAACCATCCTTATTTGTTTTAAACGTGAGTCCTAAATCACATGTTCCTTTCAGATACTTAATCAGATTTTTCATGCATTCCCAATGAGACTCACCTGGATTACTCATAAATCTACTTAATACACTTACTGCAAAAGTTATATCAGGTCTTGAACATACCATGACATACATGACAGACCCAACTGCATTGGCATATGGCACATTCAATATTCTTTTAAGTTCATGTTCTGTTTTAGGTGATTGATCAGCAGATAACTTCATGCAGCCAAACAAAGGTAAACTAATAGTTTTGGCATTTCCAAGAAAAAATCTTTTCAGCACTTTTTCAATATAAGATTTATGTGTTAAAAAAATTTACCATTAATTCTATCTCTTATTATTTCCATACCCAAAATCTTTCTAGCAGGACCTAAGTCTTTCATTTCAAATTTAGATTTCAGACTTTCTTTTATTGAGTTAAAGGTGACAGTGCTATAACCAACCATCAACATATCATCAACGTACAGAAGAAGATAAAAGAATTTAGATTCATTATTTCTTTTAAAGTAGAAACAAGGATCTTACCCAGATTTCTCAAATCCCAAGTTTTGTATAAAAGAGTCAAACATCTTATACCATTGCCTTGGTGCCTGTTTTAGACCATATAACGATTTGTTTAACAAACACACTAAGTTTCTTTTATACTTAACTTCATATCCTTTAGGCTATGTCATATATATGGTTTCATCTAAAGATCCATATAAAAATGTAGTCTTCACATTAAGCTACTCTAACTCTAAATCAAATTGAGTTACAATGTCAAGTAGAACTCTAACGGAAGTATACTTTACTACATGTGAGAAAATTTATGTGTAATCTATACCCTTCCTTTGAGTGAAATTTTTAGCTACTAACCTTGCTTTGTATCTTCTATTATTAATTTTCAATTTACCCTCTTTGACCTTATACACCCATTTACAATCAATCAATTTACACTCTTCAGGTTTCTCAACCAAATTCCAAGTTTTGTTTTTGTATAAAGAGTTCATCTCATCTCCCATGGCTTCAACCCATTTTTGAGACTCATTGCAGGTTACAACTTCTTCATAAGAAGTTGGTTCAAGGTCAGAGTGTTCATAATCAGATTGTACAGATACAAAATCTGCATATTGATATCTAAGATGAGGTCTTATCTCCCTTATCTCCCTATCTCTAGCAAGTTGATAATCTTGCAGAACATGTGCATGATTTAGAAATTGATTATTGTCCAAAACTTTAACATCTGGATTCAAGTGAAGTATATTTTGGGGCTGCTCTACTTCGAAGTGGGCCTGCTCATTAACATTTTCATTATTAAGGTCAATTTCTGTGATAATAAAGTCATCATCCCTCACCTTTAATTTGTATTGTCACTAAGACATGGAAAATCTTCATCATTAAATATTATAGACCTACTTATTATCACCTTATAGCCACCAAAATTTCTTAACCAAAGTCTATAGCCTTTGACTCCTTCTCCATATCCTAAGAATACACACTTCTGTGACCTAGGGTCCAATTTTGTTTCATTATGATGTGCAAAGGCAGCACATCCAAAAATTTTGAGATAGGAGTAGTCAGGCATAGAACCAGACCATATCTGTTTAGGGATTTTATTATTCAAAGAACTGGAGGGACACCTATTAATCAAGTAACATGCAGTTTTAACTGCTTCCCCAAAAAAAAACCTTAGGCATGCCTGAACTAATCAGCATGCATCTAGTCCTTTCAAGAATGGTTCTATTGTATCTCTCAGCAACCCCATTCTGTTGAGGTGCGTAGGTGACAGTTTTATGTCTCATTATGCCCCTTTCACTACTGTATTGATCAAATTCGGTGATGCAAAATTCCAGCTGATTATCAGTTCTAAAGACCTTAAATTTTCTTCCTGTTTGGTTTTCAATCAAGATATTCCATTGCTTAAAGATTGAAAAAGTGTCAGATTTTGATTTTAGTAGAAAAGTCCAGACTTTCCTAGAATAATCATCTACAGTTAGGAGATAATATCTGTTACCAGACACAGTAGACACAGGTGCAAGTCCCCACAGGTCATTGTGTATGTATTCTAGGATATTTTGGGACTTGTGAATACCTGACTTGAAAGGTAACGTAACTTGTTTTCCAATAATACAATGTTCACAAAAAGTTAATTTTTGAACATTGTCTTTCCCAAAGGCCCCTTGACGTGAAATGAATTTTAACCCCCTTTTCACCAAGATGACCAAGCCTTTTGTGCCATAATTATGATTTGTCAGAATGTACGGCAAGATTAACCAGATTATTAGTAGGAGTATGTTCCATATCTATGACATAGATCCCATTGTTTTTGGGTGAACTGATAATAAGATTTTGATCTTTGAATATGTTTGTGAAACCATTCTTAATTTCAATCTGATATTTTTCATCATCTAGAACACCTAGTGATATCATATTTCTTCTTAATGCTGGAACATATCTAGTATGTTTCAACATCAAACAATGACCATTCTTCAATTTTAGAAAGATATTACCCATGCCTTGAACAAGACAAGATTCATTGTTTCCAAGTTTTACAGAACCTTCCTCAAGATTGGTGAAATTAGTGAACTAACTTTTATTTGAGGTCATGTGAAAGGAACATCCTGAATCAAGGACCCAGTTCTGATCAATCCTTTCACTTGAAGATACATAAGCCACACCAATGCTGGCCCCAACTTCTTTACAAAAAGTAGCCATAGATGAGGAACCAATTTCAAATTTTGGGTTGTTTTTCTTGTCATTACATTTCTTGAAGCAGTCTTTAATAAGGTGGTCTGTCTTCCCACAATAGTAGCACTTTTTATTCTTTGTCATAACTCTATTGAATTTTGTATCATTTCCTTTGTTATTAGTCCATTTCTTCTTAACAAAATTTATGTTTTTGTTATGATTAGATTGAATATAGTTGCTTACACGTTTTCTCTGAGTGTTTTGGTTAACATTAACACTCTCAACATGATAGACTTCTTTATGTTCAGATTTAGACTATAGTTCCCTGTTTAGAAGAGAACTATGGATAATTTCAACAGTTAAATCACTCCTACCATATTTCAAGGCATTTCTAATGTCCTTGTATTTATCTCCTAAAGCATTAAGCAGACCAACCACTTTTTGCTCATTAAATATCTTCTCACCACAGTTTGTAAGGTTCTGGACGATCTTATTAAATCTATCCATGTTTTCTTCTGCGTCAAGATTATGATCAAATTTAAAGCTAAAGAACTGTCTCCACAGAAAACATTTATTAGGTAGGGATTTAGTGAGATATTGTTTCTCTAAGGCAGTCCATAACTCTACAACAGTTTTGATTTCTCCTACTTTTCTAATGACAGAATCAGATAAGTGAAGAAGCATGATACTCCATGTCAATTCATCTTGTTCGGTTTTCCTATTTTCAGATAGGTTTTCTGCCCAAGACTCATCAATGACCTTAGCACATTTAAGCTGTAACATAAGGGCTTTCATCTTCTGACGCCAGAGACTGAAGTCTCATTTCCCATCCCACATTTGAACATCTATCTTAGAAGTAATAATTTGCAACAATGTGACAATTGTGCGAAGGTGTAAAGCAAACAGGAATATGTCACACAGATCAATACATGATATTCCAATCACAGAATCAAAGACTAATATCGAGTTTACAAAGGATATATGATACAAGAATATACTGTAAGCTAGAAATACTTATACTCAGTAAGCACAAACGAAATTAAATCGCAGCAGATATACCTTTACAAGTTGAATGCACAAGAGATATTTACCTAATTTAAACACAAAGCTCAAAGAATTACAGGTTAGTATACTTCCAGTTATACAAACAAAATAAGTGTTTCACAATTATAAGCATGCACACAGCATCAATAATCACAAAACAAGAATCAAACTACTCAAATTCTTGAACTAGAAATCTTCAATTCCCTCAGCTTCTAGGTTCTCGAGTGGATCCCTAGACAAAGGCAAATTAAGGAAGGTCCAAAAATAGGTTTTCGAAGAAGGTATTGAATTTGCAGATTTAAAAAAAAAATTACCCAAAACGTTTAAGAAAAATTGCTCACACTGATTTTTGAAAAACAGTTTGTATGTTGGTAGATCTTCAACAGATTTGCCGATTTTTCTTTAGGCCGAGAGAGAAAAAATAACTAAGAGATTTGAGTATCAAAAAAAGTTTGAAGAAATGAAGTTGAACGATTTTTGAAAGCTCTGTTCACAAATTTTTTTGAAATAGTTTGAATGTTGGCAGATCTTCACAGATCTATCGATTTTCTTTAGGCCGAGAGAAAAACACAAAGGATTCGAGTATCAAAAGTTTGAGAAACTGAAGTCAAACGATTTTAAAAGTGCTCTGATACCACTGTAGGGTTTGGATCCAAATTATAAACTTAAAATCGCAGAACAAATAAACTAAAGCATAAAAACAATAAAGAACACATGAGAATTTTTCGGTCAAAGGCTCTGGAGGTTCAGCGACCCTTTTAACGCTTAGTCCCCTGTTGAGCATCCATACAGATTAAGCTCGAATCCACTATAACGACCAAAAATGGGAAAAGATTTACAACCAGCGAAAACACCAAGTTCTCGAAATCAACAGTACAAAAACGATCTCCTCACAAGCAGACTCATAGAAGAGTCTCTCTAAATTTTCTCACAAAATAGCACTAAGAATTTAGGAGAAATCTCAAGAACAAAATCGAGAGAGAGAGAGAGTAAAAGGCACGCAGCCAAGAGATAGAAAAAAGATAGTCTAACCTTATCCATAAACTTACAAGACTTTTATAAGTGAGATAAGGGATCCAACGGTCTAGACCACGTCACTTGTCATCCATCCAGCAGCCTTCTTGTTATAACAGAAAAGGCGTGTTTGTTAGAGACACGTTAAGGTCGTTCCAGGTGCTTCTCCAAAACCGAGTTATAACATTGGGCCAGGTTGCTGCTTCTATTGGGCCACAAATGCAGCAACCATTTCTTATAGTTTTTAGTTTAATAAAAGATTATGAAGTTTTGTACCAGTGAAATTTTAAGAACATTTGACGGGCAGGTAATAGTAATATTTGCTAACAATGTAGTGTTCGAACTCAACTTGTAGCTGCTTGTTTTCTTGCATGATTTGCAAGACCGAGACCACTAAAGCCCGAAAATAATAAACTCGGACTATAATAAAGAGAATTAAGTTATTTGTACAACTTTTGTTGACAATCATTGTTGACAACTTTGGTGTTGTCAAAATCTGAGCCATTGAATTAAAAAAAAGTTTTTAACAATTTTTAAAATGAATGAATGTGATGTTTTTAAATGTGAAGTTGTCAACCAAGACGTCAAAGATTGCTTTTCCTTTGGTTCTATCCTTCTAAAACGCATTTTTATTTGAAGTTATTTTGTCTAGACTTTTTCACTACAAATAGTACTTTTACTCTTTTCTTTCGTGTTTTGCTTAGCAAAAATATTTTGATGATGCTTGTGTAGAAGAAAAAAGTTGTCTTTTAACGTACTCTTAAGGTCCGATCTTATTATAAGTTTACTTGTTAAATGGATAATAACTAACTTAGTGTGTGGTTGGAAAATTTTATAATTGCTTATAAGTTAGTCGAACTTTTTTTTTATTCATATATTTCGTAAGATTTACAATTTTTATAAACTTTTTAACTTCAAATTTTTTAGGATCCATGGCATATAAAACTTAGGATGTTGGCATAAAAAATGTTTCTTAGAAAAGAAAATATTTTCCTTATTTTGAGGAAAATAAAAACTTAACGTGCATTTGATTTGTCATTTTAAGGTTATTTTCAGTTTTCAATTTTCGAGAACACTCAAAATATGTTTGGTATATTATTTTTAAAAAAATGCTATTTTGAAAAAAGGAAAACTTTACAGCACAAAACTTAAAATGATTTTTTGACGTTTTGGGCGTTTTCAATAAAAATATTTAAAAAATTCAAAATAAAGAAAACGAACTTAAAAACTTTTCAAATTAAAATAATTAATAAAATCACACAAAACTTACCAAAATACAAATACCCCCCCTCTCTCTCTCTCTCTCTCTCTCTCTTCCCATGCTCCTCCAAAATGTCATAAAACTATTTCTGAAGTTTTTAAACCAAACGCGTTTTCTAATTTTTTGTTTTAAGAAATAGATTTTCAAAATGACAAAACAAACAATTTTTTTTGCAACGTTAAAATAATCCTTCAAAACAAAAAATATAAAATGAATTCAAAACTAAAAATAGAAAATAGAGACGCAAACCAAACACACTCCTACTTTCCCCAAAGTAAATGTTTCATCAAAAACAAGAGAAACTATGCATATTTTCAAAGACTGTAAAATATTTTCCAGAGGAAAAATGACAATTACACAATCCAGAAATTAAAATTTGGGTGAAAAATTTCCCAATCAAACACACTCTTATAAGTTGCCATCTTGGTTTGTGCTCGACTATGTTGTTTTAGTATATTATTAGGATGTGTTTGATTGACTTTTTTTAAATAAAAAATGTCATTTTTTTTCACCCAAATTCATATTTTTGGGATGTTTGATTGACATTTTTTCATGAAAAATATTTTCCAAAATTTGATATATGACCATATTTTTCTAAAAAATAATGAAAATATTTTCTTTAGGGAATGATATATTTTTATTTTTTAGATAATTCACGCTCTCACGCATCTATCCCTGTCATCTCTATCCATCAATAAATGATGAAGAAGTATAATATTTTTTAAATAAAAAATTGAACTAATCAAATACATTTAATTAATAATTTTAATGTCTAAATCTTATTTTCTTTCCATACTTGCAATCAAACACACCTTTAAATATTGTGAAAATATACTCACAAGAAAATGTATAAGTAAAGCCCTTCGACTATGATTCTTTCATATTCATTTTCATCTTGACATTCTTTAAATTTTATTTTATTTTATATTTCTATATAATTTCATACTTTTTAATCATACATTAATGGTTCGTTTGATTGCAAATGTAGAATTTGAGTGAAAAAAAATGAATTATAAGAAATTAAATTGTTTATAATTTATTTTAATGAGAATTGTAATTAATTGTATTTAATTGTTATAATTTTTCACATGAAAAATGTTGAAAGTTTGGTGCTTGTTTGATTTTATTTTGTATGAAAATTGTCAATAAAAGTGATAATTTTTTTTTTACCATTCAATTGTCAAAAAAATAAAAATTATCATACCGAATACCATTCGTTTGACTTTGTTTTGCATGAAAATTGTTAGTAAAAGTAATAAATTTTTTCACTATTGAGTTTAAAATTTTTTCTAATTGTCAAAAAAATAAAAAGCTGGAAAATTAATTACTACCACAAATAAAGGAATTGAAATTCCTTAAAAGTGAGGAAAATTAGTCATGTGCAGCCACTTTAGGAAAACCAATTCCTAGAAAATTAATTGCTATCAAACATGACAAAAGTTAGGAAATGGAATTGGTTTCCATTTTCCATGGAATTGAAAGCCTATCAAACATTGCCTAAAAAAAATTATAGTTTTTCACCAATTAAATTTTATTAACAAGGAAGATGTCAATCATAATGTAGAAATACGACGTACAAGTGACTTTATCTAAGTAAAAATAAAACTCCTCTTGGGGTGGTCGAGTTGATGAAGTAGGAAAGCGCGGAAACCTTTGATCACGAGTTTGATTTTCCCTACAAACATTTTATCAGTTGAGCTTGTCGCATCAGATTTGTCTAATGTGATTAACCTGACTGATGTGATTTGTAAGCTATTACGTCAACTCGATGATTTATCTAGTGTGCACCTGAAAGATAACGACAGCGAATTTCCCTGTCATAAAAAAAAAATAATAATAAAAAATTAAAGGGCCAAAAAATTCCTTAGCTACTATTTAATAATATCCAATGTTTCCTTACAAAAAAAAAAAATAATAATAAATAAATAAAAATTACTTGCACTCGTTTGATCTCCATTGTTTCTAAATTATATTTTTTTCATTTTTTATTTAATCATACATTTTTTAATAAAATAATATTACACGCAAGTATAAATTATTTTATCATATTTTAATAACACATGTTCATCAATATGCTATTTTAATAGGATTTTGCTAGTTGTATAATTGGGAATGATAATTTCGATTGACAATATTCTTATAGGAGAAGCGCTCACAATTTTTTTATTCATCGTGAAGTCCCTCTCTTGTTTCACCTTCTAATTCTCAATTGTAAGTGTAGCATTACCCATTTTAATATGTACCAAAAAAATGGGAAGGCCCTAGAACTCGACTCCTCGGGTTTCTCTCTCTCGGGTGACGTTTGAATTATAAAATCAGTCTCTCTCCAAATGGGAATTTGCTCATGTCCCAACGTGAGTTTCCCTTGACTTTCCTTAATTTATAGGAAAATTGGCGAGATTTATCTGGGGAGTTTCAGATTCTGTATACACCTAAGCTAAATTATTCATGGAGAGAAAGGAAAATGGTTATTCGCCGGATGATTCTCACCCAACGGCACTTTTTAATGATGGCGGTGAAGAGTCTGTTTTGAGCTCTTATTTTTTATTGGATACTGTTGGAGAGGTCGTTCTCACCCAGAATTCAGATGGATTGTCTTGGCAATTGATTGAATCTTTATCTGATGTAAGTTTATTTCTTTGAATTAAAAATTTAATATCTCTATTGCTTTGTCCTTTATTATGAATGAATTTCTTGGCCTGCTGATCCTTTTATTTATTTATTTTTAAATGGATAGATTCATCCATATTAATTATTATTTTCATTATATATTCTTTACTATGACAGTGACAAATCATCTAAATGGTTAAATGCTGATTCCTGTGATGCTCTGTTTGTTTGTTTCATATGCCGTGATTTGACTTCTGTTGTCTTGTTTTTATTTCCCATTATGGTTTCTGGTTATTGAAGATAATTGCTTTTTCGTTGTCCTATAAGGCTATCGAAATATTTCCAAGAGAAGACACCCTTCTGAGAAACTTTCCAGCAATTTTCTTCAATAAATGGCAGTTCTAGCATAAAATCCCAGTGGATTTGACCATCACTTCAGCCACCTAAAAATCTCATTAACAGCAATGTCAAAAAGCGTTAGGGATCCTATTTTGAAGCCATACCACTCATGAAACGTTGAACATGTTTTGCTAAGCTTAAAAAGTTCTGTTGTAAGTAAATGAGTTTTAAAGTCAGCTTTAAGACAAATAATTTTCGTATTTGTTAAAGATGGAAAGAAGGAAGTTACTTATTTCAAAGTGTTGAATCACTTGATCTAAAAACTAAAGTTGTTAAGAGATGGTCGCATTTATATTACTTAATCTTATATTCAACACTCCATCTTGCGTATAGGTGAGATTCATTTTTCCCATACTTGAACTTAGAACCTTTGGTTGCTCTGGTACCATGTTGAACCATTTGATCTCAAGTTTAAGCTTTTAGAGAGGTCATATGCATATCATTTAAATCTTATCTTCAAGACAAAGTAAGGTAAGATTTATTTTCAAAATAAGTAACTTTTTAAGTTAAAGTGAGGAAAAAGTAATATATCCAAATATCTTTGGAGCATAAAGTTACTTACAAAAAACTTTTACATTTTCTAAGACAAACATGCTGACAATCACTGAACTGGTAAATATGGAGGACTCAGGCCAAAGATTTCTAATTCCCTTCGTGACACTCACACCATTAGTCATTGAACAAACTTTCAAACACTAGTTCCTTAACCCACTATTATACTTATTAGCAATCAAATTAAAGCACTCTGTTCATATGCAAACCTCCAAAGTCTCTTGACAGAAACTAAATCTCAACTTAGATTTCCCCTCGTTTCACTGGGAATTTAATCGTATTATAGACTATCTAATAATTTTTTCTCATCCTCTTTGAAGAATTTTCTCTAGTTTCTCAAACCTCTTAGCAATAGAAACTGGAATAGAGAAGGATTTGTGGGGAAATTGGTCAACCTGCATAATGGTAGAGTTGACTTCCCTTCCTTCGACAGATAATTTGTGTTCCACCTGCAGCATATGCTTAAAATTTTTGATGATACGATTCCATACCTCCAGACTTAAATTCCGACTCCAAAGGTATCTCCACATAAGCAGCTGGTAGAGTCCCCCACTTAGACTCCATAACCTCAGCAAGTTCAACCAGGTTTGAATTACCTTTTACAAAGAATCAACTAAGGCCTCTTGAACCTTTAAAATGAAACTGCATATACATTGATCAAGGCACAGAATATTTTATAGATATGAAAAAAATCCACTGTCTTCAAATTTTTGAAAATTTCATGCAGTCTGTCACATGTGCCAAAAAGTGCAAGTTTATGTTGCCATATGCCTTATTGATATCCAGTTCGAAAAGTACACCATTAACCCACATTGAGTCTGGAATCCACAAGTTCATTAGCCATCAGAATAGCCTCCGAGATTTGTCATTCACCCTCAGAAGCTTTATGTGAATCAGAAAAATTATATTTTTAATCAATTTCTTCGATCTGCATGAGACCACCGTTTCAATTTTCTTATATGCTGTTGGCTTGAATCTATTATGTCCTCTATGATATTCTTTTGGTGAAGCACGCTAAGAGAGTAATCAATATGTTGTTTTGGTAGAATTTTTATTTTTATTTTTTTTAAAAATAAAATTCTTAACTTTCATAACATATGCCATTTCTCAATAACGTGTAAGAAGGCCTTGGTGAGAACTCGTCACTCCCAGGCTCCCTGTCAATCCACTTGAAATAGCAAAGTTCACTACTTCCACCCTGGCCTTCAAACTTCCCATGATCTCGGCAACATAAGAGATGGCAGAGGCTCTTTTGTATTTATAAGTTGTATTGCAAACTCTAATATCCATCATAAAATCTTATCTGAGTGAAAGTCTTGCGTGTTTATCTTTTTACTTGTTTTATTTAAAAACTTAATAATTGAATCCTATAGGAGACTCTTTTGTGGACTGTGGTAACCTAGTTATGAGTACTGGCGAATATAATCTGCAATATTTTTCTTATTCTATTTCAATTTTTTTAGGCATAAAAGTTAGACCTTGGGATTCCATGTATTGCATGTGGATCATTCACAAATATTTTACACCTATCTTAGTGGAGATTAACTGATGGCATTTTCTTTTAATTACATCAGGAAAAAGATGAATCATCTTGTTTGGGCGTAAGATTTCTTACAAAGAGTGGAACCGAAACCAAGTTTTCTGATGTTTATGCTGTTGAGTTCCTTGGACGGGGTTTGGTGCATGAGCCAGTTCGTGGTGCTGGAGGTTGTATTTTGGGTCATTCATCTCAGGTTATACTCGTTCTCTAATTAGTTTTACATTTCCACCTTTATAACATAAAAAGAATTCCTTGGATAGTAAGTTTTTATCTTCTGCAGCAGATGTATCGTTGTACAGTGCATGCTGTCCAGAGGTCGAAGACCCTCCCCTCTCTTTGGACTCCATCTGTATACACTTTCGGTCATAAGAACTTGGAGATCTGTAAGACTTGGGTTAATCAGATCAATGCTTCAATGGATATGGATTCTAAGCGACCTAAGAATCTTTTGGTATATTTCACTTTCTGTTACTAGTTGATTGTTTTTCAAATGTTTTGTTGTAACATAAAAAGGAAATAAAATAGTAGAAAAGTTTTTTCCAGACTTTGTTTGTGATTGACTAGGTTTTTGTTCACCCAAGGAGTGGGAAAGGAAATGGATGTGGAATTTGGGAAGAATTAGCTCCAATATTTTCTAGGGCTAAAGTGAAAACAAAGGTAATTTCTAACTTATTTACTGCTGCTTATATATGCTTTGGATGTAAAATGTATTTAGGATCTTTTACACTGTCTAGATGCTTTGATGCATGGTCATTTTCAAGCATGTTACTAATGATGTGATAACAAACATTTTCTTCAGATTGTTGGGCTATATGTTTATGTTAAATTCATCTTATCGTAAAAGTTTTTTCTGAAGATCTAGGCGGCGTGTCTCATCCATTTATTATTTTTTTGTTTTTGGGTACGGCTACATTTCGAAATAGCCAAGGAACGAGGAAAGGGGAGAAGTTGATGTGACCCCACGTAGCAATTGTAGCTACGAAATCCACAAAAGATTGATTCAAACTCAAGAAAGCCAAGAATCAATGTTTAGAGTTTGACCCAAAAATATTGAATTAAAGAACCAACACAATCGTCGACAATATGCTGACCTCGTGATCACAAGATTCAAGAATCCCACCTGGTTTGTTTGAATGCCACAACAAACAAATCTTGATAAGTTCGAAATTAGTTCAATGAAGAACAAAGAGTTGAAAGCAAAATATGCTCACAATTAATTCTCTCCAATTGATGTATGAATAAAGTTTTTAACGAAGTAAATAATGCGTTCTATTTTATAGGGAACTCATAAAATCCTAGCAAAAAATGGAATTAAGGTCTAAATATACTAAAAGATACCATAAATTAGAGTTTTAACATAAATAAAATATTTAACGGAATTTGAAATATCTGCTTGCCAAAATGTACTATGCGGCCGCATAATATAAGTTTATGTGGTCGCATAGATCAAATTGATCCTCTGGCTGAAGTTTCTGCATATAGGCATGCGATCGCATGCCTATTTCAACTATGCAGTCGCATACTTGAATTTTTTAGGTCCTCCTTCCGTCGCTTGAACCAAGTTGATCCACCTCATGTCTTCTACCGAGCCCAACATGAAACTTGTTCTTTGGTATGTTAATTTCAACCTCTTGGACTCTGCAACTTGAACAAGTGATTGCATGGCTTTATTAACTCTAATTAATCTCGAACTTGCCATTAGCCTCTTCTCAACTAACATTAAACTCTTGATAGCTCGTTGCCTTTCTTGGATCCCATCAAAAGCTAAGCTATGCCGATGGAAGAGGAGACTGCACTGATAAGAGACGGCGCTTGTTCAAGAGAACTGGCGGTGAATCAGGGTAAGGTGTTAGGAGCAGAATTATAAGACACAAATAGAGGCAAAATAGGAATATTTATTAACTGCAAAGTCTTGATATAAATACAACTGAAATCCTGTCCAATTCGAGAGAACAAATCGGCAATAAGGAATTCAACGATAATTCAAGATATCCAAACCAAAACAATTCCAAGGATATTTATAGTGCATATCCTGGTGTATTATTTGCTACAAACATTACTAGGTTCCTAGAAAGTAGGAGATATTGTGGAGAATGTGCCTGGAACGTGCAGGTGATAATGGAAGGAGTTGGGATTGTTCTTCAGCCACATCTTCATCGTGTAGACCAAGCAACTGAAACAGCTGGAGTTGGTCTTCTGCTCTCCCTTTTCTTCTCGAATATACCCGCAAGGGTGGAACCGTATCAGTACTTTCCCCCTGGAAACTCGACTTGGCCTCAAGGCGAAAAGAGGGAAACTGACCAGCCATAAGATCGTAAGTTTCCCAGCTACCCTCTTCAAAAGGTTGGCCTTCCCATTGAACTAACAGTTCCAAAGTGGGAACACCAGCTTCCTTAACCCAACGATGCGATATTATTTTGGCAGGAGAAAGAATGAGTTCCCAATTAGAAGTAATGGGAAGGGGAACCGGTGGACAAGCTGGTGTTTGTCCCAGAGCTGGACGAAGTAGCGAAACATGGAAGATGGGGTGTACTTTAGAAGAAGCTGGAAGTTGCAATTCATACGCTACTGGGCCAACACGCCGAAGAACTTTGTAGGGGCCAAGAAATCTGGGAGAAAGTTTCTCATACCGTCGTCTAGCAAGTGAGAGCTGGCGATACGGTTGAATTCTTAACAAGACAGAGTCACTGACATTGAAGCTGAGCTCCCTTCGTTTGGAATCAACTTGTGCTTTCATTCGTGATTGAGCCTTCAAGATATTTTCTCTCAAAAGTTTCAGCATGTCATCACGAAGAATAAGCTGCTCTTCTAGCTCAACAAGGCGTGTTTCTCCTGGAACATAGGGATGGAGTGGTGGAGGATCTCTCCCATAGACCATTTTAAAAGGGGTGGTTCCTGTGGAAGTGTGAAAGCCGGTATTGAAAGAATATTCAGCCCAAGGAAGAAATGTACTCCATTCAGTAGGCTGTTCATGAGCAAAGCAATGCAATTAAGTTTCCAGACACCGGTTGACCACCTCGGTTTTGCCATCAGATTGAGGATGGTAACTAGTCCCCATTCGCAAGCGGGTTTTGCTTAATCTGAAAAGTTCCTGCCAGAAATTGCTGAGGAATATGACATCTCTATCAGAAAGGATAGACCTTGGAATGCCATGGAGTCGGACAATCTCCCTGCAGAAATGTTTAGCAACTATTTTCGCAGTAAATGGATGAGATAAAGGAATAAAATGTGAGTATTTACTGAGGCGATCTACTACCACCAAGATAGTATCAGACTTCTTAGATTTAGGAAGACCAACAATGAAGTCCAGAGAGATATCTTCCCATATTCTGTCCGGTACAGGTAGAAGTTGCAGAAGACCAGCAGGAGCCAAAGCTTGGTGTTTGTTCGGTTGACACGTTAAACAATTTTGAACATAATGCTTGATGTCGTGTTTCAGACCCGGCCAAAAAAAATTGGAAGAAAGCCTTTTGAGAGTCTTCCAAGTATCCTCCATGACCCGCAGACAAAGAATCATGAGATTCAGATAAAAGTGTCTGCCTCAAAGGTGCATTGTCAGGAATAACCAAACGATGCGTGTAATATAGTTTTTGGTCTGCCACCTGAAAGTCTGGATAAGAAGTGGAATCTTTGGAGAGTGACTTCATAATCTCGCTGGTGTAAAGATCCAGTTGAAGAGCTTCCTGCAAATCCATAAAGTCCAATGAAACAGGAAGAGCCAAAGCAAGCAAGTCTGCATGTCGAGGACGTTGGGAAAGTGCATCTGCTCCTTTGTTTTCCTTTCCAGCCCGGTAAATGATAGAAAAATCAAAGGGGAGCAGCTTTATGAGGAGTCTTTGCTGCTCGCTGGTGGTAGCTCGTTGCTCCAATAAATATTTGAGACTATAATGGTCCGTTTTGACAAAGAAGTGGTGGCCCAGCAGGTAATGTTTCCACTTTTGTAATGCCAGAATGAGAGCCAATAACTCTCTGTCATAAGTGGATTTCAAACGATTGGAGAAGGAGAATCCTTTGCTAAAATATGCAATGGGGTGGTCAGATTGAAGTAATATTGCTCCAATTCCTTCAGATGATGCATCACATTCTATAGTAAATGGTTGACCAAAATCTGGTAGACCCAGTACAAGGACCAAAATTAATACCTGCTTGAGCTTTTGGAAAGCAGATTCAGCATGTAGAGACCATTGGAAGCCATTATTCCGTGTAAGATCTGTCAAGGGCCTTGTAATGACTCCATAATTCTTCACAAATCCGCGGTAATACCTGGTTAATCCCAAGAACCCAGGTAGCTCCTTCACGTTGGTTGGAGTGGGCCATTCAAGGACTGCCTGAATTTTCTTGGGGTCAACAGCTACGCCTTTAGCAGAAACCACATGTCCCAAAAAAAATATTTGGGTTTGACCAAATAAGCATTTTGAACCTTTAGCGTAATATTGGTTGTCTTGGAGAAGTTGCAAAGTGAGCTGTAAATGGTGAATGTGCTGCTGAACTGTTGAGCTGTAGATATAAAAAAAAAAAAACCAAAATGAATCTGCGGAGATATGGTCTGAAGAGGTCGTTCATGGCGGCTTGGAAAGTCGAAGGAGCATTGGTGAGACCAAACGGCATTACGATAAACTCGTAATGGCCAGAATGGGTGCAGAAGGCGGTTTTGGGGATATCAAGAGGATTGACTCGAATCTGATGATAACCAGAGCGCAAGTCAATTTTTGAAAAAATGGTTGCCCCGTGTAATTCGTCAAGGAGTTCATAAATGTTGGGTATAGGATATTTATCAGGAATGGTGATGTTGTTTAAGCTTCGATGATCAACACACATACGCCAAGAATTGTCTTTCTTCTTGACTAGGAGGACGGGACAGGCAAAGGGGCTAGTACTTGGGCGTATAAAACCTGATCGTAATAATTCAGAAACCTGATTTTCAATTTCAGATTTTTGAAAATATGGGTAATGAAAAGGTCTAATATTAGGGTGCTTAGAATTTGGAAGTAAAGGGATATTGTGGGTATGGGAACGAAAGGGCGGTAGGGAATTTGATTATTGAAAGATAGATTCAAAACTATGAACTAAATTTTGAATATTTGAATTTTGAACAGCGGGAGTACCTTGTATGTCACCCTCTTTGGATAAATACTGGAAGGTAGCTTCAGCCTTTGCCTTATGAGGGACCCCCTGCAACTTATATTGCTTCCCATTAAGATGGAAAATGAGGAACATCTCATTCCAATTGGCTTGAATTGTGTTTAGAGAAGCTAGCCATTTGATACCCAAAACAGGTCTGCAGCCCCAATTGCAAACGGGCAGTAATCTTGGATGATTGTCAATCCGGGTAGCTGTACTGAAACATCCCGGCAAAGGCGATTGCACTTGATCAAATCCCCATTACCAATTTGAACCCCGGAAGAAGGAATAAACTTGACAGGCAAATCAACATCTTCCACAATCTTCTCCACAATGAAATTATGTGGCAAGCCGCAGTCGACCAGAATTATTACCTGACGTCCTCTTATGGTGCCCAACAGCTTCATGGTATTACCCGATGTCTTGCCCAAAATAGCATGGAATGAAATTTCGGCCAAGCCGTCGGCCAAAGGTTCGTCTTTGTCCCCATTTGTGTCTTCTCCACCAGCTGGAAGATCGCCGTCTGTGAGTTTCAGCAGAGAGAAGCTTGAGGGCTTGCATTTATGACCTGGACCAAATTTCTCGTTACATTGAAAACAGAGACCTTTAGCCAATCGATTTTGCCTATCAGCTTCCCACGATCTTTGTTGTGAAGGTTGGGTTGAAGTGGGTATGGAAGAAAATTGGCCTCGCGTGGTTAATGGAGGAGTTGAGAATGATGGTTGTGCACGAGCTGTGTGAGTGGAAAGAGGGATTTGATTGGGTTGGCTGGAGGTGGTCCAATTGGGCCCCTTATTACTGCAAGTTGGGCCTAATTTTGTCTCAAATTCAAGGGCCAAACTCATGGCCTTGTAGAGAGATCTGAGCTTATGAATTCTAACTTCAGCTTTTAACTCATCTTTCAGCCTATTCAAAAACACCTCCAATAGGCAGTGTTCAGGCCAGTTAGAGATGTGAGCAGACCTCCTTGCAAATTCTTGCCGATATTCACAAACAGTTCTTGTTTGCCGGATGTTGCAGAGATGTTTGTCTAGGTTTTGAAACTCCGCTGGGCCATAGTCCTCTTGCAGAGCCTTGACAAGTTCTTCCCAATACAACATAGTGCGCTCATTATTAATCCAAGCAAATAAATCAACAGCGTCACCTTCGAGATACATTGTTGCGATATCAACTTTGAGTTTGTCTGGAGTTTGGTAGTAGCGGAAATATTTTTCCGCGTTTAAAATCCAACCTCGTGGATCTCTGCCTTCAAATTTCGGGAATTCCATCTTAGTATGGGTATTGGGACGATGGGCAGGACTCTTTAGCCACCGGGGAGTCTCCGCTTCGTCATCCTCAGGTTCTGACCAAGCAGATTTGCCTTTCTTCCTTGGTCCTAGGGGAATTTCTTTCGCTTTACCTCTGTTGGAGCCGCCGGAATGGGTGTTTACGGGTGGAGCCCCAGTGCTTTGAGCTTTGAGCGCTGCCACACCAGCCGCTAAAGTATCGAAGGCTTCTAAACGAGCAGCAATAGTAGTAAGTGTGAAAGAATCGGTGGGAGGGTCAGCCATCTGGTTGGTGGATGATGCTTGATTGGTGACTGGATTGGCTGGTGTGGGAAGAGGGAGGTTTTGGGAGGCGGAAGTGCGGGTGTTCACCATTCTGGATCGTATGGCTTTGATACCAAAATGTTAGGAGCAGAATTATAAGACACAAATAGAGGCAAAATAGGAATATTTATTAACTGCAATGTCTTGATATAAATACAACTGAAATCCTGTCCAATTCGAGAGGACAAATCTGCAATAAGGAATTCAACGATAATTCAAGATATCCAAACCAAAACAATTCCAAGGATATTTATAGTGCATATCCTGGTGTATTATTTACTACAAACATAACTAGGATCCTAGAAAGTAGGAGATAATGTAGAGAATGTGCTGGAACGTGCAGGTGATAATGGAAGGAGTTGGGACTATTCTTCAGCCACATCTTCATCGTGTAGACCAAGCAATTGAAACAGCTGGAGTTGGACTTCTGCCTTCTGCTCCTTGTAACGTGCTCTCCCTTTTCTTCTCGAATATACCCGCAAGCTAGGAAGCATTGACACGTTACCGGCGACAGCGTATCGGTGTCTGACACGTATCGGACACCGGTACGCCTCCGACACGTCGTCGACGCGTGTCGGAATTGTTTCGGCGTGTTGGAGGCAAGAAAGGCAGAAAAGAGAAGTGAAAGAACCTGCTGGGTGACCTGTCGGAGTTCCTTCAGCCGTTCAGCGTGTTGGAGGCCCAAAAAAAGGCAGAGAAGAGAAGAGGTCCTGCCACAGGAACCGAAAAAAAAGAGAAAGGAGGAAAAGACTCACCAATGCTGGCTGGAGAAGAAGATGAATAACAGGAAAGGCCCAAAAAAAAAAAAAGAGAGAAGGAAGAGAAAAGACTCACAGTCACAGGCCATGCTGGGAAGAAATCACGATAATGATGAAAATCTTTCCTTTTTCAATGTAAAATTTAAATTGTGGGACCCACCAACTGTAATTTTTCCAAATAAGTGTATTTTTTCTGCATTTTTGTACTTCACAGCTGTAGAACAACTTAAAATAATACATAAAAAATTTTCTTAATCATTTTTGTACTATTTTAACCTTCAAAAAAAATATAACTTATATAACAACTCAAACACACCTTCTTCCTCATACTAAACTCCTAAAATTGCAAGAAAAAGATCAAAAAATCCATTTAAATTTCTTTGTTATTTCATCAATCCACATTTGAAGAATCATTTGCAAGATCAAGAAGAAGATATTTTTTGAAGTTTCGGGTAATATCATTCTTATCTTATTTGACTATTTGAAATTATTTTTCTTTTGAAGTTATAAGTGGTAATGCTATGGATGATGATTTGTCTGAACCTCTTTGGAAATATGTTACAAAACTTGATAAATTTAATGAAAATGGTGGTAACATTCTATGGCAATGCAATTTTTGTAATGCAACGAAGACAAGTTCATACACTAGAGTGAGGGCACATTTGTTAAAATTATAAGGCTATGGAATTGGGGCTTGTGGAAAAGTAACTATGAAAGATATATGTGAAATGCAAAAAATGGAAGATGAAACCAAGTTGAGAATGCAAACTAAGGCGGGGAAAGGGGTGCCATTGCCCTTGGATGATATGAGTTCTAAGGATTGTTATGTTTTGGAGGAAAAGAAAAGAAAGAATAGTGTAATAGAAAATGCTTTTAATGTGACAACACGTGACCAATTGGATTTTGAAATTGCTAGAATGTTTTATTCAAGTGGTTTGCCTTTTACTCTTGCAAGTAATCCTTATTACATTATTTCTTATACTCTTGCTTCCAATAGTCGAATTTTGGGGTATTTGCGTCGCGGTTATAACAAGTTGAGAACTACTCTTCTTCAAAAAGAGAAAAAATAATATTGTAATCAACGTGTTGGCGACGTATCGTGTTGGAACTTTTCAAAAAATCGCGTATCGGCCTATCCGACACGATACGTCGTATCTTTTTCAAAAAATCGCGTGTCGACGTGTCCGTGTCGGTGCTACCTAGCCCGCAAGGGTGGAACCGTATCATAAGGGCAGAAGAGACATGGCACCTTGGATTCTGGACCAAAATGCGTAATCTGGACCTAGGGAAGAAAATGGTAAATGGAGGATAGAGAAGCATCTCATTGCTGTGAAGAAGGGGAAGATAGAGATGAGGAGGGAGGAAATGGGTCTGGGAAATTGGAAGGGACTCTTCTGGGAAGTTAGGAGGGGATTGAGAGAGATAACAGCAGAACGGGAAACTTATTGGTTGGTCAAATGAGTCAAGTGGACTTCAAACAAAAATCAATTGAGTTACAAGTTGGGGATGAAATGGATCTGAAATGAAATTTCAATTTGAGTTAATTAGAAAAAGGTATATTAACTTTTCTGTGAAAAATAAAAAATAATAATTTGAAAAATGATTTAAATTATATTAATCGAGCCCCCCAATGTGTTGCGTCCTATTTTAATAAAAAAAAAAAACCATGTGTCAAATGTGATGTGTCTATATTGTGTGCTTTTCTTGTCGGTGCTTCATAGTATCAGACGAAGTACAAGTATATATTGCTCAAATTTGGTGCTTGAGTTAACAGAAAATGACTAAAACATAATTTTTGTCTGTATTAGTGTATGTTCTATCTTTCAATGCTTTATCCCACCAACTTATCCACCTAATAGCGAGTCTGGTATTTTTGGTGGATTTAGTGTGAGACTTTGGCTGTCGACTTTTATAGCTCGCATGCTAGCATTTTGGTGAGAGATTAAAAGTGCTATAATAATACTCATGCTAGGGACAAGGCATATACATGGCACATGGTTCCCTTCGATATGCTTATTATGTGCATCAAACGTGAACATCTATGTACATATTGTAAAGATATCATAGAGCTGCTTGTAATCTAGATAACTTTGTTATTGGAATAGCAGTAAACTGAATGAAGGCAGTCCTTTCGGTCCTATTACTTTAATTATTAATGAATGAAGTTTGCGAAGATCACTCATGACACTGATGACCTAGTTCTTGAGGTTGAGGTAAAATAAATACAGAAGTGTTCGCCATTCTCAAATATGGAGTTCTTTATATGACTTGATTACTTGCTCTGTATCGCACGATTTATCATCACTGTTAATGCCTCAGATTGTAAGCTTGTCACATTCTCAGAGTGAATTGGGTGGTGTTCCATTTCATACAACACAACAGTGATTATGCTATTATACTTGTCTAATTTGCATCAGGTGATTGTGACAGATAGGGCAGGGCATGCACGTGATGTAATAACCTCCATTACAAACAGGGAGCTTAGTTTCTATGATGGTGTTGTAGCTGTTGTAAGTAGTTAAACCTTTCCTCTTATGTTTTCAAATTTTAATTTTCATACAACATTTTTTGTCTTTTGATGAGAGCATTATTTGTCATGGTAGTTATAATCTTAGTATATATATCTTTTGTTCTCATGGTTATGTGTTCGCTTGGTAATGGCAGAAATTGATTGTGTGCGTGCGATCACGTTACCTTGATTAAAATGTGTAATTGCTTGTATAGAGTGAAGTATCTTTCATGCAACACATATTTTTCTTTGATTAGCCCTAGTTAGTTTGTTTTAAGGAACACCACTTATTAACCATACCTTGTTTTTGTAAGGGATGAATGATAGTTTCAATATGAACTTCCAAATTTGAAGTTTATACTTCGAAGGGATCTATAGTCTATCTAAAACCTCAAAAGTTGCTTGATGATCGGTATCGGACCTGTTACAGTTTTGTGAAACATAGCTTTAAAGAACCTTGGTCGAAGGTTGAGCAATGTCGATAAAGAAATACATCTTTATTTCGTATTTCAACTTAAACCTTAGCATCTCTGTTTTGGCAAGGAACTTTATGCTGAGTGGGTCGCAGGTTTCGACACTTATCATGGGATCAAAACACTAAACAATTACCATGAATTATCCTTAACTCTGTTTTTTCATTATTTTTATTTTTTATTTTTTTTACTTTTGATGAATTTTCAAAATGAGTTAAGACAAATAATTCCCTAGTTAAGATCTCATTTGGCTCAATAGTTCTGGATTGCACCTTTTTGTTGACTTCAGGCATGTTTGAATCTCCACCCATCATCATTTCTCTCTTCCTCTTTCCGTTTCTTTTTCTGTCTTCTATTATTATTCTTTTGGTATGATTGTGATTGAATCTTATTGGGTCTTACCCTTAACTTCCGCAAGTATTTCTTGTTTATTATACCGGTATCTTTTGTTTAAATGATCAGATGTTGCATATGATTTTCATTAATTTCCAACTCCTGTCATTTATATGGGTTAATGGTTATGTTTCGTTTTCATTATCGTTTTGTTTTTGTTGGGATTAATTTGACCATTTCATCTTATTTTTGCATTTATGTGAAATTAGTTGTCCCAGACTGGATGAATATTCATCTTATTTTCTTCTGAGATTATCCATGTATCTGTCTCTAGGGGGTGGGGGTTTAGGGGGTCCTTAGGCTAATATTTAGCCATTGCTTGACAACTATTATTTTCAAATCTTTTTTCCATATACTCATTTTCAGCCGCACATTCACACAATAAAATATTTTGCACGTAAACACAAAACCTTTCCCTACTTTTTAACCACACATTCTCCTAAAAATCACTATTGAAAACCTTATTTCCCCCAAATAATGGTTGTCAAATAGGGGCTTAATTGGGTTTTTGCAATATGATCTCTCTATGAACAATGTTCACACTGATTTGTGATTTTCTTTTAAAATTTTTATTAATTGGGTTAATTTTTTTTTAAATTTAATTTAATTTAATTATTTTCTGATACATTTCTAGGGTGGAGATGGATTCTTCAATGAAATTCTTAATGGTCTTCTCTTATCAAGACATAAAGCTCCATATCCACCAGATCCTGGGGATTCCAACCATCCTGTTCAAAATGAGTTGAATTCTACAATGCATAATGGTGAGGAAACCATTCTAGAGTCTTTTGATCATAATGATCAGTCTCCTCTTCTCACAGGCTCTGAACATAACAGACCTCAAGCCCAAAATTGTGGTAGGTTGATAATAAATAAATTATGGACATCAGTAAAGGTTACTTTTTATGTAACTTTTGTTTCCAAACATTTTTAGATATGCTACCTTTTCTTATTTTAAGTAATAACTTATTTATTTCCAACTTCAACCGATAAAAAAAATATATATATATTTAGTTTAAAACTAAGTCACTTTTAAGCTTAGCCAAAGATGCATGGCATGAATGCATTTGGGGTTACCGGGAGTGATTTAAGTTGTGATACTGGTTAAACTTCAGTAGTCGTCTTCCACTCTATAACCACTATATTTGCATGTTTCATAGCAGGACACCATCATTTTAAGTAGTGCTTTATCTCTAACTACTGCATTTTTGTTCTTTTATGCAGAAGATCCTGAGTTTTCTTTTCCAAATGAGCGGTTTAGAATTGGGATCATTCCTGCTGGATCTACTGATGCGATTTCGATTTGGTATTTCTGGCATTTTATCATCTTTGCTTTTTGTTCCTTGGGATGAATGAACCCTGCCTTGTTTTACACTGTCTTCATTGAGGAATATGTGGTTTTTTTGAATGCATTTCCTCTGAAATCGACCTGTGTTCTCGTTAGCATTTTTCTTCATGCTCTGTTATATTTTTACTTTCTTTTGGATGTGTACGTTTCTTGAAAGTACCAGGTGTCACATTAGATTAAACTTTTAACCAATTTACATTATGTACGCATCAGGTATGCTGCCCAAAGATGTTGAAGCAATGTGAGCGAATTTTAGTAGAGGCTTTCAGTTTTTGTTTAGTGACTTGATCATGCAATCTGAGTAAAAGAAATGTAGGAGACTATTATCATTGCATCAAGTTTCCTGATTTATCTGCATTTGTCTGGCTTTGTAAAGAAAGCCTGTAGGGTTTCAGCTTTGAAATTTGCATCTTGTATACTTTGTGGATATCTGGGATGAATGAAGGTGATATCATTGGCTACCATAAGTGAAACCATATCAAATGGAAGATAAAATCCTGTTATTTGATGTTGAATAGATAATTTCAAGCATAAATTTATAGTTACGTTATAAAGCATAAGTTCAGTGGCTCACCAAGTTCATAATTAATGTACTGTAATATATTACTGAGTAATACTTTATTTATTGGCCAGTACTTCATTATTTGATCCTGAGTTTTTCGATTTATGTTTTTAGTATTACTCTAGCTGTATGTTATATTGGGCTTACGGAGTCACTAAAATTTAACTTTTGCAGCACCACTGGAGTTCGAGACCCTGTAACATCAGCATTTCAGATTGTCCTTGGCAAAAGGGTGAACCTCGATGTTGCCCAAATTGTCAGATGGAAAATAACATCTGCGTCAAGCAATGAACCATGTGTGCGCTATGCAGCTTCTTTTGCTGGGTATTCGTATATCATTAGTGATCTTTCAGTTTCATTTATTAAATGCACCTGAACAGCATTTTTCTCCTCAAAGTTTGCATGTGATATGAGCAAAATATAATTTGTTTCAAACTTCCCTTCCTGTATATACGTTACTGTACACTTCAGAGTATTATGTGGGAATTTTCAATGAGACTATCCTTGATTGCATTATATTAATCTGTTAATAAGTGCATCTTTTACATTTATCATTGATGATGCTTCTGAAGTTATTTTTTTCTTAATGTTAAATGGTCATACTATTATTTGTTCTCATTCTCCATATGCTTCGAAGATGAGCACCGAATTTTCGTCGTTTGCTTTTACATCAGCAATAGAGCATTTTTTTAGTACATGAAATTTGGATAAGTTCGTTGTTGACTTGCAAAACTTTATATTTTTTATGATGCTTCTGATTTTCGAATTCTTTTTCGTAAAAACACAACTTGCTAGTTACCACATTTAGTCCTTGTTTGGTCCCAATTTGTTAAAACTCATTTTCTCCCAAACTCATTTTCGATCACATATTTTATGGGACCCACTGCTTTGTCAACTTTTTAACCACACATTTTCATCAACTTTTATCAAAATCTACTAAAAGCCTATTTTTATTCAAACCAAATTGGGGTTTAGTAGTCCTGGAATTTAGTGAGCCGAAGTTCACTGTAGTCTGTTTATTCTTATTTCAACAAAATGCCCAGAAAAGAAATGATATTAATATTTTTTTAATTTCATCATAAGATGAAAAAAAATTAAGATTAAATAACATGCAATACAATTTTATTGTTTCTCCATTAAAATTGTCAATCACGATTGATGGACGTACCTGTTAAATGAAACCTTGTGCTTGATTAATGCCCCAGTGTTGCATGTAAGTGAGGATAATAATGTGATAGAAGAATTTGGTTGCACGCTTCATTTTACCTTTACAGTTTTTTTTAATTAACTTTTCTTAAACACTATTAGGTACGGGTTCTATGGAGACGTCATTGCAGAAAGCGAAAAATGTCGGTGGATGGGTCCTAAACGATATGACTATGCAGGAACAAAGGTGTTCCTTCAGCATAGGTATGCAATCAGTTGTCTATATTAGTAGATTAACAGAAAGGAGCTGTTGCAGTCGGCTTCAAGTCTTCCATATTTAAGTCCATTTAGGCATAGGCTTTTGCTTCAGGTTTTTGTAGAAGAGCTTCTTGAGGAAGCTACCCTGGGCAGATTCTTCTGGAAGTTCTTCTAACCAGACAAAACACTTCCTGAAAATTATCCATTTAAAGGCTGCTTTTGGTTCTTCAAAAGTCGCTTTTGGTTCTTCAAAAGCCTTGCCTTAACGGGCCCTATTAGGATATTATAAATTGTATATAATAAATATATTTCTATTACAAAGTAGTAGACCTATTTATAGAGTTTTAAATAACTCTAAAGGAAAAGATTATCTGATAATCATACAGTCAATTATTAAGGAAAATAATCTCACACAATTAAGAAAATATCATAGAGATTATTCTTTATAATCTTTTCATATCTTCAACACCCTCCCTCAAACTCAATATGGTGTAATGACAATCAAATTGAGTTTGGAAATTAAATTGATCTAATCAAATCTTCATTTTCCAAGGATCGAATGATACTTCAAAATTGCTTGCATGCCAACCAAGCCAAACAAAGAACTCAAAGTTGTTAAGAATGAAAAATTATCATCCACCAATCTAACGAAACCATCACCAAGACTTGAAGGAGACACAAAAATAACGAACAAGACCAAAACAAGAACCTCAAACGATTTTAATAACTAGACAAGCTAAAGAAACATTGATGAAACAAGAACACTGTCAGCACATGAGGAGGCTAAAATAACAAATGTGATGGAAATAAATTCAATGGAAAAATAACATGATTTTCTTTAAAATAATTCTAGCATCAACAGATCTAATAAAATTTTGAAACTAATTCTCAGTTTCCTCGTAAACCGACTCTCTTCAAGAAGGAAGCAACAAGAATAGCTAACATCTAACATGGTTTGAATTAATCTGAAATCCAAATTCAGATTAGATCAAGAACAAAAGAAGACTTGGCTGGACAAAATATATTAAAAAAAGAAAAAGAAAAGGAATTTGGCTAGGTGAGGATATCTTTTCAAAACAAGAAAAACCTGACCGGACAAGTAGCCTTGCAAGTTTAACCCAAAATAAAATTAAACCCGCTTTAATATTGTGTTAGAATATTATAAATTGTATATAATAAACTTGTTTCTTTTACAAAATAATAAGACCTATTTATAGGGGAACTCTAAAAGATTGTGTGATAATCACACAATTAACTATTAAGAAAAATAATCTCACGCAATTAATAAAATATTATAGAGATTATTCTGTACAATCTTTCCATGTCTTCAACAAGCTCCAATCCATGTGTAGAATTTTTTCTTAACAGTGACGTTCTTTAATGTTTCTGCTTACTGACAATGGAAGATGACGTCTGCTCGTTGACACAACACGTCGTGGGACAGATGGAGTTTTGATAAATTGCTCTACTAAATAAAGCTATTTGTGTGTGTGTGTGTGTGTGTGTGTGTGTGTGTGTGTTATTTTTTTCCCACTTTTTGATAAATCCCAATAAAAGTGTTTTATAGCTTATTGTTTTTCAAAATATGTTAGCTTTTCTACATTTAAAAGATAATCTTTACAAACTGAAACTTTGTTGTGGGATATTAAATAACTTGGTCTGCTATATGCAAAAATAATTTTTTTATTTCTTTTAGTAGTTTTATATGCAAGTCTGTTACTATATGTAAATGAAATAGGCTAGTTACATAAAAGAAGCATATTTTCCAGATTGTTTATTCTAACGTGCCAAATGGCATCTATTTTTAACCTTCTTGCTATTTATTTCAAGGTCATATGAAGCAGAACTGAATTATCTAGAAGTTGAATCAGAAAAGAAAAGCACAAGTCCAGAGGAAGAGTCCTCAGATATCGTGACTAGGGCATTTCGGGGCCTCCCTACAGATTCTGATCAGGTGAGTTGCTGTGCAAACTGCAGTGTATGTAACACAAAAGGTGTTCACACATTGGTTGGGCCCCCGTTCCCCGTTCAAAACTCTGAAGGATCAAGATGGTTGAGGTCCAAAGGACGTTTTCTTAGTGTTGGTGCTGCTGTTATCTCTTGCCGAAATGAAAGAGCGCCTGATGGCCTGGTTGCTGATGCTCACCTTTCTGACGGGTTTATGCATCTTATGTTGATTAAAGACTGTCCTCGCCCATTTTATCTACGGTAATCCTGAGCTTCTCTCTGTCTTATCTTTGTCTATTTGCTTAGTGACCTTATAATCCTTGGTATAAAACCGGACTCGGTGACAATGGATTAAGTGCAACATTTTTTCAATACGCTTGCCTCGTATTCAGGCACCTTATTCAGCTTACAAGGAGAGGTGGGAACCCCCTGGACTTCGACTTTGTTGAACACCATAAAGTATGTTCCTCACCAATCCCTTATTCCTGTTTTTCCTAGCTACTGATACTTTATACAATTCTGACGTTTTCCATGTCTTTGAACAAACAGACTCCTGCTTTTACATTCACATCTTTTGGAAAGGAGGGCGTATGGAATGTGGATGGCGAGCTTTTTCTAGCCCACCGACTCTCTGCTCAAGTATTTCGAGGCCTTGTTAGCTTGTTTGCAGGAGGCCCTGAAGCATAGCCATTCCTCATAAATGTGTACTATATTATAGTGATGTGTACGAAGAATTGGGCTCTGCATCCTACCCTATAGCTAATTTTCACATGTGATGGTGCTGGATGCTAAATGCTCCACTGTAGTAGGCTTTTTTTACTTGTGAAATTGTCTAGATTGCAGTTTTGATTATTTAGAAAATGAAGTTACAGTTGCAAAACAATATTCTTAGATTTCTCGAGAGCCTTATGAAACTTAGGTTAATGTCTCCATTTAATGTGATATCGTTAATCATCATGGACTTCCTATATGTTCTTAGTAAAAGGGTCTCTTTTTTTTTTTTTTTTTTTTTTTTTTTTTCAAATTTCTAATAGATCATTATGGATAAAATATCAAGTGCATGCTTGGTACAAATTATTGGATCGTCCTGGTTGTTGCTTCTTGAAGATTTTAATGTATATTTATTTAAAATTATAGTTATTTTAAGTTGCTTTCAAATTTCTCATCCAGGTTCTGCTTTTTCTTGGACTCTAAAACTTACTGCCTAGCAAATTATTGTCTAGAGAGTTTCCACCAAAATGTGCATTTTCAGGGTACCCTCACCTTTTACCACCTGTTGGTTGTTACTATATCTTACTAAAATCAAGAAGAAAAATTTACGATGAAGATAAAACACCTCTCATAGTTGGACCGTACATTAAGATCATATCATCTACATGTCGCACACCCATTTTGTTTTCCTCTCTTACCACTTCGGATGTCAATGTATTGCGATTTGAGTAGCTCGAGGTCTAACGTGCCTTGATAAGTGGATGGTCCTGCCATGTATATGTATGGTATTGTCCCGTTGAAGATTTTCTCGCTACTGCCACATTGTCTAATAGATAAATACATCTCGTAATGTCCAGGTTTTCACATATAGGGCTTTTCATGCAGTAGTAATATCTCACTGTCACAAAGACAGAAAATGGTCATCATTGGTGTGGGGAAATTGGTATCCCCATTTGGATAGGAATTTAAACGGTTAGGATAAATAAGTGCTAATTGGGCTTGGAGCTGTTAGGAGAGATTGGTGGTGGGTGCGACGGCGAAGCAGGTGAGGGTCCTTTTCATTACATGATGTAGAGGTGATGTTACTCTTTTTATTCATTCCATTTGTTTCTGTTTCGCGTGGTAATCGCTAACAATTAAAAGAAGATTCAGACGATTGTGTAAGGAACGACCTCTCGAGAAAAGTCTCAACGAGTGGTGTTTTATTTATGAAGATTACAATGTACAAGAAGCGAAATGCCTCAAAGGGGCACAAACACACAAAGTAATTGAAAGTTGACAAGAATAAATTAAAAGAAAAGTAAATTACATAATTCTCTGTTTGAGAGTGATTGATTCGATCCTTTGCTTCTATGTTCTTTTTCTCTTTTATACTCCTTAGGTAGTTTCTCTTGTGGAATCGTCTGAAAACTATCTGTCGCCCTGTAACCACCCACATTCTCCATGATGGATGATTCGTCAAGAAACTACCATTTTTAACTGCTGTCATTACCCCCATTATGTAACTGCTTGCACTGAGATACTTAGATTATGAAATGTGATTAGATTGCCCATTAATTGTTTCAATAACCGTCGCTTTAAATAACGATAAGACACTGCTCGCCTAGATCTTGGGCGTTTGAGCGACGTCTTGTAGGGTTGAGCGATTATGTGCCACCGCTATATAACTCCTTCTTGGGTGGTCTCGTTTGGGTCTATCCTTCGAACTGAGTTTCATTTTTTGGACCACTTAATTGGGTTTCGTTTAATTGGACTTCGTTTTTGTGTGTCAACAATTACCCTCTAATATGGCGAAATTAATATCAATAATTAATCTTACGCCATATTCATCTTTCGTATTTTCTCGCAATGCTCGAAATCCCAAAAAAGGCGGAGCATTTCAATCATCATTATGTTTGGTGGTGACCTTCTACATCCTAAAAAGTGTAACATCACGCCACTCCTATAAACTAAAAGAACACACCACTTTATCGCGCCACTATACCCACGTCTTGCGTCGTCACGTTCCTCTATAAAAGTTACTGTTCATCTTCTTGTTTTCTTGTTCAAACACTTCCGCTTTCAAAACCCTTGAGTAAATGGTGACTTCAACAAGTTCTTCAGATAATTCTCTTAGTTTCGAAGATTTCCAAGAGCTTCTTACCAGGCCGTATATAAATTCGTCTTTTCTCTCATCGGCTAACCATGAGTTGCATGAATTTTTTTTGGGTCTATCTTTCACTGATGCTGACTCTGTGGGGCGAGCTGCAGTGTGCCAATTGTTTCCTTGCACCCAGGATCTTCATTTTCTGAACCCTTTCCCGTTGAAGCCGATTCGTGACAAAGGTATCCGTACTTGGCCCAAAACTAATGCTACTTTCCGTTTTTGGCATGCACGTATGGTAAAACATGGCACCACCAAGACAATATTTTATCGTGCCAAGATTTCAGATTTATTGGAAATTACTCTTCGCCCCCAATTTATGACCCGTGCTTTTTCCTGTTGCATTGAGTTTTTGGTCTTCTGAGTATAATACTTTCATTTTCCCTTTGACCCAATGTTTGTTACCCTGAGGGATATTGGAGCTTTAGTCAACCTCCCACCTCTGGGTGACACCATTTTTCCAGGCATTTTAATTGTTGGTGTTGTCCCAAAATTTGATAAGAAATTGACTGATTCTTATTCTGGCATGCAAAGTCTTTATGATAATTCTAGTGCTGATGAGCCTACTCATTCTGAACATGTTGCCTTCTTCCTGGTTTGACTTTGTAAATATGTTCTTTGTCTACCTAACCTTAAACCTTTTCTAGCTTATCTGCCCATAGCGCATGAATTAGCGTGTGGTAGGCTCTTAAATCTTTGTTCTTTATTTTTGGCCGCCTTTTGCATAGGTATGGCTTCCCTTCAAGTCCAATTAAGAAATTGAGCATCTCCCACTGGCAGCGGGTCTCTTTGGTTTGCTCAATTGTGGTTGAGGACCTATTTCCCACGACTTGGCCCTCCACCGGTTCCTCCCAGGTCGGTCAATTGCTATGGACTATTCATCAACTAACTGAGTCCTGTTACGTTGTTTGCTAGGGATATTTTTTCATTCTTTTATACCTTAAATTCTATCCCTTCCCTTTTTCCTTTCTCTGTTCATCAAATCCCAATTTTTGTGCAACCTCCACCTACTATGAACGATGTGGGCACCGTTTTGTCTGTTTGGGCCCAATTTTTGATTGGCAAAGAGTTATTCCATGACATTTTGACTGGAACAAATGCTAAGGCGGGGGTTGAGATATATGTTTCCCAATTTTTTGCTCGTCAGCTGGGTTTTGGCCAAACATGGCCCATTCCTCCCTGTTTTTCCAAAAGTCTGATTGAGCATTTCCATACCATTAATAAACCAGAAGCGTTAGCTATTGAGGCTCGCAACGCCCTTTTGACAACAGGCTTTTCTTTAGCCCCTTTTCATCCCACATCTGTTACTCATCCTCTTTTTGAGCAGCTCTGGCCATCTGTGAAGCGCAGGTTATTTGCAACTGATGTTAATCGCGCTTTTCACTTTTTGGAGAGGCTAGTGACTTCTTCTACTCTTCCTATCCCCGCTGTTCCTACATCCGCCAGGAGTCCTACTTCTCCACCTGCTTGAGCCAAATGCCCTGCTTTGTCCAGCCCCTTATCTGCTCAAGTGGGAACAACTAAAGTTGCCTCCAGCCGAAAGCGACCAGTTCCAGTTCAGCCAATTTTACCCGATGAAAGTGATGATGATGATGATGATGATGACGACGATACTCCTTTTGTCAGCAGGAAAAAGGTATTTAATTTTGAGAGAAGTATTTGTTTTTGTATAATCATGAGAAATCCTTAATATGCTAATATGTTATCCGAATTTCTCAGAGAGACTCTGATTCCCCTTTGAAGACTCTGCTTTGACAGGCTCTTGTGCCATCGCCTTCTATCAAAGCTTCTTCGACCAAATCATCTAATGAGGGGACCTCCCCTGAGGAGAAAGCTATAGGCCAAGAGTTTGTGATTGCGCAGCCAGTCGGAGAACCTCCATCTCATCAGGGCGTCGACCCCCCAAGTGCTGAACTAGAAGGTAACACCTATTTTATGGCTTTCTCTCTTGTCTGCATTGTTGGCCTTTAGCTTATTATCACTTGATTATTACAGAGGTGCCCGTGGATCTGCCCGTTGCAGAAGAGCCTGCCCGTTTAGATAAAGGGAAGTCTTCACAAGTGGTTGAATCAACCATTAATGTGCCCCAATTTCCAAAAGTCGCTGATGAGGTAGTTTTTGCTTTATCTTTTATCTTCAATTTGTTCACTATATTGAAAATGCTAAACGTTTGCATTTTTCTTTACAGGGTACTGACGTCGTTTTACGCTCAATCCAGGATTTATTCACTTCTTGGGATCACGCAAGGGCGAACGTTGCTTCTCGTTCCTCTTCAGCTCGTCATCCTTCTGCTTCACCGCTACATTCTCAGAGGAAAATATGAATATCCTCAAACAATCAGAGTTTGAATATGTTTCCTTCATGGATATGAATATCAACCATGCCAGTACTTCTAGCCAAAGAGATAGGTTTGAGCTTTTAAGTGCAAAAATGGCTCAAGCACTTGAGTTTCCTTCTCTCAAAATCTCATCCGATGTTATGTTGACGTTGAAGATTATCCACTCTGAGATAAGGTCTTTGCTGGCCAAGAATGTGGAGTTAAAAGCCAAGAAGACTCAGTATCTTCACGCTGTAAGTGAAAATGAGTCTTTGATTTAAGAGATGGAGAAGGCTAAGAGCAATCTAAGCAAAATTTCCTCTGAGATTATGGTTGAAGATTCTCTGATGATGAGTCTGGTTGCAGAGATGAAGGAACTTCAAGCCAGGATGGACAACTACAAGGCCAGATTGGCTGCCAAGAAGCGTACTGCTTCCCAAGAAGTTGAGCGAGGAAAATCTTCGGTTGAACGTTACTCATCGTTGGAAGTTGATGAGGAATTTGTGACTGAGCTATCCGTTGCTGCCCTTGAACAGCGTGACGAATGGGAGAAACTTAGGGAACAAATGCGCTTTTTTTGGGGCAAGTTGTAGCTAAGACAATATTTTTGACTTTTCCAGTAGGACGATTTTGTCTTACACTGTTCTTTTGAATTTATTATAGCAGCCACCGTTGGCTAACATGTAATGATGGCCAAATTCATCAATGGAAATGATCGTTTTATTCATTTGTGTGATGACTTTTGCATGGATTCTGAAACAACATGATTTACATTTCTTTTAACCGTCAATACCCCAAAAATCTAATTACTAACCTTGTGTCACATGTCGTGTTCATGCATGTTTTCCCTTGTGGAATTTTCATATGGAATCAAACTCTTAGTATTCCGACTTTTCTTCTCCGAGACTTGGACTTTCAATTTCGGTTACTGTGCATGCATATAGCCGTTCGCATTCCGTCTTTTCGCCTTCAGGCCTCTATAAAATCGCGTATTTGTTACACATTCACCATCTTCATCCTCATTTCTTATAGAGTCAATTTGTCGTCGCTGCCTGGCATTCAAATGATCGACCTTCTCCAATTTCACCATCTGTGTTGATGCCTTGGTATAGGAAATATGGGAAATACTTCTTTGGTCAATGAAGGTCTTCTCAGCACCTCTTTCATTTATGATTTCCAGAGGGATTTCTGGATGTGCGCCAATTGCTTGCTGAAAGTGCTTTTTCAACCATTTGCCTACCAGTGCAGCGATGCATTTAGGAAGGCGATGGAGACCAATCTACCCCCTTTCTGTAGTAGTTGATAGAAGAGTAATGACAGTCTGCTTCCAACCGCAGCTTACAGAACATGTGTAATTTGCATCCCTTGGTTTGTAAAAAATAAAGAAATATTTTATTTGGACGTACTTCGTTCTTATTTTGTTTGAATATAATCGTCCAACTTATTTCGCTTGTATGATGCATGGTTATTCTATCTGTTCGCTTTTCCATATGAAAGGAACATATTTCTTTAAATATTTACCGTTAATGGACCTTATATGCTTCGTGCCATCTAAATCTTCTAAATGGTAGGCTCCATTAGGCAATATTGATGTAAATCCCGTAGCAACGATGATTACGAAACCCACAACTAGATTGATGCGGAATCCAAGAACGCCAAGAAACCCGATTTTGGACTTAAACCCAACGAAGCGAATCAAAAAATCTAACGATAGCAAGATGCGCTGAACCCTTTGATTACATAATGAAGAACTCTCGTACCGATGTTCGAACACACAAGAATAGATCTTGGAAGTTCGATTTGTTGTTCAATGAAGAACAAAGGAAAAAAGCAAAGTTTTTCAATATGTCAAAAGTTGTAAAATAACGAAGTGTTTAAGTATTTATACTAGAGCTCTAAATCTAGTAAAAACGTGTATAAGGCAACAATTAATGTCAAAAAAGTGAAAAGAAATAGAATTCTAAGGAAACTAGGCCTTTTGCCAAAAATAAGAAACTCGGCCGGATTTTATAACTAAGCGGTCGCTTGGTTAAATTCCAAGCAGTCGCTTTGAAGGACTGTTTGACACCTTTTAAGTTTCGGTATCGGCTGGGCGACCACTTGCCATTTTACTCTAAGCGGACCGCTTAGTTAAATTCCAAGCAGTCGCTTTGAAGGACTGTTTGATGCCTTTTAAGTTTCGGTATCAGCTGGGCGACCACTTGCCATTTTACTCTAAGCGGTCGCTTAGATGTTTCGGCTAGTCTCTTTCTTCGGTTGCTTGTATCGTGTTAATTCAATTGGTTTCCGGCCTCGGCCCCAACATGAAACTTGCTCCATTTTGCGTTCTGAACATAGTTTCATCAATAGTGGCTTTGACGAGCATTCTCAACGCCTCTTTGACTCATTTTTCTCTCAATCACGTCATTGTCCCTTCTTCGATAATCAACGGGTCTCGATTTGAGCTTGCATTGGACAATCCCACATCCTGGATCATATCAGTCCCTCCCTCTTCAAAAGAATTCGTCCTCGAATCTGTATCTGCATCAAACAGAGAGAGATCAGCAACATTAAAGGTAGCTGAAACATTATACTCACCTGGGAGATCTACTTTGTATTCATTGTCATTGAGCCTCTTGAGGACTTGGTACGACCCATCTTTACACGGCTGCAACTTAGACTTCCTCTGTTCCCAAAAACACTCATTTCTGAGATGCACCCATACCCAATCTCCTGGTTCAAATATCACGCGCCTCTTTCCTTTGTTCGTTTTTTGTGTCACAAGCTTCCCTTTCTTTCCAATCTGCTCCTTGACTTTCTCATGTAGTGACTTGACCAATTCAGCTTTCCTTGTACCATCCAAGCTACCCTGTTCATTTACAGGCAATGGTGACAAGTCCATCGGTGTTAGTGGATTAAACCCATAAACAATTTCAAACGGTGAAAATATAGTAGTAGAGTGTACAACTCTATTATAAGCAAATTCAATAAAGGGTAAACACTCCTCCCAACTCTATTTATCACCGTATGAAGTAATTGAGTCATGGTCCTATTGACCACTTCAGTTTGCCCATCAGTTTGTGAGTGACAAGTCGTAGAATACAACAGTTTAGTGCCTAACTTATTCCACAGAACACGCCAAAAATGACTCAAAAACTTAACATCCCGATCTGACACCATACTCTTAGGGACTCCATGCAAACGGACTATTTCCCTAAAGAATAAATCTGCAATATTGGTGGCATCATCGATTTTGTGACATGGTATAAAGTGTGTCATTTTACTAAATCTATCTACCACAACAAATATAGAATCCCAACCCCTTTTAGTCTTAGGTAAACACAACACGAAATCTATAGAAATATCCACCCAAGGTTCACTAGGTACAGGTAAATGGGTATACAAACCATGAGGTAAAACCTTATACTTAGCCTTTTTACAGGTCTTACAATTCCCACAAATTTGTTTTACATCACTTCTCAGTTTAGGCCAGTAAAAATGTTTCCCTAACATGTCTAAAGTCTTTTGCACCCCAAAATGACCCATTAGACTCCCACTGTGTGCTTCCCTTACCAACAATTCATGTATAGAGCAATTAGGAACACTCAACTTATTTTTCCTTAACAAATAATCTTCATACTTATAAAACTTATCAATAGCTCCTTTATTGCACGATTCGTAAATGTCAGAGAAAACAATATCACTCACATACATGCTCTTAATGTGTTCAAAGCCAAGTAACCGTGCATTTAAGAAATTTAGCAGTACGTACCTTCGTGACAACGTATCTACAACCACATTTTCATTACCTTGTTTATACCTGATGACGTAGGGAAATGACTCTATGAATTTCACCCACCTTGCATGTCTTTTATTCAACTTACCTTGACCCCGTAAGCACTTCAATGACTCGTGATTGGTGTGTATTACGAACTCCTTAGGCCACAAGTAGTGTTGCCAACTTTTCAATGCCCGAACAAGCGCGTACAGCTCCTTGTCATATGTAGGATAGTTTAAGGCAGCTCCACTCAACTTCTCACTGAAATAAGCTATGGGCCTACGTTCTTGCATCAACACTGCTCCAATACCTATTCTTGATGCATCACACTCAATCTCGAAGGTTTTGTCAAAGTTAGGTAATGCCAAAACAGGTGCTTTACACAACCTATCCTTAATAGTATTAAATGCATGTTCTTGTCATCACCCTATTGAAAACCTACGCTTTTCTAAACAATTTCAGTGAGTGATGTAGTGATTGTGCTAAAATCCTTCACAAAACGCCTATAAAAACTAGCCAATCCATGGAAACTCCTAACTTCAGCTATGCTTTTAGGTGTTGGCCAATCCTTAATAGCTTTAATTTTCTCTTCATCCACTTCTACCCCATTAACACCTACCACAAATCGGAGAAAGACAAGTTTTTTCATGCAAAATGTACACTTTTTGAAATTAGCATACAACTGTTCTTTCCTAAGTACCACAAGCACAAAATTCAAGTGTTCCAAATGCTCATCTAGGTTTGTGCTATAGATTAAGATATCATCAAAATAAATAACAAACTTCCCTATAAAAGCATGCAAAACATGATTCATCAAACGCATAAAAGTGCTCGGTGCATTAGTGAGATCAAATGGCATAACCAACCACTCATACAACCCATATTTAGTTTTAAACGCAGTTTTCCATTCATCACCCTCCGGCATACGAATTTGATGTACCCACTTTTAAGATCAATCTTACTAAAGATACAAGCACCATGTAACTCATCAAGCATATCGTCTAATCTAGGTATGGGGTGACGATACTTTACCGTTATGTTTTTGATAGCTTTACAGTCCACACACATCATCCAAGTCCCATCCTTCTTCGATAGCAATAGGACAGGTAAAGCACATGGGCTCATGCTTTTTCTCACATATCCTTTGCTCATCAACTCTTCCACTTGCTTTTGAAACTCATTTGTCTCATTGGGATTGCTTCGGTAAGCTGGTCGGTTTGGAAGGGCAGCTCTTGGTATGAAGTCAATTTGGTGTTCGATACCTCGAATTGGTGGCAATCCACTTGGCATATCCTCAAAAAATACATCTTCGAAATCTTGTAACAAAGACTCAACCAAACTAGGGAGGGGTGTTTTAGATTCCTCAAAGTTGAGGAGTGATTCCTTATAGACCAACATCAACACTGTTCTTTTATCAATTATAGCATTTTGCAACTCACTCCCACTAGTAAAGAAGTTCGCTTTCGGCTTTTCTCTCCTCTCAACTGGCTCTTTTTCTTTCCCCTCATGTGGCCACTCTCTTCTCCCCACTCTCGGCCACCTCTCCATTTTCTCTTTTACTCACTAACTTACTGTTTTCGCTCCTTTTTTCATACTCTCATACTCTTTTCTCTTTAACTTCTCTCAATTGAATTTGGTCTTCATAAACTTGAGCCGGTTTTAATGGCGCAAGAGTAATAAACCTTCCCTCCTTGACAAAGCTATACCTATTTTTATACCTATCATGGTTAACCTTTCTATCATACTGCCATGGTCTTCCCAACACAATATGACCCGCCTGCATAGGTACCACATCGTATACAACCTTGCCACTATAACCCCCAATCGAGAAAGAAATCATCACTTGTCTATTCACCATAACTTCTCCACTATCATCTAACAATTATAATTTATAAGGCCTAGAGTGTTTAATTAGTACCAATCCCAATTTCTCAACTAAAGTTGTGCTAGCTACATTTGTACAACTACCTCCATCAATGATCATACTACATACCTTATCATGGATGTGGCATCGTATATGGAATATGTTCTCCCTCTGCTACTCTGTATCATCAGCCTTGACTTGAGTGTTAAGAGCTCTCATTGTGACCATTAACTTCGTAGCAGGAGCAAATTCCACTGTGTCCCCATGCTCACTAACATCTTCCAATGGCGGCATATTTTCAAATTCATCCTCACCGTCAGTCTCTACTCCCCATCGCGTAGAATCATTGTCCTTTTGTTTGGGCATTGAGACGAAATGTGTCATTTCCCCAAACACCTAAAACACTGGATATTCCGATTCCTGGTTGATTGTGAGTCTACCTTTGGTACTGTCCTGCTAGTACTTTCAGTTCTCCCTTTCAACTCAGCTCCATCCCCTTTGTTATCCCACCTTGGTTTCCAGTTTGAGTTAGAACTTGAATTACCAAATGGTTGTCTAGTTGTTCCCTTCCTCTTCAACTATTTCTCAATTTTCATGGCCACGTGCAACATGTCATCCAACTCTACATAATGCTGCAATTCCACCACATTAGCGATCTCTCTGTGCAACCCATTTAAGAACCTAGCCATAGTAGCTTCTCGATCTTTCTCTACATTTGCTCGAATAATCAAAATCTCCATCTCTTTATGGTAGTCTTCCACACTCTCATCCCTTGATATAGACTTTGCAGTTTCTGGTGGACTTCCCGATAATAATGACTAGATACAAATCGTTTTCTCATTACTGCCTTTAGTTCGTCCCAAGTATTGATAGGGCTCTCCCGATTTTGACGTCTTAAAGTAACCGTTTGATCCCACCAAGTGATGGCGTAATCAGTGAATTTCAAAACCGCAACCTTCACCCTCTTATTCTCAGAATAGTTATGACATTTAAAAATCAACTCTATCTTTTTCTCCTAATCTAAATATGCCTCAGGGTCACTTCTACCTTTAAATCGTGGAATAATCATTTTTACATTTTCCAAACTTCCATCAACGTCACCTCCATAATCATTCCTACCCCGTCGTTCAAACCTATCTCCTCTATGTCTTATCTGTCCCATCTCAACTACTTCGCACTCATATTCTTCCCATTGGCTACCTATCTCATGTTCATCCATCCTAGGAACCCGCCTACTCGTTCCCCTAGCGGGAGGTATTCCCATAGGCTGTTCCCTATTAATATTCGTCATCGAAGTACTCAATTTCTCCATCGTTTCCCCCATATCCATCAATAATTGCTCAAACCGATCCATCCTATAATTTTGTTTATTGGTTTGATTATCGTACCTGCTGGAATTTGAATATTCCATGTCAGACATTCTTTCAATTTCTACCTCACTTATTTCGCTCGAAATCACTCACTTGGCTTTTACCCTCTAATAAGCTCACTCTCTGCCTTTTACTCAATTATTTTTCCCAAGTGCTTCCAAAGTCAACAAAGAATTTACCGGACCAAACTTACGATTTCAAATCGAATACAAGAAGGAATGTGAATCAAGTGTAATATGGAAACTGAAATTTGGAATGAAGAATTTAAGAAACTAGATGAAAGTTTAATTTTGAATTTGGACACCACTTATATGACAAGATTTATATAGTGAATCAAAGCTTGTAACAAAAAAAAGGTGTTGGTAGCAATTCAAACAAACAACTCAATTTTTTTTACTGGTACGGATGAACAGTAATTTTTTTTGACTCAGCAACGAAAATAAAAAGATAGAACTTGATTAGATTGGATCCAAAGCTCTGATACCAACTGATGCGAACCCCGAAGAAATGGTGACTACGAAACCACAACTAGATTGATGCGGAACCCAAGAATTCCTTATGATATTCTTTAGAATCTTACTAGAAGAATAAGATTCTGCCTGTCCATTAGATTGAGCGTAATAAGGTGTGGAATTTACTAGCTTAACTCCAAACTTGCCCAAGAATTCCTTCACTTGATCTCCATTCAAAGAAGTTCTGTGATCCATCATTAGAGTTTGTGGTATCCCAAATCTATAAATAATGTGATCACAAATAAAGTCTATAATATTTTTCTGAGAAATCTCCTTTAAAGGTACTACTTCTACCCATTTAGTGAAAATCCGTCGTGACTATTATAAACGTATGCTGTTTGGACGACGGGGGATAAAGCTTCCTTATCAGATCTATCGCCCAACCTTTAAATGGCCAAGGTTTAATAATGGGTGCCATTTCTCTTACTGGCGCTCTTTGTATTGGACCGTGATTTTGGCATGCCAAACAACTTTTGCCATACTGAACGTAGGATTCTCCCATTTTGGGCCAAAAGTATCTACTTCTAACAATTAACCATCTCATTCTCTGACCAACCTGGTGGGCTCCACATATTTCTTCATGTACTTCAGCCATGATCATTTTGGCCTCTTGCGAACTCACACATTTTAACAACATACCATCTAAGCATTTCTTGAATAGCTCCTTATCGATCAGTATGTAATTCAATGAATGCAACTTCATTTTCCTATCACCCACTTTGTCAGGTTCTTTCAAGAATCTTTTAATTTTTACCCTCCAATCTATTGCATCTCCATGTTGTATGAAATGGACATCAATCTCCCTCGCCCTCCATTGTACTGCGGGCAATATTACTCCATATTCGCAAGTGGATTCCAAATTTAACATCTCTGAATAACATGAGGCATTTGGGCTAATTCGTTTGCTAAATCGTTATACGCCCTGTTAACTTATTGAAGCTCCACTTGATCGAATTCTTCCAACAATTCTTGGGCAATTTCATATTGACCTATGACGGAATCACTTTGACATTTAAAATCACCAATCAATTGGTAAATCACTAATTGGGAATCATCCTTAATACTTACATTCTTAATTCCCAGCTTTATTAAAAGCTCTAAGCCTACGATCAACGCTTCATATTCAGCTTGATTATTGGTACACTTTTTATTCAATGTGAAGGCGTACTTATAATGAACCCCTAAATGATTTATTAAAACTATTCCTACCCCTCCACATCCAGAAGTTTTTGATCCGTCAAAGCATAAAACCTAAGGTTTTAATTCAAATAGATCAACTTCTAATTCAATTTATTTAGGCATGTCAAGGCATGGACGATTGGCCAAAAAGTTGGCCAATGCTTGATTTTTAACTGCCTTTTGGGGTATATATTGTATTTCAAATTCCGATAATGCCAAAGTCCACAAGCTATCCTTTGATGTAAAATAGGGCGAGAAAACATATACTTAACTAAATTTACCTTAGAAATTAAATAGACAGTTGCAGGCCATAAATAAGCCCTTAGTTTTGTACATGTGAAATATAAAGCGAGAAACAACTTTTCAATAACAGAGTAATTACATTCACATTTCGTTAACCGTCTACTCAAATAGTAAATCGCCATTTCTTCACCAAATTGGTCTTCTTGCGCGACCATTTCGGCTATCGATTCCTGTTCAGCCGATATGTATACATTCATTGGCTGTCCTTGGATAAGTGACACCAACACTAGTAGGTTTGATAAATATGTCTTCAAACTATCAAAAGGCTTTTGATGTTATTCCTTTTGGACGAATTCGTCTTGATTCTTCAGTTTTAGAAGAGGTAAAAAAGCTTTCGTTCGCCCTGCACAATTAGAAATAAAACGTCTCAAAAAATTAACTTGGCCTAGGAACTTTTGCTACTCTTTCTTGTTATCAGGTGGTTTGGCCTCTAAAATGACATTTGCCTTATTTTTATCAAGTTCAATTCCTCTTCTGTGCACTAAAAAACAAGGAAGTTCCATGCGTTAATGCCAAATGCACATTTCAAAGGATTCAACCTTAGTTTGTCTTGTCTCATCTACTCAAATGAGCATTTTAATTGTTCAAAATGGTCTTACTCTTTAATAGATTTGACCACTACATCGTCTACATATACTTCAACAAATTTCCCTACCATGTCATGAAAAATTAAGTTCATAGCCTTTTGGTAAGTTGCTCCTGCATTTTTCAGGCCGAAAGACATAACTACCCACTCAAAGCACCCTAAAGCCCCAGGGCATCTAAAGGCAGTTTTATGCACATCTTCTTCAACTATATAAATATGGTTATATCCTGAATATCCGTCCATAAAAGAATACATTACATGTCCGACAGTTGAATCTACTAAGGAATTCACCGTAGGCATTGGATATTCATCTTTAGGCGTTGCTAAGTTCAAATTCCTAAAATCTATATATACCCTAATATTACTGTTCTTTTTTAATACTGGTACGATATTAGATAACCACTCAACATATCTGGTTATTATAATAAAACCCGCCTTTGACAATCGCTCTATTTCTTTCTTTATTTTAGGAAACACATTATGGGCAAAACGCCTAGGAGGTTGTTTATGAGGTTTAAAATTTGGCTTAGTTGGTAATTTATGCTTTACCAAACTTTTATCTAATCCAGGCATGTGTTCATATTCCCAAAAAAATAATCCTTGTATTCTTTTAATAAAGCGATTAATTTGTTACTTACCTCCTGGCTAAGCATCTGGCTGACAAATGTTAGGTGATCTTCCCCTTCGTCGCCAATATTCACCTTTATCAAAGGGTCTTGTGCTTGAGCATGCCCAGACTTTGCGATCCTTGTTACTTCATCGTCTAGGTTCTTTGCAGGCGCTTCCTCTTCCAAGCAATCCACTTTGTTGACTTCTCGGCCAATATTCTGCTCGAATTCGAACACTGCTAGTTTGTTCATCAACATCTTTAATGCTACTTCTTCCTTTGCTTTCTTTTCACATTCATAATTGAAAGCCATTAATTTGGCTTTGAATGCCTGAATATCGGCCTTATTTTTCTGTCGCTGACAACTCATTAGAGTTCTATACTTATCTTCTTGCCAATCACTGGCTCTTCAAGGGCCACTATGTTTGGCCTCATTTGATCAAATATTTCTGTAAGTGCGTCTACTGAAAATGGCTCTTCACTCTATGCGACAATCTGAGCCTCTTCCCCATCTTGGACTACCCTGATAGGTCCATAATTTTCTTCATACATGAACCTTTCTACTGAGTTTGCTTTTGCAATAAAGGGTCTGTGGTCTGCTTAGACCACCTCGATTTCGCCTTTGTCGTTCCAAAAAATCAAGCATTGGTGGAGCGATGAGGGTATGCAACGACTCCCATGAATCCAATCCCTTCCTAGTAGCACATTGTAACTAGTAAGACCATCTATCACAAAGAAGACTGTGGTCCTAGTAGTTCTTCCCATAGTTATGTCCAGTGACATCACCCCTTTAGCTGAAGTTGCTCTCCCATTGAAATTTGTGAGAATAACTTCTGTTGGGATCATATCACTTTCTGCCTTTGAAAATTTTCTCATCATTCTGGACGGGATGGTATTTATGGTTGCCATATTGTCGATGAGCACTTTAACCACAGGTATGCCATTGACCAAGGCCTTCACGTACAATGGCCTTTGATAAGTGCGGGTTTCACACTTATTTTATCTTTTAACTTTCAAAATTTGTTTGGATTCCAATTATTTCGTCGTTTAATTTAGTTAATTTTTATTTTATTGGCCAAAACCCGAGCTAATTGACGTTTAGGAAGAATTTACGCGAGAAAAGTGGCAAAAGAATTTAAGTGCAAGGATTCCATGATTTGGCGAGCAAGATCTTCACTTATTGTATAAAGAAATATGGCTTAAGGTGGTGAAATGGGTTAAAAAACCAGAAATACTGAAGCTGGGCACCAGAGAAACTGAAATAACCGGATGAATTGAGGTGCAAAATGTGAGATGATAATGAAGCTGGCCCCCAAAAGACAACTAAAGGCAGAAAACCAGCAAGTTGGAGCAGACACCTTCACGCCATGGCGTGAAAGTTACACACCATGGTACCACCGGAGGAACCAGAAAAGTGGACAGAACTGTCCACGCCATGGCGCCCAGCTAAAGGTCCAAAACCAGCAGGAGAAGTCACGCCATGGCGTGACATCTCACGCCATGGCGCCAATTCCCGGGTAGCACAAACAGCCTGATTTCTGACCCCTTTTTGGCCCACTTTCTCCTCAGCCTTTCCCCAATCTTTCTTGCAATATAAATATAGCATTAAGACCACTTTTGGGGGACATTTTTGGAGGCTGAAAGTTGACCAAAAAGAGGGAAAAATCTGGGCAAACTTCTGGTGCGAAAATCAGCGTCTTTGGGGATTTTGAAGGAGAAAGATGAGGAGATTCTTGACATTGAAGTTTCCAACCAGTGAACTCTCTATCAATAAGCTTTCTTCTTACATTTAATCTCATTTTCCTCAATGTATCTCATGATTTTGTTAGCTATTTGTAAGTACATTATGAGTGGCTAAACCTAGATGTGATTGAGGGTATTTTCTAACCCTAGAATGAAGTTCCAATAATTTTGTTCTTGAAAGTTCTTGTGGTTAATGTGATTTATTCATGTGCTTATTGTTCATATTGTTCTTCTCGATTATTTAGCGGCCCAACTAAGTGATTGGATTATTTCAATATTCGCCATTTTGGGATTTGTAGTCCGTAATTGCTATTTATTCCAAAACCTAATGGCAAATATATTTTGATTGATGGTAGTACGTAATCGCTATTCAATTGAATATATTTATGGATTATCACTTAAGTGAGTAAATCGAGCTTTCGAGTTTGCGCTTAATTCAATTCGACTCTCTCATTTTAATGCTTTCGTTAAATTAAATCTAGCGAGCTTATCCTAGGCTGTTTGATGATTAGGGTTGGGTAACGAGCTTATCTTATTCAACTAAAATTAAGGAGAGTTTGAGGTAGTCGAGCTTTTGATTATTCTCGAATTGTTGTTAACCATTTGAACGAATGTTTTTTGTGAAAATGTATTGGAAAGTCATTCTTGCGGTAAAGAAATATCCCCCGATCACACTCTCTCTTTTGTTAACTAATCGCCCTCATTATTCAATTTTATTGCATTTCAAGTATTTTGTAATTTCCATTTTTATTTTGTTGTATTCTTTAGTTTAGAGAATCGATCAAAACCCCCCCATTTATATGCTTTCGTCGGTTATTTTCTTTTGGCAATTAATGTAATTGAACCAATCCTTTGTGGGTAATGACCCTTGCTTGCATATTACTATTCGAACAACATTTATTTTTAGCCGAGTGAGGAATTATTTTTTTGATGCCCCTTTTGGGCATGTCAGCCTTAAGTGTTTGGTCAACTTCATATTCGGTCTCTTAAAGATGACCTTTTCAGCCGCATCTATTTCCACCTCTTGTTTATCCTCCATTGAATTATTTTCTTGTGACAAGTCTACGTGCAATACTTCACATTGAGTTTCTGCTTTTTGGGCTTTCTCCATACTTTCTTCTAATACTTCTTCTTCGGTTACCTAACCTGTGGAAGAAGGTAATATTCTCGGAGGTGACCCATATTTCTCATAGCTAGGCACTCTCATCCTTCTCTTGGGCGTTCCATACAATACATAGTAATCAAACGAACGTCCAGACGGTTCTCCTAATATAGTTGCTTCAATGACTTGTTGCGCGACACTCTTCTTTTCTTCCTCTCTGCTTCTAAATCAATTTCTTCTTCAATGTCGGTCATGCCGTCGTTATCTTCTTCATCATACACCTCCTGAGATGTTTGGCCTTCTTCACACTCCTGCACATACGCTTTTTCCTCATTGTCTTCTATTTCTTCATCTTCGTTTCCCTTACCTTTGAATTCGTTGGCTAGTATATAATTGTTAGCCATAACAAGAGGCAATGCACCAAACTGAATAGTGAGGGGTTGCCCTGGATCCTCTCCATCTTCATCCTTCTTTCCACGCTCAAATTTTGATCTCCCAGAAGAACATTCTGGCAACTTCTCCATTGATTAACCCGTATTAGCCGTTATATCACCTTTAAAGACATTGAGAATGTTCTTGTTAGTCACCTCAAGAAATTTAGCTACTTTAGGATGCGACAATCCCTGTTGTTGCCTCATCATTCGTCCATAGTTCCATTGAAAATGCCTTTGTTGGGTTCTGGTCATTTCTTCAAAGGGTACGACCCTCCCTGCATTATACTGGAACGAATGCCATACAATTGGTTGGCGAGGTTGCGGCCTAAATGTTTTCCCCTTGTTCATTAGTCTAAACTGCCTCTCAAAAGGCAGTTTCTCATAGAATGACATACCTCGTCCTTTACCGAGCTGAAAATTTGGAATAATATTAGGACGATGTTGATATTGCCATGTTCCTGATCTTTTCACATTTTCATTCACTTCTCCCTTGCATCTAGCACATAAGATACCTTCGTCTTTTCTAGGCTCCTCTTGTTTGATCCGTTCGAAAACATTGGCATGTGAATCATAATCGTCTTCTCCATCATCCAAGACCAACTTGAATTTTGGCAACTTATTTTTGAAACCAGCTGTCACCATATTCACCCCAAGTGGCTATGACAAAGGATTTTCATCCACTGCCATTTTCTTCTTATCTTCAAACGTGATTCGCTAGGCAATTATTAGTCATATGTTACCATGCATTGTGTCATTTACAATATTTTTTACCCCTAATTTGTTCAGAGTCTGGCATCTTATGCTTGTCGCTCAATTTTATCTGCTTATTCTTATATAGTTTATCGAATATAAGGTCAGCTTTAGTCACATCAAATAAAAATATCCTAGCCTTTTTGTTTTCACCTTTTATAGGCTCATTCTTGCCCGATGCTCTAAACTTGACCATTATAGGATAAGCATATGCATCTCCCTTAATCAATTCAGCCAAACATATTTTCGTCTGATCGTAATACTCACCATCAACAGTATGATTATTAAAATTGAGTCTCTATAGTATGTCCCTTTACTAGAATTTTTCATTTGTTCTTCTCTTATTAAACACTCATACATAATCACATTGGCACTCAACTGAAAAAGACTAGGAAACTGTCTGTCTTGGAATTTCTTTTTTAAATCAAAACTAAAACAACTTTGAGCGATTTTAACAAATTTTTCTCAGTCAGTGGTACGAAACATTTGCTTCTAGTTGTTTTAAACCTCTGAAGGAAACTTTCTGCCCACTCATTTGGCATTTGACGTAAATTTGCCAAGTCGGCCAAAGTAATCTCGGATTCAGTTTTGTAAAACTGAGTGTGGAACAATTGTTCTAGTTGTTTCCATGTTTGGACAGAATTTGCTGGCAAATTAATGAATCATGAGAAAACTACTCCTGTTAAAGAACTAGGGAACTGTCTCATCTTGTGATAATCAGTTACTTTACCACTTTGTAGTGTGAATCGCCTTATGTGTTCCAGAATAGAAACTTCTCCCAAACCGGTAAATAATGAAAACTCCGGTATTTTGTACCCTCTAGGCCACGAATAAGCTTGATCTACCCAATCGGGGTATGCCTTTGTGTAAGTTGGCCTACTAAAAGGACACGCCCCAAAAGCCATTTGATCTTGCACTATCTCTATAATCTGATTCCTCAACATAACGTTGGGATCATATGGAACTCCTAATGGTTGATTCATTGGTGGAATTGCTTGAAGCCTAATATTTGGTCCTTGGTTTGTGGGAAAAACGCTGTTGTTCAAACCATTATTACCGTTAGCCTAAATATTTCCGCCATCATTGACACGTGGGGTGTTCTATCCATTGGTTTGGACATTGTCTCTTACATTTGGGTTACCCTCGAGGTTTGGTACTCCATTACCACTATTCAAGTTTGCCATTCCACTACTCCCTTGGTTTGAAGTAGATGGTCCAAATGGTGGTTCTATTTCTTGGTTCGGACTCAGGACTGGGAAATTATGTCCCACAATTGTCCTGGCTTGAAAGTGATTCCCTATATTTGGCATAACTGGTTGACAAATTTTGCCTACTAACTTATTCATGATTTCATTCAAAGTATTTAGTTGTTTGGCCATGTTGTCATAGTGTACATTTCCATTTTGAGTAAACTTTTCCATATTATGAACATTTTGTAAGTTTACCTGCTCAACAACATCCTCTGTGAGTTCACTAAGCAATGCACGCATGGTTCGAGGGCCTAATTCTATCATTGACTCGTAATGACTTTGATTTTGTCCCTTTGTTCTTGGAGTACTTTGCTGCTCCTCATACTGTTCAATTACAGACTGGACTAACCATTCGCTGGCTCCTTATCAGAGTTTTTATGAGGCATATTGCTTCACTTTTCATATCTTAATACACCAAACGTATCCCACTGGGCGTGTCAAATTGTTTCGCGGGGTAATCGCTAACAATTAAAAGAAAGTTCAAACGATTGTCGGATTGTGTAAGGAACAACGACCTCTCGAGACAAAATCCCAACGAGGGGTGTTTTATTGATGAAGATTACAATGTACAAGAAGCGAAATGCCTTCGAGGGGTACAAGCATACAAAGTAATTGAAAGTTGACAAGAAGAAATTAAAAAGAAAGTAAATTACATAACTCTCTGTTTGAGAGCAATTGATTCGATCATTTGCTTCTATGTTCTTTTTCTCTTTTATACTCCTTAGGCAGTTTCTCTTGTGGAGCCGTCTGAAAACTATCTGTCGTCCTGTAACCACCCACATTCTCCATGATGGATGATTCGTTAAGGAACTACCGTTTTTAACTACTGTCATTACCCCCATTATGTAACTGCTTACACCGAGATTCTTGGATTGTGAAATGTGATAAAATTGCCTATTAACTGTTTCAATAACTGTCGCTTTAAATAACGATAAGGCACTATGCTCGCCCAGATCTTGGGCGTTTGAGAGACGTCTTGCAGAGTTGAACGATTATGGGACACCGCTATATAACTCATTCTTGGGTGGTCTCATTTGGGCCTATCCTTCGAACTGTGTTTCATTCTTCGGACTACTTAATTGAGCTTCATTTTTGTGTGTCAACAGTTTCCTACTTCAGGTGGTTGAATGTGTTTAACTATACATTGTGCAGAGCTTAGTTTCTAGGGATAGCATTTTAACTGAAACCGGAGGTTCCAGTCCGGTTCCAAAAAAAAAGGAACCTAGAACTAATTGCATTTCTGGCGGTTCTTGATTCTTGAATTGGAGATGTAGGTACCCATTTTTGATATCGAATTTGTCCTTTTTGATAAATTGGAGGTTCCAGTCCAATTTTAAAAAAAAATAAAAATTAGAAATCGAGAATTGATCACATTCCAAACGGTTCTTGATTCTTGAATTAGAATTGTAGGTACCCACTATGAAATCGAATTTGTCATTTTTTATGAGTTTTTTATTTATTTTTTACAATTTATTTATCCCGACCCAATGATGCGGCTCAGCTTGTAACAAGTTTGCAAGGCCAAACTAAAAATATTAGATGCTATTATACTAGATATTGAATGTTATTTGATGGCATATTTTCAGTGAATTTAGCAGCAGAATTGGATCCAAATGGAAATCGATGATTTAGGTTTAGGTTCAATCTAGTAATTACTTGAGCTCGAATTGATCCATTTACAAAATATTCGAAGTGTAATGTGTGATTTCGAATATATTGGAATATAGCCATACTGGGCCCATTGGACGCCCAACCCTATTAGTTTATGATTTTTGTTTTGTATTGAATGAGACCTTGCTTAATGATGTCAATAGTCCTTAGTTGGATGTGAACAATAGTCCTTCTCACCTTGTGCCTCATGAGGGGAACTCGCATCCCATGCTTGTTTAGTTCAGGATTTTCTTAGTAGGATTCATTGTATTCCTCATTTCTCTCAGCATTTGTGTTGGACGAGTTAAAAAGTTCCCTTTATATAGGAGGAATTTAGAGCGACCTTATATTTAATCAATCATGCTACATGTATCAAATTTTTTTTACCTAATTCCTTACCGACTACTCACAATAGGGGAGGTGGGGACCACATTTTGGATTTTTTTTTTCATGCGGGGCCCGTGTGTATGTAAGAGGAGGTAAACAATTTGGTATACATTTGAATGTACAAATAGAATTATTCATGTGTGTCAATAATATCAAACATTATAATTAAAATTCACACACTCCAATAAAAATATAACTTGGAATATTAATGTCAATAATATTGAAGTGCCAACTTTATAATTAAAGTCCACACGCTTCACCAGACGAGAGTAGTCGTTTTCCTCCTAGAAAAATGTCGTTTAACAAGAGCAGAGAAATGTTGTTTTCTTTCGATGACTTGAAAACAGAAGAATATTCAAAAGTCAAGAAAAGTTCTATCAGAAATTATTGATGCATCCAGCCAAACTGAGATGTTGTTGAGATTAATATAATACAGTCACCATCTGATGAGTGATCGTTTTCTGACAGATTGCACCCTCTCTCCAGTTAATACTATCCAATCTCAGAACAAAAATAAAGGGCAAGAAATGGAATGTTGTGTTCTCTCTGTGTGTGTGTGTGTGTGAAAACTATGCAGTAATAATGGGAAAACTATACAGTAACTTCAATTTCAAAGAATTTTCTAAGCTTTGATTTCAATAATAATGGGAAAACTGGAAATGCAAATTCTTGAACAAACTTCATGATCACAAAATTGCTCGACTGGGAAGGTTAAAGAAACAGAATAAATATCGGGAACGAAGGTAAATGCCAGCTTAACAGGTATATGTGCTGTAGAAACTGTTCGGTCGAGACAAACATCTCAACTGCAACTGAAAATTGTACCTCCATCCTGATTTTTATCACCATCCTGTTCCCAATAAATTTGGAGTAGGTTCCGAGATTCCTTTTTCTTACACCGCTACATCCACTAGCTCATCTAAAGGAACGAGATCCTTAACAGAGTATCAGACCAAGTACTATAAATATCCCGGTAAACATGTTAGGACACTGTTGTATTCTCCTCTGATTCACTGGACACACGAAAAGATTCTAAGAATGACATAGAGGCTTGTACTGGATGAACCCGAAATATTTCTCCAATAATAACAGTATTTGTTATTCGAGAGTATCCTATCTTCAATATACTTGGTGTAATTTCCAAAAAATCCATCTATAGTTTAGCTTAGATAAGCGTTCCAATGGTTAAGTCTTCAGGCTAAAGTCAATCCATGTCACCATAGAAGTCAAATCGTAATCAAGTTTCGACAAACTAATTTTCATGATCAGCATGTTCAACTTTTCATCACAAATCCAAGATTCTCACTTTGCAATTTCTTCAAGCTTGTTGACAATTTGCTTAATATCAGGCCGAAGGGGAGTTGAGGGAGAACAACAAGCCATTGCAAGTTGAAAAAATCTGAAAATATGATCTTCAGTGACTACCCTCTGATCACTGTTTCGACTGAGAAGGATGTCTGGATGATACAAATCCGTAATTCGATCATCAAGAATTGCAGCCCTCAAGGTATTAGGCAAATAAAAGTCTTGATCTGGAGTAGGATTTTCATCGATCGGTTCTTTTCCAGTAAGTAATTCCAGAAGGATTACCCCGAGACTGTAAATATCACTTTCTTCACTCGCATCTTTCATTTTAATCAACTCCGGAGCTTTATATCCCTGAGATGCAGATGTTTCAAGCATTTGTTGCCCAGCCATTGGATTCAAAAGAAGATGCAAGCCAAAATCTGACACATATGGTTGGTAATTACGATCCAATAGTATGTTCTTCGACTTGAGATTTCCATGGACTACAGGCTTTCCAAATGCCGTATGAAGATAATTAACTCCTCTAGCAATACCGATGGAGATCCTACATATGATCCGCCAATTGTGAGCTTTCCCTTTACCATCTGTGCATACAAGAAAATTATTGTTCTACTCATCAAGGCTTCAGTAAAGTCTTTGTCAAACAGCCCACAAAATTACTACATGAACAATCTAAGAAGGAAAAATGTAAACAAAAAGAGAAATATCCTTTTTTTATGCAAATAAGACAGTAAATATTTCCATAGGTCTCAAAAGTAAAGAGGTCCAGTTTTCATAAGAATCCAACTGAGATCCATTTAACATATTAGAAAGAATTAATTCAGTTCCTCCCTCTTTTGATATAGAACAGAACCTGGAAATTCATATACAAATTTAAATATTGAAAGAATCTGTACCTCTGGCCCCTAAGTTTGCAGTCGTAATATTCTGTTAAGTTCTACCACCAATCAGAACTTAACCAAAACAAATAACTACTGATGCACATTTGCAAGAATTGCGGTCAAAGAAAAGAGAATCAATTACTTTTCATCAATCTTGAATTGCAAATATTTCAGAAAATCAATTCTACATCAAAAATTTTGTATCTAAACATAGCCCTAATTGAGAAAATCGATAATCATTTCCTTGAAACATTACCATTTTTACATTCTTGAACTACAAATGTTTCATAGAAATAATTCTGCTACAACAACAGCTTACCTGATTCTACAATTTTCTATGTAAACATAGCCCTAATTGCAAAAATCCATAACCCATTAACCAAACAAAATTATAGAAGTAAGAGTTAAATGCTAACAAGAAAATCAAAGTGCAAGAGACTTTACCTCTAATGAATTGAGCCAAATTTCCTAGCCCATAAAAAGGATGAACAAGAAGCTTCTCTCCTCTAGGCCCTGCATAAAATGCATTCAGAGGCACCAAATTTGGATGCCTAATAGACCCCAGCAACTCTATAATTGGTACAACTTCTTTCATCCTCATTGTACAAGTAGGCCTCAAGAACCTTAACAATTTAAGTGAATTTGAATTGACCAAACTAGCCCTGTACAGAGTTCCATAGCTAGATTTTCCTATAACCTCACCAGGGGCATCCAGTAATTCATGTACAGTTAGATCTTCTGCATCTTGAAACTTGATCAAAAAATCCTCCGAGTTTACGACCTCACCAATTTCTTTGCACTCAAAGTCAGCTTCTATGTCTCTTGAAACATTTTGAGGCTTTCTTCTTCTACAACAAGAGATTATGAGTAAAAGAATTGTTAAGAATATTAATGAGGTTAGTCCTATGATTAATATGAGCTTGAATTTGTGTTCCATCTCAGAAAAAAGATTGACCCAAGATCTGGAAATGGTGGAACAATTTGGAACTGAAAATGCGAAGTGAAAATGAAAGCTGATCACATCAGTCAAGAAGTTAAATTGAAGAACTGACAGGGATTTTCTGAAGACTGAGAATTCCCATTCTTGGAGTTTTCGGAATTAGTGAACAAAAAAGTAGAATATTAGAAGTTAAAACAAGATTATAACTTTTGGGATTTGCAGACAAATTAGAGAGAGCGAAACAATGAGAGACAGAGAGAGAGAGAGAGAGAGTGTGTGTTTTCGATTTTGCTGTTCATGAATGGACGTCCATGTAATCCGCCAAAACTAATAATGAAAAAAGAATTAAATTCTGAAATTATTGCTCAATTGACTTTAAAAAAAAAAAAATTCCAGGGAAAATCATAATTCTTAAATGCCCATGATTATTATTATTTTTCAGAAATTTGCAAACTGGGACTGAAGCATAAAACCTTTAAGAATTAATCTAGTTGTACATATTTACAAATTAATTAAGTTTTGGTCATTGATTTCAAAAATTATTTTTGAAATGATTGACCTAAAAATTGTTAACACATAGTTTGTGAATCAAATTTGTTAATCTAATTTGTACAAATAGCATGACTCAACCCTTAAATGTTGATTAACAATAAAAAAAAATTGGAAAAGTTGGGATTTGGAAATATAGAAAATCATTGAGAGAATAAAGCAAATTGTTTGTTAAATCTCTGTTTGAGTCACATTATTTTTCTCATTCTCATATTTCTATTCATTTTCAACAACATATTTTTCAATACAATAATATTTTCCATTACATCAATAAATTTTCTTTATTTTTAAACCACATATTTTCCATCACATCAATAATAAAAATGCATTCTTTCTCAAATAATTTGGCTTAAACCGAGAATATGTGTATTTTTCTCTCTTTAGGTAGTAATCTTTCTGAGCTTATTAGGTTTTTTATTTTCTCTTCGATTGGAAGAGAAAAATGTCTTAAAGTTAGAAAACGATTTGAAGGATCTCTTGACTTTCAAGAAAAACACATAATAGCATCATGTTCTACCATCTTTAAAAGATACTACGGTTGTTCCCCTTTTTATTTTTATTATTATTATTATTTTTTGTCTTAGTTGGGTGTGTATGTGAGATGTTGAAAGGTTGAACGTTACTAAAGTAATTGGAAATTATTAGTCTACTTGTACACCCCCTCACATGAAGGAAGTCCACGTATAATAAATTATATGCAAACTCCCTACATGTAAAAGAGTGTAAAATATGAGTCATGATATGTGTACAAAAGTGGATAACAAAATGTCCAATAGGAGGGCGTCACTTGAAATTTTGTAAATCATTTTTGTATAAGTAGAATAAATGGTAAAATATTAGAATAATGTTATGTAGCCCCTACTAGGATTGCAACCCCAATTTAGGTGGCATTCGATGATACACTAGATGAAAGGTGAAATTAAATGACTTATTTAATTAAACATATAATTTAATGTCACGTTAATATCATCTAAACTGAGGTTGTAACCTCAGTGAGATTAAATGACATTACTCAAAATATTATGTACACAAAAAGTGTACACGTAACATCACCAAATTGGAAAATTGTCCAAAATTTGCAAAATAATTACTCATAAAGGGGCCTCAACCATATCTGGTTTGATAAGATTTTTGAAAAATCAAAAATTATTTTTGAGATTAAGAAATTATTTTTAAAAATTTTTAGATAATTTTCTAAAAATATTTTATTTGAGTAGAAGAATTTTCAATAAAGCTAATTTGAGATTATTTTCTCATAAATTTTTTATACAAGAAATAGAAATTCTACCAAACGAGCCCTTAATACTATAACAATAAAGGAATTCCAATAGAATTTTAAGAAAATGGGAGTATTGTTGCATTAGAGAGAGGGAGGGGGCGGGGATGATACTACGTAGTAAGTTAGTTTTGTTATATGCAGATGATGTCTTCCTTGCATTTTATCGTTAAATTCGCTTCATAGTGCTCTATATTAGCAAAATTTTCAAGTTCTCTATTTGACATTCGAACTTTTTTAGTGTTATTTATTATGAAAACTAAATTCTTTTATGATCCGTACAATTGATCGTTTTGAAATCTTTTAATTGACGACCCCCACCCCCCACCCCCTTTTTTTTTTTTCCTATTCAATATCTAAACAAATTTTAAAACATTGTTTAGTATTTATTAACTAGACTTTTATGTATTCATATTCTGAAAAAATAATGTTATTTAAAATCAGTAGTGTTATAACACTAGTTGTTGTGACATTACGTGATACACTTAATTAAAGATGAAATTACGTGACGTACATTTTATTTAATGACACTTAATGCATGTTTGTTTCAGATAAAAATCTGATTTTAATCTAAGTTAAAGTCAAACAATCAATATCAACAATATCTTTCTTGGATCCCACAATTTTTTAACCACACATTTCAAAAACTTCAATCACAATCTACTAAAAATATGATTTTAATCCACATCAAACACCCTCTTAATATAATCTAGATTGATGTTATAATATCAGCGATATTAAATAATATTACTCATTTTAAAATACATAAAGAGTTTCCTCACGATATTAAATGCCCGACATACTACATCGGATAGGTATGAAATTAAAAATTGCCAACTTTTATAAGTGGGGTTGGACAACTATGTTCAAACATCTCAAATTGGTTGCCATTATAACACGTTACTTGACCAATTGAATTCAGGTAAAGATAGGTCTAAATCGGAATGACAGTCTCAACTTCCAAGTTTTTCTTTAATTTTTTGGTGGGTGGGGGAATGCCGGAATGGGGTTGAGAAATTGGAAGGAATATCGTAAGAATCGGAGCAAAATGATCGATTTGATTGAAATTTAAGAATCAATTTGAACTTTTGGTCTCACTGAAGATCGGTCCATTTAGTTTTTGATTGCCAGTTAAATTTCAAGTTTGATTGACACTGGACGTTTTACTTTCATGATATTAGAATTTACTTTTAAAAGATTAATAGGAAGAGGAAATGTGTAGGGGCCTTGTATGAAGTCACGCTTCCTTGTCCTATAAAAATATATTTGTTTTTCTCCCTTTTTTTGGGTTCTTTGTCATAGACAACTTTTTTTTTTTTTTTTGAGAAAATAATTAATTTCTTAATATAACTCTACTTAACGTGTCTTATTATCAATAAATATGAATTATTTCTATTTAATCAATTTCAAAGTAAGAATATATTAAGATGACGTAAGTAAAATTTATATTTTCAATTATATTAATTATATTTTTTTAGTATGTGCAAAATGGAAGTAAATATATTTTTATGAGACGAACGAGTGCAACAATTGGTTTTGAGATGGCATGTTGGGGGGTGGTGGGTCCCAATTCAAAAAAATTGGGCATGACATTATTGCAGTCTTTTCAAGAGTGAGACACATGCAAAGTAATGAAAACTGACAATGTCAACGTATCCAATGGGTGGTTGCCTATTGAGATGGAATTGTCTCTATTGTCAATTTCTTCAGAGGCAGGGAAAATGGGCATATGATGCACCAATTCAAGAAAAAAGTATGTTACTAGAGAGACAAATATAGGTGTAATACATCATATTTTATTATTATTCTTAAATAAATACACCACATTTTAATTGTATTAAAGATTTTTAATCTTACTTAGTATCACAATTATGTTCTTGACTTAAATCAATTTTTCATTACATACGACGGTTTTAATCTAGAAATTCTATTAACATACTTTAAAATAAGGGACGTACCTTTAATACAATTAAAATGTAATGTGCTTATAAGAAGGTTTAGTGTCAATATAGTTATTTTTATTATTAAAGTACCAAAAATGGCCTAAATATTCATTCGTGGGACAATTAAATGTGTACTGGGAGTTTGAAGAGACAACTATCTCGATGGAAGAGAACTAGCACGAAGGCTTTTCGGTACGTAAATATGTGCCAAACTATATGTGTATACCATCATTCTTAAACATTGATAAGACAAAAACACTTGTTTGATGGTCATTACAAAGAAAAATTGGAGGAAAATAATGTTTCGAATTTTTGTAGAATGTGTGGTTAAAAAATAGAAGAAATTAAGATTTACGTGTATTTTATTGTGTGAATGTGTGATAAAAATGAGTATAAGAAATAAAGTTTTAATTAAAGAGAGTCAAACGGGCTATATTGGTAGATACTCGTCTTAGAAAATTAATGACTGATGCACTTTGTATATGTGAAATAACTAAGCACAGTAATGCTACTCAAACAGGATTACAAAAAAGTAAAAAAAAAATTTAAAAAAAAAATTTGAACTTTTTTTTGTGTTCGTTTAACTTTATTTTTCATGCAAATTATCAATTAAATGGATACATTTTTTTTACCATTGGATTTAGAATATGTTTCCATTGCCAAAAAAAAAAAAAAAAAAAGATGAAAAACACTTTCCCACTAAACTCATGGGAAAATAAAAGTTGGAAAATGTATTTTAAATGGTTGTACTTAGAAAAATGGTGAAAATGAATTCCATGAAAAAGTTATGTGAAACACCAAAATTAAGCATTTTTCTTTTCCATCCAATTTCACCCCAATCAAATACTACTTTATAATTTTGTTGAATATATTAAAAAATGCTTAAAATGATTTTTATTTTTTTATAACTATATTGAAATTCCACCCCCCCCCCCCCCCAAAGATTGACTACTTACAAGCGGCTAATAGTCTAAGTTTGTCGGATAGACGGCTGCTTGTAATCCGTACTTATAAATAGCATTTTACTCTTAAAAAAAATAAAATTTCTTAACAAACTGAAATAATATCAAAAACTAAAATTAAAACATTTCTAACTTAAAAGTAATAATTGCTGTAAATAAATAAATCAGATTACTCTTTTTTCTATATATTCTACACGTCTACTTTTCATTAAAAAAAAAAATGATTTAATTGAGCTGCATCACCATTCCCATCTCTGTATATTTGCCTATTTAGAATGCTCTCTCTGTTAAATCTAACTTTTTATATTGTAAGTTAGGTGCCTTCATCATTAATTATCATATTGATAGTTGTTAACGACCCCATTCAGGCTGGCAGGCTTCTTCTATATCTCCATGATTTTTCCTAGCATAATCGAATAAGTGGCGTGGGACCCATTATGATTTATAAAAAGAAGAAAGATGGTACGAATTTTTTTATTTAAAGCATATCTAATAAATTCTTTAAAAATACTCTTTATTTTAAAGAGTCAATCCTTAACAATTAACATCATGCTCTAAGAGACGTTTTAAATTAACATTTAAATTTAATTCAGAGGATGAAATTTGAATAGTCAAACTCACTCTCTATAATTAAATGCATTCAAATTATTTCAATTTTTAATTTAGGAAAATAATAAAATAATCTTGAAAAAAACTAGTTAAATAAAAAATTAAAAAAATAATAAATAATTTTTAGAAGTAGCAAAATTAAGTTTTAAATATAAAAAATTTGTAGGAGTACTTCGAAATTTTTTCATACTCTCCAAATGATAAAATATACTCTTTAAAAATAGATATTCTTTTAGAGTTGCTCTAAGTTTGACACATGTATCCCGAGCTATTTTCTTTGTGCAAATTTACATGCCAATCACTTTCCATTTAGATAATGTTATGATAAATTCAATTATGACGGTCAATTTGATTCTATTTTGATGAAAACTGTTAGTGTTATATTCTGTATTGGCAATTCTGTGAACAAAATGATCAATTTGAACAATTATAAAGTTTATGTACTAAATTGTAAAGTTTCATAATTGGTAGGTTAACTTAGAGTTTAATGTTTTATGTTTAGAACACAAAGGCAACTCATCGATTTTTCATTAGCTACTCGTCGGATTTGTATTCGAGCAGATGAAACAGTACATCCATCGTTCGAACTTCGCCCCCCTGTCGTTCGAGCGACATGACTCCTCGTTCGAGCGACCATTTTACGGTTAGACCTAATTCGCAATTTTGCGAGATTTTTATTGATCAATATTTCCATATTCGTCCAACATATAAAATGAGACGCTGTGTACTCGGGAAAACAAGGGATTAAACATTATTCATTCAAGAGAACAACATTATTCTCTCAAGAGCAAAACATTCAAGAAGTTCAATCACTTCATCTTATATACGCCCATCATATTGAAAACATCAAATCCATCAATCAAAACACTGGTGCTATTCTTCACTTGGATCTGTTAGGAAGATTGTGTCATCAACTTGGCTGACTCTGAAGATCAAGGAAAAAATTGAAGAACGAGGAGTTCTTGATGGATCCACAGGAGATAAACTGCGTGAAGAGTTATGATTGATGTTCGTGTGCACATTTTAGTAGAGCTGTACTTTAAATAGGAGATCAGAAAGCTTGTGTCATCAATTTTGCTGGTGATTTGTAAGTTTACCTATTAGTTTATAGTGGATCTTTAACTGGCAAAGCGCCCGAAATTTTTTTTACGTTGGGTTTCTTCGTGAATAATGCCGGTGTTATTTATTACTTTCTTTACAGTTTTTATATGTCTGCGGTATTCAAATATAGAATTAATTGGATTGTTTGACGAATCACCTAAACATAATTAACTTGTGACTTGTTGCTTGTTAATTAGTTTTAAATGTTGCATTTACACTTAATCATCTCTTCTCTAGGTATAGTTGGATCGAATTTTGTGTTTTTCAAAAATAAATAGAGAACGACCACATTATATAGGAAAAATCGAATGCCGCTCAATTGAAATAGTGAATCATCATGTCAAATTATTTTATTTTGATTTCACCAGTAATTAATATTCTGGATATCATGAAAAAACATGGAATAGGTTGGCACATCATGCCTTAAACTAGACAAATTGCTCATTTATTCTAGTGTATGTTTCACCCCTATTTTCTCAAAAAATTAAATTTCTAAAACTTATTTTTAATCACGCATTTTTCAATAAAATAATTTTATATACAAACCCAATTTTTTTAATTATTGGGGAAACGTGTCTAAAAATCAACGCTTACAAGCCCATGAAACACTTAATTTTAGATTGAAGTTGTACTTATTCCATGATCACAGCCATTTATTTTATGAAAATTGTCGGCGATCAACAATTAAGTTAAATGATCATCATTAAATTGAAGTAGATGTACCCAATTGAAGTCAAATAAAAGAGTAGCTACCAGATTGAAATCATAGTGAAGATTAGTTAATTGAACAAAATTTTGAAGTACAGTTAATACTAAAAGTAAAAATATGCTTACCGCGAATAGAATTTATCCTTTTCTAAATTAACACAACGATATAAGTTAGGCACCTAAGAAAAAACTCTAACAAAACCTAACTCGAATAATAAAGTTGAGATCGACTACGATTTTTCTTCTATAGTAAAATATTGCCCCATAATTATCTACAGTGACTCGAAAATGTATTTACATCTTCTTTTAGACAAAGAACTCAACAACTCCTTTTCCAAATCCCATAAATTTAGGTTATTTATTCTCCAAAGAATGATTATTGCAATTTCCAATCATATGTACATGTATCAGCTTAACAATATTATCAGAATGATTTAAATTTAAATTTAAATTAAACTGTCTAATGATAGAATATAATACATGGGATTTGGAAGCTTGAATGAACGATCAGAGATTGAGGAACCCAGTAAATCACTCCATTGATCTCCAGAGTTATCCGGTATCCCATACCCCTCTTCAATCAGGGACAGATCTAGAATTGGATTCGAGATTGGGCTACAAAATTTCAAACCAAGCTACTATGCAAATTTTTTTTCTTTTTTGTTTATACATGGAAAAACAGTTTTTTCAAAAAAAATATAGAAAAAACCTTTTAAAAAAAAATTGGGCCTAAATGGGGGAGCCACAGCCCAGCCAGTCATCCACCAAATATGTCCCTGTCTTCAATCATCTCATCCTTCTTCTGTGACTTGCATAAATTTGCTGTTTTTTTTTTTTATGATCCTCTGGGTACCTGCACAATAGCACCAGCATAGTTGATAAAGCTGACTCTAAAGTATTAAAACCGACAAGAAGTTACAATTTTGTATGGCCAAGTACCCGCGTACTTTAGGGTAAAAATAATGAAGACGATGCATTGAGCGCGGTGCATGGCTCAGATCGTATCAGTCGACATTATATAAGTTAAACAGAGAAATGAAACACTAAAAACGGATCAAGATGCAAAAACAATAAGGAAAAGTTGGCGACAAAGGGGACTCACCCTCAGAGCTAAAGTAATGTTCAATGATGACTGCTTCTAAGTATCATATGTGAGCAAATGGTGAAAAGAAGCAGATTAAAAAGTAGAATGTTTCTTTTTAGTCTCTAAGTTGATTTTGACAGAAAAGAAAAAAAATTGTTAAGAAAGTAATAGTTTGGAAACTGGGAAAAATACACTCTAATCAAACCCCAAAACCCCACCACAAATGGGGGACAAAGATTACTCTTTTTCACTATCAACTCACCTATGGCAACAAATTACTCAACCACCAAGCTTTGTGTTGCAATCCTTTTCTAAACCTCACAGGCCAGTGAAAGAATTCTCTTTATTCATCAACAATCAAGTAATAGTTTGAGATCCAAAATTCTGTTTTATCATTAATCCAATCCCGTTCAAGATTTTTTCGTTTTCTTATCCATCTCAAGTGTTATCCCACTCTTCATTTGTGGGTGAGGCCAGGATAGCATGACCTACGCACAGTCCAAGAATTTTTGTAAATTAGCTCAAGGTCTGTGTCGGACTCTGTGCTAAATGTAAACTGAACCTTCACACCTCTGGTGGAAGTTGCAAAAGATATCATCATTAAGTTCATAGACAATATCATTAATCTAGGTCCTCAAGGGCATAAAATTAGTTGACATGTCCATGTGGAAAACTAAATGCACTCTCTTTAATTATTCAATAAACAAGTTACATATCTTTTCCAAAGAAGAGGAGAGCATAGGCTATTTAGCGTCACCTCATGGAAATCATGGATATCTCACCCAATAAAAAGCAAATAGTAATGATTTAGAACCTATGTGCTAACATTGGTGATCACGAAACTGGAAACTTGTAGTGTATTAAATATTAATATCCCACCCAAGAACTCACCATTGATGATGATTTTTGAATGTGAATTACAAACTCACTTAATGTTGGCATAGTGTCTAACTTAATACACTCTAAGAGCCAATGTAGTTGTGATTTTGTTTTAAGGTTTAACAGAAAGATTATGAAAATGCTTTGGAAGTATTTCAACAAAGTTTCAGCAATGCTGTGTACTTTATGTGAGTCAAGTATGTTGCTGGAATCACGAGTGCAAGCAAAGCATTTGGAGTCAGAGACTAGGAATAAAAATGAAACAACTGTAAAGAATATGATGCAGGATAAAGAAGAAGGCAGCAAGAAGGGGGGGGGGGGGGGGGGGGGGGGGGAGAGAGAGAGAGAAATGGAGGAGAAACCGGAGAAGAAACAGAAATTCAGGGGGAAAGGGGAAGGGAGAAAACGTTTGCTCCAAGCAAAGCCACTTCACTTCATCATAATCATTAAAAGTCTGAATTAAGTCAAATATAAATAGTAAAATACAAACCCTAAAGAAAATGAGTTTGGACCAAACCCATTATACAAGTCCAATAAATAATAGCCCAAATAAAAAAAAACATAAATAATAGTCCAAAATGAATGAATGGATGTCCGCATCAGAATATCAAAAATGATAAAGTGTCACTTTTAGTAGGGAGGAGGAAAATATTTCAGGGGGCTAGCACTTATTTTTAGATGAGCCAATGATCCAAGTTGAGTCCTAAGGATAATCCTAGGTCAATGATAACAAAATATGAGGGTTCATAGGCTTTTTCCTAAGTTTTCTAAAACGTGGGATCATTCATTCGAGGGTAACTTTGTAGATAAAAAAATTGGTTTACCAACCAATATTGGGCTATAATTCTTTTGGATCTTAGGATGACCCTAAAGGGAAACGTATGAGCACTCTTTGTCAATTGCATCAAATTCAAAGGGCAAGTTTCCAACATCATCTCAAGAAAGGAGGTTTTATGATTTGGTTTATTTAGTGGGATTGGGAATCTGGGATAGAGGTGGAGATGGAGTATGAGAACAATTTAGAAGAGGCAAAGATTTAATTAAAGCTGCAGAGGATAGAGGTGAAAGAAAATGAATTCCAGGTAGAGGACGGAGAGGAGCTGCAAGGAGATGCTGATGCAGTGGATTGCTTTTGATCCGAAATCTGACATTAAAGGCATTGTGGTGGAGTATGAGAAGGAAGAAATACATGAGGAAGAACATTATAAGAATTTGGATGATGAATATAATGATCAAGGTGATTTTGGACTAAAAAAACATGCTCGTGTGACAAATTTAACAGGCCTTTTGATGGTAAACGGTAAAAGATATGAATAAGCTACAATTTTCCCAGATCGGGAACCTAAAAGCTAAACCCCCCCTTTTTTTTTTGATAACTTAGGGTGCGTTCTCTTCGTGTTTCTGTTTTGTGTTTTGAGTTTTGAAATTCGTTTTGTGTTTTGTGTTTTTAGTGTCTATTTTGATATTATTGAAAATGCGTTCTCTTTGTCATTTTGAAAAACAGTTTCTCAAAACAGAAAACAGAAAACGCGTTCTCTTTGCACATTTTTAGAATATTATTTGATAACATTTTATTCAATAAATCTGATTATTCAATTAACTTTAATTGTTTAATGTTAATATATTATTAAATATATTATAAACCTGAAATTTCATTGAATTTTGAAATATCTTTTAATCATGAAATATTTTTTCATATATTAAAATAACATATAAATTTGTGAAAATTTTTATTAATATTATTTTATTCTAAAAATATGATTATTCAATTAATTTTAATAGTTTAATGCTAATGTAGTATAAAATAACATATAAGTGTAAAATATTTATGCATTTTCAAAAAAAATTCCACTTTTAATAAAATAACATATACATTTCAATAATAAACACTTGTATAAAATTAAATATATTTTTTGGGATTGCATGAAATCAATAATAAGTTTATTTTTTCATACAAAATAAACATAGAAAATAGAAGAGAGAGAAGGCAGAGATGAAGGAAGACTTTTTTTTTTATTTTTTATTTTTTAATTTTTTTATGGAAGAAGGAACACTGTTGAAAAATGGAGTGTTTCGCGTGTTTTCAATTTTTTCGAGTTTTGCACAGAAAACGTCCAAAACAAAAAAAACTCGTTTTGGGTTTTGTGTGTAATTTTTTTTGGTGTTTTGAAAAACTCGTTTTCCAAAACGACAAAGAGAACGCGTTTTCGTTGTTTTGCAAAACAGAAAACAGAAAACGGCCCCAAAACGACAAAGAGAACGCAGCCTTAGGTGTCCGAACTTCGCCCGACTAATGTTGAGGAATGACGGTCTTCCCCCCGGTTCACCATTAGGGTAAATTCCGATGCGATCACAACTTATACACACTTGGGCAGAACATTCGGGATGCAGTTCTCCTCCCTGTGGACCTCCCCTTACGATGTGCGGACAGGACCCCCGGAGTGATGACAAAGCGCACTATAACTTTGCCTCCACATGACATCTGCCTTCTAGCATAAATGTTGCCTTCCAAGTTCCAATTGCCGTGTGGATTCAAACTTCCGATACTCCATAAAGAACCCTCTTACTTTAACACTGCGCCAAGTCCGTGGGGGTGCTAAGAACCCCTTTCTTATTACGAGGGAATACGGTTCTAACTTCTAACCATGCCAGAAGATTTTCTCATTTTAGGCCTACAAGATATGGGAAACAGGGCTTGCTTTGTTGTTAAATAACTAATAAAAATCAAATGAGCTACTTTTTACATCTCAGTGCCACCACCATAATTGATTTACAGTTCCAGAACAGCAGTAACTATAAATTCAAATTCTATCAAGGGGCCTTGTTCAATCATCTCCGTCAATATTTCAGTTCACAATCGAATTCAGTCCATCTTACTGTACCAAATTAGGCTTTCCACGACAGTTTGAAGACACAGACTTTTAAACATCTGTCATATAAAGAAATGCCTTGTTGTTTTATGAACAAGCATCTTTATTTAACCCTGCTAACTTAATCAAAACGCCAGCAGGGCCGTGCCAGGTTTGGGTGGTTTGACACCCCGAGTCCAAGGTGCATTACATCAATAGAAACCCAGCGATCAAGGTTAATAGCAAATAAAAATGAGTTACAGCTAAAAGAATAAATGAATTTATAATTTAGCACAAGTTGGCAATGGCTTCCATATATTTTCTTCTGCATAACCAAATTATTAACTGAATATGTTACTTCTAAATTAAGTAACATATGGAAATGCATTTGAAACAACAAATTGGGAGGCTCAATAATTATCATTCCTAAATGGACAGTATCATACAATTCAGATTTTACAATTATTCCTATTTTCTTGTCTTAATTTAAGCACAGACTATGCAATTATGTCATGATGAATTATTCTCATCAAACTTATCTTTTGTCTAGTTTTCGGCTTTCTACAACTTAAACAAAAACACATGCATTTTCCCAGTACATTAAGAATTATTATCAGTTAATAATTCTTTAAAAGAGCCTTGGTGAAATGAAACAGACCTTAATCATTGAGGAAAAAGGAAATAAGTTTACTTCATGAAAATCTGAAAATTAGTTCCTCCTAAAAGGATTAACTGATTAAGCAACCGGCATGTCCTAAAATTGTATTTGAACAATTTAAAGATTCACCTTAATATGAGCTTATCCCAATCATGAAATCCGACCTTGATCAAATTATAGGTCGCAATATTTCTATGCGTTTCACTTCTACCTGTCAGCAAGATAAGTTTGAATCCCAAGCTTAAAACCTCTTCATATAGCTTTAAACTGGATTTATTGCTGGTGCAATTCCATTCTCAACCCATTCATCAAACTTCAAACTGTCAAAAGTCTCCAACCTACAGAGTACCAAGAAAATCACATAAGATTAGACCCACCATCAACTTGAATCAAATATTGAATACAGTCCAAGAATAATTCCATTTACTCAAAATCATAAAAAAGAAATTTCATGAACACCCATTAATCAAACTCTTGCTATACCCAACTTCAAGCAATTTTTCAAATGAAATTGCAAGAATAGTTAAAGTGAATCAAATTCTGCACAAAGTCCAGAGAATTACTACAATTACTTGAAATTCGAAATATAATTCTAGCAAAAGTCTTTAATAAAATCCAAAAGCAATTTGTCAAAAATCAGATCAATCAAAGAAAATTGAAATAAAACCCCCCCTACATAAATCATCAAATCTTGATCAAATGAATTGTACCCATAACTATGCTCAGCATAATAGGGAAGATTGGATAGAAGGGTTTCATCCACATCAAATATCCAAGCATCTTTCCCATTTCATTTCAACTCCACACTTCTTGCTAGGGCTGGAAGCAAAAATCGTCAAACCGAAAAATCGAATCGAAACCGCATTTTAGAAACCGTCGATTTGGTACCAGTGGAGCCATCAACGAAATGAGTTTGAACCAAATCAAACCGGTAAAAAATGGTTTGATTTAGGTTTGAAAATTTTAATTACGGTTTAAAACCAAGCTGAATCGGCGAAAAAATATATAAAAATAAAAAATAAAAAATGAATTTTTTTGAAAATTCATCAAAAATTCCAAATATGTAAAGTTCAATAGTTTTGTCATTTGAGTGTATTTTGTGGGAATGAGTTGGAATGACCACCACTCAAAATGTTTTTGTTTAAATAACCTTTGACCAAACTATTTTAAAAAGAAGAAAACTTAAAAATTTAAAATTATTAAGGGGGCGTTCTTTTGCTGTTTTCGGGCCGTTTTGTGTTTTCGATTTTCCAAAACATTGAAAACAAGTTTTCTTTCCCATTTTCGAAAACGAGTTTTTGAAAATGACTGAAAATTTTGTGAAAAAAACAGAAAACAACTTTTTTACGTTTTGGCTGTTTTCTTCACAAATCTGCCAAAACTCAAAAAATACGGGTTGAAAAATATTTTTTCAAAACGACAAAAAGAACGAGTTTTCAACAATCTCAAAATGGACACCTAAAACACAAAATACAAAACGAATTCAAAACTCAAAATACAAAACTGAAACACAAAGAGAACACCCCATATATCTATTTTACCCTTTCCTTTATAACTAAATGAATGATGAATTTTGGGCCAAATTTATTCAGCCCAGCCCAGTCAAATCCGGTTGACTAGATCTAAAAATTTTAAATTTTTTTTCAAGGTTCTAAAGAAAAAATGTTCCTTCTCACCACTACGACATTAGGCAATGTTATTTATCTTATATATTTTGAAAAATTATAGTTAAATTTTCAAGATCCAAGGATTCGAACCTTCAACTTTTTAGAAAAATGATGCTTTTTTCATCACTAGGACATTAACCAATGTTGCTTATTTTATTGTAATAACACACACACACACACACACACACATATATATCTTAAAATATTATAGCCAAATTTTCATGTCCAAAGATTTGAACCTTCAACTTCTAAAAGAAATGATGATTCTCTCACCACTAGGACATTGGACAATATTGTTTATTTTAATTCAATAACCTATATATAATCCTATAGTTCTGAATATCTTAAAAAATTATAGTCAAATATTTCACTTTATTCTATATATGTATTATATATTGAAAGATTAATTTTAATTAAGATGAATTGAATGTCTAACAAAATTTATGATTTCGAAATATATAAATAGTTAGTGATATTAAACTTAAAATCTTTAATTTTATTTCAAATAAATTTTTTATATTTTTAAATTTATTTATAATTTTTAAGTAATGACCCACCGGTCCAACCACTAATTTTTTTCCCTTTCATCCCCCACGTAAACTTTTTATGGCGTGCAAAATATACTTTTTATATACTTTAAAAGATATAATTGTCGTTTCATATATTCTAAAACGATATATATGCCATTTTAATTAAGATTAAAACTGAAACGATATGAATGTTGTCAAAATTGTACTGAAACGATAATAACATTGTTATGTATTAATCTCACAAAATAACATAACAACTTTCATATCGTTTTAGTACAAATTGACGAGTTCGAAATCGTTCCGATTCAAATTATAATTACAACGACATAGAAATCATTTTTTTTCATAGAAAATGATAATTATATCGTTCTGACTAATAACAACGATTCGACCGTCCACAACCACCTGTCATGTCTTTAACATATATAAGACAATCGAAAGAGATAATCAAACGGGTTGATACCACTCGAATGACTTAGAAAGAGGGAACGAATATATTTTTTGTCAGAATAGTTTGAAGGTGGTACACAGTCATAGGAACATAAATGTTCCCATAGTTTTTTTAGAGTGAGATCGAACCCACTTGATGACCTATTTCGATCATCCTAAAACATAACGACTTTGAAATCGTTTCTAGAGTACATAACGACTTCTATATCGTTTTAATAGAAAAAACTGACTTATTCAATCATAACGACATTGAAATCGTTTATTAAGCACATAACGACTTTCATATCGTTTCAATAGAAAAAATTTCACTGTCATATTGATTGTTTCATAACTACATCAAAATCGTTCCCGAAACACATACGACTTCTATATCGCTTCAATAGAAAAAATTGACTTATTCAACCATAACGACATTGAAATCGTTCCTGGAGCACATAACGACTTCCATATCGTTTCAATATAAAAACTTCTGCTTTATTGATTGTTTCATAACGACATTGAAATCGTTCCTGGTGTACATAACGACTTCGATATTGTTTCAATAGAAAAAAATTAATTATTCAATTATAGCGACATTGAAATCGTTCATGAAACATATAATGACTTTCATATCGTTTCAATAGAAAAAACTTTACTGCTCTACTTATTGTTTTATAACGATATCGAAATCGTTCCTGAAGCACATAATGACTTCCATATCGTTTCAATATAAAAAACTGACTTATTCAACCATAACGACATTGAAATCATTCCTGAAGTATATAACAACTTCCATATCGTTTCAATATAAAAACTTCTGCTCTATTGATTGTTTCATAACGACATTGAAATCGTTCTTGAAGCACATAATGACTTCCATATCGTTTCAATAGAAAAAACTGACTGATCAACTATAACAACATGTAAGTCGTTCCTGAAGCACATAACGACTTTCATATCGTTACAGTGTAAATAATAAGAAAAACGACTTTTATATCGTTTTTTTACATAGAAAACGATAAAAATATCCCTATGACTAATAAGAACGACTCGGCATCCACGATCATTCGACATACCTTCAATATATGTATGATGACCGAAACTAGTCCAATAGACAACAACGACATGGATATCGTTTCTTTTTATAAAAAACGATAATTATATCGTCTTACTAAAATCAACGATTCAACCATCAACAGACACTCGTCATGCCTTCAACATACGTAGGACGATCGAAAGAGGTCATCAAGTAGGTTGATACCACTCGAATGGTTTAGAAAGATCGAACGAAGATACTTTTTTCGGGTGAGAATAGTTCGAAGGTTGTATACAATCATGGTAACACAAATGTTCTCGTAGTTTATTTTTAGTAAGAATAGTTCGAAGGGTGTATATATGTCGGATGCATGTCAGGTGATTGTGGAAGATCGAATCGTCGCTTTTAGAAGAAACGATATAATTATCGTTATATATAAACTAAAACGATATATATGTAATTTTAGTTACTGTTTAAACTGAAATGATATCAATGCGTCAAAATTGTAGTGAATCGATAATGATATCGTTATGTACGAAACCCATGAAATAACATAACGACAATGATATTGTTTCAGTACAAATTTGATAAGTTCGAAATCTTTATAGTTCAAATTAAAACTATAATGACATTAATATCGTTTCTTCTCATATACAACGACATTGATATCATTTTGCTAAGATTCGACATTCTACGACCACCCAACAAATGATAACATTTGTGTTTTCATAGTTCTCTATCATCTTTAAGTTGTTTTGATAGAAAGAATGTATATCTGTTCAGAGTGTATTTTTTTATACTAAAACGATATAGAAGTCATTATATGTTTCAGGAACGATTTTAATGTCGTTATAGTTGAATAAGTAATTTTTTTTCTATTGAAACGATATGGACTTATGTACTTCAAGAACGATTTCAATGTCCTTATGAAATAATCAGTAGAGTAGTGAATTTTTTTCTATTGAAATGATATGAAAGTCGTTACGGGCTTCAGGAACGATTACAATGTCGTTATGGCTGAATAAGTCAGTTTTTTCAATTGAAATGATATAGAAGTCGTTATGTGCTCTAGGAACGATTTCAATATCGTTATGATTGAATAAATCAGTTTTTTCTTTTGAAACGATATAGAAGTCGTTATGTGCTCCAGGAACGATTTCAAAGTTGTTACGGTTGAATGAGAAAATAGTGTAGTTTTTATATTGAAACGATATGAAAGTCGTTATGTGCTTCATGAACGATTTAAATGTCGTTATGGTTGAATAAGTCAGTTTTTCTATTGAAACGATATGAAAGTCGTTATATGCTTCAGGAACGATTTCAATGTCGTTATGGTTGAATAATTAATTTTTTCTATTTAAACGATATGGAAGTCCTTATGTGCTGCATGAACGATTTCAAAGTCGTTACGGTTGAATAAAAAAAATAGTGTAGTTTTTACATTGAAACGATATGAAAGTCGTTATATACTTTAGGAACGATTTTAATGTCGTTTGGTTAAATAAGTCAGTTTTTTTTATATTGAAACGATATGAAAGTCGTTATGTATTTCAGGAACGATTTCAATGTCGTTATGGTTGAATCGGACAATTTTTTCTATTGAAATGATATGAAAGTCGTTTTGTGCTTCATGAACGATTTCAATGTCATTACGGTTGGATTAGAAAAAACAGAGTGTTTTTTTATATTGAAACGATATGGAAGTCGTTATGTATTTTATGAACGATTTTAATGTCGTTATGGTTGAATCAATAAGTTTTTCTATTGAAATAATATGAAAGTCGTTTTGTGCTTCAATAACGATTTCAATGTTGTTACGGTTGGATCAGTAAAACATGAATATGCACAATATCAACAACTTATACATGTATAATATGTGAACTTGAAGTTATAAAATGTAGAGGCCCGAATCTTTTCTATAGAGTTAGGCCCATAATTGTGTGATTAACTTCACATTAGGCCCAATAAAAGAAATATAAGCCCAAAAGATGGTCCAATACATGTTTAAAGGTAAAATAATGTTTATAAAGTATTTTCTTAAAAATGATTTGATGAAAATTGGACGGAATGCAAAGTATTTCATTTTATGGCTAAAGTATACTTCAAATATTTTTAGTCTCCTTTGAGACCCATTTTCGACATACAAAACATTCGAATTGGAAAATGATATCTGAAAAAAGGTTGTAGCTCTTTGAGTTAGCTTTTCAACGCACTTTGAATCACCTCAATCGGATATCGAGAGAAAAAATTATGATAGAAATACTGTAGGTTGTGCAGTGTCAACGGACTACCGGACGACCGGAGCAACTAACCGGTCGACCGAAAAAGCCGAAATCCACGATTTTTGAGAATTAATGGCCACTACTTGCACAACTTAATTACCCTATTTAATATGACCTTTCACCCACCCCAAACCTCACCTATAAATACCCTCTTCATTCATTTGATTTTTCACACCAAAAGTACTTTCAATTTGCTTTCAAAGTTGAGAGAAAAATAGAGAATTTGGGAGAGAAAAGGAAGGTGGTTTTCAAAGATTTTTCCAGAAGTTTTAAGTGTGGGCAAAAATATTTTGCAAGAAGGTTTTTGTAATTTCAAAAGGTGTTTTCAAACAACAAAGGAAGGTCCAAACGTCCAAACTTCGTCAAAGTTTTTGAAGTTCATCAAAATTTTTCAAAGTTCATTAAGTATCAAATCGAGGTAGGTAGATGTGCATAAAGTTGTTATACGTGTTTAAGTTATAATTTCTAGCAAGTAATGTTCTATGTTAAAGGCTAATATTGTGTGTCAAATAGTATCGTCGGTTCGGCATTTGCCTTTCATGTCAAATGGTTCCATCGGTACGACATACATTTAAAGGTTAATGTTGTGTGTCAAATGGTATCTTCGGTTCGGCATGCACCTTTCATGTCAAATGGTTTCGTTGGTACGGCATACATTTTCATGTCAAATGGTACCTTCGGGTACGACATGTTTTATGCAAGTTTTAATGTTAATTGTTATGAAATACTTAGCTTAATCACGATTGCACCTATGATGCCTATTGAGTTTTCAACTCACGGGTTTCTATCCTATATCTACAGATTAAGTATTGATGTATCGGGTTGGATAATGGAAGAGATGGAAGGAGATGCAATAAGCCTATGGGAACCCGGTGAACAAGTGATTTAGATTTAAAGTTTTTAACGTTTCAAATGTTATTTCCAACATTATTTCTTTTGAGTATCTTGAACAACTATGATTTAATCAAATAAATTATATTTCGTTATTTTGGAAAGTTATAAAGTGTTTTAATTCAATATCTTTCAAAAAAGAATGTTTGTTAAGATTTAAACTTCCGCTAAAATATATACACTTGTTACTAAACCATCGGTTAAGTTAAGTAAAGTAAGTAGCGTCCACCGGTTAAGTTAAGTAAAGTAAGTAGCGTCCCGGTCCACTAAGGGTTGGGGCGTTACATAAAAAGCCATGAAAATGTGCATTGATGTTGAATTCAATATCCATAATCATTACAAAGGCAAATCCAACAATTAGTAGCTAGGCAACATCTAAAAAAATAGCAACATCATGAAACATCGGTAAGTACAGCAATACACAATCTAAGGTTCGAACTCCCATGCCAACAACTCCGCAGCCAGTTTCTTCCACCATATTGGTACGTAATCCTATTGAATTTTATGTACATCTATATTTGCTTACAAAAAGTCATTTCAAAGGGCATACGATAGTAATACAACCTTAAGTTTCAATACCAACTGCTTGGCTCGTGCAAGTGGATCAAACATGGCCAGTTTTCTTACACTTGCTGCACTTACAAGGAGCACGCGTCTCTTTGACTAACATTTTCCTCCTTTTTGACGGTTTCCCACATTATCCTCGTGCCAATGGAGGAAATAATTCTTTAGCTATCACATGCTTCAAAATTTGCCATTCGACCTCATTCGGCAAAGGGCATACGGATGTCGAATACGCTTGCTTCCAACAAATATTAGTATAAAAGTGGCTACATAGATTATAACTATCATCTCATTTAAGTCGTTATGTACAGAATAAAAATCAAATGTGTTTTTACGGTACAATAATGAAAGAATAGCCAAACATGCATTTGCCAACTTATATTTCATTTCGAACATAGTACAATACTGATAACGATATATAAGTCGTTATGGATTGCAGAAAACAACGTGTAAGTCGTTATGTACAGAATAAAACCAAACATTTGTTTTACGGTACAATAATGAAAAGAATAGCTAAATATACATTTGCCAACTTACATTTCACTCCAATTAATGCAAATAACGGGTAATGAGAAAATGAGTTGAGAATTAACTCATCAAAATTCTAATGTAATGTGAAAATGAATTCAAAATCATTGTTTACAAATGAACACCACAAACGTATATACAACAATATGGAGAAATTATTCATAAAAAATAGAGAAAGAAAGTAACCTAAAAATTGATAATTTACAATATCCTCTTTTTCTCCAAATGCTAAGCAATAATGTTGCAAGATTTTATTACCCACTTCAACTAAATGAGTGTTCAAGGGAAAGAGAAGGTAGAGTTTATGATTTCTTTAAGTAGAAAAAAATGATGATGAGAAAATGAAAATGTTGGAACCTGTAGAGCCGATTCTTGAAGAAGAAGATGAAATGGAAGCTAGAATTCAATTTAGGGTTAAATGGAAATTGAAATGAGAACTAAGACAATAATGTCTTTTTGTAAACAATGATATTTTAGAAATTTACAAACTATGTTTTCCATTTTTCATATATTTAGGCCTTCTAACTAAAAAACTTAGTTGGTGGACATTTTAAACAAAAACTTAGTTTGACTAGGCCCATTAAATGAGTACCCTGTATTTTTTCTTCAATTTATAATTTTTTACTACATATATATTATAATTATTATTATTACTCAATAATCCTAATTTATATTTTATATATAAATTATAATAATTTCAATTTTATATTTTTCAACCCAATTGGAATATGTATTTTTCTAGTTCAACTGCCAACCTAACCGCCTAACCCATAATGGCATAACTCATAACCCATACATTTCTTATTTCAATTGAAAATCAAAGTATCAATTATCAATTATCAAACCTAAAACCTAAGCATTCTATTCCTTTCATCTTGTTCCAGTTTCCACGGTTCTAAGCTTTCACCAGCGTCTCTTCCTCGTACGTGAAGCGACGCAACCTCGCCTCCATTGCCTCCACTCCGTCTTCGCTCATCCAGTCTCGACGCCTCCTTCTCCCATGACTACTCTTAAGATCTGAACTCTGTAATCTCAACAATCGGTGCCTCTTCTTTTGGTTCGAGGCTTCGAGCCACCGGTCAGCTATTCATCTTTAAAATTGGTTAGATTTATGTTTAAATGACATAAAAGTAGATGGGAAAAAAAATATACGGTGAAACTGGCGGTTTAAAACTGGACCAAACCGCTAGGTTTAAGTTTGAGTTTTTTTCAAACCGTTCAAAATGGTTTGGTTTAGGTTTCGATTTTTCTCAAACCGGTTTGGTTTGAAAATCTGTAAAAAATCGGTAAAACTGGACCGCTTACACCCCTATATCTTGCATGAATTAAGCTGAACAAACATAGCCGTTGTCAAAGTGCTTGACCTAATGACGTGGATTTAGTTTCCTTAAAAAAATAAAACTAATTAAGAAAATCAATTAAGCCGGGTGTAAACTTGCCCAAACCCATTTGAAAGTTTCTTTTAAACAATTCATTTAGAAACCCTTTCCTTTCCACTTTTGTTTGCGCGCCATCCCAATTAAGATAGAAACCCTTTCCACTGTTCCAGTCTCCGACTTTTGGCAGCACTCTCCGAGCTGCTATGTTCGTTGCATAAGAAACTTATTTCGTTTCGAAGTTTCTTGATTTGGATTGGCTTTCGAACGAGACCACTCTCCGACCAATAAAGATGGCAGAAAAAGGTAAATTCTAAAAATTAATGAATTAATTTTTTTTTTCTTGGTTCGTTGATGGAATTCCCCTTTTAACATTTTAACAATTTCACCGGAACCAAACATGGGTTGTCTGTTTAAGAATGTTACCGAAACCAATTTGTCCAAGCAAACTCTTTAACATTTCTGTGTTATAAGTTGAACTCAGACTTGTAAAAATGTGTTCTTAAATTTTCTATGTTTATAAGTTGAACTCAAACGTGTAAAATTGCTTTAGTGAAGGGGAATAATAAAAATGAAAATGGTGTTTTTTGGTAGGGAAACAAATTTTGGAAGATGTGGATGATATTATGTTGGTGGAGGCTAATGTGGACAATGTTATGGACAATATGGAAAAAAGTGGGTGATAAAAATGTTAGGAGTGGATGGTGTGATTGTGCCTGAGGTGGGCATGAAATTTAAGGATGAAAATGAAATATTTGAGTTTAATAAAAGATATGCTTACGAGCTAGATTTTCCAATTTAAATAAGGATGATGATGGAGTTCTAAGATACGTGACATTTGTTTGTAGTCGTGAAGGGAAAAGAATCAGTAATACAAGCTGTTCTCTGAGGCCACAGGCAACCGTTTAGAGTGGATTTAAAGCTAAGATGACTGTATGTTCACATATTTGTGAAATATGGAGAATTATCACAGTACACCTCGAACATAATAACAAAACAAGTCATTCGAAGTCCAGACAGTATCGATTCAACCAAGAATTAGTGCACAGGTTGACCGGCGACTTGAAATAATTGATATTGCAGGAATTTTGTTGCACAAAAGTTACAACTCCATAGTTGTCAAAGCAGGTGAGTACGAGAATATTCTGTCACCGCATATTACTCAGATAGCACATGAGGATGTAGCCTCATACGATATTGGCAGTAATAGCATACAGGATTCTAAATGTTAAAAGAGAAAGGGTGCTTCTAAGAAACTTTGTAAAAACTGCCCATTGGAGTCGAGTTCGAATAAAGCGAAGTAAGTTTCAATTTGAATTTACTAATTGCATTAGGCTTTTTTAATACAGAAAATAGATAATAGTATTCCATTTTACGCAGGAAACTTCTAGTTCAACAAAAGGAAAGAGACCCCAAGGCGCTCCGAGTGATATGGTCGACGGTGCAACAGTCCTTCGGACAACTTGGCAAGCACAAATCCAGATATCGATATCATTAACTTATTCACAACTGCTAATGGTTAGTATATTTATATGATTAAATTTTTTAGTGAAAGTATACGTGTTTCTGATAATGTCATTTTGTGTTGGTTGGCAACCAAAGTCCTTAGTTTGCTTAACACTTACAATCATCCAATTCGATCCTACCATATTCAAGAAATGTTACATTCAATGCTAAAGGTATATGATTAAATTTCTTAATGAAAGTATCCAAGAAATGTTGCATTTTGCCATTGTTTGTTAAGGTTATAGTGTACAGTATCTAATGCAATGCCGTACTACATGTCAAGATTGCTGGACAATGATGGTGCAAACCTATAATCTTGGAATAACAAAAGTTGGAGAATAATTTTAGGTAACAATAAATTGAATTTATTTGTATCTTGTAAAACGAGCTTACAAATTATTTACCATTTACCAATTCTTCCGCTTAATGGTTGTCTCATCTCATATTCTGCCCTTTGCTATAGGTACTGGACTGGAGATATATGCAATATTCAATTGGAGTGTCGACGAGTTTGCTACTTCGGTCTTGCAATTCCAAGCAGCTTGTTTTAGTGAAGTTTTATGTGTTTTGGGAGTGACCGATTGTTGAAGTATGAAAAGATTTGCCGATACAATTGATATAACATATGGATATGGTCACTCACTTATTCACACAACATTGAATGCACTAAATTTATTCACTCTGAACTTTTATGTGTTGTACGAGTGAAGCTGCCTCAAGATTATTCATAGCATATTTACATATAGAGGGTGTTTGGGAGTGATTTTTGGGGTAAAAATTGATTTTTGAATAGTGATATGATGAGAAATGTGTGGTTGAAAAAGAAGTAAAAGTTATTGATGTGATGAAAAATATTATTTTATTGAAAAATGTGTGATTAAAAATGAGAATTGATTCTCAAAATCAATACCAAATAGGCTCATAAATAAATGTTGAAATGTATTTCATGCCATGGGGATGAACGTCAGGGTAACTTACAAGCATCTCCAAGCCATCTCAATTCTATACAATAGGCAAAAGAATCATGTGGACAACTAAATATTGGGATTGAATACTGATAATAGACTAAAAGAGCAAAGTCATTATCCATTACATCCTAATCACACTACCGAGCCATAAACAACATAAGTTAACCGACATCGAGTTCATCAGTTAACCGACATAGAGTTTCAAACATGCTAGAGAGATCTTTAGCTGAACTAGATTCACTGCTCATTTTCAGTAGCTCAAACCCATTCCCAATATCCACATTTCGCACTACAAAAATTGAACAATTTGCCTTTGTTGCCACTTTCGTTCTCCACTTCAAAACACTTTAAGAAGACGACATGCTTACACCATAGGCAAGAGCATTTTCTTGGACATTTCTAAAAAAATGGCCTTTCTCTTTATAACTATGACACATTCCTTGATTTTTTCTGTCATTGTCAACTGGGACTCAACCACAAAAGATCGAATGTCAATAATCCAAGCAGCATGTTAATGAAAGAAATACCTACAACACTATAACATATGCGTAATCTGAAAAAGACCACAAACATTATCATACTTTGATTTCACGACCCTTATAAAACGAGAAGCATATATAGTACCGAGCAAAAAAAAAAAAAAAAACAACCGAATGATAACGAGATGCAATTCACTGGCAATTATATTTTGGCAAAATTGAACTTAGACTCTTCAGAATGTATGTAGCAAAAAAAAAAAAAAATCAAAACAACAATTTTAGTTCTTCAGATGTAGGATTCTCCATCTTCATCTTTCATGTTTGTAGGAATCGAACAACAATTTAAGTCGCAAGAAATGAAGATAAAATCTTAAATAATCCCAAAACATCCCACCACCACCATCATCACCTTCCCATGTCTTACCCATGAAGCTTAAAATAGATTTGATGGATTCAGATTTGAAGATAAACAAATCCACCAAAATTATTGTTACAGGCTACAAATTTGAATTTTTGCAAAGAAATCCATACCCGTGTAAATCGAAAACCGTATTTACTTCTATTTGCTGACTATTATGCAGGAAAAGGTGGGTGGTGTCGCCTTCGAAGCAATAATCAGTGACAGTGGGTTAAAACTATGCACGAACTACAAATCGAAGATATGGAGAAAATGGCTTCCAACACAGTTGACGGTTTAGTTACCGCAGTTTGAGAAGTGCTACAGGGTTGCCGGGTTTACTGTGGTCGAGGGTTTCAAACTTTCAGTGATTTGGGAGAAAATGGTGGGATGAAGCGGGTTCTCAATTTGGTTCGATTTTGAAATAATAAGGTATATGTATTCTCTTTTCTGCTCACCTTTTGTTTTTATTCTTTTTTTATTCATAGAGGAATATCCACGTCACAATGTCAATGCACCTGTCATCCATTTGGTTACCATAGAGGAATTGCTTCTTGCATAAATTCCAGCCTCATTGGAGACTATTAATATCAAATTGACAACCTTTTCCAGTCATGTTATCCTTGATATAATCAGCACATTCTTCTGGAATTCTCTTCCATGGGCTTAAATTATTGGACTCCACGGCAAATCTCCAACTTGTACACTGCATTGTAACTCTTCTATAAGGCATTTTTTCAACTAGGTTTCTGGGCATTCAGTGATCGAAGTCTTTAGAAAGATTTTAGAACAAAAGGTTTATTGAGTAAAGCCAAAGAAGCAAAGGGACAAGAAAATTAGTAGTGATAATTAGGTCAAATAACCTATTTCATACTATATGTTGGATTTTAGCCTTTGACCAAAATAATATTTTTAAAATAAATATTTTAAATCATAATTTGTAAACTACCTAATATATCCTTACCACCATCTAGAAAATGTAATTCTCCATTACTCAAATCAATTGAATTCCCAAAATCCAAAATCCAATATTTCTTCTCTCTTAACAATCCCGTAATCCTTTTTCTTTACATTCAATCGGTTGCCTTTGTGTTCTTGAGTGAAATGAGGAACTTGGTATGAAGGTTTCATCCATTTCTCAAGATTTATGGAACCAAAACTCACTAAAGGACACCCATATGTGAACAACCACTACCAATTTCATAGTGGGCTATCCTCTAGTATGAATGATGAGTGCTCCACATTCATGATATTTATGCCACTTAATTTATTATTTTGTTACCATTGAGAGTGCTTTAGAACATTTTAATGTGTGCTTTGATGTTGTGGTATAGGTTGATGAAATTAAAGAAAATAGAAAAAGTTGACAAATTTGGAGAAAATGGTTAATTTGTAAGAGATCCAAAGTTCGGGGACTAAAGTGAAAATAATCAAAAATTGTGTTGAACCTCACGATGAAGATCTGAGAGTGCTAGGAGTTAGGGGTGTAAGCGGTTCGATTTTACTAGTTTTTGACAGATTTTCAAACCAAACTGTTTAAACTGGTAAAATCAAACCATTTTGAACAGTTTTAAAAAAACTGAAACCTAAACCTAATGGTTTGGTCCGATTTTAAACCGTCGGTTTCATTGTATATTTTATTGTCTGTCTACTTTTGTGCTATTAATTCATTGAATTCAATATATATTTATATCTTACTAACAATAAATCTAAAACAAACTAAATATATCTACTATAAATTTAAATACCAATTAAATCAAAGTAAAATCAAAATAAACTAAAACATAGTTTTTTGTTCGCAATTTTTATGCTAATGACGTTACGATAACATTATAATACAAGTCCACTATACTAAATAAAAGACCCAAAAAACATGATGATGTCCAACAAGGTCTTGTGATCATCATATCTGAAAAAAAGGTTACTGATTAGACATAGAGAATAACCAATCACAATAATAAAATAATTGTTTATAATATTTAAACATAACAATTACACAAGCTCTAAACATAACAATTACACAAGCTCGCTGTTGTATGTTGTTACGAACTCAATTTCTCACATATACTCAAACATCAATTGTTGTCGCACATGATTCATCGTCTACATAGTCAAACAAATGTATTCGTTATATTATCATAGTATTAGATACTAGATAGATAAGAGAATCTTCAAAAATATGGTAATAGAAAATATAAATTACCTGTCACAACTTTCATTGAATTATCTAATGCCTCCACTTCATCTAACTATTGGCGCATCACTATAGGTTCCTTTTTAATTTGCAACCAATTCTTTCCGCATATACAAGCCTCGACCGTCCTTGCACCTAATGAACTTTTAAAGGAATCAAGTATCTGACCTCTAATTGAGATTGCAGACTCAGAAGCAACTGTAGAAATTTGAATCGCTAATACATCTTTGACAATTTGGGAGACAATCTTATACTTAGAAGCATTTATTTTTCACCACAATAAAATGTCGAATGACACTTTAGTCATATCTTCACATCGGTCAGACAAGTAATCTACAAAATTATTTCCTTCAACCTAGCATCCCGATTAAGTCTCAATTTAAAGATTAAGGGCTAAAATTCATGTGAATTCTGAAGAGAAAAAGGGATTTTGATAGATTGGTTAGTCTTGAGATTATTAGATATAAATTAGAATGATTGGGTAATAATGATATATATGAAGTAGAAAATTAGAAATTGGCAAAAATACTCACAAATGACAAGACTATTGAATTTTACATATTTGGATGAATATTAAAAAAAATTCATTTTTTTATTTTTATATATTTTTTTATCGGTCTGGTTTTGTTTTAAACCGCAATTAAAATTATCAAACCTAAACCAAACCGTTTTTGGTTCAAAACTATTTCGTTGACGGGTTCACATGGCACCAAATCGACGGTTTCTAAAATGCGATTTTGGTTCGATTTTTCAGTTTGAAGATTTTTGCTTACAGCCATACTAGGAGTCAATTGGATAAAGAAATATGTCAAAGAGATGAAGTATAGAGCATGTATGATCACACATCAATTTTCAACCGAAAATGTTTTGCCCCGAATTTTTAGTCTCTTATTGAGACACATTTTTGATATAGCAAATGATCGAATGGCAGAACGATGTCTGAATCAAAGTTGTAGCCATTGGCGTTATCTTTCCAACGTATCTTGAATCACCTCATTCGGATATCGGACTAGAACGTTATGATAAACATACTGAAGCAAGCGTAGTATGCATTTTTTACCCGAACTGGGCGTGACGGCGCCCAAGAGCGGTGCCCCAGCACCTATGTTCTTGAAAACCAATAGAATAGGTGGCGCCGCCTTGCGGGAAAAATATTTTAAATGTTTGTGGACTCTTTTCTTGGCCCAATTGAACCCTAATTCGTCCAAGGACTTCAAGATACTAGACATACCATTCAAAAGACCTATTTTTTTCTCTAGAATGAAAGGGAGTAAATAACACTATTCAAAAGGAGGCAACATTGAAGAAATCAAATGCAGGCAAAACAACATTAAGGAAGAAGATTGAAGATGTACCCAAAAGACTAGTTTTTTTTGTCCTTTTCTTTATGGAGTTTATTATGAATTGTATGGATTTCATATTCCCTATCATAAGCTAAATAATTCATCTAGGATTTGATGTAGCTAAACTTGATATTACGGATTGATGATTTTATGATTATTTCTATTTAATTTTCCCGCTTCTATTCAATTGTATTATCATTTTAATGCTTTCAATTAATTGGTCACTATTGAATGATTAGATGTTAGTCAATTCCGGCACTTGAGAGAGGGGAATTTAGGCGTGATCATAGGCTTGATACGACGTTGGTTTTTACACTTTGAGAGAAGGTATAAAATCTATGAGGCTTACTCCATAAAAGAATCAGAACTTTTGTAAATTCTAGGTTTTAATTCGGAATAGAGATATTGGAATTGGATTCTAGATTTAAAACAATCATTCAATCATTCACTCATTAGTTTATTTTAAAACAATCATTCAATCATTCACTCATCTAGATTAAATAAAAGTTACATAATTGTAGTACTTGGTTGAATTAAATTACAATCTCTATAGGTTCGACATCCTAACTCTTTTACTATATGACAAAACTTGACACCGTACACTTGTGGTAATTTCACATTACATAGAACCAGTGACAAGTTTTTGGCGCCGTTGCCGAGGAGCGTTTTATTTAATTTCACTAATATTATTACCAAGTAACTTTTGTTTTAATTTAGATTTTATTTTTGTTATTTATTTTTGCTTTTCTTTTATAGTTCTCTTGTTTTTATTTTCAGCTGTTTAAGCGAAGGGCAAGAAATCTCAACCTATTGCCTGTTGATCCTGGACTAGAACACACATTCCGTCTTCTAAGGGGGTATATGAAGAGACGAATGTGAAATAATGGCAGAAAAGGATGCAAGAGCAGCTAATAAAAATAATCAGCAACGAGCTATTCGGGACTATGTCAGACCCATTGTCAATGACAAATATTCCGGCATTGCATGCCCAACTATTGCTTCAAATAACTTTGAATTAAAGCCAGGACTCATACATATGGTACAACAGAATCAGTTTGGAGGAGCTTCAACAGAAGATCCAAACGCTTATCTGGGTTATTTTCTGGAAATCTGTGATACGGTAAAAATGAATGGGGTCATATATAAGGCAATTAGACTTCGCCTATTCTCTTTCTCTTTGAGAGATAAGGTCAAAGCTTGGTTCCAATCACTACCGTATGATTCAATTGCAACTTGGGATGATTTAGCTCAGAAATTCCTCACCAAGTATTTTCCACCTTCCAAATCAGCTCAACTTCGAAGCGAGATTGGTCAATTCAGACAATCTGACTTCGAACCATTTTATAAAGCTTGGGAAAGATTTAAAGACCTGTTAAGAAGATGTCCTCAACATGGTTTTCAGAATTGGATGCAAGTTGAACTATTCTACAACGAGTTGAATGGTCAGACACGAATAATAGTTGATTTTGCACCAGGAGGAGATCTGATGTCCAAGATTCCAGATATGGCTCATTCAATGCTGAATGAGATAGCTGCTAACACCTACCAATGGCCAAGTGAGCGCTCAAGTGTGAAGAAAATTGCTGGCCTTTATGAGGTGAATCCCACTACAACCTTTGCAGCTCAGATATCATCTCTCACTACTCAAATAGTTGCATTGACATCACTGGAAAATCAAAAGAAATCAGATTCCATCATGGTTGTATCCACTTCATACCATGATCTGAATCAGGGAAAGAACAAGTTCAGTATGTAAATGACAGAAATTTCAATCAAAGAGGAAATTACTTAGCAGACCAATACCATCTAGGATTGTGAAACCGTGGGAACCTATCTTATGGTAACAATGCAAACATGCTTCAACCACCCCAGGGTACAATAATCAAGCATCTGAAGGAAAACCATCATTGGATGATATACAGGGAACCTTCATTTTAGAAACCAGGTCGAGGTTCAATAAAGATGAGTCAAGACTTGATAACATTGAGACACGTATGACCAATATGGGAGCTACAGTGAAAAACTTAGAGGTACAGATCGGTCAGATAGTAATCGCAATACAATCGCAATAAAAAGGAAAATTTTCTAGTGACACATAGATTAATCCACGGGAGCACTGCAATGCTGTCATCCTAAGAAGTGGTAAAGAGGTTGAAGAGAGCAAGCCAAAAGAGGCGGTAGTAACTACATCGGATCCCATACTCATGGAGAAAAAGCTGGTTGAAGAGCAGAAAGTTGAGATAGAGGCAACAAAGAAGATTTCAAAGCCTAATTCAGTCTCTTTCCCAGATAATCCACCAATTTTGAAGACACTATTTCCATATCCACAACGATTTTTGTAGAAGAAGTTTGATGTACAATTTGCAAAATTCTTGGAGATTTTCAAGAAAATCCACATCAACATTCCTTTCGCAGACGCTTTGGCCCAAATGCCTAACTATGCCAAATTTCTAAAGTGATGTCAAAGAAGAGAAAGTTGGAGGAGTTCGAGACAGTTAAGCTGACAAAAAAGTGTAGCGCCATCCTCCAGTAGAAGCTTCCTCAGAAACTGAAAGATCCAAATAGCTTCAGCATTCCTTGCAATATTGGTGGTATCATGTTTGATAAAGCACTTTGTGACTTTGGAGCTAGCATCAACTTGATGCCCCTATTAGTGTTCAAGAAGTTGGGACTTGGAGAGGTAAAGCCAACAACCATATCACTGCAACCGGCGGATAGATCCATCACTATCCATGGGGAGTAATAGAAGATTTATTGGCAAATGTTGATAAGTTCATTTTTCCGGTGGACTTTGTGGTCTTGGATATAGAGGAGGATGAGAAAGTACCACTAATTCTTGGTCCTAGCTACTGGAAGAGTATTGATTGATGTACAAGAAAGGAAGTTGACACTGCGGGTTAATGAAGAACAAGTGAACTTCAACATTCATCAAGGAAAGAAAGCCTCTGAAAAAAATCAATGCATGCCACATGATCCAATCCATCAATACAATGAAGGATGAGACGGGCAAGAGGAAAATGTTCTATGACCCTCTAGAACAATATATGGCTCTTAACTATTCAAGGTCTGATACATATGCAGATGAAAATAGGACTAATGAAATGCAAGACTATGTCTTAGAGAATGAAACTTCTCCACCTAACAAAAATGAGAGCTATGTGGAAAAACCTTTGAAACTTCTAAACATTTCCAAACCAAAAGAGGTTATGAAGGCCATACCGGAGTTGAAACCGTTCAATTTTATTGGCCATGCTATAGTGAAGAAGAAGACAAAGCCAATGATGAAGTTTAGAAACAAGAGACAAGTGTCAACTGAAGATTCAACGTAGACACCTCGTTTATGTCAAGCTAATGACGATTAAAGAAACGCTTCTTGGGAGGCAACCCAAACTTTCTATCTCTCTATCTCGTATCTTTAGGTTTTAGTTTATATTTTTTTTATTAATTAGTTTGTTTTTCTTATAGGTGAAATCTTAAGTTTGGAGAAAAAAGATAGAAGAAACATCCACCAACTCCAGCATCATCAGCACCAAAACGTCATTGGCAATTCAGATAATTCAGGGAAGTTCTCCTCCTTTGACTTTAATTTCACATTGGAGACAATGTTTAATTTAAGTTTTGGGGGGGGGGGGTGTATTATAAATTATCTAATTACGTTAGTATTTTTATTTTGTATGATTTGTGTGCATAGTTTGATTTAAAAAAAAAATTTGCATGCTTGTGTGATTTAGATAACCTTGCCAGCATTGATGTATCTAATTGATAATATGTGTTGATTTATGAATTGTTGATAAGTTATTTGCTTGAGTTAAATTTTTGTTTAATCACGTGAAATGGAAAATATTTATGCACATGAGTTGATTGTAATGTTGTACATGAGTAGGTTGAATCATGTTTATAGGTTCTGATATGGAACTTAGATGCTAACCCAAACAACCATTAAACATTATATCCTTAAATCAAATCTAGGATAGTTTGGATGATTGAACTGTTGTTAGGAAACTTGGAGATAGATGTGGATTTCGTGTGTGGACCGTCTGAGATCAATATGATGAAAATTGGGTGAAACTCTTAAGTTAGAGGTCAATTTTCGTGAATGAATGTTTAATAAAGGGCATTACACTAATCACTGCAAAAAAGGGAAAAAGCTGCATTATTATGAAGCTACCTTAAAAAGATCCCAATGAGGACAACTATAATAATCTTATTGTGAAAAGTCTATTTGTAGCATTTATGACTCGAGTGATTAAGCCTGTAAGAGTTTAAAACTGGTGCCCTAAAGTCATCTGATTTGGGAGTCATCGGCCTAAAACTCCCTACATGGGTCATTTAGAAAGGTTAATGAAGAGATGTCTACACATAAGATTCATAAAAAAAATATATATCTGAAAAAGTAGGTGCATAAAATAGAAGACGCACTACATGCCTTGATTAAGCCCCAAACACTTGTTTTTAGAGGATTAAACTTTTGACAATGGGTTAGTAACTTGGTTGATTCTTAGAGGTTGAAGCAGTAAAAAATAAGAAGAATCCTCATTTATTGATATGTTGAACTGAAGTTAGTAAAATACAGCCAAAGTTGAGTGGTGTAAGAAATTAGTACTAAAAAGAAGCAATTTTAGAATACACCTCGGGAAGTGAAAAAAAACAAGTTTGGGGGTGTGTGAATTCTACGAGCAAGTAAATAATTGACTTTTAAGGTCGAGAATTGGATCAACTTATGATTGTACATCGTTGCACTTGACTCTCCACACACACACCCGTTTTGCATTGAATAGGTAAAAAGTTAGCTTTTGCATTATAGCTTTGATGGGGTTCATAATTGATATTATGTTTTCAATCCCGAGCTATGAAGGCAAGATACCTAGCACAATTTGTTTTAAGCGATTTTTTTTGTAGTTTTTTTGTTTTTGTGTTTGTTAGTAATTTTATTTAATTTGATGTTTGCTCGAGGACAAGCAAAATATTAAGTTTGGGGGTATTTGATGAGTGCTCCACACTCATGATATTTATGCCATTTAATTTATTATTTTGTTACCATTGAGAGTGTTTTAGAACGTTTTAATGTGTGTTTTGATATTGTGGTATAGGTTAATGAAATTGAAGGAAATAGGAAAAGTTGGCGAATTTGGAGAAAAATGACTAAATTGTAAGAGATCCAAAGTTCAGGGACTAAAGGGAAAATACTCAAAAGTTGTGTTGAACCTCACGATGAAGATCCGAGAGTGCCAGGAGTCAATTGGATAAAGAAAGATGTCAAAGGGATGAAGTATAGAAAAAGTATGATCACATCAATTTCCAATAAAAAACGTTTTGCCCTAAGTTTTTAGTCTCATATTGAGACCATTTTTGAAATATAAAAGGATCGAATTGTAGAAGGATTTATGAATCAAAGTTGCATCCCTTGGAGTTATCTTTCCAACGCATCTTGAATCACCTCAATCGGATATCGGACAAGAAAGTTATGATAAAAATACTGAAGCAAGCGCAATTTGCATTTTTTACTTGAACTGGCGCCCTAGCACCCATGTTACTGAAAACCAACAGAATAGCGGCGCCGCCTTGCGGGAAAAATATTTTTAATGTTTTTGGACTCTTTTCTTGGCCCAATTGAACCCTAACTAGTCCAAGGACTTCAAGATACTAGACATACCATCCAAAAGACCTATTTTTCCTCTAGAATGGAATGGAGCAAATAACACTATTCAAAAGGAGGCAAGATTGAAAAAAATCAAAAGCAGGCAAAACAACATCAAGGAAGAAGATTGAAGATCTACCCAAAAGATTAGTTTTTCTATCCTTTTCTTTATGTTGTTTTTATGAATTGTATGGATTTCATATTCTGTATCATGAGCTAAATAATTTATCTAGGGTTTGATGTAGCTGAAATTGATATTATGGATTGATGATTGTATGATTATTTCTATTTAATTGTCCCGCTTCTATTTAATTGTGTCATCATTTTAATGCTTTCAATTAATTGGTCACTAATTTAATGATTAGATGCTAATCAATTTCGGCACTTGAGAGAGGAGAATTTAGGCGCGATCATAGAATTGACACGACGTAAGTTTTTACACTTTGAGATAAGGTATAAAATCTATGAGGCTTACTCCATAAAAGAATCAGAACTTTTGTAAATTCTAGGTTTTAATTCGGAATAGAAATTTTGGAATTGGATTCTAGAATTAAATTCTAGCCGGCACATGACAGAGTGGAGAGAATTATATTAGGATTCTTGCCTTTTAATAATGAGAAAATTAAGCAGAAATAATTGGAATCATTGAAACATAATCCAGAGTAAGGTAAAATCATTCCATGGGCTTTCTCATTTTGATACTTGCATTCATCATATTTGTCACAACCAATCTCATTAGTTTAGTTTTAAACAATCATTCACTCATCTAGATAAAATAAAAGTTATATAATTGTAGTACTTGGTGGAATTATATTACAAAACTTGATACTGTACACTTGCGGCAATTTCACGTTACATAGAACCGGTGACAATGAATGTTTCCTCAAATTTTCATTTTTACAATTTTATGCGATTTGTTTTCAAGAGAAATTTGTCCCATCAAGAACTATACTGATAGAATGAGATTGTTTAGATCTTTATTTTATTCATGCTTTTTGTACACAGTGATTAAGTTTTGGAATATAATTTTCTCTTCATATTTTTCATTGTTACTTTGAATTACACGAAAAGTTATGTACAAATTCAACTTTCTTCTTGTAATTACAAATTTAGAAAATGTTATTCTTTGTTTTATTCTTCGTGATATATATTTATAAGCAAATTGGCAAAAAATATATAGTGGAGTATTTTGAGGGTGAGATATTGAACAAATAAATATGGGCTTATAAGCAGACTTAGGTTAAATAGCTCTGTAGGTGATTTCAAATTTGATTTACGTCTGCATTTGTTGTCTGAATATGACTTATTCCTGTTTGGGGCTGCACTCGATTATGTTTGTCCATGAAACTTAGACTTGCTCCTATAAAGAAATTACGTGATGAAGTTGTGGCAAATTGCAAAAAATAAATTATTGTTTTTTTCCTAGACAACAAAGTACCCCAATTGTCTTCTGATTATGTTCCACTTATTTGTTTGAGGGGTTTTTGAATTGAGAGCAAAGATGGCAATTTAATAAAAGTTGCTATTGGAAATTAGATCTTTAAGTATTCTACTTGCTAAAAATATTTAAATGTCATGTTCGTTGCAATATTAGTGTAATGAAATGGATATTCCGTGATATCTTTGAAGTCTTAGTAAATTGGCAATATTTTGTATTATTTAACCAAGTGTCTTCTTGAAGGTTTTAGACTTTGCTGATTATGCAGAGAAATAAGATATGAGATTTTGAGCTCATTCATTTTCTTAAAGTTTCACGAAATACTTCCTCTTAACTATTCTTTGATTAACACTTATATTGTATTGTGGTATTTACTTGTCATTGAGACATGGATGAACTATTTTTCTCCCTATAATGTGGATTTCTTTATTGTGATGTGTTGGATTCAAGAGGTTTGCATCAAATGGAATATGGTAGAGTAATAAACAATCGTGATTTTTGACTGTAACGAAGATATGGTAGCATTTTGCATTTTTTCCCATGAAGTAAATGCATTTTACTTGGTTGAGCTTGTGATATTTGATATGTTAGTTTCTAAATTTTCCTATATGGCACCCTAAAGTTCATCTAGTTCTCAAAATGACACTATGAAGTTTATTTAATTCTGAAAATGGCACCCTTTCGTTTATGTAATTCTAAAAATGTCACCTTGCCGTTCATTTTTTTTTTTGGAAAATGGATTGTGTTCAGTATCACTTAGTATTACTATAAAATCTTCATATTTTGTTCATTGAGAACTTAACATGATCTTTTGTGTTTTTCATTATAGAAATGGAACGCTCATTTAAGTATGTGATTCGCAATGAAGATAGAATTAAAGACAGGCCTTTGCAGAAGTGTTCCCTTAGAAAATTAGATTGTGTTTGAGAAATGTTCACTGACAAATGCTGATGGAATCTTGTTTCAGACAACTATATCAAATGAGATATAGTTTTCAATTGGTGGTAAGCCAACACGATTTTTATTATACGAGTTCTCATTGATAATGGGACTGAGAGCTAGTGAGGAGCTTTCATTGGAGCCCCATATCACTAATGATAAATTGGCGAAAAAACTCTTTAAAAAGTGTAGAAGGAAGCTATTGAAAGTCGTAAAGTGTATATGGAAGATAACTACAAGATTAGGCTTATATATATTTTGGAAAACGTACTACTGCCCAAAGAAAGCTACACATACATAAATTTAGAATGCTTGTCAATGGTTGAGAACTTAGAGGCTTTTAATAGTTATCCTTGGGGAAGAAAAGCTTTTGGCCACACAATAGATGTATTCATAAGATATTGAAGATTTTTGGTGAAGTCATACCTGATAAATAATAAGAAATATCCATATTTAGTTTATGGATTTCTACTCGCCTTGCATATAAAACTTTTAAAATTACAATTCATTAATCAATTTTTTTAGATTGTAATATTTTGAATCTTATGCAGATTTGGGAATATGATGCTATACGATAATTATTTTCTTTGTATATTTTTTACATCTATGTGGTAGAAGGATATAGGACTTTTCGTCTAGATGGTAGTGTTTTTTGTGATTTAGCTGAAAAACATATGCATGCATGCAGATTTTGTCTAGTTAGTATTGATTTTTATAATTGATTAGGGAATAAGTGTATGTATGCTGATTGGACTTGCAATGAAATTTTGCTATATGTTTCATTGCATAGATGTTTTATTCAAATAGTGAAGCAGTCAGGGTTGAAATAGAGTTTTAGTTTTTCATAACAGTTTGTATGTTTATGCGATGGAAAAATAGAGTGTTATTAACTAACTACGCAAATTCACCCAATTTGTTGAACGACAGTTATACATTTAAAACGACAATGTGCCGCTTGGGTCACAGGATCTAGACTTGAATGCAAAACAAATATTGGAACATCATAGACAACTTCTTTGGGTTGAATGAGCAAAATTATGTGAACTGAACACTGAATTAGAAAAAATAATAGTCATACGATTAAAATGTTCACGTGCCATTTTAGGTGACATGTCGATTTTTAGTTTGAAATGTGCTATGTTTTGTATACCCTAAACAACAATCATACTTGTAAAATGATCACATGTCGTTCTGGGTAGTAGGGTCTCGGATTTCACTTGTACATGTTGAATGATTACACGTTCGATGTTTTAGTATACTCTACACCCTAAATGACATACCCACGAGTAAAATTACAATATGCCGTTTTGGGTCAAGGAGTCTCACTCCAAAACTAGTAATTTTTTTTTGAAACATCGTACTAGACTATACATGTTGAAAAATTAAACGGCAACAATACATTTAAATCATATACCCTAAACCCTATATCCTAAGCCCTGAACCCTAAACGACAACCATACGTTTAAAACGATCAGATGTCATTTTGGGTCATAAGGCATCAATTTTACTCTGAAACTAGTAAAATCATATTTGAAACATCATACATGTCTTGTACACATTGAAAGACTACACGTGCTATATTTTGCATACCACATTTGCCACTTACATTTGTTTTTTTTATCAAGTGAAGTGTAGTGTAGTTTCCAACTGAATTATAGAGTGACTCACTATAGTTTGGACAACTATATCCATCATAATATCGAAATGTATTTAAAACTTTCATTCTTAAACTTGCAAATGGTTACGAGTGTGAAGAAATCGAATCAAACATAGAATGAGTAGAAACGTCACCAGTACATTTAAAATGAGTATAAACAATCATTTTCACTCCAACCCTTCTCGCATAAGCTAACAAAACTTTTAGAATGAAAATTCAGTAATCATACGACTTGCTTGTTACTTTTTAATTATTGCCAATCACAAATTATAATTTCTTTTTATAGTTAATAGAATTTGAGTTAATTTTGTTTTGTGTTTGTTCATTTACATATGAATACAAGTTAACATGAAGTAAAAAAGCACAATTTTTTGAAACGATAGCCAACCAATTAAAATAACATGTCATTTTGGGTCTCTAAGTCTCGATTTCACTCCAAAACTAATCGATCATATTTAACATTTTAGAAGACTTATACAAGTTAAATGACCTAATTTTAAAAAAAATCTTATTTCATAATTGGATTGTAACGAAATTTGAGTCACTTACCTTCATTTATAGTAAAGCCCAGTAGTTTACTCACAGAACAAAAATGCTACATTCATGCATTTTAATATGGAGAGGAGTGAATATAAAGTAAAACGAACAAAAAAATAATTGAAACAACGTGCAGTCGTTTTAAATGACAGCATGTCATTTTGAATTACATATCTTGATTTCACTTCAAAACAAGTCAATCATATCTTGGAACATCTTAAAAAATTATACAAGTTAATGAGCTAATTTGTTAAGTATCTTATCTCATAGTTGAAATATAATGAAAATTGGCATTTCTTTCGTAGTAAAGTCTAGTTTAATTTACTCACAGAACAATATTGTTAGTCACTATCGAAAAAACTTTGTATCAATCTTCGTATTTAAATGCATAGAAAATTTCCATTCATTCATTTTTTTATGCAAGTGAATAAGTGAAACAAATACAAAAATAGTTAAAACGACTACATGTCGTTTTGGATCAAGGGGTCTCGGTTTCACTATCATATTTTGAAACATCTTAGAAGACTTATACAAGGTAAATAAGCTAATTTGTTAAGTATCTTATCTCATAATTGAAATATAATGAAATTTTGGTTACTTACATTCGTTCTTAATAAAGTCTAGTGTAATGTACGCATGATACAATATTGTTAATTACTATCAGTCAACTTTTATATCGACCTTGGTATCTAAATATAGTGAAAACTTGTATTCGTTCAATTTTTATATGGATACGAGTGAACATAAAGTGAAACGAACACAAGAATAGTAGGAACAACACAAAATCGTTTAAAATGACAACATACCATTTTGGGTCATGGAGTCTCAGTTTCACTTCAAACCTAGTCGATCATAGCTTGGAACATCTTAGCACACTTATATAAGTTAAACAAACTAATTTGACTAGTATCTTATTTCATAATTGGAATATAGCAGAATTTGGGTTACTTAGCTTCGTTCGTAGTTAAGTCTAGTGTAGTTTACTCATGAAACAATAGTACCGTTGGTTATTATTGTGTGAACTTTGTATTAACACTGGTGTCCAAATATAATGAAAACTTGCATTTGTTCATTTTTATTTGGATATGGGTGAAAATAAAGTGAAAAACACAAAATTAGTTAATGGACATAATGTCGTTTTAGATCACGGGGTCTCGATTTTACTCCAAAACTAGTCGATCATAGTTTGAAACATCTAAGAAGACTTGTATATGTTGAAACTAGATAATTTTTTGAGTATTTTATCTCATAATTGGAATATAATGAAATTTGTGTTACTTAGCTTTACTCGTAGTGAAGTAGAGTGTATGTTACTTAAGGAACAGTAGTGTTGGTCACTATTGGATGAACTTTGTATCGAACTTGTGTATTGAACTTGGTATTCAAATATAGTAAAACTTGATTTCATTTAATTTTTATATAAATATAAAGTGAAATGAATAAAAACTAGTTGAAATGACATCTAGCCGTTTAAAATGTCAGGATGTCATTTTGGGTCACAGAGTCTCGATTTTTCTTTAAAACTATTCGATCATATTTTTGAATATCTTAGAAGACTTAAAGAAGTTAAACAAATTAATATTTTGAGTATCTTTCTGTAATTGAAATATAATGAAATTTATGATACTTTCCTTTGTTCATAGTGAAGGCTAGTAAAGTTTACTCGTGGAATAATGTTGCTGATCATTATCGGTTAACTTTTTATTTTTTATTTTTATCGATCTTGGTATTGAAATGCAATGAAAGCTTACAGTTATTCATTTTTGTATGGACATGAGTGAGCATTAAGTGAAACAAACACAAAAACAGTTGAAATTGTACCAAGTCGTCTAAAATGACAGCATGCCGTTTTGGATTCTGAAGTCTCGATTTCACTCCAAAATTAGTCGATCATATCTTCAAACATTTTAGAAAACTTATTCAAGTTAATTTTTTACTTAGGTTACTTACTTTCATTCATAGTGAAATTTAGTGTAGCTCACTCATGAAAGGATATTATTAATCACTATCAGATGAACATTTTATATCGTCCTTAATATTCAAACGTAGTGAAAACTTGATTTCAGTCATCTTCATATATATCTGAGTAAACATAAAGTAAAATGAACACAAAATAGTTGAAATAATACCCAACCGTTTAAAATGATAGCATGTCATTTTAGGTTAAGAAAGTCTAGATTTCACTTTAAAATTATTCGATCATATTTTGAGTTATCTTAGAAAATTTATTTAAGTTAAATGAACTATTTTGTTCAGTATCTTATCCCATAATGATAATATATTAAAATTTGGATTAGTTACCTTCTTTCGCAATTAAATTTAGTGTAGTTTACTCTCCTAACAATAATGTTGGTCATTATCGTGTGAACTTTGTACTGACATTGTTGTTCAAATGTAATAAAAATTTGCATTAACTCATTTTCAGTTAGATATGTGTGAAAATAATGTGAAACGGATAAGAAATTAGTTTAAACGACACCCAACATTTAAAACGACAATTTGCCATTTTGGTAATGGGTCTCGATTTCACTCTAAATATAGTGGAAACTTTTCTAATTTCAATTTCATGTGGGTATGAGAGAATATAAAATGAAATAGACACAAAATTAGTTAAAATATAATCAAATTGTTTATAACTACATGTCATTTTCGATCACGAACTTTGAATTTCACTCCAGATAAAGTTAACACGTGTTTTTCATTAATTTGGGTGTGGATACAAGGGAAAATAAAATGAAACGAACCCAAAATTTGTTAAAATGACACTCAATCATTTAAAAAGGCAGCATGCCATTTTGCTGTTGGTTTTAAGCTGAGTATGAAAAGTGAGAATGAAAGTGGGAATTCATGTTAAAGGGAATTTGGTAAATTTTGGATAGAAATTGGATATATGAGAAATTTCAAATGAAGGGTATTTAAGATTTTTAATACATGATAAAATAGACTAAAGGTTATTTTACTAAACAGTATTGATTGTAGGTTATTCTACTAAATATTATTGTTGACTAGGATTTTTAAGCAAATTCCTCAATAATCTGTTTGAAGAAACACATCATGGGACGTGGAAGAAAAAATATGCTTACAATTCCAAGAATATGATGCTATACTTATCAAAGGTTAAGGAAAATGACGTAAAAATGAGGAATGCTCATAAAGGGAGTGATGCTCTTCTTGATCCAGGCAAGAATCATTAATCCTTTTTCATTTTTATTGCGATAGTTTTCAAATCTTGCAAGGTGAGTAATAGAATTAATGAGGGTACCATAAAATATATATTTTCCTGTATATACATATATTATGCATGCATGCGTCGAATGTTCGTGATCAATTAGGAAAAAATCAACAAAGCTGTGGTTCTTTGCCAGAGTTTTGCTACACGTACACCGGGCATGAGACCTCCTCTTGTAAGGAGAGTGTACACCGAAATGTCAACTCCGGTGTACAAAAAATATTTTTCTTTTTTCAGAGTACAAGTCCAAATTAGATAGTATCTTTTGGGATGGCCGTTAAGTTGGTTAATTATATTTTTTAGAGGCAGTGGAATAGCTAAGATGAGAGTCAAGACACGACAAATATGTGAACTCTTACGATCAACTTATTTTTATAAGAAATGTATTGGACATGTCATCGAAATTGTCTTTGTGAAGATGAGAATAACTTACATTACTTATGAATAACAATGTTCTTTGATCAAGAACATTTTAACGTGTAACTAAAAATGGAGCTTCTACATTTTGCATACAATCAACTTTTCCACTTCTTCATTTTCCTCAAAGCACATTGATCTCCTGTTTGGTAGGGCTTAAAATTCAGATTTTAATCTACTTTAAAGTCAACAATATTTTAACCATATATTTTATTGGGCACACAACTTTTCAATCATATATTTTTATTGACTCTTTATTAAAATCTACAAAAATTTTGATTTTAATCTCCATCGATTAAGGATTGAATTTCCCAATGTTGAGAAATGACTTGGCAATGGGATTGGTGGATCCATGGCCTAACTTCACCACAATCTAATCTCATTTGAGGAGTATTGCTCTATAAAACAATATTGCATGATGCACATACATGAAATCACTTTTGACTCAAAAAAAAAAAAAAAAAAAACATAGTTCACATTAGTCAAGAGTTTAATTGTAGAAATAGTTGAACTCCCCCTCGATTCGGCCTTATCCATATTGAACATTATCCATTGGTAAAAATTAGATCTGTATGCCTTTTCATCTAAAATAACCTATATTTGACTCATTTATAAACTGTTTATAAATGCTCGAGTCACTCTTACCAAATGAAATTCATTGGATACAATATCAACAAATATTTAGAGAAGCGTTGTTGTGAGAACAATAATAACTCGTTCTTGCATAAAATAATAACAAAGGACGTAGAATTCGATTACAATTTTACGATAACATAGTAACATTTTTAGACCAAAAGATACATCATATATAGGAACACAACAATTTTCTGAGGAGTAAGAAAGTACCATATGCAAGAAATCGACTCAATATATTGAAAAAATCCAAAAATAATATACAAGTTCAGATATATTTGAACAGAAATCTTGTATAGTAACTTAAACATTTGTTTGGTAATCGTTCAAATTTTATTTTTAACCATACATTTCGTTAAAATCCCAACCTATGTTCAATTTTAATATCATATTCAAGGTACCCATCAAATTTTATAAACCGTTATCGATTTTTAATAGCAGCTCATGATCCCTAAATTATAAAATAAACAATTTAGTTTTAAGTAACTTAAGAAAAATGGCAAATGACGTGAAAAGTACTTTGTACACAGTATGTTGGGATAAATTTAAGTTATAAGTAAAATTATGCTTGGCAAGTAAATTCTTTCAGTTAAAGTAAATTTGACAAATGAAAAAAATGAATTTATAATCTATTTCAGTAATGTTGAAATTTAAAAATCATTTAGTTGGTCAAGCTAGTAAGAGGAAGCAACCTGTTTTTTTAGCAGCCAAAAAAAAAAAAAAAAATGAGAGAAAAAAATGTTTGACAATTTTAAGTTGTTTAATTTGTACTAAAGAGTAGGTTATTTTATGGTGTCTGTAACAGCTAACTATCCAAAATATGTCCGTACAAAAACATGTTAATAGCAAAGTAAAGATTATCTGTTTTTCATTCTCGAATATCCATTTCATTTTACAACTTCAATATGGATAAAATTAATGATAATAAATGAATGGTAAGGCTTAAAATATGCCTCAAATTAGATTCAAAATGGCAGCACAGAATCATCAAAACTAAATACATTTTTCAACCTGCTGCGAAAATAAAGCATTCACCAATTTAGAAGCAATATGGAAAGCACACAATCAAGAAGTCGAAGTCAACAATTAATTTTAACCACATATTCATGGGACCCACAACTTTTCAACCACAAATTTCATCAACTTTCATAGAACCTACTAAAATTTTATTTATTTATTTGATCTACATCGAACAGAGGCCAAGTAAGGGGCCATGGTGCACTTAAAAGTTGCTTACAGAGAACACGACAAACAAAGTATAAACTGAAATATTCGAACTTACATAAATTTTACATTAATTAACAGAAATAGTGTAAGTAAACTATTTCCAGTTAAAATCACGTGGAATGGGAATATTGTACGGAAATAAAAAGGTGCCGATTGCTTTGATAAAGGAAAAGCAGTGTTATAGTCGAAGTAATTATAGTTTTTTCCTCCAAATAAATAAACGGTAGGCTACACCAAATAATAGAAGAAAATTATAATATATTGCATTTATTGTTTATCTCACAATCGACAAACTTTATTGTCTTTCCACAATGTAATTCTTGGGAACTTACAGAAATTACAAAGAAAAATTATTCTATACTACAAGACACTCTAATTAGGCCATATAAAGCCTTGACAAAAAGGCCACATAATTTATTCAACTACAATAAAGTGAGGAAACTAAGTATCTTTTAATAAATTAACGTCTTCATTTTGATCTTCACATATTTGGGGGATACATACCCAGCTTATTATAGACTTGTGCACATTTTGGAAGAGCTTCTTTCTTGAAGAATCCAAGAGGATTTACGGTACGTGTGGTGCCATTTACTGTATTGAGTATAAATTTTAACGATGGTTTTACCCATCCCTCAGTAGGAATTTCATCACAATCTTTTCTGCCACTTGAAATTAGTGTGATTTCACAATACTCGTTTTTGTGATCACGTTCCACGAGCATGCTGTAGAGTCCTTCCGCTCTCGAGTAACCTATCTCAGTAAATGTTATGTCTCCATTCTCCTTGTCTCTGCATTGGAGGCGTAAACTGGCACCTACAAGTCGAGATTTAAGGTATAAATTATGAATTTTATATATTATAATCAATTTCCTTAACTATACATACACCACCGCAAAGAAGGTGAATGAATGCACAGCAAAGGAATTCTTATAACCAAGCACTCATTTCATTGGAGTATTAAGATAAAGTTTGTGTCGTTATTATTACATGCCCATGTTGTATAATGAAAGAGAAATGATATGTGATATGAAGTTTAAACCATCCTTAAATTTAGTTCCTTATCATGCCTTCTCAGGTGTGTAGGCTCGTGCACAATTAATTTTAAACAAGTGGCTGCAATTCTACATGCTCGATCTCTACTAGTATGCTGAACTATCTCATAAACTGTTAGATAAGGAAGTTCAACAACAATTGAAGCAGCAAATTTAGGTTTTACCAAAATTTTACGAACGTGGAAACAAAAAATTAAACTTGAGTAGCCCCTTTTTTTTTTTTTTTTTTTTTTTTTTTTTTGAATAACATGAAAAGAAGAAGATATAATATGAGTAGCATTTTGTACGAATTATAATTATATACCTGGTATGAACTCGCTTAGTTCAGTAATGAATCCAGAACGACACGTATCACAATAAACCTGTCCTTGAATGTGAAATTGAGAAACTGGAGGTTGGGGAACGTCTTCTGAGTAGATAACGCTAGGAAAGGACAAAAAGCATAAAGCTACAACGAAAAGAATTGAAACTTGAGTAAACTTTGCCATATTTCTTAACAAGATCAAAGAATTTCTGTTTTGTGTTTTGTACCAACTCAACATTATTATTTATAGGGAAGTTGGTTGGTTAATATTCTATAGACAGTTATTTCTATGTGGTCAATTTTAGGATCTATTCATTTTTTCTTGGATCTTAATTTAGAATCTTGAAACCGTTTCCTATATTTAACAATATGTATTTTTTAATTTTTTAATTATAAAAAATTTAATCAGAAATCATGAAATTTTATATTAGGAACTACCTAATTCAATTAAAAGTGACATTTAATAGCATGACATAACAAACTAAAAATTTATTTTATATTGATTTATGTATTTAAATGTTCAGTTGATGTTAATTTTTTTTTTTTTTTTTATATATTTTGAAAATTGAATATTGAACAATTACAAAACATGAAGTTACTATTATGTGTGTGTGTGTGTCTTACTAATCTTTAGAAAAATATCGTTTTAATATCCTCTCAAGTCCGACCAGTTTTTCGCTTTCCTTTCGTCTATCTTCCAATTACAAGGTAAAAATGAGAACCCCACAAAGGGAATAACCGATCTCTTGGTTATCAATTTGGCATAGTACGAATTTCTCTTAAGACTCCAACTTCTCCCTATTAAGGAGAAACACGGCTTTAGTCGGTTAGTCCGAAATATAAATGATTTTCAATTTCAGTGTTGGTGTAAGTTCCAACTTCCATATATTCATGCAACCAATTTTTTCAAGTGCTCCGACCTCATGAGCAAAAATGTTGAATGACGAGTCTGAGAGCAAAATTCATCAACTCAACCACGAGCAAGCATTTTTCAGCTAAAAATTTGATCGAAGACCAACGATGCGGTTATCGGGTTATGTTCACGACTTCTCCTCATTGTGGAGACACTGAGGGCAGATCATCTTGTGCAAAAACTTGGAAAATCAACAGAAATCAAGAAAACACAAATGAAAATGTGAATTTGCTTGTTCAAAAGCTTAGCCAAATTCACAATACGTGTTGTTAAACTCATTATTTTGATTCCATTGTTTCTTCTCATGAACTTTGAGATGCTTGTTCATATGCTTAGCCAAATGCACATTATGAATTGTTAAAACTTATTCTTATCAACTTTCAGATTACAATTAAAAAAAGCTCAATTTGAACAAGAGTATAGGTGCTTCACATACTCGAAGCCTCACTATACATTGATCTAGGCATATCTCTTCAACTTCATATTCCAGCGTAACGGACCACGCATTAAGATCACAAAGATAAAGATTTACCAAAGAAGAAATCAAAACGAAGAGTGTATTCCTGAATCTTGAGCACATTATCAGATTATTATTTTAGCCTTTTCAATTATTCATTATTAAAATATCAATATTAGCCACATCAATAAAATTTAACTTTTTTTTTCCTATAATTTTGTTGTTAGTCTACATTTATCGGTATTCTATTCTAAAAAAAAATGAAGGGCCTTCCATCAATCACATTTTTTTAAATTCCGTTGGCTATTGACATCTCAAATTTAATTTCCAATTCCAAAAATTTTAAGACTTGACAAATGTTAATTTCTTTTCATTTTAAAAATAACTATAGAGAATATACTATCTTAAAATAAATATTTTAATAATATTAAATGTGGTTATTAAAGTAAAAATGAATTATACACTAATAAAATACATAAAGTGATTATAATAATCAATGCCTATTTCAATAACTAACATTCGTTTTAAATCTCTAATGAAATTAGAGACGTAGCTAACGGAATGCACATGTGGTATCTGTTAGGGTTAAAATTGTAATTGGCATGTTTGTGGACAAAAGGGACTAAAATGTAGACTTGTAAAAGTCAAGGACCTAGGTGCAATTATGTATAGTTGAGTTAGGGTTTTAATTCGAGGTCGGAACAAGGTTAAAGATCTGCCGCAATTTCGCTAGTTGCTCGCTAATGGATCGCTCGAGCAGTACATGCAGAAACCTCTTCGTTCGACCTTCGCTCGAGCGACATCCTCCTTCGCTCGAGCGACAGTCTTTTTCGGGCAATGCACGTTCGCGATTTTGGAAAGTTTTACTCGGCTCAAAAGATTGATTTCGCCCTACATATAAATAGAGACAAGGTGTACGAATAAAAGAGAGGTTGCTTCATTATTCTTTAAGAGAAAAAACATACTATATGATTTGAGAGATCTAAGAACATAATACACTGAAGAATTCATACATTCATTCTTGAGATCCAGCAACCCGGTTTTGGAAAACAACAAAGGTTCCATAATCCAAAACACCTGGCGTTCTTAATCTTTTAAGGAACTTACTCTTCTATTGAGATTTGGAAGAGGTGGACTACAAGCGCAGGAATAGCACAAGAATAGGAGGTTCTTAGAACTCTACTTGTAAGAGACAATAGAAGGAGATCATGAAGTTGTAAGGAGACAGCAGATCAGGAAGCTACAGGAGGTAGATCGAAAAGTCTAGCAGATTGGTTAGATAGTATCTACGGTGACAGATCGTGAGACTGGAAGGAAAACAGATCTTGGAGATTACAGGAATTACAACAGTTAGAACGAGTAAAGTTGCTAGTCTGAAATCACACTGCAATCCATATTGTCTATAGTGGAGGTAATTGGTTTGGTCCCAGAGTTTTTCCCTTGTTGGGTTTCTCCATCAACATATTGGTGTTCTTTATTGCTTTCCTTATTAACTGTTTGTGGCATTCAAACATATGATTAATTGGACTTGATTGATTAATCATCTAGAAACTAATTAAAGTGACTTGTTGTTTTGATTAGATTAATTTCGCACATAAGGTTAAATTAAAAATGGGTAATGGTCTAGCGCTATCCTGTAACTTTCAAGTTGTATCAGAGCCTTATTGCATGTCCTGGCCTTAATTTTGTCTAGATGAGTAACTCTTTACATGTCTCGCCATATTTTGATGGCAGTAATTATGCTTACTTGAAAGTGAGGATGAGAGCCTTTTTAAAATCTATGGATGAGAGAATTTGATTGAGTGTTGTGAAGAGTTGGAGTTCCCCTAGTATAAAAGTAGGTGATGTTGTCACTCCTACTCCCATAGAAAATTGGTCTAAGGCTGACTTAGATGAATGTAACTGGAATAGCAAATCCTTTCATGCCCTGTTTAGGTTGTTTCTCCTGATGAGTTTAGGAGAGTGCCTACGTGTGAGGTAGTCAAAGAGGGTTGAGATATTCTAGAGATCACACATGAGGGAATACATGCTGTTAAAAATTCTAAGTTACAATTGTTGACCACGAGTAGGGATGACAATGGGGCGGGTTCGGGGCGGGGCATATCCACTCCGCCCAGCCTCGCCTCCCTCCAACTTCGCCCCGCCCCGTATCCCGCCTCGCCTTTAACGGGGTGGGGCGAGAATTTGCCCCGTTTGTTGCCCCATTTAATTTTAATTTTTTCTTTTACATTTTCAAAAATTCAAGTTATGTTATTATTTAAATTTCAACCCTTAACCCAAAATCTAAAGGTCGTTCTATATATTTTTAAATTTTTTCTAATATTTTCGATCAAGATATTAACTTACTTTGATTAATTGATATAAATCTTTCATAAGCAAAAAATATTTATTTAACTATCATGATTCATAATTTCGGATTATATAATTTATTTATAATAAAAGATTGAATGACCGAATTTATAAATTATATAAAAATTGTTAGTTAAGTAAAATTTTAAATTAACGATTGTATAATATAATTGTTGGATTAGAAACATGTTAAAATATTGTAAATACATTCAACAATATTTTAAAACAAACCATTTATTAAAATTCTATTTATAATTATTTTTTCACAGGACGGGTTCGGAGCGGGGCATCCTCATCCCACCCCACCCCGCGATCTGCAACGGGGCGACCCTTTACACTTCGTCCCGCCCCACCAACCCGTTGGGGCGGATTTTTTAGGTCCCATTAGGCGCGGGGCACTGTTGGATTGAATTGGGTCGGGGGGGCGGGGCGGGGTGGGGCGGATTAAATTGACATCCCTAACCACAAGGTTCGAGAAAATTAGACGGAGTGAAGATTAGTGCTTTGATTCCTTCTATGCGAGTTTAAATGACATGTGAACTCGAGCTTCAACCTAGGTGAGAAGATCCTTGAACCTAAGATAGTGAAAAAAATCCTTAGATCCTTACTTGAGCGTTTTAGGTCGAAAGTCACAGCTATTGAAGAAAGTAAGGATATTGATTCTATTAAAGTTGAGGAGTTAGTTGGATCCCTGCGGACTTATGAGCTAACCTTAGAAAATCATGTTAAAAAGAAGTCTATAGCTTTGAAAACTATTAGGACCAACCAGAATGAGTTTTCTGATTCTGACTCACCAAATAATGAGGAGTTGACATACATTACTAAAAAAATTCTAAACGATGTTTAGGAATAAAAACAACCTCAAGAGAAACACAGAGATGCCTCGAGTGAATATAGGAAAAGATCTAGAGGTATGAGATGTCATAAGTGTCAAGGGTATGGTCATATGAGGAATGAATGTCCTAGTAGGAAGAGACATCATGAGAAGGCTATGAATGCTACTCTTACTGATGACGAGTCTGACTCGAGTAATCAGAGTGAGAAATCCACCTGTGAGGAGAGTGAAAAAATTTGTTACCCTTGTTGCTAGAGTTAAGAGTGGATTTGACCAGGGAAGTAAAAATGATGAGGATATGAATAGCTGTGAAGAATATGGTGAAGATGATGAGAGTGAGGTAGACATTTATGAGGCATATGATAAAATATATGAGGAGAGTCTTAAGATTCTTAGCAAGAACAATGCCTTGAGTGCGAAAAATGATAAATTTAATTTGGAAAATGAGAAGTTGAGAGCACACTTTAAGGAATCCACCTCAATCCTGAGTGAAATGAAAATAATGAATGAAACTTTAGAGACTTGGGGTATGAAACTCACCAGTGAGCTTGAGAGGTCCGCTAGGAAAGTGAGTGAGTTGACCATAGAGAGAGAGAGAGACTTTAGAGATCCAGGTTAAGAACATTCTGAGTGATCTAGAATATTCTAAGTCTCAGTTGCTTGCCTTCTCTAGCAGTTCCGAAAAGCTAGATAACATTCTTGGAATGGGCAATCCAACTGGTAATAAGGGATGTCTAGGTTTTAAGGAGAACACTGCTAGCACTTCTAAGACTACATTTGTCCCTACAACTGACCAGCCTAAACATGTGTCTAACCCTGAGCCTAAGAATAAGAAATTTGTTAGACAAATACCTACTAGACAACGTAGGACCCGTCGACCTAGGAATAGACGTCAGCGTCCCCATAACATTGTTCCTAGATTTGTCCCGACATGTTTTCACAGTGGTGAGTTAGGACACATACGCCCTAGATGTCATCAATCCTGAACAGTCACATGAGCTTTAGTAGGAATAGATATCAGGAGGTTGTTGGTCAGATAGGATTCCTTACTACACAAATGAGTCAGTTGACCAAATTGGTGACACAATTGTCTGGAAATCATTCTATCACTAGACAAGTTTGGGTAAAGAAGAGTGATCTGAATAACTTTGATATACATCACCATGCTCTTAGAGGTAAGAACATTCATGTACCTATCTGATTAGGTATTTTTGATGCACGTCTGTGCTTAATAGTTATATGATGTTGACTTCTGCATGCATCACATGTTTTTTTATTGCTTTTTAGGATGTAGTTTCATTAATGTGCATTTTCCTTATGTTTGTTTTGGCACATGCACCCTTTGTTTTTGTTTTTGTGTGCTTGATTAGTTTGTTTTTATTTGTGTGTGATGCATTCTTGTTTGTTTTGAAAAATGAAAAACACAAAAAAATTTGATTGAAATATTGAAAAACAAAAATTGGGAATGGAAAGTTTAATGCTGTATGAAATATAACATATTTGAACGTGTATGTTGTGATCATGTTTGTGTATAATTGATTAGCTATAGCATTTTTTCCATTACTTACTGAGGTTGATTTGGAGTATCTAGTATATGTGTCTTCATGTATCATCTGCACTGCACACACTATGAGATTGTAAATTGGACTTAACCGCATATATGAGATTTGGGATGACAGTCACTTGTTGATAAGTTGACTTTGAACATGAATTGACCATCATTAGTAGACCTAAGCTTAAGTATGCTCCCTTATGATAAAATGCTCATATCTTAATGTTCTTCTTCGAAGCTATTTGACTCGAGCAATTAAGTCTTAAGGGTATTTTAAAACCTGGTGTCTATGGTCATCTGACTTGGATTAACCGACCTAAAGCTCGCTACATGGGTCATATTAGTTGCTCAATGAATTAGAACATGCACTTCAGATGGAAAAAAAATTATGAGCTATTGAAAAGAAAAGAAAAATATGTTGAGTTAAGTACAAAATTGAAATATGAAAAATATATATGCTCAAAGTAAGGGGAGTAAAAGAAAATTTTGAAAGATATATGCAAAATGAGTTTCCTGTGAAAGGTCCTACTGTTCTTCAAGGTTTGACTTTTATTAGTAGGAGAATACACTAATTGGCAGTGATGTTTCGCATGTCCCTTCTCACAAAATTAAGGTTTGGAGCCCTATTTACCTTGGATTAGTGACACTTTACACACATGAGTCATTTATATTATTTACTCCATTCTGACTTATTCTAAGTATGTGGGGAGGTCTATTACTTGTTAATTCTGCTCTTGCATGCTATCAAATTACATATTTGATTGATTGTTATCTCCCATTGCGTTGCCTTGGTTGTCTTTTTCCTTCAGCATTTGTGACAAAAAGGAGGAGAGATTTGATAGTGAGGGGGAGATTTACAAGATTTTGGCTTATGTCTTTGAGCAGCTACATTGTCATTTGCATGCTTGTCTGTTGGGGTCGTTGGGGGTGAGACAAAGATAATTGGTTACTTATTCTTATGCATGCTTTTGATATATGTCTGTTGGGGTCGTTAGGGTGAGACATAGATACATTTGCCTACTGCATAAATTCATTGAGAGTTTGCAGTCAGGGGGAGTATGTGCATTGCATCTGCATCGCATATTGTGTATAGCTGTTTGAGTTTTGATGTTTTGTGGTATTAATGTTTCAGTTGGTGTTTTGATTGACATTAATATCACATCTCAAACTGGCATGCTTCGTGAAGTTTTGATTTCTTGTATCACGTGCTTTTACACTAGGTATTTGATTTTTGATTTCAGGAAACAGGTACAACAAAAATTGCAAGACACAAAAGTACTTTGATAGATTAGTATATGTTTAGTGTTTTTGTTTGTAGAGTGCCTTGACTTCATTTATTTAGTTTTGTCACAAAATGTCAAAGGGGGAGTTTGTTAGGGTTAAAATTGTAATTGGCATCTTTGTGAACAAAAGGGACTAAAATGTACACTTGTAAAAGTCAAAGACCTAGGTGCAATTATGTATAGTTGAGTTAGGGTTTGAATTCGAGTTTGGAACAAGGTTAAAGATCTGCCGCAATTTCGCTAGCTGCTTGCCAATGGATTGCTCGAGCAGTACATGCAGAGACCTCTTCGCTCGACCTTCGCTCAACCTTCGCTCGAGCGACAAACCCCTTACTGGAGCAACATCCTCCCTCGCTCGAGCGACAGTCTTTTTCGGGCAATGCACGTTCGCGATTTTGGAAAGTTTTACTCGGCCCAAAAGACTGGTTTTGCCATACATATAAATAGAGGCAAGGTGTACGAATAAAAGAGAGGTTGCTTCATTATTCTTTGAGAGAAAAAACATACTATATGATTTGAGAGATCCAAGACCATAATGCACTGGAGAATTCATACATTCATTCTTGAGATCCAGCAACCCGGTTTTGGAAAACATCAAAGGTTCCATAATCCAAAACACCCGGCGTCCTTAATCTTTTGAGGAACTTACTCTTCCATTGGGATTTGGAAGAGGTGGACTATTAGCACATGAATAGCACAAGAACAGGAGGTTCTTGGAACTTTACTTGGAAAAGATAATAGAAGGAGATTAGGAAGCTGGAAGGAGACAGCAGATCAAGAAGCTACATGAGGTAGATCGGGAAGTCTAGCAGATTGGTTAGACAGTATCTACGGTGGTAGATCGTGAGACTGGAAGGAACAACAGATCTTGAAGATTGCAGGAATTACAATAGCTAGAACGAGTGAAGTTGCTAGTCTGGAATCACACTGTAATCCATATTGTCTATAGTGGAGGTAACTGGCTTGGTCCCGAAGTTTTTCCCTTGTTGGGTTTCTCCGTCAACATATTGGTGTTCTACACTGCTTTCCTTATTAACTGTTTGTGGCATTCAAGCATATGATTAATTTGATTTAATTGATTAATCATCTAGAAACTAATTAAAGTGACTTGTTGCTTTGATTTGATTAATTCCGCACATAAGGTCAAATTAAAAACGGGTAATTAGTAACGGTCTAGCGCCATCCCGTAACCAATATCGTTTCGTGTCGTTACCAAACATATAAGAAAATGTATTTCACTGCTCAATAAATTTTGAAAAATATTTTTTATTGCTCACTACACTTTGAAAAATATCTTCGATCGCTCACCGAATTTTGAGATGGTCAAATTTTGATCACTTAATTTATAAAACTCAACTATGCACTAGGAACTACGCAATAGATACATTTGTCACCTTCAAGTTGATTCACTCAACTCAAATGTCAATCATTAAAAACGAAATGAAAGAATGCAGATATTTGATTATTTTTTGTAAATTTAATTTTATTGATATCATTGACAGCATGTATTGGAAGTTTTCAATTTCTTGTCTCAAAAAACTGTGCGCTTACCAACCATGATCTGTATTAATTTTTTTCATTTTACTTGTAAAAGTGACCATTTTTTCCCTATTCTTAACCCTGATTCCATTCGAACTTCGACAATTATTTTTATGTATACAAGTAATTTTATAGGTTAGGAAAACTAAAAATGATCTTCTTACAAATGTGATTAGTGGAGAAATAGTCTTACTCTATTTTCAATTCAAGTTGTCTTAAACATCCTTATTGTAAAAAGTCTATTTTCCTAAATAGATCAAAATCGACCCTAATCCTGTTACAATGACATATTCCATTCAAATTAACTCTATCGGGCAATATTGATCCTCGAAATTTTTTTGTAGATATTTTCAAATGGACACTAAAATACATAGAATAGGACTTGTTGAAGTACTAGTGGATGAACGTGCAAATGTTAAAAATAAGTGTATGTAGAATATTAGGATGACATGGATAGAACATTGAGCCATAAATAACAAGTTGATGTGTAACTTTCAATATTTGCTTCCATTTATAATTCCTTGATATTAAAATGAGAAATTTTTAAATATATCTTGAATGACAAAAGAAACATAGATTTCCAAACGCTGGTACTACTCGTCTTAACATAACATACATTTTGATTATATGAAAATTTAAAGCCGTACTACAAGAGAAAATGAAGCAAAATTATCATGTGAATCAAGAATTTATGTCTAAAGAATTCTACAAAAGCAAATTATCATGTTGACTTTTTACGGATTACATATAGAACGTCATCTCCAGATTCAATGAGAAACCCAAATGCAATTCACAACTAGGCACTATCTTATAATAGTGATTTTCATTTATTACTGCATCATTATCTGCATCAAATCATACATTTTAGTTAAAATCGTAAGGCTGTGAATATTCTTTTCTTTAATCATGAATAGGGAAATTTTTATTAATTTTGTAATTAATTTATACTTGAACTATTATCTACAATCACCTGATTAAAATATTCAATAATGTTAACAGGTCTACCTTGTAGAATGCGACATCTTTTACCGATGAAATACAATCAACTTTCAGTGGCTCCCAATGTGACTTCCAATTTGGTTTAAAATAGAAATTATGCCTATAACAAAAGTATAATACAAGTGATTCCTTCCATGCCTCCATGATGATTGATGGCAAATATACCAATAAAATTCTGAATTTTATGAGCTTAAACAATGAACAAGAACTGACAAAACAAAAGGACTACTTTTTAAGCCCCCAAACAGAAGGTATCAAAGAAAACAGAATCAAGAATCAGATTTATGCTATTAGTCTTCAGATAGACAGGGATACAAAATGGTTAATAAAACAAGACATTATTAATGAATTGGATTGGAAATCAATGAAGAAAATTCAACAATTTTCCTCCTAACATGATTGATAGCATAATAAGTTGAGAAGAAGTTTACATCCCCAAAAAGATTTTCAACAAGATTTAATTAACCTCCCAATTAATCAAAATTACAGTTGGATATCAAAACATCATGATTACATAACACATGTACAAGAATCCATAATCACGTATCACTTGTACAAAATATATATGCACATAAATGCAAACATATATATATAATATTTAAATGTCAAAAAAGAACTTGGCAAAAAAAAAAACACTCCCCATAGACCAAGCTCCTCCAACTGTGCTTTAATCTCATCTGCACCAATTCCAGCCTCTATGAAAAATACCTTCAATTCCAACATCTGCTACTTCCTACATTTCTCATCAATGACCTCTCCTCACCTGTCACTCCACCAACCAACCCAAACACACGATTTTTATACAATCCATTCCCATTCAAATTCACAGACTTTCCCAACAACTCCTTGAAAAATAATCATTTATTTCATTATTCATTCATAACAATACTAAATCTGTAAATCACCAATCAATCTATAAAATATACTAAAAGCTCAAAAAAGAGAGAAGAAATGACTTACAGGGTACAAGCATTGATGACGATACTCAGAGCAAAGGTAGTGACAGATAGACTGACGACAATGGAGAGTTGAAGCCTGAAGGTGGTTCACGTTGGCTGGAGCTGAAGACTTAAGCACCTGATTAAAAAAAAATCAACTTTCTTAAGAAAAATATGTTTCAGGTTATATTTTTCAAAGCTTTTTTTGCTATCAATTATGTCAACAGAATTACATACACATAACTTGTTTAGAATGGATATAAAAAAAAAAAAAAAAAAAAATTGTGAAAATGCTAATCCAAAACAAAGACTATTGTTAGAATACCATTAAAACAATATATTTCAAGGGACAATCTTTTGGTGGAATAACATTCTTTATGTACTTTGAAGTTCCTCAACTCAAAAAGGCAGTAAAAATTGTTGCAATTATGTCCATCACAACTTCTATTTTACTGAACTATATACAAAAATCTATTGTTAACGAGCTATTGAGATTTTGAAACTCCTCCATCTCGAATTTGTGTTCTTTCACACGTTCATTTTGAAGACAAACCTAATCATAGCAAAATGGAAAATGTATCAAAAAGAAAGATGATGTATGTAAAGTATATAATCTGGAAGGCAACTCAATTCCACAGAAAAACCCGTCCCGAATTGCGTGAATTGTTGTTGGAGCGGTACGTCATCATCAAGTCCCTATGCTATGGAAGAATCGAATAGGTCAATGGAGATACGAACACCAAATGTGAGTTTTGTACAACTAGCTCAAGAAATTCTTGGAGAGGTGAAATTAGTGGAAGGGTTTTTAGCAACATAGGAGGAATTAAAGGATATTGGGAAGTGGAATTTGGGAAAGGAAAAAGAGGGGTTAGAGATGGGAGAAATGATAGAAAGCATGGCTATGGCAGCCGGATACTGTCGTTGATTGTGAAAATGGAGAAATTGAGAAAAAAAAAAGTGCGAAGCACCTCCGCACCCTTGCTTCCAATTTTTTTATTTTTTTATTTATTTTTCACATCATTAACTACACTAGTCCGTCTCCGCACTGTAACCACCCAAAAGATTTACTCCACAATGATTTTCTTCGAAAAAAGAGAATAGAGGTACGGATGATAGCATGAGAAAATGGAGTTCCTGCGTCTTTTTTTTTTTTCCTGGAGTGACAAACGACACTGTTTATGCTGGCCACACATATTGTTGACACGTGACAAGAGAATTAAGACTCTTTTATAGTGTAGTGAAATTCAAGAAGGGAAAGGACATTGCGAAAGGTGGAGTGCAGACATGTAGACAAGGATAAGAGTTGGAGGATCTACTAGGGAATGGAAGAGGATCTTCCCTAAAAGTGGGTTGGATGGACTAGGGTAAGGAATGAGAGAAATTATAGTATCGTTGAATATATTAAAATATGCTTAAATAATTTTATTTTGACGATATTGAATTTTTTTTTCACGTCATTAACTACACTATTCCGACTCCGCACTGTAACCACCAAAAAGATTTACTCCACAATGATTTTCTTCGAAAAAAGAGAATAGAGGTATGAATGATAGCATGAGAAAATGGAGTTCATGCATCTTTTTTTTGTTTTTCCTGGAGCGACAAATGACACCGTTTATGCTGACTAGACATATTGTCGACACGTGACAACAGAATTAAGGCTCTTTTATAGTGTAGTGAAATTCAAGAAGGGAAAGGACATTGCGAAAGGTGGAGTGCACACATGTTGACAAGGATAAGAGTTGGAGGATCTACTAGGGAATGGAAGAGGATCTTCCCTAAAAGTGGGATGGACTAGGGTAAGGAATGAGAGAAATTATAGTATCGTTGAGTATATTAAAATATGCTTAAATAATTTTATTTTGACGATATTGAATTTTTTTTTTCCCGAAGATTGACTACTTAAAAATAGTTAATAGGCTAAGTTTGCCAAATAGACAGGTGCTTGTACAATGTAAGTATAAGTAACATTTTACTCTAAAAAAGTTCTTAAATACCTGAAATAATATCAAAAACTAAAATTTAAACATTTCTAACTTAAAAGTAATAATTACTGTAAATAAATAAATCAGAATACTCTTTTTTCTATATATATATATATATATTCTACATGTCTACTTTTCATAAAAAAAAAATGATTTAATTGAGCTGCATCACCATTCCCATCTCTGTATATTTGCCCATTTAGTAATGCTTTCTCTGTTAAATCTAACTTTTTATATGTTAAGTTACGTGCCTTCATAATTAATTATCATATCGATAGTTGTTAACGACCCCATTCAAGCTGGCTTTTATATCTTCATGATTTGTTTGTTTCATGTAAATTTTGAAAACCACCCATTACAATTTAGAATTTTGAAATATTTATTCAAAACTTAAAATTAATTAGTTGGATAGTAAGTTTGACACATGTATCCTGAGCTATCTTCAATGTGCAAAATTACATGCCATTCACCTTCTATTTAGATAATGCTATGATAAATTCAATTATGACGATCAATTTAATTTAATTTTGATGAAAATAAATAGAGAACGACAACATTATCCTACATAAATAAAAGAGGCACTTCCCAAAATACTGTTCATAAGCTGAGCCGATTTTCCTGAGCCGTGTAAGCTGAGTGAGCCGCTTGGAGAACAAAGATGACAAAAACGCAACTCGATATTGCCTTTCCTATTTTCTTTGCCTGAACCTTAATTGCTATTGCTCTCTCTTCTCTCTCGACACAATCGGTGCCACCGTAGCAACAACTTCTAGAAAACCTAAGCTCGCTCTGTCCCCCCATGTTCATTTGATTTTGTACCTCAAAACCTACGCATTCCTCTCTCTCTTTCACACCCACTCCACAATTGTTGAACTATAGTAAGAAGTTTGGGTTTTCTTCTTGGAGTTTTTTGGGTTTGATTTCATGATGTTGCTGTGAATTTTTTTTTCTTTTTTGAATTGATTTGTCAAATACTTTAGTTTTCGATTCTTGTAAACATCTGCCATTGATTCTGTCTTCTATTCTTGATGGGTTTTTCATTTTGTTAATTATTGAATATTTAAATCTTAATTCGAAATTTGTTCTTGTTTCTAATAATCAGCGATCAATTTTTGACTTCTATTCATGATGGTTTTTTTTATATATTTTAATTAATAATTGAAAATTTAAATAATAATAATTACGATTTCGTTTCAATAATCTGTGAATAATTTCTCGCCTCTATTTTTGATGGGTTTTAAACATGATTTGGAACATCTATATGGACAGAAGGGATTTGGTTATGGGTTTTCATATGGGATTGTCCAGTTTGCACCTGCTGACGAGGAAGCAAAGAAAAAGGCTAGGCTTGCAAGGTTTGGATAGGTTGCCAAGGTCGGCTCAGAAGAGGATGATAAGAAGAAAGCAAGAGCAATCAGGTTTTTAACAATGCCATATCTTCCTTTCATCCATAGACCTTAGATCATCTTAGGGGAATGTAATTACTAAATGACCCATATTTCCATATAACCAAAAGAAAGTCCAAGGCAGTTTTAGTATCCAATTCAATTAGTCAACATTATTTTGCAGGTTCTCACAACCACGTTTTGATTCCCTGTGAGTGGCAAATGATAATGGAAACATAGAATTCGTAAGTTATTGTAAACCTCTTATTTTAGGTTCCACGTGATAATATTTTTTCTATTAATTTTTTTTTCTGTATTGAGTTTTTTGGGCAAATTTCAGAAAACAGCTATTGCAGGCAAGGCTGGTGGAAGGATCTATTTGACTTGAAGCCTCCATTAAAACAGTAAGATAGTTTTCAAGATATTTGATATTTTTGAACTGACAAAATTGCAATGCACTTACACTTTGGTTAACTGCTATTCTCCTTCACATCAATGTTTTTTTTTTATATTTCTTCAAGACTTATTCTTACTTTTTTTATTTCATATTTTTTAATTTAACTTTGTTGCTTTTGATTATATTTAAATGAGATACCTTTTAATAGACTACTGTAAATTGCATCTGTCATTATATTTTTGAACGTATATTTTACACTTTATTTCTTATTATGATTATTTCGGAAATTGATTTTTTTCTATTGTTGTTACTTCAGGTAATTTTCATTTATTGTAGGTGTTGTGCTAGACTTGAAAAAAAATGAATTGTAATATTTTTTTTTTAAAATTTATTTATCAAATTGCAACTAAAAAGGAAGAGTGATGTTCTCATCCATCAGTCAACCTATAGTGGAAACAAGTCGGGTCTATTATAGTGAACATTAGGAATTTCAACCAACTTGCAGTTTTGAATTTTAGTAATAGTGGTTTGTCGGGTACTATTCCAGTGAACTTTTAGCAGAATTTCTTAAGAGAGTTTCCATCCTATCTTCCGGGTTTGTTGAATCTGCAAATGCTTGCATTGCAAGAAAACATATATATAAGTGTAGTTCCTCAACATTTCACTAGCTTCATGGGGGTGGTTAGAGTATTAACATCTTCTGACCTGATTTTGTTTTTGGAAGTTTCTTTATAGTTTTGTGTTTTATTGATGTAGTTCGAAAGGGAATTAAAGAAACGAATTTGGTTCCCAAAAATATTAGTTCTGTGTGTTACGAATTTTTTTTTTTTTACCATATTAGAGCATGTGGTAAAAAGAAAAATTTGGGGAATGCCTAGAAGGGTACCTACCATTATGTTCTCTCAATTTTCTTCATGTTCTGTATATGTTTATTAGTTCTTTGCCTATGATTTTCAGTTTTCAATGTTTACGAATAATAAAAGGCGTAGAGAAGTACGGATTATGACATACGCTACTACATATACGAGCTTCTCAAGGTTTTGTATTATAGCTTCCAGTGATTCCTAAATTTTTCTATTGCTTCTGTTTTTTTCTTTTATTGTTGTTTTCATTTTTGTTTCTTTTAATGCTTGGTTATATCAGCTTTATGGGGTTCTGCACTTGTATGTATTTTCGTTGAATTGGAAAGTGAAGTAATATAAGTTTTTTGTTTGGTGATGTACCATATTGATATAGGAAGAGGAGATATGATTAAAAACTCCATAGTGGCCCTGTATCCAATTTTTTTAGTTTATAGATGATAGATTGACGCAAGAGTGTAGTAATTCGTTAAGGAACAAGAAAAGAAAAGGGGTCCAAAAAGAGAAGAATTGAGGGCAAAGAAGAAATAGTTTTATTCATATAATCTAGGGTTAATATTACAATGAATAAGCCCTCTATTTATAGAGCAACTAATCTACAATTAAAAGAAATTTTAATAAGTTATAATTTTATCAAAATGTTTAATCTAATCTAAACAATCATAATATGAAATAAACTCTTATTTTAAATTCCTACCTAACTTCTATATCTATCTCTATCTCCATCCCTATCACATACAATGATAATTCATGTGTTCTCCCATCAACTTGAAGTCTTCCCTTCATTCTTCTACTTATGATGATAAAATTATGATATATTACATGAATTCCCATTATTTGGATAAACACCTATCCAAAATAGTAATTGAGCCATTTATTCTCTAATATTATTAACACTTGATACTTGTTTAAGTGGTCCTGCAAGATTGCATCTTTTTTCCTCATGATCAAGCTTTCTTACATATCATAGAATGACAAAATCCTTGGACACTTGGACTTGAAGCAAAAGTATTAATCAATTTATTTATATCATGCATTTAGAAGTTCTATATCTATTCAATCAATCAAATTACAAAACAACAGGACTGCATAATCAATTAACATGCATACATTTTATCTGAATGCTTTAAATACTTCTGACAAGGTTTTCAATATTATGTTGCATTAGTCTCGCTCATTAAGTTTCGTGCTCAACTGAAAGCTATTTGAAAATAGGCTAGTTTTACATCTGCAAAATAAATAAAACAGGGTATAGCTGTTTTTATTGCTTGTTCCTAATTTTTAAAAGACAAGAGGTATATCTTAGTGATGGCAATTGAGTCGAGCCGCTCGTGGGCTCGGCTAGTCTAAAACGAGCCGTGAGCCGCTCGGGCTCGTAAAAAAGAGCCCGAGCAACGAGCCGACAAAAAAAATTTGAACGAGCCGAGCTCGGCTCGACTCGTCAGATAGACGAGCCGCTCGTGGCTCATGGGCTCGTCCAAACAAAAAAAAAAAAATTTAAAAATTTGCAGAGTGACCAGAACGGGCATTTTTTTTTCCCTATAAATACCTTTCAATTACAACATTTTTTTCTCACCAAATTTACTATCAATCTCTTATTCTCTATTATACTCTCTACAAATTATATATATCAATATTATTCATTCATTCTTATTTCTATACTCTTCTACATTTTATATTCATATCATTAAATTATAATCTTGATTTTACAATATATTTTCTATACTACTACATAATATTCATTCATTCACTTCTCAATTCTACTTCACTTCTTCTTCTTCAATATTCAATTTCAATTATTCACAAATGGATCCACGCTCATTTATTGAAAACTTGTTTGATGTCGGAGTCGAGAATGTAGCACATGTGCCCCAAAATCAATTTGAAAATGAGTTCGTCGGTTTAGATGAGTACCCATTCCAGAAAATATTGAAGATTACAATGTTCATGAAAGTAGTCATCCAATTGATTTGGATGACGTTGATGTCGATGCTCCAATTGATTTGGAACAGGATGATGAACCTGTTATTGAAATTTCCGATGCAAGAGGGAAGAGAAAGGGGAAGAAGCAGGCAAAATGTTGGAACCATTTTAAATTGGTTCAAACTGGTCGTGTGATCGATGGAATTCAAGAAACCAAAGCAGTATGTAAATACTGTCAACAACGATTGGCCCATCAAAAAGGCATTGGAACCACCCACCTCAACCTTCACTACAAATCATGTGCGGCCAAACATGGTCTTCTTCCTGCTGGTCAAACGCAACTACAATTTGGTAGTACAGGCAGCGGTGCTACTACTACGCCACTTAGTACGTGGATGTATTCGGCGGAAAGAACTCGAACAAGAATGGTGAAATACCTTGTCGGATCTGAGTTGCCACTAGCACAAACGGACAACCAACATTTCGTTACCTTTGTGCAAGAATGTCTTCAACCGAGGTACGTTGGGGTAAGTCGAAATACTGTTCGTTCTGATACAATAGAATATTTTGAAATTGCAAAGAAAACATTGATTGCCGATTTAGAAAAATATGGGGGTGTGATATCTTTAACTTCGGATTTATGGGAAGGGATTAATAAAAGAGGTTATATTGCTGCGACTGCACATTATATATACCCACTTTGGAACATGCATAAAAGAATAATTGCTTTTAAAATTATTGAGTACCCGCACAATGCTTCCAATATATTTAGTGCTATTATGAACATTATCAGAGAATATAAATGCGAGAGTAAAATTCGTTCTTTTACGTTCGACAACGCTAGTGTAAATAAGGTTGTTATCGAGAAATTGAAAAGAGTATTTCAACCCGAATTCGGTGGTTATTTATTTCATATTCGATGTGTATGCCATATTTTAAATTTAATAGTACAAGATGGTTTAAAATATGTTAAGGATGAAATTCAACGAATTAAGAATGCACTAACTTATATCACTATTACACCTAGTAGAAAACAAGCGTTTGAGGATTTTTGTACCGAAAATGGGGTGTCGGATTCAAAAACTTTTACTAATGACGTAGCGTATAGATGGAACTCCACATATTTATTATTAAAATCATGTGAAGGTTTCGAACATTTAATTACTGAATTTTATAACAATAGGCATATGAGAGACGACGACGAAAATATTTTGAATGAATCCGATTGGGCTTTAGTTATTAAAATTAAAAATTTTTTGAAATGTTTTTATGATTCTACAAATATTTTATCTGGTGTTTATTATCCTACTATTGTATGATCCTTCAACGTCTTTATCTAATTTCTAGGACTTTTGATAGATATAAAGATGACCCCGATTTTAGTTCAGTTATAATTGCCATGGAATTAAAGTTTAGAAAATATTGGGAAGACTTGCCCATGTTATTTCCATTAGCATGCGTCATGGACCCCAATATAATTTATCGGGTACTAAATTTATAATTGAACGAATGTCAAAATCTTTAACTTTTAACGTACCTATTACTTATAGGAATTTGGAAGTAACTTTATCTGAAATGTATGTAACATATGCTTCACGAATGGGTACACATGTTACTCGTGTACCCTTCGGCTCTACAAGTACTCCTCCCACTAATTTAGAAGATGACGATGCTGAAATTTTAAATTTATTTGAAGGCATGAACTCATATAGATATGGTCAAACTGGATATGCATATGGTTCATCCAGTCATAGTAGTTTGTCTTCCACTGCATGTACGCAAACATCGGGTAACAGTCCCAATGCAATGCCTGCTGAATTACTTGATTACTTTAATCATAATTGGCCTAGTAACAATGCACTAAGGAAAAATTCAGAAGAAGTAGTTGACTTCTGGCGAAAGTATAAACGTCGATGGCCAATAGTTTCTGCAATGGCAAAAGATCTACTAACACCTCCGGTTAGCACTGTAGCTTCGGAATCTACTTTTAGTGCAGGGTCTAGGGTTCTCTTTGAAGTTAGGAATCGACTAAAAGAAGATATTTTAGAAGCATTAATGTACGTGAAGGACTGACAAAACGCTCATTTTCGACTGCAAGATAAATATGCCGAAATTGCATGTAGTCAAGTAAGTGATATTTAGTTTAATCATATTTATGACGAATTTTTATTTTAATACCTTTATAATTTTTTTTAAAAAATTATATACGTAACAAGTTGTTCGTGTACAATTTTTAACTCCGCCTACTCGAAATTGAACTATTGAAGTAGCCGGTCCCAAATCCGGATAAAGGATGAGGGTTTATATTTTAATATTTTATTATTTTTAAAATGAAAAATATTTTGAAAAATCATTTGACAATTTCTCATATTTTTTTTAATTTTATCATTTATAAAATAATTATTTTCAATTAATATATTTTCTTCAAAATAAACTTGAAAATGAAAATATATTAATTAAAATTTTTTTATAAGTAAAAAAATTATATTGTAATTACAAAAAACTTATAAGTATTATTTATAAGATAAATTCATAAAAAAATATATTATAAAAATATACTTTATCAAAGTCTAAATAAATTGTTTACAAAATAAAAATACTTATAAAATAAAATTTTACCTAAAATCTATTTTTTTTAAACAAAATTTAGGAAAAAAACGTGTATTAAAAAAAAAAAAAAAAAATTGAAGGCGAGCTCACGAGCCGAGCTCGTGAGCTCGGCTCGTCAAAGCCCACGAGCCACGAGCTCGTGGGCCGAGTGGAGCGCCCTTATTTTTTGACGAGCCGAGTTCGACTCGGCTCGTTGTCACGAGCTCGTTGAGCAACGAGCCCGAGCACGAGCCGAGCTCGTAGGATAACGAATCGAGCGAGTCGACCCATTGCAACATTAGAAGAGTCATTTTGTAGTTGCATTAGCTTGCATAATGCATGGTTTAAGCAACTATTGGTAACCGTTTGCAATGTTCGTGAGTCCATATTCAGTTTATGCTCTATATCACATTCACTCGAGTTTTCCTCACTTGAATGTGTATTAGAGTGTTACTCAATTTACTTAGGTGTGGCATTAGGAGATTGAAGGTTAACTTTTTTTGTGACTTGAATGAACTTAATAACTAATATGAGCAGGGATCAACATTGAGCTAATGACTTTGGTTGGTGATTTCAAAAATATTCTGGAATCATTTTTATAATTGAATAGTTTTTGTTTCCACTATTTAGGTGTTTCTTGATCGTTAGCTTGTCATCGAAATCTTAGATGATTTTCAGTCTTCAATGATTTTCACCTGTGCTTCCTGATCATCGCTTGCAAATAGGCCAAGAGCTGACCAGAGGGCTTGGTGTTGGTGGCAAACTAGATATTGAGATGAATGCGGCAAAAGAAACCAAAGAAGTTATAGAGAGCTGTTTTTAGAGCAGATATGGCCTTTGTGACTGTAAGTTTCAGCATTGTTAGGCCAAATAATTTTCTTGCAGCAAAATGGTATAATATTCAGGTCATGGATTTCTATCTTTATTCTATTCATCTTTTCTAAGAATTTCTAGCTGTAAAACAATTCTAATGTGTTCTGCGTATTTATGGTGAGCTTTGAGATCCTAGTGCCGCCCTTTCTTCTCTTACCTACTAATATAGCATACATACTGAAAGTTCTATATTTAGTTTTTGGAGTTCTCAGTTCCATTATAATCTGTGGAGCTATATTGAGTTCTCTATAATGTTTAATTCATAATATTTAAGCAAAAAGATTATATACATAGATTAACGCACAACAAAAAGGAATTAGGTATAATAATGTTACCTTATTTTCTACGCTAATAAAAACACAATAACTACGAAACTCGTGCAATGCACGAGGCACAAACTAATATAAGAAAAATCGAATGCCGCTCAATTGAAATAGTGAACCATCATGTCATATTATTTTATTTTGATTCCACTAATAATTAATATTCTGGATATAATAAAAAAACAAGGAATAGGTTGGCACATCATGCCTTAAACTAGACATATTGTTCATTTATTCTAATGTATGTTTGGCCCCTTATTTTCTCAAAAATTCAATTTTCTAAAACTCATTTTCAACCACGCAATTTTCAATAAAATAATTTTACATACAAATTCAAATTTTTTATTTTAATTATTGGGGAAACGTGTCTAAAAATCAACGCTTACAAGCCCATAAAACAATTTATTTTAGATGGACGTACTTATTCCATGATAACAAACATTTATTTTATGAAAATTGTCTGCAATCAACAATTAAGTTAAATGATCATCATTAAATTGAAGTAGATGTACATCTTCTTTTAGACAAAGAACTCAACAACTCCTTTTCCAAATCCCATAAATTTAGGTTATTTATTCTCCAAAGAATGATTATTGCGATTTCCAATCATATGTACATGTATCGGCTTAACAATATTATCAGAATGATCTAAATTAAAATTAAACTGTCTAATGATGGAATATAATACATGGGATTTGGAAGCTTGAATGAACGGTCAGAGATTGAGGAACCCATTAAATCACTCCATTGATCTCCAGAGTTACCCAGTATCCCATACCCCTCTTCAATCATCTCATCCCTCTTCTGTGACTTGCATAAATTTGCTGTTTTTTTATGATCCTCTGGGTAACTGCACAATAGCACCAGCATAGTTGATAAAGCTGACTCTAAAGTATTAAAATCAACAAGAAGTTACAATCTTGTATGGCCAAGTACCGCGTACTTTAGGTTACAAATAATGAAGACGATGCATTGAGCGTGGCTCATGGCTCAGATCGTATCAGTCGACATTATATAAGTTAAAAAGAGAAATGAAACACTAAAAACGGATCAAGATGCAAAAACAAAATGAAAAGTTGGCGACAAAGGGGACTCACCCTCAAAGCTAAAGTAATCTTCAATGATGACTGCTTCTAAGTATCATACGTGAGCAAATGGTGAAAAGAAGCAGATTAAAAAGTTGAATGTTTCTTTTTAGTCTCTAAGTAGATTTTGACATAAAAGAAAAGGAAATTGTTAAAAAAGTAGAAACTGGGAAAAATACACTTTAATCAAACCCGAAAACCCCACCACAAATGGGGGACACAGATTTACTCTTTTTCACTATCAACTCACCTATGGCAACAAATTACTCAACCACCTAGCTTTGGGTTGCAATCCTTTTCTAAACCTCACAGGCCAATGAAAGAATTCTCTTTATTCATCAACAATCGAGTAAAACTTGAGATCCAAAATTCTGTTTTATCATCAATCCAACCCCGTTCAAGTTTTTTCTGTTTTCTTATCAATCTCAAGAGTTATCCCACTCTTCATTTGTGGAAGATTGATATGAAGCCAATATAGCATGACCTACGCACAGTCCAAGAATTTTTGTATATTAGCTAGTCTGTGTTGGACTTAGTCTGTGCTAAATGTAAACTGAACCTTCACATGGTGGAAGTTACAAAAGATATCATCATTTAAGTTCATAGCATAAATTAGTTGACATGTCCATGTGGAAAACTAAATGCACTCTCTTTAATTATTCAATAAACAAGTTACATTTCTTTTCCAAAGAAGAAGAGAGCATAGGCTATTTAGCGTCACCTGATGGCAATCATGAATATCTCACCCAATCAAAAGCAACTAGTAATGATTTAGAACCTATGTGCTAACATTGGTGATCACGAAACTGGAATCTTGCAGTGTATTAAATATTAACATCCCACACAAGAACTCACCATTGATGATGATTTTTGAATGTGAATTACAAACTCACTTAATGTTGGCGTAGTGTCTAACTTAATACACTTTAAGAGCCAATGTAGTTGTGATTTTGTTTTAAGGTTTAACAGAAAGATTATGAAAATGCTTTGGAAGTATTTCAACAATGTTTCAGCAATGCTGTGTACTTTATGTGAGTCAAGTATGTTGCTGGAATCACGAGTGCAAGCAAAAAATTTGGAGTCAGAGACTAGGAATAAAAATGAAACAATTGTAAAGAATATCAAAAACGATAAAGCGTCACTTTTAGTAGGGAGGAGGAAAATATTTCTGGGGGTTGGTAAAAAAATTCAAGGATAGAAAGAAATGCCGCTAAGCCCCCAACAATAAAGCAATTATTTTTAGATGAGCCAATGATCCAAGTTGAGTCTTAAGGATAATTCTAATCTGTCTAGGTCAATGATAAAAAAATATGAGGGTTCATAGGCTTTTTCCTAAGTTTTCTAAAACGTGGGATCATTCATCCGAGGGAATCTTTGTAGATAAAAAAATTGGTTTACCAACCAATATTGGGCTATAATTCTTTTGGATCTTAGGATGACCCTAGGGGGAACTATATGATCGCTCTTTGTCAATTGCATCAAATTCAAAGGGCAAGTTTCCTACATCATCTCAAGAAAGGAGGTTTTATCATTTGGTTTATTTACAAGGGGGAGGAGGAGGAGGAGGAATGGCAACGGTTCGGTTTGGGGTTGGTTCGGCCAGAACTATAACCGCAGCACCAAATTTTTGGCCATAACATAACCGCGCCATGATCAGGTAAGTCGGTTCGGTTAAGAACCAAGAAAATAAATTATTTTTTATAAGTCCAAACTCCAACCGTCAAATTAAAAAAAAGAAAAAAAAAAACTATAAAGAAAAGTCAATAAAAACAAAAACACAATTTATTTAATATCAATTTAGCAAACAATATTCCAAATGAAAATGCAAATAATATCCCAACTTCCATATGCAAAATTCGATTTTAACAAACAATATTATCAAATAGGTCAAGACTCTTACTAGCAAGTAGTATCATCATTACTTCAACCATTGTTGAAAGTTTTATTAACAAATTCATGGGTTCGAGTGCACCAGCAACACCATCTTTGAAATTATAAATGTCATTGGTAAAGGTACAAGATTTGCAAATCCAAGGCATACAAACAAGCAAAGATAATGAATGAGAAAATAACATAAAAGAGTGGGTTAAATTTCAAGTTGCTAGTTGTCTATTCCTCATTATTGATATTTTGCTCTTTTTACTCATATTTGACTGAAGACAATCATTACCTTCTCAATGGCGAGCGATGAGCCGGTGATGGAAGCTGATGTATAGCAGAGCGCCGACGGATATGTTGAGTGGAGGGGTGTTTTGTAACTTTTGCTTCCAATTTTCAAATCTAACATGTAGCCGTGTAGGGTTAAAGAGTTAGAGTTAGATTAATGGGTTATAAGGGTTTACTTATTAATGTTCATTGGGCCAGAATTTTGGGGAAATCCAATTGTCGAAATTGCCCAAATTAATTTTGGAAAAAAATAATGGAAAACCCAATTATCCCATTATTTTATTTTTAACGAGCAATCGGTTCGGGACGGGGCGGGGCACCGTTGCTAAATACCATACCCGCCCCACCACGAATCGGATCATTAAAATCAAAACCATAACCACCCCATTGTACCATCGGTTCGATTTTTTTCTCCCATTTGGTTCGGTTAACTGTGATTTTCGATTTTAACGGTTCTAATTACCATCCCTAAGGAGGAGGAGGAGGAGGTGGAGTATGAGAACAATTTAGAGGAGGCAAAGATTTAATTAAAGCTGCAGAGGATAGAGTTGAAAGACAATGAATAGGAGGTAGAGGGCCGAGAGGGGTTGTAAGGAGATGCTGATGCAGTGGATTACTTTTGATCTGGAATATGACATTAAAGGAATTGTGGTGGGAGTATGAGAAGGAAGAAAAACATGAGGAAGAACATTATAAGAATTTGGATGATGAATATAATGATCAAGGTGATTTTGGACTAAAAAAACATGCTCATGTGACAAATTTAACATGCCTTTTGATGGTAAACAGTAAAAGTTATGAATATGCTACAGTTTTCCCAGATCGGGAACCCAAAAGCTAAAAACCCCTTTCTTTTTTTTTTTTTGATAACTTAGGTGTCTGAACTTCGCCGACTAATCTTGAGAAATGTCAGCATTCCCCTCGGTTCACCATTCGGATAAATTCGAATGCGGTCCCAACTTATACACACTTGGGCAGGACATTCGAGATTCAGTTCTCCTCCATGTGGATCTTCTCTTACGATGTGTGGACAGAACCCTTGGAGGGATGACAAAGCGCACTATAACTTTGCCTCCGCATGACATCTGTCTGCCAACATAAATATTGCCTTCCAAGTTCCAACTGCTGTGTGGATTCAAACCTCCGATGCTCCGTAGAGAACCCTCCTACTTTAACACTGTGCCAAGCTCGTGGGGGCACTAAGAACCCCTTTCTTATTATGAGGGAATACGGTTCTAACTTCTAACCATGCCAAAAGATTTTCTCATTTTAGTCCTACAAGATATAGGAAATAGGGCTTGCTTTGTTGTTACGTAACTAATAAATCAAATGAGCTACTTTTCACATCTCAGTGTCGCCACCATAATTGATTTACAGTTCCAGAACAGCAGTAACTATAAGTTCAAATTCTATCAAGGGGCCATCTCCGTCAATATTTCAGTTCACAATCGAATTCAGTCCATCTTACTGTACCAAACTAGGCTTTCTACGACAGTTTGAAGACACAGACTTTTAAACATCTTTCATATAAAGAAATGCCTTATTGTTTTATGAACAAGCATCTTTATTTAACCCTGCTACACAATCAATACGCCAGCAGGGCCGTGACAGGTTTGGGCGGTTTTACACCCCTAGTCCTAGGTGCATTACATCAATAGAAACCCAGTGATCAAGGTTAATAACAAATAAAAATGAGTTACAACTAAAAGAATAAATGAATTTATATTTTAGCACAAGTTGGCAATGGCTTCCAAATATTTGCTTCTGTATAGCCAAATTATTAACTGAATATGTTACTTCTAAATGAAGGTCCATATGGAAATGCTTTTGAAACAACAAATTGGGAGGCTCAATAATTATCATTCCCAAATGGACAGTATCATACAATTCAGATTTTAAAATATTCCTACTCTCAGTATTTCAATACTTCTTTTCTTGTCTTAAATTAAGCACGGACTATGCAATTATGTCTTGATGAATTATTCTTATTATACTTATCTATTGTATAATTTTCGGCTTTCTACAACCTAAACAAAAACGCATGCATTTTCCCAGTAAATTAAGAATCATATCTGATAATAATTCTTTAAAAGAGCATAGGTGAAATGAAACAGACCTTGCACATTGAGGAAAAAGGAAATAAGATTACTTCCATGAAAATCTAAAAATTAGTTCCTCCTAAAAGGATTAAGCAAGCGGCATGTCCTAATATTGTATTTGAACAATTTAAATATTCACCTTAATATGAGATTATCCCAATCATGAAATCCGACCTTGATCAAATTATAGGTCGTAATATTTCTATGTGATTCCCTTCTACCTATCAGCAAGATAAGTTTGAATCTCAAGCTTAAAACCTCTTCATATAGCTTTCAACTGGATTTTATGGCAGGTGCAATTCCATTCTCAACCCATTCATCAAACTTCAAATGTCAAAAATCTCCAACCTACTGAGTACCAAGAAAATCACATAAGATTAGACCCACCATCAACTTCAATCAAATGTTGAATATAGTCCAAGAATAATTCCATTTACTCAAGATCATAAAAAAGAAATTTCATGAACGCCCATTAATCAAGCTCTTGCTATACCCAACTCCAAGCAATTTTTCAAATGAAAATATTGCAAGAATAGTTAACTTAAAATGAATCAAATTCTGCACAAAGTCCAGAGAATTACTACAATTACTTGAAATTCGAAATATAATTCCAGCAAAAGTCTTTAATAAAATCCAAAAGCAATTTGTAAAAAATCAGATCAATCAAACAAAACTGAAATAAAATTCCCCTACATAAATCATCAAATCTTGATCAAATGAATCGTACCCATAACTATGTTCAGCGTAATAGGGAAGATTGGATAGAAGGGTTTCATCCACATAAAAAATCCAAGCATCTTTACCATCTCCTTTCAACTCCACACTTATTGCATAAATTCCAGCCTCATTGGAGACGTATCTTGATTAAATTGATAACCTTTTCCAGTCATGTAATCCTTGATATAATCAGCACATTCGTCTGGAATTCTCTTCCATGGGCTTAAATTATTGGCCTCCACTGCAAATCTCCAACTTGTACACTGCATTTGTAACTCTTCTATAAGACATTTTTTCAACTGGGTTTCGGGGTATTCAATGATCGAAGTCTTCAGATTGATTTTAGAATGGAAGGTTTCTTGACTAAAGGCAAACGAGCAAAGGGACAAGAAAATAACAATCCGTTTAAAGAAACACATCGTGGAACGTGGAAGAAAAAATATGCTTACAATTCCAAGAACATGATGCTATACTTTTCAAAGGTCAACGATGTTAATGTTAAATTATTGTAATTGGCTATTTTGTGAATAAAAGGATCAATTCGAATATTTTAGAAATTTGGGGACTTAATTGTAAAGTTTCATAATTGGTTGTATAGTGTAGGGTTCGGGGTCCAAGTTTGGAACACGAAGGTTTCTCGTCGCATTTTCGCTAGACGTTCGCGGGAGTCCTGCTCGAGCGTGTGAAACAGAACATTCATCGCTCAACCTTCACCCCATTGTCGCTCGTGCGACAGGCACTTCACTCGAGCTACAGTGCTCCTCGCTCGAGCGACAGTTTTATGAATTGATCTAATTCGCGATTTCGCGAAATTTTTATTGGCCAAAGTTATCATATTCGTCCAATATATAAAAGGGGGCGCTGCACATTCGGGAACTCTAGATTGAACAATATACATTCAAGAGAAAACACTTATTCTCTCAAGAGCTAAATCTTCATTAAGTTCAATCAATTCATATGCGCCCTTTGGATTGAAAACATCAAAACCTTCAATTAAATACATTGGTGCCCATTCTTTACTTGGATCCGTCAGAAAAATTGTGTCATCAACTTGGCTGGTTACGAAGATCAAGGAAGAAATTCAAGAACGAGGAGTTCTTGGTGGATCTACAAGAGATAAACTGCAAGAAGAGTTAGGATTAGTGTTCGTGTGCACATTCCAAGAGAACTGCTTCGAACTTCAGATAGGAGATCAAAAAACTTGTGTTGTCAACTTTGCTGGTAGTCTGTAAATTTATAACACAGTTTATAGTAGATTTTTGACTGGCAAAGCGCCCGAAGTTTTTTCCACGTTGGGTTTCTCCGTGAACAATTTTGTGTTGTTTATTGCTTTAGTTATTGCTTTTGGTATTGCGGTAGTTCAAGTTAGGATAAATTGAATTGTTTGATTAATCACCTAGACATAATCAACTTGTAACTTGTTGCATGTTAATTAAATTTTAATTTAGCGTTTACACTTAATCAGCCCCCTCTAGGTGTAGTTGGGTCGAATCTCCAATTTTTCAAGTGGTATCAGAGCTTAAATTCGATGCCTGACCCATATTCTGTCTAGATGAGTCAATCATATCTTTTACCTGTGTCCCTTGATGAGGTCTATGTCAATGATCATAGTATGTCGTGTTGTGGAGATGATGTGAGAAAAACTATGGCTTGTGTTGCTAGAGTTAAGCTTGATTCTAATAAAGAGATTGATAAAGCTGAGGGAACAAAGTGTAGTAATCACGGTGAGGAAGAGTCTCAGGATGAGACTAATATTCGTGAGGCTTATCAGAAGCTATTTGAGAGTAATCTTAAAGCTAAGAAGGTCAATAGAGCTTTGCTTAAGAAAGTAGATGAACTTGAGAGAGTAAAAGAGAGACTTTTCAGTGATCTTCAGGATACGTCCAAAAGTTTGAGTGAATTAAAGTGTGTCAATAAGAAATTGGAAGGTACAATAAAAATCATCACTAATGATCTAAAAAAATCTAACACTCAACTCCAGCCTTTCTCTAGTGGGACTTGGAAAACTTGATGATATATTAGGAATGAATAAGTCGACTGGTGATAGGAGAGGTTTGGGCTATAATAAGAACAATTCTAATGATTATAACTCCTCTAAGATTTCCTTCGTTCCTGTCGGTAATAAGTCTCATAAGTCAGCCTATCCTGAACCTAAAGGAAAGGGTGTTGTAGAACAAATGACCTATGAAAATCCTAGGATTGTTGGTATCAGAAATCAACATCAATAGTTGCGTGGTTCTAAGTCTAGGTTCATTCCTACATGTCATCACTATGGTGCTTTGGGGCATATTAGGCCTAGGTGTCATAATCTTGCGAATAAGAATAGAGGTCAGAACATCTCTAATCAGGTCATTTCGCTGTCTAATCAGGTTAATCATCTAACTAATATGCTGACCAGGCTGACTAGTGTCTACCCATCCCCTAGGAAGATTTGGGTTAGAAAATGTGATCTTGTTAAGCATGATGAGAATGTGAATTGCTATGTTGCCCATGTTGTCTAAAAGTCCATAATAACTCCATGTGGTATCTTGATAGTGCTTACTCTAGACATATGTGTGGAAATAAATTTGTATTATCCACTTTTGAGGAATGTAATGGTGGTGTTGTCACTTTTGGAGATGGGGCCACTGTACCTATCCTTGGTAAATGCACCATCATTATTCCTGATATTCCTCCTATAGCTAATGTGTTTTATGTGGAAGGGTTAAAATCCAATCTGTTAAGTATTAGCCAGATATGTGATGCTGATTATGAGATCAGTTTTGTCCAAAAGAGATGTACTGTCTATAATAACTCTGGTGGGGTTATTTTAGAAGGTCTTAGGACTGCTGATAATTGTTATTGAGTTATTCCTAATTCTAACTATGTGTGTAGTAGTGCGAAAATTGATATGACTAAACTTTGGCATCAAAGGCTTGGTCATCTGAACTATAGAAGTCTGTCTAAGTTGGCCAAAAATGAATGGGTTAATAGATTACCTAAGATTGAACAGAAGAAGAATGTTGTATGTGGTCCGTGTCAACAAGGTAAACAACTCAGGGTGAATCATAAACGAACTTCTAAGATCTTGATTTATAGACCTTTAGAACTTCTTCACATGGACTTAATGGGACCTGCTAAGACAGAGAGTCTAGGAGGTAAGAAATACATTTTGTTGGTTGTTGATGATTTCTTTAGGTACATATGGATTGATTTGTTGCGTGAAAAATCTAAGGCCCCTAATCTAGTCAAATCCTTGTATAAGAAACTATGTACTGAACAAAACCTCACTGTTACTAGAATCTGAAATGATCATGGGAAAGAATTTAAAAACTCCAACCTTGATGAATTCTGCTTGAAGAATGGGATTCAGCATGAATTTTCCTCACTCATTACTCCACAGCAAAATAGAGTTGTTAAAAGAATGAATTGGGTCCTTCAAAAAATGGCTAGAGTCAAGCTTCATGGGAAGGATCTAGCTTTGCATTTCTGGGGTGAAGCTATAAACACAGCTTACCACATTGTGAACCGAGTGTACCTTAGACCCAAAACTGATAGAATTCTATATGAGATTTGGAATGGTAGAAAGCCTACTTCAAATACTTCCGAATGTTTGGTAGCAAGTGTTACATCTTGAGAGACAGAGAGAACTTGGGTAAATTTGACTTGAAGAGTGATGAGAGAATATTTCTAGGATACTCTAGAAACAGTCGAGCCTATAGGGTATACAATTCTCGTACTTGTGTGGTGATGGAGTCTACAAATGTTGTCATTGATGATGCTGGCAGTGAGGAAGATAGGGTTTTTACTCAGGATGGGGGTAGATGGTCCTAGTGTTGATCCTGTAGAGGTGACTGAATCCAAAGAACAATCTACTCCTGAATCCTCACAGTCTCTTGAGAGTTTAGATGTACCTGAACCACAGAGGAAAGATACTGTTTCCCTTACAGACCCTTCTTCTAGAGTTAAGTTGAATCACCCTAAGGATCAGGTAATTGGAGATTTAGATGAAGGAATGCGACTACGTAGGAGAGTATTAAATCAACTGGCATACACTAGCTATGTATCCTAAATAGAACCTAAGAAAGTTGAGGAAGCCCTTAGCGATGAATGTTGGGTGAATGCTATGCATGAAAAACTAAATCGGTTTGTAAGAAACGATGTGTGGACCCTAGTTCCTAGGCTTGAAAACTGTAATGTTATAGGTACTAAGTTGAGGAAGCACTCAAGCGGAGGGAATTGACTTTGATGAGACATTTGCCCCTGTTGCACATCTTGAGTCCATTCATATTCTCCTTGCATTTGCTTGTACCTTAGGTTTCAAGCTCTATCAGATGGATGTCAAAAGTGCATTCTTAAATGGGATTCTTCAGGAAGAAGCTTATGTTAAACAACCTAAGGGATTCATCGACCCTAAGTTTCCTCACTATGTTTTCAAATTGAATAAAGCCCTGTATGATCTGAAACATGCTCTTAGAGATTGGTATGACATACTAGCTACTTGAGGAACGTAGGTTTGTGAGAGGTGGTACAGATAGAACCCTGTTCATAAGGCGTAGTGAAGAAACTATCACGATAGCCCAGATCTATGTTGATGATATCATCTTTGGTTCTCCTATTGACTCTCTTGCTCATGAGTTTGCTGAGTGTATGAAGCAAAAATTTGAGATGAGCATGATTGGTGAATTGAGTTACTTCCTTGATCTTCAAGTGAAGCAAACAGATAATGTGCTGTTCATATCCCAGTCTAAGTATGCTAAGAATCTTGTAAAGCGGTTTGGGTTAGATAGTAAGAACACACACGGACTCCTATGATCACTAGTGTCAAATTGTGTCATGACCCTATAGGTAAGAGTGTAGACTAGTCTCTGTATAGGAGTATGATAGGTAGTCTTCTCTATCTTACAGCTAGTAGACCCAATATAGCTTTTAGTGTTGGAGTGTGTGCTAGATTTCAAGCTGATCCCAAGGAATCTCACTTAACTACTATCAGAAGAGTAATCAGATATGATAATGGTACTGTGAATTAGGAGATCCTTTACTCTAGAAATTCTAATCTAGAGCTTGCTGGCTATTCAGATGCTGATTGGGCAGGCAATGCTGATGATAGGAAAAGTACATTTTTTTATTTTTTATATTGGGTGCAATCTTGTAGCTTGGATGAGTAAGAAACAAAATTTTATTTTTTTATCTACGGTAGAGGCCGAATACATAGTTGCAGGTAGTTGTTATACTCAGTTGCTTTGGATGAAACAAATGATGAGTGATTATGGAATTACTCAAGGAACTATGACTGTTTTCTGTGAGAATACTAGTCCATCAATATCTCTAAAAATCTTGTTCAACATTCTTGCACTAAGCACATTGACATTAGACATCATTTTATTCGAGAACTTGTTGAGACTAAAGTAATTTTACTTGAACACATTTCCACCAAACATCAACTAGCTGATCTGTTTATTAAACATTTAGATGGTTTGAGGTTTGAGTCTCTTAGGAAAGCTGCTGGTATCTGTTTTCCCTCCTAATTACCGTTTCAGAAGTTTGCATGCTTTATACACTGTTTGCTATCATCTGACATTCATTGGATTATTGTGCATGCATCATTTTTATTGCTTTTTAGGATGTAGTTTCCTGCATGTGCATTCTCATTATGTCTATTTTTGGCACATGCAGTCTTTGTTTTAGTTCTGTGTGCTTGATTAATTTATTTTCATTTGTGTGATGTATTCTTGCTTTTGTTTTAAAAAAAAAATTTGGGAATGGATAGTCTACTACAGCATGAGGTACAATATTCCTGATCTTGCACGTTATGATCGTGTCTGAGTATAATTGATGAGTTGTATTTCCATCGATTGTTGAGGTTGATTTGTGGTACTTCGTATAAGTGTCTTCATGTACTATCTGCACTGCACACACCATGATATTGTAAGTTGGACTTAACCGCATGTGTGAGATTTGGGATGGCAGTCACTTGTTGGTGAGTTGGCTCTGAACATGAATTGACCATCTATTGTAGACCTAACCTTATGTTTATCCCATAGTAAACAAAAAGAAAAAGAAAAGAGGCTCATATCTTAATGTATTTCTTCGAGGTTATTTGACTCGAGCAATTAAGTTTTAAGGGTATTTCAAAACCTGGTGCCTAGGGTCATCTGACTTGGGTTAACTGACCTAAAGTTCGCTATAGGGGTCATTTTAGTTGCTCAATGAATTAGTACTTGCACTTAAGATAAAATATTATGAGCTATTGAAAAAAATATATTGAGCTGGTACAAAATTGATATATTCAACCACTTATATGCTCAAAGTAAGGGGCAGTCACACGTTGCCACTTTTGCAAAATAGGCTTAATATCACAGGTCCTACTATTCTTTAAGGTTTGACTTTCTATAGTAGGAGAATACACTCTTTGGCAGTGATGCTTCACATGTCCATTCTCACTAAATTAAGGTTTGGAGTCTGATTTACCTTGGATTAGTGACATTTTACACACATAAGTCACTTATATTATTTACTCCATTTTGACTTTTTTTGGGTATGTGGGGGAGGTATATTACTTGTTAATTTTGCGCTTGCATACTATCAACTGCACATTTGGTTGGTTGATATACTTTGCTGTTTATCTCTCATTGCGTTGCTTTGGTTCTCTTTTTCCTTCAGCATTTGTAACAAAAAGGGGGAGAGATTTTATAGCGAGGGAGAGATTTTATACATTGTCATTTGCATGCTTGTCTTTTGGGGTTGATGGGTAGACATATATAATTTGTTACTTATTCGTACGTATGCTTTTGATATATGTCTGTTAGGGTCGTTGGGGAGATACATAGATACTGGTTTGACATTTGACTTGATTTACATTGATATGACATTTATACTTATGTCTTATGTCGTTGGGGAGAGACATAGATTCTATGTTTAAAGATATTACTGTGCTTTTATTTTATATATATATATATATATATATATATATATTGTACATGTCTTTTGGGTCGTTGGGGAGAGATATAGATACATTTACCTACTATTTTAACTTCAAGTGAGTTTGCAGTATGGGGGAGCATGTGCATTACTTTGTGCATTGCATATCATACACTGATATGGAGCATGTTATCATTGCATTTGTGTTGTATGTTGTACATAGCTGTTTGAGTTTTGATGTTTTGTGGTATTAATGCGTATGTGGTGTTTTGATTAGCATTAATATTCGATCTCAAACAAGCATGTTTATTTGATTGTTTATGTGTGTAAGCTTCTAAGTGCTTTATAGCTTATTTCCTGTATCACGTGCTTTTCTATTAAGTATGTGAGCTTTGATGTCTGGATACATGTTGAACAAAATGGAAGCTGCATTCAGATGATAGTTGGACTTAGTTCTTTTTTGGGGGTTTATTTTACCTTGTAATAAGTTTTGTCACAGAATGTCAAATGGGGAGTTTGTTAATGTTAGATTATTGTAATTGACTATTCTGTGAACAAAAGGACCAACTCGAACATTTTAGAAGTTTAGAGACTTAATTGTAAAGTTTCATAGTTAGTTGTATAACGTAAGGTTCGGGGTCCAAGTTTGGAACACGAAGGTTTCTCGCCGCATTTTCGCTAGACGTTCGCGAGAGTCATGCTCGAGCGTGTGAAGTAGAACATTCATCACTCAACTTTCGCCCCACTGTCGCTCGAACGACAGTGCTCCTCGCTCGAGCGACAATTTTATGGCCTGACTTAATTTGCGATTTCTCGAGATTTTTATTGGCCAAAGTTATCATATTCGTCCAACATATAAAGGAGGAGTTGCGCATTCGGGAACTCTAAATTGAATAATATACATTTAAGAGAAAACACTTATTCTCTCAAGAGCTAAACCTTCATCAAGTTCAATCAATTCATATGCACCATTTGGATTAAAAACATCAAAACCTTCAATCAAATACACTGGTGACCATTTTTTACTCGGATCTGTCAGGAAGATTGTGTCGTCAACTTAGTTGGCTACGGAGATCAAGGAAGAAATTCAAGAACGAGTAGTTCTTGGTGGATCTACAGGAGATAAATTGTAAGAAGAGTTAGGATTGGTGTTCGTGTGCACATTCTAAGAGAGCTGCCTCAAACTTCAGACAGGAGATTAGAAAACTTGTGTCATTAACTTTGCTGGTGGTCTGTAAGTTTATAATACAATTTATAGTGAATTTTTGACTGGAAAAGTGCCCGGAGCTTTTCCCACGTTGAGTTTCTCCGTGAACAATTTTGTGTTGTTTACTGTTTTAGTTATTGCTTTTGGTATTACGGTAGTTCAAACTAGGATAAACTAAATTGTTTGATTAATCACATAGACATAATTAACTTGTAACTTGTTACATGTTAATTAAATTTTAATTCCGCGTTTACACCTAATCATCCCCCCTCTAGGTGTAGTTGGGTCGAAGCTCCAATTTTTCAAAGGAAAATGACGTAAAAAGGAGGATGTTCATAAAAAGAGTTACACTTTTCTTGTTCCAGGCAAGAAACATTAATCCTTTTTTTGTTTTTATTGCGATAATTTGCAAATCGTGCAAGGTGACTAATAGAATTAATGAGGGTATCATAAAATATATATTTGTCTGTACATACATATATTATGCATGCGTGCATCGATTGTTTGTGATCAATTAGGAAAAATCAACAAAGATGTGGTTTTTTGCTGGAGTTTTGCTTCACGTGCACCGGGTGTGAGATCCCCTTGTGAAGGGAGTGTACACCGGAGTGTTAACTCGGTGTACAAAAAACATTTTCCATTTTGTCGAGTACTAGCTCAAATTAGTTTCTTCTGGGATAACTGTTAAGTTGGTTAATTATTTTTGGTAGAGGCAGTGGAATAGTTAAAATGAGAGTCAAGACGGGACAAACATGCTAACTTTTATAATCAACTTTTTTTTATAAGAAATGTATTGGACATGTCGTCGAAATTGTCTTTGTGAAGAAGAGAATAGCTTACATTATTTATGAATAACAATGTTCTTTGATCAAGAACATTCTAACGTGTAACTAAAAATGGAGCTTCTACATTTTGCATACGATCAACTTTTCCATTTTGTTTAGACCTTCATTTTCATTACGAGCACAGTAAGACCCTGTTCATTAGGTCTTAAAATTCAAATTTTAATCTACTTTAAAGTCAACAATTAATTTTAATCATATATTTCACGGGACACACAACGTTTCAACCATATATTCCATTGACTTTGTAATACTCTGAAATTTTATGCTCGTTTAAATTTTTTTGGATAGCAATTTAACTTTTCAAAATTTTTATATGGCCAAATTATTAGTGGTTATAAAATACACCTATTTTAATTCCTTGTTATCCTCAGCCGAGAGGGGAGGCGGAGGATGGTCACCTTAATTTATAGTGAATTAATGCAAGCAGGAGGTGTTTAGTGTTATGCATGTATGAGGTATTTGTTATTCAAACAAAGCCTGAGGTGTTTTGAGCAAGTAGAAGGTGTTTAAATTCAGGCACAAGCTGACCATTAGGTGTTAAATGCATGCATGTAAGGGGATTAATGCAAGCCCATGTGTTGGCACAAGTTTTAGATAGTCATCCTTTATTAAATCCATAGGTTTGCCTTGCTTCTATATAATTAAGGTGTTCCTTGCATTTATTCCTTACAATCAGCGAATTCCTTGTAATAAAAATTGGAGGATAGGTAGTGAGTACGTAAAGAAGGAAACAATTCATTTTTTCAACCGAAATTACTTCAAGTATTTTAAGGTAAGATACTTTCTATGCAAGTAGTAGGATTTCATGGTAATATTTATGCTTAATCTATGCATGAAAAATCATAATATGAACGTGGTGGACAAGTCCACAAAGTTAGATATCTATTTATGCTTTAGGACAAGTTCGAAGGGCATCGACAAGTCGGAATGTGCACGTATGTATTTGAATATTTTCTTTTGCATAGTATTAACATGTTAAATCCAAGCATGGTATCTTACTGAGTATTCTTTATACTCATAGTATTTTATACTAAATTTTCAGATCCATGATCGTTCGGTTGATGGAAGTCAGTTGGCATAATCGATGATGGGTTAAGTATAAAGTTATTTTGCATCAAATTTTCCTTTTGTATGTTTTGTTCAACGATTGCAGTCCATATGTTTTTTCTTATGGTATATATAAAAACATGTTGATGACATGAATTTTGTAATCATATCTTTCATGTTATGTTAAGAGACATTTTCATAGACATTTTCAATTAACCGTGGCAGTGCCGAGTCCGTATATGTAAAGTATACTTTCATATCGGCATGCACTTCTGCTGGCCATTAAATTTTATGAGAGATATTTTACTAAATTGAAAATAAGTTTCTAACATGTAATGCCTTTAATTAAGAGTTTTTACATTTAGCAAAGGTAGAAATTATTATATTTAGTACGTGACGCTGGAAACTTAAGTTCGGGGTTTTACAGCGTGGTATCAGAGCAGTTATACTTTTCTATAGACTTTTTTTAGATAATAAGTTCAGTATGAACTTTATATATTATTGATTATAAAAAAAATTATTGTTTGTCATCATCGAGCAAGCTAGCAACTGACTTTCAGCTAGCAATCAAAGTAAAAAAAAAAAAAAAAAATGAGTTTTCTTATACAAAGAACTGCTATATCTATTGTTGGATATATGAATATTTTGAATCAGGTCATGTCTGAGATGATGAAGTTATTAACACTTATATGTAATTATTTATTTGAGCCTAATAGAGTAACATAATCAAATTTTTGTGTCCTAGTTATGACATGAATGATAAGAACCCCCACAAGGACAGAAGTTTGTGATTTTGCACGGAAGCGGGACATGTTATTAGCATTTTATTATAATTATTGTATGCATCCGCTCCATAGCCTTGAGCAACATCTTGATATGCTAGACTGCATTATTGAGATGTTGAGGGAGATACACCATGGCATAAGGGATAAGGTGAAGATACAGAGGTTATATGAAACTGTTCCAGAACCTTGGGTTTCAGTCATAAAGGAAATTGTGCTATGATCTGACGATGATTTTTCATACGAGGACCTTATATATTTACTTCGAGAAAGTTATGAAATTAGCTGCGATTTACAGCAAACTTTAAGAAGACTATAACCTTATCCATCAATATTAGTTTACGAGCTACCAATTATAGGCTAGATAATGGACCGTTGACTAGGCGCTTTTCGAGGGTTCTAGACGAAAGTCTTCTCGTACCATTCCTAGACAGTTCGGAGCAAAGCATGTTAGATGAAGACCCCGAGGATGATCCAGATGAAGACCCCGAGGAGGATACAGAAGAAATAGGAGATTAGACACCATCTTATCTAGCTATTTTGGTTTTTTGGAATAGAATAGGATATTATACGTACATCTACTTTTTGAATGTATGTATCGTACCTTAATATGAGTTTTTTTTGTAAAAAAAATGATGTATTTATGAGGAAAAATTGTCTTGGCCTTTGGATTTTTCTAAGTTAGTATTACGTTTTGAAGTAATTCTAACTGGATGAATAATTTTCATTCAAAGGAAATGCCTCCAGAGCGCAACCACGGAAGTGCACCAAGTTCCAATATGAACTTAGGCAGCGGCAATACTAATGCTAGTTCTAGTGGTGGCGAAGTTAATACAGCAAACTTTGCACGAGAATGTTTGCCGTAATGCGGGATTTGGGACAACAGCAGGCACCACCTTTGACTGGGCAACGAACACTAAATCAACAAGTACCAACTGATCATCAGGAGCCCAACCAACCAGCTATTTAACCTCAAATAGTAACTAACCCGAGGGATCGAACTGCAGTGATAGAACAATTTCGTAAAATGAACCCTCCATCATTTGAGGGGAGTATGGATCCTTTAGTAGGTAAAGACTAGTTACGAGAACTAGAACGTATCTTTAAATTTATAAGATGCGAAGATGCTGAAAAGGTAACATTTTCAGTAATTATGTTAAAGAAGGGGGGCTAGCCATTGGTAGGACATGACTACCAGCTCATTAACACCTGTTGAAGAACAGGCTATAACTTGGGTAAGGTTTAAGGAACTCGTAGAAGAAAAATTCTTCCCGCAACTGTAAAAGATCAAAAGGAGATGGAGTTCCTCAAACTCCAACAGGGAACCATAACCCTCGTGGAATATGAATGCAAATTTGAGGAATTACCAAGGTTTGCTCTACATCTAGTAGATATGGAGGAAAAGCGGACTAGAAGGTTTGAACACGGGCTTCAACCTTATATTCGTGATATAGTGTCAGTTCTCGAGCTAAACACTTATCGAGAAGTCCTGAAGTAAGCATAGACTATTTCTTATTAAAGAACTCAAAACGTTGGAAATTCTTACCAAGTTCAAAATTTCTCCAGTAAGAAGAAGTGGAACTTTGATAGACTAAATAACGGTAAAGGAAAAGTGAATAATGCACCAAAGAAAGGAAATACAGAGATAGTAGGAGTTGGTGGTGATAAGCGTTGTCCTAAGTGCGATAGACCTCATAAAGGAGAATGTCTATTGGGAAAAAATGTTTGTTTCAAGTGTGGAAAATCAGGACATTTCACTAAAGAATGCCCCAGAATCAGATACAAAAGGCTAGAGATGACAAGAAAGGAAAAGCAAGAGTTTTCTCCTTATCTAGGCAAGAAGCAGAGCGAGACCCTAATGTTCTCGCAGGTATCATCTCTGTTTCCAATATGCCTGCATTTGTACTTATAGATTCTGGAGCTACACATTCGTTCATTTCTTCTTCGTTTGTTTCAAAGTCTAAAGTAGAATGTGAATTCCTTCCGTATACCTTAGAAATATCTCTTCCATCTGGAAAGATACTTGTAGTTGACCAAGTAGCTAGAGATCTTAAGATGGAAATTGATGGTAGATGTATAGCGGTAGATCTAATTTTGTTAACAACAAAAGACTTTGATGTTATCTTTGGTATGGGCAGGTTGTCAAAAACTATGCAACTATTAATTGTACCGAGAGAATAGTGATTTTTCGAAGACCGGGTGAGAAGGAGTTTCATTTTGTGGGAACTGAGGCACATACTTTGTCTTGTATAGTTCTAACAACTCAGGTTGAAATGACAACGAGAAATGAGTTATGTCAAAGATTTCTAGTATCGATGACCACCATTAAATGAGATAAGTTGTCAGCTGAGGATGTTCGAATAGTTCAGCACTATAAAGATGTTTTTTCAGAAGATCTTCTAGGTGTACCACCAGACAGGCAAGTAGAGTTTACCATCGACTTAGTACCAGGAGCAGCACCTATTTCAAAGGCCCCATATCGTATGACACCATTGGAACTGCAAGAGTTGAAGGTACAGTTGAAAGAGCTTCTTGATAAGGGTTTCATTAGACCAAGTGTATCACCTTGGGGTGCACCTGTGTTATTTGTGAAAAAGAAGGATGGAACAATGAGGCTGTGCATTGACTATCGAGAATTGAATCGCCTCACTATAAAAAACAAATATCCACTTCAAAGAATAGAATATCTATTTGACCAGCTCAAGGGGGCTACAGTATTTTCAAAGATCGATCTAAGATCAGGATATCACTAATTGAAAGTTAAGTCAGATGATATCCTTAAGACGGCTTTCAGGACGCATTATGGGCATTATGAATTTTTAGTGATGCCTTTTGGATTAACTAATACCCCTGCAGTATTTATGGATCTAATGAACAGGGTATTCCATGAATACTTATATCAATTTGTCATAGTTTTTATTGATAACATCTTAATCTATTCAAAGAGTAATGAGGAACACGAGAAATATCTTACGATTGTCTTGGAAACTTTAAGAAAAGAGAAGCTTTATGCCAAATTCAAGAAATGTGAATTCTGGTTGGATAAAATAGGTTTTCTGGGGTACGTAATCACAGCACAAGGAATTGAAGTAGACCCAACTAAAGTAGAAGCAGTGAATAAGTGGGTAAGACCAACAAATGTTAGAGAAATACGTTGCTTCTTGGGATTGATTGGTTACTATAGAAGATTTATCGAGGAATTTTCTAAAATAGCAGGACCATTGACCCAATTGACTCGTAAAGGGATAAAATTTCAATGGACAGAGAAACGTGAATAGAGCTTCCAAGAGCTGAAATGAAGATTAGTCACAGCTCCAGTGTTAACAATACCAGACGGATCAGCAAGATTCGTTATATACAATGATGCGTTGAAACAAGACATAGTTGTGTTTTGATGCAGAAATGAAAGGTGATAACTTACGCTTCCAGACAATTGAAACAATATGAACAAAACTACCTAACGCATGATCTAGAATTGGTTGCAGTAGTTCATGCCCTTAAGATATGGCACCATTACTTATATGGAAGTAGGTGTAATATTTATACTGATCATAAGAGTTTGAAGTACTTTTTCACCCAAAAGGAATTAAATATGAGGCCAGAAGATGGCTAGAGCTAGTGAAGGATTATGATTGCACTATCCTTTACCATCCTGGTAAAGCTAATGTAGTAGCAGATGCTCTTAGCAGAAAGGTGGTTGGGCAATTAACAGTATTAATTACTATGCAGGACCAGTTGTTAAAGGATTTCGAAAACTTACATCTAGAAGTAATTGCTCCACCAACCCAAACTACCACCAGGATAGCGGTTCTAACGATTCGACCAATATTTAGAGATCGAATAAAAGTAGCACAGGATGGTGACTCCTTCCTACAAAAGATCAAATCTGAAGTTGGTACTAGTAAGTGAAAAGATTTTGAGTTAGGCCTTGATAAATCCTTACTCTTTAAAGGAAGATAGTGTGTACCAAAAGATGAGGTATTGAGAAAAGAAATTCTTGAGGAAGCACACTTAACTCCATATACTGCCCATCTAGGAGATACAAAAATGTATCGTGATCTAAGGAGTATGTTTTGGTGGAGAAATATGAAACGGTGCATAAGTATTTTTTTCAGGAGGTGTATGACTTGTCAACAAATGAAAGCTGAACATCAAAGACTATCTGGATTGTTGGAACCATTGAAAATTCCACAATAGAAATGTGAGCATATAATTATGGATTTTGTTATGGGTTTTCCAAAATCAGATAGGAAAAATGATGCTATGTGGGTTATAGTGGATTGGTTAACAAAGTCAGCTCATTTTCTCCTTGTAAGAATGAATTTTAGTATGGATCAATACGCGCGACTATACATCAAAGAAGTCATCCGTTTGCATGGTATCCCAACCTCAATTGTATCGGATAGAGATCCAAGATTTACCTCAAAATTTTGGAAAGGTTTGCAAGGAGCTATGAGAACCAAGTTAAACTTATGTACAACTTTTCATCTTCAAACCGATGGACAATTGGAGAGGACTATACAGACTTTGGAGGATATGCTGCGTGTATGCGTCCTTGATTTAGGGGACAGTTGGGAAAGTTATGTACCACTAATAGAGTTTGTCTATAATAATAGCTATCAGGCTACGATAAAGATGGCACCTTACGAAGCTCTCTATGGCAGAAGATGTAGAGCCCCTCTTTATTGGGATGAAGTAGGTGAACAAAGAGTTTTAGGATCCGAAATAATTGAGGAAACTAGTCGAGCGGTTGATAAAATAAGAGTTAGAATCAAGACAGCCCATGACCGACAAAAAAGTTATGTTGATCAAAAGGAGAAAAGATTTGGCATTTAATGTGGGTGATAAGGTTTTCTTAAAAGTGGCACCGATGAAGGGAGTTCTTCGCTGTGGAAAGAAGGGAAATCTTCGACCAAGATTCGTGGGTCTTTTTGAAATTTTGCAGAAAGTTGGAAATGTAGCCTATCGAACTGCTCTACCACCAGATTTGTCAGCAATTCATGATGTGCTCCACGTGTTAATGCTTCAACAATATGTGTCAGATCAAAGTCATGTGGTTAGTTATCAACCATTAGATATCAAACAAAACATGACTTATGAAGAAAAATCAGTAGTAATATTAGATCGCAGAATCCAACAACTGAGGACAAAAGAAATTTCATTAGTGAGAATTCAATGGAGAAATCATAGTGTCGAAGAATCAGCTTGGGAAAGAGAAGAGGAAATCAAGACCAAGTATCCAGAACTTTTCAACTAAGTTTGAGGTAATTTCGAGGACAAAATTTTTTTTTAAGGGAGGAGGAATGTAATACTCAAAATTTTATGCTCGTTTAAGTTTTTTTGGATAGCAATTTAACTTTTCAAAATTTTTATATGGCCAAATTATTAGTGGTTATAAAATTTTACACCTATTTTAATTCCTTGTTATCCTTGGCCGACAGGGGGGGATGGAGGATGGTCACCTTTGTAGTGAATTAATGCAAGCAGCAGGTGTTTAGTGTTATGCATGCATGAGGTATTTATTATTCAAACAAAGCTTGAGGTGTTTTGAGCAAGTAGAAGGTGTTTAAATTCAGGCACAAGCTGACCATTAGGTGTTAAATGCATGCATGGAAGGGGATTAATGCAAGCCCTCGTTTTGGCTCAAGTTTTAGATAGTTATCCTTTATTAAATCCATAGGTTTGCCTTGCTTTTATATAATTAAGGTGTTCCCTGCATTTATTCCTTACAATCAGCGAATTCCTTGTAATAAAAATTGGAGGATAGGCAGTGAATACGTAAAGAAGGAAACAATTCATTTTTTCAACCGAAATTACTTCAGGTATTTTAAGGCAAGATACTTTCTATACTTAAGTGGTAGGATTTTATGGTAATATTTATGCTTAAACTATGCATGAAAAATCATAATATGAACGTGGTGGACAAGTCCACAAAGTTAGATATCTATTTATGCCTTAGGACAAGTCCGAAGGGCATTGGCAAGCCGAAATGTGCAAGTATGTGTTTGAATGTTTTCTTTTGCGTAGAATTAACATGTTAAATTCAAGCATGGTATCTTACTGAGTATTCTTTATACTCATAGTATTTTATACTAAATTTTCAGATCCATGATCATTGGGTTGATGAACGTTTGGCATAATCGATGATGGGTTAAGGACAAAGTTATTTTGCATCAAAGTTTCCTTTTGTATGTTTTGTTCAACGACTGCATTCCATAAGTTTTAGTATGTACTAAAGGTGAATTTTGTAATCATTTGTTTCTTGTTATGTTAAGAGACATTTTTATAGACCTTTTCTAGACATTTACTGAGGAGTATTGCTTGAAAAACATATTTCATGATGCACATACATGAAATCACTTACGACATAAAAAAAAAAGTTCACGTTAGCCAAGAGTTCAAGTGTAGAAATAGCTGAACTCCCTCTTGATTCAACCTTACCCTTATTGAACATTGCCCATTGGAAAAATTAGATCCGTATGCATTTTCATCTAAAATAACCTATGTTTGACTCATATTTATAAATTGTTTATAAACGCTCAACTCACTCTTACCAAATGAAATTCATTGGATTGAATATTAAAAAAATATTCAGAGAAGCATTGTTGTGAGAAAAATAACAACTTGTTCTTCTGTAAAATAATAACGAAGGATGTAGAATTCGATTACAATTTTACGGTAACATAGTAACACTTTTATACCAAAAGATACAACATCATATATTGGAACACAACAATTCTCTGAGAAGTAAGAAAGTGCCATATGCAAGAAATTGACTCAATGTAATGAAAAAACCCAAAGATAGTATACAAGTTCAAATCTTGTATCGTAATTTAAACATTTGTTTGGTAACTGTTCAAATTTTATTTTTAACCATACATTTCGTTAATTTCACAAACTATATTCACTTTTAATCTCATATTCAAGGGACCCATCAAATTTTATCAATTGTTATCGATTTTTAACAGCAGCACACGATCCATAAATTAAAAAAAAATAAACAACTTAGTTTTAAGTAACTTAAAAAAATGGCAAATGACGTGAAAAGTACATTGTACACTGTTTGTTGGGATAAATTGAAGTTATAAGTAAAATTATGCTTGGCAAATAAATTCTTTCAGTTGAAGTAAATTTGGCAAATGAAAATAAATAAATTAATAATCTATTTCAGTAATGTTGAAATTTAAAAATCATTTAGTTGGTCAATAAGAGGAAGCAACTTGTTTTTTTAGCAAAAAAAAAAAGTTTGATAATTCCAAGTTGTTTAATTTGTACAAATAGTCCCCAATGGAAACAAACACCTATCGTTTTACTACTGGCAATATAGTCCCTAGTTGAGCATTCTGCGGCAGAAATGGACCTTTCCATCTTGTGTAGTTCAATTTATCCATCAAAATTGTGAGTGTCTTGCACATTCCTTATTGCAATTTCTCGAGTTAAACTGACTGCACTATTCCTTTTTGCAATTTTTGATCCTACAAAGTATTTAAGAATAATGCTATGCTCAAACCAACTAAAGGGTAGGTTCTTATTTTATGGTGTCCATAACAGCTAACTATCCAAAATGTTTTTTCATACAAAACATGTTAATAGCAAAGAAAAGAATGTCTGTTTTTCTTTTTCTTCAATATGTATAAAGCTACAATTCAATATTATAAAATTAATGATAATAAATGAATGGTATGGCTTAAAATATGCCTCAAATTAGATTCAAAATGGCAGCATAGAATCATCGAAACTAAATACATTTTTCAACCCGCTACAAAAAATAAAGCATTCACCAATTCAGAAGCAACAGGGAAAACACACAATCAAGAAGTCAAAGTCAACAATTAATTTTAAACACATATTTCACGGGATCCACAACTTTTCAACCTCAAATTTCCTTTTACAAAATGTACTAAAATATATTTCTTTATTTTTATCTAATCGAACAGGGGCCAAGTAAGGGGCCATGGTGCTCTTAGAAGTTGCTCTCAGAGAACACGACAAACAAATTATAAACTGAAACATAAAGTATAGTGATAATAACTTTGGAAAAAATATTCGAACCTACATAAATTTTAAATTAATTAACAGAAATAGTGTAAGCAAACTATTTCCAGTAATTATAGTTTTTCCTCCGAATAAATAAACGGTAGGCTGCACCAAATAATAGAAGAAAACTATAATATATTGCATTTATTGTTTATCTCATAATCGACAAACTGTAATTCTTGGGAACTTATAGAAATTACAGAGAAAAATTATTCTAACTACAAGGCTCTCTAATTAGGCCATAAAAAGCCTTGACAAAATGGCCACATAATTATTCAACTACAATAAAGTGAGGAAACTAAGGATCTTTTAATAAATTAATGTCTTCTTTTGGATCTTCACATATTTGGGGGATACATACCCAGCTTATTATAGACTTGTGCACATTTTGGAAGAGCTTGTTTCTTGAAGAATCCAAGAGGATTTACGGTGCGTGTGGTGCCATTTACTGTATTGAGTATAAATTTTAATGATGGTTTTACCCATCCTTCAATAGGAATTTCATCGCAATCTTTTCTGCCACTTGAAATCAATGTGATTTCACAAAACTCGTTCTTGTGATCACGTTCCACGAGCATGCTATAGAGTCCTTCCGCTCTTGTGTAACCTATCTCAGTAAATGTTACATCTCCATTCTCCTTGTCTTTGCATTGGAGGCGTATACTGGCACCTACAAGTCGAGATTTAAGATATAAATTATGAATTATATCTATTATAATCAATTTTCTCAACTACACATACACCACCGCAAAGAAGATGAATGAATGCACAACAAATGAATTCTTATAACCAAGCATTTCATTGGAGTATTAAGATAAAGTTTGTGTCGTTATTGCTGTGTCGTTATTGCTACATGCCCATGTCGTAGAATGAAAGAGAAATGATATGTGATATGAAGTTTAAACCATCCTTAAATTTAGTTCTTTAATATATCTTCTCTTGTGTGTAGGCTCGTGCAAAATTAATTTTAAACAAGTTGCTGCAATTCTACGTGCTTGATCTTTACAGTCTAGCATGTTGAACTATCTCATAAACTCTTAGATAAGGAAATTCAGCAACAATTGAACCAGCAAATTTAGGTTTTACCAAAGTTTTACAAATGTGGAAACAAAAAATTTAACTTGAGTAGCCTTTTTTTTTTTTTTTTTTTGGAATAACAAGATATAATATAAGTAGCATTTTGTACGGATTATAATTATATACCTGGGATGAACTCGCTAAGTTCAGTAATGAATCCAGATCGGCATGTGTCACAATAAATCTGTCCCTGAATGTGAAATTGAGAAATTGGAGGTTGGGGAACGTCTTCTGAGTAGATAACGCTAGGGAAGGACAAGAAGCATAAAGCTACAACAAAGAGAATTGAAACTTGAATAAACTTTGTCATATTTCTTAGCAAGATAAAAGAATTTCTTTTTTTTTGTTTTGTACCAACTCAACATTATTATTTATAGGGAAGTTAGTTGGTTAATATTCTATAGACAGTTATTTCTATGTGGTCAATTTTAGGATCTATTCATTTTTTCTTGGATCTTAATTTAGAATCTTGAAACCGTTTCCTATATTTAACAATATGTATTTTTTAATTTTTTAATTAATTTTTAAATTATAAAAAATTTAATCTGAAATCATGAAATTTTTTATTAGGAACTACCTAATTTAATTAAAAGTGACATTTAATAGCATGACATAACAAACTAAAAATTTATTTTATATTGATTTATGTTATTTAAATGTTCAGTTGATTTTAATTTTTAAATTTTTTTTTTTAATATTGAACAATTACAAAACATGAAGTTACTATTATATATATATATTATTATTATTATTATATATAATAGTTAGAAAAATATCGTTTTCATATCCTTTCAAGTCCGACTAATTTTTCGCTTTCCTTTCGTCTATCTTCCAATTACAAAGTAGAAATGAGAATCCCGCAAAGTAAAAATGATCTAGGCATATCTCTTCAACTTCATATTCCAGCGTAATGGACCACGCATTAAGATCAAAAAGATAAAGATTTCCCAAAGAAGAAATCAAAACGAAGAGTGTATCCCTAAATCTTGAGCACCTTATCAGATTATTATTTTAGCCTTTTCCATTATTCAATATTAAAATATCAATATTAGCCACATCAATAAAATTAATTTTTTGTGTTTTTGTTTTTTTTTTTCTAAAAATTTGTTGTTAGTCTACATTTATTGGTATTCTATTCTAAAAAAACTAACGGCCGTCCATCATTCACTTTTTTTATTTTTTATTTTTTACATTCCGTTGGCTATTGACATCTCAAATTTAATTTCCAATTCCAAAAATTTTAAGACTTGACAAATGTTAATTTCTTTTCATTTTAAAAATAACTATAGTGAATATATATTATCTTAAAATAAATATTTTAATAATATTAAATGTGGTTATTAAAGTAAAAATGAATTTTATATTAATAAATACATAAAGTGATTATCATAATCAATGTCTATTTTAATAATTGTACACAAGTACAACAATAATTTTTTTTTTTTTCAAATACTAAAATGTTGATTTTAATTTATAAAAATTATCGAAACAGAAGTTTACCAAACATTTAACTGATTTTTCCTAAGTAAAAATTGGTTCTATTAAATTCATAACAATAGCAAAATTAGCTGTTTACCTGTAGGGCTATTTTTCACTTTCTAATGGTAACTTTTATTATAATTATTACAGTACACCTTTTAACCAAAATACATTTTGAGAGGCTTTTTAAACGATATCTAGTACAATGCACCAATACATCCCTAAAAAGATCCAAGAAGTATGTCACCTTTCATCTTTATATGTTCTACTCAAGTTGAGTAAATTGTTTCAATAATTACTGAACTTATGTTCATCTTCGATTGTTCACTGAAATTTAAAATATTATGTTTTGTTCACTAAACTTATCTAAACGTTGAACATTACTTACTGACATAACATTCGTTTCAAATCTCTAATGAAATTGGAGAGTGGCTAATGAAATGCATATGTGGTATTGTTTCATGTCATTACCAAATTGACATTTGAAAAATGCCTTCTATTGCTCATTATTCTTTGAAAAATATTTTTGATCGCTCACTGAATTTTGACGTTGTTGAATTTTGATCACTTAACTTATAAAACACAACTATGCAATAGATACATTTGTCAACTTCAAGTTGATATATTCAAGTCAAATGTAAAGGTTTTGGAATAATGATTCAATCTTATTATTCACCAAATATATATATATATATATAATGCTGAATTGAGGAATAAGGAAACACAATAATGTAGAATAAACTAACTATCCTAATATATAAAATTACAAGAATAATCTAGAATGCTAAATATGAAAACCAAATCCTATGATATTCTATTAGGCCCCCTCAAGACGGTGATCCAGAGGAGACACAATTCCTGGCCCAGTTAGCATCAGTAAAGCAGTGTAGGGAGAGAGAGGGGCTTGCGCGAAGGCGAAGTCCAAGATCACGAGTGCCATTCAGGTAACGAAGTAGGCGCTTGGCAGCACCCCAATGAAGTGAAGTCGGAGCATGCATAAACTGTGAGAGCTTGTTAACAGCAAAGGCAATGTCAGGACGTGTGACAAGGAGATATTGAAGACCCCTAATAACTTGGCGATACACAGTGGCGTCAGTGGGTGGAGAGCCATCATAAAGAGAAAGAGTAGTACCAACTGCAATAGGTGTCTGAACCGGCTTAGATGAAAGCATGTTGTGGCGAGCAAGTAAATCCACAATATACTTCCGTTGGGAGAGGAAGCTAGAGTGTTGGCGGGAGTGGACCTCGATACCGAGGAAGTAAAAGACAGACCCTAGGTCTTTGATGGAGAACCGGGCAGCCAACTGATCAATGATATGAGAAACAAAAGCATTGTCACTACCCATAAGAATTAAGTCATCAACATAAACCAAGAAGTAAGCAGTGACACTATTGCAGTGGAGCACAAAGAGGGACGTGTCCGACTGGGTATGGACAATGCCCAGCTCAAGTAAAAAGCGGCGAAGTTCTTGATACCATGCTCGAGAGGCTTGCTTAAGGCCATAGAGAGCCTCCTTGAGTTTGCACACATAAGAGGGAAAATTAGCATCAATGAAGCCAGGGGGCTGTGCCATATAAACCTCTTCATCAAGATGACCATGAAGAAAGGCATTGTTGACGTCAAGTTGCCGAAGGGCCCAACCACGCGACAGTGCCAGATTCAGAACAAGGCGGACAGTAGTAGGCTTTACAACAGGGCTGAAGGTATCACAGTAGTCAATGCCAGGGCGTTGGTAAAAACCCTTGGCGACAAGACGAGCTTTGTATTTTTCAAGAGAGCCATCAGGATGGCACTTGATGCGAAAAACCTATTTACAGCCAACGAGATTCTGCGAGCCACTAGAATGAACCAGATCCCAAGTACCATTCCGAAGAAGTGCATTAAACTCAGCGGACATGGTAGAGCGCCAACGAGGATCAGTAAGAGCTTGGGTAACACTAGTGGACTCAATTTCGGTGGGGGGTGGGAAGAGACAAGGCAATACTTAGGGTTCGGTTTGTGAATGTGATTTTTGGAGCGTGTGAGCATGGGGTGACCATCGGGGACGGCCAAAGGTAAGGTGGAAGTAGCTGGAGGGACGAGAGAATGGGAGGCAGAGCCCAACAGTGAGGGATCATCATCGGAGGTAGCGGGTGAGACCAGGGGCGGGGGTTCATCATTGAGCACGGGAGGCGAGCTAGCAGCACCACCACACGAGAGGGACGGAACGGTGAAGAAGGGAGGAGCGGACGGTAGAGAAGGTGAGGGAGAGATAGTCGAGTTGGAAATGGAGAACGGAAACATGTCCTCAATAAACTCAATATGACGAGAAGTAAATATTTTTGAGGCGGACGGATCATAGCAGAGATAGGCACTCTGTGTTAAGGAGTAGCTGAAGAACACACAAGCACGAGACCGAGGTTCCACTTTGTGTGAGGTGTATGGACGTAACCACGGGTAACACTGACAGCCGAAGACACGAAGCTTAAGAAGGTTAGGGGGCGACCAAATAACTTTTCAAAGGAGGATAGCATGGAGAGGTTGGATTTGGGCATGCGATTGATGAGGTAGGTGGCGGTGGCAAAGGCAAAGGGCCAGAAGGTAAGAGGGACGGAGGCATGATGGAGGAGGGTGAGGCCGGTATCAACAATATGATGATGACGGCGTTCGGAGAAACCATTATGTTCCGGAGTATGTGGAGGTGTGGTGAGGTGGGTAATCCCATTAGAGGCAAGGAAGGGATGAAGGGCAACATACTTCCCCCGTTATCAGTATATAAGGTAACGATTTTAGTGGGAAAGTTGTTTTCCACAAGAGCATGGAATTTGACAAAAGTATAAAAAACGTTAGATTTTCACCGGAGTGGATACAACTATACGTACCGAGTGAAATGGTCTATAAGCACAACATAGTACTTAAAACCATCAACAGAAAGAACGGGGGAAGACCACACATCAGAAAAAATCAATTCAAGAGACGTCGAAGAGGAAAGCGTAGATTTATAAAACGGAAGCTTATGGCTTTTATTAATCTTGCAAGAATTACAAGCAAAGTTTGATAAACGACTCGACGATAAAGAAAAAAAATATTGGATGACACTAAATGACGAATAATTTTGTGGGAAGGATGACCAAGGCGGGAGTGCCACACAGGCATGGAGGAAATGACAGACGAAAGAGCATGTGGTGGAGCCGACGAGCCTGCTTTGATCGGCTAATAATAAACATCGGCCTTATACAGTCCTTGGAGAAAAAGGGCCCCGTATGAAGATCCTTCACCAGAAAGCCAGATAAAGAGAAAAGAATATCAACATTATTGTAGGTACATAACTGAGAAATCGAGATAAGATTTTTGGTCATAGTGGGAACACAAAGGGAATTGGGGAAGGACAGGAAGGAAGAGCCGGAGAGATTAAGAGAGCCAATGTGAGTAATAGCCAAACCTTTACCATTACCGATAACAATGTCGTCAAAACCATCATAAGACGAGTGCAGGGAAAGGTTGGCAAGGTCAGTAGTGACGTGATGAGAAGCACCCGAGTCTAGGATCCATTCATTCGATGGCGGAGATGCAGTTGGGTGGGTGGCTGTGTGCGCACTAGGGGATGTGTAGGCTGGGCGATGGAAGGAACGTGACGGGTGGGCAGGAGAAGACCACAGTACATGTTTGAAAGAGGAGCAACGTTTAGCGGAGTGCCTTTGTTGATCACATAATTGGCAGCGGCCAAGATATGGGCGGGGGCCAGGGTTACTGATAGAAGACACAGGCTGAGAATGGAAGGAGACATGCTGAGAACGAGGAGACTGACCACGAGATGGGAGAAAAATGCGAGGTGGACCACGGGGTGGCTGGGGCAGTAGACCACAACTTTGGGGAAGAGACCGAGTAGCAGGAAAAGCCGTGGCAGGAATAGGAAGTGCCGAATCTGCCTTGGTTGCCACTGGGCTTCATGGTTGAGAAGTTTCTCATGTAGTTCATCAAAGGAGATGGATGTTTCCCACGCTTGAATAGCATTGGTGAGTTCTTTATAGTTGTCGTCGAGACCATTAAGAATTTTGATGACCAGATCTTCATAATCAACCGGAACATCCATGAGGGCTAGTGCATCAATAGTAGACTTGATACCTTGCATGAATTCAGTAATAGATTGAGTGCCTTTAACTAGGTTATTGAGCCGACCCTTGAGGCCTAGAATGCAGTCACGGGTTGGCTTAGCATAGGTGTTGGAAAGAGTCATCCAAGCATCAGAGGCTGACTTTGCAGTAGCAATAAACGGGATTAGCAAAGGTGTGAGCGAGCCAATGATGGCGTTGAGCAGAAGTTGATCTTGACGAATCCGCGGGAGGTAGTCGGGATTGGATTTCAAGATATTGTCTTGCACAACAGTGGAGGGAGGACACATCTTTGTTCCATCAATAAACCCAAGCAAGTCATAGCCGATGAGAAGTGTTTTAAATTGAAGTCTCCATGCTGTGTAGTTTGTAGACGTTAGTTTGAAAGGTGCCTGTGCTGAGGCATTAATGGCAATAAGGTGTGTGGTGTTGTTTGAAGAGGTAAGGACGGGGGTGTGAGAGATGGTGGATGGCGGTGTGGTTGGAGGGGAGGCCATGCCTTAGGGAAGAAGGAGAAGAATAGGGCTTGGGCGGATGGTAGCCTTTAGTACTCTGATACCATAAAGGTTTTGGAATAATGATTCAATCTTATTATTCACCAAATAATAATATATATACAATGCTGAATTGAGGAATAAGGAAACACAATAATGTAGAATAAACTAACTATCCTAATATATAAAATTACAAGAATAATCTAGAATGCTAAATATGAAAACCAAATCCTGTGATATCCTATTAAAATGTCAATCATTAAAAAGAAATGAAAGAATGCAGATATTTGATTATTTTTTGTAAAGTTAATTTTATTGATATCATTGATAGCATGTCTTGAAAGTTTTCGATTGTTGTCTCAAAAAACTGTGCGCTTACCAACCATGATCTTTGTTAAATGTATAGATATATATTTTTCATTTTACTTGTAAGAGTGACCATTTTGTCAATATTTTCCGAAAGTGACCATTTTTTCCCTATTATTAACCCCAATTCCATTCGAACTTCGACAATTGTTTTTATAGGTTAGGAAAACTAAAAATAGTGATTAGTGGAGAAATAGTCTTACTCTATTTTTTCAATTCAAAATGTCTTAAACATCCTTATTGTAAAAAGTCTCTTTTCCTAAACAGGTCAAATCGACCCTAACCCTGTTACATTGGCATATTCCATTCAAATTAACTCTATCGGTCAATATTAATCCTAGAAATTTTTTTGTAGATATTTTCAAATGGACACTAAAATACATAGAATGGGACTTGTTGAAGTAAATTCAAGAAGGGAAAGAAGATATAGGAATAAGGCAATAGAGCAAGGAGGGAGAGGGTGTAGCGCACACATGTAGACATGGACAAGAGTTGGAGGATATACTAGGGAATGGAAGTGGGATGGACTAGGGTAAGGAATGAGAGAAATTATAGTATCGTTGAGTATATTAAAATATGCTTAAATGATTTTATTCATAATTATTATTATTTTTTACGATATTGAATTTTTATTTTCCGAAGATTGACTAACGAATAGCTAATAGTCTAAGTTTGCCAAATAGACGGGTGCTTGTAAAACGTACTTATAAATAGCATTTTACTCTAAAAAATTCTTAAATAACTGAAATAATATCAAAAACTAAAATTAAAACATTTCTAACTTAAAAGTAATAATTACTGTAAATATAAATATAAATATATATATATATATATATATATATATATATATATATTCTACACGTCTTCATAAAAAATTGAGTTAATTGAGCTGAATCACCATTCCCATCTCTGTATATTTGCCCATTTAGTAATGCTCTCTCTGTTAAATATAACTTTTTATATGGTAAGTTACGTGCCTTCATAATTAATTATCATATCGATAGTTGTTAATGACCCCCATTCAAGCTTGCTTTTATATCTTCATGATTTGTTTGTTTCATGTAAATTTTGAAAACCACCCATTACAAATTAGAATTTTGAAATATTTATTCAAAACTTAAAATTAGTTGGATAGTAAGTTTGACACATGTATCCTGAGCTATCTTCAATGTGCAAATTTACATGCCATTCACCTTCTATTTGGATAATGCTATGATTAATATTCTGGATATCATAAAAAAAACAAGGAATAGGTTGGAACATCATGCCTTAAACTAGACATATTGCTCATTTATTCTAGTGTATGTTTGGCCCCCTATTTTCTCAAAAATTCAATTTTCTAAAACTCATTTTCAACCACGCAATTTCCAATAAAATAATTTTACATGCAAATTCAATTTTTTTTTAATTATTGGGGAAACGTGTCTAAAAAATCAACGCTTACAAGCCCATAAAACAATTTATTTTAGATGGAAGTTGTACTTATTCCATGATAACAGACATTTATTTTATGAAAATTGTCTGCAATCAACAATTAAGTTAAATGATGATCATTAAATTGAAGTAGATGTACCCAATTGAAGTCAAATAAAAGAGTAGCTACCAGATTGAAATCATAGTGAAGATTAGTTAATTGAACAAAATTTTGAAGTACAGTTAATACTAAAAGTAAAAATATACTTACCGCGAATAGAACTTATCCTTTTCTAAATTAACACAACGATATAAGTTAGGAGCCTAAGAAAAAACTCTAACAAAACCTAACTCGAATAATAAAGTTGAGATCGACTACGATTTTTCTTCTATAGTAAAATATTGCTCCAAAATTATCTACAGTGACTCGAAAATGTATGTACATCTTCTTTTAGACAAAGAACTCAACAACTCCTTTTCCAAATCCCATAAATTTAGGTTATTTATTCTCCAAAGAATGATTATTGCGATTTCCAATCATATGTACATGTATCAGCTTAACAATAATATCAGAATGATCTAAATTAAAATTAAACTGTCTAATGATGGAATATAATACATGGGATTTGGAAGATTGAATGAACGATCAGAGATTGAGGAACCTAGTAAACCACTCCATTGATCTCCAGAGTTACCCAGTATCCCATACCCCTCTTCAATCATCTCATCCCTCTTCTGTGACTTGCATAAATTTGCTGTTTTTTTATGATCCTCTGGGTACCTGCACAATAGCACCAGCATAGTTGATAAAGCTGACTCTAAAGTATTAAAATCGACAACAAGATACAATCTTGTATGGCCAAGTACCGCGTACTTTAGGTTACAAATAATGAAGACGATGCATTGAGCGTGGTGCATGGCTCAGATCGTATCAGTCGACATTGTATAAGTTAAAAAGAGAAATGAAACACTAAAAACGGATCAAGATGCAAAAACAAAATGAAAAGTTGGCGACAAAGGGGACTCACCCTCAAAGCTAAAGTAATCTTCAATGATGACTGCTTCTAAGTATCATATGTGAGCAAATGGCGAAAAGAAGCAGATTAAAAAGTAGAATGTTTATTTTTAGTCTCTAAGTAGATTTTGACAAAAAAGAAAAGGAAATTGTTAAAAAAGTAGAAACTGGGAAAAATACACTCTAATCAAACCCGAAAACCCCACCACAAATGGGGGACAAAGATTTACTCTTTTTCACTATCAACTCACCTATGGCAACAAATTACTCAACCCCCTAGCTTTGGGTTGCAATCCTTTTCTAAACCTCACAGGCCAATGATAGAATTCTCTTTATTCATCAACAATCGAGAAATAGTTTGAGATCCAAAATTCTGTTTTGTCATCAATCCAATCCCGTTCAAGTTTTTTCCGTTTTCTCATCAATCTCAAGAGTTATCCCGCTCTTCATTTGTGGAAGATTGATATGAAGCCAGGATAGCATGACCTACGCACAGTCCAAGAATTTTTGTATATTAGCTTAAAGTCTGTGTGGGACTTAGTCTGTATTAAATGGGAACCGAACCTTCACACCTCTGGTGGAAGATACAGAAGATATCAACATTTAAGTTCATAGACAATATCATTAATCTAGGTCCTCATGGGCATAAATTAGTTGACATGTCCATGTGGAAAACTAAATGCACTCTCTTTAATTATTCAATAAACAAGTTACATTTCTTTTCCAAAGAAGAAGAGAGCATAGGCTATTTAGCGTCACCTGATGGCAATCATGAATATCTCACCCAATCAAAAGCAACTAGTAATGATTTAGAACCTGTGTGCTAACATTGGTGATCACGAAACTGGAATTTTGCAGTGTATTAAATATTAACATCCCACACAAGAACTCACCATTGATGATGATTTTTGAATGCGAATTACAAACTCACTTAATGTTGGCGTACTGTCTAACTTAATACACTTTAAGAGCCAACGTAGTTGTGATTTTTTTTTAAGGTGTTAATTCTAATCAAGGATGATGATGAGCTTTAAACAAACACTTCCAAGATCCTTTGGAAGAATAACAACAATGAATCAAGAATAAAATCAATTTCTAATTTTTGTGAGAAAACTGAACTTTGAGCTTGAAGAGGAGAAGAAGGAAAAAACGTGAATAATCAATTGAAATGTTTTGTTGATATGGTCCACCTTACAACTGACCATATACTTGATTATATATCAAAATGTAAGTAAGCTTACAAGTTAACCTAAAGGTAATAAAATGTCAGCAGAACAGTGAATAAAACAAGGCAACCATAACACAACTTGCAACAACAATAATTAACATAAAAACGTGTTTTTGGAGGTTGAATGAAGTCTTCACATTAGCCTTCAATCTCCTCATTGATGCTTCCATTTAACACTCCAATTAGATTCTTCAACTCTTCAAAACGAACCTTTGCAAGAGACTTAGTGAACAGGTCTGCCAACTGAACTTGAGATGAACAATATTGTAAATGAACCTCACCTTCTTTTTCAGCTTCCCTGATGACATGAAATTTGACTTTGATGTGCTTTGTTTTTCCATGATTGACTGAATTTTTGGCCAAAACAATAGCTGACTGATTATCAACTAAAATTGATGTAGGATTAGCTTGATTTTGATGTAAGTTCTTAGTATTTTCCTCAGCCAAACCGCCTAATTTATAGCTGATGATGCAGCCACATACTCTGCCTCAGTTGTTGATTGAGCTATATATCCTGCTTCTTTGAATTCCAACGAATGCGCTAGATCGCAGAGAAAATAAGTATCCAGAAGTGCTCTTCATATCATCCACTGAACTAGCCCAATCACTATCTGAGTAGCCAATGAAATCTGATCCAACTCCTCCTTCATAGTAAATACCATGCTTGAGAGTGCCTCGATGTATGTGAGTACTCTTTTGGCAGTAGCAAAGTGAGTTTGCGAAGGATTGGACATAAATTTGGATAGTAAACTTGCAGCATACATTAAATGAGATCTTGTTGAAGTTAAATACAACAAACTCCCAACAAGACTTCTAAAATTTCTTTCATTTGCTAGCTGATCTCCATCATCTTTTGATAATTTTGTATTTAAGGCTATAGGCGTATCAACTGGCTTGCAATCCATCATTTTGAACCTCTTCAAAATATGAGTAGCATATTTGTGTTGTGACATAAAAATCCCATTAGACCTCTGTTCAAATTCAATCCCAAGAAAATACTTCATTTTTCCCAGGTTTGTCATCTCAAACTCCTCTTCAAGATCAACTGTGAATGATTGAATCAATTCAACATCATTTCCAGTGATTAAAAGGTAATCTACATACAATTAGATGATCAAAATATTTCCATGACAGTCTGATTTCACATAAAGAGTGTGTTCACTTTCACTCTTTTGAAATTCATTACCACACAAATAGCCATCAATTCTGCTAAACCAAACTCTTGGAGCTTGCTTCAAGCCATACAAAGCCTTTCTTAACTTGCACATATGATTAGGTACAGACTTTGAAATAAAACCATCAGATTGTTCCACGAACACATCCTCTTCAAGTTCTCTATTAAGAAAAGCTGACTTGATGTCAAGCTCATGAATTTTTCATCTCTTTTGAGCAACCAATGCAACCAACAGCTTGATAGTATCATGTCTTACAACTGGAACAAAAGTTTCAAAGTAATCAACTCCACATTCTTATGCAAAACCTTTGGCAACCAATCTGACATTATACTTGTAGATTGAACCATCAGGATTCATCTTAGCTTTGTAAATCCATTTAACTCCAATCACTTTCTTATCAGATGACCTTGGCACCAGCAACCATGTTTCATTCTTTTGAATCATTTTTATCTCATCCTCCGTTGCTTCAACCCATTCATTATGTTTTGCAGCTTCATCATAGCTATTTGGCTCAACAATAGCTATATAACATCTTTCATAAATTTCATTCAATGGTCTAGTGCCTCTAGGAGGTGGACTAGAGCTTGATGTAGATTCAGATGGTCCATCATTTGATGTACTGGACTTAAATACAGGTTGCTGATCTTCTGGTTCAGTTACTGGAAAATTCTGTTGCACTATTGGTACTGATATTTGAGGTTGTTATGATTCATCTTCTTCCCACTTCCACTTAGCATTTTCATCAACTTTTATATCTCTTGAAATTGAAATGCGTTCAGTTTCTAGATTATACACTCTATAGCCTTTTGATTGTGAGCTATAGCCAAGAAAAATTCATTTCATAGCTTTGTTATCCAATTTACCTCTCTTGTGATCTGGAACATGAATGTAGCATAGAGATCTAATCACTTTAAGGTGTTTTGTAGTAGGTTTTAAACCACTCCAAGTTTCAATAGGAGTCTTGTCTTTCACAGCTTTAGTTCCAAGTCTATTTTGCAAATAGACTGAAGTATAGACTGCCTCTGCTCAGAATTTCTTTGGCAATTCCTTCTCAGCCATCATGCTTCTAACCATTTCTATAACTGATTTATTCTTCCTTTCAGCTACTCCATTTTGCTGTGGAGTATATGGTACTGAAAGCTGATGATGAATACCACGCTCTTCACAAAACTGATCAAACATTTTCGAGGTATGCTCCTTGCCATTATCAGATCTTAACATTTGAATTTTACATCTTGACTGACCTTCAACCAATGCTTTGATCTTCTTAAAAATGTGAAACACATCTGATTTATGTTTCATAAAGTACACCTAACACATCCTTGTGCAATCATCAATAAAGAGTAAAAAAATACAAATTTTGACTCAATGAGGGTGTTCTCATAGGTCCACAGATATCAGTGTGTATTAGTTGTAATTTCTGAGTTGCTCTCCATGCTCCAGCAGTTGGAAATGCTTCTCTATGCATCTTCCTATAGTTATAACCCTCACAAACTCCTCCTGGCTCATTAATTTCAGGAAAATCCCTTACAAGACCTTGAGAATGAAGGTATGCTAAGGATTTAAAGTTATAATGGCCATATCTCTTATGCCACAAGTTCGATTCATCAAACTTTACTTCAGCAGCATTTACAATCACATTTTGCCAATAGATACTAAAACTCTTATTCCTCATAGGCACTAGGCGTGGGCAAAACCCAAACCAAACCGATCGAACCGACCGACCCGACCCAAACCGACCGGTTTGGGTCGGTTTTTTAATTTTTTCGGCTGGGTTTCGGTTTTTTTGGAGCTGATCGGGTCGGGTTGGGTCGGGTCGGGTAGTGGGTTAAGGAGAAAACCCGATAAAACCCGACCCGACCCGACCCGACCCGATAACATTAAAAAAAAAAAAAAAAAAAAGACGTTAAAATAAACCCAAACCCTAGAGAAATCATTTGGTCCAAATAGAAAAGGTCTCGCGTTTCACCCAACGCCTCCACTCCAGGCTCCAAGGCAAAAACTCGCCGGTCTTCTCTCAAATCGCCGTCGCCGATCTTCGTTTGGCTTCTCTCTTCCAAGTCCCAGATACAAGTCTGATGCTCCCTCAACTTCTGAGAAGCCATTCAAGCGAAACCCAGCCAAATAAACTTGGATACTCACTAGTAACTACCGGCTATTAAGGTACCAAAATGGATAATTACTTTGCGTATTTTGCAGTGGTGGATGATAGATTACTGTGCTTCCACTTGTGTATACAATGAGAGTTAGCATACTGTTTTTGCAATTTGGTGATTAGGGCTATTCATTTGCTTTGCAGTCTTGATAAGTGACTGACTCCTTTTATCTGCATTTTGCTTCTAAGTTCTAACGTGTGTAAATTGTTGTGAAATTTGCCTCTTTAGACTTTAATATCCAATTGGTTGACATCTATTTTGGACCTTAGGGTATTGTTTTGAAGTGGTTTACTTACTCTGTTTTCCTTTATATTCCCTGTTTGTTAAGAGATTTGTTGAGAATAGATTTTGTGAAATGTGAATTTTTCGGAGAATTTGTGGTTAAGAAGTGGGGAGAAGTTAGTGCAGAGTTATTGAACCATCCATTTGAAATGCTAAGTTAGTGCAGAGTTATTGAACCATCCATTTGAAACGCTTTAAACCTTGTCCTCTAATGTAATGACTGTAGAGACCTAGCAAAAACAAGGCCCAAATTCAGCTGATCCAATTGTATGAACTTTTGGCATAGCTAGGCTGAACCCCGATGAAATGAGTAATATAAAAATTTACAAATAAAAATTCATACACTTACACTTCAATGTCAGAGTTGAAAATAGGTTTCAAAAAAGATACAAGAAATAATCATCTTGATTAGAACGAAATGTACTGTGAGCAAGCTAACTTTAGAAAACAATATTTAAAGAGTAATTCCAGCTAAACTCTCTTCATTACATATAGAGAGAAAGTACAATATCTAACCTTCACACGATCAACATCAGACAATGGTCTGGCTGATACATCCCTATTCAGAAGTTGTGCAACAAAGTCACTCCCAACTCAACATCAAATTTTGTACCATTTTGCATCAAAATTATTAATATCATTTTTGCCCTTTTTCATATTACACCAATTTTTGTTGAGAGTATTTGTCTCACTTTGTTGTTATATAACAAATTTAATTCTTAATTAATTCTTATTACAATTATTATTATTATTAGCATTCCCGACCTTTCATTTGTTTGTAAACTACAGTCAATTTGATATTTGGTGTTGATTGAAGAGTGAATAATTGTAATTTAATGGAATGCTTCTAGCCATTCATTTTTATCTTCCTTCCTTGTAGTGCATTAATAATTGTAATTTAATATATATTTTGGTGTATTCATAATTTGTGTGGAATATGTTGGTAGATATGGATGTACGGGAAGAAAGTGGCACTGACTCACAAGCTCAATCAGATTCACATGCCACAGATTTGCAATCTGGTCTTCCTCCACGTGCACCGTCAACATTGGGTAAACGAAAATCTAATAGATTAGCTTCTTATGTTTGGGATCACTTCACTATATTAGGCTTAAAGGATGATCCAGACGTTAGGTGTAAGTGTAATTATTGTGGAGTAGATTATGCTTGTGGCACTAAGAAGTGTGGTACTAGTACATTGAGTAATCATTTGACAAGTAAATGTAAGAAGTATCCAGGTAGATTGGTGGATAAGAAGCAGAAAATCCTATCATTTGACAACAACAAAGAGGGTGGAGGGAGTAATCTTACTATTGTTGGTCGAAGCAAGGAAGATTGTAGAGTTGCATGTGCTAAAATGATAGTTTTGGATGAATTACCTTTTAGGTTTGTCGAAGCTCGTGGTTTTAGGCTCTTTTGTAGTGTAGCATGTCCTCAATTTCAAGCTCCATCTCGTAGGACTCTTGTTAGAGATATTTATCAGTTGTATTTGAATGAAAAACTGAAATTGAGAGATGCCTTTCATTTTCACCGTCAAAGGGTTTCCCTTACAACTGATACTTGGACTTCTATTCAGAATGTCAATTACATGACTCTTACAGCACATTACGTTGATTCCGAATGGACGCTTAATAAGCGTATTTTGAATTTTTGTGTCGTTCCAAACCATAAGGGAGAAACGATTGGAAAAATGATTGAGACTTGTTTGCATGATTGGGGGATTGAGAAAATTTTTGCAATCACTGTTGATAATGCAAGCTCCAATGACACAGCCATTTCTTATCTTAGGCGAAAGGTAGTAGCTTGGGGTAGTGATGGATGTGTCCTAGAAGGGAAGTATTTGCACTTGAGATGTTGTGCACACATTATCAATTTGATTGTTGGTGATGGGTTGAGAGAATCACATGACTCCATTGTGAATATTCGCAATGCAATCAAATATGTGAAATCTTCTCCAGCTAGGTATGAAAAATTGAAGGAGTGTGCTAGGAAAGAGAAGATTGAATGCAAGTCTATTGTGTTTTTGGATGTTCCAACTAGGTGGAACTCTACCTACTTGATGTTGGAAACGGCATTGAAATTTGAAAAAGCTTTTGATAGATTGGAAGAGGAGGATGCTCAGTATTTGTATTACTTTCGAGAAGATGAAGGTAGTAGAAGGAGGGGTGGACCTCCGTCAAGTTTAGATTGGGAAAGTGCATCTGTGTTTGTTAAATTTCTTCAAAACTTCTATAATGTGACTCTGACTTTTAGTGCTTCATTGCAAGTTAGTGCTTGTGCTTATCTTCATGAAATTTCTAATCTTGTAATTGAATTGGATGAATGGATATTAAGTGAAAACTTTTTTTTTGCGTGAAATGGCGACTAGCATGAAAAAAAAGTTTGATAAGTATTGGGGTAAAATGGATAATGTGAATCAATTGTTGCTTTTTGCTACTATCCTCGATCCGAGATACAAAATGGATTACGTTGAATATTGTTTGAATGATCTATACATGGATGGGGAAGTTGTTAGTAAGATGATGAAGTCTTTGAAAGCCAATCTGATGGAAATTTATGAGTGGTATGTGCGTCATGAAAGCATTGACGGAAGTAGTAAAGTGTCAACCGAGGAGTCTGCAAGTTCTATCAATACATTTAAAGGAAGTTCCTCTTCTATGCGAGACGCTCGTCTGAGTAGATTTATGGAAAAACAAGCAATAAGGGATTCGGTTGAGATAAAAAATGATGTGGAACGATACTTATTGGATGCTCGTGAAAATATAGAGAAAACGGATTTTGAAGTTCTAGATTGGTGGAAAGTTAACAGAAGTAAGTATGGTGTCTTGTCCAATTTGGCAAAAGATGTGTTGGCAATTCAAGTGTCAACTGTTGCTTCAGAAAGTGCATTTAGTACTGGAGGAAGGATACTTGATCCTTTCCGTAGTTCCTTAAGTCCTAGGATGGTCGAGGTCTTAGTATGCACTCAAAATTGGTTGAATGCTTCTTCGAACTTGGATGGTTTTTGCATGGAAGATGTTGAGCATTACAACCAAATGGATGAACTTTTAGAATCAATAAATTCAAAATCAACTGAACCCAAAGGTATACTTCCAACTCTCTGTTGTAGCTTGTTAGTTGTTACATTAGAAGACTATTATTTACTTTTTCTTTTGTGATTTACATTTTTATCTAACCAAATAGAAATAGCTTTTTTTTTTTTTAATTTTTACTTTTCTCCTGCAGGTTAATAATTGCATGGATGGTGTTGCTGCAGGGACAACTTTTGGTGCTGTGCTTAAGTGCTTTAACCCGAAATTGGAAACAGTAGTTGGAGAATTTTTGGTGTATTAACTATCAACTTTTGGTGAATTTTTGTTTGGGTGGTTCATGGTTGTACCTTTTATTAAATATTAATTGTATTAATATTCCTTATGGTGCTGTTTACCAGGATTGTGCATGTTTCATTTTATCTTCATATTAATTACATGGTGGAGTTTTGTTTTATTATAGTGTTTTATTATAGTGCTAACCTGTAAAAATGATGAAAGGAAAGAGTTTAGACATTAGCACCAATCTCAAAGCAGATGAAGAAATCTCAAAGTCCCAACAGAGCTTTTCTTTTCATATTCTGAATTCTGGGTACAGGTTCATGGGTTGCCTATCAACTATTTATCTCAAGAAAATGTGTCCAAGATTGGTGAATATTTGGGGATTTTTGTCTGTGCTGATTGGAACGTGTTTGATGGGAAAATTAATTATTAAATTATACGTCGTCCAAACCGACCAACCCAACCCAACCCGACCGATATTCAATTGGGTTGGGTTGGGTTGGGTTTCAACATTTACACGGGTTGGGTTGGGTTGATTTTATATCAAACCGATCATGTTGGGTTGGGTTTGGGTTGAAGTAAAACCCAACCCAACCCAACCCACGCCCACGCCTAATAGGCACACAAGCAATTTCAACATCATGTGAATCAAGTATTTGACACAAATTATCTTTGAAAAATAGTGAGTATCCATTTTGAACCATCTGTCCAACACTTAAAAGATTTGAACTCAAACCAGGTACAAGTAAAACATTGTCAATATACTTCATACCTTTCTTGGTTTGAACAGCAATGGTTCCAACTCCCTTGGTAGGTACCACCTCACTATAAATGATCATCAGCCTTTTTTGAGTAGCCAATGAAGCTTGTTGTTGCTGATTTATGGGCTGATGAAGGATTGTAGTCTGATTTGATCGATTACTAAAGTAGTGCTTTTCAGGATGTCCCACTTTATTGCATACTCTGCATTTGTGTTCTTTCCAACAAAATTTATCTATATGTCCTGATTTACCACAAACACCACATGGAGGATAAGATACTGTTGGTTTGCTGCAACTTCCTTCTTCCTTTTTTCTTGCATCAAATCGCTTCTTTCCAAAATTACCTTTGGAATGCCGAGGTCTATCCTTGGCTGCAAATGCATTTTCATTTGATTTCTCATTCCTTGATGCAACTCTTTTTTCATAAGCCAGTAAGGCACCTATTAACTCAGTTAAAGTGAGGCTTGATAGATCATTTATATGTTCAATAGCTGTTGTCATAGCATCATATTTTTCAGGCAAGGTGATCAACACTTTTTGAACCACTCTTTTATCTGTCATCTTCTCCCCATCTAGTTTGATCTGATTTACAAAATCAACTACCCTTGAAGTATAGTCTTTAACCTTCTCAGACTCCTTCATTCTGAGGTTTTCAAACTCTCTTGTCAAAGCTTGTAATCTTATAGCCCTGACCTTCTCATATCCTTTGAACTCTTCTTCAAGTCTATCCCAAGCTTCCTTAGCTCTAGTTGTAGCCACTCTTCTGGGAAAAATTTCCTCTGAAACGACTGTGAACAGGAAAGACAAGGCTTTCATGTTCTTCATAGATTGATCTTTTTGCTATTTCACTTGAGCAGCAGTGTAGTTTCCATCAGCTTCAGGTTTATCATAACCTTGCTCAATCACATCATATAAATTGTGTGCCATAAAAAATGCTTTCATTTTAACTGACCAAAAGTCATAGCTTTCACCATTAAAAATAGCAAGTAAAGGCAATGAGGATGAGCTTGAATCAAATATGTTTACTTCTCAAAATGTCATATTTGATAATACTGGATTCAGGGAAAATACCGAATTTTTACAGAACTTACTGGATTTGGTGATATAGAAAATACCGGATTTAGAAGGTTAATATCAGATTTAGAAATACGGTATGTGATTACCGGATTTGGAAAGAGTGGATTTGAGAATATCGTATTTGGAAATACCGGATTTTGAAGACAAATACCGAATTTAGAGATACGGTATGAGGTTACCGAATTTTGGGATATTGGATTTGAGATTACCGGATTTTGGGAACATACACCATTTTTGGTAAAGAAAATACCGGATATAGGAAATGATATTTAACTTACTGGATTTGGGCTTAATAGATTCCCTTGCTTATCGTATTTTAGCTTCTTCCTGAAACACTTACCGATTTTCTTCCCTCTTCTTCCTCAGGCTCTCAAGTCCCTTTTCCAATGATCTATAGCTCTGATACCACTTGTTAGCTCTAATCAAGGATGATGATGAGCTTTAAACAAACACTTTCAAGATCTTTTGGAAGAATAACAACAATGAATCAAGAATAAAATCAATTTCTGATTTTTGTGAGAAAAGTAAACTTTGAGTTTGAAGAGAAGAAGAAGGAAAAAAATGTGAATAATCAATTGAAATGTTTTGTTGGTATGATTCACCTTACAATACAAGTAAGTTTACAAGTTAACTTAAATGTACTAAAATGTCAGCACAACAATGAACAAAACAAGGCAACCATAACACAACTTGCAAAAACAATAATTAACATAAAAACGTGTCTTTGGAGGTTGAATGAAGTCTTCACATTAGCCTTCATAAGGTTTAACAAAAAGATTATGAAAATGCTTTGGAAGTATTTCAACAAAGTTTCAGCAATGCTGTCTACTTTATGTGAGTCAAGTATGTGGCTGAAATCATGAGTGCAAGCAAAAAATTTAGAGTCGGAGACTAGGAATAAAAATGAAACAATTGTAAAGAATATCAAAAACGATAAAGTGTCACTTTTAGTAGGGAGGAGGAAAATATTTCTGGGGTGGGTAAAAAAATTCAAGGATAGAAAGAAATGCCACTAAGCCCCCAACAATAAAGCATTTATTTTTAGATGAGCCAACGATCCAAGTTGAGTCTTAAGGATAATTCTAATCTGTCTAGGTCAATGATAACAAAATATGAGGGTTCATAGGCTTTTTCCTATGTTTTCTAAAACGTGGGATCATTCATCCGAGGGAATCTTTGTAGATAAAAAAATTGGTTTACCAACCAATATTGGGCTATAATTCTTTTGGATCTTAGGATGCCCCTAGGGGGAACTGTATGATCACTCTTTGTCAAATGCATCAAATTCAAAGGGCAAGTTTCCTACATCATCTCAAGAAAGGAGGTTTCATGACTTGGTTTATTTACAAGGAGGAGGAGGAAGAATGACAACGGCTTGGTTCGGGGTCGGTTCGGCCAGAACCATAACCACACTACCAAATTTTTGGCCATAACATAACCACACCATGATCACATAAGTCGGTTCGTATCTCGGTTCGGTTCAGAACCACGAAAATAAATTATTTTTTATAAGTCCAAACTCCAACCGTCAAATTGAAAAAAAAAAAAAAAAAAAACTATAAAGAAAAGTCAATAAAAACAAAAAAAATACTATTTACTTAATATCAATTTAGCAAACAATATCCCAACTTCCAAATTCAAAATTCGATTTTAACAAACAATATTATCAAATAGGTCAAGACTCTTACTAGCAAATAGTATCATTATTACTTCAACCATTCTGTTGAAAACTTTATTAACAAATTCATGGGTTCGAGTGTAACAGCAACACCATTTTTGAGATTATAAATGTCATTGGTAAAGTTACAAGACTTGCAAATCCAAGATATCCAAGAAAGTAGAGATAATGAATGAGAAAATAACATAAAAGAGTGGATTAAGCTTCAAGTTGCTAGTTATCTATTCCTCATCATTGATATTTTGCTATTTTTACTCATATTTGACTGAAGACAATAGTTACCTTCTCAATGACGAGCGCCGATGGATCTGTTGAGTGGATGGGTGTTTTGTAACTTTTGTTTCCAATTTTCAGATCTAACATGTAGCCGTGTAGGGTTAAAGAGTTAGAATTAGGTTAATGGGTTATAAGGGTTTACTTATTAATGTTCATTGGGCAAGAATTTTCGGGAAACCCAATTGTCAAAATTGCCCAATTAATTTTGGGAAAAAATAATCAAAATCCCAATTGTCCAATTAATTTTTTTTTAACGGGCTATCAGTTTGGGGTGGGGCGGGACACCGTCGCTAAATACCATACCCGCCCCACCACGAGTCGGATCATTAAAATCAAAACCATAACCACCTATTGTACCATCGGTTCAATTTTTTTTCTCCCCATTTGGTTCGGTTAACTGTGATTTTCGATTTTAACGGTTCGAATTACCATCTCTAAGGAGGAGGTGGAGTATGAGAACAATTTAGAGGAGGCAAAGATATAATTAAAGCAGCAGAGGATAGAGTTGAAAGACAATGAATAAGAAGGTAGAGGACGGAGAGGGGTTGTAAGGAATTGTGGTGGGAGTATGAGAAGGAAGAAAAACATGAGGAAGAACATTATAAGAATTTGGATGATGAATATAATGATCAAGGTGATTTTGGACTAAAAAAACATGCTCATGTGACAAATTTAACAGGCCTTTTGATGGTAAATAGTAAAAGATATGAATATGCTACAGTTTTCCCAGATCGGGAACCTAAAAGCTAACCCCCCCTTTTTTTGGTAACTTAGGTGTCCGAACTTCGTCCGACTAATCTTGAGGAATGACGGTCTTCCCCCGATTCACTATTCGGGTAAATTAGGATGTGGTTACAATTTATACACACTTGGGCAGGACATTCGGGATGCGATTCTCCCCCCTGTGGACCTCCCCTTACGATGTGTGGATAGGACCCCCGGAGGGATGACAAAACGCATTATAACTTTGCCTCCACATGACATCTGCTTTCCAACATAAATGTTGCCTTTCAAGTTCCAACTACCGTGTGGATTCGAACCTCCGATGCTCCATAGAGAACCCTCCTACTTTAACACTGCTCCAAGCCATGGGGGCGCTAAGAACCCCTTTCTTATTATGAGGAATACGGTTCTAACTTCTAACCGTGCCAGAAGGTTTTCCCATTTTAGGCCTACAAGATATGGGAAATAGGGCTTGTTTTGCTGTTACATAACTAATAAAAATCAAATGAGCTACTTTTCACATCTCAGTGCCGCCACCATAATTGATTTACAGTTCCAGAACAGCAGTAACTATAAGTTCAAATTCTATCAAGGGGCCATGCTCAATCATCTCCATCAATATTTCAGTTCACAATCGAATTCAGTCCATCTTAGTGTACCAAACTAGGCTTTCCACGACAGTTTGAAGACACAGACTTTTAAACATCTTTCATATAAAGAAATGCCTTATTGTTTTATGAACAAGCATCTTTATTTAACCCTGCTACACAATCAATACGCCAGCAGGGCCGTGACATGTCTGGACGGTTTTACACCCCTAGTGACATGACGTAATAACCGATCTCAGTAAATGTTATGTCTCCATTCTCAACAAATGTTATGTCTTCTAGAGACCAAATCAAGGTTAATAACAAATAAAAAAGAATTACAGCTAAAAGAATAAATGAATTTATATTTTAGCACAAGTTGGCAATGGCTTCCAAATATTTGCTTCTGCATAGCCAAATTATTAACTGAATATGTTACTTCTAAATGAAGGTCCATATGGAAATGCTTTTGAAACAACAAATTGGGAGGCTCAATAATTATCATTCCCAAATGGAGTATTTCAATACTTCTTTTCTTGTCTTAAATTAAGCACGGGCTATGCAATTATGTCATGATGAATTAGTCCAAGAATAATTCCATTTACTCAAAATCATAAAAAAGAAATTTCATGAACGCCCATTAATCAAACTCTTGCTATACCCAACTCCAAGCAATTTTTCCAATGAAATTGCAAGAATAGTAAACTTAAAGTGCATCAAGTTCTGCACAAAGTCCAGAGAATTACTACAATTACTTGAAATTCGAAATATAATTCCGGCAAAAGTCTTTAATAAAATCCAAAAGCAATTTGTCAAAAATCAGATCAATAAAAAAAAATTTGAAATAAAATCCCCCTACATAAATCATCAAATCTTGATCAAATGAATCGTACCCATAACTATGTTCAGCATAATAGGGAAGATTGGAAAGAAGGGTTTCATCCACATAAAAAATCCAAGCATCTTTCCCATCTCTTTTCAACTCCACACTTAGTGCATAAATTCCAGCCTCATTGGAGACGTATCAAGATCAAATTGATAACCTTTTCCAGTCATGTAATCCTTGATATAATCAGCACATTCTTCTGGAATTCTCTTCCATGGGCTTAAATTATTGGCCTCCACAGCAAATCTCCAACTTGTACACTGCATTTGTAACTCTTCTATAAGACATTTTTTCAACTGGGTTTCGGGGTATTCAATGATCGAAGTCTTCAGATTGACTTTAGAATGGAAGGTTTCTTGAGTAATGGTAAAGGAGCAAAGGGACAAGAAAATAACAATCCGTTTAAAGAAACACATCGTGGAACCAGGAACAAAAAAATATGCTTACAATTCCAAGAACATGATGCTATACTTTTCAAAGGTCAAGGAAAATGACGTAAAAAGGAGGAATGTTCATAAAGAGAGTTAAGCTTTTCTTGATCCACGCAACAATCATTAATCCTTTTTCGTTTTTATTGCGATAATTTGCAAATCGTGGAAGGTGACTAATAGAATTAATGAGGGTATCATAAAATATATATTTGTCTGTACAAACATATATTATGCATGCGTGCGTCGAGTGTTTGTGATCAATTAGGAAAAATCAACAAAGATGTGATTTTTTGCCGGAGGTTTGCTACACGTGCACCAGGTGTGAGATCCCCTTGTAAAGGGAGTGTACACCAGAGTGTTAACTCGGTGTACAAAAAACATTTTCCTTTTTGCCGAGTACAAGCTCAAATTAGATAGTTTCTTCTGGGATGACCGTTAAGTTGGTTAATTATTTTTTGTAGAGGCAGTGGAATAGTTAAAATGAGAGTCAAGACGGGACAAATATGGTAACTTTTATAATCAACTTTTTTTTTTTTTATAAAAAATGTATTGGACATGTCGTCAAATTTGTCTTTGTGAAGATGAGAATAGCTTACATTATTTATGAATAACAATGTTCTTTGATCAAGAACATTCTAACGTGTAACTAAAAATGGAGCTTCTACATTTTGCATACGATCAACTTTTCCATTTTGTTTAGACCTTCTTCATTTTCATTACGAGCACAGTAAGACCCTGTTCAGTAGGGCTTAAAATTCAAATTTTAATCTACTTTAAAATCAACAATTAATTTTAACCATATATTTCATGGGACACACAATTTTTCAACCATATATTCCATTGACTTTTTATTAAAATGTACTAAAATTTTGATTTTAATCCCCAGTGAATAAAGACTGAATTTTCCAATGCTGAGAAATGACTCGACAATGAGATTGGTGGAACCATGGCCTAACTTCACCACAATCTAATCTCATTTGAGGAGTATTGCTTGAAAAACAAATTTCATGATGCACATAAATGAAATCACTTTCTACATAAAAAAATAAGTTCACGTTAGCCAAGAGTTCAAGTATAGAAATAGCTGAACTCCCTCTCGATTCAACCTTACCCTTATTGAACATTGCCCATTGGTAAAAATTAGATCCGTATGCATTTTCATCTAAAATAACCTATGTTTGACTCATATTTATAAATTGTTTATAAATGTTCAACTCACTCTTACCAAATGAAATTCATTGGATTGAATATTAAAAAAATATTCAGAGAAGCATTTTTGTGAGAAAAATAACAACTTGTTCTTCTGTAAAATAATAACGAAGGATGTAGAATTCGATTACAATTTTACGGTAACATAGTAGCACTTTTATACCAAAAGATACAACATCATATATAGGAACACAACAATTCTCTGAGAAGTAAGAAAGTGCCATATGCAAGAAATCGACTCAATGTATTGAAAAAATCTTGAGATAGTATACAAGTTCAAATTTTTTATCGTAATTTAAACATTTGTTTGGTAACTGTTCAAATTTATTTTTAATCATACATTTCGTTAAATTCACAAACTATATTCATTTTTAATCTCATATTCAAGGGACCCATCAAATTTTATCAACTGTTATCGATTTTTAACAGCAGCACACGATCCATAAATTAAAAAATAAACAACTCAGTTTTAAGTAACTTAAGAAAAATGGCAAATGACGTGAAAAGTACGTTGTACAGTACTGTTTGTTGGGATAAATTGAAGTTATAAGTAAAATTATGCTTAGCAAATAAATTCTTTCAGTTGAAGTAAATTTGGCAAATGAAAAAAAAAATTAATAATCTATTTCAGTAATGTTGAAATTTAAAATCATTTAGTTGGTCAATAAGAGGAAGCAACTTGTTTTTTTAGCAAAAAAAAAATGTTTGATAATTCCAAGTTGTTTAATTTGTACAAATAGTCCCCAATGGAAACAAACACCTATCGTTTTACTACTGGCAATATAGTCCCCAGTTGAGCATTCTACGGCAGAAATGGACCTTTCCATCTTGTGTAGTTCAATTTATCCATCAAAATTGTAAGTGCCTTGCACATTCCTTATTGCAATTTCTCGAGTTAAACTGACTGCACTATTCCTTTTTGCAATTTTTGATCCTACAAAGTATTTAAGAATAATGCTATGCTCAAACCAACTAAAGGGTAGGTTCTTATTTTATGGTGTCCATAACAGCTAACTATCCAAAATGTGTTTTCATACAAAAACATGTTAATAGCAAAGAAAAGAATGTCTGTTTTTCTTTTTCGAATATCCATTTCGTTTTACAACTTCAATATGTATAACGCTACAATTCAATATTATAAAATAAATGATAATAAATGAATGGTATGGCTTAAAATATGCCTCAAATTAGATTCAAAATGGCAGCACAGAATCATCGAAACGAAATACATTTTTCAACCCGCTACAAAAAATAAAGCATTCACCAATTCAGAAACAACATAGAAAACACACAATCAAGAAGTCAAAGTCAACAATTAATGTCAAACACATATTTCACAAGATCCACAACTTTTCAACCTCAAATTTCCTTTTACAAAATATACTAAAATATATTTCTTTATTTTTATCTAATCGAACAGGGGCCAAGTAAGGGGCCATGGTCCACTTAGAAGTTGCTCTCAGAGAACACGACAAACAAATTATAAACTGAAACATAAAGTATAGTGATAATAACTTTGGAAAAAATATTCGAACCTACATAAATTTTAAATTAATTAACAGAAATAGTGCAAGCAAACTATTTCCAGTAATTATAGAAATTACAAAGGTAAATTATTCTATACTACAAGGCACTCTAATTAAGCCATAAAAAGCCTTGACAAAAAGGCCACATAATTATTCAACTACAATAAAGTGAGGAAACTAAGGATCTTTTAATAAATTAATGTCTTCTTTTGGATCTTCACATATTTGGGGGATACATACCCAGCTTATTATAGACTTGTGCACATTTTGGAAGAGCTTGTTTCTTGAAGAATCCAAGAGGATTTACGGTGCGTGTGGTGCCATTTACTGTATTGAGTATAAATTTTAATGATGGTTTTACCCATCCTTCAATAGGAATTTCATCACAATCTTTTCTGCCACTTGAAATCAATGTGATTTCACAAAACTCGTTCTTGTGATCACGTTCCACGAGCATGCTATAGAGTCCTTCCGCTCTTGTGTAACCTATCTCAGTAAATGTTATGTCTCCATTCTCCTTGTCTTTGCATTGGAGGCGTAGACTGGCACCTACAAGTCGAGATTTAAGGTATAAATTATGAATTATATCTATTATAATCAATTTTTTCAACTACACATACACCACCGCAAAGAAGATGAATGAATGCACAACAATTGAATTCTTATAACCAAGCATTTCATTGGAGAATTAAGATATAGTCTGTGTCGTTATTGCTACATGCCCATGTCGTAGAATGAAAGAGAAATGATATGTGATAAGAAGTTTAAACCATCCTTAAATTTACTTCTTTAATATGTCTTCTCTTGTGTGTAGGCTCGTGCACAATTAATTTTAAACAAGTGGCTGCAATTCTACATGCTTGATCTTTACTAGCAGTCTAGCATGTTGAACTATCTCATAAACTGTTAAATAAGGAAGTTCAGCAACAATTGAAGCAGCAAATTTAGGTTTTACCAAAAGTTTGCAAATGTGGAAACAAAAAATTTAACTTGAGTAGCCTTTTTTGTTTTTTTTTTTTGGAATAACAAGATATAATATGAGTAGCATTTTGTACGGATTATAATTATATACCTGGGATGAACTCGCTAAGTTCAGTAATGAATCCAGATCTGCATGTGTCACAATAAATCTGTCCCTGAATGTGAAATTGAGAAACTGGAGGTTGGGGAACGTCTTCTGAGTAGATAACGCTAGGAAAAGACAAGAACCATAAAGCTACAACGAAGAGAATTGAAACTTGAATAAACTTTGCCATATTTCTTAGCAAGATCAAGGAATTTCTTTTCCGTGTTTTGTACCTACTCAACATTATTATTTATAGGGAAGTTGGTTGGTTAATATTCTATAGACAGTTATTTCTATGTGGTCAATTTTAGGATCTATTCATTTTTTCTTGGATCTTAATTTAGAATCTTGAAACCGTTTCCTATATTTAACAATATGTATTTTTTAATTTTTTAATTATTTTTAAATTATAAAAAATTTAATCAGAAATCATGAAATTTTTTATTAGGAACTACCTAATTCAATTAAAAGTGACATTTAATAGCATGACATAACAAACTAAAAATTTATTTTATATTGATTTATGTTATTTAAATGTTCAGTTGATGTTATTTTTTTTTTTTTTTTGAAAATTGAATATTGAACAATTACAAAACATGAAGTTACTATATATATATATATATATATAATAGTTAGAGAAATATCATTTTCATATCTCGCAACTCTGACCAGTTTTTCGCTTTCCTTTCGTCTATCTTCCAATTACAAAGTAAAAATGATCTAGGCATATCTCTTAACTTCATATTCCAGCGTAACGGACCACGCATTAAGATCACAAAGATAAAGATTTACCAAAGAAGAAATCAAAACGAAGAGTGTATTCCTGAATCTTGAGCACCTTATCAGATTATTATTTTAGCCTTTTGCATTATTCATTATTAAAATATCAATATTAGCCACATCAATAAAATTAATTTTTTTTTTTTTTTTTTTTTTTATAAAAATTTGTTGTTAGTCTACATTTAATGGTATTCTATTCTAAAAAAACTAAGGGCCGTCCATCACTCACTTTTTTTTTTTTTTTTTTTAAATTCCGTTGGCTATTGACATCTCAAATTTAATTTCCAATTCCAAAAATTTTAAGACTTGACAAATGTTAATTTCTTTTCATTTTAAAAATAAATATAGAGAATATATTATCTTAAAATAGATATTTTAATAATATTAAATGTGGTTATTAAAGTAAAAATGAATTTTATGTTAATAAAATAAATAAAGTGATTATCATAATCAATGTCTATTTTAATAATTGTACACAAGTACAACAATAAATTATTATTTTTTTTTTCAAATACTAAAATGTTGATTTTAATTTATAGAAATTCTCGAAACAAAAAGTTTACCAAACATTTAACTGATTTTTCCTAAGTAAAAATTGGTTCTCTTAAAATCATAACAATAGCAAAATTAGCTGTTTACCTTTTAACCAAAATACATTTTGGGAGGCTTTTTAAATGACATCTAGTACAATGCACCAATTCACCCCTAAAAAGATCCAAGAAGTATGTCACCTTTCATCTTTATATGTTCTAGTCAAGTTGAGTTAATTGTACCAATAATTACTGAACTTATGTCCATGTTTTCAATTGTTCACTGAAATTTAAAATGTTGTATTTTGGCCACTAATTTATCCGAATGTTAAACATTACTTACTGGCATAACATTCGTTTCAAATCTCTAATGCAATTGGAGAGTGGCTAATGAAATGCATATGTGGTATAGTTTCATGTCATTACCAAATTGACATTTGAAAAACGCCTTCTATTGCTCATTATTCTTTGAAAAATATCTTCGATCGCTCACTGAATTTTGATGTGGTTGAATTTTGATCACTTACCTTATGAAACACAACTATGCAATAGATACATTTGTCAACTTCAAGTTGATATATTCAAGTCAAATGTCAATCATTAAAAAGAAATGAAAGAATGCAGATATTTGATTATTTTTTGTAAAGTTAATTTTATTGATATCATTGATAGCGTGTCTTAAAAGTTTTCGATTGTTGTCTCAAAAAACTGTGAGCTTACCAACCATGATCTGTATTAATTTTTTTTTATTTTTTTCATTTTACTTGTAAGAGTGACCATTTTGTCAATATTTTCCGAAAGTGACCATTTTTTTCCCTATTCTTAACCCTGATTCCATTCGAACTTCGACAATTGTTTTTATAGGTTAGGAAAACTAAAAATGATCTTCTTACAGATGTGATTAGTGGAGAAATAGTCTTACTTTATTTTTTCAATTCAAGATGTCTAAAACATCCTTATTGTAAAAAGTCTCTTTTCCTAAACAGGTCAAATCGACCCTAATTAACCCTGTTACAATGGCATATTCCATTCAAATTAACTCTATCGGTCAATAATGATCCTCGAAATTTTTTTGTAGATACTTTCAAATGGACACTAAAATACATAGAATGAGACTTGTTGAAGTAAATTCAAGAAGGGAAAGGACACTGCCAAAGACATAGGAATAAGGCAATAGAGGAGCAAGGAGGATATACTAGGGAATGGAAGAGGGTCATCCCTAAAAGTGGGATGGACTAGGGTAAGGAATGAGAGAAATTATAGTATCGTTGAGTATATTAAAATATGCTTAAATAATTTTATTTTGAGGACATCGAATTTTTTTTTTCCGAAGATTAACTACTTAAAAATAGTTAATAGTCTAAGTTTGCCAAATAGACGGGTGCTTGTACAACGTACTTATAAGTAACTTTTTACTCTAAAAAAGTTCTTAAATAACTGAAATAATATCAAAAACTAAAATTAAAACATTTCTAACTTAAAAGTAATAATTACTGTAAATAAATAAATAAATCAGAATACTCTTTTTTCTATATATATATATATATATATATATATATATAATCACAATATAAAATTCCTACTCAGTACTCTTCTTAACTATAATTTCTAGTTCTTTTGACAAAATAATATCCCATTTTTTTTTTTTTTTTACAAAATAATATCACATTCAAAGATAGCAAGAGAAATCTTTTGATATTATAAGGATGCCAGGGGTTGTATTCGGCATTTCATATAACACTTTCAAAAAATTTTAAAAACTTTTCTCTGAAATGATTAAAACATGCCATCTGTTATATATAAACTTGGGCTAACTCCATTCTTGCAAATTAGATGGAGTTAGACCCAAGTTCATATATCTCAGATGGCATGTTTTAATCATTTCAGAGAAATCTTTTTGAAAATTTTTTAAAGTGTTATATGAAATGCCGAATACAATCCCTGCCATCCTTATAATATTAAAAGATTTCTCTTACTATCTTTGAATGTGATATTATTAAAAAAAAAAAAAAAAAAAAAAAAAAGGATCACTGTTTTAAGAATTCTTGTCAAGGGAGTACCAGTGGTGTCCTTGCAAGAATGGAGTTAGGCACAATTTCATATATCTCAGATGGCATGTTTTAATCATTTCAGAGAAAAATTTTTGAAAATTTTTGAAAGTGTTATATGAAATGCCGAATACAACCCCTGACATCCTTATAATATCAAAAGATTTCTCTTGCTATCTTTGAATTGATATTATTTTGTAAAAAAAAAAATTCAATTAATAGAAGAAGAAGAAGAATTAGAAAATTTGGATTTAGAAGCTTATTTTGAAGACTTTAAAGAAGCAGAAGTAGAAATATGTTTGGATTTTGTTGAAATTGAAAGAATATATGATTTATTAGTAACAGAACAAGACATAGAAAATATGATAAGTAAATTAGAAAAATTGAAAATTTTAGGAGAAAATGTTTTAAAATATTTGGAAAAAGACAAGGTTTTATGTGAGCTAAAAATTAAAAATCCCGAATATATAATTAAGACTAAAAATATTGAAGCAACAAATCAAGATTTAGAAGATTTTAAAATGCATATTCAAGACTTGTTAAAATTAGGAGTAATTAGAAAATCAGAAAGTCCGCATAGATCAGCAGCTTTTATTGTTAGAAAACATTCAAAAATCATTAGAGGAAAAAGTAGGATGGTTATAAATTATAAAAGACTTAATGATAATACAATAGATTATGCATATACTATTCCAGACAAGACAGTCTTGATAACTAGAATTCAAGAATGTAATATTTTTAGTAAATTTGATCTAAAATCAGGTTTTTGGCAAGTTATGATGCATCCAGATTCGATTAAATGGACAGCTTTTACTAGTCCAGAAGGACATTTTGAATGGCTAGTCATGCCATTTGGATTAAAAAATGCTCCAAGTATTTTTCAAAGAAAGATGGAAGATATTTTTAATAATTCTAAAACTTTTTGGGCTATATGAGGTTGCAATTCTATTCTTTGAAAAATACTTGGAGCATTTTTTTAATCCAAATGGCATGACTAGCCATTCAAAATTCCTTCTGGACAAGTAAAAGCTGTCCATTTAATCGAATTTGGATGCATCTTAACTTGCCAAAAACCTAATTTTAGATCAAATTTACTAAAAATATTACATTCTTGAATTCTAGTTATCAAGACTGTCTTGTCTGGAATAGTATATGCATAATCTATTATGTTATCATTAAGTCTTTTATAATTTATAACCATCCTACTTTTTCCTCTAATGATTTTTGAATGTTTTCTAACAATAAAAGCTGCTGATCTATGCGGACTTTCTGATTTTCTAATTACTCCTAATTTTAACAAGTCTTGAATATGCATTTTAAAATCTTCTAAATCTTGATTTGTTGCTTCAATATTTTTAGTCTTAATTATATATTCGGGATTTTTAATTTTTAGCTCACATAAAACCTTGTCTTTTTCCCAATGTTTTAAAACATTTTCTCCTAAAATTTTCAATTTTTCTGATTTACTTATCATATTTTCTATGTCTTGTTCTATTACTAATAAATCATATATTCTTTCAATTTCAACAAAATTCAAACATATTTCTACTTCTGCTTCTTTAAAGTCTTCAAAATAAGCTTCTAAAAATAAGTTTGACACATGTATCCTGAGCTATCTTCAATGTGCAAATTTACATGCCATTCACCTTCTATTTAGATAATGCTATGATAAATTCAATTATGACGATCAATTTAATTTAATTTTGATGAAAATAAACAGAGAACGGCAACATTATATAGGGAAAATCGAATGCCGCTCAATTGAAATAGGGAGTCATCATGTCAAATTATTTTATTTTGATTTCACTAGTAATTAATATTCTGGATATCATAAAAAAAAACGAGGAACAGGTTGGTACATCATGCCTTAAACTAGACATATTGCTCATTTATTCTAGTGTATGTTTGGCCCCCTATTTTCTCAAAAATTCAATTTTCTAAAACTCATTTTCAATCACGCAATTTCCAATAAAATAATTTTACATGCAAATTCAAAATTTTTCTTTTAATTATTGGGGAAACGTGTCTAAAAAATCAACGCTTACAAGCCCATAAAACAATTTATTTTAGATGGAAGTTGTACTTATTCCATGATAACAGACATTTATTTTATGAAAATTGTCTGCAATCAACAATTAAGTTAAATGATGATCATTAAATTGAAGTAGATGTACCCAATTGAAGTCAAATAAAAGAGTAGCTACCAGATTGAAATCATAGTGAAGATTAGTTAATTGAACAAATTTTTGAAGTACAGTTAATACAAAAAGTATTAAATATGCTTCCAGCGAATAGAATTTATCCTTTTCTAAATTAACACAACGAAAAAACTCTAACAAAACCTAACTCGAATAATAAAGTTGAGATCGACTACGATTTTTCTTCTATAGTAAAATATTGCTGGAAAATTATCTACAGTGACTCGAGAATGTATGTACATCTTCTTTTAGGCAAAGAACTCAACAACTCCTTTTCCAAATCCCACAAATTTAGGTTATTTATTCTCCAAAGAATGATTATTGCAATTTCCAATCATATGTACATGTATCAGCTTAACAATAATATCAGAATGATCTAAATTAAAATTAAACTGTCTAATGATGGAATATAATACATGGGATTTGGAAGCTTGAAAGAACGGTCAGAGATTGAGGAACCCAGTAAATCACTCCATTGATCTCCAGAGTTACCCAGTATCCCATACCCCTCTTCAATCATCTCATCCCTCTTCTGTGTCTTGCATAAATTTGCTGTTTTTTTATGATCCTCAGGGTACCTGCACAATAGCACCAGCATAGTTGATAAAGCTGACTCTAAAGTATTAAAATCGACAACAAGATACAATCTTGTATGGCCAAGTACTGCGTACTTTAGGTTACAAATAATGAAGACGATGCATTCAGCGTGGCGCATGGCTCAGATCGTATCAGTCGACATTATATAAGTTAAAAAGAGAAATGAAACACTAAAAACGGATCAAGATGCAAAAACAAAATGAAAAGTTGGCGACAAAGGGGACTCACTATTGGATCATAATTATATTACCTATTTTAGTTTTCCTCATTTTAGCATCTACAATGCTGGCTGCCCTATATTGCTGTGGTTTAAATTATGGTAACTAATGTATAGCAATTAGGAGTCTATCACCATTAGGGCAGCCGTGTACTTGCCTGTATATAAACACCATCTTCTCCATCTTCATAATTAATATATTAATAAAAGAAGTTCACCAGAATTTTTCCAACCACTTTATGATATCAGAGCTTTACGCTTAAACAAGCCTCGATTAATGGCCTCAATCGATTCTTCCAGCATGGTCCGCAACGCCAACCCAACACCCAGCAACGCCAACTCAACACCCTCTCCCACCGTTCCAGATCCTCCTATCGTTATCAATGCTCACGCCCAACTTCCTATCAAACTTACCCCAACGAATTTCCCTGCCTGGCACCTTCAGTTCCACAGCCTGCTGGTAGGCTTTGATTTACTGGGTTTTGTTGATGGCACGCTTCCCTGCCCAGCGCGAACTGTAAGCGCCCTAGATGAAACCGCCACTTTCAACCCAGAATACACACACTGGGTCAGACAGGACAAGCTTCTCCTCAATGACATCGTCAGTTCCCTCTCTCCGAACTTAGTCTCCTTCATCGCAGCAGCAGGCACGTCACGTGAAGCATGGGTAACAATCACTAATACTTACGCTAGACCCTCACGTGGACGTATTATGCACCTCAAACATGCTCTCGGTAATTTGCAGAAGGGCTATGCTACCATGACAGGAATATATGCATGGGGTAAAAAGTATTGTGGACAATCTGACTCTCATGAACTCCTCGTCTGATCCCGACGAATTGGTCCTTCATATCCTTCGCGGTCTTGGCTTAGAATATAATGGATTGGCAGACGCTGTTCGTGCTCGTGATACATCCATCACGTTTGACGAATTGCATGAAAAACTGGTTACCCGAGAATCTCAGCTCCAACCCCATCCGTCTGCCTCTCCCTCTCCCTCTCCCTTCCAGCCGGTTACGGTGAACCTCACAACTCGCTCCTCCTCCACCACATGGTCCCACCATCCTCCCCCGAGTGGTTCTCGAACCTCCTATTCCCATCAGCTGCGATCCTTCTCCAATAACCCCAGACCCCGCAACACCAGCATCCCAACTTACCCATCTCGCCCGTATCTTGGCAAGTGCCAACTCTGTGGGGCACCTGGTCATTCCGCAAAACACTATACTGCCTTTCATCATTCACTAGTCGCCTCTTCCCCACACACCACCAGCCAGCATCGTCCTTACCAGGCTAATCTGGCCGCTCACGCTTCTGCCCAGCCACCTCAAGATTGGCTCCTTGACTTCGTGCATCCCACCACATAACCAATGATCTTGGCAACCTTGCACTCCATTCCAACTACTCTGGTCCCGACGATGTTCAGATTGGTGACGATAATGGTTTACACATTACACACACTGGCCACTCTCATTTTAATTCTCACAATTCTAAGTTTCGCTTATCTAATATTCTGCGTGTTCCCCATATTGCTCGAAATCTGGTCTCCGTCTCTCAGTTCTGTTCCCAAAATAACACCAGCATTGAGTTCTTACCTACCTCTTTTGTTGTGAAAAACTTGCAGACCGGAACTCTAATTTTGCGCGGCCCAGTTAAGGACGGCGTGTACGCACTCTCATTCACTTCTTCTACACCAGTGGCTGCCTTCTCTTCTATCTCCACCAACCTTGATACCTGGCATCTTCGCTTGGGGCATCTCAACGCCAAAATTTTACGTCATTTAGTGTCTAGCAAATCTTTGTCTTTATCGTCGTTTAAGCACTCATTCTCCAATTGTAATTCATGCGATTGCAATAAGGGTCACAAGTTACCATTTTCCAACTCTATTTTGTCCAGCTCTCATGCATTACAACTTATTTTCTCTGATGTATGGACATCTCCAATAGTCTCTACCGAGGGCTATAAATATTATGTTGTGTTTATCGACCACTTTACTAAGTATGTCTAGCTCTACCCTTTAAAGAAAAAAAATCTGATGTTCATGACACCTTTATCTGCTTTCGTGGCCTTGTCGAAAATTTTTTTAACGCTTCCATCAAGACTTTATTTACGGACAATGGTGGTGAATACGTCGCTCTCGCCCCCTACCTTTCGGCCAATGGCATTAGCCACCTCACTTCCTCCCCTCATACACCCGAACACAATGGTTATACTGAACGGCGCCATCGCCACGTTGTTGAAACTGGTTTGGCGCTTCTTCAACATGCCTCCATTCCGTCCCATTTTTGGCCTTATGCTTTCACCACTGCCACCTATCTCATTAACCGGCTCCCTAAAATCAACCTTCGCTGTCTTACTTCCTATGAAAAACTCTACCACTCTCCCCCAAATTTTTCCAAACTCCGTGTCTTTGGGTGCCTTTGCTACCCTTGGCTTCGCCCGTATACTGCTCACAAGCTTGAGTCTCGCTCCAAGCCTTGTGTCTTCCTTGGTTATAGTCCCTCTCAAAGTGCTTACTACTGCCTTCATCGCCCCACTGGTCGTGTCTATACAAGTCGCCATGTAAAATTTGTCGAACACATTTTTCCCTTCACTTCACCTGTCTCTGTCCGTGCCCCAGCTTCTGTCCCAGCCCCAGCCCCAGTTTCTGCTCCCCCGCTCCTTTCCTCCTCTCCCCCAGTCACTGGTGTCGATGGTTGTTTTCATAGAGTGCGTCTCCAACCCTCCGCCGCTGTGCCCACCGACTTGGGCTCCACACCTGCCGCTTCCATTTTCATATCCCCAGGTACCCCCACTTCTTTTCCATCTTTTGCATCCATGCCCACCCCTCCCCTTCCCCAACTGGCTCCACGCCACATTCCTCCACCACCTCTCCGCTTCCCTCCACTTCCCACCTCACTCCTTCACCTCATTCCCCAGAGCTTTTGCGGCCCACTCGATGCCTTGCCCAGCTCCTGAACTCCCCTCCTCCTTCTGTTCCTCTACTGTCCCCTGAACCCAGCTATCCATCTCCACCTCCACCTCCACCTCCAGCTCCTGCCATCCCCACTCTTCGATCTCCTCCTCTCGCCAGCCCTGTTGCACCTCCCCCTTCGCGCCCTCCCTCTCTCTATCCTATGCTTACCCGCAGTAGAACAGCTCACCTTGCCTCCGCCACTACCTGCCAACTCCCTCGTGAGCCTTCCACTGTCTTTCAAGCTCTGAAGGACCCGCATTGGCGCTCCGCTATGTGTGATGAGTACAATGCTCTCCTTAAAAATGGCACCTGGACCCTTGTGCCTCGTGACTCCTCTCATAATGTCATTGGTTGCAAATGGATTTTTCGCATTAAACGAACGGCTGATGGGTCTCTTGATAAATATAAAGCGCGCCTGGTCGCCAAAGGTTTTCACCAACGCCCCGGCCTGGACTTCTGTGATACTTTCAGTCCCGTTGTCAAACCCTCTACCATTCGCCTGATCCTTTCACTTACTGTTATACATGGCTGGCACCTCAATCAACTCGACGTCAATAATGCCTTTTTACATGGCTCTTTATCTGAGAATGTTTTCATGCAGCAACCACTGGGGTTTATCAATCAGCAATTTCCAGATTTTGTTTGTCACCTCCAACGGTCTCTTTATGGTCTCAAACAAGCTCCTTGTGCTTGGTACTCTGAACTTAAGCATTTTTTGGTCAGTATTGGTTTTCATAGTTCGAAGGCTGACACGTCTTTGTTCTTTCTCCGCCAACGGACTACAATGCTTTTTCTTGTTGTCTACGTCGATGACATTATTCTTACTGGTAACTCCTCTTCAGCCATTGCTTCCTGTGTTCAGAAGCTTGCTGCTCGATTTTCTATCAAAGATATAGGTGCACTTTCTTATTTTCTTGGCATGGAAGTCCTTCCCAACTCACATGGTCTTTTTCTATCACAGTGCAAATATATCCTTGACTTACTTGATAGATCGGGGATGCTATCATCTAAGCCAGTCGTTAGTCCTATGCCGTCCTCACATGTACCTGCTCTACATGAGGGTGAACCTCTGGCATGTCCATCTGAGTATCGTTCTGTTCTTGGTGCCTTGCAATATCTATCTTTAACCCGGACTGATGTTGCCTTTGTTGTCAACAATCTCTCCTAGTTCATGCACTCTCCCACATCTGTCCATTGGTCTGCTCTTAAGCGTGTGTTGCGGTACTTGCATGGTACTCTTGATCATGGTCTTTTGCTTCGCCGCCATTCACCTCTCTCTCTTCATGCCTTTTCTGATGCTGATTGGGGGTGCAATGTTACTGATCGTACTTCGACTGGTGCTTACATTGTTTTTCTTGGCTCTAATTCGATCTCCTGGAGCTCTAAAAAGCAGAGCACTGTTGCTCGCTCGTCGACGGAGGCTGAGTATCGTTCTATTGATGCTACCACTGCCGCGATCTCCTGGCTTCAGGCCCTTCTTCATGAAATTGGCTACACCATGCCCTCCACTCCTGTCATCTACTCAGATAATGTTGGGGCTACCTACCTGTGTGCTAATCCGGTCTTCCATTCTAGAATGAAACACATTGCTCTTGATTTTCACTTTGTTCGCGAAAAGGTGCAATCTAGTCAACTTCGTGTGACTCATGTCTCGGGTGCTGATCAATTAGCTGACAGCTTGACTGAGCCGGTCCTTGGTTCTAGCCTTTCCAGCATTCAATTCAAGATTGGCGTCCATCCGTCCTCCATCTTGAGGGGGCATATTGGATCATAATTATATTACCTATTTTAGTTTTCCTTATTTTAGCATCTACAATGCTAGCTGCCCTATATTGCTGTGGTTTAAATTATGGTAACTAATGCAATTAGGAGTCTATCACCATTAGGGCAGCCGTGTACATGCCTGTATATAAAAACCATCTTCTCCATCTTCATAATTAATATATTAATAACGTTCACCAGAATTTTTCCAACCACTTTACTCACCCTCAAAGCTAAAGTAATCTTCAATGTTGACTGCTTCCAAGTATCATATGTGAGCAAATTGTGAAAAGAAGCAGATTAAAAAGTAGAATGTTTCTTTTTAGTCTCTAAGTAGATTTTGACAAAAAAGAAAAGGAAATTATTAAAAAAGTAGAAACTGGGAAAAATACACTCTAATCAAACCCGAAAACCCCACCACAAATGGGGGAAAAAGATTTACTCTTTTTCACTATCAACTCACCTATGGCAACAAATTACTCAACCACCTAGCTTGGGTTGCAATCCTTTTCTAAACCTCACAGGCCAATGATAGAATTCTCTTTATTCATCAACAATCGAGTAATAGTTTGAGATCCAAAATTCTGTTTTATCATCAATCCAATCCCGTTCAAGTTTTTTTCCGTTTTCTCATCAATCTCAAGAGTTATCCCACTCTTCATTTGTGGAAGATTGATATGAAGCCAGATTAGCATGACCTACGCACAGTCCAATAATTTTTGTATATCATTAATCTAGGTCCTCATGGGCATAAATTAGTTGACATGTCCATGTGGAAAACTAAATGCACTCTCTTTAATTATTCAATAAACAAGTTCCATTTCTTTTCCAAAGAAGAAGAGAGCATAGGCTATTTAGCGTCCCCTGATGGCAATCATGAATATCTCACCCAATCAAAAGCCACTAGTAATGATTTAGAACCTATGTGCTAACATTGGTGATCACGAAACTGGAATTTTGCAGTGTATTAAATATTAACATCCCACACAAGAACTCACCATTGATGATGATTTTTGAATGTGAATTACAAACTCACTTAATGTTGGCGTAGTGTCTAACTTAATACACTCTAAGAGCCAATGTAGTTGTGATTTTTTTTAAGGTGTTAATTCTAATCAAGGATGATGATGAGCTTTAAACAAACACTTCCAAGATCCTTTGGAAGAATAACAACAATGAATCAAGAATAAAATCAATTTCTAATTTTTGTGAGAAAACTGAACTTTGAGCTTGAAGAGGAGAAGAAGGAAAAAACGTGAATAATTAATTGAAATGTTTTGTTGATATGATCCACCTTACAACTGACCATTCACTTGATTATATATCAAAATGTAAGTAAGCTTACAAGTTAACTTAAAGGTACTAAAATGTCAGCAAAACAATGAACAAAACAAGGCAACCATAACACAACTTGCAACAATAATAATTAACATAAAAACGTGTCTTTGGAGATTGAATGAAGTGTTCACATTAGCCTTCAATCTCCTCATTGAAGCTTCCATTTAACACTCCAATTAGATTCTCCAACTCTTCAAAACGATCCTTTGCAAGAGGCTCAGTGAACTGGTCTGCCAACTGAACTTGAGATGGACAATATTGCAAATGAACCTCATCTTCTTTTTCAGCTTCCCTGATGACATGAAATTTGACTTTGATGTGCTTTGTTCTTCCATGATTGACTGAATTTTTGGCCAAAGAAATAGCTGACTGATTATCAACTAAAATTGATGTAGGATTATCTAGATTTTGATGCAAGTTCTTAGTATTTTCCTCAGTCAAACCGTCTGATTTACAGCTGATGATGCAGCCACATACTCTGCCTCAGCTATTGATTGAGCTATTATATCTTGCTTCTTTGAATTCCAACAGAATGCACCAGATCCCAGAGAAAATAAGCATCCAGAAGTGCTCTTCATATCATCCACTGAACCAGCCCAATCATTATCTGAGTAGGCAAATAAATTTGATCAAACTCCTCATTTATAGTAAATACCATGCTTGAGAGTGCCTCTGATGTATCTGAATACTCTTTTGGCAGTAGCAAAGTGAGTTTGCGAAGGATTGGATATAAATCTGGATAGTAAACTTGCAACATGCATTAAATTAGATCTTGTTGAAGTTAAATACAACAAACTCCCAACAAAACTTCTAAAATTTCTTTCATTTGCTGGCTGATCTCCATCATCTTTTGATAATTTTGTATTTAATGCTATAGGCGTATTTACTGGCTTGCAATCCATCATTTTGAACCTCTTCAAAATATCAGTAGCATATTTGTGTTGTGACATAAAATCCTATCAGACCTCTGTTCAAATTCAATCCAAAGAAAATACTTCATTTCTCCCAGGTTTATCATCTCGAACTCCTCCTCAAGATCAACTGTGATTGATTGAATCAATTCAACATCATTTCCAGTGATTAAAAGGTCATCTACATACAATGAGATGATCAAAATATTTCCTCGACAGTCTGATTTCACATAAAGAGTGTGTTCACTTTCACTCTTTTGAAATCCATTGCCACACAAATAGCCATCAATGCTGCTATACCAAGCTCTTGGAGCTTGTTTCAAGCCATACAAATCCTTTCTTAACTTGCACATATGATCAGGTATAGACTTTGAAATAAAACCATCAGGTTGTTCCACGAACACATCCTCTTCAAGCTGATGAATTTTTCATCTCTTTTGAGCAGCCAATACAAACAACAAAATGATAGTATCATATCTTGCAACTGGAATAAAAGTTTCAAAGTAATCAACTCCACATTCTTGTGCAAAACTTTTGGCAACCAATCTGGCATTATACCTGTAGATTGAACCGTGAGGATTCATCTTAGCTTTGTAAATCCATTTAACTCCAATCACTTTCTTATTAGATGACCTTGGCACCATCAAACCATGTTTCATTCTTTTGAATCATTTTTATCTCATCCATTGCTTCAACCCATTCATTATGTTTTGCAGCTTCATCATAGCTATTTGGCTCAACAATAGCTATTTAACATCTTTCATAAACTTCATTCAATGGTCTAGTACCTCTAGGAGGTGGATTAGAGCTTGATGTGGACTCAAATGATCCATCATTTGATGTACTGGACTCCAATACAGGTTGCCGATCTTCTGGTTCAGTTACTGGAAAATTCTGTTGCACTATTGGCACTGATATTTGAGGTTGCTGTGATTCATCTTCTTCCCACTTCCACTTAGCATTTTCATCAACTTTTATATCTCTTGAAATTGAAATGCATTCAGTTTCCAGATTATATACTCTATAGCCTTTTGATTGTAAGCTATAGCCAAGAAAAATTCCTTTCATAGCTTTGTTATCCAATTTACCTCTCTTGTTATCTGAAACATGAATGTAGCACAGAGATCCAATCACTTTAAGGTGTTTTGCAGTAGGTTTTAAACCACTCCAAGCTTCAATAGGAGTCTTGCCTTTTATAGCTTTAGTTCCAAGTCTATTTTGCAAATAGACTTATGTATAGACTGCCTCTGCCCAGAATTTCTTTGGCAAATCCTTCTCAGCCATCATGTTTCTAGCCATTTCCATAACTGATCTATTCTTCCTTTCAGCTACTCCATTTTGCTGTGGAGTATATGGTACTGAAAGCTGATGATGAACACCACGCTCTCCATAAAACTGATCAAACATTTTCGAGGTATACTCCTTGCCATTATCAGATCTTAACATTTGAATTTTACATCCTAACTGACCTTCAACCAATGCTTTGAACTTCTTAAAAATGTGAAACATATCTGATTTATGTTTCATAAAATACACCCAAAACATCATTGTGTAATCATCAATTAAGAGTACAAAATACAAATTTTGACTCAATGAGGATGTTCTTATAGGTCCACAGATATCAGTGTGTATTAGCTGTAATTTCTGAGTTGCTCTCCATGCTCCACCAGTTGGAAATGCTTCTCTATGCATCTTCCTATAGTTACAACCCTCACAAACTCCTCCTGGCTCATTAATTTCAGGAAAATTCCTTAGAAGACCTTGAGAATGAAGGTATGCTAAGGATTTAAAGTTATAATGGCCATATCTCTTATGCCACAAATTCGATTCATCAAACTTTAGTTCAGCAGAATTTACAATCACATTTTTCTAATAGATACTAAAACTCTTATTCCTCATTGGCACATAAGCAATTTCAACATCATGTGAATCAAGTATTTGACACAAATTATCTTTGAAAAATAGTGAGTATCCATTTTGAACCATCTGTCCAATACTTAAAAAGATTTGAACTCAAACCAGGTACAAGTAAAACATTATCAATATACTTCATACCTTTCTTGGTTTGAACAGCAATGGTTCCAACTCCCTTGGCGGGTACCACCTCACTATTTCCCATTTTGATTGTTGCCTTGCAATCTGGATTCAGGTTACAAAAGATCTCCTCTTTGCTTGTCATATGATATGTGCAAACACTGTCTATAAACCATGAATCTCCTTCACCGTGTTTGTCACATGGAATGCCAGGAATAAATGATCATTAGCCTTTTTTTTTCAGTAGCCAATGAAGCTTGTTGTTGTTGATTTCTGGGCTGATGAAGGACTGGAGTCTTATTTGATCGATTACTAAAGCAGTGCTTTTTAGGATGTCCCACTTTATTGCATACTCTGCATTTGTGTACTTTCCAACAAAATTTATCTCCATGTCATGATTTACCACAAACACCACATGGAGGATAAGATACTACTGGTTTGCTGCTACTTCTTTCATTTTTCTTGCATCAAATTGCTTCTTTCCAAAATTACCTTTGGAATGCTGAGGTCTATGCTTGGCTGCAAATGCATTTTCATTTGATTTCTCATTCCTTGATGCAACTCTTTGTTCATAATCCAGTAAGGCACCTGTTAGCTCAGTTAAAGTGTGGCTTGATAGATCATTTGTACGTTCAATAGCTATTGTCATAGCATCATATTTTTCAAGCAAGGTGATCAACACTTTTTGAACCACTCTTTTGTCTGTCATCTTCTCCCCATCCAATTTGATCTGATTTACAACATCAACTACCCTTGAAGTATAGTCTTTAACCTTCTCAGACTCCTTCATTCTGAGGTTTTCATACTCTCTTGTCAAAGCTTGTAATCTTACAGCCCTGACCTTCTCATATCCTTTGAACTCTTCTTCAAGTTTATCTTAGGCTTACTTGGCTGTAGTTGTAGCCACTATTCTGGGAAAAATTTCCTCTGAAACGACTATGAACAGGAAAGACAAGGCTTTTATGTTCTTCATAAATTGATCTTTTTGCTATTTCACTTGAGCAGCAGTGTAGTTTCCCTCAACTTCAGGTTTATCATAACCCTGCTCAATCACATCATATAAATCGTGTGCCATAAAAAATGCTTTTATTTTAACTGATCAAAAGTTATAGCTTTCACCATTAAAAACAGCAGGTAAAGGCAATGAGGATGAGCTTGAGCCAGACATGTTTACTTCTCAAAATGTCGTATTTGATAATACTGGATTCAAGGAAAATACCGAATTTTTACAGAACTTACAGGATTTGGTGTATAGAAAATACCGGATTTAGAAGGTTAATACCGGATTTAGAAATACTGTATGTGATTACCTGATTTGGAAAGAGTGGATTTGAGAATATCGTATTTGGAAATACCGGATTTTGAAGACAAACACCGAATTTAGAGGTACGGTATGAGGTTACCGGATTTTGGGATATTGGATTTGAGATTACCTGATTTTGGGAACTTACCGTTTTTGGTAAAGAAAATACCGGATATAGGAAATGATCTTTTAACTTACCGGATTTAGGCTTAATAGATTCCCTTGCTTATCGTATTTAAGCTGTTTCCTGAAACACCTACCGATTTTCTTCCTTATTCTTCCTCAGGCTCTCAGGTCTCTTTTCCAATGATCTATAGCTCTAATACCACTTGTTAGCTCTAATCAAGGATGATGATGAGCTTTAAACAAACACTTCCAAGATCATTTGGAAGAATAACAACAATGAATGAAGAATAAAATCAATTTCCGATTTTTGTGAGAAAACTGAACTTTGAGCTTGGAGAGGAGAAGAAGGAAAAAACGTGAGTAATCAATTGAAATGTTTTGTTGATATGATCCACCTTACAACTGACCATACACTTGATTATATATCAAAATGCAAGTAAGCTTATAAGTTAACTTAAAGGTACTAAAATGTCAGCAGAACAGTGAACAAAACAAGGCAACCATAACATAACTTGCAATAACAATAATTAACATAAAAACATGTCTTTGGAGGTTGAATGAAGTCTTCACATTACCCTTCATAATGTTTAACAGAAAGATTATGAAAATGCTTTGGAAGTATTTCAACAAAGTTTCAGCAATGTTGTGTACTTTATGTGAGTCAAGTATGTTGTTGGAATCACGAGTGCAAGCAAAAAATTTGGAGTCTCAGACAAGGAATAAAAATGAAACAATTGTAAAGAATATCAAAAACGATAAAGTGTCACTTTTAGTAGAGAGGAGGAAAATATTTCTGGGGGTTGGTAAAAAAATTCAAGGATAGAAAGAAATGCCGCTAAGCCCCCAACAATAAAGTAGTTATTTTTAGATGAGCCAATGATCCAAGTTGAGTCTTAAGGATAATTCTAATCTGTCTAGGTCAATGATAACAAAATATGAGGGTTCATAGGCTTTTTCCTAAGTTTTCTAAAACGTGGGATCATTCATCCGAGGGAATCTTTGTAGATAAAAAAATTGGTTTACCAACCAATATTGGGCTATAATTCTTTTGGATCTTAGGATGACCCTAGGGGGAACTGTATAATCACTCTTTGTCAATTGCATCAAATTCAAAGGGAAAGTTTCCTACATCATGTCAAGAAAGAAGGTTTTATGATTTGGTTTATTTACAAGGAGGAGGAGGAGGAGGAGAAATGACAACGTTCGGTTCGGGGTCAGTTCTGCAAGAACCATAACCGCACCACCAAATTTTTGGCCATAACTTAACCGCACCATGATCACGTAAGTCGGTTCGTATCTAGATTCGGTTAAGAACCACGAAAATAAATTATTTTTTATAAGTCCAAACTCCAACCGTCAAATTGAAAAAAAAAAAAAAAAACTATAAAGAAAAGTCAATAAAAACAAAATAGAATTTACTTAATATCAATTTAGTAAACAATATTCCAAATGAAAATGTAAACAATATCCCAACTTCCAAACAATATTATCAAATAGGTCAAGACTCTTACTAGCAAATAGTATCATTATTACTTCAACCATTCTGTTGAAAACTTTGTTAACAAATTCATGGGCTCGAGTGCAACAACAACACCGTTTTTGAGATTATAAATGTCATTGGTAAAGGTACAAGACTTGAAAATCCAAGGCATCTAAGAAAGCAAAGATAATGAATGAGAAAATAACATAAAAGAGTGGATTAAGCTTCAAGTTGCTAATTATCTATTCCTCATCATTAATATTTTGCTCTTTTTACTCATATTTGACTGAAAACAATCATTACCTTCTCAATGGCGAGTGATGAGCCGGTGATGGAAGCTAATGTATAGCAAAGTGCCGACGGATCTGTTGAGTGGATGGGTGTTTTGTAACTTTTGTTTCCAATTTTCAGATCTAACGTGTAGCCGTGTAGGGTTAAATAGTTAGAGTTAGATTAATGGGTTATAAGGTTTTGCTTATTAATGTTTATTGGGCTAGAATTTTTGGGAAACCCAATTGTCAAAATTACCCAATTAATTTTGGGAAAAAATAATGAAAATCTCAAATGTCCAATTAATTTTTTTTAACGGGCTATTGGTTCGGGGTGAGACAGGGCACTGTCGCTAAATACCATACCCGCCCCACCACGAATCGGGTCATTAAAATCAAAATCGTAACCACCCATTGTACCATCGGTTCGATTTTTTTCTCCCCATTTGGTTCGGTTAACTGTGATGTTCGATTTTAACGGTTACCAAGGAGGAGGTGGAGTATGAGAACAATTTAGAGGAGGCAAAGATTTAATTAAAGCTGTAGAGGATAGAGTTGAAAGATAATGAATAGGAGGTAGAGGATGGAGAGGGGTTGTGAGGAGATGTTGATGCAGTGGATTACTTTTAATCTGGAATATGACATTAAAGGAATTGTGGTGGGAGTATGAGAAGGAAGAAAAACATGAGGAAGAACATTATAAAAATTTGAATGATGAATATAATGATCAAGGCGATTTTGGACTAAAAAAACATGCTCATGTGACAAATTTAATAGGTCTTTTGATGGTAAACAGTATAAAAGATATGAATATGCTATAGTTTTCCTAGATGGGGAACCTAAAAGCTAACCCCCCTTTTTTTTGGTAACTTAGGTGTCCGAATTTCACCCGATTAATTTTGAGGAATGACGGCAATCCCCCCGGTTCACCATTCGGGTAAATTCAGATGCGGTCACAACTTATATACACATTCGGGATGCGGTTCTCCTCCCTGTGGACCTCCCCTTACGATGTGTGGATAGGACCCTCGGAGGGATGACAAAGTGCACTATAACTTTGCCTCCACATGACGTTTGTCTTCCAACATAAATGTTGCCTTCCAAGTTCCAACTGCCGTGTAGATTCGAACCTCCGATGCTATGTAGAGAACCCTCCTACTTTAACACTGCGCCAAGCCCGTAGGGGCACTAAGAACCCCTTTCTTATTATGAGGGAATACGGTTCTAACTTCTAACCATGCCAGAAGATTATCTAATTTTAGGTCTACAAGATATGGGAAATAGGGCTTGCTTTGCTGTTACGTTACTAATAAAAATCAAATGAGCTACTTTTCCCAATGCCGCAACCATAATTGATTTACAGTTCCAGAACAGCAGTAACTATAAGTTCAAATTCTATCAAAGGGCCATGCTCAATCATCTCCGTCAATGTTTCAGTTCACAATCGAATCCAGTCCATCTTACTGTACCAAATTAGGCTTTCCACTACAGTTTGAAGACACAGACTTTTAAACATTTTTCATATAAAGAAACGCCTTATTGTTTTATGAACAAGCATCTTTATTTAACCCTGCTACACAATCAGTATGCCAGCAGGGCCGTGACAGGTCTGCGTTGTTTTACACCCCTAGTCCTAGGTGTATCACATCAATAGAAACCTAATGATCAGGGTTAATAACAAATAAAAATGAGTTACAGCTAAAAGAATAAATGAATTTATATTTTAGCACAAGTTGGCAATGGCTTCTAAATATTTTTTTCTCCTTAGCCAAATTATTAACTGAATATGTACTTCTAAATGAAGGTCCATATGGAAATGCTTTTGAAACAACAAATTGGGAGGCTCAATAATTATCATTCCCAAATGGACAGTATCATACAATTCAAATTTTAAAATATTCCTACTCTCAGTATTTCAATACTTCTTTTCTTGTCTTAAATTAAGCAACCTCCCAAACTTGAACTATTGTTTGTCTTCAAACAAGCTGGTGACTTAACTCAACACAAAACATGGTTTAACAACCTGCCGTATCTCAGAATTAGAATTCAGTATTCACATAATGAACAGTTTCAACAGTGCAATGTCAAATCAACTTCCACTTATCATATGCATAACCTGACGTGTGTGTGTGTGTGTGTATGTATACTCATGCAAACATGCTCAGTTTATGATATGTTCAAAGCCCGACATGCAATATTCAAATTTGTCCTTTCTTCGCTCGAGAGATACACACCCCAAACTTATTCTTTTACTCACTTATCCCGGGGTGTGTTCTACAGTTGAGACTTGGTTAGCTTAAGTTCTCACCCTCTATTAGTTTGGATATGTCTCGCGATCACAAGTTTACACTTCAACAAGTAATGATTCTCCTATTTCTTTGATTGTTTCAACCTTCAAGACTAAACTAAGTTACTTGCCTTACATCAAATGTACAATTCTATCAACTAAATGTCATGGGGTACTTTTCTCACTCTATTATTTTTCTTTGCTTTAACACATTCTCATTTGCTTTCTATATAACCCATGTATCAAGCTTTAGGACGATGACTCCCAAATCAGTTGATTTTAGGGCACCAGGTTTGTATCACCCTTCGAGCTTACTTGCTCAAGTTATAAAGCTCGAGAAATGTATTTTCTCTCTTTTCTTTTGACTCTTTCCCTCTTGCTTTCTATATGACCCCTGTATCGAGCTTTAGGCCGATGACTCCCAAATCAGTTGATTTTAGGACACCAGATTTTTATTCATCCTTACAGGCTTACTTGCTCATGTCATAAAGGCTTGAAAACAGTGTTTTTCTCATAAAAATTTATGCAAACCCCTATTTTTTTCTAGACATTTAATTTCAAGAACCAACACCTGATTTCAGACTTTCACCTCATTTTTGTCTCATCAGTCTACACAGTCCACACAACTTAGTTTTCATGCATAGAATCCCTACTCATCTCAATGTTCCCTTGCAATGACTAATCTGTCTTTAAACCACTAAAATAATGGAGTATCTTTAGGCATAGTAGAGGTAATTCAGGTGTAACCTATCATGTTCGAATCTCCTATAAAAATTGAACCCAATCATCAACTTAACATGCTAAACATGAGTCTCGTGCGCAAAAAATGTCAAGTATCACATAAATAAGTATTGGCTAATTTAGATATGCACCATTTCAACTATTCATAGTTCATACCTATTCCAATATTTACACCATTGCCGGCAAGACTATTAAACCCACACACGCACACAAAAGGAGTGAACACAAACAAATTTGGCACATATCGATGAACAACGAATAAGCAATGCATAATTCAATACAAGTACTGAATCCTTAAGTTTGTTCTACAAATTCGACCACCCCTCGAATTTATACAAAACATTGCCCTCAATATGTAAAGTGTAAGATTGAATACAGAATTTGAAGGGCAAAGCTTATACAAAATAAAATATGGAAGGTTAATAAAAAACTCCCCTGATCAGTACGGCGGTGGTGGTAAAGACGGCGGGAAAAGAACTAGGTCTAGCTGTGCTATCGCTCGGTGGTGAATGTCACTCTCTTTCTACTTGATGAAATCCTGTGAGAGTGTAAATGACGAATATTAGCTGGCATACTAGAAATAGATATAATAGATGAAACGATGACTTATAACTACTTAAAATGTAAGAAATAATGAAAAAAATAAAATAAAAAAAATCCTAAGCTAATGCATAAAACAAAATAAATAAAAAGGTAGAATTGTTGGGTTGCCTCCCAACCAGCGCTCGATTTAAATTCTAGAGCTCGACTTTTGTACAAGCATTTCACGACACTTTGAATATGGTTTTGGAAGTCCTGCTTAGTTTGCTCAATATGACTTTATTCCATATTGCAACTTTCCTCCAAATTTTAACCTTACCATTCTCCAAGTAGTATGACTTTCCCTCATTACCCATTTCAAACTCGACAATGTAAACCTCAATCTCCTCATAAGGTTTAATGACAAAATCAATTTTTGAGCAAATGATAAAGTTGAGGGATTGTATGCTAATTTCCTCTTCTTTGAATGCCACAAGTTCTTTTTCACCTAATATGATTAATTTCTCGCTCTTTTCATTCTCCTCTTCTTTAATTGAATTTTTCTCATGTTCAATGTCCATATTCAAAACTTTTGGCAAGGCAACAATGACATCTTCATGGAGAGTCTTCTCCTCATGTTGTATTTGTAAAAAATCCAGTTGACGTGATTCGCCTAATTGATGTCCATTAACAATCAGTGAAAGAAATAAACCCATAGGTAAATCACCCACATCAAATTGTGGTGAGAGAAATAATGCAACACGTAAGTCACTCAAAACAGTTTCATCAAATTCAAATTCTGTTTGTATATCTCGTAGTCGCTGTCCTATAATGAAATCTCCCACAAACATATCACCTTCATCAATTTCTAGAGCTGCCAATTGTTGTTGTCTTATAATAAAGTCAGATATGAGCATTTTGTTAAAATTAACCACAGTCATTTTTTATCCTATTATTTTTGTTCTTTCATATATCCTGAAAAAGAGAGAAAAAAATAGAACTAAAATGGAACGAAAATAACAACACAAGAATACATGTAGAAGTCCGAATTACTGCCAAGAAAAATAAAATCGAACTAAAACTCAATCCCCGGCAACGGCGCCAAAAACTTGTTCACGAAAATACCGTTCGATTTAAAACCACCGCAAGTGTACGGTCATTACAAGTAATAAAGTGGACTTTTAGAGTCCGGATTGTCGATCCCACAGAGATTGAGTAATTTAATGTTAATTATCTCGACCTTAACCGAAACTAGATGAGTTTTATACTAAATGCTAACCAAACTAAATTATGAAAGCTATTATGGATGAAACGCACTAGGATCACGAATCCCCATGCAACAATCTATTTAAATATTAGTTTTATAATTTGACAACACGATTAAATATTGAAGAATCAATGTTCCTATTGAATTTAACAATCTTTTTCGAGTAATGTTAAACATATTCTATCATGCGATCTGACTATATTTCTATGACGAATACAAACATAAAAGAACGCATTAGCTTTTATGAACACTTAAAGATTCACATAGAGCATAGCGGTATATTTCTATTCCTATCGGACCCTATGGCAATTTATACTACGTCGAATCTATTTTTCTTCTTCCGAATGCATAAAATAGACCATCACATTCATATAATTAACGCGCGCACAGTAATTATATAGAATAAATACGTATAAATTGTTCAAACATCCAAAAACGTGCTTTAATGTCAAAAATATAAAATTAAAAATTAAAATATCATGTTACAAGATTCATCGATCTCCTAGTACAAGAAAAACTAGCCTAGCATGCTAAAGAAAGAAAAACAAAAGAATAAATGTAGAAACGTCATCACCCGAGTAGATATTCAATTAATTCTTTGAAATGATTGATGAATCTTGGCATTATTCCTTGTGTTCTTGCTCTCCAATGTCAAACAAAATCTCTAAAAGTGCGTAGCCCCCTTTTCCTGTCGAGTCTAGGGTTAAAAACCGTCTCAGATTGATTTCCATAAGAGGTTGAATCAAATAAGAAAACCAGAATTTTCATGCCGGGATTGTACCATGCAACCGCATGGTTATAAGCCATGGGACCGCATGGTTAACTAAAATTGATCCCTGGAGTTCTCAGTTTCTTCCATGCAATCGCATGAAAATAACACCATGCGACCGCATTGTTCAACATTTTTTCCGCTAGATAGCGTTCGATATTTTGTCCATAACATTCTTATTCGATGTCCGATTGGGGTGATTCAAAATGATTTAGAAACATAACTCAAAGAGCTGCAACTTTGATTCAGATATCATCTTTCAATTCGATCGTTTACTATGTCAAATATGGGTCTCAATATGAGACTAAAAATCTGTGCATAACTTTTCGATTAGAAATTGATGTGTGATAATACTTTGACGATATTTCATCCCTTTGATGTCTTCTTTCAACCAATTGACTCCTAGTACTCTTGAATCTTCATTACATCATCCGTCACATCTACGGATTGTTTTCATGTTGTTCATTTTGATCTCCGAACTTTCGTTTTCTAACATTTTGGTCAATTTTCGCTCATTTTCACATACTTCTCGTTATTTCCATAAATGTTATCGTGCAAACATAATTTATATTGAATTAAGCCATATTTCAATATACTCATTCACAATTATCCATGTTTTGTGGCCTAAATAAGTGCGCAAAACGCACTTATCACACGGACTATGCAATTATGTCATGATGAATTAGTCCAAGAATAATTCCATTTACTCAAAATCATAAAAAAGAAATTTCATGAACGCCCATTAATCAAACTCTTGCTATACCCAACTCCAAGCAATTTTTCAAATGAAATTGCAAGAATAGTTAACTTAAAGTGAATCAAATTCTGCACAAAGTCCAGAGAATTACTACAATTACTTCAAATTCGAAATATAATTCCAGCAAAAGTCTTTAATAAAATCCAAAAGCAATTTGTCAAAAATCAGATCAATAAAAAAAAATTTGAAATAAAATCCCCCTACATGAATCATCAAATCTTGATCAAATGAATCGTACCCATAACTATGTTCAGCATAATAGGGAAGATTGGATAGAAGGGTTTCATCCACATAAAAAATCCAAGCATCTTTCCCATCTCTTTTCAACTCCACACTTATTGCATAAATTCCAGCCTCATTGGAGACGTATCAAGATCAAATTGATAACCTTTTCCAGTCATGTAATCCTTGATATAGTCAGCACATTCTTCTGGAATTATTGGCCTCCACAGCAAATCTCCAACTTGTACACTGCATTTGTAACTCTTCTATAAGACATTTTTTCAACTGGGTTTCGGGGTATTCAATGATCGAAGTCTTCAGATTGATTTTAGAATGGAAGGTTTTCTTGAGTAATGGCAAAGGAGCAAGGGGACAAGAAAATAACAATCCGTTTAAAGAAACACATCGTGGAACGTGGAAGAAAAAATATGCTTACAATTCCAAGAACATGATGCTATACCTTTCAAAGGTCAAGGAAAATGACATAAAAAGGAGGAATGTTCATAAAGAGAGTTACGCTTTTCTTGATCCAGGCAAGAATCATTAATCCTTTTTCGTTTTTATTGCGATAATTTGCAAATCGTGCAGGGTGACTAATAGAATTAATGAAGGTATCATAAAATATATATTTGTCTGTACATACATATATTATGGATGCGTGCGTGCGTCGAATGTTTGTGATCAATTAGGAAAAATCAACAAAGATGTGGTTTTTTGCCGGAGTTTTGCTACACGTGCACTAGGTGTGAGATCCCCTTGTGAAGGGAGTGTACAACGGAGTATTAACTCGGTGTACAAAAAACATTTTCCTTTTTGCCGAGTACAAGCTCAAAGTAGATAGTTTCTTCTGGGATGACCGTTAAGTTGGTTAATTATTTTTTGTAGAGGCAGTGGAATAGTTAAAATGAGAGTCAAGACGGGACAAATATGGTAACTTTTATAATCAACTTTTTTTATAAGAAATGTATTGGACATGTCGTCGAAATTGTCTTTGTGAAGATGAAAATAGCTTACAATATTTATGAATAACAATGTTCTTTGATCAAGAACATTCTAACGTATAACTAAAACTGGAGCTTCTACATTTTGCATACGATCAACTTTTCCATTTTGTTTAGACCTTCTTCATTTTCATTACGAGCACAGTAAGACGTTGTTCAGTAGGGCTTAAAATTCAAATTTTAATCTACTTTAAAATCAACAATTAATTTTAACCATATATTTCATGGGACACAACTTTTCAACCATACATTCCATTGATTTTTTATTAAAATCTACTAAAATTTTGATTTTAATCCCCAATGAATAAAGACTGAATTTTCCAATGCTGAGAAATGACTCGACAATGAGATTGGTGGAACCATGGCCTAACTTCACCACAATCTAATCTCATATGAGGAGTATTGCTTGAAAAACATATTTCATGATGCACATACATGAAATCACTTTCGACATAAAAAAAAAAAAAAAAAATCACGTTAGCCAAGAGTTCGAGTGTAAAATAGGTGAACTCCCTCTCGATTCAACCTTACCCTTATTGAACATTGTCCATTGGTAAAAATTAGATCCATATGCATTTTCATCTAAAATAACCTATGTTTGACTCATATTTATAAATTGTTTATAAACGCTCAACTCACTCTTACCAAATGAAATTCATTGGATTGAATATTAAAAAGTATTCAGAGAAGCATTGTTGTGAGAAAAATAACAACTTGTTCTTGTGTAAAATAATAACGAAGGATGTAGAATTCGATTACAATTTTACGGTAACATAGTAACACTTTTATACCAAAAGATACAACATCGTATATAGGAACACAACAATTCTCTGAGAAGTAAGAAAGTGCCATATGCAAGAAATTGACACAATGTATTGAAAAAAATCCTAAGATAGTATACAAGTTCAAATCTTTTATCGTAATTTAAACATTTGTTTGGTAACTGTTCAAATTTATTTTTAACCATACATTTCGTTAAATTCACAAACTATATTCAATGTTAATCTCATATTCAAGGGACCCATCAAATTTTATCAGCTGTTATCGATTTTTAACAGCAGCACACGATCCGTAAATTAAAAAATAAACTTAGTTTTAAGGATATGTTCTTATTTTATGGTGTCCATAACAGCTAACTATCCAAAATGTGTTTTCATACAAAAACATGTTAATAGCAAAGAAAAGAATGTCTGTTTTTCTTTTTCGAATATCCATTTCGTTTACAACTTCAATATGTATAAAGCTACAATTCAATATTATAAAATTAATGATGATAAATGAATGGTATGGCTTAAAATATGCCTCAAATTAGATTCAAAATGGCAGCACAGAATCATCGAAGCTAAATACACTTTTCAACCCGCTACAAAAAATAAAGCATTCACCAATTCAGAAGCAACATGGAAAACACACAATTAAGAAGTCAAAGTCAACAATTAATTTTAAACATATATTTCATGGGATCCACAAATTTTCAACCTCAAATTTTCTTTTACAAAATCTACTAAAAATATATTTCTTTATTTTTATCTAATCGAACAGGGGCCAAATAAGGGGCCATGGTGCACTTAGAAGTTGCTCTCAAAGAACGCGACAAACAAATTATAAACTGAAACATAAAGTATCAGGATAATAACTCTGGAAAAAATATTCGAACCTACATAAATTTTACATTAATTAACAGAAATAGTGTAAGCAAACTATTTCCAGTAATTATAGTTTTTCCTCCGAATAACTAAACGGTAGGCTGCACCAAATAATAGAAGAAAATTATAATATATTGCATTTATTGTTTATCTCATAATCGACAAACTTTATTGTCTTACAGAAATTACAGAGAAAAATTATTCTATACTATAAGGCACTCTAATTAGGCCATAAAAAGCTTTGACAAAAAGGCCACATAATTATTCAACTACAACAAAGTGAGGAAACTAAGGATCTTTTAATAAATTAACGTCTTCTTTTGGATCTTCACATATTTGGAGGATACATACCCAGCTTATTATAGACTCGTGCACATTTTGGAAGAGCTTGTTTCTTGAAGAACCCAAGAGGGTTTACGGTGCGTGTGGTGCCATTTACTGTATTGAGCATAAATTTTAATGATGGTTTTACCCATCCTTCAATAGGAATTTCATCGCAATCTTTTCTGCCACTTGAAATCAGTGTGATTTCACAGAACTCGTTCTTGTGATCACGTTCCACGAGCATGCTATAGAGTCCTTCCGCTCTTGTGTAACCTATCTCAGTAAATGTTATGTCTCCATTCTCCTTGTCTTTGCATTGGAGGCGTATACTGGCACCTACAAGTCAAGATTTAAGGTATAAATTATGAATTATATCTATTATAATCAATTTTCTCAACTACACATACACCACCGCAAAGAAGATGAATGAATGCACAACAAAGGAATTCTTATAACCAAGCATTTCATTGGAATATTAAGATAAAGTTTGTGTCGTTATTGCTACATGCCGATGTCGTAGAATCAAAGAGAAATGATATGTGATATGAAGTTTAAACCATCCTTAAATTTAGTTCTTTAATATGTCTTCTCTTGTGTGTAGGCTCGTGCACAATTAATTTTAAACAAGTGGCTGCAATTCTACATGCTTGATCTTTACTAGCAGGCTAGCATGTTGAACTATCTCATAAACTCTTAGATAAGGAAGTTCAGCAACAATTGAAGCAGCAAATTTAGGTTTTACCAAAGTTTTACAAATGTGGAAACAAAAAATTTAACTTGAGTAGCCTTTTTTTTTTGGAATATCAAGATATAATATGAGTAGCATTTTGTACGGATTATAATTATGTACCTGGGATGAACTCGCTAAGTTCAGTAATGAATCCAGATCGGCATGTGTCACAATAAATCTGTCCCTGAATGTGAAATTGAGAAACTGGAGGTTGGGGAACGTCTTCTGAGTAGATGACGCTAGGGAAGGATAAAAAGCATAAAGCTACAATGAAGAGAATTGAAACTTGACTAAACTTTGCCATATTTCTTAGCAAGATCAAAGAATTTCTTTTTTCTGTTTTGTACCAACTCAACATTATTATTTATAGGGAAGTTGGTTGATTAATATTCTATAGACAGTTATTTCTATGTAGTCATTTTTAGGATCTATTCATTTTTTCTTGGATCTTAATTTAGAATCTCGAAACCGTTTCCTATATTTAACAATATGCATTTTTTTTATTTTTAAATTATAAAAAATTTAATCAGAAATCATGAAATTTTTTATTAGGAACTACCTAATTCAATTAAAAGTGACATTTAATAGCATGACTTAACAACCTAAAAATTTATTTTATATTGATTTATGTATTTAAATGTTCAGTTGATGTTATTTTTTTTTTTTTTTTTTTTAAAAATTGAATATTGAACAATTACAAAACATGAAGTTACTATTATATATATATATATATATATATATATATATAGTTAGAAAAATATCGTTTTCATATCCTCTCAAGTCCGACCAGTTTTTCGCTTTCCTTTCGTCTATCTTCCTATTACAAAGTAAAAATGAGAATCCCCCAAAGTAAAAATGATCTAGGCATATCTCTTAACTTCATATTCCAGCGTAACGGACCACGCATTAAGATCACAAAGATAAAGATTTACCAAAGAAGAAATCAAAAAGAAGAGTGTATTCCTGAATCTTGAGCACCTTATCAGATTATTATTTTAGCCTTTTCCATTATTCATTATTAAAATATCAATATTAGCCACATCAATAAAATTATTATTTTTTTCTAAAAATTTGTTGTTAGTCTACATTTATTGGTATTCTATTCTAAAAAAGCTAAGGGCCGTCCATCACTCACTTTTTTTATTTTTTATTTTTTAAATTCCGTTGGCTATTGACATCTCAAATTTAATTTTCAATTCCAAAAATTTTAAGACTTGACAAATGTTAATTTCTTTTCATTTTAAAAATAACTATGGAGAATATATTATCTTAAAATAAATATTTTATTAATATTAAATGTGGTTATTAAAGTAAAAATGAATTTTATATTAATAAAATGCCTAAAGTGATTATCATAATCAATGTTTATTTTAATAATTGTACACAAGTACAACAATAAAATATTTTTTCTTTTCCAAATACTAAAATGTTGATTTTAATTTATAGAAATTCTCGAAACAAAAGTTTACCAAACATTTAACTGATTTTTCCTAAATAAAAATTGGTTCTCTTAAAATCATAACAATAGCAAAATTAGTTGTTTACCTGTAGGGCTATTTTTCACTTTCTAATAGTAACTTTTATTATTAATTATTATAATACACCTTTTAACCAAAATACATTTTGAGAGGCTTTTTAAACGATATATCTAGTACAATGCACCAATACATCCCTAAAAAGATCCAAGAAGTATGTCACCTTTCATCTTTATATGTTCTACTCAAGTTGAGTTCATTGTTCTAATAATTACTGAACTTATGTCCCTATCTTTGATTGTTCACTGAAATTTAAAATATTGTGTTTTGGCCACTAAACTTATACAAACGTTGAACATTACTTACTGGCATAACATTCGTTTCAAATCTCTAATAAAATTGGAGAGTGGCTAATGAAATGCATATGTGGTATTGTTTCATGTCATTACCAAATTGAAATTTGAAAAACGCCTTCTATTGCTCATTATTCTTTGAAAAATATCTTCGATCGTTCATTGAATTTTGACGTGGTCAAATTTTGATCACTTTAACTTATAAAACACAACTATGCAATAGATACATTTGTCAACTTCAAGTTGATATATTCAAGTCAAATGTCAATCATTAAAAAGAAATGAAAGAATGCAGATATTTGATTATCTGTTGTAAAGTTAATTTTATTGATATCATTGATAGCATGTCTTGAAAGTTTTCGATTGTTGTCTCAAAAAACTGTGTGCTTACCATGATCTGAATTAATTATTATTAATTTTTTTTTTTTTTTTTCATTTCACTTGTAAGAGTGAGCATTTTGTCAATATTTTCCGAAAGTGACCATTTTTTCCCTATTCTTAACCCTGATTCCATTCGAACTTCGACTATTGTTTTTATAGGTTAGGAAAACGAAAAATGATCTTCTTACAAATGTGATTAGTAGAGAAATCGTCTTACTCTATTTTTTCAATTCAAGATGTCTTAAACATCCTTATTGTAAAAAGTCTCTTTTCCTAAACAGGTCAAATCGACCCTATCCCTGTTACAATGGCGTATTCCATTCAAATTAACTCTATCGGTCAATATTAATCCTCGAATTTTTTTTGTAGATATTTTCAAATGGATACTAAAATACATAGAATGGGACTTGTTGAAGTAAATTCAAGAAGGGAAAGGACACTGCGAAAGACATAGGAATAAGGCCACAGAGGAGCAAGCAGGGAGAGGGTGGAGCGCACACATGTAGACAAGGACAAGAGTTGGAGGATATACTAGGGAATGGAAGAGGGTCATCCCTAAAAGTGGGGTGGACTAGGGTAAGGAATGAGAGAAATTATAGTATCGTTGAGTATATTAAAATATGCTTATATGATTTTATTTATTATTATTATTTTTTTTGATGATATTGATTTTTTCCCGAAGATTGACTAACGAAAAGCTAATAGTCTAAGTTTTCCAAATAGACGGGTGCTTGTAAAACGTACTTATAAATAGCATTTGACTCTAAAAAATTCTTAAATAACTGAAATAATATCAAAAACTAAAATTAAAACATTTCTAACTCAAAAGTAATAATTACTGTAAATAAATAAATCAGAATACTCTTTTTTCTATATATATTCTACATGTCTTCATAAAAAATTGATTTATTTGAGCTGAATCACCATTCCCATCTCTGTATATTTGCCCATTTAGTAATGCTCTCTCTGTTAAATATAACTTTTTATATGGTAAGTTACGTGCCTTCATAATTAATTGTCATATCGATTGTTGTTAACGACCCCATTCAAGCTGGCTTTTATATCTTCAAGATTTGTTTGTTTCATGTAAATTTTGAAAACCACCCATTACAATTTAGAATTTCGAAATATTTATTGAAAACTTAAAATTAGTTGGATAGTAAGTTTGACACATGTATCCTGAGCTATTTACAATGTGCAAAATTACATGCCATTCACCTTCTATTTAGATAATGCTATGATAAATTCAATTATGACGATCAATTTAATTTAATTTTGATGAAGATAAATAGAGAACGACAACGTTATATAGGAAAAATCGAATGCCGCTCAATTGAAATAGGGAGTCATCATGTCAAATTATTTTATTTTGATTTCACTAGTAATTAATATTCTGGATATCAAAAAAAAACAAGGAATACGTTGGTACATCATGCTAGGGCCACAAGCAAAAATCGTCAAATCGAAAAATCGAACATAAACCGCATTTTAGAAACCGTCGATTTAGTACAACGTGGACCCGTTAACGAAATAGCTTTGAACTGAACCAAATTGGTCAAAAATGGTTTGGTTTATGTTTAAAATTTTAATTGTGGTTTAGAACTAAACTGAGCCGGAGAAAAAAGATATAAAAACAAAATAAAAAAATGATTTTTTTTTTTTTAAATTCATCCAAATATGTAAAAATCAATAGTTTTGTCATTTGTGGGTCTTTTTGTTCATATCTAATTTTCTACTATATATATATATATATATATATATATATTATTATCCAATAATCCTAATTTATATCTAACAATCGCAAGGATGGTTGATGCTTGTATATGCGGAAAGAATTTGTTGCAAACTAAGAAGGAACTTATAGTTCGCGCCAATATTTAGATGAAGTGGAGGCATTGAATGATTCAATGAAAGTTGTAGTAGATAATTTATATTTTCTATTACCATATTTTTGAAGATTCTCTTTATCTATCTATTATCTAATACTATGATGATGTAATGAATGCATTTGTTTGATTATCCAACAATGAATCATGTGTGACAACAATTGATGTTTGAGTATATGAGAGAAATTGAGTTTGTAACAACATATGACGGTAAACTTGTGTAATTGTTATGTTTAGATATTATAAACAATTATTTTGGTTGGTTATTCTCTCTATCTAATTAGTAAATTTTTTCAAATATGATAATCACGAGGTCTTGTTGGATAACGTCATTAGCTTAAAAAAGACGAACACAAACTATGTTTAAGTTTATTGTGATTTCACTTTGATTTAGTTAGAATTTAAATTTATGGTAGATATATTTAGTTTTTTTTTTTTAGATTTATTGCTAGTAAGATAAAAATATATATTGAATTCAATGAATTAATAACGTAAAAATAGATAGTCAAAAAAATATACGATGAAACCGGTGGTTTAAAACCAAATCAAACTGTTAGGTTTAGGTTTGAGTTTTTTTTCAAACCGTTCAAAATGGTTTGGAATGTTTGAATTTTTCTCAAATCGGTTTAACTGTTTGATTTGAAAATCTGTCAAAAATTAGTAAAACTAGACCGCTTACACCACTACATCATGCCTTAAACTAGACATATTGCTCATTTCATCTAGCAAATGTTTTGCCCCTATATTTCCAAAAATTAACTTTTTTAAAACTCATTTTGGACAATGCATTTTCCAATATTTTACTCACAAATCCAAAATCTTTCTTTATTTTTTAATTATTGGAGAAACGTGTCTAAAAATCAATGCTCACGAGCCCATAAAACACTTATTTTTAGATGGAATGATAATAGTAATTTATTTTATGAAAATTGTACCTATTTTAAATTTGCAATCAACAATTAAAGTTAAATTATCATCATTAAATTGAAGTATATGAACCCAATTGAAGTCAAATAAAAGAGTAGCTACCAGATTGAAATGATAGTAAAAGATTGGCTAATCGAATGTTTTTTTGAAGTACATTTAATACTAAAAGTAAAAATATCCCTTTCTGAATTAACACAATGCTATAAGTTAGGCGCCTAAGGAAACACTCTAACAAAACCTAACTTGAATAATAAAGTTGAGATCGACAACAATTTTTCTTCTATAGTAAAATATTGTCCCATTATTATCTACAGTGACTTGAAAATGTATGTACATCTTCTTTTAGACAAAGAACTCAATAACTCTGTTGGGTTTATGGGCCTCCTCTCTATTTTTGGGTATTGGGCCTCTTCAATTGTTTTTGGGCCATGCTGTATTGGGTTTCCGGCTTACTTTTGTATTTGGTAAAACAGGTTTTTGGAAACACGCTTTTACCTTAAGTGGATGATTAATCTTGGCCGTACATGTGACACGCTCATGACCGTTGGATGCGATACTTTTGGGAGATTATATAAGCCTCTCGACTATTCATCTTGTATGTGAACTGTATGTATATCTCTAGGGTTTTCTTTTGTCTTCTCTCTGAGTTCTTCAAACTCTTCATCTTCTTCGATCTTCTGGCTCAATCTTTGTAAATCTGAGTGATGTATTATCGATTGTATTTTGTGTACAATCTTAGATATTGTGAGGGGATTACTTTGTGTAATAGAGGCGAGAGAAAACTATAGTGAAGAAATCTCTGATTTCTTCATACATTCACTATACTATTTCTGAGATTCTTAGTGGATTCGAGCAAGATCTACCTTGTAGATGCTCAATGGGTGAGTAGGCCTTTGGCTGAACATCCAGGCACTTAGGTGTGAAAAATCTATGTGTTCTTCCACTTTCTGCAAAACGTTTTATTGAGGAAAACTTGATTCTGGAACCAACAAGCGGTATCAGAGCCACATTTTAAAAAGAATTCATGTTTTAGCTTTGTTTTTCTTCAAACCCTAGTTTGCAAATCTTAACGTTTTGGAAAATTCTGGAAGGTTTTTTTGAAAACAAATTGTGTTTTCTGTAGTTTTTGGTCAAGATTCGATCCAAATTTTGTTTGGATATCTATGAAGATCTGGGAAACTTTATGATTTTTCAACTGAGTTTTGGTGGTTTCTTGAAAACTTATTCTGAGGGTTAGTGAGTTGACTTGACTCACTTCGATTCTTGTCAGTTTTGTGACTCACTACTAAGTCACATTGAGTTGCTGCGACTCGTTGGGTTCTTGTGTACTATTTTGGACTTCTGAGCTGTTTTGGTATTCCCTTGCTACTCTCTACATTCTGAAACATTGATGTTTCAACTCCGGTATATTCTTTCACACTCTTAATTTTTCAGTCAACTATTGAATTGTTTTTTGTCTAATTCTGATTTGGTTATTAAGGTAATAGAATCTAGCATTATTTTCCTTTGTCCAAAGCTCCTGCGAGGATCTGGGAATCTGAGGGAGTGGTGTATCAAACGATTCTTCACTTCTTAAACCTATTGAGTTGACACCCTGACTTGAAAATTAATTGTTTACTTGATCATGCATGCTAATTCTCTGTATAATTTTTCATTTTGGAATATATACATCTGAATATTGTTTGGAGATTGCATGTTAAGAAATTTCCTTACTCTATCCTCTACTGAAATTAGCATATACTATAGATTTCTTATACTGCTTGAATTGGAAATACTTGGTGCATTACTTAATTTTGTTTTTTGATCTTATCTACAATTATGTCAATTGCATACAAATTTGAAGTTGAAATCTGGAAAGGCACTCGAGACTTTAGTATCTAACGCCAAAAAATAAAGGCTCTGTTGTTACAACAGAGGTATGCTGGTGCCTTTGATGGGATATGGGGTACTGAAATTAGTGCGTATAAGAGACATGAATTAGATGAGATTGCATAGAGTTCCATCTTTCTTCATCTGTCTGATAATGTGTTAAGAAAAGTGAGAGAAACTACTACTACTCAGGCTTTATGGACTAAGTTAGAATCTCTGTACTTAATTAAGTCAATGCCAAATAAATGTTTTCTCCTAAGACAATTCTACAACTTCAAATTTGATACCTCCTCTACTTTGGAAGAAAACATTTATAAGTTCACCAAACTAATTCAAGATTTGGCCAACTGTGATGAAGAAATCCCTGATGATCAACAAATTGTTGCTTTACTGAATTCCTTAATTGATAAATATAAGGATCTCATAAATGCACTAAAATATGGGAGAGAAGATCTTATCATTGATATAATCACCTCAGCATTGAGATATAGGGAATTTGAATTGAAAATAGAGTCTAAGGATCTTAAATTTGGCGAGGGATTAAATGTAAGAGAGAAGCTGAACCAAAGCAAAAAGAATAATCAATGCAATTTTAACTCACACAGAAAGGGAATATTCCAGAATTCTAGATTCAAAGATAAGAATAAGAATCAATTGAAACATAAAGGTCAAGTCAAGAAATGTTATTACTGTGGAAAGACTGGACATTTTATATAAAAAAATGTTTTAAAAAGATATATGATATGAAGGATAAATTTAACTTTGATGGATCTGCAGCAATTCCCTGCAATAATGAATGAGATATTCAAGGAGTTGTCCTTGTTACTTCAACCAAAAGAAACCCAAATGAATGGTTTCTTGATTCTGGTTGCTCTTTTCACATATGTCCTGTAACGACCCGGACCTTGCACCCAAGTCGTTATATCATACATATTGTCCACTTTGGGGTGGGCAGAGCCCACTTATCCTCTCATGGCTTTCTATCGCGTTCCCTATAATTCGAATTCAAGACATCCATCATACGAGAGACTTAAGGGGAATCCAGGTACTAACGCCCTAACCCGTATGGATCGGATTGCTACTTATCTATAGCCGTCGCCTTAGTGCATGTATGTACTTTGTATGTACTATTAAGAGAAAACTTAATATGAAATTCATGAATTTAAAACATAATTTATTTTAGGAAACATGGGTCCTAATTTCGACTGTCTTTAACATAAATGTTTTGTAGAAATAATTGAACCTTAATTTACGAAATTCAATTGAACTTTATTTAAATAAATTCATAAAACATGTAAAAATCACTGGCTTCGCATAGCATTTAGCATCTTCCTCAACCGTCATCCACGTCTCACGTATCATCACATTAACATGTAGAAGGGATTAAACCCATGAGTTTGAAACTCAATGGATATCATAGGTGCATCGTTATCAAAATATATATTTTCAAACTATAGCATTTGCATTAAAAAAATCGTCGCGTAGAAGGATTTCCGGCAAAATCCAATAACTGTTGAGTCATGACTTAACATGACGTCTCGAGCCGGAAAATAACCAATCAACTATAGCGAGAATGATCATTCAACTGTAGAGAGGTGCCGAAACACCGTACCCGGAGGTACCATAGCATTCATTTGGAAAAACATGTGAAAACTATACTTTGAACACGATAATAGTATTTTTACACCTCCACCTACCTTTGATTTGATGCTTTTGAAAAAAACTTCGAAAAGAAACTTTGATGACTATGATGAAGCTTGGACGTTGGAAAATGTACTCCTTGAATGTTTGAAAACCCTTGAGGATTTATGCTTGAAAACACCTCTTGATAGCACCCAAAACTTCTAGGAAAAACACTAACTTTTCTCCCCCTTCTTTTCTCTCTTGAGAAACTCTCTTTTGTATATAAAAGTTTTTGCTTTTGGTGTGAGGAAAATGAAAGTGAAATGAGGTCTTTTTATAGGTGAAATTTGGGGGAGGATGAAAGGTTTTGAAATAAATTTTTGAAATAAATAAGGTGGCCATTTACTTCTCAAAAATCGTGGGTTTCTGGCAGTTTCGGTAAAATCGGTCGACCGGTTCAGTCCACAGTAGTCATTCCGGTCGACCGGTAGGTCAAAATCCGGTTTTCCTCTTTTCTTTGCACATAATATATCAAGTCAATGAAAATATGCAATTTTGATGAAAACATTTGCATTCCATCCAATCTTCATCGAATTACATTTTTACTTTAAAAACGTATTGTACCTTTTATTGGGCTTTCATTCTACTGGGCCAAACATATAATCATGGGCCTATTATTAGTTAAAATTTCGGGGTTCTACATCCCTCATTCCTTATAAAAAATTCGTCCTCGAAATTTACCTTAGGTTTGGTTAAAGAGCGTTGGATATTTGTCTTTAACCTCTTCTTCTTTTTCCCTAGTGGCTTCTTCCACTCCATGGTTATTCCATTTTACTTTGACTAGATGGATTTCCTTGTTCCTTAATTGATGCACCTTTCGATCTAATATCTGAATGGGTAACTCTTCATAAGACAAGTTTTTTTGTACTTCTAAGGGCTGATAATCATGTAGGTACTTCTTGATCATTGATACATGGAATACGTTGTGTACTGCCGATAGTTCAGGTGGCAACGTCAATCGATATGCCATGTTTCCTACCTTGTCAAGTATTTCGAAAAGTCCGATATAACGAGGTCATAGCTTACCTTTATTGCCAAATCGAAGTACACCTTTCATTGGTGCTACTTTAGGAAAACTTTATCTCCAATTTGGAACTCTAGATCCCTTCTTCTTGAATCGGCATAGCTCTTCTGTCTATCCCCCGTTCATTGCTTCGACCGTCCTTTCAATGATCTCTGGTCCTAAGATTCTCTTCTCCCCGACTTCATCCCAATGAACGGGGGATCTGCATCTTCTACTGTAGAGGGCTTCATACGGTACCATTCCAATAGTTGCCTGGAAACTGTTATTATACGCAAATTCAATACCGGTGTATCCCATGGCAATACACTTGGTCGCATAAATCCAATATCCAATAGTTCTTGTAACTGGATTTTCAACTCTTGAAGTTCCTTGAGAGCCATCCTGTATGGGGGCCTTAGATACTGGTGCCGCTCCGGGAACCAGGTCTATAGTGAATTTCACTTGTCTATCCAGTGGATTACCAGGTAGATCTTCTGGAAACACATCTTTAAATCCTCGTACCATCAGTACATCCTCTACCCTTAACTTTTCTTGTTTCTCTCCTGAGATATTAACTCGAAAACCTTGACATGTTTCCTTCATTAGCATCTTCTTGGCTTGTAAGGCTGATACTAGTCGAAGCTGGGGTTTGGTCTTTCTTCCAAGAAAAGAAAATTGTTCTTCTCCCGATTTCTGAAAAGACACTTCCCTTTCTCTACAACAAATAGTTGCATGATTACTTCCTAACCAATCCATGCCTAATATCACATCAAAGTCATTCATTTCTATAGCATACAAATCAGCTTTCAAGATTCTTCCCTCAATTTCAAGACTCACCAACTTGGCTAACCTATCAGTGCTCAATGATTCACCTAAGGGAATACTAACTTTTCGTATACTTTCTACCCTATCACAAGTAATACTAGTCTTGGTAACGAATGTAGTTGATATGAAGGAATGTGTAGCTCCTGAATCAAACAGTACGTAAGCAGGGGTGCTAGATATTAGTAGAATACCTGCTATCACGTTTGCGTTCTCATCAGCATCCTTCTGAGTCAGTGTAAAAACTCTTGCTTTTCCATTCTTGTTTAGATCCTTGTCTTCATCCTTCTTCTGGGTAAATGCTGGACATTTCCTAGCCATATGTCCTAGCTTACCGCACCGAAAGCATGTATTCGTCCCAAACAAGCATTCGCTACGATGAGACTTTCCACACTTAGCACATGGTGCTATAGTGGTAACCAAAGCCTTAATAACATCAGTTCCAACATTGGTTTTCTTACTCTGTCACTTGCCTTTCCCTTTGTCCTGGCCATTCTACTTTCTCTTCCTGAACTGTCCCTTATCTTGTCATTATCCAACTGACCTGACTTCTCCACATTAGCCTTTTGATACCAAATGGCTTGAGCTCATTCTAGCATCTCACGGTATGCGTGAAATTATGGGACATAAGAATCATACTCATGTTTGAGTTCAGCCCTTGCCCGAACCTTCATATTTTCTTGGCCTTCGTGTCTACCAAATGTGTAGCATACCTTGAGAGTTGGTCAAACTTCCGTTCATACTCCGTCAAGGTCATGGTTCCCTATTTGAGTTGAAAAAATTTGCCCTCCTTGAAATCTCTTAGAGATTGGGGAAAGTACTTATCCATCACTTCCTCCTTGAACTGTTCCCATGTTAGTGGCAATTGTTGCTCTGGAGTCCTAGTTCGAGACATTGATTCCCACCAGTGACTTGCATCACCGGAGAACATAAACTCAACACACTGGACGTTTTGAGCATCCGTGCACCCTATCAATCGGAATATTCTCTCCAACTTGCGAAGCCACTCCTCGGCTGCAAGGTGATCAGTTGCTCCATTGAAGGTAGGGGACTTGTGCCTTCAAAATTGGTCGACCACTGAAGCATGGGTTGGAAGAGCATTAGAAACTAGTGGTAGGGGTTGAGCTTGGTTCGGGTTCTATCTGCCTAGGTCTTAGACTGCTTGGACGAGATCTCTTATCAGGTTGTTCTGGTTGGCTCGCGACATTTTCCTACGGATAAGATGTAAGGTTTCTTATTAACTTTTTTTTTTTGTAAGGAAGAAAGATAAGATCTTATTTCTCATACTTCTTGAAATCAGGATACATAATAGTTTGATAAACTTAGCATGAAAGAAGACATCATAAGAAAATCTAGATGTCTAATCCCTATAAGTTTTACGAAGCTTCCTTGGTGGAGTTTCATCTTCGGAAGAATCTTCCGCCTCAGGCCCAGACTCTATATCTATCACCACTTGTGGTTCTGGTTCAGGCTCTTGCTCCTCCTCGGGTTCCTCTTCAGGGTCTTCTTCCTCAGCCATTGGTTCTTCCTCAGGCTCCTCATGGATTACATTATCCCATAAATCTATCAGGGCATGGCAATATCTCTCAAACTCGAACATATTTAGATTGCCTTCTAACGTTTCATCTCTAACCGTGACTCTCATATCTCCCCATTGAGGTAGAAGGGAGTGTATGAGGTTATTTATGGCCTCAATATGCGTGATCTCCATACCGACATTAACTACCGTCATGCATCTCTCATATATGTCATGCACATGATCGTTAAGCGGTCGGGTCGGATCAGTTACATACTTTTCATAGGAATGGATAGCAATTCTATAATTCAACTCTGCTCTATAAGCCCTAGCCATTTTACGAGCCATATCTGTTGTATTTTCATATACATCATATTTTTCCTTTGTTTAAAGAGACATGCAATTCCCTTTAAGCCCTTAGCTTTTGCCCAAGTCCAATACATGTCCTTTAAATCATATACTTGAAAAGAAATCAAAGCATCATAACATAAACATAATCTTGAACATAACATTAACTTCGGACATACTTGAGCCGTAGGACACGATTGATGAATGCGCTATGCTATGCAGAGCCGTAAACATTTCATCGTCTCATTTTAACTTTCTTTCATTCATCTGCAATTTTTTTTAAAACGTCGAGTCTTTAGAATCAACTAAACCTGGCTCTAATACCACACTGTAACGCCCCAACCAGTATGGATCGGATTGCTACTTATCTATAGCCGTCGCCTTAGTGCATATATGTACTTTGTATGTACTATTAAGAGAAAACTTAATATGAAATTCATGAATTTAAAACATCTCAATTTATTTTAGGAAACATGGGTCCTAATTTCGACTGTCTTTAACATAAATGTTTTGTGGGAATAATTGAACCTTAATTTAAGAAATTCAATTGAAATTTATTTAAAGAAATTCATAAAACATATAAAAATCACCGGCTTCGCATAGCATTTAGCATCTTCCTCAACCTTCATCAACGTCCCACGCATCATCACATTAACCTATAGAAGGGATTAAACCTATGAGTTTGAAACTCAATAGATATTATAGGTACATCGTTATCAAAATATATATTTTCAAACTATAGCATTTGCATTAAAAAAAGGTCGCGTAGAAGGATTTTCGGCAAAATCCAATAACTGTTGAGTCATAACTTAACATAACGCCTCGAGCCGGAGAATCACCAATCAACTATAGCGAAAATGATCACCGTACACGGAGATACCATAGCATTCATTTGGAAAAACATGTGAAAACTATACTTTGAACACGATAATAACACTTTTACACCTCCACCTACCTTTGATTTGATGCTTTGGAAAAAAAAACTTTGAAAAAAACTTTGATGAAGCTTGGACGTTGGAAAATGTACTCCTTGGATGTTTGAAAACCCTTGAAGATTTATGCTTGAAAACACCTCTTGATAGCACCCAAAACTTCTAGGAAAAATACTAACTTTTCTCCCCCTTCTTTTCTCTCTTGAAAAACTCACTTTTGTATATAAAAGTTTTTGCTTTTGGTGTGAGAAAAATGAGAGTGAAATGAGGTCTTTTTATAGGTGATATTTGGGGGAGGATGAAAGGTTTTGAAATAAATTTTTGAAATAAATAGGGTGGCCATTTACTTCTCAAAAATCGTGGGTTTCAGGCAGTTTCGGTAAAATCGGTCAACCGGTTCGGTCAACCGGTAGGTCAAAATCCGGTTTTCCTCTTTTCTTTGCACATAATATATCAAATCAATGAAAATATGTTTTTGATGAAAATATTTGTATTCCGTCCAATCTTCATCGAATCTCATTTTTACTTTAAAAACGTATTGGACCTTTTATTGGGCTTTCATTCTACTGGGCCAAACATATAATCATGAGCCTATTATTAGTTAAAATTTCGGGGTTCTACATGTCCCACTAAAGAATGTTTTACTGACTTTACTGATCTAAATGGTGGTCAAGTTCAATTGGGAAATGATATGACCTGTCAGATAAAGGGTGTTGGGAACATTAGTTTGTTATTAGAGAGCAAGTGCACTCTTGAATTGTCTTAGACCAAGTATGTGCCCGATCTTCAGAGAAATTTGATTTTTTTGGGACAATTGGATGATGAGTATGAAATTAAAATCCATAAAGGTTTTACCATGTTAAGTCTTAACTCTAGAGAAATAATTTCCTCTCCTAAAGCCAATAGAATTTACACATTGCAAGCTGAACTATTAGTTGGAAACATCTATGTAGTTGTGAGATCCCATGATGATAAAACCTTAACTTGGCATAGGAGACTTGGCCATATGAGTTAAAATGGATTGATAATTTTAAACAAATTGATATATTTTGGAAATGATAACATTGAAAAATTAAAGTTTTATGAAGATTGCATTATTGGAAAACAAAACATGTTGCCTTTCAAAATTGGAATTCATATATCCATTTCCATACTTGAGTATCTACATGTTGACTTGTGGGGTCTAGCATCAGTAAATACATTAAAGAATTTAGATTCTATCAACTTATAGTAGATGATTTTGAAAGAAAATTTTGGACATTTCTTCTAAAACATAAATCTGACACTTTTCAGAACATTAAACAATGAAAACTGATGATTGAAAATTAGACCAATAAAAGAGTCAAAACACTTAGGACAGATAATTGTTTGGAATTTTGCGATTTTGAATTTGATTCTTTTTGTAAAGAATATGGAATTATGAGGCATGCAGCAGTAACATATACTCTTCAACAAAATAGAATTTCTAAGAGAATGAATAGAACCTTATTGGAAAAGGTGATATGCATGTTACTGAATTCTAGTCTCCCAAAACTATTTTGGGGAGAAACTCTCAAAACTACCGTTTATGTAATTAATAGAATTCCATTTAGTGCTATTGGTTTTCAAATTTCTGAATATCTATGGTCTAGAAAGTCTCCAGCTTATCTTAAACTTAAAGTGTTTGGGTGTGCTGCCTACTCTCACCAATAAATGGGCAAACTGGAACCCCAGATGTAAAAAATGTGTGTTTCTGGGTTATGGAGAAGAAACTTTATAGACTTTGGGTAAGAAATAAAGAAGGCTTTAGAATCATCATCGGTAGAAATGTAATTTTTGATGAAAGTCAGTTTCCTTGTAAAACCCCCCACAGAATCAAGAACACTGATAAAACAGTTTCTGTGAAGGAAACTGTTCTTGAAAACCAAGAAAATAAACCAAATGATTTGATTGAGGTGGAGACTAGTCAATCTAAAATAGAACACTCTCAAGATGAATCTAATATTGAAATTGTATCTCAAAATGCCACTCTCGATGATTATCAGTTGACCAGATATAGAGGTAGAAGAAATAGGTTTCCTTCTATTAGAATCAATACAGATGAATTTGTGACCTTATACTCTAAACTTGAATCTGTTAATTCTGAACCTGCAACTTTTGAAGAAGCTATTAACTGTAAAGAGTCCAAACTTTGGATGGAAGCCATGAAAGAAGAGATGGATTCCCTTATTAGAAATAACATATGGATTCTGTTGACCCAAGAATAACTAACCAAGAGGGGGGTGAATTGGTTTTTTGAAACTTTTTCGATTGTTAGTCTCAAAACAATTAAATGCACAAGATATATAAATGTAAGATGTAATAATAGAAGTGAATATACAAATTCGATAACTTAATTCAAGTATTGTCACTTAAGAAATATAGCACAACATAAATAGCAATTTAAAGTAAGGTGCAATAATGTAAAAGTGACAAACGAATTTAATAAGGTTGGATACACAATGTGTTCTACGTCTCCGTTACCAAACTCTCCGTCACGAATAAGGCCAAATGCACTATAATGGTAACTTACAAACAAGGAGTACCAATCCTTAAGTGAACTACAATAAGGAGCACTTATCCTTAGGTGACTTATAACAAGGAGCACCTATCCTTAAGTGACTTACAACAAGGAGCACTTATCCTTAACAACAATCGAGTTTTTACAAGGCTCATGAAACCACCAAATTAGAAATGATAATTTTACAATTGAAATAACTCTCTCAACAAATGATATAATCAAGTCAAGTATTTGGAGAGTTAGGTTAACATTTCAATAGATAGCAAATAGTTAAGCTCAAATGTTCATGTTGTAAACTTTGATGAATGATAGATAGTGAAATAGTTTGTATCTTTGTATCAAAGTTTTCAACCAATGATCTTTCTTAACAAATAATGCAAGTTAAGTATGAAGAGAGATTTACACTTCAATAAAGTGTTGGCAAAGAAAACATTTATCAAGAATTGAAAATAGATAAGATTGAAGTTTTCTTGTAAAATGAATTTGTTGATGAAATAGATGAAAACAAGTTTGGATCAATCAAGAAATTCTTTGTAATAAATCAAATGGAATATAAAACCAAGTAAGCTCAATGATTTTCAATAAATATACTCTCTTAATATCTCTTGTAGGTTCTTGAAATTGAACGCAAAAGAGAGGGCTATTTATAGATCAAGAAATTGAAATCAGTCACTTTCGGTCGACCGGAAGGCAATATAGCCGTTTCGGCTTATCCTTTTATCATTTCGGTCGAACAGGGTTCGGTCGACCGGTTAATACTTCGGTCGACTGAATTGGCAGATTAATTTTAGTATCAAAATATTCATTTTTCCAAAATCAATTTCATACCAAAACATTTTTATGCAAGTGATGAGTTATGAAAAATAGAAGCTGAGCTTTATGCACTTGCTAAATAACTCTATCTTCAATTTTCTTGTTCTCTTCGAGCCTCATTTTGACTTGTATATTGATTTGTGATTATGTTAAGTTCCAATTTGATCGTCGCATGCCATTCGCTATTGTTTTGAATGATTTTCCTTGAATGCTCGTTTAACCTTCACTTTGAGTATGAAAAATACTTTCGATGGCTTTGAAGGTTTAATTACTCAATTGAATTTGTTAGTAAACAAAGGTGATTTGTTTGTTATAATCAAAACAATAAGGTCATAATCAACCATAGGTCAACAAATTTTTGTTAATAAGCCTGAACATCAAAAGATTGTTGATTGCAAATGGGTCTATAAAGTAAAAGAGGGTTAACCAAACTTTGGGGATAAAAGATATAAGGCTAGACTTGCAAAAGTCTTCACACAAAGAAAGGGTATTGACTATAATGAAATCTTCTCACCAGTATCTAGGTACATTTCAATTAGAATTTTTCTTGCTCTAACATCTCACTTCAACTGGGAATTAGACCAGCTTGATGTTAAAACTATTTTTCTACATGATGATCTTGAAGAAATCATTTATATGAATCAACCAAAGGGATTTGAACTTAACTCAAAATCAGAAAAGCCCTGTTTGCTGAAAAAGTCACTTTATGGCTTGAAACAGACACCAAAGCAATGGTATAAGAAATTTTACTGTTATGTTCAAAATCTGGAATTTTTTAAAAGCAACTTTGATTCTTGTTTCTTTTTCAAAGGGTCAGGTGGACCTGACTCTATCTACCTATTACTGTATGTTGATGATATACTTTTTGCTTGCCGTGGTAGATCTGAAATTAATTCTGTTAAAGAGAAGCGTAAAATTGAGTTTGAAATCAAAGATCTAGGTGAAGCTAAAAGAATTTTAGGCATGGAAATCAAGAGAGATATGAATAATTGCGTTCTTTATGTGAATCAAAGCTATTATACGAATAAAATAATTGAAAAAATTTCTATAATGGAATGTAAATATGTGACTTTACCTATTGCAAATCGCTTTAAACTTTCTAGTGAACAATATCCTAAAATTGATGAAGAGTTTGATACAATGAGTAAAATACCATATGCTAATTCTGTTGTCCCTATTATGTACCTTATGATATGTACCACACCTGATTTAGCCCATGATATAAGTATCCTTAGTAGGTTTATGGAAAATCCAGGAAAAACACACTGGTTAGTAATTAAACGGATGTTAAGATATATAAAGGGCTCAACTAAATTGAGTTTTAAAGTTTCAAAAGTGTAATGAAGGTTGTATCTTGAAAGGGTACACTGATTCTGACTTTATAGGTGATTTAGATAAAAGATCAATTTCTTCTTATGTCTTTACTTTGTGTAATGGTTGTGTTAGTTGGAAATTCAAACTGCAAAAACTTGTCGCTTTGTCTCCACTGAAGCTGAATACACTGTAGCATGTGATGCTGTTAAAGAAGGCCTATGGTTAAGGGGTCTATTGAATGAAATTGGATTCATGAATAAAGTAGTTAGCATTTATACATATAATCAAAATGCAATCCACTTAAGTAGAAATCCCGTATATCATAACAGAACTAAACATGTTGATATTAAATTTCATTTTGTTAGAAACATGGTTGAAAAAGGTCTAATTAATCTGGTTAAAATCCCAACTGAGTTTAACCCCTCGGATTTTGGTACCAAGGTATTGCCTTTAAACTAGTTCAGAAACTGTTTGAAAATTTTGAACATCACTTGAAGGTAATAGTTTCAGTGAGTTAGTTTTATTTTTTGGTTTTTTTATCCACTAACTTCCTCCCTTTTCTTTTTATAGGTTCCTTCTAGAGCAAATGAAACCGGCAACTTGTCTTGAATCCACAAATGAATACCAAAAATAGTTCAGCAATGTGGAGATTGTTGAGTTTATGGGCTGCTTCTCTGTTTTTGGTATTGGGCCTTTTCAATTGTTTTTAGATCATGTTGTATTGGGCTGCCAGTTTCCTTTTGTAATTGGTAAAACACATTTTTGGAAACAAGCTTTTACCTTAAGTGGATGTTTGATCTTGGCCGTACATGTGACACGCTCATGACCGTTGGATGCGATACTTTTGGGAGATTATATAAGCCTCTCGATTGTTCTTCTTGAATGTGAACTGTGTGTATATCTCTAGGGGTTTCTTTCTTCTTCTCTCTGAGTTCTTCAAACTCTTCATCTTCTAGTTCAATCTTTGTAAATCTGAGTGATGTATTATCGATTGTATTTTGTGTACAATCTTACATATTGTGAGGGGATTACTTTGTGTAATAGAGGCGAGAGAAAACTATAGTGAAGAAATCTCTGATTTCTTCGTACATTCACTGCTCTGTTCTTGAGATTCTTAGTGGATTAGAGTAAGATCTACTTGGTAGATGCTCAACGGATGAGTAGGCCTTTGGCTGAACATCTAGGCACTTAGGGGTGAAAAATCGTTGCGTTCTTCCATTTTCTGCAAAACGTTTTATTGAGGAAAACTTGATTCTGGAACCAACAAACTCATTTTCCAAATCCCACAAATTTAGATTATTTATTCTCCAAAGAATGATTATTACAATTTCCAATCATATGTACATGTATTAGCATAACAATATTATCAGAGTTACCCACTATCCTGTACCCATCTTCAATCATCTCATCCCTCTTCTGTGACTTATATAAAGTTGCTGTTTTTTTATGATCCTCTGGGTAGCTGCACAATAGCACGAGCATATATAGTTGATAAAGCCGACTCTACAGTATTAAAATCGACAACAAGTTACAATCTTGTATGGCCAAATACCGCGTACTTTAGGTTACAAATAATGAAGACGATGCATTGAGCGTGGCGCATTGTTCTTATCGTATCAGTTGACATTATAGGACTTAGTCTGTGCTAAACGTAAACTGAACCTTTACACCTCTGGTGGAAGTTACAGAAGATGTCATCATTTAAGTTCATAGAGAATACCTAATCTAGGTCCTCAAGGGCATAAATTAGTTGACATGTCCATATGGAAAACGAAATGCACTCTCTTTAATATTCAATAAACAAGTTACTTATCGTTTCCAAAGAAGAAGAGAGCATAGTATATTTAGCGTCACCTAATGGCAATCATGGATATCTCACCCAATAAAAAACAGATAGAAATGATTTAGAACCTATGTGCTAACATTGGTGATCACGAAACTGGAAACTTGCAGTGTATTAAATATTAATATCCCACACAAGAACTCACCATTGATGATGATTTTTGAATATGAGTCTAGGAATAAAAATGAAACTTTTATTTTTATTAGGGAGGAGGAAAATATTTCAGGGGGTTGGTTAAGAAATTCAAGGATAGAAAAAAAAATGTGACTAAGCCCCCAACGATAAAGCACTTATTTTTAGATGAGCCAATGATCCAAGTTGAGTCTTGAGAATAATTCTAATTTGTCTAGGTCAATGATAACAAAATATGAGGGTTCATAGGCTTTTTCCTAAGTTTTCTAAAACGTGGGTTCATCCGAGGGCAACTTTGTAGATAAAAAAATTGGTTTACCAACCAATATTGGGCTATAATTCTTTTTGGATCTTAGAATGACCCTAGAGGGGAAATGTATGATCACTCTTTGTCAATTGCATCAAATTCAAAGGGCAAGAAAGGGGTTTTATGATTTGGTTTATTTACGAGTGGGGTTGGGATAGAGGAGGTGGAGGTGGAGTATGAGAACAATTTAGAGGAGGCAAAGATTTAATTAAAGCTGCAGAGGATAGAGGTGAAAGACAATGAATAGGAGGTAGAGGACAGAGAGAGCTGTAAGGAGATGCTGATGCAGTGGATTACTTTTGATCTGGAATCTGACATTAAAGGCATTGTGGTGGGGTATGAGAATGAAGAAAAACATAAGAAAGAACATTATAAGAATTTGGATGATGAATATAATGGACTAAAAAAAACTCATGTGACAATTTAACAGGCATTTTGATGAAAAGCAGTAAAAGAGATGGATATGCTATAGTTTTTCCAGGTTGGGAACCTAAAATCTAAGGACTCCTTTCTTATACGAGGGAATAAGGTTCTAACCATGCCAAAGATTTCCTCATTTTAGGCGTACAATATATTTGAAACAAGGCTTCCTTTGTTGTTACATAACTAATAAAAATCAAATAAGCTAAAAACAGTAAGTACAAATTCAAATTTTATCAAGGGGCCTTGCTCAATCATCTCCGTCAATATTTCAGTTCACAATCGAATTCAGTCATACTGTACCAAATTAGCCTTTCCACGACAGTTTGAAGACAGACTTTTAAAAATCTGTCATATAAAGAATTGCCATATTGTTTTATGAACAAGCATCTATATTTAACATTGCTAACACAATCAAAACGCCAGCAGGGCCGTGCCAGGTCTGGGTGGTCTGACACCCCTAGTCCAAGGTGCATTACATCAATAGAAACCCAGTGATCAAGGTTAATAACAAATAAAAATGAGTTACAGCTAAAAGAATAAATGAATTTATATTTTAGCATAAGTTGGCAATGGTTTCCAAATATTTGTTTCTGCATAACCAAATTATTACCTGAATATATTACTTCTAAATGAAGGTTCACATGGAAATTCATTTGAAACAACAAATTGGGAGGCTCAATAATTATCATACAATTCAGATTTTACAAATATTCCTAATCTCAGTATTTCAATACTTCTTTTCTTGTCTGATTTAAGCAGAGACAATGCAATTATGTCATGATGAATTATTCTCATCAAACTTATCTATTATATAGTTTTCAGCTTTCTACAACTTAAGCAAAAACACATGCATTTTCCCAGTATATTAAGAATTATTATCAGTTAATAATTCTTTAAAAGAGCCTTGGTGAAATGAAACAGACCTTGCTCATTGAGGAAAAGGAAATAAGATTACTTCATGAAAGGATTAAGCAACCGGCATGTCCTAAAATTGTATTTGAACAGTTAAAATATTCACCTTTATATGAGCTTATCCCAATCATGAAATCCGATCTTGATCAAATTATAGGTCGTAATATTTCTATGCCTTTCACTTCTACCTGTCAGCAAGAAAACTTTAAATCCCAAGTTTAAAACCTCTTCATATAGCTTTAAACTGGATTTTATAGCAGGTCCAATTCCATTCTCAACCCATTTATCAAACTTCATCCTGTCAAAAATCTCCAACCTACAGAATACTAAGAAAATCACATAAGATTAGACCTACCATCAACTTGAATCAAATATTGAAATTGCAAGAATAGTTAACTAAAAGTGAATCAAATTCTGCACAAAGTCCAGAGAATTACAGCAATTACTTGAAATTCGAAATATAATTCCATCAAAAGTCTTTAATAAAATCCAAAAGCAATTTGTCAAAAATCAGATCAATCAAACAAAACTGAAATAAAATTCCCCTACATAAATCATCAAATCTTGATCAAATGAATCGTATCCATAACTATGTTCAGCACAATAGGGAAGATTGGATAGAAGGGTTTCATCCACATCAAAAATCCAAGCATCTTTCTCGTCTCCTTTCAACTCCACACTTCTTGCATAAATTCCAGCCTCATTGGAGACCCTATCAAGACCAAATTGATAACCTTTTCCTGTCATGTAATCCTTGATATAATCAGCACATTCTTCTGGAATTCTCTTCCATGGGCTTAAATTATTGGCCTCCACAGCAAATCTCCAACTTGTACACTGCAATTGTAACTCTTCTATAAGACATTTTTTTCAACTGGGTTTCTGGGTATTCAATGATCGAAGTCTTTAGAAAGATTTTAGAATAGAAGGTTTCTTGAGTAAAGGCAAAGGAGCAAAGGGACAAGAAAATAATAATCCGTTTAAAGAAACACATCGTGGGACGTGGAAGAAAAATCATGCCTACAATTCCAAGAATATGATGCTATTCTTTTCAAAGGTCAAGGAAAATGACGTGAAATGGAGGAATGTTCATAAAGGACGTGATGCTTTTGGTGGTCCAGGCAAGAATCATTAATCCTTCTTCATTTTTATTGCGATAATTTGCAAATCGTGCAAGGTAAGTAATAGAATTAATGAGGGTATCATAAAATACATATTTCTCTGATACATAAATTATGCATGCGTGCGTCAAATGTTTGTCATCAATTGGGAAAAATCAACAAAGCTGTGGGTTTTTGCCGAGTACAGGCCCCAATTAGATAGTTTCTTTTGGGATGGCCGTTAAGTTGGTTAGGTAACATTATTTTTTGTAGAGGCAGTGGAATAGTTAAGATGAGAGTCGAGTCTGAACAAATATCTGAACTTTTATAATCAACGTATTTTTATAAGAAATGTATTGGACATGTCGTCGAAATTGTCTTTGTGCAGATGAGAATAACTTACATTATTTATGAATAACAATGTTCTTTGATCAAGAACATTCTAATGTGCAACCAGGGACGAATCCAGGATTGGATCAGAGACCGAGTTACAATTTTTTTGACCGGGCTAATACGTGAAAAAAAAAATTTACACATAAAAAAAAAAATTTACATAATTTTTTTTTTTTTTGCCTTATGGACAGTGGGGGGGACTGGGCTACAGCTCAGCCCAGCCCCCCTACATCCGTCTCTGTGTGCAACTAAGAATGGAGCTTCTACATTTTGCATACAATCAACTTTCCATTTTGTTTAGACCACCTTCATTTTCATCACGAACATATTGAGCCTCTGTTTGGTAATGTTTAAAATTCAAATTTTAATCTAATTTAAAGTCAACAATTAATTTTAAACATATATTTCATCAGACACAAATTTTCAATCGCATATTCAATCAATATTTTATTAAAATCTACTAAAAATTTATTTTAATCCCCATTCAATAAGGACTGAATTTCCCAATGCTGAGAAATGACTCGATGAGGGGCTTGGTGGAACCATGGCCCAACTTCACCACAATCTAATCTCATTTGAGGAGTATTGCTCTATAAAACATAAATCATGATGCACATCCTTGAAATCACATTTGGCATAATAATTTTAAAAAAAAAAAAAAAAAATACACACACACACAAAGTTCACATTAGCCAAGAGTTTAAGTTTAGAAATAGTTGAACTCCCCCTCAATTCAACCTTATCTTTATTGAATATTATATCCATTGGTAAAAATTAGATCTGTATGCCTTTTCATCTAAATTAATCCATGTTTGACTCATATTTATAAATTGTTTATAAACGCTCAAGTGAGTCTTACCAAATGAAATTCATTGGATTGAACATTAAAAGTGTTGCTGTGAGAACAATAATAACTTGTTCTTGCATAAAATAATAACAAAAGATGGAGAATTCGATTACAATTTTACGGTAACATAGTAACACTTTTAGACCAAAAGATACAACATCATTTATAGGCAGGGGCGGAGGCAGGGGGTGTCCTGGGGGAGTCGTGGACACCCCATTTTTTTGAGAATTTTTTTTTAATTTTTTTTTCTTTTGGTTTTTTTTTTTTTTAAATTGGAAGGATTGAAGAATGGTAACTTCTATTTTATTACAAATACTTGCGAAAAAAGTTAATCTTATTTCTTCCACTTATTTTAGGTTAATTCTCAACTTATTAGTAATATTTATACTGATATACTATCCGCGAAAAAGGTAAATGACTCAATTAGTGAACTTTTGTTTCCTCTCATTTTTGTAATTTCCTTAAAAAAAAAAAATTCGGACCCCCGTCGGCCCCCACCCCTTCACCTATATATTTTAAAATTTGGATCCCCCATTTCCAACAAGCTGGCTCCGCCATTGTATATAGGAACACAACAGTTATCTGAGAAGAAAGAAAGTACCATATGCAAGAAATCGACTCAACATATTGAAAAACATGAAGATAGTAGACGAGTTCAAATGTATTTGAATGCGAATCTTGTATAGTAACTTAAAACATTTGTTTGGTAACTGCTCAAATTTAATTTTTAATCATACATTTCGTTAAACTCACAACCTATATTCACTTTTAACCTCATAATCAAGGGACCCATCAAATTTTATAAACTGTTATCGATTTTTAACAGCATCTCACGATCTCTAAATTATAAAATAAACAACTTAGTTTTAATTAACTTAAGAAAATTTGCAAATGAAGTGAAAAGTACATTTTACACTGTATGTTGGGATAAATTTAAGTTATAAGTAAAGTTAAGCTTGGCAAATAAATTCTTTCAGTTAAAGTAAATTTGCAAACGAAAAGAACAATTTATAATCTATTTCAGTAATGTTGAAATTTAAAAATCATTTAGTTGGTCAAGCTAATAAGAGGAAGCAACCTGTTTTATTAGCAGCAAAAAAAAAAAAAAAAAAAAAAAAAAAAAAAGTGTTTGACAATTTTAAGTTGTTTAATTTGTACAAATAGTCCCCAATGTATTGGGTGTTTATGGAAACAAACACCTATCGTTTTAATACTGGCAATATAGTCTCTAGTTGAGCATTTTACGGCAGAAATGGACCTTTCCATCTTGTGTAGAAATTTATCCATCAAAATTGTGAGTGCCTTGCACATTCCTTATTGCAATTTCTCAAGTTAACCTGACTGCGCTATTCCTTTTTGCAATTTCTGACACTACAAAATATTTAAGAATAATGCTATACTCGAACCAACTGAAGGGTAGGTTCTTATTTTATGGTGTTTGTAACAACTAGCTGTCCAAAATGTGTTTTCATACAAAATATGTTAATAACTAAGCAAAAAAATATCCGTTTTTAACTTTCGAATTTCCATTTTGTTTTACAACTTCACTATGTATAATATTGCCACAATTCAATATTATAAAATTCATGATAATAATTGAATGGCAAGGCTTAAAAATATGCCTCAAATTAGATTCAAAATGGCAGCACACAATCATCAAAACTAAAGCTAAAATACCAATGTTTTTAGCCTCGGAATGCATCTACCAAAACATTTTTCAACCCGCTACAAAAAATAAAGCATTCACCAATTCAGAAACAACATGGAAAACGCACAATCAAGAAGTAAAAGTCAATAATTAATTTTAACAACATATTTCATGGGATCCACAACTTTTCAACCACAAATTTCATCAACTTTTACAAAATCTACTAAAAAATCTATTTTTTATTTTTATTTTTAATCGAACAGGGGCCAAGTAAGGGGCCTTGGTGCACTTAGAAGTTGCTCACAGAGAACAAGACACAAATTATAAACTGAAACATAAAGTATAGTGATAATAACTCTGGAAAAATATTCCAACCTACATAAATTTTACATTAATTAACACAAGTAGTGTAAGCAAACTATTTCCAGTTAATACCATATTAAAATCACGTGGAATGGGAATATTGTACGGAAATTAAAAGGTGCCGATTGCTTTGATAAAGTAAAACAGTGTTATAGTTGAAGCAATTATAGTTTTTCCTCCTAATAAATAAACGGTAGGCTGCACCAAATAATAGAAGAAAATTATAATATATTGCATTTATTGTTTATCTTATAACTGACAAAATTTATTGTCTTTCCACGAGGTAATTCTTGGGAACTTACAGAAATTACAGAGCAAAATTATTCTATACTACAAGGCACTCTAATTAGGCCATAAAAAGCCTTGACAAAAAGGCCACATAAATATTCAACTACAATAAATTAACGTCTTCTTATTGATCTTCACATATTTGGGGGATACATACCCAGCTTATTATAGACTTGTGCACATTTTGGAAGAGCTTCTTTCTTGAAGAATCCAAGAGGATTTACGGTGCGTGTGGTGCCATTTACTGTATTGAGTATAAATTTTAATGATGGTTTTACCCATCCTTCAATAGGAATTTCATCGCAATCTTTTCTGTCACTTGAAATCAGTGTGATTTCACAAAACTCGTTCTTGTGATCACGTTCCACGAGCATGCTATAGAGTCCTTCCGCTCTTGTGTAACCTATCTCAGTAAATGTTACGTCTCCATTCTCCTTGTCTTTGCATTGGAGGCGTATACTGGCACCTACAAGTCAAGATTTAAGGTATAAATTATGAATTATATCTATTATAATCAATTTCGTCAACTACACATACACCACCACAAAGAAGATGAATGAATGCACAGCAAATGAATTCTTATAACCAAGCACTCATTTCATTGGAGTATTAAGATAAAGTTTGTGTCGTTATTGCTACATGCCCATGTTGGAGAATGAAAGAGAAATGATATGTGATAGGAAGTTTAAACCATCCTTAAATTCAGTTCTTTAACATGTCTTGTTTTGTGTGTAGGCTCGTGCACAATTCATTTTAAACAAGTGGCTGCAATTCTACATGCTCGATCTCTACTAGCATGCTGAGCTATCTCATAAACTATTAGATAAGAAAGTTCTGCAACAATTGAAGTAGCAAATTTAGGTTTTACCAAAATTTTACGAACGTGGAAACAAAAAATTTAACTTGAGTAGCCTTTTTTTTTTTTTTTTTGAATAACATGAGTAGCATTGTGTATGAATTATAATTATATACCTGGGATGAACTCGCTTAGTTCAGTAATGAATCCAGAACGGCATGTGTCACAATAAACCTGTCCCTGAATGTGGAATTGAGAAACTGGAGGTTGGGGAACGTCTTCTGAGTAGATGACGCTAGGGAAGGACAAGAAGCATAAAGCTACAACGAAGAAAATTGAAACTTGAATAAACGTTGCCATATTTCTTAGCAAGATCAAGGACTTTCTTTTTTGTGTTTTGTACCAGCTCAACATTATTATTTATAGGAAAGTTGGTTGGTTAATATTCTATAGACAGTTATTTCTATGTGGTCAAGTTTAGGATCTATTCATTTTTTCTTGGATCTTAATTTAGAATCTTGAAACCGTTTTCTATATTTAACAATATGTATTTTTAAATTTTTAAATAATAAAAAAAAATCAAAAATCATGAAACTTTTTATTAGGAACTACCCAATTCAAATAAAATCGACATTTTATTGCATGACATAACAAACTAAAAATTATTTTATATTGATTTATGTTATTTAAGCATTCAATTGATGTTAAATATTTTTGTTATATTTTGAAATTGAATATTGAATAATTTCAAAACATGAAGTTATTCTTTAGAAAAATATCGTGTTCATATCCTTTGAACTCCTATCCAGTTTTTCGCTTTCCTTCGTCTATCTTCCAAGTACAAGGTAAATATGAGAATCCGAAAAAGAAAATAACTGATCTCTTGGTTGTCAATTTAGCATAAGTACGGAATTCTTTTAAGACTCTATTATGAAGGAGAAACACGGCTTTAGTCCGAAAATAACTGATCTCTTGATTGTCTGTTGCAGTGTTGGCATAAGTTCCATATTCATGCAACCAAAGCGCTGCAAGCTCGTGAGCAAATGTTGAGTGATGAGTCTGAGAGGAAAATTCATCAACTCAACCACGTGCGAGCATTTTTCAGCTAAAAATTTGTTCGAAGACCAACGATGCGGTTATGTCCACAACTTCTTCTCATTGTAGATACAGTTGAGACACTGAGGCAGACCATCTTGGCAAAAACTAGGAAAATTAACAGAAATCAAGAAAACACAAACGGAAACATAGAGTAAAATAGAATTAAGATGGAGGAGACATTTCATTCCTTAAGAAGCCCGTTAGCATAAAAAAATTAAGGAGGCACACACTATTTAAAGACAAAGTTTAGCCAACGAATACCAATTTTTTAGTAAACATAATTAGGAAAGTCAAAATAAAACAATCTTTCCAAAAAGTCTTTTTTTTTTTCCGCATCATCCAGTAAAAATTCTTCAATTAACTAAAAGAAAATGTGAATTTTCTTGTTCAAAAGCTTAGCCAAATTCACAATACGAGTTGTTCAACTCTTTATTTTGATTCCATTTCTTCTTGACGAGTGCATTTTACTCATGAGTTTATTCAATTTTTGACTTGATTTTGAGCTAGATTTTGCGAGTATTGAATGTTGTTAATATGTTTATTAATGTTATTCAATTTTTTTTGCCCCTTTTGAAATCCATGAAAACCCTACTTTTGACAAAAATGTGGAGGCAACTATAAATACAATTTTTCACACTTTTGAAGGGGATTGACACACATTGAGAGGCAAGAAACACATTTTGAGATTTAAATGAGCAATTCAAAGGAGGAAAACAACAAACAATTCATCATTTGAAGCATTAATTGGACAATGAAGAAGATTTTGGTGCAAGATTGATTGTTTTTCTTCCACATCTATCCTACAAACCTGGTGATGTATTCAATGACAATATCTTATTTTTTTCTCTTTCATTATGAGTAGCTAAATTTCTTGTTAGGGCAAACAATGTAATCTAATTGAGGTCATTTATGTCTTTTAATCAAGATTCTTGTTTTTTATTCTTTCATGTGTTGATTTTACTATGAGTTTAATGCATTGAATTACTTGATCACTAATTTGATGATTTTGTGAGTCCTTTATGAATTGAGAGGTGAGTTTAGGATTTATACCATATTGTAAAATTCAGTAAATTGGTATAATGTGTAGAGCTACCTATACTGATTATTGCGGTCATAAGTGTATTCTTAGAACCAAGATCTTGTTTAACTAACATTGATTCACATAGAAATGTGAAATTGAATTAGTTAATAAGACTCAATAAGAACTCAAGAGGGGTAAATTGAATACTATAGGAGAATTTGGCCGAACATTACATTAGACATGAATCTTGATTTGAGATGTAAAGGTGACCAATAGGTGAAATTGTTCTGCCCTAATAGCTATTTATTATCGAATTTCTAAACCAATCTTTGTGTGCAACCGCATATTGTTATGCATTTAAATTAAAAATCAAATTATAGAAATCTTTGTTTACTTTGTCAAATAGTAGTTAGAAAGATAGTAGATTAAGTTCTAAAGTATGGTCCTCATGAGAACGACAATCCAGACTCAAAGGTCCATTATATTACTTGTTCGATATTGTGCACTTGCGCTAGTAAAAACGTAACACTTCCCATGAACTTTGAGATGCTTGTTCATATGCTTAGCCAAATGCAAATTTTGAATTGTTAAAACTTCTTCTAATCAACTTTCAGATTACAATTAAAAAAGCTCAATTTGAATGGGAGTACAACTGTTTATGTTGGAATTTGGTTTAAAGATTGAAATTTTGTTTAAACATAAAATATGAAAAGTGACTTTGCGCCAACTTCGGTCAAATAATCAGATTTGATATGAAGGTCAAATTATAAATATAAATAGACTAGCTTGTTGTACTCGTCGAGTAGATCATGATGGTATATTTGGAATTACAAAACCAATTCCGGATGAATGAGAAATTACGGTCCACAGTTAGAAAGAAAAGAGGAAAAACTAGCCGAGAAATTTGCCTAAGTTCATCGCTAGCTTAGTGCTCGAGTGATGAGACTTTCGCTCAAGCGACAGACAATCGAGAAGTTTCTGTTGGAAAAATGACACTGGTGCTCCAGCGAGATGCCAGTGACAATTTAGTGATAGCAAGGGATGCTTCTCTACCTAAAGTTGTGGAGTTTGGGGCATGTTATTTCATTCACAACCTCCCATCTTCTATAAATAGGACCATTTGGACATCCATTATACATTTCATATCATATACATTGAGCATTATATCAAAACTCTTGTAAAAACTCTCAAAAAATCATTCCAAAATCATTTTTCTTGTAGAAAGAAGAATTCATTCGAGTTCGTTATTACTTGTGGTTTGAAGTGATTTTACCACAAGTTGAATTCGTTGTATTTTGGAAGAGAAGTTTCATAATCCATTAGCACTGTTGTGGGCAATTTTGTTTTAAGGAAAAAGTGTCAATCACTTGCCTTGGATCTATTTTCTTACTATATTTTCATTCTTTTCGTTTCTTATCTTCATAGAGTTTAATTACGCTCCTACGAATTAAATTTAACCATTTTTTTTGTATATTGACAAACAACCATTTCCCTACAAATATCACCAACATTTTTAAGATAAAATTTCTATGGTTGTTTGTTGAAAAAAAAACCATTTTCTTCATTTTTGGAATAAGCCTTCGCTTTCTATTTTGTTCTTTCATTCTATGTGTTAAACTTCTATTTGTGTAACAAAAATGAATACCTTTGAGGCTACTTCAAGTTAAGCAACGAATGGTACGAACAATGTGGTTCCGTCGCTGCTATACCAATATCAAACTCTCATATCCCACATGGTGAAAAACCGGAAAAGTTCGGAGGTGTAGATTTCAAAAGATGGCAACAAAATATGTTGTTCTATCTTACTACTTTAAATTTAGCAAATTTTTAAAAGAGACCGCTCCTACTGTACAAGAACGAGAAAATAATCGTGAGACAATTATTACATTGGATGCATGGAAGCACTTAGATTTTCTTTACAAAAACTACATCCTAAATGGATTGGACAATACACTTTATGGAGTGTATAGTTCAAAATACTCGACTAAGGATCTATGGGATTCATTGGAGAAGAAGTACAAGATTGAGAATGCTGGAACAAAGAAGTTTATTTTCGGCAAGTTTTTGGACTACAAAATGGTAGACTCCAAAATCGTGATAAGTCAAGTGCAAGACATACAAGTTATACTTCATGACATACATGCAAAAAAGATGGAATTGAGTGAATCCTTCTAAGTTCCAACCATCATTGAGAAACTTCCTTCTATGTGGAGAGATTTCAAGAGCTATCTCAAACACAAATGTAAAAAGATGAACTTGAAGGATTTGATAGTCTGTTTGATGATTGAGAAAGACAATAGAATTATTGAAAGAAAGTCTATTGTTCAACTAGGAGCAAATTTGTTGAAACTTGTTCGAAGGATGTCGACAAGAAATGTAAGATCTCCGGAGTTGCACCAAGAAGAGACAACTCCAAGAATGCCAAGAAATTTAAAAGCAACTGATACATTTTGTGGAAAATTCGAACATCGCTCAAATGAGTGTTGAAAGCCAAAGAAGATTTCACAGACAAATGTGGTTGAAAGAGATACTCTTTCTAAAGGAGTTCAAGAGATAAGTCTATCTGCGGTTGTTTCTGAATGCAACATGGTAGGTAATTCAAAGGATTGGTAGGTTGATATTGGTGCTACGTGCCATATTTGTATACATAATACAATGTTCTCAAACTATCATGAATTAAACGGAGAAAATTGTTTATGAGAAACTCTGCACGCTTGAAGATTGAAGGACTTGGCAAGATCATATTGAAAATGACTTCTGGGAAAGAACTAGTCCTCAATAATGTTCTCCATGTGCTAGACAGCCATAAGAACCTGGTTTCGGGGTCTCTATTTAGCAAGATCGACTTTAAACTTGTATTTGTATCAGACAAGTTTGCACTTACCAGAAATGATATATATATTGGTAAGGGTTATCTGTGTGAAAGAATGTTCAAAATGAACGTCCTAACTATTGTACCAAATGATATTATGAATAAGGATTATAATTCAGTTTATATACTTAAATTGTCGTGTTTATGGCATAGTCACTAGGACACGTTAACTACAAATCTTTGTGCAAACTTATGAATTAAAGTTTAATTTTGACACTTAAAATTGATCATAATCATAAGTGTGAAGTATGTGTTGAAGCAAAGTTGGCCAAAACATATTTTCACTCGCTTTAAAGGAATACGACACCTTTAAAATTAATGCATAGCGATATATGTTATTTGAAATTCGTTCAAACTAAAAGTGGTAAGAAAATCAACTTAGTAAACGAATAAAAAATATTCGTAGTGATAGATGTGGTGAATACGGGGCACCATTAGAAGAACATTGTTTCGAGAATGGAATCATTCATAAAACAACTGCACCTTACTCACCTGAGCAAAATTCAAATTCTTAAAGAGATGATGAACACAATATTGAAAAGTTTGGGTCTACTTTAGAACTTGTAGGAAAAACTATTCCATCAGCAAATAACATTCTTAACAAGATACCTCTCAAGAAAATGGAAGAAACTCCATATAACTGAAAATATCATTCTCTTTCTACCAACACTTAAAAGTGTGAGGTGTTTAGCTAATGTTGAAGTACGTAAGCTTAAAGAAGTGAAAAACGGTTTCAAGAAGATTGATTGCATATTTATTAGATATGCCAATAATAGTACTACATATCGTTTCCTAGCATATAAATTCAAAATTCAAGATGTATATGAAGGAACCATAATTACATCGAGAAATGCATCATTTTTTCGAGAATGTTTTTCCATGTGAAGACAAGGAATATGCAAGTTCAAATAAAAGACTTATGCTACTACAAGTCGTACTTCAAATGAGGAAAAACCGAGGTGTAATAAAAGGGCTAGAATATCCACTTCGTTTGGCTAAGATTTTCAAACCTATATGGTATAAAATGACCCAAAGACTTTTGATTAAGCAATGCCTATACCAGAAGCGCCGCATTGAAAAGAAGGTATCAATAGTGAGATAAATTCTATAATGCAAAACCATACTAGAGAGCTAGTTGATTTATCTCCTGGAAACTAGCCATTAAGGTGAAAAAGAAAATCAAACCGGATGGATCCATTGACAAATGTAATGCTAGATTGGTTGTCAAAGGATATAGACAAAATGAAGGACTTGATTTCTTTGATACCTACTCACCCGTATCTAGAATCACTTAGATAAGGTTGTTAATTGCTATTGCCGCATTACATAACCTTGATATTTATCCAATGAATGTAAAAACGGCATTCCCAAATGGCAAGTTGGAAGAGGAGATATACATGGAACAACCCAAAGTGTTCGTCTTTCCAAACTACAAGTAAAAGGTTTGTAAACAATGGCACCAAAAGTTTGGCGAAATTATGTTGTTAAATGAATTTAAGATAAACGAGTGTGACAAGAGTATATACATCAAACAAACACCGAAAGCCTATGCGATTGTATGTCTATATGTAGACAACATGTTAATAATGGCCAATAATCACAAAATAATGTTAAACACCAAGAAAATGTTAACGAAACATTTTAAAATGAAAGACTTAGTTGTAATTCATGTGATGTTAGGGATTAAGATCTCTAGAACATCGGAAGAAATTATACTTTCTCAATCTCACTACATTGAAAGTATATTTAAAAAAGGTATAATGCATTTGAGTAAAGTCCCTATTGACACAAGTTTACACTTAGTATAAAATACGGGTGAATGTATGTCACAACTCTAAAGTATTCTCAGCTTATAGATAGTCCAATGTATATTGCAAACTGCACTAGATTGGACATAGTATTTGCTGTGAAAAAACTTCGTAGATTCACAAGTAGTCCAAGCCATGATCATTGGAAGGCTTTAACAAGAGTTCTTAATTACTTGAAATATATATTAACCTATGGATTAAACTTCACAAAAATATTTGAAGCATATTGTAATGCGAATTGGATATCCGACATGAAAGATTCTAAATCTACTAATGGTTATGTATTTACTATTAATGGAGCTTCCATATTATGGAAGTCAACTAAGCAAATGTGTATAGCTTGATCAACGATGGAATCAGAGTTTATTACTTTGGATAAAGTTGAAGAAGAAGCAGAATGACTTCGTAACTTCCTGGAAGATATTCCATGTTGGCCTAAGCCGGTACCTGCAATATGTATATATTATGATAGTCAATTAGCTATTGGAAGGGCTCAAAGAAGCATATATAATGATAAGTCTAGACATATACATCGTAGACACAATATAGTTAAGCAACTGATCTCTAATGACATCATCTTTATAGATAATGTGAAGTTAAAGGAGAACATCACGGATTCACTTACAAAAGGTTTACCTAGAGATTGAGTACATTGCCTATCGAAAGGAATGAGATTAAAGCCTACTACTTAAGAATCTTTGTAATGGTAACCTTAAATTTTTTACTAGAGATCCCAAGATCTTGGTTTAAGGGGACAACTAAGTTACTGAGATTATAGTGCTTTCTACAGAACGTTAAACGTTAAGATATACTTTTAATGATTACTAAATCTTGACTAAGTCAAGTGAAGTACGGCAAAATACTCTTAATAGGAGGTCACCTATATAAGTGTAAAGTGAGGCTATTTAAACAAAAATTTTAGAGGTTGATTTTCAAAACACTTATGAAACCTAAAAGTGGTTAATGGACAAAATGAACCAAGTCATGAGAACCAGAATGATTTAGGAAAGATATCAGTGTGAGTATTATTGTCTTGGTTTACACCAACGGCTAAATGGTTCAAGACATCATGTTTACCAATTAGCCAAGTAATTTCGATAGTATTTCACTAAGGAAGGTTCAAAGTCGGAAGTTACCTTACCTGATTCAGTGTTTTTCTATTCTCTCTCTACTATTCATCATACTTTTACATAGCATGAACATATTTGAATTTTCATTTATGTAGGGCATTGTTGAAATTTGGTTTAAATATTGAAATTTTGGTTAAGTATAAAATACGGACAGTGACTTTATGTCAATTTTGGTCAAATATTCGGACTTGATTCGATAGTCTAACTTGTTCTATTCGTTGAGTAGATTTTGATGGCATATTCGGAATCTCAAAATCAATGAATGAAAAATTGCAGTCTAAAGTTGAAAAGAAAATCGAAAAAAATGGTCGAAAAATTTGCCTAACTCCATTACTTGCCTAGCGCTAGAGTGATAGGACTATCGCTTGAGCGACAGGTGGGCGGGAAGTTTCTGTTGGAAAAATGACACTTGTGCTAGAGCGAGAGGCCAGTAACAGGCTAGCAACAGAAAGAGATGCTTCCCTTGGTAAGGTTCCGGAGTTTGGGGCATGTTACTTCACTCACAACCTCTCTAATTTTATTAATATGACCTTTTGGACGTCAATTATGCATCCCATATCATATACATTGAGCATTATATCAAAACTCTCCAAAAATCATTCCAAAATCATTTTTCTTGTAGAGAGAAGAATTTCATTGAGTTCAATGTTGCTTGTGATTTGAAATGCTTCTAACACAAGTTGAATCTATTGTATCTTGGTGGATAAGTCTCATAATCCGTTAGCACCCTTGCGGGATAATTTTGTCTTAAGAAAAAGTGTCAATCACTTGTCTCGATTTATTTTCTTATTATATTTTCATTCTTCTTATTTCTTTTTGTTTTCTATCTTCATAGAGTTTAATTACGCTTTTGTGAATTAAATGTAACCATTTTTCTGTATATTGAAAAACAATCATTTCCCTACAAATATCACCAACAACTTAACATACTCGAAGCCTCACTATACATTGATCTAGGCGTATCTCTTCAACTTTATATTCCAGTGAAACGGACCACACATTAAGACCACAAAGATAAAGATATACCAAAGAAGAAATCAAAACCAAGAGTGTATTTTTGAATCTTGAGCACCTTATGTGATTATCATTTTAGTATTTTCAATTATTCAGTATTAAAATATCAATTCTAGGTCAATGATAGCAAAATATAAGGGTTCATAGGCTTTTTCCTAAGTTTTCTAAAACGTGGGATCATTCATCCGAGGTCAACTTTGTAGATAAAATATGGGTTTACCAACTAATATTTGGTTATAATTCTTTTGGATCTTAGGATGACCCTAGGGGGAAATGTATGATCAATCTTTGTCAATTGCATCAACTTCAAAGGGCAATTTCCTACATCATTTTAAGAAATAAGGTTTTATGATTTGGTTTATTTATGAGTGGGGTTGGGATACAAGAGAAGGAGGTGGAATAAGAGAACAATTTAGAGGAGACAAAAATTTAATTAAAGCTGTAGAGGATAGAGGTGAAAGACAATGAATAAGAGGTAGAGGACGGAGATGAGCTGTAAGGAGATGCTAATGCACTGGATTACTTTTGATTTGGAAGTTGACATTCAAGGCATTGTGGTGGAGCATGAAAATGAAGAAAAACATGAGGAAGAACACTATAAGAATTTGGATGATGAATATTTTGATCAAGCTAATTTTGGACTAAAAAACATGCTCATATGAAAACATAACAAGCCTTTTGATGGTAAATCAATTATGATGGTTGCTGATATGATCCGGGATGCACCACAATTTAGCAAGAACCCGTAGCTTGTTGGAAAGAGACTAGAGACAAGTGCGAAACTTCAAAGAGCTAATAAAGTTGGTCATTAACATGTTCGAGCAACGGAGTCATAATTTTGAAGACGACAAGCCAAAGAACAAGTTTCATGTTTGGATCGAGGCCAAAAATCAATTGGATCAATGTGTTATAAACATACCAAGCGACCGCTTCGAAGGAAACTGAAGCCGAATTTCCTATTTTTGGCGACATTGTTTATTTTTACGATATTTCTTATTTTTGGTAATTTTTATATTCTAGGACTCTTAAATACACAAATTGAACTTATCAAATATTTAATTATATTTGTGGCGTTCAAATATCGAATTGTGGGTTCTTCACTATGTAATCAAGGGGTTCAACGCATCTTTATTATCATTGAATTTATTTGGTTCACTTCGTTGGGTTCAAGTCCAAAACCTAGAACTTATCAAAGGATTAGACAACCTTTGTGGCGTTTTCAAATCGAGGTTCACTGGTTTTTTGATCAAAAGATCTTTCAAGCTCCGTTCTTGCTTGGTTGCTTGGTTCAATAATCTCCGGGTCGAGATCCTATCGTCTTCAACCTGAATTTGGACTTTCTCGACATTTTCGAAATCAATTCTGCGAGTTCCATGATATACCCTAACCGGGATCTCATCAAGTGGTATCAATGCCCGGGCTCCAGATTCAAGTTCTATCGTTTTATTTTGTTTTGAGTCTTTTGTTATTGTTCTTGTGTCCAGTAAAATATTTGAGTCTTTGATCCAAAACATTCCAAAAAAAATTTCAAAGTTGTTTTTGGGCTAATCTAGCATCCAAATCAACTTCCATTTGTTTCATTGTTCTCGTAGTTGAGTTTTCGAGTTTAGCAAAAAAAAAAAATTACTGTTCATTGTGAGCATTGTTCATCCGACAAGTGAAAAAAATCCCTTTCATTTATTCTGCAAATTGTTACGATCCTATTATCAATTCTAAATTCCAAATCTATTTCTGTTCAGTCCAATCCAAATTCAAGAACCACTTTCTTGAATTAAAATCTGCACTCATCCAATTCTCCAATTGTTTTCTTGAGTCTTCTTGATTACACTTACGTTAAAGATGAATTATGAGTGGGGATTTATTTTTCAAACTCGATATTTTTTGGGTAGTGCGGTATGTAGTTTAGCTATTGATAAGGAGCACATGTCAACCTTGGCTAGCATCACTATGGTTGAAAAATTGGGATTACTTTTGCAACAACACCCTATGCCTTATAGGATGACTTGGTCGAAGGAGTGTGGGAAGGTAAATGTGACTAAGCAGGTTCTAGTAAACTTCACCCTTGGGAGATATAATGATGAAGTTTGGTGTGATGTGGTATCGTTGAAATCTTTTCATATCTTGTTAGGGAGACATTGAAGGTAAGAGAAGAAATCTGTTTATGACGTGGGGAGGAACAAGTATAGGTTTCTTCAGGACGAAAAAAATCACTCTAGCTGGCTTGACACTATAACAGTCCCTTGCAGATCAACTCAAAGTGAGGAATAATGAAAGGGAGCATGCAAAAAGAAGAGAAATAGAGAGAAAAAATGAGAGTGAGAGAGAGATAGAAAAAGAAAATGAGAGTATAGAGGGTGGCAAAAAAATGGAGTAGAGCCACAAGAGGTAAAAGAAAGAAGTCTTCAAAGAGAAAAGAAAAGTCAGAAAAGAGTTTGCAAGAAAATAAAAGTGAAGTTGATAGGAGGTTAGTGAGAATTAACAATCCCCTCCCTAGTTTTGCTATTTCTGTCTTGCAGGTTTCTGAACATATTGGCATCCATAAAAGCGAGCCAATGGAAATACCACCTAATCCAGGCATTGAGCATCGACTTATGGGTGAAATTAACAAGCCCTACCTCTACTTGGATATCACATTAATACCAGAGGTTGACTTTGTGATTCCTGGGGAGAGAAAGGAGTTTCGAGGGCTTTGGAAGAAATTTATATGCAGTGGATTGAACAATAAAGTTGAACAGAGAGGAAACGTGAGTTCATTTGCATTGACATTGTTACAATCACTGAGACAGCATAAGACATGGAAGAAGCACAATGGCATGCTAATGTAGATTATTTTTGGAACATCACAAACTTGTAGAAGGAAGTTGTTGGGACGAGCACACTTTGATCTGTGTGCTGGTTATTGGGTGTTCATACAACAGAGGCGGGAAAAAATTCAGAAGAGGTCCAAAATGCATCCTAGAGGAGATGGATCGTTCCATGTTCTTGACTTGATTGGGAGTAAAGGGTATAATCTGAGTATTGAAGGTACGGATTCGAAGACGAATCCTTTCGAAGAGAGAGATGATAATATAATCCGGAATGTGGCACAATTTAGCAAGAACCCGAAACTTGTTGGAAAGATACTAGAGTTAAGTACGAGACTTCAAATATATAATAAAGTCGGTCATTTATATGTTCGAGCAACGGAGTTCATAATGTTGAAGACGATAAGTCAAAGAACAAGTTTCATATTTGTGTCGAAACCGGAAACCAATTGGATCAATGTGTTAGAAACATACCAAGCGGCCGCTTAGAAACAAACTGAAGCCGAATTTCCTATTTTTGGCGAGATTGTTTATTTTGACGATAATTCTTATTTTTGGTAATTTCTGTATTCTAGGATTCTTAAATTTCATTATTTCCATATTTCCTATGTTTAGTATAAATAGAAATTTTATTCTCATTATATGAACAACTTTGATATGAATTAAATTGAGATTTTTTCACAAATGTTCTTGAATGAACACAAATTGAACTTGTCAATTATTTAATTATATTTGTGGCGTTCAAATATCGAATCGTGGGTTTTTCATTGTGTAATCAAGGGGTTCAATGCATCTTTGTTATCGTAGGATTTTTTTGGTTCACTTCGTTGGGTTTAAGTCCAAAACCTAGAAGTTATCAAAGGATTAGACAACCTTTGTGGCGTTCGCAAATTGAGGTTCATTGGTTTTATGATCAAGAGATCTTTCAAGCTCCGTTCTTGCTTGTTTGCTTGGTTCAATAATCTCCGGGTCGAAATCTATCATCTTCAACCTGAATTTGGACTTTCCCGGCGTTTTCGAAATCAATTCCGTGAGTTCCATGATATCCCCTTACAGGGATCTCATCAAGTGGTATTAGTGTTTGGGCTCCAGATTCAAGTTCTATTGTTTTATTTTATTTTGAGTCTTTTGTAATTGTTCTTGTGTACAGTAAAATATTTGTGTCTTTGATCCAAAACATTCCAAATTTTTTTTCAAAAGTTGTTTTTGGGCAATCTAGCATCCAAATCAACTTCCATTTGTTTCATTTTTCTCGTAGTTGAGTTTTCGAGTTTAGCAAAAAAAAAATTTACTGTTCATCATCGGCATTGTTCATCTGACAAGTAAAAAAAAAATCCCTTTGATTTATTCTGCAAATTGTTACGATCCTATTATCAATTCTAAATTCAAAATCTATTTTTATTCAGTCCAATCCAAATTCTAGAACCATTTTCTTGAATTAAAATCCGCACTCATCCAATTCTCCGATTCTTTTCTTGAGTCTTCTTGATTATGCCTACGTTAAGGATGAAATATGATTGGGGATTTATTTTCCAAACTCGATATTTTGTGGTTGTGCGGTATGTAGTTTAGCTATTGATAAGGCGCACATGTCAACCTTGGCTAGCATCACTATGGTTGAAAAATTGGGATTACTTTTGCAACAACACCCTATGCCTTATAGGATGACTTGGTCGAAGGAGTGTGGGAAGGTAAATGTGACTAAGCAGGTTCTAGTAAACTTCACCCTTGGGAGATATAATGATGAAGTTTGGTGTGATGTGGTATCGTTGAAATCTTTTCATATCTTGTTAGGGAGACATTGAAGGTAAGAGAAGAAATCTGTTTATGACGTGGGGAGGAACAAGTATAGGTTTCTTCAGGACGAAAAAAATCACTCTAACTGGCTTGACACTATAACAGTCCCTTGCAGATCAACTCAAAGTGAGGAATAATGAAAGGGAGCATGCAAAAAGAAGAGAAATAGAGAGTAAAAATGAGAGTGAGAGAGAGATAGAAAAAGAAAATGAGAGTATAGAGGGTGGCAAAAAAATGGAGTAGAGCCACAAGAGGTAAAAGAAAGAAGTCTTCAAAGAGAAAAGAAAAGTCAGAAAAGAGTTTGCAAGAAAATAAAAGTGAAGTTGATAGGAGGTTAGTGAGAATTAACAATCCCCTCCCTAGTTTTGCTATTTCTGTCTTGCAGGTTTCTGAACATATTGGCATCCATAAAAGCGAGCCAATGGAAATACCACCTAATCCAGGCATTGAGCATCGACTTATGGGTGAAATTAACAAGCCCTACCTCTACTTGGATATCACATTAATACCAAAGGTTGACTTTGTGATTCCTAGGGAGACAAAGGAGTTTCGAGGGCTTTGGAAGAAATTTATATGCAGTGGATTGAACAACAAAGTTGAACAGAGGGGAAACGTGAGTTCATTTGCATTGACATTGTTACAATCACTGAGACAGCATAGGACATGGAAGAAGCACAATGGCATGGTAATGTATATTATTTTGGGAACATCACAAACTTGCAGAAGGAAGTTGTTGGAACGAGCACACTTTGATCTGTGTGCTGGTTATTGGGTGTTCATACAACAGAGGCGGGAAAAATTCAGAAGAGGCCCAAATTGCATCCTAGAGGAGATGAACCGTTCCATGTTCTTGACTTGATTGTGTGTAAAGGTATAATCTGAGCATTCAAGTTACAGATTCGAGGACGAATCCTTTCGAAGAGACAGATGATGATATAATCCGGGATGCGCCACAATTTAGCAAGAACCCGAAACTTGTTGGAAAGATACTAGAGTCAAGTGCGAGACTTCAAATAGGTAATAAAGTCGGTCATTTATATGTTCGAGCAATGGAGTCCATAATGTTGAAGATGATAAGCCAAAGAACAAGTTTCATGTTTGTGTCGAGGCCGGAAATCAATTGGATCAATGTGTTAGAAACATACCAAGCGGCCGCTTCGAAGGAAACTGAAGCCAAATTTCCTATTTTTGGCGAGATTGTTTATTTTGACAATAATTCTTATTTTTGGCAATTTCTATATTCTAGGATTCTTAAATTTCGTTATTTCCATATTTCCTATGTTTAGTATAAATAGGAATTTTATTCTCATTGTATGAACAACTTTGATATGAATTAAATTGAGATTTTCTCACCAATGTTCTTGAATGAACACAAATCGAATTTATCAAATATTTAATTATATTTGTGGCATTCAAACATCGAATCGTGGGTTTTTTATTGTGTAATCAAGGGTTCAATGCATCTTTGTTATCGTTGGATTTTTTTAGTTCACTTCGTTGGGTTCAAGTCCAAAACCTAGAAGTTATCAAAGGATTAGACAACCTTTGTGGCGTTCGAAAATCGAGGTTCGTTGGTTTTGTGATCAAGAGGTCTTTTAAGTTCCGTTCTTACTTGGTTACTTGGTTCAATAATCTCCGGGTCGAGATCTTATCTTCTACAACCTGAATTTGGGTTTTCCCAGCATTTTCGAAATCAATTCCGCGAGTTCCATGATATCCCCTAACAGGGATCTCATCAGTTGCACTGAGATGGGAAACATGGCTTGCTTTGTTGTTACATAACTAATAAAAATCAAATGAGCTACTTTTCACATCTCGGTGCAACCATCATAATTGATTTACAGTTCTAGAACAACAATAACTATAAATTCAAATTCTATCAAGGGACCTTGCTCAATCAATATTTCAGTTCACAATCGAATTTAATCTATCGTACCGTACCAAATTAGCCTTTCCATGAAAGTTTGATGGCACGGACATTTAAACATCCATCATATAAAGAATTTCCTTATTGTTTTATGAACAAGCATCCTTATTTAACCCTACTAACACAACCAAAATGCCAGCAGGGCTGTGCCATATGTAATCAATTGTGTATAATATTATCTTAAAGTTAAACCCAAAATTAAAGTGATCTAATAAAGAATTAAATTGCTGGGCTTAGTGCCTCTAAATAAAATGTAGGTCGGGTTATATGTGCAGAGACCAGATTCATTTAGAATTGTATTTCATGATGGGAAAAATACACGTGGAAACCATATAGGGTTATTATCCTCAATTTATATGCAACTTCTTGTTCTTTGTGTCATCCCAATACAAGAATACAAAATAAAGCATATTGAAGAAGAAGATCTGATACCCACAATCAAGAATCAAGAAGAATGAATTCAAAAACTAAGACTATGGATCAAGAAACAAAACAAAAAATAAGAATGAAAGAATGTAATGAGGCAAAATTCAAGATTAAAAGTGAAGAACTCAAACATGAAAAAATTGCAGTTCAAGTTTCAAGATTCAGAATCAATATCCAATAACAAAGAATTAAGGTGTGTTCTGCATGGTGATTAGGCATGGAAGATCTTGCAATAAAGGAATTTAGATTTTCAAATTCTAAAGTTTCTAGATTCATAAAGTTTAAAATTTCATATAGTTTCAACATGTGGTATTAGAACCGACTCCATGTTAAACTAATTGAATTAAAGGAAAAAATTTGTGGTTGAAATTCATATATTGAGTTATGAAATCTTTTAATTTGGAATATGAATTTTAGACATAAATTTTGAAATTCAAAATTTTTAAAGAAATAATTTTAGGGTTAAAAGTTATAATTTGGATTTTCCAATTTAGGATATGAATTTTAACCCTAAAATTCAAAAATTCTGAATTTTTTGAGGTTTTTTTTCAAAAATTCTGGTCCAAAACGGCAGTTGCGATGCCTAGCGGCCACCGTTAGGAAACTAGGCACCACAGTGTTGATTTTCACGTATATATTTTTTTCTTTTGGCTACAAAAGAGAAATAAAAAAATAAAATATAAAGGGACACTCAATTTCAAATCTTGGTACTTAATATTTATTTCAGATTACTAATTTTCTAAAATAGATTAGTTGAAGCAATATGTTACCAAAGTAATCTCTCTTGCCTAAATTAATTAATTTGTAATATTAGGAAGGTTGTGTGTATGTAATTTTTGTGGATACTCATCAGTCCAAAGGAAGGTCAATATTTTGCCGAATAAATATGTGACAATTGTAAGAATTTTCATTATGTGAACATTAAGTCGGTCCAAAGATAAACTTGATGTTTGACCGGATGTATTGTCAATATTTGATTATTACACCAAGAGTACCACTTACAAGTTGATATTCTTGTCCAAAGACTAAATATTAATGTTGTGTTTGGTCTCTTATGATGGGGCCCACCATTATTTGAAATTATTGATCGTCTAATACGAATTCTCATGTGAATATGTTATTTAGGTTTAGATTCTATATTCGGTTAATCTATTTACTTTTGCAATATCTATCAACATCAACTATATTCCTATGCTTCAAGTAAAGTTTAAGGGTTGTAAACAGAATGTTTGTATCTTTCTTGACGGCATGAATCTAGGCTTTGCGTTAAGGACTAAGCAATCCACTATTTTTACGGATACGAGTTTCGCTAATAAAATGAGTCTCGAATAAGTGGGATCGTTCAAATTGAATAAGTCTTACGATCATGAAGCATAAAATTCTAGCAGCATTTAGGGGCATTATGTCCAATAAGGTAACTGCCAAGAAAATTCTTAAAGAAATATTCTAAAACACTTTGTGGAAAAGTGAAAAGATCGAAACTAGGACACTTCTGGCAAACTTGGTTTTACTAAAGTATAAGGGTAAAGAAAATATGTGGGAGTTCATCATGGATGTATCTCATCTTGCTTCAAAACCAACAACATTAAAGTTTGAGCTGTCTCTTGCGCATATGATTTTGATTTCTCTTTCTGTACAATTCGGTTAATTTAAGATCAATTACAACTGTCAAAAGGGGAAGATGACTTTTAATGAACTCATTTCATATTGTGTGCAGAAGAAGAAAGTCTAATGCAAGAGAGAACTGAAATTACTCACTTGGCAAGCAGCTCTAAGGACAAGTTAAAGAATAAGAAAGTTGTATCTAGTTCAGTTCAAAAGAAGCAGCAGAAGCCTAAAAATGATCAATCTTCTGACTGTTACTTTTGGGAAAATTTGGAATACATAAAGAGAGATTGTACTAAATACAATGCTTGGCGTGCGAAGAAAAGTACACTTATCACTTTGGTTTATTTTGAGGTTAATTTAGTTTCAATACTTAGACACACATTGTCCATATTCAAATGGACATGTCTATGCGGGATTGCCTAAACAACCTAAAGCCAATTGATGTTGGAAGATTCATCTATGTGGGGGCAATGAAAAATCAATTAAAATTGAGGCTATAAGGACTTTTAGGTTTTTTTTTTTTTTTTTTTTTTTTTTTTTAGGAGGAAAGGAGGGCGGTACCTCCGAGATTTTATTGATTGCCCTCACCTATGGCGGAGGAAAACCGTGGTTACATGTACGGAAACAAAAACAATAAATAAGGAAGACTACTTTCCTTACAAGAAACGCTGGACAAAAATTACAAACTCTTATGAAATTCGTGGGAAGATTAAATGAATAGTGTCAAAACAAGTTCCTTGAATTTTCTCTAAGTTGCAGAGGGGCGTTTTCATCGTCGAAGATAAGGCATTCCCCACCTATCCATGCTCAAAATGCCTCGAAGAAGGGTTGGAGGCGTGTCACCAAAAGAGAGCTTTATCGATGATCCTTCACTCGCTGTGCTGGCTAGGAAATCCGCTACCATGTTAGCTTCTCTGAACACGTGATTTACGTTGGCATTGAGTTTATGAATCAGGTCCATGATTACTTCCCGAAGTCCCACAACCACCACAAAGTGCAAGCACCTTTGTCTACCCATTCAGCCAACACCCTGGAGTCTGTTTCAACCATGATGTTCTTAATTCCCAATTCCCTACACATGGAAAGACCGTCCAGAAGGGGTACCAGTTCTTTATCCGATTATGATAACATACATTTGCTTAATATAATTGCCTCTTATAAAAAGACATTGCATTTGAATTCACATGGTATTAAACATAAATTAAACAATTAGAATTTCAATTCGTCATGACATAAGGCATTAGGTCATATCTGTAGAGGCCCGAATCTTTTCTATAAAGTTAGGCCCATAATTATGTGATTAACTTCAAATTAGGCCCAATAAAGAAAATATAAGCCCAACAGATAGTACAATACATGTTTAAAGGTAAAATAATGTTTATAAAGTATTTTCTTAAAAACGATTTGATGAAAATTGGACGGAATGCAAAGTATTTCATTTTATGACTAAAAGTACACTTCAAATATTTTTAGTCTCCTTTGAAACCCATTTTCGACATAGAAAACATTTGAATTTGAAAATTATATCTGAATAAAAGTTGTATATCTTTGAGTTAGCTTTCCAACTCACTTTGAATAACCTCAATCAAATATCAGGAGCAAAAGTTATGATAGAAATACCGTAGGCTGTGCAGTGTCAACCGGATTACCGGAAAACCCGAAATCCGCGAATTTTTGAGAATTAATGGCCACTACTTGCACAACTTAATTACCCTATTTAATATAACCTTTCACCTGCCCCTAACCTCACCTATAAATACCATCTTCACTCATTTGATTTTTCACACCAAAAACACTTTCAATTTGCTTTCAAAGTTGAGAGAAAAATAGAGATTTTGGGAGAGAAAAGGAAGGTGGTTTTCAAAGTGTTTTTCCAGAAGTTTTAAGTGTGGGCAAAAATATTCTACAAGAAGGTTTTTGTGATTTCAAAAGGTGTTTTCAAACAACAAAAGAAGGTCCAAACGTCCAAACTTCGTCAAAGTTTTTGAAGTTCATCAAAGTTTTTCAAAGTTCTTTTCAAAGTTCATCAAGCATCAAATCGAGGTAGGTAGAGGTGCATAAAGTTGTTATACATATTTAAGTTATAATGGTATCGTCAGTTCGTCATGTGCCTTTCATGTCAAATGGTTCCGTCGGTACGGCATACATTTAAAGGTTAATGTTGTGTGTCAAATGGTATCTTCAGTTCGGCATGCACCTTTCATGTCAAATGGTTCCGTTGGTACGGCATATATTTTCATGTCAAATGGTATCTCCGGGTACGGCATGTTTTATGGAAGTTCTAATGTTAATTGTTATGAAATGCTTAGCTTAATCACGATTGCACCTATGATGCCTATTGAGTTTTCAACTCACGAGTTTCTACTCTATATCTACAGATTAAATGTTGATGCACTGGGTTGGATGATGGAAGAGATGGAAGGAGATGCAATAAGCCTATGAGAACCCGGTGAACAAGTGATTTAAATTTAAAGCCTTTAACGTTTCAAATGTTATTTCCAAAGTTATTTCTTTTGAGTATCTTGAACAAGTCATGATTTCATCAAATAAATTATGTTTCATTATTTTGGAAAGTTATAAAGTGTTTTAATTCAATATCCTTCAAAAAGAATATTTGTTAAGATTTAAGCTTCCGCTAAGATATGTACACTTGTTACTAAACCACCGGTTAAGTTAAGTAAAGTAAGTAGCGTCCCGATCCACTAGGGATTGGAACATTACAATATCTCTCAAGAGAGAATGAAAAATCTTATGTCAGAATAAATTCTTGATTCCCTTAATTTTTAGACTCAGGTTTTTATGTTAATTACATTAAGGAAAATCGGACAAACATAAAGAGATACAACTTTGGACGTCGTAGAACTAACTCATATGGATATCTATGGGCCATTTTCTTTGTCTTTTTGAAATGATCAACAGTAATTTATTATATTCATAGACGAAGTTTTCTCACTATGGCTACCTCTATCTTATCTATGAGAAATCTCAAACACTGGACATATTCAAGCATACGAGATTAAGGTTGAAAATCAACTCAGTAAAAGAATTAAACAAGTCAGATCTTATCATAATGGTGAATACTATGACAGATATAATGGATCAGGAGAGCAACGTCCAAGGCCTTTTGCTAAATTTTAAGTAAAACAACTGTTAAGAGGTTACAAATTTTAAAAATCCCACTATTAGGTCAATTTTTGAAACGGGAAATGTCTGATTCCTTGAGGATGTAGAGTTTGTGGAAGGAGATAATGTTTTAAGATTAATGATTTTGTCTTTGAATAAGAATATGTATATATATCTTCTATTGCAATTGATAATAATCAGGACCAAAGACAAATTCTTGCTCCCGATCTTGTTCAATAAGCAATTTTGGATTAAGATATATTACAAAATCTCTCATACACAATCAAAAGATTGTTTCAGAATAACTAACTCAACAACAAATGTCATTAAGAAAAAGAAAAGAGAAAGGCAATTCGGATAATTTTATAGTCTTTCTCCAAAAAAATAAAGATGGTATTGTATTGGTGGAAGAAGATCTTATCAATCAACTTTCATTATTCAATGCAAATGAATAATTCTTAAGAATAGATTGATACCATGAATAAAAAGACAAAGTTCATGAGTAACAATGACATTTGGGAACTCATCCTATTGCCTGAAGGTGGGAAGTCCATTGGTTGTAATTGAATATTTAAAATCAAGAGGGATTCAAATGGTGATATGGAGAAATATAAGGCTCGTCTTGTTGCAAATGAGTTTACTCAAAAGGAAGACATTGACTTTAAAGAGACTTTCTCTCGGGTTTCTACGAAGGACTCTTTTAAGACTATGATAACACCTGTGACACATTTTGATCTTGAGCTACATCTTATGACTTACAAATTAAAGAAATCTATCTATGGGCTTAAGCAGATTTCCCATCAATTGTATCACAAATTTCATGAAATAGTTATCTCATTTGATTTTGAGATAAATACAGTTGATGATTGGTATACCACAAGTTCAGTCGGAGTAAGCATATTTTTTAAGTATTGTATGTCGATGACATACTATTTTCCTGGAATGATATTGTTTATTGCACGAACCAAAGATATTTCTGTCGTGGAATTTTGAAATAAAATATTTTAGTGATGTCTCTTTTGTGTTAGGGATACAAAGACGCTAGAATCGTTCTCGAGATATTTTTCAATTATCACAAAAGAGTTATATCGATAAATTTTTTAAAGGGTTTCGGGTGTAGGTATGTAAATTAGGTGAGACATCTATTACTAAGGGAGACAAATTATGTCTCAATTAATGTCCTAAGGATAAACTTAAAGAAAAGATAATACAAAAAATTCATTGTGCTTCAACAATTGGGAGTTTAGTGTATGTTAATGTTTGCATATGTTTGGATATGACATTCATTATTTGAATGCTGGGCAAATATTTAAATAACTCTGAAAAGTAGCCAATTAGGTCATTTAGTATTTATAGAGAACTAAGGATTACATGATCGTATTCAAAAAAATCAGACCAATTGGAGATCATTGGTTTTTCTGATTCTAATCAGGGAATATGACCGCGAAATTGTGTCACTGGGCTGCACAGTTTGGATGGATTTGAAAGACCACTTTAGTTATTTTGTCACAATAGCAGTCTTATATTCCAACACGAACTTGACGATATCAAGGTTTATAGACATCATGTTTTTAGTTATTAAGGAAATAATTCAAAGTGTTCAGGTTTCTACGGAGTATATTAAGACAAACTTTATAATTGCGGATCTGACTACTAATGGACTATCACCCAAGGTCTTTCATGAGCATACTGCTTACATGGGTGTTGCATCTTTTATGATATGTCAAGTTTAGTGGGAGTTTGTATTCAGAAGTTGTCTGTTTTAGACACATAATTCTGTCCATAAATATTCGATTTATTTCAAAAATAAAGCATTCATCTTAGCTCCACCCTGTTTAACATTTATTGTTGATCTCATTAAAGAACCAGGTAGAACCAGTTGGAAATATGCATGTTTGGATCACATTGCATGTAATTTTCATGCTACACATCCACACTTGATTTATGTCATTTGATTGTGTTGATATACGTGACTATTGAGGGTTTAGTTATGATATTTGTAACGAAGACCGTTTTTATCCTACATTGAAATAATTGATGGAAGAGAATGTTCGGACATGCCTTTTGATTATAATAGTAAAAGTTCTGACTTCAAAAGGTTATACGCATTTATAACGTAACATATGTGACCTAAGTGGAAGATTGTTAGAAAAAAATTAATTTGTCATATGGGCCTACATGTATAATTAATTGTGTATAAATCTATCTCAAAGTTAAGCCCAAAATTAAAATGATCTAATAAAGAATTAAATTGTTAAGTTTAGGGCATCTAAATAAAGTGTGGGTTTATATGTGTAGAGACCAAATTCCTTTTAGAATGTATTTCATGATGGACGAAATACATTTGTAAACTATATATAGGGTTATCATCTCATTTCATATACAACTTCTCATTCTTTGTGTCATCACATCAACACAAGAATACAAGAGAAAGCATATTGAAAAAGAAGATCCAATACCCACAATCAAGAATTAAGAAGAATGAATTCAAGAATCAAGACTATGGATCAAGAAACAAAACCAAGAATAAGAATCGAAGGAGGTAAAATTCAAGATTAAAAGTGAAGAACCCAAACATCTAAAGATTGTAGTTCAAGTTTCAAGATTCAAGATCCGAAATCAAGATCCAATAACAAATAATAATTCCCAAAAAATTAAGGTATGTTCCGTATTATTAATTTTCTTGGTGATTTGATATGGAGGATCTTGACAATAAAGTAATTTAGGTTTTTAATTTTTAAAGTTCCAAGTTTTGTAAAGTTTAAAGTTTCATAAACTTTCAACACTTAGATCAAGAACATTCCAAAGCTTCTACATTTTGCAAACAATCAACTTTTCCATTTTGTTTAGACCTTCTTCATTTTCATCACGAACATATTGAGCCCGTGTTTGGTAGAGCTTAAAATTTAGATTTTAATCTAATTTAAACTCAACAATTAATTTTAACCATATATTTCATGGGACACACAACTTTAAACCATATATTCCATTTACTTTTTTATTAAAATCTACTAAAAATTTAGTTTTAATACCCAATGAAAAAGGACTGAATTTCTCAATGCTGAGAAATGACTCGACGATGAGCTAGGTGGAACCATGGCCTAACTTCACCAAAATCTAATCTCATTTGAGGGGTATTGCTTGAAAAAACATATTTCATGATGCACATACATGAAATCACTTTTGACATTAAAAAATAAAAAAGTAAAAAATAGTTCACATTAGCCAAGCGTTTTAAGTGTAGAAATAGCTTAACTCCCTCTAGACTCAATCTTATCCTTATTGAACATTATCCATTGGTAAAAATTAGATCTATACGCATTTTCATCTAAAATAACCTATGTTTGACTCATATTAATAAACTATTTATAAATGCTCAACTCACTCTTACCAAATGAAATTCATTGGATTGAATATTAAAAAAAATTCAGAGAAGCATTGTTATGAGAACAATAATAACTTGTTCTTGTATAAAATAATAACAAATGATGTAGAATTTGATTACAATTTTACGGTATCATAGTAACACTTTTAGTCCAAAAGATACAACATCATATATAGGAACACAACAGTTCTCTGAGAAGCAAGTGTTACACCCCACTCATTTATAGTAAAAAAATTAAAAGTTGACTTGTCAAAGTCTAAGTCAAATATAGACTTAAATGAAGTAAATTATTTTATTGGGACTTGAATTGACCAAATTATTTTGTTGGGGTTTATTTTACAATTTACAATATTTGAAGATGTAAGATGAAAACAAATTTAATTTTGGAATTTACTTTTCTATTAACGGAAGTTAAATGACTAAATGTTATATTTAATTGAAGAGGAGGGACTTCCTTTGCAAAATTAGGTTGGTGGAATCCAAGTGTCATGTATTTAATTCCATTGCCTTCACTTTTTCATTTATACACCCACAGAGGAATCTGGAGACGAGCAGAGACAGAAAAATTGGGAAAGAAAGAACAAAAAAGAGAAAGAAAAGAAAGAGGAAAGGAGAAGGAAAGTAGGTTTTCAATTTTGGATTCCTTGTTCTCCAATTTCTTCTTGGAGGTAAGTAAAATATTTACTTATTAAATGATGATATTTGATTTTAGAGATTGTGAACAATTTCCTATATTTGAATATTAGCAAAGATTAAAGGGTATTAAGATGTATTTAAAAATTATTATTGAAAAGGGAAATGTATATTGAAAGAATTTATGTTGAAATCAAAGAATATGAAATTGGTTTGTAAATTATAGCTTCAATCTTTAAAATTATTGTAGTTATATGATATCAATCTCTTGATTAAGGATTTGAGGTTTAATTTCTCTATTATTTAAGAAAATTTAGGCTTTTTTTAGCAAGGTAATACACAGGTGCTGTTTTCGAAATTCCGCCCAGAAAAGTCTTATTTCTGTCAATAGTTTCGGTGATAAATTGAAAATACAGAATCAGGAGCCAGATTTCTATATTCTGAAAGTTTAGTGCTGTTTTTGTCAAACCTTTGATTTTCAGATTCTAAAGGTTGAATGAAGTTATATGACAAATATTGAAGTCTATGTATTGAACTAAATTATGTATAGGGGTTATATATGTATAAGGTAGTGAGTTTAAGGAAGTGTGAGTGATTTAATGGATTGATAATGTATGGCGACTAGTTGATAAGTAATCAAAGAGAAGAAAATTTTGGGAAATGGAGATGCAAGAGTAAATATAAAAAGTGAGGAGTTAAGTGGTGGATTTGTATCAATTTAATTGTTAAGTTTTAATTTGAGTAATTATATCGTTATTTCAGGTAGTGACGTGAAAGTTTGGAAAGACTTGTCAATTTAATCAGATTTCGGTGAATAGATCAGTGAGTGGAAAAACTTAAATATTTTTACAGTATTTTATAAAATAAGTATATCATTAAAGTATGTGCTATTATGTGCAATTATGCGTTCGTTTATAATATTATGGAAATCCCTTTTATTATGATACATATGGAATTTCAAAGATTAGTTGATATGATCCGGATTGCGTTACAAAACATAGAGAACTTGGCAGTTGTTGGAGGAAGTTTAAAGTTGGGATTGGTTCTTCAAGGGATTGTTAAAGGCCGCACACTTAATGGTTTGAGCAATGGAGCACAACCTTTTGAAGAAAACACACCAAAGACCAAGTTTCATGTTGGGGCCGAGGGAGCGATCAGATCGGACGAGCTTGATTTGAGCAACAGAAGACGGAATGAAATTTCGGCCCAACCGGACGAGTCCTACCGGACGTCCGGTTTAAATCTCTGTCCATCCAGACACGTGGTACCGAACGTCCGGAAGATCGTCCGATTGAACTTGTTTTTGCGCGATTTCTTTCTATTTTACTAGGATTCATTATTTTCGGCAAGTTTTATTATTTTTAGACTCTAAAATATATTTTTTACCATATTTTCTTACTTTAGTATAAATAGGACTTTATTATTTATTGTAAAGGACCTTTGACATTATTATTAAGATTTTATACAACTGGTAAGTTTTAATTCCTTCATGTTCTTGGAGGTTTAAAGTTCTAACGTGAATTTATCAAAAGGAGATCGCAATCCTTTTGTGGCGTTCCCATTTCACAGTTCTTGTTCTGAGTAATCAAAAAGTCGAAATTCTCGTGTGGAATCTCGGTTCTTGGTATTGGTCGAACAACGGGTCGGGTTGCTCTTTGCGCAGCGTAATTTCTAGCTTTCTTAGATTTGTTTCATCTTGTTCGTGGGTTCCCAAACTTGTTCTTGGTCGGGTTCACATCATTACTTGTGGTACATTTGTGACTTGGTATGTAAGACATATGTGATATTGAGATCGACCAGAAAAGTACCCATGATTATATATTTCTTCTAGTTCACTGAGGGACCTTGATCGTGTTCTATACTACACTGAAGGGTCTTGGACTGTGGATGAAGGGGTCTTGACCGTGTACATATAGTTTACTGAGGGGACTTGGTCGTGTTCTAGAATTAATTATCAAAGGTCCTTGAGACCAGCTTTTGTTCACGGAGGGGGCCAAAAGCTCGTGGCGAAATTGCTTAGCTCGAGGGACAGATTACAGATTTTAGTCAGAGGGTACATTTCTGGTGGATTTCTAGTATAGTTGATGTGATGAGTTGATATAGATATCACCTGATGATTATATCATAATTATGAGATAATATTTACAGAGTTATGAGAATGTCTCACTTTTTGGATATAATTGTATGTGGCTATCCTGTGAATTATTAAATGACATGAACTTGATTTTGATAAGTTTGTATAAAGGAGAAAGTATAATTGTTTTCAAAATTTCTACTTACAGAGTTCTCAATTCATATGTTCCCACAAATTTTCTTATAGGTAGCATGGGTTCTTGATAGCATGAGGAGCTTGGCGATTTCTAAGTGATAGCCACATTACATATTGAGCTGTATGATTAATTTTTGCAGAACACAAAATAATTATTTTGGGTCCATCGTATTATATTTTTCATAATCATTTTATTTTGACACATGTTTTATAGTAACTCATATTCAGCCTTGATGATGGATCTGACATCTAGTCAGCATATATTATCGGCGCACTTCACGTTTCGGGTCAACTAGGGTGATTCGAAATGGGTCGTGTCAGCAAGAAAGTACCATATGCAAGAAATCGACTCGATATATTGAAAAACATACAAAGATGTTAGACAATTTCAGATATATTTGAACGCAAATCGTGTATAGTAGCTTAAACATTTGTTTGGTCAGTTCAAATTTTATTTTTAACCATACATTTCGTTAAATTCACAACCTATATTTACTTTTAATCTCATATTCAAGGGACCCATCAAATTTTATCAACTGTTATCGATTTTTAACAGTAGCTCACAGCCCCTAAATTATAAAAGAAACAGCTTAGTTTTAAGTAAATTAAGAAAAATGGCAAATGACGTGAAAAGTACACTGTAAACAGTATGTTGGGATAAATCTAAGTTATAAGTAAAATTATGCTTGGAAAATATATTCTTTCTGTTAAGGTAAATTTGGCAAATGAAAAAATATAATTTATAATATATTTTAGTAATGCTGAAATTTAAACATCATTTACTTGGTCAAGCTAATAAAAGGAAGCAACTTGTTTTATTAGCAGCAAAATAATAATAATAATAATAATAATAATAATAAAAATGTTTGACAATTTTAAGTTGTTTAATTTGTACAAATAGTCCCCAATGTATTGGGTGTCTATGGAAACAAACACCAATCGTTTTAATACTGGCAATATAGTCCCTAGTTGAGCATTTCACGGTAGAAATGGACCTTTCCATCTTGTCTAGTTCAATTTATCCATCAAAATTTTGAGAGCCTTGCACATTCCTTATTGCAATTTCCTATCCTACAAAGTATTTAAGAAAAATGCTATATCCGAACCAACCTTATTTTATGGTGTATGTTAAGCTGCCTGTCCGAGGCGCGTTGTCGTACAAAATTATATTAATAGCAAAGAAAAGAATATATGTTTATCTGTTTATTTTATCTAAATAGATAAAATAAACAATTAATTTTAACCACATATTTCAAAGGATCCACAACTTTCAACCATAATTTTCATAAACTTTTATAAAATCAACTAAATTTTATTTATTTATCTATTTATTTTATCTAAATAGAATAGGGGCCAAGTAAGGGGCCATGGTGCACTTAGAAGTTGCTCATAGAGAACACGACAAACAAATTATAAACTGAAACATAAAGTATAGTGATAATAACTCTGGGAAAAATATTCAAACCTACATAAATTTTACATTACTTAACAGAAATAGTGTCAGTAAACTATTTCCAGTTAATACCATATTAAAATCACGTGAAATGGGAATCTTGTACGGAAATAAAAAGGTGCCGATGGCTTTGATAAAGGAAAATCAGTGTTATATTCGAAGTAATTATAGTTTTTTCCTCCTAATAAATAAACGGTAGGCTACACCAAATAATAGAAGAAAATTATAATACATTGCATTTATTGTTTATCTCATAACTGACAAACTTTATTGTCTTTCCACAATGTAATTCTTGGGAACTTACAGAAATTACAAAGCAAAATTATTCTATACTGAAGGCACTCTAATTAGGCCATATAAAGCCTTGACAAAAAGGCCACATAATTATTCAACTACAATAAATTAACGTCTTCTCTTTTATCTTCACATATTTGGGGGATACATACCCAGCTTATTATAGACTTGTGCACATTTTGGAAGAGCTTCTTTCTTGAAGAATCCAAGAGGATTTACGGTACGTGTGGTGCCATTTACTGTATTGAGTATAAATTTTAATGATGGTTTTACCCATCCCTCAGTAGGAATTTCATCACAATCTTTTCTGCCACTTGAAATCAGTGTGATTTCGCAATACTCGTTCTTGTGATCACGTTCCACGAGCATACTGTAGAGTCCTTCCGCTCTCGAGTAACCTATCTCAGTAAATGTTATGTCTCCATTCTTCTTGTCCCTGCATTGGAGGCGTAAACTGGCACCTACAAGTTAAGATTTAAGGTATAAATTATGAATTATATCTATAATAATCAATTTCCTCAACTACGCACACACCACCGCAAAGAAGATGAATGAATGCACAGCAAAGGAATTCTTATAACCTAGCACTCATTTCATTGGAGTATTGTGAATAATGTTTGTGTCGTTATTATTACATGCCCATGTTGTAGAATGAAAGAGAAATGATATGTGACATGATGTTTAAACCATCCTTAAATTTAGTTCTTTAACATCTCTTCTCCGGTGTGTAGGCTCGTGCACATTTAATTTTAAACAAGTGGCTGCAATTCTACATGCTCGATCTGAAGTATCTCATAAACTGTTAGATAAGGAAGTTCAGCAACAACTGAAGCAGCAAATTTAGGTTTATTCAAATTTAGGTTTTTTCAAATAACTGAAGCAACAAAGGTGGAAACAAAAAATTCAACTTGAGTAGCCTTTTTTTTTCAAATAACATGGAAAAAAAAAGATATAATATGATTAGCATTTTGTATGAATTATAATTATATACCTGGAATGAACTCGCTTAGTTCAGTAATGAATCCAGAACGGCATGTGTCACAATAAACCTGTCCTTGAATGTGAAATTGAGAAACTGGAGGTTGGGGAACGTCTTCTGAGTAGATGGCGCTAGGGAAGGACAATAAGCATAAAGCTATGACGAACAGAATTGAAACTTGAATAAACTTTGCCATATTTCTTAGAAAGATCAAAGAATTTCTTTTTTGTGTATTGTACCAACTCAACATTATTATTTATAGGGGAGTTGGTTGGTTAATATTCTATAGACAGTTATTTCTATGTGGTCAAGTTTAGAATCTATTCATTTTTTTTTGGATCTTAATTTAGAATCTTGAAACCGTTTCCTATATTTAACAATAAATATTTTTTAATTTTTAAAATTATAAAAAAAAATCAGAAATCATGACATTTTTTATTAGGAACTACCTAATTCAATTAAAATTGACATTTAATTGCGTGACATAACAAACTAAAAAATTATTTTATATTGATTTATGTTAAATATTTTTGTTATATTTGTGAAATTGAATATTGAATAATTTCAAAACATGAAGGTATTATTTTTCATAAATTGTTTCTTATGTGTCTTACTATTCTTTTTAAAAATATCGTTTTCATATCCTTTCAAGTCTGACCAGTTTGTCGCTTTCCTTTCGTCTATCTTCCATGTATAAGGTAAAAATGAGAATCCCACAAAGGAAATAACTGATCTCTTGTTTATCAATTTGGCATAAGTACGGATTTCTCTTAAGACTCCAACTTCTCCCTTTTATGAAGGAGAAACACGGCTTTAGTCCGAAATATAAAAGATTGTCCATTGCAGTGTTGGTATAAGTTCCATATTAATGCAACCAATTTGTTCAACGCCGCAAATGTTGAGTGATGAGTCTCAGACGAAAATTCATCAACTCAATCACTAGCAAGCATTTTTCAGCTAGAAATTTGTTCGAAGACCAACGATGTGGTTATGTGACTTATGTCCACAACTTCTTCTCGTTGTAGATACAGTGGAGACACTGGGCAGACCATCTTGTGCAAAAACTAGGAAAATTAACAGAAATCAAGAAAACACAAATGGAAACATAGAGAAAAATAGAACTAAGATGGAGGAGACATTTCATTCCTTAAGAAGCCCGCTAGCATAAAAAAATTAAAAGGAGGCCCATCCTATTTAAAAACAAAGTTTAGCCAATGAGTACCAAATTTTTAGTACACATAATTAGGAAATTCAAAATAAAACAATCTTCAAAACAATTTAGAGCTTTCTAAAAAGTCATTTTTTTTCCACATCATCCAGTACAAATTCTTCAATTAACTAAAAGAAAATGTGAATTTACTTGTTCAAAAGCTTAACCAAATTCACAATACGAGTTGTTAAACACTTTATTTTGATTCCATTTCTTCTTGACGAGTGCATTTTACTCACAAGTTTATTAAATTTTTAACTTGATTGTGAGCTAGATTTTGCGAGTATTGAATATTTTTAATGTGTTTATTAGTGTGGTTTTATAGGATTGTTGAGATGGTGAAAGACATGAAAATATTCATCAAATAAAGCTATTGGCATGGATCGAAAAGAAGTTGTGGATAAAATGGCAAAAGAGGCAAAACACAATGTAGGTTGGACGAGTGGCGCCCCAACACCAAAATAGTGGCTCCAAGGTGCTACGGAAAAAGAAAAAGAAAAAGAAAAAGAGGAAACAGAGATGGGTCGTTGCTGCACTACATTTAGGGCTGCAGCGCCACATCCAGGGCGCTATGGTACCACCCATAAAAGTGGCGCGACGCTACAACTAGGGCGCATTTTTTTTGTGTGTGCCCATTTTGAAATCCATGAAAACCCTACTTTTGACAAAAACGTGGAGGCAACTACAAATGCAAAGGGGATTGACACACATTGAGAGGCAAGAAACAAACTTTGAGATTTAAATGAGCAATTCAAGGGAGGAAAACATCAAGCAATTCATTGTTTGAAGCATTAATTGGAAGAGGAAGAAGATTTTAGTGCAAGATTGATTGTTTTTCTTCCACATATATACAACAAACCTGGTGATGTATTCAATGACAATATCTTTTTGTTTTTTTTTCTCTCTCTTTCATTATGAGTAGCTAAATTTCTTGTTATGGTAAATAATGTAATCTAATTGGGGTCATTTATGTAGTTTAATTAAGATTCTTGTTTTTTATTCTTTTATATGTTGATTTTACTACGAGTTTAATGCATTGAATTACTTTATCACTAATTTGATGAGTTTGTGAATCCTTTACGAATCGAGAGGTCAGTTTATGATTTTGACCATTTAGTAAAATTCAGTAAATTTGTATAATATGTAGAGATACATATACTGATTATTGCGATCATAAGTAAAATCTTAGAACCAAGATTTTGTTCGAGAATGGAATCATTCATCAAACAACCGCACCTTACTCACCTCAATCAAATAGTATTGCTAAATGCAAAAATCGAACTCTTAAGGAGATGATGAACGCAATATTGATAAGTTCGGATCTACTTTAGAACTTGTGGGAGATGCTATTCTATCGGCAAATAACATTCTTAAGAAGATACCTCTCAAGAAAATGAAAGAAACTCCATATGAACTATGAAAATGTCATTCTCTTTCTACCCCACTTGAAAGTGTGGGGTATTTAGCTTAAGGTTGAAGTACCTAAGTTTAAACAAGTGAAAATCCGTCTCAAGAAGATTGATTTCATATTTATTAGATATGCCAATAATAGTAGTGCATATCGTTTCCTTGTATATAAATTCGAAATTCAAGATGTACATGAAGGAACCATAATTGAATTGAGAAATGCATCATTTTTCGAGAATGTTTTTCCATGTAAAGACAAGGAAAATGCAAGTTTAAATAAAAGAACCTATGCTACTACAAATCGTACTTCAAATGAGAAAGAACATCTACTTCGTTTGGCCAAGATTTTCTAATCTATATGGTAGAAAATGACCCAAAAATCTTTCGATTAAGCAATGTGTACACAAGAAGCACTACATGAAAAGAAGCTATCAATAGTGAGATAGATTCTATAATGCAAAACCATACTTGAGAGTTAGTTGATTTACCTGTTGAAAATAAGCCAATAGGGTGTAAATGGATTTTTAAAAAGAAACTCAAACTGGATGGATCTATTGACAAACGTAATGCTATATTGGTTGTGAAAAGATATAGATAAAATGAAGGACTTTATTTATTTGATACCTACTCACCCGTAACTAGAATCAGTTCGATAAGGTCGTTAATTGCTATTGCTGCATTACATAACCTTGAGATCCATCAAATGTATATAAAAACGGCATTCCCAAATGGTGAGTTGTAAGAGGAGATATACATGGAACAACCCAAAGTGTTCGTCTTTCCTAACTACAAGCAAAAGGTTTGTAAACAATGACACCAAAAGTTTGGCAAAATTATGTTTTCGAATGGATTTAAAATAAACGAGTGTGACAAGAGTATATATATCAAACAAACACTGAAAGACTATGTGATTGTATGTCTATATGTAGACAACATGTTAATAATGGCCAATAATCAAGAAATAATGTTAAACACCAAGAAAATGTTAACGAAACATTTTGAAATGAAAGACTTAGGTATAACTGATGTAATGTTAGGAATTAAGATCTCTAGAACATCGGAAGAAATTATACTTTCTCAATCTCACTACATTGAGATTATACTTAAAAGGAATAATGTATTTGAGGAAAGTCCTACGAAAATCCATATTAACACAAGTTTACACTTAGTATAAAATACGCGTGAATATATCTCACAACTAAAGTATTCCCAAGTTATAGATAGAACAATGTATATTGCAAATTGCACTATATTGGACATAGCATTGGCTGTGAAAAAACTTTGTGGATTCACAAGTAGTCCAAGTCATGATCATTGGAAGGCTTTAACAAGGGTTAATTACTTGAAGTTTACCTTAACCTATGGATTACACTTCACAAAATATCCCATAGTATTAGAAGCATATTGTGATGCGAATTGGATATCCGACATGAAGGATTCTAAGGCTACTAGTGGTTATGTATTTCTATTAATAGAGCTTCCATATAATGGAAGTCAACTAAGCAAATGTGTATAGCTCGATCAATGATGGAATCAGGGTTTATTACTTTAGATAAAGCTGAAGAAGAAGCAGAATGACTTCGTAACTTCTTGGAAGATATTCCATGTTGGCCTAAGTCGATACCTGCAATATGTATACATTGTGATAGTCAATCGACTTTTGGAAGGGCTCAAATGAACATGTATAATGATAAATCTAGACATATACATCATAGACACAATACTGTTAAGCAACTAATCTCTAATGATATCATCTTTATAGATTATGTGAAGTGAAAGGAGAACATCCCGGATCCACTTATGAAAGGTTTACCTAGAGATCGAGTATGTTGCCTACCAAAAGGAATGATATTACAGTTTACTACTTAAGAATCTTTGTAATGGTAACCTTACATTGTTGACTAGAGATCCTAAGATTTTGGTTCAAGTGGACTACTAAGTTATGTAGATTCAATCAAGCACTTAGGGAAATACTTCCCAACTCATTCATATGATAATTAAAGTGATTTCTATAGAACGTTTAAGGTTAAGATATAATTTTAATGATTCCTACATTTTGACTAAGTCAAGTGAAGTAGGGTAAAATACTCTTAATATGAGACCACCTATATAAGTGTAAAGTGGGGTCGCTTAAACGAAAATTTTAGAGGCTGAAAATTTCAAAACACTTATGAAACCTAAAAGTGGTTTAGGGACAAAATGAACCAAGTCGTGAGAACCATGAACGATTTAGGAAAAATATGAGTGTGAGTATTATTGTCTTAGTTTACACCAACTGCTGAATGGTTCAAAACATCATGTTTACTAATTAACCAAGTAAAATCGATAGTATTTCACTAAGGAAGGTTCAAAGTCAGAAGCTATATTACCTGATTCAGTATTTTTCTATTCTTTCTCTCTACTATGCATCATACTTTTACATAGCATGAACATATTTGAATTTCCATTCATGTAAGAGATTGTTGAAATTTGGTTTAAAGATTGAAAATTTTGGTTAAGTATAAAATATGGAAAGTGATTTTGTATCAACTTTGGCCAAATATTCGAACTTGATTTGATAATCTAACTTGTTCAATTCGTTGAGTAGATCGTGCTGGTATATTTGAAATCTCAAAACCAATGAATGAGAAATTGCGGTCAAAAGTTGAAAAAAGAAAAAGAAAAATTGGTCGAAAAATTTGCCTAACTCCATTACTCTCCTAGCGCTCGAGCGATGGGAATGTTGCTCGCGTGACAGGTTGGCAAGAAATTTCTATTGAAAAAATGACACTGGCACTCGACCGAGAGGCTAGTAACAGGTTAGCAACTGCAAGAGATGCTTCCCTCCGTAAAGTTGCAAAGTTTGGGACATGTTACTTCACTCACAACCTCTCTAATTCTATAAATATGACCTTTTGGATGTCCATTATGTATCCCATATATTTTGTATTGAGCATTATATCAAAACTTTCCAAAAATCATTCCAAAATCATTTTTCTTGTGGAGAGAAGAATTTCGTTCGAGTTCGTTGTTGCTTGTAGTTTGAAGTGCTTCTACCACAAGTTGAATCCATTGTATCTTGGTAGATAAATGTCATAATCCTTTAACACCCTTCGAGACAATTTTGTCTAAAGAAAAAAGTGTCAATCGTTTGCCTCATACTTATTTTCTTACTATATTTTCATTCTTCTTATTTCTTTTCATTTCTTATCTTCATAGAGTCTAATTACGCTCCTACGAATTAAACGTATCCATTTTTTTGTATATTGACAAACAATCATTTTCCTACAATTATCACCAACAGCTTAAGATACTCGAAGCCTCACTATACATTGATCTAGGCATATCTTTTCAACTTTATATTCCAGTGAAACAGACCACACATTAAGACCACAAAGATAAAGATTTACCAAAGAAGAAATTAGAACCAATAGTGTATTCCTGAATCTTGAGCACCTTATGTGATTATCATTTTAGCCTTTTCAATTATTCAATATTAAAATATTAATTCTAGGTCAATGATACCAAAATATGAGGGTTCATAGGCTTTTTCCTAAGTTTTCTAAAATGGGGAATCATTCATCCGAGGGTAACTTTGTAGATAAAAAATTGGTTTACCAACCAATTTTGGGCTATAATTCTTTTGGATCTTAGGATGACCCTAGGGAGAAATGTATGATCATTCTTTGTCAATTGCATCAAATTCAAAGGGCAATTTCCCACATCATCTCAAAAAATGAGGTTTTATGATTTGGTTTATCGATGAGTGGGGTCGGGCTACAGGACGAGGAGGTGGAGGTGGAGGTGGAGGTGGATGTGAAGTATGAGAACAATTTAGAGGAGGCAAAGATTTAATTAAAGCTGTAGAGGATAGAGGTGAAAGACAATGAATATAAGGTAGTGAACGGAAAGGAGCTATAAGGAGATGCTGATGCAGTGGATTACTTTTGATCTGGAATTTGATATTCAAGGCATTGTGGTGGAGAATGAGAAGGAAGAAAAACATAAGGAAAAACATTATTAGAATTTGGATGATGAATATAATGATCAAGGTATTTTTGGACTAAAAAAAATTGCTCATATGACAACATAACAGGCCTTTTATGGTAAATAGTACAAGGGATAAATAAGCTACAGTTTTCCCAGATCAGGAATCTAAAAGCTAAGAATCCCTTTCTTATTATGAGGGAATACGGTTCTAACCATGTCAAAAGATTTTCTCATAGGCCTACAAGATATGGGAAACATGGCTTGCTTTGTTGTTACATAACTAATAAAAATCAAATGAGCTATTTTTCACATCTCAGAACAGCAATAACTATAAATTCAAATTCTATCAAGGGGCCTTGCTCAATCATCCCTGTCGATATTTCAGTTCACAATCGAATTCAGTCTATCGTATTGTACCAAATTAGCCTTTCCACGAAAGTTTGAACGCACAAGCTTTTAACACATCCGTCATATAAAGAATTGCCTTATTGTTTTATGAACAAGCATCTTTATTTAACCCTGCTAATACAAGGTTATCTTAAAGTTAAGCCCAAAATTAAAGTGATCTAATAAAGAATTAAATTATTGGGCTTAGGACCTCTATATAAAGTGTGGGTCAGGTTATATGTGCAGAGACCATATTCCTTTAAGTTGTATTTCACGATGGGCTAAATACATATGAAAACTATATATAGGGTTATGGTCCTCAATTCATATGCAACTTCTCATTCTTTGTGTCATCTCAACACAATAATACAAGAGAAAACATATTGAAGAGGAAGAACCAATACACACAAAAAAGAATCAAGAAGAATGAATTCAAGAATTAAGACCAAGGATCAATAAACAAAAAAAAAAAGAATTAAAGAATGAAATAAGGCAAAAAATTACACTTCAAGTTTCAAGATCCGGAATCACAATCCAATAACAAAGAATCATTCCCAAAGAATTAAGATATGTTTCGCATTATTATTTTCTTGGTGATTAGGCATGGAAGATCTTGGTAAAAAAGGAATTTAGATTTTCAAATTCTAAAATTTCTAGTTTCATAAATTTTAAAGTTTCATAAATTTTCAACATGTGGTATTCGAGCTTACTCCATGTTCAACCAATGAGATTAAAGGAAAAAATTTGTGGTTGAAATTCATATATTGAGTTTTGAAATCTTTTAATTTGGAATATGAATTTTAGACAAAAATTTCGGATTTTTTGAGATTTTTTCGAAAATTCTGGTCCAAAACAGCAGTCGTGGCACCTGGCGGTTACCGTAAGGCAACTGGGCACCACAACGCCTATTTTGATGTATAATTTTTTTTTTCTTTTGGCCACAAAAGAGAAATATAAAGGGACAATCAATTTCAAATCTTAGTACTCAATATTTATTTCGAATTACAAATTTTCTAAAATAGAATAGTTGAAGCAATATGTTGCCAAAGTAATCTCTCTTGCCTAAATTAATTTATTTGGAATATTAAGGAGTTTGTGTGTACGTAGTTCAGGTGGATATTCACCGACCCAAAGGAAGGACAATATATTGGCCGAATAATTTGCACACATGTGGTAATAAATATGTGACAATTGTAAATTTTTACATTATGTGAACATTTAGTTGGTCCAAAGATAAACTTGATGTTTGACTAGATATATTGTCAATATTTGATTACTACACCAAGAGTACCATTTACAAGTTGATATTTCTATCCAAAGACTGAATATCAATGTTGTATTCGGTCTCTTCTGATGGGGCCCATTATTATTTGAAATTATTGATTGTCCAATACAGATTCTCATGTGAACAAGTTATTTAGGTTTAGGTTCTCTGTTCGGTTAATCCATTTACTTCTGCAATATTTGCCAACATTAATTCAATTCTTGTGCTTCAAGTTTAAGGGCTAGAAATAGAACGTTTGTATTGTTCTTGACAAGATGAATCTAGACCTTGCATTAAGGACTAAACGATCCACTACTTTTACGGATAAGAGTTCCGCTAATAAAACGAGACTCGAATAAGTGGGATCATTCAAATTGAATAAGTCTTACGATCATGAAGCGTTAAATTCCAGCAACATTCAAAGGAAGTGTGTCAAATAAGGTAACTGCCAAGAAATTTCTTAAAGAAATATTTTAAAACACATTGCGAAAAAGTGAAAAGATCGAAACTAGTACGCTTCTGGCAAACTTGGTTTCATTAAAGTATAAGGCTTACGGGAGTATATCATGGACATGTCTCATCTTGCTTCAAAACCAACAATATTAAAGTTTGAGCTGTCTTATGACTTGCTCGTGCGTATGGTTTTGATTTCTTTTTCTGCACAATTCGATTAATTTAAGGTCAGTTATAGCTATCAGAAGGGGAAATTGACTTTTAATGAACTCATTTCATATTGTATGCAAGAAGAAGAAAGTCTGAAGCAAGAGAGAACTGTAAGTACTCACTTGACACTTCCTTTAAGGACAAGTTAAAGAACAAGAAAGCTACATCTAGTTCAGTTCAAAAGAAATGGCGAAAGCCTGAAAAAATTAATCATTTGGCTGTAACTTTTATGAAAATTTTAGATACATAAAGAGAGACTGTACTAAATACCATGCTTGGCGTGCAAAGTAAAATACACTTCTCACTTTGGTTTATTTTCAGGTTAATTCAGTTTCAATACTTAGTCATACAATGTGCATAAATTTAGGTGTCACTATTCAATTAAACATGTCTATGCGGGGTTGCCTAAATAGCCCAAAGCCAATTGATGCTAAAAAATTCAACTACGTGGGGACGATGACAAATCAATTAAAATTGAGGCTATAAGGTCTTTTAGGTTATTATTAAAGACTGGTTATTATTTGAATTTGAAAGAGATATTTGCATAATTGTCCTTTAGACAGAATTTGGTTTTTATTTTATCATTGGACACATTCGGTTACTCTTGTTCAATTGGAAATAATCAATTTGAACTTTTTCATAATTCAAATACTTTGGGTTCCTGTTCTTTATCTAGTTATGATAGTCTATATCTGCTTAATATTATTGCCTCTTATAAAAAGACATTGCATGCTAATTCACGTGGTATTAAACATAAATTAACCAATTATAATTTCGATTCGTTATGACACAAGGGATTAGGTCACATCTCTCAAGAGAGAATGAAAAATCTTGTGTAAGAAGGAATTATTGATTCCCTTAATTTTTAGACTCAAGTTTTTATGTTAATTACATTAAGGGTCTGTTTGATTGCAAGGGTGGAAAACGGGTGGAAAGAAAATGAATGGCAGAGAATTGAATTGCTTAGAAAACGTTTTACAGGGAATTGTAATTAATGGTGTTTGATTGGTATAATTTTCCACCTGACAAATTTTTCGTTTGGCTTTGTTTTTTTATGCAAATTGTCAATTAAATGGATAAATTTTTTTACCATTGACTTTGGAAATGTGTTCTAATTGCTATAAAAAAAAAAAAAAGTTGGAAAACATTTTTCCACCACTATGATGAAAAAACGTTTTCTAGCTTTTGTGCATCAACCGCTTGTACCTTGGAAAACGTTGAAATTTTCCCTGAAAAATTAGTGCAATCAAATAGGTGAATAGTAAAAAGTAGGAAAATGTTTTCCACCTTCCACGAAAAACTACCTCCTATCAAACAGACCCTAAGGGAAATCACACAAACATAAGGAGATACAACTTCGGACGTCTTAGAACTAACTGATATGGATATCTTTGGGCCATTTCCTTTGGCTTTTTGAAATGATCAACAATAATTTATTATATTCATAGACGATTTTTTCTCAATATGGCCACCTCTATCTCATCTATGAGAAATCGCAAACATTGGACATGTTCAAGGCATATGAGACTAAGGTTGAGAATCAAGCCAATAAAATAATTAAACAAGTCAGATCTTACCATAGTAGTGTATACTATGACAGATATAATGGATCATGAGAAAAATGTCCATGGCATTTTGCTAAATTTCAAGTAAAGGATCTATCAAGGGGTTAAAAATTTTAAAGATTCCACTATTAGGTCAAATTTTTAAATGGAAAATGTTTGATTCCTTGAGGAGATCGAGTTTATGGGAGGAGATAGTGTTTTAAGATTAGTGATTTTGTCTTTGAATCTTTTCTATTGCAATTGACAATGATGAGGATCAAAGACGAATTCTTGCTCCTGATCTTGTTCAAGAAGCAATTTCGGATCAAGACAAATTACAAAATCTCTCACACAATCAAAAGATTGTTTTAGATTAACAAACTCAACAACCTCAAGAACAAATGTCATTAAGAAAAAGAAAAGAGAAAGGCAATTAAGATAATTTTATAGTCTTTCTCCAAAAAAAATAAGGATGGTATTGTATTAGTAGAAGAAGATCTTATCAATCAGCTTTGCAAAGGAATAATTCTTAAGAATGGATTGATGCCATGAATAAAGAGATAAAGTTCATGAGTAACAATGACATTCGGGAACTCATCTCATTACCTGAAGGCGTGAAGCCCATTGGTTGTAAATTAATATTTAAAATCAAGAGGGATTCAAATGGTGATATGGAGAAATATAAGACTAGTCTTGTTGCAAATGACTTTACTCAAAAGGAAGACATTAGCTTTAAAAGGGACTTTATCTCCGGTTTCTACGAAAGACTCTTTTATGACTATTATGACATCTGCGATACATTTTGATCATGAGCTACATCTTGTGGTTTACAAATTAAAGAAATCCATCTATGAGAATATTTTAAGTATTGTATGTCGATGACATACTATTTGCCTGGAATGATATAGGTTTATTGCACGAAACCAAAATATTTCTGTCGTGGAATTTTGAAATAAAAGATCTTGGTGATATCTTTTTATATCAGAGATACAAATACGCTGAGATCACTCTCGGGGTATTTTTGGATTATCACAAAGGAGCTATATCAATAAAATTTATATTCGAATTTGAGATGCAAGTATGTAAATTAGGTGATACCTCTATACTAAGGGAGACAAGTTTTAGTATCAATTAATGCCCCAAGGATAAACTTAAAGAAAAGATAATACAGAAAATTCATTGTGCTTTAGCGATTGGGAGTTTAATGTTTGCATACGTGTGGCTATGACATTCATTATTTGAATGCTAGGCAAATATTTAAATAACTCTGAAAAGTAGCCAATTAGGTTATTTTGTATTTATAGAGAACTAAGGATTACATGATCACATTCAAGAAAATCAGACCAATTGGAGATCATTGGATATTCTAATTGTAATCATGAAATATGACTGCGAAATTTTGTCACTGACTGTACATTTTGGATGGATTTGAAAGACCACTTTAGTTATTTTATGACAATAGCAATCTTATAATCCAATACGAACTTGACAATGTCAAAGTTTATAGACATCAAGTTTTTAGTTATTAAGGAAATAATTCAGAGTGTTCAGGTTTCTATGGAATATATTAAGACAAACTCTATAATTACGGATTCACTTACTAAAGGGCTATTATCCAAGGTCTTTCATGAGCATACTGCTCACATGGGTGTTGCATCTTTGATGATATGTCAAGTTTACTGGGAATTTGTATTCGGATGTTGTCTGTTTTAGACACATAATTCTATCCAAAGATATTCGATTTATTTCAGAATTACTCAGATCCAGTCTGGTTAAAAATTATGGTCATCACATTAAAGAATCAGGTAGGACCAATTGGAAATAGGCATGTTTGGATCACATTGCATGTAATTTTATGCTATACATCCACACTTGATCTATGTTATTTAATTGTGTTGATATATGTGACCATTGAGGGTTTAATTATGATATTTGTAATGAAGACCTTTTTTATCCTATATTGACATAATTGATGGACGAGATTGTTCAGAGATGCCTTTTGATTATGATAGTAAAAGTTTTGACGTCAAAATATTATACACATTTATAAGATAACATATGTGGCCCAAGTGGGAGATTGTTGAAAAAAATAAATTAATTTGTCATATGGGCCTACATGTGTAATTAATTGTATATAAATATATCTTAAAGTTAAGCACAAAATTAAAGTGATCTAATAAAGAATTAAACTGTTAAGTTTAGGACATTTAAATAAAGTGTGGGCTGGATTATATGCATAGACATCAGAGTCTTTTAAAATTGTATTTCATGATAGGCGAAATACATATGTAAACTTTATATAGGGTTATGATCTCAATTCATATGCAACTTCTCATTCTTTGTGTCATCTCATCAACAAAGGAATACAAGAAAAAGCATATTGAAAAGGAATATCCAATACCCACAATCAAGAACTAAGAAGAATGAATTCAAGAATCAAGACTATGGATCAAGAAACAAAACTAAGAACAAGAATCAAAGAATCAAATGAGGTAAAATTCAAGATGAAAAGTGAAGAACCCAAACATGTAAAGATTGCAGTTCAAGTTTCAAGATTCAAGATCCGGAATCAAGATCCAATAACAAAGAATCATTCCCAAAAAATTAGGGTATGTTCCGTATTATTAATTTCCTTGGTGTTTTGACATGGAGGATCTTGAAAATAAAGGAATTTAGGTTTTTAAGCTTCTAGTTTTATAAAGTTTCAACACTTTGATCAAGAACATTCTAAAGCTTCTACATTTTGCATACAATCAACTTTTCCATTTTGTTTAGACCTTCTTCATTTTCATCATGAACATATTGAGCTCGTGTTTGGTAGAGCTTAAAATTTAGATTTTAATCTAATTTAAAGTCAACAATTAATTTTAACCATATATTTCATGGGACACACAACTTTCAACCATATATTCCATTTACTTTTTATTAAAATCTACTAAAAATTTAGTTTTAATCCCCAATAAATAAAGGACTGAATTTCCCAATGCTGAGAAATGACTCGACAATGAGCTTGGTGGAACCATGGCCTAACTTCACCACAATCTATTCTCATTTGAGGAGTATTGCTTGAAAAAACATATTTCATGATGCACATACATGAAATCGTTTTGACGTAAAAACATATATATACATATATATATATATATATAGCTCATGTTAGCCAAGAGTTTAAGTGTAGAAATAGCTGAACTCCCTCTCGATTCAACCTTATCCTTATTGAACATTATCCATTGGTAAAAATTAGATCTGTATGCCTTTTCATCTAAAATAACCTATGTTTGACTCATATTTGTAAAATGTTTATAAACGCTCAACTCACTCTTACCAAATGAAATTCATTGAATTGAATATTAAAAACTTTTCAGAGAAGCGTTGTTGTGACAACAATAATAATTTGTTCTTGTATAAAATAATAACAAAGGATGTAGAATTCGATCACAATTTTACGGTAACCTAGTAAAACTTTTAGTCCAAAAGATACATCATATATAGGAACACAACAGTTTTCTGAGAAGCATGAAAGTACCATATGTAAGAAGTCGACTCAATATATTGAAAAACATCCGAAGATGTTAGACAAGTTCACATATATTTGAACGCAAATCTTGTACAGTAGCTTAAACATTTGTTTGCTCCGTTCAAATTTTATTTTTAATAATACATTTCGTTAAACTCACAATCTATATTCACTTTTAATCTCATATTCAAGGGACCCATCAAATTTTATCAAGTGCTATCGATTTTTAAAAGCAGCTCACGACCCCTAAATTATAAACGAAACAGTTTAGTTTTAAGTAAATTAAGAAAAATGGCAAATGACGTCAAAAGTACATTGTAAACTGTATGTTGGGATAAATCTAAGTTATAAGTAAAATTATGCATGGAAAATAAATTCTTTCAGTTAAGGTAAATTTTGCAAATGAAAAAAATAATTTATAATAAATTTTAGTAATGTTGAATTTTAAAAATCATTTACTTGGTGAAGCTAATAAAAGGAAGGAACTTTTTTTTTAGCAGGAAAAAATAAAAAAAGTTTGACAATTTTAAGTTGTTTAATTTGTACAAATAGTCCCCAATGTATTGGGTGTCTATGGAAACAAACACCTATCGTTTTAATACTGGCAATATAGTCCCTAGTTGAGCATTTCACGGCAGAAATGGACCTTTCCATCTTGTCTAGTTCAATTTATCCATCAAAATTGTGAGTGCCTTGCTCATTCCTTATTGCAATTTCCTATCCTACAAAGTATTTTAGAATAATGCTAGATCCGAACCAACCATATTTTATGGTGTATGTTAAGCTGACTGTCCAAAGCGTTTTGTCGTACAAAAATATATTAATAACAAAGAAAAGAATATCTATTTTTTGCTTTCGAATGTCCATTCCGTTTTACTACTTCAATATCTATAATGCTACAATTGGATATTATAAAATAATGATAATAAATGAATGGTAAGGCTTAAAATATACGTCAAATTATATTCAAAATGGCAGCACAAAACTAAAGTCGAAGTCAACAATTAATTTTAACCACATATTTCATGGAATACACAACTTTTCAACCACAAATTTCCTCAACTTTTATAAAATCTACTAAAATTTTATATATTTATTTATCTAAATCGAACAGAGTCCAAGTAAGGGGCCATGGTGCACTTAGAAGTTGCTCACAGAGAACACGACAAACAAATTATAAACTGAAATATTCGAACTTACATAAATTTTCCATTAATTAACAGAAATAGTGTAAGCAAACTATTTCCAGTTAATACCATATTAAAATCACGTGGAATGGGAATATTGTACGGAAATAAAAAGTTGCCGATTCGTTTGCTAAAGGAAAAGCAGTGTCATAGTCGAAGAAATTATAGTTTTTTCCTCCTAATAAATAAACGGTAGGTTACGCCAAATAATAGAAGAAAATTATAATAAATTGCATTTATTGTTTATCTCATAACTGACAAACTTTATTGTCTTTCCACAATGTAATTCTTGGGTACTTACAGAAATTACGAAGCAAAATTATTCTATACTACAATGCACTCTAATTAGGCCATAAAAAGCCTCGACAAAAAGGCCACATAATTATTCAACTACAATAAATTAATGTCTTCTTTTTTATCTTCACATATTTGGGGGATACATACCCAGCTTATTATAGACTTGTGCACATTTTGGAAGAGCTTCTTTCTTGAAGAATCCAAGAGGATTTACGGTACGTGTGGTGCCATTTACTGTATTGAGTATAAATTTTAATGATGGTTTTTCCCATCCCTCAGTAGGAATTTCATCACAATCTTTTCTGCCACTTGAAATCAGTGTGATTTCACAATACTCGTTCTTGTGATCACGTTCCACGAGCATGCTGTAGAGTCCTTCCGCTCTCGAGTAACCTATCTCAGTCAATGTTATGTCTCCATTCTTCTTGTCTCTACATTGGAGGCGTAAACTGGCACCTACAAGTCGAGATTTAAGGTATAAATTATGAATTATATCTATTATAATAAATTTCCTCAACTACGCATACACCACCGCAAAGAAGATGAATGAATGCACAGCAAAGGAATTCTTATAACCAAGCACTCATTTCATTGGAGTATTGGGAATAAAGTTTGTGTCGTTATTATTACATGCCCATGTTGTAGAATGAAAGAGAAATGATATGTGACATGAAGTTTAAACCATCCTTAAATTTAGTTCCTTAACATGTCTTCTCCGGTGTGTAGGCTCGTGCACATTTAATTTTAAACAAGTGGCTGCAATTCTACGTGCTCGGTCTGAAGTATCTCATAAACTGTTAGATAAGGAAGTTCAGCAACCATTGAAGCAGCAAATTTAGGTTTTACCAAAATTTTACGAACGTGGAAACAAAAAATTCAACTTGAGTAGCCTCTTTTTTTTATTTTTTTTTATTTTTAATAACATGGAAAAAAAGAAGATATAATATGAGTAGCATTTTGTACGAATTATAACTATATACCTGGGATGAACTCGCTTAGTTCAGTAATAAATCCAGAACGGCATGTGTCACAATAAACCTGTCCTTGAATGTGAAATTGAGAAACTGGAGGTTGGGAAACGTCTTCTGAGTAGATGATGCTAGGGAAGGACAAGAAGCATAAAGCTACAACGAAGAGTATTGAAACTTCAATAAACTTTGCCATATTTCTTAGCAAGATCAATGACTTTCCTTTTTTGTGTTTTGTACCAGTTCAACATTATTATTTATAGGAAAGTTGGTTGGTTAATATTATATAGACAGTTATTTCTATGTGGTCAAGATTAGGATCTATTCATTTTTTCTTGGATCTTAATTTAGAATCTTGAAACCGTTTTCTATATTTAACAATATGTATTTTTTTTCAATTTTAAATTAATTTTTAAATTATAAAAAAATAATCTAAAATCATGAAACTTTTTATTCGGAACTACCCAATTCAATTAAAATTGACATTTTACGGCATGACATAACAAACTAAAAAATTATTTTATATTGATTTATGTTAAATATTTTTGTTATATTTTTCAAATTGAATATTGAATAATTTCAAAACATGATGTTATTATTTTTCATAAATTGTTTCTTATGTGTCTTACTATTCTTTTTAAAAATATCGTTTTCATATGCTCTCAAGTCCGACCAGTTTTTCACTTTCCTTTCGTCTATCTTCCATGTATAAGGTAAAAATGAGAATCCACAAAGGAAATAACTGATCTCTTGGTTATCAATTTGGTTTAAGTACGGATTTCTCTTAAGACTCCAACTTGTCCCTATTATGAAGGAGAAAGACGGCTTTAGTCCGAAATATAAAAGATTGTCCATTGCAGTGTTGGCATAAGTTCCATATTCATGCAACCAATTTGTTCAAGCGCTGCAAATGTTGAGTGATGAGTCTGAGATGAAAATTCATAAACTCAACCACGAGCAAGCATTTTTCAGCTAAAAATTTGTTCGAAGACCAACGATGTGGTTATGTGACTTATGTTCACAACTTCTTCTCTTTGTAGATACAGTGGAGACACTGAGGCAGACCATCTTGTGCAAAAACTAGGAAAATTAACAGAAATCAAGAAAACGCAAATGGAAACATAGAGTAAAATAGAACTAAGATGGAGGAGACATTTCATTCCTTAAGAAGCCCATTAGCATAAAAAAATTAAAAGGAGGCACATCCAATTTAAAAACAAAGTTTAGCCAATGAGTACCAAATTTTTAGTAAACATAATTAGGAAAGTCAAAATAAAACAATCTTCAAAACAACTTAGAGCTTTCTAAAATGTCCTTCTCTTTTTTTTCCCATCATCCAGTAAAAATTCTTCAATTAACTGTATTTATTTTTTCAAAAGCTTAGCCAAATTCGCAATACGAGTTGTTAAACACTTTATTTTGATTCCATTTCTTCTTGACGAGTGCATTTTACTCACGAGTTTATTCAATTTTTAACTTGATTGTGAGCTAGATTTTGCGAGTATTGAATGTTTTTAATGTGTTTATTACTGTTGTTTTATAGGATTGTTGAGATGGTAAAAGACACGAAAAAATTCATCAAATAAAGCTATTGGCATGGATGGAAAAGAAATTATGGATAAAGGGGCAAAAGAGACAAAACAAAATGTAGGTTGGATGAGTGGCACCCCAACACCAAAATAGTGGCTCCAAGGCGCTACGAAGGAAAAAAAAAAAAAAGAGGAAATAGACATGTGCCACCGCGGCGCCACATTCAGGGCACTGCAGTACCACCCATAAAAGTGGTGTGGCGCTGTGGCGCCACGGGTCAACTAGGGAGCTTTTTTGGCCAGTTTTGAAATCCATGAAAACCCTACTTTTGACAAAAATGTGAAGGCAACTATAAATACATTTTTCACACTTTTGAAGGGGATTGACACACATTGACAGGCAAGAAACACACTTTGAGATTTAAATGAGCAATTTAAGGGAGGAAAACAGCAAGCAACTTTTTGTTTGAAGCATTTATTGGAAGATGAAGAAGATTTTGGTGCAAGATTGATTGTTTTTCTTCCACATCTATACTACAAACCCGGCGATGTATTCAATGACAATATCTTGTTTTTTCTCTTTCATTATGAGTAGCTAAATTTCTTGTTAGGGCAAATAATGTAATCTAATTGGGGTCATTTATGTCTTTTAATTAAGATTCTTGTTTTTTATTCTTTCATATGTTGATTTTACTATGAGTTTAATGCATTGAATTACATGATCATTAATTTGATGATTTTTTGAATCTTTTACTAATCGAGCTGTGAGTTTGGAATTTAGACCATATAGTAAAATCTAGTAAATTGGTATAATGTGTAGAGATACCTATACTGATTATTGCGGTCATAAGTGATTCTTAGAACCAAGATTTTGTTTAACTAAAATTGATTCGCATAGAGATATGAAATTGAGTTAGTTAAATAAGCTCAATGAGAACTCGAAATGGGTAAATTGAATATAATAGGAGAATTGGACTGAACATTACATTAGATATGAATTTTGATTTAAGATGTAAAGTTGATCAATAGTTGAAATTGTTATGACCTAATAGCTGTTTATTATCAAATTTTTGAACCAATTTTTATGTGCAACCGCATATTGTTACGCATTTAAATTAAAAAATAAATTATGCAAATCTTTGTTTGCTTTGTCAAATAGTAGTTAGAAAGATAGTAGATTAAGTTCTAAAGTAAAGTCATCGTAGGAATGACAATCCGGACTCAAAGGTCCATTATACTAATTGTTCAATATTGTGCACTTGCGATAGTAAAAACACAACACTTCTCATGAACTTTGAGATGCTTGTTCATATGCTTAGCCAAATGCAAATTATGAATTGTTAAAACTTCTTCTCATCAACTTTCAGATTACAATTAAAAAAGCTCAATTTGAATAGGAGTACAGTTGTTTCTGTTGGAATTTGGTTTATAGATTAAAATTTTGGTTAAACATAAAATATGAAAAGTGACTTTGTATCAATTTCGGTCAAATATTCGGATTTGATACGATGGTCAAATTATAAATATAAATAGACTAACTTATTCTACTCGTCGAGTTGTCATGATGGTATATTTGGAATCTTAAAACCAATTCCGAATGAATGAGAAATTGTGGTCCAAAGTTAGAAAGAAAAGAGGAAAAACTAGTCGGAAAATTTGCCTTACTCCGTCACTAGCTTAGTGCTCGAGCGACAAGCGGGCAAGAAGTTTTTGTTGGAAAAATGACACCGGTGCTCGAGCGAGAGGCCAATGATAGTCTAGCGACAGCAAGTGATGCTTCCCTGCCTAAAGTTGCGGAGTTTGGGCATGTTATTTCACTTACAATCTCCTATCTTCTATAAATAAAACCCTTTGAACATCCATTGTACATCTCATATCATTTGCATTGAACATTATATCAAAACTCTTGTAAAAACTCTCCAAAAATCATTCCAAAATCATTTTTCTTGTAAAGAGAAGAATTTCGTTCGAGTTCGCTATTGCTTGTGGTTTGAAGTGCTTTTACCACAAGTTGAATTCGTTGTATCTTGGGAGACAAGTATCATAATCCATTAGCACCGTTGTGGGGCAATTTTGTTTCAAAGAAAAAGCGTCAATCACTTGCCTTGGATCTATTTTCTTACTATGTTTTAATTCTTCTTCTTTCTTTTCATTTCTTATCTTCATAGAGTTTAATTACGCTCACACAAATTAAATTTAACCATTTTTCTTTGACAATTAACCATTTCCCTACAAATATCACCAACATTTTTAAGACAATTTTTGTGGTTTGTTGAAAAAAAAAACCATTTTCTTCATTTTTGGAATAAGCCTTCGCTTGCTATTCCGTTCTTTAATTCTGTATGTTGAACTTCTATTTGTGTAACAAAAATGAATACCTTGAGACTACTTCAAGTCAAGCAACGAATGGTACGAAAAATGTGGTTCCGTCTCTGGCTATACCAATATCAAACTCTCATATCCCACATGGGGAAAAACTAGAAAAGTTTGGAGGTGTAGATTTCAAAAGATGGCAACAAAATATGTTGTTCTATTTTACTACTTTAAATTTAGCAAAAAAAAAAAAAAATCAAAAGAGATCGCTCCTGCTATACAAGAATGAAAAAATAATCATTAGACGATTATTAAATTGGATGCATGAAAGCATTCAGATTTCCTTTACAAAAACTACATCCTAAATGGATTGGACAATACACTTTATGGATTGTATAGTTCAAAATACTTGGCTAAGGATCTATGGGATTCATTGGAGAAGAAATACAAGACTGAGAATACTGGAACAAAGAAGTTTATTATCTACAAGTTTTTGGACTACAAAATGGTAGACTCCAAAATCGTGATAAGTCAAGTGCAAGATATTCAAGTTCTACTTCATGACATACATGCGAAAAAGATGGAATGGAGTGAATCCTTCCAAGTTGTAGCCATCATTGAGAAACTTCCTTCTATGTGGAGAGATTTCAAGAGCTATCTCAAACACAAACGTAAAGAGATGAACTTGAAGGATTTGATAGAGTCTGGCACATAAACTGTGCGTGCTTAAAAAATGTATCTTATTGCTATAAATGATTATAAAATTGTGGAAAAGTAGAACATCGCTCAAATGAATGTCGAAAGCCAAAGAAGATTGCACAAGCAAATGTGGTTGAAAGAGACACTATTTCTGAAGGAGTTCAAGAGATGGGCCTATCTGCGGTTATTTCTGAATGCAACATGGTTGGTAATTCAAGAGATTGGTGGGTTGATACTGGTGCTCATCTTTCCTAACTACAAGCAAAAGATTTGTAAATAATGGCACTAAAAGTTGGGCAAAATTATGTTGTCAAATGGATTTAAGATAAACGAGTGTGACAAGAGTATATACATCAAACAAACACTGAATGCCTATATAATTATATTTCTACATGCAGACAACATATTAATAATGGCCAATAATCACGAAATAATGTTAAATGCCAAGAAAATGTTAATGAAATATTTTGAAATGAAAGACTTGGGTATAGCAGATGTGATGTTAGGGATTAAGATCTCTAGAACATCAGAATAAATTATACTTTCTGTATCTCACTACATTGAGAGTATACTTCAAATGTATAATTCATTTGAGGAAAGTCCTGCAAAAATCTCTATTGACACAAGTTTACACTTAATATAAAATACTAGTGAATGTATATCACAACTAAAGTATTCACAAGTTATAGATAGTCCAATGCATATTGCAAACTGCACTGAATTGGACATAGCACTTGCAGTGAAAAAACTTTGTAGATTCACAAGTAGTTCAAGTCTCGATCATTGAAAGGCTTTAACAAGGGTTCTTAATTACTTGAAGTATACCTTAACCTATGGATTAAACTTCACAAAACATCCTGCAGTATTAGAAGCATATTATGATGCGAATTGGATATTTGACATGGAAGATTATAAGTCTACTAGTAGTTATGTATTTACTATTAATGGAGCGTCCATATCATGTATGTCAACTAAGCAAATGTGTATAGCTCGATTAATGACTGAATCAAAGTTTATTACTTTGGATAAAGTTGAAGAAGAAGTAGAATGGCTTCCTAACTTCCTGTAAGATATTCCATGTTAGTCTAAGTCGGTACCTGCAATATATATACAGTGTGATAGTCAATCGGCTATTAGAAGGGCTTAAAGCAACATGTATAATGATAAGTCTAGACATATACATCGTAGACACAATACAGTTAAGCAACTGATCTCTAATGATATCATCTTTATAGATTATGTGAAGTCAAAGGAGAACATCGCGGATCCACTTACAAAAGGTTTACCTAGAGATCGAGTACGTTGCCTATCGAAAGGAATGAGATTAAAACCTACTACTTAAGAATCTTTGTAATGGTAACCTTACTTTGTTGACTAGAGATCCCAAGATCTTGGTTTAAGGGGACAACTAAGTTATGAAGATTCAATCAAGCACTTAGGGAAATACTTCACAACTCATTCATATGATAATTAAAGTGCTTTCTATAGAACGTTAAATGTTAAGATATACTTTTAATAATTCATATATCTTGACTAAGTCAAGTGAAGTGGGGTAGAATACTCTTAATAGGAGGTCACCTATATAAATGTAAAGTGGGGCCACTTAAACAAAAAATTTAGAGGCTAAAATTTTCAAAACACTTAAGAAACCCAAAAGTCGTTCAGGGACAAAATCAACCAAGTCATGAGAACCATGAACGATTTAAGAAAGATATCGGTGTGAGTATTATTGTCTTGGTTTACACCAATGGCTGAATGGTTTAAGACATCATGTTTACCAATTAGCTAAGTGAATTTGATAGTATTTCACTACGGAATGTTCAAAGCCAGAAGTTACCTTAACTGATTTAGTGTTTTTATGTTCTTTCTCTCTACTATGCATCATACTTTTACATAGCATGAACATATTTGAATTTCCATTTATGTTGGGGATTGTTGAATTTTGAAATTTGGTTTAAAGATTGAAATTCTCGTGAAGTATAAAATATGGATAGTGACTTTGTGTCAACTTTAACCGAATATTCGAACTTGATTCGATAGTCTAACTTGTTCTATTTGTTGAGTAGATAGTGATGGTATATTTGGAATTTCAAAACTAATGAATGAGAAATTGTGGTCTAAAATTGAAAAGAAGATAGGAAAAAATGGTTGAAAATTTTATCTTACTCCATTAATCGCCTAGCACTCGAGCGATGGGATTGTCACTCAAGTGACAGGCGGGCGAGAAGTTTGAGTTGGAAAAATGACACTGGCGCTCAAGAGAGAGGCCCGTGACTATCTAGCAACAGCAAGAGATGCTTCTTTTCGTAAGGTTTCAGAGTTTTGGGCATGTTACTTCACTCATAACCTCTCTAATTCTATAAATATGACATTTTGGACGTCCATTATGCATCCCATATCATTTTGCATTGAGCATTATATCAAAACTCTCCAAAAAGCATTTTTCTTGCAGAGAGAAGGATTTCGTTTGAGTTTGTTGTTGCTTGTGATTTGAAGTGCTTCTAACACAAGTTGAATACATTGTATCTTGGTAGATAAGTGTCATAATCTGTTAGCACCCTTGTGAGGCAATTTTGTCTTAAGAAAAAAGTGTGAGTCGCTTGCCTCGGATTTATTTTCTTATTATATTTTCATTCTTCTTATTTCTTTTCATTTCTTATCTTCATAGAGTTTAATTACGCTCCTGCAATTTAAATGTAACCATTTTTTCTGTATATTGACAAACAATCATTTCCCCACAAATATCACCAACAGCTTAACATACTCGAAGCCTCACTATACATTGATCTAGGCGTATCTCTTCAACTTTATATTCCAGTGAAATGGAGCACACATTAAGACCACAAAGATAAAGATTTACCAAAGAAGAAATCAAAACCAAGAGTGTATTCATGAATCTTGAGCACTTTATGTGATTATCATTTTAGCCTTTTCAATTATTCAGTATTAAAATATCAATTCTAGGTCAATGATAACAAAACATGAGGGTTCATAGTCTTTTTCCTAAGTTTTCTAAAACGTGGGATTATTCATCCGAGGGCACCTTTGTAGATAAAAAATTGGTTTACCAACCAATATTGGACTATAATTCTTTTGGATCTTAGGATGACCTCAGGGAAAAATGTATGATCACTCTTTGTCAATTGCATCAAATTAAAAGGGTAATTTCCTACATCATCTCAAGAAAGGAGGTTTTATGATTTGGTTTATTTATGAGTGGGGTTGGGATACAGGAGGCGGAGGTGGAGAAAAATTTAGAGGAGGCAAAGATTTAATTAACGCTGTAGAGGATAGAGGTAAAAGACAATGAATAAGAGGTAAAGGACGGAGATGAGCTGTAAGGAGATGCTGATGCAATGGATTACTTTTGATCTGGAATTTGACATTCAAAGCATTGTGTTGGAGCATGAGAGGGAAGAAAAATATGTGGAAGAACATTATAAGAATTTGGATGATGAATATAATTATCAAGGTAATTTTGGACTAAAAAAACTTGCTCATATGACAACATAACAGGATCCTTTTATGGTAAACAGTAAAAGAGATGAATATGCTACAGTTTTCCGTGATCGGGAACCAAAAAGCTAAGAACCACTTTCTTATTATGAGGGAACACAGTTCTAACCACGCCAAAAGATTTTCTCATGGGCCTACAAGGTATGAGAAACAGGGCTTGCTTTGTTGTAACATAACTAATAAAAATCAAATGAACTACTTTTCACATCTCAGTGTAACCACCATAATTGATTTACAGTCCCAAAACAGCAATAACTATAAACTCAAATTCTATCTAGGGGCCTTTCTCAATCATCTCCATCCATATTTTAGTTCACAATCGAATTCATCTATCATACTGTACCAAATTAGCCTTTCCACGAAAGTTTGAAGGCAGGGACTTTTAAACATCCGTCATATAAAATATTGCCTTATTGTTTTATGAACAAGCATCTTTATTTAACCCTGCTAACACAACCAAAATGCCAGCAGCGCCATGCCACATGTAATCAATTGTGTATAAGGTTATCTTAAAGTTAAGCACTAAATTAAAATGATCTAATAAAGAATTAAATTGTTGGGCTTAGGGTCTCTAAATAAAGTGTGGGTCGAGTTATATGTGCAAAGACCAGATTCTATTCGAATTGTATTTCACGATGAGCAAAATACATATGAAAACTATATATAGGGTTATGATCCTCAATTCATATGCAACTTCTCATTCTTTGTGTCATCCCAGCACAAGAATACAAGAGAAAACATATTGAAAAGGAAGATCTAATATCCACAATAAAAAATAAAAAATAATGGATTCAAGAATTAAGACTATGGATGATGAAACAAAACAAAAAATAAGAATTAAAGAATGAAATGAGACAAAATTCAAGATTAAAAATTTAAAAGTGAAGAATCCAAACATGAAAAAATTGCAGTTCAAGTTTCAAGATTCAAGATCCAAAATCAAAATACAATAACAAAGAATCATTCCCAAAGAATTAAGGTATGTTCCGCATTATTATTTTCTTGGTGACTAGGCATGGAAGATCTTGGCAATAAAGGAATTTAGATTTTCAGATTCTAAAGTTTCTAGTTTCATAAAGTTTCAACAAGTGGTATTAGAGCTAACTCCATGTTAAACCAATGGGATTAAAGAAAAAAAATTGTTGTTGAAATTCATATATTGAGTTTGGAAATCTTTTAATTTGGAATATGAATTTTAGATATAAATTTCGAAATTCAGAATTTTTAAAAAGATATAATTTTAGGGTTAAAAGTTATAATTTGAATTTTCCAATTTAGGATATAAATTTCGAATTCCGAATTTTTAAAGATATAATTTTAGGGTTAAAAGTTATAATTTGAATTTTCCAATTTAGGATATAAAATTTAACCCTAAGAGTAAAAAAATTGGATTTTTTGAGATTTTTTCGAAAATTCTGGTCCAAAACGACAGTCGCAGCGTTGATTTTTAAGTATATATATATTTTTTTTTCTTTTGGCCACAAAAGAGAAATAAAAAATATAAATGGACAATCAATTTAAAATCTTGGTATTTAATATTTATTTTGGATTACTAATTTTCTAAAATAGATTAGGTGAAGCAATATGTTACCAAAGTAATCTCTCTTGCCTAAATTAATTTATTTGAAATATTAGGAAGGTTGTGTGTACGTAATTCATGTGGCTATTCATCGGCCCAAAGGGAGGTCAATATACGGCCGAATTATTTGCACACCTGTAGTAATAAATATGTAACAATAGTAAAAAATTTCATTATGTCAGCATTGAGTCGGTCCAAAGATAAACTTGATGTTTGACTGGATGTATTGTCAATATTCTATTACTACACCAAAAGTACCACTTACAAGTTGATATTTCTGTCCAAAGACTAAATATCAATATTGTTTTCGGTCACTTATGATGAGGCCCACCATTATTTGAAATTATTGATTGTCCAATACGGATTCTCATGTGAACATGTTATGTAGATTTAGGTTCTCTATTCGGTTAATCCATTTACTTTTGCAATATCTGTCAACATCAATTCAATTCATGTGCTTGAAGTAAAGTTTAAGGGCTCGAAATAAAACGTTTGTATCGTTCTTGAAGGCATGAATCTAAACCTTGCATTAATGACTTAACAATCCACTACTTTTACGGATAAGAGTTCTGCTAATAAAACGAGATTCGAATAAGTGGGATCGTTCAAATTGAATAAGTCTTACGATCATGAAGCATAAAATTCCAGCAACATTCAGGGGCATTGTGTCCAATAAGGTAATTGCCAAGAAATTTCTTAAAGATATATTCTAAAACACTTTGCGAAAAAGCGAAAAGATCGAAACTAGTACGCTTCTGGCAAACTTGGTTTCACTAAAGTGTAAGGCTAAGGAAAATATACAGGAGTACATCATGGACGTGTCTCATCTTGCTTCAAAACCAATGGCATTAAAGTTTAAGCTGTCTCATGACTTGCTCGTGCGTATGGTTTTGATTTCTCTTTCTGCACAATTCAGTTAATTTAAGGTTTGTTAAAACTGTCAAAAGGGGAAGTTGACTTGTAATTAACTCATTTCATATTGTGTGCAAGAAGAAGAAAGTCTAAAGCAAAAGAGAACTAGAAGTACTCATTTGGCAAGTACCTCTAAGGACAAGTTAAAGAATAAGAAAGTTGCATCTAGTTCAGTTCAAAAGAAACAGCAAAAGCTTGAAAAGGATTAATGATCTGACTGTTACTTTTTGAAAAATTTGGAATACATAAAGAGGGACTGTACTAAATATCACTCTCGGTGTGCGAAGAAAAGTACACTTCACACTTTGGTTTATTTTGAGGTTAATTTAGTTTCAATACTCAGACATGCATTGTGCATAAATTTCGATGTCACTATTCAAATAAACATGTCTAGGCGGGGTTGCCTAAACAGCCTAAAGTCAATTGATGCTGAAAGATTCATCTATGTGAGGGCGATGACAAATCAATTAAAATTGAGGCTATAAGAACTTTTAGGTTATTATTTGAATTTGAAAGAGATATTTGCAAAATCATCCTTTAAACAGAATTTGGTTTCTATTACATCATTGGACAAATTCGGTTACTCTTGTTCAATTGGAAATAATCAGTTTGATCTTTTTCTTAATTCAAGTATTGTGGGTACCTCTTCCTTATCCGATTATGATAAGCTATATCTGCTTAATACAATTGCATCTCATAAAAAGACATTGCATGTAAATTCATGTCGTATTAAACATAAATTAACCAATTATAATTTTGATTCGTTATGACAAAAGGGATTAGGTCATATCTCTCAAGAGAAAATGAAAAATCTTGTGTCACAAGGAATTTTTTGTTCCTTTAATTTTTAGACTCAAGTTTTTATGTTAATTACATTAAGGGAAATCAAACAAACATAAGGAGATACAAATTTAGACGTCTTAGAACTAACTCATATGGATATCTATGGGCCATTTTTCTTAGAACTAATTTATTATATTCATAGACGAATTTTTCTCACTACGGCTACCTCTATCTCATCTATGAGAAATCTCAAACATTGGACATGTTCAAGGCATACAAGGCTATGGTTAAATATCAACTTAGTGGATCAAGAGAACAACGTCCAAGGGTTTTTGCTAAATTTCAAGTAAAGCAACTGTTAAGGGGTTACAAATTTTAAAAATCCCACTTTTAGGTCAATTTTTGAAATGAAAAATGTCTGATTCCTTGAGGATGTAGAGTTTGTGGGAGGAGATAATGTTTTAAAATAATGATTTTGTCTTTGAATAAGAATAAGAATATGTATATATCTCTTCTATTGCAATTGACAATGATCATGACCAAAAACAAATTCTTGCTCATGATCTTGTTCAAGAAGCAATTTCGGATCAAGACAAAATACAAAATCTCTCGTACACAATCAAAAGATTGTTTTAGAATAACAAACTCAACAACCTCAAGAACAAATGTCATTAAGAAAAAGAAAAGAGAAAGGCGATTAAGATAATTTTATAGTCTTTCTCCAAAAAAAAAATAAGGATGGTATTGTATTAGTGGAAGAAGATCTTATCAATCAGCTTTGCAAAGGAATAATTCTTAAGAATGGATTGATGCCATGAATAAATAGATAAAGTTCATGAGTAACAATGACATTTGGGAACTCATCGCATTACGTGAAGGCGTGAAGTCCATTGGTTGTAAATTAATATTTAAAATCAAGAGAGATTCAAATGGTGATATAGAGAAATATAAGACTAGTCTTGTTGCAAATGACTTTACTCAAAAGGAAGACATTAGCTTTAAAAGGGACTTTATCTCCGGTTTCTACGAAAGACTCTTTTAGGACTATTATGACATCTGTGATACATTTTGATCTTGATCTACATCTTGTGGTTTACAAATTAAAGAAATCCATCTATGAGAATATTTTAAGTATTGTATGTCGATGGCATACTATTTGCCTGGAATGATATAGGTTTATTGCACGAAACCAAAATATTTTTATTGTGGAATTGTGAAATAAAAGATCTTGATGATATCTCTTTTATGTCAGAGATACAAATACGCTGAGATCATTCTTGGGGTATTTTTGGATTATCACAAAGGAGCCATATCGATAAAATTTATATTCGAATTTGAGAAGCAAGTATGTAAATTAGGTGATACCTCTATACTAAAGGATACAAGTTTAGTATCAATTAATGCCCCAAGGATAATCTTAAAGAAAAGATAATACAGAAAATTCATTGTGCTTTAGCAATTGGGAGTTTAATGTTTGCATACGTGTGGATATGACATTCATTATTTGAATGCTAGGCAAATATTTAAATAACTCTGAAAAGTAGCCAATTAGGTTATTTTGTATTTATAGATAACTAAGGTTTACATGATCACATTCGAGAAAATCAGACCAATTGGAGATCATTGGATATTCTAATTGTAATCATGAAATATGACTGCGAAATTTTGTCACTAAGCTGTACATTTTGGATGGATTTGAAAGACCACTTTAGTTATTTTATGACAATAGCAGTCTTATATTCCAATACGAACTTGACAATCTCAAAGTTTATAGACATCAAGTTTTTAGTTATTAAGGAAATAATTCAGAGTGTTCAGGTTTCTATGGAATATATTAAGACAAACTCTATAATTACGAATTCGCTTACTAAAGGGCTATCATCCAAGGTCTTTCATGAGCATACTGCTCACATGGGTGTTGCATCTTTGATGATATGTCAAGTTTAGTGGGAATTTGTATTCGGATGTTGTCTGTTTTAGACACATAATTCTATCCAAAGATATTCGATTTATTTCAGAATTACTCAGTTCCACTCTGGTTGAAAATTATGGTCATCTCATTAAAGAATCAGGTAGGACCAGTTGGAAATAGACATGTTTGGATCACATTGCATGTAATTTTATGCTATACATCCACACTTGATCTATGTTATTTAATTTTGTTGATATATGTGACCATTGTCGGTTTAATTATGATATTTGTAATGAAGACCGTTTTTATCCTATATTGACATAATTGATGGACGAGATTGTTCGGAGATGCCTTTTGATTATGATAGTAAAAGTTTTGACGTCAAAAGGTTATACATATTTATAAGATAACATATGTGGCCCAAGTGGGAGATCGTTGAAAAAAAAAAATTTGTCATATGGGCCTACATGTTTAATTAATTGTATATAAATCTATCTTAAAGTTAAGCTCAAAATTAAAGTGATCTAATAAAGAATTAAACTGTTAAGCTTCGGGCATTTAAATAAAGTCTGGGCCGGATTATATGCATAGAGATCAGATTCTTTTAAAATTGTATTTCATGATAGGTGAAATACATATGTAAACTATATATAGGGTTATGATCCCAATTCATATGCAACTTCTCATTCTTTGTGTCATCCCATCAACAAAAGAATACAAGAAAAAGCATATTGAAAAGGAATATCCAATACCCACAATCAAGGACTAAGAAGAATGAATTCAAGAATCAAGACTATGGATCAAGAAACAAAACTAAGAACAAGAATTAAAGAATCAAATGAGGTAAAATTCAAGATTAAAAGTGAAGAACCCAAACATGTAAAGATTGCAGTTCAAGTTTCAAGATCCAATAACAAAGAATCATTCCCAAAAAATTAGGGTATGTTCTGTATTATTAATTTCCTTGGTGATTTGACATGGAGGGTCTTAACAATAAAGGAATTTAGGTTTTTAAGCTTCTAGTTTAATAAAGTTTCAACACTTTGATCAAGAACATTCTAAAGCTTCTACATTTTGCATACAATCAACTTTTCCATTTTGTTTAGACCTTCTTCATTTTCATCATGAACATATTGAGCTCTTGTTTGGTAGAGCTTAAAATTTAGATTTTAATCTAATTTAAAGTCAACAATTAATTTTAACCATATATTTCATGGGACACACAACTTTCAACCGTATATTCCATTTACTTTTTATTAAATTCTACTAAAAATTTAGTTTTAATCCCAAATAAATAAGGACCGAATTTCCCAATGCTGAGAAATGACTCGACAATGATCTTGGTGGAACCATGACCTAACTTGTTCTTTCATATCTTGCATCTTATTTGTAGTTCTCTAATCAATTTCACATTTCCTGAAGCCATTTAAACCAATTCAGGGCCCACTAACTTTCTTATAACTAAACCAAAGATAGAGACTTAAATTTCACCATATAAATAACAATCTTATCTATATATTCATAAATCTGTCTCATGAACCGATTATATCATTTGACAGAATCTTACAACCTTTATCGATATGTTAACAATGATCAAGTTACCATTTTATCTCCATTCTATGTACTTGGAACCCCATAATAAAAATATTTGAGGGTAACTAATCCAATTCTAATTCGACAATGTCTTCAAAATTTCGATTATCCCCAATAACAATTGAGATAGCTCAATATGATATTTTTTTTTCTTTAATTCTATATTACCCAATGATACTATATACATAACTTCAATTTCAACATTTTGAAATAGAAATATACCTTAAACTCCAGTGATCCATAAGTATCGGTGTTTCTTGAATTGTGATAACACCACAATTCCTAAATTCAATCCCAATATAACTAACTCCAAATCGTGTCTTAATCATTCCTCTTCAACAATTTATAATAGAATTCATAATTAGCCATTTCACTTCTAGACACTTTCTAAACCTTAATATAATTCATTATCATAATTTAAACTCATCAACTTAAATACAAGAGTACATATTCCCTCAAAAATTAATCTGATAACAAAATTTTTTACATTTCTAAACCCATATATATTTTTGGTGCTCTTTCTTTCCTCGAAGAGAACAATATCATTTAATCCATATTAATTTCATACTCTTATTCTATAAATAGGTCTTCAACTTATCATCAGCACATAAGCTTTCTTGTATTACAACATAAAGACCTTTAATTAAGATAATGTAACCAAACGATACCATTTCACAATTGACTAAAGTTTACATTTGATAGTCACCTTAGACTTAAACTATCCAACATATCATTCGTATATTCTAAATTTAACTCAAGCCTCCAAATTATATGTAATATAACATAATAATCGAACAAATAGCCTTGACAAAACTGATTAGCTTAGTATCCCAATTATTTCATCATATTATTTTGCTTTAAACCTTATTCTGTCTCACTTTTTCTTTTCTTTCCATTCATTTCTTGAAGTACTCAACTACACACAAATTTCTTAAATAATTAAACAAAATACAATACTCGGTCTTATTCCCATTGGCTTTATGTATCCAAAAAATCATGTACTTAAATAATACAACTAAAAATCCAATCATATCCAATAGAATATTCTCAGATCCTTCCAAACTCTAAAATACACTGGCATATCGTCCATACTTTTCTTATCCACTTGTTATAATACAAATGAAAATAATCTACTCAGGAGATACAAATTATATGTGATAAGATAATAATCTAAATGGAATAACCTAAATCTCCCATTGTGACCTAAATATATCATCACTTCCTTTTTGGCATAATATCAATCATATCTTTCTTTTATCATTGTCTCCTTGACCTTCTTACAATCATATAACCTTGTTACATGAACATCATCATACACATGGCCTTGAATTTTTTAATCATATCTTGTCCTATAAGTCATACAAAATAGTTCATCATATCGATCTTGTTACCTTTTTTGAATGAATATCATCATATCCTTATCAAATGAACAATTATCGACGAGACTATGCACCAAATTTACAACCTTCATAAATATTAATATATATTCTTGTACTATTTACTTTGTTATTCTCTAATTCAAATGGTCTAACTTCTATCTACCTAGTACACATATATAACAAAAGCTCATTGCTCGTTGTATTGCACATTTTTCCACAAAATTCAATCGGTCCTGCTTTTTCTTATCTTATGCTTCGTTGTTTCTGATTCTACATCACTTATCCTTTCGATACTCAAGAAATGAAATCAAAGCTATTCCTGACATACCTGAATGCACATATCCATTTAATTCGATTTCTTAAACCAAAAATTACCACGAAATTTTTAATAACGCATTGACCATTTGGCTTCCCAAGATAATTAAAATTCATCAATGACTATCACAAATTACACATTATATCATTTCCCTATATTCATCGTGCAAGCTGCAACTAAAGATATGCCTCTGTAGACATTAAAAATCGCAAAATTCTACATAAAAATTGGTACTTAAGTGATTGTACCATCTATCACTTCAAACGCCCATAAGTAATCAACTAGCAAAATCATCAAATTTTTCACTTTTAAATTAACAATCTGTTCAACTCTTAATAAGCTAAATATACCACAATTCCAACCCAAGAACTAATAATAACTTCAACCATCAAATCACTGTAATTGACATACTTACATACTATTTATTTCTGAATCTGTTAAAAATATTCCTCCACCATTTTAGATTCCACACATTCTAGAGCAAAAGTTTGGGAGCCTGTGATTCCTGCCACCATGACGTGAGACCACACACCATGAATATGCATGATATGCCAATATGTGAACTATGAAAACTTTTAAAACCATGCTCTGATACCAATTGACACGACCCGTCCCGAGTCAACCTGATGGACCCGACATGTGTCATGCGCCGGTGGTAGATTCAGATAAATACTGGACCTACCACCAAGGCAACTGAACATTCTTTGACTATGAAATATTTTGAAAGAATTGACAGAGTTTCCTTTGAAAAATGGACTAAAATTACCTGGATAAAAATCAATTTTCTCAAGCATACTCATATAGTCTAAAATAGGGCGCACTAGTCCCTCAGAATACAAACTTCTCAAAATAAAATACTGGTAAAATAATATTTAATAAACTTTAAAAATCAAAATACCCACAAGAAATATGAACTAAATAAACTAACAAAATGCCATACAGCTAAATGTAATGTGTGCCTCAACGCTGTGAATCGACAGGCTCCAAGTCTGCATAACTCTGCTACTATCTGCTCAGAAAAAGATTTTAAAATATGAGCTTGTAACTCAGTGAGTGGATAGTTTGAAAAATAAGTATACTTTTTTGAAAAGTCTTGCTCTGTTAAAACTTTAAGAAATTCTGATATCTGGGAATACTTTTAAAACTAAGCATGATTGCATCATAAAATTTCTTGCTCTTTATTCTAAATAAACAACTGAATATAAATAATCTAATCTCGGTAACTATAAGTGAAAATATTGTTTCACGTTACTGTAAGCTGAAATCATTATTCTACAAACTAAATAAACTGAATGCTGAAGTCTGAAATCTGATAAGCTGAATAAATATAACATTATATACTAAAAAGTCACACCAATATGTACCCAATGAATAGCCTTATACATGTACAGAGTAATCTCGATGTACAAGGCGAAGCCATTCAAATATGATAATCTGATAACTGATAATCTAGTCATACGTACGCAGAGTTGCCCCAAAGGCTAAGCACCCCAGTACACGGCCCAAAGCCTATGTGTGTACAAGAGTGGGTCCCAAAGACCTCTGATAATCTGATCATACACTGTAGAAACACATTCACAACAGTGCAGAGCGGGTAAAATCACCATAACTGGTCATACACTGTGAAAACACATTCACACAAGTGCAGAGCGGGTAAATCACCTAGGTACTTTCTGATGATTTTAAAAATAACTATAGATTTGCCGAAATATTTAATACTGATACAACATGCTAATGAAATGATTTAATTTAACTGAAACTAACTTTAAAAAGAACTTGCTATAAGGATCACTTTATTATGAAATTCACGCTATAAAATCAGCTATATGAAATAATTAACTTTCAAATCAAAATCTAACATAAATTTAATAAATACTAATTTCTTGAAAAATAAGCTTTTTCTACTCACCGAGTTATGGACTCATCATGGTTTCCACATTCGTATCACCCCTCACCTTCAAGTGCCAAGTATGATATCATAAACTTGCTCCAATAAATCAAATCTCTTCATAACGTGTCTTGAAGATTTCCCTACCAATAGAAATAATAATAATTTACTAATAAGAACTTGGAGTCATTTATTTCCATAATCTCAATTAGAGTCACTAATACATATCCACCATTTAACTCCTCAATTTCTATATTTACCCATGCATCCCATTTTCTAATCTTTCAAATCTTTGATTAATTATCAACTTACCCTTCCTTAAAATCATTACCTTATACAACCCCCTATGCATAATTAATCCAATACATAGACCTTAATATTTGTCATATAACTTCATTTCAACTTCTAAAATCTGAAAATCAAAGGTTTGACAAAAACAGCAATCAAATCTCAGATTTCTGAATTCGGTCACCATTTCTATTTATTGAAATTTGGCACTAAAACTATGGACAGAAATAGCACCATTCTGCAATTGACAGAAATAGCACAATACTGGGCCGATTTTCGAAATAGCACCTGTGCACATTTGGTCCGAAAATTACCTACAATAATTACTTAAAAATGGAGAAATCAACCTTAATTCCTTAATTTAAGTGTTTAACATCATGCAATCCCAAAAAAAACAAAGAAGAAGCATTTATTTCATAAACCCATTTTCAAAGTTTCATTTCCTTCAATACCCATATTTCCATATATACATTTCTTTGACATACTCATGTTTAATACCTCAAATACATGTCAATAACCTCTAATTCATGCTATAATTCGAATTTAAGCAAGTTGTTCATAAACCCTAAAAATAATAATTCAGCATACTTAACACTTACCTCTCTAGATCAAATGGAGATTGAAGAAATGGAGAACCCAAGGTTGAAAACCCACTTCTTCTTCTTCTTCTTCCCTTCTCATTTTCTTCTTCTCTCGGTCTCTCTCTCGATCTCTCGATCTTTCTCTTCCTTTTCCCAAAATAATGAGAAAATGTATATAATGTTTAATTTAATGGATATCTATTGAGAATTTACAAGTAAGTCCTCCAATCTTCATACAATGTCATATTTTGTCATTTTATTTTCCATAATAGAAACTAAATCCTTGGATTCATTTATCATATCATTTCTAGTCCTTCAAGTATTAACAATTACCAATTTGACTCCATGAAAATCATTTGCTTCATTTAAGTCCCCTTTTGACTATGATCTTGACAATTCCTCTTTTGACTTTGAGTAAAAAAAATGGGTTGTTACATAACTTCACCACAATCTAATCTCATTTGAGGAGTATTGCTTGAAAAAACATATTTCATGATGCACATACATGAATAATCCTTATAATTTTGTTAGTAAGATACATGAATTATTAACAGGAGCAGATCCATTTCAAAATGTCCTTCTGGGCAAGTAAAAGTTGTCCATTCAATAGAGTCTGGGTGCATCTTAACTTGTCAAAAACCAGATTTTAGATCAAACTTACTAAAAATATTACAGTCTTGAATTCTATTTATTAAAACTTTTTTATCTGGAATATTATAAGCATCATCTATGGTATTATCGTTTAATCTTTTATAATTAATTACCATTCTACTTTTTCCTCTAATTATTTCTGAATGTTTTCTAAAAATAAAAGCTGTTGATCTATGTGGACTATCTGATTTTCTAATAACTCCTAATTTTAATAAATCTTTATGAATCTCCTCCGTCAGTAAGATCATCTGAATTATTGTCTTCTTCTGTATTATTGGAGTCTTCTTTAATATCAACTTTCTTTTTTCCTTTATTTTTCTTTTTTATCTGCAACTTTTTCTTTTTTGTAGTTTTTTGTTTAACTTGTTGTTGCAGTTCTTCTATTTTATCAAACATTTCTTTCAATCTGTGCATGTCTAATTGTGTAATTTGATCTGGGTCCTGTGATTCTTGAAATGAATCTGATAAGTTAACTGGGCTTTTTTTCTTTAAGTCTGCTGGACTTATTAGTCTGGTAACAGAATTTATAGTCTGCTGAGTCTGTTCTTCAATATTTTTATCTGTAACAGGATTTTCAGCCTGTTGAATCTGATAAAAATGAAAAGTAAGGGGATCAATAGCCCCTTGAGTCTGTTGGATTTTTGGTAAATCCACAACCAAGAATGGATTTGATAAGTCTTTACCAGACACCGTTTGATCTGGACTAGCTATAGATTTCTTTGGCTCTATAGTACCTGGATCTGTCTCAAAATTTGGACTTGAAACTTTAAGATTAATAATCTCTTGTTCTAATTCAGAAATCTTCTTTTGTAAATACAATTTTTCTTGTTGTAATTTATGATTAGATTCATTTAAAATCTTAAAATTCTTTGCCATGCTTTCACAGTGATCACAAAATCTTGAAGAATAATCTAAATGGCTGGTCTGAAACATTTTTTAAAGAAGGAAAAACAAAATAATTTATTCCTATGTGCTTTCTACATGCTTCTAATGCTTCTGAAATTGAATAAAAACCCCTATATAATGGATTTGGAAAATTTCTAATGCAATCTGAAACTTCTAACCAAGTATGATAAATTCCTAGAAGTCTTCCTTGTAAAACAATATAACATTTAAACTTTTTATGGTCTTGACTAAAATGTTCTGAAAATGCTAAAAAATATTTGTGGTCTTTAGGATTCTTATTATAAGAAATCCATAAATTATCTAAAATACATTTTTCTGATTTAGTAACTGAAATATGAGGTAAAGTCTTAAAACTAATATTACTATTAGGAAAATAAAGTAATTCTATATTACCAAATCTTGTATAGAAATATACAAGAGAGTTTCCTCTAAAAATGTTCTAAGTTTCTTTCTTTCCCGAAAGGCAAATTCTTAACAACTCTTATTCTTAGATGAGATAATATCCTACAAAAATATGTTTTTATGTTATTAAACTACCGATGGATCATTCCGGTAGGTATGTTTTTATGAGATATGGTACTAATAATCAATATTAGTTCCAGATCTTTTAAGAACAATTTCTGTTTATAGTTTCTTCATTTTTCGTAAATCTTTTGTAAAGATTTTATGTTTCATGCTGAGTATATGATAAGAGCATGTCTTAACTCCAAGTTTAATAGAAGGGGGGGGGTCCTGAAAAACGAGTTAGTTTCAAGGATTGTATAGCTGTTGAAAGAGGTGGTTAAAATTCACAATTATAAAATTTCTACTCAGTACTCTTCTTAACTATAATCTCTATTTCTTTTGACAAAATAATATCCTTTTTTTTTTTTTAAATCACATTCAAAGATAGCAAAAGAAATCTTTTGATATTATAAGAATGTCAAGGGTTGTATTCGGCATTTCATATAACGTTTTCAAAAATTTTCAAAAACTTTTCTCTGAAATAATTAAAACATGCCATCTAAGATATATGAACTTGGGCCTAACTCCATTCTTATGTATATAGCTCATGTTAGCCAAGAGTTTAAGTGTAGAAATAGCTGAACTCCCTCTCGATTCAACCTTATCCTTATTGAACATTATCCATTGGTAAAAATTAGATCTGTAAATAACCTATGTTTGACTCATATTTGTAAACTGTTTATAAACGCTCAACTCACTCTTACCAAATGAAATTCATTGGATTGAATATTAAAAACTTTTCAGAGAAGCGTTGTTGTGACAACAATAATAACTTGTTCTTGTATAAAATAATAACAAAGGATGTAGAATTCGATCACAATTTTACGGTAACCATATGTAAGAAGTCGACTCAAGATATTGAAACATCCAAAGATGCTAGACAAGTTCACATATATTTGAACGCAAATCTTGTGCAGTAGCTTAAACATTTGTTTGCTCCGTTCAAATTTTATTTTTAATAATACATTTCGTTAAACTCACAATCTATATTCACTTTTAATCTCATATTCAAGGGACCCATCAAATTTTATCAAGTGCTATCGATTTTCAAAAGCAGCTCACGACCCCTAAATTATAAACGAAACAGTTTAGTTTTAAGTAAATTAAGAAAAATGGCAAATGACGTGAAAAGTACATTGTAAACTGTATGTTGGGATAAATCTAAGTTATAAGTAAAATTATGCATGGAAAATAAATTCTTTCAGTTAAGGTAAATTTGGCAAATGAAAAAAATAATTTATAATAAATTTTAGTAATGTTGAATTTTAAAAATCATTTACTTGGTCAAGCTAATAAAAGGAAGCAACTTGTTTTTTTAGCAGCAAAAAATAAAAAAAGTTTGACAATTTTAAGTTGTTTAATTTGTACAAATAGTCCCCAATGTATTGGGTGTCTATGGAAACAAACACCCATCGTTTTAATACTGGCAATATAGTCCCTAGTTGAGCATTTCACGGCAGAAATGGACCTTTCCATCTTGTCTAGTTCAATTTATCCATCAAAATTGTGAGTGCCTTGCTCATTCCTTATTGCAATTTCCTATCCTACAAAGTATTTAAGAATAATGCTAGATCCGAACCAACCTTATTTTATGGTGTATGTTAAGCTGACTGTCCAAAGCGTTTTGTCGTACAAAAATATATTAATAACAAACAAAAGAATGTCTATTTTTTGCTTTCGAATGTCCATTCCGTTTTACTACTTCAATATGTATAATGCTACAATTGGATATTATAAAATAATGATAATAAATGAATGGTAAGGCTTAAAATATACGTCAAATTATATTCAAAATGGCAGCACAAAACTAAAGTCGAAGTCAACAATTAATTTTAACCACATATTTCATGGGATCCACAACTTTTCAACCACAAATTTCCTCAACTTTTATAAAATCTACTAAAATTTTATATATTTATTTTATCTAAATCGAACAGAGGCCAAGTAAGGGGCCATGGTGCACTTAGAAGTTGCTCACAGAGAACACGACAAACAAATTATAAACTGAAATATTCGAACTTACATAAATTTTCCATTAATTAACAGAAATAGTGTAAGCAAACTATTTCCAGTTAATACCATATTAAAATCACGTGGAATGGGAATATTGTACGGAAATAAAAAGGTGCCGATTGGTTTGCTAAAGGAAAAGCAGTGTTATAGTCGAAGAAATTATAGTTTTTTCCTCCTAATAAATAAACGGTAGGCTACTCCAAATAATAGAAGAAAATTATAATAAATTGCATTTATTGTTTATCTCATAACTGACAAACTTTATTGTCGTTCAACAATGTAATTCTTGGGTACTTACAGAAATTACGAAGCAAAATTATTCTATACTACAAGGCACTCTAATTAGGCCATATAAAGCCTTGACAAAAAGGCCACATAATTATTCAACTACAATAAATTAACGTCTTCTTTTTTATCTTCACATATTTGGGGGATACATACCCAGCTTATTATAGACTTGTGCACATTTTGGAAGAGCTTCTTTCTTGAAGAATCCAAGAGGATTTACGGTACGTGTGGTGCCATTTACTGTATTGAGTATAAATTTTAATGATGGTTTTTCCCATCCCTCAGTAGGAATTTCATCACAATCTTTTCTGCCACTTGAAATCAGTGTGATTTCACAATACTCGTTCTTGTGATCACGTTCCACGAGCATGCTGTAGAGTCCTTCCGCTCTCGAGTAACCTATCTCAGTAAATGTTATGTCTCCATTCTTCTTGTCTCTACATTGGAGGCGTAAACTGGCACCTACAAGTCGAGATTTAAGGTATAAATTATGAATTATATCTATTATAATCAATTTCCTCAACTACGCATACACCACCGCAAAGAAGATGAATGAATGCACAGCAAAGGAATTCTTATAACCAAGCACTCATTTCATTGGAGTATTGGGAATAAAGTTTGTGTCGTTATTATTACATGCCCATGTTGTAGAATGAAAGAGAAATAATATGTGACATGAAGTTTAAACCATCCTTAAATTTAGTTCCTTAAATGTCTTCTCCGGTGTGTAGGCTCGTGCACATTTAATTTTAAACAAGTGGCTGCAATTCTACGTGCTCGGTCTGAAGTATCTCATAAACTGTTAGATAAGGAAGTTCAGCAACCATTGAAGCAGCAAATTTAGGTTTTACCAAAATTTTACGAACGTGGAAACAAAAAATTCAACTTGACTAGACTCTTTTTTTTTCTTTTTTTTTTTTTTTAGTAACAAGGAAAAAAAAGAAGATATAATATGAGTAGCATTTTGTACGAATTATAACTATATACCTGGGATGAACTCGCTTAGTTCAGTAATAAATCCAGAACGGCATGTGTCACAATAAACCTGTCCTTGAATGTGAAATTGAGAAACTGGAGGTTGGGGAACGTCTTCTGAGTAGATGACGCTAGGGAAGGACAAGAAGCATAAAGCTACAACGAAGAGTATTGAAACTTCAATAAACTTTGCCATATTTCTTAGCAAGATCAATGACTTTCCTTTTTTGTGTTTGTACCAGCTCAACATTATTATTTATAGGAAAGTTGGTTGGTTAATATTATATAGACAGTTATTTCTATGTGGTCAAGTTTAGGATCTATTCATTTTTTCTTGGATCTTAATTTAGAATCTTGAAACCGTTTTCTATATTTAACAATATGTATTTTTTTCAATTTTAAATTATAAAAAAATAATCTAAAATCATGAAACTTTTTATTAGGAATTACCCAATTCAATTAAAATTGACCTTTTACGGCATCACATAACAAACTAAAAAATTATTTTATATTGATTTATGTTAAATTTTTGAAATTGAATATTGAGTAATTTCAAAACATGATGTTATTATTTTTCATAAATTGTTTCTTATGTGTCTTACTATTCTTTTTAAAAATATCGTTTTCATATGCTCTCAAGTCCGACCAGTTTTTCGCTTTCCTTTCGTCTATCTTCCATGTATAAGGTAAAAATGAGAATCCACAAAGGAAATAACTGATCTCCTGGTTATCAATTTGGTATAAGTACGGATTTCTCCCTATTATGAAGGAGAAAGACGGCTTTAGTCCGAAATATAAAAGATTGTCCATTGCAGTGTTGGCATAAGTTCCATATTCATGCAACCAATTTATTCAAGCGCTGCAAATGTTGAGTGATGAGTCTGAGATGAAAATTCATAAACTCAACCACGAGCAAGCATTTTTCAGCTAAAAATTTGTTCGAAGACCAACGATGTGGTTATGTGACTTATGTTCACAACTTCTTCTCTTTGTAGATACAGTGGAGACACTGAGGCAGACCATCTTGTGCAAAAACTAGGAAAATTAACAGAAATCAAGAAAACGCAAATGGAAACATAGAGTAAAATAGAACTAAGATGGAGGAGACATTTCATTCCTTAAGAAGCCCGTTAGCATAAAAAAATTAAAAGGAGACATCCTATTTAAAAACAAAGTTTGGCCAATGAGTACCAAATTTTTAGTAAACATAATTAGGAAAGTCAAAATAAAACAATCTTCAAAACAACTTAGAGCTTCCTAAAATGTCCTTCTCTTTTTTTTTTCCCATCATCCAGTAAAAATTCTTCAATTAACTGTATTTATTTGTTCAAAAGCTTAGCCAAATTCACAATACGAGTTGTTAAACTCTTTATTTTGATTTCATTTCTTCTTGACGAGTGCATTTTACTCACGAGTTTATTCAATTTTTAACTTGATTGTGAGCTAGATTTTGCGAGTATTGAATGTTTTTAATGTGTTTATTACTGTTGTTTTATAGGATTGTTGAGATGGTGAAAGACAGGAAAAAATTCATCAAATAAAGCTATTGGCATGGATCGAAAAGAAATTATGGATAAGAGGGCAAAAGAGACAAAACAAAATGTAGGTTGGATGATTGGCGCCCCAACACCAAAATGGTGGCTCCAAGGCACTACGGAGGAAAAAAAAAAAAAAGAAAAAAAAAAGAGGAAATAGACATGTGCCACCGCGGCGCCACATTCAGGGCACTGCAGTACCACCCATAAAAGTGGTGTGGCGCTGTGGCGCCATGGGTCAACTAGGGAGCTTTTTTGGCCAGTTTTGAAATCCATGAAAACCCTACTTTTGACAAAAATGTGAAGGCAACTATAAATACATTTTTTCACACTTTTGAAGGGGATTGACACACATTGAAAGGCAAGAAACACACTTTGAGATTTAAATGAGCAATTTAAGGGAGGAAAACAGCAAGTAACTTATTGTTTGAAGCATTTATTGGAAGATGAAGAAGATTTTGGTGCAAGATTGATTGTTTTTCTTCCACATCTATACTACAAACCCGGTGATGTATTCAATGACAATATCTTGTTTTTTCTCTTTCATTATGAGTAGCTAAATTTCTTGTTAGGGGAAATAATGTAAACTAATTGTGGTCATTTATGTCTTTTAATTAAGATTCTTGTTTTTTATCCTTTCATATGTTGATTTTACTATGAGTTTAATGCATTGAATTACATGATCACTAATTTGATGATTTTTTGAATCTTTTACTAATCGAGCTGTGAGTTTGGAATTTAGACCATATAGTAAAATCTAGTAAATTGGTATAATGTGTAGAGATACCTATACTGATTATTGCGGTCATAAGTGAATTCTTAGAACCAAGATTTTGTTTAACTAAAATTGATTCGCATAGACATATGAAATTGAGTTAGTTAAATAAGCTCAATGAGAACTCGAAATGGGTAAATTGAATATAATAGGAGAATTGGACCGAACATTACATTAGATATGAATTTTGATTTAAGATGTAAAGTTGATCAATAATTGAAATTGTTATGACCTAATAGCTGTTTATTATCAAATTTCTGAACCAATTTTTATGTGCAACCGCATATTGTTACGCATTTAAATTAAAAAATAAATTATGCAAATCTTTGTTTGCTTTGTCAAATAGTAGTTAGAAAGATAGTAAATTAAGTTCTAAAGTAAAGTCATCGTAGGAATGACAATCCGGACTCAAAGGTCCATTATACTAATTGTTCAATATTGTGCACTTGCGATAGTAAAAACGCAACACTTCTCATGAACTTTGAGAGCTTGTTCATATGCTTAGCCAAATGCAAATTATGAATTGTTAAAACTTCTTCTCATCAACTTCCAGATTACAATTAAAAAAGCTCAATTTGAATAGGAGTACAGTTGTTTCTGTTGGAATTTGGTTTAAAGATTAAAATTTTGGTTAAACATAAAATATGAAAAGTGAATTTGTATCAATTTCGGTCAAATATTTGGATTTGATACGATGGTCAAATTATAAATATAAATAGACTAACTTATTCTACTCGTCGAGTAGTCATGATGGTATATTTGGAATCTTAAAACAAATTCCGAATGAATGAGAAATTGTGGTCCAAGGTTAGAAGGAAAAGAGGAAAAACTAGTCAGGAAATTTGCCTTACTCCGTCACTAGCTTAGTGCTCGAGCGACAAGCGGGCAAGAAGTTTTTGTTGGAAAAATGACACTGGCAATCGAGCGAAAGGCCAGTGAGAGTCTAGCGACAGCAAGTGATGCTTCCCTGCCTAAAGTTGCGGAGTTTGGAGCATGTTATTTCACTTACAATCTCCTATCTTCTATAAATAAAACCCTTTGAACATCCATTGTACATCTCATATCATTTGCATTGAACATTATATCAAAACTCTTGTAAAAACTCTCCAAAAATCATTCCAAAATCATTTTTCTTGTAAAGAGAAGAATTTTGTTCGAGTTCGCTGTTGCTTGTGGTTTGAAGTGCTTTTACCACAAGTTGAATTCGTTGTATCTTGGTTGACAAATGTCATAGTCCATTAGCCCCGTTGTGGGGTAATTTTGTTTTAAAGAAAAAGTGTCAATCACTTGCCTTGGATCTATTTTCTAATTATGTTTTCATTCTTCTTCTTTCTTTTCATTTCTTATATTCATAGAGTTTAATTACGCTCATGCAAATTAAATTTAACCATTTTTCTATATATTGATAATTAACCATTTCCCTACAAATATCGCCAACATTTTTAAGACAATTTTTGTGGTTTGTTGAAAAAAAAAACCATTTTCTTCATTTTTGGAATAAGCCTTCGCTTGCTATTCCGTTCTTTAATTCTGTATGTTGAACTTCTATTTGTGTAACAAAAATGAATACCTTGAGACTACTTCAAGTCAAGCAACGAATGGTACGAACAATGTGGTTCCGCCTCTGGCTATACCAATATCAAACTCTCATATCCCACATGGGGAAAAACTAGAAAAGTTTGGAGGTGTAGATTTCAAAAGATGGCAACAAAATATGTTGTTCTATCTTACTACTTTAAATTTAGCAAAAAATAAATAAAATTAAAAGAGATCGCTCCTGCTATACAAGAATGAGAAAATAATCATTAGACGATTATTAAATTGGATGCATGAAAGCATTCAGATTTCCTTTACAAAAACTACATCCTAAATGGATTGGACAATACACTTTATGGATTGTATAGTTCAAAATACTCGACCAAGGATCTATTGGATTCATTGGAGAAGAAATACAAGACTGAGAATGCTGGAACAAAGAAGTTTATTATCTACAAGTTTTTGGACTACAAAATGGTAGACTCCAAAATCGTGATAAGTCAAGTGCAAGATATTCAAGTTCTACTTCATGACATACATACGAAAAAGATGGAATTGAGTGAATCCTTCCAAGTTGTAGCCATCATTGAGAAACTTCCTTCTATGTGGAGAGATTTCAAGAGCTATCTCAAACACAAACATAAGGAGATGAACTTGAAGGATTTGATAGAGTCTGGCACATAAACTGTGCCTGCTTAAAAAATGTATCTTATTGCTATAAATGATTATAAAATTGTGGAAAAGTCGAACATCGCTCAAATGAATGTCGAAAGCCAAAGAAGATTGCACAGGCAAATGTGGTTGAAAGAGACACTATTTCTGAAGGAGTTCAAGTGATGGGTCTATCTGCGGTTATTTCTGAATGCAACATGGTTGGTAATTCAAGAGATTGGCGGGTTGATACTGGTGCTCATCTTTCCTAACTACAAGCAAAAGATTTGTAAATAATGGCACCAAAAGTTTGGCAAAATTATGTTGTCAAATGGATTTAAGATAAACGAGTGTGACAAGAGTATATACATCAAACAAACACTGAAAGCCTATGTAATTATATTTCTACATGCAGACAACATATTAATAATGGCCAATAATCACGAAATAATGTTAAACGCCAAGAAAATGTTAATGAAATATTTTGAAATGAAAGACTTGGGTGTAGCTGATGTGATGTCAGGGACTAAGATCTCTAGAACATCAGAAGAAATTATACTTTCTGTATCTCACTACATTGAGAGTATACTTCAAATGTATAATTCATTTGAGGAAAGTCCTGCAAAAATCTCTATTGACACAAGTTTACACTTAATATAAAATACTTGTGAATGTATATCACAACTAAAGTATTCACAAGTTATAGATAGTCCAATGAATATTGCAAACTGCACTGAATTGGACATAGCACTTTCAGTGAAAATTTTTTGTAGATTCACAAGTAGTTAAAGCCTCGATCATTGAAAGGCTTTAACAATGGTTCTTGATTACTTGAAGTATACCTTAACCTATGGATTAAACTTCATAAAACATCCTGCAGTATTAGAAGCATATTATGATGCGAATTGGATATTCGACATGGAAGATTATAAGTCTACTAGTAGTTATGTATTTACTATTAATGGAGCTTCCATATCATGTAAGTCAACTAAGCAAATGTGTATAGCTCAATTAATGATTGAATCAAAGTTTGTTACTTTGGATAAAGTTGAAGAAGAAGTCGAATGGCTTCCTAACTTCCTGTAAGATATTTCATGTTGGTCTAAGTCGGTACCTGCAATATATATACAGTGTGATAGTCAATCAGCTATTGGAAGGGCTTAAAGCAACATGTATAATGATAAGTCTATACATATACATCGTAGACACAATACAGTTAAGCAACTAATCTCTAATGATATCATCTTTATAGATTATGTGAAGTCGAAGGAGAACATCGCGGATTCACTTACAAAAGGTTTACCTAGAGATCGAGTACATTGCGTATCGAAATGAAAGAGATTAAAACCAACTACTTAAGAATCTTTGTAATGGCAACCTTACTTTGTTGACCAAAGATCCCAAGATCTTGGTTTAAGGGGACAACTAAGTTATGAAGATTCAATCAAGCACTTAGGGAAATACTTCACAACTCATTCATATGATAATTAAAGTGCTTTCTATAGAACGTTAAATGTTAAGATATACTTTTAATAATTCATATATCTTGACTAAGTCAAGTGAAGTAGGGCAGAATACTCTTAATAGGAGGTCACCTGTATAAATGTAAAGTGGGGCCACTTAAACGAAAATTTTAGAGGCTGAAATTTTCAAAACACTAAAGAAACCCAAAAGTGGTTCAGGGACAAAATCAACCAAGTCATGAGAACCATGAACGATTTAAGAAAGATATCGGTGTGAGTATTATTGTCTTGGTTTACACTAATGGCTGAATGGTTTAAGACATCATGTTTACTAATTAGCGAAGTAAATTTGATAGTATTTCACTACGGAATGTTCAAAGCCACAAGTTACCTTAACTGATTTAGTGCTTTTATGTTCTTTCTCTCTACTCATCATACTTTTACATAGCATGAACATATTTGAATTTCCATTCATGTAGGGGATTGTTGAAATTTGGTTTAAAGATTGAAATTCTGGTGAAGTATAAAATATGGATAGTGACTTTTTGTCAACTTTAGCCAAATATTCGAACTTGATTCGATAGTCTAACTTGTTCTATTTGTTGAGTAGATAGTGATGGTATATTTGGAATCTCAAAACTAATGAATGAGAAATTGTGGTCTAAAATTGAAAATAAGATGGAAAAAAATGGTTAAAAATTTGTCTTACTCCATTAATCGCCTAGCGCTCAAGCGATGGGATTGTCGCTCAAGTGACAGGTGGGCGAGAAGTTCCAGTTGGAAAAATGACACTGGCGCTCAAGAGAGAGGCCCGTAATAGTCTAGCAACAGCAAGAGATGCTTCCTTTCGTAAGGTTTCAGAGTTTTGGGCATGTTACTTCACTCATAACCTCTCTAATTCTATAAATATGACATTTTGGACGTCCATTATACATCCCATATCATTTTTGCATTGAGCATTATATCAAAACTCTCAAAAAAGCATTCCAAAATCATTTTTCTTGTAGAGAGAAGAATTTCGTTCGAGTTTGTTGTTGCTTGTGATTTGAAGTGCTTCTACCACAAGTTGAATACATTGTATCTTGGTAGATAAGTGTCATAATCCGTTAGCACCCTTGTGAGGCAATTTTGTCTTAAGAAAAAAGTGTCAGTCACTTGCCTCGGATTTATTTTCTTATTATATTTTCATTCTTCTTATTTCTTTTCATTTCTTATCTTCATAGAGTTTAATTATGCTCCTGCAAATTAAATGTAACCATTTTTTTTGTATATTGACAAACAATCATTTCCCCACAAATATCACCAACAGCTTAACATACTCGAAGCCTCACTATACATTGATCTAGGCGTATCTCTTCAAATTTATATTCCAGTGAAATGGAGCACACATTAAGACCACAAAGATAAAGATTTACCAAAGAAGAAATCAAAACCAAGAGTGTATTCATGAATCTTGAGCACTTTATGTGATTATCATTTTAGCCTTTTCAATTATTCAGTATTAAAATATCAATTCTAGGTCAATGATAACAAAATATGAGGGTTCATAGTCTTTTTCCTAAGTTTTCTAAAACGTGGGATCATTCATCCGAGGGCACCTTTGTAGATAAAAAAATTGGTTTACCATCCAATATTTGACTATAATTCTTTTGGATCTTAGAATGACCTTAGGGAAAAATGTATGATCACTCTTTGTCAATTGCATCAAATTAAAAGGGCAATTTCCTACATCATCTCAAGAAAGGAGGTTTTATGATTTGGTTTATTTATGAGTGGGGTTGGGATACAGGAGGAGGAGGAGGAGGCGGAGGTGGAGAACAATTTAGAGGAGGCAAAGATTTAATTAAAGCTGTAGAGGATAGAGCTAAAAGACAATGAATAGGAGGTAGAGGACGGAGATGAGCTGTAAGGAGATGCTGATGCAATGGATTACTTTTGATCTGGAATTTGACATTCAAAGCATTGTGGTGGAGCATGAGAAGGAAGAAAAATATGTGGAAGAACATTATAAGAATTTGGGTGATGAATATAATTATCAAGGTAATTTTGGACTAAAAAAACTTGCTCATATGACAACATAACAGGATCCTTTTATGGTAAACAGTAAAAGAGATGAATATGCTACAGTTTTCCCTGATCGGCAACCTAAAAGCTAAGAACCACTTTCTTATTATGAGGGAACACAGTTCTAACCACGCCAAAAGATTTTCTCATGGGCCTACAAGGTATGAGAAACAGGGCTTGCTTTGCTGTAACATAACTAATAAAAATCAAATGAACTACTTTTCACATCTCAGTGTAACCACCATAATTGATTTACAGTCCCAAAACAGCAATAACTATAAATTCAAATTCTATCAAGGGGCCTTGCTCAATCATCTCCATCCATATTTTAGTTCACAGTCGAATTCATCTATCATACTGTACCAAATTAGCCTTTCCACGAAAGTTTGAAGGCAGGGACTTTTAAACATCCATCATATAAAACATTGCCTTATTGTTTTATGAACAAGCATCTTTATTTAACCCTGCTAACACAACCAAAATGCCAGTAGGCCGTGCCATATGTAATCAATTGTGTATAAGGTTATCTTAAAGTTAAGCACTAAATTAAAATGATCTAATAAATAATTAAATTGTTGGGCTTACGGCCTCTAAATAAAGTGTGGGTCGGGTTATATGTGCAAAGACCAGATTCTTTTCGAATTGTATTTCAAGATGAGCAAAATATATATGAAAACTATATATAGGGTTATGGTCCTCAATTCATATGCAACTTCTCATTCTTTGTGTCATCCCAGCACAAGAATACAAGAGAAAACATATTGAAAAGGAAGATCCAATACCCACAATAAAAAATAAAAAATAATGGATTCAAGAATTAAGACTATGGATGATGAAACAAAAAAAAAATAAGAATTAAAGAACGAAATGAGACAAAATTAAAGATTAAAAATTTAAAAGTGAAGAACCCAAACATGAAAAAATTGCAGTTCAAGTTTCAAGATTCAAGATCCAAAATCAAAATACAATAACAAAGAATCATTCCCAAAGAATTAAGGTATGTTCCGCATTATTATTTTCTTGGTGACTAGTCATGAAAGATCTTGGCAATAAAGGAATTTAGATTTTCAGATTCTAAAGTTTCTAGTTTCATAAAGTTTCAACAAGTGTATTAGAGCTAACTCCATGTTAAACCAATGGGATTAAAGAAAAAAAAATTGTAGTTGAAATTCATATATTGAGTTTTAAAATCTTTTAATTTGGAATATGAATATTAGATATAAATTTCGAAATTCAGAATTTTTAAAGATATAATTTTAGGGTTAAAAGTTATAATTTAAAATTTCCAATTTAGGATATAAAATTTAACCCTAAGAGTCAAAAAATTGGATTTTTTGAGATTTTTTCAAAAATTCTGGCCCAAAACGACAGTCGCAGTGCTGATTTTTAAGTATATATATATTTTTTTCTTTTGGCCACAAAAGAGAAATAAAAACTATAAATGGACAATCGATTTAAAATCTTGGTATTATTTATAGGGAAGTTCTTTTTTGTGTTTTGTACCAACTCAACATTATTATTTATAGGGAAGTTGGTTGGTTAATATTCTATAGACAGTTATTTCTATGTGGTCAAGTTTAGAATCTATTCATTTTTTTCTGGATCTTAATTTAGAATCTTGAAACCGTTTCCTATATTTAACAATATGTATTTTTTTATTTTTAAAATTAAAAAAAAAAATCAGAAATCATGACATTTTTTATTAGGAACTACCTAATTCAATTAAAATTGACATTTAATTGCGTGACATAACAAACTTAAAATTTATTTTATATTGATTTATGTTATTTAAGTGTTCAATCTATATAATTTTTTTTTTTTTTTTGAAATTGAATATTGAATAATGACAAAAGATGAAGTTATTATATTTTATAAATTGTTTCTTATGTGTGCCTTTTTTTTTTTTTTTTTGCATCATCCGATAAAAATTCTTTAATTAACTAAAAAAATGTGAATTTGCTTGTTCAAAAGCTTAGCCAAATTCGCAATACGACTTGTTAAACTCTTTAGTTGATTCCATTTTTTCTTCTCATGAAGTTTGTGATGCTTGTTCATATGCTTAGCCAAATGCACATTATGAATTGTCAAAACTCTTTAGTTGATTTCATTGTTTATTCTCATCAACTTTCAGATTACAATAAAAAATAAAACAAATGCTCAATTTGAAGAAGAGTATAGGTGCTTCACATACTCGAAGCCCCTCATTATACATTAATCTAGGCGTGTCTCTTCAACTTCATATTCCAGTGAAGCCGACCACAAATTAAGATCAAAAAATTGCAGATTTAATTAAGATCACAAAGACAAAGTAGAAATCAAAACCAAGAGTGTATTCCTGAATCTTTTAAAGTATCAGAATCCGATTAGTAGAGTTTCTGAAGTTATCTCATATCTAGCTTGAAGAAAGAACAAAAAGGTACAGACCCAAGTCCAAAAATTCGAAACAGAACACAAACTGAGACAACACATATATAGCATCTCTTCAAGCTATTATATAAGCTCTTTCTATCAAAAGAGATTGGAGTCCATGGAAGCTGGGACGGAACGTAACATCATATGTGAACATGATATCTAATGTGACTTTGATACGATCATGTAATATGTGAACATGACTTGTTAAAAACCTATCAAGTATTTTTAAACGTTACAAATTTTGCATCATATGTTGTGATCATAAGAGGGACCATTTTTATTTCTTATAGTCCACTAGTGAAAACGTAAAGGCTTTTATGATGAGTAATTTGTTTTAAGTAAACAACACAAAGACCTGAACTTTATTATCCTTTTTATCCGATGGGAACTCTCAGTTAATAGTTTTTTAAACTCTAGACAAAAGTGGGCTAAAAGTTTTTCCCTTTTATGATCAGCCTTCTTCATTCTTGTAATACCATGTATGCAGGAACGGATCTAGGATTGAATCTGAGACCAGACTACAAAATTTCTAATGTGGCTAATACGCGAAAAAAAAATGTACACAATATTTTTTTTTTACATACAAATTTATTTTTTATTTTTTTTTTGCCTTAAAAATATTAAATCGGTTGGGGGAGGGACCGGGCTACAGCCCACCCCCCCTCTATCCGTCTCTGCATGCATGGGCAATCTAAATTTTCCTTGGTGATTATTATTGTCAAGATCCATGCCTCATTCTCGACCATTCTCTTATGTATTGTTTGTTTTGAGAGATTCTAAAGCTATCTTACCCCTCACAACTTTCTGTCGTGTTTCTAGAATTCAAACCCGTGACATTTTCTTTGAGAGAGGCATAAGTTGAATTTTGGTACCAATTAAATAATTATTTAAAAATTTGGCCCTTGTTTGGTAGCGATTAAAATCTACATTTTAATTTAAGTCAAAATCAACAATTAATTTTAACAATATATTTTATGAGTCTCAAAACTTTTCAACTACAAGTTTCATCGATTTCTATCAAAAACTATTAAAAATCTGATTTTAATCCTCATCGAGTAAGAGCTTGATAAAAAATTGATTTTATTCCAAGGGCTTAAATTTAAGAATTAAGCTATTTATACCATCTTATTTACCCAACCCCACCGGCCCTCTCACATAGATTTTCTATGGCCGGGTTACATTACACTCTATCTAGCTAGATAATGTGACAGTAGAATATGAATCTATCGTTTTTTTAATTGTCATCAAATTAGAGTGACTCGGATCATATCAAATTGAGAGAAGGCTGATAAAATAAAGAGAAAGATGGAGAAACAAAGCTCAAGTTTATTACCAGCAATTCAAGCTTCTTAAATACAGAAGAGGGGCATCGAAGGAGCCCATAAATAGACTATATGAAAAGATATTCTGACAATATTAATAAAGCAATAAGGTAAGTAAATATGCTGGTGTGTTCTGCTGGATATCGTCCAATACGCTCCCTCAAGTTGGAGCATGGAGATTACGAATGCCCAACTTGCCATTACGAGCGAGGTGCGCTGTCGAGTTATCATATTCAAAGAACCCAGAAAATGAATGACGCTAACAATTTTATTTTTTATTATTATTATTATTTTGTTTAAGAAAACCTCGAATTTTCAAGGGGCAGGGAAAGGGCCAATAAAATTCAAGGTACCGACCCTTCAAAATTTTGTGTTTTTGAAAAAGAACCTCTAGTTAGTTTAAGAGGCAGGGAGAGTGCCGGTAAAATTCAAAGTACCGACCCTTCAAAGTGTTAAAAATCTCTAGATTATTTAAGAGGCAGGGGGAGTACCGGTAAAGTTCAAAGTACCGACTCTCCAAAGTTTTAAAAACCTCTAGTTTGTTTAAGAGGTAAGGGGAGTGCCGGTAAAGTTTAAGGTACTGACCTTCCAAATTTTTTGCTTTAAAAAAAATCTCGAATTTGTTGAAGAGGTATGGGGAGTGCCGGTAAAGTTTAAGGTATCGACCCTCCAAAATTTTGTTTAAAAGAAACCTCTAATTTATTTAAGAGGCAGGAGAAGACCGATAAAGTTAAAGGTACGGACCCTCAAAAGTTTTTTTTTTTTTTTTTTTTTAAAAGAGAGAGATTGCACATTACAATGCATTAGCAAGAAGAAGAAGAAAAGAAACGGACACTTTTTCCAGTTTTTATACGGTTTATTGGGTCACTCACATGAAGAATTCACCCCCACACCCCAACTCTCTATCATCCCTTCTCCTTTGGACCTCTCTCATTCAATGCTTTACCGAACACACCACAACCCTTTTCTCTTCTCATTCAGCCCTTTTTCCCACTCTTCTCATCCTAATTTGCTTTTCACCTTCTCTGCAGGTATTTTCACCCAATATTGCCTTGTTTTCTTTGGTTTTCTTAACCATTTTCCTTATTTGCATGTGGGTTTTTGGTTACAGGGCATGGAGTGCGCAGAAGGGCCTTTGAGAAGCGGTTTTGGGGGCGGAGATGGGGTTGAAAAGCACACCTCAAACGATGTTTTTGATTACTTTTTGGCGGTTAATGGTGCACAAAGCGGCGTTTCTGTTGATGACTTCTTTGTTGATGACCTTCTTGATTTCTCCAATGGCTTTTCCGAGACAGAGGAGGAAGAACCGGAAAAACATGAACCGGAAAAGCATGAACAAATAACGGTAAATGATATAAGCCACGCCAATAACAGTGCTTCCTCTGTAAAAGAGGCACCTGGGACTCTTCCTTGCAGCGAACTAAGCGTTCCGGTGAGACCAAGTTTCAATTTTTATGCATATTCTTTTTTTTTTTTTTTTTCGAATTAACCGGTTGTGGACGCTATATTGGAAGAAAGAAAACTGAGAAAGGGGTATGTTGTATGGCAGGCTGAGGATTTGGAGAATAGACACACACAAAAAAGCGTAGAGAAAGGTTCAATTATTGCGGCTTGAATTGGGGCTATTGCCGTTGGATTATAGTTGACTGAACGGGGGAGAGAGAGAAATTAAAAGGTATTCTGAAGGAAAAAAAAGGTTTGCTAGCCGGACGAGCGGCACAAGGCCGCTCGTCGAAAACGAAATTCAAAGGTTAATTTATTTAGGATCGAACTTGCTCTGATACTATGATAAAATAAAGAGAAAGATGGAGAAACAAAGTTCAAGTTTATTACCAGCAATTCAAGCTTCTTAAATACAGAAGAGGGGCATCGAAGGAGCCCATAAATAGACTATATGAAAAGATATTCTGACAATATTAATAAAGCAATAAGGTAAGTAAATATGTTGGTGTATTCTGCTGGATATCGTCCAATAAAGGCTATGCACAAAATATGAATTACTTAATTTAGCTGATGAGTAAGTGGAAATCAATTTTATATAAAACTCTTTTACACCTCCATGTAAGAGGCGCGGGTGGGACCGAGTGAACCAAAGTGTAAATAAGAGGGTACAAGTAGCAATGTCCTAAATTTAAGGGCAAATCCATCATTTAATGATGAAAATGAAAAGAAGTACGAGTTTTTCTATATAATTAAAAAGTTGTGGATGAGTTAGCTAAAAAGAGTTAATGATAGGTTTGTTACATCTTACAAAGTTTGGGAACGAAAAGTGCAAATTTCCCTTATTTTTATGTTAATATGTTATTAATTATTTTAAATAGGACACGTTTGTTCTTTTTTAAAAAGATTTGAGACACAAATTGTAATTATTTAATTATTTTTTATCTTTTCTTTTTCTTTTATGTATTTAAAAAGGAGTGTATATTTCTTTTATGGAATGAGATGCAAGGATATTTGTACAAAGAAAGGTCGTTATGAGGGTCTAAATGCCAAAAGTAAAACAATAAGAGCCACTTATAAATGTTAAGGTTTCAATTATAAAACCGAATGTGATGTCTTGGGAGAAAACACTTGTAAAACCACTTACTTCTCATCTAAATAATGTGAACTTTTCCATCAAAGAAAAATCGATGTGTCCTCGTTGTAAATATTATCAATGTCAATTAAAATTATTATTATTTTTTTGTTCAAAATTGAAGCTTTTGCAAAAATGCTTCTAATGACATACTTGCCATTTTAGTATCATGATAACGTTAATATTGTTCTTCTGGCTATATCACAATTATTAGCTTGTTAGATTTTTATTTTTAGAATTGATTTTGTTATAAAAAAATTATTATTATTATTATTATTATTATTATTATTATTATTATTATTATTATTATTATAATAAAAAGTATTGTATTAAAAAAAAATATTGCCCAAATGACATAAATACCTTCCATCAATTGCTTTAATAAATGGAAAAAAAAATGGCAAATTTGACTTTGCACCATTTGGGTGCAAAATGGTGCAAAGAAAATAATGTTGCACCATATTGCACCATTTTTGTGCAAAGTTTGGTGCTCCATTGGAGGGCATTTGCACCAAATTTTGGTATTATTTGGTGTTATGGTGTTGTCATTGGAGTTGCCTAATCAACACCAATGTTTGCACCATTTTGCTCCAAAATGGTTAATGTCATTTTTAGCATTATTTTTCATTTTGCACCAACTTTTGTTAATGGGTATTTCTGTCACTTTCTTGTTAAACAATAATTTTAAATTCTTAATTAATTATTATAATTACAATTATTATTTTTTAATAATATGAATGTTATTATTGTAATTATTATTAATATTATTAATATTTTCTTAGTTGTGATTTTTTAAATTAGTTGTACTACATTCATTAAATTTATTAATGAGCTCAATATTTTCTTTAACGAAACATAATTATTTATTTAATAATTTATATTGTAGTAAATTAAGTAAATAAACAATTTTTCATATAAATAAATTATTGAAGAACATAATTATACACTGTTCATTTAGCCTTTGTCTCCAATTGTGGGAAGGAATTAATTCATTTTTTGACCCTTTTTTGTTAGCCCGTGGGACCCCCTGTGAAGAAGAAAGTCAACAATCACGGTTCAACGGTCCAAAAATGCATTTTTATTGGTTGAAAAATTGGAAACAAACACACCCTTAGTATAATCAGTTGTAGATGATTTTTAGTTTGGTGTAAAATAGTGCAAAATTTACCTCAAATTTTGGTGTAGGGTTAGAGATGGTCTTAGATTAAGCTTTTAATAAAAGTTTTAGCATATTTTAATATAAGCTAATGAAATGTATGATTGATAAAATTTAAAAGTCCCATGAAATTTGTAATTGAAATTGAAGTTTGATCGATTGAAAACTTGATAAAAGTTTATTAAACAAGAACTCAATGTTCTTTCCAAATACCAAATTTTGTTTTGAATTATTTAATTACAAATTATATTATTACATAAATCGTTAAATTAGAAATTATATTTAATGAACTAAAATATTGCATTTAGTAATAAATTGAAAAAAAAAAATCAAACATAATATCGGAAATTATAAAAATTACACTGAACGTATAAAGAAAATTACATATAAGGAGAATGACAACTCATTTAATTTATGTTTTTAATATGTTTATGTTGTTCTAGTGCTAATTTATTAACTATCAAATTTGTAACTTTTGACTTTTTAACGAATAATTTTAATTTATTGTTGAAATTATTATTACTTATTAATTGATTAGAATTTAAATAAAAATAACCATCACATTAAAATAATTATAAATCAATTGAAATCTATTAATACTAAAATATTAAAAAGGGACATAGATGAAAGAAACAATTTTTATGAAATGGAAATAAGGGCAAAATGGGTTATTGAAAAATCTTATAGGTGAAATATATTCACACTACAATTTTTTTATTAACTATACCACATTTTAATCACAATGTATATTCCTAAAACTATTTATTATACTATATTTTGCACTATATTTGAACTTCCATTGGTGGGAGTTTTACACCAAATTACACAAATTTGATCTCTCATTGTTAATTACAATGTATATTTCTAAAATTTTCTTGTTTTTACACTTATATTCTCAATATTTCCTTCTTCTTTTTTTATCATCAACACTCTTTTAATTTTCACATCTATCTATAAAGACTATTTTTGTCCAAAATATTTGTTACAAGTGTCAAAAAGATATATTTATCTCTCATATTTTTAAATAACCGAAATAAATAACTAATACAAAGTTAAACAAAAAATTTGAGGATTTTTTCAATGCACATTAGTAGAATATTTGGATGAAAATTATAATTAGAGACAAAGAATGTTAATTAATTAAAGGTTAAGAATGACAATACCATGAGAAAAACGTTGAGGCATAAAATCAGAAAATAGCAGATATTGAAAACCTTTCTTTTAATTAAAATGTAGTGCACAAAAAAAAATATTGTTGTGTGAATATAATTAGAATCATGCTACAGTAACATAATCTCTGACATAATGTCACATGACATCATATTATTGAACAGTTTAAAATACAGTCAATTTTTTCATCAAACCATATCTTGCAAATACTAATTTTGTCAAAGCAGTTGCCTACATTTTTCTGTCAAAATGGCTTTACCCATATAATTATCCATTTTTATATTTGGCCTTGTCCATTAAAGGTAGTTTTTTTTGGGGGGAGGGGGGAGGAATATATTTTAGAATATTGATTTTTTGAAAAATATGTGGTTAAAAATAAGAATTTTTTTTGGGTTTACGTGGATTTTTTTTTTTAATTGAAAAATGTAGTTATAAAAAGAAAGGGAAAAATACATTTTGAAGTCAAATGGAGCCCAAACAAGCCCTTGGTGTAAATGAATAGTGTTTGGTATAACACTATCCATTACTCTATATTGCACCATATTTGGGGTTTTACAACAAATTACACCACTTATTGAAGATGCCCTTAGGTTGGGTTTGTGTAATGTGCTACTTTTAAATTCCCAACCTTTGCTTATCAAACAAGTACAAATATTTTATATGTCTTATAAATTTTTAAAAAAAAAATAGTGATGAAAGAATGTGTACCATATATACCATCTAACAGCAGATATTAAGCATTAATATAAGAGCACCTTATCAGATTATCCTTTTAGCCTTTTCAATTATTCATTATTAAAATATCAAGTTTAATCCCATCAATAAAATTAATTGTTAGTCTACCGGGGATGTATTCATTTTAGACTTTTAAAAGCTTTTAAAGATTTAAAAAGTTTAAATACAATTATCTGAGATTTCTAAAGAATTTCTAAAAGTTTAGGTGTATTCAATTAGAATTTCTATAAACTTTTAAAAAGTCTCTAAAAATAACAAGGTATTCAATTGAAACTTTTTAGAAATTTTTATAAGTCATGAGATATTTAGATAGACAGTGACTTTTAGAGAATTATCTGTTTACTGAAATTATAGACTTTTTGGTGAAAAATATAAATAACAAATCTTTTTAAAAAATCTCTCATATACTCAGAGATTTTGTGAAGAATTCAGAGAGAAAAATGTCTTTTTTCTTTCAATTTTAGGAATTTTCTCATAATTTTTTTTTAATTCATTTGCTATAATTAATTTATGGTTATTCTATATATACATTACTTTTGAATTGAAATTATATGCTATTGTTTCAAAACGTAGAATTTCCTATAATCTATCTATTCTTCTTCTTCTTCCCTTTTTTTTATTAATATAATTTGCGTTCTTACAAATTATTTTAATTTCATGCAAAAAAAAAAAAAAATTGATTAGGTTCTTAGAAATTGATCCAAAAGTTTTTTATAATTTTATTTATGTTAAAATTGAATGAATGGGCCGTGACTAGTGACTTTACCCAAAAAAGTTTTGTGGGAATCATGATTCTCGAAAACGTTAATTAGGTGATAAGAAAGATTGTAACTTTTTTGGTATATAATGAATTTGCATGATAAAAAGTTTTTAAAAATCTTTAATCAAAGTTTATAGAAATCCATAGAAGTAATTTAAAAGTTCATAAAATCCACAAAAATCAACCACCTAAAAAATTCCATAAAAGTCTTTAAAATTTCCAATTGAATGCACCCGCTACATTTATTGGTATTCTATAAGATGAAGGGCTGGGCCACCCATAATTTACATTCATTTTGTTTATACTGTTGGGTATTGACATCTAAAATTTAATTTCCAATTCCATAAATTTTAAGACTTGACAAATGTTAATATCTTTCCGTTTTAAAAATAGCTATAGAGAATATACTATCTTAAAATAAACATAATTGTTATTAAAGTAAAAATGATTTTTACACTAATAAAATACATAAAGTGATATCATAATCAATGTCTATTTTAATAATTGTACACAATCACAACAATAATTTTTTTTTTTTTTTTTTCAAATATTTAAACTTTGACTCTAAAATTTATAGCAGTTCTCGAAACAAAAGTTTAATTTTTGACAAGTAAAATTTGATTCTTAAATCATAACATTTAGCCCATGTATAACACCCATTATTTGGGAAATTAAAGCATTTTGAATAGTAATTTTTTGAAGAATTTGTGATTAAAAGTTAAAAAAAAAATTATTGATTTATGTGTAGAATATTTCACTACAAGAATTTTATGTTTTCCCTACAAATATTTTTTGTAGGGAAAGGTAAGAATTTGTGGGGAAAAATCTTTGAAGACAAAAAAATTTGTAGGCACATTTGTAAGGCAAACATCGAGGGGATAGGTATTAGACGACAAATTTTTGAATTTTGTAGGCTAAAGTGTTTCACTACAAACTCTTTGGAGACGAATACAATTTGTCGTGTAAGGTGTCCCCTGACAAAATTATTCGTCTACTAAAGTTAAGTTTGCCCACGAAAAGATTTTGATTTTCCCCACAAATTATGTTGTGGGATAAATCATGTTTTCCCTAAGAATAAATTTTTGTGTGGAAATAATATTTGTAGGCTAAGATACATTTTTCTCAACAATTAAGAATTTGTGGCAACATGATAAAGATTATTTTGTGGGCTAAACCCTGTTTTGCTCTACAAATATTTGTTTGTAGGGAAAGCATTGTAGGCTATTATGAACCAATTCGTAGGGAGAAATTAAATTAAATTTTTTATATTTTATTTGTTATTTTATATTATAATGAATTTTTTAGCCTTATTCAAAATAGAATAAAAATACAAAAAGACAATAAATTAATTAAGATATGTAGTGCCAATGAATATAACATTGAATCCAAAATATTTTAATCAAAACACAAATAAAACTCATTTACCAAGTATGATTAAATCTAAATTTAAAAAGAGTATAGCAAACATGCCCTATATCTATTATTATGCACCTAAGAAAATAAGTATTCGTCCCCGTGAATTAGATATGCGACTGATTATCACCAAACATTATTCTCTTCGTCCTCAATAGCATCATCTTCCTCATCAGCATTATTGTCTATCAACAATGGTGTACATGGAGGTACAGCAAAGCCAGGAACTTTACCACATAACTGGTGCATAGAATTATGCCAAGCCTGCAATGTAGAATTGAATTGTTGCTCAACAACCTTCATCTTATATTGCATCATTTGCTCCATCTTCACTCGAGTTGCATCGGCTACCTTTCGAGCAGCTCGTTCTGTTTCTAACTCCTTCTCCAAATTGTATACATTTGAAGATGTGTGAATGTCTCGAAGGCGACCGTCTCCTAACCCACGAATTTGACATCCAAGCTTCGTACCTAGAACGGACATCATGATTTTAATTCCGGCCACAGAATCATCTACATGTATCTCCTCCAAGGGGATATCTTCGGGAAGTTGTTGCTCCTTTGCCTTCTCTACAAGATATTCATGCTCTTTGACAATCATCTCATCCTACAAACACAAAAAAAAGTTTTATGTAATAAGAACTTGTACAAAGATAAATTTTGCTAACATAGAAAATCAAGTATGCATGTACATTGAATTTTCAAGCAACGCAGCTAGATTAATTGCTCTCCCCTGCTTTTCAGTTTGTCAAGTGATTTATCATTGTCAGTGAAAAAAAAGCTTCCCTTACCTTCAAACTTTTTTCGTTGCAATCAAAAAAAAAAAAAAAGGATCTCATCAAAAATCAGAATGAAACTTTGGTAGTTGATTTTGCATTCATCAGAAGCCAACAGCCATTCTTCTATATCGTAATCATCTGTGACTATATTACCAGGGTAGAATAATATGCAAAGAAGCAGAGATACAAAATTGTCCAAGCCGAGAACTTACGAATTTTTGTTAGGATATAACAGTGAACATAACTGTGATTTTGTGTGTTGATTACAAGCACTTGGAAAATAGTTCAAAATTTAATTTGAGAACTTTCATACTGGATTCCAAGGAGTGACGTACACTACTGACATGTATTGCAACAGTTCAACTGTATTAAAATGTGTTCGAAAGCTTTGAATCTTAGCATTTCCTAACATTAAACATTAAAATTATCGTTAACTCCCATGAATTATGAGTGCAAATATTTCATCTTTTGGTAGTGAGTAAACGTGGAAAACCAAAACTAAAAAATATAAGGAATCTAACCATATAGGAAATGCTCTCTCAATTTTAAGGACCTGTTTGGACTTAACTTGAATCACTAAATATATTTCAACCAACTTGATGATTGGGGTACTTGGATTTACGAACTTACCTTGTTGCAATTTGGATTGAAGGAAGCCCTGTTATCCAAAAATCTTTGTGTCAAAGGTGGCTTTGCCAGAGGACAGAACCCGACCAGAAAAAGGGAGACACCCGCACCTGGACAGAACCACCACAAAACACGCTGAAAACCGCGAAAGAGAACCACCAATGCTCGAAAACGAGAAACCCAATCACAAATACATAAAAGCACGATACAGAATAACAAATAATAAGTACAAGCCAAACAAACACAGTAGAACTCAAGAGAATCAAGCAGCCGTGGGATATTCTCTCACTAGATCTAACTAAACAAAGCTGAAAAATTAATTAAAGATTAAAACAAAGCTGATAGGCATACCTTGAAGACTTGAAGAACACAAAATCTGTGGCAAATGAAGAGATTGGGATTGTACAGTAGGATCCACAAGAAACTTTGAGGGTAGTCAAATTGAATTAATTAGATTTTGTTAGAAATGGATGATTAAATTAAGCCGAAAGCGGGAGTAATTTTTGGTGAAATTTTTTTGGAGGCAAATCGGGAGTATATGCGGCGTGGGTTTTTACCTTTTTGGTGAAACTGAAGTAATTGGGTTTTCAGACTTAGGATTTGTTATTTTTTATTTTGTTAAAAAAATAGAGTATAAATAGAGTATATATTTTTGGAGGCAAATAGAGTATATATTTTCATTTATTTATCTTTCACTTCAAATTACTTTTTGGAGTGACTAAAATAAATAGTATAAGGAAAAAATTGATTGGCATACCTTGAAGACGACTTGAAGAACTCAAAATTTGTAGTAGATTCAGCCGAAAGTTTTTTGATCCAAAATCAATATTATGTTAAGAAAAAAAATTAGATCGCAACCACGATATTCACAAGAAATTTTGAGGCTGAGAAAATTGGAATTAGGTTTGGGTGATTAAACAAAAGTGGCAAATTAAAGAGGGAATAAATTATTTGGTGAAAAAATTTTGGAGGCAAGGAAAGGGGAGAAACTTACGTGGGTCTATTGAGGATTTTTAATTTCTGAATTAGGTTTATATTTTTTTCTTTTTCTTTCATTTATCTTTTCAAACGTGGGTAATTCAAATAGGGGCTAAAAATAAGGGAAAAATAGAAAATTTTTCCCTCTAATTATTAGCCTACAAATATGTGAAATATTTTTGTCAGCCAAAAAATATATCTTGCCCGTCAAACATTTTGTTGGGAGAAAACATACATTTTTGTGAGCACAAATCCTCTATATTGAAAATTTCAAAGCAGATTATAGCCCTACAAAAAGTCATTTTGTGGGAAAAAGTGAACTGTAGTGTCTTATTGTGTGAATGTATGATGGAGAATCACACTATAATAAATAATTTTAAATTTTAAAGGTTGTCAAAACTCTTTTTACCTGTTGAGGTGTTTTTGACTTTTTAATAATAACTTTTATTTATAATTATTATAACACACTTTTTAACCAAAAATAAATTTTGGGAGGCTTTTTAAACGATATCTAATACGATGCACCAATTCACCCTAAAAATATACAAGTAACGCCTAATCCTTTCATTTTTACATGTTCTACTCGAGTTAATTTTTCTAATAACCACTAAACTTATGTCCGTATCTTCAATTTCTCACTAAAATTTAAAATGTCGAATTTTGACCACTAAACTTATGCGAACGTTGAACGTTACCCACTTCAAACCTTTAACGAAATTGGTGACGTGGCTAAACGAATGCATATGTGGCGTCTTGCCCCGTCGTTACCAACTTGACACTAAGAAAGCATCTTTCATTGTTCACTAAATTTTGAAAAAGTCTTCGATTCCTCACTATACTTTGAAAAATGTCTTTGATCACTCATTGAACTTCCAGGTGGTCGAATTTTAGTCACTAAACTTACAAAAATGATGTCGACTTGTTGTTAGCTAAAAAAATGTGTACCGCAAACACACGTGTCGTGTATAAGTAATAAAGTGGACAAATGAGTCAAGTTATCAATCCCATGATTTGTGATATTTTCGTTATTTTTGTAGAATTTTAAACTATTTTCATCATTTACAAAATTCAAATTTATTGTGTGTTTGGTAGTTAGAATTAAATTAATTATTGTGTAATTGAGTAATGCTCGTGAGATCGATAAATCAGACTCGTTTATCCACTTTATTACCTGTAAATCTGATTTTTGAACTTGAAAGTTAGAATTCACGTGTGGGTGTAATTTTCACTTGTAATTTAGTTGATTAACAACATAGCCAAATGGTGTAATTTTCACTTGTAATTTTCACCCGGCCATCTTTCCACAAGGGCCATTGACCCACTTTAAAAAAAAAAATATATATATATATATATTATTAAAAACCTTAAAAACAAGGAACCCAAATATACCCTCATTGATATTTTGAGAGAAGAGTGAAAAAGTTTCTCCAGACGACCAGATTTCTCAATTTCTCCATACAATCGAATTTCTCCATTTTGTTGAAGAAGGTGAGCTCTTGAACCTAGATTAGATCCATTGTTTTTCAAGTTAGTTTTTTATGTTGTTCATTTCTTGAATCATTAACACTGTAGAAACTATAATTAAGCCGAAAATTGATCTAAATGCAAATCAGTTGGGTTGGGGGAGAATTGCAGGCGACGCTCACCGCCTACAATTCAGGCGGCTAATGTTTCTGGGCCGCTTCTAGAAGCTACCCAGATTTGTTCCGGATCCAGAGGTAGATTGTGGATCCACATAGATCCAAGACGCCCAGAAGCGGCCCAGAAGATAATTTGTTAATTTGTTTTTTAATATTTAATTATTGAATTGAATGTTTAATTAATATTTAATTATATATATGAATTGGTTAAGTAATATTTAATTATAATAATTTATTTAGTATTTCATTATTTAATTTAATTATTTATTTAATAGTTAATTATTTATTTATGAATTGGATAAGTATTATTTAGTTATTTATGTATTATTTAATAGTTAAGTATTTAATTATTATGTTTATGTAATATTTAATTATAATTAGTTAATTAATGTGTAATTAATTAATTTAGTTATTTATTTGAATTGGTGAAGTAATATTTAATTGTTTATGTAATATTTAATATATAAATATTTAATTTAAGTGTTTATCTAATATTAAATTATTTAATTATTAAGTGGTTAAGTGATATGTAGTTATTTATGTAATATTTAATTATAATTGTTTATTGTTTGGTTAAGTAATATTTAGTTAATACTTAATTATTTCATTTAATTGTTTATTTAATGTAATATTTATTTATTTATTTATGAGTTCTAATAATTTCTTATTTATGTAGTATGTAATTATAATTAGTTATTTAATATTTAATTATGTAAATTATTTTTTTATTTAATATTTAATTATGTAATGTAATTGTTTATTTAATATTTAATTATTTAATTGGTTATATAATATTTAAGGGGACAACTAAGTTATGAAGATTCAATCAAGCACTTAGGGAAATACTTCACAATTCATTCATATGATAATTAAAGTGCTTTCTATAGAACGTTAAAAGTTAAGATATACTTTTAATAATTCATATGTCTTGAGTAAGTCAAGTGAAGTAGGGCAGAATACTCTTAATAGGAGGTCACCTATATAAATGTAAAGTGGGGCCACTTAAATGAAAAATTTAGAGGCTGAAATTTTCAAAACAGTTAAGAAACCCAAAAGTGGTTCAGGGACAAAATCAACCAAGTCATGAGAACCATGAACAATTTAAAAAAGATATCGGTGTGAGTATTATTGTCTTGGTTTACACCAATGGCTGAATGGTTTAAGACATCATGTTTACCAATTAGCTAAGTAATTTTGATAGTATTTCACTACGGAATGTTCAAAGCCAGAAGTTACCTTAACTGATTTAGTGTTTTTATGTTCTTTCTCTCTACTATGCATCATACTTTTACATAGCATGAACATATTTGAATTTCCATTCATGTAGGGGATTGTTGAAATTTGGTTTAAAGATTGAAATTCTGGTGAAGTATAAAATATGGATAGTGATTTTGTGTCAACTTTAGCCAAATATTCGAACTTGATTCGATAGTCTAACTTGTTCTATTTGTTGAGTAGATTGTGATGGTATATTTGGAATCTCAAAACTAATGAATGAGAAATTGTGGTCTAAAATTGAAAAGAAGATAGGAAAAAATGGTTGAAAATTTTGCCTTAATCCATTAATCGCCTAGCACTCGAGCGATGGGATTGTCACTCAAGTGACAGGCAGGCGAGAAGTTTCAGTTGGAAAAATGACACTGGCGCTCAAGAGAGAGGCCCGTGACAGTCAAGCAACAGCAAGAGATGCTTCCTTTCGTAAGGTTTCAGAGTTTTAGGCATGTTACTTCACTCATAACCTCTCTAATTCTATAAATATGACATTTTGGACGTCCATTATACATCCCATATCATTTTGCATTGAGCATTATATCAAAACTCTCCAAAAAGCATTCCAAAATCATTTTTCTTGTAGAGAGAAGAATTTCGTTCTAGTTTGTTGTTGCTTGTGATTTGAAGTGCTTCTACCACAAATTGAATACATTGCATCTTGGTAGATAAGTGTCATAATCCATTAGCACCCTTGTGAGGCAATTTTGTCTTAAGAAAAAAGTGTCAGTCGCTTGCCTCGGATTTATTTTCTTATTATATTTTCATTCCTCTTATTTCTTTTCATTTCTTATCTTCATAGAGTTTAATTACGCTCCTGCAAATTAAATGTAACCATTTTTTTTGTATATTGACAAACAATTATTTCCCCACAAATATCACCAGCAGCTTAACATACTCGAAGCCTCACTATACATTGATCTAGGTGTATCTCTTCAACTTTATATTCCAGTGAAATGGAGCACACATTAAGACCACAAAGATAAAGATTTACCAAAGAAGAACCAAGAGTGTATTCATGAATCTTGAGCACTTTATGTGATTATCATTTTAGCCTTTTCAATTATTCAGTATTAAAATATCAATTCTAGGTCAATGATAACAAAACATGAGGGTTCATAGTCTTTTTCCTAAGTTTTCTAAAACGCGGGATCATTCATCCAAGGGCACCTTCGTAGATAAAAAATTGGTTTACCACTCTTTTGAATCTTAGGATGACCTTAGGGAAAAATGTATGATCACTCTTTGTCAATTGCATCAAATTAAAAGGGCAATTTCCTACATCATCTCAAGAAAGGAGGTTTTATGATTTGGTTTATTTACGAGTGGGGTTGGGATACAGGAGGAGGAGGTGGAGGCGGAGGTGGAGAACAATTTAGAGGAGGCAAAGATTTAATTAAAGCTGTAGAGGATAGAGGTAAAAGACAATGAATAAGAGGTAGAGGACGGAGATGAGCTGTAAGGAGATGCTGATGCATGGATTACTTTTGATCTGGAATTTGACATTCAAAGCATTGTGGTGGAGCATGAGAAGGAAGAAAAATATGTGGAAGAACATTATAAGAATTTGGATGATGAATTTAATTATCAAGGTAATTTTGGACTAAAAAAACTTGCTCATATGACAACATAACAGGATCCTTTTATGGTAAACACTAAAAGAGATGAATATGCTACAGTTTTCCCTGATCGGGAACCTAAAAGCTAAGAACCACTTTCTTATTATGAGGGAACACAGTTCTAACCACGCCAAAAGATTTTCTCATGGGCCTAAAAGGTATGAGAAATAGGGCTTGCTTTGTTGTAACATAACTAATAAAAATCAAATGAACTACTTTTCACATCTCAGTGTAACCACCATAATTGATTTACAGTCCCAAAACAGCAAAAACTATAAATTCAAATTCTATCAAGGGGCCTTGCTCAATCATCTCCATCCATATTTTAGTTCACAATCGAATTCATCTATCATACTGTACCAAATTAGCCTTTCCACGAATGTTTGAAGGCAGGGACTTTTAGACATCCGTCATATAAAAAATTGCCTTATTGGTTTATGAACAAGCATCTTTATTTAACCCTGCTAACACAACCAAAATGCCAAGCAGGGCCGTGCCATATGTAATCAATTGTGTATAAGGTTATCTTAAAGTTAAGCACTAAATTAAAATGATCTAATAAATAATTAAATTGTTGGGCTTAGGGCCTCTAAATAAAGTGTGGGTCGGGTTATATGTGCAGAGACCAGATTCTTTTCGAATTGTATTTCAAGATGAGCAAAATTCATACGAAAATTATATATAGGGTTATGGTCCTCAATTCATATGCAACTTCTCATTCTTTGTGTCATCCCAGCACAAGAATACAAGAGAAAACATATTGAAAAGGAAGATCCAATACCCACAATCAAGAATAAAAAATAATGGATTCAAGAATTAAGACTATGGATGACGAAACAAAAGAAAAAATAAGAATTAAAGAATGAAATGAGACAAAATTCAAGATCAAAAATTTAAAAGTGAAGAACCCAAACATGAAAAAATTGCAGTTCAAGTTTCAAGATTCAAGATCCAAAATCAAAATACAATAACAAAGAATCATTCCCAAAGAATTAAGGTATGTTCCGCATTATTATTTTCTTGGTGACTAGGCATGGAAGATCTTGGCAATAAAGGAATTTAGATTTTCAGATTCTAAAGTTTCTAGTTTCATAAAGTTTCAACAAGTGGTATTAGAGCTAACTCGATGTTAAACCAATCGGATTAAAGAAAAAAAATTGTAGTTGAAATTCGTATATTGAGTTTTGAAATCTTTTAATTTGGAATATGAATTTTAGATATAGATTTCGAAATTCAGAATTTTTAAAGATATAATTTTAGGGTTAAAGGTTATAATTTGAATTTTCCAATTTAGGATATAAAATTTAACCCTAAGAGTCAAAAAATTGGATTTTTTGGGATTTGTTCAAAAATTCTGGTCCAAAACGACAGTCGCAGCATTGATTTTTAAGTATATTTTTTTTTCTTTTGGCCACAAAAGATAAATAAAAAATATAAATGGACAATCGATTTAAAATCTTGGTATCTAATATTTATTTTGGATTACTAATTTTCTAAAATAGATTAGGTGAAGCAATATGTTACCAAAGTAATCTCTCTTGCCTAAATTAATTTATTTGAAATATTAGGAAGGTTGTGTGTACGTAATTCATGTGGCAATTCATCGGCCCAAAGGGAGGTCAATATATGGCGGAATTATTTGCACACCTGTGGCAATAAATATGTGACAATTGTAAAAAATTTCATTATGTGAACATTGAGTCGGTCCAAAGATAAACTTGATGTTTGACTGGATGTATTGTCAATATTTGATTACTACACCAAGAGTACCACTTACAAGTTGATACTTCTGTCCAAAGAGTAAATATCAATATTGTATTCGGTCACTTATGATGAGGCCCACCATTATTTGAAATTATTGATTGTCCAATATGGATTCTCATGTGAACATGTTATTTAGATTTAGGTTCTCTATTCGGTTAATCCAGTTACTTTTGCAATATTTGTCAACATCAATTCAATTCATGTGCTTGAAGTAAAGTTTAAGGACTCGAAATAGAACGTTTGTATCGTTCTTGAAGGCATGAATCTAAACCTTTCATTAATGACTGAACAATCCACTACTTTTACGGATAAGAGTTCCGCTAATAAAACGAGATTCGAATAAGTGGGATCGTTCAAATTGAATAAGTCTTACGATCATGAAGCATAAAATTCCAGCAACATTCAAGGGCATTGTGTCCAATAAGGTAATTGCCAAGAAATTTCTTAAAGATATATTCTAAAACACTTTGCGAAAAAGCGAAAATATCGAAACTAGTACGCTTCTGGCAAACTTGGTTTCACTAAAGTGTAAGGCTAAAGAAAATATGCAGGAGTACATCATGGATGTGTCTCATCTTGCTTCAAAACCAACGACATTAAAGTTTAAGTTGTCTGATGACTTGCTCGTGCATATGGTTTTGATTTCTCTTTCTGCACAATTCGGTTAATTTAAGGTTCGTTACAGCTGTCAAAAGGGGAAGTTGACTTTTAATTAACTCATTTCATATTGTGTGCAAGAAGAAGAAAGTCTAAAGCAAAAGAGAACTAGAAGTACTCACTTGGCAAGTACCTCTAAGGACAAGTTAAAGAATGAGAAAGTTGCATCTAGTTCAGTTCAAAAGAAACAGTAAAAGCCTGAAAAGGATTAATGGTCTGACTGTTACATTTTGGAAAATTTGGAATACATAAAGAGGGAATGTACTAAATAACACGCTTGGTGTGCGAAGGAAAGTACACTTCACACTTTGGTTTATTTTGAGGTTAATTTAGTTTCAATACTCAGACACGCATTGTGCATAAATTTCAGGTGTCCTATTCAAATAAACATGTCTAGGCAGGGTTGCCTAAATAGCCTAAAGTCAATTGATGCTGAAAGATTCATCTATGTGAGGGCGATGACAAATCAATTAAAATTGAGGCTATAAGAACTTTTAGGTTATTATTAAAAACTGGTTATTATTTGAAATTGAAAGAGATATTTGCATAATCGTCCTTTAGACAGAATTTGGTTTCTATTTCATCATTGGACAAATTCGGTTACTCTTGTTCAATTGGAAATAATCAGTTTGATCTTTTTCTTAATTCAAGTATCATGGGTACCTCTTCTTTATCCAGTTATGATAAGCTATATCTGCTTAATACAACTGCATCTTATAAAAAGACATTGCATGTAAATTCATGTCGTATTAAACATAAATTAACCAATTATAATTTCGATTCGTTATGACAAAAGGGATTAGGTCATATCTCTCAAGAGAAAATGAAAAATCTCGTGTCAGAAGGAATTTTTTATTCCTTTAATTTTTAGACTCAAGTTTTTATGTTAATTACATTAAGGGAAATCAAACAAACATAAGGAGATACAAATTCGAACGTCTTAGAACTCATTCATATGGATATCTATGGGCCATTTCCTTTGGCCTTTTGAAATGGTCAACAGTAATTTATTATATTCATAGACGAATTTTTCTCACTACGGCTACCTCTATCTCATCTATGAGAAATCTCAAACACTGGACATGTTCAAGGCATACAAGACTAAGGTTAAATATCAACTTAGTAAAATAATTAAACAAGTCAGATCTCACCATAGTGGTGAATAATATGACCGATATAATGGATCAAGAGAACAACGTCCAAGGCCTTTTGCTAAATTTCAAGTAAAGCAACTGTTAAAGAGTTACAAATTTTAAAAATCCCACTATTAGGTCAATTTTTGAAACGCAAAATGTCTGATTCCTTGAGGATGTAGAGTTTGTGGGAGGAGATAATATTTTAAGATTAATGATTTTGTCTTTGAATAAGAATAAGAATAAGAATATGTATATATCTCTTCTATTGCTATTGACAATGATCATGACCAAAAACAAATTCTTGCTCATGATCTTGTTCAAGAAGCAATTTCGGATCAAGACAAATTACAAAATCTCTTGTACACAATCAAAAGATTATTTTAGAATGACAAACTCAACAACCTCAAGAATAAATGTCATTAAGAAAAAGAAAAGAGAAAGGAAATTCAGATAATTTTATAGTCTTTCTCAAAAAAAAAAATAAGGATGGTATTGTATTGGTGGAAGAAGATCTTATCAATCAACTTTCATCATGCAATGCAAAAGAATAATTCTTAAGAATGGATTGATGCCTTGAATAAAGATATAAAGTTCATGAGTAACATTGACATTTGGGAACTCATCTTATTGCCTGAAGGCAAGAAGCCTATTGGTTGTAAATGAATATTTAAAATCAAGAGGGATTCAAATGGTGATATGGAGAAATGTAAGGCTCGTCTTGTTGCAAATGACTTTACTCAAAAGAAAGACGTTGACTTTAAATAGACTTTCTCTCCGATTTTTACGAAAGACTCTTTTAGGACTATTATGACACATGTGACATATTTTGATCTTGAGCTACATCTTATGGTTTATAAATTGAAGAAATCTATCTATGGACTTAAACAGATTTCCCATCAATGGTATCACAAATTTCATGAAATAATTATCTCATTTGATTTTAAGATAAATACAGTTGATGATTGGTATACCCCAAGTTCTGTAGGAGTAAGCATATTTTTTTAAGTATTGTATGTCGATGACATACTATTTGCCTAGAATGATATAGGTTTATTGCACAAAATCAAGAGATTTTTGTTGTGAAATTTTGAAATAAAAGATCTTGGTGATGTCTATTTTGTGTTAGTGATACAAATACGTTGGGATCATTCTCGGGGTATTTTTGGATTGTCACAAAAGAGCTCTATCGATAAAGATGTGAAAGGATTTGAGATGCAGGTATGTAAATTAGGTGATGCCTCTATTACTAAGGGAGACAAGTTTAGTCTCAATTAATGCCCCAAGGATAAACTCAAAGAAAAGATAATACAGAAAATTCATTGTGCTTCAGCAATTGGGAGTTTAATATATGTTAATGTTTGCATACGTCTAATTATGGCATTCATTGTTTAAATGCTAGAGAGATATTTAAATATCCTTGAAAAAGTAGCCCAATAGGTTATTTAGTATTTATAGAGAACTAAGGATTACATGATCACATTCAAGAAAATCAGACCAATTGAAGATCATTGGATATTCTAATTCTAATCAAGGAATATGATTGCGAAATTTTGTCACTGGGCTGCATATTTTGGATGGATTTGAAAGACCACTTTAGTTATTTTGTGACAATAACAGTCTTATATTCCAACACGAACTTGACAATGTCAAAGTTTATAGACATCAAGTTTTTAGTTATTAAAGAAATAATTTAGAGTGTTCAGGTTTGTATGGAATATATTAAGACAAATTCTATAATTACGGATCTGCTGACTAAGGGACTATCACCTAAGGTATTTCATGAGCATACTGCTCACATGGGTGTTGCATCTTTGATGATATGCCAAGTTTAGTGGGAATTTGTTTTCGGATGTTGTCTATTTTAAACACATAATTCGATCCATAGATATTCGATTTATTTCAAAAATAAAGTATTTAGCTCAGTTCCACTCTGGTAAAAATAGATGATCTCATTAAGGAATCAGGTAGGACCAGTTGGAAATAGGCGTGTTTGGATCACATTGTATGTAATTTTCATGCTACATATCCACGCTTGATTTATGTCATTTGATTGTGTTGATATATGTGACCATTGAGGGTTTAGTTATGATATTTGTAACGAAGATCGTTTTTATCCTATATTGACATAATTGATGGACGAGACTGTTTGGAGATGCCTTTTGATTATGATAGTAAATGTTTTGACGTCAAAATGTTATACACATTTATAAGGTAACATATGTGGCCAAAGTGGGAGATTGTTGAAAAAAAATTTAGTTTCTCATAATGGCCTGCATGTGTAATTAATTGTGTATAAAACTATCTTAAAGTGAAGTCCAAAATTAAAGTGATCTAATAAAGAATTAAATTGCTAAGCTTAGGGCATCTAAATAAAGTGTGGGTTGGGTTATATGTGTAGAGACCAGATTCCTTTAGAATTGTATTTCATGAAGTGCGAAATACATATGTAAACTATATATAGGGTTATGATCCCAATTCATATGCAACTTCTCATTCTTTGTGTCACCCCATCAATACAAGAATACAAAAGAAAGCATATTGAAAAGGAAGATCTAATACCCACAATCAAGAATTAAGAAGAATGAATTCAAGAATCAAGACTATGGATCAAGGAAAAAAAATCAAGAACAAGAATCAAAGATTTAGAGGTAAAATTCAAGATTAAAAGTGAAGAATCCAAACATGTAAAAATTGCAGTTCAAGTTTCAAGATTCAATATCTGGAATCAAGATCTAATAACAAAAAATCATTCCCAAAAAAGTAAGGTATGTTCCGTATTATTAATTTCTTGGTAATTTGACATGGAGGATCTTGACAATAAAGGAATTTAGGTTTTTAAGTTTTAAATTTTCTAGTTTTATAAAGTTTAAAATTTCATAAAGTTTCAACACTTTGATCAAGAATATTCTAAAGCTTCTACATTTTGCATATTATCAACTTTTCCATTTTGTTTAGACCTTCTTCATTTTCATCATGAACATATTGAGCCCCTGTTTGGTAGAGCTTAAAATTTAGATTTTAATCTAATTTAAGCTCAACAATTAATTTTAACCATATGTTTCTTGGGACTTACAACTTTCAACCATATATTCCATTTACTTTTTATTAAAATCTATTAAAAATTTAGTTTTAATCCCCAATGAATAGGGATTGAATTTCCTAATGCTGAGAAATGACTCGACGATGAGCTTGGTGGAACCATGGCCTAACTTCACCAAAATCTAATCTAATTTGAGGAGTATTGCTCGAAAAAACATACAGTTAAACCTCGATAAAGGAATACCCTTGGAATCGGAAAAAAATATTCATTTAGCGAGGTTATTCGATAAATAAATATTTATTATTTTAGAGAGAGCTTTTCAATATAAAATATGTACATTGTATGTGGTAAAAAAGATCAAAAGACACTAATCAAAGTATTATTTGAATCTAGGAAAGCTCAAAAGTTTTAGTGAAACTTAATGTCTCTAAAAACTAAGTTCACGTACATAGCAAATGAAAAAATTTAATCTTTATCTATAAAAACTAGATGTTTGGAAGACATATTTCAAGCACATACAATATTTTGTTTCCCCTCCAATGTCTTCTCATCTTTTGAAAGGAGTAAAAAAATCAGCTTTAGCCGATAAAATGAGGAGTGCAATATGTGAGAATAAGAAAGAGAATCTAATTATTAGCCAAAAAGATATGCAAGCATGGGTGCAACAAAAGTTTGATTTGACTATTAGTCAATCAACAATATCAAACACTATTAGTCAATCAACAATATCAAACATTATTAGTCAATCCAATCCAACCATATATATATATATATACATTTATATTTTTTTTAATTTTTTTTCTCAATGAAATCCAGTAATTAGTACTTTATATTTTTATTGGGCCCTTAAGGATTCAATTTTTTTATTACTTAATGCAACAAGGTTATTACTTTAGTCCATTGGCCCAAGTCGGGATCAGAAGAAATTATTATATAATCTATGTTATTACTTTATCGAACATTACTTTATCGAGGTTTAACTATATTTCATGATGCACATACATGAAATCACTTGTTCTTGTATATAATAATAACAAAGGATGTAGAATTCGATTACAATTTTACAGTAACATAGTAACACTTTTAGACCAAAAGATACAACATCATATATAAGAACACAACAGTTCTCTAAGAAGCAAGAAAGTACCATATGCAAGAAATCGACTCAATATATTGAAAAACATCCAAGGATGATAAGACAAGTTCAGATATATTTGAACGCAAGATTTAGCTTAAACATTTGTTTGGTCCATTCAATATTTTTTTTTAACCATACATTTCGTTAAACTCACAACCTATATTCACTTTTAAACTCATATTCAAGGGACCCATCAAATTTTATCAACTGTTATCAATTTTTAACAGCAGCTCACAACCCCTAAATTATAAAAGAAACAGCTTAGTTTTAAGTAACTTAAGAAAAATGGCAAATGACGTGAAAAGTACATTGTAAAATGTATGTTGGGATAAATCTAAGTTATAAGTAAAATTATGCTTGGGAACTAAATTCTTTCAGCTACGGCAAATTTGGCAAATGAAAAAAAAATATATATATATATATATATATTCTAGTAATGTTGAAATTTAAAAATCATTTACTTGGTCAAGCTAATAAAAGGAAGCAACTTGTTTTTTTAGCAGCAAAAAAAAAAAAAAAAGGGTTTGACAATTTTAAGTTGTTTAATTTGTACAAATAGTCCCCAATGTATTGGGTGTCTATGGAAATAAACACCTATCGTTTTAATACTGGCAATATAGTCCCTAGCTGAGCATTTCACGGTAGAAATTGACCTTTCCATCTTGTCTAGTTCAATTTATCCATCAAAATTGTGAGTGCCTTGCACATTCCTTATTGCAATTTCCTATCCCAAAAAGTGTTAGAAAAGAAAGGAAGAGAATTCTGTAGAATTTGGAGAAAAGTTTATTCTATTGAATTTGATTGTTTACATTGAACTAACTGTAATTAAAGGGGATTACAATGTGTTAAGTAAGGAAAGAAATAAGGGAGAATAAACTCAATAATCTATTACCAACAATAAGCAAGAGTTTTATGGTAAGAAAGCTGTTAATACTCCCCCTCAAGTTGGCGTATGGAGATCCGTAATGCCCAACTTGCGAGAGAAGTGGTGGAAAAGATCATGCCCCAAAGCTTTGGTGAAGATGTCCGCAAGTTGATCATTGGAAGAAGTGTGGACAGCGTCAATAAGACCCGAACGAATCTTGTCGCGAATGATATGACAATCAATCTCGATGTGCTTGATACGTTCGTGAAACACAGGGTTGTGCGCGATGTGCAAAGCAGATTGATTGTCACAATGGAGAGTAAAAGGCTTGGAATGGGAGATGCCAAGATCAGTGAGAAGCTGTTTTAACCAAATCAGTTCACAGGTGGTGACGGTCATAGCCCGATATTCAGCTTTAGCAGAAGAACGAGAAACGGTGCTCTATTTCTTGGTGCACCAAGAGATCGGACTGGTGCCTAACTGAATGAAGTAGCCAGTGGTGGAGCGACGAGTGGTGGGACAGCTAGCCCAATCAAATCTGTATAAGCGAAAACACGAGTACTGTTGGATGAAGGGAAGAAAATGTCGTGGCCTGGGCAGCCTTTGATGTAGCGAAGAACCCTAGTAGCGGCAGCCATGTGGGGAACCCGAGGAGTATGCATGAATTGACTGAGAGTGTTGACTACACAAACAATGTCGGGTCTAGTAATGGTTAGATAGATGAGACGTCCAACGAGATGTCGATAAAGGCTAGGATCGGAGAGGAGGTCGCCATCCTGAGTGCTGAGTTTCAAATGCTGCTCCATGGGAAAAGGAGCAGTCCGGGCACCAAGTTGGCCGTTGTCAGAGAGGATGTCGAGAGCATATTTGCGTTGATTAAGAAAGATACCTGTGGAAGAGCGAGCAACCTCGAGTCCAAGAAAGTACTTCAGGGAACCGAGGTCCTTTGTCCTGAAATGAGTGGAGAGGAGGGTCTTGAAAAACTCAATCCGAGAGCGATCGTTACCAACAACCAGGATGTTATCAACATAAATAAGAATGAGAACAATACTAGTAGAAGTGGTGAGAGTAAACAAATAATTATCTGCCTGAGATGAGTGAAAACCTGCATTAAGAAGAACAGAGCTTAGTTTGAAAAACCAATTACGAGAAGCTTGTTTGAGACCATAGAAGGATTTGCGGAGACGACAAACACGGGTCTCCCCCTTAGGAAAAAAGGCCTGGAGGTGGGGTCATGTAGACTTCTTCATCAAGATCACCGTGCAAGAAGGCATTATTGACGTCGAGCTGTTGGATAAACCAATTTCGGATAGCGGCGACTGCCAATAGGCAGCAGACAGTGGTCATTTTGGCGACCGGAGCAAAGGTCTCATGGTAGTCAAGGCCTTCAACTTAAGTGTAACCTTTGGCAACAAGGCGAGCTTTGTGCCGCTCGATGGAACCATCAGCTTTGAGTTTTGTTTTGAAAACCCATTTGCACCCAATGGCTTTCTTACCATGGGGAAGAGATTCAAGAGTCCATGTAGAATTATCCTCCAAAGCACGAAGCTCAGCAATCATCGCCTCACGCTAGTGAGAGTGGCGGATAGCGTGAGACTAGCAAGAGGGTTCAGTACAAGATGTGAGAGCAGTCAAATAAGTAATATGAGAGAGCGAAAAACGAGAATATGAAAGGAAAGCAGATAAAGGGTGAACAGTACCTGAAGTCGATGGAGCAGTGTAGATGTCGTGGGCTCTGTATGGAGGGTGGGGCAGATATAGTCGTGAAGATAGGCAGGTCGAGTAATGGTGCGACGGGGGCAAGGAGCGGGCGGAGAGGGATTGGGTAAAGTGGTGGAGATCGTGGAATGAGGAGAAGCATAAGATTCAGCAGGGGCCGAGAGGTTAGGAGACGGAATAGGGTCGGGAACGGGGAGAGGAATGATGGGGGAGGGGAGAGATGGCGTGTCACGAGGGTCAGGAAGATCCTAGAAAGGGAATGTGTGTTCGTGAAAAGTGACATCCCGGGAATATAAGATGGACTGAGAATCAAGATTGTAGAGTTTATAGGCTTTATGTGTGGTCGGGTAGCCAAGAAAGACACATTTATGGGCACGGGGAGAAAATTTGTCGCGATGAGCTGAGGGTTTGTGCATAGCAAAGACAACCGAAGACGCGAAGGGGATTTATTCTGGAGGGTGCGGCTAGGGGTGCGGTTGATGAGGTAGGCTACGGTGAGTACACAGTCACCCCAAAAAGGGAGAGGCAAATGTGCTTGAAAACGCAAACTGCGGGCAACATTGAGAAGGTGCCTGTGTTTACGCTCCGCAACGTCATTTTGTTGGGGAGTTTCGACACAGGTACGTTCATGGAGGATGCCGTGTGTGTGGAGGTATGATTAAAATTGGTTGGAAAGAATTTCTTGTCCATTATCAGTTCGAATAAATTTTACGTGGGTGTTAAATTGGTTGCGAACAAGGGCGAAGAAGTGTGTTAAATGTGTGTAAGCCTCAGATTTAAAACGCATAAGATAAATCCACGTGGTGCTAGAAAAATCATCAACAATAGTGAGAAAATAATGAGCACCACTTATAGATGTTGTGCGATAACCACCCCAAATATGACAAAAAATGCGATTAAAACAAGAATCACTTTTATTGGCAAAATTGGAAAAAGGTAATCTAGTATGTTTTGAACGAGCACAAACGTCACAAGCAGAAAGACTACACGGAGAATTAAAAAGTTCGGGAATAGTAAAATTGGAGGGATAACCTAGACGATGATGCCACAATGTCTTATTGGCAGAAGTTTGACCAGCAAAAATGATGGGAGCGTCAGGACGGTAGATGTAGAGCCCATTGTATAAATCACCCACTCCAATCAGCTTCATCGATCGAGAGTCCTGAAAGAAACAAGAAGACGGTGAAAAAGTAATTTGGCAAAAATTATGAAGGGCAAGTTGGGAAACCAAAATTAAATTAAATGAAAGATTGGGGACAAAAAAAAACATTTTCCAAAGTGAGGGAGGAGGAGAGAGAACACGATCCCAAACCAATGGCTGGGACATCCTCTCCATTGGGAAGGCGAACGCGGTGAGGGTAAGGGAGAGGCTTCAAATTGGAGAGAGCAGCACAGTGGTGGCAGAGGTGGTGGCTCGCGCCATTGTCCACCACCCAGTGGCAGTGCCGATTGAAGGGGAAAGGAGAAGGGGAAAAGATATTACTAGCAAAAGAGGACGAGGTTGGGGCAACTGAAGAAGGCAGCGGTGCGAGAAGCGTGAGCAATTTCTGGTACATCTCCAGAGGAAGGGAGACCGGAGTTGAAGCCTGTGGGGGAGGGAGAGAGGCCAAATGGGCAGACGACGAAGGAGGTCCTAAGATGGAGGGCTGCGACTTTCTGGGGCGAGGCCCTCTGCCTGGAGTGTACCCAATGATGGACTAGCACCCCTCCCGCCTATGGCCAATTTTACCGCAAGCGGCACACGTCGGAGGAGAGTGTGTGTGAGAGACAGTGCGGGTAGCCATGGCCAAGGTGTCGGTGGAGAGAGTTTGGAGATGGAGGAGCCTCTGTTGCTCTTCTTGGAAGAGGATGGAGAAGACCTTGCTGAGGGAGGGCAACGGGTCCATGGCCAGAACCTGGGAGCGAAGAGGAGCAAAGGAGTCGTTGAGGCCAAGGAGGAACTGAAAGACACGTTCATCGTCGGCCTGTTTTTGCAACTCTGCGAGATCGGTGGCAGACTGGAGGTGACTAATCTCATCCCATAACTGTTTGATTTGGTTGAAATAATCATGTATGGAAGATGTGTGTTGATGCAGGGAGGCGAGGGACCATTTAAGGTGATCGATACGGGCATTGCTGCCATGGCAGAAGCGTGAAGAAAGGTCGACCCAGACATCGCGGGGATTGGTATGATATTCAAGGGAATCGGCGAGGGATGGACTGATTGAGTTGAGAAGCCACGTAAGTACCATATCCTTGGTTTGGTTCCATTGAGTATATTCCGGCTTGGTGGTTTCGAGGGGCTTGAGGGTGCCGTCAATAAAGCCAAGTTTATTCTTGGCGTTGAGGGCTCGGGTCATGGCTTTTTGCCATTTGGGATAGTTGTCACCTGTGAGCAGACTATGAACAAGAATGAGGCTGGGAGAGTCGGAGGGGTGAAAGAGATAAGAGAAAGGAGTAGTTGGGGTGGTTGCCTCGGCCATGGTAGAGGTGCAGGGCCGTGTGAAGTGGCTGGGATGTTGGTTCTGTTTGAGGTGTGAAACCTAGGCTGATACCATGTTAGAAAAGAAAGGAAGAGAACTCTGTAGAATTTGAAGAAAAGTTTATTCTATTGAAATTGATTGTTTACATTGAACTAACTATAATTAAAGGGGATTACAATGTGTTAAGTAAGGAAAGAAATAAGGGAGAATAAACTAAATAATCTATTACCAACAATAAGCAAGAGTTTTATGGTAAGAAAGCTGTTAATAAAAAGTATGTAAGAAAAATGCTATATCCGAACCAACCTTATTTTATGGTGTATGTTAAGCTGCCTGTCCGAAGCGTGTTGTCGTGCAAATATATATTAATAGCAAAGAAAAGAATATATGTTTATCTGTTTATTTTATCTAAATAGATAAAATAAACAATTAATTTTAACCACATATTTCCAAGGGATCCACAACTTTCAACCATAATTTTCATAAACTTTTATAAAATCTACTAAAATTTTATTTATTTATCTATTTATTTTATCTAAATAGAATAGAGGCCAAGTAAGGGGCCATGGTGCACTCAGAAGTTGCTCATAGCGAACACGACAAACAAATTATAAACTGAAACATAAAGTATAGTGATAATAACTCTGGGAAAAATATTCAAACCTACATAAATTTTACATTACTTAACAGAAATAGTGTCAGTAAACTATTTCCAGTTAATACCATATTAAAATCATGTGAAATGGGAATCTTGTACGGAAATAAAAAGGTGCCGATGGCTTTGATAAAGGAAAATCAGTGTTATATTCGAAGTAATTATAGTTTTTTCCTCCTAATAAATAAACGGTAGGCTACACCAAATAATAGAAGAAAATTATAATACATTGCATTTATTGTTTATCTCATAACTGACAAACTTTATTGTCTTTCCACAATGTAATTCTTGGGAACTTACAGAAATTACAAAGCAAAATTATTCTATACTACAAGCCACTCTAATTAGGCCATATAAAGCCTTGACAAAAAGGCCACATAATTATTCAACTACAATAAATTAACGTCTTCTTTTTTATCTTCACATATTTGGGGGATACATACCCAGCTTATTATAGACTTGTGCACATTTTGGAAGAGCTTCTTTCTTGAAGAATCCAAGAGGATTTACGGTACGTGTGGTGCCATTTACTGTATTGAGTATAAATTTTAATGACGGTTTTACCCATCCCTCAGTAGGAATTTCATCACAATCTTTTCTGCCACTTGAAATCAGTGTGATTTCACAATACTCATTCTTGTGATCACGTTCCACGAGCATACTGTAGAGTCCTTCCGCTCTCGAGTAACCTATCTCAGTAAATGTTATGTCTCCATTCTTCTTGTCCCTACATTGGAGGCGTAAACTGGCACCTACAAGTTAAGATTTAAGATATAAATTATGAATTATATCTATAATAATCAATTTCCTCAACTACGCATACACCACCGCAAAGAAGATGAATGAATGCACAGCAAAGGAATTCTTATAACCAAGCACTCATTTCATTGGAGTATTGGGAATAAAGTTTGTGTCGTTATTATTACATGCCCATGTTGTAGAATGAAAGAGAAATTATATGTGACATGAAGTTTAAACCATCCTTAAATTTAGTTCCTTAACATGTCTTCTCCGGTGTGTTGGCTCGTGCACATTTAATTTTAAACAAGTGGCTGCAATTTTACATGCTCGATCTGAAGTATCTCATAAACTGTTAGATAAGGAAGTTCAGCAACAATTGAAGCAGCAAATTTAGGTTTTACCAAAATTTTCCAAACGTGGAAACAAAAAATTCAACTTGAGTAGCCTTTTTTTTCAAATAACATGGACAAAAAAAGATATAATATCAGTAGCATTTTGTATGAATTATAATTATATACCTGGAATGAACTCGCTTAGTTCAGTAATGAATCCAGAACGGCATGTGTCACAATAAACCTGTCCTTGAATGTGAAATTGAGAAACAGGAGGTTGGGGAACGTCTTCTGAGTAGATGGCGCTAGGGAAGGACAATAAGCATAAAGCTACGACGAATAGAATTGAAACTTGAATAAACTTTGCCATATTTCTTAGAAAGATCAAAGAATTTCTTTTTTGTGTTTTGTACCAACTCAACATTATTATTTATAGGGAAGTTGGTTGGTTAATATTCTATAGACAGTTATTTCTATGTGGTCAAGTTTAGAATCTATTCATTTTTTTCTGGATCTTAATTTAGAATCTTGAAACCATTTCCTATATTTAACAATATGTATTTTTTAATTTTTAAAATTATAAAAAAAAAATCAGAAATCATGACATTTTTTATTAGGAACTACCTAATTCAATTAAAATTGACATTTAATTGCGTGACATAACAAACTTAAAATTTATTTTATATTGATTTATGTTATTTAAGTGTTCAATATATATAATTTTTTTTTTTTTAAATTGAATATTGAATATTGAATAATGACAAAACATGAAGTTATTATATTTTATAAATTGTTTCTTATATGTGCCTTTTTTTTTTTTTTTTTTTGCATCATCCGATAAAAATTCTTTAATTAACTAAAAAATGTGAATTTGCTTGTTCAAAAGCTTAGCCAAATTCGCAATACGACTTGTTAAACTCTTTAGTTGATTCCATTTTTCTTCTCATGAAATTTGTGATGCTTGTTCATATGCTTAGCCAAATGCACATTATGAATTGTCAAAACTCTTTAGTTGATTTCATTGTTTATTCTCAATTTGAAGAAGAGTATAGGTGCTTCACATACTCGAAGCCCCTCATTATACATTGATCTAGGCGTGTCTCTTCAACTTCATATTCCAGTGAAGCCGACCACAAATTAAGATCACGCAGATTTAATTAAGATCACAAAGACAAAGTAGAAATCAAAACCAAGAGTGTATTCCTGAATCTTTTAAACTTTAAAGTATCAGAATCCGATTAGTAGAGTTTCTGAAGTTATCTCATATCTAGCTTGAAGAAAGAACAAAAAGGTACAGACCCAAGTCCAAAATTCGAAACAGAACACAAACTGAGACAACACATATATAGCATCTCTTCAAGCTATTATATAAGCTCTTTCTATCGAAAGAGATTGGAGTCCATGGAAGCTGGGACGGAACGTGACATCATATGTGAACATGATATCTAATGTGACTTTGATACGATCATGTAATATGTGAACATGACTTGTTAAAAACCTATAAAGTATTTTTAAACGTTACAAATTTTTGCATCATATGTTGTGATCATAAGAGGGACCATTTTTATTTCTTATAGTCCACTAGTGAAAACGTGAAGGCTTTTAGGATGAGTAATTTGTTTTAAGTAAACAACACAAAGACCTGAACTTTATTATCCTTTTTATCCGATGGGAACTCTCACTTAATAGTTTTTTAAACTCTAGACAAAAGTGGGCTAAAAGTTTTTCCCTTTTATGATCAGCCTTCTTCATTCTTGTAATATCATGTATGCAGGAACGGATCTAGGATTGAATCTGAGACCAAACGACAAAATTTCTAATGGGGCTAATACGCGAAAAAAAAAATTTACACAATATATTTTTTTTTTACATACAAATTTTTTTTTTTTTTTTTTTTTTTTTTTGCCTTAAAAATATTAAATGGGTTGGGGGAGGGACCGGGCTACAGCCCACTCCCCTCTCTATCCGTCTCTGCATGCATGGGCAATCTAAATTTTCCTTGGTGATTATTATTGTTAAGATCCATGCCTCATTCTCGACCATTCTCTTATGTATTGTTTGTTTTGAGAGATTCTAAGGCTATCTTACCCCTCACAACTTTCTGTCGTATTTCCAGAATTCAAACCCATGACATTTTCTTTGAGAGAGGCATAAGTTGAATTTTGGTACCAATTAAATAATTATTTAAAAATTTGGCCGTTGTTTGGTAGCGATTAAAATCTACATTTTAATTTAAGTCAAAATCAACAATTAATTTTAACAATATATTTTATGAGTCTCAAAACTTTTAAACTACAAGTTTCATCGATTTCTATCAAAAACTATTAAAAATCTGATTTTAATCCTCATCAAGTAAGAGCTTGATAAAAAATTGATTTTATTCCAAGGGCTTAAATTTAAGAATTAAGCTATTTATACCATCTTATTTACCCAACCCCACCGGCCCTCTCACATAGATTTTCTATGGCCGGGTTACGTTACACTCTATCTAACGAGATAATGTGACATAGTAGAATATGAATCTATCATTTTTTTAATTTTCGTCAAATTAGAGTGACTCGGATCATATCAAATCGAGAGAAGGCTATGCACAAAATATGAATCACTTAATTTAGCTGATGAGTAAGTGGAAATCAATTTTATATAAAACTCTTTTACACCTCCATGTAAGAGGCGCGGGTGGGACCAAGTGAACTAAAGTGTAAATAAGAAGGTACAAGTAGCAATGTCCTAAATTTAAGGGCAAATCCATCATTTAATGATGAAAATGAAAAGAAGTACGAGTTTTGCTATATAATTAAAAGGTTGTGGATGAGTTGGCTAAAAAGAGTTAATGTTAGGTTTGTTACATCTTACAAAGTTTGGGAACGAAAAGTGCAAAATTCCCTTATTTTATGTTAATATATTATTAATTATTTTAAATAGGACACGTTTGTGCTTTTTTAAAAAGATTTGAGACACAAATTGTAATTATTTAATTATTTTTTATCTTTTCTTTTTCTTTTATGTATTTAAAAAGGAGTGTATATTTCTTTTATGGAATGAGATGCAAGGATATTCGTACAAAGAGAGGTCGTTATGAGGGTCTAAATGCCAAAAAGTAAAACAATAAGAGCCACTTGTAAATGTTAAGGTTTCAATTATAAAACCGAATGTGATGTCTTGGGAGAAAACACTTGTAAAATTTACCACTTACTTCTCATCTAAATAATGTGAACTTTTCCATCAAAGAAAAATCGATGTGTCGTCGTTGTAAATATTATCAATGTCAATTAAAATTATTATTATTTTTTTGTTCAAAATTGAAGCTTTTGCAAAAATGCTTCTAATGACACACTTGCCATTTTAGTATCATCATAACGTTAATATTGTTCTTCTGGCTATATCACAATTATTAGCTTGTTAGATTTTTATTTTTAGAATTGATTTTGTTATAAAAAAATTATTATTATTATTATGTTTGGTTAAAAAGTAGGAAAATAATATGGATCCACTGTAAAACTTTTAATAATAATAATAATAATAATAATAATAATAATAATAATAATTATTATTATTATTATTATTATTATTATTATTATTATTATAATAAAAAGTATTGTATTAAAAAAATATATAACCCAAATGACATAAATACCTTCCATCAATTGCTTTAATAAATGGAAAAAAAAAATGGCAAATTTGACTTTGCACCATTTGGGTGCAAAATGGTGCAAAGAAAATAATGTTGCACCATATTGCACCATTTTTGTGCAAAGTTTGGTGCTCCATTGGAGGGCATTTGCACCAAATTTTGGTGTCACTTTTCTTGTTAAACAATAATTCTTAATTCTTAATTAATTATTATAATTACAATTATTATTTTTTAATAATATGATTGTTATTATTGTAATTATTATTAATATTATTTATATTTTCTTAGTTGTGATTTTTTAAATTAGTTGTACTACATTCATTAAATTTATTAATGAGCTCAATATTTTCTTTAACGAAACATAATTATTTATTTAATAATTTATATTGTAGTAAATTATGTAAATAAATAATTTTTAATATAAATAACTTATTGAAGAACATAATTATACACTGTTCATTTAGCCTTTGTCTCCAATTGTGGGAAGGAATTAATTCATTTTTTGACCCTTTTTTGTTAGTCTGTGGGACCCCCTGTGAAGAAGAAAGTCAACAATCATGGCTCAACGGTCCAAAAATGCATTTTTATTGGTTGAAAAATTGGAAACAAACACACCCTTAGTATAATCAGTTGTAGATGATTTTTAGTTTGGTGTAAAATAGTGCAAAATTTACCTCAAATTTTGGTGTAGGGTTAGAGATGGTCTTAGATTAAGCTTTTAATAAAAGTTTTAGCATATTTTAATATAAGCTAATGAAATGTATGATTGATAAAATTTAAAAGTCACATGAAATTTGTAATTGAAATTGAAGTTTGATCGATTGAAAACTTGATAAAAGTTTATTAAACAAGAACTCAATGTTCTTTTCCAAATACCAAATTTTGTTTTGAATTATTTAATTACCAATTATATTATTACATAAATCGTTAAATTAGAAATTATATTTAATGAACTAAAATATTGCATTTATTAATAAATTGAAAAAAACAATCAAACATAATATTGCAAATTATAAAAATTACACTGAACGTATAAAGAAAATTACATATAACGAGAATGACAACTCATTTAATTTATTTTTTAATATATTTATGTTGTTCTAGTGCTAATTTATTAACTATCAAATTTGTAACTTTTGACTTTTTAACAAATAATTTTGATTTATTGTTGAAATAATTATTACTTATTAATTGATTAGAATTTAAATAAAAATAACCATCACATTAAAATAATTATAAATCAATTGAAATCTATTAATACTAAAGAGGGACATAGATGAAAGAAACAATTTTTATAAAATGGAAATAAGGGCAAAATGGGGTTATTGAAAAATCTTATAGGTGAAATATATTCACACTACAATTTTTTTATTGACTATACCACATTTTAATTACAATATATATTCCTAAAACTATTTATTATACTATATTTTGCACTATATTTGAACTTCCATTGGTGGGAGTTTTACACCAAATTACACAAATTTGATCTCTCATTGTTAATTACAATGTATATTTCTAAAATTTTCTTGTTTTTACACTTATATTCTCAATATTTCCTTTTTTTTTTATCATCAACACTCTTTTAATTTTCACATCAATCTATAAAGACTATTTTTGTCCAAAATATTTGTTACAAGTGTCAAAAAGATATATTTATCTCTCATATTTTTAAATAACCGAAATAAATAACTAATACAAAGTTAAACAAAAAATTTGAGGATTTTTTCAATGCACATTAGTAGAATATTTGGATGAAAATTATAATTAGAGACAAAGAATGTTAATTAATTGAAGGTTAAGAATGACAATACCATGAGAAAAATGTTGAGGCATAAAATCAGAAGAGAGCAAATATTGAAAACCTTTCTTTTAATTAAAATGTAGTGCACAAAAAAAATATTGTTGTGTGAATATAATTAGAATCATGCTACAGTAACATAATCTCTGACATAATGTCACATGACATCATATTATTGAACAATTTAAAATACAGTCAATTTTTTCATCAAATCATATCTTTCAAATACTAATTCTGTCAAAGCAGTTACCAACATTTTTCTGTCAAAATGGCTTTACCCATATAATTATCCATTTTTATATTTGGCCCCTGTCCATTAAAGGTAGTTTTTTTTGGGGGGGAGGGGGAGGAATATATTTTAGAATATTGATTTTTTGAAAAATATGTGGTTAAAAAATAAGAATTTTTTTGGGTTTACGTGTAATTTTTGTTTAATTGAAAAATGTAGTTATAAAAAGAAAGGGAAAATACATTTTGAAGTAAAATGGAGCCCAAACAAGCGCTTGGTGTAAATGAATAGTGTTTGGTATAACACTATCCATTACTCTATATTTTGCACCATATTTGGGGTTTTATTGAAGGGGGGTTTTACAACAAATTACACCAATTATTGAAGATGCCCTTAGGTTGGGTTTGTGTAATGTGTTACTTTTAAATTCCCAACCTTTGCTTATCAAACAAGTACAAATATTTTATATGTTTTATAAATTTTAAAAAAAAATTAGTGATGAAAGAATGTGTACCATATATACCATCTAACAGCAGATATTAAGCATTAATATAAGAGCACCTTATCAGATTATCCTTTTAGCCTTTTCAATTATTCATTATTAAAATATCAAGTTTAATCCCATCAATAAAATTAATTGTTAGTCTACCGGGGATGTATTCATTTTAGACTTTTAAAAGCTTTTAAAGATTTAAAAAGTTTAAATACATTTATCTGAGATTTCTAAAGAATTTCTAAAAGTTTAGGTGTATTCAATTAGAATTTCTATAAACTTTTAAAAAGTCTCTAAAAATAACAAGGTATTCAATTGAAACTTTTTAGAAATTTTTATAAGCCATGAGATATTTAGATAGACAGTGACTTTTAGATAATTATCAATTTACTGAAATTCTATAGACTTTTTGGTGAAAAATATAAATAACAAATCTTTTTAAAAAATCTCTCATATACTCAGAGATTTTGTGAAGAATTCAGAGAGAAAAATGTCTTTTTTCTTTCAATTTTAGGAATTTTCTCATAATTTTTTTTTTAATTCATTTGCTATAATTAATTTATGGTTATTCTATATATACATTACTTTTGAATTGAAATTATATGCTATTGTTTCAAAATGTAGAGTTTCCTGTAATCTATCTATTCTTCTTCTTCTTCCCTTTTTTTATTAATATAATTTGCGTTCTTACAAATTATTTTAATTTCATGCAAAAAAAAAAAAAAAAATTGATTAGGTTCTTTGAAATTGATCCAAAAGTTTTTTATAATTTTATTTATGTCAAAATTGAATGAATGGGCCGTGACTAGTGACTTTACCCAAAAAAAATTTGTGGGAATCATGATTCTCGAAAACGTTAATTAGGTAATAAGAAATATTGTAACTTTTTTGGTATATAATGAATTTGCATGATAAAAAGTTTTTAAAAATATTTAATCAAAGTTTATAGAAATCCATAGAAGTAATTTAAAAGTTCATAAAATCCACAAAAATCAACCACCTAAAAAATTCCATAAAAGTCTTTAAAATTTCCAATTGAATGCACCCACTACATTTATTGGTATTCTATAAGATGAAGGGCTGGGCCACCCATAATTTACATTCATTTTGTTTATACTGTTGGGTATTGACATCTAAAATTTAATTTCCAATTCCATAAATTTTAAGACTTGACAAATGTTAATATCTTTCCGTTTTAAAAATAGCTATAGAGAATATACTATCTTAAAATAAACATAATTGTTATTAAAGTAAAAATGATTTTTACACTAATAAAATACATAAAGTGATATCATAATCAATGTCTATTTTAATAATTGTACACAATCACAACAATAATTTTTTTTTTCAAATATTAAAACTTTGACTCTAAAATTTATAGCAGTTCTCGAAACAAAAGTTTAATTTTTGACAAGTAAAATTTGATTCTTAAATCATAACATTTAGCCCATGCAAAACACCCATTATTTGGGAAATTAAAGCATTTTGAATAGTAATTTTTTGAAGAATTTGTGATTAAAAAGTTTAAAAAAAAAATTATTGATTTATGTGTAGAATATTTCAGTACAAGAATTTTATGTTTTCCCTACAAATATTTTTTGTAGGGAAAGGTAAGAATTTGTGGGGAAAAATCTTTGAAGACAAAAAAAATTTGTAGGCACATTTGTAAGGCAAACATCGAGGGGATAGGTATTAGACGACAAAATTTTGAATTTTGTAGGCTAAAAGTGTTTCCCTACAAACTCTTTGGAGACGAATACAATTTGTCGCGTAAGGTGTCCCCTGACAAAATTATTCGTCTACTAAAGTTAAGTTTATCCACGAAAAGGTTTTGCTTTTCCCCATAAATTATGTTGTGGGATAAATTATGTTTTCCCTAAGAATAAATTTTTGTGTGGAAAGAATATTTGTAGGCTAAGATACATTTTTCCCAACAATTAAGAATTTGTGACAACATGAAAAAAGATTATTTTGTGGGCTAAGCCCTGTTTTGCTCTACAAATATTTGTTTGTTGGGAAAGCATGTGTAGGCTATTATGAAACAATTCGTAGGGAGAAATTAAATTACATTTTTTATATTTTATTTGTTATTTTATATTATAGTGATTTTTTTAGCCTTATTCTAAATAGTATAAAAATAAAAAAAGACAATAAATTAATTAAGATATGTAGTGCCAATGAATATAACATTGAATCCAAAATATTTTAATCAAAACACAAATAAAACTCATTTACCAAGTATGATTAAATCTAAATTTAAAAAGAATATAGCAAACATGCCCTATATCTATTATTATGCACCTAAGAAAATAAGTATTTGTCCCCATGAATTAGATATGTGACTGATCATCACCAACATTATTCTCTTCGTCCTCAATAGCAACATCTTCCTCATCAGCATTATTCTCTATCGACAATGGTGTATATGGGGGTACAACAAAGCCAAGAACTTTACCACATAACTGGTGCATAGAATGATGCCAAGACTGCAATGTAGAATTGAATTATTGCTCAACAACCTTCATCTTCTATTGCATCATTTGCTCCATCTTCACTCGGGCTGCATCGACTACCTTTCGAACAGCTCGTTCTATTTCTAACTCCTTCTCCAAATTGTATACATTTGAAGATGTGCGAATGTCTCGAAGGCGACCCTCTCCTAACCCACGAATTTAACGTCCAAACATCGTACCTAGAACGGACATCATGATTTTAATTTCGGCCACAGGATCATCTACATGTATCTCCTCCAAAGGGATATCTTCGGGAAGTTGTTGCTCCTTTGCCTTCTCTACAAGATATTCATGCTCTTTGACAATCATCTCATCCTACAAACACACAAAAAAAAAAAAAAAAAAAAAAAAAAAAAAAAAAGGTTTATGTAATGAGTATAACAACTTGTACAAAGATAAATTTTGCTAACATGGAAAATCAAGTATGCATGTACATTGAATTTTCAAACAACACAGCTAGATTAATTGCTCTCCCCTGCTTTTCACTTTGTCAAGTGATTTATCATTGTCAGTGAAAAAAAGCTTCCCTTACCTTCAAACTTTTTTCGTTGCAATAAAAAAAAAAGATCTCATCAAAAATCAGAATGAAACTTTGGTAGTTGATTTTGCATTCATCAGAAGCAAGCAGCCATTCTTCTATATCGTAATCATCTGTGACTATATTACCAGGGTAGAATAATATGCAAAGAAGCAGAGATACAAAATTGTCCAAGCCGAGAACTTACGAATTTTTGTTAGGATATAACAGTGACCATAACTGTGATTTTGTGCGTTGATTACAAGCACTTGGAAAATAGTTCAAAATTTAATTTGAGAACATTCATATTGGATTCCAAGGAGTGACGTACACTACTGACATGTATTGCAAATTTGCAACAGTTCAACTGTATTAAAATGTGTTCGAAAGCTTTGAATCTTAGCATTTCCTAACATTAAACATTAAAATTATCGTTAACTCCCATGAATTATGAGTGCAAATATTTCATCTTTTGGTAGTGAGTAAACGTGGAAAACCAAAACTAAAAAATATAAGGAATCTAACCTTATAGGAAATGCTCTCACAATTTTAAGGACCTGTTTGGACTTAACTTGAATCACTAAATATACTTCAACCAACTTGATGATTGGGGTATTTGGATTTACGAACTTACATTGTTGCAATTTGGATTGAAGGAAGCTCTGTTATCCAAAAATCTTTGTATCAAAGATGGATTTGCCAGAGGACACAACCTGACAAGAAAAAGGGAGACGCGCACCTGGACCAAACCACCACAAAACCACGCTGAAAACTGCGAAAGAGAACCACCAATGCTCGAAAACAAGAAACCCAATCACAAATACATAAAAGCACGATACAGAATAACAAATAATAAGTACAAGCCAAACAAACACAGTAGAACTCAAGAGAATCAAGCAGCCGTGGGATATTCTCTCACTAAATCTAATTAAACAAAGCTGAAAAATTAATTAAAGATTAAAACAAAGCTGATAGGCATACCTTGAAGACTGCTTGAAGAACACAAAATCTGTGGCAAATGAAGAGATTGGGATTGTACAATAAGATCCACAAGAAACTTTGAGGGTAGTCAAATTGAATTAATTAGGTTTTAGTAGAAATGGATGATGAAATTAAGCCGAAAGCGGGAGTAATTTTTGGTGAAATTTTTTTGGAGGCAAATCGGGAGTATATGCGGCGTGGGTTTTTGCCTTTTCGGTGAAACTGAAGTAATTGGCTTTTCAGACTTAGGATTTGTTATTTTTTATTTTGTTAAAAAATAGAGTATAAATAGAGTATATATTTTTGGAGGCAAATAGAGTATATATTTTCATTTATTTATCTTTCACTTCAAATTACTTTTTGGAGAGACTAAAATAAATAGTATAAGGAAATTTTTCCCGCTAATTTACAAATCAATAGTAGGATTGATTGGCATAACTTGAAGAAGATTTGAAGAACTCAAAATTTGTAGTAGATTCAGCCGAAATTTTTTTGACCCAAAATCAATATTATGTTAAGAAAAAAATTAGATCGCAACCACGATATTCACAAGAAATTTTGAGGCTGAGAAAATTGGAATTAGGTTTGGGCGATTAAACTAAAGCGGCAAATTAAAGAGGGAAGAAATTATTTGGTGAAAAAGTTTTGAAGACAAGGAAATGGGAGAAACTTACGTGGGTCTATTGAGGATTTTTAATTTCTGAATTAGGTTTGTATTTTTTTTCTTTTTCTTTCATTTATCTTTTCAAACGTGGGTAATTCAAATAGGGGCTAAAAATAAGGGAAAAATCGAAAATTTTTCCCTCTAATTATTAGCCTACAAATATGTGAAATATTTTTGTCAGCCAAAAAATATATCTTGCCCGTCAAACATTTTGTTGGGAGAAAACATACATTTTTGTGGGCACAAATCCTCTAATATTGAAAATTTCAAAGCACATTATAGCCCTACAAAAAGTCATTTTGTGAAAAAAAAAAAGTGAACTGTAGTGTTTTATTGTGTGAATGTATGATGGAGAATCACACTATAATAAATAATTTTAAATTTTAAAGGTTGTCAAAACTCTTTTTACCTGTTGAGGTGTTTTTGACTTTTTAATAATAACTTTTATTTATAATTATTATAACACACTTTTTAACCAAAAATAAATTTTGGGAGGCTTTTTAAACGATATCTAATACGATGCACCAATTCACCCTAAAAAGATACAAGTAACGCCTAATCCTTTCATTTTTACATGTTCTACTCGAGTTAATTTTTCTAATAACCACTAAACTTATGTCCGTATCTTCAATTGCTCACTAAAATTTAAAATGTCGAATTTTGACCACTAAACTTATGCGAACGTTGAACGTTACTCACTGGCTTAATATCCATTTCAAACCTTTAAAGAAATTGGTGACGTGGCTAAACAAATGCATATGTGGCGTCTTGCCACGTCGTTACCAACTTGACACGTAAGAAAGCATCTTTCATTGTTCACTAAATTTTGAAAAAGTCTTTGATTCCTCACTATACTTTGAAAAATGTCTATGATCACTCATTGAACTTCCAGGTGGTCGAATTTTAGTCCCTAAACTTACAAAAATGATGTCGACTTGTTGTTAGCTAAAAAAATGTGTACCGCAAACTCACGTGTCGTGTATAAGTAATAAAGTGGACAAATGAGTCAAGTTATCAATCCCATGATTTGTGATATTTTCGTTATTTTTGTAGAATTTTAAACTATTTTCATCATTTACAAAATTCAAATTTATTGTGTGTTTGGTAGTTAGAATTAAATTAATTATTGTGTAATTGAGTAATGCTCGTGAGATCGATAAATCAGACTCGTTTATCCACTTTATTACCTGTAAATCTGATTTTTGAAGTTGAAAGTTGGAATTCACGTGTGGGTGTAATTTTCACTTGTAATTTAGTTGATTAACGACATAGCCAAACGGAGGAAATGGTGGAAGATGGTCGGGTCACCCGGCCATCTTTCCACAAGGGCCATTGAACCACTTTAAAAAAAAAAAATATATATATATATATATATATATATATATATATATATATATATATTATTAAAAATCTTAAAAACAAGGAAAAACCAAATATACCCTCATTGATATTTTGAGAGGAGTGAAAAAGTTTCTCCAGACTACCGGATTTCTCAATTTCTCCAGTCGATCGGATTTCTCCATTTTGTTGAAGAAGGTGAGCTCTTGAACCTAGATTAGATCCATTGTTTTTCAAATTAGTTTTTTATGTTGTTCATTTCTTGAATCATTAACACTGTAGAAACTATAATTAGGCCGAAAATTGATCTAAATGCAAATCAGTTGGGTTGGGGGAGAATTGCAGGCGGCGATCACCACCTGCAATATGGCCGCCTGCAATGTTTCTAGGTCGCTTCTGGAAGCTGCCCAGATTTGTTCCGGATCCAGAGTCAGATTGTGGATCCATATGGATCCAAGACGCCTAGAAGCGGCCCAGAAGATAATTTGTTAATTTGTTTTTTAATATTTAATTATTGAATTGATTGTTTAATTAATATTTAATTATATATATGAATTGGTTAAGTAATATTTAATTATAATATTTTATTTAATATTTCATTATTTAATTTAATTATTTATTTATGAATTGGATAAGTATTATTTAGTTATTTATGTATTATTTAATTATAATTAGTTATTTTATAGTTAAGTATTTAATTATTATGTTTATGTAATATTTAATTATAATTAGTTAATTAATATGTAATTAATTAATTTAGTTATTTATTTGAATTGGTGAAGTAATAATTAATTGTTTATGCAATATTTAATATATAAATATTTAATTTAAGTGTTTATCTAATATTAAATTATTTAATTATTAAGTGGTTAAGTAATATGTAGTTATTTATGTAATATTTAATTATAATTATTTATTTAATAGTTAAGTATTTAATTTAAATGTTTATTTAATATTTAATTATTTATTGTTTGGTTAAGTAATATTTAGTTAATACTTAATTATTTCATTTAATTGTTTATTTAATGTAATATTTATTTATGAGTTCTAATAATTTGTTATTTATGTAGTATGTAATTATAATTAGTTATTTAATATTTAATTATGTAAATTAATTTTTTATTTAATATTTAATTATGTAATGTAATTGTTTATTTAATATTTAATTATTTAATTGGTTATATAATATTTAATTATTTATATATTATTTAATTGGTTATATAATATTTAATATTTAAGTAATAATTACTTATTTATGTAGAATGTAATTATAATTAGGTATTTAATATTTAATTACCTAACTTAACTGTTTATTTAATATTTAATTATTTAATTGGTTCAATAATATTTAATTATAATTATTTCATTGAATTGTTTATTTATTGTAATATATAATTATTTATTTACGACTTTGTTAAGTAATAATTAGTTATTTATGTGGTATGTAATTATAATTAGTTAGTTAATATTTAATTATGTAAGTTAATTTTTTATTTAATATTTATTTATGTAATTTAATTGTTTATGTAATTATTTAATTGGTTATATAATATTTAATTATAATTTTTTCATTTAATTGTTTATTTAATGTAATATATAATTATTTCTTTATGAATTCGTTAAGTAATAATTAGTTATTTATGTGGTATGTAATTATAATTAGTTAGTTAATATTTAATTATGTAAGTTAATTGTTTATTTAATATTTAATTATGCAATTTAATTGTTTATTTAATATTTAATTATGCAATTTAATTGTTTATTTAATATTTAATTATTTAATTGTTATGTAATATTTAATTATAATATTTCATTTAATTGTTAATTTAATGTAATATATAATTATTTATTTATGAGTTCGTCAAGTAATAATTAGTTATTTATGTAGTATGTAATTATAATTAGGTAGTTCATATTTAATTATTTATTTATTTATTTAAATTGGTTAAGAAATTAAGAAATGTCAAGTTGTTTATGTAATTTAATTACTTATTTAATATTTAGTTATTTATTTTAATTGATGAAGTAATATTTAATTCTTTATGTTATTTATTTCTAACATTTGGAATTTTGCAAGATGGACTACTATCTGGACGACGCCATGAAACAGATTCCTGGTAAAGTTACGTCGAACTGTAACTTTGCAAACTTTAAAGGAGTACTTGATTTATTGGATGAGGAGCATGGGGCTATATTACGTCGTTCCTGCTTATGGTCACTGCATGAGTTGAGTAGAATACAGTTTTTGGGCAAATAGTGGATGCATTGCTTTGTTGGCTGCTTAAGTCAGTTGACAAAGTTTCCCTCCGTTTTGATCTTGGGGGCAAGGTAGTTAAGTTCTCCATATCGGAGTTTGCCCTCATCACCGGATTGAGGTGTACAGGTGAAGAAGCAGCATGAGCTCGTATTCCGAGAAACAGTAGACTGGTTCATGCATATTTTGAGGGCGAATGACACTAAGTCTAGCGTAGTTGGAAAAAACATTCAGGGAATGCGACCAGATGTTTGACAAGTTGAAGCTAGGCTTGGTGCTTATCCTCAAGAGCGTGCTCGGGTGTCATCACAGGAAGACGTCAATCGACGTTTTTCATTTGGAGGTTGTTGATGAGATTGATACATTCAACAACTATCCATGGGGATAGAGATGTTTTGTCGATACCCCGCGCGTCTTTAGGAGGGTGTTTTCGATGCACAAGAGGGATAGGCCCGAGCAGAAGTACGATGTGTATGGCCTGCCGTTAGCTTTGTAGATAAATATTTAACGTAATGAATTTTTTTTGATAAAATTCTATATAAAATAATTTTAATTATTTCAAATATGGGTGTACGAGATTGTTCCTATCTTGGCCGACCGATATGCGATTAGATTGAAGATACGCTGTCCTCATATACATCACTAGCGAGCACAATACAAGCCGCTCGCCAAACAAATATCAGCTCTCCTCGACGATCCCGATGTACGTATTATACTTTAATTATTCATGTTGTGTGTTTTCTTAAATTCTCGAAACATGATAATTAACGTGGTGAAATGTCAATATGTCAACTTGAAGTCCTCGTTGAGTTGATACCGTCAATCGAGGATGAGGGTCAGAGTTAGACACATGGCTTTTTTATTGAGGCGACGCCAAACGATCAGAGTCCCGAGCCCGACGTAGATGCAAACATGGTATGTTAATTTATTAATTATTGTTTTATTGTAAAATTAGCCAATTTTAAATAAGTTAATAGTTTGAAAATCATCTGTGTAGGAGCACGGTCCAGTTGATCGAAGATCACCTCCTCCGTCAATTAGATCACCATCGCCACTCAGGGAATTACCTCCGTCGTCGATGTCCATTGGATCACCTCCATCGTCAATGCCATCACCTCCGTCATCGATGTAGACACTATCACCTCTGTCGCCGATGTCATCACCTCCGTCGATGAGATCTCATTCTCCTCCATTCAAGCACTCATCCCGTGCATCTCTTATCTACGATGATTTGTACGTACTTCTATCTACATTTATGGCAAAAATACGAGCGGAGATATGAGGGGAGATAGGTGTCTTGTGAGAGGATGTAGGGACACTACGACGAGATATGAGGGATGAGCTGGCCACTCTACACTAGGAGATAGAGGTGCTGGGACAAAGCGTGAGTGACGAGATGGTCAGTTTATGTAATGATGTTGCAGCGCTATGCGGCCATGTATCAGACCTTGAGGGTGAGGTCGCAGCTCTCCGAGGTGATATAGCGGGGCTACGTGGGGGTGACAGACGTAGTCACGGAGATGGTGATCGAGATCGAGGGAGGGTCACTCATCATCATAGGTAGATGATACATTAGAGTCACTATGGATGGAGGAGATAAGGGTGCCTAAGGCACGGTCGGTGGAGAAGACAGTGGAGTTAGATGGGGCGGTCGAGGGGGGCGATAGAGAAGACAGTGGAAGTGGATAGGACAGCTGAGGGGGATGTGGAGGCGGAGGCGGAGGCGGAGGTGGTGGTGGTGGTGGTGGTAAAGGAGATAGGGATGGAGGATGTGGAGGCATCGAGGGCGGCCGAAGAGGTGCGGGAGCCGGTGGTCGAGTCGCCAGTTGTGGTGAAAGGGAAGAGGTACGATGTTTACGTGCCGGAGCAGGCGGTCGGGAAGAGACCGACGATGCCGTCGCAATATGTCGTATCCCCATTCACGGTTGAGGCGAAGGTGGACGTTCGTAGACGGGACGTACCTCAAACTCTTCCGGGAGGTGGACAATGCCAAGTGGAAAGCGTTCGAGTCCGAGTGGAGAATAATGAGACCGGGGTAAGTTATCTATTGTTCACAATATTTCGTGTTTGTTTTTAATATATTCAATGTTTGTTGTTAACATAATATTTCGTGTTTCTTTTTCAGAGCTAGTCGTACGGTAGGCGAACGGATCATCTCAAACCCATACAAGTGGTTCAGGACATCGTCGATGGCGAAGCTTGGATCGCCGACGATGTAAGTGACATTCAATTTGTTATATGCTTAAGTTTTTTAGCCAATGCATTATAGTCTTAATTACTTTTTGGTATTTCCTGCTGTAGCACATCGACGCGACCATAGACTTGTTACACAGTCGAGCTGAACGATATCTGAGATCGTTTCATGTTCCCGGTCGAGTAATCCTGAACACAGAGTTTGTACGGGCCATTGACATAGAGTATCAGTCACACTAACATATGGGTGATGCGTACACCGTGCCAGCATACATGCTCGAATGGGTAATTGGCATATCGCCTAGTGTCGAGGGTAAGCCATGGGAGGGGTATACGCATATTTACATTTTCGGTGATCGCGAATCATCACTGCATTGTCGTAGAGATCGTATCCGCGAACTCTACTATGTATGTGTACGACCTCGATCACTTGTGTATGACACAGAGTCAGCTTGAGCAAAATATGTGGTCGTTGGTTGTTTTCGTTCCACTTTTCGCTAGACAGGCCGGAATTGCTATGCATGATAGACTGGTCGTTGTGCGAGACACGACGACGGCGAGACAAACTATATTGCAAGTCTTTGTAAATTTTTTAGTTCATAATTTTATGCGATATCGAACTAACACATTTATTATTTTATTGCAGTGGCGATTGCGGGATCTTCGTCATAAAGTATATTGAATTTTTTAGTATAGGACATAAGGTTGATCAAATAAACCAATCTTGGATACAGAGTTGGAGGAATAAATTAGCGGCCGATTTATTTGAGTTAGTTATGATCCGTAATTATTCATTTTATTTATTGAATTGTCAATATTGTAACATTTTAGTATACGAAATTGTAAATATTGTATATTTTATAAAAAAAATTGTTTCTATGATTATGAAAATTTGGTTTATTTTAATTCTGTTATATTGTGTCATATGTATAAAAAAAAAGTAAATAAAAAATAACAGACAGACTATTGTGTTACTTGTTTGAATATTGCTCGCACATTCGTCGTTAAATTGAGAAATTACATAAAAATCGACAACATGCAATAAATACATAATACATATGAATTAAAATGATATTACACATCCGTCGTGTTATTATGTAGTGGGATTTGACTTGTACAAATTGGCGCGTATGTCCTGTTGCGCCGCACCTTCCGCACTTACGTGGTCGGGGAAACTCTCCGGTGGATGGTATCCTAAAAGTACGTCTACGTCCAAGAGTACGCGATCGAACCTCGGGTGGCAACAAAATATTCAGTGTAAGAATGTGGTCGGGAACTTCCCACTGGCTTTATTTGGTAGGGAAAATATAGTTTTGACATATGCTGCTCTCAAAAATCAGCCATATAATAAGGATTGCATATGCTGTGTGGTGAAATTCCTCTATGTTTAGCCACTGCGACTGCATGATCACATGGAAAACTCTCCAATTGAAACTGCCTACATGTGCATTTGTTATCATTCAAACTCACGATATATCCAATATTACGTCCGCATCTCATGGAGAAGCGAAATTGATCCAGTGGTTCCACACTTAGCTTTCTCGCTACCTCCAAAGTTTTGAAGAGTTTATCCTCATAAGCGGGGGTCAACACACTTGTGCAATTCTGTGATTCTTCACGTCAGTCATGAAACTACAGCTGCAGCTTCATCTGAATATTCTCAAGCATTGTAAGAATTGGTAACTCTCGATCCTTCTTGAATAATGCATTGAGCGACTCCGCATTGTTCGACATCATCAAGTTGTATCGATGTCCTAAAAAATGTAGTTGTGCCCAATGTTCAATCCCCATCTCTGTTAGGTATTCCCATGCATCGTATGATTATGTTCTATTTCGATCATGAACTTATCGAACTCTTCAAAACTGTAAGCTTTTGCAGCTTTCCTGAACAATGCAACGATGCCACTGCCTCGATATTTAGTCTTCAGATTACCATGTATATGGTACATGCAATAACCATGATGTGCGTTCGAAAAAAATCAGCTATACCATTTATTATTGAGTGTCCCCAGTCAGTCACAAATGCAAGGTTCTCGACGTTCCCAATAACTTCTCTCAGCCTCACGAAGAACCAACGCATCACTATATCATTTTCTCCATCGACTATGCCAAATGCTAGAAGGTAAATTTGGATGTTGGCATCTTGACATGTAGCAATAATCAACTTCCATTCATATCTAGCTTTCAGAGTTGTGCCATCAATTAGAATTAGGGGTTGCATCGCATTTCGAAATCCTCTAATGCATTGTCCGAGAGCTATAAACAAGTATTTGAAGCGATTCTGGCCATCGCTCTCAATAAAAAACGCTGAGTCAAGATTAGTTTTCCCCATATTATGGTAGTACTTGGCCAATTTGACATAACTCTCCTCAGTCGATCCCATTAAATCCTCCAACGCAGATTCTTTAGCCTTCTAGGCCTTCTGATAGCTCATCACCACCACATACTCCCGACGCATGTCGTTGATGTTATTTGCGGGTCTGTAAATAGTCTGTGGGTCTTGAAAATAAACAATGATTGAGCTTGCTTGTGATCATTTTGATGAATACTCACTTCGCAAATGTGTTCTCGCGCATACTTGCGAACTACAAAACGCTCATTTGTTTCCATCTTAGTCGCTCTCAAACGCCAACTGTAATTATCGTCCACACAAATAATTGTGTACGTAGATTTGTTTGATTTTTTTAATTTTGAACTCAAAGTTATGTTTCATTGCAATCTAGTGCACAGCTTCCTGCAAATCTCTTTTCGATTCGAACAGTTGATCCACATACAAATCTTCATCTTCAAGACCACACGTGAACAATTAGAAAACTGTGTACTCGGCCCAGCATGTGAACTCCTACCAGACTTATGTCTATGTCTGGATAAAGCAAGCAAATCTTCATTTGTAAATTGCCTTCCAAACTCGTTGTCTCGAACTTCATCGTGAATATTGTGTGTAATAGTGAGACCGTGACGAGTAGTAACTATCTCGGGAATAACCACATCGTTCTCACGAGCAATCTCAATTGTATCCCAAAAATCATTTGCATTACGATCCTCTCCATCGAAAACTTCGTGATCACCCTCGAGGACATTCTTTCTTGATAAAATTACGCAAATAGGAGTCGACTTTCGATGTTGGTTCAATTTAATTAGATACTTCATTTGTATTTCAGAAGTAACTTTCATAGGCGGAATAGTAATGGACGAATGCTTCTACAATAAAAATGTCAATTCCATATCGTACTGAGAGGGATTGATATTAATCATGTTTTGTATTTCTTGGTACATTTCTATAAACGTTGTATCCCTTGTTATCAATATTGCATTAACCTCATCTCCTTCACTTGTCCATTTTCATTCTCATTGGCCACTTTTATTCTTTCGAAATTCACCGAAATAACAAATTTGGACACATGCTGATGCTATATCTGCATTACGAATTAAAAATATCAGAACATACATTAATCTAGAAGGAAAAAAAAGTCGTGCAGATCCGCACGTACGGATCCAGTCGTGCGGATCCAGACACAGGCGGATCTGCACTCTATCTAGAATCGAATCCAATTATACTTTGGATTTTTTTAACGATTATAGATCTGTTTGCTTCAAAAAATTATAGATACAGATTGTAAAAATTATATATACAGATTGTAAAAATTTATTTGCCATAAAAATAACGATTTAATTTTCTAATTTATCTAAAACGAAATTAAAAATACGTTAATATACTTATCAATTCTGAGTGATGGTTATAAAAAATATTTTCTTGTTCAGCCTTTGATAATTTTCTGCTTTTCATGTTCGAAGCAGATGAAAAATTGAAAGGTTTTTATCTGTGCTGGAGTAAACAGATACAAGAAGTGTTTTGATTTTGAAATTTTAAGTGGGAAATGTTTGAATTTATTTGTAACTTAAAATGGGTATTTTTCTCTTTTAAATATTAACCTATTTTTGTAATTACATAAGATATTTAGGGGCAAATATCGTCATTTCAACATCAAAGGGCCATGGTGATGAATGACAAAATATTTTTGCTCAAAATGGTAAATGGCATGTCTAACCTAGCATTTTTTAAAAGTACCCCAGCCAAATGGGGGTACTTTTAAGTTTGGGCAAGTCAAATGGCCATTTTTCTACTTTGACAAAAACAATTGAAACATTCACCACAATTGCATTTCAATGCGTGAAAGACTATTCTACCCTTAAATATGTTATACAATTACAAGATTGAGTTATTGTTTAAAAGACAATATTACCCTTATTTACGTTATAAAAAATCCCACTCGAACACTTTTCACGTAAAGTTTGAAGACCAAATCACTTTGTTCATCTGTTTACTCCAACATAGTTGAAAATTATTTCATTTTTCATCTGCTTCAAACTTGAAAATTCATAAACTTATCAAACACTCAACAGAAAATGCTGTTTCTAGAGCCATCAATTGGAATCGGTAAGTATATTTTACATATTTTTAATTTCGTTTTCGTTGAATCAGTAAATTGATTCTTTATTTTTACGTTTGTAGATAAAGTTTTACCATTTGTATTTATAATTTTTTAATCAAATAGATGTATAATCGTTAAAAGCAAAAAAACGACTGAATCCATACAGTCCGATGTGCGGATCCGCAATTTTTTTTTCAAGGCACTCCTTATATAATTTCTTATATTTAATGTAATTAATATTCTAATATTTTAATTCGTAATGCAGATATGACATCAGCATGTATCCCAATTTGTTATTTCGGTGAATTTCGAACGAATGAAAATGGCCACTGGGAATGGAAATGGACGAGTGAAAGAGATGAGGTTAATGCAATATTGATAATAGGAAATATATCGTTTACGGAAATGTATCAAGAAATACAGAAGATGCTTAACATCGATCCATCTCAGTACGATATGAAACTGACATTTTTATTTCAGAAGCATTCAGCCATTTCGATTCCGCCTCTGAAAGTTACTTCTGAAGTGCAAATGAAGTATCTAATTAAATTGAACCAAATTTAAAAGTCAACTCCTATTTGCGTAACTTTATCGAGAAAGAATGTCCCAGATGGTGAACACGAAGTTTCCAATGGAGAGGATCGTAATGTAAATGATTTTTGGAATACAATTGAGATTGCTTGTAAGGACGATGTGGTTATTCCCGAGACAGTTGCTACTCACTACGGTCTCTCTGTTATACACAAAATTCACGAAGAAGTTCGAAACAACGAGTTTGAAAGGCATTTTACGAATGAGGATTTGCTTGCCATATCCAGACATGCTGGGCCGAGTACACAGTTTTCTAATTGTTCACGTGTGGTCTTGAAGATGAAGATTTGTATTTGGATCAACTGTTCGAATCGAAAAGAGATTTGCAGGAAGCTGTGCACTAGATTGCAATGAAACATAACTTTGAGTTCAAAATTAAAAAATCAAACAAATCTACGTACACAATTATTTGTGTGGACGATAATTGCAGTTGGCGTTTGAGAGCGACTAAGATGGAAACAAATGAGTGTTTTGTAGTTTGCAAGTATGCGCGAGAACACACTTGCGAAGTGGGTATTCATCAAAATGATCACAGACAAGTTCAATCATGGTTTATTGGGCGACAAATAATGCACAAGTTTTAGGACTCACGGACTATTTACAAACCCATAGATATCATCAACAACATGCGTCGGGAGTAGGGGGATGGTGATGAGCTATCAGAAGGCCTAGAAGGTTAAAGAATGTGCATTGGAGGATTTAATGGGATCGACCGAGGAGAGTTATGCCGAATTGGCCAGGTATTTCCATAATATGGGGAAATCTAATCTTGACTCGGCGTTTTTTATTGAGAGCGATGACCAGAATCGCTTCAAGTACTTGTTTATGGGTATCGGACAATGCATTAAAGGATTTCGAAATGCGATGCGACCCCTAATTCTAATTGATGGTACAACTATGAAAGCTAGATATGAAGGGAAGTTGATTATTGTTACATGTCAAGATGCTAACATCCAAATTTACCCTCTTGCATTTGACATAGTCGATGGAGAAAATAATATAGCGATGCGTTGGTTCTTCACGAAACTGAGATAAGTTATTAGGGACGTCGAGAACCTTGCATTTGTGACTGACCGGGGGCAGTCAATAATAAATGGTATAGCTGAAGTTTTTTCAGACGCACATCATAATTATTGCATGTACCATATATAGAGTAATCTAAAAACTAAGTATCAGAGCAGTGACATCGTTGCATTGTTCAAGAAAGTTGCAAAAATTTACAGTTTTGAAGAGTTCGATAAGTTCATGATCGAAATAGAACATAGATACACGGTGCGTGAGAATATCTAATAGACATGAGGGTTGAAATATTTATTAAAATAAAAAATCAAATCAAATATTAAATAAATAATATACATATTTCATTACAGCAATTTATAAAATATTTAACTAAACAATTAAATTAAACATAATATAATTAAATTACAGTAATTAATATATAAAAAAACAATTAATATAATTAATTAAATGAAGGAAATTAAAATTTAATCAAATATTATATAAAATATTATAAAATATTAAGGAAATTAAATATTATTTTAAAAATAAAAATAAATAAAAAAGGGTGGTTGGGCCGTCTCGGCCCGGCCGCTGGATCCGCCGTCAGCCAACAATCTCGCCTGCGTACACAGGCGGTCGTCTTTTCCAAGCAGAGATTATCATTTCAGGCGATCTCCGCTCCAAATGTTTTTCACATTTTCACAACCCTAATGCTAAATATCACATATTTAAACAATTTTGACATAGTATAATCAAGAAATCTACCCCCTAATCTCACTTTATTCCAAAAATTAAATTTATTTAATGGTTTCAAAATTCACATTCTTCAAGTTAGGAGATGGAGAAGGCGTTGACGACGTCTGGATCGGTTAATAGTCGACGACGACGAGGTCAGCTGGGTGGTTGGTGGCGACGGGATCGGTTGGAAGCTCACTTGACTTTTCACATATAAGGGTATAAATGGGAATGAAGACTTTTGTAATTATTTAACCATTTTTTTTAATATAGTCAACGACCATTTTGAAAAATGGGTCAGGTCAACCGACTCTTAGCGACTATTTCCTCTAGCCAAACGTCCCTCCATATCCATTTCTCACTTAACGTAAAGAATTATTCTTAGTGTATAGGAGGGTTGATGGAGAATTCACAAGTCCTAATTTGCTAAACCTAAATTCCGAGCATCCCGGATTCCCGATTCCCAATTCCCAAATAGCAAATCAAAAATAAAAACATCCTAATTCATAAACCAATCCATAAGGACCATAACTCATAAACCAATCCACAAACCACAATTCATAATTCATAAATAAATCATAATTCATAAAATATAATTCAAAAAACCCTAATTCATAAACCAAATTAGCTAATGCATAATTCATATACAATAATTCATAAATCATAGTTCAATTTCACACTAATTAAATTAAAACCATAATCCAAAAAATAAAATAAAAAGGATAGCCAAACATTACCTCTCTCTCTCGGTCCCAAGACTCTCGCAGTCGCAGTCAGTGGCGAATCCCCAACTCAGTCACCGGCAGCAGTCGGCAGAGAGCACTAAGCAGTGCGCACCCGGCACCTCCCTCCCCTCCCTCGCACTCCGGTAGCAGTGATCGGAAGAAGCCTTCGCTGGTCGCACTGCAGTGGCAAATCCAAAGCCAGTCTCCTCTCCCACAGACCACACTCCACTCCTCCCACTCGCAGCCTCGCAAATTGCAATCGCCAGTCAGTCTCCACTCTCCAGTCAGTGTCCAGACTCCACCAATCCACCAACACGGCAACACCAGTCCTCCGCCACTCGCCCCAAGTCGCCAATTACCTCGCGAAGCCCAACTCCAAACGATTAGGAATTCTGAATTTTCCAATTAGGGATTTCATTTGGTTGGATAATTGGAGTCAATACCGTTTTCAATTGTTTTTGGGCCTTTTTAATTGGGCCTTTTTATTGTAACCCAAAACACAATAAAAAAAAACTTGGCCCAATGACCCAACGTCCCAACGCCTGAACTCGTCTCCGGTCGTCTTCTTCCTTGGAACGGAGTCACGGACCTCGCATCGCCAGCTCTCCAGCTCCCGGCGACAGGTAGCAGATTTTGGCGAAGTCAGCTCGCGCGGCCGCGCGAGCTGGCCGGGTATTGGATCCGCGCCTGGATAACGCCATAGTTGGGGTTGTCTTTGTCGGTTGTTCCGGCCTCGAGCCAATTGTTATTTTACATATTTAAAAATATGAAAAATAAAATAAAATTATCCTATTATCCAAGTTCAAATTTGTTTTTGTAAATTCCTATTTGAAATATAGCCTACTCAGTGTGCACTTGTCAATATTTAGCCTCTGTTTGACAATTATTATTTGAAAAAAAAAAAAAAATTTGAATAATAATTTTTAGAAGAATGTGAGGCTAAAAAATAGAAAAAAAATTTGGATTTATGTGTAAAATATTGTATTGTGCGAATGCACAGTTAAAAATGAGTACGCAAAAAGAAATTTTCAAATAATGATTATCAAACAGAAGTTTAGTCTCCTTTGATTTAATTAAAAAATTAAAAATTATTTTAATAAATTTTGATAAAAGTTGTTTTGTATTGCATCTATACGGCTAGTGGGTTGGATCATATCTAGATGATGTTTGGTATGGATTAAAATTAGATTTTTAGTAGATTGTGATAGAAGTTTCTGAAATGTGTGGGTAAAAGTTGTGAGACCCAAGAAAGATGTGGTTGATATTGATTGTTTGACTTTGATTTAGATTAAAATTAGATTTTAATTTGAAATAAACATTTATCCCACTTTAGTCCATACTGATCATCTAACGCTTTTAGTAGTTTATATATGGGAAAATTACCACAAAACATTCTTTTAAACTTTATATTTCATAAATTAGGTGTTAAGAATTTGTTTTCAAAAATCAAGTTTATTCATAACCTTACCCCTTCATGCCACCATCCTTCCCACCTACCCCAAAAGGCAGATTTCTTTCAATCAATTTCCCACTCCATTCCACTTTCCTCTTTTCAAGTTTTCTTCGAAAAATCATCATTTCCCAACCTTTTCCCACGCATCCACCTACCCGCCCAAGAAGCACATATTTTTTCCAATCAATTTTCCCCTTCATTCTCTCTTTTTAGGTTGCAAAGGATGGCACTTGTGTTAAAGCTTTGAAGGGAATATACGTGGCAGCTTCAAAATCATGTGGGTGTTTGTGGGTCACGGATCTACATCCTTATTCTAAGTAGATGTATGGTGATCAAAGTTGTTGGTAATTATTTCTCGATGAATGGAGTGAACAGCCGATTTGCTGGTCATTGTAGAAGCAGGTTTGAAAACTGGAAATCGCATGAATGTTGGAACAAATCAGGGTGTTGATGTCAAAGGGATTAATGAGAAAACCAAACTTTTGAATTTTGTTGTTCAGGAAATAATAAGAAGTGAAGGTGCTCGTTTTTCTAGTGGGAACAACTTGGCCTTTCAAATTGTGCCAGGTCTCGCTTAGAGTTCTCGAATGTGAAGAAAGTTGTTGCAATGGATGTTGAAGTTAGTGATGGCAATCGAACCGAGTAGCTCATGGGCTCGGCTCGTCTAAAACGAGTCACGAGCTAGAAAATGTCAAACGAGCCGAGTTGAGCTCAGCTCGTCATGTAGATGAGTTGCTCGACGAGCAGCTCGTGTTTAAAATTTTTTTTAGAAACGTGTATTATATAATAAAAAAAAAAAAGACGAGCTCACGGGCCGAGCTCCTACTCGGCTCATCCCAACCCACGAGCCACGAACTCGTGAGTCAAGTCGAACTCAATCTTGTTTCACGAGCTGAGCTTGACTCGACTCGTTGCCCAAGAGCTCGTTGGACAACGAGCCCGAGCACGAGCTGAGCTCGTTGGCAACGAGCCGTCCGACTCGACTTGACCCGGTCCATTGTTACCACTAGCTGAAGTGCTTAGTAGCGATGTGTCTAAGCTTTCAAAAAGAACTGGTAGTGGACTGTAGTGCTGGTCTACCGTACATGTAGATTTGCTTGTGTTGACCATTTGTAAACAAATATGTATTTATTATGACTGATTGTGACCAATTTGATATTAATCGTGATCAACCACGACTTGATCACATACCATCACAGTTAAGATTGATATGATCACCGATAGTCACACTGAAAACAAATTTGATCATAGTTTATCACAGATAACACAAATCAGTGACTTGATTACATACAATTATAAATTAGATTAACTTGATCACAAATCTAATATTGAAGATAAATTTAGTCACAGTTAGTCACAAATAACACATTATGGCCACAAACAATAAATCTAGTAACAGATAACACAATTATTTACAAATCTGGTCAACTACAATGGAAAACTATTACCACCACATGGTACCTAAAACATTGGCCCAATACCACCAAACACCCCCAGGGCATATCTCCAAGTGGCAAAGGGGAGGACGGTTAGGGCTTAGCGCGGTAGTGTGCAGAGTTCGATTCCTCGCAAGGGAATTGGCTTTGTTGCAAGCGGGAGTTACCATTGGGTTAATAGCCCTGGCCTAACCATAAGCTCTCCACCCTGACTCCTTGGAGGCACATCCTGCGATTTACCTCCTCCACAATGGCTCAGGGCAGGGTCGGTGGGGGGCCCTCAAGGTTGGGGTTCAACCTTTTACAATGCACTTTTATCACCTGTAATGCACCAACACTGCCACAATGTAGAATCTATTTTCTAAACACAGTGCGACCTCACAACCATCATCACCACCTGCAAAGTTATTTTTCTCTCTTTGTCTGTTAGAGAGAGAGAGAGAGAGAGCACTTTTAATTTTGTGAGTTTACTACAGTGAGCTAGGAGTAATTTTGTGAGTTTACTTAGGGGTGGGCAAAAATCCGACCAACCCGATCAACCCGACCAACCCAACCCAAACCGATCGGTTTGGGTTGGTTTTTAAAGTTCAATTGGGTTGGGTTGGGTTGAAAAATTGAATTTAAGGTTGGGTTGGGTCTTGGGTTATGAATTAAAACCCAACCCGACCCAACCCAACCCAACCCGATGAATTAAAAAAATTAATATCTAAGATGAAAAAAATAAATTAAATAGACATAATAGTAAAGATAAGATAATGACTTATAATATATAAATGTCAATTTTTTCACATAGATCGATTCACATGAACACTATTTAAAATGTAATGTCATTTGACGTTAAAATAAAAATTAAAGACATGATAATAAAGTGATTGAATTTCAAAAAATTGTAAAAAAAAAAAAATGCTTCTTAAATTTTAAACTTATTTATACATTATTTTTAGAAAGAATTCCTTATATGTGTGTTTAAAAAGCGTAGATTTTCAAGTAATTTTAAATTCTAAAAAATTATCCAAATTTAACAAATAAATCGAATCTAACTTTGATTGGGCCGAAATCCAAACCGACCAATCCGACCCAACCCAAACCGATTTTGATCGGTTTGGGTTGGGTTGGGTTTAAATCAATAATTGGGTTGGGTTGGGTTGGGTTGATTTTTTATCAAACCGACCAAGTTGGGTTGGGTTTGGATTGGATAAAAAACCGACCCAACCCAACCCACGCCCACGCCCACCCCTAATTTACTACAGCCAGGTAGGAGTGAGGGGTGTAGAGGGATTTTGATTTCTAGAGATTTCTACAGGGGGGTGGGATACGGTGAATGAGGTGAGCTGGGGTGGGGTATGTATTGTTCCCTTTATATATTGATGATTTAAATTATATGAAATGTTTCATTGTCTGCACTATTTCTAATTGTACCCTGTTTGAGCTACATTATTTCAAAACTCAAATTTTTAAATTCATTTTCAACCACATTCATTTAAATAAAATAATTTTACAAGTAAATTCAAAATATTTGTACACTTTTTACCCACACATCTTTTAAAAAAAAAAAAAAAACCTACTACTAAAGTCAATTTTTTTCCTCCCGAAGAATGGGGCTCAAACACGAGTCACTGTCAAACATAACGTAAAAATCCTATCAAACATAAAATAAAATCTAAAATTTGCATAATTGTGTGGAAGTAGCTTGGAAATGGGTTCTCAATGGAAAATACGACAGTATGAACCGTAAAGCATTTTTAATAAAATCAAGAAAAAGATAGTGCTATCAGACCTCACCACTTATGTATTTGTATGCACCCACACCTATGAATTCCAATAACATTCTTAAAAATGTTCTGATAACGCTACAAGAAGCTTCATTTCTTCACCCCAGAAGCCTCCTATGAAACTTCCTTCCCAAGAACCCTAACCACCTTATAAACGCCCTTAGAACACCAGTTTTCAATTAAAAAAAAAAACCCACAAATCCCTTTATTAGAATTCTCTGAGTTTTGCATTTTATTTATTTTTTTAGTATAATCCGGCCTCAAATCGCTGACTTTTGTCCGGTTGACTCCTAGATCCTGAACCAGTTCAAAAAATTAATGGCATCACCTGATGGAATAAGTTCTAGTCTTGAAATCATAAGCCAACACCTTCTTGATGACTTTGATTTCATGGAAAATTATGGCCCCTCCATATTCTTAGAATCCCAGATTTCAACGACTCTCAGCAGTTCTACTTCTGAGATTACAAACTCAAGTTCTGTCGCGACTGAATCTTCTGTTAATTTCATACCCTCTTTTGGATTCGAACCTCCGAAAATTGAGCTTGAGTATATGAGATTCGAAACAAAACCAGAAATAATTGCTACAGATTCTCAAAAAGAGAGTAAAAGAAAATTGGAGTGGGAAAATAAAACTACAAACGATCACAGTACTGTGGAAGTAAAGGTTAATCGTGAATTGATGAAAAATCAGGTTTTGGAGGATCAGAGGAGACGTTACCGAGGAGTGAGGCAGCGTCCTTGGGGAAAATTCGCTGCAGAGATTCGCGATCCTAACCGGAAAGGGACTCGTGTGTGGCTTGGGACATTTGACACGGCAGTGGAGGCAGCCAAAGCTTACGACAGGGCGGCGTTTAAACTTAGAGGAAGCAAAGCGATACTGAATTTCCCGCTTGAAGCTGGCTACTCCAACGAGGAATTGGCTATACGAATATGAACATCCTCCAGAGGGCTAGAGAGAATTGTTGAAGATTAAAATTATAAATAAATAAATATGTGCCCTCCATGCCTCTTAACTATTAATTAAACTTCAAAAATCTAGTCCATTTAAAATATCCATAGATCATGTTTTACTTATGTTTAATAGTACTTTGGGGGAGAGGAGAGATTAGTGATTTCTTTTGTTTTTACTCCCTTAATTCAGTGTAGTGTGAGATTTGATTAAGAATCTATTATGTGGACTAGGCTACTCTTATTTTATTTTTTCCGGAGACAATGACAATTTCCTTTAAAAAGTTAGACTGTGTTTGTTTCTCATTTTCCAACCTCAAAAATCAAATTTTCACCTGTTGCTACAGTAACTGAGCCGCAACATTTGACCGGCACCCTCCAGTGTGGGTCCCACGTTTTGGAAGAAACGGCTTCAAAATTCATTTTTGGGGCTGCACAAATGAGCAACAAACAAGCTCTTAATGTTTGTACTTACATTTAAATTAAAACTTATTTTGAGATAATTAAGCCCTCGTTTGAGCCCCATTTTTGTTTAAAAATGTGTTTTGGAATAGTGAATTTTTTGAGAATGTGTTATCAAAAAATAAAGAAAAGTTTTCGATTTGTGTAAAATTATTTTGTGGGAAAATATGTGGCTGAAAATGAGTTTTGGAAAAAAAAAAAATGGAGTTCAAACATAGGCTAAATATCTAATCTACAATATATAAAAACAAATGATTGAGGAGAAACTTTTGAATACTAATTTACCTTTATATATTTAGCTATCTGCCTAATATATCCTTTCTCATACTTTTAAAAAACAACACTACGTGTAATAAATTGTTATTTTAAGGAGAAACTTTTGAATATCAATTTTACCCTAATATATTTAGTTATATACATAATACACCCTCAACTCTTATTCAATTCTCATAATTTACATTAATAACACTAATTCATGAAATAAGTTGATATTTTAACATTTGAAACTTATTGATTTGAATGTTGTTATTAATTTTGTAACTTTTTTTTTATTATATGTGTTAAATGAATGGTAATAGTTTTACATCCATAATTGCAATCTTTAAATCTTTTCTTAAATACAAAAGTACAGAAAATTTCATTTTTCATAATATAAATATTTTAAATAATTCGTGCATTAGGTTATATTTTAACTTATATTATAATATCCATCCTTAGATCATAATATACAATTATTACCTATCCTTTGAAACTTATTGATTTGATTACTTTTTTAAATTTGAAACTTTTTTCTAATAAACGTAGAAAATTGTATAACACATTTACAAGTTTTGAACTAGAATGTATAGCCATCAAAATCATATTTATGATGCCATTTTTTTTTTTTTTTTTAAATCTTTTCTCTACAAGTTTGATTGGATTTTATGAAATGAATAATAAAAGTTGTACCTCCATATATTACGTTATAAAAATTGAAAATTTGGAATGTAAATTTTAATTTTTCTGAAATGATACTTTTTTTATGAAAGTTTTAAACCAAAGCAAGGAAATAAGTGAGAAAAATTATGTGAAAGCTCTCCACTCTCAATTCTTGAGCATAAACTTGAAATATTTTTTTATAAAGGAACAACAACCTATTGATGATATATATATTTGGTGACGAAGTTGTCATTAGTGTGAATTACGTGAAAAATTATTATATTGAATAATTAGCTTTGGGTTTATATTCTACAAAATCTGAGGAGCCTTACTATTCTAGCTGAAATACACCTGCATCTTGGTTATCCACTTCAGTACGAATTTTTATTTTTTAAATTACTTTGTTTTAACTATTGAAAATTTAATTCTAATAACTTAGTTTTGTGCATATTACACATGGGATTCATTTTTTTACTCAACTTGAATTTTACATATTTTGATTTGTTTTTGTTTTTTCTATGATATTGAGTGATTAATGGACATTTTTCCCTTATTGTTATAACTCCTCAAAGGTGTCATGCGGTGAATACTACTGCTATAGATGACAGATAAGGTTCAATGTCAAATCAACGTGTTTAAAAAAAAAAAACTAGATGACTACTACAATAGCTCGATTTTTTTTTTTTTTTATAGAGAATGCCAATTACAAATTAGATCAGAGTTATATCAAGGAATTGTTGACACGGTGAAGTTAGGATAGACAATGGAAGATAAAGTTGGGAAAACAGTAGTTCTATCGTCTTCATTCATTAGAAGACCGAGGAACATGCGTAGCCCTTTTTAGATGCTACAACATTGGTGCAAATATTTGGTAATTCTATCTTTTTATAACAAATACATGCAATGCAGAATTGAATGGAATAAAAATAGAACGTAAAGAATGACAACGTCTTCAAAACAAACCAGATTTAACATCAAGAATCTTTAGAGGTGAATTAATGGAATTGAAAGATCAAATTTAATATATATATATATATATATATATATATATATTTGGCAAGGTTGCTGCTTATGTATATGTCATTGAGTTTCAAAGGAGAGATTTACCGTATATCCATATATTGATAATATTGTAAAGTGATAACTATACCACAAGTGCTGACTACTATGACAAGTATGTTCATGCAAAAAAATGTTTTTGATAACTAGTGGGTGGTGACTTACAAACCATATTTGTTGTTGCAGCATAATTGTCATATTAACTTTAAAATATGCTATGGACTGTAAATTGTTAAGTATTTATATAAATATATCTACAAAGATCATACAGGGAACCTGTCCATATATCACAGGATGATAATATCCTAAATAAAATACAAGAGTTTCAAGATTGGTTTATGCATAAGAAGCTTCATGGAGAATATATGGATTTCGGTTGAATAGAATGTCCCCACCAGGAATAAGCTTACAACTCATATTTTTACAATTTGTTTCATATTCGGATCAACAAACTTAGCCTAGGTTTTTCATTCGGATCATGTCACAAGAACATTATTGACGAAGTATTTTTGAATGTGTAAAAAATATATCGCAGGAAGAAATATTTTGTATAAATAATTTTTTGAATGTTACGTGTGAAACAGAAAATGTCAAAAGTGGACAACGAAAAAAAGACCTGTTATCTCCCTCATTGCATCAACTTATCCTAGTGAATGAAAAAGGTATTACTTGCAATTACTATTGAACTATGTGAAACGACTTATCTCTTTTGAGTTCTTACTAAAAGTTGATTGAGTAACATACTTATAAGGGAATAGCACTTACGATAACAACTTCAGGTGTAACATCATCAATAATGCCAGTAGGCATAACCGTCCATTCAAATTCAATATTCCACTCCAAACTAATGAATCAACAATGTGTAATATATCAAAGCAAAGTACTATAACATAATTAATTCGACAGACAACGCTTATAATATGGGATGAAGCATTAATGATCAAATATAAAAACACAATAGAAATCGTTGATAGAACTTTATGAGATATCTTAGACAATTTAGAACCATTTGGTGGAAATATTTTTGTAACCAGAAAAGATTTTCGTCAAGTACTACCTATCATCTCAAGAGAAACAAGAAAACAAACAATAAACCAAAGTTTGGCTAGATCGCATCTTTGGGAGAGAATGAAAAAGCTACAACTAAATTAAAACATGTGTGCTCAAAATGACAATTGATTTACAAAATACTTGATCCAAATTGATAATATAAATGAAGCTTACATAGGGATGACTTCATCGACTTATCAAATGAGATAGTTATAGCATGTGAAGATGCTAAAATTTCGGAGTTACTACGATTCTTTTGATTATATGACACAACGCAGAATTCTTTCAACCAAAAATGAGTATCTTGACTATCTCAATGACAAACTAATTGGGTATTTCCTGGAGAAAGTGAAGAATTTGTAAGCTTCGACGAAGCAATAGATGATACAAATTAATTTTACCGAGAGGAGTTCCTAAATATTTTGTTGCCAAATGGTATCTAACCACATAAGTTAATATCAAAAATAAATTGTCCACCAAGGAATCTGGACCCATCTAATGATCTTTGCAATGGAACAAGAATGTTATCGGGATTTCAAGAGAGACATTTCACGCAGAAATAACCTTTGGACAACATCCAATTATTTCCAGCAAATGATGAAGGATATCCATTCAAATTCAAGAGGAAACAATTTTCAATACGTCTATACTTTACAATGACCATTAACAAGGCTCAAGGATAAACAATGCTTACTATTGGAATATACCTTCTTAAACACGTATTCTCTTACGGATAATTATATATCGCACTTTCTCGTAAAGTTTCAATATAAATAACAAATATTCTAGTAAAAGGAAAAAATAAAAAAGAAGAAAAGTTGTAGGACATTGACAATAAAATATTGTGTACACAGAAGTATTATTATAATTAAAATATTACATTTCAGTTTATTTGACCTTTTCACATATATACATAATTTCATAAAATGTTTTATTCATTTATATTATTTTTAATAATTTTAATTTTTCCTTTTGACAATATAATTAACTCAACTACTTTCAAAAATGTTTTAGTACTTCAAAAATATTTCTCAAATCATTCATTCGATACATAAGACGTGCAATGCACGTGTTTACTACTAGTTTATATTTACATTTGGTAACAAAGCTTAATTCCTAATAAACACCATATCTTCTCTCAAAACAACGTAGACTTTCTAAATTTCCAATGTCAATAACAACAATCAATTTTATTTATTTGTTTCCCTGTAAAAGCTTTATTTCTCGGAAAATTCCCTGCGTACAAGGAAATGTATACAGATTGTTTACAGAAATTTGAAATGATTTCATCCAGTCTGTCTATCTGTTTTTTCCCTCTTCCCATTTTCAATCTCTTTTGTCCATTTCAATTTCCTGTATGACTTCTGTATAATTTCTCTGTACTTATAGCAGGGTTCTTATTTCTCTCACCACTACCATCACTTTATATTCTCTCATCGAAAATGGCTGCAAATCTTCATCTCATTCTCCTCTTGCATAAATTTTTAATTCCATGATGAATTAAATCCTATGCTTCATTAAATAATGGTTTTTCCAATCATATTCTTCATTACCAGCAATCACAATTTTGTTTCTCTATATTCTCACCAACTTTCTTCAATTGTATGTTGTTGATGGGCATGCTCTTAGCGACTCCCCCGCCGAAAAATGGTTGGGTTTACTCTAAAATAGTGTGGGTTCAAGCCATCTTCGGCAACAATTACACTTTCTCTAATTACTCCAACCATCTCTCCACCTCTGTCATTCTCCTCATCGGCTCAATTGAAGGGTTTATTGGTTACCACGTTCAATGGCTCGTCGTATCCAACCCCGTTCCCTAATGAGCTGTAAGTAATATATCGAATTGTAAGTTCTATTTTCTGCTGTGAAGTGTGAACTGTAATAATAATTATATTTGAATTTGGGGTAGATACATTGTTTTCCTCCGTGAAATCCCACATTTGCAGAAGAAAGTGATGATACTAAATATATCGCTGTAATTAACCTTCTTGTTGTTGTTATCACATTCTATCTATTGGCATTTGTCGTTACAGGGGCTCATGGCTGCCTATTCTCCCAATTTTTTGTTACAGCGCTTTTCTTATTTTAGCTTCCCCTATATCAATTCCAATTTACCTCGCGTTAAAGGATTTCGTTAGACCTTTTTTTATATTCTAAAGTCATGTTTATTGAACGCAATGTACCTAAGCCATTACTAGCCAAAGAAGTAAAAGAACCCGTTATGGAGGTGTAGAAAATTGTGGAAGTTGTTGAATTCACTTTTTGTAGAGTTGACTTGGCTAACAATCCCAGCTCCTCCAGCGTCCACGTAAACTTTCATCCTGTATACTTGGATAAATCATCAGAGCATATGGTCAGACTTCGATGGTGGGAGAGGTGACCACATATACTCCGACGGTTGAGTCAGTACTAGTGAAATATATATTTAGTTATGGGACAATCTTAACACGCAAACGTATCAAAGAAAAAGGGGTTCGGAACTAAAAGGATATAGATAACAAAAATAAATAGAACATGGTTACGGCTATGTTTGAGCCCCATTATTTCATCATTAATAGAAATATTTGGACATTCTTTTCAAACTTGGTAGGTCCCACAAGACACAAAATGGTCAAAATGGTAGGCTGGTCACTGTTCTAACGGCTCTATTTTTTCTATTAATGTACAACAAACAGGCTCTACATAATTTAGAATGTTTCCTTGTATTACCTTTGACCCGGAGTACTTGTGAGCTTTTATTGTAGAAGATGATAAATGTGAGCTGTTGGATGGAGATACATATGGCTTCATCCATGCGATTGGACTCTCTTGTCATAGTCATCAATCAATCATTCCCAAGCCCGGCTGCGATGATTGAGTGGAGTAGCATTTTTCAGTGAGATGCCAAATCACCCACTAAGATCATTAATAAATATCATTTCTTGACCCGCCTCTATAGGTTCGCCTCAACTATTGTGTATCGGCTGCGATTAATGGATTCGATTTCGTCATATGGGTTCAACTACTAATCGGTTTAGCTATAGTTTTCATGTCACCACAATGGTGTTGTGTTCATGTCTATATTTTTTTTGCAATAGGTCTTGCCACGTGGCTTTGACTGGAGCCTCGTTGACAAGGCGTAACAATTGTCCATCAAGTCCATGTATGGATATTCATATAATGTATGGACTAAGTTTAAAGAATGTGTCATACCTTTTGTTTATGGATCATTATGTGTCATAATTTTTGTTTATGGATCATTTCAACTTGGTCTATACCCTTGTGGAGGGACACATCTGTGACGTAGCATAATAGTCCTTCAAGTCCAAGCACAGTTATTCATAGAATGCGTGAATTTAAGAAATAATTGAACACAATGCCCAAAAACACTTTGATTGTGGAAGCCTATCACAAGGCTGAAATAAGCTTTGGCGAGACCCTTGTATAGAAGGCTAGCCGTTAGAAGTTGTTGAAGTCTATCACGAGGTTGAAATAAGCTTTGGTGAGGCCCTTGTATAGAGATCAAGCCGTTAGAAACTGTTGAAGCGTATGACAATGATGAAATAAGCTAAAGCGAGGCCTGACATTGAGGACGATCGTGGTATGGGTTCTACTATAATATAGCATTGATGGGACGCGTACACAATGATTGAGTCGTCTTATTTTCCGAGAAAAGATGGGTAGGCATTTTGCTTGCCTTAGGACATATGTCTGGTGCATTAAATGCGCATTGATGATACTTTGTGGTAACCATTCAAGCTGACGCGCCTGAAAGGTGAGTGTGAGACATGGTTAAATCTAGCCCTTCAATTCAAATTTGAATTGACGTCTTTTGGGATTCAATGGTTCGAATGTGGACTAACAGATGGACAATCTAGATCAATAACATGATGATCGACAGCTGGGGTTCAACCCACTTGCCTATATAAGGGCCCCTTTCCATTTTATAAGCTTTTACTTTCAAATTCACGAAAATCCTTAGCAATCTCAGCAATTACTCTTCAACTTCTGGTGATTCCAGTTATTCTACGACGATTGTTCTCCTTCTTTAGCGTATGTAGCGACCATTCGTAAGTGTGGTTATAGACGCAACTCTTAGGAGATTTTCCTAGTATTTCTCCAATTTCAGACTTTTCTTTTCATTCATGGCCTCGTCTCCTAGGAAAATCAGCTCTAAGAAGTCATTAGAACCCATTGACATTAGTGCCTTAGCTGTTGAAATGGGGTTTCCTACTTTGATCCCATTGAAAGGATCATGGATGCCATGGGGATCCTCATAGCACTTGGATGTTGCGGGAAGGACCCATTGACTATAGTGTTAGGTGGGGGGGGGGGGGCTTCACTATAGCCACCTTATGTGAAGGAGGATGAGCTGACCAAATATAGGGAGAGGTTTAGAATCCCCGATACCATAGAGTTGTTTGCACCGACTAGTGATGAAGAGCTTGTTTTTCCAGGGAGGGCTACATTGCGGTTAGCGGGGTCATTTTGTGTGGAGGCATGAGATTGTCTCTGCACCCACTCTTTTAGGTATGTCCTTAGGCAATACAACCTTGCCCCCACCTATCTCCTTCCAAATGCCTAAGTCAGTTGCTAGGAGTCTTTCGTTTGTGGAAAAAAGCCAGTGGACGGGCGAAGACATGCCTCCTTATGTATTCCAGACCCTATTCAAAGGAATTGTACTGTGGTGAGGATCATAAGGGGTGGTACTTTACTAAACCTTAGGGTTCGCATGCGCCTTTCGTTTGGAATACTCCTACTTCGATTAAGAACTGAAAATTTTCATGGTTCTGGATCAAGGGTTGATGCCAGAGAGTGGAGGGCGAGTATCACGAGTATAGTGAGTTTCGAGTTAACACGTATCATGTATTTATTTCGGATTGGAAGATAATATGTAATTTTGTACTTCAATATTTTCTATCTTTTTTTTTTGGATTTTTTGTCTTCACATTTTTTCTTCTTAGTAACAAACTTCTCTATATTTGAGACCTTTCTATTCTTGGATGGACGTCTGTGTCTTCGAACTGCTAGAGGACTATGAAGTCCATTGTATTCACTAGGAGCTTTACAAAAGTCACTATCATTCGAAGTTGATAAATTTCTATTGACGAAAATTTATGAAAATGAGCAATAATTGATAAAAAAAAATTAGTAACGTTGTACATATTTTAGAAGTTGGGGATCAAGGAGTTACATTTGGAAGTTTAAGGACCTCAGTTGCAAATTTAAGGACTCATTAAAAGAGGAAATAGAGTTGCACAAGGAAATATTAAATGTCAGTTGACGAGCGTGTTTACTCACGAATTTTTATCCTACTTTTGATTTAATTACAAGTTAGATTCTATGAAAAGTGAACTTTTTTATGTGTTTATTCGTGTTGTTTTGTAAAAGTTGGAGATAGCATTGAAACAACAAGGGGACGACAAAATGGAATGATGACTCAAATAAGGAGAAAAGATGGAAAAAAAGGGGCAAAACGTGCCACCAACAGAGTCCATAGTGCTGCGGCGTCGTGATGTGGGCGTCGCGGCTCCGCCTGTTACCAGCAAAGATAGGAATTTTCGGTTTAAAAGACCCATTATAAAAAATCATATTCTAGCATGGACGAAATGTGGAGTATAAATAGACTTCTTGGAGACCCTTGGAAGGGTTGGACAATTTGGGGAGGCACAAGGACACCAAATGAGATCTACAATCAATTGGAGGCAATCAAAGAGAAGATTAGGAAGATTTAACTAAAAAACTCAAGGAGGGAAACATAAAGGAACTCATTTTTGAAGGATTGACAAGAACAAGAAGGGATTTTGGTGCAAGATCTACTTTGTTCTTCTAAATCTTTACTTTAACCAGGTGATGTATTCTATAATTATTATTTCTATCTCTTTGTGTAGTATGAATAGCTAAATTTATTGTTAGGGCGAACATGTAACCTACTTGGAGAACATTTATGTTTTATATTCAAGATTCTAGTTTTTAATTTGTTATGTGTTGGTTTTATTATTGTATTAATGCTTTGAATGTTTTGGTCAAGTATTCAATGTTTTAGTTGAAAATAATTGCGTAGAGATGCGGATTATTTGTCTAGACCATATAATAAAACCCGGTAAATTGATATAATATGTAAAGATACCTATATTGACTATTGCGGTCGTGTATGAATTTTCAGAACCTTGTTTCGTTTAATTAAGATTAGTTTGCATAGAAATATGAAATTGACTTAATAAAATTGGATCAACGAGAACTCAAGAGGGGTAAGTTGAATATATTAGGAGAATTCAACCGAACACTACTTTAGTTCATTTATCTGGATATAAATTATAAAGGTGATCCAATAGGTGAAATGTTCCGCCCTAACATCCGTCTCATTGTTAAACTCCAATGTTGTTTTTGTGCACATCACACTTTAATTTTAAGCTCTCATTAGATTACAATATTCTTCACACAAAATTTGAGGTTACATTCATCAAATAGAAATTGAAATTAACTAGATTAGGCATTTAAGTATAGTTTTCGTGGGAACGATTATCCGGACTCTTTGATCCACTTTATTACTTGTTTGATATCGTACACTTGCGATACAAAATTCACAACATCAGCAAGTTGAGATATCTTGCTTGGACTAAAATTATGGTTCCCTATCCTCTTTCAACTCTATTTTAGACTTAATTTAGGTCTATAAATAAGAATCTTTCATTCAAAATTAGGAGAGGCTAGAGATACAATCTTGAGATAAGATTATACATCCAAATACAATAATTCTTCAAGATTTGTATCTCAATTTGGAATTTGAAGGTTGAAGAATATAATTGATCTGGAGATATATATGCTTGGAAGAGGAGATTGATGATCAATTGTAAGAAATTGGGCACCAAGGAACAACAATTGCTAGGATTTTTTTTCTCCATTCCTTGTATTGAACACGATGTTGTTTTTCATCTTTTTATTGTTTAATTTTTCAATTATAATTGGCTAAATAATTTATTGTTAGGATGAATGATGTAGTTTAGGTTAATATTTATTTAATTCAATAATTTTTGTCTATTTGATTATGTGTTAATTGCTTATTGTGTGTTTAATTATATTCAATTGCTTGATCACCAATTTTTTGATTTACGATTAATATTGAAACATAGAGGAGATATATTTGTCTAGTTCGTGTAATAAGTAAAATAAGTGTTATTAGAGATCATGAGATGATTATAAGCTATGCAATTTTGATAGAGTTCCTACAATTCAATGCTTTTACATGTATATGATTTACATAGAAATATAATAAATCAGGTATGTGAATATGGTTATTCTTGCATACTAACTAAATTGGTTAATTCAATTGTTAATACATATGAAAAGAGGCTGAATCATATTGTATTGATTGAATATTAGATGATGTAGGTAAAATCAGAATTCTTATTCACTTAATCCCAATAGTTTTATCACATTAGTTTAGATTGAAGCAAGAATTGGAATAAAATTGAAAGTAACTATTAGTCTTTGTGAGAATGATTTCGGATTCAAAAATTTCACTTTATTACTTATATGATCCGTACATTTGCAGATTCAATCGAACATTGAACTTCATGCATTGACCACTATTTTTCTTCTCTCATATTTGCATAGTGATTCCTGATGAATTAAATTGATATGAACTTTACTAGCTTTATGATGTTTTTGTAGGCATTAGACGGGGAAAAGATGGAAAGCGTTGCTCGATGAACGAAAGTGTATTTTTATGTTATACACATTGATAAAGAGCATGGGTCGTGTTTTAAATAAGATTAGATGCAAGGTGTAAGGTTTAACGTTGTCAAGCAAAATAATTTATTTTATTTAGGCATTATACAATGCAAAAAACACAAAACATTGATCTCTTCGACATGTTTAACTAAACTAGGTATTTGCATAATGAGGAACAATTATTTAGGTATTACTTCAAAAATATATATGTTTATATCAAAGGATTTTTAGTTGTTGAAGTCGCGACATAAGTTGCTATTTTGGAGTAATTTTAAGGAATTATTGTTTGATCTCATGTAAATACTATTTATTTAGGTAAAAGTTGTTGTTGAAAGTGATTTTGAAGAAAATGAACGAAAGCCGAGCTTAAAGGGATGGCTTCTATTTTTAATTCTAAGAAAGGAAACCCATTAGACATGAATTGAAAAAAGAAAGGCTTGGATTGCAATTACGTTGAACTTGAGCTGACAAAAAAGGAGAAACCATGGACCAACTTGCCTAGAATCAATAATTACGGCCTTCTATTGTAGTGAAATTACCCATATGTTCGCAATGCCTTGTCTCGCAAAACCCGTAAGCAAGAACATTCTGTCATTCGATCGCTAACAGTGTGCCATGTGATCGCATGGCACAATTTCAGAGCAATTATTCTGTTTCCTTTTCAGGTTTTCGTGCAATATTGAAAAACAATTTTAGCCATAATTCGGGAGGTTCGAAATAAGTCTAGAAATGAAGTCTTGATTACATTTGAGTTCAACAACAAATTAATACAACTCAATTTTCCTGGTAAGACAACACTTTCACTCCTAACACTATTACTCGTCAACGATCCAATACGTTTGCGGGATTTCACTCAATACTTTAAACTATCACCAATGAAAATATTCTAACTAATCGATTGTTATTTTTAACTAGCGTAGCTAAAAGTTACCAGCGGAAATATTCTAATTTATTGATTGCTATTTTTGAGGTGCCGAAATTTACCTACGAAAAATTCATAGGTAACTACTTCCTATAAAATTTCGATTGTAGCTGTGTTGCTTTCACCAAATGAAGTCGACTATAACCAAGAAATCAACCAAACATCACACACGGAGGATCCGCGTCACATTTCTGATTTTCCAATAATTAATCCATTACGATGCATTGACAATAGATTTTGCTTGAACATGTTCGACTGGGCTTAGAAAATTCACTTCAAAATAATTAAGTTGGTTATTTTAATAATAAGAGTTACTTTTGATTCAAAAAGAAAAGAAGAAAAAAAATAAAGAACTAATTTCAACTGTAGTCCTAATTTTTTTCAAAAAAGTACTAACGAGTCCCAAATCAATAATTTAAAAATTAAAAATTAACACAAATAAACCAAATTCCTTTCTAAAAGCAAGACTTCATTTTTCCATTTTAAACTTAAATAAACTCAAAATCAACACAAAACCCAGAACCATTTTCCAATAAATGAACCCACAAATAAACATCTCCAAGAAGAAGAAGAAAAAAAATATTATGGACAAAATCAAATGGTGCTTAAAAGGGTTGCACCTCAACAACATTTAGGCAAGAGATCGATCATCTTCTGGAATCCAATTCTGAAGAGGTACCACCTCTCCCATTTTGTTTGCCATAACTCTTTCTTATTCAGCTACTACTAAAAAACAGCTTTTGATCACATACGGAAAATTACCAATGTCCGTTGGTAATTAGCAATGGATTACTCGTTGGTACAAGTAATTCACTTTCAACTACGATAATTAGTAACGGATTTTCCATTGGTAGCGACAATATCTCTTTATCAACGGATATTCTGTGCCTCCTGTAACTGTTTAACATTTTGATATTTCATCTACGGATATTTCGTAGGTGACGTACCAAATATTACCAATGGATGCAATCCGTTGGTAATTAGCAACGGATTATCCATTGGTAAAAGTAGTTCACTTTCAACTACGATAATTAGCAATGAAATGTAGCTCTTCTCCAATGGATATTCCGTGCCTAATGTTATTATTTAATACACGTACCATTTACCAACAATATTTTCGTAGGTGACGTAAATTAACTTTTTTCTAAAAATTGTATCAACCTTTCACCTACAGATTGTCCATGGGTAAAAGGGTGTTCATATTACCAACGGAGTTGCCATTGCTAATATTAATCAATTTTAATTTGAAATCTTATCCCACATTGGAAGTTCACAACAAAGTTTTTGCAGTTGCCCTCAATAAATTTGTGGTTTAGTAAGTGATCAAACAATTTTTTGGGACTTTCAGTTCAGTTGGCTAAAAGTTAAAAAATTATAATTATTAAATAAATAATAAAGCAACAATAATAAATAAATAAATATTTTTTTCACCACGCCTCACACCTATACGGCTATTTATAACATTTATTTTTACAAATTGTAATGGTAGATATTTACAAACGGAAAATCGGTTGGTAATAGTTAAGATTGTTACCAACGAAAATTTTATTGATAAAAGATTTACACTTTACAAATGGAAAATTCGTTGGTAAAAGATTTACTCTTTTCCTATGGCGCGATCCGTTGGTAATTATCGGCGACTCTCAAAATAGTAATGGATTTGTAGTTGCTAATATTTCGTTGATAAAGAGTAATAGCAACGGATATCGTAGTTTTAGGAGCGGAAAATTCGTGCCTAAAGCTATGTTTTTTAGTAGTGAGCGCCGCTCTAACTCACTCTCTGCAGTCTTCTTCTTCTTCTTCTTTTTTTTTTTTTTAAAAATTTCTCTCTAAGATGTGTAGGATTAAGACATAAAGGCCAAAAAATCTTAACAAGTATTTATATTTGGAAAAAGGACTGGAGAGTGGTGGTTGTGGGAATATGGAATAGGTGGGAGAGAAAGAGTTATTTTTTTTTATTTTTTAATTATTTATTTAAGACTTGTTTGCAATTTTTTAAAAAATTTAGGACTACTATTAATTTAGTTCTCTATTTTTGCTTCTTTTCTTTTTGTTTTATATAAATAGGAGGATATATTCGTCAATGTTTTAAAAATTGACCCGGACATCGGCCCGAAAAAAGAAAAGGGTCAAATGGTCTAACTGGAGTTGACCCGGGGTCGAATCGAATATCAAAATTAAATAAATAAATAAATACTCCAACAAACTATAAAATATCAAAGTAAATTTTAGTATTACTAATTCAAAGTAAATATAAATCGATATTTGTCAGTTAGATCAAGAATATTCTAAAGCTTCTACATTTTGCATATTATCAACTTTTCCATTTTGTTTAGACCTTCATTTTCATCATGAACATATTGAGCCCTTGTTTGGTAGAGCTTAAAATTTAGATTTTAATCTAATTTAAACTCAACAATTAATTTTAACAATATGTTTCTTAGGACATACAACTTTTAACCATATATTCCATTTACTTTTTATTAAAATCTATTAAAAATTTAGTTTTAATCCCCAATGAATAATGATTGAATTTCCTATTGCTGAGAAATGACTCGACGATGAACTTTGTGGAACCATGGCTTAACTTCACCACAATCTAATTTCATTTGAGGAGTATTGCTCGAAAAAAACATACAGTTAAACAAGTAATACCCTCGGAACCGAAAAAAATATTCATTTAGCGAGGTTATTTATTTATCGATAAATGAATAAATTATTCATTTATCGATAAATCAATATTTATTATTTTAGAGAGAGCTTTTCAATATAAAATATGTACATTGTATGTGGTAAGAAAAAAAAAAATCAAAAGACACTAATCAAAGTATTAATTGAATCTAGGGAAGTTTAATAGTTTTAGTGAAACTTAATGTCTCTAAAAACTAAGTTCACGTACATAGCAAATGAAAAGTTTTAATCTTTATCTATAAAAGTTAGATGTTTAGAAGACATATTTCAAGCACATACAATATTTTGTTTCCCCTTTAATGTTTTCTCATCTTTTGAAAGGAGTAAAAATCAACTTTAACCGATAAAATGAGGAGTGCATTATGTGAGCATAAGAAGGAGAATCTAATTATTAGCCAAAAAGATATGCAAGCATGGATGCAACAAAAGTTTGATTTAACTATTAGTCAATCAACAATATCGAACACTATTAGTCAATCAACAATATCGAACATTATTAGTCAATCCAACTATATATATATATATATATTTATTTATTTTAAATTTTTTTCTCAATGAAATCCAGTAATTATTACTTTATATTTTTATTGGGCCCTTAAGGATTCAATTTTTTTTTATTACTTAATGTATTTAACAAGGTTATTACTTTAATCCATTAACCCAAGTCGGGATCGGAAGAAATTATTATATAATCGAGGTTATTACTTTATCGAACATTACTTTATCGAGGTTTAACTGTATTTCATGATGCACATACATGAAATCACTTGTTCTTGTATACAATAATAACAAAGGATGTAGAATTCGATTACAATTTTACAGTAACATAGTAACACTTTTAGACCAAAAGATACAACATCATATATAAGAACACAACAGTTCTCTAAGAAGCAAGAAAGTACCATATGCAAGAAATCGACTCAATATATTGAAAAACATCCAAGGATGATAAGACAAGTTCAGATATATTTGAACGCAAGATTTAGCTTAAACATTTGTTTGGTCCGTTCAATTTTTTTTAACCATACATTTCGTTAAACTCACAACTTATATTCACTTTTAATCTCATATTCAAGGGACCCATCAAATTTTATCAACTGTTATCAATTTTTAACAGCAGCTCACAACCCCTAAATTATAAAAGAAACAGCTTAGTTTTAAGTAACTTAAGAAAAATGGCAAATGACGTGAGAAGTACATTGTAAAATGTATGTTGGGATAAATCTAAGTTATAAGTAAAATTATGCTTGGGAACTAAATTCTTTCAGCTACGGTAAATTTGGCAAATGAATATATAAATATATATATATATATATATATATATATATATATTCTAGTAATGTTTAAATTTAAAAATCATTTACTTGGTCAAGCTAATAAAAGGAAGCAACTTCTTTTTTTAGCAGCAAAAAAAAAAAAAAGTTTGACAATTTTAAGTTGTTTAATTTGTACAAATAGTCCCCAATGTATGGGGTGTCTATGGAAACAAACACCTATCGTTTTAATACTGGTAATATAGTCCCTAGTTGAGCATTTCACGGCAGAAATGGACCTTTCCATCTTGTCTAGTTCGATTTATCCATCAAAATTGTGAGTGCCTTGCTCATTCCTTATTGCAATTTCCTATCCTAGAAAGTATTTAAGAATAATGCTATATCCGAACCAACCTTATTTTATGGTGTATGTTAAGCTGACTGTCCGAAGCGTTTTGTCGTACAAAAATATATTAATAACAAAGAAAAGAATATCTATTTTTTCCTTTCGAATGTCCATTCCGTTTTACTACTTCAATATGTATAATGCTACAATCTGATATTATAAAATAATGATAATAAATGAATGGTAAGGCTTAAAATATACGTCAAATTATATTAAAAATGGCAGCACAAAACTAAAGTCGAAGTCAACAATTAATTTTAACCACAAATTTCATCAACTGTTATAAAATCTACTAAAATTTTATTTATTTATTTTATCTAAATCGAACAGAGGCCAAGTAAGGGGCCATGGTGCACTTAGAAGTTGCTCCCAGAGAACACGACAAACAAATTATAAACTGAAATATTCGAACTTACATAAATTTTCCATTAATTAACAGAAATAATGTAAGCAAACTATTTCCAGTTAATACCATATTAAAATCACGTGGAATGGGAATATTGTACGGAAATAAAAAGGTGCCGATTGCTTTGCTAAAGGAAAAGCAGTGTTATTGTCGAAGAAATTATAGTTTTTTCCTCCTAATAAATAAACGGTAGGCTACACCAAATAATAGAAGAAAATTATAATAAATTGCATTTATTGTTTATCTCATAACTGACAAACTTTATTGTCTTTCCACAATGTAATTCTTGGGTACTTACAGAAATTACAAAGCAAAATTATTCTATACTACAAGTAACTCTAATTAGGCCATAAAAAGCCTTGACAAAAAGGCCACATAATTATTCAACTACAATAAATTAACGTCTTCTTTTTTATCTTCACATATTTGGGGGATACATACCCAGCTTATTATAGACTTGTGCACATTTTGGAAGAGCTTCTTTCTTGAAGAATCCAAGAGGATTTACGGTACGTGTGGTGCCATTTACTGTATTGAGTATAAATTTTAATGATGGTTTTACCCATCCCTCAGTAGGAATTTCATCACAATCTTTTCTGCCACTTGAAATCAGTGTGATTTCACAATACTCGTTCTTGTGATCACGTTCCACGAGCATACTGTAGAGTCCTTCCGCTCTCGAGTAACCTATCTCAGTAAATGTTATGTCTCCATTCTTCTTGTCCCTGCATTGGAGGCGTAAACTGGCACCTACAAGTTAAGATTTAAGGTATAAATTATGAATTATATCTATAATAATCAATTTCCTCAACTATGCATACACCACCGCAAAGAAGATGAATGAATGCACAGCAAAGGAATTCTTATAACCAAGCACTCATTTCATTGGAGTATTGGGAATAAAGTTTGTGTCGTTATTATTACATGCCCATGTTGTAGAATGAACGAGAAATGATATGTGACATGAAGTTTAAACCATCCTTAAATTTAGTTCCTTAACATGTCTTCTCCGGTGTGTAGGCTCGTGCACATTTAATTTTAAACAAGTGGCTGCAATTCTACATGCTCGATCTGAAGTATCTCATAAACTGTTAGATAAGGAAGTTCAGCAACAATTGAAGCAGTAAATTTAGGTTTTACCAAAATTTTACAAACGTGGAAACAAAAAATTCAACTTGAGTAGCCTTTTTTTTCAAATAACATGGAAAAAAAAGATATAATATGAGTAGCATTTTGTATGAATTATAATTATATACCTGGAATGAACTCGCTTAGTTCAGTAATGAATCCAGAACGGCATGTGTCACAATAAATCTGTCCTTGAATGTGAAATTGAGAAACAGGAGGTTGGGGAACGTCTTCTGAGTAGATGACGCTAGGGAAGGACAATAAGCATAAAGCTACAACGAACAGAATTGAAACTTGAATAAACTTTGCCATATTTCTTAGAAAGATCAAAGAATTTCTTTTTTGTGTTTTGGACCAACACAACATTATTATTTATAGGGAAGTTGGTTGGTTAATATTCTATAGACAGTTATTTCTATGTGGTCAAGTTTAGAATCTATTCATTTTTTTCTGGATCTTAATTTAGAATCTTGAAACCGTTTCCTATATTTAACAATATGTATTTTTTTAATTTTTAAAATAAAAATAAAATAAAATCAGAAACCATGACATTTTTTTATTAGGAACTACCTAATTCGTACAAAGACCTGAACTTTATTATCCTTTTTATCCGACGGGAACTCTCACTTAATAGTTTTTTAAACTCTAGACAAAAGTGGGCTAAAAGTTTTTCCCTTTTATGATCAGCCTTCTTCATTCTTGTAATATCATGCATGCAGGAACGGATTTAGGATTGAATCTGAAATTAGACTGCAAAATTTCTAATAGGGCTAATACGCGAAAAAAAAATTTACACAATTTTTTTTTACATACAAATTTATTTTTTTTTATTTTTTTGCCTTAAAAATATTAAATGGGTTAGGGGAGGGACCAGGCTACAGCCCAGTCCCCCCTCTATCCGTCTCTGCATGCATGGGCAATCTAAATTTTCTTTGGTGATTATTATTGTCAAGATCCATGCCTCATTCTTGACCATTCTCTTATGTATTGTTTGTTTTGAGAGATTCTAAGGTTATCTTACCCATCACAACTTTATGTCGTATTTCCAAAATTCGAACCCATGACATTTTCTTTGAGAGAGGCATAAGTTGAATTTTGGTACCAATTAAATAATTATTTAAAAATTTGGCCATTGTTTGGTAGCGATTAAAATCTACATTTTAATTTAAGTCAAAATTAACAATTAATTTTTACAATATATTTTATGAGTCTCAAAACTTTTCAACTTCAAGTTTCATCGATTTCTATCAAAAACTATTAAAAATCTGATTTTAATCCTCATCAAGTAAGAGCTTGATAAAAAAATTGATTTTATTCCAAGGACTTAAATTTAAGAATTAAGCTATTTATACCATCTTGTTAACTCCACCGGCCCTCTCACATAGATTTTCTATGGCCGGGTTACGTTACACTCTATCTAGCGAGATAATGTGACATAGTAGAATATGAATCTATCGTTTTTTTAATTGTCGTCAAATTAAAGTGACTCAGATCATATCAAATCGAGAGAAGGCTATGCACAAAATATGAATTACTTAATTTAGCTGATGAGTAAGTGGAAATCAATTTTATATAAAACTCTTTTACACCTCCATGTAAGAGGTGAGGGTGGGACCGAGTGAATCAAAGTGTAAATAAGAGGGTACAAGTAGCAATGTCGTAAATTTAAGGGCAAATCCATCATTTAATGATGAAAATGAAAAGAAGTGCGAGTTTTGCTATATAATTAAAAGGTTGTGGATGAGTTAGCTAAAAAGAGTTAATTATAGGTTTGTTACATCTTACAAAGTTTGGGAACAAAAGTGCAAATTTCCCTTATTTTTATGTTAATATGTTATTAATTATTTTAAATAGGGCACGTTTGTGCTTTTTAAAAAGATTTGAGACACAAATTGTAATCATTTAATTATTTTTTATCTTTTCTTTTTCTTTTATGTATTTAAAAAGGAGTGTATATTTCTTTTATGGAATGAGATGCAAGGATATTCGTACAAAGAAAGGTCGTTATGAGGGTCTAAATGCTAAAAGTAAAACAATAAGAGCCACTTGTAAATGTTAAGGTTTCAATTATAAAATCGAATGTGATGTCTTGGGAGAAAACACGTGTAAAACCATTTACTTCTCATCTAAATAATGTGAACTTTTCCATCAAAGAAAAATCGATGTGTCCTCGTTGTAAATATTATCAATGTCAATTAAAATTATTATTATTTTTTTGTTCAAAATTGAAGCTTTTGCAAAAATGCTTATAATGACACACTTGTCATTTTAGTATCATGATAACGTTAATATTGTTCTTCTGGCTATATCACAATTATTAGCTTGTTAGATTTTTATTTTTAGAATTGATTTTGTTATAAAAAAATTATTATTATTATGTTTGGTTAAAAAGTAGGAAAACAATATGGATCCACTGTAAAACTTTTAACAACAACAACAACAACAGCAACAACAACAACAACAACAACAACAACAACAACAACAATAATAATAATAATAATAATAATAATAATAATAATAATAATAATAAGTATTGTATTAAAAAAAATATATAACCCAAATGACATAAATACCTTCCATCAATTGGAGGGCATTTGCACCAAATTTTGATTAGTCAACACCAATGACAACACCATAACACCAAATAACACATTGGAGTTGCCTAATCAACACCAATGTTTGCACCATTTTGCTCCAAAATGGTTAATGTCATTTTTGCCATTATTTTTCATTTTGCACCAACTTTTGTTAATGGGTATTTGTGTCACTTTCTTGTTAAACAATAATTTTAAATTCTTAATTAATTATTATAATTAAAATTATTATTTTTTAATAATATGATTGTTATTATTGTAATTATTATTAATATTATTTATATTTTCTTAGTTGTGATTTTTTAAATTAGTTGTACTACATTCATTAAATTTATTAATGAGCTCAATATTTTCTTTAACGAAACATAATTATTTATTTAATAATTTATATTGTAGTAAATTAAGTAAATAAATAAATTTTCATATAAATAAATATTGAAGAACATAATTATACACTGTTCATTTAGCCTTTGTATCCAATTGTGGGAAGGAATTAATTCATTTTTTGACCCTTTTTTGTTAGCGTGTGGGACCCCCTGTGAAGAAGAAACTCAACAATCACGGCTCAACGGTCCAAAAATGCATTTTTATTGGTTGAAAAATTGGAAACAAACACACAGTATAATCAGTTGTAGATGATTTTTAGTTTGGTGTAAAATAGTGCAAAATTTACCTCAAATTTTGGTGTAGGGTTAAAGATGGTCTTAGATTAAGCTTTTAATAAAAGTTTTAGCATATTTTAATATAAGCTAATGAAATGTATGATTGATAAAATTTAAAAGTCCATGAAATTTGTATTTGTAATTGAAATTGAAGTTTGATCGATTGAAAACTTGATAAAAGTTTATTAAACAAGAACTCAATGTTCTTTTCCAAATACCAATTTTTTTTTAATTATTTAATTACAAATTATATTATTACATAAATCGTTAAATTAGAAATTATATTTAATGCACTAAAATATTGCATTTATTAATAAATTGAAAAAACAATCAAACATAATATCGCAAATTATAAAAATTACACTGAACGTATAAAGAAAATTACATATAACGAGAATGACAACTCATTTAATTTATTTTTTTAATATATTTATGTTGTTCTAGTGCTAATTTATTAACTATCAAATTTGTAACTTTTGACTTTTTAACGAATAATTTTAATTTATTGTTGAAATAATTATTACTTATTAATTGATTAGGATTTAAATAAAAATAACCATCACATTAAAATAATTATAAATCAATTGAAATCTATTAATACTAAAATATTAAAGAGGGACATAGATGAAAGAAACAATTTTTATAAAATGGAAATAAGAGCAAAATGGGGTTATTGAAAAATCTTATAGGTGAAATATATTCACACTACAATTTTTTTATTAACTATACCACATTTTAATTACAATGTATATTCCTAAAACTATTTATTATACTATATTTTGCACTATATTTGAACTTCCATTGGTGGGAGTTTTACACCAAATTACACAAATTTGATCTCTCATTGTTAATTACAATGTATATTTCTAAAATTTTCTTGTTTTTACACTTATATTCTCAATATTTCCTTCTCTCTCTCTCTCTCTTCTTTTTTTTTTTTTTTTATCATCAACACTCTTTTAATTTTCACATCTATCTATAAAGACTATTTTTGTTCAAAATATTTGTTACAAGTGTCAAAAAGATATATTTATCTCACATATTTTTAAATAACCGAAATAAATAACTAATACAAAGTTAAACAAAAAATTTGAGGATTTTTTCAATGCACATTAGTAGAATATTTGGATGAAAATTATAATTAGAGACAAAGAATGTTAATTAATTGAAGGTTAAGAATGACAATACCATGAGGAAAACGTTGAGGCATAAAATCAGAAGAGAGCAATTATTGAAAACCTTTCTTTTAATTAAAATGTAGTGCACAAAAAAAATATTGTTGTGTGAATATAATTAGAATCATGCTACAATAACATAATCTCTGACATAATGTCACATGACATCATATTATTGAACAGTTTAAAATACAATCAATTTTTTCATCAAATCATATTTTGCAAATACTAATTCTGTCAAAGCAATTGCCAACATTTTTCTGTCAAAATGGCTTTACCCATATAATTATCCATTTTTATATTTGGCCCTTGTCCATTTAAGGTAGTTTTTTTTGGGGGGGAGGGGAGGAATATATTTTAGAATATTGATTTTTTGAAAAATATGTGGTTAAAAAATAAGATTTTTTTTTTTGGGTTTATGTGTAATTTTTTTTAATTGAAAAATGTAGTTATAAAAAGAAAGGGAAAAATACATTTTGAAGTAAAATGGAGCCCAAACAAGCGCTTGGTGTAAATGAATGGTGTTTGGTATAACACTATCCATTACTCTATATTTTGCACCATATTTGAGGTTTTATTGAAGGGGGATTTTACAACAAATTATACCACTTATTGAAGATGCCCTTAGGTTGGGTTTGTGGAATGTGTTACTTTAAATTCCCAACCTTTGCTTATCAAACAAGTACAAATATTTTATATGTTTTATAAATTTAAAAAAATTAGTGATGAAAGAATGTGTACCATCTAACAGCAGATATTAGGCATTAATATAAGAGCACCTTATCAGATTATCCTTTTAGCCTTTTCAATTATTCATTATTAAAAGCTTTTTAGACTTTTAAAAGTTTAAATACATTCATTTGAGATTTCTATAAATTTTTAAAAAGTCTCTAAAAGTCACAAGGTATTCAATTGAAACTTTTTAGAAATTTTTATAAGTCATGAGATATTTAAATAGACATTGACTTTTAGAGAATTATCTATTTACTGAAATTCTAGAGACTTTTTGGTGAAAAATATAAATAACAAATCTTTTAAAAAAATCTCTCATATACTCAGAGATTTTGTGAAGAATTCAAAGAGAAAAATGTCTTTTTTCTTTATATGCTACTGTTTCAAAATGTAGAATTTCTTGTAATCTATCTATTCTTCTTCTTCTTCCCTTTTTTTATTAATATAATTTGCGTTCTTACAAATTATTTTAATTTCATGCAAAAAAAAAAAATGATGAGGTTCTTAGAAATTGATCCAAAAGTTTTTTATAATTTTATTTATGTCAAAATTGAATGAATGGGCCGTGACTAGTGACTTTACCCAAAATTTTTTTGCAGGAATCATGATTCTCAAAAACGTTAATTAGGTAATAAAAAGTTTTTAAAAATCTTTAATCAAAGTTTATAGAAATCCATAGAAGTAATTTAAAAGTTCATAAAATCCACAAAAATCAACCAGCTAAAAAATTCCATAAAAGTCTTTAAAATTTCCAATTGAATGCACCCGCTACATTTATTGGTATTCTATAAGATGAAGGGCTGGGCCACCCATAATTTACATTCATTTTGTTTATACTGTTGGGTATTGACATCTAAAATTTAATTTCCAATTCCATAAATTTTAAGACTTGACAAATGTTAATATCTTTCCGTTTTAAAATAGCTATAGAGAATATACTATCTTAAAATAAACATAATTGTTATTAAAGTAAAAATGATTTTTACACTAATAAAATACATAAAGTGATATCATAATCAATGTCTATTTTAATAATTGTACACAATCACAACAATAAATTTTTTTTTTTTCAAATATTAAAACTTTGACTCTAAAATTTATAGCAGTTCTCGAAACAAAAGTTTAATTTTTGACAAGTAAAATTTGATTCTTAAATCATAACATTTAGCCCATGTATAACACCCATTATTTGGGAAATTAAAGCATTTTGAATAGTAATTTTTTGAAGAATTTGTGATTAAAAAGTTAAAAAAAAAATTATTGATTTATGTGTAGAATATTTCACTACAAGAATTTTATGTTTTCCCTACAAATATTTTTTGTAGTAATTTGTGAATAGTAATTTTGGGAAATTAAAGCATTTTGAATAGTAATTTTTTGAAGAATTTGTGATTAAAAAGTTAAAAAAAAAATTATTGATTTATGTGTAGAATATTTCACTACAAGAATTTTATGTTTTCCCTACAAATATTTTTTGTAGGGAAATGTAAGAATTTGTGGGGAAAAATCTTCGAAGACAAAAAATTTTTGTAGGCACATTTGTAAGCAAACATCGAGGGGATAGGTATTAGACGACAAATTTTTGAATTTTGTAGGCTAAAGTGTTTTCCTACGAACTCTTTTGAGACGAATACAATTTGTCACGTAAGGTGTCCCTGACAAAATTATTCGTCTACTAAAGTTAAGTTTGCCCACGAAAAGGTTTTGCTTTTCCCCACAAATTATGTCGTGGGATAAATCATGTTTTCCCTAAGAATAAATTTTTGTGTGGAAAGAATATTTGTAGGCTAAGATACATTTTTCCCAACAATTAAGAATTTGTGGCAACATGATAAAGATTATTTTGTGGGCTAAACCCTGTTTTGCTCTACAAATATTTGTTTGTAGGGAAAACATGTGTAGGCTATTATGAAATAATTCGTAGGAAGAAATTAAATTAAATTTTTTATATTTTATTTGTTATTTTATATTATAGTGATTTTTTTAGCCTTATTCAAAATAGTATAAAGATACAAAAAGACAATAAATTAATTAAGATATGTAGTGCCAATGAATATAACATTGAATCCAAAATATTTTAATCAAAACACAAATAAAACTCATTTACCAAGTATGATTAAATCTAAATTTAAAAAGAGTATAGCAAATATGCCCTATATCTATTATTATGCACCTAAGAAAATAAGTATTCGTCCCCATGATCTTCCTCATCAGCATTATTCTCTATCGACAATGATGTACATGGGGGTAAAACAAAGCCACGAACTTTACCACATAACTGGTGCATAGAATGATGCCAAGACTGTAATGTAGAATTGAATTATTGCTCAACAACCTTCATCTTATATTGCATCATTTGCTCCATCTTCACTCGAGCTGCATCGGCTACCTTTCGAGCAGCTCGTTTTGTTTCTAACTCCTTCTCTAAATTGTATACATTTGAAGATGTGCGAATGTCTCAAAGGCGACCGTCTCCTAACCCACGAATTTGACGTCCAAGCTTCATACCTAGAACGGACATCATAATTTTAATTCCGGCCACAGGATCATCTACATGTATCTCCTCCAAAGGGATATCTTCGGGAAGTTGTTGCTTCTTTGCCTTCTCTACAAGATATTCATGCTCTTTGACAATCATCTCATCCTACAAACACAAAAAATAGGTTTATGTAATGAGTATAAGAACTTGTACAAAGATAAATTTTGCTAACATAGAAAATCAAGTATGCATGTACATTGAATTTTCAAACAACACAGCTAGATTAATTGCTCTCCCCAGCTTTTCACTTTGTCAAGTGATTTATCATTGTCAGTGAAAAAAAGCTTCCCTTACCTTCAAACTTTTTTCGTTGCAATAAAAAAAACAAAAAAAAAAGGATCTCATCAAAAATCAGAATGAAACTTTGGTAGTTGATTTTGCATTCATCAGAAGCAAGCAGCCATTCTTCTATATCGTAATCATCTGTGACTATATTACCAGGGTAGAATAATATGCAAAGAAGCAGAGATACAAAATTGTCCAAGCCGAGAACTTACGATTTTTTGTTAGGATATAACAGTAACCATAACTATGATTTTGTGCGTTGATTACAAGCACTTGGAAAATAGTTCAAAATTTAATTTGAGATCATTCATACTGGATTCCAAGGAGTGACGAACACTACTGACATGTATTGCAACAGTTCAACTGTATTAAAATGTGTTCGAAAGCTTTGAATCTTAGCATTTCCTAACATTAAACATTAAAATTATCGTTAACTCCCATGAGTTATGAGTGCAAATATTTCATCTTTTGGTAGTGAGTAAACGTGGAAAACCAAAACTAAAAAATATAAGGAATCTAACCATATAGGAAATGCTCTCACAATTTTAAGGACCTGTTTGGACTTAACTTGAATCACTAAATATACTTCAACCAACTTGATGATTGGGGTACTTGGATTTACGAACTTACCTTGTTGCAATTTGGATTGAAGGAAGCTCTGTTATCCAAAAATCTTTGTATCAAAGGTGGCTTTGCCAGAGGACAGAACCTGACTAGAGAAAGGGAGACACCCTCACTTGGACAGAACCACCACAAAACCACGCTGAAAACCGCAAAAGAGAACCACCAATGCTCGAAAACAAGAAACCCAATCACAAATACATAAAAGCGCGATACAGAATAACAAATAATAAGTACAAGCCAAACAAACACAGTAGAACTCAAGAGAATCAAGCAGCCGTGGGATATTCTCTCACTAGATCTAATTAAACAAAGCTGAAAAATTAATTAAAGATTAAAACAAAGCTGATAGGCATACCTTGAAGACTGCTTGAAGAACAAAAAATCTGTGGCAAATGAAGAGATTGGGATTGTACAATAGGATCCACAAGAAACTTTCAGGGTAGTCAAATTGAATTAATTAGGTTTTGGTAGAAATGGATGATGAAATTAAGCCGAAAGCGGGAGTAATTTTTGGTGAAATTTTTTTGGAGGCAAATCGTGAGTATATGCGGCGTGGGTTTTTGCCTTTTTGGTGAAACTGTAGTAATTGGGGTTTTCAAACATAGGATTTGTTATTTTTTATTTTGTTAAAAAAATAGAGTATATATTTTTGGAGGCAAATAGAGTATATATTTTCATTTATTTATCTTTCACTTCAAATTACATTTTGAAGTGACTAAAATAAATAGTATAAGGAAATTTTTTCCTCTAATTTACAAATCAATAGTAGGATTGATTGGCATACCTTGAAGACGACTTGAAGAACTCAAAATTTGTAGTAGATTCAGCCGAAATTTTGTTGACCCAAAATCAATATTATGTTAAGAAAAAAATTAGATCGCAACCACGATATTCACAAGAAATTTTGAGGCTGAGAAAATTGGAATTAGGTTTGGGCGATTAAACTAAAGCGGCAAATTAAAGAGGGAAGAAATTATTTGGTGAAAAAGTTTTGGAGGCAAGGAAAGGGGAGAAACTTACGTGGGTCTATTGAGGATTTTTAATTTTTGAATTAGGTTTGTATTTTTTCTTTCTCTTTCATTTATCTTTTTAAACGTTCGTAATTCAAATAGAGGCTAAAAATAAGGGGAAAAAATCGAAATTTTTTTCCTCTAATTATTAGCCTACAAATATGTGAAATATTTTTGTCAGCCAAAAAATATATCTTGCCTGTCAAACATTTTGTTGGGAGAAAACATACATTTTTGTAGGCACAAATCCTATAATATTGAAAATTTCAAAGCAGATTATAGCCCTACAAAAAGTCATTTTGTGGGAAAAAGTGAACTGTAGTGTTTTATTGTGTGAATGTATGATGGAGAATCACACTATAACAAATAATTTTAAATTTTAAAGGTTGTCAAAACTCTTTTTACCTGTTGAGGTGTTTTTGACTTTTTAATAATAACTTTTATTTATAATTATTATAACACATTTTTTTAACCAAAAATAAATTTTGGGAGGCTTTTTAAACGATATCTAATACGATGCACCAATTCACCTAAAAAGATACAAGTAACGCCTAATCCTTTCATTTTTACATGTCCTACTCGAGTTAAATTTTCTAATAACCACTAAACTTATGTCCGTATCTTCAATTGCTCACTAAAATTTAAAATGTCGAATTTTGACCACTAAACTTATGCGAACATTGAAGGTTACTCACTGGCTTAATATCCATTTCAAACCTTTAACGAAATTGGTGACGTGGCTAAACGAATGCATATGTGGCGTCTTGCCACGTCGTTACCAACTTGACACGTAAGAAAGTATCTTTCATTGTTCACTAAATTTTGAAAAAGTCTTTGATTCCTCATTATACTTTGAAAAATGTCTTTGATCACTCATTGAACTTCCAGGTGGTCGAATTTTAGTCACTAAACTTACAAAAATGATGTTGACTTGTTGTTAGCTAAAAAAATGTGTACCGCAAACTCACGTGTCGTGTATAAGTAATAAAGTGGACAAATGAGTCAAGTTATCAATCCCATGATTTGTGATATTTTCGTTATTTTTGTAGAATTTTAAACTATTTTCATCATTTACAAAATTCAAATTTATTATGTGTTTGGTAGTTAGAATTAAATTAATTATTGTGTGATTTATCCACTTTATTACTTGTAAATCTGATTTTTGAAGTTGAAAGTTGGAATTCACGTGTGGGTGTAATTTTCACTTGTAATTTAGTTGATTAATGACATAGCCAAATGGAGGAAATGGTGGAAGATGGTCGGGTCACCCGACCATCTTTCCACAAGGGCCATTGACCCACTTTTAAAAAAAAAAAATTATTAAAAACCTTAAAAACAAGGAAAAACCAAATATACCCTCATTGATATTTTGAAAGAAGAGTGAAAAAGTTTCTCCAGACGACCGAATTTCTCAATTTCTGCAGACAATCAGATTTCTCCATTTTGTTGAAGAAGGTGAGCTCTTGAACCTAGATTAGATCCATTGTTTTTCAAGTTAGTTTTTTATGTTGTTCATTTCTTGAATCATTAACACTGTAGAAACTATAATTAGGCCGAAAATTGATCTGTAAATCAGTTGGGTTGGGGGAGAATTGCAGGCGGCAATCACCACTTGCAATTCAGGCGGCCATAGCCGCCTGCAATGTTTCTAGGCCACTTCTGGCATCTGCCCGAATATGTTCTGGATCCAGAGTTAGATTGTGGATCCACATGGATCCAAGACGCCCAGGAGCGGCCCAGAAGATAATTTGTTAATTTGTTTTTTAATATTTAATTATTGAATTGATTGTTTAATTAATATTTAATTATATATATGAATTGGTTAAGTAATATTTAATTATAATAATTTATTTAGTATTTCATTATTTAATTTAATTATTTATTTAATAGTTAATTATGTATTTATGAATTGGATAAGTATTATTTAGTTATTTATGTATTATTTAATTATAATTAGTTATTTAATAGTTAAGTATTTAATTATTATGTTTATGTAATATTTAATTATAACTAGTTAATTAATATGTAATTAATTAATTTAGTTATTTATTTGAATTGGTGAAGTAATATTTAATTGTTTATGTAATATTTAATATATAAATATTTAATTTAAGTGTTTATCTAATATTAAATTATTTAATTATTAAGTGGTTAAGTAATATGTAGTTATTTATGTAATATTTAATTATAATTATTTATTTAATAGTTAAGTATTTAATATTTAATTATTTATTGTTTGGTTAAGTAATATTTAGTTAATACTTAATTATTTCATTTAATTTTTTATTTAATGTAATATTTATTTATTTATTTATGAGTTCTAATAATTTGTTATTTATGTAGTATGTAATTATAATTAGTTATTTAATATTTAATTATGTAAATTAATTTTTTATTTAATATTTAATTATGTAATGTAATTGTTTATTTAATATTTAATTATTTAATTGGTTATATGATATTTAATTATTTATATATTATTTAATTGGTTATATAATATTTAATATTTAAGTAATAATTACTTATTTATGTAGAATGTAATTATAATTAGGTAGTTAATATTTAAGTATCTAACTTAACTGTTTATTTAATATTTAATTATTTAATTGGTTGTATAATATTTAATTATAATTATTTCATTTAATGTAATATATAATTATTTATTTACGACTTCGTTAAGTAATAATTAGTTATTTCTGTGGTATGCAATTATAATTAGTTAGTTAATATTTAATTATGTAAGTTAATTGGTTATATAATATTTAATTATAATTATTTCATTTAATTGTTTATTTAATGTAGTATGTAATTATTTCTTTATGAGTTCGTTAAGTAATAATTAGTTATTTATGTGGTATGTAATTACAATTAGTTAGTTAATATTTAATTATGTAAGTTAATTGTTTATTTATGTAATTTAATTGTTTATGTATTAATTAATTATTTAATTAGTTATATAATATTTAATTATAATTATATCATTTAATTTTTTATTTAATGTAATATATAATTATTTCTTTTTGAGTTCGTTAAGTAATAATTAGTTATTTATGTGGTATGTAATTATAATTAATTAGTTAATATTTAATTATGTAAGTTAATTGTTTATTTAATATTTAATTATGTAATTTAATTGTTTATGTAATATTTAATTATTTAATTGGCTATATAATATTTAATTATAATTATTTCATTTATTTTTTTTATTTAATGTAATATATAATTATTTCTTTTTGAGTTCGTTAAGTAATAATTAGTTATTTATGTGGTATGTAATTATAATTAGTTAGTCAATATTTAATTATGTAAGTTAATTGTTAATTTAATATTTAATTATGCATTTTAATTGTTTATTTAATATTTAATTGTTATGTAATATTTAATTATAATATTTCATTTAATTGTTTATTTAATGTAATATATAATTATTTATTTATGAGTTCGTCAAGTAATAATTTGTTATTTGTGTAGTATGTAATTATAATTACGTAGTTAATATTTAATTAATTAATTAATTATTTAAATTGGTTAAGAAATTAAGAAATGTCAAGTTGTTTATGTAATTTAATTGCTTATTTAATATTTAGTTATTTATTTTAATTGGTGAAGTAGTATTTAATTCTTTATGTTATTTATTTCTAACATTTGGAATTTTGCAGGATGGACTACTATCTGGACGACGCCATGAGATAGATTCCTGGTAAAGTTTCGTCAAACTGTAACTTTGTCAACTTTAAATGAGTACTTGATTTATTGGATGAGGAGCACGCAGATATATTGTGTCGTTCCTGCTTATGACCACTGCATGAGTTAAGTAGAATACAGTTTTTCGAGCAAATAGTGGATGCATTGCTTTGTCGGCTGCTTAAGTCCGTCGACAAAGATTCCCTCCGTTTTGATCTTGGGGGCAAGGTAGCTGAGTTCTCCATATCGGAGTTTGCCCTCATCACCGGATTGAGGTGTACAAGTGAAGAAGCAGCATGAGCTTGTATTTCGAGAAACAGTAGACTGCTTCATGCATATTTTGAGGGGCGAACGATACTGAGTTTAGCGTAGCTGGAAAAAGCATTCAGGGAACGCGACCAGATGTTTGACAAGTTGAAGTTAGGTTTGGTGCTTATCCTCAAGAGCGTGCTCGGGTGTCATCACAGGAAGACGTCGACGTTTTTCATTTGGAGGTTGTTGATGAGATTGATACATTCAACAACTATCCATGGGGATAGAGATGTTTTGTCGATACCCTACGCGTCTTTAGGAGGGTGTTTTCGATGCACAAGAGGGATAGGTCCGAGCAAAATTACAATGCGTATGGTCTGCCGTTGGCTTTGTAGGTAAATATTTAACGTAATGATTTTTTTTGATAAAATTCTATATAAAATAATTGTAATTGTTTCAAATATGGGTGTACGAGATTGTTCCTATCTTGGCTGACCGATATGCGATTAGATTGAAGACACGCTGTCTTCAGATGCATCGCTGGCAAGCACAATACAAGCCGCTCGCCAAACAAATATCAGCTCTCTTCGACGATCCCGATGTACGTATTATACTTTAGTTATTTATGTTGTGCATTTTCTTAAATTCTCGAAACATGGTAATTAACGCGGTAAAATGTCAATATGTCAGCTTGAAGTCCTCGCTGAGTTGATATCGTCGATCGAGGATGAGGGTCAGAGTTACACGCATGGCCTTTTTATTCAGGCGACGCTAAACGATCAAAGTCCCGAGCCCTACGTAGATGCAGACATGGTATGTTAATTTATTAATTATTGTTTTATTGTCAAATTAGCCAATTTTAAATAAGTTAATAGTTTGAAAATCATCTGTGTAGGAGTACGGTCCAGTTGATCGAAGATCACCTCCTTCGTCAATTAGATCACCATCGTCACTCAGGAAATTACCTCTGCCGTCGATGTCCATTGAATCACCTCCATCGTCGATGCCATCACCTCCATCATCGATGTAGATGCCATCACCTCTGTCGTCGATGTCATCACCTCCGCCGATGAGATCTCATTCTCCTCCATCCAGGCACCCATCCAGTGCATCTCCTATCCACGATGATTTGTACGTACTCCTATCTACATTTATGGCGAAAATACGAGCGGAGATATGAGGGGAGATAGGTGCCTTGCGAGAGGATGTAGGGGCACTACGACGAGATACGAGGGATGAGCTGGCTGCTCTACGTGAGGAGATAGAAGTGCTGGGACAAAGCGTGAGTGACGAGATGGTTAGTTTATGTAATGATTTGCAGCGCTATGCGGCCATGTATCAGACCTTGACGGTGAGGTCGCAGGGCTCCGAGGTGATATAGCGGGGCTACGAGGGGTGACAGACATAGTCACGGAGATGGTGATCGAGATCGAGGGAGGGTCACTCATTGTCGTAGGTAGATGATGCATTAGAGTCACTATGGGTGGAGGAGATAAGGGTGCCCGAGGCACGGCCATTTCATATCCAATGAGGTAAAGCCATTTCATATCCCCCTGATTTTGATTCCTTAGAATTGAAGCATACTACTACTTACATTTTTCTTAATTTTGATTTTTTTAACTTCTGTTTACTGCAGACTAGTGGCTCATTATACGGTGCATTGATAGGTTCAATTTTGGCTTTTAATGTTGCCGACTTCCTCGGTTAGTTTAACTATGAATTTTAGGCGTGAAGATTGGATTAATAATATTATATTTCCCCTGCTTAATATTTCCATTAATAATTGATGTATAGGAAGAAGAAAAGAGTTGATTCTTTCCTCTTCATTTTACCTCATTGGATCTCTGGTGACGTCCTTAGCACCTAATTTTGCTGTTCTGGTGATTCGTTTTCTTTACGGTATCGGAATTGGATTGGTAAGAAATCCCAGGAAATTTACAACTTCTGCAATTACTTATGCTTGAACATAGTTTATGTAATGTGTGCAACGTGGTTGCCCACATAACTAATGTAACACCCTACCTAACATGACTCAAGGGTAACTTTTCCAGAAAATAATTGTCTAGTTCAAAGTGAATTCCTGCTGTCTAATGATTCAAAGAAGAAAAATTTATTTAGACTAAAATAGGGCAGGTTTGAAATTGCTAGTTGGACGTTGATGCCTGAATTCATTCCAAATGAGTGAACTTGTTGCTATTGGAATTTCAATTTGTTCATCCTTTGTTTTCTCCCCATTAATAGGCAATGCATGCTGCTCCCATGTATATAGCTGAGACAACTCTAAGTCAGATTCGAGGACAACTAATTTCTCTCAAAGAATTTTTCATGGTCCTCAGGATGCTAGTAAGTGTTCCCTACTCCCTCTTTGGGCTGCCTTCAGTTTTTGAAGTATATCAACATATTTATCGATAAGTTAATAATAAAGGGTTGTAAATTATGATGGCTTAAATATCTTTATAGGTGGGTTATACAGTTGGTAGCCTTTCGGTTGAGACTGTTGCTGGTTGGCGTTACATGTATGGAGTTAGTAGCCCTTTATCACTTATAATGGGGATTGGAATGTGGTGGTTACCTGAATCACCTAGATGGATTCTACTACGTGCCATACAGGGAAAATGAAATGTTCAAAGTTTAAGAGAAAAAGCCATAACTTGCTTGTGTCGGTTAAGAAGTCAAAATATCAGTAATTCAGCTCCTAAACAAGTAGATGAAATAGTCCTCCTCTGATTTTATAAACATTCCTGACTGGCGCTTCTTTAATGTTGCAGGTTCGGTTTGAGCTTACATTCTTCAGTATTGGCAGAATTAAGTACTTCTTCATTTTACATCGGTTACCCTCTGTTATTTGGTAATAGGTAAAGTGTGCTGTTCCAATGGATCTTTCAAAGGTTTTGTACAAAGCCCAGTCTGAGTTCAAGTATGCTATGAAAAGCTACTGCATGGAGTATTATTTCAAAACAACTAACGATGGTACCTGATATATGCTATTGTAGCGAGCTACAGGGTATTCATGTCTAGATTTCATATCTTAATTATAAGTCTTTTTTGTCCAGGAAAAGTTGCTGATTGGAGTCAGACATTGATTGATCTGCAGCTCTCTTTTGGTGTGTGAGAGTTTGTGGTCTCTCTTTTCTCCTCTCTCTCCTTAAACAACAGTATTTCTTTTGTTATATCCTCTCTTATTGTGTGAATACTGTCAGGTGATTGCTACACAAAGTGCAAGCGATGTGGTTCTTGATTTACCAGAGGCCTACAAACTTTTAAGTGCAGTTGCTATTGCTCTGTCTAATTGTTCCAGGTTCAGCTATCATTGCACATTCTATTGATTTTCTTCCTGACTTTTATATTGATACCATGAATTACATTGGATACTTGTTTGATTCTTGTTTTTAACTTTAAGTTGTAAAAGTTTGATGTAAAACAAGGTGTATTTTACTTGGCTTTGAGACCATAGCTGAGGTTGGCTAGAGGTGGAAGGAGATAGGATTGTAAGACTACATTTGGTTCCATAGATTAGGTATGTATTCATAAATTAACATATTTTCTACATTTTGAATGCAGCATCCTAGAAGCTTTACGAGATTTCGATGTTGTAGTTTAGCCGTTCAGGTAACTTTATTCTTGAACTCAGCAAGTCCTTCGAAGAAATCTCTACATAGCTATTTGACAATATTTTCCTGCCCCTCCTTCAGGAGGCCCTACACTAGAACTTATGCATGTAAGGTATTTGTTTTGCAAATGGCATTTTACAAATAATCTTCCCTTTACTTTTTACGTTATGTCTTTTTAATCTAGTTTTTAATGGCTAATTATATTTTATATTGAATGAAATTTCAGTGAATATGATAAATCTCTAAAAGATAAAGATGATACGATGATAGCGACATTGGTAAGTAAAGTATATTTTATGTGTATTTTGTTTTGTTTGTTTATTTGTTTCTTTTATTTTTAATGACTATAACCATATTTTTTCATTCATTTCCTTTGTAGATTTCAATATAGATGATGCATCTATAGAAGGTTGATGAGAGATTTCATATGATACTTTGGTCCATATCTATTTGGTTGACAATAATATAAATCTTTTTTTTTTTTTTTTTTTTTGTATATTTTGAAATCATTTGTAGACTTTATTAATTATACAATGAAGCATTCTTTTTATAAAGTCGTGAGTTTTCTTTAATAAAGTATGTTACATTGTTGTACAAATGATAGCTCAACAATCTTTCAATGTTGTGAAATAAATTTAATTACAAACATTATTTGTTACGTAATAAATTGCACTACAAATGTTGAGTGTCTTAAAATATATTATGCAAAATACAAATGCATTGTAAATCATATTTCGCAACAAACATGACTTATCATTAAAGATATAACACTATGAGCATGTGCTATTGCAAAATAGAATAGGTAACCAAATTTATACTTTTAAAACAATATTTGCAACAAATAATTTTCTCGCAAAAATTTATTGCAATAATCGTTGCGACAAAATGATTTGTCGTCCTTCTAATTTTTCGTGACAAATATGAGTTGTGACGACATTATGGCGACGAATATGTTGTTGCTATTTCGTATTTTCTGGGTCAAACAAATAATGTTGCGAATTTATTAATGCGACGAATGAATGAAAATTGTCGCAAAATACATTCCGTGACTCATATAGCGCGACAATGCCCGCAACAAACATATTTTTGTCGCTAAATGACTTTTGTAACAAAATCTCAATTTTTGCGACAATATTTGTTTTGCCGCGAAATCACTTATTTTTTGTAGTGAACCCACTGACATTAGTGCCTTAGCTGTTGAAATGGAGTTGCCTACTTTGATCCCATTGAAAGGATCATGGATGCCATGGGGATCCTCATAGCACTTGGATGTTGTGGGAAGGACCCACTGACTATAGTGTTAGGTGGGGGGGGGGGGCTTCACTATAGCCACCTTATGTGAAGGAGGATGAGCTGACCAAATATAGGGAGAGGTATAGAATCTCTGATACCATAGAGTTATTTGCACCGACTAGTGATGAGGAGCTTGTTTTTCCAGGGAGGGCTACATTGCGGTTAGCGGGGTCATTTTCTCTGGAGGCACAAGGTTGTCTCTGCACCCACTCTTTTAGGTATCCTTAGGCAATACAACCTTGTCTCCACCTATCTTCTTCCAAATGCATAAGTCAGTTGCTAGGAGTCTTTCGTTTGTGGAAAAAAGCCAAGTGGACGGGAGAAGACATGCCTCCTTATGTATTCCAGACCCTATTCTAAGGAATTGTGCTATGGTGAGGATCATAAAGGGTAGGGCTGTAAGCAAAAATCGCCAAATTGGAAAATCAAATCGAAACCGCATTTTTGAAACTATCGGTTTGGTGCCACGTGGATCCGTCAACGAAATGGTTTTGAACCAAACCAAACCGGTCAAAAACGGTTTGGTTTAGGTTTGAGAAATTTTATTGCGGTTTAAAACGAAACTGGACAGGAGAAAAAATATATAAAAATTTAAAAAATAATTTTTCTAAATTGTAATTTGTAAGACTTTTGTGGTGAGCTTTTTATTTATTTTTAAATGAAACTCATATATTCCATAGGCTCTTAAACTGAAAGTCTGAAACGATTCAACAAGCAATTTCACGTTGTATTCCATATAAATTATTATCACCAAACAATCATCAACTTAAATAAATTGCATAGTACTCCAATGATTAAACAAACTTCAATCAAAATCAAAATTAAAATCCTACATTAAATTAGACATCCTTTAAAAAAATTATTGCAACTTTTGGTTCCATCGATTATAATTTGTAGAAATATGAAAAGTTTTGATCGGATCAATAACTATGTAATCAAAGTGAAAACAAAATAAAAATTTCGGATCTTAAAAATGAAATTATATATTGTAAATAAATTTATTAAGGTATAGATTTACCCAATATTCTAATTTGGATTGAGAATCAGTTAATCAAAGAATTATAAGAAGAGAGAAGAAAATGATCAAAGAGAATAATGAAAGTGTTGGGGTCTAAAATGAAAAAGGAACCCAATTATTTTTTATAAAAGTGATTGGAGATTGAATCATATATTTTACCAAATAAATAAAAATAAAAATCCTATGAGAACCGGACGGTTCTCATACTAGAACCAATAACTGGACCGGAACCGGTTGGTTCTTAATAATTTGTCCCAAAATCAAATTATTTTTTAGAATATCCGGAACCGAATCGACCGGTTCTAAATGGTTCCGGTCCGGTTCCACCGATTCTGGAAAGAAATGCCCACTCCTAAATTAATGGCATAAAAGTAGATATACAAAAAAAATACTATGAAATCGGTGGTTTAAAATTGGACGACAAGTAAAAAAAATATACGGCGAAACCGACGGTTTAAAATCGGACCAAATCGTTAGGTTTAGGTTTGAGTTTTTTTCAAACCGTTCAAAATGGTTTGGTTTAGGTTTGAGTTTTTCTCAAACCGGTGTAAACGGATTGGTTTGAAAATCTGTCAAAAATAGGTAAAATCGGACCGCTTACACCCCTAATAAGGGGTGGTACTTTACTAAACCTTAGGGTTCGCATGTGCCTTTTGTTTGGAATACTCCTACTTCGATTAAAAATTGAAAATCCTCCTGGTTCTGGATCAAGGGTTGATGCCAAAGAGTGGAGGGCGAGTATCACGAGTATAGTGAGTTTCGAGTTAACACATATCATATATTTATTTCGCACTGGAAGATAATATGTAATTATGTACTTCAATATTTTCTATCTTTTTTTTTTAGATTTTTTGTCTTCACATTTTTTCTTCTTAGTAACAAACTTCTCTATATTTGAGACCTTTCTATTCTTGGATGGACGTCTGTGTCTTCGAACTGCTAGAGGACTATGAAGTCCATTGTATTCACTAGGAGCTTTACAAAAGTCACTATCATTCGAAGTTGATAAATTTCTATTGACGAAAATTTATGAAAATGAGCAATAATTGATAAAAAAAAATTAGTAACGTTGTACATATTTTAGAAGTTGGGGATCAAGGAGTTACATTTGGAAGTTTAAGGACCTCAGTTGCAAATTTAAGGACTCATTAAAAGAGGAAATAGAGTTGCACAAGGAAATATTAAATGTCAGTTGACGAGCGTGTTTACTCACGAATTTTTATCCTACTTTTGATTTAATTACAAGTTAGATTCTATGAAAAGTGAACTTTTTTATGTGTTTATTCGTGTTGTTTTGTAAAAGTTGGAGATAGCATTGAAACAACAAGGGGACGACAAAATGGAATGATGACTCAAATAAGGAGAAAAGATGGAAAAAAAGGGCAAAACGTGCCACCAACAGAGTCCATAGTGCTGCGGCGTCGTGATGTGGGCGTCGCGGCTCCGCCTGTTACCAACAAAGATAGGAATTTTCGGTTTAAAAGACCCATTATAAAAAATCATATTCTAGCATGGACGAAATGTGGAGTATAAATAGACTTCTTGGAGACCCTTGGAAGGGTTGGACAATTTGGGGAGGCACAAGGACACCAAATGAGATCTACAATCAATTGGAGGCAATCAAAGAGAAGATTAGGAAGATTTAACTAAAAAAACTCAAGGAGGGAAACATAAAGGAACTCATTTTTGAAGGATTGACAAGAACAAGAAGGGATTTTGGTGCAAGATCTACTTTGTTCTTCTAAATCTTTACTTTAACCAGGTGATGTATTCTATAATTATTATTTCTATCTCTTTGTGTAGTATGAATAGCTAAATTCATTGTTAGGGCGAACATGTAACCTACTTGGAGAACATTTATGTTTTATATTCAAGATTCTAGTTTTTAATTTGTTATGTGTTGGTTTTATTATTGTATTAATGCTTTGAATGTTTTGGTCAAGTATTCAATGTTTTAGTTGAAAATAATTGCGTAGAGATGCGGATTATTTGTCTAGACCATATAATAAAACCCGGTAAATTGATATAATATGTAAAGATACCTATATTGACTATTGCGGTCGTGTATGAATTTTCAGAACCTTGTTTCGTTTAATTAAGATTAGTTTGCATAGAAATATGAAATTGACTTAATAAAATTGGATCAACGAGAACTCAAGAGGGGTAAGTTGAATATATTAGGAGAATTCAACCGAACACTACTTTAGTTCATTTATCTGGATATAAATTATAAAGGTGATCCAATAGGTGAAATGTTCCGCCCTAACATCCGTCTCATTGTTAAACTCCAATGTTGTTTTTGTGCACATCACACTTTAATTTTAAGCTCTCATTAGATTACAATATTCTTCACACAAAATTTGAGGTTACATTCATCAAATAGAGAAATTGAAATTAACTAGATTAGGCATTTAAGTATAGTTTTCGTGGGAACGATTATCCGGACTCTTTGATCCACTTTATTACTTGTTTGATATCGTACACTTGCGATACAAAATTCACAACATCAGCAAGTTGAGATATCTTGCTTGGACTAAAATTATGGTTCCCTATCCTCTTTCAACTCTATTTTAGACTTAATTTAGGTCTATAAATAAGAATCTTTCATTCAAAATTAGGAGAGGCTAGAGATACAATCTTGAGATAAGATTATACATCCAAATACAATAATTCTTCAAGATTTGTATCTCAATTTGGAATTTGAAGGTTGAAGAATATAATTGATCTGGAGATATATATGCTTGGAAGAGGAGATTGATGATCAATTGTAAGAAATTGGGCACCAAGGAACAACAATTGCTAGGATTTTTTTTCTCCATTCCTTGTATTGAACACGATGTTGTTTTTCATCTTTTTATTGTTTAATTTTTCAATTATAATTGGCTAAATAATTTATTGTTAGGATGAATGATGTAGTTTAGGTTAATATTTATTTAATTCAATAATTTTTGTCTATTTGATTATGTGTTAATTGCTTATTGTGTGTTTAATTATATTCAATTGCTTGATCACCAATTTTTTGATTTACGATTAATATTGAAACATAGAGGAGATATATTTGTCTAGTTCGTGTAATAAGTAAAATAAGTGTTATTAGAGATCATGAGATGATTATAAGCTATGCAATTTTGATAGAGTTCCTACAATTCAATGCTTTTACATGTATATGATTTACATAGAAATATAATAAATCAGGTATGTGAATATGGTTATTCTTGCATACTAACTAAATTGGTTAATTCAATTGTTAATACATATGAAAAGAGGCTGAATCATATTGTATTGATTGAATATTAGATGATGTAGGTAAAATCAGAATTCTTATTCACTTAATCCCAATAGTTCTACACAAATTAGGTTAATCCCAATAGTTCTACACAAATTAGGTTAATTCAATAAAGTTTTTATCACATTAGTTTAGATTGAAGCAAGAAGTGGAATAAAATTGAAAGTAAATATTAGTCTTTGTAAGAACGATTTCGGATTCAAAAATTTCACTTTATTACTTACATGATCCGTACATTTGCAGATTCAATCGAACATTGAACTTCATGTATTGACCACTATTTTTCTTCTCTCATATTTGCATAGTGATTCCTGATGAATTAAATTGATTTGAACTTTACTAGCTTTATGATGTTTTTGTAGGCATTAGACGGGGAAAAGATGGAAAGGGTTACTTGATGAATGAAAGTGTATTTTTATGTTATACACATTGATAAAGAGCATGGGTCGTGTTTTAAATAAGATTAGATGCAAGGTGTAAGGTTTAACGTCCAAAATAATTTATTTTATTTAGGCATTATACAATGCAAAAAACACAAAACATTGATCTCTTCGACATGTTTAACTAAACTAGGTATTTGCATAATGAGGAACAATTATTCAGGTATTACTTCAAAAATATATATGTTGATATCAAAAGAATTTTAGTTGTTGAAGTCACGACATAAGTTGCTATTTTGGAGTAATTTTAAGGAATTATTGTTTGATCTCGTGTAAATATTATTTATTTAGGTAAAAGTTGATGTTGAAAGTGATTTTGAAGAAAATGAACGAAAGCCGAGCTTAAAGGGATGGCTTCTATTTTTAATTCTAAGAAAGGAAACCCATTAGAGATGAATTGAAAAAAGAAAGGCTTGGATTGCAATTACGTTGGACTTGAGCTGACAAAAAAGGAGAAACCTGTTGGGAATTTACTTATCATGCACAGCGAAAAATTAAATAAATTTCAATTCCCATCAAAAGTTCTGCTTTGTGTTTAGATAGAAACTGTGATAGAAACTATACCTTAATTCAGATCTGCAAACTCCTTTGCTATTCCTGTAGTTCCAGCAATCTCGATTTGTCTCCCACAGCTGTCTAATTGTCCAGCCTCCAATAGACTTCACACAGGGAACAAGATTGAGAGAATTAGGGTTTTACTTTTCTTGTGCTAGCAAAAATAATGAAAATCCACCAACTAATTTCAAACCCTAGTAGCTTATTTATATAAGCCCAAAAGGGTTTGGCCCGTCCTACAATTTAACCCGGTCCAATATTTAATTAATCTAATTAATTAAATCCAGTCCATGAATTAATTAATTCGGGTCTATTAATAAGCGATCCAATTAATTAATTATCTAACGTTTGTCAATTAATTAATTGGCAGATCTCAATCTTCTAGTTCTCTTTTTGTGTGTGACCCATTAGGTTCCCAGTCACGATACCTAACGACGTGAATTATTATTTTGATCTAATCAAAATTAATAAATCAAAACACCCTTTTGATTTATCACTAATTCACATCCGTTGTCCCAGATTGACATCTAGCAATGTGTCAGGGCAATACATATGACGGAAAATGTCACGTGGTATGACAAAATCAAACTCGTTCGTTTATCGTGAAACTATAATCCCTTCGTCAATATGATCCGATCAATTACGAGATATGGATTGTGTCAATCTCGATTATCGATCATATCTTTCATTCCACTTATTAAGTCAATATAAGTCGAAAACTCCTTTTCAACTTATAGGTACACCTTGGCCAAGGATTTCGTTATCAACTTAACTGGATGAAATGTAGATCATAAACTCTTACTATCTAAGAGCGACGAATTCTCTATCATTCACAACCTTCATATGATTCTTGACATACCCGAATGATGCCGTATTATCGGCCCTTGACAGAGCAACTTCCAGCATCACCAAAGCATGACTGTCCCCACATAAGGTTCTATGATGATCTCAAGTCGAAGGATCAATTCCACTACCGAACGTTAGAGATTAACCACTGACAATCAGATAGTTATCCGTGTGAAATCTCTCAGCGGGTCTCCAATATTTTGTTCTATAACAAAACATTTACGTATTCATTTAAGTGTCACTACACTTTAACTTGTGAGATCAGCTACTTACTTCGCAAGTAAGGAATGTCACACGTGGTGGTCTTTCCGTAATAACGATATCCGTATCTCGTTATTACTTACGACCACGGATAATTTAAGATTCAATCATATGTAATTTGTATCTCACAATCACAACTCCTTGTGATTAACAAATTACCGAGATTTGAATCTACGGATTCTATTATTTAATATAATAGATCTTGCCATAATAAATGTATTAAACATATATCAAAAGTACTTATACTCAAAGTTGATTGGACCTAGAGCATAATACTTACAAACTTCCACTTGCACTAGATCCAATCACTTATGTATCTAATATCATAAGAGTTCACATGACGATCATGTTTATACTGTGACAATTCTTTGTCAGCGAATCTGCAATATTATCAATTGTGAGAATTGGTTCTTTCTTTACGTCATTTCTTTGTACTATCTATTTGATGAGATGGTACCGCCTCAACACTTGTTTGGATCATTGATGAGACCTTAGTTCCAACAATGTTAGGAACTATTCCAAGTTCATTAATGAACTTCTTGACCCATACTACAACATTTGTTGCTTCTAAAGCAATAGTGTATAAGACTCTCGCTATTGAATTAACGGTGATTTCCTGTTTGTAACCTTTCCAATACATCGTTTAAGAGTAAATCAATATCCTGATTGAGATTTGCTATCTTTCTAGTCTGACTAGAAGTTAACGTCAGTGTACTCATGAATTCTCAGTTCATTTTCTCCATATAAAATCTTCTCAAAATTTTTATTTTTGTAAATTGCGATGAATTAAGTAATCTTCTAGATCTATCTCTATAGATCAAGTTGCTTTTCATATATTTTTATGAAGAAATCTTTTAACAACCACAACTTCAACGATTGAAACGCAGGATGTCGTTCCTATTAATAATATCAGGAATGTGACAATACTCCCACTATTTTCTTGTAAACACACAACTCTTCACTTTTGATAAAATCAAACCTTTTGATTTTTCTATCAAATCAAAGATTTCAGCTCCAAGAGACCTACTTCAATCTATACAAGAATTGATTAAGCTAACATACTTTGTAAGCATATTTGGATTCAAAACTTTCGAGTCGTCTCATGCACACTTTCTCTTACAGGTTCCTGTTAAGGAATATAGTTTTGACATCCTTTTGCCATAACTCATAGTCATGGTATGTAGCTATTGCAAACAAAATCCGAATGGACCTTAGCATGGCTATAGACAAAAAAGATTCATCAAAGTCAACTCTGTCTTTGTTGTAATATTTTGCTATTAGCTTCGCTTTGTATGTTTGGACGTTTACATCCATGTTGACCCCTTTTACATAAACTCATTTACAACATATGGGTTCTATCCCATCAGGCAGTCGATCAAGGTTTAAACCTTGTTCACATACATCGAGTCTATATTGGATTTCATACATCGAGTCTATCTTGGATTTCATGGCCTTTCGCCATCTCCTTGAATCAACACTTGACTTTATTTTGTGTAACCAATAGGCTCATCATCCTCGATTAATAATGCTTGATTAGTAATCATGGACTCATACCTTCTAAGAGGTTGAATGATCCTATAAGATTTACATAGAGCTGATCCATCCTCAGAAGTCTCTACTTTCAAATTAGGAGTATGTCCCTCAACAGGTGTGAGATCACACTCAGATTTATTTACTTGGTCAACCATATCTGTGGATTCTTGAACTTCTTCAAGATCCATTCTACTCTCATTGTCCTCTCCTAGAATAAACTCTTCTCTAGGAGTTTAACATGTCTTGAGACGAACATCTTCTTCTCAATGAGATTATAGAATTGATATCCACTTTCACCTTTTGGATATCCCACAAATATTTATTTATTGAATTTAGCCTCAAACTTATCCGAATCAGCGCGTTTCATAAGCGTCACAGCCCCAGACTCCCATATTTAACAAGTTGGGCATTTCGCTCTTCCATAACTCGTATGGAGTTTTGTCGACTGACATAGATGAGACACGATTTAGTGTGTAGAACATTGCAATCAATGCATGGCCCCAAAATCTTTTGGAAGGTTTGCACGACCTATTAATTAATCGCACTATATCTAATAGTTTGCGATTCCTCCTTTCAGACACAACATTATGTTGTAGTGTATGTAAGGAGTTCACTGCAAGAGAATCACATTCTCTTTTAGATAATCTAAACTTTATCTTTAAGATATCTCCACCTCGTTCGGATCTTAGTGTGAGAATATCTTTACTAATTGTTTCTCTACTTCTAACTTGAATCCCTTAAACATTTCAAGAGTTTCATGTTTAAGTTTTATCAAACATACATGACCATTTCTGAAATAGTTATAGTAAGTGTGATAAGAGAAACTCATCTAGCATTAATCGGCATGGATCCACATACATCACAATGTTTTAGATCCAGCAATTGTGCAGACTTTTCACCTTTTAAGTAAAATGAGATTTGACCATTGTGCCTAATAGCCACAATCATATTTGTCAAATGATTCAAAATCAATTGATCCCAAATATACATCTGTATGTAATTAGTTGACCGAGTCTACAATGCTAGATTTAGGCGGTATTCAGATTATCACCTTTTATACTTCTAAATTTCTATACTTACTATAGAATACTCAGTATTTAGAATATAAATGTTATTTTGTAATTCACCATAACCATTAAGATAAAAGAGAACAACAATTGTCCTTAACATTAATATAATTTATGTCCAAATATGAAATTCAAATAATGTTCTGGTATTGATGAGTCCAAACTAACATTTCTCTAATTCAAATACTTAGTTTAAAGGCAACGATAAGAAGTATGCTTCTACAGACAATGCAGTAACATTTGCTCATTTTCAATGTGTAGGCCAACTTCTTCTTTGTGCAGTGGTCTACTTCCATTTAATTTCTGCATACTTATACAAATATGATATCCATATCTAGTATCTAATACCCAAGAAACTAGTGAAGTAGATATAGGTCTTACTCAAGTGGATTTGATAATGTCCTTATTTACTTTGACTATCTTAGCCATCTTAAATGCTTTCCTAAAGCCCTTTTAGACTTCTTCTTAATATCCTTAGAGGAATCAATGGCTTGCCCAATCATAACTTTGATATTGGGCTTAACAGTCTTAAACATCTTTAGCAACTCAATAAGTGTGCACTTGAGTTTATTATATCAAAATTCATAATTCAGTATAAATAACTCTCTGACAGAAATTATAGAACTAAGTCAACACTTGGTTCATGGTTCATGAATGAATCCAATCGGGACAATTTCTCAATTACAATAATCTTCAGCACTTGAGCACCGACTGAAGATTCCTCTCTCATTTTGCACTGGTATAGTTGTTTGGAAGTCTCATATCCTTCCACACATGATTATTATCATACAACTCTTTGAAATGAAAAATCATGTGTTAGCATCTATACTCTTATTTTGCTTTTGTAACACATGTGACGTAGTTGCAAGTATCATACATATTGCAGTACTATCTTCATCTCCGTGTTTATTATAGTAGCCACATTTTCCTTAGTTGAGTCATCAATAGGTGTCTCTGGAAAAGCTACTTAAGGACATAACCAATTTTCTCATACCTAAGAACAATTCTCATACCTGAGAACAATTCTCATATTGCAGTGTCAATCAAGAAAGTTTGATTTGGTTATTGGCATCTAGTATACCACATATGGTTACTCATGATTCAATAAACATAAATGACGAAAAGTAAAAGAATAATATATATATATATATATATATATATATATATATATATATATAAAATGCATCAATTAATTTAATATGATCTTTTATAAAATTAATTGTGCTCCTACTATTTAACTCAAATTTATGACCCTCTCGCATAAATTTGTGGAATCCATACTTGACTCCTAGTGGGCTGAGATCTCATTTGTTATATTAAGACCTTAAGTGTACTCAACAAACCTTAATAAAACATTTGAGTAGATACTGTTATCAATTGTATCTCCATACAACTCCCAGATCATTAAGCTGACAACTCATTGTCTTCACACATCTTATGTGTTAGCTTAACATGCCTCTAAAATTTATCTCCTTGAGTGTACTCAACAAAAGATAATTTTAGTTAAGTCGAACCCATCGTTCAGAAATATCGAATATTTCATAGTGTCAAACATATCCCTAATAGACCAGCCTTGAGTGTACTCAACAAGTTGAGACGATTTAGGACTCTCGTTTTTCACTATAATGATGGAAGACTAATTATAAAACAACTTAATATTTTAGTGAGGGGTTTATCATGCATACGTCTCATCAATATAATATATATATATATATATATATATATATATATATATATATAATTATGCATCAAACATGCAAATAAACATACATATAATAGTGTGGATGATTATGGACTAATTCTATCTAGTCTTCCTGAGCCAAAAGGAAGACTAATTGGTCAATTCTTAGGGGGTATTGCATTGAATCACTATCAATGTGCCATCTCCATGATCTCCTCCTCTTCCTGTGTCTTCAATTAGATCAGCTACAACTTGTATCCTATACTAGTTGGCACGCAGACCTAAATGAAAATTGGACTCGTAGGCCCACAATAATAATAACGGACTCGCAGGTCCAAAACCATTGAGATCTCGCAGGCCCTATAATAATTACAATAGCAACGGGCTCGCAGGCCCAAAACAATTAAGAGCTCGCAGGCCCCAAAAAAACAACAGAAATTAAGCCATTCATTCAATACATCCACATGGTCGAGTCCATAATCATCCACTAATAAACATTTATCATGTTTCCTATATAATATCTAATATTATATGTAAGTCTGTTTCAAGAATCTAGCAATTAAAGGTCGTCTAAATTATTTAGACAAATGGATCGGAAACAATTAAATAACTAATTAATCATATTAATCAATTAATTTAATTAGCGGGTCTATTTAATTAAAATCAAATTTTAATTGAATACCGAAATAGAGTCCAACTCTAATATCATAATATAGGGCGGAATTATTTAATTAAAATCAAATTTTAATTAACTAGCAAAATTAGAGTCCAACTCTAATTCCACGATTTAGGGCGAACATATTTAATTAAAATCAAATTTTAATTAAATATCAAATTAGAGTCCAACTCTAATTCCAAGAAGAATTTTTAGGGCGAAACAATTTAATTAAAATCTAATTTTAATTAAACGTCAAATTAGAATCCAATTCTAATTTCAAGAACAAATTAGGACGAATTATTTAATTAAAATCATATTTTAATCAAATACTAAATTAGAGTCAAAATCTAATTAAAAGAATAAATTTTAGGGCGAGACAATTTAATTAAAATCAAATTCTAATGAAATGTCAAATTAGAATCAAATTCTAATTTCAATAGTACATTGGGGAGAATTATTTAATTAAAATCAAATTTTAATTAAATACTAAATTAAAGTCAAACTATAATTTAAATTGAATTAAAATTTTAATTTAGGATAAAATTCCTAAATAAAATAAAATTCTATTAAGAGTCAAAATTTAATATTTAAGTTAAAATCTAATTTTAACGAAAATATAAAATCGTCAATTTTGAATAAAATTTTAATTGGGTCAAAATTATAACATAGGTCAAACCCCATTTGAAAATACAATGTAAAAAACATTTTAATATTAAAATTCAAAACCTCTTTTGAAAATTGTAAAATTGACCCCTGATTTAAAATTAAAAACTGAGCCTCCCAATTTCTTAAATTTGTGGAACAGGCCCTTCATTTCAAAATTACAAACTTGACCCTCCTTTAATAATTGCAATCTAACCCTAAAATTATATTGCAAGCAGGGGCTAGCAATTTCTGGATTTGCGTTAGAGACCCCCGTCCTCTTAATTGCAGGAAGCCCCTTGAAATTTCATAAATTGTAGTGAAAGCCCCCGTCCCCAAAATTCTCCCCAAACTGAAAACCCTAGAGAATTCCGGTGCCGCCCGATTGTATACCCCAGGCTCGCCTCCCTCTTTTCTCCTTTTCTTCGCGGCGACGACCTGTGCCACCCACTCCAGCGCTGCAGCGACGTTGCGCGCCGCTGCAGTTCACAGCAGCAACCACGTTGCAAGCAGCCCGCTGCTGCAGGGTGCAGCAACTGCAACTGTAGCGTGGTGCAGCGCTGCCGCTCGTCGCGATCAAATTTTTTATTTTTTTTTTCAAAAACAGATTTTTCAAAATTAGATTTTTGAAAATAAAATTAATCTCTAATTGCTAGATTCAAGAAAAATAATCACAATCAACTTTTGATTGATTTAACATGCAAAACAATTTCTAACAAGCACAAAGCAGGCTCTAATACCACTGTTGGGAATTTACTTATCATGCACAGCGGAAAATTAAATAAATATTAATTCCCATTCAATGATCTGCTTTGTGTTTAGATAGAAACTGTGATAGAAACTATACCTTAATTCAGATCTGCAAACTCTTTTGCTATTCCTGTAGTTCCAACAATCCCGATCTGCCTCCCACAGCTGTCCAATTGTCCAGCCACCAATGGAATCCACACAGGGAACAAGATTGAGAGAATTAGGGTTTTACGTTTCTTGTGCTAGCAAGAATAATGAAAATCCATCAACTAATCTCAAACCCTAGTAGCTTATTTATATAAGCCCAAAAGTGCTTGGCCTGTCCTACAATTTAATCCGGTCCAATATTTAATTAATCTAATTAATTAAATTCGGTCCATGAATTAATTAATCCAATTAATTAATTCGGGCCTATTAATAAGCGATCCAATTAATTAATTATCCAACGTTTGTCAATTAATTAATTGACAGATCTCAATCTTCTAGTTCTCCTTTTGTGTGTGACCTATTAGGTTCCCAGTCACGATGCCTAATGACGTGAACTATTATTTTGATCTAATCAAAATTGATAAATCAAAAGGATGATAAATCAAAACATCCTTTTGATTTATCACTAATTCACATCCATTGTCCCAGATTGACATCTAGCATTGTGTCAGGACAATACATGTGACGAGAAATGTCACGTGGTATGACAAAATCAAACTCGTTCGTTTATCGTGAAACTATAATCCCTTCGTGAATATGATCCGATCAATTACGAGATATGGATTGTGTCAATCTCGATTATCGATCATATCTTTCATTCCACTTATTAAGTCAATGTAAGTCGAAAACTCCTTTTCGACTTATAGGTACACCTTGGCCAATGATTTCGTTATCAACTTAATTGGATGAAATGTAGATCATAAACTCTTACTATCTAAGAGCGACGAATCCTCTATTGATCATTCACAACCTTCATATGATTCTTGGCATACTCGAATGATGCCGTATTAGCGGCCCTTGACAGAGCAACTTCCAGTATCACCAAAGCATGACTGTCCCCATATAAGGTATTATGATGATCTCAAGTCGAATGATCAATTCCACTACCGAACGTTAGAGATTGACCACGGACACTCAGATAGTTATCCATGTGGAATCTCTCAGCGGGTCTCCAATATTTTGTTCTATAACAAAATATTTAAGTGTTCATTTAAAAGGGTTGCACCTCAACAACATTTAGGCAAGAGATCGATCATCTTCTGGAATCCAATTCTGAAGAGGTACCACCGCTCCCATTTTGTCCGCCATAACTCTTTCTTATTCAACCACTACTAAAAAACAGCTTTTGATCACCTACGGAAAATTACCAACGTCCGTTGGTAATTAGCAACGGATTACCCGTTGGTACAAGTAATTCACTTTTAACTACAATAATTAGTAACGGATTTTTCATTGGTAACGACAATATCTCTTTACCAACGGATATTCTGTGCCTCATGTAACCGTTTAACATTTGCATATTTCATCTACGGATATTTCGTAGGTGACGTACCAAATATTACCAATGGATGCAATCGTTGGTAATTAGCAACAGATTATCCATTGGTAAAAGTAATTCACTTTTAACTACGATAATTAGCAATGAAATGTCCGTTGGTAACGATCATATCTCTTTACCAACAAATATTCCGTAGGTGATATTCCTAAAATTACCAATGGATGCAATTTCATTGGTAAAGTGGTTGTTCTTCTCCAACGGATATTTCGTGCCTAATGTTATTGTTTAATACACATACCATTTACCAACAATAATTTCGTAGGTGGCGTAATTTAACTTTTTTCTAAAAATTGTATCAACCTTTCATCTACAGATTGTCCATGGGTAAAAGGGTGTTCATATTACCAACGGAATTGTTGTTGCTAATATTAATCAATTTCAATTTGAAATCTTATCCCACATCGGAAGTTCACAACAAAGTTTTTGGAGTTACCCTCAATAAATTTGTGGTTTAGTAAGCGATTAAAATTTTTTTTGGGGCTTTCAGTTCAGTTGACTAAAAGTTAAAAAATTATAATTATTAAATAAATAATAAATCAATAAATAAATAATTTTTTCACCACGCCTCACACCTATACGGCTATTTATAACATTTATTTTTACAAATTGTAATGGTAGATATTTACAAACGGAAAGTCGGTTGGTAATGGTTAAGATTGTTACCAATGAAAAATTCATTGATAAAAGATTTACACTTTACCAACGGAAAATTCGTTAGTAAAAGATTTACTCTTTACCTACGGCGCGATCCGTTGGTAATTATCAACGACCCTCAAAAATAGTAATGGATTTGTAGTTGCTAATATTTCGTTGATAAAGAGTAATAGCAACGGATATCGTGGTTTCAGGAATGAAAAATTCGTGCCTAAAGCTATGTTTTTTTAGTAGTGAGCGCTGCTCTCACTCATTCTCTGCAGTCTTCTTCTTCTTTTTTTTTTTTTTAAAAAAATTTCTCTCTAAGATGTGTAGGATTAAGACATAAGGGCCAAAAAATCTTAACAAGTATTTATATTTGGATAAAGGACTGGAGAGTGGTGGTTGTGGGAATATGGGATAGGTGGGAGAGAAAGAGTTATTTTTTTTTTCAATTTTTAATTATTTATTTAAGACTTGTTTGCAAATTTTTAAAAAATTTAGGACTACTATTAATTTAGTTCTCTATTTTTTCTTCTTTTCTTTTTGTTTTATATAAATAGGAGGATATATTCGTCAATGTTTTAAAAATTGACCCGGACATCGGCCCGAAAAAAGAAAAGGGTCGAATGGTCTAATTGGAGTTGACCCGGGGTCGAACCGAATATCAAAATTAAATAAATAAATACTCCAACAAACTATAAAATATCAAAGTAAATTTTAGTATTACTAATTCAAAGTAAATAAAAATCGATATTTGTCAGTTAGATTTATTATCCTATTATTTATTTTAAAATATCAAAAACTAACCATTAATGTGTTTAAAATAATTTTCTTTGTTCAATTGAAATTATTTGTGATTTGGGGGCCAAAATTTCTTTAATAGAAAGAAGTGAACAATTATTAAATATATAAAATTGCAAAAGGTTACATAACCTATCCCACAATGGAATTTGAGGAAAACTTTATGACTCTTCTCTTTTAAAACCAACACTTGGATTGGAAGGAATGCAACATTGGACCTGCCAATGCTTGAGCCAATTTATCAAGTTAATTTTAATTTTAATTTTTTGAAAAAAAAAAAAAAACCCTTATTAACTGGTAAATCCGGGGATCGGTTTTTCGGTTAAAAGGATCGGTTTAGCGGGCATTTATTGACTTTTTCATTTCCGGTTAATATGTTGTGATCGAACCGGATTTAGACCGGTTCCCCATATTTTCGGTTGAACTAGCTGGTCCGGTCTTATTATCAATATATTGATACACGTTATTCACAAGGCTTTATTGAGAAAATGGAAGAAATGGAGTCTTTTGCTCCTCAAAAGTAATATATCGGATTTTCAGCCAATTTGAGAAGCTAAAGGGTATTTGCAATTGGTCCAAAAGAATAGGGAGATTTTGCTCTAATAAGCCAAAAAAAATCACTTACTATGAATTTCGTGTTAATTAGCGGGCCAAATAATGGATCAGTTAGCTGCAGAGAACGATAATAATTGATCCTAGAGAACTTCTGTTAATACTTTTGGACGGAATCACTTTGGGCAAAATTTTGTTCGAACCTTGTATATAATCATGGGGAAAAAATTCAAGATAAAGACATGAGCAGGGATTATTTGACGCGGGCTAAAATTGATAAAACGAATCTGATTTTAGTGTTGGTGAAATAGCAAAGGAAAAGAGAACACATCTAGTATATGAACAAAAATATTGACACCAAATTTTTGAGAGGAGCTCACTTTTGACACAAAGATGTTGGATTTTATGAGATGTGAACATCAAGTGCACGTTTGGTGCATCTTTGGTGCACATTTGTTGTAAACATGCTCTCAAATCATGGTTATGGAGATTTCAGTCTGAAACCCGAACAATTTTGGGGGGAAAGTTGATGAAGATGAAGATGAAGCTATGAGTAACTTAGACTAAACTGGTGATCAATCTGATTTTAGAGTTGAAAATGTAGAAAAATATTGGAAGAAACGGTGAAAATAGTGTAGGAAAAGGAAATGCTTCTGCCTCTAGATGGCGGTGGATGACTTCTATCATTTCCATCACTGCGTCGCAGTGGAGAAACGATGTACTTTGACAGGTGATTAATCACATGTGAGGAGAAAGAGTACTATTGCCACTAGTGTTGTAAAAGTCGCAACGCGACAAAAACGTCAAGCCAGGTGGTTTGGCATCTTATTTAGATGTCAATGACAATCATTGATCACTAATGCTTGTCTAGGTGCACATTATTTTCTTTTTAATTTTTTTTTTACAATTCTTTTAAATTAAAATATAAAGGCTAATTCATTAACTTCATCTGTCATAAATTTAAAACAATTGCTTGAAGTCTTAAATGAAGGAAAACACTCAAAAGTAAAGAGATGAGCCTGGGGTTTTTCATTTTTTTACACTGGGTCCGTACTCCAGAGTGGGGTTGCCATACCGAAATAGACAAACCTAGCATCTTCATACTAGAAGAGTGGTTAATGAGTCAATGACATTGGGTCCACACTGGGGTTATCTCTAGTGCACACTATCAATTTTACCAATTTTTATGTATAAAATGGGGTTGGAAGGTGGATAAAGGAAAATATAATATAGTTAGTGTATTTGTGATCATTATAATAGTCATTCATGAATTTGGCATCTTTGATCAGTATAATATTCATTCAGGAAATTGTGTTCTTTTCACACTAAAGAAATACGAAAAATGGGAAAACTTGGGGTATTTACGTTTATAGTAATTTTGTCTGCATCTTAGTCCTATTTTATTTTAGCACACTTAACCCCAATGTTTATAAATTTTATATTGTTTCTATTTTTTAGGCACCAATGGAAGAAGGTGATTCTTTAACCATATCTAAATACAATGCTAGTCAACTCAAAAGAGATTTCGGAGATACTGGATGGGAAACCGCGGTTTCGGTAGATCTAAACAATCTTAATAATGTGAAATGAATATTAGGGGAGGAATTTCTAAGCATAAACTTCACCTAGCGGGAATCAAGGGAAGAGGTGTGACATCATGCCTAAAGCAATTGAAGAACAAAAAGCTAAGTGTGTTGAGACGATTCAAGGGACCAAGTCTAAGAAAATAGAGAAACCATTGAATGATGCTAAGTTGAGGGACAATGTGAATATATCTTTGCCTACAATAGATGAAGAAGAAGATGGTGAAATTGCTATTATTGAAAGGGACTAGGAAATGGCCTATTAATGTGGGACCAATGGATCAATTTGCAAGGTCTATCAATGTCAATGATGCTCCTATGAATGCAAATAAGAAATTGAGACAACAAAATATGAATGATGCAATTACTAAGAAAATGATATTATAGGTTCATCGATATTTGGCAAGATGGGTTTATGAAGCCTGAATTCCTTTTAATGTCATTGACAATGATAAGTTTAAACTATTAGTGGAAGCTCTTGGTCAATATAGACCGGGTGACATTCCTCCTTCCCAATATCAACTAAGGGACCCACTTTTGAAAGTAGAGGTGGAGAGGACAAAAGAAACTTTAAATAAGCAAGAGGGAGAGTGAAAAATAATGGGTGTTCAATCATGACCAATGCTTGGAGTGATAGAAAAAGAAGAAGTATCATGAATTTGTGCGTGAATTGTAAATTGGAGATCACATTTATTTCATCAAATGAAGCTCATACAGTTAGTATATATATGGCTATGTCAATGATTGTCTTAAAAATGTTGGAGTTGAAAATATGGTTCAAGTTGTAACTGACAATGCTTCCAATAATATGGCCGCCGCAAAATTGTTGGAATTACGAAGGCCTAACATATTTTGGACATCATGTGCCACTCACACTTTAAACCTGCTTGAAGGAATCTCTAAACTTCCTAACTTCAAGAGAGTGATTAACAAGGCAAAATCATTCATTATTTTCATTTATGCACATCACAAGACTTTGGCACATTGATGAGAAAGTTCACAAAAAAGAGATAGACTGGCCGGGAGTCACTAAATTTGCATCCTCGTTTTTAACATTGCAAAGTTTGCTTGATAAAATAAATAATAGTTGAGAAGTATGATGAGTAGCAATGAATGGGATAAGACGGAATGGTCTAAGTCTAGAAAGGGAAAAAAAAGGCATTTAATATTGTTGTTCCGAATGATTTTTGGAACATGATATACTTGTGTTTGAAGGTATTCACTCCACTAGTGAAAGTTCTTAGACTTGTTGATGGAGAAGAAAAATATTCAATGGGCTTTGTTCATGGAGAGCTACTAAAGGCAAAGAATGACATTGCAAAGACATTGAAGAGGCCAATCTTGGACATTATTGATGCTAAAAGAAAGGGTCGCCTTGATAGTCCACTTCATACAACGGTTTATTTTTTGAATCCGTTCTATTTCTTCAAGAATCCATGTATCAAAGATGATTCATTCATGATAAATAATTTGATTGCTTGTGTTGAGAAATTCTTTACTAATGATCAAATGCAACATAATATGATGAATATTGAGTTGCAAAGATATGTCCAAAAGGAAGGTTCATTTGGAAGGAAGCTTGCAATAAATGCATGTAAGAACAATGATGAAAATTATAATCTGGGTATGTTAACATTTTACACTTTCTCTCGTATCAATAATTTATTATATTTTATATATGATTATATAAATATTAAATAACATGTTTGTTTGTTTCATTTATATTTATTAGTGAGTTGGTGGGATTTTTATGGGAATGAAACACCAAATTTGAAGACCATGGCAAAAAGGATACTAGGTTTGACTACTAGTTCATCCAATTGTGAAAGAAGCTCAAGTTCTTTTGAAGGGGCAAGTATTAATTAGTTGTTACATTTTACTTACTAACGAGTAATCAATAATTACTTGAATATGTTTTGCTCCATCAAATGTACCTTTCCTCTTTCTTTCTTTCTTTTTTAAAAAAAATTATTTATTATAGATACACACAAATACGGAATAGACTTGAAACTACCGGGATGAACAATCTTGTCTATGTCCAATTTAATGCAAGGTTGACAAACAAGGAGAGGGGGAAGGGTAAAATAGAGACTCTATTAGCAAGTGATGCAACTAATGCAAAATCTTAGATTGTAGAGGACTTTGATGATGAGGAGTATGATGGGATGAAAAATGATATCTCACAACCTTCAAGATGTACTAGAAATGTTCAAAATGAAATAAGGGAGCCTAATGGGAAGGATTTTGTATTGGACGACATGAAGAATGAATTAAATGAAAAAGAGGATATTTAATTGAAGTCTGATAAAGAGTTAGATAAGTTTTAAGTTCTATACTATTTATTAACTATTTAGTATTTACATTTGAAATTTATCTTTAATTTTCAATTTTGTACTAAATTCTTTATACTCCTAATCACCAAAGTAATCTAAATAGAAGAGATACTAATTATGTCTACAACAATTAGTTTCAAGAACATATTTCGCTGCACCATCTTAAGATTTTATTTTTTATTTTTTTTGGGAAAAAAATTAAATAAATTGTGAGGTGCCTAAAACTCTTTTTTAACCTAAAAATTTATCGATTGATTTCTAAGTTAAAATTAACAATTCATTTTAATTATATATTCCTCAAAATTTGCTAAAAATTTAATTTAAATCTTCATCAAGCAAGGCTATTTACCTCTCTCTACACATCACATATACTTGCAAAATTTGACGTGTCTCCACACAAACCCCTCTTCAATACATGCAACCTTTGCATGTCAAGCTCTCCACCACGTGACACCCCGTTTCCAACACGTACCCCTCTTCCCTTTCTATATAATTCTGCATTCAATTCGCTAATCTTCAATATTTCCAGCTTTTGCTTCAATAATTTTCACTTATTTTGCACAATTAATTTTCATTGACGACTTCAGGTTCGCAAAAATGACCGAGCAGTACCTCGATAGGCAGCAGCAACACTACCAGACTCAGCAGCCGCGGTCCCATCAGATAGTGAAAGCCGTCACCGCTGCAACTGCTGGTGGTTCTCTCCTAGTCCTGTCTGGCTTGACTCTGGCCGGAACTGTGATTGCTCTCGCTCTAGCCACTCCTTTGCTTGTAATTTTCAGTCCGGTGCTGGTGCCGGCAGCCATAACGATTTTCTTGGTGGGCTCGGGTTTCCTTGCTTCTGGTGGATTTGGAGTGGCTGCTTTTAGTGTTCTGTCGTGGATTTACCGATACGTCACCGGAGAACACCCTCCTGGTGAGGAGCAGCTTGATCAGGCGCAGATGAAGCTGTCTACTAAGGCTCGGGAGATGAAGAATAAGGCGGAGCAGTTCGGGCAGCAGCATACCGGTTCACAAGCTTCCTGAGCTTGAAGAATCCTGGATTTGGAGGAATTAATGAATGGTTTTGTTAATTTCTGTCTGTTTCTTAAAATTTTTAGGTGTTCTTGAATCGTTGTTTTTGTGACTTTAAGGTAACCTTTGTTAGTGCTTGTGCTTGTATGAAAAACTCAATAAATTTTGAATTTAGTATCGAAAATTAAGCTCATCTTCTATTTTGTCTCAATTATTATTTTTTTTAACTGAATGTTAAGTTTGATTTGATTTTTAGTACCAAGGTTGCACTTCGCATCTGAAATACAAATGCAGTAATGGGGGTGAAATTGAGGGAGGGGGGGGGGGGGGGGGATCCAACTCTAAAAAATACAAATGAGGCAAAATTGTAGGATAAAATTCCATTAAATTTTGTACTTGAAATTTTGGAAAATGGCAGTTCAGTCACAATCTGGCATTCGGAATTTTGAGGTGGCAGTTCACTTTTTTCTTCAAGTACAATTTTGAATTAAAAAATAAAAAAAAATAAAAAAAATTAGAAAAGGATGCCTGGGATGATTTTTAAAATGGATAAAATTGGCTTTTGAGACGATAGAATTTATCTTCTACTCCCAAGTCCCAACGGGTTGACAAAAACTTTTTGTTGTTTGTGGCAAAAAAAATTTAGGATTCGTTTGATAGTCTCTTATTTTTCCTACTTTTGGATTGTTTGATTGGTCAAATTTTCTATTAAAAATGTTTTCCACTTTTTGAAATTTTCCTTAATTTCAAAGAATTCATTTTCCCACCTTTTCGGTGGGAATTGAAATTCCACTTTTTTTTTTTTTTTTTTTTATTATAACAATATAAACAAATTCTAAAATAAAATGTAAAAAAATTTATCCCATTAATTGACAAATTTCATGTAAAACAAAACCAAACGAACACAAAAAATATTCCAATTTTAATTTTTTTTTTGGCAATCTAAACAAATTTTATCCCCAATGGTGAGAAAATTTATTCCTTTAATTGACAATTTTCATGAAAAATAAAGTTAAACAGACACCAAAATTATTATATTTTTCAGGTGAAAAATTATACCAATGAAACACCTTTAATTACAATTCTCAGTAAAACAAATTCTAGACAATTCAATTCCATGTAATTCATTTTATTTCCAACCCAATTTTATTTTTCTATCAAACGGACATTTAGTTATGATTTTCTGGATGATCAGGACTGTTTGAGATCAATATTGATAATATAATTCGACCCAACGTGAAATAATGCTCCTCTCGTCGACCACAAATTCAAGGCCTCCAATTTCATTGAAAGACGGGAAGTAAGAATTGTAAATTTTTGGTGGTTAAAGTTGTTTACTTTTTCTATTTTAATTTACCGATTTTTCATTTAGTATTACGTATTAATATTTTTTTATTTTTTTTAAAGGTAGTCATATTTTAAAACAATAATAGTAAAGCCGCTCGATTCGAATAAACAATCATAGCTTTGTTTCATACAAATCACTTTTCACATAGAAAAAGGGTGTGCGACCAAGCAAGTTATCCAAAATATGAGAAGGTGAACATATCAAAATATTTTCTTAAATCCAATTTGATATTCAATGTTATAATCATTTTTATGAACACATATGTTGAAAAATATTTAATGATTTATCTTGTATAAATATTTTCAAATATTAACTTTTCGCAAGTAAAAACTCGAGAGGTACTAGTAATGCTTATAATGAATGAGGGAGTCTGATAAGGAGGAATTTGTATTGGATGACACAGAGATTGAATTAGATGAAGAAGACGATATTGAATTGGAGTTCGATAAAAAAATTAGATAAAATTTAAGTTCCTGTACTATTTAGTACTTACATTTGAAACTTATCTTTAATTTACAATTTTGTATTGAATTCTTTATACTCCTGATCACCAAAAGTAATCTTAATTTTTAAAATAGAAGAGATACCTTCAACAATTATGTTTGATTCAACATTTTTTTTCATGGAACTTTCCAAGTTCCACTTTTTTACTTGTTTGATTGATCATTTTTCCTTGGAATTGATTTTTTAGATTCTATTAATGTGACAAAATTTTCCTTAGTTTTGTGAAAAATAAAATTCATTTTCCACCTCCTGACTTTTTTTTTTTTTTTTTTTTTAGCAATCCAAACAAAATTTATGATTAGTTGTAAAAAAATTCATCCCAAAAATTGACAATTTGCATGAAAAATAAAATCAAACGAACACAGAAAAAATTTGAATTTTTTTTTAATTTTTTTTTTGACCTTTTTGCAATCCAAAATTTTTTTATCCCCAATTGTAAAAAAAATTATCCCAAAAATTAACAATTTGCATGAAAAATAAAGTTCAACAAATTAGGTAAAAATTATACCAATAAAACACAATTAATTACAATTCTCAGTAAAACAAATTCTAAGCAATTCAATTCTCTGCATTTCATTTTTTTTCCACCCAAATTCCATATTTGTAATCAAACGGACCCTTAGTTTAAGGAACACATTTCGCTGCACTGTCTTAAGGTTTTTTTTTTCTTGGAGAAAAATAAATAAATTGTAAGGTGCCTAAAACTCTCCTTTAACCTAAAAAATTATCGATTGATTTTTAAGTTAAAATCAACAATTCATTTTAACTATATATTTTATGAAGCATATAACTTTTAAATTATATATTTCATAAACTTTCTCAGAAGTTGCTAAAAAATTAATTTTAATCTTCATCAAATAAGGCTATTTTCATTTTGGCAAAATCTTCAAATCTCATACCTCTCTCTGGACATTCTCTTTCTACACATCACATATAGTTGCAAAATTTGACGTGTCTCTACACAAACCCCTCTTCAATACATGCAACCTTTGCATGTCAAGCTCTCCACCACGTGACACCCCCTACCCAACACGTACCCCTGTTGGGCCTCTTCCCTTTCTATATAATTCTGCATTCAATTCGCTATTCTTCAATATTCCCAGCTTTTGCTTCAATAATTTTCACTTATTTTGCACATTTAATTTTCATTGACGACTTCAGGTTCGCAAAAATGACTGAGCAGTACCTCGACAGGCAGCAGCAACACTACCAGACTCAGCAGCCGCGGTTCCATCAGATAGTGAAAGCCGTCACCGCTGCAACTGCTGGTGGTTCTCTCCTAGTCCTGTCTGGCTTGACTCTGGCTGGAACTGTGATTGCTCTCGCTCTAGCCACTCCTTTGCTTGTAATTTTCAGTCCGGTGCTGGTGCCGGCAGTCATAACGATTTTCTTGGTGGGCTCGGGTTTCCTTGCTTCGGGTGGATTTGGAGTGGCTGCTGTTAGTGTTCTGTCGTGGATTTATCGATACGTCACCGGAGAAGACCCTCCTGGTGCGGAGCAGCTTGATCAGGCGCAGATGAAGCTGTCTACTAAGGCTCGGGAGATGAAGAATAAGGCGGAGCAGTTCGGGCAGCAGCATACCACTGGTTCACAAGCTTCCTGAGCTTGAAGAATCCTGGATTTGGAGGGATTAATGAATAGTGTTGTTAATTTGTGTCTGTTTCTTAAAATTTCTAAGTGTTCTTGAATCGTTGTTTTGGTGACTTTAAGGTATCTTTTGTTTGTGCTTGTATGAAAAACTCAATAAATTTTGAATTTAGTGTCAGAAAATTAAGCTCCTCTTCTATTTTGTCTCAATCATTAATTTTTTTAACTGAATGTTAAGTTTGATTTGATATTTGGTACCAAGGTTGCACTTCGCATCTGAAATACAAATGCAGTAACGGGGGTGAAATTGAGGAATAAAAATCTATCTCTAAAAAATACAAATGAGGTAAAATTCTAGGATAAAATTCCATTAAATTTTGTACTTGAAATTTTGGAAAATGGCAGCTCAGTCACAATCTGGCTCTTGGAATATTGAGGTGGCCGTTCATTTTTTTCTTGATCTCCTACTCCCAATGGGCTGATAAAAACTTCTTGATCTTCTACTCCCCGTGGGCTGATAAAAACTTTTATTGTTGGCAAGAAAATTTAAGTTATGATTTTCTAATTCCTTGTTTGATTCTCATTTTTTTTTTTCAAAATTCAATTTTCTCTTCTTTTTAATCACATATTTTTATTTTTAAAATAATATTACACGTAAATAAAAAAAAAAAATCTTTCTTTTTTAACCACCAATTCTCCATTAATTTACTATTTCAAAATACATTCTTCCAAAAAAATGTTGATTAAACACACCCTATATGATCAAGACTGTTTGAGATCAATATTAGAAAAAGGGTGTGTGACCAAGCAAGTTATCCAAAATATACGAAGGTGAACATATCAAAATAGTCTTTCAGAAATGGTAAGAGAATTATGGAATGTGTAATTGATTTTCAACAATTTGTTCTCTTAAATGAATAAAGGCTCAACACACAATATGAACAAATTTTGCCTTGAGTATTTATAATATGGAAGGTTATGGATTGTTTGGAATTCTAAAAGGACTAAAAATCACGAACTAGGGTTTGCCTAGATAACGAGACCGTTCGATCGCCCCAAGGGCAACCAGTGAGCAGTCAACTAATGCTAAAACCACTCAAGCGGTTCATTTGATGACCAGTAAGCAATTTTTTTCTTATCTTGATCTTCTTGAACTAACTTTGATTCCTTTCAACGACATTCTCGATCTCCGATAATTTAACCCTAAATACAACTCGATAAATTGACATTTTGGACACGGAACTTTGCTAATTGCACTTTGGACCTAACATATCTTATTATACCCGAAAACAATAAAGATTTCATACATAAGTCTCTTCAAGCTCTCTCTAACTATTTTTCATTAAAGGACTCGGGTGACTTACATTACTTCTTCGATGTAGAAGTCATTTGAACATTTGTTGGTCTACTTCTCACCTGGTACAAGTACATTCTTGATCTTCCTAACATGCCCTACACGATTGACTCAAAGAAAGGTAACGCACCCACGTTAACCTCACCATCCCTTATAATTTATGGAACACCACTGATGGATGCTCAAAATATTGCCACATCGTTGTGCTCTACAATCTCTCTCTCACTCCTAGATTTCATACGCTATGAATAAATAGGTCTAATTTGCTTAATAATATAAAATCTCATTGGACAACGGTGTTAAATATGTAAATATAATATGAAATATTTTCCATTATAATATTTCTTTTAGTGTAGGATTGCTTTCCTTAATGGTTGATTGTGTAATATCTCCATTAATTTACTATTTCTTTTAGTGTAGGATTGTTTCCTTAATGGTTGATTGTGTAATATCTCAATAAATTTACTATTTCTTTTAGTGTAGGATTGCTTTCCTTAATGTATGGTCTTTTACATTGTAATATTTACAAAATCATAATAATACAGTTTATATTTCTTCACATAGTATCAGAGCAAGTTTAACTTGGTCTTGGATTAAACTTACAACTAAAAAAATTTAAAAAAATAATAAAATAATAAATTCTTCTCAAGGCTATCCCGATTCGTGTGTGCGTGAATCTATAATGGCAAAGTCAACAACATGGATTTCAGCAACAACAATATCAACAACAAGAGAGTTCACTATGTGGGGGCCAAGTATTCACTAAAGCAGCCACAATGTTTGATATCATCACTATGTGGGGCCAAGTATTCACTATTGCAATTTTCTGTGCTTTTCTCCAAATTCAGAACAAATCACCACTACGTCCCAGGATGTTTGATATTCTCCAAAGAGGTTTTTTTATGTTTAAAAAATTTAAAAATTGGTTTTTTTTTTTTTTTTTTTTTTTTTTTTTCCTTTTCTAGAGAATTTAATCATGTTTTCATAAACAAAAAAAAAACAAAAAATAAAAATAAAATTTCTAGAGGTTTTTTTATGTTTAAAAAAAAAAAATTTATTTTCCCCTTTTCTTGGGAATTTAATTTAATTTTATTTGGAGGATTGGTATTTTGAATTTTACCGATACTCCCCTTGCCTCTTAAATAAACTAATAATTTTTTTATGTTAAAAAAAAAAAATTTGGAGGGTCGGTACCTTTAATTTTACCGGTACTCCCCCTACCTCTTAAACAAATTAGAGATTTTTTATAAAAATTTTGGAAAATCGGTACCTTGAATTTTACCGGCACTCCCCCTACCTCTTAAACAAACTAGAGGTTTTAAAACTTTAGAGGGTCGGTACCTTGAATTTTACCTGCCCTCCCCCTACCTCTTAAACAAACTAGAGGTTTTTAAAACTTTGGAGGGTCGGTGCCTTAAACTTTATCGATTCTTTCCCAGCCCCTTAAAAAAATCGGGGTTTTCTGTCCATCAAATATTTTCTTCCGACAAACAAGAAGTCAATTACCCCATCAACAATGACAAAGATCTCAAGTGCTCGGAATTCTTCAATTTGGAAGATTTGATTGGATCCATTTCTTCAAACTCAATATTCTACCACATATTGAGTTTGAGGGGAGGGTGTTAAATATGTAAATATAATATGTAATATTTTTCATTATAATATTTCTTTTAGTGTAGGATTGCTTTCCTTAATAGTTGATTGTGTAATATTTCCTTGTACAGTTATTTGTAACCCTATAAATAGAGTCTTTTACATTGTAATATTTACAATATCATAATAATACAATTTATATTTCTTCACACATTTGATGACCAATGAGCAATTTTTTTCTTATCTTGATCTTCTTGAACTGACTTTGATTCCTTTCAATGACATCCTCAATCTCTGATAATTAAACCCTAAATACAACTCGATAAATTGACATTTTGGACATGGAACTTTGCTAATTGCACTTTGGACCTAACATATCTTATTATACCCGAAAACAATAAAGATTTCATACATAAGTCTCTTCAAGCTCTCTCTAACTATTTTTCATTAAAGGACTTGGGTGACTTACATTACTTCTTTGATGTAGAAGTCATTTGGACATTTGTTGGTCTACTTCTCACCTAGTACAAGTACATTCTTGATCTTCCTAACATGCCCTACATGATTGACTCAAAGAAAGGTAACGCACCCACGTTAACCTCATCATCCCTTATATTTTATGGAACACCACTGATGGATGCTCAAAATATTGCCACATCGTTGTGCTCTACAATCTCTCTCTCACTCCTAGATTTCATACGCTATGAATAAATAGGTCTAATTTGCTTAATCATATAAAATCTCATTGGACAATGGTAAAACGATTGCTTTGTCATCTAAAATCTATCGTTCATCATTGTTTATTCTTGAAACAGAGTAAAAAAACTTCACTTAAGTGCCTTCACATATGCAAATTGGGGCTGGCAATCGCGTTAATCCCACATCGAATTTAGCTTATGTTAGGAAACGATGCCCAATCACAACCTTGAATCAATGTTGAACCAACCACAAGTTTTGACAAAATTCCAACAAACTTGATATTATAGGTGAAATGGAGATTTTCAATTATATATGAAGAAATGATATTGGATTACTTGAACAATCCTCAAGTTAATCCCCAAGAAAGAATCCGAGCTATGGTTTATACCCAAGGAAGAACAAACCTCTTACCTTATACAACATTTCCTAGCTCTCTCTCTTTTTCTATCTAAAAATGGGGCAAAACCCGGGTATTTATAAATGGGGGGAAGGAGGGGCCTTAAATAGGTGTCGGGCGCCGCGGCGCCCCCCCTCTTCTCCCACAATTTTCCACCTCGTCCATCATTTGATAAACCTCAAATTTTGGACGATCACAAACTCGGCTGCACCATTCAACCATGGTTGCCTACGTACCCTGAACCAGGATCAAGCCACACCGTAGTTCATACCTCTCCATAAAATCCATCTCCAACACCCAAACCGGCTGCACCATTAAACAATGGTTTCCTACGTACCCTTCACCGGGATCAAGCCATCCCGTAGTTCATTCCGGCTGCACCATTCTACCATGGTTGCCTACGTAACCCCTACACCGGGATCAAGCCACCATAGGTCTTACCCGGCTGCACCACTTTACCGTGGTTGCCAACGTACCCTCCACCGGGATCAAGCCATCGTAGTTCTCGCACTACCCATGTACAAATCATCTCCACCTAACTCCAACACCGCCCTGAAGGGCCCAAGCCCACTTGGGCACATCAACTCTCTCCATGCTGTTCCGCATAGCTACCTTGAAGGTGAAAGACTCATCAACCCCCAATGAGAGTGCATACACAGCCATATTTGATTGCCCATAGTGCCTCAGAGGCTGGTTTGACCCCAACTTCTGAACTAGCTTGAATGCTCGCCTTGGCCTAGAGGACGCCAAAATTTCCTCGAGCTGTTGTTGTTGTAGAGCCTGTACATTCTTTAGCTTAACCTCCTCATGTTCAAGCACATCATCACTCTCCTCTCGAGTGTCTCCATGATACACCTCTCGAACATGACTTGGGCCTGGTCGATCCCTGGATTCTATCTCAACAACCTGAGACTTAGAACTCCCTACAACTTCAACACCACTGGGCACCGTAGCTTTTGACCAAGCTACCTTGGAGTTCTCCTCAAAAGTAACATTCCTTCTGATAATGAACTTCCCCAAGTCTCCACCACTTCTACTTGTCTCAACCGCTACATCATCTGTAACTGTAGTACCCTGAAGTGCATATAGGTTGCCTTGACGAATACCCTTCATCACTACCAAAGAGCCCTGAACAACCTTCTTGACTCCATCCCGCGTCACAATCTTGCAACCATCGGAGTCTAACACACCAACAGAAATAAGGTTCTTCCGCAAATCAGGAACATGTCTCACATCCATCAATGTTCTCACCACTCCATCATGCATCTTGATTCTAATGGAACCAACTCCCACCGTTTTACAAGCATGGTTATTACCCATCAACACGGTTCCACCATCTGTGCAAGTATAAGTAGTAAACCACTTCCTATTCGGACACATATGGTAAGAGGAACCAGAATCAAGAATCCACTTACCGGAGATTTCTTCATCACAAGTGATGGTGTAGCACTCATCGATGCCCCCTTCTTCCGAGGCATAGCTAACCTCTTGATTGCCGTGAACCCCCTCCTCTCTGTTGTTGTTGTTGTTCTTCCTTCCCGCTCTTTTATTTTGACAATTTGCCTTGAAGTACCCGAGCTCGTCGCATTTGAAACACGACCTTTCCGCGAGAGGTCTAGAACTCCATCTAGACTTTCCTCGCATGCCCTTTGCCCGTTCGTTGCTCCTCCCTCTCACAAACAATCCTTGAGCTTGATCCTTGTTACCAATGGTAGACATGCCACTAGTAGCAATCTTTCGAAGATCATCCACTAGAAGTGACGTTCTAGTGTCCTCTATCACAAGTTTATCACCCACAAGTATCAATGTTTGAACAAGGTTCTCATAAGACTTTGGCAAAGAAAGAAGCAGTAGAAGTGCTTGATCCTGATCATCTACCTTCACATCAATGTCCTTCAAATCCGATATGCACCTATCGAACTTGTTGACGTACTCCCGGATTGGTGTTCCTTCATCCATCTTGCAAGTATACAATTTGGATTTCAAGTAAATCCGATTAGTTAGAGTCTTCGTCATGAAGTTCTTCTCTAACTTCGACCACACTTCCGCCGCCGTTACCTCACCATCTACCAAGAAAGCAACATCCCTTTCAAGGCATAGAATGATAGACGCCCGTGCTTCGAGATCTAGCTCCTCCTAATCCTCCTCAGACATATCTTTGTGCTTCTTCTCCTTGCCCCCCAAAGCCTTGTGCAACTTTAGAGAAATCAACAAATTTTTCATTTGCATTCTCCAATAGGAAAAATCATTCTTCCCATTGAACTTCTCAATCTCATACCTCTCAATCTTCACCGCTCCACTAGTAGACGTCATTTGCCCACTCGTTTTAGTGAAATCCGACAACCAAGTTCTCACAGGAATTTTATCAAACACCTTGTCAACACACTTGATTCAAGCCTACCTTCCTCAAATCGAAGCTTGACCACCTTGATTTGATATGTAGCTCTGATACCAATTGTTAGGAAACGATGCCCAATCACATCCTTGAATCAATGTTGAACCAACCACAAGTTTTGACAAAATTCCAACAAACTTAATATTATGGGTGAAATGGAGATTTTCAATTATATATGAAGAAATGATATTGGATTACTTGAACAATCCTTAAGTTAATCCCCAAGAAAGAATCCGAGCTATGGTTTATACCCAAGGAAGAACAAATATCTTACCTTGTACAACATTTCTTAGCTCTCTCTCTCTCTCTCTCTTTCTCTCTCTAAAAATGGGGCAAAACCCGAGCATTTATAAATGGGGGGAAGGAGGGGCCTTAAATAGGTGCCGGGTGCCGGGCGCCGCAGCGCCGGCACTTCAGTCACCGGCGCCGCGGAGCCGTGGATGAGGCGCCGCGGCGCCCCCCCTCTTCTCCCACAGCTTATGTAATATATTTTGGTGGCAAAGTAGTCTATTGGTGTTCTTGAAAAGGTTCGTTGCTAGTTCCTCAACGGAAGGAGCGACGTGCTTTAGCTTCTTGTTCAACTCAAGTGTTATGGCAGTACAGTTTGATTAACGAATTTCATGTCTTATTATCTCAATTTCCTACCATTTTTTGGATATATTGGAGCTATGTTTCTCGATCAACTAAATCTTTCATGACAAGATGAAGCACATCTCAATTCATTATCATTTTGTATGGAACATGTGGCTCGTGGTTCATTTTGTGTGTCTTAGAGTACTTCTAAAGACCAACTAGCGACACTCTTACCAAGCCCTTACCATCTCGACAATTTCAATTTTTATGAATCCAGTTTGATATTTCTATTGAAGTACCGTCTTGCTGGGCCGTGTTGGATATAAGGATTTAACTTAGTCTAACGAAGGAAACCAAATTGTAACAAAAACTTCATGAAATCATTCTATTCCGTTGTACTGTAGTTGTAGTTTAGGATTATATCTTCAACTTTGTAGTCAAAATCAATATGTATTTAAAAGAATTCTTTAACATAAATTTAGTGTCAAGATTCTTATTTGAAAAGATGAATTCCAATATCATCTGTGGTTGAATCATTTTGCTTTTTCAAATTCCAAAATCTGCATTTTGTTGCACTCTTTTGGTCCCAATCCTGATTACAATGGAAGGAGAATATAATCTATAATTTAAGTACCTAATTTTGTGAGATTTCATGCAAAAAAGGTAGTTTTAGACACATTTTAATTCTGATTTTATTTTCCATACGAATTTTTGCCATTTCTTATTGACATCTTTTTCTCTCGTCCTAGACAAGTATTTGAAGTTGTGGGAAGTTGAATAGAGGTTGAGGGAAGTTGTAAGTTTCAAATCATTCCCTCTAACCCACTTTAAAGTTTTGGGGATTGGGTCATCCCACATGGGCAACCCACAACTCGATTTTTCCAACATCTCCCACTCTTTCATGATAGGCTTGACCAAAACCATATATGACAATGAATATAACACGTTAAATCCTTCTCAAAATCAATCACACAAAAATTCATATGATAAATAGATCGTGCGATTAGCGCGTACATATTAGAGTTTATGATATTATAAATGTTACAACCCAAATTTTTATAGTCAAAAGTCAAAAGTTGACTAGTCAAAGTTAAAGTCAAATAAGGACTAAAAAGAAATAAATTATTTATTGGGATTCATTTTACAAATTGAAAATACTTAAGTGTTTAAAATGGATAAAATTTAAAGTTTGGTTTTATTTTTCTAATTTTGGAAGTTAAGGATTTAATATGGTTTTATATAAAGTTGAGGGGCTTACTTTGCAATTCCTGGTATGGTAGAAGACATGTGGCAAGTATATGACCATTTCCCCAACTTTTTTATTTTTTCATTTGATAAATCGTATACACACAGGGACGGATCCATGATTGGATTCAAGACTGAGCTACAGAATTTTAAGTCAGGCTACTATACAAAAAAAAAAAAAAAAAAAAAAAAAAAAAAAAAAAAAAAAAAAAAAAAACCTTTTTTCAAAAAAATTGGGCCTAAGTGGGGGGACTACAGCCCAGCTAGCTCCCCACTAAATTCGTCCATGTATACACACATAGAGAAATATAATCGGGCAAAAGCTAGAAAGAAAGGGCGGAGAAGAAAAACCGGTGGAAAAGAGAGAAAAGAAAAGGAGAAAAAGGAAAAGGAAAGATTTTGTGTTAAGTACTTGAAATTTATTTCTTTAATTCTTCAAGAGGTAAGGATAAGTATATTGAATTACTATTTTTAGGGTATATGGAATTTTTTTTTCAATTTGTAGTTTAGGTAGAATTGGGTATTATTGATATATATTTAAGGTTATAATTAAGAACATAGCAAATAAATATGTTTATTTGAAGAATGAAGTTGAAGAAAGTGGAACTTTGAAAATGAGTTTGTAAATTGAAGCCTAAATCTTTATAATTATTGTGTGTATATGATATAAAATACTTGATTTATGATGTATTACAATGAGTTATGGAGTTGAGGTTGAATTTTGGTATTATTAGTTAATTTTCAGGCAAAATTCATTCACATGTGCTATTTCTGTAATTAATCCCAGAAAGTGCTACTTCTGTCAATAGTTTCGGTGATGAATCCGAAAATACATAATCAAGTACCAGATTTCTATATTCTGAAATTTTAGTGCTGTTTTTGTTAAACTGTTGGTTTTCTTAGATTTTACAAGTTTGAATGGAACTAGATATATATATTGAAATCTAGGTAATTGATTAAGTTATGTACAGGGGTTGTACATGTACAAATGAGTGATTTTAAGAAAGTATGTTAATTTAATGGATTTGATTATGTTTGGTGATTAGATGGTAAATAATCAAAGAGCAGAAAAGTTGGGAAAATGGAGATGCAAGAGTAAATATAGAAGTTCAAGAGTTAAGTAGGGGATTTGTATCAATCTAATTATCAAGTTTTAATTTAAGTAATTATACTGTTATTTCAAGTAGTGACGCGAAAGCTTGGAAAAGCTTAGTGGCCTTCCTCGCCTATAGCTTGTCTTGAGTGAGTGGATATCTACTTTTCAGAAATAAGCATTTATTTAAATTATATTAGTTCTCAAGTTTATATAAAATAATTGTCCATTGGATTTCTTATATTAAATCATATAAGTTGCAAAAGTTATTTATTTTAGATGATTGATTTAGAAAACGTGATTTTTATAATAAAGTTATTTATTTTTATTTTTAAAATAAGCAATTCTTCTGAAGGTTAAATTCAGTTCAGTTGAACTACTTCATTGTTTCATTATATCAGTTTTAAATAGTTCAGCATGTTTAAATTTATTTTTAAAACCACCAGAAAGTATCTAGGTGATTTTACCCTAATCTGCACTGGTGTGAATGTGTTTTCATAGTGTATGATCAGTTATGGTTATTTTACCTGCTCTACATTATTGTGAATATGTTTTCATAGTGTATGACCAGATTATAACTCTGCGTGCGTATGACCAGAATTTCAGAATTACAGAATTGAATAGCTTTGCCATGTATATCGGTACTAATCGATACATGAGTAAGGTTATTCCGGGTACCTTTTTGTGTGTGATTTTTCAGTATTTCTACAGCTTACCAGATTTCAGATTATAGAATTCAGTTTATCCAGTTTTCAGAATAAAGCTTTCAGCTTATAGTATTGAACAACAATAACATTTCAAAAAATTTCATAGATATCAGATTAGTTATATTCATTATACTTTACAGATATTTATCTAGAATCAATGACAAAGAATTTTATGACGCAATTATGTTACAGTTTGAAAAAATGTTACTAGATTTTAGAATATCTCAAAGTGTTAACAAAGTAAGAATTTCTAAAAAAATATGCATAAATAGAAAAATATACATATGTGTAAATTATCCACTCACTGAACTTCAAGCTCATATTTTGTTACCTTTTTTCTTATTAAATAGTAGCTGAGTTGAGCAGTATTGGAGCCTATCGATCCACCGCGTTGAGTCACACACTGTCATTAGTTGTATGACTCATTTTGTCATCTACATAATCCATATTTCTTTTAGGTTACCTGTATGTTTGTATTGTCGAAAAAGTTAATTAGTAAATTGTGTATCATTATCATGGGTTCACTGTATATATGGTGTCATTAGTGCTTTTGGGGATTTTTGTTTGTAAATTATAGTAACTATCGATTTGCAAGTATTTTATTTTGAATAGTTTGTATTTTGAGGGACTAATGTGTGCTATTTTAAATTATATGAACAAGTTTGAGGAAATTGATTTTTATTCAGGTGATTTTAGTCTATATTTCAAGGAAAAGTTTGTCAAAATTTTTAATAAATATTTCACAGTCAAAGTAGGTCAAGGTTGTCTTGGTGGTGGGTCCAGCATTTAACTGATATCTATCATCAGTGCACGACACGTGTCGAGTTCATTAGGGTAATTCGGGACGAGTCGTGTCAATTAGTATCAGAGCATGATTTATAAAGTTTTCATAGTTCATACATATGCATGTCATGCATATTCAGTGTGTATGGTCACATGTCGTGGTGGCAGAAATCACAGGCTCTCAAACTGTTGCTACTAGAATGTTTGGAACCTAAAATGGTAGAAGAATACTTTTAACAGATTCAGAAATGAATAGTATATAAGTATGTCAGTGGCAATGATCAGATGGTTGAAATTGTTATTAGTAACCAGATGGAATTGTGGTGCATGTGGCCTATTAAAAGTTGAACAGATTGTTAGTTTAAAAGTGAAAGTTTTGATGGTTTTGCAGGCTAATTACCTATAGGCATTCAAAGTGATAGATACAGTTACTTAATTATCAATTTATATGTAGAATTATATGAATTTTTAAGGTATACATAGAAAAATCTCTAGTTATATATAGTGGACATGATAAATAAAAATGAATGATATTGTCTGTGTAATTGGTGACAATCAACGAAGAATTTTAATTTAACTTGGGAAGCCAAGTGGTCATTAGTGTTATCAAAATTTTGTGGTAATTCGTGGCCACTTATGAGATGATGATAGAAATCATGATGGTGTATACCTATGCTACATGATGAGAATTTGTGGAAGACAAAGTGATTTGTGGATGGATAGATAACAATGTCTTATTGAATACCTTAAGTGTCAGTGGGATTAACGTTTATGTGATTCCATTTTTTTTTTTTTTAGTTACTTATGAGGTGTTTGATTATAGCAAGTGGATAAGGAAATTATGGACGACATGTCAGTGTATTTTAGGGCCTGGAATGATCAAAGAATGTTATGCTGGATATGATTGCATTTTTAGTTATATTATTTAGACACTAGCTTCTTGTGGATACATGAAGTCAGTAAGAATATGTCCTTATATTATATTACCAAGAAGATGAAATTTTAATTATGGTGAACAATTAAGTTGGTCGAGGTGATGCCATTAAGGAAAGAAATAGAAATAAAGACTGGGTAAGATATTTTATTTCTTTATTAAGAAATTGGTTTGTAATTGAGTATTCTAAGGAGTGAATAGAAAGAAAAGAAAAAGTGAGATAGCATAATGTTTAATAGCACAATAAGGTGATGATATATTTTGGTTATTAAGTTAATTAGTTTTGCCAAGACTATTGGTTCGATTATTATGCTATATTACATACAATTTGGGGGCTTTGAGTTAAATTTGGAAGTTAAGACGAATTTAATAAATTTTTAGTAATGTAAAGTTTGGGTTATTTTTATGTATTTTTAGATCTCACGAATAAAGTATTCAATTTTTATCGAGATCCATATGTTATGGAACATATGCATGATATGTTGGATAGTCTAAAGTCTAAGACAATCATCAAATGTAAATTTTATTCAATTGTGGAATGGTATCTTTATATTATAATCTTAATTAAAGGTCTTTTATGTGATATAAAAAAGGGCTTTTGCATCGGCGATAAGTTAATGGCTTCTTTATGGAATTAGAGTATAGAAATATCATGGATTAAATGTTAGGAAAATTCTATACGTACTCAAGGATTACTAAAAGTATTACTTACTACTGACATGGAATTTTTCAGTCAAGAATACCGGCAGCTGACATGGAATTATTTTAATTTGCTTCCATCCCCATTTATAGAATTCAAATTTTAGCTAAAAAATTTTAAATTTGATTTTAAATTTAAATTGATAGAATTTTCCCAAAAATAAACCCAGACCCATTCCATCTCAAATGAACACTTTTTCCTTCAACTTGCACTCCTCTCTCACAATAGAAGCCCCTGAATCGCCGGCACATCAACTACAATATCAAGATAGTTACACCTGCCCGCACATCAACCTTCGACGAAGAAAGACGGGGTCGTCGTAGATCTAGCTAGAACTGTGAAATCGCTGGCACATCAACTGTGAAATCAAACCACGAAGTAACGTTACAGTTGTCTACACATCAACCTCGAACGAAGAAAGAGGGGATTGTCTGAGATCTAGATCGCTACTCTTTCCAGGTACGGTGTGTTGCGCTGGGCCACTCACACCTCGGAATCTTTAGTGGATCTCTATCATTTCTATTGCGTATGTCTATTATTTTTATATTGTCGTTATGGGACAATTGTTGTAGTAAATTTCTTGTTTATTCTACTGGAAAAAAAATAGAAAAGGTCGGTGGATCGACTGATTTGATCACATGAAGATGAACTAATTGTCGAGTCTTGGATCCATCTTAAAGTTAACTTTGTTACCAGGGCTAGCACAATTTCTTATGGTTTTCATATTTAAATGATGTAAAAAATTTCTTTTAACATGATCTTGATTCCTGTGACTTGCTTGAGAACACCAATATTGACATATAAGGGTAGATTATTGTTCAAATTTGTTGAAGAAGTGCTCAAGAATTTATGAACCGTTGGAATCCATGTAATTATTTTCTTAGAGATTTGAAATAATCTAATTCTCCAAAGGAATGGTTCTAATGCTAGCAAGGGGAGCAACTATCCACAAATCCTTTCTTGTACCTTTATTTGCCCTACAGGCTCCTGAAAGCATTGTTTCATGGATTAAGTAAACCTTTCGAGTTATCTTATTCTCTGTTTCATATTATAATATGCTCACGACTGTTAATTAATTATCCACTGGATATTGGTTGCTTGAACCAAGTTGTGCATCTATCCAATGTATGTGTTGTGAAGTCTGCCTTCTATTGCAATATTGTTCTGGACATGCATCTTATAAGTACTGTATTTCATTATTGACATAGAAATGTTGTTTTTGTCTCAGCACGCAAGTCAGACGTAATGGTTTAGATTGTGTGGAATGGCCGGGAAAAATAGGGAAATCTGTCATTCTTGTAGGGGGCAGGACACGTACTGTCGGAATGCCCCAAGAAGCGGAGATGCCCATACTGTGGTGAGGGCTTCGTTAGGTGGTTGGAGGTAGAAAAGAATTCTGACAATAAATGGAAGTTGTTCTACAGTTGTTACCCTTGGTTGTAGGTTTTTCAAATTCTCTGAAGTTTCGCCCGACAAGGAGTATCCATTGCAAAGTGAATCAAGTGGCACTAACGACGGAAATGAACCCGACGACAATTTGGCCCGTATGTTGAAAACTTGTGCGAAAATAAGCGAGGAGAGGGACTTGGAGATTTTGATCAACATAACGATGCGCAAGGGGAAAGATTTAATATGAGTTATTGTACATTTCACCAACCTAGAGTTATTGTACTTATTTGGTTTTATGAATAAGATTGTCAAATGTTTCAAGTTATTATACTAATATTTCAAGTAATGTATAGTTGTGTTGGTACATGTTTCGATATTACCTATTGCAAGTAATGTTACCTCTTAAAAGGAACAACCAACTAGCAAAATAATATGACAACCGAAAATGCATTAAGCCACCAAACAATTAATTCATTGTGAACCAAAAATATATAGCCGAATGTACATGTCATCCCATAAATATACGGCGACTAAGCTTAAGTGACTATTTGTCAATTACATGTTTACAAAAATATACATGTCATCTCATAAATATACAGCCGACTAAGCGTAAGTGACTATTTGTCAATTACATGTTTACAAAAATATAGAGCCAAAAATCAAAATGTTAGCTTTTTATCTGGTACCTGACATCTAATTCAAAATCACCCACATTGGAAGTCAGTTCACTTTTAACAAAAAATATACAATCGAGTTTTTTAGGATACTTTAGACCTCTACATCAAATTCGCCCATGCTCTCTTGTGTGCCGCCTTGTTGGGAAGGGCAGGTGGTTGTACTGCGAATATCCTGAAAAACAAAAAACAATAACATCATGTTCATATTTCACATTGGAACTCACTCAAACCAAGTGTCTACATGGATGAGTTTTCAAATACTTGAACATTGATGGAGATTGGAACTTTGTCTTTTTGACTTTTCGTTGTAGAGTTACTTGCCACCTATATGTCATGAAAAAAAAAAAATAAGTTCCAATGTGTGGTGATTCTAAAAATATATATACATATACAAAAAATATTTCCTCGAAATCATACCTTAAGACAGGTTTTTGATTTTTTAGATCCGGCTTCCAGATGTCCCTTTCTGCGAAGTTTTTTAAGAGCTCCTTTGCTTTTCGTGTATTTCGGGTGCAAGATTTTTTCGCCAACAGATTGTCCTACTTTAGCAACGTATTGGGAGTTACCATTCGTAGACTTCAACCTCGATGACTCTACTATTTGGAATTCAACCCACTCCATAATTTCATGTGACCGTGACTCCTCATGTACTACTAAGTCAGCTAACTTCGTAAAAGCATTGCACATTTGCTCATATCCAACATGGTCTGGTATACTAATCCAACCATCATAATTGATCGGAACCCTCGTGTACGGTCGGATAACATCCCTCCTCCATCTCTTCAAAATGTACTTTTCGGGGAGTAATTTCACTTGGTTTCGCAATAAAACTGCAATCGCGTGGTTACAAACAATACCATGGAACTCAAATAAGTAACAACTGCACTCAAAATCACATTAATCTCTATGAAAACACACTTTAAACATTTTGGTCCTCATACATTCATTTACAATAATGTCCTCATGTACATCGTACGTACTGTACAAGTACGAATCATGGATGGATAATACTTCGCAATATACCTTTCCCGTAAACTGTTCTTGGAACTCCTTAAACTTCGCGATTGTATACAATGATTGAAATACTTCTCCATTTCATACCTAGTCGCACATGGGACCATATGTGAAAACGATTTGAAGTCGGGTTGAAACTCCTTTTCAACTTTTCATCTCAACGCACGCTCATATTGCTCTACAAATTGCTTCAAAGATGTTTTTGAATTAACATAACCATCAAAAATGCATTAATACCTTCACTTCTCTGTGTGGTTGACATACCCGCCCAAAATGAAGTTTTCAAAAAGCATGGCACCCATCTACTTCTCTCATTGTATAGGCCAATCAACCAAGTATGTTCCAACAATTCGTACTCTCGAGCTTTGTTTTCCAACCTTGTTCGAATTCCTTGCAACTTTGCATATCGTATACCAACCTATGTACATTAGCAAGAATCGAAGCTTTATGTCTATGGTTTTTCATAATATGCCCCAGGCACCATCTGTGCTTTGTCTTCGGAAACATGATTTCAATTGCATTTTGCATTGCACGATCTTGATTTGTAATTATTCCTGTTGGAGCTTGATCATGCATACATTGAAGCCATGTCTTGAATAGCCATAAAAAAGTGTTTGTATCTTCATTTGAGACCAGACCACATCCAAGTAGAGTTGATTGTCCATGGTGGTCCACCCCAACAAATGGAACGAAAGGTATTTCGTACTTGTTTGTCAAGTACGTGGTATCAAATGTAACCACGTCACCAAATTCTTTACACGCTTGCCTGCGCCTGTTATCTACCCAGAATACGTTCCTAAGTCGAGCCTCGTGGTCCAAGTCTATACTGAAGAAGAAACCAGGACTGGTTGCTTGCATCTTTGAAAAATACGCTTGCATTGCAACAACGTCTCTTTCACCAAGTCGTAATCGTCAGACTTTGTCAATGAAATTTCTACAATCTTTCTCAACATATGTAATCTTGCCATAACCACCGGCTTCAACGAAGGCTGAGTTAAAACTCTTATGCAATGGTATTCTAGCTACGTCGTTTATTTCAAGCTGTCTTCTTACCCATGCATTTATTTTTCGATTGCATCGATATAGCCTTGACTTGGATGGGCTTGTTCTATGATTATGCTCCAAAATAAGAGTGTTAATACGCCATATGCCATTAAGTTCTGAACATGCCATCAATCTCGCTTTACATTTCTTTTGCATTGTTGGTTGAGGTTTTAGAATTACATTTGTACCCCTGCTTCGACGACCCTCGACTACATGTAAATGTAACATAACGTACAACATCGTCATTACCTTTCCTCGAAGATATTTTCCTCACTAGAAAACCGACATGGTACGTGTAGTTCTTGTAAAATTCAAAAACGACATTCTCATCTTGAAAATTCATTCCGACACTGGGCACAATAATATCATTTCCTTCTCCTAAGCTCATATCAATCGGATTGTTGTCTTCGGATGAATGAATTGTCGAATAACCTGCAATCACGATAAATGAACGATTTTCTAAAATCATAACCTGCAATATATTCATTTTAGGAATTTTGGTGTTGCTAAAATAATAATTTTGAAGGGATTCACATTAAGGAACCAACACTGAGAAAGAATTTACAGCCACTTTATTTGTTCATTTTCTCGGAATTTTTGTTTCCATAAGGGCTCAAAATGATTTAGTTAAAGACATTGGCCATCTCAGGATTTCTTCTATGAGAAGAGGAATCATGGACTATCTTGGCAACAATGTTAGGTTTTCTCTAATATTCTCTCTTGTTCTTGCATATATATATATTTTGGTGAAAATCAAATTTAAATGAATAAATGTATCACCCTCTTACACGATAAATGGTTTAAAAGGAGGCAAAATCACATTATTTGTTCCAGCCATTCAAAATCACCCACATTACAGAACCAATTCTCAGAAGACAAAAAACAGAAATGTATTACATTCATATATGTTTCCTTGACATTACAGAAATATAAGTTTCCTTCACATTACAGAAATATATGTTTCCTTTACATTTTAGATCCACTGAAAGCAGAACATTACAGAGAACCAAAACCAGACATTTTTTGTTGCAGCCAAAGTATACGTTCCAGCCATTCACGACAAAGCCACAGTACATTTTTTGGCTCGAAACTTTGGCATCTATTTAACAAAAATAAAGCTTGGAACTACAAACAACAGGGCAAAAATTGGAAAAAAAATACCTTCACTTAAATGTCATCTCTTTCGGCCATAAAGTGAAGATTACGTGGAAAAAATGTTACCCATGTTGTTGTCGACGTCACAGTAGTCGGCATGGTTGGTGTTGGAGTTTCTGGCTTCCCATCCATCTCCGTCTACATCACATAATCTTGAGTTTTTGACCGTAAATGGGGGTACGAATAACCGGTTTGCCGACATGTGGTCGCCAGCGTCGTCGCCTAAGTTTTCAAGTCGCTCCATTTCGCTGGGAGCTGCTACACCAGAGGAGGAATGAAAGTGACAGGAGGAAATGAAAAAATGGCGCCTTTTAATTGGGATTTTTCATTTTTCATTTTTTTTTTGGTCAAACGAGATTTTGAAGATTTTGAATATTCAATCCATTGTCATGTCAGCAGTAAGTAAAACAGTTAGTAAAGGGTGGAGTACGTCTAGCACTCTCCTAAATGTTATTATTGTCTCCTCATAGAAAGAAAGAGCACCAAAATCATATGGGTTTAGAAATATAAAAAGTTCTGTTATCAGATTAAATTCAGAGGAAATATTTGCTCTTGTATGTACAACTGATGAGAACTAGGTTTATAATAATGAGTTATGTTAGAGCTTAGAAAGTGTTCTGAAGTAAAATGATGAATTATGGATTATACTGTAGATTGTTGAAAATGTTTGATTAAAATATGATTTAGAGTTGGTTATATTGGGGTTGAATTTAAGAATTTTTGTGTTATCATATTGTGAGAAACATCGATACTTATCTATTATCGAAATTTAATGTACATTTTTATCTAAAATTATGGAAATTGAAGTTGTGTATATAATATCATTGGATGATATAGAATTTAAGAAAAAGAACATCATATTAAGCTATCTTAATAATTGTTGGGGATAACTGAAATTTTAGAGAATCGTGAATAATTGAAGTTTTGAAGATATTGTCAATTTAGAATTGGAGTAGTTACCCTCAAATATATATATATATATATATATATATATATATATATATATATATATATATATATATATATATTGGATTCCAAGTACACAGAATGGAGGCAAAATGATATTTGGATCATTGTTGACTAATAGATAAAGGTTACAAGATTCTTTTCAAATGATATAGTCAGTTCATAAGGTAGATTTATAAAATTTTATGTAGATACAATTTTTATTTATAGGTGAAGTTTGAGTATCTATCTTTGGTTTAATTGTAATGAGTTATACAATTAAATTACATTGTGCAATTTCTTTTTATAGAATGCCAGACACTATGAAGACAAGTTCAGAAGAGAGACTATCAACTGTGATTTCTTAATCAAGGGAACTTAGATAATCATTTATTTTTCATGGAGGTGACATATAAGAACTAGATACAAGTGACAATAATTGAGGTTATATATGACATTAGCATATTCCAAAGACTTGCTTATTGGGATGAAAACTACAAAAGAAAGTTATTGAGTCAATTACTACAGAAAATAAATTTAATTAGAGAATGGTTTAAATTATGACAAAAGGTCAAGAATTGGAGAAAATGAAAAGTTGTATCTTGAACTTCAAATTGGGAAATAGCTGAGTTTTTCTAAGATTTTGTAAAATGACAAGTTGAGTAAATCATATATTGATCCTTTGGATAATATTTCAAGTATTTTTTTTAATTGTTGTGTATCAGGTTTATAATAGATTCATCTAATCTTCATTAATGTTTCTTAAGTTTTTGAGGTTTTGTAAGCAGATACATATTTAATTTATGTGTTGAGATTATTAGTACAGTTAAAGAGAGTTCTTCTTAGTACAGTTGAAGATATATCAACATAGACGAGATCAAGGAAAACCCATGAGCAACAAAGATTGAGTTCTGTGTAGTTAAATTAGTGTACTTGATAAAGTTGATAAGACATTCAATAGAAGAGACATCATGGGCATATGAGAATCATATATGCTCCATGCTCTATATTTTCATATATTAGAATCCAGGTTGATTGAATTTCGAGGACGAAATTCTTTTGAGGTAAGATTGTTACAACCCAAATTTTTATAGTCAAAAGTTAAAGTCAAATAATGACTAAAATGAAATAAATTATTTATTGGGATTCATTTTACAAATTGAAAATACTTAAGGGTTTAAGATGGATAAAATTTGAAGTTTTATTTTGTTTTTCTAATTTTGGAAGTTAAGGATTTAATGTGGTTTTATATGAAGTTGAGGGTCTTACTTTGCAATTCTTGGTATGGTGGAAGACATGTGGCAAGTATATGACCATTTCCCGAAATTTTTTATTTTTTATTTTTTTCATTTGATAAATCATATACACGCACAGAGAGAAATATAACCGGGCAGAAGCTGGAAAGAAAGGGTAGAGGAGAAAAATCGGTGGAAAAAGAGAAAGAAAAGAAAGGGAGAAAAAGGAAAAAGAAAGAAGATGTGGTGCCAACTACTTGATGTTTATTTCTTTAATTCTTCAAGAGGTAAGGATAAGTATATTGAATTACTATTTTTAGGGTTTATGGAAAATTTATTTCAATTTAAAGTTTAGCTAGAATTTGGTATTATTGATATGTATTTGTGGTTATAATTAAGAATATAACAAATAAATATGTTTATTTGAAGAATGAAGTTGAAGAAAGTGGAACTTTGAAAATGAGTTTGTTAATTATAGCCTAAATCTTTATAATTATTGTGTGTATATGATATAAAATACTTGATTTATGATGTATTACAATGAGTTATGGAGTTGAGGTTGGATTTTGGCATTTTTAGTTAATTTTCGGGCAAAATTCATTCATAGGTGCTATTTATGAAATTAATCCCAAAAAGTGCTATTTCTGTCAATAGTTTCGGTGATAAATCTGAAAATACAGAATCAGGTGCCAGATTTCTATATTCTGAAATTTTAGTGTTGTTTTTGTCAAACTGTTGGTTTTCTTAGATTTTACAAGTTTGAATGGAACTAGATATATATATATATATATATAGAAATCTAGGTAATGGATTAAGTTATGTACATGGGTTGTACATGTACAAATTAGTGATTTTAAGAAAGTATGTTAATTTTATGGATTTGATTATGTTTGGTGATTAGATGGTAAATAATCAAAGAGCAGAAAAGCTGGGAAATGGAGATGCAAGAGTAAATATAGAAGTTGAGGAGTTGAGTAGAGGATTTGTATCAATCTAATTATCAGGTTTTAATTTAAGTAATTATACCGTTATTTCAGGTAGTGACGCGAAAGCTTGGAAAAGCTTATCGGCCTTCCTCTCCTGTATTTTGTCTTGAGTGAGTGGATATCTACTTTTTAGAAATAAGCATTGATTTAAATTATATTAGTTCTCAAGTTTATATAAAATAATTGTCCATTAGATTTCTTATATTAAATCATATAAGTTGCAAAAGTTATTTATTTTAGATGATTGATTTAGAAAGCGTGATTTTTATAATAAAGTTATTTATTTTTATTTTTTAAATATGCAATTCTTCTGAAAGTTAAATTCAGTTCAGTTAAACTATTTCATTGGTTCATTATATCAGTTATAAATAGTTCAGCATGTTTAAAGGTTGCCTTGGTGGTGGGTCAAGCACTTAGTTGGTATCTACTATCGGTGCACGACACGTGTCGAGTCCATTAGGGTGATTTGGAACGGGTCGTGTCAATAAACCTGTTTGGAATATTTAGTAATTTTACTTGAAGAACAGCACGTCTCATTATACCCCAAACTCATTTTTCAATATTAATTCAAGCATTTCCAATCCATCGAATATTTATGGAATATACTTGAACTCTATATTATATCCTTGATTAACAATTGTGTTGTAAATAAATGTTAAATAGTTAACACAATTGTCCGACTAGTGAATACAAATAGAAATGTTGGTCGAAATAGTTTTTATTTTCTACTAAAATTCTTCAATTTTAAATTAGCTGCTTCCTAGACATTTTCTATCAAATCAAATAAATCATAGCTACTAGTAACATGATAAAATAACAACATTGAAATAACAATCCACAGTCATAAGGGTATTTATGAGATTATATAAAACTCAATGTCTTACTCAATGAGAAAACAACGACACATTCACTCATTTATCTAAGAGCACTAATAAAATAACACCGTAAAGATTCTAGTTCAGCTATTCATTGATACCTAACTTGAATTCTCTTTATATTCATTCTTCCATACATTATCAACTTCAAAACTTGATATGATATAAAAAGATTCAGTGGATAGTATAATCTATTTCAATACTTATAATACTCTCATCGTGATATTTCATCAAGTCGATCAGATCATATACACAACATGATCACTTTGACTCATCGCCGCAATCCCGAGATTATCTGAGGTTATTACTCGTATGAGTGAGTCAATCTCAACATGTTTGACATACTTTATATGCGAATGTAAATCATTATATGATATTCCCAACAATATAATACACATGAACTCAATATTTTCCATTTGATTATACAAAACCCAATCAAGAGTTTTTAGATACACAAATTATCATACTCAATGAAATTCTAGACATTTTAAGAGTATGGTGATTACATATCATCATTTGCATAGATATATTGTAAAGACACTTTCTTTATTAATGTCTCTAAGGGAAATACTATCAAATATTTGGTTTCATCATGATACTTGGGATACTCAACACCTGAGATAGTTTCATAACTATCATAGATCTAATTTTCTCGACCAGTATCATTAGATGTTCAATAAATCTGTACAAAATAATTTTTTAACTGCCAAGATATACATTACAATATATACTTCTTGTTACTCTATATAGCAAAAGTGAACTAGTCTAATAACTATTTATGCTAGACTAAGTTCATCCTTAGTCAATCGGCATGCATATCTATTTCAATCACAAATTATTCACTCAACAACAAATGGAATAATTGTTAGCAACCTCCAGGTATCACAATATCCGTTACAAATTGATACCTACTGATTAAGATTCACGGCATAACAAATATCAAGGAAATTATACATCATAACATACTACAATCTCTAAATCATTCTAGATATGGTTTGAATACATCTTCTTTGCATTCATGGAGTCCTTTCACATATATGAAAACTCATATTTTCGCCTTTCAATATAGGAATATCAAAATGGTAGAAGATCAAAAGTTGGAATCATTGTAGAATAGTTAGAACGTTTAACTTTTGTGACGGAATGAGAAGACTAGAATAAGCTTTTAACATGAATCATACAATTTGCTAAATTCATATTCTTCGTATGAAAGATTGATGACATCCATTTCAAATGGTCTTAATGCACTTTTTCTAATGCTTAGCTAATACAATGTCATCAATATAAAAATTAGAATTATAACCTACCATCGGATTTTTACATAAATACAATAATCTTCATCAACATGATAAAATTTGTACGAGATGCAAATCCTGCACAAGTGTAACTATAAAGTTACCATAATACTAGAAGGCATTTAACATGAAATCTACAAATTAATTCATGTAAAACATTCAATAAATTCCCAACTGAAAATAAAAATAAAGTCTCTAAGTAAAAACAAAAATATAGTCTCTAGGTTTATTTTGTGTAACTCTAAATTTAAACACAATACTACAGTTAGCATAGGTGTACGGAAGTAAATCTTACTATCATGAAAAAAGTTTATCTCACTCAATACACTTATATTGTGTATTTAAAAAAAAAAAAAAAAAAACACTATATCTATCATAAACTCATAGCATTTCACTTCGTTTCCAAGAATTTGAATATTCCCAATAAACTTAATGTCCAAATAGAACTTCCACCATATCCTAAATTTGATTGAATTTTCTATATTGTATTTCCATCAATTTTCTCAAATTTTTTTCTTCTTTATACATGTGTAAGTAAAGGATTTTGGTGAACAAAGAATATTTAAAATTTGATTGCTTCCAATTGAAAACATGTTACTCCCCACTTGAATCAGACGCATAAAAAAACACATATGTAGTTAAACTGATTTACCAATACTCATGATATTAATACCACCAATCATTTCTCCATTGCTAAAGAAAATGTCAAATATTACTTTGTGACCTTAATATCCACCTAAAAAACAACTTATCAACTAATACTCTTCTAACTATCTTTTGTATCTTATAGAGATACATTTCGTTCTTATCATAATCATGTTTCCAAACTCACTTGGAAAAAATAAAGAACTTACGTAGTTGATAATGAATCTAAGTTAACCTATATTCAATTAACTACATATCCAAAGTTAATGCAGAACTGAAAGGTGCTAATATTGAGAGAACTCTGTTGAGTGATAACTTGCAGTTAACCAACAGTCTTTCCCAAAACAAATACGTAAATTGAACTGCATTATCTCAAACCATGTCATATTCAACAATGCTCAATTCCTTCTATCCAATGCATCATATAGTTTTGGTGAACAATAAACAGTCAATTCAGTAAGAATTTCTCCTTTACATATATTATTGAACTCTCACGATAAAAATTTAGCTCTCGAATGGTTCTCAAAGTCTTTACTTACAAAATCTAACTTTCTACTCCACTTCAGTAAAGTTTGAATCAATACAATATTATCAACTTATAAAAATCATAGGCACAACTAAAATGTATTAATCTATCTATAAATATAATAAATATGTGAGGTTCTATCTCTATCCCTCAAAATCATAGCTCCCAAAGAAACCCGGAAGGATAAACTATATGGAAGTTTAGCTCTCATAGTCTTTGAATGATTTTCACAACTCAAAACCTCAAAACATCACACAAATATCTAGAACCATAATAAACATCATCAATCTCAATTCGAAAAAAACTACTATGAAAAAAATTCAAATTAAAAGAATACTATTAGAAGATCAACATTTGTTCATTGGCATTTTTGATACCATCATGCTATCAAACAGAATGTTAGTATGTTTTCGTTGCAACACTAAGTTGCATATACCAGTAAGATAAACCTCCCCAATCTTTACTTTTGGCTTATATTCATACCAATTAAAGACACAATGATAGATTAAAGAACATATTGATCTCACTTAATGTGGTTTTCTAACTTTTGAATCCACTTTCGATACAAGATAAGATTCAATTAGTAGTGTTTAGCATATAGAAAACACTAAGAGGAATATATTCTTATGCAATAAGTGATTCAAAACCTTATAGTTGGCGCATTTTAACCCTCATAATATTAATCATCTATCAAACCACTTTCATGTTCTTCTTATCTAATATGTTCTTCTAGGTCATTTTCCAATCTCCTCAAGGTTTTTGCATTTGTTCTAACTCATTTAATACTTAAGAACTAAAGTCTTATGGGAACTAGAATATTGCCGCATAAGCATGTCCTCGAGGCATAGCAACACAAATCGCACATCTTTTAGCTTAACACAATGGGTAGTATCAATAAAAATGGAGCTTTAATTTATAAGTCACATTGGGGGTTCAAAGTTCTCAACTATTGGAAGAGATCATTTTGAACTTACTATTCATCTGATGAAAATGTAACCAACTAAAAAAATATTAAAACACTAAGTCAACTATCTCAACTCAGTCACCATCTCACATAACTTTTCAAATCAAATGGACAAACACTAGAATCTATCTTTTCCCGTACTTGACAAAGCTCATGATCTCTATTCTCTAGAGTAGCATGACCCAGATCAGCACTACTATTGTGTGGTTTTTTTATTAAAGATATCTACACATCCATAGTGAGTTTTTAGGCTCCATCAAATAAGGTCGATAGGGGTTAAGGATTTCCCAACCATATATATAAAATAAAATGGCCAGTATACATGAAAGAAGGGGGACATAAACTTGACCTCCTAAATGCAAACATGTCAACAAATGTAGAATAACTTCATGGGAAAATACTACTTCTCATACAAAGAAAGCAAATGAAAATCAAAACTAATCTACAGACCGTTAAAGTTGGGTAGTCCATGTATGTCAATTTGTACAAGTTCCCTAATCTATCGAGGTAGGTCTGGTGATCCATACTCCTGATAGCTTCGATTATCTCAACCCTCTAAAGCAAGAGAATCTACAATCAAGTTTCCCTCTCTAGAGATATGGAAAATCGTCTCTATCGAATGAGATGAGGTCTCTGATATGTCCAAGAATGCCTTGAATCGTCCATGGTCCTCCTCCTGGTGATGCAGTGAATAGCCACAGTGAAATCTGCCTCGACCTAAATAGCTTATATCACTTGTCCTCTAGCCAGTAGAATCCCACCAGTATAGCTTTGAGTTCAACCTCCAAAATCAGGCATGGACCATATGATGCTGAAAACGCCCTGTTTCAATATCCATACTTGACGTATCCATCAATGTTGATCTTATAAGAGTTGATTCTCTCTAAAATATCATGTAGCAATATTTGTCCTTCTTTCATGCATGGGGACAAATCGATTGTTGATTTCACTGGCTGTACAATACATATGGGAGATTTACCAGCTTGATGTCAAGACAACATTTTTAAATGGATATCTTGAAGAAGACGTATACGTTAAGCAGCCACCAATATATGTATGAGAGAGCCTGCTAGATAACGTTCATAAACTGAAAAAGCTCTTTATGGACTCAAGTAAGCCCCCCCCAAGCATGGAATACAAGTATTGACAATTACTCTAAAAAGAACAGGTTGATGCATTGTCCATATAAATATGCAGTATAAGTAAAATGAGGACAAGATGGAGGTATACTATTTATCTATTTATATTAGGATGATTTGATTTTTACAGGTAACGATCCTTCATGTTTAAAACCTTCAAGGAGAGTATGATGAAAGAATTTGAGATGCCTCATACTGGATTGATGGCACACTGGATTGGGATAGAAGTTAAGCAACAAGAAGACAGGATTCTTATTTTTCAAGGAGCCTACGTAGTAAATGTTTTGAAGAAATTTGGAATGGAGAAGTGTAATCCGATTACTATTTCAGTTGAAAACGGACTGGACATACGCAAAAATGAAAATGGGGATGTTAATCCTACGTATTTCTAAAGTTTGGTTGGAAGCATTATATCTAACATGCACCAAACCAGATATATTGTATGGCATATGATTGATCAGCAAATACAAGGAGACCAAATGAGTCTTATCTTAATACAATGTAAAAGATACTATGTTATCTGAAAGGTACAATCAATGAGGTCTTACTTTATGCATCTACTGATGATTTTGAGCTCATTGGTTATTCAGCTAGTGATTGGGGAAGAGACATTGATGAAAAGAAAAAGTACAACTGGTTTCGTATTTTTCATTGGGGAAACAACATTCACATGATTAGCCAATTGCCAACTTATCCAGTTTTGAAGCTAAGTATGTTGCTGCAAATTCAGCTGCACGTCATGCTATCAGGCTATGAAATAGATTGACATATTTGAGATTCCCTCAAGAAAATCCCACTAAGATTTATATTGATAATCGATCAGTAATAGCACTTGCAAAGAATCTAGTCTATCATGAATTAAGTAAACATATAAACACGCGTTTTTATTTCATCCGAGAGCTCATAAAGAAGATAGAGTGATGCTATTACCATGTAATACAAATGATCAAGCAACAAATATTTTTTATCGAGCCACTTAAGCATAATGTGTTTGCTAGATAGATATTTATGCTTGAGATGGTCAAGTTTAATTAGGGACATTGAAAGTACTTAAAGGGTGTTTGGTGGGGATTAAAATTAGATTTTTTTAGTAGATTGTAATATAAGTTTTTGAAATATGTGGTTGAAAAGTTGTGGGACCCATAAAAGATGTGGTTAATATTGATTGTTTGACTTTAACTTGGATTAAAATCATATTTTAATCCGATCCAAACAGGCCCTTATTCAAGGAAATTCAAAAAATAAAAAGAAGCAACAAAATCATCAAGAATCTCTAGAAGTATGAAGATGCTGAACATATGACTTGGTCAAAATGTAATTGGCTACGCAAAAGTTTTCATTGGATAGAAGAATTTTACACGATTAAGGAAAAGCTCGTCAGTGGCCGAGAGCTATTAAATGATTTACTTGATCATTTTGAACTGTTCTTCTATTAAAGGAGGTGGAACAAAGTTAATCATTTAGAATTCTTCTTCTATCAATCATTTAGAATTCTTCTTCTATCAAAGGAGGTGGAACAAAGTTGTTTAATCATTTTGAACTCTTCTTAGTTAATCTATAAATAGATGTATTGATATTTATTTTGAACTATCGGGAAGAAGAGAAAATTCTAGGGAAAATTACATAGAAACATACCTTTAAAGACCAATTTTCAAAAATAATGGGGGTTAATTTTAATTTAAAAAATCAGGTGGTAATTAGATTTCAATAATTATAATTAATAAAAATTTAATTAAACCTAATCTACATACTACCCACCTACTCCACCCCATTGCATTCCCAAATTGTAACCCTACCCATCTCTATCTATCCCATCTCTCTTTATCACCTTCTCTACTATCATCCACCCAACCATCTCCTTTTCTAGTGCCACAAAGTTCACCAGCCACCATAGTGAAGGAAGCAACACACAGGCCACGACTTTTCTTGCGATGCCGCTACTTCTGTTCAAAGTGGTGAGCCCTGCTCACAGCGGAGAGCACTCGTCGCTGCTTGTAGAAGCAATGGTGAAGACTGGTGATGACTCGGGCCTTCTCATCGTAGATTTCTTCACTTATCTACCCTGTTTTACTTCGTCGAAAAACGATCTGAGTGCTCTCGTTGTCGGAGCAGTAGTGGTTTATAGTGATTTTTGAGGTAATTTTTTAGATGGTTTTTGAGCTGATTTTACAGTGGTTTTGTGGTGGTGTTGGCAGTGTTTTGTGGTGGTGCTCATAGCGATGCTCGGTGGCAACCTTAGCATTCGGCGATTTGAGTGTTGTAGTGGCGATCTGAGTGGTGGTTTTTGTGGTGTTGGTGGTGAGGTGGTGGTTTGACTGTGGAGGTGGAGGCAGTGATGGATGCTACTGTGTCACCTCATTCTTTCTTTCCATTCTACTCTGGTGAACACCGCACACAGACCACAGCACCAAAAGCAGTTAAGCATGAGATCTTTTCAAGTTGTGATAATGGTGCGGTGGGGATGGGGTGGTTTTGAGGCGTAAGATCTAGTGGTGACTAATTTTTGTTGGTGGCGGTCGTGGTGGATCTGGCAATTGGGACGATTTTTGTTGAATCTGGTGGTGGTGGTCTTGGTCATGGTGCTGGCGTTGGTGGTAGTTCTGGTAGTTGGTGGTGGTGACGGTTGTAGTGGTGTGGTTTGTTGTTGGTGGTCATTTTTTTATTGTTGGTGGTTGTGGTTGTGTGGTGCAGGAGGCGGTTGTATGGTGATGGTCATATTTTGTTGTTGATGTTGTTGGTGGTTGTAGTGGTGTGGTGCGGTGCTGGTGGCAGTTATGTGGTGGTCGTCATTTTTTGTTGTTGTTGGCTGTGGTTTTGGTGGTGTGTGATGGGACGAGATAGGGTGGATGGGTGGGTAGGGTGGGGTTTGTCACCAACTATTTGGTTGATTTGTGATCAAGTATTAGTGGTGGATTGGGATTGGGATTTAAGGTGTGGTGTTTGATGTATGTGACCATGTGTGTGGTAGTAGTGGTTAGGATTTGTTAAAGGTATTAATGGTGGTGGTGAGTTGTCATGGATTGTGGTGTTGGTATTTGGTGTATGCAGATTTGTTTGTAGTGATCTTATGTGACCAAATATGTATTTATTGTGTCTGAGTGTGACCAACTCTGTATTCATTGTGACCGTCCGTGACCAGATTAATAGTGAGTTACAAATTAGACTGACTTGGTTGTAGACGGTCATACTGAAGACAAATTTGGTCATAATTAGTCACATATAATACAGATAAGTGATGGTAGTATTTATGATTGTGGATGTGAGTTGAAGGTGGTAGTGATGGTGCATTGAAGGTTGTGCTGGTGAATGCAGGACGAGTCCAGCCCACGCCATGGGCATTTTGGTCATTTATCGTGACGGCATCGGAAACGGCCCGACAAATTAGACTCGCTTGAGATCTCGAGATTTTAGCCAAATTCCTTCATTTAAGCCTTTAAATTTTTAATTTTAGTATAATTCGTTTTGATTTTCCGCTATTTTTGGCGTGTTTTGATATTTTCTGTTTAGGGTTTCTTGTAAGGCATATATAAAGGTCTATTAGCGATTTTCGTCTTACTCAAATATGTGTTAGTTGTGACTGGTTGTGACCAATTCTGTTCTAATTGTGACCGACTGTGACTTGATCACATACAATCACAGTTAAAATTGAATTGGTCACAGACAGTCACACTAAACGTAAATTTGGTCATAGTTAGTCACACTGAATACAAATATGTGATTATGAATAAATTTGTAATTGTGACATACAATTTGTGTCTCGTGGCTAGTAAATAAGTTGTGATAAATTAACTTGATGATTTATTACCATACAATGACTTGTAATCAGTTAATTTAATAAGTGTTCTCATATCATTAATTTTCCTGGGCACAAATCAATTAATCGATCACGGTCACTAGTAAAAAATAATATACAATGTGCCCAAGTTACAAATCTAATAGAACTAATCACGGGTCATTGGTAAAAAAAAAAAAAAAGTTCGCCTGAGCAACTTCTAGACCGGAGCAGCTGCCGGAGCGATTACCAGAGCCGATTGAGAGGTGGAGGAAAGGTGGTGTAGTGGGGTGATAGAATGAGGTGGGTGAGATGGTATGAGGTGAAAATAATTAATACATATTATATTATAATTTAATATTTCATAAATTTATTTAGCATCTGATTTTTTAAATAATTTAATAAGTTTGTTAGTTTTGAAAAGTAATTTTTTGATAAGTGCGTTTTACACACTTATTTAAGCCACAAAACATGGCTAATTGTGGACGTATATATTACAATATGGCTTAATTCGGTACAATTTGTGTTTGTAGGACTACATTGATGGAAGCGAAAATGAGCGAAAAATGACAAAAAAAGAAACGAAAGTTCAAGGACCTGAGTGCAATTATTCAAAAGTTGACTCGAAGAGCAAACTGAGGATCGAAGGGAGCCGAGTACAAATTGAGTGAAGATACGAGGCATGGAAGAAAGAAGAAAGTTGAAAGGAGACAGAATGAAGAAATTGAATTTAGGGACGAAAATGCAATGTTTCAAAGTTCATTACACTATGCGGCCGCATAGCGTAATACCTATGCGACCACATAGGTTGTCCAACAGGCCTTGTGCCCAGAATTCTATAACTATGCGACAGCATAGAATTACTCTATGCAGCCGCATAGTTCGGCGCGAAAATTCTATTTTCCTTGTTTGAGCAAAACAATTATGGAAAGGTATCTAGGACTCCTTTTTAACCCTAAACTCGACAAGAAAAAGGGATCACACATTATTCTACTACTGCGGACATATTGTAGAGCAAGAAGAAGGCGAAAAACGAGAAGATTGATTCCAAGATTCAAGATTTCACTTCAAGATTTGATAGGGTGATGTCTTCTCTTATTTGCTTTCTTTCTTTATTTTCTTAGTTTTATCATGTTAGGCTATATTTTATTGTGCTCGGTGAATGATGAACCATATAATGTGATATTTTAATTCCTAGTCTTATATTTTTTATGTTAAAACGCGTTTTGAATTTATTGAATGATTTATATGCATTGTTGTTATCCATAATTATATGCGCAATGATTATGTGATTGTTGTGGTTTATTTCATCCATTCGAAAGAGGAGAAATAGATTAAACAAGGTATAAATCATCGTAGGGCCCGATAGGGGATAGAAATATACCGCTATACTTTACGTGAATCTCTATGTGTTCATAAAACTTCATGCAATTTTGTATATTTTCTCCGGTCATAGAGATATAGTCGGTGTCGTATATGAAAATAGGTTCAAATTTAATCGAAAGAGAATTTTGAATAAAATAGGAATATTGATTCGTCATAATTTAAAAGTATTGTCAAATTGTAGAACTAGAGTTGAAATAGATCGTTACATGGGAATCCACGAATTTAGTACGCCTTTTATTTGATTATTATAACACTTTGCATTTAGTTATATTATTGCACGTAGTGAAATTTGCATTCATTTAGTTAATTCATTCACTTTTGCATAAGTAGATTACTAGTTTTATTGCAATTTAGTTACAAAAACTCAAATACGTCTATAGTTTCGGTTAAGGTCGAATTAAATACAGTCAAACTATTAAATCTCCGTGGGAACGATACTTGGACTTAAAAATCCACTTTATTGCTTGAAACGAACCGTATACTTGCGGTACTATAAGTCAAATATATTTTCGAGTGTCAAATTTTTGGCGTCGTTGTCGGAAATTTAATTTAGTTTGATTTTATTTACTTTGACACTAATTCAAACTTTTTAGTTTAGTTTCTTAGTTATCCGATAGTTTCTAATTTATTTTCTTATTCATCTGAGTGCTACTACTGTTCATCTTTCAGGTTTTATATGCGAAGATTGGTTGACGGTGATTTGATTCCAACTAATCCGAAAATCGAGAGAACCTTTCATCGTAGGCTAAGAGAAGCAGTAGCAACCCAACAAAAAGACCAAAAAGAGCAAGTATCAATGGCAAATCAACAACTCAATCTGGCACCTTCAGCGAATGCAGAGGTAGAAGATGAAGGAAATATGCTACTGGGAGATTTCATGGCACCATTTGTTGTCCAAAGGCCAATCCAGAATTGTCTACCCACTATTTGGGCAGCCAAACTCCCAGTTGAAGACGAATGTCATCCTACTCTTCCATAATGGACATTAATTTCACGGGATGGCTACTGAAAATCTACATACACACATATCGCGATTCTTGGATATGTGCCAACACTTCAGGTATCAAAGAATTTCAGACAACGCTATCAGATTGAGGTTATTCCCAGACACCTTGCGGGATAAAGCTCTAGAATGGCTAGATTCACTTCCTGTTAAGATGCGCTAGCTCACAGATTTTGCACAAAATTCTTCTCACCAGCCAAGGTAGTACAGTTGAGACATGCTATATCGATATTTGTGCAAAATGATCCCGAGTCCTTCGATGAGGTTTGGAATAAGTTTAAAAATATGTTACGGAAGTGTCCTCAACACGATTTCGACAAGAAAACCCATATTCGATTTTTTATATAGGACTGCTTCCATCTGTCAGAAGCACGATAGACTCTTCATCCAATGGCTCATTAACCACAAGAATTGTCGACGGAGCATGGGAATTGTTTGAAAGGATGGCAGATACTTTAGCAATGTGGTCGTCTGAGCGGGTAGTTCAGAAGAAATCGGTAGGTATCTACGAAGTTGACACCTATTTGACTTTATCTACTAAAATTGATTCCTTGTTTTACAAGATAGAAAGCATATCTTATTCAGCCAATGCAGCACAAGCAAGAAAATCGAATTGTGAAGAGTGTGGGGCAGAACATGGCACTAAGAAATGCCCAATTCTTTCACAAGGGATAGAACAAGCTCATTATGCACAAGAGGTCAACGCCAATAGAACAACCCTAACTCTAAAACCTACAATCCTGGGTGAAGAAATCATCAAAATTTCTCTTGGAGAGGAGATCAAACTTAGGATTGGAAAGGAGACCAAAACAAGTTCCAAAATCAGAATAAACCTCATAAGCAGTTTCAACAAGAGAATAAGGTCCAGTTGGATGAGATTTTTGCAAAATTTATGAAGAAAACTGAAAAGTACATGGAGAAGACAGAAATAGCTCTCCAAAATCAAGGTGGTGCAATTAACAATTTGGAGATTCGGGTAGGACAGATAGCATTGGCTGTGAATGGAAGGGCACTAGGTACCTTGCCAAGCAATACTGAGGCAAATCCCAGGGAACAATGTCAAGCCATTACTACGAGAAGTGGGGTTCAGTTACCGAAAATCATTGTGAAAAGATTGGATGCAGACAAAGAAGCACTATCGTCTTAAGAAAAGGAAAAAGCTGAACAGACAAAGAAAACATCTACAAATAAAGGTTCAGATACATTACGGAATAAAGCACATGCTCCTGTCAATCCATACGAGCCACCAGTTCCATTCTCTCAAAGGTTGAAATAGCATAAATGGGAGCAACAATACAAGAAATTCCTAGAAATCTTCACGAAACTCCATATAAATATTCCATTTGCAGAAGCACTGTTCAAAATGTCTAGCTACGCCAAATTTCTGAAAGACATTCTTCTAAGAAACGAAAGCTAGAGAAACATGAGACAGTGATGCTAATAGAGGAATGCAGTGCCATAATTCAGAAAAAGCCTCCACCAAAACTGAAAGATCCAGGGAGTTTTACTATACCTTGCACTATTGGTGAATGCTACTTTGATAAAGCTCTATGTGATTTTAGTGCAAGTATTAATCTAATGCCCCTTTCTGTTTTCAAGAAACTCGGTTTGGACGATGCTAAAGCAACCACGGTGACATTACAATTAGCTGATCGATCATTGGTCCATCCGAGGGGGATAATTAATTCCCGTCCGACTTTCTCATTCTATATATGGAAAAGACAAGAATGTTCCACTTATCTTGGGCAGACCATTCCTAGCTACCAATAGAGCTCTGATAGATGTTCAAAAATGACAGTTAAATCTGAGACTTGGCGAGAAACAAATCACTTTCAATGTTTTCATGGATATGGACCTTCATGCTGAACCAGTTAAGTGCCTCCAAATTGATGTGGTGGAAAATGTGGTGAAGGACACAATTGTGTTTCAAAACCATTCAGACACTTCTGAGGATCGCAAGGTGCATTCTCAACCAGAAGAAATGCAGCAGGAAACCTACATTGTTGAGTTCGAGGGAGATAACGAGGAAAAATCAGATGAAATGGATAAGGATAAGGATAAGGTTAAAGTCTGGACGAAAGCTGCAGAAAGAAAGCATTTGTCATTGAAAAAGCCAATCAGGACCTCCAATGCTATATTCAACGTCCTTTAACAGAATAACATAGTACAATCGAGCTATAGACTATAAAATAGTGTTGGATGGGATGCAACCTATTATCTCTACCCTTTTATTTATTCCGCTTTATGAAGTAGATTTAGGATTTTTCCATATGTTTATACATTTTGATAGTTTTTAGGTCAATCAATTGCCTAGGTAGTAGATTAAAGTGTCTATACATGGTCCACACAAGTTCTGAATGTATGTTGCATGCTTAATGGGGTGTTAAAATCATGTTTGGGAGATTTGGGATCAAAATCACGCATTTCGAGGCAAAACGAGCTTTTTATAAAATTTCCCGGACCAGCACTTGATTTCAAGTTTAACGTAGTTTTTAAAGTTATTTTTATGGCCTACACACACCTCAAACATTTTAAAATGGGTTTTGGTAAGTGTCGGGGTCGATGGATGATCGAGGGGTATTATTGGTAAAAAGTTGAAATTTTGAGTAAAATGGCCAAAAACAAGTTTTTAAAGAGTTGAGTGAATTTTAAATTTTTTCTATGTTGCATAAACTCACTACACTCATTTTAACTTGTTGGGAACGAATATCGAGATTTTGGGTGTCGAGATGCTCGAATTGAGCAAAATAGTGAAAAATACAGCAAAAATGGTTCTGGTGGTCTATGTGACCACATAGACCATTTTGAATGCGGTCGCATTTAATTCGTTAGGGCCTGTCTTCGCCCTGGCATTTCACTCTATGCGACCCATAGGATTGCTCTATATGGCCGCATAGAGAAAACGTGGACACAAAACTCGGACTTTTTAAAATCTCATACCCGGCACTTATCCTCCTCCCTACACTTAACACTCGTCTCTCCCTGCACTCTCGCAACCTCACACACGCGAAATCGATCACCCACCAACGACACATTCCACCCTTACCACTTCATTTAGAGGCATTCCTACTCATTGGGCTCATCTATCCCAAACATCTCACAACAACAAGGTAAATCTCTCCCATCTCTCTTAAATTTTGGCTTTGGTGAATGAGTTCATAGTAGTTCGTTTGAGGAGTTTGGGCTTAGGTTAGTGTAGTGTATTGAATGGGTTGTGGATTGTGCTTATTTGGCTGAAATTCCACCTTTAATTCTATGCAAAAATTCGAAGTTAACACTATGCATGCAAGGTGTTTGATGAATCATCTCAATGGAATTCGTTTGTGTTTCTTATGATTTTCGATTTTCTACTTAATAGAATATGTGTTGCATTGCTCCATATGATGAAATTTGTTGAGAAACACATAGGAAGAACACAACACTTGCATGTGTCACACATAGGGACTCATGTCTAGGCATCACACCCTTCATGTCCCTCACGTCGCCTACTCCGTCCCTCGGTTTCATAACTCACATGAAGTCCAAATGATTTGAATTTTTTATATGTGGTAAAGCACATTGCATACTTTCTTATGCTTAAAGGATGCCCTGAAAAATTTTGAGTTTCTCGACGATGTCCGAGGGTGAACGTGCCCAGTCGATCACGCACTATTTCCGAAAACTATCGATTTTAAGTTCATTTTAGGTTGTCCACCATATATTGTCCCATATGTATGAATTGAAGAAAGTTTGGGGGATTGGGATTTCCAGTGCCGATTTTTATACCTTCACGGATTTCTTCATTTGTTTTCTTTCAGACGCCTCCGACACAGGACGATACCACTGCCGGGAAAAGCTATTTTCCACCATCTTCACCACCACCTCCATTTTCATCAGGGGAGTTTCTACTGCCATATTTTGTTTTGTATGCGCATTGTCTTCCAAATTCTATAAGTCAATCTTACACACTACACATTGGGACAATGTTTGTATAAGTTTGGGGGGGTGGACGATTTGTATGAAAGAAGTGGTGAACTTCTTTGTTTTAGCAATACTTTGTCAATATCCATCGATGTTCGTGTGTTTTTACTACTTTTTGTGTGTTATTTAAAAAAAAGAAAAATTATTTTTGCTTATTTCAGTACTTTTTGTGTTGTTTTGTGTGCTTGTATAGATTTAATGGTCTTGCCAGCAATGATGTAATTATTGGAGGTATTATGAGCTATGAATAGTGGATATTGCGCATGTTAGGTTGATCAATCATTGTATATGTGTAAACTTGGCACTTCTTGCTCACGATACTCATGATGGGCATATTAAGATAGTGATTGGGTTCATGATTTATAGAAGAATTGATCATGATAGATTAAATCGGAAAACCTCTATTACACTTATCGATAAACCATTGTTTTAATAGTTTGGAGATGATTTAGCTATTACAAGGGAGCATTGAAATGAGTAGGGATTTCATGCATGAAAACTATATTTTGTGGATTGTTTAGACCAATGAGACGAAGATGAGGTGAAAGTTTTAAGTTAGAGGTTGGTTTTTGAAGCTAAATGTCTAAAAAAATAGGGACAAGACATAATTTCTGTGAGAAAACACTCTTTTCAATCCTTTATGACTCGAGCAAGTAAGCCTATAAGGATGAATAAAAACCTGATGCCCTAAAGTCAACTGACTTGGGAGTTATCTGCTTGAAGCTCGCTACAGGGGTCATATAGAAAGTAAGAGGGAAAGAGTCACAAGAAAAAGAGTGAAAATACATATTCTCGAGCTTTTATAACTTAAGTAAGTAAGCCTGCAAGGGTGATTGAAACCTGGTGCCCTAAAATCAACTGATTTGGGAGTCATCGGCCTAAAGCTCGATACATGGGTTATATAGAAAGTAAATGAGATATGTTAAAAGAAAAAAAAATGGAGTGAGAAAGCAGCCCCAAGATATTTAGTTGATGAAATTATACATTTGATGCAAGACAAGTAACTTAGTTTAGTCTTAGAGGTTGAACCAATCAAAGAAATAGGAAAATCCCTGCTTGTTGAAGTGTAAACTTGTGATTGCGAGGTCTATCCAAACTAAAAGAGGGTAAGAACTTAGTGAATCGAATCTCTACTCTAGAACACACCCCGAGATAATTGAATGAAAAGAATAAGTTTGGGGTATGTATCTCTCGAGCGAAGAAATGAAAATTTTGACTATTAGAGGTTGGGATTTGAACCCACCATAAGCTAAGTATGTCTGCATGAGTATACACACACACGTCAAGTTTTGTATATGATAAGTGGAGATTAATCTGATTTTGCACTGTTGAAACTATTCACTATGTTGATTACTGAATTCTAATCCTGAGACACCGCAAGTCATTGAACCATGTTTTGTGTTGAGTTAAGTTACCATCTTGTTTGAGGACAAACAATAGTTCAAGTTTGGGAATTTGATAAGTGCGTTTTACGCAATTATTTAGGCAACAAAACATGGCTAATTGTGAACGTATATATTGAAATATGGCTTCATTTGGTACTATTTGTATTTGTAGGACTACATTGATAGATGTAATGAAAATGAGCGAAAAATGACCAAAACAGAAGAAAACGAAAGTTTAAGGACCTAAGTGCAATTATTCAAAAGTTGACCCGAGGAGCAAACTAAGAATCAAAGAGAGTCGAGTACAAATTGAGTGAAGATACGAGGCATGGAAGAAAGAAGAAAATTGAAAGGAGACAAAGAATGAAGAAATTGAATTTAGGGATCAAAATGCAATGTTTCAAAGTTCATTACACTATGCAGTCGCATAGTGTAATACCTATGCCACCGTATAGGTTGTCTAGCAGGCCCCTGTGCCCAGAATTCCATAACTATTCGACCGCATAGAATTACTCTATGCGGCCGCATAGTACAACTTCGGCGTGAAAATTCTGTTTTCCTTGTTTGAATAAAACACTTATGGAAAGGTATCTAGAACTCCTTTTTAACCCTAAACTCGACCAAAAAAAGGGACCACGCATTATTCTACTACTGGGAACATATTGAAGAGCAAGAAGAAAGCAAAGAACAAGAAGATTGATTCCAAGATTCAAGATTTCACTTCAAGATTTGATGGGGTGATATCTTCTCTTATTTGCTTTCTTTCTTTTCTTAGTTTCATCATGCTAGACTAGATTTTATTGTGTTAGGTGAACGATGAACCATATAATGTGATATTTTAATTCCTAATTTTATATTTTTGACGTTAAAACGCGTATTGAATTTATTGAATGATTTATATGTATTGTTTTTATCCATAATTATATGCGCAATGATTATGTGATTTTTGTTGTTTATTTCATCCATTCATAAGAGGAGAAATAGATTAGACAAGGTGTAAATTATCGTAGGGTCCGATAGTGGATAGAAATATACCGCTATATTTTACGTGAATCTCTAAGTGTTCATAAAACTTCATGCATTTTTGTATATTGACTCCCGTCATAGAGTTATAGTTGGTGTCGTATATGAAAATAGTTTCAAATTTAATCGAAAGAGAGTTTTGAATAAAATAGAACATTGATTCGTCATAATTTAAACGTGTTGTCAAATTGTAGAACTAGGGTTAAAATAGATCGTTACATAGGGATTCGCGAACCTATTACGCATTTTATTTGATTATTATAACACTTTGCATTTAGTTATATTATTGCACGTAGTGAAATTTGTATTCATTTAGTTAATTCATTCACTTTTGTATAAGTAGATTACTAGTTTTATTGCAATTTAGTTACAAAAACTCAAACACGTCTATAGTTTCGGTTAAGGTCGAATTGAATACAGTCAAACTATTAAATCTCTGTGAGAACGATACTTGGACTTAAAAATCCACTTTATTGCTTAAAACGAATCGTATACTTGCGGTACTATAAGTCCAACACATTTTCGCGTGTCATGGTGTTCCCAAAATTCTATGTTTGTATAAAAGAGTTATGAGAGTGAATTCCTATGTTGTATGAGATATATTGCGGGAATAATGAAAGTTGTGTTCATTTGAGTGAAAAAAGTTAAATTTTGTTGTTACTTCTACCCATCATATATATCCCTGTAATTTGATTTTTATTGTTTATAATTATTTCTATTCGTCATGCACATACTTCATTGCTAGCTTAAAATTTAAACGAAGTAATTGAAACAAGTGTTGAATCTAGAGGTTCATACATACACATATATGAATGTATGTATATATGATATATGTTTGGCACGTCTGCTGAAAAGGGCTCAATAGCACCGGAGAGTACTAAGAAAAGTGACATGCCAAACGTGCACACACACTGATATCACAGAAATAGGCCATGCTCCTCGAGCTTGATGCTGCTTATTTGGTTGATTCTCTCTTCCATTTCGGGCGTCAAATAGTTCTTCCAGTCCCCAACAACACCTTTCCTGAAGTACAAACTGTTAGGTACACTGTACACAATAGATCCATTCTTGTTCACCTTCAAATTTTTGAGTCTCTCCAAACTGCACCTCCACAAAACCTTATCAATTTCCTCTTCGGTTGCAAAAGGCTTCCCAAGAAATTCAGCAAGTTTCTTTACCTCTCCCTTGGGATCCCTTTTCAGTTCTTCATATTTCAAGAACAGTATTTTCTGAGGATTCTTCCGGCTTTCCAACCAGTACTGTAAAACGTGATCGAAAAATGGCCCGTATTGATGAACCCCAGATAAGAAACAATCGACTGTCTTTTCTAAAGGAAAAGGGTCTTGATCAGGGTATAAAATGGAGTTGAAAAAGTGCCACATGGATATTAAAGTGTCCTTAGGATTCCTGGCAATGTAAACGATTTTACAATCTGTGTTCTTGACTGAATCTGGGAGGACAATGTAGGGTAAGTGGCTGTGAAAAAGTCTAGGAGAAGGAGCTTTGTAAAGATCTATATGGGGTTTTGTGCTGTAAACTGTGCTTTCTATTGTTGGGACATGGAAATGAGGATTATCCTCAACTAGAAGGTCATAATCCTCGTCAGGTTTTGGGTTTTTAAGGATGCAAAGACATAGGGATTTGAGCCATGTTGTGCCTGTTTTAATGTTTGATGTTAAGACAACGTCGTTGTTTTGTGCTTGAAAGCATGATCTGAAGGTCATGGCCGGTTGAACAAGGCCGGGTTCGAACCAGAAGCCTTCCCACTGGATAATATCCATGGCATCCATGAAACGAGCTTTTGGGAGATTTAGATGGGTTTCAGCATTGTTGGAATCAGGGTTTGATGATAAATCCGCCATGGACAATCTGTTTGAGAGATACCAAAGAAAAGTTTGATTAGCAGTGAGATGTATATTCGAGAGGACTCTACTAAATAGGTTTATAGATATTAGTTTGAAGAGCTTTAAGGATTTATCTGCTACTAAAAATGTTTACTGTAGGTCCGGAAAACGGCCCATTTATGTATTAATGTTGCATGTAGATATCGATTTTACCTTTTTGTAGTGTTTCAATTGCTAATTACGTTTTAGATACTGAAATTTTCCAAATGTCTATCATTTTATTATTAGTTAATAGACTTTTTAGATGTAATTCATCAGTGGGAAGAATACTTTGTTCTATCTTTTTAGCATTTCGGTTTTCCAATTTCCAATTTTTGTAGCACTTAGTACATTTTGTGAAACAACGTTTTAGTTGTATGTTCTGCAATTAGCTCCTATTTGACCCCATTGGGGGGGGGGGGAGCTCAATCCTATCTTTCTTTGAAGTCAGTCTAGAGCGAGAGAAACTTCTACAGCAAATTCAGACTATACAGAGCCACCCCAACTCACTTAAAGGACGCTAATTAATTTCAAAGGAAGAAAAAGTTTTGAATTTATGTGTAAAATTATTTTACGGAGAATGTGTGGTTAAAAATAAGTTTTTGAAAAAAAAAATGGAACTTAAATAGGAGCTTAGTTAAAGGGAGACCATTCCTCTATCAATAATTAACAAAAGATCAGAACCTTTAATTTTAGTGGTCTAGGTCCACTAAAACCTATATAAAGGTGTATTTGGATATGGTATAAGAATTTAGATTTTAGACTGTTAAATTAACTTAAGTTGAGGACCGTAAGTATTTGTCAACTTATTCTCAAATTTATTGGTAGGGATAATTGTCCCCTAGTTAAAAAAACTTTTTGAATCAACTTGGTCACATTCATGTGTTTTCACAAATAAATTGTAGCCATAGAAGAGTCAAATTATACAAAGCATAAGTTAAAAACCCCAATACATGCTCAGGCAAAGGAGGGGACAGCCCAGCAATTTCTCCTATTTTTTAGGATTTTTTTAAGGACAAAGGACATAAGTTTGTTTAAGGATGGTGTCAGTAATCTCAGTAGATAATTATTTTCGAAGTGAATTATTAAAAAAAAAAAGGTTGAACTCTAACTTTGAGGGTTACCCATCGCCTTACCCTTAGAACATTGTGGAGGAGGTGAATTGCGGGATGTGCATCAACAGATCAGGATACAAGAGCTGTCATACTGGTGCCCACAAAGAGTACAATTTCATATCTTATAAGAGGTAGGAATCGAACTCTCACACTACAACTGCCAGTTCAATTGAAACTATCTCACTCATGTCCTTTGCACCACTGAATTATGCCCCAGGGGGCATTTTCAAAGTGAATTATTGGTTTTTTTTTCATCCAGTAAGCTTGAAAATAGTCCTTTGACAACAATGCGCGGCGTTACATCTTATATAAATCTTAGATTATTTTAATTCCGTACGACATTAAAATTAATTTTAAGGGTTGATTTAAGCTGCACTATTGAGGATGAGCATTGGATGTATGAGTAATGTTTCTTCTTTAAGTAACGGAAAGCTAGATAAGGTGTAACCTAAGGCTTCAAATACTTACTCTACCACTTGAGAGAGTGCGCAGCCAGATTCATCCTACACATACACCCATGTGAAAATTTTATATAAAAGGTTGAACTCAACTTTGAGGGTCCCACACCACTCCTACTCTGGAATATCGTGAAAAAAGTAAATTGCAGGTTATGTAGATCACACGTTACATTGGATATGTTTCGTTACAACGTAAACAAATAGAATTCAAATGAAAAACAAATAAATTTTAGATTATTTTAATTTAATACGACATTATGAGCAAGTTGTACACGGGAATCAAGGGTTTGACTAAAAGGCACGCCTCGATGCTTGAACAAATTAAGTTGAATGTCCAAATGGCTAATTAGTTTACATAATTTCGAAGTCAATGAACCATGTGCAATCTAACACATTGCATGTGACTTATTAGACTTACTCTAGACCTTATCCTTGTTTATTCAGATGAAGAAAATAAGAATGAGTTTTATAATACATTAAAACAACTAATATTAGTTCACTAAAATTTAGAAATCGAGTCTAACTTTAAATCGTTTTTAGGGAAAATAAAAATAAAAATAAAACTCACTTAAATATATATTTGGTTTTTGTTAATTTTCTTGTACCTATCAGTGCATGAGAAATGTATTACATCAATGGGTCTGATCACAACTTCGAATATAGAATTCAAGGGGAACAAATAGGAAATGATACTCTTAGTCAGAGAACTATAATAAAATGTACGATCAACTTATTGAATTTGAAAAACATTCAGTTCAATCGTCTTATCTTGATTTGTCTAATGAAATACAGCTCACTTAAATATCTATTTGGTTTTTATTGATTTTCTCGTTCTTTTGTTTATTCTTCAATTCCACTCAATTGTAACATATTATTGACTTTTTCCTAACATTTTTATATACCTTTCGATTATTGATCCTGCTTTTAAGATCTAGTTATTTTTGATCTACCAATGAAATGGAATGGGAAAGAAAAATTCATGTTTTCGACCTTAAACTATTAAGAATAAGCGTAATATTTGTTGATTAATAGATCGATTCTTGATCCCGTTTCTAAAACTTATTTTACTAACGCGCCAATTCTTAAGTTTATTTTTGAAGTTTATATTACTAAGAACATCCACTAACATGACCTTGGTGTCCAATAATCGTGTAAGGGAAAATGATATATACATCTACAAAAAAATATATAATTTGAAAAACATTGAAACACGGTCATATTCATACTTTCCCAACATTTATTTCATAATTGTGAGAAGAGAAAAAATGGAATCACGGTCACAAACTGTCTTGAAATAAATTTCAAGTATCTCATCGCTATTAATTAATTCTGAAAGAAAGGAACGACTAAGTGCATCTCTAGTTCTACAATCAACCCTATGCCATGCAGTCAGTACAAAAACTTTATCAGCATCTCTGTTCTCCAGACGAGTCTTCAAGGGACTCTATAATGGAATCCTAGCAAAATCAAACAAAAATCTAAGACAATATAAGCATCCTCATGCCATCTGCCAAATTGTGAAAGCAATGTAGATTCCTACATGTTAATTTTATGTATCTTACGGCAAAATAATGTTCTGAAGGACCAAAAAGCACTTATTAGTTCCTCAAGATAGGCATGTTTTAGTTTCTTTAATAAGCACCTGTATCGACAAGATTTTTCCATTCAATTGAAAAATAAACTTTTCAAGAATCATTTTTGACTCTCTATTAACCTCCATCAAAGTGAAGATGTCCATTTATAAACTAAACATTTTAAAGGAAATGCTGCAGTAGGGATAAAACAATGGGATGGTGAAATATCACAATCCATTATTATCAGTTCGATAAAAAAAAAATTCAGATTTTAGTTTAATTAAATTTTGAAAATAAATTTTCAACAGTCTTGTGCTTTAGTAAACAAGAAAGAGAGAACCTGCTTGTCCATGTCTATATTCCTGAACTTGTCCCACTCTACCACATTTGTCATGCAAAATGGTGAAAGTGGCACATCACCACCTGTAAAACTAAAACAAATCAAGTATGGATAGTTGACACAAGAAACAGTTAAGCCTAACTATTAAGGGCTATTCACTGGTGTAGATAGCTGTATAGGTACACACTCATATCCACGAGAATAAGACTTTCGTTTAAGATAAACAGTCGTCCATATTGTCATTCATATGATGGCTTATGGACTGAGTAATAAAAGAGTCGTTGGCAATTCGAAAATTATATATTTGCTAAAACATATCTAAAATGCTTTCCTTCTCAGTTTATTTAAGAGAGAATTAAATTGTGAAAGCGTTACTTTCTTTAGTTTACCCAATACTAGAAGCCCCTCTAAGCCTTGTGTTTTACTTTAATACAAAAAAAAAAGTTGTCTGAAATTCGATCAAATGCAGTATTTTCTAAAGTAATGAGTGTATTTCGACCATATCTTGTTTGCTTCGATATTTGAATGTGAGTCAAGGGAAATGATGTCTTTTCAAAACACAATTTACCCCACGACGGTAGAGCAAACAATCCTCTGATTTCTTCAGCATTCAAAGGGGGAACATGCTCCATCAACAAACAATCATTTAGCCATCTACGAGGTTTCCTGTTGCAGTCATTTTAGGCAAGACTTCCTGTTGCGAGGTCGCTGCCCCTCGCGAAATCAATATAAATTAACTCACAACGAAAATTTTTATAAAAACAAAAAAAAAACTTTTAACTCACAAATCAACATAAACTCAAACAAAAATGAAAATTATTTAGAAAAATACCTTGAAAAATGCAACAACGAAGCCAATCTAAAAAACCCTTGCTTTATAGCACACAACTCACGAGTCAAGCAGGAGAGTCGACTAAGACACTACCACCACAAAGGGAAGTCGTGGCAGGGAGTGGTGGAAGACATAATGTAGCCCTCAAGTCGTGGAGGAGATCGATGGACCAACTGACAAGTGAAGTGGTGGCAGGGAGGGGTGGAAGACGGAGTGGCGATTTAAGGGAGAAAATAGAGAAATGACAAAGGAATAAGTGAGAAAAGGAAACGAAGAAACCCAAAACAAACTACGTCGTTTTGGTGGACGATAGGATTTGTTGACAACTGTTCAGGAAAAGTGACTCTTTAATAGTGTTAAGGATTATGTTTTCCAAATAAAGCACACTATTATTAAGGTTCTAATTAGATTTTACTTGCTCTTGAAGAATATAATTAAATAAAATCTAACATAAATTATGTCTTTACTCTTGAAGAGTAAATTCTTATACAATTTATTTCAAACAATAATACGTTATTACTCCTGAAGAGCAAAACACTCCGATTTCAATAGTCCAGAAGAATGTTATTTGTAGATCCGTCTATTACAAATATTTTGTTGCTCATGAAGTAGCACAACATTATATTGATATTCTAAAATAATATTATTTGATCCAGAAGAGCATGATATTACAACTTCAATATTCTAGAAGAATATTAAATTATTAATTTATTTCTATGTAAAATCACAAATTAAATTACTCAATTTCTTCACGTGTCCATTCTTCTGCATACGTATTTACATATTGATGGGTATAGTTAAAATTTATTTGCTCCAAAAGAGTTTGATAAATATGATCTAATATAAGTTATGTTTTTACTCCTCAAGAGTAAATTCTTACCTAATTATTAGTCTAAATAATAATATATTATTTGCTCCCAAAAAGCGTAATATTATAATTTTCAATATTTCAGAAGAATATTGATATATTGCTCTTGAAGAAGCAATAATTAAATATAATGTTCTCTCGACGTAGCATTTGTTCGAAAAATATTTATTAATTCATGTTTATCATTGAAGGAAAACATATAACTCATGTCATACTGATATTAATTAGTTTGTCTTATTAATTGAGTATTATACGAATATATAATGTTTATTCGTATTCTTCAAAATTAAATAATTGAAATATATCTTATCTTGAACCAGAAGTTCAATTTGATTGGCATGACCAGTTGGACCATCGCTGGATCAATAATGATGCGAAATTTAAAATTTAAATAGATATTTAATGAAGAATCAGAAGATTCTTCAATCTAATGAATTCATATATATCATTTGTTCTCTTTATCGACAATTGATCATTAAACGTCACTAGCTAAAATAGGATTCAATTCACTACATTTTTGAAAATTAAATAGGGTGACATATGGGGCCCGTCACCCACCATGTTGACCATCTAAATATTATTTGTATCTAATAGATTTGATACAAATATTAGATGATTGCATGGTGTTCGTGACCTGAAGTTTGTGAAATTATTGCTCAAGTTATGAGCATAATTTTCAAATTATATAATCAGGATTGTGTCTTATTAATGCTAGTGGGCATAAATCTCAATATTTGAATTCGTGTTAGTTGAGATGTCGATAAGTGATTTAACACTATTGTTTGTTAAATGCCTACAATTAATTTAATTGAGAACAAAGTGTTTTTCTCCTTTTTGTTTGGGTAATTCTATTACGCATCATTGCCAACATCATAGTTCTCCCTATTACAATTGGCTTATGGTCAAAGCCTAATTTTTCATCTAATTATTTTAATAGTGCAGTATATGTAAAATCGACCCACCACAATGCACTGAGATGAAAAATAAAGAATGCTGAGAATAAATGCATGTTTGAACCCTTATCCCAAATAGGTGATATTTTATAATGCTGAAAAAAAAATTATTGTCAAATTGACTGAACAATTCTCTCAGCATTAGAGGGAGGAATTAAGAAGTTGAAAATAATGTACAAATGCATCATTATCTAAATCCTCGCAAAAGATCACTCGAACTAGAAGTTCGAAAAATAATTTCTTTAGATGCATTTACTGATGATAAAAGATCAACAATATATAACGCGCCAATTTTAAGTGCTCCAATACGAATTGATGTCATAAGAGGACAATTTGATAGCATTATATTTGATATATTTATGACACGTCTGAAGCGTGATGTGTTCGATTCTAATACAAACAAAATCTTCAAACGAAAATGGAGCAATTAGCAAAGGTGGTCGCATTAAGGAGGTATATACTTTTAATGAGTATTTGGACATAAAAAATTATAAAACCCCTGAAGAAGTTCAAGTACCCGATATATTGAATTTGAGATATCTCAATAAATTATGTCGTTATGGAATAAGAAATAGAATAGAAAAACGAAAAGTTGTCGACAACAATTTTGTACATGATGTTGCTGCATCATATATGAATCACGAGGAATCAAAATAAATGCATCAAAATATATCGATCGAAGTAATGTTTGACCAAATAAAATGGACGCAATCCTAAATTGATTTTGCTAGAGAAACATGATTTTTTGGACCTGTAGTCCAATAATCTAAAAATATATACTTATGTGAAAAGAAAATGAAGTCATATTGTGTAATGTACGACTCTCTACATAGTGAATTTCGTAAAGATTATCGTTGATGAAATCACAAATCTATATCACATTATCTTGACAATATATTAAATTTGAAATATGTGATAGTCAACTCATCTGACATGACTATTAATGTTATCTCTGAAATATTTAATATGCCTGAAGCATAACTCAAATGATGCATGTCTGAGAACCATGTTTCAAATTAAATTACAAAGATCATTATATGGATTGAAACAATTTGGACGCATGTAGTATAATCGTCTTAGCGAATATTTATTGAATGAGGGTTATAAGAATGACGATGTATGCACATGTATTTTCATAAAGAAAACAAATGTTGGATTTACAATTGTGGCAGTTTATGTGGATTAGAACTCCTGAAGAGTTCAACGAAACTACTAATTATTAAAAAATGAATTTGAGATGAATGATTTGAAAAAAAAAACCAAATTTTATCTCGAGTTGCAGATTGAACACTTCCCAGAAGAATTATTTGTTCATCAATCTACATATACAGAAAAAGTTCTAAAACGGTTTTATATGGATAATGCGCATCCATTGGCATCGCCTATGGTTGTTCGATCACTTGATGTGAAAAAAGATCCGTTTCATCCACTTGAAGATGGAGAAAAAATTATTGGTCATGAAGTACCGTATCTTAGTGCAATTGGAGCATTAACTTATCTTACAAACTGCACTCGATCCGACATAACTTTTTCTATATATCTCCTTGCAAGATATAGCTCTACACCAACTTAAAGACATTGGAATAATGTTAAACATATTTTTCATTACCTAAAGGGTGCTATTGATTTGAGATTATTTTAATCTCGAAAGTCGGGATCTACTTTAGTGGGATATGCAGATGCAGATTATCTATCTGACCTACATAAAGCTAAATCACAAACAGGATATGTGTTTACACGTGGAGGAACAACTATATCATGGAGATCTGTAAAGCAATCCTTGACAGCAACATTTTCAAATCATTCTGAAATTATTGCAATCCATGAAGTAGGGCGAGAATGTGTATGGTTGAGGAACATGACCCACCATATCCAAGCATCATGCGGGTTAACTTCAACAAAAGACAGTCCAACAATTTTGTATGAAGATAATGCAGCTTGTATTGCACAACTCAAAGGCGGTTATATCAAAAGTGACATGACGAAGCATATTTCTCCAAAATTCTTTCATACACACGAACTTCAGAAGAATGGCGACATCAATGTTCAACAAACTCGCTCAAGTGACAACTTGGGCGATCTATTCACAAAAGCGCTGCCAACATCTATATTCAAGAAATTAGTTCATGGGATTGGAATGCATAAACTAAAAGATTTGTAGTTATCAATATCAGGGGAAGTAACTGTACTCTTTTTCCTTCGCTTAAGTTTTATCCCATTGAATTTTCCTAACAAAATTTTAATGAGGCAACATTTATTTTTAATACTTCAAAATAACTATACTCTTTTTCTTCGTTTGATTTTTTTGTCCCATTAAATTTTTATCAAACAAGATTTTAACGAGACAGATATTTTGTAATGTGTCATTCAAGGAGAAATGTTGTAAAAGGAAAGTTTATTAGAGTTTGTAGTGAATGACAATTATACCCCTGTAACCCTAGAAATTATTACCATTGTATCCCTGATTCTTACCTATAAATATAGGACTTTGATCATTAATAAAATACACACAAAGTATTGACTTTAACTCTCTTCTACTTTTTTTCTATTTTATAACATATATATATATATATATATATATATATATATATATATTGTTTTAACAAGCTTTTAGTGATGCATATTTTGTGTCAATTTGGAATTACATTTTCACTTCAAGTGGAACTTGGGTCGGTCTGGGCCTAGTTTCATGGGCTCAGATTTACAGCCCTTTTGTGACCCCTCAACAACAGCCCAAGCCCATATATGAAATACTGTGCTACCGGAAAAATCAAGGTCTGCTCTTTTCTCTCTCAACGGCAGCCCAAACCACACAAAGAAGTGCAGAAAAAACGAAACCCTTCAAAGCTCAAGAATGGCCGACAGCGAAGAAAACGACGAGTTCTACCTCCGATTCTACGTGGGGCACAAGGGAAAATTCGGTCACGAATTCTTGGAGTTCGAGTTCCGACCCGATGGCAAGCTCCGTTATGCTAACAACTCTAATTACAAGAACGACACTATGATCCGCAAGGAGGTCTTTGTAACCCCCTCCGTTATCAAGGAGTGCCGCCGCATTGTCTCCGAATCTGAGGTACGCTGCCGTGCCGCTGCAGTTTACTTTTTCAAGTTTTTGATTTATTCTCTCGCTGATGGGATTTTAATATGTTTAATGATAATAACTGTAACGAATTGTGTTGCAGATACTGAAGGAGGATGATAACAATTGGCCGGAACCGGACCGCGTAGGGAGGCAGGAGTTGGAGATTGTAATGGGGAACGAACACATCTCGTTTACCACCTCCAAGATTGGCTCTCTCATGGATGTCCAGACCAGTAAAGATCCAGAGGGTCTGCGTATCTTCTACTACCTGGTTCAGGTATGATTATTGGCAATTTTTTCCTGATTTCTTTTGATTATTGCTTGAATCAGTTCCGTTTGTTGGGCAATGTTTAACGAAGACGCTTGTAGCGTGAGTTTTATCAATTTATTCATATGAATGACCAGTAATTGGGGCTAGAAGTTTCTTTATCAACTAGTAACTGATGATCTGTTATTCCTTATTATTGTGGCGGTCATTGTTCTGAATTAAGAAATTTCTGAAGTGAATAGTGATGGATTTTCTTGAAAGGTAAACGTAAGGACACTCATTGGTTCGTCCTATTTGGTTTTTTTTCTTTTCAAACTTTTTTTGTTAGAATTGGACAAAGAAAACAGAAAGTTTGTGAGTGATTATACTCTTAAATGCTTTGGATTGGAATTGCTTGAGAGTAATTTCTTGGTTCTACAAAGCGTGGGAATTTTAACAAAAATGTCCGTTAGTGCCTCAATTATGAAGGTTATAGAACAGTGACGTGTCCGATGCCTTGATTTGCAATTAACTATTGCTTTACTTGTATGGTTGACATGCCGTAAGGAAGGAGTGGGTAGTGGATTAGCGTGGCTATGTGAAATCTAAGAAGTATATAAGTGAAAGACTAGAAGAATGTTTTCTTTTGAGTTGTTTGCCTTGCAAATTCACTCAAGGCATTTCTTTTATTGTGAAGGGGTCTCTTGAGAAGAGTGTTTTTCGACTTCTTTGCCATTTTTCAGTTACCAAGTTCTTCAGGATAAAAATGGTAGAAGGTATAAATTTAAAGGTTCTTTTTCCAATGTACTACAGAAAAAGTTTCAATGCAACCGTACAATATTGGAGAAGCAAGGAAAAGCGGGCTGGGATGGTAATAGGAAGTTCTCTACAATTCCCACTAGATTTTACAAACGTGACTACTCCATCATACATATGTCAATAACATTAATGTTTCTAGTAGAAGTCTCTTTCTTCTCTAAAACACACGGTAGGCACCGCACCATATGATTTGTCTTTTTCTAAATTGAAAAAATATTTTTAAAAAAACATTTTTTATCTTTGCTCTATGCTTTTCCATCAATCTTTGAATTATGTAAATAGCTTCCATGTGTTTGTCCCCAAACATAAAAGAATAAAATGATACATAACACCTTTTTTTTTTTTTTTTTATGATCGTGGATGTTCAGGCCAGCTTACACTCACCTCGACTAATCTCATCGGCCCTGAAGTTTACAGTCGAATACTCACCTCAATGGCCCTGAAGGGACTCGAACTGATGACCATTGGGGGGCAAACCTAAAACCTGACCAATTGAGTTATCCCTCAGAGTTAAACGATACATAACACCTTTTAATTACAACTTAACATGTTGCCCCTCTTTTTTCCTCGTACGATGAGGCATGGTCTAATGCTTCTATAGTTTATACAAGCATAAATGTCTAATTTATTCTAACATTGTTCCTCCACTTATTAGGCCTCTCAGACTCTTAGGATATACTTGCATACTCAATAAGGATTCTGTTTGTACCAATTGCTCTTTTCATTTTCATCCTCTTAGTGGCTTCCTTCACTTTTGATTTTCGAATCCTTCTAGTATAATAGATATTTCTTCCTTTACAAGGTTTTATAGAATTTAAAGCTTTGGTTCCATCATACGATTCTTCTTATCTTTATGTGATCTGGTTACAATGAAATGGATCTTTTTAGTTTTCATCCTGATGCACTTGTGGCTTGTTGGATTGTACCCTACTGGTCTCAATAAGGAAGATGGAGAAGTTGAAATCGTGGTCATTGTATTGTCGAGTGCAGTCTAATACTGTATACCAAACATGCCATGTATATCTCTACTTTGCTATTCCGACAAGATATATTGTGGAAATCTTTCTCCCCTTTCGGTTCCAAGATAACTATTCAACTCTCATGCACATCCATCTAGAACTCTTAAATCAATCTATTGTCTTTGCTTTAACTAACTAATACTTCTCAAAGCTTTTGTATCCCTTACTGTAGAATATCTGATCCATTGAGTCATTGACAGATGAAAATTAAAATTTGAATGTTTCACTCATTCTTTGACGAGTCATGCTTGCAACATAATGTACAGTGTTCATGAACATATTGTAACACCATGGTAACATTTTTATTTTCTCAACATCGCATTGTTGCCTTTTTGTTGAATTTGTTTCTTCCATTTCAAGAAGGATGCGTCTTTTTCATGCTCTCTTGCAGGATTTAAGGTGTTTTGTGTTATTTTTAAATGTTATTATGCTTGGGATCAAAACTATATACCATAATGGAAATTTTTTATTTTTATTTTTTGTCATTGCAGGATCTGAAATGTTTTGTCTTCTCTCTAATCTCCCTACACTTCAAGATTAAACCCATATGACGAGGAAAGTCGTGAAGGCTGTCGATCTATTAGTTGAAGCAAATCACTCTTTATATTTGACCTTTGATATCTAAGGATGATCGTTTTTAGCTATGGGCACGGTTTATGATTCTTACAAGCGAGGTTGTTGGGAAAGCTTTTGAGACACGATATGTAATGAGACGTGATTATCTCCGGTGTTGCGTGTATTTGTGTTTTTAGTGTTATGCATTAGTATCATTCACTTGGCGTATGCATTAGTTCCACTTTGTTTCATTCACTTTGTTTTTGCTGTATGTATACGTCAATTAAAATTTAGTTCCACTTGCCGTACAGAAATGGGTTTCTCAGGGGTTTACCGACTACTCACAAACATGGAATGGGTGGATATTTTTGGGGTACTTTTTTATACAGGTGAGTCCTGCGTGGGACTCACCTGGTGTGAGAGGTCGGTAGGGGGTTCACAGAACCCCTATCCTGTACATTGGGACTAACTACAATTAAAATGAGTTGTGAAATGGACATGTTTTTTGAGAAAGTGCCAAGTTCTGCAACTTCCTTGCAAGTTACACAAGTTCTTCTGAAATTTACAAACTTCTAAACACAATTTTTGAACAGAAAAAATGCTTGTGCAATAAAATTTTACTTTAATTGATCAAATTTATTTTTAATTGTACATTTCAAGGGTTTTTATAATTTCTTTCAAATTCTTAACTACATATTTTATTAATTTTTATCTTTATTAAAGGTGTGTTTTATTGGTTTTATTTTTCATGAAAAATTATATTTTTTTTTCCAAGTTTTAATAGTTGGGGTGTTTGATTGTTATTCTTTTCTTGAAAATTATTTTTAAAAGTTTTTTATATGATCATATTTTTCTCAAGAATAAATATTTTTTTCTCTTTTTTTTTTTTTTTTTTGGAGCGGTAGGTTTTATTTTTCAGACAATTTATTATTTTTCTCTCATTTACTCAAAATAAAAGAAGGTTAAGTATAACATTTTTTAGGTTGAAAATTAAATCCATCAAACATATATAATTAATAACTTTCATTGCCTAAAATTATTTACAAATTTCATATTTACAATCAAATATATTTTAATAGTTTTATAACACACGACTAAAGTCAATTATCTTCCATTTGTCTATAAGAAAATTAGTAATGAATTTTATAAAAGAAAAATTTACCTCAAACCTTACTTTTTTAAATTCATTTTCATAAATTGACTGAGCTATATGTACATAATAGATTTATATATACATGATGTAGTAAAATATAAGTGATCATAATTTCTTCAACTAAATAAAAAAATAACTTCCTCCAATATTTTGACACCTCGTTTATATGTAAAATCATTATTTAACTGTTTATTTATAAGTATTATTATTCATTGTAGAAAATACCCAATTTTTAGTGTGTAATCGGCCAGAACGCCACCTACCACCTGTGTACGACTACCATCCATCTCCATCCCCGTCTCTTGGGACTTAATTCGACATCTTTAGGAGGTGTAAGGGATTAGGCGGTGAATGAGTTGGAAGAAGACTTGTTCTTGGGAGCAGAGAGGAGGGAAGAGTGGAGAGTCAGAGGTTGATTGGAGAGAGAGATAATTCGAGAAATGATGATGGAGGTGGTTTAGGGTCGATGGAGTTGGCAGTAGCATTGCAGTGATGAGGGCTGTAAATCTGGAAATTGCTTGGCAGTGCTGCAATGGAAGTGGTCCAACGACTGTAGATCTGGAGGTAAGGGATGGGGCCCGTGGTGTGGGCAGGGTGGCGCTGCAGTGCGCACGGTGGTTCGACGAGCAAGTGCATTCTCAGCCTATATCTTTATCGCCTCAGCCTCCTAGAAGGCTCTGAGGCAGTTGGGATCGCTGGTAGTGGAGGTTAAAGCGCTACCTTGGATTAGATATGGGAGCGATTCTGGTTGTAGTGGTGGTGAAACTTGGAAGAGATGTCGACAAGGCGGAAAGAAGAGTCCTCATCGATTGCAAGAGTAGCAAAAGATTCATTGCCAGAGAAATCAAAAGCAGAATCAGATGCACGGTGACATTGCTGAGTGAATATTTACATTCGAATAAGTAGATTGGGTGATAACGTGGAGGTTGTGGCTTGCTGGGTGAGAAGAATGGTGACTGTGATCAGTTAATTTGTGATTAATATATAATTTGTAATCTATTAATGATGTATGATAAGTGTATTTATACACTTAGGGCGTGTTCGGTAGAGATTAAAATCGGATTAAAATTGAAAAATTAGTCGTTATTGTTGACTTTTATTAGATGAATGGGACTCAATAACGACTATATTTTCAATTTTAATTGGATTTTAATCTCTACCAAACGGAGCGTTATTTGGGCGACTAAACTAAACTATTTGTTGATACATTATATGAAATATGGCTTAAATAGCCCTTGTTTGAGTCACATTCTTTTAAAAAAAAATGCATTTTTCAACAGTTTTTTTATATTATTTTAATCACATTCTTGAATAAAATAATATTAAACGTAAATACAAAAAAAAAAATCATTATTTTTTAATCACATATTTCTCATCAATACACTATTCAAAAATTCATTTTTCCCCCAAAATGGGGCTCAAACAAGGGCTTGTAAATATTGATTTTGTAAGCAACCTCAATGACATTGGTGAAATTGGGAAAAACAAGCAAGGAAAGGTTAAGGTGAATCATATCTAAAGTTCAGGGATTAAATGCAAATAATCAAAAGTTGGCTGCGAACAAAGAACAAAGATTCGAAATGGTGAAAACTCAAGTGAAAGGGACGAAAAGAAGCGAAAAAGACATTGAAGAAAGTTCAGGGGGGAAAATACATAACTAAGGTTTTTAGTTTACACCAATTCAAAAATAAGGTAATAGGTTTCAAAATTCAAAAATCAGGTTTCTATTAAATTTTATTTATAATTTAATTAATTAATTAATTATATAAAAGTCATAAATTTGTACAAATTAGTCACAAATACATTTATTGGTCACATATTATTAAATTAATTAATTATAAATTATTACGAGGTCACAAATCAAAATTTTTATTGGTCACATTATTTTTGAAGTCACGGATTGAAATTTTAATAGGTCAGAATTTATTTCCGAGGTCACAGATTAAAATTTTTATAGGTCACAGATTATTTTCAAGGTCACAAATCAAAAATTTTAATAGGTAACAGATTAATTTCGTAAGTCACATTTAATTTCGGTCACAATTCACGAACATATGAGTCACACTATTGTGATCGTCACCATCCCTTGTGACCACCGTCTCTGCCATAGCACCCCACCACCACCACCAGCCAAGAAACATACCAAAAACTTCACAATCTGAAAATTGCCATCGCCACAAACAAAAAAATCCACGAAATCCTAATTCTCACTCCCTTCATACCAACAATAAGGATGCCGGCACAACCACCGGCGCTAACACAACTCTACCGACGCCATCACCACCACCAACCACACTTCACCGGACAGCACAGCATCACCACAGTATCCGCCGCAGCCCCACCGCACAACCCCATAGAATTACAACCCCACAGCATCACCACCAAATTCACCGCCGCAGCCCCACCACACAACCCCACAGAATTACAACTCCACCAAAAATCGTCCAAAAAATTGCAGATTCGAACCACCACAACCTACACCACATCACCACCGATCTGGGCAAGGGGCGAAAACAGATTAGCGACTTTACATCGCGGCGCCACCACATCGCACCCAACATCACCGCCACAACCCAGCCACGCCATCGATCGGCCACCACCAACACCTCACATCGCCACCGTCTCCACCGAACCAAGAAAACCCCCAACCTCGCAACTACACATTATCGCGAACTCAAACCAAAAACCACAGCAATGACCGAGTGGAGAGACAGAAAATGGATGAGAGACGAGAGCACCTTCGAGTGGAGAAAGAGAGACGAGATCGCTGCCTATAGCCACCGCCGTCTCCGACATCGCCGGTATAGGTATGGTGGGGCGGGCGACGACGTGAAGATGGCGGTGGGAGAGAGAGAGAGGGAGGCGCCGAGAGTGTGTGGAGGCAAATGATTCTAATTAGGTTTTGCAAATATATATAATTAATTAAATTTTATAATATTAAAATATTTTATAATATTAGTATTAATACCTGATTTATGCATAATTAAACCACTAATCCTATTTTTGAAATTGAATTTTTAAATACCGGTTCTGCTGTAATTTCCTCAAGTTCAGGGGCCAAGTTCACAAAAAAGAGCCCAAGGCGTGGGCCTCAGACTAAAAAGGCCTCGCCTAGGGCCGCCTAAAGGGGTCAGGCGCATGCCTAGGTCCAATTCTAGGAAAAAAAAATTATTTTCTTATTTCTTTTTTGTATGCAATATTTTGACACTCTATGTATACTAGGCCGTCTAGAACATGGGAGGCATCTTTTTATCATTGTTTTGAGAGCCCAAGAAGCATCATTACATTTAAGAAGCAAGAATTCAGTGTTTGGGTCAAAGATTAAAGTGAAGAATTGGAGTTTTCAAGTTATTCATCGTATTCCTTGTCTTGGGTGATGTCCTTTTCTTATTCTTTTGTGTAATTTTCATATGGCAATATTAGGCTAAATTTTTATGTATTAGATAGATAACAAAACCCATTGATTGATAGTTTTCAATTCAAAACTTATTATTTTTTAGTTAATTCTCGCTTTTGTGACTTAATATGCATTAATTATGTTTGTTTGAATATTTGCACAACATTTAGACAATTAAGTTGCTTATTTATAGCATTGGAAACTCACAATAAGTAGGTAGCTGCATATTTCACGCACGGGCAATAGATATTAGAACATTTATGGTGTGTGCAGTCACGTGTGATAATCCTATAATTGAATGCGTGTTTTACATATTAATTCGGACTACAAATAGGATAGGGTCGGGTTAAGCATATGTTTGGTATATCTTGAAAAAAGAATATTAAATATTAATTGATTATCAATCATCACAAACACATAAATCACACCAATTAATATAAGTCGAGAATTAGAACTAAATATTAAAAGGTGGAGTTGGAAATCTAATACATTCATCTCATCGTTTGATAAAAACTAAATCTTTTATTGCTCTGTAGTTGAATTAGAATCACAACAATAGATAAATCTCTTTTATGTTATAATAGATCGAATTTGATAGTAACTAATACACTAAAATTGAGTGTTATTCCTCATGGGACAACACACTTAACTCACTACTTATTACTTGTTAACAATCTAGTACGCTTGCGAAATTCTATCGAACAAGTTTTTACCACCGTTGTCGAGGAATAATTGATTTAGTTAAGTTTATTAGTTTAAATTAGATTCGATTGTTTGTTTGTCCTTAGGCTATAATCACATGATCTAATTCTCTTGTATTTTGTTTTTTTTCAAGCAATTATCAGTTATGCAAAAAATTGACGAGACTGAGCTTCCACCATTAATCTTAAGATTGAAAGAACTTTTAGATAGTGTTGAAAAGAACAAGGAGAAGCAAGAGAAAAGGCCGAGAATATGAATCTGAATCCGAATCAGGTCCAAGATCCACTTTAGTTGTAAAAGCCAATTCAGTCAAGTGTTGTTCTCAATGAAGCCCTTATTTTCATTGGAGATTATGTGAATTCAGTGTTTGAACCAGTGCAACCAGAAATAATATATCCCCCATTTGGACAAGCTGACTTCCACATTCGACCAGATGTCATCAACCTCTTCCAAAATCACCAGGATATCCGATTCTTCGAAAAAGTTACGAAAAATCCACATGAACACATACAAGCCTTTCTGATGTTGTGTGAAGTAATCAGTCATGAAGGGTATCATACACGCATTACACGCATTCCAAATGCTGTTATTTCATAGTAATCAATTATATGATTTTGAAATTATTCATAGTATTGATGCAAAAGTCCAATTCTAAGACTAATGGCATGCCATCTAACCAAGTTTAGATTGAGTTAGCTATAGTTTGTTTGAGTACAAACAAAGGTCCAAGTTTGAGGTATTTATAAGTGTATTTTATATACTTATTTGAGTCGCTAAATTAGACTATTTGTTGATGAATTATATGAAACGTGACTTAATTGTATGTAAATATTGATTTTTGTAGGCAACAATGATGACATTGGTGGAATTGGGGAAATGAGCAAGAAAAGGGCTAAAGTGAATCATATCTAAAGTTCAGGGATTAAAATGCAAATAATCAGAAGTTGGCTTGGAACAAAGAACAGTGATTCAAAAGTGCGAAGACTCAACTGGACTAGAAAATAAGTGAAATGGATCAAAAGAAGTGAAAAAATTGAAATTGTAGAAATAAGTGAAATGGATCAAAGGAACGAAAAAGTACATTGAAGAAAGTTTAGGGGACAAGTTGCAAACTTGTCAACCTAAAAAGAATCTCTAAGGAGTGCACCTTCAACTTAAGGTGAGGCGCGTGCCTTAGACCAAAAAGGCCTCGCCTGGGGCTGCCTAAAGGGGTCAGGCGTGCACCCTAGTTTGTACTAGGCGCGTGCCTAGGTATAATTCTGGGGTTTTTTTTTCCATATTTAGTTTTGGTATGCAATATTTTGGCATTCTATATATGCTATAGACCATCTAGAACGTGGAGAGTATATTTTTATCATTGTTTTGAGTTTTGAGTTTTGAGAGCGTAAGAAGCATTATTACATTCAAGAAGCAATAAATTATCGCTTGGGTCAAAGATTAAAGTGAAGACTTAGAATTTTCAAGTTATTGACCGTATTCATTGTCTCGGGTGATGTTTTTTCTTATTCTTTTGTGTAAATTTCATATGGAAATGTTAGGCTAAATCTTTTATGTATTTGATGGATGACAAAACCTAATGATTTATAGTTTTCAATTCAAGACTTATTGTTTTTTAGTTAATTCTCACGTTAGTTATTTAATATGCATTAATTTTGTTTGTTTTGCGCACCATATAGACAAGTAGCTTATTTGTAATGTTGGAAAAACTCAAAATAGGTAGAACGTTGTATATTTCACACATGGGTAATATATATTATGCATAATATTTATGGTGTGTGCGATTACGTGTGATAATCCTATGATTGAATGCATAATTTGCATATGAATTCGGATTAGGAATAAGATCGAGATGGATCGTGTTAAACATATGTTTAGTATTTTTTGAATAAGAATATTAATCGATTGTCGATTGTCACAAACACGTTAATCACACTAATTAACATAAGTCGAGAATTAAAACTAAATATTCATAGATGGAGTTGGAAATTCAATACATTCATCTCATCATTTGATAAAAATCAAAAAAAATTTTGCTTCCGTAATTTAATTAGAATAACAACAACAAATAAATCTTTTTTGTGTTACAATAGATCAAATTTGATAGTAACTAGTACATTAAAATTGAAAGTTATTCCAGGTGGGACGATATTAACTTACTAATTGTCAATAATCTCATACGTTTATGGGATTCTACCGAATAGTGCAATTTGTAATTTTTGTATGTGATTATAATCCATAAATTGTGTGATATGTGACTATGACTTGTGTGGCTTATGATTTAATATATGAATGTGAACCAAAAATTGAGTGATACGTGACTGTAACATGTTTAATTTAAATTATAGGTTACAATATTTATAAGATATCACAAACATGACCATTTAATTTCTTTACAATTTAGTTAGTTTTAAAATTATATTTCTAATATTTGTAGTTGTGAAATTTTTCTCGAATTATAAATACAATTAAAATCAATATCTAATTTTGATTGAATTCAAAAATTTGTTCAATAGAAATTGGTTTGTTGTTTAAGAAAACACATGTTACACGAAATTGACTTGTAGTCGTTGTGTTCGCATAACCTCTCACGTCTAGACAACATTGAGCAAAAGTTGCCAAATCTATGTCACATTGAACAAAAGTCCAAAAGTTGATAGAATCAAGGGCGGATTCAGAAAAAAAAAATTTAGCATGCACAAATATAGGGGAAAAAAATTAGCACGGGTTAATATGAATTAGTATTTGGGTTGGAGGGTCAGACTGTAGCCCAGTCCAATCCTAAATCCGCCATTGGATAGAATATAATTTTAAAACTATGCTTTAAGTACATATTTTTCCTTACATTGCTTTTGACACTTCACTCACATGCATGAGACCCTCGATTATTTTAATTATGAGTCTCACCTTTTACATGTGAGTAGAGTGTCAAAATGCATGTCAAAAATAATGTACTTGTGACATAATTCATAATTTTAGGTTGGGAGGAAATTCAATTCATACCGTCTATGTTTTTTTTAATCAGTAATTGTACTTTTAATTTTGAATAATTATATTTAAATATGATCTTTATTATTTTAATTTAATTTTAATTAAATAATTTTGCCACTTACAAAAATTAATACTTAATAGTCTAATAAATAATGGGTAATAACTTATATGGAATAAATATAATTTTAGTGAAATAAAGATGATAATTATTTATTGATTTGACATGAAATAAATATAACTTAAATGACTGTTGAAGTTTTCTCTTAATTGACATGTTTTTATTAGATTTAATCTGTAAGTACAGAAAAGGTTAGAGGTTACTTACTGTAACGTCTCCTATGAATAAAATAGAAAGAAATTGCGACGAACTCCCATAATGTAATAGCTCTGACAGGGGCCTAACACGCTCTGTACGTGAAGAACAACACTTTTTATTATACATATACCCGTAACAAACCCCACACGCAATCTGAGAAAATACATGGAAATAACCCAAATAAAGAATCATATTTCCACGAAGATTGATCTTCAAAATCACCGCCATAACGACGCTCTCCGTCCTTTCTTCCATCTATAAATCCTCTGTTTCCTTTTCCAAATTCCACTCTCCAACACCCTTTAATTCCTCCTACAACGCTAAAAATCCTTCCATTAATTTCACCTCTCCAAGAATGAGCTGGCTCTACAAGTTCCGATTCGGTGTGCGCAACTCCACTGACGCCGTCGTGGATTCCTCTTCCGATTCTTCCATATCGCAGGGACCCGACGATGACGTACCAGCTCCGGGTCAGCAGTTCGCGCAATTCGGGGCGGGTTGTTTCTGGGGGGTTGAATTGGCCTTCCAGAAAGTGCCTGGTGTTACGAAGACTGAAGTGGGATACTCCCAGGGGGACTTGCACAATCCCACGTACCAGGATGTTTGTTCCCGTACCACGAACCATTCGGAGGTGGTTCGTGTCCAGTATGACCCTAAGGAGTGTAGTTATGAGACTCTGCTTGATGTTTTGTGGGCAAGACATGATCCTACAACTCCTAATCGCCAGGTGAGTGTTGTTAATTATGATTTATAATGAGTTAATTGTATTGGGTTTCTATCAGATGATTATTGCTTTTTAATTTTGGAGTTTTCTTTTCTATCGAAGAGTTTATTTGATTTTTGATTTCATGTTTCAAAATTTGGTTGACTTTTGATGGAAATTTCCTGGAGAAAATCGATAGAAAATTCCTATTCATAATTGTTTTGCTGCAAATATTTCATAATTAACTAAGTAACATGATAGGAAAGGAAATTTTGATGTTTTACAGTGATAAACAAAAATACTAATTATCAATGTCCTGTCTTGCAAACAAGTAATAATAATTTTTTTGTCAAAGGAAGGTAATGGAAAAGGGTTAAACTACATGCATTGGAAATGATAATTCCAAAAAAGAGGTTCTTTTTCTCCTTACTTTGATAAAAATACTTCATTTCCATGGATGATACAGTTGGATTTCGAGGGCCATGTAGTGTGCATGTTGATGGAAATATAAATGTGAAAACAGAAAGATCTCTTTAATGCTTGGTCTAGTTGATAATTAGTTGTGTGTGTTTCCTAACATTGTAAGCCTTGTTTTTACTGGATTGCAGAGTTCAATCAAATTCCTATATTTTACTTGTGATAATAGCACTCTCTTTGCTCATTTTTATGTTGCAATTTTTCAACCACGGATGACTTGGACCTGCTCTTTTTTTTTCCCCCAATAAAGAGAATACTACTTTCAGAGTTCATTTAATTTTCGTATCACGTAGCATACTTTAAATCAGTTTCAGAATGTAGAAAGTTTAAGAATTTGGACCATCATACTTTCACTGTATTTTTTTTCCCAAATGGAATGTAATGTGCAAGAAAATAGTTGTTGAAATTTTTTGATAGATATAGAAGTGAAGCCTTTTCACTATTTATTTGCTGTGAACAAAGTCTTATTTTGCTATCTATCTCACAGAACAAAAATAAAATTAGGCAATGGAATTGAGGCCTCATAGTTTAACCAATTCAACCAGTTTCTGGATTTCATGGCCCCGATTCCATGCCTCCAAATGTGGCATTAGGAAATTTTTTGGTTACTTTCGTTGCACTGTAATATATAATCTGATGAGGATGAGGATGAGGATGCCAGAGTGCTCAGGTGGACCCAATTTTCTTGTTCTCATGTCGTATTAGTGTGAAAAATTTCCAATTCCATGACATACGGTTTTGTAGATGTGGTTATTCTTTTAGATTTGGAAGTTACTTGTACGAGTATGGATACTTGGATAAATTAAAACTCAATTAACGTGGGAATATGGAGCAGTCATAGTTATTTCAGTCTTGTTTGATGGCTTAATTAGCATGCATTGACCCTATCACTGTGCACTACTTTTCATAATCTTCTGGACTGCAGTATATCTACATGTATCTACAATTTGTGCAGTTCAGACACCCTTAGAACCCACTTTCTCATTTGTAAAATAAACTTTAGTTTTCAATCAAGTAACTCATACACAATATTGATATTATTGCATTATGGTTATTGTAAGATGCCATTGTCATTAGAGTCAGCATTACTGCAGTAATTGCTGCTTCATTGCTGCTTTATGTTTATTTTGTTTTTCTTGCACTTGTTATGGCCTTGTGGATGTTGAAACTCAAAATCTTCATTTGCCTTAATTTAGGGACAAAAAGGACTTTTACCTCCGTGTGGTTTTCAAATATGTTGATTCCTTTTTGGTTTCAAAGGGAGCTATATATCCCCCTTTGGTGTTCTACATCTAAAATTTTTCGCAATTTCTCACAATTACAGTGATCTATTTTTCAACCTACCCTTTCGACCATTTCAATATCAGTGACCTTTTTTCGTCCCATTTACATTTTACTGATCAATACGTGCCGCTCATGATATGTCGGCAAACTTTTGCTTCTCTTCATTGTTGACTAACAGTCAAAATCCCACAATAAATGTGGAAAAACCTCAACAAAATTTCGCACGCTCTGCTTATCATTTCATTTCGAATGTGATATGCGAATGTGAAACCCAAACAAAATTCCCTCTGAAAGAATTGGCCGAAATTCCTGCAAAATTTCACATTAGACTGTGAAGCCAGCATCTCTTTCCAAATTTTCTTGTTACCCAACTTAATAATGAGAAGAGTGAAAACTAAGGTGCATGATGTATGTTGCTTGGCGGTACATTTTGGAAACCACAAGTGGGGAAAAGTGCTTTTTATCCTTGCTTTTAGGTGCTGCATACTAATGACCTCATTATGCTCTATACAGGGTAATGATGTCGGAACCCAATATAGATCCGGAATATACTACTACACACCCGAACAAGAAAAGGATGCACTGGAGTCGAGGGATAAACAGCAAGAGCTTTTGAATAGGAAGATCGTAACTGAAATTCTGCCTGCCCAGAAATTTTACAGGGCCGAAGAGTATCACCAGCAATATCTTGAAAAGGGGGGACGATTTGGTTTCAAACAATCGGCTGACAAAGGTTGCAATGACCCTGTTCGGTGCTATGGCTAAAGTTTCGTTTAGTATATGCTGAATAATGTAAGTTAAATATAAATGGCTGTCAATAGATAGCATTTGTAGTTCAACATTATGTGTACACTATTGTATCTAAGGTATATGAAAGTTCTTAGCATGGATCACTCATGACTCATGAGTGATAGTAGTAAGAGCAAATTTTAGCTGGCTGCTGTTTTGAAAAAAATTTGGAGTTCAATTTACGGTGTTAGTGATGCAGGGTTGGACCTGAGATATTCGTGCTCAACTTTAAAAGTTGGGCTGTCAAATTACTGATTGCATTCTAAAAAGATTTTGTAAAGGTTTTGTAGAATTAAATTTATAAACTAAAAACCGAATCTTTTAATGTAGGGAGTTCATGTTCACCCCTTGCTTATTGACATGAACCGTTGACCTTTAGAACAAACCTATTAGGACAAGAGGAGCTTAACTAAGGGCATCTGACAAAGAGCAAACAGCTTATCTTAACTACTTGACTTGAGTTTCAGTACCTATAATCAAATAGCAAGCATGTTAGTAAAATTAACCAAATGTTAAGCATATTCTTAGAAGAGGTTTGTTTCTTCCTTCTCTTTTTTAGGAATTATAATTGCTTCAACAAAATTTTCAAAATTTGTACCGACAATGATCTTTATGAGCTTTTAGTAGGGATTTGAGAGTAAATGGAAGAAATTATTTAAGCAAAATTGGATTTAGGGTTTGGAAGCGATTTGATGCGAAGTGAAGTTTAGATTGAAATCGTTAAAATTTCGAATATAATGGAGATATAGATTTTCCCTGGTCTATTTTTTTAAATATTAGGCTTTGGAAACAATGAAAGTCCTATTTTTCCATTATTTTTTTTTATAAAAAGAATCTTCTAATTCTTCTCTTTGCCATTATAAAAATGAGATACGAAATATTCAATTTTGAATGTGGAAAAGGAATTAGGTATGAAAAGGTTTTAGAGATGCAATCATGAATCGAACCAGGTCAATACATTCAATTCTGAGATGAACAAAATTGAAATGCTCATAACTTGAAGCTTCACTCGTCAAATTTGACTTTCGATTATAATAGTAAAGAACTACCTACCATTCCCATCATGATCATCGACCAAATTAACAAAGTTGATTATTGGTGATTAATCAAACAGTATTATGGATTAATTGAAGTGGTAATTGATGATGATGTGTGGGCCCATCTTCATTGATGTAGTAATGATCAAGATTTGAAGATGTCGATGAGTGTAGAGCTAGAGGTAGAGGAGGAGAATGTTGCAGCATCTCTCTTTGAATATAACAGCAGTATGTATGAAATGTTTGGGGGGTAACATTTAATTGAAACCCTAATCCAAACAAGAAATCCACTTCAAGAATGTTCATTTCTGGTCTGCTGATTCCTCCTACTTTGGCATAGTATGCATTGTTGTAAAATCTGCATTAAGAAAATACAAAAAAAAAAAAAAAGAGTAAGATTATCAAACATAAATAAAATTTGTTCGTTTATATCATTTGACATGTTTAGTAAGCTGGAAAACAAAAAGAAAACGAATTATTTGTTATTTTGTTTTTTATTAGGTGCTTGATCGATACTTACGCTTCAATAGAGTCATTCTGTCCAACTACATTACTTGCTAAAGGAGAAAATAAATCTAATGCGAACCCAAGTTAGGAAAGTCAACGAAATTAGATAAAATGACTTGACAGAGATAACATCACGAATCTAGTGACTAAATTTTGCAACCAAATGAAGTAATTACTCACAAAATATCATACATAGCCAAGCTATGATTGATAGATTACGATTTAATGCCAACTATTGCATTTCATATCGATAGTGCCAATTTCATATATTTTGATTTCTTGAAATGGAAGATATGGTGATATAGAGGAGAGGAAGAAATACACTCATGGCCCCCACCCACTATCATCATCAAGTACTCGTTATAACATTTTCTCAACTCGAAAATAATTTTTCAACTGTTGGAAAAAAGAGATTAAAAAGGATCGATGAAGAGAAATATCTCTTCATCTATTTTCAATTTAACAGTGTACATCTAAAGCAGTATGCTTTGGATCGACTTCTAACATTGTTCAACGTTTACTTCCAAACAACTGGCTAAAAAGATGAAGACATGGTTGGGGTTGGCTTCAAAAACTCTTATGCATTGAATTCTCGAAGATCACTTATTCAATCTGTACATTTTTGTCTTAGTGCTTTGAATTTTTAGCATTATTCAACCAGACAAGGGACACCAAATACTAGGTGTCTTTGTCTAGTGGAGCATGATGACTTCCACACAATGAGATTTCACGTGTCTTCCATCCTCAGCCTTGAATGACACATTTTACCTAAATTTATTCAAACTAATTGTTTTATTTTTGAATTATTTTGCAGGTACAGATTTGTTTACCAGACTTTAAACAGGAAGACATCTATCTCCTTGTAATTTGTTATTGTCAAAAGCTGTTTTTGACAGCAACCAATCCCTATGAAACATTTGTGTTTTCTGTATAAAATCTGTACTTGTAGCATTTTTCTTTATTTTTATTTGAGTTTTTTTTTTTTTTTTTTTTTTTTTTTTAATGGTTTTGAGTTTCAAATTCAATGTTTGGGCAAAATTTGCTCCACACCACTTCCCAAAGTAAATTATTTTTTACTTTGACGATGGATCAGAAATCTCTGGGGAGTTGACCAGTTTTGCAACAAAGGGTCGTAATTTAGTTTGGGGAAGTGGTGTGGAGAAAATTTTGCCCAAACATTGAATTTGAAACTCAAAACCACAAAAAGATGAAAAATAATAATGAGATATTTTCAAAAATGTCTAAAATTAAGGGGGTGAATTGAAAAATGACCATACTTTTGAATTTAGTACCAAATTGCCTATACTCTTAATGATATTCTCGACACTTTAAATGTCGTTCTCGACATTTAATTTTATTTTTTTCAATTTGTCACGAATTTCGATAAGTAACTTTTATGATAAACTACATTAAAATAATATTCTCGACATTTTATATGTCGTTCTTGACACTTCATTTGTCTAGAATTATAAATTATTAACAAGGGTATTTTGGTCTAAATTATTTCAAAATGGACATTTTTGAAATGGCAGACATTTTTGCAAATCGACGTTTCTTGAAATTCCCTCAATAATAATTTATCTTGTAAAAAAGTAAAAACCATTTTTTTAACTATGAAACTTAGTCCCATCACTGGGAAAATTAAAAAAATATAAACTAGAAGAAGAAGACGAGAATGATGCAACTATGACATTATGATCAGAAATAGATGAATTCTATGCTGAATTTGGCTAGTGAAACGCTCCGTTATAGCGACTCCTTTAGGAATATCCCTAGGCATGCCGATGTTAGGAAATCTAATTGGATCACACACAAAGCATAAGTAAGAACTCGTACACAACATAGAAAGTATTATACTTCTTTTTGTTCTTTGATCCTAAGAACATGCCAAACATTCAAATAGTCTCTTAACAGTAATTGGATCAAAAGGGTTAGTTTTCATCAGATTTAAGAGATTATTGAAGCATCAAGAAACTTACATATCATCCATAAACTTCGCAGAAACCATAACGCTTGTAATAAGCAGGCGATGAACATTGAAAGAATTGATAGGCAACAATGGCTGTTTCTGCGTAAACCGGTCGAGATAAATGTATGCTGTGATATAGCAAGAAGGGCTGCAATTTGCATACTTGAAGATCCTCTGCAAGTAGCTGTTGACAGAAATGGTAGGCCTTTCCAAGCCATGGAAGATAGAGATTTTCTGCGAGTCGAGACGTCGGAAAACGTCGTTCGTTTCAGCTACTCTTTGAAGAAGGGAAGATAGGAATGTAATGACTTTAGGAATTTCTTGAGAATTCTCAAAGTCTGCCATTGATAGATGTTTTGCTAGCTGATTATAAGTATTTTGATGGCTAAATAGTATTTAAATTTGTGTAAGAAGAATATGTATGATGTGAAAAGAGTTTTTATGTGTTTGTGCACTTATATAGGAATGCGATTGACCCGGAAATTAATGGGGTTGGAATGAGCTGGTAAATCCATTCCACAATTGTAATTTTATTCCATATACCTAGCATTTTCTTTGGGAATGTGAGCATGTTTGGCAAGCTTAAATTATTATATTTTATCCATAAAATTGAAGTTATGATAAAATTTGAATAATTAAATGTAAAAACTTAGTTTAGCATGAAGTTAAGTTGGTGGTTTTACCTTAAAACAGAGTTTGGCTTTGACTTTTCTTATAATGGAAGAAAAGGGTCAAAAGTATTTTGCTAATTTAGAGGAGAGATTTGTGTTACTAGATGACCAATTGATTGGGTTTGCTCGACACCACCAAAAAAGAATACATTAGTTGTACTTAAAGTAAGTTATTTATTTTATCAAACAAACTTTTTTAAGTTACTTATTTCACCAAAAAAAAAAAATTTGTTTCCATTAAGTAAAGTAATTTTTTTTTTTTGGTAACGCACCATCACGAGCGTCCTTACGATCCCTGTCCTGGGACCTTGTGGATGAGGTAAATTGTAGAATATGCAACGCAAAGTCAAGAATTGAACCAATGACCATACGGTGACACCGTTATCTCTAAGGTTGCCCTTTTCCATTGCGTCATGTGCTCCGAGGGCAAGTATAGTAATGTTTTAATTCAACTAAACATGTTCCAAATCCTTGATGATTTTACATTCATTAAATTAACATTTTAAATAAAACCAATACTATCAATTTTTTGAACAACTATATATAGTCGAAACTTATAAATAGAGTTTACGTAGATATCTATTTAGATAAAGCCATTGGTAAATTTTAATAATTTGAGCCCTTTCGTCATAACTTTCATGTTCGCACGGCGCTTTTTGAACATATGGTTACTAGAACCATGACAAGGTGGCCAGTTGGCAAAGTTTCTCGGACATCTATTGCTATCTCATCTAACCACCTGCTTACGTGTCAATTATAACAACGAATAAAACACAGAATTTGGCCGCCTTAGTTGATCTCTGCGCTCTACAAGACAACTATTGTAACACTATTTGACAATATCTATGCGGTCCATCCTCAAGCCGGCTAGTTTGCGTATTTTTCAATCTTTATAAAGAAATAAACTACTAAAACATATTTATCTCATTTTTCATAAACACACATACAACTTTTATTAAAGAAGCAACCATGCACCTAATGGGATGGCCGAGTTGCTGGAGTAGATGAGCGCGAAAATCTTTGATCATGGTTCGATTTTCCCTACCAACACTTTTTTCGGTCAAGCATGTCGCATCAGGCTTGTCTAGTGTGATTAATCTGATTGACGCGATTTGCAAGCTATTACATCAGTTCGAGAGTTTACCCAATACACACTCGAAGAGTAATGACTACGAGTTCCCATCATAAAATAAATAAAAAATAAAAATGAAGCAACCATAATATATTGAGCTTTAGTTACACACACAAACTTCTTCCATAAGCAACAATCAACCATCTAGCCAGAGATATTTAATAATTACTACATCAGATATTTTATGATAACAATAATGATAAGTTCATAAAAGCACTTGCAATTCTTCCTCAAAGAGGTGAGCATTTATTGGAGTAAGATTGCAGCTTTCAAATCATCATGGAAAGTGGAAACCCTATATTAATTGATATAGAAGGATTCAGCTTTCAAATCATCATAATTTTTTTTATTCAAGTGGGATCCACACCCATGTAAGAGTATGGACATCCCTATGTATAAATTATTATGTATATGTAACACATCCCGATATAGAAACAATAGCCTTCCTTTTTAAATTCAAGTTCTTTTAAAACGTTACCCATATAGACTTTGATGAGACCTTAGTCTTTCAATCAGCATAGGGGTTGCGAGATGATAATACTGTCGTAATCATGAGTCTCTTTTATATCCGCAACTCTTGTCATAATCCTGTTTGATTTTCATTTTTCTCAAAAATTATTTTTTCTCTCTTCTTTTCAATCATATTCTTGATTCTTCAATAAAATAATATTACACGTAAATCCAAAAAAATCTTAATTTTTAACCACACATTCTCCATCAATCAACTATTCAAAATGCATTATTTCCTCCAAAATGAAAATCAAACAGGGGAATAGTATAAATGGAAAAGAATTAAGTAATAAAAGGAATAGAAAAAAATCATCGTCAAAATAACGTTTGAAACTCATTAAATTAAATTACATTATATTTTTCTCTCTTCTATTTTTAACCATACAATCTTCCATAAAATAATATTATACGTAAATCAAAAATATTTTTTTCTTTTTCAACCACTCAGTTTTCAAAAAAAAAAAAAAAAAAAACTATTCCATCAATTTTCATTTCCAAAAAATTGGGGTCAAACGGGAGCTGCACCCCTAGTTTGGTCAAAACAAATGATGATACTAAATTGTTTAGATTACTCAAGAGGGATAAATTTAGTTGAAAGTGTCGTTAATCAAATTCCATGCTTTGGATAATGCTATAATTATATGATAACTTGTGCTTGCGAAAAAAGGATATAATAATTTTGGAGTGAATTTCACCAAAATGATAATTGATTTTCATAAGAAACCACATTTCTTTATACTTGACATGGTGGAAATTGTTTACATGATTACAATACTCAATCACACTCAAGGCTATATACACACTCACAAATAATATACTATGAAGATAATGTTTGAAATTTTGAACTAGACAATTTAAAAAGGATAATTTGTGTAATACCTCTCTAATGTTTGTGTGTTATACGGAATACTTCATAATCTTTCATTTTTTGACGCAAAATCGCCCTAAATCATCCAAACATTGTGAAAGACCCCCCCATTTATATCTGTTAGTTTATCCATTAAAAACAATTCAAAGGGCCAAAATGAATAAAAACTCAAAGGACATTTTTGTCTCTTCAACTCCACACATTTACTTAAGATGCGCTTGTTCAAAAGAAGAGGTAGGAGAGGAACCAACAGGCGTAATCAACATAGAAACCTCAATAATCCACCAAAAAAATCCAAAACCATCAAACAAATTTCACGTTGTTGTACACGAGAAGTCTTTGCATGTCATTGTTCTTAAATTTCGCATAGGTAAGTTGAATATTAACGTTTTTAATTTGGTTTTTAGGCAAATAAGTTGATGTTTGATGTGAATTTGTAAAATAACTTAGTCGATGAAGCAATATGCAATTTTATAAGTGATTTTCGGCCTTTCCGCTTCTAATTTTCTCTGTGGGGTGTGTATTACGCAAAGTTTATCAAATTCAGGATTGTATTACGCGATGTTTACCAATTTCACTGTTGATCTGAACACAATCATTTAAACAATTAACTTGATCATTTTTCTCAATACAGGCACACATCCCAATTTCAACCAGCGGCAAAGCCTAAAAACTCCAACTTATATTACATTAGAACACTTCATGATACAACATTACATGAAAAAATCGAATAATAGTCTAATTTTCACCATTCATCGTTCACTACACACATTACAACAAAACCACAAAATAAACCAAACGCTCAGCTTTTAAATAAAATAAAAACTCAGCTTCATCTCAATTTTCATTCCGCTTCTGCACAAGATCCATTACAAAGTGGGTTTACTAAGAGAACTTTTATTATTTTAATAACATTAAAAACTAACATGAATTTGCCCTTGATTTTTATAATATATCGAGAACTTAAGAAACGAAGGAAGAGTTCTCAAAATTTGAAGCTGTGACTGTTAGTCATCTGCCTAGTAAAGTGCATATTCATGTATTGTGAAGAACATCCATTTTCATTTATAGGTGAAGAGCATAAGTGGATTCCTCCTCCAAGAATTTGTCTAAGATGCTCTTAAGTAAAAATGTGGAGTTGAAGAGACGGAATTACCCTTTGAGATTTTATTCATTTGGCCCTCTGTACTGTTTTTGATGGATAAACTAATAGATATAGATGGCAAGGGATCTTTCGCAACGTTTGGGTGATTTAGAGAGATTTTGCGCCAAAATAAAATATTAGAGTACTCCACAAAACATGCATACTTTAAGAGAGTATTGCGCAATTACTCATTAAAAAAGTAATACACGTTAGATGTTTCTCTACTACTCTAACTACTAGTGTTTTTTTTTTTTCATTTTTTTTTTTTTTGTGATGGGATAAAAAATCTGTCCACGACAAACCTCTCTTCCATGACATCTACCCATGTGAGTCCTATTAAAGCACCTGCACTTTCAATGTCACACCTTTCTTAAATAATAATTGTTAGAAGATAAGAGTTGTATGACACGAGTTGCTTCGGTCTAGTCTTGTCAGTCCAACGATCATTTGCTCAGTTCATTTTATAATTTTTGTGCACGAAGTTGTGAAATAAAATTTTAAATTAGAGTAGGACTAAGATTTGGGAGAAATATTTGGCAATGAGTGGTCATCCTCTAACATTATAAAAATATTATGACTTGTATGTGGTTTAAATGTCTGTCAAGATGGATAAGAGGGACAAATTATCATCTGGTCCAATAAGGTTTTGACACGTTTTTCTAGTAGTATACATATGGTGAGAGAGTGAAAGATGGTGGAGAGAGAAAATCTTGAATTTGTGCTCCACACGTTAGGGAGGCATGGGTACATGTTGTGTACTAAATGAAATGGCAATAGAGAAATTATATATTTCAAGTGTTTGGTGGGATATTTTGGTAGATTTTTCACGTTTTGTACTTTCAACCTACTAATAAGTGTCTACTAGGCTTGCTTCAACTCCAGACATGCACCATGTAGCATGTTGGTAGGTAATTTACATGAACCATGCACCTACAACCTCTAAATGACATTCTTTTCCCATGATTATTTTGCCACCATATATTGGTGGTGGATAACCAACCTTTGTCGCTATTGATACTAGTAGCACCGCTTTCAATGTTGTAGCTTGGTCTTGAAGCGTCATGGTCATCATAACTAACGCCAAATCCAAAATCCCAGCCAAGCCCACTTGAAGAATAGACCTACCTGAGCCCGATTTGTACCCACATCCACATTTTGGGCTTGAACACCTCCTCCGACTACAGTCTAAAGCAGTGTTCTAAAAAACGTAAAGCGTGACTAGACGTGGAGACCAAGCTTCAAGTTTTACGAGCCTATAAAAAAGCGTTTTTTGATTATAGCGCGCATTAAGCAGTCAACATTCTCGTTGACCGCTTAATTTTCGTTTAGCCTCAAGGCAAAGCGTTTTAGTCACGCTTAGCCTAGGTGCGCTTTTTAGAACACTGATCTAAAGTGACTAAGGTTAGACTATGGATCGATCCAGTGCCGGATCTGCATAGAGACAGATGAGGTCGTCGCCTCATACCCAAAATATGAGGGGGGCCTTTTTTGGCCTAATTTTTTTTTTATTAAGTAAATACTGTAATTTGTAAAAGAAAAACCTTGTTTTCTCTCATTGGAGGGCCTAATTTACGGAGTTCACTTCAAACCCTGAAAATCACAGGACCAGCTCTCATCGATCCACTACCTTCTATGTTGGTCCTCAAAGAAATTGTTGATATCATGAAATGTGTATTTAAAATGAATTTTTAAGAAATGGGGGTCAAATATGGGGCAACTTAAGAATGTGAATTATTAAACATAATTAATTTTCTCTCATCATATTTATTCCCTAAAAATTTGCTTATAATTACTGTTTCTCCATTTTAACGTCTCTGATAATAATGAAAGAATAAATCAAATCTATTTTTCTAATTATTTTTGGTTAACCACCACTATTCTATATGTTACAACATGTCACAACCACCATTCTATGTGTTATTGTAACAACCCGAACCTCGTGTCCCACGATTCTCTTACGCACCATCCGTGTTGGGAGAGGTTGAGCCCATCTTATCTGTCCAATTGGTACCAGGATTCAATTTAAGTATATTATATGGCAAAAATCGTGGATTCGAATTCTGAAAAATGTGGCAAAAACTCGTGGGAAGGGTAAGATGGTTGAGGCTTTCCTAAAATGGACAATGAGTAAGAGAACTCGTGGACATGAGACTCGGATCGTTACAAAAAATGCACAATTTTTATAATGACTCGAGTATCGTATCTAAATCGTTATATCATACGTATGTCCAGTTTAGGAGAGTTTAGTCCAACTTATCCTTCACGATTTTCTGTCGAGTCTCCCATAATTCGAACATAGGACTTCTATCTTATGAGAAACTTATGTAACAACCCATGCCTCGTGTCAAGCAATTAACTTACGTACTATCTGCTATGGGAAAGTCTAAGCATATCTTATTGCTCACGACTTTCTGTTGCATCCCCTCGAAATTCAAACCCATGACCTTTATCTTATGAGAAATTTTTCAAGTTTTCCTTGTGAATAGGATGAGATTTATATTAAGAGTTATATTTGACCATCGATATTTATGCACATACATAAAATTAATGCGTGACCAATGATTATAATGAGATTATTGTACCATTTATATTGTTCACAAAAACTGTGTCATGTGATCCACATAACATGCAAAATTATGACCTCTGTATTAATGTGATTGTGTTAATGTGATATCTGAAATTATGAGTTGATAAATATATGATGAAAAAAAAAATATATATATATATATATATATATAGATAGATAGATAGATAGATAGATAGATATAGATATAACAGGGGCAGAGGCAGGGGGAGTCCTGAACCCCCCATTTTTTGAGATTTTTTTTTTTAAATTGGAAGGAATGAAGAATGGTAACTTCTATTTTATTACAAATAAACTTGCGAAAAAAGTTAATCTTATTTCTTCCTCTTATTTTAGGTTAATTCTCAACTTATTAGTAATATTTACACTGATATACTATCCACAGAGAAGGTAAATGACTCAATTAGTGAGCTTTTGTTTCCTCTCATTTTTGTAGTTTCCTTCAAAAAAAAATTCGGGAGCGCTGTCCCCGAACCCCCGTCGACCCCCACCCCTTCACCTATATATTTTCGAATTTGGACCCCCCATTTCCAATAAGCTGGCTCCGCCACTGGTCATATAGATAGATAGATAGATAGATATAGTGTTTTTCTCTCAAAATAGTATTGAAACAGTGATAATTCTATTATTGTGTAATTTGAGTTTCAAGAATTAGAAATCAAATTTACATTACCAAAATTAAAGATATTGGACACATAATAAAAATATATACCAACCGCATATTAATAGCAAAATAATAATAATAATAGCAAATGAAGAAGTAATGACTCGTAGAGCACTGTAGTCGCAGTAATGAACTGATGTTGTGCAACATTAATGTTGAATTTTGTCACTAGATCAATTTTGGCCTTGGATGAGGGACTTCTCGACTCTCGTGTACACCTTCATTCACATTAAATTCTACATTGCTCTCGTATTTGATATTTTTCTTCTTTTGTAATATTGTGTAAATATCCAAGAGTGTACGAGTTTTTAGGGTTCTCGAAGTGAACAGCAAGATGAGGTTTTCTTTTCTTTCGGGAGAGTTCGGTGTGGACTTACTCATTTTGTATAATCAAGAAAAAAGTACAAGTAAAATGGTTTTATATGCTTGTAGGGTACGTCCACCCACTCAGATGACGACATGTGATCATTTGTGTCTGTTGACACCCAAGACCAAACCTAATTGAAACAAACCTAATTAAATGGCTCAAATGATGGAGCTTAGTTTGGTCAAAACAAATGATGATACTAAATTGTTTAGATTACTCAAGAGGGATAAATTTAGTTGAAAGTGTCGTTAATCAAATTCCATGCTTTGGATAATGCTATAATTATATGATAACTTGTGCTTGCAAAAAAAGGATATAATAATTTTTGGAGTGAATTTCACCAAAATGATAATTGATTTTCATAAGAAACCACATTTCTTTATACTTGACATGGTGGAAATTGTTACATGATTACAATACTCAATCATACTAAAGGCTATATACACATTCACAAATAATATACTATGAAGATAATGTTTGAAATTTTGAACTAGACAATTTAAAAAGGATAATTTGTGTAATACCTCTCTAATGTTTGTGTGTTATACGGAATACTTCATAATCTTTCATTTTTGGAGCAAAATCGCCCTAAATCATCCAAACATTGTGAAAGACCCCCTCCCATTTATATCTGTTAGTTTATCCCTTAAAAACAATTCAAAGGGCCAAAATGAATAAAAACTCAAAGGACATTTTTGTCTCTTCAACTCCACACATTTACTTAAGATCGAGTTTGTTCAAAAGAAGAGGTAGGAGAGGAACCAACAGGCGTAATCAACATAGAAACCTCAATAATCCACCAAAAATATCCAAAACGATCAAACAAATTCCATGTTGTTGTACACAAGAGAAGTCTTTGCATGTCATTGCTCTTAAATTTCGCGTAGGTAAGTTGAATATTAACGTTTTTGTTTTTGTTTTTAGGCAAATAAGTTTATGTTTGATGTGAATTTGTAAAATAACTTAGTCGATGAAGCAGTATGCAATTTTATAAGTGATTTTCGGCCTTTCCGCTTCTAATTTTCTCTGTGGGGTGTGTATTACGCAAAGTTTATCAAATTCAGGATTGTATTACGCAACGTTTACCAATTTCACTGTTGATCTGAACACAAACATTTAAACAATTAACTTGATCATTTTTCTCAATACAGACACACATCCCAATTTCAAACCAACGGCAAAGCCTAAAAACTCCAACTTATATTACATTAGAACACTTCATGATACAACATTACATGAAAAAATCGAATAATAGTCTAATTTTCACCATTCACCGTTCACTACACACATTACAGCAAAACCACAAAATACCAAACGCTCAGCTTTTAAATAAAATAAAAACTCAGCTTCATCTCAATTTTCATTCCGATTCTACACAAGATCCATTACAAAGTGGGTTTACTAAGAGAACTTTTATTATTTTAATAACATTAAAAACTAACATGAATTTGCGCTTGTTTTTTATAATATATCGAGAACTTAAGAAATGAAGGAAGAGTTCTCAAAATTTGAAGCTGTGACTGTTAGTCATCTGCCTAGTAAAGTGCATATTCATGTATTGTGAAGAACATCCATTTTCATTTATAGGTGAAGAGCATAAGTGGATTCCTCCTCCAAGAATTTGTCTAAGATGCTCTTAAGTGAAAAATGTGGAGTTGAAGAGATGGAATTACCCTTTGAAATTTCATTCATTTGCTTTGAGATTTCATTCATTTCGCCCTCTGAACTGTTTTTGACGGATAAACTAATAGATATAGATGGCAAGGGATCTTTTGCAACGCTGGGCGATTTAGAGAGATTTTGCGCCAAAATAAAATATTAGAGTACTCCACAAAAATGCATACTTTAAGAGAGTATTGCGCAATTACTCATTAAAAAAGTAATACACGTTAGATGTTTCTCTACTACTCTAACTACCAGTGTTTTTTTTTTTTTTTTTGTGGGATAAAAAATCTGTCCACGACAAACCTCTCTTCCATGACATCTACCCATGTGAGCATACATGTGAGCCCTATTAAAGCACCTGCACTTTCAATGTCATGCCTTTCTTAAATAATAATTGGGTCTGAGGCGACGACCTCATCTGTCTCTATGCAGATCCGGCACTGGATCGATCCATAGTCTAACCTTAGTCACTTTAGACTAATTTACTTTCTTGGGTCATCTCGCTTAGGCTTCCTTTTCGAGTTGGGCCTTATTTCTTCTAACAATTATTATTTAAGAAAGGCATGGAAAATAATAATAATAATATATATATATATATATATATATATATATATATATATATATATATATAGACAGGGGCGGAGGTAGGGAGTCCTGGACCCCCCATTTTTTTGAGATTTTTTTTTTTTTTTTAAATTGGAAGGAATGAAGAATGGTAACTTCTATTTAATTACAAATAAACTTGCGAAAAAAGTTAATATTATTTTTTCCACTTATTTTAGGTTAATTCTCAACTTATTAGTAATATTTACACTGATATACTATCCACAGAGAAGGTAAATGACTCAATTAGTGAGTTTTTGTTTCCTCTCATTTTTGTAGTTTCCTTCAAAAAAAATTCAGGGGCGCTGTCTTCGAACCCTCGTCGGCTCCCACCCCTTCACCTATATATTTTCGAATTTGGACCCCCTATTTTCAATAAGCTGGCTCCGCCACTGGTCATATAGATAGATAGATATAGTGTTTTTCTCTCAAAATAGTATTGAAATAGTGATAATTCTATTTTTGTGTAATTTGAGTTTCAAGAATTAGAAATCAAATTTACATTACCACAATTAAAGATATTGGACACATAATAAAAACATATACCAACCGCATATTAATAGCAAAATAATAATAATAATAATAGCAACTGAAGAAGTAATGACTCGTAGAGCACTGTAGTCGCAGTAATGAACTGATGTTGTGCAACATTAGTGTTGAATTTTGTCACTAGATCAATTTTGGCCTTTGGATGGGGGACTTCTCGACTCTCGTGTACACCTTCATTCACATTAAATTCTTCATTGCTCTCATATTTGATATTTTTCTTCTTTTGTAATATTGTGTAAATATCCAAGAGTGTACGAGTTTTTAGGGTTCTCGAAGTGAACAACAAGATGAGGTTTTCTTTTCTTTCGGGAGAGTTCAGTGTGGACTTACTCATTTTGTATAATCAAGAAAAAAGTACAAGTAAAATGGTTTTATATGCTCGTAGGGTACGTCCACCCACTCAGATGACGACATGTGATCATTTGTGTCTGTTGACACCCAAAACCAAACCTAATTGAAACAAACCTAATTAAATGGCCCAAATGATGGAGCTTAGTTCGAAAAAAAGAAATAAGGCCCAACTCGAAAAGGAAGCCCAAGCGAGATGACCCAAGAAAGGGTTATACGACAGTAACTCACGATCGCCCAAACTTGCTGGATGTCACTCAACTGCACGAAACGCCCAAAACTTAAGCGAGCTTTACAATGATATCGCTCAACTGCACGAGGCATCCGAAACTTGAACGAGCATTACAACCACTCACGTTCAAAGGCTACGGTTATCATAACAGTTAGAGGGAAACCTTATCACATCCCACCATTCAAAAATAACGGTTGCAAGTCATGGGGGAAGTGAGAAGTTTTATGGATAGAATGCTTATCGTGGAGAAAGTGGACAATCGTGGAACCACCGACAATTTTCAAGCAGTTCCATGAAGGGAATCATTCAGGAGTATAAAAGAAAGAAGAAAAGACAGAAACAAAGACCGAACAAATCACTCACAAACTGAGAATATGTAATTTCATTTCCTTTACATTTTTTATAGATTAATCTTAGTTAACTTTGTGTGCTTGCGCCCCTTAGAGGCATTTGAACCTTCGTGAATTGTAATTTTCGTGAATACACGCCTCTCGTTGGGGTTTTGTCTCGAGAGGTTGTAGTTCCTCACACAATCGTTTGATCCCTTTTTAATTGTTAGCGTTATCCGCACGAAACAATTTGGTATGCCCAGTGGGACACATTTGGTGTTTGAAGATACGACAAGCAACTCAACATGCCTCCAAAAAATTCTGACAAGGAGCCAGCAAACCAACGACTAGTCCAATCTGTAATTGAACAATTCGAGGAGCAGGAGAGTACTCTAGAGATAGATGGACAGAACCAAAGTCGTTACGAATCAATGACAGAATTAAGTCCCTGAACCATGAGTGTATTGCTCGGGGAACTCACTCAAAACGTCATTGATCAGGTAAACTTGCAAAACGTTCATGTTATTGAAAAGTTTACTCAAGGTGGTGACAACATGGCTAAACAACTTAATACGCTGAACGAAATCATGAATAAGTTGGTCAGTCAAATTAGTCAACCAATTATGCCAAACATAGGAAGTCATTTCCAATCTAGGACAATTGTGGGATATAGTTCCCCCATACCTAGCCCGAATCACGCGATAGACCCACCTTTTGACCCATCTACTTCAAATCAAGGGAGTCGGGGAATGGCCAATTTAAACGGCGGGAGTGGAACAACAAATCTGGGGGGTAACCCGATAGCCAGAGACAATATCCAAGTCAATGGACAGAACGTCCCACGTGCCAATGATGGTGTAAACGTTCAATTTAATGGCAACAACGGTCTGAATAACGGCGCTTACGCCACGAACCAAGGACCAAATGCCAGATCTCAAGCCATCCCACCAATGAACCAACCTGTAGGAGTCCCATATGATCCCAACGTTCTGTTGAGAAATCAAATTATGGAAATAGTGCAGGACCAAATGGCCTTTGGTACACGCCCTTTCGTCAAGCCGACTTACACAAAGTCGTACCCCGATTGGGTAGACCAAGCATATCCATGGCCTAGAGGATATAAAATACCTAAGTTCTCGTTATTCACCGGCCTAGGAGAAGTCTACACTCTAGAACATATAGGGCGATTCACTTTACAATGTGGAGAAGTAACTGACTACCACAAAGTGAGACTATTCCCTAGTTCGTTAACAGAAATAGCATTTTCATGGTTCATTAATTTGCCAGTAAATTCCGTCCAAACATGGCAACATCTAAAGCAATTGTTCCACACTCAGTTTTACAAAACTAAATCTGAAGTCACTTTGGCAGATTTGGCCAATTTGCGTCAAATGCCAAACGAGTGGGAAGAAGGCTTTCTCCAAAAGTTTAAAACAGCCAGGAGCAAATGTTTTGTACCTTTGCCCGAGAAGGAGTTTGTCAAAATTGCTCAAAGCTGTCTAAGCTTTGATTTAAAAAAGAAGTTCCAAGACAGAGAATTCTCTGACCTTTTCCAGTTGAGTGCCAATGTGATTAGGTATGAACGTTTAATAAGGGAAGAAGAACAAATGAAAAACTCTAGTAAAGGGACTTATTATAGACACTCAAACTTTGACGTCCACAATGTAGAGGACGAATATTATGATCAAAGTATGCTTGGACGAATTAGTTAACGGAGATACCTATACTTGTCCTATAATGGCTAGGTTTAAAGCATCAAACAAAGACGAACCTGTTAAAAGAAAAAACAAAAAGGCCAGGACTTTCTCTTGATGTGACCAAAACTGACCTTATATTTGATAAATTGTATAAGGATAAGCAGATAAGGTTGAGCGACAAACATAAATTGCCAGACCCTGAACAAATAAAGGGCAAAAAATATTGCAAATGGTATAATGCATGGTCGCACATAACTAACAATTGCTTGGGTTTCCGTCATGTGTTACAGGATGTCATTGAGTCAGGGTGAATCACATTTGATTATAAGAAGAAAATGGCAGTGGATGAAAATCCTTTCCCACGGCCATTGGGTGTGAATATGATGGCAATTGGCTTCAAAAATAAGTTGTCAAAGTTCAAGTTGGTCCTAGACGATGGAGAAGAAGATTCTGAACTGCACACCAGCGTCTTTGAAAGGATTACACAGGAAGCAATGGGGAAAAACAAAAACATCCTGTGTTCCAGATGCAAAGAGGAGATGGCTGAAGATATGGAAGGGCCAAGAGGATGGCATCACCAACATCGCCAGCATTGTCCTGACATTAATCCTGGTTTCCGGCCCAAAGAAGGACGAAGTGCGTCTAGCTATAGAAGGTCGCATTTTGAACGACAGTTCAGGCCGAATAGCAATGAAAGGACATTCATGCCACAACCTCGTCGACCAAATGTATGGCACTCCTTCCAGTACAATGCAGGAAAAGTCATACCCTTTTGATGAGATGACTAGAACTCAACAGAGGCGTTTTCAACAGAACCATAGACGAATGATGAGACAACAGCCGGGGTCGTCGCGTCCCAAAGTACCTAAACTGCTCGAAGTAGCAAACAAAAACATTCACAATATCTTTAAAGGAGATGAAGAAGCTAGTACTGACGAATCGCTAGGAGAACTGCCATAAAGTTCTTCTGGAAGGTCAAAATTTGAACGTGAAAAGAAAGATGAAGATGAAGAAGATCTAAATCACCCTCTTGTCATTCAATTTGGCACATTACCTCTTGTGATGGCTAATAATTACATACTAGCCAATGAATTCAAAGGCAAATAAATAGCAGAGGAAGAAGCATGCTTGCTGGAATACGAAGAAGGCCAGACATCCTAGGAAATAGGTGATGAGGAAGAAAGTGATGTCATGACTGATATTGAGGAGGAAATCGATTTAGAAGAAGAAAGAAAGAAAAGATGAGTGTCGCGCAACAAATTGTTGAAGCAACTCCATCAAGAAGGTATACGGGAACCATCAGGGCGTTCCTATGACTTCTATGTGATATACGGGACACCTAAGAGAAGGGTCAGAGTATCTCGTTCTGAAAAGTACGGATCACCTCCAAGAATAATGCCTCCTCCTACTGGTTGGATATCCGAAGAAGAAGTATCAAATGACAATGACCAACCAGATAAAGCCCAAGAAGCAGTAGCATAGTGTGAGGTGTTGCACGTGGACTTGTCACACGAAAATAGTTCAGCAAAAGATCAACAAGAGGTAGAAATAGGTACAGCTAAGAAAGTCATCTTTAAGAAGCCCAATATGAAATTGACTAAACATCGAAGGCCGTTGTATGTGAAGGCTTTGGTGAATGGCATTCCCATGGTAAAAGTGTTGATTGACAACGGGGCATTTATAAATACCGTACCATTGAGAATGATGAGAAAATTTGCAAAAACAGAAAGCGACATGATCCCAACAGAAGTCATTCTTACCAGTTTCAATGGAGGAGCAACTTCAGCTAAGGGTGTGATGCCACTGGATATAACGGTTGGAAGGACTACTAGGACCACAGTGTTTTTTGTGATAGATGGTCCTACTAGTTATAATGTGCTACTTGGAAGGGATTGGATTCATGGGAGCTGTTGCATACCATCTTCGCTCCACCAATGCCTCGTTTTCTGGAACGACAAAAGTGAAGCTGAAGTGGTCCAAGCAGACCACAGACCTTTTGTTGCAGAAGCAAACTCTATAGAAAGGTTCATGTATAAAGGGAACTATGGACCTGTTAGAATAGTCCAAGATGGTGAGGGATCCCAGGTCATCGCGCAGAGCGAAGAACCATTTTCAGTAGACACACTTACTGAAATGTTTAACCAGATGAGGCCAAACATAGTGGCCCTTGAAAAGCCAGCAATTGGCAAAAAGGCAATCCAAAAACTCTAATGAATTGTCGACCAGAAAAAGTGGCCGAAATTCAGGCCTTCAAAGCCAGATTAATGGCTTTCAATAAAGAATGTAAGGAAAAAACGAAAGAAGAAATAGTGTTTGAGACATTGAGAAACAAACTGGCAGTGTTCGAAGTAAAACAGAGTATTGGCCGAGAAGTCAACAAAGTGGATTGCTTGGAAGAAGGAACACTGGCAGAGAACCTGGATAATGAAGCAACGAAGGTCGAAAAACTGGGCACGCTCCAGCACAAGACCCTTTGAGGAAAGTAAACATCGGCGACGAAGGGAAGATCGCCCAACATTTGTCAGCCAGATGCTTAACCAAGAGGTAAGTGATGATTAATCGCTTTGTTAAAAGAGTACAAGGATTGTTTTGCTTGGGAATATGAACATATGCCTGGTTTAGATAAATGTTTGGTAAAACATAGGTTACCAACTAAACTGAACTTTAAACCACATAAACAACCTCCTAGGCGCTTTGCTCCCAATGTGTTACCTCAAGTAAAGAAAGAAATAGAGCGATTATTAAAAGCGGGCTTTATTAGAACGGCCAGGTATGTCGAATGGTTGTCCAATATTGTGCCAGTAATGAAAAAGAATGGCAGTATAAGGGTATGCATAGACTTTAGGAATTTAAATCTAGCAACGCCCAAAAATGAATATCCCATGCCAACGGCCGACTCTTTAGTAGATTCAACCGCTGGACATATAATGTATTCTTTTATGGACGGGTATTCAGGACATAATCAAATCTACATAGCTGAAAAAGATGTGCATAAAACGGCCATTAGGTGCCCCGAGACTTTAGGATGTTTTGAGTGGGTAGTTATGCCTTTTGGCCTGAAAAACGCAGGAGCCACTTATCAAAGGGCAATGAACCTAATCTTTCACGATATGATAGGAGATTTTTTGGAAGTATACGTAGATGACGTGTGGTCAAATCTGTTAGGAAAAAAAGACCATTTTGAACAATTAAAACGTTCATTCAAGCGGATGAGGCAGTATAAACTATAGTTGAATCCTTTAAAGTGTGCGTTTGGTGTCAATGCAGGGAATTTCCTTAGGTTTTTAGTACACAAAAGGGGGATTGAACTCGATAAGAACAAAGAAAAAGCCATTTTAGAGGCTAAACCACCCAGTAACAAGAGAGAACTACAAAGGTTTTTAGGGCAAGTAAATTTTTTGAGACGCTTTATCTCTAATTGTGCAGGGCGAACGAAAACTTTTTCGCCTCTTCTAAAGCTGAAAAACCAAGACGAGTTCGTCTGGAATGAAGAACATCAAAAGGCTTTTGATAGCCTGAAGACATACTTGTCAAATCCACCAGTGTTGGTGTCACCTATCCAGGGACAACCAATGAAAGTATAAATATCGGTTGAGCAAGAATCAATAGCGGGAATGGTCGCGTAAGAAGATCAATTTGGGGAAGAAATGACGATTTATTATTTGAGTAGACGTTTAACAAAATATAAATGTAATTATTCTGCTATCGAAAAGCTTTGTCTTGCTTTATATTTCACATGTACAAAACTAAGGGCTTACTTATGGCCTGTGACTGTCTACTTGATTTCTAATGTAAATTTAGTTAAGTATATGTTTTCTCGCCTGGTTTTACATCAAATGATAGGTTTATGGACTTTAGCACTTTCAGAATTCGAGATACTATATGTACCCCAGAAAGCAGTGAAAAATCAGGCATTAACTAATTTTCTGGTTGATCATCCGTGCCTTGATATGCCTAAAGAAATAGAACTAGAAATTGATTCCTTTGAAATAAAACCTTGGGTTTTATACTTCGATGGATCAAAAATCTCTGGAGGTGCAGGGATAGGGGTAGTATTGATAAACCCGTTAGGGGTTCATTATAAATATGCCTTCACCTTAAATAGATTATGTACCAATAACCAAGCTGAATATGAGGCATTGATTGTGGGTTGGAACTGTTGATAGAATTGGAAGTAAAGAATATAATCGTTAAGGGCAATACTCAACTAGTAATTTACCAATTGACTGGTGATTTTAAATGTCAAAGAGAATCAATCATAAACCAATACGAAATCGCCCAAGAATTGTTGGAAGAATTTGATCAAGTAGAACTTCAATATGTCAACAGGACGTATAATAATTTAGCGAACGATTTAGCTCAAATGGCATCGGGCTACTCAAAGTTGCTAAATATAAGAGCCACTTGCGAATATGGAATGATACTGCCCGTGGTGCAACGAAGGGCGAACAATATTGATGTCCATTGCATCCAAAATGGGGATGCAATAGATTGGAGGGTAGAAATCAAGAATTTCTTAAAAAATCCCGAAAAGAAGGACGATAGGAGATTGAAGTTACAATCTGTGAATTACGCATTGATAGAAGAAGAGATTTTCAAGAAATGTTCAGATGGGCTCCTATTGAAATGTGTAAGTTTACAAGAAGCCAAAACGATCATGGCTGAAGTGCATGAAGGAATATGTGGGGCTCACCAAGCAGGCCAGAAAATGAGATGGCTAATTATAAGAAACGGATACTTTTGGCCCAAAATGGGAGAATTGTGCGTGCAATACGCGAAGAGCTGTTTGACCTGTCAAAGACACGGTTCAATACAAAGGGCACCAGCAAGAGAAATGGTACCCGTTATCAAACATTGGTTGTTCAAAGGCTGGGCGATAGACTTAATAGGGAAGGTTTATCCTCCGTCATCAAAACAACACACTTTCATAATACTAGCAACGAATTTCTTCACCAAGTGGGTAGAAGCAATACATTTAAAGGAGATTTCCCAAAAAAGTGTCATACACTTCGTTCGTGACCATATTATACACAGGTTTGGGATTCCCCAAATACTAACGATGGATCACGGCACATCCTTAAATGGGGATCAAGTGAAAGAGTTTTTGAGTGATTATGAAATTAAGCTAGTAAATTCCACGCCTTATTACGCTCAATCTAACGGCCAGACAGAATCTTCTAATAAGGTTCTAAAAAATATCATAAGGAAGATGATAAGTGAAAACGCCAGAAATTGGCACGAATGCTTGAGTAAAGCTTTATGGGCCTACAGAACGTCACCACGTTCTAGTACCAAAGTGACTCATTTTCAGCTCACTTACGGCCAAGAAGCCATGCTACCCATGAAAATTAACGTACAATCAATTAGAGTGGGTTTACAAAATAGTAGGGATGATGGTGAACATGCTAAATCATTGACCTAAAGCTTGCTAGAGTTGGACGATTTAAGGTTGGACGTCTTGATAGATTGCAGGTCCAAAAACAAAAAATGGCCAAGTTTTACAACAAGAAAGTCATAGCCAAGTCTTTTAGCTTGGGCGAATTGGTTTGGAATGCGATACTTCCTTTGGATAGCAAGGATCCAAGATATGGGAAATGGTCGCCCAATTGGGAAGGACCTTACAAAGTGAACAGCGTACTGCCTAACGGAGCCTACCATCTAGAAGATTTAGACAGTATAAAGTATGTAAGATCCATCAATGGTAAATACTGGAAGAAATATGTTCATTCCATATGGGAAGACGAACAGATAGATCGATTGTAAGTCGCACGAAAAAAACTGGACGATTGTGTTCAAACGGAATGCAAATAAAGTACGTCCAAACAGAATATGTTTTTATTCATCATAAATAAAAGAATGCAATTACAAATACAAGCCGCAAACAAGAAGCAGACTCCTAGAACATTCTGCCTATCGACTATTACACCAAAAAAAGGGCAGATTGGCCACTGTCGCCTTTCAAGATGCATAGCTGCAATGACGGCCGGAGAAGTACTCTCAACGAGCAATCCAGTCGAAACTGCTCCCAGATAGCGAATGAAAAGGGTGCAGAGAAGACATTTATTTTGCCAAGGAGCCATCGCATTCCTAAATGCATAGCTGCAATGGCAGGCAAATGGCTGAAGGAGCACTTTCAGCAAACAACTGGCCCACCGCTGTTGTCCCCACAGAATCAACATCATCGAAGGAAGGGTCCAAGTAAAACTCATAACGATCAGGGTCGGAGGAGGACAAGAAGGCTGGATTAACATACGGGCGTGCGAGTAACTGTTGGTATTCCTCAAAGCTGAGAGAATTATCTGGAGCATTTGAAGAAGTTGCCATTTTTACTTGAAAATCGTATTGAGTAAGGAAGCAAGAAAGTGAATAGTAACTTTTATAGGTGAGCGTGATGATGCAAACGTGGGTAGAGTGGCGTAATGGAATAGCGTGTCCTTCGATTTATAGGAGCTGCAAGACGTTACGTTTTTGGGCCGAAAAGGGTCACCGCCAAAAGAAATAATTATTAAAGTGTCCCGCCGTTTTTTTTTTATAATCTTCAACGTCGAAGGCAGATCAAAACTAGGAATATGGCACAAGATTGATAATGGATATCAACTTTACCATATTGGGGGGTAATTGTTGACACCCAAAACCAAACCCAATTGAAACAAGCCTAATTAAATGGCCTAAGTGATGGAGCTTAATTCAAGAAAAGAAACAAGGCCCAACTCGAAAAGGAAGCCCAAGCGAGATGACCCAAGAAAGGGTTATACGACAGTAACTCAAGATCGCCCAAACCTGCTGGATGTCACTCAACTGCACGAAATGCCCAAAACTTGAGCGAGCTTTACAATGATGTCACCTAGCTGCACGAGACATCCCAGACTTGAACGAGCATTACAACCACTCACGTTCAAAGGCTACAGTTATCAAAAGAGTTAGAGGGAAACCTTATCACATCCCACCATTCAAAAATAACGGTTGCAAGTTATGGAAGAATTGGGAAGTTTTATGGATAGAATGCTTATCATGGAGAAAGTGGACGATCGTGGAACCACCGACGGTTTTCAGGAAGTTCCACGAAGGGAATCATTCAGGAGTATAAAAGAAAGAAGAGAAGACAGAAACAAAGACTGAACAAATCACTCTCAAACTGAGAATATGTAATTTCATTTCCTTTACATTTTATAGATTAATCTTAGTTAACTTTGTGTATTTGCGCCCTTTAGAGGCATTTGAACCTTCGTGAATACACACCCCTCGTTAGGACTTTGTCTCGAGAGGTTATAGTTCCTCACACAATCGTCTGATCCCTTTTTAATTGTTAGCTTTATCCGCGCGAAACAGTGTCATATTTAATATTTGATTTATTTATGTTTGTTGCATTTTTTAAACAACCCACTCAACTAATAACACACGTCTATTATGTTGAGTTTAAATTTTATTCTAGTTTCCTCTCTTAGTTTTGATAAAGTTTAGTTTTGTGTCCTTATTTTATTTATTTATTTAGTCCATGTTTGATGGATCACGATCTGTGGACCCACACATGATCATGTCTAATACGACACGCATAACCAGCATATTTAGTATTTCTCGTTATGTGCTATATGAATATATAAAAACGAAACGATAAGAAACTTGATTGAATTGTTGTGGTAACATCATGCACACAATTAAATCTGGATTTATGCCCGGGAATGCCGGGAATAGTTGTACTCGAAATTTTGATCTATATAATTCACATTTACCGATTAAAAAAAACACCCAAAACATAAGACATGAAAAATCCCACCATTGCAGCTCTACCTACAATAAATAATACATTTGAGTGTGCCACCAGGACACATTTTCAAGTGGTAAATGGGAAAGGTGAAGAAATCCAGCTTTGTTTGAGGCTGCCGCGTCAAGAGTTCGAATCCTGAAATATGGATTTAACTCTTGGGTAAGTGCAAGTGTACAAGCAGTCTTCCTCCCTGTATCCTTGGAGGCATAACCTACGATTCACCTCCTTCATCAAGGCCCAGAGCAGGGCATGATAGATAGGGGTGTATTCCAAAAAATAAAATAAAAAATACATTCGAGTGTTGGGAAATGCTCGTGTTGCAGACTTTTAATTTATCGAGAAAAAGAGATTCATTTGTTGATCATATATAGGAGTGCAAAATTTTAGATAAGAAAGTTTTAACCATTTAGGAGCTTAGCCTCAAGGAGATGAGAGTGCTTCATCCATGCCCACCAAGGTATGATAGAACTTCTAAATAGCACCTGTTCTTCATGGGTTGCTGCTTCTAAATGCTTTTCAAGAAACTTTCTCCTCCTCGCTTCAACAAGGTTTGAAGACAAAAAATGTAGCCTGGTTAGCATTTTATTAGTTTACATTTAGTGAAGTGACGATTTATAAACCCTTAATTCTACACGACGTAAGTAACCATTTGATTAGATGATACATACTCGAGTTCCAGTACATGACTTGCACATATATCTGTGATTCGTTCGCTATTCCCATAAAGTATGAGACAATTGAGCATTTCGATTGAGGCTTTTTGGTTGAGAGAGTTAAACTTAAAAAGTGCAAAGTTCGTCTACAGATGGTAAGGGTTAAGATTGCAATGATTATACTATAGGGGAGTTATGTAAAAACTTACCTCGAGTACTTCAACTAATACAAGGTATATTATGCTACTAAATGTTCTATATTTGATTTAAGTCTCTATTTTTTGCATCATATGAACATTGGTACAAGAGTCAAGGATTCAAACATCTCATAAGATATAACTAAGAACACGTTTGGTGTGTAGTACTGGATGAGCGATAAAAGTATAGCAAATCATGTAGAGATTTCTTAACTAGTGAAGTAAATTTTGAATGCATTTTTCAACTGTGAATAGTAATATCAGTTTACCTACAACAATCACAGCATCCCAATCCATTACACCATCCTTAACGAACTTCTTTAGATTAGGGTTGGACAAAAGTCCCGAACCGAACTGATTCGAACCGGAATCCAACCTAACTGAACCGAGCGGTTCTTCTGAAATTAAATATCGAACGGGTACCCGAATCTAGAACCGAAAGTTTTGGTTTGGTTCTCGATTCTAGACCAAGAACCGAAGAACCAAACAAGAACCGAATCTTTTTAAATTTTTTATTTTTTTATATTATATAAATCAAATTATTTAACTTTTTCTAAATAAATTAACAAATTAACAAATAGTTGGTAAGTATCAACAATACTTTAAAGTATTTTTATCTCTATGACTTCTAATTTGTATTTCTTTATTTTATGTAGATTTAAATGTTTGAAGCAAATGAATTATTGATATGGAATGGATCACCGATATTTTAGTATTAGTATATGCTTTTTGGTATTTGTATACATTTGTAAATTAATCTTATTGTACAATTTGTTATTTATATGTTATTAAATTGAACTATGTCAATTTGTAAAATTAAGATTGAACGTGTTATTAGTTATTTTTATTATAAATGTTAAAAAATTTAATAATGGTACGTAACCGAATGGAATTGAATCGAACCGAACCCGAACGGGTCCATAATTATATCTGGACCCGACGATTCCATTTACTGAATATCCGAAATTTTTTAGTTCAGTTCGGTTCTCTTCAGAACCAAACCGAATCGGACCATATCCAGCCCTAGAGAACCGAATCGGACCATGTCCAGCCCTAATTTAGATCCCACATTCCATTATTCCATCTTTCTTCCGAAAATCCTGGACACAACGATTCTGCATCATTCGAGTGCTCAATTTCATCTCTAGCTTTCCTGCGAGTTTCAACAGTTAGGAATGGAGATTTTTCTTGATTATCAGCTAGTTTAAGGAGGAATTACATGAAAATAACCCAAATTTAAACTCACATTTGCAAAGTAACCTAAAAATGAAGCCATATTTTCAAAATGACCTTTGACCATTTTAACTACCAAAAATACCCTTAACTTAAAAAATTGCAACATAATCCCTATAATACAAAAAGAATATAAAACAAGTTATTAAATGAGAAGACCAATAAAAAATAGGTTACCACTAAAATATAAAAAAATAAAATATAGATTAACACTAAAATTTTACATATCCTTAATAAATAATAGATTAACTGAAAGAATGATAAAAGAATTTTTAGAATATTAAAATATTTTGTAGATTTTGAAAATTTTGTAGACGGTCTTAGTACCCCCCCCTCCCCCCCCCACCACTCTAATTGGTATCAGAGCCATAGATCATAACATGATAATAGAAAATTTAGGAAATAAATATAAAATTAAAAAAGATAGATTTGGGATAATAATAGGAAAACCTATAATAGAGAAAGAAGTCTTAAAAATCATACTTATAAAATTAAAAGATATGCCTTTAGATATTAGAAAGAAGATAATAGAAAAAACAGATTTTAGTATAATAAGATATCTTATGATATGGGAAACTACTCTAGAAACTATAGATCGAGAAGAAATAGCTGCTATAATAGAAAATAATATAAGTAATTATGGGAATTAAAATTAAAAAGATAGATAACTATTATAAATTAGAAGAAAAAAATGATATAAAATATTTTATGAACATATTCCTAATAAATCAAAAATATTAACATTAAATATAATTAAAAAATACCTAGAGAAATAAAAGAACAAATACTACATAAATTAAGCATAGGATCTATAAAAGATAGATATGTATATGAAATGATTAATAAAGAATTTGAAAGTATTTTATATTATAGAGAAATATATGAATCATCATAAATGAGTAATGATAAAGTAACTAGAAAGCTTAATAATATTGTTAAAAATCTAAAGAAAATACAAGAAAAAATCTCATATATACTAGAAACACCAGGAGATATAAATAAATCACAAGAAAAAAAGTTAGGGAAACTAAAAATCGAAAAACTAGAATTAAAAGTAAAATATTTTGAAATTGTAAGAGATGAATTATCTAATAATGAAATAGCAATAGAAAGTTTTAATAAAATCATCAATGAAAATAAAGATAAAAAGTGTAGATTATCATATTTATTAGAAGTAAAAAGTGGGAAAATATAATGGCTTTTTCAGAATCATTTGATGAACTAAAGAAATTAATAAATGAAACTAAGGAATTAAGAGATGAAGTAGGAATGTTAAAAATAGAAATTAGAGAAATGAAACAAAATATGAAACCAACAGATAAAAAAGTAGATAAAGATAGAATAAAATGAGAAATGACAAGAATAGGAAAGAAACATGTAGAAATAGAAGGATATTATGAACCTGGAAGCATGGATGATAGATTTAGGAAAGAAATATTACCAATAATCCTAGAACAAGAAAAAGAATTTGAAAAATATGCAGAAGAAAGAGGAAAAAATAAAAAAGATGATGAATGAAGAAATAGATAATCTAATAGAAAACTTTGACCAATTAAGTATAGAAAAATTAGAAAATTATGAAATATTAATGAATACTGGTGGAGGACCAACACCAGACCAGGAAGTACAAGCAACAATCCAAAATTAAAATTTCCTGAATTAGAAGGAAGATATGCACCAATGCCACATAGACCTTATAGGCAGTACTATGATAGAATTATACCACAACATAGAATAGAAAAATATAAAGATCAATTTACCACAAACTCAGACTACAATAAACCAATAAATCATGGAGGAGCAAAACTAGATTTAGATTGTAAAATAGATATTAAGAAAGCCTTGTTACAATGGGCAGATGCAATGATATTATTCTTTTTATGTAACCAAGATGATACATGAGAATCTACGGATGAAGAATTGACTATTTAATAGCATCATTTGAAGGAGATGTAAGAAATTGGTGGGAAGGAGTAACTGAAGATACTAAATTATTAATGAGAAGAAATATACAAACAGAAATGCAAAAAACCTCACAAAAGGGAATAAAAAAGTTAGTAGAATATATATCAGATGAATTTCTAGGAGAAAATTGGATAAAAAAATTCAGAAGAAGAAGCTAGAAGAGAAAAATTAAAAGCAAGATTAGGATTGATAAATATTATGATATGTGATGTGTGTAAAATAAAAGAATATATATGTCAATTTAGAAATTTCTATTATACCCAATTTATAGTAACAAAAATCAAGAACCATACTTAGAAATGTATTTTGTTAAATTACCAGGAATATGGAATATATATTTTAAGATAGAATATGAAAGATATATAAAGGATAATCCTGTACCAGATACATTAGGAAGTAGAATAAAATTCCTATTTGAAAGATTAGCAGAAATATGTTGCGAAAGAGATAGATAGACCTATTAATTGGGGATGTGACTAGAAAGAAAATATAAAAGAAAATTCAAACCAAAAAAGTATAAAAAATATAAACAGTTCAAAAAGAAATATAAAAAACCAAACAGGAGATATTATAAAAGAAAATATCAACCAAAAAGAAAAGAGGTTAAAAAGGATAAAAAAAAAAAAAAAAACAATGCAAATGCTGGAATTGTGGAGAAATATGACATATAAGCCTTGATTGTACTAAAAAGAAAGTTATAATTTTACAACAAGAATATGAAGAAATAGAAAGCGATTTAGAAGAAATAACAGATATTAATAAATATGAAGGAGAAGAGGTTTACATATCAGAATTAGAATGAATCAGGAAATAGAAGAAGTTGAAACAATAGAAGAAAAACAAAAAATAGAAAATTCTGAAGGATATGGATTAAAAGTAACATTCGATAATAATACATTTAGAAAAATAGAAAAATTGTCATTAGATTTAAAATTAGGAGAATGGAAGATATTCGATAAAATATTTAGAAGAGAAATAGTATCTATAAGTGAATATCATAAGATAGAAAAATCAATAGATATAAGAACAGTTTCAGGAAGTCATAAATTAGCATTACTAACAAAATCCACAGTTGACCAATTAATGACAAAAGTAAAAGGAAAACAAAAAGAAAAGATATAATATGTTTATCTAGCAGGAATACAATTAATATTCAAATCCCTATTTAGAGAAGGAATAGATTCACCAATAACAGTAAATTTACATGATGGAAGAATACTAAATACTAATGAGTCATTTAGGAACTATAGAAGGAAACTTAGCATACAAAAAATTAATATTTATATGTTATCCAAAATATTGCGTATCAATAAAAGATAAAGATTTTAATGAAGTATTAGGATTATATTTTAAAATACATAGAAATGATATTATGGAAGAAGGAAATCATAGTATGACCATAGAATACAGAGCATTATATACATTTACTAATTCAAACTATGGAAACATTTATTCTAAAAAATCCTATATAGAAATTCACAAAGAATGTAAAGACATATTAAATATTGTAAAACCAAAACTAAACCTATTACCAGAAATATATGAATTAGAAATATCTAAAACAATACCAGATATAATAGAAAAAATAGAAAATAATTCTTTAATAGAATTTAAAGATGGAAGATTAAGAAGAAATAATAGTACATCTATAATACCAAAAAGATCAAGCATAAGTCGAGAAATAATGTACAAAGGAATATAAGAAGTATGCAAATATATAGAGAATATTTTAATGGAATAGAATATATAAAAGGAAAAAATATCATAATTGATACGGGAGCGGCAAACTGTCATATATCAAGAAATAGAGATAAAAGATTAACAAAAAGAAGGGTAGAACCTTATAAATATATCAATTTTGATGGAAAAACATATACTAGTGAATTTTAAGTAAAGATACCAGTAGTTTTAGATGGAGAATAAATGATAATACCATGTTATGTAGATAATAGTATGCGAGATCATTACCATATATTATTAAGAATGAGTTTTTTACAGGCCTTGAATCATTATAATATTAATAAAGAAGGAATTTATATAACACATAATAATAAGACATTGTTTTGTCCAAAAGAATGAATAATGTAATAACATTTCCATTAGCAGTATATATACAAATTACTATTGTAGAAACTAATATAACAACATGTATCTTAATAGATACAGGAAGTGATATAACTATTATCAAGACATTTTTGTTAAAAAATTGGAACAATGATAATACTATAAAAATAACAGGTGTCACGGGAATATCGACTCCCATTACTAAAAATAAAGAAAAGGTAGAAATCCTATTAAGAAGTAAACAAATAACTATAAACAAAATATACGTATATGATGTATTAGAATGTGATATATTATTAGGAAATGATTTTGTTCAACAATTCCAATATTACCAACAAAATAACTATATGATTATGTTAAAAATACCATGTGGACATTTCAAGATAATTTAAACCATACAGAGTTCAGCCAGCCCAGCGTGGTGAAAAGACAATAAAAATACCAATAAAAATAACTGTTAAAATACAAAAATATAAACAACAGAAAAATCAAAATTAATTGAAGAAATAATAAATAAGATAGGAAATGTCTATAATGAAAATCCATTAGTTTATTGGAAACCTGAACATCCAAAAGCAAAAATAGAATTAACTGAAAATGTAATAATAAGAATAAAACCAATGATGTACACTATACAAGATACTCAAGAATTTAGAAAACAAATTGAAGAATTAAAAAATATGAAATTAATCAGAGCTAGCAATGGACCACATAGTAGTCCAGCCTTTATGCTAATGAAACACTCTGAACGGGTACGAGGAAAATCAAGAATGGTAATAAATTATAAAGAATTAAATAAATACACAAAATTTGATGGATATTTTCTACCAAATAAAGATGTTTTAATAAACCTTGCAAAAGGAAAAGAGTATTATTCAAAATTTGATTGTAAGTCAGGATTTTGGCAAATCAAAATAGAAGAAGAATCAATACCATATACGACATTTAGCACGCCTCAAGGTAAATATGAATGGATAGTTATGCCATTTGGATTAAAAAAATGCACCTCAAATATTTCAAAGAAGAATAGATAATATTTTTAGAAAATATAATGATTTCTTATTAGTATACGTTGATAATATACTAATATGTTCAGAAAATAAAAATGATCATAAAAATCATATTACAAAATTCCTAAAAGAAAGTCAAAAAGAAAGAATAATCTTATCTGAAAAAAAAGCTATTATAGAAAAATTTGAGATAGAGTTTCTTGGATTAATTATAGATAAGAATGGAATAAAATTACAATATCATATATCTAAAAAGATAGAAAGTTTTCCTGATAAATTAGAATCTAAGGAACAAATACAAATTTTTTTAGGATGTTTAAATTATGCAGAAAGATTTATTGAAAATCTTTCAAAAAAGAGACATAAACAAATTTTACTTAGAAAAATTAATACTAAATGATGGAATAGAAATAGTTAGACTACTTAAAGAATAATGTAAAAATTTACCAAAATTAAGATTACCAAATGAAAAAGATAATTTGATAGTTAATACTGATGCCTCAGATAAATATTGGGCAGCAATATTAAAAACAGATTTAAATGAAATATGTAGATATTCAGGTGGAACTTTTAATCAAGCAGAAATAAATTATACCACTCATGAAAAAGAATTATTAACAATTATTAGAGGAATAAATAAATTTTCATTATTTTTATTATCTAAAAAATTTATTGTTGAAACTGACAATTCCCAAGTTGCAGGACTTGTTAGAAATAAATTACCAATGGAACCCCAGTATAGAAGGTTACATAGATGGCAAGCATATTTATCATTCTATAATTTTGATATTATTCATATTAAAGGTACAAATAATTAGCTGATTTTTTAAGCAGGAACATTGAATTTGGAGATGGATAATATTAAACAAATGATATCAGAGATGAAATCTGCGGCAGCATTTGCCAAAGAAGAAGCAGATGATATAAAAGTTGGGATGGGGACATTAGCTAAAATCTTAAGTAATAATTTCAACCTATTACTTGAGATCAGTGAATTCCACGTTAAAGTTGCCAATGAAATGAAAGACAAAATTGATGCTCTTGAAACACAATTAATGTCTATTGATACAAATAAAGATATAAAGGTTGATGTCTTGGCACAATCCTATGATACCAAACAGGAATACCAACATATACCAAGAAGTGATCCACCATGCGGAAGCAGCAGTGGACCAAAGAAAGATATTATGATCCAAAGTTCCAGAAAGATAAGAATTGGTGATAATACTAAAAAAATTATTATCAATGAAGAGCATATGAGATCAATTCAGATACAACCAGATGAAGAAGATGAAATCCCTTTGTTTTCAAAAGAAGAAGAATATAAAAAATTTACTAAAATAATTTATGAATTACAAACAAGTGATTCATATTTTATTTCACCCGGTGAACACGTTTATCCGAGAATAGTCATGATGAAAGAATCTGATCCAGTAATGGTCAAAATGGCAGCTGATTATGGATATTTGGATTTAATTTATCCAGATAAATCTCTTAAAGAAATAGATAGATTTGATGACATATTTAAATCTGAAGTCAAGATATGCACATGGACGATCTATTTATCTAAAATTTTATACTATCAGTCCAGAAGTCGAAGATGAAATTTTCTATCCAGCAGAACATATAATCTCAATTGGGCATGTTGGAAGAAATTTCAAAAATGGATTAAGGACATACTGATAAATCATTACCAAAATTTACAAAATCATAAATAAAAAATAGAAGAGTGATTGGATACAAAGTCCTTTATAACATAGCAAAAAGTTTTTATGATAGAAAATACAGATGCATATGCCAATATAATGAATGGACACTTTTGGCTAATGATGGGAATAAAAAATCTGAAATTTTAAAAGATTTTATCACCAAGTTTGACACGCATCAGATTCCTGGTGCTATTTCAACATTACAGAGGGCATGTGAATCAAGAGACTGCCCCACTTGCCGATAGAATTAAAAGATAAGATGAAAATGATAAACACATGGAGGAAATGTGTCCAAACTGCTACAGGAGAATCTTACCAGCTGTATGTAAGAACAAGTCTTGAAGGACAATTACAGAAGTACTGTGTCCTTTATCAAAGAAAATGTAACAAAAGAACAAAGGATGGAGGGGCCATGAGGCTCTTGATGAAAAGCATGAGGCAATAAAATATTATTAGTATGATGTAAGCAATGATGTAATTTATCTTCAGATTTGTGTATAAATAGAAGCCTTTGGGCTAATGAAAAGAGTAGAGTTGGTTGAGCACTCAAACTGTGAGTTAGCCAAACAATTTTCTGTCTTCCATTGTAATCATATTTCAGCTTTTAGATATCAATAAAATTTCAAGTTATTTCATATTCAAATTGTCTTTAAAAGATATCATAAGTTTCTAAACACTTCATCCCATATATTCTTGAAAGATTGAAGAAGAATTTCTTTCTTACTTTAACAGAAAGAGAGTTTTCTTTAGTTAAGATATATAATCCGAATTCAAAGAATTGACACAGCGAATGTGAAAAGTTGGAATAGCAATTATCACGTAAAGGCAGAAGGCAATTGAACGGAGTCATTTGCAGATCCAGAACTTGAAGGTTACTCGATTCTAAGAATAAAGATTTGAGATCAAAACTAAGGTAAAACTATTATTTTTGTTAAATTTAGAAAGATATTTTCTGAAATCTTAAAGAATCGTTGGGATTACTTATCTGAATATTTGCATGATTAAATTATCTAAATATTTGTATTTAATATTTATTTTATTAGCATTCTTTATCATGTTAAGATTTATATAACATATCAGGATATACAATTGAAGGATTAGATAACTCATTAGAAAAATTATTAGAAAAATAAATAATATTATCTATCAAATGGAAAGAATAGATCAATCATCGTCTGAGGAATATTATATACTTGGAGAAAATTTTGATGGATACATGGAAGATTATGTCAATCTATTAGATCAAAGGATGGATTTATATGCTAGAATTCGAGATAGGAATAATACAGGACGAAATTGAAAAACTATTCTAAGATAGGAATATATCCTGCAATATACAAAAATTCATTTCATTAAGGGTAATATAGACATTTTACCACTTTTTAGTCAAAGATGTCAATCCTAAAAATCCCCCATTCTACCAGGTCAATTTTAAAAGTACCCCTAGTTTAAGCCATCAAGATTGGGAGTGACAACATTTGTTGCTTTCTTTAACACATCCATGTCTAGGTTAAGGTGACTTTTTCTTGGTTATATGTTGAGAATTGAAAGGTCTTTGTTGGACACCAATTGATGCCATGGGAACAATTTTTTTTTTTTGCTCTTGTGGGAGTGGGGATGGGTAAGAAGTACTAAAGAAGCCCATGCTTTTAGAATAAATAAGCTTATCTTCTGTAACTTTTTGTTTTCCAGCAATCTCATGGATAGATATGGTAATTCAAACCATTAAAATCGAAAATCACGGTTAATCGAATCGAATGGGGCGAAAAAAATCGAACCGATGGTGCAATAGGTTGGTTATGGTTTTGATTTTAATGACCCGATTCATGGTGGGGCGGGTATGGTATTTCGCGACAGTACTCCGAACCGAACCGATTACCTGTTTGAAAAAAAAATAAAATTAATTGGACAATTGTGCTTTTTTTATAATTTTTTGTATAATTATGGCCCATTACCTTATTGACCCGTTAACATGACCGGTATACTAATCCAATTTTTTGACCTTAACTTAATCCTACTTACACTCACTCACTCACTGAAAATACACAGAAAATATGAAATATTAAAGCGACGGGTGACGACGAGGAAAAAAATTCGAAATTGAAATCAGCAACACCGTCTTTGCCTTTTACCGTGCCGCCGCTCCAGATTTGGCGCTATAATCAGATCTGAATTCGAAAAGTATAGGTTGTGTGTCGTCCATAGTGTGCAACATTCAAATCTTGTTCTGATATCTATATCTTGATTAGTTCAATGTTATTTTTTTATTTTTTTTATTGTAGTTTTGAAATGGCATTTTAAATAGGCTATATTTTTTTATATTGTATTATGTAATGAAAGTATGTGTGGGATAACTATGATTTAAATTTGAAAATATCTTCTGTGATTGTGATGAAAATATTTCTTGAATTGGTTTTGGCAAATCTATTTTATATGAGGCTCTCCTTCCCTGAGTCATCCTGTACATTTTATTGGTTAGCGAATGCAAACACAATTTTCTTGATTATGATCTTTCCCTCTTTCTTTTACTGCTCGTGGGAGTTGAGCTTATTAATCTATTTGGTTCCATAATTCTATCTCTCTTTTTTGTTACTTAATATAATGTTTACTTGGTTTGGTACTTTAATTTTATTGCTAGCAGTTTTGGTATGTCTACTGCTTGTTAATTATATGTATAGTATTAAATTAGTGTTTTTTAATCTGTCTATAATTCTCTTATTTTGGGTTGTTTTATCTTAACTTCTCAAAAGTCAAAGAAAAATCCTTTAAATTGTTTGCATTCTCATTTGGGATATTGTTTGTTAAATTGGCTTAGTATTATATTTTTATTTTTATTGATTTTTATTCATAATTTTTTTTTTTTTCAATTTGATGGTTGGACTTAAAAAATAATTTATTTTCGTTGTTATTAACAGAACTGAATCAAATCGAATCGAGATACGAATCGAGCAGAACAGAACCGACTTTCGTGGTTATGGTGCGGTTATGGTATGACAAAAAATTTGGTGGTGCTATTATAATTTTGACCGAACCGACTTCGAATCGGCCCGTTGCCACCTAGTCATGGACATGCAATTCTATATATTTTTCCTTCCATGCTCGGGTACAACAGAGTAATTTGGCTACTGTATTAAGGGATAAACGAAAACCCGACAAAAATGTACAACTGTAGCAAGTGCAAAAGATTAAATTTTAAGTTGTGGAGCTGAACTTGTAACAGGTGGATGTATAAAGTCTCTCTAGCGAGTCTATTATTGGGTTATGATATGCCAACAACGATTAAAACTTACATACAAAGGGCATAATTTAGCTTGTCAGAGTAAGATTTATGTTATCAGAACTCAATCATCGAATCATTTACAATTTCAGTCAACAATGTTCAAAGTTTTGCTCAAACACAACCTGTCTTTTTCTCCTAAACTACATTAACTTTAGGGATATTTTCCCAAAAACAATTTAGTTTGAGAAAAAAAACACATTGCATTTGGAAATTTTATACTCAACGATTGCTTAATCCTAATTTTGATCTGCTTCTTCGATCCAGCATTCCCAGCAATATTTTAAAATAAAACGTTAATAATATATTCAGAAGAAAAGAAAAACAAGCAAGTAGTAAATTGAACCCTCAACATAGTTAGCTTGGAAGGGTACATGGAGCTTTGTGGCAACGATTCAGCATTTTGTACATGCCTAAGTCAAAACCGAACATAGGATTTTTTGTTTTCAATGGCTCCTTCGTCAATGAGAATGTCAAGATGTCTAGTATCCAAGTCCCAGTAGCTGTAATAACACATACCAAGTGACACAAACCTACAAAAGTGGCTTGAGCCATCAGAACATTTGGCACACTCGAAAAATCTACTTGACATAATTTGATGGTTTAACTATATGCATCATTGTTCGCAACTTCAATCAGTTCATTGGTACTTCCTACTAAAAGATATCAAACAAGTAGATCAAAAATTGTAAAGATTATGCATGAAACTGTTCTGGAGTAAACAAAATGATACATCAGTACGAGGAAGAAAATTTAATTTGCAACACGCTGTAGTGGCTGAAGCACTAAGGCTGTGTTTGATACGAAGAATTTGCCATGGAACTAGAAAAATATTTTTCTAGTTCCTACTTTTGGCTGTTTGATTGGCCAAATTTGCCCTGAAAAATGTTTGCCACCAATTTCTAATGTACAATCTCTTGAAGCACAAAAGTAGGAAAATATTTTCTTATGATTTTGGTGGGAAATTATTTTCCACCTTGTTCGGTATTTTTTTTTCCTTTTTTCCTTTTTTTTTTTTTTTTACTTTTTGGCAATGAAAACATATTCTAAATTCAATGGTAAAAAAATTTATCCATTTAATTGATAATTTGCATGAAAAACGAAGCCAAACGAACATAAAAATTTTATGAAAATATTTTTTTTAAAATTTTTTTTTACTTTTTGGCAATCCAAACAAATTTTAATACAGATTGTAAAAAAATTATCCCAAAAAGTAACCATTTGCATGAAAAATAAAACCAAACGGATTAGGTGAAAAATTATACCAATCAAACACCATTAATTACAATTCTCTCTAAAATAAATTCTAAACAAATCACTTCCCTGCCAAATATTTTATTTGTCATTCATTTTCCATCTTTCTATCAAACGGACCCTAAGAGTTTATAAATCAAATTGTAATATGAGATTATATAAATTCAGCTCAAGGAATTAGAACACAATCAAATATATATCTTCCGGAGTTGTCAACTCACTGTTTTTGAAGCACGGGAAGTTAAATCCGTGTGTGGATAGGCCACACAACCAGATACTGCAGAATACTTTTATTCCTAAGAGAGATGGTTCTTCAGTTTGGAGAAGACTATAGCAAAGAAAATGAAAATATACAAATCATCCTCTGCAGTTAATCAAACCGAAAGATATTTCACATACACTAAAAGGATGGACAAGGAGAGCTGGTCCTTGCAAGACTGTTGAAATCACCCATCTTTCCTGCTCAAACCATCAATTGTCACATGAAAAAATAAAAACGATATCTTATTTTGTGTAACAGATCAAAAAAAGGAAAAGAGGACTTCTACTTTCTCTTTCTTCGATCAACTGTACTGCTTCTTATGTCATTTCTAGCAAGTGCAGATCCAGGGGGCATTCCATACTGCATTGGAGAAAGAACTTGACCAGCAGAAGGGGAAGGAACAGGAGCAGCAGCAATGGTTGGAGGTGGCAAAGGAGGAGGAACAGATGTTGGGGGTGCGGCAGCAGGTTCAGGAAGTGGCTTTGGTAATATATGCTTCAACCGGTTGTTCCGATAATTCTTCCAAAAATAAAATTGCTGCCTGTGTGCCAGTTCCTACAAGATTCGGAGCATAAATATTAGATTAAATCCTGATTAAGAGTGGGTTACAAGATAATATGTGTAAATAAAAGCAAAACTGCATATCTAGGAGCACTGAGAGATTACACGAGTTTAACAAGTGACTATTATTGGTAAGGCATCAAGAAGATACAATCCACTAGAAGAACTGATATGTAGCCTTTTTCACACGAATTTTTTTTTAATATTTTTTCGGGTATAATACAGAGCTCTCCTTAGTCACAGGACAACGACTAGGACAATGTAATCCAAGAAATAGTGTCATCGAGAATTCTAAATCATGCTTTAATGGATAAGAACTAACAGGGCAATAAAATAAAAATGGTAAGAGGAACCATAATATAAAGGTATATAAAATTCAACCTTGCTTCCAGGATGTGCCATTGCGTTCCGAAAGTTAGGATTTTGGAGAAGCTCAAGAAAGAAGAGGCAATGTGGATACCTGTAAACATCCCCAAAGATGAGTCCTATAAAGCTCAGCGGTAAGACCCATGAGAAACTATTATAGAAAGCAATCAAACTATTTGGTATCTTGTTACCCAAAGAAAAAGACTTCTTTACCAAGAGAAATACAATAAGGATTAACACATATTGCTAATTTGAACAAGGGGGAACATTATGCTTACATTATGTACTTTATATACTCGGGTCTTTGCCAATATTGAAGGTATTTCAAGTACCCAATAAAAGCTTCATCTTCAAAATACCGATTCTGAGCCAAATCTGCACCAAGAATTCAAAGGGCACACATTATGCCAAGAAATAATAATTTGCCATACGTTAATAGTACCAACAAAAATCATAGAATCACTACTTTTCTGTACCTAAAAGACTAGATTATAACCATTTTTAAATTATATCCACTATCCATTTCAGTAATAAATTATCAATAATTATAAAAATACATGAACATTGAACTACTTTTGGTGCCAAAGAACTTTATAACAGAATCAGAATTTAGTATTCAAAGAAACATTCAAGACAATTAAGAAAAGCTACGAATGAAAGTACTCCCTATAATACTTCTCAATATGCAAGCTAACACACAAACATTAAAGGAAACAAAATCAAGAGAAATCTTGAATGAAGGGCATCTATATTTTCTTAAAAAAAAGGTTTCTGCCAAATAAGCTTACAGTGGATGTATGTGGGATTAGCAAGGCACTGAATGAATTCGAGTTCTAGCAAGAAGCGTTGGCGGCCATCATCTGGATCCTTGTATATATTCTTTGGCCTGTAATTAGATTTAAATAAAAATAAAAAATAAAATTAATTCCTACTTAAAACCACCCAGAATTATGAGAGAAGAAGATGCTTACGAGGGCAAATTGGGTTGTTCATTGGAAGAGTCTCGATTTGAACCCATGGCTTAATCAATTAATTAACAGATAAATAATCAATTAACAAAACCCTAATTGTTTTTCTTCTTCAGCTTCAGATGCAGAGAGCAACTGACTTGACAGGAATATAAAGACCGCTGAAATGAATTCTTGCAAACCTAATGTATGCTTTTGTTTTAATTATTGACAAATGAAATAAGATTATTGGACCAAGTCAACGCTCACGGGACTTTATGTATTAACAGGCGGGAATATTTGTGTAAATAGGTATAATCAGAAACTATCAAATTAAGAGCTCCATTTTTTATTTTTATTTTTCAAAAACTCATTTTTCCAAAATTTATTTTTAATCACACATTCTTCCATATAATAATTTTACAAGTAATTTAAAAAATTTCTTTATTTTTTAACCACACATTCCCTTGATTTTTTTTTTTAATCAAAATCTATTAAAAATCATATTTTTATCTAAAGGCATAAATTACTTATTTTGATTTTTAAATAATATAATATTATTCATCCAAACCTTACATGCTCATAAATAAACTTGGAAAAATCTATATGTACTCACACATGGGTTACAAAATAAGTTACTCACTTTCACAATGTTTGCGGACCCCACGTGAATTAAAAAATATCGATTGTGTGGTCCTCACTCCTATTGTGTGTAGTGAGTAAATCATTTTGTAAATGTGTGAGTACGTATAGTATGATTTAATAAACTTTTATGTTAGCTATTAAAAGTACTTTTATGTTAAGTAGGTGTTTGATGGAGGTTAAAATCAATTTTTTAATAATTTTTTATAATAGTTAGTGAAATGTATAGTTGAAAATTTATGGTATGTAGTTTAAACCTTAAAATTATCCCTCGTTTATTTCCTTTTAAAACAAAACTTTTTAATTCTCGTACACATTTTTAACTATATATTTACGTAATAAAATATTTTGCATGTAATTTTTCTATTTTTTAACCACACATTCTCCAAAAAAAATCACTATTCAAAATATCTTCCTTCAATATAATGGCCATCAAATAGAGGCTTAATTATTAATTTTAACTTTGATTCTTATCAAACGAGGAAAAATATTTGCGCATTTTATTATCTACCATTTAAATATCATAACGAATTTTATCTTTGAGTACATAACAAGAAAAAGAATACGGAGTTGAAGGGGTAAAAAATTCTGGGTAACTATAACCTGATTTCAAGTAAGTCATTTTAACTTCATTTTGTTACATTTAATCATCATACTAATATTTTCATTCCGATAGGGGGGCTTGGCTAACTAATGGACGTTGATGGAGTAACTTGACTGAAACAAAATATAAATTTAACGAATCCAGCAAAATGAAATTCGACAACCCACCTGAAATTGTGACACAATATTAGTAACCTCGAGAATTTTCTACCCTCGAGTCTCATTCAAGGCCATCAACTTCCTCTTTGCACAAGTGAAGCTTCGGGCAGTTTGTTTCAAGCGTGTCTCTACTACAAGAATTACAATGCATAGTATAGTTGTATAGGTAACTGAACTATCCACATTGCCTATCATAACTTCATTCAATAAACATGGGCAGCAAGCCAGTCAAAAAAATACACCATACTCGTTAAGAAAGTATATCTATGAAATGCAGGACATCAACATGGAGTTCATCAGCTCAAATAGTATCTCCACTATCGCATACATAAAAATTTAGCATCGTATTGTACCCAAACTAGAGTTGCATAAATGCAAATAACAGGCAATAAAAGTCTAAACTGGAAATGAAAACTGGATCTTCTACTAACGTCCGGTTCTGCATTAGCTCGGCCCTTGGGAAGTTAGAGAGTTCAACGCGTCTCCCAATCCTTCAGTTTCTTGCTTCCTTTAGGTTTCGCTATGGGTGCACTCATTCCAGCCATTTTTGCATTGTACTTGGCCCGAAGAGCATCGTTGTAGGTCCATCTGCGTAGCAAGAAATCAGTAATTTGCAAATCATCGATTTAATGTTCATCTATTCAAATTTGAATTACCTAACCAATATCATGAATGTGATGTTACGATAACATCCCAATCACAATAGTCTCTGAGATATAAGGGCCCCACTTAAACTGACAAAGGTACTTGAATAAGCAAATTTTGGAGTAATTCAGACCGTGACAGCAACAGTCAATCACAAGAGTCTTCCAGCAACAACAGTCCAACTTAGCCTATGTTTGGATCATGTTTATAAAAACTCAAGATAATTTTTATTCACATATTTTGAGGGACCCACAAATGGTATCCACTTATTCACCACTATTTATATTTTTTAAAATTTGAACTAAACACTTCCCACTGACAAAGGTACTCAAACAAGCAAAATTTCGTAGTAATTTGCTTGATGATAATTTGCTAGATGATGCATGGTTTAATCATTTATAACATCTTTGATACACAAGAAAAGATACTAAATTTTGTTCATTATATTGTCTGTCTTTTCCAATAGTGTACACCAAAGATACAGTGAAAAACAAACATGAGTTCAGTATCTCTAGTAGTGTCAATCGGCATTCTTAATGTAACACAGTTTCAATCATTACAGGTAAAACTAACAATCGACAAATCTACAATAACCAAATGCTTAGGATGTGCAAAATGTCCAATTCCAGTCCCAACTCCCCATCAACGAACCAAATGCCCGCAATGCGCATGTCCAATTTATGAAGTGGTCATTGAACAAGACATAACATTTGCAGTTTTTATTTCAGATAAAAAAAATTGAAGTGTAAATTTTCAGAGTTGCTCTCTTGATCTCTCGCTCTACATAACTAAACACCCAAAACAAATAACAAATATTTAACAATAGCTAGGCACACTCTATTTTACGAAACTTGAGGTAATGAAAACATTAACCCAGTCTTAGGCCACAAAGCATTTCAAAAGTTATTGTTCAATTTGTGAAAAACAAGTAATGCTATTAGTGGTGTCAATCTAGGTGGTACTAATGTGATATTAAATAAAAGGTACAATTAAATGAATCAATTAATTCTATCTTTCATTGAGTAGTGCCACTTAGACTAGTGTTGTAGTATCAATTGTGCCAGATAACATTATTCGTGAAAAATACATAAATAGGAAATGAATCCTCAATACTACTTCGAACTTCTAGTGTTCTGCAATCATATTTAGCTCAGTGTAAGATTACATAAAACTAAGTGCTATTGATCCAAATTGCACCCTGGACTACTTCTATTGAGTATGTGATTTAGCATGTTTCATCAATATAATACATATTGTCTCAGTTATCAAGTGATATAGCATTATATGATGTGCAAAAAATTAATCTTAAAGCAGCTCTTTCATATTTGGGTAATATGCTTTAAGTTCCTTTGCTTAAAGTTTTTCCTTGGTGCATTCATTTCCTTTATGGACAAATTTACTTCAATCCCCCCACCCCCACCCCCCCCCCCACCCCCAAAACCAAAATTAGCATAAATGGAAGACCATGATGAAAAAACTATTGGATAGACACCATTGCATTACTTGCTCAGAAAAGCACAATGCAGTATGCTACAAATTAGAATTTCAGCAATTGCTCTTATTTAATGTTTAATAAATTTCTGAAGAGTTCCATTTGTTGATTTCAGAAACAGGTTGTGTGTAGAGCATACAAAAATGTAATTTAATGGGGCAAAACAACTCAGAGCACAGCTGATATCAGAAACATAAGTCTATTTATAGCATTTACCACTGTGAGCATGCTATATTCCAACTGTGTACTTGACAAGATTCCTAAACCAAATGGGATGTTTAAGTAAGAAGCACTTACGGGTTATTCCAATCAGTTGTGTCCTCATTGACAAGATGAGTCCATTTTGTTCTTCCACTACGACCAAAGTGCTTAACCTGCATGACCTTGGGCAATATGGTCTTGTCCATCCTATCCTCTCCAGTTGGAGAAGAGAAATCACGAGTGTAAATATTATCTGCTTTGGCAGTTCCAGCATGATCATCAGGATTAGTCTGGAAGAAAGCACCCTTATGGTAGTATTTCTGCATGAACCTCCACTTTTGCTTGGATTGTCCAGTAAGCTTTGGATTCTTTCTCTCCCAATCCCTCCTCTCTTCCTCTGTCATGTTTCTCACCCTCTCAATCTCCTCCTTCTCCTTCAACATTGCCTCTCTGTCATCTCTATCCCTCTTGATCCTTGCAATCTCTCGAGCCTTCCAAGCCTCGTATTCCTCCGCCTCATTCACATCATCATCGGTATCCACATCAGCAATATTTGCCTCCGACTCCATATTCCTCTGAATCTCCTGGTCCTCCCGAATTTTTTCAACCACAATTTGCTTAGTCTCCACTCTCCTCTCTTCCATCCTCCTTTTCACAGCTTCCTCGAGTGCCCTCTCTTCTGCCTCGAGCCTCTCACGTTCAGCAATTGTATCTCTCTCAGATTTCGGAACAAAAACTGGTTTCACCATCGCAATGCCAGTTGTTTCTTCTTCAGAATCAGTCTCGTACTCAGACTCCTCCTCCTCCTCTTCCTCAACTTCCTCCTCTTCTTCTTCTGGCATTAGTGCTGCCTCCTCTTGTTGCCTTTGCAACAATTTCTCCCTAATCCTTCTTCTTCGCTCCTCCAATGCATCCTCATCCTCATCCTCCAAATCTAATCCTTCTTCCCTCCTCCTTTCCTCCTCTATGGTCGAAACAATCTCTGCCTGCCTAATGCGTCTATGATCTTCCCTCACCTCCTCACGATTATCGATCCTACTCTCAGCCAATCGACGCAATCTAGGATCATCCTTTCGCATAACATCAGTCACCTCATAACTCGGGAATGCTTTCTCGAGCTCAGCCACCCTTGCCATCCTAATGTCCCCATCTTCATCAATATCATCCGCCCACTCTGGTGCTTTTCCTGGCCAGTATCTCTTCACTTTTGTCTGGCCAATTTTACCCTTAAGTTTATCCCTAACCGAAATTACTGTATCCCTAACCCCTGCTGTCACAGACATGGCTACAAGAATACACAACCACCTCTACCAAAAAATGGTTCACAAATAACAAATCTTTCACGGCTAGAAATTTGAAACAGGGCCTGCATCAAACAGTAAAAAGGGGTATGAATTTAAATGGATAGAAGAAGAAATTAAAACGAATCTGGAAGAAAAAGAAAAAAAAAACACAAATTATTGAAGGAGATTGAAGAACTTATGGGCACAAGCGATTAGTGACTGACGATCGTGGACAATCAATAGATCGGCGGTGGCGATGTGAGGGGAGATCGGGAGAGCGTGGCTGCGTGAGAGAGAGAGATGAAAGATTTTGGGTGTGTAGCTTGTGAATTGTGCGTATTGCCTTTGCCTCTCTCTCTTTTTTTTTTTTTTTTTTTTTCAAAGACGGGTCGGGTTGGGCGGTTTAGATCGGTTTTAATGGGTTAACCCATAACCCGACCCGCCTAATCAACACATAAACCGTACCCACCTGAAAAAACTAAAAAAAATCAATCCAAACCGGCCGATTTGGGTCGGTTCCATCGATTTTGGTGGGTTCGGTAACTTCGGTCGAATCTGGAAAAAAAAATTTAAATGAAGGGCGCAAAGATAAAACCTTATAAAAAAAAAAAATTACGAGTTTGTAAAGATACTCACTTCCACACTTGAAATTATGAGGAACTTGCCTCCCACAATCTTGAAATACCTTCATAGCACGTTGAACTCCGATAATAGTCGCCACTTTTGGAGTAACATAAGGACAAACACATTCAAAATGAACATTTCTTATCATTTGACAACAAGTAGCCGTCGGATTATCGTAAATCATTGACCTACAATTGCTAAGCAAATCATTTTTCTCCTCTTTACATTGACTCGTGTCAGGTCGCCGTGGACCATCGAAACCAGCCAAGCACCACCCACCATAGCAATCAAAACTAGCATCACAACCCATTTTCCCAACATTTCTGATAATAATTTTCAACTTCTTGTTTCATGTAAAATGAAGAACTAATCTGACCCTTTATATAGGGAATAGCAAAGTTGGTGTTGCCCTGCCATCTCAACCTAAATGCCTTGACACATGTAGACTTGTTACTTCTTGTTTTGGTATAGCACCTTTTTTTCAAAGCTGACGATTTTTTGGTCGCCATCTTCAATAATAAAATTATTAAGCCCTTGTTTGGTAATTAAAAAATATGCAGACGATTTTCAGGTCGTTGCATCAATGATAAAATTATTAAGTCCTTGTTTGGTAATTAAAAAATATGCAGACGATTTTCAAGTCGTTGCATCAATAATGAAATTATTAAGTCCTTGTTTGGTAATTAAAAAATATGCAGACGATTTTCAGGTCGTTGCATCAATGATAAAATTATTAAGTCCTTGTTTGGCAATTAAAAAATATGCAGACGATTTTCAGGTCGTTGCAGCAATAATAAAATTATTTAGTCTTTGTTTGGTACAATTAAAAAATTTGTTGATGATTTATTGGTCACTGTAATCAATAATATAATTATTAAGTCCTTGTATGGTAAAATTTAAAATAAATGATTAAATTTTAAGTTAATATCAACAGTTAATTTTAATAATACATTTTATGTAACCTACAATTTTTTTTTAACCATATAGTTTATCAACCTTTATTCAAATCTACTAAATATCGGATTTTAATTCAAATCAAACAAAGCTAAATGAGTGATATATGTTTTTTTCTAAAATTTTTTATATTTAAGGATAATTATATTCACACCACATTTTAATTACACTTAAGGTTATTAATTTTTACTCATTATAGCACTTATATACCTAACGAATTTTCATATCATTTTTATTCTCAAATTTTCTATTAGTTAACACATTTTGTATTTGATATATTTTTAAAAAATAAACAAGGTGCGAAAAACTTTGTTTCTTCCATTTTAAAGCATGAAAACAAAATATTTTGATAAAAAATCATCATCAAGAACGAGACGTACTAATTAATAGAGATGTGAATATACAAATTCGACGAAAAAAGTTAAAGAAATAATTGCTAAGCAAAGATTAAAGAACTTAACTATAATTAAGATGTGGTATATTAAATAAAAATTATGATTAAAATATAACTACCCTATATTTAAATTAGAAAAAAAAAAAGAGATTCCTCTCTTGTTTAAGTTAGAATAATGCCTCCTATTACCGGGCACTGTTTCACAGGCCCGGTAAAGGAAGCATTATTCTTTAAGTTAAGATAAAAGTTCTAAGACGGTTGATCTCAACCCCCATTTGGATTTCTTTCTCTTATTAAAAAATTACTTTTAAAGTCAAATTTTAATTTTAATATCATCTTTCGTAGATCCAGGAGTAATATCCACAATTTATTTAAAGAGTAGAAAGACCCCATTTGGTACTTATTTTTTAACCATAAAAATGAAAAATATGACTGTTGTCCATCACATCCAGCCACAATTTTTGACTTTTCATCTCTTGTGTGAAATCTATAACGGCTATATTTTTCATTCTCATTCTACAAAGAATGAGAATCAAACGGGGGATTAATAAAAATCAAACTAAACCCAAATAAAGGCTTAATCTATTTTGTAATTTTAAAAAATTAAGAAAACTAGAATCAACAGTAGGTTTTTTGGCTGAATATCTGGCCCTGTGGGAGAAAAATCTTGGTGCCCTTTCTATTTTGTTGAAGCTTTTAATCTGGTAGCTCAAATACCGACAATGGATTGTTGGCTGATATGTTTAACACTCTTCTGGGCTGTCAAATTCGGGTGTCAAGTTGGCCCAATGATTAGAATAATTGAGCCCGATCCGTCTGCTGCTTCAGTACGCATTCTCTCGTTTTTGGGTTACGCGACTTTGGTTCAATGACATGGAAATGCTGATATGGTGACATAATAACACAGTGGACGATTGTAGCCATTGATGTAAGGCTAATTGGTCTATTTCAATTAAATTGCCTCAATCTCTCATTTCAGGGATTATTATAAGGCTTTTTTGATGTGTCATTTCTCTCTCAAATGTTCATCTTTTTCTTTATATGTAATCTTTACTTTTAGATGATTTCCTGATGAAATACTGTAAATAGAGTCACTATTCGTGATGAGTAGTAACCTCTGATTACTTGGTGTAATCTTGAGAGAAGATGAGATCGAGAGATTCTTGTACGCTTTGATTGTATTAATGAATTTAGTGTGTTAACCATAATTCCGTGTATGCTCAACATGGTAAGTAAGCCATTTGATTGAATAATCGAGCCTAAAGGTGAAAAATCTTAGGACCTGTCTGATAGACAATATTTTCCATGGAAGATGGAAATTAAAATTCATTTTCAACCTTTTTGGTTGTTTGATAGGCAAATTTTTTCAGGTCATTGGTTTTCCAAGCAGGCCCTAAGATGAAACAAAACATGTATGCATAATCAAATCAAAATAAGACAAAGCTACAAGTATAGGTATGATGGCTACAGAATCATTACATGACAGACACATGCCTGGGGTGTGATTTTTTCTTTTCAATTTTTTATTCACATGAGGTCCATGTGAAATTCATGTAATTACCCTGTGAAAAATTTCCATATACGCAGGGATTAATCCATTAAAATAAGACAACGAAGGTTTTTATTCATCATGTCTATGCCAACTACACTCTCCTCTCTATAAAGGTTTAAATTAGTTCATAAGGTATCTTGCAGACATAGTTTAATTTAGGGGTGAACGCGGTTTGATTTAGGCGGTTTGTGTTATATTTTCAACTCAAACTATTTCAAGCGGTTTAGAATTTTTCCAAACCAAACCATTTTATTTTTCAAACAAAACAAAACCATTATTTGCGGTTTGGTTCGATTTTAATCCGCGATTTACCTATCGACATTATAGTAATATGTTTAAAACAAGTTTACATATAAATTTAAATGAAAACTAATAATGTTAAATGATAAATTACATTCATATTTGCCCGAAATTCGATATGTGGAATGTATGTGCACAGATCAACTGGCTTTGACTAAAATAATCAGGTAACCTCGGACACATATCATGGATCAACAGACTTCAACCAAAATGATCCAAAATTGGGTCAAAAATTGGAATTTGTCTAAGCGGAAAAACAGTGAAATTCCAAAAATAGAATTCGAAACTTTAGCTCTTGTGCAGTTGCCCTAGTACAATCTTTTTTTACTACTTTATAGTTTTTGTAACGCCCCAACCCCTAGTGGACCGGAACGCTACTTACTTTACTTAACTTAACCGGTGGTTTAGTAACAAGTGTACATATCTTAGCGGAAGCTTAAATCTTAACAAACATTCTTTTTGAAAGATATTGGATTAAATAACTTTATAACTTTCCAAAATCACGAAATATAATTTATTTGATGAAATCATGACTTGTTCAAGCTACTCAAAAGAAATAACGTTGGAAACATTAAAGACTTTAAATCTAAATCACTTGTTCACCGGGTTCCCATAGGCTTATTGCATCTCCTTCCATCTCTTCCATCATCCAACCCGGTGCATCAACATTTAATCTGTAGATATAGGGTAGAAACCCGTGAGTTGAAAACTCAATAGGTGTCATAGGTGCAATCGTGATTAAGCTAAGCATTTCATAACAATTAACATTAGAACTTTCATAAAACATGCCGTACCCGGAGGTACCATTTGACATGAAAATGTATGCCGTACCAACGGAACCATTTGACATGAAAGGTGCATGCCGAACCGAAGATACCATTTGACACACAACATTAACCTTTAAATGTATGCCGCACCGACGGAACCATTTGACATGAAAGGCATATGCCGAACCGACGATACCATTTGACACACAACATTAGCCTTTAACATAGAACATTACTTGCTAGAAATTATAACTTAAACACGTATAACAACTTTATGCACCTCTACCTACCTCGATTTGATGCTTGATGAACTTTGAAAAACTTTGGATGAACTTCAAAACTTTGACGAAGTTTGGACGTTTGGGCCTTTCTTTATTGTTTGAAAACACCTTTTTGAAATCACAAAAATCTTCTTGCAGAATATTTTTGCCCACCCTTAAAACTTCTGGAAAACACTTTGAAAAATCACCTTCCTTTTCTCTCCCAAACTCTCTATTTTTCTCTCAACTTTTGAAAGCAAATTGAAAGTGCTTTTGGTGTGAAAAATCAAATGAGTGAAGATGGTATTTATAGGTGAGGTTTGGGGTGGGTGAAAGGTCATATTAAATAGGGTAATTAAGTAGTGCAAGTAGTGGCCATTAATTCAAAAAAATCGTGGGTTTTTCTGCTTTTCCGGTCGACCGGTTAGTTCTCCGGTCGACCGGTTGTCCGGTTGTCACTGCACAGCTTTCAGTATGTTTATCATAACTTTTCCTCCTGATATCCAATTGAGCTGATTCAAATTGCGTTGGAAATCTAACTCAAAGAGCTACAACTTTTATTCAGATATCATTTTCAAATTCGAATGATTTCTATGTCGAAAATGGGTCTCAAAGGAGACTAAAAATATTTGAAATGTACTTTTAGCCATAAAATGAAATACTTTGCATTCCGTCCAATCTTCATCAAATTATTTTTAAGAAAATATTTGATAAACATCATTTTACCTTTAAACATGTATTGGACTATCTTTTGGGCTTATATTTCCTTTATTGGGCCTAATGTGAAATTAATCACACAATTATGGGCCTAACTTTATAGAAAGATTTGGGCCTCTACATCCCTCCTCCCTTATATAAATTTCGTCCTCGAAATTTACCTTACAATTGGGCAAGGAGTGCAGGATACTTGACTTTAACTTCTTCTTCCTTTTTTCACATAGCTTCTTCCCTTCCGTGGTTATTCCACTGTATCTTAACCAGTTGAATCTCTTTATTCCTTAGCTTATGCACTTTTCGATCCAGTATCTTAATTGGTGATTCCTCATAAGATAAATCCTTTTGTACTTCTAGGGTCTGATAACTTATCACATGATTAGGATCGTGCACGTATTTCTTTATCATTGATACGTGGAACACATTGTGTACCGCTGACAATTCAGGTGGCAAAGCTAATCGGTAAGCCACGTTCCCAACCTTATCAAGTATCTCGAAAGGTCCAATATACCTGGGTCGTAGCTTGCCTTTCTTTCCAAATCTAAGTACACCTTTCATTGGTGCTACCTTTAGAAAGACTTTGTCTCCCACTTGAAACTCTAAATCCTTTCTTCTCGTGTCAGCATAGCTCTTCTGCCGATCCTGTGCTGCCTTTATCCTTGCTCGGATCAGATCGATCGCTTCAACTGTCATTTCAACTATTTCTGGTCCCAAAATTCTCTTCTCCCCGACTTCGTCCCAATGAATAGGGGATCTACATCTCCTTCCATAGAGAGCTTCATACGGTGCCATTCCAATAGTTGTTTGAAAACTATTGTTATACGCAAATTCTACTAGGGGTAAGTATGACTCCCAACTACCACCTAGATCCAAAACACATGCTCTCAACATGTCCTCTAAAGTCTGGATGGTCCTTTCAGACTGTCCGTCAGACTGCGGGTGATATGCTGTACTGAAATTCAGCTTCATTCCCATAGCTGCTTGTAGGTTTTTCCAGAATTTAGATGTAAACCTTAGGTCTCTATCAGACACAATAGACACAGGTACATCGTGTATCCTTACTATTTCTTTTATGTACAATTGTGCCAACTGGTCCATACTAAAAGTCATTTTCATTGGAAGAAAATGAGCTGCATTCGTCAATCGGTCTACTATAACCCATATAGCATTGTGTCCTTTTGCTGACTTGGGAAAACCAACCACAAAATCCATTGTGATGTTTTCCCATTTCCATTCAGGTATCTCTAAAGGATTCAGCAATCCTGCTGGTCTTTGGTGTTCCGCCTTAACCTGCTGACATACTATGCATTTATGCACGTACAGTCCGATACTCCTTTTCATGTTTCTCCACTAGAATGTATCACGAAGGTCTCGATACATTTTCATACCACCGGGATGTGCGGTGTACGGGGTGCAATGAGCTTCTTTTAATATCTCGTTCCTCAAATCCTCATTCTTAGGCACGCAGATTCTTCCTTTAAACATCAGTGCTTGGTCTGCGGCTATTCCAAAATCTTTCCTCTTATCTGTTCCAACTTCTTCCTTGATCTTCATCAAGAACAGGTCATTACCTTGTGCTTCTATAATTCGCTCTCGAAGAGTAGGTCGAATTGTCAAAGCTGCTAATTTCCCTGTGACTTGTCTTAGTGTGGTAACCACCTCAATCTTCATTCTTTCCAAGTCCTTGTCTAACTCCATTTGACAAGTGAGTAGTGACGTCAACTGTCCCGTCAATTTCCTACTCAAGGCGTTAGCCACCACATTTGCCTTACCTGGATGGTAGTGAATGGTACAGTCGTAATCATTCACTAACTCTAACCATCGTCTCTGTCTCATGTTTAGTTCCTTCTGTGTGAAGAAATATTTTAAGCTCTTATGATCCGTATAAATTTCACACTTACTTCCGTACAAGTAGTGTCGCCATATTTTCAATGCGTGTACTACCGCCGTAAGCTCTAAATCATGCGTCGGGTAGTTCTGCTCATGCTTCTTCAGTTGCCTTGAAGCGTAGGCTACTACCTTTCCATTCTGCATCAGTACACATCCTAGCCCTTGCTTGGACGCATCACTGTATATAACAAATCCTTCTGTTCCCTCAGGTATTGTTAACACAGGCGCAGATATCAGCCTCTGCTTAAGTTCTTGAAAACTCTTCTCACAGATATCCGTCCATTGAAATTTGACTCCCTTTCTCGTAAGTTGCGTCATTGGGCCAGCTATCTTGGAAAATCCTTCAATAAACCTTCGATAATACCCGGCCAATCCTAGAAAGCTCCGTACTTCACCAGCATTAGTCGGCGCCTTCCAGTTAGTTACTGCTTCCACTTTTGCTGGATTTACTTCAATCCCTTGGGCAGTGACTACATGTCCAAGAAATCCAACTCGTTCAAGCCAGAATTCACACTTTTTGAATTTGGCATAAAGTTTCTCCTTGCGTAGTACCTCTAGGGATACTCTTAGATGCTCTTCATGTTGCTCCTTACTCTTGGAGTATATCAAAATGTCGTCAATAAAGACTATGATAAATTGATCTAAATACTGATGAAATACTCGATTCATCAGATCCATGAATACTGTTGGTGCATTGGTTAATCCAAATGGCATCACCATAAACTCGTAGTGTCCATAACGAGTCCTGAAAGCTGTCTTAGGTATATCCTCTGTTTTCACTTTTAATTGATGGTACCCAGATCGTAAATCGATCTTGGAAAATACCTTAGCTCCTTTCAGTTGATCTAACAGATCCTCGATTCTAGGGAGTGGGTACTTATTCTTGATGGTTAATCGATTCAACTCCCTGTAATCGATACACATCCTCATGCTTCCATCTTTCTTCTTCACGAACAACACTGGCGCACCCCATGGAGATACGCTGGGTCGTACGAATCCCATATCAAGGAGTTCCTGTATTTGCTTCCTTAACTCTTGTAGTTCCTTCGGAGCCATTCTATATGGGGCTTTTGACATTGGTGCCGCTCCAGGAATTAGCTCTATGGTGAATTCCACTTGCCTATCTGGTGGAATACCAGATAGCTCTTCTGGAAACACATCTTTGAACTCCCGTACTACTGGTACGTCCTCAATCTTTACTGTCTCCTGTTTCCCTCCTAGGATATTTACCAAATATCCTTGACAAGCTCCTTTTCTCAACATCTTCTCAGCTTGTAAAGCCGATACTAGTCGAATAAAAGGTTTCGTCTTGATTCCAAAGAAAGAAAATGGTTCATCTCCTGGTTTCTGAAATAATATTTTCTTTTCCTTACATTGGATGGTGGCATAATTACTACCCAACCAATCCATGCCTAGTATTACATCGAAGTCATTCATCTCTATCATGTATAAGTCTGCTTCCATAGGTTTTCCCTCAACTTCAATACTAATAGATTTGGCTATCTTATCAGTACTCAAAGGGTTACCTATAGGGATACTAACTTCTAATATACCTTCCGATTTATCACAGGTAATACTAGACCTAGCCATAAAAATCGTCGATGCAAAGGAGTGCGTAGCTCCTGAATCAAACAGTACATAAGCAGGCATATTGGCTATCAATAAAGTACCTGTTATAACGTTCGAGTTCTCCTCTGCTTCCTTTTGAGTCAGTGCAAAAACTCGTGTTTTCCCCTTCTGATCTTGATCCTTGCTGTCATCCTTTTTCGGTGCAGACATAGGACAATCCCTGATGATATGTCCTGACTTTCCGCATCGGTAACAAACATTCTTCCCTTGCAGACATTCGCCACGATGCATCCTTCCACACTTAGCACATGGCGCAATGACTGGCACTATGCTCTTATTGGCATTGGCTCCGCCATTAGCCCTCTTGTTCTGCCATTTGCTTTTTCCTTTATCTTGGTCGTTCCACCTTCGTTTCCTGAACTGCCCTTTATCCTGTCGGTTGTCCAATTGAACCGATTTCTCCGCATTGGCCTTCTGATACCAGATTGCATGAGCTTGTTCCAACATTCCACGGTAAGACGTGAAATCGTGGGACATAAGGATCATACTCATGTCCGAGTTCAGCCCTTGCCCGAACCTTCATATTTTCTTATGCTCCGTGTCTACCAAATGTGTAGCATACCTTGAGAGTTGGTCAAACTTCCGTTCATACTCCATCAAGGTCATGGTTCCCTGTTTGAGTTGAAGAAATTCGCCCTCATTGAAATCCCTTAGAGATTGGGGAAAGTACTTATCCATCACTTCTTCCTTGAACTGTTTCCATGTTAGCGCCAATTGTTGCTCCGGAGTCCTAGTTCGAGACATTGATTCCCACCAGTGACTTGCATCACCGGAGAACATAAACTCAGCACACTGGACTTTTTGAGCGTCCGTGCACCCTATCAATCGGAATATTCTCTCCAACTTGCGAAGCCACTCCTCGACTGCAAGTGGATCAGTTGCTCCATTGAAAGTAGGGGGCTTGTGCCTTCGAAATTGCTCGACCACTGAAGCATGGGTTTGAAGAGCATTAGGAGCTGGTGCTAGGGGTTGAGCTTGGTTCGGGTTCTGTCTGCCTAGGTCTTGGACTGCTTGGAGGAGATCTCTTATCAAGTTGTTCTGGTTGGCTCGCGACATTTTCCTACGGATAAGATGTAAGGTTTCTTATTAACTTCTTTTTTTTTATAAGGAAGAAAGATAAGATCTTTATTTCTCATACTTCTTGAAATCAGGATACATCATAGTTTGATAAACATAGCATGAAAGAAGACATCATAAGGAAATGGGAATATCTAGATCTCTAATCCCTATGAGTTTTACGAAGCTTCCTTGGTGGAGCTTCATCTTCGGAAGAATCTTCCGCCTCAGGCCCGGACTCTATATCTATCACCACTTGTGGTTCTAGTTCAGGCTCCTGCTCCTCCTCGGGTTCCTCTTCAGGGTCTTCTTCCTCAGCCACAGGTTCTTCCTCAGGCTCCTCATGGATTACATCATCCCATAAGTCTATCAGGGCATGGCAATATCTCTCGAACTCGAACAAGTTTGGGTTGCCTTCTAACATCTCATCTCTAACTGTGACTCCCATATCTCCCCATTGAGGTGGGAGGGAATGTATTAGGTTATTTATGGCTTCAATATGGGTGATCTCCATACCAGCATTAACCGCCCTCACGCATCGTTCATAGATGTCATGTACATGATCGCTAAGCGGTCGGTTAGGATCCGTTACATAGTTCTCATCATAAGCATGGATAGCAATTCTACGGTTTAAATCTGCCCTATAAGCCCTAGCCGTAGTCTTCCTTGCCGTTTGTAAATATCTAACCATTCTGTCACATAAATGCTCAATTATGCCTTTTATCACATAACATCATAACATACATTTCCTTTATGCCCATAACTTTAAGTTTTAGCCCAAGTCCAATACATATCTTTGAAACAACACATTTAACTTTAACATAAACATATACTTGAAAATGTGTCATAACTTATCAAAGCATCAAATCATAACTTCCATAAATATAACTTCCATAACTTTAAACTTTGCACATACCTGTGCTGTAGGATGAGATTCAATGGATGAATGCAATATGCCATGGAATACCTTAAACTTTCAATTTTTGTTTTTTGTTTTTTTTTGAAAACATACTTGGTCTACAGAACCGGTTTAAAAACCATTGCTCTGATACCACGCTGTAACGCCCCAACCCCTAGTGGACCGGAACGCTACTTACTTTACTTAACTTAACCGGTGGTTTAGTAACAAGTGTACATATCTTAGCGGAAGCTTAAATCTTAACAAACATTCTTTTTGAAATATATTGGATTAAATAACTTTATAACTTTCTAAAATCACGAAATATAATTTATTTGATGAAATCATGACTTGTTCAAGCTACTCAAAAGAAATAACGTTGGAAATAACGTTTGAAACATTAAAGACTTTAAATGTAAATCACTTGTTCACCGGGTTCCCATAGGCTTATTGCATCTCCTTCCATCTCTTCCATCATCCAACCCGGTGCATCAACATTTAATCTGTAGATATAGGGTAGAAACCCGTGAGTTGAAAACTCAATAGGCGTCATAGGTGCAATCGTGATTAAGCTAAGCATTTCATAACAATTAACATTAGAACTTCCATAAAACATGCCGTACCCGGAGGTACCATTTGACATGAAAATGTATGCCGTACCAACGGAACCATTTGACATGAAAGGTGCATGCCGAACCGAAGATACCATTTGACACACAACATTAACCTTTAAATGTATGCCGCACCGACGGAACCATTTGACATGAAAGGCACATGCCGAACCGACGATACCATTTGACACACAACATTAGCCTTTAACATAGAACATTACTTGCTAGAAATTATAACTTAAACACGTATAACAACTTTATGCACATCTACCTACCTCGATTTGATGCTTGATGAACTTTGAAAAACTTTGGATGAACTTCAAAACTTTGACGAAGTTTGGACGTTTGGGCATTTCTTTGTTATTTGAAAACACCTTTTTGAAATCACAAAAACCTTCTTGCAGAATATTTTTGCCCACCCTTAAAACTTCTGGAAAATACTTTGAAAAATCACCTTCCTTTTCTCTCCCAAACTCTCTATTTTTCTCTCAACTTTTGAAAGCAAATTGAAAGTGCTTTTGGTGTGAAAAATCAAATTAGTGAAGAGGGTATTTATAGTTGAGGTTTGGGGTGGGTGAAAGGTCATATTAAATAGGGTAATTAAGTAGTGCAAGTAGTGGCCATTAATTCAAAAAAATCGTGGGTTTTTCTGCTTTTTCGGTCGACCGGTTAGTTTCTCCGGTCGACCGGTTGTCCGGTTGTCACTGCACAGCTTTCAGTATTTTTATCATAACTTGTCCTCCTGATATCCAATTGAGGTGATTCAAATTGCGTTGGAAATCTAACTCAAAGAGCTACAACTTTTATTCAGATATCATTTTCAAATTCGAATGATTTCTATGTCGAAAATGGGTCTCAAAGGAGACTAAAAATATTTGAAATGTTTTTTTAGCCATAAAATGAAATACTTTGCATTCCGTCCAATTTTCATCAAATTATTTTTAAGAAAATATTTTATAAACATCATTTTACCTTTAAACATGTATTGGACTATCTTTTGGGCTTATATTTCCTTTATTGGGCCTAATGTGAAATTAATCACACAATTATGGGCCTAACTTTATAGAAAGATTTGGGCCTCTACAGTTTTCAAACTTCCATGACAGAGGGAAAGTTGTACATAAGTGATGATTATAATTGAATGTTGAAATTCATAGTCTTCTTGTTTATTTAGAAAAAGAGAGGGAAAAAAACACAGAAAAATGTGATGTCGAATGGTCTAGAAGTGAAATTAACTGGTTGTTATGTTATATAATTTGAATTGTTTATGAGTCTTTCTTATATCTATCCAAATCCACAGTGCAATAATTTTTCATTGTCCTCGAAAAATCATTACTAAACCAGTATGATGAAGAACTTGGGAGAGTTTTACTTACACAAGAACATTTAGAACAAAAAACTATAGAATCGACAAATATATATATTATCGGCTATTCTTTGAACTAGATTTCAGCATGTGCTGCTTTTACAAGAATAATCAACACTGTAATCTAAAATCATAAGAGGAAACATCCATTAATTATGAAGATTGATGAAAAATTAAAGGAATTCGTCAAAAGTGTTTACTGTAAGTAGAATAAGTGCCTATATTAAATTTAATTTCTAGTGAAAAAGAGAAAAGTAAAAATAAGAGAAAAGTAGGAACAATACCGAAACAAGATAAATTTGAGGAAACTAAGGCGGTCGACGACTCGGCAGTTCCTTTATTTCTTAAGAGTCAGAAACGTTAAAAACTGCAGAATGGAATCAATGAATATCTAGATTTGAGTTTGAGTTGTTTTTATCTTTTTTAGACTTGGGCTGTAAATTCAAAGATAAGATTTATTGGGTCTACTTTGGAGGTATCATTTCTATTTGGTTTATATTTTAAATTCTAAAAATTATACTTTAATAAAATTATATATGAGAATTTATAATTCATACAAATATTTTTTTAATTAAAAAAATGCGATTCGGTTTGGTTTTGTGCGATTTTTGAAAATCGAAACCTAAACCAAATCATTTTGAAACGGTTTGGTTCGGTTTGAAGGAAAACAATCGCGGGTCTACGTGAACCCGAACCAACGATTTCAAACCAACGGTTACGATTTGATTTGCGGTTTCACGATTTTTTTGTACAATCCTAGTTTAATTCACTTAAAATATATTTCTAGATACTTAAAAATATCAATTTGATAAATATATTCTATAAAGATCCAAAGGTAAACGTCTCGAATGCGAAAACTTTGCTAATATCAATTAAAAAAATAATCATATTTTTTTAACATGAAAAATAACCATATAACATGTCATAAACACAGACAAACGTAATTATCATTTTTATATAAATGGAATATTAAGCTTAATTCCAAGGTGCAAGTCTTTGCCTTGTCTTAGTTTTTCCCTTAGCTTCACATTTTAAATAGTATCTGATTCAGACCACAAGTCAAGTAATAGAAAAATTTGAAGACATATTCCAATTCATCCACGTATATTCTAAATCGCTTAATATTAATTAATTACCCCATCTCATATTTAGATAAACTCGGAAAGTAAATGCCTCAAATGTGAAAATATTTGCCTAAAATCAAATTGAATAATTTTCTATTGAAATGTCAAATTCAATTACAGTGGGTGAGTCTTTGCCTTTTTCTTGGTCTTTCAATTGGTTTCACATCGAGGAGTCAACTAATCAGGTAAAAATTCCCTAAATAAATAAATGTTTTGGCCATTTTATGATACATACTTTCCTAATGTTTGTTACTTCAATTTCTAGAATAATGGGATACTAAGGATCCGTTTGATAGAAAGATGAAATTTGGGTGGAAAGAAAATGAATTATAGGGAATTGAATTGCTTAGAATTTGTTTTACTGAGAATATAATTAAAAATGTTTGATTGGTATAATTTTTCACCTAATCCGTTTGACTTTATTTTTTTATGCAAATAATTTGTTTTTGGGATAATTTTTTTTTTACAATTGGGGATAAAATTTGTTTGGATTGCCAAAAGGTAAAAATAAATTTTTTTAAAATTTTTTTTAGTATTCGTTTGACTTTATTTTGCATGAAAATTGTCAATAAAATTGATAATTTTTTTACCATTGAGTCTAGGATTTGTTCCCATTGCCCCCAAAAAAAAAAAAACTAAAATTTGTTTTCCCACCAAAGTGGTGGGAAAACATTTTCCTCAAAAACCAAGAAAATGCACATGTGTGAGTAAAAGTAGGAAAATTAATTCCATGAAAATTTTGTGCCATCAAACACCAAAAAGTTGGAAATAGAATTTGAATTCCTAGTTCCAGGGAAAAAAAGGGTTATCGAACAGATCCTAAGTATAATTTATTGACAAATTTTAGTCAAAACTCATTGTTTTGAAAATTTCTGTGACTATTTTTTATGTTTAATACTAGTGAAGGAATGTGTGTTGCACGTGTAGTGACTGATGTAGTGTAATGAAACTTGTTTTCAATGATGATTACATTGGATTATATAAAATATTTGTCTATATGTGTTTACATTGACAGTAGTAATATGAAGCAAAACATCACAAGTATTATAAGCCATACTTGGATACATGGGTTTTAACATATTAATATGTACAATGAACAAAATGTAATATGACAAGTAGAGTTGTTGGAAGTGAGATCCAGTGGACTCTGGACATAAAGATACAACAGATATTTAAAATACATAATTTAAACTTGTCAACTACTACTTTTGTTTTTGCTTTTTGTTTGCTTGTTTGTCAAGTTTATGCACAAACATTCCTTGGATTGTTGGGCTGTCCGTCTGTGCAGTGTCTTCACTTGTGAGTTGACGAGATGTCTGTGCAATGTTTTGTTGTGTCATGTTGGTAGGGAGATGGCCCTCATTTTGATTTTGTGAGTCAAAGATGAAGATGACTTCATATGGAGGCTTGTTGGTAGTTGCTTCTATATTTACAATTTTGATGTATAAGACATGCTCATGTGCAGTTGCTGTCTGAATTGTAGAGTTGTTCCCCATTTGTTCCTGTTATGATGTTTATGAGTAGATAAAATTAATTACATTTATTGGAAAGAAAGAAAACCGATGAGGAAATTGTAATTTTGAGATATGTACCTCCAGAGTTTGTTTCATTAGTTTTTTTGCTGGGCATTTCAAGAATATTTCAGCTGGAATTCCTATAATTGATGCTGTGATTGAGCCTGTGGAGTCTTGTAAGTCAACAATTGTTCTTGATCTGTGAGAATGGAAGTGAAATCATTGTTAATATTTGAAAGTTTGTGTTGGAGAATATGTTATGATTATTAGATAACAAATGATGCACTTATTCAGAGAGATGATGTATTGGTCACATGGTTATAATCATACCTCGGAGTTGGTGTAGCATAATTGTGCTTGCAAAATCTGCAGAAATAAGTTTCATTCACATTTGCACTTGCAGATTTGTTGCAATTGTCACATGATAGGTACCATAGAGGTTGGTTTAATGCCACCAATGTCACATTTGTCTTTGTCCAGAAGGTTTTTTGCTGCAATGTTTCAGTGATATGTAAAAAAGAATTGTATTAGGGTTATTAGGAGGGTTGAAATGTGATATAAGTGAGAAGGTGTAGTGATTTGTTGTACCATATGTTGGAACCATATGTTGTAGTTGTTGTAGTTGTTTGATGTTGAATAACTTTTCTTTCGGTGGGCAACAAATGGTGGCGGACGTGGGGAAGATACAAGCTTTTCTTGTGACGATGTCATTCACTGTGTTGATGTTGTTTTCTAGCCTAATGTGTATACAAGGTACCAGTTGTTAGAAATAATAAGGAAGCATTGAGTAATAATTACAATTGATATAACTATGCAAGTGAATGAGTAAGAGAAAGAATGTACCAATGTTGTAGTTCATGAACTTGCCCAAATGGGGGATTAATGAGTATTGATGAGTTGATTTTTGTTGAGACAGATATACCTAAATAGATACTGAATTTAGTTTTTGTGTGTAAGGTTTAAATCAATATGTGTTAGGTGTGATTGTGTAGGAGGATGAGTGAATTTATCATTAAACGAAGTTACTCTTAATCTGCTGCTCACAAGAATTGGTCTTTTGGTGATTATGTTGCAGATGGTATTGGATTCATTTGTAACGAAATTGTCCCACATTTGAAGCATACATGTTTCTAACCTGTAAGATTTTTAGTTGTATTTAATAACTAACTAAAAGAGTAAATTTAGTGTCGGCAACAATAAGTGTGTAACCTTTCGTTCACCAGAATGATGTCTTGTACTGTTAACTGGTTGTCACGAATTTGAATCACACTTTTGGGAAAGATGTCGATTGCAACTCCAATAATGCCTAGGAGGAGTAATATGCGTTAGTAATTAGTATGGGATATAATTTATGTTTAAGATAGATGTAATGAAGTGTAGAATGTTAACGTGATTGCAAGTACTTACAAATTTCTGCATTTGTATCCATGTACGGTTGAAGATTTTCGAACGATATAAAGTTGTAGGCTGATGAGAGGAGAGAGTTAAATTGTTCATCAACTCCAACAACGCAAGTTTTTGCATTGATTGTCCATCGGATGTTACCAAGTTGGGCTCTATAGTTGTTTTCTGTTTCTTTAACTTGTGCATTTGAGATGAGGTATGTTTTCTGTGGGAGTAAGGTGTCTTTGAAAGCTGTGATGGAGTTCTCGAATAATGTGGCCTGAACTTTGTTTCCCTGTAAAAAATGTTTAAGTTGAAATATGTAATGATTAGATTTTTTAAGGGAAGACAGAAGAATTTTAGTGCAAGAGAATTTTTTTTAGCATTTTGAAATGAGTATTGAAGTGGAATGTTAATCTTAAATGAAGTAGTGAAGTCTGATTTATGTTACAATGTAGGAATGGGCTGAGATACAATGTATTTGATGTTACAATTAGGTTTTATAAGGGGGGGATAGAAATGAATTTTAGTGCAAGAGAATTTTTTTTTAGCAATTGGAAATGAGTATTGAAGTGGAATGTTAATCTTAAATGAAGTAGTGACGTCTGATTTATGTTACAAGAAGTTGGAAATAAAGCATAACAAAGTGATTAGGTTGGACAATTTTTTTTTTTAACTATTTGAACATGTAAAAAGAAATTGGGGTTGTACTAATCTGTTATGAAGAAAAATGAGATAAAAAAAGTTATTAGATTAAATTATAGTATGCTATGCTTAGAAAAAAGGTAAATGCATTAACTATAAATGAATTAAGGCTGAAACCTTAAGTGTTGTTTGATGGAACATACTCTTGTTGCTTATTTGTAAATGTAGATGGAATTTTTAGAGTCATTTTTAAAAATATGTAGGGATTAAGCATATGTTTTAAGTACAGAAAGTGAAAGAAAGCGGAAATAAAGTTAGCTAAATTATATGAGATAATTTTCCTTAGGATCCATTAACCAAATGTGTTGGTACTTCAATGGACTATTTCGAACTTTGTTGGGAGAGCATTTTTCTAAAACTACTGCTTTGACAGTCCAGCCAGATTCTCCAGGTTTTATGTCAGGTATGAGCTTGTATTCTGTGGCCATTTGTATCTGCAATGAATTGTATTTGATTAGCAAACGAGAATGGTTAGAAGAAACAAGAGTTAAAATGAATGTATTGAAAGATATACAAGACAATGTTTTTTGAAATGTTTGCAATTAACGTTGCTGTTGACTGAAAGAAAGGAAATTACCATATTGATGTTAGAAATGAAGAAATGAAGATGGAGAATATTAAGTGGGTAAATGTTTTATTTGGTGTCATATATATATATATATATATATATATATATATATATATATATATTAGAGATGAGATAGTGGTGGATAGAAATGATGAGAGTTTAGAATTAGTGTTGTAAAAGTCAGATTTCTGTTTTCAATAGACTTCAAAATGGTTAGTGGGAGGAAAGAATTTTGTTTACTGTTAGAAGCAAAGGTTTTTAGGGAATTGTTGGGAGTAAGTAGGTTGCCGGGTGTTGCTCACGTGGTTTTATGCAGGAGACAGATATTGATTTAGTAGAATTAGTGGGTTGTAATAAAGAAAGGAAAATAGAAAAAAATGATTTTGTATATTATATCTAGTAGATATCTTCATCCCTCTAATTGAACGGTGCCTGCTGTTATATGTACCTGTCCAATGGATAGAAACTAAAATAACAAAAAATGTGATTCTTGAAATTTTGAGAAACTAAAAGAAAGAATATAAAGATGGTTGTACCAACAGAAAAAGTAGAAAATGATTAATATAATTAAAAATTTGCTAAACATACAAGAAAAAAACTAGTAACTAAATCAAGTCAAAGCATGTGTAGATGAAAAATGCACATATAGTTATTAGAGAAATCGAAGGCTGACTTTCCACCACAGCTTCTGGTGATTTATTTGTTCGGGAAACCTTCATGTGTCTATCACCAATCAAATCTTCATCTAAGGTAAATTCTAAAACTATTAACTACATTTTCAATAAACCATGTAACAAAAGTGCCTTTAAAATTGCCAAAGGTGAAACTGGATTCAAATCAGCATCCATATATATGCGAGAATAAACAACAATAAAAGGACTTCCGACAAGCATTTCTAACCAAAAACGAAAAGGCCTCAAAATCCTAAAAGCCACTCACAATACTAAATAAATCTACCAACAAGAAACTTAAAAACCTTGGGAGATATAGGACTTTCGTTCAAACTCCCAATCCACAAAAATAAATAGTAAATCTACCATGAAGAAACCGAAAAACCTTGAGAGATATAAGAATTTTAATCGAAATTCCTAACCCACAAAAGTAAATTTTCAATCGAACTCCCAACTCACCATAGCAAATAAGTCTACCAAGAACAAAATGAAAATTCAATTTTTTTGAGTTCTTGCTTAAGAAGAGGATAACCAAACGGGAAATAGAAGGAAACATATATTTCATCTTTGGCGATGTCATTCTCTGTAACATCTACTGCAACAAATAGAAAATAGAGAAGAAAAAAGGAGAAGTCTTGGTCACAAATCACAAGAAGAAGCCAAATGAGGAACCCAAGAGAGAACACATAAACCCCACTCGTTCTAGACAATCCACAGGGAAAGATCTTTATACACCCAACAGAAGAAAAGATTGAAAAAAAGAAAAAAAAATGAGTTAGAAAGGAGTCAAGGGATCTAGAGATTGATTTGTACTGGAGAGAGAAACTGAGATTAAATTAATTGGATCAGGAGTTGTTCACGCAAATTGGTATGGATAATAAGTAAGCAATTAAAGCATTCCACATTCTAATTTCATTATGGTTAGTTCACAAACAGGTATTCGAGTTAACCAATCATCTTTCATTGCTCTAAAAGAAGATTAAGAGACAGATTAAATACTCACAGATATTTTTTACACCATTGTAGCAAAGGATTCACAGTGTCTGCACTTTTTTTGACAACTCCATGGCTAACCTATGCACAAAAACTCTGCCTTGTGAACTGGCTTCCACACTCGAACATCCTAAAAAAATGCAATGAAGTAAACAAATGATAAATATGATTCAACCATATACTATTTGATTAGAAGAATTAAGCAAATCGAATACTAAACAAAAACCATAATTTTATACGCTAAACTTGATAATAATAGTGTGCAACTTGTGACTGTCTTTGATTCGCATTAACCTGTGAAATTGATTATAGCAATATAAATAATCCATCAAGTTAACAACCCTATCCAGCAACCAACGTCATTACCGATAATTAAAAAAATCAGGGAAAAACACGTCATTTTCTTCAGAGTGAAAAATAGGCAAGAAGGGGGTAATTTTAAAAAGAGCCCAGTCAAAGGGCCCTATTTTCCATATTGACTTTTTTTTAAGTGCATATTTTTACATTGGCCTATTTAAGTTTAAAAGAAAAAAAAATGTCCTTAAGTATATAAAACAATTACAAAATATGATTTTATTAAAAAGACAATACTATCCTTTTAGTTAACAAATAAAAATCAAACACTCCTTACTTAAAATTTCAAAATCAGCTTCAACACAGATAAAAACTCTCCCATCTTCTTCAATCTGAAAATCTCAAAAATATCAATAGCTAAAGAAAAAATTTATTTTATGTCAATTATTTCGAATCGGTAAGTATATTTACGTATGTGTAATTTTGTTTTCGTTAAATGTGTATACATTTTTAATCGATAAATTAATATTCGACATAAAATAACAAGCATATAAATTTTTTAGCAGATGTATAATTTTTTTTAAGCACGAACAAAAAAAATTATTTTCATGTAATTTTTCGATTAGTTGTCAGCTAATTAACGAAGCCAAAACACATTTGGACATTAACAGGCGCACGACCGACTGCTAACAGCGTAACAGCCGTTAGGTTGTTAATAGCCGAACAGTCAAACAGTCGGCTGTTAGGCTGTTAACAGCCCAACTGTTAGACTATTTTTATTGTTTTTAATTGTCGATATGAGCCGAATTTTTGAATGAATGATTTCAAATTCTATTTTGTCATGCAAATAAGATGATTCTACTCCATATTGCTACATGCCAAGATCTCAAAATCCAGATTTATCCATTTGCATTCTCGTGTAGTCGATAGCGAGAATGATCTGTCAATGCGTTGATTCTTTCCGAAAATTAGGGAAGTGATCAGGGAAGTCGATGATCTTGCCTTCATAACTGATCGAGATCAATCTCTAATAAGTGTTATTGCTCAAGTTTTCCAGTAGACACATCATGGGTACTGCATGTACCATATACAAGGTAATCTGAAAACTAGATATCGAGGCCAATGCATCGTTGCATTGTTCATATGTGTATTATGTTTGTTGGAGGACGATCCTGAAGATGAGGTTTCCATTTTTTGGCAAATTTCTAGTCAAATTCGATTGAAAACGGGCCAATAAGGCAAATTCGGTGGCTTTGCCGCTGATGCAGGGCTAATTTTGGGCAAATTCTTTCGTTGGGACCTTCGTTTAGGCATTTTCTTTTTCATTTGGTAAACTTTATTTTGACAATATCCCATTCAAATAAATTCAAATTTGTATTCCGTTTGTTGGAGGGCGATCATGAAGATGAGAAATATCAATTTTAGTTGTTATCTCAAAATTTTTCATTTTTGAAAAAATATCATTTTTTATTATTTATTTTTTAAACTTTTCTAGGGTTTTACTATTTTAGGTCTGCATTCATTGATTGAAATAAAATTTTCATGAGTTATTTTCATTTTTCATATATGATCTTCCGCTATGTCAAGAGCATAATAAGTTCATGGTCGAAATAGGAAATAAAGAATACTTAATTAAGGTAATTATCAATTAAAATTATTTATTTAATTATATATATTAGAAAATTAAACAAAAAGAAATTACAAAGATTAAATAAAGAATATAAATATTATTTAATTAAAATTGAACAAAATTGAAGATTATTTACAAAGGCTATTTTATTAAACAATTTTAAAGTAAAAAAAATTAAATGATTTTTTTGTTAATTTTGTTGAATAGAATATTTAATTAAGGTAATTATCAATTGAAAATTCTTTATTTAATTATATATATTAGAAAATAAAACAAAAAGAATTTAAAAATATTAAATAAAGAATATAAATAATATTTAATTAAAATTGAACAAAATTGAAGATTCTTTACAAAGAATATTTAAATAAACAAATTTAAAGTAAAAAAATTAAATGAAAAAAAAGGATTTTGTTAATTTCATTGAATAGAACACTTAATTAAGGTAATTATCAATTATATTTTTTTATTTAATTATATATATTAAAAAATTAAACAAAAAGAAATTACAAAGATTTGATAAAGAAATTAATTTTATATTAATTAAAATATTTAAATGAAAATAAAATAAGAATTTGCTAAATTTTTTTCAAAAATAATATTTCATTATCGTAATTATCAATTTAAAATTATTTATTTATTTATTTAATTTTATATATAAAAATTAAAACAAAAGAAATTTATTAAAGTAAAAAAGAATACAAATATTATTTAATTATGTTTGATTTTTGGTAATTATCAATTTAAATTTCTTCATTTACTTTTATATATATATATATATATATATATATATATATATATATATAATTAAAAGAAAAATATTTATTATTATTTAATTAACTTTGAAAAAAATAAATATTTAATTACAAATAATATTAAATTAAAGAATTTTAAATTAATTAAAATATTAAAATGAAAAAAAATAAGAATTTGCTAATTTGTTATAAAAATAATATTTCCATTCTCGTAATTATCAATTTAAAATTATTATTTATTTATTTTTTTTATATATAAAAATTAAAGCAAAAGAAATTTGTTAAAGTAAAAAAAAAAAATACAAATATTATTTAATTATGTTTGATTTTTGGTAATTAAATTTAAATTTCTTTTAATGAAAAAAAAATTATTTATTTTTATTTTATATATGCAAATTAAAATAAAAGGAAATTATTAAAATTAAAAAAATACAAAAAATATTATTTAAATTACATTTGAAAAATAATATATTCTATAATTAAAAAAAATTAATTATTTATTTTTTTTTATATTTCAAAATTTTAAAGTTATTTCTTTTATTATATCAAAAAAGAATTAAATTTTTAATTAATTTTCTTTTTGGTATATACAAAAATACAGAATAACAATATAATATTCAAATAATATAATATTGTTTATATATATTATATATTAAAAAAAAAAAAAAAAAAAAATTAAAACTTTGAAAAAAATAAATATTTATTTGATCGATTGTAAATCAAAGCTGTTTTACAGCCTTAAATATTAAAATGAAAAAAAATAAGGCTGTAATTGATACAAAATAATATTTCATTCTCGTTTTCAATTTAAAATTAATTTTCGTCCCTTTTGTTATTAAAGCTTGTTTTTTCGTTTTTTTTACAAATATTATTTAATTAAGGCCAATGTGGAAATATGAGCCCTTCAAAAAAGCCATTTACAGGTATTTTATCCTCGGCAAGAAGACCAAAAGCAAATTATTAACAAAAAAACCTCCAATATTATTTAATTACCAAAGCTATTCTATTAGTAATTTAGAATTCTCTCTCCATGGCTGAGAATCTGTTTCATTGATTAGAGTAATGCCTTGGTTTTTATTAATTTTCTTTTATACCAAAAAACAGGTATAACTTTTTCACCAAAATTCAGCTTAAATCATTAAATGAGTAAAAAATAGACTAAAATATCTCTAGGCCAAAAAACCACTAAAACAGATTTAGACAAATGACAGGAGAAACTTGAGGACATACCACCGTTATTTTTCTAAGTAATTTTTAATAGTGGCTTACCAGTTGAAGAGACGTAGGGCTTAGGAGCCATTCACAGTGTAGGTGTACAAGCAACAAACAATGAAACTTGGCCAATAAGTTAACAATACAAATTGAGAAACGCTAAACAAAGCATTGAAAGAGTAATCTAACTTTCAAGTAAAAGAGCTAAAAAGGTCATGCTACCTTACCAAATCATGGGTAAAGACCATCTTAAGCATGACCTCGACCCCAGATTTCCTCTCATGACAGGAAGGTCGGGACATACCACGGATATTAAATTTAATATTTTTTCCCTCCATGTGAGGGGAGTAGGGTGGGGGGCAGCGTACGTGTACAGAGGTCAAGCTTGAGGTCCCACCCATGAGGGCTAAACAAAGTAGAAAATAATCCTACAAGTAGAGCTAATCTCTATTTAAACTCAAACCACAACTGAGAGGAAAACAATCATAGAAGGAGTTACCTTTCAAAGAAGATTGAATTTGTGAAGTAAATGCTATAACACTTTGACTACAAATTTAATTAAATTCTTCAAAAAGAAAAAAAATAAGTATTAATTATTGGAAAATATTTTTCTACGTGTGAATAAAAGCTAAAATGTGCTTTGTAATGATTATTGGTAAATGTAAATGAAAAGATAATGTCATGTATTTACCATTGCTAAAAGTTCATCATAAACAACATTTTTAGTACATTTTCATATGTAAGTTATGGATTATTGTTGGTTTGATAAGAACTTTAATGCATTTGCTACTTTTGGCTTGAGACAAAGCAACGTATAATTGTCCGTAGGAAAATACTGGCTCAGGTAGATACAAACCAACAAAATCAAGTTTTGTCCTTGAGATTTATTAATTGTCATTGCAAAACAAAGACGAATTGGAAATTGTGTTCTTTTGAAGGGGAAATGATTTTTGTCGCTTTGAAAAGGAATGAAAGGTATTCTAGGAAGAAATACTTTTTTCCCTTTTATAATCTCCTACTGCAATTTCAGCCTCTGTAATATTTCTTCGAAAACTTTTACAAATAAGTCTAGTTCCATTGTAAAGACCTTCTGAAGGATTAATGTTTCTAAGTAACATGACAAGGCAACTTGGTTTTAGTATTAGTTCATGTGGGGGTACACCATTTGGAGTTAAAGAATTTAAAAAGTCTTCTTGTAAACTTTGGTCAGTTTTATCAACAACTTCATCAAAACTAAAATAAATGAAAGAATCTCCAGGGAAGTGACTAATCAACAAATTATTGATTTCGTCAACTTACTCATTTTTCAGAGTTAAAATAACTCTATTAATCATGTAATGAAGATTGTGAACTATCTCTATTAATGTTTGCAAAGAAGTGATGTGTTCTTCGAAATTTATAGTTATGTTTGGTGGAAGTTGTATCATATTACATGAATGTTTTTTTTTTTTTTTTTCAATTCCATTTCCAATATTGAGTAAATATTCAGAAAACGATGCATCTAATAGAGCTCTCATGTTTTGACTTAATCTTAGCTTTGTAAATAAAGGCCATAAATAATAGTTAACAAGACTTGCTCCTATTACATCGTCTTTACTACCTCTTTGAACTATAGGTAAGACCTGACGAAAATCTCCTCCTAAGACAACTTTACCTCTGAATGGGAGTTCACAATCATTAACATCTCTTAACATTTTATCTAATGCTTCAACTACATATCGATTGACCATTAGAGCTTCATCCCATATAATTAGTTTTGTCATTCGAAAAAATTCTGCAAGAGCACTTTGTTTACTAATGTTACATGTTGTATCATTACTAGCTGCAACACCAGAAGATGCTGTTGCTAAAGCGATCATTTGTCTTGACCTAACATTGCCTAGTAACGCACGATATAAAATTTTTTTCCTGTTCCACCAGGACCATCAACAAAGAACATGCCACTAACATTAGCATTTAGTTTATTTAGAATTGCATTATATGCTGGATTTTTGTTCAGTATTTAGTTGATGGGCACACATAATATCTATTTTTGACACATTAATGCTTAGTTCGTCATTTATTACTCTAGCGACATGTTCATTGTCATGTAGATTTTCATCGTATGATACAAATCCATAACTATTAATGGATTTACCAGAAAGTTCTAAAGTTGCATTAATTTCTAAAAGAGCTTTAAGTTCAACAATTTGTATAGACATACCAGCACGTATGAAATCCTCAATCATAAAAATTTTGTATTTGTTCCACAAATTTTTTGGATCATTTGGAACACACAAATTTAGAATTGTTGCAAAAAGGCGACGAAATGGAGTAGACATTTGATACTCTGAAGCTTCCTGCAAACATAAATCACAATTAGCATCTCCATTAAGTAAATCATATAAAAGTGCAGCTTCTTGAAAAGACGATGTTTCAACGCCATTTACAATTTTCAAAGCTTGATATGATGTTGCGCCTCTAATATGATTTAATAAAAGACGCAAGTAGTATCTTTCTCCTTCATTTGGATTTGCTGCAACTATTCTACCAATAGAAACACCTTGTTTTCTAGGACCCCAACATCTACTATGTGAGTCTCAAACAAAAAATTCTGGAAATTGTTTATATAAAATAGTTGTAGCCTTTTTGTCCACAAGATTCATGCGGAAAAATTCTGTTAACATGGTTTTTTTTTTGAAAAAGTCTGTATTTACAATTTTCTCAAGATTGTCGAAATTTTTGTATGTAATGAAATTATTATTTTCAAGATGTAATTGAAGGGTAACAACTGGAGGATTTATTTTTGAAAGAATGAAACCAAAAATTCTCCATAATACTTCAGGAGAAGAAATCCATCTAGCTGTTTGGAAATTTTTAATCTCATCAACTACATGCTCTTCACAATGCACTGAGAAACTAATTCTATCATGTCCCTTGTATACATATTTATACAAATATTTCACAGCTTTGACGGTTGAACAAATTTCCACATTTAGATGGCAATTAAATTTAGCCAAGAGATATGGATTGTAAGGCACAACCCATTTGTTATCTAACCATTGTCCTCTAACTTTCACTTTCTTACCATTATTTAAACGTCTATACTTTGGGTATGAAGATTTGCCTAACAATGTTTCTGGAGCATAATCTTTTGGGAAATGACTTTTACATTGTTTATTTTTATTCATGCATACGTTTGTTTGTGGATTTAAAATGCCACAAGGACCATGTGTCATGTGAGCAATAACAACAGAGTATAAATGAAGGTAAATTTGTTTGTCTGGAATCTTAGCACTGACAACTTTATCCATGTATGCAGCTACGGAGCCGAAAATTTTATTTTTAAATATATCAATTTTTAGTTCTTCTAACTTAGCTCTAAAGATTCGAGTTAATAGATCAGGTCTATTTTGTGATTCGTCATTATACCTTAATTGATCTTTTATTTCAGGCCAATTTGGGTTGCAAGTAATTGTCAAGAAAATATCAGGTTTACCAAAATTTTGAACTAATGCCATTCCATCCATATATCTTTTGTTCATGTCCCTTGGACCTCCAGTAAAAGATGACGGCAAGATAATTCTTTTACCCATCATAGCTGCTCGAGTTTCGCCAGATTTAACCCAATTTGTATTTCCTTGGTAAAGCTCAGCACGTATTTCTTTTTGATTATTACGAAAATAATCTAATCTAGACGTTTCAATCTTTACATACATATCTACAACATATTGTTGTAACAAACGTCGAGCATGACGTAAAATTAACTTATGTGAAGGTCTAACCTGTAACTTGTACGAATAGTATTCTCTACATGATACTTGAGCTCTTGTTGTCTTCTTTTGCACAACTGAAAAAAAAACATAGAAGAAAATGTCTTACAATATGAAATTTTAAACCTTTAAAAAATAAATGTACTAAGCATAAATAAATTGTTTACCCGTATTTTCAACTGCAAAAATTTTCGTAGCAGAATTTAATTGATGAACATCAAATAAATTTTCATTTGCACATGTTTGTTTCTGCATTTGTCAATTCTAACAATACCTTGGTGCCAACCAGTTTCACCAAAAGGAAATAGTAAGGGGTATTGAAGAGGATCATAACAACCAAAATAATAATGTACTTGATGTTTTTCTCCAGAATTGCAAGAAACAATTATATCATGAACTCGATCATTAGTATTGCAACCATCATCAACCCAAATAGCAGCAACTTGAGATACACATGGTGTATTATATACTTTTTGATCTAATCCACAATCTGATCGAATTTTAAGAGTATGAGATTTCAAATTTGGAATATTTGTCAAAGTTCGAAAGAAAATTGCGTATGGATTTAATTCTATCACTTTGACAAGCATTGAAAGAATACACTTCGTTAACTTTTCAGAAATTTGTAGTCGATGCTCTATTTCATTTTCAGTATAAAAAAAAGTAGAGTTGCATGTAAGAAGGGCAACCATTTTGTACAAGAATGTCATTTATAAAATGATATATTTGACCTTGAATTCTAAAGGTATAAATACCTTTGTTTCTTTTACACAAATCTTTATCATAATGGACACCGAATGAAGTGAATGAGAAATTGCTATTATAAGTTCGTACGTAAGTTTTGAACTCAATGGATTCAACAGAATTTGATGTAAATAAATGATATAATTCATCTGGGGTATCATTGACTTTTAATCTAACAGCTCCATCTCAACAACAAAAACCTTTCGGTTCATCTTTAAATTTTAGAGCTCCACAATATTCACATGACACAGGGCAAGGTAACACATGTGATTTGTTTGGTATCGATATCAAACCTTTATTTCCTGAAGATATTGATGGTGTTAGCTCCGAATGAACATCAAGGTGATGGTTAGAAGTCAAAAATTGGCTATCTATCATTGAGACCACATTAGAACCTAAAAAAGATAAGACATGTCTATTTAAAAAAAATGTAAAACATACTTATAAATTGAATTTTGACGAAACAAATATATCAAATAAACTTATTTGGTCCAACATCATTGTTATGAACTTCATTACAACCAGGACTATTGAATATGAAAACATTTCCTATATAATTCGAAAAAAAAACATAGCTTTAAAAAGAAACGAAGCATAAGCATTTAAACTATAATTTTAAAAAAATACTCTAAAAAGAAATGAAGTAAAAGTAATGGATCAGTCCAAATAAAAATTAAAAAGGAATTTATTTCATGATATATAATATAAAAAAATTATTTATAGTTCTTTTGTGTATCATTATTTCCTTCCTCGTAATAATTTTCAGTAGTTTCAAACAAATCGACAAAATGTTAATGATTTGATGTATCTACATAGCAAAAAAGAAAAAGAAAAAAAGAACCAGAATAACAAAATTTGGCATAAAAAATGAGAAGGTTACAAATAGATGCAAAAGTGCGTTTTCTCTAAATGAAGTATTTGATTATAGAAATTTCACATCTTTATGAAATTGTTTGACATGAAAATATGTTAAAGGAATAAGCAAAAAAGATACACAATACAAATTGAACATGATAGAGTGATCATATTAATCTATCTAAGTAATACATGATCTTTTCACTACGAAAAGCAATATGTAATTACTAGAAATAAGTTAAATATTTTATGACCTGCTCGATCATCTTCATTTTCGTAATCACGAGAAAGAGTACTTGAATTTGAATTGGTGACACCAACAACTATGAAATTTTCATTTTACAAAACAATTTCAAAAGTTAAAGCCACATAAGTTGAAACAAATTATACATCAATATTGTATCAAACTTCCATAGATTAAAAAAGTAAAATCTCTAACAAAAATCTACGATTTTGTATGTTAAACATAATATAGTATAACTTTTGATAAAGAAGTTCCCTTTAAAAATAAAGAAAGAAAAGAGAAAAAAATATTTTCATTCAAAATACTTTTTTTTTTTTCTGAGAATAAAGTATACAGAATAAATATTATAAATGTAGTATTGAAGCATAATAGTTTATATGCTTAGTTATTGAAATAAAAAAAAAGTCTACATAAATGAAAAAAATTGACACAAGTTACAAAAGAAGGAAGAAATAGTATTTGTAAGAATGTATTAGTAATATGTTTCCTCTTGTAGTTAGATAGAGATACCGTCCAATTGAACAAAACATTGAGATTTTCTCTTTCGGCGTCTGTATGTTGATATCCAATTTTGCACTGTCAATGTACACTTATCTTCGTCTTTTATTTTTCTAAGACATTGAAGCCATTTTTATATATTAAATATACCCCTCTGTAAATTGGATATGAAAAAACACTGATAAATTCAATATCATAGAAAAAGTTCAAAGGAATTTTGACATACACAAAAACAAATTTAAAAAAACACAGTAAATAATTTAATTGGTATATTAAATTATTTTTTTTCAATTGTACATTTTACAATAATCAAATTGGTCACTGTTGGGTTCCTTAGGCTCAGGAACACCCTTCCACGCTATGAAAATCACACCACCTGAGAGAGAGGATGAGAAATCAGGCAAAGAACCTCCCAAACACCGCCGCCGCCGACCCCTCACTTCCAGCTAGCTTTGAGAACTATCACCTATATTTAGCCACTGTTTCAAGGCCTAAGTTATCACAAGGGACACTCAAGAAGAAGCTCACAAGAAGACACTCACAGAAGCAGAGAGTTTCCTTCGAAAATGGAGAGAGAGGGACATTCGTGAGAATTAGAGAGAGAGAGAGAGAGAGAGAGAGAGACCCTTTAATGGAGAGAAAATGTAAAAGTCAAGTCTACCAAAAATGAGGGAGTGGTCTATATTTCGAAAAACACACAGGAAAGCTTCTCAAGTAAGCCAAACAAAATATCTCACAAGGAATTAATCTCGACTGTCCAACTAATCCAAGGGTCCACAATCAATCTAGAGTTAAGAGAACCACATTCTTCACCTTGGTTCTCATAACACACTCTCTCGGTTGCGAATTTACACATGGAAGAACTATTTATCATCATCGGCCACTATCTGCAAGAAAAATTAACCCGTATCAATATGTAACAAAGATAAGCATAATTTAAATTTACCTGCAGGTAGAATTTTTGTTCTCACATCAGAGGGATTTCTATCAGTATGAATCTTAACAAGTTTAACTTCATTTTGAGACAGTTTCTCACGGATAAAATGATACTTCACCTCAATATGTTTTGATCTTTCATGATAAACAAGATTTTTACTAAGCAATAAAACACTTTGACTTTCAGTAAACATAATAGGTGTATCATGCATGAAGTTCAATTCTTTTAAGATTCTTTTCAACCAAATACATTCCTTAACAGCTTCAGTTATAACAACATATTCTGCTTCAGTACTAGACAAAGTAACTAAAGGCTGTAGCTGTGATTTCCATGTTATGCAGTTATCATCTAGGGTAAAGAAGTATGCTGTAGTTGATTTCCTACTGTCTTTATCACCAGCAAAGTCAGCATCAACATAGCCTTTTAAAGTTAAATTCTCAGGTCTTTTCTCATAAACTAAGCTCAGATTTAAGGTCCCAACCAAATACCTCAATAACCATTTCATTCAAGCCCAATGGAGTTTGCCAGGATTGGACATAAATCTACTTAGGAGACTGATGGAAAAAGCAAGATCAAATCTGGTAGTAATCATAGAAAACATGATAGAACCTATAGCATTAGCATAAGGCACATTTTTCATCTCTTTCAATTCGGACTTAGATTTAGGCGAATGAGTATGAGATAAATTCATATGACACATTCACAATTTTACTGTCTTTCATTCCAAATTTTGTCACAATTTTGTTCAAGTAAGCTTCTTGTGAAATAGTTAATCTATTCTTAGCCACATCCCTCGTTATCACCATCCCTAGAATCTTTCTAGCATTCCTTAAATCTTTTATGTCAAATTCAAATTTTAAAAGATCTTTCAGTTTATTAATTTGAGACTTGCTAAGTTCAGCTAATAGCATATCATCAACATAAAGCAACAAGTAAACTTCACAACCACTCTTTACGTCATTAAAATACAAGCAAGCATCAAATTCACTTCTTTTAAACCCTATCTTTAGCATATAAGTATCAAATCTCTTGTACCATTGTCTTGGGCTCTGTTTCAGCCCGTACAAAGATTTATCTAACTTACAAACATAATCAATTTTGCCTTTAGCCACAAAACCTTGTGGTTGGCTCATGAAGATATCCTCTTCTAACTCCCCATGTAAAAAAACAGTCTTTACATCGTGTTGTTCAAGTTCCCAATTGAATTGAACCACAAGAGCCAACATCAATCTAATTGTTTTGTACTTAATCACGGGTAAAAATATTTCATTTATAGTCCACACCCTCCCTTTGAGTATAACCCTTAGTCCACTAACCTCGCCTTAAATCTCACAGGATCAGTAGGGCTCAAACCCTCATTTAACTTGTAAATCCACTTACATGGAACCAATTTACTGATCTTTAGGTTTTTTTAATGAGTTTCCAGGTTCTGTTATCACTCAAAGATTTCATTTCTTCCTACATAGCTTTTAACCAATTTTTAGAATATTCATAACTATCAGGTTCTATTTGTTTAAATGTTTTACCTGAAACTAAGGCAAAATTAGTCAAGTTTAGGGATTCATATCTAGGATTTGGCCTGATCTGCCTCCTCCCCCTATCCCTAGTAAACTGATAATCTTGATTAGGTGGCTGATCATTAAAATGTTTAACTGGTTCAATGTTATTTTGAAGTTCAGTCACCTCTTCAAGTTCAGTTTCAGTTTCAGTTTCATTTTCTAGTTCTTGATGTATAGGGTCATTAACTTCATTCCCAGGTGTAGATGAATTAAGCTTTGGTCAGCTTCACCTCAGTCTGAATACTCTTCTCAGTTTCAGATTTGTTAGCTTCATCAGTTTTCTGTTTTAGACATGGCATCTCAGATTCATTAAAGACTACATTTCTACTGTTAATAATCTTAATGCCTTGAACCCCTAAAACCCACAACCTATGGCCCTTCACACCCTCGAGATACCTAACATCACACACTTGACAACCCTCGACTAAAGTTTTCCTTCAGATTGGTTGGCATATGCAACACATCCAAATACCCTTAAGTGATCTAGATTTGGAGGCTCTCTCGTCCACAACTCATGTGGTACTGCTGGACGGAGACCTATGAATCAGATAAGATACAGTACTTGCAGCTTCAACCCAAAAACCTTTCGCAAGGCCAGAGCTAATTAACATGCACCTAACTTTGTTCATTATGGTCCTATTCATTCTCTCAGCGTCCCCATTCTGTTCAGGTGTGTATTTAACTATTCTGTGTCTTGTTATCCCTTTCTGCTTACAGAAGTTGTCAAATTCAAAATTACAGAATTCAAGTCCATTATCAGTTCTCAAAATTTTAAGTTTCTTATCTAACTTATTCTCAATAGACTTTAACCAAATTCTGATTTTTTCAAAAGTTTTCGACTTAGCATTTAAAGGATAAATCCAAACATTTCTTGAGTAATTATCCACTAAGGACAAGAAGTACTTGCTTCCACCAAATGTGGAGTGCTTCTCCGGGCCCCATAGATCAGCATGGACATAGTCCAATGGTCTGCTGGTTCTATGCGAGCTTGCTTCAAAGCTCACCTTATAGGACTTACCCAAAACACATATTTCACAGAAGTCCATAGCTTCAATGTCATATTTTCCAAGTAATTTCTGATTACTTATAGATTTTAGCCTTTTAAACCCAATGTGACCCATTCTGTTATGTCAAAGTTCAGTTTTGTCTTTACTTACAATAAGAAGGCTTGAATCAAGTGGTGTTTCAGTTCTACCCTCAAGATAGTACAGTCCATTCCTCTTAGGCCCTTTCATAACTACAAGAGAACCCCTCATAATTTTCAGAATTTTATTACCAGACTTGAATGTATATCCCTTATCTTCAAGAGAACCTAAGGAAATGAGGTTCCTTTTTAAAATTAGGGACATATTTAACATTTTCGAGTTGCCTGATAGCCCCCTCGTACATTCTGATGGCTATATCACCAACTCCAATCACATTCTGAGAATTATTGTCTCCCATGTAGACCTTCCTAGGTTCAGTCTCTCTATAGTTATAAAAACAAGACCTTTCAGGGCAAATGTGAAATGTGCACCCTGTGTCTAGGATCCAGTTTTTGTCATATTCTTCCTCAGACACATTTAGGACATGTAAACTATCAAATTCAGAAACAATGGCAGCATTATCTTGATCAGTATTGTTCGAGTCTCTTTGTTTTCTTTTCCAGTCAAAGCACTCTTTCTTGAAATGTCCTAATTTTCCACAGTGATAACATTTTTTTACCACTTCTATCTTTAGATTTTGATCTCATTTTGAATTTTCCTCTCCCCTTCTTGTTATGAAAGTTATATTATTTCTTTTCATGTCCCCCCTATCAAATAGACTTTCTTCTCCAGAACGAGTTATGTTGTCTCTTTTTAATTCAAGTTCTCTTGATTTTAAAGCATCGGAAACAATAGTTTGAGTGAGAGTGTCCCTATCATATTTTATAGCATTTTTCATTTCCCTGTAAGATTCGGGCAAAGAGTTTAACAATATGACAACTAAATCCTCATCGTCAAATTTCTTATCGTTACGAGCCAAACTCTTAACAATTATGCTAAAGTCACTCAAATTTCCCTCGACATCCTTCCCTGGATCCATCTTAAAACTAAACAACTTTTCCAATAGATATATCTTGTTAGATAAAGTTTTAGTCAAGAACAAGATATCTAATGCAGTCCACAAAGTTCTAACGGTTTTGAGCACTATCAACTTGTCTAACAATGTTATCAGATAGATGCAAAATTATAGAACTGTAAGCAATTTCATTCATGTCTTCAATTTCATTTGGTTTAGCCTTTAACTCATCAGAAAATGTAGCAGGATCATCGAGAGCTTTAGCAACTCTCTGTTAGCCCAAAATGGCCCTCATTTTTTGTTTCCAAATCGAGTGATCCCCCTTTCCATCGAATTGCGATAATTCGACCCTCGAACCCATTATAGATTCTGTATGAAATTTTTTTTTCTAGATGATCAATATAAAAATATGAATGCCGAGTTAAAACCAATTTTCAGAAATGAAACACAATAATGAAATAATCTGTTCACAAAACACATGGTATAATGCAGGTAAATATGCTTTCAGGTTACAAATTAATTACAATAATTCAATTAATGAAATTCACAAATAGGCAACCAAGCAATCATGCATAAACTGGTAAGAATACCAAACCTAACCTAGCGGAGAGTTTGTAATAATCTTACCAAACTACTATTGAAAAACAGTAAATTTACCACCAGTTTCAGAATCGAACTGCTGCAGACATCAAGCCAGGGGCAAAATCGTCCAACTTTTTATGTATAACCTGAAACACTAAAATAAACACATTAGTACGTTCAGCAGGTTAACTAAGAAATCTTGCCTAAAAAAACCTCGTCGGAGACCGCCTACGCACTGTCGCCGCACCCCTCGGAGTCACCGAAGTCACACGTGCACCACCACCAGGTGCGCCGCGACCTGCAAGACACAGGTGTGGCCTCAGATTTTTCGGCAGGTAAGTGGTTTGGCCGAAATTTCAGTTTTTCCGATTCGGTCTCTCCAAAAATCGTCCCTTATTTTTTCGATTTTCGTGCAAATTTTTCACCTAGGAACGGAGCCCACGACCTGTAGAGTCAAGTTCCAGCCTTGGTTCCCCCGGGTGGTCGTTGGTTTAGCCAAAAAATGGAGTTGAAGGTTCGGCCACTATGCAAAATTGCGCATGGCTCCTCCAAACTGGTCGTGTTCTTCCTCAAAACTCAAGCCCTAGGCTTTGATACCAGTTTGTTGGGTTCCTTAGTCTCATGAACACCCTTCCACGCTATGCAAATCACCCCATCTGAGGGAGAGGATGAGAAATCCGACAAAGAACCTCTCAAACACCGCCGCCGCCGTCGCCGACCCCTCACTTCCACTGAGCTTTGAAAACTATCACCTATACTTAGCCACTTTTTTCAAGGTCTAAGTTATCACAAGGGACACTTAAGAAGAAGCTCACAAGAAGACACTCACAGAAGTAGAGAGTTTCCTTCGAAAATGGAGAGAGAGGGACATTCACGAGAATGAGAGAGAGAGACCCTTTAATGGAGAGAAAATGTAAAAGTCAAGTCTACCAAAAATGAGGGAGTGGTCTATATCTCGAAAAACACACAGGAAAGCTTCTCAAATAAGCCAAACAAAATATCTTACATGGAATTAATCTCGACCGTCCAACAAATCCAAGGGTCCACAATCAATCTAGAGTTAAGAGAAACACATTCTCACAGTCACATAAGCATTAATTAAATAACTAAAGATACAATAAATTAACCATCGATTTGAGAATTCAACCCGTAGGAAACAAAATAGTTCGGCAATACTTAGCCTGAATTTGAGCATGAAAATGTTCCTTTAAGCCTTGCGCAAATATCAACAGTAAGTTGACGGAGAAAAGGATGGACAAATCCAAACTACGATTTAAGAAATTGTCAAAGCATTCAGAGTAAATTTGAAAGAACCATCTCTGAATTGTGCTACCTTAGATATTTGAATTCATTACTGGTACATTTAATAGAATTCTACAATGATAATTTAATAAAATTCTATCATCTCTGAACTATCTATCTATACGAGTTCTTGGCTAAAGGATACTCAAGACTGAAACTTAACTTCAATCAGAAGTTATTGATAAACTTATTGTACTTCTTGTACATAGTTACGGCAATGACAATTCAACATTCATATACTGTGAAAATATTGCATTCAAAAAGCATAACAAAGAATCACAATTAGCAAGAATCAAGAAAAAATTAATACATAATTTTGAACCTCAAATCAAAAATGATTTTTATTAGATCTAGGGATATAAATTAATCTTCATGTGTACAAGAAACATATATTTCATCATAATGTTGATATATTAAAGACTTGCTAAACATATTTCCATTTTTATATACATCTAAAGTTTTTACTAAAAATAAGTTTCATATGTATTTACTAAATAGTAAATAAAATTTTTTTGGGAAATAAAACGAATTACCAAAATCATAGTATACAATAACTACACAAGAAGTCAAAACAATTGAAATAGTCAAAGAAATTAACAAAAAAGAGTACCCAAGTGTGGAAGTGGTGAGATTGCATTTGCAGACGTTAGATCTCGAGGCTTCTTCTAACGGAGGGGGCTTCATTCACACTCATTCTTCCTCGATTCCGAATTTCCACTGTGATTTGGTCAAGCAGAATTTGCATTCAGATTAATCGATTCTGTTTTATCTTAGGAACCTACGAAAGAAATCAAAATAAAATGAAAAAGGAAGGAAAACGAAAGGGGGGAAAAAAAAAAGACGAAGTATTTTAGAGAACATCAAATTTTCAATATTTTGGGGGAAAACTAAAGTTGTAGCCTCTATTCTTTCAATTTACTTAACCCCAAATCCCCAATCGTACCTTCAAAAGCATCAAGCATCTCATGGTACCTCTATAAACAGCTTCCAAAAACAAGTCTTTTAATCCAGCAGTCTTCTTGGCGGAATCCTGCAAAAAATTACCCAATAAACAAATATTCAAGATTTTATCCAGATCAAAAATAAATCTACAAAAAAAAAAAAAACATTTTGAATGTAGAAAAGAACACAAATTTTGAAGGTTTCTTCCATATGAAAAAAGATATACAAACGAAAACTTTCAGATTTACAAAGAAAGACAAAAACCAAAACCACAACCTGTCAGAACCAGTGAGATCCAGCATTGTGGTAGCGGCGGGTTGAAGAAGATAACCGAGTTCTTAAGGAACGAAGTATATGCGAGAGTACCTAGATTTTTTCCTCTCTACCACAGTCTCTCTCAGTCAAAGAAACGATTCTAGAAACCAATAGAAGAAATGATATATTACCAAATATCAATGGCTCTCCACCCCATACATCAATGGTTTAGCCGACCAAAAATAGAGCCGGTAGTGGAAAAAAACTGGCTTCTAAGCCAACCAATTAAAAGAAGCTTCTAGTCCCTCTTGTAGATTGTAGTGGGGAAAACCTGGCTTCTGAGCCAACCTATAAAATACGGCTTGTGAACAATAGATTAGACAATCCCTCTTATATATTTAGTTAGATATACGGCTCCTTATACAATTATTTGTAAATTCTCTAACAGTAAACTAAACTTTTCAGGAAATGACTACAAAAATGATTGTATTGAAGTCACTATACATCAACTTTAGGTATGGAACATTCAACACGAACAACGCCAACTAAATGCTCTCCTCTATATATAAAGGGTTATAGATCATTTATCGCACATGCAACAAAATAATTAACGTTGTTTGATTTTCATTATTTTCAAAATATATTTTTCTCTCTTATTTTCAATCACATATTTTTCAACAAAAATAATATTACAGTCAAACCCAAAACTTTTTCTTATTTTTTCTAACCACGGATTCTTCATCAAAATACTATTCCAAAATATATTTTTGGGCAAAAATGGGCTCAAACAAGTTCAAAATAACTAACAATTAGAAAAAGTGGTAATATCTGAAGCCTAATTATATGTCAATTTTTATCTAAATTTTGATATTTTAACATTAAATGATATACCAAATAGCTTGGGTTCACTAGACGGTCTTAGTATTTCCTCATATAAAGGATGTTAGGATGATCATTGTTGGTATTTGAGTTACCAGATTTAAAACAAAATTTCAACAAAACAGAAAGAACATCAAGATTTTTTCTCTTTAAACCTAGAATATTCAGCAAAAAGGCCTATTCACCACGTTGATCACTCACGGAATTGTGGACCTGTTATAGCATTGACGACTATCAATTGTCTACGTGTCACCATCTCAGCATTTCCATTTAATTGAACTAAAGTTGCATAACCTAAAAACGCGAGAATGCATAGTGTAGAAGTGGCCACATCAGGCCTCAATTATTCCAATCAATGGGCCAATTTGATACCCCCAATGTGGGGCGAGCCCAAAAGAGTGGAGGGTTCGAACATATCAAGGTGAAGGATGGACTGACCTTGCTTGAAACCTAAAAAATTAATCATAAAAGACTTCTTAGTACCATTCTTTAGATGTAATAAATCTATTATTACAAGCATTCATTTCGAGTTTTCATACCTTATTAATCAGAATCATTAACATCATCAATCACTCTCAACCAGATCACGCTTATTTCTAGACCTGTTTTTCTTAGGCAGCCAATCAAAGTCAAAGTCGATGGTGATTATAAGCTTTCTAATTCTGGACTTAGCAAAAAGTAAACAGTATCAAACCATATAGAGCACTAAATATCAAATAAAAAAAATAACTAATGACTAAAATCTTAATTCATATTTAAAAAATCAAATTTTTTTATTTAATCAAAAAAAAAAAAAAAAAAAAAAAACCTAAAAATTTTTTCCATGTCCCCCGGGGCCCCCTCCCTCCGTCCCTACCCCAATGTGACAGCCCAAAAGAGTGTCAAACATATCATTCCAACAATCTCCACCTTGCTTGAAACCTTTGATCATACCTTAGTGGATTTAGATGTTAACTCTATCTGCTTCATTCGCTCCAATACCTACTAAATATTACCCAGTATTAATACTTAAGAGATTTAAACAATCTCTAAATTCATGCAAATGGAGTATTTTAGTTCCTATATCTGTTGGATTATATTTAGTGGATACATTATAATCTGAAAAAGTACATTTGGATTATAATCTTGTAAACATAGACACGGAGGTGCTCCCCTTAGTAAAGTTTAGATGTTGTTTTGCACTTCTAAATATCGATAAATGTAGGTGACGTTTTAATTTTGTTTGAAATCACATTGTACGACTATTGAACTTGAATATTTTTTTGTAGGTGTATTTGACATCAAAGTGACGGTTTGTTGGGTATTTTGATACCAAATAAACCCGGAGTTGTGATGAATAAATCGAGTCCGCTATTTTATTCACATGTTTCATTTGTAGCTCGAGATTTAATGTTTAATTACATAGCCCAAAAATTACAACTGAATGCCAAGGAAATGAAGTTGGAACAAGTTTTTCATTTAGGGCTCGACCCACTTAACCTAAATGACACTATATACGTTGGGCCCCTTTTCTCGTTATACACGCATATACATGGTTATATTCTAAAGAACCATGCTATAAGGTACAAAAAATTCATACAGAATTGGTACATGAATTCAAATTGGATGGACATAATTAAAACACAGATGGGCAGAGATTTTATATAGATAGACAAGATGCTTCCAATTTGAATTTTTGTATGAAATTTGTATGTATTTTCTGTACTAACGAAATAATTCTATTCTAAAGCCCCATTTTGAGAGAAAACGGGAGGTTGCTTCTTATGGTTCCTCGCATCGCTTGGCCGGGCCTTGGCTCTAATGCCTAGGTCCGGGCACAGTTCGGTTCGATTTTGAAGAGAACCGAACCGAACCGAAAATTTTCGGGTAGTGAGTAAACGGAATCGTCGGGTCCAAATATAATTTTGGAACCGTTCGGGTTCGGTTTGATTTGAGTCTCTTCGGTTCCATACTATAATTAATTTTTTTAACATTTATAACAACACTACAGTCTGACATGTTTAATTTTAACTTTTACAAATTAACATATTTCAATTTAATAACATATAAATAACAAGTTGTCCAGTAAAATCTAAAATATCGGTGATCCGGAAGTCGCTTAAAGATAAAATATTTTAAAATATTGCTAATACAGTAGTACTTACCAGCTATTTGATTTAATCATCAATTGCTGACTCTCATACTAGATACTAAGAAACCCCAATTAACTAACTTAAATAAACTATGCTGATTTAATTTTAATATATATATTTTTATTACCTGTCTCAATGCCCTCATAGCTTAGCCAAACTCCGTGCGCGGTTAAAATAATTTAATCTTCCGTCAGTTCTTTATACCTGTTCTGGTATTTCAATTACGAAGAACCGTTCGGTTCGGTTTGTGTCCGCTTTTGTTTGTGGGATATGCTAGTGTTTCCATTCATGTCGTGTTGCGCTTTGGCCGGTGTCTGTGCTCCTGAATACGCCCTATCTATGCTGATTTTCCACTGCTAGCTGCCTCCCTTTGCTGCTCCCGTGCGCGGCTGTTCTATGTCTGATCCACTTTTTTGTGGCTTTTGTGTGGGATGGAAATCGTGTTGCCGGTGTTTTTGGGCATATACATATAATCGTTTTACATCATTTTGCAATTCCTTTGAAATCGACAGGGGAATATTTGTTTTGCATTCATAGCAATTCATTTTTTGGAAACTAAATTGGTATTGTTTTAATCATTGAAGGATCTGATTTTCACTACAAAAATGAAAACTTAAATCTTCATCGTACTGGGCAAGAAATTTCGTTATATAAACTTAGTCACAGTAAAAGAGTGCGAGCAAGGTAAGAGTCAAAAGCTATTATAATGAATGAGCATGTCCGACACTTTGAAAATGGATGGAAGACCTTACAAAGAGAGCTAAAATGTATGCAAAATTTTACTCAAATTACAAAATACGCACTTGTTTGCTAGCAAAAATGAGGATAAAATCCTGCATTTCCACTTCCCATCATCTTATAGGTGATGTCTTCAGAGACAACAGACTATCCAAATGTGAAATCCTTGAATTGGCATCCCGGGATGGGCCAAATACCTCCCAGAAGCGAAGAGTCTCGTCAACTCCAGCAGACACCACGGTTAGTCCGTCTGGGCTCTGTGACATAAAATCAGATGGATGAAGATTTTTAGAACTTTCTAATACTACACCCCAAGATTAAGAAAGAAACCAAGTTAAATTCATCTCATAGTTCGAAATATTAACTCAGACCTGACCTGGGATAAATGGAGAACTCTTGATGTATGATTCATCGACCCTCCAATTTTACACATCGAAGGGTACCTCCACAAACACAACTGGTTTTGACACTCGTAGCCAAAGCCGTGACCACTTAATATCTCTTGATGATGCTTGTTCCATTGCAACCCACTAATCTGTTCATATAACATCAAATAATTTTAGTCAGAGCAACACAATTTTAAGGATTAAGCCCAAACCTTGGTATTGAGAGCATAATAAACCAAATACAATCACAAAAGAAACAAAGCACATGCGTGAATTTATAGTGGCTCACACTCCGTGTCAGATTAATATTCACTTTGCTAATAAAAGTTTTCACTATATCGAAGAACAGTACAAGTGATGTAACACATCTCACACCATAACAAGAGCGTCCTAAAATCCTTTACATAGAAGGAATATTAAGCCAACCTAATACATGTATGGAGAAATACCCAACATACCCCTGAAAGTAGATCTACAGTTGATAGGATAAGTCTAAAGTATCCTCAGGCTCCACAAAATCCAACATAATTTGCCTTAAGTGGCAGTAATTGAGGTTGAGAACACTATGTAAAATTTCTAACTTGCCTGTGCTTTTGTGTCAATGCTGTTCATGCATGTACCCTTTTGTATATTCCATATCTTTATAGTTCCATCATCGGTTCCTCCTCCAGAGGCAAGCACATCATAGTTATATGGACACCAGGCGAGGGCCTTCACTGCAGCACAATGATCACTGAACCGATACATGTATTGCATGGCGCCCATCTTGCGTGCATCCCATATGTAAATGAGGTTGTCATTACCTCCACTTGCTAGTCTGTTTCCCGTGTTCGACCATTTCAAACCGCAAACTTCATTAGTGTGCACTTCCATGCAACACGCCAAACTGTTCCTTGCTCTCACTGCGAAACAAAAATTTCAGGAATAAATGGTACACTCCTATGTTTTCTATTTGGATTATAGTAGCGAGAAATGATCAAACTTGATTACCATCGTGATTGATGATAGCATTATCACTGCTTCCAGAAGTCAGAATCTGGCCATTCCATGCAACAGAACCCACCCTATTCTGATGGCCTGTAAGGCATCTCACCTGTATTATAAATGTAAAAGAGCTCGAGTTAAAACTTGTATGAAAGCATGATTCCACCATGTTTGGCTAAGCTTAAAAAGTTCCCTTGTAATGAAATAAATAAATTTATTTTATTTAAATTGAGAATAAAAGTAACATATCCAAACAAGTTTTTGAAACAAGAGTAACTTGTTTACTTCTTTTTAAGCTTAGCCAAACATGCTCTAACAATTCAGATCATGTAAAATGTCATGCTGAAAGGTCATACAATCTTTAGAGTCTCGGCATCCCAAAGATATATTCTCGAACAATGGTATCCTGCTGCTACTGTTTTGGCATCTTCCGACCAGGCTACACCAGTAGGATAATCATCACCATTTCTCACTTCTGACAATAATTCGGTTTTTCGATTATCAGCATTCCACAAGTATAATTTTGAGCCCAAAGCTATGGCAAGAAAGTTGGATTTCCCCCAGTCCATGATGTTTAGGTAGAAATCGTTCACGATATTAGGTGCATCCAAAATACAAGATTCTCTCTGCAAAGAGTCTACCATGAGGATATTTAAGAGATTATTAAAACATTGTAATTAACAAAAGTCTGCTTGATCTCTTTATAGATATCTTTTATGTTTCTAAATGCATTTTCTTCTTGCCAAATATTTTTCACAATGGCGATTTCAATGTTATATGTGAATCATTTTGGTGACAAGACCTACGAAACATAGCATACCAGTATTAGAACTGTACTTTTAACATTCTAGGATCTAAGCACTAGTCCTAACTCTTAGAGCATTAATAAACAGAAAAACAACGAGAAATGATAAAGCACACATGGATTCATAGCGGTTCATCAATACGAGATCTGTGTTTACTCGACGCTGCAAATTTTAACCTTTTCACTATAATAGAGAAGAATGATACAACGTCTTCTCATATCTCTCAGTTTGTATCTCACAAGAAAACACCCCCCTAATAAGTCCTTTGTATAGTAGAAACTTAAGGTCGTCGAGGGGTTAACAGTACAATCCAACATTTCCAGTGTCTTATTTCAAATTTTGCTTTACCAAACAAGAACTGACTCCATGGAAACAGACCAAGAAAATTTTTGGACATTACATATGACGGAGAAAATTATAATTACAAGGGAAAGCCGAAAGTATATTCAACAAATCTCTTACCTTTGGGAATTGTCGACATGGCTTATGAGTCAAGATCTCCTCATCACTCCGTCGCATCTCATCTATTAGACGGTTTGATTTTCTACTCGATTTTGGGCTGCCCCTAAAAACCATCATTTGAAATGGCCTTCCTTCAACATCCAACTTCAGATTATTTTCCAGCTTTCTTCTATATTCAACCTATCAAAATCCCCATATTAGAATTCCCTATTCTCATTAATGATTAAAATATCTCTAAACAAGATCAAAAGAACCCCAGATATAAAGCATCATTTATAATTTTATTACACAATATATATACATCCTTTATTGAACGGCAATCAAACCTCCAAGAACATTAAAAAACCCACAAAAATAATTCAAGAAAAAACAAAAAGTTCCAAATAGAAAACTCAAGAAATCAAAATAGAAAATAATCGACTAACTTTAAACTTGGGCTTGCTGGGTTTTTGAGTCGGAGTTGTTAACAAACTGTGGGCTTGATCAAGATCCATCAGGCTCCTATTCGGTATAAATCTATCTCCCTTCAAAAAAATAACAAGAAATTAAAAAAATTAATCAACAATCCCGGGAGATATAGAAAAATCCCTTCAGAAAATCAAGAAAAATTTCAGTATTGCATACTGGAAAATCATACTCCACAGGACTGTTGTGAAGGCGAGTTGGAGAGTACCAATCGGATTGAAGTTTCCGATTGCTGTTTTCATCCATTATCGCAGAACGTTTAAGAATCCCAGAAACGAAATTTGAATATACTTTGGTTTTACTGTTCTTTAATTTGTGCATACAAGTTTTCAAGAATTTTTTTTCCTATTGCGGTCTCGCGCCAAAGAGGTGTGTCCCTTCTATTTGATGTGAAGTGGCCGTTGAAATTATGTCTAACCGTATAGGATTTTTCCCTTGCAATTTGAAAGGGAAGAAAATATTATTTTAAGGTAAAACATTTTTTATTATTGTTCTAAAATTAGCGCCGCCTAGGCGCGACGCGCGGTATTTTGATGTCTACATTTTTTGTATATATGAGAAGGCGCGATAATGCGAGCCTAGGCGTGTCTAGGCGCATTTTAGAACACTTTTTTTCTATTTTTTTGTAAAATTTTATAATTTTTTTATTTTTTTAAAAAAAAATCTATTATACTTAAAATAATATTAAAAGTACAAACCACGCCATATTGACCAAACTTTCGTCCTTATTAAATTCGCATTTTAGAACATTTTTTTTAATATATCTACTTTATATCCAAATAAATTTTTTTATATTATTTGCATTCACTACTTTATTAAATTTATTCATTTAATTACTAGCATTAAATAAATTTTATATCTCCTATTTAAATTCCATAAAAAATATTCCATAAACTCTTTTTAAATCAGATGAACAAAATAAAAATAAAGTTGAACTAATTGAATATTATATATACATATATTATTCTGTCTATTGAAATTTTGAATATTAGAATGTTTTAAACATATTCATTTATTTTTCTCTGATCTATTAGAGTTCTAGTTAAATATAAATTCTAAAAAAAGGTAAAAATGTAATTTAATGAAAATAAAAATAAGTGGATGAATATAGAGTTATGTATTTTTATTTAATTTTATTTATGTCTATTTTAGTAAATTTACATAGGATTTAAAATGTAATAAAATTTTGTTTTTAAAAGTGGATATAAATATAAAAAGTGTGGATGAAAATAGCGGTACCCTTATTTTATCCATGGTGAAATTTACGAGGAGTTTGGTGGGAATTAAAATTAGATTTTTTTTGGTAGATTGTAATAGAAATTTTTGAAATGTGTAATTGAAAAGTTGTGGGATCCATAAAAGATGTGGTTAATAATAATTATTTGATTTTAACTTAGATTAAAATCAAATTTTCATTCGAATTAAACATGCTTTTAATATCAAATGTGATGTTAGATGTCAACACTCTTATCAAATGGTGAATATTTTTTACAAAGCTTATACTATGGATTACATTATGAATTACACTCTTCTATGTGACATGATCTATATTATTGACTTTTCCTCCACTTTTTCCTTCAATACACATATTTCCCCCATATAGAGGGAGTGTTTTGCAAGCATTATTCTATTTTTTATTCCCTCAATTGTCTAAAAGCTCTAGCCCTTTTTGAGTCCTATTTTTAAAAAAAATCATTTTTTAAATCAATCACGCATTTTTCAGTAAAATAATTTCACATATAAATTGAAAACCTTTTTCCTTCTTTTTAATTATACATTTTTCAAAAAAGAACTACTCAATAATACATTTTTTCATCAGAGTTTGGCTCAAACAAGGGCCTAATTTGTATCAATAAATGATGAAATAATAATTTTTGTTATTATTTGCACCATTAATTTGCGAATAATAATATTTAACATTGCTAGAGTTTAACACCAGTCCAAGTGTCCATGAAGTATCTTCAGGGGCGAATCCAGGATCGAAGGTTAGCTAGGGTGAACTGTCGACCTTTGACTTTTGACCGTCGACAATCAAAGACCGTAATAGCGACAATTTTCACTATCACATACTACTTGAGACTTCTAAAAGTTAACTATCCGCTATGTATTATTCTAGTTAATACCATATATCTTAATAGAGTTTTAGTAAATAATGTAATAATGATATTATTAACTCTTACTTGAAATTATTCAGTTATTCAATATGTAAGCCTTTAATATTTATGAACTTTTATTATTTACTAAATTTTTTTTGGTGACATTCAAAATGGAAAGCATTCCCGAGGGAAGGTAAAAAGTAGAACGAGGCATGAAACATGAAATTAATGACTGTTTTCTTATTAAAAATAATTGAAACTAATATTTTTTACTGAAGGGCAATAGAATATAATTGGAGACTAGATGAAGTTGGGGACAAATGTCTTGATTTATTTAACAAATATTTTTAATAGATTTCAAATTAAAACTATACAAGCAGTCCAAAAAAATACACTGTAACAAAGGGCAAAATGTGTGACTTTAACAATGAAAACAAACTACACCTTGTTAGCAATGAATCCAGAGGTGACTACATGAATCTTTTTATGTCTGTCACCCTTTGATGTAACGAAAAGCTTTAGTTTCTTCATCCTTTACTTCAAGAAAGAAAAGAAACAGAAAAAGATTCCTCTTTTTCTTTGCAGCTAACATAGACACAACTCTTAGCAAATTCATTAGCCATAAACTATTCCTCATTCAAAAGCTCAATCTAAATACAAAAAATCTAATAATAAGAAAACTAAAGCAAATTAAACCATTTTACAACAATTCAAAAGCTAGCAATAAGCACCCACAATTATGTGTCCCCCAAATTTTGGGCAAACAAACACAAAGTATTCGAATGATGAAGCAACACAAACAAAAATGTTAATCTTCGTATTCTTTTCTCCAAATTCATAAATGTATTCACCAAAAAAAAGAAAAGAAAAAGAAACAAAAACAGAAAGACGCTTACACAGTTGGCGTCGGCGTCGCCCCGTCGAAAGCATGTAGCAGCAGCAGCAATCAACAGCGGCAGGTCGGTACTTCACAAATCACCGGCAGCAGAGCAGGGAGAAGGATAAGTGAATGAGAGTTTGGTAATTGCTAAAGCCGGGTATTATCCATCTCCATGAGCCGATTATTGGCCTTGATATTTAAAAAAAGAGCCCACCCCAACTATGCCCAAGTCATGACACAGGCAGCCCAAGATCATCTCTTTTTTTCTTCGCTCTCTCAGCGTCTCTCAGGTCTCTGCATTCTGCTCTACAAGTTGCAACTGCACTGCAATCGGAGCCTGGAGGTATTGAACATTTCGACGAATGCCGCCCTAGCTCGCTAACCATTGGATCCGCCACTGAGTATCTTTACATGATTGAACATCTTAAATGAAGATATACGACCCTCTCAAATGGGCAATGTAGACTTTTTACAATTGTCAGTTTTCCCACTAAAACAAAAGAAAATAATAAAAAAGGTGAAGTCCAAATAGGTCTAGAACTCGTTGGCAAGATGACCCACCTATTTTTACAATTCTAATTACTACTTTAAATTTACTACATTATAAATTCACCCCACCACTTCAATTTGACTAATATAACCTAACCTAACCTAATTAAAAATTATATATTACAATAATTTCATTGATTTATCTGTACACCACATCGAATGCCATTAGATGTTGGATATCCAAATCCACACAATGCCCACAATAATACACCAAACTACCTTCCCGACCTACCCCTCTCTTCCACCCTTTTTGAATGTGGCCACACCACCTTCCTCGATGAGTACCCTTTTATGAATGTAGATAGAAAATGCCCGTGATGGCTTTTTTCCAAACATTGATTTAGTTGTTAAGGTAGCCAAATTAATTTTGTCTACATAGATATAAAATTTAATATACATGAACAATCTTGAAGAAGAATGCATTAAAAAAAATGTATTGAAGGATAACGAGAAAGGAAAATTATTGGACTTCTTTGTAGTCTGGTAAGAGTTTCTATATCTTTCTCTTCAATTCAATTACTTTTGTTTTGTTGTACATCTGAGGGCTTTTATAATTAGAATAATGTTATTTAGTACCATTAGAGTTAGAGCAGTAGCCTAAGTGTCATAATGTGATAGATTCGATTAAAGATAAAATTGTTTGATTCATTTAATTGTTCCTTTTATTTAATGCCACATAGGTGCCATTTAGATTAATGTTGTAACATCGATGATACTAAATAATATTATTCTTATAATTTTCTTTTCATAATTTTCTGATAGGAGAATTCCACCTCAAACCCAATATATATACACCAGTCGTTGAAAAGTATTAATGGTCTTTGAAGGATAGAAGAACTTTTAAATTCATATGGTAGGCATTGAAGATCTATTGTCTTTGCCTCTTTGGCATAGACTAAATGAAAACGCAACATGCAGTTTAGCTATCACTATTGCTTCACAAACACTTTCTATTGTTGCTTTTGTGGTGGTCCAAATCGTTCGTTGGGCTTTCAACCCAATCCATGTATATTGGGTGTTCTCTGGCCAAACTTATGTATGCAAATCATGCTCATCCTTGACCCACCTATGACTTATCGGCCTTGCTTCACGTCCTACCTATCGTACGATACCATGTTGAGTTTAAAGGATAATCTTCTCAATGTGCAACTTGGTAGGAGTCGTGAACCAAGAATAAGACCAAGTCTTACAACGTGTAACAAAGGAAGCACTCCTTCATATGGTTATGCTAAAGTTAGCCGAGTCTTTCGACACTCCGAAACTATCATCCCGATTCATTAGCTTTTTTGGTGTCTACGTGCTCCACAACTTATGGAACAAATACCTTTGTAGGTCCTCCTATATATAGGAGGGTAATTTGACTATTCAGGGGGTGAACAATTGATTACTGAGTCTACAAAACTTCCTCAATATTCATCCAACTAAAATATCTTGTCGTCATTACTATCAATTTTATCTTCCACCACTCACAATCTTATCATCCAACTATTCCGACACTGCCAATATTTCATCATTTCGATCATAAATATCATCGGTGCCCACATTTCAAATCTATTATAGATTTGGGCATCTACAATTTGGCGCCCATCGTGGCGCTCTAGTGATTTTCAATACAACGAATAATCCATTAACATCGAATATTTTAATTGTGACAGTAGAATCCCCATCATAATCAAAGTAGTAGCCATGCTTGCTCAATTTACTTCCCTGATGGACGAAACCAACAAGAAATTTCAGTAGCTAGTAACAGAAAATGCAAAATTTAACCAGAAAACCAGTGAGCTCTCTACGCCTTCAACATCATCCGAGGCTGAGCATCACATCCGATCATGTACCCCAATGAAATCCATGTAGTTGCTTGACATGTTGAAGCATGACATACTATATACATGGAGATCGGATGTCAATATTAACAATGTTAATACAGACATAGAGGACGAAGCACCACTTGACGACCTACTGCGAAGGGAGTGGAACCACAAGTCGCAAATACGCATTACCAAAACATGGACTTTCGCACAACATAGAGCACTAGCCTAAATTTGATATCGATCAACGCTTTGCTATTATAGAGGCCATGATCAATTGAATTCGGGTGTACCTACACCAATCAAGAAAAGCTCATCCAACAGTTTGGCGGACTCACCATTTGTCTATTCAATAGCTCTAGTTAAATGCCGAGAAAATTAAGCTCTCCCTATATGAAGAGTATGATGTACCATCGGCCCAAATGACCATATTGCCTAATATAAATAAAAAAATGTTCATAGCTGTAATCCTGCATAATGTTCGAAAAGCATGCATGTGCAAAGAATTCAGGCTAGAGCCATCTTTACAGTGGTACACCAATTTAACTAACAACTCAATATCCTCTTTCACACAATTAAATGACATTTTCGTAGAGCAATTTGCAAGCAGTAAAAAGATCGAAAGGTATATGGACGATCTCTATATGGTTGTTCAATGCATAGGGGAAAGTCTTCGCAATGTTGTAGGACGATTATTCAACAAGAAGAAAGTTTCAATTTTGAATTGCAACATGCACACATCAATATGTGTATTTAGGAAAGGGTTAAAACCCGACTCAGATCTTTACAAAGAGTTAACTTAGTACCCTTGAAAAATGATGGAAGATGTTTGAGCAAAATCTAAGCTCAAATCAAGTGATAAGAGGATGAGCCCAATACAGTCACCAACCTACCCATAGAGAGCTGAGAACCCAAAGGTACCCAAAGGATGGAAAGATGAGGAAATGACCCATATCTAAAAATCAAGCGCAAACTCTTGGTAAGAACGGACAACCGAAAGTCGTTGGAGCGCCATAACCATTTTTACGACAGGCCAAGAATGCCTAAATACAACCTAAGCATTTCACTAGCAAAAGTGATAGTAATAATGAAAGGCATGGAGAACACAATCAAATGGCCAGGAAAGTTGAGAAATCTAGACCACAAGCGTGATACATCCAAGTGGTGTGCATTTCATGGCGACCACGGACCCAAAACTGAGGAATGTATTGCCCTACGATTGAAAGTTGCTGATATACTCAAACTTGGGCACCTCACCAACATCTTAACAGAGAAAGAAAATAATACATTAGCTCTCCACAACCAACACGACAACGAAACACAAGTTTCACATTCCTCAGCTCCTCCAAAGCTTGATTGAACGATAAACTTCATCATTGGAGGATCAGAGGTTAGCGGAATTACTCATTCAGCTGTACGAAGTCACATTCGAATATATGCACAGGTGACGAAATTTGAATCATGAAAGTTTTCAAGCAGCGGAGAAGATCATCCCACTATTCTCAGCTTTATAAGTAATGAGACATCAAATCTCTCAAACCCTCTTCATGATGTTTTGGTTATTTTGTTATCTATTGTTAACTATCTTACAAAAAGGATTTTCATCGACAATGAGAGTTTCGCTAATATACATTTTCTTGAGACATTGAGAGAGATGTAGATCCCAGAATCTAACATCGTACATAACATAATTTAACACCAAGTTCATTTAACACACCTTTAAACCACATAGATTCTTTAAAGGCTTCAGTAGCAGCAATATATTTAGATTCAATAGTGGACAATGCAACAACATGTTGAAGTTGTGATTTCCAGCTAATACATGAATTACACAAAGTAAATACATAGGAAGATGAACTATTATCTCTATCACCAGTATAATGAACATCGGTAAAACCTTTCAATTTTACTCATTCTGTACTAAACTTATATATTAAACCAAAATTGCATGATCCTTTCAAGTATTTAAATAACCATTTTAAAGCTTCCCAATGTTTGGGACTAGGGTTTGACATATACATGCTAAGTGTACTAACAGCAAAGGCTAAGTCAGGTCTAGTACACACCATTAGATACATCATAGAACCAATTGCATTTGAATATGAAATCTTTTTCATATATTCCCCTTCCTCTTCATTAGCAGGAGATAATACAAATTGACTGCCCAAAGGCAATGTAACAGGTTTGCATTCATTCATGCCAAACATTTTTAGAATTTTCATAATGTATGGAGCCTGATGCAAAAACAACAATGAATTTGACCTATCTCTTTTAATTTCCATGCCTAAGATCCTTTTAGCATTACCTAGGTCTTTCATATCAAATTCATTACTCAAAGTAGTTTTTATATCATTTAACAACTTCAGGTTGGGACCAATCAAAAGCATATCATCCACGTATAGTAATAAAAACACACAGTTATTATTAGTACTACCTGGATAGTATAAGCAATGATCAAATTCACTCCTTTTAAAATTGATTGTTTGAACAAACGAATCAAAACGTTTGTACCATTGTCTAGGAGATTGTTTTAAACCATACAGAGAGCGTTTAAGAAAACACACATGATTAAGTTTTTGTTTATTTTCAAAACCCTTAGGTTGGTCAATGAAAGTCTTTTCATCAAGTTCACTATGCAGAAAAACAGTTTTAACATCAAGTTGTTCAAGTTCCCATTAAAGTGCATAACTAATACAAGCATAGTCCTAATTGTAGTATACTTAACAACTAGAGAAAATATTTCATTATAATCTATCCCCTTCTTTTGTGTATAACCTTTGGCTACAAGTCTAACCTTAAACCTTAAATCCTCTCCTTTGGTGATTCCCTTCTTAATTCTAAAAACCCATTTACACTCAACAATAGACTTGTCTTTAGGTCTTGGGACAAACTCCCATGTTTGATTTTTATCGAGGGAATTTATCTATTCTTTCATCGCTTTCACCCAATTTTCAGATTGTTCACTCATCAAGGCTTCTTCATACGTGCTTGGTTCCCTATCAACTAGTTCTTCATAACTAGCATAAGCAAGTTCAAAACCAGACTCTAATCTTTGAGGCACCCTATGTGTTCTCCTAACTCTGTCTCTAGCTAAATGGTAATCAGATAAAGGATTTTGCTCTCCTTTATATTCCTCTACAACCTCATCTCTCTCAATATTTTCATTCTGTCTATCTTCTAATTCAGGATTTTGATGCTCCACCTCAATTGAAGTGGTAGGGGTTTGAATACTTAAAGGTCTTAAATCCTCTCGGGATTCGTCACTAGTGTTTTCTTGCTATTTTTCTCTCAAAGTGTCATTCTCTGATTTTAGACACGGCATATCAGACTCATTAAATGTAACATCATACTTGTGATGATCTTAACTCCAGGTTGACTTCTATCCCAAAGCCTATACCCTTTAACTCCTTCGGGGTATCCTAAGAAAACACATTTCCTAACTCTAGGTTCTAATTTTTCCTCATTTTGATGAGAGAAAGCAGCACAGCCAAAAGTTTTCAACATAGTATAGTCAGCACATTTACCATACCATTTTTCATGTGGAGTATTACCATTTAATGCAGTAGAAGGTGTCATATTAATCAGATAACATGCAGTTATAACAGTTTCACCCCAAAAAAATTTAGGAATACCAGAACTTAACATCATACATCTAACTTTGTCAAGTAAAGTACGATTCAAATGTTCAGCTACCCCGTTCTTTTGAGGTGTGTAAGGAACAATTCTATGTCTAGTAATTCCATTTTTTTCACACATATCATCAAAATCTTTATTACAGAATTCTAGGCCATTATCAGTTCTTAGATATTTTATATTTTTGCCGGTTTGAGTTTCAACTTGCAATTTCCATATTTTGAAAATCTTAAAAGTTTCAGTTTTATCCTTTAACAGATAGACCCATATTCTACGAGAGTAATCATCAATTATGGACAAAAAATATCTATTGCCACCCATTGAAGGGTTAGTAGCAGGCCCCCATAAATCTGTATGAATATATTCCAAAACTTTAGCAGTTTTATGCATGCTAGATGAGAAAGATAACTTATGATGTTTACCAAGCACACAGTGATCACAGAAAGACATATTAGACACACAGTCTTTTTCAAATACACCTTTATCATTTAGTAGTTTAAGTCTTTTAATACTTATGTGAGCTAATCTATTGTGCCACTTGTGTGTGTCATCCGTGTTGGTCAAATTTATAGAGGAAGATGGACTTTTAAAGAATCTATGTGGTTTAAAGGTGTGTCAAATGAACTTGGTGCTCTGATACCATTTGTCGCGAAAAATCCTTGAGAAACCTTTGATTCGGGCTCAGAAATCAACCAAACGAACACCACCTACCGAGGCTCGACCCAACACTTCCAACACCTTGGTTGCCACAAGTTTATCCCCCCCAAAGGAGACTCTAATGGTGGTGGTTGCAATATCACAAAGGGAGAAGGAAGAAAAAGAAACAATGGTAGAAACTCTCAAACCCACCAAGAATGGCTCCTCACATTTTCTCCTCTATTGCAATACACACACATACGGTTTGAGAGGGATGATGGACATATACATTAGTTTAGGTCACAATATGGGCCAAAGTCACTCTTCCCAGTGGGCCAAAACCAAGTGGGCCAAATTACCCAAAACTTCTCAACTTACCAAGATAAATGGGCTACCAATAAACAAAGGGTAAATGGACCAACACACTACTAAACCACCAATCCAACTCCAACTTGGGCCTTCCAAAAGTGTCGATCGTATTTGAGTCGAGCCAAGTCTATGGTGTCGATAAATTATCTGACATATGCTTTTCATCATCACCCGGATTATTAGGTATCAAAACCCAACAATCTCCACCTTGATTCCCAATAAACCTGCAAGCAAACAAAACACAGTTTATGCTTGCACAATTAAGGTAACCAATAAAATTGGTATCACAGACCTTATCTCGTGTTTCTATCCTGAAATACATACCACACATGCTCTATATACTCACCAGGGCTAAGGTCACGAACACCTAAGTAGAAGCAAATATTCACAGTGAACAATCACGAGCAAATAATCATGCGATGAAGATATCATATAGGATAACATACATAGATCTTTTCAAACATGTGCACACAAAACAACAGATTAACACCAAGTTAATCAATACGCCAACAGAAGCCGATGAATTGTGGTCCATTATCAGTGATGATTTCTTTCGGTACTCCAAATTTGCAAATTATTTTTTTCCAAATAAAGTTTATCACCTCTCTTTCTTGGATTTGATGAAACGTTTTTACCTTGATCCATTTCGAGAAATAATCTTTTACGACAAGCACGTAGATTTGTTGTAGAGCTTAAGCAGTTTTCCAACTATGTCCATTCATTGCTTCATAAAAGGCCATGATGGGATAGAACGATAAAGAGGTTTAGGGTGTTGATGCGTTACATGAGCAAATATTTTGTATTGGTTGCATTTTTTCATGTAATCACACGAATTTTCTTTCATGGTCGGCCAATAGTAGCTAATTGTTAATGCTCGATTGGCAAGGCTCTTTTCCCCTGAATGGTTACCGTATTCTCCCTCATATAGCTCAGCAACAACATACGTCGCCTCTTCTGGAGAGATGCAATGAAGATACGGTCCTTGAGAAAGATCATTTATATAGCTTACTAGTGATGACTGGGTTGCTTTTTGCCTTTAGCTTTCGTGCTTCCAATCTATCATCCGGGATGGTGTCGTACAATAGATACTCTAAAATTGGAGTCATCCAACTACAACCACTTTCGATAGTAAAGACATTCTCCTCTTCATCCTTCCATACAGTCGACCATTATAGGTAGACCAATGGAATCGTTTGAGGTTTGGTTCATTGGATTGTCAACCCAAGATTGGCAAGTGTGTTAGCATGACCATTATCTTTCCTATCAATATGGACATATCAATCAAAAGAAATGAGATTGAAGCTCTTTTGCAATTTTTAGATATGTTGCCATTTTCATTCCTCAAGCTTTTTAGTCACCTTGAATTTGGTTGGTGACTATTTGCGAATCGCTCGATACTCTGATTTTCTTTATGCCTATGTCTTTTGCAAGTGATAGATCTACAATTAGAGCTTTATATTCAACTTCATTTTTTGTTGATTTACATTTGTATAGTGTCGCTCGTTCGATTACGTCGCCTTCAGGAGAGGTTAAGACTATGCACTGTTCGCTTTCGTTTAAGTTGCTCGATCTATCCATCGGTAAGGTCTATTTTTTAGAAATTGAGCCCTCTTTTACTGCAAAAAGTTCTTTGTCGGCCAGGACATGTTCGTCAGAAGAAAAATCAACGATAAAGTCAGCAAGCACCTGTGATTTGATAGTGGTCCATAGTTGGTACGTCAAGTCGTATTCGCTAAGTTCTACTACCCAATTCTCAAGTCAGCCTGACAATTTTGGCTTACGGAGGATCGTCTTTAATGGAAACGTTGAGAGTACCGTAATGAGGTGCCTGCCTGGAAGTATGACCATAGCATTTTTCCGTTAGTTATGAGAGCGAGTGCAAGCTTTTCCTAGCTTGTTATGCCTGGATTCAACATCGAATAGAGCTATATCGACATAGTACACAACATGATGCTTTTTGTCCTCATCTCTGACAAGAACAATGCTTACTGTGAATGAAGATACTGCTAAGTAAAGGTAAAATGTTTTGTCATCTTTCAGCTTGGATAGGAGCGGTGGGCTTGTCAAATATATGAGTTGTTGCAAAGTTTTCTCATATTATAATGTCCAGATAAACTCTATTTTTTCGCAATGCGTCAAAGAAAAGTGATTTTTCGAGTATTTGATATTAACCGGCCAAGTGCAGCTAATTGCCCAGTCAGCTTCTAAACACCATTGATGCATTTGGGAGATGGGATGCTGATGATGGATCTTATCTTGTCCGAATTTGCTTCTATTCATCTCTTGGTGACTAAGTAGTCTATGAATTCTTCAGAAAAGATACTAAATGAACATTTAGAAGGATTGAGCTTCATGTCATACCTTTCAAGGACTTCAAATGATTGCTTGAGATGCTTGATGTGGTAGTCATTATAAGTGATTTGACGAGCATATCATCTATGAATACTTCCATTATTTTTTCGAGCATTTTAGCAAACGTTGAATTGACGAGTCACTAGTAGGTTGTTCCTATGTTCTTTAGGCCGAATGGCATGACTTTATAACAGAACATCTCTCTCTCCGTTACAAAAACTATCTTATCCTAATCATTTGGATACCAAGATTTGGTTGTATCTTGAGAATGCATCCATAAAGTTTAGTAACTCATGCCCTGCTATGGAGTCGAACAAAGTGTCAATGCGTGGGAGATGAAATAAATCCTTCAAGCATGCTTTATTAAGCTCTATGAAATCAATACAAACCTACCATTTGCCATTTTTCTTTCTAATGACGACGACGTTTTCCAGCCAATTCGGATATTGGATTTCACGTACTGAGCCAACATCAATAAGCTTTTGTATTTCATCATTGATAATTTTGTTTCTTTTTAGAGTGAACTTGCATCTTTTTTATGTGATTGGTTAATAGGTGGGATCGACCTGTGGTTAATGGGTTATTATCAAAAGATTAATACATGTCATGTCTATGTGCGACCATGCAAAGCACTCGTGATGTTGTGTTAGTAAATCAATTATTTCGTCCCTTATGTCTGATGGGAGTTGAGCCCCAATCTGTATCATGTGCCTCGAAAAGTCTGGATGGATTTGGACTTTGTCAAGGTCCTCCATCTCTTGCTCAACTGATTTACTTGCTTCTTGTTGGATCTTGTCCATTTGTTTCGATCGAGGAAGGTGTGGGGAAGTGAATGACCTGGTTATAGGTTGAATGAACGGCTTTCATCTCATGTATCCAAGGTCTCCCTAGGATAACATTATAGGCCGAAGGACACTCCATGACAAGGAACTTGGTTTTAAGATTTACTCCTTCAGTATAGATGACGTAGCGGAATATTATAGGAAAGATGAACAACGACACAGATATAAGAAAAAGTCACAAAAATTTTATTTTATTCAATAAAAACTGCTGCCTCAAATGACTTACAATGCTTTAAATAGTAAAACCCTAGCAAATTTCGAAAAATAAATAATAAAATAAAATAACGATATTTTTCCATAAATGGAAAAATTCGAACTTGCTAATAAAATTGAAACTCCTAAAATGCGGGATCGTCCTCCAACAAACGAAATTCAAATCCGAATTTTATTGAATGAGATATTGAAAAAATAAAAATTACAATAAATAGTAAAAAGGGCCTAAACGACGGAATTTGCCCAAAATTCGACGCACGTCACGGAAAAGCGGTGAGTTGTGATCATTAGCCCGTTTCCAATCGAATCAGACTAGAAATTTGCCAAAAATGAACAACACCGAAGTTATCATGAAATCATGAAATTGAATCCTTTTGCTTGTACTGGTCCCATTTCAACATAAACTCCAACTCCTTCTGCACTTCATCAGTAGACTAGGAGCATCACCTCTCCTAATTTATGTTTATGTTTGTCACTAAATCCTATGTGTTAGGAATATGTAACATCACATATCCCACTTGTTATAAGTATGGACTAACACATATCTCCACATTGGTATGATATTGTCCACTTTGAGCCTAGACCTTCATGAATTTGCTTTTAGACTTACTCAAAAGGCCTCATACCAATGGAGATATATGTCCACACTTATAAACCCATGATCCTCCCCATTTTTATCCGATGTGGGACTTTGGTCGCATACCCAACAATCCTTCCTTCGAACAAAGGACCATCGAGCCTCCCCTCAAACGATCATGTATCCGTCCATCTTCCTCACCAAGAAGGATTCCCGCTCCATCGAGGTCAACTACTCTTCTCCACCGCGTTGAGGCACATGCCTTATGTGAAGCACTTGAGCCCGCCTTACCTCGAGAACTTTCTCTATCCAGATCAACTCCTCTCCACTGCGTTCAAGCACACGCCTTACGTGAATCATCCGGAGTACACCGCCTGTCCAATAGAGCTCATCAACGGATCCCATAGCGAGCTAACTGAGGCACACCTTCGTTCGACATTCCGAGGATTCATACACATGGCTAATTCTGAAGGCATGACTCTGATACCAATTGTGAATGTTAATTCTTACAATAAATCCCCTTTTGATTAGGCTCAGAAATTCTCGATCTACCACCACAAAAGTAACACCAATTGGAGATTTTCGGAGTCCAAAATACACACTAAGGTATAGGGCACACAAAGGCAGGAAGAAAGACTCAAAAGCACAAAGCAGTGAGGGTTATGGTTGCACAAAGCAGAGGACTTGTTTTCTCGTTGAGTTGGTATGTTTAGAATGAGAATAGGGGCTCCAATTATAGGTGAAAGAGGGCAAACGAATTTCCCAAGATTTTCCAAGAAAATCTCCACGAGATAGAGTTCAAATAGAATAGGTTACCAAAGATAGAGATAAATGATAAGGATAATGTATATCTCTAACAAACACGTCTATCTCCAAAATTAGGTATTGAGCTCCTAGCCCTAATGGGCTGATTTCCTCTAAATACCCAACACAATTGGGTTACTACAATTGTGTTTTGTATTTATACATCTTTCAATCCTGGGTTTAAAGCCTATAAATTAAAACGGGCCACTATTTTTCATCATCGTCCAGGGATTATTTGGGCATCACTAAAATACCCAACAACTTTGAATTTCAAGACTTCTCAAAGAATAGAATATTAAGTTAACTTTCTTGACACCAAGATACCAACAGTCAAATAGCTAGTCAATAGTCATGAACACGCTAAAATAAAGGTTAAAGAAAAGCAAAGGAGAATGGACGGATGACCATCTTGGAGATCTGTAGACCTATCGTACGACGACAAGGATGCCTAAGTGACTTACTCAACACCATTGATGCTTAAGTGACCTATCTCAATGGAAGCTGGAACTCCAAGCGCAAAATATAAATGGACTACTAAAGAGCAAAATGATGCTTAAGTGACTCGCTCGACACCATCGATGAACTAAGGAACATGCTGCAGTTCGAATAACGGTGTGCCAACAACAAGTGGCATGACATTGCAACAAAAATGTTCGCACTTGAATGTTTAAAATTGACAACTGGGTCCTTAGGAGGGTCTTCCATAACACAAAAGAAGCAGGGGCTGGTTAGCTGGCTCCAACTTGGGAAGGTCCGCACGTCGTCACAAAAGTAATTGGACAAGGTGTCTGCAAATTATAGTCAAAAGATGGACGCAACATCACTAACAATTAGAACACCATACATCTAAAGAAATATCATTTCTAAAACCTTTCATCATTTTTTTAAAAAATAAAATAAAAATAAAGTCATGCTTTAGCCACCTCCAGAGGTTTGCTTAATCTCAAGAACATTGGTTGTACCAACTAGTTATTTCTTATCTGGGCCTTCAAATAATGGCCAAGGCCTAATTTATTTCGTTTGAGTCCAAATCATATTACTACCTTCAGAAATATTTGATCATATTAGTTAAATACTTGTTTATTTTTTAATAAGGCTTCTCATTGTTTGACATTTCTTGAATAAGCATTAAGACTCCCAATGCAAATACTTAGCATAAAATGGAACACATTTCTAGAATTAACATTCGATAGCAGCCAATCATGATATAGTAAACTATTGATGCTACATAGCTTACAAAAAGCACAAAAAGTTACATTTAAAAAACATCAAAGTCTCATGACTCCAAGGAAGCACCGTCACCCAGGGATGGATCACTCGACGATTTGACCATTTGGGAGATCAACTATCGAAGAAGGACCAACTTCATCACCACCTTTTCGCAACAAAGTATGAATCTCATCGTACTCCGCAATCATAGCTTTTGGGTTCCATTCTTCTCCATGATGAGCAAGGAATTCACGCATCAATTGAGTTTTTGTTTCAGCAACCGCATTAAGAGCTATGTTCTCGCAAGTATCGCTCAGTTCTTCATTCTCCTTCTTCAAAGAACTAACTTCCATCTCTTTCTCCCTTTCTGATTGGATAAGTTTCTCATTGAGCAATTTGATCTCTGACAAACCTTTCTCCTTCTCACTTGCCATCTCGACAACTTGTTTCCTTAGATCTTCATTTTCATTCTTCTAAGAAGAACTCGTGGCTAAAGTTTCTTTGTATCTCTTTATCAGAGAAGTCAATTCTTCCCACATAAAAATCGACCCCTGTAATGCCTAAGAACACAAATGGTTAAGTACAGAATTATCAAGAAGTGACATTCATTAGACAAAACATATGGTTAATCACCTGAAAAGTATGGATTAGGCTCCACTCGGCAGCTTGAAGATTCCCAATATTCTTCAAGCGAACCAAAAAAAGAAGTTGCTCAGCTCGGCCTAATATCACATTAGGATCGGAATAGGTGCAAACATCACTTGGGAATGACAATTTGATCGAGTCATCATTGTCAGCCTCTTGTATCTCTACCCGACTCCTCATGCCAGACCTTTTCTCGGGCTCTACGGTAGTCATTTCCACAACTCGTTGATAAGTGGCTTCGACTTGGTTTTTTTTTAAGGTTGAGAACTTTTCCTTTCTACTTGACATCGCATCATCTATGATTAATGGGCCTCAACATCTTGTCTCTTGCAAGAGCACGTTCCCTCACAATCAGTGGCTCTATTAAAGCATATTATAAAATTCATCAACTTTTGATACCTTTGGTGTCCAAGGGCTCTATTAAAGCGTGTTGGGTTTTGATACCCAATAATCCCGGGCGATGATGTAAACTCGATTTTATACTCAGTCGGCTTTAGCCAAATGCCTGATCGGTACATCGACACTAAGAGAAGAACGACCCAACTCCAGTCTTGCTCGGGCCATTTGAAGCAGCCTAATTTATTAGAGCTGCTTATGGCCCGACCCGTGTATTTGGATGGCTATAATGGGTTACCCACTAGAGCAACCCATGTGTGTGAAGGTTTGGGCCATTGCTTAGTTGTTTGGGCCTCCTTTAAGTGTAACTTAACTTACCATATATATTTGGCCCATTTCTATTTGAGTTGAACCCGTGTGTGCCTCCTTCTCTTTCACGCCATTCTCTCTGTGAGAAAACTCTCGAGTAGCCTTCCTTCTTCTCCCTTTGTGGTTGACATCTTTGTGATTCTTGGTTCCTTGTGTTGTCTCTAAGTGGGTGAAACATAAGCAACCATACTTGGGGGTGCTATTGGTTGGAGTTGTGGGTTGTGACTTTCTTGGTGTCGATTGGAGTAAACTGAGCCCGAAATCCACGTTAGAAAGGAGATTAATTCTCACAATTGGTATCAGAGCGAGGTTGGCGGTGGATTTTCGGCCAAAAACCGACCAGAAATCGGCAGAAAACGGAGCAGAAACCTGTCCAGTTTTGTGTGCAAAAAACCGAACCTTCAAGCTCGATTTTCGGCCAATCCAGAACGAATTTGGTGAAACGGACACCGGGGTTGGGTCGTGTAGGTGGAGGAGCTCCTGGGTGAGCGGCGCGTCTGAGCTCCGACGACCAACGGCGGCGCGTGGGCAAACCGACGGAGGTGCGTGAGACTCACACCGGTCGATTCCGGCGGAGGTTCCTTCTGACAGAATCTTTATTTTGTTATTTCTAACACTCCTGTGTTGTTAGTTTTCGATTTCAGGTACTGTAGAAAAAGTTGGACGATTTTTCCCTTGGTGGAGCGTCGATTGGAACTTCTGAATATTTACTGAATTACTTTAGGCCAAGATTGCGGCCCTAAAGCAGTAAATTCACATCTCTCCGATTTACGGACCTCAGAAGTGGTCCGCTCTGGTAAATTGGCTGAAACCTTTACATTATCGCACTAGCAGATCATCGTGTGGGGTGATCACATAGGTTTGGGGGGTTGCTATTGCTTGGTAACCATTGTTTGTTGCTAGAACCTAGGATTACCTGTTTAATTTCTAAGTAAAATTATTTGTTTATCGTCGTTAGCTTAATTTGTTGAACGTTGTTGCGTTATCTCATATCTTTTTAGAATTGTACCCAAGCCTCCTATTCTAGTTTCTTCCCTTGACTTGAGAACGTGATTCTCACAGAATCCTGGGGTTCTAGAATAGCGTATTATTGTGAAACCATAGGAATCTTATTACTTGGTGTAATCTGTGTGACCTGTGACTTTTACAAATTTGAGTTTGTGTTCTGTGCATTTTTTGGTAATATGTCGACACGTTACTTTGAATTGGATATCTTTAATGGCAAAGGAGATTTTTCTATTTGGCAACAAAAAATGAAAGGTATTCTTGTTCAACAAAAGGTTTCTAAAGCTATTGATGATTCTTTTTCTGAAACCTTGACTGCTGCAAAAAAAGAGAATTTGGACGAATTGGCATATACTTCTACTATTTTACACTTGTCTGATGCAGTTTTAAGAAAAGTTGGTAAATTAAAAACCACCAAAGAACTTTGGGAAAAGTTGTAGAGTTTATATTTGCTTAAGTCTACCCCTAATAAGTTATATCTGCTTGAACGCTTTTTCAGTTTTAAAATAGATCCTTCAAAGGACCTTGATGACAATTTGGATATATTTAACAAACTTGTTCAAGATATCATTAACTGTAATGAAAAGGTGTCTGAAACTTATAAAGCTATAATCCTGCTTAATTCTATGCCTGAATCATATAGAGAGGTTAAGAATGCTATTAAGTACGGTAGGGACACCTTAACACCCGAGATTGTCATAGACTCATTTAGGAGTAAGGAGATGGAGATCAAGGTTGAAAAAGAAGATAATAGGAGTGGTGAGTTACATGTGATGAGGAGTAGAATGAAGTTTAAGCAAATGAATTTGAGTAGAGTTCAAGACAATAGTGATTCGAGTAGTGACTCGAGTGATGAAAGTGGTAAGAAGAAGGGCAAAGGATGGGACAAGTCTAGTGTTAGAAGGTGTTACAGCTGTGGTAAGTCTGGACACTTTATTAGGGATTGTCCCAAGAAGACTGATAAGCGGAGGGGTAGGATGAGAGATGAGGCGAATGTGGCTATGGGGTCGAGTGATGACCCTAGTGAGGTTTATTGAGTGTAAACCTAGTTACTGCATTGCATATGTGTGTAATCCTTTTTTGCATGTGTGTGAGTGCTTGATTCTGTTGCATGTTGTATGTTACACTTTCAATGTGTTTGATGTGTGTAATTGCATGAATTAATGTTACTCGAATACTTGGCGTATGTGTTTGCATGCATAGTGGGTTTTTGATGCATTAGCAGTAAGTGTGAGTGTTAGATGTCTATTGGTGAGGTGGAGTATAGATGCCTAGGGGTACATTGTGGTTTGTACCGGGGGATGTGTAGTGTGACATTTGGATCACGAGTGGAGATGTGATCAAATGTCTAGAATCCTTTATCAGAAAGAGACCCTGATCAGATGGAGTGTGAGAGAGGACACTTCTATCACTTCCGTTAGGCCCCATTATCCACGTAATTTGGGAGAAGTGATGTGGTGATAAATGATTATCCCGAGAACTTAGGATCTATTGTGACTTATCAGTTAGATGTGAGTTGAGTGATTAGTCTAGTGAACATGGTGGAGCGATGAGTAGAGATATGTGTTCTCGAGGTGGGAGTAACACGAAATGAGATATGATAAGTGTGGTGATATCTTTTTCATGGGGTCATTTATGCATTTGCTGCATATGTGTTGACCGTGTGTTGATTAACTTGGTGTTAATCTGTTGTTCTGTGTGAACGTGTTTGAAAAAGATCTATGTGTTATCCTATAATATATCGGCATCACATGTTTATTTGCTCTTGACTGTTTACTGTAATTATCTGCTTCTACTTGGGTATTCTTGACCTTAGCCCTGGTGAGTATACGAAGCAGGTATGGTATGTGTTTCAGGACGGAAACACGAGGTAAGGTCTGTGAAACCAATTTTATTGGTTACTTTGATTGTGCAAGTATAAACTGTATGTTTTGTTTGCTTACAGGTTTATTGGGAATCAAGGTGGAGATTGTTGGGTTTTGATACCCAATAATCCCGGGTGATGATGTAAACTCGATTTTATACTCAGTCGGCTTTAGCCAAATGACTGATCGGTATATCGACACTAAGAGAAGAACGACCCAACTCCAGTCTTGTTCGGGCCATTTGAAGCAGCCTAATTTATTAGAGCTGTTCATGGCCCGACCCGTGTATTTGGATGGCTATAATGGGTTACCCAATTGAGCAACCCATGTGTGTGAAGGTTTGAGCCATTGCTTAGTTGTTTGGGCCTCCTTTAAGTGTAACCTAACTTAACATATATATTTGGCCCTTTTCTATTTGAGTTGAACCCGTGTGTGCCTCCTTCTCTTTCACGCCATTCTCTCTCTGTGAGAAAACTCTCGAGCAGCCTTCCCTTCTTCTCCCTTTGTTGTTGATATCTTTGTGATTCTTGGTTCCTTATGTTGTCTCTAAGTGGGTGAAATATAAGCAACCATACTTGGGTGTGCTATTGGTTGGAGTTGTGGGTTGTGACTTTTTTGGTGTCGATTGGAGCAAACTGAGCCCGGAATCCACGTTGGAAAGGAGATTAATTCTCACAAAGCGTATAATAAAATACATCAATGATTTTTTTTTAATGTACCGTTTACTAAATGAATGAGAACTTTATGCTCTTTGACTACTGGACATTCTGTTAGGAAAATAATTAGTTGCAGTAATTTGGAGAACAGTAAAGTACAGAAATAAAACTTATCGATCGATCGAGTCTCGTGATAGCATGATGTCCTAAAGTGAAATTGTACGTTGATAACTACCATGATTTCTGTGGAAAATCACTCACAGGATACAACGATCAAATAAACCAATTGTGCAGCAATCACAAATGATTTCAGAACTCTCAGGTGTACTCCAAAATATAGAAAAAAAAACTCGATTTTCACAATATGAAATAATGATTTGATTTTTCTAATGTGTTTTTCCAGAACGAGATACATGTTTATACAGACAGAATAAGGTAACTGTCTCTCCCATGATCCATAGTAAATTGCCTTACTAAAGAATGAGGGTAATGGATGGTTAAAAAACTATCACAAAATACTGGCTATCAAAGACATTTATATTACTGCGTGGGGCGTGACCCGAATCCCCAACCTCCCACACAAATGCCAAACCTCCCACCACTTGGACACTTCATGTTAATTAATTATTTCTTTCACATATTATATTTATATTATAAATAGCTAACACATTCTGGCTACAAAGATATGCTTAACAAATTCAAGTTCCCATCTATTACGCATTTCATATATTTGATGAAGCCAATCATTATCTCCCAATTTAGTTGACTGCAACATAGTCATCCAACTAGTTTTAAACTCTTCACTATCCTTCGAGTTTATAATAATGTTCTCATCAAATGATAGTTGTCTCGATAAATTACCATATTAACCTTTTCAGAAAATTTATTTAGAATATGCCGTATGCAATAACGATGAAACATATTAGGAAGAACTTGCACAATTGCTCGTCATTGCAGTATCTTGGTCCGTAACGATCATTTGGGAGTGCACCCTTAGGCATGACATTCATCCATTGAGTGATTAACCAAACAAACGAATCTATTGTTTCGTCACTTAAGGACCAAATATTATTATGTGCCTGTGATGATTGACTCATGTTAATGGAGCAAAAAGCATCCCATTATCTATTTGTGTTGTACGTAATAAAAAACAACTACATCACCAAAAAAGTTATATATGCCCTCCTTGAGTAAGAATCAGCCCAAAAATACCGAACCAATTTGTCATCACTGTCTCTATTGAAATTAAAGTAAAAACATGAATTTTTTCCCCTTCTCTAAAGCAAATGTCTCCATAAATGACTCAGCATCAATTCCCTTCATTTCATTCTTTCAGATCTCTTTCCTAATTTTTGATGTCTCTCTCTCTCTCTCTATACAATCAAAATTTTGAGGACTTCAATATTCAATTTTCATCAAACTTATTTGTTGACTAGTCGATATGTTTGCTTTAGATAATTGTTGTACCAAAGCTTTCTTCGCATTTGAAATGTGCCAATGCAATCTCAAAAAGTGAACTCTCGAAGGAGTTGTAAGTCCATGATTATGAGTCTCCAAGAAGCTACTAACAATCCAATTTGGAGATGATTTATGCCTAACCACAATTAATTTAGCCTTACAACCCACACGAATGATTCCCCGTTTTCTTTCACCACTCTGCTGATTTGAATGCTTGAATATTTTTCTGAAAATTTTCATAAGTTTGTCCTTCTTTGTAGCATAAAAATAGTTTTTGGACAATCTCATTTTTACCTTGCCTCTTCTTACTAGTTACTAGTAGACATTCTAGCACTAAATCCAGCTTCTCTTGCATTGATGTTATAAAATTCATAGGAAGCTTCAATTGTTTCAAATTCTTTACCAACTTTAGGCTTGCGTTCCTCTGCAACTTGGGCTGTGAATGTTTATTAAAAATAAAAGGCATTAATCAACATTCTAAACCCACCAATATCCAACCCAATTTACATAAAAACCCTAAACCCACTTCAAGTAATAATATCCAATCAATCAGTGACCAACTATGCAATGCAACTAGAACAAACAGTTATATAAATAAATTGTACAGGAACCAACAACGATTATTTTTCATTAACAACGTTATACGCATACAGAAAAATTATAAGGTGAAGTGAAAAACAATTCGGTGATAAATAGAAACAATTAGCAAATAAATTTTATTTGGTTAAAAGTCCACAGAGATTAGTGGCGTGAAAAAAATGATTTCTCACACCTATTCAGCCACAATAAAAAATTCTTGAAAATGAATTTGGAAAACAAATGACTGTAGGATCCGACTTACATCGGGCCTAAACTGAGCTTTTAGTGTGTGGAAACCAACCCGTAATTTTCTTTGTTTCGGAGGTAGTTGCGTAGCCATTTTCTTCACCATCTCTATTCGGCATGGTTGTTTACTTGTTTTGTTTTACTAGCATTTTCTTATACAAAAACTACTGTTTGGTATATTAAAATTGGACAAGATTAGCCAATAAAAAAATTATTGGTATAAAATATGCATTTTTTTTCTTAAAGGTTATGGCCCCGTCTGGTTGCGATTCTCATTTGTGAAAATTGATTTTCCTTCACCCCGGGGGGGCCCCACCGCATTTATTGTCTATAGCCGAATTCGCCAATATGCCCAATTTACCCTCAACATGAATTGGTTTTAAAGATAAGGGTAAAATGGGATTAACACAGTTAAAAAATCAGCAGCGTCTGAAAAGGTTGTCGGAGGCGTGAATTTGAATATGAAAGACGACAAAAATAACTGTAAAAAAAACCATTTTAATCTTGCAAAAATCGCAACCAGACAGGGACTATATCTATTTTATTAGTAAGTCTATGTCGAATGACAAGTGCCTCTCCATCCTCTGTGAACACTTCTCTCAGTCGAGCTCCACTTGCTTTGTCAAGATTGAGTATCACCAACTCGCATAGCCTGTCTACAAATAATATATATATTTTTTTAACCTAAAATGAATATTTTAAATGTTTGAAATCTCATATTAATAATCTACAATATATTAAAAGTGTGGATTAAGGAGAAATTTTTGAATACCAATTTTACTTGTTGAGAGAAAAAAAATTAATTTTCACCATCCAATAATTCATTCCTTCAAAAAGGTAACATCTGTAAATAATCTTAACCAAAAGTGGCATGAATCAATCTGGACAAGGGTAAGAGAAAAAAATTAAAGAGGAACTCTTATAGCTTTTTCTTTTGAAGAAGACATTGAAGCGCATTAGTGACTCTTTGATCTATTGTGTTGAAGAACATTTTTAATTTCTATCTCAGGTTAGATTGTTGTACAATAGTGGTGGACCCCCACATAATTAATAAATAAAACAAACAAATTCCTTCTACGTCATGCGTGTGAATTAATATGGTCAGAAAATAACGGTGGATCCCATAAAATGATTAGAGTTTTTATTAGTTAGTATGTCATGTCATCAGTGTTCAACTTGGATGATAAACTATATGAATAAAGTTACTTGTACACAATCCCCCACACAATCTCTTACACCCCCCTCACATGGAGGGGGACCCACACATAATAAAATATTTGTGGGCCCCCCTTCATGTGAGGGGGGTGTAGGGCATTGTGTAAGGGGGTGTGTGTACATGTAGCATTGTTGAAACTATATATATATATATATATATTTTGTAGTTAACCTTGAAGTAAAATGTCGCGAAAATTCCTCGAGAAACCTTTGATTCAGGCTCAAAAATTAACCAAACGAACACCAATCGACCTCGACTCAATCCAACATACTTAACACATTGGTTGCCTCTTTCTACTCACTCCGGTTACCCTTTTTCTAATCCACAAAGAACACAAATGCGGTGGTGATTTGTAGCCACAAAGACAAAGAGAAAACACCACAAATGAAAGCAAGAAAGAGACACAACGACCATAAAGGAAGTTCACCGATTTTCTCTCCTCGACCAAGCTAGCCAGTTTTCTCTCCACCAACAACCATCCATTTTCCCCTCTTTTTTCCCACACAATCACAAACTAAATGGCTAGGGTTTCTACCTTATAAATAAACTAGGTTTAGGTTTTAAGTTTGCGCCAAGACTCACTCATAATGGGCCAAATTAATGGGCTAACGATAACCAAATCTATATATTAACCAAACTACCAATCTAACCAAACTTAGGCCCTCCACTGTGTATTAGTTGTTTCCGAGTCGAGCCTTAACTTTTGGTGTCAATAAACTATCCGACATCGTTTTTCATCATCGCCCGAATTTATTGGATATCAAAACCCAACATAAAGAAACTTGAACTGCAACATCTCAAGGAACTACAGGAATACATGCAAAACGCCTGTTTAATGAACCAAGTTTCTTGATGGATAGTTATTTTGATAGTAATGTATATTGTTAGAAACATTTCTTGACACGTTAGGTTTTGAAAGAATTTAGCAAAAACCTGAGAAGAGGAGGGTTGTTTCTTCTTTAATGTTGTTATTAAAGTTAAATAATTAATGTTTTATCTCGAAAATTAAATAATATATCTATATATTAAATATATATACATATATTATGGATCGTGCACATGCGTCTGTGCATGTTACGTGCAACACGGTGTGTGCGCCTCATGTGGGAGGTCTGTGCTACTTTATAGAACATTCTTATCTAAGAAATGTCTATTAACAATTTGAAGTTAAAGATTCAATATTATATTATTATTATTATTATTATTATTATTATTATTATTATTATTGTTGGAGCGAAGTCTGCTATTTATACATTCATTTTTGTTTTTTTATTTGTTGTGGTAAATTGCATATATTGGACATGCGCTCATTTGTTTTTCATCTTATTTATTCACTTAGTCTATTTCCTCCTCTCAAACCTTCATTTCTCCCTTTCTCCATTTCCAATCAACGGAAAATGTGAGGATCAAATCCGCTGCCACCACCAATTTTAATAAATGTGTAAAAATACCAAAAAAAAAAAAAAAAAAAAAAACAAAAATGGGAGGCTAGTATAAAATAGAGTATTCAACCTAAGTGATGATTCTTGAAAGTAATCTGTTCTTGTTCATCAACCTTTGAAGATATAACAAAACAGAATTACAGGATAAAGAAACGAAGAAAAAAATGTAGCAATACAGATTAGAGACATACGTACAGAAACATAAACATCAGTCTGCTTAATTTCTTCCTTCTTGAGCCTCTAAGCAGCCATCTAAATGATCTATCTTCAAGCAACATAAAACCAGCTTCCCATGAGGCCCTGTTTCTTGCCAATACCTATCCACTCTGTACAAGCCATCATAAACATAAGCTATAACTAGCTTACCTCAAGGCTATGGTTCTTTCCGTCTTCAGATAACAAGAACGGGAGTCATGGTTGATATACTATTCTCTAACGCCTAATTTCCTCTATCGAGCTTCTGATCTTTGGGTTGTTTATTCTTCACAACAATGTTTCCCCGTGTCTAGAGTATATGAAAACGTCAGCATTTTGCTTATCACCAGCATAAACTCCAGAATCGATAATACTATTTGCAAACATTTCTTGACATGTTAGGTTTTGAACGAATTTAGCAAAAACCTGAGAAGAGGAGGGTCGTTTTTTATTTAATGTAGTAATTATAATTAAATAAATAATGTTTTATCTCGAAAATTAAATAATTTACCAAAATATTAAGCCTCGAGATGTGGGGTCCAATTTGGTGGGGATCGCTATGCCACCTCTATTTTCTTTATCCTAGGTGTACTGCTTAGTAAAGCAAACGGTAGGTCATAGACCGGAGTAGACAAATTCTCCGAATTAAAATCTAGATTTTAATTTAAATCAAAGTCAACAATCAATTTTAACTACATATTTAATGCAGGGCTGCCTCTGAGATTTTGGATGCCCTGTATGATATTTTATAATGATGTCCATTTCATGTAATAAAAAATTATATTAAGAAAAAAATAATATTATTTCACTCTTCAATTTAATTATTTGGATTTTTGGCCCCTTATTGTCTTGTTGAGTTGGTAATTTGTTTAATGAAGTTGATTGTGCACTTGGGAATGGGCCGGTAAAATAGATATTTTAAAATTTTTTTTTTCTTCCGAAAGCAAGATAGTATAAAATTAGAAAAAGTAAATAATTTGTTCAATAATATATTGAATTAAAAAAGTATTAACATAATACAAATTTTTTTTAACCTTTTTTCTTTCTTTCATAAATATTTTTCCCTTTAACCTAACATAATAATAAAAAATATTTTCAATATATAATTATACATGTATACACACCTATAACAAATTTTTTTTAGTGCTCCTACAATGCTGAGACGTATACAACAAACTACTGTATGGACTTGTCTTTTGTCTTTTACCGATAGATAGAAAGCTACCTTAGCCCTTCTTCGCTTGGTCTCCATATAAAGGAGACCTTACGCTAGAAGGGAGAAAGAAGCTTTCTTTGGGTCTGCTTTCCTCGGGCTCCCTTTTTGGAGTACTATGCAGTCACTCAATTCGTGCATCTTCAGGGCCACTTTTGATTTCATGGGTTCCAAAACTTTTCAATAATACATTTCATTAATTTTTTTATCAAAATCTACTAAAAAAATTGATTTTAATCCCAACAAACAAGGGTTATATATATATATAATGTATTGTGCACATGCTTCTGAGCATGTTACGTGCAGGCACGGTGTGTGCGCATCATGGGTGAGGTCCGTGCTACTTTATAGAACTTTCTTATCAAAGAAATGTCCATTAACAATTTGAAGTTAAAAGTTGAATATATTATTATGAATAAGGTTGTGTGTACACTTTTTTTGTACACAGTTTGATATTGTAGACACAGCTGTGGGGTCTGTGATTATTTTAATCGTGGGCCCTATTTGTTGAATGTGAGATGAGTGTAAAAAAAATGTATTTGTAGCATTTCTTTATTATTATTGGAGCAAAGTCGGCTACAAATTTGGTTTTGTTTTTTATTTTTTTTATTTGTTGCAGTAAATTGCATATTGGACATGCACTCATTTGTTTTTCTTCTTACTTCTTCTTCACTTTCTTTTTTTTCCTCCTATCAAACATTAATTTCTCCCTTTCTCCATTTCCAATCGACGGAAAATCAGAGGATCAAATCCACTGCCACTCCCAATTTTAAAATCGAATGTATAAAAATACAAAAAAAAAAGGAAAAAGAAAAAGAAAAAGAAAAAGAAAAGAAAAACTGGCAAAAACTCTAGCTTGATTATTTAAGAATTGAAAACAAAACAAAAATGGGAGGCTAATAAAGAATAAATGATTCAACCTAAGTGATGATTCTTAAAAGTAATATTTTCTTGTTCATCAACCTTTCAAGATACAACAAAATAGAATTAGTGGATAGAGAAATGAAGGTACAAATGTCGCAATACAGATTAGAGACATACGTACAATAGCAGAAACATCAGTCGGCTTAATTTCTTCCTTCTTGAGCCTCTTCAAGGACTGAATAGCCATCTAAAATGAGCCATCTTCAAGCAATGAGCAGCCATCCTTCTTGAGCCTCTTCAAGCAATGAATTCTCCTGAACTCAAACATAAAACCCAGCTTCCCATGAGGCACTGTTTCTTGCCACCTATCCACTGTGTACAAGCCATCATAAACATAAGATGTGACTACTGACTTGCTTACCTGAATGCCATTGTTTATTTCCGTCTTCAGATAACACGAACGGGAGTCATTGTTGATATACTATTCTTTAACGCCAAATTTCTTTTCTCGAGCTTCTGATTGGGTTGTTTATTCTTCCCAACAATGTTTCCTCCATGTCCAGAGTTTATAAAGATGTCATCATTTTGCTTATCACAAGCATAAACTCCAGAATCAACAATACTATTTGTGAAATGATCCGTCTCGAATCACCCTAATGGATCCGACACGTGTCGTGTGCCGACAGTAGATACCAGTTAAGTACTAGACCCACCACCAAGCAACCATGACCTGCTTTGACCGTGACGAATTTTAAAAGAATTTTGACAGAGTTTCCTCTAAAATATGGACTAAAACACTTTATCAATAATCAATTTTCTCAAACATGAACATGTAATTTAATATAGTGTACATCAGCCCCTCCAAATAAAAACTATTCAAAATAAAATGCACTGGAATGAATTTTTACACTTCTATACAAACAAGAAGACTCCAAATACACAATATATACAAAAAATGCAGCAAACCCACAATATAAATACATTTTCTGACAAGAGATGTATGTATCCCAAAATATGAACTACATAAATTGATAAGATGAATCATACAAATAACGAATGTGTGGCTCAACTAGATAAATCAATATGCCCAATGCTGCTCAACTCAACTAGCTATGGCAGCGAGTTGAGCCAGGCCGGAGCCGGAGAAAAAAAGCTCAGGCTTGGGCTTTTTTTGGCCCCGAGCCGAGCTGGGCAGAGCCCGGCCAAAAAAAATAAGGCTCGGTCCGGGCCTTAGCGGGCCGAGCCGAGCCCACTCAGAATTTTTTTTTTTTTTTCTTTCCTTTTTTTTTAAATTTACATTTTTTTACTTAAAAGGCTCTGTAATTTTTTTTTTATTCAAGCTAAACACGGGCCGGCCAGGGCTTAGGCCGACGCCTCAAAATGGGGCTCGGCCCGAGCCTTGGCTCGGGCTTTTTTCGAGCCGAGCCCGGGCCATCCGAGTTTTCGGACTTAACTGCCACCCCTAAACTCAGCTACTATTTGATAAGAAAAAGGGTGACAAAATATATGAGCTTGTAACTCAATGAGTAGATAATTTTGCAAGTAAATATTCTATTTTCCATTTATTCAAACTTTCTGAAAACGCTTAAACTATTGCAACTTTAAAAATAATCTGAAAGCTGTCAATACTTTTAAAACTAAGCATAATGGAATCATAAAAACCTTTTTGTAAATTGCATAAACTAAATTCTGTATTCTGAAATCTGATAAGCTGTATAATACTGAAAAATCACACCAAAAAGGTACTCTGAATAGCCATACTCACGTATCGATTAATCTCGATGTACATGGCACGATTATTTAATTATGAAATCTATAATTATGAGATTTTGAAATTCTGGTCATACACACGCAGAGCGTCCAAAGGCTATATTCTGGTCATACACTATAGAAACACATTCACAATAGTGCAGAGCAGGTAAAATAATCATAACTTCTCATACGCTGTGGAAACACATTTACATCAGTGCACACTAGGGTAAAATCACCTGGGTACTTTCTCGTGATTTTTTAAAAATGACTTTAGATATACTGAATATTTAATATTGATATAACATGCTAGTGAAATAATTTTAACTGAACTAAATTTAACTTTAAAAATCTGACTATAAAATCCACTTTGTTCTAAAAATTATTCTGTCAAACCAAATGTACGAAATAATTAATTTTTGATCAAATATAAATTTAATAAATATAAATTTCTGAAAAATAAGTTTTTCTACTCACATAATACAAGCTTTTCCAAGCTTATGATGGTTAGTAAGCTTTCCCAATCTTTTCGTTATCACCTGAAATACTATACAAAATAACCAATTTAACTACTATCAAATCAAGAAACCTTTTATCTCTAATGATATAAAACACTACTAGAAAGGGACGCTTTAGTAACGGGATATTTCGTCTCTAATGGCTTGATTTCCGTTGCTAACAATGTTTACCAACGGAATCAATCTGTTGGTAATCTGATACTGATACCCCCGTGGCTAATTTACTGACGATTTCTTTGATCGTCGGTAAAATACCAACGAATTGAATTCGTCGCTAAATACCAACGGATTGAATCCGTCACTAATCAGCAACAAACTTCCTTCAAAATTTCTGTCGCTAATGTCATTTAAAATTTTTTTAAAAAATGTAAAAACTAACAAACAAACAATTTACATAAAATTTCCGTCACTAATGACATTCAATTTTCAATGTAAAGACTAACAAACAATTTACATAAAATTGCAAATCTTTAATTACATAATTTTTAAACTTCAAAACAACATGAAATGAAACTAAATTACAAGAATAATTCGTCCAACTATTGAAGATACTTGAGAGCATCAGGAATGACCATCCTCTTTGTCTTGTCATATGGTGGTGGGATACCCTCATAAACCTTCAAGCGAGCAAGTGAAGCTGCCCCTCGCTTTGTCTTGTCAGGAATCATCCTATAAAGGAGAACATGAACATCTCCATAAACACAAACAAATCCACAATTGTAGAGAGAGAGAGAGAGAGAGCTTACTTGTAGTTGTGGCTGAGATGTTCAAACATTGCACTCAGAGCTTCCATGAATGCCACAGAAAGTGTAGCCGCAGATGCAACATGCGAAGGAGAAGCTTCCTACAATCCAAATGACAGAAGAAACAAAATTGCAGTCAATAGCAAAAATTTGAAGGTGCAATAGTGATAAACTCAGAAATGGTATAACAAAGTCAAATGAGATCTCAAATTTTAATGTGTTGTTAAGATCAAAACATAGGTAACAACATGTTATTTCTCCTCTTCTATTTTGTTTTCACCATTGACCATGTAAGGAAAGGGAAAGGAAGTGAAGGATAATCTTGCCATTGAAGTAAAACAGTAAAACAGAAATGTCGAATTAAATAATTACGTTTTCAATTGGATGAATTTGTTCGTAGGGACCAAAGGATGATGGAATCTTATGCATCAAAAATCATAAAACAAAAGTGCAGTTTAACTGTATAAATGCATAGTTTTAACCACTGCAACAGTTAACCTGATCTGACAACAACTTTCGCATACAAATAACATTAATTTCTCCCAATCAAATCTATATCCATACCACTCTCTGCCTCTTCGGATTTTTGCATCTGGTGATTGAGCAGCCAATAGATACTGGGCGATCTCCAGCCAAAAGTGATGAAGGATGAAAAAAAAACAGTTACCATTATGAACATCGCTATTTTGAGCCAAAAAAATATCATGGGCTCGAAAATTTCATCCTCAAGCATATAGACAATTAAATACATGACAAACAATTTCCCATAAGAATCCAAAATAAATCACCAAATGAATATCAGAGTCCCATGTGCCCTATGACCAAACACAGGAACTGTAGCTAAGCATGAGCAGAGCTCTAGCTATTCAACTTTATCTTCAAAAAGTATCAATCCACAATTTATCCTAAAACAGAATTGAGAAAACTACAGAATATATAGAAATCAAAGTCGCGAGCAAAAGCCTAATTAATTTCGAATGAAAAGAATTAAACCCTATACCGTCAAAACAATAAATTCAAATTTAATTTAATAAAACATAAAAAAACCATAGATCTGAAATAAAACAACGAAAAATAGAAAAATACCTCAAATAAAAGCCGCAAAATCAAAATATCTTCGACTGCAATTGCAGTAGCTAGGGTTTTTCCCTCTCCTCTCTTCCTCAAACCGCTTCTCGAAGCGAATTGGACACGTACTCCTCGACTGAATACCGTCTCTCTTCTCACCTATTTATTGTTATAGATATATAGATAGAGAAATCTGAGGGTAATCTGGTGTGTGAAGAGTAGACTGATTTCGAATGCAGAGAATAAGCGGGAGGAGCGGGCTTAAGGGGTAGCTTAATAAGTGAATAAAATTGCTTTTCAAAATAGGAAAAAAAAAAAGTGAAGAAGACGAACCAGTCATAGTCGCTGTCGACGCCGATCGGTCCGGTGGAGCCTAGCACGCGAGGCCGCCCCCTGGCTCGGTGCTGTGTCCGTCTCTGGCATCGATGATTTGAGGGAAACTGGGGAGGCAGGGAGAGAGCGAGAGAGAGAAATGGAAGGTTATGGTTGGGTTGGGTTATTTCTTTTTCATTGTGTTAGAAGATATTTTGTGAATTTTAGACGCAAATCAAATTTTAGGTGGGAATTAAAACTTTTCGAGTTTTCAGACGGAATTTTTTTGTTGGTAACTATATAATATTTTTAAGATTTTACTTGAAATGTTTACCAACAGATTTTGACGTTGATATTTTATTTTATCATTTTTAATATTTTTTTCTAACGAAATCATTCGTTGAGAAATTTTGTTACTAAATTATTTAATTTATTATTTATTATTTTTAAATTTTTAGCGACGGATTAGTAACAAAATTGTACCAACGAAAGTCTTCCGTTGGTAATTCTGTCGTTAATTTAATATTTAGTTTTAATTAATAAAAAAGCAATAATTTGTGGCTAATTCGTTGCTAATCCGTTGGTATTAGCAACGGACGCCGTTTGTTGCCAAATTTCCGTTACTAAAACCTCCCTTTCTAGTAGTGAAACTTAAACTAATTTTCTCGATACTAGAGTAAATTTTCCAAAATTCCTTTAATTAGTTGGAGCTAATTCCACTTTCTAGTCCCTTTACTAATAACTTATTCATAAAACTACCTTCATCATAAGCAAAAAAAATTAATTACACCATTCAATCTAGTGAAAACTAGCACAAACAACTCAATCAACTTAAATTTCATCTTGCTCCATAAAATCATGCTTTCATTTGAATATTTCATCACCACAGCCATTTCTACTAATAATACTGATTCAAGAATCCCAAATAAGAATTCTAGGGTTTGCTCAATAGATATTACTTACTTTGATGTTAATTTCTGTAACACTCTGAATTTTAATTATTGCTGAATTTAATGTTGATAATTTAACAAATGAAATAGTCCATGTCTAGCCTTTTTGTCGTACTAAAGTCCAAAAAGTTGAAGTGATAAACGTAACCGACTTATTGCATAAATGCTTTATTTTGCTTACATGTACTTTTTATAATTCATCGTAAATTATTTGGGGCGAATATTTAAGTATTTTAGAAGTTAATAAAAATATATCATTATTATACTAATTGTGTAGCTCGTGCTAAATAACATAAATTAGTTCAAAAAGAAATACTATTGGACTAGTCATATTTGAGTTATTTTGATTGAAAAAAAAAGTATTCTAACTTCTATATTTTATTAATAAAAATTTATACACACACACACACACACGTGTATATTAACTATCAATTCAAACGTGTGTGTGTGTGTGTGTGTGTGTGTGTGTGTGTATAATATGTGAGAAGTGTTTTTTTTCCCTTTACCTATGCATTCCCACACATTAACACAAACTTGTTAAAATGAGGTATTATTTTATTTCATCAACCACATTCAAATATTTCACAAATAGGGTTCTCATATTCTTACAAACATTATACCCAATTTTAGTTATTGTCTCAATGAATAATTTTAGATTTTTTGATATCAATTGAGGAAAGAATACATAGTGCAAAATGATAAATTTTTATTTCTTGATATTTATATAAATTTTGGCATGAAATACTATAATGCCTGTGAATGTTAGTTGACCTAGCTGAAATCGAAATTTCTAACCACTTAATCCCATAAATCACCACAAATTAGGTTAGTTAGGTTAATTTAAATCAGCTTAGTATAAATGAGTTAGAATATAAACTCTTGATTTGATAAATTAGTTACCACATCAATTTAGATTGAAGCTAGACTAGGATAAGAATTGAGGGTCAATACTTAGTTTAAGACAATACTTGGACTCAACAAATTCACTTTATTATTTGTCACGATCTCTCTACTTGCGGAATCAATGGATAAGTTTTTCGCTTCATTGTAAGGGACTAGTTTATTTACTTTAGTATTTGTTGTTTAGTCTAGCTTTGATTTTGATTTTTTTTTTAAAGTTGATCTACTTGTTTTTCTAAGTTTCATTGAGAGAAAATTAAAGGAAAAAATAACTCAACAACAACATCCGATGGGGGGATCCAGAAATTAATGAAGCCGACATGTCTGAAGAAAATTTCTTCGCCATATCACGCTTTAAAATGAGGGAACTTGATGCATTTTTCGAAGCTCATGAGTATGTCTTGCCCTTGTAAGTATTATAGGGTATAGAATATTGAGTACATTACAATCCATAAGAGCAAACACACAATCCAAGATATGAGCAACACACAATTCTCTACTGGCCGGATTGTCAAATTATTGAAAAGCTACTACACCAGAAACTGCCTTTTGCAACATGCGAAAAACGTTGCATAGACCTTTTGCAGGGTTTGGGCGTGCGTTGCCGACTTTGATGTTGCCGTAGAGTGGACAGTTTTCGCAACGTGCATGCATTAAAGCTTTTATTCTTTCTTTTTTTTAAAATATTTTTTTGTCATCGTCGTAGATCATTTTATGTTTTTTTTTATTAATTTAACATTTTTCTACTTTTTTATAGCAATTTACGAAATTGACCTAGCAAAATTAAATATTTACACATTATGAAACATTTTTGAATTGCAAAAAAATAATACTTTCATTACGAATTTGAATCCATACACTTAAAATATAAACAAACTATTGAAATAAGATAAAACTCTCTTACACTCCTCTTAAAAAAATAAAATTACTTATATAAAATAAGACAAGTTAAAACTATAGTTTACGTACAAAATTAAATAAATAATAATAAAAAGAAGATGAAGTACATTAACCGAATCATCCCACTACAAGTGTCATTCCATCAACTTCCTCGTCTCTAGCGACTTGAACCCTGTAGAGATATCAAATATCATAAGCAAAATCAAATGAAGTTGCTATTGGAGTATTCCAAACTTGTAATATTAAGCAGCCAAGGTGGGAGCACTTTGATCAATGTGATAAAAATTAGGTTTACAACTAATGGCGGCCTCGTGCATCCAAGAGGGGACGGACAATTCCATGTGCTTGAGTTGATTGAAGGCAAGGGCTACAATTTGAGTATTCAAGATTTGGATTCGAGGACGAATCATTTCGAAGAGAGAGGAGATGATTGATCCAGGATAGGCCCCGCGTGATCTTAAGTGAAATGTTCATTGATAAGTGGTTAAGGGCGCATTCGAGGCTATTTGGGGTTAACAAAAGTCACATGAACTAATTATTCAAGCAATGGAAGAAGAGCTAAGTTTCTGTCTCATATTGAGACCCTTTTTGACATGGTAAATGATCAAATTGAAAGATTATATATGAAAAAAAGTTGTAGATCTTTAAGTAATCTTTCTAATACACTTTGAATCACTTCAATCGGATATCGATAGAGAAAGTTATGACCAAAATATCGAAAAACTATCTGACGAGTCTGTCTAACCCAACTCGTAAATCCGGACGTCCGATTTTTCGTCCGGATTGACAGAGAAATTTTTCCGTTTCCTCGTTTTTTCATTATTTTAACTAGAATTTGTTATTTTTGGTAGTTTTCTTATTCTAGGACTCTAAATTTCGTATTTTTTTCCATATTGTCTTAGTTTAGTATAAATAGGATTTTTATTTTCATTGTAAGGGGGACTTTGATTATAAAATTGATTTGAGAATTATCTCTTCATGGTTTTTCCATGAATTTACCGAACTGATCAAATATTATGTACTATTTGTGGCATTCAAAACATCGGGTCGTGAGTTCTTCAATTTGTAAGCAATGAGTTCATTGCATCATCATTATCTTTGAGTTTCTTGTTTCATTTTGTTGGATTCAAAATCCAAAACAATTCCGGATGAGTTGTCGACTCTTTTTGATCAAGAGTCGCTGGTTTAATATACCTTCGGTTGCTTGGTTCAACGTTTAGAGATTAAATCCTAAACCTTGGTCGTATTTGGACGTTCTTGGATCCGATTCATTCTCCTGTGGGTTCGATCGCATTCATACTAATCGGGTTCGCGTCCGGTGGTATCAGAGTTTGACTTCAAAATAATCAAGGTTATATCTTTTATTACTTTTGAGTATTGTGTTTTTTCTTTCTTTTATTGTTTTTTGTGTTCTTGTGTCCAATAACAGTTTTTGAGTCTTTAATCCAGAAAATTTTCAAAAAAAATTTCAAAGTTATTTTTTGTACTCTTTAACGGTCCGAATTAAATTTCGTTTGTTTCGTTGGTTTTCTATTCGAAAATGCCCTAGTAAAAAAAAATTATTATTATAATGAAAATTTTCAGTATCAATTAAATTGTCAATTTGTTGAGTAAAAAAAAAGAGGTACTATTCACGGGGTGCTGTTGACGTCCGAGATTTAGAAAAAATTTTTTTTTTTTGACTTCTTGGAAATTATCTAATATCATGTCATCTATCTTAATTTCAAAATCCCTTTGTGTTCAACCCAATCCAAATTCAAGAACCACTTTCTTGATTTAAATTATTCACTCATCTAAATTATCCAACTATTCCCTTGAGTCAAAATTCAATTTTGTCGGGTCAAATCCAACTCAAGAACCACTTTCTTGAATCTATCAAAAAAATTCAATCACAAGTTGTCCAGTTCAATTTCCTTTGAGTCACATCCCAACTGGAATCAATTCAACATGTTTGAAGGGCAGTGTATGAATTATTTTGGATATGGTGTTGATAGGAGTATAAAAATGATAATTCTACAATTTAAGGGTAGGAATGATCCCGATGCATATTTGGTATGGGAAGAAAATGTAGAATTGAGATTTGGTTGTCATGACTATTTGGAGGAGAGAAAATTAAAGTTAGTTGTTAACACTTTTGTGGATTATGCAACTATTTGGTGAGATCAGTTGACAAAATCTAGGCGAATGAATGGTGAGAGACGTATTGAAACTTGGGGTTGAGTTGATGAATATTATGAGAAAGCGTTATGCGCCTAATCATTTTTGTAGGAAAGATTGGTGTGATCCGGAATTTCGAGATGAGCCTAGAAGATATAGTGGAGTTGGGTATTCGAGGGAAGAGAAAATACCGTTTTTGAGGCATGTTGGTAGTACGTCAAGCAGAAGGACTATATTCGATTATGAGCGTGACCTCTCAGAGCTTCCAACTTAATTAGTCACAGGGAGAAACAAAGGAGCTCGAGAGAACATAGTAAGGTGGTTAATTGTAAGAAAAAAGAAGAGATGCTACAAAAGAGTAAAAAGGGAAGTTGAGAGTGAATATCCAGAAGGGAAGGTGGAATTACAAAAAGAAATTGAAGAAGAATTTTTGGCGGGGAAGAAAGAGTTGGAAGTGAGCTCAAATGAAAAAGAGACTGAAGTTGAGGAGACTGTAGTGAAAACTAACAATTCCCTCCCTATTTTGAATATTTCTGTTTTGCGGGTTACTGAAAATTTTGATTCTAAAACACACTCCTACTGGAATACCACCCTATCCAGGAATTAAGCTTCAGTTGGATTTTTCTTATTTGGAGAAAATTGACTTTATGATTCATGAGGAGACGAAGGAGTTTCAAATGCACCGGAGGAATTACATTTGCGGAGGGTTGACTGAAAAACATGAATTGAGGGACAACGTTGACACATTGGAATTAACATTGTCACAAGTGCTAGGGCCAAGTAAAGCAAGGAGAAGGCACAGTTATTCATCAGATAAAGTTGCTATTGGAGCATTCAAAACTTGTAATATTGAGCAGCCAAGGCGGGAGCACTTTGATCAATGTGATGAAGATTGGGTTTACAACTGATGGCGGCGTATTCGAGGCCGAAAGAGGTCCAAGTTGCATCCAAGAGGGGACGGACCATTCCATGTGCTTGAATTGATTGGAGGCAAGGGTTACAATTTGAGCATTTAAGGTTTGGATTCGAGGACGAATCATTTTGAAGAGAGAAGGCATGATATGATCCAGGATAAGCCCCGCATGATCTTAAGTGAAATGTTCATTGATAAGTGGTTAAGGGCGCATTCGAGGCTATTTGGGGTTAATGAATGTCACATGAACTGATGATTCGAGCAATGGAAGAAGAGCTAAGTTTCTGTCTCATATTGAGACCCATTTTTGACATGGTGAATGATCGAATTGGAAGATTATATCTGAAGAAAAGTTATAGATCTTTAAGTAATCTTTTCAACACACTTTGAATCACTTCAATCAGAAGTCGATAAATAACGTTATGACCAAAATATTGAAAACTGTTTGGCGGGTCTGTCTAACCCGACGCGTAAATTCGGACGTCCGGATTGACAGATAAATTTTCCTGTTTCCTCGTTTTTTCATTATTTTAATTAGAATTTGTTATTTTTGGTAGTTTTCTTATTCTAGAACTCTAAATTTCGTATTTTTTTCCATATTGCCTTAGTTTAGTATAAATAAGATCTATATTTTCATTGTAAGGGGGACTTTGATTATGAAATTGATTTGAGAATTTTCTCTTCATGATTTTTCCATGAATTTACCGAACTGATCAAATATTATGTACTATTTGTGACGTTCAAAATATCGGGTCGTGAGTTCTTCAATTTGTAAGCAATGGGTTCATTGCATCATCATTATCTTTGGGTTTCTTGTTTAATTTTGTTGGGTTCAAAATCCAAAAAAATTCTGGATGAGTTGTCGACGCTTTGTGATCAAAAGTCGCTGGTTTAATATACATTCGGTTGCTTGGTTCAACGTTTAGAGATTAAATCCTAAATCTTAGTCGTATTTGGACGTTCTTGGATCCGATTCATTCTCCTGTGGGTTCGATAACGTTCGTACTAATCGGGTTCGCGTCCGGTGGTATCAGAGTTTGACTTCAAAATAATCAAAGTTATATCTTTTATTGCTTTTGAGTATTGTGTTTTTTTTTCATTGTTTTTCGTGTTCTTGTGTCCAATAATAGTTTTTGAGTCTTTAATCCAAAAAATTTCCAAAAAAAATTTCAAAGTTGTTTTTTAGACTCTTTTACGGTCCAAATTAAATTTCGTTTGTTTCGTTGGTTTTCTATTCGAAAATGCCCTAGTAAAAAAAAATTTATTTTTATAATGAAAATTTCCAGTATCAATTAAATTGTCAATTTGTTGAGTAAAAAAAAAAGAGGTACTATTCACGGGTACTGTTGACGTCCGAGATTTAAAAATAATAATTTTTTTTTTTTGATTACTTGGAAATTATCTAATATCATGTCATCTATCTTAATTCCAAAATCCATTTGTGTTCAACCCAATCCAAATTCAAGAACCACTTTCTTGATTTAAATTATTCACTCATCTAAATTATCCAACTATTCCCTTGAGTCAAAATTCAATTTTGTCGTGTCAAATCCAATTCAAGAACCACTTTTTTGAATCTATCAAAAAAATTCAATCACAAGCTATCCAGTTCAATTTTCTTTGAGTTACATCCCAACTGGAATCAATTCAACATGTTTGGAGGGCAGTGTATGAATTATAATCGATATGGTGTTGATAGGAGTATAAAAATGACAATTCTACAATTTAAGTGTAGGAATGATCCCGATGCATATTTGGTATGGGAAGAAAATGTAGAATTGAGATTTGGTTGTCATGACAATTTGGAGAAGAGAAAATTAAAGTAGCTGTTAACACTTTTGTGGATTATGCAATTACTTGGTGAGATCAGTTGACAAAATCTAGGCGAATGAATGGTGAGACACGTATTGAAAGTTGGGGGTGAGTTGAGGAATATTATGAAAAAGCATTATGCGCCTAATCATTTTTGTAGGAAAGATTGGTGTGATCGGGAATTTCGAGATGTGCCAAGGAGATATAGCGGAGTTGGATATTCGAGGGAAGAGAAAATACCATTTTTGGGGCATGCTGGTAGTACGTCAAGCAGAAGGACTATGTTCGATTATGAGCATGACCTCTCAGAGCTTCCAACTTAATTAGTCACAGGGAGAAACAAAGGAGCTCGAGAGAACATAGTAAGGTGGTTGATTGTAAGAAAAAAGAGATGCCACAAAAGAGTAAAAGGGAAGTTGAGAGTGAACATCCAGAAGGGAAGGTGAAATTACAAAAAGAAATTGAAGAAGAATTTTCGGAGGAGAAGAAGGAGTTGGAAGTGAGCTCAAATGAAAAAGAGACTGAAGTTGAGGAGACTGTGGTGAAAACTAACAATTCCCTCCCTATTTTGAATATTTCTGTTTTACAGGTTACTGAAAATTTGATTCCAGAACACACTCCTACTGGAATACCACCCGATCCAGGAATTAAGCTTCAGTTGAATTTTTCTTATTTGGAGAAAATTGACTTTATGATTCATGAGGAGATGAAGGAGTTTCAAATGTACTGGAGGAACTACATTTGCGGAGAGTTGAATGAAAAACATGAATTGAGGGACAACGTTGACACATTGGAATTAACATTGTCACAAGTGCTAGGGCCAAGTAAAGCAAGGAGAAGACACAGTTATTCATCAGATGAAGTTGCTATTGGAGCATTCAAAACTTGTAATATTGAGCAGCCAAGGTGGGAGCAGTTTGATCAATGTGATGAAGATTGGGTTTACAACTGATGGCGGCGTATTCGACGCCAAAAGAGGTCCAAGTTGCATCCAATAGGGGACGGACCATTCCATGTGCTTGAATTGATTGGAGGCAAGGGTTACAATTTGAGCATTTAAGGTTTGGATTCGAGGACGAATCATTTTGAAGAGAGAAGGCATGATACGATCCAGGATAAGCCCCGCATGATCTTAAGTGAAATGTTCATTGATAAGTGGTTAATGGCGCATTCGAGGCTATTTGGGGTTAATAAATGTCACATGAACTGATGATTCGAGCAATGGAAGAAGAGCTAAGTTTCTGTCTCATATTGAGACCCATTTTTGACATGGTGAATGATCGAATTGGAAGATTATATCTGAAGAAAAGTTATAGATCTTTAAGTAATCTTTTCAACACACTTTGAATCACTTCAATCAGAAGTCGATAAATAACGTTATGACCAAAATATTGAAAACTGTTTGGCGGGTCTGTCTAACCCGACGCGTAAATTCGGACGTCCGGATTGACAGAGAAATTTTCCTGTTTCCTTGTTTTTTCATTATTTTAATTAGAATTTGTTATTTTTGGTAGTTTTCTTATTCTAGAACTCTAAATTTTGTATTTTTTTTTTCCATATTGCCTTAGTTTAGTATAAATAGGATCTGTATTTTCATTGTAAGGGGGACTTTGATTATGAAATTGATTTGAGAATTTTCTCTTCATGATTTTTCCCTGAATTTACCGAATTGATCAAATATTATGTACTATTTGTGGCGTTCAAAACATCGGGTCGTGAGTTCTTCAATTTGTAAGCAATGGGTTCATTGCATCATCATTATCTTTGAGTTTCTTGTTTAATTTTGTTGGGTTCAAAATCCAAAAAAATTCTGGATGAGTTGTCGACGCTTTGTGATCAAGAGTCATTGGTTTAATATACATTCGGTTGCTTGGTTCAACGTTTAGAGATTAAATCCTAAACCTTGGTCGTATTTGGACATTCTTGGATCCGATTCATTCTCTTGTGGGTTCGATAACGTTCGTACTAATCGGGTTCGCGTCCGGTGGTTTCAGAGTTTGACTTCAAAATAATCAAAGTTATATCTTTTATTGCTTTTGAGTATTGTGTTTTTTCTTTCTTTCATTGTTTTTCGTGTTCTTGTGTCCAATAACAGTTTTTGAGTCTTTAATCCAAAAAATTTCCAAAAAAAATTTCAAAGTTGTTTTTTGGACACTTTAACAGTCCGAATTAAATTTCGTTTGTTTCATTGGTTTTCTATTCGAAAATGCCCTAGTAAAAAAAAAAATTTATAATGAAAATTTCCAGTATCAAATAAATTTTCAGTTTGTTAAGTAAAAAAAAAAAGAGGTACTATTCACGGGTACTGTTGACGTCCGAGATTTAAAAATAATAATTTTTTTTATTACTTGGAAATTATCTAATATCATGTCATCTATCTTAATTCCAAAATCCATTTGTGTTCAACCCAATTCAAATTCAAGAACCACTTTCTTGATTTAAATTATTCACTCATCTAAATTATCCAACTATTCCCTTGAGTCAAAATTCAATTTTGTCGTGTCAAATCCAATTCAAGAACCACTTTCTTGAATCTATCAAAAAAATTCAATCACAGGCTATCCAGTTCAATTTTCTTTGAGTTACATCCCAACTGGAATCAATTCAACATGTTTGAAGGGCAGTGTATGAATTATAATCGATATGGTGTTGATAGGAGTATAAAAATGAAAATTCTACAATTTAAGAGTAGGAATGGTCCCGATGCATATTTGGTATGGGAAGAAAAGGTAGAATTGAGATTTGGTTGTCATGACAATTTGGAGAAGAGAAAATTAAAGTTAGCGGTTAACACTTTTGTGGATTATGCAATTACTTGGTGAGATCAGTTGACAAAATCTAGGCGAATGAATGGTGAGAGACGTATTGAAACTTGGGGGTGAGTTGAGGAATATTATGAGAAAGCATTATGCGCCTAATCATTTTTGTAGGAAAGATTGGTGTGATCGGGAATTTCGAGATGTGCCTAGGAGATATAGTGGAGTTGGATATTCGAGGGAAGAGAAAATACCATTTTTGGGGCATGCTGGTAGTACGTCAAGCAGAAGGACTATGTTCGATTATGAGCATGACCTCTCAGAGCTTCCAACTTAATTAGTCACAGGGAGAAACAAAGGAGCTTGAGAGAACATAGTAAGGTGGTTGATTGTAAGAAAAAAGAATAGATGCCACAAAAGAGTAAAAAGGGAAGTTGAGAGTGAACATCCAGAAGGGAAGGTGAAATTACAAAAAGAAATTGAAGAAGAATCTTTGGAGGGAGAAGAATGAGTTGGAAGTGAGCTCAAATGAAAAAGAGACTGAAGTTGAGGAGACTGTGGTGAAAACTAACAATTCCCTCCCTATTTTGAATATTTCTGTTTTACAGGTTACTGAAAATTTGATTCCAGAACACACTCCTACTAGAATACCACCCGATCCAGGAATTAAGCTTCAGTTGAATTTTTCTTATTTGGAGAAAATTGACTTTATGATTCATGAGGAGACGAAGGAGTTTCAAATGTACTGGAGGAACTACATTTGCGGAGAGTTGACTGAAAAACATGAATTGAGGGACAACGTTGACACATTGGAATTGATATTGTCACAAGTGCTAGGGCCAAGTAAAGCAAGGAGAAGACACAGTTATTCATCAGATGAAGTTGCTATTGGAGCATTCCAAACTTGTAATATTAACCAGCCAAGGTGTGAGCACTTTGATCAATGTGATGAAGATTGGGTTTACAACTGATGGCGGCGTATTCGAGGTCAAAAAAGGTCCAAGTTGCATCCAAGAGGGGACGGACCATTCCATGTGCTTGAGTTAATTGGAGGCAAGGGTTACAATTTGAGCATAAGGCTTGGATTCGAGGACCAATCATTTCGAAGAGAGAGGTGATGATATGATCCAGGATAAGCCCCGCATGATCTTAAGTGAAATGTTCATTGATATGTGGTTAAGGGCGCATTCGAGGCTATTGGTGTTAATAAATGTCACATGAACTGATGATTCGAGCAATGGAGAAGAGCTAAGTTTTCTGTCTCATATTGAGACCCATTTTTGACATGGTAAATGATCGAATTGGAAGATTATATCTGAAGAAAAGTTGTAGATCTTTAAGTAATCTTTTCAACACAGTTTGAATCACTTCAATCGGACGTCGATAAATAAAGTTATGACCAAAATATTGAAAAATGTTTGGCGGGTCTGTCTAACCCGATGCGTAAATTTGGACGTCCGAATTTTTCATCCGAATTGACAGAGAAATTTTTTCTGTTTCCTCATTTTTTTTTTCATTATTTTAATTAGAATTTTTTATTTTTGGTAGTTTTCTTATTCTAAGACTCTAAATTTCGTATTTTTTTTTCCATATTGCCTTAGTTTAGTATAAATAGGAACTTTATTTTCATTGTAAGGGGGACTTTGATTATGAAATTGATTTGAGAATTTTCTCTTCATGGTTTTTCCATGAATTTACCGAACTGATCAAATATTATGTACTATTTGTGGCGTTCAAAAGATCAGGTCGTGAGTTATTCAATTTGTAAGCAATGGGTTCATTGCATCATCATTATCTTTGAGTTTCTTGTTTCATTTTGTTGGGTTCAAAATCCAAAACAATTCCGGATGAGATGTCGAGGCTTTGTGATCAAGAGGTCGCTGGTTTAACATACTTTTGTTGCTTGGTTCAACATTTAGAGATTAAATCCTAAACCTTAGTTGTATTTGGGCGTTCTTGGGATCCGGTTCATTCTCCTGTGGGTTCGATAGCATTTGTACTAACCGGGTTCGCGTCGTATAGGTTAGGATTTAATTGGATCAATAAAGAGTTTAAATGAGCCAAGATACAAGAGCCGTCCAATAGGTAAATATATATGGGCCGTGCATATCATTAATTTCTTGTGCTACTTCCAACAATCTACGTTATTTTTGGGTCGAGTATTTGGATTTGGTTGTTGGTAATCAAATTCCCCATTGACCAAGACTTGTGAAAATATATTTCGACATTTAAATAACTTTCGGGATTTATTGGGTATCAAAATCCAACAATGATGAAAGAAGTGAGGGAAAGGTGAGAAGTGAAGGGCTATTTCTTATTTTAGGGTATTATTTATTAAAATTAAATAATTTTCTTTTTATCTCAAAAGTAAAATAATTTGTCAGTATATGATGTGTCATTTTTGAAATTCCAAATACTAATAAAGTAAAACTTACTAGCATGCTTCTAACCGAGTTCTAAGCTTTAGAACTTAATTGAAATCCGAAGAAATGAGTGGTTGAATTACTTGTCTTTGTTGCTTGCTCTCTGAAGTACTCCTCTTTTGATCAGAAACTCGATCACAATGGAAAGAGATTGATATCCTCAATCCAAAAACCAACTTTGAGATGTTAGTTTAGAAAAATCAAGTCACAACCTTCATATATTCTACCCACACTCTATTTACCTGAATTTTGCTTTTCATATTCATGTTTGTGGAGTTGTGAGAGTTATATGGAAGTTGTGGGTGGTGGAGATTAAATTTCAAATTTAAACTTCAACTCCTCCCTCCGAACAAATCTTCATCCAATTCAGGTCGGGTCAACTCACATGGGCAACCTATTTTATACCAACATAAACTATGTATCGTGAAACGTATGTACATGTTACATGTAGGCACGGTGTGTGTGACCTATGTGTGAGGTGCATGCTACTTTCTATAATATTCTAGTTTTACTTCTCTAATAATTGCTGGTAGTAGAAATTTAAATATACAAGTTCCTATTGAGGCAAAGATCATAATAGATCCTAAGCATGTATTCCATAGACACAGAGTATATACTATGTCATTAACTATGATCTTGAACTTTTGAAACTTAATGAAAGATCCTTGAGAAGTGAGAACTAGGATCCGCACCATTCTTAGACTAATCTCTAGCCCAAGTAAAATTGAAAGAATGAGACCTTGTTGGGTTTTGATACCCAATAAATCTCGGACAATAATGTTAAATTGTTTTAGATTATATTTCGTAGGCCTTGACTGATGAGTGAAATATTTATCAACCAATCAATTCATATACTCGACCCGAAAAACAACATGGGCTACTAGTAGCAACTTAACTTTGTTAATGTTGCATTGACCCAAATTCACTTATATGATGACTTCTTGTGTCTTAGCCCACTATCTAGTTTCTTGGCCCACTACTTTGTATCTTGGCCCAAATAGGTGATATAACCTAAACTATATATTGACCTTTATATTGTGTTGAAGCCGTGTGTTTTTCCATTGTGTTGAGAAGAAAACAAATCGAGGCTACGTTTTCTCTTGCTCCATCGTGACTGCCATCTTTCTCTTCTCTTTGCCTTTGTGGCTTTGTAAATCACCACCACCCCTTTGTATTTCTTTGTGGGTAAAAAAGCAAGGAAGCAACTATAAGTGAATAGAGTGTGGGTTTGTTGTTGGATTGGTTGGTTGATATGGATTGGTAAGTTCAACTGAACTTGAAATCCACAAGTCGAAAAACAATTATGCTATACTTGGTATCAGAGCAAGGTTGGTGGTGGATTTCCAGCCAAAAACTAACCAGAAACTGATGGGAACCGGACCAAGAACAAGATTGGGAACCCATGGACAAGGTGAATCCAACCCAATAAAACTATAAATCACGTTGCGCAAAGAGCAACCCGACCAATTGTTCGACTCGTACCAAGAACCGAGATTCCACTCGAGAAATCCGACCCGTTGATTACCTGGAACAAGAACCGTGAAGTGAGAATGCCACAATAGAATTGCGAAACATTTTGATAAGTTCGAAATTAGAACTTTAAACCACCAAGAATATGGAGGAATTAAAACTCTCAAAGTTGTATAAATCTCAAATAATAATGTTAAAGGTCCTTACAAGAATGAATTAAGAAATTATTTATACTATTGCTAAAATAACTAGGAAAACCATGCATAATCTCCAAAACATGGTAAAATATCAATAAAATTTGAATTTTAAGAAAATTAGGATTCTCACCAAAAATAGGAAAATTTTCCCAAAAATTTTGAACCAAGTGGTCGCTTTGTTATCGATTATCGCTGCCTGAAATTCCAGTAACTGCCTGGGCGGTCGCTCGCCTATTTCTTTTGAGCGATCGCCTAGAAGCCCGATTTGCATCATTCTTTGATCGCTTGTATCGTGTTTATCCAATTAGTTCTGGCATTCGACCCCTTCATCAAAATTGTTCCTTGGCATGTTTCTCCATCATGTTGTGCCCCATTCGTCAAACAAGCAATTGTATGGTCTTTATTGATCCCTCGAAGATTCAATCCCAACTTTGATTCCTTTTCAACATTCGCCAAAACATTGTGAGTTTGTGACGCCACCCGGATCATATCATCCTCTCCCCCATTCGAAGGGATTCGACCTCAAATCCGACCCTGCACCAAACGAAGCAACATTAGCAACGTCAAAAATGTCAACAATCACAAACTTACCCAAAAGAAACAAGCCGTATCCATCAATTTCGCGCATAGCAAGGAAATGTAAAGGTCCTCATTTTCTAGGATGTAGCTGGAACCTCCTTTGAATTCACATCCACATAGTAAGTATGTTCACCAACTATCATCACCTGGATGAAATAAGACTCGACTCAACAGCATAAGAATCACCTGTCTTTCATCAAGGCCACTATTAATACCAATACATAATGTCATTAAATGGAACAATGTTGGTAGATTTAAACCAATTGTTAAATGAACATGTGGAGTGGAAATAGTAGATATTAAACTTACTCCCATCACATTCCATAAATCCAACATATCGAGATAGAAATTCAAACACTCTTGCCTACAATTCCCAATAATACAACCCAATTGCCTAGCACATATGATTAATTCGGTGTGACATGCTAGAACTTCACGACTTAGAAAACGTATATCATAGACAAGTAAGAATTTTTCCATAAACGCATGTGACATCGGGCTGACTACACTCATAGAATTATTACAAGCATTTTCATGTACTAAAGCAAATATTCCATGTGAAGATCTATTCCAACACGCTAGCTCATAGTCTAACATAGGCATAGAGATTTGATACGTTACCTTGGCGTGAGTACATCCATTTTCACTATTACTCACCAAATTCTCCATGTGCCTTATACCAAATGGATAGTCAATGTATGGCGCCCCGCTAATTATCCCGCCATGTATCAAGTTCTTGAATTCCTGCAAAGGAGAAATATCCAAATTAGGGAAGGGATTGTTAGCTCTCACTAAGGCCATCTCACACTCGACTTTTCTCGCATACAAGCTCACATTGAAATTTTCTCTCACTTCTCTCTTTTGTAGCTCTACTCCTTTTTTCTTACTCTCAGCCACCTTACTTTCTTCTCTCATGCTCTCTTTTTTTCGCTCTTTATTTTTGTTTTTTCGCTCACTTTTCAGTTTTAATTGGTCCTCATGAACCTGCTGTGGTGTCAACGGAACAAGAGTAATGATCCTTCCACCATTCACAAAGTTATATCTATTAGTAAATCCATCATGCTCCACCTTTCTATCGTATTGCAATGGCCTTCCTAACAAGAGATGCCCTGCATGTATTGAAACCACATCGCATAACACCTCATTACTATACCGCCCAATGCTAAAGTTCACCAAGGCCCTCCTGGTAACCCGAACCTCTCTACAACTATTCAGCTACTCCAGTTTATAGGGTTGTGTTTGCCTCATAAGAGGTAAACTCAACTCTCCTACAAGGGTCGTACTAACCACATTTGTACAACTTCTTCCATCTATAATCAAATTGCACACTTTATCCCTAATGTGACACCTAGTGTGAAATAAATTCTCCTATTGTTGCTCTTCTTCATCCACATTCACGTGTGTAGTAAGAGCACGCATCACCACTAATGATTCCCCAATCGGGTACTCTACACAAGTTTCACCCTTAATATCCTCCAAACCAAGCAAATTGTCACTCTCACTCTCACTCCATCGTCCGACTCAATCTCTCCATTCTCCCTAAGGATCATCATCCATCGATTTGGACACTGTGAAGCAATATGCCCCGCACCCAAACACTTAAAACATCTAATATCTCTCGACCTACCAATTTGAGACTCGATGTTTGGTTTATTTTTATTCACCTCCTCCTTAACCTTAGGCACCTCAACATTTTCCTTAGTCACCGTCTGATCATTCCTATCACCACCACTTCATTTTCGTCTAAGTTGTCTCTCTATTTTCATATCTACATGCACTAAGTCCTCTAATTCCACATATGCTGCAACTCTACTATATTGGCAATATCCCTATTTAGCCCATTCAGAAACCTAGTCATGGTAGCCTCCCGATCCTCCTCTATGTTTGCTCTAATCATTGTCACCTCCATTTCCTTATAGTAATCATCCACACTCTTAGACCCCTGAGAAAGAGTTTGTAATTTTAGATGCAGATCCCGGTAATAATGTCCCGGTACAAACCACTTCCTCATACAAGTCTTCAACTCTTCCAACGTCTCAATTGGCCTATCTGAATTTCTCCTACGACTAGTCGTCAACTGATCCCACTAGATAATGGCATAATGAGTGAATTCTACTGTTGCTAACTTCAACTTCTTCTCCTCCGAGTAATTATGGCAATCAAAGACTAGTTCCACCTCCTTTTCCCACTCTAAGTAAACCTCAGGATCATTACGACCTTGAAAAACTGGAATATTCAATTTGATGTTTCCTAAATTCCTATCAACCCTTCGATCAAAACTATCTCCTCTATTCCTTATTCGTTCCAAATCACCTTCCAAATAAAAATTGTCACTCCTTATGCTCATCGCCTCGTATTCCTCATCAAATTCAGCCATAAGATTCTGCCCTTGCCTATCTCCTCTACCCCCATGAAGAACCCTTCGGGGCGTCCCTCGCTGCTGACTCTCAATCAATGTTTTGTGCCTAGCTACAACGCTTCTTCTTCATATTTATTCATATTTTCATCCATGTATATAAATATATTTGCAACTACTTAAAAATTCAGAAACTAATAAAAATGAAGAACAAGAAAGCGAAAAAAGTTACTTCATGTGTTTGCACTCGTGTATCACTCGAATTTAGCTTTTACCTGATATTGAGTTCACCCTATTGCCTTTTATTGCTTGTCCTCATTTCTCAATGGTTCGAAAAATAACCGATCTCAGTCAAATGGATTGCAATTCTCGCAGCGACCACCACCACAAGTACAAGTTTTGGGTAATCAACACAATTTGCACAGACTAAAGTAACAGACTCAATTCAAGAAGAAAAACAAACTGACTCAAATTCCTATTTTCTTTTTGCTTTGTTGCCTCTAAACGTTCAACCAATATAGAGACTCTCCCCTTTTTTTGTCTCTGTTTTTTATTTATTTATGGAATTCACTAAACCAACTAAACAAAGAATCTAGAGGCAATTAAACAATTACAATTATACAAGAATAATGACTCTAACTCAAGAAAATAAAAAACTGAATTTTTTTAACAGTGAACAGTAATCGTACGATGAACAGTACGATTTTTTTAATTATTTTTTTTTTGCAAAAAATGAAAATTAATAAACAAAAATTAAAAATGATAGATGACATGAATTATAAAACTATGTTCTTATACCACCTGATGGGAACTCGACCAAGAACAAGTTTGGGTACCCACGAACAAAATGAATCCAATCCAAGAAAGCAAGAAATCATACCGTTCAAAGAGCAAACCGATCCGTTGTTCGACCCGTACCAATAATCGAGATTTCATGCGAGAAATTTGACTCGTTAATTACCTGGAACAAGAACCGTGAAGTGGGAACGTCAAAAAAAGATTACGAAACATTTTGATAAGTTCAAAATTAGAACTTTAAACACCAAAAACATGGAGGAATTAAAACTCTCAAAGTTGTATAAATCTCAAATAATAATATTGTCAAAGGTCCTTACAAGAATGAATTAAGAAACAATTTATACTAACGCTAAAATACCTAGGAAAACTATACATAATCTCCAAAACATGGTAAAACAACAATAAAATTAGAATTTTAAGGAAACTAGGATTCTCGCCAAAAATTGAAAATTCGCCCAAAATTTTGTGTCAAGCGATCGCTTGGTTTTCGATTTTCGCTGTCTGGAATTCTCGGTAACTGCCTAAATGGTCGCTCACCTATTCCTTCTAAGCGATCGCTTAGAAGCCTGATTTGCCTCCTTCTTCGATCGCTTGTATCGTGTTGATCCAATTGGTTCCGGCCTTCGACCCCTCTATCAAAATTGTTCCTCGGCATGTTGTCTCCATCATGATATGTCCCATTCGTCGAACAAGCAATTGTATGGTCTTTATTGATCCCTCGAAGATTCAATCCCGACTTTGATTCTTTTCCAACATTTGCCAAAACATTGTGAGTTTGTGACGCCACCCGAGATCACATCAGAAACAAAGAAGAAAATTGTCTAGATTTTGAAAACGTTTGGCCAGAGCTTTCAACCTGTTTTTCGGCCAAACGACTAACTGGTGGAGAAACCAAATCCCCTGTGTTGCTGTGAGCCTGTAACTCGTGAACCGTTAATTCTTGAAAAGTTTCGTTGGATTTCTTATGGTTTGGTATATATAGTATGAGGCATTTAGGTACTGTGGATCGGTTAAAACTCTTGAAAACGCGAGCTAGATTTTTGCGCGTAACACCGTCGCTTGAGCGAGAGCTCACATTTGGCATATTCTCGGTTTGACTATGATTTTGGGAATGATTCGTGCTACAATTCAATGGAAGAACTTTAGGGCATCATTGTGGTAATGCATCAGGTGTAATAGCTAACTGAATAGCTCTATAAGCATGTGTAAAGACTATAATGAAGGATGTGATTGTTCATTAATGAGCAAGAAATAGAGAGATTCAATATGAACATCATGAGCTTTGAATCCTAAGCAAATGTTGCAACTACTTTAATCCCATATTTTAACCCTGTTTGTAGTAGCCAATAGCAATAATACATTTTGCTATAGTAGTCGATCGGAGACATAAAAAAATTGAAACATTTCGTTTCCTGTACACGACTTCAAAAAGAAATTCAACCACTATATAAGAAACATATTCAGGCTAAAAGAGAGAACACACAATATTGGAGATTAATAGAGATCAAGGCAATGAGATTTCTTCATCAACTCAAGGCGATTCTTTGCAGTGAAAACGGGGCGATTCCAATATTTGAATATATTTATCATTGAGGGTTGTACCTATCTTTCATCTAAAATTTCAGATTATGATTTCAGTTAATTTTTTTTTTTTCTAAATGAAATAATGTCCGACTAAACCACCTTGAGTTTTGAATTAATTTAATATTTAGCATTTTTATATAATTTTTCCTTTTTTTTATTAGCTCCTGTTTGATTCTCATTTTTCTCAAAATTCATTTTTTTCAACCACATTCTACAATAAAATAATGTTACACGTAAACCCAAAATTTTTTCCTTAATTTTTAACCACACATTCTCCATCTATTCAAAATACATTTTTTTCTCCCAAAATGAGAATCAAATAGGGCCTTAATATTCTTCTAATTCCTTTCAATCACTGCCAGAAGTTTGTGTTTTATATTGCTTTAGAGAGATTCCATATAAATTAGCACATATTAATGAATAATATAACATCCGATAATAAATTAGATATCATTATGCCTTATGAAATCGTGAGTATGTAATTTTATTTATTTTTTTATTTAATGCATGCTTATATATTCACAATTTAATTAAAGATAATTAATTTCATTTATAATTATAAAATTAATTGACATCGAGAGAGGCTATTAATAATTTAGGATCATTGATTTTTAACCTAGTTCTAGAATTGTCAATAACGGATAATTGATGTTTAATTCATGTATCATAACAGTCGATTTCGAAATCCTAGTGCTTTAACGTGATTGGATTTACTCTACAAATCTCTTTACATGTGTTCAATTTAGATAACGTAGTAAAGTAAATAGTCAACCTTCAAAACTGTCAAAAGTTAATGTGCGTATGTGTCAGAGTTAATTTGTGTTGAAGTAAGAGTCGTTTGATATGAAAAATGAAATTTGAATGAAAAGAAAATAAATTACTGAAAATTAAATTGTTTAGAATTTAAATTAGAGGGAAATGTAATTAATAGTATTTGATTGATATAATTTTTCACATAATTCGTTTGGCTTTATTTTTCATGCAAATTGTTATTTTTTGGAATAAATTTTTTTATTATTTGTATTAAAATTTGTTTGGATTGTCAAAAAATTAAAAAAAAATTATTTTCATAAATTTTTTGTGTTCGTTTGACTTTATTTTTCATGAAAATTATCAATTAAATGGATAACTTTTTTTTACTATTAGGAATAGAATTTGTTTTCATTGTCCAAAAAGAAAAGAAAAAAATAAAAAAATAAAAAACGGAAAACATAAAACCACCATAAAGGTGGGAATCCAATTTCAACAAAAAGGGAGAGTTGGTGACTGTGTGAGCAAAATCAAAAAAACAAATTTCAAAGAAAATTAATGCTATAAAACACAAAAAAAAGTGAAAGTGGAAAATATTTTTTCTTCGTTCTAGGGAAATTTTCTCTTATCAAACATACCCTAAAGTCGATAACTAATCTGTGTGGGACGATATTAATTCATCACTTAATTAATTGTTTCGATCTATACCTTTTTCAAATATAAATAAATAAAATTGACAACACCCCTCACTAATTGTTATATCTGAAAAAAAAAAAACCGGGATGATATCATTACACTAAAGTGTGTCTTACAAAAAAAAAAAAAAAGCTTCCTAAAAAGGCTTTATATGTGTACTGGAATATTGAGGTTATTTAAGACATGCATAGAATGTTCAAAACTTGGGGGGAAAAAAAATATTGCAATGTGGTCTATTTCTCCGTATGGAATATAAGTATACTAAAGGCATAAAATTTGAATGTTACATGTACAATATAATTTTAGAATTTTTGTTAACAATTCACACTTGATAATATTACATTCATCCATTTAAAAAATTGGTTTTTAAATTAATGATCTGAAATTTTGACAACACTAAGGCCCCATTTGATTGGGATGGAATTGGGTGGAAAAGGAAAATGTATTTAAAACACATTTTTCATCTTTTATTTTCCTATGAGTATGGTGGAAAAATATTTTTCATTCTTTTTTTTTTTTTTTTTTTTTTTTAACATTTTGGCAATGGAAACATATTCTAAATCCAATAGTAAAAAAAATTTATCCATTTAATTGACAATTTGCATGAAAAATAAAGTCAAACGAACACAAAAAAATTTCAAAATTTATATTTTTAATTTAATTTTTTTTAAAAATTTTTTGCAATCCAAACAAATTTTAATATAAATTATGAAAAAAAAATTATTCCAAAATGTAATAATTTGCATTAACAATAAAGTCAAACATGATTAGGTGAAAAATTATACCAATCAAACACCATTAATTACAATTCCCTCTAAAACAAATTCTATTCAATTCAATTCTCTGCATTCATTTTCTTTCCACCCATTTTTCACCCTAACAATCAAACGAATCCGTTTGATTGCCACATTTTCCATGAAAAATGTCACATATGAGGAAAACGAATTTCACTTTAGCTGTTTGATTGCAACATGGAAATAGAAATCGAATTCCAAGGTACAATCATTTTAAATTTGTTTTCAACCAATTTCATAGAAAATGATTTTCTATAGTTTAGGTGAGTTTTTATTTTTCAATTTATATAAAATTTATTTGTCTTTTCACCTTTGCTTATCAAATGAACTCTAATATTAATAACCCTTATTGTTAAGCATGATTGTAGAAAAATAGATTTAGTATAGGAAGTAGTATTGTAGATATTAACGCCTCCCCATCGGCGTACCTTTCGTTTAGCATTAATTAGAAGCGTACGTTTTACACGGCATCTATTCTTTGGGATCATATTTTTTTCTACTAAGGGCTATGAACCTTTTGATTGTATGACATGACAAAGTTGTTCTACGCCCGAGTAACACGTTCCAGACTTTATTGTTCAAGTACACCCTTTGAACATTCTGTTTTTTTCTAACCTCTTTCTTTTTTATGGTAATATAAACCCATAATTGTGACTTTTTATTTTAACAAAATTTAAGATAACTTCCTTCAAAAAGTACTTCTATATTTAATAAAAGCAAAAATCATAACAAACGTGCCCTAAATATATTGAATGATTGTCTATTATTAAAATTTTGACATATTGATGATACTGAAAATTAGAGATTTTTTTTTTATTAAATAGTACTGAAATATTATATATTTATCTAATTGAGGTGACATAATTTTTTTATATTCTTTTATTTGATTTTATTACATGGTTTAATTGATTTTATTACATGGGGAAAGGGGAGGGGAAGGATCGAACACATAAAATCTGTGAATGTTTTTAAGAATGTAGATTGAATACAACCCGCCCCCTTCTAATTTCAAATTTCATCACTCTTTCAAATTTTGTCATAGAGTATCTCCTAAATTGACGAAACTTAATTCATTGACAATCATACCATTACTGATATTCTATCTAATCACTAGTTGGACTCGTATAAACAAAAGAGGGTTGTTTTTAGATTATAACACTCATTTGAAAAACTTGTATTATAACATGGAGTAGTTGTAAGTTAGTATACAACACAATAAAAAATTCACGGGTGGAGTTAGAAGGACAAAGAAAGGGGAAAAAAAAAATTCACTGATACATAAAAATAAAATAAAATAAAAACGTTAAAATAAAATTGGACTTTGGGGACAGGCCTGGCCTGGCCCCTGTGGTGAATAACATAGTAATGGAATTTGAAATTAAATTGAATTTCAGTTTTCTAATTGAAAGATATAAAGTTTAGTAATCTAATTGACACAAATTGCAATTTAGCGCGTCATTGTTATTCTGCTAAAAATTCTTCAACAACGACAAATGAAATTTACGGTATTTCTTCCTATTTATAAATGAGTCTGTACTTTCAATTTAAAGTCAAAACTTTGGGCTGCAAACAACCCTAATTCTCTTCCTAGTTGTCCGGGGTTATGCGGCACCCCTATAAATGTGGCTTTTTCCAAAGAAAAAAGCTTGTTGTACATCACTTGTACACATCATTATACATATTTCCCTCACATGAGAGGGGGCTCATGGTGATTAAAATATTTGCGGGCCCCCCCTCATGTGAGGAGGATGTGATGTGTACAAGTGATGTACACCAAGTCTCTCTCTTTTTCAAATTATAAGTCTTCGTCTGACACAGAGCTGATCGTATTGATTGATACGTCTCCCCACCTTATCCTATAAACTCGTTTTATGGTACTATATATATGAGTCCCAGCACAGAACAAGGATGCGGACAGAGATTTTCTGCGTGAATAATCTAGGTTAGCGGTGTGACTAATTTCAGTGTATAAGCAAATGGAAAACGGCAAGGCCGTATTATGTTCTTCTTCAACTGGAGTTCCAGAAGTTGAAAGGAAAATTGCTGAGAAGAACAGAAGAGATCGAATGAAGATTCTCTACTCGAACCTTCTCTGTCTCCTCCCAAATCATGGCTCCAAGGTCTCTCTCTCTCTCTCTCGTACACACAAAACACGTCAAAACATAACTGAATATTCACTTGACTTTTATGTACATGTAAATGCAGAAAGCCATGCCATTACTCGATCAAATAGACGAAGCCAAAACATACATTGAAAGTTTAAAGATGAAGGTGGAGGAGATGAAAGAGAAGAAGAAATACCTTTTGCAAAGGAAAAGATCGCATTCTTGCGTTAGAAGTGAAATTCAAGCCAATTACACGAAGCCTTTAGTAGAAGTTCATGATATGGGACCAAATATGGATGTCATTTTTGTTAGTGGGCTCGATGATTTATCAAAGTTTTACAACATACTACACTTGCTTCATGAAGATAGTATTGAAGTTGTCAATGCAAATTTTTCTGTGCATGGACAGTCCACCTTCCAAATCCTCCATGACAAGGTCATTATAAATTCTAATAACCCTTTCAGAACTATGATCTCTTCTCTTTCTACATTATAAATTTCTCTCTCTCAACACGCTCTTTCACTTGTAAGACAGATTTCATTTTTATAAAACAAAAAAATGCCTTGCACGTTTATTGACAGCAAAACTTGAAGTCGGGACCATGTTAAACCATCTCTTCTAATTTCCTTTCTGACTTATATTTTCAGATTGGAAAATCAAGACTGGGATTTGGAGCTACAACAATATCAAGAAGGATAAATGACTTGATCTGTGGATCCACAAGCCGTCAAGTAGAATCAAATTTGGATTATGAAATCCAATCTGATATTTGCTGGTTCGATATTCCAGAAGTTATAGATGGCTACAGGAGCTTAGCATATTGTCAAGGGTTTGTGACATGCGAAAATGTGTTTGACTTATAGTACCGCAAGTATACGGTTCGTTTCAAGTAATAAAGTGAATTTTTAAGTCCAAGTATCGTTCCCACAGAGATTTAATAGTTTGATTCTATCTAATTCGACCTTAACAGAAACAAGATACGTGTTTGAATGTTTGTAACTAGATTGCAACTAAACTAAGTAAGCTACTTATGCAAAATAAAATGAAATATCTAATTAAATGCAAAGTTAACTACATGCGATGAGATAACTAAATGCAAAGTTGTTGTAACAATCAAATAAAAAGCGTACTAGGTTCGCGAATCTCCATGTAATAATCTATTTCAACCCTAGTTCTACAATTTGACAACACGCTTGAATTATGACGAATCAATATTCCTATTTTATTTAAGACTCTCTTTCGATTAAACTTGAACCTATTTTCATATACGACACTGACTATATCTCTATGACGGGAGCAAATATACAAAAATGGATGGAGTTCTATGAATACTTAGAGATTCACATAAAACATAGCAGTATATCTCTATCCCCTATCGAACCCTATGATGATTTATACATTGTCTAATCTATTTATCCTCTTTCGAATGGATTGAATAAACCACAACAAATCACACAATCACATGCATAATAATTGTAGACTCAATTCAATGTATATTCATTAATCCAAAACGTGTTTTAACGTCAAATATATAAAACTAGGAATTAAAATATTAAATCACATGGTTCATCGTTCACCTAGTACTATAAAATCTAGCCTAACATGATAAAACTAAGAAAATTAAGATAAGAAAGAAAAAAAAAATTGGAGAAGACAAGACCCTATTGAATCTTGAAGTGAAATCTCGAATCTTGGAATCAATCTTCTCGTTCTTCAATATGTCAATAATGGTAGAATAATGTGTAACCCTTGTTTCTGGTCGTGTTTAGGGTTTTAAAGGGGTCCTAGATTAGTTTGCATAAGAAGTTGAATCAAATAAGGAAAGCAGAATATCGCGCCCAGAAGTGAACTATGCGGCCGCATAGAGTAATTCTATGCGGTCGCATAATTATACACTTCACGGGAACATGGGTCTCTGACCAAATCTATGCAGTCGCATAGGTGTTACACTATGCGGCCGCATAGTGTAACCTATTTTTCAAAACTTGCATTTTAGTCCCTGAATTCCGTTCCTTCATTTTTGAGCTCCTTTCAACTTTCTTCTTCTTTCTACTCCTCGTTTCATTACTCAATTTGTACTCAGCTCCCTTTGATACTCGATTTTCTCTTCGTGTCAACTTTTGAATTATTGCACTCGGGTCCCTAAACTTTCGTTTCCTTCCATTTTTGTCATTTTTCGCTCATTTTCGCTTACTTTTTGTTTTATCCATCAGTGTAGTCCTACAAATACAAATTGTATAGATTTAAGCCAATATTCAACATATACGTTCAAAATTAGCTATATTTTGTGGTCTAAATAAGTGTGTAAAACGCACTTATCAGTTTGAAAATAGTCATGCTTATGGTGGATGCTAGCCACTTTCACTTTATTGAGAAGCATGCTTCCAGAGATTAATAATTTCTTTCCTGCAAGCATAGACTCTGTACTAAATCACTTGCCCTAGGTTGGGAATAAATTGGTAGGAATAAGAAACATGGTTCCCACTCGGAGTGATTCAAGGGGCAATGTAGAGGCGCGTCTTTTAAAATGTAATACTATTTTTGTACCATAAAATAGGCTTTATTTCTTTTTTCGTTTATTCCTTATTGAAAGTATAATTTTTTATTTTATTTTATTTTATAATATGAAGGGTATTTTGTGGGGATTAAAATCAGATTTTTTGTAAATTGTGATAGAAGTTTTTGAAATGTATGGTTAAAAAGTTGTGGGACCTGAGGAAATATGTGGTTGATATTGATTGTTTGACTTTGATTTGGATTAAAATCGGATTTCAATCTATGGCAAACATGGTCTTATTTAATATTAAAAAAAAAATTACTTGAAATTGTTTTTCCACCAAAATGGTGGGAAAAACATTTCAATGAAAAGCCGGAATTTGGGCGCGTGGGAGGGTGGGGTGAAAATCAATTTCCAGGGAAAAAAATTGGCTATCAAACAGCCTAATCCACGGAAGTAGGAATTCATTTTCCTACTTCCCTGGATTAAAAGGCAATCAAACATTGCCTTAAAGAAATTTGCGCCATAATCTTTTGTTTCGAATTCTATTTATATTCCTTGATTTTATATGTCGATTTGAAATTTATCCATAACAGAAAGATCATCTTTTACAATATTTAACATATAACTACAACAACACCCACGATAAGGGGCCATATGTAGGGACGGGGCCTTTGGAATTAGAGAGAATAAAGAAAATATTAACCTTCAGCTCCTATTCCCAGAATGATTGTATCAAAGAAAAAGTTGCGTGCAGAGCCGATTTTATTGCTTTACTTTTTTAATTTGAAACTTTGCGATGAAATAGTTATATTATGCACTAAAAAATGATGGATCATAATTATCCATATATCTATAACAAAATCATGCTGAATTGTCGTAGTCTAATCTAACTCGAGTGACTAATTGAGAACAAAACATACAAAATAAACTTAGCCTATGTTAACTCATGTTTATAAACTGTTTACAAATACTCTTAACGACTTTTTATTAACACATTCGAAGGACCTATAAATAATATCTACTTATCCATCACATTTTTATTTATTTATAATATAAATCATTTATAAACATTTCCAATACATTCTTAATCCTTTTCACAATTTTTTTAGAGAGAACCATATTGATCTCAACAATTAGTAGAGACAATTGAGTGTGATGTGGTTTTACTTTTCTCTTAGTAATGGAGTGATGAAGTGCTGAAGGAGTTGGAGTTTATGTTGAAGTGGGACCAGCGTAAGCAAAAGCATTCAATTCTATTATTTCATGATAACTTCGTGATTGTTCGTTTCTGACAAATTTCTAGTCTAATTCTCAGTTGGAGATGGTATTAATATTCAATGCTGGTCAACTTAATTAATTTATTGTAGCATTTAGTTTCCAAGAACAAGTGGATAGAGTTAAAAGTTGTAGATTCTTTTCTGTAAGAGAAATGCATTATGGGTTGAGACGAGTAAGAGAAATTTTCTTGAAAGGATCCAAGTAGTCGGAGATAATTAACGATAATTCTTTTATAGAATTTTCTAAAAATATGTCTTCTTTCATTAATAAATATCTAACAAGTCATAATCTATACTTGTTCTATTTTAAAGATTGGAATCAACTTACAATGTCCATTTTATTAGTCGTTTGGACGTATAAGAAACAAGGAAGAGAGCAGTCGCTATAAGAAAAAAAGCATTTTGCAACGTTCCAAAAATGTTGTTGAAAGGCTTTTGCAACGTTTTTCAAATGTTGCAAATCTCAGTGTTGCCGGAGAGTGGGAGACGTTTTGCCACGTTTTTAAAATATTGCCAAAAGGGGATTTTTTGGCAATGTTTATAAAACGTTGCCATATCCATCCTCTTTTTTTTTTTTTAATATAATACGACAAATTATGTAAATTGACTCGCAAAATTGAAATGACTCATTCTGAACAAATTTTGGTATTGCATAAAAATTGATAATTTCATTATAAATTTTTGAATCCATAAACTTAAATATTAGAATGTTATACAACACCACCTAAATAATAGTTCCCACAAAAAATAATGGAGCTTCTGGATATTCTTGATATAGATACTTAATGACTTCTAGCCAGTATCCTTGTCAGCATCGGAAGATCTCTGAGGATCATTCTACAGCCCAAAACATGAATCAAATCCCGAGCAAGCCATGCAGTGGTATTCTTGAGGAGTGTAGATTACATTCCCTGGTGATTTCTTTACCAAGCAATCATCTATGGACTTGAGATTCAACACTAAGTCTACACTGGCAATTTGATCCAGGATCTCTTGTAAAAACCAAAAATTTAACATAAACAAACAAAATATTCAAAATACATGCATCCTATGAAACCAATATAGATCGAAGTTCTTTACAGAATCTTTACTGCACAATTTTAACTTCTTTTCCTTTAGGACATCTTTACTCAATTCATAATCTTCTTCCTTTTCTCATAATAATTAGAATTTTTCAAGGTTCAAAAGTGGAGTCAACCAAAATTAAAATGGTCAGTAGGGTTTGCAAGGGATCTTCTAGTACAAATATAGCAATGAAAGAACAAAGTGGCGAAAAAAGGATTCATGCAATCAACTAAACTTCAAATTCATGAGAACAAAACTTGGTTTGTTGTTACTTTTGGTTCAAACATGTACCTTGAAAATGTTTTGCAGTTTAGTAGATGAAGCTGAGCGCTTTGAAGTTGTGTAACACTTTGACTAAGCCTACAACATAAGTTATCTTCACACTAGGGAAAAGAAAAAGAGCTAAGATCATGTGAAATTAGGGAGGAAGAAGAGCATGAATTAGAACTCAGCGTCTAATCCTAAATGTCTCTTTTACTTAAATACAATGTGCTATATCTGATCTGGTACACACCATTGCATACATAAGGCAGCCAACTACTGAAGCATAGGGAGTTCTTTCCATGTAGGCACGCTCTTCCTCAATTGTAGGTGACTGTTCTTTAGTTAATCTGAAATGACTAGCTAAAGGACTTTTTACTGACTTTGCATTTTGCAAATTGAATTTGCTTAGGACTTTTCTGACATAGTCAGCCTATTACAACTCCAAGGTACCAGTCACTTTGTCTCTTATAATTTGCATTCCAAGAATCCGATTTTTAGTTCCCAAATCCTTCATTGCAAATTGCTCAGACAACAATTTCTTCACATTATTTACCTCTTGAATACAAGACCCTGCAATCAACATTTCATCCACATAAAGAAGTAAAATAATAAAACTATTATGAGACCTTTTTACATAACAGCAATGAAACCATCAAATTTCTTGTACCATTGTTTTGGGAACTGTTTCAAACCATATAAGCTCTTTTGCAGCTTACACACAAGCTCATTTTTGCTTTCAGTTACGAAACCCCGTAGTTGCTTCATGTAAATCTCTTCCTCCATATCACCATGGAGGAACGTCGTCTTTACATCCATTTGCTCCAGATATAAATTCTCAGCAGCCACAATTCCCATAACTAATCTGATAGTAGTTAACTTCACCGCATGTGAGAAGATTTCTGTGTAATCCACACTTTCTTTTTGTTGAAAACCTTTCACAACTAACCTGGCCTTAAACCGTTTGTTTCCATCAGTTTCTTCTTTTATCCTGTAAACCCACTTGTTATGTAAGTCTTTTTTGCCTTTAGGGAGCTCTGTTAATTCCCATGTCCTGCTTAACATTAGAGAATTCATTTCATCTTGCATGGCTAACTCCCACTTGCTTGCATCTTCATCCTGCAAGGCTTCATCATAACTTTCAGGTTCACCACCATCTGTTAATAGCAGATAATCAAGTGATGGTGAAAATCTTTATGGAACTCTGTGTTGTCTGGTCGACCTTCCAGGTTCAGTAATTGGTGTGCTAGATTATGCTTGTGGACTTGCTACCTCCTGACTGTTTTGAGTACTTCCCTTTGTATCAGAGTCAGTAATATCTTCTAACTCTACACACTCAGGGTCTTTAACTTGGTCATTTGCACTGTCAGAATCTATGCACCAAATCTATCTTTGTACATAACCTGCTCATTGAATATGACATCTTTACTTCGAATTATCTTCTGATTCTGATCATCCTAAAATCGATACCCGAATTCATCACCACCATACCCAATGAAGGTGCACTTCACAAACTTGGAATCAAGTTTATTCCTAGCAGTAGAATCTATGTGTACATAAGAAACACAACCAAAGATTTTTAGGAAAGACAAATTTACCTTGTTTCCTCTCTAAACCTCCTCTGGTATACGCTCATTCAAAGGTATAGAAGGTCCTCAGTTAATTAGAAAGGCTGCAGTGTTAACTGCATCAGCCCAAAACATCTGAGGTAACCCGACATGTATCCTTAAACATGTATCCCTCTCATTTAGAGTTCTATTCATACGTTTTGCGACTATATTCTGCTGAGGAGTTCCCTTGAGGGTTTTCTCCATCCTAATTCCATTGACAACACAATATTCTTGAAAATCTGTAAGATTGTACTCTCCTCCATTATCAGATCGCAAGCACTTCAACTTCAAACCTATTTCATTTTCCACCAAGGATTTCCATTTCTTGAAAGTATCAAAGGCATCAGATTTATTTTTTTAGAAAATAAACCCATACCTTTCTTGTTGAATCATCAATGAAGGTAATATAATAAGATGAGCCACCAAGAGATGAAACTGGAGCAAGCCCCCACAAATCAATGTGGACCAGCTCCAACCTTTTTGTTTTCAGTGTTCTGCCACTCTTTGAGAATGTCACCTTTTTCTGTTTACAAAAAATACAGTTCACAAAGACCAAAATAGACAGATTTAAGTCTTGGTAGTTTCCCTCTTGAATAGAGTACCTTCATTCCTTTCTCGCTCATGTGGCCAAGTCTGCAATGCTACAAATCTGAATCTGCTCCTTTGTTTGCAACAACAACTGTATCTCGGACGCTGGTAGTCATATAGAGTGTGCCTGTCTTTCTCCCACGAGCCACTATCATGGCACCTTTGGTGATTTTCCACAATCCACCCATGAAGGATACTGCATACACTTCAACATCAAGTTGCCCAACTGAAATTAGATTTCTCCTCAAACCCGGAATGTGCCTCACATTTTTCAGTACCCAAACACCTCTGCTGGGGATCTTGATTCGAACATCTCTTTTTCCCACAACACTCAAAGGTTCATCATCAGCTAAGTAAACCTTTCCAAAATCACCGCTAACATAGTTTTCCATGATTTTCTTACGTGGGCAAGAATGAAACGATACTTTTGAATCCAATACCCATGATTCAAAAGGATTGTCCACACTAAGAATAAGAGCATCACTGATTTCTTCGATAACATTTATAGTTTTCTTATCTTCACCTTTGTCAAACTTCTTCTTGGGTGCTCGACATTCATGCTTGAAATGTCCCTGTTTTCCACAGTTCCAACACCCTAATGAACCCTTGGATTTTTACTTGCTTCTGTGTTTCGATTTTGATCTAGCATGACCAATTTTTCTGTCTGTCATCCTGCCTCTGCTCTTTGTGTTGAAAGTTGATCCTAATGATTAGCTTAGTTCTCTTCTGCGAACATCCTCACTTAGAATCAAATCCCATACATCATTAAAATTTAATTTCATTTTTCAAGCTGAGCTGCTCACTGCTATTACAGTGCCATTCCAGCTTTCTGGCAGGGATGAAAGAAGAATCAAAGCCCTAATTTCGTCCTCGAAATCAATAACCACAAAAATTAACTGAGTTGTGACTGTGTTGAACTCGTTTTGATGTTCTGTCACAGAGGCACCTTCATCCATTCTCAAATTGAATAGGCGTCGCATCAAATATACCTTATTACAGGCAAAGGGATACATATCTGATAGGGCTTTCATGGGAGATGCTGTATTTTTCTCTTTCGCAATGTTGAAAGCAACTTTGCAAGTTAGAGATAGATGAATTACCCCTAGGGTTAGTCTGTCCAGAATAGCCCAATCTGCATCACTCGTCTCTTTCGGTTTCTTTCCTGTGAGAGGTAGATACAAATCCTTGCCATACAAGTAATCTTCAATATGCATCTTCCAAAACCCGAAGTCTATACCATCAAACTTCTCGAGCTTGATCTTTCCATCTTCTGTGGCCATTGCTCCCACTCAAACCAGAGCTTTGATACCAGTTGTTAGGAATCTGACGTGATTCCTAGAGAATGCAAGAACAAAGAAAAAAATGGAAATATTCAAAGCAAGAAGAAGAAGAAGATAGAGAGAATTTTCGCCTCCAACTTTGGGTGCTCGTTTTATATATTTGTATAGTCCGTAAAAGGAAATGAAGCTTACAATAAATATATATTCCAATACTAAGAGGAAAATACCCTTGTGTGAATTTACGCCTCGGGAGCTCTGCCCCCAAACCCCCACAGTTGTGGCTGGATGTCCAGTATGATCAGGCTCCACACAACACAACAAAAACTAGGTTATCTATGCCTAACAATTTAACTTCTGACATTTTGGCACGGGCATGATTGAATATAATGGAAATGTGTAATGAAAGTAAAGTACAATTGTTTAGGGTTTGGAGTGGTGATCCGTAATCAGGGTGTTGTACCTGCATGCCTTCTCCAAATTCAATCTTACCAATTTTTCCTCGATTGATGCAGAAGCTTGTGTGCGCTGAGAGGCTCTGATCTGATTAAAAAGTCGGTCCTCTCAGCTAAGCAAAGTGGAGAGTTATGTCCTGGTCAGGGGTGGAGGGGGGGTCCGGGGGAAGTCCTGGACCCCCCATTTTCGTTTGACAAATTATTTTATTTTATTTTTAATTATTTACTTTAACATTTAGAAAAACCCCTAATTTCACAATTCTCACCGCTCGACCGTCTTTTCTCTCTCTCTCTCTCTCTCTCTCTCTCTCTCCACCACTTGCTTCTCTTCCCGCCGCGCGCCTCTCCTCCACCGGCCGAAAAATCTTGCCTTTTCTCCAAATTGGCCGGTGGTTTCCATACAGGTGAATCTTTGATCATTTCTTGTGTTTCTGTCATCACATAAATTAAGTATCGAACATGTAAAGCTTTTCAGGAACAACTTTTCAATTAATTAAACTGAAAACTACAATATAGGAAGCAAAGAAACCCTAATTTCTTTTCTGTTGTGTAAAAACTTTTAACACTGTATCAGTGTGTTTCTTTTGCACTTCTCCTAGCATCGTTTGCCGTGAGATTTCCTTTCATGATTGTATATTGTTTTACTAACAGCACTTGATAGTCAAAGTCTTTGCACAATTGCACAGATGAGGTTTGTGACACTCAATAATTTCTTCTTTCTTGCTCTTTGTTAGTGTGTGTGTGTGAGATATATAACCAAGGTGTGGATGTGTTTGTGTAGGGGGCTCTCTTATTGGCCACCCTGTTGAAAAGATCCGTATTGTTCTCAAATTGAAAAGCTTTCTTCCAATTTTTACCATTGTTCTTTACTAATGGGACTGTGAAAGTTTTTTTTTTACTCTTCAATATATTTCATCTTTATCAGATTTTCATAGTCTTCATTATGCTAAACAGTGTTATGCAGTTGCCAAGTCCTTTTTTTTTCCTTGTTTACTTGAGTTTGAACATCAGCTGCTCAATTGCAAGTAAATAGACTATATATGAATGTGGGGGCTTAGTATGTTAAAGTAGGATTTCATTTTCAAAGAAAGCTTAAAACACTACAGGGTACCTGTTGAGCAGTCTCCTAAATGATTAGTTCTCTAATAATATGCACATTGGTGAATGTGCAAGTAAAGAGAAATTGAAATTTCAGTTTTGTTCCTGTTGGTTTTAGTTACTCAATCTTGCATGTAGTTTAGTCGTTTTTTAGAATTTATTGCAGGTTTCTGTTTTATAAATATTGACTATGTCCTTGATATCTACTTAATACTGGCCACTGGGTATTCATTCATTTTTTACTGATGTTTTGAAAATTTCTCTCTAACACTATTTGGGGTTTATGACAATTTCAGAAGTAGTATCTCCAAAACCAAAAGATTTTCCATAGTGATGGAGAAATATTTCAAAAGAGCACGGGAACAAAACATTGATCAAAGGAATGTTCGGATTGATAAAAGTGATGAGATGGTTGTTGAGATTGGGGATGAAAGTGATGAAAATGAAATTGAAGATGTTGATGAAATTGGTGTTGGGGATGAAGGGAATGAAAGTGATGAGATTAATGTTGAACAGTTGCCTTCAGATCTTGGATTGCGAATTCCAATTAATCATTATAATGTTAATGTTCGGGATGTTGTTCGAAGGGAATATGTGCAAAGGGGTCCTGTCAACCTCGTAGTCATGAGTTTTTGGTGTCAAAAAGGAAAAAATAGAGATAGACGATTTGGTACTAATTGGTATGATGAATTTCCTAGTTGGCTAGAATATAGTGTAGCAAAAGATGTCGTATTTTGCTTGTATTGCTATCTGTTTAGTTCAAGTCGTGTTTCTTTTGTTGTCGGTGGATTCTCAAATTGGAAAAAGAAAAGTAGTCTCAAAAAACATGTTGGAAATACCGGTAGCGCACACAACTTAGCTCGGATCAAGTTTGAATCATTCAATAACCAAGAACATAGTATTGAGGCAAGTCTCTTCAAGCAATCAGAACAGATAAGAAGTCCATATCGAACTCGTTTGAGTGCATCAATGGATTGTGTTCGATATCTTCTACGACAATGGCTTGCTTTTCGTGGAAGTGATGAGTCTGAAGATTCAAGCAATCAAGGAAATTTTTTGGAACTACTAAAATGGTGGTGTAAACATGATCCTCAGATTAACACTGTTTGTTTGGAGAATGCTCCTGCAAATTTCAAATTAACCTCACCGGATATTCAAAAGGATATCGTAAGTGCTTTCGCCTTTGAAATTAACAAGGTTATTATCAGTGAGATTGGTGATGGGCTATTTTCTATTCTAGTTGATGAATCCCGTGATATTTCAACTAAGGAGCAAATGTCAGTTGTTCTGCGATATGTGAACAATGGGTATGTAATTGAACGTTTTATTGGCATCCAACATGTTCAAGTACCACGACTATCTCACTTAAGCTTGCTATTGATGACTTGTTCTCTAGATATAGCTTAAGCATGTCTAATTTGAGAGGTCAAGGTTATGATGGAGCTAGTAATATGCAGGGTGAGTATAATGGTCTGAAAACACTTATCTTGAAAGAAAACCCAAGTGCGTACTACATTCATTGTTTTGCTCATCAACTTCAACTAGCTCTTTTAGTAGTGGCAAAAAAACATGGGGATATACAAGCTTTCGTTTTTTGGCTGATAGTGTGGTGTGATCTTATTCGCGAGATGCAAAGACTTAACATTTGTGAAGCACTCAATGCTGGTGAAATACCAAGTGGACGAGGCCTTAATCAAGAAACTAATATCAAGCATTCCAGTGATACACGTTGGGGCTCGCACTACAGTTGTTTATGTAACCTGATGCTCATGTTTTCTAGTACAATTGATGTTATTGAGATAATTGCTGATGATAATACAATTTGTAGGAAAAAAGGTGAAGCACGGGTTTTGTTGGCAGCAATTCGTACATTTGAGTTTGCATTTGGTCTACATCTAATGAAAAAGATATTAGGAATTTCAAATGAGCTGTCAAAGACATTACAAAAGAAAGACCAAGATATTGGTAATGCCATGTGTTTGGTAAGAATATGTAAACAACGGCTCCAAAGTTTCAGAATTGATGAATGGGATTCTTTTTTGGTGATGGTTAATTCCTTCTGTGGAAAGCTCAACATTATTGTCCCTAACATGGATGATATGTATACACCTCTGGGTCGTTCACGACGTATTACTGTGACAAATTTGCATCACTTCTGTGTGGATTTATTTTATGCTGTCATTGATATGCAAATTCAGGAGTTCAATGATCGATTTCCTGAGGTGAATAGTGACTTACTTCTTTGTGTAGCATGTTTGTGTCCAGATAATTCATTTTCAACTTTTGAAAAGAGCAAATTAATTCGGATGTGTATATTTTATCCGAAAGATTTTCAATGATCAGACATAATGCAACTTGATGATCAAATTGACACATACATCATTGATATGTGCACTAATGAAGAATTTGGAGAATTACAAGGCCTTGGTGAACTTGCACAAAAGTTGGTTGCGACAAAAAAAACATGAAGTATACCCGTTAGTATACAAGCTTTTGACATTGGCATTAATTCTTCCAATTGCTACTGCTATGGTAGAGAGGGTATTTTCTATAATGAATTATGTCAAGAATCGATTGCGCAATCGAATGAATGATAAATGGTTAAATGATGGATTGATTGTGTATATTGAAAAGGATGTCTTCGATATGATTGATGATGAAGTAGTTATACAGCGTTATGAAAATATGAGAACTCGAAAGGAACGTTTGTAATAATTGGGTAATGATCCACTCTTCTTTATTATCCTTCATTTATTTTATGCTTGGAACCTTATGCATGAATTAAGAAAATCTGTTTATTTATTGCTATTATGATAATGGAAGCCTATGAAGCTCATGATGTCATATTACTATATTAGGTTGAGCCAACAGAAGTGCATAAATGGCAATAGAAGGGTGTGCTCACGATTTTGTCTTTTATTCTGATAGGTTGATCCGCTTGGTAGGTATTTTCTATCTATAACTGTGTTTAATTAATAGTTATAAAGCTACAATATTTTGAATAGCGACTAGGTACCACTCATTTTCTTTGTTTCACTTTTTAGTTGACTACAATTCATGTATGAAATAGGTTGTTGAACATGGACTAGGACATCTGCCATTTACAGAAAAGCAGGTGGTCACTCCAATTGGTATGCCACATCTAACTATATTTGTTTATGTTATGGCAAATGAATATGCTATTTGTTCATGTACGGCAATAGCCACGATTTTCTGCCTTTGGGTGTGAGATTTATGAAGTGTAATGCTTCTGTTGGTTATCGTATTGTTATATAATTGGTATTGAGTTATTTAGCGATAGAAGCAAGGCAATGATAGTTTACTTGTTTAGCCTTCCCTTTTTGTGGTTTCCTTCAAAAAAAAAAAAATTCGGAAGCGCTGCCCCCGAATTCCCCCCCCCCCCCCCCCCCTTCATCTATATGTCTTCAAATTTGGACCCTCCATTTCAGAAAACCTGGCTCCGCCACTGGTCCTGGTTGTCGAACAACCACTGGGTGCGGGTGAGAACATGTCTTCAAATGCGCTAGTTTGTTCTGATATTGCAGCTCTTCTTTGTGCTTTATCCCTCATAACGGGAATAAAGTAGCCCACAATCTAGCTAGTCATGCTTTTTCTTTCCCAGCTGACTATAGTTGGGTCGATTGTACGCCTCATTTTTTAGACTGTTTCTTTGCTCTGATTATTCAGCAATGAGTTTGTTTGCTTTCTTGTCGTATAACCATTTAGCAAGTTTTATGGTACGATTAATCCTTTAAATATTAATGTGAGTTTAGAAGGACTGTAACGGAACAAATGAAAAGAAGGAATCATAAATCACATATTTACTCTTAAGGATAGTTTAAGGTTTAAATAAATCATAAATCATATATTTAAGTGTTTCTAATAAGCTGTTAGTTGATCACTTAACAAAAAATAAAACTAATTTTCATTGATATGTCTCTATTAATCTGATTTTATTTGTTAGTCAATAATTCTCGTAATATATAGTTATTTAGTTATTTTAGTTCTTATAATTTAAGTGAGCCAAAAACTTGGACAAATATTTAAAAAAAAAAATTAATTAATTTGGAATAAAAGTTCCAACCGAACCAAACTAAATCGATTTAGTTTAAGAGTTAGAGTGAGTTGGTTTGACTTGAAATTTATCAAAACAGACTAATTCGATTTTGGTTTCGGGTTGGAGTCGAAACCGACCCAAACCAAACCGCACCGAGGCCTAGCTGTAAGTCGATCACTTACAAAAAAATAAAACTAATTTTTTTAATCAATATATATGTTTTAATATATATATATATATATAATAAAATTTCAGTAAACTCGAACAATGTGTTTGCCTGTTTGAATGGCATATATTTCATCGAGTTTAGTTATTAATCAATTAAAACCTAACGATCAAATTAGAATCTCCATGATCCATGATATAACAAACATACCAGAAAGATTGAATGCATAATACCGCACAATCATAGTACTATAAAGAAAAAAAAAATAATGACATCATCAAAAGGGGAAAAAAAGTATTTACAAACTACTGAAACTAGACTATTTATTCAAAAATGAATTTGAATCACGTCATTTAAAAAGGTATAAAAGATGACAAAATATTGAGTTCAAGTTTCATTGTCACCTATTTAAAAAAATTGTCCATATGCCATTTTTATAATTATAAATTTGACATTAACATGAGAGAGAATTTTAAAATATAATCAACTAGTTAAATTTGTCTCATATCTATCAATTTAAACTTTGAAATGAAATTTTTCAGTTTAAATATTTAATTTGTCATTCCCCTAAATTTATAAGCATAATCATGAACTATCCCTGAATTTTAAAATGTAAAAAGTCACTAAATCAATTAAATAAATAATTTACATTCTTAAATATTCTTGACGAACCATAAATGGACATATTATCAGTCCTAGTTACGACTTATTCATTAAAATTACATGTCAAGAATCAATTTTTCTCGTAATATGTGCATCTGAAAAAAGTAAATGAGGATTTATTTTGATTGAGTAAACCTAGTTATCTAGAAATAATTAATCAATATGGGTTATCACTTGCTACTCATGAATGCAAGCTTTTCTTCTTACTTAAAATTATTTTAAGGTGTAAAATTTAGGGTTTGACATGATCCAATTCGGTTTGATTTTAATGAAAACTGAATTGGACCCGAAATTTTTGGCTCAAAAATTAGTTGTGGAACCGTTCAAGTTCGATTCCCGAGTTCCATATTATAATTAAAATTTTTAATATTAACAAAGTTATATTAATGCAACTAATGACATGTTCAATCTTAACTCTTACAAAATAATGTAATCCAATCTTATGTATTTTTTGAGTATCTCTTTGTTGAGTTCTGTATGGATTTGATTGTTAAAATCACATAAAAGGAAGATAGCAAGATCATAATAATTAAGAGGGCCGTTGTTGAATTTCAATTCCATTTCTCGAGAACGGTAGAAACGACACTAGGTAGAATAACATATTTCAGTAAACTTAGGTTTATTTGATTAAGTTGGATTTTGACTGAAAATTAGAAATATGAAAATCGTATTTTTGGGTTTGAGTTAAATTAACTAGTTAGTAAATTTATTTAGAAAAAAAAAATAAAAATTAGCTTATTTAAAATAAATAAATTAAAAAAATTAGAAAAATTCGGCTCTTATTCGTTTATTTGATTCTTGATTTCGAATCGAAAATCGAACATAACCCGTCGGTTCTTGACTCAAATACTTTTTTGGATATTTAATTTAAGAAGAACAACTCAAATCTGTTCAGTTAGGACCGTGTTTGGTTCGGTTGGTTCAGTTCAAAAGTTTTGTCCGTAAAACTCAAAATGCTGTTGAGCAATTGTTAGCATAGAGGACACTCATATCACCCTTATGCCGAAAACTTCTATTGCCTACCCAAATAAATAAATAACAGTCAACTTATTTTTGTTAATCTAAATTTCCTAAACAATAATGCATAATTATAAATGATATATTACTCTATAGAAAGTTGACTTCGTATTCTTAATGTTTGATCAAAATAGTTTTGAAAATTTTCTATTTATATTCAAACAGTTACATGATTATTAGCGTTTCATTACAGGCGTTTCATTTATAATCATTTTGAATCTCCTGCATAGAATAAATTAATTTGTAAATCATAAATGTGAAACAATATTACTCCCCATCTCTTTGTGAATTATTCTTAGTGTACGGGGGGGCTTGACAGGAGGTTCACACGCCTCTCATTGTAGTGCGGGCTCCTCATGTATTAAAAAAAAAAAAATTGCAACGGGGCCCATCTGTGAGTGGCCTGGCAGGGGCCTGTCAAGCAGGCCCCTGTACAGGAAGCACGGCTCTCTCTTTGTTAAATCACAAGTCATGTGATATTACTTCAACATAAGTGTCCAGTTATTTTTAAATTGGACTGCTGACCAATATTGTCATTATATATGTTAAAATAGGTGACAAGATTGCCAATTTTTTTATCTACATGTTCATAAATTACATTGATTAGTTTCCTTGTTCTTTTAACCTTAGATAAAAATATTTTATACTTTCTAAGAGTATTACTTAGTAGAAGTCAACTCTTAGAATTTGAAATGCGTTTGGATTAAACAAAGAATTTATATAAATAGGATAAAATGTTGTGTAAAAGTATATTGCTACGTGTTGAAGAAGTATAATGATAAGTGTATTTTATACACTTATTTAAGCCATTAAAATTGATTATTTGTTGACAAATTGGATGAAACATGGCTTAATCTTATGTATATATTGTTTGTAGGTACCAATCGATGAAAGATGCGAAAGTAAGGAAAATGAGCGGGAAAAAGAACTCAATCATGTCAAATGCAAAGTTCGGGGATTGAAATGCAATAATTCAAAAGTTGAGTCGGAGTGCAAAATGATGATTCGAGAATGCCAAAAGTCAATTGGAATTGAAGAGACATCAATGAGACGAGGAATTTTGAAAAATGATCAAAACACGTATATGAAAAAGTTCAGCAAATTGATCCCCAAAAATTGTATTATGCGTATGCATAAACCTGCAGGATGTGCGTACGCAAGGTGTTAAAAAACAACTTCTGAAACTAATTCGATGAAACTGTGCATACGCACAACCAGAACCATGCGTACAATCCCAATAAAGAAATTTTGTTTTGGAAAATTTTGACATGAAATTTTTTTGTACCTATTTAGACCAGAAGCCGTCAAAAATGAAGAAGACCTAATTTTGGATGATTGTAAGCCTACTTTTGAGAACGAAGAGATAATTTTATATTGAAGAAAAAAGAATTCATCGCTTGGATCCAGATTTGAAGACAAAAATTGAAGATTTCCAGATTTTCTTCATCGTTAATAATTTAGATGATGTCTTTCTCTTATTTTCTTTGTAATTTATATATTAATATGCTAGGCTAAAACCCTTTGTATTGGATAGATGACAAAACTGGTTGATTTTTAGTTTTTATTTCCAGAATTTGTGTTTCATATTAATTCTTGTATTATGATTCATTTAATATGCATAATTATATTGTTTTAATGTTTGCGCACCATTAGAACAATAAGCTGCTTATTCGTAGTATTGAAAAACTCACAGTAGGTAGAACATTGTTATTAGAACACACTGACAATAAATATTGAGTAGTATTTATGGTGTGTACGATCATGTATGATAATCCTAAATGATAATGCATGTTTGCCATATGAATTTGGATTAGGAATATGATCGTCACGTGGTAACCATAAGTTTATTATATCTTGGAATAGAATAATAAATAAAAGTGGAATTATCGATTGTTATAAATGCTTGAATAGAGATAATTATTACTGGTTGAAAATTAGAATTAAGAATTGATCAGTACAGTCGGAAATTAAATACGTTTACTCATTTGATCTTTAAACCAAGTTTTTATTGATTTTACAAGTTTAGTTACAAAATTCATCAATCGTCTTTTGGTTGCAAATACGAATTTAAATATATCAAATTTACTAGAATTGAACCTTATTATCTGTGGGACGATAACTCTCTCATCACAATTATTACTTGTACAACGAACCCGTACGCTTGCGGTATTTTGATGAAAATGTTTTTGGCGCCGTTGCCGGGAAGTAACGGTATTAGTTTTGGTTTTAGATATTTTAGATTCGTTTTTAATTTTTAATTTTTTTTTTGTTTTTAAGGTATTACTACACTGCTTAATTCTCTTGTGTCTTGACTTTTTTCTAGGCTACTTTGGTATATGTAAAATCCTGACGAGCCGGATCTCTTCCCGATAGATCGCGAAATCGAAAGGACATTTAGAAATCGCAGAAGAGTGCAACGTCAAGCAAGGAGAATGACCAATAATCAGAATCAACTACAAAATCAGATTCAGCTTCAGGTTCAAGAGCAAATACCATAGCCAAATCAACAGAAAGGCATTCAGGATGAATCTCCTATTTAGTTGGGGATTATGTAAACCCAATCCCTACACCAGTGCAACCCACCGTGGTATACCCTCCCTTCGGACAGCCAAATTTTCACCTTAGACCGGATGTCATAAATTTCTTTCAAAATCACAAAGACATCAGGTTTTTTGAAAAAGCCACGGAGAAACCCCATGAACATATTTTGGCTTTTCTCATATTATGTGAAATGATCGATTACGAAAGGGTATCAACAGACGCTTTCCGAATGCGGTTATTCCCTCATATCGCTAGAGAATGATTTCTCTGTTTAGCTCCAGAGAGCATATAATCATGGATTGATATTGTTCAAAAATTCATGAAGAAATTTTTTCCACCTTCTCGAGTTCACCAAATCAGGAATGAAGTCCACACTTTCAAGCAAAAAGATTTAGAGAGCTATCCTGAGCCATGAGAAAGGTTCAAAAATTTGTTTAGGAAATGCCCTAACCTTGACATTCCTAAGCAAGCTCAACAGTGTCTCTTCTACTACGGTTCACAACAAGAGTTTAGGAATATGATAGATGCTTCAGCAGGAGGATCAATGATGAAACTTGACGTCGATGAGGCCTATGATTTGTATGAAAAAATAGCCGAAAATCAGTCAATGTGGCCAACCGATAGGGAAGCTCCAAGGAAAATAGTAGGGATACACAATGTGGATGCAGTAACAGCACTGGCTGCGCAAATAGAAGTTCTTACAATGAAAATGGACAATCTTAGTCAGTTAATATGGTACACTAATCATCACCTATTTACGAAGGGTGTGGGGAGGATTATACTACTACAAGTTGTCCCTTGGCCTCTACATATGTTAGTCAGGCTGAGGAGGTAAGCTACGCGCAGAACTTTCAGAGACATCAAAATAATCCCTACGCCAACACATATAATCTAGGCTGGAGAAACCATCCAAATTTTTCATGGTCTAACAACCAAGGACAAGGATAAGGAGGAAGTAATCGGAATAAACTACTAGGGTTCCAACAGCAACAATAGCAGCAAGAGAGAAAGCCATCATTGGAAGATTTGCTAGCTTAGTATATTACTAAAACTGAGACCAACTTTCAGAATCAACAGGCCTCGATCAAGAACTTAGAACAACAGGTGGGACAGATAACAGTCGCACTGTCAGGTAGAGCTCAAAGGACTTTACCCAGCAATACTGAGACAAATCATAAGGAGCAAGTCATAGCCATTACTACATGTAGCAGAGTCCAGTTACCAAAAATACATGTAAAGCGGCCAGCAACTGTCATAGAAAAGGTACCTACCTCGGGCAAGGAGCATATGGATGAGTCAGACAAGGTGATCATTTTTTCAAGACAGCTGTAGATTTTTTACTTTTCAAAATTTTTCTCCACTTGCTCTATTTTGGAAATACACCAAATCAATACTCTTTCAAAAGTATAATACTCATCCCAACATGTATGAAAATACGTATTTCAATTAATTGCACTTTTAACCATGTATTTACGCAAATTGAATTTTTAGCAAGAGAATTGAAATTAGAGACTAACAATAGTGAATTTGTACAAAATAACTGTGAAATGCCTTGTAAATGATAATCTTTGAAGCACTTTTAGACAATTATCACAAGGCTGCAAAGGAAAATCAAGTTGAATTGTCAGATAGTCCACAGGTGAAGCTAACAACTCCTGTCAAAGCATATGTGCCTCCGATCCCATTCCCACAGAGACTGCAAAAACACAAGTTTGATAGCAATTCCAGAAATTTTTTGATGTATTTAAGAAGCCGCACATCCACATACAAACTACACATAATAGGAAGCTGGAGGATAATGAAAACGGTCATGCTTACTGAAGAGTGCAGCGCAATTCTCCAATATAAGTTACCACCGAAGTTAAAAGATCCAGGGAGTTTTACTATTCCTTGTAACATTGGTAACTTGTATATAGATAAAGCACTGTGTGATTTAGGAGCTAGCATTAATTTAATGCCTTTATCTCTTTTGAGGAAATTGGGTTTTGGAGAAGCAAAGGCTACTACAATTTTATTGCAGTTGGTTGATAGGTCAATCAAACACCTTCGAGGCATTTGTGAAGACATATTGGTGAAAGTTGACAAGTTTATCTTCCCAGCAAACTTCATTATTTTGGATATGGAGGAAGACATGGATATCCCTCTCATATTGGGTAACCCATTTTTGGCTACAGGAAGGACTATGATAGATGTGCAAAATGGTTAGTTGATATTGAGGTTAGATGAAGAGGAACAAACAATCAACGTGTTCAGAGCTTTTAGATTCCAGAGCGAACCAGATTCTTGCATGCAAATTTATATAATAAAAGAGGCAGTGTCAAAGACATTCAGACTTGATCACCCTCAAGAACCTCTCGAGGCTTGTTTAGTGCATTCTCAGAATCTACCATCAGAAAAGGAGGAAGTAGAGTTTGGAGCTCGGTAAAGGACCCACAAATCCTTTACCATCTATACAGTAAGCTCCAACACTTGAACTCAAACAGCTACCCACTCACCTTCGCTATGCATACTTGGGGGAGAAATAATTCACTTCCGATAATTATCTCGAATACACTTACAGAAACAGAGGAAGATCAGTTGCTGAGAGTACTTCGGGAGCACAAGACAGCAATAGGATGGACTATGTCGGATATAAAAGGGATCAGCCCTTCGCTTTGTATGCACAAAATACTGATGGAAGAGGATTACAAAGTTTTAGTTGAGCATCAACGCAGATTAAAATCCTACTATGCAGGAAGTGGTAAGAAAAGATGTATTGAAGCTTCTGGATGCGGAGATCATTTACCCTATATCAGATAGACATTGGGTTAGTCCAGTACAAGTCGTACTGAAAAAGGGGAGAATCATGGTGGTTCTAAATGAAAATAACGAGCTCATTTCTACATGCATAATCACGGGTTGGAGAGTTTGCATTGATTATCGCAAACTCAACAATGCCATAAGGAATGATTACTTTCTCTTTCTTTTCATTGATCAAATGCTGGAGAGACTTGCAGGACATGCTTACTACTGCTTTCTTGACGGTTATTCGGGGTATAATCAGATTCCTATAGCGCCAGATGATCAGGAAAATACTACCTTCACATGCCCTTATGGCACATTTGCTTATAGGAGGATGCCTTTCGACCTTTGCAACTCTCCAGCCACCTTTCAGCGCTGTATGGTGTCTATCTTCCCAGGATATGGTAGAAAATATCATTAAGGTATTTATGGATGATTTCTCAGTCTTTGCAAAGTCATTCGAAGAGTGCCTCGAACACTTGGGAAAAGTTTTGCAGCGATGTGAGCACACCAACCTTGTATTAAATTGGGAAAATGTCATTTCATGGTTCAGGAAAGGATCATGCTAGGGTATTTGATATTAGCACGAGGTATTGAAATAGACAAAGCTAAGATACAAGTCATCGAGAAACTACCACCGTCGGTTACAGTGAACGGAGTTAGAAATTTTTTGGGTCATGCCAGATTCTATCGCCATTTCATCAAAAACTTCTCCAAAATCTCGAAGACATTGTGCAATCTATTGGAAAAAGGGACTCCATTTCATTTTACTAAGGAGTGCCTGACGGCTTTTAACACTTTAAAGGAAAAATGGTTTTTGCTCCAGTGTTGACTTCTCCAGATTGGGATTATCCGTTTGAGTTTATATGTGATGCCAGTGATCACGCGGTGGGAGCAGTGCTGGGTCGATGCAAGAAAAAAAAATGTCTTATGTCATTCACTATGCCAGTAAGACTTTGGACGAGGCTCAATTGAATTATACGACTACGGAGAAAGAGCTTTTGGTAGTGGTGTTCGTCGTTGACAAATTTAGATCATATTTGATCGGGTCGAAAGTGATTGTCTACACAAATCATTCAGCCTTGAAGTATCTAATGAGCAAGAAGGATGCAAGGCCGAGACTTATTCGATGGATACTCATTTTGCAGAGATCAGAGATAAAAAGGGGAGTGAGAACGTTGTTGTAGATCACCTATCTCGCCTTGAATCACATGAGCCACACCCTACAAAGGAGATAAATGAAGTTTTCCCAAATGAGATGCTCTTTCAGATCATCACTACGCTTTGGTATGCTGACTACGTAAATTATTTGGCTCGTTCCATCATCCCATTGGATTACTCGAGTCATCAGAAGAAAAAAAAATTCAGTTACCTGAAACATTACTTTTGGGATGATCCGTTTCTTTATAGACGAAGTCCAGATCAGATTATACGTTGTTGTGTGCTTGAAGTAGAGCAACATCAAGTATTGGAATCATGTCACTCTACGCCATATGGAGGTCACTTCGTAGCAGTTAAGATAACAGCAAAGGTTCTACAATCAGGTTTTTGTTGGCCTACACTATTCAAAGATGCACATTATATGGTGAAAATTGTGATAAGTGCCAACGGACCAGAAACATCTCAAGGAGGAACGAGATGCCCTTAAACTGCATTTTGGAAGTTGAGATATTCGATGTGTGGGGCATTGACTTCATGGGACCATTCCCTTCTTCATACGGTCAACAATACATATTGGTGGCAGTGGATTATGTGTCTAAATAGGTTGAAGTTGTGGCTTTGCCAACTAACGACGGTTGAGTGGTGACTCAATTTCTGAAGAAGAACATTTTCACAAAGTATGACACCCCAAGGGTGATTATTAGTGATGGTGGAAAATATTTTTGAAACCGCCTATTTGCTTCATTCTTGGCTAAGTATGGAGCAAAACACCGTGTCTTAGATCCATATCATCCTCAAACAAGTGGGCAGATGGAAATCTCCAACAGGGAGTTAAAGAAAATTCTCGAAGCAACAGTCAATGTATCAGGTAAGGATTGGGCTAAGAAATTGGACGATGTAGTTTGGGCATATAGAACAGCATTTAAGACTCCAATTGACATGTTTCCATATCGGCTGGTGTTTGGAAAGGCCTGTCATCTATTGGTTGAGCTAGAGCATAAAGCATATTGGGCGACACACTTGCTCAATTTCAATATGAGGGCTGTAGGAGAGAAGATGATTCTACAACTTCATGAGCTAGATGAGTTTCGTTTAGATTCATATGAGAATGCAAAGATTTATAAGAAAAAGACCAAGAAATGACACGATAAGCATAAAAGAGATGGAGTTTTAGGTCGGTCAGCAAATGTTAATGTTCAATTCACGACTCAAGCTTTTTTCGGGAAAGCTAAAGTCTAGGTGGTCGGACCCCTTCACGGTGGTTTTCGTGTTCCCACATGGTGCTATAGAGGTGATGTCTCAAGATCAATAGAGGAGGTTTAAAGTAAATGGACAACGGTTGAAAGCGTATTGGGGAGGTGACTACTCCAGTGAGAAGACAACTGTGCCACTCGACAATGCAGAGTAGCCTAAACAACAAAATCGAGCTATAGACTATAAACAAGCGCTTATTGGGAGACAACACAGCTCTCTTCCTTTTTATTTATTGTGCTTTAATGCATTAGATTAGGATTTTTATGCTTTGATGTGTTATTGTAGATTTAGCATCATCCTTTTTCGAGCCAATGCACGAGTCACACAAGTTCATAGTTGTTTTGTATGAGTTTGGGGGTGTTCAAGTCTCACTTGCATGCATTTGGGGGGAGGGAAATCACGAATATCTAGGTGAAAACGAGATGTTTACAACATTGGAAGTTCAAAAGTGTGTTTGTAGGGAACAAGAGTGCATTTTATAAAATTTGTTGGTTCCACACTACCTTCACACATCTCGACCCTAGTTGACTCTTAGTTGTGCAAGTATTGGATGTGGAGTAAACGCGGGGTGCTCGAGCTTATTTATACCAAAATGAGCCATTCAAGCTTGGTGTTGAATTTCAACCCATGTCACATTTCTTTTGCATTTTTCGTAACATAAGCTATGAATGAGAATCATGGTCTGGGGTGGGGGTGGGGGTGGGGGGGGGGTGGGAGTGGGTGAGTAACATAAAAAAGGTGCAACCATGCGTATGCACAAGCCTGCAGGTCGTGCGTATGCATGGTTGATAGATTGGCCACCTGAAGCCAATCTGTATGAATTGTGCGTATGCACGCACAAAGCTATGCGTACGCACAGCCCATCCGGGTAAGGGCTTCACTTTGAAAACTCTCAAGTTCATTTCGTTCCCCTTTGTTTTTGCAATTTGTTGAGGTTTATGGATTATTATGGAGGTTGGGCTTAGGTAGATGTTGGGTTTGTTGAATATGTTGAAAAAAATTTGTTGGATTCATCACTTGTATGAGATATTATGTATCATTGTCATTACTTTGCCTACAACGTTTTCGATTCATTGTCCCAATGAAGCACTTGTCGACAATTTGGCTTGATTTTTGCACAGCACTTGGAATGAACACACATTTCACACTCCCATGTATTTACTAGAATAAATTCTCATGCATTAGTCTACCCGCATCACTTATGTGCATTCCCCACATATAGTATCCACATTTTGCCTCTCCATTTTGGTCTTTGTTATTTTCTTGATCGTTCTTATCTAGTACATCTATCTCATTTTGCCTACTTCCTTATATTGACAAGTATGCCTCCTAAATGCACACGCAACGCGCCCTCCACTTCAAAAGGGAAAGGTAATGCTTCTTCCTCTTCTACCCTGGCATGCTCTCGCGGCGTTGATGAAAGTGGCATGTGAAGGTTTCTTAGCCCAAAGCATAAACTTCGATTTGAGTAAGTAGTCACAAAATGGATTGTTTTACCCAAGCAGCAAGTAAAATTGGAAGATTTCCCGGGGATTGAAATAGAGACATTAATTAATCGTGCGGGTTGGGACAAGGTGATAGCTAAACCATTTGCTATTTATCCTACACTTGTCCAGAAATTCTACACAAACTTCAACTCCTCCATTGATGAGCTTGTACAGATCACGAACACCAAACTTGGGTACGAGATAAATGGTTTATGTTCAAAGTTGGCACAAGTCTTATATGGGAGAGCAGATGCCTGGCTGCTTCGTCGACCTGATTTCTTATAAAATAACTTAACTGAATCCTTTATGGTTTTGATTATGTTTATATGCCATAATGTGGACCCATCCAAGCATCGGTACAAGTTCGATCACACGAAAGCTCCCTTGCTCTATCATCTGGCTAGAGGATTAAAAATTAATTTGGGAACTCACATTTATAATTTGATCTGTGCCTGCGTGGCTGAGGAAGACATGCAACACTCGCTCTTGTTTTCTAGCCTTATATGTGGGATATGCAGAGCTTATGGTGTGCAACTCTTACAAGTTGAGCAGGCTATGCGTCTTACTGCCCCGATCAACATTCACACTACCAGAAATTCATAGAGAAAGGTTGACCAATACAGACGAGGACGGTAAGATGACGAGGACTAAGAGGGCTATGGAGACGACAATGACATTTACCCCGCTCTGTAGCATGAGCCACTAGTAGACACCTCTGTACTACGTCAGACGTTTGCGACGATGATTGGGGTTAGTCAGGATGTTCAGCAGTTGCAGCAGGCCCTTACGACCATGGATTTACGGGTACAGGATATGCAAACTAGCATCGGGATTGTATGAGCCAACACTAGCAGGACATAGGAGGATGTCTCTGATTTACATCGATGTATTGATAGGCTCACTGGGTGATTAGACCGTTATACTGGGATGATGGACGACATACAACATGGCTCATCGCATGCAGGTCGAGATGGGCCAGCAGTCTGCTTTGATGAGAGAGATTCTTGCCCGTTTACCTCCACCGCCACCGTCCGATTGATCTGGGAAGTTCTCAGTTCCCTTCTTGTCCTTACTTCTGCATTTAATTTACATATTATGGTATATTAAGGGCAATGCACGTGTTAAGTTTGTGGGTGATTCTGTCTTCATCGATTATATGTAGTTTATTACTTTTTGCATGATTGGCGTGTGTTAAAAAAACTTCTCCTACTGTTTTTTTGTGTTTGTGTGGGTTAGATGGTCTTGCTGGCAATGATGCATACATTCAAATTGTATATTTAACTGAGAACAGTAAAAAAAATTATGTATTGAGTTGATTGACACTTATTTATGTGAAACTTGATCTTTATTGAGCACTGTAGTCATGTTTTGTATTATGAGTTGATGACTTGGTCCATATTAGGAAAAAGTTGAACATAGTCGATGAAAACCTTGAACATCACGAATAAATATGCCCATAAAACTTTCTTCAGGAGAGTTTGGAGATGATTAAACTAGTGCTGGGGAACATTGAGCTAAGTAAGGATTTTGTGTGTGAAATTCTTATGTGGATTTTCTAGAGCCAACAAGATGAAACGAGGCGAAAACCTCTAGTTAGAGGTCGGTTTCGAGAATAGATGTTTAATAAAAGGCATTTCACTAATCTTGGCAATAAAAAAGGAATATAAAAAAGAACTTTCCTTTGGAGCCTTTTTTAGTCGAGCAATTAAGTCTGGAAGGGTCTTTAAAACATGGTGTCCTATGGTCATCCGACTTAGGAGTCATCGGCTAAAGAGAAGTTTTTAAAAAAAAGAAAAAAATGGTGAAAAAATAGAAAAAACAGGTGTATGAAACAGAAGACGCACCAAGTACCAAGATTAAGCCTCAAACACTTGTTTTGGAAACTTGCACTTTTGACAACGGCTTGTTGGTGAAATTGAGTCTTGAAAGCCAAAGTGATAAAAAATAGAGGAGAATCCTTATTCATTGTGATGTTAACTTGTACTAGCTAAAATCTATCCAAACTAGAGAGCGTAAGAAGTAGAATCAGCTAAAAGTCAACTTTAGTACATACCTGGGGAAAATGAGTGAAACACATATGTTTTAGGGTGTGTATCTTACGAGTGAGGAAATGAGATAACTGACTACTGCAGGGCAGAAATCAAACCGGTTATGATCTTGTGATGCCTACATGAATATTCAAGTTTCGCATTGAATAAGTGGAAATTAATTTCAATTGTGTAATTTGGACATTGTTCGGAATAATGATACAAATATCCAATCCTGAGACTAATGGCCCACCATCTAACCAAAGTGAATAATGGGTTAGGCTATAGTTTGTTTGAGGGCAAACAAATGTTCATGTTTGAGGGTATTTGATAAGTGTATTTTATACACTTATTTAAGTCATTAAAATTGATTATTTGTTGACAAATTGGATAAAACATGGCTTAATCCTATGTATATATTGTTTGTAGGTACCAATCGATGAAAGATGTGGAAGTAAGGAAAATGAGCAGGAAAAAGAACTCAATTGCGTCAAATGCAAAGTTTGGGGACTGAAATGTAATAATACCAAAGTTGAGTCGGAGTGCAAAATGATGATTTGAGAATGTCAAAAGTCAATTGGAAGTGAAGAGAAGTCAACGATGTACATGAAAAAGTTCAAGAACCAATTTACAAAATTGATCCCCAAAAATTGTACCATGCGCACGCATAGGCCTATAGGTCGTGCGTATGCAAGGTATTAAAAAACAACTTCTGAAGCTAATTCGATTGAACTGTGCGTACGCATAGCCAGAACCATGCGTACACATGGTTCAATCCTGGTAAAGAAATTTCATTTCCTTATTTTATTTTGGAAACTTTTGGCATGAAATTTTTTTGTACATATTTACACCAGAAGCCGTAAAAAATCGTAGTGTTGGAAAACTCATGGTTGGTAGAACATTGTTATTGGAATACACGAGCAATAAATATTAGCAATATTTATGGCGTTTGCGATCGTGTATGATAATCCTAAATGCCAATGCATGTTTACCATATGAATTCGGACTAGGAATACGATGGTCTCATGGTAATCATATGTTTATTATATCTTGGAAAAGAATAATAAATAAAAGTGGAATTATCGATCGTCATAAATGCTTGAATTGAGATAATTATTATTAGTTGAGAATTAGAATTAAGAATTGATCAGTAGAGTCGAAAATCCAATACGTTTACTCATTTGATTTTTAAACTAAGTTTTTATTGATTTTACAAGTTTAGTTACAAAAATCACCAATCACTTGAAATTATCATGAAATCATTATTTTGCCTTGCGTCAATCCCACTTCATCATAAACTCTAGCCCCTTATGCACTTCATCATTCTTCCCGGGGTGAGAAAAATTTGCCCTTGAATTTAACAGGAAAGAAGCCTCATCATCATCAGAGTTATCAGCACGAAATGGCACCAGATGCTTGACATTGAACACGTCGGATGCAAAAATATGACTGGGCAAATTCAAACGATAAGCATTTGGATTAATCTTCTCAATGACCTCCAATGGGCCAATCTTCTTCGCAGTAAGCTTGGTGTATTCATGAGCAGGAATTGGTTAACACCGCCCAAACAAAGTCATGCTTAAGATGTCGGCGTTAGCATAATTCAACATGTCGGTGTTTAAGATCCACGTCATCCTTATACTTAGTGACAACAGTCTGTAATTGATCATGAGCCTGTGAGTGAACCTGCTGCAATTGTTGAATGAAGTCCTCGGCCTAACCATGCATTTTAACAGAAGTAGAAACTAGGACCAGATCAAGAAGACCACGAGGAACAAGACCATACACCACCTGAAATGGACTAAAACCTGTACTCCGGTTAATAGCATGATTATGAGCAAATTCTGCTTGACACAACATCTGATCCCAAGACTTGATGTGATCACCAACCAAGCAACGTAGTAAATCACCCAAGGAATGGTTTTGTCTGATGGTAATATGTACTTCTGAAGTCCAACTGTGTATTCACCGAGCCCCATAAACTGTGCCAGAAGTGACTAAGGAAGCCAGTATCCCGATTAGACACAATAAATATAGGCAGTCCATGCAGGCGATAGACCTTACGAAAATACAGTAAGGCCACATTGACAGCATCCGTAGTCTTCTTGCAAGGGATGAAATGTACAATCTTTGAAAACCAATCAACCACTACAAAAATTGAATCAAACCCACGCTGAGTCTAAGGGAGTCCCACAACGAAATCCATGCTAACGTCTGTCCAAGGCTCAGTTGGGATAGACAGGGGTATATATAAGCCAGCATTTGTCGCCTTGCCTTTAGCCAAATGACAAACTCGACAACGCTCCATAAACTTGCCAACATCCTTGTACAATGATAGCCAAAAGTAAGAAACAACAAGAAGTTGCGCGACCCACATGGCCCTTATTATGCAACTCTTGAATGATCTTCAACCTCAAACTGCCTTCTGGAACACATAACTGATTGCCATGAAAAAGAAAACCATCAAGGCATCAACCCATGAAAACTTCAACTGTACACCCTTCTGCAACTTCCGAATAACATGGGAAAAGTATGGATCAGTAGCATATACATCACAAAGACTATCAAAACCTGGAACCTCCATTCACATTTCTACAAGGAGTGTTTGGCGCCTACTCAATGCATCTACAACTTTGTTAAGGATACGTGCCTTGTACTTTGATCACAAAAGCAAACCGTTGCAAGTAAGCAATCCAAAAGGCATGTCGAGCAGATACCTTATCCTGAGTACCAAGTTGTTTGAGGGCGTCATGATCAGTATACAAAATGAACACTTTCTGGAACAAATAGTGACGCCAATGTTGAACTGCCTGGACTATTGCATAGAACTCCACATCATAAGTACTATACTGAGACTTCGGGCCAGAAAACTTCTCACTGAAGTATGCTACAGGGCGATTGTTCTGACTCAGCACACCACTAATACCCACCTTCGAAGAATCACAATGCAGCACAAACGGTTGGGTAAGTCAAGCAACACCAAAACTGGAGCAGTAGTCAACTTCTGCTTAATCAACTAAAGAGATGCCTTCACCTCATGAGTCCACTGAAACTCACCATCCTTCATACAATCTGTAATTGACGCCATGATGCTACTGAAATGTGGTATGAATCTATGATAGAAGGAAGCAAGGCCATGAAAACTCCGTACCTCAATAACAGTTTTAGGCTGTGGCCATTGACTTATCGCCTTTACTGTAGATGTATCAACTTCTAACCCCTATTTTGAGACCACATAACCTAGAAACACTACACGATCTGTAAGAAATGAATACTTTTTCACTACAGCATAAAAATGATCCCTGTGAAGCACTGATAGAACTTCCCGAAGGTGCTGAACATGATCATCATTGTTAGCACTATAAATCAAGATATCATCGAAATAAACTACAAAAAATTTAGCGATGAATGGACGAAGAGCATGATTCATAAGCCGTATAAAAGCACTAAGTGCATTTGAAAGTCCGAAACGCATGAATAACCACTCGTACAATCCTTCTCTCGTTTTAAAGGCTGTCTTTCACTCATCCCCAGGCCTGATAAGGATCTCATGGTAACCACTTTTAAAATCAAGCTTGTTGAACACACAAGCACTGATAAGCTGATCCAGCAAATCTTCAAGGCGAGGAATAGGAAAACGGTAACGCACCGTAATCTTATTGATCGCTCTACTATCCACACACATATGCGCCACGTGCCATCTTTCTTTGGCATGAGCAGGGCAAGAACAACACAAGGACTAAGACTCTCCTGACGTTTTCCCTAGAAGCTCCTCCACTTGCCTGCGCAACTCCTCGTGTGCAGTAGGATTCATCTTGTAATACGCCCGATTTGACAAAGAAGCATCAGACACTAAGTCAATCTGATGCTGAATATCTCACAGTGGTGGTAACCGACGTAGCGGAAGATTATAGGAAAGATGAACGACGACACAAATATGAGAAAACTCACAAAAAAATTATTCAATTCAAAAAATTGCTGCCTCAAAGGGCTTACAATGCTTTAAATAGTAAAACCCTAGCAAAATCTGGAAAATAAATAATAAAATAGAAAAAATGATATTTTTTCATAAATGAAAAAATTCGAACTTGCAACTAAAATTGAAATTTCTAAGATTCAGGATCGTCCTCCAACAAACAGATTTCGAATCTGAATTTTATTGAATGAGATATTGCGAAAATAGAAATTACCATAAATAGCAAAAAGGCCTAATTGAGGGCCTAAACGATGGAATTTGCCCAAAATTCGACGCACATCATGGCAAAGCCGTGAGTTGTGATCGTTAGCCCGTTTCCAATCGATTTAGACTAGAAATTCGCCAAAAACGAACAACCTCGAAGTTATTATGAAATCATGGAATGTGACTCTTTTGCTTGCGCCGATCCCACTTCAACATAAACTACACCTCCATCTGCACTTCATCATTCTCCCCAAGGTGAGAAAAATTCACCCTCAAATTGGACGGGGAAGAAGTCTCATCATCATCGAAATTATCACCACGAAATGGCACTAGATGCTTAACTTTAGACACATTGATGTACGAATGTGATTGGGCAGCCTCAAATGATAAGCATTTGGATTAATCTTCTCAATGACCTCCAATGGACCAATCTTCTTCACAGTAAGCTTGTTGTATTCATGAGCAGGGATGCGATCTCTGGTTAACATCGCCCAAACAAAGTCGCCTACCTCAAATTCAACATGTCGACGTTTAAGATACGGATCATGTTTATACTTATTGACAGCAGCCTGCAACTGATCATGAGCCTGTGAATGAACCTGCTGCAATTGTTGAATGAAGTCACCGGACTTACCATGCATCTTAACAGTAGTAGAAATTGAGACCAAGTTAAGAGGACCACGAGGAACAAGACCATACACCACCTTAAATGGACTAAAACCTGTACTCCGATTATGAGTGAATTCTGCCTGACACAACTTCTGATCCCAAGACTTGATGTGGTCACCAACCAAACAACGTAGTAAATCTCCCAAGGAAAGGTTAACAACCTCTGTCTGAGGATGATATGCACTGCTGAAATCCAACAGTATGTTGACTGAGCGCCGTAAACTACGCTAGAAGTGACTGAGGAAGCGAGTATCCCGATCAGACACAATAGATGTAGGCAGTCCAGGCAGGCGGTAGAAATCACAAAAGTACAGTAAGGCCACATTGACAACATCAGTAGTTTTCTTGCAGGGGATGAAATGTACCATTTTTGAAAATCGATCAACCACCACAAAAATTGAATCAAACCCACGCTGAGTCCTGGGAAGTCCTTCAATGAAATCCATGCTAACGTCTGTCCAAGGCTGGGTTGGGATAGACAGGGGCATATACAATCTAGCATTTGTTGCCTTGCCCTTTGCCAAATGATCATAATCCATCATACGCTTGTCATTTTTCTTCTATATTGCTGGACACTTTAGACCATACATATGAGTTACTTTACAGATACTAAGCATTAAAACCTCCGTTGGAAATGAAAGCGCTAGAAGTATGATTTCTACTTAAATCATTTGCGACTGTGGGCGAGTTGGAAATGAAAGCGCTAGAAGTCACAAAATGAGAATCAACTTTATATATGAAGAAAAATTACAAAAATATATTCATAATGGCGAAACCAACATTGTCACTTAATAGGAATTCACTACAATTTCACCCTTCAAAATTTCTCACTGAATGTTGATATTATGCCCCTGTTTTATTGTAGATTAAAATAGATCAAAACTTCAAGTGAAAGGCAATAGTTCATTTTAAGCACATAATTCATGGGATACGAAATTTTTCAACTACACATTTCATCAAATTTTATGAAAATCTATTAAAAATCAGATGTCCTATACCAAACAATGCATGAGCAGAACACAAAAACAAAATGACAACCCATTATTTTGGGAGAGTTTTGCTAGAGAGCAAAGAAATTGCGTGTGCCTCATGTTTGTTCAAGTGTTGTGTGAGAATTGTGGCGAAATGCGTACAGGCAAGGAATGAAATTGATTGTCATGATAAGCTGGACAACTTTAAAAGAGAAACAACTGAAATGTGAGAAACTAGAAGAAAAGGTACACACGGGTGTTTAGTGTTTGTTGGAGAGTTCTAGTTTTATGTAGGGAGTAGTTGAGAGGATTGAAAAATATTGTATTGCATGGTTTTTTCTTCGACAAAGTACTCTTCCTATGATTGTCGATGATTTGCTAAACCATATTTAATTTTGTGTTTTTTTCTCTTTCGACTCATTTTTTCATTTCTGTTTTTGTTGCAGGTTGGGTGAGATTTTTCGCGATAAATTTTTTCAAAATAAGTATGTCAAAATACTATCCACTTCTTAATTTTAATGTCGAAATACAAGTTAATTAAATGAATGATCACTTAATTTTATTCTTGATTACTGCTTGTTCACTCAACAAAAAAAGTTACCTATTACTCACTCAAATATTCAAACATTTACCTATCTATAACCAAACTCATTTCCATCCATCCAACTAAGCAGAAATCTCCACATCTCAGATGGAAATCTGACTAGAAATCCGACATGGCACGCAGACTCGTTAGTACAAGACACATTGGATAAAAGCGATATTGATAAATGTCAGCTATGGTTCAATTTGTAAAACATGTTTTGTCCATTTCTTAAACTGGTAAAAATTCCCAAAATGAAAGAAAATCGCCCAACTCCAAATCTCCTCCAAATTGGAATCGAAAACTTGGAAAAATGTTGAAAAGAAATTGTGATTGAATTTGTATTAATTGCACAAATGTTATTCCAAGTTTTGACCAACCTTGATAAGCACTGCCTTCTTAATCAGCTTCAAATAATTGATGATTTTTAGGCTATGCTCGATTTTCTTTCCATTTTATTCATAATAGCTTCATAACTTCAAAAACATATGTGATTTCAGAAAACCTAATTTTGCTTGTGAAAATAATTTGATAGAGCTTTTCGACAATGTTAGATTTCTCATGTTGCGACAACTTCGAAAAATTGATGATTTTTAGTCATTCACGAATTTCATGTCGTTTTATTCGTAATAGCCTCATAACTCATAGAATGAGTGTGATTTCAAAATATTGTATTTTGCATGTAAAAGTGAGTTGATAGTGTTTTCGATGGTGTATAATTGATCACGTTACGACAATTTCAAAAAATCTATTGATTTTTGGCTACACTCGATTTTCGTACCATTTTATTCGTAATAGCTTTAAAACTCAAAGAAAAGGTATGATTTCAAAAATGTTATCTTACATGTGAAAGTAACTTGATAGAATTTTCTGACGATATATCATCACATTTTGACAACTTTGAAAAATCGGTAGGACATTCTCTATTTCGCACCGCTTTACTCGTAACAGCATCATAACTCAAAGAACGTGTGTGATTTCGAAAAACCATTTTTTAACATGTGAAAATATGTTGATAGAACTTTCTGAAGGTGTGTGAATCATCACGATACGATAACTTGGACAAATCGATGATTTTTAGTTGTAAGTGATAGAGTTTTTAGACGATGTATACACGTTACTACAACTTCGAAAAAAATCGAATGTTTTTAGGCCATTCTCGATTTCTACACCGTTTTATTTTGTAACAGTCTCGTAACTTAAAGAACGTGTGATTTCAAAAAATCGTTTTTAACATATGAAATGTTTCACCCCACACATTTTTAGTCAAAATCAAGAGAAGTATTTGGTCAAAGTCAAAGTCAATGTCAAATAAGGACTAAAATGAAATAAATTATCTTATTGAGGCTTAATTTATTATGAAAAATATTTTGAGGGGTTTAAGATGGAAAAAATTTAAAGTTTGGATTTATTTTTCTAGTTTTGGAAGTTAAGGACATAATGTGGTTTTGTATTAAGTTGGAGGGCTTCCTTTGCAATTCTTGGCATTAGTTGATTAGAAGTGGCATACATATAACCATTTACCAAATTTTCAATTGATATATACATACATATAGAGGCTGGAGACAGCAGAAGCAAGAAAATCCGAGAAAAAGAGAAAGAAAAGGAGAAAAAGAAAGAAGAAGAAAAGGAAAAAGAAGAGGAGGAGGAGAAGGGAAATTAGGTAGTTCAAACTTGTTTTTATTCTCCTTTCTCTTTATTTTCTTCAAGAGCCAAATGAATAATTTTATGTTAAATTCGTGGGGTTTTAACTTGTGGTATAAATTTTCAGATTTATGACATATGAGTACAAATTGGAGCTCAAGTTTCTTGATTACTTAATTTTCAATTTCATTAAGGTAAGAAATACCATTGTTGGCAAACCCTAGATTTTAATTAGGATTATTGATTAAGTATTGTATAGTAGAAATGATTGTGGCAGTGGAATACTCAAATGAAAGCATGAGTTTATGGAGTAAAATGAAAGTTAAGTTGGTTGAGTTATTTTTGTTAGTTTTTACTAGATTGAATGATAATTATTTTTATGCTTTGGATGAAGGTTATTTTGATGTATTAGTCATTAGTAAAAGGACTAGAAAGTGGAATTAGCTCCAATTGATTAAAGAAAAATTTGGGAAAGTTATTCAAGTCTCGAGAAATCTAGTTTAAGTATTATATCATTAGAGATAAAAGGCTTATTGATTTGGTAGTGGTTAAATTGATTATCTTGTATTGTATTTCAGGTAATGACGTGAAAGTTTGAAAATACTCACTAATATAACCAAATTGCTATCATAGATCAGTGAGTGGAAAAACTTATATATTTTAAAATATTGATAAAGTACTTATACTATTATATTACGTGCAATCATTTGAATTATTTGTTCTATTGCATGATTAATATGAAAATGTTCTTTCACTATGATATCTGTGAAATCATAAAGGTTGTACATGGATTACTTGTGAATTGGAATGTCACATGTGATATTGAGATCGACCAGAAAAGTACCCGTGATTATATACTTCTTCTAGTTCACTGAAGGGTCTTAACTGTGTACTTATAGTTCAATAACAGGTCTTGACCGTGTTCTAGAATTGATTATCAGAGGTCTTTAAGACCGCTTTTGTTCACCGGAGGGGAGGCAAAGACCCGTGACAAAAGTGCTTGCCCGAGGGGAGGATTATAGATTTCAGTTAGAGTGTACATTTTTGGTGGATTATCCAGTAAAATAGATGTGATGAGATGATGATTATATCATGATTATAATATGATAAGTTTTCAATGTTACGTGGATGTGTCACATCTTGACTATAATTATACGTTCTTATACTCTGGACAGTTAAATGGTTTAAATTTGATTTTCGATAAAGATTTATGAATGAAAAAAGTATAACTATTTTTGAACTTATCCACTCACTAAGCTATCAACTCGTATATTTTTCCATGATAGCAAATGGTTCTCAATGGTTTGAAGAGCCTAATAATTTCAGAGTTTGAGCCACACGACATAATGTTTGATATGAGTCATTTTGATAAAACATGAAATCATTATTTTAGGCCTATCGCATTAAATTTTATTAAGCATTTAATTTTGGCGCATGTTTCATAGAAACTCATATTCAGCCTTGGTGATGGATATAACATCTAGTCAGCATTTATCATCGGTGCACATCACATTTCGAGTCCACTAAGGTGATTCGGGACGGATCGTGTCATGAAAGCAGGTTGATAGTGCTTTCCAGCGATATATGATTCATTACCTTAAGACAACTTCAAAATATCAATGATTTTTAGGATATGCTCATTTTTCGAGCCCTTTTTATTCATAACAGTTTTAGAACTCAAAAAATACGTGTGATTTTAAAAACTATTTTTAAGATATAACAATAGATTGACAGATTTTTTCTACGGTGTACAATTAATCACGATGCGGAAACTTCAAAAAATCGATGACTTTTAGGCATGCTCGATTTTCGAACTGTTTTAATTATAACAGTTTCATAACTTAAAGAAGGGGTATTATTTCAAAAAACCATATTTTTCATGTGAAAGTAAGTTGATAGAGTTTTTCGACGATGTATGATTCATCGCATTATGACAGCTTCAAACAATTGATGGTTTTAGGTTATGCTCGATTTTCTCGTTGTTTTATTCTTAAAAGTTTCATATCTCAAAAAAGGGATGTGATTTAAAAAAAAAAAAAAATCTTATTTTGCATGTGAAAGTAAGTTGACAAGCTTTTCAACAATGAATCAACTTACTTTTCGACAATCTATGATTCATCGCGTTACGACAATTTCGAAAAATCGATAGTTTTTAGACCATTTTCGATTTTCGCACTGTTTTACTAAGGAGTCTAGCGGACTGCTCTTTAGTATTGTAAATTGTAGTACTTGCTGGCAGCTGCCTATTCCTCATGAAAAGAATAAAGTAGCCATGAAGTTGTCTTTATCCTCTTTAGATTTGGATGTTAGTTGTTGGGTTGATTGAATTCCTAGTTTATTTTGCCCGCAATTGAAAATTTAAGAATTATGATCTCAATTATCAACCTCAAATATATAAGTTTGAAAAATTAATTTATCCATAACTAGACGTCCCTACCTAACCCCTCCGATCAAAGCTTTAGGTGAACTTGGCGTTTCATCTTAAAATGTCAATTTTGAATTCATGTGCTCATTTTTGAGTCTTAATCGGATCGAATTGCTCGTTTGAGCATAGTGGACTATGATACCATGTAATGATTTTGGGTTCTAACTTAAAAGACCAACATTGTTAAGATGAGTAGTCCAATTATTTATTAATTGATCTATATTATCATCTTTATTCGATGTGAGATTATATCACTTAACAGTCTCAACCTACCATCTACTTGACCCAGAACAAGACCTCTTAATTAACTCGGTTACCAATTCCACTCTTGATTGAGTGATTTGCAAAATCTTTGTGTACATCTTTTCTTCTTTTGTGTCTTCAAGTATTTTTACATTCTCAAAATAGAACTCCCTAAAATCCATTTTATGTGCACTCCATATCAATTCTCTGCAATTATTGTAGACATCAAGATATTTTTTTCGGTGGAAGTAATGTTTTGGTAAACTTAAATGAATAAACTGCAAATGAATAAATTACTCTTCTCAGACTACTCTTGCTGACAAGCCTTACATCATTGGAAAGATTTACGACTTTAAATTCATTTTAAAATTTTGGTTTGACATTCCAGGTTTTCTATATCAAGACATGACTTTTTTTGTGAAGGCATGTGAACTTGTCTGCACAAACTATACACCTGAGAATAAACTTAAAAATAATGCCAAATGGTATCCCAGAGAAATATCAGGTAAAATTTTTAAATCCTTACAACGAAATCATTAGTAAGGCAAGTCAGAACTTATAACGATTGTAATGCAACAGTGGTGAAACAATTTCAGGTTAACAATCCAAAAACTGTTGTAATATAAAAATGGTTACAATTCTTCCTCCAATCTCTAGCACCATCACTAACTGCTAATCAGCCGAGTTGAGATGTATATGTAGTCATTTAGACCTTTAAGAGGCCATTGAAATGGCGTTCAATGCCTTCACACTATCCCACGGCAACCTTAAGGGAAAAAAGGCTTCGTACAAGAGGAATTACTTCCAATTGCAAATGAGTCCTCAGGTCGTCAAAGTAATGATATTCCAAAGCATGAAAACACCTATCCTTCAGGCATACTTTTTTTTTTTTTTTATTATTTTTAAAGGGTGGTATGGGTACTTTGCTTATTTTGTCTTCACATAGAAATTTGGCTGGCGAACTTTTAATTTCTTCTTTTTGTTATTATGGCTTTTTTAAGTCGCAAAACATTCGAATTAACTTTAAAATAATGCTAATGCTATCCTAGAAAATATCATGATAAAATTTTGAAATCCTTATAATGACACCAATACATTAGTAGGACATGTGATGACTTATAAACGAATATAATACACAACTGGCTAAAACAATTGTAGTTTAAAAAATGAAAAAATCGCTGTAATATAAAATTGGCTACAAGAGGAATAATGCTGAGGGAACTGGAAATTGGAACAATAGAAATGACTGTACTACGAATATTCCTCAAACCTCCAACACTGTCACTAATTGCTACACACAGCTGATCGTTTAGATGTATATGTAGTCATATTGGCTTTAAAGAGGCCATCACCTTCACACTCTCCCAAGGCATCTTCAAGGAAAACAAGGCTTCCTTTTTTTTTTTTTTACACCATGGGTGCTTTTGGTACTATGCATATTTTTTCTTGGCATTAGCTTCAACATATAAATGACACATTCTTCTCAAGTTGAAAATTATTAATAACAAATAAATCCTGCTCAAGACACTTGATCTTGAACCATTAACTTTTTAGTGCATTTATACAATTGATTATTGTGCAACCTACATGCATATGTACAACGAATCAAATTATTTTTATGTGGTATCAATCTTGTGCAACTAAAAAAGTCCATGTGCGTCCATACTTTTAGACATTTATAAAGACACCCTCTTTAAGTTAATTCACTAATTCACGTGCTTTCCCTTCTAAAAATATATAGAGATCTCTCCTGATTTTTGTTAACAGCTAATTATCTCCATTTTACAGGTTTAAGCCTTGTTTAAGGAAATATGTCTAATATCTAACCTACTTGTACCCAATGAACAACACTCGAGAGATGAAACACGGTGATGGGCAATATATGGTCAGTGGCTTCAATGAATACTATCCATACAATGACATACTGCATTAGCAGGATAAGTGAAAAACTTATAACAACTATAATATAGCATCAGCAACAACAATGGTAGATAACAATATAAAAAACTGTTGTAATATAAAAATGGTTTAAATCAGGTCTTGTTGAAGTTAAATACAACAAACTCCCAACAAGACTTCTGAAATTTCTTTCATTGGCTGGCTAATCTCCATCATCTTTTGATAGCTTTGTATTCAATGCTATAGGCATATCAACTGGTTTGCAGTCCATCATTTTAAACCTCTTCAAAATATCAGTAGCATATTTGTGTTGTGACATAAAAATCCCATCAGACCTCTGTTGTAATATTAAGGGTAAATCAACAAGACCTAATTTAATGTCTGTTGCAAGTCTGCTGTCCAGATTTATGTCCAATCCTTCACAAACTCACTTTGCCTGCCAAAAGAGTTCTAAGATATATCAGAGACACTCTCAATCATGGTATGTACTATGAAGGAGGAGTTGGATCAGTTTTGATTGGCTATTCAGAGAGTGATTAGGCTGGTTCAGTGGATGATATGAAGAGCACTTCTGGGTATTTATTTACTCTGGGATCAGGTGCATTTTGTTGGAACTCAAAGAAGCAGGATATAGTAGCCCAATCAACAACACATGCAGAGTATGTGGCTGCATCATCTGCTGTAAATTAGACGGTTTGGTTAAGAAAAATTCTAGGTGATTTACATCAAAACCAATCTAATCCTACTTCAACTTTAGTTGATAATCGGTCTGCTATTGTTGCAGCCAAAAATTTAGTCAACCATGAAAAAACAAAGCACATCAAAGTCAGATTTCATGCAATCAGGGAAGCAGAGAAAGAAGGTGAAGTTCATTTGCAATATTGTCCTTCTCAAATCCAGTTAGCTGATTTACTTACTAAGACTCTTGCAAAAGCTCGGTTTGAAGAATTGAAGCATCAAGTTAGAGTACTAAATGGAAGTTTCAAAGAGGAGATTGAAGGATAAAAATGTGTGAACCATCCATTTAAATTGTCACATTTTGTATTGCATTTTATTTTTAATATATTTGGAAGTAACTTGCATTAGTTTATTGTAGTAATGTCAGTCTCTATTTTAATATTGTATTGTCTTTCAACCACCACCATATAAGCTTGTGTATGGGGTGAAGTATATATGTAGTATCAAAAAGAAAGATTTTCCTCCTCAATTTCAGCATTGTTTCTTTCCTCTTTGATTGAGCTAACAAACAACTTCTCACACTCTCCTATGGCATCCTTAACTGAAACAAGGCTTGGTACATGAGGAATTGCTTTCAATTACAAACAAGTCTTGAGGTCCTCAAGGTAACGATATTCTAAAGCACCAAAACCTCTCCTCAAGGCATCCTTTTTCAATTATTATGAGTGGTCTAGGTTCGGCATTGACTTCAATATAAGAATTGTATATGCTTCTCAAGTTGAAAATTTTCATCAACAAATAAATCTTGCCCAAGACATTTAATCTGAACCATTAACTTTCTAGTGCATTTATCCAGCTGACCATTGTGCAACCTATGTGCAAATGTGCAATGAAGCAAATTGTTTTCATTTGGTCTCGATCCTGTGCAACTTAAAAGATTCATATTTTCTGCTAAACAAACCAAATATAAATAAATCAATCAAAATTTTGGCGATGTAAAATAACTATTGAGAGAAAAAGTAGAAATAAATTAAGTTTTTAGATTTTTTTTAATAACTAATTCTGGAACAAATTTCAATACATCCACACACAATGAAATATATTATTTTTTCTTTTGTTTGGATTCCATATCATAAAAAATGAACAATGTCTCTTCTGCTTCAGAAGAATCTGCTTCTCTAAATTATGTTTGAGTTTTCCGAATTGCTTGCTGTTGGTGGAGTTTCAGTTCAATGGATTTTTCCCTTTGTGAGGTTGTATAATTCAACTTTTACTATGTCAATAAATGTGTCTCCACGAATACTTTTTGGTTTGCTCCAGTGATGCTAGGAGAGGGATCAGATGCCTCAATTGACTCGTAAGTAACAAGTCACAATCCTTTCCTGTCTCTTCCTGCGATTCTTCCATGGCTCACAATCATTTAGCACTTTAATTTCCCTAGCATTATTATACCTATTGAAGTGTGAAACAAGCTTTACTAATACAAGACCCTAATGCAAAGTCATAAGACCACAAATCAATTACTGGAAATTTCTTTAGGGCGTGTTAACCCTAAAGAAGAATTGCATAAAAACCCTTGGGGGAAAAAGTGTTAGCCCTTTGTGTTGTTAGATGTAAAATTTAATGTCCACAATAAATTATACAAAACAAGTTATTTAGGCGTTGTATGCATGCTTTAACTAAAAAATTATTGCAAAATAATTGTTGTTAATAAAATATTTATTTGGTCGTTGAAAATATTGATACCAAATTTTTGGTTGTTTCATATACGATTCAATGACACTAAGTAATGCTGCAACAAAAAACGTCCTCGCGAAATTATTGAAACCGCACCATTAATTTTGGTTGTTGAAACTCTTTCCCAAAGAAAATTTTTCAAAAAATGCCCGATGGATTTAATTTCGTCATCGAACATTGTTGGAAAATAAACCAAATTAGTGATAACTGATGAATTCAATAATCATTTACTCAACTTTATTTTAGTGTCTATTGGTATTTCAATAATTGATTGAGTAAGTTAAAGAGTCTCTTAATTTGGATATGTAACAGACACATTAATTCTGATGCATTTCCTGTGTCCTCTAGTATGTATATATTAGAATGTAATCTGCAGTAATTTTTTGAAGGCAATAAAATTGAGTATTTCTGATAATATAATTCTCAACTTTTCTTGCCTTCAAACTGGTATCAGAGCCCTCAAACATTACAAAAAAATTGTTCTCAGAATACTACAACATCAGGAAAGGAAAATCATGGCAAATTCAAGCAATCTGGTGTCTCTTATTCCTCGTTTCAATGGGGAAGATTATGACTATTGGAGTCACAATATGAAAGTGTTGCTGAAATTTATGAAGCCCTGGAATATTGTTGATGAAGGTTTTGAGGATCTGGAGAGTGAAGATGTAATGACTCAAGCACAAAGAAATGCCTTGAATGAAAGGCGAGAAAAAGATAGTAAAGCCCTTTTTCAGATTTACTAATTGAAAGACCAGTGTTTGAAAGAATTGCAAAAGTTGAAACTTCAAAGGAAGCTTGGGAAATTTCGTACACATCACACCTTGGAGAAGAGAGAGTAAAAAAGGTACACTTACGGTCCTTGAGATTAGAGTTTGAGAAATTGGAAATGAAAGAAGATGAAAGTATTTCTGATTACTTCACAAGGCTTACCACAATTATAAATCAAATGACATTTAATGGTGAACGTTTAGAAGATCAGAAAGTTGTTGAAAAAGTTCTTTGAAGTCTACCATCAAGGTTTGATTTCATTGCCGCCACAATTGAAGAATTTAAAGACTTGGAAACACTTTCATTGGATGGTTTACTTGCATCATTAAAATCTCATGAACTACGAGTAAAACACAGGAATCCTTCACTCCCTGATCAAGCACTCAAATCTCAAATTTCGGGAGGCTTTACTTCTAATACTTTTAGAGGAAGAGGATCTGGAAGTCGAGGGAGAAGCCACCATTCTCGCGAAAGAGGAAGAGGATTTCAAAGTGGTGGAGAGCTCAAAGAAGAAGTAAAGGATGATCACACAAGCAATTTTCAAAGAGGTTGAGGCCGAGGATATCAAAAAAGAGGTAGAAAAGAATTCCCTGAATGCTATTATTATCATAAAACTAATAATAAAAGTAGTGATTGCTGGTATAAGGGAAAAGAATATGTTGAATACTATCATTCCCACAAACTTGGCCATAAAAGCAATGAGTGCTGGAACAAGAAAAATGAGGATAAAGCAGGAACTAGTTTCATTCATAAAAATGATAGTGATGAGAAGTACACTTCTGAAACTTTGTCATTAGAATGTGAAAATAATCAAAATGATGAAGTTTGGTATCTGGATAGTGGTGCTAGTATGCATATGACTGGAAATAAAAACTTGTTTTCTAAGCTGGTGGAATCAGAATTATGGCAAGTCAAAGTTGGTAATGCTAGAGCTTTTGCAATTAAAGGGATTGGAGTTATAACAATTGAAACTAAGACACGAAACCATGAAAAGATGTCTGATGTTTATTATGTTCCTAGTTTGCGAAGCAATCTATTAAGTGCTGGCCACCTCTTAAGAAATGGTTATAAGATCAATTTACATGCTAAATTGTGCATTTTGACTAGAGAAAATCAGATTGTCACAAAGATGCCATTGGCATCAAATAATCTATTTCCTATTCAGCTAAAAGTTACAAATGTTGCTTCTCATTTCAGTAGCACAAATAAAGAAATTTCGAAACTATGGCATGACAAGTACGGTCATTTAAACTATGGAGCTTTGAAATTACTATCAGAAAAGAAAATGGTGGATGGTCTTCCTCATATTGATCAATTGAATGAAATTTGTGAGGCCTGCCAACTTGGAAAGCAACATAGAAGTCCATTTCTACACAAGATGATGCAGAGGCATCCGAGACAGATGACACTGAGCTGTCAAATTGCACATTAATGTCACTGAAATATCATGAGTTGGCAGATCAGTGTAAAGACGGGAAGTGATCCCGTTATTTTCCTAATTGGAGCAGTTTTGGGCACGCTTCAGTCTTTTGGCCATAACTTTGGCTACGGTTGTCAGAATCGCGCTCATGACCCCAATTCGGAAAGCTTGTTTCGACGCGCACGTCATGGACACTAGCTTGGTATGCATCTTTTTTGACCTCAAATTCAGCTGCTTTCCCCTTCAAATCACTATTTTTAATTAAATTTTATTTTATTATTTCTAGTAACAATTCGTTTGCTAAAATTTGAATTTTTAACTATAAAGTCCAGCTTGTGGACTTATTTTCGGTATTTTTTGATTTATTAAAATACATTGAACTTCAGAGACCTTTTTCTCTGTGTTTTCTTGGCGTTATTCTTGTATTTTTTTTCCTATGATTCATCTATTAGAACTAGCCTGCAGGATAATCACTATTTTGTCCGGCGTCACTAGTCATCTTGGAGAGCCAGACAACCACTACAACTTATCCATTCAGACTTGTGCAGATCAATTCCAGTTTTATCACTTGGAGGTAGCAGATATTTTATCTCTTTCATTGATGACTTTAGCAGAAAAGTTTAGACATGTTTTCTTAAAGAAAAATCGGATTGCTTTCAATCTTTTAAAGTTTTTAAAGCTGAAGTTGAGAAGTTTTTTGGATTTTCTGTTAAGACATTAAGAGCTGGTCATGGGACTGAGTATCTTTCAAGGGATTTTGAAAAATTGTGTAGAAATCTTGGAATAAGACATGAACTGACCGTACGGTATTCGACACAGTAGAATGGAGTTTGTGAAAAAAAAAATTGAACCATTACGGAAATGGCAAGATGCATGCTTAAAAAAAGAAACTACCAAAAGAACTTTGGGCAGAAACAGTTACTTGTGCAGTATATTTGATCAACACGTCACCCTCAAAAAGTTTGAACATGACTCTACATGAAACCTAGTATGGTTCTAAACCAATAGTTTCACATCTTAAGATCTTCAGTAGTCTTGCTTTTGCTTATATGCCGAATGCTATAAGGAATAAATTGGATGATAAAGCTCAGAAATGCATTTTTATTGGATATAGTGAAAGGTCTAAAGGCTATAAATTATACAATCCATTGACGAAGAAAATTGTGATGAGTCTACAGATCCTACTCATGAAGAATGTTCTATTTTGTTTGCATTTTTTTGCAAGTGAGGATCCAATTTTATATGATCCAGTAATAAAAGAAGACAAATGGAGAAAGGCCATGAAGGAAGAAATTAATGCCATTGAAAAAAACAATACGTGGGAGCTCACAAATCTGCCACCAAACAAGAAGCCTACCGGAGTAAAGTGGGTGTTTAAAACTAAACTCAATCCTGACAATTCAGTCAACAAACACAAAGCCAAGCTTATAGCAAAGGGGTATGTGCAAAGAAAGGGAGGAGGCTACAATGAAGTATTCGCCCCGATCTCTAGACTGACACTATTCAGCTTATAATTTCTCTAGCTGCTCAAAATAACTGGAAGCTCTCACAAATGGATGTTAAATCTGCATTTTTAAATGGTTTTATCGAAGAAGAGATTTATGTTGAACAACTACCTGATTTTGTGAAGGAAGAGAAGAGCATAAAGTTTATAAGTTGAAAAAGGCCTCATACGGTTTAAAACAATCGTCAAGAGCTTGGTACAGTAGAATCAATGCATTTTTTGAAACAAATGATTTTCATAGAAGTCCACATAAACATACTCTTTGTATCAAAAATGGTTTGGATGGAAGTTTAATTATAGTGAGTCTTTATGGTGATGATCTTGTCTTCACTGGAAATAATCTGGCTATGTTGGATGATTTTAGAGACTTGATGATGAAAGAGTTTGATATGATAAATTTGGGAAAATTACATCATTTTTTGGGTATTGAAGTACACCAATCAGAAAGATGAATTTTTATTACTCAAGAGCAGTATGTCAAGGAGGATTCTAAAAAGGTTTAAGATGGAATTTGCAAACCCTATTTCAACTCCATGCATTTTAGGCCAGAAACTCCCAAAAAAAGGAGAAGGAAAGTTTGTTAATACCACCATGTTTAGGAGCTTAGTGGAAAATCTGATGTATCTCTCAGTCGCAAGACCTGATATCATGTTTGCTATGAGTTTAATAACTAGGTTCATGGAAGCACCATATTTAGAACATTGGGAAGTTGCTAAAAGAATTTTACGATATGTGAAGGGGACAATTGGTTAGGCATTTTTTATCAAGCAAATGTTCCAATTACACTCTTTGGATACGTTGACAGTGATCTTGCAGGAAGTGTTGATGATAGTAAAAGTACGTCGGGTTATGCCTTTAGCAGAGAAAGTGGAGTAATCTGTTGGAGTTCGAAGAAACAACCAATTGTTGCTCTTTCAACAATGGAAGCTGAATATATTGCGGCATCTTTTGCCGGCTGCCAAATTGTATGGTTACAAGGCATTTTGGAGAATCTAAACTACAAGCAGTAGTATTAATGTTTCATCTTGGTCAATTGGTAGTATTATTGTTTCATCTTCAAGTGGCGTTAATTGGGTAGTTTTAGTTTTTTTTTTTTTTACAAGTAGTTATGATATTAGACATATTTTCGTAATCAAGGCTTAAACTGGTAAAATGGAGAGAATTGACAGATCATAAAAATCATGGAATGTCTCTATATATTTTTATTAAAATAAATTTGAATATGGATCTTTTAGTTTCACAAGATCCAAACCCCATTAAAATAATTTGCTTAGTTGCACGTAGCATGTAGATTGCACAATAATAGACTGGATAAATGCACTAAAATGTTAATAGTCCAATATTAAGTGTCTTGAGCAGGATTTGTTGATATAATTTTCAACTTGAGAAGTATATATCATTCCTATATTGAAGCTAATGTTGAAAAAATATATGCATAGTACCTAAACAGCCCATGATAGGAAAAAAAAAAAAAAAAAAAAAAAAAAGATTCCTTGAGGAGAGGTGTTTTCGCGCTTTGGAATATTACGTTGAATACCCTAGGACCCGATGAAACCACTTGGGGCCGTAACTCGGCACTAATGTAGATTATCTGCATGTCGCCAATATGCATTGGGCGATCGTTCGGGTGCCAAAAACGGCCCCAGTTCGTCCCACCTTGTCATCCTACCACAAATATTTCCTTGACTCTAGCACCGTCCTTTGACTCATCCCTAATTTCCATAATTACATTCATTTTGAAAAATCTCCAACATGAAAGAGCTGCCTAAGAAAAGAAATTGCTTAGTTATTTTGTCTCTAATTATTGCAATAAATGAGGTATTACAATCTATGGCATCTTGAATACCACGAGAAGTTCAAATCGATCGTTGTTTTATTCCTCTTGCATAAAACTATCTTCTTTTTATTCTCGAGATAGACTAGACAGTTTTCAACACCACACTGGCTCTTGAACCTTGGACCCAAATGGCACAAAATTGTATTCTTAGGTAAATGGTTCTCCTATTTGAATGGATCTAGCTCCAAGGATGCCAATCTGAATCTTCCCTTCAACGTGCCATTTTTCCAATTTACAACTATGGGCAGACACTTTTATTGATAAACCTTGAAGAATTCCCCTTACAAGATCATCAATCACAATCCTTGCGAATTTCATACCTGTACAAGTTTTTAACTCTTTGGTCTATCATCTTGCATGGCCTTGCTCATGCATATAATCATCAGTAACTTCTCCAACATACTCAATCAAGAAGTCACCATTATTGATGAACTTAGCTGCCAACCACAGTTCAGCCATCACAATGTGGATTTTTTCTTTTCTTTTTAGAAATTGTCTGTTTTTATAGTCTCCTATGTAAAGACAAGCATTCGAGTAACTAACGTACTAAACCATTTAGATGCATACCTGCTTGCACTACCAATATTTGCATCAACCTTACTGATTCATCTTGACAAGGTAAAAGTTTCGAAGGTTGTACATTGTTGAACCATTTGATTCAAATGCTTCAGTGGTTAGAAAGCACGACGTGTATACCTTCTGAATATTTTCATTTTGCAACAAATTCAAGCGTGAACAATTTTATTGAATATGCCACGGCAAGACTTGAATCCAATACATTTGTGTGTTTTTCTACAATATTGAATCACTTGGGCTAAAAGATTAATTGTCAAAAAGTGTCACATATATTTATCTTTTGCATATTATCTTCAGATATAGCATAGGAAGGGCAAGGGAGTCTTGAATTCAGAGTTCCCGCGTTCGATTTTCCTCCTTAAAGAATCAATGAGAAACTTTCTCTCTTTGCATGGCTTCATACCCCTGCCAATTCCAATTTCTTCAACTTCCACATCCTCAAAATTCCTTTCCCTTCCCATTTCACATAGCCGTAAAGTTAGTCAATGGACAGCCAGCTTCAAACTCATAATATGAATCTGAATCCTGTTCCGGAACTGGTTTCATATTATGATTTGGGTTCAGTCCCACCTGAATTTATTCTTGAATGGGCTTGAGTCAGGGCACGGAGTGGCAGTGTGAGATCTGGAAGAGTCGAAGCTCTTCCATTTGTGCGGAAGTTCAGTTTAATGGTGTGAACAAATGGTGGTTCATCCTTTCTACAGGATGACCATCTTCATTGGTGAAGAACAATGAAATCGAGGGAGTTGGAGCTTCACTTTTGCTCAACAAAATGGAGTTAAACAACTCAATAAACTTTTGGTTTCATAAGGGAGAAGATGGCAATGATTAACACCAATAAAACATAAAGAACATTAATATAAAACAAGTATAAAAAACATATAAACATGCAAACACACTCTGCTGGTTTTTCACCAGCAAAGGAGACGAGAGAGAGAGAGCAAGAGACTACATTTTTATGTATTTCAAATTCTATATTTTCATTGTGTGTGGCTCGAGATACATGGGGCTCTATTTATGGAGCAAGGTTACATGACAACCTATCACCTAAACCACATGCCACTCTCCTTGAAATTAAGGCTTGTACATTGCCTAAATAAATAAATATTTTTCATCACAAGCTAGTTGGATTTCTACCAAACTAGACTTAGAATGGAAACCACAAATTACAAATAATTTGGTTGACAACTAAGTGTCACCAATACCCAACATGCGGATTTGAATGCTGATAAATTAAGAAGTTTGTCAAGAGCTGGAATTTTATTTATTTTTTGATGATTATAGAGAGAGAGAGAAAAAAGGCTGCCCTCAATTAATCCCAAATTGCCAATTAGAGTTAGGAAACTATGACCAATCCTATAATGCATCATTCGACTTTTCCTCCACAGGAATGAAGTGCATGCACAGAAGATCACTCATGTTTTTCCATGGTAAAATTTCAAAAAATAAAAATCAAGTAGCTAAACATTCAAACATATACTAAATAAAAAAAATTCACAATTACATTAATCTGTTTTACAAAATGCATATAACAAATTATCGTTACACACGAATTGCACACAATTTGAACTGTGGAATGAGTAATTTTGCACAATTCAAAATCACACAGTGCACATGCATTGCACACAATGTGAACATGAATTGCACACAACAAGACACTCTAGTTAAATTGCATTTTTCGATCAAAATTTCACGCATGTAGAAGTTTTGAAGTCCCTGTTCTTTCATCTCACACGGCTTTTACTCACAAAAAGCTTCACCAATCACTTAATTCAATCACAAAATCACCTTTATTGATGGCCTTACCTGCACTAAAATGAACCACATATTTCTATGTAGATATTTTGGATCATTTTATCTTTCTGAAATGGTTCACTTTTACACTTTCCTTGCATGGGCAAGCTTTCGAGTAGATACATACCTCAGAGCATTAAGCAAAACTGCCGCTTTGAACATCCAGTATTGGCATCAACCTTACTACGCTTCCTTTTGATGAGGTAAAAGTTTCGCTTGATGTGCACATATGGAGGTGGCTCTAATTTATTTTCTGTAGGTCATTCTAGTTTAGGTCGATTTTAAATTCCTCAACATTAAACGGAAGAGGAAAGTAAGAATATTTCCTTTGCTCTAGTGGCAGAAACCTCGTGTTGCTTCTCCAAACATCAGTCGAAGGATTTTCCCAACAAATGGCTTCCTCTGGTCGAGCAGGAAAGTGAGTCACGTGCTCAGTAAATGGTGCCATGGACATCTTATATGTCCCCATAAACCATTCTTTAGTTGACACAAAAATGTTGAAGGAACTTGAATTGTTTTGAAGACGTGAAGCCAGGTCCTACTTTAGCACATTTTAGGTGACAGGCTCCATGACAGTGACAAATAGAGCATATGAAGGGCACGAACTCTAGAATTCAGAGTCCCCTTGTTAAGTTTTCTCTCTTTGCATGGTTTCAAACCCGTCTATTTCTATTTCTTCTTCTCCATCATCAAGTTCTGACTTCCTGTTTTTCATCGCCATTAGTCAGTCAATAGAAAGCCAAGTTCGAACCTAGAATCCAACTTATCAAATGATCTCACCAGTTTACTTCTTTGGCCAATCCTTCAACGCATTATCCACAAAATTTCCTGTATCAATAAAATTTTCCACATATCCGACCTAGTTCATACCTTTGTGACCTGAAACTTCAAAACAGAAAAAGATTCAAACTTTAACCTCGAAATATAGACATGATAATCACCTTAGCCCTCTAAATCTTGAGAAACAAAATAAGCCAAATCCTTTTAAATTTTACACAAATGAGAATGTTAATAACTAAAAATGAAAATTGAACGTGAATTTCAAGTGCAATGTAGAAAAGAATTAGTACTTGAATTATACTTTTCGCGCACCTAGAAAAAAGAATCAGCCAATTTCTTTCATGATCTCAAAAGAAAGTGTTGACGCAAACTTAGAGAAAGAACAAATACAAAACAAAATTAGGCAGCATTGAAATTTTTTAGGTTTTATGTAATTGGCGATTCTGTGAACAAAAAAAAAAAAACTAAATTGAACATGTAAAAGTCAAGGAGTTTGGTGCAATTTTGTATAGATGATTTAGGTAGGTTAGCGTTCAAGTCCAAAATAAGGAAAGAAGAGCCATCGCATTTTCTCTAACTACTCGTCAGAAAGCTGCTCGAGCAACAAAAGCATAACCATCGTTGCTCACCTGTCGCTTGGTTTTCGCTTGAGCAACAATGTGTCGCTTGATTGTCATTGAGCTTTCGCTCGAGCGACACTGATATCTGGAAAACCCTAATTCGCAATTTTGGAAAGTTTCACACAGCCCATAATACATAATCATCCCTAACTATAAATAATCAAGCCATTAGACGAATTTTCGATGGTTGTTCATTGAGCATAAACTTCATTTCATATTCTTTACATTTATTGGTGATCCAAGAACCCATTCAACACAAGATTCAATTTATATTATTCTTGAGATCCGACAACCAAGTTTTGGGAAAACATCAAGATTCCATAATTCGAAACACCTGACTTCCTAACACTTTGAAGAAGGTACTCTCTCAGTTGGGCATTGGGAGAGGTGGACTGTAGGCACAAAAAAATCACTAGAATTGGTGATTCTTGGAATTCCACTTGGAAGAGACAACTGTACAAGATCAAGAAGTTGGAGGAACAACAGTATCTTGATGATTACAGGAAGTAGATCGGCAAGTCTAGTGGAGTTGGCTAGACATCATCTAATTGTAAAGTTCATTGTCTATAGTGGAGTTAACTGGTTTGATTCCGGAGTTATTACCTACGTTGAGTTCCTTCGTCAACATTTACGGTGTTATTTATTGCTTTCATATTATAAACTGCGGCAATTCAATATAGGATAATTCGACTGTTTGATTAACCATCTATAAACATTTAATAAGTGATGTGTTGCTTTTAATTGTGTTCATTCCGCACATAAGGTCCTACTTATCTAGCAATTGTGTTCATTCCGCACGTAAGGTCCTACTTATCTAGCGAATCTAGAATTTTCAGTTGTTATCAGAACCTAATCTCCTTTCTTGACCTTAATCTATCTAGATGAGTAGTTCATTAACCGTCCTACCCTATTTTGATGGTAGTAATTATGCGTATTGGAAAGTAAGGATGATAGTCTTCTTAAAATAAATAGATGAACATATCTGGTTAAGCGTTGTTAATAGTTGGTCTACCCTCTCTAGTACTGTTAATGGTGTTATCACCCCCACTCGCATTACTAACTGGACTAAAACGAATTTAGATGAATGCAATTGTAATAGTAAAGCCTTACATGCCTTGTTTATGGTTGTATCCTCAAAAGATTTTAGGAAAGTGTCTACGTGTGAGATAGTCAAATATGTTTGGGATATCTTACAAACCACACATGAGAGAACTCAGGCCGTTAAAAATTTCAAGTTGCAGATGTTGACCACTAGGTTTGAGAAGATTAGAATGAGAGATGATAAGACCTTTGATGTCTTTTATTCCAGCCTAAATGACATATTAAATTCTAGCTTCAACCTATGTGAGAGAGTCCCGAAATCTAAGATAGTCAGAAAAATTCTTAGGTCCTTACCTAAGCGTCTTAGACCTAAAATTACGGCGATCGAGAAGAGTATGGATATAGATTCCTTTAAGGTTGAAGAATTGGTTGGATCTCTCCGGACTTACGAGCTGACTTTACGTAAACCAATAAAAACTAAGTCCTTGGCCTTAAAAACTGCTAGGAGTAATCGTGATAGATCTTCTAACTCAGATTCACCTAATGAAGAGGAGTTAACATACTTCGCTAAAAAATTTCATAAAAATGTTTAGGAATAAACAGAAGTCTCAGGATAGACACCGAGATGCCTTGAGTGAATCTAAGAGAAAAACTAACTGTCAAGGTTTTGGTCACGTTAGGAATGGATGCTCCAGTAGTAGGAGAAATCATGACAATGCTATGAATGCTACTCTTACTGATGACGAGTCTGACTTGGATAATTAGAGTGAGAATCTACTCATAAAAGTGGAAAATTTATTGCCTTCACTGCTAGGACTTGGAGGGGATATGGCCAGGGGAGTAAGAAGGCTGAGGATGTAGAAAGTGATGTGAAATCAGATTCTAAGAGTGAGGAAAATATCTATGAGGCTTACGATAAAATGTATGAAGAAAGTCTTAAAATTCTTGCTAAAAATAAAGACTTGTGTGCTAAGATCAAAGAACTTGAACTTGAGAGAGAAAAACATGTAACTGGCCTTAAGGAATCTACCTCAGTCCTGAGTGAATTCAAATCGATGAAAGAATCCTTAGATACTCAGGTTAGGAATCTTACAACTGAGCTTGAGAAGACCTCTAGAAAAGTTAGTGAGCTAACTGCTGAGAATGAGACATTAGAAATCTAAGTTAAGAAGCTTCTAAGCGAACTAAAGTATTTCAAAGCTCAATTTTTTATTTTTTTTCTTGTAGTTCAGACAAGCAAGATAATCTTCTAGGAATAAGCAAGCTGATTGGCAATAAAGGGAAGTCTAAGTTTTAAAAATATTACCACTAGTACTTCAACGAGCACTTTTGTCAATGCTATTGATGAGCAGAAATATGCGCCTAACCTAGAACTTAAGAATAAAGGATTTGTAGGACAGAGGTCTACCAGACAGCGTAGGGCCTGTCATCATAGGAATAGACGTCAGCACTCGCACAATATTGATCCTAAGTTTATCTCTACATGTTTTCACAGTGATGAGTTAGGACACATACGCCCTAGATGTCATGAATTCCTAAACAAACATAGAAACAAGAACTTAAATGGAAATAAAAATCGGGAGCCTGTTGGTCAAATTGGATTCCTTGTTGATCAAGTAAGTGGTTTGACCAAGTTGGTGACAAAGTTGTCTTGCAATTGTTCTCCCTCCAGGCAAGTTTGGATGAAAAGGAGTGATCTAAAGGTAATAGAATCTTTACCTAACTGATTAGGTAATTTTTGGTGCATGTATGTGCTTATCATTATTTTGTCTTTCATCGATGCATGCATCTCTTTTATTTTGTGCTTTTTAGGTAGTTATTTCTTGCATGTGCATTTTCATTCTATTTGCATTGACGCATTCGTATTTTTTTACATATACAAAACAAAAAAAAATTTGAAAAATAAAAAATACAAAAATTGTTCTTTAGGAATGGAATTCTTTCAACATTCTTGTGAAATCATAACCTTTATCTATTCATTAATTGATAAGTTTATTATTGAAATGACTGAATGTTCTTGGGTTAACCTCACATCCGAGTATAAGAGTGAGTTTAGTGGAGCAATGGCCCCACAGCATCCTACAACGACACGATTCTCTACGTTATACCTAGCAAAATACCTCTATTCTTGTGTAACTGCAGTCATTTTCATATGATTCACTCTTCAACTCTTCAATGAGTTTTTCCACATGGAAAGTAGAAGTTAAAGCATTAGAACTCGATTCATATGAAAACAGGTATGCTGTAGAGGGGTTGTGTTTTTTATTCACCACCATTTCACTCATTATTTTTTAGTTGTAATACTATTTTATAGATAAAGAAAGAGATAACCTAGAATTTCTATTTGAAGTAGATGGAGTGGGAAAACTAGATGTTATATCCCGTTATCTATCATTCATATCATAATGCTTACTTGATATCCTACAGGTATCATTTGATGTTGCAGGGAGATAATCAATGCCGGAAACAACACTTGATGCTGATTCACTCCACTTTGTAATATGAATGTTCGGGGATGAATTTAGAATAATAAATATTATTTTGTTATATTCTTGTCTATTCAAATAAATTTACACAATGTTAAAAATGTAATATATAATTTTTACAAAATTGGATAGATATATAAGAGCGGTAGATAAAAATAGCAGCTTCCTTTTTTAATAAAGTTGAACTTTTAAGATATATGGAACCCCAAATTTATATTGTTTGTAATAACTATATTTTTATTGTGAACAAATACATAATAATGAATGAATAGATGGTCTTATCTAGAAGTTTATATAAATTTTCTACTAACTAGAAGAATCTATTTTATTCAAATTGTAATACTCATTGAAACGTGAAGGTGATTGTTTGCGTTTTTGAGTTTTGATTATCTTAGAATTGTCTTTTCTTATTCCATCATTCTCTTGAATTTAGAACACATTATCATTGCGAATCTTATTTTTACTTTGTGTTAGATGGAAAATCACTATTCACGTTAGTTCAGATTCATTATAATATTGTTTACCTATACCTTAGCCAAAAGGACAATTCGTGAAAATTACAGCTACCTGTATCAACATTACGAGACGACGAGGATGATTAGATTGGATGAAGCGATGGTCCTCTTTAGACAATGCTACCTTACTTAATTTAGTATGTCGTCGTCAAGATTTTAATTATTAGTTTTCATGCATTGAATGCTAATTCAATCACTGATTTTGCCTATACTTGACTAAGTTTTTCACCCTTTTTGTATATCTTTGACTAAGTTTTGTTTTTTACATTGTAGTGATATTGTTATTATAACATTGACATATTTTTTCATTATGTATAGTAACTTTTGTGTTTAGATTTAATGAGAAACTACAATTTCAAACATGAGCAATTTCATCATTAAAAGTGTTTAAACAAGGTTTTATTTTTATTAAGTGATAATATTTAATGATGTATATATTAATCTTTTTTTGTTGGTAGTAAAAATTCCTACCATATAAACAATGAAAACTTTATCATCCAATCTTTTGTTTAATGATGAAATTTCAAAAATAGCAACAACAATTTCATTGATTATGTATATTCTATAGCAAATTTTTAGTTCATTGGTAAATATATTCTACAGCAAGCCTTTCAGACGAGTAGATGACAAACCTGATTTGATTGCTGAATATATATATAGTCATCTACTAGATATTGACATTTAATGAATTTGTATCATTTTGAACAAAAGTTTAATTGACTTGGGTTTGTTTCATTCAAATATATACTAGTTTATTTTCTTGACGCGAAGCATGCACCTGATTTGCATAAAAACGTCTCAAACATGCATGTTATTTAAGGATATACTATTATATCATGACAGTCTATAAACTAAACTTATATCATAAAACTGTTGCCTATCTTCCAACCAAGAAACTGTAAACAATACCTATAAAGATAATGTTGTATGCATAGCGCAATAAAAAGTGATTCATTAGAAAAGATAAAACAAAATATATTTTGTCGAGAAAAAAAAATCAATCATCACCTTGATAGGGCAAATGCTCAAATTCAGTTAGGGCAAAGGATTTTGATTTTTTTTTTTCAAATTAAAATTTATTTTAATAGTAAAAGGAAATAACTCTATTATATATATATATATGCAAGATATGCGATTATAAATTTATTTAAGAGAAATTGGCCATTGCACTCAATGCTATCAAGTATTTATGGATATGTATCTTCCAACATACAATGTTTCTTTCAAAATTAAAATAACACAATAATAACCTTGTTGACTGAACCACAATTTGATTGTACCCTTCTTGATTGGATGTTTTTGAACACTAACAAATCTCTTAAAATTTTGAATATTAATTTATGGATTTAGAATTCAAAAAATAATATAAAATTTATTTTGAAAGAATTTAGAGAGAGAAGGAATTAGATATATTTTAACTTATTTGAGATGAAAGAAATTATTAAATTAAATTGGTTTAATTTATAGATTTCAATGTGTTTATTTTAAATTGGTGCAACTTTAAAATATATCGATTTTGTTCATTATATCAGTTGAATTTAAAAGAGAAATTAAGACAATACAAAGAAAAGAGAATTGTATTGAATAGTGATTAGTTTACAAGAGGTATCTTTTTTATAGTTTAACTTGAGAGGAATGTTTCACTTTCTAACCAATATGGGACTAATTAACATGTACATCGGGTACACACACACACACACACACACAAACACATACTAACAGCTGATAAGTGCATTTTGCGCAATTATTTATGCCACAAAACATGGCTAATTGTGAGCGTATATGTTGAAATATGGCTTAATTCGGTATAATTTATGTTTGTAGGACTACGTTGATGGATGAAACGAAAAGTATGCGAAAACGAGCGAAAAAGGACTAAAACGGAATAAAATGAAAGTTCAGGGACCTGAGTGCAATTATTCAAAAGTTGACCAGAAGAGCAAATCGGGAATTGAAGTGAACCAAGGACAAATTGAGTAATGATACGAGGTATAGAAGGAAGAAGAAAGTTGAAAGGAGCACAAGAATGAAGGAACGGAATTCATGGACCAAAATGCAAATTTTTCAAAGTATGTTACACTATGTGGCTGCAAGTGTAATAACTATGCGACCGCATAGATTTACTCTATGCGGCTGCATAGTACAAATTCGGCGTGAAAATTTTGGTTTCCTTATTTGATTCAACCACCTATGAAAACATATCTTGGACCCCTTTATAACCCCAATTACGACCAGAAACGGGGACTACGCATTATTTGACATATTTTGACATATTGGAGAGTAAGAAGAAGGCGAAAAACGAGAAGATTATTTCAAGATTCAAGATTTACCTCTAGAATTGAAAGGGTGGTGTCTTCTTCAATTGAATTTCTTAGTTTTCTTTCTTTTCTTAGTTTTATCATGCTAGGCTAGATTTATTGTATTAGGTGAACGATGAACCATGTGATTTGATATTTTAATTTCTAGTTTTATATTTTTAACATTAAAACACGTTTTGATTGATGAATGATTTATATACATTAATTTGAGTCTACAATTATTATGCATGTGATTGTATGATTTATGGTAGTTTATTTCATCCATTCGAAAGAGGAGAAATAGATTAGACATGATATAAATTATTGTAGGATCCGATAGGGGATAGAAATATACCGCTATACTTTACGTAAATCTCTAAATGTTCATAAAACATCATGCATTTTTGTATATTTGCTCCCGTCATAGAAATATAGTCGGTGTCGTATATGAAAATAGGTTCAAACTTAATCAAGATAGAGTTTTGAATAAAATAGGAATATTGATTCGTCACAATTTGAACGTGTTATCAAATTGTAGAATTAGGGTTGAAATAAATCGTTGCATGGGGATTCGCAAATATAGTACGCATTTTATTCGATTATTACAACATCTTGCATTTAGTTATATCATTGCACGTAGTGAACTTTGCATTTAATTTGATAATTCATTCTCTTTTGCATAAGTAGATTCTAGTTTTACTGAAATTTAGTTACAAAAACTCAAACAACGTCTTTAGTCTGGGTTAAGGTTGAATTAAGTACGATCAAACTATTAAATCTCTGTGAGAACGATAATTGGACTTAAAAATCCACTTTATTACTTGAAACGAACCGTATACTTGCGGTACTATAAGTCGAACACATTTTCGCCCCCCTCAAACTCAAGATGGTAAAATGGAGACCAACTTGAGTTTGGAAACTAAATCTTGAAGGCAGACTAGGAAGGTGTGTTTTAGTGAAGATATCAGCAGTTTGATCGACTGAAGAAACTGATAATAGTCCCACTGGTGAGGTGATGACGTATAAAGTAACAATCAACTTCAATGTGTTTTGTGCGTTCATGGAATACATCATTGTGAGCAATTTGGATAGCACTTTGACTATCGCAGCTTATGGTAGTGGCGGTAGAATAAGTAACGCCCATGTCTTCAAGTAACTAGGAAAGCCAAAGAAGTTCCTGAGTTGTATCAGCAAGGGCTCGACACTTAGCCTCTGTACTGGATCGAGCGACTCTTGTTTGCTTCTTGCTGTGCCAAGAAATAAGAGAATCACCAAGGAAGAAGCAATAACCAGTGGTGGATCTACGATCAATGGGGTTACTTGCCCAATCTGCATCTGAGTGGGCACGAAGCTCAAGTAAAGAGTGAGATGAGAAATAGAGACCATGAAATAAGGTCCCTTTGATGTACCTGAGAATGCGAAGCACTGCGGCATAATGGGGTGTGCGAGGAGCAGAGAGAAATTTACTGACAATATGGACAACATAAGAGATGTCAGGTCGAGTAACTGTAAGATAAACAAGACTACCAACCAATTGACAAAACAAGGTGGGTCATCCAAAGGTGTACCATCCATAGGAGTGAGTTTAGAGTTGAGCTCTGGAGGAGTGGTACATGTCTTACTATCCATGAGTCCTGCTCGAGTAAGAAGATCAGAAGCATAGTTTGCTTGCGAAAGATAATGTCCCTCAGAGTTAGAAGTGATCTGAAGTCCCAAAAATTAACTAAGCTTTCCAAGATCTTTAATCTCGACATGTTAGCTGAGATAAGTCTTGAGATCCAAAATTTCGGATGTGTCATCACCAATGATGATCATATCATCAACATAGAGGAGAAGAAGGATAATAGCTTGGTCTGTTTTGCGAATGAAAAGAACATAATCATGTAAGCTGGAAGTGAACCCAAAATCTCCAACAATGGTGTTGAACTTGGCAAACCAAGCCCGATGAGCTTGCTTGAGACCATAAAAGCCCGACGAAGTTTGCAGACCTGATGCTGAAGATGATAAGAACTAGGAGGAGGTCACATATAAACTTCTTCGATGAGTTCACCATTAAGAAAAGCATTTTCACATCCATCTGAAATAATTCCCAATGACGAAAATGGCGGCAACTGAAATTAGGCTGAGAACTGAAGTGAGGCGGGCAACCGGGGCAAAGCTCTCCTTATAGTCAATACCATACTCCTGGGTAAACCCTTTAGCTACCAAGCGAGCTTTGTACCGATCAATGGACCCATCATAGTGATTTTTTATCTTGTAAACCCATTTTTATCCCATAGGATGTTTACCTTTTGGTAGGTCTACTAGATCTTAGGTGTGAGTGTTTTCAAGTGCCTGCAGTTCATTATTCATTGTTTCCTGCCAAAGAGGATCAGAACTAGCTTCACGATAAGACTGAGGTTCATGGTGAGAAAGAATAGTAGAAAATACAAAAAAGTCACGAAGATTAACATAAGGAGTTTTTACCTTATCACTTCGTCGAGTAGGGAGATTAGAAGTTGTTGGAACGGATCCATCAGAAGAGACAAGTTTCTCAGAAAAGGATAAGTTGGGTAACTCAATCGAGGGATCTATAGACATGTTAGTTGATAATGACATATATGAGAGAGAGATAGGATGTGTTGGTGGAGATGTTGACTCAGAAAAAGAGTTAGTCTCAGGAGTATCAGGAAAATGATCCGTAGAGAGGTCAGTGAATAGGAGAGAGGTGTTGTCATGTGACAGGTAAAACTTGGACATGGAGGCAAACATCTTGTGTACCTAGAAAACAACATGATGAGATACTAGGAGATGTTTGGAGGAAGGATCCCAACATCTATAGCCGTTGTGTTCAACACCGTATCCCAAAAAGCAACATCGTCAAGATCTAGATCTAATTTGGTGCACTCATGAGGCTAAAGAAGAACAAAACAAGTAAAGCTAAATACCTTAAGAGTATTATAGTCAGGAGAGTGACCATAAAGATGGTCAAATGGTGATTGATTTCCAATAATGGGAGAAGGCACGCGGATATTAGTATAAATAGTTGTAGAAGCAACTTCAGCCCAAAAGCGTTCACGACATGAAGCAGATATGAGAAGAGCACAGACGATATTGAGAATGTCTCAGTGTTTGCGTTCGGGATGCCCATTTTGTTGAGAAGTGCCTGTACATGAACGATGAGGAAGAGTGCCATGTTGGCGAAGAAAGTTAAGGACTCTAGAGTCTTTGTATTCAGCAGTATTGTCAGCACAAAACACTTTGATATTGCAAGAAAATTGAGTGATGACCATGGTAGCAAAATCAAAGTACAACTGAGGTAATTCAGACCGATTACGCATAAGAAATATCCAAAGTGTAACGAGAGTAATCATTAACAAAAATGACAAAGCATCTAGAGCCTCCCACAATAGCAGTGGTAGATGGGCCCCAAACATCAGAGTGAATCAAATCAAATGGTGCAGAAGAAAATGAATCACTTTTGTGAAACGGCAATGCCGATTGTTTTGCAAGTTGGCAAGGAAGACAATCAAATTGTTCTTTATTAACAAGCCCTAAATGACCACTAGATGCTAAAGATTGAAGACGACCAACAGAAGCATGACCCAAATGAGAATGCCAAAAATTAACGGATGGGGTAGATAAGACTAGGGCTGCTGTCTGAACTGATGAGGAGAAACATGATGGAAGGTGAAGATTGATGAGTTCAAAGAGTCGTCCAACCTTACGGCCTATCCCAAGAGTTTGTCCCATCTTTGGATCCTATACACAACAACTAGAAACAGAAAAGAGGATAGTTAGACTAAAGTCACAATATTGACCAATAGATATAAGATTGAGAGTGAGTTTGAGAATATAGTAAGTATCAGGAAGAGAAGTGTTTAATGTTGAGATTTTTCTGATATGACTCACAATCATAGAAGAACTATCAGCAGTCTAAATAGTCCGAGTATGATTAGCAAGACGTTTGGTGGCAAATATAGTGGAATGTGTCGTGTGATTATAGCATGCAGAGTCAAAAAACCAAGATGAATTACCTAAGGTGACTGACATAGCAGTAGAGGGTGGATTACCAGAATGAGCAAGGACTTGTTTGACAATTTTCTTTATGTCAGAGGTAGAAAACGTCTCACTAGAAGTAGTAAATGATGAACCTTCAGCAGTAGTGGCAGTAGATCTAAAAGGAGTACCGCGAGACATGTATTGCTGGGAATGTCTGTTGGGGTTTTTGAAACAATCACGCTGAAGATGACCTGGGGCTTGCTTCTGACAGAATTAGCAAACTCGAACCGGGCATTCTAACAGAATGTGTCCTAGTTTCTTGCAGTGATTGCAAAATTTTGAAGATCCATATAGATGCCTTTGTTGTTGGATTGAGGTCCTCTGGGAATGGCGAAGCCAACATCTGTAGAGGTCGTCTTGCGAGGGGTAAGAGGAGTTTTCTCCGAAAGAAGGTCAGTAACAACTTGATCTAAAGTAGGTAAGGGACTATGGTAAAAGAGAGATGCACGAACATGCTCAAACTCATTAGTGAGGGCCACAAGAAAGAGAACCAAGTGTTGCTGATCTCGATAGTCGAAAAATTTCTTAGCATTCTCGGCATCTGTAAACTCTAGTTCTGAGGAAGCAAGTGATCTTAAACATAGTGCATCTCAGATAAGAAATTATTAGTGGATTGCCCAGGTTGTTGTTGCATACGATGTAGAGTACCCAGAAGTTGGTATTGATGAGATAGATCTGCGGTGGTGTAGCGTTTCTGTAGAAAATCTCATAGTGACTTGGCAGTCTTGAATCTACCAAACTGGAGAATGATGGCTCGTACACACGTGTTGCGAATTCAAGTGATAATTTGGTGGTTTTTGCTATCCCACTCTTCGAGACGGTCTATGTATTTTATGTTGTCTTCTCCAGCGATTTTCTCTGGTTCAGTGATATCACCAGTGACATAGGGCTAGAGTTTTCTACCCTTAAGAAAGCTTGACATAGCGTGAGCCCATATGGTGTAGTTGAGTCCTTTCATAACAATGGCAATGGATTGTGAGGCCTCAAGATGCTCCATGAAACTAGAAGGGGATAAAGAAAAGAAAATAACAGGAATAGAACTGAACTTGTCAGGAAATGACTGGTGGCTAAGATGACGTCGATGGAGAATAAGACTACAACTATAGTAACGACCCAATAGATATGAAGATGATATACAAGAAGTTTTTCTGATGTGAAGGATCCACTAATAGTGGCAATCACAGAGCCTACTTAACTCTTGATATTAAAAGGACCACTAAGAATAGTAGCTCTGATACCAAGTTGAATTTAAGAGAGAAAATAAGATAATACAAAGAGAATAAAATTGTATTGAATAATGTGATTTGTTTACAAGAGATGTATCCTATTTATAGTTTAACTTGAGAGAAATGTTTCCCTTTCTAACCAGTGTGGAACTAATTCACACGTACATTGGGTGTGTATATATATATAATACATTAACAATATCATACCATTTTAGATTGAAACGCCATGTGTTGATCTAGATCTCAGTGTACTTGAAAGGTCGCACCTTAATTTGAGGCTCTATGGCTCTTCAATGTGTGGATACTACATCCGTTCCATAAAAATATACTTGTTTCTATTTTCACACATATTAAAAAAATATAATTAACATATATTTTTCTTTCATTTTTTCTAATATACTCCTATATTAAATAATAGTTTAAATATGATTCATTTAATTTTGTTTCTAATAAGGTACATTAAATAAGACCATATTAGAAAATTTTAAAGAAAATTATACTTTCAATAGGGAATAGACGAAAAAAGAAATCAAGTCTATCTTTATTAGACAAAAGTAGTATTACATTTATAAAGACGCGTCCATTCATTGCCCCTTGAATCACTCCGATACACATATAAGTCTAATTTAATTCATCAAATTCCAAATATATTGGAGTGGGAACCAGGTTTCTTATTCCTACCAATTAATTCCCGACCTAGGGCAAGGGATTTAGCCCCTGTTTGAATCTCATTATTTGATGTTATAATTTTTGGAATAGTGTTTTATTGAAAAATGTGTGATTGAAAAAAAAAAGATTTTTTATTTATTTATGTGTAATATTATTTCATTGGAGAATATGTGGTTAAAAAGAAGATAGATAAAAATGTATTATAAATTTAATGGGGCTCAAACAGGGGCTTAGTACATAGTCTATGCTTGAATGATAAATCTCCTAATGCATGCTTCTCAATCAAATGAAGTGGCTAGCATCCACCATAAGCAAGACTATTTTCAAACCCTTGACAATGTGCTAAGCTCCTGTAGCCATCTATAACTTCTGGAATATCGAACCAGCAAATATCAGATTGGATTTCGCAACCCAATATGTCTAAATTTGATTCTACTTGACGGCTTGTGGATCCACAGATCAAGTCATTTAGCCTTCTTGATATTGTTGTTTCAAACCCTTGACAATGTGCTAAGCTCCTGTAGCCATCTATAACTTCTGGAATATCGAACCAGCAAATATCAGATTGGATTTCGCAACCCAATATGTCTAAATTTGATTCTACTTGACGGCTTGTGGATCCACAGATCAAGTCATTTAGCCTTCTTGATATTGTTGTAGCTCCAAATCCCAGTCTTGATTTTTCAATCTGAAAATATAAGTCAAAAAGGAAATTAGAGATAGTGGTATATTTAAATAAAGAAATGTCTCATCTCTCTAATAACTTAAATCATTTAGAAGAGATGGTCTAATATGGACAGACAAGGTCCCGACTTCAAGTTTTGCTGTCAACAAACGTGCAAGGCTTTTTTATAAAAATGAAATCTATCTTGCAAGTGAAAGAGTGCGTTGAGAGAGAGAGAGAAATTAATAATGTAGAAAGAAGAGATCATAGTTCTGAAAGGGTTATTAGAATTATAATGACCTTGTCATGGAGGATTTGGAAGGTGGACTGTCCATGCACAGAAAAATTTGCATTGACAACTTCAATACTATCTTCATGAAGCAAGTGTAGTATGTTGTAAAACTTTGATAAATCATCGAGCCCACTAACAAAAATGACATCCATATTTGGTCCCATATCAAGAACTTCTACTAAAGGCTTCATGTAATTGGCTTGAATTTCACTTCTAACGCAAGAATGTGATCTTTTCCTTTGCAAAATGTATTTCTTCTTCTCCTTCATCTCCTCCACCTTCATCTTTAAACTTTCGATGTATGTTTTGGCTTCGTCTATTTGATCGAGTAATGGCACGGCTTTCTGCATTTACATGTACATAAAAGTCAAGTGCATATTCAGTTATGTTTTGACGTGTTTTACCTGCAGCTTTCCTTGCATGCAACTAAGCAAGATGAGTTTATTTCTGTTCAGGGCTCTGCGCGCGCGCGCGCGCGAGAGAGAGAGAGTGACCTTGGAGTCATGATTTGGGAGGAGACAGAGAAGGTTCGAGTAGAGAATCTTCGTCCGACCTCTTCTGTTCTTCGCAGCAATTTTCCTTTCAACTTTTGGAACTCCAGTTGAAGAAGAACATAATACGGACTTGCCTTTTTCCATTTGCTTTACTTACACGCTGAAATTAATCCTTGTTCTTTGTCGAGATTCATATATAAAGTACGATAAAACGAGTTTTCTTGGAGTATTGGTGGGGAGACTTATCAATCAATACGTCAGCTATGTGTCAGACGAAGACTAATAATATGGAAAAAGCCATACAAATGGGTGCCGCACAACCCCGCCCCCGGACAACCGTAGTGCAGCAAAATACAGATTTATTGTTCCCACACAAAGTTTTGACTTTAAATTGAAAGTAGAGATTTATTTATAGGTGAGAGCATCTATAAATAGGAAGAAATACCGTAAATTTCATTTGCCGTTGTTGAAGAATTTTTAACAGAATAACAATGACGTGCTAAATTGGAATTTGTGTCAATTAGATTACTAAATTTTATATTTAGAAAATTCAAATTCAAATTTCATTACTATGTTATTCACCAAAGGGGACAGGCCTGCCCCTAAAGTCTAATAATTGAAATTCAATTCAATTTAATTTCAAATTTCAGTACTATTTATTCACCACAGGGGCCAGGCCTGTCCCTAAAGTTCAATTATATATGTATCAGTCTAGTAGAATTTTTCCTTTCTTTGTCCTTCTGACGCCACGCTTGATTCACCGTCGCCCAAGTTTTTCAAACGAGAGGAAAAAAAGCATGTTCTTATAATCTAAAAACAACCTTTTTTTGTTTATACGATGCCAACTAGTGATTAGACAGAATATCTGTAATGGTATGATTGTCAAGGAATTAAGTTCCGTCAATTTAGGAGAATACTCCATGACAAAATTTGAAAGAGTGATGAAATTTGAAATTAGAAGGGGACGGGTTGTATTCAATCTACATTCTTAAAAACATTTATAGATTTTATGTGTTCGATCCTTCTCCCTTTCCCCATGTAATAAAATCAATTAAACAATGTAATAAAATCAAATAAAAGAATATAAAAAATTTATGTCAGCTCAATTAGATAAATATATAATTGAATTACAAAAAATATATAATATTTCAGTACTATTTAATGAAAAAAAAAAAGTCTCTAATTTTCAGTATCATCAATATGTCAAAATTTTAATAATAGACAATCAATCAATGTATTTGGGCACGTTTGGTATGATTTTTGATTTTATTAAATATAGAAGTAATTTTGGAGGGAGATATCTTAACATATAAGAAAAATGATTGAACGAGACAAAAATTAAACACAAAAAGCTGTAGTACAATTTGTCTGCAACATGGATGCTTTTTCTCCAGTGTCTTGCACACAAAGTTTGAATACAATTTTTCGAAAGTCAAATATGTACAATTACGCATGCAGATATCAGCAAGCAAACCTTGTAAATTAATTTTTTTTTTTTTTAATAGTGGATTATTAGAGTGAAGATGGCGGATTCTCACATTATAATTTAAATTCTAAATAAGGAGTCATAATTATGTAGAGAAATGTCATATGCAGAATAAAATATCATTCTAGACATTTAATATGTCGAGATTAACGTTTGAAATGTCGAGAACATTTAATATTGTGATTTGATATGTGTACTTTTAAAATATAAATGTAACTCAAATATTGAGAACATTTTAATATAGCTTCTCAAAAAAGTTACTTCTCGAAATTCGCAACAAATTGGAAAAAAAAAAAAAAATTGCTTCATTTTTTCATTAATGGCATAATAGACAATTTTTGCAAAAGTTATCAAAAGTGGACAATTTTCGATTGACAAGCATGAGATTGAATATTTTTGTAATTTCCCCTTAGAAAAATAGAATGTTCAATTTTCTCACGTAAATTTGTTTGGACAATACTATACGTATGAAATTTTTTTTACCAAATCATTTACCTACACTAAAAATAGGAGGGTGAGGACCACATGTTTTTTATTTTTTTATTCAAGCAAGTCCCGAGCACATGTGACAATAAGTAATTAATTCGTTAACTCAAATTCGATACAAATAACTTTATCCTTAAAAATAAAGTCTGGAATGTGTTGCTCAGGTAACATACTCGGGCGAAGAACACGATGTATATATGTAAATAAGCACTACTTCTTTGTCATATCATACAGTCATTGCCGTTGACACAGTCAATGGCAATGACTACATGAATTCAAAAGGTTCATAGCCCTTAGTAGAAAAAACAGGATCCCAAGGAATAGATGTCGTGTAAAATGTATCCGTCTAATAAATGCTAAACGAAGGTACACCGATGGAGAGACGTTAATATCTACAATACAACTTGGCCCCATGTAGTATTCATTTTTTTTTTTTCCATAAAAATGAAAAATATCATTGTTATCTATCACATTCAACCGCCATTTTGTTTTGCATATTAATTTCAATATTATGTCTGAGCTATTAAGTGAGAAATATGTATGTTTTCTTTTTAATCAATCCACTGGCCATGAGGAAAAAAAAAATTTGGTGGAAAGTTAATGGAAACAAATATGGTACATTGTCAAAACTTGCAAGAGATCTAATGACTATTCAAGTGTCTACGGTGGCTTCAGAAAGCGCCTTCAGTACCGAAGGAAGAATTCTTGATCCATTTCATAGTTCTTTAACTCCTAGGATGGTGGAAGTTTTGGTGTGTATACAAAATTGGATTAAAAAGTCTACAAGCATGGAGAAATTCTATATGGAAGATGTGGAGGAAAATAATAAGTTGGATGAAGGTAATGTAGCTATACCATGAATTATGTTAAATATGTATTTTATCAAAATTATTCCTAATTTAATCATTATTTTTTGTAGAGTTTTGGGAATCAGAGAAATCAAATGAAGACTAAATCAATGTGATTAGTTCATTTCTAAATTTTTGAGGTAGATATGTATTCTAATGTGCATAGCTTTTTATTAATGTAATATTTACCTTTTTTTTCTAAGTATTTCTATTATTTTTATTGTAGGAATGATGCTTAAAGCTTATGCAACAACTCAAAAGTCATAATATTTTATATTATTAATGTAATATTTTTAATTATTGGATAACTGTAATATTTGAATTTTCTTTTCATGCTTGATGGCCATTTTAATTGTATTTAGTTTCATTAGTATGTTTTTAATTAAATTAAATTATCTTGTTTCTGTTAAATTTTTTACGACATCATGGTTTATGAAATGACAAATTATCATCAATTGGAAAAAAAAATATTAAACTTTTTTTTTGGGGCAAATAAGGATTCATTTGACAATTTGAAACTAATCGAAAAAAAAAACTGTTGACACGGCTCGAACCGAGTTGGGTCGGGTCGAATCGGTTCCTATTACCGATCGGGTAGGGTCGGTTTAGAAAATATCCCAAAAACGATAAAGTCGAGTCGGGTTGAGTTTGGGTAAAAATTGAGCCGACCTACCCTATAATGCAGAATTTGTGCAGCGTAGTCCCCACTTCCCAGTTCCAGATTTTCGTACACTATATATCCATTCAGTTTAAATTCACCTAAAGTAAATGTCGGATCATAACTTCATAGACATCGATCAATGGTGAATTAATTATCAACAACCAAGTCCAAAGGCTATTCCCAGCCCACTTATATTACAACTTGGATGATTTTGAATATTGGCTCATTTAACCTTATTATTGGTCTATCTAAAGCCATAACTCCAACTATATATATGGTCCTTTTTTGCCCTAGCCGTAGTGTATGATTTGTGTGTGAAAATAAGGGGAAAACGTGGCCTTTGTGGAGAGAAAAAGTGTCTGCATTTGTGGTGCAATAATCAGCTGCTTCATTGTCCAAAAATCGGTGAATTGACTTTGTGTTTTGGCCTTCATCTTGTGTCTTCTTCCATTGTCTTTGTGGTTACAAATCATCACCGTTATCTTCTCATTTGTGGGTGAGATTGAGAAACAACAAATGTGAATATATTGGTTCTTGATCGGAGCTGTTTGGATTGGTTGTTTGGTAGAGAAAGGTAACGTGATATTGAGCTCGGAAAACACCATTTTGACTACCCTTGGAGCAAGCTTCCGCAACACAAAAAATATCTATTGAAAACAATTTTCAACTTGAGAAGCATATTCATTCCTATGTTGAATCTAATGGCGAGGAAAAATATAAATTGTACCTAAAACACCCATAATAATTTTTAAAAAAAAAAAAAAAATGGGATACCTTGAGGAGAGGGGTTTTTGCGCCTTGGAATATCGTTATCTTGAGGACCTGAGGACCCATTAGCAATTGGAAGTGATTCCTCATGTACCAAGCCTCATTTCCCTTAAGGATGCCTTGGGTAAGTGTAAAGGTGTTGAACCCGGCTTCAATGGCCCTTTAAGATCAGAATAACTGCATACACATCTCAACTTGGCTGATTAGCAGTTAATGATGATGAATTGTTCCAAATCTTCCTCGGCATTTTTCTTGTCGCCATTTTTATTTTACAACAGTTTTTTGATTGTTAACCTACAGTTGTTGTCGCTAGTGTTATAAAAGAGTTGTCATGAGTTATCACTTGTTTTGCGAATGTAGTGATATCGTTGTAAGGATTTCAAAATTTGACCATGATATTTTTTGGGATACCATTTTGCATTATTTTTAAGTTTATTTGAATGTTTTGTAGATAAAAAAGCCATGATAATAAAAAAAAGAAAGTAAAAGTTCACCAGCCAAATTTCTGTAGTATTCATTGGAGCCACTAACCATTTGTTGCCGATCACTTTTATTTCATCTTTGTCATTGGGTAGTAATAATGTTTCATCTTTGTCAATCGGTAGTATTATTGTTTCATCTTCAAGTGTCGTTCAATGGGTAGTTTTAGTTTTTTAACAAGTAGGTATGATATTAGACATATTTCCGTAAACAAGGCTTAAACCAGTGAAATTGAGAGAATTGACAGATCATAATAATCATGGAATGTCTCTATATATTTTTATTAAAAGACATTTGAATATGGATCATTTAGTTTCACAAGATCCAAACCACATTAAAATAAGAGTGATGCTAGGGGTACATAATTATTGTCGCACGGACCCCATCCCATGTGAGGGGTGTGGACACCCTTAATTGTCGTGCGGGCCCCACTCCATGTGAGGGGTGTGGACACCCTTATGTACACCAAGATTAATCCTTAAAATAATTTGCTTAGTTGCACATAGCACGTAGATTGCACAATAATGGAGTGGATAAATGCACTAAAATGTTAATAGTCCAAGATTAAGTGTCTTGAACAGGATTTGTTGATATAATTTTCAACTTGAGAAGTATATATCATTCCTATATTGAAGCTAATGTTGAAAAAAATATATGCATGGTACCTAAACAACCCATAATAGAAAAAAGGATGCCTTGGGGAGAGGTGTTTTCGCGCTTCGGTATATTGTTACGTTGAGGACCCTAGGACTTGATGAAACTGCCTGAGGCTGTAGCTCAGCATTCATGCAGATTATCTGCATGTCGTCACCTGGTCGCCCATATGCATTGGGCGACCATCCGGGTGCCAAAAATGGCCCCGGTCGTCCCACCTTGTCCTCCTACCACGAAAATTTCCTTGACTCTTGCACCGTCCTTTGACTCATCCCTAATTTCCATAATTACATTCGTTTTGAAAAATCTCAAACATGAAAGAGCTGCCTGAAAGAGCACCACACTGGCACTTGAACCTCGGACCCAAATGGCACAAAATTGTATTCTTAGGTAAATGGTTCTCCTATTTGAATAGATCTAGCTACAAAGATGCCAATATGAATCTTCCCTTCAACGTGCCATTTTTCCAATTTACAACTATGAGCAGACAGCTGTGATTGATAAACCTTGAAGAATTCCCCTTAAAAGTCTCATCAATCACAATCCTTGCGAATTTCATACTTGTACGTACAAGTTTTTAACTCTTTGGTCTATCATCTTGCACGGCCTTGCTCATGCATATCATCATCAGTAACTTCTCCAACATAATCAAGAAGTCACCATTATTGATGAACTTAGCTGCCAACCACAGTTCAGCTATCACAATGTGGATTTTTTTCTTTTCTTTTTGAAATTGTCTGTTTTTGTAGTTTCCTATGTAAAGGCAAGCATTCGAGTAACTAACGCAATGAACCATTTAGACGCATGCCTCAGAGAATTATCTGTAGAAGTCCAGCTTGCACTTCCAATATTTGCATCAACCTTACTGATTCCTCTTGACAAGGCAAAAGTGTCGAAGGCCGTGCATGTTGAACCATTTAATCCAAATGCTTCAATGGTTAGAAAGCACAACATCCATACCTTCTGAATATTTTCATTTTGCAACAAATTCAGACGTGAACAATTTTATTGAATCTGCGGCGGCAAGACTTGAATCCAATACCTTTGTGTGCTTTCATACAATATTGAATCACTTGGACTAAAAGTTTAATTGTCAAAAAGTCACACACACACACACACACACATATATATATATATATTACATATTATCTTCAAATATAGTATAGGATGGGCAAGGAATTCTTGAATTCAGAGTTCCCGCGTTCGATTTTCCTCCCTAAAGAATCAATGAGAAACTCTCTCTCTTTACATGGCTTCATACCCCTGCCAATTCCAATTTCTTCAACTTTCGCATCCTCAAAATTCCTTTCCCTTCCCATTTCACATCCCCGTAAAGTCAGTCAACTGACAGCCAGCTTCAAACTCATAATCCGAATCTGAATCCGAATCCTGCTCCGGAACTGGTTTCATATTATGATTTGGGTTCAGTCCCACCTGAATTTATTCTTGAATGGGCTTGAGTCAGGGCACGGAGTGGCGGGTTTGAATGCTGATAAATTAAGAAGTTTGCCAAGAGCAGGAATTTTTTATTTTATTTATTTTATTATTATTTTTTTTTGGGTGATTATAGAGAAAAAAAAAAAGTTGCCCTCAATTAATCCCAAATTGCCAATTAGAGTTAGGAAACTATGACCAATCCTATAACGCATCATTCGACTTTTCCTCCACAGGAATGAAGTGCATGCAAAGAAGATCACTCAAGTTTTTCCATGGTAAAATTTCAAAAATTAAAAATCTAGCAGCTAAACATTCAAACATATACTAAATAAAAAAAATTCACAATTACATTAATCTATTTTACAAAATGCATATAACAAATTATCGTTGCACATGAATTGCACACAATTTGAACTTTGGAATGAGTAATTTTGCACAATTCAAAATCACACAGTGCGCATGCATTGCACACAACAGGACACTCTAGTTAAATTACATTTTCCGATCAAAATTTCACACATGTAGAAGTTTTGAACTCCCTGGTCTTTCATCTCACACGGCTTTTACTCACAAGAAGCTTTGCCGAACACTTAACTCAATCACATAAGCACCTTTATTGATGGCCTTACCTGCACTAAAATTAACCACATATTTCATTCTTGATAATTTGGATCATTTTATCTTTCTGAAATAGTTCACCTTTACACTTTCCTTTGCATGGGCAAGCTTTCGAGTAGATACATGCCTCAGAGCATTCAGCAGAACTGCCGCTTTGAACGTCCAGTATTGGCATCAACCTTACTACGCTTCATCTTGATGAGATAAAAGTTTCGCTTGATGTGCACATATGGAGGTGGCTCTAATTTACTTTCTATATAGGTCATTCTAGTTTAGGCCGATTTTAAATTCCTCAGCATTAAACGGAAGAGGAAAGTAAGAATATTTCCTCTGTACTAGTGGTCGGAACCTCGTGTTGCTTCTCCAAACACCAGTCAGAAGGATATCCTCAGCAAATGGCTTCCTCTGGTCGAGCAGGGAAGTGGGTCACGTGCTCAGCAAATGGTGCCATGGACATCTTATACGTCCCCACAAACCATTCTTTAGTTGACACAAAAAGCATGCATGTTGAGGGGACTTGAATTGTTTTGAAGACGTGAAACCAAGTCCTACTTTAGCACATTTTAGGTGACAGGCTCCATGACGGCGACAAACAGAGCATATGAAGGGCACGAACTCTAGAATTCAGAGTCCCCTTGTTAAGTTTTCCCTCTTTGCATAGTTTCAAACCCGCCTATTTCTATTTCTTCTTCTTCGCCATCATCAAGTTCCGACTTCCTGTTTTTCATCACCATTAGTCAGTCAATAGAAAGCCAAGTTCGAACTTAGAATCCAACTTATCAAATGATCTCACCAGTTTACTTATATGACCATTCCTTCAATGCATTATCCACAAAATTTCCCATATCAATAAAATTTTCCACATATCCCACCTAGTTCATACCTTTGTGACCTGAAACTTAAAAATAGAAAAAGATTCAAACTTTAACCTCGAAATATAGACATGACAATTACCTTAGTCCTCTGAATCTTGAGAAACAAAATAAGCATAATCCTTTTAAATTTTACACAAATGAGAATGTTAATCACTAAAAATGAAAATTGAACGTGAATTTCAAGTGCAATGTAGAAAAGAATTAGCACTTCAATTATACTTTTCACGCACCTAGAAAAATGAATCAGTCAATTTCTATCATGAATTCAAAAGAAAGTGTTGCCGCAAACTTAGAGAAAGAACAAATACAAAAATAAAAAAATAAAATTAGGCAGCATTGAAATTTTTTAGGGTTTATGTAATTGGCGATTCTATCAAAAAAAAAGACTAAATTGAATATGTATAAAAGTCAAGGAGTTAAGTGCAATTTTGTATAGATGAGTTAGGTAGGTTAGGGTTCGAGTCCGGAATAAGGAAAGAAGAATCATCGCATTTTCTCTAACTGCTCACATGGACGCTACTCAAGCGACAAAAGCAGAACCATCATTGCTCACTTGTCGCCTGGTTTTCACTCGAGCAACAATGTGTCGCTTGATTGTCATTGAGATTTCGCTCGAGCATCGCTGATATCTAGAAAACTCTAATTCGGGATTTTGAAAAGTTTTACACGACCCATAATACCTAATCATCTCCAACTATAAATAACCAAGCCATTGGACGTATTTTCGATGGTTGTTCATTGAGCATAAACTTCATTTCATATTCTTTACATTCATTGGTGATCCAAGAACCCATTCAACACAAGATTCAATTAACATTATTCTTGAGATCGACAACCAAGTTTTGGGAAAATATCAAGGTTCCATAATCCAAAACACTTGACTTCCTAACACTTTGGAGAAGGTACTCTCTCAGTTGGGCATTGGGGAAGGTGGACTGCAAGCACAGGAAAAGCACAAGAATTGGTGATTCTTGGAATTTCACTTGGAAGAGACAACTGTACAAAATCGGAAAGTTGGAGGAACAACAGTATCTTGGTGATTACAAGAAGTAGATCGAAAAATCTAGTGAAGTTGGCTAGACATCATCAAACTGTAACATTCGTTGTCTATAGTGAAGTTAATCGGCTTGGTTCTGGAGTTATTACCCACGTTGGGTTCCTCCGTCAACATTTATGGTGTTATTTATTGCTTTCATATTATAAACCAATTCAATATAGGATAATTGGACTGTTTGATTAACCATCTATAAACGTTTAATGAGTGACGTGTTGATTTTAATTGTGTTCACTCTGCACGTAAGGTCCTACTTGTCTAGCGAATCTAGAATTTTCAATTGTATCAGAGCCTAATCTCATTTCCTGACCTTAATCTGTCTAGATGAGTAGTTCATTGACCGTCTCGCCCTATTATGACGATAGTAATTATGCGCATTGGAAAGTAAAGATGAGAGTCTTCTTAAAATCAATAGATGAATGTATTTGGTTAAGCATGGTTAATGGTTGGTCTACCCCCTCTAGTACTATTAATGGTGCTGTCACCACATTCCCATTGCTAACTGGACTAAAACGAATTTAGATGGATGCAATTGGAATAGTAAAGCCTTACATGCCTTGTTTATAGTTGTATCCTCAAATGATTTTAGGAAAGTGTCTACGTGTGAGATAACCAAATATGTTTGGGATATCTTATAAACCACACATGAGAGAACTCAAGCAGTTAAAAATTCCAAGTTGCAGATGCTGACCATTAGGTTTTGTTTTTTACATTGTAGTGATATTGTTGTTATAACATTGACATATTTTTTTCATTATGTATTGTAAATTTTGTGTTTAGATTTAATGAGAAACTACAATTTCAAACATGAGCAATTTCATCATTAAAAGTGTTTAAACAAGGTTTTATTTTTATTAAGTGATAATATTTAATGATGTATATGTTAATCTTTTTTTGTTGGTAGTAAAATTTCCTACCATATAAACAATGAAAACTTTATCATCCAATCTTCTGTTTAATGATGAAATTTCAAAAATAGCAACAACAATTTCATTGATTATGTATATTCTATAGCAAATTTTTAGTTCATTGGTAAATAATTTCATTGAGGATATACTATTATATCATGACAGTATATAAACTAAACTTATATCATGAAATTCATTACGAAAATTAAGTGTGTGGCTAAGATTTACCTATAATATTCGAAAGACATGTTGCCTATCTTCCAACCAAGAAACTGTAAACAATACCTATAAAGATAATGTTGTATGCATAGCGCAATTAAAAGTAATTCATTAGAAAAGATAAAACAAAAGATATTTTGTCAAGAAAAAAAATTCACTCATCACCTTGATAGGGCAAATGCTCAAATTCAGTTACGGCAAAGGATTTAGGTTTTTTTTTTTTAAATTAAAAGTTATTTTAATAGTAAAAGGAAATAACTCTATTATATATATATATATATATATATATATATATATGAAAAATATTTAAAAATATAGTTAATATAAACAAGTATTTTGTTGGAAATTCGACTATACAATCAAGGAAGATAAATAGAATTCGAAACAAAAGATTATGATGCAAGATATGCCGTTACAAATTTCTTTAAGATCCTATTTGATTGGTACATTTGTCATGAAAAATGTCACATCTGAGGAAAATATTTTTCATTTTGGCCGTTTGATTGCAACGTGTAAATGGAAAATATTTTCCAGGGTACAACTACTTTAAGGGTCTGTTTGATAGCAAGGGCGAAAAAAATGGGTGGGAAGAAAATGAATGGCAGATAATTGAATTGAATAAAATTTGTTTTAGATGGAATTGTAATTAATGGTGTTTGATTGATATAATTTTTCACCTAATCCGTTTGACTTTATTTTTCATGCAAATTGTTACCTTTTGGGATAATTTTTTTCACAATCTGTATTAAAATTTGTTTGGATTGCAAAAAAGTTAAAAAAAAAATTAAAAAAAAAAAAAGTTTTTGAAATTTTTTTTGTGTTCGTTTGGCTTTATTTTTCATACAAATTGTCAATTAAATGGATAAATTTTTTTATTAATAGATTTAGAATATGCTTTAATTTCCAAAAAGTAAAAAAAAAAAAAAAGGACGGAAAACATTTTCTCACCATACCCATAGGAAAATAAAAGATGGAAAATGTGTTTTAAATGGTTGTACCTAGAAAATGGGTGAAAATGAATTTTATGAAAAAGTTATGCAATTAAACACCAAATTTAAGGGTCCACCCAATTCCACCCCAATCAAACGGGGCCTAAGTTTGTTTTCAACAAATAAGGTGGAAAATATTTTTCTATGATTTAGGTGGTTTTTTATTTTCAAACTTACATGGAAAATGTTTGTCGTTCCACCTTTACTATCAAACGGATCCTAAGGGTCTGTTTGATTGCAAGAATGGAATTTGGGTGGAAAGGAAATGAATTCTAGAGAATTGAATTGCCTAGAATTATTTTACTGGAAAATTGTCAATTAATTGTGTTTTATTGGTATAATTTTTCATATAATCCGTTTGACTTTATTTTTCATACAAATTGTTATTTTTTAAGATAAAGTTTTTTACAATCTATATTAAAATTTGTTTGGATTACCAAAAAGTAAAATATATATATATATATATATATATATTTTTTTTTTTTTTGAATTTTTTTTTTTTTTTTTTTTTTTTTTTTTTTTTTTTTTTTTTTTTTTGTTTGGTTTTTTTTTTTTTTTTTTTTTTGTAAATTGTCAATTAAATGGATAATCTTTTTTTACCATTGAGTTTAAAATTTATTCTCATTGCCAAGAAAAAGAAAGATGGAAAACCAAAAACCACCTAATAGGTGGGAAAACATTTCCAAGCAAAATATGCATTGGTGGATTGTACTTAGAAAAAGGTGGGAATTCAATTCCATGAAAAATTTATGGATATGTATGGATATGTATCTTCCAACATACAATGTTTCTTTCAAGATTAAAATAACACAATGATAACCTTGTTGAGTGAACCACAATTTGATTGTACCCTTCTTGATTGGATGATTTTGAACATTAAAAGATCTCTTAAAATTTTGAATATTAATTTCCGGATTTAGAATTCAAAAAATAATATAAAAAATTATTTTGAAAGAATTTAGAGAGAGAAGGAATTAGATATATTTTAACTTATTCGAGATGAAATAAATTATTAAATTAAATTGGTTTAATTTATAGATTTCAATGTGTTTATTTTAAATTGGTGCAACTTTAAAATATATCGATTTTGATCATTATATCATACCATTTTAGATTGAAACACCATGTGTTGGTCTAGATCCCAGTGTACCTGAAAGGCTGCACCTTAATTTGAGGCTCTATGGCTCTTCAATATGTATATAATACATCCGTTCTATAAAAATATACCTGTTTCTATTTTCACACATATTAAAAAATATATAATTAACATATATTTTTCTTTCATTTTTTTTTTCTAATATATTCCTATATTAAATAATAGTTTAAATAGGATTAATTTAATTTTGTTGCTAATAAGGTATATTAAATAAGAATATATTAGAAAATTTTAAAGAAAATTATACTTTCAATAGGGAACAGACGAAAAAACAAATCAAGTCTATCTTTATGAAATAAAAGTAGTATTACATTTAAAAAGATGCGTCCATTCATTGCCCCTTGAATCACTCCGATACACATATAAGTCTAATTTAGTTCATCAAATTCCAATAGTATTGGAGTGGGAACCAGGTTTCTTATGAATTAAGTTATTTATACCCTCTTATTTACCTGACCCCACCAGAACTCTCACATGGAGGTCGGGTCCCATGTTTAATAAATGCGTAGGACTCGACCTCCATGTGAGAGTGCAGGTGGGGTCGGGTAAACAAGAAAGTACAAGTAGAAAGATCCGTTTCTTATTCCTACCAATTAATTCCCGACCTAGGGCAAGGGAAGCCCCTGTTTGAGTCTCATTATTTGATGTTATAATTTTTGGAATAGTGTTTTATTAGAAAATGTGTGGTTGAAAAAAAAAAGATTTTTTTTTTTTTGTGTAATATTATTTTATTGGAGAATGTGTAGTTGAAAAGAAGAGAGATAAAAATTTATTATAAATTTAATGGGGCTTAGTACAGGGTCTATGCTTGAATGATGAATCTCCTAATGCATGCTTCTCAATCAAGTGACAGTGTCTAGCATCCACCATAAGCATGACTATTTTCAAACCCTTGACAATATCCTAAACTCCTGTAGCCATCTATAACTTCTGGAATATCGAACCAGCAAATATCAGATTTGATTTCACAATCCCATATGTCTAAATTTGATTCTACTTGACGGCTTGTGGATCTACAGATCAAGTCATTTAGCCTTCTTGATATTGTTGTAGCTCCAAATCCCAGTCTTGATTTTCCAATCTGAAAATATAAGTCAAAAAAGGAAATTAGAGATAGTGGTATATTTAAATAAAGAAAGGTCTCATCTCTCTAATAACTTAAATTACTTGGAAGAGATGATTTAATATGGACAGACAAGGTCCCGACTTCAAGTTTTGCTGTCAATAAACGTGGAAGGCTTTTTTATAAAAATTAAATCTGTCTTGCAAGTGAAAGAGCGTGTTGAGAGAGAGAAATTTATAATGTAGAAAGAGAAGAGATCATAGTTCTGAAAGGGTTATTAGAATTTATAATGACCTTGTCATGGAGGATTTGGAAGGTGGATTGTCCATGCACAGAAAAATTTGCATTGACAACTTCAATACTATCTTCATGAAGCAAGTGTAGTATGTTGTAAAACTTTGATAAATCATCGAGCCCACTAACAAAAATGACATCCATATTTGGTCCCATATCATGAACTTCTACTAAAGGCTTCGTGTAATTGGCTTGAATTTCACTTCTAACGCAAGAATGCGATCTTTTCCTTTGCAAAAGGTATTTCTTCTTCTCTTTCATCTCCTCCACCTTCATCTTTAAACTTTCAATGTATGTTTTGGCTTCGTCTATTTGATCGAGTAATGGCATGGCTTTCTGCATTTACATGTACATAAAAGTCAAGTGCATATTCAGTTATGTTTTTGACGTGTTTTGTGCGCGTGAGAGAGAGAGAGAGAGAGAGAGAGAGAGACCTTGGAGCCATGATTTGGGAGGACACAGAGAAGGTTTGAGTAGAGAATCTTCGTTCGATCTCTTCTGTTCTTCTCAGCAATTTTCCTTTCAACTTTTGGAACTCGAGTTGAAGAAGAACATAATACGGACTTGCCTTTTTCCATTTGCTTTACTTACACACTGAAATTAGTCACACCGCTAATTTTGGTTGGCATCCTTGTTCTATGCTGGGACTCATATATTTATAGTAAGATAAAAACGAGTTTCTTCGGGGAGACTTATCAATCAATACATCAGCTATCTGCGTCAGATGACGGCTTAGAATATAGAATAAATTGCTGTTCACACACAAAATTTTTGACTTTAAATTGAAAATAAGAAATTCATTTATAGGCAATGACAATGACTCGCTAAATTAAGAAATACTGTAAATTTCATTTGCTGATCAAAAAAAGAAATACTGTAAATTTCATTTGCAGTTGTTGAAGAATGTTTAAAAGAATGACAATGACTCGCTAAATTACAAATTGTTTCAATCAGATTACTAAACTTTATATTTTTTAATTAGAAAATTGAAATTCAATTTAATTTCAAATTTCATTACTATGTTACCACAGGGGCCAGGCCTGCCCCAAAAGTCCAATTTTTATTTTAAGGTATTTCATTACTAGTAGAATTAAGGTATTAAATACAAAAGAAGTTTTGGAGGAAACTACATTAAATTTTGCTTAAAATTTTATTTTTAAAATAGCTTCTTATTTCATAAGTACTTTTAGAAAAAGTCATATTTGACTAATTTCCTCTAAAAGTTCTTCTAATTAGAAGAAACATTTTCATAATATTAGCCAAACGAGTCCAAAGTATCTTTTGGATCTCAAAAGTTCCGTTTAACTTTTCAAAGACCATATCAAATGGACCCTTATTTTTCTATGAAATCGTATAAGATTTAATTACAAGTGATTTTTTCGTAGTCAATTGGACGAAATGAAGAAAGAAAAATATTATATGATTTTTTTTGCTCATAGTTTGATAATTTTTTGTAGAAAACATGGAAAAACAATGAGAATATGGGGAGAGTCTAGTATGGAATATCTTCATATCAGATGGATCGTTTTCTAATTTATTTGGGGATCAAATATAGAGAAGGACTAGATGTCCATGGAGAGAGTCAGTTTATAAGATGAAAAAGCTTTGCCATCTTTGTTGAAAGGTTTATGAATCTAATTTAGCACATGCAATGTTTAAATACCTTGTTGTGGATATTAATTCAATTTAAAAAAAAAAAAAAATCACTAATAATTCGAATGCAATAAATCCTCATCCATACCTTTCAATAATGTATTTTTTCGGCTAGCTCCTCCTATAGTATTAGAGATTCAACATATGAGAAAAATTATTGAACGAGACAATTTGTATACCTAAAAAAAAATGCAGTACAATTTGTCTACTTTCTCGTGTGGATAAAGTTGAAGTGGCCGAATTGCTTGATAGAGGGGGTGACCGACCCTTACATTGGCATCGTGGGTCTCGTGTGAATTAAAAATGTCACTCCCCAGTGTGTGTATTTGATTATCCCCTATTCCATCGCCTATTTTAGTGTAGCAAAACCCTTCTCCTGTGCCGTGCACACAACGTTTTAATACAATTTTTCAAAAGTCAAATATGTACAATTACGTATGCAGATATCAGCAAGCACACCTTATAAATTATTATTATTATTATTTATAGTGAATTATTAGAGTGAATATGGCGAAATTCACACTAATAATTTAAATTTTTTCCTAATTTATATTATACATGAGAAGTCATCATTACGAGAAATCATTATGATTTATATTACCATAAAAAAGAAAGACGTTAGGAAAAATAAAATATTCAATTTTCTCTGGTAAATTTTTTTTTGTGTGGGAGCATAGGCAAACGGGTGTATTTTAACAATAAAGTCTGGAACGTGTTTTAACAATAAAGTCTGGCACGTGTTACTCGGGTACACATTTCGGCCGGAGACCCCAGCACTACTACTTTGTCATATCATACTGACAAAACGTTCATAGCTCTTAGGAGAAAAAAACATGATCCCAAGGAATAGATGCCACGTAAAATGTACCCCTCAATTAATGCTAAACGAAAGGTTCACTCATTTTCCATTTGAGGAAAATAAGGTTATTTGATGGGCCACAAATTCTTGGGAAATGAAATGCTTCCCCCTCGCCCACCTCCCCTCCCCTCCCCTCCCCTCCAAAAAATTTATCACTTTTATTAATAATTTTCATGCAAAATAAAATCAATCGAATAATATTTCGTATGCTATTTTTTTTGTGGCAATTAGAACAAATTCTAAATTAAATGGTAAATTTTTTTATCACTTTTATTGACAATGTTCTTGCAAAACATAAGTCAAACAGACACCAAAATTTCAACATTTTTTAGGTAGACAATTATACCAATCAAACACAATTAATTACAATTCTCTATAAAATAAATTCTAGACAATTCACTTTTGCAATCAAACGGACGCTTAACGTCTACAATACTACTTTCTACACTAAAAATCAATAATTCTATTTGGATAATTATGTCTAACAATTATAGTTGAGAATGTTGGTTTTCTCAAAATTCGAATCATTAATTTAAAAATAAATTTTTAAATGGATGAATGTGATGATTTTAAGTGTAAATTGTCAACAAAGATTGTCAAATTAAAGTGTACATGTAGCATAATTTAAACTAAATTTTATGTCCTTAGTATACTTATATTTCATAGGGAGCAATAGACCCCATTGCCCAAAGAAAAAAAAACTACGAGTTTTCAACATTCAAAATTATTATTATTGTTATTAAATTTTTTTTTTTTTTTTTTTTTTTTTTTTTTTTTGCAGACATTCTTTAGAGTTAATGATATCATCCAGCTATTTTTTTTAGCCCTGCTACAAGTACAGCCTGCTAGATCACACACAAAGAAGGAGGTCCCATAATTTTTTTAATACACTGTGAGGCCGTCCCCACAGTGAGAGGCCTGTAAAGCCCCTGTGAGGTAAACCCCTGTACGCAGGGATAGGCCTGGGCAAAAAATCGATCAAACCAATCAAAGCGAACCGATTTAGGTCGATTTGGGTCGGTTTAATATAGGTAATTGGCTTGGTTTGGTTTTCTTTTAAACAAAATCATGGTGGGTTGGTTCGATTATGGTTTGAAACCTCAAACCGCTGATCAACCCAACCCATTTACATATTTACCTTTTTTTTTTAAAAAGTAAAAATTCAAAAATAAGTCATAATTTCATAACTATATCTCAATTCCCTCCAATCTATAATGTTGTCGGTAAGTAATCGCATTGAAAATTTCATTTTACAAGCTTATTATATTATATTTAGTATTTTTTTTTTCTAGTCAGACAGGCAGGATACATAATACATAAAAAAAACAAAATTCTTAAGATTTTCATTGATCCGTCTCTATTAATCTGATTTTATTTGTTAGTCAATAATTTTTGTAATATAAAGTTATTTAGTTATTTTAGTTCCTAGAATTTAAGTGAGCCCAAAACTGGGACAATTTTTTATTTTAAAAAAATTAATTTGAACTAAAAATCCAAATCGATTAACCAAACCGATCCAAACCAAACCACACCCAGGCCTACGTAGGACTTTACTGATTTTTTTTGTGGATATAACAATTGTGAGTGGTGTTGTCGATTTTTTTTTTTTTTTTTTTTTTTTTTTTTTTAAATGTATAGGCCGTAACAATTAATTAAGTGAATAATTAATATTGTCCCTCGCAGATTAGTTATCGACCTTACTTCAATAAAAATTAACTCTAACACACACATTAATATTTGACAGTTTTAAAGGTTGACTATCTAATTTACTAAGTTATCTATATTGAACACACATAAAGAGATTTGGAGAGTAATTAAACTTCAATCACGTTAAAGCACTATGATTTACGAATTCACTGTTAAGATACATGAATTAATTATCAATTATCCTTTATTGACAATCCTAGCACTAGGTTAAAAACCACTGATCCTAAATTAAAAATAGCCTCTCTTGATGTCAATTAATTCTATAAATATATATGAAATTAATTATCTTTAATTAAATTGTGAATATATAAGCATGCATTAAATCACAAAAAACATTACCTAGTCACAATTTCATAAGGAGTAATGATATCTAATTTATTATGAGACGTTATATCAGTCATTACTATGTGCTCATTTATATCGAATCTCTCGAAAGCAATATAATTCACAAACTTCCAGCGGTGGTCAAGCATCGAAATGAATTAGAAGAATATTAAATAAACAACCCCTCAAGGAAGAATTATATAAAATGCTAAATATTAGATGAAAGATAGGCACAACCCTCAATGATATATTTATTCAAATCTTGGAATTGCCCCGTCTTCACTGCAAAGAATCGCCCTGAGTTGATGAAGAAATCTCATTGCCTTGATCTCTATTAATCTCCAATATTTTGTGTTCTCTCTTTTAGCCGAAATATGTTCCTTATATATTGGTTGAATTTCTTTTGGAAGTCGTGTCCAATTTTACAACAAAATGTATTATTGCTATTTGCTGCTACAAACAGGGTAAAAATATGGACCTAAAGTAGTTGCAACATATGCTTAGGATTCAAAGCTCATGATGTTCATATTGAATCTCTCTCTATTCTTGCTCATTAATGAAAAATCCATCCTTTATTAGAGTTTGTACACATGCTTATAGAGTTATTCAGATAGCTACGGCACCTGATGCATTACCACAGTGATGCCCTAAAGTTTTTCCATTGAATTGTAGCACGAATCATTCCCAAAATCTCAGTCAAACTGGACATATGCCAAATTTGAGAACCCCCGAAGCCACCGGCATACGAAATTTGTTGTTGTGGCCGCAAGAAGCATTATTGCAGTCACCACCCCAGTAATACAGAATTTGTTCAGTTATAGTCCCATTTCCCAGCTCCAGGTTTTCGTACACTATTTATCCATTCAGTTTAAATTCACCCAAATTAGGTCCCTCTACTTCCACTTGCTCCTAAATTGATAATCCATCTTCCAAAATCATCCACAATTGGTCCTTTAACCTTTTTTTGTTCAAGCTTGCTCCTCTAAAGAGTTGAGAACATTCAAGTTGTTTCCCAAAGGTCTCTAAAAGTAGATTTTGGTCCCCAAAACTTGTGAGTTCATCCAATTAACACTTTTAACGCTTCCAATCAAGTTCACTCTTCCAGTAGCTTTTTGATTCCATCCTTTAAGCTCCAACCAATTAAACTCCTTTATGCTCGTTTCATCTCCAAACCGAATTTTTACGTACAAGAGCAATATTACATTATATTAAGTAGAAACTCAATCAATTCATTATTATTATACAAGTTCAAAAGCTTGGATAAGCGTGTAAAGTAAAATTATCAAAGGACATGTTAAAGATAATATGTAAATGATATTCATGTACCCCTCTCTACAGACTTAAACTTTTAATGAAAAAATAAGAACTCGCCTACATGTGATGTGGCATATTAAAGATAAGATTTTAATGATGTAAATCTGACCCACTCTAAGAACATATGTTTTTAGATGAAGTAGTTCAATGTGATATTAGATCTAGGTAAGACCTAATTCAACTCTCGACGCTCTCCATATGATGAGGTTTGTGTATGTCTTATATTTTGACGAGAACAAATAAATTCCATCAATACGTGAGATGATGTATATGCATTATTCACTACAACAAAAAAACTCTTTTGCAACATTTAAAAGGCAACATTCAATCAATGAATGTTTCTAAAACAGTTTATAGCAACATTCTAATAAGTGAATGTTGCTATTGGTTAACTTTATTGAGTTTTAGCAACATTCTTTTGAAATATGTTGTCAATACTACTTTTCGCAACGTTCAAATGCACGTTGCGAAAAGTCCCCTTTCGCAACGTGCAATAAACGTTACGAAAATGAGACTTTTCGCAACGTGCATATGCACGTTGCGAAAAGTGTATGCAATCCAAATATATATATAAAAAAAAAAAACCATCAAAATCAAACTAGCCCTAATTTTTCCCTCTTTTTTGTCATCGCCTCTCACTCGTCTCAGGTCCTCCCCCTCTAAATAATCAAAGCCCAGCCCTAAAATTAATTTCCCCTCTCTTTTTCTCGCTCTCAATCTCTCGCACTTCATCCCTTTCTTCACTCTCGCCCCCTGAGTCGCCTCAACGCCAATACGAGCCCTCCCGTCAAAGTCTCTCAAATCGCCGGCGGCGATCTTCATTTTTCAGTCCCGATCATCAACTAAACTATGCTAGCCTACACCAGGAATTTGTATTACTTCTGTTTCGTCTAGGTATTACTTCTATTTCATCAATGTTTTAGCACCCAGTTGTCAAGGTTTTGTTCAATGGGCCTATCAAGGTTTCGTCTAGGTTTCCTTTTTTTTGCTAAAATGGTTCATATTGGCCTATTAGGGTAGTTTTAAAGTGGTTTCTGAGTCTGATGTTTACTTTTACAATACAATGAGGCTCATTGAGACAATGGGTGTTTTGAGAATGCTCTGAAGATGTTTGGTGAAATGCCTCACGTGGATTTGGTGTCTTGGACATCATGATTTCTGGATATGTTGGTGAAGGGAATGTTGTTGGTGCTTCTCGATTGTTTAGTGATATGCAGAAAGAGGTAGAGTCTAATGTTGGTGTTGGCTGTGCTGAAGAAGCGGAAATTCTTCTTGAAGAAATTGATAAATGGGACAAATCTGTTGGGAGCTCATTTAGTCATTCATAAGGAACTCTTTCCTTTTGCGCAGTAGAAAAATGAATCTTGAATCGTCAGATTTTGTAGAGGTTGATCCAACTGGCAGATATGGCAGGGTAACTTTATTTCTTCCTCTTACACTCTCTCCCTTTTTCCCAATTTATCTGTTTTTTGTAGAGGTTGATCCAACTGGCAGATATGGCAGGGTAACTTTATTTCTTCCTCTTACACTCTCTCCCTTTTTCCCAATTTATCTGTTTTTTGTGGTTTTTTAATTTGGATTTGGATTTGAAATTTAAAGTTTCATCTGATGAGTATGAAGGGATTGAAGTTGCTTGGAATCAAGTGAAGCTATATGATTTTCTACAGAGCTCTGAAGATCTTGAGAGGCTTTACTGTGAAATTCATTTGCTTAAGACCTTGAAACATAAAAATATTATGAAATTCTACTCATCTTGGGTTGATACTGCCACTAGGAACATCAATTTTATGACAGAAATGTTTGCTTCTGGAACTCTTAGACAGTAAGTATGATCCATTTTATGTTTTATGGTGTTATTATATTGCAACTAGATCCTAATTTTCCATTTTTACCATTTTGTAACAGATATGTTTGCTTAAGACCTTGTTGTTGATGATGAATGGTATGAATGTTTGGTTAAAACTTCAGCTTTTAGTATCCATAATTTCCATATGAAATGTTTTTATCTTTTTCGAAATCTCACCCTGTATCCAGCTTTTAGATTGTTCCTTTGTTCTCATGGTAGAAAAACCTTATCCTTTGCGGGTCAATCTGATTTATCTCGACCTGGAGATGTGAGAGTTGAGGCTGGATGGCTGTTTAGCGGAGGTGACAAGGGATCAGAATTGGATGCAAGCTGTGAGCGCAGTGAGAGTGCAAATGAGGATATACTAATGTTCTTTTTCCAGCTGGATTTGGCAACTCGTGGACAGGTTTGGAGTGTTTGCTGCTACTCGCTTTAATTGTTTAAAATGGCTAGAAAAAAGAATATGTTAACTCAGCTCGTCACTATATTATATTGCAGTATGCTTTGAATGTGGAGCAGTATGAAATTGCTCAAGAATTAAGGAACAAGCTGACTGAGGTTAGGATTAGATCAATCAATTTTGTGGTCACTGTGCATCCTTTACAACGATGAGAACTAACTTCTAAACTCCAAATTAACGGATAGTTTAAAATGTGTATATGTTTTTCTCCCTTTTTAAGTTACCAAGCTGGCGAAGCCGGATGAAGTTATGGAGCAACTGGAGGTCAGAACAATTGCTGCCTCAACACTGGAGTATGATGTGAAAGTTGAGCTGCTATGGCTGTGTGAATTTTTTGTCATTCAATGCTGTTCAAAGGTTCCATTTCTGCTTTGATCTATTTAGGAAAAATACAGTAGCTATATGTTTATTCAAATGATGTTGTCATAAATCTACTATGGAAGTCATGCACCTACTTCAACCATTGTTCAGAAGTATAGAGAAAGTAGAAGATCTAGAATTATTTTTCATTGAGTTAGAAAAGTCCATGATGGGCACCTATGGAAGACTATGATGAGTGGTCGAAAGAAAATAGATTTCTACTAGATATATTGACATTGTTAAGGAAATGTATGATGAAATAGTCTTCAACATGAGATGTTCTGAAGGTAGTAGTAAGGAATTATTTTTTCTTCTTCACTAATAAATCGACTAATTAACTCAGTTTCTCTAATCAATTTGATTTCCAGATTGAATCGGGGAGAAACACCTATGAAACGATCAATTGCTTATTCAATGAAAATTTGGTTATGGTGAAGTATATTCTTTGTTGATATTTGAAATTCTTGGCAATTTATTTTGTTCATTTTATTTATATGTTAGATAATTCAATTAAAATTTTTCTTTAATCTAACTATTCCCTGTATTTTCTTCTTCACTTATTCAAATCGAGTTTTATTTACCATTTAGCGATAAAAATTGAGTTTTATCCAACAGGGTTCTTGCTCAATTTATTTGTTATATTATCTTATGGAGATTATACTAACTTAAATTCTTACTTTATCGGCTTTTTTGTGCAAGAAAATTTGCTATAATCTTGTCAATAATTCAGCTTCTTCATTTTCAATCTTGCTTCTCTGTTTGAATATGATAAGAATTAATATATTTTGTGTTGCATTGATTCAGAAGAATGTGACATCCATCGACACAACAAACATTCATGATGGTGAAGCAAATAATTCATAACCTTTTGTGATGAAGAGTACAAGGAAGATCATTTGATAGATCAAGTGTCTAATCTCTGAGACTTGCTATGCTGCCATTAAAGCTCACCTTGTGTGGGTGCGCTTTTGAATGTCCCGACCATCTCAAGGGTTACAAGAATAGGTTACATTTTTTTTTTCGTCCTTGTGAAGGGTACTCAATTTGTGAAAGATAGTGTATCCAATAGTTGGACTAACGATTCTTGTAATTTAGTTTTATTTTATCTTGATTTGAATTTTAAAAATTAAAGAATTAAATGGGTATATTTGCAATTTTATTTACATGGTTAGTTTTTATATTAAAATTTGAATGTTAGCATTTTTTATTTTATTTTTTGAAATTAAACTTTAATATATTTAGTCCCCAAGAAAAAAATTTAATATAATAATCTATATTCCTGTTGAAAAAAAAGAAAAAAAAAGAGAAGTTTTTAGCAACGTTCACCCGAACGTTGTGAATAGGTGTATTCGCAACGTTCACCCGAACGTTGCGAAAGCCATTTTTCGCAACGTTCGTCGAACGTTGCCGTAGCCCTTTTTCGCAACGTTCGCCGAACGTTGCGAAAAGGTTCCACTTTACGGCAACATCGCAATTCGCAACATGCTCCCGAACGTTGCAAAAACTCTTTGGCAACGTTTTTTGCACGTTGCAAAAAGCTGTTTCTGGTGTAGTGATTACATGTTAGTTAAGAAAAAATACCCGATATGATACTTTTAGTGAGTTTGTTAGAAACATTTATCTCTTTTCCAGCATGAACACACTAGAATTAATTTAAACATGTGTGTTTGGTAGAGATTAAAATCCAATTTTAATTGAAAAATAATGTTGTTATCTCTCTTAACCCGTCTTTGATTTTTTTTCCTCCTCTTTCCCTTATGCCTTAGCTCTTTCCTCCAAGAATGTAGGTAAAATGGTGGATAAGGCAATGAAGAATGGGGGCAAAAGACTGAATTTTAGCTTATAAATGACCTAAAATTGTACCCCAAAATTTGCCAAAAAGACTCCCAAAGAAATTAGAAACCGCAAAAATGGGCTGGCCGAGACATCATAGCGTCCGGGCGGCTCCCTCTTTTGCCCCATTTGCATTTCAGTCCTCGAACAAATTACATGCTAGATCCCTCAACTTTGATTTTCTGCATTTTGATCCTTGAATTTTGACTTTTCTTTCAGTTATGCCCTGATAAATTGCATCCAAAGTCCTTCAAATTTCAATACTTTACACATTGTTCCAAAATTCATGTTTTTGTGCACTTTCAAGCCCTTTTCCGTTCCTATGTGCCTTGTTCTTCTTCAATTAATGGGTTGGCCCAATAAAAGCAATAATTACCCAATTGTAAGTAGAAATTTGCACCTTTAATCAATATTAAGCTTAGTTAGACATTCAATAAGTGTGTAAAAATGAACTTATCAAATATTCTCCAACTTAAGTTCTTGCTCGTCCCGAGTAAGATTATCTACTAGCACAATCAAGCAATATGTGATTAAGGTCAATAATATTAGATAGCGATCCAAAATTTCTATGAGTGTAAAATTGTATAATCACAACTATGCCTCCAAGTAATGCTAGTAAAAGTAAATTGAGTTTATCTAATATTTGATCGATGTGTGTGCATAGTCACTTTCAATAATCATATAGGCTCGAAAAAAGTTGTAAAGAAGAAAAAAATTTCAAATTGTTGTCAACCCAACCCTTAGTGGTCATATTTTTCCCTTTTCCACTCGTGAGATACATCTCCCCAACTAGATATTTCTTTTCGTTTTCGAGAAGTTAATCTACGTGTTGATCTCAAACCACTAATTTCTTTTCCCACTCTTATTTGATTGGGTCTAATCGAAAATGTCAACAATCTAAACATGTGATGATTCTTCCCAAAGTTGAGTGATTTGGCATTTAAGTCTATATTAAGTAATTCAAACAACTAGTTATCTAAGCCGCCACATAAATTACAAATGCACATTTTTTTAAGATAATTTTTCCATTACAGCTCATGATTGACCTCACTTCTTTAAGCTTTCTTTTTGACCCATGTAATGAGCTTTTGATCCATAACTCTCGAATTTTTTAAAATCAAAGGGTATCAGGCTTCGAAATACTCATAATGACTTAATAACTTGAGTAAAAAGGACTACAGAGTAAGGCAAGAATAAACAAGTACAATGCCCTTTTAGAGCCATAAAAATTACTAGGCTTAGATCCCTAGTGTATGATCATCACCTAGTTTCCAAGACACTCTGCACAAATATATATTTTTAACTCGTATGGAATAAACATTTTCAAATAATCCGGCTCGACCACCCTAAAACTTTTCTCACACTAAGTTTAAGTGATTGAAAATGTAGGTTGATAGAAAATTTCACACAACTCACAACCTAGTTTTACAAATTCACAAAACTCAGTAATTTCCAAACCTAAACAACAATTGGCCATGACTTATGTGCTCAAAACAACTTGAGATCTTACATGAAAAAAAAAAAAAGACACAACATATTTGGTCATGGCCCATATATCAATAACAATTTTAAATATCAAAACATCCTTAACTGGCAATGCTATCTAACACCTCTAAACTTGAATTACACATTGTCCTCAATGTCTAAAAGAACAAAATAAAAGAGATGAGGGGGTTAACAAAACTTTTTCGGTTGGACATTTGTTGAAGGATGCTTGTGATGGACTTGGGCTTATGACCTTTTTGGCACAACCATTTATCCCCAAACTTGTTGAGAACCATGGACGGACGGCTAGGACTTTCAAAAAAGATCTATAAAAATTGATAACTAATCAAATAAAAGCATGAAAAAAAAATTACTAAAAAAATTAAGAGTACGTAAATTAGATTGCCTCCTAATAAGTGCTTATTTTATAGTTTCTAGCTCGACTTTGAAGTACTATGCATCATGGACTTTTAAAGAAAGCTCGAGATGCCTTGCTTACTTTGTTTCTTTTAACTTTGCTCCACTCTTCATTTATTCTCTAAACCTCTATATTGCCACTTTTAATGTAATAGGACTTGTCTATTCCATTCAATTCAACTTGAATGATGTAGAGTTCCACCTCCTCATCAGTTCTTTCAACATATTTCAACTCTAAGATCATATAATTGCACCAATTTCAGCAATGAGTCAAAAAATACTACTCGTGGCTTCATCTTCGCTAAACTTTCCCCCCACGATAATTGACAAGCTGTATACCAAAATCTACAAAAAGAGATACCATCCAAAAACAATAACCGACATTCTACTAGGCTAATGGAAAAACTATACGGTGCGTTGAACACGTGAGCTTTCAGCTGGTTAAAAAGGAGAAAATGAAGGTTAGGGTTCTGTGAATGGTAATTCTTGTTTTAACTTCAATTTACAGGTTTATGTCCAATAGACTTTTGTACACTGAGCTCGAGAGTGAAAATGAGAATAATTGAATACACTTAAGGTTTGGAAAATGTAGCAAACCATCCGGTGAAGTCTTTAGTACATTCTACAGAAACGGAAGAATCAATATCTACAATCTATTAAACTAACAAATAACTATTATTTTCCAAACATATTAATTCACACGCATGAAGTAGAAGAAATTTATCTGTTATATCTATTATTTATGTGGGGCCCACCACTATTAAAAATATCATAATTTATGACTATTATACTTATTTACATTTACATTTGCAAAGATAGGGTTAAATCTTGTTAATGGGCATTTTGAATAACTAATTAATTAATTAATTTGCATTTTTAAATTAATTATTTTACATATTTAATCTTTCTTTTCATTTTTTTTTCATTTTTTCCAATAACTAATTCACACAATCCAAAATTAAGCTATGTTAATTTCAATTTAAACCATCCAAAATTATATTATTCCCAAAATGGAACCAAACCCAAACTTGAAGTGTCGGTTTCGGTTCGAGTTCAGCTCTATCCATAACATCATTTATATTCATTTAATAACTATTTTCATAGAGGCCTTTGAGTACATGTACCTAACATGATACTACTCAACAATTTTTTGCATAGGGAGAAAATTCAGCTAAGAAATCTTGAAGACGCAAAATAGTGAAAACAAACAAACCAAGAGAAGAGGAGAAAATTAAAACATCAAAAATTAAATTACAATTTGAAAAGAAATTATTTTTTTTTAATAAATCGTATACGATCCATAAGTAAGGAATGTTAGAGCCTAAAATTTAATTATGAATATTACTTAAATTCTTCTATTCTTATAATGAACTCACATAAAAATACTAAGAATAATATTATTTCTACATAACGAGTTACAGAAAATGTTATAGATAGGTAAGGTGTCAAGAAGACAGTGAAGGATTTTTATTTTTTTTGAAGTTTGATTGAAAATTTATGATCGAATTACATCTTACCACATCATGTGCATGTACACCAATCTGTAAGTTGTAATATACATGTAGCACAATTGTAATACAAATTAGATATATAACTATATACTATCAAAAAAATTATAGTCCATATATTGAATTAATTAAAATATGAAAAAATATATTTCAAAAGCAAATCACGAACTCAAGATAACATAAAAGGTACATAATTACACCCAGAGAATAACGTAGTTATAGTAGTACAGCTTCGACGTGTCAATTTCACAGGAAAATAGAAAAATGCACAAAGGAAAGGATGATTGTTCTCTCAAATGCGTTGTAGAATTCAATGTTGAAATTGAGAAATTAAAATCAATATTTGGAAATGGCGAAGCATCGGAATTCCCTCAATTGAATTGGATCAATCATATCAATTATTCATTTTATAACTCAATTAAAGAATTTTCATCCAAACTCTCAAATCGAAGGCATTATCGTGAAAACCAATTTAATTCACAAATGTAATCCTAGAATCTAGACTTGTAACACATTCGTGTGATTTTTTTATTAGAACAAGATCAAAGATCGACAATATACATTAAGCATAAAACAGTAATCAATCCGCCAATAAAGTAATATTGATATTAAAATTCAACAATTATTTCATTCAGCTGATAGAAAGAGCATGACTAGATATATAAATGATTTGATAAAAGTTACAACATAAAATAATTGAAATTGAAACCAACAAATAGTTTAATTTAACAATGAAAAAAGCATGATTGAATCCATGAAAAATCTAATACTTGTTAAACTGATTTCAATGTAAATTCATAAGAAGAAAGTCTAAAATCTTGGAATTATTCAACAAATAAAGACCAAATTACATGAATAAAGGATGTAAAATCACCAAATCCAATGAGTTCTTTCCTTGCTTCACCTTGGTTTTTAGTTCCTCATGGAGATTCTTGAGCCAAAGAGAGATGAAAAATACGCATGGAGGTATTCCCCCTCGATCTGCAATAAATTATGGCTTAAAAATCATGTCATGAGTTGTTACCATAAGTGGTTTAACGAAATAAGGAAACCATAAAATTTGCGCCGGGATTGTACCATGCGGTCGTATAGTTCACCAAAAAATGGCCATGTGATTCTCTGAAAATAACCTCGCGGTCGCATGGATTTTTAACTGTGCGGCCGCATATTTATAATATACCCCATGTAATCAGTCACTCCTGATCTGAAAGCTATAAAGTCATATGCGCATAAACTGACTGATCAAGACTTATGTACACGACCGTAGCCCCTCAGTGCACAAAATGGTAACAACATAATCGTCCTTATACATGGCTGTAGCCCCTCAGTGCATAATAGGTACCTTTACACGTGGTCATAGCCCCTCAGTGGATAAGAGTTATCTTTATACACGACTGCAGCCCCTCAGTGTATAGGAGTCAAATACTCGACTCTAATACACGGTCTTAGCCCTTCAGTGCACTAGAGTAAGATAACTACGTCGGGTATTGTCCGATGGTTTCAAAATAATTTTGCTCATTTACTAATTTCTCGGAAATAAGACGTTTCATGTAATTAATATGCTTCTCAAAATGAAATTGAAAATCATGTCAACAATCATATTAAGTAAACATAATTATAAGCTTATAAATTAAAATTCTTCTTTTTGAAAAAGTAGGTTCTCCACTCACAGATATAGGCTGGACTAACGGAGCTGGTATGCTGTCCCCACGTCCAAATCCCCTCCTCAAATAGAAGAAGAAATTGAAAACCCAATTTTCAAACTCATTGGTGGCTTCCTCTTTTCCTTTCTTCTTTTCCTTTTTCTTTCTTCTCCTCTTTTTCTTCTCTTTTTCCCCCTTTTTCTCTTCTCTGCCCGTTCTGCTATTTACTCTATGTGTGTGTGTGAAATGAAATGGAAAGTGGGTTTTAAAATGTCAAAATAGTGTACTTTTGCACCGAAGGTCCCTCATCTTCAATTTAACATATCATTTGATCCTTTTTAACTTCCATTATTAGGAATATAAATCCCCGACTTCAAATGTATCCAATTAAACCCTCAAATATAGCAAATTTATAAAAAAAAATCGCAACAAAATAATTTATTTCAATTTAGTCCTTATTTGATTTTGACTTTGACAATTCCACTTTTGACTATTGACTAGAAAAATTGGGTTGTAACAATCTTACCTCCTTAAAAGAATTTCGTCCTCGAAATTTGATGGATTTCTGGCTAATCAGTAAATAGATGAGGATATTGAGCACGCATCTGGTCCTCCTTTTCCCAAGTAGCCTCTTCTACCGTCTGATTCTTCCAAAGTACTTTTACAAGTGACATTGTCTTGCTTCGTTGAATTTGCACTTTTCTATCTAAAATTCTCACTGATTCTTCTGTATAAGTCAAATTCTCCTTCAATTGAACTGGTTGAGACTCTAAAATATGAGAAGGATCTGCAATGTACTTACGAAGCATAGAAACATGAAAAACATTATGGATCCTGGATAATTCATCTGGCAGATCTAATTGATATGCAACTGGGCCAATCCGCTCAGTAATCTGATAAGGTCCAATATATCGTGGACTCAACTTCCCTCGTTTGCCAAATCTGAACACCCCTTTCCAAGGTGACAACTTCAAAAACACTTTATCTCCAACTGCAAATTCAAGATCTTTCCTGCGCTTATCTACATAACCTTTTTGTCTGTCCTGTGCAATTTTCAAATTTTCTTTAATCAATTTCACATTTTCTGAAGTTATTTGAACCAATTCAGGGCCCACTAACTTTCTTTCACCAACTTCACCCCAACATACTGGTGTTCTGCACTTTTTACCATATAAAGGTTCAAAAAGAGCCATTTCTATACTAGAGTGGTAACTGTTATTATAAGCAAACTCCATCAAAGACAAATAAGTATCCCAGCTAACCTTGAACTCCAAAACACAAGCCCTCAACATATCCTCAAGAGTTTGTATGGTCCTCTCTAACTGGCCATCTGTCTGAGGATGAAAAGTTGTACTGAAATGTAGCTTAGTACCCATAGCTCCTTGTAAACTAGGCCAAAATTTGGATGTAAATCGAGGATCTCTATCAGATACAATAGACACTGGAGCAACATATAAGCTAATTATCTCATCCACATGCATCTTTGCCAACTTACTCAAAGAATAAGTGATTTTGATTGGCAAAAATCTGGCAGTCTTGCTCAAACGATCCACAATCACCCAAACACCATCATGACCATTATGAGTACAAGGAAGACCAAACAAGAAGCCCATAGTAATGTGCTCCCATTTCCACTCTGGAATAGGCAATGGCTGTAAAAGTCCTGCTATATTATGACGAATTGGTTTAACCTGCTGACATATCAGACATTTTGATACAAATTCTGCTATTTCTCTCTTCATGCCATTCTACCAATAATGTTCTTTCAATGTGTGGTACAATTTAGTACTGCATGGGTGCATCGCATAAGCAGAACTATGTGCCTCTTCTAAGATCTCTTCCTTCAATTCTGGAATATCAGGAACACATAATTTGTTTCCTATAACCAACATACCGTCATTTCTAACTGCATAGTCTATTCTTAACCCAACACTAACTTCTGCTTTCAATGTTTTCAGTGGCTGATCTTGAGATTGAGCTTCTCTAACTTTATCAATCAAAGTAGGCCTCACTTGAAAATAAGCTAGTACTGCACCTGAAGTAGTAGTTGACAATTGAGCGTGCAACTTTTTGAACTCGCAAATCAAAGAAGCACATACCGCACTAGATAGAGAAAAAGAACCAGCCTTTCTACTAAGAGCATCAGCAATTACATTTGCTTTTCCCGAATGATAATCCATTGTACAATCCTAATCTTTTATCAACTCCAACCATCTTCTTTGTCTTAAGTTCAGTTCTTTCTGATCAAAGATATACTTCATACTTTTATGATCGGTAAATATCTTACATTTCTCACCATACAAATAATGTCTCCAAATCTTTAATGCCAATACTACTGCAACTAATTCCAAATCATGTGTTGGGTAGTTTAACTCATGCTTCTTCAATTCTCTTGAAACATAGGTTATAATCTTTCCATTTTGCATCAAAACACAACCCAAACCTTGGCGTGAAGCATCACTGTACACTGTAAACTCTTCACCTGGTGAAGGAAGAGTAAGTATAGGAGCAGAAGCCAATCTATTCTTCAATTCTTGAAAACTTTTCTTGCATTGCTCAGTCCACACAAATTTAAAGTCCTTCCGAGTCAAACTGGTTAAAGGAAGGGCAATTTTGGAGAATCCTTCTATAAATCGACGGTAATAACCTGCTAATCCAAGGAAACTCCGTATCTGTCACGTTAGTAGGGCGTTCCCATTTTACCACCGCCTCTGTTTTTACAGGATCTACATATATACCTTCTGCAGAGATAACATGACCTAGACATACCACTCTGTTAAGCCAAAATTCACATTTACTGAACTTAGCATACAACTGCTTATCTCGTAAAGTCTGCAATATAATCCTCAAGTGCTCAACATGCTCATCCCTACTGCGAGAATAGACCAATATATCATCAATAAAAACAATCAAAAATTTGTCTAAATATGGGTGAAGCACCCCATTCATCAAGTCCATAAATGCAGCAGGGGCATTAGTTAATCCGAACGACATCACAAAAAATTCATAATGGCCATATCGAGACCTGAAAGCAGTCTTTGGTACATCAACATCTCTAATTTTGAGCTGATGATACCCTGAACGCAAATCAATCTTTGAAAATACTAAGGCACCTCGAAGTTGATCAAACAAATCGTCAATGCGGGGCAAATGATACTTGTTGCGGATAGTCACTTTATTCAACTGTCTGTAATCAATACACAACCTCATTGTGCCATCTTTCTTCTTCACAAACAAGACTAGTGCTCCCCATGGTGATACACTGGGTCTAATGAAACCCTTATCAACCAAATCTTGCAATTGTACCTTAACTCCTTCAACTCTTTCGGAGCCATCCAATAAGGTGCCTGTGAAATAGGTGTTGTCCCCGGAATTAGATCAATAGAGAACTCGATCTCCCTGTCGGGTGGTAATCCTGGAAGGTCTTCTGGAAAGACATCAGGAAAATCTAGCACAACTGATATATCGTCAATTTCTAGCCTGGTGAGTGTCAATCACATTAGCCAAATATGCATGACAACCCTTTTTGAGCATTCTCCGGGCATCAAGGACAGATATCACACAAGATGGCAAAATTTTGTTCTCTCCAGTGAGAACAATTTCAAGCTCTCATGGACTTCTAAATACCACTTCCTTGCGAAAACAATCAACTGAAGCACGATGTTTAAATAAAAAGTCCATCCCTAAAATAACATCAAAGTCAGGAATATCGAGTGGAATTAGATCTACTTTCAACTCATAATTGTTCACTCTAATTCCACATCTTTGTATACCCGACTAGCTAAAAGTGAATCCCCTACGGGAGTCATTATTACCAATTCACTGTCTAAAGGCTATGACATCTTATCAGCAAAGTTAGCAAGTGCATAAGAAATAAAGGAGTGTGTAGTAGCCCCGATCAATTAAAGAACGAGCATTTCTACCAAAAATAGATAACATACCCATAACTACGTCAGGTGATTCCTCGGCCTCCTGTTGTGTCATCGCAAACACTTTACCCTGAGTTTGAGTACGTCCTGTCTGTCCCCTCTGCCTGGTACTACTGCCACCAGCTACATCAAACTGTACTCTACTAGTCAACCCCACATTACTTGTCAGAATTCTCTTTTGATTCTGTCTCGATCTGGCATCACTAGTCCCTATCTGTATATTCCCCCCTGAGATGAGCCTCTCTCCTGAAATCAGGCTGGACAGTCTTTCCTTAAATGTCCCTCCTGTCCGCACACAAAACATCCACTAATACCCTTAAGGTACTTACGAAGATGGAATTTCCCACAAATCTGACAAGGCGGATACCGAGTACTACTAAGGCCGTCTACAGGTCTCGAGGCCATAGCCCTCTGAACAGAAGGCTGCCAGTCACTGGTTGACGGATAGAGCTCTGACTATGGTCAGATTCTTGATTAGATCCAGAACCCTGAGATTTCGACTTAAAACTCGCATTATGAGCAACATTAGGCCAAAATCTTCCTCTGTTCTTTTTATGCTATCCATTAGAGGTTCCTGTCTGACTTTGATTTTCCGAAATAGTCAACTGAATCCCCTGACTCTATCCTACCTGTAATGCTGCCTTGACTCTCAAAGTTGCCTCGACTAGTGGACCAAATCTGGTATGTCTCTATCCCATCACCATCGCCCTAATATTAGGCCTCAAGTTCTCTTCAAATCGTTTACATTTGTCATTCTCCTCATTTACTAGAACCAGTGCATACCTCGAGAGCTCCACAAACTTGGTATGATATTCAAAAACAGTCGTTGAACCTTGAGTCAGCCTCAAGAACTCATTTTGCTTGGCATTCTTGTATGAAGAAGGATAGTAGGTCTCAAAGAAAGCATCTCTAAAAATAGTCCATGTTATATCATTAGCATCACTATACCTACTCCGAAAAGCAAACCACCAATCAGCTGCTACGCCCTTCAGCAAGAAAGTAGTAAGGCGTAGTTTCTTTTCCTCAGAACAGCCCATAACATCAAAAATACTTTCTAAACTCCTCATCCATTCCTCAGCATCAGCAGGGTTAGCAGTGCCCACAAAATGTTTAGCACCAAGCTTAATTGCCCTCTCGATGCTAGTATCTTAATCAGGGTTTGGGAGAAAAGAGGCAATAGCTGTAGCGAGTCTGTCAAGTAGGGGATCATTTCCAACTACATTACCCTGTTTCGATAGTCCCTGAGTCTGATGAGCTGATGCCTCATCGACATCTTCTCCTATATGGGCATTTAAATTTTCAGGTGGTTGGTTTTGATGCCTGCCTACTCTGCCACCACGCATCTTTAACCTACAATATGCATAACATGTTGAAAGATCAGAATAAATACAGCATATCCCAGAGACTCTTGAACCATGCTCTGACACCACTTGTCACGACCCGTCCCGAATCACCCTAGTGGACTCGACACATGTCATACGTCGATGGTAGATACCAGCTAAGTGCCGGACCCACCACCAAGGCAACATTGATTTGCTTGACCGTGACGTAATTTAATAAAAATTTTGACAGAGTTTCATCTGTAATATGAACTATTCTCAATCCGGTAACCATAAAAATTTTCCCAAACACCAAAATACCAACATCATTACATCAATCACTCGAACCACCAAAAACATCTACATCACTATGCATCATAATTGCTTCTCAAAAATATAATAGTAAAGCAGTTTAGTTTACAATAATTCATCGTGATCACTGGTACATATAAGTACAAAATCCCCCAAATGTGTCACTTGATGATTACACATTTTTGAGCAAAAGAACCCACAATTGGTGATGGTAGTGGCTGCAAAATTATCAATATAACCTACACCACGGCTCAATCAACTACCTCCTATAAGGAAAAAGTTAAGAAAATATATGAGATGATAATCCCAGTGAGTAGAGTATTTAAAGATGGTTATACTGTCCTTTATGTATGTATATACATTTATATACTAATGAAACTGATATTTCACTTATCCTGGTATACTCATTATTATTGATATGCGTGTCATAACATCGTATAAAATCAAAATACTGACGGTAAATCATAAATTAGGCTCAAGCGGATATTTAAAAATGATAACAATTGATACAACCAGATGAGTAAGTACACTAGTCGAATTCAGGAAGCTAAAACTATAATCTGAAGTCAATAAGCTGAACTTTAAGCTGAGAAATGTAAGCTAAAAGCTACTAATCCACTATATACTACATAATCATGTCAAAATATACCCCATGTAATCATTTACTGCTGATCTGAAAGCTATAGAGTCATATGCGCATAAACTGACTGATCAAGACTTATGTACACGGCCGTAGCCCCTCAGTGCACAAAGTGGTAACAACATAATCGTCCTTATACACGGCTGTAGCCCCTCAGTGCATAATAGGTACCCTTACACACGGCCGTAGCCCCTCAGTGGATAAGAATTACCTTTACACACGGCTGTAGTCCCTCAGTGTATAGGAGTTAAATACTCGACTTTAGTACACGGTCGTAGCCCCTCAGTGCACTAGAGTAAGATAACTACGTCGGGTATTGTCTGATGGTTTCAAAATAATTTTGCTCATTTACTAATTTCTCAAAAATAAGACATTTCATGTAATTAATATGCTTCTCAAAATGAAATTGAAAATCATGTCAACAATCATATTAAGTAAACATAATTATAAGCTTATAAATTAAAATTCTTCTTTTTGAAAAAGTAGGTTCTCCACTCACAGATATAGACTAGACTAACGGGGTTGGTATGTTGTCCCCACGTCCAAATCCCCTCCTCAAATAGAAGAAGAAATTGAAAACCCAACATTCAAACTCATTGGTGGCTTTCTCTTTTCCTTTCTTCTTTTCTTTTTTCTTTCTTCTCCTATTTTTCTTCTCTTTTTCTTCTCTTTTTCCCCCTTTTTTCTCTTCTCTACCCGTTTCTGCTATTTACTCTGTGTGTGTGTGTGTGAAATGAAATGTAAAGTGGGTTTTAAAATGTCAAAATAGTGTACTTTTGCACCAAATGTCCCTCATCTTCAATTTAACATATCATTTGATCCTTTTAACTTCCATTATTAGGAATATAAACCCCCAACTTCAAATGTATCCAATTAAACCCTCAAATATAGCAAATTTATAAAATAAACCCCAACAAAATAATTTATTTCAATTTAGTCCTTATTTGACTTTGACTTTGACAATTCCACTTTTGACTATTGACTAGAAAAATTGGGTTGTAACAGTCGTTCTTCATGCATTCTTCGACCTTCAAAATAAAAAGACTTGCAATTATTGGAATCATTGGGAAGAGAGCGAGAAGAAAAATTTTAGAAAAACTTTAAGAGAGCGTCGAAATTTTTTAAGGCAACTGGTGTTCCATAGTATTCCACCTAGGAAAAGAAAGCAGCATAAAGGTTCAGTCGTTAAAAACTAAAGATGCTAACATTCAAATTCATATAATAAAAAGTAAATTTCAGTTGCAGTCATTCACCAATGCATGATTTAAGAGTCTCATATTTTTCAGTGACCTATTAACAAGTTTTGGATTGTAAATCAATCTAAAAAGTTCAATACCAAAACTTTTATAAAGTTCAACGTGATTTCTTTCAAGAACAAAGGAGAACAACCTATTAAATAGAGCCGACAAAGGACCTGAGCTCTAGTCTCGCTACAACCAATTAAATAAATTGTGCAAATGATAGGCCTACATGACGTGTTGAAAATGATATTTAAATTATATATATTTTGCATAATTTAACAACTTAAGTTTTTAGATCAAGGGATTTAACAATAACAACCTCTAGTACTGTCGTGGACCTAGAGCTATTTTTTTAGAAAAATCAGTGCAAGACGAAAAACACTAGCTCGATTAAAACATGTGTAAACAAAACCAGTGTAGATGGGATCGGGGAAGAAAAGTAAACAAAAAAAATTTAAAAAGAGTAGTTACTCTGCACATTCACTGACACTAAGAAGTCGCACACCCACAACAGTCAACACTCACCCACAGCCACAACCTCCAACCTCGTCGCTGACGGCTCGACACTCACTCGTCACAGACCGTGACGTCAGCATACGTAGTGCTTCCCTTCTGCTCATCACTGACCAGTCGCCTCCCTCCGCCCTTCACTTGGTTTCAATTTTGGAACAATTCTTTTGGATAGCACAAGAGGCGAGAGAGGAGAATGGGTACAGCTGTCCAAAAGAATTGCGAGTGCGATTGCCTAGGGTTTTTCATTAGTTTTTTCCACCAGTTTCAATGCCTTTTGTTTTGTTTAATATGCGGGGTCGGATTGTTTTACATGGTTAAAATATTAATAAAAATTTAAAAATATAAAAGCCTTTGTGCAACATTTAAAAATGTTGCGAAAGGGAAATGCTGCAAAAGGCTTTCCCTTTCGCAACATTTAAAAAACGCTGCAAAAGGGAAAGTCTTTCGCAACGTTTAAAAAACGTTGCAGAAGGGCAACATTTGCAACATTTATTTAAAAAAATGTTGTCAAAACTCAACTAAATTAATCAATCTCAACATTCATTTATTAAAATGTTGCGATAAACCTCATTAGTAACACTTAATTCACAAAATGTTGTCTTCTAAGTGTTGCAAAAGCCCTTTTTTGGTGTAGTGACATAATCATGGTATTTCAAGACCATTTTTGCCTTCTTCCTTTGTACACAAAAAATATATACTAATAAACAAACTAAAATGTCTTTCAATTTATAGAATATGTTTTAATTACATATCACTTCATTTTTCGTATAAGTATGCAAGCCATGTAGAACTAATATCAGTTAAAAATAACATATAGCAGCCATAAATGATCTACAGATTTATTTTGTTCTAAATAACTTGCTTTAATTTTTATTCCTATGCTTTTGTTTATTTTGTACTTTATGACACATGAATTTCGTTCTCATGATTTTGAAAGAAGTGAGCGAAATAGTAAGAAGAGGAAGGTCGTTTAGTACTTTATGTATTATTTATTCGAAATAAATACCTTGAAAATTAAGCCCCTATTTGAGCCACATTATTTTTCTCATTCTCATTCTCCTATTATTTTTTCAACCACATTTTTCAATAAAATAATATTTTTCATCACATCAATAACTTTTCCTTATTTTTCAACTATATATTCCCCATCACATCAACAGTAAAAATGCATTTTTTTTTCTCAAATAATGTGGCTTAAACAGGGACTAAATAATTTGTCATTGTATTAAATGACTATGTTAGAATATATAAACAAAAATGCTATGTACTGCACATGCGCCTATTCGCATGTTACGTGTAGCCATAGCATGTTCCATCCATGTGCGAGGAAGTTTTTTTTTTTTTTTTTTAAAATTCTAGAACATTCCCATAAATTGATAAATCAACGTATACACTTCATTAATCGTCATGCATGTGCATTGGAAATTGAAATTTGTATTTAACTTTGACTTAATTTCTAAATCTTTTGTATGTATGTTTTTCAAATGAAAACTTAACAACTCGCCAAGTTTTAATAGTAAAACCTCTCTGCTTCTAAATCAGAAACTACTCACATTCTCAATTTGCTTTTCCAAAATTATGTATAGATAGAGAGAGAGATATCATGGAAGACAGCACAAGGGTGGTGTGAGAAAATCTTCTCCAATAAGTGATTTTCGGGCTCAGTTTACTTACCAATCAATCAACCAATCAATCCAACCAACAACCCAAAGCAAGACTCACCTATGGTTGCTTTCTCCTTCCTTACCCAACAACAAGAACACAAAGATGGTGGTAATTTTGCTAGAGTCACAAGAGGCAAAGAGAAGAAACAAGAGCAATAGTTTTTTCTCTCAAAAAAGGGGCAAAATCAAAACACACGTGAATTACCAAGAAGGAGGGAATTTATAGTATAGGTTAGGTTTAACAACTTGGGCCAAACTCCAACAAATGGGTAACACAAAGTAATTGGGCCAAGACACGGGAAAACCCTCCTATAGGTGAATTTGGGCCAAGACAAAATTAATACAATTAAGTTGCAACTAGTGGCCCACGTTGCTTTCGGGTTGACTATATGGATTGATTGATTGATATTTATTTCACTCATCGACCGAAGCCTATGAAATATATTCCGACACGGTTTAACATCATTGCCCAGGATTATTTGGTATCAAAAACCCAACAATTTTCACCATGATTCCCAATAAACCTGCAAGCAAAAATACACAGTTTATACTTGCACAATCAAGGTAACCAATAAAATTGATTTCACAGACCTTACCTCGTATTTTCGTCCTGAAACACATACCATACATTCTCCATATACTCACAAGGACTAAGGTCAAGAACACCCAAGTAAAAGCAGATAATCAAAGTGACAGTCAAGAGCAAATAAACTCGCGATGAAGATATAACATAGGATAATACACATACAGATATTTTTCAAACACGTTCACACAGAACAACAGATTAATACCAAGTTAATCAACAAAAGGTCAACACATGCAACAAATTCATAAATGACCCCACGAAAAGATCTCTCCACACTTATCCTATCACATTCCGTGTTACTCCTACCTCGAGAACACATATCTCCTCTCATCGCTCCACCATGCTCACTAGACTAATCACTCAACTCATGTCTAACTAGTAAGTCACAATAGATCTTAAGTTATTGGAATAATCATTTATTACCTCATCACTTCTCCCAAACTACGTGGTAATGAGGCTCCACCTAACAGAAGTGGTAGAAGTGTCCTCTCTCACACTCCACCTGATTAGGGTCTCTTTCTGATAAAGGATTCCAGACATTTGATCACATCTCCACTCGTGATTCAAATGTCACACTATACATCTCCCGGTACAAACCACAATGTACCCCTAGGCATCTATACTCTACCTCACCAATAGACATCCAACACACACACACTCACTTACTGCTAATGCATCACCAACCCACTATGCATGCTAACACATACACCAAGTATACGAGTCACATTGATTCATGCAATTACACACATCAAACACATTGAAAGCGTAACATACAACATGCAACAGAATCAACCACTCACAAACATGCATAAAGGATTACACACAGATGCAATGCAGTAACTAGGTTTACACTCAATAAACCTCACTAGGGTCATCACTCGACCCCATAGCCACATTCGTCTCATCTCTCATCCTACCCCTCTGCTTATCCTTCTTCTTGGGACAATCCCTAATAAAGTGTCCAGACTTACTACAGCTGTAACACCGTCTAACATTAGACTTGTCTCATCCTTTGCTCTTCTTCTACCACCCTCATCACTCGAGTCACTACTCGAATCACTATTGTCTTGAACTCTATCCAAATTTATTTGCTTAAATTTCATTCTACTCGTCATCACATATAACTCACCATTCCTATTATCTTCTTTTTCATCTTTGATCTCCATCTCTTTACTCCTAAGTGAGTCTATGATAATTTCGGGTGTTAAGGTGTCCCTACTGTACTTAATAGCATTCTTAACCTCTCTATATGATTCAGGCATAGAATTGAGCAGGATTATAGTTTTGTAGGTTTCAGACACCTTTTCATCACTATTAACAATATCTTGCACAAGTTTGTTAAAGACATCCAAATTGTCATCAACTTCCTTTGAAGGATCCATTTTAAAACTGAAAAACTTTTCAAGCAAGTACAACTTATTTGGAGTAGAGTTAAGCAAATATAAACTCTCCAACTTTTCCCAAAGTTCTTTTGTAGAGTTGAGTTTTCCAACTTTCCTCAAAATAGCGCTAGATAAGTGTAAAATAATTGAAGTGTAAGCAAGTTCATCATATTATTCTTTTTGTGCTTCAGTCAAATTTTCAGGAAATTTGCCATCTATGGCTTTCGAAACCTTTTGTTAAACCAAAATTTCCTTCATCTTTTGTTGCCAAATTGAAAAATCGCCTTTCCCATTAAAACTTCCAACTTCAAATTTTGAAGACATTTTAAGAAAATAGAACAACCACGAGTGCATAAATGGGTCACACAAAGTAATCTTAAGGCCGCAATATACACCGTTCTAGATTCCCAGGGTTTCGTAAGATTCACGATCTCAAATCAAGGGAATGTTCGAATGGGTCAAGTCCAGGTGTTCTAATAGGATAATCAATACAACACGAAGATATGATAACAAAGAATTCAAACTTTCACGCAACGAAATCTCACACAGTGACTAAATGACAATTAGAGCACAAAATCAATAATTAACTTACAATTAAATTCAACACTTCAAATAGAGAAAATAATCCTAAATTTCTAGCACAAGCAATGTTACCCCTTCACGGTAACCACAATCCTATTGTCACCCACACCATGACGTGCTAATGCTGAAATTTAACGGGATAAGCCAATTTACCAAAGCGGACCTATCTGAGTCCGTAAATTACGAGAGATGTGAATCTGCTGCTTTAGGGCCACCACTATTCGCCCTAAAGATTCAGCAAATATGTAGCAATTTCGATCGACGTTCCACTAAGGGCAAAATCGTTCAACTTTTTCTGCAGTACCTAAAATGAAAAACTAAAAACACAGAAATATCAGAAATCGCGTTAGGAACAAACTGTTTTCAGACCTCGTCGCCAAAGGAGGCCTCACGCGCTGCCACGCGCCACCACCGGAGTCCCACGCGCCGTCGGTCGCCGCCGCGGAAATCCAGACGCGCCATCCACCCAGGTAGTACTCCACCTGCACGTTCCAAATCCGGTCTCCATTTCTCCAAATTCCTTTTGGTTTGGCCGAAAATCGCGTTTTCAGGTCCGATTTTAGCACAGATTTCTGGACAGATTCGTTTTCTGATTTCTGCTGCGTTTCTTGGTCGTTTCTGGTCAGATTTTGGCCGAAAATCCACCATCAACCTCGCTCTGATACCAATTGTGAGAAAATCTTCTCCAATAAGTGGTTTCCGGGCTCAGTTTACTTGCCAATCAATCCAACCAACAACCCAAAGCAAGACTTACCTATGGTTGCTTTCTCCTTCCTTACCCAACAACAAGAACACAAAGATGGTGGTAATTTTGCTAGAGTCACAAGAGGCAAAGAGAAGAAACAAGAGCAATAGTTTTTTCTCTCAAAAAAGGGGCAAAATCAAAACACACGTGAATTACCAAGAAGGAGGGGGAATTTATAGTATAGGTTAGGTTTAACAACTTGGGCCAAAGTCCAACAAATGGGTAACACAAAGTAATTGGGCCAAGACACGGGAAAACCCTCCTATAGGTGAATTTGGGCCAAGGCTACATTAATACAATTAAGTTGCAATTAGTGGCCCACGTTGCTTTCGGGTCTACTATATGGATTGATTGATTGATATTTATTTCACTCATCGGTCGAAGCCTATGAAATACATTCCGACATGGTTTAACATCATTGCCCGGGATTATTGGGTATCAAAAACCCAACAATTTCCACCTTGACAACCACATGGTGTGTAAAATGCTCTTGGATTTACTTCTAGTACTCTTTTCTGTAAACCTTTATGCTTTCCTTTCATATTAGAACCATTATCATAACTCTGACCTCTTAAATCACTAATATTAAGTTCAAGTGTTTTCAAAATATCTAATAATTCACCAAACAGTCCTTGCCCCAAAGTACAATCAAGTATAACTGAAAAATATTTTGAACCTTTTCATTTTCAAATTCTTCATTAATCAAATCTTTCGCCGGACTTTCTCTTTTATTATTAATATTACTACCAAGAAACTTGTCCATAGCTCCTACTTGAGATTGAATAAATTCTTCAATTTTTTTTTTCTTTTTTCATGTCCAGACAAATACTTTTTGGTAGACATGTTAAAGCAATACAAAACAAATTATTACAAGATTAAGATTTAAAATAGTTGAGGAACGATAAAACCTGGTGACTGCAATTTCAGCAATGTTGAAAAATGTGGACTGTTATTACAAAACAAAAATAATTGTCAGAAGATAAATTTAAAATAACAGATTTAAGCCACGAAAAATTATAAAATCAAACAACTTTAAGTAGTGGGAAATTATAAAATTAAAGACAACGGCTTTAATAAACTAAAGAGCAAAGAGACTAAGGTAGCTACTTGGCAGAGAGAGAGAGAGAGAAAATTGAAAAGGTAATTGCGGTGCACAGGTGGTGTTGGGACAGCTACTTGAAAAAGCTTCTCCTCAACTTGTCAACCATTAAGCACCAAGAACTGATACTAAATCGTCATAGTAAATGAAAATTCATTCAGTCTAGTAAACTGTAAAAGCACCAAGAATTGATACTAAATCGTCATAGAATGCAATTGAATTGGATAATTGGAACTAAAATAGTAGAACTACAAAAGAGAGAAGATAAGGAGAAGAAGAGGGAGAGAAAAGAGAGGAGACATACATAGACGAGAAAGAAAAAGAAGAGGCGAGAGAAACTATTAAACTAGTTTGGAAGATGAGTCGATGACTGGTGTGTTTGCAGATGACTCGTGTTTGGAGGTGGAAGATGACTGGAGTGGAATTCGAAGAGATAGAAGACTTTTTATTTGGTTCAAGAAAAAAGGAAAGGGGTGTTTGGAAGATAAATGGTCTAATTAATTATAGAGAGTGAAAGTTTTGGTTGTGATATATTTATGTAATAAATAAATAAAAGTTTTATGTAATTTATATGTTTTTTTAATAGATTTTTGAATTTTTAATTTTTATTAATTTCTTGTGTTTGTACAAATATAATATTTTATTTTTTTTAACCAGCCAATTAATCTTACAAAATTCGGAGGCCCTCGTCAAAGCGGGGCCTTAGGCGATCGCCTACCCCGCCTATACTCATGGCCACCTCTATTTATCGTAAATGCACTTATTTGCATGTAACTTGCAGGCATGATGTGTTCCATGTGCGAGGTGGGTGCTTCTTATTACTAAATTCTAGAACGTTCTCTATAAATTGAAAAATCAATGTACACACGCCATTAATCATCAAGAATGTGCATTAGAAATTAAAATTAATATTTAACCTTCATTGAGCATATAAACCATATATATTTGTTTTTTTCATTAAGGCTTAACAACTCACCAACTTTTAAGAATAAAACCCCTCTGCTTCTTAATCAGAAACTAACTACATTTTCTAATCCATTTTCCAAATTCTATATGGAAAGAGAAAGAGGGAGATTTGATCGAGATAGTAGAGGGAAGGAAATGGAATCAACCGACCTGACTAAATGCAGAACCATCAATAACACGACAATAGAACAAGTGATGGCTTGGTTTCTCCACCTCGAAGGCATTTCTTTAATATCCCAATCGCCTAGATTTCCACCTGCTTGCTTAAGACCACTTTCTGTTTCTGCTCACATTGTAAGTATTATGCCCTAGGTCCAATCAACTTTGGGCATAAGTACTTTTGATATATGTTTAATGCATTTATTATGGCAAGATCTATTATATTAAATAATAGAGTCCGTAGATTCAACTCTCGGTAATTTGTTAATTACAAGGAGTCGTGATTGTGAGATACAAATTACATATGATTGAATCTTAAATCATCCGTGGTCATAAGTAATAACGAGATACGGATATCGTTATTGCGGATAGATCACCACGTGTGGCATTCCTTACTTGTGAAGTAAGTAGCTGATCTCACAAGTTAAAGTGTAGTGACACTTAAATGAACACGTGAATGTTTTGTTATAGAACAAAACATTGGAGACCCACTGAGAGATTCCACATGGATAACTATCTGAGTGTCAGTGGTTAATCTCTAACGTTCGGTAGTGGAATTGATCATTCGACTTGAGATCATCATAGTACCTTATGTGGGGACAGTCATGCTTTGGTGATGCTGGAAGTTGCTCTGTCAAGGGCCGCTAATACGGCATCGTTCGGGTATGTCAAGAATCATATGAAGGTTGTGAATGATCAACAGAGGATTCGTCCCTCTTAGATAGTAAGAGTTTATGATCTACATTTCATCCAGTTAAGTCGATAACGAAATCCTTGGCCAAGGTGTACCTATAAGTCGAAAAGAAGTTTTCGACTTACATTGACTTAATAAGTGGAATGAAAGATATGATCGATAATCGAGATTGACACAATCCATATCTCGTAATTGATCGGATCATATTGACGAAGGGATTATAGTTTCACGATAAACGAACGAGTTTGATTTTGTCATACCACGTGACATTTCCCGTCACATGTATTGCCCTAACACATTGCTAGATGTCAATCTGGGACGACGAATGTGAATTAGTGATAAATCAAAAGGGTGTTTTGATTTATCGATTTTGATTAAATCGAAATAATAATTCACGTCGTTAGGCATCGTGATTGGGAACCTAATGGGTCACACACAAAAGGAGAACTAGAAGATTGGGATCCGTCAATTAATTAATTGATAAGAGTTGGATAATTAATTAATTGGATTGCTTATTAGTAGGCCCGAATTAATTAATTGGATTAATTAATTCATGGACCGGATTTAATTAATTAGATTAATTAAATATTGGACCGGGTTAAGTTGTAGGACGGGCCAAGCCGTTTTGGGCTTATATAAATAAGCTGCTAGGGTTTGTAAACAGTAGATGGATTTTCATTATTCTTGCTAGCACAAGAAAAGTAAAAATCCTAATTCTCTCAATCTTGTTCCCTGTGTGGATTTCATTGGAAGCTGGACAATTAGACAGCTATGGGAGGCAGATCGAGATTGCTGGAACTACAGGAATAGCAAAGGAGTTTGCAGATCTGGTAAAAGGTATGATTCATATCACAGTTTCTATCTAAACACAAAGCAGATCCTTGGTGGGAATTGAAATTTATTTAATTTTCCGCTGTGCATGATAAGTAAATTCTCAACAGTGGTATCAGAACCTACTTTGTGTTTGTTAGAAATTGTTTTACATGATTGAATTGTCAAAAGTTTATTATTCAATTTTTTCGTGAATCTAGCAATTTGTAAAATTAATTTTTATCTTCAAAAATCGTTTTTGAAAAGAAAATAATTTTTGGATTTAGAAAAGAAAAAAAAAGATGGATCTAGCGGGCGGCGGCGGCGGTGCGAAGCAACCGGCGCACCTCCGCAGCAGTAGCGAGCAGCAGCCAGCTGCCGAGTTGCAGCACTCGCTGCACAGCAGGGAGCGCTGCTCCTTTATGGGCGGGGCGGGGGCGGGGCGGGGGCGGGGGGGGAATGAAGATGGAGTCGGGGGCCTGTTATGCAAATTGATGATTTGCAGGCCTTTGCTTGCAATTTGATCTCGGGGTCAATGTGTAATTTTGAAATGAAGGGCTATCATGCAATTTATGAAATTGGAGGGCCTCTTTTATAGTTTTAAGCCTTGGGTCAAGTTGCAAATTTCAAAAGAGTATTAAATTTAAATATTAAAGGGATTTCAAATTTGATTTATAAAATGTTTGACCCAGTAAATTTCAATTTTGACCCAAATGAAATTTTATTCAAAATTGACGACTTTTATATTTTCGTTAAAATTAGATTTTAACTTAAATATTAAATTTTGACCATTAATTGAATTTTATTTTATTTAGGAGTTTTATCCTAAATTAAAATGTCAATTCAATTTAAATTAAGGTTTGACTTTAATTCAGTATTTAATTAAAATTTGATTTTAATTAAATAATTCTCCCCAATGTGCTCTTGAAATTTGATTTGATTCTAATTTGACATTTCATTCGAATTTGATTTTAATTAAATTGTCTCGCTCTGAAATTTATTCTTTGAATTAGAGTTGGACTCTAATTTGGTATTTAATTAAAATTTGATTTTAATTAAATAATTCGCCCTAATTTGTTCTTAAAATTAGAATTGGATTCTAATTTGACGTTTAATTAAAATTAGATTTTAATTAAATTGTTTCGCCCTAAAAAATTCTTCTTGCAATTAGAGTTGGACTCTAATTTGATGCTTAATTAAAATTTGATTTTAATTAAATAATTCCGTCCTATATTTTGATATTAAAGTTAGACTCTATTTCGGTATTTAATTAAAATTTGATTTTAATTAAATAAACTCGCTAATTAAATTAATTGATTAATATGATTAATTAGTTATTTAATTGTTTTCGATCCATTTGTCTAAATAGTTTAGACGACTTCTAATTGCTAGATTCTTGAAATATGTCTACATATAATATTAGATATTATATAGGAAATATTTATATGATGAATGTTTATTAGTGGATGATTATGGACTCGACCATGTGGATGTGTTGATTGAATGGTTTAATTTCTGTTGTTTTATGGGCCTGGGAGCTCTTAATTGTTTTGGGTCTGCGAGCCCGTTGCTATTGTTATTATTATGGGGCCTGCGAGCTCTTAATTGTTTTGGACCTGCGGGTCCGTTATTATTATTATTGTGGACCTGCGAGTCCAATTCTCATTTAGGTCTGCGTGCCAACTAGTATAGGATGCAAATTGTAGCTGATCTAATTGAAGATGTAAGAAGAGGAGGAAACCATGCAGATGGAGCATTGATATTGATTCAATGCAATACCCCCTAGGAATTGACCAACTAGTCTTCCTTTTGGTTCAGGAAGACTAGATAGAATTAGTCCATAATCATCCACACTATTATATGTATGTTTATTTGCATGATCGATGCTTGTATATATATATATATATAATTATTATGAGACATTTGCATGATAAATCCCTCACTAAAATATTAAGTCAATTTTATTATTTGCCTTCCATCATTATAGTGAAAAACGAGAGTCCTAAATCGTCTCAGCTTGTTGAGTACACTCAAGGCTGATCTATTAGTTATATGTTTGACACTATGAAATATTCGATATTTTTTTCTGAATGATGGGTTCGACTTAACTAAAATTATCTTTTGTTGAGTACATTCAAGGAGATAAGTTTTAGAGGCATGTTAAGCTAACACATAAGATGTGTGAAGATAAAGAGTTATCAACTTAATGATCTGGGAGTTGTTTGGAGATACAATTGATAACAGTATCTACTCAAATATTTTATTAAGGTTTGTTGAGTACACTCATGATCTTAATATAACAAATGAGATCCCAGCCCACTAGGAATCAAGTATAGATTCCATAAATTTATACGAGAGGGTCATAAATTTGAGTTAAATAGTGGGAGCACAATTAATTTGATAAAAGATCATATTAAAATAATTGATACATTATATATATATATATATATATATATATATATATATATATATATATATTATTCTTTTACTTTTCGTCATTTATATTGAATCATGAGTAAACATGTGTATTTGAAAGGCATAATGTATGTCAACAACCAAACCAAGTCTTCTTGATTGACACCGCAATCTGAGAATTGTTCTCAAGCATGAGAAAGTTGGTTATGTCCTTGAGTAGCCCTTTTTAGAGACATCTGCTGATGACTCGACTAAAGAAGAGGAGGCTACTATAATAAACAGGGTGATAACGAATAATATTGCAACATATGTGATGCTTGCAGCAATGTCACCTGAGTTACAAAAGCAACACAAGAGTATAGATGCTAACACATGAACTTTATTTCAAAAGGTTGTATGATAATAATAATGTGTGGAAGAATATGAGACTTCCAAACAACTATACCAGTGCAAAATGACAGATGAATCTTCAGTCGGTGCTTAAGTGCTGAAGATTATTGCAATCGAGAAATTGTCTCGATTGGGTTCATTCATGAACCATGAACCAAGTGTTGACTTAGTTCTATAATTTCTTTCAGAGAGTTATTTATACCGAATTATGAATTTTGATATTAATAAACTCAAGTGCACACTTATTGAGTTGCTAAAGATGCTTAAGACTGTTAAGCCCAATATCAAAATTATGATTGGGCAAGCCATTGATTCCTCAAAGGATATTAAGAGGAAGTCTAAAGAGGCTTTGGGAAAGCATCTAAGATGGCTAAGACAGTCAAAGTAAATAAGGACATTATCAAATCCACTTGGGTAAGGCTTATATCTACTTCACTAGTCTCTTGGGGTATTAGATACCAGATATGGATCTCATATTTGTATAAGTATGCAGAAACTAAATGGAAGTAGACCACTGCACAAAGAAGAAATTGGCCTACACATTAAAAATGAGCAAATGTTGTTGCATTGTCTGTAGAAGCATACTTCCTACCGTTGCCTTTAAACTGAGTATTTGAATTAGAGAAATGTTAGTTTGGACTCACCAATACCAGAACATTATTTGAATTTCATGTTTGGACATGAACGATATTAATGTTAAGGACAATTGTTGTTCCTTTTAATCTTAATGGTTATGGTGAATTACAAAATAACATTTATATTCTAAATACTGAGTATTCTATAGTAAGTATAGAAATGTAGAGGCATAAAGGTGATAATCTGAATACCGCATATATCTAGCATTGTAGACTCGGTCAACTAATTACATATAGATGTATATTTGAGGTCAATTGATTTTGAATCATTTGATAAATGTGATTGTGGCTATTAGGCACAATGGCCAAATCTCCTTTTACTTAAAAAGTGAAAAGTCTGCACAATTGCTGGATCTAATACATAGTGATGTATGTGGATCCATGCCGATTAATGTTAGATGAGTTTCTCTTATCACACTTACTAATAACTATTTCAGAAATGGTCATGTATGTTTGATAAAACTTAAACATGAAACTCTTGAAATGTTCAAGGGATTCAAGTTAGAAGTAGATAAACAATTAGTAAAGATATTCTCACACTAAGATCCGATCGAGGTGGAGATATCTTAAAGATAAAGTTTAGATTATTTAAAAGAGAATGTGATTCTCTTGCAGTGAACTCCTTACATACACTACAACATAATATTGTATCTAAGAGGAGGAATCGCAAACTATTACATATAGTGCGATTAATTAATAGGTCGTGCAAACCTTCCAAAGGGTTTTGGGACCATGCATTGATTGCAATGTTCTACACACTAAATCGTGTCTCATCTATGTCGGTCGACAAAACTCCATACGAGTTATGAAAAAGCAAAATGTCCAACTTGTCAAATATGAGAGTCTGGGGCTGTGACGCTTATGAAGCGCACTGATTCGGATAAGCTTAAGGCTAAATTCGATAAATAAAGAAGATGTTCGTCTCAAGACATGTTAAACTCCTAGAAAAAGAGTTTATTCTAGGAGAGGACAGTGAGAGTAGAATGAATCTACAGATATGGTTGACCAAGTAGTTAAATCTAAGTGTGATCTCACAACTGATGAGGGACATACTCCTGATTTGGAAGTAGAGACTTCTGAGGACAGATCAGCTCTATGTAAATCTTATAGGATCATTCAACCTCTTAAAAGGTATGAGACCATGATTACTAAACAAGTATTATTAATCGAGGATGATGAACCTATTGGTTACACAAAATAAAATCAAGTGTTGACTCAAGGAGATAGCGAAAGGCCATGAAATCCGAGATGGACTCGATGTATGTAAACAAGGTTTAAACCTTGATCGACTGCCTGATGGGATAAAACCCATAGGTTGTAAATGAGTTTATGTAAAAGGGGTCAACATGGATGTAAACGTCCATACATACAAAGCGAAGCTAATAGCAAAATATTACAACAAAGACAAAGAGTTGACTTTGATGAATCTTTCTTGTTTATAGCCATGCTAAGGTCCACTCGGATTTTACGTGCGATAGCTACATACCATGACTATGAGTTATGGCAAAAGGATGTCAAAACTATATTCCTTAACAGGAACCTGCGAGAGAAAGTGTGCATGACACGACTCGAAAGTTTTGAATCCAAATATGCTTACAATGTATGTTAACTTAATCAATTCTTGTATAGATTGAAGCAGGCCTCTTGGAGCTGAAATCTTCGATTTGATAGAAAAATCAAAATGTTTGATTTTATAAAAAATGAAGAGTTGTGTGTTTACAAGAAAATAGTGGGAGCGTTGTCGCATTCCTAATATTATTAATGGGAACAACATTCCTACGTTTCAATCGTTGAAGTTGTGGTTGTTAAAAGATTTCTCCATAAAGATATATGAGAAGCAACTTGATCTATAGAGATAAATCTAGAAGATTGCTTAATTCATCGCAATCTACAAAAATAAAATCTTGAAAAGATTTTATATGGAGAAAATGAACCGAGAGTTCATGAATACACTGATGCTAACTTCTAGTCAGACTAGAAAGATAGCAAATCTCAATCAGGATATTGAATTACTCTTAAACGGTGTATTGGAAAGGTTCCAAACAGGAAACCACCGTTGATTCAATAGCGAGAGCCTTATACACTATTGCTTTAGAAGCAACAAAGGTTGTAGTATGGGTCAAGAAGTTCATTAATGAACTTGGAATAGTTCCTAGCATTGTTGGAACTAAGGTCTCATCGATGATCCAAACAAGTGTTGAGGCGGTACCATCTCATCAAAGAGATAGTACAAAGAAATGACGTAAAGAAAGAACGAATTCTCACAACTGATAATATTGCAGATCCACTAGCAAGGAGTTGTCACAGTATAAACATGATCGTCATGTGAACTCTTATAATATTAGATATATAAGTGATTGGATCTAGTGTAAGTGGGAGTTTGTAAGTATTATGCTCTAGGTCCAATCAACTTTGGGCATAAGTACTTTTGATATATGTTTAATGCATTTATTATGGCAAGATCTATTATATTAAATAATAGAGTCCGTAGATTCAAGTCTCGGTAATTTGTTAATTATAAGGAGTTGTGATTGTGAGATACAAATTACAAATGATTGAATCTTAAATCATCCGTTGTCGTAAGTAATAACGAGATACGGATATCGTTATTGCGGATAGACCACCACGTGTGGCATTCCTTACTTGTGAAGTAAGTAGCTGATCTCACAAGCTAAAGTGTAGTGACGCTTAAATGAACACGTGAATGTTTTGCTATAGAACAAAACATTGGAGACCCACTAAGAGATTCCACATGGATAACTATCTGAGTGTCAGTGGTTAATTCCTAACGTTCGGTAGTGGAATTGATCCTTCGACTAGAGATCATCATAGTACCTTATGTGGGGACAGTCATGCTTTGGTGATACTGGAAGTTGCTCTGTCAAGGGCCGCTAATACGGCATCGTTCGGGTATGTCAAGAATCATATGAAGGTTGTGAATGATCAATAGAGGATTCGTCGCTCTTAGATAGTAAGAGTTTATGATTTACGTTTCATTCAGTTAAGTCGATAACGAAATCCTTGGCCAAGGTGTACCTATAAATCGAAAAGAAGTTTTCGACTTACATTGACTTAATAAGTGGAATGAAAGATATGATCGATAATCGAGATTGACACAATCCATATCTCGTAATTGATCGGATCATATTGACGAAGGGATCATAGTTTCACGATAAACGAACGAGTTTGGTTTTGTCATACCACATGACATTTCCCGTCACATGTATTGCCCTGACACATTACTAGATGTCAATCTGGGACGACGAATGTAAATTAGTGATAAATCAAAAGGGTGTTTTGATTTATCGATTTTGATTAGATCGAAATAATAATTCACGTCGTTAGGCATCGTGATTGGGAACCAAATGGGTCACACACAAAAGGAGAACTAGAAGATTGGGATACGCCAATTAATTAATTGACAAGAGTTGGATAATTAATTAATTGGATTGCTTATTAGTAGGCCCGAATTAATTAATTGGATTAATTAATTCATGGACCGGATTTAATTAATTGGATTAATTAAATATTGGACCGGGTTAAGTTGTAGGACGGGCCAAGCCGTTTTGGGCTTATATAAATAAGCTGCTAGGGTTTGTAAACAGTGGATGGATTTTCATTATTCTTGCTAGCACAAGAAAAGTAAAAACCCTAATTCTCTCAATCTTGTTCCCTGTGTGGATTTCATTGGAGGCTGGACAATTGGACAGTTGTGGGAGGCAGATCGAGATTGCTGGTACTACAGGAATAGCAAAGGAGTTTGCAGATCTGGTAAAAGGTATGATTCCTATCACAGTTTCTATCTAAACACAAAGCAGATCCTTGGTGGAAATTGAAATTTATTTAATTTTTCGCTGTGCATGATAAGTAAATTCCCAACACACATATCAAAGACGACTTCACATTTTCGACTGGCTTTCGTATTCATCAGCCCTCCTTGGATGGTGTTAATAATTTTTATAAATTATGCTTTCTTTATGTTTATAGCTTGCTTTATTTTCCAATCTCATGTTTTCTTTATTTTTCACTTCATGGCATCGAATTTTCTTTCACGCTACTGTACACTATATACTCTGTAACATACACGCTCGTATTTGCACATTACGTGAAGGCATGGAATGTTCCATGTGCGAGGTGAGTGCCTCTTCTTTCAAAATTATAGAACATTCTCCATAAATTAAAAAATCAATATATACTCTTCATTAATCGTCGCGTATGTGCACTAGAAATTAAAAATAATATTTAACATGGACGGAATTTATAAACCATTCATATATTTGTTTTCCAAATGAAGGTTTAACAACTAGCCAACTTTTAATGCTAAAACCTGACTACTCTTGATCAGAAACTGATCACATTTTCAAATCCATTTCCCAAAATTCTGTATATAGAAAGAAAATGAGGGATCGGATGGAGGATAGAAGAGGGAAGGCAATGGAATCAATCGACGAAATGTAGAACCATCAAGCATGCAACAGTAAAACTATCAATGGCTTGGTTTTCCCTCCTCTAATGAAGTAATTTAAGATTCCAATCCCTAGAGCTCCACTGCTTGCTTATGCCCACTTTCTCTCCCTTCACACATACGAAGGAACATTTTTACATTTTGACTGGCTTTAGCATTGGATGGTGTTAATAATTTTTATAAATTCTGCTTTCTTGATGTTCATATCTTGCTTTAATTTGCAATCTTATGCTTTCTTAATTTTTCACTTCATGATGCGTGATTTTCTTTTACGTTGCAAGACTCTGTATATAAAATCAGAAAAGGTGAATTCAGAATATGTTGAATCCAAATTCAAAACCACAAAGGATGTAAGTTCTCCTCTGAGGTGGTTCAATAGTACATCTTCAACATATATCAATTCTAGAATCTTGTTGTAATTGTGAAGAATGCAAGTCAATTTTTCTATTTTCAAACGTATTTCGATTCTCAAATCATCAGTTTTAGCCTGCGTCAAAGAATCACTACTCATGACCTCATCTTCATCAAAATTTCACCCCAAGATTAGTTTAAGGTTTTTGACCAAATCTCCAATACCAAGACTTACGAGCATGTTCAAACTTCAAAGCATCACATAATTCCATTCTCCTCCTGAATTTGCTGATGTTTCTGATTCGGTGGGTTTTTTTTTTCTAGGATGTACTTTTTTTATACTAATAAGAAAATCTTAATCTTGAAAAAGAAAAAAAAAAAAACTGTCAATCTATAATTAAAGTGCAAGGTAATGATAAAAACGTAGACACGATTGCTTCTTGGATTCTTACATCTCCTCATTCTCTTGGAGCTCTTGGTGTGGTAGTTCTTTGAGAAAATCTTTCTTTAGTAAGACTTCGACTCACTGCATTTTCTCTTGTTACATCGATGTGATTATCAGCTCACATTATTAAAGAATGATGTCTCTTCCTCTTTGAACTTGTTTCATTTACGTCATCTTGTGGACGTTCCTTAGGGGGCTTCGTGGACAATTGGGATGCTCGATGTCCTCTTCTTTCATCAATAATTATGCAGATAATGACATCATACAAGTGGAAAAAGATACAAAAATCCAAGCGAACCAGTTAAATAAATAAATGTATGCCTTACCTAGGTTGTTCATTAGTGAAAGTAACAACATTGTTGACCACGTAATAAACAAAGTAAATTGTATAATTTACCAATATATATTATGCGACTTTGTTAGAATATATAAACATAAATACTATGTATCGCACATGCGAGTATTTGAATGTTACGTGCAGGCATGGTTTGTTCCAAGTGTGAGTTGGGTGCATTTTTTTATTTTTTTTATTTTTTACACAAATCTATAACATTCTCTATAAATTGATAAATCAATATATATACCCCATTAATCATGGACGGATGTAGGGGGGGCTGGGCAGGGCTGCAGCCCAGTCCCCCCCACAGCCCATTAACGCAAAAAATAAAAAATAAAAAAAATTATGTGTAAAAAAAATTTTTTCGCGTATTAACCCTGTCAAAAAAATTGTAGCCCGGTCTCAGATCTAATTCTGGATCCGTCCCTGCCATTAATCATCATGTATGAGCACTTGAAATTGAAATCAATATTTAATTTTGACTTAATTTGTAAATCATTTTTATATTTATTTTTTTTTCCCAAATGAACCTCAATATTCAATTTTTTCAAACGGTTTCGATTCTTAAATTATCAATTTTAGCCAACATCAAACAATCACTACTCATGACTTCATGAAAATTTCACCCCAAGTTATTTCAGGTTTTCCGACTAAAATCTCAATTACTAAGACTTACGAGCATGTACAAAGCATCACATAATTCCATGCTTCTTCTCCTGAATTTGTTGATGTTACTGATTTGGTAGTTTCTCTTTCTGAAAAAGTAATTTTTTATACTAATAAGAAAACCATAGTCTTACAAAAGAAAAAGCTTCCATTTTATAATTAAAGTCAAAGGTAATGATAAAAACGTAAACCTAGTTACTTCCTGGACTCCACCATCTCCTTGTTCTCTTGGAGCTCTTGTTGTGATGAGCTCTACCTTGAGTGTGGCTTCAACTTGCTGCATTTTTCCGCATTACATTGGGATGATTGTTTGTTCTCGTTATCGAAGCATGATGATTCTCCTTTATTGAACCTTTTTCAGGCACATTTTCTGATGGGCGCTTCTTAGGGGGCCTTGTTTACATTATTGATGCTCGATGTCATCTTCTATTGTCAACATAATAACATTATATAAGTTAAAAAAAAATAAAAATAAAAACTATTTAATAAAAAAAATTGTAGGCCTTACCTTGGTCGTTCATTAGTGAAAGGAACACGACGATCATGTTGTTCCGAGTCTTTGTTGCTTTCTTCCTTTATAAATAGGAAATACATAGCAATAAAACAAACTAAAGTGTGTTTCAATTTGTTAAATATGTTTTGGTTTATTTACTTCATTTTTGGTTTGAGTGGGCAAGCCATATGGAACTAATGGTCATGTATATAGAACATATAGCAGCAATAAATGATATACATATTTACTTAGTTCTAAATAACTTCCTTTAATTTTTAATCTTATGATTTCTTTATTTTCACTTCATAACAGGTGATATTCTTTCTCGTGATTTTGTAACAACTCAGGGCAAAATTAAGAAGATGAGGGTTGTTTATTAATTACGAATTATTTATTCGAATTTAAAAAAAAAAAATATATATCATTTTACCTCGAAAATTTTATAATTTTTCAATATATTATGTGAATTTTTTCAGAATATATGAAAACATATACTATATACAAATTTACTTAGTTCTCAATAACTCCCTTTAATTTTTAATCTTATGATTTCTTTATTTTCACTTCATAACAGGTGATATTCTTTCCCACGATTTTGTAACAACTCAGGGAAAAATTAAGAAGATGAGGGTTGTTTATTAATTACGTATTATTTATTTGAATTTAAAAATCTCATTTTACCCCAATTGTTTTTTAAAAATGTTCAATTTATTATGTGAATTTTTCAGAATATATGAATGTTACGTGCCGGCATGATGTGTTCCAAGTGCGACGTGGGTGTCTCTATTTACAAAATTCAAGAACATTCTTTATAAATTGAAAAATCATCATGTATGTGCACTAGAAATTAAAAATAACTTTTTTAACTTAGACTGAAATTGTAAACCATTCATTTATTTGTTTTCCAAATGAAGGCTTAACAACTAGCCAACTTTGGATAGTAAAACCTGATTACTCTTAATCAGAAACTAATCATATTTGCAAATTCATTTCCCAGAGAGAAAGTGAGGGATCTGATGGTCATGGAGGATAGTAAAGAAGGCAATGGAATCAACCGACAAAATGTAGAACCATCAAGCACGCAACACTAGAACTAGTGATGGCTTGGTTTTCCCTCGAATGAAGTGATTTAAGATTCCGGTCTCTTCACAAATATGAAGGAGCACTTTACTTTTTGACTGGCTTTAGTAATAATCACCCTTCTTTAAGATTTATGCTTTCTTTATTTTTCACTTCATGATGCATGATTTTCTTTCACACTGCTAGACTCTATATAATAAAATTATCAGCGAAGGTGAATTTCACATCTTTTGAATCCAAATTGGAAACCACAAAGTATGCAATTTATGATCCCAGGTGATACAATAGTATATCTTAAACATATATCAACTCTAAAAATATGTTTTCATTCTAAAGGATGCAAGTCTTTTTGCTATTTTCACTAGTTTTTCAAAAGTGTTTCGATTCTCAAATTATCAATGTTATCCTGAATCAAAGAATCACTACTCATAACTTTGTCTTCATCAAAATTTCACCCCAAGTTATTTTAAGTTTTTGGACTAAAATCTCATTACGAACAGTTACGAGCATGTACAAAGCATCACATAATTCCATGTTCCTCCTGAATTTGCTGATGTTTCTGATTTGTTGATTTCTTTTTCTAGAAAGTATTTATTTTATACTGTTAAAAAAACTCTAATCTTGTAAAAGAAAAAACTGTCCATCTGTAATTAAAGTGAAAGTTAATGAGAAAAACATAAACATAATTGCTTCTTGGACTTCACCATCTCCTTATTCTATTAGATCTGGTAGTTCTATGAGAAGCTCTACCTTGAGTGGGGCTTCAACTCAGCTGCATTTTCCCATATTTATCAAGATGATTGTAACGACTCAGATCTTGCGCCCAAACCGTTAGACCATACGTATTGTCCGCTTTGGGTGAGCTTTGCGCTCACTTGGCCCCTCACGGATCTCTATCGCGTTCCCCAAGATTCTAATTCATAACCTCTCCCTTAAATATGACTTAAGGGGAATCCTGACACCAATTGAATAACTTGGTCCCTCACGGATTTCTATCATATTCCCCAGAATTCGAATTCATAACCTCTCCATTAAGTATATTTGATACCAGCATTCCCCTTAAGTCATACTTAAGGGAGAGGTTATGAGTTCGAAGGGGTCAAATGAGCGCAAGACTCATTCAAAGCGAACAGTGCGTATGTTCTAATGGCTTGGGCGCAAGGTCCGGATCGTTACAATGATTATATGTTCTCATTATTAAAGCATGATGTTTCTCTCTCTTTTGAACTTGTTTCATTCTCCTCTTCTGATGGATGCTTCTTACGGGGCCTTGTGAACATTTGTGATGCTCGATGTCATCTTCTTTCATCAATAATTATTCACATAATAACATTATATAATTAAAAAATGCAAATGAACCAGTTAAATAAATAAATGTATGCCTCATCTTTGTTATTCATTAGTCAATGTAACAACGTAATCATGTTGTTCCAATTCTTTTTTGGTTTGTTTCTTTGTACACAGAAAATATACAGTAGTAAACAAACTAAAGTATGTTTCACTATATAGAATATGTTTTAGTTTACTTCATTTTTTGTTTCAGTATGCAAGCCATGTGGAACTAGTAGTCAGATAAAGAGAACATATATCAACCGTAAATGAATACAGATTTACAGTGCAATGTTTCCACCAACCAAATAAATGTTGGTTGTTGGAACATGGATGGCATCAACGAACATATATTGGTCGCCATAGATCACTCCTACGCAGAAAAAGTGCAGCTCTTTTTCCCACCCTAATCTTTAGCGACAAACCAAATGTATAGTCCCTAATATTCAGAATAGCTACCATGTTTTGCTCGCAAATGAGTATATAAAAATTAGTCCAATTTTAATAGACCAAGACATTCACCAACCAATTTTTGGTCTCTAAAAGTGCCCAAAACAATCAAAAAAAAAAGAGGGAAAATGGCACCAAGTGTTTCAGCGACCAAACAATGTTGGTTGATAAAAAAAATTACAACTAACGACCACCGTATGGTCTTTGGAACCTTGGCCTATTCAGAGACCACAAACTTTGGTCACTAGAAGTGTCAACTTACAATCCTCGACCACTCAATGGTCGCGGGAAGGGTATCCTATGCGAGAATAAAATGCGGCCTTTTTCTGTATTAACCGTTAGCGACCAATCGAATGTATGGTCCCTGATACTCCACATCAACAACCAAGTATCGGTGGCAAAAGAGCTAAAAAAAATTAATGGGCAACCTTTACTAACCATTTTCTTGTTGGTGATATTGTCCTATAGCAACCATATTCGATTGATCGCTAAAACATTGGTCGGTGAAGCCCCATTTTTAATCTTGCAAAAGAAAAAAATGGTCAATTTAATGAGAAAAAAGGTAAACATAACTGCTTCTTGGACTACATCATCTTTTTATTCTATTGGAGCCCTTGGTTTGGTAGTTGTTTGAGTAGCTCTACCTTAAGTGGGGATTCGACTCGCTGCATTTTCCCGTAATACATCAGGATGATTGTGTGCTCTCATTATTGAAGTATGATGATTCTCCCTCATTGAACTTGTTTCATGCACATATTCTGATGGGCACTTCTTAGTGGGCCTTGTTGACATTTGTGATGCTCCATGTCCTCTTCTTTTATCAATAATTATGCATATAATAACATTATATAAGTGAACCTAAGACTCAAAAATGAAAATGGACATGTTAAGTAAATAAATTTATGCCATACCTTGGTTGTTCATTTGTGAAAGGAACAACAATGTTGTTGACCACATAAACATGTTGTTCTGAGTCTTTGTTCATTTCTTATTTTATACATAGAAAATGCAGAGTAATAAACAAATTAAAGTTTGTTTCAATTTATTAAATTTATTGTGTTCTAAATAATTTCCTTTACATTTCAATCTTGTGCTTTCTTTATTTTCACTTCATGACAGGTAATTTTCTTTCACGTGATTTTGTAACAACTGAGGGAAAAAGTAAGAAGATATGAAGATGAGGGTCATTTATACATATTATTTATTCCATTTTTTTTTTTTTTTTACATTGAAAATTAAATATTTTTTCAATATATTATGTGAATTTTTTAGAATATATAAAAGCATATACTATGTATCGTACGTGCTCGTATTTGCATGTTACGTGCAGGCATGATGTGTTCAACGTGCGAGGTGGTTGCCTCTTTTTACAAATTTCTGGAACATTCTCTATAAATTGAAAATTTCATCTCTAGGCTAGTTACATACTCTTCTACATATTTGTTTTCAAATGAAAGCTTAACAACTAGCCAACTTTTAATAGTAAAACCTGACTGCTCTTATTCAGAAACTACTCACATTTTGAAATCTTTTTTTTCAAAATTCTATATAGAGGGAGAATGTGAGGGATCTGATGTACGATCGAAGAGAGAAGGTAACGGATTCAACCAATGAAATGTAGAACCATCAAGCATGCAAGAGTAGAACTAGTGATGGCTTGGGTTTCCCTCCTTGAACGAAGTGATTTAAGACTACAATTCCCAGAGCTCCACCTGCTTGCTTAATCCTACATTCTATAGCTTCACAAATATTAAGGAACACGTTACATTTTGACTTGGATTTACTAGTCATAAGACTCATCACCCCTCCTTGGATGGTCTTAATAATTTTTATTAATTTTGCTTTCTTTATGTTCATATCTTGCTTTAATTTGCGATCTTATGCTTTCTTTATTTTTCACTTCATGATACATGATTTTCTATCACACTGCTGGACTCTTTATAATAAAATCACCAAAGGTGAATTCAGCATCCGTCGCATTCAAATTGGAAACAACAAAGGATGCATGTTCTCATCCGAGGTGATTCAGTAGTACATCTTCAACATATATCACTCTAAAATCGTGTCTTAAACTCTTAATTATGCAAGTCATTTTGCTATTTTCACTAGTTTTTCAAACGTATTTTTATCCTCAAATCATCAATTTTAGCCTGCATCAACGACTCTCCACTCATGACTGCGTCTTCATCAAAATTTCAAACCTAGATTACTTTAAGGTTTTCGACCAAATCCACATTACCGAGACTTACGAACATGTTCAAAGCATCACATAATTCCATGATGCTGATGCTGATGCTGATGCTGCTGATTTGGTGGTTCCTTTTTCTAAGAGGTACTTTTTTATACTAATAAGAAAATCCTAATCTTGCAAAAGAAAGAACTGTCCATTCATATTCAAAGTGCAATGTAATGAGAAAAATGTAAACATAATCACTTCTTGGACTTCAACATCTCCTCGTACTCTTAGAGCTCTTGGTGTGGTAGTTCTTTGAGAAGCTGTACCTTGAGTAGGGCTTCAACTCGCTGCATATTCCCTTATTACATGGGGATGATTATTGCTCTCATTGTTAAAGCATGATGCTGCTCCCTGTTTGAAATTGTTTCATTTACGTCTTCAGATGGACTCTTCTTAGGGGGCCTTGCGGGCATTTGTGATGCTCGATGTCCTCTTCTTTGATCAATAATTATGCACATAATAACATTATGTAACTTAAAAAAAAAAAATGCAAACGAATGAGTTCAATAAATAAATATATGCCTTACCTTGGTTGTTCATTAATAAAAGTAACAACAATGCTGTTGACCACATAATCATGGTATATCGAGTTTTTTTGCCCTCTTCCTCTGTACACAAAAAAAATAATAATAATAAATTTTATACACACACACACACATATATACGATAATAAATAAATAAAAAACCAAAATGTCTTTCAATTTATAGAATATGATTTAATTAAATTACTTCATTTTTCGTTTAATTATGGAAGCCATAAATGATATACAGATTTATTTTGCTCTAAATAACTTGCTTTAATTTTCATTCTTATACTTTTGTTTATTTTTTACTTCATGACACATTATCCTTCACGTGAATCTGAAAGAAGTGAGCGAAATAGTAAGAAGAGGAAGTTCGTTTGGTACTTTATGTATTATTTATTCGAAATAAATACCTAAAAAATTAAACAATTTGCCAATATATTATGTGACCTTGTTAGAATATATAAACAAAAATATTATGTATCACACATGCGTCTATTCACATGTTACGTGCAGGCATGGTGTGTTCCATGTGCGAAGTCGGTGATTTTTTTTATTTTTTTTACAAAATTCTATAACATTCTCTATAAGTTGATAAATTAATATATACACTCCATTAATCATCATGTATGTGTAAGGTTTTAAACGATTATGTGGGCATATATGTGAAATATTGTGTATTGGATTAAAAGCTATCAATTTTGGTTAAGTCCGTCTGGGCTTTAATGCATCTAATTAAAGTATGGACTTTTATGTGTAGAGACCAGGCCTGTTCCTAATTCATGATGGGCCGAATTACGTTAACTAGGCAATCTATATATATAGGGTTATGGTCTTCGGATCACAGGTTCTGTATTCATTCATTTTGGATCCCATCGCCAGAGAGAAACAAAGGAACAACGTGTTGATCTGGAAGACTAAAGCCACAAGAATTATTCATTACAATAATCATGTCTGATTCATATACGCTTCCGCATTCTGTTACATATTCTTAATGATTCAACATGGATGATTTAATTTAATAAATATAACAGCATGTGCATTGGAAATTGAAATTTATATTTAACATTGACTTAATTTCTAAATCATTTGTATATTTGTTTTCCAAATGAAAGCTTAACAACTCGTCAACTTTTAATAGGATAACCTCTCTGCTTCTTAATCAGAAGTTAGTCACATTTAGGAGTGGGCAAGAGGTTGGACCCAGGCCACGTTTTACCGAAACCCGACCTGACTTTACCGATTTTGGACCATTTTCTAAACCCAACCGACCCGATAGGCAACAAGAGCCGGCACAGTCCGAATCGGTTTGGGTTGGTTCGGGCCAGTTCAACAATTTTTTATTTTTTCAAACTACCAAATGAATTCTTATTTGCTTGAAATAAAATCAGAAAAAGCGTAATATTTTTTCTTCCAAGTGATGATAGTTTGTCATTTTCATAAACCATGATATCATAAAAAAAATTAACCGAAACAAGGTAATTAAATTAAATTAAAAACATATTAATGAAACTAAATACAATCAAAATAGTCATCAAGTATGAAAAGAAAATTTAAATATTACAGTTATCCAACAATTAAAAATATTATAGTAATCCAAACTCAATAAATAAGAAAATAAAAACACTACAATAATCCAAAATCAACTCTCTCATAAAACAAATATTAAGGAAAAATGTTACGACTTCCGAGTTGTCGCATAAACTATAAGCATCATTCCTACAATACAAATAATAGAAATACTTAGAGAAAATGATAAATATTACATTAATAAAGAGTTATGCACATTAGAATACATATCTACCTCAAAAATTTAGAAATGAACAATCACTTTGATTTAGCCTTCATTTGATTTCCCTGATTCCAAGAGCTCTACAAACAATAATGATTTAATTGATTCAATCTTTATGTCTCACAACCCCATAGCACACACGGGAACATATTTACACCTAGACTAGAAAATGGAAAAGAAAGAAAGAAAGAAAAGTAGCTAAGCTTATGAAACAGCCCAATCTAAACAAATATATGAGCACAAAAAGAAGTGAAACCAATATATTATTGAAAAACGCAAGATTCGACCCAACTACACCAAGAGGAGGGTGTTTAGGTGTAAATGTAGAATTAAAACTAATTAACAAGCAACAAGTCACAAGTTATTAATGTCTAAGTGATTAGTCAAACAATCCAATTAATCCTATCTTTGAATACCGCAGTTATATAAAAACTGTAAAGAAAGCAGTAAATAACACCGGTATTGTTCACGGAGAAACCCAACGTGGAAAAAAATTTCGGCACTTTGTCAGTCAAAGATCCACTATAGACTGATAGGTAAACTTACAGACCACCAGCAAAGTTGACGACACAAACTTCATGATCTACTGTCTGAAGTTTGAAATACCTCTCCTGGAATGTGCACACGATTTACTAAGAACTTCTTGTTCTTCAGTTTCTTCCTTAATCTTCACATTCAGCCAAGTTGATGACACAATCTTCCTGACAGATCTAAGTGAAGAATAGCTCTAGTGTTTTGACTGATTGATTTGATGTTTTCAATTTGAAGGGCGCATACAGGATGAAGTGATTGAACTTGTTTGATGTTTAGCTCTTGAGAGAATAATGTTGTTCTCTTGAATGAATAATGTTCAATCTGCTATTCCTGAGTACACAGCGTGCCCTTTTATATGTTGGGCGAATATGGAAAATTGGCCAATAAAAATCTAGCAAAATCGCAAATTAGGTCTGGCCGTAAAATGATCGCTCAAGCAAAGGGCCTGTCACTCGAGCGACAGTGGGGTGAAGGTCAAGCAACAAATGTTCTGTTTCATCCGCTCGAACACAAGTCCGGCGAACAGCTTGCGAAAAATCGACGAGTTACCTTTGTGTTCCAAACACAAAACCTCAAACCCTAAACAAACCTTCCAACTATGAAATTTTATAATTTAGTCCCTAAACTTTATAATTTTTCAAGTTAGTCCTTTTGTTCACAGAATCGCCAATACAAAATATAACTCTAACATACTCCCCATTTGGCATTCTGTGATAAAATAAAATACAATACAAATAAATCCTATCAAAACTACCAAGTCCAACTGAATCAACTGAGTGTAACTTCCACTTTGTTTAACACGTATCCTGAAATCAAAAACTCACATACCCAGTGTAAAAGCACGTGATACAAGCAATGAGTAATAAATCACTTAGAAGCTCATTAACACTCAAACAAATAAGCATGCTAGTTTGAGATACAATACTAATACTAACCAAAACACCATAATCATATTAATATCACAAAATATCAAAACTCAAACAGTTATGCATGAAGAGCAACACAAATGCAATGCACATGCAAGGCAAGTATAAAACACAAGCTGCCCCTTACTGCAAACTTACTTGAAGTTAAAATAATAGGTAAATGTATCTATGTCTCTCCCCAACGACCCCACAAGACATGTAAAACATATATCAAATGAAATTACAGTGATATCTTAAACATAGTATCTATGTCGCTCCCCCAACGACCCCAGAAGACAAACAATATGCAGATATATCAATGAAACTTAATGTCTTATAAAAACAGTATCTATGTCTCACCCCAACGACCCCAACAGACAAGCATGCAAATGATAATGTAGCTACTCAAAATGTAAATGTATCTTCCCCTAACCATAAAATCTCTCCCCCTTTTTGTCACAAATGTCGAAGGGATAAGCATCAAAATATAATGGGGACATACAACAAATTAAAAGTGTAGTTAATAGCATGCATACGCAAAATTAACAAATAGTAAGCCTCCCCACAAACTCATAATAAGTCAGAATGAAATAAATAATATAAGTGACTCATGTGTGTAAAGTGTAACTAATCCAAGGTAAACAGTATTCCAAACCTTAATTTTGTGAGAAGTGACATGTTAAATATCACTGCCAATAAGGGTATTCTCCTACTAATGAAAGACAAACCTTAAAGAATAGTATGGTCTTTTACATGAAGTTCATTTTGCAAATATGACCATTTTTTACTTCTCCTAACTTTGAGCATATATGATTTTTCAAATTTTTCAAATTTGTTTCAGCTCAATATATTTTTCTTTTCAATAGCTCATAATTTTTTTTTAAGTGTAGGTTCTAATTCATTAAACAACTAAGATGACCCCTGTAGCGAATTTTAGGTCGGTTAACCCAAGTCAGATGACCATAGGCACTAGGTTTTGAAATACCCTTCAAACTTAATTGCTCGAGTCAAATAGCCTTGAAAAAGAACATTAAGATATGGGCTTTTTAATACTAAGGGATAAACATAAGCTTAGGTCTACTAAAGATGGTCAATTCATGTTCAAAGTCAACTTACCAACAAGTTTTTTTTAGTAGGAGGGCGGGACCTCCGATAGTTTATTGATACGCCCTCGCTCATGGCGGAGGAATACCTTGGTTACACGTGATAAATTACTGAAAGCCATAAATAAAGAAGACTTCTTCCTTTACATAGAAAATTTCTAAAAATATTAAAAATAAATGTCGTGGAACCTACCAATAAATCTAGTATTTGTCCAAGGATAACATGTTCAAACTCTAAGATAAGAGATTTCCAATTTACCAACAAGTGACTATCATCCCAAATCTCACACATGCGATTAAGTCCAATTTACAATATCATAGTAGGTGCAGTACAGATGGTACATGAGAACACCTATACTAAGTACTCCAAATCAACCTAAACAAATTATGGAAATTATGCTACAGCTCATTAATTATACCCAAATATGATCACAACATACACGTTCAAACATGTTATACTTCATGCAGCAGTAAACTTTCCATTCCCAATTTTTGTTTTTCAATTTTTCAATTTTTTTTCATTTTTCAAAAATAATAATGCATAACACACAAATAAAAAAAAAATCAAGCGCACAAAACAAAATAAAACGAGCATGTGCCAAAACAAATATAAAGAAAATACACATACTTGAAATTATATCCTAAAAAGCAATTAAACCACATGTGATGCATGCAAAAGGCAATATTATATAATAATAAGTACAAGCATGCATCAAACATACCTAATCAGGTAGGTATAGGAATGCTCTTACCTTTAAGAGCACCGTGATCTATATCAAAGTTATTCAGATCACCCTTCTTCACCCAAACTTGTCTAGTGGGATAACAGTTCCTAGACAATTGTGTCACCAACTTGGTCAATTGACTCACTTGAGTAGTAAGGAATCCTATCTGACCAACATACTCCTGATTTATATTCCTATTAAAGCTCATGTGTCTATAACTGTTCAGGACTTGATGACATCTAGGGCATATGTGTCCTAACTCACCGCAGTAAAAACAGGTCGGGACAAACCTAGGAACAATGTTATGGAGACGCTGACATCTATTCCTAGGTTGACGGGTCCTACGCTATCTAGTAGGCCTCTATCTAACAAATCTCTTATCCTTAGGCTCGAGGTTATGCACATATTTGGCCTAGTCAGAACTGCTAGAGAAGGCAAGCAACTAAGACTTAGAATATTCTAGATCACTCAGAAGATTCTTAACCTGGATCTCTAAAGTCTATTTCTCTATAGTCAACTCATTCACTTTCCTAGAGGACCTCTCAAGCTCACTGGTGAAATTCTTAACTTGTGATTCCAAAGTATCATTCATGGTTTTCAATTCACTAAGGATGGAAGTAGATTCCTGAATATGTGTCACAAGCTTTTTTTTCTCCAATTTAAGTTCCTTAACCTTTTTATTTAAAGCTTGGTTCGTACCTAGAATCTTGAGGCTTTCCTCATACATCTTATCGTATGCCTCATGAATGTCTACCTCACTCTCATCATCTTCACCAGATTCCTCACAGCTATCTATCCTCATCCTTTTTACTTCCCTGGTTAGATCCACTCTTAACTCTAGCAACAAAGGTAACAATTTTTTCATTCTCCTCGCGGGTGGATTTTTCCCTTTGATTATTTGTGTCAGACTCGTCATCAGTGAGTAGCATTCATAGCCTTCTCCTGAGATCTCTTCCTGATAGGATACTCATTCCTCATATGACCAAACTGTAGACACTTATGGCATCTCACACTTTAGTTATTCTCCTAGATTGACTCGAGGCACCTTTATGTTTCTCCCGAGGTTTGTTTTTATTCCTAAACATTGTTTGAAATTTTTTAGCTAGGTAGGTCAACTCATCATCATTAGGAGAATCAGAAGACTCAATCTGGTTGGTCCTTGTAGCTTTTAAAGCTATAGACTCCTTCTTAACAGGGTTTTCTATGGTTAGCTCGTAAGTCTGTAGGGATCCGACTAACTTCTCAACTTTGATAGAATCAATATCCTTACTTTCTTCAATGGCTGTGACTTTTGACCTAAAACGTTCACGTAAGGATCTAAGGATTTTTCTCACTATCTTAGGCTCGAAGATCCTTTCACCTAGGTTAAAGCTTGAGTTCACAATGTCATTTAAGCTCGCATAAAAGGAATCAAAGCACTCATCTTCACTCATTCTAATTTTCTCAAACCTCGTGGTCAACATTTGTAACTTAGAATTTTTAACCGCCTCTGTTCCCTCATGTGTGATCTCTAGAATATCTCAAACCTCTTCGGCTACCTCATACATAGGCACTCTCCTAAACTCATCAGGAGAAATGGACCTAAAAAGGGCATAGAGGACTTTACTATTCCAGTTACATTTATCTAAGTCAGCCTTACACCAGTTTTTTATGGGAGTGGGAGTGACAACATTACCTACTTTTGTACTAGGGGGACTCCAACCATTTACAACACTCAACCAAATTCTCTCATCTAGAAGTGAAACCAGTAAATTATTGAAAAACGCAATATTCGACCCAACTACACCCAGAGGGGGTGATTAAGTGTAAATGCGAAATTAAAACTAATTAACAAGCAACAAATCACAAGTCACATGTCACAAGTTAATAATGTCTAGGTGATTAGTCAAACAATCCAATTAATCCTATGTTTGAATACCGCAGTTATATATAAACTGTAAAGAAAACAGTAAATAACACCAAGATTGTTCACGGAGAAACCCAACGTAGGAAAAACTTCGGGTACTTTGCAAGTCAAAGATCCACTATAAATTGATAGGTAAACTTACAAACCACAAGCAAAGTTGACGACACAAGCTTCTTGATCTACTGTCTAAAATTTGAAGCAGCTCTTCTGGAATGTGCACACGAACACCAATACTAGTTCTTCACGCAGTTTATCTCCTGTGGATTCACCAAGAACTTCTCATTCTTCAGTTTCTTCCTTGATCTTCCTGACAGATCCGAGTGAAGAATAGCTCTACTATTTTGATTGATTGATTTGATATTTTCCATATGAAGGGCACATACAAGATGAAGTGATTGAACTTGTTTGATGTTTGCTCTTGAGAGAATAATGTTGTTCTCTTGAATGAATAATGTTCAATCTTCTATTCACGAGTGCGCAGCATGCCCTTTTATATGTTGGACGAATATGGAAACATTGTCCAATAAAAATCTCGCAAATTAGGTCTGACCGTAAAACGGTCGCTCGAGCAAAGAGTCTGTCACTCGAGCGACAGTGGGGCGAAAGTCGAGCAACAAATGTTCTGTTTCATCCGCTCGAGCACAAGTCCGGCGAACAGCTAGCGAAAAATCGATAAGTTACCTTAGTGTTCCAAACACAAAACCCCAAACGCTAAGCTAACCTACCAACTATGAAACTTTACAATTTAGTCCCTAGACTTTATAATTATTCAAGTTGGTCATTATGTTCACAGAATCGTCAATACAAAATATAACTCTAACAATTATCATAGGGGAAAAGTTGATGAAGATAAAGCCATGCGTAGTGATATTTTAACTCGTGCTGAAATTGATGAAATCATATGATTTGTGTTGAAAAATGTTGGAGGACTAATGAAAATAGCAAATGAAAAGGGAACGCCTTTGGTACAAGTACAAAAAATTTTAATAGGAATTCACTTTTGCTAACTTTAACTCCGAGTCGTGGACCTGTATAGATTTTACAGGATGTAAACATCAAGTGCATATTTGGTGCACACTACGAGACACGACAGCTACTTAGCAAACAAGGTTGTTAACTCCATTTTCTTTCTTCGTATAATCTTCGTGCATGCTGCAAAGTAATATAACAATATAAGACAGAAAACAACTTACATCAATAATTTGGATGTTCTTATTCCTTTGTTTGAAAATAAGCTCCTCGTTGAACTGTTCAATAAAATCCACCATGTTCTCAGCAAGGAGATGATTAAAAAAATTCAGAACTGTGTCATTGACGCCAGGCAAGATAGTGATTATCCTGCAAGATAGTCTAACAAATGATTCACAAGAAGAATGCTATAATAACACCAAAATACAGAGAAAATGTCTCTGAAATTCAACTGAATATTATTATTAATTAAGCAATGAAAATCTCGTCCACAAGCCAGACTTTATAGCTAAAATTGATTTTTGCCAAAAATAGCAAAATCCCAAAAATCACACCAAATAAAATATGGAATAAAATAAGAAACCTGCGAAAATCTTGCCCAAATCGGATTAAAAATCATTTTCTAACTTACGAATGCAATATTACCAAAAATAAAAAATATATATATATATCTTAAAATGGAGATTCGGAAAGGAAAACAGCTGAATTTGAGGCCGAAAACGATGCACACCGAGCTCTATCCACGACGTGCGCCTCGCAACAAGCTTTTTGAATTGAGGTTACGGGCTCGATTCTAACAACCGTAGCCAAAGTTATGGCAAGATACTAATTACTTGTCATATATGCATCAATCCATTAATTTATGATATTTTAACGTCATTAACATGCTATCTGACAACTCGACATCTAACTCGGACTCTCCTACATCAGTTACCCCGAGTTGGAAAGAATCTATAGAGGAACTTGGCCGCTAGCCTGGGTAATATCAATAACATGGACTGTATTATAAAGGATGGGTAAGACAAATTAAATAAATATACATCAAAATTCCTAGTTAAAATCTCAATCAGAGGGAAAATATATAGGAGAATAATACTCACGCGAGAGAGAGACCCTTTCATTTGGCAGCAAGGATTCTAGCATAGGTCAACCACAATTTTAAGAATTTGCTTCATACTCAGAAGAAAAAAATACCCTAAAGACCTTTAAAGATTAAATTTAAGTGAATAAATTTGTCCCAAATCAACAGTTTAAGCTTGTAGATGATGTAGTATGGCATGGTATTGGGCTAGCAAAGATCTAGGTACAAGTCTCGTCGCCACTCTTTTATGAAAATTATGAATACACCAGACTGTTCATAAAAATAAAAATAAAAGATGAATCTAATCTACATACAAGAGGGTGTTTTGAAGACTAATTTTTTATCAACAAATAAAACCTTGTTTCAGAGTACTTGGTTAAAATTTCGGATGCAAGTCCCAAAGAATGTTGAATAAAAAAATAAGTATTAAGTTATGGGTCCACAAATGTGTGGATGCATATACAAGACACGCTGAGTTTGTGGAAAGAAGCCTTTTTTCCACTGAGAAGAAAATACCTTTTTTGTTGAGAAGTGATTTATTGAAAAATATGTGGCTAAAAATGAGTTTGAGGAAAAGAGATATTGAAAAAAAATTGTGCTGAACCTGAAGAGGTTATATCAAGTAGCTTATTACAATATTACATCTTGCTAATAAATATTTTACTTGAACTCAAAATCTACTGGGTTATTTTTCCTTTTCATTCTGAGTACTCACGTAAAGAAATAAATAATCCTTCGGTTAAAGAATATGATAGAAAGGACGATTTATATAACGTATGTGCTAAAATAAAACAGGAAAAATACATACATCAGGAAATTGTGCAAGATTTCAAAAAGTAGAATATATAAGAAAATAATTATAGCTGAGTTGGTTGAATCTTCACGCCTATCTTGTGCAGAATAAGTAAGAACCTTTCATTTTACGTCGTCACATTCCAAACAACCGGTCCACTTCGACAATGCGGACTCAAAGAGGGAATTCCATAAACTATCCCTGTTGTTCTGCACTATCTGAAGCATAAACTAAAATAGAGATTGATATTCAAAAACCATAACCTCTTCTAATTAGTCTCTGCATTCAACAAGTAACATGCACAAACCCATTTCCAATACCAAGAATTGGAAACGGAAATTGCAAAAGTAAATTACTTTTTTCCGTCTATTGTTCATCAGCTAAATGCGGTAGAAACTACAGATCAAGTGAGAGCAAAGTGTTGAAATTGGTGGAGTAATTGACACTTTTGTTGTCTCTTAACTATTGTAATTTGGTTAATTTTGTCACATGTTTTTTGTTGAAGTTAGCGGTGGCAATCGAGTCGAGTGGCTCATTGGCTCAGCTCGCAAAAAAGTGTCACGAGCGGCTCGGGCTCATCAAAAAGAAGAGCCCGAGCACGAACTGAGCAGGCTCGGCTGGTCATTTGGATGAGCCCACGAGCCACATTCGTGGCTCGCAAAAAAAAGTAAAAAAAAATGTATATATATTAATATATATTTTTTAGGTTTAGTTTGAAAAATAAAACAAAAAAAGGGCGAGCTCGCGAGTTGAGCTCCGACTCGGCTCGTCCCTGGCCCACGATCTCATGGGCCGAGCCGAGTTGAGTTGCAAAATGAGCCACGAGCTGAGCTCATATGGGCAAGGGCCGAGCCTGCTTGGCTCAACCCATTGCCACCACTAGTTGGAGTCTAACTCATGTAATGATGTAAAAGTTAAGCTATATTCTAGCTACTACAATTATTGTATTGTGAAGGTATGGTTTAGTGGTAGTAAGTAGTATGGTTGATGGTAGAAAGTACTTTTGAAATTGTGTAAGTTTGGCTATATATATTAGCCATGTATTTCCATTATTAGTAGAGTAAATTAATATATTTTCTCTCATCTCTTTGTCTTCTATATCGGTTTTGGTGAGTATCAAATCAAAGTTGTGTTTAAATCTTCTATTCTTCTCTGGTTTTGCTTAGTGTAGAACCGTTAGGCTAAGTGTATATCATGTGTGTAGAAAGCTTGTACGGTGAGGATAGTGTGTGCATATCGTATGCAAGTGTGAATCCGGTTAGTGAAAAGCATATACGGTGAGCGAATGCATATCCAGTTCATGTGAAATACGATAAGTAGAGTGAATCCGGTTAGCTCTAAGCATATATGGTATGCAAAGTGCATATCCGGTAAGCTAATTCTTTTCATCTTTCACTCTCTTTGAACCAAAAATCCATCAATGGTATCAGAGCCTTAAAGGTCTTTGAACAAAGCCAAAAAAATTAGCAGCTTTGAGAGAAAATCAGTAAGCAACATTCACTAAAATAGTCGAGTGTTTGGTGAGTTTGTGAGATGGCTTCAAGTGGTTTTTCTGCCCATTTACCTTCAGCATTCACATGAGAAAATTATGACTTCTGGTCTGCAAAGATGAAGGCCTATTTAAGAGCCTACGATCTATGGAAAATCACAAAAATCGGTACTGAACCACCAGCTTTGAGGGCTAATCCCACCATTGCTCAGTTGAAGTAACATAATGAGGAGGTAGCAAAGAAGTTTAAGGCCCTTTCTTAGATTCAATTAGCCATCTCAAATGCTATATTCACAAAGATCATAACCTGTAAAACAGCAAAGGAAACATGGGATAGATTGAAGGGAGAATTTAGAGGTAATGAAAGGACCAGACAGAGCAGGTTTTAAATCTGATAAGGGAATTCGAAACTCTGAAACTGAAAGACACAAAAATGGTGAAAGAATTTGTTGATCGATTGATTAATGTAGTAAACCAGATAAGGCTGCTGGGAGATGACTTACTTGACAAGAGGATAGTTCAAAAAGTGTTGATAAGTTTGCCTGAAAAGTTTGAATCCAAAATCTCCTCTCTTGAAGACTCAAGAGACTTGTCCAGTATCACCTTGGCTGAGCTTGTGAATGCACTCCACGCTGCAAAGCAAAGGAGACTGATAGGCAAGAAGAAAAGGTTGAAGGAGCTTTGTTTGTTAAAGGGAAATACAAAGCTCAAACGACCTATAGTGTGAAGAAACCATCTGATAAAGGAAGGAATTTCCACATTGTCCTCATTGCAAGAAAATCGGCCACTCTCCCAAATGGTGTTGATATAGGGTTGAGGTTCAATGTAGGGCATGTAAGGAGTTTGGACATGTTCAAAAGGTCAGTAAAAATCGGAAAGAAAAGGAGGAGAAGTATCTCTTTTCAGCCAAAGTAGCATAAGATCAGCAGGAGGAGTATCTCTTTTCAGCCATAAACTCCAAAGTTAGTAGCATGATTGAAAATTGGCTGCTTGACAGTGGTTGTACTCAACACATTACTTAAAATTCAAGCATCTTTGTGGAATTAAATGATGCATACAGATCAAGAGTCAATGTTGGAAATGGCGACTATGTAGAGGTGAAGGGAATTGGCAAAGTCTCAGTTCAAACGCCATCAAGCATTAAGTTTATTTCTGATGTTTTGTATGTGTCTAACATTGATCAAAACCTGATTAGTGTTGGCCAATTGATTGAGAAGAACTACACCTTAATATTTAATAGTTGTTGTACTATCTTGGATCAAAACAATCAGGAAGTAATGAAGATAGAAATGGGGCATAGGAGTTTCCTTTAGAATGTAAAAACACTGATACTTTAGCCTCTAAAATTGACCAAGCTAAAAATGGAGAGGCAAAAAGTTCAGATTCTCCCACTTCTGATGTTGAAAAGTCTACAGCAAAATTGGAGAAGCTAAAAGAGGATATGGAAATTGCACTACAATGGGCTACTAGACAAGCTCAGGCTAAGGCTGAAGAAATTTCAAAATTGATGAATGAAAATGACAAGTTAAAGGCTGGGATGGTAGACTTCGAGAAGGAAAAGAAACAGCTTTTGGCTAAAAAAAAAAAGAGTCAGGGAATGGAGCTTTCTCAGTGAAGATTTCTCAGTCTAAAGATCCTCCAAATGATGGAGATAAATTATCAAACACTTGAAAGAAAAATCTGAAGCATTACAAATCTGATTGCCTAAAGAAAGAGTCGAGACATTAAGAGAATGTCTTGGTGTTTTCAACAAAAGTGTCAAGGAGGAATGTTGAAATTGGTCGAGTAAGTAACACTTCTGTTGTCACTTAACTATTGTATTTTGGTTACATTTTGTCACATATTTTTTGTTGGAGTCTAACTTATGTAATGATGTAAAAGTTAGGCTATGTTGTAGCTACTACAAGTTATTGTATTGTGAAGGTATGGTTTAATGGTAGTAGTTAGTATGGTTGATGGTAGAAAGTACTTTTGAAATTGTGTAAGTTTGGCTATATATATTAGCCATGTATCTCCATTATTAGTAGAGTAAATTGATATATTTTCTCTCATCTTTTTGTCTTCTATATCGGTTTTGGTGAGTATCAAACAAAACCGATGAGTATCAAACCAAAGCTGTGTGTTTAAATCTTCTGTTCTTCTCTGTTTTTGCTTAGTGTAGAACCGGTAGGTTAAGTGTATATCCGGTGTGGAGAAAGCATGTACGGTGAGGAGAGTGTGTGCATATCCAGTATGCAAGTGTGAATCCGGTTAGTGCAAAGCATGTACGGTGATCGAGTGCATATCCAGTTAGTATGAAATACGGTAAGTAGAGTAAATCCGGTTAGCTCTAAGCATATACGGTATGCAAAGTGCATATCTGGTAAGTTCATTCTGTTCATCTTTCACTCTCTTTGAATCAAAAATCCATCACAAAAACTACATCGCGGGCATTACATATCTCAATATTTCTTGACCTCTTCACGAGAAACCGAAACACTATGAAACAATGTCCCTTGGGATCATGAGTATCATATTACTCCTGAAAAGAAGTTATATAAATCAGTCATCACAACAAAATTAATCAAGATATCTATCCCAAGAATGTCAAGTTAAAGTGATAATATGTGTGACATAACAGCAAAGTTCTGATAATAAGGTCAAAACAGAAATACTACTAGTTGAAGCAAAAACACCAAATAAAATGTGGCTAACCATCATAATCACATAACTAAACACATCTACACGTGCTTGCTCCCAATAAACACAAGTAATCAAATAGTGGTTCCAAAAAATAGTTTAGCAATTTCTTCATTCTTATCCAGACCCTAGGGAACAGAAAACCCACACACACAGAAAAGTGGAGTAACAATTAATGACCATAGTTATTCCTTTGTGCACTACATAAAATATCATTATAGGATGTATCATCATAACCAATATGGTTTTTGTCTTTATAACTGATTTGGAAATTTGCCAGACCCTTGTACTCTTTAAGAACCAAGTTTTGTTTAGTAGCTCAGTTGACATGGTCTAACTAGGCCCAAGTGAACTTTGGATTTTAATACTTATAGGACATGTTTGATTGACTTGAAATTCCATGGAAAAAGGAAAACAAATTCCTTTTCCTTGCAAAATGTCATTTTTGATAGCCATATTTTCCTAGAAATTCCTTATCCTAAAGTCATGGCACGTGACCCATTTTCCTCAAAATTGAGGAATTGCTTTTCCCACCATATTCCATATTTTCCTCTCTTTTTTTTGACAATTGAAACACATTCTAGACTTAATGGTAAAAAAAAAAATCCATTTAATTGACAATTTGCATGAAAAACAAAGTCAAACGAAAAAAAAATTCACAAATTGTAAAAAAAAAATTATCCAAAAAGTAACAATTTGCATGAAAAATAAAATTAAACCAATCAAACGCCATTAATTACAATTCCCTCTAAAACAAATTCTAGGCAATTCAATTCCCTGCAATTCGTTTTCTTTCCATCCAAGTTTCACATTTGCAATCAAACGGACCCTTAGAGAAATTGACTGTGGTTCAATTAAAAGTGCAACTCAGTTCCATCACCAAGAGAGTCCCATCGTCTGTAACCTTGAAAATCTTACAAATTCTTCTCTCCCAAACAACTTGCAACCTTCCAAGTTCGATAAATTGTTGAAAATCTTCAAAGTTAATACTTTGTCGAGTAATACATTGCAACAAAGGTAGAGCAATAACCATAATCTAAGCACTTCTATTGACACCTTAGCAAGGACAGCGAGACCAATGTAATTTATTGGAGGCATGACTTAACTAAGAATAAAAAAATTTAAACAAGGTAAATGCCAATTATTAAAGATGTTAAGAAAAATTTTACACGTCACAACTTTCTCTAATGGTTTTGGGTTGTGCTATGCGTACAGGGCCTAACTGTCCCCCTGGACGCGTACTTATGGCCTTTTTCATGGTTTTTATACTTTGAAAACATTATATTATGATCTTAGTTAGAATGTGTGGAAGATTAAATAATAAATAGGTACTCTTAAAATATTTCAACGAGAAAAATTAATAACAAGAATATAATTTAAATGAAGAATTTTAAAGAATTTAATCGACGTGTCGTATAATTTCTTTTTTTTTTTAAATCTCATACAAACGAAAACTTCTTCACCATCCTTGCAATCATTTCACTTTCCTCATCATCTGCATCTGCATCATTTTCACCTGCTGCATTCAAAGAAATCTCTCCCGGCCTTCTGTTTGATACTGCATCAAATCTTGGCTTTGGTTTTCGTCGAGCATGGTTTGAGAGACACAATGATGATAGCGGCTAAATTTTCTTCAAAATCACCATTGGGAGAAAGCTTGTCCGCTTCTTTATCAATTTTTCAGGCATCAAAAGAATCCTCGTCATACACCGCTAGTCTTGATCCTTCTAAAACCCTCCATTTGCTAATTGATTCAATCTTGATGTATCACCACCCCGTTGCACACAAGGAAACATGTGGTAGAATAAAAAATAAAGAATAGCAGCAATGCTTATCCAAAAATCCCCATCAAAAATAAAAAAAAACAGAGTACCAAACGGATTGAACGGAGGGGAAAAAATAGGTAGAATATGTGGGGGCTGCTGGAAAGGCAAAAGCATTTGTTAGATTTTTTGGTTTTTTTTTTTTCAATTCGTTTTCTTTTCATATTTTGTTTCCTCTAATATTTATTTTAACCCAGGTGGACGCGGACGTGTTCAGTTAACCGGCTAAATAATTATTCAATTAGCTTAGTAGAACTACTGTTATTACTTTTGGACAAAAACTCTTTTTTGGGAGAATTTGGTTTGAAGGTGAAGCCATGAGCAGTGATTCTCTAACTCAAGCTAGAATTGATGAAATCATATGATTTTAGATTTGAAAAATGTTGGAAGAAAAAGGGGAAAGAACCCACTATATATGCACAAAGATATTTTGACAGGAATTCTGTTCGATTTTTTGATACCCAATAATCCGGACGATGATGTAAATCCGATGTTGGATAAATTAAATATCAACACTTAAAATTGATGACCCGACTCAATACTATTTAGGGCCATTGGAAGTAGCATAATTAATTAGAGTTACTCATGACCCAGTTCTCACTTATTAGATGGCTTAATATGTTAGACCCACTTACCGTATGACGTTGGGCTTGGCCCATTACTGTGACCTAACCTATCTTATATAAGCTATCTCTTTTGGCTCCATTCATTTCACATGTGTTTTGTCTTGTGTTTGAGAAAGGGAGAAACCGGCTGCCCTCTTGATTTTGTGCTCCATCTTGCAGTGACTTCTTCCTTCTTTTTCTCATTCTCATTAAGCCTTTGTGGCACCGCCTTTGTGGCTGAAAAACACCGTCACTTTTGTGTTCTAAGTGGGTACAAATTGAAGCAACCTAAGTGAGGGATACTTGAAGGTATTAGGTCTCAATTCTTGGGTGTTTGTTAAAGTTGCTGAGCCGAAATCCACATTGGAAAGGAGATTAATTTCTACAAATTCAATTGTAATAACTTCTATTAACTTGGAATTGTGTGCCTGTATATGCAAAAGATAACAGATTTTACAGGATGTGAACATCAAGTTTAGTGCATGTTTGGTGCACACCACTACTATTTCTCAATATCTCTCGTTGTTTCTCATATAAATAGACACTTAACAAACGTCTACACTCTCATACACTTGTGCACTCTCGTATAAAATTTTTAGTCCACATTCAAAAAAAAATGCGCCATTTACCTTGGCTGAACCAGGGAGAAATATATAGAGAGCAGTTTTGTTAGAGAAGCAAAAGACACAGAAGAAATGTGAAATTGTATATGCAAAAGATATCGGATTTTACAAGATGTGAAGATGTTAGGTGCATGTTTGCCAATTGATTCAATATTGATGTCTCGCGACCCCATAGCACCCACGGAAACATATTTATACCTAGACTAAAAAAATGGAAAAGAAAGAAAGGAAAACAGCTAAGCTTATCTAACAGCCATACCTAAACAAAAATATGAGCATAAAACAAAGTGAAACCTGTATATTATCATAGGGGAAAAGTTGATGACGATGAAGCCATGAGTAGTGATTTTTTTTTTAATTGAGCTTAAATTGATGAAATCATATGATTTTAGTGTTGAAAAATGTGGGAGAACCTATGAAAATAACAAACAAAAAGGAACACCCTAGGTACATGTTCACTTCTGCTAACCTCCAAGTTGCCGACCTGTACAGATTTTACAGGATGTAAACATCAAGTGCATATTTTGTGCACACTACAAGACATGACAGCTACTTAGCAAACAAGGTTGTTTACTCCATTTTCTTTCTTCAAACTGTTCATTGCTATCTAATCTTCATGCTAAACATGCTACAAAGTAATATACTAATATAATACAAAAACCAACTTACATAAAGAATTTGGACGTTCTTATTCCTTTGTTTGACAACAAGCTTCTCATTGAACTGTTCAATGAAATCCACCTTGTTCTGATGAAGGAGATGGTTAAAAGAGTTCAGAACAGTCTCATCCTCAATTGAAAGAATCTATAGAGGAACATGGCCGCTAGCCTTGGTAATATCAATAACAAGGATTGTATTATAAAAGACAGCACAAATAAATATACATTAGAATTCCTAGTTAAAATCTCAATCAAAGGCAAAATATATAGGAGAATTATACTCACACGAGAGAGAGGCCCTTCCATATAGCAGCAAGGATTTTCTTGACAGCTCAATACTCTAGAAAATAAGCAGCACATTGTTAATTCTAGCAATGGTCAACCACACTTTCAGGAATTTGCGTCATATGTTCTCAGAAGAATAAATACCCTAAAGACCATTAAAGATTAAATTTAAATAAATAAATTTGTCCCCAGTCAACGGCTTAAGCTTGTAGATGATGTAGTACGGCATAGTATTGGAGCTAGCAAAGATCTAGGTACAAGTCTCGCCGCCACTGTTTTATGAAAATTATGAACATACTAAACCGTTCATAAAAAAAATGAATCTAATCTACACGTAAGAGGTTATTTTGAAGACTAATTTTTTATGAACAAATAAAACCTTGTTTTGGAGTGCTTAAGTTAAAATTTCAGATGCAAGTCCCAAAGAATGTTGAATAAAAAGTAAGTAATAAGTTATGGGTCCGCAAATGTGTGGATGCATATACAAGACACAACGAGCTTGTGGAAAGAAGTCTTTTTCCACAGAGAAGAAAATACCTTTTTTCTGTGAAGAAGTGACTTATTGAAGAATGTGTGGTTGAAAATGAGTTTGAAGAAAAGTGATATTGAAAAAAATCAAAATTAGGATTAAATGTGCTAAAGCTGATCAAGTAGCTTATTACAATATTGTCAAAATATACTGAATAATACTCAAAAAGACTCTATGCCTCTCGATGTGAGAGGTTCTCTCATTACATAGAACCAAAATCACCCTGCAAGATGGTGACTTTTCCAGCAAACAAATCTTGAAACCTGGGTGCTCATTTTTTGAGTCTTAATCGGACCGAATTGCTCGTTAGAACTTAATAGGCTCTGATACCATGTCAAAATATACTTAATAATACTCAATAAGACTCGATGTCTCTCGATGTGAGAGGTTCTCTCATTATATAGAACCAAAATCACCACTTAATATGGTAGCAATCACTTACAATATTAATACCGATCAAAAAAAAATCACTTACAATATTAATTAATGGTAACATATAATTGAACTATGGTAAAAATAATCTAACTATATATAATACAATTATAATGATAATATAGACGTCAAGCCGTAATCTTCGACGATCTCCGTAATCTTCTACAATCTCATTGACAAATATTACATCTTGCTAATAAATATTTAACTTGAACTTTAAATCTACTGGGTTATTTTCCACTTCCGTTCACAGGGTAAAATTTTGTTATGAGTACGTCCTCACGTAAAGAAACAAATAATCCTTCAGTTGAAGAATATGGTAGAAAGGACAATTTAGATCATGTTGGGAAGCAGAACAAGGACTATTTAATTTTTGGAGCTGAAGAAATACAACCGTCGTGTCAGCTTACTTGCATCAGAAAAGCAATAGGTACATTATAACAACCATCTGAATCTATTAATGATGTGCACATTGAAGGACACAGATTGTGCAGTACATAAATTAACTACCAGATCTTAATCTCTTGAACATGTTTACCTGAAATGGAGACAAATTTTATAGAAGTTTTCAAGTCAAAGACCTTGTACATGCTGAAATTAAACAGGAAAATATACATCAGGAAATTGTGCAAGATTCCGAAAAATAGAATATATAAGAAAATAATTACAGCTGAGTTGGTTGAATCTTCATGCCTATCTTGTGCAGAATACGTAACAACCCTTCCAAACAACCGGGCCACTTCAACAATGCGGACTCAAAGAGTGCATAACCATTGTCTGGTTTACCCCTTCGTATGCATCTGAAATAGTTCAGGGAAGTGATGCATGAGAAAGAGACAGTAAGAACAAAATGAAAAACTTGCAAATGGAAGATGGGGATTTCATAAACTGTCCTTGTGGTTCTGTCTGAAGCATAAACTGAAATAATGACGAGTGAATCATTATTCTTATTATAAAGTAAGCTTCTAGAAACTTCATCAGGATTGATGTTCAGAAACCATATCCTCCTCTAATTAGTCTCTGCATACAACAAGTAACATGAACAAACCCCTTTCCTCTACCAGGACTTGGAAACGGAAATTGCAGAAGCAAATTATTTTTTTGCCAGTCTATTGTACCTCGGCTAAATGCCACAGAAACTACAGATTGTGCGAGAGCAAAGACTATATCGCAGGCATTACCTATCTCAATATCTCTTGACCTCTTCACGAGAAATCGAAACACTATGAAACAATGTCTCTTGGCATCCTGAGTATCATATTCCTCCTGAAAAGAAGTTAGATTAATCAGCCGTCACAACAAAATTAATCAAGATATCTATCCAAAGAATGCCTAGTTAAAGTGATTATATGTGTCACATAATAGCTAAGTACTGGTAACAAGGTCAAAATAGAAATACTATTAGTTAAAGCAAAAACCCAAATAGAATATGGCTAACCATCATAATCACACAACGAAACACATCTACACCTGCTTGCTCCCAATAAACAACAATAAGTAATCAAATAGTGGTTCCAAAAAATAGTTCAGCAATTTCTTCATTATTTATGCTTCAAACGAGATCCAGACCCAAGGGAACAGAAAATCTTCACACTAGAAAAGTAGAGTAACAAGTAACGACCATAGTTACTACTTTGTGCACTGCATAAAATATCAAGGATTGTATCATACATACCCAATATGTTTTTTTGTCATTTTGGATTCATTCTTTGTGCACTTCTTTGCAAATTTGCCAGACACTTGTACTCTAAAGAGCTAAGTTTTGTTTAGAAACTCAGTTGACATGGTATAACTAGGCCTAAATCAATTTGGGTTTTTAGTACTTAGAGAACTTGACTGTTGTTCAATTAAAAGTGCAACTCGATTCCATCACCAAGAGAGTCTCAACGTCTGTAACCTTGAAAATCTTACAAATTCTTCTCTCCTAAACCACTTGCAACCCTCCAAGTTCGATAAATTATTGGAACTCTCCAAAGTTAATTCTTTGTTGAGTAATGCATTACAACACGGGCAGAGCAATAACCATAATCTGAGCACTTCTATTGCCATCTAAGCAAGGACAGAGAGACCAATGTAATGTATAACAGGCATGACTTAGCTAAGAATAAAAATTTTAAACAAGGTAAACACCAAACATTAAAGATATTAAGAAAAATTTTACACATTACAACTTTTCTCTCCTGGTTTTTATGCTTTGAAAACATTATATTATGATCTTAGAATGTGTAAAAGATTAAATAACAAATAGGTAATCATATTTAATAGATTTCAACAAGAAAAGTCAATAATAAGTGTACAATTGAAGAATTTTAAAGAATTTAATCGTGTCAAGGACGTGTCGTGTCATGTCATTTCTTTTTTGAAAAATCACATGTCAACGTATCTCAAATGTGTCAGACACGCTTGTCCGAAATGCATCAGATACACGTGTCCATATCGGTGTCAGTAGCAGGTGTGAATAGGTTTCCTATTACACAAAGGATCGTACTTGTATGAATATGATTGAATTGCATGCAATGTAGCCATTCAGCAAATTATCAACTATCAATTATCTCGTTGTCAATAACATCAAATATATTTTTCTCAAGATATATTGTCAAAGTGTCATTCACTCGTTGATCTTTAATTTTATTACATAGTCAACGCTTCCCAAATTCCTAGAAGAAAATACCTCAAACTAGTAGTAGTAACTGGAAAAATTAATGACAACATCACAAGCACTATCAAGGTTTCAGTTGTTTGAAAAAGAAGTCAGCTCTCCTATTTGAACACACAAATCAATCAGATGTTTAAGTCGAAGTTTTTATTAATATAGTAGTCAGGAGCACCACAAGTCAGCAAAATCTATATATTTTTTATATTGGAACTTTACTTCGTCTTCAGAATGTGAAACACAAATCTGTTCTATGTTATCATGGACTGAGGTTCTCTATCTATGAACACTGAAGAAATTTTGTGTCCCACTCGTGCTCAATGGCAAATCAAATGATGAGAAACAGCAATATGATCTGGTTTTAACAGGAAAACTAGGCAAGAGACTGAACAAGGAAAGGAGAAACCAGAAGTTCAATTAGGAACTAGAGTTCTGTAGATGAGGTAGTGATATGAGAGCATTCTTCAAATCCTGATGGAGAAACTGCCCCCAACGGAGACACTATAGCTCTGTCCCTGCATCTTAGCTTCTCACAGCACGTCCTAAGAAATGAACCTTAAAACTAAGCTATCTGTACATATGATATAGTTTTACATTTAAGTTCACAAACATGGTGGACAAATATGATTTTCAGTCCATTGGTGCAGATGAAGGAGCTACTGGTTTAAAGGGATTTGTCTACTTAGTGCAGACATAAATTCAAAAATCTTTGTGATGTTGCTTTGTTTGATCATTTTCATCTCGGTTTCATTTTTTAAATGCATATTCTGCAGCTGATGGATTAACGCAATGGTTAAAATCAGTAATGTCATGGTTGTTCCCATTTTTATAACAACAATCAATCTGTTATCGGTAGTTAGCCCTAATCTATGAAATGTTATCTTCTTGTTGTCCCCGGTTGAGCACCATTTTTCTTTGCCTATTTCTTCCCAAGAGCAACCAAAAAGCAAAATTGAAATGAACACATAAAACCAACTTCAATGTCTCAATCATCATTTAATACCAGCAAACTGGACCAAAAGCAAAATTGAACCAACTTCACAGCCATCATAGTGGACTCGACGTGATTAACAGCGACAACAAGACCTACACAGTCAACGTTGTCCAAATGGAAGATGACCCAATTGTTATTCCTGTGCAACTTTCCCCAGTAAATCTCAAAATTGTTATTGGCTGTGTCTTTATCAAATAGATGGAGAACTTCTAGGATGTGGATTATGAATCCAGTATTGCACCGGGGATGCCAACTGAAGTAATTAGTTTAAGGATAAACCCTAGGATTTGGGGATGAAGGAGTTCAATCTGTGGATTTCATTAGGAAATTTTTTATTTAGCCCAGTTGAAAAAGTCGTGGTTGAGGGTTTGAGTTGGAATTTAATTATATTGGTGGGACCACTCAGAGAGCCATACAGCTGATACGACGGGCATGAACGGTACAGAGTTTGTTGATCTTGATCCTTATAAATGGAGATAATGAAATTTTAAAAAATAATAATAATATTCACCTATAAGTTGCCCTACTTATGAGTTGAGACATGCTTTAAGAAAATTCACATTTTTATTGTTTTGAGTGCCAATACAATTAAATATAGAAACTATACCAAAATCTACTCAAAATCAAATCATATCCAAACTCGAAGCAATATGCTGCGCGCCGCTTTATTTTATCTATAGTCTCTTGTTATGATCTAGGTCTAGAGTTTCATTGTGCATGTTCAGAGGATGTAGTCACATCAACGAAGCATATTACACAGTGAATTAGCTATAAGATATACAACCAGATGTCTTATTTACACAGGAAAGAAGGGCAAGTATCTCGTGCAATACATAGCTAACCCTATCTTGGTCTGGTTTCAGTTTTCAGAAACCGGATATATTCCTGCTGCACCATCATCCCTCCATTCACCGGATCAAAATGACACCTGTAAAAACTGAAAATGGGGCCAACAGGAAAAGAAACAGAAGATTAGCAGGATTTCAAGAACTTCTAATGTGACATACATAGGTTGTGAATAAATTGTCAGAAGTTCTGTCAAATCTGCTTCTAACGTATTTAACTTGTAGAGCACCTAGAGAAACTAGTGTACATAAATAAAGACACAAGAACAATACGCGTACCTCCCATCCAAGCCTGTGATCATGAGGGTGTTCTGAGAACCAAAGGCTGTGATGAACTGGATACATTCTGGTAAGTGAAACTGAGCAAATGACCATTCTGAGCTGAAATATTTAGGTAAAACCCCTGGAGAAGTTCCCAAAAATGTGAGAATAACCAACCTTTCTGGTGTAAGATAAGGAGGCCCACCTCAAAATAAGTAATATCAGAAAGCAGAATTTTGACTTAATAGCAACCATGTCTCGAGATAAATCATGTAAGCACACTGATACTAGTTAAAAACAATAATTAAGTTGTATACGTGGAAGGTTCAAGTTCCATTCAACCAAGAGGAATCTATCGAAGACATTAATACTCCCTCCAGTCAAAGTAAATGGGACTATTCCCTAATCAAGATGTTCATAAAAAATCGCCACTTACCCAAGCACCAACACCCATCCCACAATCCCCTTGGCTCCTTTGCTAACACCTTCTCATCCTCTTTCCAATAAACCATCTTGTTGAACCTGCATCATTCATGGACCCTACTAGCAAAATCTTGAATACTATTATACACTACTACAATTGGAGTTTCTCAATACCATATCAAAAATTAGATCCTATAGTTCAAGAGATCCAAGAAAAGTATCTACCAGATCTAATTTGCAAAATTTGAGGTCCTATAGCTTCAGTTTTTGAATATTGGGTTAAAGGTCCTTTTCAGTAGCAGCGTGGAGAAATGGTGATATTACCGATTTTGGTAGGTTTTTATTTTAAGTTTTATGATTCTCTGCCTAAAATTTTGAGAATCCGTTGGTCTTGAAGAATGGAATCGATTGGTGATGAGCTTGCATTGTTGTTGACTTCATAATAAGACTTGAATTTGATGGAGATGAGGTGGTTCAAGATGTTGTCAGAGTAGGCAGAGGTCAACCGTTCAAGTCTCATCACCACCCATTTATAAATATTGTGCACGTCAGATCTTCAACAAAAAAGAAAAATGAATCCAACCTGCAAGAGGGAGTGTGTTCAATAATACATAAAACTGTACCAACACCAACAGATTAAGCTTATAAATCAAGCAGTTCAACATGGTTTTGTGATGTTAGATTGATAGGAAAGTCACAAAGGACAGGTGGAAGTGTGGGGAAGAGAGAGAAAGCCGGAAGCTAAATTTTTCTTTTCAGTCTTGATACTAAATCACTTCACTAAGCACAGAGGAAAAATGAAAAGCTTTTTAACCTTGCATAAAAAAACAGATCCAACTAAAATGATCCCATCAACATGAAATAGAGAGTGGATTTCTCTTCCATTGTCATTTCAGATCAAGTTGCCAACAATAATCTTCAAGCCACTCTGTGCAAGCAGTTATTTATAGAAAAATAAATCATATAATCAAATGTATGTCCTACCTTTCATGAAAGATAATGATGAACCGGGGTTAGAGCTGGTGCTTGAGGAAATGAGAGCATCAAGAGAGTTCGAAGAATTCTGGGGAAATAATGCTGGACCTCTAACAACAGCGGATTCAGTTGAACGATCCTCTCCAACCACCCGTACTCTGAGACTGAATATGTGGACAGTACCTTTGTCACTTGACACAGCCAACCACTGAATGTTTGGAGATAGAGCAATACCATAAATGCCAGCTTTGTCCACCCCTCTGCGTACCTGTAGCAAGCAATTGTAATCAAAATAAAAGAGCTTCATTGAGGTGGTCATGACTATGAACAGTCATCCAAATACAGATTAAATCTGGACCTGGTTGAGATAACAAAGAACTAGTAAGAGAAACTGCGCTTAATGCAACCACAGATAGTCAAACTGCATTTCTTGATGAAATCATGCAACTCAGTAACAATTTGTAGATTAGAGATGACAATAAATCTTATGTACTTAGCTACTTCAACGTCCATGTTCTCACATGAGAAAACTAACCAGCAACCACAGGAGTTTGATTATGAAAATATTTTATCTGCACCTCATCCAAAAAAGGTGGCAGAAAATCTTCCAACATGACGACAGTTGGTTTTGTAATAATAAATTATTTTAAAAACTGAAAGCGATGAGAACATGAATTAGTCTATTGCTCTAAGCTTATTCCTTCCAGTTTAATTATTTTAGAGTAATCATCTAGAACTAAGATAAATAAAATTAAATAGGACTTATTTCCAAACAATTCTGAAGAAGTCATCCTTTGTCTAAACGTGATAATTCCAAAATGCCCTTATTTTCCAACATTGGATATTTTATCTTTCAATATACCTCTCTGCAACTTCTGATAATTCCCAACCTGCTTCTTTCTCTCTCACACAAAAATTCACAAACACTCATTAAATTCTCACATATTTCTAGAGATGGTGCAACCCAATGCAATTAAATTAGGCTATGTTTGATAGCCTAGAAAATGGGTGGAAAAGGAAAACCAATTCCAATTCCATGCTTAATTTTGGTGTTTGATTGCCAAAGAATTCCATGGAATTCATTTTCACCCAAATTCTAGGTACAACCATTTAAAGCACATTTTCCACCTTTCATTTTCCCATGATTTTGGTGGGAAAGTGATTTTCCATCTCTTTTTTTTTTACTTTTTGGCAATGGAAACATATTCTAAATCTAATGGTAAAAAAATTTATTCATTTAATTAACAATTTGCAAGGAAAAAAAGTCAAACGAACACAAAAAAATTTAAAAAATTTTTTGTTTAAATTTTTTTTTACTTTTTGACAATCCAAACAAATTTTAATACAGATTGTAAAAATATTTATCCCAAAAAATAAAAATTTACATGAAAAACAAAGCCAAACCGATTAGGTGAAAAATTATACCAATCAAACATCATTAATTACAATTCTCTCTAAAACAAATTCTAAGTAATTCAATTCCCTGCAATTAATTTTCTTTCCGCCCAAATTTCACCCTTGCAATCAAACGCACCCTTAGAGTTGGTCAAGAGTTCTGAACTCATATCTACGCAAAATAGAAAAGAGTAAACAGATCGACCAACTCGACTCAGTGGTCAAGTTAGTAAGCAAATTGGACGTTTGACCAATAGAAATATTATCTTTTAAGCATAAAAATGCATTAGAAGGTAACATTCATCAATTTGGCCATTAAAAGAGGACTATTTTAGAAAAATTGTCCATCGTTTTAATGCCATGTACAGGTACTTCATTTACCTGAAAAAAGCACCTGTTCAAGGAAATAATACAAGCATCATACCTCTTGTAATTGAGTTCCATCCATTGTATTAAAAATTCTTATTAAAGTGCCTCTGACACTAGCAGTAGCCAGAAGAAGCCCATCCATTGTCAAGGTCATGCAAGCAATTTGAGAATCATGAGCATTGATTGATTTGGTCATATTCAGGCCAAAATGTTCGACCCGGACCTGTCCTCGTCGAAGGCCTGGGCATGCCAACACAGATGTATTCAGGTGGTGCGAGAGGTAACAAAGTCCCCTGGGATTCGCCAAAGTCTCTATTTGATGAAGAAGCTTCAGATCCGTGAAATTATAAACATATATCTTGTGCTCAAGAACAACAACTACACAATCCCGTCTTAGTTTAACAGAACGAACCTCGGACCTAAATGAGAATTCAGCAATACACCGGCTCTGATGATCATCCCATATAATTACTTTATTCGGAGGGTATTGGGTATTAATGTTACTACCAACAAGTGCTAAAATATTGCACCTAAACAGCATCTCCACTATCTTAAATCCTCCACTTTTCAGATCACGCCTGAAGGTTTCCTTGAAAGGATCGCAATTATAGATACGAAAACCACAACTAGTGCCTGCAGCAAAGCAACCATAATCCTGATTCCAGGATACAGAGTATAATTCCATTTCACCATTGTCATCTGACTCTGATTCTGGTTGGAAATAAGTGCCAGAAGGTCCAGCCATTGATGACTCATAAACACCAAAATCAGCTGGCGGAAGTAACCCTGGAGTTGTTGAACCAGCCAAATTCATCGGGTGAGTGGACAGTCATCAGCACTGGAGCAACCAAAGCCATAGAAATTTTAGAATGCAAGAGTAGAAATAACTCAAGTCAAACTCCCGGATCGCAAATGTGGGCCAGTATCAACAGATTATATCATCCAAGAATCGAGTAATAAACGCTAAATCAGGAATCAGATAAAATTAAGAATCATTTTGAAGGTGCCAAAACATGTAATAGCAAAAAGAAGTGAAAAAAAAAAAAAGCTGGAACCCAATAAACTCATTATTCTAGAAAAATTATTCAATCATACATGCAATATGTCACCAAAAAATCAAATCAAAGCAATTAAGCAAATCGTCGACATTAGTTTATTATGAACAAAATGCATTAATGAATACTTACAGAGCTTCAATGACTATGGAACTCTCAGAATTTCAGTCGATCAAGGGGCCGTACGTTTTCATCAATAGGCGCTTTTTCCGTGATTTTGGCCATAAAATGTAATCTGACAAATTCATTTAATTTCAGACAAAACCCCAAAAATTCCAGAATATAACTACATATATTATATAGATACACATATAATCTGGAGATCGGAGGGTGTGATACATCACCTGGATGTGAAGAGGGTGAAGAGGAAACTTTCTATAACGAACAATAAATTTTGAAAATTTAGAGAAAAGAAAGAAAATTTTGATGAAGGAAAAGCTAAGGGGAAAATCGAGAGAGAGAGTGTGAGTGAGGAGTTCTAGGATATTTACACGTAATGGAAAAAGAAAGAAGATCTGAGGTGCGGAATATTCCAAACTGACTTTCTATTTAATTTTTAATTTATACTTTTATTTCTGAGTTAAACGTTTCAATAATTGTCCACTTATATCATGTTCAAAGTTTAATCATTAAACTCTAAACTTTAAAATATTTGGTGCTCATTGAAGTTAATCCATTTGCACTCGATCTACCATCGTCAAAAATTCATTACTTTATTAGCTGATGTGGCTAACGAAAATTTCACGCGATAAGTTACGATCATTAAAAAAATATCACTCAACCAAAACAATATTTCATTACTCATCCAACTTATACTTGATCACGATTTACTCATCAAATTTCAAAATTCTTCACAATGATCATCAATCTTTGAGACATTGCACTCCATCCATCATCCACCATCCACCAAATTGCATTCCCTTCGTTGCTAATATATCGACAGAAATCTCACGTGACAAATTATGATTATTAAAAAATTTACAACTCATCAAAATCACCATATGTAAAATACGACTTCCAAATCCCATAAACTTCTTTAAACCATAATAATGTGTCTTCAATTTCAGTTCTAAAAAATTCTAGCCCCCAATTCACTCATCTCATCTACGTATTACTAAATTGTATAATAAGACGGAACTAGTTTATTGAGAAGAATGTGAAAAGTTATTAGTTATAAACTCGTATACCCCAATTGTACCATTTGCTTGATGTTTCTCTAATCTCAATCTTCTATTTTTGCAAGCGAGCATCCAACTATTGGAAGAACGATATGTCATCAAACTCCAGCCAATTGATGAACTAAGAACAACAAACGAACACAACCCAAAGGGTATTCCAGTTATACACCAGCCATGGAAGTTTGATGACATTTTCTTCCTCAAATAGTTGAACATGCACTGCAAATAATGGAAGATTGAAATTAGAGAAACGTCGAGCAAATGGTATAGTCAGGGGATAGGTGTTATATGTAGTAACTTCTAGTATCATTTTCAACAATCGGCTCTGTCTTATTACACAATTTAGTTGAACGTAAATGAAATGAGTGAAATGGGAAGGTAGGAATTTTCACATATAAGTGACCATTAAAAAGCATTTTGAAGTTTGATGAGTAAATTTTTACCAAGTATAAGTTGTATGAGTAATGAAACAATGATTTGGATGAGTTGTAAATTTCTTTTGTGATCGTAACTTGTCCGTGGAATTTTCATTAGCCATGTAAGCAAATAAGATGATGATTTTTTTAGGGTGATGGATGGAATGCAAATGAAAAAAGTTATGATGGCATTGTGAAGTACTTTGAAGTTTAGTGAGTAAATCATGATCATGCTATAAGTTGGTTGATTATTGAAATATTTAACTCCTTTGTTTCTTGAGTTTCTAAAGAAAGTCAAATTTAACCCTTCATCAATTAGGGAATTCGTACGTCATCCTCTAACTTTTAGTATTTTTTTTAATTAATCCTCCAACTATTTGAAACTATAAAATTGATCCTCAAACTATTAAAAAATTCAGATTTTAGGAAATTCTTAAGTCATCCTCCAACTATTAAGAACTAAAACATGATCCTCAAACTACTTAAATTATCAAATTTGACACTTCATCAATTAGGAAATTCTTAACTGATCCTCCAACTATAGAAATTTCAAGTTTGACCCTTCAGCAATTAGGAAAATCATAAGGCATCCTCTAACTTTCCGAAACTTCTCAATTGGCACTAAAACTAGTAGAAAATTCAAACTTGACCCTTCATCAATTAGGAAACTTACAAATCATCCTCTAACTTTTATTAGCTTCTTAACTCATCCTCCAAGTAGTAGTAACTACAAAGTCTATCCTCAAACTATTAGAAAATTCAAATTTAACCCTTCATCAAATAGGAAATTCTTAAGTCATCCTCTAACTTTTTGTAACTTCTTCATTGATCCTTCAAGTATTAGTAATTACAAAATCGATCCTCAAATTATTAGAAAATTAAAATTTAACCCTTCGTCAATTAGGAAATTCTTAAGTCATCCTCCAACTATTGGAAACTACAAATTAATCCCCAACTATTTCAAAATTAAAATTTGGCCCTTCAACAATTTGGAAATTCTAAGTCATCCTCCAACTATTAGGAAATAAAAATGATCCTCAAAGTATTTGGAAACTCAAATTTAACCCTTCAATTGGGAAATACTTAAGTCATTCCCCCTCTATTAGGAACTAAAATATGAGCCTCAAACTATTTGAAAAGTGAAATTTGACCCTTCATCAATTAGGAAATACTTAAGTCATCCTCGAACTTTTTGTACCCTCTTAATTGATTGATCCTCAAACCATTAGAAAATTTAACTATGGCCCTTCATAAATTAGGAAATTTTTAAGCCATCCTCAAACTATGTCAAAATTCAAATTGACCTTTCATCACGTAGGAAATTCGTATATCGTCCTCAAACCTTTCGTAACTTCTTAATTGATCATCCAACTAATAGAATATTCGAATTTGATCCTCCAACAATTACAAAATTCTAAGTAAAGTTAAATAATTAGAAAACTTAATCAAAGTAAATTAAAACATAAAATGTTAATCTAAAAAAAAAAGTAAAAAAATACTCTCTCATTTGTTTTGTTTTTTTTTTTCTTACAAGGTTTAAAGTTCTAACAAAAAAAAAAATCAAATTTAATACTTACAAGGTTTCAGCATAATTGCTGTAGAAGCAGAAACTTGATATCAAACAAAATAAGAAATAAGCTCAGCACTCCAAAATCTCTTCCTTATAATGCAAACAAAATACTAAAACTTCTGTTTAATTTCTTCATTTAAGATATCATACAACAGAAGACATAAAGTACTTAAAAACTTTTTTACAACTCACTTACAACTCGAAAGTAACTAAATACAGTATTGAGCTGATAATGGAAATAACTCTACTCCTAAGACAAAGAAAATGTCTCCTTGTATAGGAGATTCCGAACTTTTCTCCTTACTTCAAATTGAATTGATAAACACAGATTAGAGATCTTCACATGGAGTCCTCCTAGAATTCAACAATCTCTTGTTTTCATTACATCTTCGCACGTTTTCTGCACAAAACACAGGAGACGTTTTCTTTGTCTTAGGAGCAGAATCTTTCCCATTATCAGCTCAGCTTTATATTGGATTAGTTACTTTCGAGTTGTAAAAAATTGTTCCCATTAAAATTTAGGTGTTCTCAGTTGAAATTTTAATGAAATTTAATTAAATTCTTTCAAATTTTGGTATTCTCAATAACTATTAGATTTATAAAAATTTCATTAACAGTGAGATTCTAAAATATTTGTATGGATTTCAAACTTAAAAATACATATAATCAGTTTTTTTGAAATTTCACCATATTTGATGAGAATCTTATGAAATTTGTGAAAATCTGTTCAAATTTACGAAATTCATTAGAATTTCTAATCTTTTAAAATCCATCCAACTGCTTGAAATAACTATACTAATCTTCCAACGGATTTATCTCTTCCAACTAATAGGAATATCTTAATTGATTCTACATCTCTCAGAAAATTTAAATCTAACCCTTCAGCAATAAGGAAATTCATAAATGATCCTCCAACTATTAGGATCTATAAATATAATCCTCCAACTACTAGTAAATACTAATTTGACCCTTCAGCATTTAGGAAACTCTTAATTCATCCTTCAACTGTTTAGTGACTTTTTCATTGACTCTCCACCTTTTTGAACATTCTGATATGACCGTTCGACAATTAAGAAGTTCTTAAGTCATCCTCCAACGATTTAGAACATTTAAATGTATCCTCCAACCATGTAGTATATAACTAAATTCATCCTCGAAATACAAGAAATATCTAATTTGATTTTAAAAGTATATGGAGTGTCTAAGTTTACCCTCGAACTATTTTTGCACATTTCACTTCATCCTCTAACTATTCGAAACATCTATAATAATCCTCCAACTATTAGGAACTATATAACTGGCCTTCCAACTATTAGAAACTTCTACTTTTACCCTTCACCAATTAATTAATTTTTTTTTTTTTTTGAATTGATCCTCAAAGTATTAGGAACTACAGAACTTATCCTCAAACTAATAGGAAATTCTAATTTGATCCTTCAACAATTAGTAAATTCTATGAGTTATCCTCCAATTATTAGGAGCTTCTTAATTGATTCTCCAACTATTTACAAAATCTAACTTCATCCTCAAACTATCTACAACATCTACATTATCCTTCCATTTATTAGGATCTTCTAAATTGATCCTCCATTTATTTGTAATATTTGATTTATTCCTCAAAACTAATAAAAATGGAAAATTGATCCTCCGACTATAAGGATTAATATTTTGATCCTCTCTTCATGGAGATTATCAAAGATGACCCTCGAAAGTCGAAACTATATGGCACATCAAAAATGATTTTCCAACTATTTGGAAATTCTAGTCCGATCCTCTATCTACTAGGAAATTCTTGAGTAATCCTCCAACTATAGGAACTTCAAATTTGATCCTTCAAATATGTATGGCAACTAGATTTGTCCTCAAATTATTTGAACATCTATCAACGTGTACAAGATACCACCAAGTATTTGAAAAATTGACCCTCTATCTATTGGTAACCTCGAAATTGATCCTCCAACTATTAGAAACTTTTGGTTTCATCCTCCGAGTCTTAGAAAATACTAAATGGATCTTCCAAGTACTATGAACTCCTAATTTGATCCATAAATTATTAGGAACATCTAAATTTATCATCTATTTGATAGGAACATCAAAGTTGACCCTCCAACCATTTTGGGCATCGAAATCATCCTCCAAATATTTGGAACTTCCAATTTGATCCTCCAATTATTACATGATATCTGATTTGATCCTCCAACTACATAGGACAACTAAATTGATCTTTCAATTATTTATAGTATCTGATTTGGGTTAAAGCTAGAGAAAAACGAAGATAACATATTATAAATACCCTAACCAAAACGACGAGTCGTCTTGATAGGCGAAAGGCGACTTCGTTTTGGTGCAAAACGTTACCGTTTTTGTTGATCTTTCAATTATTTATATATCTTGAGTTAAGGTCAAAATCGCAAGAAAGTGAAGATAACACATTATAAATATCCTAAGCAAAAAAGACGTCATAGTCTTGACAAGCACAAGACAACTTTGTATAAATGCGAAATGATGTCATTTTCAGTCCTAAAAGAAAACAGCACCCTTTTGACAAAGAAAAAAATAAATATAAAAATAAAATGACGACACAATGAGACGTCGACTATAGGTTAGACTTAATTATTGTAAAAATGATTTAAAAATTTCATAATGTTATCTGAAAAATATTTCCATTCAATGTGTATTGTTTGATAGTTCAAGAACAAATCATGCTGAAAATATATCGAGTCGATACATTTTATACAAAAAATCCATAATGTTATCTGGAGAATATTTCCATTCAACGTGTATTGTTTGATAGTTCAAGAAGAGATCATTCAAAAAATATATCGAGTAGATACATTTTATACAAAAATTCCATAATGTTATCTTGGAAATATTTCTATTCAACATGTATTGTTTGATGGTTCATGAAGTGATCATTTAGCAAATATATCTGAGTAGATATATTATATTAAAAAATTCCATAATGTTATCTAGAAAATATTTCTATTCAACATGTATTGTTCGATAGTTCAAAAAGAGATCATTCGGAAAAGAATTTAGTCATTTGTACATTTTGGCTTATCCAACCCCACCTCCCCCCTCACATGGAGGTCGGGTCCCACGTCCAATAAATACGTGAGACCGACCTCCATGTAAGAGGGAAGGTGAGATCGAGTAAACCAAAAGGTAAGCCAAAGAATGCATGCAGCAAAATCCGATGTAAAAAATATCGAGTAGATACATTTTACACGCATTGAAAATTCATCTCGTACAAAATATTTAATTCCTTTTTAAGTTACAACAAGTGAATTAAGATCAATTTATTAATGACGTCACACTATAAGAGTGACAACTGAAACACTGTTGCTCATGTTTAAGCTTCATCCTTTAAATCTGATTTTCTTCTCAAACTCATTTTCAACTCCATTATTTTAATAAAATAATTTCGCACGTAAATTCAAAGTTTTTCCCTACTTTTTAATCACATTCTCAGAAAAATTACAAAAATAAAAAATAAAATCAGTTTTTACACAATCTAATCTCAAAAAAGGGCTCAAATAGGGGCTTTATATATAGTCTTGTACAGTGTTGTCTAGCAAACCAGAACTGCCCAATCTTGTTAAAGCAGAGGCATATTAGGAACAATTTAATTCTCAGATTGGAAAAATGGAAAGCAGTAACCACAACATGTGACTTTAGTATTTCCATTTTCCAACAGAAAGATAAGCAAACATTTACAAGAAATGCTTCCAGTTTACATTACAGTTAACCTCCATGAAATTAAAACAGCACAACACATTTTGCAACATTTAGTACATGCTCCATAGACATACTGGACAGTAGAACAGGATTTTAAAATATTTTTCTTTCTTAATACTATCCAAGTTTTATCCAAACAGCCATACCCAGACGTACCGTAACGGTTCAACCCCTCCATTCATCCTTTCTCTTTCTTATCTCCCTCATGGCTTCCACTGGAGACTTGCACCCTACCTTCTCCTGCACAATCAAGTTTTCCCAGTCAATTTCAGGCATAGAAAGGGCATGTAATTTATTGAATTCAAGATAACGTCCAGTAGCATGCTTATCAATTAATTCAATAAGAAACAGGAGTTAGACTCCATTTTGTTGGTCCCATTCAATCTAATCCAATTCAATTGTTTACTTAATCATTGAGTTCACGTTCAACCAAACTAAATTTGAGAATTTCAAGTAGATGAGTTCAGATTCTTGAGAAAGTTGTTCATTCGGCTAATCATCACAGATAATCCCATGTATATTAAACTATTCCATGAAATTCAAAGCATTTTGAAAGAAAGAAATTTCTCCTTCCTTTTTCATTTCAATATACAAATTATTTCATTTTTATCAATCGACCTTTTCTATAATCTGTTTTGTCCTTAACATTAATAACCCGGGATTGGTTTTCTTAATAATGATAGCTGGCCAATTTCTATCTAAGAGGCAAAATTTCAAAAGATTCAAGACAGATGGAAATGAACAAAATTATACACAATGGTAGAAGAATCAAATGAGCTCTCCTAATTAACAGTAGTATGATACCTGAACCTCTGGTAGATCAACGCGCATGAATGGGTTAGTTTCCAGTTCTTCCTCAATAGTCGAGGGAATAGTAGGAAGCCCACTTGCTCTCTTCTGCTGAGCCCATGATAATTTTTGGGATAACCTCACATTATCGGGTTCCACTGTCGAAGAAAATAGCAAGTTCTTCACCGAGTACTGGATGCAATTAAATGCAAGTCAGAATCTAGAAAAGAAGTGGACAATCACATAAATAGTACATAAAAATGCTAATTTTTTGTCCATCAATCAGAGATAAGTTCCAAGGTGAAGATCAGAACCAGCCAGAAGCAAAACCAGTAGGCAGGCCAAGGAAAGTCATTATAGGTTTCTTTAATGAGAGAGAGAGAGAGAAACTGCTGACCAATTCGAGATTTCAGGGAAAAAAAGCCAAAGTAAAAAATAACACTCCCCGAATGAAAAAGTAATGTAGAAAAGTAAGTTTGGAGCAATGTGTACAAAACTGGCCTGGGCATCAGCTTGGAGAAGACAAAAGGATCACACCAGGTTGAACCAGTGGGGGGAAAAAAAAGGGAAAAACAAAATTTTGAGGTCAATTAGTGAACCCACCACACCACATATGCATGTGAAAATACATTACCTCATGACCACAAAAAACTCGAGTTGGCTTTGGTAAAGAACCCAAGGTCACACATAGCGAGTGATACATCTGTTCTGCAGTGCCTTCAAAAAACTTACCACAACCAGCAATGAACTAAAACGATGACAAGCAGAAGAAAAGAATTAATCATAATCCATCTCTAGGACAATCCAATGTCACTAGCTAGAAAGGGAACAGATCGAAGAAAATACATATAATTAAAATCTACTTCAATTGAAAAGGCAAAGGGAGCAATTATAAGAAGAAGTAATCTAACAAAAGTAAAGAAGCTTAAGAACTTAAAAATTTCTTCCAAGACAAGTTAGCTAACAATGAATGCCTGACTGTCCTTCAAGTCAAAACAAATTAAGGATCTGTCTGAGTTCTTTGCTACACATGGTTTTCACAACAAGAATCCATCCATAAACAAAACGAAAACAAAAAATTTCCCGTCAAGCATTTAACAAAAGGCTTGCATATTCATGACATATAGGTCTCATAATAGTTGAGTACTGTAAAAACAAACAAAAAGTAATATTTTACAGCAGCTACTACTACCCAAAGGCCGTCCAACAAAAATCTAATCAACAAATATCTCTCCGGGTCAATTTGAATCAACCGTATGGAACACAAACGAAAAATAATAGTAATATCTCCAGAATACGAAACAAATCTTCACTAACCAATGTGTCTCCAGTGAAGACAGCAGGATCCTCCTCTTCTTTACCCGTCAGGTAGTAACTAATATGACCTTTTGTATGACTGATCAACGATTAAAGAAACAGAATTACAAAGTGAGACAGACCATAAAATAGTAATATAGTCAGCCAATAGTCTGAACACTATATATAATCACCACAACTAACTACTAAAAATAAATAATATTGTGTAAACATTCAAATACTTCTTAAAATATCGAGCCAGGGAAAAAATATCTAGGGTCCTTGAGCTATGAAGTACTGAACATGCTCAAAATTAAATATTAAAACAAAAATCAAAAGAATACAGTTATACAGTACAAAAAGAGGTGGACAATACCGGATTGGTGATGCAAAATCTATAGCAGAAACAAGGTAAAAAGGTGTATGGTTATCAAATATGAATGACTACATGTGGTGATTGACGTAATTCTGCAGATGTGAAAGTCAACATCGCACAATCAAAAAATGCAGCAGTAACTTTAACAAAAAGATATGTAGCCTCTTCAACGTGAACTAAGATCAATTAACAACATCCTTTTAGGCTTTAGCCATACAATTGTTGGTTCCGAGATGTATAATATGCGGAAAAGGATTTTTGTATGTGATAAATGAAAATGATATGGTTAACCCACAAGAGCATAATTAAACCACAATATTTATAGTGCAAAGTGTAGTATATAAACCACACTTTAGAAATAACACCAAAAAGAAGAAGAAACAATATGAAAACGGCAATTCGAGATAAGTGATGACACTTTCTTCTTAAAACAATATTGTCCCGCAACGGTACTTACGGTTCACCGCACTTGTCTCCCAAGATACAACGGATTCAATCTTATGGTAGCAGCACTTTAAACCACAAGATAACGGCAAACTTCAATAGATTTTCCTCTCTACAAAGGAACAACTTTTGGAATGAATTTGGGAAAGTTTTGGCAAGATATGTTATGTTTGATGCACAAATGATATGATATGTAAAATGGACATCCAAAGGGTCCTATATATAAAGGATGATCGGGTGTGGATGAAGTATTGTGAGCCAAAACTTAAAAGATGCGGGATTCGATTTTCGCCCGCTGTTCGCTCGCTTTCTCGCTAGAGCGGCACTTACAAAGAGTTGGTCGCTCGCTCTTCGCTTGACGTCGCTCAAGCGAACAGTTTTATCTAGGTTTCATCCATTTTCCTTCCATCTTTGAATCATAATTTCTCATTTATCCGAAATTGATTTCGAGGCGCTAAATACAACACACACGAAAATCGAAATACCCTTTCAAGAGCGTTGCTCCCGATCCCCCACGAGGGGCGCTGCCCCCTCTACCCCCGCGACCTGACTGTTTTGAAGCGGCAAACCATTTGCATAAACAAACCAAATCTAAGTATTTGGCCGAAATTGTCATGAAGTCACACTTTCCAATGTTTGTTTTCGATTCTTAACCAACTTTCCTCAAGTTTTAAACCAATTTCCAACAAATTACTAAGGGAGCATCCAATCAATTAATGCAAAACCTACAAGTTTCCACAGATGCACACTCTGTAGCATAAAATAGAAAAATATCATTCAAGAACATAAGTTATACAGCTCATACCAGGGTGTGTGAAGACACAATATGTTGATTTCAGCCCCGAGTGATATTTTGTCACCATTTTCAACTTTATTAGTGCATCCCTGTACATTATCAATAGAACCTCCATAAACCTTGATATCAGGCACCAACTGCCTTAACTTCTCATTGCCACCAGCATGATCCCTGCCATACATAAAACATATCCTTAACCATATATACAGATATATGCAGCCAAGGCCCTCTTTCTCTAGATCATTACAGCTTACTTGAGCAGAAAAATTTCTCTTCAGATATTTACAGCTTACTTAAGCAGAAACCTTTTTCTTTAGATTTTTACAGCATATTGTCTGCAGAAAACTGATCTGATTGCTTCAAAACTTTCAGTTAAATATTCATATTAAATTTCTAAAGAAAGGGATAACATAAACTAAAAACTAACTAACTAACCAGTCCCTTCACTACAAAACTAAGTATAATTAATCATCAATATCAACAAATAAACAAAAGGGGAAAAATCTATTGAAAAAGAAACTAACCAGTGATGGTGAGTGGTGAGGACAAGCTTAAGGTCAACTCCATTTTCTTGAGCAACCCGTAGAATACTGTGAGGCTCCACTGGGTCCACTACTGCTGCTTCTTTTGTAGCCTCATCAATAATCCTAGCCAAAATAATCACGAAAAAAATCCAACAAAAGATCAAATTAATTTCCCTAAGACTTCTGCTTCTTTTATAGCCTCATCTATGATCCTATTAAAAAAAAAATCACAAAAAAGACCGATCAAACGGTCAGATTTATTGCTCAAGCACTAGACATTCACTAAAACTACTGCTTATTTTGTAGATTCGTACATAATTCTATCACAGAATATACAAAAAAAAAGATATAATAAATGACCAACTCAATTTCTCCAACGCTTCAAATACGCGAAAATTCAATGAATTTTAGGAAGCATACATGTAGGCGTAGTTGTCTTCTAAGCATGGGATGTGAAGGATCTGCATATCGTTCCGTCGTTGAAGAAGAAGGCGGTTCTATGCTGCGTCGTTTTGGTGCTTATCGTTCGCCGTGAAATGAAACGTGGCAGAAAGCTCTGGAATTGACGCGGGGTAAGTACCGTGTGTTTGGTTACGAGTTCAGTGCTGTCCGGGGATAGGAATATGATTACTCAAAACTGGTTTTAATTAAATTGCTTTATTTTTTTTTACTACTCTCTTTCTTTTTAACTCCATTTGATGCTTTGATTTATATTTGCGCTAATTTGATACAAATATAGGAATGAGATAAGTTATTTGTACATTTCGCACTTACGCTTTCTCTTATCCGATCTCATCTGTCTCCTCACATGAGGAGCGAAAATATTAAATTTAATGGAGTGAAATCCGACCTCCATGTGAGTGCTCGGGTGGGACCGTGTCAACCAAAGGGTAATCGAGCAGGTATGAGTAGCATGATTGTATTGGAATTTTCTAGGAGCTCTTTAGTGGGTTTTCGATGAATAGAGAAAGCAAGAAAGGGCATTAGAAATCTCGATCAATTTGGTGAGTTCTTGCTATTGAATTTTTTCGGCTCTATTTTTTTTATTCGGTTTCATTTCTTGATTATTTTTGCAGTATTTTTAAGAAATTCTTTGTATCTAATTAATTTTGCATAGATGGGGAACGGAGAAGAAATTTTTGCACGTTTTTCTTTAACTATCTTTTGAATTTTGGATATTCGAAAGCAGAAATGAGAGATGACATGTATTCCATAGGAATTAACTATTTTTATCCCTTGTTTTTGTCGAATAAATGATTGAAAAATTAAAAGAAAAATGGAATTCATGGTAGGAAAGATAGAGGTTGTCCAATAGAAGGCAAGATATTTAATATAAATAAAAATAGCGAGTATTTCTTTTTCAAATTTGAGCATGTATATAATAATAATTTGATAAAAAAAATAGTAAAATTCACTTTGAAGCACCTGTTTTTTCAACTATACATTCTCCCATAAAATAACATTACATGTAAATTAAAAAAAATTATTTTTTAATAACACGTTATTCAAAAAATAATTATTCCAAATACATTTTCCCTCAAAAATCTCATTTTAGGGCAAAGTAACTTCTTATTTTCAAATATATATATAAATGTTACTCTTTTTTACTTTTAAGTCAAATAAATTATATTTAAAATATCAAGTTTTACGTTACTTCTAACTTATTAAAATATTAGACAATATTTATTTATATTTAACACTTTGAAAGTATCCACAAATAAATGTTCCATTAAAATTGAACATTTTAACATGGTTAAAGAATTATGTGTTTATCCCGCATAGGCCACGTCTAAAAAATGGGGGAAAAAAAGTAAAATAAATAAAAATAAATATATATATATATATATATATATATATATATATAATATCAAGATTTTGAAAACTGTTTTTGTAAATGTTTTGTAAAAAGATTTTATGCTTCATACTGGGTATATGATAAAAGCATGTCTTAATTTTATGTTTTTAAAAGCTGTTTTAAAATCAGTCCTGAGTGACCTCCCAGAAAGCGTAAAGGCCCAGTGGAGAGGCTAAGAAGCGCTATAGAGGAGAGAAAGGGATACTGTTTTAAAATCGTTTTGTAAGGAATTATCTGAAAAGTCCTGTCCTTATAAAATGGAAGTTAAGCCAAAGTTCATATATCCCAGATGGCATGATTTTATCATTTCAAAATGATTTTGAAAAATAGTTTTGAAAGTGTTATAAAAAATGATTTTTTTTTTTTTTTTTTTTTTTTTTTTTTTTTTTTTTTTTTTTAAATCACATTCAAAGATATTAAAAGAAAAGTTTTGATATTATAAGAATACTCTGGGTTACATTCAGTATTCTTTATAACACTTTCAAAACTATTTTTCAAAATCATTTTGAAATGATAAAATCATGCCATCTGGGATATATGAACTTTGGCTTAACTTCCATTTTATAAGGACAGGACTTTTCAGACAATTCCTTACAAAACGATTTTAAAACAGTATCCCTTTCTCTCCTCTATAGCGCTTCTTAGCCTCTCCACTGGGCCTTTACGCTTTCTGGGAGGTCACTCAGGACTGATTTTAAAACAGCTTTTAAAAACTTAAAATTAAGACATGCTTTTATCATATACCCAGTATGAAGCATAAAATCTTTTTACAAAACATTTACAAAAACAGTTTTCAAAATCTTGATATTATATTCAAAATCTCTAAATTTATTATTATGAAAAGAAAAACTATAAATTATTTTATCTACTTCTATTCTATGAATTTTAAAAAACATAAAATTCTAAATTATTACCTTTGTAACGTATGCTAAATTCCCAAATAAACCGTTACCAATATGAGGGGGGGTCCTGAAAAACAAGGATATTTTGTTTGACAGAATTGGAAGGCGGTTGAAACAACTGATAAAAATCCTACTCAGTACTCTCCTTAACTATATATTCTTTATTTTTTCATAACATAATATCCCTTTTATGACTTTTTTTTTTTTTTTTTTTTTTTTTAAATCACATTCAAAGATATTAAAAGAAAAGTTTTGATATTATAAGAATACTCTGGGTTACATTCAGTATTCTTTATAACACTTTCAAAACTATTTTTCAAAATCATTTTGAAATGATAAAATCATGCCATCTGGGATATATGAACTTTGGCTTAACTTCCATTTTATAAGGACAGGACTTTTCAGACAATTCCTTACAAAACGATTTTAAAACAGTATCCCTTTCTCTCCTCTATAGCGCTTCTTAGCCTCTCCACTGGGCCTTTACGCTTTCTGGGAGGTCACTCAGGACTGATTTTAAAACAGCTTTTAAAAACTTAAAATTAAGACATGCTTTTATCATATACCCAGTATGAAGCATAAAATCTTTTTACAAAACATTTACAAAAACAGTTTTCAAAATCTTGATATTATATTCTAGCCAGGGTTGCATTCGGCATTGAATATAACACTATTCAAAATTTCTTCAACTTTTAAAAAACAAATTATAAACATTTGTTCTTTATAGGATCTGGAACTAATATTAATTATTAGATCCATTCCTTAGAACATTCAAACCAAACTATACAAAAACTTAAAAATATTTTTGTGGGATATTACATTACTGAAAGATAAAAGAAAGCTAAGGATTTCCCTTTCGGGAAAGGAAAGAAATTAAAACATCTTTGAGAGGAAACTTGATATTCTATTTCTATATCAGAACTCTATATATTTACAAATGAATTTGGTTCTCCTTTTATAGATGGAGAAACCGTGTTTCTACAGCAAAAGAATCTTTTGCTTTACAAAAATTCAAAAAGAAAACAGTAAAATCTGTCTAACTTTTACAAAAGTAAACAGTATTCTATCCTATCTTTTCTTTTAAAAAGTAAAGGCATCTTTTTCTAATCTTCATACACGTGTCTTCATCTTGTCTTTCTTTCTAATTGGGAATCTCGCTGTCTTCTACTATATCTTATCTTCTTTTGTCTTTTTCATCTAGTGGCATAATTATGCTCTCCAATTGTATCGAGTGAGTCTCCACCTTCAGAGAGTTGGTCTGGATTATCTTCTTCTGAACTATTATTGGATCTGATTATAATATTTCTTCCTTTATTTTTCTTTTTTATCAGCAACTTCTTCTTTTTCCTTGTATTTCTTTGTTTAACTTGTTGCTGAAAGTCATCAATTCTACCGAGCATTTCTTTAAGTCTTTGAATATCTGACTGAGAAATCTGGTTTGGATCTTGAGCATCTTGATAATCTGACTCTATAACTATTGGTTTTTTCTGCTTTAAGTCTAAAGGACTTATTAATCTAGTAGCAGAAGTACCAGTCTGCTGTGTCTGGTCTTGAAGATCTGTAACAGGATTAACAGCCTGTTGAGTCTGTCTAGTAGGAGAATCAACAGTCTCCTGAGTCTGTTGAACTTTTGGCAAGTTCATAGCCATCAACGGATTTGATAAGTCTTTACCAGTTTCCGTTTGAACTGGACTAGCTATAGATTTCTGTGGCTCTATAGTACCTTGGCTAAAATCTGGATTTGAAATTTTTAATCTAATAATTTCTCTTTCTAAATCAGAAATCTTCTGTTGTAAAATCAGCTTTTCTTGCTGAAGTTTCTGATTAGATTCATTTAAAATTTTAAAATTCTTATTCATATTTTCACAATTTGAACAAAATTTTGAAGAAAAGTCTAATGGATCATCTGAAACATTCTTTAAAGAAGGTGCAGTAAAATAATTTATTCCTAAATACTTTCTACACTCATCTAAAGCTTCTGAAATAGAATAAAATCCTTTATAAAGAGGATTTGGAAAATTCTTAATACAGTCTGCTACTTCTAACCAAGTATGATAAACACCTGGCAATCTACCTTGCAAAACTACATAGCATTTAAACTTCTTATGATCTTTATTAAAATATTCTGATAATGAATTTAAACATGCTAAAAAATATTTTTGATCTTTAGGATTCCTGTTATAAGAAATCCATAAATTATCTAAAATACATTTTTCTGCTTTACTAACTGAAATATGAGGTAATAATTTAAAACTAATATTACTATTGGGAAAACAAGCTAATTCTGTATTACCAAATCTCAGTTTATCAAAAGTCTGTGCTATATTAGTCTGAGTCTGAGAAGAAGAACTGGGAGTGCTTTGCAGCATTCCTGGCCTTGGGCCTCTTGGTCTCTGCATCTGTAATAAAATATCAGTCATATTCTTTATTCTTAATAATTCTACTAAGAATATCTGCTATTTTATTATCACTACCTTTGATATGTTCAAAATTAAAAGCTATTCCTGTATTTGTAATCCTATCTATAAAATTTAGCCATCTTCTTCTATTACTTCTTCTATTTTCTAATTTTAATTTACTTACAAAACTAACTATGGCTTCATAATCAGTTCTAATAGTAATTTCTTTTTTAGAAATAATAAACAACTCAAAAGAATCTATTGCATAAATAATTGCTAATAATTCTAAATCTATACTACTAGAATTTATTTTTTCTTTATAATTACCACTATTATATCTAACTATCTTTTCAGTTTCTTTGTCTGAATATTTATTGGGTTTTGTAATTAAAATTGCTCCCCAACCTGTAATACTACCATCTGTCTCTATTATTAAATAATCTGTATCAAGTGGCATAGCTAATTTAGGTAATTCTCTTAACTTTTCTTTAATTTTTTGAACTAATTTAATATCTTCTATATTAAAATATTTTTGTCCTTTTGGAGAAGTCTTACCATATAATGGTCCTGCAATTTTTTCCTAAATTTTTTATAAATGGTCTTGCATAATTTACTAATCCTAAAAATTTCTGTAACTGTTTTAAATCTTCTAATTTATCAGGAAATTCTAAGGCTTTTTGGGCTATATGAGGTTGTAATTCTATTTGCCCTCTTCCTATATTTACTCCTAGAAATTCTATATATTCTTTAAATAAAAACATTTTCTTTTTATTTATAATTAAACCATGTCTAATAAATTCTGAGAATAAAATCTGTAAATGTCCTCTATGCTCTCTTCTATTTTTGCTAAAGACTAAAATATCATCTATATAAGTAATAATAAAATTACTATGCTTACTAAATATACTATCCATTTTTTCTCTGAAATATACTAGGAGCATTCTTAATTCCAAATGGCATTACTAACCATTCAAAATGTCCTTCTGGACAAGTAAAAGCTGTCCATATTATTGAGTCTGGATGCATCTTTACTTGCCAAAAACCTGATTTTAAATCAAACTTACTAAATATATTACATCCTTGTATTTTATTTATTAATACTGTCTTATCTGGAATATTATATGCATCTTCTATAGTATTGTCATTTAATCTTTTATAATTTATTACCATTCTACTTTTCCCTCTAACTATTTCTGAGTGTTTTCTTACTATAAATGCTGCTGATCTATGTGGACTGTCTGATTTTCTTATTACTCCTAATTTTAATAAATCTGTAATATGCATTTTTAAATCTTCAATGTCTTGATTAGTAGCTTCTATGTTCTTAGTTTTTATTATATATTCTGGATTCTTAATTTTTAACTCACAATATATTTTATCTTTTTCCCAAAACTTTAGAACATTTTCTCCTAATATTTCTAATTTTTCTAGTTTACTAATCATATTTTCTATATCTTGTTCTGTAACTAACAAATCATATACTCTTTCTATTTCCACAAATTCTAATCTTAAATTTTCTTCTTCTTTAATTGGCTCATAATAATTTTCTAATCCTAATTCTACTTCATCATATTCTGGCTCATAATAATTTTCTAATCCTAATTCTACTTCATCATATTCTTCTTCATTTTCTTCTCTTAACTGACATTCTTTTTCTTTACTACACTCACATTCTTTTTCATTGCTTTTTATAGTTCCACCACACTTCTCAGCGAACTCTGATGGAATGTTCTTACTATAATTAGGAGCACAAATTGTAAATTTTTGTAGTTGCATAAAATCTTTACTAATCATTATACTACCATTATCTTTTAATAAAAAACTTAATCCTAATATTAAGTCTGTATTTAAAGATAAATTTCTTACCCATACTGAATCTTTTGGTAAACTATATTCTGTACTTTTACCACAATTAGTTTCAAAACTAATTTTTGCTGGTCTTAATATATTTTGATAACTATAAAAATTACCATCCATCTGTTGTGCTTCTATTGGGTCTTTTGCTTTTATTATATACTTATCTGGAATAACTCTTTTATTTATTATACAATGACTACATCCTGAGTCTATTAATCCTAAACAAACTATTTCATAGTTTTCTATTCTAACATAACATTTTACTTTAATACTTTTTAATTTTTCTGAATTACAGAAAACCTGAACTAATTCTGGTTCTGGAATTATCTCATGATTTTTTCCCTTATTATTAGGTTCTAAAAATTCTATTTTTTGTAATATATATCTTTGCATATCTTCTAAATTTTCAATTCTTTTTCTAAGAATCTTAATTTCTGATAATTCTATTTGAATTATTTCTGTCTGTTTATTTTCTTCAGGTTCTATTAATTCTTTTTGAATTAAGCATTTTTTACATGCTTCCTTATAACAATTATTACATTTAAGTCTTACATTTTTACTAGGATACCATCTACATATATAACATGCTATACTATCTGATCCTAAATCTTTTACCCAATTATGTTTACAATCTAACTCAAATTCTATATTCATAAATTCTATATCTTCATCTGTTTCTGAAGAATTTTGAATATTAGAAAATTCTTGAATAAAATTTTCATAATCTGAATGTTCTTCTAAATTAATCTGATTATCTAAATCTTCTATAGATATTATGCTATAAATTGATTCTTTATCAGAAATATATTCATCTATTTCTAATAAATCTTCATTAGTACATTCTATTAACGTACTTCTCTTATCATTATTATTTAATTTTTTAGGACAAGTCTTTGCTAAATGATCTGCTCCTCCACATACATAACAATTTAACTTATTAGGATAATTTCTTTCTGGCTTAAATTTCCTAACATGTCTATTTTCATCTAAATAAGGTTTTCTCCTATTAGACTTTCTAAGATAATATCTTTTCTTAATAGGTCTTTTATATTGATATTTCTTTTTATATTTTATATTTTTCTCTTTAAACTTATTACCATAAGTCTGAGGAGTAAAAATATCTTTACAAAATTTATAATCAGTCTTTTTAAGTTGATTCTGAATTTGTAATTCTACACATTTTTCTTCTAAACATTTCATTATAAACTGTGTTCTATGTCCTATACTCCATAAATAATCTGGTCTATTTTGAGTTAAAATCTCATTCCATTTCTTTGTTATTTCTAATCCTAATGGTCCTGGTAATTTATGGAATAATTTATTTCCTAATTCTTGATTAAAAGTATTACCTGAAATAGAAACTAAATAATGATATTCATTTAAAAATTGTTTAACTTCTCTACCTTTTGTCCATCTATTTATACTAAGTTGTTCTAAATCTCTAATGGCTTTCTGTTGTAATACAGTATGTCCTATATTTGGGTCTGCTCCTGTCAATAATTCATGAATTTTAAAAACAAAATTATATGGATTATTACCTAGGGCTACTAAAGCTTCAAAATCTTCTTGTTTATCTTTTTTAAATGCTTCCCAAGTTGACTTGGCACTTTCTCCTAAAAATGTTTCTAAATACCTATACATTTCTACTGTATCCATATTAACACTATGAGCTAGTCTTATGTAATTACCTATTACTGTATTTTTCCATACTTCTATTACATTATTCCACGTCTGTGGATCATGTGCTGTAATATTTAAAATCTGTGGCTTATGAGGAGTCTGAAATTCTATAACTGGTTCTAAAGGCCTAAGTTTTCCTCTAGAAACATAACTTTGTCCTTTATCTTCATATTGACTAAAAGCTTTTCTAGGTGGATATCCTAAACTATAATTATATGTTTCTGGTTCTGGTTTCATTTCTTCATCTGCTAATTCTTTATAATTACTAACTTCTGAAATTTCTGTCTTATTATCTATTTCATCTATATTTTCACCTACTCTTATATTCTTATTATTATCATAATATAAATATTCTTTTTCTCCTATTTGTTTACTTAAAAACAAATGATCTTCTAATTTTAATAATTCTGTTGGAGATAAGTTCATTTCTAATTCTTTAGGATATATAATTCTATCTTCTATTTCTGTTTCTACGGCATTCATAAATGGTTAAAGAATTATGTGTTTATCCCGCATAGGCCACGTCTAAAAAATGGGGGAAAAAAAGTAAAATAAATAAAAATAAATATATATATATATATATATATACAATTTATGTCTTATTGGACAATTAAGTGTTGTAATTTAGTTTAAAGAAATCAAAATTTTAGTTAAATTATAACTTGGGAAAAGTGACTCGATGTCAACTTTGATCAAATATTCGGACTTGATCTGATGGTTGAATTACGAAAGTAAATAAACTAACTTATTCTACACCAAACCAATTCCGGATGAATGAGAAATTAATGTCTAAAATTGGAAGAAAAGAGGAAAGTTGGTTGGAAATCTCAGTCACATCATCGCTCGTTGGGCGCTGGCCAATCGCTCAAGTGACGGTGCTATTGCTAGAGCAACGGTCCAGTGAAAAGCGAGCAACGTATTCACTATTTCTAAGGCTCAAGCAAGGCTTTGGCGAAAAGCTAGCGAAGGCAAGTGCTGCTACCCTTGGAAAATGTTGCTGAGTTTTGTGGCACGTTTCTTCACTTGCAACTTTTTCTCCTCTATATATAGATCCATTTGGACGTCCTTTTCTTCACACCAATGATATGCAATCATTATCATACATTCTCTCTTCTTCCTTGACCAAAATTTCTGCAAAAGTTGCTTAATATTTCTAGTTTTCTTCACTTTGCATAAAAGAGTTCATATACTGAAATTTTGGTTCGTTGTGCTTGTGTTTTGGAGTGCTACAAATACAAAATGGTTGTCGTTGTATCATAAGAGTTGATTGTCATAAACTGTAGGGACCGTTGCGAGGTAAATTCGATTTAAGGACAAAATATTCAACACTTGCCTCGACTTGGATTTTTTTGCGAATTTTCCATTGGAGTTCCATTCTTTCTATCTTGTTATTCTCTTGTTTTCTTGTCGTTACTTCGTCCATTTGTAGACAAGGTTTGGTAAACTTTTTTCTAGGTTTTGACGTCTCTCTACACAAATTTCTCCAAGAATCTTAAGTCGAATTTGCATTAAAGTGACATTTTCCTCTTTCGGTTAAACTATCTATTGGTTTAACTTCTTCTACCTTTTCTTTTGGTTGATCTTCTGTTTTGCGTAAACAGAAATGAATTCGATTTTCAACACTGACTCTACTTCGAATGACAATTCAAATATGGGAACTTCGGAATGAACTATTCCTACTGGTATAATTCTTCCGGTTGTGGCTGCCCCTACAATCGTTCATGCAAACTCTGTTCCACATGGGAAAAATTGGAGAAATTCATTTGGCTAACTTTAAGAGATAGCAACAAAAAAATGTTGTCATATCTCACAACCCTCAACTTGGCGAAATTCTTAAATGAAAATGCTCCCGTCATTCAAGAAGGGGAAAACAACAGGACATCGCGACTGCTTTGAATGCCTGGAAACATTTAGACTTTTTATGTAAGAATTATATTCTGAATGGCTTGGACAATACATTATACAACGTGTACAGTTCTAAGAAATTTGCAAAGGATCTATGAGAGTCCTTGGAAAATAAATACAAGACTAAAGACGTTGAAATGGAAAAGCTCTTGGACTACAAAATGGTAGACTCGAAGAAGGTCATCAGTCAAGTGCAAGAGTTCTAAGTGAATCATTCCAAGTGGCTACAATCATCGAGAAACTTCCACCAATGTGAGATTTTAAGAACTATCTCAAGTACAAGAGCAAATAGATGAACATTGAAGAACTTGTAGTCCGGTTGAGAATCGAAAGAAGACAACCGAAGTACGGACAAGCATGTTGGAAATCACATACCACGAGCAAAGGCAAATGTGGTGGAATCCAACAACAAAAGCAAGAAGAAGTAATCTGTTGAACCCTCGAAGAAGAATGTTAAGAAGTTCAAAGGCAATTGCTATAACTGTAGAAAAGCTGGACATCGCTCAGTAGACTATCTCAAACCAAAGAATCAAGCTAAAGTGAACATCACTGAACCTGATGCCATATCAAGTGGTATATATGATATGAACTTATCGGTTGTTACCTCAGAATGCAACAACGTGGGAAACCTCATAGAATGATGGGTTGATACGGGTGCCACCTGTCACATATGTGCCGATAGAGGAATGTTCACATCCTATATACTCCAACCGAGGGAAAAAAAACTGTTCATGGGGAACTCTTCAAGTTCTAAAGTGAAGGGACAAGGTAAAGTAATATTGAAGATGACATCTGGGAAGGAACTTAGCATCAACAATGTTCTCCACGTGCCGGATATTAACAAAAAACGTAGTGTTAGGTTCCTCACTTAACAAAAACGACTTTAAATTAGTCTTTGTGTTAGATAAGTTTGTACTTACAAAGAATAACATGTATGTAGGCAAAGGCTATGTAAAAGATGTACTATTCAAAATGAATATCCTCACTATTGTGCTGAATACTACAAGAAATAAAACATCTACTTCTATTTATATTCTTGAGTAGTCTAATTTATAGCACATAGATTAGGACATGTGAACTTTAATTTAATATGAAAGTTAATGAATTTAAGTTTACTTCCAAGTATGCATTTTAATAATGAAAAATGCGAAATATGTGTAGAGATAAAGTTGGCCAAAATACCATTTCATTTGATTGAACGAACTACGACAACATTAGAACTTATTTACACGGATGTTTGTAACTTAAAGTTCGTACAAACAAGAGGTGGTAAAAAGTATTTCATCACGTTTATAAATTATTGTACAATATACTGTTATGTATACTTGTTGAAAAGTAAAGATGAAGCTTTGAAAGTATTCAAACACTATAAAATTGAAGTTGAAAATCAACTTGGAAAACAAATAAAAATTATTCGTAATGATCGAGATGGATAGTATGTTGCACCGTTTGAAGAGTTTTGCGCGGAATCTGGAATTATTCATCAAATCACTGCACCATATTCACCTCAATCTAATGAGATTGTTGAACGTAAGAATCGAACCCTAAAGCAAATAATGAATGCAATGTTTATTAGTTCAGACTTACCTTAAAACTTGTGGGGAAAAGTTATACTTTCGACAAATCATATCCTAAATAAAATACTAATCACCTTACAAGTTATGGAAATGTCGAAAGCCTTCCTATAAATATCTAAAAATGTGGGGGTGTTTAGCAAATGTACAAATACCTTAACCTAAACAAGTTAGGTTGGACCTAAGACAATTGATTGTGTCATTATTGGACATGCACTAAATAGTAGCGCATATCGATTTTTGGCTCATAAATTCGAATTGTTTTATATACATGAATGTACTATCATTGAATCAAGGAATGTAGCTTTCTTTGAAGATATCTTTCTATGTAAGGAAAATGAAACAAGTTCACATAAACGAACTTATGGTGTTGCAAATAAAAATGATAGAAATCATGAAGTAGATGAGGAATCGAGCGTGCAGTAAGAGGCAATGAATTCATAAAACCTTTGGTCCAGAATTCATAACCAATCTAATTGAAAATTATCCAAGGACATTTGACGAAGCAATATCCTCTTTCAAAACTCCGCTTTGGAAAGAAGCGGTAAACAAGGAAATTGAATCAGTCATGAACAACTACACTTGGGAATTGGTTGAATTTTCTTTGGAAAATAAAGCTTTAGATTGCAAATGGATCTTCAAAAAGAAATTAAAGTCGAATGGATCATCAAATACAAGGCTCGACTAGTAGCCAAAGGGTATAGACAAAAGGAATTATTAGATTTCTTCGATACCTACTCACCCGTAACAAAGATCACGTCTATAGCGTCTTGATTGCAATCGCAACATTGCATAATCTTGAAATATATCAAATGGATGTTAAAACTGCGTTTATAAATGGTGAGTTAGAAGAAAAAATATACATAGAACAACTTGAAAGGTTTGTTACTCCGGGAAATGAAAAGAATGTGGGTAAGCTTGTAAAATCGTTACATGGATTAAAACAAGCACCGGAGCAATGGTATGAAAATTTTGACAAAACTATATTGTCAAATGGCTTCAAAACCAATGAATGTGACAAATGTGTCTACATTAAAGTCACAACCAACGAATATGTGATTGTATGCTTATACGTTGACAATATGCCAATTATGAGAAATAACTCAAAAGTCATTTCCTCAACTAAGAAAATGTTAATAAAATATTTTGACATGAATGACATGGGAATGATAGACGTGATATCAGTGATTAAAATCTCTAAAACACCCAATGATTTGTCATTGTCTAAATCACACTATATTGAGACTATACTTATGAAATTTAAGGCGTATGACGACAAACCGGTTAAGACACTAGTTGACTTAAGTGTGCACTTAGCAAAAAATAATGTTGATCCCGTATCTCAATTGGAGCATTCACGTGTCATAGGCAGTTTGATGTGCATTACCAACTGCACGCGACCGGATATTGCATACATAGTCAACAAGTTAAGTTGGTTCACAAGTAATTCAAACGTTGAACATTGGAAGGTGTTAAATCAAGTTCTTAAATACTTAAGACATATGGTTAAATATGGATTAAACTACTCAAGATATCATGCGGTGTTAGAAGGATATACCGATGCGAATTGGATATCTGACACAAAGGATTCTAAGTCCACAAATGGTTATGTATTTTGTAGAAACCCGAAAAATTTAATGAAAGTAGACTCATAATTTCTATGAGATGACCTAAGTCCATGAAGAGTTTAGGCACAGCCCACATAAGGAAATGAAGCTCAATACTAGTCAAATATGTCTTAAATAAATTTACAAAGTCATGAAGATTCAAATTTGCAACTCGAGCTTATTTTTAAAGTTATTCGATGAAGTTGGATGGAGTTTAATGTCTTTCCAAGGTCTAGGTCCACACGTTTATGACTAAAATTGCATTATTTGATATATACCGTATTTGGCACTCACAATGCTGTATTTGACTTTTACCGTATATGGACTTATCGAATTGTGGAACTTACCGTATTTCAGCAAAGTTCGGTTGACCGAACTACATTTCGGTCGACCGATTAAGCCAAACTTGTTCTTACCGTATTTTGCCGAGTTTCGATCGACTGACTCCAGAGTCCTGTTGATCGGCTGGTCAGTCCGGTAGACTGGTTTGTCAGTTCGGTCAACCGATGTTGCCAGAAAATGAAAATTCTCGAATTTAGACATTTATTTTTCTTCAATTATTTTCTTAAATGTCTAAAAAGTGACTACCCACGTTTTTTTAGAATAAAAACCCACCAATTTATATATTTAACACCCACAACCTATTAAAATTACTATCCCTTTTTTATTATAAGAAAACCTTTCATTTTCTTTAGGTTACTCCAAGTTTACCTAAAAATAGGTGCATGGTTTCACTTCAAAATCATCCACAACATTTCTCTAAACACTTCACTCAAGAAGAGCCTTCAAAGTTAAGAGAGAAGAAAGATAGAAAGTGAGAGAAAAGAAAGATAGAAAGTGAGGGAGAGAAATAATTTTTTTTGAGTCCGAGTGCTGCTAGGAAGATAAAAGTTCAACGTTCAGCTTCATCAAAACTTTTCAAAAAAAAAAATCAATTTCAAAGCATCAAGTCGAGGTAGGTGGAGGTGCAAAGTGTTTATTTCGTTTTCAAGTTATATTTTTCCATGTAAAAGTATGAATGCAATGGTACCTCCAGGTACAGTGTTTCGGCACCAGCATGTTTCAATGAAATGGTACCTCTGGGTACGGTGTTTCAGCACCTCTATAGTTGAATGATCATTCTCCGGCTCGAAGTGTCATGTTAAGTCATGACTCAACAGTTATTGGATTCTGCCGAAAATCCTTCTACGCGACGGTTCTTATTTTCAAAAGCTACAGTTCAAAATTTTATAATTTGATAACGAATGTACCTATGATATCTACTGAGTTTTAAACTCATGGGTTTATTCTCCTTCTACATGTTGATACGATTGTGTACGGGACGTGGATGACGATAGGTGAAGATGCAGCATGCTATGGGAAGCCGGTGATTTTACATGTTTAGTAAATTATGAAATGTTTTAAATAAATTTCACATGAATAATGTGAATGAAACTATTTTATTAAATGTTTCTCTTCCAATGAATAATGCATATTTAGGAGTTTATTTTTTTAAGCGTTTACTTGAATTTGATGTCAACTATGAACTTATCAATATTTTGAAAGTTGTTACTTATGATCTGGAATCTTTTCTTTAAATAAATTACTTTTGTTTTAAATATATGAATGAAACATTTATACTTTATGATTTTCGCTATGTTTATAATTACTCATCAAGAAGACGGCTTTAGTTAAGTGACGGTTTGTCAATATGGGTCGGGGCGTTACAGCGTGGTATCAGAGCAAGGTTTAGTCGATTCTGTAGACTTATCATTTTTTTAAGTATATATATATATGCACGTGCATTTATGCATTTAAATACGAGTAAGAAAAATGAGATGATGAAATGTTTACGGCTTTCCATAGCATCTCGCATCCATCCATCGCATCCTACGGCCTATGTATGTTCAAAGTTAATGCTCTATGAAAAGATTATGCTTATGATATGATGTTTTGCTATGTTATGACACATTTTACGAGTTGTCAAGAATATATGATTTAAGGATGTGCTATGTAAAAGACATGTATTGGACTTGCGCTGGAACTTAAGGGCAAAGGAATTGTATGATATGATGTTACAATGAAAATACATAACTAGGCTTTATGTGATAGACATGGCTAAAAATTCCCAACTTGCTAGAACGGTTAGAGCTTATAGAGTCGTGTTGAACCGAATAATCACTATTCATTCCTATGAAAACTACGTGACTGACCTATCCCGACCGCTTGACGAACTAGTACACGACATCTGTGAGAGATGCATGACAACGGTGGACGTCGGACTAGAAATTTCTCATATCGAGGATATAAATAACCTCATACATTCTCTTCCACCTTAATGGAGAGACACGAGAATTTTGATTAGAGATGAGATGTTAGAAGGCAACCCTCGAGAGCACTTTGAATTTGAGGGGTATTGTCAAGCCTTGATAAATAGGTGGGGTGAAATAATCAATGATGATCCTGAGGAAGAACCTTTGGGGGGAATAAGACCCCGAAGGAGAACACGAGGAGGATCAGGAGCCTGAACCAGAGCCATAAGTGGAAATAGATATAGAGTCCAGCCTGAGGAAGAAGACTCTTCCGAAGATGAAGCTCCACTAAGGAAGCTCTGCAAAACTCATAGGGATTAGAGATCCAGATTTTCATTCCTTATGATGTCTTATTAGTTTATCAAACTATTGTGTATCCTAATTTCGGGAGTATGAGAAATAAAAATCTTATCTTTTTTTTCCTTATTTAAAAGAAAAACTGAAGTTAATAAAAAACTTTACATCTTATCCATAGGAAAATGTTGCGAGCCAACGAGAACAATTTGATAAGGGCCTTCTGCAAGCGGTTCAAGATCTTGGCAGGCAGAACCAAAATCAAGCTTTACCCTTACCACCAGCTTCTATGGCTCCCCTGACTCATGCCTTGATTGTTGAGTTATTCCGAAGACATAAGCCCCCTACCTTCGATGGAGCATCTAGTCCACTCGTAGTGGAAGAATGGCTTCGCAAGCTAGAGCAAATTTTTCGACTCATAAACTGTACAGACGTCCAAAAGGTCCAGTGTGCAGAGTTTATATTCAGCGGTGATGCAAGTCATTGGTGGGATTCGATGTCTCGAACTAGGACTCCAGAGCAGCAATTGGCACTAACATGGGAATAGTTCAAGGAGGATGTGATGGACAAGTATTTTTTCCAATCTCTAAGGGGTTTCAAGGTTTCTTCAGCTCAAACAGGGGAATATGACCCTGACTGAGTATGAAAGGAAATTCGACTAACTTTCAAGATAGCCAAGAAAACTTGAAGGTTCGAGCAAGGACTGAACCCAGACTTGAGTGTGATCTTTATGTCACATCGCTTCACATCATACCATGAGATGTTGGAATGAGCTCACGCTATTTGATCTCAAAAGGCTAATACAGAGAAGTCGAGTCAATTGGACAGTCGGCAAGATAAAGGGCAGTTTGGGAAGATGAAGTAGAATAGCCAGGACAAAGGAAAGGGCATATGGCAGAATAAGAAAGCTAATGTTGGATCTAATGCCAGTAAGGCCTTAGTAACCACAATAGCGCCATGTTCTAAGTGTGGCAAGTCTCATCTTGGAGAATGCTTGTATGGAAAGAATTTATGTTTTCGGTGTGGTAAACCGGGACATATGGCTAGGGATTGTCCAGTATTCAACCAAAAGAAGGATGATGATAAGGAGCAGACCTAAAAAGGAAAAACAAGGGTTTTTACGTTAACTCAGAAAGATGCAGAGGAGAACTCAAACGTCATAGCCGGTATTCTACTGATATCTAGTACCCCTGCTTACGTATTGTTTGATTCGGGAGCTACTCATTCTTTTATATCAACCGCTTTTGTCACCAAGGCTAGTATTACATGTGAAAAGGCAAAAAGTATACTAGAAGTAAGCGTCCCTTCGGGCAGAACATTGAAAACTGATAAATTAGCTAGGTCGGTAAATCTTGATATTGAGGGAAAAATAGTAGAAACCGATTTGTACCTAATAGAAATGAATGACTTTGATGTAATATTAGGCATGGATTGGCTAGGAAGTAATCATGCAACTATTCCTTGTAGAGAAATGGAAGTGTCTTTTCAGAAACTAGGGAAAGAACAATTTTCTTTTCTTGGAAGAAAGACAAAACCCCATCTCCGACTAGTATCAGCCTTACAAGCTAAGAAAATGTTGATGAAGGAAACATGTCGAGGGTTTCTAATTAACATCTCAGGAGAAAAACAAGAAATATTAAGGGTTGAAGATGTACCAGTGGTATGAGAATTTATATATGTGTCTCCTGAAGAGCTACCTGGTATTCCACCAAATAGACAAGTGGAATTCACAATAGACCTGGTTCTCAGAGCGGCACCAGTATCTAAGGCCCCCATACAGAATGGCCCCAAAGGAACTTCAGGAGTTGAAGATCAAATTACAAGAACTTCTGGATAATGGCTTTATACGACCAAGTGTATCCCCATGGGGTGCACCGATATTGTTCGTAAAGAAAAATGACAGAAGTATGAGGATGTATCGATTATCGAGAGCTGAACCGTTTGACGATCAAGAATATGTATCCTCTCTTGAGAATCGAGGATTTGTTTGACCAACTGAAGGGAGCGATAGTATTTTTCAAGATCAATTTACGATCGGGATATCATCAATTGAAAGTTAAGGAATGTGATATACCCAAGACGGCTTTCAGAACTCAGTATGGACACTATGAGTTCACGGTCATGCCATTTGGATTGACTAATGTACCAGCATTATTCATGGATCTAATGAATCATGTGTTTTACCAGTTCTTGGATCAATTTGTCATAGTCTTCATTGATGACATTTTGATATACTCCAGGAGTAAGGAGCAACACGAGGATCATTTCAGAGTTGCGTTAGAGATACTCCGCAAGGAGAGATTATACGCCAAATTCAAGAAGTGTGAATTTTAGCTTGAGCAAGTTGGATTCCTCGGTCATACAGTTACTGCTCAAGGAATTGAAGTAGATCCAATAAAAGTGGAAGGGTTACAAATTGGAAGACACTAACTAATGCTGGTGAAGTCCGAAGTTTTCTGGGTTTGGCCGGGTATTATGGAAGGTTTATAGAGGGATTTTCTAAGATAGTTGTACCAATGACGTAATTGACAAGGAAAGGGGTAAAATTTCAATGGACGGATAAGTGTGAACAAAGTTTTCAAGAATTGAAGCAAAGATTGATTTTAGCACCTGTGTTAGCCATACCTGAAGGTTCAGAGGGGTATGTTAAATATAGTGATGCATCCAAACAAGGTTTGGGATGTGTACTAATGCAGCATGGGAAGGTGATTGCCTATCCGTCAAGGTAATTGAAGAAGCATGAGCAGAACTACCCAACGCATGATCTGGAACTTGCGGCGGTAGTGCATGCCTTGAAGATATGGCGACATTACTTGTACGGAGGGAAGTGTGATATTTACACAGATCATAAAAGTCTCAAATATTTCTTCACACAGAAGGAATTGAACATAAGACAGAGACGGTGGTTGGAATTGGTAAATGATTATGATTGTACTATTCATTACCATCCGGGTAAGACCAATGTGGTTGCCGATGCCCTAAGTAGAAAGTCGATAGGACAGTTGGCATCACTATCCACAATCAGATGGAGTTGATCAAAGACTTGAAAAGTTTGCAAATTGAAGCAATTACCACACCAGAGCAAGCTACTGTTCGATTAGCAACTTTGGTAGTTCGACCTACTCTTAGAGAGTGGATCATTGAAGCACAAAGTAAAGACCCAATCCTGCAAAAGATCAAGAACAAGGTTGGTACTGATAAGAGAAAAGATTTTGGAATAGCTTCAGATCAAGCACTGATATTTAAAGGAAGGATTTGTGTGCCTAAAAATGAAGTTCTAAGAAATGAAATACTGGAAGAAGCTCATTCCACCCCGTACACTGCACATCCCGGTGGTACGAAAATATATCGAGATCTTCGAGATACATTTTGGTGGAGGAATATGAAAAGGAGCATAGGACTATTTGTGAAAAAAGTGCATAGTTTGCCAACAAGTTAGGGCGGAACGTCAAAGACCGGCTGGATTTTTAAATCCACTAGACATACCCGAATGGAAATGAAAGAACATAGCAATGGACTTCGTAGTAGGTTTTTCGAGGTCAGCAAGAGGACACAATGCCATATGGGTAATAGTGGATCGGCTAACAAAGTCAGCTCATTTTCTTTCAGTGAAAATGACATTCAATTTGGATCAGTTGGCATAGTTGTATACAAGAGAGATTGTAAGATTGCATGGTGTTACTGTATCCATTGTATCTGATAGAGATCCAAGATTTACATCAAAATTTTGAAAGAGCTTACAATGAGCAATGGGAACGAAGTTGAACTTCAGCACGACATATCACCCTCAATCTGATGGTCAATCCGAAAGGACCATTCAAATTTTGGAAGATATGCTAAGGGGTTACGTTTTGGATCTAGGTGGAAGCTTGGAATCATATCTACCGTTGGTAGAATTCGCATATGACAATAGCTTCCAAGCAACCATTGGAATGACACCATATGAAGCTCTCTACGATAGAAGATGTAGATCACCCGTACATTGGGATGAAGTTGGAGAAAAGAGAGTTTTGGGACCAGAAATCGTTGAAATGAGAGTCGAGGCAGTTGACAAGATCCGTGCTAGGATAAAGGCAGCACAGGATAGACAGAAAAGCTATGCCGATACAAGAAGAAGGGACTTGAAATTTCAAGTTGGAGATAAAGTTTTTCTAAAGGTGGCACCAATGAAAGGAGTGCTTAGATTTGGTAAGAATAGCAAACTACGACCTCGCTATATTGGACCTTTCGAAGTACTTGACAAGGTTGAAAATGTGGCTTATCGATTGGCGTTGCCGTCAAAACTATTGGTAGTGCACAACGCGTTCCACATATCAATAATCAAGAAGTACATACATGATCCTAAGCATGTGGTAAACTATCAATCCTTGGAAATACAAAAAGACTTGTCTTACGAGGAGTTACCGATTCAGATACTGGATCGAAAGGTACATAGATTACGGAACAAAGAAGTTTATCTGATCAAGGTAAAATGGAATAACCATGGAGTGGAAGAAGCTACTTGAGAAAGAGAAGAGGAAGTTAAAGACAAATATCCAACACTCCTTGCCCAATCATAAGGTAAATTTTGAGGACAAAATTTTATTTAAGGTATGGGAGATGTAGAAGCCCGAAAAATTTAATGAAAGTGGACTCATAATTTCTATGAGATGACCTAAGCCCATGAAGAGCTTAGACCCAGCCCATATAAGGAAATGAAGCCCAATACTAGTCCAATATGTCTTAAATAAATTTACAAAGTCATGAAGATTCAAATTTGCAACTCGAGCTTAGTTTTAAAGTTAATCGATGAAGTCGGACGGAGTTTAATGTCTTTCTAAGGTCTAGGTCCACACGTTTATGACTAAAATTGCATTTTTGACATATACCGTATTTGGTCATGGCACATACCATATTTGGCACTCACAATACCGTATTTGACACTTACCATATATGGACTTACCGAATTGTGGAACTTACCGTATTTCAGCAACGTTCGTGTTGGAAAGTTTTTATATTGCCCAGTCAACCCTACATTATTCTAGGAGATTTAGTTTCCTTAATGTTAACTTCTATCTTTCCTTTTTGGGTTTTCTTCTGCTGTAATTATAAATATGCTATTGTACCTATGTAAAGAACTAATGAGAATGATTCCTATAGTTTTTTCTTCTCTCATTCAAGATGGTATAAGAGCTTTAAAAATTCTCGAACATGTGGTCTCCTCGTGAGTTTCCAGACGTCATCTGTGGTCGGAAGGCTCTTCATTATGGTCAGCACCTGTAGTTGACCGTCTGTTCATTGAAGTCGGAGCCTTCACTCTGAGTTAAGTCTAGTTCATATCTCCCTCTTCCCGGTTAGTGACAATGTGTGGCTGTAATCTTCACTTGGACCATAGGTAGTATCTCATACCTTTGTGAGTTTGGCGATGTTGGGATCATCTACTGCCGACTCTTAGTGCTGTAGTAGATTATCGGCCTTCTTTCTACGTTCTTCGGCTCCGGTGACTCTGATCTCTATCTTCGGGTTTCTGGCGGCATCATCTGCAGCTTCTGGCGTCTAGGTCTTTCATCCCTAGTCGTGGCAGTTTGGTCTTTCCAAAATCAGCCTCCTTCCAGTTGATCGATTGCTCGTTGGGGCAAGAATTCTGGAAAAAAAAATCAACGACGTCGGGGATTTTGTTTATCAACTGTATCGGCGTCTCACTCGATGAATCTGGTGGATCTCTCTCATTGATTTTGGACTGGCCCCTGTCTTATTGGGCTGTTTGTTTTGGGCCTTAATTTCTAGCAGAATTTTGTTTCGGGCTTCACTTTTCTCAGTGGCAGAAATTCTAATTTTGTTGGCTAGTGTTCAAGGTTGATTATTTATCTCATCATGTCTACTAAAAATGATAATAATTTCTCAAGTGCCGAGCAGGTGGATCACCTTCTTCAATTGCTGAAATTCACTCCGACATGCAGTCCTCCTATTGGTTCTTTAGCCCAAACAGGCGATCTCCCCTAGCACATACTCTTGTGGTTTAACTCTTGAACCATGGATTATTGATTCTGGTGCTTCTGACCATATGACTAGTACGTCACAATTTTTTCAATCTTATTACCCTTGTCCAGGTAATAAAAAGGTTAGAATTGTATATGGAAGTTTCTCATCCATTGCAGGAAAAGGTTCTGTCCAAATCTCTGAGAAAAATTGAACTAAAATTTGTCCTTCATGTGCCTAAACTTGCTTGTAATTTGCTATCCATTAGTAAACTATCACGTGATTCTAATTGTCGTGTCATATTCTTTGATTCTCATTGTGAATTTCAGGACCAACTCTTGGGGAGGATGATTGATGGACACTATTATTTTGATGAGACCCTATTCAACAATAAACAAGTTCAGGGGTTAAGTAGTAGCGGTAATAGTTCAACACATGTGCGTGAACAAATTATGCTTTGGCATCTTAAACTAGGACATCCTAATTTTCTCTATTTAAAACATTTGTTCCCTTACTTATTTAAAACTTGGAAAATTCTGTTTGTACAGAAATTGTCTGTACATAATTTTTTACAGATACTCACATGGGTGGGTCCCATGTGAGTATTTTATTATCCAAAAAATACCCACCCACCTCCCCTATTGTGTCTAATCTGTATAAGTTCTGTAAAAAAAAAAAAAATTTGTACACCAAGTGTGTCTCTTAAAACTTTTGATTGCAACTCTCTTCATTGTGATACTTGTCATTTAGCCAAGAGTCATCGAAACACTTATCGACTAATAGGTTATCATGCTTCAAAACCCTTTTATTTAATTCATAATGATGTTTGGGATCCCTCAAAAATCACTACTGCATCTGGAAAAAAATGGTTTGTGACATTTATTGACGATCATACGTGGTTGTGTTGGGTGTATATGATGAGTGATAAATCTGATGTTGAAAAAAAAATTCAAGAATTTTTACAACATGATCGAAAATCAGTTCCAAACACAAATCAGTATCTTTCGAACTGATAATGGCACTGAATATTTTAACAAATGTTTGAGAACATTTTTGTCAGCAAAAGGTATTCAACACCAGTCTACTTGTCGTGACACCCCACAATAAAATGGTATTGCCGAGAGAAAAAATCGTCATTTATTGGATGTTGCACGAGCCCTAATGTTTTCTATGCATGTTCCTAAATATTTATGGGGTGATGCCATTTTGACTGCATGTTATCTTATTAATAGAATGCCTACTCATATTTTAAAATACATTACTCCATTAACCTGTCTAAAAGAGATTTTCCCTACTTGTCGTATAGCATTAGATTTACAACTAAAAGTTTTTGGGTGTACTGTTTTTGTCCATATACTTACCCATTTTTGGTCCAAACTTGACCTTAGGGTAGAAAAATGTGTTTTCCTTGGATATGCTCCTAATAAGAGAGGTTACAAATGTTTTAACCCTATTACAAAGAAAATTCACATCAGTATGGATATTTCTTTCCTTGAAAAACAGCCTTACTTTAGCTATAACTATCTTCACGGGGAGAAAGAGAAAAGTGAAGATGAGTTTTGGCAAACTTCTAATTTTAATCTTCTTCCTAACGTTTTCCCTGACATTGACAAAGAAAATTTATCTAGTGAAAGTGATAGAAATCTGAGTCCGCCTATACAAAATACAAGTGATTCACAATCAGGGGGAGAAATACTACCAGATATTACCTCATCTGAACTTCGTGTTTATACTAGAAGAAGATATCATCAAAATAATAGAAACTCATCTTCCAATCCGAAGCAAAGCCAATCATCACCTCTACAAGTTGGTCCGTCCAATACACCAAGTAACTTATCCACTCCTACTCCTTTTGTTAACAATTCTATTGATCTAGATTTACCTATAGCCCTTAGGAAAGAAATTAGAACTTGTGCCACACATCCTATTGCCAAATATCTATCATATCATAGACTCTCTAATACTCATAAGGCCTTCACATCCAATATTTCTCATTTGTTTATTCCAAGAACCATTCAGGAAGTAATGGATCACCCGAAGTGGAGATTGGCTATTCAAGAAGAGATGAATGCACTAATTGCTAATGGTACTTGGGAAATTGGTAATCTACCAGATGGAAAGAAAACTGTGTGCTGTAAATGGATGTTTACAGTCAAATGTAATGCTGATGGTAGTGTAGAAAGGTACAAAGCAAGACTTGTGGCAAAGAGGTTCACTTAAACATATGGAATCGACTACTAGGAAACTTTTGCTCCTGTAGCCAAGATGAATTCAATCCGTGTGTTACTCTCTATGGCAGTCCATTCCAACTGGCCCTTATATCAATTATATGTGAAGAATGCCTTCTTAAATGAAGAGCTAGAGGAGGAAGTTTTTATGGATCTACCACCAGGATTTGAAGACAAAGGAGGCAAAGGGAAGGTGTGCAAGTTGAGAAAGTCTTTGTATGGACTCAAGCAATCTCCTAGAGCTTGGTTTGAATGCTTTGGAAATGTGATAAAGAGCCACGACTACCGTCAAGGTCAAGCTGACCACACTATGTTTTATAGATACGCTGGCAAAGATAAGGTAACTATACTTATTGTCTATGTTGATGATATTATTGTGACAGGAGATGATAGCAATGAAATTGAGAGATTAAAGAAGATTCTTGCTAAGGAATTTGTGATTAAGGACTTAGGTAACTTGAAATATTTTCTTGGTATGGAGTTTGCAAGGTCAAAGAAAGGTATATTTGTTTCCCAGCGAAAATATATTCTTGATTTACTTGGAGAAACAAGTTTATATTAGGGTGTAGAGCTGCAGAGACACCCATAGAGCCGAATCTAAAACTCCAACCAGCTAAACCTGAAGAAGTAATCAATAGAGAACAATACCAAAGATTGGTAGGAAAACTCCTATATCTCTCTCACACACGGCCTGACATAGCTTTTGCAACAAGTGTGGTAAGCCAGTTCATGCACTCACCAGGACCTGAACATTTTGATGTTGTTTACAGAATTTTAAGGTACCTAAAAGGGACTCCAGGTAAAGGCTTATTGTTTGAAGGTCATGGAAATTTACAAGTTGAAATATACACTGATGCAGATTGGGCTGGAAGTGTCATTGATAGAAGATCAACTTCTGGTTATTGTACAATTGTTGGAGGAAATTTAGTAACATGGCACAACAAGAAACAAAATGTGGTGGCAAGGAGTAGTGCAGAGGCTGAGTTTAGGGCAATTGCTTATGGAATTTGTAAAGCATTATGGATTAAAGGATTGCTAGAAGAGTTGAAGGTTACTAATTCATTACCAATGAAACTGTATTGTGATAATAAGGCTGCAATAGCTATTGCCCACAATCTAGTTCATCATGATAGAACAAAACATATGGAGGTGGAAAAACATTTTATCAAGGAGAAAATAGATAGTAGGGTAATTTGTATGCCCTATATTTCTACAGTCAAGCAAGTAGCAGACATACTTACAAAAGAGTTTGCCAAAGAAACAGTTTGAAAACTTAATTAGCAAGCTGGCCATGGAAGACATCTTTAAACCAACTTGAAGGGGAGTGTTGGAAAGTTTTCATATTGCCTAGTCAACCCTACATTATTCTAGGAGATTTAGTTTCCTTAATGTTAGCTTTTATCTTTCCTTTTCGGGTTTTCTTCTGCTATAAATATAAATATGCTATTGTACCTATGTAAAGAATTAATGAGAATGATTCCTATAGTATTTTCTTCTCTCATTCAAGAGTTCGGTTGACCGAACTACATTTCGGTCGACCGATTAAGCTAAACTTGTTCTTACCGTATTTCGCCGAGTTTCGATCGACTGACTCTAGAGTTCGGTGGACCGGTTGGTCAGTCAGGTCGACCGATTTGTCAGTTCGGTCGATCGATGTTGCCAGAAAATGAAAATTCTCGAATTTAGACATTTATTTTTCTTCAATTATTTTCTTAAATGTCTAAGGAGTGACAACCCACGTTTTTTTAGAATAAAAACCACCAATTTATACATTTAACACCCACAACCTATTACAATTACTACCCCCTTTTTATTATAAGAAAACCTTTCATTTTCTTTAGGTTTACTCCAAGTTTACCTATAAATAGGTGCATGGTTTCACTTCAAAATCATCCACAACATTTCTCTAAACACTTCACTCAAGAGAGCTTTCAAAGTTAAGAGAAAAGAAAGATAGAAAGTGAGGGAGAGAGAATTTCTTTTGAGTCCGGGTGCCGCTAGGAAGATAAAAGTTCAACGTCCAACTTCATCAAAACTTTATAAAAAAATCAATTTCAAAGTATCAAGTCGAGGTAGGTAGAGGTGCAAAGTGTTTATTTCGTTTTCAAGTTATATTTTTCCATGTAAAAGTATGAATGCAATGGTACCTCCGGGTACGGTGTTTAAGAGAAAAGAAAGATAGAAAGTGAGAGAAAAGAAAGATAGAAAGTGAGGGAGAGAGAATTTCTTTTGAGTCCGGGTGCCGCTAGGAAGATAAAAGTTCAACGTTCAACTTCATCAAAACTTAAAAAAAAAAACATCAATTTCAAAGCATCAAGTCGAGGTAGGTGGAGGTGCAAAGTGTTTATTTCGTTTTCAAGTTATATTTTTCCATGTAAAAGTATGAATGCAATGGTACCTCCGGGTACGGTGTTTCGGCGCCACCATATTTCAATGAAATGGTACCTCCGGGTGCGGTGCTTCGGCACCTCTATAGTTGAATAATCATTCTTCGGCTCGAAGCGTCATTGATGAGAACTACGTAGCAACGAACACTACGCAACCCCGCAACTAGATTGAAATCCCAAGAAAGTCCAAAGATAATTCCGGTTTAGAGATTCAACCAAGAATGTTGAATCAAGCAACCCAACAAGAACGACGCTTGATAGACCTCTTGATTACAAAAACCCGTGATCTGCACTCGATATTGAACGTCACAAGAAGATCTTGATAAGTTCGCGGTGTTCTAAGAAGAACAAGATGAAAAGCAATAATCTCACTTAATTGATAAATTGTCAAAGGTCCTTACAATAATGATAAATAAACTATTTATACTAATGCTAAAAACCCTATGAAATTCGTGCATAATCCCCAAACATGGTAAAACATCAATTAAAAATAGAATTTGAATTAAACTAGGATTCTCGCCAAAAATAGAAAAGTCGCTGAATTTTATAACCAAGCGGTCGCTTGGTTATATTCCAAGCGGTCGCTTGGAAGACCCTTTTGACGCCCTGTGCCTTTCGGTTGGTAGCTGAGCGGCCGCTTGGTTTTTACTCTAAGCGGTCGCTTAGGCAATCCGGTTGAGCTCCTTCTTCGGTCACTTGTATCTTGTTGATCCAATTGGTTTCCGACCTCGACCCCAACATGAAACTTGTCTCTTTTTGCGTGTAGATCATGGCGTCGTCCATTGTTACTTGCACAAGTAATCCCAATGCTTGATTTACCCTTTTTGCCCTTGATCGCGTCATCGGACCTCCTTCGATAAGCAACGGGTCTCGGTCGGGGCTCGGCTTCCTTGGACTCGTTGCTTGGATCACATCAGTCATGTTAAGTCATGACTCAACAGTCATTGGATTATGCCAGAAATCCTTCTACGCAACGGTTCTTATTTTCAAAAGCTACAGTTCAAAATTTTATAATTTGATAACGAATGCACCTATGATATCTATTGAGTTTTAAACTCATGGGTTTATTCCCTTACTATAGGTTGATACGATTGTGCACGGGATGTGGATGGTAATAGGTAAAGATGCAGCATGCTATGGGAAGTCGGTGATTTTACATGTTTAGTAAATTATGAAATGTTTTAAATAAATTTCACATGAATAATGTGAATGAAACTATTTTATTAAATGTTTCTCTTCCAATGAATAATGCATATGTAGGAGTTTTTTTTTTTTAAGCATTTACTTGAATTTGATGTCAATTATGAACTTATCAACATTTTGAAAGTTGTTACTTATGATATGGAATCTTTTTTTTTAAATAAATTACTTTTGTTTTAAATACATGAATTAAACATTTATGCTTTATGCTTTCCGCTATTTTTATAATTACTCATCAAGAAGACGACTTTAGTTAAGTGACGGTTCGATCCATACGGGTCGGGGCGTTACATATTTACCATTTGAGGTGGGGCTATGTCCTGAAAATTGTCTAAACAAATTTGTATAGCTTGATCCACGATGGAGTGTGAGTTTATTGCTTTAGATAAGGCCGGAGAAGAAGCAGAATGGTTTCATAATTTCTTTGAAGAAATTTCATGTTAGGAAAAATCGGTTCCTGCGATTAACATACATTGCGACAGTCAATCAGCAATAGCTTTGGCACAAAATCGGCACAAAATAGTATGTATAATGGTAAATCTTGACATATCCGTCGGAGACATAATACCATTAAACATTTAATATCGAATGGTATAATATCAATTAACTATATTAAGTCAAAAGAGAATTTACCGGATCCTTTGACGTAAGGACTTATAAGAGATCAAGTATATCATCTCTCGAAGGGAATGGGCCTAAAGCCTATCGAATAGAATCACTATGACGAAAACCCAACCTTGCATATTGGAGATCCCAAGATCTTGATTCAATGGGACAACTAAGTTATAAAAGATTCAAAGTGAAGCACTTACTCCCATTCCTACAAATTTAAAAGTGTTAGGATAAAATGAATATAAGGTTAAGTGTATACTTTAATGATTCATATACCTTGAAGTTAGAAAGGTAGGAGATTACCTATATACGAGTGAAGTGGGGCCGTTTCTACGAGAATTCAATGCTTAATTCTCTTAAAGTCCTTATGAAACCAAAAGTTGTTCAGGGCCAAAATGGACACAACCATGAGAACCGAAGTGGTTAGATGAGTTATGATGTTGGTACAATTTTTTTGATTTACAAAAATGACTAAATGGTTCAAGACATTGCGTTCACCAATTAGCCTAATAAATTCGATTGTATACAACTAAAGAAGGTTCAAAGTCATAAGCTACCTATCTTGAAGCTATAATTTGTCGCATGTACTCCTTGTCAAAGTCTACATTTCATTTTCATTTTGTTGTGCATATTGAGAAATTTCCATTCATGTGGGAGATTGTTGGAATTTGGTTTAAAGAAATAAAAAATTTAGTTAAATTATAACTTGGGAAAAGTGACTCGATGTCAACTTTAATAAAATATCCGGACTCGATCCAATGGTCGTTTTATGAAAGTAAATAGACTAACTTATTCTACTCGTCAAGTAGATCGTCGTAGTATATTTGAAATGACCAAACCAATTCCGAATGAATGAGAAATTGAGGTCTAAAGTTGGAAGGAAAGAGGGAAATTGACTGAAAATCTCAGCTACACCGTCGCTCACTAGGTGCTGGCCTATTGCTCAAGCAATGTTGCCATCGCTCGAGCGACGGTCCAGTAAAAAGCTAGCGACGTAGTCATTGTTTCTAAGGCTCGAGCAAGGCTTTGGCGAAAAGCTAGCGAATGCAAGTGCTGCTACCCTTGGCAAATGTTGCTGAGTTTTTTGCCGCATTTTTTAACTTGCAACCTTTCCTCCTCTATATATAGGACCTTTTAGACGTCATTTCCTTCACATCAATGATATGCAATCATTAGCATACATTTTCTCTTCTTCCTTAACCAAAGATTCTGCAAAACTTGCATAATATTTCTAGTTTTCTTCACTTTGCATAAAAGAGTTCATATACCGAAATTCTAGTTCGTTGTGCTTTTGTTTTGGAGTGCTACAAACACAAGTGCTAGTCGTTGTATCTTAGGAATTGATTGCCATAAATCGTAAGCACCGTTGCAGGGCAAATTCAATTTAAGGACAAAGTGTTCAACACTTGCCTCGACTTGCAATTTCTGGTGAATTTTTCATTGGGATTTCATTATTTCCATCTTGTTATTCTCTTGTTTTCTTGTTGTTACTTCGTCTATTTGTCGACAAGGTTTGGTAAATTATTTTTTGAGTTTTGACGCCACTCTATACAAATTTCTCCAACATTAAGTGGGGATAATAATCATGCATATACATAAAAAGTCACTGAGTTCGAATATGTACATTACTCAAATTATCACAGACACTCTAAAAAACTTTAGTTGGACAATAAAATGTATGAGGAAACTTAAGAAAATGTGTTTCAATAAAATATTTAGATACACTTGTAAATACAAATAAATCTGTCAGAGAATAATAGTAGTATTGAGAGAATAATGGTTTGAACTTCAAAATCTTGGTTTTCTCGATTGCAAAAGGAGGTAGAGAAGAAGATGGATGATTGTGGCGATGGCCGACGTTGAGTTGGGATTTTTGGATTTTGGTTTTGTTTGGGGGTGGGGATAGAGATGTTAATTCGGCTCGTCGATTAAGACAAGTCGTTGCTTAGTGGAACCAAACCAAGGCTCGAATCGAGCCTCATTTTTTAGTGATGGCTTGAGCCTGAGTCGCGCCGTAACACAGGCCTGTAGCCTGCTTAACGTAGCAGCTACTGCAAGCTACGTTGTAGCTTAGGCAGCCGCTAGCTGCTTGCAAATACCATATAAAAATCGAGCCAACAAGACTTGGCCTGACTCGGCTCGATAAGATTCGAGCCTAAAGCTTGAGTCAAACCTCGATTTTTCGTCCGAACTTTGGCTCGAATTAGGCCAGAAAAATCCCATGCCATTTTTTGCACGGGCCACTTTCGAGCGGTGAACTTCAGCTGGCAAGTCGGCTCGATCCTACTTGTTTATATCACTAAATGGGGGTGGAGGTATTTTGGAAAAAAAAATGAAGTGGGTGTGGGTGGGGAGGCAATTTTTTTTTGGTTTTAATTATGTTAGTTAAAAAAATATAAATTGACTATTATAACCTTATAAAATTGGTCAAAGCATGGTTGACGTCAACTTTTCTACTCAACTAACTATCAAACGGGCGGAATCCATCCATCTATCCTTTTTGTAATGGAATAAAAGATTTGAGACTGTGGGACTGTGGTAGGCACAAATGAAAAGTTTGGATAAATTCTGTAAAAAATGAAAGATTTGGGGACCGTAACTCCAATTATCTCAAAATAAAATGAAAGCGTACGTTGTACAAGTATACTCGCCTGTATCTATGGCCTACGGACATACTCCTATACAGCTGATACAAGCTTCCTTTCTCTCCCCGCATAGACCCTTTTTTCTTTTTTCCTCCTAGGAAAACGATTTGGTTGATTTTCTTCAGTGAGTCAATCGGTCATCCTCTGAGTTTGTGCTCCCGTGAATCTAAATCCATCTATACTAGAAGACCAAGAAAATATCACAAAAAAAATGTCAAAACCCTCCTCATCAAGAATTATTTTTAGATGTTTTCATCACGTTTCATCCAAAGTCTCCGCAGATGCAGCTCCCACTAGCAGTGGCATTTCCAATTTCCTATCAAATAACTCAAAAACTAATCAAAGTAGCACTTTTTCGAAATGGATATCAAATTCTCGAAAAACTCATTTACCGTCATCGCCCAATGTTCCAAAAATTTTCGAAAAATTAGACCCAAATGCCAAATTATTGCCGAATAGAAATTTTATTGGGTTCAGGTACGTTTCTTTCAAGGGTTATGAAGTGGGTTCCAAGAATTTTGCAAAAAATGTGGTTCAAAACCCTGTGGGTGCGGTTAAGAACGCATTTCTGCGGTATAGGGAGGCTGCGGTGTTGCACATTGAGGCCTTCTGGAAGAGGAATTATCTGGCGATTCTGGGTGCAGGTGGGGTTGTGGTATGCATTTTGCTGTGGAGGATTTTGTTTGGGATCGCCAGCACTTTTATTAGCTTGTCTGAAGGCATGGCAAAGTATGGGTTCCTTGCTCTTTCAGCTGCTATGGTTGCATTTGCTGTGAGTTCTTCTTTGCAAAAAATTTATCATTATACCATTTTTTTATACACTGAATTGGATTTTCGTCGATGAATGGTATCTTAAGCTGTTAGCGTCACATTATTGAGTAATTTTGCTCTACTGCATGGTGTCTTTAAATGGATTATTGACTTAGTTTATGATTTGTTTATTTACTTCCACGTGGTGACCAAGCATACACATTTCTTTTGAAAGATGGTTCTCTCTAGTGTTTTAGTAGTTTAACGGTAATGCTTTAAGTTACCTGAAAAGTTTGACAATGTATGCCTCAAGTTTCTCAATAATTGAATGACTATCAATTTACATAAAGTAATGACTAAATCAAGTCAACTTTTGAGTGGCATATGACTTTGGGTGGACCTCTTCATGCAATGGTACCTGCTTCAATGGTAGGTACATATATGGTATCACGAGGTTAGGGTTCAATGTATATTAGTATATATGAAACTGACTCCAGCTGAACTTTGTTCATTTAGAATCTTGGTTCACACGTTATGCTATGGGTGTGCGATTAATATCTCTTTAGAAATCAGTTTTCGAGTGTGCATAGCTTGTCTCTGATAAATAGAAAAACAGTTAATGGGTAGGTAGTTTGCAGTGATAATCTGCATGAGGAAATTGATGGCTGTTATGATGTCTAACGGGAGACTCCAAGTTCCCTTAATAATTTCGAAAAGAGTAGCATTGTACAAATCGTTATTCTTACCTCAATATTTAGGGTTTGTTCGGTACGGCTTAAAATCCAATTAAAATTAAAAATATGGCCGTTATTGGGTCCCACTCGTCTAATAAAAGTCAACAATAACGGCTAGTTTTTCAATTTTAATCCGATTTTAATCTCTACCGAACACACCCTTAGTTTTGCTATCCCTCATTGATTCTGGAGCATAACTATCCAACGCAAAGAAAAGGGTGTAAGAAAGGCTCAAATTAAGTGCATCCTCACTTAACCCAATATGTTGAACTGCTTACATGTAACAGGGGCTAGAGAAAAGTAATTATGGGCGAGGGAAACTTTACTTGTCGGATGAGATTTATCTGCTCTTTCAGCTGTAAAATTATTGCAATAACCTTTTCTTTATTGTTCTGGCTACGGTTCTTTCTACTTCTGCATGGTGCTTTGTTAAATTTTCCTGAATCTTAAGATGTGCTATAAAGGACACAATATGCATATGGATACTATTTTCTGATGTGCAGCTTTAAGTGTTCTATTTTTGTACACCATCTTACCTGCCTGGCACGTTCTTCTCATTTGGGGGTAGGGTGGTTAATATTGAAGTTTAGATTACTGGTAATTGATGTGGACTCAATCAAAATTCCTCTCTGGATGTATTTTCTAGTGTTTTTGGACTTCGGATGTAGGACATGGGAAAACAAAAAATTGATTATGAAGAGGAAGGTAGGAAATGGTGGGCAAAAATTACCTTTTTTTATCTTTTTTAGTGAACTCTAAGAAAACAGGAATTCCTTTTCCTTTTCTCCTTCCGCAGTGCATATGGTGTGATTCTTGCGAGAAACTGTTCAAATTGGTTATGATTTGGATTCTTTTACGCAGAGCGGGTCAGTTTTTAGAGCAACAGAACGGGAATGACTGTTGCATCCCTGTTCGGTTTCTTCAGAACTTGGGGCTTAATAATTGATCTAGACTAGATATATGAGAACGAATTATAATTAGATTGTCTACCAATAACTTTTTTATATTTATTTAAAAATTGAGAAAAAGTGGTCCTCAACCAGTTCCAGTAAATTTGCCCACCTCATCTTTACTGCACATTCAATCAAAACTCACAGTTTCTGTAGCATATTGCTGAAGTATGTATATTCTATTATTACCTTGTATAATCAAATTATCAAATGTTTTTGTATTGTGAAGGGCTTGTATTTTCGTTCAAGATTTACAATCAATCCTGATAAAGTGTATAGAATGGCCATGAGAAGACTTAATACATCGGCTGGAATCCTCGAGGTTATGGGTGCTCCTCTAACAGGAACAGATTTGAGAGCATATGTGATGTCAGGAGGGGGCATAAACCTCAAGAACTTCCAGCCAAGGTTAAGAGGCAAAAGATGTTTTCTTATTTTCCCCATACAAGGTTCGGAAAGGAAGGGCTTAGTCAGTGTTGAAGTGAAGAAGAAGAAAGGCGAGGTTTGCTTCAATACTATCTACTTCTGTTTTCCTTATATTTAAGTAATAATGTCGTTTTGATAAACTGCCTATCACTAATTATTATCTTCCTTCATAAATGTCCATATGCATGTTTTCTTGATGGAAATGTCTGCAAGGATAGGGTCATGCACTGTAATTTTGGGATATAATATGGATTTGTTGACATATATGATTTGCAAAATTGAAGTGATAGTAACGCACGTAATTCTGGATCATGTGTATATTGTTTTTTTTCATCCTTTAGTCAAACTGAAGATCTGTTTGTGAATTTTGTAACTATGTCTCGACCTGCAGCCATAGAGAGGCTTCATCAAATTTTCTGCATATAGCTTGTAATTTTGAAACACTCTGGCCTCTGTCTTTGAGCATGCTTGCCACGCTTAAATTTTTACTTACAAATAATTAAGTTTGTTTTACAATAAGTAATTCTTTTATTGATCAACATTGAAAATAAGGAAATTACTTGCCGTATGTTAGATTCATGTTTATGAACTGTTTATAAAACACTCAAAAACTGCTTTTTATCCACACATTTCTAGGTACCCACAAGTTTTTATCAAAATAATAATAATTATTATTATTATTTTGTTCAAATTTTAGAAAAAAAAAGTAACTTAAGACAGACATTTTTGGAAACAAAAGCTCATAATTAACTTTTACTTATTTTTAAGCTTAGCCGAAAAGGATACGTTCACATGGCTTTGAGATGTAATCAGATTACTTACTAGAGCTAGATTTGGAAGTTTGACTTCCATAGGAAGTGAAAGATGTCGTGCCCCTACTTACATTAGCACATGTGGCTTTCTGTTTCTGTAGTATGATGTGAAGCTATTGGCAGTGGATATTCCCATGGCAAGTGGACCTGATCAACGATTGTTCTTGATTGGGAACGAAGAAGAGTATAGAATTGGGGGTGGTCTAATTTCTGAACTACGGGATCCTGTCGTCAAGGCATTAGCAGCAACTAAGGAGTTTGAAGATCGTGATCGATTGGAGGACGAAGAGGATGCTGAAAGGGAACTTCAAGAAGCCGAAAGAAAACACCGTGAAGAAATTGAAAAGATTGAAAAAGGCGATTCTCAGTGATTACTCACGAGTTTTTCATTATTTTCCATTTTTCTTACCTTAAATTGGTGTTAAAATGTTGTTTCGTTAAATTTGGTATAACATGGAGTAAAAAGGGTTGATACCATCTGACAAATCTTTGCACATAACAATTTGACATGGCAGAGTGAGATAATAATCACGTTTTCGTGGATGTTGGAGGGCTAAAGAGTTTCTTCCAACATTGTGCCTTTACTTAATGAAATTATGATTATGTTTAGACATATCTAAGCCCTTGTTTGAGCCTTATTTTCGGAAAAATGAGTTTTATATTGAAAATGAGTTTGAGAAAAAAATGAATTTTAAAGAAGGGGGCTCAAACTGTGATTAAATGGTATTCTAGTTATTCTGGTACTTCCTCATCATCAATGGTAATGGAGTTAGCGTTAACAGCAACAGATTTAGGGGGCTAGCCTTAGTTCAGTCCATTTACATTTTCCTTTGTAATCCTTTTTTTATTTTTATTTTTATTTTTAAATATGAAGTTAAACACAATGGAAATTAGATTCTAAGCAAAATATTATGATTTTAGTATATCATGTTCGTTGCGAATATGTTTTACTTCTAATAACTGGTCGAATATGACTTGGAATAACGTGACTTGTAATGGTTCTAGAAGATTGAAAATTGCCAACACCAAATATTGATTAAATTTAAAACATAATTTTTTATTGGAATTGAATGAATGCGAGTCCCGCTGAATTCATGATTAAATACTTTCATTTGCAATCTATTCATATAATATTTCAATAAAAAAAAATTCACCCAACTCAATTCAGAAATAAGCTGAAGAAGCCTCCATAAAACCACCAACGGAATCACAAAATAGAAAACGGTAAAATGAACTTTGATCCAGCTATGAGCGTTTTTAAGCACTGAAACTTGTAAACCTCTTAGTCAATCAAATAGAAACAGCTTCTTGATCAAAACCCTATGATTGTTTGCTGATGATAGAAACCTGATTAATAAATCTCTCTTTGAAAGGAAGATATTTGCATTTACATGATTTTCTTCTCTTAAACGGAAATATCTATAAATTCCCCTCGAGGCTTCAAGGGTAATTAGGTTGTTTTGCAGCAACATGTGGTGGTTTCCTACTAGCTAGTTTGTAACTGATTCTATTTTAAGTATCACATTTTATTCATCAACTTACATGTCATATGCGTATTGACTTTGAAATCATGCTTTGACGGTTTGCCCACCTGTGCCTTACTAACGGTTTTTGGCTAGCCAGAAGGGAGAAATGGTTCGCCTTATATGCTTGCGAGCCTCGTGTTTTTTCTCCCCTCACATACTTTCATACTTGACGAACGGGGAGAAGCATGCTCACGGGGAATTTCCTTGTCAACATTGTCTTGCGGGAAATTTCCTTGCCAACATTGTCGCCACACATGGTTCCAAATGAAAGGGGGATCGCACTCAATGCAAAGTCGAATTCACTTGAGCAGATCTGGGTTGGTTTAAATAATAGTATTATAGCACAAAAATATAGAAGCAACACGCCAATGACCAAAGGTTATTTATTGGCAAAGCAAAAGAAATGTTATTTGATCCCAAAAATTATAATGTATATGTCAAGATACATCTCCGTATAAGAAATAAAGAGTAACAATCTCCAGAAAAACGTGCCAGCAATAGATACTTAAGGAGCATGAGAATGACATAATGATGTTCAAGTTCTTCCCCATCAATGACAATGATGAATGATCCATCCTTCAGTTAGGACAATCTTCAATGTCGAACAAGCAACTTGGATGTGTTACCTCTGTTGCCACATTATATGCCCATTGAAGAAACTTGCTACTTTTAATCTCGAAAACATTATCAAGAGGAGCTGAGAAATTTAAGCAGTTTAAAATTTATAAGGGAAAAACTAAGTAAATGAGTTTGTGAGAGAGGGAGAGAGAGCGAAGAGTTCCACTTGCCATGGGTCTACAGTCATGTGCCTGTAATTGCCTTGTAACCTTCTTTTTCCAAAACTTTTGCTATCGAAATATCTCCAGTCTTCACTATCCTGCCGTTCTCCTGCAATGAAACGTAAAGAATTATTTAATAAGTCAAAATGTCATTGATCCATAAGAAACATAAACCACGTACAGCAATAAAATGTGATCACTGATGCATTAAACTAAAAGATCGTCGTCATAATTGAAAGTGCTATGGCTGCGAATTGAAATTAAAGTCATTTAATACAACAGTCATTTAACTGAAAAAGTAACTAATATTCTTCGGATCACCTGAAAGTGACTCGTATTACTAGTTCCTTTTCAGTATAGTTTGCTTACCATTATATGAATATAGGTAGGTGCAATGAACTCCAAAAGACGTAAATAGTGAGTGATCATCAAAACTGAATTCTTTGGGGTCAGGAGGACATTCACTGCTTTTGCTACATCACGAAGTGCATCAACGTCTAAACCGGAATCAATTTCATCTAATATAGCCAAGTCTGCACCAAGAACCTGAGAATAAACAAGAGCTTTCAGCATGAGTAGCAACATATAAATCTAATGGTACCTTCACAGTGGTATAGAAATCGCATTCCTATAGAAAAAATGGACATAAAAGGACAAAAGATAAGGAAAAGAAAAGAGACATGTGACGCTTTTGAAAGAAACTTGGAGTTTTACACTCTCTTGAATGAGACAGATTAAAACAAAGAGACTAGAATACGATCCGTAAAATTAATTAAGCAAACAAGATTTCCGTTATATATCCAATTAGAAAGTTATCATGGTAGACATATACACAACTTTGAAGCTCTCTGTAATAGGATTCAGAAAACAGTTTGGATTAGGATAACGATACATTAATCTAGTCACTAAGAATCTGTTAAATTACAGTGTTCACTTTGTCACTAATTTGTTCATCCTTCTCCTAGCTCTAGCATATTGAATTATTGCTCTCCCTCCATGACCCTTTTCTTCTTCTCCTTTCCCTTTGCGGACACAGTGTGTGTGTGTGTGTGTGTGTGCATGTCATGCTGCGAGGCTGGTCGGTCAGGAGATTATTTTTGTTTCAGGGCACTATATTTCATTGTTACCAACACTTTTAGATCTCTGGCAAATGGTAGTAGATTATTCTCTCTCCAAATGTAATGGGAATGATGCATACAGCTTTTCTATAGTCTAATCTGATCACTGGATGCATAAAAGAAGCACATGCATATTATCTCCTGTTAATAGGCCAAAAACCTTCAAAATCAGTCAGACCCAATTACCATTTACTGGTGTCTCACGTGTGATCAAACACCTAAACTAAAATGCATGTGCTGGAAAAGTAAAAATGCTGATCTTTGGGTGAAAATAATAACTGAAGATGTAAAGACAAAGGGACCCTATACCGCAAGTTGTAAAATCTCATTACGCTTCTTTTCTCCACCACTGAACCCTTCATTGACGTTTCTGTTCAAAAGATCTACCTTCATGTTCACAAGTTCAAGCTTGGGTGCTATGTAGCCATAGAACTGCAATGAAAATATAATTTGGACGTTAACCAGATGAAGGCCAACCTCTTAGTCCAACTTCCACAACATAAGTTATTTCTCTCAGGAAAGTGTAACCAGGAAGGGGAACATGGTTGTAAGCAAAAACAAGTAACCACCCATATGCGTCTTCACAGAAAGCAAATATCACAAAGTGAAGCAAAATGGATACTTTAACTAGGGTAGCATGTCCGTGTCCGACATGTGTCAGAAACGTGTCGATACCGACACTCTTCGGACACTCTACAATAATTATTTTTCTTTCTTACTATAAATATTATATATTTTTAACTCAAAATTATTAGTAAATAATAAATAAGTACTCATATTTAAAAGATTTCAACAAGAATCAATAACAAGTATAAAACTAAATTTATACTATATAAATAATGAATTTTAAAGAATTTAATCAACGTGTCGACGACGTGTCATGTCGGTACTTTTTCAAAAATTATGTTTAGACGTATCCGACACGTATCATGTCAGACACACGTGTCCGTGTTGGTGCTTCATAAGGCCAAACTGTAAATGTTGCTGTCAGGAATTAAGTAGTCATACAATTAAAAGTCATGCAAATACAACGTATTGGGAAGGCAAAATCATTCTATTAGATCGAATAAGTACCTGTGTCAGAATTGAGAAATTCTATGGCTTAGAACTTCAATATTCTCTTATTTCTTACCTATGTCTTTCATTTAGACAGAACACTGTCATCCATTCTTACTAAGAAATGAAAAGAGACCTCAAAAAAAGAAGAGAGAACTACCTATTCAGATTTTAACCACTCATCCAGTTCCCAGAAAGAAAGTAGAAACCAACTTTTACCTAGCTAATAAAAGGGCTATTGCTTAGTTGTGGTAACTGGAGGATTTTAGTAGCACTCTCCAGGTTATAGTCAAAACATCTCATATCGGGATCCATCTGGTGTAGCTAATGCAGAGTTCATTACTAGCACAACAAAAATGCTTCTGTGGAACAAGTATAGAAACCCTCTAAACATGCAATGGTTCCAGCTCTTTTTAGATTTTCCGGGGGGGGGGGGGGGGGGGGATGAACGGGCAGTGTGTCCAAAAGCGTTCCCAGTCATTGGTTGCCACAAACATTTTTTCCTTGGGGAATTCAACTTTCTTAAATTCTCTCTTCCAAATGATTTATCACTGTTTGTGCATTAATTGTTTCTAAAGTATAACATCCCTAAGAAAGGTTCATAATTTCTTACTACAATAAAGATATGCAGACAAGAAACACAGAATCTAGACCAGATAAAACTTAAAAGAGATATATCATGGCAGCAAAGACCTACCTCGATTGGTCCAAGTTCTGGCTGTCCGAGTTTTCTCCTTCGAGCATTGTAAGCCATGTTCAAAAAGTCAATATTGCTAACTCCCGGAATTTCAACTGGGGACTGGAAGCTCATGAACATCCCAGCAACAGCTCTTTCCTCAGGCTCCATCTCAAGCAAGTCCTGACCTTTATATGTAACGCTGCCTCCAGTAATTTCATAATCTGGATGACCAACAAGGACCTGTAACAACAAAATTATCATCAACTTGTTCAACTGAGATAGTAAGTACTCATTCACAAAAGCAAAAAGATAGCACCCAAAATTTGTAGAATCAAAGGCGCTAAACAAACATACTGGAAACCAGGAAAACAAACCCATAAGTAAATTATGGAACATAAACCGCAAATGATAAGCATACAAACATACACAATGGACTTCAAAAAATATGAAAATTACAGGTCATTCGTTATCTTTTTTTTAGAATTAGAACTACAAGCTCAGGCTCGGGCATTTCCTGGGCCAAGCCACGGCCGCCAGAGCCTTTGAGCCAAATTGACACCCCCTACACAGTTCCCTCATAGACAAGACAGCTATTTTACTACATCATTGCAACGCTGTTAGAAATTATAGTTTTAAGCTAACCAAGTCGTTAGCAAGCAACCTCTGGTGAGCTTAAGCTCCTGGCAGCTCGAGATAGGCATATTTTAGCTATATAAATACCAGATTGAGCTTGACACTATGGTCAATTATCATATGAGCCAAGCCCATCTTGGCTCAGTTCAAGCAAACAAGTCGAGGTCAAGCTTGACCAGAAGACTGCGTCATTGAAGAGATAAATAGCAAGCACATGAGTACCGAAGCTAAGGTAATACCAGTGAGCTTGGACAACTCAACAACACATAAGCACAAGGGACAGCTGAAGACAAGTAGGACGCTAGCATGACAATGGAATATGTTGAAGACTGAACTCATTTCACATGTATCTTAAAACTATAACATTATCAAATAAAAACTCAGTTTTAAAAAAAAAAGAAAAAGGAACTGACCTTTACAAATGTACTCTTGCCAGAACCATTCTTCCCCATCACCGCATGAACCTTGTGAAATTCAATTGCAAGTTAGAAGCCGAAAGACACTGGAAGAACTGTATGTTCTCTTGAATTTAGTGTTTAAAATTGGAATTGGGGAAAATAAATTCAAATTTATAGGCTAGTTTATCTAATTTCAACTCCAAACTTCTAACCTACGCTCAGCTTCAATATATCTCCACAGTATCTCTGCTAATTGTCTAAATAAAATGCATAAAGCTGGACAGTTTAATTTGGAATTGAATACATTTTCCATATTCCCCAACAATTTTCTAGTAACTCACTACCGTGCGCGTTATATTCCAATAAAATAATGATAATTAATAAAAGTATATGATCACATATTTCTCAATTTTACCTCGCCTTCGCGGACAGTTAGGTTAATGCCTTTGAGAATGGGCTGTTTGGACTCGGCAATTACGGCATAAAGGTCTTTGACTTCAAGTAGTAGCTCCGCAGCACCGCCGCGTCCGGTGGCGGAGGTCGACGGGGAGTCAACGGCTAATGAAGCTCTGAGCTTTAGGGAGCGGGGGCACCGGATAAAACGACAACGAGTGGCAGGTTGTGTAAATAAACTTGAATTGTAGGTGGAAGTTTTGAAAGACAAATTTGGAGTGAAGAGAGCCATTTCAAGAGAGCTGGAAAAATTAGAATTCTATGATGAATTTATATCGGATTTGGGGCTGAGATTCCTCTCTCACTCCAATTCTAACCAATTCCTGTAAAATCGCAATAATTGGTTTTTTCACTTGCAATGGATGTTATTGTAAAGAATTGTTTTTTTTTGTTTTTTTATTTGGTCCTCGTGAGACGTGCGTGTAAGGCTGTACTTATGGGCCAAAATTATGGGCTTTGATACGGGCCAGCTTCATTTATAGTAGTCAGGCTTCGTGGACACAAAATTACCTAAAAAGCTGGATTTAAATTTCAATTTTCATAAATAAGAAATACTAAGTTATATTTCAAAAATCAGATGGTAATTATCTTTTTAAATTAATAAAAATAAATTTATTATATTAACTAAATATTATTGCTAATTAATCTGACTCACCTCCAAAATCAAAACCCACATCTCTCTCTATCTCTCACAACCCCTAACCGTCCAACCCGAAACCCTACCTCTCTCTCTCTCTCTCTCTCTCTCTCTCTCTCTCTCTCTCTACAGCAACACTCTGTTTCTCTCATTTTCTACCATTTCAACCATATAACTCACAAATGCTGGCATTATCGTGGGAGATTCAAGTGAAATAGTCCAACCCGAAACCCTACCCTTCTCTCTCTCTCTACAGCAACACTCGGTTTCTCTCAGTAGAAACCATTTCAACCGTATAACTCACTCACAATCGCCGGCATTGTCGTGGGAGATTCAAGTGAAATAGTCATATTACATTTAGTTTCAAGCATTGTGGTAGTTAAAATGGTTCGAACTCGTAGCATTGATGTGAATATAAAGGAGAATGATAAAGGAAAGAGAAAAAACGATGTCGGAGGTTCTTCTTCAGGAAAGAGGATCAAAATGTCGGCCTCTGGCGGGAAATCCATGAAGAAGGTGGAATATTATTCAGTTTACTGATTTGTGAGTTTTGTGGTATTTTTTTTACGAATTTTTCACCTGATTTCGGTATTTTTGTGATCGAAATATGATTTTTTTAATAAAATATTATGTTTAATAATGTGCCCTCAATTTGTGACCTATTGTGAGTATTTTGTATTGAATGTGTTTCTTAAGTGCGTTGGGTTGAATTACAATATCTTCTCTAAAGTACTGTTTAATCTATTTGTTTTCTAAAGTGCGTTGTGTTTTCTAAAGTGCGTGATATACTTGCCATGTTTGCCATTACGATTGTGCAGGAATGGAGCTATTTAATATCCCCAAGGAATTGGTTCCCTGGGAAGATAACTATAACATCCATTCAGAGTGTCATCACACACTTTGTGATGAAATTTACTCCTGCTCAGAGGGAAATCCTGGAGAACACGTGTCTGTCTTACTACAAGCACTGTAGGAAGATAGCAGTGCAGCCACAATTAATTCATTAAATGTTATTACGGGAGGTGAAGCAACCGAACAACCAGGAGATGTGGTTCAACATTGATGGGAGATATATTCGGTTCTCTATGGCTGAATTCTGTTTAGTGACTGGATTGCGGTATGATGGTGTAGATGGTCGACCGATGTTTGATGATAAACCGTCTACAGTGAAGGATACTTATTTCAAGAACTTAAAAGTGTAACAAGTGAAGATGTGAAGAGAGTATTTCTTTCACTAGATGATGCACCAGACCTTGATGTGGTTAAGATTGGGATTATTTATCTTATCACCTCATATCTATTTGCTACACCCTACGCCAAGGTCGTGGAACAATATATTTTTGCACTTGTAGACGATTTTGCCACTCTTGGAATGTTTCCTTGGGGGCAGATATTTGTTTGAGACCACATTGTCTTCATTAAGGAAGGGATTATCAAAACAAACAAGTCACTACAAGTTGATGGGTTTTTTAGTGGCTTTCCAGGTGTGGTTGTATGAGTGCATACCTGCACTTGAGGGGAATGTGGCCATAAGAATTTGTAAGAAATATCCAAGAATTATGAATTGGACTACGCACAAACATCCTTCAATGGCGATGTTGGAGGACAGAGTATTTGGAAGTAAGAATGTAAGTTCTTAAATATGTTTTGTATTGTTATGTACTCATTTGATTAGTTATACATATCTAAAATGACATATGCTAAAAAAAATTTCATCTTATGTCTAACAGGTTGTGATAAATGACATTGATCCATCTGAAGTAGAGCTCACGATGCCATATATGACAGGTTCTGAATATGAATTTCAGATATATTATGACATGTGACCTGAAATATGTTACTTGTGACTTATTGTGACCTACTTTGTATCATTATGCTAATTGATTTTGTTGTTCTGTATGTCAATCGACAGATCTGCTGTACTTGAAACCTAGACAACCAAATTAGAACACTGGAAACTCTAAAACTCCAGTAGGCAAAATTGAGTCTACTCCCCCGGTGTCAAAGGTTCATATTCGTGATTCAGATGATGATTTTGTTGATCCACCGCTGCAAAAACAGACGGGGGCTGCTAGCTCTAGCTCTAGCTCTAGCTCTCCTGCTCAGCCTCATCCTGATTGTTCATGTGTCAGTGTAAGTAATTTAATTTTTATAAGACATAGAAGCCATTATATGATCACAATTCTACTAACTGCAATTTTTTTTTCAAGAATGTGGTCGATTGAAGCAGTTGATGGATGAGGAAATTACTAAGCTTCAAGTGGATAACAAAGGGCTGAAAGAGCAGGTTTTGCCGATGAAGTCAGAACTGCCTGACATGAATGAAAAAAATGCATCATTCAAATAGTTTTTCGAAGCTCGATGGGCTCATTCATAGTCAGAATGGGTTGAAAGATGACTTGAATGATATCAGGTCATCTCTTAAATCTTTTGTTGAATCTGTGTCTGACATTTTATTTTCGGTGATGGATGAAGTTCAGACGAAATTGAGTGGTAAAGATGGTTCGACAGAACAAGAGCCAAAGGATGATGATGTGGTTGACAGAAAGGACAAGGGTCACATGGAACCTAAGCCAAAAGGTGAAAATGTGGTTGAAGAAAAGGAGAAAGGTTCCATGGCACCTGAGTCTTCACATTGCTTTCATGATGACTGCGTTCTCGAACCTCCTTCATTTGATCTAGGTGTTGGCTACTCACAGAGTCCTATAAACTCTGATGATGCATTCTTTGCTAGTAAAGAAATGCAGGAGCATGTTGATGAGGCTATTGCACGGGTGTTGCAGTATACTCAATGTCATACCGAAGATGTTAGTTTAACATAGTATTTCATATTATACATTCATAATTATTATCAAATTATCATACACTAATTAAGAACTTTTCTTTTTATATTTTTGAATCAGGAAGATACGCCTGCACCTCCAACCTTTGGACTACCTTTGAAAAGAGCGCAGAAGCTATTAAAAAATTTGCAGTCACCTTTTGTCAAGGCTGATGCACGATATGCTGCAACTGGATCCAAATCCTCATCTGGAAATGTTGTGTTTCAAATTTATTCAAAGGGAGTTGATAGTGCAGACGTTAGTGCATTCCAGAATTGGTTTCACAGAGGCTATAAGCCTAAGAACAGGTACATGAAATGTAGTTATAAGTGTTTTTGTGTCTCATTGTGACCTGTTATTATTTGTTTAATGACCTGTTATTGTGTCATCTGTCTTAAAGTGTAACCTGTTATTATTGGTTTGATGAGTGCATACATGTGTGTACAGGGCACAGTTCAATGTTCGAGATAATGTGATAAATCCTACATTTGTATGTGGCAATGTTCCTGTTCACCAGAAAACTTGGTGGCATACGTTGACCAATTTTGATTCATCATTAAGCAACACAATATAATATTGCTGCCATTTTTTCACATTAATAGTAGTTCACATTAATTATTTATGCTACTTGTTATTACAGCACATGGATGCATGCTTTCATTACATAAGACAACTTGCCAAGTTTGGTGAAGGTGTGAAGATGAAAGCAACAACTACAAACTGTATTTTTGATTTGACAATCCGGACTTTATACTCCCAAATTGTTAAAAATTCAAGCATTGTGAATGAGAAAGATGTCCTACGCAAAACTATCAATGGTGAACAGATATCATTTAATACTTGTTGGAGAGAAGTTGAATCAGTGTTAATGCCCATTATGCTTACAAATCATACTCATTGGATGTTGGGGCAGTTTGATATTAATAACCGCATCCTGTACATATTCAATTCAAGCAACAAGTCGTACAAGGATTATAAGGTTCGTGAAGGGGTTTTACTGCTTGTGAAGACTCTTACACATTTGTTAAAAGTGGTTGGACTGTAGATGGAAACTACTGATGATATTGGTGACATTTCCAATGACCTGCGTATTAACATTGTCAATGGTTTACCTCAACAACAAAATGCGTGAGTTTCCAGTGACCTGCATATTAACATTGTTATTTTTCATCAATATTTTGTAGTTACTTATAGTTTGTCTATGTTAAATATTACAGGCATGACTGTGGTGTTTTTGTCATAAAGTATGCACAGTATTTGTTGCATAATGATCTTGCCAAAATGCCAATGTCATTTGATGTTGCGAATGCCAGGCTTGAAATTGCAGCATTGCTGTTCAAAAATAAAGAACTGAGGTAGGTTGGACGGGGAAAGTCAAAGTCAGATGACTGAACTACTGTCCATGAAATCTTTTTGATGATAGATTAGGTTGACAGCTGTTCAAAGTTAGACAAAACAGGTGTTCAACGTTAGATGTTAAGCTGTTCAAAGTTAGATGTTACCTTTATCTTTTGTAATATGTTTTTGAATTGAATGTGAATTTGTTTTTGTCAAGTAGTTTGGATAAATGAGGTTAAAGTATTTTTTTTTGTGTGATTTTGTTAATATCATTCAAGTATGTTCTGGAAGTAAATGTTTATATTTGCAGTCTGAACAGGTTACAAATGGTCATAATTAGTCACGCATAGTTAATGTTTTACAGAGTGCAAGTCACAAATGGTAACAAACAGTTGGTCGCAAATGGTCACATTCAAGCTCAAATAATTATTTCTCCCAATAAGTCCAGATGTCTGGATTCTGAAGCTTCTCTTTATGTCCGTTCGAATTCCATTTATCATCAAACTTAGATTTGAATTCAAATAATTGAACGTAAACCGGAGTTGCTGGATATATATACATTTCTTAAAAGAATTTTCGTCAATAATTAAGACTTAAGAGAGTTAGAGTTTAAGAGGATCGTACCGAAGTAGGTGAGCAAGGGAAGACAAGTGAAAATTAATAGAAAAAATCATAATTCAAGTGGTTAATTAACAGCTATTTAATTACAACATTGCATAATTTTTCTGATTTAGTTAGCCAACCTTCGATAAGTAATTTCCTTTTTGTAAATGGTCACATTCAAACTTAAATGGTCATAATTAGTCACAAATGGTCACACATAGTTGGTCATAAATAGTCACAGATGATCACAATCATTATAAACAGTCATAATCATTGTCAGTTTACAATGCCCTTCCTGCAAACATGTGTGATATCCTGAAATGTAATCTAAACTTTATGCATAAATCTGTGAACTCTTATAATCCAATAGTTCGGCAATAAAATGAAACAATTTGCAATTACAAATAATATCCTCGTGTAAAAAATAAAAAAAAATACTACGCTAAGCTATTTGAATATCTTCGGATCTTTCTTTGCTTTCAATTTGCTGTTGTTCTGGTTAAGTGGTACCATGTTCCTGCATGTTTGACGATTGTGACCTGATTCACCGCATCTTCCACATTTCACAACTTGTAATCTCTCACGACGTGGCTTTTTTCTCCTCTCAGTAGGCCGGCCAGAACTTCTCTTTTGGTTTGGAGCAAGTACAACTCTACTAGTCACATCTTCGGGCAAATTCCATTCTGATTTATTACCTACAGGAAAGACTGTCTCTTTGTAGGTATTCAAATATGCATCTCTTGTGTAATACACCGAGCAAAAGTCATACACATCCAGCTTTAATGTTGCTATAACCGCTAGTGCATGCGGACAGGGAAGTTGATCCACTTGAAACATTCTACAACTACATGTACGTTGAATTATATCAATTATGTATGATGAAGAATTGTCCTTCACTTCAAACAAATTATGACTTGCAGGTGAAACCTACAAAATAAAAATACTTAAAGTTATACCTGCAAAATAAAAATACTTAAACATAATATACATACTTTATTGCTTTTACCTTTAGATTTCTCAAATCAGTGCTTGTTTCCCTCAGCAGCTTCTCATATTTGATTGCAAGCTTTGTGAAAGTGCCATGTGCATTATCCCTATTCTTGTAAAACCAAGATTGGATTGTTTGCCGCAGTGATTCTAGAAGTGCTTGAATTGGGTAATTCTTTACCGCCTTCGTGACTGCATTTACAAATTCTACTATGTTTGATGTCATAGTAGAGTATCTATTGTTTGGCATGTGCAATCTTGACCATTTTTCATATCCAACTTCCATCTAAAAAATAATTTTAGTTATTAGATAATATATTCAAGCATAAGTAACAACAGGTCACATCGATCATAGTTAACTCTAAAAGGTTTACAGATAATCATTACTATTACAAAATAGGTCACAGTTGGGCACATTCATAAAATATATCATGTTTCAATTATAAATGAGGCCACATACTAAATATTCACTGATTTTTTTCATTCATAATCATGTTTTAATTTCATGTAACAATAAATGAAATATAGTTCGTACATTAAACATGCATGTTCATAGATATTCATAGACATTTCATAATATCGCAGAACAAGTCATAGGAAGTAACATACCAAATAACCCTTGATCAGTTCATTCATTGAGTCTAATTGCTGCATTTGGTATTCAAATTCATCCATTGTATAGACTCTGACAGCACAATTGAATGCATGTGTGACATTGTGACCTGATTTTGCATAATGAGTCTTCAAATTTTTGAGCAAATGGTATGAACATATCCCATGCATTGCCTCTGGATATACAAAGTCAATGGCATTTCTTATGCTATTGTGTCTATCGGATACTATACATAATCCATCTCTCGATCCATATGCCCTCTTCAACATCTCAAGAAACCATCTCCATGACTTATCATTTTCATTGTCCCCAATCCCAAAAGCTAGTATGAAGATGTTATTGTTTGCATCTTGTGTACAAGCTGTGAAGAGTGTACCCCCATAGTGGCCATTTAAATATGTGTCCTCAACTACAATGACCGGCCTACAATATTTCCAATCAGCAATCGATGTGCCCAAAGCTATAAAACAATATTTAAATCTATCCAAATGATCTGTTTCTATTATTGTGACTGTGCCCATGTTCATTTGTTCTAGTATAAAGAAATAAGATGGCAGCAATTGAAACGATGTCGTTGGATCACCTCTAATCAATTTTAAAGTCTGTTCACGTGACCTCCACGCTTTCACATAATTCACTGATACTCCATATTCGTGTAATATGTCATTTGAGATATCATTAGGAGTGTATACTGTATGTGTAGATGTGTATTTGTACTTGATGCAGTTTGACACAATTGAGCTAGATGCTTGCCGATGAGATCCTAAAACAATGTTCATCGAGCATGTATGACCATTAGACATTTCCCTAATCTTAAACATTTTCGTTTGTCCCAACTGTGAAGATCTAAATATCAATTTGCAATGATTATGCACACACGTTACCACGTACTCCTTCTTGTCCGATCTCAACACCTTATATTCAAACTTGTTTTGTATAGCATAGAAGGCCAAACTCATTTTTAATATGTCCTTATTGCGAAAAACATTTCCCTCTACAACTGCTCTAACATCTGCTTCATATACCAATGTCACATCCTCTTCAATGTTTTCTTTGTCAACGGTCACAACTGAGTCACATATTTCTTGAGCTATTTGTTCTAAAGAAAACACACTAGCAGATGACTCAGAAGTAGTTGACAACTCTGGGCATTGCAATGTATGACATGGAACTGTAGAGATAACATCAACCATAATAGGATAACTCGATACAACCCCATCCAGAGATTTTAACCTCAAATACGTTAGCACATTAGTATTGCTCAAAATCCTGACTGGAGGTAAACTAGAATCCAAAGAATATGTTAATGTCACAATTAATTTTGCACCATTAAGCCCCAATTCTGAAAGAACAAGCTGGAGCAATTCATTATACGTGCATGTATCATTCACCAGTATAAGTGAAGTGTGACCTCCGTATAACAGGCAAATGTGCAAAACTGGCATTCTTAATCATACACAGAAAATCCAATTCCTCTACAACCAAACTACAATTTCTATCGAAAAATTGAAAATCAGAAGTTTGTCTATAGAATTGTGACCTACTTCATTGATCGTGATCTAAAATCAAGAATTAACAGTGATTATACGTTTACCTTTGAAATCAGGACACAGGAGTTCAGTTTTTGCTTTGGGAAAATCCAATTTCGCCACAGCAGCTTCAACTTCTCCAAAGCAGGCAAAATTAGAACTAATTCGACGGGATTGTGACCTCATTCATTGATTATGGCTCGAAATCGATGATAAACGACAATTTTTTCTGATTTGGAAGACCTTCGCGCGAGTACGATTTGTAGAGAGAGAAAGGAACGTTTGGTTGTTGGAGGAATGTGAGCAAAATCTTTTAAATATGGTATAGGGTTGTGTGTTAATTTGGTATAGTATATTTAATCCTAATTTAGTTATTATTATTATTATTATTATTATATATTTAATATTATGAATTAGCACCTGATTTCTGAAATTTTTTAGGGAGTTTTTGAATTTTGAAATGTGTTTCTATAATGTGGTAATTATGTATTGTTCCCCAATTGTATAGTGATGTTGGACTGAATACGGGTCACCTCCGGTCTATCAACATCGTTGCTAGTCCGCCACTGTCACAAACTCTGCCACTACCAAGGAACCATCCACAATGACGACGACGATGAGAGCTTTAGCCTATAAGCCCTAGCCTTCCTCCAAATTTCAGCCGCTATCAATCCTTCAATCTGGATTTTTTAATGGTCATCGCATGTAAGTGTTATGCTCTATATTCAATCAATTTTGGACATAATCACTTTTAATATATATATATATATATATATATATATATATATATATATATATATATATATATATATATATATAATTGATACAATTTTATGATAGATCTATTATTTAATTAATATTCAATTAAATTAAATAATAGAGTCCGTAAATTCAAATTGTAGTAATTTATTAATCACAAACAGTTGTGATTGTAAGATATAAATTACATATGATTGAATTTTAAATCATTCATGGTTGTAAGTAATAATGAGACAACGATATCGTTATTACGAATAGACCATCATATGTGGCATTTCTTACTTATGAAGTAAGTAGCTGATTTTACAAGTTAAAGTGTGATGACACTTAAATGAACACGTGAATATTTTGTTATATAACAAAACATTGGAAACTCGCTGGGAGATTCTATATGAATAACTATTTGATTGTCAGTGATTAATCTCTAACGTTTGTTAGTGAAATCGGTCATTTGACTTGAGATCATCATAGTGTCTTATATGAGAACAATCATACTTTGGTGATATTGGATGTTGCTCTGCCAATGGCCGCTAATACGGCATCGTTCGAGTATGTCAAACACTGGAGTGTTACGTGAAATTCAATTTTCTTTATAATAAATACGGAACGTCACAAATAAAATAAATTCTTTATTTAAACAAAAATTGAAACATTCATAAACTTAAATCATGAAATTGTATTTTTAAAAAAATAAAACATTCTCAATTAACTAAGTCAATATTAACATTTGAATAAATTAAAACTAATAAATCTAAAGGCAATAAAACTTAATATTTTTCGTCGTGTCGAAATTTCTTGGCAGTCTGTTGCACCATTCTGCCACAATTCCAATCGACCTGAATTAACCCGTAAAATTTTTAGTAAGAGTGAGTATTTTAAAAACACCTAGTAAGATACGTGCAATTTTCATATACAAATACATAAAATAATACACTTCATACCATTCTGTTTTTATTGAGTATATCGATGGCCAAGTGATACACCCATCTTAAGTCCTCTTATAATTTCATATATCTTTCTTAAGAACCCGAAAGTCCACTGACAATTCATGCATATTTAATTGAATATAAATACACAAGGAAACAAAACACTTGCACAAAAGTATATTACTTGTTACTGAAATAAAAATATGAATACACAATCAAATCTTTTTCTTTGCTTTGGTGGAAGGACCCTTGATTGACAATGATATGTGCACTTTTGACTTTTCCCACTTTTCCTTGTTCCCTTTCTCTTACGGTGTGTCTATATATATAAAATTGCGTGTAGAAAAGCTTTTACCCTCATGCCTATATATATAGGTAATCATGGCCTAGGAATTGTTAGTGAAGTTGGAAATCGTTGTTTGAGATAGTTTGATTTAAAGGTATGCTTTGAATGAAAAAGGTTATCAATACAAGTCAATCAACCAATCATGAAATGGAAAAATTAATTTATTTCTATCAAAACACATAATCAGGCAGATTGGGTTGATCTAAAATTTCTTGATAAGCCAAAACCTTTAAATATAATTACGTGAATAAAGCTATTGGTTCACAAATAATTTGAAAATAAACAAAAGTATAAATTGGGATAACATTAAATAAGGTTTGTACTATATCTATTATAGGTTTCAAAAGTAGACTCTCAATAGGAATGTACTTGTATAGTCAACCAACCATTCATCTAATTAAATTCTTCTTTATCGAAAATAACTAATGGTTCTTCACTTCCTCATCAATACACGTGAAACAACAATTTCACTAAATCATAAACTAACTTATTAATTACCAATGAAAGATAAAAGTTTACAATGTCAATAACTTGGGCTTAATATATCCAAATCGAATTTTTCTCGGGCCTAAAATACATGATTAATTACGAGCTATCCAACGAACCCAATATTAAAATACTAAATCTCACTTTATCAAAATCTAACTATTTGACCCAAAAATATAAAGATTTAAAACATATTTCATTTTAATCCATAAACTTTTGAAAATAATAAAAATAACTCATAGAATAAATAAAATTTATTCCAAAATTTTGGGGCTTTACAATCTCCCCTCCTTAAAAAATTTCATCCTCGAAATTACATACGTTCAGGTGATCTGTTGCTCTATCCTGAATTAAAGCAAAAACTTGGGTATTTCCCTTCTTCTCTTGCTCATCATTCTTCTTCGAGGGGTCTTCCTTGCATCTTCTGGAAATATGGTCTGTTTTGCCGCATCGATAGCACACATGTCTCCCAAACAGACATTCACCCATATGTATCTTGTTGCATTTTGGACAGTGTGGAACAACTTGTTCAAAACTTGATCCAAATTTGATTTTCTTATTTTGTCCTTCTCTTTTTTCTTCGTTGGACTCATTCCATTTCTACTTTCTTGAATGCTTGGCCCCTTATTGAGAAGTTTGATCAATCTCTAACCTATTTGAGACTGCTTGAGCAGTTTGTAAAACCCGACTATAGGTAGTGAATTGGTGGGATGTCATTATTCCACCAATCTCAAGACGCAATCCCAATTTGAATCTTCTCGCTTTCTTTACTTCCGTGTCCACTAGGTGTGGTGCGTACCTAGAGAGTTGATCGAACTTCCTCTCATAATCCTCAAGCTTCATCCTTCCCTGTTTCAGTTGAAGAAATTCTTTCTCCTTTCTGTCTCTCAGATCTTGTGGGAAGTATTTTCCCATCACATCGTCCTTGAATTTTGTCCATGTCAGAGTACGTTGTTGAGCTTCTGTTCTAATGCGTGATGCTGACTCCCACCAGTGGCCTGCAACATCAACCAACATAAACTCTGCACATAATACCTTTTGAGAATTGGTGCAGCAAAGATGTTTGAAGATTCGCTCCATTTCTCTTATCCATTCCTCAGTTGCCAATGAGTTTGTCTTGCCATCGAAAGTTGGGGGTTTGTAGCGGCAAAATTGTTCCACAATTGAACTGATGTTGTTAGCATTTGTAATCGGGGGGACCAGCTTGTGCTTGTTGTCTACCCAAATCTTGTACAGCCCTCAATAAATCCCTAATGACCATTGCTTGATTTTGTTGTTGTCTTGACATTTTATTAACACAAATAAAATTTTAACTTAGAAAGAAAATTTGATAATACTGAAATTAATTATAATAATATTAAAATTTTAAAATTTTCGAATCCTTACATATAGTGTCTAGTTTAAGAAATAAAAATCCAATAAATAAACAAATAAACTTTGGCTAAAATAGTAAATAAAAACTATCTCTAATCTCTATGAGTTCAGAAATCTTCTTTTGGTGGAGTCTCATCATCCGACGTAAGGAATGATTCGGGCTCAGAATCCAGATCCAGGAAATTTTGTGGCTCGAGTTCTTGCTCAAGGTCTTCTAGTTCCGATTCGATTTTCTCCTCTGGGTCTTCCTCAGTCCTCTGGGTCCTCCTTAGGCTCTTCCTCTGGGTCCTCTTCAGGTTCTCCCTCTGACTCAAGTTCAAATTCAGGCTCAGGCTCAGGCTCAGGCTCAGGCTCAGGCTCAGACTTAGGCTTGGGCTGGGGCACTAGTGCTAACTGTTGTTGTCTATGGTTTCACAAGATTATGATGTCCTCACAGTATCTCCTAAAATTAATCTTGTCCCAATCTTTCTGCAAATATAGCCCAAACTTCATATCTCTTACGAAGTAGGCCACATCTCTCCATTGAGGACGCATAGTGCTTATCAGGTGATATATTGAGAAGATTGTCCCCTCATTATATCCGAATGATCTTGCTTGCTCCCACTTAGGAAGGAAATCTTCAACATGTTCGACAAAAGTTCATTCCCATCTCACTTCGTAATCCATGTATCTCTCGATAGCAATATCGACACATTCTAGGTATGTGAGGCTATGTCCAGTCATCCTAGTTACTTTCAAGTCCTAATCATGTGACAAGTATTACTTCAATTATGCTGGATCTTTCAATGACAATGTTATTTCATTCCATATTTACATCAATAATACTTATATAAATTTGTGAAAATTTTAACGACTAAAATGCGAAGTAAACACGATTATACATGACACAAACATGCTAAAATAATAACATTTCTTTTCCATACCTGGATCAATTGGAGAGTGATCGAGTAGTGAACGCTATGTGTCAATGATTCATCATTTCCTTACATGTTTAAAACATTTTTAAAAAAAGTCTTACATCGTTCATAAACTCCTAATGTTAAAAGAAAAATTGCATTTTTTTTTTTAAATTTCCAAAAATAAGATTTTCTCGATAATGAAATCATTGGTCAAGATGTACTCATAAGTCGAAAATGAGTTTTCGACTTACATTGAGTTAATAGTGGAATGAAAGATATGATCGATAATTGAGATCGACATATATCCATATCTCGTAATTGATCGGATCATATTGATGAAGGGATTATAGTTTCAGAGTAAACGAACAAATTTGATTTTGTCATACCACGTTGTATTTTTCGTCACATGTATTGCCTTGACACATTGTTAGATGTCAATTTGGGACGACAAATGTGAATTAGTGATAAATTAAATAGGGTGTTTTAATTTATCAATTTTGATTAGATCAAAATAATAATTCATGTCGTTATGCATCCTTATTGAGAACATAATAAGTCACACACAAAAGGAGAACTAAAAGAATGAGATTTACTAATTAATCAATTAACAAGTGTTAGATAATTAATTAATTGAGTTACTTATTAATAGCCCGAATTAATTAGTTTATAGATCAAATTTGATTAATTGAATTAATTAAACATTGAACCAGATTAAGTTGTGAGACGGGCTAAACCTGTTTCGATTTATTTAAATAAGCTACTAGGGTTTGAAAATTGTAGAGAAATTGATGAAGTGCGGAATGAGTTGGAGTTTATGTTAAAGTGGGACCGACGCAAGCAAAAGTGTTCAATTCCATGATTTCATGATAACTTCGGGGTTGTTCGTTTTTTACGAATTTCTAGTCTAATTCGATTGGAAACGAGCTGATGATCACAACCCACAGCTTCACCGTGACATGCGTCAAATTTTGGGCAAATTCCATCATTTAGGTCCTCGATTAAACGTTTTTACTATTTATGATAATTTCTATTTTTGCAATATCTCATTCAATAAAATTCAGATTCAAATTCCGTTTGTTAGATGACGATCCTGAATCTTAGAAGTTTCAATTTTAGTTGTAAGTTCGAATTTTTCCACTTAAGGAAAAATATCTTTTTTATTTTATTATTTATTTTTCGAATCTTGTTAGGTTTTACTATTTAAAACATTGTAAGCCCTTTGATGCAGCAATTTTTTTGAGTTGAATAAAATTTTCGTGAGTTTTTCTCATATTTGTGTCGTTGTTCATATTTCCTATAATCTTCAGTTACATCAGAAATCTTCATATTCTTGCTAGCACAAGAAAAGTAAAAATCCTAGTTCTTTCAATCTTGTTCATTGTGTGAATTTTCATTGAAAACTAGACAATTGGACAGTTGTGTATTGCAGATCGTGATTGTTGGAATTCAAGAAAAGCAAAGGAGTTTTCAAAATTCAATAAATGTATAATTTCTATCACAATTTCTATCTAAACACAAAACATATCCTTGGTGGGAATTAAAATTTTGTTTAAATTCCGCTATGCATGATGAAGTAAATTCATAACGGTGGTATCAGAGCCTACTTTGTACTTGTTAAAAACTGTTTTGCATTTTGGAGCAATCAAAAGTTGATTGTTTATATTTTTTCTTGAATCTTGCAATTTAAAAAATTATTTTCATCTTCAAAAATCTATTTTTGGAAGGAAAATAATTTTTTTTTGTCAAAAATTAGATCGAAGGGTAGAAGCAGGCAATAGCAGTCGCCACTAGCCGCACGGCAAGCGGAGGCGCAATTGTTGCTGCTGTGCGCTGAAATGTAGGCCCGCTACACCGCACTACACAACGATGATCGATCAAAATACAATTTTCAAAAGGAGGTTTTAAATTTGATTTTAAATGGGTTTGACCTATATTTCAATTTTGACCCAATCAAGATTTTATTTAGAATTGACGACTTTTTATAATTTCGTTAAAATTGGGCTTTAACTTAAATATTAAAATTTGACCCTAAATTGAATTTTATTTGGGAGTTTTATCCAAAATTAAAATGTTAATTCAATTTAAATTAGAGTTGGAATTGGAATTGGAATTAGAATTAGAATTAGAATTTTATTTTAATTAAATAATTCATCCTAATATGTTCTTGAAATTAGAATTGGATTCTAATTTGACATTAAATTAAAAATTGATTTTAAATAAATTATCTCACCCTAAAAATTTTCTTGGAATTAGAGTCCTAGTCTAATTTGATATTTAATTAAAATTTGATTTTAATTAAATAAATTCGCTCTGATATCTTGAAATTTGATTAATTTCACAAACAGTCATTGAACTTACCTAAAATTTATAAAACGGTCACCAAAGTTTCAAACTTGCATAAACGATCACTGAACTTTTGAGCGCTTTCACTAACGGTCACTTAAGTTTACAAACTTGTAAAAACTGTCACCATTAGGACTGTTATGATTTTAATCTCCTATTGTCTAGGTTATTTTAAGGTTTGAAATTTGCACTTGAGGTTCTCAAGGTTCTATGTTCACGTATTTTGGTCCTTTAAGTTTGAATTAAAATCATAACGGTCCTAATGGTGACCATTTCTGCAAGTTTGTAAACTTCACTGGCTGTTAGTGAAAGCCCTGGTAAGTATAGTGATCGTTTTTGCAAATTTGTAACTTCAGTAATCGTTTTGTAATTTTTAGGAAAGTTCAGTGACCGTTTGTGAAATTAACCCTCTTGAAATTAGAGCTGGACTCTAATTTTTCTATTTAATTAAAATTTGATTTTAATTAAATTCAGCGGCCTTAAGTTTTGAAATTAGAGTTGAACCTTAATTTGTTATTTAATTAAAATTTGATTTTAATTAAATAGTTTCACACTATAATTGTAGAATTAGAGTTATAACTCTAATTTTGTATATAATTAAAATTTAATTTTAATTAAATATACCCGCTAATTAAATTAATTTATTAATATGATTTATTAATTATTTAATTCTTCCGATCCATTTGTCTAAATTAGTTTAGACGACCTGGATTGCTAGAAACTTGAAACATATTTGCATATAATATTAGAAACTATATAGAAAAGCATTTATATGATGAATGTTTTATTAGTGGATGATTATGGACTCGACCATGTGGATGTGTTGAGTGGTTAGTTTTTATTCTTGTAGTTTTATGGGCTTGTGATCTCTTATTTATTTTGGACATTCGAGTTCGTTATAATTTTATGGGCCTGCGTGGAGCATTGTATGAATCAATGCAATACTCCCATAGGAACTGATCAACTAGTCTTTCTTGTGGCTCAGGAAGACTAGATAATAAAAGTTTATAATCGTCCAAACTATTATATATTTGTTTATTTGCATGCTAGATGTATAATAAAATATATGTAATTATTACGATGAGGCATTTGCATGCAAAATCCCTCGTTAAAATATTAAATCATTTTTATATTCGTCTTCCATCATTATAGTGAAAAATCAGAGTTTTCAATCGATCTCAACTTGTTAAGTACACTCAAAACTGGTCTATTAGGGATGTATTTGACACTATGAAATATTAGATATTTCTGAATGATAGGTTTGATTTAACTAAAATTTATCTTTTGTTGAGTACACTCAAAGAGATAAATTTTAGATACATGTTAAACTAACACATATGATGTGTGAAGGCAAATAGTTGTTAGTTTAATGATCTGAGAGTTGTATGAAGATACAATTGATAATAATATCATTCAGATATTTTATTAAAGCTTGTTAAGTACACTCAATGTTTTAATATAACAAATGGGATCCCAACCCACTGAGAGTCAAATATGAATTTTATAAATTTATGCGAGAGAGTCATAAATTTGAGTTAAACAGTGGGAGCATAATTAATTTCATAAAATATCATGTTAAATTAATTGATGCGTTTTATATATTAGTCTTTTACTTTTCGTCATTTATATTTATTGAATCATGAGTAACCATATGTATTTGAGAGGCATACTGGATGCCAACAATCAAACCAAGTCTTCTTGATTAGCATCGCAATTTGAGAATTGTTCTCAGACAAGAGAAAATTGGTTATGTCATTGAGTAGCCTTTTTCCAGAGACACATGTTGACGAATAGACTAAGGTAGATGTGGCTATTATAATAAACACAATGATGTCGATAGTACTGCAACATATGTGATGTTTGCAGCTATGTCACCTGAGTTACAAAAGTAACATGATGGTATAAATGCTAGCACAATGATTTGTTATTTCAAGGAGTTGAATGGTGAACAATCACGTGTGGAAGGATATAAGATTTCCAAGCAACTATAACGGTGCAAAATGACAAAAGAATCTTCAGTCAGTACTCATGTACTAAAGATGATTAACATTGAGAAGTTGTCTTAACTGAGTTCAATCATGAACCATGAACTAAGAATTGACTTGGTTTTACAATCTTTGTTAGAGAGAGCTATTCACAATTAATTATGAATTTAACATGAATATGCTCAAATGTACACTCATTGAGTTGCTGAACATGTTTAAGAATGTTAAGCCCAACATCAAAGTATGTAGTGGGCTAGTCTGGCCATTGATTCCTCTAACAGCAGTAAGAGGATGTCTAAAAGGGGCTTTGAGAAAACATCTAAGATGATTAAGATAGTCAAAGTAAATAAGGACATTATCAAGTCCGATGACCCCTAATATCATAATAGAATGAAAGGTCATTGGTAGAAAGATTGCAAGGCTTATGTCTACGTCATTTACTTCTTAGGTATTAGATATCAGATGTGGATCTCATATTTATACAAATGTGGAGAAACTAAATAGAAGTAGATCATTGCAAAAGGGAGAAGTTGACTTGGATGTTGAAGATGAGCAAAGATTGTTGCATTGCCTGTAGAAGAATACTTCTTGTCATTGCTTTTAGGCTTAGTATTGGAATTAGTGAAATGTTACTTTGTACCCACCATTACCAGAACATTAAATAAATTTCATGTTTAGACATGAATTATTTTAATGTTAAGGATAATTGTTGTTCCATTTTATCTTGATAAAATCTTAATGGGTATGGTGAATTACAAAATGATATTTATATTCTAAATATTAAGTATTTTATAATGAGTATAGAAATTGAAAGGCCTAAAAGTGATAATCTGAATAACACCTATATCTGACATTGCAAATTTGGTCACACAAATGAAAATGAAATTCCAAATTTGCATAGAGATGTATATTTGGGGTTAGATGATTTTGAATAATTTGACAAGTGTGAATCATGCCTGTTAGGCAAAATGACCAAATCTCTTTTAGTGTGAATCGCCTCAATGAGTTGTCGGGAGAGAAAGGTATTATAAAAATACTAAAGAAAGTGTGGTATGATATTCACCAACCGTGGCGCCACTCATATGGCTTCGAGGCACCACCTGGGTGCATCTAGGGCTCATTGTTTGGCCAATTTTGAAGTCCATAAAAATTCTACTTTCGACACATACGAGGAGACAACTATAAATACAAGTTTTCACACTTTTGAGAGGATTCCACACTTTGAGAAGAGAAGAACACGACTAGAGAATCAAATAAGCAATTCAAGGGAGGAAAACATCAAGAAATTCACCGTTTGACGCATTGACTGGAAAATGAAGAAGATTTTTGGTTCAAGATTAACTCCTTTTTCCACATCTATACTAAAAATTCGGTGATGTATTCCATGAAAACATCTTGTTTTTCCTCTTTCATTATGAGTAGTTAAAATTCTTGTTAGAGCGAACAATGTAACTTATTTGGGATCCTTTATGTCTTTCATTCAAGATTTTTGTTCTTTTATCTTTTATGTGTTGATTTTGCTATGAACTTAATGCATTGAATTACTTAATCACAATTTGATGATTTTGTAAATATTTTACTAATCGAGAGGTGAGTTTAGGATTTAGACCATATAGTAAAATTTGGTATAATGTGTAGAGATACCTATACTGATTATTGCGATCATGTAAAAATTCTTGGAACTAATGTTTCGTTTAACTAAAGTCGATTCGCATAGAGATATGTGATTGAATTAGTTAAATAAGCTCAATGAGAACTTGAGATGGGTAAATTGAATACAATGGAAGGATTTGATCGAACACTACTTTATATTGTGAATCTTGATTTAAAACTTAAAGGTGATCAACATGTGAAATATTTCTTCCCTAATATCTGTTCATTATTTAATTTCTAAATCAATCTTTGTGTGCATTCACATATTTTTATGTATTTAAATTAAAAATCACAACATACAAATCTTTGTTTGCTTTTGTCGAATAGTAGTTAGAAAAATTAGATTAAATTCTAAAGTATAGTCCTCTTGGGAACGATAATCCGAACTCAAATGTCTATTATATTACTTGTTCAATATCATACACTTGTGATAGAAAAAACGCAACAAGTTTTTTAACCTATTCGTAACATATAGAAAACAAAAGAAGACTAAAAATTTTAAAAAAAAAAAAAAAAAAAAAGGAGAATTGCCAGCACCCTAGAGAGATGCTAATGATCGAGAAGAAGTCGACAAGTACCAACGACAGGATTGGAAAAAAAAAATACTCTAAAAGCGATCAACCCCTCCCTAGAATTCTTTTTTAGAGGACTCATAAAGTACAATTGAGTGTATAGTTCCCAATCGATTTTATGCATTGAAAAGATGTATATAAAATATTATTACATATATGATACGTTGAATAAAATAAAATAATAAAAGTACACATGATAAAGACTCTATTTGGTTCAGCTAAAAAAATTGATTAAAATTTAAGTTAAAACCAATAATTAATTTTAACTATACATTTTAAGGGTTCCATAACCTTTTCACAACACATTTTTATCAATTTTTATTATCAAAATCTATTAAAAATATGATTTTCATCTAATCCAAACAGGGCAAAATGTGTTGGTAAATGGTAAGTGCTTCCAGGTGGAACATACAAAACAAATGTCCTGTGTCAACATTTGTTTTTCCTTAAAAGAGAAACAAAAACAAGCAGTTGACTGGAGGATTGTGGGGGTACTTTTCAAAATGGCCTTGGTCAAATGGCCTAACTTGTTCTATTGCTAAAAAATCTTCTAATATATTGCAAAATATATCATATCCTTTAGAATTGGTTTAAAAACTAGTTTTTATCTTCTATCTTGAATTTCAAAATATAAATCCATTCTTTGATCTAATAGATTAGAATAATCTGTAACATATTTTTCATATTTTTCTTTAAATCTATTATATTCTTCTAATAATATATTTATATTTTCTAATTGAGAAGTAATATTATTTATTTTATCTAACAATTTTTCTAATAAATTATCTAATCCTTAAATAGTATATCCAGGCATAAAACTACAAATATAATAAATAATCTTTACGATTTAAAACTTCTAATAACAGTAATTAAAACTTCATAAATAGCAAAAAAGCAAATATTAATGCAAGTATGTAACGTAAATAAGAAAAATCTTACAGTATTGGAGTAGAAAGTAAAAGCAAATTAATATCAACGAAATTTCTCTTGAGCTTGCTTCTGTATGTTAATATACTCAGATATAAGTGATCGGTGTTATTTGAGTTTAAGAAAGTGGGTTAAGGTCCAGCACGACTTCCGCATACTTACTGATTTTCTCTCTGACTCTTTTGCATATCTTACAGTGGATCACACAGAATCATAGTTTTCCTTTCAATTCCTTGTTAAAACATCACCTTAAATGGTAACAGAGTTTTCATGACTTTCTCTAATAATGTCTAAAAATACACAACAACACGACAACAAGATACTTGCACTGACCCTCAAGATTTTTACCGTTGGAGTATAAGTAAGATAAGAGTTTTTGAGAAAATAATAAGGATAAAAAGACAGTGTCTTAAAACAACTTTAATTTCATAAAAACATCACACTAATATCTTTTACATAAGAGTACACATACATACTTTGGCTACACTCTTAGTACTTTCTCTAAGGAAATTAGAACTCCATAGAGATTACCTTATTACACACTTAACTTCAAAGAAAGAAACTGAAATTGCTACAAGACTCGAAATACTGGATAGAGAGATAAATTTTTATTTTACAACTCATGCCTTACTTATGAGAATTCATCTTCAATTTATAGACTGAAAAAGTTCTACAGTAGCCCATTATTGTTGCTTTAACTGTGTACGATATTGAGAATCTTACTGTGGCATAAAGTTCTTTGTCTTAGTATAGAAAATTATTGGGGTAAACTCACAATTTTTCTCTATCAGAGTGAATCTGATAAAGTAGTGATAAAGGGGTCCATTATTTTTTCATGTGCGACTAAAATCATTCATCTGAAAATTCATCTGGATCAAGGGAAATTGGTGAGATGTCGCCTTCATTGCTACAGTATTCGCACTTGTAATTAGGATAACGCCAAAATTGTTTGCACATTTCATATTTTATTTTCTGTGTTCCACTAGCATGTCCTTCAAATATATGATCACACCATGTGTCTAGATAGTGTCAATCTTCTTGTTTAGTGAGTGCTACAGCTTTACTGTAAATCATGTGATCTTGTGACTCGTACACCCAAATATTTTATTTTTCTTCAATAATTTTGTGGATATGCTCGAATTGTTCCTTGTATCCCTTGGCTCTACGGAAGGCTATCATGTTGATGACTTCTTCTGGTTTAGTTTCAATGACTACACTCTTCTCAGGTTGGAGATATTTAGAAGTAGTGGTCATTCTTATAACATGGCTTGCTGGAAGCCATCTATCTTCTTCATTATCCCATTCAGGACTTGTAGAGAAAAATCTGATATAGATCTTCTTATATTTAAGAACTTGACAATATCGTTCAATAGTTTGGACAACATCTTTTGGCAGCATAGAAATTTCTTTTAAAGATTCTGATGGGTAAATACAACTTATATTTCCCATTTAAAAAAGAGTACGAACCCAATATGCTGGGGCTCCTGGATATATATTGACTTTATTATAAATTCCATACGTTAGAGTTTTCATCCATCCTGCTATACTGGTGAACCAGTAGCAGGTAAGATTGAACGATACGTATGCTAAAATAAAATCATTTTTGTTTTTAATATCCATAACACCAAGGGTGTTACATGCTTTAATGATATTTGAGCGATCAAGCTCTGGTATAGAGATACTTTCCTTTGTAAGTTATTTCTCATGTGAGGGAGACACAGTAGTATTCTCTTTGATTGATAATTTATGAAGTTTTGATGCTTTGTGTTCAATATTGGCATAAAGGCCTTCAGATTTATTGGCACTAGGACCTTCTGGTAATATAGCCCTGTTGACCTTTCAGATATTGGATTGACAGTAGCCATCTCCATCAGTGTTATCTTGGATTCTATAGCAGCTATATTCACATTTATCTCGAACTTCAATGTTTCGAGTTCCTTCTTGATTTGCTCCATTCCTGGTTAAGAAATTTGGAATAAAATTGTCTTTCCCTTTAAAATGGACAATATCAAATTTAAATGGCGCAAACCACATTTGCATTCTAATAAGTGGCCTTTCAGCTGCACTTATCCCAAGTTTATTTGTCAACAATGGTTTTACCTGAGTATTATCTGTTCTAATAAGAAACTTCTTAGGTAACAAATAATGTTCAAATTTTGCTACTCCTTTTTTGACAGCTAAACAATCTTTATGATTAATATCATACCTAGTTTCTGCATCTTTAAAAGTGTCTGAAGTATAAGCAAGAATCTCTTCTGGACATTTACATAATGGATTACAAAGAAAGTCTTTAGGATTCTCTTTTCTTTTGAGGATTGCTCCTCAGTGTAATAGAGATGCATCAGCTTCTAAAATATAGAAATCATCTTCATTTGGAATATTTAATTCGGGTAGATTTTTACATATTTTCTTTATTTTGTTTATCATTTCAATATCTTCTTGTGTCCATTCCCATACAACTCATTTTCTAAGTTTTTTGGTAAAGTGAACTTTGTATTTTGAGCAGGTTTTGATAAATTTTTAGAGTAATTTAACAATCCAATAAAGCTTTGTAACTCTTTCTTATTTTTAATTATTTCTAGAAATTCTATAATCTTTTTTCCCAATATGAGGTTGTTGAAGTATTTTTTTCTGTAAAAATATATCCTAAGAATTCGATTTCAGTTTTAGCTATTTCTGTTTTCTTTCTGATAGAGCTAATCCATATTTTTTGGCAATATAATTGAATTTTTTAAGATCTTTGATATGTTCTTTTAAATTTATATTATGAATAAGAATATCAACTACATAAGCAATGCAGAAATATTTTATTGGTCTGATAATCTTATTCATTCTTTGTTGAAATATTGTTGGAGCATTCATTAATCCAAATGGCATAACATTCCACTTGAATTGTCCTAATGGATTCGGGGTAGTAAAACTAGTTAAATATTTTGATGCTTCATCTAATTTTATTTGCCAATATCCTAATTTACAGTCAAATTTAGAATATATTTTACTTCCTTCTATTTGTTTTATTAACAAATCGTTTATTGGTAATTTATAGCTATTTGGTATAGTTTTAGAATTTAGGTCTCTATAATCAATTATTATTCTAGCTTTTCCTCTTTTAATTTCACTATGGTTTCTGACCATAAATGTTGGACTATTATATGGACTGATTGATTCTCTTATCACTTCTAATTCTAATAATTCTTTAATTTGTATTTCAAATTCTTTTTTATCTTTTTCGCTTTACGGGAATTATTTTCCTGATATCTTAGCATCTGAATTTTTTAGTTCAATGGTTGCAATAGGTTTATTTTTGTCCCATTTAGGTAAGGGGTGTTCATGATAACATTCTTTTAATTCTAATTTAATATTTTCTAATTCTTCTTCTAAATTGTTAATTCTTAATACAAGAATTTTTTGTTTTTGATTGATTTCAGTATAACATCCACCACGATTACCTGCAGAACTCTGATGTTAGGTTTATGGTGAATTGATTGATGTGCAATTCTAATAGTTTTATAAATTTTTGGTATTTTAATTTTGTGATTACAATGTGTGGTAAATTCAAAACTGTCTTTATATTGTGTAAATGGACTATATGTATAGATAAATTTTTCTCCTAAAAGTACATCACATCCAATTTTATCTGTTGCATATATTTTAGGAATAAAACATTATCTATTTCCTATAATGATAGGAACATTTTCTACAAAATCTCTATAAATTTCTACAATATTACTGGTTGTTTGACCATAAGTTGTTTTCTTATAATCTCTTTTATAATAATATTTTGGGAATACATTTTTTACATAGGCAAATGCCTGATCCAATATCAAGTATTGTATGGAATTTTATCATACAGTAGTATGGTAAATTGAGGGTTATTTTAATATATGGACTAAGTATACTAGTTTTGATTGATCTGATTCCTTGTATAGTACAAACTGGTTCTTTATTTTTATTAACTCTAGGAATTATTTTTTGTTTTCCTTCTATAGTCATTTGCACAGTATCTTTTTGGATATAAAATGGTGAGACTTTCTAAAAAAAAGTTCATTCCAAGTAATATTGGACTAATATCTTTTCCTCTTTTATAATCTTTATAGATTTTAAGATTTAATTTAAATTGTTCTCCTTCTATGTCTGTAAGATTAAGTTCGAGATTAACGAATGTCTTAATTTTATATTTAATTCCATGATAATCTGGAAGAGTTATTTCTTGTGGTAGGTTTTCTTCTGATAAATGTTCAACTAAATCTGCTTTTATATGACTAGTACTAGTTCATGTATTAATAAGGGCTATGATTTCTTCGTAGTTATTTTGATTACTGATATATTCTGTTAAGATAAGGAAATTATCTTCTTCGCACTTTCTTAAGCCGATATCAATACTATTTTTAGGTATTGTAGAGTAGTTTCTACTTATAGATGGTCTACTAGAGTTTGAGAGTTCTCTAGTGCTAATACTTCTTTCTATTCTTTTACTAGGCATTCTAACTACAAGTTGTCCAAAGGCATTCAAATTGGCTAATCCTTGATTTCCTACATTATTGTCTATTCTTCTAGATTGTTGATGAAGATTAAGCAATATATCTTGTGGTAAAGAAATATTTTTATCACTTAGCATTCTTGGTGAAGTAAATTGTGCTAGGTTTCTAAAGTCTTCATGAATTTCTATGAATTTTCCTGAAATTTTATTGATTTCTTTTTGGTGTGTAGTTGTAAAAGCATATAAAACTTTACAATGTAAAGTTACAACTTTACTTCTTAGTGGCATAATTAATCTATCAATTTTGTGATATAAATTTAATCCTAAACTTAAGTTTTCATCTGATAAAGACATGGCAATTCCAGGTCTTATAGTAAATATAATTTTCTTATATACAAGATTTCCAGAGACAACTCCTAATAGGGCGTCTATAGGATCGAGAAGTATTCTGTTATTCATCAAGTATATTTGTATAAGAATATCCATTCATTCTCTAAAATATCCTTTCATCATGATTTGGATTCCTCCAATCACTATATTCTTTAATCTTTTTCTAGTGGATTTCTTTATATTAGTTAATTCTTCATTAACTCATTCTCTTGTTATTAGAGGTATAGTAGTAGTGCTTTTAACATTTTCGATATTAATAGGTACTTCGTCATATTTGGCAATGTATATTGTTTTGTTAAACCAAGATAGTATTGGTCTTATAAAAACATCTTTATCTCTTAAAGATATTTGTTTTTCCTTTATAATTCTATATCTTTTTTCATCAAACACAACAGTTTGTGAAATTCCTTCTTCATTATCTAATGTAGTTTCGATAGTATCTATAATTTCTTGATTTATGTAAATCTGTTCATATTCCGGTTCTTCAATTTCTTCTATATCTAGCTCGTAAATTGAGTCGGTTTCAGATAATTCGTTTAAATCTTCAATTATCTCATATTCTGAATCAGATTCTATCTCTTTCATTAATCTAACGAATTTAACATTTTCTTTTTTATTTCTATTAGGACAGTTGGGAGATATATGTCCTATTTCATTACATGTAAAACATTTACATTTTTTATAAAATTCTTCTTTAGATCTCTTCTGAATATTCTTATGTTGGTTATATTCAATTTTCCAAGATTTTTTTCTTTTTAAAATATTTCTTTTGACTCTTAAATCCTTTATTTTTCTTCCAAGGTTTATGATATTTCTTAAATTTCTTTTTATAATATAGTTTTTTAGATGGTTGGTGACAACCAAATTGTGGTACAACTGTGATTTTTTCATAACAACATAAACTTGCTTTCTTACCATGTTTTCTAAATAGGTGTTGATGCATAAACTTTCTGCACCATTCAGATATTTTTCTCTTAACAAATGAAGTTCTCATTCCTAATGTATCAACCTTTTGATTATGATTTTTTCATTCTATTTTCTTCCAATAATTTTGGTATTCTTCGAATAATTTTTGACCATATGGCCAAGGTAGTTTAAGAAAATATCTATTTAGTAATTTTTTATCTTCTTCAGATATATTCCCTTCTTTTATGAATTTGGATGCTTTGATATATATCTTTTCGAATTTTTTAGTATATTCATTTAATTCACACATATCACATATTTTTAATAATTTCATCTCTCTTTCTGCTTGTAAAGTTTCTTGAATAATCATATCTATTTTAGTTTATGGTATAACTTCTCATAATAGTAGATGTGTAAAGAAATTTTTCATTCACTTTAAAACTCCTTAAAATTTTCAGCATCTAAACCTTCATTACTATCTATGGTAGTTGTAGACTTTTCTCCATATTTAATTTGATTTTTGGTTTCTTCAGAGGTTTTTCTCCAGATATCTGAAGTAATTCCTTTAAAGGTGTAGATTATAAAATTATATGCTTGAGTGCATTTATGAAATACAACTACTAAATCATTAGTCTTTGCCCATGAGTCAATAATTTCGCTTTTATTATTGCTATCATCAATATTTAGCCATATTCCTGTTGTAGGAATTGATTCAGTAAATAGTTTAACTGAATTATTATCTCTAAGATGTAGAGGCTTGGTTGTAGTAATTTTAGGTTATTTTCTAAAATTGTGACCTTCATGGTCTCTTATCCATTTCAAATTCAAGTCACCAGATTCGATTTGAGCCCAATCCAAAGTAATATTAGTTTTATTAGTTTCTCCAACTAAAGGCTTCAACTCTTTGATTTAAAGGTGGAGTATTAATTTCAGTAGTTTCTTCTTTACGTGGAGGATCATTCATATATATATTTTCGGTTTGAATAACTAATTGTTCTAAACTTTGTTTATAAGCTTCTAATTCTTCTCCAGTAGCTTCAAAGAATTTTATTTCTAATTCTTATATAACATATGCCGGTAATGGTGGTTCAACAGAAATATGAGATTTTTTTTTTTTTTAACTTTTAATTCTTTAAATTTTGATTCAATTTGTTTATATATGATTTTTGGTCCTATTTTAATATTGTCACTTACAATTTCTAAATTTGATTCGATATTTTTCTTATAAGTTATGACATCTTGATTTATCATATCAGTTTTTTCTAAAGGCAGAGCATAATTATTATATTGTTCTAAAAATTCATCTATTATTATATCTTCTTCATATTCGAGAGATCCATCTACCAAAATTTGTAATACTTTATTTTTAATTTCATTTAATTGTTGAGAATTATTTATTTGTTTTATCTCCTCACTTAAATATCTAAATTTAGTACTTAAATTAGTCGCTAATTCTTGTAATTTAATTCGATTAGTATTAGTTAATATACTAATATTTTGTAATTCTTCTAAAATAATTTTATCTTTTCTATTCATTCTAAACATTTTCTTCAGATTCGTTACTAGGCTTTGATATTAATAAAAGGAGAGGGCGCGAGAGCAATTATGAATTGAAATTTTGAGGGTCTAATTGAAAACCTTTTATTTTTATATTATGATAACAAAATTGTAATTTTTATGTTTGGGGGTATTTTAGGTAGTTTCAAAAATTTAAAATGGTCAAAGGCCAATTAGGAAATATGGTCTCTTATTTGAGCCAATTACACGTATTACCTCAGGATCGTGGGAGTTTGTTTTTGAACATCATTCTATTCTTATTTCTTTGTACAGTCAAGAAAGATATCATTCTCAAAAGTTTGAATCCTGAAATATGGATTTGACTTTTGAGTAAATACAAGTGTACAAGTAATCTTTCACCCTATATCTTTGGAGGCATACCTAAGATTTACTTTTTTCACCAAGATTCAAGAGAGGATAGATGAGGGCGTTAATAACGATGCGTAATTCAAAAAAAATAAAAAATAAATAAAATATCATTCATTGTGGTCCCGCTTCTACTTGTCTACGCGCCGACTTCAACTCCCCTCGCTCTTTCTCTCTCCCGTGTCCACTTTCTTTTAGAGAGTGATAAATGAGTCAAAAATTCGACTTTTTTTGACAAGCTTCTATTCTACGGTAGAGAAACACTCTGTCATAATTGTGGTGGTTGCTGTGTGTGTGTTTGTGTTTTTTTTTTGAGAGTTTGGGGCTGGGAAATAGCAGGAAGGAGAAGAAAAATATTATGGTGAAAAAGAAAATACAGTGTTAAAGAAAAGATTTTCTCATCGGCCTCGTTTTCTTCCTAGGTTCATCTATTTCCTCACTTCCACTCATTTTCTTGCTTCATTCTAGTTCATTTCTCTCTATAGTATACATTAACATACACATATCTGTATTGTATTGTGTCTATATATATATATATATATATATATATAAAGAGAGCGAGAGAAACAGAAGAGAGAGATCGATAAATTCTGATAAATAGTTTGATGTGATTCTAATCTGTGTTTAATCAAATGGGGTTTGTACAAATTCTGTGCAGACTTAGAATTTATCTTTCAAGTCCGTTTATATGCCATTATATTACGCATCTTTCTTTGGTTTCTAAATCATAGCTTAAGATTTGGAGGGATTGTTTGGCCTCAGTTCATGACTGTATAAATTACCCCTTTCTTCTCAAAACATTTATTTGCCCAAATATTTCCCATGACTTGGTTGATTTACTTGAATTTCTGTACAATATGTGTATCTATTTTGATTTTCCTAATGACATTGATCTTGTCCCTATCATCCATCTATTTGTAGATAATCCATTGCTGCATCAAAGAAATGGTGATCTAAAATTTGTAAAGTCAATTTGGCAATTTGTTTGATGCGTTTTTATTTTTTAAATTCAAATAGTTCTCTTTTTTCTAGAAAAAAGAATTTATCTTAGTTGTTTATTGCAAGAGACTAGGGAAAACATAGAAATCTTAATTGTGTAAACTAGACAAGAAAAGCTTGTTAGAAATTTCCTAGATATCCAATGTAAAATCACTAAAAGAGTTTATTTGTTCTTTAACAATCTCAATTTGTAATTGATGAATGTGGTGAAATAAAGCTTTTTTGAAGTAAGATACAAAACTTATTCAGTTTTGCAGGATTTGATGAATTTTAGTGAGGTTAAGCGATATTTTTTTCTTTTTATGTTTTTTACACAGAGTTGATTGTTCAATTTATTTATTTTCCCCTTTTTTGTTTGTTCATTTGTGAGGAAATAACAATATTTTTCGAGACTTTCTATACATGTTACAACCCCAAAGAATGGTCTTCATTCTGCCTCTGGATATCCTTCAGAAGACTTCTGAACCATTCTTACTGATATATACCAGAAGTCTTTTACTAACATAGAACTATCAAATAATCTTAGTCGATCACCAAGGTGATTTTTTATTGAAGAGAAACACAGGTTCTTGTGGAAGCATAATCTACAATATAAATGAGAGGCAAACAGGAAAATGTCCATCATTTTACACACTTGTCATTATCTTGCAGTCCTCTTGCAATGTGTTTTTGTGTGTCTACATAAATACTTTAAAATTCACTTCTCATGGTTTCCAACAGATTTTGGCATTTAAGCAACATCGAGCTCGTTGGATATCTTGTTCATACACATCTTCTCTTCGTTTCCTGGGCCTTTAGTAAGTTACAAGGAGAGTTCAAAAGGGTTTAATCTTTGATGATTCAGTAAGCTAAATATCAGTTGAAAATGATTACTCAACCAACCACAAAACTCCGACTGGTTAGATGTCCAAGATGCTGTCAAGTTCTTGCAGAGTTGCCAGATGTTCCTCTGTACAACTGTGGAGGATGTGGTACAATTCTCAAAGGTACAAACTTTTTCACTTACACTAATCACATATATGGATAGTATAATTTTGTCTCTTTATATTTATTTGAACTTAATCTCACTGTTTGAAGCATGATATCTTGTGGGATGATCAGTATGGCATTTAAAGATTGAAAATATGTTGGAAGTGTATAATTACGAAGACTTCTTGTAATCTATCCCCCGAAAATGATCAATAATGCAATTCAGAGACTTGGCATGGGAGGAATTAAGAATTAAAGCTGCCAAATGTTGGGTGCATGAAGCGTAACTATAGTATAATTCAATGTGTGGAGCATAATTATACTGTGACGGACACTACCTAACATTAAAGTATTTTAAGGGGCTGGTTTTATGGGTGCAAGAGAGGGAGGCTCTCTAATCTTCTTCATTGAAGTGAAAATTTGTAATGGGAATGTGGACGTAACTCTCACATTGAGGGTGAGCCACTATAAATTTGTCCTTGCACTTTTCTGATTATCTTACTTTCAATGGTAAAGATAGATTAATCCATAACACCAATACCTCAATCCTTATATTGATACTTTGTGGATTTATTTTGTACTGCCTATCTTTGGTTGTGTTTCTCATGTTCCTTCTGTTTTTGCCTTCATACAGCTAAAAACCAGATAAATGAATCCAACGATGCAAATGTATGCGTACAAGACAACGCGGGATTTCACGAAGAACATGAAAAAAAGCCTCTCTGATGAGATTATAGAGCTCACCTGAGATTAACTGTTTTGAGAGCAAAGATTCATCCACTGATGTCAGAATATCTTTGAAGCGGGGTGAGGGCAAATATCCTTTGGAGCAAAATACCGACAGATTTGATTCCAGGTTTTTACAGGATTACAATAGGGAAATGAGTAGAGGCAGAAACTTGTCTGATGAATCTCCTAGTTCAAGTGAGTGTAATTGTCATGTAGTCAAAGTGTCGACTCAAGAAGTTAGACAACGAATGGAATGTGATGATACGATTCCTTTGGACGAATGCCACGGAAGGGATCCAATGGAAGTTGTAGAAAAAACAGAAGGGAACAAAAGTCGATATGTTGCACCAGAAAATGATGTTAATAATCAGAACATTTTAAAAAGTCTAGAAACTTCATCACGTTCAGCTGGGCAAACTACTGAAGTCAATGAGGATATCAAGAATCATCCGAACTTAAGAATCTTGAGCAAAAAAATGATTTGAACACACATACTGGAGATGTATTTATTGCTGCTCAAAGCCCCTTGAGTGAGAGCATTGTGTCAGTCGATTTCATCACTTCTGATAGTGAACACATGGAGCATTCCCGAAGTCCTCAAAATTGTGGCAGAGCAAGCTCGGTAGATACTTTGGGAAGTTCACCTCTTGTTGATCCTATTACTGTTCTCAGCATTAAACGAGAGGATATGTTTAAATCTCCAACAATCAGAACTTACTATGCTTATGATGGTAGTGTATCATCTTATGATGGAACCGATGATCGAATCCCCTACCATGTTTTACAAACTTCCAGAAGAAAGTTCGAGTTTCCAGAAACGAAAAGATTCGACCACGCCAGTGGAAACAGGACAAGATTTGATGAAGAAGGTATTTCTCACTCACCATTCAGTTCCAGCGATTTCTTCGGTAATCATGAAAGTGTAAATGGAAAAGGAAAATCTTTGAGTTATCAGCACAATCTGTTTGAACATCATCCTGGCTTTTACTCACCAGACAAACCTTCTAACTCCGAACCGGATAAAATGAACTTGTTGAGAATGGTCTATGAACTCGAAGATCAGCTCAACAGGATGCAATTCTCAAATGATATGACAAATGGAAGGTTTCCTGCTATCATGGATGAAAAGTATAATCCATTGTTTGATAATCATTTAGTACCAGAAAAGGAGATGCATGCAGATTTGAACCATCCTAGCTATCAAATGCGACATGGTCAAGTACAAGGTTGGCCCGGACAATGCAGAGCCTTGAGAATGCCATATCCTGCGGACACTGCACACTACAGTCCCCAAGTCAACTGATCTTGTGTGCACTGTTTTCCCCACTGCTCACCACAGTTTTCTTCACATTCCATGTGCTATGACAGTGGTCATTCCCATGCCTCGAGTTCCTCGACTCCCTGGCACTACATGAGCTCCGAGGTTTCATTATTGGATGACCATATGAAAAGGTCATATTCAAGGGAGAAATATCAGGTAGCAAAGCGACATATCTGGCCTATAGCTGGTGGAGCCCCACTTGTCACTTGTTATCAATGCTCAGAATTGTTCTCTTATTCGAGAAAAAAATTCATCGACTGAGATGCAATGCTTGTCAGGAAGTTCTGAAATTCTCACTTCTGAAAGGAACGAATATAGTTCAATACATTCCTGATGTTTTTGCTCCTCCACAAAGCCTTGCTGACAATTACAATGACGCTGCCAGAAAGAGAAATCCCGTACCCAACTCTCGTTCCAATCCTCGTGCAAATGCTAAACATGTTCTGTATTCTGATGATAATGAGCAGTCCTGTAGAAGTAGCTCTACAGAAGGAGAGGCTATACTTATGAGATATTCACATGACCAGTTTCGGATGAACGAGTCCAATAACAAGATATCATCTGTTAACGACTCGATGGGAGAGAGAAAAATGAAGTCCACCTTGAGGGAGTCTCAGACCAAGGAGGAGAGTTTAGCGAGCACCAACGAATCAACCAGTTCTTCATCAAAGATGTCCAAGTGGAAGAAAGAATCTGCAGAGCTCGAAGGTACTCCACTTCACCAGCTTATGGGATGTTCTTCCTTAAGTATTAAAATAAGTAATTTCCTAGCATATCCAGAACGAGTCGAGGGATTTTCTTCTCTGAAGTGAAAGGTCTGTTTAAATTTATATAGCCACAGAATAATCACAGAATAAGTTTGATTGCTGTGAGTTGCACCATCTCCATCAAATTCATCGTGTATCGATCTGTTAGAAGAAATTCTGTTGCATTTTTCTTTTCCATTTCTCCATTGGACATGTTTTGTACAGCCGAATAAAGACAGTCTAGCCGTCTTATAGTACGAAGTCTATGTTGATTGTTGTACATGTAGTTGTCTCTATTAATTTAATTATTGAGACAGAAAAATGGTTTGGCATATGATGAAATACAAGTTCTTTTTGCTAATTAAGGTTCCACCCACCCATTATAGTTTGCTCGTGTTTTACTCTGAAATTACCGTCACTTCTGTTGCATTGCCTTGTGAGACTGAACAACGAAACCGTCAAACTGTAAAATCGAATCGAAAATGCTTTTTTGAAATTGTTGGTTTGGATATCCATTAACGTTTTGATTTTGAACCGACTTGAACCAAATTGCTTCGGAGTGGTTTGGTTTAGGTTTCAATTTTTGCAAATCGTTTCAAACCGTCAAACCTTTCACTTTAAATTTAAAAATAAATTAATTTAAATTTTTGTCCAACCATTCCAATTAATTAATTAAATCAAAATCAAATATTAATCAATCATCACAACTGCAAATGCAAAACCTTTAAATTTGATGAAATGTTGAACAACTACGGCCAAAACATATTTATCGACTGCCCATTAGAATTGAGGACACAATTCAAATTAGATTTTAATTCAAACTTACACATTTCTTTTATTTGTATTAATAAATTCCTCGAATTTTGGCTGCATTTTCAACTTGGTTTATCCATTTTTTTTAAAAATAATTGTTTGTTATATTCTATTGATATTTGTGTTGTTTTGCTCTAATTTGTGTAGAGTTCTCTTAAATTTTTAGCTGACAAGATTTTTGTTTATTTGCATCTCAATTTTCTGGTCAGGTCATCCAATTAATTATTTACATTTTAACTTAGTATCAAGATTTTACTGTAACACCTCAAATTTTCATAAACCCTAGAGTGTTACCAAAACTCAATTTTCTTTGTAATAATTAATGATAAAAAAAAAAAATCTTTAAGAATAAATAACTTAAATATTCATAAACTTAAACTAAACATGGAAACTATATCTTGAAAAAAATTAAACTATAATCACCTAACTTAAAAAAAAACATGTTCTTGAATAAATTTAAACTAACTAAGAATTTAAAAACGTAAAAACTTAAAGTGTATATTTTCTTTTGCATTCCGTTTCTTCGATCCACTTAGCAACCCGCATCACCATCTAGCCACAGTTCCAATCTATCCAAACTATTCCGTAAAATTTTAGTAAGAGTGAGTATTTAAAAAAAATAAATCTAGTAAGTTATGTGTAGTTCCCATAGTTATATGACAATAAATTAAACATTTCATACCATATATCTTATGGAGTATATCGATGACCAAGCAACACACCCATCAGTTGTACTTTGAATTCTCAAAAAATTTCACATTTCGTTATAAAGAACTCAGAAGAGTTCCCATTTCGCTAGGTTGAACCCGAATGTCCACTAGTAATTCATGCATAAATTATTGAACATAAGAATATATGGAAAACATTCACTTATACAAAAGTATCTTACCTTGATGCAGGAGGGTTCGAGTCAGATGCTGAGTTGTCAGATACTACATTAATGACTTTAGAGTATCACGAGTTGGCAGATCGGCGCAAAGGTGGCAAGTCGCGAGATTTTTGTAATTGAGGCATAATTTCATGATAACTTCGCGTTTGTTCGTTTTTGACGAATTAGTAGTTCAATTCGATTGGAAACAAGCTAATAAACAATACTCAGAGCGTTGTGACGCACGTCGGATTTTGGCCAAATTCCTTCATTTAGGCCCTTGTTTACGCGTTTTTGCTATTTTTGGTAATATTTTCTTTGTCAATTTGAAAGGGAATATGAGGTCGAATTTAACCAGATTTTTGGCAGATTATTTCTTTTATTAAGTATTTCATTGTGGTATAATTATTAGGATTTTTGCCATTTTTGGCAATTTTCGATAATTTTGTTATTTGAGCTATATAACCTGGTTTGTGAGTTATTTTTGAGGCATTGAATGATATAATAAACAAGTTGTTTCGTTTTCTTAGTTTTTCTCTCGAATTCTCCCTTACAAAATATCTATTCAATCGACCTGCAGAATAATCATTATTTTGCCCGGCGTCATATCTCGTTAGATCAAACGAATTGTTAAACTAAATATGAATTCACGTTTCAAATTCTCTTCCTAAATCTCTTACTGCCACTTAATTTGTGGGTACTATTTATTTTTGTGGGGTGAATAATGAGGCGTATTGTTTGGTATTTATAGTTGAGAAAATAAAGTTTTGTAAAATTGAAATACATGTTCCATGTAAATTTGTTAGGATAGATTTCAGTATGTAGATAAAATATAACTATCTCATCAAACTTATCAATTTGTTTGTACCTATCCAAAGCACACGTGATAGCTAAACATTAAATGTTAGTGATATTTAATTTAATTTAAATACTAATAATAACAACTTCTATAAACTTCAATATCTTGAGCCTAACGTATCTAAATTAATTTTTTCTCGACCTTAAAATACATAATTAAATTCGAGCTATCCAACGAATATAATATTGATATATTTATCACCACTCTATCAAAATCCAAATATTTGATCAAAAAACATAAGAATTTAAAACACATTTCACTTTAGTTCCTCAAATATATGGAACAAATAAATTTTTATTCTAAAATTTTTGGGGCGTCACATTTACTGTTATTTGCTAGAATAATTTTGTAGATTATTTAAATTAATAGTTATTTTGAAGATTTGACCAATGAGTCTTTCGACGTATTTCTTTGGTGGAAATTGAATATAAATAAATATAAGATTGTCTCCCAAATTACAAAAGATATGTTAGCTATTTAAATATCCACAATTGTTTCCGAGTCTGCACTCCTTACTAATAGTTGGCTTCTTGATTTCTTAAGGAGTTCGTTGAGTGCAAATATGGTCGAGGCAGTGATTTTTCTAAAAATTGTGATAGTAACAAGGAACCTATAATGATTCGTTAATATTTGGATGATGTAGAAATATATAATGATTCATAAAAAATTATAGAAGATATTATCGTATTTGATATTTCTATTCATTTTCTCTCGTTAATTGTTTTATACCATTTAACTATAAGAACTAGATTCATTTACTATATTCTTATTTTTATCGAGAGAATGAATCATGTGTTACAATTGTAAATGTTGTGTCAATTAGCATCGACTAAAATGTTAAAATGTTTCTATCATATTGTTGTATTATAATGATTATAACTAAAGAACTTTGATTTCTAATATTTTTAATGATATTATTTATGTTTTAACGTGAAATTGTAGACTAATATTTATAATTTAACTTATTCGATATATGTTAATTTTATCTTTGTTAAACTGTCTAATAAGTGTATTTCACTCATGCTTTTTGATAAGTGCGCTTTTGCACACTTATTAGACACTTTTTGGGATTTAATTGTGATAAATTTGAGTATATTTCTACCCATAATTGTGTACGTTTTGTATTTATAGGCCAAAACCCTGAATTGGAATGAAACGGAGGCAAAACGAGTGAAAAAGGACTTCAATTGCACAAAAATGTGAAGTTGGGGACTAACTTGCACAACCCTAAAAGATGAAGGACTTGAAGTGCAATTTTGGAAGGGCCTAATTGTAATGAAGATCAAAATATGAGGACCAAATTGTACAAGTTCAAAAATGAGGGACCTGACGTGCAAATATTCAAGGACTTGAGCCGCAAATTTTGGAAGAACCATGCGACCGCATGGATCAAAGCGTTGCAGCCGCATGGATAACGCCGAGACGTCAAATTGATTAAATTTCTCTTCTATGCGACCGCATAGGATTGAACTATGCGGTCGCATAGAGTTAAAAAATCAATGACGGTTTAAAACTTCCTTCTCGAGTTTTTGGTCAAAGTTTTGATTATTTTTGCTTTGTTTATTACTAGATATTTATCTATTTTTCTAATATTATCTAATTTATAATATATATATAATTATAAAATATCCTAAAATATCTTAATTATATTATTAAACTATTAAATATCCTATAATATCTATATTATATTATATAATATCCTAAATATCCTAAATATCTATCTATAAATAAGTAAACCAACACAATTGTCAAAAACTCTCTCTTTCCCTCTTTCTTCTTCACGTTTTTTTTCTTTCTTTTTATTTGTCTTTTATTTTTCTTTCTTTTATTTTTATTTTGTAGTTGTTTCTTGTTTAATTAGCTCATGTTTAGAAGAAATTAAATGGAGCAAGGAGATAACAAGAACAAATCTTGGTGAAAGTGAAGAAAACAAAGCCAAACTACAAGGGTTTTATCTTTATCTTTGTTTATTTTCATTATTTACCAAGTTTGATATGTATTGAATTAAGAATCTCTTTGTTATCACTTTTATAAAATGAGTTAAATATATTTGTGTTGGAGTTTATGTTAAATCTTAACTTTAATTTCATTAATATCGATATATATTGTTAGAAATGCATTTGTTATCAAAATAATGGTGTATTGATTATTAGTTTAAAATTGCTTCATTTATTTGATCAATAGATGTTGTGGTTAGGTATTTGGTGTAATTATTGAAAAATAGTTGTACTGATTAGGCTGAAATAATTGATACCATAGGTTTGTATGGTTCCGACTATACGCGTTTAGATGATCTAGAAATAGACATCTACCCTATGTGACCCGTTGAGTATTTTCACAGCAAGTTAATGCGATTGGTTAATTTTGTATCGACATAGAAATATGTGGTATAATTTAATTAATTAGGGTTAATATCGCTCGAAAGAGGATATTAATTTAAAATTGGAGAATCGGGTCTAACTATGTATTTTGGTAATTTGCATGTACGTTATTGAATTGATGTTAATGAAAAAGGAAAGGTTAAGTGAAATCATAAATTCCAACCGCTTTTCAAATCAAAGATGCAGCTACGTCTTTTTAGTTTGTTAGTTTAATTTTTAGTTATTAGTTTCTAATTTAATTTCATTATTAATTGTGTATGTGCGTCTGTCGTTGTTAGAACTAAAATCGATTAGAGTACGTAATTTCAAAGTAACATTTCTCGTGGGATCGATATTCGGACTCAAAAAGTCCACTATATTACTTGTTCACGATCCGTGCGCTTGCGGTACACTTTTCAGCGAACAAGTTTTTGGCGCCGTTGCCGGGGAATGTTTTCACTTTGATTACTGCTTTAGTTAATTTTAGTTTTAGCAACTTGTAATTATTTGTTTTTATTTGTATTTACTGTTTGTATATTTTGGCTAACCCTGTATTTCGAATCTTTCTTGTATCTGTAGTCTTTTTCTCGCACCCTGCACTTGTCTGATATTTGTAGGATTCTAATCTTGGTCAAGTAACAAAATGTTTGCACTATCTCGTCTCTACGGTGACTATACAAATATTCTTGGAGGGTCAAGATGTGATATTTGTTTAGCGGAGCATTGTACAGGGATGTGTTTGTATTCGTGTACCGAAACTGCAATGTTGAAACTTCTAAAATTTCGATATTATTTGAAATGCCGGAGACAAGCACTGGACAATCTAGATGAAAGTTACATGCTCCCGGGAGACTATGTACCTGATGATTGGGATGAGGATATCAAATTTCTAGGAGATGGTCCTCCATGTTTGAATGAGAAGGTACTTGCAAAGTATTACAATGAGCTTGCCAGGTTGGATGAGGAAGATATGCTAGTGGGAGATTACAAATATTAGGATGGATTTAGGAAGTGGGGTTATTATCCACTCGAGAGAGTCATTGAGACCGACTTCTCACCGTCTGTGAATTTGAATTGCGGACCAATACTTCCATCCGATGAAAATTCGACAGTTGAAGAAGAGTCTAAAATGTATGAAGGTGTAATCACAATGGAGTTCAATGAGGAGATGGTGATCAATGAGAATGAGAGTAGCATGCACTCTTTAGATTTCATAGATTGCTTAGAAATAGACTTTGTGATTAGGCCCAATGAAGTGGTAAAAGTCTTCATAGTTGAGTTTGATTTGGATAGAATGAGATGGTTCTATGTTGATAAGGGCAAAGATGAGTTTTGGCGATCAAACGAGGAGTGGATCAAAGCCAATAGAATAAAGCTGGGCCGAGCATCCAGAGCTTACTTTTTGGGCCCATAACATTTTGTATAGTCGAGCTAAGACTATAAAACAGCGCTTGTTGGGAGGCAACCCAACTTTTCTAACTTTTATGCTTGTTATTTACTTTTATGTCTTTACTTGCTTCTATTTAATATGCTTTCACTTTTGTAGGGTACTTTTTGAAGTCCAAAGTTGAATGATTCCTCACGAGTCTGAGCTGAAGTAGAGTACAATGAGGTCTATTGCCCGAGCTACTCAATTGCATTTCGAGTCCAGTTCATGCATTAGTTCTTCTTCACAATGGATTCAGGGAAGTTTCCTTTATTCCTCTTTGCTTTATATGTTAATTTACACATCGAGGACAATGTGTGAATTAAGTTTGGGGGTATTGAGCCTTGCCGGCTATTGTGTGCTTTAATTTGATGTTACAGCCTTGCCGGCTGTTTTTGAGCTTACATTGGTGATTATGATTGGTATGTTAGATAGCCTTGCCGGCTCAGGATTGCATGAGTTGAAATTGTTATTGATTCATGAGCTATGCATGTGCAAATCCAAATATGCTATTGGTACGAATTTTTTTCAAAAATGGCTTATTCATTGTGAGATCATACGTTACATTGAGCACATAGTCACGATTGATTATCATTTAGATGCGGAAATAGGTGTTAGATGTGAAAATTTTGAATTGGTAGAACTTAGGTTGTGAGTTGTTTTGAAAATTTTTATCAACCTATACTCTTTTTCTCTTTCAATTTTCCATAGTCTGTGAAATTTTGAATCAACTAGTTTGTTATTTTTATTGAAGAGGTAGTAACTGAATTGTGTGAACACAAAAACTGGTGAGACTTTGAGCCTATAGACTGACATTTATATACAGTCTTATCATTTCTTTCTTGTGTGACATTGTTTCATGATTTTGTTTCTCTAGAACTTACGTTGATTCTCGTCTAGATCACATTGACACATGTCTGCATGAATATGATTAAGGCCATCTTTGACTTACCACATTTACCAAATAGCTTACCCTGAAGTTAATCTGTCCTTTTGATAACCCCTTTGTGCCTTATTAGCCTTTTCTTTGGTTACCTACATTACAAGCTTTCATATACTGAAAAACAATATTCTTAACCAGCCTTCTATGCTAGTGGAGTATTGTTAGACATCAGAATGTTGGGTGGCGATAGAAAAGAAGTTTGGGGATATCAATTGTTTTTGAGGTACTCTGTTTGGTGTAGTGGTTGAAAAAAAAAAGAAAAAAATGAATGAATGAAAAAGAAAAAAGATGAAAAAAATGAGTGACAGGAAAAAGATGTGTTGAGGAGACTGATTTGTATGTCTATATATATGATTCCTCCTGATATTCAAAAGAAAAAGGTGATTGAGTTGAATTGATGTTGATTGAGAAGTTATTGTTTAGGAGTGATAGGATTGTGTACAGATCCTATCTCAGTTGAGCTGATTTGAATAAATGTTACTCCGCTGATATATTTGAGGCTTCTTAGTCACTTATCCATATATTTCCACACCTTTACCTTAAGCCACATATAAACCCTGTAAAGTCCTTATGATTTATGTAATGCATGTGATCTAAGTGGTGGCGATTGAGAAAATATGCAAGCATATGGTAGAACAATTTCATTGGAATGATTTGAGCGAAACAGTACCTGATTTTATACACTTGAGAGTTGAGTGTTCATACTACATTATTCTGTGAGGTTCTACTTGTTCAGTTACTCTATTTTTACTTGAAAATGCATGCTAGTTGATTATATTTATTTGAGCTTTTAAAAGAAAAGAGTGTTTGAGAGCAGCCTATAGATTTACACTTGGGGGATTGAAATGAATTATCTATTTTAGTGTGAATCTTATGAGCGTGTAAGGATATATTTGACCACTGAGGGTCGGGTTGTGACCAATTTACATACTTTTCCATCTTGACATTCTTTTCCTAGTTTAGATAATGATTGAAAGTGGCTATGCACACACACACTGATTTGACGTTGGATAAGCTGTTATTATTTTTGATAGCATTATTTGAAAGTATGGTTGTGAATTGGTATACAATTTTAAACTCTATTATATATCTGGCAAGTATCTAATATGTTAATTATTTTCACATTTGCATGATTATGTTAGAAGTAATCTTGCTCGAGACGAGCAAGAACTCAAGTTTGGGGGTGTGATAAGTGCGCTTTTGCACACTTATTAGACACTTTTTGGGATTTAATTGTGATAAATTTGAGTATATTTCTACCCATAATTGTGTACGTTTTGTATTTATAGGTCAAAACCCTGAATTGGAATGAAACGGAGGCAAAACGAGTGAAAAAGGACTTCAATTGCACAAAAATGTGAAGTTGGGGACTAACTTGCACAACCCTAAAAGATGAAGGACTTGAAGTGCAATTTTGGAAGGGCCTAATTGTAATGAAGATCAAAATATGAGGACCAAATTGTACAAGTTCAAAAATGAGGGACCTGACGTGCAAATATTCAAGGACTTGAGCCGCAAATTTTGGAAGAACCATGCGACCGCATGGATCAAAGCGTTGCAGCCGCATGGATAACGCCGAGACGTCAAATTGATTAAATTTCTCTTCTATGCGACCGCATAGGATTGAACTATGCGGTCGCATAGAGTTAAAAAATCAATGACGGTTTAAAACTTCCTTCTCGAGTTTTTGGTCAAAGTTTTGATTATTTTTGCTTTGTTTATTACTAGATATTTATCTATTTTTCTAATATTATCTAATTTATAATATATATATAATTATAAAATATCCTAAAATATCTTAATTATATTATTAAACTATTAAATATCCTATAATATCTATATTATATTATATAATATCCTAAATATCCTAAATATCTATCTATAAATAAGTAAACCAACACAATTGTCAAAAACTCTCTCTTTCCCTCTTTCTTCTTCACGTTTTTTTTTTTTCTTTTTTTATTTGTCTTTTATTTTTCTTTCTTTTTTATTTTTATTTTGTAGTTGTTTCTTGTTTAATTAGCTCATGTTTAGAAGAAATTAAATGGAGCAAGGAGATAACAAGAACAAATCTTGGTGAAAGTGAAGAAAACAAAGCCAAACTACAAGGGTTTTATCTTTATCTTTGTTTATTTTCATTATTTACCAAGTTTGATATGTATTGAATTAAGAATCTCTTTGTTATCACTTTTATAAAATGAGTTAAATATATTTGTGTTGGAGTTTATGTTAAATCTTAACTTTAATTTCATTAATATCGATATATATTGTTAGAAATGCATTTGTTATCAAAATAATGGTGTATTGATTATTAGTTTAAAATTGCTTCATTTATTTGATCAATAGATGTTGTGGTTAGGTATTTGGTGTAATTATTGAAAAATAGTTGTACTGATTAGGCCGAAATAATTGATACCATAGGTTTGTATGGTTCCGACTATACGCGTTTAGATGATCTAGAAATAGACATCTACCCTATGTGACCCGTTGAGTATTTTCACAGCAAGTTAATGCGATTGGTTAATTTTGTATCGACATAGAAATATGTGGTATAATTTAATTAATTAGGGTTAATATCGCTCGAAAGAGGATATTAATTTAAAATTGGAGAATCGGGTCTAACTATGTATTTTGGTAATTTGCATGTACGTTATTGAATTGATGTTAATGAAATAAAGGTTAAGTGAAATCATAAATTCCAACCGCTTTTCAAATCAAAGATGCAGCTACGTCTTTTTAGTTTGTTAGTTTAATTTTTAGTTATTAGTTTCTAATTTAATTTCATTATTAATTGTTTATGTGCGTCTGTCGTTGTTAGAACTAAAATCGATTAGAGTACGTAATTTCAAAGTAACATTCCTCGTGGGATCGATATTCGGACTCAAAAAGTCCACTATATTACTTGTTCACGATCCGTGCGCTTGCGGTACACTTTTCAGCGAACACTTTTGATACCATTTAATCTTGATATTTAGTTTATTTTTACGAGTTTTAGAACGTTTTAATTTATGTTTTCCTGTTGTTTTATAGGTGATGTGAATTTGTGTGAATGATGCAAAACTTAGAGAAAAGAATGATGCTTGCATAAATCAAGGAGAAGTTGATTTTGTTTAGGTTATTAGAGATTATGTCATGCCAGTTGTCAATGACAACTACATCCGATATTGCTCGCCAAGCAATAGTAGCAAATAATTTTGAACTGAAGCCAAGGTTGATCCACATGGTGCAACAGAATCATGTTGGGAGATTTCCTCAAAATGATCCTAATGCTCTTCTGGCCTCCTTTCTCAAAATCTGTGATACCGGGAAGATGAATGATGTCACTGTAGAAGCAACCAAACTCCATCTATCCTTCTCCTTTAGGGATAAAGCTAAAGCATGGTTTTGGCCCAGAAGATTCTTACTAAATTCTTTCCCCCTTCCAAGTCAACACAATTGAGATTGGCCAATTTAAACAATTAGACTTCGAACCATTCTATGAGGTGTGGGAGAGATTCAAAGAATAACTTAGAAGATGCCCTCAACATGGTTATCAGAATTGGATGTAGATAGAGATATTCTAAAATAGATTAAATGGTCTGACACATACAGTAGTTGATGCTATGCAGGTGGTACTTTGATATCTAAGACTGCAGATGTTGCCTTTTCACCATTGAAGGACATAGCCACTAACAACTACCAATGGCCAATTGAGAAATCAAGTGCAAAGAAAGAAAGTTGCTGGTCTTTACGAGGTAGATCCCATTACAGCCCTGGCAACTCAGATGTCATCACTCACAAATCAAATAGCCGCATTAACTTCACAGGGGACTCAACAGAAAGTAATATCTAATATGCCTACTTCTATATCATGGAGGATGAGCAAGTTCAGTATGTGAATAGAAGAAATTTTGACCAAAAGGAAACTACTCAGCAAACCACTACCATCCCGGTCTGCAAAATCATAAGAAGCTTTCTTATGGTAACACTGGGAATGTGATGCAACCTCCACATGGTTCAATAATCAGACCTCTAAAGGAAAGTCATCAATGGAGAACATTTTGAGAACTTTTATTTCAGATATTAGGGCAAGGTTCAACAAGGGCGGGCTAAAATTAGACAACATCGAAACTTATATGACCAACATGCGGGCATAGTGAAGAATATAGAGGTACAGATTGGTCAGGTAGCAACTGCAATAAATTCCCATTAGTAAGGGAAGTTTCCTAGTGACTCCGAGGTCAACCCAAATGAGCATTGCAACACAATCACATTGAAGAGTGGAAAAATAGTTGAAGAGAACAAGCCTAAAGAGGCTGTGGTACCTACTTCGGATTCCAAACATATTGAGGAAAAGATGGTTGAAGAGCAGAAGATTAAGGCAGAGACCACAAAGAAAGATTATAAGCCTAACTCAATTTCGTTCCCAGATAATCCATCGATCTTGAAGCCACGCCTGCCATATCCACAGAGATTCTTAAAGAAGAATATTGATGAACAATTTGCAAGATTTCCGCAGGTTTCAAGAAAATCTACATCAACATTCCTTTTGCAGATGCCTTAGCTCAAATGCTGAATAATGCCAAGTTCCTAAAAGAAGTGGTGTTAAATAAAATGAAGCTAGAGGATTTTGAGGCATTGAAATCAACAAGAGAATGTAGTGCCACCTCCCAAAAAAAAGCTCTCTCAGAAACTCAAAATCCAAGTAGTTTCATTATTCCTTACAGAATTGGCACTTTTACGTTTGATAAGGCATTCTGTGATATTAGAGCTAGCATCAGTTTGATGCCCTTATCAGCATTAAAAAAATTGGGTCTTAGAGAAGTGAAGCCAACTACCATCACTTTGCAACTAGCTGATAGATCGTCACATACCCCAGAGGTATCATTGAAGATGTATTGCTGAAGGTAGACAAGTTCATCTTTTCGGTGGACTTTGTGGTTTTGAATATGAAAGAAGATCAATAATTACCATTAATTCTTGGTCAGCTTTTCTTGACAATTGGAGGAGCTTTGATTGTTGTACAATGAGGAAAATTGACACTACTAAAGAAAGCTACATGGGAAGCAAGGAAGTGGTTGAATTTCTCTTACCTCATAAAGCTTACCCACAATAAATAAATAAGAACTATATAGAAAAACCTTTGAAACATCTCAACATTGTTAAATCAAAAGAGATTTTGAAGGCTATACCGGAGTTGAAACCACCTCATAATCCTTGTGGCCATGCTCTATTGAAGGAAAAAGTTTCAAAACATGAAGGAAGTCCCTCTTGAAGATCCAACCTGAGGCATTCTGACAACGTCAAGCTAATGATATTAAATAAGCGTTTCTTGGGAGATAACCCAAACTTTTTATCTCTCTATCTCCTGTATTTAGATTTTAGTTTATATTTTTATTATTAGTCTCTCAATGAGCTTATTCTTTTTGTAGGTTAAGTCTCAAGTTTGAAGGAGAAGCTAGAAGCAACATTCTACATCCATCAATCTACCATCACATCACCATTACGCCGATAGCAATGAAGACAACCAATATTTTCACTCAGGAAAGTCATCCTCATTTTTCCTTAATTTCACATTGTGGACAATATTTAGTTTAAGTTTGAGGGGGTGAAATATTAATTGTCTAATTGCTTAACTGTTTTTGTGTGAAATTTTATTTTGTTTGATTTGTCTGATTGTTAAAAAAAAATGTTTTGCATGCTTGTGAGAGTTAGATAGCCTTATCGACCATGATGTATATACTTGATAACATGTATTAGTCTATGAATTATGAATAAGTTGTGTTTTTTGGGTTAAATTTTTTGCTTATGCATGTGAAACACTCTTATGTACGTGAATTGATTGTAGTGTTGTAAGAGACGATTTAAGCTTGTGGTGATTCCTTGCTTGCTGCAAACAATTGTTTGGAGTGTCTTTAACTATCAAGTATATGCTAGGTAATGACCGAATGTTAGGAATCTAAGCCCCATTTATTGTTGCCTTAATAAAAAAAAAGGCATTGCACTTGTTAATTTTATCCTCACGCTTGCACCTTTTTTACTCTGGTCTGTAAGCCCGTAAGCATATATTGAAACCCAGTAACCCTTTGGTATTTAAAAATTAGGGAGTTACCGACTAAAATCTTGTTACATGGGCCAAGTAAGATCGAATTATGGGAACTTAAATAACTCGTGGGTTTGAATAACTTAGTATAAGCTTGATTGTCGAAGTACTCATAAATTGGAAGAATCATCACATGCATAAATTGCTGACATTGTTGGTTGGACTATACCAAATTTGAGTGATGTAAGAAATTGATAGTATAAAATCTAACTTAGAATACACCCTTGGGAAGAGAATAAAAAAAAAAAAAACAAGTTTGGGGGTATGTAAATCTCACGAGCAAAGAAATGATATATTTGACTTTTAAGATCGAGAATTGAACGAACTCATGAATGTATTAGCGTTAAACTTAATTCTTCGTACACACACACACCCATTTTGCATTGGATAGGTAAGAATTTGGTTTTTGCATTATAATTTTGTAGTAGTTCATGAATTTGATATCATGTTTTCAATCTTGAATCATAAAGGTAAGCTATCTAACTAAACTTATTTTAGGTGAGTTCGTTTGTTAGTTTTGTTTGTATGCTTTCGTTAGTTTCTTTTCCTTTTCTTATATATTTTCTCAAAGACTAACAAGGTATTAAGTTTGGACGGCATTTGATGAGTGTATTTCACTCATGTTTTTTATATCATTTAATCTTGATATTTAGTTTATTTCTACGACTTTTAGAATGTTTTTGATTTGTGCTTTCGTGTTATTTTATAAGTTAAGTGAATTGGTGTGAATGATATAAAACTTAGGGAAAAGAATGATGTTGGCATGAATCATGGAGAAGTAGCTTTTTATTAGGTGAAACTCGATGATTGTAAGCTAAATTGAAAGAAATAAATGAATAACGACAACAAAAAAATGGTGAAATTCAAAGTGTGAAGATTCAATTATAACTTTTCAATAGTTGATTCGAGTTACAAAATGATAATTGAAGATTTCTAAGAGTCAACCAGATACAATTAGAAGTAAAAAAGGAGTGAAATATGATCAAAATATTTTCACAAATATGTTCCAGATTTTTAGTTGGAAATTGGGACCCATTTTTTGATATAGTAGACGTTCGAATTGGAAAAGAGTTATTTCTAATAAAGTTGTAGCCCTTTGAATTATCTTTTCAATGCACTTTAAATCGTTTCAATTGGATATCGGAAGAAAAAAATTTATGATAAAATATTGAAAGATGTGTATTGCTGAATTTTTCCCAAAAGTAGGTGCCCCAACGCCCTGTGATCTGAATTTTTCCAAAATGTTGGTGACCAGGCACTGGTCTACGTTAGAAATGCGGTTTTGATGATTTTTGATCCATTTAAAAACCCTAATTCAACTAGAACTCGTCCATGACTTCAAGAAGGCATACACTTTTTAAGTACAATTCAACCAGGTAATCATCAAGAAATTAAGGAGAAATCAGGAATATCGCAAAGGAGATTGAAGATCTAATATAACTAGTTAATATTAAAGGAGATTCAAGATCTACTATAACTAATTTTTCTATTCTCTTCTCTATGTTGTTTTATTTGAATTTGATTATTTCTATGCCTTCCGTCATAATTAAACATCTAATCTAGGATTTGATGTAATCAAAACTTGTAATTTTGATTTTATTTTATTATAGTTAATTCTTTGAGATTTCCCAATCATGTTTATTTGTCTTATTTATTCTTAATGCTTTCAATTAATTGGCTATTAATTGAATGAGTAGATGCTTGTCAATTTCAGTATTCCAAAGAGGGAAATTTAGGTGCGATAATTGAATAACACAACTTAGGAAATTATAGGTTTTGAGATAGTGTGTAATTCCTTCGAAACATGTTCTAAATAAGAACTACGAATTGATAATTTCTAGATTTTAATTCGAAATAGAGATATTGGAATTGAAATATAGGAATAATTTTTACTCGACACTCGAAGGAGTGAGTAGAATTAAATTATGATTCTTGCTTATAAACTTCGATAAATTGATTAGTTTTAACTACATAATTGATAAACAAAGTTGATAGTTAGGTGAAATCATAACACTAAGCTTTCTCATCTTGATTATTCTTTTAACTTGCATTTATTTGTTGAATTCGTCACCATATTCATCACGTTAACTTAGTTAAAACCATTGATTCCAAATTTCATTCATCATAAAATAAGAACTACACAATTATAGTACTTGGTAGAAATTAAATATCAATCCCCGTGAATTCGACATCCTAACTCCATTATTATATTAAAAAATTTGACACCGTATACTTGCAGTATAATTACGTTTTATAAAAAGGGTAACACCATGATTTTAATCCGAACCATACCGAAAAAAGTGATTTGAATTGGTTTGGTTTAGAATTGAAGTGGTTTGGTTTAATTTGAAATAATTTCAAATCGCTTTAAGTGATTTAGTTTGAAAATTTGTCACAAACTACCCAAACTGAACTGTATTCACCCTTATTGCATTGTGCATATGAAAAGAACAATAAAAATTTAAAGAACATTTGTAAAATCCAATAGACTTATCAATAAAATATTTTAATCTATATCATGTACAGTGAACATTTTCTTTTACATATTCAAATGGTTTCTATAAGGTAGCAAATTTTCAATTATATATTTACAATAAGGGAAGAACACATCAACCTCACTGGTAAATGTTCCTGCTTCTTTGATTTGAGACGATCGAAATCCTTTGATCCCGCAGCATGTTCAAATTGGGAGCTAACAATCGTGTGTATCGGTCAAAATAAAGAAGCTGTTTCATGAGAAGAGCAAACTCTCGAGGAAATCTAAGCCCATATGATTCACTGACTCGAACCTATTAAACTCACAGAAAACATGGATCAAAATGAGAACACGCAATGTATCTCTATTGAATTAAACTAGTTGTACACGGATTGTGAACGACTAGTTTGACATTGTTTGATGTGGAAAAATCAAGACCATTGATTGTTATAAATGTTGTTGAAATCAATAGCAAAACTACATACCACATCTTGGAATGTAAAAAAGCTATCAACCAAAACTGCAAGTGTAGCAAAACTGATCTCTATCTCGTTTTAAAGAAATCTAGAAGTTATGCACGGTATAAATCACAGAGGCAACCCAAAGAAATAGCACTAGTTCACATATTGTACAATGCGGTAAAAGGTCAAGAACAAAGAATAGCTAAATCTCCAGTATCTCTTATTATCACCTCCGTGTTCTAACATTGTAAAAGCTTGAGTGCCAAGGAACAAATGCAGCACCATAAAATCGATTTTAATGAATGCACGTGTGCAGAAGGATACAAAAAGAATGATATATATCTCGCACTTCATATTAAGTACTTCAATATGAACGCTAGCAAGATAAACCTACATTAGTGGTCTGTTTAGATCACAATCGTTATGATTAAGATAATGAAAGTGCCATAGCAAGTAAATAAATGAGCATACACATTAAGGCTGTTTGAACCTGCTTGCTCTGTTGCCCAATACGTTAAAAGCAGGTCAAGTCAAAAGGTTGGGTATTGATAGCTTAAGTGTAATAACAGCAGCCGAAAGCAAAATAAAACAGCATTTTATCGTGATGCACAACATAGGAAACCATAGCACGATGGCTGGGGGCCAAATACACACTAAAACTTGAAACAGAAGAGTTTACCACATCAAGGAATAGTGCATTCATTTGTCTTTCATCAACCACAATATTTGCAGAAACTGCAGTGGCATTTGTGTTTGTTGCTCTGGCTGTAGCGACAACGATTTCTGTATCCAAATCCTGTGCAAAAAAATCAGATACCATGTCTTAAAATATAATAAGAGTATAGCAGTGTACTTTAAGTACAGCCATCTACTTTACATGAGCACAAGGAAAAAACTATTTCCTCTTCGAACCTAGAGAGTGCTAGAGTTTTCTTCTAGGGAATTATGCCAAAGGCAGCAATTCGTTAAAAGACCTTAATGCAATGAACATTGACTGGACAGTTGAATCTTCCCATTAATAAAGCACTTAGGCAGTTGATTCCACCCAAGAGGTCATTTACCAGCCTCTTGAAGCTACAGTCCTGAATTCAACTCGTGCTAAACTAGATGTATGGTGGACACCTAAGCAATCCAAATTAATGATTTTAAATCATCTTAGTTAAATCTAAAGGCAAGTACAGTCTAGATAATTTCATCAGTTTCTCAATTGTGATTGACAAAAACAACAAAAAACCAAGTCTGCATCCCAGTAAATTTGGGATCAACTACATGAATCCATTGCTGCCACTCAATTCCGTTCATTGCTAGATCTATCCGATTTTTGTTGACAATAATTGTGATTGACATGGAATATTAAACTATTTTTCAAGTCTTTGATGTCTTACAATACAATTCTTGCAAGGGAACCATTGTTACTCCATTTTTTGACTTACCCCTTAAAAATCTTCGAATTAACTCATTAATTACTTACATGAAAGGAAAACTAAAACACTGATAAGTGTTGCATCTAAGACTTCTACCAGAGAACGTTGCAACATGAAACTCTTACCTGTATTGATGAAAATATCTTTTCTAAATCTCTAGCAAAGGCCGGGACATCCACATCCTTGTTTGTAGCACCCATATCAATCAAGGACGATGCCATGGACTCATATTCTTCAGTTGATAGTGATCCCAAAAATACCTCCATAGCATTCCATGTTTTTGGAGAAATGCGCCCAACAATTCCTGCTTAGTGAATTTCATTTGTGTTATCCCTCAATACTTGCATGGAATTAAAAACCCAGACTAGACAAAACAAAGAGACTCCGAGGCTAGCTAATGACAGAAGGGGGCACTACATGGTAACAAGTGGCACACATGTTGAAGACTATAAGGCAACTTAATACTAAGAAATACGCGGAAAGCATATGCAGGCAGGCAATCAAAATAAGACTGAAGGTGTATATTGAACAAAACTGAAGCGATGATATTTAGCAGGTACTCTTGAAAACATATAGACTAACATAAAATATCCAGATCCATATACAGTATTTAGCAAAACAATGTTGTTTTGAGATCCTATGGCAAAAATGTGAAGGTCTAGATCCAAAGGTTCAAACTAACAAGATGAATCAAGTAATATTTCCACTAGTGCAAATGCATCTTTCACTTCCTGTGGTGGATAATCTAGCTCGATTGACTTCGCAAATGCATTCCTCCAACGAAAAACCCAACATTCAAAAATATTCTTTAAAATAAACAAAAGATAAACAAAGGTAATCAGTTCTCGAACTGCATAACAATATCAAAAATTAATCAATGAGAAAACTGAAAACAAGTTGGCTATAACTGACTTTAAATAGCCAAAAGCTCAAATTATTACATTATGTCCAAAGCTTTTCAGACAAAAGGTGGGACAAAAATGACTATTCTCAAAGAGAAGCTCTCTTGAGAAAGGAAACAAGTTGGTGGGGAAGGAGAGAGAGAGTATCCCACTCCATCTCTACAAATGTATACTATTGATGCTAGCATTTTGATTAAACAAACACACGTCTGTGAGCCAGCTAACAGAAAAGTAAAGAAACCAGTCTCTGAACATGGTCAAACAGATATCTTGCTCAAGTTTGGTATGCTAATTCTATTACAAGAATGAAGAAGGAAAGAAAACCATAGAATATTAGCAAATCATAGGTGCTTCAGCATTTTCTAGAGAGGGATTTTCTTATGTGTGATGATAGCCAAATGGGAAGAAAGCAAAAAAGAATGAAAAAGAAAAATGAATGATCACATAGATTATGAAGTATCATTCAAGTGCTAGATTTTGAATGCCACATATAAATTATTTGAAGCGACATAAGCAATTATTAATGAAAATGGGTTAGAAGCTGTATTTGGGAATATAAACACACCAAAGTCAAGAAACCCAATGCGGCCATCACGTAGTAACCATAAATTGCCTGCATGTACATCTGCATGAAAGCTTTCACAGGAAAGCAAGCTACCAAACCTGAGAGAAAAATAAAATAAAATAAAAGAGGTATATGGTTGTGTGACTATAAATATATTTTTCTTGTGATATTGAAATTATGACTTGAGCCCCACCACACATTTAAGGCAGTTATAAGACTAGCCTCTGGACTTGGAACAAGTGAATTTATGGAGTTCAAGTCGGTGAGAGGAACTCCATAAAGCCTCTCCATTGTAAGAACTCGCTTGGAACTGTACTGCTGGTACACTTTTGGAGCTGTAGCCTGCCTTGTAAATCCCATGACTTCTAAATATCTCCTGAAATCCTCAATATTTGCAGCCTCCTTATTAAAGTCAACTTCTTCAAGCATTGATTCCCTTATGTCTCCAACAATAGCAACCTATTAGCAAACTATGTATTAGAAGAAAGCCTCAGGCATTCTTATTCAGTAACATAATAAGGAACAATAGAATCTGGATTAATAAAAGAGGTGGTCATATCAACAGTTTTATGAGAGGATTATCAATATTCAAAATTCTATGGCTCCTCGGTATAAGATTGGTAAAAGTTGAAAGAAAAAGATAAAACAGCAAAATTCATATATCTGCATTGCTTCAGCCAAAGCCAACCCTCGAAGATCAGTAGTGGGAGAGAAAAAGAACAAAAAATTATTCCAATATCAAGGCTAAGGCTGGGCATATCTCCCGAACCGAACCGGATCCGAACCGGACCCGAACCGGACCGAATCGAGCGGTTCTTCGTAACTGAAATACCCGAACGGGTATCTAAATTGAGAACCAACGGGTTCGGTTCGGTTCTCGACCCAGAACTGAAAAACCGAATAAAAACCGAATTTTTTTAAATTTTTTAATTTTTATATATGAGAAAGATTAAATTATTTTAACTTTTTAAAAATAAATTAGAAAAGATAAAGTTTGTATTGAAGATACTGAGTTCTATGAGGACATTGAGACATGTAATAAAATATATATTATATATTTTTTTATTAAATTTTATTAGTTGAACAATTTTTAGTTTATTTATGTTAGTTAATTGTGATTTTTCAATTTTTCTTTTAGAGTTTCTTAGTATCTAGTATGACAAGTCAAGCAATTGATAGTTAAATAAAATAGTTGGTAAGTACTACTGTATTAGCAATATTTTAAAATATTTTATCTCTACAAGTCTATGACTTCTAATTTATATGGATCACCGATATTTTAGTATTACTAATTTACTATCTACTTTTTGTTATTTGTATACATTGATAAATTAATTTTATTAGACAACTTGTTATTTATATGTTATTAAATTGGAATACGTTAATTTGTAAAAGCTAAAATTAAACATGTCAGACTGTAATGTTATAAATGTTAAAAAAATTAATTATAGTATGGAACCGAACAGACCCGAACCGAACTGAACCGAACTGAACGGAACCCGAACGGTTCCAAAATTATATTTGGACCCGACGGTTCCGTTTACTCACTACCCGAAAATTTTCGGTTCGATTCGGTGCCCAGGCCTAATCAAGGCCAACCTATAGGCTTTTACTAACTCCCAAATTTAAGTTTAACCGAATCTTCTTTACAAGAAAAACATCCAAAAGAAATGAAAGTGATAACAGACAAGGTTATAGCAACTGGTATGCATCAAACTGACAAAAACAAGATGAAAGGTTTTGCCCAAATGAAATTAAGCAGGAGGCAAATTAGTTGACAGAGGTGATAATTCCTCACAAGTTTTTTATCATTAGAGTTTCCAGGCAGTAATTTACTGAGGAAGGCATTTCATAAAAACAAGGAAATGATAAAGACATCTACGACACTTGAGAAACAATCATCTGCCATACCAGAGAAGCTCGGCTTAGGTCCGGACTCAAAAATTCCAATATACGTGCCACAATATACACGAAGTTCAGGTCTGCAACTAAGATGTCCTCTATTCCAGGTTTTAGCACCTTTATAACTACATCCTCTTGGGTTCCTCTTATCCTAGCACCATGAACCTGAAATCAAATTATGTAGTTCAAGATGTTAATGATACAAATAGTTACTATTATACCCTAACCAACCATTTATACAGGAATAAATGTTCAAAAAAGAAGAAAACTGTACAAACCTGTGCCACAGATGCAGAAGCGATTGGTGTCGGATCAACGTACTCAAAGACAGTATCAATTGGTCTACCTAACTCCTCGCGCAGAATTGTTTGTATCTCTTGAAACGGAACTGCAGGAGCTCGGTCAAAACAGTACTGGAACTCCTCAACATACTCTGGAGGAAATAATGTTGGTGCAGATGCTATGAACTGTGTATTTCAAGATCAACAATGCAAAAGTGACCTACTCTTTAATGCGCAATGATTAATCAGCAAATCCTAGTGTTGAAGAATAAACAGATATGGCTACAACTAATGAAAATATACATCCAGTAGAGGAATAACTCGTCACGTATCTATACAGAGAATAAATGTGGATAATAATAATCCACTAGTTTCACTGCATAAAATTGAATATGAGCATATGGAATACTGAAGTTTTATTTCCAATAGTAGAGAAGTTCTACCATCTTTCCATAAAAACATCACCAAAGAATTATTCTTTACTTACCTGACCTAATTTGATATATGTAGCACCCATGCGTTCAAACAATTTCCTCAAATAAAGGGGTGATACTAATCCAAGCTGCAACTGAGTCGATAATCCAGTAGAAGAGCTCGCTGTCTACAGAAATTACAGAGCATTAAGACCTAGGACAAAATCCATGGTTATTGATAAGGAACAATTAGATTATATAATCATGAAAAATAGAATTCATTTTCAGAATTGAAAAGCAGCCTGCATGAAAACTCATACAAATTGCGCAAATAAAAGGATGATTATCAGTTAGCCGTTTAATATCTAAGGATAATTCGAGGATGTTCTAAAATAACAAAAGATACAGCCACCTATATAATGATTACATGCTTTTACAAATAAAGTAGGGTTTTTAAGTTACAAATAATGATGTGGCTTACAAATATGCCATGACATCCTTTAGCTATCCTCAAAATGTTTGATCTTCAACACTATAACCAAATAACTAAGTTGATAACTCAAACAAGATGAAATAGAAAGTTGTGTAGGGCACAAAGAAAAAATAAATGTAACATGGTTCACAATCATACAAGAGACTGGTCTAACATTACCTTTGATGCATCTGCTAGCCACTCGCTACCAACGCCAATGACTGCTTGAATACCCTGAGCTAATCTAAGGGCTCCACGTGGACCTGTATTTATGGATGTCTGGACAATATCCTCCATGAGTTTGGGCAATTTCTCGATACCATCTGCAGAAATACAGAGCCCTTAGGAAAGCTTTAATATTATACCCATATACGTAATGGTACTACTAATTCACTGTAGTTGAACAAAAAGGGCATCCATAAAGCCTCTGGTGGAACTATTATACCATAGTACTGTGACATATAGGCCAAAGGCAGCATGAATATAAGACATGATCACTCAAATGAATGAAAATAAATGATCAAGTGGAACAGAACACTTAAAACAGAAGTTAGCACTAGCTAGAAATGTATACGATCATGCTCTTCCCCCTTTCTATTGCTTATATAAGTAAATATCATGTACTACAATGACAAAATTAATTGCATAACCTTAACTAACTTTGACTCTCTGAATTATGAAAAATAATCATAAGGGGCCAGCTATCAGAAGTAGAACCGAGAATAACTGATGATGCCTTATCGGTCATATACAATACAAAGCTTGAAAATGCTAGTAGCTAATGGGCAATTAGAGCCAAACTAAATTTCACTAATTCTATCTCTGAATATCCCAATTCCAAGACTCTACTTACAGAGTAAACATTAAAACCAAAATCAAGCGTTGCCAGATATTAATTACGCAAAAATAAAACAAAGAAAAGTGATCGTCAAATAACATTATAGGGACCAAAATCAATATACAAATTAATTCCATTGAGTATCTAAAATTACACGAATATAAAACGTGTATTACCTTGAAGACGAGAAGTGAAGAGATCCTGGGACCGAGAATATCGAGCAAAGAGAGTGAATCCATTGGACCGATAATTGAGCTTTCTTGTTGGTCTACCAGATATGGTTACAGGTACTGGCAACTATAATCCACACATAATCAGCAAATAAATTATTTTCCATTGACAACAAAACAATTACACACACGCATAAATAATAAATCAATTATAAGTTGAGAATTGTACCTGAGAATGCTGAAATATGAGTAAGCGAACGCCTCTAAATGCTGAAACCGTTGCCATTTCTGTATATCTCTCTACCTTTTGACTCTTACAGTAATTAAATAAATATTGAATTCAAACTTGATATTGTTTCGTTAATCAATTTAGGGGAAAATACTTGATTTCAAAATAAATAAATTATGCAATTTTCTCGTCAATTAATTGCGCGGGAAAGCGACGGCGAGGACGTGCCGTAGAGTGAACTGAGAAAAGTAGAGGCACAAAAAAGGACGCCGTCCATAGGGAAAAATATCTTGTCCCAACATACAGAAACGTGAGGTACCACGTGGCACATGAGGAGCCGTGCATCGATAAATTTTTTGGTACTTTAATTAAGGATTGACCAAATCACACTCACAGTCCTACCATTTTTTCCTTGGGGAAAATTCATATTTAAGGTATCAAGTTTAATTCAATTTAAAAATCAGGTACAAAGTTTAAAAATTCAAAAATCAGGTATATATATAATTAATTAAATATATTTATTAATTAAATATAATAAAGTCATATATTGTGATTAATAGTCACAGATTCATAATTATAGGTCACATACCGTCAAATTAATTAGTCATAGATTTTTCGTGGTCACAGATCAAAAATTTTGTAAGTCACATATTATTTTCGACGTCACATATCATTCAATTTATAAGTCACATGGTCACGTAAGTCACAGTTTGTTGGTCACAGATTAATTTTAGTTACATACATCTAATATTTAGTCTCAGATCAGCCAAATAGTTGATCAACACCGCCGCATTCACCGCCACCACTACCACGAGAGCACCACAACACCACTAACAACCTCCACACACCGCACACACCAACCACCGTCAACACCACACTCCCAAACCAACCACCGTCAATACCAAACCCCCACACCCACCACCACTGCCAAAGCGGGTGTTGGGAGTGCAGCGGTGTCGATCGGCACGCGACGTCGTGAGCGGAGGCGCAAGGGCGGCGGCATCGCGCAGCGCTATGGGAGTGCAGCTCCAGTAGCGTCGTGTGCGGATGAACTGAGAGCAGCGCACCGCCGCGCACAACCGTTATCAGGCAAATCTCTGCTGGTCGACAAATGTCTGGCCGGCGCTCCCATTTGAAGAAACGAATTTGGTCTCGGCGGTGACAGAGAGAGAAGGGGAAGAAGATGAGGAAATAATTTAGGGTTTTAAAAGAGTTATTCAAGAGATTCCACCAGCTCCTCCACAAAATCCACTACCAGATCCTCCATCCAATCCGCCTCCATCATTGCCTCCACCCCTGAAACCTCCTCCTCTTCCTTGAGCCGTGTGTAGAGAGAAGGCACAGAGAGCGTGTGTAGAGAGAGAAAATGGTGGGTTGAAAATGAATTTAGGGTTTGATTGATTATATATATATATATATATATATATATATATATATATATATATATTAATTAAATTAATACCTGAGTTTTGCTTATAAATTGTTTGTACCTGATTTTTGCATTTGGTTCTTCAAACACCTGATAGGGTGCAATTTCCTCTTTTTCCTTTGAGTTTCGCTACATCGACAGGCATGGGATAGGGCCTGTTAACATGTTGGAGGGGACGCTGGTCCGCGTTTTTCCTTTGGGAAATTTTCATAAGTAAGAGTATAATTTTGGTCCAATTCAATAATAAGAAAATAAGTTTCAACTTTCAAAAATCAGATTTTTGTTAATTTTTATTTATAATTTAATTAATTAAATATATTAAGGTCACAGATTCACAATTTAATTAGTCACATATTATTTTCGATCACAAATCAGAAATTTTAAATGTCAAAAATTATTTTACGTCACAATTTCAAAATTTTATAGGTCACAATTTATTCATCGGTCACAGATTCACAATTTAATTAGTCACATATTACTTTTCGGTCACAAATCAAAAATTTTAAATGTCACAAATTTTTTTACGGTCACAATTTGATAATAGCACATTTGTTACGTTTTTCACCCTTTAATATTTCATTTATATGATTATTTGACACCGAAATGCACTAAATGTTTCTATATCTTGGTTTAGGTGGCAAATGGGTGAAACACGTGAAAAATAGAAGAAACAAGTGAAAAGGGATCAAAATGAAAGAAACAAAAGTTCAAGGACCCAATTGCAAATATCAAAAGATGACTCGGAAGGCAAAATGAAGATATGAAGATTTGAGGGTGTTCGGCATCAATTGGATGAGGAAAGAAGTCGACGGGATGAAATATAGTCAAAACATCATCACATATGCTGAAAAGTTCTGCATCAATTTTTAGCCTCATATTTAGATCTTTTTCACATGGTATAAGATCGAATTGGAAGTTGACATCTGAATGAAAGTTGTATCCCATCGAGTCAGCTTTCCAACGCACTTTAAATCACCTCAATCGGATATCGAGAGAGAAAGATATGACTAAAACACTGAAGGCTGTCCGGCGGAAAATTGGCAAAACCATGCGGTCGCATGGTTATAAAGCCATGCGGCCGCATGTCTATCACCGAGAGCTTAGGGTTGAATCACTTTGTTCCATGCGACCGCATGGATTTATACCATGCGGTCGCATAGTTATAAACTGGGCCAAAAATCTTTTATTTCCGGAAATCAACCAAATCAACTATGGAAAGTTTTTGGACGCGTTTTTCTCACCCTAAAGTCGACCAAAAGAGGGATTTCGACCATTCTTCATCTTGGAACAATTCTTTTCACCTTGGGAACAAGAAAACTCCATGGAAGGCTAAAGAATCATGTGAAGCAAAGAAGGAACTCATCCAATTTTGGGGAATTCATGTCGATTATTCAAACATTTGGTATTTATTTTAATAAACACTTGTAGATCTGGATTCTTATCTTTATGAATTTATGAAGAATTTGGTTTAACTTATATTAGGTTTTTCATAGGATTAATCACGTTCTTTCTATTGAATGATCGAAGTATTTGTTGAATCTTTCTTGCATTGATATTATTGATGTGATTATTTACAACTTTATGCTACATGTATGTGGTTGGTTTATAATCTAATTTTAATAATTGCTTGTGAAAATTGTGAAAGGAATCCTAATTCTAGAAGTACAATTGTGAATCAAATTGATCTTAAATGTTAAATCTAGATTTTCATCTTTATGAATTATCTTGAAATTGGGTTAATAATTATTAGATTGTTCATGGATTTAATCATGTTTTCTCCATTGTTTAATCGAATTAATTATTGAATTTCAATTTCACGAATTTATTGGTGTGATTATTTACTGCCCTATGCTATAAGTATATGGTCGTTTTGTAATCTAATTTCAATAAACAAATTCGTGAATTGTGAAGAGAATTTAGAATTTAAGAGTACATGTATGAATGATTTTGGTCTTAAACGATAAATCTTCCGATTAAAGTGTCGGGACGAAAGCCTTTAATTGTGTTATTAATTTGAATGATTGACATTGAATAATCTAATCCGGATGAGGGAATTCTGAGCTTCACTATTTTAATTACTGAATTTCATCCCAAAAACTTTGATATTGATTTAATTTTCAATAACCAAACTTTCTTGCAACTTTGAGAGAACAAATCACCACTTTTGAAACCTTTAATAATTTTTTCATCTCTCTGTGGATACGACACCCCAAAACTACACTACAACACCGCGGTAAACTTTGGGCGTAATCACAATTCAAAAATTTTCAAGGTCACAATTTTTTCCTTGGTCACATGTGAAAAATTTATAGGTCACAAATCATTTCCGAGGTCACGGATCGAACTTTCAATAGGTCACAAATCCTTTCTGAGGTCACAATTAAAAATTTTTACATGTTACAATTTGTTCCATTGGTCACATATCAAAAATTTACTCGTTACAATTTATTTATAGGTCACAATAAATCACGGATTAATTTTTAGTCACAACTTATCAAATTTTTTGTCATAATTAAAAGTCACGGTCACAATATTCAGGTCACATATCCAATTTCGAGTCACAAGTGGAAGTCACAATCACACTTTTCCTCACAGCCAACATCACAGCAGTTAGCACCATCTCCTCTACCACCACCACAGCCACCAAAACCCACTCCGCCACCAAATCTAGCAAAAATCTCGCCACATCAACCACCCACAATCATCGCACCACCGTCGCCGCTACACATCACCACCACCGTCGACCACCACCGCCGCTATCACCAATTTTTCCAGTGAATAAAAATCCCAAAACTAACGCAGCTGCACCCTACCTCCACTCGTCACGCCACCACCACAAAAATCATCTGCCAACCCAGCCTCACCACCACCACCAACCCAGCCTCACCACCATCACTGTCGCCCCACGCCAACCACGGCCTCCAGCAGCGCCGTCGCCAGAACTATTACCACCACCTACCAGCAACATCACCAATGAAGCCGCCACCAGATCCACAGATTCCAAACCCAGCACCACCTTCATCCCCGTCGCTGCCCAACAACACATTCATCACCGCACCACCCCAGCGACCATCGCAAAACACCGCCAACACCGTACCCACTGCAACACAACGCGCACACCCCACCGCGGCACCAACAAAGCCGCCACCAAATCCACAAATCCCAAACCCGCCACCACCTTCATCCCCGTCGCCACCACCATCACCAGTCACCACACAACCACAGCGACCGCTGCCATAAAAAATACCGCAAAACACCGCAAAACACCACCGTCGCACCATCTCTAACGCCGTACCCACAAATCCGCCACCAGATCCACCAAGAAAGCCACCACCAGACCTACCTACAAAGCTGCCACCAAACTACAAATAGCAAACCCGTCATCGCCTCGATGCCCAGCAGATCCACCGCCACAGTAGCTGCGCCACCATACCACTGCCACAATAGCTGCGCCACCATACCATCGTCGAGAGGTAGAGACAGAATGCCTATGGGGTGGAGGGAGATGGACGAGAGGCACAGAGAGAGAAAATCGTGGTTAGGGTTGGGGAATGATGTAGGGAGGAGGGGGTTGGGGGTAGGTTTATAAATTAATTTAATTATTAATATATTTATCTAATAATAATATATTATTTAACAAAATATCTGATTTTTGAATAATGAAACCTTCCCCCTTATTTATGAAATGGGATCTTTAAAGGTAGGGTTATATGTAATTTCCACTTTTCCTTTTTCTAGCAACTTTTTTCTTCAAATAGTCTTTTTTTTTCTCAATGTTATAAAACCCTACCAGATTATCGATCCAAAAAAGTAAAAAGATGGAGGGTTAAATTGTTCTATCTAAATAGAATCACCGGTGATGATATATTATTAAATAAATACAAAAAATACATAAGAGTGAGTAAAATTAAAAAAAAAAATTTACTTTTTTTTAGATATGTTTATATTTGAGTTAATTTTAGAAATGGTCACTGAAGTTACAAGAAAATTACAAAATGGTCACTGAAGTTCAAAATTTTCATGAAAGGTCACTCAAGTTTCAGGCACTTTCATAAATGGTCACTGAAGTAAGTTTTAGGACCTTTTTGTTCTAATTGAAACCTGAATTAACAAAACCCGTCCCATTCAATTTTGGAGGACCTGAAGTGCAATTCCATTTTTTATAAAAAACCAAACACAGCGTCCTTTGTGCGAGTTCAAACCGAGACGACGGTGATCTCTCTTCACCAAGACGCACCACACTTCCAACCAACAAGAAGGAAATCCAGAAACTCCGACCAAAGGTTAGCCTTGACACTCCCAAACCGTAGGTAAGCTTCCAATCTACCTTAATCATCAATTTCTTCTTCAAAAATCGCACGGGACAATGAATATGCTCGCAATTTTTTCAGCGAAAATCGAAGTGTGGGGACCACAATATTCCAAAATTTATTCAACATGTCGGATGTGGAGGAACAAGATGAAGGTTAGCATTTTGGTTTTAACGTTTTTTTGTATGTATTATGCGCGTAAAGGGTGTGTGGACAGTGATTTTGGGGTCACTGTAATTGCCTTTTTTGTGTTGAAATGTAACAAAGTATCTATTAATATGCTTGGCAGTGATTTTGGGGCCATTGTAACTGCTGATTTTGGGTCTCTGTTGTTGGCATCGATGAGTTGAGAAACAGACAGGGTCATTATATGTCTACCCAAACTTGATGGTCTTATTATACTATGATCGGTGAGGTGGTAGCAATGGCTGGATGCCATTAACATTTTTGACCCTTTTTAGCTGGTTGTATGGTAGATTTGCACAATTTGGGGGTTTGAAAATTAGTGTTTGAAGGAGTTGGGTTGTGGCAGTGGTGGTGTGTTGTTTTCAGTAGTGGATTTGGTTCTTTTAGGTGGTTCTGATGGTGATAATATCCATGTTGTTCAATTGGTGATAATTGTTGTATTTTTGGGAAAGAAAGGCAATGGCAGTGGCCTTTTGTAATTTTGAAGGGTGATGGTAGCATGATGGCAGTTGTTTAATAGGTTTTATGCTGGAGTAGATGTTTAATGAACTGGAGTAGATGTTTAATAGGTTTTATGCTGTTACTTGTGTTTATTCTGTATAGACCATGATGTGATGATTTTGACTTGAGTCAGATAGTTGCTACATATTCTTATTTTCACTATACAATCAGCTAATATCGTTTTATAATCTCCTATTGTCTAGGTGATTTGAACAGTGCTTCGGATGAAGAAGATGCCACCTTTTATGTTTCTGATTATAGCTTTGGTGAAGAAGACGACCTTCTCTTTCGGGAAAACGTTACCTAAAATATTGAACTCGGCATGAGAAATGAGATAGTTTCGTTGGAAGCAGCATATGAATCTGACAATTCTGAATATGCACCCTCAGATGACCTTCGAAGCGTTCATTCTGATAGTGACGAAGAAGTGGTCACGTACCCAGAATTTAATGGTGATGTAGATAAGGTGGATCCCGTGCTTGAGGTTGGACTGAAATTTAGGTCCAAAGAGGAGGTAAAGGGTGTGGTTAGAAACTTCAGCATTCACAACAGGTTTGAGGTGGTCTTCCCGTATAATGATAGATGTAGATTAGAAGGTCGGTGCAAAGAAAAAAATTGTCCATGGCGTATTTGGGTTTCTCCATTGGAGGAAGATTCATCGTGGCAGATTAAATCTTTCGAATGGAATCATACATGTAGTAGAGCATTGAAGAATATAAGTGTATCAACTGGTTGGTTAGCCCGTAGATACATTGGGACATTTACTATTGCGCCAAAGTGGGATGTGAAACTGTTTAAGGCAACTATTATGAAAGAGTATAGTGTAGATATTAGTGACGCAAAGGCATGGAGGGCTAGGATATATGCAAAGGAGTTGCTGAGAGGATCGCTAGTTGGGCAATTTGGGTTGTTGGGTTCGTATGCATCTGAGGTTAGGAGAACAAACCCAGGTTCAACCGTTATACTATCTTTAGACGAGCTCGTGTTTAAGGCGATTTATGTATGCTTCGATGCGTGCAAAAAGGGCTTCTTGGGTGGTTGTAGACCCGTTATTTGCATAGATGGATGCTTCTTGAAAGGCAATTTTAGTGGTCAATTACTTGCTGCAGTGGGTATTGATGGGAATGATTGTATATTCCCAATTGCGCATGCTATTGTAGAAACTGAAAGTAATGCTAGTTGGTCGTGGTTTTTGAAACTGTTGGAAGAATATTTGATGCTCGAAAATGCATATGGAGTCACTATTATGTCTAATAGAAAGAAAGGGTTGGAGAATATGGTTTCCGAGTTGTTTCCAATGGTTGAAACTTTAGGATTTGTTGTGGAGAGCAGCTAAGTCTACTTATTTGGCTGAGTTTACATATTGGATGGACAAAATAAAGGAGGAGAAGGAAACTGCCTGGGAGTGGTTATGTGCGAAACCGGTTGATCAATGGTCGAAGTCCCATTTCATGACCGCTTCAAAGTGCGACATTCTGTTAAACAATCTATGTGAATGCTTTAACAACTACATAAAAGAAGCGAGGGGAAGGATATTTTGACTCTCCTTCAGACAATTCAAAACAAGTTGATGGTAAGGATGTACAAATGTTGCGATTTGATAGCAAGGAGTCATAGCGATATATGTCCAAAATTTTTAAAGAAACTTGAAATTAGTACTCGTGATTCTTTTTCGAGGAAAGCAACATTCAATGGGGAAACGCAATTTCAAGTTTCTGGACCGTATTCAGATGGTCATTTTGTGGTAGATTTAAAAAGGAGGACATGCTCATGCAGAAAGTGGGATCTAACTGGTGTGCCTTGTCCACACGTAATAGCCAGTATCCGTGAGTGGGATAAGGATCCCTCTCAATTTGTAGACGAGAGTTACAAAGTTGCAACTTACTTAAAAGCATACAAGAATTGCATATACCTTATAAATGGATAAAAAATGTGGCCTTCTAGTGACTTCAACCCAGTTAAACCCCCAACTTGGGTGACCAAAAAAAGAGGCAGGAAACAGACAAAGCGCCGAAGAGGGGTTGACGAAGTTGTATTGTCGAAGGAGAAGATGAAAAAGATTGATAAGAGAGGTGATGGCAAGAAGAGAATGAAATGTAGTATTTGCCATCAAAAGGGACATAATAAAAGATATCACTCGAATCATGCGTCCCAGGCAAGCTATACAACAAATGAGGTAGAATTTTAGTCATAGTCATACACGTATATCATGCTTTTTTTGGTTAATTTATTGTGTTGGTTGACATCCATTTTCGTAAATTGTAGGACATAAATGATCCCCTCACATGGGAAGCTGCAAGAGCAAATGTTGAACCAACAACTGAGTAATTACGTATTTAATTTATGGTTGTAAGGGTTGTCTACTTTTCGGATTATATATCATCATTTATTTATGATAGAGTGATGTTTAAAATTTACACTTTCGACAGCAATTTGCCTATTCACAACCGACTACTGCTGCTGGAATTGAACAAGGTGTAGCACGACATTTTCTTTCCCAGCCTAAGCCAAGGCGAAGAGCCAGTGGAAGTTCAAACTCGACGGCAACTCATAGCGAAGCATGGAACAACTTGATGACGAAATGACGTCGGTTGAACCTTATTATATGTTTTTTGTCAATGAAATCTATTTTTTGTGGAAAGTTTCCCAGGGTATAGAAAGCAAATCACATTATTTGGCCTGAAATAGCATATTCTGGGCAAATCTGTGTTGTGTGTTTCTGTATACAGTTCTTTTTTGTGAAAAGCGATCATTCTGAAACTTTTTATGTTATGAAGCTGTAATTTACATTGTTATAGTGAATGTTGAAGTATGGGGAAACAACTATTTTTGGTGAAATGTGGAATATTGTGAGTTGTTGTATGCTATGAAGTTGTAATGTAAATTGTTATGGTGAAATTGTTGTATATTTTGGTGAAATTGGTGTTTTATTATATGAACTCTAGTGTTTTTAGAATAAATTCTAAGTTGAAATAGCTACATTTTAAGGAAAAATAAGCAAAACGATTTATTTATTATGGTTGGAAAAACCAAAAATAAAATAAAATTCAAGCAAAATAGCAAACAACAGTTCAGACGTCAATTTGGATTTTTAGAAAAAATGGAATTGCACTTCAGGTCCTCCAAAATTGAATGGGATGGGTTTTGTTAATTCAAGTTTCAATTAGAACAAAAAGGTTCTAAAACTTACTTCAGCGACTATTTATGAAAGTGCCTGAAACTTGAATGACCTTTTATGAAAGTTTTGAATTTCAGTGACCATTTTGTAATTTTCCTGTAACTTCAGTGACCATTTTTGAAATTAACCCATTTATATTTATATTACAAATAAGTGCAAAAATATATTAAGCCCTTATTTGGTGAGGATTAAAATCACATTGTTAATAATTTTTTATACAAATTAATGAAATTTATGATTAAAAAATTGTAGGTTCTATAACATATGTAATTAATATTAATTGTTTACTTTGACTTATATTAAATTTTGATTTTAATCCCAATCAAACAAGGGCTAAGAACATGTTTATTTTGCTAACGGGTTAATTTCACAAAAGGTCACTGAAGTTACCTAAAAATTACAAAATGGTCACTAAAATTTAAAACTTGCAGAAATGGTCATTAAAATTTCATGCGCTTTCACAAATGGTCACTGAATGACCGTTATGATTTTAATTCAAACTTAAAGGATCAAAGCACGTGAACATAGAACATTGATGACTTCAGTACAAATTTCATCTAAAACCCTCATCCAAAACCATTTTTAGCCTCTAACTTAGGACGAAATTCCATCATTTTTCGGCCACCAAAACCACCGAACCAACACCCCACCTTGAAGCCCTCGCTTTCCTCTACACACCCATCGAAGAATCGCCCCTAACTCCGATCGGAAAGAGCCAAAATTTTGACCTAAAATGGGCCGCTCGCACAACACAAAACTGCAGCCGCTAATTTGGGACACAATTTCGGCACTTTTTGGCCGCCAAAACCGCCGGACCAACACGCCAACTTGAATCCCTTGCTACCCTCTACACAACCCACCCAAGAATTGCCCCTAATTTCGATCGAAAAGTGCCAAAATTTCGTCCCAAAGTGAGCCGCTCGCACAATACAAAACTACCAGCCACCAATTTGCAACGCAATTTCAGCACTTTCCGGCCACCAAAACCACTGGACCAACACACCAACTTGAAGCCTTCACTACCCTCTACACAACCCACTTAAGAATTGCCCCTGACTCCGACGGATTTAGCCGAAATTTCGTCCCAAAATAACGGCTGAAAAATGGTTTTGGAGGAAGGTTTTAGATGAAATTTGTACTGAGATATTCAAGATTCTATGTTCACATGTTTTAGTCATTTAAGTTTGAATTAAAATCATAACTATTCTTCAGTGACCGTTTGTAAAAGAAATTTAAACTTCAGTAACCGTTTTGTAATTTTAGATAACTTTAGTGACCGTTTGTGAAATTAACCCAAATATTATTTCCGGGCAATGCTACTCTTACAACTTTTTTTTACAACTTTCTCTTACAATCACTCACAGTGAATTTTTTTATTCACTGTGGGACCCCTCCCCATGTGAGTGATTGTAAGAGAAAGTTGTAAAAAAAAATTGTAAGAGTAGCATTACTCATTATTTCCACTTTCCACATGGCAGATTTCACCTCTCCTCATTGGTGTAGAGTTTACACCCTATTTGATGGGAATTAAAATCAGGATTTTTTTAGTAATTTTTTATATAAAAAAAAAAAAATTAATGAAATGTGTGATTGAAAAGTTGTAAATCCCTTGAAATAGGTGGTTAAAATTAATTGTTGATTTTGACTTTGATGAAAATCTAGATTTTAATTTCTACCAAATGTAGATTGTATTTTATAAAACTAATTGATAATAGCTATCCCGTGTAAAGATATGTGGGTATGAAAGATAGGACTTGATCATAAAACCATCTTTATAAAAATGCATAAATAATATTTTTAGAAAACTTGACCCTTTAATGCTGGCCAAATTGGGTCTCGTTCAGCCGGGTTGTCGATTTCTTTTGCGGGTTTTTAATGAAAGGTTCTCTAGTCTAATTGGCCAGGATCCAAGGTCGATTTTCAATTTTATCGATTGAACTGATCGAGTCAAGCCTTTTTTTATAACATTGATTTTTCATTCCTCTTATCTGCAACCTTCTAGTACTGTATCTTCAACGACGAATCGTTTCTGTTAGAATACTTTCGAAATGAACATCAAAATACCTGAGAACAAAATTTGAAGGGCGTTTTCCATATTGCATTACCTAATAGGATTCAACAATAATAGTAGGCAACATTTTTTCGTTTTAAATATTATTCAGTACCATACTATCACCATTGCACGTTAATGTTAAACAGAAATGGAAATCAATTTGAACAAAAAATGCCAAAACAAGAGTAACTTCTAAAACCGCTAAAATATGTTCACAAAGAAGACAATTACTTTCAACCGGCCAATCATGTTGCTCTCTTTTAGGTATGGCAACAGGGCGAAGCCCTGTCGAAATTTCCAAACAGAACAGGACCCTTCTGTTCCTCCTGCCTAAAACTTTCAGAAGGCAAGACAATACAACCTCATTTGGGGGCCGGAACCATGTTCCCCGTCCCTGCTCTGATTCTCCTCTAAGGGACATTTTGCTATTCCTAGCTCCCTTTAACATCCTTCATCGTGTTAACTAGGATTTTGAAAATAAATAAGGGCAGAACACCCCAACAAATCATCTGGCAACAAAGTCTTGTGTGCTACAAGCACATCTTTACTTAAATGGATATAAATATGAGAATAAATTTCTGTTTACATAATCTTAAATACTGTCACAATATGAGATTTAAGACTAGTCTGAATCTGATTCAGAATCCATATCCAACTGCGTCTGAAGAGGATTTAATCTGTTTGTATTGGCTTCCAATGGTGGGAGTCCATCATCATCTGTCGAACATTCTGAATCATCTTTTTTGGCTGTATGTGATTGTGACTCTTGCTTTGAGTTAGCTAGGGGCGTAGATTTGAACGTTTCTGGCCTGCATCAATAGCCAGCAACAAGCACAAGTTAAGGTCGAGATCCATTCTCTTTTTGACGATGTAGCACACAGTAAGAATTAATGTTCAGCAGATGTAATTCGTCTTGAACAACAAAAAATAAAAACAGAACAATGCAACCTTCATTTACAAACTGACAGACACACATATCTCAATTTAGCAACAACACGAACTGGTTGGTTCTTCTATCCCAAGAAATCTTGAAATGCAAACTGCTCGTTACACCACCAGCAATTGCATCAGGGGATTAGTGCATTGGAAATAAGTTATTTATTTCAGAAGCCTACAGTCTTACCATTTTTTTTTTTTTTTTTTTTTTTTTTTTTTTTTTTAACTTAAACGTAGGAAAAATTGTAATCAATTCAAACATTTGAATACAAAAATTTACTTAAAATTAAAATTTTAATTTTGAGATCAGCCAAACATGTTCTATCAAGAATACTAAAGATACAAGCTACATGATGATTCTTCACAAGCCGTATAGAAAAGCTGCTAAAGATCAGATGCAGAAAATCGGCCAAATGGAGACTACTAGTGTGTAAAAAGTCAGCACAATCGACACCAGAAATGATTTTTCATGATCATCACACATGAACCATCCTTAATAAGCTATTTTATATATTGAAGTGGAAACACAATGGAGAAGTAATAACAAAGAATTTAGAATAATTCTATACCAGTTTGGAGATTTTCGAAGCAGACGAACTTGTTCATGGTAGAGTACTTGCGTAATGATGCACCCAACTTTTCTACCAGACTCCTCTGCCTCTTCTCTCCCACTTTCATCGGCCACAACAAAGTTCCCTACCATAGAGACCAAAAGGGTCATTATCCCTATTAACTTCAGGAAATTAATTTCAAAGAAAATAGCAATGGCCATCTAGATATTAAGAAAAATCCATTAAGACAGAGATATGCGAGCCTCGATTAGATAATGGCAACACAGTGGAGTCAAATGGGGTGAGCCAAGCCAGATTTTCACGAGTTGGCTAGCAAACCAGCTCAGGTGCAATTCGCGAGACAATAAAAATATCCTTCAAAAATTTTAAATTGACTGCTTTTGCGGACTATAGTAGAGGGAGGCTGGATAAGAAGCTAACAATTTAACAGTTAACACCATCACTCTGGTCATTTTAAATTCAATTTTCTTAAAATTTAATTTCTGGTTAAAAAAAAAAAAAACCATTAACTCATAAATTTTCACCTATAAATCCTACATTTCACTTCAAAGTTTTCACACTTCTCTAATTTCACTTTCAAGTCTCAATACACATCAAGCTTCGTTTGAATTTCCTCAATCATTTTGAAATGGTTTTTTGCATCCAAGTAAGACGTGCTCTTCAATGTAATTTTCAATGAAAACTTAGGCAATGTAATTTTCAATGAAAACTTAGGCAATGAAGTATTCATTCCTATCTTGAGGAGCCAGTTTTACTTGGGATGAAAACTTCAATGTATAAATAATGTAGCCGTTTCCAAGTTCAGATAAAGGAGGAGGTATTTTACTTATTTTATTTCTACAAGTACATTTTAATCATTCAAAGTATTTTGAAAAAAGTTATTCATGAAATATTGAATCATGTAAAATTTTAACTCCACTTACATATCACATGGCCAATCCCAAGCCCGGATAAAGGAAGGTGAGTTTTACAACCACGTTCTTTTTTATTAAACAAATTGACAAAATAGATTTTTCAAGTTCAATGTTTAAATTGCAACGTGATCACATAACATAACAGAACAAAAATAAACATAAAAATTGAATTACAAAAAATAATAAATAATAAGCAGGTCCGCAAGTTGGTGGGACGAGCCAAGCCAACTTTTTTGGAAACATGCTAACTCGTGCTCAGGTCGCCCTAAAGTGAGCAAGAGCCAACTCTTGTGGCCAAGCCAAGCCCGAGGTTCAGTGAGCCAAGCCGAGACCCCTACGGCAGCATAAATTTCAATGCATTTATCAATATTTATGGAAGTAGAATAAACCTCGTTTAATCCACATGCTTTTCTGAAATTTTGCTGGAAAAATTGCTAGTGATTTCTCGCCTTTTGCATCCATCACCTTCATATACAGATTATAAATTTTAACACAACCTCTAATTTGAGAACCACAGCACTTAGAAAGAGTAAGTATACCTCAATAAGATTGGAGCCCCTGAGATCCACAACTTGCATTATACTTTGGCCCTGTTGAAGAGTCGCCATCTCTTCGTCAACTGCCCTCTTGAGATTCTTCCTCCCTCCTCTCATTTCGTTACTTCTTACTTCTGCCGAATAGGAAGAGTTCAAAAGAGGAAAAGAGGTGCAAAGAAAACGTAATATCAAAATTTTATACAAAACTGCTAAGCACAGACATCATGACCAGCCAGGCAAGTTCCTACATGATGCACTGGCATCAGTTTCAGGTGGAAATTGGTATGCAGGAATGAATCAGCATTCCCTATAGTCTATTCGCCATTCCACGTTTGGTATAGTTGAGTCCCAAGAATAGCCATCCCAATTCCCAGTAACCCAGGTTCTTCAATTTCCCACCTCCAGCCCCCACCCCCATCCAAAAAGAAAAAGGTATTAGCCATTCCAATTAACAGGTAGAATTTCAGCCCACACCCCCATGTCGCGCCCAAAACTAGCATTTACTACTTTTTTCCATCTTTTCCCACCATCCTTCACCATAAGCCTTCGCCAGTCACCTCCACAAGTGCTAATCTCCTCCACCAGCTGCTTCATGACATCTTTCCCCACAACTCCAGATGGAGCCAGGATTTTTGAGTTGTTGATGGTAAATTAAGTAGCAAAAATATTTTGAAACAACATAATAACAATAAATTAGCATTCAGAAAAGGGATTTAAAACTGCAAAGATTGAAATTTCTTATTTACCTTTTAAGAGAGCAGAATAAATAAATTATACACCTTCAACAAGAAAATTCAAATGCTGATTGTGTAGAAGATTTAGATTGCACCAGTGATCAACTTTTCTGGAGGTTGTACAATAGTCAACAGCCAAGAGAGAGTTAGAAATATTAGGGTTTGGCTTTGTGATATATTTGGTGGTTGGGGGTTTAGCTTTCAGAAGAAGAGAGATTGACAAAATTTATGCAGCACACGTATATATTTGCTTTCAATTTTTTTTTTTTTTTTTTTTTTTTTAATTTAAATTTTTTTTAACAAGTTTGTGGGGCCACTGCAACTCCCCTTGCCCAATGTGGCTCCACCAACACTATAAAATCTCCAGGACACACGTCATTTTTTTTTTTTTTAATTTCCGAAATGCAAAATCAACTTAATCCCTTATTTTAGGATTTTTGAGCCCTCGTATATAAACCCTATAAACATTACTACTGTATCCAACAACAAGCTACCATTATCCAAACAGTGCAAAATCTCATGCACTTAAGCCATATACAATAATTAAGAATCAATCCCATTAGATTAAAAGGCAAGCCGCCACTCCCCAAGGTGGATGCGCATAAGAAGAACTACTGGCACTGCCACTACTACTCCTACAATCTTGCTATATGTGCTATTGGGTTATGGGAAGGTTTAACTTTGGATGTGTGATTCTGCTTTCATTATAGTACTAGGGAAGCTAGTGTTGATGAAAAGTGTTACTATGCAATCATAAATTCTGGTACTTTTTAAACAATACTTTAACACTAAAATCTATGTCTTGTTAGTTCTGAACTTTTACACTGCTTGTTAAACCACGGGGCAAAACAAAGAGCTAGTTACATACATTATCCTCATCATCTACAATTAAATTCCTGCTTAGTATTATCATGTAGCTTCAATGATGAATTCCCAAAGAAACACAAGTATTAGCAATTTAGCATTTGTTTTACAATGAATAACACTGGAAGCCCTAAATAAAAAAATTAAAAAAAAAGGAATGATTTAACAATAGAAATAATTAAGACATCAAATAAATTTATCAAGTAAAATCATGAAACGCGAATTCAAGAAAAACCAAAGCATTAAACAGCTAAACACAAATTAATGAGTTTTCAACAACGCGAGGCAGAAAAAATTTGTTAATCAGGGCGCACCTGCGAAATAAATGTACGGAGGATGAAGGACGGCAATGCTAGGCAGAGGTGAGTAGTGAATGCAGGTTATGGGGCAAGTGGCTGAATCCAACCAGGATTCCAATTTTAGCAACCGTTTCCATTCGGTCCGGTCCGGTCGGGTCGGGTCGGGTCTTCAGTATGTAAATATTTATTTTTGAAAGGAGAAATTTACAAAATGAATTAAGCTATTCAAACACTTTGGATAATTACCTGGTTGACACCCTTCTCACATGGATGTGTGGATCCCGCGTGAATAAAATAATATTTTCCTCCCAATGTGTGTGGGGGGTGTCAACCAAGTGGTCAATCAAACGGGCTATATAGCATGATTGTTTACAAAATAGCCCTGTATTTAGGGTGTATTCACATTTTGCATACAAGATTTTCCATACTGATTCCGTATGTTGGTAAACTAACACATTTTGCACAAATAAATACAAATGTTTATAATTTTCCCATTATAAATAAATAGATCAAAGTATTCTAAATAAAATAACAAAATAGACTATATATTTTTTCACATTCGCCTCTAATTGAAAATAACAAAACACGGGGATATATTTTACATTTCTTAAAAACTTTAAATACTACGAGTATTAAAGATTGAGAACCTAAATCTCATGAAAATTGAGTATCCATTCTGATGTGAGTGGATACACTCTACATATAGAATCCCCAACTTAAGCACTAATAATTTGATCACTACTTTGTCTTTTCAGAATTTCATGGTGCGGAAGTGTTTTGAAATTCTAGTAATAAGAATTGTGTAATAAATAAAAATGATATTTGAACAATCATATCATGTATATATTGAATAATAATTGATTGATGTTGAAAAGTGTAGAATTGTCACAGTAGATGAAAAGAATATATTTCTCTCACACAATATGCGTACAGGAATGGGGCATAAATAATACACAGACTAACTAATTACAAAGACTCTTCTAACTAATTACAGAGACCTGTGGAATGGTGAAATGTTTAGAAATCAGATAAGGATATCCCAGAATCATGCTGCTCCTATCTGTTCAGCAGCAGACTCGGTGTCTTCAGTTACAGTTGCGCCAATACGCCCCCTCAACCAAATGGCCAGGTCTTGCACATGAAGGTTGTCTCGTAGCAATGTAAAACGGGCAGAGGCCAGTGGTTTTGTAAGCAAGTCAGCCAATTGGTCTTTTGTGGACAGGAAGGAAACCTCAATTTTCTTTTGTAATACTTGATCTCGAACATAATGAAAATCTATTTCAATATGTTTTTCATTATGTTTCGTGCGGGCGTGAAACACCGGATTTGAAGATAAGTATGTTGCGCCAATATTGTCACACCAAAGTTTTGGACAGCTTGGCAATTCTGAATGGAGATCATGGAGAAGAGATTGTAACCACTGGATTTCAGCTGCAGTGTTGGATAAGGACTTATATTCAAACTCGGTGCTACTTCTGGCTACCGTTTGTTGCTGCTTGCAGCTCCATGAGATAAGGTTTTTACCATGAAACACACAGTATGCACCGATACTTCTACGATCATCACGGTCACCGGCCCAGTCAGCATCACTAAATCCATGCAGTGAATGATCGGATTGACATGTCAAGCGGAGACCAAAGGATATGGTGTGCTTGAGGTATCTGAGAATTCTTTTTACGGCCTGCCAATGAGGAACTTTGGGTTTTTGCATGAACTTGCTAACTCGATGAACACTAAATGCAATATCTGGTCTTGTAAAACCAAGATAATGAAGAGCACCTACAGTGCTTCGGTACAATTGGGGATCATCAAAATCAATACCTTCAAACATTGACAGATGACACGTAGTGGACATAGGTGTCGTGCACGGCTTCACTTTATCCAATTGGGTCTTTCGTAGAAGGTCAGTTACATACTTTCGTTGTGTGAGAATAATATCATTACCGTCCCGTAAGATTTCTACACTAAAATCTATGTCTTGTTAGTTCTGAACTTTTACACTGCTTGTTAAACCACGGGGCAAAACAAAGAGCTAGTTACACACATTATCCTCATCATCTACAATTAAATTCCTGCTTAGTATTATCATGTAGCTTCAATGATGAATTCCCAAAGAAACACAAGTATTAGCAATTTAGCATTTGTTTTACAATGAATAACACTGGAAGCCCTAAATAAAAAATTAAAAAAAAAAAGGAATGATTTAACAATAGAAATAATTAAGGCATCAAATAAATTTATCAAGTAAAATCATGAAACGCGAATTCAAGAAAAACCAAAGCATTAAACAGCTAAACACAAATTAATGAGTTTTCAACAACGCGAGGCAGAAAAAATTTGTTAATCAGGGCGCACCTGCGAAATAAATGTACGGAGGATGAAGGACGGCAATGCTAGGCAGAGGTGAGTAGTGAATGCAGGTTATGGGGCAAGTGGCTGAATCCAACCAGGATTCCAATTTTAGCAACCGTTTCCATTCGGTCCGGTCGGGTCGGGTCGGGTCTTCAGTATGTAAATATTTATTTTTGAAAGGAGAAATTTACAAAATGAATTAAGCTATTCAAACACTTTGGATAATTACCTGGTTGACACCCTTCTCCCATGGATGTGTGGATCCCGCGTGAATAAAATAATATTTCCTCCCAATGTGTGTGGGGGGGGTGTCAACCAAGTGGTCAATCAAACGGGCTATATAGCATGATTGTTTACAAAATAGCCCTGTATTTAGGGTGTATTCACATTTTGCATACAAGATTTTCCATACTGATTCCGTATGTTGGTAAACTAACACATTTTGCACAAATAAATACAAATGTTTATAATTTTCCCATTATAAATAAATAGATCAAAGTATTCTAAATAAAATAACAAAATAGACTATATATTTTCACATTCGCCTCTAATTGAAAATAACAAAACACGGGGATATATTTTACATTTCTTAAAACTTTAAATACTACGAGTATTAAAGATTGAGAACCTAAATCTCATGAAAATTGAGTATCCATTCTGATGCGAGTGGATACACTCTACATATAGAATCCCCAACTTAAGCACTAATAATTTGATCACTACTTTGTCTTTTCAGAATTTCATGGTGCGGAAGTGTTTTGAAATTCTAGTAATAAGAATTGTGTAATAAATAAAAATGATATTTGAACAATCATATCATGTATATATTGAATAATAATTGATTGATGTTGAAAAGTGTAGAATTGTCACAGTAGATGAAAAGAATATATTTCTCTCACACAATATGCGTACAGGAATGGGGCATAAATAATACACAGACTAACTAATTACAAAGACTCTTCTAACTAATTACAGAGACCTGTGGAATGGTGAAATGTTTAGAAATCAGATAAGGATATCCCAGAATCATGCTGCTCCTATCTGTTCAGCAGCAGACTCGGTGTCTTCAGTTACAGTTGCGCCAATACGCCCCCTCAACCAAATGGCCAGGTCTTGCACATGAAGGTTGTCTCGTAGCAATGTAAAACGGGCAGAGGCCAGTGGTTTTGTAAGCAAGTCAGCCAATTGGTCTTTTGTGGACAGGAAGGAAACCTCAATTTTCTTTTGTAATACTTGATCTCGAACATAATGAAAATCTATTTCAATATGTTTTTCATTATGTTTCGTGCGGGCGTGAAACACCGGATTTGAAGATAAGTATGTTGCGCCAATATTGTCACACCAAAGTTTTGGACAGCTTGGCAATTCTGAATGGAGATCATGGAGAAGAGATTGTAACCACTGGATTTCAGCTGCAGTGTTGGATAAGGACTTATATTCAAACTCGGTGCTACTTCTGGCTACCGTTTGTTGCTGCTTGCAGCTCCATGAGATAAGGTTTTTACCATGAAACACACAGTATGCACCGATACTTCTACGATCATCACGGTCACCGGCCCAGTCAGCATCACTAAATCCATGCAGTGAATGATCGGATTGACATGTCAAGCGGAGACCAAAGGATATGGTGTGCTTGAGGTATCTGAGAATTCTTTTTACGGCCTGCCAATGAGGAACTTTGGGTTTTTGCATGAACTTGCTAACTCGATGAACACTAAATGCAATATCTGGTCTTGTAAAACCAAGATAATGAAGAGCACCTACAGTGCTTCGGTACAATTGGGGATCATCAAAATCAATACCTTCAAACATTGACAGATGACACGTAGTGGACATAGGTGTCGTGCACGGCTTCACTTTATCCAATTGGGTCTTTCGTAGAAGGTCAGTTACATACTTTCGTTGTGTGAGAATAATATCATTACCGTCCCGTAAGATTTCTACACTAAAATCTATGTCTTGTTAGTTCTGAACTTTTACACTGCTTGTTAAACCACGGGGCAAAACAAAGAGCTAGTTACACACATTATCCTCATCATCTACAATTAAATTCCTGCTTAGTATTATCATGTAGCTTCAATGATGAATTCCCAAAGAAACACAAGTATTAGCAATTTAGCATTTGTTTTACAATGAATAACACTGGAAGCCCTAAATAAAAAATTAAAAAAAAAAAGGAATGATTTAACAATAGAAATAATTAAGGCATCAAATAAATTTATCAAGTAAAATCATGAAACGCGAATTCAAGAAAAACCAAAGCATTAAACAGCTAAACACAAATTAATGAGTTTTCAACAACGCGAGGCAGAAAAAATTTGTTAATCAGGGCGCACCTGCGAAATAAATGTACGGAGGATGAAGGACGGCAATGCTAGGCAGAGGTGAGTAGTGAATGCAGGTTATGGGGCAAGTGGCTGAATCCAACCAGGATTCCAATTTTAGCAACCGTTTCCATTCGGTCCGGTCGGGTCGGGTCGGGTCGGGTCTTCAGTATGTAAATATTTATTTTTGAAAGGAGAAATTTACAAAATGAATTAAGCTATTCAAACACTTTGGATAATTACCTGGTTGACACCCTTCTCCCATGGATGTGTGGATCCCGCGTGAATAAAATAATATTTCCTCCCAATGTGTGTGGGGGTGTCAACCAAGTGGTCAATCAAACGGGCTATATAGCATGATTGTTTACAAAATAGCCCTGTATTTAGGGTGTATTCACATTTTGCATACAAGATTTTCCATACTGATTCCGTATGTTGGTAAACTAACACATTTTGCACAAATAAATACAAATGTTTATAATTTTCCCATTATAAATAAATAGATCAAAGTATTCTAAATAAAATAACAAAATAGACTATATATTTTCACATTCGCCTCTAATTGAAAATAACAAAACACGGGGATATATTTTACATTTCTTAAAACTTTAAATACTACGAGTATTAAAGATTGAGAACCTAAATCTCATGAAAATTGAGTATCCATTCTGATGCGAGTGGATACACTCTACATATAGAATCCCCAACTTAAGCACTAATAATTTGATCACTACTTTGTCTTTTCAGAATTTCATGGTGCGGAAGTGTTTTGAAATTCTAGTAATAAGAATTGTGTAATAAATAAAAATGATATTTGAACAATCATATCATGTATATATTGAATAATAATTGATTGATGTTGAAAAGTGTAGAATTGTCACAGTAGATGAAAAGAATATATTTCTCTCTCACACAATATGCGTACAGGAATGGGGCATAAATAATACACAGACTAACTAATTACAAAGACTCTTCTAACTAATTACAGAGACCTGTGGAATGGTGAAATGTTTAGAAAATCAGATAAGGATATCCCAGAATCATGCTGCTCCTATCTGTTCAGCAGAAGACTCGGTGTCTTCAGTTACAGTTGCGCCAATACGCCCCCTCAACCAAATGGGCAGCTCTTGCACATGAAGGTTGTCTCGTAGCAATGTAAAACGGGCAGAGGCCAGTGGTTTTGTAAGCAAGTCAGCCAATTGGTCTTTTGTGGACAGGAAGGAAACCTCAATTTTCTTTTGTAATACTTGATCTCGAACATAATGAAAATCTATTTCAATATGTTTCGTGCGGGCGTGAAACACCGGATTTGAAGATAAGTATGTTGCGCCAATATTGTCACACCAAAGTTTTGGACAGCTTGGCAATTCTGAATGGAGATCATGGAGAAGAGATTGTAACCACTGGATTTCAGCTGCAGTGTTGGATAAGGACTTATATTCAAACTCGGTGCTACTTCTGGCTACCGTTTGTTGCTGCTTGCAGCTCCATGAGATAAGGTTTTTACCATGAAACACACAGTATGCACCGATACTTCTACGATCATCACGGTCACCGGCCCAGTCAGCATCACTAAATCCATGCAGTGAATGATCGGATTGACATGTCAAGCGGAGACCAAAGGATATGGTGTGCTTGAGGTATCTGAGAATTCTTTTTACGGCCTGCCAATGAGGAACTTTGGGTTTTTGCATGAACTTGCTAACTCGATGAACACTAAATGCAATATCTGGTCTTGTAAAACCAAGATAATGAAGAGCACCTACAGTGCTTCGGTACAATTGGGGATCATCAAAATCAATACCTTCAAACATTGACAGATGACACGTAGTGGACATAGGTGTCGTGCACGGCTTCACTTTATCCAATTGGGTCTTTCGTAGAAGGTCAGCTACATACTTTCGTTGTGTGAGAAATAATATCCTTACCGTCCCGTAAGATTTCTACACTAAAATCTATGTCTTGTTAGTTCTGAACTTTTACACTGCTTGTTAAACCACGGGGCAAAACAAAGAGCTAGTTACACACATTATCCTCATCATCTACAATTAAATTCCTGCTTAGTATTATCATGTAGCTTCAATGATGAATTCCCAAAGAAACACAAGTATTAGCAATTTAGCATTTGTTTTACAATGAATAACACTGGAAGCCCTAAATAAAAAATTAAAAAAAAAAAGGAATGATTTAACAATAGAAATAATTAAGGCATCAAATAAATTTATCAAGTAAAATCATGAAACGCGAATTCAAGAAAAACCAAAGCATTAAACAGCTAAACACAAATTAATGAGTTTTCAACAACGCGAGGCAGAAAAAATTTGTTAATCAGGGCGCACCTGCGAAATAAATGTACGGAGGATGAAGGACGGCAATGCTAGGCAGAGGTGAGTAGTGAATGCAGGTTATGGGGCAAGTGGCTGAATCCAACCAGGATTCCAATTTTAGCAACCGTTTCCATTCGGTCCGGTCGGGTCGGGTCGGGTCGGGTCTTCAGTATGTAAATATTTATTTTTGAAAGGAGAAATTTACAAAATGAATTAAGCTATTCAAACACTTTGGATAATTACCTGGTTGACACCCTTCTCACATGGATGTGTGGATCCCGCGTGAATAAAATAATATTTTCCTCCCAATGTGTGTGGGGGTGTCAACCAAGTGGTCAATCAAACGGGCTATATAGCATGATTGTTTACAAAATAGCCCTGTATTTAGGGTGTATTCACATTTTGCATACAAGATTTTCCATACTGATTCCGTATGTTGGTAAACTAACACATTTTGCACAAATAAATACAAATACAAATATTATAATTTTCCCATTATAAATAAATAGATCAAAGTATTCTAAATAAAATAACAAAATAGACTATATATTTTCACATTCGCCTCTAATTGAAAATAACAAAACACGGGGATATATTTTACATTTCTTAAAACTTTAAATACTACGAGTATTAAAGATTGAGAACCTAAATCTCATGAAAATTGAGTATCCATTCTGATGCGAGTGGATACACTCTACATATAGAATCCCCAACTTAAGCACTAATAATTTGATCACTACTTTGTCTTTTCAGAATTTCATGGTGCGGAAGTGTTTTGAAATTCTAGTAATAAGAATTGTGTAATAAATAAAAATGATATTTGAACAATCATATCATGTATATATTGAATAATAATTGATTGATGTTGAAAAGTGTAGAATTGTCACAGTAGATGAAAAGAATATATTTCTCTCACACAATATGCGTACAGGAATGGGGCATAAATAATACACAGACTAACTAATTACAAAGACTCTTCTAACTAATTACAGAGACCTGTGGAATGGTGAAATGTTTAGAAATCAGATAAGGATATCCCAGAATCATGCTGCTCCTATCTGTTCAGCAGAAGACTCGGTGTCTTCAGTTACAGTTGCGCCAATACGCCCCCTCAACCAAATGGGCAGCTCTTGCACATGAAGGTTGTCTCGTAGCAATGTAAAACGGGCAGAGGCCAGTGGTTTTGTAAGCAAGTCAGCCAATTGGTCTTTTGTGGACAGGAAGGAAACCTCAATTTTCTTTTGTAATACTTGATCTCGAACATAATGAAAATCTATTTCAATATGTTTCGTGCGGGCGTGAAACACCGGATTTGAAGATAAGTATGTTGCGCCAATATTGTCACACCAAAGTTTTGGACAGCTTGGCAATTCTGAATGGAGATCATGGAGAAGAGATTGTAACCACTGGATTTCAGCTGCAGTGTTGGATAAGGACTCATATTCAAACTCGGTGCTACTTCTGGCTACCGTTTGTTGCTGCTTGCAGCTCCATGAGATAAGGTTTTTTACCATGAAACACACAGTATGCACCGATACTTCTACGATCATCACGGTCACCGGCCCAGTCAGCATCACTAAATCCATGCAGTGAATGATCGGATTGACATGTCAAGCGGAGACCAAAGGATATGGTGTGCTTGAGGTATCTGAGAATTCTTTTTACGGCCTGCCAATGAGGAACTTTGGGTTTTTGCATGAACTTGCTAACTCGATGAACACTAAATGCAATATCTGGTCTTGTAAAACCAAGATAATGAATAGCACCTACAGTGCTTCGGTACAATTGGGGATCATCAAAATCAATACCTTCAAACATTGACAGATGACACGTAGTGGACATAGGTGTCGTGCACGGCTTCACTTTATCCAATTGGGTCTTTCGTAGAAGGTCAGCTACATACTTTCGTTGTGTGAGAATAATATCCTTACCGTCCCGTAAGATTTCTACACTAAAATCTATGTCTTGTTAGTTCTGAACCTTTACACTGCTTGTTAAACCACGGGGCAAAACAAAGAGCTAGTTACACACATTATCCTCATCATCTACAATTAAATTCCTGCTTAGTATTATCATGTAGCTTCAATGATGAATTCCCAAAGAAACACAAGTATTAGCAATTTAGCATTTGTTTTACAATGAATAACACTGGAAGCCCTAAATAAAAAATAAAAAAAAAAAGGAATGATTTAACAATAGAAATAATTAAGGCATCAAATAAATTTATCAAGTAAAATCATGAAACGCGAATTCAAGAAAAACCAAAGCATTAAACAGCTAAACACAAATTAATGAGTTTTCAACAACGCGAGGCAGAAAAAAATTTGTTAATCAGGGCGCACCTGCGAAATAAATGTACGGAGGATGAAGGACGGCAATGCTAGGCAGAGGTGAGTAGTGAATGCAGGTTATGGGGCAAGTGGCTGAATCCAACCAGGATTCCAATTTTAGCAACCGTTTCCATTCGGTCCGGTCGGGTCGGGTCGGGTCTTCAGTATGTAAATATTTATTTTTGAAAGGAGAAATTTACAAAATGAATTAAGCTATTCAAACACTTTGGATAATTACCTGGTTGACACCCTTCTCACATGGATGTGTGGATCCCGCGTGAATAAAATAATATTTTCCTCCCAATGTGTGTGGGGGTGTCAACCAAGTGGTCAATCAAACGGGCTATATAGCATGATTGTTTACAAAATAGCCCTGTATTTAGGGTGTATTCACATTTTGCATACAAGATTTTCCATACTGATTCCGTATGTTGGTAAACTAACACATTTTGCACAAATAAATACAAATGTTTATAATTTTCCCATTATAAATAAATAGATCAAAGTATTCTAAATAAAATAACAAAATAGACTATATATTTTCACATTCGCCTCTAATTGAAAATAACAAAACACGGGGATATATTTTACATTTCTTAAAACTTTAAATACTACGAGTATTAAAGATTGAGAACCTAAATCTCATGAAAATTGAGTATCCATTCTGATGCGAGTGGATACACTCTACATATAGAATCCCCAACTTAAGCACTAATAATTTGATCACTACTTTGTCTTTTCAGAATTTCATGGTGCGGAAGTGTTTTGAAATTCTAGTAATAAGAATTGTGTAATAAATAAAAATGATATTTGAACAATCATATCATGTATATATTGAATAATAATTGATTGATGTTGAAAAGTGTAGAATTGTCACAGTAGATGAAAAGAATATATTTCTCTCACACAATATGCGTACAGGAATGGGGCATAAATAATACACAGACTAACTAATTACAAAGACTCTTCTAACTAATTACAGAGACCTGTGGAATGGTGAAATGTTTAGAAATCAGATAAGGATATCCCAGAATCATGCTGCTCCTATCTGTTCAGCAGAAGACTCGGTGTCTTCAGTTACAGTTGCGCCAATACGCCCCCTCAACCAAATGGGCAGCTCTTGCACATGAAGGTTGTCTCGTAGCAATGTAAAAACGGGCAGAGGCCAGTGGTTTTGTAAGCAAGTCAGCCAATTGGTCTTTTGTGGACAGGAAGGAAACCTCAATTTTCTTTTGTAATACTTGATCTCGAACATAATGAAAATCTATTTCAATATGTTTCGTGCGGGCGTGAAACACCGGATTTGAAGATAAGTATGTTGCGCCAATATTGTCACACCAAAGTTTTGGACAGCTTGGCAATTCTGAATGGAGATCATGGAGAAGAGATTGTAACCACTGGATTTCAGCTGCAGTGTTGGATAAGGACTCATATTCAAACTCGGTGCTACTTCTGGCTACCGTTTGTTGCTGCTTGCAGCTCCATGAGATAAGGTTTTTACCATGAAACACACAGTATGCACCGATACTTCTACGATCATCACGGTCACCGGCCCAGTCAGCATCACTAAATCCATGCAGTGAATGATCGGATTGACATGTCAAGCGGAGACCAAAGGATATGGTGTGCTTGAGGTATCTGAGAATTCTTTTACGGCCTGCCAATGAGGAACTTTGGGTTTTTGCATGAACTTGCTAACTCGATGAACACTAAATGCAATATCTGGTCTTGTAAAACCAAGATAATGAATAGCACCTACAGTGCTTCGGTACAATTGGGGATCATCAAAATCAATACCTTCAAACATTGACAGATGACACGTAGTGGACATAGGTGTCGTGCACGGCTTCACTTTATCCAATTGGGTCTTTCGTAGAAGGTCAGCTACATACTTTCGTTGTGTGAGAATAATATCCTTACCGTCCCGTAAGATTTCTACACTAAAATCTATGTCTTGTTAGTTCTGAACTTTTACACTGCTTGTTAAACCACGGGGCAAAACAAAGAGCTAGTTACACACATTATCCTCATCATCTACAATTAAATTCCTGCTTAGTATTATCATGTAGCTTCAATGATGAATTCCCAAAGAAACACAAGTATTAGCAATTTAGCATTTGTTTTACAATGAATAACACTGGAAGCCCTAAATAAAAAATAAAAAAAAAAGGAATGATTTAACAATAGAAATAATTAAGGCATCAAATAAATTTATCAAGTAAAATCATGAAACGCGAATTCAAGAAAAACCAAAGCATTAAACAGCTAAACACAAATTAATGAGTTTTCAACAACGCGAGGCAGAAAAAATTTGTTAATCAGGGCGCACCTGCGAAATAAATGTACGGAGGATGAAGGACGGCAATGCTAGGCAGAGGTGAGTAGTGAATGCAGGTTATGGGGCAAGTGGCTGAATCCAACCAGGATTCCAATTTTAGCAACCGTTTCCATTCGGTCCGGTCGGGTCGGGTCGGGTCGGGTCGGGTCTTCAGTATGTAAATATTTATTTTTGAAAGGAGAAATTTACAAAATGAATTAAGCTATTCAAACACTTTGGATAATTACCTGGTTGACACCCTTCTCACATGGATGTGTGGATCCCGCGTGAATAAAATAATATTTTCCTCCCAATGTGTGTGGGGGTGTCAACCAAGTGGTCAATCAAACGGGCTATATAGCATGATTGTTTACAAAATAGCCCTGTATTTAGGGTGTATTCACATTTTGCATACAAGATTTTCCATACTGATTCCGTATGTTGGTAAACTAACACATTTTGCACAAATAAATACAAATGTTTATAATTTTCCCATTATAAATAAATAGATCAAAGTATTCTAAATAAAATAACAAAATAGACTATATATTTTCACATTCGCCTCTAATTGAAAATAACAAAACACGGGGATATATTTTACATTTCTTAAAACTTTAAATACTACGAGTATTAAAGATTGAGAACCTAAATCTCATGAAAATTGAGTATCCATTCTGATGCGAGTGGATACACTCTACATATAGAATCCCCAACTTAAGCACTAATAATTTGATCACTACTTTGTCTTTTCAGAATTTCATGGTGCGGAAGTGTTTTGAAATTCTAGTAATAAGAATTGTGTAATAAATAAAAATGATATTTGAACAATCATATCATTTATATATTGAATAATAATTGATTGATGTTGAAAAGTGTAGAATTGTCACAGTAGATGAAAAGAATATATTTCTCTCATACAATATGCGTACAGGAATGGGGCATAAATAATACACACACAGACTAACTAATTACAAAGACTCTTCTAACTAATTACAGAGACCTGTGGAATGGTGAAATGTTTAAAAATCAGATAAGGATATCCCAGAATCATGCTGCTCCTATCTGTTCAGCAGAAGACTCGGTGTCTTCAGTTACAGTTGCGCCAATACGCCCCCTCAACCAAATGGCCAGCTCTTGCACATGAAGGTTGTCTCGTAGCAATGTAAAACGGGCAGAGGCCAGTGGTTTTGTAAGCAAGTCAGCCAATTGGTCTTTTGTGGACAGGAAGGAAACCTCAATTTTCTTTTGTAATACTTGATCTCGAACATAATGAAAATCAATTTCAATATGTTTCGTGCGGGCGTGAAACACCGGATTTGAAGATAAGTATGTTGCGCCAATATTGTCACACCAAAGTTTTGGACAGCTTGGCAATTCTGAATGGAGATCATGGAGAAGAGATTGTAACCACTGGATTTCAGCTGCAGTGTTGGATAAGGACTCATATTCAAACTCGGTGCTACTTCTGGCTACCGTTTGTTGCTGCTTGCAGCTCCATGAGATAAGGTTTTTACCATGAAACACACAGTATGCACCGATACTTCTACGATCATCACGGTCACCGGCCCAGTCAGCATCACTAAATCCATGCAGTGAATGATCGGATTGACGTGTCAAGCGGAGACCAAAGGATATGGTGTGCTTGAGGTATCTGAGAATTCTTTTTACGGCCTGCCAATGAGGAACTTTGGGTTTTTGCATGAACTTGCTAACTCGATGAACACTAAATGCAATATCTGGTCTTGTAAAACCAAGATAATGAAGAGCACCTACAGTGCTTCGGTACAATTGGGGATCATCAAAATCAATACCTTCAAACATTGACAGATGACACGTAGTGGACATAGGTGTTGTGCACGGCTTCACTTTATCCAATTGGGTCTTTCGTAGAAGGTCAGCTACATACTTTCGTTGTGTGAGAATAATATCCTTACCGTCCCGTAAGATTTCTACACTAAAATCTATGTCTTGTTAGTTCTGAACTTTTACACTGCTTGTTAAACCACGGGGCAAAACAAAGAGCTAGTTACACACATTATCCTCATCATCTACAATTAAATTCCTGCTTAGTATTATCATGTAGCTTCAATGATGAATTCCCAAAGAAACACAAGTATTAGCAATTTAGCATTTGTTTTACAATGAATAACACTGGAAGCCCTAAATAAAAAATAAAAAAAAAAGGAATGATTTAACAATAGAAATAATTAAGGCATCAAATAAATTTATCAAGTAAAATCATGAAACGCGAATTCAAGAAAAACCAAAGCATTAAACAGCTAAACACAAATTAATGAGTTTTCAACAACGCGAGGCAGAAAAAAATTTGTTAATCAGGGCGCACCTGCGAAATAAATGTACGGAGGATGAAGGACGGCAATGCTAGGCAGAGGTGAGTAGTGAATGCAGGTTATGGGGCAAGTGGCTGAATCCAACCAGGATTCCAATTTTAGCAACCGTTTCCATTCGGTCCGGTCGGGTCGGGTCGGGTCGGGTCGGGTCTTCAGTATGTAAATATTTATTTTTGAAAGGAGAAATTTACAAAATGAATTAAGCTATTCAAACACTTTGGATAATTACCTGGTTGACACCCTTCTCACATGGATGTGTGGATCCCGCGTGAATAAAATAATATTTTCCTCCCAATGTGTGTGGGGGTGTCAACCAAGTGGTCAATCAAACGGGCTATATAGCATGATTGTTTACAAAATAGCCCTGTATTTAGGGTGTATTCACATTTTGCATACAAGATTTTCCATACTGATTCCGTATGTTGGTAAACTAACACATTTTGCACAAATAAATACAAATGTTTATAATTTTCCCATTATAAATAAATAGATCAAAGTATTCTAAATAAAATAACAAAATAGACTATATATTTTCACATTCGCCTCTAATTGAAAATAACAAAACACGGGGATATATTTTACATTTCTTAAAACTTTAAATACTACGAGTATTAAAGATTGAGAACCTAAATCTCATGAAAATTGAGTATCCATTCTGATGCGAGTGGATACACTCTACATATAGAATCCCCAACTTAAGCACTAATAATTTGATCACTACTTTGTCTTTTCAGAATTTCATGGTGCGGAAGTGTTTTGAAATTCTAGTAATAAGAATTGTGTAATAAATAAAAAATGATATTTGAACAATCATATCATGTATATATTGAATAATAATTGATTGATGTTGAAAAGTGTAGAATTGTCACAGTAGATGAAAAGAATATATTTCTCTCACACAATATGCGTACAGGAATGGGGCATAAATAATACACAGACTAACTAATTACAAAGACTCTTCTAACTAATTACAGAGACCTGTGGAATGGTGAAATGTTTAGAAATCAGATAAGGATATCCCAGAATCATGCTGCTCCTATCTGTTCAGCAGAAGACTCGGTGTCTTCAGTTACAGTTGCGCCAATACGCCCCCTCAACCAAATGGGCAGCTCTTGCACATGAAGGTTGTCTCGTAGCAATGTAAAACGGGCAGAGGCCAGTGGTTTTGTAAGCAAGTCAGCCAATTGGTCTTTTGTGGACAGGAAGGAAACCTCAATTTTCTTTTGTAATACTTGATCTCGAACATAATGAAAATCTATTTCAATATGTTTCGTGCGGGCGTGAAACACCGGATTTGAAGATAAGTATGTTGCGCCAATATTGTCACACCAAAGTTTTGGACAGCTTGGCAATTCTGAATGGAGATCATGGAGAAGAGATTGTAACCACTGGATTTCAGCTGCAGTGTTGGATAAGGACTCATATTCAAACTCGGTGCTACTTCTGGCTACCGTTTGTTGCTGCTTGCAGCTCCATGAGATAAGGTTTTTTTACCATGAAACACACAGTATGCACCGATACTTCTACGATCATCACGGTCACCGGCCCAGTCAGCATCACTAAATCCATGCAGTGAATGATCGGATTGACATGTCAAGCGGAGACCAAAGGATATGGTGTGCTTGAGGTATCTGAGAATTCTTTTTACGGCCTGCTAATGAGGAACTTTGGGTTTTTGCATGAACTTGCTAACTCGATGAACACTAAATGCAATATCTGGTCTTGTAAAACCAAGATAATGAAGAGCACCTACAGTGCTTCGGTACAATTGGGGATCATCAAAATCAATACCTTCAAACATTGACAGATGACACGTAGTGGACATAGGTGTTGTGCACGGCTTCACTTTATCCAATTGGGTCTTTCGTAGAAGGTCAGCTACATACTTTCGTTGTGTGAGAATAATATCCTTACCGTCCCGTAAGATTTCTACACTAAAATCTATGTCTTGTTAGTTCTGAACTTTTACACTGCTTGTTAAACCACGGGGCAAAACAAAGAGCTAGTTACACACATTATCCTCATCATCTACAATTAAATTCCTGCTTAGTATTATCATGTAGCTTCAATGATGAATTCCCAAAAGAAACACAAGTATTAGCAATTTAGCATTTGTTTTACAATGAATAACACTGGAAGCCCTAAATAAAAAATTAAAAAAAAAAAGGAATGATTTAACAATAGAAATAATTAAGGCATCAAATAAATTTATCAAGTAAAATCATGAAACGCGAATTCAAGAAAAACCAAAGCATTAAACAGCTAAACACAAATTAATGAGTTTTCAACAACGCGAGGCAGAAAAAATTTGTTAATCAGGGCGCACCTGCGAAATAAATGTACGGAGGATGAAGGACGGCAATGCTAGGCAGAGGTGAGTAGTGAATGCAGGTTATGGGGTAAGTGGCTGAATCCAACCAGGATTCCAATTTTAGCAACCGTTTCCATTCGGTCCGGTCGGGTCGGGTCGGGTCGGGGTCTTCAGTATGTAAATATTTATTTTTGAAAGGAGAAATTTACAAAATGAATTAAGCTATTCAAACACTTTGGATAATTACCTGGTTGACACCCTTCTCACATGGATGTGTGGATCCCGCGTGAATAAAATAATATTTTCCCCCCAATGTGTGTGGGGGTGTCAACCAAGTGGTCAATCAAACGGGCTATATAGCATGATTGTTTACAAAATAGCCCTGTATTTAGGGTGTATTCACATTTTGCATACAAGATTTTCCATACTGATTCCGTATGTTGGTAAACTAACACATTTTGCACAAATAAATACAAATGTTTATAATTTTTCCCATTATAAATAAATAGATCAAAGTATTCTAAATAAAATAACAAAATAGACTATATATTTTCACATTCGCCTCTAATTGAAAATAACAAAACACGGGGATATATTTTACATTTCTTAAAACTTTAAATACTACGAGTATTAAAGATTGAGAACCTAAATCTCATGAAAATTGAGTATCCATTCTGATGCGAGTGGATACACTCTACATATAGAATCCCCAACTTAAGCACTAATAATTTGATCACTACTTTGTCTTTTCAGAATTTCATGGTGCGGAAGTGTTTTGAAATTCTAGTAATAAGAATTGTGTAATAAATAAAAATGATATTTGAACAATCATATCATTTATATATTGAATAATAATTGATTGATGTTGAAAAGTGTAGAATTGTCACAGTAGATGAAAAGAATATATTTCTCTCATACAATATGCGTACAGGAATGGGGCATAAATAATACACAGACTAACTAATTACAAAGACTCTTCTAACTAATTACAGAGACCTGTGGAATGGTGAAATGTTTAAAAATCAGATAAGGATATCCCAGAATCATGCTGCTCCTATCTGTTCAGCAGAAGACTCGGTGTCTTCAGTTACAGTTGCGCCAATACGCCCCCTCAACCAAATGGCCAGCTCTTGCACATGAAGGTTGTCTCGTAGCAATGTAAAACGGGCAGAGGCCAGTGGTTTTGTAAGCAAGTCAGCCAATTGGTCTTTTGTGGACAGGAAGGAAACCTCAATTTTCTTTTGTAATACTTGATCTCGAACATAATGAAAATCAATTTCAATATGTTTCGTGCGGGCGTGAAACACCGGATTTGAAGATAAGTATGTTGCGCCAATATTGTCACACCAAAGTTTTGGACAGCTTGGCAATTCTGAATGGAGATCATGGAGAAGAGATTGTAACCACTGGATTTCAGCTGCAGTGTTGGATAAGGACTCATATTCAAACTCGGTGCTACTTCTGGCTACCGTTTGTTGCTGCTTGCAGCTCCATGAGATAAGGTTTTTACCATGAAACACACAGTATGCACCGATACTTCTACGATCATCACGGTCACCGGCCCAGTCAGCATCACTAAATCCATGCAGTGAATGATCGGATTGACGTGTCAAGCGGAGACCAAAGGATATGGTGTGCTTGAGGTATCTGAGAATTCTTTTTACGGCCTGCCAATGAGGAACTTTGGGTTTTTGCATGAACTTGCTAACTCGATGAACACTAAATGCAATATCTGGTCTTGTAAAACCAAGATAATGAAGAGCACCTACAGTGCTTCGGTACAATTGGGGATCATCAAAATCAATACCTTCAAACATTGACAGATGACACGTAGTGGACATAGGTGTTGTGCACGGCTTCACTTTATCCAATTGGGTCTTTCGTAGAAGGTCAGCTACATACTTTCGTTGTGTGAGAATAATATCCTTACCGTCCCGTAAGATTTCTACACTAAAATCTATGTCTTGTTAGTTCTGAACTTTTACACTGCTTGTTAAACCACGGGGCAAAACAAAGAGCTAGTTACACACATTATCCTCATCATCTACAATTAAATTCCTGCTTAGTATTATCATGTAGCTTCAATGATGAATTCCCAAAGAAACACAAGTATTAGCAATTTAGCATTTGTTTTACAATGAATAACACTGGAAGCCCTAAATAAAAAAAAAAAAAAAAAAGGAATGATTTAACAATAGAAATAATTAAGGCATCAAATAAATTTATCAAGTAAAATCATGAAACGCGAATTCAAGAAAAACCAAAGCATTAAACAGCTAAACACAAATTAATGAGTTTTCAACAACGCGAGGCAGAAAAAAATTTGTTAATCAGGGCGCACCTGCGAAATAAATGTACGGAGGATGAAGGACGGCAATGCTAGGCAGAGGTGAGTAGTGAATGCAGGTTATGGGGCAAGTGGCTGAATCCAACCAGGATTCCAATTTTAGCAACCGTTTCCATTCGGTCCGGTCGGGTCGGGTCGGGTCGGGTCTTCAGTATGTAAATATTTATTTTTGAAAGGAGAAATTTACAAAATGAATTAAGCTATTCAAACACTTTGGATAATTACCTGGTTGACACCCTTCTCACATGGATGTGTGGATCCCGCGTGAATAAAATAATATTTTCCTCCCAATGTGTGTGGGGGGTGTCAACCAAGTGGTCAATCAAACGGGGCTATATAGCATGATTGTTTACAAAATAGCCCTGTATTTAGGGTGTATTCACATTTTGCATACAAGATTTTCCATACTGATTCCGTATGTTGGTAAACTAACACATTTTGCACAAATAAATACAAATGTTTATAATTTTCCCATTATAAATAAATAGATCAAAGTATTCTAAATAAAATAACAAAATAGACTATATATTTTCACATTCGCCTCTAATTGAAAATAACAAAACACGGGGATATATTTTACATTTCTTAAAACTTTAAATACTACGAGTATTAAAGATTGAGAACCTAAATCTCATGAAAATTGAGTATCCATTCTGATGCGAGTGGATACACTCTACATATAGAATCCCCAACTTAAGCACTAATAATTTGATCACTACTTTGTCTTTTCAGAATTTCATGGTGCGGAAGTGTTTTGAAATTCTAGTAATAAGAATTGTGTAATAAATAAAAATGATATTTGAACAATCATATCATGTATATATTGAATAATAATTGATTGATGTTGAAAAGTGTAGAATTGTCACAGTAGATGAAAAGAATATATTTCTCTCACACAATATGCGTACAGGAATGGGGCATAAATAATACACAGACTAACTAATTACAAAGACTCTTCTAACTAATTACAGAGACCTGTGGAATGGTGAAATGTTTAGAAATCAGATAAGGATATCCCAGAATCATGCTGCTCCTATCTGTTCAGCAGAAGACTCGGTGTCTTCAGTTACAGTTGCGCCAATACGCCCCCTCAACCAAATGGGCAGCTCTTGCACATGAAGGTTGTCTCGTAGCAATGTAAAACGGGCAGAGGCCAGTGGTTTTGTAAGCAAGTCAGCCAATTGGTCTTTTGTGGACAGGAAGGAAACCTCAATTTTCTTTTGTAATACTTGATCTCGAACATAATGAAAATCTATTTCAATATGTTTCGTGCGGGGGCGTGAAACACCGGATTTGAAGATAAGTATGTTGCGCCAATATTGTCACACCAAAGTTTTGGACAGCTTGGCAATTCTGAATGGAGATCATGGAGAAGAGATTGTAACCACTGGATTTCAGCTGCAGTGTTGGATAAGGACTCATATTCAAACTCGGTGCTACTTCTGGCTACCGTTTGTTGCTGCTTGCAGCTCCATGAGATAAGGTTTTTACCATGAAACACACAGTATGCACCGATACTTCTACGATCATCACGGTCACCGGCCCAGTCAGCATCACTAAATCCATGCAGTGAATGATCGGATTGACGTGTCAAGCGGAGACCAAAGGATATGGTGTGCTTGAGGTATCTGAGAATTCTTTTTACGGCCTGCCAATGAGGAACTTTGGGTTTTTGCATGAACTTGCTAACTCGATGAACACTAAATGCAATATCTGGTCTTGTAAAACCAAGATAATGAAGAGCACCTACAGTGCTTCGGTACAATTGGGGATCATCAAAATCAATACCTTCAAACATTGGCAGATGACACGTAGTGGACATAGGTGTTGTGCACGGCTTCACTTTATCCAATTGGGTCTTTCGTAGAAGGTCAACTACATACTTTCGTTGTGTGAGAATAATATCCTTACCGTCCCGTAAGATTTCTACACCAAGAAAGAAAGATAAGTTTCCTAAATCTTTCACAGGAAAATCATGAGCAAGGCGATTGATTAATTGATTAATTGCTACCGAATCAGAGCCAGTGACAATTATGTCATCAACATAAATAAGTATTATGAGATGAAGGTGCCCTTGATGAAGTGTATAGAGAGAAGTATCTACCTTAGATCCTTGAAAACCATATTCTTGCAATTTTTATGTGAGTCTTGAAAACCAAGCTCGGGGTGCTTGTTTGAGACCATAAAGACTTTTCCGAAGACGACATACATGAGATGGAAAATCTGGATGAACAAAGCTCTGTGGCTGTTGCATGTAGACCTCTTCCTGAAGCACTCCATGTAGGAAAGCATTTTGAATATCCAATTGTCGTAAGAACCATCCACGAGTGACAGCAATGTAGAAAACAAGTCTGACAGTGCTGGGCTTGATGACTGGGCTAAAAGTTTTAGAGAAATCAACACCCGCTTGTTGATGATAGCCCTTTGCAACAAGTCTCGCTTTAAAGCGTTCGATACTACCATCAGCATGAGTTTTAATCCGATATACCCATTTGTTCCCCACAAGATTAATGTTGGGCTTTGGTGGAACCAATTCCCAAGTTCCATTTCTGATCAATGCATTAAATTCGACGTTCATAGCATCACGCCATCTAGTATGTTTGGAGGCCTCAGTGAAGGAGGTTGGCTCAGATGGTAATGAACTAAATTCAGCAAGACACACCTGTGGCAGTGGATATTTGACAAAGCCCACAAATGGAGTTTTAGGCTTCAGGTTGTTTGTCTAGGAGCGAGTTATCATTCGTCTGGGGGAATTGCCAATAGATGGAGTAGAGTTTTGGTTGAGAATACTAACCGTATCGCAAGTAGTTGCTAGTGCAGGAACAAACACACCATCTGGGGCCTGAGTTTCAGTGACTTGACTTGGTAAGTGCTGAGCAGATTCATTTTGGAGTGGACCAGTTGAATGTGAAGTATCACCTACAGGAAGCATTAGTGTGCATGTTTGTGTAGGATGTAAATTGAGAGGGAGTGATGTAGTGGATGTGGGAAGAGAGACATTTGAGTTTTCGAGATTCTGGTATGGAAAATATGACTCATCAAAAACAACATGCCGAGACACAAAATTTTTTCCTGTGGATAAATCTAGACACTTGTAGCCCTGATGTGAGAGACTGTAGCCAATAAAAATACATGTTTTGGATCGAAAATCAATTTTATGTCTGTTATAAGGACGAAGATTAGGCCAGCAGGCACAACCAAAAATGCGCATGAACTTAAAATTTGGAATTTTATTATAAGCTTTTTCAAAAGGAGATTTATTTTGTAAGATTTTTGTAGGCAACCGATTTATAATATAAGTAGCAGTTTGAAAGGCATCTTCCCAATATGATTGTGGAAGATGAGAATGAGCTAATAAAGATAGTCCCATTTCAACTATTTGACGGTGTCGTCTTTCAATAGCTCCCATTTGTTCATGCGTATAAGGACAAGCAATCCGATATTGAATTCCACATGTTCGAAAATAATTATTTAAACGTCTATATTCACCCCCACAATCAGATTGAATAGCTTTAATTTTTGTATTGAAGTGGCGCTCAACATAAGTTTGAAATTGCATGAAAATTGTTTCAACATCAGATTTTTGCTTCAAAGGAAAAAATCAGATAAATTTAGTAAAGTCATCCAAGAAGCAGACATAATATCGTGACCCATAACTGGAAATTACAGAACTTGGTCCCCATACATTTGAATAAATTAGCTCTAAAGGCTGACTAGAGTGACTAATAGAATTGGAAAAAGGTAAATTATGGCTTTTGGCCATCTCACATTCAGGACAAACAGGTTGTCGTTTATTTGTTCCAACAGGAAGTTTATTTGCATTCAGCACAAAGTTGACAGTGCGGAAAGATGCATGCCCTAAGCGACGATACCAATCTGAAATGGAAGCTTGAATTCCAAAAAAAGCAGAACGAACAGTGCGTTGGAGAGGTTGCGAGAAACAGTAGAGGCCATCTTTGCTATGTCCCTTATGCAGGATGTTCCTCGAGTAATCCTTAATTAGAAAAAAAAATGTCATAAAACTCAAAATAAACATTATTATTCTGAGTGAATTTTTGAACAGATAATAAATTATGTTGGATTTTTGGAACAACAAGAATTTGGTCAAGAATGAAGGATTTTGAAGGTGTAGCTAAAGAAGCAGTGCCAGTGTGAGTTATATTCAAACCTGATCCATCCCCAACTTGAATTTGATCAGTACCACCATAGTCATCACCACGAATGTTGAGGTTGCCAAGATTGTTTGTTAGATGGTGTGTTGCTCCAGTGCCAGCAAGCCACTCTTGATCAGTTGGGTGCTGACTTTGAGTATTGGAGAAATTGGCTTGTGGTCTTGATGGAGGTGGGTTGAAGTTAGGATCAAAGCGCTTGTAGCACCTTGAGGCCGTGTGTCCTGCTTTGTCACATATTTGACACCACAAATTAGAATTTAAAGGAGAACGGTAGTTGTTATTACCTCGCCCAGAAACACGCCCCCTGCTCCGTGAATTGGTTGAGTTGCCACGACCACGTCAACCAGAGAAAAGTGGTGGCTTTGTGGTAACATTTGCAGAAGCATTGGCTATAGGCAAGGAGTGGGAATGATGTTGAATGTGAGCCTCACAGGTGAGCAACATGGAGTATACTTCCTTTAAGGTAAGTGGAGCATCTCGAGATGAGATTGTGGTGACTAGGGAATCATACTCAGGCCCCAGGCCAGAGAGAAGATAAGTGATGATCTCGTCACATTTCATTGGTTGACCAGCCATTGCAAGAGCATCAGTCAGGCGTTTGATCTGCATGAAGTACTCGCTAGCTGATTGAGTGGTCTTGCGAGTATTGGATAGTTGAGATCTGGTCTGAAATGCTTGAACCTGAGATTGGGAAGCAAAGCTGGAGGAAAGGGCCATCCATACGGCATTAGAAGTGTCACAGTGAGCAACCTGTGCAAGGACCTCATCAGTGAGTGAGTCGTTGAGGCAGCTTAGGATCAAGTTATCCTGCGTTTCCCAAGTGTCGAACAAAGGGTTAGGAGACTTAGTGCCATCGGCAACAATGAGCTCTTTCGGTGGTGACTTTAGAGTTCCGTCGACATACCCAAAAACCTTTTGGCCTTTTAGATATGGAAGCATCGTGGCCTTCCAGGTGAGGTAGTTTTGGCGGTTGAGTTTTGTAACATTGATGGAGGAGGGGGGGTTGAGAGTAGGTAGATGGTTTGCCGGAGCATCGGAGGTAGACGAATCGGGAGATGCAGACATTGTTTTTTGATTTAGAGAGGAGCAGAGGTTGGACGTTGGTCGACTAAGCGTCTGATACCATGTAGAATTGTCACAGTAGATGAAAAGAATATATTTCTCACACAATATGCGTACAGGAATGGGGCATAAATAATACACAGACTAACTAATTACAAAGACTCTTCTAACTAATTACAGAGACCTGTGGAATGGTGAAATGTTTAAAAATCAGATAAGGATATCCCAGAATCATGCTACTCCTATCTGTTCAGCAGAAGACTCGGTGTCTTCGGTTACAGTTGCGCCAATAAAAAGTATACAATGTCTCTATATTTATAGGCAAAATTATTCACTACTTCTACTTCTACTAGGAAACTTAAATAAATCTTAATTCAAAAGAAATTAGAAATCATATTCTAAACAATAAATAAAAATAAAAAGATAAACATATTATAACTAAACATTTTATTTTAATTATCTAACTTTTATCCTATTTACAATAGGATTGTCCTACATATAATTAAGTGCATAGTATTACCAAAAATGAATGAGGCAACTAATCTCTTTAATAAGGTGAAATAACTTGTAATATGTTATATAATGTACATTTTTTTTGGGACATGTATGTTTGGACATCGCGTGGATCTATCCAAATATTTTAATTATGAGAACCACTCATTACACTTCAGATATTTTATAAATGGAATTGTTTAGATCCATGTAATTAATAGAATCAAATCTAAATTCGAACCGTTGATTTCAATTTGGGTTTAATTCTACACATAATACTTTTTAAAAAAAAATTTGTGAATTGACAATATAAATTTTCTTTCAATATCTAGCAAAAATAGAAGAAATAAATTATGTCACCAAAATGGCATTCAATATCTAATATGTGAAAGAACATAAACATAAATTACATATCTAAAAAACTAGAAATCAACAAAAAGTTAATACTAGATTTTACAAATGCTAAGAACAACATACATTTTTTTATCGATAAAGAGCATAACAATTACATTTTTGACTTTTCTTTCCATTCCATCGTGCCATTGGATCATGGTGATCAAATTGTAAAAAAAAAAAAAAAAAAAAAAAAAAAAAAAATTATAAAACTGACAAATTTGGTTACAGATCAAGGTACCCACAGTTCCGTTTCAAGAACCAAGAACTGTTCAAGACTCGATTAGTTCTCGATTTCGATTCCTTGATATTTTTCTTTCCTGAAATCGAACAAAAACCTCCAATTTCTGTTCTGAAATGCCCACACCTGGACATGTATGTAAGATTGTTAAAACATACACTGAGCGCTCAAGCACTGGAGATCTGAAATAAATAGAGATATGCTACAGAGCCAAGGTCAATGACCGACTAGGGCGGGACAAGTGTCCCCCCTGGCCAGGGTCGGTCATTGACCCTGGCCATTTATCTTTTTCCAAATAAATAACCCATCTCATATTTCCACAAAAAGTTCAAACCACGTTTAAACGAAAAAGTAACTGTCATTTGTACAATACAGAACTCAAGTCCTAAGAAAATTATCCAACATATTAGCCATACAGAATACAGATAAAGTTCAGGCTTATACTAATGAAAAAATGAACGAATCATGCTCGAAATCATTATGAAATGAGCCCCTATTATGCTGTGGGTAAGAAACACTTGCCAACATCAACCGAATCAGAACTTCCAGCGATTATTACAGTTTACACAAGTTACGAATGTGGTCATAGGCTCATCAGCACTACGAGTCTGCAGCTGGTAGTACGTACATTCCTTCTTCTTGCACCTACCACAAGTGAATTCGTTGGTACTCGCTTTGGGAGGCCCTCCCTGTTCACACTCAAATAACTTTTTCTGTTTAATTTTTTCGTTCTCCATCTGCCTTTCGTCGCTGGCCATTTCTTCTGGTGTCAATTCAAGAATCCCACTTGGCTCAATATGCCCGAGGAGAACTTTTCTCCGAAAATCAGGGTTGTTTTGGTCCTTGATGTTGAACATTACTGACCTGTACTTGAACTTCTGGGCACCATTGGATTTACCCCACTTCTCGAACATTGCAGTCTCCACTAAGACAGCAACTCGATAAGGAGCAGATGCATTTACTTCATCCCTTAAATCGTCATCGACCTCACTAGATACTTTGCACAAGGCTTCTGTGAGCATTTCCCGTATTTTGTCCCTTAATGAGTCCTTGCAATAAATTATGGAAGTCAGTTTGGGAGGACCAACTGGATCTGATGCTTGTTTTCGCACTTCAGTTCTTGACTTCTCTTCTTTAACATTTTTCTTGACATGTATGGATTCCCCAGCAGCATTCTCTGTAGTTTGGACTTCAATATTCTCGACCTTTTTTCACAGTAGAGGAAGTATCTGACTTCATAACCTTACCGGAATTTGGTATACCGGATCCATGAACTCCATTGGCCTTCACAGAATCATCATTGTCAACTGTCCCGTTCTTCTTGTTTTTCATTGTTTCTGTAATAATTATGCTCTTCCATATTTCAACCACATCAGAAGCCAATGCCTTGATCTTGTCACTTCTATGTTTTGTCAATTGCCGGATGCGCTTTCCAACCTGAAACATAATTGTTTAGCAGTACGAACAAATTAACCATGGATAAATATTTAAAGTGATCAATATATCAAATATGGTGTTGATTCATTTAATTGAACTGATGTTAATTGTTAAGGTATAAATCATACTGAAATATAGACTAACAAATGAGGGTTTGGACTACTCCTTTTAATTAGGTTAATCTTTTATGATGAAACACAAGTATCAGAGTCCATTAAATTCAAACGAGCAATTCGATCCGATTCAGATCAAGAAAATGAGCACACGGATTCCAATATTGGTCTCGTCAAACGAGCCACCATCTTGCGGAGCATGTCAATGCATAAATCTCACATCAATTAAATACCAAACTATAGATTAATATATAAGGGCTTGGACTACTCTTTTTAATTAGGTTGACCTTTTAAGATCGGTTCAAGTCTTGATAACACAATTTTTAAACTCTGTTACTATAATGATTTATGTGATATAATTTCACTGTAGTTCTCGTGAAGGATCAAAAGGGTAATTCTAAAACAGAATTCTACGGGAACGAACTCGATAATACCTGTGTTGATACTAGCACTTGATAACTGACAGGAAATTTCTTGAGGCGTCTCAACGCATCAAGGCAGCGATCCTCCTCCCCTGGTGAATTCTCGGCCGCATCTGCAGCCTTCTTTACTGCCTCAAAAAGCTCAGTCAGCTCCTTCTCCATTAATACTCACTCTCTGTCCAATAACGACCCATAAAATATAATCTCATCATTCTCCGCCCCCCACCCCGCAAATAAATAAATAAAATAAAATAAAATTATAACATGCATAGATCAAGAAATCTAATCCTGGACCAAGAAACAGATAACAAAACCCAAAATTTTTACCCAAAACCAATCAATATTTTAATTAACTTTAGCTAGAATAAAGCACACAGAAAAAATTAATAGCATGAAACACTGGTGCTTCTAATCTTCTAAACGCAAAATAAAACCGAAAGTAAAACTTCGTATCTTCAACCGAAAGAAGAGTTTTTCCATGGATTAATCACATATTGCAAACAAGCAAAAAAAAAGGAGGGTGGGGGGTAAACCGCGGAATATTAACACACAACAAAACGTCAACAAAAAAGTTGCCCAGAAACAACGAAAATCATAATTCATACATCTAAATAAAAAAAATGGGTTTCTGAATAGAACCTTGCTACATGAATACCCCTCTTGACCGCATGAATGACTGCATGTGAGTGTATGGAAAAATATTATTTTATTCACTGGGACTCGCACTACTCACATGCGGTCATCCATGTGGTCAATCAAGACGTTCGTTTAAATTTTTCCTTCTGAATATTTACCTTCTTATCTAAGAAAATCGAATGCACGATATAATCGGCTCCCAATAGAACGAGACCCGAGTTAGGTGTGAAGAGCCTATCTTCTCTTCAATTTCTGTGTTCTCAACATTAGAAAGGACACAGACGAACAAGGTCGTTATCAGGTGTATTGGGCAGTGAGGATTGGTTCAAGAATATCCCAATCCAACGGTTGTAAATGACGCATATGTAAGAGGTTGGAATAAATGATTTTAGAATCCTTCGTAGGTTCTAGAGGGTACATAATTGGCACGTCAAAGGATGTGTAGTAAGATTTTTTAATAATTATTTTAGACATAACATAAATAAAATAATGCTTACTTTCAAAACTTACGATCTGTTTGAGAGAAGATAAAATTTAGGTGAAAAGAAAACGAATTACACGGAATTGAATTATTTAGAATTTGTTTTATTGATAATTGTAATTAAATGTGTTTGATTGATATAATTTTTCACCTGAAAAATATAATACTTTTGATATCTATTTAACTTTATTTTTCATGAAAATTGTCAATTAAATGAATAAATTTTATTATCATTAGAGACAAAATTTGTTTAGATTGCCTAAAAAAAAAATTCTGGTGTTCGTTTGACTTTATTTTCATGAAATTTGTCAATTAAAGGAATAAATTTTTTTTTACACTTCATTTTAGAGTTTGTTTCTATTACTAAAAAGCAAATGTGGAATTTCAATTCCCACCAAAGTGGTGGGAAAAGTAATTCCTTGAAATCAAGGAAAATTTCAAAAGTTGGAAAACGTTTTTAATAAAAAAATTTGCCAATCAAACAAGTCAAAAGTAGAAGTTGAAATTCCAGGGAAAATAATGTGCTATCAAATGGAGCCTAATGGTCAGTTTGATTGCAAAGATGAAATTTAGGTTGAAGGAAAATGAATTGCAGGGAATTGAATTGCTTAGAATTTATTTTAGAGGGAATTGTAATTAATTGTGTTGATTGACATAATTTTCCACCTAACTCGTTTAGCTTTGTTTTTATGCAAATTGTTAATTTTTGGGATAATTTTTTTTTTACAATTGGGGATGAAATTTGTTTGGATTGCCAAAAAGTTCAAAAATAATAATTTTCGATTTTTTTTGTGTTCGCTTGGGTTTATTTTTCATGTAAATTGTCAAATAAATGGATAATTTTTTTTACCATTGAATCTAAAATGTGTTCCAATTACCACACAAAAAAAAAAAAAAAAAAAAAAAAAAACCTAAAAATAAGGTGTGAAAGTGAATTCCCTAATTCAAGGGAAAACAGGCGTGTGAGGTTCAACAAAGGAAAATCATTTCCTTAGAATAAAAACTCAATCAAACAACACAGTGAGAAAATGGAAGGAACCCCCCCTAGAATAAAAATTCAAATCTTTGGTGTTCGTTTGACTTTGTTTTACATGAAATTTGTCAATTAAAAGAATAAAAAAAAATTTACACTTCATTTTATAGTTTGTTTCTATTACTAAAACAAATGTGGAATTTTAATTCCCACCAAAGTGGTGGGAAAATGAATTCTTTGAAATCAAGGAAAACGTTTTCAATAAAAAAATTTGTCAATCAAACAAGTCAAAAGTGGAAGTTAGAATTCGAATTCTAACTTCCAGTGAAAATAATGTGCTATCAAACGGAGCCTAATGGTCCGTTTGATTGCAAAGATGAAATTTGGGTGGAAGGAAAATGAATTGCTTAGAATTTGTTTTAAAGGAAATTGTAATTAATTGTGTTTGATTGACATAATTTCCACCTAATTCGTTTGGCTTTATTTTTCATGCAAATTGTTAATTTTTGGGATAATTTTTTTTTTTTACAATTGGGGATGAAATTTGTTTGGATTGCCAAAAAGTTCAAAAATAATAATTTTCGATTTTTTTGTATTCATTTGACTTTATTTTTCATGTAAATTGTCAATTAAATGGATAATTTTTTTTTAACATTGAATCTAAAATGTGTTCCAATTACCAAAAAGAAAAAAAAAAAAAAACAAAACAAACATAGAAATAAGGTGGGAAAGTGAATTCCCTAATTCAAGGGAAAACAGGCGTGTGAGGTTCAACAAAGGAAAATCATTTCCCTAGAATAAAAACTCAATCAAACAACACATTGAGAAAATGGAAGGAATCCCCCCTAGAATAAAAACCCAGATCTCTGGTGTTCATTTGACTTTGTTTTACATGAAATTTGTCAATTAAAGGAATAAAAAAATTTTTACACTTCATTTTAGAGTTTGTTTCTATTACTTAAAAAAATGTGGAATTTTAATTCCCACCAAAGTGGTGGAAAAGGAATTCCTTGAAATCAAGGAAAATTTCAAAAGTTGGAAAACGTTTTCAATAAAAAAATTTGTCAATCAAACAAGTCAAAAGTGGAAGTTGGAATTCGAATTCCAACTTTCAGGAAAAATAATGTGCTATCAAACGGAGTCTAATGATCCGTTTGATTGCAAAGATGGAATTTGGGTGGAAGGAAAATGAATTGCAGGGAATTGAATTGCCTAAAATTTGTTTTAGAGGGAATTGTAATTAATTGTGTTTTATTGACATAATTTTTCACCTAATTCGTTTGACTTTATTTTTCATGCAAATTGTTAATTTTTGGAATAATTTTTGTTTACAATTGGGGATGAAATTTATTTGAATTGCCAAAAAGTTCAAAAAAAATAATTTTCAATTTTTTTTTTGTGTTCGTTTGACTTTATTTTTCATGTAAATTGTCAATTAAATGAATAATTTTTATTTACCATTGAATCTAAAATGTGTTCCAATTACATCAAAAAAAAAAAAAAAAAAACCTAGAAATAAGGTGGGAAAGTGAATTCCCTAATTCAAGGGAAAACAGGCGTGAGGTTCAACAAAGGAAAATCATTTCCCTAGAATAAAAACTCAATCAAACAACACAGTGAGAAAATGGAAGGGACCCCCCCCCCCCCCCCAAATCAAAAAGACCCTAAGTTCTTAGAACATGCAAAAATGTATGTCTTTTAAATATTATCATCAATGGAATATTTTTTGTATATGATTTACAATGTGAGCTGATACATAGGTGACTAAAAGTGATAGGAGGGAAATTGGTAATGTTCCTAAAATATCCATGGTAAAAAATTAATTACATTTAACTTTCCTCTTTTACTCTCCCCTCAAGTTGGAATATTGTGTGTTTTAAACATCCAACTTGCCAAGAAGTTGATGGAATTCAGTTGATCCAAGAACTTTGGTGAAAAGATCTATGAGTTGCCTGAAAATGAGGTCTGCGAGGGTTGCCCATCAACTGACTTTACACATGCACAGAGTAAACCAAATCAGGCCTTGTAATCGATCGTTACGTAGATTAGCCTCCCAACTAGCATGCGATATGTGAAACGGTCTGTCAAAGGCTTACCATTCTCTTCATCAGGTTTCAAATTTTGCTCCATGAGAAATTTTGATGGTTTTGCACCTAGAAATTCCGTATCTTCTGGAATTTCAAGTGCACACTTTCTTTGTGACAAGTTCCGATTCTTGACCGACCAACTCAATTCCCTAGAAATATTTCAAATTTCCAAGATCTTTCAGGTTAAAACGACCGTTATTGAATTTTTCTTCAAATCATTTCCTGCCAAGATTATATCATCTACACCAAACAAAGTAGTGATAAAACTTCCTTTAGATAGGACAAATAGTGAATAGTTTGCCTTAGATTGCTAATATTCGGCATCTTTAAGAGCAGAAGAGAACTTAACAAACCCTTGTGTTGAAGCCTGGTTTAACCAGTACAAACCAAACGAGATTTGTGTCTCTCATCTTGTAAACCCATTTGCAACCATCGAGTTTCATACCAGATTGAAGTGAAGTTAAGGTCCATGTATTGTTTGTCTCAAGAGCACTGATTTCTACCTGCATAGCATCTCTCCATTTTGGATACTTAACAGCCTGCCAAAAAGTTCTTTACGTTCTATTTCAAGAAATAGATGTGGTGAAAGCTTGACGAGTTGGAGATTATCTATCATAGGAAAGAAATTTGGACAAGGGACAAAGATTACCATTGGTGAAGACCATTGCTAAATTTGAAGATTGAGGAGTCCAATATGAGAGTCTATGCTCATGGTAAAAATCACCCGTTATTTCATTCTATATAAATGGGGTGGAGGGAGTAACAATTTCTCTCGGTCCCTACATTATTATTTTATAGAAGTTTTACTGTAATTTCATTCTAAGCATCTAGTTAATGGGTTTCCACGAGACTGTGGAATGGTTCATATCCCAGGTCCGAGATCTTCAAATCTCGACTAAGCTAGTTGACCAATTAGTTCTTTATTACTAGTCGGCTGTAGCATGCACAAGAGAGACTCTCAAGTTGTGCACATCATTTTCCCGAACCCCCTCCGTCCTAACATCTTAGTGCAGAGTTTGATAATTGAAAGTGAAGGATCAGAAAACACAAGAATCATTACACAAGGAAAAACTTAAATCAGGGTATTATATTTTACAAGATTCTAGTGAGAAGCCCTAGACTACAAATAGAATATCAAAACTTGGAAGCAACTTTATAAATCATACTATGCCTAAACATTTTTGTACACATATAATAACTGCATGAAAAACACATTATTCCCATTGTACTACCCAATTAAATTGGAAGGACCAGTGCAAATCTCCAATGCACGCTTCAATGAAGTTATACCCAAAATAAACAAGGTTGCAAATTTAGTATTATGAAGACAGACCAATCAAAGACTCATTAACCTCAGAATATGCCAAACACCAGCATTTTGGCATGGCTAATCCATTTCTAGACCTCAGCATGCTCACTTACACTACTGCAACCGAAAGCTTAGTATGTGAATGTGTTGGAATTAGTCAAGTTTGTGACACTTTTGTTGTCACCTAACTATTGTATTTTGGTTACCATTTTGTCACATGTTTTTTTTATTAAGTCTAACTCTATGTAATGATGTAAAATTATGCTAGTTTAAACCTATTACAAGTTAAGTGCATTGTTAAGTATTGTCTAATTGTAGTAGATAGTATGATTAGAGAGTACTTTTAAAGTTGTGTAAGTTTGGCTATATATATTAGCCTTGTATCTTCATCTTTATCAAGAGTAAATAGAGTAAAGTTGTATATTTTTCTCTCATTTCATTGTCTTATATCGTTTTGTTGAGTATCAAACAAAACCATTGTGTTAAATCCATTTTCTGGCGAAAAAACATCAAAACCGGTAAGTTTAAGCCAAATACCGTATTTCAGCTTAAGTGGAATCCAGTAAACTGAAATACGGTAAATGCTATTGAAATTCGGTATACAAGTTAACTGAAATACGGTAAGCACACCAAATACGGTATTTGCTGCTCAAATCCGGTAAGTTCAATAACTCCAAATCCGGTAAGTTGAAAGTAAATCCGGTAAACTCAAATCTTTCACTCCTCTTTGAATAAAAAATCTAACATGGTATCAGAGCTTTATTGATCTTAAAACAAGCAAAAATCAGTAGCCTTTTTCTTGAGAGAAAATCAGTCAGCAACCTTCACTAAAATAGCTGGGTGTTTGGTGAGTTTGTGAGAGGGCTTCAACTGGTTTTTCAGCACCTTTATCATCAGCCTTCAATGGAGAAAATTATGACTTCTGGTCTACAAAAAATGAAGGCATATCTAAAGGCCTATGACTTGTGGGAAATCAGAAATCGGTGTTGAACCACCAGCTTTAAGAGCAAATCCAACCATTGCTCAACTAAAGCAACATAGTGAGGAAGTTGCAAAGAAATACAAAGCCTTGTCATGTATTCAATCAGCCGTCTCAGATGCTATATTCACAAGGATCATAAACCTGTGAAACAGCAAAAGAAGCATGGGATAGGTTGAAGGAGGAATTTCGAGGTAATGAGAGAACCAGGCAGATGCAGGTTTTGAATCTGAGGAGAGAGTTTGAAACTCTAAAAATGAAGGATTCAGAATCTGTTAAAGAGTTCTCCAATAGGTTGATGAAGGTTGTGAATCAAATCAGATTGTTGAGTGATGATATGCTAGATAAAAGAGTGGTGGAGAAGGTGTTAATTAGTTTGTCAGAGAAGTTTGAATCCAAGATTTCTTCATTGGAAGATTCAAGGGACTTGGCTAGCATATTTTTGGCTGAGTTGATTAATGCACTTCAAGCCACTGAACAAAGGAAATTGTTCAGGTATGAAGAAGAGCATTCTGAAAGTGTTCTGTTTGCAAAAGAAAAGGTCAGCCAAAACGAGAAGAAGGTGGAGACCAACAAGAATGTTGGCAAAAATGGTGATTATCCACCTTGTCCTCATTGCAAGAAATATGGTCATTCTCCAAAATGGTGCTGGTTCAGACCTGATGTGCAATGTAGGTCTTGCAATCAGCTTGGACATGTTGAAAAGGTTTGTAAAAATCAAAAAGGAAATGAGGAGTTACAGCAGGCCAAAGTAGCAGAAGATCAGCCAGAGGAGTATCTGTTTTCAGCTATAAAACTCACAGCTCCCAGCCGGTTTAAAACTTGGTTACTTGATAGTGGTTGTACTCATCACATGACTTCAAATGTAAGCATCTTTGTGGAGTTAAATGATGCTTACAGGTCAAAGGTGAAAGTTGAAAATGGAGACTATGTAGAGGTGAAAGGAATTGACAAAGTTTCAGTTCAAAACTTCAAACACCATCAGGTAGCAAGCTCATTTCTGATGTTTTGTATGTGCCAAAGATCTATCAAAATCTGTTTAGTGTTGGTCAATCAATGGTAGATTTATACGCGTCGTTGGTGTGTTCTTGTCATTAGAGGATAGAGAAGAATGGAGTCTATGGTGGTTAAATCGGAGAGGCACGAACGGAGAACAAGGAAGATAAAGGATGTGATGAGTATATCACTGGATCGTGACAGTAAGAGGAAAGAATTTGAGGGCAGTCAGGTGTTTATGGGTAGAAGTCATGTCTTGTGATTCCAATTCTGTACATGGTATATTATGAGGATTATGATCGACGGGATTTGGAGAGTGGTGAATTGAAGGTGTTCTTGACTGAAGATAGCAAATGAATTGGTGGATTATTGACATCATTGAGTTTGCATCCGATCTTCTTAATAATAGGACTAGAAACGAAAGAAAGAACATTAAGAAAATAAATAAATAAAAAAAAAAAAAAGAGAGACTTAAGAGACACGTAGTGTACATAAGAGTTCGCCCATCTAGAATATGGGTTGTCCAACAAGTCGACAAAAATTGGCAAAATTCAACTAAGCATCACCCATGGTCCTCCACTGATTTTTCTGGTTCACAATTTCAAAGACATTGGAAGTTTTCTGATGCCCATAGTCAATCTAAAATGAAACATAAAGAAAGATGATGAACCTTATGTTCTTCTGAGCTATTGGATGTTATTTCGTTAACAGAAAGCCTTTACTGTGTAATTTGATGAGCCCCAAAAATCTAAAGTTCAGCTGGGAAGTATGCTGGGAAATTTTCCGGCTTCATTCTCACGTTCTTAGCAAGAATATTGCTTTTTAGCCCCAATGGCGCAAGTCTATATGCCCCTGAAGTCCCTACGTAGGTTAGATAGCATTATTCTTTTAGCAAATAAAGTCTCGAACTTCAATTCCCATAGCAAAGTGTTCCTTTTGGACACAATAGAATCAATTTTTTTTCTTTGAAAGGTACACAATACAATCAAAATGACATCCTTTTAAGAAAATTAATGTTTGAGAACCCATTTGCCAAAGAAAGAAAGAAACTAGAAGCAAGTGAAAATTGACCTATAGAACATTATGCTAAGATTTTCCCAACTTTATTCGTCAATGCTCCAGTTTTTCACTAATTAGACCACAATACTCCATTGTATAAAACAGTCTTCCAGAGAACATGACAAATGAAAGAAAGATCGAATCCATGCTTTTTACTGAATTAATCCAAAAATTAACATGGAAAGAGCTTTTTCATGGACAACATCAAACAAAATGGTATTATTCAACTGAATTCCCCTGCTCAGAGTTCACATCAGCAACAACAATCTCAGAAAAGGTTACCAGCAAGAAGTCACATTCCCATTCACTTCTCTTCAGAGTTGGATCTCTCAAAAAGTGTCTTTTTCAACCAATCAAAAGGCTGTACATATTCCAAAATGATACCAAGATCTAAGTTAGTTGAACGTAAAGAGACACACACACACACACACACATATATATATATATATATATATATAAAAATTAGAAAGCACATGCTTCAATTAAATATTGCATACTTCTGAGACCAAAAACCACACAAATCATCATTTATCTATATGTATCCAAATAACATCTTTCGTTAATCATCTATCTTGTGCCAAAGGAAAGAGAGACAGAGAAATGCATGTTAATACCAATTAGATAATTCACTCACTCCAAACAAATAGCAATACTCCGTAGAAACAAAGTAACACAACACACATTTAAAGTAATCTTTGACAAGCCCCTTTGTTATTTGAGCTGCAACTTTAAAAGCATGGTTGGTTAGACTGAAAAGTAGGTATTACTTCTTTTTCGAGCATGTAAGTTGATAAGTAGGTGTTACTACTAAGTATAACTTTAGTTTCCAAACATGCTTGGTCATTAATAAAATATTGAGAGTAGGGTAGGTGAGTTTCTCAAAATAGTTTACTTTTTTAAAATTTTAACCAAAAAAAAATAGATTAATTTCAGAACTTAATTTTACTTACAATGAAGTTTTTAAGCTTAGCTAAAAGGAACAAAACGCCCTTTCCCATAAACATCAAATAATAAATCAACCCATTAACATCATTAACCTCCAAAAAATCACAAAATTAATTTCAATGTTCGATGGACCTTGCAAGGTGAGTATACACATTACACAATAAGGGGATGCGAAAAAATGGTTGGGGGGAGGGGGAGGGGGAGGGGGAGGGGTGGGGGCGGGGGGTGCACTGCATTTATTGTCGCAGTGAAAATATTCTTGTCATAAATTAATGTCTTATTTAACTTTTGAAAACTTCAATTTCATTTGCCAAACATTTTATATCAATATATTTATTTTAAGGAAAAATGTTAATATACCTATAAAAAAAATCATGCTAAAGACTTCTACATAGCAAGTATTTCAATTTAAATATGAAATAAATTAATGTTTTGAGCTTAAGATGTTTAGATGCCAAGGCCTATTGACTTCAGCAGTATTCTAAAAGGCGTAATGCGTGACGATGCATGGAGGCTAAGCTATGAGCTAGACAAGTTTAGGCGAGACAAAGGCGTAAAAATGCGTTTTCTTATTTTAATTTTTAATCAATCAAAAAATCATCTAATAATTAAAAATAATATCTCTCAAACATTTAAAATAGATTTATAGGAGTTTTATACATTTTTTTCAAAGTTTCCAACAAGAGGATAAGTTTCAAATGCAAATACTAAATGGTAAATAGATAGGAAGTTTTGGAAGTTTTCCTCTGTTGAAGGCTTCAAGCGATTGTTTTGAATTTAAAGCAGATGAAGTGAAGAAATCAGTTTTAAAGTTTTAACTTTAAAAAAAAAATAATAAATAAATTTAAAAAATAAGATAATAATGCGCGCCTAGGCGACACCTTTTAGAACAGTGGACTTAGTAGCTTCAATAGAGTAATGTTCTGAATACAATTTGATGCCAAGCAATACTATGCATCAATAAGAAATTTCTAAGTATTCCAACCACAGTTTCTGATGATCCTAGTAGTACACTATAGAGAGGCAGGTTCCAAACTTAAGCCAACATCATCAAAGACCAATATATGATGAACATCTGAAACTCAGATTAATTATTCACTAATGATACTGAAATATTGGTGCGAAAATGGTTACAAAGGTCCACGGTTCCATACATTTTATATGGTTGAGGATTATGGTTTTTATATGGGAAATGCTTGATGGCATTGAGGGGACCAATCTTGATGACCCACCAGATTTAATGAGTTTGGAGACACATTTTGGCCCAAAAAAAAGATTAAATCAAATACCATGTTTCACCAAATATCCCATCTCAATGCTAGCAAATGGGGGGGGGGGGGGGGGGGGGGGGGGGGGGGTTGGGACGCAGAAGAACATGGAAAAATGGTCTGAGACGTACAAAGTTCCTTCATTGTTATTTCGCCATCTCTGTTAATATGGCATATGATACTTGGTATTGAATTGTAGAATGATTCATATTTTAGAATTTGATCATTTCCCGAATTTAAATTCCACATATAGAGGAAAAAGGGAACAACTCAATTAATAAATTGCATCACATGAAATTCGAGCAATTGCCATGGAAGAAAATGTAAAAATCATTGTCACGAATTCAAACGGAAAAGCACAATAAAAGCTAAAACATAAGATCTATAACAAATGCGAAGTAAAACAAAAATAAATCAAAATTGGACAATCAAAATAAAAACCTTATATAAAGTCAAAATCATGCCAGGTATTAATCAAAGATCTAGATTTACAACACTGGAGAAGAGAGATTTTAACGGGGACCTGGATGAACCACACGGCGGCGGTGGTGGCGGTGACGCCCCACAGAGCGGCGGCCTGGATGTCAGTGGCCTGAGGACGCATGCCGGGCCGCAGGAACTTGAAGAATCCCGATCCAGATGCAACTGGGTTGGCCATTCCAAACACGAGATGATAGAATTCGCTGTACAATGTCTTCGCGTTTATTGTACGAAAGGCAGTGAAAATGATTGAAAGCCTACCACTAAATTAATGAATAAATAACGTTGTTGGATTGGCCAATATTCTAATAAAAAACTTTTTGGGGGGTAATATGTAAATGAAAATTTCGTTATTTGCACGGATTGACAACACTCTCAAGCGAAAGGAACTCACGAATTTTTTAATCATCGTGAAACACTCTCCAATTTGAGAAATTGTCAATTCTGATTGTACACATAGCATGATTCGTAAATGAATTGCACTAGCCCTGCGCATGTAAAAGAGATATCAACAATTTTTGGCTTGAACCATTTAGGGGGGCGTTCTCTTCGTGTTTCAATTTTGTGTTTTGAGTTTTGAATTCGTTTTGTGTTTTGTGTTTTGTGTTTTGGGTGTCCATTTTGAAAATTGTTAAAAATTCGTTCTTTTTGTCGTTTTGAAAAAATATTTCTCAACCCATATTTTTTGAGTTTTGACAGATTTGTAAAGAAAACGGCCAAAACGTAAAAAAGTTGTTTTCTGTTTTCTTCACAAAAATTGGTTTTCGAAAATAGGAAAGACAAAGCGTTTTCAATGTTTTGAAAAATCGAAAATAGAAAACGATCCAAAAATAGCAAAACAAACGCACCCTTAGTTTTTCAAGCTTTGTACCAATTAATTTTTAAGCATCAACCAGACTATTTAATCTAGGTCTTCATTTTATCTTTAAAATTTTTACATTCTCAAACTTCTAATTTATCCGCAAGTATAATGGCATGTCAAATACTTCAACAAGGATACGGATGTTAATGAGCCTAATCGAGCTGGACAGTTCCACTTTAGAAAAAGTAGAGCGCGAGACAACTTGTTAAAAAAAAAAAAAAAAAGTTGGCTCGACTCGTTCTACCAACTCGCCTATCTATTTACTTTTTTATTTTGATTAAATTGACAATTATATATTATTTTTCAGAAGTAAAAATTATGTAATGTTTTAACTGAAAATTTCAATTTTTTTTTTTTTGTTTTTCGATAAAAATAAATGTGAAGTTGTAAAAATCCTTTTCTTCAGACAAGATTGTGAATTTGTGATCGACTACATGATTTAAACTTGTATACAAATTATTATTATTGTATAATTTTTTAAAAAATTTACTAAATACAAAAACATTGTACAACTATAAAATTTAAGAATTAACCTTGTTGTACCGCATGGGTTACAACAAGGTTTACCGCACCCTCACATGGGTGCGGTGGGCCCTGCCTATTTAAAAAATATTTTTCTCCCAATATGTGTGTATGTGGTAAACCGTGTGGTAACCCACGCGGTACATATAGCACAACTCAAAATTTAATTACTTCTTGTGTTTGCAATTGTAGTACATAACGCTTCCGAAAGGAGACGAAGATCGCCTTCTTCACATCTAATGACGTACACAAACTTGTGCTTCTATTTTGTTTCCAATATTTTTTCACGCCACATGATAAATCTCGATGGATAATATTACATCTTTGGAGTGCCGATAAATTAGTGGGTGATGTGGATAAATCACGAGCAATAGTTGAGAATACTTGATAGTGACACTACTCTCATTTTACCACTAATGTAAATCGAAGAAGTTGGCCTCGACCTGCAATAGTTAGTTTGAATCGGAGTACGAGTTACATAAAATTATTATTCAATCATGTATGAAGGATATATTTGTTTGAAAAGTTAAATTTAAATTATTTTAAATTAACCTCAAACAACGTTTCGAGTCAAAGGTTGAATACTATAGCAATAATAAAAATCATAAGTACACGACGGTAAATATTTTTGAATTTATTTTCCGTCGCTATAAACACTCAGAGTAACATGTTCCAAATCTCATGGAAGAAGAAAAATATTTAACTGATTATATATATAACAATATTCATACTGTCCAATCATCATCAGTCAAAACAATTTCATTTTAACTTGATGAGAAATGTAGTAAAAATGTAGCACATATCATATACTAGAGCAGTGTTGTTGAAAATCTACGTATAACTAAAAAAATGAAACACCGTCAATAAAACGTGAAATCTTTCATGTCCTCCAGTATTCGAATTCATGAAGTTCGTCTCATTAAAGACTTAATTTGAATTTTGATATCAAATGAGCAACCGTTCACGTGAACACCACTATTCATATGTACAACAATCACTGTTCACGTGTAGCTGAAAATGGTACTTTCTATTATTCACGCGAACAATTTACAAGAAATTTGTAGTCATTTTTTTACTATACGTAATGTGAAAAAAAAACGAAAAAAATATATATTATGAGTACTAGTTTAGAAAAAGGTATTGAGTAACTTTTTAAAAAAAATTTAAAAAGTTACTCATAAGTAACTTTTATTTTAGTCAAACATGGTCAAGATCTATCGAAGATTGATAGAGTGAAAGTGGAGGTGGTTATTCTGTCCATTAGAGTGCATGATCATGTAGTCTCTATTTCAGATGCCTTTTATATTTCCTCTTTTATTGTTATAATTTCTTTTCTAACCTGTTCTAACAAAATATTTCATAGCTTGAGCTTATAGATTTTGTTATTGAAATTTCTGATCTGTCTATAATGGTTTGCATGTGTCTTTGTATTAAAAATGCAAATTTTTTTTTCTAACAAGTCGGATATTTGTGCTCAATTCATTAGTTTATATGTACTATTCACTTTGAGAAAGTCTTTATCCATCTTATTCTTATTGGATTTCTTTTATATTCCTTAGAACTCAATCTCATTTTATGTGTCTTATGAGAGACGTAAGTTGAATATTGGTACCAATTAGACGAGTTGATTCTTTTTGTTAAGGAAACTAATAGTCAGCATAATATATTAGAAGTGACTGTTAGAATTTTGGCGTGACTCGAATTTTTTGTTGAAAATAATTAGGAGTTTTAATTTAAGTGCACATTAATTAGAATCCTGTATTAAATGCAATTGTGAAATTTTTGACATTTTATTTCATCTACAACTCTACTTTTAGGTCTTGCATTGTTTCCTATAAATATTAAACTCTTCTTCTAGTTTTTGTGAGTTATAAGCATTATAGCTGAAATTGTTTTTTTTTCTCTCCATTAATTGTCAATTAATAAAATTACTCGATTCTTCTACCAGTTTCTCTTATTGCTTTAATCTTGTTCTTGCTTGTACGATCAATTCTTTATATCGTGTCATACTTGCCTCTCCGTTTATCTATTTTTACTGGTGTGATTCTTTACAATTCAGTCACACTTTCTCTATTAAATTAATGATTGAAATATTTGTTTAAGTTTTAATCCCGTTTATCTATTTTTACTGGTGTGATTCATTTCTGCCTTATGCCTAAAGTATATGGTTGATTTTGTATCTTATTCTAGTAAACAAAAGTGTGAATGTTGTGGCAGGAGGGTTAATCTTTAGAATTACAATTAAATTAAAATAATTTTAATGACATATCTTCCGATTAGAGTAACTAGGTTAAACATGTCTAATTGAGTTATAAAAATGAATTATTGATGTTGAATGACCCAATCTATTTGAGAGAATTTTGACGTTTCACTATTTCAAACCTTGATTTTAGTTTCATTCAAACAAATTTTTTTTTTCACACATTCAAAGAACATTTCTCTTTCGAATCCTTTAAGTATTTTGAACTCTCTCTCCATGAAATTGACACTTCAAAGTGCTACAACTATCATGTTATTCTTTGGGTGTAATCATGACTCCATCCATCCTTCCTATTTTAGCCCTCTAAAAAAGTGTCTTTTAATGTGTTGTAATTATTGAAATATCTTGGTTCTCTTTTCATTTAAACAACAATCAGATCCTTTTCTATCAATAAAGAATTTCTCCAAACTGGAGATGCATAAGTCATAAAAAATATGTGAATTTATCTTACTATTACTAATATTATAAAAATCAATTGAATTTTGATATTTCATTAATTATTTCTTGATTTGTTTCATAATTTCAAATGGATTTATTCATGTTAAATTGGTATTATGAATCAACTTAATTCTATTATGAAGAAAATGTAATGTTTTGAGGACGTGAAAAAAATATGTGAAAGGTAAGATGGACAAAAGTTCTCTCAAAACGAACAGTACGTATGAACCAATGACTCGAGCACAAGGGCCCATGTCATTATAGTAATCCTTACATTTCCTTATAAGACCATGTAACCGCATCTTTGTATTCCTAGAATAGGTTGAAATTCTCAATTGTGTTAAGAACCAACAAACATTGGCCTTGGATCTTCTCCAATCTTTAAGTTCAATTGTTTCAAATCATTCACAGTAACTTGTTATAAAGACCGAAGCCAAAAAATCAGTAAACGTCAACCACAAAACCGAAACTTAAATGCGAAAATACAACAAGAAAAACGAGTAAAGAATACAAGATTTTCGCCCTAAGACAAGAGGTTCGGAATAAATTCCTAATCTCCTTTTGAGCTTCCGCCAAACCGGAAGAAATCACTATATTAACAAAGGATCGAAGTCTTAAAACCGTTACACCACTTTGAACCACTCGAATCACTCAAGATTCGGTTTCAAGGAAGAAGCCCTAACCAGCACAGAAAATCCACACAAGGAAATAACCAAAGCTTTCCACAGATTCACACAAGAACTATAGTACAATAAGCTTCCACTAATCGATTTACAAGAGATGAAGAGAAGAGGGAAGAACAAGGGGCGACGGGTTTGAGAGAACTGAGAGGGAGAGTCGCGCGAGAGAGAGAGAGAGCAGCGTGTTCTTTTGAGAAAATGAGAGAATGCCAAATATCTCAAACCCTAGGCCTTTTAATGGAAGTCTCGAGAAGCCCTTGATCCAGGCATTAATTTGGTGTCTTGATCTATCATCTCGACCGTCTATTAATAAGGTAAAATCGTGTTTCACCAAAATGCACCTTATAACCCGGTTTATCCCATCAAACGAACCTCCATTTGATGTATCATGCTTCAGCCCAAATGCACCATTTAAGGACAGAACATGGGTCAGGTCCAATTACCAAATAAAGCCCAACTTGTACCACATTTTCTTCACAATGTCCACCTTGGTACAATGTTCCCCGTTTCATTTATAGTGATTTCTCCATTATTGGCATCATTTGCTCGGTACCTGATACACATATCAGCAATAGTCAATATTCAACATCTTTAAACAGTCCAAAAACTTATTTAAAGACAAAATTTTAGTTCCAACATTAGCAGGGTTAAAATGAGTAGAAATTTTCCCAAGTTTCACAACACCTTGTGAGATAACATCTCTAATGAAATGGAATTTAATATCAACATGTTTAGATCTGTTATGCAAAACAGGATTTCTATTCAAATAAATGGCAGATTGGCTATCTGAAAATAAAACCACAACTTTCACAAAACCAAATTCATTTAACAAACCCTTCAGCCAAATACCCTCTTTTATAGCATTAGTTGCAGCAATATATTCAGCCTCAGTTGAAGATAAAGCAACAATTTTCTGTAGTTGAGATTTTCAACTAATATAAGAATTACATAAGGTATAAACATAAGAAGAAGCAGACTTCATATTATCCCTATCACCTGCATAGTCAGAATCAGTGTAACCCCTCAAGATAACAATATCAGATTGTTTTCTATAATGAATTCCCAAGTCACAAGTTCCCTTAATGTATCTAAGAAGCCACTTCATAGCTTCCCAATGTGTTTCACCTGGATTTGACATAAATCTACTCAACACACTTATAGAGAAAGCTAAATTAGGTCTGGAATAAACCATTAGATACATGACAGACCCAACTGCATTAGAATAAGGCACTTTAGACATTCTTTTTAATTCAGTTTCAGATTTGGGAGATTGATCACTTGAAAGTTTGAAATGATTTGCTAAAGGTAAGCTCACACTTTTAGCATCAATCATAGAAAACTTTTCCACAAATTTCAAAACATATGATTTTTGACTTAGACTAAATATGCCTTCTTTTCTATTCCTTTTAATTTCAATACCCAGAATTTTTCTCACCGGACCTAAGTCCTTTATTTCAAATTTAGATTTCAATTTGTTTTTAATGAACTCTATTTCTTTTATGTCATGACTAGCTAAAATCATGTCATCCACATAAAGAAGAAGATAGAGTGCATTTTTACCACCATTTCCTCTACAATATAAACAAGTATCAAAATTACTTCTTTTAAACCCAAGTCCAAGCACAAAGGTATCAAATCTCTTGTACCATTGTCTTGGAACTTGTTTTAAACCATATAAGGATTTTTTAAGAAGGCATACAAGGTCAGAATTTTTATTCATTTCAAAACCTTTTGGTTGTTCCATGTAAATCGTTTCATCAAGATCACCATTTAAAAAAGCGATTTTGACATCCAATTGATCCAATTCCCAATCAAACTGAGCTGCTAAGGCTAATATCACTCTAACAATGGTAAATTTTACAACTGGAGAAAAAATTTCATTAAAATCTACCCCCTCCTTTTGAGTGAAACCCTTTGCCACTAGTCTAGCCTTTATCTAATGTCATTTTCATTTTGTTCACCTCTTTTTATTTTGAAGATCCATTTACAATCCACAACCCGTTTCCCCTTAGGTCTTTCAATCAAAATTCAAGTTTATTTTTCTTAAGAGATTCCATCTCATCTTGTATTGCATCATGCCAATGCTTGGAATCTTGGCTACTCATAGCCTCATTATATGAACTATGTTCATTTTCAATAAAATTTTGAACGGTAAGCAAAGACACTTCATCATCAAAACTCACGGGTGGTCTAATTTGTCTCATTTGCCTATCATGAGCTAGTTGATAATCATCTAAAGTCTAATTTGTTTCTAAATCAGTTTCAGATTGATCAATCTCATTATTATTATGTGTTTCAACATCAGTTTCAGTTTCAAGCTCTCCAATATGAATATTAGGCATGTGATTATCATTTTCAACTTGTTCCACCTCAATTTCAGCCTCTCTCTCTATGCTATCGGTCTGATTTATAGGATCAGAGTTTCTTTTCGCTTTTAAACAAGGCAGATCAGCTTCATTAAAGACCACATTTCTACTTATAATAATCCTATAACCCTTGGTTTCTCTCACCCATAATCTATACCCTTTTACCCCTTCACCATAACCTAAGAAGACACACTTAAGAGCTCTAGGTTCAAGTTTTCCCTCATATTGATGTGCAAAGGCTGCACATCCAAATACTCTTAAGTTGCTAAGGTCAATAGGCTTATTTCTCTACATTTCTTCAGGGGTCTTAAAATATATAGTACTAGCGGGACTCCTATTAATAAGATAACTAGCAGTTTTTGTAGCTTCCCCCCAAAATAGCTTAGGAAGACCAGAACTTAAAAGCATGCATCTAACCTTTTCAAGCAAAGTTCTATTCATTCTTTCAACTAAGCTATTTTGTTGTGGAGTGTGTGTAACTGTTCTGTGTCTTAAAATACCATGCATTTTACACAAATCATCAAACTCATAGTTGCAGAGTTCAAGCCCATTATCAGTTCGTAATACTTTTATCCTTTTATCTGTTTGATTTTCAATCAGATTTTTCCATTCTTTAAATGCATTAAAAGTATCAGATTTTGTTTTCAGCAGAAATACCCAATTCTTTCTTGAAAAATCATCAATGATTAACAAGAAATATTTAAAACCATTATGAGTAGGCACATTAGCTGGTCCCCAAAGATCAGCATGCAAGTATTCAAGAATAGATACAGATTTATGCATTCCAGGCAGAAATGGTAGTCTATTATGCTTTTCTAGAATGCAATAGTCACAAAAATTGAATTTTTCAATGTTATCTTTACCAAAGACACCCTTTATCACTAATATGACCCAATCTCTTGTGCCATATTTGTGATTTATCATTTGAAACAGTAAGTGCTGCTGTTGTGGAATCAAAAGAGTTTTTAGTTTGCAAAATGTAAAGACCATGTCTCTTGGGAGCTTCCACAATTAAGTGTGAATTCCTCAAGATTTTAATGTATCCTGAATTAATCATAATGTCATAGTTTAGGTCATCCAACACACCTAAAGAGATCAGATTTCTTTGAAGGTCAGGTACAAATCTGGTCTTTTCTAGGACAAGAACACCATTATCATTTACTCTTAAAGTGATAGTCCCTATACCCTTAACTTGACATGCCATATGACTACCCATTAAAACTTGACCACCATTTTCATTTTCAAAATCAGCAAACCACTCTTTATTTGGACACATGGGAAAGGTACAACCGGAGTCTAAAATTCACTCTTGACATGGCTGGTGAGTTACAGCAACTTAAACTTCATCTATATCAGTTTCATTATTGCAGGCCAGAGCTGCATCACCATTAAATTTAGACCTATTCCTATTGTCACTAAGCCTCTTAGGACAATCTTTAATAAAATGACCTTCCTCTTGACAGTAAAAACATTTTTTACCTTTGATTTTCACTTTATCCTTTTGAAAAACCTTTTTCTTTTGACCAAACTTCTTATTGGGGTTATTAGTCTTAGGAGTAAACTTAGACTTTACCATCAGATTAACACCACTAACAAATTCTTTCCTATCAGATTTTAACTCTAACTCCTTATTTCTTAAGGCATTTGTTGACCACCGAAGTCCGAGGTCAAATATTATGCTCTTAATATTAAGATTGTTCATGTGGCAGTTCGGTTATCGACCCTGGTTTGGTTATCTCTAGTGGCCTTGTTAGAAGGCCGCCGTCATTTCAGGGGACATAATGATTACATTATTTTCACCATCTGTCCAATCAAGTCAAGTACACTTGGAGGGAAGGGCGGTAGCATCGCCCTCCTCAACCAATCAATCCTTTTTTGTTGCTAACTTCCATGCAAAGGTGATAATTGACTGACAAAACAGAATTATTAAGATTTGATGGGAGCCGACCTCATTAGCCAATCACAATCAAGGACTATGGCACGCCTTTCTGAGCTCGGCTTGATGTGTGAAGTGATTGATTTGACAACATCCTTACCATTTGTATAAGAACCCATCTATAAAAAGAAAAGGAGAGATGGGAAATAAGGGGGAGTTACGGCCTCTTTTTTCTAAAAGTTGTCTCAAATCAAATGTTCATATTTTTTGATGTTAACAGTTTGGCGCTAGAAGGAGGGCGCCGCGACTTGTGAAAAGAATCCTTTTCCCACACTAAAACAGAAAATATATACCAATGAGCCAAAATTCCTCCTCGAAGAGTGAATCCCACACTCGCCCCAACGAAACCACCACTCCTCGTACTTATCAAGGAAGGCAGGACCGATCTGACATAGAAAGCCCTCAAATAGTTGCTATGAGGGAAGCTATCGAAAGTCTGACTAACACAGTCAGCAGGTTGGAAAGAAATCAAGCTCCCCTCTCCCCACAAAGAACCGAGGTGGGATCCCCACCAAGAAGAAAGGAAGGAAGACCTCCCACCAGAAGGTCCCTTCACTTTTCTAAAGGAGAGTCTTCCAGAAGTCACACCGACGAGGTAAGGAGTCCGCCACCGAGAAAAGAGGGCACCACCAAAAGAACTGGCAGTGTGTTTAGTAGACTGGGTTCCCAACAGTCTTTAACACCTCGGGAGAAGCCTATAAGGCCCGACCTAAAACGTCCGTTGGATCAAGAAGAACCGAAATAAGTACCTTAAAGAAGCGCATCGCAGACCTGGAAGCCAAGGGCAAGTGGGTGTCAAAGGATTATTTCACCAAACGTCACTCCCATTTTTCGGAGGACATACTGGCTGAACCCATGCCTGAGAAGCTCAAGATACCGCAGCTCACTGGGTATGAAGGGGAAGGAGATCCCCTTAGCCACCTGGACAAGTATACCTCGTGGATGGAATTACAAGGCGCTGGTGATGCCATAATGTGCCGAGCTTTCCCACTAAACCTTGGGGGATAAGGCCCAAAGATGGTTCAGAAGGCTGCATCAAAGATCCATAAAAAATTGGAGCGACCGGCAGCAGCTTTTCTTGCTCAATTCATGGGCTTAAAAGCTAGAACGACACCTAAGGAAAGGCTGGTCATCATTAAGCAAGGGAAAAGCAAGTCACAAAAAGGTTACCTCGGGAGGTTTAACAAACAATCAATGGAAGTCGAGAAGATCTTTGATGATGCCGCCCTCATGGCAGTCCTTTCCGGATTGAGACCTAGAACGCGGTTCTGGTGGTCTGTACATGAGAACGGACCCCGCACGTATCATGAGTTTTTGAACCGGGCTAAAAAACATATCAGTGCGGAGGACGCCACGTCGAATCAGGAGAACGCTGGGGCCAACCCACACCCCAAGGATCGTAATAAGGACAAAAAATCAGATAGGAAGAACCCAAACGAACTAAAAGAAGATCGGAGTACGAGTGACCGACCTAAGAATCAGCCGCACAGGTTTCATGACTATCACCCATTAACGACCACCCTGGAGGAAGTTTTCATGCAATCTGGAGATAGGGAGGAATTCCATAAATCGGCGTTCCCAAGGAAAGGATAGTTGGGGCGAGGAAAGTATTGCCGATATCATAGGTCGGCCGGACACAATACGGACGACTGTTGAGACCTAAAAGAAGAAACTGAATCCCTAATTCGGAGAGGCCGCCTCAAAGAATTTGTAGCTAAACCCACATAGGCGAACCCAATGCCTCCTCCACCACCTCAGCCACAAGTACAAGGAAATTGAATTCAACCCGCAATACCGGAGCGCAATCTTCCTCCCAGGGCGGAAATTAGAATGATGGTTGGAGGAAATCAGTATTTGGAAGGATCGAGGAGAGAAAGACGCAGGCAAGCTAGAGATGCAAGAATATGGCCGAACTATGATATCAGAAGTTCGGTAACCAATTCTGAGTGGTTTGGATTCTCTGAAGGGGATTCTTAAGGAGTTCTGCAAGATCAATGTGATGCCTTGGTCATCACTATGCCCATTGCCGGAGTCCAAGTACACCGAACTTTAGTGGATAATGGAAGTTCGGTGAACATCCTGTACACCTAAACTCTGAGACAGCTCGAAATCTCAGAGCACTATCTCCAGCCGTACCACAAAAGCTGCAAGGATTTTCTGTGGACCCCATCGAAGCAGAGGCCAGATCGTCCTTTTTGTGGAACTAGGCGAGGTTCCCTGCCAAAGGAGAATCCTAGCTGACTTCGTGGTCATCGACTTGCCATCCAATTACAACGCGATACTGGGCAGGCCTATACTACACGAACCCAAAGCTGCCACTTCGATCTATCATTACTGTATGAAGTTTCCCACGCCTTACGGTGTTGGAAGGATACCTGGAAACTAGGCTGAGGCCAGAGCTTGCAACGTCGACTTGCCCCAGTCCGAGGTCAGTATGATGGGAGGAAGGCAGGATATTTCAAGAAGGGAGCCTAAGTTGAAAAAACCTATAGTTGCCGACCTATCTGAAATCGGTATCAATGAAAGGCACCGCAAACGACCCCAGGATGATCTCTTATCCTTCGACGACACCGAAGTATATCCGAACCCCTATCCTGGTGTCTTGGTAATCTCTTTACCTGTAGCTGGAATCAATATACCAAAGGTATTGGTCGACACCGGAAGTGCGATCAATTTACTCTTCACCAACACCCTAAGGTGGATGGGAATTTCCCTTCACTTTCTTCAACCATATCCCAATATGGTACAAGGATTGAGCGGAGCACTAGTCAAGGCAAGGGGGTCCATCAAGCTATTCGTCGAAGCTGGGGAAACCCCATGACATTGGAAAACTAACGCTGAGTTCGTCATCCTTGATTCTATTTCACCCTACGACGCTGTGATGGGGCAGCCTCTGCTGTTCAACCTTCGAGCTGTAGTGTCTTTGTTCTACTACTCAATCAAGTTCCCGACACCTCATGGAGTAGGAGAAATCAAAGGAAATAGGGAACTTGCTGAAATGTGTCAAAAGACAGGCCGATCTCAAACAAATCAAAATAAACAACCTATTCCCGCGACGTGCATGATGCTCGACCTCGGTCCTTTGGATCCCCGTACGAAGACTAAAGGAGGGGAACCGGTGGAAGAACTGGAACTAATATCAGTTTGCGAAAAAAATCCCACCAAGGAACTCAAGATAGGGAAAAAACTGCAACCTTTGATACGATTTCAGATGATATCCTTCCTTCGGCAGAATCTGGATATTTTCGTATGGAGCCATGAGGATTTGGAAGGAATTGACCCAAAAATCGGCTGTCATAAGTTAAATATTGATCTGGAAGCTCGGCCAAAGCAGCAAAGGGGCCGACCTTTGAACCCAGACAAATATGAGGCTTTAAACATAGAAATACGAAAACTGCTCCGCAACAAGTGTATCCGGGAGGCTCATTATCCTAAATGGGTTGCTAACCCCATCCTTGTTAAAAAAAGTAATGGAGATTGGCGAGTATGCATTGATTTCACTGACCTCAATAAGGCCTGTCCCAAGGATAGTTTTCCCTTACCCAGAATAGATCAAATGGTGGACGCTACTGCTGGACATGAATTGCTGAGCTTCATGGTTGCATATTCAGGGTATAATCAAATACCCATGTATGAGCCGGACCAAGAGCACACTTCTTTAATCACCGACCGAGGTCTGTACTGTTACCAAATGATGCCTTTTGGTCTCAAAAATAACGGAGCAACGTATCAACGCTTGGTAAATTCCATGTTTGCCCAACAAATTGGGAAAACAATGGAAGTTTCGTTGATGACATGCTAGTGAAGAGCATGAGGATGGGGGACCACCAGCAGCACCTCGCCGAAATGTTTGAAATCCTAAGGAAGTACAAGATGAAGCCGAATCCGAAAAAATGTGCTTTTGGCGTAAACTCGGGTAAATTTCTGGGTTACATCGTTAATCAACGGGGAATCGTAGCTAACCCCGAAAAGATAAGAGCTATCCTTGCATAAAAGCACCAAGATAACCTAAGGAAGTTCAGAGCCTAACTGGGAGGGTGGCTGCCCTAAGCCGCTTTGTATCAAAGTCGACAGATCGGTGTAAACCCTTTTTTGACGTGCTGCGAGGCGGGAAAAAGTTTGACTGGACACAGGAATGCCAAAACGCTTTTGACGAACTAAAAAAGCAGTTGGCCCAGTCGCGGGTGCTATCCAAACCAAGGACCGGAGAAACCTTACAGCTTTACCTTGCCGTATCGGAACATGCCATAAGCTCGGTACTGGCAACTGAAGAAGATGGAGTGCAACATCCGGTGTACTACACCAGCAAAGCCCTTCATGAAGCGGAGCTAAGATACTCACCGTTGGAAAAATTGGCATACGCGATTGTCATAGCTGCTAGAAAGTTGAGACCTTACTTCTTGGAGCATACCATTGAAATCCTGACCAATTCTCCATTAAAGCAGACCTTGCAGAAACCTGACACTTCAGGACGAATGGTTAAGTGAGCTGTCAAATTGGGACAATTTGACATCAAGTACAAACCTCGCATATCAATCAAGGGGCAGGCGCTGGCTGATTTCATAGCTGAGTTCAGCGAGGAACCAGTGGAAACAATTGAGCCAGGACTTCCGTGGGAGCTTTACGTCGATGGGTCATCTACAGAAATAAGGTCTGGAGCTGGCGTGGTGTTAATCAGTCCGGATCGCCAGTTGTATTGTGAAGCTTTGCCGTTCGATTTCAACACTTCCAACAACGAGGCCGAATATAAAGCATTGATAGCCAGAGTGAGAATGGCCCATGAAATGAAGGTCGCGGACCTAATAATTTACAGCGATTCACAGCTTGTGGTTAATCAAATCAATAACGTCTACCGAGCTAAGGAGGAGAGGATGGACAGTTATCTTAAAGTGGCAAGGAAAGAATTCGAAGGTTTTCATACCATCCAGGTAAATCAAATACCTAGGTCGCAGAACGGACATGCGGATGCCCTAGCTTAGTTGGCCACCAGCGAAGGAATCGTGGAATTTGATAGCATCCCGGTTGGAAGGATTTCGCAGCCCGCTATAGAAATGAAAGAAGTAGAGTTAATGAGGATAGATCCAAAGCCTACTTGGCTTGACGAAATCAACCTCTACTTAAAAGCCGGAGTCTGCCCTGACGATCCAACTGAAGCAAGGAGGCTGCGAATGAGGTCGGCCAGATACACTTTGATGAATGATACCCTCTACAAAAGAGGATATTCAACTCCCCTGCTAAGGTGTTTAAACGAAGAGGAAGCTCTTTGTGCTCTCCAAGAAATTCATGAAGGGATGTGTGGAAACCATTCTGGCGGGCAATCCTTGGCTCACAAAATCACACGTCAAGGATACTTTTGGCCCACCATGAGGAAAGACGCCCTCCAATTTGTGAGAAGATGTGACAAATGCCAACGCCTCGCTCCTTTCACCAAAGCCCCCCCGTAAGAGCTTAACTTCATAATTGCACCCTGGCCCTTCGCGAAATGGGGGGTTGATCTGATTGGCCCAATGCCCGCGGGACGAGGTGGGGCTAAGTATGCCATAGTAGTCGTTGATTACTTCACTAAATGGGCTGAAGCTGAGTCGCTTGTAAAGATAACCGAACAAAGAACAACCGACTTCCTATGGAGGTCCATCATATGCAGATTTGGAATAACTTATTCCATCGTCACTGACAATGGAAGACAATTCAACAATACTCGCCTTATCAATTTCTGTGAAGAGCTCAGCATCAGGAAACACTTTTCCACGCCCAACCATCCTCAGGCCAATGGTCAGGTTGAAGCAATAAACAAGATCATAAAGCATACACTGAAAGCCAAATTGGACGTCCTCAAAGGAAGATGGGTGGACGAACTCCCCAGCGTTTTATGGTCTTATCGTACTACTACCAGAACAAGCACGGGAGAAACACCATTCTCACTAGCCTTTAGTGTGGAAGTAGTAATCCCTCTGGAAATGAGAATTGCTTCGTTTCGAACTGCCACTTACGATCCAACCAGAAACGAAGAGGCCCTAAGAGGAGAATTGGATCTATTAGAAGAAAGAAGGAACGATGCAGCACTCAAAAATGCAGTCTATAAGCAAAGAAACGCGCGCTATTACAATAAAAAAATACGAAAAAGAGAATTTGAGGTTGGGTCTTTGGTATTGCGAAAAATTTTCACCGCCACAAAAGAGATTGCTTCAGGAAGTCTTGGTCCTAACTGGGAAGGACCTTATATTGTAGCAAGGATACTACCGAAAGGAGCTTACGAACTAAAGGATATGGAAGGAAACCTTTTGCCACATCCCTGGAACGCAGAACATCTCCATCAGTATTACCAGTAATGTAAAAGGAAGGATGAGAACGGTTGTAATGGAGTGTCTTTATCAATGAAAAATAAAATGTGTGTCTCTTTGTTCTTACGTAATTTGTTCAAGGAAATAACTCAGCTTCACTTCCACAAGTGAACCGAACTAAGGTTGCATGTGCTGCAACACTTAGATAAATTTTCTATCAAGGAAATAACTCAGCTTCACTTCCACAAGTGAACCGAACTAAGGTTGCATGTGCTGTAACACTTAGATAAATTTCCTATCAAGGAAATAACTCAGCTTCACTTCCACAAGTGAACCGAACTAAGGTTGCATGTGCTGCAACACTTAGATAAATTTCCTATCAAGGAAATAACTCAGCTTCACTTTCACAAGTGAAACGAACAAAGGTTGCATGAGCTGCAACACTTAGATAAATTTCCTATCAAGGAAATAATTCAGCTTCACTTCCACAAGTGAACCGAACTAAGGTTGCATGTGCTGCAATACTTAGATAAATTTCCTATCAAGGAAATAACTCAACTTCACTTCCACAAGTGAACCGAACTAAGGTTGCATGTGCTGCAACAGTTAGATAAATTTTCTATCAAGGAAATAACTCAACTTCACTTCCACAAGTGAACCGAACTAAGGTTGCATGTGCTGTAACACTTAGATAAATTTCCTATCAAGGAAATAACTCGGCTTCACTTCCGCAAGTGAACCGAACTAAGGTCTCTTGTAAACATTTTGTGATTAGAAGGATTTGAACGAAACAAATGGATGAACTCTTATAAAAACAAAAGCAAAGATTATATTAAAACAAGGATTTGGAGTTCATTACAAAAATTGTTGTGATCTATAAAAGCAAAAAATAAATCTAGCCTAACTAAGGGGCCTGAGAAGAAGAAGCTTCTTTTCCGGCCTCATCGTCCCCCGGAGAAAGGCGAACTCCTGCCTCAGCAGATAGGCGTTCCAGCTCCTTCCTCTGCTCCTCCAAGGCATCCTTAAGGAACGCCACATCAAAATCCGGCCGCTCCTTGCTGATATACTTCACTATCTCCTCCAAGGTCACCACGTAAGCATCCTGGGAGACGGCATCAAATTCGCTTGATGACTTCCACAGGTCCACAGCATTCACCGCCCTGGTCTCAGCCTCTTCCACTTTCTTCTGAGCAAGAGACCGCTCCTCGGCCGCCTTAGCACGCTCCATGTCGAGCTGAACTTGGAGGTCATCAGCCCGCTTCTTCGCCCTTTCTCCCCAAGCCTGCAGGGCGGCATTGTCATCAAGAAGTCGCAGCTCTGAGCCAGACTTCGCCTCCAGTTCAACCCCCATCTTATTCAGCTTGTCCTCGTAGCTGAGCTTTTCTGCAGCAAAGGCAGCTCTCTCTTGCTCCATTTTATCAAATAGGCTCATGGCCTGATCCCTAGTTTCCAGCAGTTTGTCCAGTTCGGTCTTCACCTACAATCACAAAAGATTTATATTAAGTCATGAATTATCTAAGTACTATGACGAACTTATAATTTAAATTCAGAAAAATATACCTTCTCCGCAACGGACATCATGTACAGGACCGACCTGTGGCTGTGCAGCTGAGCAGCTATTATCTGCTCCCCCACTAGCATTTCTGCAGCAAAGTTCTGCTCCTTTTCGTTCCAACTCCGAGTGAGTAAGTTGGCGGAGTCTCTGAGGGGAGTTGGCAGAGCTGCAGTGGCCTCCCTGCCCGGAGACGGAGCTTGGAGATAGTCTAGGAAAATCTCCGGACGGTGCCCTATGAGAACCTCCAAGTTCGGCCTTTGGAGCTCTGGACACCTTTCTTGAGACCTTGAAGAGCCGGCCTCCATGCCATGCAGCGGCGTCCGAACTGGAGAAGTCAGCTCGACTGTCGTCACAGGGTTGGAGCAGCGCTCCGGGGTGTTCCAGTGCCCTTTCTCTTCAGAAGTGGGGCCACTTCCTCCACCTCAACCTCATCTATTGGAGGTCTAGCCACCGTCACAACTGGGGGGTCTTTCCTTTTTTCCTTTTTGGCTGCAGCCTCCTTCGCGGCTTTTAGGCTCAACATCTCTTCACGAGGATCTGAAAAATAAAAAAATAAAAAATAAAAAATATATAATAAAATAAATATAAATAAACAAAGACATGCGATAATTTATCTAATATGAATGAGCTCGGCCAAAAATACTTACTAAGTGCAGTAGGGTGGGAGGATGGTGCCCCAACAACTCACCTTTCAGGATGAATGCGCAGTAAGTCGGCCTGGAAGAGATTCTCCTCCGAGATCAAGAACTTGCACGATCTCTGCCTTTTGTTCAACCCCTGATTGCGTCAGCACGTCTTTGGTCGGCGGTGCTCAAAGTGCCGACCTTCTGATCTGCAAAAAAAAAAGAACCAAGATTATTAGAAATCACATCACGTCAGTTCGGCTAAAGGCAAGAAGTCGCTAAACTTACGTAAGGGATGATACAAGGCTGGGATGACATCCTCCCTATCTTCCTCAGCAGGGTGGAACTGCCACTCTCCCAGGACAAAGAAGAGCTCCTCCTTTCACCTTTTTATTGAAGAAGGGGTATCTAAAACTAAGGATCCCTCTGTCCTCGGCCTAACACTGGTATACCACCAGCTCGAGCTCTTCCCATCCTCTTTAAAAGTAAAGAGGGAGTTAAACTGCTCCACTCCCAACTCGGGATAACCCATTCTGTTCCATAAAATCAGGGTGGCGATCAACGTTCGCCACCCGTTAGGGCATAGCTGGGTGGGAGCTATACCCCAGTAGGACAAAAACTTAAGTCCGGTGTTAAGGATGGCCTAATTAAGAGCAATACATCCCTGGGGTGGGGTGTTAGCTCGGTCGGAGGGTTCTGGGATCATTAATTCTACCGACCTAGGTATACTGTACTTATCCCTCCAGTTCGCCAACATGTCTCCCGTAACTACGGACCTATACGAGCTCGTCCCCCACTCACCGAACTCATCTTCCCCACTACTTTCGTGAGAACCTACATTCGCAGCCCTAGAACCCTCGTTATCCGAGCTCATTTTTCTAGACCGACCTACCGGGTTAATAACTGACAACGGAATTGGGGAAAAAATCTCCTGACAGTCGGAAGAAGACGAAGAGGGGGAGGGAATAACTGACTCTTCTTGTTGGTTACCCCAGGATAACACCCTGGATTCGTCCGAACTCATAAAAGAATGAAAGACAGGAAGAAAATAACAAAAATACATGTGTTCTTGAGAAACGGAATACCTGAATGGACGACCTTACTCGGCTAGGGCTGGAAGAACTAAGGACTGATTCGCTACCGTGCTCGAGAGGATAAAGTTTCAAAGAAAAATGGTGAAAATGATAGGAGATGGTATTTAAAAAGGAAGGAATGCAAAGGGTCTTCATCTCAACCTTTAGATGTTCGAAAAGAAGGGCCCAGATTCGTTGACTTAAAACTATGTCGTTTTAGGGTGACCCTCAGCATTCGGCCAGTGCGTGACAGCTCACTGTCACGTGTCACCTGATGCTTCGTCTTCAGTATTTAAGCAATTAATGCTCTAAAAAGACGTGCCTGACTTGCTAAGATCAGTCTGTATACAACGGACGGACTGACCTGGGGGGTAATTGTTGACCACCAAAGTCCGAGGTCAAATATTATGCTCTTAATATTAAGATTGTTCATGTGGCAGTTCGGTTATCGACCCCGGTTCGGTTATCTCTAGCAGCCTTGTCAGAAGGCCGCCGTCATTTCAGGGGACATAATGATTACATTATTTTCACCATCTGTCCAATCAAGTCAAGTACACTTGGAGGGGAGGACGGCAACACCGCCCTCCTCAACCAATCAATCCTTTTTTGTTGCTAACTTCCATGCAAAGGTGATAATTGACTGACAAAACAGAATTATTAAGATTTGATGGGAGCCGACCTCATTAGCCAATCACAATCAAGGACTATGGCACGCCTTTCTGAGCTCGGCCTGATGTGTGAAGTGATTGATTTGACAACATCCTTACCATTTGTATAAGAACACATCTATAAAAAGAAAAGGAGGGATGGGAAATAAGGGGGAGTTACGGCCTCTTTTTTCTAAAAGTTGTCTCAAATCAAATGTTCATATTTTTTTGATGTCAACAGCATTAATTATCACCTCGGTGGTTAGAGTTTCCCTACCATATTCAATAGCATTTCTGACATCCTTATATTTATCACCAATTAAATTTAGTAAAACCACAGCCAACTGATCTTTTGAGAGTTTCTCATCACAGTTGGCAAGGTTACGGGATAATCTATTGAATCTGTCAAAGTTTGCATCAAGGTCAAGAGAAGAGTCAATTTTAAAATCAAAAAACTGTTTTAAAAGATACACTTTATTTGGAATAGTTTTGATCAGATATGTATCTTCAAGTTTTTTCTACAATTCAGCAGCGATTTTTGTTTCACCAATTTCTCTTAGAACATTATCAGACAAGTGTAAGAAAATTGAACTCCAAGCAGTTTCATCAAGTTCTATTTTCTTGTTTTCATCTAGACCCTCAGGCCATGTCGCATCAAGTGCTTTTGCACATTTTTGTTGAAGTAAAAGAGCACGCATTTTCTAGCGCCAGAGACTAAAGTCTCCTTTGCCATTAAAAACTTCCATTTCAAATCTTGAAGTAGGCATGATTTTTCAAAGATTTAAATGAGAAAGCAAAGTATGCAATTCAGGCAGGTCTTACAACTTAAAAAAATATACACAGCAAGTTATATATCAGAATGTCAACACTCAAGAGACAAACAATTAGGATTTATACAATCGCCAGATAGTGTATACACTTTTCTTAGATTCACAATATCAGTTTCAAGCAAGATCTATAGCATAAATCATCACAAATGCAATATACCAAATTAAAGAGCATATGCAGAGTTTTTAAATTACGATTCTCGACTTGAAATCGAGACAACCCTCAGATTCCAGACAACTCACGGTTTCTGGACAAAGGTATTGCCAAGAAGAGTCTCAAACCGAGTTTTTAAACACAATCAACAATACACTCTAATGTATAAACTCAATATGAAATGAATCTAAACAATGAACTTAAAAATGAAAAGATCTCACCAAAACCCCCTTGATGGGTTACAGAACATAAGGTACTGTTTTGCATAAATTGACTGAGATGAAGATCTGCAAGGATCAAGACCACAGCCTACTGAATCACGAAAAACGTTAAGAAGACCACACGATTTTTTTTTTTTTTTTTTAGCCAAACGAAAAGTCAGATTCACGGACTGCTCAGAACACCAAGGACCTCAGCCGTGTGCTCTGATACCACTGTAAATACTGAAGCCAAAAAATCAGTAAACTTCAACCACAAAACCGAAACTTGAATGCGAAAATACAACAAGAAAAACGAGTAAAGAACACAAGATTTTCGCCCTAAGGCAAGAGGTTCGGAATAAATTCTTAATCCCCTTTTGAGCTTCCGCCAAATCGGAAGAAATCACTATATTAACAAAGGATCGAAGTCTCAAAATCGTTACACCACTTTGAACCACTCGAATCACTCAAGATTCGGTCTCAAGGAAGAAGCTCTAACCAACACTCTCTTGAACTCGAAAACAGAAAATCCACACAAGGAAATAACCAAAGCTTTCCATAGATTCACACAAGAACTATAGTACAATAAGCTTCCACGAATCGATTTACAAGAGATGAAGAGAAGAGGGAAGAACAAGGGGCGGCGGGTTTGAGAGAACTGAGAGGGAGAGTTGCGAGAGAGAGAGAGAGAGAGAGAGAGAGAGAGAGAGAGAGAGAGAGAGAGAGAGCAGCATGTTCTTTTGAGAAAATGAGAGAATGCCAAATATCTCAAACCCTAGGCCTTTTAATGGAAGTCTCGGGAAGTCTTGAGAAGCCGTTGATCCAGCCATCCATTTGGTATCTTGATCTATCATCTCGACCGTCTATTAATAAGGTAAAATCGTGTTTTACCAAAATGCACCTTATAACCCGGTTTATCCCATCAAACGGGCCTGCATTTGATGTATCATGCTTCAGCCCAAATGCACCATTTAAGGACAGAACATAGGTCAGGTCCAATTACCAAATAAAGCCCAACTTGTACCACATTTTCTTCACACTTGTCACCCTTCAAAATGTTGATGGAGTTGGTTTATGTTCATCTGATATGGTGGAATTTTTAGACTTTGATTTTGAGTTTGGAACTTCTTCAAAAGCAATGCAATTAACTAAAACCTCTTATTTATACTCTTTATTCTTTTGACATGAGAAACTCAACTTCTGGAAGAGTTTCCATCAAGGGATTTTGCAACTTCAATCCATGCATGAGTGCAAAATTTGTACATCTTTATTTTCAAGCGGCTTTGTCAACTTTTCAATTATTAAAGTCATATTTTGGATTCAATCATCAAAGTCTGATGTCGCTTTTGTAACTATCACCAACTTGAAGGATTCTCCAGAAGAGAGTATATTCACCCTCACCTTCATAGAGAAGTGGCATAAGAGGACCTCAAACATGAATCTGCCTATGGAGATGGAACCAATTGCCTAGTTCTTGAACTTTTTCGTCAAACGAGAGCTCGCTTCTTAAAGTTATGTTTTCATACCGCCTTTGTTAGAATACTTCCATAGAGATGAAACTAATTGAGTTTTCTCAATCTTTGTTTGAGCTCGAGCTGCATGAAAGAATTTAACAAGTGTCTCAAGAGAAGTCATGATTTTCTTTATTTTTTTGCTTCCCATGGTTGATGAGTGATTGAAACTTGAAAACTGGTACAAGGTTGAAAGATAAGAGGTCAAGAAGGTTCCAGTGAACGTGTATACAATATTTTCGACTATAAAACTAAAGAAATGTTTATATATTAACTTTTATGAAATATAAAATAGGTTGATCCTTTTGTGACTACGAAATTACATGATCTTCTGATTGACGAACGAACTATTTAAAAACGACGGACCACATGACTTAAATTTTGCACTTCAAGGAATGTTGGAATTTGATTTATTGATGACTTTATTTGCTTGAGACTGGAAATTTTGGACTTAGATTTGAACTTTTGATTTAAAATTTGAAGAAGATTTTGTTTTTCTTGGAATTTTCAACCTTAAGTTGAGAGATTTTCTTCTCTTCTTCATTCAAACCTTTTGATTTTCTCCTGGATTTGTGATTTTCTTCTAAACTTATCGTTTCTCTTAGGCATTAGGTCTATTTATATAGAAAGCTGGTAGTCACTTTTATGACCATCCAATTTATACAATTGAAAATTAATAATTATGTTTTAAATTTTAATTATCCAATTATGGACTTTTTAAATAGGATGTGTCTTAACAGACTTTAGATTTTAATAGATTTAATTTAAGTGAATTGATAATTAAATTCGATTGAATCCATATAAAAAACATATATTTTTAATGTTTACATGTCAGTCTTATCTATGTTGATCAACTACATACTTGAAAAAAAATTAGGAAAAAGATACTTTTACAACACATATTTGCTGTAAAAATTACAGCACACTCATATGAGTGGACTCCGCGATTACTTTAATCTTGGATCTCACTCCTCAAGCGGATTTCAAAAAATTATAGGGTCTATTTGATTCCCATTTTGAAGGAAAAAATGCATTTTGAATAGTTGATTGATGGAGAATGTGTAGTTAAAAATTAAGGAAAAGTTTTGAATTTGCGTGTAATATTATTTTACTAAAGAATGTGTGATTGAAAAGAAGAAAGAGAAAAATGAATTTTAGAAAAAATGGGAATCAAACGGGGGCATAAATAGCACCATCCGCGTCAATTTTCCAACAAGCATAGGGATGACAATTTAACCCGTCCCGTCCCGAATGGGGCAAAAAAATCCGTCCCTATGGATTGACGGGACAGGGTCGGGCATCTTGGGTCGCCCTGTGGCGGGTCGCGGCATGCCCCGCCCCGAACCCGCCCAGTGAAAAAAATAAAAAATAGAATTTTAATAAATTGTTAGTTTTATTTATAATTTTATAACATGTTTCTAATCCAACAATTATATTATACAATTGGCAATTTAAAATTTTACATAACTAACAATTGTTTATATAATTTATAAATTCGGACATTCAATCTTTTTATTATAATTAAATTGTATAATTTGAAATTATGAATCATGATAGTTAAATAAATATTCTTTACTTTTGAAAAATTTATACAAATTAATCAAAACAAGTTAATATATTGATCGAAAAAATTAAAAAAAATTTAAAATATATGGAATGACTTTTAGGTTTTAGATTAAGGGTTGAACTTGAAATAATAACATACTCGAATTTTGAAAATGTAAAAAATAAAATTTAAAAAAAAAATAATAATAATTAAACGGGGCAACAAATGGGGCAAATTCTCGCCCCATCCTCGCCCCGATCCACCCCGCGTCCCGTCCCGTCCCGTCTAAGGAGGGACGGGACACGGGGCGGAACGAGGTTGGAGTGAGACGGGACGGGACGGGGTGAAAGTGCCCCATCCCGAACCCGCCCCATTGCCATCTCTAAACAAGCACGTGACTTGCAACACCTTTTTATCCAAATCCAAATTATGCCTCGTTTGATTCTTATTTTTCCCTAAATTCATTTCTCTCTTCTTTTTAACAACACATTCTTCAATAAAATAATATTACATGCAAATTCAAAATTTTTCCTTATTGTTGACTTTTATTAGACGAGTGAGACTCAATAACGGCTATATTTTCAATTTTAATTGAATTTTAAGCCATACCGAAGATGTCCTAAAATTAGATTTTTTAGTAGATTGTGATAGAAGTTTTTAAAATGTGTGATTGACAAATTGTAAATCCATAAAAAAAAAAAAGTAATTAATATTAATTATTTGACTTTAAATTAATTAAAATTAGATTTTAATCAAAAACAAACAAGCTCTATATTTATTTTAGCCCTTTCACTTCACATTATCCAAACATCATCATCAATTCGAACCTATCTTCAGTTCAGGTCCTCCTCCTGCTCTCTCTCATACATTATATATATATATAACCCATGTACAAAAAAAACCTTATCCTTCAAAAATGGGTCCCACTTCAAACATTTTTGTACATGAGGGATTTTGTAAAACCTACCCACTGGGCGTAGGTGATCATTCCTCTGTATTATATATAGTTACTGTGGTTTCTTTTGCAGGGTGCAGGAAGAATGGCAACGTCAACGCTGAACCCTAACGCGCCTAGTTACTGTGGTTTCTTTTGCAGGGTGCAGGAAGAATGGCAACGTCAACGCTGAACCCTAACGCGCCGATATTTGTACCGTCGGCTTACCTTGCTGTGGAGGATTTTTCTGACCAGTGGTGGGATCTGATTCAATCCTCCGCCTCATTTCGAGACTACTGGCTCCGAGAGTGCTTTTTCGATCCCCAAGTTGACAATCCTGATCCTAATTATTCTAATTTTCCAGTCTCCGGCGATATAGACAGTTTCATTTTCGACGATGGCATCGTCAACGGTAACTCCAGCAAAGGGAAGTGTAGTAAAATTAAAATCCTCTTTGACTCACTCATTGACTCAGTTCCTATGTGTGTGTGTGATGCCATCGGTAACTCCAGCAAAGGCAAGTGTAGTAGAATTAAACTCCGAGTTGACTCACTCATTGACTCAGTTCATATGTGTGTGTGTGTGTGTGTGTGTGTGTTTTGGTTCCTTGTTGAGTCGGAGTGTTTTTCTTGTGTCTACAGAGGAAAAGGGGAAGATGGACTTGGTGACGCTGGGGCTGTTAAAGTGGAGGAAGGCGCGTGGCGGAATGGAGATGCTAAGGTACTGCGAGAAGGCGTCGAAGATCGTGAATTTGAAGGTTTATCCGAGGCCGATTCAGCAGCCGCGTTAAAGTGAGTTGTTATCCACTACTCTCCCGTTTCGGATCTACTGTTTCTGTGCGACATGTACTGACTCGTCTTGACTTCTCTGTAGTATTTTTTTCGCTTTTTGTGTGATTCTGTAATTATAAAATAAATTGTTAATTAAATGATAGAAAAGTTCATTGGAATTTGCCTTTAATTTTCTTTTCATCTTTTCGTTTTTGATTGTCCTATTGCGATTTAGAATAATGCTATGTAGTCCCTGTGAAATACAATCCCAGTCTAGATGACGCTAGTTAGATGATAGGGTGAATGAGAAGTGTAATTTCACTTATCATTTAATGTCATATTGACGCCACTTAAACTGAAGTTGTGACTCCAGTGAGGCTAAATAGCATTACTCGCGATTTATGAGAGACTTTTTTTTTTTTTTTTATTATCATCTTCTCGTCTAGGCAAAATAAACACATCAACCACTTAAGTAGCAGTTCCATCAATTTATGCCAATCAGTGTAATGAACATATCATTTCCCCAGAATCCACAAAGTACTCTTCAACGAACAGAGTGCACCAAAAATCCCTATAGGATTTAATAATAGAAACAAAATTAAGAAAACATGAAGTTGTTTTTCTTGGGGGCTATAGTTTAGCCTGTATCATTAATCAGCTCCGGTACAATATATTTGATGCTTGAAACTGATGCTGGTATGGCCTCCAAGTAGAGACTAGGAATTGGCAGTCTATTTTGGAATATGATTTGCTGAGCCTTCGTCCCATACACTTGCTTGTTTCCCAATCTTGTGAAGAACCCTGATGACCTCTTCAGTTGTCACATTGCCAGTTACAGTCACCTTGTTTAATTTTGTGTCAATATCATATGTTTCAATATCTGCACTCGGCATCAACAGGCATTGTTAATTTTGTGGGATGTTATATATAAACAAACTTGAAATGCCCAGAAATCACAGTAATTTAAAGATATTCAAACTTCATCAAACATAGAAATAAGAAACTGACAGAAATAAAAAATGAACACGAGATTTGTTTTGGCTGAAGCCACAGAGGTTCGGTGACCGCTTCTAACACTTATTACATGTTGAGCATCCATATAAAATGAACAATGCTCGATTGCACTATAAAGCCAAAAACGACAACCAAGATAAAAAAATGGTTCCAAAGTACGAAGATCAAGTCACAATAAGACTTATCTTTTACACAATCTGCAAATCGAGGCACTAGTCAATAGAATTCATAAAACCACCCAAACCCTTTCACTGAACTGTATAACAGGAAGAAAACTCGAACTCTTTCCGCACATATTACTTAGAATACAGTACAGAACAAGGATTATATGATTACAGTGTCTCGAACGAGATTATTGAGTGGAAAATATCTTAGAATGAAGAACGCTAGGGAACGAGGGAGTTTCTCTCTCAAAACCGAAAATCAGTTTGAAAAATGAGTAGACGCAGAGGCTAAGCGAGAGTTTTAACTCTTGGGATACTCTAGAAGCAGAACCCACGGCCAGCAGTTAACCACGTGTCATCATCCAGTTGAAACGATCCACTAAGACAGTTGCATCTCAAGTCCGACTTTAACACAAATTTTGGAAGCACACTTTATCACTAATGCGCAGCACACCACCAAACTTAACAAAGCTTTTTTGTGTTAAATCACTTCATCCAAAAGTTCAATAAGTGGGAGCAAAGATTTGAACCGATATCTTAACTAGTCGATACCATATTGAATTACCATATCTGAAAAATTTTAATTGCTAGAGAGATAACATGTTTATTTTAGATTTTATCTTCAATAGTTTGAGGATAGGAATTTTTTGAAAGGAAATCTGAACAGTACCTTCAATCTTCTTGATTGTCTTCAAGATTTTCTTGATGCATTCGTCACAGTGTAAGCCTACCTTCAACTCCACTACCTAATGACAAACAAAAAGTAGCATGAGTGAAACTGTGACCATAAGAAATTATCCTTACATGAACGGATGCTTTCTTGGAACTAAGTACTAGCTACAAATTTTGTGCGATAATATAAAGTTTTGAGGAACTTACATTGGCCATATTCACTTTTTGAATCTGAAGAACTGCTTGTGGTGGTATTTTGTAATTCTGAACCAAAAAAATTAACTGGTGAGAATTATGTTGACATGAAAGATAACTGAAAAATATATACTTGCCCCGATAAACCTGCTGATGAGTCGAATTTCTAGCTTCTTGATAGTTGTAGGTTCTCTTGGTAACTAGTTGGAGAAGATGAAGTTGCTGCAGTGGTGAGTGATTGGCTTAGGGTGAATTTCTTGCATTTAAACATGAAGTTATGGGGAGGGCATATGATTCTTTATTTGTTTCTGAAGAGAATTTTACTTTGTTAAAAGCTCCTTGTAAATCACTTTTCTTGACTAAGGCTCATCATCCTCCGTTGGAGGTGGCAAATGTTGATGACAGGTCTTAATGGGACCCGAAATTAAGGACAGGCACTATCCCCATTATTGTCCGCGTGAAATCTTGGTGCTTTTGTCAGGTTTTAATGGACCACTGGAAAGGAGAGATACTTTGGCGGGCCACCCGATGGGGGTGATGGCTTCCCATTTGACGGCTGTACCACGTAGAACGGTGCGATTGTCCCACCAAATTCGATATGTGGAGTAATTGTAGTAGTTTTGTAATTGAAGAGTATAATTTTAGTTTAAATGAAGTTATTACTTGTTTCCCAAATTGACAAGAATCACCAATTTTATTTTTTTCAAACTTCAAAATTGACAAACATTTGACAAAACAATTTTTGAATTTTTTTTAGAGAAGATCTATGCTAACATGATCTAATCTCCTATACGACAACCAAGTATCCTCCTTCTTTGGTACCTACAAAAATTAATTTAGTTTTTTTTATCTTTGGTACCCATACAAGTGTGGGTCCTTGGTAGTTAGTTTTTATGGACTCTTGAAAGCCTCTTTTTGGTTAGACAATTATAAGCAATATGTCCATCTTTATTGCAAAAACTACATGTAGTGTTTGAAAGAGAGATTTTTGAAGTTTTGACAAATAAATTTTTTTTTTTTTTTTTTTTTTTTTTTTTTTTGGTTTCAAGAATGGTTTATATCAAATTCCTCATTTATCGAAAACACACTTTTGATTACCAAACATTAAATCAAAATTATTGAGTGAATTTGCAAATAATCTTAGTTAAATTTTCAACCTTTTCTTTTAAAGAAAATTTTTCTTTAACCAATGAATCATAATCAACATTTTCCTTTTTGAGATTCTAAAATTTTCTTCATTTCATTTTTCAATAAATAGTGTTTCTTTTTAAGAATGAAGTGATTTAAGGCAAACTTTTCAAATTCTTCAAGAATTTCATCATAGGAGGTATATATATCATCATATGAGCATTTTTCAATAGGGTTTATCTCATCTTCGATTGCTATGAAGCACACGTTGACGACTTCTTCTTGACTATCATTTTCATCACAATTATCAACGTTACTTTCATCTCATGTTGTTTAGAGTGTATTTTTCTTGATATTCATCTTATTTGGGCACTCGGTTCTCTAGTGACCGGGTTTGTTACAATCATAACAAATGATTTTCTTGCTTCTTGCTTCACTATTTTCTTCTTTCTTTTGGAATCTCCGATTATTTTGAAAATCTCTCCACTTTTTGACAAAAAGAACTAGATCAGCGAAATAATTCATCATTCATATTTTCACTTGCAGTTCCTTCTTCAATTACAATTTTAAGGCAATTTGGCACTTGAGAGGTTCCATTGTTTCCTCTTTGTTTCTTCTTTGTTTCAATGTTATTGAGATCATAAGTCATCAATGTTCCATAAAGTTCTTTCAATGGATATGAGTTGATATCTTTGGTATTCTCTATCAACATCTTTAATGTGCTCCAATCTTCCGATGCTGACCTAAACATTTTCCTTACAAGCTCACCATTAATAAATTTTTGATCAAAGCCTTTGAGACCATTAATAATATCGGTAAAACGAGTAACCATGTCAGCAGTAGGTTCATCTTGTCTCCTGAAGAAGTTTTCAAATTCTTTGATTAAAAGATTAATTTTGGTTTGCTTTACTTTACTAGTGTCAACATGAGTAACTTCTAATGTATGTCAAATATCATATGCAGAATCGCACGTGCTAATACGATTATATTCATTTCTATCTAAGACACAATAAATTAAGTAGATTTTCGCCTCTAGCATTTAAAGATAATTTTCTTTTATCGTCTTCGTCATACTCCTCTCTAAGTTTTGGAATGGTTTAATCGGGTTTACCATCAACTTTAATTATCTTTGTAGGAACATAAGGACCATATTCAATAATTTCTCAAATATTATAATCTATTGATTGGATGTAAATCATCATCCTAACTTTCCAATAATGATAATGTGTGATATCAAAGAAGGGAGGACGATTTATAGAATGACCCTCAAGATTTTGAAGATTGTGGTTAGCCATTACTCACGATTGTGAAATCTTTTAATTTTAAAATTGATCACCTTGCTCTGATACCATTTGAAAGCTCAAGAATAGCTAATGAAAAGAAGGTAAATTGGTTTTTAAAACATTTTCGAAGATTAATCCAAATTTAAGCAAGTTGAGAATGAATAAGTCAATCAAACAAAAATAAACAAGTACAAAAGAAATAAATAAAAGGGAAGAAAGTGTGCAAACAATGTAATTGTGGAGATTCGATTCCAACCAATGATCTACGTTCTCCGTTACAAAGCTTTCTGTCACGAATAAGGCATTTTCACTAAATTTGATAGACTTATGGTGTAATCCAAACCCTTACAATGCTTCCGGTGACTTACAAACAAGGAGTATCGATCCTTATACAATATTAAGTTTTTCGGGATCTTGATATGACCCACAAATTTAAAGAGAAATGATTTTACAATTTGAAAATTCTCTGTTAATAAATTATATAATCAAAATTAAGTACAAATAGAGAAATATGCTAACACTTTAATATATAGCAATGAATGAAACTCAAGTGTTAGGTGAGAAAAACTTCGATGAGAAAATGATTTTCAAAAGTTGATCCAATCAAAAAAATTTCAAAGTAAATGAATTTATTATAAAGATAAATAAGATGTATAATATAATTTAGCAAAAGAATATCTCACTTAAATGCTCTTTAAAGTGTTATAATGAATGCAAAGTGAAATAGTATTTATAATAGTCAAAACGCCAAAATTTCCGACTAACTAGACAACTCATCTGGATGTTTGCATCTTGAACTGGACAACAAACTAGCCATTGTGCGTTAGAATTCAGAATGGTTAAAAAAGGTGACCGTCGGATGAATCAAATGTTTGCTTCGACGGATTTTTTTTGGATTTTTCTTTCTTGATTGTTTTGAAAAATGTAAGGGGCGTTCTCTTCGTATTTCAGTTTTGTGTTTTGAATTTTGAATTTATTTTGTATTTTATGTTTTGGGTGTCCATTTTGAGATTGTTGAAAGCTCGTTTTTTTTGTCGTTTTGAAAAAATATTTTCCAACCCGTGTTTTTTGAGTTTTGGCAAATTTGTGAAGAAAACAGCCAAAACATAAAAAAGTTGTTTTCTGTTTTCTTCACAAAATTTTCAGTCGTTTTCAAAAACTCGTTTTCGAAAATGGGTAAGAGAACGCGTTTTCAATATTTTGGAAAATCGAAAACAGAAAACGACCCGAAAATAGCAGAGAACGCCCCCTAAGCTTTTGAATGACTTTTTCACTTTGTTTTTCAATGCAATTGACATTGTAAAAAATTTAAATATCAAGTTGAAATAAATGATTTTTATGCAAGCGTTTTTATGAGGTAATTTTCTCGTACATAAAAATTCATTCATTTAAGCTTTATTGATTAAGATTAATACATTTAATCTTTTCATATGAGTCCAAAACATCTAAATTTAATATTTTCAATGTTTGACTGTTGAAGTTCTTGTCTTCGAGTGATTTGACGTGAATGCTCGACTTCCATCTCTTTTTTATTGATCGTCAATTGCGTGTCTTTTAGTAGCGATCTTTTTGTCTCCAATTGATCAATTTTGCAACAATTGTTATAAAGACTCGAATTCAATTGTTAGAGAAAAAAGCAATTTATTTGTTATAATCAAAACATAAAGTCAACCATAAGTCAACAGAAATAATTAAGAAATAAGATAAAATGCTTTAATATTTTATGTTACTTTTATTATTATGTTTATGTTATAATGACCTTTTAGTTTTTATATTAATGAAATTATGGTGATAAGGCTTATCAGCTATCCTATTTTTTATTTTTAAAATTGTATCGGCGTACTCATATTATATCGTATTCAAATTATACATCCGTATTCGTATCTATGCTTCATAAATAGCAAGTATGGTAGGAATGATGGGCAGTAGTGGATGGTATTATAGATGTCAACTAGTGCATAATAACCATGATGCCTGAAATGTCTAAGATATCTCGTATGCCCAAATCCTAATGCTTCATTACAGGACCAAAATATAGGCCTGTTATTTCAACTGAAGAGGGGGGTTAATTAAACTGCAAATATACGAACACCTAAATTCAAGAAACAAAATCCTAGATACAAGAACTTTAAGTGATATAAATTAATGCATCCTAACTATATAAAAGAGTGAGTTTTTTTTGCCACGTGTCAACAATTTGTATCGTCAACCAATACGACGTCGTTTTTTGTGTGGAAGCGTGAAGAAATGTGTAAGAGAAGGAAATTTAGGTCCTGTTTGAGCCCCTATTTTTTCCCTTTTTTCCCATCCATTTCCTTTTTTCTACAATGAACGCATTAATAAGAGGTGAAAAATTACTGAATTTTCTGACACAATTTCTAAAAATTCCAGCCGTTACTGGCAGATTTGAAACTTTCCAACAGTATACTATGTTTGCCCTCATATCTAATTTGTAAATTTACTTATTTATCCTTCAATCTTTCTCATAAATTTGGATTGGTATATAAGGGGCACAATATATCATAAAAATAACAAACAATTTTCATCATTTTTGACTTCCACAGAGTATGCTGCAGACGTGGGGCCCTTATACTAAAAACGAAAAATTTTGGTGAAAATAGGAGCTCAAACAGAGGCTTAAAGTAAAGTGAAAAAATAAAATAAAATTTAAAAGTTACTCTGAGTGTTACTCTCAAATATGAGAGTTACACTCTCCATATCACGGAGAGAACACGGAGAGTTCTAAATTTTTTTTCTTAACATTATTTATTTATTTATTATTATCTTTTCATATTTCGTAAGTTTTGGAGATAATTGCGTGTCCAGTCCTTAAACTTTCATGTTGTCCGTTTTACTCCTCAAAATTTGACTTTTCTATCAATTTCATCCTTAAAAAATTACAACCCTAAGTCCTTAAACGTTTGGCACTTGTACACTTCGGTCCCTAAAGTCATATTTTGTACAAGTTTGGTCCTTTTGTAGTATTTCGACCATAACTTTGGCTACGAGAATCGCGCTCATAACCCCAATTCGAGAACCTCTATTTGGCACGGACGTCGTGGCCACCAAACTCCACCGGGTGTGAGTAATTTTTGATGTCAAAAGTTACGGCGCGTCAAAGTAGGCCGTTCCAAACTAATATTTCGAAAATTTCGATAACAAGCTAACTTTAAAAATTCTTTGACGATTGTACGCTAGCCGAATTCATAAATCTTCTATATCCTTTTGAAACTCATTTCGAGAACTATATCATAGATATATCGAAGCTCTACCTCGTTTTTATACAATTTGGCAAAAAAAAAAAAATTAAATATTTCCTAAATATTCAATTATAAAAATACCGAAAACTAAATTAAGAAAATTTAAAAAAAATTAAAATCTTCACGCTAATACATATATACATATATATATATATATATTTTAAGTAAAGTGAAAAAAAAAATTTAAAACTCTAGAGAGAGTGTAACACTCTCAAAATATGAGAGTGACACTCAGACGTTTCACGTCATATTTTTAGGATTATGATAGAATATATATATTCTATCATAATCCTAAAAATATTTAATATATAATAAATATACAATTCAGCAAAAAAAATATCAAATATTTCCTAAATATTCAATTATAACAACACCGAAAACTAAATTAAAATGATTTTAAAAAATTTAAAATCTTCACGGTAATAAAAATATCTAATATATAATAAATATACAACTCGACAAAAAAAAATCAAATATTTCCTAAATATTCAATTATAAAAACAACGAATACTAAATTTAGAAGATTTTTAAAAAATTAAAATCTTCAAACTATATATATATATATTTCTTAAGTAAAGTGAAAAAAAAAAAAAAAAAAAATTTAAAACTTTAGAGAGAGTGTAACACTCTCAAAATCACTCTCAATTTTAAGAGTGTCACTCTCAAATTTTGAGAGTGTGAGAGTGACACTCAGACGTTTCACGTCGTATTTTTTTTTTTTTTTGCATGTCAAAATTACTGTTAAACCTATTATATATATCCCATCCTAATCCTAAAAATATCTAATATATAATAAATATACAATTCGACAAAAAAAATATTAAATATTTCCTAAATATTCAATTATAACAACACCGAAAACTAAATTAAGATAATTTTAAAAAAATTAAAATTTTCACGCTAATAAAAATATCTAATATATAATAAATATACAGTTCGGCAAAAAAAATATCAAATATTTCCTAAATATTCAATTATAAAAACTCCGAAAACTAAATTAAGAATATTTTTAAAAAATTAAAATCTTCACGCTAATATTTTTTTTTGCATGTCAGAATTACTGTTAAACCTACTATATATATCCTATCCTAATCCTAAAAATATATAATATATAATAAATATACAATTCGACAAAAAAAATATCAAATATTTCCTAAATATTCAATTATAACAACACCGAAAACTAAATAGGACATGAGAGTCGAGGCTCGAATCTTCTTCATCAATTTTTGTTCAATGTTTTGCAACATACCGGATTTCAGATTTCCCAGCATACCGAATTTCATCTTTGGTGGCTTACCGGGTTTGAACTTACTGGATTTCAAAGGATTAGGCGCATACCGGATTTGGATGCATACCGTATATCAACTTTCACATATCGGATTTCAGCACAACTTGGCATACCGGATTTTGGTAAATGTAGGCAGCATACTAGATATGACCAATACCAGATAGCATACCGTATTTCAGTGTAAGGGTACTGGATTTCTGCATAACTTGGCATACCGGATTTCAACACATGGTGGCATACCGGATTTCAATTATTGGTGGCATACCGAATTCAATCTCATACCAGATATGACCAATACCGAATATGGAGTTTATCATTTGCACACCGTTTTCAACATTTGGATACTGAATTTTCTGCCATTTTCTTCTTCTTTTTCTTCAATATCGATATAGTTCTCGAAATGAGTTTTGAGAAGATATAGACGAAGAATTTTTAAATTTAGCTTATTATCAAAAATTTTGAAATATTAGTTTGGAACGGCTTACTTTGATGCGCCGTAACTTTTGCTACGATTGACCGTTTCGCACACCATTAACGTCGTGAAATATTAGGCCATGAGTACTTCAAAATGATATTAAAAATGAAATATTTCGACTTCGTTTGATATTCCATAGTGAGCCCGAAAATGAAGACAAAAACATATGTAATATATTCAGAAAGACGAGTTATACGTCTTTTTTAACACACGCGTTTGACGTCCGTTTAATTATTTTCGATATTCATTTAGATCATTCGATATATCTATAATATAGTTCTCGAAATGAGTTTCGAGAGGATATAGAAGATTTATGGATTCGGCTAGCGTAAAAATAAGATAATAATTTAAATCAACGATTTGAAAGGGAAAACAGTGAATTTTGGCCTCGAAAACGGCTCGCACCCAGCGGAGCTTGTAGCCACGATGTGCGCGCTAAATGGAGGTCTCCGAATTGGGGTCATGAGCATGATTCTGAAAATCATAGCAAAAGTTATGGCCGAAATACTAATAAATGACCAAAATTGCACAAAAAGATGACGTTGGGGACCGAAGTGCAGAAGTACCAAAAGTTTAAGGACCTGAGATTGTAATTTTTAAGGATGAAATTGATAGAAAAGTCAAATTATGAGGAACATGAAAGTTGAAGAACTTGACGAGTAATTACCCCGATAACTTAGTTGCAATAAATGAAAGGAACTGCACGGAGCAAAAGCTCCGTGCACACAGAGCCTTTGCTCCATGCACACGGAGCAAAAATCTCCGTGCACACGGAGCTTTTGCTCCTTGCACACGGAGCAAAAGCACCATGCACACGGAGCTTTTGCTCTGTGCAAGGAGATTTTATTTTTTTATTATTATTTTTTTATTGCAGCTAAGTACTCAGGGTAATTGCTCGTCAAATCCTTCAACTTTCATCTTGTACTTTTTAGTCCTCATAATTTGACTTCTCTATCAATTTCATCCTTGAAAATTACAATCCCAGGTCCTTAAACTTTTGACACTTCTACACTTTGGTCCCCAAAGTCATCTTTTCGTGCAGTTTTGGTCATTTCTTAGTATTTTGATCATAACTTTGGCTACGATTTTCAGAATCACGCTCATGACCCCAATTCGAAAACCTCTATTCAACGCACACATCGTGGCCACCGAGCTCCGCTGCTAAAATATAAAAAAAAAAGAAAAAATTGTGAAGTGGAAAAAAAAATCTCCAACAACCAAAAAATTCTAACAAAAATATTATATTTGTGATTTACTCTATTTAATATTAATTGGTGTAATGTTATATAGTGCATATTGGCGTGATGCAAGTGGTAAAGTACATAGTAGAGATTGATTATTAAATATTATGGATACAACTAAAGAGTTGAATACTATGGTTAGTATTAATTTTAATTAATTTACTGTAATTAATTTCATTTCATATTTAATATATTTCATTTATATTTGTTTATTTTATTAGCATATTGACATGGAGTTAAAACTATTGAGGCGGTTGATTGTTGATGGTTGCACATTGGTGTCTAAAGAATATGAAATTTTGGACTTTAGATTTGAAAGTGAACGTGCTCGTCAAATTATGTGGCAACAACAGTTTGAAGATGGAGATGCAAGTGAAGATGCAGGAAATATTCTCATTTTACGGGAGTACTTAGATGGTAAATTGTCAGTTGGTGGTTCTCCATGGGTAATGTGTAATTATCTATTAATTCCATGTATGTATTCAGGCAACATTTGATATATTTTTCTTGTGAATTTTCGGGAATAGAAGTTCGAGGTGTATGATTGCAGCTTTTACTACTTTCTCATTGTTCATCTTCTTTTCCTCTTCTGTGTTAGACTAGATGATATGAAACTTTAAGTTCATAACCTAAATCAGTCCAAACGAGAAGAATTGGCAAGCAAAGGTAATAGTTGTTGAAAAATTAACACCAAAACAAGCAAAACATTACAGCACCGGATATCAAGATATAGTGTTAGTGGATCTTGAGGTAAATATCTCAGTTAACATTTCGTCATTTTCTGTAGAGAAGTTCTTAAAAAAAAAAATTAACATTTATTTTCATTTCCATAGAAAACATAAGTTTTACATTATCGCTAAATATCATTTACTCATCCTGTTACTTTGCTTTCTACGCTAATAAAAACACAATAACTACAAAACTCGTGCATCGCACGAGGCACAAACTAGTTTATGTAAAAGTGAATAAAACCAGACACATCTAATGAAATCTTGTGCCAGAAAACATATAGTATAAGCCATAGAAGGATAACCACAGAAGTATGACTAGTGGCGGACACAGACATTTTAAATTAGTGGGGGCACAATCAAATTTTTAAAAAAGATGTAAAAAATTTAAGTATTCGATATCTTATTACAATTGTTCTTTACATGAACATACTTTAATGCGATTGCTTAAAGAGACATGATCGAATGCTTTGTTTATGATTCTTGAATGATTCATACTTGATTCGAGTTTGATTGTGTGCACTACTTGATTTTGCAACGTGTTTTTTTAACAATTTCAATTTTTTTTTCCAATTTGAAAATTCATCATTAATAAATGAACTACCACTTAAGTTGAATAAATAATAATAGAAGCAAATATATAATATTTTGCTGTATTGTATTCCAACTAACTAAAATGCTCATTATACCATGAAACACAAAATCATCTATATTGTATTCCAACTAACTAGAATGCTCATTATACTTTGAAACGCAAAATCATCTATCTTATAAAAATTTGTCATGAGACTAATGTAATAGAATATCAAATCTGTCTTGATAATGAAATTCAAAGATCAATATATATTATATATATAAAAGCTTTTTAAAATATTATATGTCAAATTTATATTTTTGTCAAATTCTTAATACATATATAATTTTTATATAGAATAAATTTAATCTTATTCACTTATTTATTATTCATTTATTGAAAAGTAAAATTTTGAAATCCAAAAATTTGAACACTTAAATGTTTGGGCTTCATTAAAAATAGATTTTGGGGGAAAATGTATTTTAGAATAGTGATTTTTTGAAGAATATATGTTAAAAATAAGAATTTTTTAAAATTTATGTGTAATATCATTTGATTGGAGGATGTACGATTGAAAATAAGAAAGAAAAATTATATATATATTTTTTATAAAATAAAACCCAAACAGGAATTATATTTTGTCACAACTTTGTGATAATTCATTTGAAATTGATTCTTACCTTTACAAATTTGTGACTCTCATTAAAATGAGATTTTCATGGATATCACATTTTTCCACAGTATTTTTATTGTTTAAAAATTTTCAAGTTCAGTACATTTGTCAGACTTTGAAAAATATCAAGCCTGTCGTTGAATCCTAGTTAGGCAATTTTACCCCTTCTCTTTTTCAGCAATTCTAGAAATATCCACCCCTTGTTTAACTTTACCATTCTCATTACTTTTGCAAGGGTAAAATGGAAAATCAATACATATAAATTGGCACATCAACATTCATTAGTCAACAAATGTAGCGTGCAGCCTACCATTTTTTAGATGTGTGGACCTACACTGGCAGGAAATGAAAATGCATTTTGAGATTTTTAATGGAGCCCAAACACTACTTTGATTTTGTGATGTTAAAAAAATATAAAAAATCCTACTTTAATCTAGTGGGTCCTGTTACCAACTAGGATCCACTGTGGGTCCGCCACTAAGTATGACTAGCATATGAATATATTATTCAAGTATTCATACAGTAATTTCAAAATTATATAGTGCTAAAACATTTATCTTTGAATTACTGAAGCAACGGGAGGTGTCATTGTTTCGTCTTTACCTCGTGTCCTTGATTCTTCTTCACTTAAAGAAAGCTGCTTACCTTGACTGTAGTATTCCTCCGAGAACCAGGTGGAACTTGGGGAATAAGCTTTCACAAAATTCGACGGAGAGGAGCTGTTCCCAAGAGGGGAACCCGGGATCGAACTAAGTTGAATTTCCCCGTCTTCTTGAGGCAAAGGTGATATTGGCAAGTGATCGTCTTTTTTTGTGTAAAACTTATCCTCTACAATATCATAAGAATTCCCAGTCCGGACTTCTTGAGCCAGAGAGCACCAACAGCAGAAAATCCACAAGGCACAATCTGTGATTGCTGGTTTACCACAACAAAAATTATACGAAGGCAAATTGAATCTCTTCCTCATTTGAATCCTCCAAAAGCCACCATAGAGTAACCCGAATATGCAAAGAAAAATCCCGGTTACCCCTAATGCCATCCTGACAGCTTCATTATCAATATTAATAGCAGCCAGATTGAAAATCCAAAATGGAGCGATACAAAATAGAAGAAAAGTCGCGATATGAACATAAATGTTACCAAACCCGAGTCTCTCCATATTCCATCCAAAAACACAGAAGCTACAAAATAACGAGAGATATGCTAAGGAAATGTCATCCCAGAAATCAAGAATACCTCCACTCCACTGAGGACTAGTCTCAACCATTCTTCCATCATTTCTCATTGCAAATGAAAATCTCTTTTCGAATGATGTTCTTCTTGAATGATCCGGTTGGCTACTTACATCGGAGGAAACCCGAACTTGAACTTGTGCTTCTTCATCCATCTCAGTCTCGTAGTCTTTTCCGAGAGGACTAAGCATGGCATAAATGCCGGCAATTGCAGGGGCAGCAATTGCAATGGTGATACATATTCCGACCCCAACAGGAGGTCGTTCAGATCTTTTGTATCCCAAGTTAAGACCGCACGATGCATATTGTGCGAAACAGTTAATGTGGAGCAGAATCACAATCACCATCATATGTGCCCATTCATTTGGTTTATAGGTTCCATTCTTGCAGTAAATTTTTCTGAGTTTCAAAATGTCTTCTGGCATCCATCTCAATAGTAATGCGAGGTGATATATGCGTTTCGGGTGTTGGTATAGACACATGAGTGTGAAAAGTGCATTGAGGATTTGGTTATTGACTTCAAACCAAGAATCTCGTTGCGACTTTTTTGGGAGGGCATGGTTCAACATACCGGTCATGACCATGAAAAGAATTGCACCAGAAACAGCAACACAGATAATCCAGATAAAAAGAGCCAGATTCATGGGATCCCTTATCCATTCTTTGCAAATTTTCCAAAGAGAACTCCAATCTATTTTTCGAGAAAAGATCTTATTAAAGCGTTCGCGAATATGAAAACTACTAGATGAAGGTATAGTACGGGAAACTTCATCTCTCTCCTCAGCTTTGCGCTGAAATCTTGCTGATGGTGAAGCCATACTACCAAATTTAAGAAACCTTAGCTTTCTCGAAAGATAATAACCATCACTATTCCTGTTTATTGAACTTTCATCGGGTAGCGGAATTCGGCCCTCGACTTTATCACCATTAAGTTTCTCGCCCCCACCACTGTTCTCAACATTATCACTCGAAACCATAATGGTTTTTCGTGTGCTCGGAAATTGATGTACCTAAATTTTAGAAAGCCGCTCTCATTCTTTCCTTCTCTTAACTGTGTCAATAAATTGCACAGAGCTGCAAGACTGGGAAAAACAATGCCAATCAATCATTTATACCAATAACCATTAATCAATAGTGGCGTGTTTTGTTAAATTTTGAGCTCAAAAAACTCGAAAACCAAAAAATGCGAAATCCCAGAATATGCATAAACTTCATTGCAAGAGAAAGGAGAGGGAGAAATCTACAAGGCTCATAATCGTTTCCCTTAGCCTAAGGGAAACGATTATGAGCCTAAGGGCCTTAGGCCATCTCCAATGTAGCACCAAAAATTGAGGCATCAAACTGAAAATATTATCTAATACTACATCAAAAGTTTCACCAAACAAACAACATTTCATCATTTTCTTCAATTTTTTTAGTTCTTAACAATTTATTTATTTCAAAATTTATTTATTTATTTACTTATTTTATTATTACATAAATAACTAAATAAATGATTAATGATTACATGAATTACTTTTGAGTACTTCTATTTTAATTCATTCCCTAATTATTATTGATTGCATGATTAAAATTTATTACAAATAATAATAATAATAATAATAATAATAATAATAATAATAATAATAATAATAATAATAATTAAAACTTGTTGTATAACAAAAAAGACACAAAGGAAGAAAATTTTGTTTAATTAAGAAAAGAAGGGCAAAATGGTGCAAATGAATAATGTTGCACCATATTGGAGTCTGTTTGTACCAAATTTTTGGTGCTAAATGGTTAAATATGGTGGAAGGTGCGAGTGTTGGAGATAGCCTTAGGTAATAAAAAGTACAGAACTTTATACAAGCAATAATTTTTTTAATTCCAAAATAAAGATTAGACGAAGTACAAATGAAAGAAAAAGAAAAGAAGTAAAGATTGAACCAAACAAAATCAGTACCAAAATTGGGATAAGTAATGATATTTGGCGACTCTATCTCCATGTATGCCGTAGCAATAACATTAAATTCTTGATTATATCAAATACAACGTAAAGCAAAGTTAATACAAATTCCAACATTCTGAAAAAATTAAGGATGTAAACAAACAATATAAAGAGCTAAGCAAGAAATAAATAGGAACTCACCAATTGGTGGGGAATGAAAAAAAATAAAGTGGATTTGAAGAATTTTGAGTAAATAATCAACTTGAAGCCTGCTGCTGATTTTCATCTTCATAGCCACCATTTTAAGAAACAAGAAGATGCAGAAGCTGTAATGCTCTTTCTTCCGTTCTTTCTTTTGTCCATTCCTTCTTCAAAAAATTAAATTATATCGTCCAGAGATGATAATCGTTAGAAATAACACAAACCCAAGTGGCCAAAATGAAAGAAAAATAAAATAAATTATGCAATATAGTTGAAGCGTCAAACTTCAAAAGGAAGTGGCCAAGAAAGGAGGGAAAGCAGAAAGAGAATCCAAACATGGGTGTCTTCCTTTTATCCTTTCACTTATTCCGGGCGGAGCAGACACCAAAATAGAATGAAAAGAATTTGTATAAACAGAAAAAAATGGTTTCTTTGCTAAACAGGTGAAATGGTGTAAAGGGACTGTAGCTTAGTTATTAGGGGAAGTATATACGAAATTTGCATTAGCCAACTCAAAAGGGGTTGGTGGAATTGGTGGTGCACCACCACTACCATGTGGATAATGATGGCTGATTGATTTCAAATTAAAAAGATGCTGCCAGCCGCCAGGTGTGACAAATGGTAGGAGACAAGCAAATGGAAGATTCTCATTGATTAGAACTAGTCAGTCAAATCATAATTTGGTGTCCGATTTTCAACTAAGAGGAAATTCCACCAGGTAGCATAATTTGTTATTGCATTTACAAAAATATCACATTTTTAAAGTATGTACAAGATTATTTTTGCCCTGCAGATTAATTAAATCCCTGATAGGTACGTAATTTAATGGGAGTTGACATTGGCTTGATATAGGTACAACAACTGTATAAGTTGTCAGGAGAAAATTATTAGAAAAATCCAAAACAAATAAAATCCCTAAGATGCAACCCCTACTCTCTCTCAAAATCTCTCAAACTTCACTGCACCTCCCAAGAAATAACGTAACCCTGCTCTCTCTCCTCTCATTCGAATCGTTCGAAGGACAAGTACTCCCTAGGAATTCCATTCGCCGAAAGTCATCATTGCCGTCCACTATCGCTGTCGAAAGTTAATTGACTCCATTGCCGAAAAGAGAAAAAAGCAAATCCTGTACTGACTCCTCTCTCATGCGATTCACCAGAATAAGAAGACGTCTTCAAGTCGCTCCCCTCGTCGAAAGCGTCGTCCAGCACCACCGCACAAACGTCGACTGGGTGGAAGATAAGGAAGCAAGCAAATTTACAGCGGCGGTAAGCGTATTTTTTAGCAATGCCTATCGATTTTTTTGAAAGTTTTACTGTTTTGAAAGTTGTGCATTGAGGGAAAAATATCTTTTGTCGATTTTAGTACCAAAATAATTGTGAAATGTGTGGTTAATGCATGGTACTGTGCATAGTATCGATTTTTTTTGATGTTTTACTGTTCTGAATGTTGTGCAATGCAGGAAAAATGTCTCGTGTCGATTTTGGTACCAAAATAATTGTGAAATGTGTGGTTAATAAATGTTACTATGCATATTATCGATTTTGTTGGAAGTTTTACTGTTCTGAAAGTTGTGCATTGGGGAAAAATGTCTTGTGTCAATTTTGGTACGAAAATAATTGTGAAATGTGTGATTAATGCATGTTACTGTGCATATTCGCGGTTCCATAGATATATAAAAACATAGTTGTAGGAGAGAAGGACGGAGAGGGGTGTAATAGAGCATTGGTGGATGTAACTAAGGATTTGGAGTTGTTTTCATTAAGGATTCATCGAGTGACTGCAGTATTTGTGTGAGTTACATCATTGGAGCCCTGACGAGTGAGTTTTGTGCCTCTACATTCATATAGTATGAAGACTAAATTAGTTCAATAACATGAAAAAACCTATTTCTCTGAAGCGACTACTGGATTAGGTATTTCATCCAGTAATACTTGAGTAAGTGAAATCATTAGGGTACTTGGATTGGAATGCATCCATGTTATTTTCTATCCAGAGGTCAGCCTCCTTGCTAAGAGTGAAACAGATGGCAGCCCCCTTGCTGTCACCTTCAAAATGCTGTCAATCTCATTTTACTGAATTGTGCTTAGCATTATACCCCATGATACTAAGTTCCTCAGCCTCGACCGCGGTCAAATAGTTGCTACATTAGGTTGTCGAAAGCATGTCGTTCTCATACCTAGTATTTGTTACATTAGTTAGCCGCTGAATCTATAATTCAAGACACACTCGATAAATGTGTTATTGATACAGTAGACCTCATTTCACTTTTAACGTGCTAGGAATGAAATTATGTGAGCTTGTCGGGAAATGTGTTTGTTCTTCAAAGGTGGAAGTGTTGTTGTATTATACGACATTTGTTGACCTTTGCATCCATGTGTTTTGTAACTAGGCTTACCTTGTTGTAAATGTGAAAGCTATATACCAACCGCCATTCAATTTGCACATTCTGTTAAATGAAGTTACATTTTTTCTTTTCAACTACGGGAAGTTTATTTGCATTATTACACAGATTCAAAGGATTTACAGTTTCTGCAATCCCAACAGTTCATGTGGATAGAGAACACTGTGCCTAACTGTCGTTCCCAACAGTTAGCCTTAATAATTCTCAGCGGATAGGTGAGATGTCGTTCCCAACAGATGCTCATCCCTGACAGTTAGTATGTCGTCCCCGACAGTTCATCTCAGTAAACTCGGCAAATGGGTTTTGTGTTTATTATGTGACCCATACATTTTCAGTTTCCTATTATACATTGGTAATATGTTGTTCCGCTGTTTATGATTTCCGTCTTCCATTTCTTGTTCTTATTTCGCCAAACAACATGTGCATATGTCATTTTCAGTTGGCATGAAATTGTACCCATTATCATGAGCTGATCTGATTTTTTTCCTGCCTTTACATTGCAGAAAACATAGAGTTCGAATTTCTAGTTCCGGAGAATGCAAGGTTGCGGGTATGCATTTCCCAACGTAGCAACTTGAAATATGTGCACAAGGTGTTGGAGCATTTTGACGACCGACAAAAATAAGATTTCCACGACTCCTACCTTGGCTTCTTGGCTGAGGTTCCGGACATACTGTTTTCTGCCCAACTCGTCCAACAACTGGTTTTCAGAACCATACAAACAAAAAAGACTAAGGAGTTATGGTTCAACCTCCAAGGACACTTCAGTAGGTTTGGACTCCAAGAATACGCAATCGTCACGGGACTGCGGTGTGGCGACCCTCCGGAGGAAGATCATTTCCTTCGTGTGGTTAAAAAATAAGACTTAAGGACAAGTACTTCAAATCATTGGACAGGATTTCATGTGCCCAGCTTGAGAAGACATTCCTCCGGCTGTCGACCCCTCGGGTTGATCGATACAAGCTCGGCCTTGCTCTAATAGTCGAAGGAGTGTTCAATGCTTCGGATAATAACGTGGGCGTAGATGAAACCATACTTTCGATTGTCGACGACCTAGACGTCTTTTTTGCCTAGCCTACCCTTAGAGTAGAGTTGGATATGGTCGTCTGTTGAAGGGGTGGAGGAACGATTGGGCACACAAGTTTCGCGACACCAAGAGGATGAAGGAGAAGGAGAAGGAGATTAGCTATACAATTCATGGCTTCCCCATTGCCATGCAGGTAAGAATAATGATTTCACGTTATTGTATTCGTTATTGCATACGGATGTCAACTTACAATGTCTTTATGCTGCGATAGATATGGGCGTTCGAGGTGGTTCCTGAAATCGATGAATGGTTTGGTCAGCGGATTGGTGACCGAGCGCCACGACTCTTGAGCTGGACAGCTACTAAATAGACACAGCAATGTACGTACGATACATTCTTCAAGTATGTACAGATAATGGTTGACATCCAACGTAGTTGATATTTCAGTTTCATGCTATGTACGTTATGTCTCCTTTCGAATGACATTGATTTCTTGTTTTCACACTTGCATGTGTATGCAACGCCGCGTTCGACCGACGTCGAGCGTGACCAACTATATATCTCCACTCTCAGCCCGTTCGACGATCATGTCGTGCTTGCGCTGGACGACATTGCCAGCTCCACTGTCGGTCCGTAGTTTGACGCAGATGCTTAGATTGGTGGAGGAAATAACCATGCAACTACACGAAAATCGGATGAAGAAGGGTCCAGTTCAGGGTCCGAGGATGAGAATATTGGTGAGGATGATCGAGAGGGGCCGTCGGCTCGTGAGAGCGATGAGGAGAGTTTTGATAGTAATGGAGACGACGACGACAGCGATGAAGAGAGCGAGTCTGAGCAATCCCGGGAAGGGCTTACGGATGCATTTTTAGCAGCCTACATTTTGAGATGTATTGTTTCTCTTGATAGTGGACTGTCCACATCTAGACAGCAGGGTACATAGTCCGTAGATAGCATAACAAGGTCTGACGTAGAGGAAATATTGTTGGATCAAAGAGTTCTCGAAATGCGACTACAGACAGTAAAACTTGAAATCATGCAGCACGTGATCACCGAATTCGACAAACTCCGGGACTTCATATCGACAGTGGTGGCCCCATCTATTTCCACCAGCGTTGCAACGCTGAACAATGTTCTCGTCTAGCCCATACATTCATTTTATGTGTCGAAAGGTATGTGTGGCATTTGTTTTTAATCCATTCCTTTTCTGTCACTTCCACCAGTACAATCGATCAATTTCCTCACTGCATTTAGCTCACTTGTGTTTCACACTAAGCCTGTGATCTAGACGAGCAAGGAGGAGAGCTCAACCGGAACCCGGTTGTACATGACGATGCAGCGGACAACGGGCAGAATGATTTAAGTGGCATGTGCTGAGGTTTATGTTCGTCTTGTTGTAATATGTTGTCTTCTAAACTATTATGAATTGTTGTCTTATAGCAGGACAAGCCAGTGAGGGGACTTGGCCAGCAACAGATTCGGCCTGGTGAATACCGCATTGCGGAAGCTAGAAGGTATGTGCTCGAAATTGCAAACAATTTTCTCGTAACGTATTGTACAGTCGCCTCGTTCCGACATATATATATGACAACTACTTACTCATATGTTTTGAATACGCAGGAGAAGACATGAAGCCTGATCTGGTGGGCTGTCTAACAGAGGAACGTCTACCCACTTCAGTTGCCATGGAGGTGGAAGGTAAGTTCAGACCCCCGTAAATTAGTTTTCCATTTGAAGTTGATGGAAATCACTGTTCGCCAAAAGTGAATTTGTCAAGTTCTACGTCCTACAATTCACTTGTGCCAAAGGTAATACGATATTCGATATTGCTGTGAACACAAATGAGTAGGACAACATTGCACTAGAGAAGCTCATAATTTTTTTAGTCAACTATCTTCCCTGTTCGGCTAGTGTTATCGATGTGTCATGTTTAATCCATAGGTGTTGCGACAGGTCTGTCCGTACAGCCTATCGTACCCGAATTACAAAAAGATAGAGCAGTTCCTACCACAAGATGACGTTCTGCGCGCCTTTGAAGGCCTGCAGCATCCACGTGGACTCCATACACCAGGGGACGAGACAGATTTAAAAAAATGTAAGTCTTCGTACCAGCAGAAAATGAGGAGTACGAGTTTATGATTTTGATGAAAAGCATGAAATTATATGTAGTATGTAGGAATGTTGATTTTGCTAAGTGTGAACCACTTCTCAGTTTGCAGTTGTATTGCTTTATAGTGCTAGTATTATTTTGATGCATATTTGTATTCAATGGAATCAGACTTAGAGCAGAATTTTCATTGTCGAAATAGTAATAGAGTCTAATTGAAAAATGTTGTCAAAGAGTTGGAGACTAAAGTTCACATGTATCAAAATGCGCACGTGCTCCCTTCAAGTCAATTGTACATATATCTTTAATGAAATTAGACTTTTCGAACTTTAAAAAAAAGTAAATAAGCTGGAAAAGGGACAATGCATAAAAAATCAGTTTTAATAAGTTGTATCCATCTCACCTCAAATTGATCAAATATCAATGGCTATATGTCTATTTTCCCGTCAGGTTGTGTACGAGACAAACAAGAAGTTCTTTCTGGTCATCTTAGTCTTGTTATTTTAGTGAAGTTTTTCGCCCTACTAGGGGGCTAGGAATCTGTATTAACCACATCATCATCTCCAATTCCTTCTTATGTATGAGGCAAATAACCTCTGTATTCTTCATTTGAAAGAGCAGAAAATCAACTTCGGACCAAATCCCAACTTTTTAATGAACACAATAAACACCTTGTATTTTGGTCAAAAATTAACACTATTAGACAATGGGAGATTGTAGAAAAATTATATATTTTATTTTTACACATTCATATTATTTGTAGGATTTAAGGGTATCATTACTCAAAACCGTATGCAATTTACGTTTCTTAATTGCAGCTAACACAAATTTTATTTATTACCATTATCGATATTATTTGATAGAATAACTATTTAAGTTTAAATAAAGATTGGTTTATTACAAAGTAAACCATGGAGTTGGTGATTGTTAGCCGTTAATCATTTGATTTCCACTTGATTGTCATTTCAGGTAAAATGGCTACACATGTAGTTAAGGGAACTGGGTATTTTTTGTCTGTATATATGCTGGTTCCGGAGTCGAAGACTTCAATTTTGATTTTTCGTGGTTCTATGACGAAAACTGACATAGTGCACAATACATATTAGTAGTAGACATTGTCTGATTTTTGTTTGTTATTTCACAACCTGCAAATGTGTAGGGAAAATTAGTTTTTTATTCCTGGATGATGTCTGTCAACAATTTGTTATGTTTAAACTTATTGTTGCACAAACGTTGTTCGTGGGTTTATATTTTTCTTTCCTGGGAATTTAAAAACAGCAAATCAACTTCCGTTTCATGATTTTGATTGAAAATGGAATGGTAAAGTTGTAGATCGTGCGTATGTAAAAAAAAATTTGAGAACTGTGTATGAGAAATTGTATTTCAGAAATGTGTACGTGAAATTATTGCCTAGAACTGTGTATGAAAAATTGTATGGGAAATTTTTGACCATCCTAAAATTACGAATACAAAGTCCTTATGTGAATAAGTTAAACAACAACTACTTGCAAAATTATTCAATGCGAAAAGAAAAAAAAATAAACTCATAAGTCTTCCTGCAATTGTCATAAGTATGTCCTAAATTCTACATAAAGGTACAATTAAATATCTAATAGCCATCAATTTTGTAGATGCTAATTAAGTTATAGATTGGACATAGTGGTTGGGCAGTAAGACAAAAATCTTGTTTTCCTCTAACAACATTCCTATAAATACTATTTTTGGGATGTCAATGTTCATTACACTTGAATATTTAGTAAGCAGTCACTTTGTATTATCATCCACAACTTGCTTGCTTGAATCTCGTATAAGATACGTTGCTCAAAATGCATCATGAGTTCGTCAACTGGAAGCAACGACTCGTTCTATGTGACGACGCCTCAACCTGTACCCGGTTCTTCCCTATTTTTTCCCATCGTAATTGTTTTCAATGATGAGGAAGTGAACGCTCCAACAAACAGGAGAGCCATACTCCCTATTTCTTTTTCTGACCTAGATGAAGTTGCAAGCAAAAAACCGCACTCTCTGAACACTGTGCTCAATGGGGAAGGAGTTCATGGATCGGTACAAAGAGGACCCCGTTGGAGATGACTTGTTGGTGAACATTGCACCTCCGCAGGAGATTATTGTCATAAGCTCCGATAAATATGATGACGCAAGTGGGGGAGCTGGTTCGGACGTGGATGTCGACTGAGTTGGGCGGTAAATGCTAAAACTTGTGTAAAAAGTAATAAGTTGGTATGTTATTTTGTTTTGTTTGCCATCATGTTTTAGATGTTGTACTACAATTTCTGTTACAAACATTCAGCAGTAACTACACACTTTTGCCACGTATGTGTAGTAATATTCTGTAGACCGTGCGAACTGTCGTTAAACGACAGAGCAAAACTGTTGGGATGTGATGCGGTATTATGTGAAGAGATCCGTGTTTTAGTTGTGATTGTATACATGTCTTATAATTTGTGAAAACAATATTTATATGATTATGTCATTTTCCCCATACTGAATGAAGAAATGTGCAATACAGTTTGAATAACGCTTGTGTTCGCCAAACAACTGTTGTCATACATGCTGATATTTTGGTAAATCGCATGAATAGAACATTGATCTACACTTTTGTTTTAGTTAGATTTCGAAATAATGAAATTTGCGTAAAAAAAAGAAAGATAGTACGATCATGATAACATTATTTTCTGTCGATAATATACATGTTTTATCTGTCGGGGTCGATAATTTAAGTATCGGTATGTTACACATAACGACAGCATGGGAATCCGTAATTTGTATGTAAACACAACGACAATTAACGTTTGCAAATCAGAATGAAAATAAGTTCATAATATAACATCAGATTGTATACACATATGGTGACATCAAACATACAAATTCAATATACATGTCGACAAGAAGACTGTTCACTATGTTGACAAGGGGTTCGAACATATGCTCCGGTTATGACCAATTCCATCACAACGAGTGCATTTCCTGAGGCGTGTGGTGACCTCGAATCTGGATCGCTTACGTCTTGTGGGTGGTCTACCTGGAGGACGACGTACAACAGGTGACAAAATAGGAGTACCTATAATATCGTTCGGAACAACCCAGTCGACTTCCCTTCCAACAGGATATATTGCTTCGCTATAGACCCCCTCCAGTATTTCGATGTGTAATACGGAGAACATAGATCGTACAATGACCTACCTTCCAGGCAAGCAACACGAGTTGTATGACGACATGGCATATGATTTAATTGGAACTCACGACAGGTGCACGTGTTGTCCGTGAAGTCTACGATGTCCGTGTCGTTGGAGATCCCAACTTGTGTTAAGTTGTCTGTCAAGGCATGAGCTCGAAGTCGAGTACTAGCTTTCAATATTGTTCGTAACTCGCTCTCCAACCTCGATGTCAACAAGGTATTGCATGCGATTGCATTGCGTCGACGTTCATAAAACCACTTCTGCATAGTACTCCGAATGTGTTCGACCAAGCACGTGATTGGTAACGAACGGGCATGTCGCAACATTCAGTTCAGAGATTTCGCATTGTTGTTTGTCATAATATTATACCGTTGGCCGACGAATAGTCCTCGGGACCATAATAGAAAATCTGCTTGCTCCAAGTACTCGTACGACCTTCCACTTACCCTACGAAGCTGTCACATAAGTTGATGTGATCTAGGAGTCGAGTCCAATGAAGCCGAGCCCGGAACGAGAACCATTGATTATCGAACGAGGTCTGATGACGCGATCATGGGTAAAATGGGTAAATCAAGCAATGAGACTACTTGTGCAAGCAACGATGGATGACGTCTTGATCTACATGCATAAAGAGACAAGTTTCATGTTCGGGTCGAGGTCGAAAACCAATTGGATCAACACGATACAAGCGACCGAAGAAGGAGGTAAACTAGACTTCTAAGTGACCGCTTAGAAGAAATGGGTAAGCGGTCGCTCAGACACTTACCGAGAATTTCAGGCAGCAAAACTTCCTTCCATGCGACCGCTTAGAAAATTACTAAGCGACCGCTTAGTACAAATTTTGGGCGAATTTCCTATTTTTGGTGAAAATCCTAGTTTCCTTAAAATTCTAATTTTATTGCTGTTTTACTATGTTTGGGAGATTATGCACGAATTTTATAGGTTTTCTAGCATTAGTATAAATAATTTATTTCATCATTATTGTAAGGACCTTTCGACAAATTATCAATTAAAGTGAGACTATTTGCTTTCAATGTTGTTCTTCTTAGAACACCGCGAACTTATCAAGATCTTTTTGTGACGTTCAACATCGAGTGAAAATCACGAGTTTTGTAATCAAGAGGTATTTTAAGCTTCGTTCTCGATTGATTGTTTAGTTCAACGTTCTTGGTTGAATCTCTAAATTGGGTTATCTTTGAGCTTTCTTGGGATGGTCAATCTTGTTGCGGGGTTGCGTAGTGTTCGTTGCTACGTGGTTCTCATCAGTTGGTATCAGAGTTTGGCTCCAAAATAATCAAGGTTATATCTTTTATTGTTTTTGAGTCTTGTATTTTTCTTTCTTTCATTATTCTTCATGTTCTTGTGTCCAGTAAAATTCTTGAGTCTTTGATCCAAAAAATTCAAAAAGAAAAAAATTCAAAAGTTGTTTTTGGACTATTTAAAGGTCCGAATTAAGTTTCGTTTGTTTTGCTGGTTTTCTACTCAAATTCTCAAGAGTAAAAAAAAATAAAATTTCGAAAATAAAAAAAAATTATTGTTACGAGAATTTTCAGCATCATTAATTTTCAATTTTTGAGTAAAAAAAAAAAAAAAAAATACTTCAATTCAATTCCTACACTTTCTTACTTCTTGAATTCTTAGTTCCAAATTCATACTTGGTCCTTGTTGAGTCTTTCTTCATCCTTTTTCTTTTTTTTTTTCTATCAAATTCGTGATTAAACTCGATTGGACACATGGGATTACATCTGTGAGTTTACCTTGTTCTTTGAAGATACTGAGCGAAAACATTGAGTGGTAAAATGCCAGAGTGGTGAGATTAATAGAGGGTAAAACCCAATATTTGAGTAATACACGAGTGAATATTTGTGAGGTTAAAATTCTATAGAATTAGGATGTCAGATAAAGAAGGTTCAAATTCAATCTGGCAGTCGAATCAAATCAACATGGGAGACGATGTAATTAGGCGGTTTGAGAGGGTGCTTGGGGATGTAACTGAAAGGCTTGGTAGGTTAGAGGCGACGGGGTCGAATAGTCATAGGGGACACTTAAATGCAAGGAGACCGGGTAGGAGAGAGCCTAAGAGGGAGTGGCATGATGACTATGAGTATGGTAGTGATTTGGATGAGGATGCATCAATGGTAGGTGAAATGGGTAGGATGATGAATAGAGGTGTGGTATGTTTGAACAAAGGGTAGGAACAACTTCGGAGATGATGTCGATGAGAATATGGGTAACATTAAGATGTCAATTCCACCGTTTAAGGGAATGAGTGATCCAGAGGCTTATTTAGATTGAGAGAAAAATGTAGAGTTGATATTTGAGTGCCATAATTATTCGGAGGAAAAGAAGGTGAAAATAGCAATTTTTGAATTTGTTGATTATGCCATTATATGGTGGGATCAAGTGGTTACATCTAGGTGGAGGAATCGGGGACAAGCGGTTAGTACTTGGGATGAGTAGAAAACTATTATGCGGAAGAGATTCGTGCCTAGTCACTATTACAGGGAGTTGCATCAAAGATGGCAAGGATTGTATCATGGATCGAAAATTGTTGAGGACTATCATAAAAAGATGAAAATTTTGATGATCAGGGCGGATGTGGAGAAGGATCGGGAAGCCACCATGACTCGTTTCTTGAATGGGATGAACAGGAAAATTACTAATACTGTGGAATTGCAGCACTATGTGGAGATTGAAGATATGTTGCATGTGGCCATGAAGGTTGAAAAATAGTTGAAGAGGAAGGGGGTAGCTAGGCAACCATTGGGTACTTCGGGTTCTAATCCATATTGAAAATCGAGGTGGGATAACAAAGGAGATGAAGTTGTCTCGAGAGGAAGAATTGAAGTGCCAATGGGGAAAGATGAGAGTGCTAGCAGGACCGTACCAAAGGCAGAGTCATAACCAGCTAGAAATCGGGACATTCAGTGCTTCAAGTGCATGGGGAAAAGACACATCTCTTCTCAATGTCCAAACAAAAGGACAATGATCTTGCGCAATTGAGAGGTGGTGATTGACGGTGAAGATGAATTTGAAGGCATGCCGGAATTGGAGGAGATTACTGATCATGGAGACAAAGTAGAGTTTGGTGTTGGATGATAATTACTGATTACAAGACGAGCTCTCAACACTCAAATTAAGACAGATGACTTGGAGCAACAACGAGAAAACATATTCCATACACAATGTCACGTCAACAATAAAGTATGTAGTGTAATAATTGATGGAGGTAGTTGTACGAACGTAGCTAGCACAACATTTGTGGAAAAATTGGGATTAACACTATTACGATATCCTAGACTCTATATGTTACAATGGTTAAATGATTGTGGGGATATTAAGGTGAATAAGAGGGTGTTGATTGATCTTTCAATTGGTAGTTATCGGGATGAAATTATGTGTGATGTGGTACCTATGCATGCGGGGCATATTTTACTGGGTAGGCCATGGCAATATGATAGGAAAGTTATTCATGATGGGTACAAAAATCGGTATAGCTTCAGTAATGATGGGAGGTCCATTACCCTTGCGCCATTAACACCGGCACAAGTGTATAAAGACCAAATCAAATTGAAAAATGCGGAAGAAAAGAGAGTGAAAGAGCTGGAAAATGTTAGAGAAAATAGTGAGGTGGCTAGTAGAGAGAAAAAGAGAGTGGAGTCACATGAGGGAAAAGAAAAGGAGGTGTCTGAGAGGAGAGAAAAATCGAAAGTGAATTTCTTTGCAAAGGGGACTGAGTTGAGAAGAGCGGTAGAGGATAAAAGGCAAGTGATTTTGATAGTCTATGAGTCTTTCCTCAATTTTGAGGAGCCTAACCCACCACTCCCAAGTTTAGCGACATCTTTATTGCAGGAATTTGAAGATATGTTCCCGGAGACATGCCTAGTGGGTTACCACCCATTCGAGTCATTGAGCACCAGATTGACTTAGTTTCTGGAGCTGTTATTCCAAACCGACCAGCTTATCCAAGTAGTCCCGAGGAGACAAAGGAGCTTTAAAAGCAAGTGGAGGAGTTGATGAGTAAAGGGTATGTGCGGGAGAGTATGAGCCCATGCGCCGTCCTAGTGCTACTTGTGCCAAAGAAAGATGGAACTTGAAGATTGAGTGTAGATTACAGAGCCATTAACAATAACGGTAAAGTGTCGTCATCCTATTCCTAGGTTAGATGATATGTTGGATGAATTATATGGTGCTTGCATGTTTAGTAAAATCGATCTTAAAAGTGGATACCACCAAATTCGAATGAGGGAAGGTGATGAGTGGAAAACTGCATTTAAAACTAAATACAGCCTATATGAGTGGTTAGTAATGTCATTTGGACTCACTAATACACCAAACACTTTCATGCGATTGATGAATCATGTTTTACGCGCTTTTATAGGTAAATTTTTTGTTGTGTATTTTGATGACATCTTGATTTATAGCAAGGACCTAAATGAGCATGTAGAGCATTTTATGAGTGTACTTGTGGTCTTGAAAAGGGAACATCTTTATGGTAATTTTAAAAAGTGTACATTTTGCATGGAAAATGTTGTTTTCCTAGGATTTGTGGTGGGTGCTAATGGGGTAGAAGTGGATGAGGAGAAAATAAAGGCTATTAAAGAATGGCCAACACCTAAAAGGATAACTGAAGTTATGAGTTTTCATGGTTTAGCTAGTTTCTATAGGCGTTTTCTGAAAGATTTTAGCACAATCACCACATCACTCACAGAAATTGTTAAAAAGAGTGTGAGATTTCATTGGGGTGATGAACAAGAGCATGCATTCAATACAATTAAGGATAGGTTGTGTAAGACACCAGTTTTAGTACTCCCTAACTTTGATAAAGCTTTTGAGATTGAGTGTGATGCATCAGGAATAGGTATTGGAGCAGTTTTAATGCAAGATAAACGGCCTATAGCTTATTTCAGTGAAAAGCTAAGTGGGGCAGCCCTCAATTACCCCACATATGATAAAGAACTATATTCACTTGTTGAGCCTTGGAGACATGGCAGCACTACTTGTGGCCTAAAGAGTTTGTAATACACACGAACCATGAATCATTAAAACAGTTGCGGGGTCAAGGTAAGTTGAACAAAAGGCATGCAAGATGGATGGAGTTTGTGGAAACATTCCCTTATGTCATCCGGTACAAGCAAGATAAGGAAAATGTGGTGGCGAATACATTGTCTCGAAGGTATGCGCTATTAACTTCTCTTGGTTCTAAATTACTTGGTTTTGAACATATGAAGGACATGTATGCTAATGATTTAGATTCTTCAGATATTTATTCATCATGTAGTAAATGTGCTATAGATAAATTCTTTAAGTATGATGGATATTTGTTCGAAAAAATAGGTTGTGTGTTTCTAATTGTTCAATGCGTGAAGTATTAGTTAAGGAAGCACATAGTGGTGGATTGATGGGTCATTTTGGAGTGAAAAAGACTCTAGATATGTTAGGGGAACATTTTTATTGGCCTAGGATAAAAAGTGATGTTGAAAGGGTATGTAGTCGATGTATAACTTGTAAGCAGGCTAAATCTAAAGTTTTACCTCAAGGTTTATACACATTGTTACCTACACCTAGTGAACCTTAGGTTGATATTTCGATGGATTTTGTTTTGGGTTTACCTAGGACTAAGAAGGGACGAGATTCAATTTTTGTGGTGGTAGATAGGTTTAGTAAGATGACACACTTCATTGCATGTCATAAAATCGATGATGCCACTAACATAGCAGAATTATTTTTTAAGGAGATTGTGCGTTTACATGGGGTACCTAGGACTATAGTGTCAGATCGGGATGATAAGTTCCTAAGTCATTTTAGGCGGGTTTTGTGGGGTAAGTTAGGCACTCAGCTTATGTATTCAACAACTTGTCACCCACAAACTGATGGTCAAACTGAGGTAGTGAATAGGACCATGACACAACTTTTACTCACTGGGGTTAATAAGAATTTGAAGAGTTGGAAGAAGTGTTTACCTTTCACAGAGTTTGCATATAATAGGGCCATGCATTCTACTACTTACTTTTCACCATTTGAAATTGTTTATGGTTTTAATCCACTAACACCTTTGGATTTAATACCTTTACCTGTGACTGAACGAGGTAACTTAGATGGTACAAGAAAGGCCGAGTTGGTGAAGTCACTTCATGAAAAGGTAAGATTGCAAATTGAGAAGAAAAACAAACACTTCGCATCACAAGCATACAAGGGTTGATGGAGCGTGATATTTGAACCTGGAGATTGGGTCTGGGTACATTCAGAAATGAACGTTTTCCAGAGCAGAGGAAATCAAAGTTGCAGCCACGAGGGGATGGTCCATTTCAGGTTTTGGAAAAAGTCAACGACAACGCATATAAATTGGATCTTCCAGGTGAGTCTAATGTTTCAGCAACTTTTAATGTGTCTCATCTATCTCTTTACGATGTAGGTGCAGATTCGAGGTCGAATCATTTTAAAGAGGGAGGGGATGATGTGATCCAGGAGTCGAGTCCGATGAAGCATAGCTCGGAACGAGACCCATTGATTATCGAAGGAGGTCCGATAACGCGATCAAGGGCAAAATGGATAAATCAAGCAATGGGACTACTTGTGCAAGCAACGATGGATGACGTCGTGATCTATACGTATAAAGAGACAAGTTTCATGTTGGGGTCGAGGTCCGAAACCAATTGGATCAACACGATACAAGTGACCGAAGAAAGAGGCAAACCAGACTTCTAAGCGACCGCTTAGAAGAAATGGGCAAGCGGTCGCTCAAACACTTACCGAGAATTTCAGGCAGCAAAACTTCCTTCGAAGCGACTGTTTGGAAAATAACTAAGCAACCGCTTAGTACAAATTTTGGGCGAATTTCCTATTTTTGGTGAGAATCCCAGTTTCCTTAAAATTCTAATTTTATTGATATTTTTACTATGTTTGGGAGATTATGCACGAATTTTATAGGTTTTCTAGCATTAGTATAAATAGTTTATTTCATCATTATTGTAAGGACCTCTTGACAAATTCTCAATTAAAGTGAGGTTATTTGCTTTCAATCTTGTTCTTCTTAGAACACCGCGGACTTATCAAGATCTTCTTCTGACGTTCAACATCGAGTGAAAATCACAAGTTTTGTAATCAAGAAGTCTTTCAAGCTTCATTCTTGATCGGTTGCTTAGTTCAACGTTCTTGGTTGAATCTCTAAATCTGGTTATCTTTGGGCTTTCTTGGGATCGTCAATCTTGTTGCGGGGTTGCGTAGTGTTCGTTGCTACGTGGTTCTCATCATAAGTCTTTCGAACTTCTCTACCCGATAAGTTGTGGTTGCTCATTTGAATAGAAAGATTGAACTGACGTTGTTGTACTGCTGTATTAAGTTCTTTTCCGTATGTCATGTACAAAAACCATGGTGAGACAATGGAAATAGATCCGTGTTTGCTTTTTCAATACTGTTTTTCCTATCCGACACAAACACGAGTTCATCTGAATCGCCTATAAGATCTTTCAAGTTTGACAAAAACTAATTCCACAAAGTATTTGTTTCGGCATCTATGATCCCCCATGCCAAGAGATAAATCTGTTTGTTTGCATCTTGGGCAGTTGCCAGTAGAAGTGTACCTTTGTATGGACCTTTCAAGTGACTACCATCAACACAAATTACGCGCTTCAAGTACTGCATGTAGGCACGTATGCTTGCGCCGAATGCGAGAAAGAAATAATGTAACCTATTACGAGAATCAATTTGGATGTGGGTTACCGTTCCTGGGTTACTCTCTCCTAGGACGTGGCAGTACAAAGCTAATTTGTGAAAACTATCCCTGGTGTACCATGTAGCTTCAGTAAAGCGGCCACCTTTCTCCTACAAGCTTTGCTGTAACTGATTTTGACACCGAGCTCACGTTCCATGTCAAGTGAAATAGCGGTAGGATCATACTTAACGTATATATTTTCCAATTTTCCCAAAACCAGCTTGACAATTACAGAACTAGTGGCATGGCAGTATGCATTACGATGAATGTCCACGGAACAAGTGTGCTAGTTGTTGAATCTACGGATCTTGAAGATTACAGACTGCTTCACAGACAAAGAACTTAGTATCTACTTGTAATTCTCGTTTGCGCATACAACAATTAACATTTTCCTACTTGACCTGTTGACCCGAAACTGAAACTTGTCTTTCAATGCGAGTACACGAATTGTCAAGTACAATTCTTTCTTGCTGAAGAATATTTTCCCATCCGCGAGATCCGATGTATTCACAATTGTCATCCATTCATGTCTATCCGAAGTCCCAGAATTTGATAACATTAGCTCGTGAACTTCATTAAGGTTAGCAACTTCATAACCATGTACCAGGTTGTCCAAATTCTCATCTAATGGTGTATCCCCAATATAAAAAAAATGGCAATTCGGGCGCATCGTAATTTGAGACACTATGCCGATGATTGAGGTCCTCATGTTGTTCGTTATGGTGAACATCCGCTACCCTAAACGAACGATCCTGCCAATTGGTATCCCTCTCCTGTGGCAACTGTTGGGGCCTCATTTTCCAAAACAGTAACGCATATGGCAATTTCATTATCAGCTGATATATACCAATTTAAGTCTTCATCTTCGCGTATTTCGGCCGGAGGTATGTTCATGTTCAGGACTTTGAACTTCAATTCTATTTCAGTGTGGTGATCAATAATACTAAGTTTTTCCTTCAATTGTAAAACAAGACCGGCTACAGTAGTCAGCACTAAAACAAAAGTGGTTTTGTCCCATTTCCACTTCCATTCGTTGTCCACATGAACAAACTTTCCCCCATAAAACACGATGAATCTCAAATAATTACTCATGCCTGAACAAAAGGGATTGCAACTATAAGAAGTCTGCACAACCAATATATCGACATTTAATACCATCAAAGTAGAACTTTCGAACGGCAAAATCCAAATTTGAGCAAAACAACTTATCAAATTATCAACAGTTTTCAAGTGTCGAATTCAACAGTTTAATTTTTTGTCCCGTCGGTTTCTAAATGTCGAGTTCGACAGTTTACATGTCTACACCGACGATTTCAAATGAACCGTTCTTCTGTATTGTAGGAACTGACGGAAATGATTAAAAACATGTATTTGGTTTTTGGGAATAAATTAATGAAGACATTAATGATGATAATAATTTGAGGAATTTAATTCACAACCACAACATTCCAACATCTCCCCAAATAAATAACTCAATACTTCATTAAATATGAAATCCTTCCCAATTTGTAAGGAATATTGGTATATTTACCCTTCAACAAATTTCAAAAACCAAACAAATCAATGAAAAATGGTTCCAAAAATTTCAAATTTATATGTCCATGTTGTATTTAACCTTTAAAAATAGTAAGCTATAAGAATCCAAGTATAAAGAATTTGTAATATCTAACCTCTCAAATTGGATGATGAATCTTTATATAATGTGTTCTTGTTAAAGGAATGAAGAAGATGGGTGAGGAGTTAGGGTTTTTTTTAATGGAATAAGCTAGTGTTAATGAAAAAGATGGGTGAGAATTTAGAAGACCTGTTTGTTTATGTTATTTCTTCCAAAAAAATTTTTTTTGGTTTATACAAAAACTACATATTTGTGAATATAATATACATATATATTAGTTTAAAATATAGATATTTAATCATCACATCAACCCCATTAATGACATTCAAATCATGCAATAAATGCTCAAAAAATGTGTTTGCTAGGGTAATTAGGACCTTTCACAACAAAAAAGTGACATTTTTGAACAAGTTTAGTGAAAATGAAATTTTTTTGTGGATTTTAAATTTTTGTGACATTTATGAAAATTTCCCTTCAACTAATTAGGCTAAGAATAGAAATAAAGCATTGCCCCCATAATTTAGCACCAATTTACTTATTGCCCATGTTTGATTCCCATTTGTTTTTTCAAAATTCATTTTTCTTTCTCTTATTTTCAACCACACATTCTTTATTAAAATAAAATTACATGCAAAAAAAAAAAAATTCATTCTTTTTTAACCACGCATTTTCCATCAATATACTATTCCAAAATGCATTCTTTAAAAAAATGTGGACCAAACACAAATGTATTGAGCTATTTGTGTACTTCTCTTGACATTTTTTTCTTGACAGATTGATGATGTGTAAGTGTTATAATGATTGGAATATATGTGTGAGATATGAAAGGTGATATGAAATTGTGTCAAGTGTAAATTCAATATACCAAAGTATAAATTATGATGTACATATATCAAGATTGGATTTGGTTATAGAAGAATGATATTTAGCCTCAATTTGCCCTTTATTTTTCTCAAAACTCATTTTTAAAAATTTATTTTTTTAATAACACAATCTTTCATAAAATAAATTTATACGTAAATTAAAAAAATTTCTTTATTTTTAACTACATATTTTTTTTAAAAAAAAAATTCATTATTCCAAAATATATTTTCTCCAAAAAAAGTTAAAATATGAGGCCCAAATAGGTATCATTAGTGGTAGAAATAAATTTAGATGATAGCATTTAAACCTCGTTTGGTATAGATTAAAATTTGATTTTAATCTTGAGTCAAAATTAATAATTAATTTAGGCCCTGTTTGACAACCATTATAATGAAAACTTTGGGTAAAATGAATTTTGGAATAGTAGTTTTTAGGAGAATGTGTTGTTAAAAAAGAAAGATTTTTTTATTATTTATGTGTAATATTATTTTATTGAAAATTGTGTGGTTAAAAAGAAAAGAGAGAAAAATGTATTATAAAATTTTAATGAGAAACAAACAAGGGCTTAATAATATTTTTAGCCCTAGTTTGGTTGAAATTAAAATTTAGATTTTAATCTAAATCAAAGTCAACAATTAATTTTAACCACATATTTTATAGGATCTACAACTTTTTCACTACACATTTTATCAAATTTTATTAAAATCTACTAAAAAACTGATATTAATCCCTACGAAATAGGGGCTTAATGAATTCATAATTTTTCAATCACACATTTTATCAAAATTTACTAAATGTTTGACTTTAATCTATACCAAACATGAGCTTAATAAGTTCAATTAAATATGTTATATGTTATTAAATTTAAATGAATAATACTATTATTTGTAAGTCGTGCTTATATATCAAGAGTTTCGTACTAGGGCTGTCCAAGCCTATAAACATTATTTAATTTGGAATTTTATATTGGAAAAATTACATAACTACAAAAATTTCAAGATAAATTTTCAAAAATAACAAACTTGTGGTTCTCTTCTTTTTTGAAATAAATAAATAAATAATCAACTGGTCACATTTTGTGATACCTAATAGAAGTTTGTGACCTATAATTTAATTAATCAATCACGGTCACACAATTTATGGTCATAATCATATATCAGTCACAAATCGCACAGAGTCACAATAAAAAACACAAATTGCGATTCACAATTATAAATTTAGCAAATCATACATTATTCAGGTCACATATTATTTATTAATAATAAATTAACCTTTATCGATAACAATACCTAAATAATGGTCACAAACGCTCTTCATCCCATCCCCGTTCAACTTCACTCCACCTCTACTAGCAACATCCAAATGTTGTTGCCACCTCACCACCATCTCTATCACCACTACTGCACTTGCACCAATACCCATTTCCACCACCTCATCTGTTCCACCTTCATCTCAACCTCCACCTCCAAGCAACCTCACAAACATGCAAAACCAAATATACATCAACACCACTACCATTTGCACCAACAACTGACTCTACCACACTACCACCACCTCAAATCCACAATCACGACTGCAACCTACTAGAGCCGGCCCTGATATTTTAGGGTCTTATGCCAATTTCAAATATATATTCAAAATTACAAAAAAAAAATAATTTAAAATTTTCGAATGTCTAAATTAAATTTGCTCTTCTAGAATATTTTGATAGAAAGTCATAAATTATACTATTATAATCAATCTGTTGTAGAACTTCTTTTTCAATAGATACCATAGCCAACCCATTCAATCTTTCATTTTCAAATTCTTCATTAATCAAATCTTTCATCGGACTTTCTCTTTTATTATTAATATTACTACCAAGAAACTTGTACATAGCTCTTACTTGAGATTGAATAAATTCTTCAATTTTTTTTTTCTTTTTTCTTTTTCATGTCCAGACAAATACTTTCTAGTAGACATATTAAAGCAATACAAAAATAAATTATTACAAGATTAAACTTTAAAATAGTTGAGGAACGATAGAACCTGGTAACTACAATTTCAGCAATGTTGAAAAATGTGGACTGTGATTACAAAGCAAAAATAATTGTCAGAAGATAAATTTATAATAACATATTTAAGTCATGGGAAATTATAAAATTAAACAACTTTAAGCAATGGGAAATTATAAAATTAAAGACAACAACTTTAATAAACTAAAGAGTAAAGAGACTAAGGCAGCTACTTGGCACAGAGAGAGAGAGAGAGAGGGAGAGAGAGAAAATTGAAAATGTAATTGCGGTGCACAGGTGGTGTCGAGACGGCTACTTGAAAAAGCTTCTCCTCAACCTGTCAACCATAAAGCACGTGTAAAACAGTAAATGAAAAATTTATTCAGTCCAGTAAACAGTAAAAACACCAAGAACTGATACTAAATCGTCATAGAATGCAATCGAATTGGATTATTGGAACTAGAACAGTAGAACTACAGAAGAAGAGAGAAGATAAGTAGAAGAAGAGGGAGAGAAAAGAGATGAGACATACAGAGACGAGAAAGAAAGAGAAGAGGCGAGAGAAACTATCAAACTAGTTTGGAAGATGAGTCGATGACTGGTGTGTTTGCAGATGACTCGTGTTTGGAGGTAGAAGATGACTGGAGTGGAATTTGAGGAGATAGAAGACTTTTTATTTGGTTCAAGAAAAAGGAAATGAGTGTTTGGAAGATAAATGGTCTAATTAATTATAAAGAGTGAAAGTTTTGGTTGTGATATATTTATGTAATAAATAAATAAAAGTTTTATGTAATTTATATGCGCTTTTTTTTTTTTTTATAGATTTTTGTATTTTAATTTTTATTAATTTCTTGTGTTAGTACAAATATAAATTTTTTTAACCAGCCAATTAATCTTACAGAATTCGGGGCCCCTTGTCAAAGCGGTGCCTTAGGCGATCGCCTACCCCGCCTATACTCAGGGCCACCATTGCAACCTACATCCATCCATGCACAATAAGGCCACCCAAATATGCAAAGTTAAGGCTAACCACCACCTATACACCCTTCCACAAGTAGTAGAAGACTTGAATCAACAAATTTAGGGTTGATCCATAAAGATGATGAAGATGTAGAGCTAAAAAGGGATGACAAAGTAGATCTTAAGTGGTGCTAGTGATGCCAAACTGGGTAGGTTTTGTTGGAAAAATAGTTTAAAATTAGTGAAATGGGTCAACTTCGAGCCCAATTTCAGTAGGACCCGTGCCTTAATTTTAACGGGACCTAGCTTATTCACAATCTACTCTGCGAGGTAATTAACGTGATATATTTATTTATCGAAAGCCGTTTAGAATTAAATGAAATATTTAATATCAAAGTAACCCACTTGAAACTAGAAACTAGTGAAGAATTCGATGTATTGAAAGTAACCCACTTTGGAGTGGTTTATATGGTGCAAGTTTGGCAATTGGGTTTGGGTCCCAAGGGGTACCAATAGTCTTTGGAAGGGGGAAGACATATATCCTATCGGGTTCGGTCCTAAGCCCCCACACGCGCGCCACCGCCCCCGTCCGATGTACACACAGCCTTACACATTCACACTCTCCATGTGAGGGAGGTGTCAACGATTGTGTACGTTGGAGATATACATGTAGCTTAGTCCTTACAAAACTTATGACATTTGATAAGTGCGTTTTACACACTTATTTAGGTCACAAAACATGGTTAATTGTGAACGTATATGTTGAAATATGGCTTAATTCGGTACAATTTGTGTTTGTAGGGTTATATTGATGGATGAAACAAAAGTATGCGAAAACAAGCGAAAAAGGACTAAAACGGAAGAGAATGAAAGTTCAAGGACCAAATTACAACTTTCTAAAAGTTATCCGGAAGATCGAATCGAGCATGGAAATGGACTAAGTACAAATTGGTGAAGTCATGGGACGATTGAAGAAAGAAAAAGAAGAAGTGAAACCAAGATGGGATATAATAAAATTGGGGGACCAAAACGAAGAACTTTTGAAGTTCTTCCTTCCAAGCGGTCGCTTGGAATAAATCCCAAGCGATCGCCCAAGCTACTCCAGGGAATCCATAGGGCGAAATATTAAAGCCAAGCGGTCGCATGGCATGTTTTTGGTGCGAAATTTCTGGTTTCCTTATTTCCTTCAACCAATTATGGAAACATATCTAAGACTCCTATGTAACCCTAATTACGATAAGAAACGAGGGCTACGCATATTTTGACACATTGGAGAGCAAGAAGAAGGTGAAGAACGAGAAGATTACTTCAAAATTCAAGATTTACCCCTAGAATTGAAAGGGTGGTGTCTTCTTCAATTGAAATTATTTGTTTTATCATACTAGGCTAGATTTTATTGTGTTACGTGAACGATGAACCATGTGATGTGATATTTCAATTTCTACTTTTATATTTTTGACATTAAAATGCGTTTTGGATTGATGAATGATTTATATACATTAAATTGAGTCTACAATTATTATGCATGTGATTGTATGATTTGTGGTGATCTATTTCATCTATTCGAAAGAGGAGAAATAGATTAGATAGGGTATAAATCATCATAGGGTCCGATAGGGGATAGAGATATACCGCTATACTTTACGTGAATCTCTAAGTGTTCATAGATATTCATGCATTTTTATATATTTACTCTCGTAACAGAGATATAGTCGGTGTCGTATGTGAAAATAGGTTCAAGTTTAATCGAAAGAGAGTCTTGAATAAAATAGGAACATTGATTCGTTATATTCAAACGTGTTGTCAAATTGTAGAACTATGGTTGAAATAGATCGTTGCATGGGGATTCGCGAACCTAGTATGCCTTTTATTCGATTGTTATCTCAACTTTGCATTTAGCTATATCATTGCACGTAGTGGAAATTGCATTTACTTAGTTAATTCATTCACTTTTGCATAAGTATCTTACTTAGTTTAGTTGCAATTTAGTTACAAAAACTCAAAACACGTATTTTGTTTTGTTTAAGGTCGAAATAAGTATAGTCAAACTATTAAATCTATGTGGGAACGATACTTGGACTTAAAAATCCACTTTATTATTTGAAACGAACCGTATACTTGCGGTAATATAAGTCGAACACATTTTCGCGTGTCAAATTTTTGGCGCCGTTGCGGAGGATTTAATTTAGTTTGATTTTATTTACTTTGACACTAATTTGAACTTTTTAATTAATATTCTGTTATTTAGTATTTTTGAGGTTTTTTTTGTCAGTTATCTAACTGCCACTATTCTCTCTCTCTCCCTCTCTCTCTCTCTCTCAGGTATTACATGCGAAGATCGATTGACGGCGAGTTGATTCTAACTGATCCAGAGATCGAGAGAACCTTTTATCATAGACAAAGGGAAGCAGCAGCAACACAAGAAACATATAAGAAAGAGCTAGCACCAATGGCAAATCAACAACTCAATCCAGCACCTCTAGCGAATGCAGAGGCAGAAGATGAAGGAAATATGCTACTGAGAGATTTCATGGCACCATTGTCGTCTAAAGCCAATCTAGCATTGTCTATCCACCTTTTGAACTTCCAGTTGAAGACAAATGTCATCCAACTCTTCCAAAATGGGCATCAATTTCACGGGATGGCTACTGAAAATCCACATACACACATATCTAGATTCTTGGATATGTGTCAACACTTCAGGTATCAAGGAATTTCAAATGACGCTATCAGACTGAGGTTATTTCCACACACCTTACGGAATAAAGTGTTAGAATGGCTGGATTCACTTCCTGTTGCAATCATAACCACTTAGAATGAGCTAGCTCACAAGTTTTGCACAAAGGTTCTTCTCACCGGCCAAGGTAGCACAGTTGAGACTTGCTATATCAATATTTGCGCAAAATTACCCCGAGTCCTTCGATGAGGTCTGGAACAGTTTAAAAATAAGCTACGGAAGTGTCCTCAACAGGTTTTGACAAGAAAGCCCAGATTCAATTTTTCTATACAGGAATGCTTTCATTTGTCAGAAGCATGGTAGACTCTTCATCCAATGACTCATTAACCACAAGAACTGTTGACGAAGCATGGGAATTGTTTGAAAGGATGGCAGATACTTCAGCAATGTGGTCGTCCGAGCGGGTAGCTCAAAAGAAATCAGTGGGTATCTATGAAGTTGACACCAATTCGACCTTATCTGCTAAAATTGATTCCTTATTTCACAAGGTAGAAAGCATATCTCATTCTGCAAATGCAACACAAGCAAGAAAACAGAATTGTGAAGAGTGTGGGGTAGAACACAGTACAAAGGAATGTTCAATGCTTTCACAAAGAGTAGAACATGCAGATTATGTACAGTGGGGTCAACGCCAACAGAACAACCCTAACTCTGAAACCTACAATCCTGGGTGGAGAAATCATCAAAATTTCTCTTGGAGAGGAGATTAAAATAAAGATTGGAAAGGAGACCAAAACAAGTTCCAAAATCAGAATAAACCTCAGGGGCAGTTTCAACAGGAGAAGAAGATCCAGCTGGACGAAATGTTTGCAAAATTTATGGAGAAGACTGATAAGTATATGGAGAAGACAGAAACATCTCTCGAAAATCAAGGTGTAGCAATCAAGAACCTTGAAACTCAGGTAGGACAGATAGCACTTGCAGTGAATGGAAGAGTACCAGGTACCTTGCCAAGCAATACTGAGGTAAAATAGGAACATTGATTCGTCATAATTCAAACATGTTGTCAAATTGTAGAACTAGGGTTGAAATATATCGTTGCATGGGGATTCGCAAACATAGTACGCATTTTATTCGATTGTTATCTCAACTTTACATTTAGCTATATTATTGCACATAGTAGAAATTGCATTTACTTAGTTAATTCATTCACTTTTGTATAAATAACTTACTTATTTTAGTTACAATTTAATTACAAAAACTCAAAACACGTATTTTATTTCGGTTAAGGTTGAAATAAATATAGTCAAACTATTAAATCTCTGTGGGAACGATACTTGGACTTAAAAATTCACTTTGTTACTTGAAACGAACCGTATACTTGCGGTACTATAAGTCGAATACATTTTCGCGTGTCAACATCTTATTTAGACTTCAAACCCTAGATTTAAAGGTGATTGTCATCGTAAAAGTTATCTAAAAAACTAATGGTAACAACTTTTGGTGCATTACAATGACAATCATCAAAAAATTATATGACTTCAAAAATTATAACTGATCGATAACTCCTTTATTTATATTTGGAAAATTGCCTCCAACCCTAGATTTAATGTTTCAAATTAAAAAATTAGATCTTAATTAATTTTTAGCATGAAAACTTAAATGTACTCTATTACCATAGCCACTCCACATATCTATAGACTTCATTCTCTCTTCCCCTAAAAAAAGGAGAGCTATATCCCGTCCCTTCTATATATGTTTATAACTACTATGTGGTTATCACCCCCAACATGCACCCTATCCCCACCCCATTGCAGACATTTTTCTTGCAGCATGACTCTCTCTACGAATACAAGAAGAATTTTCTCTCTCTATTAAGGTTAGATTTGTTATAGCGTTTTGCTATGATTATTCTGAAAAAATAAAAGCTCCTTATATTTTGCCATAATATTGCTTCGATCAATTGTTTATACAACTAATTGAACGACTTTATGAGTGGCGAAAGGGTTGTCACATGGTCGGGGAAAGATGAAGCTGCAAATGAAGCTCATGCAACGGCGATGGCGCTGTAGTGGTAGTGACATTGCTAGGACCACCGTAGATCTAGAGGTAGCTTGGTGGTGCGATGGTCGGCGATTGAATCTAGTTGCCATGTTATACACATGACCTACCGCCAACAAAATCACTTCCCAAACACAACCTATGAATGTACCTTATCACTTTTACAAGCCTCATAGTGAAGGGCTTGTTGACCCCAAAAAATGTTGCCAACAGAATCCTAACTTCATTCCCTTCACGTGAACATCACCTGCACACGTAGCACCCCGTTAAGAGGCAAAGGCTGCCGACCAAGAAAAAGGTTTGAGGACCGTTTGCACTCCGACGGTCAAGTCAACGGCCGAACTAAAATATGAAGAGAGTGCAAGAGATGGGGGAGAGGAGATTTAGTTAGGTTTAGAATTGCTTACCTTTGATTGTCAATGAATCCATACTTATAGAGATGAAAATGTAGATGAGCCAAGTGATTAATGGATCAAGCCTAGGCCCATAGGACTTCATTCTTGAGGAGCCTCGATTGTACCTCTTTAGGCACCTCGATTGGACCTCTAGGGAGCCTCGGTTAGGCACTTAAGATACCTCGGTTAGTCACTTAGGAGACCTCGGTTAGTCACTTAGGAGACCTCGGTAAGGCACTTTGAGAGACCTCGGCTAGGCTTCTTAGGAGCCTCGGTTTATACCTTTGTAGGCACTTCGCTTGGAGACCTTGGTTAGGCACTTTGGCTGGCCTTTTGGGACCTCGATTAGACATCTTAAAACACCTCAGCTAGGCACTTCGGCTAGCCTTTTGGGACCTCGATTAGGCACCTTAGGGACCGGCTAGGCATCTTAAGGCATCTCGGCTAGGCACTTCGACTAGCCTTTTGGGACCTCGGTTAGGTGTCTTGAGGCATCTCGGCTAGGTACTTCGGCTAGCCTTTTGGGACCTCGATTAGGTATCTTGAGGCACCTCGACTAGGCACTTCGGCTAGCCTTTTGGGATCTCGGTTAGGCGCCTTAGGGGCCTCGGCTAGGCACTTCGACTAGCCTTTTGGGACTTCGGCTAGGCACCTTAGGGACCTTGGCTAGACACCTTGACGTGGCTGGCACTTGGGTTTATGTTGACCTTGGTCAAACTTTAGCATCTTCTTTGACGGACTTTCACGTGGGTTGCCACGTGGGGCTCTTTTAGAGGTTCCATTTTAATGGGACAACAGGGCTCAAAAGGCACCAAGAAGATACATGCTTAATAGGTTGTGAAGCAATAGCTTACTAAATCATTGTTCAAATAATCTACGAGAATCAAGACCTGATCTTATTAGTGGTTGAAATTGAGCATGGAAATATTTTCCTAAGGAAAAAGCTCCTTGTCCCAGATTTAGGACGGGCGCTAAATCGCAAAACATGTCCCAAAGCCGGGACAGGTAACACAGTTGTTTTCCTAATTATATTTAGTTTAGAGTGCCATTTTTAATTTCTTTCTATTGTTCTCTTTTCATTGGTTCTGTGTAGCGGCAAGAGGTACATGTGGTGGGTGGTGAATTTGAGGTGGTAGCAAAAATTTTGGGGCTGCCGATGGTGATGCAGTGAGGTGAGTGAGATGAAAACTAATTGTGACCAGTTAATTCGATAAGTTATGATTAAATATGTAATTGTGACCCACAAATTATCTTTTTCATTGTTACCTAGTGTGACTTGTATGTCAGTATGATCTTAAATTGTATTATTATGATCGTGACTTATTTAATTAAATTACATGTCACAAAATTATATTAGAAGTCACAGAATGGACCACCAAAATTTTGAATTTTTTCATAAATTTCTTATTTTTTAATTTGTATTTGGAAACATTAGTAGTTATATATATTTTTCCTTTTTATTTCCTGACTATAGATAGTGTGCTCGTTACATTGGTCAAACAAAGTAAATTTGATAACAATCTAGAATTAAAAATCTTTGTTGTCACATCCAAAGTCCAAAAAAGTATTAGGTTTTGCTATGTGTACACTGAGGTGTCGACCCCAATATACAAATAGCAAAACCCAAAAGTAATTGCGTATCAATCACCCTATATTTATTGAATCAACTTGTTTTAGCTGGAAAATTTTAATCCCATTTTTTATTAAAAATGCATTTTGGAATAATAGTTTGATGAATAATGTGTGATTAAAAAATTAGAAAAAAAAATTCAATTTATATGTAATATTATTTTATTGAAGAATATGTAGTTGAAAAAAAGATGGAAAAATATATTTTGAAAATAATAGGGATCAAACATAAAGTTTATCTATTAGTAGTAATTTTTAAAAATTAAATCTAGTATGTTTGAGTAAATTGTAATGGTAAAAATTACTGCAGTTGAATTACGTACTCAATTGTTTACAGATGCAATCATATTCACTCCTATAAGAAATTTCATAGCTATACACACAAAAACACCGAGTAAGAATGCACAATGACACAACGAAAGATTACAAAGTCACTATTAGAACAAAATGCAGTCGACGCTGTAGAAGAAAATTAGATTTAGGTAAGATCATCCTCCTCTAGCTCTTTAGCCTTCAATGCTTCCTTAACTCTCAGTAGAAGAGTCGTCTTCCACGCATCCTAAGAGCAAAGTACAAGGGGAAGAAAAAAGGTAAGTAATATAATGTTACTACACAAAAAGGAAAAAAATGGACATAGATGGGATGGTAATAAAAGATTCAAATTAGAACTGATCAATTAAGTCAGCTCAATTATCAAGTTCTTCGATACAAAATCAAACAGAGTTCTCCCATTATCTGCCGGGTCTATGCACCAGTAACAAAGTATAATCACTCATCCATACTATCCACTTGCGAGACTAATATTGATCGCCAAACAGTTACAAATTTCTATAGATCTTAGTTGCTTTCTTGAACCTCTTGGTGGCATGCATTTCAAGAATACCAACTTACTCGAAAGCAGGTATTTCATAAGCTCCAATTTCTTCCAGCAAAATAATAACACGGTAAGAGGTGATAGTATCGGGAGTGAGTCTTTATCGCTATGGATAAACCATACTGAGCATCGAAAGGTGTGCATAGACCATAGAAAAATCATATTTGAGAATGGTAATGAAGTCAGCCTTTTCTTTTCTCTTCCTTCTATTTCGTGCACCCTTCCCTCAAAAGATAATAAAAATCTAACAAGGAAAACTATGACTGCAATTCAAAGAGAGTAATGATTTCTAGTTCAAGAGAAATTTAAAACCCATGAAGATCTTTTAAGATTGTGGGTCATTCAATAAGAATGGAGAAATAAGAAACAAATTGATTTTCGAGGTTTGTAACTAACAGAGTACAAAAAAAAATGGTCGTTTCACTTTTAATATACAGCCTAGATTAAGCCATTCACCCAATGCTTCACATTGAAGTCAATTGAATTACATGTCAATGAAAATATGCCTCTGTTGGTTTCACAATTTCGCCATGTATTAAGAAGTCAATTTCAAAAAAAAAAAAATAATAATAATAATAATAATAAATTAAATGGCATAGCTCAATTACCAGTTGGGTCATGCTATCAAATTCCTTGATGGCATCTGCGAACTTGGCAACATCTTCCTCATCAACTGCAGCAGCTAGATCCTGTGATCAGCACACATATAAAGGTAAAAGGTACAATTTATAATGTTAACAGCTGTTGTTTTTGAAGGTACCAAAAAGCGAGGATACACGAACATTATCAAAAACCATATAAAAACTAAAAGATAAAAGATTGCAAACTTGATCGATAGCAATAAAATAGAAAGCAAGAATAAAATGACATCTGAAGTACATACAAAATGAAAAGTTTATTTGTTATAACTTGATAGACATTCTCGTCGAGATGGAAGATACAAAGGGAAAAAAGATAAGAAAATCGCCAAAGTAAAAGATATATTTGTGAACTACAACATACCGCAAGCAATTTGTACTCCCGTGTTCCTGAAAAGGTTGGATCCAATTCCTTCAAAATGAAATGTACATGCATATCCTCAGAACTTATATCAAGAATGGTATAGCATTCCATATATGGACAAAAACAGCAGTAATACCTCATATCGCTCGAGCGCATTGTTGATTGCAACAACATCACTCTTACAGAGTTGGCAAATGCCCGCGTTAAGAAGATGACCTTTAACTCCATACTTCAACAAGTTATTATTGAGTGATTGCCGTGCTATCTCTTCATGTATCTCAACCGCTTTCTGATATCTGAAGAAATGTTGACAATTATTTATTTTAGTATACTTCCAAACTTCTTCTGACATAATACATAACGCACTGACGTAAATTCAACTTAATAGCTTCAGATTAGACAAGCATTTTTCTAATAAACATTTGGGATTCTTTTCCTCTGCTTGTTTAACCAACGAAAGATAGTCATACTTATGTATGCTTATATGTAATGGCACATGCAATAATATTTTCCTTTAAGTTTACAAAGCCCCTGTTTGAGCCTCATTCTTCAAAAACTCATTTTTTTTTCTTAAAGTCATTCTCAACCATATATTTTTCTAATAAAATAACTTTATATGTCAACCCAAAACTTTTTCTTACTTTTGAATCGCACATTCTTCAAAAAAATCACTATTAAAAAATCTATTTTTTTTTTTCAAAAAATGGGGCTCAAACAAACCCTAAATAAAATCATAACGCAAGGATAGCAATAAATTAATAAGAATCCATGGCAGTCTAAGTTGTAAGATAACATAAAATGTTGAAAATAATTGGAAAGTGAATGGGACAAAATAATGGATAATTGATGGTATTTGGACAGTGTGAAGCGGGGGTGGGATGTTCTGATGATTATAAGTAGTTTATTTGATTTTATTGCTAAGGTGTTTGTTTGCATGGAATGTTGGGAATTACAGATTAACTAAAGAAGAGTTCATCAAAAAGTTACTACAATTTACATTCAATCTAAATAAATAGTCAAGAATTAAGGAAAAGAAATACAAGGCAATCCCATCAATAGAAAAACGTTAAACAGATGGATAATCACACACCTAAAATACCCAGATGCTGAATGTAAAAAACAATCTAGCATCTAATGAAAATAACTAATACATAAAGTACTGGTTAGATGTAATAGAAATTTTTTTTCCCAGAAACTGCAGTTCTCAAAAAATGAGATATGTCATTCTTGTCTCGTATAAACTGATTAGAACGTAATACAATTGACAACATAAGTTTATCTAGAGCGGACAAACTTACTGTTCAAGTTGAGCAGCAAATTGAGCAATTTTCTGCTTGCACTGATTTGCCGAAGTTGTTACTTCTTCACTTTGGAAAAGATCACAGGCTTTTTCATAGTAAACAATAGCCTGTTCCAAGTTCTGTGCTTGCTCGTATAATTCTGCAATTTCATGGAGAAGAAGGGAGATCCCAAATTATAATCTTTCAATTTATTCATCAAAATACATATTACCTTTCTACATTTATGAGATCAGGTGTTGTCCGTACCATGATTAATTTCTCAATCAATCATAATTTAAAGAAGTCAACAAAACTGAGTTGATCATCTTTGTCAATAATTAAGTGCAGAACTTGATTGCAAATATGAGTTATTTTGATCATGGTATGACATTAAGCAATGAAACAATGACATAATATATAATTATAGTTTCTACCTTATAATATTTGGCAGACATATTGAGCCTTCCAATCTCCAGAAACAAATTTACAGATTGCTCCAGGCATGATATTGACTCTGCAGACATCCAATATGAGCAAATATTTACATCTTCCAAGATTGAGGATAAAAGGAATATAAAGACTCATTAGATGAAGCAAGCAAAAACAAGAAGACGCAAATAATGAGATTAAGCAAATTATATGAGATAGACCAGTTTGACACTTGTAAGTGGTCATTTCCACCATGTGAGGATGAAAGGGAATGAGATATAAAAACTCATTAGGTGAAGCAAGAAAAAACAACAAGACGTGAATGACAAATCTGAGATTAAGCAAATTATATATGAGATCAACCAGTTTAACACTCAAAACTGGTCATTTCCACCATGTTATTCATACCGAACCCCATGGCAGAAAAGAAGTGGAGGTCAACAAAACAATAAAGGAATTAATCCCTGTGACATCTTTTGGCACTTTGGCCAACTACCATCGACAGCAATTTGGTGTCATAAACCTCAACATAAACGGTTAAAAAGAAAGAAATCTCAGGAAATTGATAAATTTATAAACTTCCACCAGAAAGATGAGCACCTTTGGTGTTAGTCTTTTTGTAGCAATGAGCAGCATCAGAATACGCATTAGCAGCTTCGTGCTTGCTGTCCAGCTGCAAATATAATGTCGAGAAAACAAGCAAATGTCAAGAAGCATCAAAGATCAAAACGACAGAGAAAAAGGAGAGGCCTTGCAGCTTAGCACTAGACATTCTGCCCACACCAAATGATTACCTTCAAGTGACAGTCAGCCAACTTAACATACACTGCTCCAGCCTGATCCCTTGATAAACATATTTAAATGTTAATAATCAATGTGGCTGCAAAAGGCATTTTAAGAAAAATACATTGCTTCAATTTCTATAATTTTTAGATCTTTTCACACAGGAAAAGGTGGTCATCTAGTTCTTCATGTGTGAGCTTGGCAAAAAAGAGAATGAAATACAAGTATACACCACAGTTCTTATTCAATATGACTCATAGTTCCAAAACTGCCAACGTGATCAAACCAGTAAACACCTGAAATTCTCTAATAAGTTCAACAGTGTATGCACTGACCATACGCATATTGCTGGGTTTCTTAAAACTGCAAGAGAAGCTAAACCAAATGCATATCTATCTTAATCACATGGACAATCATTCATAATTCATTCTCCTTTATCAATTAAACCATATTCTTTCCAATGTAAAATATTTTCATCCATTCACAACTTATTACTTACCAATTAATCAATTCCACCATATCCAGATCATAAAATAAATATAAGCCTCAAACCAATCAAATTAATTAAACAAGAAGATCGCATTTAAAAAACACAAAATTGATCAATAAATAAAAGAAGCGTGTAAAAACATATGTGATATGTGATAAATTTGAGTTGTTTACAGGATTTGCCGAGCTTGAAGGCATTGGCAGCCTTTTCAAATAAATCAGCGGCATCTTCGTATTTGGACCCGAAAAGGCCCCAGCCGCTCAGTTTCTTCTCGGCTTTCTGCACAAAATCTTCTCCTCTCACTATATGATCCCCCATTTTTTTTTTTTTTTTTTCAATTTCACTATTTTCTTCAAGTATTAATTATGGTGTATTTTTTTTATTTTTTTATTTTGGTGATGACTGATGGAGATAAAATTGGTAGGTACATCGAAACGTAGAACGGTCCACTTTTCGCTATTGCCACGCACCTTAGTTAAACTTTTGATAAAAATAGACCCATTGGAATATTTAAAATGGTACTTCATAATTCATATTTATTTGAAGTGGACCAAAAAGGAGAATTTGCAGATTGGTTTTCAATTTATCTATTATGTGTAGGAAGTTGGTCCTTAATTTTTTTTTATTGGAGATATTTAAATCCTCAAATCTTATTCTTAACTTTTACATTTCCGGTACACGACTTTTACTCAATTTATTGTTAAAATATCATTTTATTTTTTTTGGTTAAAAGGCTTTACAATTTATTTTAGTTGGTGAAAAAAAGGCCTGATTTTGGATGAGCGCCAAAGGTTGCAATGTTATATATATAACTTTTAATTGTTTCTTAATACTAGTCGATGTCACGTGCGGTGCACGAATTGTATATTTATTATATTTTTATTAGTGTAAAGATTTTAGTTTTTTTAGAATCATCTTAATTTAGTTTCTGGTGTTGTTATAATTGAAGATTTAGGAAATATTTGAAGTAAAAGATTTTTTATGATGATTTGCAAAAATTTGAACAGCAAACAATAAATTTAATTTGTATTTTACACCAATCCAAAAAAAAAAAAAGATTATTGGAAATTTGAGAGTATAAAAAAATGTGAACTGGGATCCGTGGGTATCATTCTTTGCATCTTTGAAGTATATTTAATTATTATTTTAAGAGGCTCAAAAAAAGAAGAGATTATTATTTTAAGAAATTTAATAATGTGATAAATTGATCGTGTTACAAATTACTGCAAGACAAAAGAGGAAAAAATCATTGCAAAAGGAAAAGAAAAAGAATCACTGCAGAAACACTGAAAGGAAAACGAACAAAATGAAAATCGGAAGGAAAACGACCACGTAAGGCTAGGAAAAAATATAACAAACATGTACAACGAGAGTATTTCAAATTCCACAGGATTCTTCGTCATCATCTTCTTCCTCTCATCGTCGGGCAACGAAAATCACAAGGCGACATACTTGACTTCCTTCTCACACAAATTGTGGCAATGGTTGGATTTCGTCTATATTCTGATCTAGAGTTGTAATTTGCTTGATAGGGTATAAAGTCAACAATTGTGAGTACATCTACAGAATAAATAAATCACATATTTAAACGAAACAGTTAGAATTGAGAAAGACAAGTAGAGATCACGAGGTCGAGGGGGGTTGCCCCCGAAAAAAAAAAACTCTCCGTGTCACGGAGGCACGGAGACAACCATCTCCGTCTCCGTGACACGGAGATTAATGTTGGAAAAAAGGTAACTTATCGGTAGCTTAAATCAAATAACGGTAAATGAAGGATTATTCATTTTTCCAAATCTGAAATACGGTAAGTTCTGAAACCGGTAATTTGAAATACGGTAAGCACTTAACGCATTTCAATATACGGTATCCACTTACCGTATTCTAGCAGCTCAATATACGGTATTCCCTTACCGTATATAAATATCCTGTATTCACTTACCTCAATATCCGGTAAGTATATAATATGTCCGGTAAGTATATAATCTGCATTATACACTCCAACAGATTATATAATATTGATTATTTTCTTTCCATGTTTTTAAATTTTATTTGGTGGTTCATATGTTTAACTCTATAAATATGAAGCTATGAATATTTTTTGACTCTCCCATTGCATCAATATCTTGATCAATTTTTTTTCAAAAAATTTTGTTTCCAACATATGTGCAATCTATCCTTGCTATGACAACGAGCCGGGGAAAAAAAGTTCGAACTCGACTCGGGCATTTTTTGGCCCCGAGCCGAGCTGGGCAAAGCCCGGCCAAAAAAACTCGGCTCGGCCCGGGCCTTAGCGGGCCGAGCCCAGCCCAGCCCACTCGGGTTTTGCTTTGTTTCTTTCCCTTTTTTTTTTTTTTTTTTTTTGCATTTTTTCACGGGCTGGCCCGAGCCGGGCTTGGCTCAAGCTTTTTTCGGATTGAGCCCGAGCTGTCCGAGCTTTCGGGCTTAATTGTCACCCCTAATCTATCCTTGTTCATTTCACATATAACAAGTCTTAAAAATTGCGAATAAAGATTTTTTTTCATACATGTTAGGTAGCCACATTAATAATTTAAAATTGTGACTTGATTATAAAATTATAACTCTTTTGCATAAATTTTTAATTTTTCCTCTTAAGCTAATTTCGTTTTTATAATGTAATTGGTTAACTAATAAGCACCACAAATTCTTTTTATAATGTAACTGGTTAATTTCGATTACAAAATCAAAGATTTTTTTTTTTTTTTTTTTTTTTTTACATTTTTATCTAACGCAATCAAAATACTAAAAAAAACATTTTCCAATATTTTACAAACTTGTACTTACTACATTATTATTATATCAAGTTATTTTTAAAATTTTGTCAAAATGCAAATACCTAAAAAATGTTGGAATTTTTTATTCAAAGAGGAGTAGAGATTTTGAGTTTAACGGATTCGTTTTACACTTACCGAATTTCAATAAATTGAACTTACCGGTGATTACTAACTATAATCACATGTAGGCAAAAAAGTAAATTATAAAGGCATGTAAGTTACAGAAATATATTTGTAAAACTTGGCTTTGAGAAATTAAAAATGGTTAATTAGTGAGTTAAATTGAATACAATTGGATTCTTATAAATAAGTAATTTTCCACAACAGTATTGATAGAATTTATAAATTACTTAATAAATGCGTTGGAACGTTTGAATATGATTGTTATGTTAACTCTTTACAGTGTCAATTATACAATCTGGTACTCATACATGGAATGTCCTTTAGGCAAATTGGGGAGTGTAAAATTAAAAATGCATTGAACTCACTCAATTTTTCCTTAAATTTCCCAAAACAGTATTGATAGAATTTAATTTCATTATTGATAGAATTATTTTCATTAGTTTTCTCCGTGACACGGAGAAACTTCACTTTCCTTGTTTTTTTATTTTTATTAAAGGTACAGTACTTTTCTTGCCTTTTAAAAATATTTTCCTTCACATACAATTAAAAAATATATTCACGCTTGCGTCACATAAGATTTCCACAGTAGAATGCACCGTTACTCTTACATATACAATACATCTTTATTGCTCTTTTTAAGAGAAGTTAGAAATTTATTTGTGTTTGTGATGAGTCAACATGCACTACATGAAATACGGGCCATTTTAGAGTTAATTTGGACAAAAAATTAGGGAAAATACATAACTGTTGTAAATGATAAGTTTATTTATGAATGATTATTGTACCCCTACAACCCTAGAAATTATTATTATTGTATTCATGATTATTCCCGATAAGTATAGGGCTTTGATTTTTAATGAAACACATACAAGTCTATTGACTTTTATTTTCTCTTTTTTTTTTTTTTTCTTTCTTTTCATAACACGTTATCAGCACAAAAACTTAATTTTTGAAAATCTAGTATTGATAGTAATATTTTTATAAGCATAATCATCTATCACATGTACCAAAATTAATTTGGTAACATGTGAATTGTTTTATATATACACATCACATTTATCAATCAATTCTATCGATTTTTTAAGCATAATCAATTTGTATCAATTTGTGCAACCTTTAATTTGTTGTTGTTCATGTTTCATTAGGTAGCCACATTAATAATTTAAAATTGTGACTTGATTATAAAATTATAACTCTTTTGCATAAATTTTTTATTTTTCCTCTTAAGCTAATTTCGTTTTTATAATGTAATTGGTTAACTAATAAGCACCACAAATTTTTTTATAATGTAACTAGTTAATTTCGATTGCAAAATCCAAGATTTTTGTTTTTTTTTTCTTTTTTTTTTTTTTTTTTTTTTTTTTTACATTTTTATCTAACGCAATCAAAATACTAAAAAAAACATCTTCCAATATTTTACAAACTTGTACTTACTATATTATTATTATATCAAGTTATTTTTAAAATTTTGTCAAAATGTAAATACCCAAAAAATGTTGGAATTTTTTTATTCAAAGAGGAGTAGAGATTTTGAGTTTAACGGATTCGTTTTACACTTACCAAATTTTAATAAATTGAACTTACCGGTGATTACTAACTAATAATCACACGTAGGCAAAAGAGCAAATTATAAAGGCATGTAAGTTACAGAAATATATTTGTAAAACTTGGCTTTGAGAAATTAAAAATGGTTAATTAGTAGAATACAATTGGATTCTTATAAATAAGTAATTTTCCAAAACAGTATTGATAGAATTTATAAATTACTTAATAAATGCGTTGGAACGTTTGAATATAATTGTTATGTTAACTCTTTACAGTGTCAATTATACAATCTGGTACTTATACATGGAATGTCCTTTAGGCAAATTGGGGAGTGTAAAATTAAAAATGCATTGAACTCACTCAAATTTTCCTTAAATTTCCCAAAATAGTATTGATAGAATTTAATTTCATTATTGATAGAATTATTTTCATTAGGTTTCTCCGTGACACGGAGAAACTTCACTTTCCTTATTTTTTATTTTTATAAAAGGTACAGTACTTTTCTTGCATTTTAAAAATATTTTCTCTCTCACATACAATTAAAAAATATATTCACGCTTGCGTGAATAAGATTTCCACAGTAGAATGCACTGTTACTGTTGCATCTACAGTACATCCTTATTACTATTTTTAAGAGAAGTTAGAAATTTATTTGTGTTTGTGATGACACATGCACTACATGAAATACGGGCCATTTTAGAGTTATTTTGGACAAAAAATTAGGGAAAATACATAACTGTTGTCAATGGTAAGTTTATTTATGAATGATTATTGTACCCCTTCAACCCTAGAAATTATTATTATTGTATTCATGATTATTCCCTACAAGTATAGGGCTTTGATTTTTAATGAAACACATATAAGTCTATTGACTTTTATTTTCTCTTCTTTTTTCTTTCTTTTCGTAACACGTTAACAGCACAAAAACTTAATTTTTCAAAATCTAGTATTGATAATAATATTTTTATAAGCATAATCATCTATCACATGTACCAAAATTAATTTGGTAACATGTGAATTGTTTTATATATACACATCACATTTATCAATCAATTCTATCGATTTTTTAAGCATAATCAATTTGTATCAATTTGTGCAACCTTTAATTTGTTGTTGTTCATGTTTCATTTGTTTTTCTATGTACATGATTTTTTTTCGTGGTTGAGGAGCTGTTTAAATTTCAAAGATAAAATTCATTAACAGTAGAAGACATATCTTGTTCCAGCCCATTAATTTTCTTTTCAGAAGGTACGAAAATTGTTCTTGTCTTTTTTTTTTTAATACTTTTATATAGTGCCTAAAAGTTCCTTTTTGCATATATCAATTATGTTTCCATGCAATCATTATATTTGTCTTTGCTCTTTGAATTCTATCTCGGGCAATCACTACATTATTTAGAATTCAGATTTTTTATTCTGTCACATATTAGATCTATCTTCAATTTTTGTATATGTGGAATTCACGTACATGTTTAGTATTTCTTGCATGTTGGTAAAAGATTTAGCCAATAAATGATAAAATCAATTTTGTTAACTTCTATAGATGGAGATTTTTTTCTTAATTCATGTTTGGTAATTAATTTTTATATATAAATCCATTTCTTGTTTATACGGTAATTAATATTCTTTAACCTAATTAAATATTTGTAGATATTCTTTCATAAATTTTAAATTGATAATGTATCATGTTGTTACTCTTGAAGTATCACAACATTACTAATATTCTAGGAGAATATTGCTTGCTCTTACTATTTCAATATTCTAGAAGAATATGGACTCAATGCTCCTGAATAAGCATAATTTAAATTATATTTATTTTATACGAATATGATGTTGATGAAACACAACCCACGTTACATAAATATTTCGGAAGAATATTGCATTATTGCTTATGTAGTGCACACATTTTAATATTATATTGTTTAGCTCGAAAGGTATAACAAATCGTTAATGTCAATATTCCAGAAGAATATTGTATTTATATTTTTGAAGATTATATATATCACTGTGTTCTTAAAGAAAGTACAACTTAATATGAAAAAAATTGTGTTGATGTTCCTAAAGAAACACAACATTATATATATATATATATATATATATATATATATATATATATATATATATATATATATATATATAAGGGGACGGATCCTCCTACTCATAAATTTGACACACTTATTTGACAAATAATCGCGACCTTTAATTTAAGTCAATCCAACGCTCAGTATGTATTTTACTAAAATTCTGAGAGAGTTTGTTATAATTACTTGAGATCCATAAGATATTGAGCGTTGGATTGACTTAAATTAAAGGTCACAATTATTTGTCAAATAAGTGTGTCAAATTTATGAGTAGGAGGATCCGTTCTATATATATAAATTGTTCCAAAAGAACATGATATTATAATTTTAATATTCTTGAAGAATATTGATCAGTTCTATGTAAATTTACGAATTAGATTACTCTATTTATTTACGTGTCCATTCTTCTGCACATGTATTTAGATATTGATGTTCTGGTTAGATTTTATTGCTCTTGAAGAGAATAATGATATGAGATCTAACATAAAATTACGTTTTTACTCCTGAAGAGTAAATTCTTTTTAATTTATTATAATAATATTTGATTACTTCTGAAGAGCTTGAATTGTGATTTTCAATATTTCGGAAGAATATTGACATATTGCTTTTGAAAGAGCAATAATAATATACAATGTGCTTTTGAAGTTGCACATGTTTCGACGGATGTATCATTTTGAATTCATGTTTATTTCTGAAGGACAACATATAACTAATGTCATGAGAATATTGATTAATTTGACTACTTGAATAATATATGGTTATATAATGTTTAATCATATTCTTCAAAATTAAATAATTAATTATATCTTATATTGAACCAGAAGTTCAATTTGATTTTATTATTTGGCATGACCAGTTGGACCATCACTGGATCAATAATGATGCGAAATTAAAAGTTTTAAATGGATATTCAATGAAGAACTAAAAGATTCTTCAATTTAATGAATTCATGTATATCATTTGTTCTCTTTATGACAATTCGTCATTAAATATCACTAGCTAAAATAGGGATTGAATTTTCTATATTTCTAAAAATTAATTTGGATGATGATATGGGGCCCCATCACCCCATCATGTTGATCATCTAATTATTATTTGTATCTAATAGATTTGATACATGTATGTATTAGATGATTGCATGGTGTTTGCAACCTAAAGTTTGTGAAATTATTGCTCAAATTTTAAATTATGAGCATAATTTTCAGATTATATAATCAAGAATGTGCCTTGTTAATGTTAGTGGACATAAATCTCAACATTTCAATAGGTGTTAGTTGAGATGTCGATAATTGGTTTAACACTATTGTTTGTTAAATGCATTCAATTAATCTAATTGAGAACAAAATATTTCTCAATTATGTTTAAGGAATTCTATTATGCATCATATCAACTTCATAGTTCTCCCTATTATAATTGGCTTATAGTTAAAGCCTAATTTTTTCATGTAATTATTTTGATAGTGCAGCATATGTAGAATTGATCCAACACAATGCACTGAGATGAAAAATAAAGAATGTTGAGAATAAATGCGTAGTTGAACCCTTATCTCAAATGAGTGATATTTTATAAATCTGAAAAAATGATTATCAATTTAATTGGACAATCCTCTCAGCATTGAAGGGAGGAAATTAAGAAGTTGGAAATAATATACAAGTGTATCATGATCTAAAGCCTCGCAAAAGGATCACTTGAACCAGAAATTTGAAAGATGATTTATTTAGATGCATTTACTAACCAAGGAGATCAACAATCTATCACGCACCAATTTTAAATGTTTCAATGTGAATTGATGTTCGAGGAGGAAAATTTGATAGCATTATATTTGATATATTTATAGCAAACCTTAAGCATGATGATATTTGATTCTAATATAAAAAATCTCCAAATGAAAATGGAGCAATTAACAAAGATGATCTCATTAAGGAGACATACATTCTTGATAACTATTTAGACATAACAAATTATAAAAGCCCAGAAGAGGTTCAGGTACCTGATATGTCAAAACTTGAGATATCTCAATAAATTATTTCATTATAGGAAAAAAAATAATAAAAAAGGAAAAAGAAAAGAAAAGTTGTCGACAACACGTTTGCTCATGATGTACTGCATCATGTTATGAAGAGTACATATATCATATTTATGTTCCTGTAGGACAATCTGCTATAACAAATAAATCTCAAATACACCAGAAGCGTAGTTGACTAATTGGTTCAAAAGACTCTGTACCTTGAAAAAGAAAAGTACAAGAGAAATCAACCAAAAGCTTAAAAAAAGTAACATTAGAAAAAGATTGATCGATCAAACAATGAAAATATGGTTCATGAAGAACCATAAGTATTCGAAAATAATGAGATTTCAATAAATTATATGTTATCTCATAAATTATGGGAATGTAATAATGTTGTTATAGACAATATATTCGTCTTTAACGTGACTCTTGATATTATGCAAAATGAGGATCCTAAACCAGAGATAGTTAAAAACTGTCAAGATAAATGATTAGTCAAAATGGAAAGAAGTCATACAGGCGGAATTGAATTCTTTAGAGAAAAGAAAAGTGTTTGAACATGTAGTTCGAACACCTACAAATGGGTTTTTGTATGAAAGAGAAATGAAAATAATGAAATTACAAGATACAAAGCCTGACTCGTAGCTCAAGATTTCTCACAAAGGTTTGATATGCGCCTTATGGATGTGATAACTTTTTATTTGTATAGTTCACTTAATAGTGACACATATATGAAAGTCCCTGAAGGAGTTAAAGTGTCAGGAACAAACAATAGATTCCCAGAACCATGTTCTTGATTAAATTGCAAATATCATTATATGGATTGAAACAATTTAGAAGAATGTGGTATAATCGCCTTAGCGAATATTTGTTAAAGGAATGTTATAAAATAACAATGTTTGCCCATGTATTTTCATAAAGAAAACAAATATTGGATTTGCAATTGTGACAGTTTATGTTGATGATTTAAATTTAATTGGAACTCCTAAAGAGCTCAACAAAAATGCTGATTATTTGAAAAATGAATTATGAGATGAAGGATTTAGAAAAAAAATCAAATTTTGTCTCGAATTGCAGATTGAACATTTCACAAAATAATTATTTTTTTTATCAATCTACATAAATAGAAAATGTCTTAAAACGATTTTATATGGATAATGCACATCTATTGGCATCTCCTGTGAGTTCGTGACTGTTCAATCACTTGATGTGAAAAAATATCAATTTCTTCCACTTGAAGATGGAGAAAAGATTCTTGATCTTGAAGTATCATATCTTAGTGCAATTAGAGCACTAACTTATCTTATAAACTGCACTCGACTAGACATAGTTTTTTTTTTCGTAAATCTCCTTACTAGATTATAGTTATACACTAACTCAAAGACATTGGAATTGTGTTAAACATATTTTTCGTTACCTAAAGGCTACTATTGATTTGAGATTATTTTATTCTAAAAAGTCGGGATTCGCTCTTGTGGGAGATGCAGATGCATATTATCTCTCTGACCTAAATAAAGCTAAATCACAAACAGGATATATGTTTACACGTGAAGGAACGGCTATATCATGGAGATCTATGAAGCAATTTTTTACAGCAACATCCTCAAATGATTCTGAAATTACTACAATCCATGAAGTAGGCCGATAATAGATATGGTTGAGGAACATGACCCATCATATCTAAATATCATGCAGGTTAACTACAACAAAAGATAGTCCAACAATTTTGTATGAAGACAATGCAGATTGTATTGCATAACTCGAAGGATACTATATCAAAGGTGACAGAAAGAAGCATATTTCTTCAAAATTCTTTCATACACACGAGTTTCAGAAGAATGGCGACATCGACGTCTAACAAATTCGCTCAAGTGATAATGTAGCTGATTTATTCACAAAAGCATTGCTAACATCTACAATCCAAAAATTGGTTAATGAGATTGAAATTCATCGACTAAAAAATTTTCAGTTATCAACATCAGGAGGAGTAGATATACTCTTTTTCCTTTGCTTAAGTTTTATCCTATTGGATTTTCCTAACAAGATTTCAATGATGCCGCATTTATTTTTAATATTCCAAAATAACTGTACTCTTTTTCCTTTATTTATTTTTTTGTCCCAGTGAATTTTTATCAAACAAGATTTTAATGAGACATATATTTTGTAATGTGTCATTCAATGGAGAGTGTTGTAAATGGTAAGTTTATTAATAAATGACAATTGTACCTCTGCAACCTTAGAAATTATTACTATTATATCACTAATTCTTCCCTGTAAATATAGGGTTTTAGTTTTTAATAAAACATATATTTTTATATGTCAAAAATTATTTATTGATAAAAAATTATTAAATTTACGGGTCACAATCACTCTTCATCTCACCCCACCCAACCTCGCCTTCCACCCCACCCGACCACCCAAATCGTACTACCACCTTAAATCCATAATAACCACCACCAGGGGCGGAGGGGGGTCCGGGGGGAGTCCTGGACCCCCCATTTCGTTTGAGAAATATATATATATATATTTTTTGGTTTTTTTTTAATTATTTACTTTAACAATTCTCAAACGGTCAAACCCTAAATTTCACAATTCTTGACCGTCTTCTCTCTCTCTCTCTCTCTCGACACTCACACTTCTTCACGCCTCTCCTCCGCCGACCGGAAAAGCTTGGTTTTCTCCAAATCGGCCGGTGGTTTCCACACTGGAAAGTCTGCCCTTGGTTTCCACACTGGAAAGTCTCCAAATCGGCCAGTGGAACCACTTCTCCTTTTGTCTGCGCTTGCGTTGTCATCGAAATACCGGCAGTCCAGCACCCAGTTCTCCACCGCCGCGCCGCGCCGTATCGCGCCACCGAGGTCGTACTCGTTCTGTCGTTCAGGTGACCACTGACCACCATTTTGTTATTAGTTTATGATTCATTTGTGTTATTAGTTTATGATTCAAAAGTCATGAATATCCATTTCTTATAGATTTGATTAATTAAAACGAAGTAGAGAATGACTTCTTGACTAAGATTTTCCTCTGCCTACCCTTCAACATTTGTGTATGAAATTTGTTGACAGTATTATGTGTTGAGTTTGGGAAGTGCGAAATCAGCCATATTATTGGGGTAGGTTGATTCTTGATGTTGGTTGCTAATTAGACTCTTGATGATGCAATTGAGCGAGGACCAGGGGAAATTTTTCGAACCAGTTGATAATTTTCTAATTGGTCATAATGTGGATAGATGGTATTGAACCCTTCTTCTAAAAATTCAATAAATATATAAAAATTGTGAATCAATTACTAAATTCTATTACAACAGAAATGAGGGTAATAAAGCAAGTTTTGACTAACTCTCGTTAACAAAGTGGAGCTGAGGATGAATTTATAACTAGTTGATCATTATTCCCTAATTGTTCATAAGTGGAGCTGAAGAATGGGTATGTAATTGAACGTTTTATTGGCATCCAACATGTTTCAAGTACCACGGCTATCTCACTTAAGCTTGCTATTGATGACTTGTTCTCTAGATATGGCTTAAGTATGTCTAATTTGAGGTCAAGGTTATGATGGAGCTAGTAATATGAGGGGTGAGTATAATGGTCTGAAAACACTTATCTTGAAAGAAAACCCAAGTGCGTACTACATTCATTGCTTTGCTCATCAACTTCAACTAGCTTTTTTAGCAGTGGCAAAAAAACATGGGGATATACAAGCTTTCTTTTTTTTGGCTGATAGTGTGGTGAATGTTGTTGCAGGATTGGCTAAGCGATGTGATCTTATTCGCGAGATGCAAAGACTCAACATTTGTGAAGCACTCAATGCCAGTGAAATATCAAGTGGACGAGGCCTTAATCAAAAAACTAATATCAAGCATTCCGGTGATACACGTTGGGGCTCACACTACAGTTGTTTATGTAACTTGATGCTCATGTTTTCAAGTACAATTGATGTTATTGAGATAATTGCTGATGATAATACAATTTGTGGGAAAAAAGGTGAATCACGGGTTTTGTTGGCAGCAATTCGTACATTTGAGTTTGCATTTGGTCTACATCTAATGAAAAAGATATTAGGAATTTCAAATGAGTTGTCAAAAACATTACAAAAGAAAGACCAAAATATTGGTAATGCCATGTGTTTTGTAAGAATATGTAAACAACGGCTCCAAAGTTTCAGAGATGATGAATGAGATTCTTTTTTGGTGATGGTTAATTCCTTCTGTGGAAAGCACGATATTATCGTCCCTAACATGGATGATATGTATATACCTCTGGGTCGTTCACGGCGTATCACTGTGACAAATTTGCATCACTTCCGTGTGGATTTATTCTATGCTGTCGTTGATATGCAACTTCAGGAGTTCAATGATCGATTTCCTGAGGTGAATAGTGACTTACTTCTTTGTGTAGCATGTTTGTGTCCAGATAATTCATTTTTAGCTTTTGAAAAGAGCAAATTAATTCAGATGTGTACATTTTATCCGAAAGATTTTCAAGGATCAGACATGATGCAACTTGATGATCAAATTGACACATACATCATTGATATGTGCACTAATGAAGAATTTGGAGGATTACAAGGCCTTGGTGAACTTGCACAAAAGTTGGTTGCGACAAAAAAACATGAAGTATACCCGTTAGTATACAAGCTTTTGACATTGGTATTCATTCTTCCAGTTGCTACAGCTACGGTAGAGAGGGTATTTTCTATAGTGAATTATGTCAAGAATCGATTGCGCAATCGAATGAATGATAAATGGTTAAATGATTGTGTATATTGAAAAGGATGTATTCGACATGATTAATGATGAAGTAGTTATACAACGTTATCAAAGTATGAAAACTCGAAAAGAACGTTTGTAATAAAGTATTTCAAAAGGATTTTTGGGTAATGATCCACTCTTCTTTATTATCATTCATTTATTTTATGCTTGGAACCTTATGCATGCATTAACAAAATCTGTTTATTTATTGCTATTATGATAATGGAAGCCTATGAAGCTCATGATGTCATATTAGGTTGAGCCAACAGAAGTGCATAAATGGCAACAGAAGGGTGTGCACATCATATACAGACACCGTCTGATTTGCACAGGCTATAAGGCAGGGAATCTTAAGAAAGGAAATGCTCAACAAAGGTACATCAATTAGTGAGCTTTTGTTTCCTTCAAAAAAAAAAAATTCGGGGGCAGCACCCCCGTAGTCCCCCATCCTTTCATCTATATATCTTCAAATTTGGACCCCCCATTTCAAAAAAACTGGCTCCGCCACTGACCACCACCACCACTACCACTTTTACCACAAATCAACCACCATCTCCACCTCGAACCTATCACCATCACTTCCTCACCACTAAACTAATTTGTTATGAGTACAATTTCACCGTCATTGGTACTACGACGAGTCGACCATCACCTTAAATCCGCAATCACCACCACCACCTCCACCTTCACCTCAAATCCATTACCACTACCACATGCACTTGGAATCAGAATTACCACTACCTCACAGTCTCTCCACGACCTTTATCTTCAACACACCACAAATCCAAAGTCGGACTACAATAAACCATTGATGTAGAAAGAAAAGACATAGTAGAAAAATATAAGCACATATGTACACAACCAGAATCAGATTTTGGTCTAATTGATGAAGACCTATGGTTGGAGTAGTGGCAAAATAGGTTAGCAATGCCATGGATGTAGTTTGTCGGGTGGATCCCATCGATGAAGGTCGAATTCGAGATTTTTGAGATTCACTATTTAGGAATTCAGAAGCTTTTCTTGCAGATTTTGTGCCCCACATAGTGCTATCGAGCTAATTAAAGGCGGGGTTGTGTTTGGAAGGTAATTTCACTGGTGATAGGTGGTGGGAAGTGGTTGGAACTAACATTTATGATACGGTCAGGATGAGTTTTGAAGAAAGCGAAACTATTGTAGAGAAAACAATAGGTGGGAAAGGGGTAAAATTAATGGAAAAATGGTAATTATCCTTATTTAGTTTGTATTAACATAAATTTATTAATGCATTTAGTAATATTAAAATATTAATTGACACATGATTGATGAAAATATAAGTTTATGATTTTTAAAAGTATAGTAAAAATGTAAGTATTGTTATGAAAAGAAAGAAAAAGAGAAGAGAAAATAAAAGTCAATAGACTTGTGTGTATTTTATTAAGAACCAAAACCCTATATTTTTAGGGAAGAATCGAGGATACAATGGTAATAATTTCTAGAGTTATAAGGGCACAATTGTCATTCATTAATAAACTTACTATTTATAACACTCCATTTTGAATGACACGTTATAAAATATCTGCCTTGTTAAAATCTTGTTAGATAAAAATCCAATGGGACAAAAAATCAAATGAAGGAAAAAAGTACTGTTATTTTGGAGTATTAAAAATAAATGCTATCTCTCATTAAAACTTTACTAGAAAAATTCAGTGAGATAAAACCTAAGCGAAAGGAAAAAAAAAATACAGCTACTCCTCCTGATATTGATAATTGAAAATCTTTGAGTCGACGCATTCCAATTTCACGAACCAATTTCTCGAATGTAAATGTCGGCAGTGCTTTTGTGAATAAATCAGTCACAGTGTCACTTTAACGAATTTTTTGGACGTCAATGTCGTCATTCTTCTGAAACTCATGTGTATGGAAGAATTTTGGAGAAGTATATTTCGTCATGTCACCTTTGATATAGTCTCTTTTGAGTTGTGCAACACAAATTACATTGTCTTCATACAAAATTGTTGGACTATCTTTTGTTGAAGTTAACCCATATGATGCTTGGATATGAAGGGTCATGTTTCTTAACCATACCCATTTTCAGCCTACTTCATGAATTGCAATAATTTTAAAATGATTTGAGGATGTTACTGTCAATGATTGCTTCACACATTTCCATGATATAATTATTCCCGCACGTGTAAACACATATCCTTTTTGTGATTTAGCTTTATGTGGGTCAAATATATAACATGCATCTACATATCCCATTAAAGCAGATAACGACTTTTAAGAATAAAATAATTTCAAATCAATAGTACCCTTTAGACAACGAAAAATATGTTTAATATCATTCCAATGTCTTTGAGTTGGTATAGAGTTATATCTTGCGAGGAGATTTACAGAAAAAACTATGTTGGGTCGAGTGCAATTTGTAAGATAGTTTAATGCTCCAATTGCACTAAGATATGATACTTCAGGACCTAGATCATTTTTCACATTAAGTGATCGAACAATTATAGGTGATGTCAATGGATGTGCATTATCAACATAAAAAAAGTTTTAAAACATTTCCTGTATATGTGGATTGGTGAACAAATAATCCTTCTGCAAATGTTCAATCTGCAATCCGGGGTAAAATTTGATCTTTCCCAAATCCTTCATCTCAAATTCATTTTTCAAATAATCAGCAGTTTTGTTGAGCTCTTCAGGAGTTTCAATTAAATTTAAATTATCAACATAAACTGCTACAATTGCAAATTCAATATTTTTTTATTTATGAAAACACATGGGTAGACATCATCATTTTTATAACTCTCATTCAACAAATATTCGCTAAGGCGATTATACCACATGCGTCCAGATTGTTTCAATCCATATAATTTTTTTTTGCAATTTAATTGAGAACATGGTTCTAGGAATGTATCGTTTGTTCCTGACACTTTAAGTCTTTCAGAAACTTTCATATATATATATATGTGTGTGTGTGTGTGTGTGTCACTATCAAATAAACCATACGGATAGGTAGTTACTACATCCATAAGGCGCATATCAAGCTTTTGTAATACAACCAAACCAATTAAGAATCTAAAAGTGATGGTGTCCATTACGAGAGAATATGTTTGTTTATAATCAATTACATGCCTTTGTGAGAAACCTTGAGGTAAGAGTCCAGCTTTGTATATTGTAATTTAATTATTTTCATTTTTCTTTCGTATAAAAACTTATTTGTATCCAACATGAATTACATTTTTAGGTGTTCGAACTATATGTCCAAACACTTTTCGTTCCTCTAAGAAATTCAGTTTCGGCTATATGATTTTTTTTTCATTTTGGCTAATCATTTCTATTTTAACAGTCTTTAACTGATCGTGGTTTAGGATCCTCATTTTGCATAATATCAAGATCTATTTTAAAGAAAATATTGTCTATAACAACATTACTTTGTTCCCATAATTTATGAGATAATATATAATTTATTGAAATCTCATTATTTTTTTGGACACTTGTAGTTCTTCAAGAACCATATTTTCAATATTTGATTGATCAATCTTTTCTAATATTACTTTTTTCTAAGTTTTTTGGTTGGTTGTTCTCTTGTACTTTTTCTTTTTAAAGGTACAGAGTTTTTTGAACTAATTGGTCGATCACGCTTTTGGTATATTTGAGATTCATTTGCTACAATAGATTATCTTTTAGGGACATCGATTTTTGTTGGAATATTTTCTGCGGGTATATGTGACTTTGTTACTTTTTTTGTGTCAACAAATACATCAGGTAATTGATTTGCAACTACTTGCAAATGAATGATTTTTTCAACATTTTGTTTACAGTGATTGTTGCGGGGATCAAAGTGAGATAGAGTTGTTTCATTCTAAGAAATTTTACCTTATTTTTCAATATGTAGTTTTTCCCCTCCCAAAGTTGGGAAAGTCATTTCATCAAAATAAGTATCTACAAAACGTACAGTAAATAAATCATCGCTAAAGGTTCAAAATACCTAATAATAGATGGTAAATTAAAACCCACATAAATCTCAAATCTTCATTGAGACCCATTTTAGTACGTTGTGGGGGTGAAATAGGGACTTGGACAGCACAACCAAAATTTCGTAGTGAGAAATATCAGCTTCATGACTAAATGTCACTTACAAAGGTGAATATTGATAATAGGCAGTTGGTTTAATAAGAACCAGTGATGTAACATGTAATTTGGCATGACCCCAAACAGAAGCTGAAATTTTTGTTTTCATAAGTAATGGTTTAGCGATAATGATGTGATCCAGGATGCCGATGCAATGAAGACAAATCCGGGAAAAAATCCATTGATAGTCGAAGAAGGACCGATGACCCGAGCGAGAGCAAGGCGAGTGAAAGAGGTTATGGCATTGCTTGTTCAAGCTACGGTTGAAAATATGGCATTCCTAACGAAGAAAGGATCAAGTTCTATGTTGGGGTCGAGAGGCAAATCGGATTGGACGACCTTGATTCAAGCGGTCGAAATGTTGGTCAAAATGACCACTATGCGATCGCATAGTGGTTCCAGGGTTGCGGCCACACAGCACGGCAGAGACCATGAGGAGTCAAGACTATTGCTCTATGCGACCGCATAGAAAATAACCATGCGGCCGCATAGTGCAAACGTGGGATTTTTCCGCGTTTTCCTTATTTTCTAGAATTTTATTAGGTTACAAACTTTATTACTTTTGGCAAGTTATTTCCGATTTTTACCATATTTTTAGGGTTTAGTATAAATACTTATTTCTTTCATTGTAAGGACAGGCCATTAATATTATTGAATCAATTGTGAGGCTTTATTGCTTTCAAAATCTTTGTTCTTCATTGAACAATTTCGAACTCTCAAGGATCAATTTCTTGTGGCGTTCAACATCCGGGCTAGATTCATCAGGCGTGTGATCAAGAGGTCAATATATCGTCGGCGATTGTGTTGGTTGCTTGGTTCATAAATCTTAGGTCGAATCTAAAACCTAGATTAATTGGACTTTCTTGGGTTGGTTCTAATCTCGTTGTGGGTTGCGTAGCTACAATTGCTACGTGGTTCTCATCAAGTGGTATCAGAGCCAGGCTCCAATAATCAAGGTTATATCTTTTCCTGTTTTGTTGAGTCTTGTTTTTGTGTTTTCTTTGTTCTTCGTGTTCTTCGAGTCAGTCCGTATTTTGTTGAGTCTTGATAAAAAAATTACAAAAAAAAGAGTTAAAGTTGTTTTTCGGGCTATTTACCGGTCTAAATTTAATTCCGTTTGTTTTGCTGGACTTGTAATTCCATTCTCGAGTTTTAAAAAAATTACTGTTCATCCGTATAGTACACAAAAAATTTATTGTTATCAGAAAATTTCCAGCAGTCCAGTTTCTTTCTTGAGTAAAAAAAAAAAAAGGTATCAAATTCCATTCAAGAACCACTTTCTTGAATTAAAACTAGTGTTCACTCTATTTGTACAATTCTTTTGTATTCTTTTTGTCCCATTGATCTCTTGAGGTACACATCGATCATAGCCCAGTTTGAATTCTTCAAGAATAAGATTTGGTTGAGTTCGATATTGACTTTGAAGCGCTTGGGAGAAAGCACTGTGTGGAAAAAAAGACAGAGTGGTGAGACTAATAGAGGGAAAAAGCCATATTGAGAGATACATGAGTGAAACACGTGAGGCATATACAAAATTTTAGAATTTAGGATGTCTGACAGAGACAAATCTATATCAAGCAAGAGTCAAGGACAAGTTGGGATGACAAATGACATGTGTCAGCAGTTTGAAAGACTGTTTGGTGACCTACGGGACAGCATGGATAGGCAGGCTATAGCACTTGTGGATCTACGTAGGGATCGCTCTAGAGAAGTTCCTAATGCAAGGAGGCAAGGTAGGCAGGGGCGTAGGATGAATCTTGAGGATGAAATTGAAGAGGGAAGTGGAATGGATGAGGATGCATTGATGGATGTGGACTTGGGAAAAATGAGGGGTAGAGTAGATAGGTATGGAAGAAAGGGCCAGGACCGTGATGGAAAAGATGGAAACATGGGTCCTATCAAGATGTCCATTCCAACATTCAAGGGCAGAAGTGATCCAGATGCGTATTTGGAGTGGAAAAAGAGGATTGAATTGATCTTTGATTGCCACAATTACTCAGAGGCAAAGAAGGTAAAAATTGCAGTCCTTGAATTTACTGATTATGCTATTACTTGGTGGGATCAAATAGTGACCTCAAGGAGGAGGAATAGGGAACAACCTGTTAGTACATGGGGAGAGTTGAAAAATATTATGAGAAAGAGGTTTGTGCATAGTCACTATTATATAGAGATTCATCAAAGGTTGCAAGGCATTTATCAAGGGACTCGAAGTGTGGAAGATTATCACAAGGAGATGGAAATTTTGATGATTAGGGTGAATATTGAAGAGGATGGGGAAGCTACCATGGCTCGTTTTATGAATGGTTTGAATAGGGAAATAGCAAATGTGGTGGAGTTACAAAATTATGTGGAGATGGAGGAACTACTACATGTTGCGATGAAAGTGGGAAGCAATTAAAGAGGAAGGAGACAACTAGGTACTCGTCTGGTTCTTCGGGTTCCAGTCCTTTATGGAAACCGAGGTGGGATAACAAGGGTGATGGGGCTGTTCAAAAAGGTACAGTTGAAGTTCCAAAGGGAAGATCTAAATTTCAATGGGGTAAAGAGGAGAATGCTAATAAGGTACCAATCACGGCGGGAACACAACCAGCTAGGAAATAGAGACATTCAATGCTTTAGGTGTTTGGAGGACACATCGCTTCTCAATGTCCAAACAAGAGAGTAATGGTGGTGCGTAATGGAGAGGTGGTGAGTGAAAGTGAAAGTGATTATGAAGACATGCCATAATTGGAAGAAGTTGTTGAGGAAGCAAAGACGGAGTATGCCGTAGGTGAGATATTGGTCACGAGGTGAGCTCTTAGTGCTCAAATCAAGACGGATGACTTGGAGCAGCAACGGGAGACCATATTCCACACAAGGTGTTACGTCAACAATACGGTATGTAGTGTTATTATTGATGGGGTAGTTGTACTAATGTAGCTAGCACCACACTTGTAGAGAAGTTAGGACTTACTATGATAAAACATCCCAAACCTTATAGACTGCAGTAGTTGAATGATAGTGGTGACATTAAGGTGAATCGGAGAGTGTTAATTAATTTGTCTATTGGAAGTTATCAAGATGATGTTATGTGTGATGTAGTTCCTATGCATGCTGGCCATGTATTGTTGGGGAGGCATTAGCAATATGATAGGAAGGTGATACATGATGGGTATAAAAATAGATACACTTTTAGGAAGGATGGGAAGGTCATTACACTTGCACCGTTGACACCATAACAAATGTTTGAGGATCAAGTTAAATTAAAAAGTGAGGAGGAAAGGAGAATGAGAGAAAAGGGACGAAAGAGAGAAAATAGTGAGGTGACTAATGGAGAGGGAAAAAGAGTAGAGCCACATGAGGGGAAAAACAATGAGCTTGAGAGAAAACAAAGAGATCTTGAGAGAAAACAAAGAGATGATGAGGGAAAAGAAAAAGAGAAGGGAGAAAAAAAACGAGCAAATTTCTTTGCAAAATGGAGTGAGTTGAAGAGAGCTATAGTTGATAGGCAACCGATGATTCTTTTGGTATACAAAGAATCACTCCTAAATTACGAGGATCTTAACACATCCCTCCCTAATTTGGCTACTTCTTTGTTGCAGGAATTTCAAGATGTTTTGTAACGACCCGTGAGGATTTTTCGCCGAAATCGTTAACATTATTATACGTACTGTCCGCTTTAGGGAGGATCTTTCCCCTCACGGCTTTTCTGACGCGTTCCCCAGGATTCGAACCCAAGACCTCCAACTTATATGGGAGGCTTAAGGGGAATCCTGGTACCAATTGGACAACTTGTTACCAGGATTTCCCTTAAGTTGGAGGTCTTGGGTTCGAATCCTGGGGAACGTGTCAGAAAAGCCGTGAGGGGAAAGATCCTCCCTAAAGCGGACAGTACGTATAATAATGTTAACAATTCCGGCGAAAAATCCTCACGGGTTGTTACATGTTTTCCCGGAGGATGTGCCTAATGGGTTACCACCCATTCGAGGCATTGAACACCAAATTGATTTTGTACCTGGAGCTGTCATTCCAAACCGACTAGCATACCGTAGTAATCCCGAGGAGACTAAGGAGCTACAAAGGCAGGTGGAGGAGTTGCTAAGCAAAGGGTATGTACGGGAAAGTATGAGTCCATGTGATGTGTCGGTGTTACTTGTGCCAAAAAATGATGGAACCTGGAGGATGTTGTGGATTGCAGAGCCGTCAACATTATTACGGTAAAGTATCGACATCCTATCCCTAGGTTAGATGACATGTTAGATGAATTGCATGGTGTATGCATATTTTCTAAAATTGATCTTAAAAGTGGTTATCATCAAATTAGGATGCGAGAAGGAGATGAATGGAAAACTGCTTTTAAGACCAAATATGGATTGTATAAATGGTTGGTCATGCCATTTGGTCTTACTAATGCACCTAGTACTTTCATGCGGTTAATGAATCATGTTTTGCGTGCTTTCATTGGTAAATGCGTGATAGTATACTTCGATGATATTTTGATTTATAGTAAGGACTTGGATGAGCATGTGGAACTTTTAAAGTGTGTTCTTTTGGTGTTAAGGAAAGAACAACTTTATGCTAATTTCAAAAAGTGTACATTTTGCATGGAGAGGGTTGTTTTCCTTGGATATGTTGTCAGTGCTAAGGGAATAGAAGTTGATGAGGATAAAATCAAAGCTATTAAAGAATGGCTTAACCCTAGAAACATAACTGAGGTTAGAAGTTTCCATAGCTTGGCTAGTTTTTATAGACGTTTTGTTAGGGACTTTAGCACACTTGCCACACCACTCACAGAAGTTGTTAAAAAGAGTGTAGGTTTCAAATGGGGTGTGGAACAAGAACATGCATTTAAGGCTATTAAAGATAGGTTATGTAAAGCACCTGTGTTAGCATTACCTAACTTTGATAAAGCTTTTGAAATTAAATGTGATGCATCGGGAATAGGTATTGGTGCTGTTTTGATGCAGGATGGAAGGCCTATTGCTTACTTCAGTGAGAAACTAAGTGGAGCAGCACTCAACTATCCTACATATGATAAGGAGTTGTATGCGCTTGTTTGAGCTTTGGAGACTTGGCAACATTATCTATGGCCGAAAGAGTTCGTGATCCATACTGACCATGAATCCTTGAAGCATTTTCGGGGTCAAGGGAAGCTAAACAAGAGACATGCACGCTGGATGGAGTTCTTTGAAACATTCTCATATGTTATCCGGTATAAACAAAGTAAGGAGAATGTAGTAGCAAATGCGTTGTCACGAAGGTATGTGCTTCTTACTACTTTGAGTGCTAAGTTGCTTGAGTTTGAGTATGTAAAAGATATGTATGTGAATGATGATGATTTTTCTAATACATATGATTCATGTAGTAAGGGGGCTGTTGATAAGTTCTTTAAGCATGATGGTTATTTATTTCGAAAGAATAGATTGTGTGTTCCTAGAAGTTCTATGAAGGAGTTGTTGGTCAGAGAGTCACATAGTGGGGGTTTAATGGGTCATTTTGGGGTCAAGAAGACTTTTGAGATGTTGAAAGAACATTTTTATTGGCCTAAGATGAAAAGTGATGTAGAGAGGGTTTGTAGTTGATGCATAACATGTAAACAGGCTAAATCTAAAGTTTTACCACAAGGGCTTTATACACCTTTACTTGTGCCTAGTGAACCATGGGTTGATATATATATGAATTTTGTGTTGGGTTTACCTAGAACTAAGAAATGACGGGATTCAATTTTTGTGGTTATAGATAGATTTAGTAAGATGGCATACTTTATTCCTTGCCATAAGACTGATGATGCTACGAACATTGCAGATTTATTCTTCAAGGAAATAGTACGCTTGCATGGGGTTCCTAAGAGCATTGTATCCGATAGGGATGTTAAGTTCATTAGTCATTTTTGGAGAGTTTTGTGGAATAAGCTAGGAAGTAAGTTGTTATTTTCTACTACTTGTCACCCACAGACTGATGGACAGACCGAAATAGTTAATCGGACTATGATCCAATTGCTACGTACTGTGATTAATAAAAATTTGAAGAGTTGGGAAGAGTGTTTACCCTTCATTGAGTTTGCATATAATCGGGCTGTACATTCGACTACTTCATTTTCTCCATTTGAAATTGTTTATGGACTTAACCCGCTAACACCATTGGATTTGATTCTTTTACCTGTTAATGAACGTGGTAGTTTAGATGGGAACAAGAAGGCTGAAATGGTAAAGGCATTGCATGAAAAGGTGAAGTTACAGATTGAACAGAAGAACAAGCATTATGTTTCTCAAGCAAACAAAGGGCGGAGGAGTGTTACCTTTGAACTTGGTGATTGGGTTTGGCTACACTTGAGGAAAGAACGTTTCCCAGAACAACGAAAATCCAAGTTGCAGCCACAGGGAGATGGACTTTTTCAAGTCCTTGAACGAGTCAATGATAACGCCTATAATGTTTCAGCTATTTTAATGTATCTAATCTCTCTCTGTTTAATGCAGGTACAGATTCGAGGACAAATCCTTTCGAAGAGGGAGATGATGATGTGATCCAGGATGCCGATGCAACGAAGACAAGTCCAGGGAAAAATCCATTGATAGTCGAAGAAGGACCGATGACCCGAGCGAGAGCAAGGCGAGTGAAATAAGCTATGTCATTGCTTGTTCAAGCTACGGTTAAAAATATGGCGTTCCTAACGAAGAAAGGATCAAGTTCTATGATATTACTGCTGTAGGAGCACATTCGAGGCGTGAAAGGTAGAAATATTTTTCTCCAACATATTTTCATCAGTAATTTTTTTTCCCACACAAAGTCAATTTTGAACATATTCTAAACATTTCAGAATTGTAATCACTAAGAATTTTGAAGTCTTGCAAACGAATGTGCATCCATTCATTGAGGATTTTGGAGAGGACTATAGTCCTCTGATAATCAAATCTTTCAGTTAATTTTTCCAAAGAGCATGTCGATATTTCTCAGGGAGATATTCAATTTTCAATACATCGTGAAGATGATAACAAAGGAAGATGAGTGATTTTGCACGATCCTGCAGAGATTCATTGTTTCCTTCTTTTATTGTCTCTTCCAAACATTTTGAGACAAGATGGATATCAATATTGAGTATCTATAATAGATAATTTTTGCCAAATATATCAAGTGCAACAAACTCAAATTTTGTGATATTTGCCGTTTGATTACACGATAAAGTAAAAGAAAATACAATTAGTTTAGAAGAATATGATTAAATATCACATAATAGTTGATCAAGTAATCAATATCAACATGCCATTAATTACTTGTTTTCCTTAAGGGAAAACACTAATTTGAAATTATATGTTCTTCGAAACATATGCTATTTCAGTTGCACGTTGTGTTTTGTTATTGCTTCTTCAAGAATAATATGTCAATATTCTTCTAGAATATTGAGAATTATAATTCATGCTCCTCATGAGCAAACAATATTCTTCTAGAATATCAATTATAATGTTGTGCTACTTTCGGAAGAGCAACATAATAATTTATAAATTTGAATTTATGAAAGAACATCTACAATATGTACTCATGTTAAAGATATTAATTACCATAAATGTATTAGGGAAAGAAGGAAAAAAAAAGCTTCATATATGCATAACATCTACAAGGCAAGATTAAAATCTCCAAACATGTGTTAATACGTTGCTAAAGGCATTAAAATCTCCAAACATGCATTAAAGGTAGAATTAATATATTATAGAATCAAAATGCATAATTAGCCCCTGTTTGAGCCCCATTATTTTGCATTTTTGGTGGTTGAAAATTTTTGGAATAGTGATTGATGGGAGAATGTGTGGTGGAAAAGTAAAGAAATGTTTTAGATTTGTGTGTAGTATTATTTTATTTGATAAATGTGTGGTTGTAATGAAGAGAGAAAAAAATTTAATGTAAAGTAATGTAATTTAATGGGGACCAAACGGTTAATATGTGATTGAATTAAAGGCAGAATTGCATGCACAGATTAATTGTGACGAAAGCACATGTCTATTCATTGTACAAATAGTATTTTCTGTAAAGACAAGAGCGATGGCGGCAGGACGAATTGATACCCACGAATTCATTATAGCAGAATTGTAGCTATTAATTTACACAAACTCTTCCTAATTCCTAGTAGCTTATGGGTTATTGATTACAACAGGCACGCAAATTAACGAACAGAATCTTCACATGCATTTGTAAAATAAGAAAAACAATCATTATGCTACAAATTATTTTGAATTTATATACAAGCAAAAAAAGATGAGAAGATGAAGAAGTGGTCTCTTTTTGATAGATATCTATAGAGAAAAGTTCACATATTACCAAATTAATTTCAGTACACGTGATAGATGATTATGCTGAAAAAAAATTACTATTTTCACTAAACTTTGAGGAATTATGCTTTCATGCTGATAACATGTTATGAAAAAAGAGAAAAATAAAAGTCAATAGACTTGTGTGTATTTTTTGTTAAGAATCAAAGCCTTATATTTATAAGGAAGAATTAGGGATACGATGATAATAGAGTTGTAAATGCACATTTATCATTTACTAATAAATTTACCATTTACAACAAGGATTTGCTTAATTTTCTCAAAAACTATCCATTAAGAATATTAGTGCGACAAAATGAAGAAGATCAATATTTAGAAATCATAGATTGAAGCAAGGAGGGACGGATCTTGGATCAATCTAAAAAAAATAAAATTTAAACCAAGCTAATATTTAAAAAAAAAAAAAAAATTATACTTAAAAAATTAAAATAGGCTGACCTAGGGGAAAATTAACGTAAACGACACTTATAAATTATGAAATAGTCAATTAATTCTATTTTTGAAACTCTTTAGTTATTAACATGTCCACCTTATTTTGGATTCTAAACTCCGCGTCTTCCCAATCATTTAAACACATTAAATTCTATAATATGTATTGTTTAAGTTTTGACATGTAATCAAACAAAATCATGTCACTTGCACTAAAAGCATATTCCGAGTTAGAATAGATATCGCGGGTATTAGTAGATCACGTGCTACAATAAAAACAATTGGAATATTGATGGTCGTTCATTCGTCATAGAAGTTGATCTTTCTTCCTCATCTAAAATACTAAGCATGTCATGAATAAAATATCTAGCTAATTCTAACATATTTCATTTGTATTTACATTCATATCCTGTGCAAGGAAAGAAGAAGTACTAGTACATAGAGTAACTTTATGAGAATTAATGTAGCTCTATAAATCTTTGTCGTCTCGTGACAACAACTTAGACCTTGCTATGGGGGCCTCCGAACATTCTTGCCGTTCTTTTTGACATATAACTCATACGTCTCACATAAACTTTTCTCTAATTACCATATGTAACTAGAGATCTACAAAATGATTTATTAGAAATCCCTTTGCAGTTTGTTATTTATCCTCTAAAATTAAGAATAAATGTTATTCATCATCACTGATGCTAAGCATTAGTCTGGGTGGCAACACATGGTAGTCCAATTAAATGAATCTCATAACATGTTTTATTAGATTTATCATTTAATGCTACTTACATATCATATAGATTGGTGTTCTAGTACCACTAATGTTATAAAGCATTATTACTAATTTAAACATAAGGTCAATTACTGAAGCTAACGAAAACAACGTAGACAATCCCTTATAATATTTTTTCAAACTTAACCTTCATCGCTACTACTTTATCAGAAAAAGTGAAATTTTTTTAATACATATTGAACAATAAAATAGAAATGAGTGAAAACGAGTAGGCTATTCAGATAATATACACATGAACATGTGTTCGATAATCATAAAAAACTTTCTCACATTAAATGAAATTTGTCAATTATGTTCTTGTAAATCAAATTCTGGACTGTTTAAGTGTCGATCATTATAATAAGAAGTAAAACAATGTTCGTAGCCTTCGCAAGATTGTAGCATAAGATAAGATAATCAGTTACATTTATGACCCACGTCCATGATAAATGTTCTAGTGTGTAGAGAGTGCCTTTTTTTTTTTAAGTGTCCTATGAGTTTTCGTCCATTTGAAATAGTATACCACCACATTCGGGTTACGTTGTCGAGATAATTTATCAATAACTACTATGTTGACCGACACATTGTCAAATATAAAATTAGGAATTCTTTATTTTTTTTTCACAATTAAGTTCTCTAATAATACCTACTAATGCATTAAAAATATTTATTTCATTATGATAAAATTCAACTACTTTAAATACAATAATATTTAATACATTATCGACTATTTAATATATATGTAGGGTGCAGTAACAACTATGTAACTTGTATGACTATTACCAATCAAAGTCAAATGTAAATGACAAATATCTGCATATTTATTTAAATCACTTAGTCTTCGTTTGGCTACCATTATTTCACATTACAATTTCTTTCTATCTTATCTTCGACCACAAAATCTTTTATAAAATAATATTACACATAAATCAAAAAAATTCCTACTTTTTAAATTACACATTTTCCAATAAATATTATTTCAAAAATTATAATAGCAAATAATGGGGACTAAACGAGGACTTAATATCCAAACTTTGTTTTTATTATATAAATTAATAATAGCATCCGAACAAAAAGTGTTCCTAGAATAAGCTTTGTACATAGATTGGAGATATTTTTGTAGGCCTGAACACGGTTCGGCTTCAGAATCGAACCGAACCGAAAATTTTCGGGTAGTTAGTAAATGGAATCGTCGAGTCCAAATATAATTTTGGAACCGTTCGGGTTCGGGTTCGGTTCCATTTGGTTCTGTTCGATTCCATAGTATAATTAATGTTTTTAACATTTATAACAATACTACAGTTTGACATGCTCAATCTTAGAGTTTACAAATTAACGTATTCCAATTTAATAACATATAAATAACAAGTTGTCTAATAAGATTAATTTACCAATGTATACAAATAACAAAAAATAGATAGTAAATTAGTAATACTAAAATATCGGTGATCCATATAAATTATAAGTCATAGACTCATACAGATAAAATATTTTAAAGTATTGCTAATACAGTAGTACATACTTACCAATTATTTGATTTAACCATCAATTATTTGACTTGTCATACTAGATACTAAGAGAACTCTACAAAAAAGATTGAAAAATCACAATTAACAAACATAAATAAACTAAAAATTATTCAACTAATAAGATTTAATAAGAAAAAATATAATATATTTTTTATAACATATCTCAATACCCTTATAGAACTCAGTCTCTTCATTGCAAACTCTATCTTTGTTAATTTATTTTTAAAAAACTAAAATAATTTGATTTATCCCATATATAAAAATTAAAAAATTTTAAAAAAATTCGGTTCTTTTTCAGTTCTTCAGTTCTGGGTCTAAAATCGAGAACCGAACCGTGCCCGTCGGTTCTCGATTCAGATACTCGTTCGGGTATTTCACTTACGAAAAATCGTTCGGTTCGGTTCGGGTCCAATTCGGTTCAGTTCGATTCGGGATATATGCCCAATCCTATATTTTTGTATGAATTTAGTCAAGTGAACGCTTTTCACTACATTGAGCGAAAACTCACCACTAGCTATGAACATCAGTATAACTTCATGCATTGCCTCTTGTGAATAGACTCGGTTGTTAAGACAATAACTAGAACTTGCACTAGGAAAATCAAATCGGAGTTGAGCCTGATTATTTTTCACACGTGTTTGACTGTACAATTTTTTTAATTGTCAATTTAGACTTAATGGACCAATACCCTTTTGCAAAGCTAGCATTTCTTTGTAGTTTTTACCCAGTCCTTTGTGCTATGACTTTCCATCTACTACTCGAGGCCATCAATTTGAAGTGTTCTCAACACTTGGCATTTTATTTTTTATTTGTTGTTTACTGCTTGAACCTATTGTCACCATTTAGTGTTCTTTGATTAAATACAAATCAATAGGATTCGTGCTCCCATGGCATCACCCAAATCATCAGGAATTGGAACATCATTTAGACCTTTGAAATTTTGATATATTGACGTGAGTAGTCTCTTGTGTGTTTGGAAGCATAAAAAAATTGGCTGAAGTGACCAATTTTCCAACAATATGTTGCAATTCATTTGAAATAATGGAAGAAAAAATAGAGGAAATAATATAATTTATACTGGAATTGGATGGAAATAACACAAATATGTGAACTTAGAAACAATAAAATTCAAAAAAAAAAATAATAATATGAGGATTGTAAGAATTGTATTGTAGATTGAGTAGAGAGCTGTGTGGGAAAAAAAATGAAGTGTAGGCAGTAAGCCCTCTTAAAAAAGATTAAAAAAACAAAAAAAAAAAACAAAATTATTGTTGGCCCAAACGTTAATTTTTTTTTTTCGAGCTTGATTTAGTTCATGACTCGTTTCAGTACGAGTCCAAACTGTCCATGGATCAAGTTGAGCCGATGAGCAACTCAACTTGTTTGACACCTCTTGGCTCGCAAGCTTGATCCATTTACCGCCAATACTTAGTATCCATCCTCTAGCTACTGAAAGAGACTCATCTCCAATTGCACATTGTTTTAAAAAAAAAATACATACATACATACATACATACATACATAAAAGAATAATATTATCTAACATCAGTTAAACTAGAATACCAATTTAGGTGACCACACTTGATAAGTTTAATTAAATTAATCATATAAAATTGTATTAAGTGAATTAATCATTTAATGTTATGCAATTATCACTTAAATGATGATTAATGCCAGTGATGCTGAGGGCCAATTTGACATGGATTTTGAAAAGCCAAAAAGAGTTTATGAGACCAAAAAATTAATTTTGAACTCGTTTAGCTAATTTTATTAAAGTACTTCTAGTAGTTGAAGACTTTTTAGAGAAAATTGGTCAAATGTGACTTTCTTTAAAAGCACTTCCAACATAGAAAGTGCTTTTAAAAATTACTTATCAAACAAAAATTAAGGTAGCTTTCTACAAAAACTCTTCTACAAGAAGCAAAGGTAAAGATAAAAGTCATACCAAACGGGCCCTGAAGGAAGTGCTTTTAAAATTAGTTACCAAATAAAAATTAAGGTAACTTCCTCCAAAAGTTTTTTTATAAGAAGCAAAAGCGAAGATAAAAGTCATACAAAATGAGCCTGAATAATATTACTCTATTTAAAAATAGAAGCTCTTCTGCTTCTTAAAAAATAAAAGCTTTATAAGTTAAGCCACGTTCTCTACGATTAGTCAATCATACTCAGTCAAAGAAAATCGCAAGCCTTTTTGGTGGTTGCCAATATCTCAGCCACCGATCAAAACAGTCAATAATTCAGAAAGAAACCAAACGACAATAAGATAAAAGGGATTTTCATTATATGTTAAAGGGAAAATAAAAAATAAAAAAGGTTTTTGGGTAAGGATATTTAGAAGAAAAATAAATCATTGATTTTCTTTCTTGGACTGCTGTTGTTTTGATATTCCGTTTATGGGATCATTAATCAATTTTAAAGGTACTTTACTATGCATATACGTCCACGATACATACATACATACATACATACTTGTTCACATATATACTTGTCTAAATTTTGACAATTTGATGGTGAAAATTTAATAAGTTTACCTGTTAATTTCTTCTTTTCTTTTAATTATTTCATTATGCATAAATTGGAGTTCTCAAGAAATGTTGTGCGTTTGTTGTTTGCTTATTTTGCTTGGTTTATCTATGTTTTTTTGTGTTAGTTTGATGTCATTCAAGTAATATTTTGTAAACGACATTATGAATTAATATTGGATTATTCAAGTGTTTTAATTTGTAATAATAATCTAAAGTTCTATGATCATATAGGATGTCACAAACTGTATACTTGATGCATCGAGTATACTGATACATTTTGTGACATGATCAAAATTTATCGTTCGCAATCGGCACAAGAAGTTGAACACTTTATATTGATAAGATTGCATTGTTCTTATTGAGATTTGTCTAGATCTTGGGAATAAAAATAATGATGTGTTGGTGCACATTGAACGGGACAACGTAGATAACTCATTTGTCAAGATTCTACTTGATCATCGAACGCATCATCTAAATTCTGATCATCGAACGCATCATCTAAATTCTGAGCAAGTAATGTATCTTTGATTGCTAGTTCAAGTTCTTTGAGGTACCAATGAGTGAAGTCTTAGTTGGAATATCAATCTCGATACTTTAGGAATTGAGGCAAAACAATTAGAGATCACATACTTGCAATAATGGAATCAAGTAATCATCGCGATAAGACGATCGTCACTCTGAGAAATTCTTTATAAGCATTTGAATTTGAACTCTATAGTCTAACGATGGAATTGTTGGACTCTATATTGTTATTTGTTCCCAACGGATTTGCCTTATGAAAATGGGACTTGGAGGGTTGTACATGTTAGAAGGGCAAAATGGTCATTTTGTCGGTTTCAATATATTGGTGATCAAACAGGGGTTGACTTGTGGAATGATGATCGGAGGATATTGTTATCGAATATAATTTGCTTCCATAATTATCGTTTGATTTGAGAGTACAATTTTTACTTTTTGGTAGAGTAAGTCGGGATTAATTAGGAGTTTCAATTTGGCTTATCGTCTCGAGCGACCCGTGACTCGGCCAGGGAAAAGCCCAAGTAGGCATGGCTTATGGCTGGAGCCCGAGCCAGGCCTTGTCACGGGACATTTTCGGCTCGTAACGAGCCAAGCCTAAAAAAATAAATAAATAAAATCTGCAAAATTTAAAAAAAAAAAAAAAAAAAAAAAATTGCCTTATTAAGGCAGCACATCTACCTGTTGAGGCAGCTAACTACACTACCTTAAGAGGTAGGTAAAAAAAATGAGTCGGCTCGGCTCGGTTTGACTCGTTAAGGCCCGTGTCAAAATCTCGGGTTGAGCTTAGATTTTTCCCGAAATATTTTTACTCCAAGCGAGCCCAAGCTTCAAGTTTCGGGTCGGCTAGTTAACATCCCTAAAATTAATAGATGTTTCTTAATTGGTAAAGAGTTGGCCCAATTAGAAAGATCTATTGGAATTTGGGTCTTGTGAGTTCGGTTAAGTCCCACTCTTGGTTCTAATAAAGGTATGAGACTTAATTGGCTTACTACATAAAGTCCAAGGAAAATTGGGCAATTATGAAACCTTAATTGAGTATTATAAATATGTATTTTATGGGTACATTTCTTAAGGTTAGGGTTAGCCACATTCTCTCATTTTTCTCGAAAAGGGTGGCAGTTAATAGTGGAATACAAGAGGGAAGATCTAAGGGAGGAGGATTTGGCTAGAAAGGTGGAGGAGCATTTAAAACTCCTTTAAGGTTAGTTATCATCTTACCTTATGTGTGAGGATTTAAAAACAAAATCAAATGATCTCAAAATGATCTAAAATCTATTATCCATTTGGATTTAATATTCAAAGCAAAAAATAATAATTTCCTCTTGTGATTAAATCTAAAAATCAACATCTTGCAATGACATAGTTTAATTGTTTATTTACTGAAAAGTCTAAAAAATTCTCTAATATTTGAGAAAATTATGGAAATTTTTGCTCCAAAAACAATTATCTCAAAGGTTCTTTATTGAATATTTGCTTTTAAATTTATCATGTTATCCTAACTTGTTCTCCATGAAGAATTTGTAATTTAAGGGGGGTATATTCAATTAAGATTTTTAATTACTTTTTAGAATTAAAAAAGTTTAGGCCCTGTTTGATTACCTTTCTTTTCCATGGAACTAGAAATTTTTTTTTTCATTTTCCTACTATTAGCAGTTTGATAGTACATATTTTTCATGGAATTGATTTTCTTATTTTTGCTCACACATGTGCATTTTCTTGGGTTTTGAGGAAAATATTTTCCCATCATTTTTATTTTTTTTTTGGCAATAGGAACAAATTTTAGACCCAATAGTAAAAAAAAATTATCACTTTTATTGACAATTTTCATGCAAAACAAAGTCAGACGAATGATATTAAGTATGGTAATTTTTTTAATTTTTTTTTGGCAATTGGAACAAATTCTAGACTCAATGATTAAATAAATTTATCAATTTTATTGATAATTTTCATGCAAAATAAAGTCAAACGGACACCAAACTTTTAAGATTTTCCAGTTGAAAATTTATATCAATCAAACACAGTTAATTAAAAATTCTCAGTAAAAACAATTCTAGACAATTCAACCTGCAATTCATTTTTTTTCCACCGAAATTTCACATTTGCAATCAAACGGACCTTTAGGGGTATTCAATACTATCTAAAAGTATTTGTGAATTTAATTAAGATTTTTATAGAATTTTAAAAAGTCTCCAGAATTCATGAGGTATTCAATTAAATTGTTTTGAAAGTCTTTATAAATTTTAGGGTATTCAAACTTTAATGACTTCTGAAATTTTTTTTTTTATAAAAGTCTCTAAAATACTAATTTTTAAGCAAAAAGTACTCATATAAAATCTCAAATTTTGCCTCATTAATCACAAGATTTTGGAAAGCTTTCACAAAAATAAAAATAAAAAATAATATGTATTTTTTCCAATATTTCTCTTTCCTTTTGTCTTTTATGAATATTAGAGTTATGATTAAAAAAAAAATTCTATTAATTATATTTGTGTCTATTTATTTTTTTTCTTATTGTTTATCTCTATTTTCTATGAAAAAAATAAACTAGATTCTTATAACTTTTTTTAAAATATCTATTTTTATTAAATTATATTTTTTATGGAAAATTTCTAATTAAATTTAATATATATAGATTTTTTAAATTTATTTTTAAAGGTATATTATATTAGTAATATTAAATATTAAATTTATTTTTTTATAATATATGTATAAATTTGATTATTATTATTTAATTAAAGTCTTAAATTTTTATTCTTTTTAAAATAACATTTTATTTTGTGGGGAGGAGAAGGAAAATTGTAGGAACCACCACATCGTATATAAGAATTTCACATTATTGCACTAGATCCACGTAAATTATACTTCAAATGGTTGTTTTAAAAATAAAATTTGAATTCTACAAAAATTTATAAAAGTTTTAAAATAAAAGTCCATAGAAGTTTACGAAAAACTTCCGCTAATTCCATACAAATTTACAAAAAAATCTACGAAATTCACAGATGTCATCACTTAAAAATATTCATCAAAGTTTTCAAAAGTCCCAATTAAATACACCTCTCTTAAGTTTTCATTTAATTTGCTGGAAAAAAAATTAGCTATGAGGCATCATTTTTGCACATACATCCGGGGTTTCTGCAACTCTTGATACTGAAGCTTCAAAACTCAAAAGCATTTCATATCAGGGTATCTAGAAAATTACGGCATTGTTGTTCAATTTCCCTGAATTGGTCGGATATCCCGTCAAATAAACTCTTGATTTAAATAAAGGACAAAAATTGGCTAAGTACCCGAATTGATTGCTTTCATCAGTTACCTTCATTAGGATGACGATCCTCACCTCTTATTGGACCATTGTTTGGCCCATTTTTCAGTTTTCCTGTAGCTCATGTGTACATCATCTCAGAATAATATAGTACATGTCAAATATTATCAGAACAATCCAAAATCCAGCATATATACGAACTTTTTCTATCACGACTAATTGCATTTATTAATTCAACAGCAGACCATCATGTAGGCTGTGGCTGATATCGTCTTGCAATTATTATCACCATCCACAAAACTATATGCTGGTGGTATTGATGTAGAAGGCCAATACGCTCTTATTTTTGTTGAAAAAAAATCAAAATACAATGGAGTGAATGACAATTGTAACAACAATTTGAATATGTTTCGATTCCCTACTTAATTTTTTTCACTTGAATTGGTGTAACATTTTTATGTTAATGCAAATGAATGGAGAATTGAAATACAAATTAATGGAGATGACTTCTCATCTTAGCACTATATAAGGAGGTGTTCTTCTCCTTATTCCACACAACAATAAAAAATTTGAGAGCTTTCTCCTCTCTTCGCTTTCAAGAGTTTTGTTTTTTGTAGCTCAGATAATTATTTTCTAGCTCCATGATAGAACTGTGAGTATTTTCAGTTCGCCTAAAGTAATGTCGAGGTGCTAGTTAACTACTTTCAACCGTTGTATGCAGCTACCAGTCCTCTTATACCACAGTGTGGATGAATCTGTTTTAAAGAAATTGTGTAACACATATCTAGGATCCTTTCAATATCGCTACTACATCAACAACCATATTTCATCTCTTTTATTGTTACTTTGTTTATTGTAACATTTCTTTCTATTATTTTATAATTCTAGCGTATTCCTAATTTCCTTTTATATTTTCCTAACATTTTAAAACGGATTCATCTCAAAGGACGAAGGAGGTGCTAGATTTCAAAAGAAATATTATTGTGAAAAATAATATTCTTTCACAAAATTTATAAAACCTTCAAAACTAGAAATTACGATACAGAGAAGTTCTGTCAAGGAGGAGGAATTTTAAGTGGGACAATTTGTGACCCCTCCAGCCAACCTATCAACTGAGTATTTTTAAATGAGACTAGACTGGTTGAGATTGGACTTGGACGCTTCTAATCTTTTCTTGAAATTATTTGTAGAGTGTTATTCAGTTGTTGAAAAATAGCTTAATTTTCATCGTTTTTGAAAAATAAGCACATCTTCATTTGGAAAATTAGCATACTTTTATGATTGAGAAAATAATAAAGGGTTAAACCTGGGACCTAAAGGGAGAATCTCGAAGAAGAAGAAGAAATTTCAAGGGAAGTACTTCAATTGTTACAAGACAGCTCACATATCAAACGATTGTAGGTTGCCTAAGAAAAACAAAAACAAAGAAGCAAATATAGTCGAGGACACTGACCATGATGCTTTTGATATTAGCCTATCAGATGTGACTTCTGAAGTGAATCTAGTTGAATCCAACTCAAGAGAATGTTGGATTGACATCAGTGTAACCCACTTGTAGGCCCTGACAAAGGGTTATTCACATCACTTGATGAAATTGAAAACGGAGTAAGCTCTTCATGGGAAATTTTTCCTACTTCTAAGATCAAGAGGTAAGGCAAAGTGATCCTGGCGATAACTCGTTAGAAAGAGCTAACTCTAAACAACGTGCTTTATGTGCTGAAAATTTGAAAAAACCTAGTCTCTGGTTCACTGCTTAGCAAGCGTGATTTTTGCATGGCTTTGAGTATGATAAAATTATTTTGTCAAAGAGTGAATTTTTTATTGGTAAATGGTATGCATCTAATGGGCTTTTCAAGCTCAATGTAATGATTGTCAAGAAAAATATCTTAAAGCTAGTTATTCTGCTTATTTGTTTGAGTCCTCCAATTTATAGTTCGGTAGATTAGGACATGTTAATTATGATGCCTTGAGAACGTTAATTAACTTAAATCACATAATTGTATCCCAAATGATTCAAAACAAAAGTGTGAAACTTATATATAGGCAAAATCTTTTAAAACTTTTGAAAGAAACAGTGAACCCCTTGATTAAATTCATAGTGATATATGTGATTTAAGAATGATACAAACAAGAGGAGGTAACACGTATTTCATTACGTTTCTTGATGATAGTACAAAATGTTATTATGTGTATCTGTTTAAAAATAAGGATGAAGTTATAGAGAAATTTGTTTTCTATAAAGGTGAAGTTAAGAATCAACTCAACAAGAAAATTAAGGAGGCGTTCTCTTCGTGTTTCAGTTTTGTATTTTGTGTTTTGAGTGTCTGTTTAGAAATTATTGAAAATGACTTCTTTTTGTCATTTCGAAAAATTGTTTCTCAAAACATAAAACTGAAAACGCATTTACTTTGCAATTTTTGAGAATATTATTTGATAATATTTTATTCAAGAAATCTGATTATTCAATTAATTTTAATAGTTTAATGTTAATATAGTATTAAATAACATATAAACTTGAAATATTTTTCCATATATTCCTAATTAACATATAAAATTTGATAATATTATTTGATAATATTTTATTCAAGAAATCTGATTATTCAATTAAATTTAATTGTTTAATGTTACTATAGTATTAAATAACATATAAACTTGAAATTTCTTTGAATCTTGAAATATTTTTTCATATATTCCTAATTAACATATAACAGATTTCCCGAGCTATTTGATTTCATACAAGAAAACTATTTTCCATTTTTATGTGCAACTTAAACTAAAAAATGGTAACATAACAAACAAAACATAGTATTTTTACAAATAAATAATGACCATTAAAATGAATGCATTACAAACATCCGTCAAATACATTACAAACATTCGTCAAATACATCTATCAAACATTTTTAAGTGCTTATTCACATTCACCTTTCTTGAAATATCCATCTATCAATATACTATATGTGAAGACATTAGCCTTCAAGTTCTTTTCTATCATCTTGGATAGTAAGTCTAATGCTATATCCATGTTCCCTTTCCTGCAGTTTCCAAGAATCATAGGATGAGCATTAACAGGTAAGGCATTGATGAAGGAAAAAAAAAATGCAGTTTCCTCTATGTCATGAGATTTCAGAAGTTCTCAACCTACCACAACCCTCCACTTTGCTCTGGACCGTCTACGGAAACCATAGATGAAGGGGAAAAAAAAGCATACAAAATGAAAATTACAATACAAGAACTAAGAAGCAGTAAAGATAGTATAGAGAATTGAAGAACCTGGGACTAAGGAGTTGAAAATGCTGCACTAACAATTCATCGCATGCAAAATGCACATGTTGAACATGATTAGCTATGCACACAATCTTTTAGCCAAGATTTGTAAAGGCAAAATGCAGCAACCAACAATTCAACCAGTTCAAGTACAATAGGACCACTTGATAGCATTACCCATAAACCAAAGTCTAGTGGCTAAGTCACCTACTTCTATAAAACATGAATTGATAACCATCAGTACAGCCATCTCTCCTATGAAAAAAATCAGTCCAGCAGGCAAACTAGCATCATTTTATCCTATCAACAGAGATTTCAGCAAACATGTGTCCATTAATGATTATCCTTAGAAATTCTTAAAGATCAATTATGAATCTAGCTTAACCACTTTCCTCTTGTATTGCCTATGGTCTTGCAAACTCAATTCTAAATGTGTTCTTCAACTTGTCTTATAGACATTCAATAGGTGTAAAATGTTCACGCATTTTGCATACTTTATCTGAATTCGGTTTTCAACTGTGAAATGAAATATAGTGTTTATATTTATCAAAGCACGGGCATTAGACATTCTTAGTCCTTATCCACATAGGACTACATGTATACCTCAATATTTTAACCATCAATTCCACACACAAAATAGTCATAAAAAAATCCAATATTACTTGTGAGAGCTTAACAACAATCATAGTAACATGAAAATGTTTAGACTTACCATCACCCTTTAACGCAGGGGGAGCAGAACCAGCTGATTTGGCAAATGAACGAGCAGAAATCACCTGCTCCGTTTGCATAATCATCTGCCCAGTATACACCTACAAAAAGAAAAATAAAATACCATTTGTACAAACCATCCACATTCGATCAAAGTAAACAAAAAAAAAAGTAATTACAATAGCAATAGGACATAATTATAGGCGCAAACATACCAACATTTTAAAGCTAGATCTATTGATTCGAAGGAATTCAAGAAAAGCATATTTCAAAATACAATAGAAAGATTAAAGAGACCTGGCAAGTGGATCTTGAGAAGAAACGAGTGGCAAAAGCCATTTTGGATTTGGGAAAAAAAAAAAAAAGGAAATTTTCACTCTTGTTTGTGAGTTGTATTTCCTCTCTGGTTTTTCAGCTTCTTCATTTCAAGGAAAAGAAAAAGAAAGCTCAATTTTTTCAAAAATCCCAACGGTAAATGAATGGGTCGCGACACTATGTTCTCAGCAGCGTCACCTCCCCATGCAGCCGCCGAAACCAGCACATCTCCTTCGTCGCCGGTTGCAGTGTTTGAATGGGTCACCGAAGTCGAGAAGAGAGCAGGCACGATGTCGTGAAGAGAGAAGGCATGGAAGAAGAGAGAAGGAAGAGACGGATTAGAAATTTAGAAGAAGAGAGATAGCGTTTTGGGCGTTTCCCGTGTTTTCATTATTTTTACGTGAAAACATCCAAAACAACGTTTTCTATTTTCTTTGTAATTTTTTTCTTGTTTTCAAAAATGTGTTTTCGAAAATGGGAAAGATTTTTACCGTTTTGAAAAATCGAAAACAGAAAACGACTTGAAAACAGCAAAGAGAACGAGGTCTAAGGTGTTAGAAAGTGACAGGGGTAGTGAGTATGAATCACCATTTGGTGAGTTCTATGTTCAAAATGGTATAGTTTATGAAACCATGGCACCTTATTCCCCTCAGTCAAATAGTATTGCTAAGCGAAAGAATCGTACTTTGAAAGAGATGATGAATGCAATATTATTAAGTTCTGGATTGTCTCGGAACATGTGGGAAGAAACTATCCTGACATCAAATTATATTTTAAATAAAGTATCCCAAAAAAAAGAAAGACAAGACTCCCTATGAATTATGAAAATGAAGGAAATCTTTTTATAAATTCTTACAAATGTTGGGATGTCTTGCTAAAATGGTTGTACATACACCTAAGAAGGTGAAAATTGATCCAAGAACAGTTGATTGCATTTTCATCGACTATACACACAATAGTATTGCATATCGATTTTTTGTGTATGATTCTAAAATTTTAGACATTCATAAAAACACGATAATGGAATCAAGAAATGCGTCGTTCTTTGAGCATGTATTTTCTTGTAAGTCTAAAGAAGGACCAAGTTCGTCAAAATAAACATTTGAGACTATTAGTGAAAACAGTCAAAATCATGAACACGAAGAAAATGAAGAGGCTCAAGATGAACCTAGACATAGTAAAAGAGCAAGGACAAAAACTTTTTGCTCTGAATTTTTCGACATATCTACTAAAAAGTGAACCACAAACTTTTAAAAAGACAGTAAGCTCTACTAAATGACATTTGGGGAAAGAGGTCATTAAGAGCGAAATTGATTACATGCTGCAAAATCACACTTGGGAGTTTGTGGGTCTTCTCCTTGAGTGTAAACCTCTAGGATCCAAATGAATTTTCAAGAGGAAAATAAAAGTAGATGGATAAATTAATAAATACGAGGCATGGTGAGGTTTGTAATTAAATATTATGGAAAACAAGAAGGTCTAGACTACTTTGATACATATTATCCTATGACGAGAATAAATTCCGTAAGGATGGTACTAGCAATTACTGCCATGCGCAATCTTGAAGTACACCAAATAGTTGTGAAATATATAGCTTCTCTAAATGGAGATTTAAATGAAGAAATTTATATAAAACAATTTGAGGGTTTTACGGTACCTGGAAAAGGAATTCCGTAAACTGGTGAAATCCTTGTATAGGTTAAAACAAGTACCAAAATAATGGCGTAAAAATTCAACAGTGCTATAACAGCAAGTGGATTTAAAATTATGAATGCGATAAATGTGTTTATATCAAAGACACTGAAAATGAATATGTTATTAACATGCTCATTGTTGATATTAATGATAGGATGATCAAATCTACTAAATATATGTTGAATTTAAGATTTGACATGAAAGATATGAGACTAGCTGATGTTATCTTAGGAATAAAGATCTCTAGAACATTAGATCGGCTTGTTTTAAATCAGTCATATTTTGTTGAAATTATTCTTGAAAATTTTAGTAAAGATGACACTGGTGTTGCTAGAATGCCAATAGATATAAGTGTATATCTATCCAAAAATAATGGAGATCGTATTTCTCAAATAGAGTACTTTAAAGTGGTTGGTAGTCTAATGTACTTAATGAGTTGTACAAAACCTAACATAGCATATACATTAAGTAAGTTAAGTAGATATACAAGTAATCCTGGAGCTGACCATTGGTAGGTAATTGTAAGAGTACTAAGGTACCTAAGAGATATTCGTAACTATGGACTGCACTATACAAGATATTTAGCTGTCCTAGAATGATACAACAATGTCAACTGAATATTTGACATAAAAGAGTCAAGATCTACTAGTGAATATGTGTTCATACTAAGAGGTGCAGTTGTATTTTGGAAATCCTCAAAACAAACTGTTATAGCCAAACTCACAATGAAATGTGAATTTATCGAACTGGATAAATGTGTGGAAGAAGCAGAATGACTATGGCATTTCTTAGAGGATATTTTAAGATGGTAAAAGCCTATACCTGCAATATGCATACATTGTGATAGTCAATCTGCAATTGGCAGGGTAAAAAACATGTATAATGGTAAGTCAAGATAGGTTCATGGAAGACATAATATCATTAGACAATAATCTCTACTAGAATTATCTATATTGACTATGTAAGGTCAACGAATAATATTACGAATCCGCTAAACAAATGATTAAATAGAGAGTTAGTTGAAAAATCATCCAGGGAAATGGGACTAAAACCCATGAAAGAATATATCAATAATAAAGAAACCTAACCTAATTGATTAGAGATCCCAAAATCTAAATTCAAATGAACAATCTAATTGTAAAGATCATGTTGGATCACTGTGAAAATTCATCACAGTCTATTCCTATGATGAAAAGAGCAATACCCGTAAGGAATAAATGATAAGTTAAGCTTTTCATGATACTTTTGTGTCGGAATATTATAGCGGAGTAATACGGTTTACTCTTAATTAAGATATCACCTATGTGAGAAACATGAGGGGCCACTTCAAAGGGGAATTACAAGGGTTTAATTCTTTAGAAACCTTCATAGAACCAGAGAGATGCTCATGGCCAAAATGAACAGAACTATGGGAACTGATTTGTGTTTGGAAGAAGTTTATGTGGAGTGTGTCATCGTTTACACAAATGGCAGAATAGCTCAAGGACATTATGTCTACTAATTAGCTAGTAAAGTAAATTGGCTCCTCACAATTCTAATAACGGGGCACTTGCACTTCTCTTTTTTGCACCGGTAGGTAGGTCAGCAAACAATATGGTGGATGGACCTTAAAACGAAGAAACATTGACGCTTCCGGTTGATTTCATTTCGACATTTTTGCTTCACGTGTGTGCAACAATAGGTTGGAAAGCAATCAGTAACGTCGACGAAGCCTAAAATGAAAATACAACAACAATGCTAGTGGATTTCATTACATAGAATAGCGTCAATATTTTGTTACAATCGCCTTGTAGGGTTCCATAGAGTAGGATGTGGAGTGTACAAATTCTAAATGGGAATGTGGGCGGGGTTAAGTGGTATCCATTTTTCATTCATTTCAATTTCTTGCCCACCATGTCATTGATTTTAAATGACTGCCCTGCAAACTATCAACAAACAATGTACCAGGAGCAAAATTCTACAAATGATTACATCCAAAGAATGATTGACCACATGGCCTGATTGGGTAGATGGAGCCACTACTTGGTCCTCTGAATTTATGATCATTTCAGAAAATTATAACCAAGGTTCTCTTGCTACAAAATATGTGGAAAGCTTTTATCTCGCTCTCTGACAGATCAAGACTATGGAGATCATTATTTAACGATTATTTATTTATTTTCCTTAGTTCTATCAATAAATAAACTATTGCGCTTTTACAATATTGTATCTAACCTTTAAAAGTCGATGATAGATTGCACAAGTTATTCGTTGGAATATTAGTAAAGTTTCTTATAGTTTGTTCATCCAACTTTCAATCTTGGCTTCGGTATTCGTTGTTTGATCAACGAAATTATCAATCAATGTGTCTTAATTTGCTTTCTGTTGCATAGTATCGAACTCAGAACCGAATGATGCATTCAAGACTAGGACTGGGGCTCTCCATTCATGGTACAGATGTTGATGAGATCTTGCGTCAATAAGAGATTATGTAACTGCGTCAATAGATGGAAATGTTGAAAAAAAAAATGGAAGAGAAAATATTTTTTTCCGAAAGTACTACTTCGATTTTATGCTCCAATAAATCTCTTTTAAAACTAATTTTCAACTTATTTTTTAAGCTAATTAGTGGCCATGTCAACTTTAGTTTTCTTTCTTTTCAAGTGTTAATCCTTGTTTACTAATGCAGAAAATGGTACATGGAGGAAGACATTAGACATTTGACATTAAACATTTGAAACTAAATAAGGGAGTACTACTCCCCTTTAACATACTATTACACTGCAAATTCTCTTCCCTTTTTAATTTTTTTTTCCTTTGTCGTTTCAATTTTTGTTCCTTTCTTTGAAACATATAGATAAATTGAATTTGAATTTGACAGGATTACTGTTAAAAAATTTGTTTCTTAAATGGAAGTTGAACCTTCATTTCATGAAAGGGTATTATTCATAGAAAAAAGTACTTTGATGAAAATATCAATGATGAAATAAAATATTGCTGAATAATCTCATTGAGTTTATTGTTTCTTATATAGTTGATTAAGCTCTTTCTTTCTTTTTTTCCTTTTTTTCTTTTTTACCTAAGTTAAGGTTTGAACAAATTCAAAATTATGAAAATACATTTGTGCTTCTGTTTGATTATTTTTTTAAAAAATTACAGACTGCAGATGATGATTGTTTAAAATATTGATGTGATAAAAATTTAAGCATGATGACACAAGTTATTTTTTGAGTTGCAAATTATTATAAATTGTTCGCTATTAGACATCAGAAATGTGAATGAAGTTTCACAGTATATAAAAATATTGGATGATTTTTCAAATATGTGAATTGCTTATTATAATATTAATGACTATATCAATTACAGTTGCATCTATAGAGAAGAATTTCTCAAAGTTGAAGTTGATAAAATCCTACATTTGATCAACAATGTCATAAAATGAATGAATTGACCATTGAGTCTTTTAACAAAGAAGTTTTAAAACAGATTAATTGTAATAGTATAACTGTTGATTTTCTATAAAAAAATTCTAGAAGAATAAATTTAATTTAGACATTTGAAAGATTTAGATGATTATTTAATAAAATTGATTTTTTTTTATTTGATAAAAATTATTATATTTTGTAATTTTATATATTTTTGTATGTTTATAGGGTCACATATTTAAAGTTGGCATGAGGCCCTCAAAATCTAAGGGCCAGCCCTGTAGAGAGCTCCAAACCATTAAAGATTATGCGGCAAAAACATCTGACCAATATAGTTGACCAAAAGTCGAATTTGACCCATGAGCTGACCAATATTGAAAAGGGCAAAATGGTCTTGTTAGGAGGAATGGAGTTGATGAGGTTCACCAACTAGGGCAGAGAAGTTTTGTACCATTAATGGGTTAGGGGGTTAGAAGTTAAGATGGGTGGTGTAGATCCACACAAATGAATATTTTCGTCAACTCACTGATTTTTGAATGAAAAGTGCGCACATATATGAAAGGTTTGGGACCGTTCTATATATTTTTTAAATGCATGGAAATTTCGATGCAAATTTTCCTTTTTCAATTAATTATAGGTTGAAAGACCATTTTGCCCTTTTAAAATTGATCAAATTATGGTCAATCGCTAACTTTTGGTCAACTAACGAATTTTTGGATAGAAACCACCAAGAGTTTCTTCCGTTGCACACTTTTGAATGGCTTAGAACTATCTTCTTTGATTTAAAGGTCTAGGTGTATTCAGTAGCATAGCCATCACTCGACGACGGGGTGCGGCCATGCATGCTGACTCCTCCGGAACCTACAATTGGACTCGTCGTTTGGAGCCAAGCGCCATGGACAAAGCTTCAAGCTTGAAGGTTGAAATGTAGGTGCAGTCGGCGACGAAGTGATTTGGAAGATGAATTGGGCCAATTTTTTTTCAAGTTGTGGGCCATTTCTTTTAGGCCTCTTGTAAAAAAACTAGGTCCAATTATATTCACTTCTAGTTCACTTGCACAGACACTTCAAGGGCAAAATGAAGCAACGTTCCAATTCCAATTTCAATTTCAAAACCTTGTTCGCCATTGTGCCACTGCGCTAAACCACTATCGACGCTGACCCATCGTCGACCATTATCGTACTATGCCACATCACCACCACTGAATCATCGTCGCTAACTAATTCCACTCGTGAGTCATGACAGCGTGACATGGGCAGTGAGCCTCCTACCTCTCTTCATTTTTCATTTTTCATTTTTCTTTTTCTTTTTTTGTTCTTTTAGTTCTTTTTTTTTATTATTTACTATTTATGAAATTATGAATTATCAGTTAAATTAATCAGCTATGATTTATGATTTTATGTTTTATGAGTATTACTATTTACCATGACAATGTGAGACTGTTTGTGACTTGAGAGTTGAGAGTCTGCTGATAGTGTTAGTATTTACAAAAATTGAGGATTTTGTGAATTTGAGAATATGTGATATCATATGTGTGGACTATGGACTGCGATTTGTGATATATGAAAATGATAAATTAGAGAATTTGTGATAAATAATAATTTAGTGTTGGACTTTGAAAATTAGAATGGAAATTTGATGATAGTTTTCATGGAATCCAAATATCAACTGTCTCATTATTCCCCCTCCTGCTTATTTACACAGGTAGGCTTTGCAACACCCATTGGTATTTAGCTTGTATTATATGTTCGGAACGGGCCTTTGCCATCCATTAATTTTTGGGACAGCTTGCCACCTAATGCCATAATAGCTTGCTTTCACTTTTATGGGAACATAATACCCCTATTTGGTTTGGATTCAAATCAGTTTTTTAGTAAATTTGATAAAGGTTGATAACAATTATAAATTCTATAAAATATTTGATTGAAAATGAGTTCAAAAAAATGACTTTTAAAAAATTGGGACATTATTGACACCCCTAACACCATTTTTACTCCATACCCAATAGTATTGCAAAACTAATATCTACCATGGTAGAGCCACATGGGGGTTAGGGTTGGCGATGGCCCTGCAACATTTTAAAACTTTTCTAGATTTAAACTAGATTTACAATGAATTTTTTTGATATAATCATAATACACCTATGTTTTGCCCCTTCAACATTTTTTTCACTCATCTTGCACGAAAAAATTCAGACTTCGTCAAAGAATATATATTGAGAAATGCCATGTGTATAGGGCACTTCCTTACACGAGCTTTACAGGCCCCTTACTGTGGGGGGGGGGGGGGGGGGCAAATTTTTTTTTTTTAAAAAAAAATAAAAAAAATTGTAGGTCCCCCCTACAGTGAGGGCCTGTAAAGCCCCTTTCCATATATATTTACTTGGGAAATGCAGGTTGTACTGCATGGTGCACAGCACCCCCTATTGTGAGGGGCATGTGCACCATGTTGTGCCCCCAGCATTTCCCTATTTACTTACATATACATGCAAACATCCGACACATAAATGCACTCACGCTCACTCAAATGTTAAGCAGATGAGCAAAGAATTGAGAGTCGAAAGTCAGAAGAGTTGCACAAGGCTCGTGAACTGGTTTTTCCTTGCGTCTTTGCTTCTACGAGATCGGAACACTCAAGTGTTCGTTTGGTTAACACGTGATTAAACAGAGCATAAATCATGAGCAATTGCATCCTGGAAAATTATTATTTACCATAATAATTATTATGGTTGTGTTATCACATATTATTAGTTCAATTAAATAAAATTTCCATACAATAAATCATTACAAGCTTTCATCATTAATCATCATAAGAAATTTTGACATGACCCATTAACTAAACCAATAATCACAGTTTTTGTCTTGCAATTAAGCACTGTTTTTTCTTTATTATGCCTCCTTTTTCTTGTGCTTATAAACACAAAACTGTAAGCTTTTATAATATTCACGGTATGTTTGATATACTGCACTAAACAAGATTAAAAAAAAAAAAAGAGAAACACTTGACAAAACTTGTCGCTCGTTCTATCTACTGCTTGCAAATTTAACAGACCAAAATGTTACATTAATAATTTACGCCTTTATAAGGTAAGAAATTTCATCTACAATTATTAGATTTTTATGGTTTTCAAGCCAATATAAAGACCCAAACTCCAATGAAGAAAGGTGGAGAACTAATTGGAGAACAGGGATGAAAGGTAAAGAAGGATAATAGTGCTTTGGCAGCATCTTTTGAATTTCTTGATACAGTGTTAAGAAAGTAGTAGTCTTCAAAGAAATCTTGTTTTGACATTGCACTCTGGAAAGGGAACAATCGAGAATTTCGAGTAATTGGTCGACCTCTAAAGTAACTACAAATGAATCTCGAATGAAAATGGATCCAATATAAGGCCATTTAGTCTTAATCTGTAATGAACAAAAATAAAAATTGATCCCCTTATATTAGTATCTTCTATGTATTCTATTAATTTCTATCTGGATAACATGTAAGTTTAAAGACAAATAGTCTACATATCTAATGAATGAATAATCAAATCTAAAAATTGCACCCCCCCCCCCCCCCCCAAATAGGTTATATCCAGGGTGGATCCCAATTTTTTATTTTTTTTTTTAAAAAAAAAAAATTCTAATTTGTGTCCCGTCACCTTTTTTGGCTTATTTTTGTGCTATATTTTTCAATTTTTGGGATAGGGTCTTACTGTCATTTTGAAGAAATCGCGATCAACTATGTGGTGAATATTTCGAAATAAAATATTTTAAACAATGGACTTCAAATAGTTAGCCAAAGATGGCTACTTAAAATAAAGGGAAGAATTCATAAACCATACTTTAAGTATGATCAATTCATATTTCAGCTCTAAAGTTTGGTCTATGCAAAAATCAAGTTTTCATTAATTAATTAAATTTTTTTATTAATTTATTATTTTAAGGTCACGGTTATGCGATTCATGATTACAGTTACATAATTAAAGGTCACAACTAATTCACTGGTCATATATTATCAAATTAATTGATCACAAATTATTTCGAAATCACAAATCAAAAATTTATAGGTCACTAATTATTTGGAGGTCACAAATCAAAAATTTTATAGATCACGGATTATGCCGATGTCATAAATCAAAAATTTTATAGTCACAGTTTATCTCATTGGTCACAAATCAAAAAAATTATTGGTCACATTTTATCTATCGATCAAAAGTTTCAAATTTATTGATCATAGATTATTATTTTTAGTCACATATTGTCGAATTTTAATGTCACAATTTGAAAGTTAGTCACAACCATTCAAATAGTTGGTCACAATCATCAAACCCGACCCTGAACCCGATCCAATACTTGGTCACAAACATTACCTACACCAACCACAACACCACCCCAACCTTGATTGCAATCCAATACTTGGTCACAAACACTACCCCACCCCGCCACAACACCACCAACACAATCGCCGCCAACAATACCACCACTCCAAAAACCAACAAGCTCCACAAAATGACCCACCACCACTGCACACACTACCACCGTCAAACACAACTACCGGCAGAGCCACCACCCCCACCACCACAAAACAGCCACTACACACCGTCGCCTACACCACAGCCACCACCACAAAATCTTTATTAACCCAAACTGCAAATACACCACAAAAACCACAAATACTGCAAATACACTACAAAATCGCCATCAACCCGCCCAGCCTTGCCGCACACCAAATCAAACACTGAAATCCCATACTGGGCAGACCCACCAGCTTCAACTCGAAATCATGAACTGGTATTGCTTGAACAAGGCATATTAGATAGAACTTCGTCACCACGACAGCGATCGTAGCGTACAGAGCAACGCTGAGTTGCGACGGCGACGTGATGAAAATTCTACAGCGACGGAGATCCCTGAACCTTTGATTAAACTCAGCTTTGCATTCGGAATAGCTTATCGAAGCTCACCTCATGATGGTGTATCCAATGCCGAAACTTTGTGTCGGCACTCGTCGCCAGACCGACAACAGAGAGAATGGAGAAGGAAGAGGAGATAGCGAAGAGAGAGGGAGGGAGAGAATTAGGTTATGAAAATGGGATTGAGGATGAATTGGGTGAGTGATTAATATTAAAATATATAAGTATACCTGATTTATTATTAATTAAACATTTCACCTGGTTTTTGAAAAACAATCTTTAAAAGCATGCTATTGTGTAATTTTCACTAAAATAAAATTAACAATTTTGTTTTTGTTCTCGAAATTTTGATATCAAGTCGAATATAAGTTGAAACGCGTCTCATTTGAATAGTTAAATATGAAATTATGGAAAATTTCCAGGTCGTTACAAGTAATATATAAATATTGTATTTTTTAATGAATTTGTTAATTGAGAATTTGGAATTCTTAGTTAAATTTGTATATTGTGTGTATTGGTATTGATACAGAGTTAATTAGAGATAAGTTTGATCTTTTAGGAATTGCAAGTTGCGATTTAAGTAGTGTTTTAAGGTATATGTATTGCACATTTTGTGCTTTTGTTGTCTTTATTTTTCGTCTTTTAAGTACAAATATCCAAATGTAGCCCTTGTTTGGTGCAATTAAAAATTTGAACTGAATTAAAATTTAAGTTAAATTTTAATAATTAATTTTAATCATATATTTCATGAGATCAACAACGTTTCAACCAAATATTTAAGCAACTTTATCAAAATTTACTAAAAATCTAATTTTATCAAAACCAATTATGAGCTTATTATTAAGGCACATTGTGCCCCCATTTTTGTTTTTGTTCCTCGTATTGTAAAAGTCTTCCTTAAAAAATTGCAAGTCAAATAATCATGAATTACTCGTCTCTGACTATATCTATAACAAGTATCTTTTATTTTCACAAAATAAAAATAAAATTACATCTATTTGAGCATCATTTTACTGTAAGAATGTATTTTGGAATAGTAGATTAATGGAGAATGTATAGTTAAAAAGTGAAAAAAAAAAATTAGGTTTGCAATTAATATTATTTTATTGAAAAATGTGTGATTAAAAAGAAGAGAGAAAAATATATTTTGAAAATAATGGTGATCAAAAAAGGGCCTAATGATACATACAAAATCTAAATTATGTTGAATATGTTTAATGGGGTTTCTTAATCTAGAACTATGCTAGGCTTACAAAAAGACTTTTCACGGAATATTTACAGAATACACATAATAGGTGGGGTCCATTTTTTTTTTTTTTTTGCAATATTTAATATGAATGGGGTCACATCCATTGTGAGTATCTGTAAACATTCTGTAAATTTTTCATCTATACATATGAAATTTTCCTTTAATCTAAATGAAACTTTAGACCAGGGGCGGAGTTAGCTATTTGAAGTTGGGGGTCTCAAAATTGAAGATATAAAGGTAAAGGGGTGGGGGGACTATGGGGGTTCGGGGGCAACGGCCCTAAATTTTTTTTTTTTTTTTTTGATAGCTTATTAATTAAATAATCAATAAACATATAAAAGAAAGTACTTTTTGAGTACCAATATTTAATTTAGCACAATCATACCTTATTACAAACGTTTCTTTCGAGTTCTCATACCTTATTAAATAGAATCATTAACATCATTCATCACTTTCGATCAAATCATGCTTATTTCTAAGCTTGCTTTTCTTAGACAGTCGATCAAAGTCAAAATTGGTAGTGGTTATAAGTTTTTCAATTCCCGACCTTAGGAAAAAGTAAACAGTATAAATATCATATAGAGTACTTGCAAATCATCAAATCCAAGTCTCGAGAACCAGAAATATTTTTTTTCCACTAATGGCTGAAAATCCTAAATCTTATGTTTACGTCGGTAAGTTTATCTCAATATCTTGTTTAATATATCTCTCAATTTTTAAAATTAAAAAAAAAAAAAACCAAAAAAAAAAGTCAAAAAATTGGGGGATCCAGGACCCTCATCCCCTCCGCCAGTGCTTTAGACATTGTATTTTTTTCTTTATCACCTCAGCTTGACCATTGGAGATAAATTATTTGATCATTTTGTTCACATGACAAATATATTTCAGCAATCCATTGAAGCACGAGAAATCATCCGTAAGTTGAATGAATGGATTGTCCAATAGAACGTGATAACATCATGCACAAATTGCTGAAGTGCTAAAATATATGGATATATATAGCACCAAAAATAGCGGTGTCAAGATGGGTTGTGCCTCCAAGACTTAGGATGAGCCACCTCGTGAAAATTGAATTCGAAACCAGCCTAAGGCCATAACCTGGTTTTGGACGGGTCATGGATAGCCCGCCATAATAAAGTAGTCATGCCGTTAATACTGTTATGGGGAAATTTCCCAAAAAAATCTACTTTCTAAGAGCCCGTTTGACCCCAATTTTATTCTCATTCTCATTCTCATTTTTTTCTCTTTCTTCATTTCAACCACACATTTTTCAAATAAAATAATATTACACACAAATCTAAAACTTTTCATCATTTTTTCACCACACATTCTTACATCAATCACTATTCCAAAAATTCTATTCTCATTAAAATTAACATCAAACACACTATAAGTTTCTATTTCAATAATTAGGTACAAAGATTTATCTTTCAAAAATCAGGTGCACACACTCCTACCCTAACCCACAGACCCCATACAAACAAAATCTGTAACTTATCCACCAAATTCTACCAAAAATTCTCATACTCTCATAAGTGCATTTTTGTGCACTTATTCAAACCATATTACTAAACTTTTGTGTCGTTTTAGTATTGTATTTTACATAACTTGCATTAATTTTATCTTATTTCAGTTTTAGACCCGTTTCTAAGAAATTGAAAAAGAAAGAATGATCGATTGGCCAATGGATGGAAATTTGGGGACTAATATGCATTTGAATAAAAGTTAAATGACCAAAATTGAAGTAATTTAATGAAGAGGACCAAGATGGAAGAAAGACTGAAGAAAATGGTTAAAAGGAAAATTTCATTCGGCCCTTAACTTCAATTACAGGGGCTACCTTGTATGCCTAGGCAACTGTCTCATTTTCTATTGAGTGCCCACCCAGGCCAAGTCAACCAGAACAAAATTTGTTTGGCTCAGAAATCAATACCAACAACGAAACTTTTGTTTAGGCTATGATATGCACGATTTTTAGAGGCCTTTTGGGACTTTTTAGAGAGTTCGTAAATACCAACTCCCAAAACATAATTAGGTGGGAGAATTGATTGCAAAATGAAGTGAAGAACACATCAAGATTGAATTCAAGAATTTTCCAAGTGATGAACAACTTTTGTTTCTTTTGCTTTCTTCTTCACAACATGTTAGACTAAACAAATCTAGTGCTAGGATTACAATGAATCTTGTATCATGAACCTTTAATTCTTTGTTTTTTTTGTTTTTTTTTTTCTTTTTGACATTCAAACATGTTTTCAATTATTGAATGATTTTCATGGAATTATCTTCTTTACAATTATGTGCACAATGATTGTACGAATATTGTGACTTGTTTTAAACTCGAAAGATAGAAAATAAATTAAACATAGTGTTAATCATCGTAAAGTTCGATATAGGATAGAAATATACCACTATATTTTACGTGATCTTTAAGTATTCATAAATTTTTAATGCATTCTTCTATGTTCGCATTGGTCATAGAAATATAGTCGGATCACATGTGAAAATAGGTTTAATTCTACTGGAAAAATATTGTTAAATAATTTATAAATCTTGATCTTCATAATTGAATAGTATTGTTAAATTGTAAAGTTAGGGTTAGAAAGAATTGATATAAAATGATTCGGAATCCTAGTGCGCTTGTCATATATTAGAACAAATTAACTTGCATTCAACACAATTTGCATTTATTTAGTTATCTTACTCATGATTGCATAAGTAGATTATTTTGGTTATAATTTCGTCACAAAAAACACGTTACATTTTATTGTTTCGATTAAGGTCGTGATAAGTAAAATCGAACTAAATCAATCTCTGTGTGACGATACTTGAACTCCATTCCACTTTTATTACTTGTTAATGAACCGTACACTTGCGGTGATTTTAATTCGAAAGATATTTTTGTGCACAAGTTTTAGGCATCGTTGCTGGTGATTGTAGTTTATTTTAATATCATTTAATTAGGCACTATTTCGAACATTTTAGTTTTATTTATTTTATTTTTCTTTATCAGTTTATTTCAATGCTTTTATTTTCTTTTTTTCATGCATTTTATGCAAAATTTTGTAGACAATGAATTGATACTAGCTTATCCAAAAATTGAATATACTTTTCACCGTAGGCAAAGTGAAGTAAATAAAGTACAACAACAAGAGATGGCTAATGCACAAAATAATCTAATTATTAGACTGCACAAAAAAATCACGAAACCGCAAATCGAACAGAAGTCGTTGGTTTGGGTCCACGTGGACCCGCAATTTTTTCCTCTCAAATAGAACCAAACCGTTTCAAAATGAATTGGTTTAAGTTTTAATTTTCAAAAATCGCAAAAAATCAAATCGAACCGCACTTTTTTAATTAAAATTTTTTTTTATGAAATTATAAATTCTCATATAAATTTTTTTATTAAAGTATAGAATTTTAAATTTTTTTGCTTTGGACTTTTTTTTTTTTAAATAGGCCCATTGGCAAACTCAAGATCTTACCCAAAAACACTAAGAGATGGGGAGGGGAAAATACATCTAAGAAACAGGAATCATTTCCTTAGTAACATCTTTTTCCCCTAAGGAACGTAACTGTTAGTTTGAACAATATATTTGCTGCAAATAAATTGAATATGTTTCAACAAATAGCAAAAGAATGGAACAATCTTCTATATACAACGAAATTGAGCAATTTCATATTAGACTGATGTAATATCCCAGTACCTTCACAGATAATTATAAAGCCAAAGGTAAAAAATTATTTACCAACATATCGACATAGAAAAGAAGTAAAGCAAAGAACAAAACATTTACATGCTTTCTTTTCCTATGTTCTGAGGTTGTTTTTGTGACCATATCCATGTATACTACATTTGGTTGCATTCTCTACCAACAAATAGAAATGTAAAGACCTTAATCTTCATTATGCATACCATAGGTTGGCTTTCCTCTCTTTCCTGTGCATAATCAAGCACTTCTAGTTATATTGTTGGATACACTTAATCTCTAGGAAGATTTGATCAATCCCAAATTTGACATATTAGTATAGTGGAAATTGGACGCACACAAGTATAAAATTGTCTCCAAAATTGCCAAATATGTATTAGCAATTCAGATATCCAAGGTCGCTTCAGAGTCGGCATTTTCCACAAGTGGTTGGATTCTTGACTCCTTTAGGAGTTCATTGGGTGCAAAGATGGTTGAGACCTTAATCTGCATGAAGAATTGGTTGCATAGCAACAATAAACCTATAATGATTCGTCAATATTTAGATGAGGAAGAGGCATTGGATGACTCGGAGAAAGTTATAGAAGGTGACATTTGTTTTCTATTATCAAATTTGATATTTTTATGCATATTGTTTCTTAGTTGCTTATTAATATCATTAATAAGGACTAATAAATATTTTGATATTTGCATATTATACAGAAGCTGAAACATGTGTTACAACAGTGGATATTGATCCTATTTTTATCAATGAGAGGTTAGTACTCTTGTACTGATTATAATATTGTTGCTTGTGAAAGTTTGAGTGGAGTGCTTGTTGCTAGATGCTAACTTAATAATATTTTTTTGCCTTATTGTTTATATATTGAATTTCAAACAAATATGAATGTAATTTAACTTTTAACATTATTAGTTTTCGTTTAAATTTATATGTTAACTTGTTTTAAACATATTACTATAATGTCGATAGGAAAATCGTGGATTAAAATCGAACCAAACCGCAAATAATGGTTTGGTTTGGTTTGGAAAAATTACAAACTGCATGAAATGGTTTGAGTTGAAAATTTAACACAAACCGCTTAAACCAAACAGTGTTCACCCCTACCAATTATTCAAGTGGATGAAGGGGCACTGATCGATGAAGGAAATATGCTAGTTGGGAACTTCATGACTCCACAAATTATTCAGAGTCAATCTAACGTCGTGTATCTTTCTTTTGGGCAGCCGAACTTTTGGCTGAAAACCAATGTCATTCATTTATTTCAGAGTGGAATCCAATTCTATGGTATGGCTGATAAGAATCCATACACACATGCGTCTTGATTTTTGGAGATATGTCAACACTTCAAATATCAAGGGATTTCAGATAATGCCATCAGATTGATATTATTTCTACATACTCTACGGCATAGAGCACTTGAACGGTTGGACTCGCAATCTATTGCTAGTATCACCACTTGGAATGACTTGGCTTGGAAATTTTGTACCAAATTGTTCCCACTGGCTAAGATATCGAAGTCAAAGCATGACATATCCATATTTCATCAAGGTGAAACAAAATCTTTTGATAAAGCTTAGAACAGATTCAAGAACATGTTTCGAAAGTATCCTAATAACGGAATCAGTAAGGGATTCAAAGTCAAATATTTCTATGCATATCTACTTCCATCTTACAAGAGCATGGTGGACTCATTATCTAATGGCTCTTTATCCACTAAGACAATCGATAGAGCCTTAGAGTTATTTAAGAAAGTGGCTACTACTACAGCTATGTGGGTTTCTAAGCGGGTTGTTCATAAGAAGGCACCAAGAGTATATAAGGTGGATACTTATATGATGTTGTCTGCAAAAATTGACTCTTTGGTTCATAAGATTGAGAGCATATCACAGTCAACAAATGCAGTATAAGTCAAATACCTAAGTTGTGAAAAATGTGGGGCTATTCCTATTAAAGTAGATTGTCCAATTCTTGCATAAGATATAGGATAAATAGACTATTACAAGGGGGTCAACGCCTACGAAATAATCTATATTCTGACACCTACAACCCTGGTTGGAAGAAGCATCTCAATTTTTCTTGGAGTAATCAAAATATCACTGCACTGCATGGTTATTAGTATTAGTCACCTGAGAAGAGAATTTCGCTGGAAGAGATGTTCAGCAGATTTATGGAAAATACAAAGCACTAAATGGAGGCAAACAATCAATTCATGAGAATAATTGAGACGGTCCTTCAAAATCAGAGTGCTGCAATCAAGAGCCTAGAAACTCAGATGAGACTAATGGCACTTGCTATATCAAGCAGAATACCAAGTACCCTGTCAAGTGCCAAGCAATTTTGAGACTAATCCTTAAGAGCAGAAAATGACCATAAGTATTTAAAGAACGAAATAATTGAAAACCCATCTGTGAAAGCAATCACAACAAGAAGTGGAGTACAATTGCCTGAGATTGCATTCAAAAGACTAGTTACAATCATGAACAAAGTGCATACAACAAATGAGGAGTAAGTGGATGAGTCCAAACAATCAACTGAGAAAATTTTGAAAGAGAATTCAGACAATATAAAGTAGTTGATCCTGTCAGAGAATATGTAGCCATATACCGTTCCTACAAAGGTTGAAGAAACACAAGCTAGATCAACAGTTTGAGAAGTTTCTAGATGTGCTAAAGAAACTCTACATCAATATCTCGTTCATAGACCTCATAAGGCAGATTTCAAGCTATGCAAGATTTTTGAAAGACGTAATATGAAAGAAGAAAAAGCTTCCGAAATTTGAAACTGTAGCACTGACGGAGGAGAGCATGATCAGAATTGGATACTTGTAAACTTAGAAGGAAGATGGTAAGTCTTTCACAAAGTTACACCGCTGATCTCTAGAGTTCAAATCTTAAAGTCTTCACTGGGCACTTCTCGATTTTGATAATTTAATCACATGCACACTAAGTCGGGCATCAGATGAGTAGAAATTTATTTTTGATGTTGTTTGTATCTTTTTAAAGTGTTGCTTAAATTCGAACTTGAGGCATATGATAAGTTGTTCAACGTTGAGTTTGTTATTGGTGATTTATTTAGGTTAGTGATATGGTTTATTCCTAAGTTTTATTTTGTTTTGTTTGAGAACAAACAAAGGTTTTAATTTGAGGGTGTTTGATAAGTGCATTTTTGTGCACTTATTCAAGCCATATTACTAAGTTTTTGTGTCATTTTAGTATTGAATTTTACTTAACTTGGATTATACTTATCTTGTTTGAGTTTTGGAGCCATTTCTAAGCAATTGGAAAAGAAAGAATGATCAATTGGCCAATGGATGGAAGTTTGGGGGACTAATATGCATTTTAATAAAGTTGAAGGACCAAAATCGAAGTAATTTAACATGGAGGACTAAGATGGAAGAAAAGGGCTAAAAGAAAAATTCTAGAAGTTTTTATAATTGGGCACCCACCCAGTTATATAGGCCGGGCGCTTCAATTACAGGGGCTACCTAGTATGCCTAGCCAGTCGCCCCATTTCCTATTTGGCGCCCACCCAAGCCACGTCGACCAGAAAATTATGTTTCGTTCAGAATTCAATTTCACATGTTAGGCTAAACACATCTAGTACTAGGATTACAATGAATCAAGTCATGAACCTTTAATTCTTACTTTTCCTTTTTGACTTTTAAACATTTTTTCAATTATTGAATGATTTTCATGGAATTATCTTCTTTACAATTATGTGTACAATGATTGTATGAATATTGTGACTTGTTTAACCCTCGAAAGATGGAAAATAAATTAAATATAGTGTTAATCATCGTAAAGTTCGATATGTGATAGAAATATACCGCTATACTTTATGTAATCTTTAAGTATTCATAAATCTTTAATGCATTCTTCTATGTTCACATCGGTTATAGAAATATGTAAGAATATCTTTAATTCTACTCGAGAGAGATTGTTAAACAATTTAAGAATATTGATCTTTATAATTGAATCATGTTGTCAAATTGTAAGGTTGGAGTTAAAGAGGATTGATACAAGTGGATTCGAGTTCCTAGTGCTCTTGTCATACATTAGAACACATTAACTTGCATTCAACACAATTTTTAAGTAGACAATTTTGGTTATGGTTTCTTCGCAAACAAACACTTCGCATTATTATTGTTTCGGTTAAGATCATGATAATTAAAATCAAACTAAATCAATCTCCGTGGAACGATACTTGGATTCAATTTCACTTTGTTATTTGTTAACGAACCTTACACTTGTAGTGATCGAATATATTTTTGTAAACAAGGTTTTGAGCACTTATCACTCTCTATCTCTGTCATCTCTCAATTAGCCCTTGTTGCCACCTACCAACTCCCATCATCATCATGGAAAACCAACCATCTCCTTTCCATCTCCCAATCGATGGTGCGATGTTAAGATCTGTGTTGTTGTGAGAGATCTACAACATCTTTGAATGCTATCAAGCGACGATTACCTATGTCAAAATTAGGATTTAAATCTAGGTGGTGCGATTTGTGTGTCCATGTGGTGAAATTTACAATTCTTGTACATTTGTGTATGGGTTGTTTGTTAGGTTGTCGACGCAGATGGTGGTGGCAATGTAGTAGTGATGGTAGCGAAGTGCGATATGTAATTCCTATGCATATGTGTTAGGTTGTTGGTGTAGGTGGTGGGAGTGTGACGATGGTAGTGATGATGATGATGATGATGAATATATGGTTTTTGTGTGTCTATGAGGTTGGTTGAAGGTGGATGTGGAGGTGATGGTGATGGTGATGGAGATGGAGGTGGAGGTGTGGGTGAATTTGTGGAGGTGGTGGTGGTGGGTTATGGATCTGAGATGGTGACGACATTTTGGATGGTGCTGGCGGTAGTGGAGTTCGATGGGGGAGATGAAGGGTAATTTGTGACCATTTAATTAAATAATTGTAGTTAGTTAATTTGATAGCTTGTGATCAAAAAATAAAGGATATGACCAATTAATTTGATATTTTGTTACCGATAAATAGTTGTGACTTTGATAATTTGTGATCAATAAATAAATTGTGACCTATAAAAATGTGTGATTTGTGGCAAATTTATAATTGTGATCCAAATTTTATGTCATTATGACTGTAACGTTATGTGATTTGTAACTAGTACATAATTATAATTATATGTTATTGTAACATTAACTAATTTAATTGACTATTTCATTAATATTGCCTACTTTTGGAAGAGTTTCACGAATTTTCAACTTCGAAAGTGTGTTTTTAAAGGTTGATAGTTATATATATTTTTCCTACTATTATATATTCTACATTTTTTTTAAACAATCCCCCATCTCTTACATAATATTCATTTTTTTCCTCTTAGTACTTACATAAATAGTATTAAATTCCAAAAAATGGAAAAAAAAAAAAAAAAAAAAAATTAGACCGATCACGCACATTTTTTGTCGATTCTTGGACTAGTTCAGTTTTCAGATTTAAAAGATAGTCCAACCATATCTCTAATAGGACTGGTTCAAAACCTTAACATGCTTGATTTTAGATGAGTTGATTCAGATCAATCCATCCATTTTAACATCTCTAAAGCAAATAATCGTATTTCCTCCACATGAATATCCTATTATGTGGGTGGGTCGGGGGCTAGGGAATTAAAGAACGGACAAACTGCAAAAGTTACTAGAACAACATACAATACAATATTAAGCCACTGTTTGAGCCCCGTTAATTTCCATTTTCTCTACTCAACAGTTGCATGCGTGGGGACCACATTTTTACTAGCGTGGCTGTTGACAGTACTTTACTCCATTTGAATATTGAGTTTATATTATTTTAATACCACAATTCATTCATGTTTGGACAACAATGCCCCTGTTCTTGTTTTCTACCAAGAATATGTTAAAGGACAACACGTGGATCCGACTTTGACCAAGCTAGACAACGTTGAATAGGAAAACAAAGACAAGAATTACATTGATGATAATTTGATTGGAATTTTACACCTGCTGGCTACACCGCAATTCGTTGTATTAATTACCGTAGGGTATGTGCTATATAATCACGTAATTGGTTCCATGTACCATCTTCGTCCGCAATTGCATCCTCCTCTGCCGCTTCTTCGTCATCCTCGTCAGGTAGGTCGACCTCGACTTCGTCGTCATCCTCTTCCTCCGCCCTACGAAACCCTTCGTCGAGCTGGCCGTTTCGTCGTATAAAATTGTAGACTCCCATTGCTGCCACGACAACGGCGGTTTGCGCTTGAAACGAATAACTCGGCATGCTATCGAGAATCTTCCATCTCTTCTTCAACACACCGAATGCCCTCTCAATAATGTTACGGCAGGAAGAGTGATGGAAGTTGAATCTTTCGTGGGCATTTCTAAACCAACGTCTGCCACCAGCGTGATCGCGAAACTCCTGAAAGTGGTAACGTACGTTCGACCCTTTGTACGGAGCCATATATCCCGGCCTATGTACAAATCCAGAGTCCACCAGGTAATATTTCCCAAGTGCTGGTTGCGGAAAATGTATGTCATCGTTGTGCACAGCTCGAGCCAGTATACGGCTATCGTGCATGTTCCCTGTCGAACCGAGCAATACGAACGTGAAACACAGGTTGAAATCGAAAACGGCCAGCACGTTTTGGGTAGGAACTCCTTTTCTTCCTATGAAATTAATCCATTTACATCGAGGTAGCACTGCCCACACATGTGTCCCGTCGATAGCCCCGATGCAATCCTGCGACGACCAGTTATTCAAACCGATTATGTACTAATTACAACAAAACTTTTCGTCCATTACAAAATATGAAGAAAATGAAATGTCATGGAACCAGCACTTGGTATAAACGAGCCATCATACTTTTCTTGTCATTTTATTCTTGAGTTTTTTATTCAAGTTAACAGGCAATACTTTTCATTTCCTTTTATTTGCATAATTAAGATAAAGACAAAAATGGAATGATTATTAATTCTTTAGAAATTCTTTAAAGACAGACTAATGTTCAACCTGAATAAATTCTTTAGAAATTCTTTAAAGACAGACTTATCTTCACTTTGATGATTGGATGCATTTTATAAGGTATTATTGTTTATTCCTACTTTACGTATGAAGTGGTGACCCCTGTAACCCTGTTTTCATTTTGCTGCTTCACTACATTTTTGTTGGCTACTATAATCCTTTGACGAGTTGTTTTACAAACCAGTTGTTTCCTATTGAAGGGAGGATGCAATAAACACGTGTACATAACAAATTCGGAACAGAGAACAGTACCTGAAATAGTGGATAACTCTCCGATTCAGGACGATGGTAAGCCGCGCCTTGGTTGTAGTTGGCATGGGGTCGAATCATATATGCTGCCAGTGCACCGACAGTGTGAAGGACGCGCTTAAAATAATGGCCAATTGTCTGTAGGGAATGGCCGAACAACGTTTGCACCTGTCTATAACCCTTTCCGTGTGCAAGTATGCACAAGAACATACCTACTTGTTCGTATATATCTATATTCGTACTGCTTTCCAAGCCATATTGGACTCTTAGTATTTCGGTAAAGTGTCTAAACATTGGTGGCTACATTCTAAACTCCTGAAAGCATGTTTGCAGATACACATGCATATTTTGTAACATGAAAATATGGCCGCTTCATGAAGTCGAGAACAAGTAACAGTTGACCCTGTTCGGTGCGAAGTATTGGCAAACCATGCGCTCCGCGATCCGACAGTAGTGTAGCCACTTTAGGATATCCTCCTCCAATTGCTGCAGCACGTCGTCGTCTGACTCGTTGTCGACTGAAGTATTCGACCGAAGGTCACAATCAATTTCGGATGAGGTAAGCGAACTTGATTCATCTGTCATCTCTTCCACGTGATAAAAATAGGAAACAAGAAGACATTGTATGTTTGAGAGACTCAGCAGTGAACCACAAACAGAGGGGATTTTGGGTGGCCTCCTGAATTTCCAATAACCAACAACTATTTTTATAAATTGTGAAATTCTGCAACTAGTCAATGTCCACAATTATGGCAAAGTCACATGCATGCAAACTTTGAAAAAAAGGAATATATTCATTTTCCATGCATGCAAACTTTGAAAAAATGAATATATTCCCTTGTAGTACGCAGGGAATATATTCCCTACAGAACATGCTCACATATAATTCATTAAAAACAAAAAACGTAAAGGACACAGTAGTGGTGCAATTTTCATTTGTTCAGATGAACTTCACAGGCTAGTAGTATCAGTTATCGAAAAAGAAGAAAGAGGTCTCATGGAAAAAAATAGAAAACTCTCAGAAGTTACAATATGAAATGTCTTAATTACTACATGCCGTAAAAGCGCAACATAAATTACGAAGAACTACAAATTTCGACACTTCCCAGGACATTCGAACTTCGATTACCGGCTTCCAGAACCAGGCAGCTTGTCGCGCTTGAAGCAGTACGCGATCCACTTGAACCTCAACTCTGGTGTTCCTGCGGCACTGTATGCAACTCGATTGCTGGAAGTCCGTAAGAACCACAACGCGAACAAGTGTAACTCGTCACCAGCTGCGACTAGGCCAGTCAACAACAAATCGTCGATGCACTCGTGCAGGGACATTCGACCCTCCTCCTTGGCACGAATTATCGAGGCAATCTCATTTGATGCGAAAACGAGGTTGTCAACGGACTCGGAGACCTCCCTAGCACTGAACTTATTCCTCTTGCCCTTTGATTGTTTGCCTTTACGTTTCTCACTGCTTCGACGAAGGGAAATATTCATCGAAGAGTTCGCCCTCCCATGTGCCAGGCCGTCACTTGAATCAGTTGTCTCTGCGTTGATAGGCAACTTGTCATCCGGATCATCCGTGTCAGTATCGGAGCATAAATCGAATCCACGTTGAGACAGCTTTGTTGGCGTCAGTGCGTACTTTATGGAGTCACAACTACCTCCAAATAGATGGGTATATGTGTGATATATTTTAGTATTGTCGTTATCTTTGAACTTCCCGTACAGAGGGTTCTCCTGCAATGGAAGACACGAGCATTAAACAAGTGAAGTTGGAATTAAAAAATTGTCACCATGTTCTGAAAACCACTGCTGCCACGACCTATGTCCACACAAACCAGCAGTCAAGCACTTGTGTCATGTACATAGACAAGAGGTTGGACCAGAATGCGAAAAAGATACAGCTACCATAAAATTTGACAGGAAAAAAATAACATTAACATTCACAGAACTCACAAATGAACAGGTCATCAATTTTCCATTATGGTGCATAACAGTAAGGTCGCTTCTTATGTTATGTGTTCGTACCTTTATTTTTTGCTTCCACCACCAGTCCGGGGCATCAATTCTGCCCCCAGCGCTGAGACCGCATGCAATTCTAGTGCATTGAAGAAGCTTGAGTAGCAGCTTGTGGTCTGTGCGCATTGAATGCACTCCCAACCCGTTGTAGAGAAGCACTTTTCCCGATGATGGCCCTCAACAGTGACATGCTCGGCGGCATCTATGAAGATCTTCTGCTCACGCGGTTCCCATCTAGCACACTTGCGTGCCTCCGACTTCTTTCCCGGGATATGGTGCGACGATGCACCCTGTACCTCATCTGGATATTGAGTTGTGTAAGTTTGAAATGGGGCAAAACATATTTGTGAACAAGTGGAAAACAGGCTACGAAATTGGATTGACAAAAAAAGAAGTGCTATGTTTAAACAAAACATAAAACCAATAATATTAGCGGCAGAATATGCACACTGTTCGTAACATAACGGAAAATGGTAAGCAAAGAATTATTATTATACTGTTCTTATTTTTGTAAGCCAAGATTTCTTATTGCAAAATACCAACACTGTCCGTAAAATCAAATGTCATATATTCGTCAAACAAGAATTTCAGTTTAGGCAACACACCCAGCGAGAAATACGACACAATCAAGAGCTTATTATAAGTTGCACGATTCAGCGATGGCAACGGTATGCAAAATCAATTTCCAAGATCAAAGGAGACGACAGTGGGGAACTACAGAACACTACACCTGGGGCTCGACGACTACCGTCGACTGCGAAGGACCTGAAAACATAAAGACGGGGGACTACATATTTTTAACCATTTCATCTACTGCACAGGTAAATTTTATTATTCGCACTTTGGCCGAAAGTATCTTTACGGAGTACTATTCATCAAAGGGAAGCAGACTAGTTAGAGGGAGGAAACTGGAAAAAAAAAAATTGCTTACCATGTTGTCCGGGTAATAACCCCAACCGGCGCCGTTGTTTTCCATGAGTAGTGTAACTCGATCTGGCTCAAACGGAAGTGGAACGTCCAGAATAAGTCGACGTACGGCCTGGAGAAGGTGGAGGTTGCAGGCGAAGTTAGAGATGTAGTGGCTGTTGGGGCACTATGAAAATTCGGGTTTGGCACCTGTACATACGGGTTTCTAGCCACCGGAATGGACTCCAGAAAATCAGGTGTTTGGGGAGGTTGAGGGAACAGTCGGAGTAGGTGGAGAAATGAATTGGGAAATTTTGGACCAGCACGATAGAGTTGAATGATTTATGGCAGGGTAGTTCTGGAATTTACAATACTAGAATGAGGGTAATATCGACGTTAAGGTTTGCAACGGTTTGGAGAGTATTAATTGCCCACTGACACGTGATAGAGTCAGTACAGGGTTGTCTTTGACTTCTTCCACGGAAAATGTGAGAAAATGGTTGAAAATGGGGTCAAACGGAAGCTTAGAGCGTGTTTGATTCTCATTAATTGGAAAAAAAATTCAGGTTTGAATAGTATTTTTAGGAGAATATGTGGTTAAAAAGTAGGAAAAAAATTTGGTATACATACGTGTAGAATATTTATTGTGTAATGTGTGGTTGAAAATAATCATGTAACAAATCATAAAATAAATTGACGGGTGTCAAATAGACACTTAGACATATTTAAAGGGTGACAAGATGTCAAAATTGAAATTGGTCAAAACTTGCATACCCTATAATGCCAATTTAAGGGTGAAAACAAGTCAATATTGAAATTGCTCAACCTGCATCGATTCTCTAGACAAGAAGAAAAGATTTTCAGGTTCGTTTGTGTAATTCAATTAAAGTTCGACTTCGTAACTTCAATACCAATCAGAATGGTTTAAATTTAGTTGGTTTTACTCTAAATATGTTAAGAGTAAATCTTAAATGTTTCATTACTCATAACTATATAAATTTTTAATTCATTGAATTTATACATTATCTTGATTAGCAGCAGTGCTCCTGCAATCACGCAAAAGTTTTCGGGCACCAAACGCTTGCCCTTTATGTTTAGCAAAGTGATTTTGATGGTCCTTTTATGTGCTTTTGCTTTAGTCAAATCTTCTTGGTGTATTAATGAGCAATTTTGCCTTTTCAGCACGATTTCTACCAACCATCTTAGAGGGGAAAGTTGCAGAAGAGGTCCCGCAAAGGCTTTTTGCATCCAAATACGACATGGGATTCTGATATTTCTTCATTAGCTGAATAATTAAAAAAAAAGGATCAATTTTAACCATTTATGATTTGATTCGTGTTGCTTTGGAATGATTAAAAACCGTTCTATTTTTAAAGTTATTTTGATTGAATTGTGTCGAGTCTAGAATCTAAATTCGTGATCACGAAATTCAAGAATGAAATAAATAAATAAATGACATCGAATCAAAAGGGTAGAAGGTCAAAATCTTTGAAAAGAAAAACGAATATATTAATAAATGTTTGGTTAAAACTAGTTATTTAGCCCCTTTTTGGTCCTCGTTTTTTAAAACTCATTTTTAACCACATATTTTTACGGGATCTACAAATTTTATTAATTGTTCAACCGCACATTTCACTAACTTTCAACGAAATTTGCAAAGAATCTAATTTTTATCCCGACTAAACAACGGCTAATATCATTGACTCTGGAATCTAATATGTTAATCCAATTATTAATATTGAATTTAATTGTGCATCTAGTTGTAATGCAATCCTTACACGAGTGAATTCGAGTAGAATATTCTAATTAGTTAGTATTATAATTGAGACCAAACATTTCCAATTTTTGTTTTTTTTTTAAAGATCATTAAATTAAGCGATTTTAAATTATAGAGGATTGAATAGAAGATTTGACATTGTATCTTCTTAATCGATGTCTATGTTTCAATCTTGAGATGTAGTGGTGGAACACCTAAGAGAATCTACAATAGTGATGTAGTGGTGGAAAACCTAAAAGCATCTCCAATAGTGATGTAAAATTAGGTGTAAAGTGATATTTTTACACCCTTTTTCATATTTTTTGTCAAAAAATACAGCTTGCATTTTATTTACATCTCTTCATTGGAAAGGCTTTCGATCACTTTAAAGATTTAAATTAGAATTTAAATCTATTTTACATCAGATTGAAGATGCTATAATGAATCCTAGTTCTAAAGACAATAAAGAAGTCACATACACACCCAAAAAAAAATCGCTAGCTTTTGACTTAAAAATGTTTTTTAATCACTCATTTCTTGAGAACAAACTTTTATAATTGTATGTGTAAAGTCAATTATTTATTTTTGCACCAAGCTTGAAAAAATGCTAGCAAAATCCATTCAAAGTAAAATACGCACTCAAAATATCTTCTCATAACATCAAAATATTGAGGCACTCCAAATATTCGAAAGAAAATCTTTTTATCTATTGATGGACATAGTCGGTTTTGATTCACTTTCAATAAAAAAAATCGATCGATAATTGACTTTCTATCGACGTTTCACGGGGTGTCTTTCTTCTTGGCACAGAAAGAGATACCGTGCGATAGTAGTCTATTCCGCTAGACTACCTTCCGTCTTTTTTCAATCACTTCGGGACGAAAGAAAATTTGAAAGATTATTTGAAAGACTAATGCCCCATGTAATAGCTTGCGGAACAAAAACCTAAGTGATAGGAGTAGACGTTCAAAAGACGAAAAGCATACTAAACGTTTACAAATATCAGAGCTATTTTACAACTGAAATAACTATTACAATGAAAATGAAATTACAACTCAAACTTGAACTAATATTTACAATGTGCGATCGAAGTTGGACAAATTGCGACTGCGAATTGGTCAAGTGGCTAAGTAAAGCTACGGTCATTGACATCTTGTGCCAAACTTTTTACAAATCGGTCTATCCAGAGCCTCGACTATCCGACACTATTTACACTAAGGGTGTGTTTGATAGCGAAAATTTTCCCGGGAACTTGGAATCGTTTTCCTACTTCCTGCTTTTGCGCTGTTTGATAGCCTTTATTTTCCATGGAATCGGTTTCCAACATTTTCCAAGGTACAACCACTTGAAGCGTGATTCCGTGAAAATCAATTCCTTGCTATTTGGTGGGAATTGGTTTCCAACTTTTTTTTTTTTTTTTTTTAGCAATAGAAACAAATTCTAAGATAAAGTGTAAAAAAATTTATCCATTTAATTAACAAATTCCATGCAAAATAGAGCCAAACGTAAAAATAAAAAATAATTTTTTTTTTATTTTTTTTTTGACAATCTAAACATATTTTGTCCCTAATGGTAAAAAAAATTTATTCATTTAATTGACAATTTGCATGAAAAATAAAGTCAAACGTATTATGATAGAAAGGTGGAAAATTATACCAATCAAACACTTTTAATTCAATTCCCGGTAAAATAATTCCAGGCAATTCAATTCCCTGAAATCCAATTCATTTTCCACCCATTTTCCACCCTGCAATCAAACGGAGCCTAAGTCTTTTACAAGCCGGTCTATCCTGAGCCTCGATCATCCAACCCTATTTACACTAGCTCACACAGTAGTTGCACTAACTCACACACACAAATCGATTAAACCGTGTATTGAGAAAGTAAAAGAAACTACCTCTCCTTTTTCCTGGTCCCTGTCCGACATAAACCATCATGATTCATCACTGTCCCACCCTATTCCTTTATTAATTTTTCAATATTCATCATCCCAAAGGTGCGTGCTTATATATTTTGCAGTTAGCAATCAACATTTCCCACGTACAAAAACCTTGCAGCTTTCCCAGTTATGGCCGAAACCGAAACCACGAAATCAGCCATTACCGAAACCAAAAAAATGGTCAACCCGAGAGTGGAAATCGACACGTCGCCGCCGTTCGAGTCAGTTAAGGAGGCGGTAGACCGGTTTGGCGGCAGCGGTCCTTGGATTCCCCGTCAATTTCTTCATTTTGCTGCTGATCACGTGAGTTCCCGCCGCCCCCAGTATTTCCATTATTTCCACTTTACTTTAATTTGGATGCAAACGTATTGCAAGTTTTCTGTGACTCTGTTTTTAGTTGGGCATTATCATTTCTAATTGAAACAAAAAAACTTGTATTTACTGTTAATTTGTTTTGGCATTTGATTGATGGTTTGTGTTCTGAATTTTAGCAAGAATTTCCTAATGTTGCTTTGTAACTATCAGTGTACAGTGTACTTACAAAACAAGACAAGTGATGAGATTGCCTAACTGAGGCCTATAGGATACACACAGTAATTATATATGGTGGTGGGCTCAAATATATTCAATTTCTAGTTTCTTACAGTAGCCACAGTCACACAAGAGCTTAACCATGGCAGTCGGGCAGCTATTGATCAAAAGTTTGCCTTGAATTACTTAATCTAAAAACTTAAGCTGTGGGCTCTGGTAGTCACAGTAGTAAAAATGCGATTCTGCCATTCTTGGATTTTTCTTTCACCTTGACAATTTTCATTTGTTAAATGAAAATTTTGTTTTATTTATAGATTTTAAAGTAAAGTACCCGATGAAGGGAAAGGTATCTTATCGACTAGGTTCTTGTAACATCTTCAGTTGCACCTATAGCTATAGCTAGCAGTTCCTCAGCAGTCTCCGACTCCTTAAGTTTGTTCTTTTTCAGCCATTTTCCTCTTTCACGTCTTTTAATTTTATTATCTTTCTCATCATTTTACTCTTTCTTTTGTTCGTTGGGCTGGCTTGAGGGGGGAGTGGAAATGCCTCGCCTCCTCTAAAAAGTATCAGAGAGTCTTATTATTATTCCAAGTAAAATATAGAGGGTTTCTCCATTCTAATTTGTTATTCCGCTAGCCATTTTTGTTACAATGCATGACACTACAAAGTGTAAGATCTAAGATCCATCAATTTGTGATAATACTTCACAATTCAGGCTTTCGATGATTTGCATTTGGTCTATGTCGTTCATTTTGAGATTGCTCGATATTCATTGACTGCAGCCTGATAATGAAGTCTTTAATGTGGAGAAAATGGAGGATCATGCAGTACAATTGGAAAGGGATTTAATAATGAAAGAGCAGGAAACACTTAGCGTTTTAAAAGAACTGGAAGCGGCTAAAAGATATGTTGAATACTTAAAAGTGAACCTGATGCAAGAAGAGCCTTCATTCTACACAACTCCTGACATAAATTTGGAAAGGGAAATCACTGTTCCAAATGAGGAATCAGCTGAAAGGTTGAGCTTGTGCCCAGTTCCATCCCCTGGTTTGATTTTCACTGAGTTGAATCAAGCTAAATCAAGCCTTAGTAAGACTTCAGTAGATCTTAACGTAATTCGAGCCTCTGTTGAGTCTCTGAACAGAAAATTGAGAAAAGAAGGAATTTTGCTTGAAATGAGAACGAAGCCACAAGTACCAAATTCTGAAGGAGCCTTGTCTAATCTAGTCGAGAAGGTAGAAACTATAGGAGGCTCACAGGGTTCTACGAATATCTCCAAGGAAGTAAATTTTTTGAATTTTGAGGATGAGCAATTTAAGAAGATGACAGAAGCTTCAAGATACGAGGTCATGAAGGCAATGACGGAGATTGAACGAACAAAGAACAGTATTAAAATGGCTGAAATGAGGTTGAATGCAGCGAAAAAGATGGAAGAAGCAGCTAAAGCAGTGGAAGCTATTTCTCTTGCTGAAAAAACAGCTCTATTGAATGGTGAGGATTCATCAGATGTTGTACTGCATAAGCCTAATGGAATAACTCTATCGTTTGAAGAGTACCAATCTCTTACTCGAAAAGCACAACAAGGTGAAGAGCTGTGGAAAACAAAATTTATAGATACCAATGCCATGCGTCAAACCAGTGAAGCACATCGTGCGGAAGCAGTTATGCTGGAGAACTTTAAGGAGATAACCAAAGAAAACAAACAAACCGAAGATGATTTTGCCAGCAAAGAAGGAACTCATAGAATAGAAGTCCATGGGGATAGGTTTTCTCAAACACGAGTAGAGCATGGTGGAGAGTGGAATCACTCGTCTAAATTCAAATTTAGAAATTCTCGCTCCTCTCTTGGCCGTAGTAATCCACCAGATCTCAATGCAAATGAGTCGGTTCCTGGTTTTAAATCTACAACTTCAATAGGAGACATAATGAATAGGAAATTGATCCTACAAGATGATTTCATGGTGGGAAATCATGTGGAGAACCATACTGAAAGGCAACATATTTCTTTGAGCCAAATGCTGCGCAAACAGAGTCGACTTATTTTGCATCCTACGAAACCAGCAGCAGATGGAGGTAATGTTGAGAAGCAATACTTTATGCAGAAGAAGAAATTTGGATTTATCCAAGTACCACTCCCAAAACAGGGCAAGAAGAAATCACAGCCTATGAATATGAGGTGATGATAAGAGTTAATTTGAAGTCGTAACTAAAATTTCCTGTGGCATTTTCTATCATTGGTTGTGTTTTAGATTTACTTATGATTTCATACAGTTGTATGGCATGATGATTGTTTATATAATATTCTCTTTAATGGCCTGTCGCCACTTCATTTCTTTCAAGATAACGGAAAACTGAAGTTTGTTTCGGATAAATTTAGGTCGGCTATGTGAATCTTCTTACCACTCAATTTTCTTGGGTCATTTATTTAAAATCAATAAACAAAATATAGAGAAAAGAAAATAGGTTAGGGTTTCTCGATTAATTGCATAATGAAAATACAAGAAAAATAATATTTACGTGGTCTTGCTATCAGATAAAAATTAATATATTTCATCTATCCTCAAACTGGTGACACTGCTAACGAAATTGTGCAGTGAAATGTGACTTTGTAAGTAAGTCAACAATCTGTATGGGAAAGAAACTAAAGGTAACGTGAGAGTTCGAAGTTGGTAATAATGTCGAGTGACATGAAAATCAACCTCAATATATTTGGTCCTCTCATAAAATATTGAATTGTGCAAAATCTGAATAGCATTATTATTCTTACAATACAATGAAGTGGGTCGGCAAAGAGATACACCCATATCTACAAGCAATAAGTGTAACCAAACCATCTCACAAGTAGTAGAAGTCATTACATGATACTCTAATTTTGTGGAAAATTTAGAAATAATATCTTGCTTCTTTCTCTTTCAAAAAATAAGAGAATCGCCAAAGAAAAAAAATTACAAGAGCCAGTGGTAGACCGATGATATGTAAGATCATTAGCCCAATCAACATCATAATATGCTCATAACTTTAAAGATAAAGTAAAAGACTCTAAAATTGATTGCCCTAAAAACATCTTATCAGGCGCAGAACAGCAACCTAATGAAACAAACTGATTGACTATATGAACATGCGTAATATCTGGATGAATGATAGTGAGATAAAACAAGCTACTAAAAAAAAATACGATATAAATTAGGATCCGGAAATGGAGAACTATTAGAAGGAGAATATAGAGTATTAAGCTCAAGTGGTGCATCAATAGTCTTATTATCAGTCAGACGAGCACGCTCAAATATATCAACTATATACTTAAACTTAGAAAGAAGACAACGTTTTGGAAAGGATGTGACTTCAATATCCAAAAAGTAACGGAGTGAACTTAAATCTTTTGTTGCTAAACAACGAGTTAATTCTGACTTTAGTGATGCAATCTCATCAACATCATCACGAGTAATAGTTAGTCGTCAACATATAAAAAGAAAAAAATAGGACCGATGAATGTACATCTGTGAAATAAAAATGAATCATGGTGGCTAGGAAGGAGACCAAGTGATGTAATCATGGTAGAAAATTTCTCAAATCAAGCTCGAGTTGCCTGCTTGAGATAGTAGAGGGCTTTTTGAAACTTGCAAACTTCATCAAGTTTATGAGAAACACTAGGAAAGAGAACCTGTTGACACACAAAACGTAGCCTAATTAAGCGGAGCCCAATTAAAGAGTCCAAACAATGGAGCCCAGTTCGAGAAAAGAATAAAGTCCAGCCCAAGAGATAGGCCCAAGCGAGACTACCCAAAGAAGAGTTATGCTACGGTGGCCCACAATCGCTCAACCCTGCGAGACGCCCAAGATCTGGGCGAGCATGAGTATATCATCATCCTTTAAGGCAACAGTTGTTAAAATAGTTAATGGGCAACTTTATCACATCCCACCATCCAAGAACCTCGGTTGCAAGCGGTTATAATGGGAGTAATGGTAGCAGTTTCCTGACATAATGCATGTCATGGAGAAAGTTGATGGTTATAGGGTGACAAGCGATTTTCAGACAGTTTTACAAGAGAAACTGCCCAAGGAGTATAAAAGAGCAAAGAGAATACAGAAGAAATGACCGAACAAATCACTCTCAAACAGAAAATTATGTAATTTCATTTCTTTAAGTTTTTCATTGTCAACTTTAGTTACTTTGTGTGATTGTGCCCCTTGGAGGCATTTCATTTCTTGTGAATTGTAATCTTCATGAATAAACACTCATTGTTGGGACTTTGTCTCGAGAGGTCGTTGTTCCTTACACAATCGTCTTCACCTTCTTTTAATTGTTAGCGGTTTCCACGCTAAATAATTTGGCACGCCCAGTAGGACACGTTTGGTGTTTGAAGATACGAAAAACAAATCAATATGCCTCATAAAAACTCTGATAAGGAGCCAGCAAACCAATGGTTAGTCCAGTCTGTAATCGAACAATTCGAGTAGCAACAAAGTACTCTAGGAACAGATAGACAAAACCAAAGTCGTTACGAATCAATGACAGAATTGAGTCCTCGGACCATGCGTGCATTACTCGGTGAACTCACTCAAGACGTCGTTGAACAGGTAAACTTGCAAAACGTTCATATTGTAGAAAAGTTTACGCAAAATGGAAATGCACACTATGACAATATGGCCAAACAACTAAATACTTCGAATGAAATCATGAATAAGTTAGTCAGCCAAATTTGTCAACCAATTATGCCAAATATAGGGAATCATTTCCAAACTAGGACAATTGTGGGACATAGTTCCCCGATACCGACCGAGTCAAGGAATAGACCCACCTTTTGGCCTATCTACTTCAAATCATGAAGGTGGTGGAATGGACAACTTGAATGGTGGTAATGGAGTAACAAACCTGGGGGTAACCCAAATGCAAAGGACAATGTCCAAACCAATGGACAGAACACCCCGCGTGTTAATGATGGTAGAAATACTCAGTTTAACGGTAATAATGGTTTGAATAACGGCGCTTACGCCACAAATTAAGGACCAAACATTAGGCCTCAAGTCATTCCACCAATAAACCAACCCTTGGGAGTTCCATATAATCCTAACGTTGCGTTGAGGAATCAAATTATGTAGATAGTGCAAGATCAAATGGCTTTCGGGGCCCGTCCCTTTATTAGGCCTACCTACAGAAAGTCATATCCTGATTGAGTAGATCAGGCATATCCGTGGTCTAGAGGGTACAAAATACCCGAATTTTTATTATTTACTGGTTTGGGAGAGGTTTCCACTCTGGAATATGTAGGGCGATCACATTACAATGTGGTGAAGTTTCTGATTATCACAAAGTGAGATTGTTCCCTAGTTCATTAACAGGAGTAGCCTTCTCATGGTTCATTAATTGCCAACAAATTCTGTCCAAATATGGCAACAACTAGAATAATTGTTCAACACTCAGTTTTACAAAACTGGATCTGAAGTCACTTTGGCCAATTTGACGAATTTACGTCAAATGTCAAACGAGTGGGCAGAGGTTTAAAACAATCAGAAGCAAATGTTTTGTACATTTGCCCGAAAAAGAGTTTGTCAAAATCGCACAAAACTGTTTGAGCTTTGATCTAAAAAAGAAATTCCAAGACAAGGAGTTCCCTGACCTTTTCCAGTTAAGTGCTAACGTGATTAGGTATGAACGTTTAATAAGGGAATAAGAACAAATGAAAAAATCTAGCAAAGGGACTTATTATAGAGACCCGAACTTTGACGTTCACGCTATTGATGGTGAGTACTACGATCAGGCGGAAGTATGCCTAGCCGAATTAATTAAAGGAGATGCATATGCTTGTCCTGTAATGGCTAAGTTTAGAGCATCGGGCAAAGATGAGTCTATGAAGGGCAAAAATAAAAAGGTTAGGACATTCTCATTTGATGTGACCAAAGCTGACCTTATATTTGATAAATTGTATAAGGATAAACAAATAAAGTTGAGCAACAAACATAAGTTGCCAGACTCTGAACAAATTAGAGGTAAAAAATATTGTAAATGGCATAATGTATGGTCACATATGACTAACAACTGCCTAGTTTTCCGTCATGTGTTACAGGATGCTATTGAGTCAGGGCGAATCACGTTTGACGATAAGAAGAAAATGGCAGTGGATGAAAATCCTTTCCCACAGCCACTTGGGGTGAATATGGTGACAGTTGGCTTCAAAAGTAAATTGTCAAAATTCAAGTTGGTCCTAGATGATGGAGATGAGGACTCTGAAATACATACCAGTGTCTTTGAAAAGATCAAACGAGAAGAACCTGGAAAAGACGAAAATATCCTGTGTGCCAGATGCAAAGGAGAAGTAGCTGAAAATATGGAAGGGTTAAGAATATGGCAACACCACCATCGCCAGCATCGTCCTAATATTATTCCTGGTTTTCAGCCCAGTAGAGGACGAGGTACATCGTGCTACGGGAGACCGCCTTTTGAGAGGCAGTTCAGGCTGATAAACAATGGGAGAACATTCAAGCCACAACCTCGTCAACCACATGTACGACAATCCTTCCAGTATAATGCAGGAAGAGTTGTACCCTTAGATGAGATGACCAGAACTCAACAAAGGCGTTTTTAACGAAACTACGGACGAATGATGAGGCAATAGCAAGGGTCGTCGCGTCTCAAAGCACCTAAATTGCTCGAAGTGGCTAACAAAAATGTTCTCAGTATTTTTAAGGATGATGAAGAAGCTAGTACTGGTGAATTAATGGAGGAACTGCCAGAAAGTTCTTCTGGAAGGTCAAAATTCAAGCGTGGAAAGAAAGATGAGGATGGAAAGGATCCAAAGCAACCTCTCAGTATTCAATTTGGTACACTACCTCCTGTTATGACTAATAATTACATACTAGCCAACGAATTCAAAGATAAGAAAATTGAAGAGGAGGAAGGTGAAAGTAATTAGGAGGAAACATGCGTGTTGGAATGTGAAGAAGGCCAGACATCTCAGGAAGTATGTAATGAAGAAGAAATCGATGATATGACTGACACTGAGGAGGAAATTGACTTGGAACTAAAGGGAAAGAGAAGAGGAGTGTCGCGTAACAAGTTATTGAAACAGTTATACCAAGAAGGCATTCGCGAAATGGATTTGTTAGGCGAACCATCTGGGCGTTTTTTCGATTTCTATGTATTATATGGGATGCCCAAAAGAAGGGTAATAGTGCCTCACTCTGAGAAATATGGGTCACCTCCGATAATATTGCCTCCTCCTACTGGTTGGATAGCTGAAGAAGAAGTATCAAATGAAAATGACAAGCCAGAGAAAGTCCAAGAAGCAGTAGCTCAATGTGAAGTATTACACGTGAATTTATCGCAAGGAAATAGTTCAACATAGATGCAGCTGAAAATGTCATCTTTAAAAGGCCAAATATGAAGTTGACCAAACACTTGAGGCCGTTGTACGTGAAGGCTTTAGTAAATGGCATTCCTGTGGTAAAAGTTCTCATCGACAATAGAGCAGCCATAAATACCATCTCGTCCAGAATGATAAGAAAATTTGCAAAAACAGAGAGTGATATGATCCCAACGAAAGTCATCCTCACAAGTTTCAATGGAGGAGCAACTTCAGCTAAATGAGTGATGCCGTTGGACATCACTGTGGGAAGAACTACCAGGACGACATTCTTCTTTATGATAGATGGCCCTACCAGTTACAATGTGCTACTGGGAAGGGATTGGATTCATGGGAGTTGTGTTGCATACCCTCATCACTCCCCCAGTGTCTGGTTTTCTGGAACGACAAGGGCAAAGCAGATGTGGTACAAGCAGACCATAGACCTTTTGTTGCAGAAGCAAACTCGGTAGAAAGGTTCATGTATGAAGAAAATTATGGACCTGTCAGAGTAGTCCAAGATGGCGAAGAGGCTCAGGTCGTCGCACAGAGTGGAGAGCCATTCTCGGTAGATGCACTTACTGAAATGTTCAATCAAATGAGGCCAAGCATAGTGGCCCTTGTAGAGCCAGTAATTGGCAAGAAAATGATTAAAGAACTCTAATTAGTTGGCAGCGACAAGAAAACATGGCCGATATTCAGGCCTTCAAAGCCAAATCAATAGCTAATGTGAAGAAAAGACAAAAGAGGAAATGACATTAAAGACGTTGAAGAACAAATTAGCAGTGTTCGAACTTGAGCAAAATATTGGCCGAGAGGTCAACAAAGTAGATTGCTTGGAAGATGAAGCACTTGCAATGGACTTAGATGATGAGGTAACAAGGATCACAAAATCTGAGCATGCTCAACCACAAGACCCTTTGACAAAGGTGAATATTGGCGACGAAAGGGAAGATCGTCCAACATTTGTCAGCCAATTGCTTAGCCAAGAGGAAAGTGACAAGTTAATCGCTTTATTAAAGGAGTATAAAGATTGTTTTGCCTGGGAATATGAAAACATGCCTAGATTAAATAAATGTTTGATAGAGCATAGATTACCAACTAAACCGAATTTTAAACCTCATAAACAACCTTCTAAGCGTTTTGCTCCTAATGTGTTACCTAAAGTAAAGAAAGAAATAGAACGATTGTTAAAGGCAGGTTTTATTAGAACAGCTAGATATTTTGAATGGTTATCTAATATTGTGCCACTGATGAAAACGAATGGTAGTATTATGGTGTGCATAGACTTTAGAAACTTAAATCTAGCAACGCCCAAAGATGAATATCCCATGCCTACGGTCGATTCCTTAGTAGACTCAACCGCCGGACATGTAATGTATTCTTTCATGGACGGATATTCAGGATATAACCAAATCTACATAGCTAAAGAAGATGTGCATAAAACTGCATTTAGGTACCCTGGGGCCTTAGGATGCTTTGAATGGGTGGTTATGCCTTTCGGCCTAAAAAATGTAAGGGCAACTTATCAAAGGGCGATGTACTTAATCTTTCACGATATGATAGGCGAATTTGTTGAAGTATATGTAGATGATGTAGTGGTCAAATCTATTAGAGAGAAAGACCATTTTGAGCAATTAAAACGCTCATTCGAGCAGATGAGGCAATATAAAGTAAAGTTAAATCCTTTAAAATGTGCGTTTGGTGTCAATGCGGGGAAATTCATTGGGTTTTTAGTACACGAGAGAAATCGAACTTGATAAAAATAAAGTAAATGTCATTTTAGAGGCCAAACCACCTGGTAACAAAAAAGAATTGCAAAAGTTCATAGGCCAAGTAAACTTTTTGAGACACTTTATCTTTAATTGTGCAGGGCGAACAAAAGCTTTTTCGCCTCTTCTAAAGCTGAAAAATTAGGACGAGTTCGTCAGGAAAGAAAAACATCAAAAGGCTTTTGTTAGCCTGAAGACATATTTGTCAAGTCCACCAATGTTGATATCACCTATTCAAGGATGGCCAATGAAAGTGTACATATCAGCTGAGCAAGATTCGATAGCCGGAATGGTCGCACAAGAAGATCAATTAAGAGAAGAAAGTGCAATTTACTATTTGAGTAGACGGTTAACAAAATGTGAATGTAATTACTCTGTTATTGAATAGTTATGTCTTGCTTTATATTTCACATGTACAAAACTAAGAGCTTATTTGCAGCCTGTAACTGTCTATTTAATTTCTAATGTAAATTTAGTTAAGTATATGTTTTCTCGCCCTGTTTTACACCAAAGAATAGGTCTGTGGACTTTGGCACTGTCAGAATTCAAGATACAATACATTCCCTAGAAGTCAATTAAAAATCAGGCATTGACTAACTTCTTGGCTGATCATCTGTGCCTTGATATGCCTAAAGAAATTGAGCTCGAAGTTGGCTTTTTTGAAATAGAACATTGGGTTTTGTACTTTGATGGATAAAAAACTTCTGGAGGTGCAGGGATAGGAATAGTGTTGATAAACCCATTAGGGGTTCATTATAAATATGTCTTCACTTTAAATAGATTGTGTACTAATAATCAAGCTGAATATGAGGCATTGATCGTAAGATTAGAACTGTTAATAGGGTTGAGAATAAAGAATGTAATCGTTAAGGGCGATTCCCAACTAGTAATTTACCAATTGACTGACGATTTTAAATGTCAAAATGATTCTGTAATAAGCCAATACGAAATCACTCAAAAATTATTGGAAGAATTTGAACAAGTAGAGCTTCTATACGTTAACAGGAGATATAAAGATTTAGCAAATGAATTGGCCCAAATGGCTTCCGGCTATTCAAAATTGCTAAATAGGGAGTTTACTTGTGAATATGGAGTAATATTTCCCGTAGTACAACGAAGGGCGAGGAAGATCGATGTCCATTGCGTACAAGATGGGGATGCAATAAATTGGATGACAGAAATTAAAGATTTCTTGAAAGAACCTGATAAATGGGGTGATAGGAGATCGAGGTTGCAATTATTAAATTACGTGCTGATAGATAAGGAGTTATTCAAGAAACGCTCAGATGAGTTGTTATTGAAATGTGTGAGTTTACAAGAAGCCAAGACGATCGTGGCTGAAGTGCATGAAGGAATATGTGGAGCCCATCAGGCTGGCCAGAAAATAAGATGGTTAACTATTAGAAGCGGATACTTTTGGCCCAAAATAGGAGAATCGTGTATGCAATATGCAAAGAGTTTTTTGGCTTGCCAAAAGCATGGTCCAATACAAAGGGCGTCAGCAAGAGAAATAGTACCCATTATCAAACATTGGTCGTTCAGGGGTTGGGCGATAGATCTAATAGGAAAGGTTTATCTTTCATCGTCCAAGCAACATACGTTCATAATAGTTGCAACGGATTTCTTCACCAAGTGGGTAGAGGCAATACCTTTAAATGAGATCTCTCAGAAGAATATCATAGACTTCGTTCGTGACTACATTATTTACAGATTTGGGATACCACAAACTCTAACGATGGATTACGGTACGTCCTTAAATGGAGATCAAGTGAAGGAGTTCTTGAGCGAATTTGGAGTTAAGCTAGTAAACTACATGCCTTATTATGCTCAATCCAATGGCTAAGCGGAATCTTCTAATAAGATTCTAAAAAATATCATAAGAAAAATGATAAGTGAAAATGCCAGAAATTGGCATGAATGTTTGAATAAAGTTCTATAGGCTTACAGGACGTCACCACGTTCGTACCAAAGTGACTCCTTTTCAACTTACTTATGGCCAGGAGGCTGTATTACCTATGGAAATTAACGTGCAGTCAATTAGGGTGGGCTTACAAAATAATTGGGATGACGATGAGCACGCTAAATTATTAACCCAAAACTTACTAGAATTGGACGAATTAAAATTGGACGTCCTAGATAGATTGCAAGTCCAAAAACAAAAAATGGCTAAGTTTTACAACAAATTGGGAAGGACTTGCCTAACGGAGCTTACCATTTGGAAGATTTGGACGGTACGATGTATATAAGATCCATCAACGGTAAATACTTAAAGAAATATGTTCCTTCTATATGAGAGAGCGAACAAATAGAATAACTATAAATTGCACAGGCAAAGTGAATTGGACGATTATATTCAAACAAGATACAAACAAAGTACGTCCAAATAAAATCTTTCTTTATTCATTACAAACTAAAGGATGCAAATTACAAATGCTCAATAAGCCGCAGTTGGAAGCAAGCTCTCAAATATTCTCCTATCAACTGTTACAAAAATGGGGTAGATTGGTCTCCATCAATGGTCGACAGACGATTAGAGAAACATGCCAAGCAAGCAATTTGTTCACGTTCAGAACTCCCTCTGGGGATCATGGATGGAAAGGGTGCTGAGAAGACCTTTATCGACCAATCGCCTTCCTAAATGCATAGCCGCAATGGTCGGCAAATGGTTGGAGAAGCACTCTCAGCAAGCGACTGGCACACATCCAGAAGTCCCTCTGGAGATCATAAATAGAAGGGTGCTGAGAAGACCTTCCACCAAAGAAACATTTCCTATATCTCCCATACCGAATAAAATGTCAAGACAGACGATGAAACTGGGAGGGGGATTGAATGTTTCATATCTGGTGAAAAGGGAAATAATCGATCTTTTGGATTGATCATTTGAATGCCAAACAGTAGCAACAGATCGATCCTTCGACGAATGAGGATGAAAATGCCGAATACATGACAACACATGATTTCATAAAGGCCTGAAGGCGAAAAGAGAGAATGCGAAGGGCCATATGCGTGCACAATAACCGAAATTGAAAGTTCAAGTCTCGAAGAAGAAAGTCGGAATACTAGGAGGTTCATTCCATGTGAAAGGGGACTATGCAATGAATGTGGCACAAGACCAATAGATAAATGACAAAGGATATCAACAATTAAGGAAGGCGTCAAGTAGAACGTTCCATCATGAGAATGAACAAAATAATAATTTCATTAATTGGCCAACAATGGCTGTTGTCATAAAATGCAAAATGAAATCGGCCTAACTACAAATTGTTCCAAAATGAGCGCATTTGTTCTCTAAGTTGTTCCCATTCCTCGCGCTATTTTTGAGAAGTAACAGGGAGCTCAGTTGCAAGTTCCTCATTCACTTCCGACTTCACGTAACGCTCAACTAGGGATTTACTTTGCTCAATTTCTTGAGAAGCAGCACATTCCTTGGCAACCAACCTAGCCTTACAATCGTCCATCCTCGCCTGAAGTTCCTTCATCTCTGCAGCCAGCGTCATCATCAGAGAATCTTAGACCATAACCTCAGAGGAGATTTCGTTCAAAGCGCCCTTAGACTTCTCAATTTCGCCAAACAAAAACTCATTTTCAGCTACAGCTTGAATGTATTAGGTCTTTTGGGCCTTCAATTCCGCGTTCTTGGCCAACAAAGAACTTATATCTTAGTGGATAAGCTTCAATGACATCTTCAAGGAAGAAGAAATTCTAAGCGAGGGAAGCTCAAGTGCTTGAGCCATCTTTGCACTCAAAGCTTCGAGCTTATCTTTCTAGTCAGAAGCACTGGCTTTGGCAATGCCCATGTCCATGAAAGTAACATACTCCAGCACTGATTGCTTGAGCATGTTCATGTTCTCTTCTAAGAATGCAGCGGATGGGACAGCAAGACGGCTGGCCAGAGAGGAATGAGAAGCAACAAAACCTTTCGCGTGCTCCCAAGAAGTAAACAAGTCCTAGATAGATCGCAAAATAGCAACAGCACCCTGTAAGGAAAGGCACAAGCGTTTAGCATTTTCATTACAATGGACGAAACGAGACAAAAGATGAAACAAGAGTTACCTCATCAGCGGCTTTGGAAAGTTGGGGAACATCACTAGTTGATCCAATCACCTATGGAGACTTTCCTTTATCAGAGCGAGAAGACCCCTCCACGACAGGCAAATCTACAGATACTTCTGCAAGAATTAGGGGATAAAGGTTTAAGGTTCAGTAATGCAAATAAAGAAACAAGCTATAAATTGCATTACCTTCCACTCCAACACTTGGGGGGATCGTCGCCCTGATGAGATGGAAATTCTTCAATTGGCTGCGCGAAGAAGCTTCAATGGAAGGCGATGGCACAATAGCCTGTGAAGGCAGAGTTTTCAAAGAGGAATCAGAGCCTCTCTGAGAAATTCAGGTAACATGTTAGCACGTGAAAGATTGCTTATAAGTAAACAAAAAACAGATATTTCTCGCAATTACCTTCCTCTTGATGATAAGAGGAGTATCATTGCCATCATCATCATCATCATCAGGGCGTTTGGCTCGAGCAAGTGGAGAAGTAGGATTCCTGACCGATATAGGAAGGGTAGGAATAGGAGAAGAAGAGGAGGCTCTTGGCCTCTCCAGAAGATGAAAAATGTTATTAACATCAGCCGCAAACAACCTTTGCCTCATAGACGGCCAGAATTGTTCAAAAATAGGATGAGCAACAGAAGTGAGATTAAAAGAGGCTAAAGAAAAGTCGGTTGTCAAAACAGCATTACGAGTCTCAATAGCTAACGCCTCCGACTTGCTAATAGTATAGAAACGTTCAATCAAGTTTTTAGAAAAACAGGGAGGAATAGACCATGTTTGGCCAAAACCTAGCTGACGAGCAAAAAATTGGAAAATGTATATCTCAACCCCCGCCTTGACATTTGTTCAAGTCAGAATGTCATGGAACAGCTCTTTGCCAACCAAAAATTGCGCCCAAACAAGCACAACGACACTCATATCATTCATGGTGGGCCGAGGTTGTACAAAAATAGAGATTTGATGAATGGAGAAAGGAAAAAAAAGGAGGGAATAGAGTCTAAATTATAAAAAAATGAAAAATTGTCCCTAGCAGACAATGTCACAAGGCTCAGTTGATTGATGAGTAGCCCATAACAACTGACCGACTTGGGAGGAATCGGTAAAGCACTAAGTTGTGGAAAATAACTCTTCAACCATAATTGAGTGAGCCACTATCAGTGGGAGACGCTCCATTCCTCAATTGGACTTGAAGGGAAGCCATACCTCTATAAAAGGTTGCCAAAAGGAAAGAACAGAGATTTAAGGGCCTACCACGCACTAACTCATTCGCTAAAGGTAGATAGGCCAGAGAGGGTTTAAGGCTAGGCACACAAATAATGTATTTACAGAGCCAAACCAGGAGGAAAGCAACACGTTCGGAATGAATGGGCTCACTAGCACAAGAATTATTGTAAAGACATTGCATGGCAGAATAAGAATCGGTCAGTTTCTTATCAAATTTTGGGGCAACACCAGCAAGTAGAATACCTGAGAAAATGGTGTTGCCCAGAGGTGGAAGATTAACTAAGGCGCCAACATCCCTCAGGGTAACAGACATTAGGCCAAGAAGAAAAATGAAGGTATTATACTTAAAAAACCAAAAACTTAAAGCAACAGGAAAAAGCACTGGGTCATAAATCGGGGGGCGGAGAGTGATTTCCAACAAATCCAAAATTCTAACACAATCAAAAATTGCCTTAGTGGGACCATGTTTCACCAAGCGTGCATGCCAAAAATGAAAAGTAGGATCGATTTTGAGCAAGTACGAATACCTTTATCGCGGATTGGCTTTAACAGAAAAGGGTTTAGGAAAGGAGGATCTTGAATGCAAAGGAACAACTGGGCCGTCGTTACTTGCCCCATAGAATCAGCGTCGTTGAAGGATGGACCCAAATAAAACTCGTGGAGGTCAGGGTTGACCGATAAAAGGAAAGTTGAGTTGATATACGGGCGGCTGAGAAGTTGTTGGAAGTCCTCAGTTGAGAGAGTTATCCGAAGAACTTGTTGAAGTTGTCATTTGCTCGAAAGTAAGGTGTTTGAATAAAGAAGCAAGAAGATAAAAAGTAACCTTTATAGGTGAACGTGGCGATACGAACTTGGGTAGAGTGGCGTGATGAAGTGGCGTGTCTTTTGGTTTATAGGGATTAAGAGATGTTACGTCTTTTGGATGAAAATGATCGCCGCAAAATAGAATGATGATGAAAGTACTCCGCCTTTTTTAGGATTCCAAGCGTCGCGGGAAATACGAAACATGAATATAGTTAAGATTAATAATGGATATTAATTTTGCCATATTGAGGGATAATTGTTGACACACAAAATCGTAGCCCAATTAAGCGAAGCCCAATTAAAGAGCCCGAACAATGGACCCAGTTCGAGAAAAGAATAAAGCCCAGCTCGAGAGATAGGCCCAAGCGAGACTACCCAAAGAAGAGTTATGCTATGATGGCCCACAATCGCTCAACCCAATGAGTCGTCGCTCAACCCTGCGAGATGCCCAAGATCTAGGCGAGCATGAGTATATCATCATCCTTTAAGGCAACGATTGTCAAAATAGTTAATGGACAACTTTATCACATCCCACCATCCAAGAACTTCGGTTGCAAGCGGTTATATAATGGGAGTAATGGTAGCAGTTTCCTGACGCAATGCATGTCATGGAGAAAGTGGGTGGTTATAGGGCGACAATCAATTTTCAGACAGTTCTACAAGAGAAACTGCCCAAGGAGTATAAAAGAGCAAAGAGAATACAGAAGAAATGACCAAACAAATCACTCTCAAATAGAGAATTATGTAATTTCATTTCTTTAAGTTTTTCATTGTCAACTTTAGTTACTTTGTGTGCTTGTGCCCCTTGGAGGCATTTCGTTTCTTGTGAATTATAATCTTCATGAATAAATACCCCTCGTTGGGATTTTGTCTCGAGATGTCGTTGTTCCTTGCACAATCGTCTGAACCTTATTTTAATTGTTAGCAGTTTTCACATGAAACAGAACCATTTAAACTTATTTATGTATATTGCCATTCTAGGCATTTTTTACATCATCTAAGATGTCTTCCATTGACGAATAGAGGAAACTGCAATAAAGATCCAAACAATAGTCATTTTTGCAACAAGTATAAAAGTCTACTTATATCCATACCATACTTCTGAGAGTAGCCCTTACCAACTAATTGAGCTATATATCTTTCAACATATCCGTCTAATTTTTCTATAGACCTAGCGAAAATCAATTGCTCATTTTCCTAGCGGTAGAGATACCAAGTCCCAAGTGTGTGTCTGATGCAAAGTAGTAAGTTCCTTAGCCAAAAACTTCTGTCAAAGTGGGTCACAAACTATCTCTCTATAGAACAAGACTCGAAAAGATGACGAATAGAAGCTAAAAAAGGAAACAAAAGAGCTAGAGTAATAGGAACAATCAAAATCTGGTAATTTATTGGACTTATGAGTACGCGTAAGATAATGAGAAGGAGGAGCCGCAATCTGGGGAAGTGATTGAGCACCAAAAGATAAGATGGAAAAAATAGTGTATTGGGAACTAAAGTACTAGTATCTGTAGAACTATCAATAAGAACATTGTAAGAATCATGATCGGAAGTGAAAGTAGATTAGTACGTAACAAGGGGTAGGATAATATCAGTATCAAGAGCGAATGGATCAATGTGAATAAAATCAGACTTATTCATATTATGAGAACTAGTAGGAATAGAAAATAGAGGTATATGTTTAAGAAACACAATATGATGAGTGAAATACAGTTTTTGACCAATTAAAACAACATCCTTTTCGTCCTGCACCATAACCTAAAAGACACAAATAGCAGATCTAGAGGATAATTTACTATGTTCGACATGAGGTCGAATTATAAAATAAGTAGAACCAAATACACACAAGGAAGAATAATAAGGACATGCCCACTCAAAAGGTGACAAAACTAAATTGTGTGATTTAAAATCCTATTAATCAAATGAGCAGCAGTAAAAATTGATTCTCCCTTGAATTCACTAGAAATATAACTAGAGAGATGAAACACAAGTCTTAATAAGATGTCTATGGTTTCTTGCGACAACAACATTCTATTCGGGAGTGTTTGTACAAACAGATTAGTGAATAGTTCAATCACAAAGCAAATAAGAAAAATCATTAGAAGTATACTCTCCACTTAATTAACATAAAAAACATTTGATAATAACCGATTGTTAAGTTTTCACAAGTGCTTAAAATGCACTAAAAATACTAAAGAAATCAAAGAGGCGTTTAATTAAAAAATCCAACAATATAGAGTGTAATCATCAACAAAAGGAAACATAATATCATGAACTCCTGTTAGTGGTTATGTGAAAGGGCCCCCATACATTAAAATGAACAAGATCAAATGTTCCTAATGCTCTTGTAAAAACTAAGAACAATAAACGAGATGATAAAATATAGTGAAGGCAAGAATGCCATAAATAAAAAATATAGGAAGAACAACTCAAACTAAAAGATGACAAGTCAAAACTAGAAGATGCATTTTCTAGTACTTTACGTCTATCCAAAACATAGAATACCTTTGCCTACAATTAGTCCCAATAAGCTACTAGATTTATGGGCTTCTGCATAACAAGTGGAAGAAGAAAAAAAAAGACTAAATATCCATATTTACATAATTGACTAACAAGATCAAGATTTAAAGTAAGGCTAGAAATAAGGTAGTCGTTATGGAGAGACAAACAATGTGTATCAAAGGAACCAACATCTGCTATATGAGTACTATCAACAGTTATAACTGATAAAACTGACCTGGGAGATAATGAAACAAAAGATGACAATTTAGGTGACATATAATGGGAAGCACCATAATCTAAGACCTACAAAAGGATGTATACCTAAGAACTAGAGGATGACAAACCTATATGAGAGGAAGATATCGCATGTGGTTGTGTTGCATTTGACTATGTTACAAGAAACTTCTAAATCTGCTCAAACATAAATGGATCTATTGATAGCACAATGATTGCAGTATTAGGTTGAGTTGATTGGTTCCAAACTTTCATGGTGGAGGGACATATATTATTCCTGGGGTAATCGTTGTTGTTGTTTTCGGGATTGATGTTGTCATTGTTGTTAGGGATACAGTAGTGTGGCTCTATTCAACAATTGAGGATATTATCCCTTACAATGACGCTTCTACTTACAAAATGACATTCATCACGAGCAACCTTCGTAGGCAACCTACTTTGATTTTGCAAAGGTTGATTGACTAGATGGTGGAACAATCTCTTTGTTTGCGTGATATTTGAAGCATATCTCCTCAACCAACAATATCAACATACAAAAGATAATGTTCTTCTCTTTGAGCGATATAAGGAGTAAATGCTTGTGAATCTCATAATTTTGTGAGTACCAATTGATTACATAAGTCTATCATAGTATAAAAATATTCATAACCATTCATACGCTTTTGTTGAAGGGCGCGAATATAAATCTCAAACGGGTATAGTTTAACAAAGTTAGACTATGTGTGCAGCCTAACCAGATGCTTCCAAACAGCCTTAGCAGTATCATACTTAGCCAATTGTGTGCCTGTCAACTGCATAACAGAGTTACTAACCCAAGTAATAATCTTTAAATTTATAAGAATCCAAAATGCCTAACAATTTTATATAATTGGTAACCTTCTCACCTATAAGTCTAACACAGGTGCCCAAAACATAGCCTCGCAGCTTTTTGTCCTTCAAAAAAATCTTCAACGCATAACTCCAATACAAATAATTTTCTTATTTTTTTTTTTTGATCACCCAGGTGTCCCAGCTTGCGCCAGACTAAATCCTGGATCTCGAGCCTTGGCCCCTCTCCAGTCCGAGGAGGTAAACCGCGGGATATGCCCTCCATGACCAGTGTTTCTGATTTAATTGCACACTAATAAGCTGAAGAGAATTACTCCAAGTCCAGTCATTGTGAAATAGATGAATAACTACTAATTAGAAAACTATAAAATATTGAAATGTGAAATCAAACCTAAACCGAGCAAGAACGGGTGGAAGCCAAAAAACTATACGATCGTTGAAAAAAAATCATGAGAAAGAGAACCAGAATTGAACGTGAGAGCTATGGATGAAATAAAAGGTTCTTCAATAAGATCAACAAAATTTATGAGATGGATATAGAGAAAAGAACAGAGGTTAGGTTTCTTGATTAATTGCATAATAAAAATACAAGAAAAACAAGATCTATATAGTCTTACTAATAGATAGATAAGTAAAAAAAAGGCTAATCTACCCTTAAAGATAAACAACTAATATATTTAACAATTTCTACACTAGTAAAAGATTCAAAGGAACTCGCACTTTCCAACCCTCGTGTTTGTTCAAATTGTGTTTGATAACTATGCTTCAAATTAAGAAAATGTTTCACTATTAGTCTGCAACCTATTGAGTAGCAATTAGTTCTCAGCTTTTAAATAAGAAGTTTGTTTTTAACTTTTTGTAACAGTTGTATAATTCAATAATGCACAATTGGAATGTCATAAACACAAAATATATATATGCTTATATATAAATGGCAAGTGTATGTGTAAAATAGTTGTTGCTGGTTAGAACTTGTTTTAATTGCAATGATGTTCCTCAACATTTGTTCATGGTCATATTTATGATTTTAACTTTCTTATTATCAACCTTTTATTCTGATCATGATTTTTGTCTAAGAAATCAATCAAGAGGCATAAAAAGACTTATTTGTTTATCATGTTTTTAAATAAGTAAAACACAAGAGGGAAAATATAAAAGTTCGACAATTATTTGTCCTTCATTTTAAAGCACTTAAAGATAGAAACCGTTATTACAAACAAGATGTAATAATTAATGAACGTTAAATCTAAAAATGTGACCAAAAAACAAAGTTGATGACATAAGCAACAATGAACAAATATTAAAAACTTTTATAAAATGTGGTATAACAAACAAAATTGTTGCGAATATAACTTTCCGTAAAAATACTAGGAGAATTATATTAACACAATAGTTTTTGTTAACTACGCCATAGTTTAATTGCAATGAAAATCTCCAACTTTTGTTCATTTTTTCATTTATATTCCCAACTTTAATACATCACATTCTTATTCTTAACATTAAGTTAAACAAGACATCTTGTCTCCAATGATGATTTTCTTTATTAGCTTGCTTTGAAATGAGTAACAAATATTTTGTTGAACTTTTGTATTTAACTTTTTATTTATAAATATGAGGGACAAATAAGTCTTTTCACACCCTTTAGCATATTTATTAGACATAAAAAAACATCATTATGAACAAAGTGTGAGGATTTATATAAAGTTGAGAATAATAATGCAAGAAACAAATATTAAAGATATAAGTACATAAGTAAATAAAGATTGAAGATCTTTATTACAATTAAAATGTGATGCATTTATTAAAAAAATAATATTATATAACATCAACGGTGCTAGAACATCATTATACACATTCAGATATTGTGTGATTAGTTCAATTAAAAGTAAAATTATGTGATTCATTTAATTGTGTCTTTCATTTAATGACATTTAACCCTTGTTTGGGCTCCATTTTAATAAGGTTTTGAGAAAAATATATTTTGGAATAATAATTTTTTGAAAAAAGTGTAGTTAAAAAGTAAGAAAAATTTTAAATTTACATATAATATTATTTTATTGAAAAATGTATGGTTGGAAAATATATATTTTTGGTTTAATGGAATTCAAACAAGGGTTTAGTGCCACCTAAATAGAAATTACAATAGCAATGGTACTAAATAGCATTACTCCTATTAAAAAGTGTGATGTGAACATAATTATCCATAAAATTAAGAGTAATACAATTAAATAGTATTAGCGTCAAACATCAGTTTAACTGACAACTGTAGACATTAAATAATAGATTTACTTAAATATAATGGCGTATGATTCATTTAATTGAACATATCAAGTATGAGTATCTAAACTGATACTTTAATACACTGATATTAAATAAAATTATGATAAATATATTTGTACCGAATTTGGATTATCGAATTGGTTACCTACTTTCAGATGCGCACGAGGCCCGCATGAATAAAATAAAATAAAAACATGTGGTCCCCACCCCTATTGTGAGTGTAGGTAAAATATTCGGTAAAAAAAAATTTAGTATGTGTAGCATTGTCCATAACATTATTCTAAAATTAATTTTCCCATTCTTAAATTCCTAAACTACCCCTCTTAGCCAATGTTGAATATCTTAATTGAACAGCTGTAAAGACTAATTTGAACATTTCACATTACCAACCCATTCATTACTAGGAGGAATTTACGCGAACTGCCCACAAAAACCTAATCACATCGAGAAACGTGTTTTTCCAACAAATCAACTTTTGAGTAAAAGCGGGAAATCTTTTGCCCTTTCCAAAAGCCCTCCCCTCACTCCCGCCAGCTCAATTTAGCCACAGAATTACTTCCCGCTGAAATGCACCATCAATTTTCCCTTTTTATTTTTTATGCGTTGGCTAGTTTAATATAATGAAATAAGATTTTATTTATTGAACTTTGATTTCCAACGCTATAATTAATTGGAAGAAATTATTAACAATTATTGTAGCCAAGCTAAGTAGTACATTTGTCTATATTTAGCCCTCGTTTGAACCTATTTTCTTAGAATATGTTATGCATATCTATATTTTTAAGAATTTGTAGTTAAAAAAAAAATTGAGTTTATGTGAAAAAAATATTTAATTGAAAGAATGTGCGATTGTAAATGAGTTAGCAAAAAAAAAAATTTAATTATGGAACTCAAAAATGAGCTTAAATCCCTGTTTTGCGGGGATTTAAATCAAAATTTTAATATATTTTGATAAAAGTTGATGAAATGAGTGAGTTAAAAATTATGGAACTCATAAAATATGTGATTAAAATTAATTAATGACTTTGAATTAAATTAAAATCTAATTTTTAATCCCACCCAAACCGAGTATAAAATCATAATCTTGTTTTACCTTAGAAAAATTATCAAATTGGTACATTTTTCTTTGAGACAGACAAACATGCCTTACGGGCTGTAACCTATTTAACAATTAACTTCAGGTCGAAAGCCTACGTTAGCACATGCCAAACATAATCTTTGAAGAAAATGGTTTACCAGCCAAAAGCAAGAAAAGGGGTTCATTCAATTCCCCGCGGTCCAGATGGAAGCGCCTTTAAAAAATGGTTAAGATTTCAATTCAATTCCTTCAACCTTTTTTTTCTATTCATTATTTCAACTTAATACTGCTTGCTTTTAAACTAAATGTATATATACACATTTGCTTGTGTGTTTATGTATGTGTTTTGCAGTGGAAAATGTGGGCTTTTGGTGGCAATTTCTTTGGCAGACATGCACGAGTGTGAAATGAAGAAACAATTTACAAAGAAATCGAAGAGCCAATTTGGGGTTCGAAACAGTAATGGGCAGAAGATTCAGTACCAACCCAGATCAGCCTTTCGTTTATTCGTGTAATTTCTTTTCTTAATTCTTTGTTAGCATTGTAATTTTTTAAATGATTAGGATTTGTACTACATATATTCTATAGATACATGCATATGAATGTGTTTTTGCAGATGGTTTTCCGTTTGTGTAAGACCCCAAATTAAATTTCTTGTGCAAAAACCTGTTTAAGGTTTATTACTAGCTACTTGCATTCGAAAATGATATTATGATTCCTTGCAATGGAAAGTTGGGATACAATTTTGAAAATGCTTGTCTTGTGCAAATTTATATTCATGTTTGTTACTTTTTCAATTAGTACAAATTGGTCCATCAAGTTCTAGAGCTGCTTCTCGTTGTAACCTGTTCGAACAATGCATTTGTCGGGCCGAGATAGTAGAACTGCTTGAAGTTGTATAATAGAACTCATTAAAGCCCTATTCATGAAGCTTCAAGTAAAAAAATACTTTGAAGATGAACCTGTAGCCATGCAATAGTGTAGGAATTCTTTAATCGACATAAACTGAAAATTAGGAGGAAATATAGGAAATTTTTTGGCTCGGTTTTGTTGAGATGGACATATTCACTTATTGAACCACTTAATTTGAAAGACAGTGAGTGATCTTCGCGCCTCCAGATGTATTTATTTTTCCATCAAAGGCTTAACACATGAAATTTTATAGACGAGTGCAATGAGACTCAACTCTTTGTGCTTTGATAGCATGTTGATGTTGAACCACCTTTAGATGATGAAGAAGTTTATATATTTATATTTTGTCATCAATGCTGAGTTTGCCTTCTTGGGTTTGTAGTGAAAAATCTATGAACACCTGTAAAGATGGAAATGAGATTGAAATGGATAGGAAAGGATTTGAGATATGGAAGAAAATGTCATTAGAGGTATGGTTTTCGAAAAAATCTCGTCCCATTGGTTTTAGTTATTTTGTTACAAACTTTATGGGACTATTAATTACGATTAACACATTTCTTGGTTACCCAGGAGAGGATACCATTTATGCTTCAGTCTGAAAAGATTAACTCAGCTTATGTGAAGCTTTTGCTCGAGGAGGAAAACAAGATCAAATGGGTAATTAATCTGGACTTCTTTCTGTGTTTTTAAGAAGTTTGGATTCATAGACCGAGCCTGCTTCAGTGGATACAATATGATTTTGGAAACACCATATGATGGCATAAATCATAGGTTCAGACAAGCAATCTTAGTTTGAATACTGTAATTAATTTTTTTCTGTGTTTAATAATATTGAAATGTGATGTGCATTTTTATATGCTTTTTGCTTTCCATGGGGTTTGTCATTGGTGATGATTCCCGTGAAAAGAATTAAATAAATAAATTGTACCCTCTTTAACAGCTTAAGGCTTTTAGATTATCCGCTTCAACAAATTCAGAAAAGCAATAACTGTATTATATTAAGAAATGAGTTCAATTAATCCTAAGAGTTCTATCGGAAATTTGGAACTAAAGGTTAACACCTTGTCCATTCCTTTGTTATGCAACTCGTAATAGTTAGTATGACAACTTTTTTCTCAACTTCCAGTAACATGGTTATGATAGTTAATGGAAATTATTTAAAATTCTTAATTTGTGGAATCTTATACATTTTTGTTAGTTGCTTCTCCAATGAATCCTTCGGTTTGATCTTTTTGCTGCCTTAGCATCTAGTTTCTCTTCCCTTACGTTGTAGTTCTCGTTTGCCTTAAGAATTGACCGGTTCTTTCAAGTTCTAGGATTTGAAGATGGTTGTAATGAGATCATCATTTTCAGGTGGATGATGAGGCAGATTCAGCTAAGATTGGCAAAAGACGCGACAAGGTTCAATTTCCTCCCTGATTCCAATTTGAGATCTGGTAATATTACCCTAGTTTTGTTATGTTCAACTTGATCACAGAACCATGACAAGTTTGAGACTCATTACGATTTTGAAAGATCCAGTGGATTTCATTTCTTCCAGTCTAAAATATTAAGCTTCGAAACAGAAGATTTGTATGTTTTGTTCTTCCTCTTTACTATTGCATTTTCATTTACACATTCCTCGTATTGTTCATAGAACTTTTCTTTTTATGGTTGCCTGTGGAGGATATTGAGCCAAATGCTAGGGAGCATGTTTTCCTAAATTAAGAGTTACTTTTAAAATAAACCACTTTCATTTTTTAACTTCAAAGTGAGAAAAAGTAACCTATCCAAAAAAATGACTGATAAGCTTAGCCAAAGATTCTCAGTTATATTTTTTATTATATGATTAAGAAAGTTTGGACTTGTCTCTTCCACGTACTACAACTAAAACTTGAAGGTGTTGTGTGGAACAGGTCAATATGCGCTTGGGCAACTGAGAAATCCCCTTGAACTTGAAAGTTCGAAGATTGAACATAACTTGCTGAGAGTTCCTTGGTTTTGTTCATATATGGATTGATGGGACCATTTTTCTTGCAATGGATGAAAGTTTTTGGCATTGCATGCATGACGGGATTTTGGCTTAATGTAAGTAATCTTAGGATTTAGTTTTGATCATTTATTGGAAAGCTAATGTGTAAAGGATGATCCACAAGAATGGTGACAGGATTGGAACCTATGGTCAGCTCGCCCCTGACCTGTTGGGTTGGGTGGCCGGGTTAGCACTCCTTGGTCTTTTAGATTGATGTAGTAAGGTCCTTATTATTTTCATGCTTGACATGAGGTATAAAAACCTCACTAGTATTTGAATTGAAATGTAAGGCAGAGGAGTGTAACTACCTTATTGCGCCATCTAGTTTGTATGTTAAATGCATTTTGTACTATCTATCAAGATATGCTTATGCTTGGTTTTTCAATTTTATTCTCATACCGGGTATATTAGATTCTGATTATCTTCTCGATGCTTCCTCGCTGTCTATATTTATCAATCCTTAGAATTTGGTCAAGACCTCAAATATGCATGTGTTAGTTTGATGAATCTTCTCATTGCCATCTATGGTTTGTTATACTTATTTGACATACTTAATACTTTAAATTATTTTATTACATTTTAAAAAGTCTAGTAAAATTATCTTTATAAACTATAAGGTGTCATTCTCTTTGTCGTTTTCGAGCCGTTTTCTGTTTTCGATTTTCGAAAATATTGAAAACGTGTTCTTTTTCCTATTTTTGAAAACGCGTTTTTGAAAAAAAAAAAAAAAAAAAAAATTATAACAAAAACACAAAACGATTTTTTCGTTTTGAACGTTTTCAGTTAAAAACACTCAAAACACGGTACTGTAGATAGAAAAGTGACATTTTTCCCACTGTTTCCAATCACGTCCCGTTCCTTCTCTCAAGCTTGAATCACGTCGACGACGAAGGAGAGCTCTCCTTTCTACAACCGACGATGAAGGAGACCACCACAAAGTCGACGTCGGCATGGGTTGCGATGCTGCTGTAAAAGATGATGTCGTTTGTCTCCGTTGTGAATGATCCTATTGTGAATGATGCTGCCGGCGTAGGTCGCGATGCTGCCGTTCGACTCTACATCCTCTCTTTTTGGGTTTTTTGGTTTGGGGGTTTCTTGATTTGTTTCTGCTGTGATTTGGGGTTTTTTTTTTCGATTGAGCGGCTTTGTGGTGGTGTGTGACGGCGATTTTTGTTTGTGGTGGTGCGGTGCGGTGTTGATGAAGGTGGTGGCGATGGAGATTTTGGTTGATTTTCGTTGATGGTGGTGGTAACAGCCATTGATGGCGGTGGTGGTAGTGTTGATTTTGACGATGGTAGACCCTAATAGTGGTAGCAATGGTTGATGTTGGTAGTGATGATGTTGATTTTGGTTGATGGTGGTGGTGACAGTCGTTGATGGCGGCGGTGGTGGTGTTGATTTTGGCGATGGTAGACTCTGCTGGAGGTAGCAGTGGTTGATGTTGGTGGTTGTAATGTTGATTTTGGTTGATAGTGGTGGTGGCAGCCATTGATGGCGGCGGTGGTGGTGGTGATGTTGATTTTGGTTCACTTTGATGATGGTAAATGGTGTTTGTGGCGGTTTTGTGGTGGTTGATAAGTGCGCTTTTGCACACTTATTAGACACTTTTTGGGATTTAACTGTGATAAAATTGAGTATATTTCTACCGATAATTGTGTACTTTTTGTATTTATAGGCTAAAACCCTGAATTGGAATGAAACGGAGGCAAAACGAGTGAAAAAGAACTTCAATTGCACAAAAATGTGAAGTTGGGGACTAACTTGCACTTGACCAAAAGATGGAGGGCTTTGACTGCAATTTGGTAGGGGCTTAAATGAAAAAAAGTTCAAAGTATGAGGACCAAATTGTACTAAATCAAAGATGGGGGATGAAAACGCGCAAGGACTGAACGTTCAAGGACCTCAGCTGCAAATATGGAAAAGTCCATGCGACCGCATGGATTATAACCATGCGACCGCATGGACGTGAAATGCATATTTTGTTTCTTCCATGCGACCGCATGGAATTACACCATGCGGCCGCATAGAGATAAAATTCTAAGGCGGTCTATTTTTCTTTCCACGCGTTTTTGGTCAACTTTGGCAATATTTTGGACTTGTTTAATGGAGATATTTTGGGATATTTTAGGTTGTCTCACATTGCATTATATATCCCATATCTCTTCCATTTTCATAATATGAGAAGTTAGAGATAGTTAGTTTTAGCTTAGGTTTCTCTCTAGTTTTTCTTTCTTTTTCATTTCCTTTTCTTTTCCTTTTAATTACTTGGTATTTTTGGAGATACAAATCAAGAGCAACAAGGAGATACCAAGAATTTGGCAAAGATTTGGAGAAAATCGACCGAGCCTCATAAATAGGGTTTTATCTTTAAACTTCGATTTTTCCTAATTATTTTGTCATCTTTGTAATGGATTGTATAAATATTCTCCTTTGTTTACATTTATATAATATGGGCTAAGTGATTTTGTTGGGATTTGTGGTTTAAGTTTAACCTAGCTTTTAATTAATTTTCATATTTGCTCTTTAACATTAATTTGCTTATTTCATGTGTTTCTATTATTGAATTTTATTGCATTTTCATTTATGTGGCCAATAGATGATTATGTCTCGTGAATTGTACATCGCTCGAGAGAGGATTGTATAATTTAGACCAAATGGTAGAAACCCTAGGTTTGTGTAGTGACCCTATGCTTGTGGAAGGGATAGAGATATACCCCAAGCCCTAGGTGACCCAATGAGCTATTTTCACAATTATTGAATGCGGTTGTTTGGTTTCAAATCGACATAGAGATATAGTAGGTTTAACCAATCAATTAGGGTTAGTTTCACTCGAGAGAGGTAATTAACTAAAATTGGAAGATCGGGTCTAACATAGTGAATGAGTAATTGGTTAATTGGCTTGTAGCGAAATTAGTTAGGTGACGGTTAAACAAAACCACGAATCCCAACCACGCATTTCCTCTAAAATTACCAAGTGTTTATGTTTTATTAGTTTATAGATTTTGTAGTTATTTTCTTGAACCATATGTTTTTATTGTGTATTTGTGTTTCTTGTCGTTGTTAGAACTAAAATCAATTAGAGTACGTAATTTCAAAGTAACATTCCTCGTGGGATCGATATTCGGACTCAAAAAGTCCACTTTATTACTTGAGCGCGACTCGTGCACTTGCGGCTTGCACTTTTTCGCACAACAGTGGTTCTTGAATAAAATATTGTAAACAAACATTCTCAAAATTCTCGAAGTAAACGCGTTTTCCATTTTGATGTTTTGAGAAATCGTTTTTCAGAATGACAAAAAGAACACATTTTCAACAATTTCAAAATAGACACTCAAAACACAAAATACAAAACGAATTCAAAACTCAAAACACAAAACTAAAACACGAAGAAAACGGCACCTAAGGGTGCGTTCTCTTTACTGTTTTCGGACCGTTTTCTATTTTCGATTTTCCAAAACATTAAAAACGCGTTCTCTTTCCCATTTTCGAAAACAAGTTTTTGAAAACGGCTGAAAATTTTGTGAAGAAAACAGAAAACAACTTTTTACGTTTTGGCTGTTTTCTTTACAAATCTGCCAAAACTCAAAAAATACTGGTTGAGAAATATTTTTTCAAAACGACAAAAAGAACGAGTTTTCAACAATCTCAAAATGGACACCCAAAACACAAAATACAAAACGAATTCAAAATTCAAAACACAAAACTAAAATACAAAGAGAACGCCGTCTAAGCTTTCGCGCAAGTTGTCACTTTGAACATTTTGAGAAAATTACGTTGACACTTGAAATAGATACACAACACGGAAGCACAACTCTTAAATTGATTTTAGTCAAATAATTCCACAAGAGAATGGCTCAACGAATACATTACCCCACCATTTACACAAAGATTGACAACTAAATTAAATACAACTGATGTGTAGATTGAAATAAAACCTTGATCATCATGACATGTTATGCCAACAAAATTATTATGTGGTGTTTTGGACGTTATCCAAGTTTCCTTTAGCGTCAATTCTTAATTTAAACTACAAGGTTGAAATCAATTTTTGGTCAAGTACTCAAAACTTTAAAGAAAATGTTAGAATAATGCTGATTTATCAGGCTGAATTTACCAAGCCTTTTACAGGCTGTGAGACAATGGGGTGGACCCTGCATAGGGCCCACCTGAATAAAAAATGGCAAAAAAAAAAAAAAATTACCCACCTCCTGTCCATGTATTTGTCCTGTACAGTTAGCAGGATTCAAAATGTTATAGACAGTTATCAGGACGAGATGTTGAGAATTGATGTTGATTCTTCCAAAACTTAACCTATAAATGGTGCAATCTAAAAACTAAGGGCTCGTTTGAGTGCCTTTTTTTTTTTTTTTTTTTTTAGAGTTTTGTATTAATGATTTTTATTTTTTTTTTTTTTTTTTTTTTTTTTTTTGAATTTATGGGTAAAATTATTATTTTCGAAGATGTATAATTGAAAATGAGTTTGCGAAAAAATAAATTTTAGAAAAACGAGAGTCGAATAGGCTAAATTTGCTGCAAATCCTTATCGACTCTAGTGTGCTTATTCTTTGAGCCACATTCTTTTCATAAGAATACATTTTTAAATAGTATATTGATGGAAAATATATTATTAAAAATTATTATTTTATTGAAAATTATTAAGAATGTATTTTTTTTTTTTCAAAGAATAGAGCTCAAATAGGGACGGATCTATAAATTTTCTTGTTCACTCTCAACTTCCAACCCCGACCCAGTTCACAAGACCGTACAGCAGTAATTAAAAACTAAAAGAAAATTTGAGGAGGAGAATGGATATGGGACCACTGCATCCATGTTTGAACTGACGAGGTGGTCCGAACGACGAAACAAGAATAGATAACTAGATTTCGTCACTTATCTTTATATTCCAAAATTTTATTACGGGGTGGGTTTATATAGCATAGAGAAGGTCAAATTCTGAGAGGGATGTAAACAGGAATTCTAGATTCAGACAATCTTGATTTTGTAAAAAGTGGGCAAATATGGCTTCCATTTATAGCAGCTCACTTTCATCAATCTCTGCTACATTGACCTTCACCCCTCCCTCTAATCGCCAACCCAGATTCTGTTGCTCTGTTGGAGGTAATTTTTATTACTCTGTTTTTCTTCATTATGGTAGTAATGATGTGTATTTATCTATTTATTTTATCATAAATTTTGATCCGATTTGTGTCGTTTATGGAGGAAATTTTGAGTCTTTGGTAAACCAGAAAATTTTTATGTTTAAAATAAAGCGATTACTGAAAATTATTAAGACATTCCTTCATTTGTACAAATTGATATTGTGATTGTTTCTCATGGCCTTCTTCTTTGGATGGAATAAATTCAAGAGTTTCAGTTTTCAGGCTTTAAATCAAAATATTATTCAATAGTTTTTGGTTAACAAGCAAGCTCGGATTGGTATATTCTTCATTCTACTTTCCAATGACAGTTGCTGAACCAAAAGCCACTGTGGATACCGAGCCTCTGTTACTTAACGCAGTTCGAGGAAAAGAAGTCCTGAGACCCCCAGTTTGGCTCATGAGACAAGCAGGGAGACACATGAAGGCAGGTTTAGGCCATGGTTTTGAAGTTCATTTTCTTATGTTGTTTAAGCATGTTATACGTGATGTAGAAACCATGTTAGAAGCATGGATTTTGAAAGAAAATTCAACTTTGCTATTTCTCGATTCTACCTGATAATTAGTAACATTACGAGATATTGATATGTTGAGCTTGCTGTCTTCCGTTCTGCTTTTGATTAGAGTTACCAACTCATCTCCGAGAAGCACCCATCGTTTCGTGAAAGATCAGAAAATGTCAATCTTGTGGTGGAAATTTCTCTACAGCCATGGGAAGTGTTTCGGCCTGATGGAGTAAGACCGCAAATACCAACTAGGAATTTATTTAGTAAGCAAAACAAGCATTTTTGTTTAGTGCTACCCACTGGTTTTCTCTTGACAAATTTTGTTGCAGGTCATTTTATTCTCAGATATTCTTACCCCATTGGCCGGTATGAATATACCCTTTGACATTATAAAAGGAAGGGGTCCTGTCATTTTTGATCCTATACAAACAGCTGCTGATGTCGAGAAAGTGAGGGAATTCACTCCGGAAGAGTCAGTTCCATATGTTGGGGAAGCATTAACAATCTTGCGAAAAGAGGTCTAACTGGGTCTGCCCCTGTCCTTATATAATTTATCATATTTTAGGTTCACTTCTTTTAACATATGACAAAAAGTACTCTTGCGCGTACCATCCAGAGCATGTTTGGTTGCACTTAACAAGTCATACTTACTTTTAAGTTTTAAGTTACTTATTTTGTCAAACATGGTTTTTTAAGTTACTCTTTATTAATAAAACTTGCTTTTTTTAGAAATAATTAAGGTAACTTTTTAGCAAAGCCAAACATGCTCCAAGTCCACACGAGTAGAAGCACTAAGTTGTCTATATATTCATATCAATCAGGACCAACTCTTCCTAAAAAGTACGACTTGAACTACTTACAAACAAATGCACAAGGTCGAGGTTTTTGTGTTTGAGGAATTTATGTGGCCTTTAGATTAATGGATTCCACAGTTTTGATAATCACGTTTGATTGGCTTATGGTATCTATACATATTAGTGCATGTTCTTTCATCCAGCTCTCGACTTTCTTCTAACAGTTTCTAGATATGTGTATCTGCTGTTTCTTATTTTGCTAATTTCATAGAATTCCAGGTTAATCAAACTATATTAGGTCGCAGATTGAATTTGAAAAATAAACATAAACGTCATAATTTGTTTAGTGTGTTATGACCCTTGGCGTCATGAGTCATGACATGCAATATGCTGACATACTTTCTAACCTTGCCAGGTAAATAATGAAGCAGCAGTGCTAGGTTTTGTTGGGGCTCCGTTCACTCTGGCATCGTATGTTGTTGAAGGAGGTTCCTCAAAGCATTTCTCGAAAATTAAGCGACTGGCATTTTCACAACCAAAGGTAACACATTATGTTGCTCGTCTGCTAACCTTCCCTCTGTACTCATGAATAATTCTATTATGCTGGTTAGGGAAGTGATTTGTTGCCATTTTCTGATTTAGTGAAATAAAAAGGTTTTTTCGAGTTACCTCCTTTATTCAATATATGTAAGTTAAATCCAAGATATAAAAATAAGAGAGAGGCAAGCAAAAGAATACGAAAACTTCTCTTCATTTCACTGTTAAATGAGATAAAAGACAATCTTCACACTGAAGGTATTCTTCATTTACGACCGTTCAAAAACTGAGATTCAGTAAGCTGTGAATTTCATACAATAGAAATCTAGAATTAATGGACATGCACCAGAAGCAAAGGCAATTATTAGCTTTCTTTTAACTTACTGCATTGACTATGTTAGATTTTCTTCTTCTTTTTTTTTTTTTTTTTTTTTGTGCGCTTGTAACCTTTTCTTCTGGGATATTCTATTTTTGTTGAGATTATTTGAATGAAAGAAGCCTACCCGATCAATAGTACCTAAAAGCACATCTTGTTTGCTTCACGGGCCAAACTCACAATTATGTAAACTTGATTGGGAACCGAGGATGAGTACATAGTCTTTTCATATATTGTTAGCATGATTACCAGAGTTTAAGTTGAGCTTGGATAACAATTTCAACAAGCTACCTATTTAGTCAAAGTATATACATAAAGGTATATGTTCCAATTCCATAAGTCATCCTTCTGAGAAAGTGGTTTTAAATGTATAAAGGTGCTTAGGACAGAGGCTGATCCATGTTTCTATTATGGATCCCTCTATAAATGTTTTGATTTTGATATTCAGTAATCAGTATCCCATTCTCTGATGCTCGTATAGGTCCTTCATTCATTGCTCCAAAAGTTTGCAACCTCCATGGCAAAATATATTCAGTACCAAGCCGACAAAGGAGCACAAGCTGTTCAACTCTTCGACTCCTGGGCCACAGAACTTAGCCCCGTGGATTTTGAAGAGTTCAGTCTGCCTTACATAAGACTGATAGTCGAAACTGTGAAACGAACTCATCCAAATCTCCCATTGATTCTATATGCAAGTGGATCTGGGGGCTTGATCGAGAGACTACCTTTGACCGGCGTAGATGTTGTTAGCTTGGATTGGACTGTTGATATGGCTGAAGGGAGAAGGCGATTGGGTGCTGATGTGGCAGTGCAAGGCAATGTGGATCCTGGTGTTCTTTTTGGTTCGAAAGAGTTTATCACTGAACGAATTAAGGATACTGTGAGAAAAGCTGGAAAAGGGAAACATATCTTGAATCTTGGACATGGCATTGTAGTTGGTACACCAGAAGCAAATGTTGCTCATTTTTTCGAGGTTGCTAAAGGCCTTAGATACTAGAAGCTGATTAGAGGTTAGTCGATTTTGACCGGCTTCTTTGTAGCATTAATCCATTCATTCTTCAGTCCTACTGTTTCTTTTGTATTTGATAATGCTTGGAGATGAAATTTTTTGTCTTACTGCCAGTAAATTGTTTCCCCCAGACTAGGTTTCCTGTTTGGTGGTTTTAATTCACTGTTGAAGGATATCTGAAGCTGATACCGGGAAATTGTACCATTGCAACCCCCAATAATTTCACACTTGCTGGTTGGTTCTCAAACTTTTTCTTGCACAAAAAGTTCCTAATGAGGAGCAAATTTTCATATATTTTTCCAATCAACGGTGTCTAGTACTGTTTATTTCAAATCCTGTTTATGGGAATGAGTTCTCTTTTTAGTAAGTTTCCTTCCCATTTCTTTTGATTTTTGTTTTTTTTTTCCTGGGTGGGGTAGGGGAGAACTAATGATGGAATTATTTTTCAAAGAAGAATCTAAGAATCATTAGTATTGCATGCATGAAGTGGCATTTTGGAACACTCAATACCACCTTGTCCTTCCCTAATTATATCCAAACAAACATTTGAATCAATGATGAACTTATAATTTGGCTTCTCGATGGGCACAAGAGAAGCCGATCGGTCGACCATCCTTTACCTCCTTCCTTGAACACACCTTTGGACAAACATAATGTTGGAAACTCCCTCCTCCTATTACTACTAGAATAATGATATATAGCATCATGAGTGTTATAATATCAGTTTTGGTAGTGTTATATGATAGACTCAATGAAAGATGAAATCAAGTTACTCATTTACTATCATATTAATGTCACATAAATTGATATTTTAACACCATTGACACTAAATATCATTACACTTACTGCTAATACTATGACACGCAAAAATATATTGTACAATTTTTCAAACCCTAGAGGGTAATATTCATAGAAATCAACAAGTTCACAAAAAATCCTAAAGACAAGTGGTACTTACCTTTTTTGCAGATGGCTTGACTGGAAATGGAGTAGGGAACCTAGGGATGACAATTTAACTCTCTGGCCCTGAATGGGGCCAAAAAAATTCACTCTGACAGATTGGCGGGGTGGGGGCGTGGCGTTGGGTCGCCTAGTGGTGAGTAGCGGGGTAGGGCAGGGCATGTTGGGAATGCCTCGTCCCGAATCCTGTGAAAAAAAATTAAAAATATAATTTTGATAAATAGTTAGTTTTAAAATATTGTTGAATGTATTTACAATTTTATAACATATTTTTAATCAAACAATTATATTATACAATTGTTAATTTAAAATTTTACATAACTAACAATTGTTTTATACAATTTATAAATTTGGCCATTCAATTTTTTTATTATAATTAAAATATATAATCTGAAGTTTTAAATCATGATAGTTAAATAAATATTCTTTGTTTTTGAAATATTTATACCAATTAATTAAAACAAGTTTAAAATATCTTGATCGAAAAAATTAAAAAAAATTTAAAATATATGGAATGACATTTAAGTTTTGGATCAATGGTTGAATTTTGAATAATAAAATAACTCGAAATTTTGAAAATATAAATAAATAAAATAATTAAACGGGGCAAATTCTCATGCCCGTCCTCGACCCGACCCGCGCCTCGTCCCGTCTAAGGTGGGGTGGGGCACAGGACGGGACGGGATTGGAGTGAGGCGGGACGCCTGCCCCATTGCCATCTCTAAGGGAACCTTGTCTCGGACTCCACTCCAACGTAAAAATCAGTAGTTATGAAAACGTGTATCAAAATAAGAAAGTTAAAATGAGAATACATAAATGATAAATCTAACCTTTCCTTTTGAAGCAAGGTTCTATTTATAACTTTTTCTTTGGCTTACGTGTCCACGATACAGATTCGATTATGTACGAATGAGACACTTGTCAATTTAGTTTTCTGAAAATATGAAGGGAATCTGTACGGATACGATTATGTATAGATATGACACACGTCCATTTTATTTCCTAAAAACGTGGAGGGAATCTAAGATACGAATGCATTTTTATTCGACTAACCATGCAATTCCGTGATTGTAGGAACTTAGCCCTACTTTACATGATCGCATTATCACGACTATATATCTACGGAGAGGTTTTTTCATTTTAGCAAGTGTGAATTATTATCAAACTCGCAATTCAATCAAAAATGTTAATTAACACTAGTGTATCAATCAACGACCAAGGAAATGACTATCATTCCCTTAATTATTGAGGTAACGTGGATCATTCATTGATCCGATTCAATCAAGATCTCTTGGTCTTGAAGGTGATCGTTAGCAAAATCATTAATCAACGTTGATAGTTAATTCGACAGAACTACGTCTTCATGTATCTTCATAATGATCTGTGCTAAAAACTTATCGCCCGATCAAAGGGTAATTTTTATTTTTGCTTTTCAAATTTCCCCTAAAATAATTGTAGGGATTAATGAATACAAGTATACAACTCGAAGATACCACCTACTATTCTGTCTTTCCTATGGAAACTCGTTTTCCATATGAACTAGCAGCCACGTGTCAGTTACAAATTAGTTAATTGCAATATAAGCCACCTACAATTTGTCTACACAGAAGCCGTTGCACACAAATTAACCTGCGGCGTAAACCTGCGGCTTCGACACACTCTATGAACAGTCACTTGGTATTAATCTGTGCATTTTACTCACACAAACCAGTAAGAAAAATATACTTCTCTCTCTCTTCTATTCAAGGCTTCGGAGTTTCCGAAGCTACTCTCTTCACCTACGGTATTCGTTTCATTTTTTCCATAAACCCTTTCTTTTTTGTTTTTGAGCTTCTGAATTCTGTTCTGGGATATCATTTATTACATCCGAATGTATGCATGTATGTATGTATGTATGTTAATTAATGTAATTATATAATTTTTTTCTTGAAGGTCTTAACTTTACGTGTGTGTGTGTGTGTGTAGACAAACATGAATCAGTGAGTTGTCTGTTTTCTGGTGAATCAATGAGAGCTAAATGGTTGTTTGTGAATTCCGTATTAATTAATTTTGGGATTTTGAGGATGGATTCTTGAATGATTCTACATTTATTACATTCTCTTGTATGGGTATCGTCGTATCGAAAGAAGTGCCTTTTTTTGTTTCTTTTCTGTCGTGCTTTTTAACAGACCTTCAAAAGTGAAATTCTATGTGAGCCTGCCAGAACTGTCCCTCTCTATCTTTTCCAATGTGTCTCTCTTCTCAATTTGGATTCGATTTTTGAAAATATACGTTTGAGGATTTTTCTAAAATCTCTATTTTGTTTGAGGAAATATTTCTTTAAATCTCTTAATTTGCTTCCAATGAAATAAAATGCGCGAGTGTGTCTGATCGATATAGAAATTATATGTGGAAAGCCAAATGAAATGGTTTAGTAAATCTGTTTAGAGATCTAAGACTATCTCCAAGAGACTCTTTAAAAGTGAGATACTTTCTATTTTAAAGAGTCAATTTTTTAAAGTTTACTTCAAGAGGCTCTTTAATTTAACTTTTTAAAATAGAGAGTGAGTCACCTCTCTATAATTTAATGCTTCAAAAATTTCAATTTTCAATGTATATTTTATTGACTTAATTAAATAGAGTGATATAATTATTGGAGGGAAGATAGTAAAAATAAAATAATGGAAAAAAAAAAAACAATAAATACATATTGAGAATGGTAAAATTAAATGTTAAAAATAAAGAGATTATTGGAGCATTTTAAAATTTTTGCTCTTTAAATTTATAGATGCTATTTAAATTGTAGAATAAGCTCTTTAAAAATAGAGAGTCTCTTGGAGATGCTCTAAGCTTCGATGAATATGTCTAACATATTAAAGCATTCATTCAATATCTAATTGAGAAGTAATCACTTAACAATCAATAATTTGTATGGCTGGACTAACTATTCTGTTGTTTTTCCTTGCAGATTCCCCTCAAGCATCGTTGATGTAGATTTTCGCAGGAATGTGGAAAGATGTGGCTGAATGCCGAGACCTTCATCTCTAAGGTCTGCCCTCTGTCAAGGTCAGTCTTGTTCGCAAGCAATAATGTCCATAATACGATCAAGTTTTGCAGCCAGATGCGTAATGAAGCCGTGATTCATCAACTTCGCATTTTGTTGAAGCATGGAATCCTGCCCTGTAAATAAGAGATTGTAGTAGGTTCATGTTTTCCGAAATGGAGAACAAGGGAAAGCGTATTGATGGGAAAATACGAGCTTGGGAGGTTGTTAGGTCAAGGAACTTTCGCCAAAGTTTACTATGGTATACTTCTTAAAACGGGACAGAGTGTGGCCATTAAGGTTATCGATAAAGACAAAGTATTGAAGGCCGGGTTGCAAAATCAGACAAAGCGAGAGATATCTGTTATGGGAATGGTCAAACACGACAACGTGATGGAGCTATATGAAGTTATGGCTACCAAAACGAAGATTTACTTTGTGATGGAATATGCGAAAGGTGGAGAGCTTTTTCACAAGGTTGCAAAGGGAAGGCTCAAGGAAGATGGTGCTCGGAAATATTTTCAACAACTTATCACTGCTGTTGGTATTTGCCACAGCAGGGGTGTTTATCACCGTGATTTGAAACCCGAAAATCTTCTGCTGGATGAGTATGGAGATCTCAAGGTATCTGATTTTGGATTGAGTGCGCTCACCGAGTCCAAGCGCCAGGATGGATTACTCCACACGGTGTGCGGCACCCCAGCATATATCGCTCCTGAGGTGATTCGCCAAAGAGGCTATGATGGATCCAAAGCTGACATCTGGTCCTGTGGGGTGATCTTATTTGTCATGCTTGCAGGTCATCTTCCGTTCAAAGACTCAAATCTCATGGAGATGTATCGGAAGATAAGCATGGCCGAGTATAAATTCCCTAATTGGTTTCCACCTGAAGTACGAAAGCTGCTATCACGGATCCTTGATCCTAACCCCTATACTAGGATTTCCATAGCCAAGATTATGCAAAACTCATGGTTCAAAAAAGGTCTCAATTCCAGACTAGCTAGGACTATAGCAGAAGATACGGAAAAGGTCCCTCTCGACTTTGATTCCATTTCTGGTTCTTCCGGGAACGATATTCTGACAGATACGAAGCTGGAAGTGGACAAACCGGCTAACCTGAATGCATTTGCCATTATATCTCACTCGACTGGATTTGACTTGTCTGGTTTGTTTGTGAGCAATGACCAAAAGGACGAGGTGCAATTTACATCTACAAAGCCGGTTTCTGCTATCATATCAAAACTTGAGGATGTTGCTGGGAATCTGAAGTTCAAAGTGAAGAAAAAGGATCAAGGGTTCATGAGATTGGAGGGCTCCATTTTGTCCATTGATGTAGAAATATTTGAAATCACATCATTGTTTCATTTGATCGAGATGAAGAAGTTGAGTGGCGACTCAGTAGATTATCAGATGATGTTGAAACAGGATGTAAGACCAGCTCTTAGGGAAATTGTTTGGACTTGGCAAGGTGAGCTACAGCAGGATCAGAAGGAAAGCTAGTGACTGAATTCTTAGTTCATTTCTTAGGCTGTTAGACTCTTGTTTTGGTATTTATATGTTTCTATAGCTATGGTAATCCATGCTAATGTTACAGTACTATTTATCTGTGTGTAAAACAGTAATATGAGGGTATGAATGCACATAAACTGGTTTCCAGAAAATGTGCCTGCAATGATTTCTGCTGTAAACCATTCTGCCTATTTCTGGCCAGGCTAGTCGAGGCCGTAGAGGTCCATGACCAATATAGTAAAATTTGGAGTTCCATCTTAAAAAGTCAACATTGTTAAAAGGAATAGCCAAAACCTTTATAAGTTGGTTTACATTTTCATCTTTATTCAATGTATGGTTTATCACTTAACATGCTCCCGCAAGATTGTGGATCGTTTGAGCAAACCAATCTTGAAGTCGGCTTGCTTATTTTTTAGTCTTAATTGAATCGAATTGCTTATTGGAGTTTAATGAGCTCTAATACCATAATTTTGGTCTGTCACATAGTGAGTTGCAAATATTATTTTGACCTAACAACCGTCCATCTAAAATTATAAAAATTTAACAGAGAGCACAAAACTCATAAAAGTACAACATATCCTAAGTTGAAGTTTCAAAGACGATGTTTGAGGCAGAAAATATTTTTCTAAGATACTGAGACTGTAATTTCAGTTACCGTTTTATAAATTCTATGAGCCCCTCAATCGACATAATTTCAACTCTATATGATAGATAACTCTTAAAGTGCCTTTTTCAATTAAAATCATCCTAAAATTCGTATACAAACTATGGTAAATTTTTAAAGTAAAGACAGAATGCTATAATCTATAACGGATGACATGTCCCAACTTATAAAATATAAAGGAATTCAAAAGAGTGTTTCATTCTTGTAAAAACAAAAATACGCACGTGCGCAAGTAAAATATATTAATGAAAATCCTAACATGCCGAGATTGAAGAGAAAACGGCTGCTACTCTAAAGTTAGACCCTGTTTAATTCTCATTTTTTTTTACATGTCTGCGTATAATTTGGATTTGGATTTTAATAAATTATTTTCTAGTTCTCAGTAACTTCCAACTTGGCAAAAAGCTTACTAACCAAAGGAAAGTAATTCCTTAAAAATTTATTTGGTGGGGAGTAAAATTAGATTTTTAGTAGATTATGATAGAAATTTTTGAAATGTGTGGTTGAAAAATTGTGGGACCCATGAAAAATGCGATTGATATTGATTGTTTGACTTTAACTTGGATTAAAATCAAATTTTAATCGGAAACAAATATACTCTTAATCTTGATTTTCTTTGGTAAGCTCTAACTTAGTCCGAGCTTATTCAATTATTTATTTATTATTTTTTTTTTTTCAAGTTCATAACATACCATTTAATACAAATTTCAAAATGAGCCAGATATTATTTAGGTAATTCTCTGTCCTCCAAGAATTACACATTCAACACAAATAAATAAAAATATGAAGTTTGATACTTATTTTCACTTTAATTTTTTAAATTTTTAGAATTTGTTTAATTGACCCAATACTCGATTTTTTTGCAAGCAACAATCTCATTCATATTATTATTTTCTCAACTAACTGAATAGATCCGTTAATATGCACTTACCTCCCTAAACTTTCTAGAAATATGCTATTAGACCAAAAACTTCTCAAGTTATCATACATGTTGCTTATCATACTCTGTAAAATTTCGGAGTTTTACAGACGCATTGCCCAATAAGGACTCAGCTGTTACAATAGTCATATAAGGAATTTTCGAACAAGATAGTTATTATGCCCAAACGCTCAAATCTTTTGATATTCTATCAACGCATGCTAGTAAATAAATTTAAATGCCTTTGTTCAAACTTGGTCAACCACCCTAGTTAGGAGGTTATATTAATATCAGTGTAACGTTATTTAGTTTCACTGATTTTGACAACTAAATGATATATTCATTTATATCACGATCTATTTAATTGGTACTATCAAGTATGATTACTTAGAATGATACTTTAAATTCTAGTACACAGTACTAGATAGTATTATTGTTACAAAAATTCTTCAAGTACAGAAAATTTTTGCAAGAAAATGGACTGATTTTTGAATTCTCACTCACATGAGAGTGGGCTCGAATATAAAATATTGAGGAAAAATAAATTCCCGCCCGTTGAATGTGTGTGTTCGGTAGGTACCTATTGCTAATGCTAACTTATGAGAGGGCATTTTAGTCAAATACCCAAAGTATAAATGAGAACTAGTAGCAGCCACAAAAATTATAAAAGCCATGATGCACCATTGATGCTTGTGGGCGTGAGGGAAACCATGGTAGGTGTTGGATACAGCTGCAGCTGCTTGTACTTCTCTCCGCGTCCCACTGTTTTGCGATTCTCTCCAACAAATGCGAAGAACGCAATATCTGCAGGCAATCCCATCTGGACCTCAACCAATTCCTTCAAATTCACACAAATTTCTTGCAAACTTCCCGAGAGTGAAACTGAAGCAAATAAAGGGATCTCAACCAGCAGGAAAATGGAAGACTATAACATAGCAATGAAGAGAATGATGAGGAACCCATATGAGTATCATCACGATCTTGGTTAGTTTTCTTCTGCTGTTCAAATATTTCTTGATTGAACTTTTTGTAGTTGTTGGAATATATTTAATTATGACGCCCTTTTACATTAGAAATTAGACAACGATTCTGGGAACTTCTGCATTTAAGAATATGGTCGCCACTGTTCTGTTAAGCTCAGTCATCGATTTATATGCTTTATTGAGTTGAAATTTCAGCAAATGATAATTCATTCAGCATCTTTGAGATTCATCATTTAAAGGTCGCATTGTTATCTAAAAGGGGGGGGGGGGGGTATTCAATTGGGTCTTTCAAAGACTTCTATAGACTTTATTAAATAGGTGACTTTTGTGAATTTTATAGACTTTTAAGTGATTTCCATGGATTTGTTAAGAATTAATAAAAGTCTTCCATGGATTTCTATAAACTTTGATTAAAGATTTTTCATCTTACAAATTCATTATATACCTGAATAATTACAATCTTTCTTACTACCTAATTAACATTTTCGAGAACTATGATGCCTCAATTAAAAGAACACAAATTGTTCGAGATATAAGAAAATCCTAGAATTAAAAGAAAAAAGACGTTCTTTTTCTCTGAAATCTTCACAAATCTCAAAGTATATAAGAATTTTTCTTTGAGATTTGTCATTTATATTTTTCACCAAAAAGTCTTCAAAAGTAGCAAATTTTTCAGAAGTCACTGTCTATTTGAATATTTCATGACTCATAGATACTTCTAAAAAGTTTTAATGAATACTCCGTGACTTTTTAAAAGTCTATAGAAATCACAATCGAAATACACATAAACTTTTAGATAATCTTTAAGACTTTAAAAGTCTCAATTGAATACACCTAAACTTTTTAAATCCTCAAAAGTCTTTAAAAGTTCCAAATGAATACACCCCCTGAGTTACTTGTATTTGAGAGCGTTGTACTATATAATGTCAAGGTCATGATAAGTGATCTGATAAAGAATATTCCTCTGCTTCAGGAATGAACTATACATTGATAACTGAAAATCTTATTGTTGGCTCCCAACCTCACAAAGTTGAAGACATAAATCATTTGAAAGAGGACCAGAATGTCAGTTATATTCTCAACTTGCAGCAGGACACAGACATAGAATATTGGGGAATCAACCTACCATCTATAGTAGACCGATGCAAGGAACTCGGAATCCATCACATGAGAAGACCTGTAAGCTAATCTCCTTTTGTTGCAATGTCTTTTATAGTGTGTTACAACAAGCATTTTAGTTCAATTGCTCCCTATGATATGCATTGATATTTTATCAACTCTTTCCAAATTACAAAAACTAATTTGGATTTTGCATTTTTTTTGTATAGCACCTTAGCCATCTGTAATATATGTAAAACATAGTGCAAAATAGCATGTGATTCTGCCGACAATAGCCTCATATGCCTTTCTGAGTGGATATTACACAATTTAGTCATTCACTATTTTGTTCCGTGTATGTTTGTATGTGGAATAAACAAGACTTTTGATTATTTTTTCTTTCTTAATATTCTCCATCGTTATCGAGTCCTTCCTATCCAAGATGCCTGATAGATTCCGTTTAATTACCCAGCAATTCAGAACTCCCGCCAAGGTAATTAAACTACCTGTGCAGCAGAATTTCACACTTATGAAGAAATTGACAGAATTATATTGAGGTAGGTAAAATGCGTTACAACTCGAAATGAAATCAAAGAGAATTGAAGAATGAATAAGTAGGTTTCAAGAGCTGCTCCTCTCCTAATGACTCAGACCTTTCTATTTTCTGAATACTCAGTCGCTCCTTTTCCCCCCTTATTTATTAACCCCTATGACATCAGCCTGACTAACTCTCCTGCTCCAGATCTAACAACTCATATTCCCGCCCAATCCCTTTGCACCTTTTACTTGTGACGCCTCTGGTAAGTGAGTGTAATGGGAGGTTTATCAATACCCCCGCCAATGAAAGCACCTTGTCCCCAAGGTGGAACGCCGGAAACTGAGAGTTGATCAGCTCAAAAGGCTCCCACGAGGCTTCGAAGGACGGAAGATCTTGCCACTGAATCAGCACTTCTAGTCCGGACTTGTCACGATCACTGGCTGGCCTGATTCCCAACACTTCCGCAGGACACACCTTCCACTCCAAATCTTGGCTGAGTATTGGGGGAAGAGGTTGGGTGGAAGTGGTAGGTCCCACCGCCTTCCTTAGTTGAGAAACATGGAACACCGGGTGAATGTTGGTCCCCTCTGGAAGTAGGAGTTTATAAGCCACAGTCCCAATTTTCTGGAGAATGGTATAGGGACCAAAAAACCGGGGTGCTAATTTCTCATTAGCATGTTTGGCCAACGATCGCTGTCGATATGGTTGGAGCTTGAGGTACAGTAGATCCCCCGCAGCAAAGTGTAACTCCCTTCTCCCAGAATCTGCCACCTTCTTCATCCGATTCTGGGCCTTTTCTAATTGTAGCTTCAGGGCAGAAATCATTTCATCCCGCTGCTGCAACAACTGATCAAGATCTGCCACCGGGGTGTGTTGAGCTCCGTAGCGTATGATTGGAGGAGGATCTCTTCCATAAACCACCTTAAAGGGAGTGGTTTTGGTGGACGTGTGAAATGAAGAATTATACCAAAATTCAGCCCACGGAACCCAGTCAGACCAAGTACGAGGGTGGCCGTTCGCAAAGCATCTGAGATAGGTTTCCAAACAGCGATTTACCACTTCCGTTTGCCCATCAGACTGTGAGTGATAGGTTGTGCTTCTTCGAAGATAGGTGTCCTGGAGACGGAAGAGTTCGGTCCAAAAAAAACTAAGAAAGACCTTGTCCTTGTCTGACACTATAGAACGCAGAAAGCCGTGCAATTTTACTACTCCATTGATGAATGCTCCAGCAACAGACTTAGCCGTGAAAGGATGCTTTAATGGCAAAAAATGAGCATACTTGCTCAGTCGATCCACCACCACCAAGATGGTATCCCAGCCATGTGATTTAGGCAAGCCTTCAATAAAATCCATAGTTATGTCTTCCCAAATTGCCTCCGGTATTGGTAACGGCTGCAACAACCCCGTCGGTGATAGGGTTAAATACTTGTTTTGTTGGCAAACTGAACAAGCTTCCACAAACCCTTGTATGTCTTTCTTCATTCCTGCCCAAAATAACTCTCCTGCAAGCCGTTTGTAAGTTTTTAACACCCCTGAATGGCCTCCTAGAGCACTGTTGTGGAATTCTTGGAGTATTCTGGGAATTAAATCAGAACCTTTAGGCAAAACCAACCTTTGTTTATGTAGTAAGCAACCCTCTTTCACTTACCACCCTTCGATAGACAAAGGATCCTGAAGTAATGCGTTCCGGATGTTGGCCAGCCTTTCGTCAGTCCCTATCTGACCCTGTAATTCCTTCAAATCCAGCACCTTCAATACAGTCATCACCGCGAGTTCGGTCCCTATGGAAATTCTGGACAGAGCATCGGCGGCCTTGTTCTCGAGACCCGGCCTATAATGGATCTCGAAGTCATAGCCCAGCAGCTTGGTGACCCACTTTTGATGCTCAACACAAACCAACCGCTGTTCTAACAAAAATTTCAGACTCTTTTGATCAGTGCACACCACAAAATGCCTCCCTAGAAGGTAATGTTTCCATTTTTGTATGGCTAGTACTATAGCCATGAGTTCTCTCTCATAAATGGATTTAAGCTGGGCTCGAGGTGACAAACCTTGGCTAAAAAAAGCAATAGGCCTCTGTTGCTGGGATAGGACAGCTCCCAACCTGACTCCTGAAGCGTCGGTTTCTACTATGAACGGCAAGGAGAAATCCGGCATAGCTAAGACCGGAACCTTCATCATAGCTTCCTTCAACCTCTGAAAGGCTTCCTATGTCTCGTGATCCCACTTAAAACTGTCATTCTTCAATTGTTTGGTAAGGGGTTCAGCCACCTTTCCATACCCTTCCATAAATCTCCGGTAATACCCCGTCAACCCCAAAAATTCCCTCAATGCTTTAAGTGTCTGAGGTACTGGCCAAGTCTGCATGGCAAGAATTTTCTTAGGATCAGCAGAAACTCCTTGGGAGCTGATCAAATGTCCCAAGTATTCCAGTGTTGAACTCCCAAATTAACATTTTTTCCGGTTGGCAAACAACTTTAGCTCCTTTAATATTTCGAACACCCTTCTTAAATGCCCACAGTGCTCTTCCAATGAATGGCTATAAACTAGGATGTCGTCAAAGAATACTAACACGCATCTTCTCAACAAACCCTTAAACACCTTATTCATCAAGGATTGAAATGTCGCCGGCGCGTTAGTAAGGCCGAAGGGCATTACTAAAAACTCATAATGCCCCTCGTGAGTTCGAAAGGCTGATTTGTATTCATCTCCAGCCTTGAGGCGTATTTGATGATAACCTGATTTAAGAACCAGTTTAGAAAATATTGTGGCGCCGTGCAACTCATCTAGTAGCTCATCAATAACCGGAATTGGGAAATGACTAGGTATAGTGGCCTGATTTATCGTCGGTAATCCACACAAAATCTTCATCCGCCATCTTTTTTCTTAACGAGTAATACTGGACTGGAGAAGGGGGCAGATACTTGCTTGAATGATTCCGGCTTCCATCATTTCAGTCACCATTTTCTCTATCTCAGCCTTCTGTGCATGGGGGTATTTATAAGGCCTCACACTAATGGGTTCACTACCCTCCTTCAACGTGATAGCATGCTCATGATCCCGCAAGGGTGGCAGCCCGGTTGGAGACTCAAAAACAGACCCGTATTCAACAATCAACTCCCGTATGGACTGGGGAGTGTCGTCGGCAGGTTGTTGCTCATCCACTTGCACGGAACATAGCTCGATCATCATTCCTTCTCCTTCTTTCTACAGCGTCTTAATCATAGATTTTAAGGAAACCAAGGATTTACTCAGCCTTTCCTCTACCTTTAACGTCACTGTGCTACTGCCCAGAGGTATCTTCATTTCCAGTAAACTCCAATTTACCTGCACGGTTCCCAAAGTGTTGAGCCACTGTATTCCCAAAATCACATCCGAACTGCCCAAGTCTATGGGTAAGAATTCCTCTACGACCATCAGGTTCTGTAATTGTAAAACCACCCCTCTGCATTTCCCCTTTCCTTTCACTGCCAGCCCAGTACCCACCTATACCTTATATCCACTTGTCTCTGTTACTGGAAGATTTAGCTTCCGGATTAGCTCCCACGACATGAAATTATGAGTAGCCCCGGAGTCAATCAAGACCACCACGTCTTGTCCTTCCACGGTACCTTTTACCTTCATGGTTTTAGGCGAAGTCAACCCCACCACTGAGTTCATTGACAGCTCCACACCCTCCAATTCACCACCGCCAATTTTTCCTTCCAGCACTTCTACCTCTAATTCTCCCTCCCCCGCTTCTTCATCAACCAGTAACACGTGTAATTCCTTATTGCGATACTTGTGCCCGGCGTGGAATTTTTCGTCACAACGAAAACATAATCCCTTGTCCTTTTTAGCTTGGATTTCGGCCTGGGACAGCTGTTTGAATGCAAAGGTGCTGTTCGGCAGACTAGTTCCCAGCTTCTCAGATCTATTAATTCCTCTCGTCACCTGCCACAGAATGGTTCGTTATGAGCATTCAGATTCCTAAACCTCGGCCTCTCCTTCTCTTTTACCTTGGTGATACGAGTGTTCCTATCCTCCACCCGTTGGGCCAAGTCCATAATTTGTGGCAGACCTACCGGGTTCGTCATCAACACCTTAGCTTGAACCTCTTCTTCTAGCCCGTTAACGAAGACCCCTTCGAGTATGTCCTCACTGACGTTTTTTAGGGGTGCAGCCATGATTTCAAACCTCTCGCTAAATTCCGCCACCGTTCCAGTTTGCCTGATAGCTAAGAACCTTTGTTGCAAGGTCCCATGCTGTGTATCCCGAAACCTCTCCAACAGCCGTCCCTTCAGGTCAGACCAACTGTGTATGGGTCGTCTGCCATCTTCCCATTGGAACCAGGACAAGGTACACCCTTCCATACACACACCCGCCACCACAACTCTATCTCCTTCATTGAGCTTATTCATGCGAAAATACCGTTCAGCCCAGAATATCCAAGAATCAGGGTCGACTCCATTGAATAGGGGTAATTCGAGCTTCCTATAACTTCCTTCGACCGAACCCATCCCCGTCTTCTCAGATGTTACGAATTCGTCAAAATCCTTTCAGCATCCTTGCGAAGGCTTGGAGTCCTTCGTTTAACTCCTTCCTGCCCCTCGCGAGGCTCGCCTCCACCTTCTCGTTCATCTTGCTTTGGCCAATCGCGAGACTTGCTTCCAATTTCTCATTCATTGTGCTCAACTCCGTTCCCAGTAGTTCCACGCTATTTTCCAATGCCTCCATTCGATTGTCCATTCTCGTAACTGGCATTTGAATCCATTCTCGTAACTGGCATTTGAATCTCAGAATCTAACTGCTCTGATACCAATTGATAGATTCCGTTTAATTACCCAGCAATTCAGAACTCCCACGAAGGTAATTAAACTACCTGTGCAGCAGAATTTCACACTTATGAAGAAATTGACAGAATTATATTGAGATAGGTAAAATGCGTTACAACTCGAAATGAAATCACAGAGAATTGAAGAATGAATAAGCAGGTTTCGAGAGCTACTCCTCTCCTAATGACTCTGACCTTTCTATTTTATGAATACCCAGTCGCTCCTTTTCCCCCCTTATTTATTAACCCCTATGACATCAGCCTAACTAACTCCCCAGCTCCAGATCTAACAGCCCATATTCCCGCCCAATCCCTTTGCACCTTTTACTTGTGACGCCTCTAGTAAGTGAGTGTAATGGGAGGTTTATCAATGCCATGTGGTTTTTGTGGAAAAAAATGTGCAAAATAAAAATGCTTGCGTATAAAATTACATATTTGTTATCATATACATTAATGGCATAGATTATGGCAAATATTATGTTACTATATTTAGTGTATATATGTAGTTAAGTTTGCTATATATGTGGTAAGAACATCAGATAGATGGCCGTAATCACTAGAAATTAGTCATGATTTGTATAGTAGTTTCTATTTAATGGAAATAATCCTCACGAAGAGGTCATTTGGTCAACTATTTCATGGTATTAGAGCTTACCTCTAAAATTCATTGTGGAACCTTCAATTTTCTTTGGGTTTTGCTAATGATTTTCGTGTATCGGAGCTTTCTAGTTTGTTTTCCTTTTAAGATCCTAGGTTGATCAAGTTTTAGTTGACGACTTCATCAATTGGTTCAAACTGCATCGTTTGTGTCAAGTTGGGAAGAGTAAAGTTGCGAATCGATTTATCTGGTCGTGGGTCACTTCGATTGCTGGGAAGGAGTGTTAGCCTGTCGGATGTAGGTCATCTTTGGTATATTAGATAGAGCTTCGAAATCTCTCAATATAGATGCTCCGCAGTTTAGTATAATTGGGCTTCTCCCTTTGTTGCCGGCTTTAGGTTAATTGGGCTTTTTCTTTTGTTGTGGGATTTCTTTCTTAAGGCTGCATTTTTTGTCCTTTATTTTGGAAAAAAAGGTCCACCAAGACCTTTTTTATTAAATTTACGGGCAAAAAAGGAGTTTTGGGGTCATATTGACAGCTTTTTTCCCCTCCTTAAAGAGGGCAAGAAACTTGGCCATTGAGAGGCGAAGGATGCTTGAATAATCTCTCAGATTGTAGGTCTATTGAAGCTCATACGGTAAACAACTTACTCTCCTTTGGTACAACTAAAGAGATGTGAGAGTATCGAAAGTGCATATACTATCAAGAAAATACTGCAAGACGATTTCAACTGGAGTTCGAGATTGACAACTAAAGCAATGGTAATCTCACCATGAAGCAGTATTATTCTTTTTTTTTTTTTTTAGAGTGAGTATTCTAGTATTATCTGCACTAAGGTACCCAAGCAGCTTGTTAGTAGGCATGATTTATTTCTAACAAAACTGAAACCTGAATTTGAAGTTACTCGGGCTGGATTGTTGAATAGAGACTCGGTTCATTCTTTGGATTTTTTGTTTTGGTGATTTGTTGCATGAGGAACACAGAGTAGCTACACAAGTTGTTATGGGCCTGGCCTGGGAGACATCTGAGGTGTTCAATGTTTCATACACTACTCAAGGGAAAAATGTAGTGCTACAGATGCGAATTCGGCATATTGCCCATAATTACAGTAAGAAATTTTGCAATTATTGTTAGTAGAATGTACATATTATCAAGGAATGTTACGTCTAGAAAATCGACAAGTCCAAGCGTTTTCAACTTGCTATTCCAGGCCCTAACATAGTCTGTCCTCCATCTGAGGCTACTTAGCACCAATCAGCTTGTCCTTACCCTAGAAATGATGCAACAATAGCATTTTATGCCTTTAGACTACACGGTCAATTAAAGACGGTTTCTCCTCCTTAATTTGTTGATTCTGGAGTTCTCAATCATATGACTGGCTCTTTTGATTTGTTACACATTCTTTGGAAGTATACTGGTACACAAAATATTCATATTGCTAATGGAAGTATCTTCCAATTAGGGCTGTAAGTGGTTCGATTTTACCGATTTTTTACAGATTTTCAAATCAAATCGTTTACACCGGCTTGAGAAAAACCCAAACCCAAACCAAACCAAACCATTTGGAACAGTTTGAAAAAAACTCAAACCTAAATCTAACAGTTTGGTCCGATTTTAAACCGCCGGTTTCGCCATATATTTTTTTGCCTGTTATCCGATTTTAAACCATCGATTTCGTGGTATATTTTTTGCATGTCTATTTTTATGCCATTAATTTAGGAGTGAACATTATTTTTTCCAGAACCGCTGGAACCAAACCGGAACCATTTAGAACCGGTCGATTGGATTTCGGATCTTCTAAAAAATAATTTGATTTTGAGACAAATTATTAAGAACCAACCGGTTCCGGTCCAGTTCCAGGTTCTAATATGGGTTCCCGGACGGTTCTCATGGAATTTTTTTTTGTAAAATATATGATTCAATCTCCAATCACTTTTATAAAAAATATAATAGGGTTCCTTCTTCATTTTAGACCCCAGCACTTTCTTTCTCTTTTATTTTTTTCTCTTCTTATAATTTTTTGATTAATTGATTCTCAAGCCAAATTAGAATATTGGGTAAATCTATACCTAAGTAAATTTATTTACAATATATAGTTTCATTTTTAAAATTCGAAATTTTTATTTTGGTTTCACTTTGATTACATAGTTGTTGATTCGATCAAAACTTTTCATCTAGATTTCTACAAATTATAATCGACAGCACCAGAAATTGCAATAATTTTTTAAAGGATGTCCAATTCAATGTAGGATTTTGATTTTGATTTTGATTGAAGTTTGTTTAATCATTGGAGTATTATGCAGTTTATATAAGTTGATGATTGTTTGGTGATAATAATTTATATGGAATACAACGTGAGATTGCTTGATGAATCGTTTCAGACTTTCAATTTATGAGCCTATGGAATATATGAACCTCATTTAAAAATAAATAAAAAGTCCAACACAAAAGTCTTACAAGTTACAATTTAGAAAATATTATTTTTTAAAATTTTAAAATTTTTATTTATTTTTTCACCGATCCGGTTTTGTTTTAAACCGCAATAAAATTTCTCAAACCTAAACCAAATTATTTTTGACCAGTTTGGTTTGGTTCAAAACCATTTCGTTGACGGGTCCACGTGGCACCAAACCGACGGTTTTCAAAATGCGGTTTCGATTTGATTTTCCGGTTTGACGATTTTTGCTTACAGCCCTACTTCCAATTACTGCCATTGGCGAATTGAGTCTTCCATCAGTCATGTGTTTATCTCTCTTGGGTTGTCTACTAGTTTGATTTCTATTGGTCAATTGGTGGATAATAAATGTAATGTGCATTTCTCTCATGTGGTTGTCTGTACAGGATCAGGGGTCAGGAAGGAGATAGCGAGGGGCCTAAAATGAGAAGCTTGTTTCTTTGCAACTTACCATTCCTCGTACTTTGTATTTGGCTTGTATTACTATTGCAAATAAGACTGAAGTTTGGCATAAACGATTAGGTCATCCGAATAATGTGATTTTGTCCCAATTGATGAAGCATAGTTTTCTTGATAATAAGACCAGTATTCTACTCATGGATTGCCTTTTGATTGCACCATTTATAAACTAGGGAAAAAGTAAACTCTATCTTTAGTGTTCTACTTATGGATTGCCTTTTGATTGCGCCACTTGTGAAATAGGGAAAAAGTAAACTCTACCTTTCCCTACTTACGGTGGTCGTGCTAATACATGTTTTCTGATTATCCATAGTGAAGTTTAGGGTATTAGTCATGTTATTTCCCATGCACATTATTTGTGATATTCATTGATGATTATAATCATTTTACTTGGATATACTTTCTGCGCCCTAAAGTTGAGGTGTTCACCATTTTTCAGACCTTTATGGCTTACATTGGGATACAATTTTCTGCATGTATTAAGATTTTATGGTCTGATAATTGCGGAGAATCAATATCACATGCTTTCAAGTTTTTTTACAGCAGAATGGTATTCTATCTCAACAATCCTGACCCTATACTTCTCAACAAAATGGTTGGCTAAACATAAAAACAAGTGATTCGAACATTACTCTTGGAGTCTTCATTTCCTAAATTTTTAGTGGAAGCTCTGTCTATCTCTGTCTATTTAATTATTGTTTGTCTTCTCAGCAATTGAATTTCGATTCTCCTTACATCATCTTTAGGGTATGCCTCCTAATTATCATACAATGTACACATTTGGATGTGTTTTGTTTTGTTCACTTGCCTCCTCATGAATTCCACAAGCTTGCATCTCATTCAGTTCAGTTTGCTTTCATGGGTTATAGCATTGCTCAGAAGGGGTTTGTGTATCATGTTATTGTTGCTGATCGTCTAGGAATGTAATTTTCTTTGAACATCAATACTACTTTCAGCAACATATTGCCCCTTCTGATTGTATCCTCCTTCCTAGATTTTAGGACATCTCTCCACCTATTGAGCGTTTTAAATGAGGTGTTGTCTATCGGCGACGACGGTCTCTTGTTATCACAACTTCTTCCCGACCCAAATTCGATGCCTGCTTCTGTGGCTCCTCAACGATCTTTTCACACTATTCACCGTCCTAAGAGGTATGGTTTCTCTACGACTTTAGTTGATGTCACAGTTCTTACCTCTTATTTTCAGATAACTAAATAGGTATGTGGGGAGAAGGCCATGCAAGAAGAACTTCAAGTTCTTCAGGAGAATCATACGTGGAATTTTGTTCCCTATCCTCCTGATGTTAAGCCCATTAGCTATAAATAGGTATATTTCATTAAGTTATGATCTAATGGCTCACTTTACATATATAAGGCACGTTTGTTGGTACTAGATTATCCCCATGATTATGGGGATAGATTATGAGAAGAAATTTGCTCCTATAACAAAGATGATAGTGCAGCTTGTTCTAGCTATTGTCACTTCCAATGGCTGGTTTTTTAGGCAAATGGATGTTAGGTATGCCTTTCCACTTGAAGATCTTAAGGATGAGATTTATATGACCCCAATATCTGGATTGTTTTCTCTACCCTCTTCAGATGTTTGTAAGCTGAAGTAGTCTCTCTATGGTTTAAAACAGGGTCCATGTGCTTAGTTTGATAAGTTCTACTCTTAAGTTCCTTAACTTCTCCTATGTCCAAAGTCTGTAAGATTCTTCTCTATTTCTTTTCGAAACTGTTGGCGGAATTTTCTTAGTTCTGGTATGTGTTGATAATATTATTATTTATATAGATCGACTCTGGATTGATTTCCCAGTTTCATGAATGCATTTAGATTCCTTTCATATGAAAGATTTGGTCCTTTGTAGTATTTCTTATGCTTGAGGTGCACTCCACCTTGGCTGGTACTTTCTACTAGAAACATAAGTACACCCATGAGTTAATTACTTTGACTGGCTTCAAGATGGTCGTTCTATCGATACTCCATTGGAAGTGAATGCTAAGTATCTTAGCGATAAAGGCTATTTTCACTCTGATCTTTTTTTGTATACACAGTTGGTGGGGAGCTTGAGCTATCTAACTATTATTCGGCCTTATATTTCCTTTGTTGTTCAATAAGTTAGTCGGTTTATACGAGCTCCTAGGCATCTTCATTTGGCAGCTGTCCATAGCATTATTCGTCATTTTCATTGTACTTCTACCCTTTAGCCTTTTCTGTCGTGTCTGGTCATTTGGTGCATGTTTCTTGGTAACTGCCTCATTTCTTAAAAAAGTAAGAAGCAACATCGTGTGTCTAAGTCTTCCACTGAGTTTGAGTATTGCGCTATGTCCTTCGCCTATCAGAGATTGTTGGCTGCGGGGACCGTTAGCTGAGCTTGGGTTTCTTCAAATTGAGCCTACTCCGCTCTGCGCGAATAATATTAGTGCTATTCAGATTGTTGTTAATCCAGTAGTTGATGATGAGTGCACCATGCACATTGAGGGGATGATCACGTCATCGCTCTTTTGCTTATCAACACTGATCTTGAGACTGTTAATGTGTTTACTAAGGCTGTCTCGGTATAGACATCAATTTCTCGTTGACAAATTGATGCTTCTTAATCACCTAGAATCAATTTGAGAGTGATCTCAATGACAGATTATGTTACTATATTTATTATATATATGTAATTAAGTTTCCTATATACGGTGAAATTATTCTTACATTCAATAGACTAACACAGTAACTTTAATCACTAGAAATTAACCGTGATTTTGTATTTCTATTTAATGGAAAGAATCCTCACGAAGAGGTCATTGAACCAAATATTGTCAATATATGTCAACAAACAGAGAAAAGTTTGTTGGATCCTAGCTTTCATATCTTTAGGAGCATTTTTTCCCCCAACAACTGCTCTTTTATCAATAATTTATTGTGGTTATATAGCTTTGTAGTTATTATCTTTCTATTTACAGGCAAGAGATTTTGATCCAGATTCCTTAAGAAGTGGATTACCGAAAGCTGTTTCCTTACTCGAACGGGCAATTTCAGAAGGCAATGGACGAGTATATGTTCATTGTACTGCTGGTTTGGGAAGGGCACCAGCTGTTGCGATTGCTTACTTGTTCTGGTTCTGCAATATGGACGTAAGTGCTTGTTTTGTGTTTCATTGTTGAAATCATTCAAAATAATACTGTGAGCTGCAATTATTAAGAAATAACGGAATTTAGCTAAGGACCTTAAAACTGTATGCTACTCGTGCTCTCAAAAGAAGAAACGTGCTCTCTGAAATACTTGTCCATGTGCCTTCTTAGCAGCTTAACACAGCATATGATACACTCACTTCAAAGAGACCTTGTGGTCCTAACAAGAATGCAATTCGTGGAGCCACTTATGATTTGGCTAAAAGTGACCCGGGGAAGGAACCTTTTGAGAGTTTACCAGAATATGCTTTCGAGGATGTAGCAGACTGGGAAAGAAAACTTATTCAAGATCGTGTCCGCGCCCTTCATGGAACATGAGAACACTGGTAAGAGTCTCAAATCTTAAAATATTTGAATGCATTCTCACTCTAGGCTCCTTCCATGGAACCAATATTGTGTTTTCTGTTTTTTCCTTATAGTAACATATTAACAAGACCGATTGAAAAGCATAGTATCAGGGAATGAGATACTACTGTTTTTGCATGTTTAATATATAGTATTTGTTATGATTAGACTATGTAACGAACATGATTTTAGCTTCTTTTTCTTTTAATACAAGAGTTTAAGCTTTTTTTTTCCCCTCCCATGCTCGAGGAGTTAAGACTTGCATTGGTTTAATGTCTACTACAAGGTAAAAATATATATATCCAACACACAAATAATGATTGAATAGCAGTAACAATGCATCTTTGAGTTACTGATCTAGGTGTAGCTATTTATGCTTGTCTTGCATCTACTCTTACCTTCACAGTTATTTCGTTGTGTTGAAAGATTCTAATTGTGCACTTTTCATGCTTAGGTATGGATCTGGCGAGCAATAAAGTGTTTTGTGGAGTTGGATGCTAATCGGTGACATTGATATTTTTCAAATGCTAGGAGCAGGTGATCCGAAGAAAATATTATGTAAAATATGATCTTTCCAAGTCTTCAGCATAAATAAAGCGTACTTCCACAATAAAACCTTGTTAGCATATTCTGGTGGCCCAGAATAGAATGATATCTCCTACTCTTTGGGCTCTAATAAAAGAGTAATTTAGCAGCCAACGATAATGCTATTGTCATCCATATCATCTTATTTCTTCCAATTTAGCAACCATGCTCGATCTTTTTTTAATTTTTTTTTTTTTTTTTTTTGGCTATTATATTGTTCATTTTTATATGAGATAAAATCTTTCAAATGATACTTCTTAAAGCAACTTGGTGCCTTTCAAATACATCATAAATTAAATAAATTGCATGAAAATGTAATAATATTGTCCCAATTCCATGAAGAATTTACATAGTTTCTTTATGATTTTCTTTACATGCTACCCCCAAGTCTCTCCCTTCTGAGTCGCTCAAGTTCCTTAACCATTTGCCAATGTTCCATTGTCAAGCAGGTTTCACCAAAACTAGCCGATAGTAGGCGGCCCATGGTCAGCCATCTGCAAGATTTTATTAATTGGTGAATGAATGAATATATATACTGGAAACCAGACTACCAAAATTCAGGTCTTCAAACCTGCTAAGATCTTGGCTGCCTAAGCTTCGGTCAGCTTGCCTTGCAGCTACTAAGTCATCTTCTACCACCTGAAACATATCAGAACATTCACGTTGATGCGACTTCTTCTGGTATGAAATACAGCAGAAAATCTGATTATCTGATGTAAATAAGACCAGTCATGCTTGGTGTACATAAGTGTATAACAAGTTTTACACTCCATCACATGACAACACACAATTTCACAATTTTTTTTTAAAAAAAAATAAGTTTTTTCACCAATCAAATCTTGTCAACAAAAATGATGTCAAGCATGATGTACAAATATGATGTAAAGTGGCTTTATCCAAATAAGACAAACCCTTCTTCCATGTGAAGGTGTGCTTAATTTATACCTTCTGCATATCTGGCTCAATAGAATGAGGAAGTAATTGCATGGTAGCCAAATACCATCTCCAAGTTTTCAGCATATCTGCATCCACTGCTGAAGGTGAATCTACTGAGTTCGGTCGAATAGGGAGAACTAGATCAGCAGGCAGAAGGTTTGATTTCCCCTCAGAAAGGATCAACAGTTGAACATCTGCAGCCATCTCCATTTTATAGTATTTAAAGTCGTACTCCACCTAAGAAATGAAAAAAAGGGTGGAAGAAACTATCATCAACAAGCATGTTTACCGATTACAGACATTACATCCCGCCAAATTCCAATCCATCAAGCACCAGATTATGAATAACATTTTTCAGATCATATCCGAGTCAAATTTGGAGCACTTCTTTACACTTATTTTGGAAACTCAAGGACTAATAGTATGGAGGATCAGATGGTGCCCCGGTCCCATAATAAACAAAATAATGAGCTTATCCTCGTACTGCTTTTATAAAATATACCTTTTGTGACTCCATCAAGCTTTTTAACACTCTTGCATTTTCAACGCCAGTTGAGTTGAGGGTCCCAGCTTGCAATTCAGTCTCATCCATAGTTAAGTGAGAACCCTCAGCTAGCTGCAGAACGCCAGATACCAGCCTGTAGAATGGATCGTGTAAGTTGACATGAAATGTCATCAATATTACAGTGTCGGGACGATAATTAACTGAACAAAGAGAATAATTCTGTAGTTGCGAAACTAAAATTTGTAATAACCTGTTTGTATTGTAATCCTTTTTTGGGGAAAGTGAAACAGTATTGAGATGTTCTATCGTGAGAGGCAAATAATGCGTGAAAGGTAGAAGGTCCTCTATTGCAAGTTTAAGACGACTGGCAAAAACAGACGTGCTCTCCTTGTTAAAGCAGGTAAGATTAAGTGACAGCTTCCCAACAGCAATTGTATCCACCCTAGCATGCACCTGCACAGGGATGTAGTCATTTGTTCAGAAAAAGTTCCAATGTCTGGAGGGAGTAAAAGTCTTCAACTTTTGAAGCAAACATCCGCAAGAAAATCACATTTTAAGAAAACCAAAATCTTATAGTGCTTGGTACAGATAAAAGTTGCTTAGTTGTGCAACTAGAGGAACGGTTAGGTATACTTACCCTCGATAATAGGTGCAATAAAGTGTATTGAGCTGTCACTCTGTCATTTCCAAGAACAGCAGTAAGATGTCCAAGCAGAGCTTCCCTTAGTTCTTTTACTGCATTTGATTTTAACTGTGATCATAACAAGAAAATTAGCTCTCAAAAAGGCTATCAAACTAAACAGACAAAGGGAAATTAGCTGAGGGTTGACTATTAAGCAGATCAACTGACAGAGGCATAGACCAAGTTCAAGTAAATAGAGTTTACCTCAAATGTAGGACAAACTGAAAGAAAATCATTAATTGCAAGCTTTCTGTGTACAAGACAGTGAAGCCGAGGTACCTGCAATAAAACACGTTATCCTATCTATCCTTTACAGACTGGAGAGAACTTTCTCCATAAAAACAAAAATCACACACTATTAGTTTAGTTACAGAAAGTCCGAAGTGTAACAGCACCATAACTCAAGAAGCATAAAAACTGTGTGAACCAGGGTGTTATATTTATTGTTGTTAGAATCCTGATTCAGATCTTAAGATGCTACAATGTTACAATCCAAAATCACTAACCAATGCTGGTCTTACAAAAGATCCCAACTTTTATGTTTTTGTCCAAAACTGGTCAAAATTATGAGTCAAAACTCTTAACCGTTTGTCTCCTGAAGTTGGCTTTGACCAAAAATATCGTAATCATTTTGGTTTTGTAGATACAAAAATCCAAAGGATCAGAATGAATGCAATTAGCCAAAGAGACAACTGATTAAACAACAAAATCTGATTATATACCTCAGAAGTTCAAGCAAAATATTTATTAGATGGTCTGACCTAAAAGTGAAGCTAAGAAACCGAGATATTAAGTTATTGCAGTGCGTCTACAATTCTTTAAAATCAACAACACTTTGACATCATAAATTGAAAAACTCCAAAAAAGAAATATAGATTTGCATGCTAGGAAAATTGAATGTGGCAAGAAAAAATAACATCTAGAGATAAATAAATACCTTGCTAGGAGGCATATGAACTAATACATCTTCACCAAAGCCATGCGCTAATTCATCACTATCATCTTTTTCTATCGTAAGATCTGGATCACAAGTGAAGATGCCAACAAATTCAAAAACATCATTCAGCTTCAAGTCGGTCTCTGGAGAATCATATATCTACAGAATTCAAAGTTCAAGATCCAAACGGTTTGGTGTCAGATAATATTAATGAACATATTCTTTTATGCAACTTTAACTGGAAACTGAATTCACCTTCACTAGACAGGGAAAAGACTTTCTTTCAGTGTCAAGCACCAAACTTGCATTTGAAGAAGTTTCCTCAGTTGCAGTGTTTAGTGAATTCAAAAGCTGAAAATCCATTCCACCCTCCCTCTAAGAGACAAAAGTTGAAATCCATCAGACATCATACTGAAAAATGAAACTCTAGGCAGTTTACTGCATCAAGAAGCTGTGGAGGAATTTATTACAGATACATAAATCTAAGAATGATCGAGCAAGGCCAATAGACAGCTTTTCTATTTACCATTTTTTTAGCACTTGGAGAAGCCTGAAGCTCATGACACGAATCCTGTCATTATATGAGACTTGTCAAATTTTAAAATGTGAAAAATGTCAACTCCAACTAAATAGACACAAAAAGTGCAACCATAGCAGGAAAACGAAGTAGAGACTACATTCAAAACGTGTATATTATCCTGCAAGTAAATATTAGCAATTTGATTTTTGTACTAGGTTATATGGCAAAGCTCTATAGTTCCATTCCTCAGTCTAAATGAGGAGCAGACTGAACGGATAAAATTAGGGTCCCTGTATTTCATCAAGGTATATTTTGGTGCCCTTGTCAGCTGATTGTTATAAAAATACAAGTACATTGAGACGACTAGGTAAAGAGGGGGGCATACTTGCATATCAACATCAGTAATAGTTGCATCATCCTCCCTCTGCCGTTTCTCCCTTTGTGGAGATAAAGAATTGGTATATGGATTTTTCACAGCTTCAGTAGATAACTCGGCCCATGAATTCTGTCCCGGGACCTATAAGAAAAGGAAGCCAATCACATTGCGCAAGGATTTAATTAACCATCAAGCTTAAAAACTATCAACCGTGGAGAAAGAACGACGTTGGTGGCCTCAAGTAAAAATGGAAACTCTCCATATGGGATAACTCACAGGAACACAATAAAGCAAACGACGCTCCCATATCCGCATATCAGATGAAGGAGCCACAGGAAATTGAGAAGCGTCTGTGAATTTATTGGTTCTCCAAGTATCCCCATCCTGTATCAAAGAAAGAAAGATAAGGCCAAGTACCATCAGTAGTTCTCGTATCCCAAAACAATGAGAAATATGAAAATAGTTCTTCAAAAAGGCAGCTATGCAAGAGAGTGGAAGGAGACCTAATACCTTGTGAGCACCAACATAAAATTCATTACCCAGCATATCTTGGATCATACCCCGGAACCGAACCAAAGTATTAGGCTGAACCCATTTTAAAGTTGAGGGATTAAGCATCGGCACCTAATTATCATCAAATCATACAATAAAGATCTGATATTTCAGTCTGATAAATTGAATTCTAAAATGACCGACCCAGTAAAGCAGAAAAAACTATACAAACATATCAAATTAAATGAAGCCATATTGATCGAGTCACATTTTTAAACTAGCCAAATCTGCACTATGTCATATAAAATCACTTGTGGCAAATACTATAGCAAATGCACAAATCTAACAGTCAAAGTCGATACATCGGAGCAATCTTGCCGAAAAAAAGGACAAACTGCACTGCATAATACACTACAGACTTGGTTGTACGTTATGCTTAAACGTATGTACATTCATTAGCAAACAATTGAACTTTTCAAGCACTTTCCCCATTTCAGTTCAGTAGTTACAAACGCTTGTGTAATTATCGTTCAGCCAGTTTAATCTTAGTTAATAACCAGATTCCGAGCTAAATAAGGGAAAATGCAACTACGTGAATTATTTCTAAATCATATATCTAGAAAGCTATATAATCGATCAACTAATATTGAAAAGAAATTGTAAGCAAAAAATAAACCTGAGAGAGGCCACCGTTATCGAAAAGGAAGTCATGGAAGAGATCGGAGGCGCCCCAATCCTTGCCGTCAAAAGCGGCCGGGTCAGATCCCGAAGCCACTGCTTTCTCGAACGTCAATCGTACGGCTCCCAGTGGGTTTGATAGACAATCGTACGGCAGACCCACCATTGTTGATTTTCACTACTTCACTCGAGCGCTAGGGTTTGTAGAAATGGGGATAAATTGATGGGAAGGTTTCCCGCGCCGAGTGTTGAGTTAGCGTATATATAGTGTAAGTAGAAGTATAGATTTCCCGCCAATTGCAGAGGGCTACAGGTGTTCCCGCCATTTTTGATAAGATGTGGATAATGGGACAGATTTAGAGCATTTTCGGTAGAGATTAAAAACGGATTAAAATTGAAAAATTAGTCGTTATTGTTGATTTTTATTAGATAAATGAGATTTAATAACGGTCATATTTTCAATTTTAATTGAATTTTAATCTCTATCAAACGGGGTCTTAGAACAAAAAAGGGAGAATATGCTCAGTTATTTTTCCCAAAATACATTTTTCTCTTTCTCCTTTTCAATCATATATTTTTCAATTAAATAATATTACACACAAATCCAAAAAAAAAATTTAATTTTTAACCATACATTCTCTATCAATCAATTATAATGATTTGTGGCATTAATTTTTGAGCTTTAATTCATGAACTAACCTTTTTTTCCGGTGTAATTAGATGTTAAAAATAACAAATGCCAACGACCCAAAAAACATAAAGAGTCGAGGGTTAAATGATCAAGAATTGAACCAATCGGTTCGTGACTTGTTTTAGATGATTTTTATTTTTTTAGGTTTTATATAAACAATAGGATCAGTTTCGATCATTTCATTTTTTATTTTTTTCAAACAAATTGACTGATCTAATCGATTTTGACAATGATGTATGTGATACTCATTATTTATAACGTTTAAACAAAACTATTGCGTCAATACGTTTAATAGATGTTGTGTAGTTCTGAGTATTAGTGTCGATAAAATGATACTTGATGTTAAACGATATTTAATAACATGTTGATGTATTGAAACGAACACTACTATATAAGCAACATACAAAATTTATCACATGTTTCATTTTTAATCGTGCCCAATATCCCAACACGGTTCTTCGTAATTTAATCAATTATTACACGTCAATAGTCAATTTGACTTTAATATATTATGAAATTACGTAATTATAATGAAAAGTGAAAACAAAATAAGCTATAACTAAACAAGATGAGAAAAGCCATTTGTACAAAAAAAATTCTTCACATAATTGCACCATAATATTCACATGTGCGTGGACCCTATGTTGAGATAAAAAAAAATGTCAAAAAATCTTGCTGCGAATTGTCTGTACAAATTCTGTGAAATGTATTCTGTACCCATAGGACGGTTGAAACAAGATAGATGCGAACAATATTGTGCTCAAAAGTAAATGAAATTTACTGCATCAACCATAATTCTGTAAATTACTCCTTTTTACTCACAACAATTACTTTAATATGCATACGCACAAAGGCCTGTTTAATACCTATTATTCAAAAATTTATTTTCAACCATATTTCTCAAAATAAAATATTTTAAAATTTTCTTTTATTTTTTAACCACATACTCGTCAACAATTCATTATTACAAAAGTCATTTTAATGAAATAACGAGTATCAAGCGGGGTCTACGTGTCAATTGAACCAATGACCTTCTAGAGCTTACAAACAAGGGTGGACCTACTTAAAAATATATATATAAATAAATAAAAAACAAATTGTTTAGCTTTTTTTTTATTCTTTTATTTATTTATTTATTATAAGATAACTATAAATTTTGATTGTGATCTCGTCCCTACTTACAAAAACCAATGAATTGGTATGTTGTGGACGTAGTGTTTTTATTCAGTTCTAGGGTCATGGGGCTTCCTATTTTTCATTTTATTTTTTTAGTTTTCGTTTCCCTTTTATTTTATTCAAAATGGTGTATAATGGTCTCTTCAACAAATATTTAATGTTTTGACTCCACTAGAGATTGTTACCAAATCGATAGGGTGATCAGTGACGGCTAAATTGAGACAATTGGGTTAGAGACCTAATTATTTTGTGTTGAAAATTTGAGTAATTTTCTAGATTAATAAATAGTATGTGTCATCTCTAATTTTTCAATCTGTCATTTGTGTTTTTAGATCTCCTTAATTAGCTTTATGAAATATCACACAATTGATTCCTTAGTGTACTATTCGAGTAGTTTCAAGCCTTTGACCACGAGAAATTTGATTATCAATGTTCATTGTAGTTGTACATGTAAGACCAATTAATTGTGATCCACGTACCATTATTAATAAATTAATTAAAGTGATTTATAATGCTAAAATTTAATTAGCCCACTCAAAAATAGCGGTACAAAAAAGCTCACGGGCTCGGTCCATGAAATGCCCCGTCAGGCCTGGCTCGCGGCTCGTGGCACCCAGCCCCATTTAGGGGCATCTGCTCCAGCAGGGCCAGCTCGCGACAAAAAAAATTTAAAAAATAAATAATAAATAAAGCTGCCTCAAGGCCCTCTTCAAGCAACTTGATAAAAAATAATAATAATAAATAAAACGGGCCTGCCTGGCTCGAATAGGCCCGAATCGAGCTCGAACCTTGGATTTCAGCTCGCGAACCGACTCGGTTCAACTCGTTGACGCCCCTACTGAAAAGTGGTAGTTTTTTAACGGTAAACTTTAATGGAAAGTAGATAGTTTTAAGATCCAATAGAAACGGCGTCTCTATGTTCACAAGAGTGAACGTAACCATTAAATTAATAACATTCAATTACATAGATGAGGAAATAGAGAGAACATTTTCTTGATTTTCTTGTTTCTTTTTATTTTGTAGGTCTAAAATTTTCGATTAAATTGTTATGAATCAAGGTATATTCAATTGATTTATATGTGAAAATCATAGAATTATAAGATCTTGGTATTATGGTTGAATTGCTTACAAATGATATTAGTACCAAGTTAGGAAATTCTTGATTTTCCTTTATAGATTATCGTTTTTTGGTTATTGATACTTAGTCCCTGTTTGGGTTCCACTATTTCAAATTTTATTATGAAAAGAATAGTAATTGTTTGAATAATGTGTGGTTAAAATGGAGATTTTTTTACGTTTACGTGTAATATTATTTTGTTGAAGAATGTGTGGTTGATAAGAAGAGAAAAAAAATGAATTTTAATATGGGCCAAATAGGAACTTAAATTTTTCTTGCCAATTTGTGGATCTAGTATAAAATTAATGCACAATTAAGCTTCCGCTCCAGACTCAATTTTCGCCAACATTGAATTAATTGATTGTGTTGATTTTTTTTTCTGGGTACTTAATTTTCTTCTTAATTACTTCTATGGATTCAAGTAATGAGACTTGAATATGTGGTAGAAAAAAGAATAATAGTTGGCAATTTGGTCAAACCCATGAATGCATAAGAGTGATTAACACAAAACGTCCTTATATTTCAATATTAGTATACAAAATGTATGGTCCCAAAATTTTCAAATAAATAAATACAAATAATTTTTTTTAATTATATATTTGAAATATATTAGTACTTTTTTGAAAAAATTGGTAGTATAGTTGCAATTTATTCTTTATTTATTTTTTTTACTTGTCATATTATAGGGCATATTCGTCATTTTACATATTTTAATTGAAAAATTGATGAAAATGATGATTTGTGTAATGAAATGTGAAAATAAGGGTGAAAATTTCAAAAAAATAAAATATATGAACGTTTTGCACAATAATATTGAAAAGTATGGACGTTTTGTGCTAATTACCATTTTAATAATTTATTTGAACTCATTCTTAGTTTTTTAAAAAGTTTGAGAGCGTAATTGCAATTTTTTTTTTATTTTTATTTTATTTTATTTTTTGTTTTATTTAAATAGGAAGGTATATTTGTTATTTTACTTTTTTTTATTTAGAAATTGGATGAAAATGTGGAAATAGGGGGTAAAAATGTCAAAAAATGAAAGATATGAATGTTTTGCAGAATAACATTGAAAGGTAAAGACGTTTTGGACTAATTACCCAATGCATAATTTTTATTTTTTTTTATAGGCTGTGGCTTAAATTTCTTTCCTTTTTCTCTACTTTTACTTTACAAATTTATATTATTCAGCGAAATTCATAGATTCCTGGAATTTGTTTCAAGTTTCATACAAAATGATTGTTGTGTGGAGTATATAATTTTATGCTCAATTATAATTAACAACATTACTTTAGTCCACGTTTGGTCCCCATTAAAATTATAATTTATTTTTCTCTCTTTTTATCAATCATACATTCTCCAATAAAATAATATTACATGTAATTTCAATTTTTTTTTAACCACACATTCTTCGAAAAAAATACTTTTCCAACCATTAATAAGAAACTCAATAATTATATATTGCTAAATGTTAATTACCCATTAGATTTTGCCAAAAAGAAAGAGGAAGAAGAGTATGAAAAGTGAAATTTTGGTGTAAGATAATTTTAGGGTTTAGTGTTCAAATATCTATGGAAAATTTAATTAGCCGATTTATTTATTTATTTAGATCCAACATACGAAAATAAGCAATTAAAAAGCAACAAATCACTTTTAATTATTTTCAGGTGATTAGTTAATCAAGTTCAATTATCATATGGTTTGAATGTAACAATCAATAATTAAAGCAGTAAAGAACATCAAAGATGATTACGGAGAAACTCGAACTGGGTAAAAACTTTGAACACTATATCAGTTAGTATTCCACTATAAATCGAAGCAAACTTATAGTATGGTCCAAACATGTCTACCTTGTATAACTCTAACCTCAATTCCTGTAGTATCCCTTGATCCTACTGGAGACGTGCTCCTTCAAAACAAATTTGGACTTTTGGTTTATACTTTAGTCCTCCTGGACTACGTATTCCTAACGCCAGATCCCAATTCCTGGTACCTCACCTTAGTCCTTCTGAATTTGTGCTTCTACAACTGCTCCCAATCCCTAGTATCGATTTATCTCTAGTGGATTAAATGAAGATTTCTCATTCTTCGGATTGGTGTTTGATCAAACGTTCATTGTGTCTTGGTCAATAGTTTGATGTCTAATGATGTGAAAATATATGGCTCAATATATATCTCAATTAATGGAATAATTTATCGTTCAAAGAAATATCTTGGCTTAGAATGATTTTATGAACACAAAGATGTGGTGGTAGAATCTAGAGATCAAGGAATGATGATTTGGATCTTCAAGAAACTATCTCTATGGAATAAAATGATTCAACTCACTTTGGACGTCCATGGTGTGAAGTATTTATAAGAAAAATGTTTGAGATGATATAGGATGAACATCCCGTGTTTTAAAGAAAACAGGATTATGCCTCGTAACACTATCGCTTGAGTGTTGGTTCTAGTGACGAGGAGCGACGTACTTGTTGCTCAAACGTCAGTCTAGTGCTAGGCGGGCGACGAGTATTTTGCTTTAGCCACTGGAGCGCCAATTGGGCGACATGCTAGCCAGAATGCGACCCACTCTATATCAACTTCTTCAAATCCGTCTTCTACTTGGATTTCTTTGAATTCTCTTTGGACTCTATCAACCCCAAACAATGCTTACCATAACTTGGACTATTATACAACTATTTTGACTTTGATTACAATATAATTAAATCCTAATATAATTCAACAAAGACTTGTTTTGAACTTTAAAATATTGTCAATTACAATTTGTACTTAACAATCTCCCCCTTTGACATAAATCATTTATTTCAAAGTCAAAAATCCATTACAATCTACCTGATAGACAATTACCAAACTACACTTCAACAACTTGTCAACCTATTTCCTGAGACACATGAAAATCACAATACCACGTGAAAAGTAAGAGGAAACTAACAACCAAGATCATATAACTAAGTTATATAAAACAACATAATAAAACATGTGTAACACCGAAGCATATAATATCATGTGAATTTAAAAACTTAGAAATAACCCATAAAATTTTATATTAATATAGACAAAACACAAAATTGTATCAATAATAAAAGTCCAACAAATATATTAAATGACTCCCCCTAAATCATCTATCAATCAACAAATTTTAAATTTTAAAATCCCCCCCCCCCAACTTATATAATCATCTCCTTGAAATAAATACACATCTCTATCCCTTTTTGTCACAAATAATAAAGGAAAGACAAGTAATAATCATATAAAACACAGATAAGAACCAGTAAAAAAATATGCACATGTATAATGATGCAAAGATTATGCAAAAACATGTGATTAGAGAATAAAAAAATTTCAATTTTGATACCAATTATTTTTTTTTAGAATTTTTGACGAATTTTCAACTTTATCACCATGTACAGTTATTTGCCTTCTTATACATATATAGTTCATAAAAAAAAAAAAAAATTATTTCCACATAACTTATTTTAAACCTAGATAGAGTAAATTGAATAAGTCATACATATGTGAAAAGTGCCACTAAATTCCTGTAAGTAAATCTCAAAACTTTAAATCAATGAGAAATGTCATGTGAAAAATCACTCACTCATGAATATTTTTCTCAAAGTATAAAGTCAAACCTAGTGCTACTAGTGCATTTTAAATAAAAAGGTCATATTAATTTTTCAGTATAAATTTTCTTTCTTCCCCCCGCGCGCCCACACACATGTTGCTTGAAATTCTGCATCCAGTTTGTCTTCTCTCAATTAATAGAGGAGGCAACCATTGATAAAGAGTTATTCGCCATCATCACCGCTATTATAAAAATGAATTTAGTATCGTGTACAACTAGTTTGATATTCTTCAAGGTGTCAAATAAGGTTATTGATTTGAATAAGTGTTGTTAAAATCAATGATAAATTTTTTTGTCATATCAAAGAGTGTAAACAAAGCTGTTAACCATAGTGTGAGTATAGAAAAATTGTATAAAAATGGCTTCTGTTGTCATATATATAAATGTATAAATAGAAATAGCAAGATGTATAGTAGTGGTTCCTATCAAATATGTGGATAATAGTGACTACTAGTTACAAATATGTAATTGAAATTAATCTTTTGAATTCGACTGAATTTATAAACCAATTTATAAATTATAACAAGCGATGGTTAAGTACTTGTTTGGAAGGAATTTTAATGACGGAGTAGTGATTTACATGAAATGTGTAGATAATAAGTAGGTAGTAATTCTAAATATACGTTTAAAATTAATGTTTCATTTTGTCTTCAGATTATTATGAAATATATTGTACCAATCATAATTTTTTATATTACTGCAAAAATTACACACACACACACACATATGGAAAGATGTCATGTTCTATTTTGACATCGATCTCCTTAATTACCACTATGAAATATTGGACAATTGATACCTCAATGTACTATTCGAGTAGTTCCAAACCTTTGAACATGAGAAAATTGAGTCTCGATGTTCATTGTAGTCGGACAATCTATTCTTCATCCAAATTTTCTTTAGATTGTCAAAAAACCTTACTTAATTTCATTCGACATGTTACGTTACACTACATAGACTTTTAAACAACTTCTGTCATTGATGATTAATTTATGAGTTATGATAACTAGTTGTGCAATTTTTTCTTAACATTTTATGGTAATTGTTGGAATAGAAATCAATAGCTATACTCCGCTAGGTCGGCACATATCAATCTATCTAAGTTGAAATCTCTACAAAATTAACCAGAAAAGTGAGCTTAAGGATAATTACTACATTGAATGGTGTGTGAACAAAAGGAGAAGTAACCTAAATTAGCCAATAACAATAAATTTGAACGCATCTATAAATATATTGCGACGTAGCATATCTAAATCGCGTAAACTTTCAATGCGATTTTTTGTCTATCTTGGTGACAAACTGACCTTTTTCTCACCCTTTTCACACAAACACACACGACTTTTGATCCTCTGACATTTTGAAATTAAAACCCCCACACCCCACGCACGTCCACCATTTCGTTGCAGTTGGCAATGGCACCCTAATTCTTCTCCATATAAATCCTCAACCCTATCTACCTCAGGAAAAAAAAAAAAAAGTCTTTTGTGATAATCTTTCTTGAATTTCTTTCTCTTAAAGATTTCTCTAAAATGGCTAAACAAAACCTAAAAGATTCCCAGTTCACTGCTGCAATTCTGCTGATTGGCTTCTTCATTTGCCAACTTTCACCAGCCACCTGCAGAACTCTCAAGGGAGCCATTCCGGGAGAAGAGAACATTCTATATTCAGACAAGAACGTCGAACGGGATATCCCAACCACCGCAAGCGACAATACGAACGAGATAGAGAAACTGGATGCAGAATTTCATGCAACAAGGAAGATTGTTGAAGCTACATATGGATCTTTGTTTATGGATATGCTTCCCAAAGGAGAAGTGCCACCCTCTGGACCGAGCAAAAGAATCAACAAAATCAATAATTAGCAAGAATTAAGAAAAGGGTTCGTTTGAATCCATGCAGGTTTTGTTGGAAATTGGTTATTAAATAAGTTGGGTTAACTAACTTTTGGCCAATTATTTGAGCGGTGGCCCGTTATTCGGATACAAGACTTTTTTGCGTTGATTTTGTTTTATTCCACGAGTAGATCAGTATAATATTTTCTTAAAATTATTTTGTGTGAATGAGAAATTAATGCCAAAATAAACTACTTGAAATTGGAATTAGAATTGGTGGGAAAATAGTTAAGTGTCCATACCACACCGAAATATTTGAAGCAAAAACTTCACTTTATATAGCTCGAGCTTGACACTTGGATTTGGCCCAATGGAAATCAATTGTTTTTAGAAGGGAGATGACCTACATGTTAATTGGTTGAGTCAAAGTTCACACGTGCCCCGCCTCCCCTTGTGCAGGTCATGAGTCTTTGGTAGTAGGCTAGGACCGAGGCCAGAGCGGGGGGGGGGGGGGGGGGTGGCCAATATGGTATATATACTTAAAATCTTCCAAAATTGTTAGAATGTGACGTGTCATGGGCTTCTAGAAACTGACAATCGACAAACTTATCGGTACAAACAGTTGCTGTCCAAATAAGTTGTGTATTCATACAACTTTTCCAATAGTTGGGTCTTTGATGAACATGTTCTTAGTCTCACTACGATGAGATTATACTTAAGAAATTTAATATTTATGAATAAAGTCCAGCTAAAATTCCAGTAGGCTTAAGTCTACATTTAACCAAGAATAAAGACGAACCCGTTTCTCATTTTTTAATATTCTCAGATCACAGGCAGTCTAATGAATATTATAGACTACGTGCCTTCAGATATTGCTTATGTGATCAGTAAGTTTAGTAGATTTACAAGTAACTCATGCAATAATTATTGTAAGGCATTAATTATGGCTCTTAGTTACCTATGATTCACCTCAGGTTTTGTATTACATTATGTTAGGAAATGAATGTCCAATCACAACCTTAAATCAATGTTGAACCAACCACAAGTTTTGACAAAATTTCAATAAACTTGATATTTTGGGTGAAATGGAGATTTTTAATTATATATGAAGAAATGATATTGGATTACTTGAACAATCCTCAAGTTAATCCCCAAGAAAGAATCCGAACTATGGTTTATACCCAAGGAAGAACAAATCTCTTACCTTGTACAACCTTTCCTAGCTCTCTCCCTTTTCTCTCTAAAAAAGGGGCAAAACCGGGCATTATGAATGGGGGGAAACAAGGGGCATAAATAGGTGCCGGGGCGCCGTGGTGCCGCCTCTTCAGCCACCTGCGCCACGGCGCCATGGGTGGGGCGCCGCGGCGCCCCCCCTTCATTTCCCCACAATTCTCCACTTCGTCCATCATTTGATAAACCTCAAATTTTGGACGAACACCAAAAGAACCAAACTGGCTGCACCATTCAACCATGGTTGCCTACGTACCCTGAACCAGGATCAAGCCACACCGTAGTTCATAACTCTCCATAAAATCCATCTCCAACACCCAAACCGGCTGCACCATTAAACAATGGTTTCCTACGTACCCTTCACCGGGATCAAGCCATCCCGTAGTTCATTCCGGCTGCACCATTCTACCATGGTTGCCTACGTAACCCCTACACCGGGATCAAGCCACCATAGGTCTTACCGGCTGCACCACTTTACCGTGGTTGCCTACGTACCCTCCACCGGGATCAAGTCATCGTAGTTCTCGCCATACCCATGTACATATCATCTCCACCTAACTTTAACACCGCCCCGAAGGGCCCAAGCCCACTTGGGCACATCAACTCCCAATGAGAGTGATTCAACCATATTTGATTACCCATAGTACCTCAGAGGCTGGTCTGACCCCAACTTCTGAACCATCTTGAATGCTCGCTTTGGCCTAGAGGATGCCAAACTTTCCTCGAGCTGTTGTTGTTGTAGAGCTTGTACATTATTCTGCTGAACCTCCTCATGTTCAAGCACATCATCACTCTCCTCTCGAGTGTCTCCATGATACACCTCTCGAACATGACTTGAACCTGGTCGATCCCTGGATTCTATCTCATCAACCTAAGACCTAGAACCCCCTACAGTTTCAACACCATTGGGCACCGTAGCTTTTGACCAAGCTACTTTGGAGTTCTCCTCAAAAGTAACATTCCTTCTGATAATGAACTTCCCCAAGTCTCCACCACTTCCACTTGTCTCAACCGCTACATCATCTGTAACTGTAGTACCCTGAAGTGCACATAGGTTGCCTTGACGAATACCCTTCATCACTACCAAAGAGCCCTGAACAACCTTCTTGACTCCATCCCGCGTTACAATCTTGTAACCACCGGAGTCTAACACACCAACAGAAATAAGGTTCTTCCGCAAATCAGGAACATGTCTCACATCCATCAATGTTCTCACCACTCTATCATGCATCTTGATTCTAATGGAACTAACCCCCACCGTTTTACAAGCATGATTATTACCCATCAACACGGTTCCACCATCAGTGCAAGTATAAGTAGTAAACCACTTCCTATTCGGACACATATGGTAAGAGGAACCAGAATCAAGAATCCACTTACCGGAGATTTTTGCATTACAAGTGATGGTGTAGCACTCATCGATGCCCCCTTCTTCCGAGGCATAGCTAACCTCTTGATTGTCATGAACTCCCTCCTCTCTGTTGTTGTTGTTGTTGTTGTTGTTCTTCCTTCCCGCTCTTTTATTTTGACAATTAGCCTTGAAGTGCCCGAGCTCGCCGCATTTGAAACACGACCTTTCCGCGAGAGGTCTAGAACTCCATCTAGACTTTCCTCGCATGCCCTTTGCCCGTTCGTTGCTCCTCCCTCTCACAAACAACCCTTGAACTTGATCCTTGTTACCAATGGTAGACATGCCACTAGTGTAGAGGCCCAAATCTTTTCTATAAAGCTAGGCCCATAATTGTGTGATTAACTTCACATTAGGCCCAATGAAGGAAATATAAGCCCAAAAGATAGTCCAATACATGTTTAAAGGTAAAAATGATGTTTATAAAGTATTTTCTTAAAAACGATTTGATGAAGATTGGACGGAATGCAAAGTATTTCATTTTATGGTTAAAATTATACTTCAAATATTTTTAGTCTCCTTTGAGACCCATTTTCGATATAGAAAACATTCGAATTTGAAAATGATATCTGAATAAACGTTGTAGCTCTTTGAGTTATCTTTCCAACACACTTTGAATCACCTCAATCGGATATCAGAAGAAAAAGTTATGATTGAAATACCAAAAGATGTGCAATGCCAACCGGACAACCGGTCGACCGGAGCAACTAACCGGTCGACCGGAAAAGCAGAAAACCCACGATTTTTTTTTTAATTAATGGCCACTACTTGCACTACTTAATTACCCTATTTAATATGACCTTTCACCCACCCCAAACCTCACCTATAAATACCCTCTTCACTCATTTGGTTTTTCACACCAAAAGCACTTTCAATTTGCTTTCAAAAGTTGAGAGAAAAATAGAGAGTTTGGGAGAGAAAAGGAAGGTGATTTTTCAAAGTGTTTTCCAGAAGTTTTAAGGGTGGGCAAAAATATTCTGCAAGAAGGTTTTTGTGATTTCAAAAGGTGTTTTCAAACAACAAGGAAAGGCCCAAACGTCCAAGCTTCATCAAAGTTTTGAAGTTCATCCAAAGTTTTTCAAAGTTCTTTTCAAAGTTCATCAAGCATCAAATCGAGGTAGGTAGAGGTGCATAAAGTTGTTATACGTGTTTAAGTTATAATTTCTAGCAAGTAATGTTCTATGTTAAAGGCTAATGTTGTGTGTCAAATGGTATCGTCGGTTCGGCATGTGCCTTTCATGTCAAATGGTTCCGTCGGTGCGGCATACATTTAAAGGTTAATGTTGTGTGTCAAATGGTATCTTCGGTTCGGCATGCACCTTTCATGTCAAATGGTTCCGTTGGTACGGCATACATTTTCATGTCAAATGGTACCTCCGGGTACGGCATGTTTTATGGAAGTTCTAATGTTAATTGTTATGAAATGCTTAGCTTAATCACGATTGCACCTATGACGCCTATTGAGTTTTCAACTCACGGGTTTCTACCCTATATCTACAGATTAAATGTTGATGCACCGGGTTGGATGATGGAAGAGATGGAAGGAGATGCAATAAGCCTATGGGAACCCGGTAAACAAGTGATTTAGATTTAAAGTCTTTAATGTTTCAAATGTTATTTCCAACGTTACTTCTTTTGAATATCTTGAACAAGTCATGATTTCATCAAATAAATTATATTTCGTGATTTTGGAAAGTTATAAAGTTATTTAATCCAATATCTTTCAAAAAGAATGTTTGTTAAGATCTAAGCTTCCGCTAAGATATGTACACTTGTTACTAAACCACCGGTTAAGTTAAGTAAAGTAAGTAGCATTCCGGTCCACTAGGGGTTGGGGTGTTACAACTAGTAGCAATCTTTCGAAGATCATCCGCTAGAAGTGACGTTCTAGTGTCCTCCATCACAAGTTTATCACCCACAAGCATCAATGTTTGAACAAGGTTCTCATAAGACTTTGGCAAAGAAAGAAGCAGTAGAAGTGCTTGATCCTCATCATCTACCTTCACATCAATGTCCTTCAAATCTGATATGCACCTATCGAACTTGTTGACGTACTCCCGGATTGGTGTTCCTTCATCCATCTTGCAAGTATACAAGAGTCTTCGTCATGAAATTCTTCTCTAACTTCGACCACACTTCCGCCGTCGTTACCTCACCATCTACCAAGAAAGCAACATCTCTTTCAAAGCATAGAATGATAGACGCTCGTGCTTCGAGATCAAGCTCCTCCCAATCCTTGTCCGACATATCTTTGTGCTTCTTCTCCTTGCCCCCCAAAGCCTTATGCAACTTTAGAGAAATCAACAAATTTTTCATTTGCATTCTCCAATAGGAAAAATCATTCTTCCCATTGAACTTCTCTATCTCATACCTCTCAATCTTCACCGCACCACTAGTAGACGTCATTTGCCCACTCGTTTTAGTGAAATCCGACAACCAAGTTCTCACAGGAATTTTATCAAACACCTTGTCTACACACTTGATTCAAGCCTACCTTCCTCAAATCGAAACTTGACCACCTTGATTTGATATGTAGCTCTGATACCAATTGTTAGAAAATGGATGCCCAATCACAACCTTGAATCAATGTTGAATCAACCACAAGTTTTGACAAAATTCCAATAAACTTGATATTTTGGGTGAAATGGAGATTTTCAATTATATATGAAGAAATGATATTGGATTACTTGAACAATCCTCAAGTTAATCCCCAAGAAAGAATCCGAGCTATGGTTTATACCCAAGGAAGAACAAACATCTTACCTTGTACAACATTTCCTAGCTCTCTCCCTTTTCTCTCTATTTTTCTCTCTAAAAAGGGGCAAAACCGGGCATTATGAATGGGGGGAAACAAGTGGCATAAATAGGTGCCGGTCGTATATTGAAAGTTTTCAAAAGAAACATATATAACTTCATAGCTTTAGGTAAACCTGGAAAGGAAGTATAGTAGTTTCGTGACTTTTTAGAGGACATTTTATGTTGGTCTAAGCCCATTGCCTGCAATTAGGAGTTTCTAACCCTGTTCAAAATAAAGGTTTGATAGCAACTTGAACAAGGCTAACATGTAGAAACTTAGGGTGCGTTCTCTTCGTGTTTCTGTTTTGTGTTTTGAGTTTTGAAATTCGTTTTGTGTTTTGTGTTTTCAGTGTCTATTTTGAAATTATTGAAAATGCGTTCTCTTTGTCATTTTGAAAAACAGTTTCTCAAAACAGAAAACAGAAAACGCGTTCTCTTTGCACTTTTTTAAAATATTATTTGATAATATTTTATTCAAGAAATTTAATTATTCAATTAACTTTAATTGTTTAATGTTAATATATTATTAAATAACATATAATTCAAATTAATGTTAATTGATTGGCGGAAAAAACTAATGAGATGGCGTTGCTGAAATTCTCTCGTCTAATTCAAATACTTTATCCTATTTTTATGTTCTATCTAAAAAAAATACACATATTGTCATTATCATATTCTTTATACAAAGATAACAAAATTTTCGAGTTATTTGATTTCAAACAAGAAAGCTATTTTTCACTTTCATGTGTAATTTAAACTAAAAAAAATAGTAATATTAAAAGCAAAACATAGTTTTTTTTTTTTACAAATAAGTAATGATCATTAAAATTAATTATACGAATTAAGAAAAAGGGGTTCTCTCGCTAAATTTTGGTGTGCCTATTACATTAGAAGAGTGATATCTTTGGAACTTATATATATTTCAAACTCTACCATTCTTGAACAACTTGGAGCAATGATCATTATACATGGCTTGAGCAATGATCATTATACATGGATTATGGTCAATTACAAAACAGCCTCATAGGCATTTATGAAGATGTTTCTCCTCGTCAGCATTCCAAGGTAATTCAATCATATGATCAACCAAGTTTCTCCAAATACAAAGACAACAAATTTCAGTCACCAATGCCTCCACCCAGAGTACCCAATTCCAGCAGTCATCTTTTACTTTATTTGAAGCATCCCTCAATTTCTTATCCTTGACCTTTGTGCATACCATTCTCTGATACAAAAATGCCTCTGTCAGAAGCCCACATTCCACCCTGACTCGAACTGCAGTAAAAGCCTCCTCAAGTGAAACTAATGAAGCTCCACCATCTTGTCCTGACCACCTCAATTTATTCCCATACAATGCAAGGTTATATGCCACTTTCTATCTCCAAATTTTGCTCCTCTTCAACACCATCGAGATGCTTATCAGAGGATAATGACTCTTCTTCTTGTGTTGTCAGTGGCTCCATCTGCTGTTGCACTCCTGTATACAGCGATCATTCTGACTCAACTACTCTATGAGAAATAAAGGTCATAGCTAGTGAACAAACATATATGAGCAATACAATAAATAACTGAAGGAAATGGAAGACAAGGCTGCTTTTAGGAAAATAATGATGACAGCACAAAATTTGGATGCCTAAAAGAACCTTTCTCCAACATCATAGAATTTTAAAAAGCGGAGGAAGCTTATTTGAGAAATATTGCAACATTCCTAATGGAAGTTGTTGTTTTAAACACGTGATGGGCCGATCCAGGATATAAAGGGGACATCCAATTCAACAGACAACAAATATAAATAGAAGGAAATATAATCAAGATTCAAGTGGTTTGGTCAATGGACGGACCTATGTCCATCATATAGGAGCAAAATCCACTACTGATAGAAGAAATGGGGGAAAAATAAATAATTAAGAGAAATCTTGGATATCCCAAAACCAAATTCTAACAAAATTATATCTGAATACATTCAATGATAAATCCCCAGACATCCACATATAATTGCTCATCCCTATTATGATCATTGTTGGCTGGCTATGGGGTAATCAATTGATGAAATGCTGGAAAAAAAAAATTCCTTCATGGAATAATATTTCAAAACAATTTAATGATGAGGGAAACGCGCTAATATAGGATTATTATACTAGATAATCACAATTGCTACAAAATACTCACTTGAAGTGCCTCGCTTGCTTATAGACAATGCAACAAAAGTGAGTCCTGTGATGAGAAGAATCCCTGCAACTCCTACTCCCAGTATCCCTGAAAGAGAACTACTTCACTAATGTTATCGCTTATTAGTCTATAAGAGAATTCACCAGTACGAAAAAACTCTCAAATTCACCACCAACATCAACCAAAATCAACATCTCACCACCACCATCACCACCATCAACCAAAATCAACCAAAATCTCCATTAAAATCCACCTCCATCAACACCGCATCACCACCACAAAGCCGCCCAATCGAAAAAATAAAAAACCCCCAAACCACAGCACAGCGTCGAAGGTGGAGACGGGCCCAAAACGAATGGGTCACGATGCTGCGTTCACAGCAGCGTCGCCGCCTCCTCACGCGACAATCTCCTTCTTCTCCTTCTTCACAGCGTCGCCTCTTCCTTTGACACTCTCATTCGTCGCCGGTTGCAGAGAAGAGAAGAGAAGAGAGCAGAGGAGATGGGTTTGGAAGGGAAGAGAAGAGAAGGAGGTGATGGGTTTGGAAGAAATCGGGTCTGGATTGTTTTGTGTGAACAGTACCTCGTTTTGAGCGTTTTTCATTTTGACGAGTTTTGCACACAAAATGCCCAAAACGAAAAAAAACTCGTTTTGGGTTTTTAGTGTAAAATTTTTTGGTGTTTTGAAAAACTCGTTTTCCAAAATGACAAAGAGAACGCGTTTTCATCGTTTTGAAAAATCGAAAACAGAAAATGGCCCCAAAACGACAAAGAGAACGCACCCTTATATATTCTACATGATGATCAAGAGTTTCCTCTGTAAACAAATATATTGTTTTCATATCCTGATTTATTGAGATTATATTTTCAGTAGTTTTAATAGAATAATCTTGAAAAATTCGAACTTGCCAATTTGATAAACAGTGTTAACATCTTCTTTAGGAATTGACTAATCATGCAATTATTTTTCCACTCTAACAAAGTTAAGTTCTTGAATATTCATAATTCTTTTGAATTCGGTAGTCATCATCATCTTACCTAGAGCTACTCACTCTTCTAAGCAAGGATCTTGACATGACTTGATTAAAACCTTACTTGATTAATTTTTTATTTTTTATTTTTAAATTATCTCGAGATCACCACTACGAGAACACCTAAAAGTCTAAAACCTATGTTTACTGACACTGTCTAGATTAACCAACGTTATAACCTTGAAAAAAGTAGTTTAATCTTTTCAGATCCATAGATTTATGTCAAGGGTCATGCTAGACGGTCAAGGTCGACGTGGCCCTGTCCAAGAAGATTTATCCTTACGTCAATTCCTAGTTTAGTACAGTGATGCAGCAGTAGACTTTACGTCTGTCACCAAGAAGAGAAAAACTTGTACAAAATAAAATTTCACAAACCGTGTTATTGTTTTAGAATTAATCTACATGTACACTTTTTGTATATACCTTGGATGACATTTCAATAAGGGGCAAACCCAGACTTTTTATGTTATGGGGTCAAAATTTAAAGTGTAATTTTTTTTTTAAAACAATGTAATATTGATGAAAATAATTATATCATTATCAGATGAAAATATAAAGAAAACGTACAGGAAATCGCGAGAGAGATAGAATTAAAAAAGAAAACTCAAAAAATCGAAGCAAACATTCAAAATGACCCAAAAAATTTAAAAAGTACAACCCTACCAAATCGATTAATTCAAAAAATATATACAAGACAAACCCTACCAAATTCATCAATGCAAAAAAATATACAAGAAGAAACTGTAGAAAATCAAAGCAAACACCGAAAACGAAATCGAACAAATGAAAAAGAAAAAGTACTAAAACTGATGCGAAAAAATACAAAAACGTAAAAATGCTCCTTCCTCCTCCCCACCAGGATTTGATTTCCAGGAATCAATGGAAAATAAATATTAACTGATAGCACCCTTTGTGGGAAGAAAATATTTCGTAAAGAGGAGAGAGGGATGAAATTTAGGTAAATGAGAGCGGAAGACTGAAGATATGCTTTTTTTTGTCAGAGATATTTAGCTGATATTTTCAATAATAATAAAACAAATAAAAAACTAAAAGTGAGGTTTACCTAGTTAGTTGGTGGTCTATCGTTATGTTGTTGTTTTCCTTCCAAATGTCTGGATGTCACTACACAGTTGATCACTATTTTACAATCGAAATTTGACAAAAATAGCGAAAACTCAATAATCATACCAAAATAAAAGACATCATTATGGAATAAATAAAATATTGCCATAAAAAGAAGAAAATAATTTAAATCGACGATTTAGAAGGGAAAATAGCGAGTTTCGGATACAAAAATATTTCATTTGCATCTCATGTATGGAATTTTTTTTCCCTTTGTTTTTATGTATACAATTTTGTATTTGAGTTGTTAAATTGGAACACATACAATATATTTCGTTGATTTAACAATTTAAATTAGTTATTTTTATTTTGTTGGTGATCCAGAGGCAAAATTCCAAAATGGAGGAGAAAATAGATAAAGGAAGGAAGAAATGACTAAAAGTGCATAAAAAGATGACTTTGGGGACCGAAATCTACAAGTGCAAAAAATTAAAGAACCTAAGGTTGCAATTTTTGAAGGATGAAATTAATAGAAAAGTTAAATTATGAGAACTAAAAATTACAAGATGAAAATTGAAGGACTGAACATACAAATATCCCAAGAACTTAATTGCAAGAAATAAATATAAAAAGGAAAAATAAAAAATTCTCTCCATTGTGTCTGGTGAGAACTCTCCAGACACCATGGAGAATTTTTTTTAAATTTTTTTTTCCTTTTTAATTTAATGTGCACTCTCCGCAAGTCTCTGTGGTGCACGGAGAGTGCGCTTTTGTGCACCACGGACTTTTTTTTTATATTATTTTTTTCTTTTTGTTTTCATTGCTCGCAGTTAAGTACTCGGGGTAATTGCGCGTCCAGTCCTAAAACTTTCATTTTGTACTTTTTAATCCTCATAATTTGACTTTCCTATCAATTTTATCCTTAAAAATTGCAACCCTAGATCCCTAAACTTTTGACACTTGTACACTTTTATCACCAAAGTCAATTATTTGTGCAGTTTTGGTCATTCCTTTCTTCATTTATCCATTTTTTGCTCCAATTTGAATTTTTTTTTTTTTTTTTTTTTTTTTTTTTTTTTTTTGCTGATCGGCCATTTTTGCAAAATTTGGAAAAATTACTTCACAAGTAAATATGCAAAATATTCGTATGTGTTTTAGTATTTTAAAGATAAATTTGGCTACGGTTATAATTTAAGTTTTTTTTTTTTTTTCATTTTATGGCAATATTTCGTTTAATTCAGCACAAGAGATTTTATGTCCAGAGATTTGAATATTAACAACATATGTGCATAAGGAAACCCTCTTTTTTGTAATTCAATCACATAGTGAATGCGTACTGAAAATGAATAGTACTCGCCTCATCTATGAAGTAGATATGAAAATGAATATACTCTGAATTTGGAATAGAACAAACGTCGGCCAATTTAAATGAACATTAAATGAAGTGGGCTTTTATTGGTTGGTGTTAATTCTAGTCAAATATGTCAGATGAATAGTAAACCAAATGAACATTTATAAAAAAGCCGATTAAAATAAATATTAAATGAAGTGGGCCTCTATTGGTTGGTGTCAATTATAGTCAAATCTAGCCGATTTTGAACCATTATTAAAAAGAAAAATACACTCATTTCGAAACGACCCCTTCAGGAATATATATTTCAGTCAAAACAAAATGGGAAGCTATGTAGCCATTAAAAAAATGAATAGAAAGTAAAGCAGCCGTACAAACCAGTTAATAAACAGTCGAACCAGCTCAAGTGTGAAAGAAAAGGCACGAGATAAATAGTAAACTTAGCATCCTCACTTTTAAAGTCGAGGGGATATTCTTCATAAATTAATTTTTTTATTCTTTCAACGATTTTAAGGTGCCAAAAGTCACGTATAGTTCAACAAAGAGAATCAAGCCAGTCTTGCTTTAATAAATGATACTATTGGTCCGTGGTGGTTGGAAATTGAAATCAAAATTTTAATAGATCTTGATAAAAGTTGATGAAATATTTTTTTGAAAAGTAGTGGATCATACGAAATATATGGTCAAAATTAATTGTTCACTTTAATTTAGATTATAATATAAATTTTAATTCATACTAAACATGAACTTAATATTCTTATTCGTGGTCTCGAAACTTGCTTCATATTAAAGATCAAATTATTTGGCACCTCAATTAAAGTATTTGACCTAAAAACTTTCACACAATACAGCCCTTTACAAAAGGGTATGAATATTTAAAACTACTTGCAAATAAATTTGACTTGCTCAAACTATTTTAGGTCTGCACATAATTTCCTATTCTTATTCATATCTATTTACTACTGGTATATTTTCATTTCTATACTAAAAAGCAGAGTTTTTGAAGGAATTATCCTACTTTAATTTGAAATATTATGCCACCCCGAAATATTTGCCCAAATGTTGTATATTTGGTTAAAACTTTAAGGATGTGTTTGATAGTGAACATTTTTTTATGGAAAATAGAAAATGTTTTCCAACTTTACCCAATTTGGGTTGTTTGATACACAAAATTTTTTTTGCAAAATTTTTTCTACCCTCCCCCCACACGCACTTATTCCTTATTTTAAAGAAAAAAATTTCCCACCATTTTGGTGGGAAAAGCAATTTCAGGTTCTTTTTTTTTTTTTTTTTTTTTTTTTTGGAAATTTATTCTAGATTCAATGGTAGAAAAATTTATCTCTTTAACTGTCAATTTGCATGAAAATAAAGTCAAACGAATAATGTTCAGTATGATAATTAATTTTTTTGACAATTGGGACAAATTCTAAATTAAATGGTAAAAAAATTTATCACTTTAATGGACAATTTTCATAAAAAACAAAGTCAAATGAATGGTATTCGGTATGATTTTTTTGGGCAATTGGAACAAATTCTAGACCCAATGATGAAATAAAATTATCATTTTAATGGACAATTTTCATAAAAAAAATCAAGTCAAACGAATACCAAAATATTCAAATTTTCAAAAAAAAAAAAAAAAAAAAAAAAAATTTGGGTGGAAAATTATACTAATTAAACACAATTAATCCACAATTCTCGGTAAAACAAATTCTAGACAATTTAATTCTCTGTAATTCATTTTCTTTCCATCCAAATTTCACAATTACAATCAAACAGACTCTAAGGGCCTGTTTAATAGGGTAAAAATTTTCATGGCAACTTCCACTTTCGTCTTGTTTAATTGCATATTTTTCTTTGACAATTGGAATTCCACATTTTGACATTTTCTTGCTTTTCATGGAATTGATTTTCCCACAACTTTGGTAGAAAAACACAATTCCGAGTTTTTTTTAATGACAATTGGAACAAATTCTAACCCCAATTGTAAAAAAATTATCCATTTAATTGTCAATTTCCATGAAAAATAAAGTCAAATGAATGATATTTAGTTTTCCTTTTTTTTTTTTTTTTTTAAAGGCAATTGGAACAAAATGTATCCTTTTAATGAACAATGGTCATAAAAACAAAACCAAACGAATATGAAAAAATTCAAAATTTTAAATTTTTCCAGATGGAAAATTATACTAATCAAACACAATTAATTGATAATTCCCGATAAAACAAGTGCTAAACAATTCAATTCTATAATTCGTTTTTTCTTCCACCCAAATTTCATTTTACAATCAAACGGACCCTAAATGATAATTTGGGGTGGAACTCAGTCTTAATATTGACTTAGAAGAAAAGAATGTTCAATTGGATAAATTCACGGACTAAGTTTCAACCCTCTTAGAAGTCATGTCTATTGCTACCATATTCGTTGCAAGTGACAATCATGAAATCAGCCCTCTACTGAAAGTAATTCTTGTCAAATTATCACTCCGTCGACAATGAGAGTCCCACGTAGTTGCCATCTCTTACTTTAATTATAACGATCACTTTGGATAAAAATTAAAAAATGAGAAAATTGCATTGGGTGATACATTTTTCATTTGCATTAATAAAAATGTCACTTTTTTGTAGTGTTTACAAGAATGACATTTTGGTATATTTTTGTACATATTTGCCCATGTTTATAAATTTAAATATTTTACATGTCTTTCATTAAATGTGATTTGACTAGATAAAAAATTGCACAAAAAAGATAAATTTAAATACCTTACATGTCCTTCATTTAATGTGATTTTGACTAGATAAAAAATTATACAAAAATTGTGAAATGTCATGGTACACATCTTATGAAAAAAGCCTCGCGTACATAATCGGTTGACAGAAAAACACACAGAAATTCAAATTTTTGTGAACACGTGCCAACTCACGTGCGGCATTTAGGTCTAACAAATCAAATGCCGCAAAATCAGACCATGGGAAAACTCCTTACCATACACAGAAGCAAAAGAGGCGCCTTGAGGTCCCGCCTAAATTTTTCTGTCCTAGAGATTCGCCGGAGAAGTAGTCGTGAAAAATGATCGCAAAATCTGAAATCTGTTGATACGCACTCTCCCGACGCTCGTCATTGAAGCTCTTGCAAGTCACACGCAGGATCCCCAAATCGCTACCCCTCACTGAAGATGGTGATGCCCAACTCCGGTGACGACGAAATTTGGAAATCACAGACACCGGAAAACCAAGGGAAGCCAAACTCCGGTAATGTTTCTGGTATTTTTATGTTTTAATTTTTGCCAAATATGTGTTGAAAACATAAGTCATATGCTTGCAAAATGGTTGCCTCTGGTTATCTGAGTATTGGATGTAGTGTTGTTGTTTGATTGTCTACTTACTGCAAGACATGTTGTTTCCATTTAATGAATGCCTTGTGTTGAAGTTTATACGTATTCCAGCTAAAGGTAGTTACAACTGAAACTAGATAACAAGAGGCATATATAGAAATCTTGCTAGTTACCATATAAAGATCTTCTTCTTATGCAACTGTATGTAAAGTCCTGTTGTTTAAAATAATTTGATCGATATTTTTGAAGTTGAATGTTGTCACTGGTTCTGTCACAGTAGAAGAAGAAAATGAAGATGTTCATGAAGAATTTTTGGTGGAGAAAGATGTCGAGGAGAATGTTGAGAACAATGTAATTTCAACGGAAGAGCAAACGTTAGGGGATATTGGCCCGAAGGTGCCTGAGGTGGGTATGGCTTTTAAGGATGAAAAAGAATTATGGGATTTCTATAAAGGATATGCATATGATGTTGGATTGCCAGTTAGGAGAAGGAATTCTAAAAAAGGGGACGACGGACAAATGAAATATATCACCTTCACATGTAGCCGTGAGGGCCGAAGATCAACTAGTACAAGCAGTTCTTTTAAGCCCCAACCAACAATTCAGACAAATTGTAAAGCAAGGATCACTGCATGTGTAGATGTTTATGGGATATGGAGAATTAACAAAGTCCACCTCGATCACAATCATAGAACAAGTCCTTCGAAGTCGAGGTTGTATCGTTGCAATCGGGAGTTAAGTACACGTGAAACGGAAGCTTGAAATAAATGATATGACAGGAATTCCATTGCACAAGAGTTACAACTCTGTAGTTGTTGAAGCAGGTGGGTATGAAAATATTACTTGCGTGGAAAAAGATTGTCGAAATTATATTGAACAAGTGAGACGATTACGACTTGGGGAAGGAGATGCCACGGCAATACAATCTTACTTCTCCAGGATGCAAGCGCATTGCTTGGGATTCTATTTTAGCATAGATTTAGACGATGAGTCTCAATTAAAGAATGTCTTTTGGGCAGATAATAGGTGTCGGCAAGCATATAAAGAGTTCGGCGATGTTGTCACATTTGACACCACTTAACTAATAAGTATGATATGCCGTTTGCTCCGTTTGTTGGCGTTAACCATCACGGCCAGTCAACATTGCTCGGTTGTGGTTTGTTGTGTAGTGAGGACACATATACTTTTGTGTGGCTATTTAAGACGTGGCTTCAGTGCATGCATGGAAAATCTCCACATGGAATCATTACCGATCAAGATAGGGCCATGCAAAATGCAATTGAGATTATTTTTCCGAATACAAAACATAAGTGGTGTATGTGGCATATTCTAAAGAAATTGCCGGAAAAATTTGGCTACCACGTTGATAAGGGTGCGATTTTTTCGGCGAATCGCAGTTCGTCGAAGAATTCGAAGAAGGTTGGAGAGCGATGATCGACACGTATGACTTGCACAATAATCACTGGTTATCGGGATTGTTCGATAATAGAGGCCGTTGGGTTCCATGCTACTTTAAAACTACATTTTAGGCAGGGATGTCAACAACGCAGCGCAGTGAGAGTATGAATGCCTTCTTTGATGGTTACGTGCATTTGAAGACCTCGTTAAAACAATTTGTTGAGCAATATGAAAGAGCACTGAGGAACAAAGTTGAGAAGGAGTTTCAGGCCGACTTTAAATTATACTCGCAGATGGTACCGTGTACAACGATGTTCGAAATGGAGAAGCAATATCAGAAATATTATACAATTTCGAAGTTCAGGGAAGTTCAAGTTGAACTCACTGGAAAGGTTTATTGCGATATTATATCTACTAGGGATGGTAGCCCAGAGATGGCATACGAAATAAGGGAGTTTGTCATGTACGATGAACGACGAAAGATTAAAAATTACTTCGTCTCATTCTGAAGAGATATTTGTGAAATTGTTTGCAGTTGCCATTTGTTTGAATTTTGTGGAATTCTGTGTCGGCATGCTATCGTGGTATTGATCCAGAACGATGTCACGTCAATCCTCGAGAGATATATACTACGGCGATGGAGGAGAGATGTTTGTAGAGCACACAAAAGGGTTGCAGCGAACTACGATGGGCTTGTTAGTACTCCAGCACAGTTGAGATACGACGATATGTGCCAGACATTTGCCGATGTTGCAAACCTCGCTGCCGATGATGAAGTGCGGTCCCGTACGCTAAAGGAGTGGCTACTAAATAAAAAACAAGAGTTGCTCACGATAAAGTCAGATAGTGGGAGTAATATCATTACAAGGCAGTTCGCCTCCCAGTGTAATGAATCCGAAAACAATGCCAGCGGGAATGTGAAAGATCCTGTATTAACTAAGAGAAAGGGTGCGCCAAAGAAGCTTCGAAAAAAAAATCCGTTGGAGTCATGTTCAAGGAAAGCGAAGGTATGTTGATCTTTATTTTTTCCAACGTCACGAATATTCAACTAGAACATATATATATATATATATATATATCAACCATATTTAACGCAGCCACCTTTTTCGTATTCGCAACTATTATTGGTTAGATAAGTTCATGTATGATTTTTTTTTTATGTATGGGCTTATTCTTTTAAACTAATATTTTTGGTTATTACTGTAGGGCGCCGCCGATAGTAATGCTTACACACAACACTTGCCAGCATCAAGTTTGGTCTATCCAACGGCAACAAATTTCGTATTTACTTCTCAAGGTTTACACATTTTAAATATTTCCATTTCCAAACTAATTTTCTTCTATGCGTTTACTTACGTTCAAATTCCACAATAGGTCATTCTGTTCCTTGCTACTATCCACATTTCCCCGAACAAGGTGACACTAGCTAATGAAGACGTGGCTTCCGACAGGGTGAAAGCATTTTTATGACATTAAAACACCGAGCTAGATCATTTTTTTGGCCTTAGATGGTGTATTGTAACTGAAGGATGTTTATTGTGTTTACATTTATTGTATGGGTTACTCAAAGTACTAAATGTTATTTCCATACATACCACTCTAGTTTTTTTATGAAATGATGGTAGCATTTCTGTATGCGTGGAGTAATAGCTTGTACATATTCACATTTGTGTTTAATATTATTATGTTCATATCTAAAATAAATGTAGATGTCATTCAAATTTGGGAGATGTGCGACTGCCTGTCGAATTTCTTTGATTTTTTCATTGTATTCATAGGATTGCATTCATTTTGTCATTGCTGTGACTTTGATTTTTTCATTGTATTCATAGGATGGCATTCATTTTGTCATTGCTGTGTAGATATAAACTCGCGCCAATTTGGGTGTTGATCATTGTAGTGCACATATTACACATAAGAATCCATACAGAATTGAAAAATGAAAGTCCTTAACATTCACGAACTCCTTCAATCTCAGGTTGCCACTATCCACGGTCCAATTTTTTAGTAAAAAATGATGAAATCTTATAGGAACCTTATCACAATCCACTGTCCAAATTGATGACAAATAGTAATATCTTGGACCATCTTCACGTTGGCGAGGAAGATGAGAAATTATCATAGAAACTCTGCTACATGGACTCTCCAAATGATGAATATTTTAATAACAATGCAACTTGTATATTTATTCATCACAATTAGGCTATATATAGCCATACAAGCATTCTCTACTACTTCATTTCAAAGCTACAGATTAACAAACAAACTGGAATACTAAGCACAACAACTTTATAAGCTAAGCACAACTTTAGCTACAGATTCATCACCCTCCTGCACATACATATTCCCATTCGGTGGACTCGACTCTAACTACCCTTATCAAGACAAAATTAAAATACTAAGCACAACAACTTTAGAAACTTCAGATTAACACTAATTGGATAGGCAAACTGAAAAGCCCCATGCGTCTGCAACGTTACTTTATATGACGAATAATCATGCCAGCCCCTTTCCTTTTCCACTATCCTCCGAGGGCTCTTTTCCCTTGCCTAATGTTACGTTCATAGAAATCTCGATATTTCGTATCTCAGCAATTCGAGCAAGGCGTTCGAACATGCCCGACAAATTGTCGACTTCCTCATTGGCAGTATTACTCATGACTTCATTAACGCCACTCGACTCTTCGCTAGACTCTTCAGTCCCCACCCACTCAAAAAATCCGCAAGAATTGCTGCAAGTTTTGAATAGACGCCCTTTGTTGTTGCCATCCTTCTCAACCTCGAAACATTTTTGAATTCCAATTGTACAGCATGGACAACGAATTTTCATCTTGCAATGAGCGAAGTAGTAGTGGTCTGTGCTTCTACAACTGTGACATACACCATAATTCCTCCCCCTCATCCCTACATGGCAAGCAATAGATTGGTTGGAACACAACAAAATGTGTACTGCCATTGCGATAAGTATCTGCGGCAATAATCAGGATTCCCAAAAATGCAAGCATACCGACCAAATTAAGCCGCATAGAATGCTGACCCAACGAAACCATGAAATGCATAACAAATTCGAAATCAAATTACATTTGAAACCGGTGGTTCAAAAAAACCCAAACAACTTACCTTCGCAAGAAATGTGCAGAGGACGTGAAACGTACATCAAACTTCCCTCGCGCCGCAGTCGGTAATACGTCCTGGCCTGAAGATGTTGGCCTTTTGCCGAAACGGTTGCAGGTCGGCAGTCGGATATTGTAACGAATGCGACAACAAACTTGGTAGGAGATATGGGTTTTTGATATGATTATAGTCCTCTGCCTACAGATTTGGGCTTCTTCGTCGTTCGAGTGATTGGAGTTGCCGGAGATGATGACATTGCCGTCCTCGAATTGGTTTATTTCTCTGGGTCGGCGGAGACCATTGTGTGGGAAATGGGTGTGGTGTAAAGGCAAGTTGGGTCACAGTAGAATACCCTTATCTCTTTGTAGTGGTCGTCGAACTCACAATGACGATAATTAATGATGCAGGTGATTATTTCCCCAATCCTGTCTCACTCTTCTCTCTCTCTCTCTCTCTCTCTTCTCCCAATCCTGTTTATTTTGGGCCATGGTTTTGGGGTGGTCTTCAACCATGAATTTAATTTTGTGGTGGTTGTAGAGTAATTTTGGGGTGTGTTTTGTTAGTAGTAATGGTACTATTGTGGAGGTAAGGTTGTAATGGTGATCATGGTGCCGATTTTGGGCCGCGTGAGCGCCGGTGCTGTAGTGGTGGTGGTGTTTTTGGTGGAATCGCGGTTGTGGTGTGGTTGATGGAATGCTGTTGTGTCACCCGGACCAACTATACAGAATAACAAAAACTATCTGTCAGGAACGACAGATGAACTATCGGGATGTTATGCAATATTTTGTCTATCGATCTATATTTTACTTGTGAACTTAAACACGTTTCTTCTGCCTGAAAATTATAATGGAATTATAACGATATTTTATGCTTGGAAATAATAATGTATCGTATTTTTGGAGAAGTGAAATTTTTTACTTTGCAACCATCTATCGAGAATGACACAAACCATATCTCAAAATCGATAGTTGAACTGTCGAGATATTATGCAATACTTGGACATAAGGATTCGTACTTTGCTTGCGAACGCCAGAAGCATTAATGTCTGAAAATGATAATGAAAACAAAAGTATAAGGATCTCAAATGATTGTTCATACTTGAAATGTTGAAATTGCAACGATAAGAATTCTACACAATCAATATGTCGATATGTAATAGCATGGAATTAGCACTTTCGAATATTTAAATTCATACAATAGCAAAAGGTGAAATTAAGGGTGTTAACAGTTAAATTGTCTATTCCAACAGTTTCAAAATGTCGAGTTCAACAGTTTAGATGTCTAACCCGACAGTTTTGAAATGTCGAGTCGACAGTTGAACTGTTGGAACTGCCGAAAAGTTTGAAAACGTGTATTTGGTACCTTGGAAGAAATTATTGGAAACATTAATGATCATAATTAATTCTCAATTATAACATCACAACATTTTTTCAAAAATAAATAACTTAATACTTCATTAAATATAAAAATTTTCACAATATTCGTATCTTTTCTCTTCAAAAAATATTTCAAAAATCAAACACATCATCATTAGTAGTAGTTTAAAAAATTTCAAATAAATATGATCATATTGTATTTAACATTTAAAAAAGAGTAAGTTATTAGATAAAAATATAAACAATTTATAATAACTAATATTTCAATATTTTGTGCAATTTTTAATGTAGTCAAATCACATTTAATGAAGGATATGTAGGGTATTTAAATTTATCAATTTTTATGCAATTTTTTTATCTAGTCAAATCACATTTAATGAATAACATGTAAGTTATTTAAAAATTAAATTATCACATCATAGCATTAATGATCATTAAATGCTCCTATAAATGTGAGCCTAAGGGTAATTTGGACATTTTACACCAAAAAATTGATATTTTTTTAACAAATTTAGTGTCAATGAATTTTTTTTGTGTATTTTCAAAAATAGTGACATTTCTGAAATTTCCCCAAATTAAATTGTAAATGAGGAGGATGTCTTGCTCCAACATCTAGAGCACCTAACCTTGAATTTGGGCGAGAAAGAGCTGCCTATAAGTTTAGTCCATGTTTGACTACCATTATTCAAATTTATTTTTTTCTTTCTAAAATTCATTTTCAGCAACATATTCTCACAAAAAAACTTTTTACACGTGAACTCAAAATTTTTTCTAATTCTTAATTACATATTTTTTGAAAAATTACAATTTAAAAATTTATTTCCCCCAAAAAAAGATGATGTTATACGTGTTGGGCCTTTAAACAGCCAGGGGGACATGCCCTGTACTTAGTGGCCTTTTTCCAAAAGTATGGCCTCTCGTTTGGCCCTCAATTTTTGAAAATGAAAAGGGTGGAATAATATTTAAAAAAAAAATGAATGGTTAAAAAAGAAGGAATTTTTTTCAATTTACGTGTAATATTATTTTATGGAAGATTGTGTTATTAGAAATAGGAGAGAGAAAAACGAAATGTAATATAATTTAATTAGAACTAAGCTACAAGTACATGAATTTAATTTTCTGTACCTCCCCGACAACACACATCATAGGTGCGTGGGGGGAGGTTTTTGACATTATTTTAATCATGTAGAGCCACCTCCATATGAGATAAATTTTAAATTTCTGTATTAATTCTTCTGATAGGAATCTCAAGGAATTATTGATTTAATTAATAAGATTCAAACGTGATTGGGATAAAGTTGAAGAAACAGGCTTAATGATAATAAGGATGACAATTTAACCCGTCCTACCCGAATGGGGCAAAAAAAAAAATCCATCCCGATGGTTGGCGGGATGGGGCGAGACGTCGGGGGTCGCCCTGTGGCGGGTCACGGGGCGAGGATGCTCCGCCCCATGAAAAAAAAATTAAAAATGGAATTTCAATAAATTATTAGTTTTATTTACAATTTTATAACATGTTTCTAATCCAACAATTATATTATATAATTGTCAATTTAAAAATTTACATAACTAAATATTGTTTATATAATTTATAAATTCGAACATTCAATCTTTTTATTTTAATTAAATTATATAATTTGAAATTTTGAATCGTGAAGTTAAATAAATATTATTTACTTTTGAAAGATTTATACAAATTAATCAAAACAAAGTTAATATCTTGATCGAAAAAATTAAAAATATATGGAATGACCTTTAGGTTTTGGGTTAAGGGTTGAATTTTAAATAATAACATAACTCGAATTTAAAAAAAAAAAAAAAAAAAAATTAAACAGGCCAACAAATGGGCCAATTCTCGTCCCGTCCCCGCCCAAATCCGTTCCGCCCAGTCTAAGGCGAGGCGAAATGATATAGTCTTTTTCACTGACTTGACAGTTGAATGATAATTTTTTGTTTTATTCTTTTTAATCGTTGGTGGAAATTTGTCAAGTTTACCTGTTTACAGACATCTGTTGCTCATGAATCAATGATCAAACCAAGATCTAGGGTTGTAAGCAAAAATCGCTAAACCGGAAAATCAAATCGAAACCGCATTTTGGAAACCGTTGATTTGGTGCCACGTGGACCCATCAACGAAATGGTTTTGAACCAAACCAAACCGATCAAAAACGGTTTGGTTTAGATTTGAGAAATTTTATTGCGGTTTAAAATCATATCGGACCGGCGAAAAAATATATAAAAATAAAAAAAAATGAAAATTTCTAAATTGTAACTTGTAAGACTTGTGTATGGCTTTTTATTTATTTTTAAATGTGGCTCACATATTTCATAGGCTCTTAAACTGAAAGTCTGAAACGATTTATCAAGCAATCCCACGTTGTATTCCATATAAATTACTATCATCAAACAATCATCAACTTAATAAACTGCATAGTATTCCAATGATTAAACAAATTTCAATCAAAATCCCACATTGCATTGGATATCTTTTAAAAATTTATTGCAACTTATGGTTCTGTCGATTATAATTTGTAGAAATCTAGATGAAAATTTTTGATCGGATCAACAACTATGTAATCAAAGTGAAAACAAAATAAAAATTTTGGATCTTAGAAACGAAATTATATATTGTAAATAAATTTATTTAGGTATAGATTTATCAAATATTTTAATTTGACTTGAGAATTAGTTAATCAAAGAATTATAAGAAGAGAGCATAAAAGAATAAAAGAGAAGAAGGAAAGTGTTGTGATTTAAAATGAAGAAGGAACCTTATTATTTTTTGGGATAATTGCATCCGCGGCCCCTAATCTTTGCGTTTTTTTTTGCAGACTTTACCCTAACCTTCAATTTGTACCACCCGGAATCCCAAACTTTTCATAAATTCGTACCCGAGGTCTAAATGGACGGAAACCATCCAATTTGACCGCTAGTTGTATAACGCCCCAATTTTTCATACATCTTTCGAGGTGTTACCAAGAATAATTTCATTTACTTAAATGCGGAATGATAAGATTTTATTCTCCAAATACACAGAACATTCGTAAATAATCATAAAATCATGTTTTTAAATAAATAAAAACAACCTAAACATTCTCAACAAGACAATAAATTTAAAATGCAGTAAAACCTAGAAATTTTATTTGTCGAAATCCCTTGGCAGTCCGCTGCACCATCTCGTCACTGTTCCAATCGACCCAAACTAGCCTGTAGAATTTATAAGAGTGAGTATTTTAAAAATACCCAGTAAGATGCGTGCAGTTTCCATATACAAATACATAACAATTAAAACTATACACTTCATACAATTCTTCTCTTATGGAGTATATCGGTGACCAAACGACACACCCATTTTAAGTCCTCTTATAATTTCATATCTCTTTCTTAACAACCCGAAAGTTCACTGACAATTCATGCATATTTAATTGAATATAAATGCATTAAGAAACAAAACACTTGCACATAAGTATCTTACCTTGTTATTGAAATATTAAAAAATATCTACGGCACGTTAAAAATATTTATTTTCCTGCCTTGGGTGAAGAATTGCTTAACAATGATGTGTGTACTTGACTTTTCACAACCTTTCTCTTTCTCTCACTATAGATAGTACCCTCTCTCTTTATCTTTCTCTCTTTCTACCGTATAAAAAAATATATGTGTGTAGAAAAATGTGACACATGCATGGTATTTATAGTGGTTACTAGATAATGATGACTTAATAGATTCCAAATAAAACTCTTAATTTAAATTTAAATTGGACTCTTAACAAATAAATCATCTTATCAAGAAATTCGAATTTAAAGATATCTAATTACAAAAGGATAAAATTCTAGTGTGGATATATGTAATTTTCAAATTTCATTTTTAATTTAAAGATAAGCATAATAATATATACCCAATCAAAATTAACAGTTAACAATTATCCCACTTAAAATAGAATTACAATTAACTAATAATCTTTTTATCAAAATAAATATAAAATACAATTAGTACTCTACGTGTGGTGGTAAAATCAATTGGATAGTGAATATTTTCGTAAAACAAATCATGATATATCTCAACCAACCACCACATGGGACACTTGGCATGTTAGGAAAAATTTACACTAGAATATAATAATAATAATAATAATAATAATAATAATAAATCACCCTATTTATCATCCAACCCTGCACGTGATTTACACTAAAAATCAAAACCAACTTATAAATTACTTTTGAGATAAAATCTTAAAATATCAATAACTTGGGTTTAACATATCCAAATCGATTTTTTCTTGGGCCTAAAATATATGATTTAAAACGAGCTATCCAATGAGTATAATATTGATATACTTATATTTGTCCTATCAAAATTTAATTATTTGGCCCAAAAATATAAAGATTTAAAATATGCTTCGCTTTAATCCATAAGTTTTTCAAAAATAATAAAAATAACATATAGAATAAATAAATTTTTATTCTAAAAATTTCGGGACATTACAAGTTGACCAATAAAATTGATTTTGACAAAATTTTGACTATTATTAAAGGGTAAAAATGTAATTTCATTATTTAATCCTATAATAAAATACATGGAGTACCGGAACTAGCGAAATTGACCTCTGATATTAATTCATATAAGAGCAATTTACTCTCGGCTTGTTATGGTTGAGCTAGATTTTCAACCAAATCCAACAAATCAGTGATGATAACTCAAAAGATTAACAAGAAATTCAGTATCCACTATATTAATTGCAATAACCAGGTGTACCCAGCAACAAAAAAAAAAAAAAGAACAGAGAAGAAGGGGAAGAAATTTAGAAAGAGAAGATACTGAGGAAATTCACATACATCAATCCTGTCTACTATCTCCCCTCCCTACTATTATAACAGAAGGGGAAATTGCTAGAAGGGAAAAAACGTATTTTTGGCATATTACGACTTCAACAAAATAAGGGAAAGCAAAACGACACCGTATGCCGCCTATTCAAAATCTGTGACCGTTACCTCTTCTGGGGTTCTTCCAAGTTTGGCCTGGTCAAAGGCCCAAATTTTCAAATTGACTTTTTATTCTACCATATTCCCACATTGGCCTAAAAAATATCAAAAGACAAAAATACCCTTAAGTATATAAAACAATTACAAATATGATTTTTTGTAAAATACAATAATACCCTTTTACTTAACAAATAAAAACCAAACAATCTTTGCTGAAAATTTTAGAATTAGATCCTACACAGATAAAAATAAAAATAAACTATTCATTCTCTTCTTCATCCCATCCCCCACCCACCCCACCCCACCCCACCCCACCTCCCCAAAATCGTTGCCCAAAACCACCATACCAAAAAAAAAAAAAAATCCCCCATCTTCTTCTCCAACATTCAGCAGCAAACTAAAAACTCCAATAACTACCAAAAAGAGTATTCAAGAAATAATTCCAGATCTGCAAGCGAAATACTGATAAAAACATAAGCAAGTATTGTGGGGCAGATTTGTTTAAAGCAAGTGCATGGCAAAATGCTGATACAAAAAGAAAAAAGGAATAGTATGCATCAAGATTTTCTAATTGAATCTCATGCTATTTTCTTTCTTTTTTAACAAGAACCAGATCCAAACCCACCACCAAATCCTCCTCCTTGCGCACCATTTCTGTAATGAAAACCAGAAGCCTATAACTCATTTCTGTTAATCTTTCATCTCTAGAGCTTTGGCGACGAAGGGGGGATTGGACAATCAATTTGCTGTGTTGAATCTGGCTTGTAGAATCGAGGGCTGTGTTGACATGGCCATTGATTATCACGGAATCAAGGGCTTGTAGAATCGATTTGCTGTGCAAAGTTTGTTAGTGGTTGAGATGGTGGTGGTGGAATTGGTGGTAGAACTAGCGGCGGTGGCAATGTGGGTCGATTTGATTTTTAGAATAGAGTTTGCTGCGTTGGTAAGGAGATCGGTGTTGGTGGTAGATGGTTTTCTGGTTTGGGATAGGATGATGGGGATTTGGTGGGTAATGGTGGCGGGGATTTGGTGGGTGATGGTGGTGGCCGTGATTTAGGTTCCATTTTTGGGTGTCAAACGTGATTTTCTTCATTTGGTGGTGGTGGTGAGAGGAGACAACTACGGTGGTAGTGGGAGGAGGCAGTGGTGGTGGTGCCGACAGTGAGCCAGTGGTGGTGCCTGCAGTGTTGATGCCGGAAGGAGAAACTGATTGCGTGTAACTGTTGATGCTGTGATTTTTTTTCCTGTCCTTTTAGTTATTTTAATTGTTTTCAAATAGAAAGTTACATTTTTATTCTTTAAAAATTTGGTCGAAATTAATTTTATTGGTCAACTAACGATCAAATTGGATGGTTTCCGTCCATTTGAACATCGGGTGCGAATTTATGAAAGGTTTGGGACTCCGGGTGCTACAAATTGAAGATTAGGGTAAAGTCTGCAAAAAAGGCAAAGGTTAGGAACCGCGACTGCAATTATCCCTTATTTTTTAATTTTTTTTTTATAAAAGTAATTGGAGATTGAATGATATATTTTACCAAAAAAATAAAAAAATTCTATGAGAACCGTCCGGTTCTCCGTGGTTCTCATACTAGAATTGGATCGGAACCGGTTGATTCTTAATAATTTATCCTAAAATCAAATTATTTTTTAGAAGATCTGAAACCGAATCGATCGATTCTAAATGGTTCCGGTCTGGTTCTGAAAAAAAGAAATGTTAACTCCTAAATTAATAGTATAAAAGTAGACGGACAAAAAAATATACGGCGAAATCGACGGTTTAAAATCGGACGACAGATAAAAAAAAATATACGGTGAAATCGACAGTTTAAAATCGGACCAAATCATTAGGTTTAGATTTGAGTTTTTTTTAAACCGTTCAAAATGGTTTAGTTTAGGTTTAAATTTTTCTCAAACCGATGTAAACAATTTAATTCGAAAATCTGTCAAAAATCAATAAAATCGAATCGTCTACACCCCTAAGATCCAATAAAAATACGTCATTCTGAGTTAAAAAATCAGTCAAGCTACAGGTACAGGGGGTTGACAAGGGTGGCGGGGAGGGGGTTTAAAAATTGGGGTCCAGTCCGATATGCGACTTTTTACTCTCTTGAATTGAATCTTTAACAACTGTTCTCCCAAGTCTCTCCAAAAACCCAGAGAGAGAAAAAGGAGTGGAGAAGAAAGATTATTGACTCACATTAATGGCTAAGGTTACTTCTAATTTTGCCACGGCATGCATACAGATAGCAATTCTGTACGTATATGTCATGTTGGTGGCAGTCACAGCAAGAGTGCTGTCTGTGCATCCTTATTTGAGTGGCCAAGAAAGGCCCATAACCAATATTTTTGATACTTCCTGTTATGGTATTTTCCAGCTTGAGAATGGATTGGCCAAGACGCCCCAGATGGGGTAGCATAATTTTACCTTTTCTTCTTCTTTATTTGTTTTCTTATTTTTTTTGCTGAATTTTTATGTCATCGCCGGTCTAAAATGTGAGTACCAAAGATAAAGTCTTGCAGGAAGAAATTCTTAAGTTAAAGGATCTGATAATTATATTTGTTTGCGGAGTAAAAGCAAAAGTTGGGTTTTTGCATGATTCGAGTTCTTGATATTGGAGATTTTTTCATTTCTGTTCTGATGTTGGTAAATAATATTTCTTTTTGGTTTTAAAAGAAAATAATTGATGCATATTTCTTCCCATTAGAGTTTGGAGTTAGGCATTTGGACATGTAAATCATTCTTGATCTCTTTTAATCATCTGGTTTCTAGTTAATTCTTATTTGATAGGATTTCTGATTTTTGGATTGATGGGTTGATTCGATTTTCTTGTGGGCTGTGGCCAGATGGAATAGCTGGAATTTCTTTGCCTGTAATATCAATGAAAAAGTTATCAAGGAAACAGGTAACCGCTCATCTGTGCGATTGATCTCGCTTGACAATAGGATAATTGTTTGCTCCACAATGATGTTTATAGTTTAATGTTTTTAGCTTCAAGAGAATGAATGTGTTGAAGAAGATGACAAATTTAAAACACAAGTTTATTGGGTTCTTTTGATGTAAACATGATTCATAGGTGACTGTTATTTGCAATTGGTTGTACATGTTTATTGTTTGAGAAGTTAAATATCTACTAAATTTAGGATTTTCATCTGGTGAATATATGTTTAATCTGTATTTAGTACATATTTGGATCAAGATGTAGAAATTACATGCCTGCATAATTTGGTATTCTGCATCTTAGACTTTTTTCATCAAGCTAACTACTATTGTTTTCCTTTTTCTACCTATAGAGAGAATAGCACTTTCAATTCCATTTAAGAAGCCTGCTCGCCTGATTTCAGGCATTGCATTAAGCATTAAGCGTTTTTTAGTTTTATTTTACTTTTTTTTATCCTTTATTGGTTATTCTAGTAGCATTAAGCGTTTTTTAGTTTTATTTCTTTGGGTGGATTCTGAACCTTTCAGTCGTCTCGATTATTGCAATAGATATGCACCTGAATGTGGTCACTTTTGATTGCAAAATAATTGAAGAGAAAAAAATAAAAATTTCATTCTTTTCTTTCTGCTTGCAGTAGTCAATTCTTTTTTTTATTTTTTTGGTTTGCTTTATTGAAGTAATTAAAAACTAGTAACCTTTTTTTTGCTCTTTGCAGCCGATGCACTCATTTCAACTGGTTTGGCCAAGTTAGGCTATGAATATGTGAACATAGGTAACCAACTGTCATGTCCACGGATGTGTTTCCAATTCGTTACTTGCCCTTTCTTATGCATTCTGTCATGAAATTCAGATGACTGCTGGTCTGAATTGGTGCGGGATTCTAAGGTAAATTTATCGTTGAACTACCTGATGTAAAAGTTTAAAATGTTAGAGAGGACCACGTGCATATCACTTAAATTTTGTCACGTCCCCTCACATGAAGGCGGAGGTTTTTCATTGAAGTGTGACATGTTCACGAGTTCACAAAATGGGTGACAGCGAGACTTGAACACATGACCTTTGCCTACCATATTGAACCACTTGATTAAAAGCTTAAGCTATTAGAGAAGAGCACATCTATATGATTAAATCTTGTCTTCAACATTTGCAGCTATAAACTGTCTCTTAACTGTAATGCTTTTTGTGCGTTAAGTGTCCATGAAACATGCTAACGTTAAATTCTGTGTTCTGCAAAGGGATTGGTATTTTATTCCATTTTGGGAAGTTGAAATTTTATTTCAATTGATGTTGTCCCGGTTTATTAAAGCATTTCAAAAAAAATATTTAGCTTATGATGATGAACGGAAATGATACAGTTATGAAGTTTCTCATTTTGCTTATTCATTAAATGGCTTCGCTGCTTGTGCAGGGTCAATTAGTTCCTGATTCTAGAGAATTTCCATCAGGAATTAAAGCTCTTGCTGATTATGTGCATTCAAAGGGGCTCAAGCTTGGTATCTACTCTGATGCAGGGTAAAAGGAATTTCCTAATAGCTAGTCACAGTAACAGTAGCACTGTTAATCAATGTTGTCCCAATTAAGTGAAATATACTGCTGCCATTATATCCATTTTCCCTCTACCTATTTGAAATTCTACAGGGTTTTTACATGTGAATCTCATCCTGGATCACTTGGACATGAATATGATGATGCAGCACGTTTTGCATCATGGGTTAGTCATTGTTTCTTCTTTTGGAAATCCTATTTTCTCTCATTTGTGCTGAAAATGAATTTCATCTTTCCTTTTCTTCTTAATTAATTGTTTTAGGTTAGGGGGCTTTAGAGATCATTGCCTTCTATTTAACCTTGTGTTAGTCCTCCCTCCCCCTCTCCAAGGAAAAATAAAATAAACTTGAGTTTCAGATTCATTTTCATTTCAAATTGAAACCTTCAAGGAAAAATATTTAAGCTCTAGACAAATTTTCTCTAGTAAATACAATTGGATTGTGAAGTTTCTTGACAGCTGATGATGCATAGAATTTCATGTTTCCCGTCCGTGTTATTTGTGTTCTTTGTTAATGGCCTATCTTCTACAGTGTCTCTTAAAATGTTCTCTATCTGTTGTTATTTAGGGCATCGATTACCTAAAGTATGACAACTGTTTCAATTTGGGCATCGAACCAGAAGAAAGGTTGGCATCTAGTTTTATTTTATAACTTGGAATGTATATCTTCATCTCACTTTGGTTTCACATTGCTTAGGTATGCTCAAATGCGTGATGCTCTAAATGCAACTGGAAGGACCATATTTTATTCACTTTGTGAATGGTAATTTCTATCATTCGACTATTTGAGGACTCCATTTTTCTAATGTTTATCTTTCCTTTCTAGATCTGAAATCTTCACTTGCACTCTAAGAGTGGCTTTCTCTAAACCTTGCAGGGGCGTTAATGACCCTGCCTCATGGGCAGGCAAGATTGGAAACAGTTGGCGAACAACAAATGACATCAAAGATAATTGGGAAAGGTTCTGAATTCCCGTGTGTAATTTTTTGGTGTGCATTTTGGCTTTACACATCAAAAACTATTTGGGGGTGTCTGTCGATGTTTACAAAACTATTTCTTTTCCCATTTATCCATCAAAGATTTTGATAGTAATGTTTTATTTTCCTCTTAATCCCATTAATCAGAAACTTATTAATTTTCCGATGTTCAATGGATGGCACCGAATAACTTCTGCATTACCACGGATGTTTGGATCAATTCCAAATGTTGTTTTAAATACCCTTTTACGAGGACCATGAACAATGGAAATTTATATATATATATATATAGAGAGAGAGACACACACACACACACACACATATACACACACAGAGTGAAGTTGTTTTAGTAGTATGTAATTGTTGATAATTTTCTCCTTCCATTCTACTTAATATTTTTATGGTTCCAATTAGTTACCTTACTCTTTCAAAGCAAGTTGGTATATTGGTACAGCAGCTATATGATACATCGGCTATATGAAACAAAAGAATGAATGTAAAAGATTTGAGAGAGAGTATTTCATTGTGTTTTGCTTATTTAAACTTATTTACTGTGACATTTTATCTATCAAATGGCTGTTCTGATACTTCTGTTGTGTTTTTGGTTTAGCATGACTACAATTGCTGATCTCAATGACAAGTGGGCAGACTATGCTGGGCCTGGTGGATGGAATGGTAGGAATATGATCTATGTTCTATAGTTGAGTGCATTTGCATCTCCCAAACTCTCTTTTGAAATTGTGATTTTTAATTTTCCTGATATTGCCTTGACAATTTTTGGCAGATCCTGATATGTTAGAAGTTGGAAATGGGGGAATGACTTACCAGGAGTACCGAGCACATTTTAGCATTTGGGCTTTGATGAAGGTGCATTTTAATTTAATTAGTTTCGACCTAGCCCCTATTTGACAATCATTATTTGAATTTGTTTTCTACATACTCATTTTTAACCACACATTAAACAATAAAATATTCTGCATATAAACCCAAAACTTTTCTTTACTTTTTAACCACACATCACTATTCAAACCATTGTTTTTCCTAAATAATGCCCGTCAAATAGGGGCTTAATAGCTAGTTTTAAGAACCGAGGAGTACCACAATATTGTTCAGCATTTGCTTGTATGAGGCATCACAGTTGAGAATTGTTGGTTACTTTTAAGCTTTGTGTATTGTCCTTTTTTTTTTTTTTTTTTTTTTTCTGTCTGTTAGCGGCTTCAATATCTTATTCACGGTACCTCCTATAGTTGGGGCTAGGAAATTGTCTTTTTTTTAGTAGGAAAATAATGAGAATACTGAAATATAGAAAAAACTTAATGAGCTATTAAAAATTATTGAATGGAAAGAAGGTATGCATGCAGCAAATCTCATTAAGAGAGAATTCACTCCCTGCACTGGTGTTAGTAGGAAAATGGATGTTTGTGTCCCAAGATCCAACACTTTTTTCAAATGTAATACAATACATCCCTTTTTTGGGTTTCTCCTTCATATGACTTGTCATCCAGCTTAAATGCATGGATATTTCATTGAAACTATCGTCCAATAATGTGGTATTCTGGTAATTAACATAAAAGAACATTAGCCTTTTCAATCCTTCACATGAACTAATTGTGGTTTTCTTGAACGTGCAGGCTCCTCTTTTGATTGGTTGTGACGTAAGAAACATGACTTCAGAGACATTTGAAATTATAAGCAATGAGGAAGTTATTGCTGTAAACCAAGGTAAATACTTCATTTTGTGTGTGGACAGATATTTTTACAAAGAAAATATAATAAAATGAAAAGTAGATGGACATTTGGTGGATTATATATGATTCTTACATTTATTTAGAAGATACTTAATTTGTGTGACTCGAATCAATAGGGTGGATCAAACCAGTCCTTATTCAGACTTTGCACTTGTATTTTCATTTAGATAAATTAGATAGATCATTTTAATTTTTAAGCCATTAAAGCAAGTAAATCTTATTTCTGCTTGCAGATCCACTTGGGGTTCAAGGAAGAAAAGTTTATGCATACGGGCCTGATGATTTCTATCAGGTGTAGCCTCTTCCACCTTTTAAACCCTCCCTCTTCCCCTCGTTTATTTAAGCAGTAAAACCACAATTATACATTGATAGAAATGAGTGGTGAAAAGTAGTTAGTACTTGTGGATCCTCCCAAATGCATGGATAAAAAGTGGCTTGAGTGTTTATTAACAGTTTACAGAGATGAGCCAAACGTAGGCTAAGTTTAGCTTATAGTTCTCTACAAAGGGGAGTAAGTAGTAGAAGGCCAAAGCCTTCTTTATTTCATTTGTATATTTCCTTTCTGTTCGTCACTTTACTTTGAAATGTTTATTCGAATTAAATTGAATGCTTTGAAGTAATAATTTATATAGTTCTGTGATAGAAAAAAAATTGAATATATATAACAGGACTGGTATTTTAGCATAGGATATAAAGGTTGAGTTAGGTTGCGTTCCTTGACATTCACTCTGTTATATGACATGACAAATAATTTTGTTTTAAGGTTTGGGCGGGTCCATTGTCTGGAAGTCGTCTTATTGTTTCTCTGTGGAACCGGAGTTCAAAAAATGCCACTATTACTGTTAACTGGGCTGCACTTGGACTTGAATCTTCTACCAATGTCTCTGTAAGAGATTTATGGAAGGTGAGTAGTGCTGTTCTATTTAATCTTGTAGGTGAAGTGTTTCATATTCAAATGAGAGGCACATTAAATTATATTTGCTGCTTCTGTCGACTATATACATGCAATTACCTCTAGAATAAATTGTCATAAATAGCCATAAATGATATGATTTAGACCCAAACACCATAAGGGTTCCCCGACCTTGTGGCACCTCCATAGGTGAACTGTTTTAGGCCCTTGATTAATTTTAGTTTTGTCTATTTCCTTTTAATTCTCTGTTTTTTCTTCTTTTATTCTCTCTCTTGGTACTTTGATGTTTTTTTTTCAGAAATTCTGAAACTTCTTTGGTGCCACATGTTGAATAACTATGGCTGTTAAGAATTGCAAATTGACTTGATTGCAGTGATCTTGGTGGCTATGAGAGTTAAATGTCTTCCGATTTTCTTTTTACCCTTTTATTGTTACTGCTGCTGAAATTGTGGTCTGAGGAAAGTAATTCTTACTGAATTTATTTTCGCTGCCACTGAAATGATTTTGAACACAATTTCACCATTATGTCTCGTTGTTATCTTCTAATTTCATTCATTTTTTTCTCTCTATTCCTGTTTAATTTTGAACATATGATGGTTTCTTTAATCCTTTGTATTCTTGTTGGTCTCAGCACGAATTTCTTTCTCTGAATTCCGCGTCCTCATTCACTGCACAAGTTGATGCTCACGGCTGCGAAATGTATGTGTTCACTCCAGTGACGGTGACAAGCTCGTCTGGTTAAATTGTTATTTGTGTAAGCTTCGCATCTTGGTACAGCCTTTTTTATATGGTTGATATCGATGTTAAGTATGAATGAAATTTGCATTATTTGTTATTGGAATGAAGGAGCAAAACGATAAGTATTATGCCCATTGTTGTGGTAATGTGCATTCATTGTTGCTATGTCTGTAGTGTAACTCTTCGTCTGGAATAAGTGTGCAAAATTTATAGAACTTCTGTCCTTGTCCAGAGAATACTGGAACTGGAATCACAAAGGGAGTGTGACCTGTATCAGTTCAATATTGTGATGCAATATGTGAGTGTTTGCATGCGAGTGCTCTCTTGCTGTGGACTGAATTAATCTACTGTTTTTTGTTTCATTGAGAGGGGATGCAAATAAATGGAGTCTCAGAATGGTTTGATTACAGTGGAGTTGCATTTTGACATTTCATATGCCTGTTTGGCGGCATTTTGATATCGAAGTCCTCTGTTCCAAAAACACGACTTGTTTGTCTTGTTCCTCAACTCCATACTCCAAACCTTACGTCTCAAATCTCCCTTTGCCACCCTATTGTTTTTCATTTGGCGTGCGCCCCCACTACCCCAGCCTACTTGCTACTCAGGAGCTAGGGAGTTTATCGAGCAGTTACTTGGTAAATTGCTGGAGACTCCTCGAGTAACAGGGAGTGCAGGATGGGGAGGAGTGGAAGGCGCAGAGCGAATGGAAAGGGCGAGGACATAGGGAGGAATGAGGGCTGGTGGGGAAGGTGGAGATTATTACTAAAGTAAAATTTGACATTTGATATATAGAGTATTTTGAACGAGAAACTTGATTAGTGGGCACTTTTCACTTTGGTCATACACTAGGGCTATTTGGAAAAAGTTTGCCACGGTAGTTTTATATAAGGTTAATTCAATTTTGGGCACTGAACTTCATGAAAATCTTAATTGGATCACTCATCTTTAATTTGTTTCAATCAAATCATTAAACTTCAATTTACTTTCTACATTAGTCACTTTGTTACCTCCTGTTAATAAAACTAACGTTCGATTCAAATGATGTTAAAATATAACATTCCAATGATTAGCCATGAAACTTACGATGGAGTTTAATTACAATTTGATTTTTACCGAGATCATGCTTGGAGTGCAAAATTGCTAGCTTGTATCAAGCTCGGCATGGGTCGTCTGTCATGCGACAGCGATCGATTTATGTCTTTAGATATGACATCGGGGTTAGTGAACCTATTAATTTCTCAAAGTTTGTTTTTGTCGAGAAAAAAATGTGAAAAACATCTGTAAAATTTAGCTGATTACTACTTCTGCACTCATGGTTGCTAACACAAATGCGAAAAACTTGACATATTTGGTTGTGCCTGTAAGTTATTTTTTCTTATGCAAGTTACTTATATTGAGAGTAGGAGTGGAGCCAATGTCAAAATAAAATTAACTCATTCCTTCTTTGACGTGCACCTTATCACTTCCTATGGCAGTGCTGCAAATGTGCAAAGATGTAACGAGATAAACTATAGCCACAGCTCCAATTTGATATCATTGATTAAGTTATGCCTGAGAACTGGATTTTTAAAAAGTTTCTCAAGAGTTTAGCGATACTTTTGGCATGCCTAATGTAATATTGGACAAGTCTAGACAGTACAATTGATAGGATTATAGATTTGTTTTCCCCATAGTACAGTTACATCCACTCGACCATGCAAACGTGCCGTCAAAACTTTGGTCACGAGTTCGATTCTCCTTATCAACACATTTTCGGTCGAGTTTGTCACATCAGGCTTGCCTAATACGGTTAATTTGCTTGGCGTGATTTGCAAGCTATTGTGTGTGATAAATGCGCTTTTGCACACTTATTAGACACTTTTTGAGATTTAATTGTGATAAATTTGAGTATACTTCCACTCATAATTGTGTATTTTCTGATTTTATAGGCCAAAACCCTGAATTGGATTGAAACGGAGGCAAAACGAGTGAAAAAGGACTTCAATTGCACAAAAATGTGAAGTTGGGGACTAACTTGCAATTGACCAAAAGATGGAGGGCTTTGACTGCAATTTGGTAGGGGCTTAAATGAAAGAAAGTTCAAAGTATGAGGACCAAATTGTACTAAATCAAAGATGGGGGATGAAAACACGCAAGGAGGGAACGTTCAAGGACCTGAGCTGAAAATATGGAAAAATCCTTGCGACCGCATGGATTATAACCATGCGACCGCATGGATTGATCAGAAACGTCAAACCATTATTTTTGTTTGCCTATGCGACCGCATGGAATTATACCATGCGGCCGCATAGAAGAAACAAATCAATGGCGGTCTATTTTCTTTCCACGCGTTTTTGGTCAACTTTGGCATTATTTTAGGACTTGTTTAATGGAGATATTTTGGGATATTTTGGGTTGTCTCACATATCATTACATTTATCCCTCTCTCCCTCATAAGTTAGAAATTAGGAGTTAGATTAGTTAGTTTAACTTAGGTTTTCTCTCTAGTTTTTCTTGCTTTCTTTTCCTTTTCTTCTTTTTGTTGTTGTTTCTTTGTTTTATTAACTCATTTTGAGAAGAACCATCAAGGGAGCAAGGAGATAACATCAAAGGAATTGGTGGAAAACTTGGAGGAATTCAAAGACTACAAGGGTTGTATCTATTTCTTGTTTTTCCTCCATTAAATTTCCATTTTTGACATGTATTGTATAAGAATCTCTTTGTTTATCATTTTTATAAAATGAGTTAAGTTTATTGTGTTGGAATTTATGTTGAATCTTAATCTTATTTTTATTAATGTTGATATATGTTGTTGAAAATGCATTTATTATCAAAGTATTGGTGTATTAATTATTATTGGTGATTATGCTTTATTTATTTGGCCAAATAGATGAGGTGATTAGGTGGTTTATGTAATTATCGAAAGATTGTTGCATTGCTAGACCTAGATAATTAGTACCCTAGGTGGTTTTGGGTGATATAGAAATATATACCTCCCCTAGGTGATCTTTTGAGTATTCTCACAATAATTTAATGCTTTGGTTAAGTTTTATCTGCATATAGATTTGGGGATAACTTAATCAATAGGGTCGATATCACTCGAAAGAGGTTATTGACTAAAATTGAAGAATCGGGTCTAATCATTTATTTTGGTAATTTGCATGTACGTTATTGAATTGATGTTAATGAAATAAAGGTTAAGTGAAATCATAAATTTCAACCGCTTTTCAAATCAAAGATGCAGCTACGTCTTTTTAGTTTGTTAGTTTAGTTTTATAGTTAGTAGTTTATAATTTAATTTCATTATTAATTGTGTGTGTGCGTCTGTCGTTGTTAGAACTAAAATCGATTAGAGTGCGTAATTTCAAAGTAACATTCCTCGTGGGATCGATATTCGGACTCAAAAAGTCCACTATATTACTTGTTCACGATCCGTGCGCTTGCGGTACACTTTTCAACGAACAGTCAACTCAAAGGGTTCACCCAGTGCGCACCCGAAAGGTAGCGGCTGAGGATTTTCCCGTAAAAAAAATGAAAAATGAAAAAGAAGTTTAGCAGTTTTTCCTTGCTGATAATGACGAGAGCTTAAGAATGTTGCATTATTGTCCAAGTGAAGTTGAGTACAATCAAACTCAGTTGATAGTAAATAATTATCTTTTCACTCTTAGATATATCATAGAATTGGTTCGCATAAAAAAAATTACTGTATATTCAAGAGTAATATTCCTCCTCCATAGCGATCACTAGTTCCCTCGTGGATTTAAGTCAATTAAGACACTCGATCTCGACGTCAGTGGGTCGGCTTCGAGGTTACCTTGGCTTCTCATTGGTTTCTCTAAGAGTTTAATTTTTTTCTTGCTCTCTCTTAACGTATGTAAGGTATCTGTTGACCTTGATTTTCGGCTGGGCAGCGTGATCATCAGATTTAGGCTCAACTTTCGTTCACATGTTGAGTTCTTGTACACTTGGACAAATGGTTGGTGCATGCGGCCTTCTCCAACTATGGGGGAAGTGGCTGTAGGCATTCTGACTATTAATGGACAAGAGCCATGAAAACGTGTACGATAATCGTGTTGAAAAATTATGAAGCAAAATTTTGCATTAATGAATGATACCAATTGTGAGTTTTCACATGGAAGAGGAAAGGTAGTTATCGTTTAATAGGATGACAAATGCCTTATAACGGCTAATGTGTCAACCTTATAGGCGTCACCTCTGCTATCATATGTTGAGGTGGCATTAAATGATTCTGAAAGGTAGTCACCTTATGGTCTAGGTCTGACATCTAAAATGTAGACTGAAAAATTGATTGCAAAGAGTCTGTTACAAAGATTTCAAGTCAATCAGCCGTATGGAAGATGCATTGTGGCATGAAGGCTCATCACTTCAGCAACATGCGGCAGCAAATCGTGGTGACTCGCTGACTTGCCTCAGTCATGGAGGTTCCCACTCTACATGTCTCTTCGGCTGGGATGCTTAGCTCACTTCGGCTTCCTTTGTTGATGGCCTCAATTAGGTCAAGTAAATAAAATGATGTGGAAAGCGGGCCTTAGGTGGCTTTCACATGGCCCATAATAATATCCTCCGCGAGAGTTGTACATCCAGGGGGAGCTTACACCGATCCTATTCATCCTGGATTTTTTATTCTATTGAATAGTATAGAAGGTTTTATATAGTAGGTGGTGACAAGACTATTAGTATCAAAAGATATATACTAACATTCAGTTTGTTTCAACTTTAAACAATATAAAAATTCAGAATTTGTTCGATGATAGGAATACAACCACTCTGCTAAAATTCATTCATTAAAATTCACTATGTTATATAATACAAGAAATATTTTTTATGATAGAACACAGTACTGAAGTACAATTTGTCAGCAAAACAAGTAAAAAAAACATAACATTAAAGAGAACCATAAATATTCTAATGATATCAGTATTCAGTTTTCCCCCCTTATTGAACATGATTGGAGAGTATAATTAATTTCTTTTCTTCACGTTGTCAAGCACCATCCAGTCCACTTTGTCAAATGTAGTACGATCGATTTAGGCATCTGGATTGGCCTGAAGGTAGGCCTCGATAACCTTGAACATTGCTATGGTTTTCTCTTTGCCTGCCTTAATTTTCTCCTCAGTGATCTGAACATCACCCATGGTGTTGTAAATGCTTCTGTTCTTACAAATACATCCTCCATCAGCAGTGGCTACAATTTCGATATGATAAGTGATTGATTCAAAAATTCCCATGAGAACATCCCCTTCAACAATGCTGTAAGTATGTTTGAAATTTTCTTTGTCAAGAGCATCCACACGGTGCTTCACGCTCTTAAACTGGCTGCCTTTGCCAAAATTAACGAGCTTTATGGTTCCAACACCTCCATCTCCCTCGAGGATTTTGACACTTTCGATAACCTGAGGCATGATCATGGGCATGAGGTTGTCCGAGTCGAGGACAACAGCCTCAAACATTCTAGCTGCAGGGACTGAGGAAGTTAACTCAATGTCACAATTTATGACACCCATGATGTTTTTTCTAAGTAGCACGGCTTGCTTATAGATATTTATAGTGATTTTCTGACATAGTTTGGTATATGCGCATGCAAGTGAATTCTTTGGTTAATTAATGTCACTCTTGGAATTTATGAAAGTTGCCCAGAATTGATGACTCGGTCAAATTTGTATGTGTACTGATGAAAGATTGCGATTCTCTTTAGCGTGAGAAACATGTGATAAATTGAATATAGACAAGTCTTTAGTATTCTAGATTTTCCTGAACTTGTATTCTAATTTTAATTTTTTTTTTCTCTGAAGTTCTTTAGGTTATCTCTGAAACTGTAGAATTTACTTATATACTAGGCCAAACATCCTCAGAACATAAGCTGCAATGTAAACTGCGATCATGTTACGGTCTTTGCTGGATCCAATAGATTCGTGTGATGATTCTTGGATTCGTGCGACTACAGTAGTATCTGGCGCTGCTACTCTCTCACGACCCACGTGCAGTAGCATCGCGCACTACTCTTGTCACATCGTGGTGCCAGCTTACCCATGTGCACAGTGCAATAGCGCTAGGTATGAGCCTACCTCCGTTTCCTGGTCTTGTGCCTTTTAGAACCTTGTTTTTTAATGGACCACAGAGAATTCAACAAGGTCACCAACAAGAACAAATACCCTCTTTGGATAACTCAATTGATCAGTTGCGAAGAGAATTTGAATTCGATCACGCTACCTTCAACTAAAGATAAATCTCAGATGAACACAAGATGACATTTAGTACTAGATATGGACATTATGAATTCTTCGTGGTCCATTAGTTTAACTAATGAACCGGCAGCTTTCATGGACCTTATGAATTTGTCTTTAAGGAATTTCTTGACAAGTTTGTCATATCTATGCCAAAAAAAATAGAAGTACATAGGGAGCATTTGAGTATAGTTCTGCGAATTTTGGAAGAAAAACTACTATATGCAAAATTAAGGAAATATGAATTCAAGTTAGATTTCTCATTCTTAGGGGATCTTTGTTATAATTATCATAGATCCTTGAAGTGATAATGAAGTGCCAAAGACTAGCTAGTTGATGAGAAACTCAAAGTTTTCTTGGTTTAGCTGGCTATTATCCTCATATGTATAAAGAGATTCAACATCTCATGATACTCCTTTGTCTATTGTTCCACTAATTAATTTCAAGACCAATTACTAGTGTCAGAGGATAATTCATTTGTTCCTTAACGTAATCTTTACTTCAAAAATATATATTAATATTAAAGGGTTAAGGAAGAGAGAGAGAGAAAAAAAAAAAAAAAAAAAAAATCTCTTCGTAAGATTAGTTTTTTAACATCTCATATGAGAATAACTTTGATTTATTAATTTTTATTATGAAAACCAGATTATGCAATGCAACTATTGTTCATAAATTAAAGAATGTTAAACAGAAGAGAGAGAAAATGGTAATTGATGTCTATCATGCTAATTTAAGGATAAAATGGTATTTATATTGATTTGTTCATTATGTCTACTCAAGTTCGGCGGTAAAAATATTTAAATGGCCATTAAACTTTGCTCAATGTTTTTCATTGGTCATCCGACCTTAAATTTTTTTTAGATGATCATCAAACTTATCAGATTATTATATCATTGACCATTAAACTTTAAATTTTTTTGAATAGTAACCAAACTTATCAATTCTTTATTCCATCCATCACTCAATAAACCGAGTTAGAAATTTCTAGGGGCTTGTTGATGTGGCAAAAGGAAACACTGACATGGCACATTATTATCATTAGTTGACAAATTAGCAAAAAGTAGCTTATAAAAAATGTGACTAACGAGAAAAGCAATAAAAGATAATATTAAATCAAAAATACAAATAAACAAAAGAAAACAAGAAAAAGTTAAAATTCACTCCCATTTTTTATAAGCACTTTCAATAGATAGAAGTTTGTTTTTTTGTTGATATATCAACTAGTGACAATAATGTGTAATGTTAGTGTTTTTGTTTGCTATGTTAGTGAGTCCATTGAATTTTCTAACATTGAGTTATTGAGTGATGCATAAGATAATAATATGATAAGTGTGGTGATCATCTTAAAAACTTATAAAGTTTAATGGCCAATAAGATAAAAAAAAAATTATAAGTTCAATGACCATTCGAAATTGTTTTAAAATTTAATAGCTAATGAAAAACATTATGCAAAGTTCAATGACCATTTGAATTTTTAACCTCAAGTTCGGCACATTATATATATATATATATATATATATATATATATATATATATATATATATTAATATTATATCGCTTTACCTTAAAAGACTCTATCCTAAAAGTACTATTCATTGTTGAGTACCTCTTTTTAACACTTGAGTAGCACTGTTCATAGTCAATAATTTCCTCTCTAATATCATTGTACAATTAAACGGGTTTCTCTACTATTCACAAACTGGTTTTGCACTATTCATGGGTGAATAACCATCTGAATAATTTTTTGGAAGAAAAGTCCAATATGACGGCATGTTTTTCCCCTTTCTTTTTCTATACTGTAAATACTTTATCTTGGTCAGTTAAGTTTAATTTTGAACATAGGTTGGGAATTAAAAATCGCATTACCTTAAAAATAGCAAAAACTCAATAATCATACCAAAAAAACAAAGAAGTGGAATAAGCGAAATATTACCATAAAAAGAAAAAAATAACTTAAATTGATGATTTGAAAGGAAAAATAACGAATTTTGGCCTCGAAAAAGACTTTCACCATTGAAGCTTGGTGGCCGCGACGTGCGAACTGAAAAGAGCTTTTTGAATTGGGGTCATAAGCGTGATTTTAATAATCGTAGTCAAAGTTATGGTCAAAATACTAAAATATTTTGCATAATTATTTATTAAATCAATTTTTAAAATTTGGTCAAAATATGAAAAGCTAATAATAATTGTAAAAAAAAAAAAAAACACAAAGGGCACGTTTTAAAAATAAATAAATTTAGGAATCCATGGTATGGAAAGAACTCTCCAGACCACGGAGAGTTACTCTCCATATCACGGAGAGTAAACTCCATGATCCATACTATGGAGAGGCTCTCCATATCTCCGTGGTTTTGAGAGAATTTTTTTTTCTTGCAGCTAAGTCCTCAGGATATTTGCACATCTAATCCTTCAATTTTCATCTTGTAATTTTTAGTCATCATTCCTAAAAAATTGCAACCCTATGTCCTTTAACTTTTGGCGCTTTTTGACTTCGGTCCCCAAAGTCATCATTTTAGGCACTTTTGGTCATTTCTTTATCCATTTTGAGATTATGTCTTGGATCACCTACAAAATAGAAATAACTAATTTAAGTAGTAAAATACTAACAAAATATATTGTATGTGTTCCAATTTAACAACAAAAATATAAAATTGTACACATAGAAACAAAAGAAAAAAAAGAAATTTCATACATGATACGCAAAGGAAATATTATATTCAATATGAATAGTTTATTATGTAGTGGGATATTTAAAAATAAAAAATTCACGTTTCGACCTTTTCAACTAAAAATATCTCCTATGACTACTTTAAAACAAAAAAATTATGTAGTGGGATATCACTGTTCACAAATATCTACAATATAAAATATCCAGACTCTTTTACTGTCATTTGCTCTCGTGTTCAACTTGATTTCAGCTCTCTCTCTCTCTCTCACACACACACACACAGTTGATTTTCATGTATGTTTTCTTCATATATTCATGATGTTTGCTTTAGGTATGTATTTCTGTGCATTTGGTGCTCAATTGCCTCTGATTCATGGCTTCTTATGTGGTTTGGGGTTTTAGTGAGCTTTATTTTATGTTTATAAATAATTGGGTGTTTTGTTTTGTAATTTCTCATGTACCTTTGCACTTGCATTTTTCAGACTAGAGGGTGTTTCGTATACAGGTGAAGCGGAAAATTCTTCAAGAGATAGTAGATTGAAAAAAAAATTGTGATCTTTTGGATCAATGGGTGGTTATAAATCTGAAGAAAATTGCTTCAATTTGAAGATCCTGGTGGGATTTATTTTGGTTTGTGCAATTCGATTTTTCCCATGAAGCTACCGATTCTAATGATGGTAAGTCCAAATGAAGAAAAGCTATTTCTGTTGTTCATTATATGTTAGTTATGTCTTCATTTTTTTGACTTGGTAAATAATTTGTACGTTTTGTATGTATTTTTGTGCCAATCAATTTGGGAGAGTTTATAGTTTTTTTCATTCTTCAAGTTCGTTTCATGTGTTTGATTTTATTTCTTCTCATCCTATAATAATTAGATCGTTGAGAACATCAATCTGTCTTTATTTGAAATTCACGTCTAACCATTTGCTTGACATTCGTTTAATTTCATATATCATATTTGGTTTTTGTTCTGCAGGATGAATTGTAAGGGTTCAAGTACACAAATATTCTACTGACAACGTGCAAGTAGGACAAGTTGGCTCGACAAGTTTTCCTTCTCTACTTTGCAATTACAATTATATGACTTGTTTTATTTGTTCTGTTTTAGATTTTATCAAATAGTCAGAGTTACTTTTTGGTTCTATGTATACCCAAGTTCTTGAAACTATGTTCTATATGTCTAACGCCATTTAGGAAATTTTACTATTTTAGTAAAATCAACACGGGTTCCAATAATTGACATGTAAATATTTAACTTTCAGCTTTATGTCAATTGTTATTTTCCAATCCTCCCCGCTTTGAATATTTAAACTTCCACATAAGTGGCAACCTTTACGGTTATATGGTTGTGTCGTTATCGTTTAAATGTTAGCTCTTGTATTTTTCCCATCTTCCAGATTACATAGGTAGTTTGTACCGTTCAATCATTCTTTGGCTTGTTCTGGTAATGGGGGTAGATTTCGCAGAGTCAAGGCATGGAACAAGTGTTGAGATGAGGGACCAAGAAGATCCACCTGTGAGGGAGAGGTAGGGTGGTGGATATGATGATATGCAAGAAAATGTATCTGATAAACCAAGAGAGTCGAGCAAGTACCGAAGCAAAGATAAGAGCAAGAGCAGTGGTCCAAAAGAGGATAAAGAGCATAGGAGTAGAGATCGTCTAAAGTCAAAGAGTGATATAATTATTAAGGAAACAGAGAAAGAAAACAAAGATTTAGAGAACGTGCGAGTATCCTGTGGGGATAAGAGGAACGAAGACAGAGATGAGCGGGGAAAGGACAAGATATGGGACAAGGTACAAAAGAAGGATGCTGCTCGTGACAAGCATAGGGACAAAGAGAGAGATAAAGACTGTAAGAACCAGGGAAAGGAGAAGGAGAGGGAGAGGGCGGGGGAGAAATTATTGGAGGACAATGAGAGAGGATGAGATAGAGAGAGGATAAAAGATAAAAGCACAGAAAAGGATAAGGAGAGGGACAAGACGAAAGAGAGAGATAGCAAGAAAATGAAAGAGAAAAGCACAAAGATAGGGAGAGGGATATGGATAGGAAAAATGAACATGAACATGGGTAAAGAAGCAATTGAGAGAAAGAGGGAGAAGGAGAGAATTAGAGAAAAGGAAAAGAAGGCAGACAAAGAAGATAGGGCAAGGAACATGGATAAATGTAGTAGTAAACATAAGGATGCGAGTCATGATCAGGAACAAGGATTTGGAGAAGGATGATAACTTAAGATTAAAAACTAATTATTCTCATGATAAGCATATCACTCAGGAGGGAATTGATTATTTTCATGAGGGCAACTCCGAAGTTCTCAAGACTAAACAAAATGCCGAGACTGAAGCTCCTGGATCTCTCCAACCAGCATCCGAGTTGGAGGACTACATTTTGAAGTGAGTAAATTCCTATTGCTTGATTCTTAGTTTCTTAATATTCAATTCCATCCCTGCCATTTAATATTATATGAATCATTAAAATTTCCATGATTATCTTTATGCGAAAACTTATTTAACTTTCTAAATTGTTAAAAAATATGTTGTATGATCAGTATTTTGGCTACTTTCTGATATAGAACAATAATTTTTCTATCCAAATTAGTAATCCCACTGTAAAAGACTGCATTTAAGCGAATGCTATTTCATTTCCACTTTGACAATTTACTTCTGGTATTGTAAAGATTGTTAACCCAAAGTTAATCAGTTGCATTTTTCAATATGAAAGCATTGAGAGGTTGTTTGGTACCTTTTCTTAGTGGAACATGCTTGCAATCTGAATGGTATCAACCCAAAGTTAATCAATTGCCTTTTTCAATATGAAGGGATTGAAAGGTTGTCTGGTACCTTATCTTAGTAGAACATACTTGCAATCTGAATGGTATCACTCCAATTTTTATCCAAGGGGAATCAAGTTAATCAGAATTAGCTTCCAATTTGTAGATTTATAGGGGAAAATGAATAGATATTTTAACACGATAACATTACCTTAAAAATAACATAGCACGGGCAGAAAACTAGTATTTAAATAAGTTTGTGTACACATTTTCGGTTTTACAAGCTCTTAAACAATCAGTTACTATCTGTCAAACACAAGACTCCATTCTAAAATAGTTATATTTCAGATTATGGCAAACATCCTATATAACCTAAATCCTAACACATACGATATATATGTTTGTCAAATTATGGCATCATGTCTCAATATTAATCTCACATTAATTAGTCACTAATATTTCATATGCTCAATATTCCAAAAATAATTGAGTTATATCACAAATCACTTAGTTTTCAAAATCTACAACTTTCTCCTGAATGATGGCATGATTCTCCATATAAAGTCATTCAATGTGATTATGAGCTAAAGATTATGCTACTTTCAAGAGTTTGCTGTCGATATTTGGTGAGAAAGATTGACCCTTGGTATGATTTACAGGGTATGTTGCTATCTAGAGTTCGATATCGATACTTGGTTAAGATAATAGATCGGTCTTCTTGAAAAATGAAGTTGCAGTATATCTCGTCGAAGTCGAGTTCTCTCAATCACGGAAAAATGGTAGAAATTCTAATAGAGATACAATATGAATTATTTTTCTAATTTTAATACTAATTTTAGGAAAATAATTAGATTTATATAAATTATAGATTTTTTAGGATTTTATATAATTTCTTAGTTGTTTACCTAATTAAAGTAGGTTACTTTGAACTCTATATAAAGAGGATTTATGCATTGTAATCATAGGCGGACCCGGGGGGGTCCCGCAGGGGCAACGGCCACCCCATTTTTTTCAATTTTTTTTTTTTTTTTTAAAATCCCCAATCTATTTAACCCAAACCTCCCTAACCCATTTACCCAACCCATTTAACTCCAAAACCCATTTTAGCTATTATTGATTATTGTTAGTGTCTGCAAATGTGTTTAATCTGCCATAATGTCATTGTTAGGCATTTTGTTAGTGTCTGCAATGACTAAAAAAGAAGCTGACAAATGGTTTTGACTTCTCACTCGACATTCATTTGAGATTAGGGAATGTTTGTGCTACACTGAGATCCAAAAAAATTTTTAGGATCCCCCAACTCTAAGATCCTGGGTCCGCCTATGATTGTAATAGTTAGAGTTGATTATGAATAAGCTCATACTTTCTTCTTCTGAATTCTCTTATAATAGTTAGACTTGATTATGGAATAAATCTTATTTATCTCCTTCTACAAGTCTCATTTGTGTTTGTTGTGATCTGCATGATTTGGGCCATGTACGGGAGTGGTTAGCTTTTATGACCAATTTATGCATGTTACAGATCACACGCATAGAATACCATTCATTGGGTATTTTGGTGTGACTTTTAGGTATATTACGACTTATCAGATTTCAGTTTATATCAGCTTATGCTATAATTAGATGACAGTTCAATTCAGATTCACAACTATCTCAGTATATTTTAGATACTCATTGCTTTACAGTTGCACGATTAGTACAATTAATATGATTGCATGATTGTTACTCGGTACAATTTTTCAAAAAATGTTTATTCGATTATTATAATTGATTAAAGTTACTAGGAAAATCAAGATTATCGTACATATGTATAAGAAAGAAAGTATACTTACATACGAACTCTAGATTCTCTGAGTTATAAGCTCATATTTTTAGCATTTTCTTATTAAAAAGTAGGGCTAGATAAAACTCTTGAATCGAATTGAGAGGTTTGGTTTGATTCTTCTTAAATTAAATACTCAAACGGGTATTAGAATGTAGAATCGACTGGTTTGGTTCGATTCTAGATTTTAGACCAAAAATCAAATAATCATATCTCCCTATTTTTTCTATATTAAATAAGACAAATTTTTTTTTTTTTTTTCTAAATAAGTTTGCTTACTAACTAATGAGGTGGATCACCAATGTTTTAGTGTTATTATTTACTTTTTGGTAATTTATATACATTGGTGTATGGATCTTATTAGACAATTTGTTATTTGTTTATTTTTAAATTGGACTACGTTATTTTATAAGAGTTAATGTAGTGTTGTTGTAAGAGTTAAGATTGAATATGACATTGATTAGATTAATGTAGTGTTATTGTAAATTGTTAAAAAAAATTAATTATGATACAAATCGAATGGAACCGAAGGTTCGGTTCGGTTCGATTTCATAATTTAATTTAGATCTGATGGTTCCACTTACTAAATATCCAAAAATTCTGATTTGGTTCGATTTTTTTTAGAACTGAATCGAATCGGACCATGTTCAATCCTAGGTGAAAGTAGTTAGATTTTGAGTTGCTTTTTGGAGAACCTTTAGTTTCAAAGCTAGAGCCACATGACCCAATAGTTTGTATAACTCAATTCCCTAAAAAAAAAATTAGTTATTAAATATGGGTTAGTTCAGTATATTTTGTATATATCATAACTGTTTAATGTTACTCGACAAATCAAGATTTTCGTAAATATGTATAAGAATGAAAAGTATACTTATTTGCAAACTCTTCACTTACTGACTTATAAACTTATATATTTTCTAGTCTTTTCTTATCATAATGCAGTTGAGATTTTGAACTTCTTTTTGGGAAAACATTAGAGCCACATGACCAATGTTTGAATGCCTAAAAACATTCAAATTACAAACATAAATTTCAAATTACTAGGATTAACCTACATTTCGAAGTTTGATGTCTAAAAATAGATTATAAAACCAGTGAATTACACAAACCTGACAATTACATAAGCGGTTCAATTTTACAGAGCTCCTCCATTTCGTTTTCCACTCATTTTTCCCTGCGAAAAGTAAATTTGATAGAGATTCACGTCATTTTCGTCGGTTATTTTAGCAACATGCTTCAACAAATCTGACAACTCATGAATTTTTGATGTAGCACTTGATTGACCCTCAAATTGACAATATTCATTTTTGTCAAGCCACTTGAAATGACTGCAATCATTAGTACAACAGAAGAATAGTCGTCTCAAGTTTTCAGTCCTCTTTTTAACCTTCATACATTTCTCAATTTCATTGTCGCATACTGGGCATGGTTTCTTCACTAAGAAATCCAACAAGTAGTGGCTTAACTTCCTGCAACCATGACAAATCTCCTTGTTCTTTCCTCCCATTATAATATGCTATTGCAGCCACAAAAATCAGATTTTTTTTCATCTACTCTTCAAGAAGTAATTTATATAACAAAGAGTTATTTGTCAACAAATTTATAACCCACTATATTTCCATTTGTGTAATTTTCAAAATAAAAAAATCGAGTATGTATTCTTACCTGATTCGGGACACCGCCATTTACCTAGAAGAATTCAGTGGATTTTCGGAACACATAAGACTTCCCATGAGATTTGGGAGTAATGGATTTCAAGATCTAAGGGTTTGACAGATATTGGAGAAGATGGTTCTTGAGGTGAACTTAGAGTTCTTGAGTTAAGCTATCTGGGAGCAGCTCAAATTTGGGAGGAGAGGTAACTGTCTTGGTGAATAGGGGGTTAACTCGTGAGTGAAAGGTGTGAATTTAAAGCTTAAGCCAAAGGCGTGTTTATTATGTGGACGTGGTCGACGATTTGGCAAAACATTTAACACTCGTAAGGATTTAACCGGCAAGCTAGACTTTCTGTCCGTCACATCAACACGTCAATTAACATATTTGAGTCGGTGAGTAATAAGCAGTAACAAATTAAAGTTCAGTGGTCAGTGAGATAAATTTGAAAATTCGATGAATAAGCCGTGACATAATCCAAAGTTCAGTGGCTAATGAAATATTTAACTTACTGTTTGGGTAAATTGTAACATGAGTTGGGTTCGCATTGTAGCTTTTGTATATAATTGTTGTGTGTAGTTTTAGAGGGGCAGGTGGTCCCCAACTTGTATTATAGAGTCGTGCTTGGGAATTCTATTGTATTTCGATTTGGTTAGTCCAATTTATAGGGAAACTCTGTCGAAAATTTTCTAAATTTCTTTTAGTTAAAGAAAAGTCTTATAATCAAATGAAAGTTCAAGTTAGTCTTGGTGATGGGTGCGTGGCATCTAGTTGACATTCATCATCAGTGCACATCACATTTCGGGTGCACTGAAATGATTCTTAGTAGGTCATGTTAACTGATGTCACAACTCACAAGCAATGACACCTACGATATCTTTTCTAAGTAGGGAAGGATATTGAACTGATTAGATGGTTGCATAAGATTGCTATTTATAGTTCCCGTGAGAATTAATTTAGCCCCTATTTGACAACCATTAAAACAATTCTTCTTTTTTTTCTTTCCTCAAATTAACTTTTAGCCACACATTGTCATAATAAACTATTTTGCACATAAACTCAAAAAAATTTCTTACTTTTTAATTATACATACTCCAACCAGGAACATGCTATATATACAAATTTTTTTACAAAATCTCTTACTCACTACACACAATAGGGTAGGGACCACATAGCCGGCATTTTTGAATTCATGTAGGGTCCACAGTTTTTGTGAGAGTGAGTACACCATTTTGTACAAAATGTGAGTACATATATCTTTATCCTTCCAAAAAAATACTATTTCAAAACTTATTTTTTCCCATAAAAAACTCATTTTAATTGTTGTCAAATAGGGTTTAGTATACATATGCATGGGAATTGTTTGGTTAATTTGGTTTGATTCTTGGAAATAATGGAAGTAGCCCAAAATTGTAGACTTGTATTCAAATTCGTACGTGAACTGATGAAAGAATGTCATTCTCTTTATCCTGAGAAACATGGGTGAAATTGAATATATTAAGCATCCAATTATAGACAGAATCATGCTACATGTACAAAATTATTTACAAAATCTTTTACACACTACACACAATAGGGGTGAGGACCACACAGACGAAATTTTTGAATTCACATGGGGTCCGCATTTTTTGTGAGAGGGAGTAATACATTTTGTACAAATGTGTTTGTACATATATCTTTATCCTTATAGACAAGTCTACGCATTCTATATTTCCTTGTAATTCTTTCACTTCTGCTTTTAATTAACTTTTTTTAAAAAGTTCTTTAGGTAAATACAGCAAAAGTATACAGATATTTAATGAAACTGTACAATATTAACACTTCTGAAAATCTAGTTATATACTAGGCCAAACATCCTCAGAACATAAGCTGCAGTAAGTTACCTTTTCTCTTATAAAGAAAGTTTATTCGTTGTTATGTCCATTACATCTTACGAAACATGAAACAAACGGACATTCCAATTAGCGTACCACTAAATAAGGATGTGTCTGGCAACGTGTTTATAAATAAGTACTGTATTTATAAATATGGGTAGATGAGTGATAGAAAAATGGGTAGTCATTGTGGGTCCTACCAAAAGTGTTTTTTGATCGAAGTATTTATAAATACTTAAAAACACTTATCCGGACATATATTAAATATTGTGATATGGAAAAAGGATAATTCATTTATATTAGTATCCCTGATTAGACTTTCAGAATAAGGGATTTAATCTACAACTTTTATATGAAAATATGGCTTCATCCAATCTTAGCCACCATATGAATACAGATTATATATGTATAGCTTGACTATATGTATCTATAAGTAAGTCCCTAAGGGTGGCTAACCAGCCGCCACTACGATAGAGCCTTTACTGTCAGGCACTGCAGGCGACAGTAAACATTTTTTTCCCCTATTTGTGTCCAAAAGTGTCTAGTATAGCCTAAAATTGACCTCCTTCAAATGTCTGTCCAAATTGCCAATTCCCCCGGGCAACGTTATAGCTAGTGATAGTTCTTCCATCACTGGTGGTGACTTGAAACGAGAGACTTTGGCCGTTGAGGTATGAGTTGCTTTGCCAGTTTTGCCCCCAGTTTCTGGACATTTGCTGCCATCCTGTGTTAGAACCCTTGATTGATACAGAATGGACATCCCCCGCACCACCAACATTTGTAACCAATACAAGGTTAAAATAGGAATGCCCGTTTATTGTGAACCTTATTCCTCCCTTCTTTGAGCAGGGCACCCTGTCAAGGTCAACAAATAAAAACAATATCAGTAATGCATATTCAAAAGGTGTAATTATAAGAATCCTAGTCTGTTTTCTTTGTTAGAATTTTCATTAATAGGTAGCTGTAAGACTCAAATTCATGATCTTTATCTTTTATGATATAAAATTTTAAACTATTTTTGTCGTGTTACGCCATGTTTTATGAAACATTTAGACCCCATTTGTTTTCCATTAATCATTCATAAAAATGAAAAATATGATTTTATCAATTACATCCAGCCACCATTTTTGACTTTTCATCTCTTGTGTGGAGCCCATAACGGCTATATTTTTCATTCTTGTTCTACAAATAATGAGAATCAAACCGGGCCTGAATTCTCACTAGAATCTAACTCTAGTCTAGATTGACTTTTGGTCGAGAAAGTTGGATTTATTTTTGTTCAACTTTTTAGACTATGGTATTAGAATACGTTGTTACACGGAATATTATAATGCGATCATTACCTTTGGAAAGAAACCGGGACAATTCCAGCTCGATATTGGGCAATCTGCAAGAAAGCAGGCTCAGCCAAATCAAAGTGCTGGAGGGGAGGATTGCACCATCCACCATTGTCATTAGACAGGCCAGGGTTAGGAGGGCAAAAGTTTGTAGCCGTGACGGTTATGGTCCCTGGGAGGCACCATTGCGCGGCATTGATACACGTCATCTCATAGCACGCGCCGCAGCTCAAGCCATTGTTGAACAGAGCTGTGCTTAGTGCCGCAGTGTTAGTGCCATACCCTTGACTGTACAAGTTGCCATAGCCACAAGCTCCTCCTGCATTAGAATTCAATCAGGAACTCTATCGTTTATTTGATAAGTAGAATTTATAATACTAATGAAGAAAAATAAGCTATTTATTATATATACTGTATCCATGTGTGTTCTAGGATGCCCTTAGGTTATATATCGAGAAGCATTTCACATACCCATCGTGCCCGATGCATCGCCTCCTCCATAGAAAGTTGCGTGACCACTTTGCCATCCTCCAGAATCACCATAGATTCCATGGATGCATAAGAAGAAAAGGAGAGTAACAATGGAGACTACTTGGATAGTCATTAAGAATACAAGAATGTATATGGATGGAGGGAGCGAGGGAGGGAGGGAGGAGGGAGGCTCAAGTGTTGAGGGTTTAGTACAAAAAATGGTTTATCAGGGCTTTATTTATATAGAAAAATATGATCTAGGATTAGGGGATAGAGAGATGAATAATCATGATTTGCAGAATGATATACAGAATTACGATATGGATTGTATTAACTGATTTTTGACCGGCTTCTTTTTTTTCTTCTATGTTTTTTTTCTCTTTCTCTCTCTTTCATATCATCATTTTGTACAACAATCTGTAAATCATAACGTACAAATAGTATATATAGGGCATGTATGTATGGTAGAAAAGGAAAATTCTATTTGTACCTAATTTTTTACCTAATTGTTGACCAAATTGACATGTGGCGGCCCCCAACCCAGGCGACCCCAATGAGGGGGCCGGGGGGGAGGGGGGGGCCCACATGTCAATTCGGTAACCCTTTAAATAAAAAATTAGGTACATGTAGCATAATTCGGTAGAAAATGACTAGTTTGAAAGAACCACAAGTGAATCGAATTTATTTAGGCCACGTACAACTGAAGATGCACATGCAATTGTTCCAACTTGATGTACCAACTGCTAATCTAATATACCCTACAAGCACATGCATTTCTCCACTCTATATTTTTCTTCATTCTCTATTCTATTATTCATTTAATTCTTAGACTTAATGTCAAAGTTTCATAATAGATTGTCACACACGTCTTTCGTAATGCTGTCTAAAACTATCCAATTCATCGTACAAAAATGTGCGTTGGTATTGTAGCTTCTCTACTTATATAGTCACGTTGTTTCAATTCGATTCATATTTACTTGAATTAACCCTACACATTTGACTCAGTTCAGCCGACGTTGTTTCATTTAACTCAACTTTATAGTTGATGATAAATTAAAATCCTTGTTACTGAAAAATAGAGTGTTAGCCTAAAATACTAATTGATTGTACGATAGAGTTGTGAGCTGCGATATGCTCTTCGTATCATTGCATTCATGTGTTAGACTACAGTAATGGATCTTTCTAGAATATTTCATTTATAATGATTGGACAAATATATCGATAACCACAATTTCTTAATGCTAATTTATACATAATCACACAATTTGTCGATAACGTTCACACTATTATACCTAGAAAAGAATGCCTCCGACAAATTTGTGATTATGCCTAAATCAATAGTTAAAGTTTATCGAGATAAAAATAAACAAGAATGCAATTTTTTATTCTTATCGATCTATTAACAACTAGAGGATTTAAAAGTGTTGCGTGCAAGTACGATTTCATAATCATTGATACGATTAATAAAATATCGAATTAGTTATCTTAACCAACATTAGTTTGACTATTTATTATATAGGTAGAAAAAAAATTAATATTAGTTGAAAATAATGAGAGGATTTGATTAAGGACCTACCATGTTAGGTGAACATGCTAGACCCGGAAATTATGTGAGCATGTTTCATTTATAATAATTATTAGGCTTAAATACCATAAAACCATCAATTGGTCCATTTTAAATATATAAATGATAGAATTGACTATTAGAATACAATAATATAATTAACAAAGCTAACCTTCGTAGTTTGTAGATAGAGGTTTTGGAGTCGAACCTTTAACTAACACTATATGCCTCTATTTGATTCTCATTTTTCCCAAAATTCATTTTTCTTTTTCTTCTTTTCAATTACACATTCTTCAATAAAATAATATTATACGCAAATCCAAAACTTTTCCTTAAATTTTAACCATACATTCTTCATCAATCAACTATTCAAAATGCATTCTTTCCCCCCAAAATGGGAATCAAACAGGGTTTTATGTTGATTTCTTAGTCTTTAAAAAGGTTTATAAAGTTGGTAGTGTATATATTATAAATTTACAATGCTTGGCAATAATCTTCCATTTTTGTCTCTTGTATATGAGAGTCGTATGGAAGTGAGAATTGGCATTTACTTGGTTTTCATGGGATTGGCACAACTCGCTTCCATCGAGTTGGGCCAGGTCACATACTACTCAATTATACTCGTGTTTTCATTTGATCTCACAATTTTTAGTATAGCCTACAATCTTGAGTTGAGATAAATACTATTATGACCTGAAATAGCATCCACAAAAGGCATATGGATTTTATCTAAATGTTGTTGGTTTGGGACCAATAGAAGTGTTTTTCAGGAGGGGTTGTCTAATAGTTCCACTTGATATCAAGACTAAGTCGACCTGCAACATGGAATGGACCCTATGTGCATTTGGATAGGTCATTTATTGGTCCCTTATGAATTAACAAGGATGTTATTTTTGGTGTCCAAATACTTGCATGGTGTGAAAATTGTCTTTCTGAAAATTTAATGTTGTCTGAGGTTGGAGAAAGAGATGCATCGTTTTCTGAGTAAATTATAGAAATAGCTTGTGAGATGTCTGAACATTGGAGACACTTCATGTCCTTTTAAATACTTCCTCTGTCCAAAAAAGATAACCTTTTTTTTTTTCAAATTATAGATCACTTTTCTCGTCGAGAGTATAATTAATAGCTTAATTTTCTAATATATCCTTATTTAATGTGTCTTCTTATCAACAAATGTGAACTACCATTATTCAATGTAGGAGTATATTAGAAAAATGTAAGTAAAATTTATAGTTTCAACATATATTAATTAAGTTATCTGAATCTGTGTGAACATGCAAATAAGCATATTTTGAGTAATACTATTTAATATCATTGTGGTTATAACCTTAGTCTGTTTGTCGTTAATGTGAATTAAATTACTTATTTTATCTAACCTATCATTTAATATTACATTAACGTCATATAGATTGGGGGTTATAATCTCATTAGAGCTAAATATCATTATTCATTTTTATGGGACAGAGGAAGTATTACAAAAATCATAAACCGAATATATATACATATCCCATATTACCCTTATCTTTTTACTAGATTTGAGAACAATCACTTTACCTTATTTTTCTTTTGGTTTGATTTTGATTTAAATAATAAAATTGTCTTTTAGCTTGAAGAAAGTTCATTTTTCCTTTTTGCACAAATGGTTACAACTTACAACTCACCAATGTTTTACAAATTAAGATTTTTATTTAAAGAAAAAAAACCAACAAAATCAATAAAGAAAAGTCAACTAGAAAAAGGAAAAGATAACCATTATTCAATGCTAAAATTATTGTGTCTTGTTTCTAATGATAAGAGGAATTTAATTTTTATATTTAAAATATCATAAATGTACATATGAATATAAAATGAATAAAATTAAAGAACAGAAAATATTGCACTTCGTAGATTGCAAGAGAACTAAATTGATTAATTTATAAAATATTTCTTTGTAGAGACAAGAAAAATACTAAACGAGGCATATAGTTTCAAACTTTCAATATATTTTAATATTAATCTTAAGGATAATTATATTTACACCACAATTTTAATAATATTTATTTGCACATTTATTATTTATTTGTTGCTCATCTGAAAATGTGATGGACAAATAATCATTTTATGCCCTTTTAACAGATTTTTTGAAAGGAAATTGACGTTGAGGACAACGTATGCAATGAATGGAAGGTTTGACATAAAAATATGATGAAGAAAAAGCACGGAGACATAAATATGATAATAAATAAAAATTAGGTATATTTATTGAAATTAAAATTTAGTGTAAATGTAATACAAATATAGATGAATGAGTGAAAAATAAAAATTAGGTTTATTCAAACGGGAAATCTATCGTAGGACACAAACGTTAGAGATATTTTTGTAATTTTTCAAAACTCATTGAGTATGGATAATTATTACAAAATGTTACTATCTTTCAATGTTATTGTGTAAAACGTCTTTACCTTTCATTTTTGACATTTTCACCACTATTTTCACCTTTTATTAAGGAAAATGTCACTTTCCCAATATAAAAAATGTAACAAATATACTCTTATATTTAAACTAGTGAGACGCACATGCAATGCACGTGCCACAGTGTAGTTGACTACATAATAGTGTATATATAAAATGCAAAAATATATAATTGTTCACAAAATGGCCTTAGTGATGTTCTGTGAAATGAGAAACATAAAATATAGACCTAACATTTGTACTTTCATCCCTCTCATGAATGCATTTACAAAAAATCACTTGTAGAAACGAAAGGAACATCCAAAATGAACCCAAAGGCAAAAAAAAAAAAAACACTTAATTATAAACATAAACAACAAGTTAAATTCAAAAATCTGTGTATCAAATTGCTCATTTTATCATCTTTACATGTATGCTTGATCATATTGTTTTGGTCATACACGAACAATTTACCTTGGAAGTGCATGCCGATGGTGGCATTGATATTGACCATCATGTTGACATTCATCCAATTCTGCACATTTAAGCAAGCAACAAACCAATTACTGATTTGTACGGTATATGAATAAATGAATCAGTGAACAAATTTAATTTTAGACAAGTGAAGATCACATTACTCCAATTTCAACCTGGAAGATACTACGAAGCTATCAATTACTTTACATAACAGTGAATCATGATCCAGTTGTTACCAAACATGGACATAGTAAGAGCTAACCTCAATCTTGTGTGAAAATCCAGCAATTCAATTCAATGTACATGATCATTTTAATAGTGATTTGCTTTCGAATTTAACACAAACAAAAGATGAGGAAAGATTATTGGCAAGAGTACCTCATTTTCTTCTATGTTCTTGCTATCTACCATTTTTAACTACCCTGCATCACAAAAAACTTGAATTGATACATGTACTAAATCTGATACACACATAGATATAGTCGAGAAGCATAAGTAGAGCTAACACAAGCAAATACAATAAGATTCTTCTGCTCAAATGGGAGAAATCCAAACCAAGACTTAAGAGAATACAACCATTACCTTGAAGTGTGTGTGTGTGTGTGTATTTCTGCAACAAAGCAATGTTACCATTACATGTCAAGTATGATTACATTTCATTAGAAATTGATGAAGGAGAATCATGGATTATGAATAACATTCAAAATTTAGTGAATTAACACACACAGTTGAAGCAAAAGCTCATGCTAATAGCATGTTGTAATTCCACGAAGATCTAGCAGCATGGTTCCAAAGCGATAAATTACATGACTTTTGAATTCCTAAGCCTTATAGTTAACTAACAATATAAGAACAGTGGATGTGAGTTGTCATTCTCAAAAGAGAAAAATTAAAATAATTAAAATAAAACTGTGACAAATGGCGAACACTCCGCGATAATAAAACAAAGCAGCATAGTTAATGTTAGTATCCATTATAGTACAAAAGACTTTGGTCACATCAACTCGTCTAAAAAATGAAAATGAATATTCATGCAAGCACACATTATACTGCATGCTTTAAAATTATTATTTTTTTTGTTGATGAAAACATTGATAGAATGGAATTGTAACATACTAAGTGAATGGATTACTTGATCTGCACAATCTTTACTGTATTTGTTCTCTTTCATTGGACAACGGCCATCTTAAAAAAGGAAGCTTGGTCCAGATTTTGGACAACATCCTTTTCATCATATCGCTTGCTGAAATCCTGCTCAACATTCGGTGCACAATATCTCCATCGTTTATACACAATGTCTTGCACTGTTTGCTCAAAATAGAAGTATCGGGACATTACCAAGTAATATAATGCGGAGTCAGTCAACTAATTCCTTTCATTTGTTCTTATAATTTCTGCAAGTATTGTAGATGACTCCTGTCATATAATCCAGTGAACTTCCATCAAATCGACTGTCCAGAAGGAAGGAAAAAAGAGAATTTGAGATATAAATACGTGAGGTAGTAATTTAAAGGTCTAATGTCGCCACCGTCTACAATTAGAAAATGCACGAATTGGAAAGTTATCTTTACCCATCAAAACAAGGCATAAATCTATAGGTATAGGCACAGAGAGTGATTTAACAAGGTTGAAATATCTAGAATGAATTCAGTTTTAGCTGTAAAAGCAGTAAAAGAAACATAAATAAAACAGTTACTTGAAACCTTTTACATACTACAGGGTAAAAAAGAAGATGAAAAAAAGCTGGAACCCAACAACATCATCATCGACTGCTTGTATCTTTCGGCCAACCCACAAAAACCAACATCATCGGCTCCACCACTTTTGACCCGTTGATTCAACTTTAGATTTGTAGGAAATCACGCATTTGAAGACAGAACTGTAACATACAACGAAGGATTCTCTGTTAATCAATGATTATTTACTCAAAATCGAAGGGCATGTTGATCTCCTAACCTTCGTTGTGCACTCCCTTTCAACCAAGGACCCAATTGATGCAATCCAACATCGGAAAAAATGTATATTTGAAAAAGAAAAAGCCATTTAAATTACAAAACTGCCAACCTGTACAACATTCACAAGCAGTTCTCACCCTAAACCATGAGAAATATCTCCCACGCTGTCTTTATGAATCCACAACATCAACATGCCAAAGTGAAATAGTAATACAAAAAATTGTTTAACTCACTGGCAATAAAATTAGCATGATAGAAGTTCGTAAAAGGTATCTAGTAGTGAATGATTAAAAAAAAAACACGACTTGAACCCATTTTGAAGTAATTAATGTTGAAAAGCTCTTGAGAATTTTACAAATTAAATTACACCAAGCACAACATCATTTCCTAAAAATAAAGTCAAATCCACAGGCGTAACCTTCATTTGAAACAAAGTACCTCAAGTGGAGAGGTCCACTCACCAGAGAGATAAAATTAAAGATTTTCTAGGTTTCCTTTTTTTGACGGCTCTACCTTTTTTCAATACCAGAGGCAAACCAGAAACAAATTCATTTACAAGAATTACAACAAAGAAGCACAGGAAATTGAGGTCGGCAGAATTATATTGCTTCAGTAACGGAACAAGAGAAATGAAATAAAAAAGAAAAACATTTACCTAGTAATTAAAGAAAAACCCAAAAAAATGTAGCAGGTCAAAATCGACAAACTTGAACAAAAAGAGAAGCTTCAAATAGTTCAATTTACAATACGAACAAGAACACAAAGAAGCTTTACATGTATATGTTTCAATTTCCTCAGGTTTTCTGCAATTTGTTGCTACGGTGGCGACGATTGTCGAGAGAGAAGAGAAGAGAGAACGAGAGCAATTAGGGTTCAGGCAGAGAAAATAGAGAGCATCCAAAATTTGCTGCTGCTATGGTGGCGACGAAGGCAGAGATTCGTTGATTGTCGAGAGAGAACATAGCGAGAGCAATTAGGGTTAGGACAGAGAAAATAGGAAAGTTGCATTTTTGTCATTTGTTCCTCAAACGGCTCACTCGGCTTCAACGGCTACATGGCTCAGAGAAAATCGGCTCGGCTTATGAACAGTACTTTAGGAAGTGACTCTTTTATTTATGTAGGATCAGTAACGGAACAAGAGAAATGAAATGAAAAAGAAAAACATTTACCTAGTAATTAAAGAAAAACCCAAAAAAATGTAGCAGGTCAAAATCGACAAACTTGAACAAAAAGAGAAGCTTCAAATAGTTCAATTTACAATACGAACAAGAACACAAAGAAGCTTTACATGTATATGTTTCAATTTCCTCAGGTTTTCTGCAATTTGTTGCTACGGTGGCGACGATTGTCGAGAGAGAAGAGAAGAGAGAACGAGAGCAATTAGGGTTCAGGCAGAGAAAATAGAGAGCATCCAAAATTTGCTGCTGCTATGGTGGCGACGAAGGCAGAGATTCGTTGATTGTCGAGAGAGAACATAGCGAGAGCAATTAGGGTTAGGACAGAGAAAATAGGAAAGTTGCATTTTTGTCATTTGTTCCTCAAATGGCTCACTCGGCTTCAACGGCTACATGGCTCAGAGAAAATCGGCTCGGCTTATGAACAGTACTTTAGGAAGTGACTCTTTTATTTATGTAGGATAGGATAGGATAGGATAAAGCAAAAAAGAAAGAGAACAAATAAAGAACAAATTAGAATTATACTCCCAAACTTTTTAAAAAAATTGAAAATAAGTCCAAATAAATTATTAAAGGGATAATATAACAAAACGTTCATGCCTTCCATTTTTTAACATTTTCACCATTTTTTTTTTCATTTCATTGCAAAAATTATCATTTTCATCCATCTTCTCAATTAAAAGATGTAAAATGACGAATATACCATCCTATTTAAATAAAACAAAAATAAATATTGTTAGTTTGGGTGATCTAGTATGTTTATGTTCTTATATAGTATTTATAAAACAATCAATGTATATTTAAATGGTACGCTACGCGCATCGCACATTGCAAAAGCTAGTAATGGTAAAAATGTAATAATATTCACATTACTTTTTTGCTAGCTACACGGTATTAAAATCGTAACGAAGGTTTTCAATATTTTGCTGTTATTGCATTTATTTCCTTTACTTTTTTGTCGTATTCTTATTATTAACCTTTAATTAATTAGCACACATTGTCTCTATTGATGATTTCTATTCACATATTCTATTATCATGCTTTGAAATAAGTAGCAATTTTTTTTTTTCCCTAATATGAGTGGCACATAAATCTTTCATGTCCTTTAACAGTTAACTGAATGTTGAGGATAAAATTGCGAAGAACGAGAATTTGAGGACATAAGTACAATAATGAACAAAGATTAGAGCCATCACTGTAATAAAAATATGGTTCAACAAACAAACAAAAAACCTATTATGTGAATATAGTTATCCATAGTAAAATCATATAAATAACAATAGGTCCCCCTAAGAATTAAGTCTAGTCCAAGAGTTTTTCGAATAGAGTAATTCCGAAACATTAGTAGGATTGGACAAAAAAAAAGGGGACAGAGGGTATCATCGTACCATTAGAAAAAAAGATGACAAAATTCATATATTCGTCTTGGAATGATATACAATTCCTATTCCACTTTGTTTATGAACAAAGAAACTACTGGAAATGTTACTATAAATCACAGAGTTAGATCCTCAAGATGAAAACTGGCATTCCCCACTGCGAGTCCTAATTACATTCAAACGCGCTACACTTTAGTTTTTGGAAGAACCCAAGTGCTCTCTTTCACAATGGAAAACAACTCAACATGCAGCAATCCCAAAAAAAAAAAAAAAAAAACTCAGCAAGCTTAACACGTGCAAGTTAAACGAAAAGTGATGTTTCTAGTAGTAGACAAGTTACTAGTGCGAAAGAACAAGAGGCTGCTTGTATGTCAATTTGCAGTAGTTTCAACATATGGAGGTGGTCTGGGCAATCACAAAATAGCATTTTAAGTGGTTCCAAAAGCTTGAAAAAGTAAAGTTCGTGTCACCAATTTATGAAAATTATACAAGGCTGTGTCTTTAATGAAAAAATTAAATTTGACTTGCTCGTGAGAGGGCATGATGAAAACTCTCTACCAGTTTAAAAGTTTAAACTAGGTGGTTCAATAAACCATGGAGAATGGCATCTGGCATACTCAGATGACAATAAACCTGTATACTCGCAATTTGTCGATGAAGATTAAATCTTATACCTATAAATTTAGGTTTCCGTGAATATGGAACTGCAATAAACTAAGCATGTTATAGAGGATGCCAAAAAGTTGAATGGGTTTTTGCTGCAAGGCAAGGTAAGAAATATTCAAAAGAAAATGACATTAAAAATACTGATGTTTTACAACATGAGAGTTTTTGTTAATGTTAATGTTCATGTCTCCTTACACCCTCTGGGACATTATGAATTAGCAGATCGAGTTCCCCCTGGATCAATAAATGACAAAATATACTGTATTCGAGAATCTTCACATGATAAGTGAAACTATCAATACCACAATGATAACTGTCCATCCCAAGCCATGAGATGAATTCCATCACAATATGTGATCTCGAGTTGAAGTAACAACTGCCAATGCCTATTACAATGAATACCGAACCTAACAAATCTAATGAAACCTAAGACCCCAGTTATATGATAAAAAAAATGAGGAATCTATGCGATTCTGGATGTTAAACACGGTCAGTCTATGGACAAACAAATGGGGTTGGTCCGGCTGGGGCAAAATGCACAAATCAGAAAAGACATAAATCAGAACGTACTTGTGCTTTCACTCTCTGAAACAGAAGGGCCTTCTGATTTCACAAGATGAGATCCACGGCTACTGATGTCGAGGCCCTGAAAACGGCCAAGAGGATCCTGCTGGAATGCATTAGAAGTACCCTGTGTATAAGCAGCAGAGAGCATAGGGTGCGGATTAGTTGTCATGCCAGCATGAAGTGGATGAAATTGTGGGATCTCATCACACTGGGAATCATTTGGCCTAGATTGAGGTTGATGAGAAAAGAAAGCGGACTGGTTATATTGAATATACTGCATTGCCAAGTCGTATGCATCTGAAGGGGCTGATATTTCTCCTGTGGCAATTCTGAGTCTTTCTACTTCTTGCTTCAACGCTTCATTCAGCGCTGCATCATATACGTAAAATTGGAATTGATATCAGAAAGGTAAATGTTCCAAATCCATTAATTGATAATTATCAAGTAGAAACTGGAAAATTCTTTTGCAAATCTGTTTTCATTTCTAAATTGCTAGAGCAAACAGGGATTGCATTCCTTCTTGTCGATGTGGTTAATACGGTCTGATACTATAATATCTCTTGAGAGTAATATAAAGACTAATTTTTAGAAAGATGTGGGGATTTTTCTTCACAGCATCCAAATTTTTGAGATGGGGGATCAAAATCAATCGTTCAATTAAACCAATTTCACTTACCATCACATAACTGAGCTTGTTGCTCCATGGCCTGCAGCCGAAGATGAAGCTCTGTGTTCTCATTACTCAGACCTGTTGTATCTCTCTGCAAAGGAAAGCGGCGTTTAAAATAAGAAAGCATTGTTAAAGGAAACAAATCTAAAAGGAAAACAACTTCCAACTTTTCTATGGCAAGGATATGCCAGGGAACATACAATAGAATTGTCATACACTGAGAAAGGCTTGGTATTTTTCGAATGGCAAAGCTTTTAGAAATTATAAGCTGGTGGGTCCTATGAAACGTGGTCAAAAAGTGGATAAGTCATGGCAATGAACTGTGTGGTTAAAAATGAAGTTTGACAGCTTTTAATCTACAAAAAACTTTGTCAAACCGTTACCAAACATCTTTAAGTCGGCTACATGAATCCTTTTTGGCCACTCCATTCATTTCAGAATTTGGAAGAAATTATGGTGTGCAATTCTTCTTTCAGTGAAGATCCTCCTTCCCTTATCTTTATAGTTCTCTAGTTAAACATAACAAATTTATAGGGTAGAAGATACTTTGGGCTCAAGGAGTTTCTTCTTATATTTCTTTTCTTTCTTTTTAAACAACCAATCCTCTGTTTTGGTTTTCATTGAATCTTTTTTATCAACTTCGAAAACAAACCAGAATTCCATCTTGACATGACAACCTGTTGCAACTCTTTTGCTGATTCATTAATGACATGTAGTTGTTGAGCATCTAGATTTGCACCTAGTGCAAACCTTTTGAAAGAAAAACAAGTGCATTGTGCATAAATTTGCACCCAAGTGGAAGGACTGATTTTCTGAGGCGGCAGGACATGAGACAGGACTGTGATCAAGGGAGTACAGGAGGGTCGTTTAACCCTTAGACTAAAACAATAAATTGCTTTGTTCCTACATGACTTGAATATGGATCTAACTCAAATATCAGAATTTGCAATACCATTTCCATCTGATGCACAATAACTCAAGAAAATGTTCTCTGAATAAATAAAGCACAGAGCTGAAGTCTACAAACTGAAAGACAAGTTCTTGAAGAAATACCTGAAACAGTGTCAATTGAGCAGAAAGAGTGGTTGCTTCAGTTTGAAGAGTCTGGACTTTTCTCTCAAGTTCAGACATATAACGTGCTTTTCTCTCTTTTGACCGAGCAGCAGATTGTCGATTGGCCAAGATCCTATATATTAACTTAGAAACATAAATTTATTAAAGAAAGGGAAAACCCAAACTTGTGTACAGTCAACTAATTACATAAATATCTTCTAGTCCAACTTTGAGCATGCTAAAACAACAAATAGGAACACAAATGTGTTTTCTTCCATATGCTCAACTCTTCTCAGACATTTTGAGAAAGACTGACCTCGGTCAAAGCCAAACCAAAAGTTTTCATGGTGTAGTAGCATATTGAGTTCACAAACAAATGCAGAAATGAAATATATAGTAGCCAGATATATCCAATCTACCTTTTAGCAGAAATATTATACCTTTTTTGGACATTTAAAAGATAGAGAAAAAAAAAAAGGATCACATAGGAAAAGTTTTAAGTTATCCACAATAAGTTAAGCCTTATTCCAGATAAACTGCAATTTGGCTTGTTTTGTTCGATCCATGCCTCTTCTAAAAATTCCAAGGAAATCAAATTTTTAGGAATAAAATATTTTCAGAAATAGATGAATGTTAGGTGTGGCATTGAAAAGTGTGATCACTTCCTCTTATATACAATATTAGAGTTGAGGGTTTGACTCAGATTTTTGTGTTCAATGATTCGTAAAAGTGACTGCATTCTTGCTCTTGATTAACTATTACTGCAACTATTTGTGTTGATTCTTGCCACGGAAGCTTTTAGATACAATGATTTTGACGATGAAGTAAGGTCCCATTCATGCTTCCATTAAATTGACACATCATTCTTTTATCGAAAAATCTAAAGTAAAAAGGTAAAACCCACCACTCTTTTGAAGAATGTACACTCAAGATAATTGAACATGCAACAATTATCAGTCGACTTGAATTCATAAAGCTCTACACTCCCAAGGAAAGATCCATTTCAAGATCTCTTCAATCCCATAGAGGCATGATCCATATGCGATGAACAACAATTAAATTAACAATATTTTCGACTTTTATTGTTCTTAAGACTGTCCACTTCAAGATCTCTCCAATCCCACAACTAAATGTAAATAAATTCATTAACATCGACATCAAGAATTCAAATCGGGAATAGAATTGTACGTAAAAACACATAAATCAGTATGCAAAACAGATTTGACAAATATAAAAACCTTTTGGCACGTTTAGGATCAAGATTCCATAACTCAGCAAGCTTCTCAGGAGCCATTGCTTTCTTAGCTTCAATACTGCTCTCACCAGAAAGAAGACTCGAATCCATCGAATTACTGTGCCTGTGCCTATGCCTAGCTATACCACCATTTCCACTACTCTTCTCCCCATCGCCGCCGCGTTCCGTCGCTACACCACCACTAGAACCACCAGCATTGTCGAAAACATTTTCTCCCATTCCAGATCCGCCACCAGCATTTAGTTTCTCAATGTCCATGTAGGTAGAAAACAAATCGTCCTCCGATCCCATCTCCTCAAAGCTTCCAGCCGGCCGGTCAAACGTGTCCGACCCTAGATCCAGGTCCTCCGGAAGCCGGAAGTTCATCTCTGAATGTGCCCTCCGGTGGTGGGCTGGCCTCATTGGCCCTGAAAAATGCTTGGAATTTGGATCTTGCATTTTGTTCCCAAAAAACGCTGCACTAATCCGTATATAACAGAACACTCGAACTGTTTTCGTTACAGTAGTTAACTTTTTGTGCAAATACGAAGAGTGAATATCAATGGGAGTAAACTTTCACTTTTCTTGTGTTATTGGAGCGGGTTGACGAGAAAAGTGCGTGCTTTTACTGGGTGAGATTGGATTGAAAGTGTTGTTCCGGTGGACTTCCGTGGGAGTCCATAAGGGTCTAACATTTCACGGTGTTAGGGTGCGTATCGGACAGGGCCATGACAAGGACAAATCAAAGGATGTTTGAATTGAAAGGAAATTCATATGATGTGAGCAAATGGGTGGTGACTCGTGAGATTCTTTTGGTTTGTCAAGCGTTCGACGCACTGTCTCTTAAAAAAATTATCGAAATTTAAGAAAAATAGTACAAAAATGTTTTAGGGCTAGCTAGACATCACGATCCTTTATCTATGTCACTATACTAGTTGATTATCTGTAAAGTAATGATATATAATATCATTGATATTAAAACATTGATTTAAATGACATTAATGTGACATTAAATAAGAAGTGCAAGTAAATGAGTTACTTAATTTCATCTTTAATTAAGTTTATCACATGGCACCACCTAAATTGGTATTATAATATCATTAGTACTAGATAACATTATTATTATCTATATCATTCAAAGGCATTAACTATTGGATGATTTTACGCCATCTTTATATGCTTTTAACTTATTACTAAAACTCTATTTATAGTTTCAATGTTGTCATTACATTTCTCTTTTGAACTTTTTTGCCCTTTAAAATGTCGTGTGTTTACTTAGTGTTAGCGATGGCAATCGAGCCGAGCGACTCGTCAGCTCGGTTGCTCGGCTTGCAAAAAAGAGTCACGAGTGGCTCGGGCTCGTCAAAAAGACGAGCACGAGCCGAGCAGGCCCCCTCGCAGACTTAGCTCGTCATTTGGAGGCTCGTAGGCTCGTCGAAAATGCGAGCCACAAGCCAAGTCGACTCGTGGCTTACAAAAAAAAAAATTGTGGGCTTGTCGAAAATGCGACCCACGAGCTTGTGTGGGTAAGGGCCGAGCCGGTTCGACTTGGCCCATTATCACCGCTACTTTGTGTGTTACGAATGCATTTACAGTGATGGGCAATCATGATTTATAGCCAAAATTGGATGATAGACATGAAATGTGACCAATAGCCAATTTATTTATATGCCTAAGATTTTCTAATACACAATGTTGACGTAGAAATCTAGAGAAAAAGGTAATAGCTTCTTAGAAAATCTTTGTAAGCGCAACATCACCTTAACCGGTAAATAGCCAATCTAGATATTTTTTGTTTTTTGTTTTTGTTTTGGGCATGAGTAAGAATTATCTGAGTAGGAATATATGAATGAATTTACTTTATATTTTGTTTTATATGGTTCGGCGACTACGGCGGTGGCGGAAAGAGGGGTAGGTGGGAGAGAAGGCAATTTTTTATTATTTATTTGAAACTCATTTGCACTTTTTTTTAAAAAAAAAATTAGGATTACAGTTGAAATTAATTCTTTATTTTTTTCTTCTTTTTTGTTTTATTTAAATGTGAGGATATATTCATCATCTCATAGGAATTTATTGAGAAAATAGATGAAAGGGAGTCTTCCACATCTCAAAGTTCATATATATGGGGTTTTTTTCACCAATTTGAAAAAGTGGGAGTATTTGGCAATATGTCCATATGTTGAGGATAGTGCGAAGCCAGATAATTAATGCAACCAATCTCTTATTTTGCAATTTTTTTCTACCTCATGGATGAAGAGTAGGCTAAGCTTGAATTGATGGATATGAATCTTCGTCGGGCAAATTATGGGGACTAGTTTCGTCCGATTCTTTTTCAATATGTTTGGTTTATGGAATTGGCTGGCAATAGATACTGATTATTTTTTTATTTTTTATTTTTAGAAGTAAATTGGGTTCAAGCAATATGGTCATTATAGTTCTTTTAAGGCAAAATTTGGTAATGTAATATGATAATTATATTTATGAATCACGTAGAATGTCACGTAGAACGACTATCGCAGTGAGTGACTATGAATAACTTTACTCATTTAATTATAATAAATATCGTCAACATTTGTTCATTTTGCATTTATGTCCAAACTTTTTTATCTTCAATATCTATTGATTTGCACATTTTTCTTTTATGATAACGTAAAAATACTTTCTCGTATCACTACAATATAAAAGAGGTTAACTTTTGCTAAACACGTGTCACAATTTCCTATCGTCACTCTCCATTTTTTTTCCCAACTTCACTCTCTTTCCTGCACACTTCTTTCCATTTTTCACACGCAATCTCAATTTCTCTCTCTTACACACGCTTTTCTCCTCTCCATTTTCGCATGCAATCAAACGACGTGGTGCAAGGTCTTCCCTTTTGTTTTTAATTCATTTCTTTCACCCATAACAGGAAGATCGCTGAGGATGAAGCCATTTTTTTTTTTTTATAATCCTAGCGCCATTTATGCTCTGAACTTTTTGATCATTACTTTTTTCTTGTGATTTGTCTGAGCTCTTGATCTGCCATTCTCTTGTATTTTTTGGGTGCTGGGTGTTAGGTTTTGCCTAGATTATTTTTTTTTGGCATATTTCCATTCATTTCATTCTTAACTTGTTTCATTTTTCTTCTTCTATTTCTATTAGAAATAAAATGAAATGAAAGCTGTTGTTTGTTATTCATCCAAGTCACTAAAAAAGAGTGTACATATACAACAAAATAAAAGAAAAGAAAATAAAATAAAATAAACCAGTTGTCATAGCTAACTTCTAGCTAGTAAAACTAACTACCTAACTTGCTAACTAACTTCTATACAAAATACATTTTGGTTCTAATACTCTCTCTGAAGATGTGCTATAAATGTCCTTTACACACGTCTTGGATAACAAAGGATTGGAAGCAGACGAAGGTTTGGTAAAAGCATCTGCAAGTTGATGTTGCGATCGAACTAGAAGAAGCTTCATTGTCCCTGCTGTAATCTTGACATGAACAAATGGCAGTCGATTTCAGTATACTTTGTTCGTTCGTGGAAGACAGGGTTGGTTGCAATCTGAATTGCAGCATGATTTATCACAATAAATAATAGTTGGAGATGTTGCATTGACTTGAAAATCCTTCCATAATTGATTGATCCAAATTACCTCACTTATTGTGGCTGCAAGAGCTCTATAGCTTCAGCTAATGAACGAGGAATTGTGGGTTGCCTTTTTTATTTCCACAAGACCATTGAATCACCAACGAAAATGCAGAAACCAGTGGTAAATTTTTGTGTATCGATGCAAGACTCCCAATCCGCAGCAAAGAATGCTCAAAGACTGATGGATGAACCATAAAGTTTTTGTGATGAGAAAAGAAGACTATGTCCAGGACTGCTTTTCAAGTATCATAGGAGGTGATGAACGGCTTTGAGATGTGTCAGTCTTGGTTGAGACATGTACTAACTCAATTTATGCACTGCAAAAGTGATGTCAGGATATGATAGTGTTAAATATATAAGTCTCCTAATTAATCTTCTGTAATGAGAGGCATCTGGTAGTAAATCACCTTCATGAATGTTGAGTGCTATTTTTGGGTCCATATAGATGCTTGCTGGTTTGCAATCTAGATAACCTGCATCCTCAAGAAGCTGCAGTGTATATTGCCTTTGTGAGATAACAATTCCTGATGTATAGCGTATAATCTCAATCACTAAGAAATACTTTAAACATACCAGATCATTGAGCTTGAATTGAGAGTGCAAGAATACTTTTAGTGAAACAATAATCTGAATGTTAGGTCAAGTTATTACAATGTCATCCACGTATACCAGTAGTGCCACAAAACTGTCATCATACCCTTTAGTGATGAGAGAATAGTCTCCCTTAGATTGAGTGAAATCATATTGAATGAGGATATGAGTGAATTTTGAATTCCATTGTCTTGAAGCCTGTTTGATTGTACTAATTTTCCAGGAAAAATGTTTCTCAACGTTTTTCAAGATACAAGCGGTTGATGCACAAAAGTTAGAAAACGTTTTTTCACCATAGTGGTGGGAAAACGTTTTCCAACTTTTTGACAATTTTTTTTTTTTTTTAACAATTTGAACATATTCCAAAGTCAATGGTAAAAAAATTTATTCATTTAATTGACAATTTGCATAAAAAATAAAGCCAAACGAAAAATTTGTCAGATGAAAAATTATACCAATCAAACACCATTAATTACAATTCCCTGTAAAACGTTTTCTAGACAATTCAATTCCCTGTCATTCATTTTCTTTCCACCCGTTTTTCACCCTTGCAATCAAACATGCCCTAACTTTAAATTATATATAAAAAAAATTTTTAAAAAATTATTTAAAAAAATTAAATGAAACTTATTTCAAAAAAGTTACTTAAAAAATAAAATAAAAACGTTGTTTTCTAAAATAGTTTTTTTTTTTTAAAGTAAAGTTTTTATAAAATAATTTTTTTATAATAAGTTTTTATTTTATTATATTTTTAAATTAAATTTTTGTTATTTTTCTAAATTTATTTTATATATAATACAAAATTACAATTTTACCCATTTTAAAATTAGTGAAAATGGTGAAAAGAAGTTGGTTGATCATATTAAAATGTTATATAAAATTGGGTGGTCGTGATAAAAACGTTTTATTAAATTGGATGGTCACGGTGAAATAAAATCAAATTGGGTAATCATTATGACACTAAAAATAAAATTGGATGACTATGATGAAATAAAATTAAATTGGATAATCATGATAACATTAAATATAAAGTTAGGTGGCTATTAGTGGATTTAACCCTATAAAAATGTCCAAACAAATTGGAGGATTGTCGCTTTTTTGTACCTATTGTTTTCCTTCTTCTTTTGAAGTTTATCTTTGTGGTCAATAGAGTAAGCCACTTTATTATGTCTGACAAGGAACATTTGTACATTGATTTATTCTCTACATCAATCTGTCTGTTAGTTTTTATTCTAAAGTTCAAATTTATCTTATAATTTTTTGGAGAAAACTTTATTAGGTGGTACCAAGCATGGGTATTATGTTCAAGAAATATCATATTTATCAAGAATTTCTAATTTGTGATGTTTCTATGTAACTATTTTGTTGCCTGTTTTTATTAATGTACCAACAGTCACACCTACAACTTATTTATATGGGCTTTTGTTACATATTTATTTTTCTTAAGCTTAATTGGTGACGGTGCAGGTGATTGTATTTCTACATTGAACTTCTAAAGGTGCGTTCTCTTTGTTGTTTTCGGGCCATTTTCTATTTTCGATTTTTCAAAATATTGAAAACGTGTTCTCTTTCCCATTTTCGAAAACGGGTTTTTGAAAACGGCTGATTTTTTTTTTGAAGAAAATAGAAAACAATTTTTTTACGTTTTGGCTGTTTTCTTCACAAATCTGTCAAAACTCAAAAAAACACGGGTTGAGAAATATTTTTTCAAAACCACAAAAAGAACGAGTTTTCAACAATCTCAAAATGGACACCCAAAATACAAAATACAAAATGAATTCAAAACTCAAAACACAAAACTGAAACACAAAGAGAACGTCCCCTAAATCATTTGTTTGTAAAGGTGGTTATGCAGCAATGGTTCGTTTGCAATATTCTAGAAAAGCAAAAGGGGAGAAACTAAAAATATTGAGCAGAAAATGCATGGAGAAATCGATGGATGTCACTGGCAGATGCACTAGAGTTATTCGAATCTTCTTCCAAGGCGCCAGTCATAGATGCTTGATTCTACAGTGCCGTGTAGTTTCCTGAAAGTTTTTCAAGGGCAGTAAAATGTTTTTAAGTCGAAGCATTGTGAGGGTCAATATGGCTTTGTATCTCATTATCGCTAATGTGTTATTGCAACATGAAAGTTTTTGTATGATGCATATTATGATGTTATAACTTCAGCATTAACAATTTTATAATGCAACTCTAACATATAAGTAGACTGCCAAACATAAATATAGTTCTATACTTATAAGACAACTTATCCAAACATGTGTATCTTTACTTATTTTACTTATAAGAAATTATTTTTCCAAATAAGCCAACTTAATCTAAAGATAATCCTTTTTTCCCCAAAAATAGATATTTTCTCGTACTAGCCATGTTAACATTTGAACATATCATCCTTGACGACTCAAATAATACTTTAGCTTTCAATAAACGCCTCAATTATCAGGGAAGATAGTCTTATGTTATATTGGTATATTGTTGTATCGACAGTTGCAGTCGTTATGACAAATCCTACATTAGAATAAACATGAAACATATTACAACACATTTAACATTAATTTTAGAGTTCACTTGTCGTGGAAGTTTGCTCCAAAAATCTTCAAAACGGTGTTTTTCTGGACTCAGTTTCATGTTACCTTTTTCTACCAAACAACCAATCCAAACGACTCCAACCCATAACCAATATATTCATCTTGGTTGCTTCTCAGTCTCACCCACAAATGATAAGATAACGGTGATGATTTGTAGCCACAAACGCAAGAAGAAAACCAATGAAATAAACACAAAATGGAGACCAAAGATGAAAGAAGCAATTGTCGGTTTTTTGAAACAATGGCAGGCGGATTTTTCTCTCCACAATGCACACACACCTTTTTCTCTCTCAATAGGGCAGTTGTGTTTTCTCCTTTCACACACAAATCATAGACTAAACGGCTAGGGCAAGGACACCATATATATAGGCTATGTTAGGCTTTAGTTGGACCAATAAAATGTTAAATGAGCCAAGATTCAAAGTCATCCAAGAGGTAAAATATATGAGCCACGAGTAACATTGATTTCTCAAGCTACTTCCAACGGTCTATGTTATTTTCGGGTCGAGTCTTTGGATTTGGTTGTTGGTAATCAATTCACCATTGGTTAAGACCTGTAAAATTATATTTCGACATTTACATCATGGCCCGGGATTTATTAGGTATTAAAATCCAACACCACTTCTTGTTCTTCTTTCTTCCTCTTGGTACTTGATCTAAAATTGAAGTTCATTCATGGATTCTTAAAGAGAAAGAGATCAAGTTGACAATCATAGATTTTGTTCCACACCACCTCTAAAATTAATAGTAATTGTCATTTAAAATTTCTTGGTGTTCCGTCTAAATTCCCTATGGAAACACCCGAGCTATCATAGTAGCTGTTCAAAATGCTACCAGAGACATAGAGTATGAGCTTGAGACAGATCAAGAAAGAAAAATAAGGGAAATTGTGATGGACAATGTTGATTCAGAGCCAATGGTATATTGGTATGTGTCATTGCAAGATTATTCACTAGAATATATTGCTAAGGTAGTATCATTGATTTTGATTATCCTTGTTATCCTGTTAAGCACATACACTATATTCAATATTACCTATTAAGTGGAACTGAGCTGATGGTACACTTCTATTATAAGTTCTCAGGCTTTGTTTTGTTCAAGTTACAAAAAAAAACTGTAGACAAATATAGTCTCCAACATCTGTTCCTCATAATTTTAGAGTTGATCCAAAGTTCAGAGATGATTAGTGTTTCCACTTCAATGCATAATTTCATTAAAAATTCAAATATTTTATATTTTTTTCCATTCAAATTATTAATTTCTCCAATGTGGCGAAGCATGCTGAATAGGTAAACTTTTCCTTTTTTTGTGAAACAGATGTTATTTACAGTCTATTTTGCGATTTCTTGTTATATTATATTTTAATAAATTAAGGCAAATCAGCTTTTCTTTTATCGTCCTTTTTATGTTGCTTACTATGGTAATACTTTCCATTGAGTAGTAATGCATTCATTAATTCCTCTTGGTTAGTGGCAAAAGCTGTGAAGTACTCCCATGAAAAGTTGCGTCGTCTAATTGACTTTTCTTTAGAACATTATAGATGTTTATAATCTTACTATTTACACAAACTATTAAGTTCTGTATACAATAAACCTGTTCTAAAGTTTTATTATTTTAATAATAGACCAAACAAATTAACATAATATAATTTTTCAAAAGATTGATAGCCTGACTTTCTACTATTGCAAAGGATAACAGATGGATAAAGGGAGTGTGTAGGCTGACCTCCTCTCCTTGCTGTCAGTAGTGCAAAGGATAGGAGTGAAGTAGTCTCAATTGAGCTGGCAGTCGCAGTGTGAGGGTTCGATTCCTGCCTTTTACAAGGTTTGGAATTTGGCTTTTTTTGAGCACCAGTATGACAGCTCTTGTACCCTGACTTGCTGGACACATCCTATGATTTGCCTCCTCCACAATGCTCTAGAAATGGATCGGTGGGGGACTGTCAAGATTGGGGTTCAACTTTTTAAAAATCCCCCCATTGAATATGACAAGTACTCTTTCACTCTCTGACTTGGGGGGCTCCATGTTGATGTTTCTCTGGTTCTATTGAATTTTGTTAAGAACCCGTTTGGCCCCCATTAATTTTTATTATAATGGGAGGATAGTATTTTTTTTTTTTTAAAAAGGAAGGTTGTAAAAGAATGAAAGGTTTTCGATTTACGTATAATATTATTTTATTGAAAAATTTGTGGTTGAAAATAGGAAAGAAAAAATTTTAATTTAATTTGATGAGATTTAATGGGGGCCAAACGGGAGCTAAAGTTCATCTTAAGGGAAATTGTCATTATTTTAGCCATGTCTGGTTTTTACAAAATTGTTTACATTCCCCTTTTCCATGTTTCCAATTTCATGTTGTTTTTGATGTCTTGCATGGTTTTAGTTTGAAATTGTAGGTCGAACCTGTTAAATGAGGCTAACTGCTAAGGGTTTTAGAGTATGTATTTTAACTGGTATGTATAATAGCATATGAAGTTGCATTTAACATTTTAAACTATAATTTAGGATTCTACATGGTGCCTATCGACATGAAAAATCATTTTCGAGGCAATAGAGTGTAGATATTGTTATGTTATATATCTTGGTAATTTTTAGTTATTATGGTCATAGTATGAATTAGGGATTGAGCTAGAAAATTATGTTGAGGTGCGTTGAGTCATATTTTGGACTGGGCTAATATAAATCAATTGATTGAATAGTTGACCTAGCCACAAACCCAGACATTTTCGGGATGCCACTAATAACCAACATCCGTCAGTATATATATATGTATGTATGTATGTATGTATATATATATATATATATATATATATATTTCACATATAAAAAGGTTACCCACAAACTTTTGCATGGACAAATGACTGATCCAAGTATAAGTAAATTTCCACTTGTTTGTGAGAAGAACCAAAAGTATACAAAGAAAAATAATGCTAGATGTACACTTTGACATTTGTCCTATGTGGGGGGAATCAGTACATCGGTGGAAAGAGTGGGGGCAAAATCAAAGGTGCAAATGACATTAATTAGAATAATGTAACATATGATGTACACCAAAGTATATCTGTAGCAACTTTGTACAAAAAAAATAGACAAAAATTAGGTCAATTTCAACCAACTTATGAATACGTTTCATAGTTACAAATTAATTTCTCTAAAATTTACACACTTTTTTTAACATTATCAAACTAACGTGCAACATACACTCACCTTACTATTGCTTTAAAATAATTCAAATAAATAACAAATACAAAATATTTGCCTTCGTGTCAATGTTCATTAACAAAATATTCAGTCAAAAGTCATCACCAGAGACAAAATGCAAGGCCAACCTTTAAGCCAAAGTCAACTAGCCAACGACTTAGGGCCTCCAAATGAAAACCATGGTAAAAGCCCAATTAAATTACTATAAATTTAAAAGATGGATTAATTAAAAATTTATTTAACAATAATTTTTTTGGTCGATTCTAACTTAGTTCGATCTAATCCAATTTATTTATTTATTTATTTTTTTGTTGAGTTTAGTATACATGATTAATTACAAGCTATCAAACGAGTTCAATATTATTATGGTAATATGATTTAATTTGGAAAACAATATTACATATCTAGTAGTTTACTTAATGAGTTATAACTTAAATTTGAAATTGTATCAAGTCTTTGTTTAAAATGTAAATATATGATTTATTTAAATATTTAAGTATTTTTACGCTTGTAAATTTTTTTTAGAGGAAATTACACCAGGTGTCACTTTTCTTTTTAGTAAATACAAAAATGTCACCTTTTGAAAGTCAATTCAAAATTGTCACTTTTGGACATTTTTGCTCTTCTAAAATTTTTTAATACCCTACAGGTTTCTATACTTACTGAGGACGGAGGTGACGAGAATCTTACTTACACTTGCAATATCTGAATTGAATTGACTGAAGGGCTTTAGGAAAAAAAAAGAAAAAACAAAACAAAAGAACACGAGTTAAAACGAAAAAACAAAGGGAAGAAACCAATCGTCTCCCTCTCTCACTTGCCCATAAACTCTAAACTCACTCCTTCTCTCATTTGCCCCAAAAATCGCCCGATTTCCCTCTCTCACTTGCCCCAAAAATCCCCCAAAGAAAATATAAGGATAACACGTAGCCAAGGACGCCGCCACGCACGTAAATCCGGTGGTGGAGTGCATCGGACTTCTCTGCCACAACCTCCTCCGCAGGCGACGACCCGTCATCTAGACGGTGGAGACTGCAACTCGCTGACTTGCTCCCAGACCACCAGCGCCTCTCACTGATGTCTCTCTCCTTCCATGACCCAACTTAAATATTTCTATAAGTAGAGACATCGATTGCAATGTCTGTATTGAAATTTTTTTACGAACCTAACCAGTTTGAAATCGTATACTCTTTATGTGTACAAAGCCGAAAATTTCAAACCTAGTAAAGAGTTTTCTATCTAGAAGATCTATGTCTATTGTAGTAGATTTATTCGGGTTCTTTCATTACTTGGTTAGGCGTATTATTGTTAGTGGATTTGATGAAATTTGGTTGTGAACTGATTTGAAAAGCACGAAAGTAGAAAAGATATATGTTTCCTGTCATAATTTTTTTTTACTTATTTTTCACAACACGTGGAAAATTCTTGTCCACATCAAAAAACTTGTTCAATGTGGATAACAAAAAATACTTCTTTCGATCAATTCATTGAACCAAACATATTATAAAGTCGTATTATCATGGCATTAGAAACATACATATTGAAGCCGTTTTGGAAAATCAGGTCCCACTTTGCAAAATTTGAGGTATAGATAGCTCACTTGAAATGGAGGAGTGCAATTAGAGATCGTGTTCATAGCTAGGGAATTGTAGAACTATAGGTAGTATAAGTTGGCTAGGTTTGAGAGGTATTCTTCTGTGATTGTTCCTTCCAAAGAATTCGAAGAGAGGTCCAAATTGATTAGCTTGGGAAGTTTCCACATACCTTTGTCTAGCCTTTTGAATTGATTCCATTGATATGTTAATATCGCAATGATGAGTATGGTCTCAAGTCTGGCTAGGATCCTCCAAGTTTATTCTTAGACAAATCCAAATAATGAATGCGGCCTAATTAGCCTATTTTTATTGAATGTATTACTATTTTATAATTTTATTAGTCTCAAAGTGCATTGTTAGCCATTTCGATATTCATTGTCCACCTTGAAAATAGCAATGTGTCTCAATTGTTATATAAAGATGAAATGGTAGGTCTGTCACACATATAACCTCTGCTCGGATTTCCTTATTTTTATTTTTTACTAAAAAGGTATATTTTATGTTGTTGTAAAGGTGAATAGTACTTGTGAATTTTACCAAGATTGTTTTTATACTTAAAGTTTTTACTTTTTAAAATAACTTCCTAATAAAAAATGAGAATAAAAGCATAGATTATATAAACGGATTTGTTCATAAATAGGTATGTGTGTGATAGGGAGCTTGTCCTTTGAGGATAGAACAATTGAACAAATGGTGGGGATTGTGGTATTGACATTTGAAGAAAGTATGAAAAATATGATTACTTGTATATTTTAGCTGTTAAAGGTTTGTTAGGATATACGAAACGTCGGCAATTTTTCTTCTCTTATTTTTACATGGGCAAAGAGATAATTTCCCTCCAATTGTTATTGATTTGCATTTAATGCCAAACTTTTGATACTCATAGTGGTGTTTGATGTTAAATTTTTATTTCAGGCTCGTGCGTTATGAGTCATGACGGTGTAATTCTGCTAAGTGTTATTCCGCAATTTTCGGCGAACTTCTACTTCCTAGATAAGCAATGGTTTGTCCTAACTTGTTATTGAAGATACTTGAAAGGTTTGAAACCTAGTCGGCTTAAGTAATTTCGGCCTTGTCGGCTCATATGAATGATTATTGTTTGAACAACAATTGCACAGGCGCACATATTTTTTTTATTCAAAACTGTAACTGCGATATGATTGAGATTCTTAAAAAATTATTATTTTTGGTTGCTCCTTGGACATTACTGTAACAATGGTCTATTTACAACAATAAATGTTGAAACTGCTTCGCGATTGGCCTTTTTGGTTTTTTCAACATGCACATTCGCGTTCATATAGGTTTCGATGGGCATTTTCGATACGTGTTGAGCGTGTCACAGTATTATGCAATGTATGCTTGTTAGACATGTCCAATGTAGCATGTATGCAATGCATGCTTCTTAAACATGTAATGGGGTTAGATATTTAGAATCAATTACCTTGCGTTCACAACAAGTGTCATGTGTAATTAACTCGAGATTATAATTATCGTGTGTTCCCTATATTCCACAGATATTTACAAAAAGTTTAGATATCCGTACATTTATATTCTATGCTTGCTTCAATGTGGGACATGAAACCCTTCATTCCTCCGTATAGGCAGAATCGATGCTAACTGCCCGACAGTTAGCCTCTTAAATTCTCGACGTTTTGGGTAAATCTTGACAGATGACATGTCGTCTCTCGACATTTGAACGCTGTCATTCTCGACAAATGGTGCATCCCTTAAATATTTTTCCTTTTTTGAACTCAATCTGGTTGTAACAATTTTTTTTAACAAGTATTCGATGTTTGTATTATTTTATATTCATATTATTATTATTTCGTTACATGTTATTCATTTCGCTTGTTGTATCCGTTCTGACATTATTTATGTCGTCAACCTGTTTTGCAGAAACTATGGAATTTCCTTTTCTCGTTCCCGAGAATGCACGTATGTGCGCCCACATCTCGCAACGGAGCAATCTGAAATACGTGAAAAAAGTACCGGACAACTTTGATGATCACCAACTCGTTGACTTCCGGAACTCCTGCCTCGGCTTCTTAGCCGATGTTCTGGATATCCAGTTCTCAGCCCAACTCATTTAGGCTCTTGTCTTCCACCAGATTCGAACTAGAAAGGAATATGAGTTGTGGTTCAATGTGCAAGGGCACTATACTAGGTTTGGCATGCCAGAGTACGCACTTGTGACAGGTCTTCGATGTGTTAGGATTTTCGTAGGCGAGCAGTTGACTCGAACATTGGAGAAGCATAGACTAAAGGATCGATACTTCAAGTCTTTGGATAAAATTTCATGTGCCCACCTAGAGAAGGCCTTCGTTCGACCGTCGACCCCCCTACCGGATAGATACAAGCTAGGGCTTGTCCTTCTTTTCGAAGAAATTATCAATGCGCCTGACAATAATGTGGGTATTGATCAGGAGACATTCTCCATCGTGGACGACCTGGATCTCTTTTTTTCTTACCCTTGGGGAAGAGTAGGCTATAGGCGTCTTTTGAAGGGCTTCCATAATAAATGAGCTAGGAAATTCGTCGATGCGAGGGCCTTGGATGAAAAGAAAGTGACTTATACATTACACGGCTTCCCGATCGCCATGCAGGTACTTAATTTATTTTCGATTCGCACGTTTTCATATTCCCCAACATATAAATGAATTGAAGGTTGACGAACTGACATGTAATTCCTTGTTGCGATAGATTTGGGCCTGTGAGGCTATGTCGGAACTTAGGCAACGCTTTGCTGAGCGGGTTTATGAACGGTCTCCACGACTGCTATGCTGGTCGTGCGCCAAGCAACCACAACAGCGTACATATGACACGTTCTTCAAGAGCGCACAGGTACTTGAACTCATTCCAAATTTTTGCTATCATTATGTTTACAGTCTTTGTTCTGATTAAATTATTTTTCTATTACATTCTCTGTGACCATCTCTCTGTTTTCGCAGCTTCACGTGCATGACACGCTTCGTCCAACGGCTGCCAAGCTTGCTGAAGCCTATATATCCACGCTCGTGCCGTTTGACGATCGGTCTGTGCCCGTGTTGGACGAGTTGGTCAGGAACAGTGTGGTCCCACAATTCAATGCAGAGCCGCAGCGTGGACGTACTCAACAGTTGGATGCGATTGAGGGCCCCGAACATCAGTTTGGCAAGGACCCCTCCGTTCATGGTACTCCGTCAGTGATGAGGGCTAGGGCAGCAGTTTGCAAGGTGAGATGGCCAGTTCAGAAAGTGGTGATGGTAGCGATCACGGGTCCACTCTGAGAGGACTGACAGCGGTTTTGAGAGTGGGGAGAGATGAGAGGATGCTCACGGACAGATGTCGAGTGCAGTGTCCACTGTTCATGAGCATGTCCCTTCGTCGGGTCGAACAGATCTGGCTGATCAAGGTGCAAGCATAACCAAAGCAGAGCTTGAGGAATTGTTATATGATCATCGTGCGCTGATCGAGATACGACAAATCACCATGAAGCTCAAAATCATGAAGCATGTCACCCATAAGTTCAGCAAGCTCAGGGACTTCATATCCACCCACCTACCCCATCTGGACGGTCGGGAAGTGCAGGTCCAGCCCATTATGGCAACGAGCCAAGTGTGTCAGGCAACGTACTGCAATAAACTTCACCTTATGTCCCTAACTTCACATTCTTCTCGATCCTACCTTTACAGATGCATTTTTCGATATACCAATGCCATTGTGTTTAGTTCGCTAACTTGTCCATGCATTATATTCCAATTATTTGCTAGCCACTGCTGGATGTCCCAACAAAGATCTACCCGGTGGAGACGGCTTACCATCCCCGGCTGACCATGAACATCTACAACTAAGTGTTCACATGGATGTGCCAGGTATGGTTTAGGGATGAATGCTTATCAATAACTTTATTTTGTTGTCATCTCGATTGGTATGTGATTGACAAATTTATTTCGTAACATGGTTTAGGATTCGAAATAGACCACGCTGATCAGGACGTAGAGTTGGACGAGCAATTACATGAAACGATCGGTATGCCTTTCAAGTATTGGATGTAGTACTTAATGTACATTATTTTCCTCACGAATCACATTCTTCACATTTTTTTGTACAAGTATTCGAGAATTTAAAAATTTTTAATATGGTGTATTGGAGACGACGGTGCAGGCACCAGTCCGAGATAGCCCCACGATGATGTAGAATAAATCGTGACGACGTCCAACAACCCAGATATTGACGGTAATCGAACAGATTTTGTAAATTCTTGTGATTGAAGTGTACAAATTCCATGGATACACTACATGTTCTATGCACGTTCACATTCTTAACATGTAGCACATCACAATGAGTTGCTGATTGCGGACACCGTTCCTGGCAAAGATCGGGAAGTTGCTACTACGAAGAGAAGGCGTTCGACACGCATTCGACGTCCTGCAACAACTACACGGACTCCATACACAAGGGGGATGGGAAAGCGTGAGAAGAAATAGGTGAGTTTTCAATTCGCCTATTCACGTGCACCTCATGTCACACATGCTATTATTTTCTTTGATGTCCATATGTAAAATTGTATAGGCGTACATACACTACTGGAAATATAGCTTTAACAAATTCCATTGTTTTTAGCAGGTGGAGAAGGTGGTCATGTATGTCCTGTGGTGGCCGGTTTGCTCAACACGTCTCAAGATTACAAGTTGTGACGAATTTTGTCGAGTATTGCGAAGCAATTAAACTAACGTTGGAACATTCAGGTATATTTTGATTCGTAACATTAGTGTCGAACGTTATTCAATTTTTTAGAGCGTAAAAGCATGTAATTAACTAAATGTCGAAAAATGCATCATACATACCCTTCTACATATAATCTAGAAAGCATATTCAGGAATTTTTCAATCCATTAATGATAGTCATTGAAGCCGAATTGAATTCAATATGGGAAGGTACAACAAAATATTATAAGTACAGATTTTGTAGATTTTAAAATTATTGTCATCCACCCCAAATGTCTATTAACTTAGAGAGGCTGAACAATCACAATATGGTGTCAATCAAGATTCAATTTCCCTGCCGTGAGTTGTGTGTGGCGGTTGGGGGATAAGTGTCAATGAATGTTTCCCTCCACTATAAGTAGCATGTCCTCCCCAACATAAATTACTTACTTTCTTGACATACTTCACATATTAGTTCACAGCATCAACTTTTCTAAGATTTCGATTGTAACAAAACAAGAAGCACAATGAGTATAACTGCTTCGTCAACGGGAAGCAATTCTACGTTCGACCTGAACGAGGATCCCCCGATCCCTGGCTCTTCCCCAATATGTCCCATTATTATCTCTTCCACGATGAAGATGAATGTCTACGTGCTAGGAGAGACATGTCCGTTGTTCCGTTTGCGAACTTGGACGAGGTTGCAAGTGACGAGATAAACTCACCGAGGGCTGTGGTGGACTCATTGGCCGAGTTCGTTGGTCCACCTGAAGATGCATCGGAGGATAAAGACAATTTGGAGGTCGTACCAGGTCCGAAGGTCATATTCATCAGCTTTGATTCGGATATCGAGGCACACGGAGAAAGTTCTAGTGTCGATGACTCATGAAGTCACACATGAATATAATTCAGGGTTGTGGTGTTGTACTGTTCTCTTTTGTCCGGGAAGAAAATGGCGTTAGACCAAAATGCTAAACTAGAACATGTCCTTTTTTTGTATTTTTGAAATGAACCCGACGGACCAAATGTCAAGAATTATAGGACTTGACTGTCGGGCTACGACAGATGAAATGTCGGGGAAATATGTAATATGTTGCATAAGTTGTAGTTTATAAAAATTTCAAATTTCTGCACTTTGTATTAACTCGTTGATAAGCATCAATAGCTTCAATTCTAATGGTAGCCCATCTCAATGTGACGAAATAAAAAATGTATTGCAACATGAAAAACACACATGTAATGGAACATGTGACACGAAACCAAGTCCATATTATGATTGGGGCAAGAAAACATCCAGTTAGTGGATCAAGAAACATAAAGGAAGCTTTAATTGAAGATGCAAGTCACGACGGTAACAGTAAAATAACAATTTTAACGAACAATTCAAAAATTGGGTTCACACGGGCTGTGTTAGAATGCAGTTAGAACATGTGGTCCGGTTATGACCAACTGTACCATAGCGTGTGCATTTTCGAAGTCTTGTGGTCGACTTATATCTGGATCGTTTTCATCGGGTTGACGGTCTAGCTGGGGACGACGTACACCGGGTGGCAAAATATGAGTATTAACAATTTCTGTCGGCACGACCCAGTCCACTTTCCGCATCTAAGGATATATTGCTTCGCTATAGGCACCCCTCCAGTAATCTGATGTGTAATATGGTGAACATATGTTGTACAATGACTTGCCAGTCAAACATGCCGCACGAGTTGTATGAACACATGACATGCGACTAAGTTGGAATTCTCGACAAGTGCACATGTTGTCGGAGAAGTCTACAATGTCGGTTTCATTGGCTATTCCGACTTAAGTTAAGTTCACTGTCAGTCCATGGGCTCGAAGCCTAGTACCAACTTCATAAGTTGTCTTTAACTTTTTCTCCATCCTCGCTGACAATACGGTAGTACACTCGGTGGAATTGACATGACGCTCATAAAACCACTTCTGCATTGTGGCCCGAATGTATTCGACCAAACAAGTTACAGGTAACGAATGGCCTGTCTTAACATTGAGTTCAATGATTCTGCATTGTTGTTTGTCATAATGTTGTACCGTTGTCCGACGAACCGTGCTCGTGATCAAAATGAAAAACTTGCTCGCTCCAAGTAACCTTACGAGCGTTCACTGATCCTCCGAATATGTCCCATTAGTCTATCAAACTCTTCAACACGATAAGCTGTAGTCGCTCGTTTGAATATGAATATTGTACTTGCGTTGTTGTACCTCTGTATTAAGTTTTTTTCCATATGCTACATACAACATCCATTGTGAGACAAAGGAAATAGATGAGCAATGATTTTTTCAATACTACTTTTCTTGTCCGAAACGAAAACGAGTTCATCTGAGTCACTTATAAAATCTTTCAAGTTATATAGAAACCACATCCATGACTTATTTGTTTCGGCATCCACGATGCCCCATGCTAAGGGGTAAATCTGTTTGTCGGCGTTTTGAGCAGTTGCCAGTAATAGTGTTCCTTTGTATGGGCCTTTCAAGTGACTACTATCAACACAAATTACGGGCCTCAAGTAGTACAAATAACCACGAATGCTTGCACCGAAAGCTAGGAAGAAGTAATGAAACCTATTACGGGAATCGACTTCTATGTGGGTTACTGTCTCCGGGTTTATCTCTCCTAGGACAGGACAGTAAGAAGATAGTTGTTTAAAACTAACCTCCGGTGTACCATGTAGCATATGTAAAGTACTAACCTTCCATCTACGTACTTTTTGGTAACTGACTTTCACACCGAAATCACGTTCCATGTCACGTGCAATAGTCGTGGGATCATATGATCGGTTTAGGTTATCAAGTTTCCCCAAAATATGCTCGGCAATTACAGAAGTAGTGGCATGTCAATGTGCGTTACGCCGGAACTCAACGGAACATGTTTGCATGTTGTTAAATTTACGGATCATGAAAATTGCAAACTGCTTCACATGAAGCACGTAGCATCCACTTGCAATTGTCGTCTGCGCATACAACAGTTAACTTTTGGAGGCTAGACATGCTTACACGAAAATAAAACTTGTCTTGCAAAGTGAGTAGACGAATTTTCAAGTACAGATCATTCTTGCTGAAGAATATATTCGTTTTGGCGAGATCTGATGAATTCACAGTTTCAATTAATTTGCATATATCCGAACTCCGTAATGTGATGAATATTCGTCGTGCACAACAGGAATATTAGGAGCATCTTCACCATCAAACAGGTTGTGTTCATAGTTCTCATCTAATGGTGCAGCCCCGAAATCCATAAAATTTCCATATTCGGGTGCATCGGTGTTCGACACACTGTGCTGAACATTCTGCTCATCACTTTGTACATGTTCAGGACCATCTGCTACGATATATGATCGATCATGAACATTAGAATCTGACCGAATGGCAACACTTGGTATTTCATTTTCTACAGTAGTAACGCAGACAGCAGTTTCCTTATGAACTGATATGTATCATTGTTGGTCTTCATCTTCTCATATTTCTGTCGGGGGTATATTCATGTTCAGGACTTTGAACTTCAATTCCAATTTAGTTCGGGGATTGACGATACCAAGCTTGTTATTCAACCTTAACACAACTCTGGCTAGATTAATACTTCTCGGCACTAAAAGGGACGTGGTTTTGTCCCCTGTCCACCTCCATTCGTCATCGACATGAATGAAATTGCCTCCATGCGACACGATGAATCTCAAATGATTGTTCATACCTGAAATTTTGGGATTACAACGATAAATAACATGAACAATGAATATACCGATATGTAATAGCATGCAAGTCGAACTTTCAATCTTTACATCAAGCAAAAAGGAAGGTGAAATAAATTCTTACGTCTGGTGTTCAAGTGTGGCATACAACAGTTGAACACTTCAACCCAACAGTTAGAAAATGTCGGGAACAACAGTTTAAATGTCGTACCCGACAGTTTCAAAATGTTGGGTTCGACATTTAAAATGTCGGGGTTCGACATTTCAACCGTCGGGTTTCGCCGAAAATCCTTAAAACAGTACACATTTTTCGATCGCGGGAAAACCTTAAAACATGACACATTGTTTGGTAGCTTGGAAGAATTAGTTGACAACATTAATGGTCATAATGAATTTTCAACTACAACATCTTGACAACATTTAATAATTCAATGTGCTTAGTTTAATTATAATGTTATCAATTTCCTTTACAAAATATATCATAAATCACACAATATCATGAACACTTGTTTAAAAACTTTCAAATATATGTGATGATTTTATATTGAACATTTATTCAAATAATAACCATTTTGTTAAGAACTAACCTCTCAAAATGAATTGAGAGTCCAAGACTTTTCTCGAGGAGTGAAGAAGATATAGAAAAAAGTTTTATGTTAATGGAGTTGAAAGATATGAGTGGAGAAGACAACGAATTATTTTATTTTTTTTTTATTAACAAAATTCATATTAAACAATATAATATACATATATCTAATTTTTATAATATTAAAATCAAATCATCACATCAAGGCATTAATGGTAATGAAAGACGGTATTAAGGAGCATTAAATGCTCCTAGATTTGTGAGACTTTTGGGTCAAAGGGTAATATAGATCATTCATACCAAAAAAATGACATTTTTTATAAAATCAAATGACAATGAAGTTTTTTGGTGCATTATAAAAAAAAGTGACATTTTTGAAAATTCTTTTTTTTTTTTAATATTTAAGAGTCTCATAATAATAAATCGCCTACGACCTCAAAATTCAAAGGATCGAGCTGCCTGTACAGGACCATTTTGCCAGGTCCTATACATGCCTCTCACAACACAGGGGGTGGGTGGGTGTTTTGAGGTTTTTTTAATGACGTGGATCCCATGCGAACCCACCTCATGTGAGAGGTTCAGCTCTGTCAGGCCTTTTATAGGCCTAGCAGAGTAGGTTAATCCAAATTTTAAGGATTGCCCCCGACAAAATGTGCTTATTTTATTGAAGTTTAATGATTAAAATGCATAAGAGAAGTTAGGGACATAAGTGCCAATTGAGTAAAAATTATGAACTTCATTACAATTTGAACTTTGTGTCAACAATAAAAAGTGTTTTGTAAATATAAATTACCCATTGTAATATCTGTCAATTCTTACAGGCATATTTTATTTTTTCCCCTCCAATTTTTGGCCATCGTTGCAATTTTTCTATATATATATATATATATATATATATATATATATATATATATATATTCCCATTTTTCAAAATGTGGTGCCAAAAATGGACATTCTTTCCAATTTCCTCTAAAATGAATTACGAATAATTATTATTATTGGGTTAACACTAGCACTGTATGGTTTGAATAAAAATCGGACTTTTAGTAGATTAAAAAAAAAAATTGATGGAATATGTTGTTGGAATGTTATGTGTCCTATGAATATATTATTAAAAATAACTGTTGATTTTGACTTATATTTTAATTTTTTAGTTAAACAAAACATGGATTAGAAGAGATCTGCATTCACGTAAATGTCCATAGTCATAATTTAACTTTTAAAATAGGTGATCAACACTATGAAGATTCATATCATTTACAAAATGAAGTACAAATATTCATGATCTGAATCTTCGTAGTGTTGAGCTCGACAATGTACATTCTTGATTTTGAAGCTAGATATCCAATCTTGTTATCGTCCTAGATATTACATCGAGTTAAATTTTCAAAATACAATCTTGATTATTCACGTCAAAACATCATATTAATAACGTCTCGTAGACGAAAGAACAAGCACATTTTATTTTCAATAAATTATTAATCAATTAAACATAAATTAGGGACAACTTCATAAAATAGACCAATCTACAGATGTAGTATATTAAATTTTTTTTTTTTGGATTACGCTCTATTATTGGCGTTCCACCTACTCTGGACCTTGGTGGAGGGGTAAATCGCAGGTTATGTCTCAAAGGATATAGGGTGGAAGACTGTCATTTAACTCCCACTTACCAAGGGTGAAGGGCCTCATCCATATTTCAGGATTCGAATCCTCACTCAACAGTTGCAAGCGAGGCTAAATTTTTTTCACTTTCTCCTTTCACTACTTGGAAATGTGCCCTGAAACACAGATCTAGTATACTATTAATTGCACCTTACACATGGTCCCTAACAGAAGTGTTCATTTTACTTGAATTTGAAAACCGAAATACCAAACCATAAACAAAACAAATGACATCAAACGTGGAAACTTTTGCATGTGACTAAATTATTCTCAAAGATTCATTAGACAAATGCTTCTCTCCGCGCCCCATCTACAAATTTAAATCCAAAACCTACCAGACATTTTCCCTCCCTTAACTTCTGCAGCCCATATCAAGAGAGATGAATTGGTAGTCTTTTATGCGTACACATTTATAATCTACCAAAGCAACATTAATATTTTTTCCGTTTCAAAGACCCACATTTTGTTTTAAATCTTTTCTTGATCAGGGAATTAAAGATTCCATTTTGAATTTGGATTTTGTGGGTTTTGTTTAAAGGTCCAGGCTGACGATCTTGAAATTTGAATTGGCAGTTGTTATCAATTTTTTTGAGCATTTATGGAGAGTGAATGTGGGTTTAAGATTCAATCTGTGGCAATGTCCAGATCCGAATCAAAAGTGAGCGTTTAAGAAATAATGTTTAGTTTATTTTTTTATTTTGTTTGGAGTTTTTTTCTTTTTTGTTTTACTTCATGATGTTCTTGGTTTTGATATTTAGGCAATGGTGGGGCAGAAAAGAGGTATTGTGGAAGATGAAGAAATGACTGCAATTTCTTACAGAAGAGTTAAAATGTGTGATCTTGAATCCTTTCCTCATTCTGAAAGTATGTCTTTTTTCTCTTTAATGTAAATTTATGGGAAGTTTCAATATTTATTTGGTTAATGGTAATTTATATAATTGAGAGAATTCATGATACAAATTCGAATTTGTTGTTTGGATAACAAACTTCCCCTGGTCTTAATTTGTACCATTTCAGTCTGATATGTGGATTATGAGTTTTGGGTATTTAGTTAAAACTATCCAAATGCTTTGATTAATTTTTGGTGAAATACCATATCGCCTTTGTTGGGGAGGATTGTGTTGTCGGAAAAAAAATAAAAAATAGAAGGCTAAAGAGCATGTTTTTATTTTCCTTAAAATAAAATAAGAAAACAATTTTTATATAGCACGAGGAAGATGGGGAAGTGATGCAGCATTTCCAGCGGTCCACTCTGCTCCATGTGCACTTGATCTCAATACTAATGTTGGTTCTGTCAGCAATACCGTTGATGATGGTCCTCAAGAATGTAATGATGATTTTTCGAAGTCAAGAGGGTTAAAGTTAGATCTAAATGCAGAAAAAATTTCCAGTTCAATCAACCACGACCTTTCCAATCCATACAAAACCTACGAGCATTCGAAATCAAGGGACAAATCTGAGTGTGGAAGTTCTGTAGGTCCATTGGAGGGAAAAGATCCAATGGGAGTTTGGAATAAGATGAAACAAAATGGTTATCTATCCGCTTCCCATGGAGCAGCTGCAATAGCAATGCCAAAGCCACGCGTGAGGAAGAGTAAAAATGACATGATGAAGAAAAAGATAGAGCTTGCCAAGAAAGAGCAGGTGGATAGGTTTGCAAAGTTTGCCGCTCCAAGTGGATTGCTTAATGGACTAAATCCTGGAATCATAAACCATGTGAGAAACAGTAAACAGGTTCACTCTATTATAGAAGCCCTAGTGAAGTCTGAAAGATCTGAAAATCAACATTCTGGAAGCAAGCAAGATAATCTAACAAAGTGTAGCACGAAGGAATTTACTGACAAAGAGGACCTGGAAAAAACGAACTGTTTGGGAGTTAACAGTGAAGATATTTTGTCAAGAAACAGGCATCCATCATTGAGTAAACCAACTTCTCTGAACTCTGAACTTACTGGAGGAAATAATTATTCATACAAGGGAGAGACAAAGATTTTCGAAAGTAAGCCTTCATACAGCCACATTGAAAATGAGGATGATGGACTAACACTAAAGTTGTCATCATGTGTAACCATTGCATCAGAGAATATTAGCTCTTTGTCAAATCAGGAGTCAACAAATCTCTCCAGTACTGTTACTTCACTTTCTGTCAAAGGTTGGTTAATTACACTCTTATTGCTTGCATTATTTTGTAAAGAGCTGAAAGCTTACAGCTTGAAGCACGCCTCATGCGAGGCCTCCTTTCTTACATTTTGAGTGCCATTTGTCAAGCTTTACTATTTGACTTAATCAATCGCGTGCTAAGAGGATCTAGGTGTGGCTGAGGAGTGCACTCATTTGTCTTGTACTTTTCAGGCCTCTTATTAGACCTCGGCCTTTTGAGCTAGTTTAGGTGCTTTGGGCTGTTTGAAACAAATTTTTGTGACCTTTAACCTTTCTATCATAAGGATTTGTCAAAAAATGATCTATAGCTAATGATTATGATCGACATTTCAGCATTATCAACATATGCTTCTGAAATATTTCTTTTCCATTTTAGTATCTTGTTGATAACTCCGGTATATTAATCAAAGGAAGTAGTAAGCTAATATGAGTTCTGTTTGATTTCCAGCTGCTAATGTAGCATCCCAATGGTTGGAACTTCTTAATCAAGATATCAAAGGACGTCTAGAAGGTAAATTGCTACTTTAAAATTGAAATTCATTTACCGTTTAAGGTGGCAATAGATTCCTAATGCAGTATGTTCTCCAATTGCAGCATTGCGGCGTAGTAAGAAGAGAGTTCAGGCTGTAATTGACACAGAATTACCTTGCCTCATGTCAAGAGAATTCTCATCTAACCAAGAGAATGATCTATATACAATAGGTTCTAACTTTCCCCGTCCTGACAAAGCAACGGCCAATGCTCACTTTGTCAGATGGAGAACAATGTTTCGGCATATGGATAAAGCACTATCTGAAGAAGAAAGTCAACTGGTGAGTTTCTAGCACTGTGAAGGACACAAGTGTATTTTTTGGTAGCTCGGATTGGATAACCATAAATAGTATTAAGGAAGAAAAAAGCTAGTCTTTTTCATTATAATGTCCAGTCATGTATACCAAACACGTTACACTCAATGTTTAACCATAATCTAGGATATGAATTTATGCTGAATATATTCTGTTTCTTATTTAATCAGGAAAGTTGGTTGAACCAAGTAAAGGAAATGCAGTTGTGCAGTGAACACACTCTTTCCAAACATAGTGGTCATCATGGTTTGCATCAAACAAGTCCAAACAATTGCAGGTAAACATAATAAATTTTTTAAAACAACTACATCATTTAACTTGTATTGAATTTTGCAAATAATACGTATTGTGTATCAGGTATGTGTGTGTGTGTGTATTATGTTTTTATCATTTGTTGTATGATAGATGTGATTTTAACTTGTAATTTCTTAGAAAACTCTCAAAATCCCGGCATCTTTGAGAAACACACAAGATTAAGCTTAGTTGCACTTGCATGTTATCTTCTTTTTAGTCAGTAGATGCTGTCAACCAGCAATCTTTTTATGCCAAATCTAAAAATCTTAACCTGGTTTTCTTATGCAGAGTTCAATTCCAACTTTTAAATTCAAGAAAGTGTTCAGCAGTCAAAACTATGAAAATACTGGTTTAATAAAATTTTGTACTTCATCTGAACTAAGCCTCGTTTCCATAAATTTTGAGTCGTCTGATTCCTTGTTTCCATAAATTTTGAGTCAGCTATGTGAACCATTTTTTCGCTACTCCATTCAATTCTATTTGTTTACTAATCTATGTTGGTTTAATATTTCCTGCAAAACCTAAAATAATGTGCACTACATCTGTTTCATTTTCATATATTTGAGATCGACATTTACATGCCATTCCAAAGTTTGTTGTTTCTTCTTGTTTTGTTATTTCATAAACTGAAAGAGATTCACGCCAAATTTCCCACGTTTTGTTGGTTCTAAAACAAAAATTGTACTAATTCACATATATTTGTTATGTAGATTCAGAGAAGCCAATGACTCAGAAAGAGATTTAGCTGTTAAGGCTGCTGCTGCTTCCATGTATTCAACTTGCAACTTCTTGTTATCAATGGAAAACCACTAATCATTTATCAGCAATCTGTCATTGTATTCGTTACATACATGTTAAATCATCGTTGAGTGCTTGTATTGTTAGCTTTACACTAACTAGGTGTAATAATCAGGGCTTTTTACATTAGATGTTGAAGTTCATTGTGGTTCAATTTTTTGTTTCAGCCACTGGGGCCGAGCAGATCCTTGTGCTCGTTGCTCAAAAATCTAATGAGAATAAAAATTTGATTTGGCTTTTAAAAATGCATGCATTTTTATATTTGTCACTGAACATGGATGTTTCCTTGAACTTGGTCGCAAATAATATAGAAACAAGAATTTTGGGAATTACACGAATCTAAAATATTTCCTTTTTAGAAGATTGTGGACGGTTCAAGTTTGCATATCTCTAACTCAAGAATTTAGCAGACGCAAAGTTATATGAAATGCTTCCTTAGAAGATTTGCGGATTACACAGCTATGATTCAGTCAAGCACTGAAAACAATATGGAGCTTGGCTCGGCCCATTGCTCTTCTAAATACAAGCCTGAGCAGCCCATGGCCTGAGCCGAACCGAGCCAGCGAGTTAGCCCCTTTGCCACGCTAAGATCAGCCAGGCTGAAAACTCAATAATCTACTAATCAAAATTGAAATTCAATCCCAACTCCACTGAATACTTGCTGCCATTAGAGATTTCACCGTTTGATTATTTTATATGTGATCTACGTCTTCCGCCGTTCATCTGTTAAATTTGCTTTCTCTTTAAACCTTAGCCCCCCCCCCCCCCCCCCCCCTTTTTTTTTTTTTTTTTTTTCATTTCCATCCAAATTACTATTCTACAAAAACCCTCTTCTTTTTTTTTTTTTTTTAAATTTTAATGTTTGATTGAATATTAGTAATTATAATGAGTTTCCCACAAGGCTTTATTTTCATTGCAAAATTCATCCAAAACAAAGCGTTTAACTTCACAAACTCAAAATTCTATAGAGTATGATTGACTTCAACTTTTTGAATTATAATGGGAAAAATTCAAGAATTTTGTTACTTGTACAACATTGATTGACAATCATCTCACGAAACCAATGTTGTACTTGTAACATGATTGAAAATTCAAAAGTCAGGGGTTAACTTTGACACATTCAATTTTCAGGTGTCAAGTTTCAAAATGCAAAACTCAGTTATTAGTTAATTAACTAAAAATATTTCTTAATTAAATATAATAAGGTCACAATTATATAATTAATGATCACATATATGTAATTATGGATCAACAGCTTATTTACCAATCACATATTATCAAATTAATTGGTACCAAAATATTTCGAGGTCACAAATCAAAAAATTTGTACGTCACAGATTATTTCGAAATCACAAATCAAAAATTTTATAGGTCTCAATTTATTTCATTAGTCATAAATAAAAAAAATTATAGCTCACAATTTATCTATCGATCACAAATTTTCAAATTTGTTGGTAAAAAATTATATTTCAGTCACAAGTTATCAAATTTTAAAGTCACGATTTATCCACAGCCACCAACACAATTGTCGCTGCCGCCGCCACTTGCGACCACCCTCACATAGAGGTGGCAATAAAGTTCGAAAGCTCGGACAGCCCGGACCGGCCCGTGTTTAATTTTAAAATAATAATAATAATAATAATTTTTTTTTAAAAATAAGTTGCCTCTCTCTCACGGGCCTAAACTAGATGAAACTAGAAATCTGCTATTTTATCTGTACGATTATAAGATTTCATCTATGGATAAAATTGTTGTTTTTCATTAAACACTTCTGGTAACATGTGATTCTTGTTATCTGCCATTTTAGCCTAAACTAAATGAAACTGGAAATCTGTCGTTTTACATTGTTGCTTTTCATTAAACACTTCCAGTAACATGTGTCTTGTTGGTTCATTATTGTCTCTTTCACACATACCATTTGTACAGAAAATATGATTTCTCATATGTCACGGTATATATATTTGTGCTCACACAACACGTTTATTTTCAGGCAAATGGTGAATCTTTTGTAATTAAAATAATTTATTTAATAGTTAATTATTTTTTTTATGAATTGGATATGTAAGATTTAGTTATTTATGTATTATTTCATTATAATTAGGTAGTTATATATTTAATTACGTAAATTAATTTTTTATTTAATATTTAATTAAATAAAAAAATGTATATTTTACAAAAAACAAAAAACAGGGGAAAAAAATAAAAAATAAAAATTTACTCGAGTCGGCTCAACCCGCGAAGGCCCGGGCCGAGCCACTTTTTAAGCCTGGCTCGATTCGGGCCCAAAAAAGCCCGCCAAAGAAACACGAGCCGAGCCGAGTCCGAATTTTTTTCCACGGCTCGGGCCCGACCCGACTTGTTGCCATAGCTACCCTCACACTTCTTTTGTTACTAACACCACCACTGCCATCACCATCGTCAACCGCCTCCACCAGAGTCGATCGCTACCACTACCATCAACACCTCCACCTGCACCACCACACATCGCCGTTGTATCCTACTCTAACAACCACCCACCACCTCCAAATCGACCACCACCATGCCCCGCTATAACACCACCACAACCAATACCAACAACAAAAAATCGAGCACCACCACACAATCGTCGCCTGCACCACACCACCAACAAAAAAAAAAGATCATCGTCTGCCTGCCGCACACCACCAACAAAAAGTACCATAAGCAACGCCAACAATAGTAAAATCGACTACCACTATACAACTGCCCAAAATCAACCATCATCGCCCCTGCACTACACCACCACATCCACCAACAATTATTGGTACGTAGAGCCACCACCTCTTCTTGTGACCATAACCACTAGATTTTCCAAACAATCCCCAAATCCCTGCCACCATCATTGCACGAGACCACCACCCATATCAATTACTACAACCTCCTTAGATCAGAAAGAGAAAGAAAAAAACTCCAAATCATAGCGACGTTGTGTTGACGGACTGATTACGCCCAAAATATACCGCGGTGTTGTAGTGTAGTTTGGGGTGTCGTATCCACAGGGAGATGGAAAAATTATTAAAGGTTTCAAAAGTGGTGATTTGTTCTCTCAAAATTCGCAAGAATGTTTGGTTGTTGACAATTAAATCAATAACAAAGTTTTGGGATAAAATTTAGTAAATTAAGACAGTGAAACTTTGGAATTTCCTCACCCGGATCAGATCATTCAATGTCGTCTACTCAATTTAATAACGCAATTAGAGGCTTTCATCCCGACACTCTAATCGGAAGATTTATCATTCAAGATCAATATGATTCACAATTATACTCCTAGATTCTAAGTTTCCTTCAAAATTCCCACAATCATCTATTGAAATAAGATTATAAATTTACCATATACTTGTAGCATAAAGTAATAAACAATCACACCAATAGATTAAATGAAATACAAATTCAACACATGGTTCAATTATTCGATAGAAAGAACGTGATTAATTCTATGAAAATCTAACACATGCTAAAACAATTCCACGATTAATTTATAAAGATGAAAACCTAGATCTAGAAGTTTATTTAACAAAATAAATACCAAGTTCGATGAATAAACGACATGAAAATCCTAAACTCGAGTGAGTTCCTCCCTTTGCTTCACAAGATTTGATTAGCCTTCCATGGAGTTTCTCTTGCCAAAATGGTGTTTGAGAGGTCCAAGATGATGAATAATCGAAAATCCCTCTTCTGGTCGACTTTAGGGTGAGAAAAACGCGTCCAAAAACTTTCCATAGTTGATTTGGTTGATTTCCGGAAATAAAAGATTTTTGGCCCAGTTTATACCTATGCTACCGCATAGTATAAATACATGCGATCGCATGGAACAAAGTGATCCAACCCAGAAGCTCTCGGTAATAGCCATGCGGCCGCATGGATTTATAACCATGCGACCGCATGATTTTGCCAATTTTTCGCCGGACAGCTTTCAGTGTTTCAGTCATATCTTTCTCTCTCGATATCCGATTGAGGTGATTCAAAGTGCGTTGGAAAGCTGACTCGATGGGGTACAACTTTCATTCAGATGTCAACTTCCAATTCGATTTTATATCATGTGAAAATGATCTAAATATGAGTCTGAAAATCAATGCAAAACTTTTCAGCATATGTGATGACGTTTTGACTATATTTCATTCCGTCGACTTCTTTCCTCATCCAATTGATGCCGAACACCCTCAAGTCTTCATATCTTCATTTTGCCTTCCGAGTCATCTTTTGGTATTTGCAATTTGATCCTTGAACTTTTGTTTCTTCCATTTTGATCCATTTTCACTGTTTCTTCCATTTTTCACCTGTTTCACCCATTCGCCACCTAAACCAAGATATAGAAATATTTAGTGCATTTCGGTGTCAAATAATCATATAAATGAAAATATTAAAGGGTGAAAAACGTAACAAATGTGCTATTATCACACCCCCAACTTGTTTATTGCTAGTCCCTAGCAATTTAATGCAAAACGAAACAATCAAAGACTAGTCAACGTCGCAAGTCAAATTATCAAGTTCTAATTTACCACAATGCATGCTCTTTTCAAACTCAATACCACAAAGAAATCAATAGTGTCATGATCACCAAAATGTCAAAAACACATGTCAAATGTATAAGTGTGTGTCAAGCCATAACCATCTTACCGCTAACCCTGACACATGTAACATCAAGTATATCTCGAGTTAAAGATTCAGCTCCATAACTCACGGGTATCAAAGTGTTTAGTACGAGATTTCTCTCTATGGAGCTGAGAATAAGATACAATCAAATATGGAGGCTTAAATATTCATGCACAAGTAATAAACAAACATTGATCCTGTGATAGACATACTTTCAAATGAGAGTCTATCAACTTCTTACCACAACCTACTTGGGATCCAAACGGTCAATACAAAAGGTTGGACGAAGTTTAGGTTGGGTTTTATGAGGCTAAGAGGTATAAGATTCAAAGCACTTCCAAGCATGCAACCAAGCACATTATCAAGCATTTCTAATTGGCATTTCAAATTGATCACAGCTTTCAATAGGTACCATTTGTCGACATTTCAACCCCAAAGTCAATCAAGTAGAGCATCTTCAATGATTTTTTTTTTTTCAATTTTTGTTTTTTTTTTGTTTTTTTTTTTTTGTTTTCTTTTTTGTTTTTTTTTCACTTGAAACCACCCCAACTCTTGTCGTTCTTCTTGCTTCTATTATTCACAAATCGTATCTAATACTTACTACACACTTGGAAGTAAAAGAAGTGGGAAAATAAACATATACTTCAGTATGGAAAAATATGGATAATGTATGTGCAAGAAGGGAAAGGTTATACATGTGTATATGGTTCAAAGTGGCGACTAGGGGCTGTATTTATTGCAAAGAAAACGTTTGAGAGGCTCAAATGTTGATCCTAAATTGACCTTTATCATATCCCAAGTAATCCACTATCTTACCACAGACCATGTAATATTATTCTCACAAAAGTTGTCAATTCACAAGATCAATGGATGCTTACCACCGTTTGTAGTGTGATATGACTCTCAATTCCCACCAATTCTCACATAAAGAAACTTTAACAAGAGACTCCTCTAGCCACATGTGTTAAACAACTATCTTACCACAAAGCTTGTGTGCATAAAAATAATTCAGCAAGTGTATTGACATCTAGACTTTCATAACAAAATTAACTCCTAGTGGCATATTTTGTCATTCAAGGGCACAACATGCAGCAAATCAGAGACTTAAGAGAAAAAAAATTAACTCAATCATGACAAATTCAACAAGGGTACATGATAATCATGGTAGAATCCAAAGTAACTCTCCCCCCAACTAAATATTGCATTGTCATCAATGCATAAACATGAATACTAAATAGGGAAGGAAAGATATCACTTGGAGGTGGATGTGAGTCAACATAAGCACAAAGAAAGGTGAACCTGGAAGTTCTCAATGGGATGGTAATGCAAGAAAGAGAACAAACATAACTAAAATATGAATGCAAAAACAAAAAGAAATGAAATGAATAAACTTCCCATGGGTTGCCTCCCAAGCAGCGCCTTTGTTTATCGTCGTTGGCTCGACCTAATGTTCCCATTTTTAGCCCGCATCTAGCCAGGGCGATCCCAAGATTCCTTGCAGTGCATGAAACTCATTGGCCATAACCATCGGTGCAGCTCCTCTGCCTCCATCTAATACATGTGTGGGGTCACTAGGAGAGGGCTCAAAATTTGTAGTGGGGGCCTGCAATATAGAAGGTAAAGTCCTCTTGTTAGAAACTGGTGATATAAAATAAGGACTATTACATATCTCGTGATTAGTCCTCTCAACAATGTCCAAACCATTTGGTTCTGGAAATTCTTGTGCTGGTCCAATGAACATATTATCAGCCACTTCTTGTGTGAGTGCATCAATCATGTAGGTTTGTTGACACTCATCGTCCTCCTCTGGCTGCTTAGTGATATGAAAAATGTTGACTTCTAGAGTCATATTCCCAAAAGATAATTTCATGAGACCATTCCTACAATTAATCAAAGCATTAGCAGTAGCAAGGAATGGTCTACCAAGAATGATAGGAATTTTAGAAGCAACAATCACATTAGCTTTTACATCCACGACCAAGAAATCAACAGGGTAGTAAAATTTATCAATTTGAACTAAAACATCTTCAATTACTCCCCTAGGTTTAATAGTGGACCTATCGGCTAATTGTAGGACAACAGAGGTAGGCTTCATCTCACCTAATCCTAGCTGCGAGTAAATAGTATAAGGCATAAGATTGACACTAGCCCCTAGATCAAGAAGTGCTTGTCCAATCTCATGATTCCCGATGATGCAAGAGACAGTAGGACAACCAGGGTCCTTATACTTTGGTGGTGTCCTTTGTTCAATGACAGCACTTACATGTTCAGTCAAAAAGGCAGTTTTCTTGACATGATGTTTCCTTTTGACAATGCATAAGTCCTTAAGGACTTTAGCATAAGCAGGAACCTGTGAAATCACATGCAAGAAAGGCAGATTAATTTTCACTTGCTTTAGGTGCTCTAAAATCTCGCTATGATGGCCAGCAGATTTCGAGGTGGACTTTAGAGCTTGAGGGAAAGGTACTCTCACTGAATGTTCCACTACCTCCTCACTAGGGATGTTCTCATTCGATTCACTAGACTCTTTTTCTGTTTCCCTAGGTTTGGAAGTTAGCTCTAAGACTTTCCCTGAACGTGTGGTTATGGCATTCACTTCCCTAAGATTGGTCTCATGTGGTCCTGAAGTTTGTGCCATGTGTTGCCCCCTAGGATTTGGTTGAGCTTGAGTAGGAAATTTTCCATGCTCTACTACAGCTAAGGCATTGGTCAGTTTAGACATATGACTTTTCATTTCTTTGTTTTCCTCAACAATTTGAGTAATCACAGTCTCAAACTTTTGGTTTGTTTTATTTTGTGCCTCGATGAATGCATTTAGAGTGTCTTCTAAGGAATTCCTAGATGATACGGGTTGATGTGAGGGTGCGGTGTAAGCTCTATTGAATTGGGAAGGTTGCTGGTTTTTAGATTTCCAGCTGAAATTAGGGTGATTTTCCCACCCTGATTTATAGGTCTCGGAGTAAGGGGTATGGGGCTTTTGATATACACCTAAAGTATTACAGTGTGCCTCATAAAGTCCCCTCATCTCAGCATAAGTAGCGCATTCTTGCACAGGGTGGTCACTTCCTCCACACACAAAACAATTACTACCAGACTCAACACGGGATGCACTATGTACAGATTTCGAGTCTCTAGCACGTAAGGTCTCAAGTTCTTTAGTTAGGGCTTCTACCTTTGCTCTAAGGCTATCCTCCTCCCTAAGGTGATATATACCTGTGCTAGTGGGATTACTTGCGGGTCGTGACCTATTAGTACTCTCAGTGGCACTAGGTCCGGTCCATGTATGAGCTTTCTCAGCTAGTTCATCTAGGTATTCCATGGCTTCGTCAGGATCCTTCCGTAAAAATTCACCATTGCACATCATTTCTATGAATTGGCGCTCTCTACGTGATAATCCCTCGTAGAAGAAACTCACTATACGCCAACTCTCATAACCATGGTGGGGGCAAAGGGTTTGTAGTTCTTTAAATCTTTCCCAGGTCTGATATAGGGTCTCACTATCCTTTTGACTAAACATAGAAATTTGTTTTTTAAGTGCGTTAGTCTTATGGTGGGGAAAGTATTTATTAAAGAAGGCTTGAGTCATTTCATCCCAGGTGCCAATCGAACGTGGTCTCAATGAATACAAACAGCTTTTTGCCCTTTCCTTAAGGGAGAATGGAAAGAACTTAAACCTAATTGCAACCACTATACCATGTTGATTGTGGAAGGTTGCTACTACCTCCTCAAATTCTCTAATATGCACATACGGGTTTTCATTTTCAAGTCCATGGAAATTTGGGAGAAGTTGAATCATTCCAGGATTAAAATCTACACGTGGCATATTGGGTGGGAACATAATACATGATGGTGTAGATGTGCGTGTGGGGTGAAGATAATCATGCAAAGTTTTGAAAGGTGCATCATGCTCACTATCAGACATTGTGTTACGTGATGTGGTGGTCGTGGCAATAGATGCAGTGTCAAAAATAGGGTTAGGGAGAGATTCAAACACTGGACGAAGTCTTTCGGTAGAGCTTCCTATATCGCCTCGATCCCTGCTCATAAACACAAGCAAAAGAAAAAAATGGAACTATGTGAAAAACAAGAGATAATAACGAGAGAAAATAAACTAACAAAACAAAAAAAAAATGAAAATAGAAAAGGGAACGAAGTCACCCTTTTGCTAGAAGATCCTTCAATTTGTTGTACCGTCTCTCAAGCAACGGCGCCAAAATTTGATTATGCCCAAAATATGCCGCGGTGTTGTAGTGTAGTTTGGGGTGTCGTATCCACAGGGAGATGGAAAAATTATTAAAGGTTTCAAAAGTGGTGATTTGTTTTCTCAAAATTCGCAAGAATGTTTGGTTGTTGACAATTAAATCAATAACAAAGTTTTGGGATAAAATTTAGTAAATTAAGACAGTGAAGCTTTGGAATTTCCTCACCCGAATCAGATCATTCAATGTCGTCTACTCAATTTAATAACGCAATTAGAGGCTTTCATCCCGGCACTCTAATCAGAAGATTTATCATTCAAGATCAATATGATTCACAATTATACTCCTAGATTCTAAGTTTCCTTCAAAATTCCCACAATCATCTATTGAAATAAAATTATAAATTTACCATATACTTGTAGCATAAAGTAATAAACAATCACACCAATAGATTAAATGAAATATAAATTCAACACATGGTTCAATTATTCGATAGAAAGAACGTGATTAATTCTATGAAAATCTAACACATGCTAAAACAATTCCACGATTAATTTATAAAGATGAAAACCTAGATCTAGAAGTTTATTTAAAAAAATAAATACCAAGTTCGATGAATAAACGACATCAAAATCCTAAACCCGAGTAAGTTCCTCCCTTTGCTTCACAAGATTTGATTAGCCTTCCATGGAGTTTCTCCTGCCAAAATGGTGTTTGAGAGGTCCAAGATGATGATTAATCGAAAATCCCTCTTCTGGTCGACTTTAGGGTGAGAAAAACGCGTCCAAAAACTTTCCATAGTTGATTTGGTTGATTTCCGAAAATAAAAGATTTTTGGCCCAGTTTATACCTATGCGACCGCATAGTATAAATACATGCGATCGCATGGAACAAAGTGATCCAACCCAGAAGCTCTCGGTAATAGCCATGCGGCCGCATGGATTTATAACCATGCGACCGCATGGTTTTGCCAATTTTTCGCCGGACAGCTTTCAGTGTTTCAGTCATATCTTTCTCTCTCGATATCCGATTGAGGTGATTCAAAGTGCGTTGGAAAGCTGACTCGATGGGCTACAACTTTCATTCAGATGTCAACTTCTAATTCGATTTTATACCATGTGAAAATGATCTAAATATGAGACTGAAAATTAATGCAAAACTTTTCAGCATATGTGATGACGTTTTGACTATATTTCATTCCGTCGACTTCTTTCCTCATCCAATTGATGCCGAACACCCTCAAGTCTTCATATCTTCATTTTGCCTTCCGAGTCATCTTTTGGTATTTGCAATTTGATCCTTGAACTTTTGTTTCTTCCATTTTGATCCATTTTCACTGTTTCTTCCATTTTTCACCTGTTTCACCCATTCGCCACCTAAACCAAGATATAGAAACATTTAGTGCATTTCGGTGTCAAATAATCATATAAATGAAAATATTAAAGGGTGAAAAACGTAACAAATGTGCTATTATCACGGACTTTCAAAATCAGTCAACGCCGAAGCTCCTTCGTCGAGTTATGAGTCAGCTAATGCAGCTCCTTCGTCGCCGATTGTCGGAGTTTGAATGGGCCGTCGGCGTAGAAGAAAAAGAACTTAAAGAAGTAGAGAGGAAGAATAAAATGATTTAGGGTTAAGGTTTGTATTATATTGATGCTTGATTTTTGAATAAATAAATTTCATCCTTAAATTTTGAATTGTCATCTTTAAACCTCTAGAATCATGTAACTTTCACATCTTTAAACACAGTCATTATGTAATGTGGAAATTACACAAAGACCTATTTTTCAAAATCCACTTTCAAAAATAAGATGGAAGGTTTGATTATACAAAAATCAGATTTTTTTCCTTGTTAATATATTTTAAAATTAATTAATTTATCCTACACAAATCAAACCCTAAATTATTTCTCCCTCACTCCCCCCTCCTCTCTCCCACTCTCTATGAGAAACTCGCCTATTTCCTCTCTCTCTCTCTCTCTCTAATCTCACCCCTCTCTCTTTCTCTCTCTCTCTCTCTCACCGGCGACTAGTGAGTTCGAAGTAGATCCACAACCACGAGCATTGCCGGAAGCTTGTAGATCGCGGTTGCAGATTGTGCGACTGCGGCGACTTAGATTGCGGTGCGGATCGTGATGATGCAGATCGCGATTGCAGCGACACGATTTACAGCGGCGTAGATTGCGGTGGTGATGGCGCGCGGCTACAACGGCTTAGATTGCGGTGGTGATTTTTTTTTAATTGGATTTGGTTTCCATGTTTTGGTGGTTTTGGGGTTTTAGGGTGTGGCGGTGGTACCGCAGGAAGTTGTGCTGAGGTATTGATGGTGATGGTGGCAATGGAGATGGTGGTTCAGGTGGTGGAGGTGGCGGCGTTGGAGATGCTGTTGGTGGTTCAGGTGGGTTAGCGATGACGGCAGTGTGATGATGGTTTTTGTCGTGATGGTGGCAATGGAGACGGTGGTTCAGGTGGTGGAGGTGGCGGCATTGGAGATGCTGTTGGTGGAAGTGGTGGTGGAGAGGGTGGGTTGGCGACGACGACAGTGCGGTGATGGTTTTTGTGGTGATGGTGGCAATGGAGACGGTGGTTCAAGTGGTGGAGGTGGCGGCGTTGGGGATGCTGTTGGTGGTTCAGGTGGTGGAGGTGGTGGTGATGGAGAGGGTGGGTTGGTGACGACGGCAGTAAGGTGATGGTTTTTGTGGTGGGGGTGGCGGCGAGACTGCAGTATGATGGTGGCTTTTGTGGGAGTGTTGGCGATTTTCTATCTGGTTTGTTGGTGGAAGGTGGTGCTAGTTGCGGTGTTTGAGATGAGGGGGCTGCCGAGAGATGGTGATCGTGGGTTTGGTGGCGGCAGCTACCACATCGATGTGGCTGGCGGCAGTGGTGGTGTGATGGTCACATGTTGGTTTCGGTCACAAATAATTTAATCTGTGACCTATGACCAGTAAACATGTGACCAATAAGAAAGAGGAATTTGTGACCAGAAAATAACACGTGATGGCGGCAACGGCAACAGTGGAGGATCTGTGACTAATGAAAAATATAAACTGTGACTAAAAAATAACGTGTGACCTAATCTGTGACTAGTAAACAATAAGTGACTAATGAAAATATGAACTGTGACTAAAAAATAACGTGTGACCTAAAAATTTGTTAATTTGTGATCGATTATAAGTTGTGACTTATAATGTTCGGGATCTGTGACCGATAAAAAAGTTGTGACTTATAAATTTTTCACATGTAATCAAGAAAAAAATTGTGACCTTTAAAATTTTTGAATTGTGACCGTAAAAAAATTTGTGACATTTAAAATTTTTAATTTGTGACCGAAAAGTAATATGTGACTAATTAAATTATGAATTTGTGACCGATGAACAAATTGTGACTTATAAAATTTTTGAATTCTGACGTAAAATAATTTTTAACATTTAAAAATTTTTGATTTGTGACCAAAAATAATATGTGACTAATTAAATTGTGAATCTGTGACCAAATTATATAGATCTGTGACCTTAATATATTTAATTAAATAAATATATATTTAATCAATTAAATATATATTTAATTAATTAATTTATAAATAAAAATTAATAAAAATCTGATTTTTGAAAGTTGAAACTTATTTTCTTATTATTGAAATGAGTCAAAGTTATACTCTTATGAATTTTCCATATGTAATTTCCTCTTATCCCAAATAACCACAAATGGACGGCCCAAAATACAAAATGGCCAGCCCAAATATTTTCTAGCCCATGGCAAGAAATAGAAAATGATAAAAAAAAACCCTACAATCTTTTCTCGTGGTTTTGAAGTGAAAAGTTGAATTTTTTTTGTAAAATAGAAAGTGAAGAGTTAAATTAAGCAATGGCATCTGTGAATGTTAAGCATAATCTTGTTTCTGCCCTCTGTAAACACCTCTCTTTGGATCCCGTAAGCTTCCTACTTATTTATTTTTTCTCTCTTTTACTAATATTGGGCTAACTAATTAAAGTGTTTGCAAATAGAATTTTAAGTTTTTAAAATCTTTCTAATTTGGATTTGTCTGTAATAAATTATTGTTTTTGAAAATGGGATTCAAATATATAAATAAATATATATTTTATTTGGGTTTTTCTCCCCAACTAATTAGTGTTTTTGGAAATGGCATTCAAATTTGGTGATATGTTAATTCAATTGCCATTGATTCATGCAGAAATCATTTTCAAGTGATTTGAATAATGATTTGAAAAGCCTGTGCATAAGCATTTTGAAGTCATCAGAAGATGCGGCTGCGCTTGTAAATGATAATGAGGTAATTGTATGTATTTGCTTTACTTTGTCTCTTTACGTGCTTATGTTGAGTTAAGATGGCAAAGTACGGATTTTGATGAAAAAACTGAATTTTTTTGGCGGCAGTTGATAACATGGATAGGATTTGTTGAGAAGTTTCTTGTGAAATCTGAGGCGCCCTTCAAGGCTCTTAGTGAGTTGAATGAAGAGTTGATTACAAAGTCTGTTGTTCTGGGCAATGGATTGAAACCGTCCGCAGCTGATGTTATTGTCTTCTCAGTAATACATTCGAATGTGGTATGTGTTTCTTATTAATTGTGCAACTATCTTGTAAATTAGTTATTTGGACTGAAACAGTTGATGCCATGAGCTTTACTCAGCATTCTACTGGCCAATATGTACCTATGCATTGGTTCACACCTTTTCCCACAAGGACAAATGTTTGAGTAGATTGAGGCTTATAGGCAAGAGTGAGAGAGTGTTGTTTTAGATATATTTTTCTCTCAAGTGCTTGTTGACTATTCTTGAGTTCGATTGACAGATTAGTCTTTCAAGTTCAGATAGAGCAAAGTTGCCACACTTGTTGAGATGGATGGATTACATACAGGTGAGAAAAAAGTTAGTTTGGTCAAAGTTAGGGCTTCTTTAACTCTTAGCAAATGGAGGGTATCTTTCGAGGCACCAATAAGAGATAATTTACTCACAAGTCCTTTTCTGGTGCAGAACAAGGAGGAATTTGCAAAACTATTTGAAACAGTTTCGATTGAGAAGACCCAATTTGTTCCTCAGGTGGGATATGCTTGTAGTTTGCTGGTAGCTTGTATGCTTTGCTGTTTGTTTTATGATTTATAATAGCTAATAATATAACAACTTTTTCGGATACTGCTTATATGAAGAGACACAGCATGCAATAGAGGCTATGATGTAGCAAACTCGAATTCATGACTAAATGTTATACTGGTGTAGATTTCAAGACTACATTTATTAGAGTCAGTATAGACGAAGTTGATAGCTACTATATCATGTTAGAATGAATAGGAGGCAGAGATTTTATGAGGTTTTGCAAATGATAGTTATGCTGATCATGTTTCTGTTTAGTTCCGTCTGCAACTTGATTAACTGCCCTGAGAACAAGCCCAAGCTGGAACTTTAATATAATTGTTTTTTGATAATTTCTTTTCAGGCTTTAAAATCTGTAAAGAAGGTTGAAGACTCCAATGCAAAGAAAACTGTCCCAGAGATGAAAGATTCTAGTAGTTCAGAAAAGGTGGACTTAAAAGAAAAGAAACCTGCTGATTCGGTAACTCCTTAACCTATATTTTGGTAGGATACTTACTTTTGTATTTCTCATAGTTTAAAACCGGACTTGAGCTTATGGTGAACTGGTGATGTGGTGCACAAGTTGGTTTGGGTTTGCTCAATGGATCGGTTTGCTTATGACTAGAACCAGTTAAACCCTCCTGATTTTAATTAAAAACTGCCAAGAGAAATTGAAAAGCATTCTGCCTTTCAAAAGATTTAAACCTGCAACCTTGCAAGTAGAAAGCAGCAGCTCAAACCAGTGAAGCCGCTACACCATCTTTACAAATATGTTGCCAAATAAAAATTTAAGTTTGCTCGCTTGCTCGCTCTCTCTCTCTCTCTCTCTCTCTCTCTCTATATATATATATATATATATATATATATATGTATGTATGTATGGTGACGTGGTGCACAAGTTGGTTTGGGTTTGCTCAATGGATTGGTTTGCAAATGACTAGAACCAGTTAAACCCTCCTGGTTTTAATTAAAAACTGCCAACAGAAATTGAAAAGCATTCTGCCTTCCAAAAGATTTAGAAAGCAGCAGCTCAAACCAGTTAGCCACTACACCGTCTTTGCCAATATGTTGCCTAATAAAAATTTAAGTTTGCTCTCTCTCTCTCTCTCTCTCTCTCTCTCTTTATATATATATATATATATATATATATACACACACACATACATACATACACACACACACACGTATATATATAAGTACATCACCAATTGATTGATGTCCGGGGTGGTTTTGAAAACTATGTTGTTTTACCCGAAGAAATAACTGCTATAATTTTGTAGTTAGAAAAAACAATCTAGATGCATATTATTTTAGACATGATATGTGCTGATTTGTTTGTTGGGCAGCACAATAAGTATTATAAAGTCCAAAATAACTAGGAAAGAAACAGTTTAATTTCACATTAGTTACTTATAGCTCCTTGCTTCTACAAAATACCTTCTGTCTGTCTACTTAGGCCATGTTATGCACAAGGATATTACCAATAAGCTCTTCTCTCTGCCTTACCCAAAAGGATCCAAGGTGTGATCCTCACCTCTAGTTCTTATATATCGAGCATTTGAATTTCTCTGGAATCTCCTAATTTTTTTTTCTATTTTAAACTGTTAGGGTAGGGGAAGTAAGAGTCGGAGTTAGATTTTGAAATAGTTATTATTTTGCACATATATTTAGTATTTTATGAGAAAAGAAAGGATACAGCTTTATTTGTACATTACAATGCCCTAAGAATATGGAATTTTGCCACTTGTTGTAATCCAGCTTAGGCATATTCTGTTTCTATTCGTTATTTTTTTTTCTTTATTTCTGAAAAAAATTATGTCTTCCACTGTAGTTAACAGTTCTCAATGATTGCATATTTTGATTATCCACTTCTTTCTGGATGGATGGTTACATGTGTGATATATCATAAATTGTAGTTGAGATTCATGAGTCCTACTAAAGCTTTGACTTAATAATGTCATCTTGGCCAAAAATTATTCTGCATTGACAGTGCTGTTTTGATCCACGAAATAACAGAAGAAAAATTCTGAAGAAGTTAGTCAAGCTGCCGTAGACAAGAAAAAACTACCCGAAAAAGAGGTAGACAAGAAAGAAGAAGGACTTAGTGTTAGTCTGCTCAAAATACAGATTGGTTTGATTCGTAAAGCATGGAAACATCCATCAGCTGACAGGTAAAAATGCTATTGTACTTCTTTCTTTTGACTAGAGAAGAACTCTATTACGTTAATACAGAGAAGAGAATAAATATATTGCGCTATTTGATATGGAAAATTGCCCCACAGCTAATATTATTTAGTTGCTTATTTGCACATTTAAAAAAAAAATATTGAAAAATGAGAAAATTGTTTAGAAACCATTGGGCATCATTAAGTATTAATCTTTGAGAGAGAGGCATCTGATGTAGAGATGTTGTTGTTACTAGTCCGTGTATAGTCATAATCAGGGATCATGATTGATTTTGACTTGAGCAACTGTATGCCTTGAGATATGGTTTCAAATTGTCAGAATCTCTTCAATATATTAGCTGTCAGATTGAGTTGTTCATTTATCTATGTTCAGCAGTCCAAAAAGTGTGCTTGTGATCCTCGATTCAGAGTTCATTTTATTTTCGTATATATTGTCTGTATAAACCTTGTTCTCTTCTTTTGTAGTTTGCTCTTATTAATAAGATTCTGTTCTTTTAAAAGATCTATTGCACTTCTCATTTTCACTGGGTTATCTTTTCTGCTGCTTGTTTCAACCCACAAAATATCAAAAACATAATTCTACTACAAATGGTTGTTTATGTTGCGAGAATCACTACACATACTGGCCCAAGATTTCAATTGATCCCTGCAATTCTCAAAATGTGATGCAGTTTGTTGGTTGAGGAAATAGATATTGGAGAAGCAAAATGTAGACAAGTGGTCAGTGGCCTAGCAAAATATTTTACTCCTGACCAGCTAACGGTATGAATGCGATGTAACTATATTTATACAAGACTCGTCTTGGTTCCCATTTTAATTTTTTTGAACTCTTGGATGGAGCCTGATTAATATTATCCTTTTTTTTTTTTCCTTTATTTGCTACATGTATCTTACAGAATCGCCGTGTGGTACTTATAACAAATGTGAAACCTGGAAAATTACGAGATGTGATGTCAGAAGGACTGGTATGCTTCCCCCACCGTCTTTGTACCATCAACATTCTAATTCCTTTATTTTCTTGCACAACTAATAGTTGGCATTGTGTATGCCATGTGGCATAAATAGGCAAAATTTGCCTCTCAGAAACCTATCCGTTATTCTTCCTATGCAAATTACGATGATCTATACAAGAACACACCTTAATTATCTATTTATTACTGCTTACTCACTAGTCCAAATATGGTAGTCTGTTCATTTTTTGGTCTAATTGAATCACCACTTCCACAAAATTTTAACAACTCGAGACATTGAGATTGATAGTGTTACATAATTACTTTTGTATCTCTGGTTCTTGATTTACAATTATGCAAGTAAAACCTATTGCTGCTCTAAAGTAATATGGAGAAAAGTTGACAGGAGGGATCCTAGTTTATATATGTTTCTAGTAACCACTGCCCTTAAGTTTTTCAAGTGCTCCCAACAATTAATTTAATATAAAAATGATATCTACAATTCCTCAAACACTTAATGAAAACCTCATTCGTTAGGGCCTGCAAAGTAGGGGGTGCATTATATTCTATTATAATATTAAGATGGAAAGGTATTACAACTAATTCATAATGCCCCCAAGTGAGTCTTGATAATTGTCTTTTAAATATTTTCAAACATCCCAATCTGATGATAACAAGATCTTCGATTTATCTTGTAGAATAGAACACGCTTGCCCCACTTTACTCATCCACCACTCCTTCAATAATAGGAATAAGGTTGATTATTAAAGAATCTTTAATAGTCAGGTTTTTATCCTTGTAGTCAGCACAAAATCTCCATGTGCCTTATTTTTTCTTCATCAGTAGCACGCAGGTGGTTTGCTTGCTATTTGATAAGCCTACTTGGATGTGACTCAATCAGTGACAGCTCTTTTTCTCAAAGTGAAGCAACTCAAGTTTCACCATAGGCCTATTCTTCTTTAGTATGAGTCAACTACTGCTTTTGCTAGCCAGGAAAAGGGCATTATGAATATATGGCCAAAGGAAAGAAGAAGACACCCTTCTAATACCATTCTTAGCTGTCCTATCTTGATCTAACCTTTAGTTTTACATTTAAATCCAAGAGTATTGATCGCCCACAATAACCATTAGTTACAACTTACAAAGTGTAACAAACATGTAGTAGTGATTGCAAGTATTGCTTATGAGATCAGATAAATATTATTAGAAATAGACTTTTGAGTGTGAATGTGAATGTGTGATCGCTGCATGTTATGTCTCCTATATTGAAGCCAATAGATTTTGGACATTTATATTTATATTTTTGTTTGATGCTTTCTTTGTTTCTAACAACTTTTTCTGATTCCCTTAATTTGCAGGTTTTATGTGCTTCTAATCAAGATCACACCGGTGTTGAGCCTCTAATCGCTCCAGAAGGGGCTAAAATTGGGGAATGTGTTACATTTTCTGGGTAATTCCTAATAAATCTATTTTGGCCATTACCTGGGATGTGTATCTTTAATTTTTTTTTTTTGGTTGTTTAAGCCTTTTTTTAACTATACATACGAAACGTGTTCTTTGCTTTTCTGTGTATATATATAGTTTCTTTGCGCTGTTGCATTTCTTGAGCTAATTGAAAGAAACAAATACTCAAGTAAGGTTACATGTTAACATTTTCTTTCTCAAGTGTACTTCTGAAAATGAATACTATGTACAATGCATAGCTTGAGGACTCGTTAATAATTTATGAAGGGGAGAAGACGTCAAGTTTCTTTAATTCTTTAGGTTAATTTAATGACTTGCAATATCTTTATGGACTTGTTATGGTGTTGTTATTTGTTCAGCCTATCTTTTTAGTCAGTAGTAATCTGGGACCTATTCAATCTATTAATTTTGTAGAACACAATATATGATGCCAACTCTTTTCATTTGATAATTTGTGTTGCCTTTTCCTAAAGAGAAGTGCAGTATTATGCAAAAGATGAGTTTGTCAACCTTATAATTGGTAATGGGCAATATGAAAAGATGATCTGTGGGTTCTGAGTATCCAACTTGCATGGATGTTTCAGTCTAATGAAAGTACCATTTACTATTTGGTATTGAATTACTAGCTTTATTGTTGATTTGGATAAAATCCATTTTGAGGCGCTCCATTTCTGATGTACACAGTACTTGATTTGATTTTCCAGACATGACGGAAAGCCAGAAGATGTTCTTAATCCCAAAAAGAAACAATTGGATAAGATAACTCCGGTATGGACCTCCTGCTTTTGATTCTTTACATTACGTGATATACGACAATAGTTTGTAAATCAGTTAATACTATGTAATTCATTCCAAGTCCCATGGATATGTTGTTCCCCGTTTGTCACATCACTCTTGGGTTCATGGTGATTAATATGTTCTGAATGGTAAATGTCTCAACAACTTAGCTGTACTTTCAAAGATTGAGAAGTTATGTCATAAGAATAGCCTTGTCCTTGGATCATTAATGTGTTCTGAATGGTAAATGTTGTTTATGTTGGCTAATATTACTATAGTTTCCTATGATGCACCGACACGGACACGTGTGTCCGACACGATACGTGTCGGATACGTCGACACGCGATTTTAAAAAAAAGTACCGACACGATACGTCGCCGACACGTTGATTAAATTTTTTAAAATTTTTTATTTATGTAGTATAAATTTAGTTTTATACTTGTTATTAATTTTTCTTGTTGAAATTTTTTAAATATGAGTATATATTTGTTATTTATTAATAACTTTGGGATAAAAATATATAATATTTTTAATAAAAAAGAAAAATATTTATAGTAGAGTGTCGGCATCGACACGAGTCCGACACATGTCGAACACGGACACGTTACCTTAGTTGAAGTGTCCGTGCTACAGAGATAGTATCTATAGTTTAGTCGTAGAATTTAAAAGATTGAAAAGTTCTGTCATAGAAGGGCCTTTTTGCCTTGCCCTTAAATTATTATTAGTTTCTGAATGGTAAATGATCGGCTAATTACTATTCTAGCCCTTGACTGCTTATTAACTATTGACTGCTTACTTCGAATTAATGAACGATTCTGGGGTTTAAATCTGCAAATTGTGTTCTCCTAATGACATTAAGAAATACAAATTGACACAAGCCTTTCAAAGATTGATAGTTTTCGTCATAAGAAAAGCCTTATTGCTTTGCTCTTGGATTTAATCTGTTTTGAATGGTAATTGTCATGTGCACTGGCTAATTACTGTTCTAGCCCTCAATGGCGTAGCTGTAGACTTTCAAAGATTTAGAAGTCTGTTCAAGAAGATTCTTCTTGCCTTGTCCTTACGTCGTTGTCCTTGCATCATGAATGGTTGTATTGCTATTGTGTCAATAAACTACGATCTTCCTGGCTAATTTGCTATAGTTTTGTTGTAAATGTGATTTAGAGTACTCCTATGACATGTTTGAAAGGGAGGATTTCATATTAATCATTCACTTCATGTCTTAATTAAATGTTCCTTTTGTTGCAGCATCTTTCCACTGATAGCACTGGAGTTGCGACGTTCAAAGGTATCCCATTCATGACTACATCTGGACCGTGCACTTCGACCATTCCCAATGCAAGTATCAAGTGATCAAAGCGATGAATTTATTGAAGTCTTATTCAGACAACGAGCATGCACTAAATTAAGTTTCTGTGAGATTATGAGACATTCACAGCAGTTCCAGTGTCTACCTCGGCTGTGCATGAACTCCATATTTACCTCACTGAAATTGTACAAACAAAACCCTGTTTTCTGATCAATTTAAGTCTCCCAATCTTCATAGAGCTGTATGGTTTTGAATGTTGATGATTTGCTTGATCAAGTTTATGAGCTATTGTTGTTCTTGAAATTGTAGATTGACATGACAACAGACAAATACTTCACATTTTTCTTTCTTAATCGCATTCCATTCAGTGTTCTACACGTAACGTATTTGTCCTGAACTTAGAGGGACATGAATTTGAGTACAGTAAATTCGAATTAGCGGGATCAGTCCAAGCCTAAATAAACAAAAAGGGAGTTTTGTTTCCAAAACAAGATTTATTCTTAATATTATTTCAAAGTTGTGACAATATTGAATATTTCTAAAAGATATATAATACAAACTTCGTTATATTTTCGGATCAAGATATTAAAGATATCTCTCTCTCTCTCTCTCTCTCTCTCCCCCGATGAATTATGTTTAGATATGTGTAGTTTTTTCAAGTTTCTTGATTGTTTTGTTGGCTTTGATCTTGTTATTGATCATATATTTTGGCTTATCTCTGATGGAAAATTGATGCTCGAACACAGTTCGATTTTTCTGCTAAAATAATTATCAGTTGTGTGCTCAAATTAGGACTGTAAGTAAAAATCGTCAGACCGAAAAATCGAATTGAAATCGCATTTTAGAAACCGTCAGTTTGATGTTGCGTGGACCCGTCAACAAAATGATTTTGAACCAAATCAAACCGGTCAAAAAGGATTTGGTTTAAGTTTGAGAATTTTAATTGCGGTCTAAAATCAAATCGGACCGGCAAAAAAATATATAAAAAAAAAATGAAAAAATGAAAGTTTTTGAAAATTCATCCAAAATTTCAAATATGTAAAATTTAATAGTTTTGTCATTTGTGGGTGTTTTTTTTCAATTTTTAATTTTCTACTGCATATATATATATATATATATATATATATATATATATTATAATTATTATTATTACACAATATTCATAATTTATATTTTATATATAAATTATAATAATATAAATTTTATGTTTTTCAGCCCAATAGGAATATGTAATTTTATAGCCCAACGACCCCATGTCATAACGGCATAACCCATACATTTCTCATTTCAATTGAAAATCAAAGTATCAATTATCAAACTCAAAGCTTAACAATTCCCTTCCCGTCATTCCGTTCCAGTTTCCACGATTTTAGGCTTCCACCAATATCTCTTCCTCATACGCGACGCGACCTCGCCTCTACCTCCTTCACTCCGCCTTTGCCCACCAAGTCTCGACGCCTCCTCCTCCCGTGACTACTCTCAAGGTTTGAACTCTGTAATCTCAATAACTGGCGCCTCCTCCTTCGGTTCAAGGTTTCGAGCCGTCGATCAGCTATTCATCTTTAAAATCGGTTAGGTTTCAGTTTAAATGGCATAAAAGTAGACAGACAAAAAAAAATTACGGCGGAACCAGTGGTTTAAAACCGGACCAAATCGTTAAGTTTAGGTTTGAGTTTTTTTCAAACCGTTCAAAATGGTTTGGTTTAGGTTTGTGTTTTTCTCAAACCGGTTTAAACGATTTGGTTTGAAAATCTATCAAAAATCGATAAAATCGGATCGTTTACACTTCTAGCTCAAACAAATATGTCTTTTTGGTGGAAAGTACTATTTGTGGAGTATTTTTGTCATCATAGCATAATGGAATTCTGAGTTTATACTCCGAAATTACATGATAAAAAGGGAATTCTCTCCAAAGGTATTCTGTGTAATGTTGTTCATGCCTTCGGTCTGCAACGGTAACAAATGGAAAAAAAAATTGCTAGCAAATATTGACAATACTGCTAGTTATTTTGTTTTGTTCAATTATAAGAGAAAATGTGAAATACGTGTTGATTATTTGTTCCTGTTTGGTATTATCTAGTTTTCTAATGAGGAAGTAGAGTCTGGGTGCGGGTTTAGTACGTGACACACAATTATTCAAATTCATTGTTTGTTACTGAGTTTTCAGAGTTGCAAATTGTTTTCTTGAGTTGGCAGGTCCAATGGAGTTAATAATAGGAAAATCCTTTTCTTAACATTATGAGAAGATATATCGCTAGAGGTTGATGCCAAATTTTCTTTTGTTTTCCCAGACAATTCTACCTCATGATGCCCGACTATACTGTACCATGAATTCGATTTCGGAACTTTTGGGCATTTCAGTTACCTGCATATAAGCGGGAGTTGCACAATATTTTACATTGCTCTTTTGGCGACAAGGCCTGCTACTTCGAGCCTAATTAAATTTTGAAACTATTCTCTTTTCTGCCTAAAATCAGTTTGTCACCTATCCTTTAAATAGCACTCGAGCTTCATAAAGTTGAGTAGTACATAATGATAAATAAGTGAATTCATTTAAATAACATATAGAAACATGTCTACGTTCTTGTGTAATGACTATTAGGAGCAAACTTTGTTCATGTCTATGCATCGATCACCAGGTATTTGTAAGCTTATGCAAGTAGACGTAGTTATGGTGTTTGAAGATGAACTTGTTGGGTTGTGCTCATATAACATATTTTGCTATGATAACATAATGATTTATAATAAATAAATTATTGTTTTATTTATTTATGATTGAGCCTCATTTTTTTCCCATCAAAATACATTTTTCAATATTGATTTGACCCACTTTAACCACATATTTTTCAATAAAATAATATTACACGTAAATCCAAAAAATTTCTTTACTTTTTACCACACGTTTTTTAACAATACACCATTCAAAAATTCATTTTCTTAATAAAATGGGGCTCAAACAAGGACTGAGTATGCGAATTAAAATGTCTGTGATCACTTGTAATAATATAAGTTGGGTACTTGTATTGAGAAGTATATTGTGATACAACATATATTTTAATTATAAATAATTTGTTCACAACAAATATATAAGGTTTGGCACCTTGTATTGAAAAGTTGTAGTGTTGACCGATTTACTATTCAGGTATGTGATTTATCCTTATTACAGAAATAGTTAAATGTGACTTTAGTACACTTGGAGTATATTGAGCGGACCACGTGTTGAGTTTAATTATATAGCATGACTATGCAGAGAATTAAATTTCACTTGATCACTGTGTATTTAATCTAAATCCCTTGATAGAGTTATGTATATATTTTCGAGACTTTAATGATTTTTTTGATTTATCAATGGGTGGGATCAATTTGATTGGTCAAATATCTCTATGAGTTGGGAACTTGTGAATGAGTAAAGTAGAAAACATGAATTCGTATAGGGAACCGTTGTATTGAAAAATGGGTAGAGCAAGTCAAAATAAAATATTATAGATTTATTGGTATTTTTTTTATCTTATATATTCTGAGAGTTCATTTTTTTGCCTTTAGTGGAAAAAACAAAAACTAATAATTAGATTGGGTAGTTTATGATCGACTAGACATGATCTAATTATTGGAGTTTGAATAATATATGTCTGATTAGGTCCTGTGGTAGTTCTAGAAAGTATTAAAACTTATTTACGGAATTATAATAGTTTTGAGTTTAATTGTAATTATAATAAAGTTTTGTGCTTAGTTGTAATTACTATGAAAGTTGTAAAATTATTTATAATTGTAATTGAATTTTTAGGACTACACATGTAATTAAATGTAAACTAATTTGATGTGAACTTTAATTAAAACTCCGACTTAAATTTTAATTAGAACTCCTATTTGAACGTGAAATTATTATTATACAAGGAACATAACTATTTTATCTCTATATATAGATATTAGAAGGAAACTGAACTTCCTATGAGATTGAATAGAAATCTTACAACAATCATAATATATAATTTCATAGTGTTCAAATTTGGAGAAATAAAAAAGAGAGAATTTTTTTTTTTTTTTTTTTTTTTTTCAATTGTCTAGTCCAAGAATTAGTTTCTTGATTTAATTAAAAATATGTGTCCATCCATCGGTGTAGTCTTGACTTTGAAGAATAATATCATAAAAGACTTGGAGATTTGAAGTATCAAATTCTTGCAATCAAAAGCTGGAAACTCATGATCCAAAAAGTTGGAAGTTCGTAATTCAGAATTAATTAAAGAGTTGATTATCGAATATTGATAAAAATTAGAATCATTTATTTTTTATATAACATATACGTGAACATCTAGACGATATTATTTATTAAATTAAAGAAATTTTTAATTTCTAAATAATTCATCTTTTGCATTCCAATAGAACTAACAATTGTACCCATAATATTCAGCTTCTTCAACTCAACTAACAGACTGTTAAGTGGATTCCTCATGACTTTTTTTTTTTTTTTTTTTTTTTTTTTGGGAAAGCTTTTGGTAAACCTGTTTATATGATCATGGGTGTTGTCCTTGTAGCCATTTTGACTTTAGAGTCTAATTTCTTATAACCATTTTAATTTCACTTTTGAATATTGTAGTGGTGGCAATCCAACACTGATGAGCACCACTACCATCAATCTTCAAGCCAAGGCAGTTCATAGCCTCGCGTATCATCTCGGAAATTCTCGCATAGCTGATGTTCTCAATTTTTCTGATAGTATAAGACGCATATCTTCGATTTACTGCAAATTGGCCAACAGAACATCAACTCTGAAAGGCTATTTAGTTTCTTCGACTTCATCATTCTGCTCCTTTTGCACATTTCCTTTAGGAAATCTTTCTGGCGGTTGGAGTCCTCAATGTAATGATGAAGTTATAGACCATTATGACTTTGAAGGCGAGAATGGGCCATTAGTTTGGATTTCATCTCATTTTATCAACGATATCTTCAGCAAATCTCTGTTGCTCCTCCATGAGACTTTTGCAAGGGTCAATTATAACGAGAAATTAAATACGGTAAATATCAAATATTCATATCAAGAAAAAAAATGTAAAAAGAAAAGAGATGAAAATTAAGTTCATTCAAACCAATTTATAAATATCTTTCATGTTTACGAATTAATTTCTTTCAAATTTGCATGCACTTATTTTTAATATTGATCAACTAATTGCAACACACGTTCATCTTAGAACATTTTCAAGAGACTTTTTAAATTTGATATAGTCTCTATTTTAAAAGAGCTAACCCTTAAAATTATGTTCCGACTCTTTAAATTAATATTTTAATTTGACTCTCCAAATTTGAAAAATCAAACTCACTCTCTATAATTAAAGAGTAATGCTATTTAACCTTATTGGGGTTATAGTATTAGTTTAGATGACATTAATGTGACATTAAATTATATGTGAAAATAAATAAGTCATTTAATTTTACATTCGATCCAGGCTATCATCTAATGTCATTTAGACTGGAATTGTAACTCCAGTGGGACTACATAACATTATTCATAATTAAATGCATACAAAATATTTCAATTTTTAATGTAGAAAAATATATAATAATTAAGGAAAATACTAGTTAAAATAAAATATTTTTTGAAAATATTAAAATTAAGTGTTAAATATAAATAATTGTTGGAGTACTTCAAAAATTTTCCTCTCTAAATTTATAAATGCTCTCATAATTATAGAATATGCTCTTTATTGGAGATGCTTTTACTAATCTACATTTACAATATATTAAAAGTGAGGATGATGGAGAAATTTTTAAATACCAAATTTACCCCTACATATTTAACTATATGCCCACTATACCCTCATAATTGGAATACCAATTTAAATAATATTTATCATTTGGTTTAGAATGAATATAATATAAGAAGTTAAATATTTAATTGATATTTATCATTTTCGATTGGAATTAATATAAGGAGTGAAAACATTCAATTATATCCAAAAAAAAAAAAAAATAGTGACATACCATTCAATTGACCATTTTGTTCTTATAATTTTTATTTTTCCACCAACGAATCAATTTTTATTTATCATCAACAAAACTTTTATTAATTTTCATGATTTACATTATAATTCATGCAATGAGTTTTTATTTTTCATCGACGGAGTAATTTTTAATTTTCATGTTTTACATTATAATTCATCCATTAAGTTATTATTTAATTGAGGTCACAAATATTTTAAAGCTTGCATTAATATATTAATAAGGACACTCAATGAATAAAAATGAAAATAAACTTCAATGACTAACATTCAATTGATTTTTTTCTTTACATTTTAAAATTTTCATCAACAGAGTACTTATTACCAATTTAATTAATATTTATTTTGATTTAGAATTAATATAAGTGGTGAAATATTTAATTGATATTTATCATTTGGGTTGAAATTAATATAAAGAGTGAAACTGACATTCAATTATTAAACAAAATAAAATAAATCAACGAAAATTTAGCGACTTATCATTCAATTGAGTATTTTGTTCTTACAATTTTTATTTTTATCAACAAAGCATTTTTATTTTTATTTTTTATCAAAAAAGCAATTTTTATTTTTCATCAACAAAGCCATTATTATGTTTCATGATTTACATTATAATTCATCCATTAAGTTATTATTTAATTGAGGTTACAAAATTGAAAGGTTGCATTAATGTATTAATGAGGTAACAAATGTGCTAAATGTTGCATTAATATATTAATTGGGACATTCGATCACTAAAAAAAATAAAAAAATTACACATGAAAATTCAGTGGCTTATCTTTCAATTGATTAATTTTTCCTTACATTTTTTTATTTTTCATCAACAAAACCCTTATTAATTTTCATAATTTACATTATAATTTATGCATTAAGTTATTATTTAATTGAGGTTGCAAAATTAAAAGGTTGCATTAATATATGAGTTTTCCTATGTGTATATAGGTGTAAACATAGTGATGTTCATAATGTGAGTGGGGTGGGTCCATGCTACAGTATCGTGGGCTCCACCTCACTCACATTATGAATATCTTTATGTGTACATCTATGTACACATAACATTTCCCTTAATATATTAATGAGGTTACAAATATGTTAAAGTAAATAACTTCTAATTATTAGGGTTTTTAAGATTGACAATAATTATTTATATTTCCAATGACTTTTACCCTACGGTATGAATGATTGAGAAATATTCAATTGATTATTTTATTTTTAATCAAAAAAGTCATTATTAATATTCATAATTTACATTACTTCCTGCATTAAGTTATTATTTAATTAATATATATCATTTGGTTTGAAATTAATATAAGGAGTTAACTAACATTTAATTACTAAAAAAAAAAAAATTAAACGAAAATTCAGTGACTTAACATTAATATTGATTAACTTCGGTAATTTGAAACATAATTATATTTTAAGTAAACATTTTAAAAAAAATTGGTCAAATAAGGGTTTAATGTAAAAGTAATTAAGATCATTACTTTCTTGTGGAGTCTTTAACAATATAAATTATTTCAATTACTTTCAAAAAATGGTATAATATTTCAATAAATACTACGTATGTCATTCATTTGATAGATAAGAAGTGTAATCCACGTGCTTAGATAAAGAAAAAATGGAGAAAGAAGTTCAAAACGTATGCGACGTCGTGTAGAGTGAAGTTGTCCAAAAAAGTTGTCCAAAAGAAAGGGAAATCTCAAAAAGTTGCCACATACACGTGGAAGCCAAATTCTGGAGATATAATTCCTCTGGATTCTCTCTCTCTTTCTTGTGTGGGTAGCGCGTTAAGAGAAACCATGGCCGCTTCACTGTTAGAGTCGCCATTTTTATTGAACCACCAACTCTTCTCCACCACACACCACTCTTTTCAACCTCAAAAGCCAATGCCCATTTATTATTATGTTCCTTTTTCTCGCTCTTCTTCCTCCTGTCCCCTCCGCCTCTGTGCTGTTGGTGGAAACGTGGACTCGCCAGCACTACCACCTCTGGCGACGGTGGTGGCTGAGGATAGTGTTCAAAATAACAGGGTTTTGCTTGAAAGAAGCAAGGACCGCCGCAAAGTGGTGAAACTAGCCTGGGAGAAGCTGGTTCGGTGGTCACGGTATTGGCGCTCCAAGGCCAAGACTGACGTTCTTGAACGCACTAAAAAGGTGGCAAATTGTTCTTTTTAATTGACATTCAATGATGTTGAAATCAGATTTATATGACTCTTTACCAGTATTGTTTTTAATGTTTTTGGAGGAATTCATTATCTAGCAAGGGGAATTTAGTTTAAGACCGAATGAAAAGGGTAACTTTCTTAAGAAAAGCTCTAACTTCATGAGTCAGCAATTGAATTCTAATGTAGTAATCCATCTTTCTCATAGGAACCTGCACATTCGAAGCAAGAGAATGAAGAAAAACTTAATGTGCTTGTGTACCGTGTGACACGTGTGATTTGACACATGTATATAACTCACCTTGTGAAGTTAGATACAAGAACAGGGTCAAGTTGACCCTAAACTCAACCCTGTTATGTTAACTCAATAGGGTCGAGCCAAAAGAAAACTTTATACTCAAGAGAAAAATTTGAAAAATAGATGGAGAAATCTTTACAACTTGATTGACAATGGAAAGCCTAAGTAATATAGAACTCTGATGGAGGAAATACTTTTAATGATCATATGCTTGACAAGGCTTTTTAGAAAAAACAAATCGCCTTTTTTCTTTTACACGCTTTCGTTTTCTTTCCCAAATTAAAGATGGTTTGTATTTTGATGTTTAATTTTTTTATTTCATTTCTTTCCATGTGTACTTGATGTATTGTTATTTTAGGTATCATTTAGATAGGAATTTGTCAATTTGGAATTATTTCCTTCCTATTCAGGAATGTAGATGGGAAGAAGCATAAAAGAACTTAAGAAAGGAATAGAAAAAAACTAAAACTTTGCTCATTTTCCCTTTACATATATAGGATAAGAAATCACTCTTGCTACTTGCTTTTTTGTTCAATTAAGCTCCACCACTAGGTTGAAAGTGGACATTGCAATTCTGATTTAAGATTATCCGGTAGAAGGGTATATGAAGAAGAAAAATCATGGAGTAGGTTTCTGAATCTAAACTTATTATGATCTCAATAAGGAAGTTTAAGTATTTATACCATGATTTTGCAATGTATATAGTTTCTTTAGTGGTTCTCATTTGCATTACTGCTGTTGTTTTATTCATCGTCGTTTCAATACACAAGGCAGAGCTGCATGAAGATACTGACCTCAATTGAATTTAAATTATTTTGCACTTAGGTGGTAGTTCTTGGAGGTGGATCTTTCGGAACTGCGATGGCTGCCCATGTTGCTCATAGAAAAGCTGAATTAGAAATATATATGCTCGTACGAGATCCTGAAGTTTGTCAATCTATTAATGAGAGTCATTGTAATTGGTGAGAATCGCTTTATTTAGACCTTTTTAATTTTTCCAATAAATAACATTTTCTTAATTGTGCTGGACATGCAAGTGTGCATTGTTGTTAAGCTAATGGTTCTTTTGCTCAACTGCTTTCTGCTTTATTAGTTCTTGAAATTTCTTGTCTTCTATGGTTTCAGTAAGTATTTTCCAGAGCACAAGCTACCCGAAAACGTGATTGCGACAACAGATGCTAAAGCTGCTCTACTCTCTGCTGACTTTTGCTTCCATGCTGTGCCTGTGCAGGTCATTTGACTTTCTGTCTTCTGGTAGTGCTTTATCTTGTAACTGCAGTATGCTAGACTTTTTTTTTAAAATTTGATAAGCTTCCAGGTTTCTAGTTGACTTGAAAATGTATCTAGTCCTTTGCTGATCATTCATGTACTGATCCTATTTATACTCTTTACTTTTTTTGGTTGATGTAGTACTTCAAAATTCAAATTAAACAGGCTTAACTTTCTTTACCAATTATATACTTTATTGCAGTTCAGTTCATCACTCCTTGAGGGCATTGCAGATTATGTTGATCCAGGCTTGCCTTTTATATCCCTGAGCAAAGGTCTAGAACTCAATACGTTAAGAATGATGTCTCAAATAATTCCCCGCGCACTGAAAAATTCTCGTCAGCCGTATGTTGTTCTATCTGGGCCTTCATTTGCTCTAGAGTTGATGAACAAATTGCCAACAGGTCACTCGACCATGTTCAGAATTTGATGCTTCTTGGATACTATGTTCTTGTCTTTTGTTTTTTGAAGTGACTGAAACATTTATTTTTGGCGTTTGTTTAGCTATGGTCGTGGCATCAAAAGACAAAAAAATGGCAAATTCAGTTCAGCAGCTTCTAGCTTCTAGAAATATGAGAATCAATACTTCAAGGTAGCGAGTCTCCTGCCATTTTGTCTCTGTCAGTCATATTAACTGAACTTCATAGTGCATGACTATCTCTTCTCTCCACACACACACACAAACACGTGTGATCATGAACGAAGGGTGTAGATATATTACTTTAAGGCTCAGCCTGTAACCCCTGATGCTACAGTGATGTTACAGGGGTTGAAATTGCAGGTGCGCTCAAAAATGTACTTGCCATAGCAGCTGGAATTGTGGAAGGGCTAAATCTTGGAAACAACTCCATGGCAGCTCTTGTTGCACAAGGTTGCTCTGAGATAAGATGGTTGGCAACAAAGGTTGGTCGATCTCTCCTCATCCCATACGATCTTTTCCATTTCTAATTTGATCCAGACAATGCCTTTAGGAGGCGTTCTTTTGCTAAGTAGTGGATTCCCAATTGAATTTGTTTTCTTATGGTCATTTTAGTAGGCCTTGAAGATCTGTTAGATCTTTAATTGTGCCTTGAATTTGGTTTTCAGATATAGCACAAAAGTCTGCAAACAGTTAGACTGAGTGTTATACTTTTTGCCAAGCTGATCTTAGCCCTTGTTTAACAACCATTATTTGGGGAAAATAGAGTTTTGAATAGTGATTTTTAGAAGAATGTGTGGTAAAAAAAAAAGTTTTGGGTTTACGTGCAAAATATTTTATTGTGTGAATGTGATAGAAAATGAGTACGTAGAAAAAAGAGTTTGAAAATAATGGTTGTCAATAGGGGCTTAATTGTGAAAGGATTTGTGTTCACGTTTACGAGCTATGTTACTCTTGACACTGTTTACCGAACTATATCCTTGTCTAAGACAACACGACGGGACGGGACAGGACATGCATGCTTGAATTTGGTGCCCCACGTCACTCATCAAGATATCTCATACAAGATGGGAACACTACCCACAACTAGAGTTTCTGACCATATTTTTCAATTATATATATTTGGTTTGGAGACTGGAGTATCATAATATTAGCTATCCTCTGTAAGAGATGTCTATGTAACATGTCCAAAGTTGAGATACTTTGATATTTTTGACCAAATACCTTCGTCTTCAATGTCGACAATTCACTTTGGATCCTTGTATCCTGCACACACGTCCTAGCAAAAAAGAGTTCCTCTATCTTTTAACGATTTTCTTTTACGTCTTCGTTCTCTCCTTTTTCCCGCTTACTTTGGTTATGTTGTGCATAATATTTAATGCTGCTGTATTTCCAATTCAGATGGGTGCCAAATCAACAACATTAACTGGTTTATCTGGAACTGGAGACATCATGCTCACTTGTTTTGTAAATCTTTCAAGAAACAGAACTGTTGGTGTTCGTCTTGGATCTGGGGAAAAACTTGATGATATACTTAATTCAATGAATCAGGTGCCTTGAATTATTTTCTTATATTAGCTCATACGGTAAGATGGACGCTAGAGTACTGAATGGTATTAAAGAATAAAAAGTACTAAAATTGTCTATTATACAAACAAAACCAATTTAGTCTGCTGATAACCAAATATGCCCAATATGTTTAATCAGGTAGGCCTCTTGACTCTTGATATTTTCTGAATTTAGGTGGCTGAAGGTGTATCCACAGCTGGTGCTGTGATAACATTAGCCCAGAAATACAAGGTTAAAATGCCAGTCTTAACAGCTGTTGCACGAATTATCGACAACGAACTTACACCTGCAAAAGCAGTTTATGAACTAATGAACCTTCCTCAGGTTTGTTTCCTTAAACGTATGAAGTCCATGGAGTATCATTATAATGACGTTTACATTCTTAACCTGGTAGTTAAGGTAGATTGAACAATAGTATTGAGAAAGAAATAGATTAAAACCTTATCCACTAAACCATCTAAGCCATATTTAATACTGCGTACCAGACGTGTTTGTTGTGTTTAGCACTTTGGTTCACTTTGTAGGTTGAAGAAGTTTAGCAGCTCTAGGATTTGCTATAGAAGACTATGCACCGAGGATCAAACTCATTTTTACCAAAATTCTATTATACTCCCAATTGGTGTAGTTTGTAACTACTGATCAGTGCATTTATATGAATTTTTTAGAACATACACGCATGTACCCTTTTGTAGCTCTCTTTCGATTTTGGAGACCAAATCTCATTCCTCGGTGTCATCAAATGTCTCGTACGCGTATCTGCACAACGAATGAAATCTTAACACGCTTGGAAACACAATCTATTATTGGTTATTACTACTTGTTAGCAAGTAATATTTTGTTTTTTCTACGTTTCTACTTTATGTAAATTCGAATGTTGGTTATTATTACTTGTAAACAAAATCGACTATTTGCATTTATTAAAAAATATTGCATTTATATTTTTTTCAAAATAAAATGTTAATAATGTCATCTTTATATAAAGAATTAAATGTCCATGAATAACAACGCATATTTTTCAAGTGCAATCACTAGTTTAGCCAACTAAAAAAAGATAAAAGGATTTGTGCATTCTAGTAAATTTATGATATATGCTATCTTGTTATCACCTATTCCAACCACAAAATGTTGAATATGTAATCCCTGGATATTCCTGGTTCCAACTTTATCAATCTATTGGTATACATTTAAGAGTTATGCTATGGAAACAGGGTTAATCGTAGGCACTTTGCCAATAGGAGGGGGGGGGGGGGGGGGGACGTGTCCCCTGGAAATAGGGTCGATCATTAACCTTGTATCTTTATCTTTTTCCTACATTTAATATTCAACGTACGACTTTTACTTCCTCATCTCATCCGATAGGCTACAAATCAAAAAATTCCAATCACTTGGAAAATGTTCAGATATGACAAACTGGAGTTTCAAATGACATGAAAGAACATCCAGAAAGGGCATTAATCGAATTGATAATGAGAAACGGATAGCAATTTTCAAGGCAAGAAGAAGAACGATGTAGACGGAGACAAAGTTCAAATTATATCAATAAACGGGTGCAGTAAATTAAGTATTTAAGATCCTTTCAATTGAATGAGAATCAATAAAAAACTCCAAACAAGAAAATTATAATCCGTGTCCTAATAAACTCATTAATATCCATGGTGTCCAACAACACAAGAAGTGTCAAAGTACACCCACTTTCCTATTAAGAAGCACCCACAAGATCTTTTCTCTCATTTTTTTTTTTCTTTTTAATTCTACTTCTACCATTGTATCAATTCAATGAAGTCATTTTTGGCATCATGGAATTCACTTGTGGTTAAAGTATAGCTTTTCATAGATGGCATTAAGCTGTTGACCCAGAATCCGATGAAACTATTAAATATAGAAATATAATATGGAATATTTTTCATTATAATATTTTTTTTTAGTATAGGATTAATTTTCTTAATAGTTGATTATGTAATCTTTCCTTTTATATCTATTTCCTTTTACAGTTATTTATAATCCTATAAATAGGGTTTTTTACATTGTAATATTTACAAGACCATACTAATACAATTTATATTTTTTCAAATGGTATCAGAGCGAATTTAACTTGATTTTGGGTCAAACTTGCAACTCATAAATTTCAAAAGCACAATAGCAATAACTTGATATAAATGTTTCAGAGGTCTTCTACAGCTACTTTAACAATGTCGGGTCGTCACTTTACAACTCCTTCTCGAAGTTCTCGACAAAAAAATTCTCAAATAATGAGTGATCACGTTTCCTAAATTTTCAATATTTCTATTCTGTTTTTAAAAACATCAAAAAAAAAACTTTGGAGGGTCGGTACCTTGAACTTTACTGGCACTCCCTCTGCCTCTTAAACAAACTAGAGTTTTTTTTTTTTTTATGTTAAAAAAAAAAAATTTGGAGGGTCAGTACCTTGAACTTTACCGGTACTCACCTTGCGTCTTAAACAAACTAGAGAATTTTTTATGTAAAAAAAAAAAAAAAAAAAACTTTAAAGGGTCGGTACCTTGAACTTTATCGGCTCTTCTTCTGCCCCTTGAAAAATTTGAGGTTTTCTTATGTTAAAAAAAAATGTTCATCAAATATTTTCATCCAACAAATAAGAATTCACTTATCCTGTCAACAATGACAAAGACCTCAAGTGTTCGGAGTTCTTCAATTTGGAAGATTTGATTGGATCGATTTCTTCAAACTCAATATTTTACCCCATATTGAGTTTGAGGGGAGAGTGTTAAATATAGAAATATAATATTGAGTATTTTACATTATAATATTTCATTTTAGTGTATGATTACTTTCCTTAGTAGTTGATTATGTAATCTTTCCTTTTATATTTATTTCATTTTACAGTTATTTGTAACCCTATAAATATGGTCTTCTACATTGTAATATTTACAAGACCATAATAATATAATTTATATTTTTTCACAGAACCCCAGCTGTCAACAGATCCTAACTCCTCTTACATCTATATGAACTTTACATACACCAATTGAACACCACGTTAGATTGCACAAGACTGTAGTTCGCTCGGGTAGACTTTGCCCCTCAAGTAAGATGATGGAAATATATTATTTTTGATTAAGACACAATGGACGAAAATACGAGTATCGAATTGTAGAGAGAATAAATACGTTGGCAATTACTTGAATTACTTTAAGTATGAGTATTTAATAGCAAAGAGAGATGAGCAAAGGCTCATGAATGTTTGCAGTGGCGGAGCTAGATTTTTTGAAATGGGGGGTCCAAATTTAAAGATATATAGATGAAGGGGTGGGGTGGGGGGGGGGGGTACGGGGGCTGCCCCTGATTTTTTTTTTTGTTGAAGGAAACCACAAAAAGGGAAGGCTAAACAAGTAAACTGTCATTGCCTTGCTTCTATCGCTAAATAACTCAATACCAATTATCTAACAATACGATAACCAATAGAAGCATTACACTTCATAAATCTCACACCCAAAGGCAGAAAATCGTGGCTGTTGCCGTACATGAACAAATAGCATATTGTTTTGCCATAACATAAGCAAATATAGTTAGATGTGGCATACCAGTTGGAGTGACCACTTGTTTTTCTGTAAATGGCAGATGTCCTAGTCCATGTTCAACAACCTATTTCATACATGAATTGTAGTCAACTAAAAAGTGAAACAAAGAAAATGAGTGGTAGCTAGTCGCTATTCAAAATATTGTAGCTTTATAACTATCAATTGAACATAGTTATAGATAGAAAATACCTACCAAACGGATCAACCTATCAGAATAAAAGACAAAATCGTGAGCACACCCTTCTGTTGTCATTTATGCACTTCTGTTGGCTCAACCTAATGTAGTAATATGACATCATGAGCTTCATAGGCTTCCATTATCATAATAACAATAAATAAACAGACTTTCTTAATTCATGCATAAGGTTTCAAGCATAAATAAATGAAGGATAATAAAGAAGAGTGGATCATTACCCAATTATTACAAACGTTCCTTTCGAGTTCTCATATTTTGATAACGTTGTATAACTACTTCATCATCAATCATGTCGAAGACATCCTTTTCAATATACACAATCAATTCATCATTAAACCATTTATCATTCATTCGATTGCGCAATCGATTCTTGACATAATTCATTATAGAAAATACCCTCTCTACCGTAATAGTAGCAACTGAAAGAATTAATGTCAATGTCAAAAGCTTGTATACTAACGGGTATACTTCATGTTTTTTTGTCGCAACCAACTTTTGTGCAAGTTCACCAAGACCTTGTAATCCTCCAAATTCTTCATTAGTGCACATATCAATGATGTATGTGTCAATTTGATCATCAAGTTGCATTATGTCTGATTCTTGAAAATCTTTCGGATAAAATGTACACATCCAAATTAATTTGCTCTTTTCAAAAGCTGAAAATGAATTATTTGGACACAAACATGCTACACAAAGAAGTAAGTCATTATTCACCTCAAGAAATCGATTATTGGACTTCTGAAGTTGCATATCAATGACAGCATAAAATAAATCCACACGGAAGTGATGCAAATTTGTCACAGTGATACGTCGTGAACGACTCAGAGGTGTATAGATATCATCCATGTTAGGGACGATAATGTTGTGCTTTCCACAGAAGGAATTAACCATCACCAAAACAGAATCACATTCATCATTTCTAAAATTTTGGAGCCGTTGTTTACATATTCTTACCAAACACATGGCATTACCAATATTTTGGTCTTTCTTTTGTAATGTCTTTGACAACCCATTTGAAATTCCTAATATTTTTTTCATTAGATGTAGACCAAATGCAAACTCAAATGTACGAATTGCTGCCAACAAAACCCATGCTTCACCTTTTTTCCCACAAATTGTATTATCATTAGCAATTATCTCAATAACATCAATTGTACTAGAAAACATGAGCATCAGGTTACATAAACAACTGTAGTGCGAGCCCCAACGTGTATCACCGGAACGCTTGATATTAGTTTCTTGATTAAGGCCTCGTCCACTTGGTATTTCATCGGCATTGAGTGCTTCACAAATGTTGAGTCTTTGCATCTCGCGAATAAGATCACACCGCTTAGCCGATCCTCCAACAACATTCACCACACTATCAGCCAAAAAAAAGAAAGCTTGTGTATCCCCATGTTTTTTTGCCACTGCTAAAAGAGCTAGTTGAAGTTGATGAGCAAAACAATGAATGTAGTACGCACTTGGGTTTTCTTTCAAGATAAGTGTTTTCAGACCATTATACTCACCCCGCATATTACTAGCTCCATCTTAATCTTGACCTCTCAAATTAGACATGCTTAAGCCATATTTAGAGAACAAGTCATCAATAGCAAGCTTAAGTGAGATAGCCGTGGTACTTGAAACATGTTGGATGCCAATATAACGTTCAATTATATACCCATTCTTCACATATCGTAGAACAACTGACATTTGCTCTTTAGTTGAAATATCACGGGATTCATCAACTACAATAGAAAATAGCCCATCACCAATCTCACTGATAATAACCTTGTTAATTTCACAGGCGAAAGCACTTACGATATCCTTTTGAATATCCGGTGAGGTTAATTTGAAATTTGCAGGAGCATTCTCCAAACAAACAGCGTTAATCTGAGGATCATGTTTACACCACCGTTTTAGTAGTTCCAAAAAATTTCCTTGATTGCTTGAATCTTCAGACTCATACTTCCACAAAAAGCAAGCCCTTGTCGTAGAAGATATCGAACACAATCTACTGATGCACTCAAACGTGTTCGATATGCACTTCTTATCTGTTCTGATTGCTTGAAGAGACTTACCTCAATACTATGTTCTTGGTTATTGAATGATTCAAACTTAATCCGAGCTAGGTTGTGTGCGCTACCGATATTTCCAACATGTTTTTTGAGACTACTTTTCTTTTTCCAATTTGAGAATCCACCGACAACAAAAGAAACACGACTTTAACTCAACAGATAGCAATACAAGCAAAATACGGCATCTTTTGCTACACTATATTCTAGCCAACCAAGAAATTCATCATACCAATTAGTACCAAATCGTCTATCTCTATTTTTCCTTTTTGACACCAAAAACTCATGACTACGAGGTTGACAAGGACTCCTTTGCACATATTCCCTTCGAACAACATCCCGAACATTAACATTATAATGATTAAGTGGAATTCACAATCCAGGATCTGAAGGCAACTGTTCAACATTAATCTCATCACTTTCATTCCCTTCATCCCCAACACCAATTTCATCAACATCTTCAATTTCATTTTCATCACTTTCATCCCCAATCTCAACAATCATCTCATCACTTTCATCCCCAATCTCAACAACCATCTCATCACTTTCATCAATCCGAACATTCCTTTGATCAATATTTTGTTCCCGTGCTCTTTTGAAATACTTCTCTATCACTATGGAAAATCTTTTGGTTTTGGAGATACTACTTCTGAAATTTTCATAAACCCCAAATAGTGTTAGAGAGAAACTTTCAAAACATCACTAAAAAATGAATGAATACCCAGTGGTCAGTATTAAGTAGATATCAAGGACATGTCAATATTTGATCCAACAATAAGAATTCAATACATACATCTATCCACATTCTAAACAATTAGGGAATAATGATCAACTAATAAACAAAATATCTTTTGCAAAGGTTAATATTTACCAATTGATCAAACAATTAGTCAATATTTCGTTCATAGAGGTTAATATTTACCAAATGCTGGCCTGTCTCGCTTCGAATTCCGGCTGAGACACCATTGATGAAGTCCTGGCCTTGTGCTTTTGCAAAGGGAGGGATATAATTTTCAAATCCCAGAAGCTTAGCTGCAGCCTGCAATAGGGAGTTCACTACTTCACTTAGAAAATTCTGTAAAAAAATATAATTGATAATAAGTAAAAATCGACTGAGGCAGAGGCAACATACGAACTGGGTGCTGCCGTGCTGGTCTGCTGGAGCCTGGACTGCCAGTATTTCGATGACAACGCGGTGCGGTACGGTGTGGTGCGACGGTGGCGTGGTGCGATGTGGCGGTGGAGAACTGGGTACTGGACTACCGGCAGGGGCGATGACAACGCAGACGCTTCCACTAGCCGATTTGCAGATTCACCAGTGTGGAAACCAAGGGCAGATTCACCACTGTGGAAACCACCGGCCAATTTGTAGAAAAGACAAGATTTTCCGGCCGGTGGAGGAGAGGGAAGAGGCGGGAAGAGGCGAGTGTAAGCGAGTGTCGAGAGAGAGAGAGAGAGAGCGAGAAGATGGTCGAGCGGTCGAGAATTGTGAAATTAGGGTTTAGGGAAATGTTAAAGTAAATAATTAAAAAAAAAATAAAATTGTCAAACGAAAATGGGGAGTCCAGGACTCCCCCGGAACCCCTCCATCCCCCCTTGAATGTTTGACACATGATTTCATCATGACGATTTATTTGTAAAGTATCTATCCATAGCCACTATTGGCCTGTAGTCTTCATAAACGGAATTATACTGAAAAACTGTGATATAACTGGTCCCACTGTTATCAATCAATCAAATCAAATGTATTGTCTACAGCTTGGTCGAGATGATGCTCATGGCAGATATCCTTCGTCTTGGATATATGCTTCATCATATATCATATATGTGGTATGCCTCCTCGATAAATAACACTTCGGATGTAGCATCCAAATGCATGGTCTAATCACCTTAGAAGGCCCATGTGGGAGAGATGATAAAAAGTATAGTGTTGACTTTGCGTGAGTTTTTACTTAGTTGATTGTCGTGTGATTTGCCTTATACACAGGCGACATAGAAATCATTTAAGTGCAAACAGAAAAGATAAAAGCCAAAAGTTTTGAAATGAAATTCTTCTACATAAATACCTTCTTCCTTTTCACGCGTTAGGACCAACTTCGAAAAACGTAGGAAGAATTAATAAAAATTATAATTTAATACAAATACTAATGAAGTTTAATAGCATCTGCCACTCAGAGACGGATGTAGGGGGGCTGGGCAGGGTTGTAGACTAGTCCCCATAGTCTATTAAGGCAAAATTATGTGTAAAATTTTTTTTTTCACGTATTAGCTTGATCAAAAATTTTGTAGCCAAGTCTCCGATCCAATCCTGGATCCGTCCCTGTTGCCATTGAAATAAACTCCTTGGCCTGTCTTTCACATAATTGGATTCTTTGCAACCTTAGACTTCGACAGGTGCAAAGTGGATAAGCAAAGCTTGAAATAGTCGTAACTAGCAAGTTACTAATAGTTTAGTGACATATGTGATATGACTAATAAAAAAGTAGATTAATTTTAAGAAATATGCTTTATTCCGTCTAATAATTTTAAGATACGAAGTAATCAATATTATCAACACGAAATCGTTCAACTTCGTGCACCACACGCATGTTTCTTAGCAACGAACATTCCTTGACTCCATCAAAAAATACAAATTTCTTAATTTTGCAGCCCAGGTGGTCTATTCTAGAGAAAGATTGTATTGTCGTAGTTTTTCATGTGTCAAATCATCATTTTTGAAAATTGCATGAGTGGGAATATGATTCTATATAATGCCTTGATAGTAAGGGGGAGAATAGGATTCCTTCTACTTTACCATCTACCAAGAATTTGTGTTTATTTTTTCAACTATAGTTAGGCTCAAGAATTTTGGAAATTGAGACTTGATTTAATATTCCTAGTTCTTTTTGAACATAAAAGCTAACCCGATTCACTGCATGCATGGTTTGATCCCATACCTTCATTGATCAAAATCAAACTTAATATTCCATACTTTTCAATTTTCATTGATCCCATACTTTTCAATTTTCATTGATCCCATTGAACTCAAGACTTATCCTAATCTATGAATCCCAAACTAGGAAAAAGGAACATATTCCAAGTATAATTTTTAGAATTCATAAAGCCTATATGTTTGGTTTAACTAAATTGTTGATAAAAAATTAAGTCAAAATTAACAATTAATTTTAAGCATATACTTAATGGAACTAACGACTTTTAGCAACTGTTCAACAATATATTTTCATCAATTTTTGTGAAAATTTACTAATAATCTTATTTTTAGCAAAATTAAACTTAATATGCATTTTTTGAATGGTGAATGTAGGGTGTAGGGGGGTAGGGAGCGAGGTGGATTCTCCACTCTTTTTAGGACATCTATTTCTATGTATTAGTGTGGGCATTTTTTATTTTTCTTTTTCCCATATAATTTTTAATTTATCTTATGTTTTGATCAAGTTTCTTAGTCTAATTCTATTAGCTTGCCCAACAAAAAGTAAATAAAATAACGTGTAACATGGCACAAGTACATCTGATTGATTGAAACAAAATTGTCTAGATCAATGACTTGATAACGACAATATCAAGTTTTATTAGGGTTGGGCAAAACCTCCGAATCGAATCGAGTGGTTCTTTTTAAATTAAATACCCAAATGAGTATCTGAATCGAGAATCGACAAATTTGATTCGATTCTCGATTCTAGATCAAGAACCGAAGAATCGAATAAGAACCGAATCTCCATAATTTTTTAAATTTATTTATTTTAAATAAGCCAAGTTATTTTATTATTTTCAAAATAAATTTTCTAACCCATAAATATGATTTTTCTATTTCTAATTTTCAGTCCAAACCCAACTTAATCAAATTGACCTAAATTTTATCCAAATTTGTTATTCTATCATAGTGCCTTTTTCTGGAGAAATCGAATTGAAACTCAACATCGCCTCTCTTAATTATTGTAAGCTCCATATCGTCATATTCCTGTGATTTTCACAATCAAATCTATGAAGAATTCAACAAAGAGAGACGTAAAAAGACGCATAAGATTGAATTACATTATTTTGTAAGTACTAAGATTGTACATATCATTAGTTGAATTAATATAATTTTGTAAATATTAAAAAATTAATTATTGTACAAAACCTGGGAATCGAATGAAACTGAACCCGAACAGTTCCATAATTAAATTTGGACCCCGACGATTCGACTTACTAAATACTCAAAAATTTCGAGTTCGATTCGATTTTAACGAGAACCGAACCGTGCCCAGCTCTAAGTTTTATAGCTCATGTAAAATTGGGACAAAAATTTGGTGGCCTCATAATTTATCCTTAGTAAATCAAATGGCTCCAAAAAATTGGAATTCATTTTACTAGTAAACCCCAAAATTGTGAGAGGTAATGGGCAACATATTGTATCTATACACCAAATCAATTATGGACCTCTTGTTTGACTCTAGTTATAGGCCTCTTTCTTTGAATGCTTGCTTGCTTTTAAATAAATGAAGAAATTCAAGTTTTTGTTTTTGTTTTTGTAAGACAATTATATTATTAGATTTTCCATTTCAAGAGAACTTAATAGTTCCATTAAAATTTCGATTTGCCAACTATTTCCCCATTACTATCATTGTAGTTTATATAACATCTTATAAAGATTATCCGTGTTGCTATTTGAACATAAGAAAATACTGTTTACAACATAAAAAAATGTCATTGTTTATATTTTATTTTCAACAAACTTTCACCTCCATTTTGATTTATTCTTTTGGTCTTTTCTACGAACCTTGACATATTAAGATTCATTCGGGTCACACTTGAAATATAAAATTTGATGACATCAAGACACTTTTATTGTAACTTGCAGTAAGCACGTGCGTTGCATATCTTATGTATCGGAAGAATGATATGCTTAATATTTTTAAGTACTAATTTGTTTTTTAAAGTAATTGATTTAATTGATATTGTTAAAGGAAAAGAAATTGAACTTAGTAAATGATTCAACTTTTTATTCGTACGACATACCCCAACAACCTATACATCTAGAACTCTTAGCCACTACAAGATCTCATCTTCCCGATGGTTCCATTTTAGCAGTCAATCCCTATCCTCGTACTTCATGATATCTCCATCAATTTTCAAGTAATTGAAACATTCTATCGATCAATACACTATTTACATTATAGATATGGTGATCATTTTGAAAATTATTTCTTCTCTAAATTATAACTGTTTTTTTATAAGAAATTTATAAGTTAAACACTATCTACATTATTAATTGTATATATAATTTTGTTATATTTATAAATTTTATATATTAATATTAATTGACTTAATAGTCTATGTCTTTTCATGTTCATTATATATGTAGTATTATTATAATTTTTATTTTGATTTTATATAAGTTTTTATTAATCATAGACTTATAATTAGTAATAATAGTGTTTAATGGATAATTGACTTAATTTTAAAAAATAAATAATATTAATTATAATAATAATAATTGAATTTAGTTTAAATAAATTTAATTTTAAGGGTATTATTGACCATAAACATAAAAAATGTAAGGGTAAAATTGAAAATTAAAGATATAAGGATAAATGAGGGTATATTTGACATATAGTTAAATATGTAAGGGTAAATTTGATAATCAAAAGTTTCTCCTCAATCCACATTTTTAATATTTGTAGATGTAGATAAAATACCACGTTAAATTTTGCCATAAAAAAATCTATTACTATGAGAGCATTTCTATAAAATTCTTTAAATATAATATGTTCTCTAAGTTAAATAGTTAATAATTGAAATTAAGTTTCAAAAGACTCTCAGAGTCAACTTTATAAAATAGAGATTGTATTTGGCTTTCCAAATTTGGAGAGTCAAACTTACTTTCTATTTGTACATTATACAAATTTTGATGCTTGACTTCTTAGATTATTTAAATCATATTTAATTTTATTGACTATTGACATATAATTTTTTTTATTTATATAAATTGAAAATGAGGAGAAAACAATAAATGAATCATAAGAAAAGTAAAATAAAGAGTCCCCCACCCCACCCACGCACCCACCCACCCCACTCCACTCCACTCCTCAAAATAATAATAATAATAATAAATAGATAAATAAAAAAATGAGAGTTTATTGGAGTATATAAGTAAATTACTCTTTAAATTTTAAGATGTTTTATATTATGAAAAAAATATGCTTGTTTAAAGTGAAGACTCCCTTGCATACTTTGTGGATATTATGACTTAATTATGAAAAAATGTTCTTTTATTTTTCACGTGGCTATCCCTAGTACAAGTAATATATTGTCTTTAATGGGGTGGTCAAGTTAGTGGAATAGGTGAGCGCGAAAGTCTTTGGTCACGAGTACGATTTTTCTACCAACATTTTCTTGATCGAACCTATTGCACTCGGCTTGTCTAATGTGGTTAACCTAACTGGCGTGATTTGTAAATTATTGCGTCAACTCAAGAATTTACCCAGTGCGCACTAGAATGGTAGTTGTGAATTCCCCCGTTATAAAAAATAAATATATAGAAATAAACTATGCACTACATTAATAATTAATTAATGAAGCATATTAAATTCAATGTATAGATGCTCATAAAAGAGAGACATAATTTCAAAAAATTAGTACAATAACTATGCAGCGTTGAGAATATCCAAAGTCATCTTATTAGTCTAAAATTTTACGATCTCTTTATTTTTTTTCTCTTCAAAAGTAAAAAAAGTATGCAATATACAAATATTGGGTCTTGAATTTTTTTTATGACTATTTAAAGATTATTCTTTAATAGAGTATCGCAATGAAGAGGTCTTATGGTATATTAAAAATAGAATGAACACATTATATTTTATCTTTCATAATTACAATCTAGACAAAATATTACATAGTGTATAGCAGACATAGGTAGAATGGTAGTCCCGAGTGTTTAGGGAACATGCCTAATGTTAAGCTGAGCTTTGCTTGCGGTAGTGACCTTGCTTTTTTGCTATTTTATTAGTACTCGTCTGGCCTTTCAACGCGCTTACTATTATAGAACTAGTCTCGAATGTGCCAACAAGATGATACAGACCGCTTATTAAGCCAACAGGCGAGAAAGGATGCTCATACAAGAGTAGCAAAGTGAAAGAAGCGGAGGCAAACTTACCTGAGGGACGTGGCTAACTCACAGGACCCACCCCCGGCTACAAAATAGAGATTCTAAGCAATAACCAAATCTTATCTATATTATTTAATTCTTGATTGAGCTAATTAGGCTTCATTTACAGTAAAATTTGAATGTGATATGATTTATCGGGACCGTTCTCTCTACTCATAAATTTGACACATTTATCTGACAAATAATTGTGAGATTTAATTTTAAGTCAATCCAATCTTCAATATGCATTTCATTAAGATCGTGTGAGAGTTTGTTATAACCACTTGAGATACATACGATATTAAGCGTTGAATTAATTTAAATTATATGTCACAATTATTTGTCAAATAATTGTGTCAAATTTATGAGTAGAATGAATGATTATCAATAATTATCTGTTCACTTAATAATATGATTAAATAGTGATTAATGAAAATTCATTATAAGAAATCAGAAACCCATGCGGGTGGCTAGTCTACGATAAACTGCACCTGCAGCCCATACGCAGATGTAGTTTTCTTGTTCCAATTAGCATAAAACTTTATTTCTCAAAAGTCAATATCCTAGAAATTTTTACTTGTACACAAAAAACAACCAATTAGGAGCATGTTTGGCTACCCAAGCTTAAAAATAGTGAAAAATTATCTTTATTCCAACACATGTTTGGATTAAAAAATGTTACTTATATTGAAACTGACTCCGACCTCAATGTCAAAATAAGAAATTCATTTCTTTTTAAATAACTTATTTATTTTGTTATTATTATTATTATTATTATTTTTTACTTAAGGAAATTTAAGCTTAACCTAACGTGCTTTAAGGGTTGGGTATAGAGAAGGCAATGGGTCGGATTCGGGATGGGGCACTTTCACCCCGCCCCACCTTAGACGGGGCGTGGGGTGGATCGGGACGAGGATGGGACGAAAATTTACTCCATTTGTTGTCCCGTTTATTATTATTATTATTATTTTTTACATTTTCAAAATTCGAGTTATGTTATTATTTAAAGTTTAACCCTTAATCTAAAACCTAAAAGTCATTCCATATATTTTAAATTTTTTTTAGTTTTTTCGATCAATATATTAACTTGCTTTGATTAATTTGTATAAATCTTTCAAAAGTAAAGAATATTTATTTAACTATCATGATTTATAATTTCAAATTATATAATTTAATTATAATAAAAAGATTGAATGTCCGAATTTATAAATTATATAAACAACTGTTAGTTATGTAAAATTTTAAATTGACAATTGTATAATATAATTGTTGGATTAGAAACATGTTATAAAATTACAAATAAAACTAACAATTTATTAAAATTCTATTTTTTATTTTTTTTCACGGGACGGGTTTGGGACGGGACATCCTTGCCCCACCCCTCCCCACGACCCGCCACGGGGCAACCCACGACGCCCCACCCCGCCCTGCCAACCCATTAGGACGGATTTTTTTTTCCCATTCGAGGCGAGGCCCTGTCGAGGTGGGGTGGAGTAAGGACGAGGCAGGTTAAATTGCCATCCCTAGTTGGGTAGGTAGATATCTTTTGGTTACTTTGTTACTAACTCTAATTGTACCTTAGTTGTAAATTTCTAACATGTTTGGCGTGTTGATCTCAACAAGAGAAGAAGTTAGGATCTCGTCAGTTACATTGTAGAGTACTACGTACCAAATATGATCGTCATTATACTCTTGATGTATTTACTCTTAAGGAATATAATCTCATATCGAATAAACATGAAAACAACTTATAAAGACATAGACTACTCATTTTAATAAGGTCGAACTTTAAAAATTGAACTTCAAGTTTTAACATATCATAGCCCATTAGTTTCTAACGAGCGATTTGATCCGGTTAAAATTCAAAAAATGAGCACACAAATTTCATAATTGGTCTGTTCAAAAGAACCACTATTTTGCGAGGGTATGTTAAATGATAAAAATTTCACATCGATTAAAGATGAAAACATAGACCAACTTATAAAAGATTGTATTACTTCTCTTAATAAAGTTGAATTTTTAAGATGAAATCCCAAATTTTAACATGGTAACAGAATCCATTAAATTCCAACGAGCGATTCGATCTGATTAAGATTAAAAAAAAAAAATAAGCATATAGATTTCAAGATTGGTTTACTCAAACGAGCCATCATCTTGCGGGGCATGTTAAGAGATATAATCTCACATCGAATAAAGATGAAAATATAGACCAACTTATAATGTTTTGTCCTATTCCTCTTAATAAAATTGACATTTTAAGATAAAATCCCAAGTTTTAACATTTACAGTTGACTACAAACCTTTTTTCATCGCTCCATTTGTGTTTGATTTGCGGAATTTCACAACACTAAAGACATGATAAAAGGACGAAAAATAATTTAAAGTCTTGTTACTTTTGGTGAATTTCACAACACTATAGACATGATAAAATGAAGAAAAATAATTTAAAGTCTCGTTACTTTGTATCTATTGTCACGTTGCTTGTTATATTCTTCATCATCTTTTGACTTTTTTTCCATCCAGAATATCGCTTTAGATTTTTATGGTCTTTAAATGACGCCATAGAGTTCAATATCATGAACAAGAAACTGAGAAATTCTTAACAAAATTTTCATGGCTGCTTCTTCTTCTTCTTCTTCTTCTTTTCCTGACGTATATGCCTGGCTTGAAAACCTTCCACCAATCCCACAATGGAAAACAGATTCCATGTCCATGAATATATGCCCATTTTCATCACTCCCTTCCTTAAAACTCTCAATCAAGAACTATAACTCATCGTTCTCTCTCTCGATATATGCAGATTATAATCTCCCCCTCTCTCTCTGGAACTCTAAAACCTTTTCACCAAATCTCATATCAAAGAAACTTCTAGATGATCATGAAACAGTTTCATCTCTCTTCCTTAATATCATCGAAAATGTTCTTTCGTACAGTCCAAACAGAAATATTTCTTCTAATTTGCTTAGACTTCCAAGAAGTACTTACTCAGAAAATAACTTTAAAGATCTGTTTAATTTCTCATTTCTCAGCCTTATTTTTATTATTTGCATATATGAAGCTCCTTCTGATCTTAGATCTTCATGTCTTTCAACCCTGAAAGATCAACTTGCATGCCCAAAATCAAGAGAAGTTTCCAAGAAATTGATGAGGATTTTGGGGTCTAACACAGAAGAACAATGGATGCGTTCTATAAATCTTGCAATTACTAATTGGATTTTAGAATTACAAGGTGGAAATGCAGATTGCCCAAGTGGTAACTGTAAAACTCCTTCTCCTTTGTTTTCGTACTCGTTTTCCACATACGGGTTGTGGAAAGTTCAGTTGTACTGTCCAGTCATATCTATGGAAGTCGAGAAGTCAAGTAGTCCTTCCCCAGATGAAAATTTGCTTTTCTCTCTTAACTATCACCAACTAGAGGGGGTGATCCAGCTTAATCATAAGGTCATCATTCAAGAAAAGTGGATTGAAATCAGAGTAAACACAGATAACATCAGGTACATTTACTCTGTTTTTCTAATTATTAATTCGCAGCGTGCATGAAAGGATTTTATGAAGGATTGAATTTCTCGTTAATTTCTACACGAACTTGGTTGATACAAAATATTGAGAGTTCGGACGTGAAATTAAGAACCCTCAAATTTTTGTTCAATATTGAGTAATCTCAATCGACGATAATGGTTCTAGCTAGACCTTAAAGAGTTAATTCTTGAAACAATATCCCGGTGTATCCAGGGGCGGAACTATTCGAGGCCCATCAGGGTCGGTTGCCCTCACTCGATTTTCAGATTTTAAATTTTTCTCCAGGTTTTTTTTCTAGGTTTTCAACTTTGTTCCCAATTTTTTTGGTTTCGTCCGTAAGATTTTTTTTTGTTTCGCCTTGCTGAATTTCCGTCCTGGGTCCGCCCCTGGGTGTATCAATTATGAACACACTTGAAGCAAGTCTTAAAATATTATATTTTTATAAGTAATTGTTGAAAATAAGTAGGTTATTTATTTTGAAGGTAATCCTAGTCTCAAATTTACATGATAGTAAGTTCAAACCTCAACCACATGTAAATGTAATGCATACAAGGCCTAATCTGGAAGATTTTTTTTTTTTTTTTTTTTTTAACTATATTTAAAAAAAATTCTTTTCCTATACATTTGAACCAGGTGTGATGTTATAAAGCTGGTGACAGATAAACTCATGAAGGAGCGGGGTGCAGGAACAAGTGAAAAACACTTTCCTTCAAGAATTGCATTGCAAATTACTCCAACAATGCAGGCAAACATCATAAGCATATCAGTAAGCAAATCATCAGAGAATCCAACACGAGAAATCGGCGTAGAAAAGTCTATCGAAGCGTCATTTGAGCCTCCAAATCCACACATGGGAATCAACTTTGCTTTAGGAGAAACCATGACAATAAGCCTAAAGCCATGGAAATTTGAGCAGTCTGTTTATGGAAACACTGCAATTTTGAACTGGTTTCTGCATGATAGTGTGAATGGAAGAGAGGTATTTTCTTCGAAACCGTCGAAATTTGCTTTGCTTCAACCCAAGGCATGGTTTAAGCATAGATATTCAAATGCTTTTAGGCCATTTACAAGGCAAGGAGGAGTGGTTTTTGCTGGTGATGAGTATGGGGAGAGTGTGAGTTGGAAGGTGGATAAAGCTTGCATGGGGGAAAGTATTGAGTGGGAGATTAAGGGTTGGATTTGGTTAACTTATTGGCCTAATAAACATAGGACACTTTATACTGAAACTAGGAGGTTGGAATTTAGGGAAATAGTCTATCTTACACTGGTTTAGTTGGTCAGATCGATCATTCAAGATTTTTGGTTCCCACTTGAACTTAGTGAAAATAATGGAATCGCTTCTTCTGAGCTTGCAGCTTTGACCCCGTATCAAGAGTTTGATTTAAATTATTTGGGAAACTTACGCTTTTATCGATATTGTAACTATTTAAATCTTGTAGTTCGACAATATTGATTAAATAAATGATTATTTTTCAATTATGATGTCATATTCAGTATCATTCCACTAGATTGATTAAGAAGGATGCTACATGTAAACCATGCTTTACAATATGGTGTACAGTCCCCTCACACAAGAGGGGGTCCCACGAATTTTTTATTCATGATGGGCCCCCCTCTCATGTGAGGGGGCTGTACATCATGCTGTAAAATATGATGTACAAAAGACATTTTTCATTGATTAATGTCATATTCGATGTAGCTATTATGCATTCATGTCAACTAACGATTATCTCCGTCGCAACTTTTTCACTATTTTATTAATAATGAAGAAGAGAGTCAAAGCTAAGGATTTTGCTATGTCACCATAGGGGATGACAGATCCCCTGACAGAACCCCACAAATAAACCTCACATAACCCCACCCCACAAATAGACCTCTATTTGTGGGGTTCTGTCAGGGGATCTGTCATCCCCCATGGTATTTTGGCAAAACCCTAAAGCTAAAGACAATATTTGGAGCTTTTCTATTGAATACGAGTTTGTTTTCCTTTTAAGAACCGTGTTTTATTTTGAATATCTGTAATTCAAGACACAAGCATAATGATCATTAGTTGATGTTAATGTTTAATAGGTAGATGTTGGATATGGAGTGGATGATAACAAAGAAGTGATCAATTATAATATTATTTAACTTAAGTGACTAAACGAGTTAAAACATAATTTAAAATCTCTTTTGAAGTTTGGAATGCCTTTGATTGTCAATCTTTTTCATGAAAATTGTCATTTTTTCACTCAAATTCTTACTTTTGTACTGTTTGATTGATTTTTTTTCATGAAAAATATTTTACTACTTTTAATCACGTGATCATATTTTTTCTTGAAGACAAGAAAAATATTTTTTATAGGGGGAGTATATTTTTATTTTTCAGGTAATTATCTCTCTTTTTCTCTCCCCCATCCGCTTACCAATAGAAATGGACAAATATAATATTTTGGGTTGAAAATAAAATCAATTAAACATATTTAATTGACAATTTTCAAGCAAATAATTTTTAAGCAATTCAATTGCCTATAATTTTTTTCATGTAAATTCTATATTTGCAATTAAACATACAATAATTTTTGTTCACCCACAAATATTTTAAAATTTTGCTACTTGTACATAAACGGTTACTGAAAATGACGTGGACAGAAAACATTAGATGAAAATTTTGATTTTATTTTAAATGACAATTGGTAGACTGTCACATATGCATTATATAGTCGCTTGTGTAAACATTGATATACTTGTAAGGTCCAATATTGTGATGGGATTGTACAAATGACAGTCCCCTCATAATGAGAGGAGGTCCGCAACAATTAAAAAATTCACGGATCCCTCTCATATGAGAGGACTGTCACCCTTATTGTACCGGAAACAGTTTGGGTGGCTCAACATTATATTAGGTAAAGAAAAAAAAACTTTTTAAATTTTTTTTATTAAAAATTGTGAAAAGGAAACGGTGGGTGAAGAAACTAATGGAAGGGCGGACATAACAATGTACAAACTAACACACATCCAACTCAGTCCCATTTATTTGTTTCTCTCAGCTATAAATCAATAAATTTCTTTACAAAAATTTCTATTAGATCTCCATTTCATTTTATCTCCTCGATACAATCGTAATTTAAATCACCGATGGAGTCCTCCGCCGTTATCCGCTCCTTCCATTGTCAGTCCTCTCTCAACATATTTTAATTGTATACATAAATATTGCTTCCGAATTTCAGCTTCAATTTATGATATATGTCTTTTCACAGCTTTGCATTTTATTTTTTGTTCTACTATGCATTCCGTTTTATTTTGATGATAATTATTGGCTACATAACGTTCTGGAAATTGAAAAAATAAAAACGGAATGTGCTATATGGTTCTGATTTTATCAAGTAGCTTATGCCAGACGTTTGAAATTTCTTTTGGCCCTTTTATTTTTCATTCTGCACTGTTTTAGTTCCGAAATGTAGGAAAGAATTCTGAAAATCTTAATTACCGGGTTGTGAATGGTTTTAAATTTCTTAATTAATTTGACTTGGTAACTTTGGGATTTTGATCTGCTAAGCGAGGTGATTTAGGTGAACTAATTTATGCTAACTAATTAATAATGCATAAATCAGTCAGTGTGAACTGTCAAGTTCAGATAAATTAGTCATTCGTGTTCTAATTTTGTGAACTATTCAAGATAAGTCATCCCTTCTGCTCTAAGTGGAATAATGTAAACATCTCAACAATTGTACCATTGTCCATGTTCTTAATTTGTAGATTGTTACTCCAACTCTTCTGAATACATGAAGCACCTGTGTAGACATTTGACACTCGAATAAGAATTCGTGGCACTTATCTAATATTATGAAATGATGAAAAGTTTAGAATGTGCATCAAATACGTATAATTTGTTCTATAATTCTCCAACAACATGAAGATTGTAAATCTTATGGGATGTTCAATATATTGAATAACTAGTTCAAACAGTTTTGAGTATGATTGTGAACCTTTAATATTAAAATAGACTTCATTTAATAATGAAAATAATTAAAGAAAAAATAATCTTTACGTTGCCATGTCCACATATTCAGAAATTGAAAGTTTGACGAACCCAATGCTTAGACCCTTAACTGCAGATTTAAGTCATACCATTTTTTTGGAATTTTCTCCCATTTAACGGCCTAAAAATCAGTTTATGCCCTGCAAGTCCATGCTAACTTACAAGTTTTTTTTTTAATAGTTGTTTAGTTGTTTTTCTTAAAGAAAACAAACAAGAATTAATGTGAGCATATTCATTATCTGGTCAAGTAGCTAGATATTTTGAGATCTTTTTCATCAAGGTTTTCCTTGATATCCATCTAATTGGTCTTGAAGTTCTCCTATCTCTTCATTTGTAAATTGTCTAGTTAATTTTACTTGAAAGTATCTTGGTTAGATCCATGGCTTTACCAACATTTTTGTCACAACTGAACTGGATTAAAAAACTTAAATTCATGTTGACAAGTAGTGGATACCCAAATCCATATATTATTTACACTATCCTCCACGATATGACACTGAATGTTATGAACTTCTCCACTACAATCTATATATATTATTCACACTATCTCCCACAATTGATATGGAACTGAATGTTATGAACTTCTCCACTCAATTATGTAACATACTAGTTGCATTCGGTATACAGTTTATGGCCCTTTTCACAAGTCCTGGTTCACTAAGTGGGTTGCACCATGAAGGTGTCAGGTACTACAGGTGAGGACCAAGCCAGACTCTTGGCCCTGCAAACATAGTTGGCACTAACCAATTGGCCCAAAATACTTTAGCTCATGTTAACAAGTATCAGCTGCCCAAGTCCTTTTAAACCAGTCACAAAGTCCCTTAACGATGTGGAATGCCAAATTACACAATCCTTTGATGTTGGCCACGTACGGATTTATGTGGGACATGGAAGTTGCTAAAATTTGGGTAATAGGATTCTTTCAAAAAGTGCACTTTGGTCATCAGTATGGGGACACATCGATCAGAGCAACAATTAGCTTGTTTTAGTATGCTCCAAACATATTTTACACGTATTTCTTATAGAATAATACTCAAAGTGGTAAATTTTAACGGAATATATGTTGATTTTAAGAGAAGACATGCCTTATTTCGTAATTAGTAATCCACTGGACATGTATTATGTATTAAATAACAAAAATGTTGATATTAATGAATTAGTGTCAGGTAACAAGGATGGTAAACACCCCCTTTGACCAAATTATCCAATATAATGGTACCCAGTATATAATATGATTACATAAGTGGATTGAAATAAAAAAACTTATCTGTTCTGATCTCGCATAAACGTTAGTTATCCTTGTCTACAAACTACTGGACTTTACATGAAGTAAAAGCTTGACTATCACCGTGGTCTTTCAGATTCTGTCAGCAAAAGTCCTCATTTGAAGTCTGTACTTGAACAACCTGGCACAATTATTATGAACAATGCATCCCTTTCGAACCTAAATAAATTGCCTTTCTATGGTGGAAAGAGCATGTCACTTACAAATAAGCGGGGAGCAATACTTGTACCATTTGTGAAAGCCTCTGAAAGTACCGGGACAGCAAAATCCAGTGGTGAGTTGTTGATTTTCTGTGTTGTAATCCTAGGAATACGAAAAAGCCGCTTTAATGATCTAGCTTTTATTGTTGTCATGTAACTTGAAACAAAAGTTTAGCTTTTCTTCTTATTTGATGCAAATTCAGGTGACCCAAATGGAGCTCTTTTGTCAGGTAATCATCAAAATGGATCAGTGGAGAAGAAATCGTTGCAGGCAATGTTCCCCAATGGTTTTGAGGTGTCTTTTGGATATATGTTCCATTTAACTTTTTGCAGCCTGATTTGTTTGTTTTGACGTGCATCATCTGTATAGAATTGAAAATATAAAGCAACTAGTCTCTTGATAATTTTTTCTCATACCTCCAACACTGTTCTCCAAGTAGATATATAGTTATCAGTTGAACTGTTGTAGACATAGCCCAAATAGATATGTTTGAAACACTAGTATTTACTGTATTTTCTTTTGAATCTCAAAACTTTGCTTTCAAAGTACTAATACGGAAAACATTAAGTGGGCATAAATTTCCATCTTCTAAGATTTTCGAAAAATAGTTCAGACGAAGATATTTTTTTATATGATATTATTTGGAATTGAAGTATGGAAGGGTTACTATGAAGTTTCACTTGGAAACTAGATGATTCTCCTCACATGCCAAGAATATAACCTTGTCCTAGGAATTTTGTATTCATTGAATTTTGTTTTTAAAAACAACAAGGTAAAGCACTCAATTCACTCAAGCAGAGAATTACCAGAAGTGTTTTTATACTCATTATATAAGCTTTTGTCTTTCAGTTCTGGTGTTTCTATGATAATCATATGAGGGTGATTTTATTTTTTCTTTTCCGGTCACAAGTAAGAGTATGTTTGTTTGAAAAGAAGCCAAACTTGTTGATTGTGTTCCATGTCTATGTTGTTTAAGCGTCATTTTTTATAAGTTCAGTAATTTTTGGTAATATGACTCCACAACAATGCTTTTCTTTCTAGATCTCTTTTGTTACGTAGTTGTCATTATGCCAGTACTTATGCCTCCAAGAAAAAAATTTGCTTGGGAGAACTTCCTTGTGTTCTAATTTTACATGTACTAGTACTAGTGATAAGAGTGATATCTTCTTTTATTGTTTATTGAATATGACAAGCACACTTATTTGATTATGTCAGAGACTGCTCACAGAAGTTTGTGAGGAGACAAAAGTCGCGGAGCTGAAAATTAAGGTGAATCTATTTTTCCATCAACAGCTTTGCAATTTGTTTGCATTTATGTGAATGTGAATTGTTTAGTCAATTAGGAAATGTTGAACTTTTTAATATATGCCAACAATTTTGACGTGACGTGACGTGATTGAGGATAAACTAAGAGAAACAATTTAGGTTGGGGAATGTATTGTGCCAAAGAAACTTGAGGGATACGATTTAAGTGGAACATGATAGAAGTGGTAGATTTGAGTATTGACTGAACATGGTGATGTGAACTCACGTAGCAATGGAAGCTACGAAATCCATACAAGATTGATTCAAACCCAAGAAAGTCAAGAATCAATGTTTAGAGTTCGATCAAAAAATATTGAATTAAAGAACCAACACAACAGTCAATAATATGTTGACCCCATGATCACAAGACTCAAGAATCTCACTCGGATTGTTTGAACGTCACAAGAATTAGATTTTGATAAGTTCGGAATTATTTCAATCGAAGAACAAGAATTGAAAACAAAATTATGCTCACAAATTAATCTCTCAATTGTATATATGATAAAAGTTTTTCTACAATGAAAATAATGAGTTCTATTTATAGTGAACTATGCGATCTCATAGCTCTATTGCATGCAGTCGCATAGAAGCCCTCAACTCTTCAGTTGAATTTTCTGCCTTGTTACATGTGTTCGCATAGTTAATATAACTATGCGATCACATAGTTAACTCACTCTTCCCCTCCATCCATTGGTTGAATTAAGTTGATCCAGCGCATTTCTTCAATGCCCAACACGAAATTTGTCTCTTTGCTTGCCATGATCAATGTTTCATCCACCGCGGCTTGAGCAAGTAGTTCCATCGCTTCCTTAACCCTTTTCGCTCGCGACCTAATCATAGGACCTTCTTCAACGATCAATGGTTCTTTGCCTGGACTTGCCTTCGTTTCATGGATTACATCATATGGCCTGTTATGGTATTGAAGAATTAAGTTGAATTGGAACTTTGAGTGGATATAGTGATAAACTGAATGGAATGGCAAAGAGGTTTCATGAAACCAGCACTAAATTTATTGGGAATATGCGGTTTGTTTTTATTAATGTTGTAATCCATAGAGCTCGTCTTACCTGCATCATAAAGTATTCCATAATTATGCTGGTGAACTTATCATGAAGTAGTGAAAGAGATACATTTTTCATCAGTGAACTGCATATCTGGAAGACTTTCTAAAAGATGGTCAAGTGAGTGTAATCATAAATGAAACAAAGAAACAGTATACATTAGTTGTCAAAAAATATTTATTGATTACATATTGGTGAGCAACACATTGTAATAATGTCAATGTCGATGATCAGAACTTTGCAATTATTGATGGTTCCCAAGTATGTTAATCTGTATCACTGCTTTATTTGACATAGAAAACAAGCATCAAAGTTCAGTACATTAGTTTGTTTGGGGTTATCCCCAAGAATTGACAAGGTTATGGTCATTGTTCTACATGGTGGTTACTTTGTATCATTAAATTACTCACACGTGATGTCCAGCTTGGATTGTTTACCTTGATCGTAGTAATGGTTTTGAAATTGAAAGATGACATCGCAAACACGTTCTGACTATCCCTGTTTGTCGTTTGGAAGTTAATGTTTACTTGGACGTTTCTTACTTTGTAACAGTTTGGAGGCTTTCAAATGCATGTGAAGAGGAACATTGAACCTACATCCACTCAGGCACCAATTGTTTCTCCCACATCTGCACCACCAGTTCCAAGTGAACCAATGAATGAATTGGCTCCTGCTGCTTCTCCACCATCGCCATCAAAATCTTCTGCAGAAAAGATCAGCCCATTCACAAATGTTTCCGCGGCTAAGGCAGCGAAGTTGGCCGCACTGGAGGCTTCAGGATCAAGTGGCTATGTTATCTTATCATCTCCACAGGTAAGCATTCATGACCTCTTCTGGCTGTTTGTATGCAATGGAATATGCTTTTAGTAACTCTCTGCAAATTCCCTTTTTTAGGTTGGTTCATTCCGAAGGGCCAGGACTTTGAAAGGAAAGAAGCAACCTCCTGCTTGTAAAGAGGTACTGCATTACAAGAGATTTTCCTTTCTCTTCTCTATTTCCATTCTCATTTATCTTTCATTTTTGTTCTATTTTTGGGATGAAGGCATATAACACTTCTTGGACCAACTTTTGCCTGTAAAAGTAAAGATGCCTGTTCCAATTACTGCATTCTTTATTTCAAACATTCATGCATGTGTAAGCACTTGAAACAGCTAAATGTTAGAAGCATTTTCTCAATAAGTTATTTTGTTTGTTAAGGAATTTTCTGGGTCTTGTTACTCTAGTTGTGAAAATTCCTGACATTTTTTGCCTAATCTCATCCCCACCCTCTTCCCACCCACAACCCTAAAAGGAAAAAGAAAAAAGAGAGAATACCCATTCTTTTCGAGTTGATCATTATTCACCTCTGTACTTTCATCTTTCACCAATAAGGTAGATGGTGCTTCTTTATGAATCAGTTTTTCATTGACTATTTACTACTGTGGTATTGTCTGGCCGTACTGTAAAATGCTTACAATTAATATTATAATACATCTCTTCAAGTTATGGTAATCAAATTAGTGTAGTGATTTGAAGGACCTTTTCTAATGCACAGGGCGATGTTATCAAAGAAGGACAAATAGTAGGCTTTTTGGATCAGTTTGGCACCGAACTTCCAGTCAGAGTGAGCCTCTGTTCTAGCTTTCTTCTAATATAACTCTGCTTTCATAATGACCCGGTTATGATTTTCTGCTCCTTCATATTGGTCCCAAAATAATCTCTGAGCAGTCAGATGTGGCTGGAGAAGTTCTGAAGCTCCTTCATGACGATGGAGGTATGATGTCATGGATACTTTTTATATTGTATATACTTTTTCACGGACCCCATTGTTGAAAAATTTGATGAGAATAATGAATAGGATCCAACATATACTTCATTTTATGTTTCACTAAAAACAAGAAAAAACAATCATGAGTTTGCACAAAAAAAAAAAAAAAAAATCCTCTACTTCAGAAGTTAATGTATTTTTTTGAATTCTCAATTATTTAACTGTTTGTTATTTATGTACTATTCAATCTTCAGAATTGGATTGAAAATTCTCTAGATTTACTTTCAAATGCTCTTGGCTAATAGAAATGGGAGTGGTTAAATTTAGGAGACTCCGTGTACCTATATGAATACTAGGATTATAGGAGATTTACTGGACTAGAATGCTTGTATCTATTAAATTAATGCAAGCTAGATACAGTTCTCAATGTGCCAAATATATACTTCTTTGATTTTGATTGTTATCTGGCAAAAAAATTAACCTACAAGGAAGATTGTGTAATGTTTAGACAAAATATTTTATAATTTCCTTTCAATAAGGAATTATCAAGGACCCTTCCAAGAAAAGTCATTTGTTAGTTCCTGGGCTTCAACTTTTATAGCATTTCAAGCGATTTCTTCGTGGTGCTTTTCAAATATATTGTAAACTTCATGTTTTTTCTAGGGTAATATCAGAAATCAGCATATATGCCAGTGGATAAATAATTTTGATTCAGATTGAATTCATAATTAGAAAAGGTTGGAACTATGAAATGCAAGTGCTTATTAAGTTTTAAATTTCTCTCTGTATTTGATTTGCTTTCCTCTTTGTTTCTCATCCCGTTTGTTTAAATGCTTACAACTATTATCTGTTTGAACTTGTGCTCATCATCATCTTACACATTATGTTTTCACTTTTCATTGGGCTGTAATATGTATGGTCTCTAATGCCTCTAGATGACTAAAAAATTCTTTCTAGGTTTGTCTTGTGTTTCCAACTTTTTCTAATTATGAACTTTCGAATCACTTCACACTTGCTTTCTAAGATCACAATCTTCACCTGTGCCGGCCGCTCGGGGATTGGGTGGCCCAGCCCTGATTTATACCATTAGTTATGTTGTGGGATTAAATCTTTTATCATTGTATCATAGCAGACCAAAATTGTCATCTTTCACCTTGATATGGTCCATTAAAATAGTGAAGGGAAAAGCATGGCTTGAATGAGTTATTCGCTTATTGCTTATTTGTGTGGGCTTTTAAGTTGACTGAATGTATCTGCTTGTTGCTTACTTGTGTGGGCTTTTAAGTTGACTGAATGTATCTGCTTATTGCTTAAATTGTACTTGATTTACAGAAGCTGTTGGTTATGGAGATCCCCTGGTAGCTGTCTTACCATCATTTCCCGGTATCGAATAAAATCACCTGAAGCAGTGGTTTTCATTAGAATTTCTGGAGATCATTAAGCTTGCTAAGTGCATTCTTTCTTCTTAATTTTCTCTTCATCTTCTTGAGCTGTTGCCCTCTAATTTGGGGCACTTTTGTAGCTGATGTGAACTTGCTTTGTTTGTCAGTTGATTTGATTTAGAGAGAACTGATTTTGTACGGTAAAATAATGTCCCCTAAAACTAATGTTTTTTTATTATTATTAAAATCTTTAGTATTTAAGAACCAAATTTAATCCATAAAAGTTATGATGCAATATCATCTAAATGTCAGCTTTTGAATGAGAATTATTTACATGAACTCTAATGACTAAAAATCATGGTCTTTTGTTCTCTAGTTTGTGAATGCAAATAGTTGCAGAAAATTCAAACCTGTCGAATTTTTTCAATTTCATTTAACGTATATTATTACTTGGAATATTGCCCAATGTTAATCTTGTGGTACGAGATAAGACTAGAGAGATTAAATTTAGCTGTATGTGAAAATTTATAGTATGTTCTATTCTTCAATCAATCAAATACATATTTTTATATTTTTGTAAAAACATTCATTATGTAATTAATAAATAGGTATATGATTTTTGTACTTTAAATTAAGCACATGATCATTTTGGTATTTACTTTATTTCTAGTTAGATTCTTTTTCCAGCTTTAAGTAATGGTGTGGTACTTGCTTTTTCCAAATTTTCTAGTTAGATTCTCCATGGAGGGTGAGCTGTGAGCACAATAATTGAAAACACGAACTTGACCCTCGATTTTGCGATGTTACTGGTATTGATACCGAAAAAACAGTGTTAGAAATCTTGAAGTTAGATTAGGAATATTAAGTGGGACGAGCTGTTTGTCAACTTGGTTTGCTTGTCGAGCAGTGATCAGGCCATGCGAGCTGCATATTGGTTAGTGTACAATCGGCTTGCCAATAGCTCATGATCAAGCCATGCGAGCTGCATATTGACTCGTGTACAATCAGCTTGTCAATAGCTCATGAGTCGAACTGTACTTTGTTGAGCGAGTTAGTTAGAAGGTTTTTCCTTTTAATACTTCTAAGTTAGATGCAATCTTTTCTCAGAAATATTGTTTGACTCACTTCATTTAACTGTCTTAAATTAGATTTCAACTTTTTTCCATAAATTTTGAGTAATATTTTTGCATTTTTTTCTTCTTTTATTATTAAAAAGGGCAAAATAGTCTTTACAAGAGTCAAAACAGTAACTATCGAAGAGCAAATAACGGGTACCATTATAGTGGGGGTCAATTTCGACAATACAAAAAATGTAAGGGCTTCTAAAAATTTACCCTTTTTAATCCGTAAAAAAATATAAGGACCAAAAAATCCCGTGAAGAAGACTTCATTCGACGTTGAATTGAAACGCGTCCAATTTTTTTCCTTTCTCAAAAATACTAATGGCATCTCCACCGACGCTCCCGATCTCAACCTCCCAATCTGATACGGCGGTGCAGTCGATCTCCACCCCCGCCTTCCGCTCCTTCCTCTCCAACCTCTCCGCAAACATCCGCCATGGCTTCTCCCAGCGCCGCCCCTGGTACGAACTCCTCGATCGCTCTTCCTTCGCCCGCCCCGACTCCTTATCTGAGGCCGCCTCCCGCATCCGCAAGAACTTCTCTTACTTTCGTATCAATTACGTTTCCCTAATCGCTCTTTCACTCGCGCTCTCCCTTATTTCCCACCCCTTTTCGTTACTTGTTCTGTTAGCCCTACTTGGTGCGTGGTTTTTCCTTTACTTGTTCCGTCCTTCGGATCAGCCACTTGTTATCTCCGGACGCACATTTTCGCCTCGTGAAATTTTGGGGATTTTGGTGGTGTCTACCGTAGTTGTGGTGTTCCTCACCAGCGTTGGATCGCTGCTCATCTCAGCTTTGCTTGTCGGCCTAGCCGTTGTTTGTACGCATGGTGCATTTCGCGTACCTGAGGATTTGTTCCTGGACGATTCAGAGCCGGCTAATGCTGGGTTTCTTTCCTTTCTAGGTGGCGCAGCTTCCGCCGCGGCTGCGGCTGCCCCATCCGTTGCTACGCGTGTGTAATTGGATTCGATCAAATCAGGTCGGATGTAATGGGATTTAGGATAAAGGTAATCCTATTTGATGGTTTTTTGAATATTATACACTAGAATTGTAATATTTCTTGGTAGAAGAATATATGAGGAACTGCCTCGTCATCAGGGGAAATTTGGCTGGGGATTTTTGTATCTAGATTGGATCTATCACTTGCTATTTAAAATCTGTGTTTTGGATGCTTTGCTTAATCTTTATCGTCACGCTGTTTCTCGTAGAAATATATTAAATTATTTTGCAGATCAATAACTATTTAGCAGACATTTTGTTCATTTATTATGTTTTAAGAATTGAATGTTATCTTTATTTATTTGTGTTATTTTCTCTATGTTTTGATTTACTTAAGTTCTTTCAAGAATATTGCCTATACTCGGCTTTCCTAGTATGCAAACTACAATGTTTATAATGGATTTATTGTGGTTGGAGAAATCTGCAGTTTGCACTATAAGTTATTCTTCATTAAAACATTGAATAAATTTAACCTGTAGGTCTCGGTGAGAGAAATATTACTGCCCATGTAAACTTTGTCGTCGGATCAAACTTCAGGACAGTGTTGCCTGGATTTTGCCTAGCCTCTTGCATAGGATGGTTTTGCAGCTTATGCAAAGTGTTTAGTTTTTATATCATTAAGTTGTCGAGATAATTCTTTGCACTAGGCCATAATTCTATAGAGTTTTTTGAGCTAGAAGAAAGATTGGATCGGATAAGGGTCTGCTGAAATTATTCGAAATTGTAGGAGTGAGCATGCTGGATTTTTATAATTAAGGAAACCGGCCTACACAATAGGAGTGAATGTATTAGATGATTATATAGGAGACCTAAGGTGAATTTATATTGCTGCATTATGCTGAGCATTACATCTGGATGTGGACCATATGGTTGCATCTATGTGGTAATAAGGACTATCTGCCAAGAGCATATAATCATTTGGTACGGAATGTGGCACATTAATGAGAAGCGAATTAGTATTCAAGTATGCAAGGTAATCCTAACAAATGATCCTTTGTTATTGCTGTCCTATGGTTTACCCTCTATTATACAAGATAAGAGTACCACTAACCGGGGAGATAGATGAAGGTTGAAAGACTAGTAGCTTTTGTGTGCATATTCATCCACTCTTGTACAAGATAAGAGTACCAAGATGGAAGTTATTGTGTGCGCAAATATGATATAATGAGAGTGAAAATGAGAAGACTTAGGAGAAAGATTAAGCTAGATGCTTCTGTATGCGTGAGAAAGTGATGAGTAGCACAGGAAGTACAAAGTTTCACCTACTAGATAAAACTTAGGGAAATGCTATTTTACCCAAGCACCAGCCACCCCCTCCAATAGGGCTGCCACATCACTTGGGCAGCCTCCCTTTTGTCACCCAACTTGGGCTTTCTAGCACAACTCTAAAACTTAAGATGGATAATGACTCAGAAATCTATGACTATTGATGCTCAGCTTGCTCAGATTCCATGTTCAACTGCCTCATTTCCTCCTATTTATGAAAAACTATGCAAACATCAGGTTAAAAAATGAATCCTACGATCATGATGAGGTACATTGAAAACTAAGATTAAATAAACAAATGTATCTTCTCTTGTAAAACTTAAGCTATTAAATGAGGTGGTTCAACAATTACAGTGTATCAGGTGGACTTGATTTTCATGATAAGCAGTGTTTTAGTTTCAAAATTGGGTTTCAGTGTCTAAATACAGGTCTTGCTCATTTATCGTGGTGTGAACATACAACAAATTTTCATGGCCATGCATTGTAAAGTAGCTCATGGATGGTTCCAATGTCAAGTAGTGGTTAAGTAAGCTCGTTTGCCTGATTTGGAAAACTTCCATATCTAGTCAGTTCTTGTCTTGTTTAACTAACAAGGGTGAAAAGGACACAGAATCTTGTACATCTCATTGTTATTGATTTTTGAATATCTTTAGAAATTTTCAATTGTTATTTCCATTTTGTAAGTGTGAAACTTTGAATATTGAAACAACACCCACTCTCTTTCTCTCTCTCTCTCTCTCCCCCCCCCCCCCCCCCCTGCCCCTCCCCACACACACACACACAAAAATAAATAAATAAATAAAAATCTCTCCCCCTTTCCCTTTCTCAAATCATAGCCTCTTGGTTTTTGAGCAAGAGCTATTTACTCAACAATACATTTTTAAATTTTATTTATTCTTATGTATAAAATACGCTCTCCACCAAAATTTCTCTGTTACATGCATGTTTGGCTAAGATTAACATTTTTATTTCCTCATTTTGTAGGACCTGCAATTTACTATTCACTTATTATCTTCACATAAAACTTATAAGCAATCCTGAACAAGCACGTAGTAGTCTTAGGAAGAGAGCTCTCATGAATTTTTTTAAAAAGCTTGCGAGGTACCTGGAACTTGCCTTGTCTGAGAAATTAGTTGTTGCTCATTTGAACATGGATCTATATTTGATTTGCTATAAACTAATCTGCTACATTCATGAAGCTTTTGATTGAATTAATAAAGAATCGCGTTTCCGAGGAACCAAATGGACTAAGTTGAAGGGTCGTTACAGTTGCTGAAATCAGAAGCATGAATTTTCCAATGTGTTGGTACATTTTCCAAACTTCTCAAGCTTTACCCTCCATACCTTCTATGCTCGGACAAAGTTTGTGAAATTCGGTAATTAGGATAGAGAGATTAGACCGTGCCTAGTGACCCTAAGAGCTTGTGATCTTTACGTGGTGTTGATGACAATATTCGCGTACTGTGAATTCTCAAAAAAATTGGAAATTGTTGGTATTTATTTATTTATTTGTTTGTATTTTGTCTTAGTGTGAGTTTGATTTTATTGTATTTATATGAGATTTAAATTGTTTGCACGAGGAATAAAGTGCTACCCAAATATTGACCACCAAAATATACTAAAATCATGTTGGAAATATGTTTCTTTAATATTTAATTTAATTATGAAAATGTTAAGATGATAATCATGTTTTACATTTTTGTTTTGTAATTCCAACATAGATTTTCATGTTTGCATAATGTTTTGTTGCTGAAATTAGGGGTAAATACGGTTCGGTTGGGTGGTTTAAGACAAATTTTCAAACTAACCATTTAAATCGGTTTAAGACAAATTTTCAAACAACATGATGCCTTAAAAACTCCAAAAGGTCGCCAACTGAGTTAAAAAAAAATAATAATAATAAAAATAAATTTTGAGCATGCCCGGCTCGACTCGGAAAGGCCAGAGTCAAAAGCTCTGGTTGAGACTTGATTTTTTGGTCAAGTAAAAGTTCGATTCGACTTAGGCCAAAAAAAAAAAAAAAAACTCGCACAATTTTACTCGAATCGAACTCGAGCCTCGAGTTTCAGCTCGTTGATATCCTAATCATGGGAGTTACCTAACGCTGCGGCTCATTGATCCGTATCCGGCCATTTCATAATGTGGCACCAACAACTTGACATGTGTACGCCCACTGAGGAAATACCTCTAAATAGTCACTTCAAAGAGGTGATTTATAAAAATAGACTACAAAAAGTTAAAAATTTGAAGAATAGCCTTTGAACAACAATCTTTCCAAAAATACCATCTCACATAAAAATTGCAACAAGAGCTATTATAATGAATAAAATACTTCAATTAGGTCCCCAAGAAAATATAAATCCAGAATTTTTAATAAATTTAAACCCGGATATTATACAAAATTTTATTGATCTAAAAATTGCAACAAAAAGAGAATTAAATTATTTAAAAGAAGATTTAAAAAGTTTCTTTTTAGATTATTTAGATCCAAAATTAAGATATAAAAATACTTATATAGATAGTCAAGCAATTAGATTTGAAAATAATATACATAAATAAATTATCAATCTAGAAAGAAGAATTGAAAAATTAAATATAATCATTGAAGAAAAAGTCATAACAAAAGATAATGAATTCTATAAATTTTATTGCGATTTATTAAATATTTATGAAAATAATAAATTTTGAGATTTTGAAGACGGTCTTAGTACCCCCCACATTAATTGGTATCAGAGCCATAGATCATAACATGATAATAGAAGATTTAGGAAATAAATATAAAATTAAAAAAGAAAGATTTGGAATAATAATAGGAAAACCTATAATAGGAAAAGAAGCCTTAAAAGTCATACTTATAAAATTAAAAGATATACCTTTAGATATAAGAAAGGAAATAATAGAAAAAACAGAAATTAGTATAATAAGAGATCTTATGATATGAGAAACTATTATAGAAACTATAGATCAAGAAGAAATAACTGCTATAATAGAAAATAATATAAGTAATTATGGAAATTAAAATTAAGAAGATAGATAACTATTATAGTTTAGAAGAAGAAAAATGATATAAAATATTTTATGAACCTATTCCTAATAAATCAAAAATATTAACATTAAATATAATTAAAAAATTACCTATAGAAATAAAAGAACAAATACTACATGAATTAAGTATATGATCTATAAAAGATAGATATATATATGAAATGATTAATAAAGAATTTGAAAATATTTTATATTATAGAGAAATATATGAATCATCATGAGTAATGATAAAGTAGCTAGAAAACTTAATAATATTGTTAAAAATCTAAATAAAATACAAGAAAAAATCTCAAATATACTAGGAACACCAGGAGAAATAAATAAATTACAAGAAAAAATGTTAGGAAAACTAAAAATCGAAAAACTAGAATTAAAAGCAAAATATTTTGAAACTGTAAGAGATAATCAATTACCTGATAATGAAATAGCAATAGAAAGTCTTAATAAAATCATCAATGAAAATAAAGATAAAAAGTGCAGATTATCATATTTATTAGAAGTAAAATGTGGAAAGATATAATGGCTTTTTCAGAATCATTTGATGAACTAAAGAAATTAATAAATGAAACTAAAGAATTAAAAGATGAAGTAGGAATGTTAAAAATAGAAATTAGAGAAATGAAACAAAATATGAAACCAACAGATAAAAAAGTAGATAAAGATAGAATAAAATGAGAAATGACAAGAATAAGAAAGAAACATGTAGAAACAGAAGGATACTATGAACCTGGAAGTGTGGATGATAGATTTAGAAAAAAAATATTACCAATAATCCTAGAACAAGAGAAAGAATTTGAAAAATATGCAGAAGAAAGAGGAAAAAATAAAAAAAGATGATGAATGAAGAAATAGATAATCTAATAGAAAACTTTGACCAATTAAGTATAGAAGAATTAGAAAATTATGAAATATTAATGAATACTGGTGGAGGACCAACACCAACACCAGGAAGTACTAGCAATAATCCAAAACTAGAATTTCCTGAATTAGAAGGAGGATATGCGCCAATGCCACATAGACCTTATAGGCAGTACTATGATAGAATTATACCACAACATAGAATAGAAAAAATATAAAGATCAATTTACCTCAAATTCAGACTACAATAAACCAATAAATCATGGAGGAGCAAAACTAGATTTAGATTGTAAAATAGATACTAAGAAAGCCTTGTTACAATGGGCAGATGCAATGATATTATTCTTTTTATATAACCAAAACGATACATGAGAATCTACGGATAGAAGAATTGACTATTTAATAGCATCGTTTGAAGGAGATGTAAGAAATTGGTGGGAAGGAGTAACTGAAGATACTAAATTATTAATGAGAAGAAATATACAAACAGAAATGCAAAAAACCTCACAAGAAGGAATAAAAAAGTTAGTAGAATATATATCAGATGAATTCCTAGGAGAAAATTGGATAAAAAATTCAGAAGAAGAAGCTAGAAGAGAAAAATTAAAAGCAAGATTATGATTAATAAACATTATGATATGTGATATGTGCAAAATAAAAGAATATACATGTCAATTTAGAAATTTCTATTATACCCAATTTTATAGTAATGAAAATCAAGGACCATACTTAGAAATGTATTTTGCTAAATTACCAGGAACATGGAATATATATTTTAAGATAGAATATGAAAGATATATAAAGGATAATCCTGTACCAGATACATTAGGAAGTAGAATAAAATTCCTATTTGAAAGACTAGCAGAAATATGTAAAAATAGACAACTAATGAAAAAATCTGGAAAACTAATAAGAATCTGTTGTGAAGAAATAGAAAGACCTATTAATTGGGGATGTGGACCAGAAAGAAAATATAAAAGAAAATTCAAACAAAAAAAGTATAAAAAATATAAACAGTTCAAAAAGAAATATCAAAAACCAAATAAGAGATATTATAAGAGAAAATATCAACCAAAAAGAAAAGAGTTTAAAAAGGATAAAAAACAATGCAAATGCTGGAATTGTGGAAAAATAGGACATATAAGCCCTGATTGTACTAAAAAGAAAGTTAGAATTTTACAACAAGAATATGAAGAAATAGAAAGTGATTTAGAAGAAATAATAGATATTAATAATTATGAAGGAGAAGAGGTTTACATATCAGAATCAGAATGAATCACGAAATAGAAGAAGCTGAAACTATAGAAGAAAAACAAGAAATAGAAAATTCTGAAGGATATAGATTAAAGGTAACATTCGATAATAATACATTTAGAAAAATAGAAAAATTATCATTAGATTTAAAATTAGGAGAATGAAAAATATTCGATAAAATATTTAGAAGAGAAAGAGTATCTATAAGTGAATATCATAAGATAGAAAAATCAATAGATATAAGAACAGTTTCAGGAAGTCATAAATTAGCATTACTAACAAAATCTACAGTTGACCAATTAATGGCAAAAGTAAAAGGAAAACAAAAAGAAAAGATACAATATGTTTATTTAGCAGGAATACAATTAATGTTCAAATCCCTATTTAGAGAAGGAATAGATTCACCAATAACAGTAAGTTTACATGATGGAAGAATACTAAATACTAATGACAGTCATTTAGGAACTATAGAATGAAATTTAGCATATAAAAAATTAATATTTACATGTTATCCAAAATATTGTGTATCAATAAAAGATAAAGATTTTAATGAAGTATTAGGATTACATTTTAAAATACATAGAAAAGATATTATGGAAGAAGGAAATCATATCATGACCATAGAATATAGAGCATTATATACATTTACTAACTCAAACTATGGAAACATTTATTCTAAAAAACACTATATAGAAATTCACAAAGAATGTAAAGACATATTGAATATTGTAGAACCAAACAAACAACTAAACCTATTACCAGAAATATATGAATTAGAAATATCTAAAACAAAGTCAGATGTAACAGAAAAAATAGAAAATAATTCTTTAATAGAATTTAAAGATGGAAAATTAAAAAGAAATAATAGTACATCTATAATACCAAGAAATAACATAAGTCGAGAAATAATGGTAAAAAAAAATATAGGAAGTATGCAAATATATGGAGAATATTTTAATAGAATAGAATATATAAAAGGAAAAAATATCATAATTGAAACAGGAGCAGCAAACTGCCATATATCAGGAAATAGAGATAAATGATTAATAAAAAGAAGGGTAGAGCCTTATAAATATATCAATTTTGATGGAAAAACACATACTAGTGAATTAGAAGTAAAAATACCAATAGTTTTAGATGGAGAAGAAATGATAATACCATGTTATGTAGATAATAGTATGGAAGATCATTACCATATATTATTAGGAATGAGTTTCTTACAAGCCTTAAATCATTATAATATTAATAAAGAAGGAATCTATATAACACATAATAATAAGACATTGTTTTGTCCAAAAGAATGAATAATGTAATAACATTTTCATTAGCAGTATATATACAAATTACTATTGTAGAAACGAATATAACAACATGTGCCTTAATAGATACATGAAGTGATATAACTATTATTAAGACATTTTTGTTAAAAAATTGGAACAATGATAATACTATAAAAATAACAGGTGTCACAGGAATATCGACACCCATTACTAAAAATAAAGAAAAGGTAGAAATCCTATTAGGAAGTAAACAAATAACTATAAACAAAATATATGCATATGATATATTAGAATGTGATATATTATTAGGAAATGATTTTGTTCAACAATTTCAATATTATCAACAAAATAACTATATGATTATGCTAAAAACACCATGTGGACATCTACTAAAAATTTCAAGAGAATTTAAACCATACAGAGTTCAGCCAGTCCAGCGTGGTGAAAGGACAATAAAAATACCAATAAAAATAACTGTTAAAATACAAAAAATACAAACAACAGAAAAATTAGAATTAATAGAAAAAATAATAAAAAAGATAGGAAATGTCTATAATGAAAATCCATTAGCTTATTAGAAGCCTGAACATCCAAGAGCAAAAATAGAATTAACTGAAAATGTAATAATAAGAGTAAAACCAATGATGTATACTATACAAGATACTCAAAAATTTAAAAAACAAATTGAAGAATTAAAAAATATGAAATTAATCAGAGCTAGTAATGGACCACATAGTAGTCCAGCCTTTATGGTAATGAAATACTCTGAACAAGTACGAGGAAAACCAAGAATGGTAATAAATTATAAAGAATTAAATAAATACACAAAATTTGATGGATATTTTTTATCAAATAAAGATGTCTTAATAAACCTTGCAAAAAGAAAAGAATATTATTCAAAATTTGATTGTAAGTCAGGATTTTGACAAATTAAAATGGAAGAAGAATCAATATCATATACAGCATTTAATACGCCTCAAGGTAAATACGAATGGATAGTTATGCCATTTGGATTAAAAAATGCACCTCAAATATTTCAAAGAAGAATGAATAATATTTTTAGAAAATATAATGATTTCTTATTAGTATACGTTAATGATATACTAATATGTTCAGAAAATAAAAATGATCATAAAAATCATATTATAAAATTTCTAAAAGAATGTCAAAAAGAAGGAATAGTTTTATCCGAAAAGAAAGCTATTATAGAAAAACCTGAGATAGAATTTTTTGGATTAATTATAGATAAAAATGGAATAAAATTACAATCTCATATATTTAAAAAGATAGAAAGTTTTCCTGATAAATTAGAATCTAAGGAACAAATACAAAAATTTTTAGGATGTTTAAATTATGCAGAAGGATTTATTGAAAATCTTTCAAAGAGACATAAAATACAAATTTTACTTAGAAAAACTAATACTAAAGGATGGAATGAAGAACATACATAAATAGTTAGAATACTTAAAGAAGAATGTAAAAATTTACCAAAATTAAGATTACCAAATGAGAAGGATAATTTAATAGTTAATACTGATGCCTCAGATAAATATTGGGCAGCAATATTAAAAACAGATTTAAATGAAATATGTAGATATTCAAGTGGAACTTTCAATCAAGCGGAAATAAATTATACTACTCATGAAAAAGAATTATTAGCAATTATTAGAGGAATAAAGAAATTTTCATTATTTTTATTATCTAAAAAATTTATTGTTGAAACTGACAATTCTCAAGTTGCAGGACTTGTTAGAAATAAATTACCAATGGAACCCCAATATAGAAGGTTACATAGATGGCAAGCATATTTATCATTCTATAATTTTGATATTATTCATATTAAAGGTACAAATAATTATCTTGCTGATTTTTTAAGCAGGAACATTGAATTTGGAAATGGATAATATCAAACAGATGATATCAGAAATGAAATCTGCGGCAGCCTATGCCAAAGAAGAAGCAGATGATATAAAAATTGGAATGAAGACATTAGCTGAGCTCTTAAGTCATAATATTAAATTATTACTTGAGATCAGTGAATCCCATGCCAAGGTTACAAACGAAATGAAAGACAAAATTGATGCTCTTGAAGCAAAATTAATGTCTACTGATACAAATAATACAAGGGTTGATGTCTTGGCACAATCTTATGATACCAAACAGGGATACCAACAGGTACCAAGGAGTGATCCACAATGCGAAAGCAGTAGTGGACCCAGCACTATCAAAAGAGATACACAAAGTCCTAGAAAGTTGACCATAAAATCCAATGATAAACATACAAGGGTTATTAGAATCAGAACTGATGAAGATGATGATACCCCTTTATCAGCAAAAGAAGAAGAATATAGATCTTTTGCCAAAATTGTTTATGAATTACAAAAAAATGACTCCTATTTCATATCTTCAGGAGATCATGTTTATCCAATGTTACTAATTACCAATGATGCAGATCCTGTCATGGTCAAAATGGCAGCAGACTATGGATTTTTAGATATTATCTACCCTGAAAAAGATCTAAAAGAAATTGAAAGATTTGATGAAATTATTAAATCTGAAGTATCCAAATTTGCCAAAGGAAGGTCCATATACATAAAATTTTATTCAATCAGTCCTGAAATTGATGGAATGATATTTTATCCTGCTGAACATATTATAACAATCGGATATGTTGGTAGAGAGTTTCAGATTGATGTCGGTCACAATAGAAAGCCATTACCAAAAATCACCAGATCATGGATAAAATCTCGAATAGTTTTAGGGATGAAAGTCTTATATAAAATGGCAATAAGCTTGTATAACAAAAAATTCAAATGCTTGTGTCAATATGAAGGATGGACTCTTCTCACCAATAATGGAGGAGAAAAATCAACAATTCTGAAAGAATACATTGAGAAATTTGACACTCATCGAATCAATGGACCTATCACAACCATACAAGAGGCATGCAGAATAAGAGAATGCCTCACTTGCCGACAGAATCAAAGATAAAAAAGATGAAAATGATAAACACATGAAGGAAAGGTGTCCAAAATGCTATAGGAGAATCCTACCAGCTGTATGTAAAAACAAAGATCTGAAGGACAATTATAGAAGAACCGTGTCATTTATCAAAGAAAATGTAACAAAACAACAAGGATGGAGGGGCCATGAGGCTCTTGATGAAAAGCACGAGGCAATAAAATATTATTAGAATGATGTAAGCAATGATGTAATTTATCTTCAGATTTGTGTATAAATAAGCCTTTGGGCTAATGAAAAAGACAGAGTTGGTTGAGCACTCAAACTGTGAGTTAGCCAAACAAATTCCTGTCTTCCATTGTAATCATATTTCAGTCTTTAGATATCAATAAAATTTCAAGTTATTTCAGATCCAAATTGTCTTTAAAAAATATCATGAGTTTCTAAACACCTCATCCCATAGATTCTTGAAATATTGAAGAAGAATTCCTTTCTTACTTTAACAGAAAGATAGTTTTCTTTAGTTAAATTCAATAATCCGAATTCAAAGGACTGACACAGTGAAGGTGGAAAGCTGGAATAACAATTATCCCGTAGAGGCAGGAGGCCATTGAAGGGAGCCATTTGCAGATCTAGAGCCTGAAAGTTACTCGGTTTTAAGAATAAAGATTTGAGATCAAAACTAAGGTAAAACTATTATTTTTGTTAAATTTAGAAAGATATTTTCTGAAATCTTAAAGAATCATTGGGATTACTTATCTGCATGGCTAAATTATCTAAATGTTTGTATTTAATATTTATTTTATTAGTACTATTTAGATTTATATAACATGCCAGGATATACAATTGAAGGATTAGATAACTTATTAGAAATTTTATTAGAAAAAATAAATAATATCATCTCTCAAATGGAAAGAATAGATCAATCATCGTCTGAAGAATATTATATACTTGGAGAAAATTTTGATAGATATATGGAAGATTATGTCAATCTATTAGATCAAATGATGAATTTATATGCTAGAATCCGAGATAGAAATAATACAGGACAAAATTAAAAAACTATTCTAAAGATAAGGATATATCCTGCAATATAAAAACACATTTCATTAAGGGTAAAATAGTATTTTTAACAATTAAGACCATTATGGAAAATAACAATAATAAACCGGCCATTTAAAAAATTACCCCACGCCCACTTGTTCATGTTGGAGAATAATTTGCTTAAAATTTATTAAACAAAAATATATGTTTGATTTGAAACCTGTAGTTCTCCTGTCAATTATTTATCCCTTTTGTCCACTATACTTAACGACTTAATAGCTACTTATAAGCTATTTTCAGTAACAACCCTAACTACCAACTTCAATCCACATTCTCTCTTGCTGTCTTTGAGCTCCATTTTTTATTTATTTTTTTAAATTTATTTTTTTTCAAAACTCATTTTTAACCACACTTTTTTATAAAATACCGTTACACGTAAACTAAACTTTTTCTATTGTTTAATCACACGTGCTTAAAAAAATTCACTATTTTAAAATATATTTTATTGGAGTCGAAACAAGAGCATGATGTCTCTTTTTTTAATTTGAAGTATGAAATTTAGAGATGTTAAAGAATCAAGCAAAAATTTAAATACTTACACTCAAGCTTGATTAAATAAACAAGTTAATCATTTCATAGAACGTGAGTTAACTTTTTCGTAAATTGATAATGATACATAAGAAAAATTCGATGTCCTCCAACTACTCAAGAAAGTTAAAAGAATCAAATTAATCCCAACAATTCTATTAGCATGCCATTTAACCTACATGAAACAATTTTCAATTATGCTAACAGTTTTTGAAACAAAATATCATTGTTATGTTAACGTTGTCATAAACTTTGTTCAACGTTAATTTAATAGTTAAAGGTAAAATCATGCGATTTATATGTGAAAACAATAATTAATATATATTTAGGAGGATTTAAGTTATTTCCTCTAATGATTCTTAAAAAGGAACCTAATTTTAACGTTCAATATAACATTAAAGTCCAAAAAGTGATCAATTCTATCTGTGTAAATGCTCGAACGAGTAGTCGAATATCGAAATTGTATTCTTAAAAGAGTCATCTGGACATGTTAAAGAGTAAAAGCTCACATCTGTTGAATATGAAATGTATATTGAACATATAAGGACTTTGATTACCTTATAAGTATAACAAGATTGACATTTTAAAATATAATTTCACTTAGGGATGGGCATGGTTCGGTTCCGATCGGTTCTAATGAGAAACAAACTGGACTCAAATTTTTCGGGCATTTAGTAAGTGGAACTGTCGGGTCCAAATTTAATTATGGAACCGTTTGGGTTTGGTTCGATTTTGTTCGGTTCCCAGGTTTTGTACTATAATTAATTTTTTTTTAATATTTACAAAACTATATTAATTTAATTAATGACATGTACAATTTTAGCTCTTACAAAATAATATAGTCCAATTTTATGTGTATTTTATGTCTCTCTTGACTGAATTATTTATAGATTTGATTGTGAAAATCACATGAAGATGACAATAGCAAGCTTAAAATAATGAACAGAGACACCGTCGAGCTTCAATTGAATTTCTCCAAAAGAAACGACACTATGGTAGAATAATAGATTTGAATAAAACTTAGGTAATCTTGATTAAGTTGATCTTCTACTGAAAATTAAAAATAGGAAAATCATATTTTTGGATTAACAATTTTATTTAGAAAAATAATAAAATAACTTGGCTTATTTAAAATAAAAAAATTAGAGAGATTCGGTTTTCATTCGATTTTTCGTTTCTTCATCTAGAACTGAAAATCGAACCAAACTGTCGATTTTCGATTCAGATACCCGTTCGGGTATTTAACTTAACAAGAACCGTTCGATTCGATTTGGTTCAGTTCGATTCGAGAGTTTTGCTGAGCCCTAATTTCATTACTCAATACTGAATGCATTAAAACTTTTACCTTCCCTCCTCTTTGATTACTAACAAATATGTGGTTGTTTGAATCCTAATGAGGAGAATCTGGGGATAGTTTAGTGAAAATGCACTCAGACTCTGATCAATTTGGACATATCTCTCGATTTACCCTAACACCATGACCTAGGGGCGAGCAGGTGTGGGCGCGAATAATGCGCGTGTAATCCAAAAATTAAAAAATATGCGGTTGTTCGTGTTTCTTAGATTCTTTCACATGCTGTAAAAAAAAAAAAAAAGTTTTAAAGTACAGTTTTTAAGGTTGACCAAACAAATTATAAATGAACGTGTAAAATAGTTCTAAAGCAAGAAGATCATGTTTGACGTAGTTTTCTCATAGACAGCCCACCTAATTCAGTTATCAACAAATTAAATCTAACTGAATTGCTACGTAAGACCCACAAAAAAAAAAAAAAAAAAAAAAAAAAAAAAAAATTGTGACGAATAATTTATGGCATTTTTCACCTAATTCATTAAATAGCTTATCGGACCTAATCATACATGCCATACAAGTGTCAAATGTAGACTGAGTTTTGACTTCTTACAAACATTACAAATTGGGAGGTTTGTCCATGTGATATTATTATTAAGCTCGTGTTTGAGTTCTATTAATCCTAAAATATATTTTTTTCTTTCTCATATTTAATCATAGATTTTCTAATAAAATAATTTCGAAAATGTTACGATGATAATCATGTTTTACATGCTCATTTTGTGATTCCAATAGAGATTTTCATGTTTGCTTAATGTTTTGTTGTTAAAATTAGGGGTGAACACGGTTCAGTTAGGCAAGTTGCGACAAATTTTCAAATTAAACCATTTAAAGCGATTTGAAATTTTTTTCAAGTCAAATCAAACCAATCCAAATCATTTTCGGTTTGGCTATGTTTAAAATCAAGGTTTAACAAAGAAAAAAATAATATATATCAAATAAGTTAAATCATAAATATTAGTTAAAAATTCATATTAAAACATAAATGCATCATTAAAAAAATTACAAATCAAAGTTATATGATTATAATCATTATAATGTAACAACATGATATAAATATTTTAAACTCCTAATTGATATTAATGGTGTCCATCTGCAATTGTAATACATGATTCATTTTTTTTTTCATAAATATAAAAATATAGTGCATGAATTCATTTATTAAAGTTAAATGATATAAAATAACTAATAAATTAAAATGAATAAAAAAATCAAATACAATAACACCTAGCCACTGTGACTTTTTGTGAATCATCTAATACTTCTCCTCTATCCAAATATTGACGAATTATTTTAAGGGAGGCTAACAACTATTAGAATAAAACAACATAACTACCAATAAAAACATAAAAAAATTACCAAAAAAAAAAGAAAAAAGAATTTGGATAATCTAACATGAATTTAGGCAAAATTTGATAAACTTATTTGTAGAAGGAAATGAAATGTGCAAGTTTGAATTAAAATTTAGATTGAATTGTTTGCTCATTTGCAATGGAGGGCTGATGAATATGGTTTAGCAGTAGGCCAGTAGTTGTTCAACACTTTACCTAATTTGAGAGTTTTACGTTCACAGTTGTGATGACATATGTGTATTTGGATATGATTTAATTAATTAATTGAGATGTATTATTGTCGAATTGAGTTTAATTGAATTATTTTGAAGTAGTTTAATTCAGTTCAAAATTAAAACGTTGATGGATTCAAGTGGAACCAAACCAACGATTTCGATTCAATTTTGTGGTTTGATGGTTTCGTTGTTCAGCCATAACTGAAGTAGTCTAAATCCAAAAGGTTAATATTATGAAATTTACATCCACAAGTATAAATTGGATTTTACCAGTTTAGCACGGCTCAAAGTTCGAACTTGACACAGAATTGAAGGTGATTGCTTTGGCAAAGATCTACCAGCACTCTGGTGTTATACCACAAATAGTCTCACAGGGAAAAAAAGAAGAAGCAATAGTTTGACGTTTTTAAGATAATAACTAAGAGATCACTTGTCAATGTCATATTGAGTGAACATAGGAGAATTTCAGAGAGGTAACCATTGTAAAAGGCATCAAATATTGTGATTGCAACAAGGTTCGTGATTAATAGAGTAAAAATTCTTCATATATACTTCGGATTTGTACAATTGTCGTTTGTTCTCCAACACCCAATTTTGATATCTGACTTAATTATCGGATGCAAATAGTCATCGAACCAATCCAGTAAGTTGCCCTTGCGTTCTAACAATATCCTAATATATAGATATCTCATAAATGGATGAAGAGGAGATCAAAATTTATTAATAATTGAAGCCACAATATTAGAAGTCAACAATCTCCAATCAAGTCCATTGAGTCTTTTTTTAGGTGAATTTTTTTTTGTGTTAATTCTGTATAATTCTTTTTTTGGTCATTTTGACACCATCCGTCTCCAATATAAATGTTTCGATATATTTTTATGTCCCTAGTCATACGTAGGGATGTCGATTTGGCTCGTTGGCTAGGACCACCCGTGACTTGACTTGGAAAAGTTTGAGCCGGCTCGACTTGAGGCTCTGTAGTGAGGAGCCCTATTTTGAGGCATCGGACCGAGCTGGAACCGGCCCGTGAACCACACAAGCCGACTCATAAAAAAAAAGGGAAGGAAGGCAACAGCCTGCTACCTTAAAAACTTCAAAAAGCAGTCAACTGAGTTTAAACAAAAATAAAAATAAAAATAAATATCGAGTCTGCCCGACTTAGCTCTGAGAGACCCGAGCTTTCGATTTTTTGGTCAAGCAAAAGTTCGGCTCGACTTGAACCAGAAATAAAACCTCGCACCATTTTACTCGAATCGAACTCGAGCCGAAACTTGAGGCTCGTTGATATCTGTAATCATGGGAGTTGCCTAACCTTGCGGCTCATCGATCCGTATCCGGCCATTTCATAATGTGGCACCGGCAACTTGACATGTGTACGCCCACTTGTTCATGTTGGAGAATAATTTGCTTAGAGATTTATTAAACAAAAATATATGTTTGATTTGAAACTTGTAGTTCTCCTGTCAATTATTTATCCCTTTTGCCCACAATACTTAACGAGTTAATAGCTACTTATAAGCTATTTTCAGTGACAAACCTAATTATCAACTTCAATCCACACACTCTCTCGCTTTCTTTGGGCACCATTTTTTTTTTTCTTTTTTTGAAAATTTCATTTTTTTCAAAACTCATTTTTAACCACACATTTCTCATAAAATATTGTTACACGTAGTCTAAAAACTTTTTTTTCTTATTTTTTAATCACACGTGCTTAAAAAAATTCACTATTTCAAAATATATTTTCCTCAAAAATTTCATTTTAATGGAGCTGAAACAAGAGCATGATGTCTCTTTTTTCAATTTGAAATATGAAATTCAGAGATGTTAAAGAATCAAGCTAAAATTTAAATACTTGCACTCAAGTTCGATTAAATAAACGAGTTAATCATTTCATAGACTGTGAGTTAACTTTTTCCTTAATAAAAGAGTTTGTAAATTGATAATGATACATAAGAAAAAATCGACGTCCTCTAACTACTCGATAAAGTTAAAAGAATAAAATTAATCCTAACAATTCTATTAGTATACCATTTAACGTACGCGAAACAATTTTCAGTTATGCTAACAATTTTTTGAACACAATATCATTTTTATGTTAATGTCGTCGCAAACTTTGATCAACGTTAGTTTAATAGTTAAAGGTCAAATCATGTGATTTATATATGAAAACAATAATTAATATATATAGGAGGATTTAAGTTATTTCTTCTAATGATTCTTAAAAAGGAACCTAATTTTAACGTTCAATATAACAGTAACGTCCAAAAAGTGAACAATTCTATTTGTGTAAATGCTCGAACGAGTAGTCGAATATCAAAATTGTATTCTTAAAAGAGTCACCTGGACATGTTAAAAAGTAAAAGCTCACATATGTTGAATATGAAATCTATATTGAACGTATAAGAACTTTGATTATTCCTTATAAGTATAACAAGATTGACATTTAAAAATAGAATTTCACTACTCAATATTGAATGCGTTAAAACTCTTACCTTCCCATTTTCTTTGATTACTGACAAATATGCGATTGTTCGTGTTTCTTAGATTATGTCACATATTGTCAAAAAAAAGAAAATGTTTTAAAGTACAGTTTTTAAGGTTAACCAAACAAAGAATAATGTTCATTGTACATTTTATGAATGACATAAAATTTGACATTCTTTGCAATTCTTTGCAAATTTAAAATGTTGTTGGTGGGAAAGTGTGTTGAATTCAAAAACTGACAAATCATGTGTCGACACGTAATACAATGTCAAATTTAATGTCAAATATAATGTACAAGTAGTAGGATTGCCAAACAAATTATAAATGAACGTGTAAAATAGTTCTATAGCAAGAAGATACTGTTTGACGTAGTTTTCTCGTAGACAGCCCACCTAATTCAGTTATCAACAAATTAAATCTAACTTTGCTACGTAAGACCAAAATAAAAGAAATTGTGCCGAATAATTTATGACATCTTTTCACCTAACTCATTAATTATCTTATCGGAACTAATCATACTTGCCATACAAGTGTCAAATGTAGACTGAGTTTTGACGTCTTACAAACATTATTATATTGGGAGATTTGTCCTTGTGATATTATTATTAAGCTCTTGTTTGGGTTCTATTAATCCTAAAATACATTTTTTTTTAAAAATTGCTTTTGTTTTTCTTTTGCCCTTTTCCTTTTGGAGACATTTATTGACGATTTACTGAAATATCTTTATATAAATATTACAAATTAAAAAGTGAATTGCTCCCACGAGTCATGGAGATCATTTTTTGTCTATCAGTTGAAGGCAATTTTGTTTGTAAAAAGTTTGACAACCTAGTTGCAAACCTAACTCAAAGATCTATATGTTCAAAAGAGAGAAGAGTCTACTTTACATTAATGATAGTCATGATACTTGTTTGTAATCTCCATATATATCGTAATCTGAATTCAACTGTAATTGTTTTAAGTTCATTACTCATTAGTAGACAAGAAAAGGGAAATATGTTAAACATTTTCTTTTCTTTCTTAAGACTGACTATTGTCCAATCCACACCTTATCTCATTTTTGAGTGGTTTGGAAATAAATAACTTAGGTTGGCGTTAAGATGCATGATCCTTAAAAATAAGCAACATTTTTACTTACAAATGAAAAGTAAGCCATCGAAAGATGGGATATTAAAGTTAGGTAATAGGAATTTTTACCTTTTTAAGCTTTTAGCAAAACACGCTCATCATGTCCTAATTGTTAAGGTTACAAACTCTTTTGGTTATTTGGCAGGAAGAGAATCTTTCGGCCATGAACACTGACCCCCGGTATTATGCATATCACTATTCTCATCCTCCTCTGGTCGAAAGATTAGTTGCAATTGATGAACCCGATAAAAAGGCTGATTGATCGAGAACGAACAATGTGCATGCTGAAAATTGAGTACGAGTTACTCATTTTGCACTTCGTGCTGAACCGACTGTAATCTCACTAGAATCAATGTTATGAGTAGTTTTCTTTTTAGATGTCATGGCCTGTAAATAATTTTCTGTTCAGTTGTATAAAAAAATCTTATTCTAGATTAAAGGGTAAAGAAAATAGCAGAATGAAATTAGACTCATTTGATTAGTTAATTCTTGAACGAGGGTTATGTTTTTTAGGAAAAAGAAGTGGCTATGAGAAAAATACATAAAAGTCCATTTTATTTCTTAATTTAGAGGAAAACTCTATTGGGAGAGGTTTGTTAACAGTTAAGGTGGCCTCATAGTATTCCTCTTGAATTGGTAAAATATAAAGGAAAATCTTTTCAACATACTAAACATCTATTTGCTATTTTTTGCTTATATAAAAATAAGTCTTTTTACTCTTTGAATAATTTTTTTGAAAAATTGGCCTCATAATTTTTTGCTTATATAAAAATAAGTCCATATATATCGTCTAGATGAAAAAATGGACAATCAACTCTGCATTGACTACCTAAGGTGCATTCTTTTTTCTTGGCAAATGGTATTTTCTTATTTTGAAGTTCAGCTGAATAAAATATTTAATCATTGCCCAAACTTAATAAGGAAATAAGTCCAACAAAAGATTCATCCTAATCCAAACGAGCTTAGGCTATCTCCAATGGTTGCACCATTGTACCAAAACACACTAAATTTTGGTGCAAATGATCTTTAGTGGAACACCAAACTTTGCACTATTTTGGTGCAAAATGGTGCAAAGTCAAGTTTGCTATTTTTTCCATTTATGAAAACAATTGATGAAGGGTATTTATGTCATTTGTGTTTTATATTTTTTTTTAATTTTAATTATTATTTAAAATAAAATTAAAATTAAAATGTAAAAAATAATAAATAATTAATTAATTAAAATAAGAATACAAAAAAAAAAATTAAAATATAACAAACACGATTATTTAAAGTTAACACGAAATATATTATCACAACCGTATACCTATATTAATCTAGTTTTATTTAAAGAAAACGATATATAAAAACAAGTGCATTATTTATTTAAAGAAAACGATAATAATTTCGAGAATAAAATTGCAATGATATTTCGACTTCGTAATATCATAATATTGAAATTCGTATTTCTACTAATTGTACTATATTTTTTAATGAAATTAATACTTTCATTAATTTAACGTAATTATTTATTTATTAATTTATGTATTTGTAAAATAAATAAATAAATCATTAAGAATAAAAAAGAGAAGAAAATAATTAAACACCGTTCATTTGGTGTAAATTTTAATGTAATGGTTGGAGATAAATTTTAGTTTGGTGCGAAATTTGCTGCAAAATGGTGCGAAATTTGGTGTATCGCTGGAGATGACCTTACTACATAGCTTTCTCTATTCATGAGCATAATTGGTTAGGACTATTTATGATTTTGAAAATTATTTTTTTGTTGTAAACTTGAAAAATATTTATGAAGTTCCTACAAATTTTCAAGATATGCTTTATTTTATTATTGATCTATAACGAATAAATAAATAGTATTAAAAAGAAAGTAACTTGATAGACTATTCTTGAATTGTATAAAGGAAACTAATGGGGACAAAATTGTAAATAACCCTTTTTAAAGCGAAGAAAAGATGAATTTTGAACAATTTTCTTTAATTATGAAAGAGAAATTTGATTTTATACATCTTTTTGTGTAAAGTTAGTGGCAATACGAGAGCAACATTTGGCAAGACAATGGCCATACATCATATAGAGCTAAAAAAGCAACTTTTTTCACAAGAAAATTGTAAGTCAATATCCCACTTCAAAAGTATCTTTGTCACTCTTTTCTTTTAGGTGGAAATGAAAAGCATTTTAATAGAAGCCAGATCCTAATGCATTCAAGGTCCCCACCAATGGAGATTGAGCCCAATTTCACAAATCGTGTTACAAACACAACTTTTATTAAGTAGGTGCTTAGTACACGATATGAAGATGACTGTACAATATAATAAAATAAGATTTTAATTAACTTTTTCTCTTCTATATTGTAATCACAAATAAGTTGACATCAATTTGCAAAATGAAAACGCTTTTGGATATTAAATTCCAAAAATGATCATGAAGTCTTTCACTCTTCTTTAGTCTCAATTCAAGCTTAAAAGCAACATATCTAGAAACTTAGGGATCACTATATCATTGTAGAAGAATCTAGTTGTGCATTTGTGCAAAAAATCCTTTTTCTTTTTAAAAAAGAACCTTTATTTCTTTTTATTTTTTTTGCAAAAAATCTAATATTATTCTCCCAAAAAATACTATTCCAAAACTCTTTATTTATTTCTTTATTTATTTTTTATTCTACCCAAAATGGGGCTGAAACAAGGGCGTAGTAATTCCATTCGTGCTTGAAAATGCGAAAAACTATAGTATGCTTATATATGTGTTCAATTATTAAATAATGTCATCCAAAATTTTAAATTCCTTAAAATGGATATATATTTCAATTCAAACTGATCTTACTTTAAAATGGATATATATTTCAATTCAGACTGAGTTCATTTCTTATTCAAGCAGACCTTTGGCTGCAATATTTGGAGGCTCTAAGGTCTCTAAAGTAGTTTTACATAATTGTTATCATTTCAAAATAATAAAAAAAGATTATAATAAGTAGGGTTATTATGTGATCATATTCAAGTAAGCATGGAGATGGCAAATTCAACTATTTTTTGAAAATGATACATCTTATAAATTTATAACGAATAAGTAATTATTATCATAGACGTAGGCAAATTTTTCATAAAGATATACGGAGTGTCTAATTGGAATTAAGCGTATAGTTATTAATGAAAGCTTAAAAAACCAAGTCAAAGTTGAAAAATCCCACATCAGGAAGAAGACTTGCAAAGCAAGTGTAAATCAAGATTGTCCAGTACTTGATAGGCCAGTGGGTGCACCCAACTCGTTTAAGGTTGAACTATGTTTACCTCTAAACCTAATAAAGAATCATCATCTCTCTCTCCCCTCTCTTTCTCTCTCTATAAATCTCATGTATATAAGGGTTTCCTCTCTCTCTTATTCTTCCACAGACAAGCATCCATTTCCATTTACATCACATTCTAAAGAGAAATGGAGTCCTTCAGAAATATTGTCAATTCCTTGTGCACTTTCTTGTTTTTAGGCATATGCTTGCACTTTGCAAGCTCAATGCCAAGAACAAATGCAAAAACTCATTACCATGATTTTGTTGTACGTTTTTGTCTCACCTTTCCATACTTTATCTTTATCCATGTTTGCTCTGAATTACTTTGACATTAATAAATATTAGCATTGATATATGGAACTGCAGGTTCAAGCAACACCAGTGAAGAGGTTGTGCAATACCCACAACACTATTACGGTGAATGGACTGTATCCGGGACCAACGTTGGAAGTGAACAATGGTGATACTCTAGTTGTCAAAGTCACCAACAAAGCTCGATACAATGTCACCATTCACTGGTAAATTTATATTATTCATTAATAAAGTATGCCACCCAGAATGATTTATATAAAAACAAGAAGAATGTTCATTCTTTAAAAGTTTAAACTTTACAATAACACATGCACTTAATATACTATCAGGAGCGTGAGAAAGGTTTTAAAAAAATTGCTTATGCAAGACATCTTATTTCAACACACAACATATTTCTTTTTTCAACAGTTTAAGGTTGGTAGAACAACAAATACTAATCCATTGTGCATTTTTGTTTGACCAATATATATAGGCATGGGGTGCGACAAATGAGAACTTCATGGGCTGATGGACCAGAATTTGTGACTCAATGTCCAATTAGACCAGGACACACTTACACTTACAGATTTACAATTCAAGGACAAGAAGGCACACTTTGGTGGCATGCCCATAGCTCATGGCTTAGAGCCACCGTCTATGGAGCCTTGATTATTCGGCCACAACCGGGAGATTCCTATCCCTTCCCCAAGCCGAAGCGTGAAACCCCTCTTCTTCTTGGTATGTTAAATATCTTATTACTCGAGGTTGGTGCCTACACCAAGAAGTCGAGGTCACAACGAAAGCACGACTTAAACACACGCACACACACATGCACACACACGCGCGCGCGCGCACACACATATATATATACACACATCGCTTTTGAAATTTGGGTTGACACTGGTTGGGATGGCTATCAGGTGAGTGGTGGGATGCAAACCCCATTGATGTTGTGAGGCAAGCTACAAGAACAGGGGCAGCTCCAAATGTTTCCAATGCTTACACTATCAATGGTCAACCTGGTGATCTTTACAACTGCTCCAAAAAAGGTTTGTTTATACATTTATTCTCCTATTACAAATCCTAAAAATAAATATCTTCTCTTCCTAATTAGTCACTTTTGGACTGAAGACAATAAGAAATTGACTAGAATGTCTGACACTATATTCTGATGTAGATACAATCATAGTGCCGGTGAATTCTGGTGAAACAAATCTCCTCCGAATCATTAACTCTGCACTGAATCAACAATTCTTTTTTAAAATAGCCAACCACAAGCTCACGGTTGTTGGTGCTGACGCTTCTTATCTCAAACCCTTCACCACCTCAGTTCTCATGCTCGGACCTGGCCAGACGACCGATGTCCTGATCACTGCCGATCAGCCACCGGCCAAGTACTACATTGCAGCACGTGCCTACGCTAGTGCTCAAGGTGCACCATTCCATAATATTTCCACCACAGCCATTCTTGAATACGAGACTGCCCCTTGCCTAGCTAAATGCACCTCGACCAAGCCAGTTATGCCTTCTCTACCTACATTTAATGACACTGCCACTGCAACTACCTTTACAAAAAGCTTGAGAAGCCCAAGAAAAGTTGATGTACCCACAGAAATTGATGAGAATCTCTTCATTACATTTGGTTTAGGACTCAACGATTGCCCTCGTGGTGCCAGTAGTAGAAATTGTCAAGGTCCAAACGGGACTCGATTCACTGCCGGCATGAACAATGTCTCATTTGTGCTTCCATCCAAATTTTCCCTCCTGCAGGCATATCAACAACGTATACCTGGAGTATTCACAACAGATTTTCCACCAAATCCACCTCAAAAATTCGATTATACTGGTAATGTAAGCCGGTCACTATGGCAACCTGCTCGGGGAACTAAGGTTTACAAATTAAAATATGGATCAAGAGTACAAATAGTGTTGCAGGGAACAAGTATCTTGATAGCTGAGAACCATCCAATTCACCTTCATGGATATGACTTCTATATCCTTGCAGAAGGATTTGGAAATTTCAATCCAAATAGAGATACAGTCAAATTCAATCTCATTGATCCACCACTAAGAAATACAGCTAGTGTACCTGTTGGTGGATGGACCGTGATTAGATTTGTCGCAGATAATCCAGGTGAGAACTAACATAAATAATACTGTGGAAATTCATTTTCTTAATGTCATTTCTCATATTTGTCAAATTGATGTTTCAAACAGGAGTATGGATGCTGCACTGTCACTTGGATGTTCATGTTACCTTGGGTTTGGCAATGGCTTTCTTGGTGGAAAATGGAGTGGGAGAATTGCAAACGTTAGAGCCACCTCCAGCGGATCTGCCCCTCTGTTAATAGACAACAAGAGGATTAAATAGAATTTTGTATTTCCCCAAATTGGCAGCAAGCTTTTATTTTTTCTTATTGTATTTGTTCAGATTCTTGGTTATACTGCACCGGTTCCGAAAAGATTTTGTAACCATAGCACAATCCGGTGTTAATCTGGACATGTTCTTTGATTGTAGTTGTATTGTTTTCTAAAGCCATTAAAAGAAATTTTTCTTTTTCTTTTAGACTTCAAAAATATTTGCATAAGATAACTGTTTAAAACTTTCTATGTGCATTTTGAGTACCAAAAAGGAAAACAAGGAATTACTGCATTATACGTCCACTTTATAAAGAAGTCAGCAGCATTGTTGTAAAGAAAATAATGCTACTTGTTCATAGGGAGTTACATGATGGTTTATATACGGATGAAGTATAAAAAAGAAAGTATGGAAGTTTTTTAATCCCTACCAAACATGGACTAAATATATCGTGGAGAGTAAATGTGGGCCATACATGTGGCACCGATAGAGCGTTTGATAGGGTTGTGGTCACTATTGTCTTTGGCAGGAAAAATCCTTGATAGAATGTTATATATTTTAGTTGGGCTGCCTCACTAAATCTTGGGCTGCTGGACTTAATATTGTTGAGGCCTTTTCTTCCTTTGTGTAAATGGGCTGCTGGACTTGTGAAGTCGTGTTTCCTCCTTTTGACGTCTTTTGCCTCACTTAAGGAATGGGGATCAGCCGTCCACGTGGCTGCTCCCTGTCCCTTGGATCGTGACCTTTGGTTAAACAGATATTTACTTGGTCTTGGCCGTTCAATGGGTCAGATAGTGGTTATTGATTTTCTCTCGTCTCTTCGTCTTTTCTCTCTCTTACTGTGAGACTAGGGTTTGCTCTGTAAATCTCTTGTTCTGTGATCCTTTGTGGATCTTCAACCTTTCTTTGTGATAATCTTGCAGTACTGAGTGTTGTTTTGAGAGATTCTTTGTGGTATTCTTTGTATAATCGTGAGGCTAGAGAGATATTGAAGAAATCTCGATTTCTTCATATATTTGTAACTGATTCTTGGTGATTATAATGGATCTGGAGTAGATATCTGATTCTCAGATGCTCAACGGGTGATTAGGTGAAAACCGAACATCCGGGCCCTTTTTAGGGCAAAGCATATCGTGTGTTGTTTCATCCATTTTATTTTCTGCAATCTTGGTTAAGTTTGTCGCTCGATCCGTATTCCTAATCCTCGATTAGGTTAACAAGTGGTATCAGAGCCATTTTTCTGAAATGTGTTAGCCAAAATTTTTTGAAACCCTAATTTCTTCGAAAACGGTCTCCTCTTCTTCTTTCATAAAATTTCTCAGATCTCTAGTGTTCTGGTGGTTTCTGTGAATGTTTTGAGTGTTGCGTAAATCTGTACTTTGTGTACTATCTTCGAGTCAACCTCTAGTTGGATTCATTTTTTTTCAAAAACCTCTTAATCTGATATTTTTGATAAGATTGTAAAATTTATGTAATTGGAGATTCCTTGAAAAACTCGGTGTTAACTGGTTCCAACTCAGTTTTAATCTACTGTTCGTGTGGGTTGACTCACTGCATATCTTGCTGTTCTTCTAACTCGCACTGAGTTCTGGCGAGTTGAGTTGCCTCGCTCCAATTCCTGCTGAGTTGCTGACTCACTGCTGAGTCCTATTGAGTCTTGGTGACTCGTTGATCCTTTGCACCTGCTTCGTGATTCTTGGTGCAATTCTGGTATTCTCTTGCTGCTCTTCACATTCTGAAAACTAAAGTTTTCAGACTCTGGTATATCCTCTGGCCCTTCTTTCTTTTTCGTACTTCATATTGCTATTGTATTATCTTTGGGAAAACTGGTTATTAAGGTAAGTGATCCTCCTCTACTTACCTTTGTCCAAGATCTCATTGAGGATCTGGGAATCTGAGGGAGTAGTGGATCAAAGGTTCATCACCCCTTAAACCTGTTCTCAAAAATTAATCATTCTGCTTTAATAAGTTTTGTGTATGTTAAGTTTTAATAACCTTCATACACATTCTTTATATTGTCATCACTGTTGCTCAAACTTGTCTTGGATCATTTATACTCTAAGTGCTGTATATCTGCAACTCTATTTTGTAATTGTCATCATGTCTACTGTACACAAATTTGATGTTGAGACATGGAATGGTACTGGAGACTTTGGTCTCTGGCGCCAGAAAATGAGGGCTCTGTTATTGCAACAAAGATGTGCTGCAGCCCTTGATGGTACTTGGGCTGCAGAAACTAGTGCCTATAGGAGATAAGAACTTTGTGATACTGCTTGGAGTACTATCTTCCTTCACTTATCTGATAGAGTTATTAGGAAGGTAGGAGAGACCACTTCTGCACAGGCTTTATGGACAAAACTTGAAACACTCTATCTAACTAAAACCATGCCTAATAAGTGCTATCTCTTAAGGCAATTCTATAACTTCAGATTTGAACCCTCTACTGGTCTAGAAGACAATCTTGACAAATTTGCAAAACTAATTCATGACCTAGAAAACTGTGATGAAAAACTTTCTGATGATCAACAAGTTGTTGCCCTGCTAAATTCATTAAGTGAAAAATACAAAGACATCAGAAATGCTTTAGAATATGGGGGACAAGATCTTACCATAGACATTATAACCTCAGCTTTGAGGAATAAAGAGCTTGAAATGAAAACTGAGTCCAAAGACTCTAAATTTGGTGAAGGGCTGTTTATAAAAGAGAAGCAAAATCAAAATAAGAAGCAGAACCAGTGTAACCTTAACACTTACAGAAATGGGAAGCCTCAAAACTTTAGGCTTAAAGATAAAAACAAAAATTATCTTAAGTCTAAGAACCAAGTTAGGAAATGTTATTACTGTGGTAAAACGGGACACTTAATAAAAGATTGTTTTAAGAAAATTTCTGATATGAAAGACAGAAATAATAATGAAGGTTCTGCAGCTGTGGCCTGCAAAACTGAATGTGATGTCCAAGGAGTAGTCCTTGTGAGTACAACCGGTAGAAACCCAAAAGAGTGGGTTCTTGACTCTGGTTGTACATTTCACATGTGTCCCAACAAGGATTTCTTCCATGAATTTAATGATCTCAATGGGGGTCAAATTCAGATGGGAAATGACATGAGTTGTCAGATTAAGGGCATTGGTAAAATCAAGTTATTGTTACATGACAACTACATTCTTGAACTTGATAATGCTAGATATGTTCCTGAACTTAAGAGGAATCTAATCTCCTTGGGAGAATTAGATGATAAATATAATATCAAAATTCATAAGGGTATTATAAGCTTGAGCCAAGGCAATAAAAGTCTGATTTCCTCCTCAAAGATAAATGGCATATACACTGTTAATGCTGAACATGTTATAAGCCACTGTACTGCTGCCTTAAACTCTGATCCTAATAAGTCTCTTATTTGGCATAAAAGATTTGGCCACATTTCAGAAAATGGTTTAATCATTTTGAACAAACTTGGCAGTTTTGGAAATGACAATATTGAAAAGTTAGACTTTTGTGAAAATTGTTTAATTGGAAAACAAAAAAGACTACCTTTTAAAATTGGAACTCATAAATCTACTTCCATTTTGAACTATTTACATGCTGATCTTTGGGGTCCAGCATCCGTAAATACTCTAAGTGGATTTAGGTTTTATCTACTTATAGTAGATGACTTCTCAAGGAAAATATGGACCTTTCTCTTAAAACAAAAGTCTGACACTTTCCAAAATTTCAAACAATGGAAACTAATGATTGAAAATCAAACCAACAAGAAAATCAAAGCACTAAGGACTGACAATGGGCTTGAATTCTGCAATGCTGAATTTGACTCATTTTGTAAAGAAAATGGAATTCTAAAACACAGAATTGTCACTTACACTTCTCAGCAAAATGGTGTTGCTGAGAGAATGAATAGGATTCTTTTGGAAAAGGTCAGGTGTATGTTGTACAGTTCTGGTCTTCCAAAATTGTTTTGGGGGGGGGGGGCCCTAAAAACTGCCACTTTTTTTAATAAATCGAAGTCCTTCTAGTGCCATTGATTTCCAGGTTCCTGAAAAACTGTGGTCTGGAAAAACACCAGACTACAGTAGATTAAAAGTTTTTGGCTGTGCTGCTTATTCTCATCAGAGTGAAGGAAAATTAGAACCTCGGTCCCAAAAATGTGTTTTTCTGGGATATGGGGAGGAAACTAAAGGCTATAGACTATGGGTTAAAGGCCAAAGTGTTTTTAAGGTTATAATCAGTAGGAATGTTATCTTCAATGAAAATGAAATGCCTTGCAGTAAATCCACCGATTCTAAAACCACTGAACCTACATATGTTAAGGAAATCATTCTGGAAACTCAATCTGAAAATGCTGTAAATCAAGGTGATTTAATTGAGGTGGAGTCTACCCAATCTGAAACTGTTCCTGAACCAGATGAATTTGAAAATGAAAATGAAGTTATTGTTCCTACTCTATCTGATTATCAATTAACCAGAGACAGAGAGAGAAGGACAATTATACCCTCTGTCAGATTTAATAGTGATGAATTTGTTACTTTATTTTCAGCCATTGACTCCTTAAATTCTGAACCCACTACTTTTGATGAAGCCATCAATTGTCCTGATTCTAAGCTTTGGCAAGAAGCTATGAATGAAAAAATGGACTCTCTTATTAAAAATAAAACCTGGATTTTAGTAAGGAAACCCAAAGACAAAAAGATAGTGGACTGTAAGTGGATTTATAAGATTAAACAAAGAGACTCTAATCCTGAAAATAAAAGATATAATGCCAGATTAGTGGCCAAAGGTTTCACTCAAAAGGAAGGTGTAGACTATAATGAAATATTCTCCCCAGTTGCAAAATATACTTCTATTAGAATCTTGTTAGCCTTAACTGCTCATTTCAACTGGGAACTAGATCAGCTTGATGTTAAAACAGCCTTTCTGAATGGTGATCTTGATGAAGTTATATATATGAATCAGCCCTTAGGTTTTGAAGTTAAAACCAAACCTGAAAAAGTTTGTCTTTTAAAGAAGTCTCTGTATGGGCTTAAACAAGCCCCCAGGCAATGGTATCTGAAATTTAACTCCTTTGTGCAAACCTTGGGCTTCGTGAAAAGCAGTTATGATTCCCGTTTCTTCTATAAAGGTTCAGGAGGACCTGAATCCATTTATCTGTTATTATATGTTGATGACATGTTACTTGCCTATCTTCATATATCTGAAATTGATTTCATTAAATCAAAATTAAAATCTGAATTTGAAATGAAAGACTTGGGACAAGCTAGAAGAATTCTTGGAATGGAAATAGAAAGAGATAGAATTAACTGCACACTGGTTTTAAAACAAGGGTCTTATGTGAAGAAAATACTTGAAAGATTTTCTATGCTTGAGTGTAAGCCTGTTACTCTACCTATTGCAAATCATTTCAAATTATCATCTGAACAATCTCCTAAAACTGAAGATGAACTTAAAAGAATGGAGAACATCCCTTATGCTAACACTGTGAGGTCCATAATGTATCTTATGGTCTGTACCAGACCTCATTTAGCTCATGGCATTAGAATATTAAGTAGATTTATGGCTAACCCTGGTGAAACTCATTGGCTTGCTATAAAATGGATGTTAAGATATTTAAAGGGTTCATCTGATTTAGGCTTGATGCTTAAAAGGAGTAAGGAAGAGATAAAATTAAAGGGTTACACTGATTCTGATTTTGCTGGTGATTTAGACAAAAGAAGATCTACATCTTCATATATTTTTACTTTGTGTGATGGGTGTATTAGTTGGAAGTCTCAGTTGCAAAAATTGGTTGCCTTATCTTCTACTGAAGCTGAATATATTGCTGCATGTGATGCTGTAAAAGAAAGTATTTGGCTTAAGGGTCTTTTGAATGAAATTGATTTTCTTAATGACTCTGTAAATATATACACTAATAATTAAAGTGCTATTCACCTTAGCAAAAACCCTGTTTACCATGATAGAACCAAGCATGTAGACATAAAATTTCATTTTGTGCGTAATATGGTTGAAAAGGGTGAAATCAGGTTGGTTAAAATTCCCATAGAATTCAATCCTTCTGATTTGGGAACTAAGGTATTACCCTTAAACAAATTTAAAACATGCTTGAAGATTCTAAATGTTACTTAAGATAGTAACTAATTAGAACTTCAAGTATTCTTTGATAAGATTGAACTAATATTTTTCTTTTTCTTTTGTAGGTACTTAGAGCAAGTGAAGAGAATCTTGTATTTGGTCCTAGATTCATTATTTTCTTAGGCCAAGAGTTTAGTTCAGCAAGGTGGAGTTTGTTATATATTTTAGTTGGGCTGCCTCACTAAATCTTGGGCTGCTGGACTTAATATTGTTGAGGCCTTTTCTTCCTTTGTGTAAATGGGCTGCTGGACTTGTGAAGTCGTGTTTCCTCCTTTTGACGTCTTTTGCCTCACTTAAGGAATGGGGATCAGCCGTGCACGTGGCTGCTCCCTGTCCCTTGGATCGTGACCTTTGGTTAAACAGATATTTACTTGGTCTTAGCCGTTCAATGGGTCAGATAGTGGTTATTGATTTTCTCTCGTCTCTTCGTCTTTTCTCTCTCTTACTGTGAGACTAGGGTTTGCTCTGTAAATCTCTTGTTCTGTGATCCTTTGTGGATCTTCAACCTTTCTTTGTGATAATCTTGCAGTACTGAGTGTTGTTTTGAGAGATTCTTTGTGGTATTCTTTGTACAATTGTGAGGCTAGAGAGATATTGAAGAAATCTCGATTTCTTCATACATTTGTAACTGATTCTTGGTGATTATAATGGATCTGGAGCAGATATCTGATTCTCAGATGCTCAACGGGTGATTAGGTGAAAACCGAACATCCGGGCCCTTTTTAGGGCAAAACATATCGTGTGTTGTTTCATCCATTTTATTTTCTGCAATCTTGGTTAAGTTTGTCGCTCGATCCGTATTCCTAATCCTCGATTAGGTTAACATAGAAGAAACTCCACTTTTTTTTTCGCTTATGATTTTGGGTTTAAGCAACCAAATATTGGCAGCAAAAATGTTTTTTCAGTAACCAATCAATTATGGTCGGCGAAAAATACCAAATCTTGCACAAAAAAAAATGGTGGTATAAATTGGTCTCTAATACTAGGAATCAGCAACTAAGTGTTGATCGCAATAAGGCATAAAAAAATTGCTCCAATCTTAACCTACCAAGAAATTTACAGACCAAATGTTGGTTGGTGGAGGTATCTTATAGCAACCATTTTTGTGTGGTCACTGAATCCTTGGTCGGGGGATCTCTATTTTTTTATAGTGAGGGAAATGATCAAGTTGTGGAAAAATGAACAGTATGAGATGCTGCCTTTTTATTCCGGCATCCTAGCCATTACTCTGATCTCTTCATATATGATGAGTTATCCTTTTATGTTCATTAGTTAAGAGATAATGTCGCACTTTGCAATTGAGCCTTTGTAAGTCAGCATCGACTTTGACACTTAAGTATCACAACTTCAGCATCAAGGAAAAAGACGAGGATGCAATATGCTGAATAAAGTGCACATCTTAAAGAATAGTCAGTCGACAAAGATTCTCGCCGCAACCATTTTTGAAAAATTATTCATGCGTCAATCCTTACAAATACGGGGAATCTCGAGTTCGCATAATTACGTATTTTGACATACACTAACAACATAAATTTTTAAATAAGACAAGTAAAAGAATAACGTGTATGTGTCAAAGCAGCTAACCGGTAAAATCATTTCTTGGAGAAATGCCCATTTACTCAATACTTTATCACCTAGTAGGCAAATTAACAAAACGGTAGTTTCGTTTTCGTTTCATAGTTCTTAAACTCTAACCTAATTAACCACGAAAGAAGTGGAGATTCCATGTCTTGCGTGGACCATAAATTTAAACAAGTTCTAGACCACATATATTAGTCACATACTTTCCCTTAATTGATTACGGCGTTTCAACACCTTTCAAACATCAAGTTTCTTTTACAAGAGGCTACTCCATCAATAGTTTGTTAAAATAATACCTTATTAAGCTCGGCGGAAGCAGAGAATTCCATATATTGCATGGATAATAAATCAAAACAAGTTCAATTGATATTGTACGATATATTTTTAATATATACTTACCCTTTATTGACTATTAACACCTTTCTAACTGCTAATTTCTTTTACAATGACGTTAGAATTGGGTTATGACCTGAATTCTTGTGAGGAAATTAGGTTCACTACTCTAAAAAATGAAGCAATTAGAATAATACACTTAACATAAATTTAAAAATCTAATCACCGTAATTTATACGTCCCAAAATGGATCCAAAACCCAGCTGTTTACAAAGAGAAACCCCCAAATGAGGTGTTCATTGGAAAAATGGAGACTGGAGTTGTCTTTGACTATGCTAGGAAAGAAGCTTGCAGCAATACAATATCATAGTATTTTCAGTGTGGCTGATGGAGGAGTATGGTATGGTTGGATATTGGAGGGGATGCATACAATTGATATAATGTGAGAATATATGGAGTTTGTGGAATTTACAAACAATGGAGACATACTAGTGGATACACACAGCACATGCCAGATAGTTAACTTTTGCAGGTTCATAGAGTGTGCACATCAAGTGTTCGACATATTGATTAATCCAATTCCATATGTCAATATGGTTTCAAAGATTCTTCCAAAGTAATTCCTCAAGAATGTGGTGAAGATGATATATTGTAAAAATGCAAGAAGAGGCTAAATATACACAAAACAAAAGCCCATCTTATCAATGTACTATTGTTCATCTTTACTATCTCATATTTCACTAGAGACTCATTGGCAAATCAATTAGCTATCACATTATGTAGAGTTAGTCCATCAAGAGAATCCCTTTACGACGTTTTCTTGAAAGCACTCTTAGAAGATGGGAATATCAAGCGTGCTATCATATATTATTTCAAAGTAGTGAAAGAGTGCGACCCAACCTGTGCAAGTTATGCCACAACAAAATTGTGATTTCACGATAAGATTTTTCGCGACATACAAAAAGTTGTCGCAATAAGTGATTTAACGCGACACATTGTGATGAAAAATTAAATACCAAAAATATAAGGCAACATAAAAAGTTGTGGTAAAATGTGAGAAGTTGCGACAAATAATAAAGAATGTCGAAAAAAATATGAGGGAAGCAAGGTGCCAAAATATTTTGGTGGGAAATTTATGGCGACGAATCTTTTTTCTTCTAACAAAATGTTTGTGATGCAATAGGGTCTACTTTTTGCGATTAAAAATATTCGTTGCTAAAAATTCTATATCTGGAGGAAAAAAGGCTACAAGATTTTTTTTTTGCAACAAACAGAAAGTGTTGCAATTAGATTTTTTACAATGCTCACCTATATAATGTAGACTTTAATATTGTCGTAGAGTAGAAGAATACTGAATGTGTAATGCATGCTGCAAAAGCCCTCAAATGTACATTATTGTAAAGTTTTTACGACGTACTTGTCTGTTGCTTTTATTATATTTTGTAGCACTCTTTGTTTGTTGTCTTAACTTTTTTTTCTAACGTTAATTTTTTTTGTAAGAAGTGTTTGTTTTTTCATCGGGCTAAATTTTAATATGTAATACAAATTTTTAAAATTTTTAACTATTTTTTATCAAGAGGAAAAAAATTTACAAAAAAAAGTTGTATTAAATTTCTAAAAAAAAAAAAAAAAAAAAAAATTTATTCCCAAAAAAATTAAGAAAAATGCATTAAATGATTAAACTTTCAATCACATAATAACATACAAAAAAGAACTACTCCATCAAACCAATTCATAAAAGAAAATTGTTGTCTCAACAATTAAAGCAAATAAATAAATAAATCATAATTCATATATTATCAATAGGTGGTGGCATGCAAAACATTGTTGTTGGTTCAGATTGTTGTGGAGACATGCCAAGTTGACATGAACTTATGCATTAGTGTCTCAAATTGAGAAAGTCTAGCACGCATATCGAATAATTCTTGCTCATGCTTTTGTATTTGCTCTCGAAGGGCTATTGATTCAGTATCAACTAATGTCAAATGAATAGAGTGGTTTGAGGTAGGTTTTGGTCCATGTCCAAATCCTCTAATGTAACCTCTAGATTTTCCTAAAACTTGTTGCATAATCACAAGTTCAGTGGGGGCCTTAGATCTCTTTGGAATTGGTTGTTCTTTAATCTGAAGCATCCTCTCCTATATATATAAGTAAAGAGAAAAAAAGAAGAGATATATGTTAATAACAAAAAACCTATAAAATGTCAATAGTGATGAATAAATTGTTAATATACTTACATATCTTGTTCGTGCTTCATCGTTTACCCACCATTTCTTCTCACTATAATGAATCTCATAATAAAGTTTTATTTCTCCTTGTGCATTGTCTTTAATTATTGATCTCTGCTTGAAATAATATATATCGTGTAACATAAATATATTTTTGTTTATAAATTCAAAATAAAATATTACATTTTCTTCAAGATGTGCAACAAATAATTTTGATCCACCACGATGATTATATTTAACGTAGTTGTGGTTTGCTAAATTAAGTGTAGAAAGTGCATGCAATTAAGTCATATATCAATAAATAATTAACTCCTTATTATAATTTATTATATTTCATTATATTAATTATTTTAACATGGCATATAAATTATGTTATTTTTCATATTTACAAGTACAAATTTTTTTTTTTTAAAAAAAAGGTTACCTGAAATTCTGGGTTGGACCAATATTGACATAGACATTCCCAATCAACTTGATTTATATTAGGAGGGCAATTCTTTATTGCATCATCCAATGTTTTTCTATTGAAATAATTCTCTTTGAATATACATCTATAATCATGATATCTTCTCGCTAAAGTATCCTTCACACATTTATGGACATGATCAACTGTCAAATCAAGCTTGAACTTTGCCTACCAAGAAAGAAAAAGTGTATATATATATATAAATTATTTATTAAAATATGTGAAACTAGTAACTATTCAACAAAAATTTGTAAAAAGTGAATTTGTTTATGATTTACCAAAACTCGATCATATAATTTATTCTTCTCTTCATTAGGTATGTCCATCCATCTTTTGTAACGGAGTGGAGCAAAAGATCGAACGACATAGCCACACTCACTAGCCAAACGTGCTTGGTGATTTCCAATTGTTCTTCCCTCCAATGATATTTTTCCAGCTGCACTGACGATATCTTCAGTGCCCCTGCCTCTTGTAGGACCACGTCCCTTCCTCTTCAAAGAATGAGAGTCTATGAAATAAGTTACTCAAAGGACGAGGATATATAAACAAAAAATGAGATTCTATCAATTAAATGTATACATTAGGATGATTTTATGTCATAAACATAAAGATGAATGATTACCGTTGAAATTGAGAATGGTCTCATGTGTCAATGTGGTTGCTTGTGATGAATCAAGTTGAGGCCGAGGCAGAGATAATGGGGCAGGAACCTGAATAGGTTGAGTTAATGGAGTATGAGCTTGGACATTACTAGTCTGAGACAATGAGGAAGAGATATTAGCCTGAGAAGTAGTATGGGGTAATGGACCCTTGCATGATGCCTTTGACGAGGAAACTTCTGAAAGTGGTTTGTAGAATGTATTAAACACTCTATTTTTCCTGCCAATTCTAGTTCGAGAAGCCATTATCTATCAAGGAAAAAAAAGGATCATTTTCAACCAAAAAAATGTGTCTCCATTCTTGACCATTGTTTAACAATATTAATAAGTATTCAAGATTTGGTTAAGTAGACTTAGTAAAAATAAAAAATACGCAATGTTTTCTCCCTTTCTCAGCTTGTGTAGTAAAAAGAAAATAGAAGCAAAATGTTTATTTGATTAGCATGAAATGAGACTGTGAAATTCCTGGTCCAAGCAACCATTATTTGTTACAGTCCTGTTTCAAAACTGTGTTACAGCCCACTAGTCTTGAGAACATCAACTTTTTTGGTATACTATGTGAGTTATTAAGTTGGTATACGTTTTTTTACTACCGCGTCACTTTATTCCAATGTAATTGGTACGATAATAATCCAAAACAAAAAAAGAACAGTTGTAGATTACCATCTTACTTCTATCAATGTGAATCGCAAATGGTACATGGATGATTCCTATATACTTGGCATCCAAGCACAACAAGTATTTATATAAATGATCTAGAGTTGGGTCCACAATGGAAGGTAGTGGAAAATGTACAACATAGAGGCATACGAGACATTCCTGAAAAAAAAGATGGGGGTAGTGAGCAAGTAATATTTCAGGAAAATTAATAATCGGATATTGTCTTGCCAATACAATAGGAAGACCTTGACACTCAAGTATGTCATAGAGGAAATGTTGATCTAGATATTATTGAAAATGAAGCACATCAAATAGATGTGGAATCAATAAATAAAAATATGAATAATGTTAAATATGATACTTCGGAAGAGGAAGATGATACATTGAATGAATATTACAGTGACGATGAGAAATTTCTAGATGGTAAAGATGATAATGCTAATAGTGATATTGGTAAGTAAAACATTCTTTATATATTTGGTTTTTTATTTTTTTTGAGTAATATTTTTCTATTTTATTTTTTAAGACTATCTACATTTTTCATTTCCTATGTAGATTCAAGTACTAACGATGCATCTACGGAGAGTTGATAAGAATTTTTATTGAGATTTAAGGTTAGAGTAACCGACTACTGAGATATATTGGATCTTTTTGCATCATAGACCTTGTTAATGTGAGATATTTGAAATATTTTCTTTAAGCTGTACATGTTTGACTAAAGTTGTGGAGCTTTTCTCTACAGGAATTCTCATTTAACCAAAGAACATATTGATGGTGAGTTAGAAGTTTATCTTGGAGTCAAGAATATCATTTGGGTGTCCTATTAGTTTTTTTGTTATTTCTTCCATATTTCTAGTTCTATTTTCTACTTTTCAAGTTTGGTGAACCATTCTAAGGAGTTCGACCTTGAAATTAACAGTACTATAATTTATTTGTATTTGTTTTGATCTTTTGAAGGTAACCAAGTTTGTAGATAATACATTGATATATATTTAATTGGTTGATAGTAATACAATTTTTTTAAAAAAAAATCTATTTTGATATCAATTATATTTTAATAATTGTACGTAGAAGCATTCCTTTCATAAAGTCGCGAGTTATTTCTAATGAAGTAAGTTTCATTTTCATATAAATGTGCACCACGGTAACGATTCCATCGCGACGAAAGAAATCGAAAATTATGTGTTTAAAAGTCTATTTTGACATACGTAAATAAAAATAGAATCAATTAGGCGACAATTGTACATCGTTGAAGTGACAAACACTTTATGTTGCGGAATAAATTTAACTACGAGCACAACTTGACACATAAATAAATGTTTATTGTCACAAAATACTTTGCGTAGTAATTTTATATGTCGTAAAATCACTACAAGAAAAAAGGCTTTTTGCAACATTCAAAAAACGTTGCTGAAAGACTTTTGCAACGTTTTTCCATATGTTGCAAATCTCAGTGTTGTCGTAGAGTGAGGGACTTTTTGCAACGTTTTTAAAATGTTGCAAAAAGTGGACTTTTTGCAACGTTTTTTAAAAACGTTGCCAAAAGTAGACTTTTTGCAACGTTTTTAAAACGTTGCCGTATTCTTCCTTTTTTTTTTTTTTTTTTAAATACAGTAACATATATAAATTGACTCGAAAATTTGAAATGATTTATTCTGAACAAATTTTGATATTGCATAAAAATTGATAATTTCATTATAAATTTTTGAATCCATACACCTAAATATTAAAATGTAATACACCACCACTTAAATAAAAAAGAGTAAAAATGAAACAAAATTAGGAATAAAATTTTGATACTACTTAGGCATGAAGAGTTTATTGCCACACTTTCAACACCAAATTTATCGATATTACTCAAATGACATACTAAATCTCGTCGTTCTTCATACTCTAGAACTGCCCGCATTTCTTTTGATCTTCTTGCATCATTGTCACCCCTATGGCCCTTGATTTCGAGGGCTCTCTGTCTGTAAAAGTTGGTTCAACAAACATTAGGAATCCCGTCAAACTGAACTAAACTTTTCTCTCCATCCAACCCTAAATAGTACAGCCCTCCATACATTAAAATACCAGATAGAAATAAAGAGCAAATAAGCAAAATGCAAAAATTGACATTTTCAACAAAAACTGTTCCATGTTCTCCTTCAACACAATCAAGTTCCTCAAAGATGTAAGCAGCTCATTCATCAACCAATCCAACATTTTTACCCTCCCAACCGAGAGAATACCATAGCCTCTGGCCCTCCACAAAATCCATTCTTCCAGCCTTAGGCAACTCTTCCTTTGTCGAAAACATTGACGACTTCTTGTCTTCAGATCCTTGACCACGAAAATGTTTCCTTCATATTAGTAAAATCAAGAAAAGTAAAGAAATAAAAAATAACTTCTCGATGAGGACCCATGCAAACCAAATGACAACTAGGAATTTGTAGATATGCATTACCAATAAAAAAATAGGCAATATAGAAAACTTCCTATTTGGGACTGATATTAGGAAACAAATGGCTTGTAATCAATTGCACGCCATGGTGATGTGTGGGATACAATTCAGGCAACAAGAACTTGAATTTCAATAACTAAATTTACTTTGTTTCACCACAATTTAAAACAGGTAAATAAAGGAGCGGCATATCAAATTAATAAGAGAAATTTCCGTTGCAGATCATATAAATTTATATTACCAGTTCTTATTCAACTTTGAGACATCAATGCCAGCATAACGTCCAGAATCTTCAAGCTGTCACATTTAGTAAACTAAATGGGTGAACTTAAGTATGCTATGGTGCTCGTAATTGAAAATTAAATTACATGAAGACATAAGGTGGATAACAGAATAAACATTAAATGACAGGGATAAAGAGAGAGAATGCAACAGTAATCACAAGTATTGTACAAGCTAATGTTCTCAGGTATACTCAACCCTGAATAAATTCATAAAGACTGCTGAGACAATGCAGTAGTAATCACCAAATATTTTCCAAGAATCTTTATAGACTATCAGAAATTTAAAATCTTTTAAGCTAATAAAAAATATTTGGGGCATAAAAAATACCTAACATTGCCAAAAGATGTCCAATAAAACACGGAAATGGATGACAAAAGGAAGCAATGAAGGTTTTGAAATTGAAGGAGACTGAGATATTTTCCAATAATAGCATACCAAGTGAAATCGAATTCTTTGGAGAAATAATAACATCAACAACCAAATCTTGGCAGAAACTTGCAAATTACAGATTATTTCAATTGCAGATTATTTAATAGGAGTCACAAGATGGAGGTTTATAAGCTCCTCTAGATATTTTTTCCATGAGTTTCTAGCAGATATGATCTACCACATAGAAAACTTTATATTGGTTCTTAACCAACAATAGAAAAGAAAAATTATAATTTCTCTCCACTCCCAACCCCAACTAACCCCTGTCTCCCATTCCTCCAAATTATATACGGTCCTAGGTGCATCCAAGGAAATCCAATCAACACTTTTTACTGTCAAATAACTGAACTCTTATTTGCATCATATAACTAGTTGATGAATGATTTTTGCACAGCAAACTAGAAATAAATTGGTTTACCAATACATTAAGCACTTAGGCTGACTAATTAATCCAAGAACATAAATAGATTTGAAAATTTGCAATTTCAAAAGTACAAGTATTTAAGAAATAATTTTGATAGTATGAACTAAGGGAAAGATATACCTGCTGCACTTTCTGTAGATACAACACCCAGCTCATTTTTATTTCACGGAGCTCCAATGCATTTTGAGATAAACCACCAAATCATCAAAAAATTTCTTTTCCCGTTTGGTTTTGTTCTAATACAAGAAACAATAAATTAATTTACACCAGAAATCAAAGCATCTCACAAACCTAATAAAGTCAAGATAAATTACTCAAAAACAAGATAGAAATAAAGAGCTTACGAAATTGAATGTGGCTATACCCTTTATGAAAAACTAAACATATTTGCTTGTGAATCTTTCCGATTGGATATCGTAAAATGAAAGGGTAAATCATCCTTAGATTTTCAGAGGTGGATTTGCTGGAGAGAGAAGAGATTGAGAAAGGGTTTCACGTTGACCGGATTTGGTTTATTAGAGTGTGTTGGGCCAATATATATTGTAATTGGATTTTGGTTATTTCTCGTGTTGGGCCAACCCATGAACGATTCAACCAAAAACCCGCGCCCATTTAGTTTTATCTTTCTGCAACGTTTTATAAACGTTGCAAAAAATCTTACCTTTCGCAACATTTATACAACGTTGCGAAAAGTATCTTTAGCAACATTTAAAAAACGTTGCAAAAAATCTTACCTTTCGCAACATTTATACAACGTTACGAAAAGTATCTTTAGCAACATTTAAAAAACGTTGCGAAAGATAAAGTCTTGCAGCGTTTAATAAACGTTGAGAAAAATCTTATCTTTTGCAACGTTTTATAAACGTTGCAAAAAATCTTACATTTCGCAACGTTTTTTAAACGTTGCTAAAGATACTTTTCGCAACGTTTTATAAACGTTGCGAAATGTAAGATTTTTTGCAACGTTTATAAAACGTTGTGAAAGATAAAAAATTTCGCAACATTAAATAAACGTTGCAAAAAGGAGACATTAGCAACATTTACTTAAAAAATGTTGCCAAAACTCAATTATGTTACGCAATGGCAATATTCACTTATTAGAATATTGCGATAGACCTTTTTTGCAACATTTAAATCATAAATGTTGCCTTTTACATGTTGCAAAAGACCATTTTTGTTGTAGTGAATAAGATATGCGACGTATATAAATAATCATGAAATAAATTAGGCAACAACTATACTTGTTGCACAAATGATGGCGCGATAGGCTCTTTGTGTTACGAAATAATTTTAGATGCAAAACTCTACTTGTTACATAATAAATTTTACTACAAATATTGAATATATTAAAACAAATTGTTCGACATATCAAACACATTGTAAAACATATTTCACGACAAACATTACTTGTTATTAAAAATTTATTACTATGTGCATGTGTTGTTGCAAAATAAAATAGATAGCAAAAATTACACCTTTAAGGAATATTCGCAACAAAGGTTTTCTCCTAAAAATTTTATTGGAATAATCGTTGCAACAAACTGTCGTGTCGCCCTTTTTGTTTTTTCGTGACTATATGCATTGTGATGACATTATAGCTACAAATATCGTGTTGCTAGTTCATATTTTCTGTGGCAAATAAATAGTGTTGCGATTTTGTTAATACTATGAATGATCGAAAGTTGTCGCAAAATATGTTCGGTGACTTAACATTCGAAACAAATATATTTCTTGTAAAAACTTTATTGGAACATTAGTTGCAACAAACTGACTTGTCGCCCTTTAAATATTTCGCAACATATATATATTGTGACGACATTATGGCTACAGATATTGTGTTGTCATTTCGTATTTTTTGCATCAAACAAATAGTGTCGCGATTTTATTAATGAGACGAATGTCCGAGAGCCGTCGCAAAACACATTTTGTGACTCATATAAAGCGACAATACCCGCAACGAATGTATTGTCGTCGTTAAATTACTTTTGCAACAAAATCTCAATTTTTGCGACAACATTTTTTGTTGCGAAATCGGTTATTTTTTGTAGTGTTATGTTCATTGCTTCTTGAATTTCAAGGGATTCTTAGCATTGCAAGTCCATAGAATGGCACATAAACTTTGGCTAAATTGTATAAATGTATTAGCAATTCTTATACAGAATCAAGTTTAAGAAAATTTTGCAATGGATATCCATCCAGGAGCAAAAATTGGGTAGGGCATAGTATTTAATCATGCCATTGGAATTGTGACCGGAGAAATATGAGTTACAATTTTACACAGTGTGACAATATTATGTACAAGGAAGATTCAAAGATAGACACCCAAGGATTGGAGATGGGGTTCTATTAGGCACATGGACGAAAATTTGGGGAAATGTTAAAATTGGAGAAAATGAAAAAATTGGAATTGGATAAGTTGTTTTAAAGGAAATTCTAGCAGGTGCAACAATAGTTGGAACTCCTGCCAGAGTAGTTGAATTGACAAAAATTGACGAGAGCTCTAGCAATTATGATTGAATTTTGGTTTGAAATTGGAGAGAGAATTGGGAATCGGAGGAGAAGAAAAGTGACATGATATGTCACATTTTTAACATAAAAGTAACTTTTACATTTTAACAAAAGTTTGTGCATTCTATTAGGACAACGATTTCAATCATTTTCTCACTTTTATATTCATTATCTTGTTCCTGTTTGCGTGCATAGTAAATGAAGATGTTACAGATTTTCGTATTAATTACTCTCAAATTAATTTTGTCCCTTTTTTATTTTTTTAGATTTTGTTACTTTTTGGAGTGTTAATCACTTTTTTTAGTTTGTAATTTTCTTTTTTCCTTTTGTTGGATTGAGATTTAATAATCCTTCAAAAATGTTGGTTTAAAAGAAAAGGTCATGTTATATTCTTCGCACGAGGTAATAACGGACGTAAACTGATTTCAATGTTTTAATTGGTGTTTCGTCACTTTTTTGAATTTTTATCACTTTTTTGAGCGTTTGACAATTTTTTTAATTTCTGTCCCTTTTTTTTAGTATTTGTCACTTTTTTGTTTTGTTATTTTCTTGAAATTTCTATCATTTTTTTGGTTGACAAATATCAATTTTTTTTTTTTAAATAAAGCGACATTGTATATCACTTTTTAAAAAAAAATAAAAAAATTGACATTAAGTTTTAAAAAGTGACATTAATAGAAATAAGTGATACTTAATTTTACATAATATTTTTTACTTTCAAATACTTTTCATATGATTTTTTTAAAGACCATTAATCTTAGGGTTATTTTTGTAAGTTACCCAATTCTTATTGGGTATTTGATTGAAAATACTGTTCAAGGAATATTAAGAGTTGGTAGTAGACTTGAAAATGTCTTGAAGGAGTCCAAGGTGAATTTGAATCTTATTTCATTTCAAATTCTTCATTATTGGTTTTACCCATTGTATTGGAAGTCCACCTTATATTAAACTCTTCATGTATTAATTCTTCTAGTATGTTTGAGATTCTTTGATTATTAATATGTGGTGTACAACACGTATTGGAATTGATCAATTGTCCAAATAGTTATTGCTCCAAATAGATATTTTGTAACTCCTAATTATTGATTATAGCGAATTCTCAGCATTTGTTCGTGATTTTCTAGGAATTTGGATTTCCATGTAAATATTGTTTTCTTTGTGATTCATTATTTTCATATTGCTCCTATATTCTCATCTTTATTACTTGACCCGGTTCACAATAAGTGATATCAAAGCGATGTTTGAACAATGTTGATTGTTTCAGGGATGACAAGTATGAAATTTGAGATTTCGCTTTTAGATCGTAACACCAGATTTGTTATGGCACATTTTTGTTTGGACGCTGGAGGGAAAGCAATCTAAGGAGTTGTGATCTTGTAGCTCGTGGGGATAATTCGCACAAATTTGTTGACCAAGATGGAGTTAGTTGTGATTTTGATGATTTTGTTGTTCGTGGTTACTTGAGCAAGTTTGGTGCCGAAGGTAATTCTGCTGATAAACAATGCTTGGATTCAGTTAACTGTTAATGAGTATACTTGCAGGGGCATGATGGAAGAGGTGGAGTAATTTTTTGGAGTGTTATGTTTGGAGTATTTTTTTGGAGTTGAAGAGTTAAGTTTTATTCCTTGCAATGAAACTCATGTCAAGATTGAGTTTGTTAGAATTGGGTTGTGACCCGAATTCTTGTTGATTATTTGATTGGAAATATTGTTGGAGTATTGAGAGTTGGTAGTAGACTTGAATATGTCTTCAATGAGTCCAAGGTGAATTTGACTCTTATTTCTTCCCATATTCTTCATTATTGTTTTACCCATTGTATTAGGACTTCAAATTATGTTAAACTCTTCAAGTATTAATTCTCCTAATATGTTAGAGATTTTTTTTTTTTTAATATAAATATGTGGTGTACAACACATATTGAAATTGACTATGAGTGTGTTTGATCCACATTATTTTTTAAGATGTGTTTTGAAATAGTAAATTGATCAAGAATGCGTGGTTAAAAAATGAGGATTTTTTTGATTTGCGTGTAATATTATTTTAATAAAAAATATGTGGTTGAAAAGAAGAAAGAGAAAAATGAATTTTGGAAAAAAAAAAAAAGGAATCAATCTTGTTCAATTAATTATTGGTCCAAAGAGATCCTTTGTACCCCTTACTATTGATTATAGCAAATTCTCCACCTCTATCCGTTGTTTTCCCGGATTTGGATTTTTACATGAATCTTGATTTCTTTATGATTTATTATTTTCACATTGCTCACATTATTTTCTTCTTTATTATTTAGCCCAATTCACAATAAATGAGCGATTCCATCAATCGTTTAACAAAGTCTTACGTAAATAACCTCAATGCAAGTATAGAGAATTTCATACATTGTGGGGACCATAAATTTAAACAAGATCAATTGATATAAGACCGTAGATTTTTAATCCTATACTTCCTTTTAATTGATTACGGAGTCTCAAAACCATTTTAACTGTCAATTTCTATCACACTAAGCAACTTCATCAATAGTTTATTAAACTCTTACCTAATTTTTAACCTCGAGAGACGTAGCGTCAACCATAAATTTAAACAAGTTCAATTGATTTTAGACCATATATTTTTATTCTCATACTTCTAACTGCCAGTATTTCTTTTACAATGAGCAACTAAATTGATTAAATTCTTACCTAATTAAATCTCGAGGGAAGTAGAAATTTCCCTTATATTGCTTGGATCACAAACTTAAATTTCCCTATACTCGGCTTTTCTAGTATGCAAACTACAATGTTTACAATGGATTTGTTGTGGTTGGAGAAATCTGCAGTTTGCTCTATAAGTTATTCTTCATTAAAACATTGAATAAATTTAACCAGTAGGTCTTGGTGAGAGAAATGACCATATGTGGAATCTGTGTACCATTACCGCCCATGTGAACTTTTTCGTGGGATCAAACTTCAGGACAGTGTTGCCTGGATTTCGCCTAGCCTCTTGCATAGGATGGTTTTGCAGCTTATGCAAATTGTTCAGTTTTTATTTCACAAAGTTGTTGAGATAATTCTTTGCACTGGGCCATAATTCTCTCGAGTTTTTTGAGTTAGAAGAAAGATTGGATCGGATAAGGGTCTGCCGAAATTGTTCGAAATTGTGGCAGTCTGCATGCTGGATTTTTATAATCAAGGAAACTGGCCTACACAATAGGAGTCAATGTATCAGATGATTATATCGGAGACCTAAGGTGAATTTATATTGCTGCATTATGCTAAGCATTATATCTGGATGTGGACCATATGGTTGCATCTATATGGTAATAGGACTATCTGCCAAGAGCATATAATCATTTGGTACGGTATGTGGCATATTAGTGAGAAGCGAATTAGTAATCAAGGTAATTCTAACAAATGATCCTTTGTTATTGCTGTCCTGTGGTTTACCCTCTCTTATACAAGATAAGAGTACCACTAACCGGGGAGATAGATGAAGGTAGAAAGGCTAGTAGCTTTTGTGTGCATATTCATCCACTCTTGTACAAGATAAGAGTACCAAGATGGCAGTTGTTGTATGAAGAAATATAAATTGTATTATTATGGTCTTGTAAATATTACAATGTAGAAGTCCCTATTTATAGTGTTACAAATAATTGTAAAAAGAAATAAATATAAAAGAAAAGATTACACAATCAACTATTAAGGAAAGTAATCCTACATTAAAAGGAAATAATATAATGGAAAATATTCTATAGTATAGTTCTATATTTAACACCCTCCCCTCAAACTCAATATGGGGTAGAATATTGAGTTTGAAGAAATTGATCCAATTAAATCTTCCAAAATTTTCAAGGAGTAGGGGAAGGATCGATAAAGTTCAAGGTACCGACCTTCAAAGTTTTTTTTTTAAAAAATAAAACAACCTCTAGTTTGTTTAAGAGGTAGGGGGAGTGCCGGTAAAGTTTAAGGTACAGACCCTCTGAAGTTTTTTTTTTTTTTTTTTGGTTAACATAAAAAAAAACCTCTAATTTATTTAAGAGGTGGGGGGGGGGGGGTGCCAATAAAGTTCCCTCCAAAGTTTTTTTTTTTTTTTTGTTGTGTAATTGATGTTTCTAAAAACACAATAGAAATATTGAAAATTTAGGAAACATGACCACTCATTATTTGAGAACTTCTTTGTCGAGAACTTCAAGAAGAAGTTGCCAAGTGATGACTCGACATTGTTAAAAGTAGTTGCAGAAGACCTCTGATACATCTCTTTCAAGTTACTGTTATTGTGCTTTTGAAGTTTATGTATTGCAAGTTTAACCCAAGACCAAGTTAAACTCGCTCTGATATCATGAGAAGAAATATAAATTGTATTATTATGGTCTTGTAAATATTACAATGTAGAAGACCCTATTTATAGTGTTACAAATAATTGTAAAAGAAAATAAATATAAAAGAAAAGATTACACAATCAACTACTAAGGAAAGTAATCTTACACTAAAAGGAAATATTATAATGGAAAATACTTCATATTATATTTCTATATTTAACATGTTGTGTGCGCAAATATGATATAATGAGAATGAAAATGCGAAAACTAAGGAGAAAGATTAAGCTAGATGCTTTTATATGCACGAGAATGCGATGAGTAGCACAGGAAGTACAAAGTTTCACCTACTAGATATAACTTAAGATGGATAATGACTCAGAAATATATGACTATTGATGCTCAGCTTGCTCAGATTCCATGTTCAACTGCCTCATTTCCTCCTATTTATGAAAAACTATGCACACATCAGGTTAAAAAATGAATCCTACGATCGTGATGAGGTACATTGAAAACTAAGCTTAAATAAACAAATGTATCTTCTCTTGTAAAACTTAAAGCTATTAAATTAGGTGGTTAAACAATTACAGTGTATCATGATACGACCCGTCCCGAGTCAACCAAACTGACCCGACACGTGTCGTGTGCCGATGGTAGATTCCAACTAAACAACGGACCCACCACCAAGGTAACTTGACCTTCTTTGATTGCGACATATTGTTAAAAGAATTTTGACAGAGTTCTCTCGAAAATATGTACTAAAACAACCTGAACAAAATTAATTTCCTCAAACATGCACATTCAATTTTAAAATAGGGTATATCAACCCCCACCAACACAACCAATTCATCATATCATACACTGGAATGAAATTTTCACTACTATACAACTCGAATACTACAATTGCACTATACTTTCAAAAGATACAAAAATATGCACTAACCCCTGATATAGTTACATCTTTATCCAATATGCATATCACCAAAATATAAACCCCATAAACTCATAATAAGAACCATACAATTAACAACTTAGTGGCTCAACTTGACAGATCGTCAGGCTCAGAATGGTTCAACTCAGCTACTATTTGATAAGAAATTTTTAACAAAATATGCGAGCTTGTAACTAAGTGAGTGGATAATTTCGCAATTAGATATAACTTTCCATTTATGATAACTTTATGAAAAACTCTAACATCCTGATTACTTTAAAAATATTCTAGAAGCTGATAATACTTTTAGAACTAACCATCATGAAATCGTAAAAACATTGATTCTGTATACCGTATAAACTATATTCTGTATTCTGAAATCTGATAAGCAACACTGAAAAATCAAACCAAAATGGTACCCTGTAACAGTCTTACTCATGTATAGGTTAGTACCGGTATGCATGGCAAAACTACTAAATTCTGTAACTCTTAAATTCTCAAATCCTATCATACGCGCACAGAGCTATAATATGTCATACACTATGGAAACACATTCACAATAATGCAGAGCGGGTAAATCACCATAACAACCATACACTGTGAAACACATTCATACCAGTGCAGACTAGGGTAAAATCACCATAACAGCCATACACTGTGGAAACACATTCATACCAGTGCAGACTAGGATAAAATCACCTGGGTACTTTCTGGGGGTTTTAAAAATAACTTGAAACATGCTGAAATATGTAATACTCATATAACATGCCAATGAAATGATTTAACTGAGTGAAATGTAATTTTAAAAAGAACTTGCTATAAAATTCACTCTATCATAAAAAATCATGCTTTTTAAATCAATCATCATAAATAAATAACTTTTGCAGCTTGTATGATTTACTATAAGAAATCTAATAAACAGTTATATTATATAAACTTGAGAACTATTATAATCTAAATAAATGCTTATTTCTGAAAAGTAGATATCCACTCACGTAATATAAGTTATAGCCTAAGATGGTCGGTTGGCTTTCCCAGCTTCCTCATCACCACCTGAAATACGTTACAAGATAACCAATTTACTACAATCCATTCAATAGAACTTTTATATTCAATGCTATAATACTTAAATATTGGATAATTTCCCAAATTTTCTTTAAATCAATTGAATTTAAATCCACCTACTAATCCCTTCACTAACATGAGATTTATCAAAATTACCTCCATCATACTCATAAAAATAATTGTCCCTTTCAATCTAGTGAAAGCTAGCAACCAACACTACAATCCATTTACTTATTATTTGTTCCATAATATCATTCTTTCAAGTGAGTATTGCATCACGCTATTATATCCCCTAGCATTATATAATCAAAATCCAAAATGAAAATTCTAGGGTTTGCCAAACTAAGATTTATTACCTCAATTCAAATGGAAACTAAGGGGGGTGTATCCAATTGAGACTTTTAATGACCTTTTGGGATTTAAAAAAAGTTTATGTGTATTCAATGTAAACTTTTAGAGACACTCTAAAAGTTATGGTGTATTTAATTGAGACTTTTATAGACTTTTAGAAAGTCTCTAAAAGTCACGGTATATTCAATTAAAACTTTTTAGAAATCTCTATAAGTTTTGGGGTATTCGAATTTTAATGACTTCTGGAGACTTTTATAAAAGTCTCTGGAGTACTAACTTTTAAACAGAAAGTATTCATATAAAATCTCAAAATTTGTCTCTCATTAATCACGAGATTTTGGAAGACTTTTACAAACAAAAATAATTTTTTTTTCAATATTTCTTTCCTTTTTCCGTCTACGAATATTAGATGTATGATTAAATTTATTTTTTCTATTGATTTCTCTCTCCCTCTCCCTCTCTCTCATCTTTTATCTCTATTTTCTATGAATAATATTAAATTGGATTCTTGTAACTTTTTTTCATTCATTTTTTTGTGTGAAAAATATCTTCTTCTTTTTTATTAAATTATAAAGTTTTATATGACAAATTTATAATTAAATGTAAATATATTGATTTTTATTTATTTTAAAAGTATATTATATTAATAATATTGAATGTTAAATTTATTTTTCCTCGTATATATGTATACTTTTTATTTTTATTTATTTAATTAAGATCTTAAATTTTTATTTTTTTATAATATTTTTTAATTATATGAGGAGGGGAAGTAAAAGGAAAATTATGGGAACTACAATCTCATATGTGATAATTTCACATTATTGCACTGGATCCACGTGAATTCTATTTCAAATGAAAGTCTTTAAAATGTCTTTTGAATTCTACAAAAGTTTTAAAATGAAAGTCTACAAAAGTTTACGAAAGACTTCCACTAATTTTATGCAAATCTATAAAAATTTCACGAAATTCACGAAAGTTATCACTTAAAAAAATTCCATCAAAATTTTCAAAAGTCTCAATTGAATACACCCCCTAAATAATCCACAATCTTGAGCTCTAAAACGCACTCATATTCCATAAATTCGAAACCCTAGAAATTTAACATCACACTATCATAAATAATTTATTTCTTATTCTCTAAAAAAAATTAATAAATTGAACCCAAGATAATGATAGCAAAACACTTACCATTTTCTCCCTTCTTTTTCCTTCCTTTTCTGCTCTCTTTTTTTTTCCTGCATTTTCTGCCTCTGCTGGTTTCTCCCTTTTCTACCATGTGTATTGTGTGTTTTCAAATGAAAAATGGGTCAAAAGTCTATTTAAATGGGGCCCAAGTCACAACTTACAAAAGAAACCCCTTAACTCTCATTAGGAATAAAATTTAGTCCCTTGACTTCCATAAATATAAATGTAATTTCCCCAACTTAAAATGTATCCAATTAAATCATCAAGTATTGCAAATTTATAAAATAAGCCCCAACAAAATAATTTACTTCAATTTAGTCCTTATTTGAATTGACTTTGACTAATCAATTTCAGACTTTGACTAAAAAAAACTTGGTTGTAACATATCAAGTAGACTTGATTTTCATGATAAGCAGTGTTTTAGTTTCAAAATTGGCTTACTGTGTCTAAATACAGGTCTCTTGCTCATATATCGTGGTGGGAACATACAACAATTTTACATGGCCATGCATTGTAAAGTAGCTCATGGATGGTCCCAATGTCAGCTAGTGGTTATCGTCTACCTGATTTGGAAAACTTCCAGAACTAGTCTATTCTTGTCTTGTTTAACCAACAACGGTGAAAAGGACAGAGAATCTTGTACATCTCATTGTTATTGATTTTTGAATATCGTTAGAAATTTTCAATTTTTATTTCCATTTTGTAAGTGTGAAACTATGAATATTGAAACAACACCCTCCTCCCCCCCGGCCAAAAAGAAAAAATCTCTCTCCCTTCCCCTTTCTCAAATCATAGCCTCTTGGTTTTTGGGCAAGAGCTATTTACTCAACAATACATTTTTAAATTTTATTTATTAATCTTATGTATAAAATATGCTCTCCACCAAATTTTCTCTCAGTTACATGCATGTTTGGCTAAGGTTAACTTTTTTATCTCCTCATTTTGTAGGACTTACAATTTACTATTCACTTATTATCTTCACATAAAACTTATAAACAATCCCGAACAAGCACGTGGTAGTCTTCGGAAGAGAGGTCTCATGAATTTTTTTGAAAAGCTTGTGAGGCACTTGGAGCTTGCCTTGTCTGAGAATTTAGTTGTTGCTCATTTGAACATGGATCTATATTCATGAAGCTTTTGATTGGATTAATAAAGAATCGTGTTTCCGAGGAACCAAATGGACTAAGTGGAAGTGTCGTTACAGTTGCTAAAATCAGAAGCATGAAATTTCCAATGTGTCGGTACAATTTCCAAACTGTGGGTAATTGTCCAGCAGTACCCACGCCATGGCGCCCAGCAGTTGCTGGGAATTTTTAGATTGTGCCACGCCATGGCGTGGCTCATGGGCGCCATGGCGTGGACACCTGGTTGGAGGCTACAGACACCGTGGCGCCATGGCGTGAATCTTGGGCGCCATGGCGCCCACTGGGCTGTATATATACACCAGATTTCACCTATTCTTATGTCCGAAAATTGTGAGAGAAAATAGAGAGGCTTGAGAGTGATTTTACAAGGTAAGAGATTGTTCTTCTTTGAGTATAAATCAAAGCTATTTTTCTTTCTTGTGGATTAACTTGTGGCTTGTACAAGTAATCCAAACCATTGTTCTTCATATTATTGGAAATCATTTCTTTCCCAAAATTTCTTCTTTGTTCAATATTTTCTTGAATTGCCATAACCTTGTGGTTGGTTCAACATTGTCTCAAGGTATTGATTGGGCATCATTTTCTAACAATTTGGTATTAGAGCTACATATCAAGTCAATGTGGTCAAGCTTCGATTTGAGGAAGGTAAGCTTGAGTCAATTGTGCACACAAAGTGTTTGTGAAAATTCTTGAGTGAACTTGGTTGTCGAATTTCATCGAAACAAGTGGATAGATCATGTCTACTAGTGGAAAGGTGAAGGTTGGGAAGTATGATATCGAAAAATTCAATGAAAAAAATGATTTTTCATATTGGAGGATGCAAATGAAGAATGTGCTCATTTCTCAAAAATTGCACAAGACTTTGGGGGGCAAGGAGAAGAAGCACAAAGATATGTTGGACTAGGATTGGGAGGAGCTTGATCTCGAAGCACGGGCGTCGATCATTCTATGCCTTGAAAGAGATGTTGCTTTCTTGGTAGATGGTGAGGTAACGGCGGCGGAAGTGTAGACAAAGTTGGAGACAAATTTCATGACGAAGACTCTAACTAATCGGATCTACTTGAAATCCAAATTGTATACTTGCAAGATGGATGAAGGTACACCAATCCGGGAGTATGTCAACAAGTTTGATAGGTGCATATCGGACTTGAAGGACATTGATGTGAAAGTTGATGATGAGGATCAAGCACTTCTTCTACTTCTCTCTTAGCAAAAGTCTTATGAGAATCTAGTGCAAACATTGATGCTTGTGGGTGATAAACTTGTGATGGAGGATACTAGAACGTCACTTCTAGCGGATGATCATCGAAAGATTGCAACTAGTGGCATGTCTACCATTGGTAACAAGGAGCAAGCTCAAGGGTTGTTTATGAGAGGGAGGAACAATGAACGAGCAAGGAGCAAGGGTGAAAAATCTAGATCCAGTTCTAGACCTCTTGCAGAAAAGGCTTGTTTCAAATGCGGCGAGCTCGGACACTTCAAGACAAATTGTACTAACAAAAGAGCGGGTTGGAAGAAGAACAATAAGAACAACAAAAACTTCAACGGGAAGGTGCAAGTGAAACAGGAGGTTAGCTATGCCTCGGAAGGAGGGGAAAGCGATGAATGCTACACCATCTCTTGTAATGAAGAATCCTCCGGTAAGTGGATTCTTGATTCTGGTTGCTCTTACCATATGTGTCCAAATAGGAGGTGGTTTACTACCTATAGAAGCACTGATGGTGAAACCGTATTGATGGGTAATAACCATTCTTGTAAAACAGAGGGGCTTGGTTCGGTTTGAATCAAGATGCATGATGGAGTGGTTAGAACTTTGATGGATGTTAGACATGTTCCTGAATTGCGGAAGAACCTTATTTCTGTTGGTGCTTTAGACTCCGGTGGTTGCAAGATTGTGACATGGAATGGAGTAAAGAAGGTTGTTTGGGGTTCTTTGATTGTGATGAAGGGTATTCGTGAAGGCAATCTCTATGTCATTCAGGGTACTACAGTTACAGAAGATGTGGCAGTTAGAACAAGTAGAAGTGGTGGAGACCCATGTGAGTGCACTCGACTATGGCATAGGTGGCTTGAGCATATGTCAGAAAAGGGTCTAAATCTGCTCAGTAAGGAAGGTTTGCTGAAGAACTTGAAGAAGCCTTGCATGAATTTTTGTGAGCATTGTGTGTATGGCAAAGCACACCGGGTTCAGTTCCAGTCAAGTAAACATAGAAGCAGAGCGATACTAGACTATGTGCATATAGATGTTTGGGGTCCGGCTTCTGTCACTTCCAAAGGCGGTTCCAGGTACTTTGTTACATTTGTTGATGATTATTCTAGATATGCTTGGATTTATTTTTTAAAGCATAAGAATGAGGTATTCGACACTTTCAAGAAGTGGAAGGAAATGGTTGAAAACAGAACATGAAAGAAATTGAAGACACTACGATCTGATAACGGTACAGAGTATACAGATGGTGCTTTCAAGGAGTTCTGTGATAAGGAAGGCATTGCGAGACACTGGACAGTTACGAATACACTGCAACAGAATGGGGTCACAGAAAGATTGAATCGCACATTTCGAGAAAAATCGATGTGTATGCGATCTTCTGCTGGTTTGGGCAGAGATGGTGGGCAGAGTCGGTTGCAAATGCTTGCTACATTGTGAACCGGTCTCCACATTCAAAGTTGGATGGAGATGTACCTTTCAGGGTATTGACAGGAGAACATGCAGATTATGATAAACTCAGAATATTTGGATGCACAGCCCACTACCACGTCAACGAGGGAAGGCTTGATGCAAGAGCCAAGAAGACAATATTCTTGGGCTATGGAGCGGGTGTAAAAGGCTATCGCCTATGGTGTGTAGAAAATTCTAAGTTCATAATCAGCAGAGATGTTACTTTTGATGAGAACTCCATGATAGTTTCGTTGAAAGCTACAGTGCTCGGTAGTGATGAAGTTGAGACTTCAAAGTCTCAAGTTGTTGACATAGAACCTAAAGATAAATCTAGTCCTAGTCAGGTTCAAGAGGAGCATCATGCAGACACTCTAGATGAGAGAGATAATGAGCTTGAACATGAGGCGGTCCAGCAAGAGAATGTACGGGCACAACAACAACAACAACTTGTTGATAACTTGGCTTCCTTTAGGCCACGGTGTACATACAAGCAAGTTTTGAAGTTGGGGTCAGACGAGTCTTTGAGGCACTATGGCCAGACATATTTGGTTAAGTATGCACTCTCGGTGGAGGATGATGAGTCTGCCACTTTCAAGGAAGCTATTCTTAATAGCAATAGTGAGAGTTGGTTGGCCGCGATGGAAGAAGAGATGGAATCACTTCATAAGAACCAAACATGGGAAATTGTCCCATTGTCCATAGGTAAGAAAGCTATTGGCTGCAAGTGGTTGTACAAAAAGAAAGAGGATCCTTCCAAGCTCGGTGGTACAAGGTACAAGGCAAGGCTAGTAGCTAAGGGGCTTGCACAAAGAGAGGGAGTCGACTACAATGAGGTCTATTCTCCGGTGGTCAAGTATACTTCAATTCGGGTGCTATTGAGTATTGTTGCTCATAGTGATTTTGAGCTAGAACAACTCGATGTCAAAACGGCCTTCTTGCACGGGGACTTGGATGAGGAAATCTATATGCATCAACCTGAGGGCTACAAGGTTGAGAATAAGGAACGTCAGGTATGTCGCTTGAGAAAATCACTATATGGATTGAAGCAATCTTCTCGGCAGTGGTACAAGCGATTTGACTCCTTCATGCTAAAGCAGGGTTCTCCAGAAGTGAGTATGACTGTTGTGTTTATATTCGAAAACTTCGTGGAGGTAATTATATCTATCTTCTCTTGTATGTGGATGACATGCTTATCGTTTCGAAAAGCAAGGTGGAGATAGATATGTTGAAATCTCAACTTGATAAAGAGTTTGAGATGAAGGATATGGGAGCTTCTAGGAAAATGCTGGGAATGGAGATTAGAAGAAAGAGGTCAAACTGGCGAATGTTCTTGAGTTAGAAAGGCTACATTGAGCGGGTTATTGCTAGGTTTGGGTTGCAAGGCGCTAAGTCAGTGGTGACTCCATTGGCTCCACATTTCAGGCTCTCTGGTAAACAATCTCCCACTACAGCAGATGAGAAGGTACGCATGGATCGTGTACCTTATGCAAGTGCAGTTGGCAGTTTGATGTATGTCATGGTGTGTACACACCCAGATATATCACAGGCAGTCAGTGTGGTCAGTGGGTTCATGGCGAATCCGGGGAAGACACATTGGGAAGCTGTGAAGTGGATACTGAGGTACTTGAAAGGTACCGCGGATACGGGTTTGTGTTTTGGTGGAGATACTTGTCATATTAGTGGGTTTGTGGACTCAAATTATGCAGGTGATCTAGATAGACGACGGTCTATTACTGGTTATGTGTTCAGTATACACGGTGCTCCAGTTAGTTGGCGATCGATGTTACAGGCTATAGTGACACTTTCTACTACAGAGGCCGAGTATATGGCTATGGCGGAGGGAGTGAAGGAAGCATTGTGGCTGTGGGGTCTTCTAGATGATTTGGGGATTGAGCAGGATTGTGTGGATTTGTGGTGTGATAGCCAGAGTGTGATTCACTTGGCTAAGAATCAGGTTCATCATGCTCGTACCAAGCATATTGATATCAGGTATCATTTTGTGCGGGATGTGATAGAGGAAGGTGATATTTTTCTTTTGAAGGTACATACAAATGAGAACCCAGCAGACATGTTAACCAAAGTGGTAACGGGTAGCAAGTTTCAACATTGCTTGGACTTGCTTTATATTAGCTCGTGTTGATATGCCCAAGAGGGCATGGCCCTTCGGGGCGCGGTTGGAATGAGGTGGAGTGTATGTGAAGGCGGAGGTGAACTACGGAGGCTTGATCCCGAGTTTTGGGTACGTAGGAAACCATGGTTTGAATGGTGTAGCCGAGTGGACATTATTCTTGTGTTCGTTCAAAATTTGAGATCTATCAAATGATGTACGAGGTGGAGAATTGTGGGTAATTGTCCAGCAGCACCCACGCCATGGCGCCCAGCAGTTGCTGGGAATTTTCAGATCGTGGCGTGGCTCATGGGCGCCATGGCGTGGACACCTGGTTGGAGGCTACAGACACCGTGGCGCCATGGCGCCCACCGGGCTGTATATATACACCAAATTTCACCTATTCTTATGTCCGAAAATTGTGAGAGAAAATAGAGAGGCTTGAGAGTGATTTTACAAGGTAAGAGGTTGTTCTTCCTTGAGTATAAATCAAAGCTATTTTTCTTTCTTGTGGATTAACTTGTGGCTTGTACAAGTAATCCAAACCATTGTTCTTCATATTATTGGAAATCATTTCTTCCCCAAAATTTTTTCTTTGTTCAATATTTTCTTGAATTGCCATAACCTTGTGGTTGGTTCAACATTGTCTTAAGGTATTGATTGGGCATCCTTTTCTAACACAAACTTCTCAAGCTTTACCCTCCATACCTTCTATGCTCGGACAAAGTTTGTGAAATTTGGTAATTAGGATAGAGAGATTAGACCGTCCGTGCCTAGTGACCCTAATAGCTTGTGATCTTTACGTGGGTCGTGTTATGTTGATAACAATATTTGCGTACCGTGAATTGTCAAAAAAATTGGAAATTGTTAGTATTTATTTATTTGTTTGTATTTGTCTTAGTGTGAGTTTGATTTTATTGTATTTATATGAGATTTAAATTGTTTTCGTGGGGAATAAAGTGGTATCCAAATATTCAACCACCAAATATACTAAAATCCTATTGGAAATATTTTCTCTAATATTTAATTTAATTCCGAAAATGTTAAGATGATAATCATGTTTTACATGTTCGTTTTGTGATTCCAATATAGATTTTCATGTTTGCTTAATGTTTTGTTGCTGAAATTAATGGTGAACACGGTTCGGTTGGACGATTTGAGACAAAATTTCAAACTAAACTATTTAAAGCGGTTTGGAATTTTTTTCAAGTTAAATTAAGCCACTTCAATTTCTAAATCAAACCAATCCAATTCATTTTTTTTTTTCGGTTTCGTTCGGTTTAAAATCACGTTTTAACAAAGAAAAAAATTAATATATATCAAATAAGTAAAATCATAAATATTAGTTTAAAAATTCACATTAAAACATAAATGCATCATTAAAAAAATTACAAATTAAAGTTATATAATTATAATCATTATAATGCAACATGATATATATATTAAACTCCAAGTTGATATTAATGGTGTCCATCTGCAATTGTAATACACGATTCATTCTTTTCAAAAATATAAAAATATAGTACTTGAATTGATTGGTTATAGTTAAATGATATAAAAATAACTAATAAAAAATGAATTCAAAAAAATCAAATACAATAATACCTAATTACTCTGACTTTTTGTGAATCAACTAGTGCTTCTACTCCATCCAAATATTGACGAATTATTTCAAGGGAGGTTGACAATTATTAGAATAAAACAACATAACTACCAACAAAAATATAGAAAAAATGACCAAAAAATAAAAGAATTTGGATAATCTGGCTTGAATTTACGCAAAATTTCAGAAAATTATTTGTAGAAGGAAATGAAATGTGCAAGTTTGAATTAAAATCTAAGTTTAATTGTCTGTTAAATTGTAATGCAGAGTCAATGAATATTGTTTAACTGCAGTTGTTCAACACTTTACCCAATTTGAAGGTTTTACGTTTACAGTTGTGATGACAGATAAATATTTGAATATGATTTAATTAATTAATTGAGATGTATAATTGTCGAATTGAGTTGAATTATATCTAATATGGATGTACCTTTTTAATTGAAATGTGTTAAGTTTTAATTGGATTAAAAAAAATTAGACTAATTTATTTTCAAATTTTTATTTTTTTGTTAACGGTTTGATAGTTTGAAATAGTTCGCAAAGATTGAAACATAAACCAAACTACTTCGAAGTAGTTTGGTCCAGTTCAAAATCAAAACATCGATGGATCTACGTAGAACCAAACCAACGATTTCAGAAAAACAGTTTCAATTCGATTTTATGGTTTGACGGTTCATTGTCCAGCCCTAACTGAAATAGTCTAAATCCAATAGGTTAATATTATGAAATTAACATCCACAAGTATAAATTGGATTTTACCAGTTTAGCACAGCTCAAAGTTCGAACTTAACACGGAATTGAAGGTGATGGCTTTGGCAAAGATCTTCCAACACTCGTGTTACACCACAAACAGTCTCACGGGAAAAAAAGTAAGCAATAGTTTAACGCTTTTAAGATAATAACTAAGAGATCACTTGTCAATGTCATATTGAGTGAACAAAGGAGAATTTCATAGAGGTAACCATTGTAAAAGGCATCAAATCTTGTGATTGCAACAAGGTTCATGATTAATAGAGTAAAAATTCATCATATATACTTCGAATTTATACGACTGTCGTTTGTTCTCCAACACCCAATTTTGATATCTAACTTGTATTGGAGTGCAAATAGTCACCGAACCACTCTAGCAAGATGACCTTGCGTTCTAACGATATCTCATAAATGGATGAAGAGGAGATCAAAATTTATTAACAATTGAAGCCACAATATTAGAAGTCAAAAATCTCCAATCATGTCCATTGAGTCTTTTTTTAGGTGAAAAAAAAATTGTGTGCTAATTCTGTATAATTCTTTTTTTTGGTCATTTTGACACCATCCGTCTCCAATCTAAATGTTTCGATATATTTTTCTGTCCCTAGTCATGGGTAGGGATGTCAATTTGATTAGCGAACTCGGACCACTCGTGGCCCGGCATGGAAAAAGCCAGAGCCGACCGCATTTGAGGCTCGGTAGAACCAAGGAGCCCCATTTTAGGGTGTCAGACCAAGCCCAAGCCTCGTAGAAAAGGGGGGGGGGGGGGGGGGGGGGGGGGGGGGGCGGGAAGGCAGCAACACGCTGCCTTAAAAATATCAAAAGGCAGTCAATTGAGTTAAAAAAAAAAAAAAATAAAATAAAATCAAGCCTTCCCGGTATGACTCGGAAAGGTCTGAGACGAAAGCTATGGTCGAGCCTTGATTTTCTTGGTCAAGCAAAAGCTCGGCTCGTGCCCAAAAAATAGCTCACACCGTTTAGCTCAAATCGATTGTGAGCCTCGAGTTTCGACTCGTTGACATCCCTAATCATGGGAGTTGCCTAACCTTGCGGCTCATTGATCCGTATCTGGCCATATCATAAGGTGGCACCGCCACCGGCAACTTGACATGTGTACGCCCACTCGTTCATGTTGGAGAATAATTTGCTTAACGATTTATTAAACAAAAATATATGTTTTTTTTGAAACTTGTAGTTCTCCTGTCAATTATATTATCTGTTTTGTCCACCATACGACTTAATAGCTACTTAAAAGCTAGTTTCAGTAACAAACCTAATTATCAACTTCAATCCACATTCTCTCTTGCTTTCTTTGGGCACCCTTTCTTTTTTTTTTTTTTTTTTTTGAAAATTTCATTTTTTCAAAACTTATTTTTAACTATATATTTTTTCATAAAATACTGTTACACGTAAACTAAAAACTTTTTTTCTTATTGTTTAATCACATGTGCTTAAATAAATTCACTATTTCAAAATACATTTTCCTCAAAAATCTCATTTTATTGGAGCTCAAACAAGAGCATGACGTCTCTTTTTTCAATTTGAAGTATGAAATTTAGAGATCTTAAAGAATCAAGCTACAATTTAAGTACTTGCACTCAAGTTTGATTAAATAAACGAGTTAATCATTTCATAGAACGTGAGTTAACTTTTTCCTTAATAAAAGAGTTTGTAAATTGATAATGATACATAAGAAAAAATCGATGTCCTCTAACTACTCGATAAAGTTAAAAGAATCAAATTAATCCCAACAATTCTATTAGCATACCATTTAACGTACACGAAACAATTTTCAATTATGCTAACAACTTTGTCGTAAACTTTGTTCAACGTTAGTTTAATAGTTAAAGGTAAAATCATGTGATTTATATGTGAAAACAATAATTAATATTTATAGGAGGATTTAAGTTATTTCCTCTAATGATTCTTAAGAAGGAACCTAATTTTAACGTTCAATATAACATTAAAGTCCAAAAAGTGAACAATTCTATCCGTGTAAGTGCTCAAATGAGTAGTTGAATATCGAAATTGTATTTTTAAAAGAGTCACCTGGACATGTTAAAGTGTAAAATCTCACATTTGTTGAATATGAAATCTATATTGAACATGAGAGATTCTACGGTTACATATACAGAAGATATACAGAAAAGAGACAAACATGTGGGCCCTTTTTTAATAATATTTTAATCATGTGGGATCCACATCCATATGAGAATCTGTAAGAGTTCTGACAGTAGATAGTTCTGTACAAATGAAATTTTTCATTGAACATATAGGAACTTTGGTTATTCCTTATGAGTATAACAAGATTGATATTTTAAAATAGAATTTCACTACTCAATACTGAATGCGTTAAAACTCTTACCTTCCCTTTTCTTTGATTACTGACAAATATGCGATTGTTCGTGTTTCTCAGATTATCTCACATTACAGTTTCTAAGGTTAACCAAATAAAGAATATTGTTCCTTGTACATTTTATGAATGACATGAAATTTGACATTCTTTGCAATCCTTTGCAAATTCAAAATGTTGTTGATGAGAAAGTGTGTTGAATTAAAAAACTGACAAATCATGTGCCGACACATGATACAATGTCAAACTTGATGTCAAATACAATGTACAAGTAGCAGAATTGCCAAACAAATTATATATGAACGTGTAAAATAGTTCTATAGCAAGAAGATAATGTTTGACGTAGTTTTCTCGTAGACAGCCCACCTAATTCAGTTATCAACAAATTAAATTTGACTGAATTTCTACGTGAGACCAAAAAAAAAAAAAAAAAAAAAATTGGGACAAATAATTTATTACATTTTTTTTCACCTAATTAACTAACTAAAAATTAGACAAGACTCTCTCTATCTAAATATCTTATCGGAACTAATCATACTTGCCATACAAGTGTCGAATGTAGACTGAGTTTTGACTTCTTGCAAACATTAGATATTGGGAGGTTTGTCCTTGTGATATTATTATTAAGCTCCGGTTTGAGTTCCATTAATCCTAATTTTTTTTTCTTATATTTAATCATAGATTCTCTAATAAAATAATTCCACAAATATTAAGATGGTAATCATGTTTTACATGTTCGTTTTGTGATTCCAATAGAGATTTTCTTGTTTGCTTAATGTTTTGTTGCTGAAATTAGGGGTGTACACGGTTTGATTGGACAGTTTGAGGCAAATTTTCAAATTAAACCATTTAAAGCGGTTTGGAATTTTTTTCAAGTCAAGTTAAACCACTTTGATTTCTAAATCAAACCAATCCAAATAATTTCCGGTTTAGCTGGGTTTAAAATCAAGGTTTAACAAATAAAAAATTAATATATATCGAATAAGTTAAACCATAAATATTAGTCTAAAAAATCACGTTAAAACATAAATGCAGCATTAAAAAAATTACAAAACAAAGTTATATAATTATAATCACTATAATGTAACAACATAATATAAATATTTTAAACTCTAATTGATATTAATGGTGTCCATCTGCAATTGAATACACAATTCATTTTTTTTTTATAAATATAAAAATATAGTACATAAATTCATTGATTATAGTTAAATGATATAAAATAACTAATAAAATAAAATGAATAATAAATTCAAATACAATAATACTTAGTTACTCTAACTTTTTGTGAATCATCCAATACTTCTACTCCATCCAAATATTGATGAATTATTTTAAGGAGGCTGACAATAATTAGAATAAAACAATATAACTACTAATAAAAACATAAAAAAATTACCAAAAAAATAAAAAGAATTTGGATAATCTGACTTGAATTTAGGCAAAATTTGAGAAAATTATTTGTAAAAAGGAAATGAAATGTGCAATTTTTAATTAAAATTTAGATTGAATGGCATTCTCAATTGTAATGGAGGGTCAATGAATATGGTTTAGTAGTATCTATTCAACATTTTACCCAATTTGAGGGTTTTACGTTCGCAGTTGTGATGACATATGTGTATTTAGATATGATTGAATTAATTAATTGAGATGTATTATTGTCGAATTGAGTTTAATTGAATTACGTCTAATATGTATGTATCTTTTTAATTGAAATGTGTTAAGTTTTAATTGGGTTAAATAAAATTTAGAATATTATTTTCAGATTTTTAATTTTTTTTTTTGTTTGTAAACGGTTTGCAATGATTGAAACTTAAACCAAACCATTTCGAAGCAGTTTGGTTCGGTTTAAAATCAAAACATTGACAAATTCACGTGGAACCAAACCAACGGTTTCAAAAAAATTGTTTCTATTCGATTTTGCAGTTTGGTGATTTCGTTGTTTAGCCCTAGTTGAAATAGTCTAAATCCAATAGGTTAATATTATGAAATTTACACGCACAAGTATAAATTGGATTTTACCAGTTTAGCACGGCTCAAAGTTCGTACTTAACACGGAATTGAAAGTGATGGCATTGGCAAAGATCTAACAGCACTTTCGTGTTATACCGCAAACAGTCTTACAGGGAAAAAAGAAGAAGCAATAGTTTGACGTTTTTAAGATAATAACTAAGAGATCACTTGTTGATGTCATATTGAGTGAACAAAGTAGAATTGAAGAGAGAGGTAACCGCTATAAAATGCATCAAATCTTGTGACTGCAACAAGGTCCGTGATTAATAGAGTAAAAATTCTTCATATATACTTCGAATTTGTACAGTCGTCGTTTGTTCTCCAACACCCAATTTTGATATTTGACTTAAGTATCGGAATGCAAATAGTCATCGAACCACTCTAGTAAGTTGGTCTTGCGTTCTAACAATATCCTAATATATAGATATCTCATAAATGGATGAAGAGGAGATCAAATTTATTAATAATTGAAGCAACAATATTAGAAGTCAACAATCTCCAATCAAGTCCATTGAGTCTTTTTTTAGGTGAAAAAAATTTATTTGTTAATTATGTATAATTCGTTTTTTGGTCATTTTGACACCATTCGTCTCCAATCTAAATGTTTCGATTTATTTTTATGTCCCTAGTCATGTGTAAGGGATGATAATTTTCGCTGGCTCGAACTGTCTATGACTTGACTTGGAAAAAAATTCGAGTCTACCCGACTTGACTCGAAAAGGTTCGAGTTGAAAGCTGTGGTTGAGCCTTGATTTTCTTGGTCAAGCAAAAGCTCGGTTCAGGCCCAAAAAATAGCTCACACCATTTTGTTCGAATCGAATCCAAGCCCCGAGTTTCGGCTCATTGAAATCCCTAATTATCGTGGGAGTTGCCTAACCTTGCTTCTCATTGATCCGTATCTGGCCATATCATAATGTGGCACCAGCAACTTGACAAATGTACGCCCACTTGTTCATGTTGGAGAATAATTTGCTTAACGATTTATTAAACAAAAATATATGTTTGATTTGAAACTTGTAGTTCTCCTGTCAATTATTTACCCCTTTTGTCCACCATACTTAACGACTTTATAGCTACTTAAAAGCTATTTTCAGTAACAAACCTAATTATCAACTTCAATCCACATTCTCTCTTGCTTTCTTTGGGCACCATTTATTTATTTTATTTTTTGAAAATTTCATTTTTTCAAAACTCATATTTAATTTTAACCATACATTTTTTTTCATAAAATACTATTACACGTAAACAAAAAACTTTTTCTTTTCTTATTGTTTAATCACACGTGCTTAAAAAAATTCACTATTTAAAAATACATTTTCCTCAAAAATTTCATTTTTTTTTTCTTTTTTCAATTTGAAGTATGAAATTTAGAGATGTTAAAGAATCAAGCTAAAATTTAAATACTTACTCTCAAGTTTGATTAAATAAACGAGTTAATCATTTCATAGAACGTGAATTAACTTTTTCCTTAATAAAAGAGTTTGAAATTGATCATGATGCAAAAGAAAAAATCGATGTCATCTAACTACTTAATAAAGTTAAAAGAATCAAATTAATCCCAACAATTCTATTAGCATACCATTTAACGTACACAAAACAATTTTCAATTATGCTAACAACTTTTGAAACACAATATCATTTTTATGTTAATGTCGTTGTAAACTTTGTTCAACTTTAATTTAATAGTTAAAGGGAAAATCTTGTGATTTATATGTGAAAACAATAATTAATATATATAGGGAGATTTAAGTTATTTCCTCTAATGGTTCTGAAAAATGAACCAATTTTTAACATTCAATATAACACTAAAGTCCAAAAAATGAACAATTCAATCCGTGTAAATGCTCAAACGAATAGTCGAAAATGTATATCCTAATAACATAAAAGAGTGAGTTTTGCTTTTTACCACGTGTCGCCATTTTGTATCGTTTTCTTCCTTTTTTTTTTTTTTTTTTTTTTTTCTTTTCTTGTTATTATATATATATATATATATATATATATATATATATTATACTAATTCAAAAAATATATAATAAATATATAATTTGACAAAAAAATATCAAATATTTTTTAAATATTCAATTATAACAACACCAAAAATTAAATTAAAATAATTTTAAAATTTAAAATCTTCACACTAATAAAAATATTTAATATATAATAAATATATCATTCGTAAACAAAAATAATACGACGTCGTTTTGAGATAATTTCTTGCCTGAGTTTTTTTTTGCTACGTATCGACAATTTGTATATAAAAAAAAAACTATAAGTGTCAAAAAAGTATAAAAAATTTTAACGTAAAAACGTCAAATTTTTTTTTATACAAAGATTAGTTATATATTTTTTACACACGTTTGACGTTCGTTTAACTATTTTCGATATTTATTTAGGTCGTTCGATATATTTATAATATAGTTCTCGAAATGAGTTTCGAGAGGATATAGAAGATTTATGGATTCGGCTAGCGTACAATCGTCGAAAAAATTTTAAAGTTAGTTTGTTATCGAAATTTTCGAAATATTAGTTTGGAATAACCTACTTTGACGCACCGTAACTTTTACTACAATTGGCCGTTTCGCACACCATTAACGTCGTGAAATACTAGGGCGTGAGTACTTCAAAATGATATTAAGAATGTAATATTTCGATTTCGTTTAATATCCCGAATTGAGCCCGAAAATTGAGACAAAAAATAAGTAATTTCAATAAAAAGACGAGTTATACGTCTTTTTTAACACACGCGTTTGACGTCCGTTTGACTATTTTCGATATTCATTTAGATCATTCGATATATCTACGATATAGTTCTCGAAATGAGTTTCAAAATGATATAGAAGATTTATGGATTCGGGTAGCGTACAATCGTCGAAGAATTTTTAAAGTTAGCTTGTTATCGAAATTTTCGAAATATTAGTTTAAAACCGCGTACTTTGACGTAACGTAATTTTCGCTACGATTGGCCGTTTCACACACCATCAATGTCGTGAAATATTAGGTCTTGAGTTCTTCAAAATGATATTAAGAATGTAATATTTCGATTTCGTTTGATATCCCGAATTAATCTCGTAAATCAAGCCGAAAACATAAATTTTTTAGAAAAAAAAAAAGAAAAAAAAAAAAGGGGAGGAACCGTTTCACGGAGATGGCCTAGCCATCTCCGTGACCTCTAATTTTTTTTTTTTTCTTCTTATTATTATTATTATTATATATATATATATATATATATATATATATATATATATATTATCCTAATTCTAAAAATATATAATAAATATAGAATTTGAAAAAAAAATATATCAAATATTTTTTAAATATTCAATTATAACAATACCAAAAATTAAATTAAAATAATTTTAAAATTTAAAATCTTCACACTAATAAAAATATTTAATATATAATAAATATATCATTCGTAAAAAAAAATATCAGATATTTCCTAAATATTCAATTATAAAAATACCGAAAACTAAATTAAAAAATTTTAATCCTAATCCTTATTATCCTAATTCTAAAAATATATAATAAATTCAATTATAACAACACCAAAAATTAAATTTTTTTTTTTGCCACGTATCGACAATTTGTATAAAAAAAAAATTATAAGTGTCAAAAAATATAAAAAATTTTAACGTAAATTTTTTTTTTTATAAAAAGATTAGTTATATGTCCGTTTGACGTTCGTTTAACTATTTTCGATATTTATTTAGATTGTTCGATATATCTATAATATAGTTCTCGAAATGAGTTTCGAGAGGTAATAGAAGATTTATGGATTCGGCTAACATACAATCGTCGAAAAAATTTTAAAGTTAGTTTATTATCAAAATTTTCGAAATATTAGTTTGGAATGACCTACTTTGACGCGTCGTAACTTTTGTTACGATTGACCGTTTTGCACACCATTAACGTCGTGAAATACTAGGGCGTGAGTACTTCAAAATGATATTAAGAATGTAATATTTCGATTTCGTTTGATATTCCGAATTGAGCCCAAAAATTGAGACAAGTAATTTCAATAAAAAGGCGAGTTATACGTCTTTTTTAACACACGCGTTTGACGTTCGTTTGACTATTTTCGATATTCATTTAGATCATTCGATATATATATCTACGATATAGTTCTCGAAATGAGTTTCGAGATGATATAGAAGATTTATGGATTCGAGTAGCGTACAATCGTCGAAATTTTTTTAAAGTTAGCTCGTTATCGAAATTTTCGAAATATTAGTTTGAAATTGCGTACTTTAACGTAACGTAACTTTCGCTACGATTGACCGTTTCACACACCATCAATGTCGTGAAATATTAGGCCATGAGTTCTTCAAAATGATATTAAGAATGTAATATTTCGACTTCGTTTGATATCCCGAATTAAGCCCGTAAATCAAGGCGAAAACATAAGTTTTTTAGAAAAAAAAAAATAAAATTATTGCCTATGTTCACGGAGATGGCCTGCTATCTCCGTGACTCAATTTTTTTTTTCTTTTCTTGTTATTATATATATATATATATATATATATATATATAAATTATCCTAATTCTAAAAATATATAATAAATATATAATTTGACAAAAAAAATATCAAATATTTTTTAAATATTCAATTATAACAACACCAAAAATTAAATTAAAATAATTTTAAAATTTAAAATCTTCACACTAATAAAAATATTTAATATATAATAAATATATCATTCGTAAAAAAAAAAAATTTTACGGCGTCGTTTTGAGATAATTTCTTGCGTTTTTTTTGCCACGTATCGACAATTTGTATAAAAAAAAAACTATAATGTCAAAAAATATAAAAAATTTTAACGTAAAAAAAAATTTTAACGTCAAATTTTTTTTTATAAAAAGATTAGTTATATGTCTGTTTGACGTTCGTTTAACTATTTTCGATATTTATTTAGATCGTTCGATATATCTATAATATAGTTCTCGAAATGAGTTTTGAGAGGATATAGAAGATTTATGGATTCGGCTAGCGAACAATCGTCGAAAAAATTTTAAAATTAGTTTGTTATCGAAATTTTCGAAATATTAGTTTGGAATGACCTACTTTGACGCGCCGTAACTTTTGCTACGATTGGCCGTTTCGCACACCATTAACGTCGTGAAATATTAGGGCGTGAGTACTTCAAAATGATATTAAGAATGTAATATTTCGATTTCATTTGATATCCCGAATTGAGCCCGAAAATTGAGACAAAAAATAACTAATTTCAATAAAAAGACGAGTTATACGTCTTTTTTAACACACGCGTTTGACGTCTGTTTGACTATTTTCGATATTTATTTAGATCATTCGATATATCTACGATATAGTTCTCGAAATGAGCTTCGAGATGATATAGAAGATTTATGGATTCGGGTAGCGTACAATCGTCGAAGAATTTTTAAAGTTAGCTTGTTATCGAAATTTTCGAAATATTTGTTTGAAACCGCGTACTTTGACGTAACGTAACTTTCGCTACGATTGGCCGTTTCACACACCATCAATGTCGTGAAATATTAGGCATTGAGTTCTTCAAAATGATATTAAGAATGTAATATTTCGACTTCGTTTGATATCTCGAATTAAGCCCGTAAATCAAGACGAAAACATAAATTTTTAAAAAATAAAAATAAAAAATAAAATAAAATTTAATTCCCTATGTTCACGGAGATGGCTAGGCCATCTCCGTGACTCTATTTTTATTTTTTTTATTTTCTTGTTATTATATATATATATATATATATATATATATTATCCTAATTCTAAAAAAATATAATAAATATATAATTTGACAAAAAAATTATCAAATATTTTTTAAATATTCAATTATAACAACATCAAAAATTAAATTAAAATAATTTTAAAATTTAAAATCTTCACACTAATAAATATATCATTCGTAAAAAAATAATACGCGTCGTTTTGAGATAATTTCTTGCGTGAGTTTTTTTTTGCCACGTATCGACAATTTGAATAAAAAAAAATATAAGTATCAAAAAATATTAAAAATTTTAACGTCAAATTTTTTTATATAAAAAGATTAGTTATATGTCCGTTTGATGTTCGTTTAACTATTTTCGATATTTATTTAGATCGTTCGATATATCTATAATATAGTTCTCGAAATGAGTTTCGAAAGGATATAGAAGATTTATGGATTCGGCTAGCGTAGAATCGTCGAAGAATTTTTAAAGTTAGTTTGTTATCGAAAATTTTCGAAATATTAGTTTGGAACAGCGTACTTTGACGTAACGTAATTTTCGCTATGATTGGCCGTTTCACACACCATCAACGTCATAAAATATTAGGCCGTGAGTACTTCAAAATGATATTAAGAATGCATTATTTCGACTTCGCTTGATATCCCGAATTAAGATTCAAATAAAGGCGAAAACGAAAAAAAAAATAAAAAATGAAAAGGACATGCAGTGCATGTCTCTCACAGTGCGAGACGTGCGGTGCATGTCTCGCACTGTGCAAGACGTGCACTTGCGGCAAGTTGCGGCAAGTGCACGTCTCGCACAGTGCGAGACATGCAGTGTGATCGTTTCATGGAGATGGTTAGGCCATCTCCGTGACTCTATTTTTCTTTTTCTTTTTTTTGTTTTTTTTTTCTTTTCTTGTTATTATATATATATATATATATATATATATATATTATCCTAATTCTAAAAATATATAATAAATATATAATTTGACAAAAAAAATATCAAATATTTTTTAAATATTTAATTATAATAACACCAAAAATTAAATTAAAATAATTTAAAAATTTAAAAAATCTTCACACTAATAAAAATATTTAATATATAATAAATATACCATTCGTAAAAAAAAATATCAGATATTTCCTAAATATTCAATTATAAAAATACCGAAAACTAAATTAAAAAATTTTAAAAAAATTAAAATCTTCACGCTAATATAAATATTTTTTGCGTCTCACAATTACTATTAAACCTACTATATATATCGTATCCTAATCCTAAAAATATCTAATATATAATAAATATACAATTCGACAAACCAAATATCAAATATTTCCTAAATATTTAATTATAAAAACACCGAAAACTAAATTATTTCTAAAAATTATTTCTCTCAGCTTTTGTGACTAATACACAAATTTTTTCTATAGTAAAAAATTAATTTGTGTAAAATAACGCAAAATTATCCACGCTAATATATAGCCAACTACACTACAGTACGTGCCTTGCACGTGCCTTCCACTATCCTTAATAATATAAAAGAGTCACTTTCTCCTTAACAGGTGTCAACAAATCTCATCGCCAATAAAACGACGTCGTTTGTTTTGGGTGTATTTGTTTCCTTTTCTCACTCGAGCGTAAAGCCTTCCTCATTAAAACCCTTTCCCGAAGAAAAAAAAGGAGAGAAATTGAAGAAGAAATCAACGACGAAGAGCAAAATGATGTATACATTGCAAATGGGGATTCTGACTCTCACGATAATCAGCAAAAAAGAAGACAAAACACAAAGAAAAAGAGAAACAACGGGAAAACAACCGTAGGAAAACACAAAGAAATTTGGGTTTGAAGCCTACGTTTTTGCTGTGTTCGGAGGAGCTTGCTACAAGTGTTGAATAGATGCATGAGATGTTGATTGGGGATCATGTTTTGATGCGCCTGGATGAGTAGGATCTGTTGGGATGTTGGGCATATGTTGGGTGTCGCCGGAATGTGATTTCTTAACCTTTTTTGCTTTTGCGCGCAGTTGACTTTGGAGTGGATTTTCAGCTAAATCTGCCTAAGTTATGGTCAATTGCTGGTTGGAATATGTAGAGGGCGGTTTGGTCTTCATGTTGGTGTGTTGGTCTGGTAGCCGAAAAGGTAAGATTATATTTATTATAATTTTCTCCACCATTTTAGATCTCAGACTATACTTTTTGTTTAATTTCTGAGCATTTTGTCGGAAAATGGAGGGGGGAATTTGTAGGCCCAAATTGAGGCGTTCCTGAATATGAGAAGCTGTGCTTCAACGCCGGTGCATGGGAAAGGGAAAAGTCCACATTCAAATAATTGTTATGTGGGATCCTTCTGTTGCATTCTATGTGCGATCTTGCATCTCAGGTGCCTAAAATTGAGTAGGTTATCAGAAGCTTGTTTTGTCTTTTATATTTTCAAGAATTGACAATAAAGGTTATTCGGATCAACTTGTATCAAGGGGATTTATAGTAATATAAATTTAGCACCATGATAAAAAGTGAAAAGACTATACTTTAAATGGAATTTAAGAACTCCATATGAATGAGCTAATTGGCAAAGTGCTAGAAAAACTATTTTTGGCCAAAATGCTTCCCAATAATAGGAAATGACTTGGGAAAAATATATATTCTTTACTGATTCAGCCCGAATGCTACAGGGCTGCTCTGCTTGTAGCTTCATTAGGGAAGATTATTAGTGGGGAAAAAAGAGGGATAGATAACAGTATGTTCATATGCGTAGTTCTAACTACGTCTGATAGCTAGGTCTGGTTTCAAGACATATTTATTGGTTGGGAATTTTACTCTACTGTCCCTTGCACATGGGTTTTAACCATGACAGTAAATTTCCCTCCCCTGTCCTTGGGCTCGTTCTTTTACATCTCAATTATTCCTTCGTACCTTCTTTATGAGTATTAGCAAGACTACCAGCTAAACGAATATCCTTGAAATACTAACCTTTTTGAATGTTCAAACAACTTCTAGCAAGTTAATTATGGTGATGCATTTTTTTGGGTATATTTTCCAGTAATTATTCCCAGTTTGTGAAGGTTTTTTTTAATGTGGCATATGATAAGACCGAGTCTCCTGAGTTGTTTTCGATATTAATGGCATTTGGCAATCGTTATCAACATGAGCCTCATTTCTCTGCACTTGCCTATTTCTGAAGTTTGCTCTGATCTGCTTCATATTGTCCTAACATTCATGGATGATGTGCTATTTCCTTTTATTTACCGGGAAGTCGAATTTTCTGTCTATAATGGACCCTTCTCTTGTAGTTGATAGGTGTTTGGACATATAAACTCTCTCTTTCTTGTCTGGCTATGCGCTGAAGTTAATGTAATATCATACAGCTCAAGGCCATTCTTATTCTTGAAATCTTATGTTACAGATATTGCTTGATGATGTGAAAGTATCAGAACAACTGATTGACCTGGTTTTTTATTTGCTAATTGTCCTTGCTTCTGACAGAGAGGTATGTATTCCTACTTATCTTGAATAAGTTATGTATTATTATTGTGGATGTTGACTGAAGTCTACATTTTGTTTTCAGGAATATCAGGTTCCCCATGATATGATACTCTTGCACTCAGCCTTGGTTGCATGCAGTCTGAAATTGTTAACTGTGATAATTTCTCCACAATGGCAAGAGGTTGCTCAAGTTTTGACCGCGTATTACAAGGTAATTTTTAATGTAATTTTCGAGTTATTGAAATATGACTGCCTGAATAGGCAGTTCTGGAAGAATTTTCATCAAGTATGACCACAAAGACTGAAGTGCATGTCTACTTGCACAATGACCTTTATTTGACATTTAGTTGCAGTTGCAGTCGTCATTCATATTGCTAGACTTTAACAATATTGTCTCTTTGGAAGTTTTCGGCTGTATGTTACTTAAATTGTTGCTTGTTGAATACATATCATTCCTACCCATCAATAACTGGTCATGACTTAAGCTAGAGTTTGACATATGTGGACTTCAGAACTTGCTATATCTATGTTATGAACCTTTTCCCTCCATAAATAACTTTATCAGTTCTTTTTTGGTGGGTTTGGTTTTAGTTTTATTTTACTATTAAGAGCATATCTGGCTAAGTAAAAAAGTTAACATGTTAGAAAATAAGTAAATCTTAAAATTTCTATTGATCAAATTTTGAAACAAGTAGATAAGAATTATTTTCAGTAACATTATTTTTATTAAAAGTAAGATAAAATTAACTTATCCCAACTTATTCATGTAATGTTACATTGCGTCTCTAATTTGTGCATGACAAGTATAACCCATTTCATTATCCATATAAATCTTGTAGGTCTGATACGGTCCTAACAATCAACATCTCACCAAAATTGTTGCTATATTTGCTAAGGTCAGTTCCCACTATATGACCAGTTAGTCTGCATTATATTGTCGTGCGAAATTCCAAAGAGACTAGGGGATCTTTGGACATTAATATACGTTAATATGCTCCGAAAGTGTGATCATTTTACTTTTGGTCTTGCATGTTTAGAGAATTCTCCTATCTTTGAACATTTTCCCCAAAAGAAATTGTGTATTGTTCGAAGAGATTTGAATTTATGGATTCGTTTGGATTCTCAATTTTCTGATATGCATGTCAGTAATGAAGAAGATCAGGGAGCAAGTGGTACATGCTTCGGATTCTTAATCAGTCCTATATTGAAGGTCCTAGATGATATGTATAGTGCCCAAGATGAACTCATAAAGTGAGCAATGAAATTTATTTTACCTCTTTCAGATGTAATACCTTATAAAATTAACACTAGAATATGACAGGTGGTCTTTATTAACAATTTTCCATTTGAATGTGCAAGGAGATGCGGAATCATGTTAATGTCGAAAAAGTTTTCATTGCGACGAAGACACGTCATGTCTCCGTCTGGCATGGAGGCACGGACCGTGTCTCCATCGCGCACGAATACATGGCGTGCCTCCGTGTCTCCCTAGCGCACGGAGACACAGATCGTGTCTTCGTCGCACACGGAGGCACGCTGTGTCTTCGTTCGCGATGAAGACACGTCGTGTCTCCCTCGCACTCCATGCAAGACGGAGACACGGTGACATGGATAGTTATTTTTTTTCCGAGGGCAACTATATTTTATTGTATGTAGGTCGATCCCCGTTGGGGGCATTATCCCTCGACCCCGCGATCTCTATCCTTTCTTTTTAAGGCTTTTTTTATTTCGTTTAATTCTTCTTCTTTCTTCAATGTGTTTCTGTTCTTTGAGCTATGAACTGGTAATTTTATTTCTTTGCTAAAAAATTTTTTTAAGTCAATTTTGGTTTAGTTTTTTCTCAGTTTGTTTTGCTGTAAATTTGAGCAATTTTCGATTTTTTTCTTAAATAAAAATCTCTAATTATTTAATTTTGAATTTGAAAGTTATTTTGTAACTCGATTATTTTGGCCACTGCCTTTTGCTTATTAGCTCAAAATTTGGAATTTTTTTGTTTCTTACTTTTGCTCTGATCATTGTTATTGTTGTATTTTGATGGTTTTGTGTTTGATGTTGTTCCTTTAGTCATTTGTAAGAGATGTTGATGGGGATTATCAGACTTTTAGAAGCGAGGATAAGGTCAGTGTAACTTACTCTTTTACCTTCTTACAATTGTTCTTTTCTTTTCCTATTATAACTCTACTTGAGTGAAATATATCTTCTTTTTTCTAAATATGCACTGGTCTTTGTATATTAGCTATATTTTTTAAGGGAAGCCTCCAGATTTTAAGAAACAAGAGCTTGCAAAATGGTAATATTATCTTTCTTTTCTGCTAATTGTTTGCTTTATACTCCATATTAAATTTTTCTTGCTTCTTGCTAATTGTGATTCTTTGTTATGCTTTTTGAATGCAATATTTTCACAGTATATGAATGTTGTATTGTCATTGCAAGCTAGAAATAGGGAGGATATTGAGAAATTCAGTAAAACGACAATTAAGATAGTTTTATGATTTCTCTTCATTGACTTCCTTGTAGATTGTTAATCTCCCTTGAACATAAACCTTGGAAAACTTTTAATACACTTTCCACAACTTGTCTAACTGTTGAATACATGTAATGTTCATTCTTTACTGGTGACTTTTACAAACTAATAGACAATAGAGAAAAATGAAGAATATAAAGAAAGTAAAATGCTGTAAATTATTATAAATAAAGACCCTATCATTGTTCAAAAGAACTCTCTTTCCAGTAATTAATATTTTTCAATTAAAACTTTGATTAAATAAATCTTCTCAATCAGCTGTATTTTAGTTCTACATAAGGATTTGGAAGCTATTTTACCAGCAAAAGAAAAGATAAAACATGAGTTTGTCATGGAAAGATCTTGTATTGACCCACGTAGTTCTAAGGTAAGCTTTCTAAATCTCTTTATCTTATATTGGAGCAAAAACTAAAGGTATCTGAAATTTTGATGAAGCACGTAACATCTATAATCAGGACCAAGTTCAAGTTAATGAGTTTTACTTCTAAGATCTCTGCATGATTCATAGAAATTAAAAAAAAAAATGACTCTTCTAATTTGTCTTGTAATGCATACTTCCAATCGTAAGTGACCTTGTTATGTCGTTTGCACTTGACTTGCATTTGAACATCAGAAGTTTTTTTGCCTCATTATTTATTGACTAGAGTTGATGCAATTCGAACATGCTGTGTGAAGCTCTTTAAAGTCATTCTATTCTACAGTCTGTACATGATTTTTGATTGAAATAAATTGTAGGGTTATTTTATCTTTTGTTTAAGACTACTACTTACATGTAGACATCTACATTCTTTGACCATCTGACAAATGTCTTGCATTGCATTGATTACCTTTACTTCAACTTATTTAGGAAGATTACAGAACGAGGAAGAGGAAGAAGATGGTGTCCCGAGGGTGGGCAGAATCATGAGTTCATGGAATAATTATTGTGATTGTCCTGATTGCAAGCTCGCATAATGAGAGTCATAGAGGTGACAAGTAAGGCTTTCTATTAAATATTTATAGATTCTGTGTCTATGTTTTCTCTGTTCTGCCTTATTCAGCATATTTAATATCATTCTTGTACACATGTATTTGATTTAGCAATTTATACCACAATTACGATTTTTCATATGTTTGTTATGTTTCTTTTTTTTTATTAGGTATTCACATTTCATGGTTACTCACACTGAACCATGTCTCTTCCCGTCTACTGTTTCCAAATTTTAAATTGGAATTTACACTTACTTGGCTATTTCAATAGTCCACATTAGCCAATAGTATAACAATTCAAAGTGTTTGCTTATAGTTGAGTTCTTTGTGGTCTTGAACAAGCTAAATGCCAAATACAATTTTCCCCCCTTTTGAGTTAATTTTTTTTCTTAGATTTATATGGGGTTTTGAATTTTTTGGGGTTTAATTGCATTTTTTAATTTTTTTCGATTTTTTTTTCTCCGCAGATAAGTGTTCAAAATTAGTTTACTCTCAGATTTCAGGTACGCCCAAAAACCCTCGAAAGAGGGTTTCATATTTATATAATGAGATTTTTGGCTGAATGTTCAATGTGTGCCCACTAGCAGTTTTTAAATCATCCTGAAATGTGGAAGCATGAAGAAATGTGGAAGAGAAGAAAATTTAAAGTAAAGTGAAAAAAAAATTAAAATTCAGGACAATGTCTTGCACTGTCTCATGCAGTGTGAGGCATAATTTTTTTTTTTTTTTTTTAACACACTTTTTTTTTCTTTTTTTTTTTTACACTCTCTTTTTATTCTTCTTTTTTTTTTTTTTGAAGTATAGCAAGATAAAAATTAAATATGGTCGTGGGTCTCACAAAATTCCTAGGTGCCTTGTCACACGATTATTTTGATTTTTGCTCTTAGATACCGTTTGGTTAAAGGCTTTTTAGGTTTTTGATGCTTGGAGAGCTGAATTCTTTATTCTAAGTTTGTGGTTTGCGTGGATTTTACATCTTCAACTTTTGTTGCAACTAGGGAGGAACTAATAAAGGAGGCTATTGAACAGGGAACCAAATTGGTACAAGCGGTTGCTGATACTCTGTTTCATTTACCGTCAACTGAAGATCTAGATGGTCCCATTGTCAAGTTGCCTGTGCATACAACAAAATTGCCTAGAGAGACCTGTATGCTTTTCATTCTCATTAATTTTTAGAATTGCAAAAAGAAACCAAAAGTGAAGAAGAGTACATGAAAATATAGAGTAAAAATTTAATTTATATCATTTGGAAATATGCATTGCATGCCTTTTTAAAATTTTGGTTTTGGTGAATGCAAAATACCATAGGTTATCCAAAGAAGGGAATGAACCGAATTCAAACCTGCCTTTGTTATCTATTAATTTGGAAATAGTTTGCAACAACTACCCAAGACTTATGGAATGGTGTGCATTTATTATGTAGATTGGGAGCAAAAAGATTTCACTTTTAAAACTATGTTTTGTAAATTTTTTTCAGTTAGATGAAGAAATGCTATAGCATAGGTAAAGTCTTAGATGTCTAATGTTCACCTGAATATGTACTGTTACTGTCAAATTATAAGAAATTGCAGTGCATCTTACTCAATAGACTTAGCATTGAATAAGTGTGTATCAGGGGTAAGATATGGAAATCAAGCAACTAGAAACGAAGGAAGTAACAAATGCACAATGGAAGATACCGCAGTGGGCTTTGACCAGTTAGTTGATCAACCAGCCACTCCTTCAAAATAAATCGAGGTAATTAAAGTATATATTAATGATCCGACTTTTAGGTTCATGTTGGTTTTGATTGTTTTTGTTATTTAAGTTTATACTACTTTCTAGAAGAGTAAGTTTTGTTAGCGAAAAGGTGAATTTGACAGCTATGTTTCTCAAATTATGTAGCCTAAAATTGAGGTTTTCTTATTTTTAAGCACATTAGCTTCCATGTTATTTCTCTAATGGTTGTTGAAGTGTGTATTTTAAGAAGATAGCTAGAATTACAATTGACGTTTTTTATCAATATGTATGAAGAATACTTGCAACAAAATTCTGAAATTATATGTCAATGCTTTTGCTACAAAAGTAATACATGTTGTTACTTTGTTTTTCATTTCAGGTGCTGATTATAATACCTCAGGTTTTGTTAAATGCTTTAAGGAAGGGATTCTTGAGTTTTCAAGTATTATGCTTTATTATTCTAGATGAATGCCATTTTGCTACCCGTAAACATCCTCATGCAAAAATTATGAAGGTAACTTCAAGCTTTCATTGCGTGGTCATATACCAATTTATCAGTATTTCCTTTTTATCCTGAATGGTTGTTGATTTCTTTCGATATTTGTTTGAAGTATATTGTGCAAATTCTATTAGACTTTGTATTATTTCATAACTCAATCTTGCTATAGTATCATTTGTGTAATTGTTACCCTTTATTCCTTGCGTATAAATATGTAATCGAACGGTTGTATTCATTATTTTTGATGAAATAAAACATTCTATTTATCTTCCAGAAGAACAAGGTTTCCTCACTTTAAAAAATACTATGATGTGGTAATTCCATACTTGAAAGCTATTTTCATGAATTTCTAACGGTTTCAGGTAAGCCCTTTTCTATACACCCATGCATTTTTTTTTCTTTAGTTCTTGGTTTCAACACTTATTTTGCGAAATTGTAGCTAAGAAAAAAGAAAACTCCGAAATGAAGTTCAAGAACAATGGAGAATAATTATTTATTGGTTTACACATCTGCTTGAACTTTTGAAACTATCAACACAAGGTTTTTATCCCCAAACCTCTTTATTTGCACATTTTATTGCACTGTGATTGAAGGAAACAAATCAAGATTTTAGACCATTCTGGAGTGTTGCGATTTTTGTTAGGTAAGGTTTTTTTTTTTTTTTTTTTTTTTTTTTTGGGCTTTGGGATTTTATTTATTTTTGGAGATTTTGGGTAAATCTTCTTGGTTCAACTTCAAAGGTTCAATTCCAAAATTTTTTCGATGTTATTTAGCTATAATTCGATCAATTAAGAGGAGTTTTTTGGGTCGGTATTTCTATTTGATTTTTGCTTTATGAACGAGGAACATCTTCTGTTGATAGTGTTTAATCGATTGGTTTTGCCATAACAATAAGTTATCAATAAATTAGGCAGAGTTTTAATAGATGTGTCGAATTTTGAAAGGAAATGATTTGTTTCCCAAAGAATTTGTGTTGCTGTAGCATACTTTTAGCTAATTCTTTTATAGCGAACAAATATATGTATGAGTAAATCGAATATAAATCAAGAAAAGCTTGTTCCAAACTCAGCTCAACAAAGTACCTGTTGATCCAACTGTACCAATTTTAGTGCTTCACTATGAATAGATTTCCAGAATCTTTTAGTTGCACTCTGCCTTAGTTTTCATTTGGAATTTAAATGGGATTCACTTATTTATTGATTCTTTTACCTCTTACGGTACTCCGTATATTTCGGTTTTGTTTTACTTTTACTTTTTTTTTTCTTACTGGACCTTTTTAACTTTTCATTTTTGAAGATTGTGTTTCTGTGATTTAATCTTTTATTTTCTTCTAATTTATAAATATAGGTTGAATCTTAAAATGTAGACCACCTTCTTAGTGTGGGGAGTTATTTCTGTAACATATTTCAGATCCCAGAATTGTGGATAATCTATGATACTTGAAAGTGAATTTTGCAAGTAAAAAACAGCACTTTATGTAGTTTTAACATCCAGTACTTTCTATTAACTGTGCACGTAAGAAGCATATTTATATGGGACCAATTGAATAAAGAATGAAATTGAATAAGTTGATACTAAGGAAAGCCTTTCTATCTTACATAAGCTGGGATTCTTTCCCATCTTTCCATATCCTTTTAACTTTACAGATTTGCCCAAAGATACACTTAAACCATCATTTGGGTTTCATATTCACATGCATGTACCTATAAGATATCACATTTACTTTAGGATGCTCATGCTGAAAGATAGTAATGATCTTTCAGTTAATTGATGAAAATGAAAGATGTCCTTTAGACAAATAATTTAAATTCTTGTTTACTTTCTCTGAACATAAATGATTAGAACATTCATTTATATTACATCAAGAAGCTTTTATGTTGAGAGTCTCTAGGGTTTGGGAAATGAAAAAAATTGTTAGTGGAATAACTACTAATACTTGTGAACAGTGCACGACAGTAGCAGTGCAAAAATGAAGGCATAAGAAGAAACAATATTCCCAACTGGTTCAAGTGTGAAAACATGGTACCAAAAATGAATAGTGATAATATAGGCCTTAAATGTTATATCTAATTTCAAATTCAAACAAAGTAGAAAATGGAAATTGTTATATCTTCATTTTTAGTATTTAGTTTTAGTGTTGATTGAGTTAAATCTAATGAGGTTTACTTTGTTATTTCTAATGTTCATTTTTTGAAATTGTGGTAGACAGACAAAGCTTCAATGATTGATGAAGCAATTGAGTGCCTCAAGCAGCTCCAACTTCAAGTACAGGTTTGCACTTTATTCTCTTTATGTGGTTCTTCGACCAAAATTTTTATAGATTAACGTGGTAATGCTAAGATTTTAGCAGCTGTTCGCCAACAGGTTGGCATTTGTTTCCTATTTCTGATGACATAGTATCATTTACTTAGACACAAAAATGGCTATCTCCCACTATAAATGAAAAAACTTCATAGGTTCTTCCTTCTCTACTAAAAAGGAAGAAGCAACAATAGAGGCAAATTGAATATGAGGGTATTCACTGTGTGTGCATACTGAAATTTGTGATTGTGTAGGATGATTGGTTGACCAGAATTTTTTTGGCAACAATATATAATTACTTAACGTTGATGGGTGCAGTCACTTTCTTGGTCAAATGCATGAACTCTTACTAATCAAAGCATATCTTTTGTTCTAAATTACATTTCCTTTTGAAATGAACAATTTGAAGTAAAGTTTGACTTGCATCCTTCGTTCTAAAAATTCTGGTCTCTTCTAAAAAATAAATGTGGAGAACATATTCAATTGTATTTTTTGCATCTACACTAACATATCCAATCATATTTTTCACAAGGAACATAAAATTGAACTTTAAATATCCTCAAGCCATCAAAACAGCAGGGCAAGTCTTAAACATCTTTAGCTTGGGCAATACAAAATTGATATAGGAATTATGAGGTTCTTAAAAAATGATACGCATTTGTAGTTGGAGTAATATCAAATTGAGAAAGAAATTATGAGGTTCTAAAAAATTATCCATAGACTAAATTGAGTTTGCTATGTCAACAATGGTTTTGTGGTGTGGTTTTCTGTTTCCCATAATCCCTAAATCAATAATACTGACTCAGATGACTTGTCAAACCAAGCCCCACACCCACAACCTAAAAAGGCCAAAACGAAAATCATAATTTTACCCATTGTCTGAAGTTGATAGTCCAAGTATACATGTTCAATGTCAATTCATTTTATTGACTTTGTGGTTTGCCTCTTATATCTGGCTTTAACAACTTATTAAGAGAACAATTTTTCGGTACATTTATTATTTTTATAATTCCATTTTCTATCGGAGATGACACTATAGTAGCTGCAGGATGCATCCTTGGAGGGGTTTCTTGAATCTCCGAAGTCTGTAGTACTAATTGTAACTAAACTGTACCTAAATCCATGTTTTTTCTTTCCACTCTCGATTACAGCAAAATTTTCATCATAAATGGGTGGCTAACTGAAAAGGCATCTCCACCAATATTTTTTCTGTTAATACCAACTTGCGAATGAAGTCATATCTAATTTCATATGCTTCTATGTCTTTTTTTTTATGTAGTTTGATTATCTCAAGAGTTTGGAAATTGAGGAAAAAATCAATAAGATACGGTGGTGTAACGCAGCTGATGGTGTGCTCTTTCTTCTATCCACTAATGACAAAACCATCAAGCTCTGGAAGGTAACATATCTAGCTTCACTTTGTTTTTCTTCATTACTCTTATTTGTGGTGTGAAAAATTGTATATTTTAATTTTTCTTAGTGCATTATATTTTAAACAAAATGATTTGATACTCTCAGATCTTATTTTCCTTGCCTCTCTGCACTCCCTTTTTTAGGTTATAGTTATTACCTGATTAATTTTTTGTATTTTGTTCTCTCAGGTCTTTATGTACATTAAAATCAGTGGTTTTACTTTTAAGGCAGTGTGCCTTCATTTTCTTTTGTTAGTAGTAAGTGCATTGTCTAAATTTTCAAATATATAGCAAATATTATTGGTCTTAGATTGTATTCGACTGAAAGGTATAGTATTACGTTGTTACAAACATAAGTTTTACATTATCGTTCAATATCATTTACTCTTCCTATTACCTTGCTTCTACGCTAATAAAAACACAATAACTATAGAATTCGTGCATCGCACGAGGCACAAACTAGTATTCTTAAAAGAGTCACTTTTGGACTAAAGACAATCACAAATTGACTATAATGTCTGACACTATATTCTGATGTAGATACAATCATAGTTCGGGTGAATTCTGGTGAAACAAATCTCCTCCGAATCATTAACTCTGCACTCAATCAACAACTCTTTTTTAAAATAGCAAACCACAAGCTTACGGTTGTTGGTGCTGATGCTTCTTATCTCAAACCCTTCACCACCTCAATCCTCATGCTCGGACTTGGCCAAGCGACCGTTGTCCTGATCACTGCCGATCAGCCACCAGCCAAGTACTACATTGCAGCAAGTGCCTACGCTAGTGCTCAAGGTGCACCATTTGATAAAACTACCACCACAGCCATTCTTGATTACGAGACTGCCCTTTGCCTAGCAAAATGCACCTCGACCAAGCCAGTTATGCATTCTCTTCCTGCATTTAATGATATTGCCACTAAAACTACCTTCACAAAAAGCTTGAGAAGCCCAAGAAAAGTTGATGTTCCCACAGAAATTGATAAGAATCTCTTCATTACACTTGGTTTAGGACTCAACAATTGCCCCCGTGGTGCCAGTCGTAGAAATTATCAAGGTCCAAACGGGACTCGATTCACTGTCGGCATGAACAATGTCTCATTTGTGCTTCCATCCAACTTTTCCCTGCTGCAGGCACATCAACAACGTATACCTGGAGTATTCACTACAGATTTTCCACCAAATCCACCTCGAAAATTCGATTATACTGGTAATGTAAGTCGGTCGCTATGGCAACCTGCTTGGGGAACTAAGTTTTACAAATTAAAATATGGATCAAGAGTAAAAATAGTGTTGCAGGGAACAAGTATCTTCACAGCTGAGAACCATCCAATTTACCTTCATGGATATGACTTCTATATCCTTGCAGAAGGATTTGAAAATTTCAATCCAAATAGAGATACATTCAAGTTCAATCTCATTAATCCACCACTAAGAAATACAGCTAGTGTACCTGTTGGTGGATGGACCGTGATTAGATTTGTCGCGGATAATCCAGGTGAGAAATAACATAAATAATCCTGTGGAAATTCATTTTCTTAATGTCATTTCTCATATTTGTCAAATAGATGTTTCAAACAGGAGTATGGATGATGCACTGTCACTTGTGAAAAATCGGAGATTCGATCCAACTAAACCTAGAGGGGGGTGATTAGGAGTAAACGCGAAATTAAAATTTAATTAATATGCAACAAGTCACAAGTTAATTATGTCTAGGTGATTAATCAAACACTTCAGTCTATCCTAGCTTGGACTACCGCAATACCGAAAATAATAACGAAAGCAGTAAACAACACAAAATTGGTCACGGAGAAACCCAACGTGGGAAAAATTTCGGGCGTTTTACCAGTTAAAAATTCACTATAAACTGTATTATAAACTTACAGACCACCAGCAAAGTTGACGACACAAGTTTTCTGATCTCCTGTCTGAAGTTCGAAACAGCACTCCTATAGATCCACCAAGGACTCCTCGTTCTTGAATTTCTTCCTTGATCTTCGCAGCCAGCCAAGTTGACGAAACAATCTTTCTGGCAGATCCAAGCAAAGAATTGGTACCAGTGTATTTGATTGAAGGTTTTGATGTTTTCAATCCAAAGGGCGCATATGAATTGATTGAACTTGAGGAAAGTTTAGCTCTTGAGCGAATAAGCGTTTTCTCTTGAATGTATATTATTCAATCCAGAGATCCCGAATGCGCAGCGCCCCCTTTTATATGTTGAACGAATATGGTAACTTTGGCCAATAAAAATCTCGCGAAATCGCGAATTAGGTCAGACCGTAAAACGGTCGCTCAAACAAGGAGCATGGTCGCTCCAGCGAAGGGCCTATCGCACGAGCGACAGTGGGGCGAATGTTGAGCGATGAATGTTTCGCTTCACACGCTCGAGCATGACTTTCGCGAACGTCTAGCGAAAATGCGGCGAGAAACCTTCGTGTTCCAAACTTGGATCCTGCACCCTACGCTTTACAACCAACTATGAAACTTTACAATTAAGTCCCTAAACTTCTAAAATGTTCAAGTTGATCATTTTGTTCACAGAATAGCCAATTACAATAATTTAACACTAACAAACTCCCTCTTTGGCATTCTGTGAAAAAAATCAATTACAAGGCACAAATTTAGCCAAAAAAAAAAAAAAAAAAACAAGTCCAACTATCATCTGAATATAGCTTCCACTTTGTTCAACCTGTATCCTGAAACCAAAACTCACACACCCAATGTAAAAACACGTGATATAGGAAATAAGCAATAGAGCCCTTGGAAGCTTACACACATAAACCATCAAATAAGTATACTTGTTTGATATGTAATATTAATGCTAATCAAAACACCATATACGCATTAATACCACAAAACATCAAAACTCAAACAGTTATGCATAAAGTGAAACACAAATGCAATGATAACATACTCCATATTAGTGCATGACATGCAATGCACATGTAAAGTACAAGCTCCCCCTTACTGCAAACTCACTTGAAGCTAAAATAGTAGGTAAATGTATCTATGTCTTTACCCCCAACGACCCCAAAAGACATGCACAATAAATATATAATGAAAGCACTGTAATGTCTTAAATATAGTATCTATGTCTCTCCCCAACGACCCCAAACGACATAAGAATAAATGTCATATCAATGAAAATCAAGTCAAATGTCAAACAGTATCTATGTCTCTCCCTAACGACGCCAACAAGCATTTATCAAAAGTATGCATATGAATAAGTAACTAATTATCTATGTCTCATCCCAACGACCCCAAAAGACAAGTATGCAAATGACAACGTAGCTGCTTAAAAACACAGCCAACATCTTATAAATCTCCCCCTTACTATAAAATCTCTTCTCCTTTTTGTCACAAATGCTGAAGAGAAAAGAGAACCAAAGCAACGCAATGGGAGATAGACAACAAAACATATCAACCAACCAAATGTGTAGTTGAAAGCATGCAAGAGCAAAATTAACAATTAATAGACCTCCCCACATAACCAGAATAAGTCAAAATGGAGTAGATAATATAAGTGACTCATGTGTGTAACGTGTCACTAATCCAAGGTAAATCGAACTCCAAACCTTAATTTAGTAAGAAGGGACATGCAGAGCATCACTGTCAAAGAGTGTATTCTCCTACTACTGAAAGTCAAACCGTAAAGAATAGTAGGACCTGTGATATGAAGCCTATTTTGCAAAAATGGCAACGTGTGACTCCCCTTTACTTTGAGCATATAAGTGATTGAATATATCAATTTTGTACCAACTCAATATTTTTTTTTCAGTAGCTCATAATATTTTATTTTAAGTGCAAGTACTAATTCATTGAGCAACTAAGATGACCCCTGTAGCGAGTTTTAGGTCAATTAACCTAAGTCAGATGACCATAGGCACCAGATTTTGAAATACCCTTAAAAAATAATTGATCGAGTCAAATAACCTCTAAGAAGTACATTAAAATATAAGCCTCTTTTCTTTTTCTTTTTGGTCAATTCATGTTCAGAGTCAACTCACTAACAAGTGACTGTCATCCCAAATCTCACACATGCAGTTAAGTCCAACTTACAATATCATAGTGTGTGCAGTGCAGATGGTACATGAAGACACTTATACGAAATACCACAAATTAACTTCAACAATCGATGGGAATTAAACTAAAACTCATCAATCATAGTCAGACATGATTATAACATGCAATATTAGGAAGACTGTACCTCATGCTGTAGTAGACTATCCATTTCCAAATTTATTTATTTATTTATTTTAAAAAAACAAAAGCAATAATAAGTCACACACAAATGAAAACAAATAATCAAGCACACAGAACCAAAACAAAGACTGCATGTGCCAAAAACAGATATAACGAGAATGCACATGTAGGAAACTATATCTTCAAAAGCAATAAAAATGATGCATGCACAATAGTCCAATGAATGCTAGATGATAGCAGACAGAGTAAAAAACATGCAAACTCCTGAAACAGTAATCAGGAGGGAACACAAATACCAACAGCTTTCCTAAAAGACTCAAACCTCAAACTATCTAAATGTTTAGTAAACAGATAAGCTAGTTGATATTTAATGGAAATATGTCAAGTGAAACTACTTCAGTCTCAACAAGTTCTCGAATAAAATGATGTCTAATGTCAATGTGCTTAGTGCGAGAATGTTGAACAGGATTTTTAGAGATATTGATGGCACTAGTATTATCACAGAAAACAGTCATAGTTCATAAAAATCCACTGAGTACCTATAACATTGTAGTTTTCAGGCCTAGGAACTAGAGTCCACACATCGTTTCTTACAAACTGATTTAGTTCATCATGCATGGCATCCACTCAACATTCATCACTAAGAGTTTCCTCAACTTTATTAGGTTCTATTTGGAATACGTAGCTAGTGTATGCTAGCTGATTTAATACTCTCCTACATAGTTGCATTCCTTCATCTAAATTCCCAATAACCTGATCCTTAGGATGATTCAACTTAACTCTAGAGGAATGCTCTTAAAGAGAACAATATATTCCTTCTGTGGTTTAGGTACATCTAAACTCTCAAGAGACTGTGAGGATTCAGGAGTAGATTTTTCTTTGGATTCAGTCACCTTTACAAGATCAACACTAGGATCATCTACCCATCCTGAGTAACAACCCCATCTTCCTCACTACCAGCACCATCAATGAAAACATTTATAGACTCCATCACCACACGAGTACGAGAATTGAAAAACCTACACAGCTCCTTCATGAATATCTTCTAGTGATTTTAGTTCCCTATCATCTTCAAGGATCATGTGATCGACAGTTTGGCTCTTATTTTTATTTTTGACCGATGTATGAAAAAATTTGGTATGACCGTCACCTTCTTTAAGCCATTTAATACGTGATTTCTACCTCCATAAAGTTTCCTCTCTTTCGAGCCAAACTGCATATTGATTTCGGCATTGCAAAAGCTAGTTTTCAGTCTCCAGGGAGAAATAGTTCATCAATGATTGTTCCAGATGAATCAGACTGTTTTCGGAGGTTTCTATCTCCTGTTGCACCCTTCAAAACACCTCGCCATTCCAAGTTTTAAGTGTTGTTTTCATATTCCTCAGTTTAAGTCCAAAACGCACCATTGGCGAGCCCGACATATTTATTTCCCAAATTCGTTTCACCAAAGGCAGAAATTCTTTATGAGAACACCACATGCATAAGAACCAGAAAGGTCTGGAACCTGTCAACCTAAAGTGATTCCTACAATGTAAAACCATTGGACAATGATCCGAAGATGTGCGGTCTAAGTAAGATAATGCAGTTGATGGAAAGTGGATCTTAAAATTTTGATTAACCAAAATACAGTCTAATCGAGCCCATATACGCCATGTGCCCTGACAGCCATTATGCCAGGATAATTTTAGACCTTCAAAAAGGGATATCCATCAAACCCGAGTCATGAATAAAGTCGTTAAATTCCCGAATGGCCATAGAAGATGTGGACAGACCTCCTAATTTCTTATTGTTGGACCATGTTATGTTGAAGTCACCTCCTACTAACCATCCAGCGTCACCAAAATCGAAGCTTTTCAACTGATCCCATAACTCCCATCTCTGTCTCTAACAACAATTGGCATATACAAAAGAAAGAAAAAAACCCGAGTACAGCCCACCGAAACGCAACCAGATATCTCTTGGTCCGATACACTACTCAATGAAATAGGCAACTCATTGTTCCAGAGCATCTAAATTTTTCCTCATACTCTGACGTTAGATGCGTAATGTGAGAATCGTAAATGACGCGCCCAACTGACAATTTTATCAATAGAAACAAATGGTTCAATTATAACTAACAAAGATGAATTATATTGTTTTTTCAGCCCCGTTAACCTACTTTTAGAGGAGACCACACCCCTTGCGTTTCATACAATAATATTCATAGTTAATAGGATTTTTTGGACCTTGTGGTGATACTAAGCGTCACCTTTTTCCGACCATTTCCCCTTCCTCGTTTAAATGGAACAGTCATGATATTATCTGTGTCATAATACAACATATCCAATTCAGGTAAATCATTTTCACACTCACCATCGGATGATATGTGAACCTCCGTTGCTGTTATTTCAGTGTGCACTATAGGTGCCGTTGGCGAGGTCTGGGGGAGGGGTTCTCCCCGTAGTACTAGGTCCGTAATATTGTCCATGACATTCATAACAAGTATTTCTTAGACGGCATCAGCATCCCCTCTCACAATAGCCTGCTCCAGATTATCTTCATTAGGTGTCGTATTAACCTCCAAAGCATTACTAGTCTCCCGGTTCCTGTTATATACGGTATCCTCTTCAGTTTCTGTAATGGCCCCTTTAACTGCACAAGTTTTACTCTCTGCTACCTCATTCTCTCCCAGATCATTTAGGTTGGTAGCAATTCTGCCGTTATTGCCTCCAAATAGGGTAAAGGCCGAAGGAATCAAAATGTTCTGCTGCAGAATCCTGTTCCGTTTCTCTACAATTCTGGCGTCCCATTCCGCCAAATTTGTTTCCATAGGCAGACCCGTCGACACACCTATATGCTCTTTTTTTCGCCAGATCTGTTTGGACCGATTATTGTTTGGGATATTAATTTCTCCATTCTCCTTCTTCTTCTTGCAAACCGACTCCAAATGTCCCATAGTATTACAGAAATTGCAGAACGGTTGGAGTTTTTCATAGATGATTTCTTAGTACCAGCTGGACGGGTGAAAAGGAAAGCCCAGCCAGAAAGATTCTACCATGGATTTGGACATGTCAACCTCTACATAAACTCGTGCCCCATCTGTGCGCAATGCGCAAGCTGTAAAATTATCCCTCTTCAGGAATCGACCAAAGGCACCAGTGACAATACATAACATGGATTCATGATAGAAGTGGGGAGGTAATCCAGTGAGAAATATCCACACAGGGATCAACAAAGATTCTTTGTTTTCATCGAATTCTGGAGTCTAGATAACCAATCTGTAAGGTGTTCCATCGATATCAAATGATTCTCTAGCACACGCAATGCTAAAATCTTCTTCTGAGGTAAAACAGATAAAAACATTACGTGGGCTTTGCATGCAACTCACCACATATATTCCTTTAATACCCCACCTCACCTTAATGAAGCTCCGTATCTGATCCAGCGATGGTCGCCACTTCAAAAACTCTAGAACTACAGAAAATCGGAAAGGGCGGCTGCCTGCTCCATTTCAAATTTGGAGAAGTGAAACCATAGGGCTCCTTCATTCTCCTTTGGTTGCCTCATCTCAATCTTCATCTCCGGGATAGGTTGGGGCCGAGCTCGTACCATTAAGGCATAGGTCGCAGTCTCCTTTGCCGCCATGGCAAGCGGCTGAAGAGGAGGCGCCCCCGCCATCCAAAGCCGTGCGACGCTGCTAGGTTAGATTTTTGGAGAGAGCTTTTTTTTTTTTTTATTTCGTAAAATTTATTCAACTGTTTTTATGTGTTGAATAGGTAAAAAATCGATGAATGGAATTGGAATTAAAAGAAAGAGGAAAATCGACGAAAATAGCAAGATCCAAAGTTTGGGGACCAAAGTGTAAATACTCGAAAGTTGTGACGAACCTCGCGATGAAGATTCGAGATCATATATGACCAACTAGATACAATTTCAGATCAAATGAGTGAAATAGAGTTAAAATATTTGCACAAATCAATTTCCAACCGAAGAAGATGTGCTTCGAATTTTTAGCCTCACATTGAGACCCGTTTTTCAGATAGCAAACATTCGAATTTGAAAAATTGTACATCTAGAAGAATTGTAGCTCTTTGAATCAAATTTATAACGCACTTTGAATCTCCTAAATCGATATCGAAAGAAAATTATAACCAAAATACCAAATGTTGTTCAGGGACAAAGCAATTCATAGCGTGCGTGCAAGGCCTATTTTTTTTGAATCCATGATCTATATGACTCAACGGTGCGCGCATGGTGGTTATGCCCGTGCGCCCGCGAAGGCCATTTCCACGGATGAATCAGCAGTTTCCTTTCGTGATTCAAACTCTTTTGGAAACCAAATTGTATGCGATTTTCACCTATTTTTCGACTCTTATAAATATAAAACAAGGGTTACATATAGAGGAACCCTCTCTAGTCTCTCTTCTAATCATCCAAAAACAATACTACACATTGATATATTGCAAGATCGAGAAGGAACTCAAGGAAGAAGCATGAAATCAAATTTATTCTACACAATCCAGGTTTTGAAGCAACACATTGGGAGAGAAAAAAAAAAGCTTGGTGCAAGATTTATTTCTTTATCTACATTCGTTTTCAAAACCCGGTGATGTATTCCACGATAATTTCTGTTTTTTTTTTTTTTACTATGAGTAGCTAAATCTTGTTCTAGGACGAATAATGTAACCGAGTTGGGAACCTTTATTCCTTTGATTTGATATCCTAGTGCTTTTATTTTGTGTTGAGTTTGCTATGTTCTTAATGCATTTAATTATTCAACCGAACACTACTTTAGACTTTATGAATATTGATTTAAGAATTAAAGGCAACTAATAGGTGAAATTGTTCCGCCACAATATCCGTTATTACTTGAATTTCCAATAAATTGTGTTCGCATTTAATTTAATTTCACGTGTTTACATTCATATATTCTCAACAATTCCGTATTTTTGTTTATTTTCATCAAATACAAGTTAGAGATAATAAATTGAGTATAAAGGTATAGTTCTCGTGCGAACGATATCCGAACTCATATGTCCATTTTATTACTTGTTACGATCTGTACACTTGTGGGATATAAAATCGACAACAATATTCCTATAACAAACACAAAAATACAAATTCATGAAAGTGTGAAATAGTTCAAGAGACAGAAAAACACATTGAAAACTTGACATAGTTTGCTAAAAGACAGACCACCTAATTTAGTTATCAACAAATTAACTTTTCTTGTTCTTGAGGTTTTTACTGACTGGATTGCTGCTATAGGACCGAATAAAAATTTCCAACAGATTTGTTGTTTCTCACCTAATAAATTAATCGTTAAAATTGATTTTCTGTATGTACTTATGACTAGTAATGAGACATCATCCAACTGGGAAGTCCACATTTAACCTAAATTATGCTCCCAAGTTTCGTCCCATGATGTAGACTGTATTTTAAACAGTTACAAATACTTTTAATCTATAGATTTATCATTTTGATACAGTATTATAAAATTAAAATAGTTTAGTATTAATACATAATATCCAGTATAATTTGAATTTATTAATTAATTTGGTAAATTATATCAGGGGCCAACAAAAGTTGATTATTACCGATTTTATTCTACTGTATTTATGACAGGATATGCATACATTTTTCAATTTTATTTTTTATTTTTTGTGACTGGAAAATCCCCTTGCTTTCCAAAAACTAAATTATTAGCATAAATAGATATAGTAACGAAAAAAATTATGTTGCTATATATATCCATAAAATAATCCAACATTTTTATATTTTTAATAATAAGAAACTAGAAATAAAAAGATTATAGAAATTTAGAGAATTTGCAAGGGTTTTATAGAGCTAGATATCAATGAAAAATTCTTCAGAGGAACATAATTTATTGCTGATGCTTCTTTTTAATTTTTCTTTTAGCTTGCATATTGTAAATGTGTAGTATCGTATAGGACTAGATGGACAACGGTTAACTCGGGATATGAATGTACCTTGATATCAACAATGAATTTTGCGAAGGAACATAATTTATTGCTATTTTATTTTATTTTTAACTTATTGTAGGTACACATCACTTCATATTTAACTTGGGATATTATGTAATTATTAATGTATTAGAAAGATAAATAACTTGCCTTCAAATTCTCATAAATTTATAGCATCAGTTATCATTCCAAATTCTAAGAAAGATATAAATGTAACACTTAAAAATTAAGAGAAAGAGATCAAAGTAACTATGTGGTTAGTTAATATCTTAAAAACACGAAAAGAGATGATTAAATCAAAATATTTTTATCTATAGTTCGAATTTTCTCATACTTAGTAAAACAATCTCAACTAAAAATTTAAATTGTCAGATGGGGGCCAATTTTCATAATACATATCGTATAGTTATCATTTATCAACAAACTAATCATAATAACTTAAAAAACTAAGTCAATGTTGAAAAATACAACATCGTAAAGAAGACTTGTGAAGCAAGTGTAAATTAAAATTGTGCAGTTTGATTGATAGGCCAGTGGGTGCACTAATTGCTGTAGAACTAAGTTTCCCTCTAAATCTAATCAAGAACCACTGATAAGTATAGTTTCTACGTTTATTTGGGGACCTAAATGAAGATATATATATATATATATATATATATATATATATATATATATATATATATTTGTTTTTTGGATGGATTAATGCCTAATTTATTATTTATTGCTGTTAAGAAATGAATGTCCAATCAATGCCTTGAATCAATGTTGAAGCAACCACAAATTTTAACAAAATTCCAACAAACTCAAGTTTTGGGTGAAATGGAGATTTTCAATTATATGAAGAATGATATTGGAATGGACTACTTGAACAATTCTCAAGTTAATCCCCAAGAAAGAATTCGAGCTATGGTTTATACTCAAGGAAGAACAAACCTGTTACTTTGTAGAATCTTTCCTAGCTCTCTCCCTTTTTTCTCTCAATTTTTCTCTCCAATTTTCGGACAGTGAGAATGGGGGGAAAACCGGGCACATACAGGTGCCGGGGTGCGGGGCGCCGGCTGAGTGGCGCCGCGGCACCGGTTCTTCAGTCGGGGGTGCTGCGGCGCCATAGATTGGGCGTCGCGGCACCCCCCCCCCCTTTTTTTTTTTTTTTCCCACAATTTCTTTTATTATGAAAAATTTATGTTTGGACGAAGAACAAAATCTAGAGTTCGGGAACTAAAGTGCAAATATTTAAAACTTGTGACGGACTTAAAATCGATAATTGAAAATTGCTAAGATCAATTTGATGTAATAAGAAATAAAAAGGGAACGAAATATAATCGAAAGATCTTTACAAATCAATTTCCAACCGTAAAAGACATTCTAGATTTTCAACTAGAGTTTGAGACCCATTTTTGGAATAAAAAATGTTCGAATTGGAAATATTATATTTATAAAATAATTATATCCATTTGATTTATCTTTCCAACGCACTTTGAATTACCTCAATCGGATATCGAGAATGAAAGTTGTGTCTAAAACACTGAACAGTGTGCAGAGACAAAATTATGCGCACGTGAATACAACTTTCCTTATTTGATTTAAACTCTTTTAGAAGACAATATGGACGTGAATCTTAACATAATTTCATCATATAAAATACAAGACGTTGAGAGCCATTGGAGGATTTCTCTCATCTTTCAAATCAGATCCATACCATAAAATCATTCAAGGACAAAGGGCAAATTCAATATGAGCTGGAGAGGAGAACAAAGCTTGTTCAGTACAGATTCTCAAAATCAATTCTCATTTTCAACCACACATTTTTCAATAAAATAATATTTTTCATCACATCAATAACTTCTCCTTCTTTTTCAACCACACATTTCTCATCATATCACTATTTAAAAATCAATTTTTTTTTCCACAAAAATCACTCCCAAACACCCTAATAGCAAGATATTGAATTAAGAAACATCGAGAACTTGAAAAATCAAATATGGGATTGATCATCAAGAACAAGCATTGGACTGTAACATCTCTATGAAGGACGAATTGTGAATTGAGTACCAAAGCGAACAAGGGCAGAAAGTGGAGGATTTGAGATGCAATCTATGAAGGGCAAAATTGAAATGAAAGTCAAAATTTGAGGATCAAAATGTACTAGATCAAAGTTGAGGGACCCAACGTGCAATTATCTTAGGGACTTAGTTGCAAAATGATCAAAATCCATTTTTTCCAGTGTTCTAAAATGCGCTGAAATGCGCCGCCTAGGCGCGACTCGCGATGAAAACCCGTCGAATTGGTGATATGCTGTGAAAATGCGTTTTTATTCTAAAATGCGCCGCCTAGGCGTGAGAAGGCGCGATGCCGCATTTTAGAACACTTTTTTTTTTCTTTTTTAGTAGTAAATGTGTATGTATATTTTTATATAAAAAAAATTATTTTTTTTAATATAAAAATCTATTTATTAAACTTAAAATAATATTAAAAGTACGAAACGCATTATGACGTCTAGTCTCCGCATTGACACGTTTAAACTTGTGATTCTTGATTCTCGACATCGACGCATCGCAACGCATTACGCCTTTTAGAACACTGATTTTTTCCCTTGCTGGACAGAGGCTTGGCGCCACGGTGCTGCTTGTAAAGGTTAGGACCTGTTTTGCTACATTTCCAAACTTTGGAGAACAAGGATGCAATTTTCCTAGGTTTAATATAAAACCAAAGTTTTTCCTCTGCTGGACGAGTCTTCTTTTCTGTTGGGTTTCATTCTGTTTCTCTTCTTTTCTTTTTCATTTTTCTTTCTTTCTTTATTCTCTTCTTCTTTTTTTTTGTTTTTTCTTCTATATTTTAGGGAGAAAATCATAGAGCACAAGGAGGTACAAAAAGATTTGGCAAGGATTTTGAAAAAATCAAGTTCAAACTTCAAAATAGGATTTTATCTATAACTTTAATTTTTTTTTTAATTATTTTGTCAAACTTGTAATGTATTGGATGAATATTCTCCTTTGTTATCATATATATAAAATGAGATAAGTTTATTGTGTTGGGATTTGTGGTGTTAGTTTAACCTAACTTTTAATTAATTTTAATATTTGCTCTTTAATGTTAAGTTATTTATTTTAATGTATTTTTGCTATTGTAATTATTGCATTTTCATTTATGTGGCCAATGAATGAATGTGTTTCGTGATTTATACATCGTTCGAGAGAAGATTGTGCATTTTAGACCAAATAATAGAAACTCTAGATTTGTGTAGGGGATAGAGATATACCCCTAACCTAGGTGACACATTGAGCTATTTTCACAAATATTGAATGCGATTGTTTAATTTTAATCGACATAGAGATATAGTAGGTTAAATCAATCAATTAAGGTTAATTTAGCTCGATACAGGTAATTAACTAAATTAAAAAATCGGGTATAACATCGTAAATTAGTAATTTGTAATTGGCTTGTAGAAAAATTAATTAGACGACGATTAAGCGAAACCATGAATCTCAATCACGTTTCCCTCCAAAATTTTCAAGTGCTTTAATTTTCTTATTTTGTAGATTTTTAGTTAATTTTTTTTTTAAATTATAATTTTATTGTGTGTGTTTGTTTTTATTGTTAGAATTAAGTTGATTAAAGTTGTGTATTCAAAAGTAGACATTCGTCAAGGGATCGAAAATCTGGATACTAAAAGTCTACTTTATTTTTATGTCCTTAGTCTTGGATAGTGATGTCAATTTGGTTAGCCAGCTCGGACCTCCCGTTGCTCGACATGGAAAAAACCCGAGCCGACCCACTCGAGACTTGGTAGAATCGAGGAGCCCCATTTTGGGACGTTAGACCAAGCCTAAGCTAGCCCGTGAGCCACACGGGCCAGCTCGTAGAAGGAAGGGGGGGGGGGGGAAGGGGGGACGGCGACAACACACTGCCTTAAAAACATTAAAAGGTAGTCAACTATGCTAAAAAAAATAATTCGAGCCTTTCCTGGCTCAACTCGGAAAGGACCGGGACGAAAGCTTTGATCGTGTCTTGATTTTTTGGTTAAGAAAAGCTAGGCTTGACTCAGATCCAAAAAAAACCTCGCACCATTTTACTCGAACCAACCCCGAACCCAAACTTCGAGTTTTGGCTCGTTGTAATCCCTAATCATGGGAGTTGCCTAACCTTGCGGCTCATTGATCCGTATCTGGCAATTTCATAATGTGGCACCGGCAACTTGACATGTGTACGCCCACTTGTTCATGTTGGAGAATAATTTGCTTAAGGATTTATTAAACAAAAATATATGTTTGATTTGAAACTTGTAGTTCTCCTGTCAATTATTTATCCCTTTTGTCCACCATACTTAACGACTTAATAGCTACTTATAAGCTATTTTCAGCCACAAACCTAATTATCAACTTCAATCCACATTCTCTCTTGCTTTCTTTGGGCACCATATTTTTTTTTCTTTTGAAAATTTCATTTTTTCAAAACTCATTTTTAACCATACATTTGTTATTCATAAAATACTATTACACGTAAATTAATTTTTTTTCTTATTGTTTAATCACACGTGCTTTAAAAAAATTCACTATTTCAAAATACATTTTCCTCAAAAATCTCATTTTAATGGAGCCCAAACAAGAGCATGATGTCTCTTTTTTCAATTTGAAGTATGAAATTTAGAGATGTTAAAGAATCAAGCTAAAATTTAAATACTTGCACTCAAGTTTGATTAAATAAACGAGTTAATCATTTCATAGAACGCGAGTTAACTTTTTCCTTAATAAAAGAGTGTGAATTGATAATGATAAATAAGAAAAAATCGATGTCCTCTAACTACCATTTAATGCACATGAAACAATTTTCAATTATGCTAACAACTATTGAAACACAATATCACTGTTATGTTAATGTCGTCGTAAACTTTGTTCAACGTTAGTTTAATAGTTAAAGGTAAAATCATGTGATTTGTATGTAAAAACAATAATTAATATATGTAGGAGGATTTATGTTATTTCCTCTAATGATTCTTAAAAAGGTACCTAATTTTAACGTTCAAGATAACATTAAAGTCCAAAAATTGAACAATTCTATCCATGTAAATGCCCAAACGAGTAGTCGAATATCGAAATTGTATTCTTAAAAAAGTCACCTGTACATGTTAATTAGTAAAAGTTCACATCTATTGAATATTAAATCTACTTTGAACATATAGGAACTCTGATTATTTCACATAAGTATAATAAGATAGACATTTTAAAATATAATTTCACTACTCAATACTGAATGCATTAAAATTCTTACCTTCCCTTTTCTTTGATTACTAAAAAATATGCGATTGTTCGTGTTTCTTAGATTACCTCACATGCTATCCAAAAAAAAAATATATATATATATTTGTTTTAAAGTAGAGTTTTTAATTAAGGTTAGCCAAACAAATTATAAATGAACGTGTAAAATAGTTCTAAAGCAAGAAGAAAGTGTTTGACGTAGTTTTCTCATAGACAGCCCACCTAATTCGGTTATCAACAAATTAAATCTAACTGAATTGCTACGTAAGACCCAAAATAAAAGAAATTGTGCCCAATAATTTATGACATCTTTTCACCTAATTCATTAATTATCTTATCGGACCTAATCATACATGCCATACAAGTGTCAAATGTAGACTGAGTTTTGTCTTCTTACAAACATTATATTGGGAGATTTGTCCTTGGGATATTATTATTAAGCTCTTGTTTGGGTTCTATTAATCCTAAAATACATTTTTTTTTCTTGGATCTTTAATCATAAATTCTCTAATAAAATAATTCCGAAAATATTAAGATGATAATCATGTTTTACATGTTCATTTTGTGATTCCAATAGAGATTTTCATGTTTGCTTAATGTTTTTGCCACTGAAATTAGGCGTGAACACGTTTCAGTTGGATAGTTTGAGACAAATTTTCAAATTAAACCATTTAAAGTGGTTTGGAATTTTTTTCAATTCAAATAAACCACTTTGATTTCTAAATCAAACTAATCCAAATCATTTCCAGTTTGGTTCGATTTAAAATCACGGTTTAATAAAGAAAAATTTAATATATATCAAATAAGTTAAATCATAAATATTAGTCTAAAAATTCACGTTAAAACATAAATGCATCATTAAAAAAATACAAATCAAAGTTATATAATTAAAATCGTTATAATGTAACAACATGATATAAATATTTTAAACTCCTAATTGATATTAATGGTGTTCATCTTCAATTGTAATACATGATTCATTCTTTTCATAAATATAAAAATATAGTACATGAATTCATTGATTGTAGTTAAATGATATAAAATAACTAATAAAAAAAAATGAATAAAAAATTCGAATACAATAATACCTAGCTATTCTGACTTTTTGTAAATCATCCAATACTTCTACTCCATCCAAATATTGACGAATTATTTTAACGGAGCCTGACAATTATTATAATAAAAGAACATAACTACCAAAAAAAACATAAAAAATTACCCAAAAAAATAAAAAAAAAAATTGGATAATCTAACCTTAATTTAGGAAAATTTGAGATAATTATTTATAGAAAAAGAAAGAAATTTGGAAGTTTGAATTAAAATTTAGATTGAATTGTCTTCTCAATTGTAATAGAGGGTCGATGAATATGGTTTAGCAGGATCTATTCAACACTTTACCCAATTTGAGGGTTTTACGTTCATAATTGTGATGACAGATGAGTATTTGGATATTATTTAATTAATTAATTGAGAAGTATTATTGTCGAATTGAGTTTAATTGAATTGTGTCTAATATGTATGTATCTTTTTAATTGAAATGTGTTAGATTTTAATTGGGTTAAATAAAATTTAGACTAATTTATTTTCAGATTATTATTATTATGATTATTATTAGTAATTATTATTATTATTATTATTATTATTATTATTATTATTATTTTTGTAAACGTTTGCAAAGATTGAAACCTAAATCCAACCATTTCGAAGTAGTTTGGTTTAGTTTAAAATCAAAATGTTGACGGTCCACGTGGAATCAAACCAACGATTTTAGAAAAAATGATTTCAATTCAATTTTGCGATTTGACGGTTTCGTTGTTCAGCCCTAGCTGAAATAGTCTAAATCCAATAGGTTAATATGATATTTTTGGATTAACAATTTTATTTAGAAAAATAATAAAATAACTTAGCATATTTAAAAAAAAAAAAAATTAGGGAGATTCGGTTCTCATTCAATTCTTCAGTTCTTGATCTAGAACCGAAAACTGAACCGAATTATCGGTTCTCGATTCAGATACCCATTCGAGTATTTAACTTAACAAGAGCTGCTCAGTTCGATTTGGTTCAGTTTGATTCGAGAGTTTTGTTGAGCCCTAATTTCATTACTCAATACTGAATGCATTAAAACTTTTACCTTTCCTCGTCTTTGATTACTAACAAATATGCGGTTGTTCGAATTCTAAGGAAGAGAATCTAGGGGTAGTTCAACGGAAACGCACTCAAACCCTGGCCAATTTGAGCATATCCCTTGATTTACCCTCACACCATAGCCTAGGGACGAGTAGGTGTGAGCGCGAGTAATGTGCGTGTAATCCAAAAAAAATAAAAAAAAATATGTGGTTGTTTGTGTTTACTAGATTGTTTAACATGCTGTAAAAAAAAAAAAAATGGTTTTAAAGTACAGTTTTTAAGGTTAACCAAACAAATTATAAATGAACGTGTAAAATAGTTCTATAGCAAGACGAAAATGTTTGACGTAGTTTTCTCATAGACAGCCCACCTAATTCAGTTATCAACAAATTAAATCTAACTGAATTGCTACGTAAGACCAAAATAAAAGAAATTGTGCCGAATAATTTATGACATCTTTTCACCTAATTCATTAATTATCTTATCGGACTAATCATACATGCCATACAAGTGTCAAATGTAGACTGAGTTTTGTCTTCTTACAAACATTATATTGGGAAATTTGTCTTTGTGAAATTATTATTAAGCTCTTGTTTGGGTTCTATTAATCCTAAAATACATTTTTTTTTTTTCAATTTGCTTTAATTTTCTTTTGCCCTTTTCCTTTTGGAGACATTTATTGACGATTTATCGAAAAATCTTTATATAAATATTACAAATTAAAAAGTGAATTGCTAGCTCCCACGAGTCATGGGGATCATTTTTTGTCTATTAGTTGAAGGCAATTTTGTTTGTAAAACGTTTGACAACCTAGTAGCAAACCTAACTCAAAGATCTATATGTTCAAAATAGAGAAGAGTCTACTTTACATTAATGACTAAAGTAATGATAGTCATGATACTTGTTTGTATTTTTAGGTAGCGTTTTAAAAGCCTTGTTTAGGTTTGGAGCTCGAAAAAAATGCTCCACCTTTCGTCTAGACGAAAAAATAGACAATCAACTCTGCATTGACTACCTAAGGCGCATTCTTTTTTCTTGGCAAATGGTATTTTCTTATTTTGAAGTTCAGTTGAATAAAATATTTAATCATTGTTCAAACTTAATAAGGAAATAAGTCCAACAAAAGATTCACCCTAATCCAAACGAGCTTAGGCTATCTCCAATGGTTGCACCATTATACCAAAAATACCAAATCTTGGTGCAAATGGTCTTCAATGGAACATCAAACTTTGCACCATTTTGCAAAGTTAAATTTGCTATTTTTTCCATTTATGAAAACAATTGATGAAGGGTATTTATGTCATTTGTGTTATATATTTTTTTAATACAATAATTTATATTATTTTAATTATAATTATAATTATTACTATTATTTAAAATAAATTTTGGTGCAAAATGGTGCAAAGTCAAGTTTGCTTTTTTTTTTTTTCCATTTATGAAAACAATTGATGAAGGGTATTTATATTATTTGTATTATATATTTTTTAATACAATAATTTATATTATTTTTATTTTAATTATAATTATTTTTATTATTTAAAATAAATTTTAAATGTAAAAATAATAATTAATTAAAATAAGAATACAAAATTTTTTAAAATATAACAAACACGATTATTTAAAGTTAACACGAAATATATTACCACAACCATATACTTATATTAATCTAGTTATATTTAAAGAAAACGATATATAAAAACAAGTGCATTGTTTATTTAAAGAAACGATAAGAATTTCGAGAATAAAATTGCAATGATATTTCGATTTCGTAATATCATAATATCGAAATTCGTATTTTTACTAATTGTACTATATTTTTTAATATTTTTTAATGAAATTAATACTTTCGTTAATTTAACGTAATTATTTATTTAATAATTTATGTATTAAAGAGAGAGTGACTTGATAGACTATTCTTGAATTGTATAAAGGAAACTAATGGGGACAAAATTGTAAATAACCCTTTTTAAAGCGAAGAAAAGATGAATTTTGAACAATTTTCTTTAATTATGAAAGAGAAATTTGATTTTATACATCTTTTTGTGTAAAGTTAGTGGCAATACGAGAGCAACATTTGGCAAGACATTGGCCATACATCATATAGAGCTAAAAAAGCAACTTTTTTTTCACAAGAATTGTAAGTCAATATCCCACTTCAAAAGTATCTTTGTCACTCTTTTTCTTTTAGGTGGAAATGTAAAGCATTTTACCCAGAAGTCAGATCCTAATGCATTCAAGGTCCCCACGAATGGAGATTAAGCCCAATTTCACAAAATCGTGTTACAAACACAACTTTTATTAAGTAGGTGCTTAGTCCACGATATGAAGATGACTGTACAGTATAATAAAATAAGATTTTAATTAACTTTTTTTCTTCTATATTGTAATCACAAATAAGTGGACATCAATCTGCAAAATGAAAACGAGTTAATCATTTCATAGAACGTGAGTTAACTTTTTCCTTAATAAAATAGTTTGTAAATTGATAATGATACATAAGAAAAAATCGATAACCTTTAACTACTCAATAAAGTTAAAAGAATCAAATTAATCCCAACAATTCTATTAGCATACCATTTAACGTACACGAAACAATTTTTAATTATGCTAACAACTTTTGAAACACAATATCATTGTTATGTTAATGTCGTCGTAAACTTTGTTCAACGTTAGTTTAATAGTTAAAGGTAAAATCATGTGATTTGTGTGTGAAAACAATAATTAATATATGTAGGAGGATTTAAGTTATTTCCTCTAATGATTCTTAAAAAGGAACCTAATTTTAACGTTCAATATAACATTAAAGTCCAAAAGTAACAATTCTATCCATGTAAATGCTCAAACGAGTAATCAAATATTGAAATTGTATTCTTAAAAGAGTCACCTGGACATGTTAAAGAGTAAAAGCTCAAATCTGTTGAATATGAAATCTATATTGAACATATAAGGACTTTGATTATTCTTCATAAGTATAACAAGATTGACATTTTAAAATAGATTTTCACTACTACTCAATACTGAATGCATTAAAACGCTTACCTTCCCTTTTCTTTGATTATTAACAAATACGCGATTGTTCGTGTTTCTTAGATTATCTAACATGCTATCAAAAAATATAATAATAATAATAATTGTTAAAGTAGAGTTTTTAATTAAGGTTAACCAAACAAATTATAAATGAACGTGTAAAATAGTTCTAAAGCAAGAAAATGTTTTGACGTAGTTTTCTCATAGACAGCCCACCTAATTCAGTTATCAACAAATTAAATCTAGCTGAATTGCTACGTAAGACCAGATAAACGGATAATTTATTACATTTTTTTCACCTAATTAACTAACTAAAAATTAAACAAGACTCTCTCTATCTAAATATCTTATCGGACCTAACCATACTTGCCATAGAAGTGTCAAATGTAGACTGTGTTTTGACTTCTTACAAACATTACATATTGGGAGGTTTGTCCTTGTGATATTATTATTAAGCTCCTGTTTGAATTAAAATTTAGATTGAATTGTCTGTTCAATTGTAATGGAAGGTCGATAAATATGGTTTAGCAGCATCTATTCAACATTTTACCCAATTTGAGGGTTTTACGTTCATAGTTATGATGACAGATGAGTATTTGGATATAATTTAATTAATTAATTGAGATGTATTATTGTCGAATTGAGTTTAATTGAATTATGTCTAATATGTATATATCTTTTTAATTGAAATGTGTTAAATTATAATTGGGTTAAATAAAATTTAGACTAATTTATTTTCAAATTATTATTATTATTATTATTTTTGTAAACATTTGCAAAGATTGAAACCTAAATCCAACCATTTTGAAGTAGTTTGGTTTAGTTTAAAATCAAAACGTTGACAGTCCACATGGAACCAAACCAACGGTTTCAGAAATAAATGATTTCAATTCAATTTTGCGATTTGACGATTTTGTTGTTCAGTCCTAGCTGAAATAGTCTAAATCCAATAGGTTAATATGATATTTTTGGATTAACAATTTTATTTAGAAAAATAATTAAATAACTTGGTTTATTTAAAATAAAAAAATTAGGGAGATTCGGTTCTCATTCGATTCTTGATCTAGAACCGAAAATCAAACTGAACTGTTGGTTCTCGATTCAGATACCCGTTCGGGTATTTAACTTAACAAGAACTGCTCCATTCGATTTGGTTCAGTTCGATTCGAGAGTTTTGCTGAGCCCTAATTTCATTACTTAATACTGAATGCATTAAAACTTTTACCTTCTCTCCTCTTTGATTACTAACAAATATGCGGTTGTTCGAATCCTAAGGAGGAGAATTTGGGGGTGGTTAAGTGGAAACGTACTCAGACTCTGATCAATTTGAGCATATCTCTCGATTTACCCTCACACCAAAACATAAAGACGGGCAGATGTGGACACGAGTAATGTGCGTGTAATCCAAATATATATATATATATATATATATATATATATATATATATATATATATATATATATGCGGTTGTTCGTGTTTCTTAGATTGTTTCACATGCTGTTAAAAAAAAAAAAATTTTGTTTTAAAGTACAGTTTTTAAGGTTAACCAAACAAATTATAAATGAACGTGTAAAATAGTTCTAAAGCAAGAAGATAATGTTTGACGTAGTTTTCTCATAGACAGCCCACCTAATTCAGTTATCAACAAATTAAATCTAACTGAATTACTACGTAAGACCCACAAAAAAAAAAAAATAAATAAATAAAATAATTTATTACATTTTTTCACCTAATTAACTAACTAAAAATTAAACAACACTCTCTCTATCTAAATATCTTATCGGACCTAATCATACTTGCCATACAAGTGTCAAATGTAGACTGAATTTTGACTTCTTACAAATATTACATATTGATATTGGGAGGTTTGTCCTTGTGATATTATTATTGAAAAATGCTGAAAGTACATAATGAAATAATCAAAATAGGAATAAAAATTTGAATTCTCACTCACATAGTGTGGGTCCCATGTGTGAAATATTGAAAAAAAAAAATTTCACCCGCCAACTGCTGTATTATTCTGTAGGTACAATGATTTGAATTCATGTACCTTTAGCACGATTGATTATTATTAAACTCGTGTCTGGGTTCAATTAATCTTATAATACATTTTTTTCTCTCTTATATTCAATCATAGAGTTTCTAATAAAATAATATTACAACTAAACCTAAAAATCTTCATTATTTTTAACCACATATTCTCCAATAAAAATACCATTCCAAAACTCTTTATTTCTTTTTATTTTACCCAAAATGGCGCTGAAACAAGGGCTAAGTAATTCCATTCGTGCTTGAAAATGCAAAAAAACTATAGTGTGCTAATATATGTGTTAAATTATTAAATAATCTCATCTAAAATTTTAAATTCTTTAAAATGGACAGATATTTCAATTCAAACTAATCTTACTTAAAAATTGATTGATATTTCAATTCAAACTGATCTTAAAAATGTCATCATATAAATATGTTGAGTTCATTTCTTATTCAATCCTGAAACAGACGTTTGGCTGCACTTATTTAATCCACTTAATTCATAAAAAAATGATTATTTGAAGGCCATATTCACTACAAAAAAATCTTGATTATCAGTAAGATAATAATTTTCTTCAAATCCAACAGTTTTACATAATTGTTATCATTTCAAAATAATAAAAAACAGATTATAACAAGTAGGGTTATTATGTGATCATGACTTAGTATTCGGAAATCATATTCAAGTAAGCATGGAGACGGCAAATTCAAATTTTTTTTTTTTTATTTTTTTAATTTTTTTTTTTAAGTATGATTATCTTTTAGAAACTAACTTAAACTATTTCAACTAAAAGTTAAATTTTTTTTTTTTGAAAATGATACATCTTATAAATTTATAACGAATAAGTAATTATTATCATAGACGTAGGAAAAATTTTCATAAAGATATATGGAGTATCTAATTGGAATTAAGCGTATAGTTATTAATGAAAGCTTGAAAAACCGAGTCAAAGTTGAAAAATCCCACATCAGAAAGAAGACTTGCAAAGCAAGTGTAAATCAAGATTGCCCAGTACTTGATAGGCCAGTGGGTGCACCAACTCGTTTAAGGTTGAACTAAGTTTACCACTAAACCTAATAAAGAACCATCATCTCTCTCTCCCCTCTCTTTCTCTCTCTATAAATCTCTTGTATATAAGGGTTTCCTCTCTGGCTTATTCTTCCACAGACAAGCATAAATTTCCATTTACATCACATTCTAAAGAGAAATGGAGTCCTTCAGAAATATTGCCAATTCCTTGTGCACTTTCTTGTTTTTAGGCATATTCTTGCACTTTGCAAGCTCAATGCCAAGAACGAATGCAAAAACTCATTACCATGATTTTGTCGTATGTTTTTATCTCACTTTTCCATATTTTATCTTTGTCCATGTTTGCTCTGAATTACTTTGACAGTAATAAATGTTAGCATTGAATCCATTGATATATACACCATATATGGAACTGCAGGTTCAAGCAACACCAGTGAAGAGGCTGTGCAATACCCACAACACTATTACGGTGAATGGAATGTATCCGGGACCAACGTTGGAAGTGAACAATGGTGATACTCTAGTTGTCAAAGTCACCAACAAAGCTCAATACAATGTCACTATTCACTGGTAAATTTATATTATTCATTAATAAAGTATGTCACCCAGAATGATTTATATAAACACAAGAAGAATGTTCATTCTTTAAAAGTTTAAACTTTACAATAACACAGACAGTTAATATACTATCAGGAGCGTGAAAAAGGTTTTACAAAAAATTGCTTATGCAAGACATCATATTTCTTTTTTCAACAATTTAAGGTTGGTAGAACAACAAATACTAATCCATTGTGCATTTTTGTTTGACCAATATATATAGGCATGGGGTGCGACAAATGAGAACTTCATGGGCTGATGGACCAGAATTTGTGACTCAATGTCCAATTAGACCAGGACAAACTTACACTTACAGATTTACAATTCAAGGACAAGAAGGCACACTTTGGTGGCATGCCCATAGCTCTTGGCTTAGAGCCACTGTCTATGGAGCCTTGATAATTCGGCCACGACCGGGAGATTCCTATCCCTTCCCCAAGCCGAAGCGCGAAACCCCTATTCTTCTTGGTATGTTAAATATCTTATTACTTGAGGTTGGTATATATATATAAATTATGCTACTTGTACATAATTTTTTTACCTAAAGGGTTACCAAATTGATAAGTGGCGGCCCCCTATTGGACGGGGGGCGCCACTTGTCAGTTCAGTCAAAAATGAGGTAAAAAATTTGGTATAAATAGAATTTTCCATATATATATATATGTATATTTATCACTTTTGAAATTTGGGTTGACACTGGTTGGGATGGCTATTAGGTGAGTGGTGGGATGCAAACCCCATTGATGTCGTAAGGCAAGCTACAATAACAGGAGCTGTTCCAAATGTTTCCAATGCTTACACTATCAATGGTCAACCTGGTGATCTTTACAACTGCTCCGAAAAAGGTTTGTTTGTACATTTATTCTTCTATTACAAATCCTAAAAATAAATATCTTATCTTCCTAATTAGTCACTTTTGGACTAAAGACAATCACAAATTGACTAGAATGTCTTACACTATATTCTGATGTAGATACAATCATAGTTCCGGTGAATTCTGGTGAAACAAATCTCCTCCCGAATCATTAACTCTGCACTCAATCAGCAACTCTTTTTTAAAATAGCAAACCACAAGCTCACGGTTGTTGGTGCTGATGCTTCTTATCTCAAACCCTTCACCACCTCAGTTCTCATGCTCGGACCTGGGCAGACGACCGATGTCCTGATCACTGCTGATCAGCCACCAGCCAAGTACTACATTGCAGCACGTGCCTACGCTAGTGCTCAAGGTGCACCATTCGATAATACCACCACCACAGCCATTCTTGAATATGAGACTGCCCCTTGCCTAGCTAAATGTACCTCGACCAAGCCAGTTATGCCTTCTCTACCTGCATTTAATGACACTGCCACGGCAACTACCTTCACAAAAAGCTTGAGAAGCCCAAGAAAAGTTGATGTACCCACAGAAATTGATGAGAATCTCTTCATTACAGTTGGTTTAGGACTCAACAATTGCCCCCGTGGTGCCAGTCGTAGAAATTGTCAAGGTCCAAACGGGACTCGATTCACTGCCGGCATGAACAATGTCTCATTTGTGCTTCCATCCAACTTTTCCCTGCTGCAGGCACATCAACAACGTATACCTGGAGTATTCACAACAGATTTTCCACCAAGTCCACCTCGAAAATTTGATTATACTGGTAATGTAAGCCGGTCGCTATGGCAACCTGCTCGGGGAACTAAGGTTTACAAATTAAAATATGGATCAAGAGTACAAATAGTGTTGCAGGGAACAAGTATCTTCACAGCTGAGAACCATCCAATTCACCTTCATGGATATGACTTCTATATCCTTGCAGAAGGATTTGGAAATTTCAATCCAAATAGAGATACAGGGAAATTCAATCTCATTGATCCACCACTAAGAAATACAGCTAGTGTACCTGTTGGTGGATGGGCTGTGATTAGATTTGTCGCGGATAATCCAGGTGAGAACTAACATAAATAATCCTGTGGAAATTCATTTTATAATGTCATTTCTCATATTTGTCAAATTGATGTTTCAAACAGGAGTATGGATGATGCACTGTCACTTGGATGTTCATATTACCTGGGGTTTGGCAATGGCTTTCTTGGTGGAAAAATGGAGTGGGAGAATTGCAAACGCTAGAACCACCTCCAGCGGATCTGCCCCTCTGTTAATAGACCAACAAGAGGATTAAATAGAATTTTTATTTCCCCAAATTGGCAGCAAGCTTTTATATTTTCTTATTGTATTTGTTCAATTTCTTGGTTATACTCCACCGGTTCAGAAAAGATTTTGTAACCATAGCACAATCCGGTGTTAATCTGGACATGTTCTTTTATTGTAGTTGTATTGTTTTCTAAAGCCAATAAAAGAAATTTTTATTTTTCTTTTAGACTTCAAAAATATTTGCATATGATAACTGTTTAAAACTTTCTATGTACATTTTGAGTACCAAAAAGGAAAACAAGGAATTACTGCATCATACATCCACCTTATAAAGAAGTCAGCAGCATTGTTATAAAGAAAATAATGCTACTTGTTCATAGGGAGTTACATGATGATTTATATACGAATGAAGTATAAAAGAAAGTGTGGAAGTTTTTTAATTCCTACCAAACATGGACTAAATGCATTTTCGATAGTGGAGAGTAAATGTGGGCCATACATGTGGCACCGATAAAAGTGTCTAGGAAGACTAAATATGCAATTTTTTGAATTTTCTCTCTTAAATTGTTGTTCTCTTTCTCCTGTTGGTTTCTCTTTTCCAGTTTTGCTCGGTGAAATTAGAGGATTCTTAGTGAATGTGTGTTGTGATCAAATTAGCTTATGCTTTCGAAGTGTCACACTCATAAATATCCAAAATTGATCATTTAGGGGAAAAAAACTACAATCAAGAATTAGAAACATGTAAATCCAACTCAACGCATCCCAAATATCAACATAAAAATTTGTTTCCCTAGGTTTCACTATCAATCAGACTAAATTACCTTTGAGCTCCAGGCTGTGGACGCTCACTGCACTATAGCCTTCTTATTCAAAGTCCATTTACGCCAAGTACAAAACCACAAATTCCTCGGTCTCCACAAACCTCCAAATCCTACCCAAGTATGAAAGATCTCACAAAAGGAAATCACAAAACCATAAACGGGCTACGGTAAAATAACTTTCACCAGTGGGTCTATCACTACTTTAGTGGTACAAAAGGAATCACTCAAGAAATGACTCAGCAACCAATAGGTTGTGGTCCCTAGAGTCCGGCATCGCTAATTAGCTTTTTTTTCAGCAACCTATTGTTGTGGTCACCGTAATCCTTGACAGAAGAAACCCCACTTTTTTCTTTCGCTTATGATTTTGGGCTTAAGCAACCAATTATTGGTCGCAAAAATGGTAGTACAAATTCAATTATGGTAGGCGAAAAGCACCCAATCAATAGTTCCAATCAATTATTGGTCGCAACTATAAGTGTTGATCGCAATAAGGCATAAAAAAAATTGTTCCAATCTTAACATACCAAGAAATTAACAGGCCAAGAGCCCGTTTGTATCCGATTAAAATTTGATTTTAATTAAAATCAAAGTCAAACAATCAATATTAATCACATATTTTATGGATCCCACAACTTTTCAACCACACATTTCAAAAATTTCTATCATAATCTACTAAATATCTAATTTTAATCTCCACCACAAAGGCTCCAAATGTTAGTTGGTGGAGGTATCTTATAGCAATCATTTTTATGTGGTCGCTGAATCCTTGGTCGGGGGATCTCAATTTTTTTATAGTGAGAGAAATGATAAAGTTGTGGACAAATGAACAGTATGAGATGCTGCCCTTTGATTCCAGCATCCTAACCATTACTCTGATCGCTTCATATACGATAAGTTATCCTTTATGTTCATTAGTTAAGAGATAAAGTCGCACTTTGCAATTATGCATTTGTAAGTCAGCATCGACTTTGACACTTAAGTATCACAACTTTGCAATTATGCATGTGTCAATCCTTACAAATACGGAGAATCTCGAGTGCGCATAACTACGTGTTTTGACATACACTAACAACATATGTTGACCTCGTTTTCGGTTAGGGTCACGTGGACAACAGATATCGGAGCCACTCACGTTCACGCAGACTTTGTCCAACACGCTAGGACCCAGTAATGATCCAAGAGAAGGGACGTGGGAGAAGCATATTTCGGACACAAGATTTGTGAAGTTCGAGTCACAGCAAGGGGGGTTGAACAATCGTAGAATAATAACCGATTAACTGTTAATTAACGAAAAACAAAGTATATGTCTAAGTAGAGTTGAGAGTAAATGCTTTATATTGCTTTCCAAGTAGTGTCTAGTAGTCTAAATTTCAGCATTCTTTGATAGTAGTTCCTAGCAATCTATTTATAGTAATATATTTGAGATTAAGGCCGTTAGATTACGTTACACATGACCTCATCTCCTTCCTTAACCAATCACATCTAATCAAATCGTATGACACATTGGCAGGGACATTTAATATTTAAACAAGTTGCAGCCACCCTATGACAAGACAACACGTCTTGAACTCACTATACAGGTCCCATCAGCCAGTCCTTGAAGATCTTTACTTGAGTGCACATCCTCTTGAGGCAGGTCAGCCTTAAGGAGCTTCATTTCACCTCTGTAGGCTTCCTTTAGTGCAACCTGCGTCGGCAGTGAAGCGCCTCAGATATGGAGGGGCCTCGGCACTGGTTGCGATAGCAATGAGGTGCCTCGAAAGTGTACCGTCTCGGTTTGGGCCGTTGTTCATTCTGTCTTGTTGAAGATAATGTGGGCTTCGATAATTTGGGCCTTTGTCCATGATCTGTGAGCTTTTGCGGGGTGGGACCCACGACTCTAGTGGGTTGTCCACGTGGAGCCACGTATGGCGAGGCATAACAACATATATTTTTAAGTAAGACAATTAAAAGAATAACGTGTATGGTGTCAAAGCTGCTAAATGTAGAAATCATTTCTTGGAAAAATGCCCATTAACTCAATACTCTATCGCCTATTAGGCAAATTAACAAAACGGTAGTTTCGTTTTCATTTCGTAGTTCAAAAACTCTAACCCAATTAACCACGAAAGAAGTAGAGATATTCCATGTCTTGCGTGGACCATAAATTTAAACAAGTTCTATTTTAGACCACATATTTTAGTTACATACTTTCCCTTAATTGATTACGGTGTTTCAACACCTTTCAAACAACAAGTTTCTTTTACAAGAGGCTACTCCGTCAATAGTTTGTTAAAACAATACCTAATTAACCTCGACGGAAGTAGAGAATTCCATATATTGCATGGATCATAAATTAAAACAAGTTCAATTGATATTGGACGCTATATTTTTAATATATACTTACCCTAGCCTTAATTAACTATTAAAACCTTTCTAACTGCCAATTTCTTTTACAATGACGTTAGAATTGGGTTATGACCTGAATTCTTGTGAGGAAATTAGGCTCACTACACTAAAAAATGAAGCAATTAGAATAATACACTGAACATAAATTTAAACATCTAATCACCGTAATTTATACGTCCCAAAATTGATCCAAAGCCCAACTGCTTACAAAGAGAAACCCCCAAACGAGGTGTTCAAAAAGTGGAATCAGCCAGATGATTTGGAAAAATGGAGACTGGAGTTGTCTTTGACTATGCTAGGAAAGAAGCTTGCAGCAATACAATATCATAGTGTTTTCAGTGTGGCTGATGGAGGAGTATGGTATGGTTGAATATTGGAGGGGATGCATACAGTTGATATAATGGAATATATGGAGTTTATGGAATTTACAAACAATGGAGACATACTAGTGGATTCACACATCACATGCCAGATGGTTAACTTTTGCAGGTTCATTGTGTGCACATCAAGTGTTCGACATATTGATTAATCCAATTCCATATGTCAATATGATTTCAAAGATTCTTCCAAAGTGATTCCTCAAGAATGTGGTGAAGATGATATATTGTTAAGAATGCAAGAAGAGGCTAAATTTACACAAAACAAGAGCCCATCTTATCAACGTACTATTGTTCATCTTTACTATCTCATATGTCACTAGAGACTCATTGGCAAATCAATTAGCTACCACATTATGTGGAGTTAGTCTATCAAGAGAATCCCTTTACGATATTTTCTTGAAAGCACTCTTAGAAGATGGTAATATCAAGAGTGATATCATAGATTACCTCAAAATAGTGAAAAAGTGTGACCCAACCTGTGCAAGTTATGTTCATTGCTTCTAGAATTTCAAGAGATTCTTAGCATTGCAAGTCCACAGAGTGGCACATAAACTTTGGTTAAATTGTGTAAATGTATTAGCAATTCTTATTCAGAATCAAAATATTTATAATCGTGCTATTGGAATTGTGATTGGAGAAACTTGAGTTACAATTTTACACAGTGTGACAATATGCTGTACAAGGAAGATTCAAGGGGATAGACACCCAAGGATTGGAGATGGGGTTCTATTAGGTACATGGACTAAAATTTGAAGTAGTGTTAAAATTGGAGAAAATGCAAAAATTGGAATTGGATCAGTTGTTTTAAAGGAAATTCCAGCAGGTGCAACAACAATTGGAACTTCTGCCAGAGTAGTTGGATTGAGAAAAACTGACGAGAGCTCTAGCAATTATGAATGAATTTTGGTTGGAAATTGGAGAGAGAATTGGGGATCAGAGGAGAAGAAAAGTGACATGAAATGTCACATTTTTAACATAAAAGTAACTTTTACATTATAACAAAAGTTTGTGCATTCTATTGGGACGACGATTTCAATTATTTTCTCACATTTATATTCATTATCTTGTTCGTGTTTGCGTGCATAGTAAATGAAGATGTTACAGATTTTCGTATTAATTACTCTCAAATTATTTTTGTCCCTTTTTTTTAGTTTTTGTTACTTTTTGAAGTGTTTGTCACTTTTTTAGTTTGTCATTTTTTTTTCCTTTTGTTGGATTGAGATTTAATAACACTTCAAAAATGTAGGTTTAAAAGAAAAAGCCACATTATATTCTTCGCACGAGATAATAACGGACTTAAATGAGAAGTTTAGACACTTTATTCAACTGATTTCAATGTTTTAATTGGTGTTTCGTCACTTTTTTAGTGTTTGGCAAAAAAAAAATTAATTTTTTTCAATTTTTTTTTTAGTATTTGTCACTTTTTTATTTTTGTCATTTTATTGAAATTTCTATCACTTTTTTGGTTGACAAATATCACTTTTTTTTTTATAAAGTGACATTGTATATCACTTTTTAATAAAAAACTAACATTAAGCTTTAAAAAGTGACATTGTGTCACTTTTTAATAGAAGTGATTTTTAATTTTACACAATATTTTTTAACTTCCAAATACTTTTCATATGATTTTTTAAAAGACAATTAATTTTAGGGTTATTTTTGTAAGTTACCCAATTCTTGCTTGGTATTTGATTGAAAATACTGTTCTAGGAATATTAAGGGTGTGTTTGATAGAAAGATAGAAAATGAACGGCAAATAAAATGTTTGGCAGGGAAGTGATTTGCCTAGAATTTATTTTAGAGGGAATTGTAATTAATGGTGTTTGATTGATATAATTTTTCACCTAATCCGTTTGACTTTGTTTTTCATGCATATGGTTACTTTTTGGGATAATTTTTTTACAATTTGTATTAAAATTTATTTGGATTTCCAAAAAGTAAAAAAAAAATTATTTTCATAAAATTTTTATGTTCGTTTGACTTCGTTTTTCATGCAAATTGTCAATTAAATGGATAAAAAATTTTACCATTGAATTTAGAATATGTTTTCATTACCAAAAAGTTAAAAAAAATAAAAAAAAAAAACACCCAACAAGGTGGAAAATAATTTCTCACTAAAATCATAAGAAAATATTTTCTTACTTTTGTGCTTCAAGGGATTATACATTAGAAATTGGTGGCAAACATTTTTCAGGGCAAATTTGGCAAATCAAACAGCCAAAAGTAGGAACTAGAAAAATATTTTCCTAGTTCCAGGGCAAATTCGACGTATCAAACGCGCCCTAAGAGTTGATGGTAGACTTGGAAATGTCTTGAAGGAGTCCAAGGTGAATTTGACTCTTATTTCATTTCAAATTCTTCATTATTGATTTTACCCATTGTATTGTAATTTCACCTTATATTAAACTCTTCATGTATTAATTCTTCTAGTATGTTAGAAATTCTTTGATTATAAATATGTGGTGTACAACACGTATTGGAATTGATCAATTATCCAATTAGTTATTGCTCCAAATAGATCTTTTGTAACTCCTTATTATTGATTATAGTGAATTCTCAGCCTTTGTCCGTGATTTTCTCGGATTTGGATTTCCACGTAAATATTGTTTTCTTTGTGATCCATTATTTTCATATTGCTCCAATATTCTATCTTTATTACTTGACCCGGTTCACAATAAGTGATATCAAAGCCAAGGTTTTTGGGGTTCTTAGGAGGGCCACATTAGTTATTAAAGCGATGTTTGAACAATGTTGATTGTTTGAGGGATGACAAGTATGAAATTTGAGATTTGACTTTTAGATCATAACACCAAATTTGTTATGGTAGATTTTTGTTTGGATGTTGGAGGGGAAGCAACGTAAGAGTCGAGACCTTGTAGCTCGTGGGGATAATTCGCGCAAATTTGTTGACTAAGATGGAGTTAGTTGTGAATTTGATGATTTTGTTGTTCGTGGTGATTCTAGCAAGTTTGGTACCCAAAGTAATTATGCTAATAAACAATGCTTGTATTCAGTTCACTGTTACTGAGTATACCTTCGGAGGGGCATGGTGGAAGATGTGGAGTATTTTGTTGGAGTTGAAGAGTTAAGTTTTATTCCTTGCAATGAAACTCGTGTCAAGATGAAATTTGTTAGAATTGGATTGTGACCCGAATTCTTGTTGATTATTTGATTGGAAATATTGTTGGAGTATTGATAGTTGGTAATAGACTTGAATATGTCTTAAATAAGTCCAAGTTGAATTTGACTCTTAAGGTCCATTTGATTACAAATGTGGAATTTGGGTGGAAAAAAATGAATTACAGGGAATTGAATTGTCTAGAATTTCTTTTATCTAGAATTGTGAATTAATTGTGTTTGATTGGAATGATTTTTCACGTAGAAATTATTTGAAAATTTGAATATTTTGGTATTCGTTTGACTTTTTTTTTTTTTAATAGAAATTATCCATTAAAGTGATAAATTTTGTCACCATTGGGTCTAAAATTTGTTTCAATTGCCAAAAAATAATAATAATAATAATAATAAATTTTTATAACGTACCGAATATCATTCGTTTAACTTTATATTCATGCAAATGTTCAATTAAAAGGATAACTTTTTTTATTATGGATCTAGAATTTGTTCGAATTGTCAAAAAAAATTAATTTTTTTTATCATACCGAATATCATTCATTTGACTTTGTTTTTCATACAAATTATGAATTAAAGGGATAACTTTTTTCTACCATTGGGTCTTGAATTTTTTTTATTCCCAAAAAAGAAAAAAAGACCTGGAATTACTTGGTGAGAAAATTAATTCCTCCAAATCCTTGAAAATATGAGGGTGTGGGGTTGGGATGGAAAAAAATTTCTAGGCAAAATTTTGGGTGTCAAACATCCCTAAATAGGTAAAGGTGGAAAACCTTTTCCATTTTCCATGGAAAATGTGTGTAATCAAACAGGGCATTATTTCATCCCAAATTCTCTTTTTACCCATTATATTAGAATTTCAAATTATGTTAAACTCTTCATGTATTAACTCTCCTAATATGTTAGGAATTTTTATTATTACAAATATGTGGTGTACAACACATATTCAAGTTGATCAATTGTTCAATTAATTATTGGTCCAAAGAGATTTTTTGTAACCCCTTGCTATTGATTATAATGAATTCTCCACCTCTGTCCGTTGTTTTCCCGAATTAAATCTCGAGGGAAGTAGAAATTTCCCTATATTGCTTGGATCACAAACTGAAACAAGTTACAATTGATATTAGCCCATACATTTTTAAACCTATACTTCCCCTTAATTGAATTACAACATCTCAACCCAATTTCTTTACAATGAGCTATTCTCCATCAAGAGTTTTTTTATGCTCAGCCCGTACGGAGAAGCAGGATTATTAGAAATATATACTCTCAAATACTTCTTAGTCAGTGGATAGAAAGCATGAACAAATTTTAATAAGTAAAACATTAACACTTTTGTGGTGCTGTGTTAACTGTTTCATCTAAAAGTTTCAACTAATGGAGAAGAACTATTTATATTCATTTAAACAATGTCTTCCATACGTCTCCACATGTCTAGATTGGGTTCATGAATTTTTTTTTTCCTTTCAAAACTTCGTAGTTTTAATAAATTAGTGGTATCATGACATGAACTATAGCTTTTTTCTTACTCCTATATTATATGAAGGCCCCATTTGTTTCTCATTAATTATCCATAAAAATGAAAATTATGATCGTTATCAATTACATCTAGCCACTATTTTTGACTTTCCATTTTTTGTGTGGGGCTCATAACGATTGTATTTTTCATTCTCATTCTACAAATAATTATAATCAAATGGGCCTTAATTATCTTATTTAAAAGTTTAAGCTATTAACAAGATATTCATATAACAAACACAAAAATACAAATTCATGAAAGTGTATGAAATAGTTCAAGAGACTGAAAAACACATTGAAAACTTGACATAGTTTGCTAAAAGACAGCCCACCTAATTTAGTTATCAACAAATTAACTTTTTTTGTCCTTGAGGTTTTTACTAACTGGATTGCTGCTATAGGACCAAATAAAAATTTCCAACAGATTTGTATGTTTCTCACCTAATAAATTAATCATTAAAATTGATTTTCTATATGTACTTATGACTTGTAATGAGATCATCTAACTGAGAAGTCCACATTTAACCTAAATTATGCTCCCCGATCGAGTATCGTCCCATGATGTAGACTGTATTTTAAATAGTTACAAATATTTTTAATCTATAGATTTATCATTTTGATACAGTATTATAAAATTAAAATAATTTATTATTAATATATAATATCCAGTATAATTTGGATTTATTAATTAATTTGGTAAATTATATCAGGAGCCAACAAAAGTATTGGTATTTGTGACAGGATATGCATACAGTTTTCATTTTTTTTTAAAAAAATTCCCCTTTTTTGTGACTGCAAAATCGCCTTGCTTTCCAAAAACTAAATTATTAGCATAAATAGATATAGTAACGAAACAAATTATGTTGCTATATATCCATAAAATAATATAAATTTTTTATATTTTTAATAATAAGAAACTAGAAATAAAAAGATTTTAGAGAATTTAGAGAATTTGCAAGGGTTTTATAGAGCTAGATATATATCAATGAAAAATTCTTCAAAGGAACATAATTTATTGCTAATGCTTCTTTTTAATGTTTCTTTTAGCTAGCGTATTGTAAGTGTATAGTATCGTATAGGACTAGATGAACAATGGTTAACTCGGAATATGAATATACCTTGATATCAAAGATGAATTTTGCAAAGGAACATAATTTAATATTATTCTTCTATTTTATTTTATTTTAGCTTCTTAAGATATATCGTATGGTTATCAAAAAACTAATCATAACAACTTAAAAAACTAAGTCAATGTTGAAAAATACCACATCATAAAGAAGACTTGTGAAGCTAAATTAAAATTGTGCAGTTTGATTGATAGGCCAGTGGGTGCACCAACTGCTCTAGGGTTGAACTAAGTTTCCCTCTAAATCTAATCAAGAACCACTGATAAGTATAGTTTCTACGTTTATTCGGGGACCTAAATGAAGATATTTTGTTATTTTTGGATGGATTAATGACTAATTTATTATTTATTGCTTTTATTATGAAAAACTTATGTTTGGACGAATAATTGAAAGAAAGAATGAAAAATACAGAAAATGACACAATCTAAAGTTTGGGGACTAAAGTACATACTTAAAACTTGTGACGGAGTTCAAATCGATAATTGAAGATTTCTAAGATCAATTGGATGTAATAAGAAGTCAAAAGAGAATGAAATATAATCAAAAGATCTTTACAAATCAATTTCCAACCGCAAATGGCATATTCTAGATTTTCAACTAGAGTTTTAGACACATTTTTGGAATAATAAACGTTCAAATTGGAAAAATTCTATTTCTAGAATAATTATATCTCTTTGAGTTATCTTTTCAACGCAATTTGAATTACCTCAATCGGATATTGGAAATGAAAGTTATGACTAAAATACTAAAAGGTGGACAGAGATAAATTATGCGCGCGATTACAAGTTTCTTTATTTGATTGAAACTCTTTTAGAAGACAATTTGGACGTGAATCTGAACCTAAATTCATCATATAAAATACAAGACATTGAGAGCCATTGGAGGATCTCTCTCTCACCTTTCAAATTAGATCCATACCATAAAATCATTCAAGAACAAGGGACAAATTCAATATAAGTTGGAGAGGAGAACAAATATATCAAGATATTGAATTAAGAAACATCGAGAACCTGAAGAATCAAATATGAGATTGATAATCAAGAACAAGAATTGGACCGGACATATCTTTCTTGTATTTAAAAAATTCAAATGAGGTTCTTCCATTATTCTTTTTGTTTTATCATTGGAAACATGTTTAGCTAGATTTTCATTATATTGGATGATTGATAAACCCTTTTGAGCATTTATTTTAATTCAAGATGATTAATTTAATATTTCTTGATTTTCTTGATTAGTTTTGCATCTCATCATAATTATTTGATTGCTTAGCTATCAATTAAATAATAAGTTACTTGTTGTAATGAAGGAATACTCACAATGATATGTGTATTTAGAATTAGGAATAAAATTTTTCACACATGCAATCACTTAGATAACCTAAACTAAATGCACAATTTTCATATGAATTCGAATTAGGAATAGAATCAGGTCATGTTAATTTTTGGAAAGGAGCAATGAATAATTTAGTGTTATCGATTATCAAAATGCATAAAATTAACTATATTATAAACTAAGAGTTGAAATAAATAACAATAGGGGATTCATGATTCCAATACAAGCATCTCATATTTGAAAACTTTACTTTTATTGTTTTAATAGATTAAAAGTAGTATAGAAAATCAAACAAATTACTCTCTCGATGTCACGCACACTTGAATTTAATACAAGATATTGAACTAAATATCAGACCTTATTTCTCGTGAAAACAATAAACTCGAAACTCATTATTTCTATTACTTGTACAACGATTCCGTATGCTTGCGGGTTTCAACATAACAACCACACAGCACACACACTCTCCTCTTTCTATCTCTATAATTCCTGTGTATCAAAAGGTTTCATCTGTCTCTTATTCTTTTACAGCCAATTCACCATCCATTTTCACTTTACTGTTACCCCATATTCTAAAGAGAAATGGAGGTCTTGAGAAATGCTATCAATCACTTTTGCAATTTCTTGTTTATAGGAATGTTGTTGCACTTAGCAAGCTCGAAGACAATTGCGAAAACTCATTACGGTCATTTTGTTGTATGTTTATTTATCTCATATTCTAAACATTTTTTCTTCGTATTTGTTCAACCCCTATTAGTTTGAAATTATTAGATATTGATATGATTAATAAATTGTGAAATTGTAGGTTCAAGCTAGACTAGTGAAGAGGCTTTGCAAAACCTACAATACTATTAGAGCGAATAGAATGTATTGTAATTGAAGCTAGACCAGTGAAGAGGCTATGCAGAACCCACAATACTATTACAGTGAATGGAATATATCTCGGACCGATGTTGGAAGTGAACAATGGTGACACTCTAGTTGTTAAAGTCACTAATAGAGCACAATACAATGTCACTATTCACTGGTAAGTAATTGCATTCAAATTTTCTGCTCGTATGTGTTTTGCTTACTTATTCTGTAATTTTGGTGACCAATATATAGGCATGGAGTGCGACGAATGAGAACTGCATGGGCTGATGGACCATACTGATTTACAAGTTAAGGGCAGGAAGGCATGCTTTGGTGACATGCCTATAGCTCATGGCTAGAGCCACTGTATATGGAACCCTCATTATTCACCCAAGACCCGTTGAGTCATATCCCTTCCCCAAACCAAAGAGTGAAACACCTCTTCTTCTTAGTACGTACTCTTACCACTTGTAATCTTGTTACTCAAAGTTGGTATTTACATTATGTCAAGTTGGGGTGACAAACGAAATACCAGATGTCGTAATTGTGTAGGACCAAATTGGACTATATTTACTGCTAGCATGAACAATGTATCATTTGTACTTCCATCCAACTTTTCCCTGCCGCAGGCATATCAATAGCATATATCTAGAGTATTCAGAACTGATTTTCCAGCAAATTCACCTAGGAAATTTGATTAATACTGGTAATGTAAGCCGATCACTATGGAAACCCACTCGTAGGACTAAGGCGTAAAGATTAAATTATGGAGCGTAAGTATTATACCCTAAATCCAATCAATTTTGGACAGATCTATTATTTAATTTAATTAATATTCTTAATAAATTAAATACTAGATTACGTATATTCAAATCTTGATAACTTGTTAATCATGAGAAGTTGTGATTGTGGGATACAAATTACATATGACTGAATCTTAAATCATTCGTTGTTTTAAGTAATAATGAGATACAGATATCGTTATTATAGATAGATCATCACGTGTGATATTTCTTACTTGTGAAATAAGTAACTAATCTCAAGTTAAAGTTGTTCATCATAAGGAGCTCCAATCCTATTCGTTAAAAATGATAAATCCATGAGGCTATATAGCGATTATCGAGAACTCGGTAAGGTTACCGTCAAGAACAGTTTTCGACCAACTTTATTGAGGCAGTATTTTTAAAGATTGACCTGAGATCAAGATATCAACAATTGAAGATCAAGAAAAGGACATGTCCATCACTGATTTTAACATTGGATATGGTAATTACGAATTTCCAGTAATGTTGTTTGGTCTGACTAACACTTCTTCCGCCTTTATAGACTTGATAAATCGAGTGCTCAAACCATGTTTGGATAGGTTTGTTATCATATTTATAGATGGCATACTTGTGAAGTCAAAAACTAAGGAAGAACATGACCAACACATTACAATGGTACTTCAAAAGCTGAGGGAAGAAAATTATACGCCAAATTTTCTAAGTGTAAGATTTGACTGGAAAATGTAAAATTTCTGGGACATGTGGTGAATAAAGAAGAATATCAATAGATTTGACCAACGCGGAGGTAGCCAAAAATCGGCCACGATCGACAAATGTTACCAAAACAAGAAGTTTTCTTAGGCTAGCAGACTACCATCAACAATTTGTAGAAGGATTCTCGAAGATTGCTATACTACTTACAAAACTTACGTGAGCTTTTGGGAATTAATGAAAGAAAGGCTAACCACTTCACAATCCTGGCCACACCCTTCAATACTGGAGGATTTGTGATTTATAGTTATGCTTCAAAAAATGGGTTGGGTGTGTACTTATGCAACACGAAAAGGTTATCACTTACGCTTCTCAACAGTTGAAGGCGTATGAGAAGAACTATCTATCCCACAATCTTGAATTGACAAGATAAAATTTGCTCTCAGATTTGGAGACACTATTTGTATGGTGAAAAAGTGATATTTTCACTAACCATAAGAGTTTAAAATATTTTTTCACTCAAAATGAGCTTAATATCAGGAAAAGGTGATGGCTTGAGTTGGTCAAAAATTATGATTGTGTCACCAATTACCACCCGAGTAAAGCAAACATTGTTGCTGATGCATTAAGTAGGAAGACGGATTCGAAAATTTCAAAACTAAAAGAGAAAATGCAGAAATTTAACATCAAATTCTTGGCCTTAGGTAGTACTCAACTTTTAGCATTAAATGAGCGCATCTTAATACGATAAAAAAGTGATGAACATTACATCAAGATCAGGGAATACACACTGAGTGCAAAATCTCAACAGATGGTGTTTTTACATATAAATGGAGGTTGTACATACCAAAAGATCCAGAAATTCGCTGGGAACTCTTAAGGTGAAGCCTACAACACTCTTTACTCAGTACACCTAGGTGCAACAAAAAATTATCACAAAATCAAGATCATTTATTGGTTTCCTAGAATGAAGAAAGAATTTGCAAAACATGTTGAGAAATGCCTACCATGCCAACAAGTGAAACCTGAACATCAAAGACTGGTCGGATTATGGCAAACCCTGCCAATACTTGAATGGAAGTGGGAAAAGATCTCTATGGATTTTGTGATAGTCTACCTGAACTGCGAAGAATCATGATGTAATATGGGTAATCATTGATCTTCTGGCCAAATCAACACACTTTATGCCAGTTAAAATGACATATCGAATGGAGCAATTTGCTTCTTTATCCTTTCAAGAGATAATTAGACTTCATAGAGTGCCGGTATCCATTATCTCCGATCGAGATTCCAGATTTTCATCCATCTTTTGGAAAAGTTTACACAAACTAATGAGAACTCGACTCCATTTAAGTATGGCTTTTCACTCCCAAGCGACGGTCAATTTGAACGGTTGATCCAAACATTGGAAGATATGCTTTAGGCATGTGTATTGGAGTTTCATGGAAGTTGGGATAAATATCTACCTCTAATCGAGTTCTCATAAAACAAAAGTTACCATTCGTCCATTAGGATATGACCATTCGAGGCTTAATTTATATGGTATAAAGTGCCGATCACCTTTACATTGGGACAAAGTAGAAAGAAACACATTTGGGTCCCAAGATGACGCAAAAGGTCAAAAGTGTTGTAGGATTGATAAGACATAGACTTTTAGCAGCCCAGAGTAGCCAGAAAAAGCTACGCAGTTCGTCGGAGGAAACAGTATAGTTTAAAAAAGGTGACAAAGTGTTCGTAAAAGTCTCACCAATCAAACGGAAGATGAGATTCAAGAAAAGGGAAAATGCCTTGATATATTGGCGGTTTGAAATAATGTGTCAAGTCTCCTATGAAATGATGTTGCCTACCAATCTCAAATGAATGCATAACGACTTGAGTTCAGCTACAAGTACAGCACGGTACATAGCACCGTGCACAGCTGCCTCATATGCAGGGGTGGGGCCCACGATAAAAAAATAGCAGACCCTACCGGCTGTGAGGCAGATGTGCACAGCTGCTGTACAAACAACATTTCTGTAATGACTTTCACATCTCAATGCTACGGGAGTATATTCATGTCCCTATGTACATATTAATGGAAGCATCAACTGACTTGCAGTTAAATCTCACGATAGAAGAAAAACCTGTTGAAATTTTAGCCCACGATACAAATAAATTACGAAATAAGGAGATTTCAATCATAAAAGTGTTATGGGGAAGCGATGCAATGGAAGAAGCAATTTGGGAACGAGAAGATGAAATAAAAAGAAAATTTCTTGAGTAGTTTATGTAAATTTCGAGAAGGAAATTTTTATGAGTGATTATAACATATCAAAAATTTTAAGCTATAAAGTAACAATTATCAAATTTTTAAGTAATGAGATAGCGAATAAGTTCAGAATAAATAGTGTAATAATAAGAAAATGAATGAATTAATAAATATAGTAAGATAACGATAATTAAAAAAAAAATTAACATATTAAGGTTACACAGACAACAGTGGTTGGAGAGCTAGAACTAGTATATAGGGTGAATAGTGGACCAATAGGAATTCACCAAATTTTCCTACATTTAATAAGTGATTCATGGATCAATGAGGAGCACCAATTTTACCTGCATTTAATACTAGTGGGGTAACGTGCGTTTTACGTTAATTAGATATCATTAAAAATAAGTGATTGTAAAGTTTAGAGAAATTCACTTGTAAACATAAAATATTGATAACTTGGTTAAAATTGACTTTTTTTTTTTTTTTTTTTGTATATTTGTATTTTTTTTTTTTTAAACTGTAAGTATCATTTTCAGGTTTACATTGCTAATGTTTCCAATAAAATTATACAACAATGAGAACACAACCGCAAATATCTTACATCCATAAATTGTCGCTCATGAAACCTGAAAATATCAATGTCGTTTTGTTATTGATCTAAGAAATCGAAGTTCAACACAAAATGAATATCATATATTTTCTTAAGAGAAATGTTGTAAAATCAAATAAGTATTGAAATCACACTATTTTTCTTTAATGCTACCTCAATTATAGTGTTAGTAGTTTCAGCTGGTGCGAGTGTAGGTGATTCATTGCCGTTAATACTGACTCCGCAATTTCCTCATAAGGGTGATACCTTTGTGGCTTAGCATTTTGCTTTGCCGAACCCAAGCTCAACTGCTCTTTCACCGCCACTCGTATTCTTTTTCCGTTTTTGAACACCTTCCAACTAAATTATCTGTGAACTTTATTTATTTATTCATGTATAGCATATAATAAAGCTAATACATTCAGCATTTTATAGTTTGAAGAGAAAATTTCCTCATTTTCATTGTGTTCTCAACAGACAAAATAAAAGGTAAATTCCAGCTTCAATCGATAAAAAATATGTACACTTTGTTTACCAGTCAATCGAACGACATAATCACCACATGTATTTTTCGCAACTTCAGTGAGTTCTGATTGAATAAGGTAAAGAAGACAAATATTAACAAACTTCAATTTTCAATAGCATCAATCAAGAATAGCTAAAAATTCAGAACTAGAATACCCGGTCAAACAATTTAAAACAAACCAGATGAACAGATGTAAAACTTGAAAGATATACATGTTCAAAGACAAGTCACTAGTTAATAAAAAGTCACATTAAGGTTAGAAAAGCTATCGACTTTAGCAAATGATGGCTATATACTTCACTTCAAGTAAGCCTACAATTTTTCTACTTGCAGCTCATGCTTGATTCATTATATAGCCATTTAGGATACTATAAAACTATATACTAAAGTTCTAAAAGAATATTAAAAGTCTCCTGTTATAACATTTACTAAAAACTTCATGTGCAAAAAGTTCAGAGAACTAACTCCATTCAGAAAAACAAATTGATAAAAGCATAGAAAAATGGAAAAGAACTAACACTCCACACATTTGTACGAGAAGTCCAAATTTGAACATTGTCCAAGTTTGTGAGATTAATTAGATATGTGAGTTGCAAATGGTGCAAACATAAGTAGTAATTACTCCCTCCCTATGATTTTATTTCTACTTCTATTCCAATAGTAGACAGTAGGATTCAAGAGGTCCAACATGAAAGATCCCAACAATTTGAAAATGAAGTCAAGAGGATCATGAAAAACTTCTAGGGAGATTAATATTTCAAAACTCACACTTAGAAACTTCTTCCCCTATTTTCCATTTTTCCTTTGTAATCTTATTTTGATTTAAAACAACGAACTATGCCTGCACTTTATTGTTGAAAGTGAAATAAGTTACTCACTCTGCAGCATTATTCGCATCCTTAAAAGAATCAGAAATCTAACCCCCACAAAGATACAATACTGCCAATCATATGTGATTGTTTTAAATTGAGGCAAATTTCATTGCAAAATATTATTCCATTAATTAGCTAGAACATTGGAAGGATATAACTTTGTTGCATATTCTCGCAAAATAGAATATGAAAAGGAAAAAAAATCATTCCAAATGCTTCAGCGCAACATTTTTTAGATTGCCAATTGCTTCACTGCTTATTGTATTTTTAGTTGTTTTTGTAGTGCCACTTGCATGGCCACATAGGTCATCATCTGAACAATGTTAATCATCTGTTGATTAAGTTGGAAATAAGTAATAGCTGAAGCTTGTATTTTGGTTCGCCTAATATATCGTCTTTGAACATTGTTTATGAATTTCAAACATGATAGATCTTATCGCTTCATTTTCTATAGAACATGGCTATGAGACTAAAATATCCTGTCTACCTAATTGCAGTCGTAAATTATTTTTGTTGTTAACCAATAATTTCCACTTCTAATATCTCCTATTGAGTCCCAAACTTCACTTTTATATACAATGGAAATCAATCGTACTTAATAGGATTGTGGAGCAATCAAACACACCCTTAATGCATTGACATTGGTAAGTTTTCTAGTTTTCAATTGCTCGCTTTTGGCTAACCTATAAACCTCTCTTTTCTCCCTTCTTTGCCTAGAAAACTCACCATATTCTTTCGCCACATTTTTAGCAGTTTTCATGGCATCCTTTCTTGCCCACCTACATTATTCAAGATCTTCACTCACTCATAGTCATTTGCAACCTCATGTAACGTACTCTCTTTTTCTCTTAACTGCAGCTTGATTACTATTCAATCACCGCAACTCCCTACAGTAAGCTTCCCTCCTTTATTATCATTCAAAACCATCTTCAATTTCTTCATTATATAAAAACTCATTTTAATTCACATAAAATTTAGAGCACCTCCCAAAATTCCAATTGGAGTCCCCAGACACCTTAATGGTTCACTTATCATTCTTCAGTTCCACAATTTCATCATAAAATTCTTCATATTCATATTCATTTTCATATTTTTATTTTTATTTTTGCCTTCTTTTCCATGTGATTCAAGAAGCTGGTTTTTCAGCATCCTTCTGGATAAAAATCCATAGGCTTGGTCTACATTTTTATAACAAGCCCAAGCGAATTTGATTTTAAGCAGTCTTGAATCTTGCTACTTTCAAAATTCAGCACTAATATCACACGAAAAAATATCGTTAAAGTCAAAATGAATCAATTAGCAATATTTTGCATTTGCAAGAAAGCTTATGTGTTTATTTTATAAATCCCAGGAGAAGATGTGTTATAGTTCCAGGAACAGGGATCCAAAATGCAGGAAATAAAACATGACATCTTGCTAAGAAACTAAACTCAAATATAAAAAGGATCGAACAGTTAACTAACCTGCCATACGTGTATTGGGCCAAGAAATCCACTGGATCTTTCTTCTTCCCGACTGTAAATTGATCTGAGCCAAAGAAAAATGCCTTCACTCTGATATTTATTCGGTATTTTAAGATCTGCGATGCTGAAATCCCAATTAGTAACATCCAAGACAGTTTCCTCTACAAATTGTTTTAGATTGCCCGTCAAACTGATTCTTCAACATTTCTCTACCAGAACTCTTCAAATATTTGGCCTTTTATCAGAGCTTTATCCTAGACCATTTATCATAGTTTTCAATCAGAAAATTTCAGATTCCATGAAAAGTGGAAATAATTATCAGAGCTTTAAATATAGTAACACTATTGGCATTTATAAACCAAAACCTGAACTCATGGTGGTAATGATACCTTATCCGTTATATCAAGAGGTGATTTCTAAGATGATAGAAAAATAAAAAATAGATTCAAACCATATACAGAGAAACAAGTAAAACAAAATAGTCAATTGAAGGACACACAAGATTTGAAGTTACTCCATTCACAATAAAATTAGAAAAAATAGACAACAAGAATATGAAAACAACATACCTCCTGAAGTAACCAAGAATGAAAAGAAGTCAGTGGAGTGACAAACACCAAATCTGAGTTTTGTACAGCTAGCTCATTCTTCCAGAGGTGAAAGGTGAAATTAATGAAATGTTTTTGGCGATGTAGGAGGAATTAAAGGATGTTGGGGAGTGAAAGAAAAAGAGGGGTTAGAGATGGGAGAAAGGACAAAAAACATGGTTAAGATAGTCTAGATATTGTCATTGCGTCTGAAAATGGAGAAAATGTCACGTATGAAGTGAAAGGGAAAAAAAAAAAGTTAGCTCCGCACTTTGCGGAGCAGTCTTTTTTTCACCTTTTTTTTTTTTGTGCAAAATGACGACTGTAGTGATATATATATGCGTGTTCTAACAAAAAAAATTCAAAAAATAGACACACTTCAATCAAATTCAAAAAAGAGAAATGGAAGAGAAAGAAGATGAAGGAGAAGAGATTGCGTGAAGAAATGGAGAAACAGTGATGAGGAAACGACACCGTTTATATTTGTGACACATATTGCCGACATGTGGTAAGGAAATTAAGGCTCTTTTATATTGTAGTGAAGTAACCATGAGATTTTAGATAATAATCTCATTGGTAATATAAATATCTTGAGCCCAACTGGAATAAGCATCACTTTCAAACACTATTTAATACATAAATTATTGCAAGAAGAAGGCACGACAGGTGAGAATAACAACTTTCTATCAATGATTTAAAAATCGGCCCGGACTTCGACTCGAAAAACGAAGAGGGTCAAGAGTTAAAGGATTGAACTGAGGTTGAACCGGGGTTGACCCGTATAACAAATTAAATAAATAAATACACAAATAAACTATAATGTATCATAACATAATAGATTTATAATTTTAGCTTACCAATTCAAAATATATATATATATATATATATATATATATATATATATATATAAAAATAATATTTATTGATTAGATTTACTATAGTAATTTGTTTTATAACATCAAAAACTAACAATTAATATGTCCAAAATAATTCACTTTGTCCAAATTGATATTGTTTGTGATTATAATCTTATTGAGACTATGATTTTTAATGAAAATAATAAAGTAAACTAGCAAACACTTAGAATTGACAATTGACAAGTATCCCACATTGAAAGATCACTAAAACATTGAAAGATGAATATCCTTTAAAAAGCTAGTATCCCACATTGAAAGATCGCTAAAACATTCCAAGAGGAGTCTCCTTTAAAAATGAGTTAAATGAACATCACTTGGAAAAAAAATTGATTTGTGCTTCTAGTATAATAGGTGAGCCCATCAAAATAGTTAATATATATATATATATTTAAAAAAAAAAAAAGCATATGAACCAGAAAAATCGTATCCAATTTTTCGGTTCAAGGGTGAACCGGCCGGGTTAACGATTTTTTGGCCAGTTTTCTATCATCTGGTTAATATATGAAGATTGGACTGGATTTGAGGTCGGTTCCCGATTTCCGGTTGAATCGATCAATCCGGTTCGATTTTTAAAACATTACTTTCTATAGAAAAAATAAAAGAAGACAAAGAGGTAAAGAGGAAAATATAAGAATATAATAGAGCCCAATGTTTTCATGGGCACATTGTGGCTCCCTAGGACTCACGAGGACTTAAAGGTGGGCACTTTAATGTCCACATGTGCTTTAATGCTCACATGGGCACGATGGGGCGCCCCAGACACATTCTTTTCTTTTCTTTTTCATTATAATTTGTTCACTGAAATTAATTAATATAAAAAATGGTTTTTGCAGATAAATTTACCAAGGTGACTGGAGCTAAAGAAGAATTGATGAATAAGGGAAATGGAAAAGATAAACGGACAGGGTTGATGACAAGGTTTGGTTACCGTCTGACCGACGACACGTGACACCCCCTATTGGAGGGGGCGTCGGTGTCACTGTAGCAAAACTCTAAGGGAAAAAAATTAGGTGAACAAATTCTATACATGTGTCATGAAGTTTTACTAATTGCTCTATTATATTTTTATTTCAATTCTTTTTATTGTCAAATAGTATTTTTTTTAAAAAAAATTATTTTGCTCATTATATCTTGTAAGTTTTATTTATTATGTTATGGAACCACGACAGTTGGTCCATGGTGGCCTTAATAATTAATGTTAAAGAAGAGTCAATTTATTTGACAAGAATGTGCAAAAGTAAATTATTTTCCCAATTAAATAGAATCATTGGAGAAAATGGCACCACTTCCATAAAATTTCGTGGTATGTGAATGGGATTAGCTTCTATGACAAAAATGGAAGGATGGTAACTAATTGACAGATTGAATTTTGGCCCAGTGCAAGTTTGTACGCAATAAAGGCCCAAACTAAATAAATGGAAGAGGAAATTACACACTAGCCGGACTTTGGAGATAACATTTCATAATCCAGGCCCAATCTTTACTTGTGCAATTTTCAGGTATTATATAACTCACCCACACAACACCCCCAACCCTAAATCTCCCTCTCCTCGCCCCTGTCGCTCGCCACTCTCCCCAACCCTAAATCTCCCTCTCCTCGTCCCTGTCGCCTCGCCACTCTCTCTCTCTCTCTCCTCCATTGTATTAGTCGTCGGTCCGGCGCAAGTGCACTGCCAGAGCATGTCGATCCCTGAGCACCCTTCGTGTGATGCTGCTGTAATGAAGAAGCAGGTCGTCGTCGCACTTTCCTCTTCACGAATGAATCACCGCCAGTTGTGGTGGTAAAATGAAACGTGAAGCAGATCCACCACTCTGGCGACTCTTTACAGGCGAAGCACTGTAGCAACGCGCGCGAAGCAGAGCAGTTTAGGTTGGTGTCGATTTTGTGGGTTTGACGATGTTTTGTGGTGGTGAATTTGGCGATTTGGGTGGCGTTTGGATGGTGTTGTGTGGTGGTGGTGATTGTGGTTGAATTTGGCGGTGGTTTGGCAGCGTGGTGGTGGTTTGGTGGCTGCGGCAGTGGTTGGTTTGGCAGCGTAATGGTGGTGTGACAGCGGCGACGGTTGAGTTTTGGGATTTTTTTGATGGTGGTATAGTGGAGATGGAGGCGTTAGTGGTGATTCTTGGTACAGGCAGTGGTGGTGGTGGTGGTGGTGGTGGTGATTACCGTGATTTTGGTGAGATGGTGGTGGACGTTTTGTTGGTGGTGGTGAGATGGAGGCGATGGATCTGTCGAGGTGGTGGTGGTCGATGGTGGTGGAGGTGGTTGTGACTGTGATGGCTGCTGTGGTGGTGCGATCGTGGTGGTGTTGGGTGACGATGAAATGTGACCTAATATTTGGTTATATGTGACCAAGTATTAAACTGTAACCTTGAAATTTAATAACATGTGACCAACCAATTTTAAAATCTGTGATTCATAGATAAACTGTGACTTGTAATTTTTGAACTTGTGACCAATAAAATAAACTGTGACCTGTAAATTTTTTAATTTGTGATTTCGAGATAATCTGTGACCTATAAAATTTTTAATTTGTGACATCAAAATAATTTGTGATCAATTAATTTGATAATATGTGATCGATGAATTAGTTGTGACTTTTAAGTGCGTACCTGTGACCTCGAATAGTATAACTGTGACTTTAAAATAATTAATTAATAAAAAAATTAATTAATTAATAAAACCTGATTTTTGCATAGATCAAACTTTAGACTTGAAATATGAATTAGTCATACTTAAACCATGATTTGTGAATTCTTCCCTAAATGGAATACCAAAGAAATCCCTATTTCATGCTCTACTCACTGAGCATATTGTTCATGTACTATTTATTTATTTATTTATTTTTAGGTAATTATGGACCTCGAATAGGGACGTAGGACGGTCCGAATCAGATGTTGAGTTAGATAACACGTTAATGGCTCTAAAATATCACGAGTTGGCAGATTGACGCAAATATGACAAGTAGTCGCGTGATTTTGATAATTGAGGCGTGTTTTGGTATTTTGACCATAACTTTGACTACGATTATCAAAATCACTCTCATGACCCCAATTCGGAATCGTTGTTTCGGCGCGTGCGTCGTGGCCACCCAGCTCTGCTCAGTGCGAGTCCAAATCGAGTCCAAAAAAGGCTGTTTTCCCATCCAAAATTGCAATTTACTTATTTATTTCCTTTTTTAGCGATATTTCGTTTATTCCCTAATTTCAACTTTTTTTTCTTTTAGAATATTGATGATTTGCTATCCTTGGTAAACTCCCGTTATTACCCTTTTTATTTTAGCTATAAAGTCCAACTTGTGGACTAAGTTTAATTATTCTGGAATATTAATAAAATTTGCTTTAAGCATTAGAGACATTTTCTCTATAACTTGACGTTTTTCTTTATTTTTGATCTTGTGAATTATCTGTTCAATCATAGCCAGTAAAATAATCTTTATTCCACCCGACGTTAGGTGGCAAACATTCTCGAGTCAAGTTAAAATACGTTAAGGCATAAGTGAGCATGTGTAGTCTATCCTGTGGATTTGCCCAGATATATATAGCAGTAAATGTATATGTATATAGATGCGGGTACAAGGATGTAAGCGAATGTGTAAAAGTATATTTAGTGTTATACTAAAATACAATCTCGTTGCGTTGTTGAATGATTTGAGAAAAAATATTAATTATATTATCATCTGGAAAAGTTAATATTTAATAAATTTATAGTGCCTTCGTTAACTATTTCATTTACTCGAGTTTATTATATACTTGCATATATAATAATTACTTATTCATTATATTTATTTACTTGGGAGTAAGTAACAAATATTCCATCTAAATTAATAATAAAGAAGTAAAAGGTGACGGTTTGTGATTGTCTATAGAAGAAGCTCTACCGTTAATAATTTGGGAAAAATCATTTGTATAGAAAATAGTTTATCACCTTCTTGATAGATATTCACATACCGTGTGAGACCGGTGTAAAAAAAAAAATGATAAAAAAATGCTCTTCCTCTCCCTAATATAAGTGCTATGTCAGGAAAGGTGTCAAAACCCTTCATTTACAAGGTTCTAATAATTTATAGTAACTTAATTTGGTCAAAGAAGTAAACAATAACCGTTCTATGCAATTAAATAATAAATTCTAAATTAGTAGTTAGTTGTCAAACAGAAGTTAGAAATAATAATGACTTTTTGAATGTTAGTACCAATGCAATTCCCTTCTTAACAACCATCAACTAGTCCTTAAAATTGTTCAATTGATTATTTTGATATTAAATTCTTAAAACATTGACAACCTTAAATACTTAAAATAAGAAAAGTTTTTCAACAGTTAAAGATTAGGATAATTCCTACAAAACTGTTAGAAAGAAATCTTATACATTCATTTAATAAATCTTGTCGCCTAAGCCTCCCTTGACGTGTAAGTTGAGTTTATTAACTTTTTCCGTCAAAATCTTGTAAGTGTATAATAATAAATCATCAGTGAGACCTCTCTCCGTTCTATCGTCCAGTAACAGCGACAAGATGCTCTAGCTCGTATTAAGGGAAATTACTTTTTAATTCAAAAAACCTTCCACTGGCAGGTGATCGTGTTTTTCACAGGATTTTTCGTTACTCATGTCAGCATTCTCATTTCTGATCAGGTCTTGTCGCCAAAAACCTTCCCCGATTGACAAAACGTTCCACTACTAAAACGTGAAAAAGCAGCTTTCAAGGTCTCATCGCTTCAGTGAATCACTTGAGTCCTGATACATTTTCCTTATATATATACACACTCTTACGACATGCTAATTATCTCTTTTGAATGGTTAAACAATTTTAAAAAGATACTTTTTTTTATCTATCGTTGAGCGTATAACAAAAAACAAAAATACCAAATAATGGAAGTGTGAAATAGTTGTAGAGATAGAACAAAGTGTTGACAGCCCACCTAATTCTGTTATCTATGAATAAACTTGTCCTTGTCCTGGTAGTTTTTACTAACTGAATTGCTGCTGCAAGATCACTAATCAATCATTTCCAAAAAAATAATTTACTACATTTTTCACCTAATTAATTCATAATCAAATAAGAATTTCTTATGTCATATCATCAGACACCATCTAACTGGGAAGTCCACGTCTAACCTAAATTACGCTCCCGTGCTTCGTCCCATGATGTAGACTGTATTTTGACACCTACAAGTATTATAGGTTTATCATCCAACATAGTTCAATATTAACATATAGCCTCTATTTGGTAAAAATTAAAATAGAAATTCTAATTTAAGTTAAAGTCAACAATTAATTTCAATTACATATTTTACAGGCCTACAACTTTCAACTACACATTTAATCAATTTTTATTAAAGTCTGATTTTTAATCTCCGTGAAAAAGGGGCATAATATCCTGTATAATTTGAGTTTATTAATTCATTTGGTAAATTTCAGATGTCATGCCAACAAAAGTTGGTTATTACCGATTTTATTATACTGGTGTTTGTGACAGGATTAGCATATTTCATTTTCTTCTATTGTCACTGGAAAAACACCTTGTTTTTCCAAAAACTAAATAATTGAAATAAAAAGGATTTGTAATTGAAAAAAAACAAAAATTCTAAGAATAAGAAAGTAAATATAAAGGATTATAAAATTGACAGATGAAGGAATACATGTGTGCCTATGCATGGGAGCAATTTTTTCTAAGGTACATCGTATAGTTAACAGCTTAATCAGAAAGAAGACTTGTGAAGCAAGTGTAAATCAAAATTGTGCAGTTTGGTTGATAGGCCAGTGGGTGCACCACCCAAAACCTAATCAAGAACCACCCTCTCTCTCTCTCTCTCCTCTCTCTCTCTCTAGAATTCTTGAGTATAAAAGGATTCTACTATCTCTTATTCTTTCACAAACAATCCAGCATTCTTTCCCACTTCTTCCTATTACCTCATACTCTAAAAAGAACATGGGGGCCTTGAGAAATATTATCAATCCCTTCTGCACTTTCTTGTTTTTAGGCATGTTGTTGCATTTTGCAAGCTCAATGCCGAAAACTAGTGCAAAAATTCATCGCCATGGTTTTTTTGTATGTTTTTTTGTCTCACTTTTCAATCTTTTTTCATGAATATTTTGCTCGACCCGAATTAGTTTTAAATTATTAGTTATCAATGTGATCAATATATTGTGAAACTGCAGATTCGAGCTACACCGGTGAAAAGGCTGTGCAAAACCCACAATACTATTACAGTGAATGGAATGTACCCTGGGCCAACATTAGAAGTGAACAATGGTGACACTCTAGTGGTCAAAGTCGTTAATAGAGCTCGATACAATGTCACCATTCACTGGTATAATTGCATGCATGCAATTTTATGTATATATACTCAATTCTTCTCTAATCGTTAAAACTTCTAGATGATTTTATTTAACATTCATGACATCAAAATCAGTAAAAGATCATGTAAATAAGTTTCATTGTCATTCACTTATAAAAATTTTAGGTGTCGTTTCATTAACACAGGACGGACACGTCTTTAGGTGAGATGATAGAATGATGAACATCATTTACATAGGTAGTTATACGGCTTATGCCTATTGCATAATATACATTTTAGCCTGTTTGCACCAACATGTGATGAAGTACTGTGACAAGGAGTGTGGCATATATATAAATGCATCCACACACATAGAGATAGACTAACCTATTGTGCTTTTCTTTTATACCAATATGTAGGCATGGGGTGCGACAAATGAGAACTGCATGGGCTGATGGACCAGAATTTGTGACTCAATGTCCTATTAGACCAGGACATAGTTATACTTATAGATTTACAATTCAAGGACAAGAAGGAACGCTTTGGTGGCATGCCCATAGCTCATGGCTTAGGGCCACCGTCTATGGAGCCCTAATTATTCGTCCACGACCTGGAGAGTCCTATCCCTTTCCCAAGCCAAAGCGTGAAACACCTCTTCTTCTTGGTACATAATTTTCCCATTAGTAATCTTATTACTCAATTTTGTATATACACATTAATCTCAACAAGTCGAGGTGACAAAAGAAGTTCAGTTCAACTGGTTGGGGCTTGTTTTACATAAGCATAAACAATTTCCTTAACAATGCAATATCAATAAAACATGTTAGGAGAGAGACATCTATATGAAAATTTGTTATATAACAAATTTATTTATTTATTCAAAATTCGAGATAATCCTGATTGGTGGTGATCAGGTGAGTGGTGGGATGCAAACCCCATTGATGTTGTTAGGCAAGCTAGAAGAACAGGAGCCACTCCAAATGTTTCCAATGCTTATACTATCAATGGTCAACCTGGTGATCTTTACAACTGCTCCAAAAAAGGTTTGTTGTACATTTATTCTTCTATTTCAAATACTGAACATATATTTTCTATTTCTAATTATTCTTTGAATTTGTCACGTTTCAAAAAATAAAAATTACAAACAACCATATACACAAAAATATCAAGAGACTAACCATAATGCCTGATCGTATTACAATGCAGATACAATCATAGTTCCTGTAAAATTCGGTGAAACAAATCTCCTTCGAATCATCAACTCTGCACTCAATCAACAACTTTTCTTCAAAATAGCCAAACACAAGCTCACAGTTGTTGGTGCTGATGCTTCTTATGTTAAACCCTTCAACACCTCGATTATCATGCTCGGACCAGGCCAGACGACTGATGTCCTGATCACAGCCGATCAGCCGCCAGCAAAGTACTACATCGCAGCACGTGCCTATGCTAGTGCTCAAGGTGCACCATTTGATAATACCACCACCACAGCCATTCTTAAATACAAAATTGCCCCTTGTCTAACAAAGTGCACCTCAATTAAGCCAGTTATGCCATCTCTACCCGCTTTTAACGACACTGCCACTGCAACTACCTTTACAAAAAGTTTGAGAAGCCCAAGAAAAGTTGAAGTTCCCACAGAAATTGATGAGAATCTTTTCATCACAGTTGGCTTAGGACTCAACAATTGCCCCGATGGTGCAAGACGTAGAAATTGTCAAGGACCAAATGGGACTCGATTCACTGCCAGTATGAACAACGTATCATTTGTGCTTCCATCCAATTTTTCCCTGCTGCAAGCACATCAAAAACGTGTACCTGGAGTTTTCACAGCTGATTTTCCTGCAAATCCACCTAAGAAATTTGATTATACTGGTAATGTAAGCCGGTCATTATGGCAACCTGCTCGTGGGACTAAGGTGTACAGATTAAAATACGGAGCACGAGTACAAATAGTTTTGCAGGGAACAAGTATCTTCACAGCCGAGAACCATCCTATTCATCTTCATGGATATGACTTCTATATCCTGGCTGAAGGATTTGGAAATTTTAATCCAAAAAGAGATACAGCCAAATTCAATATCATTAATCCACCACTGCGCAATACAGCTAGTGTACCTGTTGGTGGATGGACTGTGATTAGATTTGTTGCTGATAATCCAGGTGAGAACTAACTAATAAATAATCATATGCATATTCGTTTTAATATGCAACGTTCTCATATGATGTTCTAAACATATTTATTGAACATAATCAGGAATCTGGCTAATGCACTGTCACTTGGATGTTCACATCACCTGGGGTCTGGCAACGGCTTTCTTGGTAGAAAATGGAGTGGGAAAACTGCAAACCTTAGAGCCACCTCCTGCTGATCTGCCCCTCTGTTAATAGCATCAAAAAGATGTGTCTGAGACAAAATTAATGATATGGAAGAAGAATTCAATATTAGTGTGGTCATAACATATGAGTTTATGGTTACTTCCCCATGTTGGGGTTAGCTTTTATATTTCTTTTGTTATTTGTTTCCTTGGTCATATATATGCAACCTTGTCAAAAAAGATTGTGTAATGTTTATTGCTCAAAACAATTCATAGTTAATCCCGAATTTGTATTGTTTCCTAGAGCTATTGAAAGGAAATTTTTTGAATTTCAAATATTTTTCAGACTTCTATATTGTTTGCTTCCACACATAATACAAGATTTGTTAAAACCTTTTTCTTATGCATTTTGATAAACCGAGAAACAAAATGAAGAATTCATGAACTATACATCCAGTAAATGGAGTTAGTAGTGCTACAAAGGATAATCTTAAGAAGCTAATAAAATAATTGATGAGCCATTAGAAATAATAAAATATCTTGTCACTAAAGCAAAATGAAAATGTTTCTTATAGCCGAAGCACTCCCAAACGTCGACTTTCGATGGTCTAAAGTGTAGAATCACACTTATCAATAGCCAACTAAGAGAATATTGTCAATATTTATATTCATTTATCGCTACAACACCAGCTTAATTGTCCCATACTTGTTTCTTTTCTCCTCTCATATAATAATGTTGACAATGAACGTGTGTTTTAGCTCAAGCTAAACTTTTCAGGTGCTCATCAACAATCTTAGCTCTAGTGTCCATGGTCAGTAATTGTTAGAATTAGGTATAGGAATGAAGTAATTCTCATTAACCTTGAATAGATGTACATGAAACTATTTATACTGCATGTGAAAGAAAATCTAAACTAAATAAGGAATATATGCAGTAGAATAAAGTACAATGGAGTAGTAAGGAAATAATATTTTTCAATATGGTAGGACTATTCTTAATACTCTCCCTCAAGTTGGAGCAGGAATGTCTGTAATGCCCAACTTGCCAATGAAATGGTGAAAAAGATCCTTCCCAAGAGCCTTTGTGAGTATATCAGCTAGTTGGTGCATCGAGGAGACATGCGTGGAAAGAATGAGTCCAGACATATATTTTTCACGCACAAAATGACAATCAATTTCAATATGTTTGGTGCGTTCATGGAAAACAGGATTGCGTGTGATATGAAGAGCAGCCTCATTGTCACAGTAGAGCAAAATACGTTGCGGATGAAGGACAATAAGATCACGCAGGAGAGACTTGAGCCAGACAAGTTCACAAGTGGTCATGGCCATGGCCCTATATTCTGCTTCGGCAAAGGAACGAGAGACAACAGCCTGTTTCTTAGTGCGCCAAGAGACCGGGCTAGCGGCCAAGAGTAATGAAAAATCCAGTCGTGGAGCGACAAGTGGTAGGACAACTTGCCCAATTAGAATCAGAGTATGCAAAAAGCTGGAGATCACACTGAGCAGAACAGAATACGCCATGCCCTGGAGAGCCTTTAAGGTAACGCAAAACATGAAGGGCGGCTAGGTGATGAGAATCCCGAGGAACTTCCATGAACTGGCTCAACATATTAACAGAGAATGAGATGTCTGGCCGAGTAATGGTGAGATACAGAAGGAGACCCACTAAACGTCGGTATGGACTTGGGTCAGAGAGTAGAGCTCCATCATCAGGCGTAAGCTTCAAATTTTGATCCATGGGAAAAGCGGCTGGGTGTGAACCCAAATTATCAGAGTCAGCAAGGATGTCCAATGTATATTTACACTGGTTAACAAAAATACCAAGAGATGATCGAGCGTTCTCAAGGCCAAGAAAATACTACATGGTGCCTAGATCCTTGATTTTGAACCTGTTATCAAGAGAAGTTTTGAGAGCAGTGATGGCAGAGAGATCATTACTTGCAACCAAAATGTCATCACCATAGACAAGAATAACAGTAAAAAAATAGCCAATAGTTCAGCAAAAAGGGAGTGATCAGCTGCAGATTGAGTGAAACCGTCAAACAATAACACAGATGAGAGTTTCGAGTACCAATTACGAGAAACCTGCTTAAGACCATAAAGTGATTTAAGCAAACGGCAAACAAGAGTCTCTCCCTTTCGACCATAACCAGGAGGAAGAGACATATAGACTTCCTCGTCTAAATCTCCATGAAGGAAGGCATTATTGACATCAAGTTGATGAAGATGCCAATTGCGGGCAGCTGCAATTGCCAATACACAACGAACAGTAACAAGTTTGGCTACGGGGCAAACGTGTTATGATAATCAAGGCCTTCAACCTGAGTATAACCCTTGGCCACCAACCGAGCTTTATACCTTTCAATGGAACCATCAGCATGAAGTTTAGTTTTGAAGACCCATTTACAGCCAATGAGTTTCTTACCAGGATGAGTGGTGTAAGAATCCATGTATGATTAGTTTCAAAGGCCTGAATCTCAGTCTGCATAGCATCACACCAGTGAGAATGTTTAACAGCTCGAGAGTAACAAGTAGGGTCAGGGGATTGTGAGAGGGCAGAGAGAAAAGTAAAATGACTAGTGGAAAAATTACGTTAAGAAACAAACTGAGAGAGGGGATCAATCGTACATGAAGATGTGACTGCAATAGTGGAAGGCGTAACGGATGAAGTGGATGGTAAGGTAGGGCAGATGTAGTCAGCAAGGTGAGCAAGACGGTGTGTAGTACGTCGAGGGCGAGTGAAAAAGGGTACATGAAGGGGTTCTGGAGGAGAGAGGGGTATAGGTGGTGGAATATGAGGGACAGGAACATGAAGGGGTAAGACAAGGGATGAGGGGGAAGGTTGAGGTAAAAGTTTTAAAAGAAAAACATGTTCAAGAAAAGTGACGTCCCTAGAGATGATGATCATTTGTGTTCTAGGTCGTAAACCCGATAAGCACTATGAGTGGAGGGGTAACCTAAAAAAACACAAGGACGAGCTCGAGGTTGAAACTTATCACGGTGAACAAAAGTAGTGTGAGCATAGCAGAGACAACCAAAGACACGCAAATGGTCATAGCGAGGTGCCTTTTGGTAAAGGTGCTCGAAAGGAGAAATATTGTAGGGAAGATGACGGGGTGCGGTTAATAAGGTAAGTGGCAGTAAGCACACATTCTCCCCAAAAAGTAAGAGGAAGGTGAGCCTGAAAACGTAGACATCGAGCCACATTTAAAATATGACGATATTTTCGCTCAGCAACAGCATTTTGCTGAGGTGTCTCCACGCAAGTACGTTCGTGAAGAGTGTCTTGTTTAGAAAAAAACGCTTGAGTGGCGCGATGGAGAAATTCTTGACCATTATTAGTGCGTATATGACGTATCTTGGAATTGAATTGAGTGTGAACCATGGCTAAAAATGCACGTAGACAAGATAAAGATTCAAATTTTAAACGCATTAAATACAGCCATGTGACCCGAGTGCATTCATCAACAATGGTTAAGAAGTAATGTGCACCAGAGAGAGAAGTGGTGTGATAACCATCCCAAATATCACAAAAAATACGTTCAAAAGGTATCAAACTTTTATTTCCAACTAATTGAAAAGGTAATCGGGTATGTTTTGCACGATTACATGCATCACAATGTTCAATAATTTTAGGAGGAGAAATAAAAAGCGGAATATTATGTAAAGAGGGATGACCCAAACGTTGATGTCATGTATCAAACAAAATGCTTTTGGATAGTTGAAGCGCGGTTGCTGAGATCGGCTTGAAATAATACAGTCCGTTACGCTATCACCCATGCCAATCAGCATTTTCGTGGTTAGGTCCTGAAAAATGCAAAAGGTGGGGGAAAAAGAAATGACACAATTGAGCGATTTTGTTAGTTGACTGGCCGATAAAAAAATTAAATTCAAAATCGGGAATTGACAAAACATTAGAAAGCGAGAGATGTGGTGATAAAAAATATCACCCGTACTTGATACTAGAGCCTGTGAGTCGGTAGGAAGACAAACAAAAGGCGGGTTAGTGCAATTAGAAGAATTATGGAGGGGTAAATTGGTAATGTGGTGTATGGCACCACTATCCACCACCCACGGCTCACGACCAAAAGAAGGAGAAGAAGTCGAACCTGCGAAGGAAAGGCTTGGGTTCTTGAGGAGTTCCATCAATTGGGTGTATTGATCGGTGGAAAGCCTAGGGAATCTACTCACGGTTGAAGATGCACTTGTAGCAGATACTTGATGAGCAGTCGGCGAGGAGAAAGGTAAGGCGCTGTGTTTATTCTTGGACGACCACCACTCCGGATACCTAATAACTTCGAAACACTTGTTCCTTTGGTGACTCGATTTACCACAAGCTTCACATAGAAGAGTCCCAACAGGCCACACACGACGGGGACAAGATGGAGTGTTGGGCAGAGTCGAGCGTGCGATTAGAGCTGAAGCATCCGGTTGAGATGGGGTTAATTGAACAAGGCGCTGCGTTTCTTCTTGATGGATGATGGAATAGTAGCGTCCAATGGAGGGAAGTGGGTCTGTAGCCAGAATTTGGGAACGAAGCTGTTGGAAACTTTCGGTCAGGCCCATGAGGAATTGATACACCCGGTCGGCGTCTTGGAGTTCAGTAAGAGATTTTGAGGCACCGCATGTACATGGATTCGTGGGTTGTAAGGAGGCTAATTCGTCCCATAACTCCTTCAATTTTCCATAGTATGCTGTGATTGATTGTTGTTCTTGGTGAAAATTGGCCAAGTCCCGTTTCAATTGGAAGATTTTGGTACGGTTTCTTTGTTGGAAACGGGTTTCCAACTCTACCCACAAGTCATTCGGTGTGTCACAGTAAAGGAGGCTGCTTGCAAGTGACCGATCAATTGAGTGTAGGAGCCATGACATTATCATGTCACAGCAACGGTCCCAAAGTAGTGCTGCAACGGTGTCATCGGTAGGGCGTTTGATGGTGCCAAGGACAAAGCCTAATTTGTTCTTGGCGTTCAGGGCACAAGTGATTGGTTCTTGGAATTTGGGTGTAAAGAAAATGAATTACAGTGAATTGAATTGCCTAGAATTTGTTTTTAGAGAAAATTTCATAAGTAAGAGTAAAAGTATAGTCCATTTCAATAATAAAAAAATAAGTTTCAAATTTCAAAAATCAGATTTTTATTAATTTTTATTTATGATTTAATTGATTAATTATATATTTAATTAATTAAATATATAAAAGTTACAGATATATATAATTTGGTCACATATTATCAAATTAATTAGTCACAAATTATTTCGAAGTGACAAATCAAAAATTTTATAGGTAGCAGTTTATTTTCGATGTCACAAATCAAAATTTTAAAGTCACAAATTATTTTCGGTCACAATTTGTTCATCGGCCACAAATCACAATTATTACAAGTTACAACTTGTTATACAGTCACACAATTATCATATTATTGGTCACAGATTAATAATTTCTTAGATCACATATTATTTTTAGTCAGATTTTATCTATATCGTTAGTCACATATTTTTTTATTAGTCACAGATTAACTAATTTAGTGGTCACAACCAATCAAATAATCTGTGATCACCACCCAACCATCGTCTCCACCACACCACGACCAACCAATAAATTCCCAAACGCACCATCACAACCGCAACTGCCACAACCAACACCGTCACAACCACCAATCCACAACCGCCACCATCACAATTTATTTATTGGTCACAGATAAAAAATATTATAATTTATAATTTATTAAATAGTCAAAAATTAATAATTGTTTAGGTCACGTGTTATTTTCTGGTAACAAATTCCTCTTTTTTATTGGTTACATGTTTACTGGTCACAGGTTATAGATTAAATTATTTGTGACCGAAACCAACATGTGACCACCACTGTCGCCAGCCATATCGATGTCGCAGTTGTCGCCACCAAACCCACCACCACCATCTCCCAACAGCCCCCTCATCTCAAACACCGCAACTAGCACTACCTTACCACCAACAAACCAGATAGAAAATCGCCAACACTCCCACAAAAACCACCATCGTACTGTCGTCTCGCCACCCCCACCACCACCACAAAAACCATCACCACTTGCCATTGTCGCCAACTCACCCTAGTGGTGGCAAAAAAATTCACGGGTTCGGGCCGTAAAAAGCCCGAGCTAGGCTCGGTGGAACTGGTCAAAACTCGGGTCGAGCCTCTTTCAGGGTCAACGGGCCGAGTCCGAGCAGACCCCGCGAGCTCGAAAATATTTTTTTAAAAAAAGAAAAAAATGGTATGAAAAGGGAAAAAGGGTCGACTCGGCTTATAAGAAAGTCCGAGCCAAGTCCATTTTTCCCAATGAGCTTTTGCTCGACTTGGCTCAACTCGGACCCGTAAAAAGTCCGCTTCGCCAAGCTCTAACCTTGGATTTGGGCTCGTGAGCCGGCTCGACCCGACTTGCTAACACCTCTAACCCATCCTCTCTATCACCACCACAACCACCATTTCAACCAACACTCATTCACCATTAATGAAATATTCCAACAATGCTAGATCCACCATTACACAACCTTACCAACGCCACCGGAAAAAAAAAAACCCCAAAAACTAACAAAATTCGACTGCCTCCGCCAACAATATCTCCAACGCCGCCACCTCCACCACCTAAACCACCGTATCCATTGCCACCATCACCGTCAATACCTCAGCACAACTTCCTGCGGTACCACTACCACACCTTAAAACCCCAAAACCACCAAAACATGGAAACCAAATCCAATAAAAAAAAATCACCACAGCGATCTAAGTAATCTACGCCGCTGTAGATCTTGTCACTGTAGTCGCGATCTGCATCATCATGATCTGTACCGCAATCTACGCCGCCGTAGTCGCACGATCTGCAACTGCGATCTACAAGCTTTCGGCAATGCTCTTGGATCTACTTCGAGCTCGCTGGTTGTCGGCGATTCGAGCTCCTTTTGCTGTAGCAACAACAATGGAGGAGAGGAAGAAGAGAATAGGGATTGCAGTGCCGACGACAATGGAGGGAGAGGAGAAGAGATGAGAATATAAGTGAGAGAGAATAATGGAGATGAGGAGACAATTTGGGAAAATTATTAAGGTTCAGAAAGAAATTTGTATATTTTAGTATTATGTTTAATTAAACAATTTTTGATTTTTGAAATACTAAACATGCCATCTGATTTATGAAATGGGATCTAGAAATCTATTAGTATCTGTAATTTCCACTTGTTTTCACTGAGAATTGTAGTTAAAGGTGTTTGATTGATATAATTTTCTACCTGAAAAATATAATACTTTTGATATCTGTTTGACTTTATTTTTCATAAAAATTGTCAATTAAATAAATAAATTTTCTTATCATTGGGAACAAAATTTGTTTAGATTGCCAAAAAGTTAAAAAAAAAATTTAAAAAAAAAATTTAAAAATTTTTTGGTGTTCATTTGACTTTGTTTTGCATGGAATTTGTCAATTAAAGAGATAAAAAATTTTATACTTCATCTTACAATTTGTTTCTATTGTTAAAAAAAAATAAAAAAAGGGAAATTTTAATTCCCACCAAAGTAGTGAGAAAAGGAATTCCTTGAAATCAAGGAAAATTTCAAAAGTTGGAAAATATTTTTCATGAAAAATTTGGTCAATCAAACAAGTCAAATGTAGAAGTTGGAATTCAAATTCCAACTTCCAGGAATAATAAGGGTCTATCAAATGGACCCTTAGTGTAAGCATACAACTTCAATGACAATTTTGAAATTAATTAAAAACTTAAGTGGTCCTTGTTGAAATTAACCATTTTAGACACCAACTTAATTTGAAAAAAAAAATAAATAAATAAGGTTAAAATTGAGTGGGTGCGTGATAGTGGATGGTTAAAATTCAATATGGGGATCTACAAAGTATTTGCTAGTGCAGAGGTAACAAGATATTCAAAAGGATAAAAGGCAGCATAGTATGTTACTATGTTTAGCTTCGGTATCATAGCCACAATATCAGGAGCAAATTGGCTGGTGGCATGATCCTCCTTTTGCAACTGTAACGATTCTTTCTGTTCTAAAGTTTTTTGAGGAAATCGTGTAACTGTCCCGATTAAGATTATATTTTGAAGTTATCGGATCTTTTTGTATATTCCTTATCAGTACAATCTTTAGGTGCGTAAACATGCAATTATGCATAAATATTATTGTTGCTTCAAGAAAGTGGAAAGGATTTCAAATCATAGACATTTGTATAGATAGATTTCAGAATGTTTACATCTTTTTATTAATTCTACACTGACTTTGTCACCAATTCCTTGAATAGCTTGCTGCAAAGCTGTGACATTCCTGCTAAGGGTCTGATTGATAGGCGAAAATTTTCTTGGGAGCTGGGAATCGTTTTTCAACTTTCACTTTTGCGCTGTTTGATAGTCTTTATTTTCCATGGAATCGGTTTCCAGCCTTTTTCAAGGTACAACCACTTGAAGCGTGATTTCGTGGAATTCAATTCCTTGCTATACGGTGGGAATTGGTTTCCACCTTTTTTTTTTTTTTTTAAAGCAATAAAAACAAATTCTAAGATAAAGTGTAAAAAAAATTTATCTCTTTAATTGACAAATTTCATGTAAAACAAAGTCAAACGTAAAAATAAAAAATAATTTTTTTTTGGCAATCTAAACATATTTTATCCCCAATGATAAAAAAATTTATCCATTTAATTTACAATTTGCATGAAAAACAAAGTCAATGGTATTATAATAGACAAGTGAAAAATTATATCAATCAAACACCTTTAATTCAATTCTCAGTAAAACAATTTCAGGCAATTCAATTCCCTAGAATTCAATTCCTTTCCACCCATTTTTCACCCTTGCAATCAAACGTACCCTAAAAGTGTTTCTTTTAGGGAAAATTACTGTTGGGGTCCCAATCTATTTGAAATAAAGCAATTAGATCTTTCATCCTTCAATTTTGTCCCCAGCTCAGAGAGTTTCGTTTTTTTAAAAATAAAAATAAAAAAATCTTTTCCTTTTTATATTTGGTTAAAATTTAATGTTAAGACATTTTCCCTTCGACAGTAGGACTACTACTGAGCGTGGCATTTTCATATAAAATAGTTCCACAGGAAACCCATTATCTACAAATTGATGCCCATTTAATTTTTCCTTCCATTTCCCCCCTGCTGTTGTTGTAACTTAAAATGAGTTTCAACCTTTCAAAATTATAACCTATTAATTTTAAGTTTTAACATAAAATTAAAAGACCATAATACATATTATAATTTGTGTTTTAATAGTATGATTGTGGGGGTTGAATTTCTCCCTATAAAAGGGCGTGATTTTCGTGGGGTTAAACATAATACGAAATAGATAATTTTATAGAATACTCTCTACACTTAAATATTATTTTCCATAGTTTTGACAACTTGATAAATGTTCATTCACTTATAATCATATGGCCGTACCTGTATAAGGAGAACCGGCTGTAAGCCACATGTGTTAGATCTTGGAGCCATGTAGCGCCGAAAGTACCCGCACGAATGGGAGGCAACACATCTTTAGGACAGGATTTTCGACATAACTCCCAAAACTTACATTTCTAACTATTCTCTTTTATGTTTATATTATTGTTGAATTATATTACTTGCACTTATCTTTAAAATAGTTATGTTAATTGATAATTTATATATATACAAATCACCCATTTTTCTCAACAAATTAAATTCGTGTTGAGTGATTTGTATGTAAACAATTCTTATTGTGGTCTTTAATAGGTAAAGTTAGTGTGTATGTTTTACATGTCCACTTAATTATAAACACTCTAAAAACTACACTACTATCTTATAAGAATATATATATATATATATATATATACACGCGCGCACGCGAATTTCCTGAGGCAAAAACCAGTAATTAGAAAATTATCCTTTATGGAGGAGAAGGGAGACGGCTGTGAATTCAAATTCATCCAAACTGCTGAATTTTATATTCAAACACCCCAACTCTCCATGAAATAAACTACACTATGTACCGTTCATTTTTACACACATTTTCCTGCATCTCCATGGACTTACGATCCATTTAACAGAGCTCAGAGTGAGTAAACAGAAAGGAAAAGTCCGTTTTGTATAGTGGGAGTCCAAGAAAAGAACACTCACTAAAGAAGAGAGAAAAGGAAAGCGAAAAGGGTCTATTTCTTTTTCTTGTTTTCAAATTTTTATTTCTGCAGGTACTTTTGATTCATGGGTCTTGTCCGCACGTTAGGGATTGGATATTTATGCTGAAAACTAGTACGTTTCGTTGATATAATAGCAAGAAGGAAACTAAATATATATATATATATATATATATATATATATATATATATATATTATAAGCTTTGCGTAACCTTCCTTGTTTGTATGTATTAATGTTTATCACTGATTATGACTATTGAGGGGCTTGCATAAGGTTCTGATATGATAAGGGATTCATGCTCTAAAATAAAAATAAATTAAAAATAAAAATTCTTGGCCTTAAGTTCTCTGAAATTATAAGTTGTTTTGAGCACTTATAAGTGTTATTATTGAATCTTTCTTAGAATTAAAGACATGGATCAATTAATTCATGTTTTGTTGGAGCTTTAGACTTTGAAACTGGGATTTATTGGCGGTTTCTCCGATAGACAATTTCATATAGATTATTCCTGTGGAATGAATCCTCGAGGAAAGTTATAGATGAGATTTGAGTTATTTCAGTTTAAATTATTTGGTTTACTATTTTCTTCAAAATGAAGTTGAAGAATAAATAAAGGGAAATATATTTTCCAATTATGATGCTCGAACTTGCAGGTAAAATAATGTGATTTTTACATAATCACTAATATTTGTGCATATACATGAATTTTGCAATTGTTTTTGTCAATGATTAGGTGAATAATTGATAATGATATAAGTTTGCTAGTGATATTCTAAAATTACATGTGTGCATATATGTGGGAATAGAAACTTATTGAACAAATGGTTAAAAGATTTAACCCTCAATAATGTACTTAATTAATATTTTAGAAAAAGGTAAATTGTAATTCTAGTAAGTAATAATAAATTATTATTATTCAATTTAGTTATGTAACTCATAATTTGATGTTAAAATAACATACGATAATACTACCATGTAGTATGATTCATTTTGATTTAAGTTTGGAACTTCAAATCTTAATATTTATAATAATTTATTTGGCATTTAATTATTTTAAATTTTATATGAGACCTCAAAATTTTAAGTTATTAAATGAATGTGGGTGAACGATGAATGTGGGCTATATTCTATATTTGCTTGAATTTTACGTGATTGTGTTTAATTGAAACAATATTTCTTTTGTGAAATATTTGATGTACTGTATTTGAAAATTAGTTTATGGTCCAATTAAATTTTGACTTGATGTTTAGCTAATTTGGGATACAAAATTGTAAGTATTTTGTATCAAGGTCATTTTATTACCATAAAGGCATGTTTGCTTAGATTAATATTGTTAAATCATATTTGATACTTTATGGATATGTTAATTCTTATCGTCTAATGTTTTGCGATACATAAGTATCATTGTGTTCAATTATGTTGTCCAAGTGGAAGTTTTTAAAATCATTGTTTATATATATATATATATATATATATATATATATATATTAAAAGTTTCATGTGTTTATCTTATTAAACTTTGATAGGTGATATTGATATTTTAGAAATTTTAGTAGATTTTGCAGATGTGCGGGTGAAGAAAAAAAGCTTTGCAAATTAATGTTACCAAATTATTGTCCAAGAGAGACATGAAATAAATTATGTTTTGGAATGGACATAATAAATCATCAAGCGGGATGGTTTTAAGTCCATAAGGAAGTCACCTCCGAAAGTAACCCAACCTTTGTGATTGGAAAACCCATGAAGAAGGTTCAATGTGATAGAAACAACCCGTATTACGTGACTTGTAATATGACTATTTTATTTGTTCTCATCCCTATGATGATAGTGCTGATAATAAATGTGATGTTAGGAAAAGTTTAATCCTGAATGAGTATTGATGAGAGAATTCATGCGAGATGTGGGTCACACACCCTCTTGGAGGACTCACCTATGTAAGAGTTCTCATGAGGCTGTGGCTATGGGATTGGACTATTCCCTAGAGATTCTTATTAGAATCAAGATTAAAGTGCATGACCATTAAAATCTATACTCGCTATGAACTAGAGCCTAAATCGATATTGTGTGTGGAACAATTGAAGTTTAGTCAAAGGGACCTAATTCAAGGCTTAGTCCATTATGTCTCCCTCAAATGAAAATTGTTATTACTAAGTGAGGTTTAAATCCAAAAGACACATACACCTATTACACAGTATAACGTTGCCACTATTATATATATTTATCTATTTTGAAAGCTTAAAACTAGTGTGGGATTGTTGTAACTTAAAATAAGTTTCAACCTTTCAAAATTATAACCTATTAATTTTAAGTTTTAACATAAAACTAAAAGACCATAATGCATATTGTAACTTGTGTTTTAATGGTATGATTGTGGAGGGTTGAATTTCTCCCTATAAAAGGGAGTGATTTTCATGGGGTTAAATATAACATGAAATAGATAATTTCATAGAATACCCTCTACACTTATATATTATTTTCTATAGTTTTGGCAGCTTGATAAGGATTCGTTCACTTATCTCTCTATGATTGTGCCCGTAGAAGGAGAATCAACTGTGAGCTACATGAATTTTATCTTGGAGTTGTGTAGCACCGAAAGTACTCGCACGAAGGGGAGGTAATGTGACTTTAGGACAGCATTTTTGACGTGGCTCCCAAAACTTGCATTTCTAACTCTTCTCTTTTATGTATATATTATTGTTGAATTCTATTACTTATGCTTATGTTTGAAATAGTTATGTTAATTGATCATTTATGTACATACAAATCACGCATTTTTCCCAACAACTGTTAGGTGTATTAGCAGGAATAGCAATAAGATCTCATTATGATCTTTTGTAGACTGAACAATAAGTGTAGAAGTCAATAGAAATTAGTTAGAGCATCTTCAAAGCTTTAATGGATGACTATAAAAATTTTGCCACATAAGCAAAATATGTTTAAAATATTTTTCTTAGACGCAATTTGATTTGGGCTATGTCAAACTCATATGGTGAAAAAAATAGACATGGTCTAGAGCTTCCTCTAGATTTGGAAGTTCAATTAAATGTGATTTTATTTTATTTTAGTCCATTAAGGATTGTGAATAGAACACATTCGATTTGACATGAATGTATTTTATTAGACACAAATGCACTTAAATTGAAAGTCCTCTAACTTGCATGTTAGTTTTACATTTTTGTTTGTAAGATATCTATATTGATGATGGGGTGATTTGAATACGATATTTTCATCTCATCAATTTTAACACTAGTTTGGTGGTAATTTTAGTATAACTAGTGGGGTGAACGTGTGTTGCACATTAGTTTGCTGATGTTAAAAATAAGTGTATGTAAATTTTCAAGAAATTCAATTGTAAACATGAAAGATATTTTTAAGCTGGTTAAAAAAAAATTGTTTATAAAGGATAAAGTATTGAGATAAAAAAATTAAAAGAAATCAACGAACAAACAATTGATTACCACAATATATTAAATTAAATATAAAAAAAATACAACCAATACTAAGTTTGTTATTAATTACCTGCTTGACATCCTCTTTGAAGTTCTCATTTCCAACCGTCCTAATGCATTCCATGGCTTTGACCAAAAGCATGCAGTTAGATTTTTCGATAGCATTCATCAAGATAGCTTTCTAGTACGGCATAACTGCGTCATAGTATTTCTAGAAGTGCTTCTATAAATATAATTTAACAGACTGAATATATAAGCAAAGAAAAATAAAAATAACACTAATAATTATAGAATGATGTATCTGAGGTGAATCGGCAACTGAAGTTAAAGCACTTGGGGCACCCTCTTGCACCATTTGTTTGGAGTTTTGGAATTTATATAAGAAAAGAAGTTTACTGGAGAAACATGGTTGTGTTCAACACATAAGCATAACCTTCCATGTATAAATGTAAAAAAATTATTTTATTTTCTTCCTCAGTGGTACCTATAGAAGTAGAAGCAATTTGTGTACTATTCCATTTAAGCAATTTGTGTACTATTCCGTTTTCTTCCTCAGTTGATGTATAGTTTTCACTGAAACCAAGAACGATTGAGGCTCCATGTTCCTATAAAACAACAACTCCTCAAAACGAACCAAAAAAACATAGCTATATCATGTCACATCAACAACAACAATTCCAGTTATATTGTATGGTTTTCATATCAATCAAAACAAACTTCCAAACAAAATCACGGTTGTAAAAACCATTTTACAAGATTTTAATTTAAAAAATCAAAACAAAATCACATTTTAATAAACATACATTATGTATCCATATGATAATTATAATCTCATCATCTCAAGCACACTTGAAAACATGATCTGAAAATACAAGCACTTCTATATATAAATTGACAGTATGTAAACCAGGTGTACATATTGTTTAAAGCTTCAATCAAATTACTTGTTGCTTAAAAAATTTCAATGACCACCGTATATGCCGCAATCCATTCTCCCCGAACTCGGTAAGTGTGTAGTTGTTAACTTGCCTTGTAAGAATACACGCAATACTAAAGTTTCCTCACTTCATTGAGTAAATGATCCACATGATAAAAGCAAATCCTAAATGCACTACAATTTTAGAGAAAATGCTTACCTCAATAAATTTATTGTACTCAGTATGTTAATAACTATATGGTGAAACGGAGTTCAAACCAAAGTTTATTTCAATAGCCATAAAGAAAGCCACATGATATCCCACTTAAACTTTAGATGTAAACCCAATCATGGTTAATATGAATAATGAGGTATTTAATGGAATGTGTTCTTGCTAATTGATGGAAGCTATTGAATTAGAGAATTAAATGGGTAGAATTCACATAGAAAGAAAAAAATAAAATGAACTTGTGTTTGGAAGCATAAGACGAACTAAAAATGTAATATGATCAATTCTTCACTTATGATATAATTTCTCTGTAAATTTTCTTCGTGTACTGTTAAATCTTATTATGATCCTTGACATGAGCTGTGATAATTTGAATATGGATTGTGTGGAATTAATTGGTTACCTTAGCATGTGTGTAAGATTGGCAATAGTATACCAACTAAGCAGGAATACATAAACCGTCTCCAATGGTACTTTGAATTGTGAGGTAATCTATTGATTATCGTGAAGCACACCAAAACAGCAGCCCCCTCTCTGACACATTTCGAATTAGCAACGAAGTAACACAAAAGATTATCTCGACAAGCCATAATTTTAAAACCAAAGAATAAGACATGTCAATACTGGATTGTAATTTGTAAAGGAAATTAAATTTATATATTATTAATATTCAAGAAGAATATTAATTTATCACTATTGAAGAGCATGAACTTTAAATTTTAATATTCCAGAAGAATATTGATATATTACTCTTGAAAAAGCAATAATTAAAGATGGCGTGCTCTCGAAGTGGCACATTTTCGAAGAAGATATTATTTTGAACTTATATTTATCCCTGAAAGAAAACATATAACTAATGTCATGAGGACGTTGATTAGTTTGACTACTTGAATGATATATGATTATATAAGATTTAATCATATTCTTCGAAATTAAATAATTGAATTATATCTTATACTGAACCAGAATTTCAAATTGATCTTATTGTTTGGCATGAACAATTGAACCATCACTGGATCAATAATGATGCGAAATTAAAAGTTTCAAATGAATATTCAAAGAACCAGAAGATTCTTCAATTCAATGAATTCATATATATCATTTGTTCTCTTTATCGATAATTTATCATTAAATATCACTAGTTAAAATAGAGACTGAATTCCCTATACACTATAAGAATGTGCGCCATCACCAACGGAAATTTCCATTGGTGAATCCCAGATTTTCGTTGATAAATGGGTTTTGTAACGGCAAAATGCCGTTGGTAAAATCCGTTGGTAAAACCTTCGTCACTAATTTACCAATGGCCAGAGGGTTCGTTGGAAATATACCAATGGAATAGCGATGGCATTGTATTTCGTTGCTGATTACCAACGGTCGTAAAATATGGTATTTGTAAAGGCATTACCATTGCATTGGTCCGTTGGTAAATTATCAATGACAAATTTCCGTTAGTAAGTTCATTGGACATCACCAAGGACTTTATCCATAGAAGGTCCGTTGGAGATCACCAACACTTTTTTTCTATAGAATGTTTCTTGGTGATAACCAACGGTTTTTTTTCAATAGTAGTTTTTTGCAAGGTCTTTTTTACATTGCCAATTCCGTTGGTAAGTATGGCTATATCAATATTGTTTTAAAAGATAAAATGTAACGTATATCATAAAAAACTCCAAGTCGATTTCATTAATTGACATAATTGGGCAATACAAAAGTTCCAATATCACCAAATACTTCAAAAGTTCCAAATCACCTAATACTTCCATATAATATTTTTACCCGAACAAACAAACAAAAAGATATTAAACAAAAGATTGTTTGATTTGCAATGTAATGCACTAGTTCTCACGACGCCATATGACAAAACAATCTTTGGGAGGACCACATCTTTCATTGAGCAAAAGATGTTAAACAAAAGATCATCCTGGTACCTCACATTATACCTTGGAAGGACCACATCTTTCATTGAGCATGCTAATCATCATTTTCTCATATGCAATACACTTTGCTTCTTCTTCACGCCTGCCCGCTTCCATTTGCTTCTCAAACTCTAGTCGTCTTCGTTCCTCTTTCACCCTTACTTCTTCAACTTGTCTTCGCATTTCTTCCTTTTTCCTTGTCAACTCTTCAATCTTTTCACAAGCGTTCTGAAGTTGTTCTTTCAAAGGATTGTCTTTATTATCTTGGGTCATTGACTGGGTAGGTTTAGAACTAAAAGAGGCACACGAAGTAGACAATGTAGTTTCAAGACCATACAAGCGGCCTCCTTTACTTGGTCCTTGAGTAGCTTCACACCATAGTTCTACATCAATTGAAGGATGTGATGACAATTCAGGACCATACTTTGCTTCCATCAATTGCTTATATTTTTCCTAGTAAAGAAAAAAGTTAATTAATCCAACGGAATAATTAGAACTAATGGTGAAAACATGTGAAAATCAAACAAAAATTGGGAAAAGAAAAAAGTCAATGCTTCCATACCATGTAGTAAATAAGGCAGAAGTTAGACCATTATAAACAAAATTTAAACAAACTAGATTTATGCAAAATGTTTAATTTTCACTATAATCTGTTGACACAACCCTTTAGTTACTGTACCATTTTTTTCCTAATCCCCACATTAACAACTGAATATTGCATTAAGAAATACTTAATCTTCACTATTAGTATAACACATCGTCTACTTCCCCAGCAAAGAGAAACTTATTAAATGCTTTCACATTTTGTCTAGAATTTTTCTGTCATTGGAAACCTAATTGTTTCTTTTGATTCATGTATAAGTTAATTCTATGTATCATCTATGTATATCTTGTATTAAGAAGTTGAATGCTAGAAAAGAGAAGAATAAATATAAGAAAATAATTTTCAGCCTCTTCCTTCACCAGAGAAGTAAATTTCCCTATTCCTGCACTAGTTCTCTGCTTATAACAAAGAAGCAAACATCAGGGACAGGCCTGACTATAGGCGGCTGCCATAATATTAATGTTTTATATATGAATGGTCCCCAGGGAAGGCCTGGTAAACATATACTGCAACTATTAAAGTTCTATAATAGAACAAATGACACCAGTGTTTGCAACTGTATCAGAACAACAAAATAGAGGTTAAATAATCTTACATATACTCCTTGCGACTTGTTATCAATGAAATCTCCTAGTCCCTTGTTTCTCATGTGTGTACGTTTATATAAGTCTGAAACATGTGGCGACTTTCCAGTTTTCTCACGTTGTAATATGGAAAAATAAAATTGGAAGAATGATTAAAGTAAAACAAAATGGTCAATAATGAATAAAGGAACTAGGATTAGAGAAATATTTGACTCCGACCAAGCCAACTACTTCTATAAAGTTTGGTCTTACATACCATCCTCTTTGCGTGCAAGGCAAATGGTATTGAACCTCTTGTATGCTTAGATATAGATCTTGACTTCGCACTACATCGATTTTTCTTGCCATTTTCTGATTTCTTTAACCATTTTTCATTGTTCCAATATGTGTCAATGAGCTCATTCCAATGCTCTGGTTTCATCCAGTGTGGCCCATGTCCCTTCAAATCGATTATAGTTCAATTCTCTTCAGGTATACCACATTTCCTTTTTGCCTCTTCTTGAGCTTCATTAAATATGCTCCTGATATTTTCTTTTGATGACTCTTCCCAAATCTTTTTCACCTCCGGTGTCCTTTCATTTGGCCAACTGTATTTGTCCTAATACAAATAACAGTTAATATATTAGTTAACACACAAACCGAAAGATGCAACAGAAAATGAATACCCAAATATACAAATTAAGCGGACAGCAAGTTACCTGAAATTTTTTAAACAACAGGTCTTCAGTTAGTTGTGGCACCTTACGAAAAAAGCAGAATGGGCCACCAAGATATACCTTCATATTATCAGTAACATCACATGGTGCGGAGGGAGTCACATACATATTTAAGAAAAAACATTCACTTATTACACTTAGAGAAAAAAATTCAAATAACGGATTGCAAAGAAAAATCTCAAAATGAAAGAATAATTTAATTACTATGGACTAACACCGGCAATTTTCTTTTTACTTTTTAGTGAACATTTGACATGTAGGTAACAACAACCTTCTTTAACTCTAAAAATCTCATCAATAGACTAAAAAGCTCATCAATAGACAAATCTCAAACCCAGACTCTTATGAAGCAGAACCAAAATTGCTATCTAATCTCAACAATAAGTTTGTCAAATGTTTAAGCCATATATGAGTCTATTTTACACATTTTTACACAACAAATGATATTCTCATTAAAAGAATATAGGTGTCAAATATGCGTGTTTATTAGATTTTCATTTTATTATAATGTTAAACACTATGCAAATCATGATGTCTGATATTCATCTATTTCAAAATTACGATTTTTTTTAGGTATTTATGTGAAATCCACTTGATGATATACATATCAATACAACTACAAAATCTGTTAACATTAAACACAATCCAGTAGACCTCGTTCAATGACCAAAAAAAATGAGGTAAAGATGAAACAATAAACACCAAAAAATTGGGAAAAAATGTTGCTTATATACCTTTCTCCTTCTATTTCTAAGATGATAGGACCAGTCTCATCTACTCGGACCTGGGTGCCTTGGTTGGGACCTGTATTGCTTTCAGTAGATCCATTGTTCTCTTCCTCTGTAGAACGTGAATGCTCAGATCCAGTTTGTTCCCACGGAGGAAAATATTCTTCTTCATCATCATCTTGCAATCTATTAATTCTTGGCATTGAGTGCCATCTTACTGTAGGCATATTGTATGCAACAAAGTTGGGTTTGGTATGGATGCGAAAAAAATCAGAAATTAAAGGGAAGTGGTGAAATTTGGGGAAAATATGGATATTAATAGTTTAACATATATAAAACCGTAATAGGAGGGAAGTGGTGAAATTTGTAGAGGGAATCTAGTGAAAATTTGGGAGAGAAATTGGGAAGAAAGAAGGATGCGAGAATGAGTTTTTAAAAAACACAAAAACAAAAAAAAAAAATTAAAATAGCCCAAAAACCTTTAAACGTGACGGAAAAAACGTTCAAAAACCTTTAAATAGGCCTTACAAGAAACCATTAAAACAGAGAATATTAAAACGTTCCAAAAATAACAAAAAATAAAAACGAAAAATATGAAAAATAATTATTCTGATGTAGGACAGATTGCACTAGAATTTGAAGAGGAATTGGTCAGGATTTCTACTAAAATGGGTGTTTCGAAGAAACGGGCATAACTTTCGGTCATAATTTCTATTATAATATCTATTCGAAATTAGGAAGTGGCACTCCAGACTGTGACAACCCGGGTTTACCCCCGGTTGACATTATTTCTAAATTAAAAAATGTAGTTTAAGGCGGGTCGCCGGACGTTTGAAATTTTTAGAGTTTTATGTCTATTTTGATTTTTTTGCTTAAACTAGTCGATGTCACGTGCGTTGCACGAATTTTGTATTTTTTGTAACTGCATTAGTGTGACGATAGAATGATTGAGATTTGAGAAAAACTTAATTCACTTTTATTTTATGAATTTGAATTACAAAGTTGGATTTGAGCTGAAGTAATTAGTTAGGAAAATTATTTTTAAAAATTTAAATAATATGACTTATTTCTAACTTCTCTTAAAAAGCGCAATAAAGATGTACTGTAGATGCAACAGTAAGGATGCATTCTACTGTAGAAATATATATATATATATATATTTGAATGAAATAATGAAATTGATTGTAAACAATTTATACAATTATGCAGTGCACGAATTGTATATTTATTATGTATTTTTATTAGTGTAAAGATTTTAGTTTTTTTAGAATCATATTAATTTAGAAACGTGTTGTTATAATTAAATTTTTTTTTTTTTTTTTGGTATTTTGATTGCGTTAGATAAAAAAAACAAAAAATCTTTGATTTTACAATCAAAATTAATCTGTTACATTATAAAAAAATTTGTGATACTTATTAGTGAGTTAAATTGAATACAGTTAGATTCTTAAATAATTTTCATAAGTTATATGCTAATATAATCATTAGTTTTCTCCATCTTACCGAATTTAAATCACACTGACCGTATTTTATATGCATACCGGAATCGTTCTTACCGTATTTTGGTTGAAGCTTACCGGATTCAATAAACGGATTTAATGAGCTTACCGTATTTCAAATTAACGGTTTCAAAACTTACCGTATTTCAGCTTAGGAAAAATGAATATTCCTTCATTTACCGGTATTTGATTTAAGCTAACCGGTAAGTTATTTTTTTTTCACATTAATCTCCATGTCACGGAAATTTCACTAAATCTGCTCAAATACGGTATGTGCTGTCGAAATACGGTAAGCTCAATAAGTCTAAATACGCTAAGTTCACTAAATCTGTCCATATACGGTAAGTTCGCTAAATCTGCTCAAATACGATATGCGCTGTCGAAATACGGTAAGTTCAATAAGTCCAAATACGGTAAGTTCACTAAATCTGTCCATATACGGTAAGTCCTGCTCATTTTGACTATCCAATGGAATTCTCTACATATTAAATATGTCAATTTACGTTTATGCCCTTGACATTATGGTTGTAAATTTCACGTAAAATGATTCAAATGGTTGAGGGTAGTTGTGTAAATTTTCAATTACAAAGTGAGGGTAAAATAGTCCTAAATATTAACTCATTTTATAACTAGAAAATTCATCAAATATCTTCAATTAAAAATAATTAAATAAGAACAATTATCCTTTAATGATTTACATTAAATTAAAAAAATACGAAATTATGGAATAAACGAAAGCTTGCATAAAAAGAAAAAAATAACTTAAATCGACGATTTGAAAAGGGAAATATCAAATTTTGACCCTGAAAATGACTCGCACCCAACGAAACTTGGCGACCACAACGTACGCGACGAAAAGACCTTTCCGAATTGGCTCATGAGCACAATTCTGAAAATCGTAGCTAAAGTTATGGCCGAAATACTAAGAAATGACCCAAACTGTACAAAAAAGATGACTTTGGGGATTGAAGTGCAGAAGTGCCAAAAGTTTAAGGACCTAGGATTGCAATTTTTTAGGATGGAATTGATAGAAAAGTTAAATTATGAGGACTAAAAAGTTCAAGATGAAAGTTGAAGGACTTGACGAGCAATTACCAAATTTCAATGTATGTGCCCAAATATTGTAAGAGGTTCTTACCAGATTTTCTGTGAATGTTCATTTCTGGTGTTTTTTCAGCTTCAATACCGGATTTCGTGCACATACCGGATTTTAGTGTATGTGCCCAAATACGGTAAGAGGTTTATACCAGATTTGATTTTATTAAAGGCAAATCTGGTAAGTAAAAGCTAAATCCGGTAAGTTCAAGGTGGAAGCCAATATACGGTAAATTTATGTGCATACCGGATTTCATTGTCATAACCTCAAATACGGTAAGTGTCCATAAATTCGATAAGTTCGAAATAAGTCAGATTTTCTTTCTCTTGCTGGTGAATTGCGTACTTCCATTGAATTCTCGATCAATAAAAGATTAAGGTAGCCATTATTAAATCCCAACAGTGCTTATTTTGTGGAGTTAGTTTTGAGGAAAATAATGCGGTATATATAAACTTAACTCAAATAATTTTGTGGAGTTAGTTTTAAGGAAACTTTTGCAACCATGATAGACACCTAACTAAGTTAATAAGAAATTTTGACAACTTCATTAAATGGAGACTAATTTTACAACTACAATCAGGATGGGACGAAATTCTTGAATCGAGCATGTCAATTCAATTCTTCTTAACTTAAATAGTCGAATGAGCATCAAAACCGAAAATCGATGGATTTGGTTCGATTTCTATTCATATACCAAAAATCAAAGAATCGAATAAAAATCGAATATATTCAATTTTTTTTTTATATTACTAGTCATTGTCACGTGCATTGCACGAATTGTGTATTTTTTATATCTTCATTAGAGTGAAGAATGTAGGTTTTCATAATTTTTGGTTGATTGTTTTGCTTCATAATCATCCCATTGTATGTTACAAGCCATGAAGAAGACATCGATTGTATGGGTTAGAATCCCCAAACAAATAGCAGGAAATGCATTAAAAGACCATGGGCAACTAATGATATTATCTTGTCATGTGACAAGGGCATAAAGGTTCTCGTCCCCCTCTCGTTTGAAGTTCTAAAATTCTCTTCTTAAAAAATAATAACTTAAATCAACAATTTGGAAGGAAAAATAGCGAATTTTGACCTCGAAAATGACTCGCACCCAGCGAAACTTGGTGGCCACAGCGTGTGCGACGAAAAGATCTTTCCGAATTGCGGTCATGAGCGCTATTCTGAAAATCATAGCCAAAGTTATGGTCGAAATACTAAGAAAGGACCAAAACTGCACAAAAAGATGACTATGGGGATCGAAGTGCAGAAGTGCCAAAAGTTTAAGGACCTAGGATTGCAATTTTTTAGGATGAAATTGATAGAAAAGTCAAATTATGAAAACTAAAAAGTACAAGATAAAAGTTGAAGGACTTGACGAGCAATTACCCCAAGAACTTAATTGCAATAAATAAAAGAAGCAAAAGCTCCGTGTGCATAGAGCTTTTGCACTCCGTGTGCATGGAGGTTTTGCACCTTTAATTTATTGCAGCTAAGTTCTCAGGGTAATTGCTCGTCAAGTCCTTCAACTTTCATCTTGTACTTTTTAGTCCTCATAATTTGACTTTTCTATCAATTTCATCCTAAAAAATTGCAATCTAGGTCCTTAAACTTTTGGCACTTCTGCACTTCGATCCCCAAAGCCATCTTTTTGACCAGTTTTGGTCCTTTCTTAGTATTTCGACTATAACTTTGGCTACGATTTTCAGAATCGCGCTCATGACCCCAATTCGGAAAGGTCTTTTCGTCGCACACATTGTGGCTACCAAGCTTCGCTGGGTGCGAGTTATTTTCGAGGTCAAAATTCGCTATTTTCCCTTCCAAATCGTTGATTTAAGTTATTATTTTTTAATAAAAGAATTTTAGAACTTCAAACGAGGGGGGGGGCGGAGGACGAGAACCTTTATGCCCTTGTAGCACATGACAAGATAGCATCATTAGTTGCCTATGGTATTTTAATGCATTTCCTGCTGTTTGTTTGGGGATTCTAGCCCATATAATCGATGTCTTCTTCATGGCTTGTAACATACAATGGGATGATTATGAAGCAAAACAATCAACCAAAAATTATGAAAACCTACATTCTTCACTCTAATGAAGGTATAAAAAAATACACAATTCATGCAACGCACGTGACAACGACTAGTAATATAAAAAAAATTGAATATATTCGATTTTTATTCGATTCTTTGATTTTTGGTCTATGAATAGAAATCGAACCAAATCCATTGATTTTCGATTTTGATGCTCATTCGACTATTTAAGTTAAGAAGAATTGAACTGACATGCTCGGTTCGAGAATTTCGTCCAATCCTGATTGTAGTTGTAAAATTAGTCTCCATTTAATGAAATTATCAAAATTTCTTATTAGCTTAGTTAGGTGTCTATCGTGGCTGCAAAATTTTCCTTAAAACTAACTCCACAAAATTATTTGAGTTAAGTTTATATATACCGGATTATTTTCCTTAAAACTAACTCTACAAAATAAGCACTTGGGATTTAACAATGGCTACCTTAATCTTTTATTGATCGAGAATTCAATAGAAGCACGTGATTCACCAGCAAGAGAAAGAAAATCTGACTTATTTCGAACATACCGAATTTATGGACACTTACCGTATTTGATGTTATGACAATGAAATCCGGTATGCACATAAACTTACCGTATATTGGCTTCCACCTTGAACTTACCGGATTTAGCTTTTACTTACCGGATTTGCCTTTAATAAAATCAAATCTGGTATAAACCTCTTACTGTATTTGGGCATATACACTAAAATTCGGTATGTGCACTAAATCCGGTATTGAAGCTGAAAAACACCAGAAATGAACATTCACAGAAAATCCGATAAGAACCTCTTACCGTATTTGGGCACATACATTGAAATCGGTATGTGCACTAAATCCGCTATTGAGTAATGAAAAACACCATAAACGAAACCAGCAGCTAAGACATTCATAAAAAACTGAAAAACAACCAAGATTAAAACATGATTTCTTATACCAGAAATCATCAAAAAGATTTGCTAGATTAACAAAGAGTTTAACCATCTTATCTCATCTCACTTTCTAGTCATTGTTAGAGAACTGATACATAGGTCAATACTTATTACAATGCTTTCATCTAAATTCCAGAGTCCACAGTGAACATGCTTCAGCCCAAACTATTACTGAGACTGGAATTAACATATACCCAGCAACTAAGACATTCACAGAAAATTGAAGCTGTACAGAAGATGTCAGCAAAAGAATGTCAAATCAGCATCTTCAGGATAGTGAATGTTCAAGGTTCTAAAAAATTTTACAAGAATAAAATGAAAAACCATAGATGCACAAAAGAAATTTACCTTGCTTTCCTCTTTTTGTTGCACATCGTATAAGCTTTTAACCAGAACAGGAGATTTTTGAGCATATTTCTGGGTAAAAGCAAAAAGGAAAAAAATCATAAAATGTTAGAAATGCTAAAAAATGTAAATGTGAATAACTTACTTACACATTTCTTCCTCACTTCCACTAGATATAAAATCATGATCATTGTCTCCTTCATCATCCTGTTCATATTCCTCTTCAGTATTAGGCGTCTGAGAATCTTTATTTGAGACAGTGGCATCCTCTTTGTCAACTTCCTCAGGCTCAACATCATTTCGGACTAGAATCTGGTGATAAGTCCAAATTTAAGCAAACTGGCTGCTTATTGGACACAACCTGATCTTCTTGGAATGCAAGTTCTACCCACACATTACACTCTTCATTCCCTGTTTTTATTCATTGTATATTTGTGATATTTCTTGTTTTTGTTTTCACAACAGCCCACCAGTCAAGTCTAACTCTAGCCTTCGTAGGAAATCCCGTGTAATATACTTGCCGAGCTTGATGAGCGAATATGAAAACATCATTTGTAACTAACTTCTTTTTACGATTTACTTCAATAAGGCCAAATCTTCGATGCACATTAACTCCACCAACATTGTCAAACCATCTAGTTCCAATATTTCATTTATCACACCATAGTAATCACGTTCATAGTCATCATGGAAACTTCCCAAAACACACACACCACTATTCATTGTTGTTTTGTGATGACCATAATCTAAGGTGTGAAACTTAAATCCATTTATAAAGTATCCATTGTATCTTCATACTCTACGAGATGGACCTAAAGCTATTGCCTTTACACGAGGATCAACAATGTGATTATCATCCAAAACCTAAAAATATCAATTTACTTGAATTAGGGCCTCAATTAACGAATAATATATCAAGGACTTATAATGTTTTGAGAAATTCACTTACATATTCTCTCAACCACAGGCTAAAATGCTCTTCACGTAACCAATCAAGTTCTGCATCAGACACATGAGGATTCTCCACTCTCAAAACTTGGTCGAACTCCCTGCAAGAAATGAAACAACCAATGTAATAATACATGAGATACAACTTTATGCAAACATAAGTTTTGGAACTTATACCTCACAAAAGGAGTAACCTCATCACAATTCAGGAGGACATATATTGAAGTTGCATTACACTCTTCCTCAGTTAATGACCTGTGATTAGAACATTGGGTGCCAAGTGGACGTCCAGGTTGTGCAAAAATTAACAATTATCCTTGGGGGTCAATTAAACCTCCATCATCATTTCTTGACACACGATGTAATCTAGTTTCTATGCTTTGGTTAAAATATAACGAGCAAAAAGTTGACGCTTCCTCAACATGAACACGATTTTTCACTTTCAGTTTAAGACAGTGTAAGAACCTATACAATTTTTATAGACATAATCAAAATTTATTCTATATGGAAAATAAGATAAAAATACACAAGGATACCTCTCAAAGGGGTACATCCATCGATACTCCACAGGACCTCCAACCTTAGCTTCGTATGATAAGTGAATTGGAAGATGCTCCATTGAATCAAAGAATGAATGAGGGAAAACTTCTCAAGCTTGCACATGGTTACAAAAATATTCTGTTCAAGCTGTTTCATGTCACTCGGCTTCAAGACCATAGAGCATATATCTCTAAAGAAAAGGCTAATTTCAGTTAAAGCTTCCCAAATTGGTTTTGGCAATACATCCTTAAATGCAATTGGTAGCAACCTTTATCATGGCTCTTCAAAGGGTAGAAATGACAATCATCCTTAACACACCGTGCAATGTTTGATGCATAACCATATGACATTCTCAAATTCCTAATCCAATTGCACACTTCTCGTTTATGGTCTTTAGTTAAGCAGTAAGAAGCCTTTGGCATATACTCTTTCCCTCTAGAATCTTCAGTTACATGGAGCTTGAAACGTTTGCAATAAAGTTTTAAATCCTTCCTGGCCTTGAAATTATCTTTCATTTTGCCCTTTACATCCATGATGGTGTTGAATGTCAAAAAAATTTCTCTCAATGTGCATCACATCTAAATTGTGCCGTATAAGATTAGTATGCCAATAAAGTAACTCCCAAAATATGCTTTTCTTCACCCAATTATGGCTATCTCCAAAACCTTCTATTTCTTTTCTCTGTGAAAATATGCCATTTGCAATGATTGGAAGGCTTTCAACAATGCTTTGAAATTGATCAACAGTTGGCCTTTCTATTGCCACATCCTTTTCAACTCTATTTTTATAAGACTTGTCTCGCTGTCTTCTGAAGACATCATTGCATGGTAAGAAGCACCTATGACAATCAGAATAAGATGTTTTCCCTCCATTTTGAAGTCTAAAGGCTTTACTTTGACTCATGCAATATGGGCAAGACCTTAGGCCATGTGTGCTCCAACCAAATAACATTCCATATCCCGGAAAATCACTAATAGTCTACATTAAAGCAAACTTCATTTGGAAATTTTGCTTTGTGTTTACATCATATGTCTTAACACCTTCATTCCACGGCAATTTTAGCTCATCTATGAGAGGACGGAAATAAACATCTATGTCCTTTCCTGGACTCTTTGGTCCCGGGATAACCATGTTAAAAAACATATTATCATGGCGCATACATATCCAAGGGGGAAGATTGTACACGGTAATGATAACTGGCCAACATGAATATTGTGTTTTCATGGGTTGAAGCCATCAGTACATAATCCAATACGAACATTTCGTGGTTCAAGGCCAATTCAGGATAAGTTATGTCGAAATGCTTGAATGTCTCACTATGTACAGGATGTGACATTTCTCCACTTGTCACTGAATTTAAAGAATGACATATCATATGTTGTGCAGTATGCCTTGACATTTACAACCTTTGAAACCTAGGGGTAAGAGGCAAATATCGTAGTACCCTCTGCGGCACCTTATGGCCAGATCGAGACACCTTCTCTTTGTATCGTGGGCTATGGCATTCTAGACATTGGGTCAAGTTCTCAATTTCTTTGTAGTACAAGATGCAATCCTTGACACACGCATGTATCTTCACAACACCAAGACCGAGACTGGATAACCATCGTTTTGTTTTGTAGACAGTAGGTTCAAGTTGGTTATCTTCTGGAAAGATTCCTTTTATTATGGATAGCATCCGATCATAATAACTTACAGACATGTTTGATTCAAACTTCAAATTCAAGAGTCGTGCCATTGTCAAGAGTTTGGTTTGCTCACTACAACCAGGCCAGATAAGTTTGTCAACTTCTACTAATAGATTAAATAAGCCTAAAGCATGATGTTTGGAGTGTGTTGTTCTAGAGTGCATTGATCTTGATGAGTAAGATTATGGTATACTTCAGGACCCATTGCATCTATTACCATCTCCTCAAAACTACAATCTGTTGTACCTTGCCGAGTTGAGGACTGACCAACATCAGACTTACTAACAGTGAATGGTTCTCCATGTGCATACCATTGTGTATAATCCTTTGTAAATCCATTTCTGTAAAGATGTAATTTTATTGTCTCTCTATCCATAAACTTAATGTTACGACATTTGACACATGGGCACCTGATTTTATCTCCTACTTCTGGTTGTGAAAAGGCAAATTGAATGAATTCATCAACTCCTACAACAAAACTGTCTGGAAGAAATCCATTACGATCACGATAATGCAACATCCAGCTACAATCGGTCTCCATATAACATTCCTTTACGAGTCTCTGGTACATTTTAATAATAATGTGAATTGCCTATTTCATCCAATTTCAATTTCAATTCAATTCTATTTCCTGCTTCATTCTTTGCTATCACTACAAAACATTGATGTGATTAAAAATCATCTTTATTTTTTTCAGCCTATTATGTGTACTTTTAACTGAACTAGATCTAAAGAGCTTTGATAAAATAAATTATGATTGGAAGACCTCAATATGTTTATTATGGATGCTTATATAGTTTTCTTTATGGTCAAATGATTTTTTAACCTCAAACATAATGTATGCTGAGCTTCATTTATGTTCCCTTTTGGTTTTCTTTTTGTTTTATCTTTCTCCATATCCTTATTAGATTTATTTTTTGTTGTCCAGCCATTTATTTCATTTCCTATTCTTTTCTAATTAGGTGAAGATAATTTTATAACCTCAACAAAAGGTCACTTCATCCATTTCAATCTCATTAATTTATTGGAGCAACTTATGACATAATTCCTATGTAGACAATTTTTTTGCACATTTTCTGCCATATATCAAATAAAGAAGCATGATTTTTATTTCTGTGAAAGGAATATGAATTTATAATAACAGAATTTGACAATAAACAAAATATTGTTCTGAAAATAAAGAGTTAGATTTGTACATAATGCATACCTGTGAAGTATGGACATCTGGGTATATATTATAGAAGATATAGTGATTCTTGGCCTGTTACTGGATGAAGCATTCAATTCAACAGGTATGGAGAACTGGGCGACCTATGAAGTACGGAGATCTGAGTATCTATTATAGAAGCAACATTGATCTGGCTTGTAGAAAGGATTTCGATTACTAGCGATGTGGATTGAGAAGTGATGAAGCGGTGGATTGAGAAAGTATGAGATCTGGGTTTTAAGAAGTCGTAATAAATTTATTTTCGAATTTGGTTTTTTTTTTCTAACAGCTTTACGGACGAACAAACGATTTACCAATGGAATTCTTAACGGACTGAAAGGAGTCACTGATTCCGTTGGTAATTTATAATTTATTAATTTATTTTTTAGTAAGACGTAAGAGGGCTGTTGATAAAATTGTTACTAATATTAATTTTTATTTTAGAATTATTTTTATTCATTTCACCAATGACTTACCAACGAAAAATCACCCACGACTTATAAGGTTTCTAATATCGTTGGTAATTCTTTCCTTTTTTATATAAATAAATAATAAGGGAAAATCGTTAGAAATCCGTTGGAAATCTGTCAGTATCACCGACGGAAAATGGGACGTTGGTAAAATTTCGTTGGTGATAGCGCACATTCTTGGAGTGATATTTCTGAAAATTAATTAGGGTGATATATGGGGGCCTGTCACCCACCACGTTGATCATCTAAATATTATATAATAGATTTGATACAAATACTAGAATATCGTATGGTGTTCGCAACCTGAAATTTGTGAAATTATTGCTCAAGTTATGAGCATAATTTTCAAATTATATAATCGAAACTGTATCTTGTTAATGCTAATGGACATAAACCTCAACATTTTAATAAGTGTTAGTTGAGATGTCGACAAATGGTTTAACACTATTTCTTGTTAAACACCTCCAATTAATTTAATTGAGAACAATGTAATCTCCATTTTTGTTTGGGGATTTACATTGCACATCCTGCCAATGTCAGAGTTCTCCTATTATAATTGGCTTATAGTTAGAGTTTAATTTTTCCATTTAATTATTTCGATAGTGCATATATGTAAAATTGATCTACCACAATACACTGAGATGAAAAGTAAAAAATGTTGAGAAGAAGTGCGTAGCTTAAATCCTTATCTAAATAAGTGATATTTGATAACACAATCTACTAATTGTCAATTTAATTTGACAATTCTCTCAGCATTAGAGGGATGAATTAAGAAACTGAAAACGATGTACAAATGCATCATTATCTAAATCCTCATAAAAGATCACTTGAACCAGAAGTTTGAAAGACAATTTATTTAAATGCATTTACTGACCAAAGAGATCAACAATATCTCACGCACCAATTTTAAATACTCCAATACGAATTAATTTCCTAGGAGGACAATTTGATAACATTATATTTGATATATTTATGGCACGTCTGAAGCGTGACAGTATACGATTCTAATACAAAAAATCTCCAAATGAGAATGGAGCAATTCAAGAAGATGGTCTCATTAAGGAGACACATACTCTTGATGAATATTTAGACATAACAAGTTCTAATACCTGATGTATTTGTTTGACACAAGAAAGTGATAAAGTCATATATAACAGCAGAAAATATTCCGACAAAAATTGATGTCCCTGCAAGAGAATCTGTTGTAGCAAATTAATCTCACATACGCCAAAAACGTGGTCGACCAGTTGATTCAAAAGATTCCGTATCTCGAAAAAAGAAAAGTATAAGAGAAAATCAACCAAAAATTTCAGAAGAAGTAACATTAGAAAAGATTGATCAATCAAATATTGAAAATATGGTTCCTAAAGAACCATAAGTGTTTGAAAATAATGAGATTTCAATAAATTATATGTTATCTCATAAATTAAGAAAACGGAATAATGTTGTTATAGATAACATTTTCGCCTTTAATGTGGCTCTTGATATTATGCGAAATGAGGATCATAAGCTACGGTCAATTAAAGACTGTCAAAATAGAAATGACTGGCCAAAATGGAAAAAAAAATCATACAGACGAAATTGAATTTCTTAGATAAACGAAAAATGTCTGGACTTATAGTTCAAACACCTAAAAATATAATCCTTGTAGGATACAAATGGGTTTTTGTACGAAAGAGAAATGAAAATAATGAAATTACAAAATATAAAACCCGACTAGTAGCTCAAGGTTTCTCACGAAGATCAGGAATTGATTATGAAAAAACATATACTCTTGTAATGGACACCATCACTTTTAGATTTTTGATTAGTTTAACTGTGTCACAAAAACTTGATATGCGCCTTATGGATATATTAACTGCATATTTATACGGTTCACTTGGTAGTGACATATATATGAAAGTCCCCGAATTACTTAAAGTACCAGGAAAGAACGATATATGCCCGAGAACCATGTTCTTAATTAAATTGCAAAGATCATTATATAAATTGAAACAATCCGGATGTATATGGTATAATCGTCTTAATGAATATTTGTTGAATGAAGGTTATAAAAATGATGATATTCGTCTATGTGTTTTCATAAAGAAAATAAATATTGGATTTGTAATTGTGGCAATTTATGTCGATGATTTAAATATACTTGGAACTCCTGAAAAGCTCAATAAAACTGCTAATTATTTCAAAAATGAATTTAAGATGAAGAATTTGGGAAAAACTAAATTTTGTCTCGAGTTACAGATTGAACACTTCTCAGAAGGATTATTTGTTCATCAATCTACATATACAAAAAAAAAAGTTCTAAAACGATTTTATATGGATAATGCACATCCATTGACATCACCTATGGTTGTTCGATCACTTGATGTGAAAAATGATCAATTTCGTCCACTTGAAGATGAAGAAAAAAATTCTTGATCTTAAAGTACCATATCTTAGTGCAATTGGAGCATTAACTTATCTTGCAAACGTACTCGACCAGACATAGTTTTTTCTATAAATTTCTTTGCAAGATATAGCTTTACACCAAGTCAAAGACATTGGAATTGTGTTAAACACATTTTTCGTTACCTAAAGGGTACGATTGATTTGAAATTATTTTACTCTCAAAAGTTGGGATTCGCTTTAGTGGGATATGCAGATGCATGTTATCTCTCTGACCCACATAAAGCGAAATCACAAACAGGATATGTGTTTACACGTGAAAGAACAGTCATATCATGGAGATCTGTGAAGCAATTCTTGACAGTAACATCCTCAAATCATTCCAAAATTATTGCAATCCATGAAGTAGGGCGAGAATGTGTATGGTTGAGGAACATGACCCATCATATCCAAACATCATGCGGGTTAACTTCAACAAAAGACAGTCTAAAAATTTTGTATGAAAACAATGCAACTTTTATTGCGCAAATCAAAGGAGGCTATATCAAAGGTGACAGGACAAAACATATTTCTCCAAAATTCTTTCATACACACGAGTTTCAGAAAAATGACGACATCGATGTTCAACAAATTCGCTCAAGTGACATTGTGGCCGATCTATTCACAAAAGCACTGCCAACATCTACATTCAAAAAATTAGTTCATGAGATTGGAATGCGTCGACTCGAAGATTTTCAGTGAATAACATTAGGGGAAGTAACTGTACTCTTTTTCCTTCATTTAAGTTTTATCCCACTGGATTTTCCTAATAAGGTTTTAATGAGGCAGCATTTATTTTAATATTCTAAAATAACTATACACTTTTTCCTTCGTTTGATTTTTTTTTATCACATTAAATTTTTATCAAATAAGGTTTTAACGAGACATATATTTTGTAATGTATCATTCAATAGGGAGTGTTGTAAAATGTAAGTTTATTAGGGTTTGTAGTGAATGACAATTATACCCCTGTAACCCTAAAAATTATTATCATTGTATCATTGATTCTTACATATAAATATAGGACTTTGATCATTAATAAAACACACACAGATATTGACTTTAATTCTCTCTTTTATTTTTTCTCTCTTTTCATAACACATATTAGTATTTTTGAATAATATCGTATTGTGTTTCTGAAGAAGCACAAATTTATACATATTAATATTTTAGAAGAATATTATGATTAATTTAAATGTATCAATATTCCCGAAAGAATATTGTTCTATTACTTGTGATTTGTGAATAATCATGACTAAGTATATATCAACTGTAAATCGAGTGCTTGTTTTTAGTGACTGTCATGTTTATCTAGATTAATTGCATTAATGATAAATTTACTGTTTAATTAATATAATTATCTTCATATGAATTAACTATGTTATTATTGGGGAATGTATCTTGGCTACAAACTAAACTTAATTATAAATTGCACATAATTTTATTAGAGTTAGGAGTAAAGTATGATTTTATGCATTTATTTTAAGTACGATTTCATTAACTGTTATTCCCTTTCTCTACATAACGGACCTAAAGCGTCCATTTCTCCATATAAGTCAGTATTATCAATTTAATCGATAATTAGTCATTAATTTGGTAATTGAATAAATTAATGGAAGCAAAATGAGATTCCCCACTTTATTGTAATTGACACAATTGAATGTCCTAAAATGGAAAATGACCTTTTCTAATTTGGATACTTTGATTTGCAAAATAAAGTTACACTTTTCCATCTCTCCAATGCTAGAGACGTCCAATGATTGATTACCCCATTTCTTCTTGTATTATTTGCAAAATGAAAAATCACTCATTATCTCTTATAACCATAAATCATACAAATTCTCTCCACACTTCCATGATTTTATTATAGTTAAGAAATTTGTTTTAATCATCATTTCAACACCAACGACTTTAGTAAACATGAGCGGTACTCATTCCTCAATAAATAGTGAGATTAGTGTTTTTAATTGTTTTATTATGTACTTTTTAGAATAATATTTGTAAATATGCTTATATAAAATGGATTATGAATGGCAACGGGTCGGGTTCGGATCGGTGCAACCTCTCCTGTCCTTCGCCTCGCCGGGGAATTTCCTGCCTCGTTACCCTTTTAAGGCAGGACGAGGTAGGGATGACAATAGAATGGGTTCGGGGCGGGGCACCTCCACCCCGCCTCCCTCCAATTTCGCCCCGCCCCGCCTAGGTGCGGAGCGGGAACGGAGCAAGAATTTGCCCCATTTGTTGCCTCATTTAATTTAAAATATATATATATATATATATTTTTATTTTTTTTTACATTTTCAAAATTTCGAGTTATGTTATTATTTAAAGTTTAACCCTTAACCCAAAATCTAAAGGTCATTCCATATATTTTAAATTTTTTTCTAATATTTTCGATCAAGATATTAACTTACTTTGATTAATTGATATAAATCTTTCATAAGCAAAAAATATTTATTTAACTATCATGATTCATAATTTCAGATTATATAATTTAATTAAAATAAAAAGATTGAATGACCGAATTTATAAATTATATAAACAATTGTTAGTTATGTAAAATTTTAAATTAACAATTGTATAATATAATTGTTGGATTAGAAACATGTTAAAAATTGTAAATACATTCAACAATATTTTAAAACTAACAATTTATTAAAATTCTATTTTTAATTATTTTTTTCACGGGGCGGTTTCGGGGCGGGGTATCCTCGCCCCGCTCTGTCCCATGACCCGCCACGGGACGACACTTTACACCCCACCCCACCCCACCCCACCCCACCAAACCAATTCGTCGGGACGAATTTTTTAGGTCCCATTAGGGACGAGGTGGGACGGGTTAAATTGGCATCCCTAGAACGGGGTGGAGCCATTGTCCCGATTAGTACTTTAAAAAGAAAATTATTTATTGTCCTCATTCATTAAAGTGAGACAATAATATAGTTATTAAAATTTTAATTAATTAATTTATTTATTTTAAAAAGTTAAATTATTCAAATATAATTGGTAAACTAATATTTTTATTGTTTATCATATTTTTTTATATAATCTTAGTTGCAATCTTCTAATAAAATTAATGAAATTTCGTTGGAGTTTTTCATTTAAAGTATTGAATTCTTTAAAAAAAAAAAAAAAAGTTAAATGAAGCAGGACGAGGCCCATCTTACCCTACCCGCCCAGGGTGAAATCTATCGCCTTGTCCCTGACCCAAATACCCGATTGAGCGAGTAATCCTCGTCCCATTCGGGACAATGCCCCGTGGATATCGAGTTTGACGAATTTTTTGTCATCTCTAGAATGGATACTGATCTTGATGATTAGATGATTTCATGTTCCTAGCAAATTAAATATTTAGTTTATATTTTACGTTCTACTTAAACAAGAGGAAAATCTTTAAGTTATTAAATCTTTAATCATATAGTAGGGTTATAGAAAAGGACGTTTTTATGTTCCTATTATTTCTGTGATTTCTATGTTAAATTTCTCTAGCATTTTGATTCATAGAATTTAATCTATTTAAGTTTAACTTGACCCAAATAAATGATTCATTATTTTGTTAGTTTAAAATTAGCGTTACTCACATTAATAGTTCATGTACAAATGGTAAATGTTAACTAGGAGAGAAGATGAAGTTGTCTAAATATTTAATTTTAGGGGATATAGTTCCTAGTTCTCGATTAGAGAAAATCATTGATGCTGAATAAGTTAAACTTCATTGTACTAATAATAATTAGTGAAAATTACACAATTCCCTAGCATTAAAATCATGTGTTCTAAAATCAGGTGGGAAGTTTAACCTTTCAAAAATCAGATGTTTTATTTTAATTAATATTTTTACTAAATATATATACTACAATACACACATCACAAACCCTAAATTTAATTCCCACCCTCCTCTCTCTCTATATTTCACCTCTCTCTCTCTCTCTACACATCGAAACTGGCTCCTTCCTCCATTCTCTCTCTCTACACCAACCTGCCATGACTGTCTCCGTTACCCACCGAATCGACGACGACCAGCAAGCGCGAAGCAGATGTTTGGATGGTGCAGCGCTCAGATATTTGGATGAATGGTACAGCATCGCGAATCGCCGGAGGAGGGGCGATGGTTTGGTAAGGAGTTCCTCGTGCGGCGTAGAAGTGCGAAGGTCGACTCCATCGAGGACGTCGGCGTCTGACGTGGAAGATCTGTTGAGGATGAAGGCTAAGCTTGTGAGGAAAATTTGAATCGCCGGGGACTTGCAGCTCAGCAACATCAGTAGCTCCATCCTGTAGCGATCTGTCGTCGCCGCCCGATGGCTATAGCTGTGTATCGACTGCAACGGTGGCGGTGGTCATAGTGGCGATGGCGACGTGGCTGATTTGTGGTTGTAGTGTGATGGATTCGTGGAGGTCGTGAATTTATGGAGTTCCCGTGCGGTGGTTGATTTGTGGTTGTATGGTGGGTGACTGGATTCGTGGAGGTCGTGGATTTGTGGAGTTCCCCATTCAACACTCGCTGTGGAGGTGGTGGTGTTACTGTTGATGATGTAGTGGTGGTGATGTAGACGATGGTGGTGGTGGACGGCGTCGCTAGTTGTGGTTGGCGGTGGTGTGGTGCTTTGGAGCGGTGGGATGTGGCATAGGTGTTTGTGAAGATTTTATTGGTTGATTGAAATTTGTGACCAATGCATTGGTTAATTTGTGACCAATGTGGTGGTGGTGATGGTGGTAGTGGTACGATTGGAGGCAGCATTGAAGTGGTGGTCGCAAGTGTTGATGGTGGTCACAGATTATTTAGTTGATTGTAACCAGTGAACTGGTCAAATCAATATGTGACCAATAAAAAAGATAAATTGTAACTAAAAAATAACGTGTGACTTAAAAATATAATTTGTGACTGTTGTGACCTATAATATTTGTGATCTGTGACCTATAAATGAATTGTGGCATGTAAAATTTTCATCTGTGATCAATGGAACAAATTTTGACCTGTAAAATTTTTGTGGTTGTGTGGTGTGGTAGAGACAGTGGGTGGTGGTCACATATTATTTTATTGGTTGTGACCACTAAATTGATTAATTTGTGACCAATAAAAAATATGTGATCAATGATTTGAATAATTTGTGACTAAGAAATAATACGTAATCTAAGAAATTGTAAATATGTGATCAATAATCTGATAATAAGTGACTGTTGAATAAGTCGTGACTTATAATAATTGTGATTTATGACCGATGAATCAATTGTGACCCATGAAATTTTTGAATCGTGACCGTAAAATAATTTGTGACATATTAAAATTTTGATTTGTGACATCGAAAATAAACCTTGACCTATAAAATTTTGGATTTGTGACCTCGAAATAATTTGATAATATGTAACTAATAAATGAATTTATAACCAAATTGTATATATCTGTGACATTTATATATTTAATTAATTAAATATATAATTAATTAATTAAATCATAAATAAATTTTAATAAAAATCTGATTTTTGAAAGTTGAAACTTGTATTCTTATTATTGAAATTGATCATGGTTATTCTCTTATTTATGAAAATTTCCCTAATAATTAATCAAACAATATCAATTGGGCCGAAGGCATTGTTACAGAGTTTCGTTCTGATATTTGTTGATTCATATCATTATATTTCCATAATGTTTTATATATATGAAATATTATTGAACCAAACTTACACTAATTCAAAAGCATAATTTGTTGGAAATTTAAAGGAAATAGCCTCTTTTGGTATATTTTGTCGGCGTGATTAATGTAACCTTGTTAAACATATTGATATTCTTATAATTATAGTGCATAAATTAAATTAAAATAATATGATATTTAAGATATGTGTACAGGATTAAAAATAAATAATGAGTATGTTTGAGTTCCTAAATAGATGGCAATGATAAAGGACTCATGGCACATTGTTGTCGACAGCTATGGACATCTTCATTTGCTATTCGAAAGAGTAGATAAATTATTAAGGACTTAAGTTAAGCAAACTTTAAATTGTTTTCATGTGCAAACTTTAAATTGTTTTCATGTGTACATCACATAGTTACAATGTATACATGTATTAACTAAATTTATTATTATGTTAACTTAATATTTGATTATTTTGTTTTATGTCATTAATACTTCTCATGACATATTTATGCACATCAACTCATCCATAAGCATACATGAAGTTTCAAAAAATAAAAAGTTTTCAAATGTCACGAGTCAAAGAACGTTTCAAAGATATGCATCTCGACTGTCTCTATTACGAGGTGCCACTACAAGAAAAAAAAATGCATTTTACAACATGCAAAAGACAACATTCACCAATTGCATGTCGTTAAAAGGGGTATATCATAATATTCAGCAAGTCTATGTTGTTATTGATTGACTAAATTGAGTTTTGACAACGTTTTAATAAAGAGTGTTGCTAATACACTCTTTTACAACATTTGCAGTCCGTTGTCATTAAATTTCTTTTTGCATTGAGTTTTGACAACGTTTTTATAAGGAATTATACTCTTTTGCAACGGCCACAGTCCGTTGTCATTGAATTTCTTTTTGCATCGTGCAATGCACATTGCTCTTAATGTTTTAGCAACATACGGTACGTGTTGTCGTTATTCAATCAACAGACAGTGCGAGTTGTCATTAGATTTTTAGCAACGCGCCCTTGAACGTTGCCATTAACATTTTAGCAACGTGTGGTGTGCGCTGCTGTTGAACATTTTAACGTGCATATGAATATTGTCATAAATCATTTCGCAACGTTCAGTGCACGTTGTCTTTAAAAAAAGGGCCCAAACTTGAAATTAGCAGAAAAAATAAAGAAAAGAAACAAACTACACAATTACCCTAACCTAATTTTCAATTTCTCTATCTCTCCTTCGCGCCTGTTCCCATCTTCCCTCAATTTTTTTCGGAGAGAACAAAAATCGCCAAATAAGTTGTTGATTTAGGGCTTAAAATAACTAGTGCTGCAATTGTTGTTGATTTAAAGCTTATTTGGATACTTTGGAGTGGGAGTGGGAATTCGTTTGCACGAAACTATACTAGGATGAACAATTCTGATTTCAGTCGAGCTGTGGGTCCGTCGAGAGGGACATTGAGTAGGTAAATTTTTTCAATTAAAAATTTGTTTCAATTTTTGAGCTTATATTCACTTAAAGCTAAGGAATGTGTTAGTGTTGTGAGTTTAATTTTTCACTGATTTAGTACTCACCAAGTCTTCACTGCATTGCGATATGTCAAATCTTGTAGGCTAAAAGACTGGCATCTCAATACCATATGAAGGTTGAGAAATGCAATACTGCCATGAAAACGTGTAAGGTAGCTATAATTACAATGTAAATAAACATCAGAGTTGTAAGTGAAGTTGAGAGTTTTGTGAAAATTGACTTTCTAAGGGTTTAATACTCTTTTTATGGTTTGATATTGTACCATTACTTTGTATGTTATGTTTATTTGTTTGTTTAATAGTCAATATGCAAATCAAGAAGTTTCTTCAATTTATTGCAATGATGTGTTTTCTATTTATTTTGTATGGATTAATGAAATTATATCAATTTCATGCAAGCCCAAGAAAAATTTTGTGGTTGATTTGTATAAATCGCTATACAAATAAAGAAAATGTAGATTTTTTTTTAAAAGAAATTGTAAAATGAACTATGGCAATGGTCAAAAAATGTTTCAAAAATAAAGATATAAGCATAGATAACGTTTAAATATTACGCAAACATTATTAGCAACATTAAAAAAAGCTACAAAAATGTTATTCACAGCATTCAAAAAACGTTGCAATAATGTTATTCGCAACGTTCAAAAAATACTGCAAAAAGGTTAATTGCTGCAAAAACTTTATTTGCAACGTTCAAAAAACGATGTCATATCATTCTACTATACGACAGCATCGAAGTTTGCAACATACATCTAAACGTTGTAAAAAGTTTTCGGCAACGTTTTTTGAACGTTACAAAAAGTTGTTTGTTGTAGTGTGTATGTCTATGCCATGAAATATGTATTTGGGAAATGAGGCGTAAGAGACCGACGCACTCGATTAATGTTTAATAATAATGTTAATATTAACCGTTTTGCAGTACTACAAGTAGGACGAATAGAGTTTGAAATAATAATTGCACAATGCATTCTATTGGATAGGTGATATATCAAGTGAGCTCACAATATCAATATTAAGGTTTTTAAATAAATGAATGAAAAGGGAATACATATGAGATATTTTTATTTTAAAGTAATTCATATGCAAAGCCATTATATGCACGTGGTTTGCTTATTGAGGATAACTCATTTCACATCATCTCTCCATATTTTAAGATGATGAAGTCACGATTACGACTTGTGATGACACAAACTCAGTACTATCACATTTAAATATTAAAGTCGTTTTGTAAATAAAATTAGTATTCAATTTAATTATCTTATATATTTATTAAGCACAAATTATTTCAAAATAATGAGTCATTGAAGTTTATTAATGTGAAGAAAAATAAATAAAACTTTTTCCGCATTTATAATATTAAGAGAAAATTAAATAATAATACTTCCAAATCTAGATATCTAAATTTAGGGTGTTACATCAATATTTCAGAAGGATATTGTTGTGATATTATGGAAGAATCAATACTGAGTTATATGGCAGAATAAATCTTACTATTGATAATAGTTTATTCTCTATTAAATTAAAGATAAACATGCTAAGTTTCTAAAGTGTGTGGTGTAACTGAAACAAATACTATATTGAACCAGAAGTTCAATTTGATTTTAGAGTTTGGTATGACTAGTTGGATCATCACTGGATCAATAATAATGCGAAATTAAAAGTTCCAATTGACATTTAATGAAAAATAAAAAGAATTCAATTCAATGAATTCCTATATGTTATTTGTTTTCTTTATCGAAAACTGATAATTAATTATCACTAGTTAAAATAAAAGACTGAATTCTCTATATTTTTGAAAATTAATCAGGATGATAAATGGGGCCCTCATCATCTTCCACGTTGACCATCTAAATATTATTTATATCTAATAAATTTGATATATATACACACTAAATAATTACATAGTGTTCACAATCTGGAGTTTACGAAATTACTGTTCAAAATTTAACTTGTGAGCATAATTTTTAGTTTATACAATTAAGACGGTATATTTTGTTAACGCTAATGATCATAAATCTTAACATTTTAATAAGTGTTAGTTGAGATGTTGTAAAATGGTTTAACAATATTACTTATTAAACACCTCCAATTAATTTAATTGAGAACAAAGTACTTTTCGTTTCTGTTTAAGAATGTTATTAGCATCATGTCAACGTCATATTTCTCCATATTATAATTGACTTATGCTCAGAGCATAATATTTTCATCTAATTATTTTGATATTGCAGTATATATAAATTTAATCCATCACAGTGCATTGAGATGGAAAGTAAATAATACTGAAAATAAATGCGCAGTTTGAACATTTATCCCAAACGAGTGATATTTTACAACACAGTAAAAATAATTGTCAGTTCGATTGGACAATTCTCTCAGCATTGGGGGAGAAATTAAGAAGTTGAAAATAAATGCATTACTATCCTCACAAAAGATAATTCGAACCAAAAGTTCGAATGATAATTTTTTAGATACATTTACTAACCAAAGAAATCAACGTATCACACACTAGTTTTAAATGTTTCACACGAATTGATGTCCTAGGAGGACAATTCCTTAGCATTATATTTTGATATAACTATGGAACACCTGAAGAACGATGATATTTGATTCTAATACAAGAATTTTTAAATGAAAGTGAGTAATTAGCAAAGATAGTCTCATTAAGGAGACATATACTCTCAACAAGTATTTAAACATAACAAAGTATAAAATCCAGAAGAGGTTCAAGTACCTGATATGTCAAAAATTGAGATAACTCAATAAATTATGTCATTACAGAAAAGAAATATAATAAAAAAGAAAAAGTTGTCGATAACACTTTTGTACATGATGTACTGCATCACATTATGAATAAACGAATCGAAATAAATTCGTAGAAATAATGATTGGTCAAATAAAATGGCACAATCATACTAAATTTGGATTCACCTGGGAAACCTGAAATTTCTAGATCTACAGTATGAACACCTAAATGTGTATACCTATGCGAAATGAAAATGAAAAAAGCAAAGTAGTAAGATGAATGTATGACTCCTTACATATTGAATTTTGCGAAAACTTGTATAAATAGTTAAGTTATCAAGTGATAGATGCAATAACAAATCTCTACCCTGTTAGCATGACAATGTATGAAATTTGATATGCATGTAATGTAAATGTGATTATAGTCAACATATCTTATATAAATTTAATATTATCCTTGAATGATTCAATATGCTTGAAGAATAATTCAAGTGATATTATTATGAAGATAAGTGAATATGCGTTGCTCTTTTTTTTCCTTGACCAAGGTTTCGTCCCATTGGATGTTCCCGGTAAGATTTCTAATGAGACAACTTTTGTAGTGTATTTAAAAGAATAAATGTATTATTTTTCATTCATTATGAAATTTTCATAGGGTTTTTCCTAATAAGATTTTAGTGAGGTATATTCTGTAATGAATGCCCCTAATATAAAATACATTTACCATTAAAATAATATATATATATATATATATATATATATATATATATATGAGACTCCTCAAGAGATCAAAAAAAGCTATTTTTTTGAATCATTATGTTATTACAGTTATCAAGTTTTTATCACAATGGGGTTTCTTGAAAATATTGACAGATAAGACATGGATCGCTTGATACTAAAATTGAAATCAGGAAGTAGCTGTACTCTTTTTTCCTAGATCAAGTTTGGTCCCACTGAATTTTCTTGACTATGTTTTAACGATACAACATTTTATTACTCCAAAATAGTTGTACTCTTTTTTCATTTGTTAGCATTTTTGTCCAATCGAATATTTGACAAATAATGATTCTGAGATAGTTATTGTGTAAATAATCATTCAAGAAAGAGTTGTAAATACAATAATATTTATGAATGACTATTATACCCATGCAAACTTAGTCATTATGACTGTTATATTTCTTGTAGCCCTAATTCTTCCATATAAATATGGGGGGGGTTTGATTTTTAATAAAACACACAAGGTCATTGACTTCTCCATTTTGTCCTATTTTTTCTCTCTAGCTTATATATATATATATATATATATATATATATATATATATATATATATATATATATATATATATAAGCGCTAGTTAATAAAATGTTATAGAATATAACAATATATTTATAATGAAAAAGAACAAAATAGAAATTTAAAACTGCGTAGGAAAATAATTTTAATCACTGAAGGGAAAAAATAGCAAATTGAGGCTTGTATATTGTCTTTAAAACAAATTCCCCTCACAGTTAGTGTTTAAGGTTTCATTTGAGCATCTGTGTCGTAGTATAGAATGGAAGAATCAGTAAAATTTGAACACTTCAGTTTTTACTTCAACGAACAAATTTTGAACCTAAACACAACCACCAAGACTTTGACAACAATTGAATATATATATATATATATTCGAATAGACATAGAGGGTAAATTTTGGTTCGACATTCATATATGCACATCATGCTCGCACACAAATTTAATTGTCAAAGGTATTAATTTGGTCCGTGATTTGCACAGATTTAGACGTCATAACAAGTAATACAAAAATAATTAAGCAGCAGCCAAGAGATAAACAATTCTGCATATAAAAAGAAAAACAAAGACGAATAGAGAAGAACAAAAGCAGGCATTCATTTGACCTCTAGCCCTCGAAAAGGAAAATGGTTCCACAAATCTCCATTTTTTCTTCAAAAAATGATACAAAATTCGAGGTTGATATTTTAATCATTAAACACAAGTGGTCGTCTTGTTTTCCTGTCTTATCATTTGACTTATATTTTTCCTTCTCCTTCATGTACTTTACCTAGTTAAGTCACATTGCCTACAAATATTTCTGTGAAGTTGCAACTTTATTTCTTGATTCTTGATAAAAAAATATATATTGGGTTGACTGTTTAAATGCACTTTTTAAATATTTGCGGACTTTTTTCTTGAATCTTTCCGCCACCAACAATTCTTGTTGGTCACGAGGCATAATGAAGCTTTAGTATGCCCAAGACTAGACTTTTCTCATTGTCGAAATTAGTATTAATATTATTAAAAAAAATTGCATAAGATAAAAACTAACATGTTCCCATGCTTATGAAGAATGTGAATACATTAATGCATTTATCTTGATTTTTAAATTTGAAAAATATATATTCACGAGTCAGGATTTAGAATTGATTAAGTAAGAATGACTTCAATTCTATCATAAATACTAAAATTAGGTTTACTTTATGTTACAAATAAATATAGAAACTGTACAAGTAGTTTTTAATAAACGAGTTATTGAATTGTTTACCTCTCAATGAAAAACTTCGATTATTTGCAACATAATTTTTAAGCCTGACAATTGAAACTAGTAATGTTGTTCACTACTAGCTGTGACTGATGATGATTATAACTAATGACGAATAACAATATTTATTGAGAGTATTAGTTCTATTATGTTACATCCACAAAGTTTTGAACAATCTATACACCTAGACATGATGAGTCTGAAATATTGCTCATAAGTTCTACAATTTTGTTTTTATTTATTTTCGAATTCAAATATTTGAAATTTTTTTAATTGAGACAACCTATCTAGTATATATTGATATGGTCTCCTATCCGTTTAGTAAAATAAATACTTAAATAGGTCGTAAGAAGCATAGGAAGGGAACTTAAAGATTGGACCTCTCGACATAAAAATAAGGGAACAATTCCAAAATACACTGAAAATTTTTACGAATTTCCAACACACTTTTAAATCTTCTTTATTCTACCTTCTGATGGCTATAATCTCGCAAACAAATGGTATTGTAATCAAGAAATAGAGTAGTAAATAAAGTATCGCTCACTCGAGAACTATGTACTTAATCTAGTTCTAATTAATATTAACTTTAATCGAATAGTCAATTTTTTTATTGTTTGATTTTACAAAATTTATCTAAACTAATCCAGCGAGCAACTAAGAAGTGTTTGTAAAGTCGATTAAAAATATGCACTAAAACTTCAAATCCCCCGTTATTATTCTGTATTAACACAATCAAGACCATGACAACACTCATTTTAAGCTTGACAATTAATGTTCCAATTTTATTCAACAATCTTTTGAGTAGAATTAAATATATTCTCACATGTAACATTTTTATATCTCTAAAAAAAAAATGAGAACATGTAAATATGTATTAAATACAAGAACGTCCAATTTAAAACATGCAAGACACATAACGGTACATATGTATCCCATATCAAACGTCTTAACAATTGCTAGAATTGTTATATTTTATCCCTTTCTCTCGAATAAAATAACAATCACAAAAAAAATCTATTAGTAGTTAATTAATTGAAAAGCATTACTATATATTACAATCATACAAAATCAATGAGCATCAGATGTCAAAATCTTGAACTTTTTTATTAAAACTTTACAATAAAGGGTTCATCTACGTTCCCGTTATTAGAAATTTAGTTGAGCAATTAGAAGAAATCATGTTTGATATATTAAACATCACCCGGATTCTAGTATTGAATCTTTTCAAGCTTCCTTGAACAATTTTCTGTTGCATATTTATCTTCTGTTGGGTATTGACACTTTGTTGTCAAACAAATTAAATTGTAATTGTGGTTTCAAATAGTGTAAGTCTAGTTTGACTGCAAATCAACTAAGACATGTGATGAAATGTATTAAAATAGTAGGCAACTAGTACATAAGCTAAGGAGAGTTACTTATAGAGTTAGTAGTGGCAGGCTGATGTATCTTTCTATATATATATGCTCCTGTGTGGAGCTCATAATGAAAAGAGAAAGAGGCACGAGAATTACACCAGAAAATCTATACAAAATACATTCAAAATGTAGTCTTTGAAGCCTCTTCTGGGCGTCTCTTCTGCTGGTTCAATAACCAGTAGAGGAAGCTACTTTTAGCTTCATGTTTGTATGCTTTTATTATGTTTATTTATGCTTTATTACTGCCACTTCTTTCCCTTATGAAACCACAAGATTATTATGTTGTTAAATTCCATTTTGATAAGCTAATATGAAGTTCCAACTCCCTCGATTCTGACATTGTTCTTCACCTATGAAGATGGTCATCCTGTAGAAAGGATGAACCACCATTTCTTCACACCATTAAACTAAACTTCCGCACAAATGGAAGAGTTTCGACTCTTCCAGATTCTACATCTTCTTTGTCCAAAATTCAAGAAGTTATCATCACTTTACGAATTAGAATGGTGAATTTCTCGTTTCTTGCCTCTTGTTCTCTCCCTGAAACTTGGTAGCTCAAAATTGTGCCTCCAAATTAGGTTAAAATCGTGGTTCATTTGGTTTACGAAAAAGAGGTTGAATTAAAGAAAGAAACCAAATTTTCTGTCAAATTTAATACCATGCAATCACACCCTTTACAAGTATACGATAGCTGGTAGAGTCTTTTTGCTTACTGTAATTCGAACTTCAACAGGTTTGATCGCACCACTTCTGTCACCGCGATCGTAGTGGTCATCTTTCTACATATGCACAAGTGGTCCCTAACTTTGTCTATTGGTTTTGGCTCAAGTCTTTTTATGTGCCATTTTAATCCTTCATCTTCTGATTTCATCCAATTTGATCTATGCAATCTTCAATCATCATTTCTTGATGCAAATCAACTTTTGGATATTTGAAACTTAGTCCTCGAACTTTGCAATTCTTCCTTTTTGCCCTTCTTTGATCGATTTTCACTTCACTTCATCAAAATCTATCCAAACTTAAAATTATACTACAACAATGGATATTTACTTAAGTAGTAATTCTATTCAAATGACTTTCAAATATGCACTTTTGATGATTGAGAGAGGCATACAATCACACCTATCACTTTTTTAAAAAAATTTAAATTAAATTAAATACATTATGTAACCCATTTTGTTACAGTTTTTAATATTATATTATGTACATTTCATCCCTTATTTTCACAGTCACCACTTATAATACAGTGTGTTGTACACATTTTAACATATTAATTTCCATCGTCATTGTGATTGTCATCGCCCCCACCAGTTATAACACATAGTGTTAAACCACCATCGTCGTTTGTCCCACCGCTTACGACATTCACTTTTATGTCATTGTCGCTACCGTCGTCACCATCATCACCATTGTCCTTACTATAACATATTGTGTTACAACCCACTACCATGGAAAAAAAACAACTAGATTGTCCCATCGTCACCACCATCGCCATCGCCAACGACCACAACCATGTAACAAATCGCGTTACACAGCCACCATTACCACCTTAGCCTGCCATCACTTCAATCATCACCCCCGAACCTTTAGCACCACCACCATAGACTCCAGCCACCAAAACAAACCAAAAATTGCCATCACAATCAATGTCACCCACAACACAAACACCAAAATCAAGAAATCAATGATAACGAAAGTTTTTACTGTCATCTGTGTCTCGCCAAAAATTGAAGGGGTGGGTTTGGTGTGGTGGATCTGCCAACGTCGTTTGTCATTTGCGTGTATTTTCGTGTGGTGTGTGGTTGTACAGTATTTATGGAATTAAATTCTTTATGTAGCAGGCTTGGAATTTTGAAATTTACAGCGAAGTATAGTGTAATCTGCACTTGTAAACTGCAAAAAATTAACGAGATCTACTAGCCCATTACAACATAACTTGTGGGTTAATTTTGAATGTAAAGAAAGTTCATAGTTTTCATCAAAAAAAAAAAAAATTGTACAAGGACATGATCAATCCAAGAATCAGAATATGCCAAATCATAGTTGTACAAGTGTGGTTGAAAACACAATAATAAGACAAATACAGATCTCAGTGTGGAAGGTTTCAGAAGCAGTTTAAAAAAGTGACTAAAATATATTTTAAGAATTAAGTTATTTGTAACCTCTCGTAGTCTTGTTATACTTTGGTTTATTCAATCTCATTCGTCCTCTCATATGGAGGTCAGGTACCACGTCCAATAAATACATGGGGCCTGACTTCCATGTGAGAAGACGAGTGGAACCGAGTAAATCAAAGTATAAACAAGAAGGTACAAGTACCGATATTCATATTTTAAATCACAAATTAAATAAGCCACCATGAATTTTTTTCAAAAAAAAAACCCTAAAAAATTCAGACCGTCCAAGCAAGAATTTATGATAATAATAAGATAGTTCCTTAGTTTGACTAAGACAACGTTTGTGCACTAAAAACAACTCAAAGAGGAATCTTTTTGAGTCGGCTGTTACTCGTTGTTTTTTTCTTATTTATCCAATTACTTCTCCATGTGCAGTTGATTAGACGTACAACCAATAACATACACAAATATATGCATTCTATAATTGAATTTCGTCTTTTTAGTTAAATTCATCCATGGAGCGAGCACTTTGTTGCACAGCCTCCATGTGAACAAGTTATTCAGAAAGATTTGTAGTCTATGTTTTCTATTCATTTTTTGTCATTTTCAAATTAAAAATGAATAATGTAAACGGGAGAATTTGTGACTATTAAATATTAATTTATAATATTGTGTTGAATTTAATTTCATTCATGCCCGTTTGATAAAACAACAAGCATTTTCTTTTTGACTAATGCTGAACAAACGGGAAAAATAAATAGGGAAAAAAAAAGGTTACTGTGACAGTCTATAATTGAGTGTTTTTATGTTATTATTTATTTTTATTTTTCAATTTTCAATGAGAATCTGCCAAGTGTCGTGTGTAAATGAAATTTTGTTACTAACTCTGGCTATGTAGCATGATTGTTTCTTTTCACTTTTCCCTTTCTGTCTCAAATGTATACATATGGCCTCGTAATTAATTTGTGTATGATGGTCTATACATTTGCCAGTATTGATATTTTTACAAGAACAAATTAATGAGAAGACTACAATATATATATATATATATATATATATATATATATATATTGGCAAGCGAAACGATTTTACAAAAATAAAGGACAAATGTATAAACCAGTTTAAGAGGATGTTTGGTGGGGATTAAAGTTAGATTTTTTTTAGTAGATTGTGATCGAAATTTTTGAAATATATGGTTGAAAAGTTGTGGGACCCATGAAAGATGTGATTAATATTGATTGTTTGACTTTGATTTAACTTAAAATTAGATTTTAATCTGGCCCAAATAGGGCCTTAAATTTAGTTTACGTGTAATATTATTTTATAGAAGAATGTGATGCGGGAAATGAAATTTGAAAAGAAAAATGAATTTTCAAAAGAATGGAGTCCAAACTGGTGCTTAAAGTATGAAACGCGCCTTAGCAGTATATTAGAGGATCGTGCCTAATTTATTTTCTTCTTCAATCCTTAATCATGTAAGACTCTTGTTTAAATTTAAAATATGAAACATGCCGTGAAATGTAAAATTAGCGTAGAGCAAGACAAAAATCAATATTTCATTAAACAACAAGAGTGTTCGATGAAATGCTACATTGAATTATATTAAAAATAAAATATTACAAATTCACGTCTAGTGAGTTAACCACTTGTTTTATCATTTGTTTAATTTATACCTAATTAAGTTATAATCTCTATATTAAAATTTAGAGTTATGTTATATGTATAGAATTTCTTTCACAGTTGTCATTTTTTTTATTGGCAATTAGCCAAAAAAAAAAAAGGCCAATCAATGGCTGAGATTCTATAAAATAAAAAATATATATAAAAAAAGCCTGCACTTGTGGCTTTTTCCTAAAATTTATATATCTTATAATATTATAAAGCTATTCGTACAGAAAAATGGTTCACGGAATTCCGCCAAATACTCACAATGTGTGGGCTGCAACCCAAGTTGTGACCAAAAAAAATCCTTCATCCACCCTATTGTATGTTGTTTGTGACATTTCTATAAACCACATTTCTGCACACACAGTATCATTGCTTATAATATGTTTGACAGTGCATCATCACCCTTAACCCTTGCACTTGATTCATTAATTTGTTTTATACAGTACTGATCCTCAATAGTACTTTTGCCCATGATTCCACATGCCAGGGTTGACTTATCAACTAGTTAACACACTAACCTTTTTTGTACTGCATTAGGTGTCGTGTTCATAGTTCATACTAACCACTATGTGTATTTTTTATTTTTTTTTGTCACAACTCCCCCACCCCCACCCCCACCCCCACCCCAAAGCAAATGCAAATTTACAAGATAATGGAATGTCAATGATAATATAGTCGAATAATCGTGAAAATTGATAATTCAGACGAAATTCAACTATACTATCATTGAAACGTGAAACGTCTAGATTTCCATTATAACCCTGTTTAATTAATAAATCACATCTTGTCCAAAAAGGGACTCTGATACATTATTAGAAGAGGAAAAGCTAAGGAGCTGAGGAAAATTATTTTGATGAAGGAAAAGGGATGATATGTCATCTCCCTCAAACAGTACTGGACTAGTAGTAATTGGAGCTGGTTCTCGTTGCATCTGAATGCAAAGTATTTCTGCTTGAGCCACAGCCAGCTGCATTTGAAGCTGGGAAACCTGGTTTTGCAAGTAAGATATGGCGCCAACGCAACCGTAAACTGGATCCCTAACTCGTGCATTCGCCTCGTATACTAGACTACTCACTGCATCCGCTCTTTGTTGCGATGGGAGTTCCTGTATAGAGCAAAAATATATGCATGTTTAGGTCGTAGTACTAAATACAATAGGACATATAGTAAGTAAAACACCATTGGCATACAGTGATGGTTAGATTAAAAGCATTTTAAGATTTTAACCTATTTTTCTTCAAACCTTTAATTTTGTCTAATATGTGTACGTCAACTTACCAAACATGTTATATATGGTATAAGAAACATAAATATTATATGTTAAACTTAATTCCAAAACCCAACTCCACCAAAGGAAAGAACAAATGCAAGTTTATAATTGGAAAATTGCACCAAATGAGAGAGAGAGAGAGAGAGAGAGAGAGAGAGAGAGACCTGCAAAATTTTGCTGATATTGCTGGCACCAAAAATCTTGTGAACAATGGCAAATTTGTGAGGATCATCAGATGGAAAATAAGGAGCAAAAATGCAATCCTTGGCACATCGGCGTCGAAGCAGCTTGCATGAAGCACAGGGGGAATTTCCACCCATTCCTGCAAAAGATCTTCAGAAAAAGCTTAAGAAAAGAGAGATTTTTCTGTATGTATGGCCAAAAATATGTAGAACAGAAGTTTCTAGGTGTGGAGTTGCACAGAATGGTAACAGACAGTGTATTTATAATAGGTTTGAACAAAAGGTGTGCAATATTTTTAATTAATTTAGGAAGTGGTGATAAGGTGAATAAATTAATAATGTGTGGCGTTGCACAAAAAGTGTATTTATAATAGGTGTGAACAAAAAGTGTGCAATATTATTTTTAATTAATTTAGGAAGCAGTGATAAGGTGAATAAATTAATAATCGGACAACATTAGTTTAATAAAACTATCTAAGTTGAAACGGCTCGAAATCATGTGATGACTGGACTCTTGAACGTTATACACTACACCAAAACAGAATTAGTACTCTGGAGAGATTAAAGTTTCCTAAGCTAATTTTTTGGGTTATATTTTACTATAATTAATTTTTTACTAGCTCAAGCCAAAGGATGCAGGTGCATCTGGAATTATTGACCGTAAAGTGTTTATAGATGACTAAACTTTGGCTCGACACTTTCTCTACAAAATCCACTCCTTTGTTAGATCGCTATGATTATTCAATATTAGAAGCTCTAGAGTAAGGGTGTTTTTTTGTAAATAAAAGAGTCGATCTTGGTCACAAAGTATCTGTAGATGACTTAAGTCTGGCGTTAAAGTTCGCGATTCAACCATTTTTTATGTATAAAATATCGTTTACACTATCTATATGTATTCGTTTTTAGTAGCTCAAGATAAAAGGATGCGAGTAGTTATTTAGATTTATTGTCCGTCAAGTAATTTAGATTTGTTTTTAAGCAAGCCGCCAAATTTTAAGGCTATCATCCTTATGGATATGAAATCCCAGCACTAAATTCATTTTTAGTAGCACTAGAAAAAGGTGCAATACATTATCTAGAATAATTATTGGCCGTAAAGTGTCTGCATGTCACTTTTTAAGTTAGCTCAGCATATTTGATTCTATTTATTTTCTAAAAAAAAAAAATAACAAAAATTTGTGGTATTTTTATAAACTAGAGAAAAAAATAGAGAAGCCAATAAAATTGTGTGTTTTATTAAAAATCAAGGGTCCATATTTATAGGAAAGAATTAGAGTTACAAGTTACAATGGATACTAAAGTCTTAATGACTAGGGATGTAAGACTATAAAAGTCATTCATAAATATTACTACATTTACAACTCCCACTTGAATGACAATTTACGCAATAACTATCTCATTGAAATATTATTTGTTAAAAACTCAATGGGACAAAGAAAAAAGTACAAATAGAGTAATAAAATGTTGTTTCATTGAAACATTGTCAAGAAAGCCTAATGAGACAAAACTTGATTGAAGGAAAAAATGTACATTTACTCTCTCTGATTTCAATTCTTGTATCAAGGATCCATATATTGTATGTCAATATCTCTAATATTGCAATTTTTGATGAAGTATATCTCATGTTGTCACGATATTGTTTTCAAATAACACCGTCTTCATACAATATATTTATCAATATTCGGGAATCTCATACATATCAAAGTATTATTTTGAGGGTAAATATCTTTTAAGTTATAGACATTTATTGCACAAAGAATATGTTTCGTCAAAACTTTATTGGGAAAAATATTGTTGGAAAAATCATAATGAAAGAAAAATGTACATTATTCTTTTAAGTACACCATAAAAGTTGTTTCATTAAAAACTTTGTTAGAAAATTTAATGGGACAAAACCTTAATCGAATGAAAAGGTGGACAATGTTTCTCCTCCCTCATGATAATATCACTTGAATTATGCTTCAGGTATGATAAATCATTCAAAGATGGTATTAAAATTATTTAAGATAAGTTGACTATAATGTAGAGACTTGTAATTACATTCACCACATGATAACTTATTTATTTATATAAGTTTTCGCGAAATTCATTATATAAGAGATGTACATTTCATATTACGACTTTATTTTTTTCATTTTCATTTTGGCATAGGTATACACACCTTTAAGTGTTCTGACTGTAGATTCAGAAATTTCAAATTTTTCTAATAATTTCAACTTTACTAGGATCGAGTCCAAAAACTTCAATTTTTTCTAGTAAATTCAATTTTAGTATGATTGCATTTTTATTTGGCCAATTATTAATTCGATTGATATGTTACGACGAATTTATTTCGATTCATCGCTATTCGTAATATCATGTAGTGCATCATATGCAAAAGTATTATCAAGCATTTTTTTCTTTTCAATTCTATTTCTTTTCTATAATGACATAATTGATTGAGATGTCTCAATTTTCAACACATTAGGTACATGAAGCTCTTCTAGTATTTTATAATTTTTTATGTCTAAATACTCATAAAAAAAAAAAAAAAAATAAGTGCTTTCTTAATGGGACCATCTGTATTAATTGCTAAATATTTTTATTTTTTATTTTTGAAAATTTTTATATTAAAATAAAATACATCATGCTTCAGACGTGCCATAAATTTATCAAAAATAATATTAGCTAATTGTCATTGAAAACGTTATTTTGAGTTGAAGCTTTTAAAGCTGGTGTATGAGGTATTATTAATCTCACTAGTTAGTAAATGCCTCTATATAAATTATCATTTGAACTTCTGGTTGGAATTATCTTTTGCGATGATTTAAATAATGAAGTATTTGTACATTATTGTCAGTTTCTTAATTCCTTCCCCTAATGTTGAGAGAATTGTCCAATCAAACTGATAATCACCAAATCATTTTATGAGGCATCGCCCGTTAGGTTTTGAGATATTATATAAGGATTCAAACTACTCATTTATTCTTTGCATTCGTTACTTTTCATTTCAATCAATGTGGTGGATAAATTATACGTATATTGTACTATCAAATAATTAGATGAAGAAATCAGGTTCTGACGATAAGCCAATTATAATAAAGAAAATTTGATGTTGGCATGATGATTAATGGCATTCCCTAAATAAAAATAGAAAATACTTTGTTCTCAATTAAATTAATTGAAAGCGTTTAACAACTAATAGTGTTAAATCATTTATCGACATTTCAACTAGTATTTATTAAAATATTGAGATTTAGGATCACCAGAATTAACAAGACACGTCGTCTTGATTGTTCACAATTTAAAATTTGAATAGTAATTTCTCAAACCTCATATTGCGATCACCATTCCATCATTTAATACATGCATCAAATCTATTAGATATAAATAATATATAGATGGTCAACGTAGAAAATGATGGGACTCCATTTATTACCCTAATTAATTTTCAGAAATATAGGGAATTCAATCCTAATTTTAGCTAGTGATATTTAATGATCAATTGTCGATAAAAAGAAAACTAATAATATATAAAAATTCATTGAATTGAAGAATCTTCTAATTCTTCGTTAAACATTCATTTGAATTTGTAATTTCACATCATTATTGATCCAGTGATGGTCCAATTGATTATGTCAAACAATAAAATTAAATTGGACTCCTCGTTCAATATGATGTTAGTTTCAATTGTACCACACATTTTAAAAAATTTCTCTTTAATTTTGTAGGGAAATAATTACTTCAATAGTTAAAATTTATTTTTTCCACATAACGCGGTATTGAATATTTTACAATATCAAAACAATATTCTTTTGGACTATTGATATATACCTAGTTATGATTATTCACAAATAATAGAACATTATTCTTAAGGAATAATGATACAATTAAATTAGTTATAATATTCTTCTAAATATTAATATGTATAAATTTGTGATTATTCAGGAACACGATGAGGTTTTTTTCAAGAATACTAATATGTATTATTTTTGCTTCTTATGGAGTAATATATCATATTCTTATGGAATATTGAAATTGTAATGGCTTGCTCTTCACGAGCATATAATGCCTTTTGGAACATTTATATAAGATGTGTTGTGTTTCTTTTAGAACGTCAACATCATATTCATTTAAAGCAAATATAATTTCTAGTTGTGTTTTTTCAGGGACACAAATTAAATCAAAATATTTACTCTAAAAATTCAAAAATATAATATATAATAGAAATAGAAAGGCTTTTAAAGAATATACTTACTTGAATTTAAAAACTTTAGAAAGTTTTAAATAGTTGATAAATCTCAAATTCTTTCAAAGATAAATTTTTTTTTTAAAAAAAAAAAATCATAGCACTTAAAAATTTGTTATTGTTCCCATAGTTATTTTCTCACAAATGGACCGTTGGATTTTTAATATGAATTTTTGAATTTCAAGAAAAATAAGTTGTGAATGGCATGTCCAAATTTCTATCCAATCGGACCATGACACAGTGATATCAACATTTTATCACAGTGGTGCATGTTATCCAGATTCTGCCAATTTCTGCACTGTTGATTTCGAAATAATAATACAATTCTTCCATAGTATATAGAGTCATTATAAAATCAACGAATTTCAAGTTCATGATAATGTCAATTTTATAAATGTGTAATACATGCTAAAAGAGAGTACTAGTAATTTTTATTTTATCTACTTCTAGCTAAATACAAAAGAAATGTAAATATATTCTATATTATTTTTCTTGTATTATCTCAATGTGATGTCATTTGCAGCTGATATCTTAAAACTAGGCAAATTTCTTTTGAATCTGCTAAAATAAAGTACATCGCCTACATAATTTCATATTATTTGATAAAATAAAATAAGCCCTTTCGAAACCTTCAACGACATTCGATGCACTGAATGTCATATTAACATTATTTTATGCAAATGTTAATGACAGAAAATACCTTTCATCTTGAAGAACAGTATGCATATTTGTACTATCAACTAAGTGGATATCTTGACAATTCATCTCGAATTTTGTGATGCTTATCATTTGAATAACTTCACAATAAAATACAATTAATTTCGAAAATATGATTAAATATTGTATAATCATATAATAATCAATAAAGTGTTCAAACTAATCCATGTCGACATGACCTTAGTTATATGTTTTCTTTCAAGGATAAACACTAATTCAAAATGATATATTATAGGGTAGGGCAAAACTCCCGAACTGAACCTAATCGAGCGATTCTTTTTAAATTAAATACCCGAACGAGTATCTGAATAAAGAATCGACGAGTTGGGTTCGATTCTCGATTCTAGATCAAGAACCGAATCCCTCTAACTTTTTAAATTTATTTATTTTAAATAACCCAAGTTAATTTATTATTTTCTAAATAAATTTGCTAACTCAAACATATGATTTTCCTATTTCTAATTTTCAGTCCAGTCTCAAATTAATCAAATTGATATAAGTTTTATGCAAATTTGTTATTCTACCATAGTGTCGTTTCTTTTGGATAAATCGAATTAAAATTCGACAGCGCCTCTTTTAATTATTATAAGCCCACCATTGTCTTTTTCCTTTGATTTTTACAATCAAAACTATGAAGAACTCAACAAAGAGAGACGTAAAAGACACAAAAAATTGAACTACATTATTTTGTACGAGCTAAAATTGTACATGTCATTAGTTAAATTAATATAATTTTGTAAATATTAAAAAAATTAATTATAGTACAAAACCTGGGAACCGAACCGAACACGAACGGTTCCATAATTAAATTTAGACCTGATGGTTCCACTTACTAAATACCCAAAAATTTCAAGTCCGATTCGGTTCTCGTTAGAACGGAACCGAATCAGACCGTACCCAACCCTAATATAATCTTTGAAATACGCGCTACTTCAAGAGTACATTGTATTTTATTAATATTTTTTCTAAAGCAATATGTCAATTTTCTTCTAGAATATTGAAAATTATAATTCATGCTCTTCATAAGCAAATAATATTCTTCTAGAATATTAATTATAATGTTATGTATTTCAACAGTGACAAAATATTTGTAATAGATAGATTTATGAGTAATATTCTTCTGAAATATTGGAATTGGAGTGCCATGCTCTTCAGAAGTAATAACATATTATTATTTTAAATAATAAATTATATAAAAAAAATTCATCAGGAGTACAAATATATTTTATGCTAGATTTTATTTAATTATGCTCTTCGATAGCAAGTATAATTAAATAAAATCTAACTATGTCAATAATGATAGTGCACTACTTCAGAATCAACAATATTTTATAATAGACAGATGTAATGGTACCAAATTCATAAATCTTCCTATGTATTGAAAAGTATAAGAACATAATAATTAATCGAACCATGAGAGAAAAATACAAATTAACTCTACACGTACAGTGTAAAAAAATTAACGTGGCGACTACCTCGAAATACCACTGTCCACGTGTGACAACAAATAAAAATGCAAACTCTCACAAAATTTATTTATTATAGGTTGTATCTAAAGACATGGAAAAAATGTGTTGTAGTTCGAACCTTGAACCTATTTGAAGTTGTGCATCCACAATTACTTATGTGGAATAAGCGTGTTTCATCTTGTGGCGTTTTCCTTAGTGGATGCAATCCATTGGATGTTAACATCTGACACTGTGATAATCGTTGGGTGAAATTCTAGTAGCTTCTGATATTATATGGGCAAGTGGACTGTTTAACTTCCGGTACATGATTCATTTCATTCTCTCACACGGTTCGACTCTCTCCTCTGCCCTCTTGAGAGAAAACCTCATTCCTCATCTGGGGTTTCTGATTCTTGAGTGATTCAAATGTATAGATGATGAGATCTTTATTTAATACTTCTGTTGGCTTATGTGTAAGGCTATACTAAGTGTTTAGTCGTTTGAATCTGTGTGATTCGTGTCATCAGTTGGTGATTGAGGCAGATCTGAGTGCTCTGTCCGGTTTCTTGGCTTGAGGTTGCTTCGATCTAAAGCGTGTGTGATAAAGATAAGTCTTAATGGCTTCGTCTTGTATTTTCTCGAACAATTTGTATCTTGACTCTCATATTTTTGGTTTATTGTGAAACTGAACTTTATCCATTTATAATGGATGCTCAACAGGAGATTAGACGTTAGAAGTGGTCGTCGAACCTCTGGGGCTTCAACCAGAAAAAATCCTTGTGTTGATTTTATATTTCAGCACTTTTTCATTTCGTATTGTGATGTTTATTTTGGATCTTTGTTAATCTTGAATGGTTGTTCAACCTTTCAAAATGTCTTTATGTCAGCAACAGAAATCTAAGCTTATGGAATTGTTGATCATTGAAGAAAAAGAGAAATAAAATCTATCAGACCCAAATGGATAAATGATCAAATTTACACCCTTCATGCACACAGCAATACAATCTTGAAATTCACACAAACAGATTATTAATTACAAATAGGATACAGATACAAACAAGATATGTACAATAAGCGTGATTTGTCATTACAAAATTAGTAAAAAAGTAATCATTATGAGTACTTATTCTCTTTGACACGCAGTACATCAGTAATGGAAAAATATTTAGCGTGGCGGCGCAGCTACAGAATCGAGTGCGCTAATAATTATTATATTCACGTGTCACAAAATTAATTTTCGATATACATGATAGATGATTTATGTGTGTACAAACTATTACATTCTAATTAATTCATTTTGATTTTGAGAAAATCGTGATGATATCATGTTATAAACTAGAGAGAAAAAGAAATAACAAAAGAATAAAGTTAATAAACTTATCTGTTTTATTAAGAATTAAAATTCCATATTTATAAGAAAAAATTATGGCTACAAAGGATACGACAATCATAATTCCTAGGTCTGTAGAGGTATAGAAGTCATTTATAAATATTACTATATTTACAACAGTTATCAAATTGCTGAGAAATCCCATCTCTCATTTTCACAACTCGCAATTCACCGCGCTTGTTGATATAATCGCACTTCTATACCTACATAAGATTATATGTGTGTGTGTATATGTGACATCTTTAGTTCGACCTTTGTAAGCCCATGGTTAGTCTTATTCTTTAAAACTCTTTTTTTTTTTTTCCTCAAATTCATTTCAAATCACATATTCTCCTAGCAACATAATTTTGTATGTAAAATCAAGATTTTTCTCTACTTTTTGACCACGCATTTTTTTTAAAAAAAAAAAATCACATTTTACAAAATTTATTATTTGAAAAAATGAAGTGGCTCAAATAGGTCCTAATTGTTGTACAATAAACGCGTAGTTAAAAGATCAATGTGATTGGTTGGCATCTTATAAGTTTTGTTTGCCTACCACTTTCTTTAATTTTTAAGCCTCCTTAATTAATATACTTTTATTTTTCTATAGCATAAATAAACTTGTGATTTGTATTAGTGTAAACCATAAATAATAAAATCAATTTTTTTGAAACCATTCAAACCCCTGGTTGACCCCACAAGAGGCGGCGGCTCAACGTGAATGTTTCTTAGGCAGACATTCACATTCACGTGCATACACAAACAACTCTTCTCTCTAATATTCTATACACACAAAAATTTCAAAATTTATTGAATTTCAAAACGATCTTTATTGAATTTCAAAATTTTGTTTTCTAATAGTGTAACGAAACCAAAATGTGGGTAGGCCCTGGAATTGAAGAAACTTAGGATAATATTGGATTTATTCTATCTTCTCGATGTGGTCTTTCATGAGAAAGCCAAATTAGTAAGAAACTCTATGAATTCTTTTTTATTGTGGAAATTCATGTCCTCGAAACTGTTTGGAATCTTCTTTTTTGGACAAAAAACTCGTGGTCAAATACTGCAATTTTTTTTTTTTTTTTCCTATATTGTCTTTTAAGGAAAATGTTAAAGAACTTATCACTATTGAATCAGTGCTACTAAAGAGTACATATTATTATAAATTAGTACCCTGATTGAAATTGCTAGTGGTAAAATTGGACGGGCCATCAAGGACTTGGTTAATGTACTATGGAGGCCTTTTCTAGAGAGAGAGAGGGTCCCATCATATATAGGACCCCGACCCATGATTTGAGAATATCGGGTGGGATAGATAGACTACTATTATATCAATCCTGAAGTATCTAGTAATTCATATTTTTGAATGTGTGATTATTCAAATTAGAATTTGGAGAAATTTCTAAGATTCCTTGCTCTACATATTTGTCAAATTTTCACATGATTTCTTTACGAAAAATAAATCTATGGTACATGTGAGAGACAAGTTATAAAGATTAGTATGAACTTGTCAAATGCATTAACTCTGCTTGATTAATGTCAGAGTTTGAACAATAATATACATTCATATCGTTTCCACGATATCTAGAAACCTAACCAAAGTCACATGAAAGAACTTTGTGCACTACATTTAAGGTATGGAGTTTGATGTATACGTTTGGCTAACCCTAAATAAAAGTGAGTTACTTTAATTAACTTTTTTATATTCAAATTTTTTTAATATTTTTTTTTAACTTTAATCAAAAAAGAATTTTTTTTTTTTTTTTTATATTTTAATTCTTAAAATTGAAAATGTGCGAGGTTCTAATTAAAGACAAATTAAAGGTCTACTGGTTGATGAATAGGAATTGGTAGACACCATTTCAAACTGATTGCATGGACCGAACGTAACCAGTGTAAATCCTGATATGCAATTAAATTGTAAGATTAATATTGAAATTCGTAGTTGCACAAACCCTAAACTAGTCACATTAATTATTGTAGGATTAGGTTCATACGATATTAGTGTTGAGAAGCACTAATAAACTATCTTACAGAAAATAAAATAAAAAATGCGGAAATTAAATATTCAACACAAGTGATTTATTTCGGTCTAAGCCCCGGAGGCTCAGCGACCACTTTCAACGCCTACATCCCACGTTGAGCATCCAATAAATTGGATTATGCTCGGTTGTACTAAATAGCCCAAAATGGCAACGAAATGTTACAAATGTTTAACCAATACACAGAGATAAAACTAGAACACTTATATCTCAAAAGACAACGATCGATCTATGAAGAATCACAAGAATCTTCTCAAACCCTCTGAAAACAATAACTCAAAAGAACCCTCGGGTTCTTACAAATATTTACTCTGAATGTCACAAACCAAAGGTTGAGTATTACAGATCGTAAGCATCGAAATAGAAATTTGAGAAATGAAAGACATAGAAGAAGAAACCCTAGCAGTTGAGAGAGTTTCTCTCTAAAACCAAGAGCCAATATCAACCAGATGAGAAAACCCTTCAAGTGCAAAGTGAAATCACACAAACAAATAATAGAACCATCCAGAATCCAACCATCAACGGCCAAGATAGAGCCACATGTCTCAATCCAATTAAAAACAATTAATAAAGTCGTATTTCTCATAAACACTCCTTCAGCACAAATTCTGGAAGCACCATAATTCAGACCAGGGTTTGAATCCAACATTCTCCACCTTGCTGCCAGAATTTGGGATTATAAGTGCAGCTAAGAGCATTACCACAATTTCACTTTTTATTTGCTCTAAGCACCCGTACATGCATTACACAGAGTCAACATATAAAAGTTTCAAACAGTTAACAAATTTATTTAAAGGGATCACTTTTGTACCCATATCAGATGAATTAAATTGTATGGCAACTTTACCAATTTTGAAAATCCCTATAGAAATCACATCTCTTATAAAATGGTATTTAACATCCATATGATTTGTTCTATCATAAAAGATAGGATTTTTATTAAGATGAATAACACTTTGATTATCGGAAAAAGGTATAGCATGATTTTTTAACAAAATCAAGTTCAAATAATAAACCACTTAACTACATTCTCTCTTTTATAGCATTAATAGTAGCAATATATTTTGCTTTTGTAGAAGATAGAGCAACAACTTTTTAAAGTTGTGATTTTTAACTAACTACAGTTCCACATAAGGTATAAAAATAGGATGAAGTTGATCTCATATTATCTCTATCTCCAACAAATCAAAATATGTACATCCCTTTAAAATTACACCATCTTTACTTGATTCAAACAATAAATCTAAGTTAGGTGTGCCTTTAAGATATTTTAATAAGCAATAGCATGACAGAACCAATAGCATTTGCATAAGGAACTTCAGACATTCTAGCATATTCATTTTTAGATTTAGGACAATATTTAGAGGATAACTTAAAATAGTTAGCAAAAGGTAATGCTACATGTTTGCAATCATGCATGTTAAAAAAATTTAAAATTTTAACCACATAATCATGTTGATTCAAGAATAGCAAGTCTCTTTCTTTATTTCTCCCAATCTACATGTCTAGTATCCTTTTAGCAAAACCAAGATCTTTCGTATCAAGCTCAGATTGCAATTTCAATTTAATATTATCAATCTCAAATTTATCACAACTAACAAACAACATATCATCTGGATAAAGAACTAAATACATAGAATTTTTACCTCCATCACCTTATAGTATAAGCACATGTCATACTGACTCCATTAGAAATTAAGTTTTAGAACAAATGTATCAAACATTTTCTACCACTGTCTAGGTACTTGTTTTAAGCCATATAAGGATCTCTTTAATAGACAAATAGTATTTTCAGGATTTTTTTTTTCAAAATCAACAGGTTGTCACATGTAAATTATTTCATCTAACTCATCATGCAAGAAAGTAGTTTTAACATCTAATTGATCAAGTTCTCATTTAAATTGAGCAAGCAGACATCTAATAGTAGTATATTTAACAACGAGAAAAAATATTTAGTGTACTCAACACCTTCATTTTGAGCAAAACATCTCGCAACAAGTCTAGCTTAATATCAAACATTTTTACTATCTCATTCTCCTTGTTTTACTTTATAGATACACTAACAGTCAATCAATTTGTGTCCTTTAGGTCCGCTAGCAAGATCCCAAGTTTTGTTTTTAAGAAGTGAAAACATTTGATCTTCTATGGCTGCTATCCAATTTTTACTTTCTTTACACTTAATGGCATCCTAATGATAGTTCGACTCATTTTCAAACTGTTCTTGATAAATAAGTAAGGAAACATAATCATCGGTGTCAAATCTAGTAGATGGTTTGATCTGCCTTCTCTCCCAATATCTTGTGAGTTGTTACTCATCAAGGGGAAGATAAGTAGGATTAGATTGGTTAGTCTGATCAACTTCTTGATCATTTTCATTCTCTAGTATATAGATATTTTCTTTAGGACCAGTTTCATCTATAGCATGTACAAGAGTATCTTGCTCAATGTGAGAAGACTTCACCTCAATTTGAACATCTTTATCGGTTAATATATTTTTTTTCTTCTAAACATGGCATTAAAAATTCATCAAATATGACATATTTTATAATAATAAATATATACCATTTTTCATATTTTACCCATAATCTGTAGTCTTTAACGTTTTCTTCATAGTCCAAGAAAATATATTTAAGTGATCTAGGTTCTAATTTACCAATATTTTGATGAGTATATGTAGCACAAGATACTTTCAGGTGGGAATAATTCACAAGATTATGAGAATAATTCACAAGATTATTAGACCAAATAGATACTGGTAAATCAAGATTTAAAGCTCTAGTATGACTAGGGATGGCAGCGATTCGGGCCGGGCCGGTTCACAAGCCCAAATTTTAGGCCTAGGCTTGGTGAACCGGGCTTTTTTGGGCCCGAGCCGAGCCAAAGCCTGTTGAAAAATTTGGGGCTTGACCCGGGCTTTTTTCGAGCCGAGCCCGGGTCGGCCCGGATTTTTCTACTTTTTAATTTTTTCTTTTAAAAAATTTAGTATTAATCTATTTTTTTTACATTTTTGGTCGCGCGTCGAAAAAGCCCGTGGCTTGGCGGGTCGGCCCAGCTCGGGTCGAGCCCAAAAATGAGGCGAGGCGAGGCTCGACCCGAGCCGAAGCCGGGCCCGGCTCAAGCTTTTCACGAGCTGGGACCGAGCCCGAGCGGCCCGAGCCGCTGAGCCATTTTGCTACCCCTAAATATGACTTCTATTAACAAGATATACAGCGATTTTAACAGCTTCACCCCAAAACAGTTTAGACAAATCAAAATTTTAAAGTATACATCTAACTTTTTTTAATAAAGATTCATTCATTCTTTCAACTATTTCATTTTGCTGGGGAGTATAGGTGACAGTTCTATGCCTTAAAATGTCATGTTCTTTGCAAAAATTATTGAATTCATTATTGTAAAATTTCAAACCATTGTCAGTCCTTAAAATTTTTCATTTTATGATCAATTTGATTTTCAACTTGAGTTTTAGTCTCTAAAATAGAAGAGGTCTCATCTTTGTTTTTTAATAAGAAAACCCAAATTTTCCTTGAAAAATCATCAATGATAAGCAAAAAATCTGAAATCTGATAAAGAGTACACAGCAACAAGACCTCACAAATCAGCATGTAAGTATTTCAATATTTGTTTGGATTTATGAATTCTAGTTGGAAAATGTAATTTGACTTGTTTCCGTGTAACACATTGTTTACAAGAACCAAAATCAGTAAGATTTAATTTTCCAAAAGGTCTTTTTAATTGTAAAGAATTCAAAATCTTTTTGCCAATATGGCCAAGTCTATCATGCCATAATTTTGCAAGTGTAAAGTTCTTAGATAAAGCAGGAGCAGTCAAACCAAGTAATGATTTAGCTTTTAGAAAATAGAGGTCACGTATCTTAGGGGGTACTTATGATTAAATCATTACCCCTAATAATTTTAATGTGTCATTGACCCAAATTTTTTTTTTAACTCCATATCATCTAACATACCTAAGGACACTAGATTTCTCTTCAAATCGAGAACATACCTTATTTCTTCCATGAATAGAACATTACCATTATCTAGTGGTGGCAAAATGGACGGGCCGGCCCGGCCCGCTAACCTTTCGACCCGGACCGGCCCGTGGACGAAAAAAACCCGCATTATCCGGGCTTCCGGGCCGGTTCGGCCCGGATCGTAAAAAAAACCAAGCGACCCGGCCCGGACCGCAAACGTTTTTTTTTTTTTTTTTTTTTTTTTTTTCAAAGATTATCACTTAAAAAATAAATTGTAAAAAAAAAAAAAAAAAAAAAATTTAAATTATAGGCCCGCATTAACCGCGTGTCGGTTTCCCCAAACCCGGCCCGGACCGCTGAAAAAAAATTTCGGCCCGTGAATCGGCCCGTTCGGTTCACGGGCCGGTTCGCGGGCCGAGTCGCCTCCGAGCGGGTCGGGCTCAGGCCCGCCCATCTTGACACCACTACCATTATCCAATAGCAATTTTACAGATAATATTATTTCCTATTATAACTTGCCATCTAGCAGTTTTTCAAAATCAAGAAAACAATTTTTATTTGGACTCATATGGAAGGAACAACTTGAGTCAATGATCCATTCTTCACTTTGTTTCTTTTCCACATTAACAAGGACTAGACCAGATTCAGGCTTAGTTTTATTATACACTAAAGTATTACTCCCATCATAAAACCTCTTTTTTTATGTATCATTTTTCTTCTTAAAGCAATCTTTAGCAAAATGACCCAACCTCCCACAGTAATAACACTTATTGCGTTTAGCCTTATTTTTGGACTTATTCTTATCACACAACTTACTTTTATTTTCAATAAAAGACTTTGAATGATAATTTCATTTACTAAAAACTTTTCCTTTTACTAACAAATTATCTCCATTTTGACTATTAGTGTAAGTTCTTCCCTACCATACTCTAGAGCAACATTGATGTCTTTATGTTTGTCACTAATGGAGTTTAACAAGACTACAACCATCTGATCTTTTGAAATATTTTCATCAAAATTGGCTAAATCTTGGGTAAGTTTTGTAAATCTATTTAAGTTTTCATCCAAATCAACCAAGGGATCTATTTTAAAAGAAAAGAATTGTTTCAGCAGGAAACATTTATTGGTAATAGTTTTTGTCATGTATTTAACATGAAGTTTAGTCCACAATTCAGAAACAGATTTTGTTTCACCAATACCTCTTATCACATTTTCAGACAAGTACAAGAAGATAGTGCTCCAAACAACTTCTTCAAGTTCAATTTTCTTTGCAAGAAGTCAATAGGCCACCTATCATCTAGAGTCCTAACACATTTCATTTGCATTAAAATTACCTTCATTTTTTTTTTTAAGATTGAAGACAATTTTCACATATTTGCAAAGAATAATAAGAATACAGATTGGTGTCAATCACAAATCACAGTAATACATTTAGTAAAATAAGATTTCACAAATTTCAAGCATACATATAGAACATACAGATCAAGATTAAAGAAAACACAATAAAAGAGATCACAAAACTACGTTTCAGAAATTCCTCCTTCGAGATCTTTCAGGCACACACCCGTACTTGATTTATCTCAGATTCCCAAGGTCTTATAGGAGTCTTTGGTAGTCTCAATGGAGTTATTGTGTACGATAAATTAAGGGAAAATCAAGAAACCCTAATTTCTAAAAGTAAGCTTTACAAAAATAAAAAAGATCTCACCCAGCGAGTTTGAAAAAGTCGTTTCTCTCAAATTTGGTTGACAACAGTTTCAAAAAAGTAGATCTATTGCAGATCAATCAATTTTTCCAAGATCCAGGTATCTTGCTCCTTAGTAATGGCTCTGATACCACTGTAGGACTAGGTTCATACGATATTAGTCTTTAGAAGCAATAATAAACGATCTTCAAAAAAAAAAGTGCAGAAATTAAAGGTTCAGTACAAAAGATTTCTTTCGGCATAAGTCTTTGAGGTTCGGCGATCACTTCCAACGCCTACATCCTTCGTTGAGCATCCAATAAATTAGATTATACCCGGTTGCACTAAATTGCCCAAAATGGCAACGAAATGTTACAAATGTTTAACCAATACACATAAATAAAATCGAAACACTTATTTCTCAAAACACAACAATCGATCTACAAAGAATCACGAAGATCTACTCAAACCTTACGAAAACAGTAACTCAAAATAACCCTCACGTTCTTACAAATATTCACTCAGAATATCACAAACCAAAGGCTAAGTATTATATATCGTAAGCCTCGAATCAGAAATTTGAGAAATGAAAAACATAGAAGAAGAAACCGTAGTAGTCGAGAAAGTTTCTCTCTAAAACCAAGAACCAATATCAACCAGATGAGAAAACCTTCAAGTGCCAAGTGAAACGGAATAAACAAATAATAGAACCATCCAGATTCGAGCAATCAACGGCCAAGATAGAGCCACATGTCTCAATCTAGTTAAAAACGCTTCACTAATAAAGTCACATTTCTCAAAAACATGATTTCAACCCAAATTCTGAAAGCACCGTAATTCAGATCAGGGTTCGAGTCCAACCATTACCCTTTACATGATTCTGGGTTTCCTTTCTTGTCTCCTAATGCCTTTGTTAGATTTGATAGTGGTCATATATACGATATATTATACGTTGTATAGAATAATATTTAACAAACTTAAAAGAAAATAGTCGCGTAAGATACTTTTTTAATTACTGATAATCAAGTTTTCTAGATTAAAAAAAAAAAAAAAAAGAAAGAATTGAAATTTTACATCAAAATACAACGTGTGAAAGGTAAAATTATTCTTGACAAAGAACACCTAGCGACAATTTTGAATCCTCTTTGTTAGTGTTAGATCATTGTAATTAGCTATTCTATGAACAAAAGGACCAACTTGAACATTTTAGAAGTTTAGGGATTTAATTGTAAAGTTTCATAGCTGGTTGTATAGTTTAGGGTTCGGGATCCAAGTTTGGAACACGAAGGAAATTCGCGACATTTTCGCTAGCTGCTCGTGGGAGTCATGCTCGAGCAGATGAAGCAGAACATCCAGCGCTCGACCTTCGTCCACCTGTTGTTCGAGCAACAGGGCCCTCGCTCGAGCGAACATGCTCCTCGCTTGAGCTACCAATTTACGTCGAAACCTAATTCACGATTTCGTGAGATTTTTATTAGCCAAAGTTTCCATATTCGTCCAACATATAAAAGGGGGCACTGCGCATTCGGGAAAGATGTGTTGAACATTATTCATTGAAGAGAAAACAATTATTCTCTCAAGAGCCAAACATTCAACAGTTCAATCATCCCATCTATATTCGCATTTCGGATTGAAAACATCAAAACCTTCAATCAATACACTAGTACTATTCTTCACTTGGATTTGTCAGGAAGATTGTGTCGTCAACTTGGCTGGCTGCGAAGATCAAGGAAGAAACTTAAGAACGAGGAGTTCTTAGTGGATCTACAGGAGATAAATTGCGTGAAGAGTCAGGAGTGGAGTTCGTGTGCTCACTTCAGGAGGACTGCTTTACAACGAAGAGCTAGTATTGGTGTTCGTATGTACATTCCAAAAGAGTTGTTTCAAACTTGAGATCAGAGAGCTTGTGTCGTCAACTTTACTAGTGATCTGTAAGTTTATAATACAGTTTATAGTGGATCTTTGACTGGCAAAGCGCCCGAAGTTTTTCCCACGTTGGGTTTCTCCGTGAATAATTCTTGTGTTGTTTACTGCTTTAGTTATTGCTTTCATATTACTGCGGTAGTTTAAGATATGATAAATTGAATTGGTTGATTAATCATCTAGAAACTAATTAAAGTGACTTGTTGCTTTGATTAGATTAATTCCGCACATAAGGTCAAACTAAAAACGAGTAATTAGTAACGGTCTAGCGTTTATCCCTTAACTTTCACTCTTTATTTATGAACAATGAAGTTTAAAATTTTGTATATAGTACTGTAAGCACTATTTTAGAGTAAAAGACAATTCAATTATTCAGAATATTGAACAACACAAGCGATTACACAAATAAGTCTTGAGTTGGCATTGTACTACTCAAATACAACTCTCGGTACGTTTGCAAATTCCCACATGAGCTACAAGAATTTTCTTTCCTTTTTTCCTTTTTCTTTTTGGATCGCAAGAAAATATTTGATATCTCTCAACATTTAGATTTTTAAATAAACATTTTGGAAAAGTTTTAAAATCAAATATGTTTTTTTTTTTTACGGTTGTTAAGCTCTCAAACTTTACATCTCACCTATTACCATCTGCATTGGAGGACGAAAACTTTATCCAATTTAAAAGTAATATTTTATTATCAATTGTTTTAAACATATCGTTAGATTGAATGAAGCTAAAACTTGAGCCATTAACTGTGAAGTTGAGCCCATGTCAATTTTTATGTATAAAAACCCTAAGCTCTAGGATGAAGAGAGTGTAAAAAATGATGTACCTTTTCGAAACTTGAGACAATAATATCTTAGAAAGAGAAAACAGACATCTTCGATCAACCTTTGAAGGAGAAAACAAGATATGCCCAAGAAAAGCATTCAATGAACAACATGGTTTCGAACATATTAGTTTCGAGATAGATGCCTGGTAGTTTATCATTAATTTTTTTTTTCCTCATTTTATATCGGTAGTCTCAGTTTTTTATTTTATTTGAGGGTTGAATAACTTAATTGACAAATTCTTGTTCTTGTCCATTAGTTTGGGTTGGAGTGGTATCTTGAAGGAAAGTTAATTTTTTTTTTCTTTATTAGCGTAATTCGTGTGATATTTTATGCTTGAATCATTTAGGTTTGATCACACGTGGAATAAATTTTATCAATAATGCTATTTGTATAAAGTTGGGTTACAGTGCTAGTTGACAAAATGGCGTGTACGGTTGAAGTTAAATAGCATTGGACGGTTGTGATTTTAAAACAAAGAAAAGAAAAATGAAGGTGCCAAAATGCTTTTAGCCCACTTTATTCTTATTTAAAAAAAAAAAAAACTGAAGAAATGCTAAATTCCAAAATCGTGTTCTGTCTCCCCATTTCCCCCCAAATTAAACCCTTCTCTTCCAAACAAATTCCTTTTGAAGCACTAAAATGACATAAAACTGAGATTTTAACAATGCATAACCCAATTGAAGTAAAATGACACAATACAGAGGCAACAATTAGGTGGAAATTAGAATTAGGCAGCAAAATACAAAGCCTTTCCGCTACTGTCGATGAAGTTGCGTGTTTCTTCCAATTTTTCCGCTCTAGCCATATTCTCCATCTCTAGAATCGGGTCTTTACAGACGACGGTATGAATTTATACTATGAATTTTTTTGGTATTCTTGTTGCTACTTTTTTTGTTCTCTTCTCCCATTCTTTTTTATGTTTTGATCAATAGCCAGTAGAGACTTCAATCGTATTGATGAACTTTTTAGAAGAGATGATTTCTCTCGGGAGTGATTAATTTGTTAGAAATGGAGCTAAATGCGTATTAAATCCAATATAATATATATTGTATTTATAGTCGAAGCCCTCTTTAAATTTAATCGACTAGAATATTCTTGTTGTTTGAGGCTTTAAAATGTCGTCAATCTAGACATTGAGTTTATGCAATGAATGAAAAAATAAAGTTTTTAACAAAAATATAGCTCGGGTTTTGATCCCTAGGTCTGAACAACAAAAAGTAGTTTAGTATAAGTGGGTTTACGAGGCAAAAGAGGGTTCAATCATCAGAGATCCAATTAGATATAAGTTGCTAAAGGCTTTACATAAATATTAAAACTAATTTATTAGAAATGTAAGTTGTCTACTTATCTTATTTGAAGCATTTAGATTATTATTTCCAAAAATCGTATTGGGTAATTGGAAATTGGATGACATGAAAATAATCAGTTTTTTGATTAATTGTAAGATTTCATTTTTATTCAGTTAATTTGTTTGCTAAATGTAGTTAAACCAAAGAAACAACAAACTGGAATTTTGTCCATATGTATTTGATATGATCCAGGCTACGCTAGAAATTATCAAGAATCACCGCCATGATCATGACCATCGTCACCACCAAAATGGCTTGCCCACTGTCGAGAAGGCACAGACAATTTGTGTTCTTGAAATCGTATTTTCATGAACATTTGGTCTTGTTACTTTTCTTGCACTAAATTTCATTCTTAATATATCCAAATTTCATCCACAAAATTCACGGGATTCTCTAAACATTCTCACTTTCCTTCATACAAGAAGTTGAAAACATCTGCTTTGCTACCATTATATATAATAATATAATGGAATTTCTATTTGGAAAGATGGTGGAGATCCAAGTAGTACTGTAAATTCATGTGCTGCCCTCGGCTTTCTCCTGACAGAAACCTACAACTCGTCTACACCTCGACATGTTTGTCTAATAATTTGCACTACCATGTAAATTTGTAATTTCTCTTTTCTATTTTCGTGGGTACCCTTGATAATTTAGACAACTTCATACTCAGTAATGAAAGTGTTCCACTATCAGGGGCGGACACACTTTTTAGATTAGGGGGTCACAATCAAACTTTCAAAAAAATAATGAAAAAATTAAAATAAGAGATATCTTATTACAATTGTTCTCTATGTGTTCTCATACTTTGATAACGTTCCATAATTACATCATTTTCAATTTTGTCAAAAACATATTTCTCAATATATGCAATCAAATTATCATTCAGCATGTTGGAGAGAGATTTGAGTCAAGTCCGAGATTTCAAAGAGTTGATAAAAGCTATACATTTATATGTTCAAACAATGGAGTCCATAATATTGAAGACCACATGTCAAGGAACAAGTTTTATGTTGAGGTCGAGGTCGAAAATCAATTGGATCAATACGAAAGTTATGCAATTGTTTTCAGTCTTATATTTAAATCTATTTTTGACATGGTAAATGATCAAATTGGAGGATTATGTCTGAATCAAAGTTGTATCCCTTTAAGTAATCTTTCTAACGCACTTTGAATGACTTCAATCGGATATCGGTAGATAAAGTTATGGCCAAAATACTAAAAGTTGTCCGGCGGGATGAAGATTCTGTCCAACCGGATGAGCCACACCGGACGTCCGGTAGGACAGATTTTTTGCGCAATTTTTTCTATTTTGACTAGAATTTGTTATTTTTTTTTTTTTTTATTCTAGAACTCTAAATTTCGTATTTTTTCATATTTCCTTAGTTTAGTATAAATAGGATTTTTATTTTCATTGTAATTAAGACTTTGATTATGAAATTGATTTGAGAATTTTCTCTCCATAGTTTCTCCATGAATTTACCGAACTTATCAAATATTATGTAATATTTGTGATGTTCAAAACATCAGGTCGTGAGTTCTTCCATTTGTAAGCAAAGCAAGGGGTTCATTGCATCATCGTTATCTTTGGGTTTCTTGTTTCACCTTGTTGGGTTCAAAATTCAAAACAAATTCGGGTGAGATTTCGAGACTTTGTGATCAAGAGGTTGTTGGTTTAATATACCATCGGTTGATTGGTTCAACGTTTAGAGGTTAAATCCTAAACCTTGGTCGTATTTGGGAGTTCTTGGGATCCGGTTCATTCTCCTGTGGGTTCGATAGCGTTCGTCTAACCGAATTCGCATCAGTATTCGTTGATGAAATATATGAAAAATTAGAACAACATATATTCACAGAACTCAACTGGATTTTAACTCAAGGTTGGCCATTTCAAGCACTTAAATATTGGGCGAGTGTTTATATTTTGCAGAATCAGTCAAATATGGAAGATATTTTGTTCGTCGATTCCGAAAATGAGAATGTGGACTACTATATGAACGTCATGGAAGATGAAACGGTAAGAGGCGATGGTTTGACTGTGCCTGAGGTTGGTATGCAGTTCAATGATGAAAATAAAGTGTATGAATTTTATGCAAGATATGCTTATGCCGTAGGTTTTCCAGATAGGAAGAAGAGTTGACGGGCGATGATGATGGTGTTTTGAGATATGTCATGTTGACACGTAGTCAGGAGGGACGAAGAATTGGTAATACAAGCACTTTTTTGAAACCACAACCAACAATTCAAACGGGTTGTAAAGTGAGGATCTATACAACTTTAGATATCCAAGGTTACTGAAAAATTAACACAATCCATCTTGACCACAATCATAAGACGAGTCCTACTAAGTCCAGGTTGTATCGATGCAATCGAGAAATGAGTGCACACGTGAAATGAAAGCTCAAAGTAAATGATATAGTATGAATACCATTTCATAAAAGTTTTAACTACGCAGTTGTTGAGGTCGGTGGCTACAAGAATATGAACTGCGTCGAAAATGATTGTTGGAACTATATCGAACAAGTGAGATGACTAAGATTTGGTGAGGGTAATCCAGCTGCAATACAGTCTTTCTTTTCTGAAATGCAATCCCAGTGCTTTGGATTTTATTTTACTATTGACTTGGACGATGATTCGCACCTAAAGAATATTTTTTGGGCTAACAATCGGTGCAGACAAACATATAAGGAGTTCGAGGGACATTGTCATATTTGATACAATCTACCTTGTTGACATGAATCATCAAGGGAAATCAACGTTGTTGGATTGTGGTTTGGTATCCAATGAGGATACAAATACATGTGTGTGGTTGTTTACGACATGACTTAAAGTGCATGTATGGTCAAGTTCCGCATGGAATAACTATCGATTAAGACAGAGCCATGCAAAATACAATTCAGGTAGTTTTTCCAAATACGAAATATAGATGATTTTTGTGTCACATACTGAAAAAGTTGTCAAAAAAGATTAGATAGTTTTTCTAAATATGAAATTTCACATTTACAAAATAAAGAAAGAAAATAATCCCGTAGCCATTTGGCTACACCTAAAAAATTACATCATATTTCCGAAGAGCAAGTAAATTTTTTTCTAATTCAAATAGAAATGCCGAAGTAAATTTCTTCATGTACTTAATTCAAAAATATCAGATTAATAATAGCAAGTAACCAATCTATACAATCAGCAAAGACGTCAATCCGTTGATGAGTGTCATACACAATAACTGAAAAAAAAAATTGAAATTGAATCATAGAGTTGAACTTCAAAAGATAGCAATGACTGAAATGTCATTGCCGAAAAACAAAAAATCTCAAACCAAAGAAGTTAGAGGTAATAGAACAATTCAGAGATTATATTTGTCGACCGATATTTTCATGGTATTCGAATATCTCTGACACGACAACTATGCGGAGAGGAGCGAGACTAGGAGTTGAGCGACTGTCGGAGATGGGGATGACGTCGGAGGTGCAGAGACTGTCGAAGCTGACTGGCTGTCGGAGGTTAGTGCTTTGAGATGAAATGAATTTGAAGAGAAGGGTTTGATTTGGGGGACATGGGGAAAGAGTAGATGATTTTAGATTTTTAATTTTTAAATTTTAAATTTTTTTTTTAATAAGAGTAATGCCACGTCACTTTATGAACCTGTTTTGTCAATCGACTTGGTATATCTAGCGCGATTGAAATTCTATCCTCCTATCTACTTTACAAAATACATGTACAGAAAAAAAATTATATAGTTTGGTATTATAATTTGACGAAGTATGTAGAGTGAGAATGAATTTCTATAACATGAATCCGTGGCTCAAGAATAATTGGAAAAATGTGATTTTAAATGGAAAAAATAATTAAAGCTTTAGGATTACATTTCAAGGATGATCGTAAAATTGGGATTTAAATGGAAAAAAAATAATTACTAACAAAATTACTTGATAGAAATCAACACTTGTCGATAATTTAGACATAAGTATCGATAATAATACTCTTGGTTATCATTCATTCACATCCATTAGTGATTATCTATGACAACTAGTCAACCATTAAAGAAAGTAATTTCTAATTTATTTTTTTCATTTTTATAATTTAGTTAATGATACAAACTCTCTGAGGGCATACAAGAACTTCTTGAACTATTTCTCTAGCTCATATCAATATTCCTTTCATTGTCGTCATTCTATAAATTCCAAATTATGCTAAATTTTTTAATGAAATGTTGACCAAGGAAAAAAGTTGCCAGAAGATGAAATGGTGGCATTGACAGAAGAATTAGTGCAATCCTACGACATGAGCTCCCTCATAAATTAAAAGATTCATGGAGTTCACTTTACCTTACTCTATATGAAATTCACATAGTATAAATACTTTAATTGATTCTGGAGCAAGTATTAATCCGGAGCTCTTGTCTGTCTATAGGGAATTAAGATTTGGGATCCGAAAAGAAATTTCAATAATTATAGAGTTGACTGACATGTCAATCAAGCATTTTTATGGAGTAGTTGAGAATATACTAATCAAGGCTGGAGATCTCATTTTTCTAGCTGATTTCATTATCCTTAATATAGAAGAAGATCAAGACATGTAGATAATTTTGAGAAGACCATTTATAACAACTGGACGGGCATTAATGAATTTTGAAAATAGTAAGATAATCATGAGGATGAAAAAATGACAACAACATTTCACCATGAATACTGCACTCAGACAACGACATTTCCTTGAGGAATGCAAAAGGATTGACAATGAAGTAAATGATAATTATCAAAGTCATTACCACAAAAGGAGTTGGTGGATTGGTTGGAACAATTAGGGACCATTGTGGAAACCTTGAAATTTGGAGGGCCAAAGATGAAGAAAGAAATATCTGTCATTGCAGTCGATTCAAACCACCATAAATAGCCTAAACAACAAAGTCTAGATAATGACTATAAACAAGCACTTATCGAGAGACAACCCATTTTTCTTCTTTTTTTCTTTATTATGCTTTTCTAGAAAATAGATTAGTAGTTTAGGAATATGCATCCTCATATTGCCTCATAAGCTTAATTTCTATTTATTTTGTATGAGCATTAGAACTAAAACACACACACACCATCACAGAATACAGGAACATGACCATCTAGATTCAGAACTTTCATGACATTCCATCTACCAACTCAAGATTTATACCAGGGGAGTACTCAATTCCCTATTTATCCTTAACTTCTGTATATCATGTGTTATATTTTTAGACATTGATGGTAATGTCTATTATCAGTTTGGGTGGAAAAACATCTAGTATGCCATCTATTTTTAGTATTTTTGTCTACTTGTCCGCATGTGAAAAAATGAAAATTCAGAAAAATACTTTCTTTTCAGCGTTATTATCTCTTTGTGCTTGTATGTGTTAAATAATCTTGCCTACTATGATGCATATATTTAGAACCATGTGTTGGATTATAAATTGTGAAAAAGTTGCATGTTAGATTGATTTAAGCTTATTCATGTAAAACTTAACATTATTTTGCTTACTAGATTTATGCTTTGTATCGTGAATGACTAATTTCATTTATATGATTGAATATATTGAAAATAGTGAAATTTAGATTCTAAACCTGAAAACCAATTCAATATATATCTTTAAACTAATTTTAGGATAGTTTGAGGTGATCAAATTGTTGTAGGGAGACATTGAAATAAATATGGATTCCATGTGTAAAAACTTTTGTGTGGATTATTTGAGGCCAATAAGATGAAAATTATGTGAAAATCTTAAATTAAAGATCGAATTTTGAGAATGGGTGTTTAATAAAGGGTATTTCATTAATCATTGTATAAAAAGGGGGGAAAAGTTGCAATGCATCATGAGTGAAGTTATCCTATAAACGATTTCAATAATGACACTTATTAAAAATTTCAAAAAGAAAATTCAAAAAGGGAATCAAGTTAGTGCATGGAACAAAATACAATACATCAAATATGAAAAAGCAAGTGTATGAAACAGAAGACGCATTACATGCTTTGATTAAGCCCCAACGCTTATTTAAAAGAATTCGACTTTTGACAAGAGATTCTTAGTGGCGTTAAGCCTTAAAGGTTGAAGCAATCAAAATATAGGAGAATTCTTATTTATTGAAGTATTAACTTACAATTAGTGGAATCCAACCAAACTAGATAGGGTGATGATTAGTATTATGTAAATTCAACCTTAGTTCACACCTTAAGAAAAGAGTGAAAAAAAATAAGTTTAGGGGTGTGTATCTAATGAGGTAAGAAATGATAAATTTGATCATTGAGAATTGGGATTTGAATCACTTTCTAAATTTATGATGTTTTACGTGTATTTTTATATACGCACATTAGTTTTGCATTGGATGAGTTGAATTTACTTTAGCAATGTAATTTTAAAGTAGTTTGTAGTTTTTATACATAAATGTCAATCTTGAGACCAATGGCAAATTATCTAACCATATTTATTTAAAAACTCTATTTAAGTTAACCTTTGTTTTGTTTGATGGCATACAATTGTTTAAGTTTGGGTGTGTTTAATAAGCGTATTGTGTACACTTATTTGAGCCGTTAAATAAGATTATTTGTTATGAATTTTGACGGATTATGGCCTAATTTTATATATATATATACTTGTTATGAGAAACTCGATGCAAATTGATGAAATTGGACAAATGGAGTGAAAAACCAAGAAAATAACCAAATTGCACTCTGGACAAAGTTTAGGGACTAAAATGTAAATAGGTCAAAAATTCCTTCTATGCCGCGCACGTGCCAAAGATTTCAAACTCGAGGCAAACTTTCCTCGATTTACGTGTGCAAGGAGAAGCCCCACACGTGAGTTGGAGTAATTTTTTTGGCCGATTTAACAGTTTCCTTGTACGATTTAAACTATTTTGAAATCCAATTTTAAGGCGTTTCTTGACCTAAGTTTGGCTCCTATAAATGCAGAACATGGAAAAATATCAAGGATCTCTCTCTAGCCTCTTAATTCACATCCATGCCATAAATTCATCAAGAGTGAAAAGCGAATTCACATCTTTTGGGAGAAAAAATCAACCTAAAAAGGAATTGAATGCTAATTATATCAAGAACTTGAAGATTTCGAGCTTGAACTTGAAGAACGGGATCTCTTGCATTCATTCATGTTCCGGGTAATATCTATTTACGATTCCTCTTGTAGTTCATTTAAAATCATGCTAAATTAATTAGATCCTTGTTTGTATTGGATAAAAATGAACTTTTTTGCTTATTTATTTTAATTCAAGACAAGTTTATTTATTTATTTTTTGCGTTTCTTGATTAGTCTTTCTTTCTCATTGCATTATTTATTTACTTGACTGCCTTTTAGTTAATTAGTTATTTATTGTAGTATTAAGAGACTCACAATAAGTAGAACATTGCATAATTAATACACTTACAATATATTTTAGGAATAACATATATAACGTGTGTAATCTTTTACATAATCGTGTGCTTAGATGCATTCTATCCATATGAATACAAACTAGAAATAAGATTCAGTCGTGTCTAGAATATAATTAATTTGTCTTAAAAAAGTTGAATGAAATTAGATTATTGATTATCAATAATGCCTAAATAAAATTGGATTAAATAAATGAGAATTAAAATAGATAACAATAGACGAAATTTAAATCCAATACAATCATCCATTCATTTATACAAATTAGCGCTTTACAAACTCATTAGAATAATTTAGATTAATTACAATTACATAACATTCTCTCTTTTGTTACACATTTTGAATTTGATACTAGACTAGTAAATTTTAATTAGAATTTATTTCTCGGGGACGATACACGAAACTCATCATGTTTATTACTTGTCCACGTTTCATATGCTTGCAAGATTTATCTAAATAGTAAACACATTGCTTAACTAAACTTGTACATTATGTGGTCAATTGGTGCATATTTTTAGAATAAATAAGGAATTTTTTAATACAGGTTCTAAGTTTTTTAAAAATATGCAACAAGTTCCCAAACCTTTAAATTATAGCATCCAGAATCTTTCAACGAATGTGCGTTCAAATAATCTTTGGATGGTTTTTGTCCAAATGACCATTAGGATCAAGAGCCAAGCGTTTAACCATTTATATTGTGCTTAATAGAAACTTCATCCAAAGTGCCAAACAAATGTTTTTCAATATTTTGCAAAATAGTCCTCGAAATATCAAATAATTTCATTTCGACTCTTCTATTTCTTAATGATGCAAATCTGCTCTTGTTTTTACCTTGAATTGAAAATTGTTAGTGTTTATTTAAAGGATAATTGACGCAAAATGTCCATACCTTTCAAGGTTTTTGTGAAAAACGTCTCTACCATTCATTTTTTGGTGCAAAATGTTCATACCTTTCGATTTTTTGGTGCAAAATATCATTTTCACAAATTTTTAACATAAAATGATCAATATACCCACTATTTAAATAGAACAAAAAAATAAGAAAATAAAAATAAAGAACAAATTATAACTATGGACCCAAACTTTTAAAAAGTGCAAATAACCCTCCAAACTTCACATTCTTCCCAAACCTCACCCCTGCCTACTATTTTCAGCCAAAAAAATATGGCAACCAAACACACATTATGCAATGAAAAATAAAACTGGATAATTCTCATTTCTCTTTTCAATTCTCCAAGTGAGCAGTGACTCCTCTCTTCCCCCCCCCCCCCCCCCCCCCCCCTCTCTTTCTACTTCTTTTCACCTCTTTTTCCCTCTTTTTGCTTATTCTTGGGAGAATTAATATCCAATAGTTCTGAACCTTTGCATCGCTAGACCCGAGCTCATTATCACGCCTTATCCAGTAGTTTCTATTATGGGAAATTGCAATTTCTGCACTAATTCCACGGTAATGAAATTATTGGACGCCGATTTCCTATTCGCTTCTAAGGGAATTAGAAACGGAATCCCAGACACCATAGTTACTAGTGTGCGGAATGCTTTACCAGATACAATTATTGCATCAACACAAGTGTCTGTTGTATTTCCAGCAACTGAGAAAAGTGACGAGGGTAAAGAAGGTCCGAAAAGGTGCAGTACTTGTAGGAAGCGTGTCGGTTTGATGGGTTTTAATTGTTGATGTGACAATCTTTTCTGATTTGATTAGAGGTTAACATGAGTTTTGGGAGGAAACTGGTGGAGGGATTACTAGGAAGTGGGTACACATACACAGTGACTTTGGTGCCCAGAAGGTGGGCCAGCAAACGACAGTGGTGTGGGGGTGAGGTGCGGGGAAAATGTGAAGTTTGAAGGGTTATTTGTACTTTTTAAAAGTTTGGGTTTATAGTTGTAATTTGTTCTATTTAAATAGTGGGGTATATTGATCATTTTACGTTAAAAATTGTGAAAATGACGTTTTGCACCAAGAAATTGAAAAGTAGGGACACTTTGACCAAAAAATGAAAGGTAAGGATGTTTTCCACAAAAAACCTTTAAAGGTAGAGACGTTTTGCGCTAATTACCCTTTATTTAAATGTGAATTCTGGTTTTTAACATTTCAACGATAAGCAAAATGGTATCTAAACTTTTAGAAAACTATTTATTTTTTCTGGAAAGTGTTTAATTCAGTTGAATTCAATCCCAATTTTTCATAGATATGCAAGTCGATCATTGGTACTTCTAGATGGTGAAAGATGGTCCTCGAGGTTTCTGCATTCTACATATTGGTCCTTGAATTTTCTATGTTCTCATATTAGTCCCTGAACTTTTCTATTTGGAGAAAGTTTGTCTCTGAAGTTTCTATTTGTGATTAAATGGTCTTTAAATTCTCTGAATTGTGAAAAAATACATCCATATGAGCTTTCATTCTTTACAATTAGGTCCCTTCTTTATCAGAAACTTCCAATTTTTCCCCTAAATTTTTTGAATTGTGCAAGACAATCCCTAGAGTCCCGTTTAAAAGCATGAGTTATGATGCATGAACATTCTAGTTGACACCGCACTCACATGGAAGAAATGTTATTTTATTCATACAAGGTCCACACATTCACATGGTGATAATCTATGCGGTCAACTGGGGTAGATGAATTGTATTTTTCTAAAAGCATAAGTGAATCAGTAATTAGACTAGTCCCATCAAAGTGCCCGCACGCCCACAAAATCATACCAAATGGGTATGCATGATTTCTTCAATTAAAATTTGTAGATAAACTTGCATAATAATACAATGATTGGGACCAGCCGACACTTTAAGCTTTAATACGCTATTTGATGGTCATTAAAAAGAAAATTTTGGGGAAAATTGTTAAAAAGTAAAAAAAATTAAAAAATTAAAAAATAAAATAAAAAATTTATGAGCAAAATATTTTATTGTATAAATATATGATTGAAAATGAACATGAACATGAAAAATAAATAATTTTAATTTAGAATTATGCTATTTTGTCCAAATTGAATTACAAAATGAGAGGTGCCCAAGTGATGTGGCGTCCCTCATTTAAAAAGGCGGTTGGCCCCACCAACCGCTTCGGCCAATGGAGGGGTGCCACATCACTTGAGCATCCCTCTTTTTATAACTTAACTTGAATGGTGTAGCATAGATCTTTAATTTAAGGGTAATAAAATGGGCTAAAGTTACTTTTGATATTCTATGAAAGAAAGTAACTCTTTCTATAAAAGAATGAGAATTTTGTTGTTTTATCAAAATAGGGGTTCACATAATCCACTCACAATAGATGAATCCCACATGTATAAAAAATTACTTTCCACACGTCTAAAAAATTACTCTAAAAGAATTAATCTTGTTGTATCTCATGTGTTACAATAAGGTTATCGCACTTTCACATGAGTGCGATGGATCTTATTTATTTAAAAAATATTTTTTTCTGAATATGTGTGTAAGTAATAAATCGTATGATAACTCATACGGTAAACATAACATATCCCACTCTAAAAATACTAACCGCATGTTTGTGAGTAGTCGGTAGGGTTCTGTACCCCGGAAATGAAGCATTGCTCTAAAAAGTTGGAGACTATTCTTAAAAGTTATGCTTTATCCTGGGTCCAACCTAGATTTTTCTCGGGATTCCGCACTATTCCATGAGCTTGCCACGCGCTCTCTTCTGTCATTCAATCCATACCCTCCACGTGTTCAACCATCCAACGGACAATAACACCCTAACCCGTTCATCCATATCTCCTTTCCCCCTTCACATTGCTCTCTTAAAAATTCACACAAATCTCTCCCTCTTCACTCGCTCTATATATAATGCTTCTGAAAGTTGCACCAGTTTTTGGGTTGTTGAATTCCCATGGGGAAAATCTGGGCCCTCTGTTTTCCGCTATTCATTCGCACAAGAGTTTCGTGGGGAGAAGTGGAAATGGGTATGTGATGTGCGCATCGAAACCGACAAGCAGCAAGCCTTTAACTGGTGTTATTTTTGAGCCCTTTGAAGAGGTAAAGAAGGAGCTCATGCTTGTGCCCTCTGTTCCCCACGCTTCGCTTGCTCGCCAAAAATACGCCGATGAGTGTGAGGCCGTTATCAATGAACAAATCAAGTGGGCTTCATTTGATTTACTTATGTCTTGATTCGAATTGAATTTTGTTTTTATGGTCTGTTATTTGTCTCGTCTGAATTTGAATTTTATGCTTTTTTCCTCTAGTCTAATGATGTTTTGGGGAATTGTTGTGGTGATTACAGTGTGGAGTATAGTGTTTCGTATGTCTATCATGCCATGTTTGCCTACTTTGATAGAGATAACATTGCTCTCAAGGGTCTTGCCAAGTAATTCTCGAAAATTCTTTAGAATTGGAAACTCGCCATTTATTATTTATAAAAAAAATTTGTAAAATGTAAATCTGTGGGATTATGAATTTTTTGTCAAAGGTTTTTCAAGGAGTCCAGTGAAGAGGAAAGAGAGCATGCTGAGAAATTTATGAAATATCAGGTGCTTGATTATTTGCATGGACGACTTTCTTGAATTTGTTTTCCCACCATATTGAAATAATTACTTTCGCTCATATGTTTGGTGAAATTCAGAACAGGCGAGGTGGAAAAGTTAAGCTTCAGTCTATTTTGATGCCAGTTTCAGAGTTCGATCATATCGAAAAGGGTGATGCATTGTATGGTAAGTTCTTATTTTCTTTGAGCTTGCTTGTAGGACTGGAGAAAACCCCCGATTTGAATCGGATCCAACTGAATTAAACCGAGCACTTTTTCTTAAATTAAATACCCAGTAGGGTATTTGAATCGAGAATCAAGGGGTTCGGTTCGGTTCGGTTCTCAATTTTATATCAAGAATCGAAAAATCGAGTAAGAATCAAATCTTCCTAATTTTTTTAATTTATTTATTTTAAATAAGTCAAATTATTTTATTTTTTTCTAAATAAATTTGGTAACCTAAAAATATGATTTTTCTATATTTAATTTTCAGTCCAAACCTAATTTAATCAAATTGATCTAAGTTTTATCCAAATATATTATTCTACTGTAGTATATTTTTTTGAAGAAATCGAATTGAAACACGACGTGATCTCTCTTAATTATTGTAAATTTGCTATCGCCATTTTTTTATGATTTTCAGAAGAACTCAGTAGATAGAGACATAAAAGACACATAAAATTGGCTACGTTATTTTGTAAGAGTTAAGATTGTACATGTCATTAATTGAATTAATGTAGTTTTGTAATATTAAAAAAAATTAATTATAATACAGTACCTGAGAACCTCACCGAACCGAATGGAACCGAAAAAGAACATTTCCATAATTAAATTTGGACCTGATGATACCATTTACTAAATATCCGAAAATTTTTGGTCCGGTTCAGTTCCCGTTGCCCAGCCCTACAGTTGTTTGCCTAAGCTTGAAAAGCAAAAAATTGGTTCTTTTTGGCTTACCTTTGCTATATAGAGAGTGATACTGCTAAAATTAACTGGTGTAGAAGAAGCAAGGCAACATTGCTCTAATATAGTTGTATATTACTACTGTATCCATGATATATAAAACCTAGGTTATAAATACCTGTAATATAAATTTTAATACTCGTTCTTTTAGCACATGGATACACTTACCATGTGTTATTCTTGACCAATGATATACTCTTATTTGATGAAATATTTTAAATTTTTTTTTTTTTGTGCTTTTTAATACCGAAAATTAATGTTTCAACATTTGTCGTGAACGTAAAATATAAAACCTTGAATGCTGAAATATATCAGCTAGATGATCTTAATATACATTGTCTATTTTAATGTAAAACATAATAAATGTTATATTATCCTATGAATGTATAACAACAAAAAATAATAGGAATATCAATACTTTAACAAAATAACTTCTCCATCACTTATCCTATGGATGCATTCATTTAGATCTATATATTTTCCCTCATATTTTTGTGTTGATTGATAATTGATTATTCAAGAAAAAATTCTACTACAGTAGTTACGGGCAATCCCAAAAGGCCCAGCATGCAACACGTGGTCTAGGCCCACGAGTCATGTGGCCGAATCCACGATCCGCCTTACATTCGAATCCACTACATCGGGCTGGTACGGACGAACCCACATCATCGAACCGCTAGTGATGAACCCCTTGCGTCCGAGCCCATGTGCTGTACCGAACTCATGTCACATGAACAGTAGAGAGTATGGCTGTCTTATGGAAGATCTCGTGGAGAAGATCTTCTGACATATGGTTGATGTGACAACACGTTGTAATGACAGCTGCGCCAATCCCGCATGTCAGAGTTCAAATATAGGAAATCAGAGTATTAAATGCATTGAAGTCTGTGACAAGAAGTTCAGCCGTTGGGATAAGACCACGTGTCTATTCATCCAACGGTTCTTACTCACCCTCTCTTACTATAAAAACTCACACATTGTGTCATTTGAAGGTAATGCTAAATTGGACTCTCAATACCACTTAGCAGTTCTCTCTATATTTCATTGTTCTATTTATCTCCCCAAAGCCGACCCCCTTATATATTTTGGAGGCTCACGTTGCAGCCTTTCCACACTCATAGATATTACAATTTCAACTGACTTGATCGTCAAAGTGCGCGCGGCCGGCTCCCCCCCTCTTTGGAGAAGGCCACGTGCAACTAACGATTTGTTTTAGTGTGCAAGAAGAAAAGCTGAACTGGATGTGAGAAGCCCTGGGATCTTTTGATAGCTCATAGGTACATTTTTTTAGGTTAACAGTAGTAGTAGTAGTAGTAGTAGTAGTAGTAGTAGGGTTACTGTCTGTACCATATATATCCAGTCCCATATTTGTAACTAGGATATGGACTTTCCTTGTTATGATTTTAAGTACTTCTAATCATTACCAAAGACATTTGAACCTATTTTCCCCCTTCTGTTATTTTCTTTGAGCTTCACTATTTTGGATTTGTTTTTACAGCTGTGGAACTTGCATTGTCTTTGGAGAAGCTGACAAATGAGAAGCTTCTAAATGTGCACGCTGTAAGCCATGTTCTATACTTGTCTACATTAATGCTAATAGTAGTATTAAGGTTGAACGAAAATGATATACGAATTCTGATTTTTACTCGGCTGCCATTTTAGTCATTAGTTTCAAGTTTAATGAAGAGTCATATTTACATTGAGATGCTTCAATTTTTCAAAAACAGGTAGCCTCTCGAAACAATGATGTGCAGTTGGCTGATTTTATTGACAGCGAGTTCTTGGCTGAGCAGGTTCTTGATTATGGTCTCTCCAAATTCTGTCGTATGATCTTTATTAGGAATTCACCACAATTATGCATACCAAAAATTGTTTTCTTTATAGGTGGAATCCATTAAGAAGATATCAGAATATGTTGCCCAGCTGAGAAGAGTAGGCAAAGGACATGGTATGAATACTAAATTTAATCCCCATAGCAAAAAATGATCCATGCGTGTATTGCCAATGCCTTTACGTGGATTCTTTCTCCGGTTTTTTATAACCATCTTTTTCCTTCTTGGAATGTCAGGAGTTTGGCACTTCGATCAGATGCTTCTCCAGGAAGAGCAAGCTGCCTGACTGAAAACATAGTCTGGGCCCTCTTGGAATGTTATCTTGCGGAATTAGTTTTATAGATTTTGCTAGAGATTTTCGGAGTTTTAGCTTGTGTTGCAGCAGATGAATGTTAGTTCTAGTTTCTTGTGTCAACTTTAGTCGAATTCTTAGTACATTCTGCTCTACAGCTTTTAAGATTGAACTCAAATAAATTGTCAGTACCAGTTAGCTGCCGGGTCATTTATCAAAGTTGGTAATATTTAAAGATGCTGAACCCCAACCATCATTTTCCATTTTGTTGAAAGACGTTCTCATATGATGTTCAAACTCTCTTATGCTCTTAATAAAACTACTTGATTTTGTCCAGAAACAAAAATAATAATGTTAAACCTCAAGAATATTTTGTAAAATGATTATACATTCATTTTAGTTGAAATTTTTCTGTCCCTTAAAAGGGTCTTCTTTCAACCAATTGTGAGATGATTTGTTAATTCAATTCTCCGTTTAAAACGTAAAATGGTGGAGCAAGTCAAAATGCAAGTACCATTATTAACCGATACAAAGAAACTGTCAGCAAAAATTTGACAAAAAAATTTCAGAACTACTAAAATAGATTCCTGCAAAGTGCCCAAAAACAGCAGTTAGAAACCATGTATGCGATCCTTTGCTGTAAAACTTCGTAAACCAGTATCATTTATCAAATAACTCTATCCCAACTACAAACTGATGGATTAGCCACCAGGTTAGTTTTTCTAATTCAATCACTCTTACCAAATACCAGAAGTAAAAGAAAACAAAAATACTTCGAATGAAACTAATCTATTTAGTATCATTACGTCGAGGTAAAATGTACAACAATTAAACAGTGAGATCCAAAATTCTTTGTGGAGCATATACCTTCTGAGTGAAACGATAGGCATAGTTCCGTTATCATCTTCGTGGTGACAAAAGCAAAATCGAACAGATTATTAGCCTTCCTCGGAACTTGTTTGCAGTTGATTGCCTAAATTCCGCAAGTGATTTTTCTAGTGACGGCTTCTTGGCTGATGCAAGTTTAGTTGATGTCTCGCCTAACGCAAATGAGTTTTCTCTTGACACCCGCATAAGAATCTTTCACCACCAGCAGTCTTCTTTTCTAAATCATCTACTTCCTCACAGGTGTTTATCCTTTCTTTATAACCAGTTACAAAAGCTATTTCTGAAACATTTCAGGAGCCATTCAAGTATTCAACTAAGAAGACTATACCAAGAGAATCAAGATAGAACAGGGTTAAGAGAGTAAATTCTCTGTATCAGTGGAGAAATACTTTCTTGAACCTGTGTAGTTTTCTTGAGACCGGACAAAGAAGCAACCTTAAACCTTCACCGTGTATGCCTAAGCAAGTGAAGAATTAAGATCTTCTCGAGATTGGGATCTCCTACTTTGCAGACGCATCTGACTTCTGTGAGGTGTCCAGAAGGAACCCACATTACTGTTGTCAAATTGCATCTGTCCTAAGTTGCCTAAAGAAAAACTATGTGCTACACTGCTAGACGATGAATAGAAGGAAGATTCGGTGAGCTGGATGCCACTGCTGCTGAAACCAGGTCCAGATCAAATAGTTTTCGCCCAGTGTCTGCAATTGTTGGACTTAATGGTGTTTTGACCCTTCGGTCCCCTGAAACATGATAAACATTTTATATACAAAACTAGTAAATCAAGCCTTAAGAAAGTATGGAATTAGGAGCACTTTTTGCTAAGCTTAGAAAGTTTACTAATAAGTTTTAAATCAAATAAATTTTTATTGGTCAAATTTGGAATTAAGTTACATAATTTGACAGTGAGGTAAGAGCCACTTCAAAATAAGTAAGTTTTTAACATATAAGTAAGAAAAAATATCATATCTAAACATATTTCGAAACCAAAAGATAAGGTGTCGTCCTCTTCGTGTTTCAGTTTTATGTTTTGAGTTTTGAAATTCGTTTTGTATTTTGTGTTTTGAGTGTCTGTTTTAAAATTACTGAAAATGTGTTCTTTTTGTCATTTTGAAAAACTGTTTCTCAAAACAGAAAACTGAAAACGCGTTTACTTTGTAATTTTTGATAATATTATTTGATAATATTTTGTTCAAGAAATCTGATTATTCAATTAATTTTAATAGTTTAATATTTGCATAGTATTAAATAACATAGAAATTTGAAATATTTTTCCATATATTCCTAATAACATATAAAATTTGATAACATTATTTGATAATATTTTATTCAAGAAATTTGATTATTCAATTACTTTTAATAGTTTATGTTAATCAATTGATGGAAAAAAATTAATGAGGTAGTGTTGCTAAAATCCTCTCGTCTAATTCAAATGCTCTGTCTTATTTTTATGTTCTATCTAAAATAATATATATATATATATATATATATATATATATATGTTGTCATTATCACATTCTTCATACAAAAATAACAAATTTTTCGAGCTATTTGATTTCAGACGGAATCAAATTATAAATATTAAAGGAATAATCACAAGATTACGGACCCATTCTAACTTCATTTCTCTAAAATAAAGAAAACTTATTTACATTGAACTAAATGGCCAACACATACATTTTGTTATCTCAACACTTCGGAATTATACCAAATTTGTATTGCTATAGGGTGATTGCAACTGCTCCATTTTCAAGCATTCGGCAAATCATTCTCAACAATCAATCACATGTCATCCCTGTGCTTGTTTTTTTTTATAATATTTTATTCAAAAAATCTGATTATTCAATTAATTTTAATAGTTTAATATTAATTGATGAAAAAATTTAATGAGGAGGCATAAATCCTCTTGTTTAATTCAAATGTTTTGTCATAATTCTATGTTCTATCTAAAAAAATGTATATGTTGTCCTCATCACATTTTTCATAGAAAGATAACAGATTTCTCGAGCTATTTCATTTCAGACAAGGAAACCATTTTCCACTCTTATCACGTATTAAATTCTACCGCAGTAATTAACATCATATGCCGGTGCCATGATTGGCTATAAATAAGATCATACAAAGTGTCTCAATTACAAAGTATCTCAATTAACAAGATCCCATCATTATAAAACCCAACACAATCTTGCGCAATGCCACAAAGTATCTCAATTTATCAAAAGGAAAACACATAACACAAACATAAATTTACAATACCCATCTCAATTGAAGAAACCCATGCTTTGTAATCATCAGCAATCCCAGATGCTTCCATGTAATCCATAAACTCAAGTGCTTCCTCTGTTTTCCCACCACTACTAAGCTGGAAGGCAATCTTATTCTGCAAATAACCACTAGGTAGATAACCACCCTCCTTCATTGCTTTGAAAATCTTGTTGCACTCCCCAATTCTTCCAACACTAGTCAAGGACTTGAGAACCGCATCGAGGTTAGCATCAGTCAACATATTGCCATTTGCCTTAAAAACACTAACAACTCTTGAAAACAAGTCCATATCCAGTTCTTTACTAATCACAATTTTCTTCAAAAGAAAGGTACAGTCATGAACTGAAGGTTTATTGTTACCAATCATGGCAAACTCGTACAAATCCACAGCATCCTTCATTACAAACTATTCACAATCTGCTGTAAACCCTTAACATATGTCTCTCTCTCCATCTCATACTCTGCACCCCTCATTTCATTAAAAATTTTCCAAAACTTGTCACTGTAATTCACCCTGACTAACACCCTTGCCATAGCATTAAATGTCTGCTCGTGGTGAATTAGCAAACCACTCTCCTCAATCCACTTGAAGAATATCAACCCTTTATTTGGCTCCACTTTAAGACTCTCTAATACGGCCAATACTAAATTGCTCGAATACTCCACATTTAGTTCACTAACTATTTTTCCACATCATCTCCCCACACTTTTTGCTTAACAATCTTACATACTCTCCGACAAACCTCTTCCTCTGCATTACTACTCTTACTACCTGTAGACCCACAACTGAACAACTTCTTTAACTTGTCAACCTCATCACACAACCCGTGTTTCTCAAATGTTTCAAAAACCTTACCGAAGGTACCCTTTGACACACCATATCCTTTCTGCTTCATAATCCCAATCATATCCCACAACTCGTTCACAAACCCATTACCACCTAAGATCCCCAGCATCAAATTATACGACTTTGAGCTCGACTTCTTACTCTCACTCTCCAATACCCAGTCAAAAACCCTGTTAGCCACATTATGGGTAGCACTCGAATTTTCCAAAACACTCAAAACCAAATCATAGGTAACATCCACATTATTAGAATCTAAATCAATCTTAATTTCATCATTAGATTTTTCGGGTTTAGCGAAAATGTCGGTTAATAATAAAACAGCCTAATCGGGGGTGGATTTCGACTCCTCGGCTAGCTCGGATGAGGATGAGAAATGACGAATTAAGATAAAGGATCTCGGGATTAGTTTAGGCTTACGTGAGTACAGGAAAGACGGAGTGAATGAAGGGAGGAGTTTACCTGAGACTGTTGGGAAATGCAAAACTGGGACTTAGTGTGGTAGCATCGGAGAAGAAGCAATCGCAACCATTGATTTCTCAACAAGGCGGATGGGCTGCTGAAGAAGAAAAATGAAGTAGAAATCCGTTTTTTGGTTCCTTCCCGTGTTTTGTGAAGAAAACGCCCAAAACGTGAAAATCACGTTTTGGATTTTCTTCACAAGTCTTTTTCGTGTTTTCAAAAATTCGTTTTCGAAAATAGAAAAGAGAACGCATTTTTTGTGTTTTCAAAAATTGAAAATAGAAAATGGCTTGAAAATGACAAAGAGAACGAGGCCTAAACTTTTACGTTTTTTTAAGCTTAGCCCAATATGCACCACGTGCAAGAAGAGGAATTACCTGTATTTATAGGACTCCAATGCTAAAACTGGAAAGGAGATGAAAGAAAAATGCTACTTTATCATTGGAGATGACCACATGGGTGATCGCATGTGAGTGTGCGGGTCCCATGTGAATAAAATAATTTTTCTCTCATACTCACATGCAATCACCCATGCGGTAATCCCCAATGTTCGTGTAGCATTGCTTGGAGATGAAATATTGAGAACTGATGTAGACGCCACACTGTTATGCCAGAAAAGTGGGAGATACGGCCTTTGAAAGAACTTTGACAGCCTATTGCCAATTTAAGACAATGCACAGACAAGGACAAACACAGAAGCAAATAAAATGACAAAAAGAAGAACTAGATTTATCTTCATCTGGAATATGTTGTATCTATAAAAATTTACCCTTTTTGGAAATGCCTTTCCGGCTTCCAACAAAGCAACCTCGAGTGTCCATGTAATACTTCCAGAACCAATAATCACCTCCCTTTCAGTAATGTGTAATCCTTCTCTCAGCAGGAGCACGACATACGACGCCCTGAAGCAGTATTGTTTTATAAAAGGCTGAGGTGCAACACTTTTTTTGGCGACATCCCATGTTTTTTCACAAAATTGCTGACCCTTCTCTAAAATGTCTTCTAGTGCAGTATCAGGAATCAAGTTGAAGAAACGGTACACAACATAGAAGCCAGACATAGAGTAGAACTGTCCAAAAGGACGAGGTAGATTTTCTGCAAGTGCACATGGCTGCAACTCACAGTCAATTCCAAGACTATGATCTAACCATTCAGACAGATTAACAGCAACTTTGTTTTTGGATGACGCCCCATTACTGACGCTCCCACCTGCCCGTCCGTAGGCCTTAGTGGAGGGGTAAATCGAGGGTTATGCCTGAGATTGACCAGGATAGCATGCGTTTACACTGTGTTCCCAAGTTCTCCTCCTAAGAATCGAACCCAGGACCATAATTATGTAAAATTTTCTCTTGCCTCCTTTTGCCAATTCAGATGTGCTCCTAGGGGCGATTAACAGCAACTTTTGCTAGCACATTACATTGTTGCTAGTTTGGAGTCCCAACAAGCTGAACAGGAACCCCCAGCTTTTGCTCATTTACCCAGTATATCTTGAGCAGGACTTCCACCTTCTTCGTGGACAAAAGCACAATGCAAACACGTGTATTGCTCTTTGTAACCATAATGCAGACATTGATGGACAATTTTAATGTTTCCACTAACTAGATCTGCATTAGTTATGTTAGGATGCCTCCTCAGAAGATGAGCGATAGATTTGTCAAATGCATCATTAAGCCCATATCCTGATAGAGAATAGGCAGTGAGATTATGGTTAACCGGGCCGATTCTCATCTTTAAGCTAGTTTCTTTATGAGCAGCTTCTTTGCCCTCAAATGTTTCTCTTTTGGGGGTAGCCCCCAATACACCCATGTGATAAGAGCAGGGTGTCGGGCACCAATGAGTGGGTTGGGCGCCAAGGCGTGGGTGCAGGGCAAACCAATAGGAATCGTGGAGCCAAGGCACCAGATGTGGGCGCCAAGGCACCACTTAGCCCAGATACACTTACCGGTTTGCCTTGCAAATACCGATATTTCCCTTTTGGCGCCAATCACCCAATTATATATATTGGCATTTCCCTTGTTTCAAAAGTGCAAAAAAAAAAGGCCGAAAATTGAGAGAAAACTAGGGAGAGCTTGGAGAGATTTTACAAGATAGAGGTTAAATTTATCTTAGGTTATAAATCAAAGCTTGTTTTCTTTCAAGGGGATTAACTTGAGGTTTGTTCAAGTAATCTAGGGATGGCAACGAGCCGGGTCGGTCAGGCTCGCGGGCCAAAATTTTAGGCCCGGGCTCGGAGGATCCGGGCTTTTTCCGGGCCCGAGCCGAGCCGAGCCCAAGCTCGGTGGATTTTTTGGGGCTCGGCCCAGGCTTCGACTCGAGCTTTTCCCGAGCCGAGCCGGCCCGAGCCCGGGCCGACCCGTATTTTTCGATTTTTTAAATTTTTTTTTAAAAAATTCGGTATTATTCTATTTTTTTTACATTTTTTTTATCGCGAGCCCAAAAAGCCTGTGAAACGAGCCGGCCCGGCTCGGGCCGAGCCCCAAAAATGAGGCTCGGTGTCCCGGGCCGCGAGCCGGGCCTAGCTCGGGCTTTTCACGGGCCGAGCCCGGGCGGCCCGAGCCACCGAGCCATTTTGCCACCCCTAAAGTAATCCAAGGTTCTTCATATATATTGGAAATTCATTTTTCCCCTAATCTCTTATCTCTTCTTCCATTTTCGAGTTATTTGGAATTATCACATTGCAAGTATTTCTTGGGCAATACCGGTTAAGGTATTATTCTAGGAGTGTTTTTCTAATAATTTGGTATCAGAGCTACTCTTAAATCAGGGTGGTTAAGGTCCGATTTTTGGTGGTTGATTTGAACTTTGTTTGGCACACAAGGTGTTTGTAAAAATTTTCGAGAGAACTATGTTGGTAAATTTCCCATAAACAAGTGGATAGACGACATCTACTAGTGGAGCGGTGAAAGTTGGGAAGTATGAGATAGAGAAATTCAATGGGAATAATGATTTCTCATAATGGATAATGTAAATGAAAAATTTGTTAATTTCGCAAAATTGCACAAAGTTTTGGCGGGTAAAGAGAAGAAGCACAAAGACATGTCCGATGAGGATTGGGAAGAGCTAGACCTTGAAGCTCGAGCATCGATCATTCTATGCCATGAAAGAGATGTTGCTTTCTTGGTTGATGGTGAAGCGACGACTTCGGAGGTGTGGACAAAGTTGGAGACGAACTTCATGACGAAAACTCTAATTAATCGAATTTACTTGAAGTCCAAATTGTATACTTGCAAGATAGATGAAGGTACACCAATCCGAGAGTACGCCAACAAGTTTGATAGATTTGAAGGACATTGATGTGAAAGTAGATGATGAGGATCAAACATTTCTACTACTTCTTTCTTTGCCGAAGTCTTATGAAAACCTAGTACAAACATTGATGCTTGTTGGTGATAAACTTGTGATGGAAGACACTAGAACGTCACTTCTAGCGGATGATCTTCGGAAGATTGCAACTAGTGACATTTCTACTAGTGATCACAAGGAGCAAGCACAAGGTTGTTTGTAAGAGGTAGAAGCAATGAGCGAGCAAAAGGAAAGAGAAGAAAGTCTAGATCGAGTTCTAGACCTCTTGCGGAAAGGCCTTGTTTCAAATGCGGCGAGCTTGGGCAATTTTACGCGAATTATACTAACAAAAGAGTGGGATGAAAGAAGAACAATAAGAACATCAAAAACAACAACGGAAAGGTGCAAGTCAAGCAAGAGGTTAGCTATGCCTTCGAAGGAGGGGAGAGCGATGAGTGTTACTCCATCTCTTGTGATGAAGAAATCTTTGGTAAGTGGATTCTTGATTTTGGTTGCTCTTACCATATATGTCCAAATAGGAAGTGATTTACTACCTATAAAAGCACTGATGGTGGAACCGTGTTGATAGGGGAATAACCATTCTTGTAAAATGGTAGGGCTTAGTTCAATGAGAATCAAGATGCGTGATGGAGTGGCTAGAACATTGATGGATGTTAAACATGTTCCTGATTTGCGGAAGAACCTTATTTCTGTTGGTGTCTTGAACTCCTGTGGTTGCAAGATTGTGACATGGAATGGAGTTAAGAAGGTTGTTCAGGGCTCTTTGGTAGTGATGAAGGATATTCGCCAAGGCAACCTCTATGCTCTTCAGGGTACCACAGTTACAGAAAATGTAGCAGTTGGAACAAGTGGAAGTGGTGGAGACCCATGTGAGTGCACTAGGTTATGGCATAGGCCGCTTGGGCATATGCCAGAAAATGGTCTAGATCTGCTAGTCAATGAAGGTTTGCTGAAAAACTTGAAGAAGGCTTGTATGGATTTTTGCGAGCATTGCGTGTACGGTAAAGCACACCGAGTTCAGTTCCAATCAAACAAACATAGAAGCAGAGGTATACTAGACTATGTGCATACAGATGTTTGGGGTCCGACTTCGATCACTTCCAAAGGTGGTTCCAGGTACTTTGTTACGTTTGTTGATGATTATTCTAGGCACGCTTGGATTTATTTCTTGAAGTATAAGAATGAAGTATTCGACACGTTCAAGAAGTCGAAAACAATGATTGAAAATAGAACAAGAAAGAAATTAAAGACACTGCGATCTGATAACGGTACAGAGTATATAGATGGTACTTTCAAGGAGTTCTGTAGTAAGGAAGATATTACCCGACACTGAACAGTTAGGAATACACCGCAGCAGAATGGGGTCGTGAAAAAACTGAACCGCACACTTCGAGAGAAATTGATGTGTATGCGATCCTATGCTGGTTTGGGCAGAGAATGGTGGGCAAAGTCGGTTGCTAATGTTTGCTACATAGTGAACCGGTCTCCACATTCAAAGTTAGATGGAGATGTACCTTACAGGGTATTGTTAGGAGAATATGGAGATTATGAAAGACTCAGAATATTCGGATGCACAGCCTACTACCACGTCAACAAGGGAAAGCTTGGCGCTAGAGCCAAGAAGACAATATTCTTGGGGTATGCAACAGGTGTAAAAGGCTATCGCCTTTGGTGTGTAGAGGATTTTAAGTTCATAATTAACAGGGATGTTACTTTTGATGAGAACTCCATGGTAGCTTGGTCGAAAGCTACGATGCCCGGTGTTGAAGCTGTTGGGAGTTCAAAGTCTCAAATTGTTGAGATAGAATCTATGGACCAAACTAGTCCTAGTCGTGTTCAAGAGGAGTATCATGGAGACACTCAAGTGAAGAGTGGTGATGAGCTTGAACATGAGGTGGTTCAACAAGAGAATACAGCTCGAGGAAAGTTTGGCTTCCACTAGGCCAAGGCGAGCTTACAAGCAAGTTCAGAAGTTGAAGTCAGACCAGCCTCTGAGGTACTATGGGCAGACCAATGTGGTTGAGTACGCACTTTTATTGGAGGATGATGAGCCTGTCACCTTCAAGGAAACTATGCAGAACAATAATAGTGAGTGTTAATGTGCCCAAGAAGGTATGGCCCTTCGGGACGGGGTTGGAATGAGGTGGAGATTATATGAAAGTGAGGTGAACTACGGTGACTTGATCCCGATTTAGAGTACATAGGCAACCATAGTCAGAATGGTGCAGCCAGTTGGTGCTTCAAAATTTTCCTGTTGAGGTACAGTTCTTGGTGCTTGCACTTTTTCTGTGTTCGTCCAAAAGTTGAGGTTTATCAAATGATGTACAAGGTGGAGAATTGTGGGAGCAGGACGTCGGGCACCAAGGTGTAGGAGCAGGGCGCCAAGACGTGGGTGCAGGGCAAACTAATAGGAATCGTGGTGCCAAGGCGCCACTCAGCCCAGTATGCATTTACCAGTATTTGCTTGCAAATACCGATATTTTTCTCTTGGCGCACCTGGTTATATATACAGGCATTTCCCTTGTTTCAGAAGTGCAAAAAAAAAAGGCCGAAATTGAGAGAAAACTAGGGCGAGCTTGGTGATTAACTTGAGGCTTGTTCAAGTAATCCAAAGTTCTTCATATATATTGGAAATACATTTCTTCCCCAATCTCTTATATCTTCTTCCATTAAAGAGTTATTTGGGATTATCACATTGCAAGTATTTGTTGGGCAATACCTGTTAAGGTATTATTCTAGGAGTGTTTTTCTAACAGATAATTTAAAGCAATCCATCCATAATAAGCCTCATCCACGCCAGTTATAATCTTAACCCACACTCTCTTGCACAAAAAAAGGTGCACTCTTCAAAATTGACAAAGCATTATTAAGAAGCCATTCTGAGTCCGAAAGTGGCAGCCGTCGAACTCCAGCCGTAGCATAAAGAATGAGGGAAGTAGTTTTATGTGATTTCTTAGGAATTTGTCTCTTAGCCTATCGAACAAGTGGTTTTATTGCACCTCTCAGCCCAGATATATTATGCACCAATTTGTCAAACTCAGGTTCAGTTTCCATTCTATTGTAAGCCCATCCACTCTATGAACCAGATTTTCTGTGGAAATCTTCGAGCAATGATTTTAATAAGATCGGAAGATTGTGATCTTTGTTACGATTAACAGAAGCCCGATATAAGTAAACACCCGATATAAGTAAACACGGGTCCTAGTGCTTCCACAATCAAGCACTATGTAGGACTTGGATGGACTTTGAGACCAGTTAGAATAAAGAAATTGCACAGTAAAAGGAAGGCAAGCAAATAATAATAAACAGAGAAGAATACAGATAACTCGAATCCACTTCTTTCGCCAAAAAGGAATAACTAATGATGTCTTCTCCTTAGAAAAGCTCAATCCTCCATTTTTATTCTGCAAGGCATTTGAAGGTATTACATGGCCTGGACTGCTCTCTATTCCAGGGCTAAGGTCACCTGCATCTGGATCAAGTCGACGATAAGTAGACAAATCTTGGAGGGACGAGGAGAGTCTCAAACTAGTCTTGTTCTCTGGCTGGAAAAGGTATAAGCATGAGGAGAACCTCGAACAGGAAGAAATTCAGGCGATTTATTTGATAGAGCAGAAGATTTTGGGGTTGATAAATGAGCGGTTGCAGAAGAAACAATCTCTGCAAATTTACTGAACACCATGTTTGCAGAAACTTGCAGCTGGAGCGAAAAATAATTTTTCATCCCAGTAATTTTCACCCCTTAATCACAAGCTGTCACGGATTAAAAAATGGAGTGCCATTTTTGAAAGCATTTTGTGCAAAAACTAGTTGCAGTGACAAAAATGACTCCTGCAAAATCAACGTGATAAGATTAGCCACATAATATAATGGCAGGAAAGCTAAAAGATTTTGTTAGCCATCATTGACAGCACTAAATATAGCCATTGCTACTTGTGAGATAACAACAAATGAAGTTTTTTCAGCAGAAAAACTATAAGAAAGTAAACAACCACCGCTGGTGGATGAAAGAACAAAAATGAAGATTTATTGAACAGAAACCACATACTGTAGTTAGTGCCATGAATAGAATGCAGAGACATTTGATTAATCACAGACATCATGTGCAGAGGTTAACTATTGGGCGTTCTTGAAGTTGAAAGAGATCTTTGCCTCCCAAATCCAGGTCTTAGTCAGAGTATTTTAACTCACTCAGTAAAGTTCATAGTATTTCAAAGAAGAAAATTGATATGTAATCAAAATATATTCAGCACAAGCATAACTACTAAAGCTAGTGTTATCTAATACAAGTTATTTGATGATCTCATTATAGTTGACGACATCAAAATATTCATAGTTTCAGATAGAATTCTGTAATTAATTACAATTTTCTAAAACATAGTTGCATCTACAGACATATAAAAATATTAATACTCTGTGCCACAGTCAAGCAAATAAGTAGCAATAAATATTTTCTGTGATCTTATAATAATTGAAAAAGATGTTATTTCTAATCTTAGTACTTTAACGGTTGGTTTCTATAGACCGAGAACTTCAGATAAGCCCTAAATCTTCTTCAAAAGATCGTGTGAATCCAATAAAAATTTCTACTGCACTAGTATGTCTTTCCACAAGTATCTCCCGTCAAATCTCAAGCAAAACTAAAGGGCATTGAGTTCCATTCTGCTCAAAAATTAGGGAGGCAACAGAACAACTACCAAATCCATGAAATTCGATCTCTCTCTATCAAATCATTGAAGATACAAAATCACCAAACAAGAAAAAAAGATTTTTTTTTTTTAAATCATTACTCTCACAGTTAAGGATGTTCACTCGCTATAATGATGACATTCAGAGTTCATCTACTTTAGTCAATCGATTGGTTCAAGATGATTCGGATCCTCTTTGAAATAGAATCTTCGATCCCAATTATAGTTGGAAGTAGTCATACAATCATATTTCAAGACAAAAATCAACTAAAGACACAATTGAACAAAACAATTTTCTCCTAGAATTCTGGATGAACGAATAAACATATGTGAATTTTTTTTAATTACTGAAAAAGCCTCCTTATAGTTGGTGATAATAGTGAAGATAATACTAACTAATTTGATAAACCAAAGGAGAATAAAAATTAGGAGAAGACATTGTTGAGCCTCCAAAATTAGGGTTAAATGTTAAAGATAGAATGAGTTTATATACTACAATACTAAGGAAATATAAAAGACAACACTACCTTTAAACTAATGTATTTATTACATTAACATCCCCCCTCAAACTTACAATGCTATAGTAAGAAGCAGCGAGGGTTTGTCAAGAAGGAAACGACAATGATGAACCGAATGTGACTTCGTGAAGAAGTCAACAAGCTGCAACGATGAAGAAATAAAGGATAGGAAAATAGTGCCAGTCTATAGATGATGGCAAACCAGATGACAGTCAATCTCAATATGCTTCGTGCGCTCATGGAACACAGAGTTGTGAAAAATCTGAATAACACTTTGATTATCACAATATACAGGGATTGGTGAAGACGAATGGATACCCATGTCTGCAATTAACCAACATAACCACACAATCTCAGTGGTGGTGGATGTCATAGCTCGATACTCGGTCTTGGTAGAAGAACGAGAAACAACTGTTTGTTTCTTACTCTTCTAAGAGATAATGGAATCACCCAAAAATATACAAAAATCAGTCCAATCAGCATCAGAGTAGGCACGGAGCACTAAAGAGGAGGTTGATAGAAACAACGGATTCTGAAACAAGTACTACGAAGATAGCACAAAATACGAACAACAGCTGCCCAGTGAACTGTAATAGGAGCTGAAACAAACTGACTAACAATGTGAATATCATAACCAATATCAGGACGTGTGATGGTAAGATAAACTAGATAACCAACAATGGTGCGATACAAAGTGGGATCAGTCAAGAGTACACCGTCAGAGGGTGAATATCGAGCATTAGACTCAAGAGGAGTATCAACAGTTTTAGTATCAGTAAGAGTAGCACACTCAATAACATTCATAGTATACTTAGACTAAGAGAGAAGATAACCTCTAGGAGAAGAAGCAACTTCGATCCAAAAAAAAAAGATAATGCACCTAAATTTTTCATTTCAAAACGACCAACCAATTCTGATTTCAAATTTGCAATCCCATCAAAATCATCACCAATAATAATTATATCATCAATATGCAATAAAAGTAGAATGCGACCAGCCGAAGTGCATCTAAAGAATAGGGCAGAGTCATGTTGGCTGGATGTAAAACCAAAAGAGGTAACAAATAGTGGAAATTTTTTCAAACCAAGTACGAGGTGCTTGTTTTAGGCCATAAAGTGCCTTCTTGAACTTGCAAACATATCTAGGAGAATGAGAAAGACCAGGAGAAGGAACAATATAAACTTCCTCTTGAAGATTTCCATTCAAAAAGGCATTTTTGACATCCAATTGAGAGAGACTCCATTGACGAACCAATACAACAACAGTAAGTGTACGAACTGTGGTCATCTTGGCAACAAGAGCAAAAGTCTCCTCATAATCCAAGTCATACTGCTGATTAAAACCTTTAGCAATCAATCTAGCCTTGTAACGCTCCATTGAACCATCAGATTTGGTTTTAATCTTATAAACCCAACGAGAACCAATAGTATGTTTACTTGGAGGTAAAGCAACCAAGTCCCAAGTGTCTGTCTTACGCAGAGCAGAGAGTTCATCAGTCATAGCCTGTTGCCAAAGAGGATCCAGAATAGCTTCTTTATAGGAGGACGGCTCAGATAGTTTGTGAATAGAGGTTAAGAAACAGCAAAATGATTTCGAATAACAAGAGTAAGTAAAATCAGGTAATTGAGTAGACTTACGAATACGTTGAGGAAATCGTGGAGGGAAAACAGGAGCAGGATCAACAATCTCGAATGGTGCTTGGGAGACCATAGAAGGAGGTAGGATATCACGAGCTGAAGCATGTATACCTGTAGTAAATGAAGGATCAGAAGCACAAGGGGCATGGGAAGGTGATTATCAATATCATCAGAGAATGGATCAATAGATATGAGGTTAGACTTAGTCACATCGTGAGTATTATCAGAAATAGAAAAGAATGGGATATGCTCAAGAAACACAACATGACGAGAGACATATAATTTTTGGCCCTGCCCATAACCTAGGAAAACACAGAGAGCAGAGCGAGATGTTAACTTACTATGTTCTACTTCAGGACGAAGGACAAAATAAGTACAGCCAAAAACTCTCAATGAGCAATAATCAGGAGGATGCCCAAACAGTATTTCAAATGGTGATAAACCTGAAGTGTAGAAAGATGGAATCTTATTAATTAAGGAAACAGCGGTGAGAACTGTTTCTCCCTAAATCTATAGAAGTATACTCTCCACCCAAATCACATCTAAAGCACTTAATAACAGCAGAATGTTGGGTTTTAATAATTGCTCTAAAAGAACGATAAATAGAAAGAAAAATCAGAACGTCGTTTCATAAGGTAAACACAATAATAACGACTATAATCATCAATAAAAAACACATAATATATAGACCCTCCTTTGGTAACAATAGGAGCAGGTCCCCACACATCAGAGTGAACAATATCAAATGGTGTAACAGAACGAGAAATACTTTGATGAAAATGTAAAACAGAAATTTAGCTAGTTTGCAACCACTACAATCAGAAATATCATGAGATTGCAAATCTCCCAATCGACCTTTAGAAACTAAAAATTTTAAGCGACTAGCGGAAACATGTCCAATGCAAGAATGTCATAAATAAAAATTAGAAGAAGATGAATTCAAAGAGAAAGACGACAGTTAACACCAGAGGCTGAAACATGTGGTGGTCTCATAGTGCCCAGAACGTATAACCCTCATTGTATATGGCATATTCCAATCAGCTTCTAAGATCGAGGATCCTGCACATGACAGGCAGTAGAAGAAAATTGAACCAAGTATCTAGAATCACACAACTGACCAATAGAAATGAGATTCAAAGTAAGAGTTGGAAAACAATAGACATCTGAAAGTGATAAATTATGTGTGTTAATAGAACCAACACCTGCTAAGGGCAATGAGGTGCCATCAATAGTCATAACAGAGATAGAAGAGTTAGAAGGGTGCAAATCATTAAAGAATTTTGAATTAGATGACATGTGTTTGGAAGCACCTGAATCAAAAATTCATGATGAAGGAATACCTAAGGAATTCTAAGATGACAAACCTATATGAGTGGAGGCTAACATAGCATGTGGCTGTATGGCTAAGAACTTCTGAAACTGCTCTGCTAAATCGGTCAACATAGGACTGGATGAAGGTGGTACTCCAAGTATAGACGAGTCACTATGTGGTATGGTGGCAGTTATGTTAGTATTGGTACGATAAGATCGCTGATGTAGTTGAGTTTGCTGCTTCTTCAATAACTTAGAACATTGAGACTTCCAATGTCTCTTTTGTTTACAAAAGTTTCACTCATCATTAACAACTCACACATAATCGTTGTTCTGATTCTGTGTGAACGGTCGAGAGGGTACAACCAACACTGAGGTCCTAGATGGAGGAAGAGATACTTCTCCTGCAAGAGATTTCAAACGTGTTTCCTCTGCTATAAGTTCACTAACTATCGAGTCAACTGAGGGAAGTGGAGTGCTATGCAAGATAGAGCCTCTAAGTCCCTCAAAATCACTGCGAAGTGCCATAAAAAACTGAACTAATCACTGCTCCTCTCTAAAAGTAATATATTCATCTCAGGCTTTCAGTCCCACTGATTCCGTAAGAGCCAACTCATCCCAAATTGAATTCATAGCAGCATAAAACTTGAGAATACTCATATCATTTTGATGTAAAGCCTGTATATCAATCTCCAATTGATACCATTTTGCAAAGTTGGACTTAGTGTATAACTTCTGAAAGTGTTCCCAAACTTCCTTTGCCGTTTCAAACTTCGTCGATTGTCTACCAATGGATTGCTCAACAGAATTATGAATCCAAGTGAAAATTTTCGCGTTATTTGTATCCCAATTATCTAACTCTATCACATAATTATCATCGGTGTTCTTGGGCTTCACAACACTTCCACTAACATAACCCCACAATCTTTTTCCCTTTATAAAGTTCCTCATCACAGTACTCCAATATGAGTAATTTTTACCATTTAATCTGACAATAATGGATTAAAGTGAATCATCCCTCTCAGTTGCCATTATAAAATCAACAAATAATTTACTACCAATCAAACAAAATCACCAATACACCACCACAAACTATCGACGTAATATATCACAAAAGTGTGAGTATAATCAAAATAATATCACCAAACAATAATAATCTTACCTATGAACCCACTTATGTTGAGGCTACCTATTTTGAGAAAAGAAAATGGTGAGAAGTTGCTAACAACTTGAACAATTGTCCACTCCAAAACCAGGCAGAATCCAAGGCACAAAATGACCACCGTTCAGTTCACAAATTGAGGCAGAACACCACCCAAAATCTGCTGAAAAAGAATGGACCAGAAACACAATGAAATTGACGAAGAAGAATCCCGTTCCACGCAATCACAGAAAATGGTGGTTCAAATTTCACTATAATATAAGCAAAATGACCACCATCCACTTTAGTGAAATGTAAACCACCGTCCACTTTAATTCAATTTCCAGAATCCATTTCAGAACTTAGTGCAATGTTCAATTTCCAGAGTCCATTTCAAAACCCACCGTCCACTTCAAAAAGACACCAAATATTCCGCAGAACCGTTTTCGATTTTCACAAAATAGAATCAACTACAATACATAGAACCTGACTCTGATACCATGAAGATAATACTAACTAATTTGATAAACAAAAGGAAAATAAGAATTAGGAGAAGACATTGTTGAGCCACCAAAATTAGGGCTAAATGTTAAAGATAGAATGAGTTTATATACTACAATACTAAGAAAATATAAAAGACGACACAACCCTTAAACTAATATATTTATTACATTAACAAATAGAAGTAGACACTTAACTAATAAATAATGAGTTATTCAAATGGTTTAACATTTTAAAAGACTTGCCAAACCTTCTAAATTTCTAAAGGCTAGAGAGCACAATATCCCCTATTTATTGGCCAAACAGTCGAAAAATTCCTATCTTTTGGCAATAGCACAAAACGTCATTGTTTCAAACGTTTAGTGTGAAATACCCCCACTATCGTCTATTTTCTCAATAAAAAAAGTGAAATAATGTATATATTCTCCCATTTAAATAAAACAAAAAGAAAAGAAAATAAATTAATTACAATCATGATCCCAAAATTTTTATAACATTACAAATAAGTCCATAAAAGTAGTTGCATTGGAGAGGTGAGGTGGTTGGTGGTGGTGCTCTTCTCTGTGTGTGTCATCTTATGTGGTGGAATTGAGGGTGGTGTCATGCGCAACCCTAGGTGTTTTGCCAATATTTCTCCATCCAATCATGTTGTTTGGCTTGGTGGTTGATTGGAGTGTGTTTGTGGTAGTTTTGACGGCTTTGGTGGCGAGAGGGTGGTGGAATGAGTTGAAGTAGTCCATAGGGGTGAAGTGAATTTTTTTATTAGTTTTGATTTTTTAATAATTTATTTGAGATTTATTTGTAGTTTTTAAAAATTTTTGGAACCATGGTTGTAATTAGATTTTTTATTTTTATTTTATTTAAATGGTATGGTATATTTGTCATTTTATACTTTTTTTTATTATAAGTAAATGAACAATAGCGGGTATTCCATACTAAAAAAGTTTGAAATAGGAACGTTTTGTGCTATTTTTAAAAAGGGGGAGACAATTTGACCAAGAATAATTTCACTTGTATATTTTGATTATTTGAATGAGTGTTATAATAGACAAGTGACATTCTCCTATTGGAGGCGCTTGATGCGGCAGGGCTGAATTGACCAATAGATAAGAGGATATTGTGGCGCTTAGCCATTTCCAAATCAACTTTTTTTTTTTTTTCCTCCCCAATTTTGTCGACTTTAATTCAAGTTGCCGATTTCCTGTCAGTGCACTCCACTCCAGCTCTACCACAGCTGATTGCTGCAGCACGTATCTCTCCTTTCTCTGGGCAGATTATACACAATTACTCGCTCCATGCCAGCTCCACCAGACTTCGATCCCCATTTGGGCCAACCTGGAAACCCGGTACCCTATATCCCCACCTTTGAATCCGACAACCCAGAAGACTTCGTGGATATCGAAGAAGTAGAAGAAGAAGAGCCGGAGCCCATGACTCCAGAGGCTCAAATTCACATGGATCCGACCAGAATGGAGGCCCTTTTCCAGCGATTATCCACTGAGCGAGTCCCCATCCGAGTCCATGACGTCATAATCAAGGGCAATACCAAGACCAAGAAATCCTTGATCGAGTCCGAGGTGGAGGATCTCCTCAAGAAGGCCAGTACTGTCCAGCAGCTGCTACGGGCTGCCGCGCATGCCAACGCGAAGCTGCAGCGTCTTGATATTTTTTATTCCGTTAGTATCACCCTTGACGCTGGTCCACCTGAACTCCCTGGCACGGCCAATGTTATTGTCGAGGTTTCTGAGTCTACGAACTCACTAAAGGGACATATCGGACTTTTTTCTAAACCCGAGGTACCAATTAATTGTTTGTGCTATCTTTAATTAATTGTTTAACATGAACATACGAACTTTATTTGTTTGGTCTTGGAATTTGCCAATGGACTGTGTAAAATTGTGAATATTAAGTGGTATGAGTTTGTTTGGGATGGGAGTATTCATGGACGTTTTTCGTGTAGCGACGTTATGGGAGGATGAGAATATGGAACTGAGATGAAAATGGAGAAAAATAAAATCAGTATAAAAATAGGGTAATGATACTTGGTATAAGTGTTACATAGCATTGAACTTAAATAAATTGTTATATCTCTTTGTACAGATATATAGAAAATATACTAGCGTCAGTGCCACACTTGATGCTTGCATATTAAGAAATATTACCATGAGATAAAAGTAAATGAAAGTTGTAAGCAATAATGAATGTTGCCTTTACTTTCAAACTGTAATAATCAAAGAATTTTCAAAACTGGGGACATGTATGGTAGCTTATTATTTTGCTTTTCCAAAGGGAATAAAAAGAACACAAATGGATGGGAATCATGGGATATTCCTACAGACATATGAAACGTAAGTATCCATTGGCTGTTCATGTTGCCTCCTTCAATTCAAGAAAATCTCTTTGATGTCAGAGTTCCTGAACCTTTCGTTGCTATTTAAAGAACGACTCTTTTGGCTTCAGCAAAGATGTAAATACCATGTATGTATCATACAGCCGGTCAGGAAAGTAATAGTCAAATAAAGAAAAATTACATATGAAGGAAATTCTATCAGTCAAGAGTCAATTCTGCCATACTCAATTTGTCGCTTTTGGTTTGGAATTTGAAAACCACTCTTTTTTTCTTTCTCATGTATAGCCACCAAACTGTAACTATTGTCCCCTCGATTGAACTTGAAAATCCTTATTGGAAAATGTTGAAAAATAAAAAATTGAAAGTAAACACTAAGCTCTGTTGTTAAGTGTTTATACCTGCTGCTAAGTAACTTTGAATGCTTTCCTATTCCAGTTTTGGACGCTTTTGTTGAAGAAGAGTTAGCGTGATGTCTCTGGTTGTTTTTTGATGTCCTTAAGTGACTCTGTAGGCTAGGTCTTGGTCTCTAGAAGGATCAGTCAAGCTGAAAATTTTGTTTGGTTATGGGGATTTATGGGATACTTCTGTTGCTTATGGCTGGGGTCAAGCATTAGAGGTTGGTGCCGGTTTCTCTGTACCAAAACTCAGAGCATTCTCCACTCCTTTGACAGCTCGGATATCTCTACTTTCCCAAGATTGGTTGAAATTTTCTTCTTATAAAGAGTGAGCATTTGGCACTTCACTTGTCCTAGTTTCTAGTGGAAGCCACAATTTGTCATACGATCTCTCTTGGTGTACCTTAACCGATCCATCGCAAATGTCTTCCCATACAGTGAGAAGGCAACTTGGACATGGTTTGCTCTCGGCTTTGAAGTATACATTTAAAATTGACCAAAGAGATTCTCCTCTGAGGCCAACTTGTGGACATGCTTTTGTTTCCACTTCTCAAATTGGTGGTCTTGTTCCAGATTTTCGGAGCTTACGTTTTATTCGTCAGGTTTGACAAACTTTTGCTTTAATTATGTTTCACTGTGTATGTCCTTTTTAGTTTTTTTTATTATTGCTTTCAAAGTTACTTCCTTGCTAGCATTATCACAGTTTCACTCTCTTAAGATGATCTGCAGATGCCCATGCCTTTTCACTTGAATTCTCTACATCTGCACCGTGACTATATTCTATTCTAGGCACAAACTGGGTGGATAATTTGAACATATTATTTTTTTTCCCATGTTGTGGAGGTGGTCTACAAGGTATTATTACTATACCACAATCCTTCGTGTATTTTCACCAATTAGAGGTCTCTCCGAAACAAAATTTTCACCTTAATCATGTACAAATTGTTCATCATTTTTATGGGCAGCATATGGAATAAACTGCTGGGCAGTATAGTTGTGATGTTGGAGGATATCCTGGACTAGACTGATAATTTTTTCTGCCTTCTATAACCACATGTCACTTAACAAATGTTATTACTCTTAATGTGAAATTTGGCGGTTCTTTCCTGAACAGGAGTTTGATCTTCGTTATGCTATACCCTTGGGATTTTATCGTGCTGCATTAAACTTTGGAATCTTGAGTGGTGTTGTTTTTCCGTGGGGGAGTGGATTCTTGAATACACCTTCTCAGTTGCCTGAGAGATTCTTTATGGGAGGTAATTCTTCTCCAGTTTGCACCTTGGGTGGCTCAACGTCATTGTTGGGTTTCAAGGCAAGGAGACTGGGCCCTGCTGAGCCTAGACAGAATGCCGGGGAAAACCGTAATGATGAAAGCTCTGATTCTTCTGGAATTGATTTTATTAGAGGAGACCTTGCTGTCACTGCTTTTGCGGACTTCTCTTTTGATCTACCCTTGAGGGTGTTCAGGGAAGCTGGCATTCATGCTCATGCCTTTGCTTGCACTGGAAGCTTGACTAAATTGACGGAGAATGCTCACAGGGAGTTCTCTTTCCCAGAATTCCGTGATTCTTTCAGAAGCTTAGCAGGATTTGGAGTCATTGTACCGACTAAGTTATTCCGTATGGAGGTTAGTTATAATTTTATCCTATGATCCCCACAAATTCCATTTTCAATTTTCTAGAGTTGACTCTGGTGGAAGAAAGAAGTGTGCATACTGAATAAGGCTTAGTCTCACACCACCTGTAGGTAGCATTATGCCCAGGCTCCTAGAAGTGACTGAGTACTTCTATCTCCAGTTTAAGCTGTTTAAATTGAAAAAAAGGGAGAAATGATGTCACATCGAGATTGTTAAATGTAGTTTCATATGTTTGCTTTGCTTCTGAAATGCCTGTGCTGTGAGACATTTTTATTGTTCACAAAAGTTAAATGTAGTTTTATATGTCTACTACGCTTCTGAAATGCCTGTGCTGTGAGACATTTTTAATGTTCACAAAGTTAGGCATGACACTGGGACATGTATTCCCTATATAAAATAGTAAAATGTTACCACACGGCAATGTTGCTTCTTGTGGACCAAATGGGTAATATAAGTGGTCCAAACAATGGCTAGTAAAAGCAATTCTTTTAAATGCTCTAGAAGGTGGCTAAATATTCATGCTTTGACTGCCATTTAAGGTTTATGCCTTCTGATCTGTGTTTGTTATGCGGTCAGTACTTTGTTAATTTATTATTTGTTACTTTGTTGATTGATTTTGTGTTTCTTTTTGCAAATTAGACTTCCATTCTTGTTCACTTTTTATAATGGGTGTTTAAATAAGCATAAGAAAATTCACTTTTCACAAATCAATTCTCAAAAAATCTCTACCAAATAACTGCTAAGTAAAAGTAATTGCAAACCGTTTGCATGTAATTTTAGTAACCATTTGATAGACTAAGGGGAGCAGCTAAGAGTACTGCGATGCTCAATCAACATCATTCTGATTGAGGAAGAAAAAGAAAAGCAGAAACTGTACTTTCATTTTTGAATGAAATGTGATTCAAATCAATTTTTAGTCTACCATGAAGGATTGAACTTTATCTTTATTTCGTTTCTCTACTCGTTTCAACCTGATTTATATTGAGAATCCCTTACATTTTGACATGATTATCAGGTTAACTACTGCTACATTCTGAAACAACATGAGCATGATCGAGGGAAGACTGGTGTGCAGTTCAGCTTCTCTTCACCTCTATAATACATGTGGTATTCTATTTACTTTTTTGATATACATGGGCATTAGATTGAGTTCCCGGCTTAAGATAATTTGAGAAACTTTTGGGGGTGTTCTTTTTGCTGTTTTCGGACCGTTTTCTGTTTTCGATTTTCCAAAACATGGAAAACGCGTTCTCTTTCCCATTTTCAAAAACGAGTTTTTGAAAAAGGCTGAAAATTTTGTGAAAAAAACAGAAAACAACTTTTTTACGTTTTAGCTGTTTTCTTCACAAATTCGCCAAAACTCAAAAAATACGGGTTGAGAAATATTTTTTCAAAACGACAAAAAGAACGAGTTTTCAACAATCTCAAAATGGACACCTAAAACACAAAATACAAAACGAATTCAAAACACAAAACTGAAACACGAAGAGAACGCCTCTTTTGTTTTCCTATTTTGTCTAAACTTCCAATTTACATGGCTCTAAGATTTGTAATTATAGAAACAAGATATGTCATTCAGCCGTTGCGGATAAATAAATTTAACACATGGTGTTGGAACAGATGATCAAACTTTCTTCCAAAAAGGCTGAAGAATGAATCTTTGATTCAATCTGGTCTAAAGGATCAACTTTACCGCATTTTTCAGTGTTCATAATGGTAATATCATAAGAAATTTCTAACCCCCTATAATGATTATCTTATTGATCTATTTTACTCGAAAATTAAGGCAAAAAGAATTGTGAGGTTTTTATTTTCCATTTATCTTGTCATCTTATTGACTTTTTGTAGTTGGATTTGTGGTTGGTCGAAAAGCTCAAAGTATCTTTGTGTAATTGTTTACAAAAGCTCGATGAGAGCTTGTATTGGCAAATGCTATTGGCATCATAACAGGTCAACAACAGTTTTGAGTGTAGCTAAAAATGGAGCCAGAATCGTGTGTTCCAACGCATGAAATACCTTCCTGCCATTCTATCGAATACCTGTTGGTAGATGGGTAAAGGTTGGACACATACGACTCAGCATGCCCCAGCCAACTTTGTATACCAGATCGGTGAAAAATCATGGGTTGTTGTTGGAAATATTGAAGAGGAGTAGAAGGAGATGGAAAAAAGAAAGAAGAATTGAGGTTCGAACACGTACATTATACACCGTCCAAAAAATGATATTTTCTTCCTCGAGTATGCTTTTAGGATTTTTGATAAATAGTTTAGAGAATTGACAAGCCTTCAAGGATTGCATAAAAGCACATTCGATTCTTCCTAGTTGAATTTGTTGAAAAACTTGAGAAGTTTGATTTTTTTATGAATGATTTGGAATATTTCAAGCCATGATTTACTTGTTTCTTGTTTTTGAAAATGAAAATCTATCATCAACTTATAGATTTCCATCCGTACACCTCAAACATTTCCAAATTATTCATGAAAAGTTGGGAATCAACATCCCCTGACATCATTCCAAGAAAGGGCTAAAGTACCGACTTTTGAGAAAGCAGCCTTTGAAGCATCAAGCCCTTGGTGAATGCTTCTCTCTGGACTTTTATTCGCTATGAGCTACTTTTTAGAGAGAGGATCGGCCCTTTCCCCCCCAAGACCCCCTCAGATTTTAAAATTTTAAAACAGCTTGAAGGCTATAAAAAGTTGGTTATATCCTTGTGTACACATAGTAGAAGCAAAATTGCTTCACTTTCTTGCAGACAATTCATTGTGTATGCATAACCATTTAGCCTATGTGTACACGTAGGCATAATTTGCCACATTCCAATTTATTTTCAATTCAACAAGTTGGGCCAAATAAATCTCTTTTCATGCTCTTAAACTAATATAAAAACATTGTTTTATGTTGGTCTGGTCTGAGTTAGGCTGGTGAGAACTTCTATTTTGCACGTAAATATTTTTTGAACTTTATATTTAGAATTAAGGGTAGGACCAGTGTTTACGAGTTCTACCTTAAAGAAGTGAACGTTTACAAAAGAGTGACACAATTAAATTTGGCCCTCGAGATAGTACTATTTTGTAAGCTTTTAAAATCAAATCTGTCAAACTTAGGAGACGTTCTCTTCGTATTTCAGTTGTGTTTTGAATTTTGAATTTGCTTTGTGTTTTGGGTATCCATTTTGAGATTGTTGAAAAGTCCTTTTTTTTGTCGTTTTGAAAAAATATTTTTCAATCCGTGTTTTTTGAGTTTTGGCAAATTTGTGAAGAAAACAGTCAAAACGTAAAAAAAAATTATATTATGTTTTCTTCACAAAATTTTCAGACGTTTTCAAAAATTCGTTTTCGAAAATGGGAAAGAGAACGCGTTTTCAATGTTTTGAAAAATCGAAAACATAAAACGGTCTGAAAACAGTAAAGAGAACGCCCCCTTAATATTTGGGCCCAACTTAGGTTGTAATCCAGAAAATCTCAGTAACAGCCCATCACATTCATGGCCCTAGTTGAGTTTCACATACCAAAAAAAAAAAAGAAATAACTACCAACATTTAAAGATACACTTGCAAATTTTACAAATTTGTGAAATTCTTTCAAAAATCAGGTGATATTAATTAAATATGTAATTAAATAGGTTAATGTCATAATAACATATATTTTATGGTCACATTTATTTACTAGTTATAATCATAAAGATGTAAAATGTAAATCACAATTATAAATTTAGTCACAAAATATACATTTTCATATGTTGTAATTTATTTATTGGTCACAAAAACACAAATGGTATGTCACAATTACAAATTTAATCACAAGTCACATATTTTTTAGGTCACAATATTTATTGGTTAAAATTATCTAATATTTGGGTGGGGGGGGGGGGGACATAAATACAATACTATAAAAATACAAATTTAAATTTAACAAACTTGTAAAAAAAAAAAAAAAAAATCACACAAATTGGGGGGGGGGGGGGGGGGGGAGACATAAATACAATACTACAAAAATACAAATTTAAATTTAACAAACTTGTAAAAAAAAAAAAAAAAAATTCACAAATCAGATATTAAATAATAATAATAAAAATAAAAATAAAAAAATATATTATATAAATTACGTACACGGAGATTTAGGATAAATATAAGTGGATCAAGCTATATGAACATAATGGTTGACATAGAGAATGATCGAACAATGTGAGGGTCGGTCAATTGAGAAATCAAAATTCGGGCAAAATGGTTTTTTCCAATATAACTATATATTTTTTCCTAATATATATATATTTTTGTTACAGATTCTCTCACCTCGAACTCTCTCTCTTATCTTCCCGTACATTTTCTGCCAAATTGGTATTTTCACTCGTAAATCTCCCAAAAATTATCATAAAATTAGGCCATAAATTGTTCATTTTATTTATTTGGTGGTAGATTTTCACTGAGTAGGTTACTATGTCATCGTCAATTTACTAGTCAGATGTCTACGATCAAGGAGTTTAGGAATGGGATGGTAGAGGCAGTGACAGCAGATGGAAGAGGATGGTGTTTTCATCTGAAATTTTTGTCATGGAAGCGCCTTCAATTTTAATTCAGGTATTTTTATCCACATGTGATTATTCTTAGAGCCTCAACAAAAGGCTTTATTGTTTTTAGTGCTTCTGGAAGATTTGATGAGGAGTTGAGCTATTTCCGTCAAGAATTATTCTTGTTGTACATAATAATTTGTATACAAGGGTGTCCATACCCTCATATGGATGTGTTATTCAAGTGGGGTACATACTCATGTGAGGGTGTGGACACCCTTATATACTAAACTTTATGTACATGTAGCACATCCCTTCAGTCAATGAAAATGAAAAGGTTGAAAGATTTAGGGCTATCAACATATCAGTTCGTGATCAATTAGTTGTGTAAAAAGGGTAAGTCGGAGAGGCTGAAGAAATGCACATGAGAGGTATCAAAGCAAGTAATGAAAAGTTGGGGTCACAGAAATCAATGGTTAAAGAACACCCACAAAAATTCGGAGGAGGCCATCTACAAAAGACACATAAAATTCTATATAAATGTAGTTACAAATTACCCATTTTTAAGTTACAATATTTATTGGTTACAATATATTCATTTTATTGGTCAAAATTACCCAATCGTTGGTCACCATCGCTCTTCATTCGACCGATTCCGTCCCACCACCGACGCCACCAAAGAACACCAATATCATCTCAAAGTTATACCAATTTTATTCTGACCCAAAATAATAAAAAAACAATAATAACCATAAAAATCAGGTAAAATGTAATTTCTAAACTAAATACAGTTAATTGCATGTTGATCACGTGTAATTAATTCACTCAAATTTATTCATAGAGAACTCCCATCCTCTCTCACAATTCAAGCCTACCACACCTCCTCCCACCTCAAAATTCAAGCCTATATTATCACTAAAATTCGTTCCATTTGCAATAGTAGCCATTGCACCAACAACAGGATTGACATCTCGTTGCTCCATTTTGCTGTCCAGTGCGAAAGTTTGTCCGTTCCTTTCTTCACAGGCTTCTCAAACTTTTAACAGAAATTAGGGAGTATAAATTCAAGTTCATTATTATGTAAAAATACACTAATTCAATCTACCAATTTTATTTCGATAAAAAAAAAAAAAAAACACCAATAATTACCCAACTAATTTCTTCATCTGGACTGTGAGCACCCAATATGGTGACTCTGGATGGGAAGAAATAGATGATAAACCGACCTCCACTTCGATTAGATATTGATGCGAACCCACGTAGCAACGGTTGCTACGAAACCCACAATTAGATTGAATCGAACCAAGAAAGCCAAGAAATCAAAGTTTTGGATTTGACCAAAATAATGAACCAAGCAATCAACAAATTGCCTACAATATATCAACCTATTGATTACAAAATTAAAGAATCTCACCCGGGTGTTTGAACGTGTAAGTTGTGGGCCTCCAAACCCGGTTTAGTGTTGATTTGGTCCAGCCTATTTAAACCACTTGCATTGACATGGATCATGATTTTTCATTGGCCAATCTTGAGCCATTGATTTAAATCAATGGCTCACATTTAGATCCCGTTTTGTTATGTCTTGGGGGCGGCTCTTCTCATTTGTTTGGTAAGAAAATCATTTCACCTGGGCTTCTTCTCTCTTGGTGTTATCAAAGGGGTCTTCACAGGGTGTTCTTCTCTCAAAACTCTCTCTGGACGGAGATTGCAAGAACGTGGTTGGGATGTTCCTGAGCCTAAGAATCCCAACAAACTGGTATCAGAGCCTAGGGCTTGAGTTTTGAGGAAGAATACGACCGGTTAGAAGGAGTTGTGCATGATTTTGCATAGTGGCCGAACTTTCAATTGCTTTATCGGCCAATCAAGCGTGACCCAGTGAAACCAACACCGGAAGTTGACTCTACAGGTGTTGGGCTTCATTTCTAGGTAGAAGTTTCATTCGAAAATCGAAGAAACAGATTGATTGCTTCATAGTGACCGGATCTGAAATTTCTCAATTCCGGCCAAACTACAACTCCGGTTGAGAAACGGACACCAGACCCATCTTCAGCAGGTCGAGGCGCCTCTAGTGGTGGTGGCGACAGTCGGCGGCGGCTCGTGGGGTAGTTTTCGACGGCGATCTCTTCAGGCAGTTTGCTTATTTTAATGTCCTGAACGTACTAATGTATTTAGTTTAGTGTTTCAGGTTATACAAAAAAAAGTTGAACAATTTTTCCCCTGACTTGACATCTACAGTGGTTCGACTGGAAGCTTGATGGTACATTTACTATTTTTCAATAGTAATTTGGTAAGATCGTTCCAAACTCACTCTTAAGTTCGGTTTGGTATTTCTTATTGGTTAATGCATGATTACTTGGTTACTTGCTTGTGAATTCCATTGATTGAAGTCTTGTGATTGACTTGTAACCTGAAAGTATACTTACCTGTGTTTTGCCTGAGCTTTGATCACATCTGCACACACATCACGTTGCGATTTCGTGATCGGATTGTTTCATTGATATGCTTCATTTCTGGACATTGGTTTTAACTCTGCATTCATATTGTTTATGTTGATGATATGCTAATAGCTGAACCTAACAAGTCTCAAATTAATAAACTGAAAGATCTTTTAAAATCTGAATTTGACATAAAGGATTTAGGGAATGCTAGAAAGATTCTCGGGATGGTGATAACAAGGGATGTGGCTAAGGATAAGTTAACTATTTCACAAGAAGCTTACCTGAACAAAGTTGTGATAAAATTTGGAATGAAAGACAATAAAATTGTGAATGTGTCTCTTGCTAGTCATATGAATTTATCACATGCTCATTCGCCTAAATCTGAGTCTGAATTGAAAGAGATGGAAAATGTACATTATGTTAATGCTATAGGTTCTGTCATGTTTTCTATGATTACCACCAGACATGATCTTGCTTTTTCCATCAGTCACCGAAGTAGATTTATGTCCAATCCTGGCAAACCACATTGGGCTGGAATGAAATGGCTATTGATGTATTTGGTTGAGACTTTAAATCTAGGCTTAGTGTATGAGAAAAGATCTGAAAAGTTAACTCTTAAAGGCTATGTTGATGTTGACTTTGCTGGTGATAAAGAGAGTAGGAAATTAATTACAGCATACTTCTTTACCCTAGGTGATAACTGCATAACATGAAAATAACAGCTACAGCCTTTAGTTACCTTGTCTAGTACTGAAGCAGAATACGTTGTCATAACTGAAGCTGTTAAGCAATGTATTTGGTTAAAAGGAATCTTAAAAGAATTGAACTTCATGCATGATACACCTATTATGTTTACTGATAGTCAAAGTGTTTTATTGTTTTCTAAAAATCATGTTTATCATGAAAGATCAAAACATATTGAGGTGAAGTATCATTTCATTCATGAGAAACTATCTCAAGGTGAAATTGAACTTGTTAAGATTCATACTGACAAGAATCCCTCTGATGTGGGGACAAAAATTCAGCCTGCAGATAAATTTAAATTGTGCTTACCTTTGTTACATATTGACACTGGTTAGTTTTTCTTGCAGGTGGTGGACGATGATGATGAATAACCTTCCATGTGCAAATTCGCAACCGAGAGTATATTAGTTTTGAGTACCAAGGTGAAGATTGTAAGTTATGGGCCTCCAACCCCGATTTAGTGTTGATTTGGTCCAGCCCATTTAAACCACTTGCATTGACATGGATCATGGTTTTTCTTTGGCCAGTCTTGAGCCATTGATTTAAATCAATGGCTCACATTTAGATCCCGTTTTGTTATGTCTTGGGGACGGCTCCTCTCATTTGTTTGGTAAGAAAATCAGTTCACCTGGGCTTCTTCTCTCTCGATGTTATCAAAGGGGTCTTCACAGGGCGCTCTTCTCTCAAAACTCTTTTTGGACGGCGATTGCAAGAACGTAGTTGGGTTGTTCCTGAGCGTAAGAATCCCAACAAAATGCCACAAGAAATTGATTCTTGATAAGTTCAGAATTGTTCAATGAAGAACAAAAGATTTGAAAGCAAAATTGTCTCTCGATTAATTTCTCAAATACCAAAGTTGATTATAATGAATGAAATGAAATCTATTTATACTAAACTCTAAAATCTAGTTTAAAACGGAAATAAAGTTTAAAAGATTACAAAGATGTAAAAAGATTAAAATTCTAATACAATAAGGTAACTCGTGAAAAAGGAAAATTTCGCCTCGAAATACCCTATGTGACCACAAGGTATACTTCTATGCGGTCGCATAGAAGCTACAATTTCCCCATGCCATCTCTTGGTATACCTCCATGCGACGCATGGATTTTAATGATACAGCCCCGTCTTCAGCTGCTTGAATTAAATTGTTCCAATTGGTTTCAACCTCTTACCCCAACATGAAATTTGTTTCTTTTCTCATCGAGATCACGATGTCACCCATTGTTGAGTGCACAAGTAATCACATCGTTTCTTTGACTTGTTTTGCTCTCGAACGCGTTATTGAACCTCCTTCGATAATCAACGAATCTCTTTCCCGGACTTGTGTTCGTGGCATTTGTTCCTTGAATCAAATCAGATGTACTGTTGACTCTTGTAGGAGCGATGGTGGTGATGGCTTATTAGTGCCCGAGGGATGAGGGAAGGGTGGAGAAGGTTGTGAGAGTAGAGAGAGGATATTGTGTATATCTATCAGGCTAGGTGGATTTCCACGTTTTTTAGTTCTTAAAAACCTGTAAATTCGGGTTAATTACTAAACCATCCCATTTGATCATATAATTTTAACAAAATTAAGATATATTTTTATATAAATAAAAATATATTAATAGCTGATTTTTGAATAAAATTAGTAAAAAGTTGATTTATGATAATGTAATCTTAAATTCACGTTTTCCGGTAATTTTCTCAATAATTGATCACAATCGCACTTCATCCAATCCGCTCCACTATCGACCAACCAAAATGTTATGTCACCGCAGCACCACCATTACCATTACCATTACCATATATATATATATGTATATGTGTATGTATATTCACCTCTATCGCACCACCACTATGCGAACCTGTATGTCTACTCGCACCACCACCACCACCACCACCACCACCACCACCACCACCACCACCACCACCACCACCACCACCACCACTCACAAATTTGTACACCACCATAATCACAAACGTTGTCAACCTAATTAGCAATATTGGTTGCTCATGGTGTCGTCATCCTTCACTGCCCAAAAACCACTCGATCCGTCGCCAAAACCAACAAAAAACCGTCAACAACATCTAATCCACAAAATCAACAAACACGAGCAGATTTGAACAAAAAAACTAGCAGATTCACAATAGGATTCACGAGGCATGCACATCCCAATGCACTCGATTCGACCCTTGTGATCAGATTTTGACGACAGGGCCGCCATTAATGAACTTAGAAGGCCCAAAAACTTTGGAGTGGAGTTGTTGACCTCCAATTTGATAAAAAAAAAAACGAGGTGAATCATTTCTCTTTCTCTCTCTCTCCATTTGCAAAGCAGAAAGTGGAGAGAGGCAATGGAATCAGAAATAGAGAGATGGTTTTAGTTTTTAATACCTGATTTATTCCATTAAAAAATTATAACTACCATATTTTAAGAATATAGTTTCAAAAATATCAAATTTTAAAGTCCTTTCAAAAATTAGGTCATAATTCAATATATTTTCTAAAATTACAAACATATGGATTTATGAAAGCTAATTTATAATTATTCTCCCTCATCTTATCACTTCTTAAAAAGGGTAATTAGTTATTTTCTTCCAAAGGTTGCCACAAATAGGCCTGAACACGGACTGGTTCGGTTCAATTATAAAGAAAATCGAATCGAACTGAAAATTTTCGGGTAGTTAGTAAACGGAATCGTCGGATTCAAATATAATTTTGGAGCCGTTCGGGTTCGGTTCGATTCTGTTCGATTTCATACTATAATTAATTTTTTAACATTTATAACAATACTACAGTTTGACATTTCAATATTAACTTTTACAAATTAACGTATTACAATTTAATAACATATAAATAACAAGTTGTCCAATAAAATTAATTTACCAATATATACAAATAACAAAAAGTATATAGTAAATTAGTAATACTAAAATATCGGTGATCCATATAAATTAGAAGTCATAGACTCATAGAGATAAAATATTATAAAGTATTGCTAATATAGTAGTACTTACCAACTATTTGATTTAACCATCAATTATGTAACTTACCATACTAGATACTAAAAAATTCTACAAGAAAAATTGAAAAATCACAATTAACAAACACAAATATACTAAAAATTGTTCAACTAATAAGATTTAATAAGAAAAAAATATAATATATATTTTATTACATGTCTCAATATTCTCATAGAACTCAGTCTTTTCAAAGCAAACTATATCTTTGCTAATTTATTTTTTAAAAATTAAAATAATTTGATTTATCCCATGTATAAAAATTTAAAAAATTTAAAAAATTCGATTTATTCGATTTTTCTGTTCTAGGTCTAGAACCGAGAATCGAACTGAATCCGTCGGTTCTCGATTCAAATACCCGTTCGGGTATTTCACTTACAAAGAACCGCTTGATTCGTTTCGGTTCGATTCGATTCGAAATTTTTGCCCAACTCTAGTCACAAAATTCAAAACAGAAAATAGAATCTCGAACCTCCATGACTTGGTTATCTAGAATATATGAAGAAATTGGCCACTGAAAATAATATAGCACGACATTTAGATTCAACTAAAACCTAGATGTGTATAATATGGAATTAAAACAATCAACCAATAAAAAACAACAAATTATTTATTTATTGTTTCTAGATGATTGAGTTTAATATTAAATTAAACCTTAAGTGTCAATCATACAATAAAGAACACCAAATATGATAATGAAGAAAAATCCCTAGAAGAACTCTTAACAGGGATCAAAATATTTCGGGTGAACTTTGCAAAAACGATCCACTATAAAACACTTAACATAATATTAATAAAACAAAATAATACATTATGCTAATTAGATCATCAATCAAAAAAATATCTATGACTCCCCGTAAGTCAAATATCAAAAACAAACTCAACAATGTATCAACTTTTCCCTCTAACTTGTATACTACTCAACTCCTTTGAATTAATTAGCTATCTCTCCCCCTTTTTGTCACGAATCATAAAGGAAAATCAACATTAAAATCATGTATAACACAAAAAGAAACGAGTACAAAATATGCATATGGACAAACTATTCGAAATTATGCGAAACATTTAATGGGAGTAGTTTTTGTTTTTGTTTTTGTTTGTTTGGTTTTTTTTTTTTTTTTTTTTTTTTTTTTTTTGAGATAACTCTTTCTAATATAAAGAATTTATATGTAAACATCAGAATTTTTTCCTAATTTTAATCATAAATTCTTCCAAAAAAAAATTAATAATATAAAATTTATTTTTCCAAAAAAATAAATTTGACTCAAAGCCGGGCTAAATAATTATGAGAGCATGAAAAATGTTAAACGAACACTCCAGTTGATATCTTGAATGATCGCATGTGAATGTGTGAGTCCTGTGCGAATAAAATAATATTCTTCTATATGTATGGAGTGTCAATCCGAGCGGCACTGCAGCAAAACTCATGAGAGCATTATATAAAGTTATATTTTAAAATTTCAGCGAAATGCATGGAGAGATGTGGTGTGAGAACATAAACGAAGCATTGAAGAATCATTTCAGCGAATTGCATGTGGGCGCCAGAAATGCATTGGAACTCACAAAGTTAAGTAAAAGCAAGTGTTGGACCAGAGAGAGAAGAGAGAAATGAGTCTGATCTGATGCCTTATATCAGAAGCTTTTTTTTAATCAAATGAGTCTGACTATCAGCCTTTCATAAGCTTTTTTCTTTTTTTTTTTAAGTGTGCTGAGGAATACGAGAGTGAGGGGACCTGTTCTATTCATGTCCACAAATTCTCTATCTATTTTATATAATTAACAAATATTTAATCATTCAACACTCAACCTCCTAGAACTTCTAGATTTAGTGGGAATGAAGGTTGAGGGCTGCTACTGTCACAGGGCCTGTCAAAAGCCCCTGTCACAGTGGCATTAATCATTAAGGTTTATTGGCTTGATTTCCTTTTAGTTTTAATATTGTTGTTGATTTTTTACCTCAAAATTTTTGTTTGTTAGCCATGTTTGATAGGAATTAAAATTTTAAGTTAAAGTTAACGATTAATTTTAACTACACACATTTTACGAGTTCCACAACTTTTCAATTACACATTTCATCAACTTTTTATGGAAATCTAATTTTAATCTCCATCAATCAGGGTGTGAAATTAATAGAGGAGGCAGAGAAGACCTAATTAGTTTCTGCAGTCTGTATTAAACTTCATATGATCCTTGCACAACCAACACTTCTTAATTGAGGTACAAGTAGAATTAGTTTTTTTTTACACTCTTCCATTGAGATTCTAGAGCATGATCCCGTGACGGCCATGTAATGGGTGAACCTAGACCCACCTCCATGTATTTTTGCCTACGTGACAATTTCTGCCGAACCTTAAAACCCCTATGAGAGGCCAAACTCATATGAAGCGCCGAATCCTCATAGACGAGGTGAGGCAGTTAGAGGCAGTGCAGAAGATCTTCAGCACAAGAATTTTTTTTAATAATTGATTGATGAGACCAATCACAGCATTAACTACTTTACTGAGTCAATATGTCAAGTGTAGTAATTACAACCTAGGCCTACAAATTGTCAAACCATTAAATGTGTCTACGTTTAGGATTGATAGAATTGACGCTTATGACAAGGTGAGACGACTGTTAAGATGAGGCCACATGTTTATTTATCCAAATGTTAATATTTCTTTTACTATAAGAGCATGACATCAAAAAGAGGTTAAATGAACGTGAGAAGGAATCGAAATATATGAACCACGTCACTCCTAGAAAAAACGAGATCAAGAAGTTTATTTTCCAAGAATGTAAAATCCTAAGATGCTAAACCCTAATAGCCATGCAAATGAATATATTTTAATAGGAAAGAGAGACATATTTATCGCAACTATACGTGATACTCTTATGACGTAGTTCGCAAGCGTCAACTGAAAATCGGTTATTTGTCTTCTCTCTCAGCTACAGCTTTACTTTTGGATCTTTGCCACTTTAATTTCTGCAATTGTTGGAGTATATATCTTCTGATGATTTTATTTTATTTCAGTGTAGTTTTGAAATTGTGCAAAAGTTAATTATATGGAAATTAAATATATTATTTTTTTCTGGAGAATCCGCTATGATATACTTGATCCATACCCAAAATGGCTCTCATGTGAAGTTAACATAACTGACTAAATTCAAGTATAGCCAAATCTAGATGAGACGGAAGGGGCGGTCAGAGGCCGTGACAAAATTTTATCAATTGTACATTTTTGTTGATGAAAGCCCTAAAATTGCCATATTAAATGGACATCCACAGATTTTGATGGCCAGTATTGTTGCCACCCATAGACATTGCCCAGATTGCACTGCCTTTAGATAAACATAGAAATTTCAGCCCTTTCTAACCCCACACTTGAAACAATCTGTGAAAACTAAAAACATATTTATTTATTCCTTCTTCAGTCTGCATTTAAGGATTTGAAAATGTGAAACTTGAATCTATATGTTAATAAATCAAATAATTTGAATTCATTTAAGGTGCTTGTATTTGAAAGTGTACATTGCCCTTTGTAATGAAAATCTAATAAGCTAGTAGAACAAAGAAATTACAATCATGAAATCAAACAGCTTCGTGTGAGGTGATGGAACGCATTTGAACTAGAACCAATCGATTCAAGTTTAGTCCAATATAATTCTTTTTAAGCTTAAGAAAAAAATTGAATAATGTAATAGTCGTGTAAATACTATGACTCACTTCCATGCTTCTTTGTGGTTCACCTGATAAAAGTGTTGATTATATGAATGTATAATTTCATATAAAAATTATTTAATGGTGATTTGATTGGAAAATTTTAAATAAATATTTTGGAATCGAATTAAAATTTGAGTGTATTGCCAGACTTAGAATCAATTATAATTTAAACTGCATTGGCATGTCTACTCTTAAGTTGCTTGATACATTTATTCATTTATTTAAGGTCTTTAACCCACAAAAGGAAATATAATTATTTTTAACTAAACTAATATAAATTTGATTTTGGGCCTTAATATATTACAATATTCTAAAATGCACGCATATACCTTGCATATACCCGCATATGCTTGATACATTTTTTAAATGTCTCGCATATGAGATATGCTCGTGATAATGCAGTCAACCAATTTTGTTGACCGTATATGCACGCTTAAATGTTAAAATATGCACATATTTGTGTTAAAAATTGCGTCAAAATTAGTCTAATAGAGTCTAGCCTATTTTTATCTTAAAAAACAAATTGAGCCTAACAAACATCAAATTAACCCAAATCACCCAAACTCATGAATTATATACAGCAATTGTATGGTTTTGACATTTAAAAAAATTAAAAATCAAAAACCTTTTTTTGGTAACTATTTATGTCGAGCATGCTACTTCGATCTTTCTCTAGTTTTACTAGCAAATGATGCTAGACTGCTAGTAATGAACAATTTTGAATTGTTGAAGGCCGTGATGACGAGGAGGAGGTTAATAATAATATTCTACCATCTACAATAGGCAATAAAAGTTTTTAAGTTGAAATAAGGAAGCATGATGAAAATGATTTTAAATTGGATAACTTAGATGAAAATGAGTTTGAATTATATATATATATTTGAAAATTTGAAGAATATGTATAAAGTTTAAAGAATACATTATTTTATATATTTATTTGTTTAGAATATTTAAAATAATATTAAAAATTCTAAAACGCATAACTACACATATGCGAAGCATATGCACACATATTTTTGTAATACTTGATACTCGGTCGATACGTGTTGCTATACATTACTTATTTTAGAACATTGATATATCTAATTAATTATCATCAAAGACAGGTTATGTTAATCATCTTTGATATTTTATAACTTACAAAAGTCAAAGCATGAGATAAAGATATAATGGTGTTTGATTGGTATAATTTTTCACCTAATCCGTTTGATTGCAAGGGTGAAAAATGGGTGGAAAGAAAATAAATGGCAGGAAATTGAATTGAATAGAATTTGTTTTAGAGAAAATTGTAATTAATGATGTTTGATTGGTATAATTTTTCACCTAATCTGTTTGACTTTATTTTTCATTCAAATTGCTACCTTTTGGGATAAATTTTTTCACAATCTGTATTAAAATTTGTTTGGATTGTAAAAAAGTAAAAAAAAATATATTAAAAAAATAATTTTTGAAATTTTTTTGTGTCCGTTTGACTTTATTTTTCATGCTAATTGTCAATTAAATGAATAAATTTTTTTACCATTGAATTTAGAATATGTTTCCATTGCCAAAAAGTAAAAAAAAAAGGATGAAAAATATTTTCCCACCATGCCCATAGAAAAATAAAAGTTGGAAAATGTATTTTAAATGATTGTACCTAGAAAATGGGTGAAAATGAATTTCATTGAAAAGTTATGCAATCAAACACCAAATTTAAGGGTGGAAAAAGAAAATATTTTACTTTTCCATCTAATTACACCCCAATCAAACGGGGCCTAACTAAATTCCATGCCAAATAAAAAATGTCAATTAGAAATCTAAACCAACATAATGTGTTAACTAATTAATTTTAAAAGCTTAAAATTTTAAAATTGAGATAAATATATGATTTTCAATTATTTTCAATACATTAATGTTTGAATAAAATTTTATTAACCTTCGAAATAGTTAATCACCTCATTAAAAAAATTTATTAATTTAAAATAGAGAATTAAATTTATTTTAATTTTATTTTAACGCAACCAACATGCCTGCAGATGAAGGGTTTGTTAATGAAAATATTTGGTGACTCTTTGGGGAATTTAAACAAGATATTGTGTTCCTTCCCCATTAAGGAAATTAATACGAGTCCAACCTTGAAACTGTTTAATTATTGGTCGAAAATTGGAATTCTTCCGTAAATAATTTCCAGTTCCCAAGGTTCCATATTTATTATTTATCAATATATTTTTGAATTTTGTTGAAACGTAAATAGTTTATAAATTTAATTAACAAATATTTGGTCAAACGCAATTATAGATGTCAAAGGGGAAAGGTAAGATAACAAGAACAAAAGATTTGGAGTAAGTTAAATGTAGAATACATCGTATTATAATAAATAATTAATATTATTTATTTAAATATACTATCGTCATTACTGATAGCTAGTCGAGAATATTTCTCCTCGTTGTCTATCAACGATTATTAATGCAATCTAAGTTTGTTTTGAAAGATATTGTCGACAATAATTATAGCCCCTTCCGCTAATCACATTCGTTAGGCTACCAAAGTATATAAAATGCATTTGCATTGTAAAAAAAAAATAAATCACACAAATTTAAAATTACAAAATAAAACTAACATCATACTACAATCGTACAAAAAAATTGTGAATTTTTGTATCTCGATAATTCCGTATGTTTCTTCACGAGGGAGCATTCCAAGTGTATATAAATGAACAAGTAATATGTCCATACGAGCACCGCCCTCATCCACCATTTACAGCGTTGCGCGGCTGCAAACCACCACCCTTCCCGACTTTTACAGTCCTCTCTCTTGACTAATTGGGTAAACATAGAACGAGGCAAAAGCAACCAAATATGAGCAGCAGCGGTGTAGATTCCAACAACCCTAATATTATTATCACTAGCGGCCACCCCATTTCTACAATTTCCAACGCTACTACCAGCACCACCACTAGCAGTGACAGCGCCACCAGTAACGGCGGCGATAACAGCAAGAGTAACAAGAAAGGTAAAGGCAAAGGAGGCCCGGATAATGGGAAGTTTAAGTACAGAGGAGTGAGGCAGCGGAGCTGGGGCAAGTGGGTGGCTGAGATCCGTGAGCCGAGAAAGCGAACTCGGCGGTGGCTCGGAACGTTCGCCACAGCGGAAGATGCAGCCAGAGCCTACGATCGTGCAGCCGTTATTCTATATGGGTCAAGGGCTCAGCTTAATCTACAACCCTCAGGTGGTGGCGGAAGTGCAAGTGGCGTTGGCGGTAGTGGTGGAGCATCTAGTCAATCCTCTTCCCGTTCTTCTTCTTCTTCCACTCAAACCCTTCGTCCTTTACTACCTCGCCCATCTGGGTTTGGCCTCACATTCTCAACTCCACCACTACCGCCGCCTGTCGCCTCCGTCGGAGGCGTTGCAAATTATGTACCGTACGGCTTTTACTCAATCGAACAGTACCCTAACCTAATACATGGTACACAAAACCTAGGATTAGGGCATCAAAGGTACGGACCAAGTGACGTGAAGAATATTGAAGCTGGACCCACAATTCGTAACCCTAATAATCATCAACAGCAAAATTTTCAAGATTTCCAGTCTCAGCATCGACAGAACAACTTTCCCTACGATCAAATCAACTCAATTGCAACTGTTGGTCCAAGCTTCTCTCTGGCTACCACTCAACCTGTGGCGGCTCCTGATGTTTCAGATCCGGTAGTATCATCTGCGACTGGCTGCGCCGCCTCTCCGTTATGGCCGTTGACTAATGATGATGAGTATCCAACAACTAATATTTGGGACTTTGGTGATCCATTCTTGTTTGATATTTGACCCATTGGTACGATCTTTGAATGGCACTTGCATGCAAATAATACTTTTGCAAGAAGAGTTTCTTGAGAGTCGTTAAAATGGATGTCATTATAGGACACGACTCGGCTTCTTTACCGTCCGATACTCTCCCGTATATCACAATGTATGACTGACTGATAAATTCTGGAATATTGAGGTAAGAGGATCTGGAATTTTAATTGCTTGTGTAATCTCCTAATATAATTTGTGGGGTTGATGATGAAAAATTGTTTTATTTTGGTCATTGAAATATATGTATATTTTTGTTAGAGTTTAAAGATGCTGTTAAATTTTTGTAGACGTGAAAAATGTTCTTGAGTTCTGGCCAGCGTTGATATTAGCCCGTTTAATTTTGTAGAAATATTTCCAAATGAGTTCGGCTTTTGCTCCTGCTTTTTGTAGAAGATCTTCCTCAGCAAACTAATTTAAGCCATTTTTTCTGTAGAACTCATAATCAGACTAAGTACTTCTATAAATTATCTGAATATATTAATTCAAAAGCAATTTTCTTATTTCAAAAGTAATTTTTGACTTTTCAAAAGTCATATCAAACGAGCCATAACTTCTCGTTGATAGCATGTACTCCGAGCCCTAAACTTGGAGTCCCCAGTCACGGCCAAAACTTGGAACTTGAAGGCTGTGGGCATCTCTTGATCATTGCTTTTGATAATTAGTTTGGGGAAAGACTAATAATTCAAGAGTTAAAATGTCGAACTGGCGCGATTGAACCAGCCGGTTTACATGGCTAGTTCGTAGTGTGACTAGGAACTACTTATATTAATTCGGTACAACTTAATTTTTCGAAAATATCAGGAGAAGTTTCTAGATTGGTTTCTCAATTTTTTTGTTGAACCGGTCTGTCTGATCTGCTTTAACAGCTTTTCTTGACACATTTTTGTTTCGAGTAGGTATTGGTCTTGATACTTTTCTGTTTTAGTCATGTCATCTCATATGGTATGCGCTGCACGACATTTTTGTAATGTCAGTTTGATTAGCTGTGAAATGCTAGGTCTTATTTTTCAGCACAACGCTTAAGAATTTGAGAGAAGATTGTTGTGGTAAAATGGTGAATTGATCACCAAAATTCAAGTACGATATAACTTAGTGTAATCTTGTCCACTAAAATAATTTCGAAATGTTAATATCACCCTATTTGAAGCTTAATCTGTTAAATTTATTAAAACATCTTCTATAGACTCTTTATTTATAAGAGCATTTTATGTATAATAAATTTAGGGAAAATGCTTGTTGTACTGCATTTACAATTTTTTTTACAGATTGATGAGGTGGTGTTAAATTGAATTAAAACTATCCAAATCTATTCATCACTTAAACGGGTTAATGGCAAAAAGAAATTGGAAGAATTTTTTTATTATTTGGTTGATGAGATTTTGACTCAATCAAATCTCGTCACGTCATATATTGGTAAACAAATATGTAAGTTGAGAAGTACATATAGCACAACCATAAATTTAGAGAGTAGTTTTTTTTATACACTTCAACAATACTATCAATTATCTTCATTTTTTAAGAAACATTTATTGATTTCTTTCAATGTTTTATTTAACATATTTTTGATATGTTAATGACCATTGAAAGCAAATATGGAGAGCAAAACTCTTTCTATTTTAGAAAGTTAAAACAGTCTTTGACACTTAGTTTTAATTATTGACTATCTAAAATAAAGAGTATTTTGTATTTAGAAAGCACCTAAAAGATGCTCTAAATTATATAAAAATTATATAGTGAAATTCGAAAAAATGGGTTACACAAGTGCAATTTAAATGGGATAACGTCAAAAATAAAAAATAAAAAATTCTTCAAAATACTTTCTTTTATAATATTTTAAAATACCTATTTTCTTTAAAAACAATATTTTACAATTTACATCATTTCATAATTTTTTTAAAAAATATAACTTCATTAAAAATAATACTTTTATGAGTTAGATGTTATATATGGTAACAAACATATTACATTGTTATTTATAGAGTAACATTAAAATAGTTCAATCAACATTTTAACACGTTGTTTCTTCTAGCATAAGTATATGTGTTATTATAGTCGATTCTTATATCTCACAAGTGTACGGATCGTAAGAAGCAATATAGTGAATCAATGAGTCTGGATATTGTTCCTACGAAAACTACTATCTAACAACGGATTAAATTATTTCTAACTTTAATTTGATCGAAAATAAATAATAAGGTTTGTGATTGGTGTCTATATTATTCTAACTAAGCTAAATTATCTAACTTACATAGTTTATCTAGTTTGGATTTTAAAAGTATGAATGTGGATGCTAGGACTTACAATTTTACCTATGGATCCCCTTTGATTCGCCAATCAAGATTCATCACTATTGTAATGCTTGGTCGAATTCTTTTTAAAGTGTTCAATATACCTCTCTGGAGTTCTCATTGAGTTTATTTAACTAATTTAATTTCATATTTATATGTGAATCAATCTTAGTTAAACGAAATATCAATTTTAAGAATTCATCTAAAGACCACGATAATTAATATAGATATCTCTATATGTTATACTAAATTACTGAATTTTAATATGTAGTCTAAATCTAATACTCACATCTCAATTCGTAATAAATTTACAAAATCATTGAATTAGTGATCAAGTAATTCAAAGTATTAAATTCATAAATAAAATCAACACATGTGCATTTAAAAAACTAAAATTTTGAATAAAAGAAATAAAGGGTTACACATAGATTACATTATCCGCAATGGCTATGAATTTAGTTACTCATAATAATGAAAAAAAAAAAAAAGTATAAAGTTCATAGTCGGGTTTTAAAATTTTTGATCATGGAAAAAATTGGATCTTGCAGTAAGAATCTTCTTCAGCATCCAAAGTCTTCAAACCCTAACTTTTGTTCTTTTATCTTGATGATTGGAATCTAATTCTCCAAGTTGTGTTTTATGTCTCTCAATCTGCGGAACTCCTTTTAATTGCCTCATTTCTTGTATTTATAGTTGTTTCTAGGTTTTCTTCGAATTCATAGTTTTTATGGGCTTTGAAAGGCCAAATTTTGCTCCCTAGGTAAGCAAGAAGCACCACGGCACCACAACTCTTAACTGTGCACGTGGCGCCACTTTTTAGGTAAAACTCAACAATGCGTATCTTTCAGTATTTTTTATCATAAATTTCTCTTCTGATATCCAATTGAGGCAATTTAAATTGAGTTGTCTCAAAGGGCTATAATTTTATTAGAAATAGCTCTTTTCCAATTCGAATGTTTACTAGGTCAAACATAGGTCTCAATTTTCGACTAAAAATGTTAAATATCCTTGTACGGTTGAAAATTGATTTGTGAAAATATTTTGGTCATATTTCACTCCTTTTGACTTCTAATTGCATCCAATTGACCCTTAGCATTCTCAAATCTTCATCGTGAAATCCGACACAACTTTTGAGCATTTACATTTCATTCCCCGAATTTTGGATTTTGTCCATTTTCGCCAATTTTTGCTTCTTTCTTTCAATTCTATTTTCATTCATCACATTTTACCTAATAAACGAAATATAAAATAAATTAAACTATAATTGTTCATAAAAAAAAAACTCTTAAATGTCTAAATAAGTGTATAAAATACACTTATCTAATGCCCTCAAACTTAAACATTTGTTTGTAATCAAACAAAATCATAACTTAATTTAACAAACACACTAACATGCAAAAGGTTTTGACCTGCCGTTTTGTCTCAAGATTGGAATCAATGTATTATATTTATTAATAGCTTTAATGTTGCATTTCCAAAATCAATATCTACTTTTCCAATGTAAAACTAGTGTGTGTGTGTGTGGAATTATGTAAAACACTATAAATTCACATGTTGTTTCAATTTTCGACCCTCAATGGTCAAATTTTACTTTCGTCAATCATAAGATTCACATTCACCTAATTTTCATCATATTGACTTTAGACAATCCACATAAGAATGTAGTCACATGAAATTCCAATTCATATCCATATTTTCCTACATTGGTAAAATCATCCATAAACTATTCTAAATTTGGTCGAAGGATGTATATTGCAGTAATTTTTGGGTTTAACATCTATGTTCTACTATTTCAACCTATCAAGCATATGAATCAACCTATTACTTTATAATACCGAACTTAATTCATATGCGCAAATAGTATTAAGTTTTGCATGGATAAGAATCAATTAATCTAAGCATGTAACATATCCACAGTTCATAAATTAGCACATAATTCCAAATATACTTGTGACCAGACTACCTAACACACACAAGCACACAATAAACAAAAAAAAATCTTTTTTAAATTTTTTTAAAAAATTCAATTTTTTTTATATATAATAAAGAAGTAGAAACACACAATCACATAAGAATAATAAAACTAAAAACTTAATCTTATTTTTACCCCCAAACTTAAAGTAGACATTGTCCTCAATTTATTAAAGTATAATATAGCATATAAAGGGACGGGGAAGAAGAAAGAATGTACTTCCCAAATTTTTTGTCTGATATTTAAGCTGACTTGTTAGATCAGTTTATTTCATTATTTGCTAAGCTACCTCTTGCTTGATATCCATGTACATTTGAAAGATAAAAGAAGACACGTGATAGTCAAGAAGCAATTTAAAAGTAGTAATGTGGCATGCGTGATGATCAAAATTTTTTAATTTTTTTTTTCTTTACATCCATAGAGCTTTGAAAAACAAGTCATATGTATTTTCTACTGTTTTTCACTCAAATATATGATTTTCTTTTAATAGGTTTAATATAAATATGATAACCCTCTTATTAAAATAGAAACATGCCTAAAACTAATGCATCTCAACAGACCATATACAATGCAAACACATAAAACATAATAAATAAAATAGTAAAAGATTGTGTTGCCTCTCAATAAGCGTTTAATTTAAAGTATTTAGCTAGACTTTTGCACAAGTGTTTCATGACAGTTTGAATATAGCTTTGGATGCCTTGCTTAGCTCGCTTAATTTGATTTTGCTCCATATTTCACAAGTTCCCCAAAATCGTACTTTGCGTTCTTGAATATGGTATGATTTGCCTAAATTACACAATTCAAACTCAACTAAGAATACTTCAATCTCTTTATCGGTTCTAATCACAAAATCATTGAAGTTAGATATTTGCATGCTAATCTCATCTTCTTTGAATGCCACTAATTCGTCTGGCTTCTTCATGATTAATTCATCGATTTATACATGTTTTGTTTCTTTTGTTGTTAATTCCTTGGGTTGAATGATGAAGAGATCTTCATTCCTCCATTGGCATGTTCTTTGGCTCATTCAGAATTATTTGATCTTCAATCATTTTATATTTTTGCATTATAATGTCTCTCATTACTATTTTGTTGTAATCATATTGTTCTTTATATGGACCATCGAAGATAGATTTCCTCACTTCCTCTGGAGTTGCCAATAACAAGGTATTTCACATTTTAAGTTCTTGTCTGAAGTGAAATTCTCCAAAGAGCATATCACCTTCATTTAAGTCGGGATCAATCATTGTGAATATTTGACCTCTTGCTTCTTTTTCATTCTTTATCAATGGAGTAAAGAAAAACAAATAGATCAATTGAAGGAAAAAATAAAGCAAAAGCAAGAAATAATGAAAACCAATATTAAATAAAAATAGTTCTCGGCAACAGTGCCAAAAATTTATTGTCGATTTCTATATTCCCAAATATACAGATCGTAACAAGTAATATAGTGGACCACCAATAAGTCTGGATATCGTTCCACGAGGACTACTATCTAATAATTGATTGAATTATTCATAACTTTAATTTGATCGAAAACAGATAATAATGTTTGTAATTGGTGTCTATTTTATTCTAACTAAGCTAAATTATCTAACGTACACAATTTATCAAATTGGAGTTTAAAAATATGAATGTAAATGCTAGGACTTATAATTTTACCTATGGATCCCCAATAATTCCCCAATTAAGATTCATCACTATTGTAATGTTCGGTCAAATTTTTCTAAAGTATTTAATTTACTCCTCTTGAGTTCTCATTGAGTCTATTTAACTAATTCAATTCTATATCTCTATGTGAATCGAACGAAATATTAGTTCTAAGAATTCATCTAATGGCCGCAATAATTAGTAGAGATATCTTTACACATTATACTAAATTACTGATTTTTAATAAGTGGTTTAAATCTAATACTCACATCTCGATTCGTAATAAATTAACAAAATCATTGAATTAGTGATCAAGTAATTCAAAACATTAAATTCATGAATAGAATCAACAAATATGCATTTAAAGATCCAGAATCTTTAATAAAAGAAATAAAGGGTCATACATAGACTATATTGTTCGTCCTATCTATGAATTTAGTTACTTATAATAATGAAAGAAAAACAAAAAGTATAGAGTTTATAACCGAGTTTTGAAATCTTGATCATGGAAAGAATTGATTTTTGCACCAAAAATCTTTTTCAATCTCAAAAGTCTTCAAGTTTTTGCCTTTTGATCTTGATGATTATGTGTTTTTCTCCCTTGATTTTGCTCTCTAATTCTTTAAGTCATGTTTTATGTCTCTCAATGTGTGGAACTCATTTCAATTGCCTCATTTCTTGTATTTATAGTTGTTTCCATGTTTTCCCCAAATTTAGAGTTTTATAGGCTTTGAAAAGGCCAAAGTATGCTCCTTAGGTAAGAAAGTGGCGGTGGTGCCACGACACCACAACTTTGAATTGTGCACTCTGGTGGCGCCTCGGTGCCTTCGTGTAAAACTGAGCACGCATGTCTTTCAACATTTTTATCATAATTTTCTTTCTCGATATTCGATTAAAACAATTCAAATCGGCATGTAAAGATAACTCAAATAACTCAAATTGGCATGTAAAGATAACTCAAATTGGCATGTAAAGATAATTCAAATTAGTAGAAATAGCTCTTTTCTATATCGAACGTGAAAGTTACAGGATCACGCTAAATCGTTACTAGATCACCGTTTTTATTTTGACTTTACATGCGGAATAAATCTAATCAAAATAACAAATCACTTTTAATTAGTTTTTAGATGGTTATGCATACAAGTCTTTTTACCAAAGTTGAATTACCACAATTAATAATTTGGAAAGCAATAAATAACGCACAATATGATGACAGAGAAACCCAACGTGGGTAAAAACTTCAGGATCAAGTCAATTACCTCCACTATAGACAATGTGGGTTACATTTTAATTCCAACCTAGTTTCACTAGCTGTTGTAAACTCTGCAACTCCAAGATCTGCTATTCATTCCAGCCCGTGATATGCTACCGTAGACGTTGACATTGTCTAGCCAACCTGCTAGTTCTCCCGCTCTATCTCCTATAGCTTCCAAGATATGCTGTACTCCAAACTGACAATCTTCTACCAAGATCCGTTGTCTAGTCTTACAATTTTTTCACATGTCTCTTTGCAGTAAGAAGAACATGAATCATATGTGTTTTGGATTAAGTCTCCTTCATGTTTTCCCCAAGGATGGTTGTATGAATTCAGGAGTCAAAAGATTAAATTACAAAGGATGAATGTGTTCTTGAATCTTTTAAGAAAGATATGGAGAGGCAATACAATGAAACAACTATACAAAATTCGTACTAGGGCTTGAGTATTATTAATTGTATGTGTTTAGGTAGTTTGGACAATGTAAAACTTTTCAAAAACGCATATTAGGGTTTTTCCGTATGCACAATTGCTCGAGCGAGGAGCCAGCGACATGCCGGTAACATGTGAGCAGTCATCAATATTTTCATCATAACTTTCCCTCACAATATCCGATTGAGGTGATTCAAAATGCGTTAGAAAGCTAACTCAAAGGGATACAATTCTTATATATTATCCTTGTCCAAATTCCAATGTATTCTATATGAAAAATGCATTTCAAGGTACGATTGAGAATTTAGAACATAACTTGTCCAACTCTTTGATATCCATTAGACTTCTAATTGCATTTTCTTGATCACAAGTGATCTTCTTGGACATCTTGACCTCCTTCAATGACTATACTACCAACTCCAAAAGATTTCTTGACTTTTACAACTCCTTTATATTAATCTATTTGTCTAAAGAATTGTTAATATAATAGAAACCTAACAGAACGTTTACTAGGCCAAAAGTGAATCTCAATCTCCGACTAAAAATATTTTCTACTTCACTTCTTTTTACTTCTAATTGCATCTAGTTGACCCTTAGCATTCTCAAATATTTATTGTGAAGTCCGATGCAACTTTTGAGTATTTACACATTAGTTCCCAAACTTTGGATCTTACCATTTTTCACTTTTTTTTTTCTTTCAATTTCACTTTTATTCATCGTGTTTCACCTAATAAATGAAATACACAATAAATTAAGTTGTAATTATTCAAAACAACTGTTAGATGTCTATATTTTTAGGTCTAAATAAGTGTATAAAATATATTTATCAATTATTTTACTTATTATATGATTTCTTGAGTGTGATTCTAAATCCACCCCCTTTTAGGCTATGATGAAAGTGGGCTTGGCCCATCTAGTTTAGCTATTACCTAATAAAATTTAATAGATGCCTAAAACTCGGACCATCTTAAATGGATGAGTTCGCGCTTGAGAAGTGAAACTTAGTTGTTGTGGTTGCCTCTTGAACCGATGAGTTGCTAGTTACTTTGGACCGCGTTAATCTTCATCTGAGATCAATGGTGGTCATTGAGGGTATAAATCTCACATAGATGAACTTTCTTGTACATCTAATATTTTGTAACTGTCTGATCAAGTTTTGAGAAAAATATAAAAGTCGGATTCTACTAAATTCTTGTGGAAAAATTTAGAAGCACTTTGCTTGGTGAACTTCCTACCAAACAACTGTTTCTTTCGAAAAGATTTTTAAGGTTGATTCCTCAAAAGAATTAGATGATAATTTGGATGCGTATAACAAATTGGCTCAAGAATCACAAACACTAAAAAAAAATATCTAAGGAATAAAAACATTTAATACTCCTCAATGCTATTCATTAAGCCTGTAGAGATGTCAAAAATACTATTAAGTATGACAGAGACATTCTTACTCTTGAAATTGTCATCAATTCTCTAAGAATTAGAGATTTAGAATTAAAATTGGCACAAAAAAAAAAACCAAAAGTAGTAATTTAAAGAGTTTGTTTGTAAGGGGTGGGAGTCAGAAAAGTCAAATGGGAGTCAGAAAAGTCAGAGTAATTAGGGAAATAATCATAAGAAAAAGAACAGAGAAATGTCTATATCAAAGTCTAAAGCAAGGAATAATAAATGTTATGGGTGTGACAAAACTTGTCACTTTATCAAAGATTACTATAAAAAATGAAAGATGAAGTTATGAATGAAAGGAATATAGTAGAACTCCTTAAGTCTAACATTGTTGGTGTCTATGTAGTTACAGAACCACAATCTGATTTGAATACTGTAAATTTTGCAGATATCAATGATTAGATCGAATAATGGATCTTGAATTCTGGTTGTATATTCCACATGACTTCTAGAAAACACTGATTAGGAAAGTTTAAGAAAATGAATGGGGGAGATATGGTGATGGATAATAATGTGGCCTACATGGTTGAAGGATTGATAGTATGATATTGAAATTTAAAATTGACATATCCATAATCTTGAAAAGTTGAAATGTTCCAGATTTTAAATTGAAATTTGATTTCAATGGAGGATTTAGATGACATATGATTACAAGATAATATTAAAAATAGTCCCGCTACACAAACAGAAAATCATTGACAGAGTTTTTTAACCAACTGATGTGGCAGTGAAAAAGGAAAAAATAAAAATAAAAAATCAATTGACAATTAAAACTCTCAAACGTCCACCAACACCTAAATCAATTTTCTCCCCCAAATCGAAATTAGCAGAAAGTGAAACCCTCTTCACGTCTTACCATCGCCGGCCACACTTCAAAGGATGGTACTGTCGGCGCTCCGGCAGTAAATTGTCAAAGGTTTGACTGCCTCCCGCTTCACCATTTTCGACCATGCTTGGAACGAAGGGTGCTTGGAACGAAAGTTGTCTCCACTTCGAGAGCACTTCCATCTAAGTTTCACCCCTCAAGCTTGACCATCTCCGGCCGCCAATGAAATCAGACAACAAGTATCTCTCTACCTCACGTCGTTTGGGAGTTGGTTGCTGGGCAAAGGCATGTAGCGAATTCACCACCAATTCTTTAATTCTTCTCATAAGTATTTTTCTGAGTTTGTAACTATGATGGCCTATTCATGCAATTTTCCATGAAAATCGCACCTTTTCACTGAACTCATATTGTATTGGTGTAAGTTTATATAATTACTGCAATTGCATTTCCTTGAGTTAATCGTGTATTGTCTGCCTTTTTTAATAGAATGGGAGGAAAGAATACTGAAATCTGTCATAGCTGTAGGTCTAAGGGCCACTTCTTTGCCGACTACCCACGGAAACGTAGATGCCCAAAGTGCAAGTATGGCTTCGAGAAGTGCTTTGTATTGGAGAAGCAGACGGTGAATAAAGGGCGTTTATTTCTTTGTTGTAGTGAGAAATGTAGGTTTTGGGAATGGGTTGTGAAAGATGAAGTAAGTAGTCAAGCGTCCGGTGATAACACTTCTTCAGTTGACTGTGCGATGAATGAAATCGTTGAAGAAATTTCACGCGCATTCCAATCTCGAGTTCGCCTCACCGATGAATAAGATATATAGATTTCGGTCAACGTGACAATAAGCGAGGCAAATGGTAGTGTGGAAGCGAAAAAGGCAAGGGTCGATCTGATTGTTTGATAAACCGTAGCTCCTGAGTCGTGACATAACTTTTGGCAACATAACATTAATATGCACGACTCTCTGTAAAGTAGTTGAATGATGGGTTTGTGTACCAACAACAAATCCCGGCAAGGGCATTTTCAGTATTGCAGATTGTATAGGAAATCCATTGTAGATGTTATTTGTATTGATGTTGGATTGGAGTTAAACCGAATCTATAATCTGCATATGACATCAATATAAAGGTCTTTACGAGTTGGTTTACATTTTACTACTCTTAAATTATGGAGATTATATTTATTCATTTCATTTCATTACTGGCATACAATTTTACTTAGTGGCATTTGGAGAAATAAAATCTGATTGTGAAATTTCTGAATGCAAGTATGAATTTGATGGCTGTAACTTTTATTGACATTTGGGGAAATTTGATGGTTGTAACTCTTAGTGATTTACATGCTACACTGTCTAATGCATCAGCTGGTAGACTCAGTGACAACATCGAAATTTTCTCCCAAAATGATTCTAAGGTATCATTTTTTTATGTAGACACTACAACATAATTGAAACCAATTCATCAGAATTCACCAAGAGGATACTAAGTCTCTTGAACTCATCATCATCAACATAAAACCACTTCACTAGGACAAAGTCAGAGTTGCAACAGATATTATTTTATACAAACACTACCAATTGTTTCTTCATTAAAAAAGAGTCAGGAAGCCATAAGAAACCGAAATAATATTTATACATCATTGAGCATTGTCTGAGATTACACCAGTGAGCAAAATTGCAAGTTCAAAAATCTAGAACATCAACTACATTTCTCACAAAATGAACACAAGGCTATACAAGTCATTTAAATGTTGCATCAGACTTTATTACCACATGTGCATCACTGCCTGCCTTGACTTTGCACATTAAAAAAAAGCTTCCTGGAATGAAGCGGTTCAACACCTATACCAACATCAGTAGAAATCTAAGTTAAAAAGAAGTGGCTACACATAGATATAACTATACAATCCATATATTTTCCTACAGTATACACCAATCTTAAAGTTTCTCGTGATTTAAGCTAATTTCAATTCTAAAAGGCTCACTTGATTTGGAATGACAATGGTCCGAGTTGAAGCCAACACCTACATCAGTTCTCCGAGCCTCCTTGGTCTGGTAAATGTGGCTTGTAGTATAAAGTAGGTTGACCTAAAATATAATATGACAATTAGTACTTGCATACATGAAAGAAATGGAAAGCCTTTAAGCTAAAATGTCAACATAAGTTTCTACCTTGCGAAGTGTACACAACATTTGCTGATGACGGAGGGAGCAAATTGGAATAAGGTAAGAAACCTGAATAGGAGAATGGTACGGAGAATTGTAGATACGAGATCGGTGTCTGCGTGGAAAATTGTTTTTGCTGAGATCCCCAAACGTCTACAATTCTGTCTTGCATATCAGTACGCTAAGCGATTGGTTTCTTTCCCTTTACTTTCTGCGAACTCGACTCTAGTACACTTTTTCTCCTAAGTTTTTTCGGCGCCCCCTTTTTGCACAAAGATTTTGGATCCCCTATGTTCACGCTGGTGTTATTTTGCGAACTAGCACACTTTTCGGCTACTTGAAGTGTTGGCTGCGACATGACATTACTTCCACTACAGGACCTTTTTAGCATCGTGAGTTCTTTACATTGAAGTTTTATCTAGTCCTGGATTACGTGTGATCGCCCTTCATCATCTACAGCGAGGTCTGCCACCTCCGCAAAATCGCAACACATTTAATTGTATCTTACTTGCTCAGGAGAAGGAACCAAACCATCGTAGTTCACAACGACCTTGGTGTGTGCTCTACGAACATCTGTTCTCCATCTACGAAGTATGTACCTCTTTGACAGTGATGTGACGTCACAACGAATCAATACTACGATTGCACGTCGACAAAGTATTCCCCGAAACTCAAACAAGTGACAACTGCGAACAATGTTTCTCTCTCTCAAATAGACGAATAATGTCCTTTTCTTCCGTCACCCCCCATACATAACATATTCCCGAACCTCGTATGTCGTCACCAAGTTTGCTTCCAGAGTAGACATGATATCGTAGAAGATCTTGCTTGTGAACTCAGTTTGAGCTTTCCTGAATTTTGAAATTGTATAAACTGACTGAAACTGCTGCTCCATTTCGTACTGCGTTGCACACAGTACCATATGAGAAAATGACTTGAAATCTGTTTGGAACTCCTTCTCAATCTTGCTTCGCAATGCTCGTTCGTATTGTTCGACGAACCGCTTTAAAGATGTCTTTGAATGTACATACCCATCAAAAAATGCATTCATACTCTCACTTTTTTGTGTTGTAGACATCCCTACCCAGAAAGTCGTCTTAAAAAAACACGGAACCCAACGTCCTCTGTTCTCATACAGTCCGGATAACCAATCGTTATCCTGCAAGCCATACTTATCAATCATCGCAGCCTAACCGGCCTCAAACTCTTGAACAAATTGTGATTCATAAACTAATTCGTGTATAGTATGAAATATCGAAGACTTTTCGTTGTGGTACCCAAACTTTTCAGGCAACTTCTTCAAAATGTGCCACAAACACCATCTATGCCTTGTGTTTGCAAAAACGATCTGAATTACATTTTCCATAGCCTTGTCTTGATCGGTAATAATTCATCGTGGTGCGTGACCCTGCATACACGGAAGCCATGTTTTGAACAACCACACGAATGTATTTGTGTCTTCGTTCGATAACAAACCACAGCCTAACAATGTTGATTAATCATGATGGTTGATGCTAACGAAAGGAGCGAAAGGCATGTCATAGTTGTTTGTTAGGGAAGTGGTATTGAACGTAACAACATCGTCAAACTCTTTAATCATGATTCATCATCCAAATCTATGCTAAAGTAAAATCCTTCGCATTGTGCTTCCATTGTTGAGAAATATGATTGTATAGCTGCGCATCGCCTTCGACAAGTCTTAATCGTCTCACTTGTTCAATATAATTTCGACAGTCCTTCTCAATGCAACTCATGTTCTCATAACTACCTGCTTCTACAACGGCAGAATTGAAACTTTTGTGCAACGAAATTCTTGCCAAATCATTGACTTCGAGCTTATGTTTCACATGCGAACTTAATTCTCGATTGCAACGATATAATCTAGACTTCGATAGACTAGTTTCATGATTGTGCTCGAGACTGACTTTGTTAATTCTCCATGCTCCATAAGTATCTGACGATGCGGAGATTTTAGCTTTACAACCCATTTGAATTGTTGGTTGCAGCTTCAAAAACCGCTAGTATTACCGAATCTTTGGCCTTCACGGCTACACGTCCAGGTCATATATCTCAACTCTCTGTCATCCCCTTTTTTCGAATTCCTTTTCTTTACTGGAAATTCGACGGCATAAGAATATTTTTTGTAGAAGTCAAACATCTCTTGTAAATCCTTAAATTGCATTTCCACCTTAGGCTCAATCAAGCCATCTCCAATTGAGATATCATCTTCCACTATGTCAACAGATTTCGTAACAACCTCATCATCCGATTTCACTACAACGTTGTCATCATCATCGATTTTCACTTAGTCAAAAAAACAAGTACACGATGATAAATCACCATGTTCAAATTATTTCTTCTCGACTTCCTCGTCCTGGTTATCGTTCCAGTAGAATAGACATTGGAGAACCACAGTTTCCAGCACTGATAACAGACCCATTTTCATAACAAAAATGTAAACATAAAGATTATTCACCACTAATCAAATCGAAAAAAGTCACTAAAAACCACCACATAGAACAAATCGAAGCTCATAAAAAAATTGAAATATGAATTTCATTGTAATCGTTCAGAAAGAATGGAAAATCATACCTTTTGATGGGCTGTATCTAAAACTCATAAAAAAATAATGTAGATGGAATGCTGAAATAATGTTTCCAGCAACGTGTTCGACAATCGTCTTGGTCGGAGTGCCACCAGCAAGCTTTATCAGTACGTCTCAAAGTTTCAAAGTTTCCATTTTGAGAAGTTCGTTTTCGGGATTTCAAGGTTTATTTCAATTTCAAGAAGTTCGTTTTCGGGATTTCAAGGTTTCATTAAATATGGAAAGTTCGTTTTTGGGATTTCAAGGTTTCTATTTAGGGAAACCTTTGTTTGGAAAACTTTTGTTTGGAATGAAGACTTTTTCTATTTAGGTTTCAGACAACTCACGTGTTCATTTAGTGTTCCCTTCAAAAATTTTGCCACATCAGATTTTTTGAAACCCTGTCACTACCAATGGTCCTGACCCTGTCCGAGAATCATTTTTCTATTAAAAATAGCATGTTAAAAGTGATAAAGAGATTACTTGTAATTTTCAAAGGTACCAAAATAAATGAAATTCTGTCAGTAAAGTTGATGAAGTACTTAATCACATTGTTGAGGCATCTAATGCTGAAATTGATGACATTTTAAATTGGCACAATAGGCTGACACATGTGAATGAAAAGGGCCTTCAAATTTTCCATAAAAGGGCACTGTTTGGAAAAGATTTCATTTTGTGAATTCTGCACTTTAGGCAAACAACACGGTCTGCACTCTAATACTGGAAAACATAAGTTCATTTCTATTTTAGAGTACATTTATTCTAACCTTTGATGTCTTTCATCTACTATCAATCAAGGGGAAATAAATAATTTCCCTCCTTGATTGATAATTTTTCAACGAAAGTAAAAAAAAATTCGATTGAAACAAATAGATGCTTATGTACAAGAACCCCATGAGTCACAATGACTCAATATGACTCAACAGTGAGTCAAGAAATCAGAAGAACTCGAAGTGATTCAACTCAACTCACAATCAATCAGGACGAATTCAAAAATAACACACTAACTCAGTGGTGAGTCAAGAGTCAAATCACCCAAAAACTCAGTAAAAATTGAATCTTCCAGATCTAAAAGGCGAGTCAAAGATTTTTTCTATAAAAAAAAACGTTCAAGAACTAAAAATCTAACACATCTTTCAGATTTTAACAGAAAGACACTAAATCGTTGAAGAGATCCAATATAAATTAGGTCGCAAGAAAAAATAATCAAAAACTTTTAAAATTAGTTTTTCAAAGAACGTTTTAGATTTTCCAGAAACAAATTTTGCAGATCTGCAAAAAATCGCAAACTAGGGTTTCAAGAATTCAAACCCTAAAGCCTAAAACAACAAAAAAAATCATACTCTGATACCATTTGTTGGTCTCAAAATCATTTTTATTCAGAATTAAAAAAATAATTTTGTAGACAATATAACTTTTGCAGAAAACAAAGAACAAAAAGTAATTTTTCGCCACTAAGGATGTCCAGCATTTGGCCTAATCACCCGTTGAATATCTACAAGTAGATTACGCTCAATTCCACTAAAAAAATACCAAGAAATATTACAAATGTCCGAAGAAATAAGAGATTTCTTCAAGTTTTCTCTCGCCTCTCTTTTCAACACAAAGCTCTAGCAATCTATACAATTTCTCTCACGGATTGTTTTCTTGAAAGAACCATAATCAAACCCCTCACGATTTATAGAGAAAATCCTCACAGATTACAGAGAGAACCAGACGAAAAAATCTTAAGAACCATACTCAGTGAAAACACACAAAGTGACAAACAAAAGATGCCTTTTATACTTAGGTAAAAAATCACAAATCAAACGGTCATAATTGCATCAGATGAAGGGTCGAGATCAAAGCATTCCAACAGCCAAAGTCATGTTTACAAAAACATGATTTTACATAAGTGGACCGAAACTCGGAAGCCATAATTAATCGGCCTAAGCAAAGAATGACCCAATCACAAAATCAAGACCAAATGAATAGTAAGGCATTAGGCCCAAACCAACATTTTTCAAGATGGAGAATGTTGACCTAAAAAAGTGTACCTATGAGCTGTCAACAGATTTCAAGGCCTCTCACATTCGGTTCAGCCTTTCTTTCTGCACACTAAGACAAACCGTCAATTGCACGTGGCCTTCTCCAAAGGGGGGAGAGCCGGCCGCGCGCACTCCGACGATCAAGTCAGTTGGAGTGGTAATATATATGAGTGTGGGAAAGCTGTAACGTGAGCCTCCAAAATATATAAGGGGTCGGCATTGGGAAGATAAATAGAACAGTAAAATATAAAGAGAATTGCTAAGTAGTATTGAGAGTCCAATTTAGCATTACATTCAAATGACACAATGTGTGAGCTTTTATAGTAAAAGAGGGTAAGTAAGAACCATTGGATGAAGAGACACGTGGCCTCATCTTAGAAGTTGGGCCTCTTGTCATAGGCATCAATCCATTTAATGTTATGATCATTTGCATCCCTAGGTCTGACATTTAAGTCTAGGATTGACTTGTATGATTGATTGAAGTCGTCATTGCAGTGTGTTGTCACATCACCCACTTGTCATGAGATCTTATATGAAGATCTTCCTTGAGATGCCTCTACCAATCTCGCTTCGTCCATGAGGGGTCGGCTCTCCATGAGAGTTCGGTTAATAGGAGTTCGTCCAATTGGGGCTCGGCCCATAAACGCTCGCCCAGAGGGGTCGGCCAAAACTCAATTATCGTGGGTTCGGAATGACATGGGTTCAACAATTGGTGCAGGCTTCTGCCACGTGCCGCACGGTCAGAGCTCTCATTTATGGGGGACATAACATTAGTCCCTGAAATTCATGTATGATTATTTATATAGTGCGTGGACTTGAAGTAGGGAAGGAAAATGGGGTCATAACAATAGTCCCCCGAAGTCCATGTATGATTATTTATATAGTGCATGGACTTGAAGTATAGGTCACTGTGATAAACCTGATGCATAGGCGAGACTCCAAATATAAGCGGCAAAGGCGATGCTATGAATGTGAGCAGTAGAGGCGATGTCTGAATGTAAGCAGCTGTGATAAGCTAATGCTGAGGCGATGCTCTGAATATAAACAACTGTGATAAGCTAATGCAGAGGCGATGCTCTGAATATAAGTGATACAGGTGATTCTTTGGATGTGAGTAGCTATGATAAACTGATGCAGAGGCGATACCTTGAATGTAAGCAGCTGTGACGATGTCTGAATGTAAGCAGTTGTGATAAGCTGATGCAGAGGCTATGCTCTGAATATAAGCAACAGATGTGATGCTCTGGATGTGAGCAGATATGATAAGCTGATGCAGAGGCGATGCTCTGAATGTAAACAGCTGTGATAAGTTGATGCAGAGGCGATGTCCTGAATGTAAGCAACTGTGATAAACTGATGCAATGATGATGCTCTAAATGTGAGTAGCAGAGGCGATGCTTTGGAGGCGAGCCTATATAATGAAGAGGCGAGGCTGTTGTGAAGTTAGTCTATATAACTGAAGAAGCGAGCTTATATAATAGAGAGGCGAGGCCATTGTGAGATGAGCCTATATAATAGAGAGGCAAGGCCATTGTGAGGTGAGCCTTAATAACTGAAGAGGCGATGTCGTTGAGAGGCGAGCCTATATAATAGAGATGCGATGATGTATAACTGAAGAGACGATACCCTATATAACTTATGAGCTTGTCATAATTAACAAAAAAGAATGTGTGGGTTTGCCATATATAATTTACTATATGAGATTGACCTTGTAGAAGGAAGAGTCTATTCGGAGAAGTGGCGACCTGTTACATGGCTTAAATGGCCTTGGCCGAGGCCCTATAGAAGGAAGAGCCTATTCAGAGTAGTGGCGGCCTTTTATATGGCTTAAATAGTCTTGGCCGAGGCCCTGTAGAAGGAAGAGCCTATTCGTAGAAGAGGCGGCCGTTTATATGGTTTAAATAGCCTTGGTCGAGACCCTTGTAGAAGGAAGAGCCGATTCCTAGAAGAGGCAGCTGTTTATATGACTTAAATAGTCTTGGCCGAAGCCCTTGTAGAAGGAAGAGCCAATTCGTAGAAGAGGCAACCGCTTATATGGCTTAAATAGCCTTGGCCGAGGCCCTTGTAGAAGCAAGAGCCTATTCGGAGAAGTGGCGGCCTTTTACATGGCTTAAATAGCTTTGATTGAGGCCCTTGTAGAAGGAAGAGCCGATTCGTAGAAGAGGCAGCCATTTATATGGCTTAAATAGCCTTGGTCGAGGCCCTTGTAGAAGCAAGAGCTTATTCGGAGAAGTGGCAGCCTTTTATATGGCTTAAATAGCCTTAATTGAGGCCCTTGTAGAAGGAAAAGCTGATTCGTAGAAGAGGCAGCCTTTTATATGGCTTAAATAGTCTTGACCGAGGCCCTTGTATAAGAAAGAGTCGATTCTTTAAGAGTTATTATTCATAGCCTCTTCTTCGGAGGCATCCCATTTTCAGGAGTTCTTTTGCTTATAGCCTTCCTTTTTGTAGACCTCCCCCTTTTAAGGAGTCATGCATATTCCATTACATTTGGAAGAGGAATTGTTGTATAAGAGTAACTTTTTCTGGAGGGCCTATTATTTAGAGTCCTCTCTTGATCTCCTTGGGCGTCTATCTTTATCACTAGCACTTATTGTGGGTAGATGTACCCAAGATGTTGAGTTGAACCTCAAATTTCCATCTTTGGGGCTTCCCTCTATTTTTTCAAAAGAAAAACTTCGTTGTCTTCATAGCATGGGGCTTCATTAAAGGCCGCTTCTTCATAATAATGGGAGCCACGGTGGGTCGGCCAGAAGCATAATTAGGCCAAACAAATCCTCTTGGAGCTTCCTCTTGTTCTTTTTCAAGAACATGTCCTTTTTCAAGGCTTCCATCACTAGGATGTTCGTGGTTGTAATGTGTGGTTTCCCACAGGCGGCGCCAATTTGTTGACCTCAAAAAGTGTACCTATGAGCTGTCAACAGATTTCAGGGCCTCTCATATTCAGTTCAGCTTTTCTTCCTGCACACTAAGACAAACCGCCAGTTGCACGTGGCCTTCTCCAAAGAGGGGGGAGCCAGCCGCGCGCACTCCGACGTTCAAGTCAGTTGGAGTAGTAATATATATGAGTGTGAGAATGCTGCAACGTGAGCCTCCGAAATATATAAGAGGGTCGACTTTGGGGAGATAAATAGAACAGTAAAATATAGAGAGAATTGCTAAGTAGTATTGAAAGTCCAATTTAACATTACCTTCAAATGACACAATGTGTGAGTTTTTATAGTAAAAGAGGGTGAGTAAGAACCATTGGATGAAGAGACGCGTGGCCTCATCCTAGCGGCTGGGGCTCTTGTCATAGGCATCAGTCCATTTAATGTTATGACCATTTGCAGCCATAGGTCTGACATTTAAGTTTAAGATTGACTTGTATGATTGATTGAAGCCGTCATTGGAATGTGTTGTCACATCACCCACTTGCCATGAGACCTTGTATGAAGATCTTCCCTAAGATGCCTCTACCAACCTCGCCTTGTCCACGAGGGGTCGGCTCTCCATGAGAGTTCGGTTAATAGAGGTTCATCCAATTGGGGCTCGGCCAAAAGGGTCGGCCAAAACTAAACTATCGTGAGTTCGGAATGACGCGACAATTGGTGCAGGCTTCTGCCACGTGCCGCACAATCAGAGCTCCCATTTATGAGGGGCATAACAGAGAAGATATAAAACGGTTGCATCTGTGTCACCACTGCTTTCACTCAGACTGTGTTGATAAGTGGCTCACGACTTAGTCGAGTTTCCCAATTCGTCGTGCTTCTATTCAAGTTGACTAATCTGTTTGTGCTTCTATAATGGACTTTTAAAATTTGATTTTGATCTAATGAGACCAATTCCTTAATTTTGATAGTTAACACACACACACACGGAAGAAAAAAGAAATAAATAAATAAAAGACTTCACTTCGGATGAGATAAATGGTCATATGAGTTGAATAAGAGTAATGCTACACGTGGAAAGTTCCACAGAATTCATATAGAGGGACACTTGGCTCAATTTTGTTGGTAAAAAAATCCTACAAATGAATTTTATGAAGAGTTCTCCTGTACTTGGGGAAATTTTCCGTTGAATAATACCACGACACTTAGTTGAGGATTCCCTTGTACATTGTACGTGCACTAACTGAAAATTAGAGTTGCATTGATCTCTCAAATAGACATTTACATCAATTTTTATAAGATGCTCACAAAACGAATGTTCATTTAGTAAATAAAGTTGTCCAATATTGTCGATTCGAACAATAGTATCAAATGACAAATATTACGACAACATGGACAATAGTATCTGCAGTTTACAATCAACTGTCAATCTCATAATTCTGTCATTTTATTCTAAAGATTTTGAAATAAACAACTATGTTTTTTAATATTCTTACTTTTATACTTTTATAAGAGCATTTTCAATTATCTTGTAGTTTTTTTTCTTGATAAAAGTTTTAAAAACTTAAAAAAGCGGCGGCTGCAGGGGGGGAATTGAGGGCAGAAATTGAGAGTCAAACACTGCAGCTGGAATTGGATTTATACGAACACATTGAAAACAAAGGCAGCCGCCTTGGTGAATACATGTTTATATATATCAACCATGTCATTTATATATTATATTTGACATTAAATTTGACATTAAATCACGTGCCAATATATGATAGGACTGTTTTTTAATTCAATACACTTTCTCGTCAATGCATTTTTGAATTTGCACACAATCTCATCCAAATTATTATTTATAGAATGTACAAAAAAACTTTATTCATATAATATATACACACAGCGTACGGATACAGAAGACAGAGGTAGAAAACTTGGTGGCTGAACTGATTTTTGATGATATCTTTCCACTTTTATTTATTTAATTTCAACATTATACTTGGTTAATTATTTTCATGTATTAGATGAAGATGAAATCATTTATTATTTATTTTTAATTCAAGACACATATTTTAGTTAGATTTTTGCAATTCTTAATTAATCTTGCATGCTTAATTTTATTATTTGATTATTTTATCACCAATTGAATATATGGTTGCTTCTTGTAGTGCTGGAAGGCTCACAATAAGTCTAGAACACTACTTGATTAACATGTGTATAATAAAATTTAGGAATAATATTTATCACATGTGCAATCTTTGAAATAATTGTGAAATTGAATGCATTCTATTCATTTTGAATTCAGATTAGGAATAAATTCGGGTCTTGATTAGAATAAATTTAATTGTTGATAATAATAGTTGGATTCGTAATCCAATACACTACCCCCATATATAAACAAAACCTGAAATTTACAGGTTTTAGTAAATTAAGTTACAATAATTTTAAAAAAATCACAAATCACTTTTGTTTGTTTAGTTTGAATCTAATTAAAGACTAGTATACTCTATTAATTTTATTTTTCATAGGACGATGCACGTTACTCATCACGTATTACTTGTCAATGATCTTGTACACTTGTGGGTTTCGCACGAACAATGGTAGGTTTTAAAATGCTTTTGTTTTTAAGAAGGTATAGTTAGTTGGATAGTCGACGTTTTTATTCTGTTAGGATCTTACTATTTATTGATGGTTCTCCTAATGACTATTTGAGATGTTTGCATGACAATAAGAAATTTCGTAAAATCTTCTATTTAAAAAGTATTTTCGTTTTGATAATTTTACTAGCTCTTTGTTTACTAAGGTTGCCTAAACTTAAATGAATTTGTTACTTTCTAATTTACAACCAAAAAATTTCTTACAAGGAAAAAAATAGAAAATTTGCTTCATGTTCTCCCTCTTGCGATATGAAATTTACGATACTTGAGTATGGTAATACTTATAGACTAGTATAGCAAACAATACACCAATGTGGGGAAAGATTTAACATTTATTTGGATAATTTATTTGAAAATTATTTTTACTCAAACTTATTTTCAATTGTGCATTTTTTCAATAAAATAATTTTTCATTTGGTTCTATAATTTTTCAATACTTTTTAATCATGCATTCTTAAAAAAATCATTTTTACTTTGAATTGTATCTCCCATACAAACACTTTAATCTATTTCATATCAAGTTTTATTAAACACTTTCGTGAAATTGATTTAAAAATTGATATTTTACTTAAGAATGTGTAGTTAAAAAATTGAGAAAAGTTACAAAAAAAAAAATGTGAAAATGTGAAAAACGATTTATTCTTATTTTTTGAAAATGAGTGAGAAAAAGGTGATTTTAAGAAAACCAATATTTCTATTGTTTATGAATATGAATTTATTGATTAAAATCGGTTAAAACATGAAATGAAGTTTGAAAACTAAACAGAAAATTTTAAAAGCAAGTTAAGATAATTTCGAAATTCTGGCTTGGTCCTGCTTTACATTGAAATATTTCGCTTTTCCCAATTTCAAAAACTGAAACAAAAAATATAATATAGGAATCGCCCACCGTGGGGCTCGAACCCACGACCACAAGGTTAAGAGCCTTGCGCTCTACCAACTGAGCTAGACGGGCTTTCGGTTGGTTTAGCAACTATATTATCTAAGTATGTTTGAGAAACAGTGGAAAATGGAAACTATTATTCTCTCACTATAAATAATTTTTTATAATCCAGATTTATCCCTGAAGATGAAAATTTTTTCCTCTCTCGTGTTTCCTTGTCAGACTTTTAGAAAAAAAAAAAAAATGAATGAATGTAAAAAACCGAATTTCAGAATTTCAAATGAAGAAAAATATATACCCACATTTTTGTGTAACTTCAACAAGTTTGAGGTAGCTTACAGTGAAATTATTTTTAGCCCTCATGTGATAGGAATTAAAATCAGATTTTCAGTAAATTTTGATAAAAGTTAATAAAATGCGTTATTAAAAAGTTATGGAAAACTAGGATCCATGTAAACTAGTATTTCACTTCAGTTAATCAATACATAATAACAAACCAAAAACTATATCGATATTCACTTGCTGGCCCAGCTAAATTCTGTACATTCAAGTACAATTGCCAAGAAAATCCACCTTAATATTCAGTGAAATGGATAGCACCAACTTTCCACACAATGTATGTTGTTGCAAACATTACTGTGCTGATTAATACAAATGATGAGATGACAAGAAACACGTCCACACCGCCGGGAAATTCAAACGTCCAGCCCCGGCTTCGGTAGTCCTCTTTTGCTGTCGTCCAGCATATTCGAAGGTGCTTCAGGGAGACTGGGGCGTCTTTTCCCTTTGTCACTTTCTCGTAAGGCCTCTAACAATTTGCTCCCAAGCTCTGGTTTAGATGGCTTCGACTCTGTGTAGCGACTAAGAACCCTGGCCGCCCTAAGTCTCTCTCGCTGTTAATGAGGCTTGTTTCTGGGTCGAGCTTGACTTGACTGCAGATGCTCCCGTGTTCAGATTTGTGGAATCGATTGACCCATTGGAAACCTTAGAATCTCGAGGTGCCAACTCAACATCAATGCTAGCTTGAACTTCGTCATCTAATCGTGAAGATTTTTCATCATCTGAGGACCCCTCATCAGAATATGATCCTTCAAACGTTTTAGAGGAAATACATGAAAATAACCTAAATTTAGATCCATATTTCCAAAGTGACTTAAAAATGGAGCAATATTTTCAAAATGACCTTTGACCATTTTAACTACCAAAAATACCCTCTCACATAAAAATTGCAACAAAAGTCATTATAATGTATAAAATATTTCAATTAGGTCCCCAAGAAAATATAAATCCAGAATCTTTAATAAATTTAAACTCGGATATTATACAAAATTTTATTGATCTAAGAATTGCAACAAAAAGAGAATTAAATTATTTAAAAAGTTTCTTTTTAGATTATTTAGATCCAAAATTAAGATATAAAAATACTTATATAGATAGCCAAGCAATTAGATTTGAAAATAATATACATAAAGAAATTATCAATCTAGAAAGAAGAATTGAAAAATTAAATACAATCATTAAAGAAAAAGTCATAACAAGAGATAGTGAATTCTATAAATTTTATTGCGATTTATTAAATATTTACGAAAATATTAAATTTTTAGATTTTGAAGACGGTCTTAGTACCCCCCATTTTAATTGGTATCAGAGCCATAGATCATAACATGATAATAGAAGATTTAGGAAATAGATATAAAATTATAAAAGATAGATTTGCGATAATAATAAGAAAACCTATAATAGAGAAAGAAATCTTAAAAATCATATTTATAAAATTAAAAGATCTACCTTTAGATATTAGAAAGGAGATAATAGAAAAAACAGAAATTAGTATAATAAGAGACCTTATGATATGTGAAACTATTATAGAAATTATAGATCAAGAAGAAATGACTGCTATAATAGAAAATAATATAAGTAATTATGAGAATTAAAATTAAAAAGATAGATAACTATTATAAATTAGAAGAAGAAAAAGGATATAAAATATTTTATGAACCTATTCCTAATAAATCAAAAATATTAACATTAGATATAATTAAAAAATTACCTAGAGAAATAAAAGAACAAAAACTACATAAATTAAGTATAGGATCTATAAAAGATAGATATATATATGAAATGATTAATAAAGAATTTGAAAGTATTTTATATTACAGAGAAATATATGAATCATCATAAGTTATAAATGAGTAATGATAAAGTAGCTAGAAAGCTTAATAATATTGTTAGAAACCTAAATAAAATACAATAAAAAACCTCAAATATACTAGGAACACTAGGAAAAATAAATAAATCACAAGAAAAAATGTTAGGGAAACTAAAAATCGAAAAATTATAATTAAAAGCAAAATATTTTGAAACCATAAGAGATAATCAATTACCTGATAACGAAATAGCAATAGAAAGTCTTAATAAAATCATTAATGAAAATAAAGACAAAAAGTGCAGATTATCATATTTATTAGAAGTAAAAAGTGGAAAAATATAATGGCTTTTTCAGAATCATTTGATGAACTAAAGAAATTAGTAAAAGATTTAATAAATGAAACTAAAGAATTAAAAGATGAAATAGGAATGTTAAAAATAGAAATTAGAGAAATGAAACTATGAAACCAACAGACAAAAAAGTAGATAAAGATAGAATAAAAGGAGAAATGACAAGAATAGGAAAAAAAACATGTAGAAACAGAAGGATATTATGAACCTGGAAGTATGGATGATAGATTTAGAAAAGAAATATTACCAATAATCCTAGAACAAGAAAAAGAATTTGAAAAATATACAGAAGAAAGAGGAAAAAATAAAAAAGATGATGAATGAAGAAATAGATAATCTAATAGAAAACTTTGACCAATTAAGTATAGAAGAATTAGAAAATTATGAAATATTAATGAATACTGGTGGAGGACCAACACCAGCACCAGGAAGTACAAGTAATAATCCAAAATTAGAATTTCCTGAATTAGAAGTAGGATATGCACCAATGCCACATAAACCTTATAGGCAGTACTATGATAGAATTATACCACAACATAGAATAGAAAAATATAAAGATCAATTTACCCCAAACTCAGACTACAATAAACCAATAAATCATGGAGGAGCAAAACTAGATTTAGATTGTAAAATAGATATTAAAAAAGCCTTGTTACAGTGGGCAGATGCAATGATATTATTCTTTTTATATAACCAAGACGATACATGGGAATCTACGGATAGAAAAATTGACTATTTAATAGCATCGTTTGAAGGAGATGTAAAAAATTGGTGGGAAGGAGTAACTGAAAATACTAAATTATTAATGAGAAGAAATATACAAACAGAAATGCAAAAAACCTCACAAGAAGGAATAAAAAAGTTAGTAGAATACATATCAGATGAATTCCTAGGAGAAAATTGGATAAACAATTCAGAAGAAGAAGCCAGAAGAGAAAAATTAAAAGCAAGATTAGGATTAATAAACATTATGATATGTGATATGTGCAAAATAAAAGAATATACATGTCAATTTAAAAATTTCTATTATACTCAATTTTATAGTAATGAAAATCAAGGACCATACTTAGAAATGTATTTTGCTAAATTACCAGGAACATGGAATATATATTTTAAAATAGAATATGAAAGATATATAAAGGATAATCCTGTACCAGATACATTAGGAAGTAGAATAAAATTCCTAATTGAAAGATTAACAGAAATATGTAAAAATAGACAACTAATGAAAAAATCTGGAAAATTAACAAGAATTTGTTGCGAAGAAATAGAGAGACCCATTAATTGGGGATGTGGACCGGAAAGAAAATATAAAAGAAAATTCAAACCAAAAAAGTATAAAAAATATAGACAATTCAAAAAGAAATATCAAAAACCAAATAGGAGATATTATAAAAGAAAATATCAACCAAAAAGAAAAGAGTTTAAAAAAGATAAAAAACAATGCAAATGTTGGAATTGTGGAGAAATAGGACATATAAGCCCTGATTGTACTAAAAAGAAAGTTAGAATTTTACAACAAGAATATGAAGAAATAGAAAGTGATTTAGAAGAAATAATAGATATTAATAATTATGAAGGAGAAGAGGTTTACATATCAGAATCAGAATGAGTAACGAAATTGAAGAAGCTGAAACCATAGAAGAAAAACAAGAAATAGAAAATTCTGAAGGATATGGATTAAAAGTAACATTTGATAATAATACATTTAGAAAAATAGAAAAATTATCATTAGATTTAAAATTAGGAGAATGAAAAATATTCGATAAGATATTTAGAAGAGAAAGAGTAGCTATAAGTGAATATCATAAGATAGAAAAATCAATAGATATAAGAACAGTTTCAGGAAGTCATAAATTAGCATTACTAACAAAATCCACAGTTGACCAATTAATGGCAAAAGTAAAAGGAAGACAAAAAGAAAAAATACAATACGTTTATCTAGCAGGAATACAATTAATGTTCAAATCCCTATTTAGAGAAGGAATAGATTCACCAATAACAGTAAGTTTACATGATGGAAGAATACTAAATACTAATGACAGTCATTTAGGAACTTTAGAAGGAAATTTAGCATATAAAAAATTAATATTTACATGTTACATGTTATCCAAATATTGTGTATCAATAAAAGATAAAGATTTTAATGAAGTATTGGGATTACATTTTAAAATACATAGAAAAGATATTATGGAAGAAGGAAATCATATCATGACCATAGAATATAGAGCATTATATACATTTACTAACTCAAACTATGCAAACATTTATTCTAAAAAACCCTATATAGAAATTCACAAAGAATGTAAAGACATATTGAATATTGTAGAACCAAACAAACAACTAAACCTACTACCAGAAATATATGAATTAGAAATATCTAAAACAAAGCCAGATGTAACAGAAAAAATAGAAAATAATTCTTTAATAGAATTTAGAGATGGAAAATTAAAAAGAAGTAATAGTACATCTATAATACCAAGAAAGAACATAAATCGAGAAATAATGGTAAAAAGGAATATAGGAAGTATGCAAATATATGGAGAATATTATAATGGAATAGAATATATAAAAGGAAAAAATATCATAATTGATACAGGAGCAGCAAACTGTCATATATCAGGAAATAGAGATAAATGATTAATAAAAAGAAGGGTAGAGCCTTATAAATATATCAATTTTGATGGAAAAACACATACTAGTGAATTAGAAGTAAAAATACCAATAGTTTTAGATTGAGAAGAAATGATAATACCATGTTATGTAGATAATAGTATGGGAGATCATTACCATATATTATTATGAATGAGTTTTTTACAAGTATTAAATCATTATAATATTAATAAAGAAGGAATCTATATAACACATAATAATAAGACATTGTTTTGTCCAAAAGAATGAATAATGTAATAACATTTCCATTAGCAGTGTATATACAAATTACCATTGTAGAAACTAATATAACAACATGTGCTTTGATAGATACAGGAAGTGATATAACTATTATCAAGACATTTTTGTTAAAAAACTGGAACAATGATAATACTATAAAAATAACAGGTGTCACAGGAATATCGACACCTATTACTAAAAATAAAGAAAAGGTAGAAATCCTATTAGGAAGTAAACAAATAACTATAAACAAAGCATATGCATATGATGTATTAGAATGTGATATATTATTAGGAAATGATTTTGTTCAACAATTCCAATATTACCAACAAAATAAACTATATGATTATGTTAAAAAACACCATGTGGACATCTACTAAAAATTTCAAGAGAATTTAAAACCATACAGAGTTCAGCCAGCCCAGCGTGGTGAAAGGACAATAAAAATACCAATAAAAATAACTATTAAAATACAAAAAATACAAACAACAGAAAAATCAGAATTAATAGAAGAAATAATAAAAAAGATAGGAAATGTCAATAATGAAAATCCATTAGCTTATTGGAAACCTGAACATCCAAGGGCAAAAATAGAATTAACTGAAAATGTAATAATAAGACTAAAACCAATGATGTACACTATACAAGATACTCAAGAATTTAGAAAACAAATTGAAGAGTTAAAAAATATGAAATTAATCAGAGCTAGCAATGGACCACATAGTAGTCCAGCCTTTATAGTAATGAAACACTCTGAACAAGTACGAGGAAAACCAAGAATGGTAATAAATTATAAAGAATTAAATAAATATACAAAATTTGATGGATATTTCTTACCAAATAAAGATATTTTAATAAACCTTGCAAAAGGAAAAGAATATTATTCAAAATTTGATTGTAAGTCAGGATTTTGGCAAATCAAAATGGAAGAAGAATCAATACCATATACGGCATTTAGTACGCCTCAAGGTAAATACGAATGGATAGTTATGCCATTTGGATTAAAAAATGCACCTCAAATATTTCAAAGAAGAATGGATAATATTTTTAGAAAATATAATGATTTCTTATTAGTATACGTTGATGATATACGAATATGTTCAGAAAATAAAAATGATCATAAAAATCATATTATAAAATTCCTAAAAGAATGTCAAAAGGAAGGAATAGTTTTATCTGAAAAGAAAGCTATTATAGAAAAACCTGAGATAGAATTTCTTGGATTAATTATAGATAAAAATGAAATAAAATTACAGTCTCATATATCTAAAAAGATAGAAAGCTTTCCTGATAAATTAGAATCTAAGGAACAAATACAAAAATTCTTAGGATGTTTAAATTATGCAGAAGGATTTATTGAAAATCTTTCAAAAAAGAGACATAAAATACAAATTTTACTTAGAAAAACTAATACTAAATGATGGAATGAAGAACATACAGAAATAGTTAGATTGCTTAAGGAAGAATGTAAAAATTTACCAAAACTAAGATTACCAAATGAAAAGGATAATTTGATAGTTAATACTGATGTCTCAGATAAATATTGGGCAGCAATATTAAAAACAGATTTAAATGAAATATGTAGATATTCAAGTAGAACTTTTAATCAAGCAGAAATAAATTATACTACTCATGAAAAAGAATTATTAGCAATTATTAGAGGAATAAAGAAATTTTCATTATTTTTATTATCTAAAAAATTTATTGTTGAAAATGACAATTCTCAAGTTGCAGGACTTGTTAGAAATAAATTACCAATGGAACCCCAATATAGAAGGTTACATAGATGGCAAACATATTTATCATTCTATAATTTTGATATTATTCATATTAAATGTACAAATAATTATCTTGCTGATTTTTTAAGCAGGAACATTGAATTTGGCGATGGATAATATCAAACAGGTGATATCAGAAATGAAATCTGCGGCAGCCTATGCCAAAGAAGAAGCAGATGATATAAAAATTGGAATGGAGACATTAGCTGAGCTCTTAAGTCATAATATTAAATTATTACTTGAGATCAGTGAATCCCATGCCAAGGTAACAAACGAAATGAAAGACAAAATTGATGCTCTTGAAGCACAATTAATGTCTACTGATACAAATAATAGAATGATTGATGTCTTGGCACAATCCTATGATACCAAACAGGGATACCAACAGGTACCAAGGAGTGATCCACAATGCGAAAGCAGTAGTGGACCCAGCACTATCAAAAGGGATACACAAAGTCCTAGAAAGTTGACCATAAAATCCAATGATGAACATACAAGGGTTATTAGAATCAGAACCGATGAAGATGATGATACCCCTTTATCAGCAAAAGAAGAAGAATATAGATCTTTTGCCAAAATTGTTTATGAATTACAAGAAAATGACTCATATTTCATATCTTCAGGAGATCATATTTATCCAAGGTTACTAATTACCAATGATGCAGACCCTGTCATGGTCAAAATAGCAGCAGACTATGGATTTTTAGATCTTATCTATCCCGAAAAAGATCTAAAAGAAATTGAAAGATTCGATGAAATTTTTAAATCTGAAGTTTCCAAATTTGCCAAAGGAAGGTCCATATACATAAAATTTTATTCAATCAGTCCAGAAATTGATGGAATAATATTTTATCCTGCTGAGCATATTATAACAATCGGATATGTAGCAGAGAATTCCAGATTGATGTCGGTCACAATAGAAAGCCATTACCAAAAATCACCAGATCATGGATAAAATCTCGAAGAGTTTTAAGGATGAAAGTTTTATATAAAATGGCAAAAAGCTTGTATGACAAAAAATTCAAATGCCTATGTCAATATGAAGGATGGACTCTTCTCACCAACAATGGAGGAGAAAAATCAACAATTCTGAAAGAATACATTGAGAAATTTGATACTCATCAAATCAATGGACCTATCACAACCATACAAGAGGCATGCAGAATAAGAGAATGCCCCACTTGCCGACAGAATCAAAGATAAGAAGACAAAAATGATAAACACATGGAGGAAAGGTGTCCAAGCTGCTACAGGAGAATCTTACCAGCTGTATGTAAAAACAAGATTTGAAGGACAATTATAGAAGGACTATGTCCTTTATCAAAGAAAATGTAACAAAACAACAAGGATGGAGGGGCCATGAGGCTCTTGATGAAAAGCACGAGGCAATAAAATATTATTAGTATGATGAAAGCAATGATATAATTTATCTTCAGATTTGTGTATAAATAGAGGCCTTTGGGCTAATGAAAAAGGCAGAGTTGGTTGAGCACTCAAACTGTGAGATAGCCAAACAATCTTCTGTCTTCCATTGTAATCATATTTTAGCCTTTAGCTATCAATAAAATTCCAAGTTATTTCATATCCAAATTATCTTCAAAAAATATCATGAGTTTCTAAACACCTCATCCCATAGATTCTTGAAAGATTGAAGAAAAATTTCTTTCTTACTTTAACAGAAAGAGAGTTTTCTTTAGTTAATATCTATAATCCGAATTCAAAGAACTGACACAGTGAAGGTGGAAAGCTGGAATATCAATTATCCCGTAGAGGCAGGAGGCCATTGAAGGGAGCCATTTGCAGATCCAGAACCTGAAGGTTACTCGGTTCTAAGAATAAAGATTTGAGATCAAAACTAAGGTAAAACTATTATTTTTGTTAAATTTAGAAAGATATTTTCTGAAATCTTAAAGAATCGTTGGGATTACTTATCTGAATATTTGCATGGCTAAATTATTTAAATGTTTGTATTTATCAGCATTGTTTATCATGATAAGATTTATATAATATGCCAGGATATACAATTGAAGGATTAGATAATTTATTAGAAATTTTATTAGGAAAAATAAATAATATTATCTCTCAAATGGAAAGAATAGATCAATCATCGTCTGAAGAATATTACATACTTGGAAAAAATTTTGATAGATATATGGAAGATTATGTCAATCTATTAGATCAAAGGATGAATTTATATGCTAGAATCCGAGATAGGAATAATACAGGACAGAATTGAAAAACTATTCTAAAAATAAGAATATATTTTGCAATATATAAAAACTCATTTCATTAAGGGTAATATAGATATTTTACCATTTTTTAGTCAAAGAGGTCAATCTTAAAAATCCCCTATTTTATCAGGTCATTTTTAAAGAAGTCCCAACGTTTTAGGACCCTCATTGTTGGTTTCTGTGGCCACAAAATCACCATTAGCAACTAGAAGGTAGAACCGTGATCCTTTTCCTTCTATCGATCTTAATCTAATGGCTTCAGAAATAGAAGTCAATTGGTGGGACTTTGGCAGCGATGCCTTAATATTACTACTTGTGATCTGCCGGTAGTTAACCTGCAAATTTCATGGGCGGGGGGGGGGGGGGGGGGGACAAAGTAAACATCAGGTGGTATGGAAGCTAGTCAGACATATGTTTTCAAGAAGTCCCAAAACATATAAATGCATATTTATTAAGGTCACATTAAATTTCCTCCCCAAAGACAAAACAGTTGAAAGCTCTGCTGGATATCAAACAGCTAAAAGCATTGTTTGTTTAAATTCTTTTTGGGGGGCAATTTTACATACTGATCAATAAAAAACTTATGAGACTTCTGAAGATTCAGTCTATCATTTCTTTGAAGTACAGATCAAACCCCTCGTCCTCGATCACTCATTCCTTGGACCATCTATCCCTTTCAATGTATTTTCTAGTCCCTTTCCCTTGAGATCCTTCTGCTCCCAAATTCCAACCTACCAAAGAGAGTTTAAAAACATTTTTCATGCCCTGCTGTAACTTGAGAATGCTTTAAGAATCATACTGCAGTTTGAATGGTGTCGAGGCCATCTTATGTTACTTCAATACTTTTTCTCACCATCCTGTTTCCAAGTCTGACACAGTATGTCAGTCAACACACACCTAATCCATGTTCTGCGATGGATTAAGTCCTGATTCCTACTGTAAAGAGCAATAACAGATGAAAATGAAATAAGAAACGAGCATAGCACCCACGAAGATTTATAGTGCTTAACTCTGAATGTGAGAGCTATGTTCATTTACCATGGAAGATTTCCCTATAATGGAGAAGAATACAAGTTTTTCCTCACACCTCTTTTGCACACCCAAAAATGGCCTCCCTTAAAATCATTTATGCTTGTAGGAATATTAGAGCAATCTAACAAGCATGGAAGATAAGAGTACAAAATTTCCCATCACGACTCTCTTACAAACCAAAACCAGTCCTGCAAATATCATTTATATATGAAGGAATAGAGCAGCCTAACACATGTATGAAAATAATCAATATACCTCTAAAACTTAAAATACACAATCATTTTTCACAATATAGCCCCTGTATGGTGGGGGTTAAAATTAAATTTTTAGTAGATTTTGATAAAAAAATTATGAAATGTGTGATTGAAAAGTTGTAGGTGTCATAAAATATGTGGTTAAAATTAATTGTTAACTTTGACTTAAATTAAAATCTAAATTTTAATTTCTACCAAAGAGCATAATCTTGATTTGTGTAGATTATGACTAGGTTCCATCAGGGACTGAGCCAGGTATACAATTAAGTGGGGCATAATTTAACTGAAAAAGAAAATTTTGAACAAAAAATGAATAACACAAGTAAGAAAATCTAATAATACGTATTAAACATAGTTTCTAATATATTTGGATTTGACTACATAAATTTTTTATTGCTACTGCGTTCAGCTCACTATTAGATTCATTCTAAATTCTTGGTGATTACAATTTTATATGATAGTTTTGATATACTCCTCCCACTTCTAGTCTAGCCACTGCTTATTTTTTATTTATTTAATTTTATTTAGTTTAAGGTACCCGATTATCATAAGTTAATTTTAGTTTCCTCGTCTCGTATTCTAATTTGTTCTATTTGAATCTTGTTACTTTTTGCATATAATTGTTAAAAAAACCTATTAGGTTAAACAAAATTAATTAAGACCCACATGCAGATTATTCATTATTGAAATATATGCCTCACATTCTTATTTTTCATCAAAATATAGATGTATTAAACGTTGGATGAACAGCAAGAAGTTTTTTTCCCTACAAATTCCTATGACAGCATTTGTCCTCACTGGGCTAAATGGTGCTCCACCCCTGGGTTCCAAACAGTCCAACATGTTCAATCGTCCAGAAGCATACACAACTCTCTGACACATAATACATGTCCTATGAAGTAAGGGACAACTACAACGATTAAGCTATTTGTACCTTTTGGCTTATCTTTTGGATTACCCGATCCCACCTTCCCCCTCACATGGAGGTCGGGTCCCACGTCCAATAAATGTATGGGACCCACCTTCATGTGAGGGGGAAGGTGGAATCGAGTAAATCAAAGGGTAAGTCAAAAAGTACATGTAGCAAAATCCCAACTACAATTACCTAACAAACAACAACAGCCTCTTTTGATATCATATTCCAATTATACCACAAAATCTTTCTAAAATATCGATCCTAATACATGTAGAACATCTTTATGGCATCGAAAGATCTTTTTGCCGGACATATGATTTTCAAGGAGTTCTCCATATGTACATGGAGCTAATATTTTCCTTTTATGTTAACAAACTAAACTAGTAGCCTAAAGCGTTTTTCTACGTACTTATTTTAATCTTTCATTACGAAGCTATCTTATTCTCTTCGCAATGTTCTATATGATCCAGCCCCTCGTAGTGGCACCATGTCGTTAAAAGCTTCAACAGGTAAGGGCTATTATTTATTACTAAAGTTAATTTACAACGATCGGCTAAATAATATTAATGTCACATGTATACAAGGATCAACCTAATTATTGTGCCATGAAAGTATTAGCGGCCAATTTCGGATAACTAGTAGATAGGTGAACAGGACATTTCACGTTTATACAGTAATAAATTTTCTTGTGCCAATTCCTATTTTTATACAGACATATTATATAAATCAGCAATATTTTTTACCAAATTGTTGGAATTTCTTACCTACTTGAATCTCAACATCTGATCGTGAATTGCGTGTGAGTAACATTTCAGTTTAAATACATTTAAAGCAGATTCATATAAAGAAATAACCTCAACATGACAATAGAGTTCTGAACAAATTTTTTTCCATTGCATGTACTCAAGAAAATAAATACTCTTGGTTTGCGCAATCAATGTTAAAACTGTTGCATCAATTCTATTCAAAGTTATTCGTGAGTGCATTCACTGTAGCTTTCCCGAACTGGTTTCTAGGCGTTCTTACAGGACCATATAGACGACAACGTTAATACTTCAACCACCCAAAATGAATAGGAGATAAATGAAGTTACAGGAACAGGTCAAAGCATATTGATCTGAAGGAAAATACTAGATATGAGAATAGAGTTAAGAGGATAATTCAGCTTTAAGTAAAGAAGATGATTGTTTCACTTCTTTCACATGTACTCAAGAAAATGCAATCGTCTCAGTCTTTGAAACAACACCAAAACCGTTGCAATGAAACTTAGAAACTGTCAGTGAGTGCTTCATTATAGCATTTAAGAATTGGCATAGCCGGACCTGAGGGGAGGCACAAGAGGCCACCGCCTCAGGCCTAGCTATGTAGGTGGCCCAAAAAAAAAAATTTAGCCACTTTTTGGCCCAGCTGATTTCTTTGGCATCGCGATCATTGAAAAAATTGACTAGGCATTATATATCAGGCCCTATGACAGATTCTCTCTACATGGGTCTATCAAATCAACTCAAGATTGAAAATTTCAATACAAAATATTCTGATATGAATTGACCGTGCCTTCTTCAAGACACACACTCTGCGGATGGAGATTTCTTTCTCCCCATTATCGGTAGATCCATCTCTTAGTTCCATCCCCTTGACGGTTTAAAGATTTTACTGGGAGCTTCCTTATGATCAATACACCACTGTGAGATCTATAGATAACTTCTTGTCTCAGTCTTGTGCACAGGGTTCTCAATCTTTCAACTTCTCTCTAGTTGAAAACCCTTGAAAAATACTTCATTTGAGAATTGAAATATTTCTTCAAAGTAGTCTCTCTCATAATTTTTTCATCAAAAAATTGGTACGATTTCTCACATCTATTAAATTTCAGTAACCCGCAGGAAAACTATATTCTTTTTTTCTCAAATCACGAAAACCATGAGCAAGAAAAAGAGTCTTATGATTCAAGAAATTATTCAACTTTGTGTGTGTTGTTACAGTCATAAGAACAGCTGAGGGTAGAGAAAATTACTAGCGGAGGCGAGAAGTAGAACGCGACGACGGAACTGTAGTGAAGGTTTGCCCTTCAACTTTAATGGAATTATGGAAGTATCAATTTCGTAAATGGATTGGAGTTTAATATGTGTAGGGTTAGATTTTCATTTTCCTTTTTTTCTATTGTTTTCTCTTTTTCATTGGGCATACTGCATATGTTAGACTTGAAAATTAATTGAGCTCGGGTCATAATAATTGGTATACAAAAATGACATAAAATAGTACTAAATGATTGAATTCTTTACATTCATTTTGATTTTGTGATTAAACCATTAATAAAGTAAATTAAATTCAAGTTAAATATAAAATATTGCTGGTTTTACTTATTTGGCGATTTTCAACTGCTATGAAAAGGTTCTAAGGTAACACAATTAGCTGAAAAATATTTTAGAGTCGATTATTTTCTCTTTATAATTGATCAATCTCGATCTTTACTTCATACTCATTTTGAACAATTTAAGAATTATGAAGAAACATTTGGATTTTTGTTTAATTTGGAGATTTAGACATTATTGATTACGACTTATGCTTGTAGTTAACAATTTTGAAATGCTATTTACCTAGAGAAACAAAAAGAGCAATTGATGTGCTACATTATTTGAAAAATTGAATGAATGTTTCCCAAATGCTTAAATTGTTTACAAGATTTTGTTAACCATACCAATTTACTTGCATCAGTAGAAAGAAGATTCTTAAAGTTAAAATTGATCAAGACTTATCTTAGAACAATTATGTCAAGTAAAATATTGAATAGATTAGTCATGCTATCCATTAGGGAAAAAAAATGGTTGAGCAACTCGATTATACAAAATTGATTGATTTGTTTGCCTCTAAAATCACAAGACGAGTTGTATTTAAGTGATCGTTTACATCAGTCTCGCATTATTATTTGATTGTAATATAAATTGTTTGATTATTTCAGTTCATCTGTTGTTTTATTGTTGATTTAAAGTTGACAAATGTAGTTCCGTAAAATTCTTCTAAATGAAAGGAATTAATTACTTGCTACGATTTAGGAGCCCAAATTTTTAAGTTCGTCTCAGGCCTCGCGAAACACAGGTACAACCCTGAGAATTGGTTTGTTGCAAGGACCATACACACTCTAGTATATATAGAAATTTTAACTCCTAAAACACTCAAATCAAGATTAGTATATATAGAAATTGGTTTGCTCCAGAAGTTGTATTTTTTTTTCTTATCAGCACACACCATCCAGAACTGTGAATGTAGATGTACCAATGCCACAAATTTATCAGTGTTCTAAAAAGCGCGTCTAGACGCGAAGCGTGACTAAAGCGCTTCGTCTTGAGTCTAAACGAAAATTAAGTGGTCAATGAGAATGTTGACCGCTTAATACACGCCTAGACATGTCTAGACACGCATTAAGCGGTCAACATTCTCGTTGACCGTTTAAATTTTTTTATTTTTTTTATTTTATACTTTTCATCTTCATTAAATATACATTTTTTTTTTTTTTTTGTAGATGAAGAAGAAGACAGTGAATTAGAGTCCGATAAATAGTTAGATAAAATTTAAGCTACAAGTATCTATGTTATGTAATTATGATTTTAAAACTTATCTTTTTTGTAAGAATTATTAAGTACATACAATATTTTATAATTTTAGATATTTGGTATATATTATATGAATTATTTAATTTTTTTAAAATTATTAAAATTTTAAAATCAAAAAACGTTTTTTTACACCTAAATTTCGCCTAGGCTTGTAATGCTTGAAGTTTGACCTAAACACTTAGCCACGCTTTACGCTTTTTAGAATTTATTGAAACAAAAGGAAATTTTCTAAATAATTTGGTCCGGCAGAAGCAAATATCCAAAGCACAAAAACCTTGACCAAAATACTATAGGGAGAAAATGGATTTGACTCCCAAATAAGTACTTGCTTAAAGAACCTTTCTACGTGAGAACGCTTATACAACAACACGTTAAGAAAGTTGTATCTAAGAAGAAATAACGCATTCAATCAATTGAAAAATCTTCATCAAACATATAAACCATCAGTAAACACCAGATAATGAAAAAAAGAACAACCCACTAAATAATTTTTATCAGAAATCCGAAAAAGACAGTCTAATATGAATATATAAACCATCAGTAAACACCAGATAATGAAAAACAAGAACAACCCACTAAATAATTTTTATCAGAAATCCGAAAAAGACAGCCCAATATGAATATTTTGTATAAAAAAAAAAAAAAAACTGACATTAATTAAGTGAATACATACATACAATATAGATAAAATTTGGAGCAAGAGAAAGATACGTACAGTGAAGTTGAAACCGACGATTGAATTCAATGAAATAGCCATTTTATATGTTTATGGGATAGTCTTTTTTAAGGGCCAACCATTCAATCTTTCCTCAAGAGGAATGATGAAAATGGTGTTCGAGTCTGTAGCAAAGGAAGCAGTGGAGGAGACAGTTGTATTGGATAGCATAATGATAGGGAGGTGCGTGAATTACAGGCCAAATTGCTAGCGCGTCTGTAACAGTGATTAGCACTATCGGTTCAAAATGGTGGTAGCGACCAAGCCCAAATGTGCTGCATCTTGTGGCAGTCTCAAGAAAACTCTTTCAACATCTTTCCGGACTACACTCTTGAGTCTTGACTTGCTAAAAAACTTATCTTTAATTAGTCCACATTTTCCCATCTTCCATTTGTTTGTGTTATCTTCTACATACATTTAAGACTAGGCAAAATTTCTCAATCCATTATAGCCATGGCGACCACCGAGCAAGCAGGGGGAACAACTTGAGTGCTTCCTAGGAATTGTGTTGCGAGGAGCCTTGGAGACTTCTTCTTCTAAACTGTCACAACAACATTTGATTCACTTTAGAAGATGGTTTCAATAAAGGGTGGTGCTATGCGAAGAAACCTTTAATTTAAAGCCAAATCCATCAATGTTATGCATATGTGTGGTGATTCTGGTGAATGTGAGTGAGTGACATGTGGTTTGATATTTCATTTTCTGTATTATTTGATTTGAAGATTATATTTGGCTCGAAGAAGGAGTGTTCTATGATTTGGGAATTTCTTAAGGTAAGGCTTAATTATTGGGATTCAGTCATTATTTTGTCCACAAGTAGTGCTTTTTTGTCTGAATGGTATGGGCTGTCCGAATTCATTTGGTTTTTTTTTTTTTTTTAGGTTTCGTTTTTTACTTTAAAAATTGTAGTAGTAATGGAATAAAAAAAATGGAAAGTATTATATGAAATATTAGGGTAATTAGCAGAAATTGTCCATAACGTTTACACTAATTGCTAAAATGGTCCCTATCGTTTTAATTTTGGCATTTACACCCTTATTTCAAACGTTTGTTGTGGAATTGGTCCTTCCATCCAATTTCGTTAAATCAACCGATAACAATTTAATGAAATTTGCAGAAATGGTCCCTAACATCTACACTCATTTGCTAAAATGGTCTCTATCTTGTTTGAGTCTAATTAAATTTTATTCTATTACATTTTATTTTTCTTTCTTTCTTATTTTCAACCACATAACTTTTCATAAAATAATATTATATGTAAATCGAAAATTTTTCCTTCTTTTTCAATCATACATTTAAAAATAATAATAATATTCCACATATTTTCATTCACAAAAAATGGGGGCCAAACGGGGAAATTAGTCAACTTCCCATATTTTTCTCCTCTTAAAATTTTCGGTGAATATAATTCCTATGGTTTGATGTAATTTACAACTTTATACCCCAACTCAAAACGTTGTCGGCAAATATCTATTGTGTAACAGTTTATTTTCTCTTTTACTATGGTATTTTGTATCTATTGTAGTAGGTTAATATTGATAACTTATACTACATAACTCATCAATGATTATTTGTGCTAAATGATTAGAGGGTTAGGGATAATATTTGCCGACAACGTTTTGAGTTGAGATCTAAACTTGTAAATTATATCAAACCATAGGAATTATATTCACCATAAAATTTAAGGGAAGAAAATATGTGGGAAGTTGACTAATTTAGCCCATGTTTGCCCCTAATTTTTTTGTGAATAAAAATAGGTGGAATAAATTTTTTTTTTTTTTTAAATGAGCGGTTGAAAAAAAAAGGAAATTTTTTCGATTTACATATAATATTATTTTATGAAAGATTGTGTGGTTGAAAATAGGAGAGAGAAAAATTAAATTTAATTGGATTCAAACAAGATAGTGATCATTTTAGCAAATGAGTGTAAATGTTAGGGACCATTTCTGCAAATTCCATTAAATTGTTAACGGTTGATTTAACGGAATTGGATGGAAGGACCAATCCCGCAACAAACGTTTGAAATAAGGGTGTAAATGCCAAAATTAAAACGATAGGGACCATTTTAACAATGAGTGTAAACGTTAGGGACCATTTCTGTTAATTACCCGAAATATTATATAAAATGAGGTAATACATGTAATTTCCTCAAAACAAAATATGTTTTTAAAAAATAAAAATAAAAATAATTTATGCGTAAAATATTTTATTGTGAAAACATGTGTTTAAAAATAAATTTTAAAATAATGAGAGTCATACAGGGACTTAGGGTGTGTTTGATGTGTATTTTTGAGGAAAAAATGTATTTTGTTGATATGATGGATGGTGAATATGTAGTTGGAAAAAAAAAGTTATTGATGTGATTGAAAATATTATTTTATTAAATAATGTGTGGTTAAAAATGAATAGAAAAATGAAAATAAAAAATAATAATGTGTACCAAACACACTCTTAATCTACTTTTTAAAAGCCTAGGCCCATGTCTAAATTAGATTTCTAGAGATATTGCAATTATACGACTTCATTCTCACACATCTCTCACAAAAAGTCAAAGACCCTAAATTTACAGTTGTCAAAAGTCTCGTTTCTTCTATCGTCATATCCACCAGATGTGTCAAGAAGCTCTAAGACTACCTCCAATGATCTATAGCAAATTTGGTAGAACCTCCAATGGTTATACCAAATTTGGTGTATACCATTGAAGATAGTTTTACACCAAATTTTATTTTAAATTATTTTATTTTACAAATTATACTATTTAAAAAATTGTTAAATTAGAAATTATATTTAAATAAATTGTTATAGTGCTACGACATTAATTATCAAATTTATAACTTTTGACTTTTTAATGAACAATTTAATTTATTGTTGAAATAATTATTACTTATTAAACACTTAGAATTTAAAAATAAATATTAAATAAAAAAACCATCATATTAAAATAATTGTGAATCATTTAAAATGTATTAATACTAAAATATTAAACGATTTTGCTACATGTACATTCAGAATGACATTCGGGATGATATTTTCCTCATAATAGGGGGGTCATGATTATTTTATTAGAGCGTGGGCCCCCCTTCTTGTGAGGGGGAATATCATTCGGAATGTCATCCCGGATGTACAAATAGCAAAATCCAATATTAAATAAGGGTATAGATGGGAAAAAAATATTTTTTAAAACGTGTGAACAAGAGAAAAATGGGGATAAATCAAAATTCATATATATGATATAAATGAATTTGGTGTAACACTATTCATTACAGTAACTTTTACACTATTTGAGATAACATTGGAGGAGACTTTACACGCCAAATAAAGTGTCCCATTGGAGATGTCCTAATGGCAGAACATATATCCAATATCATGATAAATTAATGCTACTTGTACATTGTATTTGACATCAAGTTTGATATTGTACCACGTGTCGATATGATTGGTCAGTTTTTGAATTCAACACACTTTCTCGCCAACAACATTTTAAATTTGCAAAGGATGTCAAATTTCATGTCATCCATAGAATGTACAAGTAGCATTATTCATATCCAATATCATGATAAATGATGCTCAATATGTTGAAAATATAATTCATATGGTTTTTTTTATTATCTAAAAAATTTACGTACTTTATGAAACAAAATTTTGTACAAATTTTCCTTTGTATCTTCATCTTTTGGCAATTCCCAATTGGTATGCATGATGAGTTGAAGACTTGAAGCAAGATAAGCACAAAACGGGCCATGCTATACGTACAATCGAGGATGACAATCTCCGTTGACAATCACACACATGGGAGGGGGGCTCATAATGAATAAAAAAATTGTGGACCCCTCTCCTATGAGGACATTGTCAATCGAAATTGTCATCTCCGATTGTACAACTAGCAAACCCTTTCCAATTATGAGAGCTTCTCAGTTGTGATTTTAAACATTACTGATAATGATGATTTTACAACTTATGAGTTTTAAAGGCTTGTAAGAGCTATAAGTCACGTATACACTTTATTAAACTTGTTTAGTCTAAATCAAATTATAATTATTAAAAAAAAAATTACTATCAATTTACGAATTTGAGATTCTCAACTCCAGCTGATGAACAGTAATGTCAATTAAAAAAGAAAAAGAGAAACAAACAAAAAGCTAAAAATGTTTGTCCAAAAGACAAGTTGTCAAATTGGAATTCTTAAAGACTTAACCCAAGTTCTTGGATATGGTAATCCTTTTCTCTTTTGCTTTTGGTCAATATATAGACCTCGTCAATTAATAAACAAAATTAACCAACAAATTTGCAGCGATAAAGTTGAATAAGGCATAAACTTTTACAAATATTGAAAATCCTATGTTGATTGATTAAAATCATGCAATATGTATAGGAATTTTTGCAAATAAATTGTGAGCTGACACAATTTCATTGGATGTTGAACAAAAAAGATTTCAAAACAATCAATCTAGTGTGTCGTTGTCACTTCATTATATGTAAAAATTCCTAGGAGCTTAATTCGATTGATCAACAGTTACTAACATCATCTGTCGTTACGATAACATTTACAGAATACCAAAATATTTGGTCACCCTTTTCTTGCTACTGGTGAGATTCCTACCTTTCTGGCACGTGTAATGGCCAAAAGAATGCAGAATGCATACAAGAATTATTCTCATAAATAATCAATGTCACTCTCTGTGTCCTGATATTTCCTCTACGGCTCTGCAACTTTCCAAAATTTACACTTGCAGGTGCTATATACTTTTTTTTTTTTTTTTGTATACTTTTATATTTAGCTATTCCTAACATATGAGTCACTGAATGAAGCGACTTAGAAGGATCACCACAACGCTGATATCGTCCGAAGATCCTCTCGATTGTGACAAATCCACGAGCTTTTTGCAAGCAGAAAATGGTTCTGGCTTGTCAGTGCCCACACATAAAGGCTGAACTACATCTACTGCTTCCTGATTGCTAACCTGAAAAGAAAGTAAAAAGCATTTTTAGCTTCAACAATGTGGATACGACTACGATGAGCTCAACATAGTTTCGTATAATACCTTATCCCAAAGTCCGTCTGAAGCGAGGATCAAGAACTCGCACTCTTCTGTAATTCTGAGTACTTCAGTTGTCGGCTCAGCTGTTACCCATTCTTTAAGATGGCCATCTCCAATTGCCCGTGAAATGGCAAGAGATCCATGTACTCTCCAGACACCACGGCAACAATCAACATAACCACCCTGAAACAGAAAAATGCAAAATCCATCAGAAACAAGAAATGATTGCGATTCGATTTCATTTGGGCTCAAGCCATTGCTTTCAAGAAACTAATTCTCACCAGATTTTCTATCCTATTTTTTTCATCTTTTCGTGAAGGTCTATGATCGACGGTGAGGGCCTTTGCAACTCCTTGTCGGCTCATAACAGCGCGACAATCTCCAGCATTGGAGACGACGAGGCTCCCTTCGTGTACCAAGGCTGTCACGCAGCATGTCCCACCTCGGATATTTTCCTTCAAAAACTCTACATCTGTCGTGAGGTATCCTTCTTTCACTGCCTCTTCAATCCCTCCTCCTTGGGTTCTCGACGCCACTTTGTTCATAACGTTCCTGTCTAAATTCTTTGCCACATATTCTGCAGCTCCTGCTCCTCCATGTCCATCAAATACACCGAAGAAAGCCTGCGATCACAACAGATACTGTTCTAAGTCTATAATGATCACTAAGTACTCTAGTCATTTTATACGACGAAATCATTAAAAAATATGATGCTCTTTTCTCAATATTTGAATTTCTACTGGTCATCAACTGCCCTTTACCTACTCTATTAATCGATGAGTATGACATCTGTAAATCCGATCAAAACCGATCAATTTCATAAATGTGATGAAATTTAATGACCGTTAAATAATGGTGAAAAAGAAATACTAAAAATGAAGATTTATAGTATGAAATTTTAATAAAAACAAACCTGTTTAGAGTCCCCTTGAAGATCCAGAACAGCTGAATATCGATCCTCCATAGCTCCACCTCTTTTCCCTCTCTTACAGTACACCGAATACCCCTCTCCTTCCACCTCCACCTCACTCAACCTATCAACATCCTTATCCTCATTCGTATTGATATTATCAAAACCCATATTCAATACCGGAATATCAATCCTCGCCGGCCGTTTTCGCTTCAAAACCATCACCTTCGATGACCCATATTCTCTTCCATCTTCGTCTTTATTGTCGAATGGTTTTCTCATAGCTAAAGGCAACGGCGAAAGAGATCGTGGCGGAGGTGAGGTGCTGGACTTACAGAAACTCGGCGACAATATTTTCGGGGACTGAGTAAACATGGGAGAGTTTGATGCCGCCATTACTGCACAAGGCATGACTTGATTATCTCAAAATTTGTTAGCTCAACTATTTGTTCTGGATGCGTTCAACAGCTGATTTATTCTTTTGATAACGAAATCAAAATCAATTTTTTGATTGAGCAAAGGCTTGGACTTTGGATTTATATATGTGCGAAGTTGGAAAAAGTAGGATGTAGTCTGACAAAAATTTTAACTTCCGAGAACATGCGGTACGCGAAGAGCACGCGCATAAGAAATTGTAGTCCTTTTTTATTTTGTTTTTATAATCTTCATTGGTAAATTTACCCTTTTAGTCAATAATAGATATTAATTATCCGTTACATATTTTATTGACTTTTGTCATGCATTTTATGCAGTCAACTATCGATATTAATATTAAAATATAAATGTACTATTTTCTTAACCGCCTAATAATATTATATATTAAGGACTTATTTGAGTCACATTCTTACTCGCATTCTTACTTTTTACTCATTTTCAATCACATATTTTTCAATAAAATAATATTTTTAATCACATCAATAATTTTTTCTTATTTTTCAATCACATATTTTTCATCATATCAACAGTAAAAATACATTTTTACTCAAAAATGTGCACCAAACACGCTTTAAGTGTAATTTTTCACAACACAAATACGGTACTCCAACAATATTATTCCTATAAAATGATAAAGACTCATAATTGATCGTGATCACGATAAATTATACTAATAAAAAATTATAAGAAAAAAGATGACAATGTTAGTTTCTGTTTGATTTAGTTAAAAATTAGATTTTTTTTTTTTATTTGTTGATTTTGATAAATATCGATTAAAAGCGTAGTAAAAATTTGATGAAAGTTGTAAATTGCATGAAATATATAAGAGAAATGCTGTTTGTACCGACCCATTTGCACAGGGTCGATACAAATGTGAGGTGGGGCGGGGGTTATTATTTTATTCAACACCCCACGCGCCCCTCACATCTGTACCGATCCTGTGCAAATGAGTCGGTACAATAATCATTTTCCAATATATAATTAAAAATGAATTAAAAAAATAAATTAGGACTAAACAAGGAATTTTAGCTTTATTTGATTTCATTATTTTTAAAATATAGTTTTCTTTTTGTTCTTTTCAACTACACATTTTTCAATAAAATAATATTATACGTAAATTCAAAAAAAAATTCTTATTTTTTAAACACGCATTAATTTACTATTTCAAATTGCATTCTTAGTTAAAAATTGGGTTCAAACAAGCATTGAAAAAACATAAGAAAATTTTTTTTAAAAAAAAGGATAAAAAGGAAGTTTGGCAGGAATTGAAATACACGCGCTCGACATGCGAGTAGGAAAATCGCACTAGCTGAAATAGTATTCCCTAATGCGGTGGTCAGAGGATGCTTTTTAGGATTGAATCAGGTCAATGGTCAAACGCGAAATCCGCTCACCGACTTTTTCTCAATCTTATTACACACACTTTCTAAGAATAGTTGTCTGTGTCTGTCTACATTGTACATTGTACATCCATAAGAAGGTAAAATACGCAACACATCACTCAAGTATTACCAAAGTCTTGCCAAGGTCACTTAACTTCCATTTCTTGTAATCGAGTTGCTTAACTTTAATTTTGTTACACAATAGGTCACATTTGTTGTCTCCTTTCATCGTTGAAACTAATGTTCTTTGTTGAGTTGGCTTTGAAAACTTAACATCTTACCCTTACGTAGTAGACCATGATGCCAAGTGACGAAAATGTCACGATATTAAAATGTTATTTATAAATTTAATAATGTAGCAATGGTCTTACTGTCTGGTGGTGATGATTACATAATTTATGAATATCATTATTCAATGTAAAATTCTCCACAATCCTTCTTTCTACGTGGCACAATGAGGATATTGGTTTGTAACATTGGATGAATGTGTGAGTGTATTGATCAAATTTTTTTAAAAAATATATTGTCAATTGGTAGAATATTTTTAAAAAAATTACTTTGTCAATGGTTGGATTTAGGTTAATGGCGAGGGAAAATCTAGATTGTGATTTAGTTAGTTGTGGTCGGAGGCGAGGAGGCATCCATTTGGAAAGAAGGGGACGTTGGCGTGAATCTAGAATTATGATGGCAATAATGGTTGTGGCAACTATTGGATCAATACGAGGGCTAGGGATTCTTTTTCCTTTTGTTTTTCTTTTGTGTTTCTTGTTGCACAAATTTAGAAAATGACATTGCATGTTTGGATTGTAATGGTTTACACGTCGCAATATAATAATCACATGGGGAACTAACTTTAATGCAAGTAAAGACACGTAACAAAGTGATTTGTAGTGCAAAATAGTTGAAGCTGAGTGACTTAATTGTAATAAATTAAAGTTGAATGACTTGTCATGTATTTTACACATTAAATACACACAATTTCTAGTGTGATTTTCCGCCTTCTCAATCTCCAAAAAGATAGTTGAACCAAAATAGGTGGAGTATTTTCAACAATAATAGTTTATTGCAATTAAATTATTCTACATATTACTTATATTAGATTGTTTATACTTTTAGGTATGGTTGGTGAACCAACTCATGGCACACGGACTTGGGGTATGATAATTCGTTGATGGTCATACTGTCACCACATTTTTTATTTGGTACATCACAATTTTATTCAATTTTTACTTATTAAATTAATAACAAATAAAATGACATATATAACAATCCCAATCTACACTCTTTATCTTAATATCTTCCATTCTTACACAAAAAAAAAAAAAAAAAACCCTAACCTGTAAAATAAAAATTGAAATTGAAATTGACATATTGCAGAGGAAATTGAAATTAAACCTTAGCTATATCAGTGGCTTATTTATATTTTCTTATTTGCTTACTTGTTATTTGTGAGTATCCCGTGCCACAACATGCAGAAACCGAAGGAAGAAATGAGGAGTGTTTCCAGAGAAATAGGCTTTCGCTAACACACATAAGAAAATTTTTTTTTCGGTAATTAGCACAAAACATCCATACCTTTCAATATTATTGTATAAAACATCATTAGCTTTCAATTTTTTAGCATTTTCACCCATATTATTATATTCCATTACGAAAAATGTCATTTTTCCCCAAAAAAAATGCAAAATCTTAGCCCCTGTTTGATTCCCATTTTCTCAAAATTCATTTTTCTCTCTCTTTTTTTCAACCACACATTCTTCAATAAAATAATATTACACGTAAACCCAAAACTTTTCCTTAATTTCTAACCACACATTTTTCATCAATCAACTATTCAAAATGCATTTTCTTCCCCAAAATGGGAATCAAACAGGGCTTTATACATTAAAGGAGGATAATGCTGCAACAGTGTTCCCGCCAATTTTAGCCCCCATTTTTTTTCCAAAATTTTCAATCTTATTTTCACTTTTTGTGGGCCCCATGTTTGAAATTACGTCAGAGCTGCACATTTTAACTATCCAATGAAATTTTCTACATTAAATTTGTCAATTTACTTTTATGCCCTTGACATTATGGTTGTAAATTTCACATAAAAAAGTTCAAATGGTTGAGGGTATTGTGTAAATTTTCAATTAAAAGTGAGGGTAAAATAGTCTTATAAACCTCAACGCATTATCAATGTTAAATCATTTTGACAAATGTAAAACACGTTTGATTTGAAATTTAAAAATATTGTTTTATGGCATTTTATTATATCAATTTGATTATTATGTAAAATGTAAAAATTGAACAATTTTATATTAATAAATTATATAGTAATATATACATTTTAAAGTTGGTGAATTTTAGTTCAAAAATAAATAATATTTTTAGTACAAAAAACATATTTATATGTGTTCATATATATATTAAATTTGTTATAAAAATAATCATTAAGAGTTTGAACTATATTTAATTTTTATATAATTTCTATCCTAGAAATTTTTATAATTTGAATTTTTTTCAAAATATTATTTTTACTTCTTAGAATTTTATTTATTTTTCAAAATTTGTAACAACTCCGTGATATGGATAGACTCTCCATGTTTCCATGTCACGGAGACCATATCACGGAGAGAACTCTCCGTGATATGGAGAGTATTTTTTTTTTTTTTTAACATATCCTTTGTGTTTTTTTTTTAAATTATTATTAGTTTGACCAAATTTTAAAAATTGACTTAATAAATTAAAGGAGGATAGCTGCAAACAGTGTTCTCGCCCATTTGATTTGTTTTTCAATTTTCATTTTTAATTCTTAAGGCTCATTTTTAGTTTTCAATTTTGAAGATCAATTCTAAGATTGTTAAAAACGAGTTTGGTTAGTCATTTTGAAAAATTATTTCTCAAACCAGAAAACTAGAAAACACATTTGATTTGAAATTTAAAAATATTGTTTTATGACATTTTATTATATGAATTGATTATTATGTAAAAAGTAAAAACTGAACAATTTTATATTAATAAATATTAATAAATTATATAGTAATATATACATTTTAAAGTTGGTAAATTTTAGTTCAAAAATAAATAATATTTTTAGTTCAAAAAACATATTTATACGTGTTCATTTAAATAAATATATATATATATATATATATATATATATATATATATATATATATATTTTTTATTTTAATTTTTTATAAAAATAAAAATAATCATTAAGAGTTTGAACTATATTTAATTTTTGTATAATTTCTTTCCTAGAAATTTTTATAATTTGAATTTTTTCAAAATATTATTTTTATTTCTTAGAATTTTATTTATTTTTCAACATTTATAACAACTCCGTGATAAGGATAGACTCTCCATGTCACGGAGAGAACTCTCCGTGATATGGAAAGTTTTTTTTTAACATGCCCTTTGTGTTTTTTTTTTAATTATTATTAGTTTGACCAAATTTTAAAAATTGACTTAATAAATAATTATGCAAAATGTGAATGTATTTCGAGCACATCTTCGGTTTGAAAAATCGATTAGCATATATTTCTCATATTAGAATTGTTTATCACTTAATATAAATTTGTACATCGCACGGATGAAAGACTAGTAACAAATATACCCTCATATTTAAATTAAAAAAAAAAATTGTAATTATTGATGCAGCACCAATAGAAACACCCACTGGAGAATGAGAAAACTAAGGAGCAAGCTACAGAGACAGGGATAGAAACATAAATTTAAATTAGCTGACATGGCGGAGTTAAAAAGACATAAATATCATTCCTCTATTCTTTTAGTTAACAAAAGATTCTAATTTCTTAATATAGGATATTTTAAGTTTATATTTCTTAATAAATAGAAAAACCAATTATGCTCGAATTTAACAATTTATTAACTTTCTAAAATATTAATTTCTCAATTAATTTTAACTATATAATTAATTAGAGATAAATGCACAAATGTGTTTCTAATAATATTTAGAAAATAGTTAAGTACAATATAAAAATTGCAGAAAATAAAGGATAACTAAAATTTCATAATTAGCAGGATTGCAAATATTAATACAAATAATTAACATAAATAAGAAAGATCTTACAGTATTGAAGCAGAAGGTAAATTCAGAGTAATATCAACGAGATTTCTCTCGAACTTGCACCCATATATTTATATACTCAGATATAAGTAATCATTGTTATTTGAATTTAAGAAAGTGGGTTATCGTCCAACACGACTTCCGCACACTCATTGGTTTTCTCTCTGACTTTTTTGCATATCTCACAATGGATCACACGGAATCACAGTTTTCCTTTCAAATCCTTGTTAAAACATCACCTTGAATGGTAACAGGGTTCAAATGGATTTCTCGAATAACGTCAAACTCCTACACACGGAAACATGGCAAAAAGATACTTGCACTAACCCTCAAGACTTTCACCGTTGGAGTATAAATAAGATAAGAGTTTTCGAGAAAATGATAAGAATGAAAAAGAAATGTTTTGAAACAACTTTGATTTCATAAACACATCACACTAATATCTCTTACAAAAGAGTACACATACATATTTTGGCTACACTCTTGATACTTTCTCTAAAGAAATTAGAACTACGTAGAGATTACCTTATTACAAGTTTCACTTGAAAGAGAGAAACAGAAAATGTTACAAGAATTGAAAAACTAAGTAGAGAGATAAATTTTTGATTTAAGACTTGGATGCATTCTTCTGAGAATTCGTCTTCAATTTATAGACTTCAAAAAGCTTAGACAGTTATCCTTCATTATTGTTGTTTTAAATGTGTAGGGTCTTGAGAATAAAGTTCTTTTGTCTGGATCATTTGAGAATCTTACTGTGGCATAAAGTTCTTTTGTCATAATATGGAAATTATTGGGGTAAACCCACAGTTTTTCTTTACCAGAATCTTTCTGATAAAGTAGTGATAAAGGGGTCCCTTCTACTTTTTCATATGTGACTCAAACCACTCATCCGAAAATTCATCTGAATCTAGAGAAATTGGTGAGATGTCACTTTCAGTGCAACAGCATTCGCACTTATGTTTTGGATAACGCCAAAATTGTTTACACAGTTCTTCTCTTGTCTTCTGTGTCCCACTAACTAGTCCTTCAAAGATATGATCACTCAATATGTCAAGATAGTGTCAATCTTCTTGTTTAGTGGGTGCCACAGCTTTACTGTAGATCATGTGATCTTGTGACTCGTACACCCATATGTTTTGTGTTTCTTCAATAATTTTTTGGATATGCTCAAACTGCTCCTTGTATCCCTTGGCTCTACGAAAAGTTATCATCTTGATTATATCTTCTAGTGTGGATTCAATAACTTCACTCTTTTCAGGTTGAAAATGTTTGGTAGTAGTAGCCATTCTGATGACATGGCTTGCTGGAAGCATTCTATTTTCTTTATCATCCCATTCATGACTTGCAGTGAAAAATCTGATATAAATGTTCTTATGTTTAAGAACTTGACAATATCTTTCAATAGCACGAACTACATCTTTTGATAGCACAAAAATTTCTTTTAAGGATTCTGATGGGTAAATACAGAGTATATTTCCCATTTCATACAGAGCACGAACCCAATAAGTTGGAGCTCCTGGATAGATATTAACTTTGTTATATGGTCCATACGTTAGAGTTTTCATCCATCCTCCAATACTAGTATACCAGCAGCAGGCAAGATTGAACAATACGTATGTCAGAATAAAATCGTTTTTATTTTTGATATCCATAACACCAAGAGTGTTACAGGCCTTGATAATATTTGAGCGATTAAGCTCTGGTATAGAGATACTCTCATTCGTAAGTTTTTTCTCTTGTGAGGGAGACGAAGTAGTATACTCTTTGACAGATAGTTTATGAAGTTTTAATACTTCTTGTTCAATATTGGCGTTAGAGCCTTGAGATTTATTGGCACTAGGGCCTTTAAATAATACAGTCATGCTGGCCTTTTCCGATACTGGCTTAGCAACAGCCATCTCCATCATCGCTATCTTGGATTCTATTGCAGCAACTTTAACACTCATCTCGAATTTCAATGTTTCGAGTTCTTTCTTGATTTGCTCCATTCCTGGTTAAGAAATCTGGAATAAAATTGTCTTTCCCTTTAATATGGACAATATCAAAATGAAATGGCACAAACCACATTTGCATTCTAATAAGTGGCCTTTCAGCTGCACTTGTTCCAAGTTTATTAGTTAACAATGGTTTTACCTGAGTATTATCCGTTCTAATAAGAAACTTTTTAGGTAACAAATAAGGTTCAAATTTTGCTACTCCTTTCTTGACAGCTAAACATTCTTTTCGATTAATATCATATCTAGTTTCTGCATCCTTAAAAGCACCTGAAGTATAAGCAACAAGCTCTTCTGAGCATTTACACAATGGATTACAAAGAAATTCTCTATGATTCTATTTTCTTTTAAGGATTGCTCCCTAGTGTAATAGAGATGCATCAGTTTCTAAAATAAAGAAATCATCATCATTAGGAATATTTAATTCGGGTAGATTTTCACATACTTTCTTTATTTTGTTCATCATATCAATATCTTCTTCTGTCCATTCCCAATCAACACAATTTCTAAGTTTTTTGGTAAAGTGGACTTTGTATTTAAAGCAAATTTTGATAAATTTTTCAGAGAAATTTAATAATCTAATAAAGCTTTGCAGCTCTTTTTTATCTTTAATTACTTCTGAAAATTCAATAATCTTCTTACCAATATGAGGTTGTTGAAGTATTTTTTCTTCTGTAAAAATATATCCTAAGAATTTGATTTCAGTTTTAGTTATTTATGCTTTTCTTTCAGATAGGGTTAAACCATATTTTTTGGCAATATAATTGAACTTTTTAAGATGTTCGATATGTTCTTTTAGATTTTTACTATGGATAAGGATATCATCTACATAAGCAATGCAGAAAGTTTGTATTGGTCTGATGATTTTATCCATTCTTTGTTGAAATATTGTTGGAGCATTTATTAATCTAAATGGCATAACATTCCACTCGAATTGTCCTAATAGATTAGGGGTCGTAAAACTAGTTAAAGGTTTAGATGCTTCATCTAGTTTTATTTGCCAATATCCTGATTTACAATCAAATTTAGAGTATATTTTACTTCCTTGTATTTGTTTTATTAACAAATCTTTTATTGGTAATTTATAGCTATTAGATATAGTTTTAGAATTTAGGTCTCTATAATCAATTATCATTCTAGTTTTTCCTCTTTTAATTTCATTATGGTTTCTAACCATAAATGCAGGACTATTATATGGACTAGTCGATTCTCTTATCACTCCTAATTCTAAGAGTTCTTTAATTTGTATTTTAAATTCTTTTTTATCTTCTTCGCTATACGGAAATTGTTTTCCAAATATTTTAGCATCTGGACTTTTTAGTTCAATGTTTGCAATAGGTTTATCTTTGTCCCAATTTGCTAAGGGGTGTTCATGATAACATTCTTTTAATTCTAGTTTAATTTTTTCTAATTCTTCTTCTAAATTGTCAATTCTTAATACAAGGATTTTTTGTTTATGATTGATTTCGGTATAACATTCACCACGATTACCTGCAGAACTCAAATGTCTAAGCCTATGGTGTATTGGTTGATGTGCAATTCCAATGGCTTTATAAATTTTTGGTGTTTTAATTTTGTGATTACAAGGTGTAGTGAATTCAAAACTATCTTCATATTGCGTAAATGGGCTATACATATAGAGAAAATTTTCTCCTAAAAGGATATCACACCCAATTTTATCGGTTGCATATATTCTAGGAATAAAACATTTTCTATTTCCTATAATTATAGTAACATTTTCTACAAAATCTCTATAGATTTCGACAATATCACTGGCAGTTTGACCATAAGTCGTTTTCTTATAGTCTCTTTTATAATAATGCTCAGGAAATACATTTATTTTACATAGGCAAATTCTAGATCCAGTATCAAGTATAGCATGAAATTTTATCATACAATAGTCTGGTAAATTGAGAGTTATCACAATATATGGACTAAGTATACTAGTTTTGATTGATTTAATTACTTGTATCATATAAATTGGTTCTTTGATTTTATTAACTTTAGGAAGTATTTTCTGTGTATCCTCTATAGTTATTTGTAGGGTGTTTTTCTGGATAACATATGGTGATACCTTTTCAAGAAAATTCATTCCAAGTAATATTGGGCTCGTATCTTTTCATTTCCTATAATTTTTATGTATTTTAAGGTTAAGTTTAAATTGTTCTCCTTCTATATCAGTAAAACTTAGTTCAAGATTAACAAATGTTTTGATTTCATATTTAATTCCATGATAATCTGTAAGAGTTATTCCTTGTGGTAGGTTTTCTTCAGATAAATGATCAACTAAATCTGCTCTTATATAGCTAATACTAGCTCCTGTATTGACAAGGGCTATTATTTCTTCGTAATTATTTTGATTATTGATATATTCTGTTAAGATAAAGAAGTTATCTTCCTCACACTTTCTTAGGTCAATATCAATACTATTTCTAGGTAATGTTGAGTAGTTTTTACTTGTAGATGGTCTGCTAGAACTTACTAGTTCTCTAGTACTGATACATCTTTCTATTCTTCTACTAGGCATTCTAACTACAAGTTGTCCAGAGTTACTCAAAGTGGCTAATCCTTGATTTCCTACATTACTGTCTATTCTTCTAGCTCGTTGATGAAAATCAAGCAATATGTCTTGTGGTAAGGAAATATTATTATCACTTAACATTCTTGGGGGAGTAAATTGTGCTAGGTTTCTAAAATTTTAATGAATTTCTATAAATTCCCCTGAAATTTTATTGATTTCCTTTTGGTGTGTAGTAGTAAAAGCATATAAAGCTTTACAAAGTAAAGTTACAGCTTTACTCCTTGGTGGCATCATTAATCTATCGATTTTGTGATATAAATTTAGTCCTAAACTTAAGTTTTCATCTGATAAAGACATGGCAAATCCAGGTCTTATAGTAAATATAATTTTCTTATAAACAAGATTTCCAGAGACCATTCCTAATAGAGCATCCATAGGATCATGAAGTATTCTATTATCCATCAAGTATATCTGTATAGGAATATCCATTCCTTCTCTAAAATATCCTTTGATCATAATTTGGATCCCTCCAATAACAATATTCTTTAATCTATCTCTAGTAAATTTTTTAATATTTGCTAATTCTCTATTAACCCATTCTCTTGTTATAAGAGGTATAGTTGTATTACCTTTAACATTTTCGATATTAATAGGTACTTCGTCATACTTGGCAATGTATATTATTTTGTTAAACCAAGATAGTATAGGTCTGATAAAAACATCTTTATCTCTTAAAAATATTTGTTTTTCTTTTATAACTCCATATCTTTCTTCATCGAACACAACAGTTTGCGAAATTCCTTCTTCATTATCTAAGTTGGTCTCAATAGTATCAATAATTTCTTGATTCTTATAAATTTGTTCATATTCAGGTTCTTCAATTTCTTCTATATCTAATTCATAGATTGAATCAGTTTCAGATAATTCGTCTAAATTTTCAATTATCTCATATTATGAGTCAGATTCTATTTCTTCCATTAATCTAATGGACTTAACATTTTCTCTTCTATTTTTATTAGGACAATTGGGAGATATATGTCCTATTTTGTTACATGTAAAATATTTACATTTTTTTTATAAAATTCTTCCTTAGATTTTTTCTGAAGTTTCTTATGTTGATTAAATTCATTTTTCCAAGGTTTTTTTTCTTAAAATATTTCTTGTTGCTTTTAAATCTATTTTTCTTTCAAGGTTTAAGAAATTTCTTAAATTTCTTTTTATAATATGGTTTCTTGGGTGGTTTGTGACAACCAAATTGTGGTACTGCTGCTATTTCTCTATAACATCATAATCTGGCTTTCTTACCATGTTTTCTAAATAGGTGTTGGTACATAGATTTTTTGCACCATTCAAATATTTTTCTCTTAGCGAATGAAGTTCTCATTCTTAGAGTATCAGTCTTTTGATTAGGATCTTCCCATTCTATTTTCTTCAAATAAATTTGGTGCTCCTCAAATAATTTCTGACCCCATGGCCAGGGTAGTTTAAGGAAATATCTATTTAATAATTTTTTATCCTCTTCAGATATATTCCATTCTTTTATGGATTTGGATGCTTTGATATATTTTTTTTTTAATTTCTTAGTATATTCATTTAATTCACACATATCACAGATTTTTAATAATTCTATTTCTCTTTCCGCTTGTAAGGTTTCTTGAGTAATCATATCAATTTTAGTTTCAGGTATAACTTATCCTAAGAGTAGATGTCTAAAGAAATTTTCTATTTGTTTTAAAATCTCTTTAAAATTTTCAGCATCTAAACTTTCATTACTATCTATGGTAGTTGTGGATTTTTCTCCATATTTGATTTGATTTTTGGTTTCTTCAGAAGTTCTTCTCCAGATGTCCGAAGTAATTCCTCTAAAGGTGTGAATTATAAAGTTATAAGCTTGAGTGGTATTCCATCTATGAAAAGCAACAGCTAAATCAGTAGCTTTTGCCCAATAATCAATAACTTCGCTTTTATTATTGCTATCATCAATATCTAACCATATTCCTGTTGTAGGAATGGGTTTAGTAAATAATCTAACAGGATTATTATCCCTAAAATGTATAGATTTGGTTGCAATAGTTTTTGGACCTTTTCTAAAATTGTAACCTTCTCGCTCATTAGTTATTCCATGTTCTTTTATCCATTCCAAATTCCAATCATCATATTCATCTTGAATCCAATCAGTAGTAATATTAGTTCCACTAGTTTCTCCTACAATGTCTCAACTTGTTCATTTAAAGGTGGAGTATTAATCTCAGTAGTCTCCTCTTTAGGTGGGGGATTATTCACATATATATTCTCAGTTTGAATAGCTAATTGTTCTAAACTTTGTTTATAAGCTTCTAATTCCTCTCCAGTGGCTTCAAAGAATTTAGCTTCTAATTCTTCTATAACATATGCCGGTAAGGGTGGTTCGATTGAAGTATAAGAATTATTTTTAAGTTTTAATTCTTTAAATTTTGATTCAATTTGTTTAAATAAGATTTGTGGTCCAATCTTAATATCATCATTTACGATTTCTAAATTTGATTCAATATTTTTTACATGAGTTATGATGTCTTGACTTATGATATCGATTTTTTCTAAAGGTAAGGCATAATTATCATATTGTTCTAGAAATTGATTTATAATAATATCTTCCTCTTCACATTCGGGAGATTCATCTACTAAAATTTGTAATGCTTTATTTTTTACTTCAGTTAACTGTTGAGAATTATTTATTTGTTTTATCTCTTCACTTAGAAATTTAAATTTGCTACTTAAATTTGTCGCTAACTCTTGTAATTTAATTCTATTAGTATTAGTTAAAATAACAACATTTTGTAATTCTTCTAAAATTAGTTTATCTTTTCTATCCATTCTAGAAAATATTTTTAATATTCTAAAAATTTTCTTCAGGTTCGTTACTAGGCTCTGATACCAATTAAAGGCGTTAAAAATGGATTAAAAGAAGAAATAAACAAAATACAAGTATAAGGGTAAAATGGACAAAATAGCTAGGGAATCTTTTCTGTTTTTCTGTTTTTTGTGAATAGTTCTGGCTGAATAGATTTATCCGAAAACTAATCAGTCGGAAGAAGAAATACGAGGCAGAGATGGCAAAAGAAGAAGATGGTAGAAGGAGGAGAAAACTAATGGAGCTAGGAAGAGAGAACTTTTGCAACCATCCTCAAAAATGTACTTTGCATTTTCATTGCATCTCTCCATTGAAGAGGATTTCGACCACTTTGGAGATCTAAACCATAATTTAGAGCACCATTGAAATGCTTTTATGGCCTCCATTCAATAATATAAAAAGAGGAAGGCGGTTTATGGTGAAACAAGTATAAGCAACACTGAGATTTGAGTGGACCGTTCGCGATCCTTTATCACCTATTGTATTCTATGATTTCTATCATTCTAGGCAATAAGATAGCCGAGAGACAAGAAAAAAAACAAATTTTTTTTACAGTTCTAGACGGTGGAATGATTAGTTATACCTCCTACTCATGGTGAAAGACGTAGAAAATCTAAACATTGTGCAATGAAATCATTTTGAAATTTGGCTTAAAAATTAAATAAAATAAAAGAGATAGAGCTTTTTAATTGTGGTGTATGGTATTGTAAATTATTTTCCCTTTTCCAAAAGAGAAGATCTGCTGCCAAGCAGACCAATTCTAAGTTTGTATGTGCTTCAACACGAAATTTTGAATGGAAGGATCTTTTAACTAGCAGACTAAAAGAAATAATTATAAAACAAAAAGATCTGCTATCAAATAGATCAGAGCTAAACTTGCACGTAAATTTAGCTGGTCTAGTCAAAAGAGCCATCATATCGAAGAGTATAGATCAGCACCTCAACCCACAACAAATGTCGATAGAGGTTGGAGTTGGACTATAGGAGACATTATATGAAACATATGATCATAAGACGACAACATCATCAAACTCAGGGGCGGATCCAACACTTGACGAGTAGCCCATATGGTAGACTGATCACTTTTTATGTGAGAGGTATGGGGTTCAATTCCATGTACTTCCACCTATTTGTTTATTATTTTTAATACAATAACTAATAACTAAACAATTAGGGGGCGTTCTCTTTGCTGTTTTCGGGCCGTTTTCTGTTTTTGATTTTTCAAAACATTGAAAACGCGTTCTCTTTCCCATTTTCGAAAATGAGTTTTTGAAAACGGCTGAAAATTTTGTGAAGAAAATAAAAAACAACTTTTTTACGTTTTGACTGTTTTCTTCACAAATCTACCAAAACTCAAAAAAATACGGGTTGAGAAATATTTTTTCAAAACGACAAAAAGAACGAGTTTTCAACAATCTCAAAATAAACACCAAAAACACAAAATGAATTCAAAACACAAAATTGAAACACGAAGAGTGATAAGTGCGTTTTACACACTTATTTAGGTCACAAAACATGGCTAATTGTGAACATATATATTGAAATATAGCTTAATTCGGTAAAATTTGTGTTTGTAGAACTACATTGATGGATGGAACGAAAAGTATGTGAAAACAAGAGAAGAAGGGCTAAAACGGAAGAAAATCAAAATTCAAGGACCAAATTGTAACTTTCTAAAAGTTGTACCAAAGACCGAATCGAGCGTGGAGATGGACTAAATGCAAATTGGTGAAGTCGTGGGATGATTGATGAAGGAAAAAGAAGAAAAGATGCCAAGATATGAGAGAATGAAGTTTGGGGACCAAAACGAAGAAATTTGGAAGTTTTCATTCCAAGCGGTCGCTTGGAAGAACCCCAAGCGGTCGCTCACTCATCTCCAGGAAACCCAGGAAGCAAACTTCACTAACCAAGCGGTCGCTTGGTACATTTTTCTGGTGAAAAATTTAGTTTCCTTATTTGATTCAACCACCTATGGAAACCAATCTAGGACCCCTTTAAAACCCTAAACACGACCAGAAACGGGGTTCTGCCTTATTCTACCATTGTGGACATATTGAAGAGCAAGAAGAAGGTGAAGAACGAGAAGATTAATTCCAAGATTCGAGATTTCACTTCAAGATCCAATAGGGTGATGTCTTCTTCAATTTATTTTCTGTCTTCTCTTAGTTTTCTTAGTTTTATCATGTTAGGCTAGTTTTTAATGTGCTAGGTGAACGATGAACCATGTAATTTGATATTTTGATTCCTAGTTTTATATATTTGACGTTAAAACGCATTTTGGATTGATGAAAGGTTTATATACATTGAATTAAGTCTACAATTATTATGCATGTGATTGCGTGATTTGTTGTGGTTTATTTAATCCATTCGAAAGAGGATAAATAGATTAGACAAGGTATAAATCATCGTAGGGTCCGATAGGGGATAGAGATATACCGCTATGCCTTACGTGAATCTCTAAATATTCATAGAACTCCATGTATTTTTGTATATTTGCTCCCGTCATAGAGATATAGTCGGCGTCGTATATGAAAATAGGTTCAAGTTTAATCGAAAGAGAGTTTTGAATAAAATAGGAATATTGATTCGTCATAATTCAAACGTGTTGTCAAATTGTAGAACTAGGGTTGAAATAGATTATTACATGGGGATTCGCGAACCTAGTACGCTCTTTATTTGATTGTTAAGATATCTTACATTTAGTCAAATTATTGCACGTAGTTAACCTTGCATTTAATTAGATATTTCATTCTATTTTGCATAAGTAGCTTTCTTAGTTTAGTTGCAATCTAGTTACAAACATTCAAACACGTATTTTATTTCGGTTAAGATCGAATTATATAGAATTAAACTGTTAAATCTCTGTGGGAACGATACTTGGACTTAAAAATCCATTCTATTACTTGAAACGAACCGTATACTTGCGGTACTATAAGTCGAACAAGTTTTCGCGTGTCAAAGAGAACGCCCCTTATATATTATTAGTTTTCGTTTTCGAAATAATTTCTTTAAAGAATTTATTGATTCAAATTATTATTTCATAATACACACACACACACACACACACACTTTTATTGTTAGATTTTATTAATTTATTTTAAAAAATTCAAATGTGGACAATCTAAGTGTTCCTTTTTTATTCTTTTAGAAATCCGAAAAACATTTTTTTTTTAGATCACAAATTATTCTAATTCTAAAAATAATTATTTTCAAAATATTTCATAACCTTCGGCTAAGCTCGGAGCTTGTCTTTACCATTTAATCCTACTTTATGTATAAATTTCATCTTATCTTGTTTAAGTTCTAAAAATTTTGAAACTTGATCATGCATATGATTGAAAAAATGTATTTTGTTTCTCAATGTTTTGGGTTGAATTGGATTGTAATTTTAAATGCATATAATTTTTACGTTTAAGTGCATTTATTCATTAATTGAAATTATTTCAATATTATTTAATTAAAATTTAATAAATAATCTTACTATTGCGGCTGTCAAGAATCTACAACCGCCCTAGCAAACTCAATATTCTGGATCCATTACTGACCAAACCAATCAATCAAGAAGATGACATAATAGCCTATGGTAGGGCTGTAAGCAAAAATCGTCAAACTTTTAAACCAAATCGAAATCGCATTTTGAAAACCGTCGGTTTGGTGTCACATAGACCCGTCAATGAAATGGTTTTGATGGTTTGATTTAGGTTTGAGAAATTTTATTGCGGTTTAAAATCAAATTGGACCGGCGAAAAAATATATAAATATTAAAATATTAAAAAAGATGAAATCTTCGAAATTGTAACTTGTAAGACTTTTGTGTTGGACTTTTTATTTATTTTTAAATAAGGTTCATATATTCCATAGACTCTTAAACTGAAAGTCTGAAATGATTCATCAGGCAATATCACGTTGTATTCCACATAAATTACTATAACCAAACAATCAACTTATATAAATTGCATAGTACTCCAATGATTAAACAAACTTTAATCAAAATCAAAACCAAAATCCTACATTGATTTGGACATCCTTTAAAAAATTATTGCAATTTCTAGTTCTGTCGATTATAATTTGTAGAAATCTAGATGAAAAGTTTTGATCGGATCAACAACTATGTAATCTAAGTGAAAACAAAATAAAAATTTCGGATCTTAGAAATGAAATTATATATTGTAAATAATATTTTTTAGGTATAGATTTACCCAATATTCTAATTTGGCTTGAGAATCAATTAATCAAATAATTATAAGAAGAGATAATAAAAGAGAAAAATGAAAGTGTTGGAGTCTAAAATGAAGAATGAACCCTATTATTATTATTATTATTTTTTTATAAAAGTGATTGGAAATTGAATCATATATTTTATCAAAAAATAAAAAAATCCTATGAGAATCGTCGGGTTTTCGACGATTCCTATACTAGAACCGGGAACTGGACCGGAATTGTTTAGTTCTTAATAACTTGTCCCAAAATCAAATTATTTTTTAGAAAATCCGAAATAAAATCGACCGATTCTAAATGGTTCCGGTCCGATTCCACCGATTTTGCAAAAAAATGTCCACTCCTAAATTAATGACATAAAAGTAGACAGACAAAAAAATATACAACAAAATCGATGGTTTAAAATCGGACGATAGACAAAAAAAAAATATACGGTGAAATCGACCGTTTAAAACCGGACTAAACCGTTAGGTTTATATTTTAGTTTTTTTCAAACCGTTCAAAATGATTGGATTTAGGTTTGAATTTTTTTAAACCGGTGTAAACGGTTTGATTTAAAAATTTGTCAAAAATCGATAAAATCGGACCGCTTACACCCCTAGCATATATTACATGTCTAAGGCATAGGTATCATTATTCTCTCAAAAGGATGGTGGCACGCTTCTCTAGATTGAATTAGTGTACCTTGGCATATTAGGACGACAAGTTTGAGTCTATTTGCCCATATAAAGGGATGAAGAGTAAATAAAGGAGGCCGAACTGAAAAATTATTAAAACTCTAACGATCCGTTTGATGGTAAGGGTGAAATTTGAGTGAAAAGAAAAGGGAATTGAATTGCTTAGAATTTGTTTTAGAGGGAAATGTAATTAATGATGTTTGATTGGTATAATTTTTCACCTAATCCGTTTGACTTTATTTTTCCTGCAAATTGTTATTTGTTGTGATAATTTTTTTTACAATTTGTATTAAAATTTGTTTGGAATGTCAAAAAGTTAATATATATATATATATATATATATATATATATATTTTTTTTTTTTATTTTTTTTCATAAATTTTTTGTGTTCTTTTGACTTTATTTTTCATGTAAATTGTCAATTAAATGGATAAATTTTTTTACCATTGAGTTTGAAATTTGTTTCAATTGACCAAAAAAAAAAAAAAAATTCAAGGAATTGAGGCGAATTCCACCCCCAAATTTGTCAATCAAACAATGATAATTGCCTAAAGTTGGAATTCCATTTCCTTTTCCATAGAATTTCAACACAATCAAACATAGTAACAAGATGCTCATAGGAACAACGCTTCTTGCTAATGATAATTGTTCAATTATAGAGTTACAAAACTTCTATAATCTGGGACTCAATTATAGTCTTTATTCAACATGAAAACTCCGAACTTCTAAGCATTATGAGCTTGAAGCTATTTATAACTTTTAAGTTGAAAGGAAGACTTCATGGCTAATAAGTGCTTACTCGGTCAACCTTCTACCACATAGATGATTAATAAACATTTTTTTTCTTTTGTAAAAGTTCAAGCATGCTCTCGCAACAATTTTTTGTATAATGATGATTTTGCAACTTCTCTGCTTTAAAGTCTTGTAAGAGCTAGAGCTCATACTTACACTGTTACTAACAGTAGTGCAAAGCAATTTTACTATTTATAACGAGCATGAGCGAATTGATCGAGTATGATCTTATCTATGTTTCGTACATACATGAGTTTTGGGCCATGTTATGAAAAATTGAATAGAATTATGTAAAATTAATGGAAAGTTTAAGACCCCGTTTGATTCTCATTATTTATAAAATGATAATAAAAAATATAGTCGTTATGGGTCCCACACAAAAGATGGAATGTAAAAAATGGTAGTTGGATATGATTGATAACGATCATATTTTTCATTTTAATGAAAAACAAACGGGCCCTAATTATAATGAGGTTTGCTATGGTAACATAGGGGGTGACACCCCCTCTGATTGAAACTCAAGTATAATATGTGCAAAATAACGTAAAAATCAACATGTAGATATCTGATAATATTATTTAATTCAAACTCTACTCATTAGAAGTAAACTTTAACGATATATAAAATAACAATTTACAGAAGTATTTAAATCAAATACGACTCATTAAAAATTAAATTTTAGCAGTATATATAATAATAATTTACAATTTTTTGTACACCACTCTTCCTAAAGATCCTCAAGGTTGCGGTAGGCCCGCCTATTTAAAAAATATTTCTCCTCCAACGTGTGTAGTGTGGTAAACCGTGTGGGTACACATAGCACATTCCAAAATATTTTCCCTCCACGTGCGTGTATGGTGTCAACCGGAATGTCAACCGTACGGGCACTGTAGCAAAATCCTTCTTTAAAAGACTTGATACAAGTTATTGGGTGCGGTGTTCCCTTCTCTTTTGCTTCTGGTCCATAGAGACCTCGTCAATTAATAAACGAAATCAACCAACAAATTAGCAGCCACAAAGTTGAACAAGGCATAAACTCTTATAAATATTGAAATCCTGTTTTATTGATTAACAGTTAATTAGGAACATCATCTGTCCTTACGATAACATTTACAGAATACCAAAATTTTTCGTCAATCGTCACCCTTTTCTGGCACTTGTAATGGCCAACAGAATGCATACAAGAATTACTCTCCTAAATAGTTTAAGTTAATCAATGTCTCTCTCTGTGTCCTGATTCTTCCTAAGGCTCTCTGCAACTTCCCAAAATATACACTTGCCGGTGTCATATACTTCTATATTAAGTTACTCTTAGCATACGAGTCACTGAACGAAGCGACTTAGAAGGATCACCATAACGCTAATGTCATCAGAAGAACCTCTCGACTGTGACAAATCCACGAGCTTTTTGCAAGCAGAAAATGGTTCTGGCTTGTCAATGCCCAAGCATAAAGGATGAACTACATCTACTGCTTCCTGATTGCTAACCTGCAAAGAAAGTAAAATGCATTTTTAGCGTACTATCTCTTAATCGAATAATTGCTTCAACAATATGGATATGACTGTGATGAGCTCAACATAGTTTCGTATATTACCTTATCCCAAAGTCCGTCTGAGGCGAGGATCAAGAACTCGCAGTCTTCTGTAATTCTGAGAACTTCAGTTGTCGGCTCAGCTGTTACCCATTCTTTAAGATGGCCATCTCCAATTGCTCTTGAAACGGCAAGAGATCCATGTACTCTCCAAGCACCGTGGAAACAATCTACATAACCACCCTGAAGTAGAAAACAAGAAATAATATCAATTTTGATTTCAATTGGGCTCAAGCAACTGCTTTTGAAAACCTATAATTAAAGACCAGAATTCTCACCAGCTTCTCTATCCTATTTCTTTCATCTTGTTGCGAAGGTCTGTGATCAATGGTGAGAGCCTTTGCAACCCCTTGTTGGCTCATAACAGCACGACAATCTCCAGCATTGGAGACAACGAGACGCCCTTCGTGTACCAATGCTGTCACGCAGCATGTCCCACCTCGGATATTTTCCTTCAAAAACTCGACATCGGTGGTGAGGTATCCGTTTTTCACCGCCTCCTCAATTCCTCCTTCTTGGGTTCTCGTTGCCACTTTGTTCATAATGTTCCTGTCTAAATTCTTCGACACAAATTCTGCAGCTCCTGCTCCTCCATGTCCATCGTATATACCAAAGAAAGCCTGCATTCATAACAGACATTTTAGTCATTTTATTAAAAAAAATATGATATTCTTTTCTCTAATGTTTGAATTTCTGCAGTTCATCAACTGCCCTTTAACTACTCTAATACTAGAATGTGATAATTATATAAAAAACAAAAATTCCCAGCAAGCTTTTAGTAATTATAAAATCATAATTACCTGACAAAAAGAAATCTGTCTCACCTAAAGTATGAGATTTGTAAATCCAATCAAAACAAATGTGATCAAATTTAATGAAAATGGTAAAAAAATAAAAAAAAATAAAAAAAAAATAAAAAAATTGGAGATTTTTAATATGAAATAGTAATAAAAACACACCTGTTTAGGATCCCCTCGAAGATCCAGAATAGCAGAATATCGATCCTCCATAACTCCACCTCTTTTCCCTCTCTTACAGTACACTGAATACCCTTCCCCTTCCACCTCCATCTCGCTCAATATATCAACATCCTTATCCTCATTCGTCTTAATATTATCAAAACCCATATTCAATACCGGAATGTCAATCCTCGCCGGCCGTTTCCGCTTCAAAACCATCACCTTCGATAACCCATCTTCTCCTCCATCTTCATCTTTAGTGTTGAATGATTTTCTGATAGCTAAAGGCAACGGCGAAAGAGACAGCGGAGGAGGCGAGGTGGCGGGCTTGCAGAAAATCGGCGATAATTTTTTTGAGGACGGGTAAAACATGGGAGAGCTTGATGCTGCCGCTACAGAACAAGGCATAATTGCTAATTCTTCTCTTTTTTAAATCAAAACCAATTTTTGATGGAGTAGAAGGGCTTCGACTATTAGCCAATTACTGATTCTTCTGTTCTTTGTTAAATCAAAACCGAGTTGATGATGGAGAAGAAGGGTTTGGACTTGGGGGCTTATATAGATGTGAAGATGGAAAGTGTATACTATTTATAGTCAGCAATGGTTAAAAATGACAAAGACATTAATTTTTTATAATTTTGTTATCTGAAATAATAAATTAATGTTTCAAATAAAAAATTGTAACATAAGAAAATTGCTGCAGTCGCGACTATGAAGAAAATTACACATTTTAAATTATTAAAATTTCGTTAATTTTACATTTGTAGTCAACGATAAATATTAATTAACCGTTACGTATTGCTTTTTGTAAAACATTTTATACGGTCAACAACATGTAGGCTCCGTTTAGTACCCATTTTTTCTTCATAAAAATGAAAAATATGACCGTTATTCATTACATTCAGTTACCATTTTTTACTTTTCATATCTTGTGTGGAGCCTATAAAAATTATATTTTTCATTCTCATTCTATAAAGAATGATAATCAAACGGGGTCATATTAATGTTAAAGTAGAAATGTTTTATTTTCTTATTCGCAAGACAATTTTTAGTAAGAGTGTGTTTGATTGACTTTATTTTTATGAAAAATGTCATTTTTTTTCATACAAATTCCTGGATTATCAGTAGGTTCAAGGAATTTAATATCTCTGTTTATCTTTATATTTCTTATGAGACAATTTAACCGATGAAACCACATTTCATCCTCAAATCAAAGAATTTCAAGCTATTGACCCGCCTATTAGTTCTTGGTGTTCCCATTTCGTGCCTAGAAGCGACTGAGACTTCTACTATTTCCATCTTTTATAATTATTTCAGTTACGGAATGTGGCTTTTGATTTATACTTATGTTGTTTTTGCTGATATCGTGCAATAACTTGTTGATAGCCTAGACCAAAGAATACCTAACATCAAGCAATTAGTTGACTGTCGCACCGAAGGACAAACTTAATCAAACAATTGCGATAAATTGCCGATTTGAGAAATACAGAACCAAGCAATTATGATAAATTGCCAGGGAATCGAATATAATGGATTAATCAAGAAAATGTGATATATTGCCTTACCGAGGAATGAAGGCAATGACTAGCCAATTGTGATAAATTTTTGAGCTGAAGAGTACATATTGAATAAGAAACTATTATAAAATCATTGTTGATCTAAGGCGTGATTAGTGATTATATTTGCAAGTGCTCGACATTTCAAGGGTTAGACTGTTCAAACCTATCCAGACCCTCAATTCTATGAGTTTCGAGTTGAATCTCGATGGTAAATCCCATTCTAGATTAAATATGCCTGAAACAACTTTTCTCGTTAGCAGAAAAGTTTTCTGAGCATGAGGTCGTCGATCTTGAAGAAATTCTTCATTACCCTTGTATTGTAGCATCTGGTCATTTTCCTCTGATAAGTGGCGAGTCTCTTCTAAAAATGATCCCTAGCTTCGTCCAAAAGGTCGAGCCCACTCTGCCTCTCTACAACATTCAACGCTTCATTATACAAGATACGTCGAGGAGAGGGTACTCCAATCTTGGCTCGCACCATAGGTTAGGGAAAATGTGGTCACCTATAGCCGTGTGGCTAGTAGTGCGGTAGGCCCACAGTACAATGTGGAGCTCGTCGATCCAAACTCCTTTTAAGGCATCAACTTTCCTCTTCAAACCTAGGGATGATAACGGGGCGGGTTCGGGGCGGGGTGACCTTTCCCCGCCCTCGACCCATTGGGTAATTTTTCGTCCCGTTACCCATTTAGGGCGGGAATGGGACGGGTCGGGATCACTGCCCCGTTTATTACCCATTATTATTATTAATATAACAATGGTGTTTGAAAATCAAAAGGTTTTTTTGTAGAGTCCAAAGTCTCAGAAAAAAAGATATTCTCTTCTTTGTCGAATGTGAAGAAGAACAAAAAAGAAAAATGATCAGATAGACACGTGAATTAAATAAATATTAATACAGCGTTTACCAAAGAAGTTTAATAGATTTTTAAATACAAATAAATGACCAAGAACATAAGACGAAAATTTAAGAAAAAACTAATTTTTATAATTAGTTTGGATTGTAGACTGAAATGGTGTTCTTGAGAGAGAGAAAAGCAGAGGAAATCTTAATATCAGTTGACAATCCATCAGTCCAACGGTCATAGAAACTGGAAGGCCAAGATATTTGTTTAATTCTCTAGATTCTCAATAGTGGCATGGCAGGTGAGAGGTGGTGTGGAAAACTGGGCAAGTGAGCATTAGTTGGATTAAAGGTTTAGTTGTGGGTTTGGGCTTGAGTTGGGAAATTGGGTAGATTATATACTGAAACAGTCACATAGTAAATTAAATAATAAAATGCTAAAATAAAAGTTAAAAATTTTAAATTTTTTCGGGGTGGGGCGGGGACCTTAATACCCGCCCCGCCCGGACCCGACCACCCGATTAAGCAGGTAATGTCCACCCCGTTCGGGACGGAACCCGCGAGTATCGAATTTGATGAGTGTTTTTGCCATCCCTATTCAAATCATACTTGATAGTTTTATTGACAGCTTTGGCTTGACCATTTGCTTGCAAATGATAAGGGCTTGAGAATTGCTTCTCGATTCCATAGTCACATCAAGATTTCTCAGCCTCTAATTGCCAAGTTGCTTTCTATTATTAGAGACCAAATACTGTAGAATCCATCTTCCATATGAATTTGGTCATGTTGACCTCGATGATCTGGTCATTGGCTCGACTTTGACTAATTTAATGAAGTAGTCTAAAGCTAATATCATTTACTGAGCTCCAACTTGTCCATTGGGTAATGGACTCACAAATTCTATCCCCAATTTGAAAAAAGGCCGCAAACTACTCATTATGGTTGCTCTTGAAGTTGAAGCCGAGGTATATTGAAAAACCTTTGGCATTTATCACATCATTAGATATAATCCAACGAATCATTTTTTGGGTCGACCAGTAACATCACTATCTCAATATCTATTGGGCAAGCGACAACCCAGCTTTGTGATTTCGATAGATCCTTCTTGTACCTCATGCAGTAAGTATTTAGTCTCATTTTCCTGATACAACATAACAATGGAGTAGAGAAACTTCTTTTTAAATATGATCTTGTCCTTCAATATGAACTAGTGTTATTAAAAAAGCACCTAGGCAACGCAGGCAAAACACTTTGCCTTGATGTAAACGCGAATTAAGCTGTAAATGGCTAAGTTGACCACTTCACGCCTAAGTGCGCTTTATTATTTTTCATGTTTTTAAAAAAATATTTTATTTGACTTTAGTTTGTTAATTAATTATTTTGTTAATTTTTTTTTCTTTTTTTGAAAAGTTTTATTTGACTTTAGTTTTAAATTTTTAAATGATTTTATTTATATGAAAGTAAAAAAATGATTTATTTGATAAAGATTTAGATAAGATATAAGCTACTGTGCTATCTATATTATATAATTATGATTTTGAAACTTATAATTTTATTGAAAACTTCAAAAATATATATGCAATTTTCATGAATTTGTTAGGTAGGACTTATTTAGTTAAAAGTTGAAACTATGAAAAATGGTCGAACTTTACATTTCAAAAACTTGAAAATTGTATAATGAATAATTGTAGGAATTAAGTAAATATAATATTTTATAATTTTTGATGTTTGGAATATATTATTTTAATTATTAAATAATTTTTAGAATAATTAAGTATTTAAAATAATAATAATAAAAATAAGTAACTTTTTTGATGTCCGAGCTTGTAAAATTTGAAGTGTGGCCTCCAGGTTTAGCCACGTTATATATTTTTTAGAACACTGTTATGAATTGAGTTTGATTGGATGATAGAGTCATGGAAATGCTTATTTCTTCCATATTTTGCACCTTAGCTCCATAAAGCAATATGTTACTGCTTGAACATAGAGGAATTGAAATTTTAGATCAAAATACTATGTATGTATAGTATAAACAGCCCACTTTAAAATTCAGCTTCTTGGTCTCGGGCGGATCGAATGGGAGCCACTAATCGACCAAGTAATTTGAGGGATTTCTCATCCATTTGTGAAGTTGAATAATAATCATTACCTCATCTCTCCATCTTCAATTTCTAAATACCAATCTAACCAAAATCGAGTGTAGCATCGATATTTAAATTTTATTGCGTGGTGGAAAATATTCAAATATTTTCAATGATGATAGTTTATTGCAATCAAATTATTTTATATAATTACTTATAACAAATTGTTTGTACTTCAAGGTATGGTTTGGGAACCAATACATGGCACACCATTGAGTGCGTATATTGTCACTATAATTTTTTTTTTTTATTATAATCCAATTTTTTTTTTATATACTAAAATTATTATAAGTAAAATGATATAAATAACCATCCATTCTACTCAATAAGTTAAACTCTTTAAGCTGAGACTCTAAATCTAAATCATATATTAAAAATCATTTTACGTCTCCCACTATTATATTCTCAACGACCTTAATATTTAATAAATTGATCAGTATATGAAATCGTCCAATATCTTGGCAGTCGAGGTGGACTGAAATATTTTCTTCTTGATTCTATGCAATTTCCATGTTTGTCTTCCTCAATCGTCAGCGGTGATCAAGTCATTTTTTTTTTTGTATTTTTGTGGTGTCTGTTGACTCAATCTTTTTAATTATTTTTGTTAATTACTTTATAAAGTTTAAAAAGTCAATTTGATTGAATCCACCTCATTCAAGAACTTTTCAACAAGAAGCTATATTAGAATATGCATAATAATTTATTTTAACTACCTAAAACACTTAAATTATAATTAGAGTACTCTTTATCAGTCATTCTTTAATTGTAAAGCCGATGACTAAAATCTCAGTCTTTATTAGTCTTTTGCTAATTAGTTGCTAATGACTATAGATATTTGAATTTCTCTAGTAAAATCAAAGATGAATATGTTTAATTAGGCATGCTCAAAAGACTCATACCCGCTTCCACGGATAGACCACCTGGTGGACACTACATCGAGTCACGAGAGACTCAATTTTGTAGATCCATTTTTCGAGTATAACCAAATTTCTATGGTCAAATCCGATCAAGAGAAGACGCCATTCATTACAGATTTCGGGACACTGCTCCACAGCCATGCCTTTCGAATTGAAGAATGCCATGACAACTTATTAGAGAATGGTAAATATGGTCTTCTGTGAGTTAATTGAGAATGTTATAGAGGCCTATGTCAATGACATAGTGGTTAAAAGTGTCAAGGCTAAGAACCACGTGTCCCGCTTTCAGATGCTTTTTATCAATAAAAAGCCTTGAGGATGGCAGATGACGATGGCGGGGCCGACCTGGTTGGGACATCCCGGTGCGCCTCTTGAGCTCCCGAATCAAGGCAACTTATATGTTAGTGTGTAGCTTTTAAACTCTTCCCATCAACTCAACAATGCTATACGGTCGACATAAGCCCAAGTGGCTAGGTAGAGAGCCTTCAAAACCAAAAATTAGTTAAGACTCTAAACCACTAAGACCTTGCACTCTACGATCGACACATTCTAAGGGGCTAGGCGGAGAGCCATCAAAACCAAAGATTGGTTAAGGCCCTAAACCGCTGGGCTTTCCGTTCTACGATCATCATAGCCTTAGGGGTTGGGCGGAGAGCCTTCAAAATAAAAAATTGGTTAAGGCTCTAAACTGCTAAGACCTCGCGTTCTACAATCGACACATCCTAAAGGGCTAGGCGGAGAGCCTTCAAAATAAAAAAATGGTTAAGGCCCTAAACCGCTAGGTTTTGTGCTCTACGATCATCATAGCCTAAGAGGCTACGCGGAGAGCTTTCAAAACCAAAAATTGGTTAAGGCTCTAAACCGCTAAAACCTCGTGTTCTACGGTCGACATAGCCCAAGTAGCTAGGTGGAGAGCTTTCAAAATAAAAAATTGGTTATGGCCCTAAACCGCTAAGACCTCGCGTCTACGGTCAACATAGCCTAAATGGCTAAGCGGAGAGCCTTCAAAACAAAATTTTTTGGCTAAGGTCCTAAATCGCTAGACCTTGCCTTCTATAGTCGACACATCCCAAGGGGCTAAATGGAGAGCTTTCAAAACCAAAAATTATTTCTTGCGCTCTATAACTCAATATAGCCGAAGGGGCTTTGCAACTCTACAGTTCCCCATCCGCTAGAAACTATGCGACCAAATAAAGAAAGTTGTGCGAAAATAGTAGAACTAACTTTTACACAGTAACAAATGGCACCCATGTATCAAGATAGATGGAAAAGAACTAAGAAACAATGATGTTCGATAAGGAAACATCCACACACAAAATAAGGTGTGATTTTCTGTACCCATCCCGGACTAGTAGGAAGCAAAAGATGATCAAGTGATAAAAATAATAAACGACATGAAGTGCTAGAGGATAAAAAACTAAAGAATGTTTCAACTCAAGCGGGAAGTCTCTTCATTCCCACCTCGCGACGTGCGCCCGAAAGCCTTAGACTGATGGGCTCCGCTCTCTCTACCTTTGCACTGCGTCAGGGACCTGTCAAAACCTGAGAAATCAATAAAAGGATGCTCAACGGGTATCCACTCCTTAGCCAATTTGATGGATGCCGCCATCGCATTCCCGTTATATGAATGCAAGGCCTTGGCTTAATCTGATGATAACTTGTACTGCTCAACGAACGCCTCCAGGTCCTTAGTATGTTTTGTAGAGGCTTTGTACCGCTCTACAGCCTCTTCTGGCGTACGGGCCAAAATGGACTGCATGATATCAATCTCAGTCTCATGCTCGCGGGCTCGAGCCTCCAAAGGTTCAAAAGATTTCTTCAAATAAGAAACTTTCTTCTTGAGGTGATGAGCTTCTTTCTTTTTGTCCTTGGTGATGGCCGTCAACTTAGATGCTTGACGGCGATACGACTCAACAAGACTAGTCTGTAGAGCTACCACCTAGCAAGCAAGAAGATAAAATGATGGACAATGACAAACTTAAACATAGAGGAAGTGTAGCAGAAAGTTTATCCTCTAGGTATAGACTACCACAACTCTTTCTATTTCGTCAGCGCTGCACTCGATGATCACCCTGGCCCTAACAGGTGTCACCAAAGACCGAAGTTGGGAAGGGAAATCTTCTCTACATCATGACACTCTGCCCCCGGTCAACGGTTTTCTCTCTTTGACTGAGCAGGAGTTAAGTCCATGTCGCTCCCATGCCTCTACTCCGGTATAGAGTCTAGTCTCATCCAAGTCGAATTCCATGCCTATACACAATGTAAAATCCATCAGGCTCAAAGAACAACAAATGAATATGCATACAAGCATGAAATAAAAAACAATATATCCAAAAACCTACCGTCAGCGGAACGAAACCATCATCATTCCCTAGCTCGAGTAGGGTCTTCAACACCTCGTCTAAATCAAAGTCCATATTTTGCATACATGTGACAAATCCATCAAGCTAAAAAAAAATTATTTTGCGGAAAGATGAAGATGCTATCGATAAACATCGACAAGAGGTAAAGGGGCAAGTGATATTGGATGACATTAATAATTATATATGATGACCGACAAAATGAGGCGCTTTACACCTAGGCTGGGCTGTCGAAGACCGTAAGGACTCTACATCTATACTGGGCCGTTGACCCTCCTATGAGCGCTTTATCTATGCTGGGCCGTCATCCTCCCATAAGCGCTATACACCTATGCTAGTGCGTCAATCCCCAGGAGGACTCTATGTCTAAGCTGGACCTTCGACCCCCCAATAAGCGTCCTATGCCTATGCTGTACCGTCAACCCCCTTGGAGGACTCTACGTCAACGTTAGAGGTAGATGGGCTAATGATATTGGATGTCAGTAGTAATTGTCTACCATGACCAACAAGGTGAAAGCTATTCAATAAGCACTCTACATCTATGTTGGGTCAACGACTGCTATGAGACCATCTACGTTCATGCCGGGCTGTCAACCACTATAAACACTCTACATCCATGTTGGACAGCTATAAGACCCTCTACGTTTATGCCGGACCGTCGATCATTATAAACACTCTACATCTATGTTGGGCCGCTATGAGGCTCCCTACGTCCATGCTGGACCGTCGACTACTATAAGCACTCTATATCCATGCGGCCATCGACGCCTTAGGGGTATTCTACATCCGTGCTGGACCGTTGACCACTATGAGGCCTTCTACCACTACACGGCCAACACAAAACCTAACCATAAAATCACCATTAAATTGGATGGAGATTGTCTAATGGTTATCACGGACGTAAGTAACCACGGGATAGGTGAACGTCCTTCTCTCAGAACGTGGGGTAGTGAAAGGGGCTACGTGCGACACGTGACACTATAACCGCCCAGCGGTTACCCAGCCCCAGTCAACTATAAATACTTCTAAGGGGAAACAAATGTCTCTCGAAATTTTTACTATCTGAACACTCACTACACATTTTCCTCATAAGTCTACATTAAAAAATCTCGTACTAATTCTCACGCCGGAGATACAACGGGAGAGAAAGCCTCGACCTCATTTTGCAGGTGACATTAGTTCGTCGGAGTGGCTGGATCACCTCGCACGATCAGGGAGGTCACGATGTTTTTGCTACACAACTATTTCAGAGACCAAATATTGTAGAATCCATCTTCCATATGAATTTGGTCAAGGTTATTGGCTCAACTTTGACTTATTTAATGAAGTAATCTATAGCTAATGTCATTTAGTGAGCTCCAATTTGTCCATTGGGTAATGGACTTACAAATTCTATCCCCAATTTGAAAAATGTCTGCAAACTGCTCATTATGGTTGCTCTTGAGGTTGAAGCTGAGGTATATCGAAAAACCTTTGGCATTTATCATATCACCAGATATAATTCAACGAATCATTTTTCGGGTCGACCAATAGCATCCCTATCTTAGTATCTTTTGGGCAAGCGACAATCTAGCTTCGTGATTTCAATAGATCCTCTCATGAACCTTATGCCGTAAGTATTTAATCTCGTTTTCCCGATACAAAGTAACAATAGGGTAGAGAACTTCTTTTTAAATAAGATCATGTCCTTCACCATGAATTAGTGTTCTTAAAAGAGCATTTAGATGGCGTGGGTAGGCGTAAACGTGGGTTGAGTTGGGTCGATTTTTGCCCCAACCCAACACGATCGATTCGATATAAAATCAAGCTAACTCAACTCAAATAAATGTTGAAACCCAACTCAACCCAATTAAGTGTCGGTCGGGTTGGGTCAGGTTGGTCGATTTGGCATAGGCACTTAAAGCTCTTCTAATTCGACAATAAATGGTCGGTTTGGCATATGCATATGCACTTAAAGTTCTTCTCATTAAATGGTTGTTTTTATTGCTAATTTGACGAACCAAAGAAAAAAAAGATATTTACTTTTATAAATAATATATTATCAATATCAGGTGTCTAATACATCCAAATGGTCGCACTTTTCTGGAATTATATAATAATAGTTGACCTGTCAACCAAGTAATTATAATAAAACTGCAATTTTAATGTACGGCGAAAGTATGAATTTTTTACATAAAAAATAATTATTTAACCGATAATGTAAGCATCCAAATTTGAGGATTTTTTTTTTTAAGCGGGTTGTGTTGGGTTGGGTTTGGCCAGTTTTTTTCGACCAACCCGACCCGACTATCCAACCCAAAACCCGAACCCTACACAAAAAAAGTAAAAGACCGACCCAAACTGGTCGATTTGGGTCGGTTCGATCGATTTTTCGGGTTTGGCGTGGGCTAAACACTTTGCCTTGATGTAAACACGAATTAAACTGTCAATTACTAAGTTTATCGGTTCACACCTAAGCACACTTTATTATTATTTTCTTTTTTTTTTAATTATTTTATTTGACTTTAGTTTGTTAATTAATTCTTTTATCTTTTTTTTTGAAAAGCTTTTATTTAAATTTAGTTTTAAAATTTTAAATGGTTTTATCTATACAAAAGTTAAAAAAAAAAAATTATTCGATAAAGATTTAGATAACTTATAAGCTATTATGCTATCTACATTATGTAATTATGATTTTGAAATTTATAATTTTGTTGAAAACTTCAAAAGTATGTATGAAATTTTCATAAATTTGTTGAGTACAACTTGTTCAGTTGAAAGTAGATACTATGAAAAATGGTCAAACTTTGTATTTCGAAAATTTGAAAATTGTATAATGACTAATTGTAGGAATTATTAAGTAAATATAATATTTTATAATTTTAGATATTTGGAATATATTATTTTGATTATTAAATATTTTTTAGAATAATTAAGTATTTAAAATAATAATCAAAATAAGTAACTTTTTTTCTGCTGGCTTATAAAATTTGAAGTTTGACCTCCACGTCTAACCACATTTTATGCATTTTAGAACACTATTATGAATTGAATTTGACTGGGTGATAGAGTCTTGGAAATGCTTATTTCTTCCATATTTTGCACCTTAGCTCCATGGAGCAATATGTTACTGTTGAAACATAGAAGAATTAAAATTTTAGATCAAAACACTATGTATGTATAGTATGAACATCCCACTTTAAAATTTAGCATCTTGCTCTTTGCCGGGTCGAATGGGAGCCACTAATCCACCAAGTAATTTGAGAGATTTCTCATTCATTTGTGAAGTTGGATGATAACCATTACCTCATCTCTCCATCTTCAATTTCTAAATGCCATAGTATGATTTTTCGCGGTCTCAATCTCCAAGATGATATTTAAATTTTATTGCTTGGTGGAAAATATTCAAATACTTTCAATGATGACAGTTTATTGCAATCAAATTAATAAGTTAAACTCTTTAAGCTGAGACTCTAAATCTCAGTCATATATTAAAAATTATTTTACGTCTCCTACTATTATATTCTCAACGCTCTTAATATTTAATAAATTGATCAGTATCCATATGAAATTGTCCAATTTCTTGGCAGTCGAGGTGGACTGCAATATTTTCTCCTTGATTCTATGCAATTTCCATGTTTGTCTTTTTCAATCGGCAGTGATGGTCAAGTCAATTTTTTTGTATTTTTGTGGCGTCTGTTGACTCAATCTATTTAATTATTTTTGTTAATTACTTTATAAAGTTTAAAAAGTCAATTTGATTGAATCCACCTCATTCAAGAACTTGATCAACAAGAAGCTATATTAGAATATGTATAATAATTTATTTTAAGTACCTAAAACAATTAAATTATAATTAAAGTACTCTTTATCAGTCATTCTTTAATTATAAAGCCAATGACTAAAATCAGTCTTTATTAGTCTTTTGTTAATTAGTTGACTATAGATATTTGAATTTCTCTAGTAAAATCAAAGTTAGTTACATTTTTAAATTAAAGCAAGACTAATGCAACTTTATGACATTTTCCTCTCCTTAATTGAGAAATTTACTATTTCTCAAGAATTAAAAAAGAAAAGCAAAGAAAAATTCAAGAAATGTAAGTATAATCTCGTTTTCAAACTAAGAAAATTTACGAACTTTCTTGGCAGAAAAATTCTGAGTACAGAAGAATTTTATCAGAAATGGAACAGAAATTTGAATTTCCACTCACATGAAGTGGGGCCCATGTGTAAAATATTGGGAAAAAAAAAAAAAAAAATCTCCTGCGAACTGCTGTGTGTATTCTATAGGTACATGAATTTGAATTCCTGTACCTATAACAGACTTCTTCTTGGCATGCCAAATTAGAAGTTAGAACTGCAAAACGTGACAAATTTTGCTCTCCCTTCAAGAATAACTTTATGTGCTTTATTTGGTCCTCTATTTTTCTTGCTTCTAGTTACATTATTTTCCTTAAAATGGGTAGTATTCTCGTTCTACTATTAAATTTTTTTTAACCTTATACGGGATTTTTATATTAATAGATTGTTTCTGATAATATTAATTAGGGGAAATCATTGTCCCAAATCCAATCAATTCAATTTATTTAAAAGTCTATTTCAGTGTGTTCCAAATCACCAGTAGTCATACTATGATACCTAATATGTACAAATTGACACCTTCGTCGAACCAACCAAATTAAAAATAATGAAATAGCAAGAACTACGTGTAATATTTTAAATTAACATATCTTTATTGATTTATTTAATTGACTATTGTAGGACAATCATGTTATAGAAAAATAAGTAATTGTATGGTAGAATATCCATTAAAATAGCAAATTAAATTAACACAAAGTCATAAGAAAGTTAGAAATGATAGCCTAAGAGAGCTGTGAAAATTATTGTCCTAAAGTCATGCGACCTTGGGTTCGTACGGGTACTATCAGCTATGTATGACTCCAAGATAAAATCCTTATATGAAAAGAAATTTAATATGTCGAGATCGAGTGCTATAAATGTCATTCTCTTTCCAAGTTATAGATTACCAATGGGACAAGATCAATTAACGTGTTGTCAATTTTAATAAGAAAATTACTGGATGTGAACGAAAATGACTATAAGCGTTTTGTTAGATATTTTATGATAAAAGCAAATGTGTGAAAAAACCTAGTGGAGAAGGCAATCGGGACGAGTTTAGATTTTTTTAACACTCGGGTGAAAAAAATAACTTAGATGAGAATTCAATTTTCAAAAAAATTAATATTCTAATATTGGTGGGAAATAAGATTCAAGTATAATGAGAAGGCACGTCAATCCTCCTTTAACAATGAGATGATGACTACGCTTTCAAAAGATATGATTGTGTTAAGTCAAAATACGTGATATTTGAAAATAAATATCTTTGATGAAAACTCAATTTCCAAAATCTTTGATATTCCAAAATGGGTGTGAAATAAGATTGAAATTCGACGAGAATACAGCTTGTCGAGTCACCTTTAACAACGAAATGATGACTATTCCTTCAAAAGGTACGGGTGTGTGAAGTCAAAATATGAGACATCTAATAATCACAATGCAAGATTAAGCTTTGTCCAGAGACGGATACAGGAGGGATTGGACTATAGCTCTCCCCAATTCATTTAGTTTATTTTAAGGCAAAAAAAAAAAAAATAAATAAAATTATGTAAAAAAAAATTATGTGTAATTTTTTTTTTCTCATATTAGCTCGGCTTGAAAATTTGTAGTCCGGTCTTGGATTAAATCTTGGATCCATTTCTAGAGAGGCACTGAACATACAAGGAACAACATTGTCTATACAATTTTAATACAACACAAATCCATAAATTGATATGACAATTTTTGTTCTATAAAATTAAAAAAAAAAAAAATCCCAACTTGATTCATATTTATCTTCAACTCAATAAAGCGAGGTTGCTTGAATCAACCTTTAATAAAGCGAGGTTGCTTGAATCAAGATTCTCAGTAAAGAAGCGTACCCTAGTATACCTTTACAATAGTTGGGGTGAGTTACAATTTTTCACTACGTTCCATGAAGACAAATTCAAGGGATCCATATTCGTTTGTTAATGACGTTAAACAGATTGATGAGATGTAAATTTTGAATGGGCTATCACTTCGTATTGAATTAACAGCTAATGAGACAGAAATTTTGAGACAACGGATCTAGACTCCATAGATTACTATCGTGGCCATCAGGGCCGTACCTGTATTTGGTGGGGTGTGAGGCGAACATTAGAATTTGGGCTCCAAAATCGTAGCAAACAATTTATTTTTTTTAAATTTTTTTCATTTATAAAAACTTTACGGAACTAAATTTGTTAACTTAAAATCAACAATACAACAATGTATAAAATGAAATATTCAAAATATTTATGTTACAATCAAATAGCAATGCGAAAATAATCTAAACGAACACTTAAATACAATTTGTCTTGTGATTTTAGAGGCAAAAATATTAATCAATTTTAAATAATCGAGCCGTTCAATTATCTCTTTTTCAAGGATAACATGACCAATCCATTTAATCTTTATTGTGACATAGTTGATCGAAAATAAGTCTGGATCAATGTGTTATTTTATTATTGGATCAAACTCAACAACTATTTCTATTATTTGTAAAAAAAAAAAAAAAAAAAAAAAAAAAAATACAAAAAAATCGTTATTCTCAATATAAAGTTGCTTACATTCTCCTCGAAAATGTCAAATTATTTTTAGCTAGTCTTTTTACAATAGCAATTATCCTCGTTAACCATTGTTTCCAATGCTCTCTTTCTTTGATGATGCTCAATTGTATGCTTTCGTCAATTGTATGTTTTATTTGAAGTCTATTTTTCAATTCTATCTAACTAGTCATACAATCTATATGTTCTTTAGCTACTTTATCTTTTGTAAGACGCTAATGCACATTATGCTAATCTTTGTATCTATCATTACCCAATTGGCCAATGTTTTTCATCGTTGTCTTAAACAACTTACAATAAAAACAAAAGATTTTGTCTAAAGAAATTGAATACACTAGCCATCTTCTATCGGTTGTCTGCCCATTTGGCATTGATAGCTTATATTGTGATGATTCAAAATGTTTTCTTGACTATATTTCAAAAACAAGATGTCATTAACTCTTTTTGGACACATTTCAACTAAAAAGTGCATCATTTTTTGATCAATGTGAAGGTCCTTCGAATTTTCAGGATCATCAAAATTCAAAGAAAAATAATTCTTTTGATTTTAATCTTTATGTTGAACATTATTTTCATAATTTTGCTTTAGTTCATTCACATTTGTAGGTTTAATTATTTCCTCGTTCTCTTTTTTGTTCATCTACATTATTATTGTCATTCTGATTCTATTGTTCCTCAATCACTAAATTTTCTAATGTTCCTACCTTTTCTTTTCTTGCAATTAAAGCACTTATCCGTATCCCCAATCTGACTTTGAAATAATGCATCTACTCTCTCTCTCTTATTCTTTTTTAAACTCCAGACGCATATTTAGGAGCCATAATATTTGACTCAAGTCACTCAACAGGTAATGTTAATTGAAATTTGAGTGTAAAAAGAGGCTCAAATTAGTTTACGAAAAAAAAGATTAAAAGAAATAATTTTTTGTCCATGCATTGTACCAACTAGGTCATTAACCATAATTAATGAAATTTAAAAATTCAACAACATTGTGAATTCAACAAAGAAAAAACACCTAAAAGAATAAAATTAAAATACAAATTTGTCAGGGAACAAATGTAACCCTTGCCAATACTAAAAATTGAACACATGTCAAGGCTACAACGAAATATAATAATTTAATACTCTATAAGAAAGATTGGAATTGTCAATGGTCTAATTCATCACTTCGTTTTTCAATTAAAGTCTCATTCAATTATAAATCATATTTAGCAGTTTATACAGTCAGAAGATGAAATGACATGAAAATCCATGATATTCATCTAAGTTCCAACTTACCTCAAGAAAACTAATCTCTATTTTCAGAATCTGAACATTCAACCTTGGCTAACTCTCAAACATTCCCAGCAAAAGTAACTGCAGAAAATAAATAAATCTCAAAGACGTAAAGAACAAAATAAACATTGCAATTACTTATGGAATATTGGAAATTGCAAGAAAAAAAATGATTACATTTACGGTTTACCTATGAGTCTCACTTCTGTACAACTATGACGACCTATTAGGGACAATTATGAAAATGAGAGGTTTTGAAAATATTTAGTGGGTTGTTTTTTTCAAATAAATAAGAAACAAATTTTTTTGGGCCCCCTAAAGTGTTGGGCTTGAGGTGATAGCCTTCTTGAGCCTCTCCTCAGGTCTGACTATATGGCCATGGAAGCATATGGGCAATGTTCAAAATATTTCTTAGAAAAAAAATTTACATATACAATATATCTTTAATTGATTAAAGTAGAGTTATTTTGTTTGCCACATATCCTTTTTTTTTTAAAAGCAAAGAAAGACCACTTAAATCCAAGTACCTCTATTAGATGGGTCAACCTGCATTGTTGAGTATACAAATTTTCAAGTAGGGATGAACAAAAAATCCGTCACACCCGAAACCTGCGATCCCCGCTTAATCGGGTAATCCATAATTGGGTCAGGGACGGGGAGAGGATTTTCGCCTCGAGGTGGGTACGGGTCCCACCCCACCCCACCCCACCCCACCCCACCTCTTATTTATTTATTTAAGAATTCAATTCTTTAAATGAAAAATTTTACGAGATTTCATTAATTCTAATAGATTATGACAACTAAGATTATTTAATGAATATGATAAACAATAAAAATATTAGTTTACCAAATATATTTAAATAATTTAACTTTTAAAAATAAATAAATTAATTAAAAATTATACTATTGTCTCATTTTAATGAATAGAGGCAATAAAATGAATTATCAAAAACTTGCAAAAAAATAAACGTGTACATAAACAGGGCAAGATACCCAACCCGCCTTAAAAGGATAACAGGGCGGGTACGGGATGGAAAAATACCCGATGGGACAGGTGGCGTGGGATTCCGTCCCGTTTCCATGCCTATTTTCAAACCAAACGAATTGTTTTGTATTGCATTTTTTTTTTTTTTTTTTTTTTTTTTTTTTATTACTTTTAAACTAGTCTATCATTGTGTAATTTATCCTTCGTGGATAATTTACATGGCTGATCTCAAATTCTTTATTCATTTTATTATGAATAACACTATTTGTAGTCGATGATTACAAATAATCATCCTACATAACATTTTATGTAACAATTTATTATTTGAGATATTAATTTCCTATAATTTTAATACCTCAAATAACAAATTGTATTATTGCAGCAGCTAACTATAAATAACATTACTATTTTTTATTTATATTTTATTCTCGTCCAACTTTCACAATCAAAAAGCGATTTTATCTCTATAAGCCATGTGTGGTGTAGTTTAAAAATTTTAAATAATTTTCACTATATATAATTATGTAATTTTAAAGTTTATCAATTTTTTAATCACATATTTAATCAACATTTATTACAATCTACTAAAATTTAATTTCTAATTAAATATCCAAAAAAGTTGCTATTAGCATTCCTCCTTGACTCAGAATACGCGTTACTCAAACAGCGACTTCTAACGCCACGTTTCAATTTGCAGCATACGTGTCACAAATTCTTTCTTCAGACTAGCCGGCTAAGCTACCACGTGTCATCTAATCCTTTCACCAGTTGATTTATATATACACACTTCATGCTGTAAGCATTTGTCGTCATCAGTTGAATTTGTTCGAAGCAGTGAAAATCACATAGTTTTACTTAGGCAGTTAAAAAATGTCTTCCGAGCAAGAAAGAGCCGAGCTTGACGCTAGGGCAAAGCAAGGTGAGATGGTGGTGCCGGGTGGTACCGGCGGAAAAAGCCTCGAGGCCCAAGAACACCTTGCCGAAGGTAATACCGAGTATGTTTGTTACACAGAATAATCAAATACGGTCTATTATATATATATTTAACTTCTTCTTTTCTTTAATACTGTTTAGGGAGGAGTAAGGGAGGGCAGACGAGGAAGGAGCAGCTGGGAACTGAAGGATACCAAGAAATAGGTCGCAAGGGCGGACTGAGCACTGGGGACAAGACCGGAGAAGAACGTGCACGGGAGGAAGGAATCAAGATAGACGAGTCCAAGTTTAAAACTTAGAGCTCAATCAACTGAGACTTTACCGTACACGTACTAGGTTTTCGAGTTCGTTAATGTAGGTCTCACCTGGCTATCTATAAGTGTGACTGTTCTGCTGTATTTGGTTTGCAATGTGTTTTTTCCTATGGTTTGTTGTATATAGAGTTTGAGTGACCTTCGTTTCTGTCTTGTTAAGGTTTAGTTATATATGTGTTTGTGTTACTGACGTGGTAGTTTGTAATATGACATAAATTATTGAGTTGTTTATGGGAAGTTTTTTTCATTTTGAGTGCTACTGTAGTATGTTGCACCGAAGTCTTTGAAAAGTAACTTGTTTGTATATAGAGTCACACTACATGAATTACATGGTTGATCGCAGGAGTGATCGCACACTCACATGCAAAAAAAAAATTATTTTATACACATGGGGACTGCATAATCACATGCGGTCACTCATGCGGGTTAAGTAGCATTTTTCTTGTATATATTAGTCGTAGTTGCACGTTATTCTTTAATTTTTTTTATTTTTATTTTTTTGTTGGTGATATAAAAATAATATTGTACGATGTGAGAATATAAAAAAATTATTACTAAAAATTATTTATGTGGAATGAACTTTTGATTCAAATGAAATAAAAATTAATTTGTGAAAACAATTTAAATAGTTGAGGAAGTTAATTAGAACAATATCATTTCTTCATATTCGTTTAATATGTAATTGGAGGAATTGAAATTATTTATTATAGATACATGTATCTTTCCATTTACCTTTCTGTATTTTAATAAATCAATTGGAGGAAAACTTTATAAATATTTATCTTTTGTTTCAAAAAAGTTTAATGAATTTAATTTACCATCAAATCAACTAGAATGTCAAATGTATATTGATCACAACAGATAAAATAATTCATAATAATATTGTTCAAATGATTAAATAAATTAAATATATATTGAAAATGAAAAAAATGTAATGAATCTGTCAAATTACATATTAAAAAACAAAAAGTAAGATAATGAATGTGTCAAATGTACATAATTAAATAGTTGACAAAATAATTATGATAATATTGTTCAAATATTTTAAATGATTAAAAACAAAAAGTAGGATATTATAGAAATAATTAAATATATATTGAAAAATGAAAAGTAAAACATTATTGAAATAATTGAATTATAATAAGGACAGAATCATTCAAAAAAATTATTCTCACTTGATGTGATATTTTAACATATTATAGATTATAGATATTGGTATTCCTGACCAGGAAATAGAGGCAGAGGGTCCAACATATATTATATAATGGAATTGTGATGTATTTATCTCAGTGCATTGGCAAAATCAGGAGCTCATGGTAAATGAAGACCATATAATTGCATTATGTTGAAAAAAAAAAAAAAAGAGAGAGATGATCTAATAATTTCATTATTTTGAGAAAAGAATGTGATGTATATATTTATTTATTTTACAAAAAAAAAAAAAAAAAAAAAAAAAAAACTTAGGTCCTTAATACTTGTGTGTGTTGTCAAAACTTTCATCTTCGGAAACCCCAAGAAGTTCTTTATCTACAGATCTGAATACAAATTAGTCTTTTGCATTCAAATGATATGACATTTGATTAAATATTTATTTTTCACAGTTATATTGCAAAAATATTTGACCATTATCAACCCAAGCAGTAATTAATCATGTGTAGTGTGAAACATATCCATTTGAGGATACAAGGCTTGATTTAATTTCGAAAGAAAAGAGAGTACTCGTCAGGGACGGTGCCAGACAGATATGTTAGAGTGAATTGATATTGAAATTTTTTCAAAATACTTATACCATAAACGATTTTCTATACCGCGAGATTTAGTTTATAAATTCAAATTTATGACACTCAAAACAAAGTGTTTCCAATACTCAAACAAATATAAATTTAGATTTTAATCATAAGATAATATATTATATTTTCGTAGTTTTCCTTGTCAGGTAATCAACGTCATCCTTAAAAAATATAAAGTGGTGGAAGTATGAGCAAATGATAAATACCCACCAATCAAAAATTAAGAAATTACCTACAGAAATTCGATCACCAATCATTTTAAACAATTGAAAATTTTGGTCAGAAATACAAAAAAATATATGATTGTATGTCACTGGTATCAAAATACTATTCGAAGTAAGCATGAGGTTTTTTTTTTTTTTTTTTTTTTTTTTTTTTTATCAATACCAACACACTCTAATGCCACCTGAAGTGAAAACAAACTGACCAGAAACATAGGGTCAAAAGAAAATTAATTTATTTTACATATATGTTTGACTCATTACAATAATATACTTATAATCAAATTAATTTATAAATAAATATTTTTTAACAAATATTTTTTTTAATAAAATAAAATTAGAGCAAATTACTTATTTTGATAATAGCAATAAATTCATTTTTAACTCACAAGTATATATAAGTAATATATGAGAAAAATACATAAGAAAAATTTAACTACTTTTAAACTTAGTGAAACATGGTTAAAAAATAAGTCATTATTTAATTAACAAGATTTATTATTTTTATAATAAACTAATTTAATTATGGGTGAACTCTTTAAAATTAGTTAAATATATATGAAATTAAATACCTAATTTGATAATAAGTTATTTGTGTATCATGATTGTGAAAATAAATATGTAATTGTTGTAAAGTCTTATTCTAAATTTCCATTAAGATAATGGGAAGAATTCAAAAGTAAGACATTAACTATGTACACTTCAATTTTCATGTTTCAAGTTACCCAAATGCAAAAATCAGGTTTTTATTTTTTAATTAAAAATATTTTATTAATTAATTATAATAATCAAAATTATACATTTAATGGTCACAGTTACATAATTATAGGTCACAGATTATTTTGAAGTCACAAATCAAAAAATTTATAGGTCACAAATTATTTTGAAATCAAAAATAAAAAAATTATAGGTCACAGATTATTCCAAAGTCACAAATCAAAATTTTTATAGGTCACGAACTATGTCGATGTCACAAATCAACAATTTTATAAGTCACAATTTATCGATCGATCACATATTTTCAAATTTGTTGGTCACAAGTTATTTTGAAATTACAAATCAAAAAATTTATAGGTCACAAATTATTTCGAAATCCCAAATCTAAAAATTTATAGATCATAGATTATTTCGAGATCACAAATCAAAATTTTTATAGGTCACGAATTTTGTCGAGGTCACAAATCAACAATTTTATAAATCACAATTTATCGATCGATCACATATTTTCAAATTTGTTGATCACGGATTATTTTTTAGTTACATATTATCGAATTTTATGGTCACAGTTTAATAGTTAATCACATTCACCAAATCCCGACCCCAATCCCAATCCCAATCCCAATCCAATACTTGGTCACAAACACTACCCCACCCCGCCACGCCACGCCACGCCACCATATCTAACTACAGTATCACCGTCACCATCAACAAGAACTGAGCCACAATTTGTCGAGGTTACAGTTTAATAATTGGTCACATATAACCAAATATTAGGTCTAATACCATCGTCACCCAACAGCACCACCACCGCACCGCCATCACCATCATCAACCGTTCCACCACCGTCGACCACCACCACCACCACCGTCAACACCTCCACCCACACCACCACACAAAACACACACCGCTGCCCAAACACCATGGCAAACACCACCCATATCCACATCCACACGGCAGAGCCACCGCCAGAAGCACTGCACACTGGCAGAGCTACCGCCACCATACCCACATCCACATCACCACGACCACCGCCAACAACAAAAATGACCACAACCTCATGATAGGTCTCTTCCGGTGGTGACACCATTGTGCAGGCAATTTAACATCCCAAACTCCCAGATCCACCATGACAGCCACTACCACAAAACCACCACCACACAAAACACCATCCAAACACACCCCAATCGTTAGATCGACCACGCAACCAAGCAAACCACTAACAACATAAAAAGCAGAGCTGCAGGCAGCGGCCTTTACTTTGCCGCCATCTTCGGTAATGGATGGAGCGCCTATGTGAGAAGGGAATATGTGTGGCGGTGCACAAACCTACACAAATTGGAGAAGATTTCAACCGCCGCTTCGTTTACAGATCGTCGCCGCTGCTCTTCCGCTTGCAGAGGCTCCGATCTCTTCATTACAGCAACATCACAGTGCTACTTACGTGGTGGCGACGACAAGTGCTCCAGCGGCAGCAGCGACGGACAGAGGAGGACATGAGAGGGAGAGGATGAAGACCGAGAGTGAGTGAGAAGAATTAAATGACAGGGAGAGAGAGAAGGGGGGAGGGGGAGAAAATAAAATTAGGGTTTGTAAAATTTTTATATTAATTATAGTACCTAATTTTTGCACAAGGAAACTTGGCCCCTGATTTTTGAATTGGGGTAAACATAACCCCTGACCCATGTAATTTTTCCTAAGATAATTGATTATTGGGCCTGGGTTGAGAATGAACCTAGTTGGGCTAAATTTTGTGCTGGGCTAAATTCTTATTTCCTTTTGATTTTTGAAAATCAACCCAACAAATATTTATAGATCACAATTTGCAAATCAAAGATGAGGATGATTTATTTTCAATTCAGATGATTAATTAATATTATAATTAATCTACAATTTAACCTCACCCTCACCCTCACCCCTACAAAATCTCTCTCTACAAGAAGCTTCGTTCCAGCGTTTTGCCACAGCGCTCAACTTGAAACGGCCTGTGAGCGTTGTTCGCGCACGGTAGTAAAGTGCCAAAAATGAAGCAGCCTTTGAGCATCGCAGCACAGATTGTGCTTGGCTGTGCCGTCACTGACAACCATTACTCGATGCTTCGTCGATCATACGTGTTCTATAATTTTGTCAAAACTTTGGTCCTTTTTAATTGTTATTCAAATTTGTTTAAGATTGACATTTTTTTTTATATTAAATAAGTTGAATAAATAATTATTTTTAGCAATCTTTATTCAAATGTTTACACGGTTCCCACTATTCGTTTTAGCATGATAAAAGACTAATAAATTTTACTCCATGAGAAGATGAATTTGGTTTATTTGGATGTTAAAAATTATTTTCGGACGAATGAAAAATTAATCCCTAAAGTAAGACTGCTGGGACTTGAGAGGTGCCCCCCCCCCCCCCCCCCCCAAACATACCACATAATAAAAACCTGCAATTTGAATAAAATGGTAGAAGTGCATTTTTATGGTCGTTCATTAAATGAATTTTTTTAATGATTGAATGCTCTTGATTAAAGTTTATTAGGATTCACATAGAGACACTTAATTAGGTAAGATTGATTTGAAATCGAGAGAGGAAATTAATTAATTCAGAAGAAATCGATAATCATGTATACGTAATTATAAAAGTTGATGTTTGAGATTAAGGAGAAAACTATTTTGAACTCGTGAATTCTATCATTTTAACCATCATTTAAAATACATTAATGAACATGTTAATTGTTTTAGTATATGTAAAATAAAAAATCACGAAAAGAAATATTGAAGTTAGGAATAGTTGAACCAACGGTTACATAGTAGTCCTCGTAAGAACGATAATTCGGATTTTTAGATCCACTTTATTAGTTATTAAGATTCGTACATCTACGGGATATAATTCAACAACACCTAGGTTATCGTGGTGATAATGTTGCAAACTCATACAACACTGCTGAGCTGTGGTTTCCTAATACTTAACAACTTGAAGAAAACAGATCTCATCGCGCACATGATACACATAGAAATACATCTGACCTGAAGAAATTAGAGACCCAAGAACCGGCAAAGAACCTCTTATAACTTGGCTTGGGGTCCTCGATCAATATATCTACCAAATATAGCCAAGAAACAACCCTCCTCCTTCACTAATCACTTGAGAATCACCAAGGAGACCTAACCCTATTTCATGCCTAAGTTTACACAAGAATCTCACAAGAAGAAGAGAGGAAGCCAAGAGAGTTCTCCAAACCGAGAGCAAAATCGAGAGAGGAGAGAGAGAGAGAGAGAGAGACAAAATGAGAAAGGAGTTATAATTTAAAACCATTCAAGAGGCTTCTCAAACAAGCCAAATAAAATATCTCCCAAGAATTAATCTCAACCATCCATTTCAATCAAGGGTCCAAATAAATCTAGAGTTCAGAGAACCAAAACATTCTCACATTCTTCACCTTGGTTCTCATAACATACTCTCTCAGTTGTGAATTTGCACATGAAAGAACTATTCATCATCATCGCCCACTACCTGCAAGAAAAATTAACCCGTGTCAATATATAACAAAGATAAGCACAATTTAAATTTACCTGCAGGTAGAATTTTTGTCCCCATATCAGAGGGATTCCCGTCAGTATGAATCTTAACAAGTTCAATTTCACCTTGAGACAGTTTCTCACGAATAAAATGATATTTCACCTCAATATGTTTTGATCTTTTATGGTAAACAGGATTCTTACAAAGCAATAAAACACTTTGACTATCAGTAAACATAATAGGTGTATCATGCATGAAGTTCAATTCTTTTAAGATTCCTTTTAGCCAAATACATTCCTTAACAGCTTCAGTTACGACAACGTATTCTGCTTCAGTACTAGACAAGGTAACTAAAGGTTGTAGCTGTGATTTTCATGTTATGCAGTTATCACATAGGGTAAAGAAGTATGATATAGTTGATTTCCTACTGTCTTTATCACCAACAAAGTCATCATCAACATAGCCTTTAAGAGTTAACTTTTCAAATCTTTTCTCATATACTTAGCCTAGATTTAAAATCCCAACCAAATACCTCAATAACCATTTCATTCCATCCCAATGTGGTTTGCCAGGATTGGATATAAATCTATTTAGGAGACTGATGGAAAAAGCAAGATCAGGTCTGGTAGTTGTTACCCCATAAAAATGGGGTCATTATTAAGCCAGTTGCTGGAGGACACGTGGAGATCTTAGCGATAGGATGTTCGACAATGAACAGTAGGAGAATCCCGTAACATGTGTAAAACCCTTCCCCGAAAGTGATGTCGTCAAAAGTGTAGGATGAAGTCCCTTCAAAAGGCTAAGGCGAAGTCCCTTCAGAAGGCTAAGACGAAATCCCTTCAAAAGGCTAAGGTGAAGTCCCTTCAGAAGGGTAAGACGAAGTCCCTTCAGAAGGGTAAGACGAAGTCCCTTCAAAAGGCTAAGACGAAATCCTTTCAGAAGGGTAAGACGAAGTCCCTTCAAAAGGCTAAGGCGAAGTCCCTTCAAAAGGCTAAGGCGAAGTCCCTTCAGAAGGCTAAGACGAAGTCCCTTCAAAAGGGTAAGACGAAGTCCCTTCAAAAGGCTAAGGCGAAGTCCCATCAACCGCATAGCATGTCTCCAGTCCGAAGTTTTCTTTGTGGTCTAACGCCTCACTCATTGAGGTGTTTGTTAGGGGACAAATCTGAAAGATATCCCTGAGAAGTGATTGATGTGACAAGTCACTTTAAAACCGCCTTACTTAGTGTCAGACAAAAAGCAGGACAATGGCAGGGCAATCATCACAGTAGGTAATGTCGTGAATGATTCGATGTTCTAAACAACAAGATGAAGCCACGTGGATCCGATCCAACAATAGGCATTTCGACCTCTCCTCTATAAATAGCACATCTTGTAATTGTAAAAGGGACACTGAATTTGAGAGAGTGAAATATATAAACCCAAATTCTTGCAAAAGGTTGGGAAAGAGAAAACATTTTATTCATATAATTATTGTGCTTTTTTACAATATTATAAAGGATGAAAAACACAAAATGAACGACAAATCTTGATCCATCCGACACAAAAATCCTCCGTTGGCATTCCGACTCGATATTCCATACATATTCTACAATCATCAACTCCGGTCAAATTCATCGGAATCCACGTGTCACGAGTCCGATACCGACATCTGTTGACAACATTTTTTGGGGTCAACAGTAGTAATTATAGAAAACATGACAGAACTTATAGCATTAGCGTAAGGTACATTTTCCATCTCTTTCAATTCAAACTCAGATTTAGGCGAATGAGCATGTGATAAATTCATATGACTAGTAAGAGACACATTTACAATTTTACTGTCTTTCATTCCAAATTTTATCACAACTTTATTCAAGTAAGCTTCTTGTGAAATAGTTAACATATCCTTAGCCACATCCCTTGTTATCACCATCCCGAGAATCTTTCTAGCATTCTCTAAATCCTTCATGTCAAATTTAGATTTTAAAAGATCTTTCAGTTTATTAATTTGAGACTTGCTAGGTCCAGCTAACAACATATCATCAACATAAAGCAGCAAGTAAACTTCACAACCGCTCTTTATATCATTAAAATACAATCAAGCATCAAATTCACTTCTTTTAATCCATATCTTCAGCACATAAGTATCAAATCTCTTGTACCATTGTCTTGGACTCTGTTTCAGTCCGTACAAAGATTTCTCTAGCTTGCACACATAATCAGATTTGTCTTTAGCCACATAACCTTGTGGTTGGCTCATGAAGATATCCTCTTCCAACTCCCCATGTAAAAATGCAGTTTTTACATCGAGTTGTTCAAGTTCCCAATTGAATTGAACCACAAGAGCCAACATCAATCTGATTGTTTTGTACTTAATCATGGGTGAAAATATTTCATTATGGTCCACACCCTCCCTTTAAGTATAACCCTTAGCCACTAACCTCGACTTAAATCTCACAGGATTAGTAGTGCTCAAACCCTCATTTAACTTGAAAATCCATTTACATGGAGCCAATTTCTGATCTTTAGGTTTTTAAATAAGTTTTCAGGTTTTGTTATCACTCAAAGATTTCATTTCTTCATGCATAGCCCTTAACCAATTTTCAGAATATTTTCCATTAACGGCTTCTTCATAACTAGCAGGTTCTCTCTGTTCAAGAGCTTCACCTGAAACTAAGGTAAAATCAGTCATGTTTAGGGATTCATATCTAGGATTTGGCCTGATCTACCTCCTCCCCCTATCCCTAGTAAGCTATTAATCTTGATTAGGTGGCTGATCATTAAAATATTCAACTTCAACTGGTTCAATATTATCTTGAAGTTCAGTAACCTCTTCAGGTTCAGTTTCAGTTTCATTTTCAGGTTCGTGATGTATAGGGTCATTAACTTCATTCCCAGGTGTAGATGAATTAAGCTTGGTCAGCTTCACCTCAGTCTGAACACTCTTCTCAGTTTCAGATTTGTTAGCTTCATCAGTTTTCTGTTTTAGACATGGCATCTCAGATTCATTAAAGACTATATTTCTGCTGTTAATAATCTTAATGCCTTGAACCCCTAAAACCCACAACCTATAGCCCTTCACACCCTCGAGATACCCTAACATCACACACTTGACAGCCCTCAACTCAAGTTTTCCTTCAGATTGGTGTGCATATGCAGCACATTCAAACACCTTCAAGTGATCTAGATTTGGGGCTCTCCTGCCCACAATTCTTGTGGGGTCTTAAACCCTATACTGCTGGACGGAGACCAATTAATCAGATAAGCTGCAGTACTTGCAGCTTCAGCCCAAAAGTCTTTGGCAATGCCAGAGCTAATCAACATGCATCTAACCTTGTTCATTATGGTCATGTTCATTCTTTTAGCGAGTCCATTTTGTTCAGGTGTTTATTTAACTATTTTGTGTCTTGTTATTCCTTTATGTTTACAGAAGTTGTCAAAATCGAAATTACAGAATTCAAGCCCATAATCCGTTCTCAATGTTTTAAGTTTCCTATCTAACTGATTCTCAACGGACTTTAGCCAAATCCCGAATTTCCCAAAAGTTTCCAACTTAGCCTTCAAAGGATAAATCCAAACTTTTCTTGAGTAATCATCCACTAAGGACAAGAAGTACTTGTTGCCACCAAATGTGGAGTGCTTCTCTGGGCCACATAGATGAGCATGGACATAGTGTAATAGTCTGCTGGTTCTATGAGAACTTGCTTCAAAACCACCTTATGAGACTTACCCAAAACACAGGTTTTACAAAAATCCATAGCTTCAATGTCATCTTTTTCAAGTAATTTCTGATTACTTAAATATTTTAGCCCTTTAAACCCAATGTGACCCATTCTGTTATGCCAAAGTTCAGTTTTGTCTTTACTAACTATAAAAAGACTAGAATCAGGTGGTGTTTTAGTTTTACCCTCAAGATAGTACAGTCCATTCCTCTTAGACCCTTTCATAACTACTATAGAACCCTTCATAATTTTCAGAATCTTATTTCTAGACTTGAAGGTATATCCCCCATCTTCTAGAGAACCTAAGAAAATGAGGTTCCTCTTCAAATTAGGGACATACCTAACATTTCTGAGTTGCCTGACAGCCCCATCGTACATCCTGATGGCTATGTCACAAATTCCAACCACATTCTGAGAATTATTATCTCCCATGTAGACCTTCCTAGGTTCAGTCTCTCTATAGTTATAAAACCAAGACCTTTCAGGGCACATGTGAAAGGTGCATCCTGTGTCTAGGATTCAATTTTTATCAAATTCTTCCTCAGACACATTCAGGACATGTAAACTATCGAACTCAGAAACAATAGCAGCATTATCTAAATCAGATATTTTTGTTTCATTTTTCAGTCAAAGTAGTCTTTCTTAAAATGTCCTAACTTTTCACAGTGATAACATTTTTTGCCGCTTTTATCTTTATATTTGGATCTCATTTTGGATTTTCCTCTTCTCTTTTTGTTATAGAAGTTAAATTCTTTCTTTTCAGGTATTCCCCTAACAAATAGACTCTCTTCTCTAGAATGAGTTATGTTGTCTTTTTTTAATTCAAGTTCTCTTGATTTTAAAGTATCGGCAACAATAGCTTGTGTGAGAGTGTCCCTACCATATTTTATGGCATTTTTAATTTCTCTATAAGATTCAATCAAAGAGTTTAGTAATATGATAGTTAGATCCTCATCGTCAAATTTTTTATCATTATGAGCCAGACTCTTAACAACTATGCTAAAGTCACTCAAATTCCCCTTAACATTCTTCCCCGGGTCTATCTTAAAACTAAACAGCTTTTCCAACAGGTATATCTTGTTAAGTAAAGTTTTAGTCAAGAACAAGACATCTAAAGCAATCCACAACGTTCTAGTAGTTTTGGCACTATCAACTTGTCTAACAATGTTATCAAATAGATGCAAAATTATAGAACTGTAAGCAATTTCATTCATGTCTTTAATTTCAGTAGGTTTAGCTTTTAACTCTTTAGAAAACGTAGCAGGATCATTGAGAACTTTCGCAGCTTTCTGTTGGACCAAAATGGCCCTCATTTTCTGTTTCCATATCGAGTAATCCTCCTTTCATCGAATTGCGATAATTCGACCCTCGAACCCATTATAGATTCTGTAAAAGAGCGGCATGTACTCGTGGACATAACAGAAAAGGTTTTGAAAAAATCTTTTCCAGATGATCAAATATAAAGTATGAATGCAGATTTAAAACCAATGTCCAAAAATGAAGTACAACAATGAAACACAGTTATAATGCAAGTAAATATGCTTTTTAGGTCACAAATTAATCACAAGAATTCAATCAGCAGAATTCACAAATAGGCAACCAAGCAATCATGCATAAACTGGTAAGAATACCAAACCTAACCTAAAGGAGAGGAATAATCTTACCAAATTACTGTTGAAAAACAGTAAATGTACCATCAAGCTTCCAGTCGAACCACTGTAGACGTTAAGCCATGGGAAAAATCGTCTAACTTTTTCTGTATAACCTGAAACACAAAACTAAATACATTAGTACGCTCAGGAAATCAAAATAAGCAAACTGCCTGAAGGGACCGTCGTCGAAAACTGCCCCACGCGTCGCCGTTGAAAAATCCACCCAGTAGCTCCACCACCTGCACGTTCCAAATCCGGTCTCCGTTTCTCCAAACTCCTTTTGGTTTGGCCGAAAATAGCGTTTTCAGGTTCGGTCAAAAATAAGAAATCACGCACAGCTTCAATTTTTGATCGATTTCTTCCACCAATCGCTCAACCTGTGCTCTGATACCAATTTGTTGGGATTAAAAGTGTTCAATCAATAATAAACATAATTTAATCAACACATTCAAAGCATAAATGTAAGAAATGAAAACTGAAGCAAAAACCAATGGTCGAAAATGGAGTTACTTCCCTTTCTTTGGTGTTGAAAGATTAGGTTCAGGAACACCCTTCCATGCTTTGCAAATCACATTCTAGAGAGAGATAGAGAACCGACAAAGAACCTCTCATAACTTGGCTTGGGGTCCTCGATCAATAGATCTACCAAATGTAGCCAAGAAACAACCCTCCTCCTTCACTAATCACTCGAGAATTACCAAGGAAACCTAGCCCTATTTCATGCCTAAGTTTACACAAGAATCTCACAAGAAGAAGAGAGGAAGCCAAGAGAGTTCTCCAAACCGAGAACAAAACCGAGAGAGAGAGTCGAGAGAGTGAGAGTGACAAAATGAGAAAGGGAGTTATAATTTAAAACCATTCAAGAGGCTTCTCAAACAAGCCAAATAAAATATCTCCCAATAATTAATCTCAACCATCCATCTCAATCAAGGGTCCAAATAAATCTAGAGTTAAGAGAACCAAATACTCACACCCATCACATGCAGAACACATAGATCTACATCTGATTTTACCAGATTAAGGATGTGCCATTCAAAATCACAAGTTTTTTCAATCGCGATTAGTATCTTTCAGCACATTCAGGTATGTGGAGTAACCTGAATTTACAATTGAACTAAAAGAGAAAGAAATTCCATGGAAGAAATGAACGATGAACCCACAGATATATAGTTATGTTGGGCACTCTCTAAACCAATGAATTTTATTTTATTTTTAAAAGAGATTCTTGGGAATAATTATTATCAAAATTGAAAGGGCAGAATTTATTGGACATCTGGTCACGCAAGAGCAATTCAAATGATGAAGTATCTTTAGTTAATTATGGTACCACTACAAATTTTGTCAAGTACATTACAAGATGCTTTATGTTAAATTACATAAATATGATTTTAATATATTTTTTACATAAAATAATTTATTATTCAATCACAAATATAAACCTTTTTTCCCCCTCAATAGCAGACGGTGCATAGCTTTTCCGTAGATGGTGGCTCTCGTATATCTCCATGAAAGATAATTTTCTTTTCCTCACAATCCTGATTATGTTTATATTTTTTCGAATTTTTTTCACTGAAAATATTATCAATTATCTGTCATGCACGTTGGAGGGACGGTTTATGAATGATAGGAGAGGGGCTTTGAAGGATTTAGAGTTAATGTCGGTTAATGGTGACTCCAAACCATTATATTTGTGTTTATGCTACTTGTACAACTTTTTCTTACAACTTTTTCTTACAATTACTCACAGTGAATTTTTTTATTCACTGTGGGACCCCTCCGCATGTGAGTGATTGTAAGATAAAGTTGTAAAAAAAGTTGTAAGAGTAGCATTACTCTTATTTGAATTAAAAAATATATATATATAGCAAATTGCAAGAGGTTGACAATCAGGACTAAATTTAATGCTTCTGAATTTCCCTGTGCAGTAGACGTGTTACTGGCAATAAATTCTCCGTAATTTGTCCTAAATTATGCAAAATATGCAAAGACTCCAATAAAAGGTGCGTTGTTGGCAGTTGCAGCCTCAGACTGCTGAAAATTGTCCCTTGAGTCTATATATTCATCATTTTGACCTGGTCCTCCAACTATTGCACCATCGAGAACATTAGGGTTTGATGCATTTCTATGAAACCAAACGATGTACCCGCCTTGACAAGTTACCGGGGTAGGATTTTTCTTGATCGATACGATTGATGCTCCTCGATGGTGAACCTGTTGTGGATACTTTTTTCCAAACCCGACCATGTAACTTATTTGGTGAGGGTTTACCCCAAGTATGTAGTTCACCTAATCAAAGAAAACCAATCAAGAAATTGTCAATTAAAAACCATCTTGAGATGTTCACTACGTCAAGAAAGACATAAATCAGTAGATATTTGTCAAAATCAAATGCTAAAACCATGGAAATGTAAGTGGTTAATCACCCAATAAGCCTACGATCTTTGAGATTTCAATAATTTTTGGTATTTAATTACGAGAGCTTTTTAGCCTATTTAAATATTAAATATGTATGGCCATATTTGAGACGTTAAGGTTTTGATAAGTGGTTTAACGAGCTCAAATCCGTTGCCATTCTGTTAATAAAAATTTCGAATGTCTAGGGCTTCAATGGGTTCCCTAAATTGAAGGAGTGTATTGAAAATAAAGTTAAATGATATGCATGTTGCACAATATATTGGCTTAGTGTATGACCTTAAACTAGAGTCAAGTGATTCAATATTAACCAATAAATCCTCAGTGGATTATAGCAAGGACAAGTGTTGTATAATTTGATATGTGTCGCAGAATTCATCATTGACATTGTAGGATGTAATATGTTGGGTGCATGTTTACGACTTAGTAGTGGAATTTACTAGATAATTCTAGCACTATTTAGTCGCGCATATATGAATGCGTACACAAGAACAAATTCAATCTTATAGACGAAAAAGTGTTGAAGGTTATCGTGTGACACTTTTGTTGTTAATCAAACAAATGTTTTTGCTTTGTAATAGTCACATGTTTTTGGTCATGATCTAACTTACATTATTATGTAAAAGGTAGACAAGTATGGTCTAGTACAAATTATCTTGCTGTCGAGGAAGATAGAGTGGTAGTAGGTAGCATGGTTGACGGTTGAAAATATTTTTGAAATTGTAACAAATGATGGCTATATATCTAGCTGTGAAAAACCATTGAAATATAAGAAAAAAATATGGTTTTTATTTCTCCTCTTGTTTGCTCAAAAACCAACAGTGGTATCAAAACACTTCTTGATCTTAGAAGGGGCTGTAAAGGGATAAATAAGTAAAAAAAATCCGGTAAGAATGTTACCAACAGCCTTGAGAGAAAACCGTTCATCATATCAGCAAGAAGATTACTTCAAGCAGTTTTGAGCACCTTTTCCTTCAGTATTTACATGTGAGAACTATGATTTTTGGGCTACGAAAATGAAGGCTTATTTGAAAGCCTATGACCTGTGAGAAATCACAAAATCTGTAGCAGAGCCACCACCACTTAGAGAAAATCCTACTATAGCTCAATTGAAGCAACATAGTGAGGATGTTGCAAAAAAGTTCAAGGCCCTATCTTGCATCCAATAAGCCATCTCTGATGCAATTTTTACCAAGATTATCACTTGTGAAACAGCAAAGGAAGCCTGAGACAGATTACAAGAGGAGTTTAGGGAAAATGCAAGAACAAAACAAATGCAAGTTCTCAATCTTAGAAGGGAGTATGAGACACTGAAGATGAAGGAGTCTGAATCTGTCAAAAAAATTTCAGATAGGTTGATGAAAGTGGTGAACAAGATAAAGATGTTAGGAGATGAACTACTTGATAAGCGGGTGGTAGAAAAAGTCTTTATCAATTTGCTTGAAATTTTTGAAGCAAAAATTTCTTCACTTGAAGATTCTAGAGACATGTCTGTCATAACCTTATCTGAGCTTATAAATGCCTTACAAGCAACTGCGCAAATGAGGTTATTTAGACAAGAAGAACCGGTTGAAGGAGCCCTGTTTGTCTAGGGAAAATATAAGGCTCAAACGGGCTTTAGAATGAAGAAGCATCAACCAGAAAAAAAGGGTGAAGGCAGCAAAACCACAGGCAAAAATAAAGGTTATCCACCATGTCCCCATTGCAAGAAAACTAGTCATTCACCCAAATGGTGTTGGTATAGGCCTGGAGTCCAATGTAGAGCATGTAAACAATTTGGACATGTTCAAAAAATATGTAAAAATCAGATGCATAAGCATGACACACAGCAGACTCAAATGACATAAAATCATCAGCAGGAGGAGCACTTGTTCACGATAATGAATATGAAGGCCTGTAGTAATGATGAAATGTGGCTATTGGACAGTGGATGTACTCACCATATGACCTCCAATTCCAGTGTTTTTGTAAAGCTAGATGAAGGCTTTAGATCGAAGGCTAAAGTAGGGAACAGAGAGTTTGTTGAAGTGAATGGAGTTGGTGAAATTTCAGTGCAGACTTCATCAGGTACCAAGTATATTTCTAATGTTTTATATGTTCCAAATATTAATCAAAACTTGATAAGTGTTGGTCAATTGATTGAAAAAAAATTATACTTTGGTATTCAAAGACAAGAGATGCACTATATTTGATTCAAAAAATCAAGGAGTGATGACCATTGGCATGAGAAATAGAAGCTTTCCTTTAAAATGGAAAACTGTAGGTGATCAGGCACTTGAAATCACTGTTATTGAGTCTTCACTATGGCATAAAAGATTTGGACATGCCAATTATACTTCACTTAAACACATGTATAATTTGAAGTTAGCTTAAAATCTGACTGAAATTTGCAAAGATGATGGCTGTGTGTGTGAAATCTGTCAATTGGGAAAGCAAGCTAGTTGTCATTTCCTAAATATCAGTCAAGAAGGGCTTTAAGTAAGTTGCAGTTGATCCATTCAGATGTATGTTGTCCAATGAAAACCCTACTCTAAATGGCAGCAAGTATTTTATACTTTTTATTGATGATCTAACAAGGATGTGCTGGGTATATTTTCTTAAATTAAAGTCTGATGTTGCTGGTATATTTCAAAGGTTTAAGAACTTGGTGGAAAATGAGAGCAACTGTAAAATAAAGGCTATAAGATCAGACAATGGAACAGAGTATTGTTGCAGCAAATTTGACAAATTTTGTGAGAATATGGGGATTCAACATCAGCTGACTATCCCTTATTCCCCAAGCAGAATGTCATCTGTGAAAGGAAGAATGGAACAGTTATGGAGATGGCTAGGTGTCTAATGTTGGAGAGAAATGTGCCTAAAGAGTTTTGGGCTAAGGCTATAAATACTTCAGTCCATTTACTTAATAGTTTACCTACTAAATCTTTAGACAGAAAGACACCATTTGAGACCTGGTATGGAATGAAACCAGACGTCTCTCATCTGAAAGTATTTGGAAGTTTTTGTTACACCCATATACCTGATGTGAAAATGGACAAATTGAGTCAAAAAGCTGAGGTATGAGTGTTAATTGGTTACTGCAATAATGCCAATGGTTGCAGGGTCTTCAATTCACAAAGCAAGAAAGTAATCTCTAGCGGAGACATCAAGGTTAATGAAGAAGCCTCTTGGAATTGGGAATCATCAACAAGTAATCAATCTCAAGTTTCAAATGTTATTCCTCCAGCAGTTGAAACTAATGTCAATGAAGAAGAAGAATGAACTGATAATGATCTAGACTCTGAGAATGAAGTGCTAAGGACTAGACCACTTGCTGATGTGTATGCTAGATGTAATTCAACTCAATTGGAACCTTCAAACTTTGCTGAAACATAAAAGTCTAAAGAGTGGAAAGATGCTATAAGAGAGGAGGTAAACATGATTGAGAAAAATGAAACGTGGGTATTAGTTGACTGGCCAAAAGAATGTGATAGGAATCAAATGGGTGTATAAAACTAATTCATCCTGTGTATTTCACAAAATGAATTTCAATTTTGTGTAGCCAATGAGTTAGAATGATATACTAAAATGTAATTAAATTTAATTACCTCATATCCGTTGGATTTTTTATTCAAAGAAGATGAAGAAACAACCAGAAAATCGAACTTACCGTATTTGAGAATACCGATTTCAATTCACTTATCGTGTTTGGACTTTGGCTTACTGTATTTCACTCTAGATTGAATGCCGAATTTCACTCTAGTTCCAATACTGTATTTGAACTTACTAGATTTCACTCTTGTTTTCAATAATGTATTTCACCTTACTGGATTTCATTCAGGCTTTAATACCATATTTGGGCTGAAGTATATCGATTTGAAATCGGAACTTACTAAAAATCATTGAAAAGGTTTTAAACAAACAAGAGGAGAAGAAACTTGGATGATTTCATTCTATTTCAATGGTTTTAGAAGGCTTAATATATAGCCAAAAATAGATACAATACGAAAGTGCTTTTAACTATAATCATACCACCTACACTACTTAACATAAGGTAGGTACAAAGCTAGCCTAACTTTCTATCATTACATAGGTAGACCAAACCAAAAACATGTAATCAACTGATAAACAAAAAATATTGGTTAATTGACAATAAAAGTGTCACATAACTTAATTAAGTTCAACACTTCTCCTTGACACTTTTGTTGGAAATACAAAGATATTTTATTAGTGTTTCAAATCTTTCTTTTGGTAATGATTTTGTCAAAATATCAGCATATTGATCAGTAGAACAGCAATGCACCAACTTCACTTCAAAATGTTCTTGTGTTTGCCTAATTGCATGATACTTGATGTTGATATGTTTTGTTCTACCATGAAATACCATATTTTTAACCATAGCAACAGCTGACTGGTTATCATAATAAATCACAGTTGCATCAAATTGTTTACAGTTGAGATCCTCCAAAACTTTCCTTAACCAGATGTGATGAGATCCCGATTAGGGAATATCATGGAACTCACGGAATTGATTTCAAAAACGTCGGGAAAGCCCAAATTCAGGTTGTAGACGATAGGATCTCGACCAGGAGATTATTGAACCAAGCAACCAAGTAAGAACAGAGCTTGAAAAACCTCTTGATTACAAAATCAACGAAAATCGATATGCGAACGCCACAAAGGTTGCCTAATTCTTTGATAAGTTCTAGGTTTTGGACTTGAACCCAACGAGGTGAACCAAACAACCCAACGATAACGAAGATGCGTTGAACCCCTTGATTACCCAATGAAGAACCCACAATCCGATATTTGAACGCCACAAATATAATTAAATATTTGATAAGTTCGATTTGTGTTCATTCAAGAACATTGGAGAAAAAAATCTCAATTTAATTCATATCAAAGTTAATATTTACAATGAAAAATAAATATATTTATACTAAAACAATAAACCCTGAGAAATATGGAAAATACGAAATCAAAGAGTTTTAAAATAACAAACTTCCTAAAAATAAGAATTCTAGCCAAAATAAAATATTTCATGAAAAACGAAAGTTTCTTTCGATTATGACCTATGCCAGATCATATCATCATCTCTCTCTTCGAAAGGATTCGACCTCGAATCTATACCCAAGTTGTAGCCCTTATTTTCAATCATGGCGAGAACGTGAAATGGTTCATCCCCTCTAGGATGAAGTTTGAACCTCTTTTGAATTCTTTCTCGCTTCTTTTGTATGAACACCCAATAACCATAGATCAAAGTGTGCTCGTCCCAACGGCTTCCTTCTGCAAGTTTGTAATGTTCCAAAAATAATCTCTATTAGCATGTCACTGTGCTTCCTCCATGTCTTATGCTGCCTCAGTGATTGTAACAATGTCAATGCAAATGAACTCATGTTTCCCATCATGTCACCTTGGTACTTCAACCCACTGCCTATGAATTTTGTCTATGACAACTTCTTTACCTCTTCAGGAATCACGAAGTCAACCCCGGGTATTAAAGTGATATCCAAGCAGAGGTAAGGTTGGTTAATTTCACCCACAAGTCGATGCTCAATGTCTGGATTAGGTGGTATTTCAATAGGCTCGCTTTCATGGATGCCAATATGTTCAGAAACCTGGAAAACAAAAATACCAAAACTAGGGAGGGAATTGTTAGTTCTCACTAAAACTCTCTCAATTTCACTTTTATTTTCTTGTAAACTCTCCTCTAACTTTTCTTCACTCTCTCCATCTTGTCACCTCTCTACTTTCGTTTTCACTTTCTATTTATTTTCTCTCTTGTAGAGCCTCATTTCTTTTAATCACCACTCCACTCTTATTTTCTTTTTCACTCTTTTGTGGCTCTACTATTTTTTCATCACTTAGTCACCTCATTATTTTCTCTCTTTTTTCTCTCTTCCTTACTTCTCACATTGAGTTGATCTGCAAGGAACTGTTCTAGTGTCAAGCCAGTCAGAGTGATTTTTTTGTCGTCCTGAAGAAACATATACATTTTCCTCCCCTTATCATAAATAGTCTTCCTCTCTTTCCTCCAAGGTCTCTCAAATATGAAAAGATTTCAATGACACTACGTCTCACCAAACCTCATTACTATATCTCCCAAGGGTAAAATTCACTCGAACTTGCTTAGTCACTTCTACCTTCTCATACTCCTTCAACCAAGTCATCCTATAAGGACTAGGGTGTTGTTGTAAAGGTAATCCCAATTTTTCAACCATCGTAATACTAGCCAAGTTTGATATGTAATCTCTATCAATAGCCAGATTGCATACCTTACTACTCACAAAATATCGAGTTTGAAAAATATGTCCCCAATCACCATTCATCCTTAATTTTTTTATATTTTTTTTTACTCAAAAACAGAAAATTGAAAATTGCTGAAAATTCCCGAAATTTATAATAATTTTTTTTTTAGGATTTTTTTAATTTCGATTTTTTTCCTCGAAAATTCGACTACAACGAAAACTAATCTAGACTCTTAAATAACTTGAAAAATAACTTTGACTCTTTTTTTTTTTATCAAAACCTCAAAAATATTACTGAATACAAGAACACGAAGAACAAATAACAAAAGATTCAAAACAAAATAAAAAGATAGAACCTGAATCTAGAGCCTGAACTCTGATACCACTTGATGAGATCCCGGTTAGGGGATATTATGGAACTTGCGGAATTGATTTCGAAAACACCGGGGAAACCCAAATTCAGGTTGTAAACGATAGAATCTCGACTCGGAGATTATTAAACCAAGCAACCAAGCAAGAACGGAATTTGAAAAACCTTTTAATTACAAAACCAACGAACCTCGATTTGCGAACGTCACAAAGGTTGCCTGATCCTTTGATAAGTTCTAGGTTTTGGACTTGAACCCAACGAGGTGAACCAAACAACCCAACGATAACGAAAATGCGTTGAACCCCTTGATTACACAATAAATAACCCACGATCCGATATTTGAACACCACAAATATAATTAAATATTTGATAAATTCGATTTGTGTTCATTCAAGAATATTGGAGAGAAAATCTCAATTTAATTCATATCAAAGTTAATGTTTATAATGAAAAATAAACATATTTATACTAAAGCAATAAACCCTAAGAAATATGGAAAATACGAAATCAAAGAGTCCTAAAATAACAAACTTGCCAAAAATAAAAATTCTAGCCAAAATAAAATATTTCATGAAAAATGAAAGTTTCTTCTGATTATGGCCTATACCAGATCATATCAAGATGGCTTGATTAGTTGCTTCTGAAGCTGCAATGTACTCTGTCTCAGCAGTTGATTGAGCAACTGTTTTTTGCTTCATAGAATTCCAGCAAATAATATTTGAACCCAAATAGAAAGCATAACCAGAAGTGCTCTTCATATCATCATAGGAACCAGCCCAATTACTATCAGTATAACCAACCAATTTCTGATTCTCTAACTTTCTATAACAAATTCCCATTTACGCACTTCCTTTGATATATCTAAGGACTCTCTTATCAGCTTGAAATTGCATTTTACTTGGTTCTTGTCTGAATCTGGAAAGCAGATTTTCAGCAAAGGTAATTTCAAGTTTAGTGATGGTTAAATACAAAAGACTTTCTACCAAACTTCTATAGATCTTTTCATCTGTCTTTCTACTTCCATCATTCTTTGTTAACTTCAAATTTTGCACCAAATGTGTGCTAACTGGTTTGCAGTTTTCCATACTAAACTTCTTTAGCATCTCCTCAGCATATCTCCTTTGGCATATGAAAATTCCTTGAGACTGATTTATTTCTTCCAAGATCAGTCATCTCAAAGGCCTGCTTCATTTCATCTTTCACCTGCTCAATTAATGCATCATTGCTGCCAGTTATCAAAAGATCATCAACATATAAGGAGATGACAATCATTTCTTCCTCAATATGCTTGATATAAAGTGTTTGTTCATTAACACTTTTGCAGAAACAAGATAGCTCAAGTGTTCATCAATTCTACTATACCAGGCTCTTGGAGCCTGCTTTAAACCATATAAGGCCTTCTTCAACTGATAGACTTTATCCTTTGCTCCAACCACTACAAAACCATCAGGTCGTTCAACAAATATTTTCTCATTTAAGTAGCCATTTAAGAAGGCTGACTTAACATCCAACTGATGAATTTTCCAACCTCTTTGAGCAGCAATAACATACAATAATTTGATTGTTTCATATCTTGCGACTAGTGCAAAGATATCTATAAAATTAATGCTAAATTGTTGAGCATATCCCTTCACAACAAGCATGGCTTTCAACTTGTTGATTGAACCATTAGGGTTCAATTTAGTTTTATACACTTATTTGACACCTATCACATTTTTATCTTTTGGCCTGTCAGCTAGCACCCACGTTTCATTCTTTTCAATCATGCTAAGCTCTTGCTCATAGCATCTTTCCACTCTTCAGATTTTTCTACTTCAAGAAAGTTTGAAGGTTCTAGTTAAGCTGAATTGCATCTGGCATACACATCGACCAGTGATTTGGTCCTTTGCACTTCATTCTCAGAGTCTGAATCATTATCAGCTCATTTTTCTTCTATTTCATTGACATTGGTTTCAATTGCTGGAAGAATAGCATTTGAAACTTGTGATTGATTACTTGCTAATGATTCCCAGTTCCATAAGGCTTCCTCGTCAATTTTAATGTCCCTGTTCGCAATCACCTTCTTGCTAAGAGGGTTGAGTACCCTATAGCCTTTGGCATTATTGCAGTAATCAACTAGGACTCCAATATCAGCCTTTTAACTCAATTTATCCCTCTTCACATCAAGTATATGAGTGTAACAAAGGCTTCCAAAGACCTTCAGATGAGAGATATCTGGTTCTACTCCATACTAGGCCTCAAATGGTGTCTTTTTGTCTAAACCTATTGAGTAAGTAGACTGAAGTATTTACAACCTCGGCCCAGAACTCTTTAGGTACCTTTTTCTCCAACATAAGACATGTAAACATCTCCATAACTGTTCTATTCTTCCTTTCACAAACACCATTTTGTTGGGGAGAACAAGGAACTGTTAGCTGATGTTGTATTCTCATGTCTTCACAAAATTTATCAAATTGGCTACAGCAATACTCTGTTCCATTGTCTGATCTTATAGCCTTAATTTTGCAACTGCTCTCATTTTCAACAAGGTTTTTAAATCTTTGAAATACACCAGCAACATTAAACTTCAACTTCAAAAAGTACGCCCAACACATTCTTGTCAAGTCATCGATAAAAAGCACAAAGTACTTGCTGCCATTTAAAGTAGGAGTTCTCATTAGACCACACACATCAGAATGGATAAGCTGCAGTTCATTAGAAGCCCTTTTAGACTAATTTTTAGGAAATGGCAACCAAGCTTGCTTTCCCAATTGGCAGATATCACACATACATCTATCAACACTACTGATTTCAAGCATTTTTTCTACTAGTTCCAATTCATGTATTTGTTTGAGTGAAGTGTAGTTAACATGTCCAAATCGTTTATGCCATAAGAAAGATTCAATTTCAGTGCATGCAAGAGCTTGATTATTCACATTTTTCCACTCTAAACGAAAGCTTCTATACCTTATTCCAACAGTCATCACTTCCTGATTTTGTGAATCAAATATAGTACATCATTTATCTTTAAAAATTAGTGTATAGTCTTTCTCAATCAATTGACCAACACTAATCAGATTTTGATCAATATTAGGCACATAAAGAACATTGGCAATGTATTTAGTACCTGATGAAGTCTGCACTAAAATTTCACCAACTCCCTTCACTTCAACAAATTCCCCATTCCCAACTTTGACTCTTGATCTGTAGCCTTCATCTAACTTGACAAAGATTCTGGGATTGGAGGTCATATGATGAGTGCATCTACTGTCCAGCAACCAGGTTTCTCACTGCTGTAAGCCTTTATACTCAAAGTCGTAAACAAGTGCTCCTCCTAATGATTTTCTGCCATTTGAGCCTACTATATGTCTTGCATTTTCTTCTGATTTTAACATACTTTTTGAACATGTCCAAATTGTTTACATGCTCTACATTAGACCCCTGGCCTGTACCAATACCACTTAGGAGAAAAATCGATTTTCTTGCAATGAGGATATGGTGGAAAACCTTCATTCTTACTTGCATTTCTGTTGCTTTCACCTGTCTTTTTCTCGTTTTGTGGGTTCTTCCCTCCAAAACTTGTTTGAGCTTTATATTTTCCCTTGGCAAATGGGGCTTCTTCAACTTGCTCCCTGTCTAAATAACATTTTTTGCTCATTAGTTTGCAAGGCATTTATGAGCTCAGATAAGGTTATGGTGGACAGGTCTCTGGAATCTTCACGTGAAGAAATTTTTGCTTCAAATTTTTCAGGCAAAATGATAAGGACTTTCTCTACCACTCGTTTATCAGGTAGATCATCCCCCAACAACCTTATCTTGTTCACCACTTTCATCAACCTGTCTGAATAATCATTGAAAAATTCAACATCCTTCATCTTCAATGCTTCATACTCCCTTCTAAGGTTGAGAACTTGTATTTGCCTTGTCCTTGCATTTTTCCTAAACTCCTCCTGCAATCTATCCCAGGTTTCCTTCACTATTTCACACGTAATGATCCTGGTAAAAATTCCATCAGAGACGGCTAATTGAATACAAGACAAAGCATTGAACTTCTTTGCAACATTTTCAATGTACTACTAAATCTGAACCACAGTTGGATTTGCTCTTAACGATAGAGGTTCAACCCCTATTTAAGTTGTCTCCCACAAATCATAGGCTTTGAGATAAGCCTTCATTTTTGTAACCCAAAAATCATAGTTCTCACCAGTAAACATTGAAGGAAGAGGTGCTGAAAAACTGCTTGAAGCCATGTTTTGGAAAGGCTTTTTATGAAAGGTTTTCTCACTTGTTTTTTCTCTGAAATTTTGTCACTCACTACGTTTTCTTCTTTTTCAAAGATCAGTTTTAAAGCTCTGATACCATGTTGGATTTTTTATTCAAAGAGGATGAAAAAAAACCTGATAATCGAACTTACCGTAGTTGAGAATACCGATTTCAGTTTACTTACCGTATTTGGACTTTGGCTTACCATATTTCACTCTAGTTCCAATACCGTATTTGAACTTACTGGATTTCACTCTTATTTTTAATACCATATTTCACCTTACTGAATTTCACTCGGGCTTTAATATTGTATTTGGACTGAAGCATACCGAATTTTACTATGCTTTTCGGTTTGAAATCAGAACTTACCGAAAATCACAGAAAAGGTTTTAAATAAGCAAGAGGAGAAGAAACTTGGATGATTTCATTACACTTCAATGGTTTTAGAAGGCTGAATATATAGCCAAAAATCGATACAATAAAAAGTGTTTTTAACCATAATCATACCACCTACAATACTAGACACTTAGCTAGTATCTACCATCGGTGCACATCACGTATCGGGTTCACTAGGGTGATTCAGGATGGATCGTATCATGATATGTTTCGAATTGAGAAGTCTCGATCTCAATCTGATCATAAGGCTCAATAGGATCAGTATTTTGATTTTCTAAAACTATTTCCTTAGCTAATGGAGTTTTATCATATTTCAATTTAGAGGAAATAACATAGGGCATGTCATTTCCATTAAAAATGTCATTTCTACTTAATGAACTTGAAACCATTTTGCTCTCTAACCCAAAGTCTATAATCCTTGGTTTCTTCTCCATAGCTCAGAAAAACACATGTTAAGGACCTAAATTTAAGTTTACCTTCACTCTGATGAGAATAGATTGCATAGCTGATCACTTTAGTCTAGAATAATCTAAAGACTTTTCAGACACATTTGTTTAAGGACTTGAAAGTTAATAGCACTAAAAGGAATTCTGTTGATTAAATATGTATCAGTTTTTAAAGCCTCCTCCTAGAATAATCTAGGAACACCACTGATCTTTTTAAATAAGCTTTTATTCATTCTCTTAGAAATACCATTTTGTGGAGGAGTATGTGTTTACAAATTCATGTCTTAAAATTCCAAATTCTTTACAAAGAGTCATATTCAAAATTATAATATTCAAGATCATTATCAGTTATAAGTACTTTAACTTTCTTACTAGTTTTATTTTCAATCATCAATTTTCATTGCTTAAAGTTTTAAAAAGTGTCATACTTATCCTTTAATAGAAAAGTCCATATTTGTCTTGAAAAATCGTCTAGTATAAGTAGATAAAACCTAAACCCACTAAAAGTGTTTACTGATGCTAGATCCCAAAGATCAACATGTAAGTTTTTCAACGAATCCCAATTTTGACAGGCAATCTTTTTTGTTTTCCAATAACACATTCTTCACAAAATTTAAGTTTTTTAATGTTATCATTTCCAAAATATCCAAGTTTATTAAGTATTATAAGTCCCCTTTCACTAATAGGGCCAATTCTTTTATGCCAGATTAAAGACTTGTCATAATGAGAGTTTATAGCTACAGAGCTATTTCCAACCAATGGTTTAACATGCAGAGTGTAAATCTCATTCACTTTGGAAGTAGACATAACTTCCTTACCATTCAAGCTTATTTTGGTAAAACCTTTATGAATTCTTATATCATATTCATCATCTCTTTCACCTAAGGAAATAAGATTTCTCTGCGGGTCAGGCACATACTTAGTTTTAGCTAGTTCAAGAATATGAATATTTCTCAACAAGGATCCGTTTGATTGCAATGGCGAAAAATGGGTGAAAATGAATTGAATTGCAAGGAATTGAATTGCTTGAAATTGTTTTACCGGGAATTGAATTAAAGGTGTTTGATTAGTATAATTTTCCACTTTTCTATTATAATACGTTTGACTTTGTTTTTCATGCAAATTGTCAATTAAATGAATAAATTTTTTTACCATTGGGGACAAAATATGTTTAAATTGCCAAAAAAAATTATAAATAAATAATTTTTTATTTTTTATTTTTACGTTTGACTTTATTTTGCATGAAATTTGTCAATTAAAGGGATAATTTTTTTACACTTTATCTTAGAATTTGTTTCTATTGCTAAAAAAAAAAAAAGGTGGAAACCAATTCCCACCATATAGTAAGGAATTGAATTCCACGGAATCACGCTTCAAGTGGTTGTACCTTAGAATTGGGTGGAAACCAATTCCATGATAAAAAAAACGCTATCAAACAACGCAAAAGTGAAAATTCCAACTTCTTGGAAAAAATTTCGCCTATCAAACGGAGCCTAAGAGATTAAGTTTTTCAATTCCTTTTATTTGACAACTTATATCATTTTCCATTTGAATTTGTCCACCATTCAAGTCAACAAATTCAGAAAAGCATTCTGCTGTGGCTGTAGTAACATGGACCTTCCTTACCTTTCAGAATCATTGTTACAAGCAATAGCTGCTAAACCATCAGAGTTGGATTTCTTCTCATGTCAAACGCTTTCTTGAAATAATCTTTTATGAAATGACTAGTTTTTCTATAGTAGTAGCATTTCTTGATCTTATTCTTAGGTTTTCCTTTGTTCTTATTCTTATCTTTGAACTTTCCCTTTCTTATAAGAGTTGTAATTGCTAAAATTGTAACTCTTATTTTGGTTCAATCTTTCTTTTATAGTTAATCCTTCACCACTCTTATAATATTTGAAATCAGATTTCAATTCAAGTTCTCTATATGTTAGAACTGGGGTTATAATATCCACAATAAGTTCTTCTCTCTTATACTCTAAGGCATTTCTAGGCCCCGTTTAACCCACATTTTCATTTTCATTCTCATTCTTCTACTCATTTTCAACCACACATTCTTCAATAAAATAATATTTTCCATCACATCAATAACTTTTCCTTCTTTTTCAACCACACATTTCCCATTATATCACTATTTCAAAATTTATTTTTTTCAAATAATCTCTATCAAACACACTCCTAATATCCCTATATTTATCACCTAAGGAATTTAACAGGGCTACAACTTGCTGATCACTAGACAATTTCTCATTACAATTAGCTAAATCCTAAATCAATTTTATAAACTCGACAATGTTTTCTTCTAGACTAGAGGAAAAATAAAAACCTGAAGTTCTAGAATTATCTTAGAAGATAGCATTTATTAGGCATTGTTTTAGTTCGATAAAGTGTTTTCAACTTTTTTCCATAATACCTCAGTTCGAGTAGTTTCTTGTTCAACTTTCCTTATCACATTATCCAGAAGATGAAGAAAAAAAGAGCTCCATGCTATCTCATCTAATTTCATTCTCCTATAGGCACTAATTTTAGTTGCCCAAACCTCATCAATGGCACCAGCACACCTTTGTTGTAATAACAGTGATCTCATTTTCTGGCATCAGATACTAAAGTCTCTAATACCATTCTACAATTCAACCTCAAATTTATTTTTAGTACTCGTGTTAACAATTAAAGTCACAAAATTATATATATACCACATAAAATATATCACAGTCAGATAGTATGAGATATTCACGGTGTATGTAAATTTTCAAATAAGGAATTACAGTAAAGTAGTATTTATCATAACATTTACAAAAACTATAAAGCAGATTATACAATATTTGTTCACAAAAGAATTTTAAAAAAAAAAACCAAAAAAATAAAAATAAAAAGAGCAATTTATCAAATTGAACTATCAATTTGACATGTTTATGAGCTGAGGACTCTTTAATCCACTGCTACTTCAAATTACAGATCCTCACTGTAGATCTTGGACAAAGGTAAATAACGACAGTTTATTACCTAAATAACCACACTCAAATTGAGACAGTGTGGAATTTAAAAAATAGAAATGTAACTAGGGTCTAGAAAAGAATACCAAAATTTGAAACTTCAAGTTTCAGAATAGAGCAGACGAGTAAAGAATACCATAATCATACCAAGATCTCCAAATAGTGTGGAAGAACTCAACAAGTCCGATTGACTCAGTAGAACTCAAGGGTAAGTCAAGAAATGAGTAAGAATTAGAGTGAATTAAACTCAATTCACTAGTAACCAAAACGAGTTACACAAAAAACTAAAACTTAGAAGTGAGTTTCCAAGAATCTTTAGAAATCAGTGTAAAAACACAAGATTTTTCCAGATCAAAAGCTAGTTGTAGAATGTTTCAAAATGAAGTATTAAGAAACCTCAAAAAATTTACAAATCGTTCAAGATCTTTACAGATCTAACCCAGAAAACACAAAGTCTTAAAGAGATCTAACCAAAAGTTAAATCGAAGGCAAATCAACAAAATTTCTTTCAGAAAACGCAATTTGTTTTCACAAAACTTCAAGATCAAAAGATTTTCTAGAAAATGCGAACACTTTGAAGAATACTTAAGGTTTCAGGAAAAAAAAAATCACAGAACCCTTTTCCTGAAAAAAATCAGGCTCTGATACCACTTATTGGTCCCAAAACGTAAAATGAACAAAGTGAAAAATCGAAATTAATTGCAGAAACAAAATTGTAGAAACTGAAAAATAAGAACATCTAAGAATTATCACCCACTAATGGATCTGGATATTCATGTGCTCTAAACGCTATTCACCCGTTGAGCGTCTACAATTAGATATTGCTTTAGTCCATTAAAATTAGCCAATAACAGTTCGTACAATGAGATTTCTTCAGTGTTTTCTCTCGTCACTCAAAAATGATTTATCACAGTAAAACTCACTCCAAACTTACTAACATACACTCAGTACATCCAAAATCCACTAATATCACAGATATGAAATACAGAACGAGAGAGAAAAACTCAAGAGACCCTCAAAGCGGCTCACATGCCAGACGCTGAGTAAAATGACCCAAGGATGGCTTTTATATCCACATATCTATCACTTATTTCTATCTATATATATGAACTAAACCATTTATAAATTCTTCCCAAATCAAGGTAATTACATAGCACGTCGATTTTATAAGGTTTGAGTAGCTTCTTCTTTTTAAAATCTAAGCAATTATCATGCTTTGTTTTGCAAATTAACTGCAATAATTCATATGACCATAAATATAAGCAAATATATTATTTGAATTAGAAAATACATAGCAAATTGCAAGGGGTTGACAATGATGACTAAATTTAACTCTTTTTGGTTTCCGTATTTAGTGTTACATGATTTTGTAGTAATTAATTCTCCTTAGTTTGACCTTAATGATGCAAAATATGCTAAAACTCCAACAAGAGGTGCGGTGTTTGCAATTGCAGCCTCGGCCTGCTGATAATTGTCCCTTGAGTCTGTATATTCATCAGTTTGACCTGGTCCTCCAACTATTGCACCATCGAGAACATTAGGGTTTGGTGCATTCCTATGAAACCAAGCGTCGAACCCGTTTTGGCAAGTTACCGGGGTTGGATCTTTCTTACTCGACACGATTGATGCTCCTCGATGATGAACTTCTTTCGGATACTTTGTTCCAAACCCGACCATGTAGCTCATTCTGTAAGGGTTTAACCCGAGTATGTAGTTCAACTAATCAAAGAAAACCAATCAAAAAAACTGTCAGTCAAGGAAAATACATGGTCTAATTGAAACTAATTAAGTCCTAGCTAGGTAAATCATGACTGAGATGCTCTCTACTTCAAGAACCATGTGTCTGTCAATATATGTCAAAATCATATATGCTAAAACATTTCTATAAAAGTGAGGTACATATCTGAAAAAGCTTACAAATTTTTGAGATTTGAAGCCTCTCTGCCATAACTTAAGGCCTATTTGATATAAAAATTTTAAAATATAAATTTTGTGAAAAGTATTTTTTGAAAAATTTGTAGTTAGAAAGTAAACAAAAGTTATGGGTCCACGAATTTATGAATGAAAATGAGATTGAGAAAAAATGAGTTTTAAATAATCTTACCAAACAGAGGCTCAATGAACACGGTGCACTTGTAAGGTTTTAAAGTGAATAAATGACTTCGAGTTACATGTGAGGGCGCATGCCAAAATATAAAATTTAAAAGATATACATGTGATTTATGTAATAACTTAAACTTCCGTTCAACAATAACCTATAAATCCTTAGTGAAGCAATGACAAGCGTTGAGAATCAGGCTTGGGTATTGTTGGATATGATACATGTACTTTGCTAGGTAGTTCTAAATACGGAAAAGGAATTAAAATGATTTTACTAGATGGTACTAATTAAGGAAAATGATTTTCTACTACTATCAAGTCTAGTTTTTAGTATGGTATAGTCAAGTCTAGTCTGGCTTACCAGTGCATACACATATGAAAAATCAGTTTTGTGGCACTATCTAGTCTACCAATGCACACTAGAATAAATCCAATCTTATATATAAATGTTATACCTGTAAACGGACTTCACTGATCAAATATTCCGGTAGGAATTCGAACTTTCCGGTAGGGCACCGAAGGGTATTCTTCGTGGCAGCAAGTACACTAGAATAGGTGGTCATGATAAATGATGCACTTGTGACGTACTGAAGGTTATTCGAAGGTTGCCACCAAAGAAGCCCCTCGTAAGATGCTTTTATATTGCTACTGCCTTTGTGAATGCAGTTGCAGATAAATTGCTCGACATAGTTTTTGTATTGTCCCAAATTTCCATTTCCTGGATATCTTCCCTCAAGAATACCCTAACAAATTGCAAACAAAACACGTAATTTGGTCAATAAAATTGAATTTAAAATACGGTTTCTTACTTAAATCCGTTGAACATGATAAAATCATCGAAATTATTGTGTTTTTCTGTCTGAATCATGTCAACTTATCAAATGTATTTTAAAAGATGGATTCCAAAGGTTGCACCTAAACTTCACAATGGCAAGTGTTACTACATTAAGAATTACAAACGGTCATGGGCTGAAAATAACTAGAAATGAACTTCAATTTGTGGACTTCAACTAACAATCATGCCCAACAAACTACAAAGTGTAATGGACTTGGGTCTCGGTTGGATTCTTCCAAAAAAAAATTCATTTTTCGATCGTTTCGTGTCATATTTTCAAATAATGTATCTACGAATGCTGTCCTGTGATGACTACAAACAACAAATTCATTAGATTCATATACCTTTGCAACGAGAAGTTGAACACCGACGTACTTGTCGTCCCATGAAAACTCTGTCCTGGTGCCTCCTGGATTCGTGGAATTATTGATGAAATCTAGGTATCTTTTTTCTCCAGTGGCACGCTCTAACCATAAAGCAGCCCACAATAATTCATCCTGTGACGTACTGAAGGTTATTCGCGGAAGTATTGATGAAATCTAGGATATCAAATTGTTTCGTCCCATAAAATATTAATCAAATTAGGGCATGTTTAGCGTAACATATATACTAGATCGAATAAGGATTATAATAATCATAACTAATCCTCATTCTGCAATTAGTGTAATTGATATTCGAATTAAATTATTATGGGGAGATTATCCTTGTTGATGATTAGAAACGAAGTGGAAAAAATAGATGAACTTAAAGAAATTTTAAATTGATAACTACTGGAATTAATACAAGATATTGAACAATTGCTCTTAGAAAGGCTGGAGTGTTTTGAAGGGTGTGTTTTAACTCTTCCTTTGGAGGGGACCACTGGTTCCTTTCATTTTTTTTTTTTTTTTTTTTTTTTTTTCAGAAGAGAAGATCACAACGCTTGGCCGTCTCATGTCACTTCAACTACAGTGTTGTTCTAAAAAGGCATGCCACTACCCAAAGATCCGATATTTTGATTGGTCGTTGATGTCAGCCATATAGGTCATCATGGTGTCTATGCCTCAACTATGGCATCGGGTAATGATAACATGACACTGGATAATTATTACTAGCTTGTGATCGGTAGCAAAAATAGGTGATGATGTCACGGTTACCACATGTCTTATAGGGAGTGATTGCTGATGAGGTGGTGGGGGCATTTTAGCAAGAATACGGAAATCATGATCTCCCCTTAAATTATGCTGGCCAATGTCTGATCTTAAGCTTTTTTCGAGCATAGTCCGACCTTATATCGTGTTGACTCTAGTGATTCTTTATTGAATAAAATTAAGGTCGGCCACCAACAATCCTCGTTTATTCAATCATATAAAATTAATATGTTTTGTAGGGGTACATTAGACCATATTATTTATTAATCAATCTATAAATTAAGAAATGATTAGTTAAATTAGATAACATAAATTAACTTATGATTTCCTCTTTAATTTTACTACTTATAATAAGGTATACCAAACGTGTACCCTTCATGTAAAATCTAATTGAATAGTTACCTCATAGCCACTGCTGGAATAGAATTTTCCCGCGGGGGAAATGCTGTTTTGGTACTGGCCAGGATGTTTTACAGCAAAATCAAATAACTGCCACAAAAATCAGATGGATAATGGATTAGTATTGCAACAATTTTTTTAATAAAAGGTCGTTCGATGATCTAGTCTTAACCCCTACTGGCATATTGGAACATGATGTTGAAATTGTAGAAATTTTTAACACATTTTTTCACATACATATAAATTTTGTTACCTATCCAAGATTTTTTACTATGCATATTTTTCCTAAATATAGCAAGGACATGGTGCATAATTTTCCTAATTCAAAAGTAAAGATGTTGGAATAAAAATAAATGTATATACTTTAAATATTGCCTTCGAACAGTTATTAAACGTGTGTCATATTCAAATATTATTACACTTAGTATTGCTTGATGGTCATTAGTTGATGTGCACAAAAATAAAATAAAATAAAAAATAAATGAAATAAAATTATATCGGCACGAAAACAAGTTAACCTGTTTGGCATGGAGAATAAGTTGGGCTGAATATCTAGGTTTTGTTCTTTTAAACGCCAATGCAGAAGCAGCAAATGCAGCAGCAGTTTCCCCAGCAAGATCAGCGCCGGGATTCTGCTTGTCAATCCGATAAACGGTCCTTGGCGTAGTCATATCTTCGGGCCTCATCCAACAGGCATGATCAGAATCACCATCTCCAACTTGACCATAAAGAACATTAGGGTATGGGTGTGCTTTGATGAAATAATCAGTTCCCCATTTGATGGCAGCCAATGCATTTGCTAACTCTTTTTTGGCCTCAAGTTGTGACCCAAATTCCACTACACTCCATGCAAGCATTGTCACAGTATAAGCCATTGGAAAACCAAATTTAACGTTGTCTCCAGCATCATAGTATCCTCCCACAAGATCAACCTATGAAAATATAATAGCTTGAACAATCTTTTAAACGAAAGGGTACATGCACCAAAATCGATTAAAAAAAAAAGTGGTTACTTAAGTAGTGAATACTTAGATGCTAGAGATAAATCTATCAAAGGAATTCATTATATTTACAGTGAAAGTAAAATTTCTTGTAGTAATTTGCATAATTATATAAAAACAAAACCATCAAGTATGAATACCCCTGCATCTTTGCCATCGTTAAGCGCAGAATCGCCTCGCCAATTTACTCGTTGGTTAGGGGGTAATTTCCCTGATCTTTGTGCTTCATAGTACAACAAAGATTTGGTTAGGGCAGCTCCATAGTCTACTGTGTCAGCATTAGAGTGAACAAACGCAACAATGCAACAAGCAAAGGCCAAGAGCAAGAAAGAAGACATAATTGCAGTTAATTAAGAATGAAAATGAAAGAGCCTTAGGAAAATGTTATATAGATCGAATATATGACTAAATTATCTTTTCCTTTGATGAATAACTTAAGGTTTCAAGATGGTTCGTCAATCTGCCAAACAAAATAGTATTCTATAATTGCTTTTCTTGTGGTATGATGTATATATATTATGGAAAGTTTTAATGTGAAGTGGAGGATTAAAAGGTAAGAGTCAAAATTATCCGTTGATTAAGCAATATTCTATAATTGAAGAAATTGTAATATCTCATTAATTTTAGCAATTAATATCATTACTGGATAATTATTATATATTAATTCACATGTAAGGAAATATTATTTTTGAATTTAGCTATTATTATAAATAATAGTTTATATTAAACATCCAAGTTGATTTTTTTGCACTCGTCATGATATGTTTTTCGAGTGATAGTTGATCATTGATATCATTTTATTTATATAAAAACAAAGGGGAATGTTCCGCTTTTTGACAAATAACCATGGCTCTTCACCTGAATTAGTTTAACGATTAATAATTCAAAGATACAATTGATAGCATGCACAAACCTAATTAATGATCACTAGACTTTTCCACATGCTCAATTCAAGTTAAAATGGAGTAAATTGTATAAGTGACCTATGTGTGTAACGTGTCACTAATAATTTGTAAGCAGGACTCCAAACTTTAATTTTGTAAGAAATAACATGTTAAACATCATTGTCAATAAGTTTATCCTCCTACTTATGAAAGTCAAACCAATAAGAGCATATAGGACCTATAACAGAAGCTCATTTTGCATGTATATTATTATTATTTTTTATTCCCTTGACTTTAAGCACATATATTTTTACACAATGTCTATATTTTCAAGCTCATCATTTCTCTTTTCAATTTATTACATCTTATATGCAAGCACTTCTCCATTAAGCAAATAAGATGACCCATGTAACGAGTTTTAGGCCGGATAATTCAAGTTAGTTGATCATAGGCACCATGTTATGAGAAATCCCTCACGTGATATTTTCCATCTCATGTATTATCCCAACACATTGTTTGATGTTAATCTGAGACGACGGATATAAATTAGTAATAAATTAAAAGGGTATTTTAATTTATCGATTTTGATTATATAAAAAACAATGCATGTCGTTAAGTATCGTAATTAAGAACCTAACAGGTCACATAGTAAAGGAGAACTACAAGAATGAGATTTATTAATTAATTAATTGACAAGTATTGGATAATTAATTAATTTGGTTGTTTGTTTGTTAATAGGCCCAAATTAATTAATTGGAATAATTAAATAATCGGGTTAAGTTTAATAGACGAGTCAAGCCCACTTGGACTTATATTAATATGCTGCTAGGGTTTGAAAATTCAAAAAAGAATACAAATATATTCTTGCTAGCACAAGAAAAAAAAATCATTGTTCACTCAATCTTGTTCCCTATGTAGATTTTCATTGGAGGTTGGACGATTAGAAAACTGTAGATTGTAGACAAGAATTGTTCTCCAAGGAAATCATCAAATGTATAATTTTCTATCACAATTTATATCTAAACACAAAGTAGCTAGATCCTTAGTGTGAGTTGAAATCTTTTTTATTTTTCACTATGCATGATTAAGTAAATTCTCAACAGCCTCTGCTGCCTTAGTGGCAGGACACCATCATGATTAACAACTTAGCCACTATATTATGCAAGGGTAACTCTGTTGAATTAGAGTGTTGTATATGTCTTGAGATTTTTCTTAACAATGGTATAGAACGAATTTTGCGTCATTGCGATCATAGTTTTTACTTGGAGTGTGTTGACAAGTGGTTCACGACTCAGTCCAGTTTCCCCTTTAGTCATACTTGTGTCCGAGTCAATTCCCCGTTTTGAATCGCGAATTTTGTTCTAGAAAGTAAAGGTTCTTCATATTGGCTTTGTTATTGCATTTTTTGAGGTATTTTCATAAAGATTTGTTCCTTTTTGTGAGCTCAAGTTGATTTGAGAGGTAGAAGTTCCCTTTTGTGTTTGATAAAAAAAATTATTGTTCTTTCTTTCTCTACATGTAAGAGCGAGAGTAGCAAACGTTAAGTTCGCTACGGTTGAGGAAACTAATCTCCTTGAAGGTCGAGATATTCACATACATTTTCCTGTTGGAGCTTAACATAAGGATAAATGTTTTTTTTCTCTCTTTTCTGAGCGAGTTTTGTTGAAAAAAAATTATATACTGTAAAGTCATATGAATGCAAAGAAGGTGACTTTATTTAGACGAAGCTAATTCGAAGTTCACCTTTTTTGCATTCATAATATATCAGTTATTGATATCTTCAGTACCAAAATTTGACATTTATATAGAATTTCTAAATTTACGAAAATGCTTTCCTTCGAATGTCATTTTACCCTATACAAATTGTATTATGTTTTTGAATAACGTTCAAGTAAAAAGAAAGATGAATAAGAAGTTCAACACTTCAACAAAAGAAAAAGACATTTGCAGTTTTCTGCACTGGGAAATTTCACTTTCACATTTTTCTCCAATGATAGTTGAAACGTGAAATTCTTTAGCATTAACTAAAATTGCAATTCTCACTTAGTGCAGAGGCTGTGAAATTCTTTTGCATTAGCTAAAATTACATTTCTCATTTAGTACAAATATTACGAGTTTTTGACGTTTCCAGCACTAAAATTTAACAGTTATATAGAATTTCTAAGTTTACGAAAAAGCTTTCCTTCAAATGTCATTTGAACCTAAAATAATTGTGAAGCTCTCCTTCGTGCCAAAGGTGGTTGTGCAACTCCGATGGCCGAGTATTCCCTGCAAAGTGAAGGGCGGGGCTTTCTCTCCTGCTATACCTCCAGCGTGAGAATTAGTACTGAATTTGGAAATATAGACGTAGAGAGAAAATAGCGAAATGAATATTCAAAAGACCAGAGTTTTTCTTCAGAGAGCCATACCTTTTCTCACATTGGAAGTATTTATTGACATCTGACACAACGCGCTCATTTAGCAGTTAGTGGTGCCACGTGTCCCACGTAAGCCTCCCCACTCCTCAAGCGGTTGATTGTGCCCACGCTTGTCGATGAGCAGTTCCCGCCTGTATCGCTTCCACTTATTTGGTTAAGTGTAGCGTCGGCCTCATGGTGGTGACAGCATAGGGGTCGACCACTTCATGTGGCAGACATGTGAGTTGTAGCATAGGGGTCGACGACTTCATGTGGTAGGCTTGGAGGTCGACGGCTTCATGTGGCAGACATGTGATTTGTAACGTAGGGGTCGTCGGCCTCATGCGGCAGCATGGGGGTCTACGGCTTCATGTGGCAAGCATGTGAGTTGTAGTGTAGGGGTCATCTGCCTCATGTGGTAGGAATGGGGTGCATCTCAATTAGTTCTCACCTCAGTTGTCATCGCAGATAATTGTTAAGGTCATCTTATATCACTAGCCCATTTTGCCTCTTGTCAATAAGAGGTACGTCTTCATCTTATTTTTTATATTTTCCTTGTACATATCCCGTAGTTACTTGATCTTTTTTTTTTTAGGTGGTAGCTCTTCAGGTTGGGCATGTCGAGTCAAGCTATCACTTTTAATCGGAGTTGAAGACCTTACAAATGAAAAGAAGAAAGAGTCTCACCATCACAAGAAGAAGATCTCATCTTTAAAGAAATCTCTCGAAGTTTCAGACGCGCGTGTTAGGGAGCAAGAGACGGAGGTAGACAACTTGGGCTCTGTTTTGGCTCGGGCTCCCGAAGAAGCGATGGAGAAATATAAAGCCTTCGTGGAGTATGCTAAGGATTTGAAGGCAGCTGTGGAGTGGTACAAGTCGTCATCTGATTTTGCTAAGGCTTTGAATTCTTATGGGGGATGGGCGATGGGGGCGTCCATCAAATTGACCAGGGATTGGATATCTGTCAAGCATCCTACCATCGACCCCTCAAGCTTCGATAGGTTTCTGGCACAACGCAAAGGAAATGAAGGCGGGGCCCCTCAGCTCAAGACGTTTGGGTATTCATCACGAGGCGGGAGTGAAGGGGCTTTTTATTTAGGTTGACATGACTTTTTTTTGTAGGCTTTTTAGCAGTTTCCATTCTATTTTGAGCACTCAGTTGTTTAGTGTTTTTTCTTGGTCCGAGATGTGGGCAGACTGTCTTCCTACATTTTGAATATGAATGCTTACTTTTGGACATCGTTATTGCTTTGCCTTTCTTTTTTTCTTCAAACTTATTTTGTGGTATTGGTGTCGATTACCGACGTGCGAGAGTTTTTTTGCCCTCCTTTATTGCTCACCACTGTGTGCCGAGCAAATGTGGGGTCCAGTGGTTTCGACCTTAATCATTTTCGGCTTTAAGAACTCACCACCAGCATTTGGGGCAATTTCGAGTTAGTCAATTTTCGACATCGTCGCTCACCACCGGGAGTCAAGCTACGACGAGCAGTCAAAAGCAGGGTCTAGTGATTTTGAGCCTTGACCATTTTTTGTTGTAAGAACTCACCACCAGCCCTTGAGGCGATTTTGAGCTAGTCAATTTTTTTACTTTGTTACTCACCGTAGGGTGTCGAGCTACAAAGGCACGTCTTCAGGCCTGGTCCCTAGCCAGTTGCGACCATCCATTGACCATCTAAGAAAATAAATTTATATTAATTAACTTTCTTACGTAAATCGAATTACACTAAGCCAGATATATAGTGACTAAATGAAGTTTCTGAACTATGATCTTTCTTAAACTAGATCCTCAAGGTATATGTTTCTAACTCATTAAAACTAGAAACTTCTTTAGTGGTCACGAATTTACACTTTCCATTATAGGAGGGAAACTTTCTACAATTAAGCACATATTCGTTATTATGCATAATTCAATAAAATAACCATTTTCCAATCTATTTATACGTAATTTCATGCATATTCATTTCCATACACATAATCATGCATTTACATATAATTTTCATAAAATTGTATGTTAGTAAATCGTGATTTCGTAAATAACATAATATAATTCAAAAGAAATATCACATATCTTTCTACCTGATTTGAGACACCGAAGATTGGAATGTAGCATCGTGTGATGATAGTTTTTTTTTAACTATATATACACACACATGAACAGTGACTCCGCGGTCACTGTTCACGATGAACAATTCAATTTTTATTTTTTTTACATAACAGATTCATGAACAGTGAACTGCGCAATCACTGTTCATTGTGAACAGTGACTGCACATTACTGTTCATGATGAACAGTTCAATTTTTTTTATTCATATAACAGATCCATGAACAGCGAACTGCATGGTCATTGTTCAATGTGAACAGTGAAAACAGTGACTGCGCGTTCATTGTTCACAATGAACAGTAAACAAATTTATTTTTTTGAATATACCTATACGTCTATGAACAGTGACTGCGCGGTCAGTGTTCACGATTGAACAGTTTCGAAATCCTTTTTTTTAACTCAAATTTTGAAAATACATGAGTTTACAGAATCGATTTTATAACTCTGGACTCTAATACCATTGGAAACAAATCAAAATTCTTTAACTCAAAACACTTTATTGAAAACATAATAGTGTTCATAAAACAATAACAAAATGTTTAGAACTTAAAAACTTTCAAAGCTAAAGTGATGTGATTATCAAAACATCGTAAAATCCAATCACATCCTTAAATTCATAACATTTATTGTGAATCATTAACCACCGTTGCATGCTTGCCCAATCTTCATCCGTCTCGAATCATTGATTAATCATTACCTATAAAAATAGATTTCATAATTCGTGTGAGATGATAATCTCAATAAGGGAAATAACGTAACATGAAAAAAGTAATTCATGAGATTCGTGAACATACTTGATGAGACACGAAATTATAAGAATCGAACTTCGTGATTCTAATCCCGTGCGTAGTGCTACTAAACTCCATGATTTCATAACATAAACATAATATGGACGGATGTAAAACTAGGCACTTAAACTCTCATCGACGTGCAATATGATCCCTAAATCATAGATGATGTGTAAATTTGTCCTTGAACCTTAGTCTCTGTATGAATTGGTCCTCAAACTATGGTGGTTGAACAATTTGGTCCCTATACTTAGGTTAATGACAATAAATAATTTTAGGTTATTACAGGCGAGGACATGAATCAAATTTCCATGACGCTAACATGCATCACACTTTCTTATCAATTCCTTGTCGGAGAGCTTTGAAACCAAGGTTAGTTGCCCCTTGGTGATTACCACAAACCCCATATTGGATCTCAAGTAATACCTCTTGGGCCTCAGTTGGACGCAAGCACTTCAGGTACGGCATGGTGAATCATCACTTGTATAGCTGCCCATCAATTATTGTGAATAAGGCCGCCCGAATTTTCAATCTTCTAGTTTCGGATGCATCATCCGGCACTTTGTTTTCTGCCAGGTAGTCTGCCAACGGATCTAACCAACTTTTTTCATGTTCTCTGTGCTCGTTGTGTTAGCTATCAGCAAAATGCTTGACTGCCTTAGGACTTGTACACTCACTGTGCTAGATAGATTTTTAGGATTTGCCGATGCTAGCTTGGACAGGGCGTCTACCAGCTCTTTGTCTCTGTGAGGGACCTTGGCTATTCTGAAGCTCGCGAACCCCCTTTGTAGGTCCCTAACTTTCATCGAGTAGGATGTCATCCTTCCGTCTTTTACCTCGAATTCACCCGTCACCTGTCCTACAACCAGCTGAGAGTTATTGTAAATTTCAACCGACGTCACTCCAAGTCTGGCTGCCAAATTCAGGCCTGTGATAACTGCCTCATATTCAGCGTCATTATTCATTGCCGGGAATTCAAAGCTCAATGAATACTCCAACTTTTCAGATTCTGGTCCTATCATAATGATGCCCCGCTCCGGACCCCTCGGCCTGAGAGGATCCATCCACGAAAATTTTTCAAACCACATCTATTTGTCGATAACGGTCAGGCGGTGGTGTGAGCTCTACGATAAAATCTGTCAACGCCTGTACCTTGATAGTTGTTCTCGACTTAAACTCGATGTCAAATTCACTTAACTCGATTGCCTACTTCAACATTCTACCCGACGTCTCGGGACGATGCAAGATTTGCTTGACAGGCTGATCGGTCATAACATGTATGGAATGAGACTGAAAGTACCGCTTTAATTTTTTAACTGCTATAACCAATGCAAATATCAACTACTCTATGAGGCTATAGTGAGCTTCTGCACCCTCAACACCTGGTTCACATAATAAAAAGGCTTCTGCACTTTTGAAAGCTCTTTCACTAGTACTGCACTGACCGCATGTTTTGATACCGCCAAGTATAAACTCAGCACATCATCTGCACATGGTCTAGTCAAAATCGGTGGCCGCTACAACGAATGTTTCAATGATTCCAGCAACTCCTCACACTCCTTAGTCTATTCAAAGTTCGTAGAGCCCCCAATCGCCTTGAAGAAGTGGTAGCACTTATCCGCTGCCTGACTTATGAAACGATTCAAGGCCACCATTCGGCCCATCAGTTTTTGGACATCCCTTCTACTTTTGGGACTCTTCATCTCTAGAATGGCTTGAATTTTGTCCAGGTTTGCTTCGATACCTCTCTTCGTGATCAAAAAGCCTAAGAACCTACTGTTCGCTGTATCAAAAACGCACCTTTTCGGATTAAACTTCAGTTTATTTCATCGGACAATGTTGAACACTTTTTGTAAGTCTTTTACATGGTCGTTGGCTTTCATACTCTTGACGGCCATGTCATCTACATACACTTCTATGACACTCCCGAGCAAGTCTCTAGACACCTTATTCACCATTCTCTAATAAGTTGCTCCGACATTTTCCAGACCGAACGGCATGGCCGTATAACAGTACATCTCTACATCAATTATGAAGGAGGTTTTCTCCTGGTCCGACTCTGCCATAGAGACCTAATGATACCCGAAAAATGTATCCAGGAAACTTAATCGTTCGTAACCCGACGTGGCGTCCACCAAGTGATCTATCCTGGGTATGGGGTATGAGTCCTTCGAACACACCTTGTTGAGCCTGGTATAATCTACACACACATGCAACATTTTCCACTTAATTTCTTCATAGGACGACATTTGCCAACCACTCGGGATATTGCACCTCTTTAATGAACCTTGCCTGCAATAGCTTATCGACCTCGGCCTTAGCTACCGTCTGCCGCTCAAGGGCAAGATTTCTTTTCTTCTATTTGTTTGGCTTAGCACCCGACCATACACCAAGGCGGTGTTGTGCGACAGATGGATCGATCCCTTGTATATCACTTGGGCACCACGCAAAAACATTCAAATTGTTGGACAAACACTCCACCATTTCTTCTTTTTTTCTCTAGCCCTAGGTTTATCCCTACGCTGAATTTACGTCCTCCCGGCACCAAAAATTTTTATGTAGTCTCGAGGGGCTCAATTCGTGTTGAAACCCAAAAAATTAATTATAGTAGGCTTATTATATTTTTTATGAAGAGTTTAGGCTCAACCCACATAAGAAAATGAAGCCCAATAAATGGTCCAATATGGTTATAAGTTATGAAGGTTCAAATTTGCATTTATTTGACAAATACCGTTTTTGGCAGTAAGACATGAATATTGGGTGGCTAAAGTATACTTCATATTTTTAGTCTCATTTGAGACCCATTTTTGACATAGAAAACATTCGAATTGAAAAATGATATCTGAAGAAAAGTTGTAGCTCTTTGAGTTATCTTTCCAATGCACGTTGAATCATCTCAATCGGAAATCGGGAGAAAAATGTATGATAGAAATACTGAAAGCTGTGCAGCATCAACCAAAGTATGCGAAATGTGAAAAGCCATTGAATTTAACACACGATTTTCTAGCATGTTAATGTCTTAAAACTCCCACATAATGGCATCCCATGTTCTCTCATCTTAAATGAGAGTTTGACCCTTCTTATTCCTTAAGTGGGCGCAGGTTCACCTAAAGCGGACAGTACGAAAGTTAGCGGCTTGGGCAAGAGGTCCGGGTCGTTACAATTCGTCCCCTTGGAGGCTCAAGATCCAACATCATTACTGATGGTGATCCCTTCGTCCATATACTATCGACATAACACTTTTTCAAAGACTGTTGATCACCCCTCACACACCCCACCCCACCCCACGACTGGTTGAGAACTTCATTACTTGGTGGTAGGTGGAGGGAATAGCTCTAGCAACATTCAGCAGAGGTCGATCGTAGATTGCATTGTATGTCATGGGGGTCTTGACAACCAAGAAGTTCGTTAAGACCCACCATACTTGTTGGGTAGGTACCCAATGTCACTGGCAACTACACAACTCCCTCCGGTATCATGGTAGCCCCTCCAAATCCAGGGAGGGGGTGGATACTGCTATTAACCTTTTTGAAGAAATTTTGAACCCTACAAATGCTTCCCAAGTGAGAACATTGGCTGCACTACCGCCATCAACCAACACCCTTCTGACATCGTAGTCCGCTATGTCGACTGTGATCACCAAAGCGTTATCATTGGGTCGCCACACCCATTAAATCTTCCTCACTAAATGTGATGCTTTGATCAAACCTACCCTTTTTTCTGAATGGAGCAAATCCCAACTGTGCGTACATAGCTCTTTCTCGCTCAGTTCGAGTCTCCCCCGCTGCGGTCTTTCCGATATTCACATTTATAACACCAACCCTAGGCGGCGGTCGATCATCTACCTTCTACTTGCCTCGATCATTTCTAGTATATTTAGTCAAAATACCCCGCTTCAAGAGGCCCTCAATCTCTTCCTTCATATGGATACACTCTTCTGTTTCGTGTCCATGGTCTCTAAGGAAATGGCAATACTTGCTCTTATCCCTCTTGCTAAACGACGATGCCATGGGCCATGGCCATTCGAGCTCTTTCATGCCTCGAATCTCGATCAATATCTTGCCCTATGGAGTATTTAGAGGGGTGAAGGCTCTGACCTCCTTTCGCCTCGGCCTAACGTCCCGATCCTTGGTGTACCCCTTGCTCATGCTCTCATTCCTTGGCTTATCTTTATCAACGAGTTTTCGCACATCACCTGACTTTCGCTTATGACTTTCCATCTCCCATCCCTCTCTAAATTGTCACCTTTTTTCAACAGGTAGTGCATCGACTTTTGAGGGTTTTTGAAGAGTGACATCTTGAAGGCCTAGTTCCGCGTCCCATTCATTAATGTTGTTACCACTGCGGACATCTGAAGGTCTCTTATACGAAGCGTCGCCCGACTGAACTTAGCCAAATACTCCTGCAAGGACTCATATTTCTCTTGCACAACCTGCATCAACCCAATAGTCGTCTTTCGTTTCCTTTTGCTACTCATGAAGTATGGCATGAAACTCCTGGAAAGCTTGTCAAAAGTCTTTATAGATCTGGGTGCCAGCTACCCAGTCCCTAGCCTCCATCATATGCTTCTATCATTGGTTGTTTGAAGCCATTCGGTTGGGGAACAACCATGATTTTGAGCGCAAAAGGATCTTCCTCTAGCACCATTTACCTACGCCTGTCTTTCCTCTTCGTTAATGCATCGTCTATCTTCTGGGTCATCATCTCCTCTATCTTTCTTTCAAAGTTTGCCTCAGGTTGGGGAACTTGCAGAACCGCAGACCCTGAAGCCCCTTATCTCCCGTTGTCGGCTGAGTGATAGGTGGGGTAACTGTTTGCGTCACCGGAGGTAGTTGCTTATGTACTGGAGATAGGGAATTCCATGCCTGACTCTCCAAGAGGTTCATCATGGCTGCCAATAGTGTTTCCAAGGCACTAAATTGGTTCTGCGTTACATATTGCGGTTGCGGTGGCGGTAGCGGGTCATGGCCCATTGTGATAGACTCCGACTCTGCATCCGCCGTGTCTCCGATCATGCGCATTTCACTCCTAGTCCGTACTCTTTGACATAGCTTTTTTGTTCAATGGTTTTCCACAAACGATGCCAATGAAATAATTGTGAAGCTCTCATTCGTGCCAAAGGTGGTTATGCAACTCTAATGGCCGAGTATTCCCTGCAAAGTGAAGGGCGAGGCTTTCTTTCTCATTGTACCTCCTGCGTGAGAATTAGTACCGGATTTGGAAATATAGACTTAGTGAGAAAATAGCAAAATGAGTATTCAAAAGACCAGAGTTTTTCTTCATAGAGCCACACATTTCTCACCTTGGAAGTATTTATAGACATCTTACACAACGCGCTCGTTCAGCGGTTAGTGGTGCCACGTGCCCCACGTAAGTCTCCCCACTCCTCCACTTTCTAATGGGATGACTCCCACTCTTCAAGCAGTTGATTGTGCCCGCGCTTGTCAATAAGCGATTCCCATAAGTATCGCTTCCACTTATTTGGTTAAGTGTAGCGTCAGCCTCATGGTGGTGACGGCATGGGGGTCGACCGTTTCATGTGGCAGGGATGTGAGTTGTAGCATAGGGGTCGACAGCCTCATGGGGGTTGACGGCTTCATGTAGCAAGCATGTGAGTTGTAGCGTAGGGGTCGTCGGCCTCATACGGTAGACATGGGGGTCGACGGCTTCATGTGGCAAGCATGTGAGTTGTAGCGTAGAGATCGTCGGCCTCATGCGGTAGGCATGGGGTGCATCTCAATTAAGGCTCACCTCAGTTGCCATCACAGATAATTGTTAAGGTGATCTTATATCAGAACCTATACAAATTGTATTATGTTTGAATAACATTCAAGTAAAAAGAAAGATGAAACAAAAAAATAAGACATTGCAGCTGTGCACTGAGAAATTTCACTTTCTCATCTATCTCCAACGATAGTTGAAATGTGAAATTCTTTTAAACTAACTTAGTGCAAAGGCTATTCCCCAAATTATCAACGTGATGATACAAGACAACTAACTGTTGTAAAAAATTTGTAAACTAAAACATTAGGGAAAAAAACAATTGGTTATTTTCCATTAATGCCCTTGTTACATGAAAAAACAATTGCTCACTTCTACTAACTAAAATCTGTATAACAGCATCCCTATTACTTTAAGCAATTGCCAAAAATTGTTACGAAAAACACTTACTATCCTCTCAGCCAGGGACGGAGACAGTACCTGGCGAACTCGTGCGGCGAACCATGCTGGCTCCGACGGAATCTTTTGTAAGTTCTGTCATTGCTTGTATCCACCGGGAAGAGAGTGAACAAAGAGGAAGGAATAAGACGGTGGGTACTGGGTCAATCCATTTTTATTTTTATTTTTTTGTTTAACAGGTTTAGGGCTTATGATTTTTTTTTTTTTTTTTTTTAAAAAGGCCCAATGACCCAATTAGCTGGAGCTTGGGATGTTGGATAAATTAATTGACACAATTGTTTGGTCCAATTATCCACACAACCAAACTGCAAAAGATTTGAGGGGAGACGAGTGGGATCGTGGTCGTGGAGATTGGGGAGGACTGAGGAGATGGACGAGTGACGACGACTGCACCACTACGACTTGAGAGGAGAGACGACGACTTCTGTGAGTGACTGTGACTTCTGTCCTAACAATTTGGTCAGGGGCGAATCTAGACGAACTATAGGCGTCGACCGTCGACGCGTCGTTGGAGTCTTGGAAAGCCACTGCCCACTGCGACTACGAACTGCCGGTACTGTTATCCTCTCCACCCTCCGATTTTTATTTCCTTTTGTAAACTATGGTTTATGAATTCGTAGTAGTTTATGAATTATAGTTTATGATTATGAATTAGGGTTTTATGAATTATGGTTTATGAATTATGATTCATGTTTTATAATTCATGATTTTTTATTTGTGATTTGGAAATTGGGAATTGGGAATTTAGGTTTAGGAAATTAGGGAATTGAGAATTTGTGGAATTTGGTAATTAAAGAATTGAGAACTTTTAATAGAGAAGATGTTTGGCTCAATTGAACCATGTATACTTTATTTTTTAATCAATGTTAATTGAAAAATAAATTGGAGCATTTAGCAGATTATGGAAAGATTTTTTCAACCGAAACGAAAGTCCATACCTAATTCTTCTAACATCTGATTAGTATGCCTAGCAAGTACATGAGAAATAAAGGAATGTGTAGCACCCGAATCAATTAAACGAGTATTTCTACCAAAAATAAACAATATACACTAACACATCTGGTGACTTCTCTACCTCCTGATGGATCACAACAAATACCTTGCCCTGAGTCTTGGATCGACCATCATGGGCTCCCTGTCTAGAAGCACTGTCCCTAAAAACATTAGGTTTGTGTGCTCCCTGTCGACCTTGCTGATGTAGCTCTCTAATCCTGGTTCTGTCTGGTCATATTGATCCCTGGCTGAGAAAATACTATCTGAGATGCTCCAATCTGCTGAGATCGGGCCGGACAATCTTTCCTTATGTGTCCCTTTTGTCTACTCTGGTAACATACTCCAGCTCCTCTGAGACACACGCTTGGATGAAACCTCCCACAAGATTGGCACTGTAGAAAGCTACGGTAATCAGAACCTTCATTCTGCCTCGCTCCCTAAAATCTTTTGTAGAACCTTGAACATGAGAATGGCTCCCCACCAACTGCTGTACAGAACTCTAACTATGGCCTGATCCCTGACTAGACCCAAAACTCTAAGACTTAGATTTAAAATTGTCAAAGTTAGTGACACCTGACCAAAATCCTTTTCAATTCTTCTTGGACCTTTCTCCTGAAGTTCCTGTCCGACTACTACTACCTTGAAAGGTCATCTGTGCTCCTTGATTAATGTCCTTCTTGAATGGCTGCCTCAACCCTCAATACTGTCTCAACCAACAAACCGAAATTTTGATGCCCATGAGCAATAACCATAGGCCAGATATCTGCTCTCAATCCTTGCTCAAACCATCACAACTATCTCTCTCCTCAGCAACCAAAGCACTAGCATACTTAGACAGTTCTACAAACTTTACATGGTTTCAGCAACCGTCATAGACCCCTGAACCAATCTTGAAAACTCATTTTGTTTTGCATCACTATAAAATGGAGGATAGTATTTCATAGAAAGCTTCCTTGAAAATAGTCCATGTGATAACACTAGGATCTGGATATTGACATCGAAACGAAATCCACCAATCAGCAGCTCCTCCCTTAAATAAAAATACCGCAAGGCGTAATTTTTTATCCTCTGAACATTCCATTACATCAAAATACTCTCCAAAGTCTTAATCTAGAGTTCAGCATCAACTGGATTAGATGTACCCATAAAAAATTTTGCCCCAATTTCATTGTCCTCTCAATAGAGTTATCTCTATCAACATTGGGTAGAAAGGAAGCAATAGCTGCAACTATTCTGTCGGTGACAGGGTCAGGTTACATCTGAGACTGGTGAACTGATTCTACAGCCCCACTGGCCCCTCCAACATGTCCTCCTTCAAGAGCATCACGAACTTGAGATACTGTAATTTGATGTCTGCGAGTTCGTCACCACCACGCATGAATCACCTACAATAATGTGTAATATATGAACATCAGATACATGCAGTGTTACCTATAAACTATAACACCATGGCTCTGATACCAATTGACACGACCTGTCTCAAATCACCCCAGTGGACTCGAAACCTGTCGTACGCCGATGGTAGAAACCAGGTGTCGATAGTAGATACTAACTAAATACCAGACCCACCACCAAGGCAACCTTGACCTGTTTTGACTGCGATATATTTTTATAAAAATTTTGACTGAGTTTCCCCTGTGAATCACACAAAACCAACCTGGAAATCAATAAAGCCTCATATAGGCATCTATACCAAATATTTTGGAACCACCGGTTCCACCAATACCTCGACAGCTAAAACAAAATGAAACTAAACTCGATTGGGTACTTCTACTACAAAACATCGTGTCTACATCCAAGTATTACATCAATTGTAACACCCATCGACGAAGTGAACATCAACAAAAATATTAGACCAAGTGTTTAATAAACATAAATCCCCTACTATACATCACATACTATGATATGGTTAAGATCATACAACTAATTGTCAGGTAACTAGGCTCTTGACTTTAGTAGGCTTTCTAGGAATCTCAATTTCAGCAGCCTATTGATAAGAAAAACATGACAAAATATATGAGCTTGTAACTCAATGAGTTGATAGTTCGCAAATACAAATATTTTTTTCCATTTATACATATATAATGAAAAATCTGATTTATTTTCTTACAACTTCCAGAAATTCAAAATTCTGATAATTTCTTTGAGAACTGGAATAGGCTAAAATCATAAAATTCTTACTCTTTATTCTGTAATGAACTATTATTTGATATTTGAAAAAATGTGAATCTACAACTGAATAACATAATATTATATGTTGAAGAGTCACACCAATAAGTACCCAATGAATAGTCTTACTCATGTACAAAGTAATCTCGATGTACAAGGCAAAGTCAGTCAAATCTGATAATTTGGTCATACGTATGCAGAGCTGCCCCAAAGGCTAATCATCCTAGTACACGGTCCAAAGCCTATGTGTATACGAGAGTGAGTCCCAAAGACCTCTGATAATCTCGTCATACACTGTGAAAACACATTCACATCAGTGCAGAGCAAGTAAACTAACCATATGTGGTCATACATTATGAAAATACATTCACACCAGTGCAGACTAGGGTAACATCACCTGGGTACCTTCTAGTAGTTTTTAAAATTAATTTTAAACGTGTTTAAACATTTAATACTTATATAACATGTTAATAAAATGATTTAACTGAACTGAATTTAACTTTAAAAAAAATTGCTATAAAATTCACTTTATTCTGAAAAGCATACTGTCAAATCAACTATATGAAATAATTAATTTTCTAATCTAATTTAAATTTAATAAATACTAATTTCTGAAAAATAAGTTTTTTCCACTCACAAAGTACAAGCTACAAGCTAGATTGTCTGATAAACGTTTCCAATTTTCTCGTCATCACTTGAAATACGATATGAATAACCAATTTAACCACTGTCAAATCAAGAAACTTTTAATAAATAATGCTATAATACTAAAACTAAATATCTCGATACTTGAAGAAATTTTCCAAATTTTTCTTTAATCAATTGGAGTTAATTCTACTTCTAGTACCTTCACAAATATATACTATATCCAAATTTACATTCATCGCAATCATATATATATCCCTTTCAATCTAGTGATTTAATATACATCTTGTTCCTCAAAATCATTCTTCCAATTGAATATTTCCCTTCTTCTCCTCCTCCTTTTTTTTCCTTTTCTTATTCTTTCATTTCTTCTTTCCTCTTTTTCTTTCTCTTTTTTCTTCTCTGCCATTTCTTTCTTCCTCAGTGCCGTCCTTTGCTCTTTCTTTGTGTGTGTATGTTTAATTCATATGAAAAAATGGGATATAAGAAAATTAGTTGTCACATGTCTTACACTAATCCCATTCTTTGCATTTAAGTCCTCCAACTTCTATAATAAAAAAATTTGGTCCTATTATCTTCCCTTAATAGAAAAGTAAATTCCGAACTTTAAATTGTATCCAACTTAATCCTCATATATTGTCAATTTATAAAAAAAAGAGGAAATTTCAAGAAATGTCCATTTTCACATGTTCATTTGCAAAAATGTCCACCATTGCAAAAATGTCCATTTTTAAATAATTTAGACCAAAATACCATTATTAACAATTTATAATTCCACACTAATCCCAAAAATGGACATTTTTGCAAAATGTTATTATTCTCGACATTTCAAATATAGAAAATTGTCATGTTCGAAATGAAATGTCATTCTAGACAAATGAAATGTCAACAACAACATTTGAAATGTCGAGAATATTATTTTAATGTAGTTTATCATGAAAGTACTTCTCGAAATTCATGACAAATTGAAAAAAAAATGTCGAGAACGACATTTAAAGTATCGAGAATATCATTAAGGGCATAATAGACAATTTGGTACATTTTTCAAAAGTGTGGACATTTTTTAATTCACTCCCTTAATTTTAGACATTTTTTAAAATACCTCTTTATAAAATACTAGTAAACGCACGTGCAATGCACGTGACATGATTTAGTTGAGTATGCAATAGCGTAGATATATAAAAAATTATTTGTATTAGTATTGAAAATATTTATGTGTTCATAGCTTGTATAATCAACAATTCCTAGCAGCCTGAAATCAAAGTGATTTTCACCAAAGAACAGCATCGGGGAGGGGGAAAAAGACAGAAAGCCATTTAAAATCATTTTATTCGAATAATGTATTATTGAAAACAGTTTTAAAATGGGGATTAAATAGGAGTATTATATGCAACACTTTTTTTAAATAATTATTTTAAAGATTCTCTAGTATTTTATTGGTTATTTCCTACTTAAATTAGTTGAGGTTAAATCATACATGAAGGAGCTTATACATTGTAATTGATATTCTTAATTATTAAATAAACTCATATTTTCTCTCTCTAATATCTCTGTATTCTCTCTCATTTCTTCTCCCTTTCTTTTCTCTTGTTGTACAAGTCTCATTCTTGTTCGTTGCCACCATTTCTAAATCTTGATGACATAAAAAGATATTTTAATGAATATCAACTCATCATTAGAAAGTAACAACCAACGAAAGAGAGTGAGTCTATTATTAGTACTTCTCTACACGAAAGACATCTTCTATCATGGTGTCTTTCTGCTTAAATTTGCTGCAACTTGCTCGAAGTGCGTTCAAAAAAGAAGAAGAGATTTTTAGTACTAAATTTCAACGATTAAGTTTTTTAAAGATTTGTTCTCATTAGTTAATTTGACAAGGTAATTAGACAAGCAATCATGACAGCATCAATTACACTAAAACTACCTCCACTGTTGTAACTACTATAGCGATCTCTCCCTCCGTGTGCAAGTTCAACCTACAATTACATACACAAATATAGTAAGATGCAAGAGAATGAACGATTAAATTATTAATTAAACAAAATGCTAATTTGTAGCTAACCCTCAATCGATGACCATCAAAATCATATCCATCTCGGCTACGAATGGTATCATCAGCATTTCGATAATCTTCGAACTGAAATGTGAGGGCATTGGGAAAGCTTGATTAGAAAATAAAATCAAGACAACCACAGAAATCAATCATTCCAGAATACCTTGCATTATGTACAGCTAAAGGAATTCTCTGCAAACTAATTAATTCTATTACTGTGACTAAGCTAGCATTTAATTTTAACTACCTCAAGTTTTAAGGGGGCAAGCTCACCTCTACAAAAGCAAATTGAAACAATGGAATACCTAAAACATGGCTAGTCCCACAATGAACATATAAATGCAAATTGCATTACTTTTCTCTAGAAATCATCCTAATTTACACATAAAAATAAAATAATGCATAGAATTTAATTTAACTTAATGACAGAAGTGCTGAAAACTTTTGCATATAAATGAAATCCCAAAAACTACAAGAAGTTGCAATATTCATGTACATTCAGTAAAACATCAAATTTATGAACCACGAGTGCACAAAAAATTTCAATACAATTGAAAATCCAACAAATACCCAACCAAACCTTGTAAACAAAAAATCTTCAACTTCACTATCACGGACATCCCAGGAGCATTGTGCACATAGATAGTTCTGCTTGAGCGCCCCATCTTTCCTGAATTCATCGCAAAATTTACACCATGAAAAAATTATATCATTTGCATCAACTTCAAGCGATAAAAATATCTCCTCAGAAAAACTTCCATTTTGTCTTGACAGATCTCTCTGTAATCCAACGTCAAAATAATTAAATAAAAAATGACAGACTATCTAATAATTCAAATTATGGAAGCTTATATGAAATAATAATCACAAAGCTAAAATCACCATCTATTACATCCTAGATCAAAGATATTTATATACAGCCATCACCCACCATCACCAATGGAATAGGATTGTCATCCTTCAAACGACTACCATCATTAATCTCCTCTTAATACAAGATAATTAATTCAACTTAATGATCCAAACCATGGGCCCCATGTGTTGAAAATGAGGCTTCAATTTCCTTATTATATGTAAAAAAAAAAAAATTATTACTGCCTCGCACAGTGCGAGACATGCACCGACATGTCTCGCACAAGGCGAGGCAGTGCCTTGCACTGCATCGCACTGTCGCACAGTGCGACACAATTTTTTTATTTTTTTTTTTTGTTTTTTTTTTTTTTATAACACTCACATTCTTTTTTCTTTTTTTTACAAAAATATCTAGTTATTTTTTTGGAGTGTATAGAGTAAAATAAAAATTAAATAACAATGCTATAAAAAATCTCAGACCACACTGGATAAAAAAATCGTTTATCTAGTTTTTTTCTTCGAAGTAATATATAGCAAAATAAAAATTAAATAACATTGCTATTAAAAAAACTCAAACCACACAGTAAAAAAATCAATGTCTAGTTTTTTTTTCGAAGTAATATATAGAAAAATAAAAATTAAATAACACCGCTATTAAAAAAAACTCAAACCACTCGGTATAAAAACGACACCGTTTAAATCAATCGCCCACGTTATTGCACGGACTGTGTTATTTTGAAGATAATGTTAGTGTGTTAAATGTATTTAATTCTCGTCAATTACATCATAAATCAATGTTTACTCGAATGGATTCTCAACTATCCACATCTGAATAAATCAATTTAGCAGTCTGGATTTTTATAGTATATATTTCTTTAACATATACTATAGACTATTATATTAGATGTTTCTTAAAGTAAATTGGAGATGTACTAATAAAAACGAGTTGCAAACAAACATTTGGATGGCAGATTTTGCTTTTCTATAGTGATAGCAGGTCATTCCCCTCTTGCACAATAAGACTTACATTTTACCTTAAGAAAGTTAGTTTACTAAATTGGAGAGGTAACCGTAACAGCACAGTTAACTGAAGGTAATGTAATCTAAATGCAAACAACAAAATATAATCTAAAGTTAGCATTATAATATAAGCATTTCCATCCTGGAAAAGTGAATGTAAGAAATAACGTCATAGGCCCCTAGTTATGCTCAGCAGAGTGCACAACCTATACAAGAAAGGTGTTTAATAAGTATGTTGTATAGGAACTCCTACAAAAGCAACAACCAGAATTATCATTTTAAGGCACTATCAAATGTACTCCATTAAGTATTTCAAGTACACTTATAATGAGGGGTTAAATTCTCAACAATAGCAAAAGCATAGTGACCGTTTATATCATCTGGCTTCCCTGATGGAGAACCATCGTCAGGAACCCTCTTGTAATATAGAAATATATGCATAATTGGTGACTGGCCCAAACTCTTTTCCAGAATATATTGTTGGAAGGATCTGCACAAGAAACAATAATCAGTCTTCCATAAAACAATATTTTTGCATATGACAACACAATAACCATATAGTATTCAGGATGAGGGTAATTAGTATGATTGGTGCGAGACTACAACGAACTTTTTCTATCTTATTAAGTTCTGCCTTCAATTTGTCAATACTTACATCGATTATGCTACATGATTGAGTGTTCTTGCATTACTTGGTACAGAAATTTTCATAAGATTTCTCATTAAGAATCTAAGATATACAACCTATAAAACATAATTGTCAAATAATTCAACACTTTATTTGTCCCCTTACCTCATGAGCATTTGCTATTTTCACAAACTACTTCTTCAACTTTGAATCAGGATTTTTATCTGGATGACTATACAAAGAAATAAATAAATAACCGACATTCAACATCTGAAAGAAATAAATAAACTATAATTAAAAAATGCGGAGAATTCAATATTCACAACTCACAAGAAGCTTGTATTAAGCTTTCTTGATCTCAGAGACATTGGTATTTTGATAAATGCTTCAAAATCTAAATTAAGAATATTTGGTCGATCCAACACAAGAATTTGGCAATCTAAAAAATAAAAAATTCAAGGTTCTTAGAACAAGATATAAAAAAAGTGGGTTTTCTTTTTTTGTTTACTTGTTTGGCTTTATTGGATAAGTCTAAAGCATACAAGGAAGCAAGAATGAGAGTACCTGAGTCCCCAAGCTGTCCCAGATTGAGAAGACACCTACAACATTTGGAAAACATAATCTGACAAAAATCTAAACATTTTTTTTAGCTTTTCTATGGCTTATAAGTTATTTTGAATTTGAAATTAAAACAACAAAAATCTAAGAAAGAAATATGCATCTCAAGCTCAAAATTACATAAAAATAACAGGATGAGCTTCCCTTAAAACAAGAATCAAACAATAAAAACCTATTTGTGGCAATTGAAGATATTTCGATTACTATACCGATCTAAAAGCACACAAATAACCTACGAAAATAGAGAACAAAGAAAATTTGTTCCAAATGTACAGACATAATTAAGTCAAAAAATGAGAAAAGACAATTAATCATAAATCACAGAAAACCCACCTCGTTCTGCCGAGTTGCAGCAGCAAAATGCAGTGCAGAAAGTTTTCCATTAACGTTTTTCACTGTCAACAAATTTGGGTTCTCATTGGCCTTTGCTTCAACTGTTTCAAGCTCTCTAATTTGGACTGCAACAAACAGATCATTTTCGTGGAATTGTCCACAACTCAGCCTTGTCTCATTTCCTCGACATTAGCGGGTCGTCCACATGCCACCTTCCACGCGGGAGTACGTAGATGGGGTTAGTAAAAGTGGCGCCATAGTGGAAGTCAAAGGGGGGGACAAGGGTAAATGTAAAGTATTGAAGTGGGCTTGAAGTTTGGAATTCCCCGTCGAAATTAAAGCCTCAAAACTCGTATGTCAACAATCAAATAAGAAGACATCAACAAAAAAGAAAAAATAGTAACTAAACTGAAACTGGTACCAGAATTAGAGATCTAAAATCTTCCTAGCCAGATTGTTGGCTTTGTCTTCTTCGGACGATGAAAATCAACTGTGCAATACAAAATTCTCTCTGTTTTTTTATGATATAAGCAAATAGTTATGCTTGAAATATAACCATATGACAAATGGCTGAGATTTACAGGCAAATAAATAGTTTTGATTTCAACAAAGATTATATTTCGGAATATAAAAATCAAATTGAGATTACTCAAACTAAAGAAGAATTTCAAACCAAGGGAAAATGCAAAAAACTTAACGAACATATTGCAACCTCGGGAAAGTGGTTGGCTTCTTAGGAGAAACCTTTTCTTCCGTATAAAAGGAAATCTTGCTTATATCATTCGCAACTTCCCTGAAATCCAAGCAATAAAAGTTAGAAAAAAGAGTAATTTGATTTCCATCTATTCTGCACAATCTATGTTTTATACTTGCACAATGCGCACATATGTTCGATTATCAAAAGTTCTAGATTCCAATTCTCCATTTTCATCATCAACTACAAATATTTCGTTGCCAGTCATCTCCTTTAGTTTATAGGCTGAATTAGGTTTGCTAAAAGTAGGAAATACAATAGTTAATTAGAATTTAATTATCATGCTGAATACTTAACGACTGTATCCAAACGACCTTAGGAATTGACATAAATCCAAATCATAAGCTGATGTGGATGAAGTCATCGAGCACCGGATCAGTTCGTCTATAATCCGACTCAAGAATACTGGATTTTTTAATTTTGACCTTCAAAGGGAAGATATAACAAGCCAAGAACCTAAAGATATTTGAAGTGACAACTCTATTTTCTATTCTTCTATTCACCGGTTCCTTTTCAAATCAGCCTATTGAACGTCATTCTAAACATGTTCTTTTTGTCTAGACTTTCTCAAATGTTTCTAAAACGAGGGAGGCATAATACATCAAGGAGAAAAACCCGAACCAAACGGGGATTATCCGACCCCATCGGTAGATCCATACAACACTTAAATCACAACAGATAGAGTAACTGGAATGCCCTGTACAAAAAAGAAGGTGCGGTCAAACTTCAAACAGAAGGGAGGACAAGCAAAAACAGTTTGAAGGACCAGAAAGAGATGTCATATACCTATCAATGGTCGAAGGCCTAAAGCAATAAATAAAATCTTGCAAACGTGGTTCACTGTAGCATATGAAGAGGATTATTAAGTGAAAAAAGTCAAATAGAAAAATATATATATATAAATAAATAAAGTTGAAAATAGAAAGGAGACATTCTGAAGTAGAAAATTCACTACACATTGCAATTAGTTTTCAATAACCAACCAGAGATAGCAAGAGGAATGATACGCGTTAGAAAGCATAATTTTGTAACCACGGGCATAATCAGTGTCCACGGCCCTAATTTCTGATGCTGCGTGAAAGAATAAAGGTCATGCTCGTGAGTACATCTATGTATAGTGCAGCCAATAATTTTAGGATAGAATTTCCAAATCCTTCCAATACATTAGTTGTTTTATTATCAAATTTTGGCATTTGACTTATTGTATATAAAATTGAAGAACGAAAAAAGATCCCTAAAATATCTTTGCATCAACAGTTGTACACTTTCAGAAAATAAAACATAACAAACTGAGCTACATGGAATTGAATTTACAACCTGGAAAAAAGTTCATAAATCATATATTGAGATAAACAATTTGAGAATGTCAGATAGATATATACATGATTGTCTGTATATTTTCTATCTGACAAAAAGTTTAGCTGAATTTGTCTTGGTTCCCTTACCATCATCATTTTTTTCACTACACACACCTCTATAACCCAAAACATAAAAGAAAACAACCTTTTTGAGTCATTTCAAGAAATCAAAAGCTAAGGGGGCGTTCTCTTTGCTGTTTTTGGGCCGTTTTCTGTTTTCGATTTTTCAAAACATTGAAAACGCGTTCTTTCCCATTTTCGAAAACAAGTGTTTGAAAACTGCTGAAAATTTTGTGAAGGAAACAAAAAATAATTTTTTTACGTTTTGGCTGTTTTCTTCACAAATCTGTCAAAACTCAAAAAACACGGTTTGAGAAATATTTTTTCAAATCAACAAAAAGAACGAATTTTCAACAATCTCAAAATGGACACCCAAAACACAAAACACAAAATACAAAAGGAATTCAAAACTCAAAACACAAAACTGAAACACAAAAAGAACGCCCCCCAAAACTTCAAAACAATCTAATATAAATTTATAATATACATGTACAAACAAATTGATAGAACAACATAAAGTTTTACCTTTGAACAGAAGAAGCCAGATAGAGGTTCAAAATCATCCAAAGCACCTTCATGTCAGTGCATTTACATCAGGACCTCCTTGAAAATACAGAAATGCAAACTCCCATAAATGACGAAGATAATAATAACGAATGGGATAGTTCCTTTCATTACCGAAAGTCTTCAAATGTCAGAAGCTTTGTAATTTCTTTAAAAATGTCTTTATTAAAAGTTAAAAATACTTTCAAGTCCTTCACCGAAATATCGACAACTTTAGGAAGATCTTTCCTACTATTTAGAAACACAATTAAATGGATTTCAATTTATATTAATCCACAAGAATAAGAATATTAATGCAGAGCTGACAAAGACACTCAATGACATTAATTTATAATACAAACAGATCACCTATCTAGGGCTTCAAGGTACTTTTGCTTTTGGATCTCGAAGAAAATTTTAATTAAATATATGTTATCATCAATCTTAGTGAACCAAATAAGTACTTTACAACTTCTTCCCATCCCCCGTTTTCCACCATTTCCTCAAAATATCTCATGTTAAAGAATAAACTCGCTTGTTGTTCCAATTTGTAATCACCAGACATAAATAAACCATTAAAATTAACTAAAATGAATAAATTCCGAAAAATAGATTTAAACGTATATATCCTCCTCTGGCTTTTTTTTTTGGGGAAAAAAGGTCACATAATTCATTAAAAAAATATGGAATTTCAATCTCACAAAAGCGATATTTTTCAGTCAATTAATTAGACTAATTAGATAGGTAAGGATCACTCAATGTATAATTGACTGATCAATATACTTAGATCTAAAAATTACACAACTTTTTTTCATAATCTTTTTCCTCAATTTGTTAACAACCAGAAATTTTAATTAAACCGAAAAGAAATTTGGAAATTGGTATGCAGGTGGGTAGTTTATCTGGCGTGGGTTAGCAATGGAATTTGGATGGAGACATGATTGATCATTCCATCGGTGTAGGAATGTCGATTCCCTTTCTAAAGGTGCAATAGAAGCTTTTGCAAAGGGCTCGTCGAAGGACCGACATTAAAACTTCCAGACTTTTGTAGCCTACTTAAATAAAGTAAGGAAATGATACATCTCTGAAAGAAATGGCAAGCAATGGATTTGCTCTACCTGAACTTCTCTCCCCCTTTTGTCAACACGGGACAATGAGCGATTAAAATTTGTTTTCACTGGCAGTTAAAAGCAGCGACTCGAACTACGTATTAATACCATAGTACCAAAGATTTAATGATGTTACCAACATAGGAATTGCAGATTCCCCCAATTCCAAACGCTACAAGCCTCTTGTTGGGCTTTGTTATGGGGTCGAGAAAAAGTTCCAAAACATTTATTGTTAAAGATCAAAAAACCATTAAATGAGGCCCAGAACAAGAAATAAATCATGATAAAAAAAAAACTTAAATACCCAGATGAATATTTAAACCTTGTGTAAAAAGGTGTAATTGAAAAGATCGTAAGCAAAATTTGATAAATTAGCAACAATCTTCTCTTTCGATTCTGCATGAACAAGAATTAATCAGCATTTATATTCAAAAATTGTATAATAGTAAAAAAGAGAAAATTATACTTTAGCCACTGTCATGAGCTGATTACCTTTTTGACTACCTTTATAGTGGAAAACAGAAAGTAAAGCAATGAATGCACAGACTAAGAGGTTCACTGGTTACTTTAATATATTATCATTAGACATGAAACCCACAAGAGCTTTGTCCTTGTTGCTCCTAGGAAAAAGAGAAAAAAATGAAAAGGAGCAAGTGATCACATGAAAGACTACAATATCATATTTGACTGTGTTCCGCAAAAAAATGTGTTATACGTCGTAGCGCCGAATCATGAGAGTGAACTAACATTTCCACTTGGATTCTATTCCCGTTACAGTAAATCTTCCAGATCAATGACAAATTTTCATGGTCAATCCTAGGCAATCTAATTTATTGAGCTGTGTTATTAATACAACTGAGAATTCAAATATCAAATAATAGAGATATTTTTCACATAACTCGTGCTTTGCAATTAAATTAAGTTAGCATCTAAGTGAATTTGTTATGTATTTCAAATTATTGAAAGTTGTGTTGATACACACTGGACCCTAATACATGCCATAAAGCAATCACTGTGGACCACCAAACTCTTGCAGTGGAATTCTTAAAAATTGAAAGGATGGTAGTAAATCAAGGGTTTGAAGCACCATGTCCATAATTAATCAAGTTGAACCTACTACACAACTTTCTAAACTACTAAACTGAGATATCCATGTTCTCCTTTTCTCTGAACCAAAAAAGAAAAGAACAATTAAAGCAGAACAATTCGAAAAATGATAAAAAAAATTACTTGAATGAGGTTTGATAATACATACCTTCATTAGATACATATTGAAATTGAGAGACCAATTCCTAAAAAACAAAAGGAGATATTCCATTGAACAGATATATAAATTATGCAAAATATGTTAGAAGTAAATGGACAAACATTTATGTAATTAGAGTGCAATGGCATGGTTTTACTTGAAGATATTTCACCCAAGGAGTTCCATATTTCTCTGTGCGCTCTTCTTGTCTCCGAGCATTGGTGAACATGTTGGGTGCAAGAGAAAATGAAGAAAGAGTGATTAAAATTTCATGCCAACAAGTGTCACAGCAATATTTTACATACGTGGCATTTCCAACAAAGCTTCTTATATCAGAGAACAGAACTTTTAAATAACAGGAAGATCACATTTTGAAAGGTCAAATAAGATATTCAAACTAACATGGATGGATCATTTGTCTTATGTTTCCTTTTATTATCATTCTATTTAGCTCTAATTCTAGAAACTTGGACAACTCAATCTTCAGGCAAACCACCTGAACAAAGTTGATAAATTCACCAGTTAAAAAAATTTTGGTTAAGTCAAAGAAGAAGAATCATGTTGACACTCCTTGACCAGCTGAACATCAATATAGAATATAAAATAGACTATCATGTACATTACATAAAACACCAGTACTACATAACAAACCAGAGTAAGTTTGATCATGTGACACTTACTTTCAAAATCTATAGACCACCTATACTATTTGCTTAACTATTTTTTGTCAATCACAGAGAGATAGGTTGAGAGAGAGAGAGAGAGAGAGAGAGCAAAGAATAGAAAACAGGGTGACATAAAGCACCAGGAATTTGATTGAAAAACGCATGATGATAACATGAAAAGAGAATAAAAATTAGTAATGGAGGTTACTTGTGCATGAGAAGATCATAAAATAGGTTACTTGTTCTTGAAGATCTTTAGTAGAATCTAACTCCACATCCCCATTCAAGTTCATGTTGTGTTGCCATTTGTCTGAAGGAATATCTCGTAAGCTTCACAGGTGTCAATAAAATACAATCCCCCATCCCCATGGAGGGTCCAGAACTTGAGTAAGCAGACTCCTGAGTCCTGAATATGGTGCATTTAAGCAAATTAGTTCACAGTGCCATGTAAAAACATTAGTAGGGAAGAGTTTGCTCAAAATTAGGAGCATGGAGTTCTTGATTCGTCATAATTGTATCTCCACCCGAAATATGTCATTACTCAAAATCACAAATCTAAGAGATAGGAAAAAGCTTTGCATGCATGAGGTCAAGCCACAGAGTTAGACCAACAAGAGCAGCACCAGGAGATAACTTTCTAACTCTAGCAATGTAAAAGATTTTCTCGAAAGCATATGATGCAGTTTTGGTTATTTGACCCATAAATGCACATAATTTCAACATCAAAAACTACAAAACTTTAGAGGATACTTAGTAAGCTCCTCTGCTGCCATTTGGAATTGAGCCAAGAGTCCCTAAAACTGCAAAGGTCAAAAGTATATAAATGAGCATGCAAGTACACAATCCAAAAAATAATGTAGAAGCAAATAAATTAAGAAGAAACGCATCATACAACAAATAATTATGTAAAGTCATGTTTTGGTCTACAAATAGCCAAAACAATAACTCAATTAATAAGTTAAAATTTTCAAGTTCAAAAGCAAAAATGCATCCTTTTTTTTACCTGAACAAGCAGCCAATAAATACAGTGCTTGGGGAGCTTGTAATTATCATACATCCTCAAGCTGGCGTAGAATACTCTCATGATATCTGCCGAATATTCTCGAGTTCAAATAAAGTGTGCATAATTGGTGAAATGTTTGTCAAGATTTGCATTTTAAACAAGTCTTCAATTTCAGGATAACATGTACCAAAAATAGATGTAAAATAGTATTCTTTATAGCAAAACCTAGGATCCCATGAGAAATTTATTGAGAATTATCAAACGAACTCGACCACCCTTCAATTAATACATCTAAGATACATAATAATACCAGTCAGCACACCAACTTCCATTCGTTACATAGCCTGCGGCAAATTTCCAGTTATAATTGATATCCTTATATTACTTATTTCCCTCCTTGTGGTAGATTCTAACTTCAAAATAAGAACTGAAGAACAATTAATCAAGGAAAAAACGTGACTTAACGATAAACGTAGAACAACATCATCAATAGAAATTTATCAAACTATCATACCAATCTCAAAAAACTCAATGTTATTCCACGGATCAAAATAAAACGACACATTAAAACTCCCTCAAATCCTTGATTATTATATCAGGTACATTCAATTATACCGAAACGGTAAAATATTCTCTAAAAAAAAAAAAGTCGATGAAAACTTAGAGACCGGATTACCAAATGCCCAGCCACTCCATAATTGTACCTTCTAAACAAATTCTCCATTTCCTTTACTTCCATCATTTTAACTCGTAGTTTTGAGCCTCAACTCCTCAAAATGACCTCTTCCTGGTGTTTGAACTAAGCGTATCCTTGGATAAAGTCAAATTTTATTAGGCCAAATTGGTGCATCCAATTCACCCCCAAATAAGACAGTACTTGCAAAAGGCGTTCTTGGGGCATGCCACAGGGCTGCCCTTGAGGTGGGGTTTTGGCCTTGGCAAAATGTCATGTGACACCTCCTATAATTTTTTTTGTTGTTATTTAAAACAATTAAAACATACCCATTTGGTGAAGTAGTCTACTTCCCTCAAACAATGTATCTATGCACGTATATAGGTGGCCCTGACTTATTCCCCAAGCCATTAAAACCTTATGGCTGCATTCAATCCAATTGCTAGCATAACTGCCCACCCTAATATGTTTATGCTGCATTTATAGGAAGATTAAAGAATGTCAAAACTTAGTTTTTATTTTTAAGAAAAAAGATTTAAGAAATCGAAGAAATCACCATACAACAATTTCTGCATTTTTTAGGTATCCAACAAGGAGAATTAATACTACAAAGTACCACACTTCCAAGCTGCCAACATTTTTGAAAATTAATATAGGAATTAGAATCTTTAAATATTTATAAAAATAGTACATTTTTTCATACTGTAAGAGACTCACCAAATCATTACAGCTGATGCAAGAGATAATTTGACAACCCCATAGATTATGAAAAAATTTCTAAGAAAACCCCTACCAAGCCTCGCCGCAAGTCCCACTAATGATATACAAGAGTTGCGCCACCACCAAGAGCCATCACGAGAAGTTGAGCATCCCGACGGTTGTGCCCATTCCTCACTTCAACTTCAGCATCACAGCGAGATAAAAAATAAAAAAAAGGCGTGCAAAATCACCACCGCTGTTGATAACGCACGCGGCTGAGGCTAGAGAAAAATTTAAGGATTTGAGGGTTTAATTTAGGGGAAAATAATAACGAGGGCTTGGTGGGATTGTCGAGGGGATAGATGGAATGGAGGGTTGAAGATGTGTAAAAATGGAGAAAATGGAATTGTCGAGGGGATGGTGATGGTGGTTGCGTGAAGTGTGGATGTTGCGTGTAATGGGAGGAAATTCTGACAAATAAAAGAAAAGAGGAAGAAAAGAAAATAACACGGCGGCTCGGCTACGATAGTTTCTACAGTATAAAATAACTTCACTCTTTTTATATGTGTAGGAAACATCAATAAAATAATTTGACTTTGACTAGTCAACTTTTGACTAGAAAAATTAGGTTGTAACAGTAAAGCTGTTGGAGATTCTTGACCTTACTCAAGGTATAAATTTTCTGGCAGCTGCTGTTCAACTGCAACTCAAACTCCGCAAGTGGGGGATGCAGAGAGAAGCTCAGAACCAGGGGAATAACGCCAGCCTCTGACAAGTAGAGACAAGCGTCTGCTTCGCGTAATTTTGATATAGAATAATAGTCTCTCTCTCTCTCTCTCTTTTGTGTCTAATAAATCCGGGAGGCGCCATATATGTTATGATTTTAATTCTGTTTCAGATCCTAATGTCTGTCTGTATCCTTAAAAATTCCAGTGCCAACTCTGAAATGCATGTACCTTGGTTTTCAGTGTTGTCTCTAATATATTTTATTAAAGACGAATTTGTCGAATCAAGTGGCAAACAGAATCTCGATCATTTTCCCATCACGTAAGCATCGTCAGTACACTGAAACATCTTGTTAGAGTGCAAAGATCGTCAATCGAAAAAAGGGTTCGATGACCATTGCACTTCGACAATCAAATCAACGTTTGGATGAATTAGACTCAGTGCAAGAGAGGGTGAATGATATTTGGTTAGGGTTAGAATCATTTATTTACCTTGAGTGTGAAGTGGACTAACATATATATAAAGCGATGAAAATGGGTCAATTGAGACTAATGAACTGAGTCCCAAGTCTAAGACGAGAATGCTTGATTTTAATAAGTCCAATTCAATTGAATATTCGATGTCAAATCGATATATGTGGGATCCTCTCCATCACGTGCATGCCACATAATTTATATATTTAAGAAAGTCATTTAATTCGATAGTTTACCAAGTCAGGCTTTTTACTAAACCACTCAATTTAACATGATATTGACCGGATTACTTGTTGCCTGGTTCCATTGTACTCACTAGGATCGGTTCACACACTGGATCGACAAGTATCGTATCAATCAATTGAGTCCAAAAAAAAAAGGGAATCATTTGACTCATGGACTAAAAAATGCTAAATATGAATAGCATGGTCTAGTTTTTAAAATTTCACAAATATGATGAATTTTATATATCATCAGTATATATTTAGATACTCGTAGAAGTTGTCAACTACAAAAACAAAACAAAACAAAAAATATTTTCAGTAAGCAACAAATCATTTTACTTTAGTGATCCTAAAATGTCAGCATTGATAAAAGAAGTAATATAAATCATTATATGTTAGTTTATATTTTCATTTTATTCAATGTGAGATTTAACCTCCAACTAGATAATAAGATGGTAGCTCGTTTAAACAAATCAATTTTGAATTTTAATCAAATCGAATTGTTCGTTAAAACTTAATGAGTTTTGATATCATATTAAGATTTTTTGTTTCATCTAAATCGAATTGTTTGTTAAACTTATATGTGTGTGTGTGTGTGTGTGTTTTCATCTTTATTCGATATGAATTTTATCTTTTAAATCACTGCAATATGTGTTCAAATGTAACAAATTGTTCGTCATTTCGAATTTTTAATATGTTTTTTTATAATTTTAAACGAGTCTTTCTTAGTAAGGTGGTTAATTTAAAAGACTAAATCATTTCATTTCCCATGTTTGATAGTTATGTAGTCAATTTATATTTTATCTAGTATTGGTAAAGTAGGTTCGAGGCTCTAATTTTATTGCCTGCAGGAGAACTTTTATATGAATTTTAAGCTTTTTGATCATGGTTTCTTCTTGTCTCTTAAGTGGATTTCTTTGGGTTTCAACTTTGATATTTGAGTGTGCGCTTGAACTTACTTCCTACTAATTCTCCACGTCTCCGTGTTAGTGTGGGGTGGTTGCAACTTGCGAGAAGGATTCCCTAAATTTTGTTGATCAAAGTAATATTATTTAGCATCACTGGTATTATATTATTAATTTAGATAGCACTAAATGTCACTCAATATAAGGTACAATTAAATTAATCACATAATTTTACTTTTAATTGAACATATCACATAGTGTCACATAAACTAATGTTCTAATATCACTGGTGGTATATAGCATCATTCAATTGATATGTACATTATTATCATAGGAACAACTGCGAAGGCATATAACAATTATGCTCAATTTGTAATTTTCAGTTACTCTAATTATATTGTACATATACTTGATCTGGATGACAGTCTATCGAATAGCAATACCAGCAAACACTATGTTCTATTTTGCAGCTACGTCTACTACAAAATCTAAAGCATAGCAACTATGAAATAAGCAGTCTACGAAACAAAGATCAAAATTTCAAAACATAAATTCTCTTTAGTTCTATACTTCACTCCTACTTAAATTTAACAAAATAATTGAGTCACTGTAGCAATTCATCGATAAATAAAGATTGACATATAAACAACACAATAGAATGTTTTTCCTTCATTCCAAATATGCAATAGTTCTAACTGCAGTAACTGAAATTGATCACCAGCCAACTAAGAAAGCTATAATTAAGGTTTTCTTGCCACGTCAGCAAGGGAAAGTTTTTATCCAGCCCACTATGGGCAGAAAATCAGGCCTGCTACAGTTATAGGTTGAAATCTGAAATACAAATTACAAATTATACATAAAAACAAAATTGTACTGTCCAAATTCGATACAAGTAATCTGCAAAACTTTGCAGTATGTCAGTAACTATCAGGCATCTATAGGTTGATAGATCAGTATGAACTCCATACTAGAAGTGAATTAAACAAATAGCAGCTATGGAATGCCAACAACAAATCCTAGAAATTGAAATTTTAAGCATATAGAATATGTATAGGTATATAGAGAGTATAATGAACCATATATGCAAATCTAAATCCCAGAGGAGTTGCACGAGCCATACTGTTAAAGAATAACTAACTGGACTCCTGGAGGCTTTTTTGGTTCAAGCTGCTGTTTGGCACGTTTCCGAGCAGATTCCTCCTTTTTCATTTGAGCAATCCTTACGGGAGTTCGGTCCAAAATTTGGTTGCGTGGATCTATAACAATTTTCTGGAGAGAAACAGCATTCTCGATAAAGTACATGGCAAGTTCAGCATCACTAGTACGACCATAATAGCCAGCAATCTCTACCATTTTCAGGTACTCAAGCGGAAATTTTGCAGCCTGCCTTATTTTTCTTCTTCTCTTCGAGGGCGACATCCATATCAACTGCAAGAAGGATAGGACAGAACATTTTATTCCAACTCCAAATTGTGCGAGACAAGAAGATCTTGTTATTGTTCAATCGTAAATAAAGAAACTAGAGCCCAGAAGGCTCTCAAATTGGTCAAATATAATATCGTGTTAGTCGGTCAAAGCATTTGAATCTAACTCACAGAAGAAAACAAGACGAAGGAGCATAGCAATTACAATCATTGACAATTTTCTGGATCTATCTGCTCTCATTAACCTCACTGAACTAAAATTTCAAAACGTAGACAACTGAAAAGGCTATACACAAGGACAATTTCTAGATTAATTAATTCAATAACCAATTTAATACAATGCTTATTCTACAAAATATCTGCATTTTAATAATTAAATGTAATTTCCTTTATTTCTTGTTGCAAGGGTGCTGAATAGAAAAATTTACTGAACTTGATGGCTTGCTGATGGAAAACATTAACTTGTTTTATGAAACATTTAGAAATTTTCTTCATTCTCTCTAAGTTGAGGTGAAAAACCAACAACAATGCTCTCGGAGAAAACCCCCAGTAAATATCAAGCTGAACTAAAAGACACAAAGAGTACCAAATATAATTTACTCAATTTAATCATTAACAGTATTTCTAGACTGCTTAGGGTGAGTACTATTACCAAATCCCATATCCGCAGTCAAACATGAAAGAGTTATTATTATTATAGACAGTTCAGACCCACTAAAGATACCTAATATGTTACAAATATACGTCCCCAAGACCAATAAAGTTGGAAAATATTTTCTTTTATCATCCACATTCGAGTTGTATTACAGAGTTTCTCATATTGAACAATGCCTGTCAGAAAGCATGACATTCCCAACACAAGTAGACTCTCGTCTCAATGTAGGTGTCTCCCACACTCTGTTTACTAGCCTGAAAATCATCTGAATAATTAATTTCATTTCCTCAGTGAGCAAATACTGATCATGGAAAATATCGAGTGTCCTTTTTCCATCATTATCAAGCAATCTTTCTCCACTAAACTCCAGTTCCAAATAACAAGAACTCTAAATAAAATCTAGTACATAACAACCATGTCGAGAAAGTAACAGAACTGACAAAATAGGCGTTGATATTCTAACCAAAAATGATACAGCACAAGCATTTTCCTTCAGACTGTGTATCTCATTAGTAACTTGGGATTTATCGATGAGGATGGTGCATGGTTGGAAACAGTAGTAGGATTTAATGGACATAGATCTAGAGTAGCCAGTACAGTTTCTTAAAATCGAAACTGTTTGGTTCTCACTCTACCAAAGTTGGATACTTTAGCCATTTCAGTAAAGTAGCATTTTGCGTAATTTAGTTATGAGATATGCATATGAAGAACAAGAAGTCATTGAGAAGTTATTTCTTATTTTTCTTCAAATCATTAAAAATTCAATACTATGTAAGGAAGTATTGATCAACTTGCTAAATCAAAGATTCGTATTAATGGAATTGTCATTTTTTGGCACTCAATTAACAACTAATGGAAAACCAGATTTCTTTTTGAATAAATAGTGCTTGATGATAGACATATAGGAACTATTGAACCAGGAGACATTCCAATTACTAGGTTAGAAAAACACACCTGCAACACAAATCTTTGCAAATAAGGGCAGGCCTGTATTAAGGAACTGAACTCAAGAAGACTATCATCGTCCCATGCTCCAACTTTTAATATTAATTGCTTCAAGTTGGGTAACTTAGGGAAAGCAAAAACCTTTATGTTTTCCTGAAAAATGAGAACCAAGGTAAGAAGCAAGATTATGTATCCAGTATAAACTAAGGACAAGAAAAAAGAACATGGCTAATTTACTTACCTCGGGACGATATATGTCCAACGTAAGAACCTCTAACTGATACAGACAGCAAGAAAGCTGGCCAAAAACATTATTTTCCAACCCAGAATACCCCTCACCAATAGAGATCTCGTTGAGCATTGGAACCTTTTCAATAAGCAAACTGATCCCAGGCCCCAAATAACTGAACGAGACAAGGTTCACATTAGAGATCTCAATAGATTCTAAGCCCAAACAAAACACAATCTCTAGGTACTTCAACTTAAGCTTTGAGCCGCTAACTTTCACATTAACCAGATCCCCCGAGCCGTGTATTGATAGAGATTGAAGAACTAGACAATTGAACAGAAAATACTCGAATGCTTCTTCACTCACATTCACGCATTTCAAAGACAATGTTTTAAGATACTTCAACCCACTTAACGCACCAGGCTGCATTCCAGGAAAACTTGTACGGACGTGCTTCAGTGAAGACCCTTTACATTGGCTCAAAAGCTTGTGCGGGAAAACATAGTTGCGAGAGGGCTGGCGAAGGGTTTCCCCATTTTCCAACAAATCCAACTCAAGCTTCTGAACCCTCATCGAAATTGAAAACTTAACCCAATTATCGATTGCAGACTTAGAACTCTTGTCCAAATCAAAACAAATCCGGAATGCATTCATTGTGGACCCGCTATGCTGCCTCACGACTCGGTTCACCCAATTAATGTATTTTGGCCTCTCAGAGCTACGCAGTTTGGGATTTGCAGCTATTCTATCCAATGTATCATTGGCATTAAAATCTAATGTAGATAAATGTGTCCACAAGTACCTCCACCGCTTAGATACATTGCTAGTAATTGCAGCTTCCTTAAGCGGTAAGCGTGATATTATTGAAACAAGAATATCATCCGGCAAAGAATTAATATAACCCTCGGAATTACATTCCACCTTCATCACCCAAAAAAAAAAAATTATAATAAAATTACAACCATGAACATAAGGATCAACAGTTTTATCTACTAATAAAAGTGGGTATCAAATTTATATAATATACCATGGTCTCTTCAGTTAATATATCACGATATGTGATACTGAATTATACAGACAAATTTATCCATATAACAACAGAAAAATTAACAGAGAACCACAAAAATGATGATTGAATAATCAATTTTCTCGATGTAAATTAGAGTAAAATGACTAACCCTGGGTGCTCTGTGTCGGGCCCTTTTCCTCATTGCAACAGATTATAAAAGATTTCTAATTTTTGGGATGATTAATTGTGATTGATCTACGCTGCAAAAATTAAGCAAAAATGACTTAATACTTTAGCATATTACTTCTATGTATACAAGTGTCAATATACATGTATCTATAGGTGTGTTCATACATACCTGTGGCGTGGGTAGGGTGGGGTGGGGTCTTGGGGGTGAAGAGATGAAGCACCTGAGACCGAAGGAAAACGTGACCAGTACAAAACCTTGGATGGATTATCATTATACAGTTTTTTTTTTTCCTCCAATTTATTTATATTGGATTATTGCTTAATAGTCATAAATTATAGAGGAAATTGCACTGAAAATGGCGAATTTGCCATTTATTACTATTCATGATTCTAAGTTGCATTGACCCTGTATGTATTGTTCAACATATTTTTAGGGGATAATACTTTCAAAACTCTTAGGGTTTTACTCAAACCTTTAATTTGTAATAGAGCTGATCTCAAACTTTCCAAACTTGTATGGCGGAAGGACTTTTGGACGGTTTTCGTCCAAAATTTTGCTAGCTGATCAAAAGTTAATATTTGATCATAATTTGACCAATTTTGAAAATGGTAAAATAGTTTTTTAACCTTTTATTAATTAAAATAAATAAATTTTGCATTGAAAGTCCCAAATTATTAAAAACATTTACAACGAAAGTGCTAAAATCTTTAATAAATATGGCATTGAAAGAACATCCAACTATTCTCATCCAAAAATTTGTCGGTTCACAAAAATATTCATCTTTTTCGATCCACACAACCCCCAACCTCAAGGCGGAACCCCTAACCCAACACAATCCAACGCTATCATGAGGTTGAGGTTGACAAAAAAAATCCATCTTCTGCGATCTACTAAACCTCAATCTCAAATCATAATCCTCCCGTGGAACAAACCTCTCATGCCTTGACTTGTGAGCATCAAAATAGTCACCATTGTTGAGCTATAACCACAACAGCATCAGCTATCATCATTACCGCATTTCCACCACCTCCGCTGACCATATTTTTCCATCCTTATCAACTTCATTTCCTCTTAACAAAAACCTTTAAAGAACTAGAAATAAATAAGTAAAAATAAATAAAATTTCTACAAAACCAACAGTAACGTCAATAAAGGTGGTAGAGGCTCCCCGCAAATGCCATTTTTTTTAGTCAATAATGGTTAAAGACCATTTTACCTTTTATAAAATTGGTCAAATTATAGCCAAACGCTTTTGGTAAACTAAAGGATTCTGGAGGAAAATCACCTAAAAGTCCTTCAATCGCACAAGTTTGAAAGGCTTGGGTCCATCATTATTACAAATAAAGGTTTTGATAAAACCTGCAAAACTTTGAAAGGTTTTGGGATCGCAACTACAATTTTTCATATTTTAATGTACCACAATTCAGCTGAAAAAGATTACGTATTGAGTTAATTGACATCTAGATTGATAATAATCACATTAATGTATTCAAATATGGCTTACACTCTTACTTTAACAGTTTACCATGACTAAGGTAGATTTTGATTTGGATTGAGGTCTTAGTTATTCAATTTGCTTAGAAAAAGTAAAAGGAAAAGTAAAAAAAAAAATAATAATAATAATAATAAATAAAAAATCTAGTGTGTTATATTTCACATAACATAAGACAGAAATGCCTTTTAAATTAGCAAGTTAAAAGTAAGGTAATTTTCGTAAAATCATTTTAATGATCCCAAATCTTTGCTTATTATTGCTTAATTGGTCTAATTTTTTGAAACGCAGTGGTTCCAACCTTTCCATTTTGGTGCAAATGATCCTTGTTGAAGAATTTCGTCCAAAAAAATGTTGTTCGACTCATTTAAGAAAAAAAAAATGCATTATTTTAATAAAAAAAATGCATATGCAGTCCCAAGTTTGACTATAGCAACAATTATTTCTCTAGTCAAATTTATTTTCTTATTTTTATCCCCTACTTTTAAGAGATTGAAATTAAGTCCTTATTAATATATATAATTTTAAAAGACAATTTTATCCTTACTTTTAAAATAAATAATAATAATAATAATAAATCTTCTCCTTCTTCAACCAACCAACCTAGAACCACTACCACCACCCAATCATCAACACCACAATGGTGATCTCAAATAAATTATCCCAAATTTACCTCTCCCGAGCTTGCGCTCAAGATCATACATCTCATAAATGTTGTGACTAGTCAGATATACCAACATAAAAGCTTGTTTGAACCCCTAGATTCATCGACATCTATTCAATTCGTTATTACATTCCGATTGCTTTTAGTCAAATCTTCGTTCTCGGTAGTTGATTCCTAGCCCCCATTCATTATTCACACCATGATCTATCGAAAAATGCGTTCAATTTTCTCTTTTTTCTTCCTATTCTTCTAAGAAGAACTAGTTGTCAAATGACAACTTTCCATGATTCACAAAGATCAAATATTGAAATTTCTTTTACATTATAGCCACAAAATATTTTCAAGGTATAATAACAAACAATAAGGCAATCTCGAAAAAACCTAGATTTTTCCCTACACAAAATTCTCCAAGAATTCATAACATTAAATTGAAAAAAAAAAAAAATCCCACTAAAGATTTGATTTGTAAGATAAAAATAATGAACCAAGAAATTAAGAGTCGTTTGTTTTGTGTTTCAATTTTCAGTTTTCTATTTTGAGTGTCTGTTTTAAAATTGTTAAAAATGTATTTGATATTGTCATTTTTAAAAATTATTTCCAACATGGAAAACTAGAAAATACGTTTAGTTTGAAATTGTGAAAAATTATTTTATTACATTTTATCTAAGAGTTTGGATTATTCAGTTAAAAATAGACAAATTTTATATTAATATATAATCATATAATATATAATCATGTAATATATATATATATATATATATATATATATATATATATATATATATATATATTAAAGATGTTGAATCTAATTATAATATTTTTTATACATACAAAAGTAAAAATAAATAAATGATAAATCGAGTTCAAAATATATGAAATAAAAATAAAAATTAATGATGTTCAATGAAAATATTATTATACGTGTTCATTTAAATATTTCTTTAAAAATTTTATGTAACTAATCATTAAAAGTTTAAACTATTTTTATTTTTCTATAAATTTTTGTAATTTTTTCAGAAATTTTATTTTTATTTTTTAGAACTTCAGATTTTATTTTCTCAAAATCTTTATTTTTTATTTTTTTGAATTTATCAAATTTATATTTTATTAATTTTTTTAAATTTAAAATTTAAAATTTTAATTTGTTAGTATTTTCTATTTATATTTTAAAATTTTTATTTAAATGAAATTTTATTAAAACATTTGATTTTCATATTTTCAAAATTTTCACCAAAAGCACTAGAAAACGACAAAAATAGGTTTTCGAGTTTTATGTTATAAGTTTAACATTGTTTTCAAATAAGAATTTTCAGAAATACTAGATCAAACACATTTTCAATATTTTACAAAACTAAAAACTCGAAATAGTTTGAAAACAACAAACTAAACGCACCTTAAAATGCTGAAATTATAAATAAAAAAATAATAATAAATAAATAAAGAAGAAGAACTAGAAAATACACACATAAATTTATTTAACGGGGTTAAAAGTGGGCTTCTTAAATCAAGAATAATATGACTAGCAGATGTGAAAAGAATGCTTCAAAGTTGTGAAGCAGTCATGGGTGGGGAGAGAGCCAAAATAACTCTTTTACGAAGTTCCAAACTCAACTCTTGTTGTGTCTATTCTTTTTCTCTATACTTTATTTTCTTTTGTTTATCTTCTTCTTTTTGCTTTTTTACTTTTTGTTGGCCTCGCTTGAATCTTGATATTGCTTGATTTGTTGTTTATAGATGCATCCACTTCTATTCCTTTCAACTGACTAAAGACAAAATAAAATGAATAATCCATTTTTTACTTTGTTATCTTATTCAAATTTCTTATTTAGGTTTCGTTTGGGATGACAACTATGATGTCGACGACTGCAATTGAGGGGTCGTGGTTTCCGGTGGGTTAGTTGAAGAAGGTGTTGAATTTTTTAAATTTTGTATTATATATATATACTTTTATTTATTTATTTAAAGCTAAGGATATATTAATAAGAGGGACATGATTGATACTTACTTTAAAATTAGGACTACATATACATTTTTTTTCTCTTAAAAGAAAGTATAGTCTAATTGCTAAACTAATGGTCTTTTGGATGGAATCTATCCAAAATGATCATTTGCACCAAAAATGAAAATATTTGATACCATTTCCGTCACTCTTAAAAGTTCGAGACCATTTGCGCAAAATGTGCAGAGATTTGAAACCATTTGCACCAAGAGCAATGCTATGGATACATAGCATTATACATAAGGGTGTTCATAATGAACACACGATACCCCCTATTTGAGGGGGCGCGGGTGCAATAGGGGTCCCGGGTATCCATTATGGACATCCTTATGTGCCCTCTTGTGTACCAATAGCATTTTATTTGCACCAATTTTCTTTAGGGTCCGTTTGATGCAAGATGAAATTTGAGTAGAAAGAAAACGAATTGTAGAGAATTGAATTGTCTAAAATTTGTTTTATTGTGAATTGTAATTAATTGTGTTTGATTGGTATAATTTTCTACCTGAAAATGTCTAAAGTTTGGTATCCGTTTGGCTTTATTTTCATGAAATTTGTCCATTAAATGAATAATTTTTTACAATTGGCTCTAGAATTTGTTTCAATTGCCAAAAAAATAAATTGTATGCTGAATATCATTCATTTGACTTTGTTTTCCATGAAAATTGTCCATTAAAGTGATAATTTTTTTTACCATTGGATCTAGAATTTGTTACTATTGCCAAAAAAAAATTGGAATTGTTTTTCCCACCAAAGTGGTGGGAAATCAATTTCATGAAAAATTTTGCCCATCAAACACCAAAAAAAGGTGGAAATGGAAAACGATTTCTATTTTCTATGAAAAAAAAACACCCTAACAAATAGGGCCTTATTCTAGTTTAGAAAGCATGTTAGAATATTGTAATATGTTAATTATATCTTTCAATGTTTTCAGTATTACATATTGTACAGTATTTAACCCATGTTCGACTCTCTTTATATCAAAAATTTTTATTTTTCATATTCATTTTCAACCACAAATTCACATAATATAATATTTTGTACGTAAACCAATTTTTCGTCTTCTTTTAACCACACATTTTTCGAAAAAGTCACTTTTCAAAACATCATTTTTCTTTATAATGGCCATCAAACCGAGCTAAACAGTATTATTAACTAAAATGGGCTAAACCAGTCACATAGGCCTCCTTATGGCCCAGTGGCCAATCAGATTGGCCGCATGAGAACACACACTAAGAATACTGGGTCTAATAAGTCCAAAATTCAGAGCCCATAAATCAGTTAGTATTGGACCTACTATGGCATTTAGTTCGGTCAAAAAAACGATTGACGTAAATAACACAAAATTGAGCAATTTATTGCCTTATGGTTCTATTTCGTAGAAAAGACGAAAAGTTACCATTCGAACCGAATGCGAACTGATTTTTCAACTTTACAGCATAAAATTAGTTAATTAACCAACACAATTATTTGTCCAAATATGTGTTGAGCATGTTTGGATGGATTAAGCACGTTAATGTTTGGGACTCCAATTTTTAATGATAAAAGACTTTTCCTTGGTCTAATCTAGGTCCATGTTGCCTCCAATTCTTAAAACTCAACGGGAAAGTCAAAAACATGCTCCCTAATGGAATGTTTAGGCGATCCATCCTAATCGACTGCATTGGTACGAATGTTGTAACATGGAAAAACCAAGGAAAACATGCTAGGGATTACAATGGCCTTTGTATTTGCCTTACCATCCATTCTGAAGTTCATCCGTGGACCGTGGACGAATATATATATATATATATATATATATATATATATATATATATATATATGTGTGTGTGTGTGTGTGTGTGTGTGTGTGTGTGTGTGTGTAAAGGCAAGGCAAGAATGGGACTCAATAATCACTCAAATCAATAAAAAGATATATAGCAGTGGAATAAGAGTCAATTCTTTCCATAAATTTATTTTCAACCACACATTTTATGATATCCAAAACTTTTATAACTTTTCAACCGTACATTTCATTAACATTTATCGAAATCTACTAAAAATTTAAAATTTATCCATACACTACATGGGCTAAATACAAGCTAGAATAGTATGGAGGGGTGCTTTTTTTTTTTTTTTTATTGCGCTGCTTTTTCAAAATTAGCTAAAATTTAAGTCACTTATATTTTTTTATCTTTCACATTTGGGTGTTTGGGGAAGCTTATAAGCATCTTTGACCAACTTACTCTGTAGAATACAAAAATATACCATACAATTTCTATCATCTAGTTACTAGACACTGATTATTCGAATTTTACATTCATAAAAAATGTAAACAATCCGAGAAAAAAAAAATAATTGAATAAAACGAGCTACAATTAAGCTACTTATATACCTATTGTTTACAAATTTATTGACAGATAATGAGGTGACATGCTGTTTGACCATTAATTTGAATTAAATCAACGGTCAAATTGCATATCACTTCATTATCTGTCGACAAAGGTGTACATATAATAGGGTTAAACTAACAAAGTGCGTTCATGTAATGCATGGAGCTACAAATGAGCTGCAAGCACAAAAGGTCGATCTTGTAATTTTACTTTTAGTTTTGTCACACCAATACATCACAATTGACCTCTAGCAAGAATAGAGGTCAAAAGCACAATTTTTGAGAAATTCTTTTTCTTTTTTTTCTTTTTTTGGGTCCCTTTTACTTTAAAAGTGAGCCAAAAAATTTTTATTGCAGTAAATTAGTTAAAAAATATATATTTATGAAAAGTTTGAATTTTGTAGCAAGAATAGAGGTCTAAAGCATAATTTTTCCTATAGCTAATGTTGATCCCAAAAACTGTTATCAACAGATATCGATATCAGACTCGTGACAAGTGTAAAAGCTTCGACGAGATGGCCGGAGGGTGATCGGAATAGGAATATAGAGACGAGTCGGATTGCCGACGAATGATTATCGTGTCATATACATAAAGATTTGTAAATGGTTTTATGTTTTATCCGTTATAATATTGCAAAGTTACAATAATTATAAGAACAAAATGTTTTCATAATAATATTTTTTAAAGAACACAAGGTTATGTCTTTCTTTATCTTCAATTCAGCATCTTTAATACAATCGAAAGACTTGCTATTTATAGTCAAACGATCGAACTACCTATCGTTGGATCACATCCACATGGCCTCATCCTATTAATTTAGACAATGGACCAGTCGCTCTGTCTACCTAACCTGACATTGAGTAAAGGGAGTGGTTACATCAATCATTCTCAAGGATATTCTTCAGATTTGTTCCTTCTGAGGACCTCGGTAAAAGAGGCATTGGGCGGCTAGGAGATGAGACTTCGGTGTGGGACAAAGAAGACACTTCGGTCTGAAGTGAATACTTCAATTTCTTTTAACCAGACACTTCGATCAACGACTTCGGTCCTTTCTTTGGGTACTTAGGTCAAAGTGGACTTTAGTCATCTTCGATTTTCTACCTGTCAAGTGCCTTTCCTACGTATCTCTCAATTTTTACGTATCTCTCAATAATAATCTCATTTTAATGGGATAACAGCTAATATACAAATAGACAACTTGATGGAAGTGGAGCATAGTTTTGAATTCCAATTAAAACATTTACGAAAAGTTTGAATTTTGTAGCATGGTTTTTTGTGGTGGTGATGCGAGAATGAAGGTCTCAAGGGAATGGGACCCACACTTTGGAATTTCTTTGGAATTTCCATGGTAATCTTGATGCCAGCACTTCTTTCTACCTAACCCATAATTCAAAAGCACACAGTATTATGTGTATAATACTCCAAGAAATATCCAATCCAACTCAACTTCTTCACCATTATTGATTAATTTTGAGTTGGACACCTGTTGAAGGTTCTTGGGCTATTCCTTCTTTAATACATTAGTTTCTCTACAAAACAAAACATCAATGACAGGTTGGTACGTACCATTAAATAATGAATTAGAAATATTGTATTAATACTCAAGAAGTCGATATAATGATAAAGTCTAGACACGTCAATGTTAGAAAAGAGTCATATTTGATCAAAATTTAGCCTGAACATCAAGCTTGAGTCCAAAAAAGGACTTAAGAAGTCATAGGATGACAAGAACTTAAGAAATACAAGACATTTATGGCCAAGTATGAGATGATGGTTAGAACTAGGGATGCATAGGAAAGATATAAAGGGAATGAATTTTTCCTTGATGCATTCCACGCGCTTTTTATCAATTACCATTAATTCAAAGTGCTTATAACGAATAAAGACTTATTTAGAGGATGATTACATTTTTGTAGATTACCTTTAGCATAGATAGTTGTTGACGGTTGAAATACGATCAACAAATTCCTCTCACCTAGTTAGAATTTTATTCTCCTAAGCTCACTAGTTCTGATGCTAAATCTAGAGCAAGAAGGAAAATGACTAATTGGAAGGGAGATATTTGATTTTGCTTACTTTCCTTATCTTAGGCGGGAGTATTTACAGATTTTCCTAAGGTTTGGTTCATTCTAAAGAATGACACGTGGCGAGATTTTAGAGATGGATTGATAATTAATTTTGTTACGTATTTACATGTTATTTATTTGATTTGGAAGTCAAGTTTTTCAGATTTACCCACGTGTGGTTCGCCTTGTCTCTTTTGCGAGCCTTCTTCGTTTTAGTTGCCTTTCGTGCTTTTAGACTTCGCCCAAGGAGAGGGGGTTGAAATCGTAGGATAGATGTATTGACTTAACAATAGTCACTACCAAACGAGAACATTTTTGCACATTTCCTGTAAAGCATATTACTTAGAAAACCAATAAAGGCTTAGATTCTTTCAACTTTTTACCAAGTCTAATTCACAAGAACAAAGTTAATGTGTGTTACAAGTACAAAATTGCACTTAGTTGTCTGTCACATATGCCCTTCCAAACTCCCGTTCTATACTTTGCTCCTCAATTCTGTCTCTTGCATACTCATCAAGAACTTAAAATATACAAATCCGTCACATAGTTCTGAGAAAGCTGATAATAGTTTTTGTTCTAAGGTTGAGTGTGTCGGGTTTTGTGGAGCCTAATTTTGTTTTTGATCCGGTTGACGACCCAACCCGAATAACGTCGCCGTCTATGTGTCCATCCATAGATGCCATTGGTAACAATTGAATCTGAACTTGCTACCAAGATCAAGAACAACAGAACTTTGGAAATCCGTGTCTGAGGAATTCAACAGCAGAATACAAGTGATAGAATCAAGGGGAATTTTCAAAAATATCACTGTTTTTGGAAATACACAAAAAAAATTCATTGACACTAGATTTGTTAAAAAATATCACTTTTTTGGTGCAAAATGTCCAAATTACCCTTAGGCTCACATTTATAGGAGCATTTAATGCCCATTAATGCTATGATGTGATAATTTAATTTTTAAATATCTTACATGTCATTCATTAAATGTGATTTGACTAGATAAAAAATTGCACAAAAATTGATAAATTTAAATACCCTACATGTCTTCATTAAATATGATTTGACTAGATAAAAAAATTGCACAAAATATTGAGAGATTAATTATTATAAATTGTTTATATTTTATCTAATAACTTACTCTTTTTTAAATGTTAAATACAATATGATCATATTTATTTGAAATTTTTTAAACTACTACTAATGATGATGATGATGTGTTTGATTTTTGAAATACTTTTTGAAAAGAAAAGATACGAATATTGTGAAAATTTTCATATTTAATGAAGTATTAAGTTATTTATTTTTGGGAAGATATTGTGATGTTGTAATTGAGAATTAATTATGATCATTAATGTTTCCAACAATTTCTTTCAAGGTACCAAATACATGTTTACAAACTTTTCGACAGTTTCAACAGTTAAATTGTCGAACTCGACATTTCAAAACTGTCAGGTTAGACATCTGAACTGTCAAACTCGACATTTTGAAACTGTCTGGATAGATAATTTAACTGTTGACACCCTTAATTTCACTTTTTGCTTTTGTATGAATTTAAATATTCGAAAGTACTAATTTCATGCTATTACATATCGATATATTGATTGTGTAGAATTCTTATCGTTGCAATCTCAACATTTCAAGTATGAACAATCATTTGAGATCCTTATACTTTTGTTTTCATTATCATTTCCAGACATTAGTGCTTCTGGCATTCACAAGCAAAGTACGAATCATTATGTCCAAGTATTGCATAACATCCCGACAGTTCAACTATCGATTTTGAGAGATGGTTTGTGTCATTCTCGATAGATGGTTGCAAAGTAAAAAATTTCACTTCTCCAAAAATACGATACATTATTATTTCAAGGCATAAAATATCGTTATCATTCCATTATAATTTTCAGACAGAAGAAAACGTGTTTAAGTTCACAAGTAAAATACAGATCAATAGACAAAATATTGCATAACATCCTGATAGTTCATCTGTCGTTCCCGACAGATTGTTTATGTTATTCTCGATAGTTGGTCCGGGGTACCATGACATTTCACAATTTTTGTATAATTTTTTATCTAGTCAAAATCACATTTAATGAAGGATATGTAAGGTATTTAAATTTATCAATTTTTGTGCAATTTTTTATCTAGTCAAATCACATTTAATGAATGACATGTAAGGTATTTAAATTTATAAACATGGGCAAATATGTACAAAAATATACCAAAATATCATTCTTGTAAACACTACAAAAAAGTGACATTTTTGTTAATGCAAATGAAAAATGTGTCACCCAATGTAATTTCCTCTAGAAGAATAAGTACATTAACAAGTCCCAATAATAATTGAGATTGTTTAGAAGGAAAGAACAATGCATAAACTCAATTGGAATTCATTCTTTATCTGGTGTTTATTGAGGAATACATAAAAGTTAAAACTATCCCAGGTTGGGAGAAACAAATATAGGGAAAATAAAAAAATAAAAATTTGTTCCTCTGTCTAACCTTTTGGACTCCTTAAGCAACCTGATCAAAAGAACAGCAATTGATATATATTCCATTAAACTGACCATCTAAACATACAACGTATTAGTAAGAATCTTAAAGAATACTGACCTAGTTAACTATAATCTTAGCGATTGTCTTGACTTAAGCCACAATCTGCTCATGCTCTATGTACAATTGGTCGACCCAATGGGGGCCAATATCACGAGCCCATCCATGATGCTGTTCTGAACTGTACTGTCAAGCTCCAGCACCGTTAGAGGGGACATCTTTTACTAATGAATGAACCCAAGATACATCAGGCTCGTCCACATTTGGTGGAGCCATTGCAGTTGATACTGCAGCATTACCACTTCGAATTCCAAAAGAGGCCGACTTCCTAAACTTGGTCGACTCCTCACTGTTAAAGCCCCAGTCGAGTTTTCCACCAGGGGAGTTCCAATCTGAAAGTTTAGCAGGCATCAAACTAGGGGAATTAGCAGCACCAGAAAGGCAGGACCGATGGCCAACTCCACTACTACGGTTAATAAAGCTCTGGCTGCGTTTTGCAAAAGAAGATCTCAAGTTCATGACTGCTGCTGCAGATGAGTCGTATCCAAAAGTGGACGGCATCCTTGCTGTCGAGGATGACAGGTTGGAAGGGTAGCTTGCACGGAGTTGGTTTGTGTTCTGGTGAATCTGAAGCCCATTTGGACCCTGAAATTGAGATAATAACGAAGCATCAAGCGATCCGAAAAAACATCATCAAGATTGGTAGGCTTCAAATCTGTAACTTTGCTGTACGGGGACGAGATATTAGCCATCTCATCAGCCAACTGCTGCCTTTGTTGGTATTGGGTTCGGATTTTTTCCAATCCAAGCAATTCCATATCCAACTCCATATCTCTTGCGCTCAGAATCGTCTTGAGTCTGCTTCCTGGCAGCTGCAGAGCAGGAGGCATGAGGTTTGCCTTGTTCTGCCACATGCTTCCACCCATTGGAGACGAACATGTAACCGATGGTGACATTGGTGGTGTTGAAGTATTAGGGTATATCAAAGAAGATGAGCCCAGAGACAACGGGCTCAATGTTGTCAAGTCCATTGAATTATTAACTGAAACAGACTTTGGTGAAGGCAGAGCTGAACCTGTAGAGGCATACAGTGGACGCAACTCTTCAGGCTTGTGTGCAAAAAAACACACTTTCCTTGGGCATCCAGTCTCATCCTTGCAAAGGCGGGTTCTGTACTGGGCAGGATGTAGCCAGGACTCAAAAATGCCATGAGCATATTCACAGGAATCACCCTTTGCACACGTTCCCTTCTTGAACTCAGGGCAGGGGACACAAGTGTAGTGATGCTTCCTTGGGTCACGCCTCCTCGCATTCTCACCAGGATGGACAAAAGGGCATTCTGTCCAATCATGAGAATAAGCTCTCGAGCATGGCTTCACCTTGAAACTATACATCCTAAATTCGTCAGTTCCATATATCCCATTGTTTATATCTGGCAATGGTACATCGACTGGATATTCTTTCTTCTCATTTCCTCCTTTTGCCACCAGGGGTCGATTAATTTTTTTCTTCTTCTTCTTGATCACCACCCTCGAAGCTAATCCCTTTCAAGAGGATCTCCAAGGTTCTCCTCTTCGAATTGTTTAAGAACTTCATGGGCGGCAAAATTAGGTCACCAGGTTTCTTCCCATTGGCATCAACAACATTGACATCAGCCGAGGGCATCGATCAAGAGCTTCACAACCTCAACCAATGAATCTGAACCCCCTGCCACTGCACAATGAAGAGCAGTAACCCCATCTGAGCCACATGCTCTATTGACATCAACCTTTTGAGACCTAATAACGTACTTCAAAACCTCGATGCTTCCATACAAGGAAGCAATCATAAGAGATGTTCTCTCTTCAAACCCCATCTTCTTTGAATCAAAACTTCTGCCATACCAAATGCTAACCTCATCAACATTAGAACCCATCTCTTCTACTTGAGAAATAAAGCTTGCCAAATCATCCATGGCTGCCAATTCAAGCGACTTTGAGCAACTTCTAAAAACAGCCCTTCTCTTACTTTCTTGAATTTCAGCCTCCATTTCCATATCAAAAGGGTAAAGTTTGCTCTTTGAACCAGTACACATCAAACCCTGAAAACAAATCAAAGAACAAACATACTTAGGAATCTCACATGAATCACAAACTTCAGGTTATTATATATATATATATATATATATATGTAAATTTATATTCAGAAATATATTTTATTAATATTCAAACCAACAATAGTGTTGTTATTACCGAATCTCTCCTGGAAAAACAATTATTTCCTTACAAAACAACTAATAATTCCACCATATAGACAGGGTGTCATCTTAGGTACTCTTACAACTAAGTCTTGGAAACTTTAAAACAAGAAAACTGAACACAAGACATAGTAGGTCCATTCAATTCACAACCCACAACATAAAAATTCAATCTTTGATATTTACAACCGCCAACCACCTAATAATACTAAGCAAAAGACCATGACAGATAAATAGAAACAAAATAAGAAAAACAAGAAGTATGAAGTCTGTAGTCTATGAATAAAATTACCTTGAATGAGGTGGATGAGATTTGTTGAAAAAACTTGAATTTAGAGATTTTCAATAGAAAAATGTGTGAGATAATGAAGGAATCCGTGTTATGGTATTGTGAAATGCCAAGACTTTGAAGGGTATATATGTGCGCATACATACATATACTCTTCAAAAGTTTTCAAAGGCCACGACCGTGTGGGAAAGGAAAGGAGACGGAAAGTGCGACTTTTCTTCTTGCTTCGTTCTCCCTATTTAAGAAAAACTGCATTACTAGTACCTAATCTACTATTAATTTAACAAATTGGTCACCATTTTTATAAAAGAAGAAGTAAGTTAATGCTATTGTAGCAAGTTTCAATTTTAGACTTATGAATAATGTTGGAGCACCAATCTAAGTGACAATCAAGTCATATAACATTGTTCAATAAAATCGAGGTGCATTTTTATTAGAAAATTGTATGAGCTAATGAAGGAATCCATGTTATGGTATTGTGAAATGCTAAGACTTTGATAAGGTATATATGTGCATACATACATATACTCTTCAAAAGTTTTCAAAGGATATGCCCGTCTGGGGGAGGAAAAGAGAAGGGAAGTGTGACTTTTCTTCTTGATTAATTCCCCCTATTTAAGAAAAATTGATCACTAGTCCCCGTTCTATTATCCATGTAACAAATTGGTCACCATTAATTTAAAAGAAGAAGCAATTTAATGCTATTTTAACAAGTTCCAATTTTAGACGAGTGAGGCAATGAATAATGTTTTTGAGCACCAATCAAAGTGACAGTCAAATCATATCACATTGTTCAATAAAATCAAGGTGCATTTGAAAGCTCAAGAGTGACTAACCAAGAGGGGGGTGAATTAGTTATTAAAACTTTTTCGAAATTTAACTCACGTTTTAATGTAATATCCAATGAAACAATTAAACAAATACGCACAAGTACAAAATCAATTAAAAACAAGTAATAAGCACAGTGTAAAAGCGGTAAATTGATCTAAATTCAAGCAAGTAGAAACTAAATAGATTAATTTAAATAATAAACTCAAATATAAAAGCGATAAGTAAAAGGGAGAGAGAATGCAAACAATATAATTGTGGAGGTTCGATCCAAAACAATGATCTACGTCCTCCGTTACCAAGCTCTCCGGTACGAGCAAGGCATTTTCACTATATTGATTGACTTATGGTGCAATCAAACCCTTTACAACGTTTTCGGTGACTTAAAAACAAGGAGCACCGATCCTTATACAATGTTGGGCTTTACGGGACCTCAATGTGACCCACACTTTATCAAAATGATTTTACAATGGAATTCCTCTCTTTATAAATAATACAATCAAGTTAAGTATTAAGAGATGCTAACACTTCAATGAATATTAATAAATGATAGCTCAAGTGTTAGATAAAAATTTTGATGAATACGATAATTAAAGATTATATTTAATCAATCAAAATGTTTCAATGAGAAGATGATGAAGAGATAAATCAAATGTAAGTTCAAAGAATTTTCTCAATATATATATCTCTTTTAATGAATAATTGTAATAAATTAAGCACTAAGAGAGAAATGAGAAACTTTGATAAATATGATGATTTTACAAGTTTGACTCAACAATCAAAATTTTGAATACGAAGAATTAGAAAGATTTCTGCAATATATATGCAAAAATCTTCTTCAAAAATTATCTCTTTTAAGATTTGATATAAATAATTTAAGTACAAACAGAGATGAAAAACTTTGATGAGAAAAATGATTCAAGAAATTAATTCAACAATCAAAGTTTTTGTTATGAAGAAATAAATGGAATGACAACAAAAATTAAGCTCAAAGAAGATTTCTTAAAAATATATTTCACAAGGAAGCTCTCTTCAAGTTGTAATGAATGCAAAGTGAAATGATATTTATAGCCATCAAAACGAAAAAATTATGTCCATCCGGACAACCGGATCTGAACCGGATGACCAACTAGCCGTTGTGGGTCAGAAGTCAAAACGGTTAAAAATTTGACCGCTGACGAACCGGACATCCGATTTACCGTTGACCTTTGACTCTCTCTTTTTTTTTTTAAAGAATTTCCTTTTTGATTGATTTGAAAAATGTAGGCTTATGAATGATGTTTTCATTTTAAAAATCAATCTTACTTTTGATTAAAATATTTTATGCGAATAATAATAAAAATAACTTTTCGTGCACAAAATGATTTTTGAGCTATTGTCATTCATTACTAAAGATCAAAGTATTATACATTTACATATGATTTAGAATGCATAGTCTTTGATCTTGCTTTGGTGTTTGGTTCTTAACTTCTCATCTTGGTCTTTCGTTGATGTCGTCTCACATGCTTTTGATCTTAATCATTCTTTGATGTCGTCTTTCATACTCCTGATCTTTCTTGGCATTAATCTTTCAAGCTCTCATCTCGAATGATTTGACTTAAATGCTTAACTTTCACTTTGATCTTTATTTCGAGTCCGATTTATAATGTTTGACTTAAATGTTTGAACTATCATCACTCAAAATCAATTGTTATAAACAATATTAATCTTTTTTCTTATGATCAAAATATTAAGGATGAAGTCAACCATGGGTCAACAACATTTTTATTCATGAACAAAGTATCAATGATTCAATTGTCATCTAAATTAGTGTTAAGAACCATCGAATAAACAATATTCTCCTTATTTTTGTCAAATAAATCTATAATATTTATTAATTAAATAACTCAAATATTTGCTAAATTATCATGCTACATTGTGGAAACATATTTGACTTCAAATTTATAAATACCATCCAAGTACATGTGAATGTCACATGATAACTTACTAGAGATGTGAATGTTACCCATCTTCAAGGATCGATTGTGTTACTCACTGTTATTAGACTCGATCCGATTGTCGGCCCAAAAAAAATTACTAGATCATTGGGTCAGCAGTTCAACCGATGGATCAGTAGTTCAACAAATGGGTATTTGACTATTTGTTACATCGTAATTTTAAATAAATAAAAAAATAGAACAAAAAGAAAATACATATGGTATTTTATGTCATTTGATGCCAAAAACTTGATATATTTGCTTACAATATTTAGTAAGATTCTACATGTACCATAGTAGTCAATCTTCTAATGTTTCAAGTAAGGAGAGCGAGTTCGAGTATCTCCCCATGCAAATATAACTTAGAATTTTGTTATAGACCAACTTGATAAAAAAAAAATGGTTAAATCGGTCTCAAACGGTTCTGAACTATTTTCGGCAATTATTGATCGATTTCATTGTAAATTGACCAAATAATGCCAATCCGATTGGATCACTACTCGGTTCGTCGGTTCGTCGGGCTGGATTGGCCAGTTTAAAATGAAAAATTGAGATTCACATTGTTCTTTTAGGTTTGTGACTAACTCGCCAATGAGATAATAAATTAGTACTAAAAATGAAAATTTTCCTATTTTCCTTAAAGGCTTCTACTTTTTGTTACTTCAGTCAAAGTCAAATCTTCAAAGCGGACCCACCCACTCATACTTGTTCCACTTTATCCTATAGAAAATGCAGATGAAATGTAAATTTAAATGGAATATCACATGAAGAACAAATGCAGGGGGAAACGCAGTGGGTTCCACATAACTTTTCAAATTCAAAATATCTAAACCGGATAAGCGGTTTCCTGTCACCTGAAGGGTTCACTCTGTTGGAACTCGTCCGCGCGTGTATATCCAAATTTATTTTCGTCAAAACTTAGGTGGAACATATTATCCATCAATTAAGCAAACGAATTGGTTTATTTGAATTAAATACGGCCTAAATAAATACTTTAACATGCACCGTTATTAAATAGAGAACAAAAAGAAAGTCAAAAATATTAGAGTAAGATGTCACATAATATAAAATTCTTTTGAAATTTAGCTTACAAAGATGTACGCTCTAAACTCAATATATATCAAATTATGACATGAGTTGACCCCTCTTTTAGTACCTACGTTTGGAGGATTCAATGTCTTGCATTTCACCCTGGTTGTGCTACGAAGTTCTCTATCTTTCTTTTCTGTTTTTTTAGGAAAAAAATGAAACTGATCGAAATTTCAAAAGTTCACATTGATGCAGAGTCCAAACGCAATGAAAAACATATGTTGGAAGTTGTCAAGACCAATTAGTTTCATAATAATGTTATATATCTAGACTGTTGATTATGGTATTAATACATCATCTTAAATGATACTCGTAATCTTTATATTTAGAGTCTTGATGATCTAGACAGATAACGTTATATTTAGTTTCAAGCATGGGATATTTCTTTTTTTTTTTCTTTTTTTTTTCCTATTATATGTTAATTTTCTTTATGAGAAATACTGTCGATGATAATGTCATGTGAATACTATATATTGTTTTAATTTAAAGTTATAGACCTAATTAAATTTTCAAGCAAAGACTTGCTTGAGGATTTTGTGTTTTTGTTTCTTGCTTTAAAGCTCAGTGTTAAAGATAAAGTAAGACGAGGAAATAATAAATGTGTGGACCACCTTCTCAATATGAAAAAGGATAAAACCTATAAAAGCACTACTTTTTACAACCATATTAAGAATTACTTAAAACTAAGGATTTAAGAATCGAGATCATAGTTATTAGACTTGAATCAAATTGGTTGATTCAATCGATAAATCGGTGAATCTAGACACTAATCCGATCTTTATCACATCTATAGAGCGGGTGAGAATCGAATTATACTCTATAAAAACCCACCTAACCCAGTTCAATGACCCTATTGTTACTATTCATCTTTGCCTACAAAATTTTAAATAATAGATGTGATAGAGAAGAGTCTGATTTGAGTCTCTCTTATGAAAAGTTTGACATCTACATCTGCCACCAAGTGCTTTAACAATGATGGTGATCAAAATGTTCTTAGGGGCACATCTAAGTAGGTAAAGGATGGGGGAAAAAAAATTACGCAGCTGGCACGTTCTAGGTTCGATTCCTAAGGAGGAGAATTTGGGGTAGTTCAGTGGAAACACACTCAGACCCTGGCCAACTTGAACATATCCCTCGATTTACCCTCACACCAAAATCTAGGAGCGGACAGGTGTGGACGCGAGTAATAACGCGTAATCCAAAAAAAATAAAAATGATGGTGATCAAAATATGTTCTTGTGTAGAAGTGAGTTTTTGAAAAATCACTTTCCAACCTTTTTTTTTAATAAAAAAAAAATCACTATTTTCATACTTTTACTCTATTTTTTTATTCTCACATCCTTCATGAAAAAAAAAAAAAAAAAAAAAAAAAAAAAAAGGATTACTTTTCAAAATTTCGACACAAGCACTATATTCATGCCCAGCAAGTCAAAGCAATTTTTTTCCATTAATTATAAGCTATTTAAACAATTTATTTAAAAATATAATTTGTATTATTTATAGAGTTCAAATGTCAATTTTAGTAAAAAAAAATATATATATATATATTTATTATTTAAATTGTTAACTTATCAACCTGGTTGAATCGATAAGTAAAATGACATGCTAACTTGATGATTTTTAGTGATCGGTCTACATCTAATACTATTATCGAAAGTAGTAATCAATTTCCTTTTGCGACACAACAAAATGCAAAGTTCTACCAAAAAAAAATATATATATATCTTCAGTTTGTGCACGCAAAATAATTGAGTTGGTGTGCGCGTGGGATAATAAGGTTTTTGCGAAAATGTAACTGGTTGAACATTCCAAGAGCGGTGTCACACTTTACGCGCTATGGGGAACACGGCATATTGCACACAGCGTCAACTTCCACCACGGATTAGAATAAAAAATGGTTCCTTTTTTTCATTTTTTCTTTGAAGGTACAAATTGCCACGTTTTGAATGCTTTCCAAGAACACGTATTTAAGGATTATGCTATTTGCCCAGAAAAAAACATTCAGAAAGTGTGCTGGAAACATATGAAATGATTGGATGAAATATATGAATGTGTTTTAAATTGTCCAATGATAGAGTGTTATGTGTCATTATGTAACCCATTATATAAGATTTGATATACATGTAGTAAATGTCTTTTTTTTTTTTGAAGGAAAAAAAAGATTATGATAATAGTTAGCACGATATGGAATTATGATAGACGACCTGGCACCTCCAAATGTGGGATTTGGCTGCCACTTTGACGATCCTTTGAGGGAAAAAGATCAATTAGCACATATGAAAATGCAGGACCTAAGTCATCATGTCAAGAATTGGTCGAATGTTCAAACTATGCTAGTTGGATTCCCATTCAAGAGATAGGTAAATGCAGTTGAGGTTCAACCGCTCTAACTGTATCGATTGTCATAGTATCACATTTATTAATCTCAAAAGTAACTTTTTAATTTTTCAAAAGTCATGTCAAACAGACATTCTACTTTGTCCTTCCAAATTATCTTTAAGGTCACGATGCAGCTAGTTAAGATTCTCCAAGCAGTTAAAACTGTATAAACATCGACGAGAACTGTTAAGATTCAACACTAGGATGTTTAGCACAGACCATCACTCAAATTAGTATAATTTAGACCATAACAACAATTTCTTGTTCGCGTATCCATTGTCCTCAATGACGCTGCTGAATTCGAACTCAATCACAAGAAAACAAGTGCATGATTGCCTGTAATCTACAGGAATGGGGGCAGTATTAACCATCGTCGTGGATATCTTGGTCTTCCCTCCTTTCCATCGAATAGCTGCAAAAGAATGAGACATGGGTATGAATAAAAACCATGAAATAACACATTAACAGCAAACTATGGTATCTATAGTTGACATATTTACTATGGAAATGGCTCCTGATCATTATCAAAAACATGCAAAACTGAGTTATTGCTCTGGTCTAGGCCAATTGGAGATTAGCTTGCACACATGGGCAAATGATTTACTAAGAAGGCTCTTAACTGATACAGTTCTATTTGCATTTGAAGGAATTAGAAAACTGAGTTATTAAATCAAGTATCAAAACATGAGATGTATGTTTTGACGAAATCTTGAACGAGGAGATCAAATATTGTTTGCAAAGTCTCACATGAGCCCACAGGGAAGCAACTCGATCACCATGATCATGACCTCTATCCATCGGAGAAGTTAACAATTAAGAAGTAGCAAAGGGAAGCTGACTAGCAGAAAACCTAGGCTCATATTGACAAGGCACAATGTCAGCCCAAGTGGGTCCACAAGGTCTAAGCAAACTTGGGATAAATAATCTTTAGAATCCTTTATTTTAAAAGCAACAAGAAAATAATAATTTACCTTCTTTAGTCGACGGTGCTTTGCAAGGGCCCAGTTCGTCATTATGGAGGCAGCAACCACCATGAAGACATAGCCTGCTATGGTTTGTGTAGCAATATTGAAGCCTAGCCACTGATAAATCTCGGTTGTGTAGTTCGCACATGTAACGATGTTGAATAAAAAGCCACGTGGGATTTGGTACCCTCCACCACTATCAGCACCCCGGAGATTTCGCAACAAGATATGGCAATAGAAATTGGCAATTTGACAAAGCAACCCAAACCCAAACCCAATCTTCATTTGGAGATCATTTACCGGTGTGTAAAGTGGGTGGTTGGCATAATAAGCAATAAAAGCACCAAAGCTCCAATAATATGCACAGTTGCGAAAGACATTGGAAAGGGGTGAGGTTGCATGGCTGAAACGGTGCACGAAAAAGGTTTCCATTATACGTTTGAAGTAGTGGAAACACCAGTAATACAAGGCATAAGTCTGGACGGGGTGGATGACACGCTCCCCTTTGTAGCCGAAAAACCGGTACACAGGGTAGTAATAGAAGATAGGATAGAGGATTAAAGGACCCAAGTATTCCCAAAAGAAAAGGGTGCTGTACTTGACTTGTGGACCTAGGTCCTTGAAAACCACAGTTAAAGTGTCTCCATTCCCATCAGTGTATTCTTTGAGACTCTTCTTGTAGTGAAGGATGGTAGGCTTCTCTTTTGATCCAGGCAGAATAGGCAGGGTCAATCGCTGTCTAGAGGGGTAGTACTTTTTGGCTGTAGCCATATTACATTAAATTAAATTATAAACATCATATGAAAACATGCATAACCCAAAAAGGAAAAAAAAATGAAAAAAAAGAATTCTGTAACGTGAGAGAAGCGACAATTACGAAGGGTTTTCAATAAGCTTCATCCAGTTGACCTAATAAACGGTGCAGTCATTGGTGTTTTTGTACATCCACGTTAATTATCTTGTTATAACTAAAACAAGCACATATGTAAGTCTAATATTCTGAAAGTCTTCATATGCATACTCATTAACTACATGCAGATGTATTGGGTGTGTGTGTGTGTGTGTGTGTGTGTGTGTGTTTCCATTTCAACTAACAGAAAATACAAATCCAGGAATGGTTTGAGAATTACTAGCACAGAACTACAGATTAACAGACTGTTCACTGTAGTTTGTTAGAATTCTAAAGATGTTCCCATATTAATATGGCAATCCAAATGAAACAGAACAAACTTCTGCATTCATAAGACATGCACCAGAAGATTATGCTCTTAAATATATCTTCAGATGCAAACTATTAATTCATCAGAAAGAGAAAAGAGATACTCCCCCCCTCCCATCTACCACACCCCCTCTTGGTACAAAGTCAATTAAAAGTTGCACCTCAGCCCAACAATTTCAAATATGAAATATAAAATCTACCCTCCACTTTCTCTCACTGAGTCACATGGTTTAAAATGGCTTTATATATGCATCCGTGACTTACTCTCAATTTTCTATTGCTAACTTCGAATGCACGAATTTCATTTGCTGATGCTGACAAGCCTCTGCATGCAAAATGTGTTAAACAACATGAAATGAAGGTCGGTATTTAAGAAAGACCAGAGGAACTAAAATATCTACTAAGAAAGTGCAGCTGATAGAAGAGAATTTTCTAATCTTTTCTACATGACTGCATCAATCTTGTGGATAATGGATATCCTCTGTCACTGCCCCCTCACCCACAACTCAAAGAGAGCACTTGTTTTTGTGTCTAAAGACTTATTGGATAAACTTCAAAGAACATAATTGCTTTGAAGACATGTTTTTATCAAAAGCATTACTTTATATTTATGGATAAAAAAGAAGCACCGAAAAGATCATGGTCATCTGGCTGGTTCTTAGAATTCATACCTTTCATCTCCAATCTTTTGAACTAATTACATAAGTACCTCCAATCCATTTATATCTCTTTCGTCATTAGTTTACAAAAGTAGGCACTATTTGGGTGTTCTTATTGACATCCAGAGGTTCAAGATGGCCTTGGAGCTTACTATTTTTTGGATTTCCCCATCCTTTTTACTTCATTTATTCTTCTGATTTCTCAGGTTTTTAATCTATATAAAGTGCATGGAATTTTACAGTGAGAATCCTGTTCCTCTCTGTGTATTTACTAGCAAGTGAAGGGATATCAAAATTTGAGGATGCTACTATTAACAAAGAATTACATAGAGCTTTAATCACAGGTGTGAACAATCTTCCTCTAGTGATACCATTCCTCCACTCAAGAACGCAGAGTATGCACTTCAATCAACAAAGAACATACATCAGAGCCAAATATTAACCACCAGAAGCAAAAAGAAAGTTAGTCTAGTTCACTTACAATAGAGTCGTGGTTTAAAATTATTATTCATGCCTTAATTGAATAAAATATAGCACACCAAAAACATGATCAGTGAATACACATTTCCAAATAAACATTCCTAGCAAATACCTTCTACAATTATAACAATTAAACCTAACCAACATCAGGCTAATACTCGTGTATTATTTTATTGGATAGAAATTGTCAACGAATTTACATCTCTTGAGCTCCATGGATAAAAGGAACATTAGCAAATATATTGAAGACTAATGAGTTTAAGATTGAACAGAATGATCTTTTAGAAGTTACATCATAAATGAGCAAAAAGAACCCATTTTTTTCTAAGAAATAAAGGGTTTTGAAAAAGAAATAGTGATTTGTTCAAATAAAATGTATAAACACAGTGGTATATACTGATGTGGGTACACTTCCAACAACTACCTTGAGTAAATCTTACAAACAAGAATGAAAATTCAGCATATGATACGCAGCCTTCAAGAAAAAATATTAAAATAGAAGGTGGTAATAACCTACTTCGTTTGTGAATTGCTTCCTGCAGATCACCCACAGTAGCCTAGAAAACAAAACCAAAGCACAATCAGAATCATGCCCATGTTCTTCTTGAAGACATTAATACAAACACCAAACACATACCCAACATCAAGTTTTGAACTCTAATGAAGAAACAGATTGGACAAATTGAGGAAAAAAACAAGAAACTCACAGAATCGCTGAGCTCAATGCCACCCTTTATCAGTTCTCTGCCGCTACGAGTCGTGACTACGACCTTCATCTTTCTTTCAAGATAGAAGAGATCTACTCAGTATTAAATAAATGGAGTTGGATTTGGCTAGGAGAGGCGATTTATATGAAGGTGAGGAAGTCCAGAGGCATGAATAAGCAATTAATGGCGTGTAGTTGGGGTAGATGACCGAACCAATCGCACCGATAAACCACCCGACACCCTACTACCTTGACATAAATCATAAATGGGCCTTTCATGTTGTACATAATAATTTTACATAATGTCCACCTCACACACCTATTATATACAAGGAGAATAATTCGATATAAATTAAGCTCTTGTTTGATCCCATTTTTTGATCACATATTTTTCAATAAATTAATATTACACGTAAATTTAAATTTTTTTTTTATTTTTTAACTAAACATTCTCCATCAATCTATTATTCTAAAATATTTTTTAGCTCAAAATGAGGCTCAAACATGAATTACATTCATATTCATACTTCAATTAGGCTCCCTATTAATTTGAAGAAATGTATTATGAAATAGTGATTGATGGAGAATGTGTGATTAAAAAAGTTTTTAATTTACGTGTAATATTATTTTAATGAAGAATGTGTGATTAAAAATGAATACTGTAGAAAAATAATGAAAAAAAAAAACGTAAAATGACAGATAACAAACATGGACTTAATTTGATGTAACATTATTACGTCCTTTTCTTGAAAATTTATGCTTGATAAATAATATAATTAAATAATTATATATTTTGACAAAAAAATTTGTGTTTATATGAAAACTTAGGGTGTGTTTGATCCACGTTCTTTTTGAAGAACGTAATTTGAAATAGTAGATTAATAAAAAATATATAATTAAATTTTATTTACATGTAATATTATTTTAATAAGAATATGTTGTTGAAAAGAAAAAAAAAATGTATTTTGAGAAGAATGATAATCAACTATTTTGAAATAAAATTTCATTTATCATCATTTTTGAACAAAAGTTTTAAATAATATTTTAATTAACTCATAAACTAAAATAAGTCAGAATTTCAGTATTTCAGAATAATTTTTGCAGTACTTAAAAAATTAAGATTTAATATCGATGTTTGAATTTAATTCAAAAGTTAAAATATAAATACAGTTTATGTAATTTTATCTATTTAATTATTTTTCATTTACCTAAGCAAATTGTTGTGCAATTACCTAGGCGTAATAACCAAACAAGCAATAAAGTGATAAGTATAATATTATTTTACGAGAGTCGTCTAACTTACTGAAGTATCCAATGTAACAAAACCTAAATTTATTCGTAAATGTCAATTGACTATGACAGCAAATTAAGCATCATAATGAACACTCGACATGGAAGCATAAACCTTCAATAACACATTTCAAAAAGGGATTGAACTTCAGCCTACATCGTGCGGAAAATTCGAAACTTAAAAAATTTATAATTTCGTGACGTGTAATCTACAGAAGCAGCATTGCCTATGAGAGAACAGCACAAAACTTTAATAGCCTACTCTTCTGTCATCTTCGTGACATGCTGTAGCAAAAATTACATAGCACTAGACAATATTAAAGAAGAAAAATCCATCATATGCTACTACATAATGATATATTATTCGTTCCAGCGGGATTGGAGCCATTGATTCTGCCATCCATGTTCAGAATTTCGAAGGCAGAAAACATTGTTGGCTCATAGCTTGCTGCCATTAATATTTATAAAAAAAAAAAAAAAAAACACATCGCTGTATAAGACCAACAGTCTTTCAAAATATATCACACATCCCCCCTCAAATATTTAGATCATCATCATTCATTCACAAAATACATTACCTATATTTCACCCATGACCCAACTCTTATCCTTCGTCCTAATGAAACTTTAGCACATGTAGGGAAGAAAAATAATACTGCATCACCAAAAGAACAGTAGCTAGAATTCACAATGGAGTTGAGAAGATTATACATGGGAGGGTAATTCAAGTAAAATTGGAATTATGTCACAACAGCATGGCAAGGCAAGGAGAGACTGTCATTTAAGAGTCTTGGGAAATACTATCCAAAAATACTCTCTCTAGCGCCCCCCCCCCCCCCCACCCACCCCCGCAGGGCTCGAGTCTAGGAGGGTATCCAGCTCGTCCCACTCACTTATGAAATTGGCTTAAGCCTATGCCAATGGACTCATGACATCCATGCACGGAGTCGCTTTTTCATCCAATTATAGCAAACTCGGCAAAAAAAAAAAAAAGCCTGATACACAAGATATCTCATAAAAAGCAAGGATTTAATCTAGAAATGGATGCTACATTCAGATCACAATTTGTAGTCCAACCAAATAGAATTAGTAGACACTTTCACCATAGGCAGATTAATATGCTAAAAATGCAACATATTTTCCCAGCGCAGGTCATTCAGAACCAAAACAGCTTTCAGGGCAGTCATAGGCTTTCTTTGATTCTCTTATGAATAGTATTCAACAGGGAGAGAATAAACTATATTAAATGCAAATAAACTAAAGAGAGGCCTTCTTTGATTCTTTCTTATGAATTGTATTCAACAGGGAAAAAGAAGAAACTATATTCAAGGCAAATAAACAAAACGGACTTTTGTATTTGCTAGGGTAGAGGCCTTCTTCAGTAAGAAAATGTCAGTTATACGCTTTTTCAAAAAAGCGACCTTCTCCAACCTCCTCTAATTGGTAGAAACCGCCAACACAGTAAATAGATAAATAAAATCAGCAAGTTGCTATAATTCCTCGGGGGACTCGCCATCTCGCATTGACACCTTTTCACTTTTCCACTTTCTCAAGTGACAAAACCAGCTTTGAGGAGCAATGGTCTGCATTTTGTTTGGAGATCCCATCTTCCTCGCTACATTCTCCTATTTCCCATCTTTGATATATGTAATTTATTTTCTTACACTGTCCCCATAATCTCCTTTCCCTTTCTCTAATTTAGTACAGACCCCCTTTGGCTGCAAAATAAAGGACACCTAGTTTCAGTCAGCTTGAGCTTCCCCTTGAAGCTTACATGAACTCTGGTCAACATTGTGTTCAAAGATCCCATCCTTCCTTGATACATTCTCCTCTTTGCCAATTTTGATTGATGTAACGCATTTCTCTTTTTTCAATCCATAATCTCCTTTCCCTGTACTTTGTATCCTTTGGAACCCCCCCCCCCCCCAACCCCCCCTTTCTGCTGCAAAATAAAGGACACCAAGGTCCAGTCTGCTTGAGCTTTCCCTTCATGCTGATAATATATAACCTCTGTGGTAGTTGCTCGACTGAGACTTTCGAAATTAAAAACAAAAAGAATCAGCAGGCGCAATTGACTTTTGAAATTAAAACAAAAAGGCCAGCAGGCAATAAGGATAAAGAAAGGCCACAGCACATGAATGAGAAAGAAATGGCAGCAACCAAAGGAAAAATAAAGCAGCAAGAAGAATGCAAAAAGCAGTTACAGAAGCTGGACACAGGGATGAGGCAACAGTATGAAAATCCAACAAAGGAAAAAGGCACAACAAAAGTGGAAACTTCCACAGAAGAAGCAGGCTGCAAGTGCAAGGTAAGTAAGTATATTTGAAATATTAACTGAAGCAAGGCTATCCAACATATCAACATCCATAATATGGCCTAACAGGTACCTAGTTCAACAAGCAGTCTGGACTCTAGAGAAACCAGGACAAGTTTCCATTAACAAGAAGAACAAAGTACTCCAAACTTCCAATTTGTCTTTCCTTCGGCATATGATTATGGAGAAGAAAGCAGTATTCCTAGGCATGGTAATCGAGCCGAGTGGATCATCGACTCGGAGGGGTTCATGGGCAAATCGTGCTCGTTTCGGGACAAGCCAGAGCCGAGCAAACGAGTCAGCTCATGGGCTTGCCCATGAGCAAGTTCGATGAGCCACGCTCATGGCTTGCTAAGTCTACAGTGACTGTTTGGTTTTTTTTGTTTGTAACCATTGAAAACGATTACAAACTTTTCAGTTAGGCCATTAGGGCACCCAACGGTCACTGGAATTTATTTATTTTTCCTATATAAACACCGCACACCTTAAACCATTTTTTCTCACAACAAATTCAACAAACTCTCTACAATTTCTTTATTATTCGAAATTCTACAATATATTACACACATACACATACATTCAAATTTCTTTATTATTCTACAAATTTCTACTCTCTACAATATATGTACATAGTTATAAAATTCAGTGATTAAATGCTCATAACCTTCACATGATTTTAAAAACATTTTGCAATGGTGTAAAGACGTTCAAGAAATCTTGAACTAGTGGGGTAATATACACCAAATATGGTAGTTGTGGAATCATAAAACTTGTCAAAAAATTTAAAAGCTAGTTTGCAATCAGAATAAATCAAAACGGAATCATTGGCATTTCTTAAATGAGTTTTAAAATTCAGTGATTAAATATTCATAACCTTCACATGATTTTAATAAGTAGAGTTCTATTAATGCTCTACGTCAGTTATGAATTTTTTGAGATCTTGGCCAATTTATGTATGCAGTTCCTCAAATGCTTGTTTCCTACTTAGTAATGTGATGATATAAACTAGTGCATCCCCTAATTCTATCAATTTGATCCTTAATATGTCGCATACCACCTTGTACAATTAAATTAAAAATGTGACAAACACAATGAACATGCAACAAAAAACTACAAAAATCAGGTTTATGTACTCTACAAAGTTTATCTATAACAGGCTTTTTATCAATAACATTGTCAAACGTAAAAGAACAAATTTGAATGTAATAAAAATTAGAGAATTTATATGTATTATGTAATAATGAATGTATGTGTGTGTAATATATTGTATTGTAGAGAGTAGAATTGTAGAATAATGAAGAAATTATAGAATTGTAGAGAGTAGGAGAGAGTCTGTAGAATTTGTTGCGAGCAAAAATGGTTTAAGACATGCCGTATTTAAAGAAGAAAAATTAAAAACAAAATAATAAAAAAATCAATAACTGTTGGGGAACCCAATAGCCTAATTGAAAAGTTTGTGACCGTTTTCAACAATCACAAACAAAAAAAGGGGACCAAATGGTCACTTGAAAAGTTTAACCATTTTCAACGATCACAAGCAAAAAAAAAGGGACCAAAAAAAGTGACCATCTGGTCCCTGTAGGCTCAACAAGCTTGCCAATGAGCCTCTCGTTTGAGCGGCTCTTAGGCGTGAATGATGAGCCGAGCTTTTGGGCTCAAGCTCGTTCTGAAATGAACTCGGACCTCCCATGGATCAAGCCGGGTCGACGAGCTACTCAACTCAATTGTCACCTCAGCCTACGGCTATTTTTGCAACTGCAAAAGTAGACATAGTGGTGATGGGAGTTCACCGGGCTCTTTGCCTCAAAGGCAAAGAGGCCTGTCGTGAAGGTCTCTTTGCCAAAGAGACGTTCTGCTATATAAAATGGGTAAAAAAAATTCAATTTGGTTTCAAATTTTTTGGCTGTAAATATTGAGGTTAAAATATTGTTTTTACTATCAATTTACTTCAACAATTTTCAAATTGCAATATGCGAATTTTCAGCTTCAATCTCAGTGTCAAGGAAATTATTATTGATGCTCTTTCAAAGCAGGATATCATTAATAATCCTACACTTGATTTCACTTCTTTAGAGTGTGCCATAAAATTCTACATCTTTTTTTTCTCTCAATCTGATTGCCTTTCAGTTGTTGAAGTGTGACAATGGTGTACAGGCCACTGAAATTTTGTAGGTAATTTGTTTATTTTAGAAACCAATGAGTGCACAAAGACATTGGCACATCCCATTGTACAATGTTGAAACAAAACAACTATAGTATGTTATTAACAACAGCTGCTTCATCACATTTACTGAAACCGAACATTATGGAGAACAACTTTCTGCAAGGGAGGGAGAGAAAAAAGTAAATATCATTTAACTAAACAACTAATGAAGTATAATATATGCTTATTACATGGAACTCACTCAAGTTACTTTACTGGCCAAAAAATATATATTGGACAAGAAATGATCTACAAATAGAGTTGGAAATAGCCTTTAAGTACAGTTGTTTAGACTAGTCCTTGTAATCTGTTACAATATGCTTGTGTTCCTTTCTAAAGAAAAAAGGGAGATATATTTCATCACATGCAATAGCCTTTTACATACAGCAGTTTAGTCTAATCCTCTTACACTGCGGTCTCTTCTAGCCCCTGTTTGTCTCCCTTTAAAACTTTCTTTGGAGATATATTTCTTGTCACGTGCAATAGCCTTTTACATACAGCGGTTTAGTCTAATCCTCTTACACTGTGGTCTCTTCTAGCCCCTGTTTGCCTCCCTTTAAAACAAAATTTTTAACCACACATTCACACAATAAAATATTTAGCACGTTACCCCAAACTTTTGCCTACTTTTTAACCACACATTGTCAAAAAATCATTATTCAAAACATCATTTTTTTTCTCAATAAAAGCCGTCAGACAGGCCTAATATGCTTGCACTAATTTCCAAAAGCAAAAGGAGACACAATGCTCGTTATGTGCAATATACTGAGAGCTAGTTTTCCCATAGTCTCTTCTTAGCAGGCTTTTTTAATTGGTTGGTAAATGAACTTTTGAATGAATTTGGAAACAGTACATTAAGAGAGGAGGCACAAACCTTTTGTAACAATCACATGATTACATCAGTTTTTCATAGCACGTATGTCAAACCACTAAGTGCAGATGCCACGAGTAACTCCTAATGCCTATGAAAGGCTCTACAAAAGTTCTTATAGGCATCTGGCGACACAATAAATTAAAATACTAATATAAAAAACCTAAAGTAACGATATAACTTGGCCAGATGGGAATACTAGGAAGCCTGCCTAACTAAAAGGAATAATAAATCTTTAGTTGGAGTTTTCTTCTCCTCAACTTTTTGGAGCCTGTTTACTGCTTGCAGAATATATATTGGCACTACATTCATTGGTCTCAAACCAAAAGTTGTTCCTGCCTCCTGACTTCTTAGAATAAATCATTCATAGAAGAATTATCGGTCCCAGGTGTATATTTATCCAGCACATTCAGCAAGAAGACAGACTATTATTCAACCAAAGGTAAAAATCTCATCAGTCAAGAATACAAGCTCAAGGCTAAATGGAAGGATCTATAGGCAAAATTTAATAAGAGTGCGTGTCAAGGAAGGGTCCATCAGATACCTCAAACGGATACTGGATAGTAATGATAATTTTTCCAAACAGTAAACCATAATCTCTCAATTTTATAAGAAGTAGATAACAGCCACAAACCATACTAATGCAGTACAACCAGAATCAGCAGAAGCCATTGATCAGGAATAAAATAAACATGAATAACTGAGCAAGTCAAATGTAATCTACCAAACAATATGATATAACATACATTAATCAACTGCATCTGAAGGTAAAAGTTCATTGCTATATCAAAAAATAGAATTTCAAACCATTAATAGAAAGAAAAAAATAATAATAATTTACCCGAAAGATTTTAGTACAGTCATAATACAAACCAAAGCTGTTACTTGCAGTGTGAACAACAGAGAAACGCACAATTTGTTTATTCTAGTGGAGGCCTGATACTAACCAGATAGCAGAAGATAAAGTATTCCATGATTTGATCTTGTCACTAGGCTAGTTTGCATATATCTTCATACTCAACAGCCTTGAGAACCCTCCCATCATATATTCCCTTCTCAATCTGCACCTTGGCACAAAAATTGTCGGTATCAACTGCTAGCAACCTTGCATTTGACCCGCGATATGCCCCATTAACTATCTTCACAAGGCCCCCAATTTGTGGAATCACTGTCTCGAGCTCCTCCTGATCAACCCTCAGTACATGCTTACTCTCAAGCATCTCAATCTCGCCAACATACTTATCAATTACCTTCCGTATGACACCCTTTTGCTTATAGTACCCCTTTTCCACTAAGGCTTTACTCATAACTTTCACAATAATCCCCTCACACAACCAATAATCCTTCCTGTTACTCCTCTCTTTCGCCTTCTCTTGTTCTCTCATCAATTCATCCAACACTGATGCTCCACCCCCATTCTTCCCAGATATTTGGTCTTCTCTCTTTCGCTTTCCATTCTTATTATCGTTCTCCCATTCATCAAACACCAATCTAGAACTCTCCCCCTTCTCCTTTACAACAACGTTTTTTGTAGACCCTAAACTTAGCTTAATTTTCTTATCACCGTCTCCCTCAGATTTTTCCAACATTCTTGTCTTAGTTTCTACTTGGTCCAACCCATTCTCATTCGCAGTTGTGGATGTCATCATCAGCTGCTCGGCACGCTCAATTTGCCTCTGAATCTCCCGCTCTTTCTTCTCCTCATCCACCATGTCTGTCTTAATCCTTTTATTCTTCATCTTCTCCTTAAAAAGTGTTTCCGAATCCCGGTCTATATAAGTAATAAACCACCCTTTGGGAGTTTCGTCGACTTTACACTTGCCAGTCCTACCCAAATACTTGACAAACTCTGTAAGCGTAGCCCACTGTGTAGAATTCATGTGAACATGATGGCGGTCAGCGATATATTCATTATACACTACAGTGGCGGCTATGCGGCTGAATCGGTGGCTCCGTTTCATGTGTTCAAGAAAGGAGGTCTCGAACTCCTCGGAATATCCATCGACGATTCGGGTGGGGTTTTGGCCGAAGACTTCCATCTGGCGCTGGTGGGATTCGCTCATACAGTGGCACTTGAACCCGTTCTCGTCCCGGCATTGCTTCTGGCACATCTGGCAATACCATCGCAGCTTCTGTAAACCCTTGGCTTTGATTCTGTTGGCAATTGCTTTTGGGGTCAGGAACTCATTTTTCCCCATCGGATTTGAGAAGCAAACCAGAAATCGAAAGCTGCAGGAGCATAACTCACAGAAGAAATGAACAAATCATTAGCTAAATACCTTAAAAAATGCAACAACGAAACCGATTGAAGGAAACAAAAAATTAGAAAGCAAATTACAACTATACTCCCAAAGTTCAAAAAATAATGCAAGTGAGTTCAAATAAATTAAAAGGATAACTAATAAAAAAAAAACATTCATACATTGCAATATTATTGTGTAAAACGTCCATACCTTTCATTATTTGGTATTTTCACCCTTATTTTCACATTTTATTAAGAAAATCATCATTTTTCATCCATTTTTTCAATAAAAAGCAACATGACGAATATACTCTCATATTTAAATAAAAATAAATAAATAACAAATTACAATTATACTCCCAATTTTTTCAAAAAATACAAATAAATTTTAAATAAAAAATAAAAAATTAACAAAATCACTTTTTTAATTATTTATTTGAAATTTTTTTGTACTTTTTTGAAAAAGATTGGGAGTATAATTGTAATTTATTTTTTATTTTTGTTTTATTTAAATAGGAGTGTATATTCGTCATTTTATAACTTTTAAATGAGAAAATGGATGATAATGATGATTTTCGAAATGTAAAATGAAAATAAGGGTGAAAATGTCAAAAAATAAAAGATATGGATATTTTGATATGACTCGGGATGCTTCACAAACTATCAGAAATTTGGAGAATGATTGGAAGAATCCTAAGCCGAGTTCGAGACTTCAAGGAGTCAATAATGTCACACAAATCGATGGTTTGAGCTATGGATTTCAAATGTGTGAAGTTAACAAGCTAAAGACTAAGTATCATATTGGGATCGAGGGACGAAACGACTTGGAACAACTTGTTAGAAACAACCGAAGAATGAAGCAAACTACAACACTGTGCGGTCTCATGGAGCAACAAGAAGTGCGAGCGCATGGAGCAACAAGACGTGCGGTCGCACAATGTCGTACCAAGAATTGACAGGCGAAATTACTCAACCATGCAACCGTATAACGGACAACCATGCGGTCGCATAGGCCATTTACGGGGTGAAATTTTCCTTTTTCGCGAAAAAGTTTATTTTGACTATAATACTTATTTTTGGTAATTTCTATATTATAGGACTCTTAAATTCCATTTTCTACTATATTTTAGGAATAGTATAAATATGTTATTTATTTTTCATTGTATGGAAACTTTGATTATTTTGAATTAAATCGAGAGGCTGTTTGCTTCTAATTTTTTGTTCTTCGTTGAACAATCGAACTTATTAGGAATTCAACTTCTGTGTGGCTTTCAATCAAACTTATCAAGATCTAACAATCTTGTGGCGTTCAAATTTAGGGTGCGATTCAATTATTGCGTGATCAAAAGGTCGATAAATTTCACTTTATTGGTTGTTTGATTCGTTGTTTTTGGATTAAATCTATAGCCTTGACTTGTTGGCCTTCTTGGGATCCGATCTCATTTTTTGTGGGTTTTGTAGCCAACGTTGCTACGTGGATTCTCATCACGTTTTGTGCTACTTACCCTTTTAGTAATTTATTTGGACTCATTTGTAGTTTTTAAAAAAGTTTAGGAGTATAATTGCAATTTGTTCTTTAAATTTTTTTTTTTAGTTTTGTTAAATGATAGAGTATATTTGTCATTTTACATTTTTTATTATTGAGAAATTGGATAAAAATGATATTTTCCGCAATGAAAGGTGAAAATAGGAGTGAAAATATCAAAAAATAAAAGATTATGACGATTTGCACAATAAAATTGAAAAGTAAAGACGTTCTGTGCTAATTACTCAAAAGTAAATATTTTAGTTATAAGTAAATGGGCAAGTTTTAAAATTAATAACATTTATCCTAATTAGTAACTTAAGAGTTACTTTCTCAAAAGTAATTATTTTAAGTAAAGGTAACTTTTTACAAAAAAATTTAAGAAAAAATAGGTTAAAATTATCCAAATCATCCAAACGTGTTTATTGCCGAAATGAAAATTTACTTATAAGTAAATACTTGTTAAACTAAATTTCTTTTTCGTTAATTCACGTTAAAAATTAGTTATTAATTTGGATACAAATGTGAGAAAATAATGCTTAAACGTAAGAAAAATAAATAAATTATGCAACTATATGTGTAAAAAATAAAAAATAAAACTCAACAGTATTTTTTCCTTTTCTTCAGCTTAGAAAAAAATTCAAATACTTATACGTTCTTTTAATATGTTATGATATTAGATGATATATATAATTATCTACAATAGCCAACAATATAGAGATTACTCAATAGACACTCTACGTAGAGCATCCCTGCTAGGACGTCTATCACTACTAGGACATCTACTTGCATGCTAAATCGTCTGTTGCTAAGAGGCCTTCTACGTCCACGTTGGACTGTCGACTTCAAACTTTCTAGCTTAGTTTTATCATTTCCCCTCCTCAGAAATATGAACCTTGGTTCTAATTATGATCATTTAAAGTTTAAATATCTCCTCTAACATTTCACCATGTAATAAAACCTAGCATGTCTATCAGCAATCTAGCAGGAAGAATTTTCCTTTTGTGAACTTAAAATGGAGACAACAATATCCCAATTAAATTGGAGACTTAAAAATTAACTAATAACATTGAGGAATTAAAAGATAACACGAAGTGTGTGCAAGGAAAGATAAGTTTCATTTATGTTAGACCTTATCACATAATGTCATTTGGCTAAGCTGAGCTAAAACAATACATGGATCATTTATTTAACGCCATTAAAGGTAATATTAGCCATTAAACCTAAAACAAATCTGACGAGTGAAAGAAAGTAGGTCCTCGGTTGCTATCCACTTGTCTGATCAGTGTCTGGTGTCATCACCCTCCCCTTGTTCCAGAATCGAGCAACACCAAAATCTGCCACTTTACGGTACACTTGCTAATCTTAATCATTTTGATACAATATATGGGCATTTCAAGTTCATAAGTATTGCAAAATTGGAGCATAATTGACTGATGCGATCACATCGTCTGACAGAAATTGTATAATGCCCATACTTAACAAACTGTGCAATCACACCCAAAAATGAGGATGACAGATAGAGGAACAAGGGCTGCTGCTCCTGATATTATTTCTAGAGTTGGGCTATCTCACTGGTAAGTCTGTGTACTTGGTCATCTTTATGCTAAAGCTGCTATATCTCAGTGTCACAAGTTACCCAAGTAATAACAGATTCTTAGTACTGGATTCTAATTATTTCATCTACTATTGTCACTTGTGCATTGCTCTCCATTCTCATATACTTAACTAACTTTTTTTTTTGGATTCAGACACCTTTTGTACCATCTAAGCAGCCACTATAGTCGCTCACACACATAGATACATACACACATACATACAATTAGTCTGAAAGTTGTATCTTCAAAAGAAGCTTGGTCTAAATTTGTAAACCCGAGTCCTAAATTTAGATGAAAATCAATCATCCAAAATCAATCGTCATAAGCCCTAAATTTTAGTTTATACCCTAAAATCTAATTTCAAAATTGAGTTGAGTGTATAATTAATATATATATATATATATCATAGCAGAGAGAGAGAGAGACATACAGGAAGGCGGAAGCGGGCACCGCCGCTGGAAGGAGAACTGGAAGTGCGGCGGAAGCAGGAATCTAGAGAACGACAGAGATAACGATACAGGGTAGCCGAAGGAACTGGAAGGCAAGGTCGACGGTCGTCTCCACCCTCCAGAATCGCCACTCCACCTTAAGTCGAAGTCAAAGCCTGTAGTTCGCCTTTGTTGAAGTTGTACGGTTGAGAGAAAATAAAAGGGCAGAAAGAAAAATAAATGAAAAGAAAACGAAATCCAACATTTACGAAGTAGAGACGCACGACGTGAAAAGTCAATTTTTTTAATTATACACGGCGTTCACTAGACGCATGCCGTAAATACTTTAAGCACCCCACTTTTAATAGCGTACAAAAAGCGCATGCATTAAATACATTACTTTTACGGCGTGCGATAAATGCACGCCGTAAGTGAATGCCTTAAAATGTTCCTTTTGTTGTAGTGACATTTATACTGTTGTCTACCATTATGAGACCGTCTCATCTACATTCATATTAGACCGTCTACCACCACGAGGCCAACATAACACTTAACTATAAAAACATCATTGAGTTGGATGAGAACCGTTCAATGGTTATCATGGACACAACCAACCGTTGGATAAGTGGAGGTCATCTACTCAAAACGTGGGGAGTAGTGGGAGGTGCTACGTGGGTAAACCCTGAATTTTTCAATGTAAATTCCTTCGGGTGCGTATTGAGTAAACCCTCGAGCTGATGCAATAGCCTACAAACTACGTCAACCAGGTTAATCACACTAGGCAAGTTCAGTGCGACAGACTTGATGAAAAAAGTGTTAGTAGAGAGAATTGAACTAGTGACCAAAGGTCTCTATGCTCACCTACTCCACCAATTCGGTCATCCCATGAATGGTTGCTTTTGTAATGTGAATCTCTTCTTTTTTTTTTTTTTATCTACATTGTCCAATTCGAGTTGTAAGTTATTAATGCAATATGTTTACTCACTTTTAATACGAAATAAAATTACTCAAGATTTCAAACTATAAAATAAATTTATCAATTTATCTCAAGTTTTAAATGTGTGCGGTCGATAGTCAAATAATAGAATTAAATAGTACGATTTGCATAGAATAATCAACCCAGTAACACATACATCACATATTTAAACAGTTGAAGAGAAAAATATACGAGTCGACTCAACTTCTCTTTGGAAGAGATAGTGATGAAAAAACAGATGATATAGCTACGAACAAAAATCCAATGAAGAGAAGGCTTGCAGCAGCATTCGCCTTGTTAAGAAAATCTTCTATGTCTAAACCATTTATTGGAAGGCGGTTCAAATCTACAGTGAGCCCAAACCCAGCAGCAGCGCCAGTTGCTAGTATGTAGGATATAATCTGCACAAATTTTAAATCACATTCTAATTTTCCAAATACATATATAAAAATCATAAAACAATTTGTATATATGTACCTACCTTGTCCCCATAAAACTCAATTTGAGCCAAGCCATCACCTCCAATGCAATTTCCCACGCTCACATGGAAGATTGCGAATGCGCTTTGTATAAGTGTATAGGCGATTCCGAGCACTGCAGTCGATAACATGTACCTGCATAGGTATAGTATAGTATCAATTACCAATATTAGTTATTCGAGGGCAGGGACGGACCCAAAATTATCGTTCAGTGGGGGGGGGGGCGAGATAGAAAATTGACTAAAATAAATTGTGAAAGAAACCAAAAAAATATGAAATTTTAAATTTATAAAAGCCCAATCAAATGTTTTTGGAAATGCAGTGAGGGCAGTCGACCCCGCTCGACCCTTAATTGGTATGTCCTTGTTCGAGGGCATAGTTGTAATGATTTATTTCACGTGCAAGGCTTCTAGTTAAAGCAGAGATTATTCAGTCATGTGCGAAAAAAAATAGGAATACAACCATGATTATGGTTTTTGAGATAATCAAGAGTTGTAGATCATATTTTTGCCTACGATTAATTACGCAAACTTTTTGAGGAGGATCAAAGTTTTATTATGATCATTTAAGAATGTGTAATAGACCCCGATATCTTCACTGGAGTGCGATAAGAGCAACCCTCTTTTAAACTTACTCCACTCTTTCAAATAGTACAAAATTCACGTGATGAAAGTGCTCAAATTAATGAATTTTTTGGGAGAAAAATAACACCATTCCATATTATTAGTTCTTTTTTATTTTTCTTAGTTAATAGCACAGATACCTTATAGTAATTTTACATCTACCAAAAAGAATAAGTTTAACTCAATGCATATATTCAATCGTAAATGTAAAAACAAAATCTAGAGAGGAATAAATGAGTACTTACCGGTAAGCATAAAAATCATTGAATTTTATTTTGACTTCATTTATACCGTCACTAGCCTTAACGGTATTGGTGGCGAGAATGATAACCGATATGAGTAAGCAAATAAATGTGAGGATCCTAACAACCAGCGCCGCAAGTGGTGGAACCTCTGTGGATGGTGGTGGCGCCATTAATGAATACTCTATACAATATGTTACCCAAAAATTTTTGTTTTTATAGAGTGACATGTCGAGAGTTGACTCTCGACAGTGACATTGGCCTAATCATGTTCGACCGAGTCATGAGTATTATTTCAACAATAGTATCTGCAAGTGGCAAGAAACTGTAGTTTCCTAGTAAAACTCGAACATTAAATATAGTCAATTTTCTTCAGTTGTGGCTGAACATTCCAAAATCGAATTATAGGAAACGTGGATTCTAATTCCGTAGAAATCAACCCTGCATGTATGCTATCAAATTTAAGAGTAAAGCCATTTGTACCTTTCAACTTACCTGTTGGATTACCCGACCCCACCGGTGCTCTCACATGGGGGTCGAGTTTTGGAAGAGTTTTTATCCGATTTGGGCCGAAAAAGAATGTTAAAACCAGTAAAAATTGAAGCCCGCAACTTGGCGCCTTGACGTCAAGACTTCTGCCGGTTTCTGTGCTTCATGATGACGCCAAGGCGTGGAGACTGGGCGCCTTGGCGCCCAGTTCTCTGTTGATTTTGTACATGATTTTCCACGCCTTGGCGCCCAGAATTCGCGCCTTAACGTGCAGATTGCTGTCTCCTTGCATTTATCCCATCTTTTCAGCCATTTTTTTCACTTTTCTTTCTCTTTATTCATCATTGTTCCATGCTCTCCCTTTTGTGATTAACCATTTATCTTCACTTCAGGCTCCAAAATGTGTCTTTTCCTCCAAGTTATCTAAGCTATAAAATAACATGAACACACATCAAAACGTTCAAAAGTGCTCGCGAACAAACCAAAAACTACGAAATAAAGGGGTCCCAAACTTAATCTCAAGCAATTTAATATATTTTAGGTATGTTTATGACAGTGAATTGGAGATAATATCTGGTAAAAAATTAGAGAGGTATTCAAAAGCTTAAGCAAGAATGATAAGAAGAAAATAAAGTGTGTACACTGCGTCAAACGACGAAGTATTTTTATAGTCTATCGGATAGATGATCAAAGAGACTGTACACATTTTTACGAAAACTGAATCATCTGATTGGTTGGCGAAACTTCCTCGTACCTCTTGTTGTGGTACCAATTTCATTCTTCTTCTTTTTTTTTTTTTTTTTTTTTTTTTTTTTGCAATGATTTGACGTGATTTGTATAGTATCACACTAAAAAATTACAATTTGGGGTAGGAGACATTTATTTATGGGGAATATGGCCAAATAGCTGGGCTGGGTAAAGAATTTGAATAAATGGCCTTTGACCATTATTTAAAAAAAATAAAACAATTCAAAATATTTTAATTGACAAATTGACAAAATTGCCCTTCAATCATTAACTCAATAACGACCAAATTTCCCTCATTTCACCCGTCATTTCTCCTTCAACTTCACTGTAAAATTCAATTCTCCATTTTAAAATTAAATTAGCGCACCTTCCTCTTTACCTTTTCATCATCTTCAATCCAATAAAACTTCGAAGATTCGAAATTTGTGCATCGACGGCCTCTTCAACGACAAAATTATTGGTTTTGGTGTTAGTATTGAGAGAAATTAAGAAAGAGGGTACTAAAATCAACTGTAAATGCCTACAACAACATACCCGCCACCGTCAATGTATTGCAAGCTCTACAAGGACTATCTATAGTATCCCAACTCTGCTCCCGAGCCACCACCCCCAATCCAAGGCACATATGTTGTCTACGATGCAAATTACACAAATCTCAAGGGTCCGTTTGATTGCAAAGATGAAATTTGGGTGAAAAGAAAATGAATTGTAGGGAATTGAATTGCCTAGAATTTGTTTTACTGAGATTGTAATTAATTGTGTTTGATTGGTATAATTTTTTCACTTGAAAAATGTTTAAAGTTTGGTGTCCGTTTAACTTTATTTTTCATAAAAATTGTCCATTAAAGGGATAATTTTTTTTTTATAATTGGCTCTAGAATTTGTTTTAATTGCCAAAAAATAAATAAATAAATAAAAATTTGTATACCGAATATCATTCGTTTAACTTTGTTTTATATGAAATTTGTCCATTAAAGGAAAAATTCTTTTTTTTTTTTACAATTGGGTCTAGAATTTGTCCTATTGCCAAAAATAAAATAAAAAATTAGTTTTTCCCACCAAAGTGGTGGGAAAATGTGGGCGTGTAAGCAAAACCAAGAAAATGAATTCCATGGCAAAAGTGTGGCATCAAACAGCAAAAATATGGAAGTTGGAAAATATTTTCTTAGTTCTAGGGAAAACAAGAGTTATCAAACAGGGTCTAATTATCAATTTTTATTTGTATTTTTTGTGTTCTACTTTTGTGTGTAAGTTCCTAAAGTTAGCTTTCTTATACTGCATTTTTGAATTAGCATTCCAATATGGTGATCGTCAAAAGGGTCTTTTTAATCTTTCACTGGGTTTTCTTTTTATTATTTATGGGTTTGAATTGAGGATGAAGTTGAATAAATAATGGTGAAGGAAAGAAATAAACTGGTCTGTACTAACTGAGCAATTTCATTTTTGAATTTTGATTCTTTAGGAGTTGCTCATAATTTTTCATGATTGTCATGTATTGGAAACATTTCAATTAAAATCTGGAGTATATGTAAGCTAGTTCTCTATATATTGTTATTTATTGCTTTGGAACTAAATCAATCAATCCTTATTGTAAAAATTCAATTGCCAAACGTTTATTCATTTTCTTTTGAGTTATGTAAAAGGATAACTTTGTTTTAAACTTTTTATGCAGACTGGTGATGTGCTTCTTACTCTAGAAGAGCGGGGAATCCTTCAATTGTACCCAAAAGGGCCAAATGTTGGTATGATTTGCATAATGCTTCACTTTTTGACAATGTTTTTTTAATGTAAATGATACTGAATCAGCCATTATACCACTTTATTGCCATCAGTAGGCATTTTAGTAACAAATTTTCAAGCAGTGTGTGTCGGTCTTTTTCTTTGTTGCTATTTGATGATCATTTGTACCTGAGGATAAAAAATATATTTGAGCTTGCAAATTTTTCTCCATTTATGCTTGGAGTTTCTTTGTAATTTGCTCGGTTTCATCTAGCAGCAAGCTCTCAAGATGCAATTGGTTTCCATATAGCTATGGTTTTCACTACTTCTGTAAATTTTCCTTACTCCTTTAAGGGCTGTTGATTAGCTAGGCAATGTGGGAGTCTCGTAATTCTTGATGGATACGCTTATCCATTATATTGAAGGCCTCACTATATTTACATTGCACGTGCTTTCATAACCCATCTCAAACCCCCTAATTGTTTGACATGTTGCATTGATGCTATGACTTCGATCTTAATTTTTTTTTTTGTATAACTACTTGCATATGCATCGTGAACAGTGTGCACTTGATTCTATCTTGTTTAGCACTATGCTTTGATTTACAAATACGTGTTTAGCACTAACTAGGCTTAAACCACGATAAACTTATGATTGATTGGATTATTTATTTATTATTTTTTTTGCATGACACTGATGCACATCTTACAAGGTGATTTCAAAAGTTTTGAGATAATCCCAAAAATATTTGAAAGAGATATTGTGACAAGTTCATATAAGACTTTGATTGCAATCAAGTCGGATAGGGACTGAATAAGGATTGACTTTGAAGGAGATTGTTTCTACGAGAGATGTGATATCTATGTGTCTAGAGCTTTCAAGTGGTTCTTCTTTATTTGATAAAGGTACATGTGGTGCGTGATGAAGATTTTCACACCAACATGTTTCACCATCGGAGGATTCTAGTTCATGAACGAACAAATGAGTGAGCTCAGTTCAATCTTAAATATTTGCACCAACATGTTCCACTTGTTTCTTGTATGTTATTTTCAATTTAAACTTTTTTCTCACGATTATTTTGTAGATCTGATTGTGGGTTCTTCATAGTGAAAGTACATAGAATTTTAGCAAGCTCAATTCAATATAGATTTGGTTTGTCCAAAATATATGTCCACTTGGAGGAAGAAGTTAGCTGCAAGGATAATTTTCATGGCATTTTAATCCATAGATTTAGATAATTTTTTTAAATTACTTTTTTTCTTTTTTCTTGGAGGTTATTTTTTAGTTGTACATCTTTGCTTTATATTAATTGTTGATGTGTATCTTTATAGTGTTGATGCCTTTAAGTTAAATGTTTTCCCTTCAGTTATACCTTTTTTCAATTGTATTTTTGTAGTCTCATGAGAACAGTACAAATGTTGTTACTGAACATATAAGCGTCCATGAGAACGACATAAGTTCTGTCGCAAAACTTACAAAATTTCCATGAGAACAGCATAAGTGTCATTACTGGACTTACAAGCATCCATGAGAACAGCATAAGTGCCGTTACAGGACTCATAAGCTTCCACAGTAATGGCAAATTATTGATACCGAGATGAAAACGTCTACGAGAATGGCACACGTGTCATTACTGACTTTAATCCATATCATTTCAATCGTTCTTTATCATATGGTCAACCTTTATGTCTTATGTACATTAGGGAGTCCATTGTTTGAGGTTGTTGCAATAAAAAAAATCAAAATATAGGTGATAACAACATAATGGCACAATTGTCGTTATTGAGATAAAAATTGTCCTTGTGTCGTTATGTGTATAAAGATGATTATGAGCAATTATGTTTTATTCGTACCATGAGAATCAATAATCAAAACTCATTTAAATTGTATGATTGACATGACGTGTACAAAAATTGAAAAAGATGGTTATTAGCTTAATTGACATGAATCAATAAAATAACTTGTTCTTTACCAACTTGATAACATATAATTTATGTCATTTCAACTATTCTTTGTCACATGGCCAACCTTTATGTCTTATATACATTAGGGAGTCCATTGCTTAAGGTCGTTATGTTAAAAAAAATCAAAATATAGGTAAAAATAGCAGAATGACACAAGCTTCGTTACTAAGATAAAAGCGGCCATTGTGTCGTCATATATGTCGCGAGGACCCTAAATTGACGATGCATTCCGTTGTTAGCAAGTGGTGGCCGACAAGGCCCTTTTCCCTAAATACATGTGCTTTTGCCAGCTCAATAACATATAATTCATGTCATTTCGATCGTTCTTTCTCACACAGTCAACCTTTATGTATTACATGAGGTGAAGAGTCCATTGTTTGAGGTCGTTGCAATAAAAAGAAAAAGAAAAAAGAACGACATCGTTACTTGGATAAAAACAACCATTGTGCCGTTATGTAAACATGATTATAAATAGTTACATCATATTCGTGCTCCGAGAACCAATAAGTGAAACTCATTTACGTGGTAAGACAGACATGATATGTACAAAATTTGAGAGATATGCTCATTATTTAATTGACATGAATCAAAATGATGAATTGTGCTTTTACCAGCTCAATAACATAATCTATGTCATTTCGATTGTTCTTTCTCACATAGTCAACCTTTATGTATTACATAAAGTGGGGAGTCCATTGTTTGAGGTCGTTGCAATAATAATAAAAAACAACAACAGAACAATCATTTTAAATGAAAACAGCCCTTATGTCGTTATGTGTGTAAACACAATTATAAGCAGTTACGTCTTATCTGTGACTCGAGAACTAATAAGTGAAACTCATTTACGTATTACATAAATGTATTAGATAAAGTGGGGAGTCCATTGTTTGGAGTCATTGCAATAATAATAATAAAAAATAACAACAAAACGACATAAATGTCATTTTAGATGAAAATAGCCCTTATGCCGTTATGTGTGTAAACATAATTATAAGCAGTTACGTCTTATCCGTGACTCAAGAACTAATAAGTGAAATTCATTTATGTTTTAATATAGACATGACATGAACAAAAGTTGAAAGATATACTCATTACTTAATCGTCATGAATCAGTAGGATGACTTGTGCTTCACCAACTCGATAACATATGATCTATACATTTCAGCAGTTCTTTGTCACACGATCGACATTTATGTCTTTATTCGAAGGAATTGTGGTTGGGTATAGAAGCACCCAAATATCGTCCAAATATTCTTACTCTTTGGTAGTTACAACTTATAACATAAGTACAAAACTAATTGCTTAACCAAATCTTAGCTCTGGCAAAAGCTTGACTTTATTAAATCGCCCATTTATTATCACATATATATATATATATATATTGCCTTATATTAGAGGTCCATTATTAGAGGTTGTTTCGTTGAAAGATATCAAAATATAGGTTGAAATTACAGAACGAGACAAGTATCATTATGTATATGAACACGACTCTTGTGTCTTTATGTGTGTAAATACAAGTATAAACAACCACGACTCATTCTTGCCACCTGGAACTAATAAGTGAAACTTATTTAAGTTGTAAGATGCACATGACGTATATAAAATTTAAGAGATATGTTCATTAACTTAATCAATACAATTAGTAATATAAAATTTAGATATTGTTTCATTGCAAAAAGCCAAAATATAGGTAAAAATTATGGAACGGTACAAGTGTTGTTACTGAATGTGAAAATGACATTTGTGTCGTTACGTGTGTAATCACGAGTATAATCAACAACAATCCATTCGTGCCCCAAGAAATAATACGTGAAATTTATTGACATTGTAATATGTACATGATATGTACAAAAATTCAGAGATATGTTCATTAACTTAATCGACATGTATAAATAAGATGACTTGTACTTTCACCAACTCGATAACGTATCAATTATGTCATTTCAACTGTTCTTCGTGACATGATCAACCTTTAGATGTTAAATGCGCTAGAGAGTCCATTATTAGAGATCGTTTAATTGAAAAACCAAACTACAGTAGATAACGGTAGTAGTGCTGTTTTATGTAGCAAATAACAATTGAAGAACCGTTTTACCTATCAGATAACAGTTGGAGCATCATTATCATCCAATAGTTGCATACAACCCACAAATCACACTAAATATGAAAATAACACTAACTAAAATATTATTCAATAATAAAAGTACAATATACATGAAATTTCTAAAAGTGTCTTTCTTCTTTCTTCAAATGTAAATGAAAATTTTCAATATAGATGATAGGATAAATAGCTTTGTTCAAATGCCCAAAAGAGGTGAAAAATTGAAGAATAGAATTTTAGGGTAGCTATCAAGGACCGTTAAAAAGGAAGTAAGCATTGAGAATTTATGAATACATGAATTACCTAAAATTGAATTGGATTGATGAAAGTGTTAAAAATCTTCCAATGATGAGGGTATCCGAGACATTTGATATTGTTTATTTATTGTATCTTATAAGTGGAAGTCATTTGACTAAGAATCATTGAGAAGTTATTTAACCAAAAACAGTTTTTGACCAGACTTTTTAACAAAGAGTCCCTTTATTTATTCGTAACATTCAAATATTGAAACAATGATATTGAATTAAAGCTAAAGGTTCAACCTACCATTGGCATAGCTCAGGTTCATTAGTATTGGTAATTAAACTATCCTCTAAAATGAAATTTGGTTCAAAGCTCTTGTTCTTATTATAGGATTGTGATTGGATTCGCATATGTTTGGTAAAAAAAAAATCTCTCCTATGAAAATAATCAAAAATTGAAAGTATTTAATTGGAACATAATAAAAAAAATCTCTCCTTGAAGAACGGCTCTCACTAGTTCCGCTCTCCACGCATAAGATAATAATACCCTAGACCACGACTCTCAAAAATTCAGGTTAAATTAAAATTTCTTAATTTTCTTTTAATTTTGTAGTTACTCTTGTGTTCTATCAAAAGATTTAAAATTTATTGGAAACAACTTATTAATTAAGGTAGACAACTTTGATTTCTTAAATAACGAAACTAAAACGAAGGGTCTGAATGGATTCATAATTTAATGAAATTTTTACAATATTTTCTAAACTCATTCGAGTATAACATAGTAAAATTTCAGAATTTTCAAAAATCATTTAGGCACTCCAATAGACACTTAAACATGTAAAAAAAATTGTTCTCGGATACACTGGACATAGCACACGAAAAGAGCATAACTTATTCTACCGACCTTCAATTGACTTGATTCCAAAGCCAATGGACATAGGACTCATAGGGCTTTCAAACCTCACTAGTTTTGTCCAAAAAATTAAAAAAATCCTGTTTGGGATGGCGTGACAAATTTCAGACATGAAGCTGAAAATTTTTGTTTACAAGTCTAACGTTTATAATCTTAACTTCTTTAACAACTTTAATTATATGCATACTTAAACCAAATGACAATTTAAATGTTCACATCAAGAAAAAGAACTAGGAAATCTCAAAGAAAGATAAAATAACATCTTTTAAAATTTAAACATAAGTTGCATAGCTAGTAAGAACTCGAAACTCTTTGAATGTGACTAATTAAACAATGAAGCACATTTTTCCCTTCGGATTCTCTACAATCCACGTAAATTCCACTTTCTCGACCATCCTTTAATCTGAAAAATTTGTTAACATAGAAGGTGTGAGTTTTAAGCTTAGTAAGACTAATATCACATTATGCACTCTTTTGATCATAAACATATATACATATATACAAAGTGATAGGAAATAATTTAATATTTCACGTAGATGAGCACTGGTAAATTCATGATTTTGAAGAATCCATTGGAGTCGTAGAAACTGGTTATGGCCATACATAAACTTCTTTGTATGAGCTTCAAAAATTTTAACATACATCACAAGTATACATAATATATACATAATAAATGAAAAAGATAAATATTTAGCACCAACTACCTTGATTTTCTTAAAATATAAATGAATAAAATGCATAAAAACGTTTCTCCTCCAAACCGTAACTATTTATTTAAGCTTAACTTAGGATAAAAGATTTTTTTGAGAGAAAATAAAAGTAAATTCGAATTTGAGGAGAGGTGTGGTTAAAAAGTGACCTTCCTCTTCTTGTAACCTCCATTTTTAGTGAAAAACTAAATAGAAGAGTTATATGATGATTAATCTTGTTAAATTGAGTCTTTAACTAGGAATTTAAAGAGTTTTAAGCCCATATAAAAATAATTCTTATAAAAAGTTTTATAGAACATTTACATAATGAAAAATATAGGAAATGAACTATTCGTACGATTTGAGACATATCTCTATGAATGCCCACTAATAAAATAATTATTCTATCCAATTAACTTTATATAATTGTTCTCAATGCACAAAATGAGGAGTTCTTAACTCAAAAATAATTTGTAAAAATAATTTATAAAAAATCTGCATAGTGATTTGAATATGGATTGCCTATGTGAAATACTATGCAGATGACTATTGTGACAACCCAATTATTTATTAAATCTTTGTAATCAAATTTACTTAAATGTAATGTCTTAAATTTTTAGGTTTTTAAATAGAGGAAATTACAGCCTCTATGATATTTAAAGATCACATTTCATAAATCCATATCCAAGTTTAATATTTTTGAATTCAGATTTTAAATAATAATATAAATTAATTTTTATTTATAATAACTAACCCCATTTTTTACGTGATTGGAGAGAGAGTATTTTTAAATATGTAAACAATATCTTCTATTAACTTTTTTTCCATCTCTCTCTCTCTCTCTCCAGCCTTTCTTCATCCCCACCCGGAGGCGCACCACCACCACCACAGATTCAGAGGGGTAGTGGTGCAGAGAGTGATTGGTGACACGCAGAAGGCGCAGCTACTCGAAGCAAGGCGGCGCAGCGATGGAATCTCCAGGAATCTTCCCTCCTCTCTATCTCGACATTTTTGGGAATTTATGCAATCTTTCGTCTCCAGATCTTCTCCGATGGATCCATCGTCTTTTCCCATTTCGTGCCACTCACAACACACTGGAACACCGCTGCAGAAGTGAGACAGAGAGGAGAGAGAGATGTGGGCTGGCTGACAGTATTTCTGTTGGTGGGGTTGCTGGTATTTGGTGTTGATACATGTGTTGGTGGTGGGTTGTGTGGTGGGACGATGGTTCTGGTGGGGATGCAAGTTACGGTGGTGGTGAAGTGTGGTTGGTGGTGGTTATGGTGCCGAAGAGTCTGCAAAACTGAGTCACATATCTGTGTTCCTATTTCGTATCTACATTCATCACGTGGTCACATATCTGTGATTTGTGCATTCATCACGTGGTCACACATCTGTGGCTTGTGGTGGATCTGGAGTCACGACGACTTGGTCAATGGTTTGAGGTTTGTCATGGTTTTTGAGTTGGTCACATCTCTGTCTACATTCATCACGTTATGTATCTGTGGTTTGTGCATTCATCACATGGTCACATATCTGTGGTTTGTGGTGGATCTGGAGTCACGGCGACTTGGTCAGTGATTTGTGGTTTGTCGCCGGTGTTTGAGTTGGTGATTGAGGCCGCCGATGTTTGTGTTTGGAATGTCTGGCTTGTTTTCTAGTGAGGACGTTGTTTTTGGAAAATTTTGTTAAAATGTAACAGACTGCTTGATTTGAGGATCTACATTCAATCATTCTGTATTTAATTATATATTAAATATTCATTTATAACCTGATTTCTGAAATTTTGATATGTTTCTGTTAATTTTGGAATGGTGAAAACTAAATGCCTGACATATGTATTGTTCGCTTTTAAATAACTTATGGCCTAGGCTTTCATAACTTGAATGGGCTGAACTTTCTTAACTCCTTTCTTAAATGTGATACATCAACCATCTTAACATTATAAAATTCGGGACCTTACAGTAGCCATTGATGGGGATAATTGTATGTTTTCATTAGCATGGGATGTTGTTGATGTTGAAAACAGAACAAACTGGAGTTAGATTCTTGAGTTATTGATGTTTGATGTAGGAATGCACAACCCTAGAATTGGACGTTCATTTCTAACAAATATTAGGCTTGATTGAATCTATAAACATGTTTTGTGAAGGAGCTGAGCACAGATGCTGTGCAAGGTCTATAAACATGTTTTGTGAAGGAGCTGAGCACAGATGCTGTGCAAGGTATCTGTACGGTAATTTCACTCTAAAACACAAGGGTTTGACATTAAAAGCTTTGTTTTAGGAAAACAACTGTGCCGGAATGGTAGAATGTGATGAATGAAATGAAAGAACCAAATGAGGATGCATTCAAATGGTTCAATGAAAAACTAGCATCCAAATGGAGTCTATTACATTTTCAGGAACATTCCAAATGTTCTGCTGAACTTGTGTAAGGCATTCAATTTATTTCTAGAGCGAAGCTAATAATTTCAATGCTTGAGAAGATTAGACACCAACAAATGCCCATAATGAATGCAAAAGAGAGGTAGCTAGAAGGTGGGATCATGCTTTTGACCAAGAATTATGAATATCATTGAAAAGGCTAAATCAGAAACAAGGTATTTGGAAGCTGATTATGCAAGTCCTGGGAAATTTGAGATCAATAATAAGGATGGAGTGAGATGGAGTGTGAACTTGATGAAACAATAATTTGCTAGCAGAAAATGGCAGTTAATATGCATTCTATGTCAACATGCCATTGCAAAATGCTATCAAGGAACATTTGTATACATGTCTATGTTGATCCCTGTTATCGGAAAACAACTTATTTGATGTCCTATACTTCAGTTATCTAGCCAATGCCAGGTCACAAACTGTGGCAAGAATTGGAAAATCATCCATTGAATCCATCTGAGAAGAAGAAGCAAGTTGAGAGATCAAAAAAATTGAGGAAAACATCCCAAGATAAATCACCAGCTAGGTTGAAAATGGAAATGAGTTGCATGAAGATGATATATAAAAGATGCGGGGAAGCAGATCATAACAAGAGGACTTGCAAAGGTACCCTATATGCAGATCATCCATCACAACTAAACAAATTAAAGGGCAAGGAAAGGGTACTACATTGACTGACAAGCCTTCACAGAAGAAGAAATCGAAGGAAAATAGCACAAATTCTTGAGTGATGAAATATTTGTTTTTTGGGGAAATGGAAGAAACTTAATTTATTTTGATTAGTATTTAATATTGTACTAAAAATTCCTTTTTGAATCTAATGAAGTTGTTTGAGCATTAAAATCATGTGTTCATAAATTATATTTTTCATGTAATTTAGTCCTTGTACTGTATATTTTGGTGTTTTAATACATGAAGCAATAAGAGAACTGGGGACCTACATCACAATATGTTAACGAAGTTGGGGACTATTGTTGCATTTCTTGTTAAACGTGTAGGACTGTTTCTGAAATATTCGACAAAGTTATGGGACCTTGTCAGCATTACTCATAAAAGGTTTAGGGCCTTTACTGCACTATTTACAAAGAAAAATTCTCTGTGTACAGGAAATTTTTACCAGATTTTTGAAATCCCACTCACATGGGGGTGGGTCTCATGTATAAAATATTGTAAATTTTTTTTCCCTCCATGAATGAGTGTTTTCGTTAAGTACAGGGATTTTAAATCCCTTTACGTGTAGACTGATTGATTTACAAAACGTTTGGACATATACTGCAGTTCTATTTCGAAGCAAACATTCGCAAAAATGGGAAATTAAAAAACTGTTAAGACATTGTAAAAACAGCATGTCGAAGTCAGAAATCAACATTCTACTGCTAACACCATATAAAAATCTAAACCCAATACCAACAAAAATCTAGCTATAGATCCAGGTTACAATAACTCTTATCAAAAATCCTATCATCCTGGTTCTCCACAAACTGGTTCCCGTTGAACGGAGGATCTTGATTTCAGCTTCCATCTCTTGCCTTGCTTGAAGAAAAGCAGGAATTAGCTCCCTCGACCTCTCATACATTGGGAGTCACACTAAGTAAAGAAGTTGCATCCACCCGCACCTTAACTATATGAGCAAGTCAGAAATTGCCTTTCTGGATTCAAGTTCATCCATGAGGTCTTTATCTTGAAAGGGGAGGACTTCCACTTCTACAGACATTCATTTCTATGGCCTTCACCATAGCTTCTGAGGAACTGTGAGACATTGGGTTCTTTAATTTAAGGCAAAAAAGGAGGAAATAAACAGTATGAATTTTGGAGTTTAGTGGGAATTTATGATTTTATCATTTTATACCTCACTTATTTTAGCAATTTGAGTTAAAATTCTTATTTTTGGGTTGACTAACGGATAAGTGGACGGAATCAATAAATGGACTTCGGCTGCAATGGAAGTTAAAGGTTTGGGACTACAGTCGCAAAAACGAAAAGTTAAGGTGTATTTTGCAACGAAATGAAAGGTTTGAGACCTCCATTGTAGTTTCTATTTTCTTAATGATGGTATGACCTTTTAATAAATATGTATCAAATTTGACATTCAGATCAAAGTCAACTACTTTTTATGTGGATTACGTTGTGTAAAAATTTAGTACTGGAATGATTAACCATAAAAAAGAATGTTTGCCCAATCAAAAATTTTTAGTTAATACCTTTTCAAAATTCCTATATGTTGGCTCCCATCATCAATCATTATTCGCAAGTCAATCAGTCTCCCAGTGATGGGTGACTTATTTTGTTCATATGCAGTGCAACCCAATTTTCTAAAGGTAGAATTAACCAATTTTTGTTCACGTAGTGTGGTTATGCCTTCTTTTAAAAGTGAAAGTTTTGGATTCCAAACTTAATTGACCAAAATCATCATTATAGGATTTTAAATTGTACATGCTTAAAAGCAGCATGTGCTTTTAACATCTAAGATGACTATTTCCATCATATAAGAATATTAATTCTCATATTTAAATAGGTTGTGGATCCAAAATTGTTCTACGCTAAAGACTAGGCTTCTCAACCTTAATTTATCTAACTATAGTTGACATGAACGCTCAACTGAAATGGTAGATACTACTTTGATAATTGGACTAATAATTCATAAAGATAGTTTATGCACCATAGGTGAATTGTCGTGTTTTGAGATTCTAGACAACATCCGCCTCACTAAAGTGTAAACTAAGCTTTGCACTATTTTGATTCGAATAATAGTATAAGTCGATCTAAGCACTCATATTATGATGAATTTTTCTACATTATTGATTGGAAGACTTCCTCAATTCCACGAATTGCTAAACATGAATCGAGCTTTTGCACACGACATTCCCTTAATTTGACTTCAAGACCTTCTAGGTCGAATGTACTTGATGCCTACAATGACATAAACTACTTTTGTATAATCAAGATTTCTTGTTGCAAGCTCAAAACCAATCCTCCTCCTCTCAAGTCCCATTCTAACCCCACGTGGGTCCCATTCCCTCATATATTTATAGAGTAATAGTATTAAGCATCACTGATGTTAAACACCAGTTTTGATGAAAATTGCAAAACATAAAATGATGAATTCACTTAAATGAAATGTCAAATGATTCATTTAGTTGAATCTACAAAGTGTCATCATCTAAACTGGTGTTGCATTTGCAATACAACAATGAATCTAGGGTCACTTTCGTAATTATACGAAGCCAATAGAACAGTTCTCAGGATTTCGTAACTTTTAAGAGAGAGACAACTAAAGGCCCGTTAGTTGCATTAATGCTACCCCACTCATCCATCTCTTTCTCATCCAAAACCATTTACAAAAAACTTGAATCGTCCACTGAGATTCGCCACGATTCTCTTCTAATTTACACTCATAGCCACTCCCTTCCGATCTTCAAATCTATTCGAACTAGCGCTCGCATATCAGCTTCATTTACCCCTCTTTCTCCATCTACATTTACTCAAATATATATATATATATACGCCGTATTTATAGATTACCTGGGTTTGACAACATTTTAACTGGTTGGAAATGTTTTTAATTAAAGGAATGTGTAATGCGGAGTCGGGATTGCTTTTTCAGCTGAGTTTGGTTTCAAATTATTTAGCTTGATTCTCGATCTGCGAAGTTAGCGTTTTCAATTTATTTGTCAAGAAATTGGTCTGGAGAAATGAGGGGTTTTATGGAGCTTAATGGTTCAGGATGAGGATGGAAAGTTGAGGATTGTTTTTTTACTTTTTAGGGTTTGGTTTTTTTTTTTTTTTTATATTTATTGGGATGAATCGGAGTTTTAGGGCACCGGAGAGGGTACCAATGGGGAATCTGAGACTGAAGGACAACAAGGATGAGGAGCTAGCATTGTTTCAAGAAATGCGCAAGCGCGAAAAGGAACGGAATAATCTTCTTTTTCTTTACAACTCCGACGAGTTTGATGCTCCACATGGTATTAAAAAAAATTGATTTTGTTTAAATTTTTGTTGAAAATTGTTCTATTATTTTATATGCTTGTTTTGGTGTTATGTGATGAGGTCTCAATTAGTTGTTAATTAATTGTATGATGAATCTATTTGGTGGATTTTTATTTTGAATTTATGTAACTTTTTGACGTAATCTGATGTGATGTTGCTCTTAAAAATTGATTAAAGTTTTTGTTTGGTGAATGATGCTGACTTTGGATTCTTGCATTAGATTGTCAAATACTCATTTGAAGTTAAAAAATGATAGTAATATCCTTGAAATTTACCTTGTCTGGCTGAAGCTTTGATCATTTAGTGAATTAATTTTATTATTCAAGTATTTATTTTTCTTTTAATTATGACTCTGTATGCAGGATCAAAAATCGGCAGTACTCCCATTTTTAATATAACTGCAGCTACTCCTGCACCTGTGCGGAAGACTGGTGCTGATGAATTTCTTAATTCTGATGGTGAAAAAAATGACTATGAGTGGTAATTTTTAATAACTCCGCGGCTTTTATTTTTATACTTTCTAAACTTGTGTGCCAACTGCGATTTATTTGATTTTTTTTTTTTTTTCAACTTTTGTAGTGTTGATGTCCTTCAATAGTAAATAAATCAATTTAATTCTTCTTCATGAATTGCTTTTATTGTACTTAAACTCCCATTTATACTTATTTTGAAAGACAAGTGTCTTTTATTGACCTTCTTTTTCCCGTGAGAATGAATCTGGTGATTTCCACATTTAACATTTATAGGATAAATTCCAGCTTAGTAATAGTGGCCTTTTCTACACGGTAACTGTTATTTCTTAGGGTTGACAAACAAAGATGCTCCACAAGTTCCATATGTTTTGCTTCATAATCCAACACCATAAAAGAATTTTTATGTGGAAGGTTTTCTATCTTTATCCATCGTAGTTGCTACTTATTGTTAGCTTGGAATGGACGTGTCTGTACCTGCCTACTCAAGTGCCTTTAGGATATACATACATGGAGTAACTTAATGAATTATCCAAATAATAATTTACTTTATTCTTTATCCTTTACTAATTTAGTCAAGATGAATAATCTAGATAATTAGTTTTCCACTTTATTATTAGCATATCAATGTGTGATGTAAGGTAATGAATATATAATTATATATACATACACACGATTATGATATCAAAGCTCTGCAAGTCTTCTTTACAATGAGCATAACTAGAATATGCAATGTAGCTTCATAGTAGAAAGCTTATACTACACTAGGAAAGGCTGCTGGTGAAGTAAGTTTGTCTTCCTCTAGTTCATTTCTATAAGTTGATAAATCTGTTGTTATCAATAGTAATTTTTCTTGGTTTAAAGATGTATTGTCTTCATGATTTTACATAAGTTCAGATAAATACACATTATCTGTATGTATCATAACATATTGCTGATATTAATTATGTACTTTGGGAATCATTTGGGCTTTGTTTATTTAGAAACAAAAAATTGATTGTCCCAAATTTATATTTACTGCTGTCAGATGTGTCTATGGGGCTAGGACTTGATTTTCTTGAGAATTCTTGATTGAATGTAAAGTTTCACTTTGATCTCAATACTGTCACTCAATGGCACTCATAAAAGTTCTCTTATGTTTTCAGGCTTTTAACACCTCCAGGCACTCCTCTTTTTCCTTCACTAGAGATCGAATCGCAGAAAACTGTTAGGAACCAGCTGGAAACTCCGAAAGTTCGGCCTGCAGCGCTGAAATCTAGAGTAAGCTAAAGATAATAGTGTTCTGTTAAATTATCGGTTAGAATGCAAAATTAGTTGTTCTTCATGTTTCTATAGGACAGGAGTTCGGTCATTCCTTATTTAAAAGGGACACCAACACCTCCTAAAATTCAAGGGCTGTGTCCTGAAAGTTCTTAGCTTAAAGTGCATAGTTACTGATATATTTTTTAATGAAGTGTAAAGCAAATATGTAGTGTGAATAGACAAAGATCATGTGGCCAACATGTTTTATATTATTTGATACGCTATCTGGAAGAAGCAAGCAGATTTTAGGAAATCGGCTTATAAAAAGGCCAAGGGAATAAATATTCTTATATTACATTTATTTATTTCTAATTTCATTATAATCAGCTGCATAATTATAGTCTATTATCCTCTCCAGGATTAATAGTGCAGTGAGTGATAAATTCACCTCTACTTGCACTAGGAGCAAACCCATTAGCAGCCCTTGGGAGTCTATTCTAATTTAGCATATTTGTTTTAGGGTGTATGGAGAAATATCTGCAAAAATTATGAAATAATTTTGTTCTTCATCTTGTTTCTATGGTTGAAGCTAGCAAACTCCCAGCCTGAGCAGGCTAGTAGAAGCAATTTATTATCTAGACAGCCAACTTCATCTCTTGGATTAAATACTTCAACTGGAGGACTCCGCAGGCCCTCTTCATCTGGGGGTCCTGGATCAAGACCTGCAACACCAACTGGGCGTCCGACTCTGAGCTCAACATCTAGATCCACTTCGACTTCAGCATCTGATAAACCTACATTGTCCACTTCTTCTAAATTAACCTCTGCCACGTCATCTAAAGCAATATCGACCACATCATCAAAACCTTCAAGATCTGCAACACCTACTTCCCGTGCCACCTTGCCTTCAACTAAGCCCATAGTCCCGCCTAGATCTTCTACACCTACCTTGAGGTCTACAATAAGATCCTCAACACCTACAACCAGACAATCTTTGCCTGCACCAAAGTCCACGTCAAGGGCAGCAACCCCGACTCGTAGGACATCAGTGTCAAGTGCCCCAGTTAAGTCCCCAACCTCTTCTTCAGTTATAAAGCCTGCTACCTCTACAGCAAAAAATCCTGTGCCGGCAGGGTCTCATTCTCCAACTATGAGGCCCAAACCATGGAAACCCTCGGACATGCCTGGATTCTCCCTTGAAGCTCCACCAAATCTGCGGACATCTGTGTCTGATAGGCCACCTTCTGTCACAAGGGGTAGACCTGGAGGACCGAGTTCTCGATCTTCATCTGTCGAACCTGTTTCAAATGGAAGGGTTAGACGACAGTCATGTTCTCCAGCAAGAGGACGACCTCCCAATGGCATTACTCGTAGCAGTGGAAGCTCTGTTCCCGTGCCTGCTGTAAATCGATTGCATGCCAAGGCTAATGACAATGTGAGCCCTGTTCTATATGGAACTAAAATGGTTGAGAGGGTAGTAAATATGCGGAAACTGGCTCCACCCAAGAAAGATGACAAACATTCACCAATTAGCAACTTATCTGGAAAGTCCTCATCACCCGACAGTTCAGGCTTTGGGAGAACGCTTTCAAAGAAATCGTTAGACATGGCAATAAGGCATATGGTATGTACACTAATCTCATCTTTTGATATTCTAGTGATGCTAAAATTACTTGTAATTTTGTTGAAGTTGATGGATTATCATTTAGAGAAATCGTGCGACTAAATCAATAAGTGGTGCTTAATATAAATTTATGCAAGGTCCCCTTTTTTGGAGAATTAATTTTCAATTTTTTCTGGTGCAGGGCATAAGGCGAACAGTTCCAGGCAATTTACGCCCACTAATGACTAATATCCCAGCATCGTCTGTTTATAGTGTGAGATCAGGGCATACCAAAAGCAGGACAGTTAGTATGTCTGATTCTGCCCTTGCTACAAGCAGTGCTAGTTCTGAAGTGAGCGTCAATAACAATGCCATTTGCGTTGATGGAAGTGAAGGGGATGACGATGTTAGCAGTGATAAGCGTCCCCGATCTTCTGCCAGCATACGTAGCAGGAGATGATTGTTGACTCTACCATAATATACATGTATTAACCATTGACTTCTACTCTGAACTTCTGGTTTGAAGAAAATTCAGACAATTGAAAGATGATCAGTCTCCACTAAAGAAGGTTAGTGTATATTTTGATTGACGAGTTAGATGTATAATTTGAAATCTTTGTCATTATTAGAAACTTCGTTCATGTGCTAAACCTTCTTCCAGTTTGTTGTTTGTTTTTTGAACATGTAAACCCTTTTCTTGGGACATTTAAAATCAATGCTCACTTCATTTTTTTTTTTGTCAGTACATACTAATATTATGGCATATTTTGCAAATGCTCAAACCTTGTCAAGTGGGACACAATTTCTTAGGGTGGAAATGCAAAAGAATTTGCAAAATAGTTGCTTGCTCTTCTGATAACGGGTCAGATTATGGGATCAAGTTGTCCAGTTGGTTTTGTTAAGATTGTGTTAGGAACTTCATCTAAAATTATAAACTACAAGTATGAGCAGCTTCAAGAGACTATTTTTAAAGAGCATATTTTGCAATTTTGCGAGCATCTATAAATTTAGAGTAAAAATTTTTAGATACTCAAATAATTTCTTTATCTTTAACCAATAATTATACTACTCTCAATATATATTTATTATTTTTTCTATATTTTATTTTCACTAGTTTCCTTCCAAATTATTATGTCATTGTTTGGTTCCCTTTAATTTATTTCTCACACTCATTTTCATCTACGCATTCACGCAATAAAATATCTACACGTAAACTAAAAAAAAAAATTCTTACTTTTTAACAATGCATTCTCCAAAAAAATAAATACTATTCAAAACTATGTTTTGTAAATTTAAAGGCCACCAAACAGGGGTTATATTATTTCTCTTCATTTTCTTTGTATTTACTATTTAAATTGGTCGAACATTGATAATTGGAATATTTTAAATATATTTAATTATAGAGTGGATAATTTGACTTACTCTCTATTTTAAAATATTAACTAAATGAATCTCTTAGAATATAATTTTAAGGGTTAACTTTTTAAAATAGATAGTATTTTATTGTACTACATATTTATTGTCTAATGGAATTGTGAAGCATTTAATGCATTGGATAATAATTTAGAAGGTCGGCTGTTACTTCGATGATCTAGATTAATAATGAACAACATTATTCTTGTTTATATGCATGGGCATGGATCAAAAATTGTAGGTACAAGTATTCGATAATTTGACAACATCCGAGGATGTCAAAGAAATGGATGTTGATTGTTGGGAGAAGATGAGATATTATCAATATTATAATTACCACGTTAAGGTGGAATCGTAAATGAACGTTGATAATTAGAAGTGGGAAAAAAATTGAATAGTTTTAGACAAACGGACTGTCTCGTTCGAACAGTCATCAACACAAAAGAACAAATCAAACAACAGAAATTAGTTGATGCTTAGCTTTCATTTTTCAATATTCATTTTATTTTTAAATTTATTTCAATCATACATTGTCCCAGTAAAATAATCTTGTATGTAAATTTATAATTTTTCCTTATTATTTAACTGTACGTTCTCGTAAAAAGTCATTTTTTCCTAAATATATTCTCTAAAAATTTATAGTCAACGAAGAATTAATTAGCCCAAGCCCTCGTTTGGTTTTAGATAAAAATAATATTTTTATTAGATTCTAATAAAAGTTGATTGAATGTATGATTAAAAAATTTTTGATTCATGTGTTGTTAAAATTAATTATTAGTTTTAACTTAAATTTTAATTCTCATTTGTAGCTAAACCAAACAACTTTTACTTATAAGTAAATTTTATATTGTTATACAAAAGTTTTTTTGCTTGTAAGTAACTATTTATATTTAAGAAGTGGCCTTGTCTTACTAGTATTTTTACCTTGTAAGAATTTTTTTTACACAAGTTTATTTTTATCTTACAAGTAATTTTTTTATTTATGAATAATAATTTTTTTCTTATAAATAAATTTTTTTAGTAATGTGTTTATAAATACAAGTTAGTCTTGAACAATATATGTGGATTGAGAATAATTATTCTATAGGGTATAAAATTGGAAGAAAATTTAAGAAATGACCAAAAACCCACAGATGTGATAGGTTGAGAAAGACAAGCTATACTTTTTGGATGATTTTTAAGCCACTCAAAACTAGTGCCCAAGAACATTAACAAACACCGATTTTCCTACCCTCTCCTATATAGTGCCACTCAAAAAGGGTCAAAATCATTAGTAGAAAAATTCCCAAGCAAGCACTAAACCCACATAGAGACGCGAGGGTGTACAGTTTACACCGTCTTACAATCAAAATGACTGCAAATATACAAATAGCGGCAAAGGGATAGGTTAGGGACCAATTGGGCAATTATGCCTAATTTGTTGACCTAACCAGTAAAACCCAACAATTTGATCAGATGTGTACAGAAATACTACATTCTAATATACATCACTATCTTCCAAGTGACATAACTAAGAATTTGTTCAACTGCAAATAATTTATTGGCATTTGACTGTATACAACACTTGGAAACTACAAAGAATTCAATCCTATGAACAATGTTACACAAGAATCTTACTTTTCACAATCGTGTGCAAATGTCTGATAGTGCAATAGAGAAACTATCTGGCAAGAATTTAAACATTTCTGAGTTTCAGTAGAGGCTGCTCCTGAGAACATAACGATTCTATACAAAAATTTGGGGTTCTGGCTAAGACACACTGCCTTGTGAAAAGAATAATATCCTACACACCTTCGATTTTAACTATGTTTGTCTTTTCTGAAGCAGGGATGCCGTGCTTTTGAAACCATTCGGGCATATGGAATCTATCGTACAGAACTGGCCTTACGTCTTTCTGCAGAGAGAGGTGCTTGAGAAGAGGAAGAATAACTTCTAAAAGCTGTTCAGCACGTAATGATAAAAGTTTAGTCGTAAAGGTAGTCAGGATAATTGTGAGCAACAACAATCATTTCGGTTGAGTAAAACGAAAGTACCTGTTCATCATGTGGTTGTCCAGCAGAAAATGGAACACAAGGAATTCCATTCAAAGGTTGCAACAAGAAACTGAAAGGGTTGTTATCAACAATGACAGTTCGGCATAAATCCTTTGATAAGCACGATAGATCCTTCACATGTTCACGATATTCTCTGTTATGTATGCAAACATGAGAGGTTATCACCTAAAAACATATTATAGTTACATGTCTAATGCTCGTGTATGATGAATGTATAGCACGTTTAAAGAAAAAGATAATTCAGTAACGAAAAACATTTGATGCCAATATGTTAAGCATCACACAAGGACGACTTAGGCGGTAGAGACGTGTTTTTTACCTACAACAAAAAGGTTCCCGTTCATCAGCGTGAAACAATCTCGGTAGAAGATAACAGAAGGGGAGGGTAGACGCAAAGGATCTCCTTGCTTTAAAATGTTCTATAGTAAATCTAGCAGTGCACCAAATGGAAGGCAAAAAAAAAAAAATGTGACCAACCCCAAATTTATTGGGACTTTGGGAGCAAGGCTTTGTTGTTGTTCTGGTGCTTTGCTGTTCTTGATTATGGGGGCGTTGGCAGTAAGGTACAACAGTAACCAATTCCTATACTCCAAAAAAAAAAAAAAAATGTTACAGTTTTCGAGAGGCCTTGAAATCTTTATTTTTATTTTAATCCCAAAAGATCCATGGCTATGAGCGGAGGCCTTGAAATCTTGTTTAGTCTACTTTTTTATGTCTGATAATCATCTATGCTGGTAAAATTAATTATAAATGCATAACTGAATACATAAATTTCATGCGTTCATATATACTTAATCGTGACAACAAATATTTCACATAAGAAGGGTTCAGAGAGGCATAAGTTCGAAATGAGACTTTCTTGAATCTTGTAGAATTTAACTATCATATTCAGAAATCCTGAAGCTCCTTGTCCTCAATGCTCGACTGGAAGTCATGAAATAAATAACATTACATTATTAAATTATGTTTTCTTCAAGATTAAGAAATCACACATCTCAAAAATGGCACTGTTCTGGATAACGAATAGCCAAATAGGATTTGCCCATATATCACTCATTCAGTGTTTTCCAGAATGTTCGGTGCATTAAAAAACGTTTCAGATGAGCTACTTTTTTGAGCCAAATCATGTATCACCTCATCATCTTCTTATCATCACCTTTTTATGGAAGATGAAGGTAAAGGTTCCTCTTTAGGAAGTCATAAACTATACCGACAAGAATTAGAGAAGTTGAGGAGGTCCAATAGATTCTGCTAAATTGAGCATTCTTCATAATAGTTGAGGTTGATAGATTATGCTGCATAGACATAATTGAGAGACATAACATGGATCAAATGAGGTGGCAAAAACAGATTCAAAGAGCCAATGCTAAATTTCATGGGAACACGACTTAGTTTGATTTATTAAAGGCCTATTTGGCAAGGCTTTTGAAAAACTCAAAGTTGCTTCTGAGAGTAAGAAGCTGCTTTTAAGCATGTTTTAATAATTTTCTAAAAGTACTTTATCTTGTCACAAGAGCTTTTAGAGGAAGCTGACCTACAATGACTTCCTGAAGAAGCCATTCTAGGAAAAGCAGAAGCATAGACTATCCCAGTAGGCCTCAAATTGTCTCAAAGAACAATCCCAAATTCCGGTGTTAAAAACTATATAGACAAGCTATTTCATATAACTTCTCATGCCTGCATGAAGAAAGCATTTTCATCTCATAAAGCCCTTCATTATTATGCTCAAAATATTATTCCTTCACTTCCAAATTGAACGACTAGGTTTTACTTAGACCGGCTTTTCAAGTGAAGCTTTGACTCTAGTTGTTCAATTTTACTATTTCCAAGAGTCATGCGATTCAGGTTTAATAGGTGAAAAGAGCAACTCATATACCACAACTAACATGGATGCGGTTACATTGAATTGCAGAAAGGCCCTTGATATTTTGCCTCCTGTCATTTTTCAAAGAGAATCGAAGGCCCAGCTATTGCAGCCTGGCCCAGCCCAGATTCACAACCCTCTTCCCACCCCAGAAAAATAAATAAATAAATAAATAACTCTAAAAGTGGGATTTGAAATTTCAAGTCGTGTGGAAGACAATACACTTTTGGAAGTTCCATTAGCTATGGTGGTTTAGCTAGTCAACTACTATGCTGATGGAGTTGGTTGTTGAAGCATAAAAAAAGCTTTCTTTATGCTGCCTGGTGGCATGGGGTGTGCAAATGATCAGCATTCAGCAGCGGTATTTCTACTTTGCATTTGGATGCAGGGTGAGAGTTATAGGAGACATTTTTTTCAGGAAAAGATGCGAGGAACATAATGCTTGTGCACTGCAAAATTCCATTAAGATTTATTAGGTTTAGAGATTTCGACTCGGGGAAAATGTGAAAAGAAGATGAGGAAGAAACTTATTTTCATGGAATCATTCCTAGAATTCATAGGCATGTTGAACACTGCCAAAATGCATCATGCAATGCAAGAGGAAAGAAATAACAAATTTTAGTTGATTGTGAATAAAAATGGAAGTCATATTTCAACTTAGACTTGTCCTATTCTATTAACAATCCAACTTCCACTTTGGAAATTGAAAATAATTGCTAGCAAACTGAATCTAGACAGTCCTGAAGAAAACAAAATTGAAACTCTATCCAAATTAAGACATTTTGTACTATCCAATTACAGAAAGTAAGAAAACAAAGAATTCATTGTTTTTCCAACATGCCCTTGAATACTATATGACTAAACAAGAAAATAATTCTTAGAACACTGCACCAGACTCGGAAATTCACATCAGATCTTGAAAGGCCACATGCAATGATTGACATAATTTATGAACACTGTAATTTTAGTCAAGCTTCCCCCTTCTTGAACTCAAATGGACTGCCTATTTATGTGAAACCATTTTGAGGGGAAGAAAGGGGAGTTGAAAACTTCTACCAAGAGTCAATCATGACAACATAATATTATCCAACATATAAACATAGTATGGTGTGACTTAATGCATGGAATCTAACTTCCAAGATTCAACAGAGAGAGGGGGGGGGGGGGGGGGGAAAGGAAGGATGAGTCAATCTTATGTTTATTTGAATTTTATTGCTAGTGATCCAAACCTAATGCCAACCATTGAAAACTCAAATAAAATTAAATTATCTAATTGTGAAATAAACAGAGTACAAAAAGAATAGAAACTAGTTCAAAAATCTATTATTACAAAAGAAGATACAAAATTAACAAAAGCTTTCAATAAAATAATATATATATGTTTAGTTCTCCCAACTGCCTTTTGGCACTGGAAGAAACTATCAAATAAAATATCCAAAAATATTTTTGTGAGGCAAGACTAATTTGTCAAAAAGAATTTCCTATTAATATAAGCATTTTAGTGGCAATATTAAACATTTTCTGCTTATATGCATTGTAATTAAACACTTAAAATGCTTATAAGCAATCCCATTTACTTTAATATTTGTTTCAACAAATATGACTAATGAGAGGGTTATAAACGCTAAAGTTAACATGCCGTTCATGTCTTTGATGTTATTATAACACCGCAAGACATATACACCAATGTAGCTAATAGACGACACTTCAGTGCATCTCATGACTATTGTACTTATATATATATATATATATATATATCTCTTCTCTTTCACTTTAGTCTAATATAAATACATCTTAGAAATATATAAAGATATCTTGTTAATGATTAATGAGTCTCGTATAAAGCAAAGAATATAGGACTAGCTTTGCCATTGAATACATCAAAGACATTAAGCAGGAAGGAACATGCAAAAATGGCATGAAACCGTATACAAATTGACCACAGTATATAAGCTTCTACACTTACGTGCTAATTGTTGAAGGCCGATACAGCCTACGACTGAATCTATTTTCAGCGTCTATTCGGTCAACAAGTGGTCTAGCATAGCCTGCAAGAATAAAATAAATAAAATATGTAAAGAACATGTATAATGATAGGAGTAAAGAATTCTGATGTTGTGGAAAATCGAAAAACCTTCAAGTCCAGCAGTAAATAATACAAGATCTGCAAATTCACTTAGTTGTTTTAGAAAGTCGTTCAATCCAGGACGTTCAAACACTGTCACATAGTTGATCTTAGGTTTGCCTTCAAATTCCTAGAAGCCCCATGGAAAAAAGGAGAAAAAGGGATATGAAATGTTAAGATTAACTGTAGACATTTCTACTTTATGATTAATGTCTAACAGATATGTAACAAACCTTATCAGACGAGATGCATTCTAGTTCAAACCATTTCAAACCAGCTTCAGTGGCCTGAGCACGTATCATAGCAGGCAAACTTGACGTCTCATATGCACAGACCAGAGTTTCGTCCAAGTCAAGAACCACCTGCTCACAGTAAATGGGTGAGAATGGATAAGCAATTTTATGTCGCAATTAAGCATCTTCAGACAGAAAAAAACTGTCAGCTTAATAATGATTTAAGATGAACAATTTCTTCTGATGTGCTGCGGAATTTATTTAGATGTTTATCTTGTATCAGGAGAAAAGTTTACAAAGTCTTCATTATGACTCACTCTAGATTTAGCAATCCATCATCTGATCTACCTTTCCCTATTTTATTTGACAGAACTCTTATCCTTGATCAAATCCACCAACCCCAAACCCCCGTGCACGGGAGAAAGAAGACGGTATTCTTGCAATTCATTGATTTCATAAGGCCTATCCCCAATATGTGTGACTAATTATATAAAAATGTTTCTTTACGTTTCCATTTATTCTGGTCTCCAGCCACCTCAGTACATCACATTTTTTTCTTGGAGTCACTGGTCAACTAAAAGAGAATCTAAATTCAATGGAGCAGTCGCAAAGAAATGGCATGTAAAATTCCCGAAAACACGCCTTGTTACTTTCGTATCGTAGAAATAACATTCTATGTCATTAGTTAAATAAATTGAATCAAAAGGCGAAAAATCAACTCAAGCACTTCGTAAAGTCAATCATGCACTTAATATTTCCATCATCAGACGTAGGTGTTTAATGTCCATTTGATTGTAGCAATTTTACACAATACGATAAAATAAGGGATCTCCGAAACATAATCCCATGAAATATCAATTGAATTTTTTATATAGCTTTCTTGCTTAAGTATAAATATTGGTCATTATGGTATAGAAAATTATAATAAAATAATATAAGTTTCCTATCTTTCTTCATCTAATATGGTGACAGAGCAGCTTTAAATCACATTGAATTAAGCTTGCCATCACTTCTACTCACTGGCAAGCCGCCTAGTGCCATACGTCCAGCTGAATTTTTTAAATCTTTGGTTCCTTAAGACATTTCAATATTAAATAAATGAATATTATGCTTTATATTTGCTTTCCTGTCAGTCAGCGGAAGGTATTCCCCTCTCTCTATGCATTGACCACTGGACCACCATCACCACTATAAATCTTGTTGCTCGACCAAGTGGTCTGCATTTAGTCTCTTCTCGGTGTGATTTGGCACCTTCACTTGGTGCCAGTTTTGGTCCTTTTTACTCTGGGCTTTGAATGCACTATGCTCATTCTCCAGCCTTCTGGGAATGCTAAGTTTAGTGATTTCAGAATCCCTTGATTATAGTAATATATCACAATCCATTAAATATGAGATTCATTATCTCTTAGTCACAATTATCATTATGAACTTTAATCAAATCCATACCAATTTAAATTCAAAACTCAAACTAAAAGAAAATACCGTTAGCTTCTCCAAAGACGAAGCATCTAGCACCCTCCTTCCACCGGCGATTGGAACGGAGGAGGCCAGGGGTGGATGTGAAGGCGGCGAAGGTTGGTCTTCTCCAAACTCCGACAGCTCAACTACCGGCAAAGGCTTAAAATGCGGTGGAGCGTGAGGAGAAGAAAGGAAGGAGCCGTGATGCAGGCCGACATACGAGAGGACCTGAGTGAACGAAGGAGTTCCCCGGAGGATCTGAGCGAAGACCTGGAAGAAAAAGGCCAACCAGTTCAAGAGTGTCCTCCAAAGCTGTATTGTCCGTGGCTCGTAAACTTCAGGCGCCGCCAGCTCCGCCATCATAAATATAGTTATTTTTGGAATTTGTATCTCTATCTCGGCCAGGAAATTATGGTGTACGATTCAATACAATACTGTATTTTTTTTTTTTTTTTTTTTTTGTATTTTTGCTGTGTTTGTGAGATAGATAGATAGATAGATAGAGACAAATAGACGAATGGTCTGGAGGCTGGCTGCATCGGTGATGTCTAGTGAGAGGAAACGAGAATGAATGGGAGAGAGAGTGTGTAGGCGCGTGTAAAGAGTGAAAGTGGGAGAGAGAATAGGCAGACAGTGTACTTTATTATATTTTTCCTTTTTTTTTTTAGTTTTTTTTTTTTCTTTCTCATTATCAAATAAACATGAAAAGTGCAAAAATTATGATTTATAAGCAGTGTTTTAGAAAGCAGCCTAGGTGTCGTTTAAGCACGAAGCGTGATTAAGGAACTTTGTCTTGAGTCTAAATGAGAATTAAGCGATCAACGAGAATATTGACCTCTTTATGCGTGTCTATTAAAAACTTTTCATATTCATTAAATGTACACTTTTTTTTTTTTTTAGATGAAAAAGAAGATATTGAATGGGAGTCCGATTAAGAATTAGATAAAATTTAAGTTACAAGCTATCTATGTTATGTAATTATGATTTTTAAATTTATCTTTTTTTGTAGGAATTATTAAGTACATACAATATTTTATAATTTTAAATGTTTAGTATATATTATATGAATTATTGAATATTTTTTACAATGATTAAAAATTAAAAATCAAAAAATGCCTACATTTCACCCAAGCTCGTAAAGCTTGAAATTTGACCTCCACGTGTGATCATGTTTTACGCTTTTCAGAACACTGTTTATAAGCTCTTATTTGGGCTCCATTTAAAAAAAAAAAATGCATTTTTCTTTTTATTTTTAGTCACACATTCTCTAATAAAATAATATTATATGTAAATTTAATTTTTTTTCTTATTTTTAATCACATCATCTTTAAAAAATTACTATATTAAAATATATTTTTAATGGACCCTAAACACAGATTAAATATGTTGACGTGCTTTTTGATTAACATATTTAAATAATATAAGTGTACAAAATTTTTACAGATAGTCACCACATATGAGTATTTATTGTCCAAAATAAATACTCATTATGTAGTCATACTTTACGTTTTTCAGAACACTGTTTATAAGCTCTCATTATGTCTTATTGTATAAGTTTTGTAAAATAATTTTTTTGTACATCAAATGTGTTTCATAATATAATAATTATTGTGAATGGTGAATCATTATATGATTTCCTTAAAAGAAGACATCATAATTAATTATAGGCTATAAATAGTTAAATACACTCACTGAGACAGCAAATTATTCCTATAATTACAGTAAAATTTCTATTATAATGATAGTGTTTTGGGTTTACAAAAATTAAAATTATATTTTTAGTAAATTTTGATAAAAAAATAATTAAATGTAAAGTTGAAAAGTTGTGGAACTCATAAAATATATTGTTAAAATTAATTGTTGACTTTAATTTAGATTAAAAATAAAAATTTAATCTGTACCAAACAAGGGTTAAATAATATGTAGTTAAAAAGATGAGAAAAAAAAATATTAAAATTATAATGGAAACCAAATTGGGCTAAAAAAATTTGTTCGTAAACTTTTTTTTTTTTTTTTTTTTACTTTTTTCACTTTCAAACCTCACATTCTCCAAAAAAAAAAAAAATCATTATTTGACCTAATTATCTTAGTGCAATTAGAATAGAGGTAAAGTATAAAGTATATTATTTACTTGGAGTATTTTCAAGAGACTCTTTATTTTTAAAAAGCATTTATAAATTTAGAAAGTTAAAATTTTAAAGCACTCTAACAAGCTTTTTATATTTAACACTTAGTTTTACTATTTCGAAAAAAAATTTATTATTTTTTTCTATATTTTATATTAACCAGTTTTTCTCTAAATTATTTTATTATTTTCTTACCTTAAAAATTAAAACACTTTGATTACATATAATTATGTGGAAATTACACAAAACCCTAGTTTAAAAATTGATCATTCTAAAATAAGATGAAAGGTTTAACTATACAAAAATCAGATTTTTTTTTCCTAATTAATATATTTTAAAATTAATTAATTTATCTTCCACAAATCAAACCCTAAATTATATCTCCCTCACACCCCCTGCCCTCCCCGCACTCCCTTCTTCGATATATGAAAAGCTCGCCTCTCTCTCTTTCCCTCTCGTTGCCCTCCTCTCTCGCGTCGCCGGCAGGATGCATCTGATTTATTGGTGGCTGGCGGTGGCGAATCTGGCGGTTGTGGTGATGGTAGTGGATACTGCGGTGAGGTGTTGTGGTGGGTTATGGTGTTGTTGATGGCGGGGCGGTGTGGTTCAGTGGCGGGGCGGTGCGGTGCTGTTGATGGTGGTGGATCTGGTGGGGCGGTGCGGTGCTATTGATGGCGGTGGATCTGGCGGGGCGGTGTGGTGCTGTTGATGGCTGTGGATCTGGCGGTGCGGTGCGGTGGTTGGTTGCGGTGCTGTTGATGGCGGTGGATCTGGAAGTGCGGTGCATTGCGGTGAGGGTTGGGTGTGGTGGTTTCCGATCTGGAGGGTTTTTCTGGTTGCCGTGGTGGTGGTTCTGTGTGTTGTAATGGTGGTTGGGCGGTGGTTTTGATGCGGCGGTCTGGTGAGTTAGTGGTGGTCTTGGAGCGGCATCCAGGTTGCTGTGAAGTCCGGCCTGGTTGTGGCGTAGTAATGGTGTTGGTGGTTCAGTGGTGGTGGCGTGACGAGTGGAGGTGGGGTGCAGCTGCGTTGGTTGGTGGACAGTGGTGGTGATGTGTGTTGTAATGTTGTTGGTGGACAGTGGTGGTGATGTGTGGCGGTTCTGTGTGTTGGCGGTGATGTGTGGCGGTTCTGTGTGTTGGTGGTGATGTGTGGCGGTGATGTGTGGCGGTTCTGTGTTGTAATGGTGTTGGCGGTGATGTGTGGCGGTGATGTGTTGTAATGGTGTTGGTGGACAGTGGTGGTGATGTGTGGCGGCAACGGTGGCGTGATGATTGTGGGTGGTTGATGTGACCAGATTTTTGCTAGATCTGGTGGCGGAGTGGGTTTTGGTGGTTGCGGTGGTGGTGCTAACTGCTATGACGTTAGCTGTGAGAAAAAGTGTGACTGTGACTTCCACTTGTGACTCGAAATTGGATATGTGACCTGAATATTGTGACCGTGACTTTCAATTGTGACCAATAATTTGATAAGTTGTGACTAAAAATTAATCCGTGATTTCTTGTGATCTATAAATAAATTGTGACGAGTAAATTTTTGATATGTGATCAATGAAACAAATTGTGACCAGTAAAATTATGAATTGTGACCTCAGAAATGATTTGTGACCTATTGAAAGTTTGATCCGTGACTTCGAAAATGATTTATGACCTATAAATTTTTCACATGTGACCAAGGAAAAAATTGTGACTTTTAAAATTTTTGAATTGTGATCGTAAAAAAATTTGTGACATTTAAAATTTTTGATTTGTGATCGAAAAGTTATATGTGACTAATTAAATTGTGAATCTGTGACCGATGAACAAATTGTGACCTATAAATTTTTTGAATTGTGACGTAAAATAATTTTTGACATTTAAAATTTCTAATTTGTGATCGAAAATAATATGTGACTAACTAAATTGTGAATCTGTGACCAAATTATATAGATCTGTGACCTTAATATATTTAATTAATTAAATATATATTTAATTACTTAAATTATAAATAAAAATTAACAAAAATCTTATTTTTGAAAGTTGAAACTTATTTTCTTATTATTGAATTGGACCAAAGTTATACTCTTACTTATGAAAATTTCCCTATAATTATTGAGAGTAAATTTGGAGAGTCAACCCACTTTTTAAATTAAAATGTTAATTTAAAGAGTATATTGGAACACGATTTTAAGTCATTTTAAACATTTAATGTAACATAGCATATATTTTTAATTCAAACAAATTTAAATAAATATTTTATTGCATCTTAAACTTTTATTATAATACATTGTATATACTTTTTTTGCAATTTACATATAATAATTATTATTATTACGTAGAAGCAAGTTCCTTGAGACAATTTCTATCAAAATTATTAGTTATTATAATATGACGTCTATTCTTATTTATAATCGAACCAAGTTGGAAACAAAAATTTTATGACAACATGAAACCTATTCATTTATAAAAATATCATAACAGAGATTTTAATTTCTTTCTTTCCTCCATAAAATTGTTAGATCGTATGCAATTGACAAAGAAGATAAAAATCAAAATTGAAAAATAGAGGAATTAACATTGAAAAACTTCAAAAATTTCTCTTAAAATAGGGGGTATATATATATATATATATATATATATATATATATATATATTGTCATGATTGAACGAGATTTAATTACTTGTTTGATCAATCCATTCGACACATGGCCATTTCATGTGGTCGATTCATCTGTAACATTCTTAATCAAGCAGATGCTCATAAAGTAGAATACCTCATCAGTCAAATTCACCATCGTTGCATGCCTCGAGTATATGCTCTTTTTACCATTGTCCAGTCAATCCATTTTATAATATTTGCGTCGATCACATTATGCCCTTGTTTGATTTTCTTTATTTTTAAAATACATTTTTCTTCCTTTTCTTTTTAATTATTTATTTTTCAATAAAATAATATTACACGCATAACCAAAATTATTTCTAATTTTTTAATCATACATTCTTCATCAATCCACTATTCCAAAATGCATTCCTAACAAAAAAAAATTAGGCTTAACACAGTCGCTATGTCTATATAACTTCATCTAAAAGCTTCAATTTTTAAATAAGGTGATTTCACACGATATTATAGTGCACAAATGTTATAAAATCAAATCTCGTCAACATATTTATAAAACGAAAAATAAGTGTATCGAAGAAGTGATTTTCAAATAATCAGGATAAAATTTTAAATGAAGAAACATGAGGGCTATGTATAAAATGCAATCCATGAAATTATTTTAGCTCGAGTTTACCCATATCAAACACCAACAAACTATTGTCTATTGTACGAGGAGTACAAGACATATACATTCACTCACCTCAAGAAAATAACAAAGAAAACATAACTACATATCCACACCCAAATATTAGACAAGCTCCAATTACTAGTTTCTGCTACTCAACAGATCCCTCCGCACACCTACGGACATACCTCCTCCCAACGTATGAACAACACGAAAAGACCCGACAGGTTGGTCGGTCGGTCGGTCGATGACATTTCATTATACTGAGGAAAGTAGGGAGACTCTAGACTGGTGCTCTTTCTCCCAGAATGGATGGTCCTCTTCTACCACATAATCAAGAACTGAATTTGAACTTTTAGCAGCCTTTTCCGTGGCTAATAAATTTGTGAGTTCATTTGATGCCAATTCTTCTGCATAATGGCCATTGAAGAGAGATTTTGATCTCAAATAATTTTCAAAAGTGGCTTCTTTTAGACCCCCTTCTGCAGGCCACCTGCTAAAACTTCCAAAACCTTTGATTCCAAATGTTACTTTTCTTGCTTTTGCTCTCTCTTCTTTGAGATAGGCCCTATCTTCAAGAAGGTTCAGAATTCTTTCAGATTTCTTCTGTACACTCAATCCCCAGTTGAACCTGCATATTCACGAAGCAAAACGTTTTGAAAATACGAATACAAATAAATTCATCTCTTCTTTAAAGCATAATTCTTTAGACAAAAAAATTAGTATGGGATGATACATGAGTTGTGTCAAAGTTATAATATATACAAACAAATTTCATCCTCTTTTCAAAAGCTTAAGAATTTGGATGGGGTGTTTCCATGTAATTAGAGGATACAAAAATATTGTGTCATTCATGGATATTTCCCCAGAGAGCAAATAGTCCTTTGGTTTTCGCGGGTATCTCCACTTGTTAGCAATAGCATGTAAGCCTCCCCCAAGTGTCAAAGTTTTTGATGGAAAAATGAATTCAATATGCACGTGAAGAAACGTGTTCAAGATATAAATAAATAAATTTTCATCCGATCTTTAGCCGTTCAAGTTTTTGATGAGGTAATTTAACAAAAGGTTATTTGAATTCATCTCTCTTCTAAAAATTTAAGTTTTTACATAAGGTGATTCTCTATCATGAATTAAGACCTTGTCTGTTAGAGATTTCTAGCAAAAATGCAACCGTTTGCTAGCTAAAATTGGACCGTTGCCGTCTGACATTGTTGACCTTCTGTGTCTTGGTTGGGTCCCACTAGGAAAATAAACGGTCAAAAAATCTCTACAAATCTGGCCAAAAATCTCTAACAAACAGGGTCTAAATTTCTTTCGTTTAACACTTGTGTAACACTCAAAAAAAGAAGAAGGCAAATAACAAGGACTAACCCTTTCTCGTCGATATATCGAAAATTTGCCATCTCTCTAATAATATCTTCATCACTTTCAAACTCATCTGCCACCCTTTGTGGTCCATGGGTAAGAAGGTGTTCCAACAAAATCAAAGCCTTATAAGAGGCTCGCCAATTCCATGTATCAAATTTGGACAACCTTGACCAAAACAAATTAACGAATTAATTCTTCGTTCCTTCAAATGAAGACACAAAATTACTGAATTTAATTGTGGACAAGAATAGAACCTTTCATGCAGAATATGCACAATTCTCTCGTAATCATCAACTTCGAAGGCTGCATGTGATATTAATCTCATGCCATTTGTGTTTGCAGCCATTGAATCTCCATTTGTTATTTCCTCTGTCAATCTTCATGCCCAATCCAAAATCACAAGATTTCAAATTTATATTCCACGGATTCTCGTAAAAATAAATAATATAACAACAACAACAACAATAACAAACTAAGCACACAATTCGTGTATGACTTTGCCCATATTTCTTCTTAGGCCGTTCTAAACCCGGATAAAGAAAGGCAGACCAACCCAAAAATAAAAATAAAAACATATTGAGGAAGGATCCACTATTGTGTCTGGGTAGTAGTTTACTTTTGTTGTCTCGTCGAGATCTGATTTATTGAATTCACATCTTATAACACAAATCTTTATATAACGAATAAAATTTTTAAGTGATGGATTGGAGTGAGGACTCACAGCTGCACGGGAGTAACATCTGTGAGAACCAATCTTGCAGTCTTGATTTTCTCTTTCAAGAAGAATGAAGCTTGCTTCTTGAATTCATGCATGAGAGATCCCATTTTTTTGTTGAAACAATGAAATGTACTTCCAAAGAAGGTTTTTAATTTATATATGTAAATTCGAGTGTATATAGGAGGAAATAGTCCACATGACGTTGGAACTATAACTACTCCATTAGCATAACAAATATCTATCTAACTACTCTTTTTCAAATCTAATTGTAAGATAATATGATGAGTTTGAGAATATTTGGACTAAATAATATTCAAGATTTGACCAGAGTTCTAACAGAAGCATCGAGAATAGAGTTTCAATTTATTTATTTTTTTAATTTGGCTTAGGATTTCTATCCTTTTCATTTTTAGTTAGACTATTATGACTCGTTTGGAGTTGTTAAACACCTTTATTTCTCCATAGTTCATATTAAGTCCCTGTTTGTTTTCAATTGTGAGAAGAAAAGAATGCATTTTTTTTACCGTTTGTTGTCGGTATGTGGGGCCCAGTGTGAGAGAAATCAATCATCAATCACGGCTCTATCCCTCCAAACGGTCAAAAAATACATTTTGATGGGTGGTAAAATGAGAAACAAACAGGACCTAAATTCAATATATCAAACACGGCATTCACTTCTAGATTTGATTATGATAACTACATATTGTAGTAGGTATAGGATTAATAAAATTTAATTCCTTTATCCAAACTTGATCAACACCAGATTTTAAAACTCGTTTATTATCTGAAGTCAAGTTTAACCAACCTAAAACTCATATGAAATGGCTCATTTACCCTCCCCCTAACAAATTTATTCACTGTAATTGCTTGAACCCATTGTTCAAATTGCAATCAAATAGCATTGATAATTTTGTCTATGTGCCTATTTACCAACTTTACCAGCCCATTCCACCAATAGGATATGAAATTACATACATGTTAGGCAGCAGAACAAATTCAGGTTTGAATCCAAACAACTAATTACACTGATAGTTTTGATACCATTCAAAATATATTTCTACTTAAAGTAAATAATAAAAGACGATTTATATAAAAATGGAAGAAGATACTCAAATGATAAGAGATACAAGACTTCGTAATTCTTCAATCTCAATATAAACAAACCTATTTCTGGATTCAATACAAGTTCAAAGAGGGGAATAGAGTCTAAGATAACAAAGAAAATTATGCTATGATCAACCAAAGCTCATGGTTTATCTAAAAACATGAAAAATAACTATCCCAAAAGTAAAGGATTTTCATATATAGTGAAGTCCGAACCACGAGCATGTCTCTCTGTTACAAAGAAGATCCATTCAGCGTTCATCGTTGAAATGTGTTGTACGTAGAAAGTTCTATATCAGCCTACTTCGAACGTTAATCACTGTCTTTTTCAGTTCTCACCAAAAATAATAAGTTCAGGCAAAAATTTTCCATATACCACTTCTATAACCGAATGACATGAGAGCCATCTCCCACAACATATTGGGAATGCTTAATAAATTAACCTTTGATCCGGGAATTTCTGTCCAATTCACAGAAATCTCGATTATAGGTATGCGGAACCATTTGCACAAGTATACCACCTCAACATCAAAACACCACCTGCAAAATTACAAGCTTAGTAAGTAATAAAAGATAAACCAGATTATTTCCCTAATCCCAATCTACAAAGAAAAAGGAGAATCTAGGAAAGTGGAAAACAAAAGGAAAGAAGCAGACAATGGAACAACAATGCCCAAATGGAGAAGGGACCATATTGAACTAAACTAAAGGTGTTTAAATTGTGTGCTCAAAGTACTTAAAGGAATAATTTGGTCTCCTCATTTAGATGTCTTGATCATATTTGTCACCAGTCTCGTGATAATTATGATATCTTCTTATTCATGAAGCTAGTCATTTCACTATTCATGAAAGCTGTCAATATATTTATCATACTCTTAACATATGTATCATATCTTTGACGCAGCAGGACAATATGCAACAATGAAGTCTCCCTATTCATATTTTATTCCAATCCTACTCTTACATATATCAAGTTGACATTTGTTATTACTCTTGGTTTTTAAAATTATTATATGTATATCTTACAACAGATTCTTGGCTAAAAGGAAAAAAGCATGACTTAACTAGTACTTCAACGAGAGTATTGAGAATAAATCTCATGTTTTCTTATTTTTGGAAAATTAAAAGAGAGGGGGGGGGGGGGGAAGGGGAATCAAAAAAGAAAAAGAAAAAAGACCAAAGGAAATAAAAATAGAACTGATAATACAGTAATAAAGTACTGCCGCCCAATTCTCTCTCCCATTCTCATTCTTAACACGTGCCATTCTCTCTATCTAGATATCATCAGCCACAGCCTCCATTATGGCCACCCCACTCTTCTGTTCTCTCTCTCTCTCTCAATTAAAACAACCCTGTATTGTGTTTTGCACGTTAATTCCTGGGAGAAGCAGAGAGAGATTACAAAAATTACTAGGATTATCATAATAATACTATACTAGTACTAACATGATACAATATGTTCAGGATGGCAGCGGCTGAAATTTACGCGCCATGGATAATAGAGATTCGGAGAACACTGTTGAACTTGTTGGCCTTCTTCAGATCTTTATCAGATCCTCTGAGCATGCCTTCATTCACTAAGGTTTTCTTGTATGTCAGCCTATATCGCGACTCCCTCCTGCTGCTCCGCACGAGAAGCAGCATTTTAAGCCTTTGCAAGTACTTGAGCAGCAGGAGTTCAAAGAACAGCCGGAAGAGGCCCTGCTGCTGCCTCTTTGTCCCACCCCTGGCCGCTATCCTAATCGCCAAAGGAGGGAGACTGGTAAATGCTTTGTCTTTGGAGAAGCTAAAGGTAATTTGTTATTTCCGCTCGGCCCAAACCACGAAGACAAACGAAAAATCAAGGGAGAAACAGAGTGATGCTGAGAATAGAATAACAAGGGTGTAATTGAAGAAAATGAAGGGGCCATAGTGAACTAAACTGATTTTGTTTGACTGGTGTATGATAAATCGAACTTTTGGCTAGTTGGTAGTTGGTTAATTTGCTCTAGAATGTTAACTGCAACTAACTGAGCCTCAATCAACTCAACTTCATTTAACTCCTATTAAAAATCATAACTTTTCATGGTAAGATGAAAACGGTAATGATACAAAGAAAATTGCTAAGTCACTATCCTTATAGGATCAACTATAATCATTAAAACAAAACGTAGTCAGATATTTTCTATTAGCAAATGAGATTGTAGGTTCTGAGGTTATGTGCGATCATGAGATGGTTGGTTTAAGCGTGAGAAGAGATAATTCATAATACTAATACAATTTCTTAGGAAGATGCTCTTGCTTTACATTTTCACAGCTGTATGGGAGACGTGGCAGTCTGTATGTTAGAGGTGGAAGATCAGAAAATTTTAAGAGGAAATATAGAAGAGGGAGAAAGAGGCACAGTGGAGGTTTGACTGGGACAAGTTTTGGCACTCATTTTCCAATGATGTTTGGGCCACCAGTGGATATTTGCTCAAATTTGAGTCTGGTTTTTCACAGGAGGATCGTCTTAACAATAATTTGCCAATATTTGAATTGCAAATAGATTTAGTATTAAAGCAAAGCCAAGGAAAAAGCTTATCTCAAAATGGTACATTAAGATACTGTTACTATTTTGAGAAACAGCAAACAAATTCTCAACATAATGCTATTCTGGAACTCCTATTAACTCTTAGGGTCCATTTGATACACACATATTTTCCTAGGAAATTGGAAAGTAAATTCCATCTTTCACTTTTGGCTTATTTGATAGCCATTTTTTTCTAGGGAATTCGTTTTCCATCTTTGACCATTTTCTTGTTTTTCCTTGAATTTCAATTCCCACCGCTTTGGTGGGAAAAACAATTCCAGTTTTTTTTTTTTTTTTTTTTTAACAAATTCTAATCCCAATTGTAAAAAAATTTATCCTTTTAATTGTCAATTTTCATGAAAAACAAAGTCAAATAAATTGTATTCGGTTTTCCTTTTTTTTTTTTTTTTTTTTTTGGCAATTAGAACAAATTCTATCCCCAATTGTAACAAATTTTATCCCTTTAATGGACAATTTCCATGAAAATCAAAGTCAAACGAATACCAAAAGATTTAAAATTTCATAATATTTCCAGGTGGAAAATTATACCAATCAAACATAATTAATCGACAATTCCCGGTAAAACAAGTTCTAGGCAATTTAATTCCCTATAATTCGTTTTCTTTTCACCCAAATTTCATCTTGCAATCAAATAGACCCTTAGTTAACAATTTTGTGATTGCTAAAAGAAGAATGTACCATTTCAAGTGGATGTTCGTGAAAAGCTTCCTGGCAGCAGCTCTAGTGAACATCTTAAAACCACACTGTAAAATATAGAGAAAATTGAGTTAAAATGAAATAAATTTGTTGTTTCATATTTCATTAATATATCAAAATTTAAAAGGATAACATATAACTTGTCTGGCATGTCTAAAACAAACCCCGCTCCCTAAAAGAAACGTCTGCAACAAAAAAGGTCAATGTGTGACTACCTGTGTGTCATGAATTCCGGAATTAGTAGCCAAGAGTACTACCACATGGAAACCCTTCATCAAAAAATTCCGGTACCACTTTCTCTGAAACACAATATGAACTTTTGAGCAGATACGAAACTAAGTATAAAGGAATCAAATTGTAATGTCTGCACAAGGTAATATGAAACATCAACACTCAACTGTTGCCAGAGCCTTCTCCTCAAGATGAGCACGAGAACCGAAAGCAGCAATTGGGACATCTGAAATTCTTAAAGTCGAATCACTGGCAGTAGAGTCTCCAAACTTGCGTTCCTTCTTAGCAACTGCATGAATCTGACAGGCAAATCATTAGATAATTCACAAAAACTGGCTCTCAGTTTCCTAATTCTAAAATTTGATATCTTAAAACTAAAGATGCTACAACAGAAATAAGATTTTTATGATAACCTTCCATAATCAAAGTGGGTACTAACCTGAGTTTCAAGTTTTTCAAGATCAGTCACTTTGGTTGCCCCATCAGCATCAAGCATTAAAAGTAGTTCACCACGTGAGTGAAGCATTCCCTGTTTTACAATGCTTCGGCAGAAGCAAAAAGCTTCAATCAATTGTAATGAATTTGGAGATTTGGAACTAAACATCAGAAGATTCTAACTGAATGAACTAATTGTTCAGATTAGACTCACTTTTCTTATTGCTTCTCCCTTGCCATGGTTTCTTCCAAGAAGGATAACTCTCACTTTTTCAACAGTGTATCTGTTCACAAAATCAAATGCTATTCGTTTTGTACCATCAACACTTCCATCATCGACAATCACCACCTAATCCAGTATTTATCCATTAAGAATATAGATGAACCAGAAAACTGTTTGTCCCTTTAATCAGTTAACTTACAACAATATGAAGCACTTCTCTCGTTGAAGCTCCAATGTGATGAAACATTTATAGTGATGAAAATCTTGACAATGGAAACTTGACTCTCTCTCTCTCTCTCTCTCTCTCACACACACACACACACACACACGGGGTGTCAAGGTTTAGCCCCTGTTTGGTAGCTATTTTCCCAAAATGCATTTTTCTCTCTCTTCTTTTCAACCACACATTCTTCAATAAAATAATATTACACGCAAACCCAAAAAAATTTCTTAATTTTTAACCACACATTCTCCATCAATCAATTATTCAAAAATGTATTTTCTCCCCAAAAATGGCTATCAAACAGGGGCTTAATTGGTTAAAGTGCTGCAACTATTTGATAATAAGCAAAAACAAAGTTGTAATGAAGGCATTCTCAATCACAGGCATGGATATCAGAAAAAATACGGCATAGCAGACAAGCATAGGGCAACATCATGAAGAAGGAGAAAAAGTCAACATACATGCCACACTTGTAAATTGATTTAGTCAACTCGATGAACTCATGATGCTTGGAACCAAATTGTAGGTTCAATTCTAGCTTCAGAAAAATCTCGTACTAAATTTAACTTGCAACTTATTAAATTTATTTGTAAATTCAGAATCAATTCTCAATTTTTTCTCTCAAGAGCTCTTCACGCAAATCACGCAGAGAACTAAGCCAAGATAATTAGAAACCAGTTTGAATCAGTATTAGGTAGCATAAGACATTAGATGTGTAATCCACAACAAATTTACTATGAATACAACATAGAAAATTCTGCACAAATTTACATGGATAAAAAGAATTCAATATTAGAAATATACACCTATCTGCTAAAATAAGGTTTCCTTATTAATCTGTCATATGACTCATATAGCTAAACCCAACCACCCTTTACTCTTACCAGCAACATTAGCCGATGTATTTTCGTAGCAAAACATTAAAACATCCATGCAATTGTGCTAAATTTTCAAACATCCAATTCCATATTTCTCTTTGTTGGCATCATCAACTTTTAATTCAAAACAGTTCTCTAGCAGTGCATCAGTTACTCAACACTTGACTGCTTAGAGATAATAAAAAGTTTCAAGCTAGCTCTAATTCTATCTTTATATAATTTACATGTTCATTCATCATGATACAATTAAACCCCAAATATATTGAGATTTCTTAGTGATAAAACATCCTATACTAATTTAGCAGCTTCGTCAAACATTCACATCAAAAGAATAGAAATACTCTTGATCCACAAGGATCAAGAAAGCCATATATGGACTAAAATTACTATTCTGGACAGCACTTGAAGCTACAAGCAACTCGTTATAAAATTGCTAGAACCAATCCATATGATGGAACAAGTATCGAAATTATTACATGACGTACCTCATACGAAAATGACTTGTCCTTTGCTGCACGTTGTTGAAGATAACTACATTTACCAAAACATAACAATATGATTATCAGATATAGTCATCTATATTAATCAACATAAGCAAAATATATTTTTAAAGAAGCATGATAAATAACTATACTGTATTTCTATTTGTAAATTCATTTTCACATATATTATTGCTCTCTATCTGTGCCAAGAACCATTTTAAGACGCCCAGGATTCCTTTCTCCCAATTGCTCACACATAAATCCGGTATAATTTAAAGGTTCTAGTCAAATTTGTATAGAATCAGCTCGAACACAATTACAAGGGGTGTACAACAAACAAAGGGAAGATGTTAAAATTTAGATTATGTACTAGAAGATCCATGTATGATATACAACTTTAGCTAAGGATATGTTCAAGGACTGATCACGATATAATGATGTACACAGTGACTAATCAGAGAGCAGTGAATCGGGCACTTTTAATTACTGAATCTATAAATATTTAAGTACAGATAGTTCATGTCCTGAATTTTCTTGTTTGGGAACTCAGGTTGCAACAGAGTACAACCTCAAAGGCTAAAGAATTTTCAAATTCTAAAATAAGGTAACACGTGCATTTCTTCCCTATGCGAGTCTACACATAGTTGCTGCCTTAAATACTAAAACTTTCATCCTCTCATGTATAGGAAGCCTTCATATTTTAAATTCAAACTAATTCATTAGGTGCAGATGATGATGTCAGGTATTGCAGGTAACCATAGAACATAGAAAGTAAACACAGTAACAGAAAATCTTTTAACTTACTTCAGGGTTTCATCAAGCGCTCCTGGAAGCCTAAGTTCTTCATTGTACGCTGGTACGATCAATGATATGTACTTTTCAGCAGGATCAAGTATATGAGGACAAGGGACCTGAAATATAGACATTCAGCACGGTAATTTACCAAATCAACATAGATGTCTGTCGATTAGGTATCCAAATAATAGCCAGTAATATGGACGTCAGAACTCAAATTACATATAAAGCAGAGTAAGCCAACTATATTCTCTTCTACCCGCAAAATTCCCGTTTACATATCAACAATAAGCCCAGAACTCGAAATATTTGTATGAATACCATGACTTGAGTTTATATTTATTCTTCAATTTCTAACCAGAACCCAAATCAAGGTAAGAAAATGATCATTAATGCTGAAATTCCACAAAATACAAATAATGCAAACCGGTTTCAATGAATTAGGATCCTCGAAAACTGAAGGGGCTTCAACGTGACTGCAAACATAAAATTCGAAACATCCAGATTCAAAATCAAGAAGAGTATAGAGTGGTTTTGAGGATAAATCAGGATTGTTTCCAATATTTATTAATTTTTTATTTTTTTACATGGGTGGCCGGAGGGGGGGGGGGGGCGGCGGCGTGGGGGGTTCGTTTGGAGTGGTAAGGAGCGTACGTGTAATTATATTTTCTTCGGATTGTTTCGAAAACAATAGCTACCGCTAATCCAAATGCGAAAATCGAAACAAAAATCAATAGCGACTGAAACACCATCCTCACGAATCCCATTTTCAGATTTGGAATTCAAAGTCTAGGCTCAATGGGATTAGATCGATGAATTGAATAAACTGAAACTTCAATGTTGTAGGGATAGCATTTCCGGATCAAATTGTGAAATTTTGATTTGCTTTCTAGGCTACAAGCCTACAAGGTAACGTGCAGGGATTATAGTGTAGGGAAATGCTACTTGTACATACAGCCCCCACTGTTCGTCTATGGTTGCAACGACTAGGTCTTCCCTCCCTTTTCTTAAAATTTCTTTGTTCTACGAATTCATTTCCAAACAATAAAAAAAAAGACACAAATTTATCAACTTTTCAATCATACATTTTATTAAATTTTATCAAAATCTACTAAAATTTAATTTTTATCAAAATCAAACAAGAGCTAAATGATAGTATTCAATTTTTTCTTTATTATATTTCTTTAACCATTTCAAAGTATTGTTTTCCGACGAGAACACATGACACTAGTATGAAGAGAGTTATGATCGATTCAATATATTTTTGTTGACCTTTGAATCTAATAGGGACTCAATGTGTCAATAAATTACATCTTCACTCTCCTCTTCATATAAGTTACATGTGAATTTGAAAGGTACACTTCAAAGTGCAAGACACAGCTAAATGGCCATGGCATATATGTTGTGGCATCGATTCAATCTAGGTGAGATGATGCCCTTCCATGTTTTCTAACCTCGGAGGTTGCCAAAAAGGCGAAGGATAAGGGCGCAAAAAGGGTAGGTGGTTTTTTACTCCTTAGATCATTTTCAAGATACTCTTTATTTATAAAGAATATCTTATGCATTACAGAGAGTATATACGAATTTAGAGAGTAAAAAAATTTATGCACTTCAATAATATCTTTATTTTGACTCTTCATTTTTGCTTTTCTCAAGAAATATTTATTGATTTCTTCTTGTATTTTATTTAACATAATTTTTTATATGTCAATAATCAATCAATTTAAATGTGTTTCGAATAGTTTAAGAAGTATAGTATTGAAAGTTGTAACTTATTAAATGTAATCATTGTTTTATTAAGAATAGAAAGTGAGTTCGGCTCTCTAAATTTGAGTCTCTAAAGTTAAAATAGAGAGTCTCTTGAAACTTGCTTTTAATAATTAACTCTTTAAAATAAAGAGCATTTTGTATTTTTATTTTAAAGAGTTTCTTGGAGATTCTCATGGGGCCCAATCTCCTTAGTGCCGAATTGTCCCCAGCTCAATTAAGGACTAGAATATCTGGTTTTGGGTGAAAGAAAATTAGCAGCAAGTCCCCAGAGACAACGACGTTGGCCTAACTCTGTCGAGGCTATACTATGCTCAAAGTAAGTTTCAATTTCAATGTGGTTTGAGGGGTTTCCTTTATTTTATTTTTGGTGGTTGATGCACTAATTCCATTTTGTAGATCTATTAAACAAATGTGAGCTTAGTGATTGAGATTTCGAAACGATCAGCTCCATTTCTAGGTATCCCATCTTGTGGAGGTGTTACAAGGAACTCATCAACAAGAATTGCATCTTCGTAAATATTAGTATTGTAGCAAGCTAAGGTAAGTCAATCACCTCGTATTTTACTTTGAGACCCTTATTGTCGAGGTTTCTAAACATTGCTCTATTGTAGAGGACTTCTAGAAAAGGAAGAACCAGAGGCTTAGGAGGCCTCGGATGTCACCAATGCCTTGACCTGGACGACCTAGGAGTACGACAAGGTCAAGGAATAGTTGAAGTTTTCATAGGCCAATGTCCTCGTCTTGACACAGAAGATCAATGACTCGAACAATGTCCTTTTCAAAAACCTCGAGCGTAAACTACGCTTGGAAGCGTTAGGTGAAAGAGTGGAGCCTCTCGAAATAAGGACTAGGAAGGTCATTACTCTTTGTGCTTCGACACTCAAGTCAGTAAAAGAACAGAAGAAAATATTAAGAAAAGTAGGAGTTTGAGTTTATAATTGTAAAGTGAGAATACCAGTCGTTTATTACCTTTATAGTGTCACAAAGTGTGAGTATTTCTAGGTAAAGATTCTGAACTAAGGATCTTTGAATGTTTGACATGTGGCATCTTTCAACGGCTTACTTGTCATTCTAAATGATGTCGTAGAGTTGCATCCTAGACATCATAGGTCTGTGTGCCCAATACACTATCCTAGACTGGAAAGAGGGGATTTAACTCTCAGTTATCATTATAGAAAATGTCACATCAATGACTTCTCATGTGACTCTATGTTTTCAAATGGAATTTGTATGAGGCGTCCCAGAAGCGACCCACTGCCTTGGACAGTTGAACCTCATTTGGTATGGCTAAGGGTTGGCTCTCTTCTCATAGCCTCAATGCCAAAAGATGATGTGTCTACAATGAGTTATATCATCTCAAAGTGTCGACAATGCATTGATCAATGTTCTCAATGTCCCAGAAAACGATGGTCAAGAGGCAATAAAATGTGTCAGCATCATTAGAACATGGCAGTTGACAAGACGATGAAATATGACCTTATCGCCTTGGAGTAAGGTGGTGCCTACGGGTATCAGAATTGAGAACAGACGAGTTCAGTTCGATTTTTTGTTCTAGATCAAAAACTGAAAAATCAAATAAGAACAGAATCTCCATAATTTTTTAAATTTATTTATTTTAAATAAATCAAGTTATTTTATTATTTTCTAAATAAATTTATTAACCCAAAAATATGATTATTCTGCTTCTAATTTTCAATTCAAATCTTACTTAATTTTGACCTAAGTTTTATTCAAATATGTTATTTTACAATAGTGCCATTTCTTCTGAAAAAATTGAATTGAAACTCAACAGCGCCTCTTTTAATTATTGTAAGTTTGCTATCGTCATCTTCCTGTAATTTTCACAATCAAATCTATGAAGAACTCAGTAAAGAGAGACGTAAAAGACACATAATATTGAATTACGTTATTTTGTAAGAGTTAAGATTGTACATGTCACTAATTGAATTAATATAGTTTTGTAAATATTAAAAAAATTAATTATAGTATAGAACTTGAGAACTAAATGGAACCGAACCGAACCTGAACGATTGCATAATTAAATTTGGACCCGACAGTTTCACTTATTAAATACCTGAAAATTTCGGGATCCAATCGTGTCCAGCCCTATTTGTCACTTTCTAACTTTCTAAATGTTAAATCTCTCTCGATGATAAACTTGAACAAAAATTCAAAAACAAATGTCTTACATTGGTCTGTGGTTACCAAAAAAGGTATATTCTACGTTTGTTAGTGTCACGTAGAAAATAACTTACAATTGGAAGACACTACAGAATTTGGCAAGAGTTCTCCTTATCTCCACACTACAAAGTTATCGTGATTTAGCAATTTGTTCTTCCTTAGTACAATGTCATGGCATCGTCATTAACTGACATATGAAAATTCAGGTGAGAACAAAGATGAAGTTTTTTTAGTACAATTTTGACGTAATAGAAGATTACAAGAAAAAGCAAACCAAATAATTTGAAAGATCAAATTTCAAGAAAGATAGAATAATTTGAGAAAGGCTAATTGACACAAAACGTCCTTATTTTTGGAGTGAATTGTGGATACCGTCTATATGTTTTATTTCTTGACATTTATGTCCCTACCTTCAACATTTCGCGCGTCGAATGTCATTTTCACCTCTTTTTGACGATTTTACCCCTCATTCAAATAAAATAAAAAAAATTAAAGAATTAATTGCAACTATAACCCCAAATTTTAAAACCTATTTTTTAGTCACAGGATAATAATTGTTTGCTCCCAACCAGCTGTCAACTTTTGGAGCCATTTTCAGCCACATTTCAGCCACCAAAACCACCGGATATTGACATTAACGGAAAGCCCTTAACCTCCTCTACAATCACCACCTAAGAAATCAACTCTCAAATTTAGCCACTCGAAAATCTGAATATTTCGCACAATGCTCCAACTCACCCATAAATTCGTTGATTTCTGGATGAAATTGGGCTTGACCCATGGCTGTAAAAGATGGGTCAAGTGAAGATGAATCTAGCCCATGTGGTCCCCGATCTTGGGTCGACCGGACGGCGCCAAAATTTGCTATTTTCAGATGTTGTTTCGCGGACTTCGCAACTAGCTGAACTTCTGGGATTAATTCATCGAGTTCCAGGCAAAATTGGGTTTGACCCATGGTTGGGAAAGTTGCATCAGGTGGAGAGGAGTTAGACCATGTGTACAGAGATCATGGGTCGATCGGACAGTGCCGAAATTTGCAAAGTTCGGACCTGACTCCAAAGTTGGCGGCTGGTTGGGAGCAAAAAATTAGTATCTTGTGACTGAAAAGTAGGTTTTAAAAATTTGGAATTATAGTTGCAATTAATTCTTTAGTTTTTCTTTTCTTTTTATTTTATTTGAATGAGAGGTAAAATCGTCAAAAAGTTGTGAAAATTACCTTTGGCGAACGAAATGTTGAAAGTAAGGGCATAAATGTCAAGAAATAAAAGGTAGGGACAGTATCCACATTTCAATCCAAAGGTATGAACGTTTTGTGCCAATTAGCATTTGAAAAACTTCTCAAGACTATTTAATTCAAATTGAACTAATTTGAATAATTACTAAACTCTTAGATAACGATAAGAATTAAAGATGAAATCAAACTCTAAATAGAATTAAAATTAAGAAAATCATCTAGAACAACAAACAACAAGTTTTACTCGCGGGGACGTTTCCATTCAAAATAAATAAAAATATTTTCGAAGATGAACATTTGAAAATTTTATTTTTTCAACATTGATCTCACTTTTCCATGAACTCTTCTCCTTTTTTATTATATTAAGCCCATGTTTGGTACAAATTAAAATTTATATTTTAATATAAGTTAAAGTTAACAATCAATTTTAAACACATATTTTATGGATCTCACAACTTTTCAACCACGCATTTCATCAACTTCTATCAAAATCTACTAAAAAATTGATTTTAATCCTCATCAAATAGCCAACAAATGTCCTCTATTTTTCATTTGATCATGTCCTAAATCGAGACAAAGAAAGAAATGTTATTAGCTCATGGAAATTGACTGATTGAATCTGCAAATACAAGGATCGTAAGTAATAATACTGAATTTTGAGTTTAATTATCTTACTTGGACTAAGTATTTACTACTAATTTGATCCTCATGTGGCTTCAATCCACATTAAGGTGATAACCAATTTATAATTCAAGGGTTTATGTTTCTAATTACATTGTACTAAATTTATCGAAGTCTAATGAGTTTGTGGATGATTTTTGGGATTTAGTGGTCAGTAATTAATCTATTTCAACTTTTTCACTCCTTTCATATGTATTAATAATCGAATTAATCAATTTTAATTAATAAACTCTCGAGCAAAACTAACTCTATTTTCATGTCCAAATTTTTACTATATTTCAATATAAATTTATACACATGTAAAATCAATAAATTTTTATAATTCAGTTATGATTGGATAGGCTATAAAAGTATCTCTGGATTTCTTATCAACTTCCAAAATTGATATCTTGGTCCATGAATTCCAGATTTCATTCAACTTTAATCCTTTTCTATTACTTTTTGTTCCTTTTCATCATTTCACTGGATATTCTCCTAAAATTATCAATTAACAAGCATAATTAAGTACCAAAAACTCATCATAAACATTTCTAAGGTCACTTTTAAATGCCAAAATAAGTGTCATATTTACACTTATCAAAAACCCTCTTCGTTCTCGAATAAAGCAAAGTAGAAAAGAATTCCTTTGGTTGGTCTGTAGTGTATTGTACATTTAGTTTAGCTGTAATGTATTGTACCCTTAATTTGGCTATAATGTATTGTACTATTGTATAAATAATTATTTATATTTTATTACCCTTCAACTACGTATATTTAATAGGTGAATGGTTGAATTTTTTTTAATTATTAGAATTGATTAATATCATCAACGGATTTTTCGTAGGTAATATGAATTAATCTTCATCTATGAAATTTTCGTTGGTGAAGAGGCTGAAATTTTTATAAATTTTTTTTTAATTATCCTTCACCTATGGATATTCCGTAAGAGAAAGTTTGAATTTTTTAATTATTAAAATTGATTAATATTAGCAACAATAATTTCGTTGGTAATATGACCTACTCTTCACCCACTGAAAATCTATAGGTGAAAAATTGACACAATTTTTAGAAAAAAAAAAAAAAAAAAGGTTGAATTACATCACCTATGAAAATACTGTTGGTAAATGGTATGTGTACTAAACAACAATATTAGGCATGGAATATCCGTTGGTAAAGAGCTATCACTTTTATCAACAAAAATTTCGTTTGTGATTTTTGTACTTAAAAGATTAATACTTTTTACGAACGGATAATCCATTTCTGATTGTCAACGGATACAATCCGTAGGTGAAAAGCTGATTTTTAGAGTTCACACAATCTGTTTCAAAATTTCATCCTAGATAAGACACAATACTGTCATTGAATATGACTCACATTTTTTAAGTCAGGTTCATACCCAATCATGCAGAATAAAGCCGTAAAAAATTTTCTCATTGATAATTAAACCTAAATTAATCATACAATTCAATCATGCATATTAAATTATAAGAACACCTAGATTTTCAATTCTTAAACTTAATTCCAACGTTGGTTTCAATGTATCACTGTAAAGTCCAAAACATAGAAATTAAATGAGAGAAATTTTAGACCCATGGATAAATGTTGGATGATGGAACTGGTGTTGAATAAATCAAAAGGAATAATTAAAACACATCAGCTCTATATTACGTCTACTTTAATTCATGAAATAAGTTGTGATTGTGTGAATTTTAATATCTAACATGTGAATGAAGAAGAGAATTTTGAAATTTTGAAGTTAAAATTTAATAAAAAATTAAAATCACGAAATCAGGAAATTTTTTTTTTTTCTTGATGTATATATATATATTTTGTCAATTTTTTCTATTATAAAGTTTTTTTAGATTTTTTAAGAATTTTTTTACCCTTCAATGGTGGTAAAATAGGGTGTTTCATGTGATCGCGGGTTATCGTGATAGACCAAAGTCAACTTTGGATTTGTTTTTATTTTTTAAATATTTTTTGTAAAGCAAGAGAAAATTTTATAATTTCTAGCCTTTCATCCTATTTTTGTTCTCCAAAGTTTGAACATGTAGATCATCTTCATCAACACAATTACACTCCTCGATATCTGGTGGTTGTTTGGATGGGGCTCAACGTTTCTTCACGTCAATCAAGGTTTGAACGCTTACCAAGAAGGGTTGACCCATGATTATTCAAATATCCCGATCTCTTTTACATAAAAAACAATGAAGTTCATCGGGAATATCAATTTTCCAACTTTGATGAGTATATTTTCAATCTTCAATCTTACCTCTTCAATATTTTATGCTTCCTCGGCCAACTACAACAACACCATTGTTTCCTTAACTTTTCCTAGTCTCCATTTTCTATATACAGATAAGGAATTAAGTTAATACTAATACATGTATCACATAAAACATTAAAGATACAAGTCTCTCCAATTGAAATAGGTGAAGTAAAACTCCTTAGATATTTTAGTTTGAGAGGCAATTTGTTTTACCGTCTTGTACTGCTCTTCTAAGTGCCACATTTTTAAATTTCGAGAGCTTTCTCTTCTTTGATATCATGTCCTTCAAGAATTTTGCATAGCTTGAAATCGGCCTTATTGCATCAATGAACGAGAAATTGATATGGAGCGTGTAACACATCTGTTTCAGTTTCAACACTTCAACGGTTAATTGGTCCAACATTCATTAAGATATCAGTTTCAACATTAATAAGAGCATTTGAAAATATTGGTAATCTAAGCCATAACTTGATGGGAGTTTTGACTATAAATATAAATGAGTTTTGGTCCACAAGCTCACCACCCGAAAATACAGTATACACCATTAATTTAGGGTGTTGAGGGTTTGGAAGTGTCATTACCTGAAACAAAGGAAAGCTTGTGCAACAACATCAATAGCTAGATGTATGAATTCGGTCCATGAAATTTTTCGACTTTTCGATCCAATTTGTTTCCGCATAATTGTTTGGATCAATTTTTGTCTATCATTTGGTATCAGAGCACCATATTACCTCTGCCTTGATGTTTACTATCAATCTGCAAAACTCTGTCTTATCTAGGCGATTTTATTTTCTGAAAATAAGTGAAGATTTCTCCATAAAATCAATTTTCTAGCCTCTGTATGTTTTAAATCTTGAGTTTTGACATTGAAAAGGTTAATTTTGAAGCGGGTTAGAACCGGGTTGATTTCGACCCGCTAGAGGAAGAAGACGACTGGAATGGAAATTGGAAAGAGAGGACTTCGTTTGTTTTCTAATTGAATTATAGTAGTGAACACCACTTTAAATAGATAAGTGTTTATTGGACCAATATATATATATTAGGGAATAATTCATAACTAAGGTTTTTAGTATGGTCCACTTCAATAATAAGGTAATTGGTTTCAATTTTCAAAAATCAGATTTCTATTTAATTTTATTTATGATTTAATTAATTAAATATATAAAAAACACAAATTTGTACAATTTGGTCACAAATACATTTATTGATCACATATTATCAAATTAATTAATTAATTACAAATTATTACGAGGTCACAAATCTTAATAGGTCACAATTTATTTCCGATGTCACAAATCAAAATTTTAATAGGTCACAGATTAATTTCTTAGGTCACAATTAATTTCGGTCACAATTCACGAACATATAAGTCACACTATTATGACTGCCACCAAATTATAAGTGACCATCACTTCGCCCCTGTCTCCACCACCGTCGTCGCCCAATAACTTAACAGTAAGGTCACAATTCACTAACATATAAGTCATACTATTATGACCATCACCAAATCATATGTGACCACGACTTTGCCCCTGCCTCAACCAGCGGCATCACCACCGTCGCCGTCCAATAGCAACATCAACACCTCAAAAACTAACCCCACACCCTCCCAGCACCACCCCAAAACCACCACCGCCATACGCACCGACTGTAATTTAAATTCCTTCTAACCATAAAACACCCACAAACAGCCACCAAATCATTCTGTGACCAACTATTTGGTTTATGTGGTTTTAGGAAACCACCATCATCGCCCCACCACCGGGCGAAGACCTCCACCGTACCCACAAACCGCCTCATCGAAGAACCACAACACCACACACCCATTACTACGCCACCGCAAAATCACAACCCAAAAAGGCAGTTTGATGTTCGTTCTCTGCCGGGCGAAGAACTCCACCGCACACACCACCGCATCGAAGACCCACAGCACCTCCACCGCTTGTCAAAGCCACACAGCGTCGCAACGCTGCACACTCATAGCAGCGTCGCGCTGCTGGCGTTCAACAGTGAGCGACTCGTTCTCCACCATCAGCCGCCACCACCACCTAGCACCCCAATGCAGCCCACACCACCATCACATAGCCCTCCATCAAGCCTACAACCACCACTTGGCACCAGATCCAACCAAAACCGCACAAATCACCACGCGAAGAGATGCCGACGGGGTGGTGGCGGCGAGAAGGTGAGAACGAGCGAGAGACAGAGAGAGAGAGGGGAGGGGAAGTGAGATTTTAAATTAGGGTTTGTATATTTATATAATTGATTTGATTTTTTAATATTATTATATAATATTAAAATATTTTATAATATTATTATTAATACCTAATTTTTGTATCAATAAACCATCTATCCTATTTTTGAATTTGGATCTTTAAATACCTCCATAACTATAATTTCCTCTATATAATATCTTCATAAAGCCCATCTAATTGGGCCACTACCTACAATTGGAATTGGGCCAATTTTTCTGATTTAATTCTTTGGACCCTTATGAAATTTGTGAGTAATTAGGTGTTGGCCCATTTGAAGATTATAAGTAATTAATTATTGGGTTTCATTTGGGCATTTATTTATATTTTTGCTTAATTTTTGCATATGTTATTTATTTATGTTTGGAATAATATATGCAATTTTAGGATGTATAAAATTGTGAATTATGCTCATATTTAGTTTGCATATATTGATTATGTTTAATTTTTATGCAATTTAGGATGTTATGAGAATATTTGGTACATAATCATAACTTGTTGGTTTAAATTATGCTATTAGTATTATTCTCATATTGAGTTGGTGTTTATGCATAAATGGATAATGTCGGAGTGATATGTATAATTTTATTAATTTAAGGATTAGCCACAACATCCTTAATTAAATAATATTATATATTAAGATCGGGATCACATAAAAATTAACGACATTAGATTGTAATTAATTATACTTAATATAATTAATTTTATCCAACATGAACTTTTATTATATTTATATAATTAATTAGAATAAAATATCAAATTATTTCATAATATGCCCACATGAATTATGAATAAGTGCATAGTTTGATAGTTTTATTATAAAGTTGGTTTTAGGATAGAATATCAAATTATTTTCATAATGTACCTATAAGGATTAAGTTCATAATTTGATAATTCTATCATAAGGGATAATTGAATATACTTAAATTAAAAATTCAGCCCGTGGGCAATTTTTTGTCATTATATTCATTCTTAGCATGATTTACATTGGTAAATATGCAATCTACTCAATAAAGTCTCAATTTAACATTATACAGTTTCATTACCTGCTAATTTCTCTGTTATTCGTTGTGATATTCTCAAATTAAAGGGTGACAACTATAAAATATAGAAAGAGAGAATTCTTCTCCACTTAGGGTGGATGAATATTGATTATGCTATTAGGAAATATGAACCACCTGAAATCATCGATACCAACACTACGACAGACATTGCGCTTTATGAAAAAAGGGAGCGATCTAATCGCCTCAGCGTGATGTTCATAAAGACTAAAATTTATGCTGGTATATGTGGTTCTGTCGATCAGCATGACAAGATCCAGGACTTGATAAATGTCATTAATAATCAATTCATCACTTCAGATAAGGCACTAGCAAGCATCCTTATAATGAAATTCTCATACTTAAAGCTCACCAGTGTGAAAGGTGGGCGCGAGCACATCATGCAAATGACAGACATTACTGCTCAACTTAAGAAACTCGAGGTTGAGATGTCTAAATCCTTCATCGTGCACTACATCTTGAATAATCTCCCACAAGAGTACGAACTCTTCAAATTCTCGGACAACACACATAAAAGGATAAATGGACAATTAATGAGTTGATGACTATGCGTGTTCAAGAGGAAGGGAGACTAATAATGGAACGAGGTGAAAGTGTAATGCTTACTACAACCCATGGGAAGAAGAAGACTCAAGCCAATCAGAAGGGGAAAGGTAAAATATTACCCCAAGCTGATATCAAGAAGGAGATCAAGTGTTACTTCTGTAAAAAGAAGGGACACGCGAAGAAAGATTGCGCCAAATTCAAGAAATGACTTAAGAATAAAGGTAATCCAACCTCATTTGTTTGTTGTGAATCTAATATGGTTAATGTAAATATTAAGACCTGGTGGATTGACTCTGGATCTACAATCCATGTTGCAAACTCCTTGTAGGGTATGCAAAAATCTAAGGAAGCCAGTAGGAAGTGAGTAGAATATCTTATTTGGAAACAAGATAGGCTCACATGTGGAGGCTATAGGAACGTGCATTTAGTAGTGGCTTTGTTTTGAAATTAGATAGGACCTTATATGTTCCAAGTTTCTCACAAAACTTGATATCTGTTTCCAAACTTGTACCCTTGGGATATTCCTTTAATTTTTCAAACACATCATTCAGTTTATTATATAATTCAGATTATGTTGGGAATGGTCTTTATCATATTAATTTACAAAACAAGATCAATTATAGTTCAATGCATGTTCACACTGGTAATAAACGGTGTAATATTAATGAAGACTCCTCTATGTTGTGGCATCGGAGATTAGGACTGATTGGGCCGAATACAAATGCCGCAAGCGTACGGATCAAGTAGTATAAAGGAGCTTTTAAAGCCCAAGTCGATCCCACGAGAAGTGTTTTTCCAATTACAAGTTAAAGTGTTTCAAATTAACGATAGACACACACATTTAAAACTTGATTTTAAAAGCGAGAAAATAAAATAAAAGACTCGATTTAAATTTTAAAAAGACAAAGAAAATGACAAAAAGGGTTTTTGATTTGAAAAATGTTGAAATTTATGCTTTCACTTAACCGTAGTTTCATTAGTATTAAAATCGATAAAATAAAGATGCTAGGGTTACCAAAGTGTCAGATTAGACCCGATTCTCCAATTTTAGTTAACAACCTCTTCCGAGAGAAATTAACCCTAATTGATTAACCTATCCACTATATCTCTATGTGGATACAATTTAATCAATTGCATTAAATTGTTGTGAGAATACTCTAAGGGTCACCTAGGGTAGATGTATATCTCTATAACACCTAAACGAGTATAGTCAAAACTATACAAATCTAGGATTTTAATTATCTTGATCTAGCTAGTACAACAATTTCTCAATAATTGCACCAACCATTAAACCATATCATATATTGATCAAGTACATGATAGTCAATAAAACACAATAATTAAAACATCTAGAACTTGGTAACGCATGCATCTTACCATTCAAAACAACATACTAATGAAACTTTTGGTTAAGTTACTACATAAATTCTAACATAAAACTATTTAGCTCATAATAAAAGTAGTGTAACAAAGAGATTTTTGTTCCATTACAACACAAACAAGGAAACTAAAGGAAGAAATTCAAAAGGATAGATAAAACCCTTGTAGAACAATTTTGAAATCTTCCATTTCTTTTCCAAATTCTTCTTTGATAACTTCTCTTTGTTCACCACCTTCAACCCTTCAATTTAACCTACAAAACTTAACAAAAACAAGTTAAAACTAAACCTAAAGAAAGAAACCAGAGAGCTTCACGAGAGAGAAGAGAGGAAAGAGATGAAGACTAATCCCAAAAATGAATGAATTCTATTCTTATCTCCCCACCTCTTGCTTTCCCACTTAGTTTACTCCACTAATAGTTATTATAATAGTTTAATAATAGATATAATATATAATATTAGGTTTTAGATAAGTTTAGGCAATAAACAAATCAAAAAGAAATAAGAACTTTCGACCAAAACTCAAGAAAAATGCAAAATTCACCGCCTCTGAAAATTCCTTCTATGCGACCGCATAGGCTATTTCTATGCGGTCGCATAGAAGAACCTTAAAACGGTACTAAGTGTTCTGTGGCCACTTCACAGCCGCATAGGCAAAATGCATGCGGTTGTATAGTTCATCTATTTTTTGCTGCTCAAGTCCTTGAACATTCTGGCTGTCTTGCACTTTGATCCCTCATCTTTGAATTAGTCCATTTCAGTCCCCAGATTTTGAACTTCATATCATTTAGGCCCTTACTAAATTGCAGTCAAAGTCCTCCATCTTTTGGTCAAGTGCAATTCAGTCCTCAACTTCACAAAATTGTACAAATTAGTCCTTTTGCTCCTCTTTAGCTCGTTTCTTCATCTGGTCGGGGTTTTTGCCTATAAAATCAAATAATACACAATTATGCATAGAATATGCTCAATTTCATCAATAATTATAAGCCAAAAAGTGTCCAATAAGTGTGTAAACGCACACTTATCAAGGACATATCTTTATAGATAGAATTAAAAGATTAGTAAATGATGGGGGTACTTAGTACTCTAAATTTTACTGATTTTGACACGTGTAAATTGCATTAAGGGAAAGCAGACCAACAAGTCCAAGAAAGGTGCCAATCGGAGTTCAAACATATTAGAAATCATACATACTAATATATGTAGTTCAGACATGGACTCACAAGGTCAGGAATATTTCATCACTTTTATTGATAATTACTTACGATATATGTATCTCTACTTGATTCATAATAAGAGCAAAGCATTAGATACCTTTAAAACCTTTAAGGCTAAACACGTCCGTTTTAGTTTTCAGTTTCATCACTTCAACAGTCAATTGGTCCAACATTCATTAAGATATCAGTTTCAACATTAATAAGAGCATTTGAAGAGATTGGTAACCTAGGTCATAACTTGATGGGAGTTTTGGCTATAAACATAGATGGGTTTTGGTTCCCCAAGCTCACCACTCAAAAATACAGTATACACCATCAATTTAAAGTGTTGAGAGCTTGGAAGTGTCATTACCTAAAACAAATGAGAGCTTGTGCAACGATATTAATGGCTGGGGGTATGAATTCGGTCCGTGAAATTTTTTGACTTTTCGATCCAATTTGTTTCCACATAATTGTTTGGATCGATTTTTGTATATCAGAGAGTTTTTATTTGATCCAGAAACTTCTCAAACTATTGATCTAGCTTGTGTTTCTTCAATCTTTGAGGGAATGGAGAAATGGGAGACATATATTTATTGGCAAGAGTGACCACCTTAGCCTGTAGAATATCCAAATTTTCATTCACTTTATCATCTTTTACCTTTTCAGATCCTTCAACTTGCTCATTGCCAGTAGTTGACACTTTTGCAACCGATCTCTTGACTATGATTTTGGTAATTGTACCCCACTACATGTTGTATTTGCATTAATCCTTTGCTCCTCCGTTTACTTTCAAAGTCTTTGGGAAAAAAAATTGGAGGTATATATGCTTGTAACTTTGTAACTGCTTTTGGTTAAGGGGTGTTAATCTGCTCATCTTCAACAACTCTATTAGCTAGCACCTGTTCCTTCAGATTGGTCTTAGTGTTTCTCAGTAGACCTCCTTGATGTCTTTTAGAAATAGCTCAAGCTAGCTACCCTATTTGAGTTTCTAAACTCTTGATAGTTGTCGACTGATTTTGAATGGTTATTTCGATCTTTACCATGAGCTGCTTTGTTCATTATGTATACTGATCTATTTTGTTCACAAATTTACCTAACATCTCCTTAAATGAAAGTTTATTTTTTGTTGTTGAAACCCGAGGATGGAAACTAATTATTTTATTGATTATTGCCCCAAGAGAAATTAGGATGATTACGCCAACTCGGATTGTATGTATTTGTATACGTGTTATTCTACTGACGTCGAAAGTTCTGTGCGTAGTTCACTTCCATGTTGTATTTTGGCATACAGGGGCGGACCCAGGAAATTGTTTCAGTGCGGGCGATATCAGAAAAATGTACAAAAAAATAACAGCATTATAACATAATACACAAACATTATATTAAAAATGAAATACCTTACAACTGCTCTTTACGAGTTTTCATACTTTGATATCTTTGTAAAATCAATTCATTATCAATTTTTAAGAATATATATTTCTCCACATAAACAACGAGACTATCACTCATCCACTCATCTCCAATTTAATTGCGTAGTCTATCCTTCACAATGTTCATGGCAGAAAATACTCTCTCCAGTGTAGCCGTAGCAACCGGAAGAATTAATGTCAAAGTCAAAAGCTTGTAAACCAGTGGGTATGCTCTATTCTTATTTGTCAAAACTAATTTTTGTGCAAGAGCGCTGAGGTCATTCAATTCTTCAAACTCTTTGTTAGAGATAATATCAAAAAGGTAATTATTAAGTTGATCTTCCAGTGTAAAGAGATCTACTGTAGAAAAATCTTGTAGATAAAACTCGGCAAGTTGAATCAACTTTCTTCTGTCAAAAGCAAAGAATGAATTTTTTGGACACAAACAAGATACACAACAAAGCAACTCAGTATTTACCTCCAAGAAATGATCATTCAGCTCTTGAAGTTGCATATCGATAATAGCATAGAATACATCTACACGAAAGTGATACAAGTTGGTTATTTGTGGAGAATTACGATGAGGGCGACCACCATGTGCATATCGCATAAACATAGCATCCAAACTTGGAACATTAATATAATGATTCTCACAAAAAAAAACATGTTACAAGAAAGAATTCCATCCATCATCTCTCATAAGTTGGGAGTTTATTTTTGCAAACTTTCACCATGTCCATTGCATTGACAATGTCTTGATCTTTCCTTTGCAATGCCTATGACAAATCATTTGAAATTCCCAACACACCTCGCATTAAATGTAGATTAAATAAAAAATCAAACGATTGTATTGACTCCAATAAATTGAATGCATCACTTTTTTGATCACAAGTGCTAGATTCATCTTCAACAATTACTTCAAGTACATCAATAACAACCATAAACATTTTAAGCAAGCTGACCAAAGATTTATAATGGGATCCCCAATGCGTATCACATGTACGCTGAAGGGTGGTTTCTTGATTAAGGTCTCGTCCACTTAAAATATCACCATTATTCAATGCCTCAATAATGAAGTCTAATTGTTTCTCTCGAACAAGGTCACAACGTTTAGAAGATCATCCAACAACATTTACCACATTAGCAACTACACGAAATAAATTAGTAATCGGTCTATTCTTCTTTATCACACCTACAAGAGCTAGTTGCAATTGATGAGCAAAACAATGGACATAAAAGGCACAAGGGTTCTCATTTAAAATGAGTACTTTAAGACCATTAAACTGACCTCGCATATTGCTTGCCCCATCATAACCCTGTCCCCTCAAATTAGAAATGTTCAAGTTATATCTAGAAAATATCTTGTTAATAGCAGCTTTGAGTGAGGCGGCAGTGGTACTGGACACATGTTCAATACTTATGAAACGTCAATTTACAAGTCCATTTTTTGCATAACGTAACACAACTAACATTTGCTCCTTCGTTGACACGTCACGAGATTCATCAACTAAAATAGAAAATAATGAATCACCAATATCTTTTATAATCACATCTATTGTTTCAGCAGCACAAGCACTTGCTATATCCTTTTGTACCTTAGGGGATGTTAATTTGCAATTTTGAGGAGCATTTCCCAACGTCACAGCATTAATCTCATGATCATGAGAGGCCAGAAATTGTAATTGAACAAGGAAGTTACCTGGATTGACAGAATTCTTAGATTCATCATGACCTCGAAATGAACGCCCTTGCCGCAACAAAACTCGAACATAATCAATTGATGCAATAAGACGAACACGATATTCATGTCACATTTGTTCGGACTGCATGAAGAAAACCGATTGAATATGTTGATCTTGATTCATCAAGTCTTCACATTTAATGCGAGCTTGATTATGTGAACTATCGTGCTTTCCAACATGAATAGCAAGTCTCTTTTTATCTTTCCAATACATGAATCCTTCACCAACAAATGAGTTGCCTCTACCTTGATTTCCACTACTTGTTTTGAAAAGATAACAATACAAACAAAAAGTTGCCTCTTTTGCCACACTAGACTCCAACCAACTACCAAACTCATTAAACCGAGAAGGATTGAATCATCTAAAATCTTTTTCTCCAAATTTTCTTTACTTAAATTCATGGTTATGAAGCTGACAATGACCTTTTTGCATATATGCTCTTCGAACTCGATCTCGAATGTTAGCATTGTAATCCAAAATTGGAGTCCTCAATCCAGGATCTGTTGGAAGTTGTGCAACATCAAAATCATCTCTATTGGACATCTCATGATTCTCCTCATCAACATTTACTAGCTCCTCAACCACCTCAATCACATCCTCAAGAGATTTTCTTTCATAAAATCTTTTCATGATTATTTTCACAAGTCACCACAATCAGCCAAAAACCCAATTCTCTTACCCAATTTACGGCACAAACCCAAAATGACACAACACAGAACACACAAACCCAAAATGACACAACACGGAACACACCAACCTAAATACCCAAATCCAATTGACTGCACTTCTCCAAAGTCCACACCGTGGATGAAAAACAGTCGGGTAAATTTAGTTTAGTCCCCTAAAATCCAAATTCAAAATTTTCCAAGACATTATACACAAAATAAATGGGAGAAACTTAGAATTCAGAAACATAAACTAAAATTTTAAAATAACCAGGGTCTAAATCCTAATTCATAAACAGCAAACAAGCAGCCGCAAATTAAAAGCAAAAATGATGGCTATAAAATCAAGCGTAGATTGGTAGTTAAGTAGCGTACCGACTGAAGGAAGAGCCAGAGCTCAGCTACTGGAGCCGAACCTGAAGCAGCAGCATCGAAGGCCGAGTCGTCGAAGGAACTTCCTGCACCACTGTGGACTGACTGCGACAGTGCGACTCAACTGCGGCGCCGAGCGGTGTGAAAATAACAAGAAGTTCTTGTCAAGCTTAAACACCCATGCCATCTGCGGTCGTCGGTCGTCACTCTCACAGTGGCATACCTCGCTGTTATGAGCTCCCTACAAATTCCACAAACCAAGAATTTAGTTTGTACTGAATTTGCTAAATTTTGAATGGACAAATGATCTATTACCTTCTTTTCTAAATAAGATATTTGTTCCGATAGTTTGGAAATGACAATTATTTTATATATGCTCGATGGCTTTGTGTATGTAGCTTTTTCAGAATGCCACAAGGCGTTGTTGGCTGCCAATGGTCTCATATAATCCCTCAATTTCATTGGGGGATTTTAATGTAATAGACCTATTTGAACTGCATCCACTAATGTACATCATGATAGGTTCAATTTGGTGTAGAAGTATTAAATCGATATGCTGAATGTGGAAATCTCTTGACTTAATTTATTTACCTTCGACGATGGGAACTACTTTGTCAAAACCTCATGTATGAGATCGTACTAAGTAATAATACTTCCCCCGATAGGGAATTTGATCAAACGAAACCCGCAAGCATATAAAATCATTGACAATTAATAATTGTGATGAGTTAGAGTATAGTCCTATAAGGAATAAATTTCAATTTAAATATACTAGTTTTATATCGAATTCGAATTGTATAACACAAAAGAGGTGATTTTGTTATTTATTCTAAATTATTCTAAGAAATGTGTAAATTCATTTATTTGTATAGATGAATGGATGATTATATTGGATTTTGAAATCCACGTGTTGCTAGCTAATTCAAATTATTAATTATGTAATTTAATTTCGTTTGCGCATTCTTTGAAATCTACAATTTTTTTTGATGTAATTAGCCTTCATTTTTTTGCTAGGTTAAACTTATCTCCCAATAGATGTAAATTTTCATCTTATTCTTAATAAATTTGATAGTATAAATGTATATTAAAATGCTAGAGAGAGATGCCTTCAAAGGTTGCCCATGTTTTGCTTGCACGGGCATGCCTCCTTTTTCATCGCATGCATGCCATCCAATATAATTCCCCTCGAATTTGAAAAAATGTGGGCTGGTGTGTGCGTCATACAAATCAACGCGCTTTCATGCGATTTCATCTCTGAGTAGTTATCAGTATTTTTATCAGAATTTTCTCCCCCAATATTCAAATAAGGTGATTCAAAATACGCTCGGAGGCTAACATAAAGTTCTACAGTTCCTCTAGAGTTATCAAGTTTCCAATTTGAACGTTTACTATACAAGAAACGATTCCCAATATGAGACTGAAAATTCGAAGTATAACTTGTACGACGAAAAGTTGATTATGTTTCAATTTTTCACTCATTTGACTTCTAATTGCTTCCAATTGATCTTTAATCATTGTTTTGACTTTTGTGGTCCAAACCAACTATTGAATATTTGCACTTTGATTATCAAATTTTGGATTTCCTTCAATTTGTCCCTTTTTCGCTCATTTTGTTCAATTCCATCATATTGCATCGAGTTACACCAAACAAATAAAATATATACATAATTAAGTAATAATTTATCAAAATCTACAACAATTTATCCAATTTACTTGTCCAGATAAGTGTACAAAATACACTAATCAAAATCGAATCATTCTCCTATTCCATCACATAGTGCATGTGGGAAGGGTCTTGATTTAATTGATTCGTCGGATACATAATTTAAATTGTAATTTTGGTGGATGTTCAAAAAGTATGAGACGTGATTATGTGGATTCCCATGCGACTTCCCACAAAATGATAACACATTCTAAAATATGAGGATGGTATCTATCCATAGCTGAAAGTTTGGTTGCCCAAATGTTGGATATACAATACTTGGTTGACAAATTACCAAGGTAGCAACAAATTAACATGTGGTGCGACAAATTACCAAGGTGGCAAATCATCTTCATCAATTTCAGCCGAATGCTTAACAAGTGCCAGATGCACGGCTATTTCTTGTTCAGTTATTAGGTTCTCTTGTTGTTGCTTAGCCACTATCCGAAGGTTCATTCAATTTTTGGATCAACTGGTAAAAGATTACCATCTCTCGAATTTTGCATGTAATAAACCTAAAAAAGAAAACAACAAACAAGAATTTAAATCGAAACTAGAATTAATAACAAAAATTAAGATGGTGACCAATTTATAATTCAAGAATTTATGTTTCTAACTAAATTATGCTAAAATAATGTAAGTCTAACAAGTTTGTGGAGGATTTTTGGAATTTATTGGTTAGAAATTTCGATTTCACTTTAACTATTTAACATTCATTCGTTCATATCCTTTTCACATGTATAAATAATTGAATTAATAAATTTTAGCTAATAAATTCTGTTGAGCAAAATTAACTTTATTTACAAGTCCAAATGTTTATTATATTTATATGTAAATGTATCTATTTTTATAATTCAATTATGATTGCATAAGCTATAAAACTATCTCACAATCTCTTATCAAAACTTATATTATTTGTTGCACGAACTAGATAAATATATCTCCTCTTCGTCTCAATATTTTTCATTAAACCATGTAATTAGTGATCAAGCAATGAAATGTCGATTTGACACACAATAAGTAATTAATACATAATCAAATTGGCATGAAATTTATTGAATTAAATAAATATTAACCTAAACTACGTCGTTCATCCTAACAATAAAAAGATGAAAAACATCACCGGGTCTTGTACAATGAATAAAGAATTTAATCTAAACATTGTTATTTTTTAGCACTCAAATTCCAACAATGATCTTCAAGTCTTCCTTTATTGATTGTATATCTTTCGACCAACTTTGTTCTCCAATCTTCAAATCCTAAATTGATGCACAATTCTTGAGGAATTTATGTATATGTAATTTTGCCTCAAGAATGTAAATATAGTTTCCCCTCTTTGTTTTTCATCAATAATCATATTTATATACCTTAATTTAGGTTTAATTTCGTGCCTAAAAGTGAAAGGAATTGGAGTTTGATCATAATTCTTAGTTTTAAAAAATTGCACTTTGTCCCTAAACTTCAACTGTGTGATCGCACAGGTATAATGCTTCGATCGCATGGCTCTAAAAAGGATTTTGCTATGTGTACATAGGTGTACACATAGGGGTGTCCATAATGTGAGTGAGGTGAACCCATGCTACAGTATCGTGCGTCCTACCCTACTCACATTATAGACACCTCTATGTGTACATAGATGTACACATAGACAAATTCTTCTAAAAATTGGTGACTGCTACAGTAATTTTTGAATTTCTTTAATTGTTCAGCCCCTGTCATCAGGGGTGAATTTAGGTACCGACGAGCTAGAGCGGCCGCTCTAGCTGGATCCGTTTGGAAGATTTTTTTATTATTTTTTTTTTTGTGTAGAGAATAGATAAAATATTTATATTATATATTCAATAATTCATTTTTTTTACATTCATCCTTGGTTGCTCAGTTGGTTGGTGCTTCCTCTATTAAATTGGAGGTTTTTGGTTTAAAACCTTCCAATGACAATATGTTATATATTTTTTGTAAACAATTTTTACCAAAAACAAGTGCAAAGTAGATTTGAACATTTGACCTTAGTTAAAAGATATTGATAACTTTATCATTATGACAAGCATTGATTTGTGACACTCAATGAAATAAAATAATATATGTTCATTTAACCGATTTTAATGCAAATAGAAACATTTTAACCAATTATTTGTCTCTCTTTTTTATTTTTTTTCTTTAATCAATTTATTTGAAAATTTGGTCAATTAATGGTGAATGAATTTGTAAAATTTTTTGTCTTAGTGTCATAAGAACTTTCAACAAAAAATATTTAATTAATAGAATGTTCCACTTTTCTTTCATAAAAAATCGATCGCGAAAAAGTGAAATCATACAAGCACATAAAATTGATATAAACACATAAATAATTTCAAATTTATTAATATAATAATAATTATTTAATTAACTTGTAAACTGAATATTTATACTTATTAGAATTCCCTCACGATTAGTTGGTGACGAAAGATTGAAATTCGATCTTCTAGCAGATACTTCAAGTTTACCACTACAAATTTCCCCCTGTGGATCGTTTATCATTTCTGGAGCCTATCACAAGATTTGAGAGCAAAACAGAATTCAATATCTTTTACGTTATTTCGTACATAAATAATTATGTCTGCCCTTTATTTGGGGGCAACAATAATATCCTGTTGTCAAAGGCAAAGATACATCAATTTGGAGAACCTAGTCAACATAGTACAAGTGCATTTATTAAAGAGGGTTGAAAGAGAGATGTCTCCCCTCTACGGCGGGGACAAAGGTTGTGTGAAGTGGGCCTTCTGCTTTTACAATATTCAGCCATTTCAGCTTTAGAGTAGGATGAGATGGCGTAGGGAGGTGTGGATATCAAAGAAAAACAAAAATACTACTTATACATCAAAATTTGTACATAATGGTGTCCCCTTCTCACATGAGGGAATCCATTCGATTATTTTATTCGAATGGACCTCCCTCCCATGTGAAGAAAGTATACATTCTTATGTACATCTTGATGTACCAGTAGCAAAATCGAAAGAAAAAAGTCAATTTTTAGTCAAAACTTTGCCGCTGGTATAGTTTTAGCCTTCATTTGATCCTCATTCTTTGAAAATAAAAATGAAAATGAAAATGAATGGAATAAATTTTTTTTTTTTTAAATAAGTGATTGAAAAAAAACAAAAAAATTTCAATTTACGTGTAATATTATTTTATAAAAAATTATGTGATTGAAAATAGAAAAAAAAAAAGAATATAATGAAATGTAATGTAATAGAATGAGATTCAAGCATAGGCTTATTTACGTTTTTTTAACCGATATTGAAATGATATACATTTTGACCTTTGATTTGAATTTCATTTATTTAAATTGAGGGCCAAAATTATGTCACCTTAATATCCGTCAACAAAAGTGTAAACTAATTTTTGTACGTGTAGTTTAATTGCTTCCGTCATCACTTATTTCTGTTGGCCATCTAGACAGTGTTAATATATATATATATATATATATATATATATATATATATATATATAATTCCATATCAAATAAAGATAAGAACGTAAATCAATTTATAAGAGTTTGAACTTCTCCTCTAAACAAAGTTGACCTTTTAAAATGAAATCACAAATTTTTACATAATATTAGAGCTTATTAAATTCTAACAAGCAATTTGATTCGATTAAGGCTCAAATGTTGATTTTTTAAGATTGAACACATCAAATAAAAATGAAAATATATACAAATGTATAAGAGTATGAATTATTATTTTTAACTAAATTGATATTTTAAGATGAAACTTTAAATCTTAACCGATGGACTTGATAGACGAGGTATTGATGGACCTTCACAGTTGCCTTTTTTGTCCTTTACCTTTCACAGCACACTTTTTCCGTCACCATATCATCATTTATCAGCATCATAACACCAACAAATATGCATGAATACATACAAATATATACGATTTAAAATAGTTCACCTTCTGCATTTATAACTTGTCGTTATTTGGTTTCACTGTAACGGAGAATAAAAAATTTTGCAATATTATATCAAAAATCGTGCCTCTATTGTTTTTCTTTCTATTCATAAGTAGGCCCGTATTAATCTTTGAAACGTGCTTGATTGCGCTAAGGGTGGAGCTAGACATTTGAAGTTGTAGGGTCAAAAATTGAATCTATGAGATTCAAGTTTTTACATTTTATTTCTTCGGACTCTGCTCTTTGGCATGCATCGTTTATTTCCACGATCTGCACATCCTCTCTGATTTATTACAATATTTTTGAAAGATTTAATCCAAATAAAAGATCAGTTCATGTTTTCTTTTTAAACAATTATTTGACTTGTGATGGCTTGAGTGAATGTAAGATAACTTGGAGAATTAACTTGGAGATTTTGAACATAATAGATTTTGAGTGAATGTAACATAACAGATTTCAAAAAAAAAAAAAAAAATGTAGCGTCAGTTGACCCCATGTGGATCCGTCTCTGACCCATGGCTCTGGCCAAATATCTTTATCCTTAATCTTTTCCCTTTATATTCTTATTTTAATTCAAATGCTTATATTTTCACTTTTACTTGTTATTTCAACAATAAATCTTGTTATACATATATTCTAGTTGATGTTTTGTTTTACATTGTATCATGTGACATATAATTTACCATTGATTTTCCCAACACTTAAAACAATCAATGATCTCGATTTTACCACCTATTCAAATGTCATCCAAATTGTACACGAATAATGTACTACTAACATAATTCTTCAACAATTGATAGTCTCAATTTGGATATCATTTATGATTTCATTTATAAATTCAATCAAAGTTAAACATTAACGTCAACTACACATACAAAAATACTGTTAATTATTATTCACATATTTTGTGGGACTCGTTATTTTTCTTCTTATTATTCATATTTAACAATTTATAAATTTCCAAATGGAGGCAATAACTTTTTGTCTAATTGTACTAGACACCTAATGTAATTTTCGATATTTTGGACTGGACATAATAACTAGAAGAATCTGTTCAAGAGGACGTTGTGTACAATAGTACTATACACTATACAGTTGTGCTAGGGAATTAGGCTCAATGCCAAGCCCTCTAGCCAGGGGGACAAATGACCTCCCCCCCTCTCCCCATTGGAGGGTGGGTTGTCAACCTCTGTCACTTGGCTCTGGCATTGAGCCGGGCCAAGTGACATTTCTCATACACTACATCACTCGAATTAAATTAGTTCAAGAAATGTGTGTTATTTCAAAATTCGATAACTTTAAAGCTAATACACCGAGCATAAACTTCCATATAATAAAAAAACACATACATTCGATGATTTAATTTAAATTCAAGTTAAGTAACTGATGATTAATTCCTGAAAATCGAAAAGATAATTGTTCTAGTCAATACACATCATTTTATTTATTCCTTTGGTAGGAATTAAAATCAAATTTTTAATAAATTGTAATAAAAAAAATTTTAAATGTGTGGTTAAAAAGTTGTGGGACCCAAAAAAGATATGGTTGCTATTTGATTGTTTGACTTTGATTTAAATTAAAATTTGATTATAATCTGAAACAAACAGACCATAAATATGTATTGTTGAGCTCCTGAATTTATTTAAGTTGTAAATGAAAAGAGATTTAGCCTCCGCCTAGTCTCCCTTCTTTTTCAATTTTTTTTCATTCTTATTTTCAATCATCGATCTTGTTACATGTACATTCGGGATGACATCCCGAATAACATTCTACCTCACAATAGGGGGTTCATGATTATTTTATTAGAGTGTGAGTCCCCCGTCTTGTGAGGAGGAATGTCATCCCGGATGTACAAATAGCAAAATCATTTCAATCATACACTTTCTTATAAAATAATATTATACGTAAATCGAAATTTTTTCTTTTTTTTTTAATCACACATTCTCCAACAAGAACACTATTTCAAACATTAAATTTTGAAAGAAAGAGGTCAAACTAGGACTGGACATGGTTCGGTTCGGTTCGGTTCTGAAGAGAACCGAATCAAACTGAACCAAAATTTTTTGGGTATTTAGTAAATGGAACGGTCGGGTCCAAATATAATTATGGACTCGTTCGGGTTCGGTTCAGTTCGATTCGGTTCGATTCCATTCGGTTCTGTACCATTATTAAATTTTTAAACATTTATAATAAAAATAACTAATGACACGTTCAATCTTACTTTTACAAATTGACACAGTTTAATTTAATAGCATATAAATAACAAGTTGTACAATAAGATTAATTTACAAATGTATACAAATATCAAAAAACAAACATTAATACTAAAATATCGGTAATCCATTCCATATCAATAATTCATTTGTTTCAAATATTCAAATCTACATAAAATAAAGAAATATAAATTAGAAGTCATAGAGATAAAAATATTTAAAATATTGTTAATAATTACCAATTATTTGTTAATTGAAAATAATTTGCTAATTTATTTAGAAAAAGTTAAATAATTTGATTTATATAATATAAAAAAATTTAAAAATATTCGATTCTTGTTCGATTTTTGTTCTTGGTCTAGAATCGAGAACTGAATCGAAATTTTCGATTCTAGATTCGGGTATCTGTTCGGGTATTTAATTTCAGAAGAACCGTTCGATTCGGTTCGATTCGATTTGAAACTTTTGTCCAACCCTAAACCAAACGTAGACTTCGGCTTGATTAAAAGTTATGATAAAGACTAGTTAAGAAAAATTATAATTATTTAGCCCCTGTTTGATTTTGATTAAAATCAAAATTTTAATAAAAATTACTTAAATGTGTAGGTGAAAGTTGATAAAATTCTTGAGTCACCGAAAATGTATATTTGAAAAAGAATTTGGAATTTTATTTTTATTTTTATTTTTTTTTAAAAATGCCAAATAGGAACTTAACGTACAAAAAATCTTAAAAGTCATGGTTTGGTCTGGTGGGTCACAAGCATTAGATGGAAGCATAGCCTCTTCGATAATAACACTTCTCCTAAACTTTGATTAAATAAACATTTTTTATTATCTAAAAAATTGTCTACAAATTGGCCTATTTAAGAAAATCTATCTCATTATTTGTGTGTATTAATTCATTAGATTTTGATAAAAATTAATTATTAACTTTGATTTAAATTTTATTTCAATCAGAGGAGCTTAGTATCCTTACTAAAATAAATTGTACACCAGCAAAATATGCACTTATTTATACGAAATAAATGAATACAAAAAGGGAAAAAAAAAAAAAAAACACAAACACAAACAAAAACGAAATGAGAAACATATATTGTCAGTCAGCGCAAATGAAAATAAAAAAGAAATAAAAACTGAAGAAGGAAAAGATAAAGAAGAAGAGAAGAAGAAAACATGCCTAATGAGCCATGGCGACTGGCGGTGTCGCCGCCTCGTAATTAATGCCTTTCTGGTTGGGCATGGCGAGCATAGCAGTATGGTCAATGAAATCTTTGAGCGCAGCAACTGATTGAAGAATTGTTCTAAGATCATCTGCACATGGAAAACCTAAATTCCCGATTCTTCTTACTGCATAAACATAGAATGTGATGCATCCTTTCCTGAATTTGAATCTCGCCATTTCACACCCCATCGTGCCTCTAATCAGCTTCTTGTTCACTTCTCCGAGCGGTATTTCCGGCGGCCATAGCCCGTCCATCGCCGCCTTCATATTCTCCGATTCAAAAACGAATATAATTACTTTCGATTTCTTAGTTCCAAGGCCCAATGTCAGTGTATGCCATGCATGATGCGCTAAAATTGTAAAGTTTGTGGGAAGGAAAGCGGTGGTTGAAGGAAAAGGCGACTTCCAATTGGTTGTTTTTTCATCCTGCTGTGTGGCGGTGGTTGGCTGTGGAAGAGAGAGGAGGTGGAGGAGCTCTAACAGCCGTGCGCGGCGAATTGTGAAGGATTTTACAATGAATTGGCCGCCAAATCTGAGTCCCTTCACTTCCGGAGAAGGCTTAAATGCAAAATCTGAACTTTTGGAATTGTGATCATTTGGGTGCAATTTTTTTTGCTTCTTGTTCTTGTTTTTCACTTTTTCTTCCATGGGATTTGGCTTTGTGATTTTCTAGGTGATTTGGTAGTGGTGGAATTTTTCTATGGTATGATATGATTGACGAGCTTAATGATTACAATCATGCTGTATGTACAGACACACAATATACAAAACAGGTACACAAAATACTCACGGTAATAATTATATGTATATAGCATTGTTTAATTTTTAATTTAAAGTAAAGTTAAACTTTAATTTTAATCATATATTTTATGAATTTCGTAAATTTTTAATCACGCATTTCATCAATTTTTATTAAAATCTATTAAAAATATGATTTTAATCCCCTGCGAACAAGCATAGAAATGATTTCTTAAGCATCGATAACACAATGTCCCCCATTTGATTTATATAAAAATAAATTTTAATAAATTTAATTAAAAATAATAAAATATGTGATTAAAAATAATTATTAACATTGATTTAAATTTTAATTGAATCAAACATTGGCAATATCATTTCATCGATTAAAAAAAGGTCTTAAAATTTTGAGTTATACATGCATACATCAGTCAATCTATCTGTATAAAAATTTTGTACATGTAACGAAAATATATTTCTAATGCTTAAAATAATAAACATCAGAATCTTTTGTGCAGATAAAAAATTTGTAATGATGTTATAATTATAATAACCCGAAAAATCTTTCTTGATCAAGAATGTACACCTTTTTTTGTCGGGCTATCAATCTATCTTGTATGATACAGTTAACATACCCCAGACTCTTTGACGCGCTATCAATCTTTCTCATATGATACAGTTAACATGCCCCAGACTTTATATCTACTCATTAAATTATTTCCCTACATTTATATATTTCTTTTAATTTTTATCATATGATAATATATGGATAAATAGCACAAAACCAACCCATATTTCAATGTCATTGTGTAAAACGTCACTATTTTTTATTTGAATTTTGCTACTTGTACAATTTCGATTGACAACATTAGTTGACAATCTTCTCACATGAAGGGGGGCATACGATTTTTTAATTCATCGTGGGTCCCCCTCCCATATGAGTGATTGTCAACCAATGTTGTCGACCGGAGTTGTACAAGTAACATAGTTCTTTTTATTTTTTGACATTTTCACTCTTATTTTAATATTTCATTGTACAAAAAGTCATTTTTATCAATTTTTCAATAAAATGACAATTTTACCCTCCTATTCAAATAATACAAAAAGAAGATAATAGAACTAATTGCAACAATAATTCCAAATTTTCAAAAAATTACAAATTAATAACAAATATATAATTCAAAATCAAAACTATAAAAACAAAAATCATTCATCTTCTTCCTCCGTCTTCTTTTCTCTTGTCAATTTATTAATTTCCCAAAAATCGACATTCTTAAATCATTCCCCGAAAAGGGACTTAATTATAGTCAATTCCGCCTCTATAGCTGCCATGTCAGCTCCTCAATAGCAACCATGGCAAGGGACGGCTATGAAGCCACTTATAGCATCTATTGCTACATGAGTTATTCTATGGCTTATTCCAGCACTGGACGAAGTATTGCGCATTGCGTGGTAGTTGTAATGTGCTATAGTTGGAATAATTACCCGACCATTGCCATTGGGAGTTGTGACATTGATGAGTCTTGGCGCGTGTGTTCTAACTAAAACCCTCACTTTTACTACTGCATTTTCAACTTTTGGCGATCTCATTCCTTGATTGATTGCTTTGGCCTTTTTTTCACGTGAGTTTATTTAGAGTGGATTAGGAAACAAAATTGTGCATCAATTTGTTTCGTTATTTAGAAACTCATCTCAGGATTAGGTTACAGTTTGGTTTCTACTGAAGCCTTTTTGGCTCCGGCCATTCCCTCAATTTCGGCCAGGGTCGGATGAATTTTTTTTTTTTTTTTTTGTCATTGGAAAAATGCACTGTATGTGGAGGAAGAAGATAAATGATTTTTGTTTTGATTTTTAATTATATATGTATGATTAATTTGTAATTTTTTGAAATTTGGGGACTACTGTTACAATTAATTCTTTTATTTTATTTGAATATGAGGGTAAAATAGTTTTTTACTGGAAAAATGGATGAAAATGATCTTTTGCGCAATGAAATGTAGAAATAAGGGTGAAAATGTCAAAAAATGAAATGTATGAACGTTTTTCACAATGACATTGAAAAGTATGAATGTTTTGTGCTATTTACCCAATAATATATTATATACTAATTAGTTGGTTCTTAAAAGAGAAATAAATTTAGCGTAAAATTATTTATCAGTTCACATTTAGCCCTTATTTGGGCTCCATTTTTCAAAGAATACATTTGTTTTTTCATAACTCATTTTGAATTACGTATTCTTTTATAAAATAATTTTACACATACTTTTAAAAAAATTCTTAATTTTTTAACAACGCATTCTAAAAAAATCATTATTCCAAAATACTTCATCCGTTCCATTTAAATAAGCTGACATTCTTTATTTTTTTGTCCTAATTATATAGTTTTCTTTCTTTATTGAGAATGTTTTGTTTTGTTTGTTTACTAATATATCCTTATTTAATTTGTCTAGTTATAACAATTTTTTTTTACTTAATCTTGAAATTGTACAAATATAAATGAGGGTAAAATAGAAAGTTTTTGACATAATTTGTTTTTTCAATAACATTAAATAAGATTTATTAATCTGTGTGAAAAACAAATTCAGTCTATACAAATAGGACGAAGGGAGCACATTTTGTTCCAAAAATTTAATTTTAATGTGATGAAGATCACTATTACTGTGTTTCTTACAATTTACCCAGGTCCTCACTGTTTAAAAGAGAATCAAATTTTATTATAATTTGTTATTTTTGTAAAGTTGTTGATGATGGAAAATAGTGAGTGCACCATGATATCCAAATTATTTTGAAAGTTTCGTAGCACCCATATCATCTATCCATCTCCAATAAGTGACATATATCTTGTGTTGAAGAATATATAAAAAATGACTTGAAATGTTGAAGAATGGTTTTGCCTCACATTAAGTTCTTAATTTAGAATCTCGAGCTCGCCTCGGATCATGATTGATCATAGTGGCTCGAGACTAATTGTCCTGATCTTGCATTGCATGTAGTTTCCAGATTTGCACTATTTTTTAACTCTCTAATACATGAAAACGTAATCCATGTAGGATATAAATGAATTTTTTTACGAAAAGAGAAATGAAAATAATAAAATTGCAAGATATAAAACCCTACTCGTAGCTCAAGGTTTCTCACAAAGATTAGAAATTGAGTATGAGGAAATATATTCTCCCGTAATGGACACTCTCACTTTTAGATTCTTAATTAATTTGAGAGTTTCATAAAAACTCGATATTTGCCTTATGAATGTAGTAACTGTCTATTTGTATGGTTCATTTGATTGTAACATATATATAAAAGTCCCCGAAATATTTAAAGTGTATTTACTCATATGTTTTCATAAAAAAAAATATATTGGATTTGTAATTGCGGCAATTTATATTGATTATTTAAATTTAATTGGAACTCTTGAAGAATTTAACAAAATTACTGATTATTTGAAAAATGAATTTGAAATGAAGGATGTGGGAAAAATCAAATTTTGTCTCGGACTGTAGCTTGAACATTTCGCAAAATGGTCATTTGTTCATCAATTTACATATATAGAATAAGTCTTAAAATATTTTTATATGAAAAATGCACATCAATTGACATCACCTATTGTTGTTCAATCACTTGATATGAAAAAAGATCAATTTCGTCCACTTAAAAATAAAGAAAAGGTTATTGGTCCTGAAATACCATATCTTAGAACAATTGGAGTATTAACTTATCTTGCAAACTATACTCAACCTAACATAACTTTTTTCTGTAAACTTCCTTACAAGATATAGTTCTACACTAACTCAAAGATATTTGAATAGTGTTAAACATATTTTTTTTTTTATCTAAAGGGTAGTATTGATTTGAGATTATTTATGCTCAAAAGTCGGGATCCGCTTTAGTGGGATATGCAGATGCATGTTATTTCTTTGACGCACATAAAACTAAATCACAAACAGAATATGTGTTTACATCAGTGTTCTAAAAGGCGTAATGCGTTGCGATGCGTTGAGATCGAGAATCAAGAATCACAAGTTTAAGCGTGTCAATACGGAAAATAGGCGTCATAATGCATTTCGTATTTTTAATATTATTTTAAGTTTAATAAATAGATTTTTATATTAAAAAAATAATTTTTTATATAAAAATATACATACATATTTACTACTAAAAAAGAAAAAAAAGTGTTCTAAAATGCGCCGCCTAGGCGAGCATTATCGGGCATTCTCGCGTCTTTTTACGCCTAGGCGGCGCATTTTAGAATAAAAACGTATTTTCACCGCATATTACCAATTCGACGAGTTTTCATCGCGCGTCGCGCCTAGACGGAGCATTTCGACGCATTTTAGAACACTGGTTTACACGGAGGAAAAGTTATATCATGAAGATCTGTGAAGCAATCATTGATAGCAATATCCTCAAATCATTATGAAATTATTGCAATTCATAGAACAAGTCAAGAATGTGTATGGTTGATGAACATGACCCATCATATCCGAGCATCATGCTGGTTAACTTCAACAAAGATAGTAAAAAAAATTTATGAAAACAATACAGCTTGTATTGAACAACTCAAAGAATGCTATATCAAAGATGACAAGATGAAATATATTTCTATAAAATTCTTTCATACACATGAGTTTTAAAAAAATGACGACATCAATGTCCAACAAATTCGCTCAAGTGAGAATGTGACTGATTTATTCACAAAAATACTGTCGACATCTACATTTAAGAAATTGGTTTATGAAATTGGAATGCATCAACTAAAAGATTTTCAGTGATAACATTCGGGGAGTAGTTGTACTCTTTTTCTTTCGCTTAGGTTTTATCCCACTAAATTTTTCTAACAAGGTTTTAATGAGGCAGCATTATTTTTCAAAATAACTGTACTCTCTTTCCTTCGTTTGATTTTTTATTAAACAAGATTTTAACGAGTCAGATATTTTGTAATGTGTCATTCAAGAGGAGTGTTGTAAATTGTAAATTTATTAGTGAATGACAATTGTACCCCTACTACCCTAGAAATTATTATCATTATATCCCTAATTCTTACCTATAAATATAAGATTTTGATTCTTAATAAAACATACAAAAAAGCCTATTGACTTATATTATTTTTTCTCATAACACATGTAATATATTATATACTACTCCCTCCGTCCCAATTATATAGGCTTGTTTTGTTTTTCACACAGATTAAGAAATCTTATTTAATGTTATTGAAAAAGTAATTTTTGCCAAGAAACTTCCTAGTTTACCCCTATTTTATTTTCAACAACTAGTAATAAATTATTATTGGAATTAATAAAAAATTTGAAAATTGATTTCAAGAAGTAGAGAAATTATTGGGAAATGTGGATTATTTGGATGATTTCAAGAAGTAGGCAAATTAAGTGGGAAAATTGATTTTAACTAGGCAAATTTAATAAGGGTATATTAGTAAAAGAACATAACAAAATATTCTATATTAGGAAATAAGCCTATATATTTGGGACAAGAGAAAAAGGAAACTCAGCCTATATAATTGGGACGGATGGAGTAATTAGTTTGTTCTTAAAAAGGGAATAAATATTGGGAAAATTTATTTGTCCGTTCACATTTTTCAAAGAATACATTTTCTCATAAATACGCATTCTTTCATAAAATAATGTTACACGTACTCTCACAAAAATTCTTTATTTTTCAATAATATGTTCTCAAAAAAAATCATATTCTAAAATACTCAATCCATCCTATTTATATAAGCTGACTTTCCTTGTTTTCTTGTCACAATTATATAGTCTTCTTTCTTTATTGGAAATGTTTTGTAATATATCTTTATTTAATTTTCTTAGTTATAGTCAATTTTTTCCATTTAATCTTGAAATTGTACAAATATAAATAAGGGTAAAATAGAAATTTTATTTGACAAAAATTGCTCTTTCACTTTTTTGTTTCTAAGGGATTTAGCTTTATGATTTTCTAGGTGATTTGGTAGTGGTGGAGTTTTTCTAGGGTATGATACGATTGACGAGCTGAATGATTATATGTATATAGCACTGTTTAAATTTTTATTTAAACTAAAGTTCAAAATTAATTTTAATCATATTTTTTATGAAATTCGTAAGTTTTTAATCACATTTCATCAACTTTTATTAGAATCTATTAAAAAATTAATTTTAATCCCCTCCAAACCAGCATAGAAATGATTTCTTAAGTATCGATGGCATAATGTTCCCATTTGATTATATAAAAATTTAATTTTAATAAATTTAATTAAAAATAATAAAATATGTAGTTAAAATTAATTGTTAACATTGATATAAATTTTAATTGAATCAAATATTGGCAATATCATTTCATCAATAAAAAAGGGTCTTAAAAATTTGAGTTATACACGCATGCATATGTCAATCTATCTGTATAAAAAAATTTGTACATGTAACAAAATTCTATTTCTAGTGATTAAAATAATATACATCAGAATCTTTTGTGTAGATAAAAAAATTGTAATGATGTTATAATTATAATAACCCGAAAAATCTTTCTTGATCGGGATTGTACACCTTTTCTCGGGTATCTTGTATGCTACGGTTAACATGCCCAAACTATAGACCTGTTCATTAAATTATTTCTCTATATTTATATATTTCTTTTAATTATTATCATATGATAATATATTATATACTAATTAGTTGGTTCTTAAAAAGGGAATAAATTTTGGGGAAAATTATTTGTTAGTTCACATTTAGCACTTGTTTGGGCTCCATTTTTTCATAACTTATTTTGAATTACGCATTTTTTCATAAAATAATGTTGCACGTACTCTCAAATTTTTTTCTTATTTTTTAACAATATATTCTCAAAAAAATCATTACTCCGAAATACTCCATCTGTTCCATTTATTATATATGATGATGACTTTTCTTATTTTTTCTCCCAATTATAAAGTCACTTTCTTTATTGAGAATGCTTTGTTTTTTTGTTTACTAATATACTCTTATTTAATTTGACTAGTTATAACCAATTTTCTACTTAATCGTAAAATTGTAAAAATATAAATAAGGATATATTAGGAATTTTTTTGACAAAACTTGCTTTTTCGATAACATTAAATAAGATTTATTAATCCGTGTGAAAAATAAATCCAGTTTCGTAGCACCCTTATCATCTATCCATCTCGAATAAGTGACATATATCTTGTGTTGAAGAATATATATAAAAAAAAATGACTTGAAGTGTTGGAGAATGGTTTTGCCTCCCATTAAGCTCTTAAGTTAGAATCTCGAGCTCGACTTGGATCGTGATTGATCATAGTGGCTCGAGACTAGTTGTGCTGATGATCTTGCAATGGTTGTAGTTTCCATATTTGCACTATTTTTTTTTTGCACTCTCTAAATTTATTTAAGCACACACACAATAAGCAATTATCACACATGAAATTGACATGATATTTTTAAATTAAATTAACATAAAAAATATAAGCTTACATTGTTTATTCTAACAATTAAACAATTAGCCGATCATAATTGCGAAAAGATACAAATAAATGATAAAGAACGTTATTGGGTTAAATTACAATGAATGGAGAAAAGGAAATTGAGCAATTGTTATTTTTGCCACAAAAATCCCATCAACGATTTTTCAACTTCCTGCTGATTATTGCAAATCTACGGTATTCCCCTTTCCAATTCCGAATTTTAGCCACAAATCTTGATAATCTAATGATAAAATTAGGGAGCCAAACCTTTCATTTAATAGTAAAATTAACTTAAACATTTCATTTGTACCGTCGTAGGTACCAAACCTTTAAAAAACTCACAATTGAAGTCCAAAATAATGAATTTCGCCAGTTTGACCCCAAAAATTAAAAACATAATCATTTTCCCCGAATAAGACAAGTGCATTTTGGATATAATAAATTTCCCCTACTAAATCAAAAAAAAAAAACAAAAAAATAAAAAAAAATAAAACCACAACCCCCACCCCCATCTCCTTCATTCCCAACCCCCTCACCCCAAAACCAAGACAACCCCCACCTAATTGTCGACCGCTACCTCCACCACCACCACCACCATCACCTTAAAATCAACAACTCCCTCGAGCACAAAAGCTCACTTTAGTCTTCGCCCACAAAAGCTTTCAATGTGGGTTGTGGGGGGAGTGCTCAGTGATTGCTTTAGTTCAGTGTGTCTCTTCAGAAAATCGCCGTTAGCAATGCATCTTCTTTCCATTTTGTATTGTAGATTCGTGTGAAAGGGATCCGTGTTGCAGCCATTTCTTCAATTATAAAAGGTAGCATCCTGTTTTAATTTGTGAAATATATAATTTGTATATGATTTAGGATTATTTTTGTTCATATGCAAGGGGGAAAATCTGCTAATGGGAGTTGACTCTTGATTGTGTTAATTAAACTCTACTGTCATGAAAATTTTCGAGAAATCTTGATCTGAGTTCAATTTAACTTACCAAAACGAACACCAACCAAGTTTGACTTGACCCACAAGTTTAACACTTCGATTGCTACTAGTTTTCACCCCCACAAATGAGAAAAATGGTGGTGACAATATCACAAAGGAAAAAAGAAAATAGGTGCAATGGTTGACCTCTCAAATGAACCACTAAAAACGGTAACCTCACTATTTCTCCTCTATTGCGCACACACACGGTTACTGCATAGATGTGTATATATACATCTATATATGAATTAATTAGGTCATCAAATATGGGCCAAGTCTAGTGGACAAAACCAAGGTATTGGGACTCCAACAAAGGGGTAATGTTAAGAATAAATTGGCCAACTAATATCACCATTCAACTCAATAACTTGGACCATCCATGAATGTTGGGTCACGAGCAACATTAACTCAATTAAGTTGCTTCTATTGACCTCAAGTTGTTTTCGGGTCAAACCGTCACTAAAGTGTCGAAATAAAATTATCCAACATCGATTTAAGATCATTACCCGAGATTTATTGAGTATCAAAACCCAACATCTACCATTTGGTAACAAAGATAGATCAAATCATGTTGAAATTAATCATTTCTTCTCCATTTTCATTTTTTATTTTTGGATTTTTCGTGGGTTTAAAAGTAAAAACCCTGAATTTGAAATCTGGTTTTTATTACATAAATGGACTATTTTGGCTTGAGACACTTGCCATTGGTTAGGTTATGCATAAGTTTTGCATATCCATTTGGTTTGTTTAGCCACTTCTTCAAAATTTTGAAAATGGTTGGAATTGGGAGGTTTTTTTCCTGTGCACGAGGGAGTTGCTGGTTTTAGGGCAACGTCGATGTGGTGGTGCCAGAGGTGGCGGTCGACGACTAGGTGGGAGTTATTTTGGTTTTAGGGTGAGGGGCTAGGGAAGAAGGAGATGGGGGTGGAGCAGAGCCGGTTCTGTGCTTATTGAGGCCTGAGGCGAAATCCAAAAATTAGGCCCCTAGGCCCAAAATCAATGTAAATGCAAATTTTAACGGTGTATTATGCAACATATTACCAATTTAAAACTTAATATTACAACAATAAAAATTGAACAACAAATTAGAATTTCACCGTGGCAGCTAAAACTGAACCACGATAGAGGAAAGAGTGATTAGTTCTTGAAAGGTACAACCACATATCCTGAAAATAAATATACAGAGGTTTCAAGTTGGAGAGTAGACAATAAGTGGAAAATCAAAGAGATGATCATTTTTTGGCCAAAAAGTGAAATGATGTGGAATTTTAGAAGTATAAAGCCAAAAGCTATGATACAGAAAGAGTTCTATTCGATTTATAAGGAACCTGTACTCAATCCAACAAACAAGATTTGTAGATGATATTAGTTAATAGAACAGGAGATGGTATGCTCACGGATCAGGTAGCCATGACAGAGGGGATGCATTTCAATTTTTCCTCCTAATAAAATTGGCTTTAAAGACAGTTGTTTGTGTTTTTCTCTTATAAATAGGCCACAGCAAGTTTTTAGACATCATTAAAACAAGATCAGAATGCATATACCATGAATGCCAAAGAAAATAGTGTTGAAAACAACCGTACACACTGAATATCATGATTTTGGAAATAATCATCTTCAACTACATCATAATTATTAGATGCATTTCCTTGACTTTAAGAGCAAGTCATTCAGCCAAAACGGCGAACCAAAAAGTCTATTGAAAAAGATGAGATGGACAAAAAGCAATTCATATATTTCCAAATTAACCCATTAGGGGAAATTAGCATTTGAAATTGACGGGACTCAAAATAAAATCACTGGTCATGCACTTCTAGTAAAGGGTAGAACAAGGGACCTCTGAAATTTGACTAAAACTTCCTCTTTCATACCAGTTTAGTGAAAGATCCGAGATGAAAGATTCAGTTAGAAACCATTCCTTTAGCATAATGCTATTCAGACCCCCTCTCATCTAAACTCTTGAAGTATTTTCAACAATTTGGTTGCAAAATTTATCTTCCTCAGACAATCACACATCAATAAAAACTATAAAAGATTCCAACAGCTGAACTGTTATATTGATATTTCCTAATTGTTAACAATTCCACTCCTCCAAACACTTCAAAACAAGCCCTTTTCATCTGTTTGAACTTTAGAAAGATCCAACTTTATTAGACAAATGAATATATTCAAAAAATATGAAAATTTTGATACAACACCATCTGTGTTTAAGAAGTCAAGTTTTTCAACATTTTGATTGAGATTCATCTTTTGAACAGCTCCTCTTCTCTAAGTTCCTCAAAAATTAAGTGTTCTAAACAATCACATTGCAAATTTGTCTTTAATCAGCGACACCACTTATCTGAAACTTTAAAGGATCAAAACATGTTGTATAATTAAATTGAGATCCCATTTGTCAGGCAGCACCATTTCAACCCTTCAAAATCAAGTCTTTTGACAATATCATGAACAGTGTGCACTCTCTCGTCGATCCTTCATATTTTATAATTTAAAAATCTCAAGAGTCTGTTGAGTTCTCTTCATTAAACCACTGTGAGCCTTGCACTCCTCAAAATCAAGTCTTCTTAACAATTTTACTTTGAGCAATCCCATTTAAATATGACACTTCCTGAATTCAAGATATCTTGAAAAGCTTGATAACAAATTCTACTTTTCTATGCAGCCCCCACTTCACTAAACTCTTAAAAATTGAAACTCCCACTTCTTTGATTAAAAAATCCTTCTCAAAATACAGAAACTTAAACAAGTGAATGGCAATAATTATACTCTATCAACTGTTAATTACAACTCATCTAGCAAGTTTTTGTGCATCTTTGTGTATATGCACACATAACTTTTGGTATACAGTGCGTGTTTATTAATTAGAGTCGGGATATGCACTAATGTATACAAATCATGAGACAAATATACCTTAGATTCCCTTTCTAAACTGGAATCTGGATTCTGGCCTGCTGGGGAGTCGGACCCGGACCCCTTTTGCGGCAGGCAACGACTGAGAAGTGAGAACTAGTGGTGGAAACTGGAAAGTGAAGGGAAGGAAAGGGAGAAGTGGGGAGGAAGAAGATAAGTTACGGTAGGCACGGCGAGGAAGAAGAAGTGAGTCGAGGTCGAGCTGAAGAGGAAAGTAAACCCTTGTTTGTTTCCTTCCTTTTCCGATTTTTTTTTTTTAAAAAAAAAAAAAAAAAAAAAAAATTGGACCAAAAAAGGCCCCCTAACCATTTGGGCCTGATGGGCTCGCCTCTTCTGCCTCATGGCAGAACCGGCTCTAGGGTGGAGGGTTGTGGTTTTTTTTAATAGGGAAAATGTACTTTGTTCAAAATGTTTTTGGACTTGAGCTGCAAATTTTTTAAAAGTTTGGTACCTACTGTGGTACAAATTAAAGGTTGGGATTAAGTCTGCTACTAAATGAAAGGTTTGGTACCTTGATTGCAATTCTCCCATAAAATTATGAATTTGCTCACCGAAATGCTTCTCTAGAAATAGTTGAAGAAAACCATTTATGCTCCTTTACTTAGGTTGAAAGTTGTCCCTATTCAAAAATTAGCATTTGAGTCGAATTAATTCTGAGCCTTGTTTTGCCTATGCAATCGCCCCATTGGAATACGTGCTATCGCATAGTAGAGCTTGTGGCTGTTCGTATCTATGCGGAGGACTTTGTGATCACAAGGGTTAACTTTCTACTCTTGTGCATTTTGGTCCTTGAATTCAATTTCTTGTTCAACCCAAATGCTCCAATATTTTATTTAAGCCCATCAACTTCCAAACTTTATATATATTGGTATCGAATTTCAGAATTCATCCAACTTCAATCCTAATTGATCAAATCTCGTTCCTTTTCATCATTTCTTGTCCAATACCGAAATTTCTCCTAAAATAATAAATAAACACACAAAATTAAGTATCTAACCCACAATAGCACTCCCACGCGCTCACTTTTGATGGCTCAAATAAGTTTAAAATCACACTAATTATCTTATCAAGGTTTACAAAGGATTCGATTCAATTTTCTCAATGGTTCAATAATAGTTTGAGCTGCCAAGACTACCATTGACCATTTTGTTAAACTTGTTTGTCCTAAACTTCACCCTCTCTTTCTCAATACAAGTTTACACCACTGATCGCCCCCAAGGCACATCTCCAAGTGATAAAAGGAAAAGGTGAAAAAATCCAGCTTTGCTTGAAACTGTCGGATCAAGAATTCGATCTTGAAATATGAATTTAACTCTTGGATAAGTACAAATATACAAGTAATCTTCCACCCTGTACTCTTGGAGGCATAACCTGAAATTTACCTCATTCACCAAAACCTAGACAGGACAGATGGAGACGTCAGTAATGAGACGTAATCCCAAAAAAAAAAAAAAGAGAGTTCACACCTCGGATCATTGTACTTGTCAAGCGTCTGAAGAAAATGATACTCTGAAAGTAACAATCCCTAACTCAAACATTGTTGTTCACAAGAACAGGAAAAACTTCTTTATGTAGAGTTTTCAATTTCACCAAGAAATTAACCTAAAACTTATTTATTCACGTCGTGTCGTAAATTTATATAATTAATAAATAACTCAAGAAATGTCATATCTTACGGAATATTTCTTCAATTCCTAGAAGTTCTAAAGATAGTAGTGATTCAAATTCGATGAAAAAAAATCTGAAAATGAAATTCGATGAGTGAAGAAAAACATTCTTTTGTTCCAAATATAAAAAAACTAATCGTTACAATACATTCTTGAATGAAACTGAATTATCTTTTGCATCTTCCGCATTCAAGTGAGAAATGAGCATGGCCCGTGACCTGAGAAGGACAGGAAAAAAAATGTAGAATTAAAAACAATTAATTTTGCCAGTAAATTATAAGTACTAATTTTTAAGTTAAAAGTTAAACTGTCGGCATTAAAATGTCACTCGACCCCGTTTGATTCTCATTTTTCCTTCATAAAATTAAAAAATATGATCGTTATCAATCGCATTCAGACATCATTTTTTACTTTACATCTCTTATGTGGGCCTATAACGGCTATATTTTTTCATTCTCGTTCTACAAAAAATGTGGCTCAAGCGGGCCTGTAAGAATTGGTGATGGCTACAAATAATGTGGCTCAATTCATAAGAGAAAATATTTTACTTACTTGGGTCAGAATTGGTGATGGCACCAGTGCCCGAAAAATTACAGTCGAAATCATTACGACCCTTACTTTGGTACCAAGAATTCATGACATAAGATGCGTGAGCCCGTTTTGTGTTAGGATCGAAACAAGCACCATTTGGTTGAATCGGCCCGCAATCCATGCCTTGGCTGCACACATAGTCTATATTTGACTGTAGTTGTTCATCGGTGGCCCCAGCCTTCGCCACGCACCATTTTTTGTTGCCCGGTGTTGGTGGTGTTGAAACGGGCGTGGAAGGTGTTGGAACTGTTGGGGTGGGCTTCGGACCCTGCTGCATAATCAGAATTTAATCACGGTTAAACAAATACCAAAAAAAATTTACTACACAACAGTAATTATGACAACGGTTTAACATTAAATGATAGATTGACTTAAATGTAATATTCCATTATTTATTTTATTGAATCTATAAAGTGTGACACTTAAATTGATGTGAAATTTATGGCTCGGTTCCACTCGGCTCAAATGGACATTGGAAAAGTAATAAAAAGGAAAAGAATAAGAATAAAGTATAACGGAAGTCGACAAGATTCAAAATAAAAGAGACAAGTTGCCTAATCCCATCAATTAAAGTGATTCTTTATCGTAGGCACATGGTACCTCGAAGTTCTTTAGCATTTCAAATTTAAGTTAGTAGTATTTTTGAGGAGAAAATGTATTTTTGAATATTAATTGATAAAAAATGTGTGATTAAAAATTAAATTTTTTTTTTAGATTTACGCGTAATATTATTTTATTAAAAAATATGTGATTGAAAAGAAGAGAGAAAAATACATTTTGAGAAAAATGACTACCAAACAGGGCTCAATTTAACAATGCACAGATTTTAATTTGTTTTATGTGAACAAATAAAAATTTATACTTTATTCACACTACTTGTCGAGAAGATAATCGAGGAACAAAATTATGCATGTTTGGTACCAATAATAGATATAATCGTAAGAGTACATCAAACATGATTTTGATTTTTTTTCTTTTTCTTTTTCTTTTAATCCTACAACAACTTAAACCAATTTATATGACTATCATCAAACAAGAAAATAAAGGAATAAACTTGTTATTCAAATATAAAATTTATGGATTTGTAAGGTTTAATGATGTTTGAAGTTTTACCTGATCAGGCACGCCTGCGGTTCCTCGCATGATACCAATATCATAAACAGGTGTAAAATTTGGCTGGAACAAACCGAAATTCCTCTCAGATGTAGCACCAGACTTCAAATTTTCATTAAAAAGTGCAAAAATATAAGTTTCGAACTTTCTTCTGGGCAACAATGGCGTCCCAATTCCTTGATCATACTTCTTCACCAAACCCCCATTGTAAGAAGCTGCATTTGGAATTGTACATTTCGGTTCAAAACTATCCCCAGCAGAAGCCCAACCAGTCTCCCCTACAGCAATATCCACATCACCGTAGCCCAATTTCTTCATGGAAATGTAGACTGCATCGATCAACTGATCGAACATGCTTGTGTATGTTCTTTTTGTATATCTATCGCGTACGCCTCGGTTTGGTTTGAAGAGTGCAAAATTTGCCTGTTCTGGGCTGTATCCGAAATATGGATATGGATTCACCATGAATGGAGACTTTGTTTCCCGTAAAAATTGCAGAGTAGGGGCTAGATCTCCGACATCCCAACCTGGCCGGAACTTGGCCAAACTCGGCGGATCGGAAGATTCAAGAATACTCAAAGCATGAGCCGTTGTAACATTAACACCTTTAATCCCAGATCGGATGAGTGCTGAGTGAAGACTTCTCATGGCGGCAACTAGATTATCGACCAGATTTTGAGGTCCCCAATGGAGTACTTCATTTCCGACAAGAACATAGTTGATTTTAGTTTGTGGGTAGAACGGTTTAATGTTGCTAGCCACCCACCTAAGAGCATAACTGACGTCAACGAGGTTTGGGATTTCACCGTTCGGAACAGTGACGGCCACGAAGATTCCGGTGCCAGCAAATGCCCGGAGAATATCTGGGTTCACGTCAAAGAGCTTGATTCTGTCGATAGTGGTTTTCTCCTTGAGGAACTGTGCAACTTGAGCCGGCGGCGGAAGGTTGTTTCCGAGGGCACCGTAATTAACTCCGATAGAATTCACGGCGGTAAAGTGTTGAACGAAAAGAGTAGATACAAACAAAAGGACAGAGAATAAAGATTGTCGTTTTGAAAACTCCATAGCTGTTTAATTATTACCAGTAAGTTTGATAAATGATGTGGGCTGGTTGATTTATATGAGGGGAATAGACAGAAAAAGTACTTTATTTTTGTGATGGGGAAAGATTTTTGTACAGTGAGAAGCTGATAAAATTCCGAGGATGAAACGTGTACAGAGATAAAACGCGATGTCTACGGAAAGCAGCTTTTTTGAGAGAAGAAAGTGCTGAGATAAGTGGACAACAGCGCATTACGCGGTTTTTAGCAGATAGATAGACATAGAGAGCGAAAGAAAGATGGGAGTGTGTGCATATATAGAAATAGAAAAGAAGTATCCCGAAATAAAATTTGTGGCGTCAAAAATGACAGCAAACAAGTCAAACAGTTCAAACTAGATAAATTGTCGGTGTAATAAAATCTATGTATGGATTGTGCTGTGCGTTTTGGCCTTAGAAGCGGTCTTGACCGCTCTACTTATGGCTTTTTTCATGTATTTAATAGAACGAATAAAGTTCATTGTACAGAAAGACTTGACAGAAAAATTTAACATTCACTTACATGTGAATGAATCTCGTGTAAATAAAAAAATTCAAAAAAAAAGTGGAATCCTTCATTGTGAGTATTCTATCAACAGTGAAAAATTCAGGACCAAAGTCCAGCTAGAACGTTGACCGTTGACAATTAACGATCGTAATAACGATGTCGTTTATTAATATTTAATTAAATAATATTAAAAAAATCTTCAATACATATATAAATGCACTAACACAAAAATTCTTTACATATGACCCTTGACCTGTTGCCCGTTAATCATGCGATTCATGACGGTTAAATCAAGCGATTGATGAACACAATACATTGACGAATGATTTAAATTTGAATAGATAATCACAAATCATTACCTGTTGGGTGCTGGGCTATCCACCCGAAAGTCACTGGTTGTGCGTGGTGAGGATGCCCCACTCCACTGAAATAATGACAAAAAAACATCATTAATAAAATTAAATAAGATAAATTGCAATTTTCAATGCTAAAAATAGTGAGATATGCAACCATCTATACCATTCAACAAAATCCATTCGAACCAAAAAGCCAGCTCACTCAAGTTTGTAAATTTGTTAATCAAGATTGCACCTTTAAGCTAAATGGCAAATTAATATTTTAGTTTAAACGAACTGAATGAAAATCACTCTAAAATTACTTGAGAGCCGTCCCAAGGCTGACCCCAATAAACACTGCTAAATCCATCTTCTCCAAGCTTGTTGTCGTAGTTAAAATTATTTGTAGCCAATTGCAATTCCTTCAGAGAAAAAATCCTCCATGTCGACACCTTTTTTGTTTGGGATTTCCTGTACAAATTCACAAGTACATATAATTTAACTACAGTCCAACAATAGAATCAACCCCATACACCTATTAAATAAAAATGCTTCAATTAACTTTCTTATTGAAATTCAGATGGCCCAAGTTTAAATAATGAAGGCTCTACATACTTCTAAAAAAAAAAAAATAGTTTTTAAGCACAACCAAATATAATAAACTATCTGGATTACTCTTCCTAAATATTTACCCAGCCTAGTAAAAAAAATGAAAAGCGTTACTCATCAATCAAACGGTGAATTTTGCCTCTATAAATCCCATAAAAATACTACTAACGCACATCAAAATAGAGCAAATAAAAGCAGAATTAAGCAAACGGATTAGGTACTTCCAAGAGATTCATATAGAAAAGAAAAAAAAAGAGCATTGACCAAATAGAATAAATGAAGCACGTACTGATCTGAACCCTTAATGCAGCAAAACATAGTGAAAAAATCCAAAAAAAATTCCAAACAGCCCACCTCACAACCTACGATATTTCACTTGTATTTCAGTATTTCTACCACATTCACAAATAAACACAAACCCTTCACTTCAAAATCTCTCTTCAACTCTTTGTTACTCCTCGAAACTAGTGTTCTAGACTTGAAAAAAGATACTTTTGCAAAGAACCCCAAATCCCTAATCCCCCATATACACAGCCAAACTCTTAAATAAACAAATGAAAACCAAAATGAAAAATTGAAATCACCCAACACTGGCAATAAAAAGGAAGAACAAATCAAGTTTTGCTCTTTCATACCAAAAAACTATCTTCACAGTCGAGCAGAATCACAGTGCACCTGTGCCTCGCGTCCCTTACTCCCTCACCCTCAAGCCTCAGTCCGGCAATCCCTCCCTCAGTCCCTCGTTCACGTCGTCATCTCCTTTCCAATTTTCACCGTCTCCTCCAATTTGTTGTTTGAAATTGAACCCTACACTCAACACGACAAGATTGAAATACAACACAGTTCATGGGCCATTATCCATTGAGCCTTTTTAAAAATAAGGCCCGATGGATTGGTACAAAAAAAAAAAAAAAAAAAAAAAAAAAAATTGGCTCAAAGAATTAAATAATCTACCAGAACCAGACAGCGTTGTCTTCTTCTTCCTCCATTTCTTCCCGGCGGACCAGAAGTTTCTGAAAATTTCGACGGAGCAAGCACATGCGCGGCCGCGCGAACTCGCCGGGTGCTGGCTCCGTCACTGTCTGTCAACCTCTTCTGTACGAATAACATAGTTGATAATAGAGCAGTACCTCACACATATACAAGGGAGCATTTTTAATGATAATAAATAGCATTATTATTTTTTATCAAGTAGATTAACAAAATCCAACCTTAATGATATAATTGCAATTAAATAAAATAAAGCGGTATAATTGCTTAAATTGAAGTTCAATAACTAGTTACAAAAGGAATGGACTGACCTTCACTACAATTAAACCCAAATATATATATATATAAATGATGGAAAATAAACTATTAATAAATCATACCACTTTATTTTATTAAAATACATTAACACCTATGTGTCTCCACCTGAGATTTTAATAAAATCTTTTAAAATTTAGGTATCGTCAATAACTTATGAATTTATAAGGATTTCAATAATAGAGAAAATTTAAAAGAGATTGATGGATTTCAAGCTTAAAAGTGTATATATATATATATAGCAAACTTTTTTGAAATTTTACAATTTTAATGACTTTCTTATGAATTTTGTGAAAATATATATAAATCCACGAAATTCATTAAAATTGATAATATTTTAAAATTCATAAAATCTCAATAGAGACCGCCCTCACAAGTCAAACAGTTCAAAGAAAATCTAGGTAAATTGTCTAAGTAATAATTAGTTACTTAAAGGTAAAATTTTGCTTATTGTACGAATAATAACTTAATTATTGAGAAAATTAGGGTTCGGCTCCCTAAATTTTTGTGAACTGTTAAAAATTGGCTCCAAACCTTTATAACTATAGTTTTGGCTCCTCAACCTGTTCAATCGTGAAGATTGGATCCTCTTTTAACCGTTGAAATGCAATTTTTTTTTAAAAAAATTATTATGCTCTTACTATAAATTAATATTAAAAGAACATAAAACAAAAACAAAAAATCAAAACGGAATTTTTTTTTTTTAGGTTAAACCAACAAATAGAATAGGGAAAATTTATGTTAATCTCGTTTTGAATTTTGAATTTTGAATTTTGAATTTTGTTTTTATTCTTTTAACATTTAATTCAAAGTAAGGTCATAATTATTTCAAAGAAAATATGAATTTTTAACAGTCAGTCACAATTATGTGGACCTAATTTCACATAAATAGGTTGAAGAGCCAAAACCTCAATTTTAAAGGTTGAAAAGTCAGTTCTACACTTCATGAAAAAAAAAAAAAAATAGGAAAGCATATACCTAAATTTTTTATAATAGTGATCAGTAAAACTTTTTAGGATCATGCTGGGTGTACAGGGACCCTACCAGACACACACATGGGCGGTCCCATGCAATTTGGTATTTCATTAAATTTTATCAAAATTTACTAAAAATATAATTTTAATATCTATTGAGAAGGGGCTAAATACACGTAATTTTGATAATAATGCTAACTATCATCGCTAATAAATCTATTAAGGCGGTAGTAGTACTTATATATTCAAATGATTAAAATTAAAAAAAAAATGTTAAGTAACACCAATTGTGCTCAATTAATATGAACGGTGATAAACATCAATTTATATGATATTGACAGTGAAAAAAGAAAAAAAGAATAATGATATTAATCTAGATCTCAATGCCATCTAGACTATATATGATCACCACTATGCTCAAAAAAATACCATTGATAATCAAAAGACCACCAATTGTTATAAAATTTGAAAGTTGTACATGTTTAAAAATCGCAATTACTTCGATGAAATGATCTTTTACATTTTAAAATATCAATCTTATTAAAAAAAAATTATGTTATATGTAGTCGCTCACTACGAAAGTCGTTCTACGTGGCATCCACATGACAGGTGATCATGCATCCCACCTGTTATGTAGATGTCACGTAAGACGACTGTCGTAGTGAGAGATTACGAATATCATTGCTCTATTAAGAACATTAACTTAGACCCTAATGTATTTTATATTCATTTTAATGTGAAAATTTATCTCTAATTAGTTCTTATGCTTTTTAATTCAAATGCAGAATTATTTAAGAAAATATTTTCCTTTTTTCTTTTTAATTTTCCTTTTTTTATTCATGTAATTAATGCAAGTTTTCAATCTCGACATAATTGCTAAAAATAAAATTTAAAAACAAAATAGAAAGATGCATGACCATGCTTTTTTTTTTTTGGATTACGCTCTATTACTAACGCTCCCACCTATCCTATCCTGAACCTTGGTGCATGAGGTAAATCACAGGTTATGCTACAGGGTAAAAGGCTGCTTGTACACTTGCACTTATCCAAAAGCCAAATCCATATTTCAGGATTCGAACTCTTGACGCAACAACCTCAAACAAAACTGAATTTCTCAATTTTCTTCTTTTACCACTTGAAAATATGCCATGAGGACTACATGACCATTGTTCTTGAACAACCCCCCCTGGTTGTCCAAGGCAACCAGGGGGTTGTTCAAAGGTATTGAGCCAAGATGCATTGGGCTCAACCCATGTGATATGGAACCCCGAACCAGCAACTTGGTGACACATTGACAGGACAAGTACGCAAGAAACTAATCAATCAACAGCGAAACTTAAAAGTAGAATCCAATCATTTCAAATTTCAAAAGTAATAATTGGGATTTATAATTCTTAAATACTTTTATTTAATTGTGAAATAATGAAGCGTGTGATTGGGAAGAAGCCACAGGTCAAAATCTTACAGGTCAAGTATTCACCAAAAAACTCGATATAAATCGTGTCGTACATACAAAACATGAACATACTAGTTCAAGAAGAATTGATAGCAAGACTTTGAGAAATGACATAACACCAATGTATTAATTCACTAGTAAATGAAAATTACAGTTAAGTGTGAGCATTTATAGCTAAGAGAAATGCACAAAATTCATTGGATTATTGACACATGTCCTCATTCCAACGTCTCATTAATCAAACTTCATTGTGTCAATCCCCATTCGAGGACCATTCAACATTTGATATATAGCATTGTCCCAACGGCTCATTAGTTAGGTTGAATTGTGTCAATTCATAATCATCATAGATATGAGCATAAATTTAACCCATATGCCAGTTTCTGACCAATATTCAATGAAATATGAGAAACATGCGTTGAAGTACATGAAAGTCTATGCTCACCGGTATAAACAAAATTTTCCCAAATTCAGAAAATCGTAATCTGCACAATCTTACGAGAAACGAGCTTATATAGGAATATATAACCATAAACATCAAAAACAATTACTTGAAGGTGGAAAATATTTTTAACCTGCCAATTGAAAATTTGGGGGAAATTCAGAATGAGCCCAGAGAAATGAAAATATTTTAACCTGCCAAAATAATCAGTCTTGAGAGAGAGAGAGAGAGAGAGAGAGAGAGAGAGAGAGAGAGAGAGAGATACAAATTAACACAGATTTTGCTAAAGCAACTTTTCTAACGCTTTTGGTCCAATTAAAACATAATAAATATTTATGTGACAAAAGAAATAAGAAGAAAATTTCATTTATCAATCGAAAAGGAATGAGAATGTTTGAATGACAAGTACTATTAATAAATAGTTTCAGGGCCGATTTTGTGGCAAGGCGGATGAGCCTCAGGCCCAAAATCGGAAGGGGCCTATTTTTGGCCCATTTAAAAAAAAAAATTAAAGGAAGAGATGGGAAAATTCGTTTTCATTCTTACCTTCGTCTCTGCTCTATCGACCTCAACACCATTACGATAATGTCGCGGCTCCTCCAACTCCAATCGGACTGGCGGCCATGTGACTGCCTCATTTCCCTTAGGCGACTTCTTCTCTTCTTCTTTCCTTCCCTTCACTCTTTCACAAATCACAACAATCCGACCCTTTTTTTCAACCTTAACCGCAAATTTTGCCTTCATTCTCCTATTGCCCATTGCAAAATGCCAAAACCCATTCAGCTATTCCATTGAAGTAGAAGAACTCTTTAATCGTTACTCTTGGGAGCAGAAGAACCCGATTCAAGAATTAGAGGTCTGTACAACAGTACAAGTTAGGTGTACGCTAATTTGTCTAAATGAAGTGATGTCATTGTTATCTTGGTCTAAAACCTTGTTTATATGGTTCAGACATTATTTATATAATTATGCGGTTCTTGCTTTGTGTCGTGATTTTTGAGTAAAATGGTGCATTTTTTAGTTTTTAATGAAATTGTGAAGGATGTACAGCAGAGAAAGTTTGCTTTCTGCTGAGTTCTAGTGCATTGCTTGCAAAACTTTGAAATCTTATTGTACTTCCTTGTTTTTTATAAAGCTAGGACATAAATATGTTGTTTGAACTTGAATAAGAGATATGCAATTTATTTAGGAATTGTTCGTGTCAAGGATAATGCCTGCTTATGTGTTATTGTTTTGTCCATTCTATTTTTGGGAGCCTAATTTTTTAAGTTCACCTCGTGTCCTAAAAAATCACAAGATCGACCCTAAATAGTTTACATACATAACTTTCGTTTACACCAAACAATGTTTTATCAACTTTTCAATCAGGTATTCCATAAAATTCTTATCAAAATCTATGGAAAATCTTTCTTTTATCTACACCAAACAGGGGCTTATTGTTATATTGAGCAATTATTTACTTAATTTAATGTAAATATAATAAGTTATAGAAAAAACTCCAACTTAGATACACTTGCCCATCTTTTCATTGTTCAAATAGATTTATAGCTTCTATGATAAAAATAAAACTTCTTTCAATTGTTTTCAACGAATCAAAGTTAGATATTGGATATAATTAAAAGTCAGATATAACTAAACCAACTATCTGGGGTGCTACTACTCAAATAGGACATGTCATAGGATTTGACACCCCCGATTGAAGGGGTCATCGACCCCACCAATGCTCCCTCCAATAGGGGTGAGCCAAATGAGTGCCCTATCATAGGGGCCTGTTAAGGCCCTTGTTTGAACAATATTATTCAGTTATCTACGAAAATGATAATTCGAACTATTAAATCCACTTTATTACTTGCTCATAATATTATACACTTGTGATACAAAATAGTGATGGTGTATTGGAGGTAATGGTGGTAGTGGATTGTTGTATTGGTATGCAGTGTGTACAAATTTGTTTGTGGTGATAGGTGACCCATCATGACCAAATATATGTTTATTGTGACTAGTTGTGACCAATTCTATGTTAATTGTGATCGGATGTGAATTGGTCACATATCATAACAGTTAAGATTTATGTAGTCACGGACAGTCACATCGAAAACAAATTTGATCACAGTTATTCGTCAATAACATCGGTTAGTGACTTGGTTACATAAATTCACAAATTAGACGATCACATAAAGTCACACTGAAAACAAATTTGGTCATAATTAATCATATATTGTAGGGGAAAGTTGGAGAATCAAAATAAATCAAACCAAAACCGAAGGCCCGTGTTTTCACGGTTTCCTTAAATCGAATTCGCCGCCTCACCGGGGTGCAAGAGGTTTTGATCGGTGTTCGATTTCCAGGATACAATCGGTTGTCGGTTTACGCTGCACTACGTTAACCGCCTACGAACTAGCCGTGTCTATCTCTCAAGAATTTTAGCAAAGAAATGAAAATAAGATCCGGACGGTTTGAGGTTGGAAGAAAAGATTGTTTTTTTTTTCTCTCTATTTTTCCACCAAGAGAGGTCCTCTATTTATACCCATAGAGGAGGAGCCAACTCTTTATTTCATTGAATAAGGAGTTACAACATTGAAAAGGGCATCAAAGGAGGAGTTACAACATTGAAAATGAATTATAGCATTGAAAAGAGGAGTTACACACATTTGTATAGTGAGATGAAATTCAAATTCAAATGGATTCAATCAATGGAGGAGGTTTTCATTCAAACATTTTATATTTTCCAACAATCCCCCACATGAATGAAAATCTAGAACCAAAAACTCAAGAGAGAAAGAAGCGTAGAACGAAACAATCCTACATAGGATTGGTAGCATTTAGCTTTGAACCTTCCCTTGTGAAACCTATCGGGAATTACTAGCAAACTAGTGGATTTGATGCCTTGAACTGTTTCGCCATTTGTGTAAACCAAGACAATAGATCTCACACAGGACCATTCTAGACACAGCGTAGTTCTCAATGTTGTGTTCATTTTGGCCATGAACACGTCGCCTAGTTCTGCAAGTGTTTGTTCAAGGATGTAGCCTTTCCAATCCTTATAGAAGCGGCCCCACTTCACACTCACATAGGTGACCTCTTAACTCAGTCTTTCACAATAACGGTTAATGGTCATTAAAAGCACAGCTTAACCTACATCTTTCAATCACTGTGAGCACCATAGGAATGAGCAGAAGGAGAACCTTCTAAGTGATTTTCACGAATATACATGATTTAGTTGTCCCTTTGAACCTAGATCCTGGGATCTCCATTCAGTTAAGTTGGGTTTCCACCATGATACCTTTCAAAGTTATAGGCTGCAAGCCCATTCCCTTCGATGCTTTTTCAACTAGCTCTCGAGTTAGCCCTTTGGTTAGCGGATCCGCAATATTATCCTTTGACTTTACGTAGTTCAGAGTGATAATACCTTGTGAGAGTAGTTGTCGAATGGTATTATGTCGTCTTCGAATATGTCGAGACTTACCATTATACATATTGCTCTGTGCCCTGCCAATTGCCGATTGATTGTCGCAATAAACACAAATTGCAGGCACGGGCTTTGACCATCTTGGAATATCCTCAACTAACTGGCGAAGCCACTCTGCTTCTTCAGTTGCTTTGTCCAAAGCGATGAATTCTGATTCCATTGTAGATCTTGCGATGCAAGTTTGTTTGGACGATTTCCAAGAGACAGCTGCACCACCAAGAGTGAAGACATATCCACTAGTAGATTTTGAATCTGACATATCTGATATCCAATTTGCATCAGCATACCCTTCGATTACTGCAGGGTATCTAGAATAATGCAGTCCAAAATCACGAGTGTACCTTAAATAATGTAGCACCCTGAAAATGGCTTTCCAGTGGATAGCACCTGGGTTACTCGTGTAGCGACTCAATTTGCTAACTGAGTATGCTATATCCGGTCTCGTACAAGTCATTAAATACATTAAACTCCCAATTATCCGAGAATATTCTAACTGTGACACACCATCACCAGTGTTCTTGGATAATTGGAGACTCAAATCCACTGGAGTCCTGGCCACAGTGGTATAAGACTTGTTGAACTTGTCTAGTATCTTATCAATGTAATGAGATTGAGATAACGCAAGTCCATTCGGTATTCGAGTAATTTTTACTCCCAAAATGACATCCGCGAGACCCATATCTTTCATGTCAAACTTTGAGTTTAACATATTCTTAGTGGCTTTGATAATCTTATCAGAGCTGCCGACAATGAGCATGTCATCGACGTACAGACACAATATGACATATCCATCATTAGTGTCTTTGACATATACACACTTGTCGCACTCGTTGATTCTAAAACCACTAGAAAGCATAGCATTATCAAACTTTTTATGCCATTGCTTTGGTGCTTGCTTTAAACCATAAAGTGATTTAACCAGTTTACAGACTTTCCTTTCTTGACCTGGAGCCGAAAACCCCTTTGGTTGCTCCATGTAGATTTCTTCATTCAAATCTCCATTTAGGAAAGCTGTTTTTACATCCATTTGATGTATTTCCAGATTTCGCAAGGCCGCAATAGCAATTATCATCCTGATAGAAGTTATTCTCGACACTGGAGAATAAGTATCAAAGTAATCTAAGCCTTCTTTTTGCTTATAACCTTTGATTACTAGCCGAGCTTTATACTTATCAATAGAGCCATCCGCTTTCATCTTTTTCTTGAAGATCCACTTGTAGCCCAAAGGCTTACAGCTCGGTGGAAGATCTACTAATTCCCAGGTATGATTCTGTAGGATAGAATCGATTTCACTCTTGATGGCTTCTTTCCACAGATGACCATCTGGAGAAGATATAGCTTCTTTATAGCTTTGAGGATCATTCTCCATCAAGTATGTGAGAAAATCAGGGCCAAACGTTTTAGAAGTTTTGGTCCTTTTGCTCCGTCTAGGCTCATCCTCACCTTCTTCAACTGGATCTTTACTGCTGCCAGAATTAGAAGATTCCATAGTCCGTTTAATAGGAGTTAACTGTTTAGGAGATTTGCAAGGAAATATATTCTCAAAGAATTGTGCATTCCTAGACTCCATAATCGTGTTCGGATAAATATCAGGTACATTCAAATGATGCACAAGGAACCTATATGCACTACTATTTTGTGCATAACCAATAAACACACAGTCAACTGTCTTGGGTCCAATCTTGACCTTCTTAGGAGGAGGCACTGCGACCTTTGCAAGACACCCCCACATTCGTAAGTATTTATACGAAGGTGTATGACCTGTCCAAAGTTCATACGGAGTCTTATCCATATTCTTTCTTAACACTTTATTCAATATGTAATTTGCAGAAAGAATAGCTTCTCCCCACATGTTCTGTGGTAATCCAAAACTAATCAACATAGCATTCATCATTTCTTTTAACGTTCGATTCTTACGCTCAGCAATTCCGTTCTGCTGAGGTGAATAAGGTGCAGTAGTTTGGTGAATTATTCCATGTTTAGCACAAAATTCACCAAATGGTGATTCATATTCACCACCACGATCACTTCGTAGTATCTTTATTTTCTTGCTAAGTTGATTTTCAACTTCATTCTTATAAAGAATGAATTTATCGATAGCTTCGTCTTTGCTTTTAAGCAAGTACACATAACAATATCTCGTGCTATCGTCGACAAAAGTAATAAAGTACTTATTGCCGCCTCTTGTTTGGACAAGTTTCAAGTCACACACATCACTGTGGACTAGTCCCAATGACTCGGTACTTCTTTCAATACTATGAAACGAAGACCTAGTAAGTTTAGCCTCAACGCATGTTTCACATTTATGACTTGAATCAATTTGAAACCTAGGCAAGTAATTTAGTTTGCTTAGTCTACGCAAAGCATTGTAATTTACGTGACCTAATCTACCATGCCACAGATTAGGAGACTCAAGCAAGTAAACAGAAGGAGTTTTCTCATTATTCATAATAGTTGGAGTTACAGCAATTACATTCAATTTAAACAGGCCATCAGTCATATAGCCTTTCCCAACATAAACTCCTATTTTGGTAATCACCAGCTTATCCGCCTCAATGACCATGAGGAAACCATTCTTGCTCAGAAGAGACCCAGAGACTAGATTCTTGCGAATCTCTGGCACGTACAGCACATTAGTCAGAGTAAACTCTCTGCCAGATGTCATCTTTAGGATCACCTTGCCTTTACCAAGCACTTCAGAAGTTGCAGAGTTTCCCATGAACAACTTTTCACCATTTGTAACTGGTGCAAATGTAGTGAACATGCTCCTATTGGAGCAGACATGGCAAGTGGCCCCAGTGTCCAGCCACCACTCCTTAGGGTTAGACCCCACCAGATTAACCTCACTAATCACCGCCGTGAGGTTTAGGTCAGACATGTCATCTGAGAGATGATCTCTCTCATTTCCAACCATATTAGCCTGAGAACGTTGCTTGTTATCCCTTCGAGGCTGACGGCAGTCTGCTGATCGATGCCCAACTTTGTCACAGTTGAAGCACTTTCCATTGAACTGGAACTTAGGCTTCTTTCCTACCCCGTCGATAGGCTTCAACTGAGACCCTTTCGTGGTCTGCTTTTTGTCTTTCCAATTTCCATTACCCTGTTTGGCTTTAAAGGACTGACATTTCTTAGTGCCAGAACTTTGACCGTGTTCCAACACATTAGCCTTCTCAGAGTAAGAATTTCCTGACTTACGTTCAGCTTTTTTGTTATCCTCCTCAATGCGCAGCTTGATAATTAAATCCTCGAAAGACATCTCTTTCCTCTTATGCTGTAAATAGCTTTTGAAAGCCTTCCACTGAGGAGGTAGCTTGTGAATAGCAGTAGCCACCTGTAGAGATTCTGACATAGTCAGACCCTCAGCATGCATTTCTTGCAAGAGCACTTGATACTCCTGCACTTGGCTCACCACTGAACGTGAATCAACCATTTCGAAGTCCATGTATCGACTAGCCAAGAATTTCTTAGACCCAGCATCCTCGGATTTGTACTTCTTTTCTAAGGACTCCCAAAGCTCCTTAGCAGACTTCTTTACCACATACACGTGATACAGAGAATTCTGTAGGCCATCCAAGACATAGTTGCTACACAAAAAATCAGCACTTTTCCATGCATCCCACGCTGCACGCCTATGCATATCAGTGTCATTTTCAGCCACGACCGGGGCATCCTCAGTGAGGAAACGTGCAAGGCCCAAAGTAGTAAGATAAAAAATCATCTTATTCTGCCATATCTTAAAATCAGTGCCAGCAAACTTTTCCGGTCGAATTGCATGATTCAACGGAAATGGAGCTGGAAACGTTGGCAAAGATGCCGAGGCCGCAGCCCTAGGCATTGGCAAAGGTATTGTGCCAAACTGGATTGCCGAGGCCGCAGCCGTAGGCAAAGTTGAGTTCACTCCAACATGAGTAATCTCGCCTCCTATTATCCCGTCAATGGGAGGAATGCCAGTTGTGGTCTCCATAGGGTTAATAGTGTTCATAGTAGGATTTGGTACACCGGTACCAACAATGTTGCTTCCGTTGTTCACATCGTCATTTCCATGTGATGCCATTGAACCTTAAAACAAACAACAAATAATTTAGAATAAATTTATAAAGGTGTATATAAACTCGAGATCTAAATTATTTGTTCGGGAAAAAAAATGCAGAATTAAAAATCAGATTAATTTGTCAAATTATTAACGACTTAATAATTATTTAAAAGGAATTAGAAATCATTAACCAATGATTTTCAAAACCATGCAACATGACAAATGAATGCAAAACCACCATGGAAACCCATCTTTTCCATGCAAAACCCGGAACTTCTGTTTTTTTTCTTTCAGTTTGAACGATTCAACAAACTATTTTAATGAAATTTATATAAATGATGAACATAACTGATGAAACCATGAAATGATAAAAGGAAATAATCACGAACTGGAAAGAAAAAAAAACTCACATATGATGATAAAAAAAAACAAAAAAAAGACAGGAACTGGTTTTTTTTTTTTCTTCGACCTTACTGATTCAACCTAATAAACTTTACTATGCGTAATTAAATAGATAGATTGTCAGCCTTTTCCGTAAGAGACAACTCATTTAAACATTAAACAACTTGAAGGTGGAAAGAAAATGACAGTAATCAAACAAAAGAAAAAGAAAAAAAAAAACTGATGCTCAACATTTCCCGAAATGAGAATTCGATTTAAGCTTGTAGGGGAAAGTTGGAGAATCAAAATAAATCAAACCAAAACCGAAGGCCCGTGTTTTCACGGTTTCCTTAAATCGAATTCGCCGCCTCACCGGGGTGCAAGAGGTTTTGATCGGTGTTCGATTCCCAGGATACAATCGGTTGTCGATTTACGCTGCACTACGTTAACCGCCTACGAACTAGCCGTGTCTATCTCTCAAGAATTTTAGCAAAGAAATGAAAATAAGATCCGGACGGTTTGAGGTTGGAAGGAAAGATTGTTTTTTTTTTCTCTCTATTTTTCCACCAAGAGAGGTCCTCTATTTATACCCATAGAGGAGGAGCCAACTTTTTATTTCATTGAATAAAGAGTTGCAACATTGAAAAGGGCATCAAAGGAGGAGTTACAACATTGAAAATGAATTATAGCATTGAAAAGAGGAGTTACACACATTTGTATAGTGGGATGAAATTCAAATTCAAATGGATTCAATCAATGGAGGAGGTTTTCATTCAAACATTTTATATTTTCCAACATATATAACATAAATATGGTCACAAACAATAAATTTAGTCACAAAAAATTTAGTTAATCTGATGGGTAAGGTGTAATCTCCAGAAAAAAAACGTTTTAAATTTCTGAAAAATTTCTACAAGTGGAGTGAGGGTAAGGTCAGTGGGGATGGCGTGGTTCCATGGGATCGAGTGTAACATCGAAAAAAAGATTTTCACTCTTTGAAAATTTTCTTTGGAAAGGGATAGGATGGTTCCATTGGGTAGACTTTAATATCCAAAAAAATTTCAATTTCTAGAAATTTTCTATAGGCGGGGATGGGGTTTGGTGGGTTGAGTTGGGTGTCATATCGAGAAGCGATTTTCAATTTTTTTTTGTGGGGAGGCAATGGTGTTTGAGTGGGTGGAATATAATGTATGTCAATGGTATATCCTATTAAAATTTTAATACATTTTTTTTTTTCTTTTCAATTATACAATTTTCAATAAAATAATATTACATATAAATAAATAAAAAATCTTTTTTTGACCACAAAATCTCCAAAAAATTACTATTCCAAAATAAATTATTTTCCAAAATCTCATTATAATGACAGCCAAACAAGGGCTATATATATTATTAATTAAAATTAGCACCTGCATTTTGAAATAATTTGACAAGTTTGTTAATTGTGAAATGTGATAATTATAGTGTATTAGTTATGTATTGTTCCCTGCAAAATATGCACAACAGAAGGCCCCAAGGCAAAAGAAACTGACCACAAATCACTATCTTGTTCGAAAAATTGGCTCAGCTCATGGACCAAGTTAAGCTGGGCATGTATAGAAACCTCTAATTGCCAAGCCTACTTTACCGATTCTATGTAAATTTCTTAGTCCTTGTTTGATATAAATTAAAATCTACCAAATGTCTCAAGTTAAATTTCTTTTTCGCCCAGCAACTTTGACATCTCTATTTACCATCAAACAAAATGTAAGGAATATTTTATTTATTTATTTATATTGGAGATTTTAAGATGTGTGCAGTGCAGTGCATGAGCCATTGATTATGTTCCTAAAATCTCACATGGCACACAACATTATTGCTACTCAAGTCATCATACACATTAATTAATGGCCTTGTGATCAAGACTTTCCAACTGAAAACCAAGTCATCTCACCAACAGACAATCAAAAGCAGCTGAAAAAGAAGTGGCATGGTCTTTTTCTAATGATAATATTCAATGGGTTAAGAAATTTTAAATAGAAAACAAACATTGCCCTCTAACAATTTCTTGCAATATGTAGAAATAGAAATAATAATTTGCCTGATATACATTTGTGGCATAGCAGTACCACCTGGAAAGCATTATGACTTGCTACCTCTAAGATATTGAAAGTTTGCATTGAAGCTAAACATCGAAATACATTAGACGAATAGAAGTACCTCTGGGATAGCATTGTGAGCTAGCTACCTCTGAGATGTAATTTGAGATGATTGCAAAGGCCTTTGTAATCTCTATGTTCATCTATCTTTCAGTTGCCGCTGAAAATAAAGCACAAAATGTTGATACCGAGACTGTTTTAAGCACTACCATTCACTCTACTCAATAAATTATAAAGTTCTTTCTGAACCCATTAGTTGCACCTCCTCTCAGAGAAGGGTGGAATTGTATGATCCATGTGTTGACCTCGAGACAAGTTTTTTGTTACTCTTGGAATTAGTTTGGGTGTGCAAATAAGTAATAAGGGGGAAGAAATATAATTCTCCTCATAAATTCTGAATCAGAAGGAATGGGAGTAAAGAAAAACGGAAAGAAGAAAAGAACAACTTACTCTTGGCCCACGATTGGTTACTTGAGGTTGTCTATTAGACAGGTGGTCTGATTCTTGTATCATCTCTGGACCACTTAGCTTATAAAACGTCTCCAGAGCTCTTGTGACAAATGGGCGCACTATATTTGCTTCCATAGCAGATAGATTTTTAAGCTGAAAAATATTAAGATTAGCACTCAGGATGGAAAGATTGCACGAGTCCAGCTTGTAAGTATTATGCCCTAGGTCCAATCAATTTTGGGTATAAGTACTTTTGATATATATATATTTAATGCATTTATTATGGCAAATTCTATTATATTAAATAATAGAGTCCGTAGATTCAAATCTCGATAATTTGTTAATCACAAAGAGTTGTGATTGTGAGATACAAATTACATATGATTGAATCTTAAATCATTCGTGGTCATAAGTAATAACGAGATACGGATATCGTTATTACGGATAGACCACCACGTGTGGCATTCCTTACTTGTGAAGTAAGTAGCTGATCTCACAAGCTAAAGTGTAGTGACACTTAAATGAACACGTGAATGTTTTGTTATAGAACAAAACATTGGAGACCCGCTAAGAGATTCCACATGGATAACTATCTGAGTGTCAGTGGTTAATCTCTAACGTTCGGTAGTGGAATTGATCCTTCGACTTGAGATCATCATAGTACCTTATGTGGGGACAGTCATGCTTTGGTGATGCTGGAAGTTGCTCTGTCAAGGGCCGCTAATACGGCATCGTTCGGGTATGTCAAGAATCATATGAAGGTTGTGAATGATCAATAGAGGATTCGTCGCTCTTAGATAGTAAGAGTTTATGATCTACATTTCATCCAATTAAGTTGATAATGAAATCTTTGGCCAAGGTGTACCTATAAGTCGAAAAGAAGTTTTCGACTTAAATTGACTTAATAAGTGGAATGAAAGATATGATCGATAATCGAGATTGACACAATCCATATCCCGTAATTGATCGGATCATATTGACGAAAGGATTATAGTTTCACGATAAACGAACGAGTTTGGTTTTGTCATATCACGTGACATTTTCCGTCACATGTATTGCCCTGATACATTGTTAGATGTCAATCTGAGACGATGGATGTGAATTAGAGATAAATCAAAAGGGTGTTTTGATTTATCGATTTTGATTAGATCAAAATAATAATTCACGTCGTTAGGCATCGTGATTGAAAACTTAATGGGTCACACACAAAAGGAGAACTAGAAGATTGAGATTCGCCAATTAATTAATTGACAAGTGTTGTATAATTAATTAATTGGATCGCTTATTAATAGGTCTGAATTAATTAATTGGATTAATTAATTCATGGACCGAATTTAATTAATTAGATTAATCAAATATTGGACCGAGTTAAATTGTAAGACGGGCCAAGCCCTTTTGGGCTTATATAAATAAGCTGCTAGGGTTTGAGATTAGAAGATGGATTTTCATTATTCTTGCTAGCACAAGAAAAGTAAAACCCTAATTCTCTCAATCTTGTTTCCTGTGTGGATTCCATTGGAGGCTGGACAATTGGACAGCTGTGGGAGGCAGATCGGGATTGCTAGAACTACAGGAATAGCAAAGGAGTTTGCAGATTTGAATTAAGTTATAGTTTCTATCACAGTTTCTATCTAAACACAAAGCAGATCATTGGATGAAAATTAAAATTATTTAATTTTTCGCTGTGCATGATAAGTAAATTTTCAACACAGCTAACTATAATGTCGTCAAATATGATTCTCCTAGTCCTGAATAATCTATCCTAAAATGTTCAACAAATAACAATGCCTACTCATTCATTATATTCAAACAAAATATGAAAAGGGAAAATATGGGCTAAGCCCCCAACCTTGCATCGGTCATGATTACAAGTCCTCAACCTTCAAAATTAAAGTTTCAAGTCATGGCCTATTTAAATGTGCAAATTTGGGTCCCCAAGTGACCAATACCGTCAATGTGGACGTTAAATTGCATGCGACTCTCACGCGCTTTAGTGCTTGTCTGATAAACCTTTGCTAATATTTTATCAACTTCTAAACTCATCAAACTTTAATTTTAACAACACATTTAATGTGTCACGAAACTTTTATTAACATTTCAATCACACATTTAATCTTTTATCAAAAGCTTTGTCAAGCAAACCCTTGAAGTTGGAAGATAAAATCGTCAAAGAACTTAGAGACAATTCTCTTCGTATTTCAGTTTCACTATTTTGAGCTTTGAATTCATTTTGGGTATTGTGTTTTTCGTGCCCGTTTTGAAATCACTGAAAATACGTTTTTTTTTGGCATTCTTAAAACTATTTCTCAAAATATAAAACTAGAAAATGCGTTTACACAGAAATTTTAAGAATATTTTATTCAAGAAATCTTATGCTTCAATAAATTTTAATAATTTAATGCTAATATCCTACTATATAAAATATATATAAAAATGGAAATTTGATGTATTATGGGGCTGCTTACTGAATTCAATGAAGATTAGTCACTACCAGTATTTATTCTAGAGACATATGCAAAGATCAAAATTATTATAAATAATCATATCCAAGTAAAGATTGTGATATTATTGAAGCAAGACAAGTTGGGACATTGTTGAACAATTGAGCAAACAAGCAAGCAGAATGATGTAGATTGATTCTATAAACACAAAAATAACTCGAAAACGGATTGTATCGAAGTAAACAAACTTTTTTTTTTTATTTCGTGAACAACCAAAAAAACCTACATCAGTTAAAGTCTTAATAGGCTGAACTACAAAGCAAAATAAACAAATAATGAAAATAATGAACTAAAAAACTTTAAATGCCGTTTTGACTTAGTAATCGAATTCAATCGACCAAAATCCATCATACATCACGGCGAAGTAGTGAGTTCAATAGGAATCGTCGCGAGCTTTTCGAAATGGGGTGATGGACCAAAACGGACACCGTATACAAAAGTTACGCCCATTTCTTCTTGCACCGACCATCTAAACATTCCATATATACGCAAGGAACCTCATCACAAAACAATTGAGCAACCACGCAGATTAATTGAGCAAGCAATTGACCAGAGACAGTCTCCCGCATAGCAGAGACTCTGGTCTCCACATCTCCACGCATAGCGGATAGTGGTCTGTGTGCGGCCAACGAAGTTATCAATACACACAGTTATAATGCAACCGACGAAGTTTACATGTACAAATAGACACTAAGCAACATATAAAATACATCCATGGAATCATGTTCTACATCTTGAGTAGTTATTCCACATTTGTGTGGCAATATGATCCCTGACTTGTCCCATTTCAACTGTTTGACTAACATCAAAATGTATGGCATCTTGGTTTTAATTTGACTCCGGTATATCTTGAAACACCATATTCTCCTCTGAGTACTTAGCAAACAACTTATTGAATTTTTTTCTTCATTTAGACTTTGAAGTGGATTGCAATCTGTTGAAGTTGCTAACCAAGGATTTATTGCAAAGATGGCGGTAGCGGTGGGCAGTGTGGATGGGTTGCGATGGTCGGGAGTGGGCGGTATTATTGTTTTTGGATTTAGGGTGGGTGGGGGTGTGTGTAAGGTGAGTGGAGAAGATGAATTTATGCTACTAGTTCTTATTGATCTCAGCAGCAAAAATATTTATGGACGGAAGGGTGTGGATTGTGGATTTGAGGTGGAGATGTTGTAGTGTGATGGAGATAGAAAGGTGGAGGAGATGGCGGTGGTACCGGAGGTGGCGTCGGCGTTTAGTGGCTGCTATGGAGTTGTCTGGTAGTCGTGATGGTGGTGGTTTTGCGGTAAGGGTAGGGTGGATGGAGAAGAAGAAGAAGGTGGGTTTATATTTTTTTGTTTTGATCTTTTAATTTAATTTTTAACTTAATAATGTAAGGAAAAATACAAAGTACCATTTTACCCTTTTTAATTTGATCAAAATTGATCAAAATTTGACATTTTTGGTCAACTAACGGTAAGATGGATGATTTCCATCCATTTAGACTTCAGGTGCGAGTTTTTTAAAGATTTGAAATTCTGAGTGGTACAAAGTGAAGATTATGATAAAGTCTGCAAAAAAGTGAAAGATTAAGATCCGCGACTGCAATTATCCCTTATTTTAATACTTATAAAATTGGTTAGTATGTATTTGATCCATGATTGTCATGAGTTCCATTCTATTATTTTATGAACCTTACAAGTTTTTGTTTACTCGTAGGATTTTATAATAATAAATAAAATTAATCCAATATAACAATGATCTGATTTCTTATTTAAAGAGTGTATTTTGTTGAAATTTCTAAATAGATATAATGAATTAGAATTTTGGCACGTTGACTTTCTGGGTGATTAGGATGATCTCCACTTGCCCTTCAAAAAGTAAATTATTAGGATTTATGGTAAGTAAACGTCACATTATCTTCATGTGTACGTTATATTGCTAAGTCCTTGTTTGATCCCCATTATTTTTAAAATACAATTTTTTTTTCTCTCTCTCTCTCAATTACACATTTTTCAATAAAATAATATTATACGCAAATTTAAATTTTTTTTCTTATTTTTTAACTAAACATTCTCCATCAAATCACTATTTCAAAATGTATTTTTTGCAAAAAAAAAAAAAAAAGGCTCAAACATGCTCTAAATGTATTAATGTGTTACCTGAATTTGTTATTGTGTGAACTTTATATTTAATTATTATGTTTTATGTTATTAATATCCTCATGATATGTTCATGCACATTGATACACCTATAAGCATATATGAAATTTCAAGAAATAAAAGTTTTCATATGTCATAAGTCAAAGAATGTTTTTGAAGATATAGATCCCGGATGTTTTGTTAAGAGATATATGCCTATGTCATGAAAATGTGAGTGAGAACGGGGTATAGGGAATCGATGCACCTTATTAATGTTAATGTTAACCGCTTTACATCACCACCGGAAGGATAAATTGAGTTTCACATAATGATTGCACATTGCATTTTGATTGGCTAGACGATACACCAAGTAAGCTCCCAATGTTAATGTTAAATTTTTAAAGAAATTGAAGAGAACGAAATTTATATTAAAGAATATATTTTATTTTAAGGTAAGTCATATACATATCATAAACATGTATCATATGCATGATGTTTGCTTACTGTGCTTTAGTTCATTTCACGTTATCCTTCCCATTTTTCAGATGATGAATGCGAGATGATTCGAGATTACAACTTGTGATAACACGAACTTATTATTATGACATTTAAATATTGAATTCGTTTAGTAAATAAAGTTAACATTCAATTCAATTATTCTATATTTTTATTCAGTGTAAATTATTTTAAAATAATAAGTCATTGATGTTTATTATGTTAAAGAAAAAATTAAATCGTCTTTCCATATTTATGATTTTAAGAGAAAATTAAATAATGATACTTTTAAATTTAAATATTTAGATTTGGGGGTGTTACAATTTGTGTTGGTTATTTAAATGAATTTGAAAAGAAATATTTATGGAGACGAGGAAGGAGAATGCATGAAAAGTAAATACGTAGGGGTTAAGGGAGGGGGGATGTGACCGGAAAAGAGGGATTCGATGGCGGTGGTGATGTCATTGACTGCGATCGATACATTTTATATTTAAACTTTCAATTTTTTCGTAAATTGTAAAATGAAATCATTTCCAAAAAGTGAAAAAATGAGCTTTAAAACAAAACTGTTCAAGATAATAAAATAGTAACGCGTGGAACTGGGCAACTGGTGGTGGGGGAAATGCGCTGCTCATTACCACATACTTCTCGTGAGTTGTGACCCCCATTTATCCCAATATACGATGGGCGCAGCGTTACCGTCAAAGCTTTAATGCCGGCTTACCCATTGAAAAACAAAGTTCCATTTACCAAATTACCCTGAGCGTGCACACGAAAGATTCCGTTAACTGTCGTTAAAAACGCTGATGGACCCTGTGGAATATTCCGTCATCAAACGAGGTTGAGGGTATTATGGACAATTCAAACCGGATCTGCCTTGATCCCTAGATTATCCATATAAAATCTTGCACTCATGGTGAAGATCAAGCGTGAAATATTTTGTTGTATTCTTGTCGAACAATCCTCGTAATCTTCGTACCGAAAATGGGCAGGAAATTCTTCGTCGGCGGCAACTGGAAATGCGTAAGCCTCTGATTCTTCCCTTCTGCCTTTCACAATCTGTGCAGTTTATACGAATCGGATTCTTTGATCTACTGATCTGTTTGATTTATGCAAGATATAATGGTAATTGTATACGGTTTTGTATGTATATCCGTATATGTGTGTGTTTGGGAGTAGTCAGTGTCTAAAGCTCGTAGACTAATTTCTTTTAGTTTAATTGCGAGCAAACTAGCATGATTTAGTTGAGAAATTTTATCACGATTATTTTCTTTGCTTCCTATAGCTAATTGCATGTGACTGTGTGATAGCACTGCTATATAACATAGATCCAATGTTTTTTTTGACATGCTGAAATATATTTTTATCAGCTCTCACTATAAAATCACATAATCTAAGCAATTTTATAGATATTTATTCATAATTGTAATATGAAATCCGCTTTATCCGTGAAGTTGAAATTTTACTGCAGAATGGAACCACTGAAGAGGTGAAGAAGATCGTGGAAACACTCAATGCTGGTCAAGTTCCATCTCCAGATGTTGTGGGTGAGTACATTTATGAACTTAAAGTTTATGTATCATCCTTTTTTATTCTGGATTTTAATAAAGGAAGGGTAAGAAAGGAAAGGAAAACTTTGGCATACTGATTTCCTTTTTTTTCTTTTACTAAAATGAAAAAAAAAAAATGGAAAATTTACTGATGAAGTCGCAACTCTCTTCTTATGCCTTTATGAATAATAATAAACTATTAGTCTGTATGAGATCTTCGTGTGTTTTGTGATGAATTATAATTGATTAGTTTGCAAATGTTCAAATTATGTTCTAATTGAACTTTAATCCGGTGCATTTGCGTGTGCCTGAGTTTCAGAACCCTAACTTTTGAAATAATTCAGTTTTGGTATCCTTTCTCACATGACCTTCCTGTCTATAGTATTCGTTTAGCTATTGATTAAATAACACATATTATAATTATATCTTTTGAGACATTTTTGAGATATTGAGATAACGAGGCCTGAGAAATCCATCATTGTGGCCTGAAAATTTAGTCTTTCCATTGAACATTAGGATGGAATATCGGTGTAAATACTGTTACTAACTTTTTTGTGTAAAATTGGGGCTCTAGAATTTGACTTGGAGAATAGCAGTGTTTCATATATTTTTCTAAAATGCAATTATACACATAGAATTCCTCGTGAACAAATCTATAATTGAACACTTCCCTCGTGCTTTTTAAACGAGAAACAACTGTTATTCATGCAAAGGATATCTTCTCACTATTTGATGTTTTGACTGTTTGCAATTTTTTATTCTTGCAGAGGTTGTTGTCAGCCCTCCATTCGTGTTTCTTCCTGTGGTTAAAAGTTCACTGCGACCTGATTTCCATGTTGCTGCCCAAAATTGTTGGGTAAAGAAAGGGGGTGCTTACACCGGTGAGGTTAGGTATGCCTTCTTATATTGATGTTTCGAGTCTTTAAGTTGCATGTCTTAGCCATCAACATATTAAGCATTTATTAAAAACACAGTTTTCTGATTTGGTAAAGCACGAAGAATTGGATAAACTGTTTCTGTTTTGTGTTTGAACTCTGAGAGGCCTTCTTTCCTCATTTAGCAAGGTCTTACAGTGTACCTCGGGCTTTGTTGTATAACATCAGTCATGTCAGTTCTTCAAATTTTTGTTCTGGATGAGGCATTAATGATAGCTGTTCAGTCTAAAAATTTGGAACTTTACAAAATTAAAGTTGATGGCTTTTATTTGTGTGCAGTGCTGAGATGCTCGTCAATCTGGGCATTCCTTGGGTGATTCTAGGTCACTCTGAGAGGAGGGCTTTGTTAGGCGAATCGAACGAGGTACTTACTGTCGAGTTATATTTCCTTTTCAATATGAAATTCTACATGTTGATTAATGGGATCCGTGTTATTTCTATATAGATTGATTGTCTTACTGCTGTTTTGATTTCAGTTCGTTGGAGAGAAAGTTGCATATGCTCTTTCCAAAGGTCTGAAGGTCATTGCTTGTATTGGCGAGACTCTTGAGCAGAGAGAAGCAGGATCAACTGTGGATGTTGTTGCTACACAAACAAAGGCTATTGCTGGTACATAGTCATTCTTATGTGCAAAATTCGATTATTCAGAACTATATACTGGCTAATTTGCACTTCCCACTTTCTCATAGTTACTATCATTAGTTTTAAGCTATCCTGTATTAGGGATATGAGATATAACTTTGCCTTACCAATAACCAGTATTTAATTTTTAGGGTCAATCGATTTTTCTAAATTGAGATCTTGGCTTTGGTAATGATAGAACAGTTTCTTCCAATTCACCCTCTCCCCCACCCCCACCCCCCACAAAAAAAAAAAAAAAAAGAAGAAGAAGAAGAAATGTGGATATTACACAAACATTGAAATATTTGGATCTTCTTGTATTTTTCTGTATATCCAGTGGAATTTTAATGAAGTTTTGATGTATATCAAAATATCTTAGGGTGTGGCTTTATTTTCCATAGAAAATGTCATTCTTCCACCCAAGTCCTACTCTGGGGTGTTTGATTCATATTTTTTTCCATGAAAAATATTTTCCAAAAGTTGGTCACGTCACCATACTTTCCTCAAAAACAAAGAAAACATTTTCTTCAGAGAGGGATAAATTTTTTATTTTCCAGGCAATTGACTCTCCGTCTCTCATCTACCCAACTATGTAAGATGGACAAGTATAACATATTTTTTTTGTGCAAATTCCATACTTGCAGTCAAACAAACCCTTAGATTTCTCGTGTATTTTACTGCCCTATTTTCTTATTCTTCATGCATCCATTATGGACTCTGTTAACTGATATAAAAGTCATTACCTTAAATTTCATTTGTTTCATATTGCAGAACGGATTTCCGATTGGACTAATGTTGTTTTGGCTTATGAACCTGTCTGGGCTATTGGAACGGGGAAGGTTGCAACTCCTGCTCAGGCTCAGGAAGTAAGTTTGGCTTCATTCGTCCTTTATGTTCATATTACATATATGAAAGTTGCAAAATATCAATATCACAAATCTACCAAAAGACGTGTTGTGAAGTTTATATTAATTGATTGTTAAGCTAAAATGTTCACTGGTTAGTGGTTACCTTGACCATTTCACATCCAAGACTATCCTAGTACCATTAGTAAATATCTATCTATCAGAAACGACATTCATTTTTTTCTATTGTGGGTTTTACTTACATTTACATCCATGTTCATCTAGAGTTATTTTTATCTGCTGGCTTCCCCCCCCCCCCCGGGCCGCCGCCGCCGCCAAAAACACACACACACACACACATAGCATACTATTGGCAATCACCAGTGCAAATTCTGATAATATCATGATGCTATCTAAAGCTTCATGTTGCTGCAAGTCTAACAGCAAGGAAACCTTTCTGATCATAGGTACACGCTGAACTGAGGAAATGGCTTCATGCGAATGTTAGCCCTGAAGTTGCTGCATCAACCAGGATTATCTATGGAGGTAATGTTCCATTTACATCTCTGGTTTGCTTTATTAGTTTTCATATGTCAATAAGATTTTGGAACCTTTCAATTTTAACATTGAAACTGAAAGATACAAGAAAAACTACACTAAGTTCTTGGAAAAGAAAAATACAATTAAGGGTTCTCAACCTTTGAAGTCCTTAACAATTTAGTCTTGTAAACGGTTCCATCCATTTAATCATTAAGAAGTCAAAGTTTGATTGTAAAGCCGATTATAGCTTTATTATTACTGGGAAAAAAATAAAAATAAAAAATAAAAAAAAATAAACCTAAAATATTACTACATCAATCATAAGTTATGGACCTTTACTTTAACTTTCTCAAAATTTAATGAACATCACTATAGAATGGTTACATGAATAGAAGCCAACCTTCTATCTCTGACCCGCAGTCTTAAATTGCATTATAACCCACTTTGAAGGTGCATGAACTGTTGTGATTCCTTGTACTTTTGGAAAGATTGCCCCAGTTAAATTGTATAACAAACTTGTCTTTTCCCTATTTGTTTCATTTATTTTACAGCTTACTCTAAATAAATTGCCGATGCAGGTTCCGTGAATGGTGCCAACTGCAAGGAATTGGCTGCAAATCCTGATGTTGATGGCTTTTTAGTTGGTGGTGCTTCCCTCAAGGTAATGACGGCTACTTTTCCTCTCGGGTTTTTGGTGTGTCGGCTTACAATCTATCTAAAGATTAGAGAATGATGATTGTTACAATCTATCTAAAGATTAGAGAATGATGATTGTTAGAGATAGAAAAATTTATGTACCAAAGATGATGTTAACTGTTTCTAACTTCTTTCTGCAGCCTGAATTCATCGACATTATCAAGTCTGCAGAGGTGAAGAAAAGTGCTTGAGTTCAGTATCACTCGTGTGGTGAAGTTTTGAGGCTTTTGCAAGGGGAGTTATAATAACCTTTATCCGGGCTTTACCTGGATTAACTTGTGCATTTATACTTTCGACTGCACTGAAGTTGCCTTTGTTGTTTAAATAAATATATGCCAAATCGTATTCTACTCGTAAATTGTGACTATTTTCTTGATAAAGGAACCATAAATATCTATTTGGAATTCCGCTTAGATATGTCTCAAAACTGTTTGATGGAACGATTTGCCTGCACTGCTATTGGAGATTTGAAATAAACACAAAAACAAGGCAGTCTTTCTAGAGATGAAGTTTCAGGTGTCTATCCATTGAGCTCGAAAACCTGCAGTTAAAGAAGTTCTAGATTCCTTGTAATGTAAACCACAATTCGAAGCTTCCGTTTAATGTTCTAACTCCTTGATCCACGTCATTTGAGGCAGAACCTATCTTGCGAGGTCTCGTGTGCGGGTCACAAAATCCTTCTGGAAAATTAATGCTTTGTTCCAAGAAGATGAATTCAAAGGATGCATGAACATGGTTGGTGTAGTGTAACATTTCAATCATTTTCCTTTTTAATTTGTTAGACCAAGTTGGCCAATTGAAACAAAAAAGTCTTCAATCACATGCCAATTTGGATTATGTGGTGAAGAATTTTCAGTTTGGAACACTCACCCTTGGTATCTTATTTCAAGGGATGTGCTTCTAGAGAAATCAGATTCTTGTACATGCTGTCATTGTATCATCTAGAAAGTTTTTAGCCGAAATGATTCTTTATCATTCTTAATCATTCATTTTTAATTACAAATTTTTCTTACTTTTTACTATATATATATATATATATTTTCTTAAAAAAAAATCAATTTTAAAACAATCGTTCGCATATCGTCTGTCGATCTAGGCCTGCACGTTGCAAGTAGTCTGCAGCTTAAGTAGTCCATTTGATGGGTTGGAAGGAAAAAGCCTGTCGAACAGGCTCAGTGACTGAAGCCTATTCCAGTCAAGTATATGTCGGTTTAAAAATCTGTCATTGAATCTGTTCCTGTAGTGCCTAGTTCTTAGGGCTAGGACCAATTCGAACGTTACACAAACAACTTATGGGGATGAAACTGGGAGATCTATGTTCATCCCTCATTGATAAATACACATATTTTCTAAATTCTCCAGTCCACACAGTTCCATCCAAATAAAGTCACGCTTTCACATTTGTATGCTATTCTGTTTGTGATTCATTGAACACATGCTTGTGAAATCCCAAACTCAAGAGTCAAGTTCATGATCTGATTTTTGACTCCAAATTAAAAAGGCCATTGCCACGCTGTTTGAAGGACAGACCACAAACGAATATTATTCAGCAAAAGGAGTCAAATTAACCCCAAACAGATAGGGGCGTTTTGATGACTATAGAGCTTCTTCATAAATCAAAGCCATATGGGGTAGAAAAGTCATATTTTCACGAGCAATCCTCGTCTGGTTTTTCACATTTTGATGACCATTTTTTTCCTTGCTTCTCTTTATTTGGTTGTGTTTTCTTGGTACTTGTTGTTTGTTCATTTATTTTAGCAATATCCCACCTACTTTCCCACATCCAATATAATATCCACTCTAAATAAAAAAAATAAAAAAAAAATTAAGAACCCACTCATTTTAATTTTCAATAGGTATGTTGGTTACTTTTTGCCTTTTGCTTTATACTAGTTATTTTTATATTAAATTTTGTTAAATGCTTGTTTACCTATATTTTTTTATATACATTAGATAGAACTCGATTTGTTGAAAGTCTCTTAACTCTTGATTTTGTTGAGATAGTGTATCAAACATGTTGTGATGACTGATCGATAAATTGAAGTGGCAATTGTTGAATACGATAATAGACAAATAACTCACTCTTTAACTCTTTACTAAGGGTTTGTTTGATAAGACCAAAATTTTCATTGAAGTTGGAATTGAGATTTCAACTTTCACTTTTGGCTTATTTGATTGGTCAAATTTTACATGGAAAATATTTTCTACCTTTTGAAATTTTCCCACCACTTTAGTAGGAAAAACAATTCCATTTTTTTTTTAAGCAATAGAAACAAATTTTAAGATGAAGTGTAAACAAATTTATCTCTTTAATGGACAAATTTCATGTAAAACAAAGTCAAACGAACACCGAAAATTTTGCTTTTTTATTTTTTTGGCAATCTAAATAAATTTTGACTCCAATGGTAAAAAAAAATTATTCCATTAATTGATAATTTTCATGAAAAATAAAGTAAAACGGATATCAAAAGTATTATATTTTTCAAGTGAAAAATTATACGAATCGAACACCTTTAATTACAATTCTCAGTAAAACAAATTCTAGACAATTCAGTTCTCTGTAATTCATTTTCTTTCCACTCAAATTCCATCTTTCTATCAAACAGATCCTAATTGTCACTTCCTATCCAATTCAATTTATTGCGTGCTTGTTTGATGAAAAAATCTGTTAAAATTTTATCAATATTTTAAATAATTAAACTTTAACCGCACATTTCAAAGATCGACAAGTATCATCAACTTTTTAATGATGCATTTCATTAACTTCTATCATAATGTGCTATAACTCTGATAAAAAAAAACTCGGTCAAACAATCCCTAAATACGCAACAATGACATGATATGTTGAATTGAATGGACGTCCACAGATGAACATCATTAAAGAAAAAAAAAATTAACACTTGTCCTTTTTTCTGTATAAAATTAATTAACATATAAAAAAATTTACAATGATGCATCCGATAAGATACATGAATGACACCAAATAATAATGAAAACGGAATAAGAAATTAAAAAAGTTCTTGTGAATAACCCAAATCCCTTTGTATCTCGATTGCAGTTTCTTGTTGAAGTGGACACCACCAAAGTTTGTCTCATATTTATAACAAACGAACAATCTAGTTAGAGACACGAATGCACAAATTCAACGAAAGTGCACTTCTTTTTCAATTTTAGAAGCAAACAAAGGTGCAAAAGGAATGGTTGTCTGACACGAAAATTACCTTTTTTCTTTCTTTCTAAAGCCAAGTGATGGCTTTGTCAATGGACCCTCCAATATTGTAAATATCGTAAGTGGATCAAAACCTTACACAAAAGGTTCCACCTTCAACTTTTCCTGTCGTTCTATTCTTATCTATAATAAACAACAATAATAATTAAATATTATTCTCGACATACTTTTTTTAATGAAATTATCTGTCAAAAGATTCACATCACATATGCAACAAATAATGAGAATATATTCCCTTTCAATATAGCATTAGGTTTGACAAATGTAACCGTTCAAATTTTCGGGATACTAATTATGAAAATTAGGCGACTCTTCAAAGGAATAAATTTTTTACAACGAAAATATCAATATAAGTTTATAATTTATAATTTATATCAGTCTCAAAGAGAAGTTTGCTTTCTATTTTTTTTTTATGACGGAAAATTCGTAGTCGCTATCCTTCGAGTGCGCACTGAATAAATCCTCGAACTGACGCAATAGCCTGCAAATCACGCCAATCAGGTTAACCACACTTAATAAGCCCATTGCGATAAGGTCGACCGAAAAAATGTTGAGAGTATATTGATTCCTTCATTATTTAATATATTTTGTTATTAATAAATATGAATTATTCTTATTTAAATCATTATTCAATGTAGATATATATATATATATATATATATATATATTAAAAAGTGTAGGTAAAATTTATCGTTCCAATTAAATTAATTATAAAAGCAAGTCTATATCTGTGATAAAATATGAATAATTATGTCGACAAAAACTAACGTCATGGTTTAGGTAAAAGCAGCGGAAAATGGAAAAAAAGCGCCACATTCTTGACTAATACGCCAAAATTCCGTACATATATTTTCTTGAAAAGGAAGCTTTCTTGGCTGTAATTAGTAAACATTGAGTAAAAGATGTGCCATCTTCATTAATACCATTGCCTATTAGATTAATTAATTAGTATCGTCTAACTCAACAAGTCGGCATTAGAATAATCACTAAGCCAAATTAATTGTTTAACTTTTCACAATAATTTTATATTAAACTACAATATCAAATTTGTAGGTCCCTCTCAATCGATAATTTTCTTGATCATCTTACCCTCTATCAAGGTACAATTCTTCAAGTCATGAGCCATTGCTTAAGTAGACACAACATTTTTGAGATCCAACTGGGGGATTCACCGTCTTTGTTTTGATCCAATACGTGGTGCGTTTTTACACACAAGGCATATTACGTGACAACTAGTTAAATAAAAAGTTATGTCAAGAACAGCGCTCCATCATACACCACCTCTCCTACACACCTTTTTGAGCTGGTTAGGCCATGTCTTTAGACGCTTGCCTTGGGACAAGTGTTATTTGAGATGATACACCACCGCTTTGTTGCAATGCACATTCGAGGCAATTAGCATTTGCCACAAGCTTCTCCTAGACCCAAGTTATACGAAGTGATTGATGTGATTAATCTACAAACAACAAGTCCGATGAGATCACAAATTTTCAATCTATATTCAGGTTATGGAGGCCGAAGGTATATGACAGCTATGAATTGATAAAATTATGCTTGATAAGTTAGTTGTTACTCGTTAGGATGAAGTTCTGTATCAAGTATCTAAATTAATGTCTCCCACATATAATTACTTGATTCTCTCTCTTTCTTTCAAAAATAACGTTAATCTTGATTTACAATCTTGATAATTCTCTTTTCAACCTGTCACCCATATTTTTGTCCATCGTGTTTCTTCCAAACTCAAATTTGTCATTTTTCGTCTTATCTGAACATCGGAGTACATAAGACCATTGCACCTCATCATAGCCACAATTTCATTCAATCTAACATGGTGCCAAGTATGCAAGTAATATATACGTAGATGAAAAAGAATTGAAATATGTTGACAGTTGACCCTGCCAGATTTGGAGGTCCATGATACGTCTATGTAATTATGTTTGAGCCTCATTTTAGTTTCTGTTTGACAATTATTATTGGAAAACTCTTTTATCTATATATTCATATTCAATTATACATTTACACAGTAAAATATTCTACATATAAACTTAAAATTTTTTCTTACTTTTTAATAATACATTCTCTTAAAAATTAATATTCAGAATATTATTTTTTCAAATAATGATTGTCAAACAGAGCTTAATACCTCTGCTTCAAATGCTACTATTTCCCCGTCTTTCGGCTACGAAACTGGAACTCCGTTATTTTCCTAAAGCAGCCTTTCTGGGCTGTAGTTGGTAAACACGGTGCAAAAGATGTAATACCCGTGACTTTAAGCTTAATTAATAATGATTAATTATAAGCATCTAACTCGAACACCGGCATTTAATAATCATTAAGCCAACATAAATGCGTAATTAAGTTATTAACATATGATAAATTATAATAAACTAATCAGAATATTCAAAACTAACGAACAGCTTGATCCGTTGACTAGTGTTCATACTGATCCAATGGCCATAATTGCAAATTTGTCTTCTTGTGCAAGGTGCTAAAAATAAAGTAGCATTTTTCAAAAATATAAAAGATAAGACAAGCCTGTAATGGCCATCCCTCCATTTACACCACCCACGCCATGTCTCCTTCACCATTTATTATATGTAAACAAGTTGCAGAAATCATAGACTGACTAGTAGGAGGAACGAACAAGAAAGAGTCAACCTTTTTGGGCCTTTTTTTTTTTTCATATATAGCTTCTCTTGAAACCAACAAGGGACACCAAGAATCAACGTATTATCATAAATCTTCTTATTTATATATTTTATGTGTTCCCACTTTTGGGTTTCAACTGGTTTGGCAGTCGTTGAATTTTTGGACAGTCATCGAAAGATTTTGTGGGTAGAGCAATTGATTTCTCAGTCTTCTTCTATTGTTGAAGAACAATAGAAGGGTTTGCTCAGAAAAACAATTTGGTGGGTTCAGTAAATGGGTTCTTGTTTCAGTGTTAGAATAAGGGCAGATAGCCCTCGTCATAATGGTTAGTATAATCGAACTGTTAAATTTTCTTAGATCAGATTCTAGTTTTTCTTGAATTAGAAGCATTCATACCTAAAAATTGCTGTTTTGATTTGGTTAAAACAGATTTTGTTTATGATTTGTGTTAGCTAAGAGATTATATTTGGATTATGTGATTTTTCTCTAGGATCTAAATGGACAACATAGGAATTATACATTTATGTATTAGGACTCATGTCATAAGATTTGACAAAGTTTTACACTAGCTATCGACCTACGAACCCTCCTTGTTAACTGGGGCTTAGAACGGACTATGGAAAAATTGGTGGATTTAGTTAGAATACCAAATCAGAATTTGAAAATTTTCTTTTTGATTCACCATGATTAAGCATTTAATGGAGTTTTGGATATGTGAAATGATTGTATTTGCAGGATCAAATTCAAGATATGTCAGCGTTGATGCAAAAGACACAAGTAGCAGGTCATCGAACGCAATTCCATTGACCCCTCGAAGTGAGGGTGAAATTTTGGAATCGACGAATTTGAAGACTTTTGGGTTTATTGATCTGAGATCAGCCACGCGGAACTTCCGTCCAGACAGTGTATTAGGTGAAGGTGGTTTTGGGTGTGTGTTTTAAGGGATGGATTGATGAACATACATTTAAAGCTGCGAAACCTGGGACTGGAATTGTTATTGCTGTCAAAAGATTGAACCAAGAAGGCCTTCAAGGTCACAAGGAGTGGCTGGTGAGTCTGACCTTTCCCGGATCGAGTGGTAAAATGTTTTAATTTTGTTCATTGAATAATTTCCAAGGATTTAGTTAGCTTAGAGTGTTCGTAGTAGACGTAGCAATGAATTGAACAAAATGGAGGAAAAGGATTCATACGGTCGGGACCCCAAATTTCTTGCCAATTAGGCTCAGAGCATGTTAGGCCGCGCTTAGAAGTTAATTTTAAGCACAACCAAACATGCTCTAGTTTGTTGTTGTTGATTGTGTCACATATTTTCGAAAATAGACCCATTCCTGATCATTTATGCTGTCAAAGATGCTCAAATTTGATAGAATTCAAACCAAAATCCAGATATGCCGATTCATTTATCTTTTATTTGGATTCAGACAGAAATCAATTATCTGGGACAGTTATACCATCCTAATCTAGTAAAGTTGATTGGTTATTGCTTAGAGGATGAACACAGGCTTCTCGTTTATAGAGTTCATGCCTCGTGGCAGCTTGGAGAATCATCTATTCAGGAGTAAGTCATTGATCTTATCTATGGAGTTCATCATTTTTGCTAAAAGGAACTTCAATTTGACACACTGACTCAGCCTCATAAATGTATTTTGAGCAGGGTCATCTTACTTCCAACCATTATCTTGGAACCTACGTATGAAGGTTGCTCTAGGTGCAGCAAAGGGGCTTGCGTATCTTCACAGCCCGGAAGCTAAGGTTATATATCGTGATTTTAAAACCTCCAATATCTTGCTCGATAAGGTACGTGGAACAATTAGAAATCAATTTTCAAAAGTTTATACCATTTGATTGTATAACGGTTTCTATGTTGGGTGTCTTACATACTTTAACCGATGGATTCGACAGAACTACAATGCGAAGCTATCTGATTTTGGGTTGGCCAAGGACGGACCAATGGATGGTAAAAGCTATGTATCTACAAGAGTAATGGGTACCATCGGCTATGCAGCTCCAGAGTATATGGCCACAGGTATTACACTCTTCACTAATTTTCTCTGTAATACTCTTTCCAATTATTTTAGGTGGATATGATTGAATTTCATCAAGTATTCACGACCATATTTGCTTAGCAAGATCAGCTTAGACCTAATTCACCAAAAAAAAGTGTCATATAAGTGTAATTACAGTTGACATGATGGAACAAGAATACAATTTAATGTTTGTTATAAGGTCGAGTCCTTGCAATTGCAACTTGTCATTCCTTCTGAGTCTCGGTTCATTTGTTTTGAAGGCCATTTAACTGCCGGAAGCGATGTGTACAGTTTTGGGGTTGTTCTTCTCGAGATGCTAACTGGGCGTCGTGTGATAGACAAAAATCGGCCTCATGGGGAACAAAATCTTATCGAATGGGCTAGCCCTTATCTGGCCAGCAAGCGCAGAATTTTCCGAGTTATGGATGGGCGTATAGATGGCCAATACTCACCAACCGGAGCATTGAAGGCAGCTACTCTTGCTGTCAAATGCCTAGCACTAGAACCCAAATACAGGCCGAACATGGAAGAGGTTGTAAAAGCATTAGAGCAGCTCCAGGACACGGGGAGTGTCAAAACCGAGGTTGTCCAAAAACATCATCTGACATGTGCCGAAGATCCATGTCGTATGTCTGCTTCTTATCCAAGACCATCTGCTACCCCTGTTGTTGCTTGAATGGGAAAGGAAGAATTCAAATGGCTTACAATTCATTAGTTTAGAAGACAGACAAAATGCATAGGTGGCGAGGAGATCATAAATAACTTGGGGAGTTTATTTGCTTGTACTATCACTTTGTGAAGTTCTGTATAGACAATAATTCTGTTCTCTAAGTTTTGCAATTAGATATTGATGCTCTAATTTCGTTAAAAATAGTCAACCATATTATTTTTCTTCAAACAGTTTTCCTTCCAATTTCAAACCAGTGACTTGATTTCAGTATAACAAGTTCTAACAAGGAGTGATAAACAAAAACAGACTGGTTCTGATTGTTACGAAATTAAAAGGTTTGTGTGCCCCCGGTCAAAAATTGATTAGGGGACGTGCTTGTTACATTTCGAATAGGTTGGGAACTCAACTAAGTGACGTACAACAGTCGTTCATGCTAAATAACAAAAACGACGAGATAAGTGCAAACGGAACACAAGAAGGCCATTGCTCTGTCAACTTAATTCCTTTTACTTGAATTTGCAAATTAATCTAGTTATCGACCATCCAAAAATCGATATTTTATTCAGTAATTCTTTTTTAGCACCACTAGTGTATACACTCGTTAGGTGTCATTAAATGAAAAGTGTAATTAAATGTATATCATATGATGTCACATAGACTGATGTTGTAGCACCAGTGGTGTTAAATAACATTATTATTTTGTTGGACACAAATTTGATCCAATAGTACAGGCCACTGGCCTAATTTCATAACAATCTTGCTACACATATATTCTAGTTGACATTCTGTTTTAAGTAGTGCTATTACTAGTCAGTGATGTTACAATATCAGCTTATGTGACGTTAATGTGTCATTAAATGATAAGTAAAATTAAATAAATTATTTAATTTCACCTTTAATTTAATCTATTATATAGTGCCACCTAGACTGTGATTGCTGTCCCAGTAAGGCTGCATAGCATTACTCTTTTGTTTTACATTGTACCATGTGACACACTATCTTATCATTAATTTCTCCAACACTTCAAATAATGAATGATCTTGATTTTGCCACTTATTCAAATGTTATTCAAGTTGTATGTACAACTAGCATAATTCATTTCCTAAAACTAGATCAAATCAAACTGTGACCGGACCTACTTCCCCACTAACTGGCAAGAATGGGCTTAGAAATGGTTCTTGCGGGTTCAATTTAATGGCCCAATTACTCGGAGGCCCATTTTTTCTCCCTCGGTGCGACCATCTTCTCGTACACAGAGAGAGGGGCAAAGGGAAAGGGATGGTGGGTCGAAGGATCATGTCACTGCTGAAGAGCAGAGCCGCCGCGGCACCGTCACTACCAGCACAGGCCAAGGCGGCAGAAGAAGGAAAAACAAAATCATGGGGTTTTAAAGTGGTTTCAGGGGCATTAATTTGTTTGACAGGAGGCATCGCTTTGAGTGCACTTGATGATCTCGCCATTTACAATGGCTGTAGCAGGTTATGCTCTTTATGAAATTGAGTGATTTTTTATTTATCTACATTTCTTTCTATTTCATCTTTTTTCCTCTAAATTCGGTTCAGGTTTTGTCTGCATCTTTCGTTAGGGGAAAAGTAAAATTTATCATAGGAAGATTTTATTCGGCTGTCTGGTTAATGATTGATTTAACGTTCATATAACTGAGATTTTGTGATGTTTTGTTATTTTTTACACTTTCAATTGAAATTTATAGCCGAGCACTCGATGAATTATGGTTAAAAATTTGGGGATATTTTGTAGAGTGAAGTAACAAGTGTAAATGAAATAAAAATGAAATTAGACTCTTTTTTTTTTTTTTTTTTTTTTTCCAATGATGCTACACTGACCGAAAATGTCCGATAGAAGCTTTGACCGAACACTCACGATAGGGGGTGGGGCCACTTTTTTGGAATTTCTTATTCCTGTGGGTCGCACATGTGAGAGGATGTCAAGCTTCTGTCAAGCATTTTCACAGCTCGGTTCTTTCGGTCAACTCAGCTTTAGTTCTTTCTTCTTTTTTTTACCGATAAAAAAAAATGAAATTAGACTTTTCAACTCAGTATTATGAAGTGGCTTTTTAAAAGAAGAGGGATATTTTGAAGAATGAAGTAACTAGTGTGAATCGAATTAACATGACTATTACACTGATCAATCAACTCTGTATTTTGAAGTGTCATTATTAGATTAGACTGATTAGGACTCTACAGTTCTTATTCTGCTATATTAAGCATCAGCATAGATTGGAAGTACATTATGAGAATGCAACCAGTGTCCTTTTATTGTAGTGGTGAAATATATGTTTCGTTCTAATATTTGATTTAACGTTGGAGTACTAATTAGTTCTGACAATCATTTTGCAAGCTGACATGGTTACTTTGAAAGAAATTTCGAAATGAAACTATGGCACAGGAAGTCTGTGCACTTTTCTAAAGAGATTCTTCCTTCGAATGAGTAGGTTTTTACCAGCTAATTTGTACTTTTTCTTCAGATGCAAGAGTGAAAAGAGCAGTTAGATTAGTAACATAGTTAAAGGATCACACATCTCTTGTTTGCTAAGGAACAGCAAGGGGAAGTGAAGACAGCTAAAATATATGAAACCTCCTTACTAAATTGCAAAATCCATCTCAAATGTAAAGTTACTTATAAGTAACTCTTTGTCTCCAGACATGTTAACTTACCTTTTTTGTTACTTGCTCTTTTTTTTTAATTAAATCTTACTATACTGGAATAAGTAATTTACTTATTTCCAAATAATCTTAGCCTAAGTGCTCATAGTTGGATGGAAAAACTGAGGGGAAATGATACATACATCCTTTCCATCTTTGTATTTCGATTTACATCAACAAGATTCAGAGGTAAAATGCATATATGACGCATGAAATCGAGTATCTCTTCTCATGTGCCCCTTATGCTACAAAACAGCTTGAATCACTTTTCTTTTACTTCTCTTGTTATTATATCCAAAGACCTGAAGACGGGACTGTACTTCCTTCAAGAAGAAATTTATTAATGTTTGTCTTGAAGGGAAGGGAAGGGACGGGAATGAAAAATTTAGACGATTTGCCGGTGATAAGTAGAGGGACAAAAGGAATGCTCGATATGTTTTATTCTCTCTTAGTCTTATAGTCCATTAGTTCCCTTCCATTTCTCTCATGTCTTATCATTCCCTTTCCTTGTCCTCAAAACAAATAGAGCATTATCTTTAGTTCATTTGTTTATCCCATCCCATGCCTTTCCATGAATAATGTTGAGGGCAAATCTACTATGGGAATAATGTTATATGCAATGGAAGCACTTGAATTTCTAATCAGAATAGTTGTACAATTGCTATTAATTTGGTGATCTTCGGGAAAATGAGCTCATAGTCGGTTGGAATCTTGTTTTTGGTAGTACATAGGGGGATTCAATCTAGGGTGTGCATGGAGTGGCTGACTAGATATGAAGACAAGCTTTAAAAATATTTGCACCCAGTGACTAGATATAACTATAAACCTTGACTTCTGACATTATTTACACTTGTAAGCTTGATTGGTGAATAGCAAGGAAACATGCATGTTAAGCCTGAGAAACTATTATGAACTATTTTCTTTGACACCACCAACCCCCCCACAAAAATCTCTAGTATCTGAAATAAAGGCAACGAGGTGTGACATCGTCGCCCCTTCGATACTTAAGTTAGCGAGAGGGGAAAATATAAGCGTAAGACTGTGAATTGAATGTAAAAGCGTACCTGAATAATGAGTTTTGATAATGTATTTATAGACGTTGGTGGTAGAGTTATAAAAGGATTCAATCACATGTAATCTTTATCCTTATCATGCAAGGTGTTTGTGTTATATTAAAAGTGTTCCATTGGAGTTCGAATTGAACCGTGATAAGTAAATAATGAGGATAAGGGTCATAAGGAATTATAATCGCAGTAGGATTAATGTTAGAGGACACATGACCCGCCCTCAATTAGCCTGACCTTGACATGGAGGCCCGACCTCAACTTTGTTAGAGGCCAACATCGGCTTCAAGCTTGAGCTCGAGCTCATTCACACGAGCCCGAGGGTGTTACGATCCATGAAGAGAATGACCTCAAGCCCAACCATAAAAACTCGAGGATGCTCTAACCCTAGGAGAGTGCTTGGGACTATCATGATCCTGAGCGTGATAGCCGGGTCATACAAGAATTGTACACATCATAGGCCCCCGTGCATCCATGTCAAAAAGTCGTGCGCAATGTGGGATTTTCTGGAATGAGATGCATAGGTACATTGAGTTAAAAAAAAAGGAATGCTCGTGTCGAGTTGATAGACCCCCAAGCACATAGATCTAGCGTAGCAAGTATTGATCATTCTAAAAATTTGAAAGGAATTAGCTCGATCTTGAGTTTTGTATAAAATTTTGAAAGGAGGGTCGGATCCGATCATGTTTAAAAGGAAGGAGCTCGACCTCGAACTTTGTAAAACTTTTTGAAGGGTGGATCCCGACCTCGACCTTGTTTAAAAATGAAGGAATAGCTCGACCTCGAGCTTTGTAAAAAATTTTTGCGAGGAGGGCCTGACCCGACTTTTAGGCCGAACCCGACCTTGTTTAAAATGAATGAACTCGACTTTGAACTTTGTAAAAAAAATTGGAAGGAGGGTCTGACCCGACCTTGTTTAAAAGGAAGGAGTTCGACTTCGACCTTGTTTAAAAATTAAGGAAGAGCTCGACCTCGAGCTTTGTAAATTTTTTTGGAAGAAGGGCCGGACATGATCTTGTTTAAAAGGAAGGAGCTCGACCTCGACTTTGTTTCAAAATTAATGAAGAGCTCGACTTCGAGCTTTGTAAAAAATATTGGAAGGAGGGCCTGATCCGACCTTGTTTAAAAGGAATGAGCTCAATCTCGAGCTTTGTAAAAATTTTGGAAGGAGGGCCGGACATGATCTTGTTTAAAAGGAAGGAGTTCGACCTCGACCTGGTTAAAATTTTTGAAGCAAGGAGTTCGACCTTGACCTTGTTTAAAAATTAAGGAAGAACTCAACCTCGAACTTTGTAAAATTTTTTGAAGGGGTGGATCTCGACCTCGACCTTGTTAAAATTTTTGAAGCAAGGAGTCCGACATCAACCTTTTTTAAAAATTAAGGAAGAGCTCGACCTCGAGCTTGTAAAAAAATTTTAAATGATGATTTGATAGTCTTCGGCGTTATGAGGTCGGTCCTTTCACTTAATATTTTTTTAGGATTGATTATAATTGAATGTATGAAGTATGTAGGTGCGCTTGTGCGCGGGGCAAGGCTTAAGGTACTTGTACTGGGGACAAGACTTATGTGCTTGCTCGGGATAAGGCTTATGTGTTTGAACGGGACAAGGCTTATGTGCTTGCACTAAGGACAAGCCTTGAGGTGCTTGCTCGGGGCAATGCTTATGATGCTTGCCTGGGGCAAGGCTTAAGGTGCTTGCGCAGGGCAAGGCTTATGTGTTTGCGTGAGACAAGGTTTAAGATGCTTGGTTGGGGCAAGGCTTATGTGCTTGCGCGGGACAAGACTTTAGTGCTTGCACTGAGGACAAGGTTTGAGGTGCTTGCCCGGGGCAAGGCTTATATGGTGCTTGCTCGGGGCAAGGTTTGAGGTGCTTGCTAGGGACAATGTTTAGGTGCTTGCTTGGGGCAAGGCTTAGAGGTGCTTGTTCGTAGGCAATGCTTATGGTGCTTGCTCAGGGCAGGGCAGGGCTTGAAGTGCTTGCTCTTAGGCAAAGCTTATGGTGCTTGCTCGGGGCTAAGAATTAGAGGTGCTTGCTCGGGGCAAGGCTTAGAGGTGCTTGTGTGAGACAAGGCTTAGGTGCTTGCTCGTAGGCAAGGCTTATGGTGCTTGCGTGAGGGCAAGGCTTAGAGGTATTTGTTCGGGACAAGGCTTAGGTGCTTGCTCGAGGTAAGACTTAGAGGTGCTTGTGCGAGACAAGACTTAGGTGCTTGCTCGGGGTAAGACTTCAAGTGCTTGCGCAGGGTAAGACTTAGAGGTGCTTGTGCGGGACAAAGTTTAGGTGCTTGCTCGGGGCAAGGCTTAGAGGTGCTTGTGTGAGACAAAGCTTAGGTGCTTGCTCGTAGGCAAGACTTATGGTGCTTGCGTAGGGGCAAGTCTTAGGTGTTTGCTCGGGGTAAGGCTTGAAGTGCTTGCATGGGGCAAGGCTTAAAGGTGCTTGTACGGGACAAGACTTATGGTGCTTGCGCGGGGCAAGGTTTGAGGTGCTTGCACGGAGCATGACTTAGATGTGCTTGCTCGCAGCAAGGCTTTAGCTTCTGATAATAAGAAATCCACCAGATAGGGCTTGCCTTCAATAATGAAAAAACTACGAGCTAAAGCTCGCCTTCAATAATGAGAGAACCAAGAGCTATGACTCACCTTTAATAATGAGAAAACCACGAGTTAAAGCTCGCCTTGGACATGCGAGGTCTTAGAACTTACCTCGAACGATAGACAAGATGATCAAAAGGGGCTCTGACTAGGAGAAGTTCGAGCTGGACATTTTATCGAATACTTGCAGGATATTCAAATAATTGTAGTTTGCCATGAAATCTTCATAATACAGAGAACCATAAAAGGCAGCAAGAGAATGTCCACTTGGCGCTAAATTAAATTTGCAGCTCAATAGGAATAAACTGATATTATTCAAATGCTTGATAATGAATCCAGCATAGGTGTCTGAAATCTCTAACTTTGAAATTCCAAACTATGCCGTTTGTTAAACATTTTGCGTGCACTTGTACATATAATTCCTTTAGCATAAATAAAGTTTGTAGTCCAACCACAACATTATCAAGAATTATAGTGGCGCAATTCACATACTTCTATAATTCATCATCGTGGATATTATTTAAACTCATGCACAAATTAGATGGTATATTGCTGTAAATTTAAAGACACAAATAGAGGAATTTTTCTACCTCGAACTCAAACTTTACCTTTACTTATCACCAATATTGGGGTCCCAGTAGTAGTAAACAAATATTATCTTGGTGTTAAAATAATTTTGCAAATCACTATCGGATGAATGAATGGGATTTGATGACTTTAAAATAAAAGCATACAAGGGCTCCAAATTACTGTGATTGTAAATTTATTACCAATAAAAGCCATTTTTTCTCTAGATGTCACCCACTTTGAAGAAATACTAGCTATTGGAATACCTGAAACAGAGGCCACGGTGTGATGATGATTTCCAGCCAAGTAGAACTAGATTGTACATTGCCAAAGTGCAATACCGCACCATATAAATTTTTTGCAGTATCTTAATTCGGCCTTTGTTTGCTATGGCGGAAGACATGTCAATTTATTGTTGTTGAAGAAATTTGTGATTTAGGCTTCCAAGAAATCTTGCCATGGCTTTGGTCCTTTCTGTCTTCCATTGTGGTTATTATAAGAAAGAGCATAATAGACAGAGCTGGATAAGGTCATTATGTTAGAAATAAATTAATGAGCCCAAGAAGGAGAAATGTCAGCCCATTAAATAAACTAAAGCTCATAGAGCCTTTTTAATTGACCCAATTGAACGCAAACCACGAGTCCCAAATCTTTCAACAGTCAAAAACCAACGACCCACTGAAATTCTAAATTTAATGTTGCATGGATAGCCCTCACAAAGCAAATAACGTGCAAAAATCAATCACCTAGAAAAAACAGTCTGCACCGACTGACAAGGAAGACGCTGCCCCCAAGATTACCTTTTCAAACTTTTGAAAGAACAGCTTATATTATCCAGAAACTAACAAAGAAAAACCACCTTGAAGAAATGGCCAAGAAAGGTAGTTTCTGTGCAAATATTTTTTCGGAAATCCGGTAATGAACACCTATGGTCGCCGGAAATTTTTGAGCTTTTCAGAGCAATTTCAACGGCAGATTCCAGTAGGTATAACTTTGGCCAAACACTTCACTAAGACACTGATTTTTTGGAGCCAGTAGCAAAATCTTGTGAACTTTATTCACTTCATCTTTGCCTTGCAGAACTATTCTTGTGAAAGGATGAAGAAGTCTATGTATAGTTGCTTGTTTCCATGATTGTGATTTTGAGAGAGAAGTTCCATTCAGGAGTCAAAAATACTGTAGGATTTTTCAAATCTCTTTTATGTATGCTATAATTGTTCTTCAGGTGGCTCCAGTAACTTGCTCCGTTTATATCTATCCGATTAAGTTAATTTTCATCAGATACTCCACCATAAAAAAAAAAAATGATTGCCTCCACCTTTCTTTCAATCTGATGGCAAACTCTTTTATGTTGCTCTCAACTATTTTTTGTCGCAATTTTTATTTTATTTTTTTGTTTTCGTATAGAAAATTTTCACTCTTTCTAGTACCTTTTTCTCTTTACTTTTGGTGGCCGGCTTCTTCATGTTTCTGTAGAACGAACTGCCAGAAAAAGTATTATTTCTTACGACCTTTTTGATGTGGTGACAACATTGTTAATGTATCGTTTCTCACAGACAGCGCCAATGATGCTACCAAAAATTGTCACATGTTGATTCCCGAGCTCGAGGACAGAATAAGCACATGAATAGAATCTCCAGTACCTGAAAAAAAGGCAACAAGGTGTGACTTTGTTGCCCCTCCGATGCTTAAGTTAGCGAGAGAGGAAAATATAGGCGTAAAACTGTGAATTAAATGTAAAAGCGTACCTGAATAATGAGCTTTGATAATGTATTTATAGACGTTGGTGGTAGAGTTGTAGAATGATTCAACCACATGTAATTTTTATCCTTATCATGCAAGGTGTTTGTGTTATATTGAAAGTGTTCCATTGGAGTTCGAATTGAACCGTGATAAGTAAATAATGAGGATAAAGGTCATAGGGAATTATAATCGCAATAGGATTAACGTTTTCTAGAAGGTAGTGGGGAAAAATACGTTAGAGGACACATGACCTGCCCTCAATTAGCCCGACCTTGACATAGAGGCCCGACCTCAACTCTGTCAGAGGCCAACATCGGGCTTCGAGCTTGAGCGCGAGCTCATTCACTCGAGCCCGAGGATGTTACGATCCATGAAGAGAATGACCTCAAGTTTGACCATAAAACTCGAGGATGTTCTAGCCCTAGGAGAGTGCTCGGGGTTATCATGACCTTGAGCATGATGGTTGGGTCATGCAAGAATTGTACACATCAAGCTCTATTTTTCCAGTGAAAAAAGAAATGAACTTACCACGTTTGTTAGTTTCATTGGCGGCTTATACCATGAGTAGAACTAGAATCTATCGAATGAGTGGGGAGGTACGGGGCTTTTCCCTCACAGACAAATATGTTTGGTCGTTTTGGTTTGTTTATTTATTCTGCATGTATGGCATGCTATCAATCAAACGATTCATTGTTGTTGTATTGAGCATTCTCATGAGTCATGTGGTCAAAATTTGTTGATTTTCACTGCTCTATTATTTTGAGAATTTGGACTAAATTGAATGTGGTTTAGGAATTTAAAAAAAAAGAAATATAGCTTACCATAGAAAGAGGGCAGTGAAATATGATGACATGTAATTTCTCTCTTTTTGCTCTGATCAAATTCTACAAATGTGTGAGTTGCCAGAAATTCATGTATGATCACAGCTCCATACTTTAGGTAGATAGAAAGAACATTGAGAAAAATTTTTGGTTCATTTATTTCAGCCTGTTTTCAGTAAAGTTTTATGGTTCTATTCTGAATGATTTTGACCTATTGCAGCAAGGCAATGGAGAAAGCCAGTAAGAACCAGGCAATAATTGATGCCATTGGCGAGCCTATTGCAAGAGGTCCTTGGTACAATGCATCACTAGCAGTAGCTCACAAACGCCATTCTGCATCATGCACATTTCCCGTTTCTGGACCACAAGGCACCGGAATCTTTCAGTTGAAAGCAGTTCGTAATGGAGGTTCGTTTTACACTCATTCTAAAATGTTAATTTGATCAGTCGAACCCTCTCAGTCTCCTGAAGTTCTTTAGTGCTTTGTCATCCATTTCACATTCTGCTGGATTTGGGGAACTATGATTTATGACATTTTTTTAACTTTTCAAATGTTTATTGGATCGTGCTTCATTTCATTTCTAGTTTATATAATGTTAAATGACTCTTTTCTTTCAAACAGAGGGTTCTTGGTTTTCATTTTTACGGCCCCTTGACTGGGAAATCCTCATTATGGAAGCTCTACTCCATGTCCCGGGGAATGAAGAGAAGCAACAAACATTTCGGATTAGTGTTTCTGATTATCCTTCTCCTTCAGCTTGCAAGTGGATGCCATCCACTGAATGCGGGTGTCCACAATCAGAAAATTTAGAGAAGAAATAATATCAGCCTGGTTATAAAACAAAAATGAAAACTCCACCTGAAATGTGTTTGAAGTTTCTTTTCCTTTGTTTTTGTTCCCCGGTTTTGTGTTTACTTTTCTCCTTAAAAGTTCTAAGAGTAATTTGGAGGAACTTTGTGATAGAGGAAATGGTGTTCATAATTCTGTCCGAAATTTTCCACATTTATATAATAATCCAAGTGACACCGTTGTTGCTGAGAATTTGGTAAGAAGAACAAAACTGGTGGCACATTATATTTAGCACTTGTATCTTCTGCTGGACCATGACGCGTAAGGCTGCATTGCTTGGACCTGGACCACGGCCGGTGCATCTGTCAGGTCTGTCAAAATAAGCCCTAGTCGACTTTGACACTTCGTCCATGGCTTGGACCTGTGGAATGGGTTGTCAAAATAAGTCGACACCTCGTGTATGGTGGCATGACTTGACCCACGGACTGGGCCAGTCGGAGGTTGGCCGTCATGGTCGACTTTGACAACTAACAGCTCCATTATCTCCATTGCCCAATCTGGTTTAATTACATTTGTTTGGTCCGTGTGATGGCTATATATGAACGTTGAAGTCTAGTTTGTTTGTTTGTTATTCAGGCATTATGGGATTCTTTATCTGCAACTTGTGAAGGGTTAATTTGAAAATTTGTTTTGAAATCCCTCAATAACGTATTCATGGCCAGTTTGTTAGACCAACATATTTTAGACAGTCAACAGAACCAGGACGAAACTTCAATGAGACGTATTTCGAAGAATAAAATCACACAAATTCTGCAAGATGACTTTTTGAATATTATTTGTTTATTAACTTTTCAACTAATCAACTTACCAAATTACATTGCTAAATTAGAAGTCGAATAAGTGTGGGGACAACAATCACGCTCTTAAATTCATGAGTTAGATTACTCAAATGATGACGATCAATTATCATAAAATTATAGCATGCGTTCATTGGACATTAATTATTTTTCATGTAAGATTATTAGAATTCGATAAATATATGTGGTTAGAAGGATTTTTCAAATTTTTTTGTATTTATTTTTTTGGGGTCAAACTACACATTTTGTTACAAGTGATTCCCTAGTGGTGCTTTTCATCCAAGAGTAGGTCAATTATCATTATCCTATTATTGCTTAGATGTTTCCTCATTGCATTTACTGTTTAATCACGTTGCAATAGAAAATGAAATATCATCGATTTAGCACATGGCAACTTTTTTGGGTCAATTATTCCCGCGGATTAAATAAATATAAGGAAAATACGGATTACGGACGGTAATTGGTGAATCTTTTGAGGAAGTCAAATTACATTAATTAAAGGGTAAGATCGAAAATACAATAAAAAAATGTGTTAAAAAAAAAAAAAAAGGAGAAGAGAGGATTAAAATCAATAGAATTGTGCATGTTTTATTAAGAATCAGAGCTCTATATTTATAAGTAAGAATCAGGAATACAATGGTAATAATTTCTAAGATTACATAGGTAAAATTGTCATTCATTAACAAATCCTAATAAACTTATCATTTACGATATTCCCTATTGAATGACACATTATAAAATAAACTTTGTTTGATAAAAATTCAATAGGACAAAAAATCAAACGAATGAAAAAGAGTACAATTTTTTTCGTATTAAAAATAAATGCTGCCTCATTAAAATCTTACTAAGAAAATCTAGTAAGATAAAATTTATGCGAAGGAAAAAGAGTACAGCTACTCTCCCTGATATTGATCACTGAAAATCTTTGAGTCGACGCATTTCAATATCATGAACTAATTTCTTGAATTTAGATGTTAGCAGTGTTTTTGTGAATAAATCAGTCACATTATCACTTGAGTGAATTTGTTGGATATCGATATCGTCATTCTTTTGAAATCAAGTGTATTATAGAATTTTGAAGAAATATGCTTCGTCCTAACACCTTTGACATAACCTCCTCTGAGTTGTGCAATACAAGTTACACTGTCTTCATACAAAATTGCTGGACTATCTTTTGTTGAAGTTAACCCACATGAAGTTTGGATATGATGGGTCGTGTTCCTGAACCATACACATTCTCACCCTACTTCATGGATTGCAATAATTTTAGAATGATTTGAGGATATTGCTGTTAAGAATTGTTTCACAGATCTCTATGATATAGTTGTTCATTCACGTGTTAATACATCTTGTTTGTGATTTAGTTTTATGTGAGTCAGATAGATAACCTACATATGCATAAAGTAGATCCCGGCTTTGAGAATAAAATAATCCGAAATCAATAGTACCTTTAGGTAAAGAAAAATATGTTTAACATCATTCCAATGCCTTTGAATTGGTGCAGAGTTATGTTTTGTGAGATTTACAGAAAAATCTATGTCGAGTCGAGTGCAATTTGCAAGATAAGTTAATGCTTCAGACTTCAGGACCAATAACATTTTCTCCATCTTCAATTGGATGAAATTGATCATTTTTTCACATCAAGTGATTGAACAACCATATGTGATACTAATGGATGCACATTATCCATATAAAAACGATTTAAAACATTTTCTGTGTATGTAGATTGATGAACAAATAATCCTTCTACGAAATGTTCAATTTACAATCCGAGACAAAATTAAGTTTTTCTAAACTCCTTCATCTCAAATTCATTTTTCAAATAATCAGCGTTTTGTTGAGCTCTTCAAGAGTTCCAATTAAATTTAAATCATCAACATAAACTGTAAATCCAATATTTGTTTTCTTTATGAAAACATATGGACAGACATTGTCATTTTTATAATATTCATTCAATAAATATTCGTTAAGACGATTATATCACATGCGTTCGGATTATTTCAATCCATATAATGTCTTTTAGGTAATGAAAAATATGTTTAACATCATTCCAATGCCTTCGAGTTGGTGTAGAGTTATATCCTGCGAGAAGATTTACAAAAAAACCTATGTCGAATCGAGTGCAATTTGCAAGATAAGCTAATGCTTCGGACTTCAAGACCAATAACATTTTTTTCATATTCAATTGGATGAAATTGATCATTTTTCACATCAAGTGATCGAACAATCATAAGTGATACCAATGAATGTGCATTATCCATATAAAAATGTTTTAAAACTTTTTTTTGTATATGTAGACTGATGAACAAATAAATCTTCTGAGAAATGTTCAATCTACAATTCGAGACAAAATTTAGTTTTTCCAAACTCCTTCATCTCAAATTTAATTTTCAAATAATCAGCAATTTTGTTTAACTCTTCAAGAGTCCATTTAAATTTAAATCAGCAACATAAACTACCACAATTGTAAATCCAATATTTGTTTTCTTTATGAAAACATATGGACAGATATCGTCATTTTTATAACATTCATTCAATAAATATTCGTTAAAGCGATTATACCACATGCGTTCGGATTGTTTTAATCCATATAATATCTTTTAGGTAACGAAAAATATGTTTAACATAATTCCAATACCTTTGAGTTGGTATAGAGCTATATCTTGTTAGGAGATTTACAAAAAAAATTATGTCGAGTCGAGTGCAATTTGCAAGATAAGTTAATGCTTTGGACTTCAAGACCAATAACATTTTCTCCATATTCAATTGGATGAAATTGATCATTTTTCACATCAAGTGATCGAACAATCATAAGTGATACCAATGGATGTGCATTATCCATATAAAAACGTTTTTAAAACTTTTTTTTTGTATATGTAGACTGATGAACAAATAAATCTTTTGAAAAATGTTCAATCTACAATACGAGACAAAATTTAGTTTTTCCAAACTCCTTCATCTCAAATTCAATTTTCAAATAATCAGCAATTTTGTTGAACTCTTTAAGAGTTCCATTTAAATTTAAATAATCAACATAAAATACCAGAATTGTAAATCCAATATTTGTTTTCTTTATGAAAATATATGGACAGATATCGTCATTTTTATAACATTCATTCAATAAATATTCGTTAAAGCGATTATATCACATACGTTCGGATTGTTTTAATCCATATAATGTCTTTTAGGTAACGAAAAATATGTTTAACATAATTCCAATGCTTTTGAGTTGGTATAGAGCTATATCTTGGTAGGAAATTTACAAAAAAAACTATGTCAAGTCGAGTGCAATTTGCAAAATAAGTTAATGTTTCGGACTTCAAGACCAATAACATTTTCTCCATCTTTAATTGGATGAAATTGATTATTTTTCACATCAAGTGATCGAACAACCATAGGTGATACCAATGGATGTACATTATCCATATAAAACGTTTTAAAACTTTTTTTGTATATGTAAATTGATGAACAAATAATCCTTCTACGAAATGTTCAATCTACAATCCGAGACAAAATTTAGTTTTTTCCAAACTCCCTCATCTCAAATTCATTTTTCAAATAATCAGAAGTTTTGTTGAGCTCTTCAAGAGTTCCAATTAAATTTAAATCATTAACATAAACGGCCACAATTGTAAATCTAATACTTGTTTTCTTTATGAAAACATATGGGCAGATATCGTCATTTTTATAACATTTCTTCAATAAATATTTGCCAAGACGATTATACCAGATGCGTCCAGATTGTATCAATCCATATAATAATCTTTGCAATTTAATTGAGAACATGATTCTCGAGCATGTATCATTTATTCCTGGTAATTAAATATCCTTCAAGGACTTTCCTATATATATTTCACTATTATGTGAACTATACAAATAGACAGTTACTACATCTATAAGGTGCATATCAAGTTTTCGTGACACTATCAAACTAATTAAGAATCTAAAAGTGATGGTGTCCATTACTGTAGAATATATTTTCTCATAATCAATTCTTGATTTTTGTGAGAAACCTTGAACTACTAGTCGGACTTTGTATCTTGTAATTTTATTATTTTCATTTCTTTTTCGTACAAAAATCCATTTGTTTCCCATAGAGATTACATTTTCAAGTGTTCGAACTACATGTCTAAACACTTTTCATTCCTCTAAGGAATTCAATTCCACATGTACGACTTCTTTCCATTTTGGCCAATCGTTTCTATTTTAACATTCTTTAACTTATTGTGGTTCATGATCCACATTCTACAAAATATCAAGAGCCACATTAAATGCGAAAATATTGTCTTCAACAACGTTATTTTGTTTCCATAATTTATGAGACAACATATATATAATTTATTGAAATTTCATTATTTTCAGACATTTATGATTTTTCAGGAACCATATTTTCAATATTTGATTGATCAATCTTTTCTAATATTACTTTTTCTAAAGTTTTTAATTGTTTTTCTCTTGTATTTTTCTTTTTTGACGTACAAAATCATTTGAACCAACTGATCGACCACACTTCTGGCGTATGTGAGATTCATTTGCTACATCAGATTGTCTCGCAGGGACATCAATTTTTGCTGAAATATTTTCTGCTGGTATATATGACATTGTCACTTTTTTGTATCAACAAAGATATCAGGTAATTGATTTGCAACTCTTTGCAAATGAATGATTTTTTTAACCTCTTGCTCATATTGATTGTTGTGGAGAACAAAGTGCGATAAAATTGTTTCATTCCAAGAAATTTTACCTTGTTTTTTAGAATGTTGTTTTTCCCTCTGAAAGTTAGGAAAGTCATTTTATTAAAATGACAATCTGCAAAACGTATAGTAAATAAATCACCTATTAAAGGTTCAAAATACTTAATAATGGATGGTGAATCAAAACCTACATAAATCTCAACTCTTCGTTGGGGACCCTTTTTGTACGTTGTGTGGGGATGAAATAGGGATTTGGACAGCACAACCAAAAACCTATAGGTGAGAAATATCATGCTCATGACCCAATGCAAGTTGTAAAGGTGAATATTGATAATAGACAGTTGATCTTATACGAACCAATGATGTAGCATGTAATATAGCATGACCCCAAAAAAAAGTTGGGAGTTTTGTTTTCTTAAGTAATGGTCTAGCAATAAGTTGTAGACGCTTAATAAACGACTTCGCTAAACCATTTTATATATGGACATGCGCAACTGAATGCTAAATTACAATATCAATTGACATACAATAATTATCGAATACTTGTGATCTAAATTTATCAACATTGTCAAGACGTATAATCTTAATTGTGTAATTGAAAAATTGCGCTCATAATTTTATGATTTGAGCAAGTAGTCTGACAAAAGCTACATTCCTAATAGAAAATTGGTAAATATGTGACCATCTAGTAAAAGAATCAATTAATACCATAAAATAACGAAATGGTCTACATGGTGTGTGTATTGACTCAGTTATATATCTATGAATTCTTTCCAAGAAAATTGAATATTGAATATTGACCTTTGTAATCGAAGGTCTAATGACTATCTTACTTTGCGAACAAACTACACATGAATAATCATTAGATAAAAAAATCTTCTGACTCTTTAAAGGATGTCCATGTGAGTTATTTATCATTCGACGCATTATTATAGTTCATGGATGTCCAAATCGATCATGCTAAAGCATAAAATTTTTTAGGTCAACGAATTTTTGGTTTGTGATAATATTTGATTGAACCGTTTTTATAAATTTATAATACATACCAGATGAGAGTGCATGAAATTTTGCTTTTATCAGCTTCTAACCAAATACAAAAGAAGTTATACAAAAATATTCAACATTATTTTCTTGCATCGTCTCAATATGATATCCATTGTAGCGGATATCTTTAAAACTAAGCAAATTTCTTATAAATTTGTTAGAATAAAGAGTATCGTCAATATATAATTTTGTATTATTTGGTAAAATAATACAAATTCTTTTGGAGCTTTCAACGATATTCAAAGCACATGATATCGTAGTAACATTATTTTCTTCTAAAATCCGAAAAATATTTTTTTGTCTTCAATAATAGTATGTGTAGTTGTACTATCAATCAAACAGGTGTCTTGACAATCCATCATGAATCTACAACAAAATATATATACATTAAAAAACACTTGAATTTAAATTTAAAATGATAAACATTATTAATACTATGATATTAACGATTCATAATAAAGTTCAATTTTTTTTATTTTATTTATTTATTTTTTTTTTGTGAAAAGTAAAAACACATTTTAAACTAAATTTCTAAAATAAATGAAAATACCAGAGACATAGAAAATAAGTTATTCTATATCATCTATCACACCACCCCCAATCAAATGGTCAATATTTTCATTTAGATCGGTAAAGAAATCAGAGACATTCAAATGAGTCACATCAATCAGACTATCATAAGTAGCAAAATTTGTCTCCACTTTTTTCTTTTCCTTGATTGATTTTTGGTAGAGATGCATAAGATATTTTGCGATACGACAGGTACGTGTCTAATTCTCTTTCATTCCACATCTAAAGCAACTTTCTTCGTGAACCATTTTGGATGTGCTACTTTCGTTTACTTTGTGCTTTTGAAATTGTTGCCTTGTTGTTGATAAATTTTGTTGATTATTTCGTCAATGATTTATTCCACATACATGTCCGGGTCCACGACCAAATTCGTGTCCACATCCACGTCTTTGTCTTGATATTGCATTTGCTTCAGGCAATGCAATACCTTTTGCTTCAGATAATGGTACAGAATCAATTGGACGTATTCCATGATTTTTCATGAGCAGTTCATTATTCTGTTCAACAACAAACAGGAAAGATATAAGTGATAAGTGCGAATTTTCGCACTTATTTGAGCCGTTAAATTTAGATATTTGTGAGTTTTCGTTAACACTATTTAATTTAGGTATTTTATATTTTGTAGGTGTTCCAATACTAAAATTTCAAATTAGAGGAGAAAATGAAGAAATGATCAATGGTGCAAAAATAGGACTTGGCCTTCAATTATATATATATATATAGGCTATAGATTGGCGCTGTACTACAACAGAAATTGTGGTGCCTAGGACCTATTTGACATTTTTAATTGTTTTAGACCCATTTTCTTATTCTAAAACACGATTTTAGGTCATTTAAAGAGGGTTTTGGAGCCATTTTATGAAATTCATTAACTCTTCCCTCCATTTTCTCGAACCCTAGGTTGGAAGAAAAATCAATTTTCTTCTTTCTTTCTTTCTTTCTTTCTTTTTTTTCTTTTGTTCTCTTTGGGAGTTTTGTGGCAAGATTGGAGCTTGTTGACGATAAGATAATTTGGAGAAGAAGACCCATAGATAGTGAAGAGCTCTAAACCATTCCTCTTTTTATCAATAAGCATTTCTTTCTTTGATCTATTTTTTTTTTTTTTCATTAATGGGTAGTAATATTTTGTTGTTTATTTGTGAATATTTCATGAGTTACTAAATATATTTGTGATTGAGGGTAATTTCAAACCCGAGTTATGATTTTCAATTAATTTGTGCTTTATAAAGGTTGAACCCCAACATTGAGGGTCCCATACTACCCCTGCCCTGGAGCATCGTGATGGAGGTAAATCGTAGGTTATGCCTTCAAGGATATAGGGTGAAAGGCTGCTTGTATACTTGTACTTATCCAAGAGCTAAATCCATATTTCAGGATTCGAACCCTTAACGCGGCAGCCTCAAATAAAGCTAGATTTCTCCACCTTCCCCTTTTACCACTTGAAGATGTGCCATGGGGGCTAATTTGTGCTTTATAGTTCTCTTGATTGACGTGTTTAGTCCATTGGTTTAAATGTTCATTTTGTGCTTCTTGATTGTTTGGGTGTACAACTAAATGATTGTGTTGTTTCAATGAATGTTATTTTGAGATTTATAGTACGTAATAACTATTTATTCTAAAATCTTGTAGCAATTACATTTTAATAGGTTATGAGGAATTTTCAATTGAATGTATGTAGATTAGCGCTTAAGTAAGTAAATCGAGTTTGTGAGTTTGCCCTTAATTCAATTCATCTCTTTTGGTGTAATGCTTTTATTAAATTAAATTTAGAGAGTTTGTTCTAGATTTTTTAATGAATAAGGTTGAGTAAAGAGATTGTTTTATTCAACTAATATGTAAGAAGAGATTGAGATAATTGAGTTTGTAATTATTCTTGATTTGTTGTTAATATTGAGAACGAAAATCTTTTATGGTAATTGATAGAAAATTCATACTCGTGGTGACGAAATACCCCTCAATCACATTTTCACATATTTGATGTAAAAACTCCTTTGTTTACTTCAATATTTGAAGTCTTTTCTACTTTGCATTTATTTTCCTTTCTGTAGTTCAACAAACCAAATCCTCCTCAATTTAATTAATTTCGTATTTTACTTTCTATTGTGCAATTGATAAAATTGAACCAATCCTCTGCAGGAATGACCCTTACTTGCCATATTACTATTTAAGATGACACATTTAACATAAGTAAGGAAAATTAATTGGTACGTTATTTTGGACGGTACCAATAAGTTTTGAGTACTTTTTGAAATCACGCTAAAGATGTTGATACTGTAGGAGCACATTTGAGACGTGAAAGGTGGAAAATTTTTTCTCCAACATATCATTTTCGTGATTTTTTCTCCACCACAATATCAATTTTGAACATATTTTGAATAATTCAGAATTTTATTTACTAACAGTTTTGAAATCTTGTAAACGAAGATGCATCCATTCATAAGGAGTTTTGGGGTCAAATATTTCAGTTAATATTTTCCAAAGAACCTGTGAATCTTTCTCAATGAGATATTTAATTTTTAATCTATCGTGAAAATGACGACGAAAAGGATTAGTGCTTTTGCACGTTTCTGCATGGATTATTTGCCTCCATCTTTTATTGTCTCTTCTAAACTTTTGAGACAAGATGAATATCAGTATCGAGTACCTATGACAGATAATTTTTGTCAGATATGTCAAGTGAGACAAACTCAAATTTTGTTATGTTTGACATTTGATTAACTACACAATAAAGCAAAAGAAAATACAATTATTTTCAAAAAATATGATTACACGTCAAGTAATCAATATGATATGAGTCAGGATAGGCCCCGGGCAATCGAAAGTGTAATGTTCATTAAGAAGAAGTTGAGGGCTCGTTCGAAGGTGTTTAAGGTCGGTAACGTGGTTAATGATGTCGCACAAAATCATACAATGCATGTTCGAGAAAAGGAGCACAAGAGGTTGAAGACAACTGGTCAATGAACAAGTTTCATATTGGGGTCGAAGACCGAAAAGACTTGGATCCACGTGATAAAGCTGATCGAAGATTGCCTTGCCCAACTAGATGAGTAATGGCCTACTGGACACGTCCTATCGGACGTCTGGTATAAATCTCTGTGTATCCAGACGCACTTATCGGACGTCTGGAAAGGTCGTCCGGTACGACCTATTTTTGTGCGATTTATTTCCTTTTTTCTAGATTTCTTATTTTTGGCAAGTTTGTTATTTTAGGACTCTTTGAGTTCGTATTTTTCATAATTTTTAGGGTTTATTATTTTAGTATAAATATGTTTTTATTTCATTGTAAACATTAACAACTTTGATATGAATTAAATTGAGATTTTCTCTCCAATGTTCTTGAATGAACACAAATCCAACTTATCAAATATTTAATTATATTGTGCTGTTCAAATATCGGATCGTGAGTTCTTTATTGTGTAATCAAGGGGTTCAATGCATCTTTGTTATCGTTGGATTTTTTGGTTCACCTTGTTGGGTTTAAGTCCAAAACCTAGAACTTATCAAAGGATTAGACAACCTTTGTGACGTTCGCAAATCGAGGTTCGTTGATTTTGTGATCAAGAGGTCTTTCAAGTTCCATTCTTGCTTGGTTGCTTGATTCAATAATCTCAGAATTGAGATCCTGTCGTCTAATTTGGGCTTTCCCGGTGTTTTCGAAATCAATTCCGCGAATTCCTTGACATCCCCTAACCAGGATCTCATCAAGTGGTATCAGAGTTCAGGATCCAGATTCAGATTCTATCTTTTTATTTTATTTTGAGTTTTTTATTATTGTTTTTATGTCCAGTAATTTTTTTGAGTTTTTGATCTAAAAATTTCCAAAAAAAGAGTCGACAGTTGTTTTTGTGCTCAATTTGAGTCCAAATTAACTTCCGTTTTCTTTGTCGTTCTCGTAGTCAAATTCTTGAGTTTGTGTAAAAAAAAAATCAGTATTGTTCACGGGGGTAATGTTCACGCGAATTTTTTTTTTTTTTTTTTTTCTTGGAAATTGTCCAAATATCCTACTTTCTTTTCTAAATTCAAAATTCATTTCTGTTCAATCCAATCCAAATTCAAGAACCAATTTTTTGAATTAAATTCTCGTTCATCCAATTCTCCAATTCTTTTCTTGAGTTTTTTTGATTACGCCTACGTTAAGGATATATTATAATTGGGGATTTATTTTCCAAACTCAGTGTTTTGTGAGTAGTGCGGTATGTAATTTAGCTATTGATAAGGAGCACATGTCGAACTTGGCTAGCATCACTATGGTTGAAAAATTGAGATTACTTTTGCAACAATACCCTAGGCCTTATAGGATGACTTGGTTGAAGGAGTGTGGGAAGGTAAATGTGACTAAGCAGATTCTAGTAAACTTCACCATTGAGAGATATAATGATGAAATTTGGTGTGATGTGGTACCGTTGAAATCTTTTCATATCTTGTTTGGGAGACCTTGGAGGTATGAGAAGAAGGCTGTTTATGATGTAGGGAGGAACATATATTGGTTTCTTTAGGATGGAAAAAAAATCACTCTAACTGGCTTGACACTAGAACAGTCCCTTGTAGATCAACTCCAAGTGAGGAGTAATGAAAGAGAGCATTCAGAAAGAAGAGAAATAGAGAGTAAAAATGAGAGTGAGAAAGAGAGAGAGAGAAAAAGAAAATGAGAGTAGAGAGGTGACAAAAAATGAAGTGGAGCCACAAGAGGTAAAAGAAAGTGAGTTTTCAGAGAGAAGAAAAATCAAAAGAGAGCTTGCAGGAAAATAAAAGTGAGGTTGATAGGGCATGAGTGAGAACTAACAATCTCCTCCCTAATTTTGCTATTTCTGTTTTGCAGGTTTCTGAATATATTGACATCAATGAAAGTGAGCCTATTGGAATATCACCTAATCCAGACATTGATCATCGACTTGTGGGTGAAATTAACAAGCCCTACCTCTGCTTGGATATCACTTTAATACCAGGGGTTGACTTTGTGATTCCCGAGGAGGCAACGAAGTTGCAAAGGCAATGGGTGGAGTTTATTTGCAGACCATTGCTATACCAGGTTGATGAGATGAGAAAATTCATATGCGAGGGTTTGGGCAACAAAGATGTTCTGATTGAGTTCATGTTGCAATGCATAAATATCTACAAAGTTGATGGTTTCCATGCATTGATCATCTGTCAGGAAAGGGAAAGATTTCCATTTGACCCAAGTGGTACGGTGATAAAACTAGCAACATGTTGGTTATCCCCTAGGCGATCACAAGGTACGGATTCGAGGACGAATCCTTTTGAAGAGAGATGAGATGATATAAGCCAGGATAAGCCCCGGGCAATCAAAAGTGCAATGTTCATTGAGAAGAAGTTGATGGCTCGTTCGAAAGTGTTTAAGGCCTGTAACGTGGTTAATGATGTTGCACAAAGCCATCCAAATGCATACTTGAGAAAAGGGGCACATGGGGTTGAAGACAATTGGTCAATGAATAAGTTTCACGTTGAGGTCGAAAACCGAAAAAACTTGATCCACGTGATAAAGTTGATCGAAGATTGCCCTGCCCAACCGGATAAGCAATGGCCTACCAGACGCGTCCTGTCGGACATCCGGTATAAATCTTTGTGCATTCGGACGCACTTACCGGACATCCGGAAGGGTCGTCCGGTACGACCTATTTTTGCGCGATTTATTTCATTTTTTCTAGATTTCTTATTTTTGGCAAGTTTGTTATTTTAGGACTTTTTGAGTTCATATTTTCCATAATTCTTAGGGTTTATTGCTTTAGTATAAATATGTTTTTATTTCATTGTAAATATTAACAACTTTGATATGAATTAAATTGAGATTTTCTCTCCAATGTTCTTGAATGAACACAAATCGAACTTATCAAATAATTTATTATATTTGTGCCATTCAAATATCGGATCGTAGGTTCTTTATTGTGTAATCAAGGGGTTCAAAACATCTTTATTATCGTTGAGTTTTTTGGTTCACCTCGTTGGGTTCAAGTCCAAAACCTAGAATTTATCAAACGATTAGGCAACATTTATGGCGTTCGCAAATCGAGGTTCGTTGGTTTTGTGATCATAAGGTCTTTCAACCTCCGTTCTTACTTGGTTGCTTGGTTCAATAATCTCCGGGTCGAGATCCCATCGTTTACAACCTGCATTTGGGCTTTCCCGACATTTTCGAAATCAATTCCGTGAGTTCTATGACATCCCCTAACCGGGATCTCATCACAATATCAATATGATATAAGTTTCGTATTTTCTTCAAGGATAGATACTGATTTAAAATATACATGCTCTTTGAAACATGTGCTATTTCGGAAGTACGTTGTATTTTACTATTACTTCTTCAAGATCAATATATCAATATTCTTCTGGAATATTGAAAATTATAATATATGCTCTTCTGGAGCAAATAATATTCTTCTAAAATATTAATTATAATGCCATGCTCCTTAGGAGCAACAACAATTAATAATTAATTCAATAATTAATATTTTATTGCTAAACCAAAAAAGAAAAGAAGAAGAAGAAAAAATGTTCAATTGCACATTACAACGATAATATTAATTAATCTATAAATACACGTAAATTAACTTAAATTTATTAACATGAATAGAGTGGAATACAACACTACATAATTTATGGGATGCGTGTACAAGAGGAAATACCTGTGAATGGCTCTTTGAAGAGCTCATATTTCCACATTGACCTTTAACCAAATAATATATTAAAAAAGAAAATGAAAAAATAACAAAAGAGACGAAAATTCCAAAATACCCATCAGGGCTGTTAACAGTCGATCAAACCAGCTGTTGACTTTAAATTTTTTATTTAATAATAATAAATAATTTAATTGTTATTCTGTATTTTCGTATATAAAAGAAAATTAATAAAATTTAATATTTTGATATAATAAAAGAAATAACTTGAAATTGATAATTACGAAAATGAAATAATATTATTTTTTTAATATAGTATATTCCAAATGTAATTAAATAATATTTGTATTTTTTTCTTTAATAATTTCCTTTTGTTTTAATTTGCATATATAAAATAAAATAAATAACTTTTTTTAATTTAATAATTTACTATAAAAAATCAAACGTAATTAAATAATATTTGCATTTTTTTCACTTTAATAAATTTCTTTTGTTTTAATTTTTATATATAAAATTAACTAAATAATTAATTTTAAATTGATAATTACGAGAATGAAATATTATTTTGTAACAAATTAGCAAATTCTTATTTTTTTTTTCATTTTAATATTTTAATTAATTTAAAATTCTTCAATTTAATATTATTTGTAAATAAATATTTATTTTTTTAAAAGTTAATTAAACAATAATAAATTTTTTATATTTAATTATATATATATATATATATAATTAAATGAAGAAATTTAAATTGATAATTACCAAAAATCAAACGTAATTAAATAATATTTTTATTCTTTTTTACTTTAATGAATTTCTTTTTTTTTTAATTTTTATATATAAAAATATATAAATAAATAAATAATTCTAAATTGATAATTACAAGAATGAAATATTATTTTTAAAAAAATAGCAAATTCTTATTTTATTTTCATTTAAATAATTTAATTAATATAAAATTCTTTAATTTAAAATTCTTTAATTAAATATTCTTTGTAAATAAATCTTTAATGTTTCAAATTTAATTAAATAAAATTTATATCTTTTACTTACTTTTAATATTTTTCATTTCTTTAAATTATTTATCTATAAAATTAAATGAAGAAATTGAAATTGATAATTACCAAAAACGAAATTCAAACGGAAAATTTAAATTGATAATTTCTTTTTTTTCGTTTTTTTACTTGTAATATTTTATTTAATTCTTTTTTCCGTATAATTGTTAAAATTCGGTTCATTTAATTTTTCTGAGATTATGTTGTATTCCATTATCGAATGTTTCATGTGGTAATAATTTAAATTTTTACAGCATGGAGTACCATTTGGATGCAACATTGAGACAGATGCCAGGTAAGGATACCTGGAACAGTAGTCTTAACAGTTACAAATTAGTATTGGATCTGTTGGATACGAAGCATGAAGATATGCTTCGTCAGTCCTTTTTGTGGCCCTGTACGAGTAGAGACACATGCAGTTCTCAGTGCAGATCATCGATACCCTACTGTGTCGATTGCTGAGTCCAGTCGACGGCGATACCCTTCACTTTCAAATTGTTTAATTAAATATTCTTTATAAAGAATTTTCAATTCTGTTCAATTTTAATTAAATAATATTTATATTATTTATTTAATCTTTGTAATTTCTTTTTGTTTAATTTTTTAATATATATAATTAAATACAGAATTTTTCAATTGATAATTACTTTAATTAAGTATTCTATTCAACGAAATTAAAAAAAATCATTTTTTTTTTTCATTTACTATTTTTACTTTAAAATTGTTTAATTAAATATTCTTTGTAAAGAATCTTCAATTTTGTTTAAATTTAATTAAATAATATTTATATTCTTTATTCAATCTTTGTAATTTCTTTTTATTTAATTTTCTAATATATATAAATAAATAAAGAATTTTCAATTGATAATTACCAAAATTAAATATTAATAAATAATTATATAATTAAATGTTATGAAATTGAATAAAATTTATATAATTAAATAAATAATTTTAATTTGGTAATTATCAAAATTAAATATTTTATATTAGCAAATTAGCAAATTAAATTTATATAATTAAATAATTAATTTTAATTTGATAATTATCAAAATTAAATATGAAATAAATAATTGTACAATTAAATGTTACGAAATTGAATAAATTTTATATAATTAAAGAAATAATTTTAATTTGGTAATTATTATACCAAAATTAAATATGAAATAGATAATTATATAATTAAATGTTACGAAATTGAATAAAATTTTTATGATTAAAGAAGTAATTTTAATTTGGTAATTATCAAAATTAAATATTTTATATTATCAAATTAGCAAATTAAATTTATATAATTAAAGAAATAATATTAATTTGATAATTGCCAAAATTAAATATGAAATAAATAATTATATAATTAAATGTTAGGAAATTTAATAAAATTTATATAATTAAAGAAATAATTTTAATTTGGTAATTATCAAAATTAAATATTTTATATTAGCAAATTAAATTTATATAATTAAATAATTAATTTTAATTTGATAATTATCAAAATTAAATATGAAATAAATAATTATATAATTAAATGTTATGAAATTTAATAAATTTTATATAATTAAATAAGTAATTTGAATTTGGTAATTATCATACCAAAATTAAATATGAAATAGATAATTATATAATTAAATGTTACGAAATTGAATAAAATTTATATAGTTAAAGAAGTAATTTTATTTTGGTAATTATCATACCAAAATTAAATATGAAATAAATAATTATAGAAGTGCAAATACTATGAACTTGTTTTTAACCTTATGATGAAAATTCGAGAGTGTTAGATGTCAATTGGATGATGAAATGAGTCAAAGTGATGAAATATAGCCAAAACATGATCACATATCAACTTTCAAGTTGAAAAGTTTTACACCGGTTTTCAGTCTCATCTTGAAACTCTTTTTTTTTTTTTTTGACATAGTAGAAGATCGGATTAGAAGTTCACATCTAAATCAAAGTTGTATCCCTTTAATTTAGTTTTTCAATACATCTTGAATCATCTCAATCGGATATCGGTAGAGAATGTTATGGCCAAAATGAGTGAAAATAAATCAATTTTCAACCGTAGAATGATGTCCAAATTTTTAGTTGGAGATTGAGATCCATTTTTTGTCTAGTAAACGTTCAAATTGAGAAGGAGCTATTTCTAGCAAAGTTGTATCCCTTTGAGTTATCTTTTTAACCCATTTTGAATCATCTTAATCGGATATCGGAAGAAAAAGTTATGACAATAATAATGAAACAGACGCATAGTGAAACAGTCAAAATAGCCGAATTTTGGCTGTTAACAGTCGAAAAGTCAGCTGTTTACAGCCAAAAAAATTGGCTGTTAACAGCCAAAAATTCGTTTATTCATTTAAGGGCAATTTTGTCTTTATATCTTCAATAGGTCAAAGTGAAAATATGAACTTATGAAAAAGTCAAAGTGAAATTAAGGTCTTTTGACTGAGCTATTTTTAAAAGAACCCCACGTGTACAATCAATAATTGATGACATATAATATATATATATATATATATTATAATTGATATATGTGAGGCCACATCAGTATCATTGATTTTCAAACTATTTACCATGTACATGTAATGATTACCATTATTGTACATGAATTAATTATACAAATGAGAAATCAAAAGGCATGGAAACTGTAGCATGAATTGATTGTGGTGGCGAATTGATTTGAAAAATCAAAAGACATGAGAATCATCATTTAAATAACTTATTAATGTAGGGAAGAAAAAAGGGGTTGGATGGCAATTGTAAATATATTCACGTTTGTACACATTAAAATAGAGGAAGTAGCAGCCTTGTATGTAAAAAAGTTCACACGTCTCTAAATTAATTTTAATACACTTGATAAATAATTATGCTTAAAAAAATTATTACATTCACTAAACTTTAAAAAATTAAGTTTTTGTGTCGATAACGTATTATGAAAAGAGAAAAAAATGAGAAAAGAGAATTAAAATCAATAGACTTTTATGTGTTTTATTAAGAATCAAAAGTCCAAAACTGTATATTTATAGGTAAGAATCAATGATATAATGGTAATAATTTCTAGGGCTACAGGGGTAGAATTGACATTGAATAACATACTCTAATAAACATACCATTTACAATAATATGAATTATTATTATTATTTTTTTAAAATTCTGTGGACGTGATCCTGAAAATACAATTCTGATAAATAAATTAGTTTCTTATTAATACATTAAATTTTATATGAGATTGTTAGGTGGCTTCTTATAACTGATAAGTACACGATATTGAAGTCTCGAGATCGTTCATTCTTTAAAAATTATGTACATATCAAGGCTTTGATAATATAAACTCATTCTCCCTTTAGCCATTCCATGTGAGCATTTGGGGCAAAGCATAGTGGGAAATTAGTGATGAATGAAGAACATTGAATACCAATTAATTCTTCGTTAGAATGCTAAATACTTGATAATCAAGACTGATTGATTTATGCACGAATATTAATTGTTGATTCAATAAAATATTGACTTACATTGAAAGAATTGAAAATCACCCAACTTCGATATTTTTTATTCAATAAACAACCCCATAGTAACTAACAATAATTTTAGCTTAAAAAGGAATCTAGTGCTCCTTTGCATTTCACTATAAGTACATCATAAATTAAAAGTCAAAGTCAAAATCAAACTTTAATTTAATCATGCATTTTATAGGATCCACAACTACTAAATTTTTTACGATTCATTTATGCCACATTATTAACTTATTCACTCCGTCCCATTTATATTAACTTACTTTCCTTATTTTCTTGTCTCAATTGTATAGTCTTGTTTCTTTATTGAGTTTGTTTTGTTTGTTTACTAATATATCTTTATTTAATTTGCCTAATTATAATCAATTTTTTCACTTAATCTTGAAATTGTACAAATATAAAAACGATAAATTAGGAAAGTTATTGACAAAAATTATTTTTTCAATAACGTTAAATAAGATTTATTAATTTATGTGAAAAACAAAATAAGTATATATATATATATGACGAAGCGAGTATAATGAAATTAAAATGCATCAACATTGATGTATAATAAATTAAAGTTTACTTTATCATTCAACACTGTCTCAACTATCTCACCAAACTCTGTTTTCTATCTAATATCATTCAACTTTTTATATGATAATTAATTAAGCCGCGGTACGTACTGCAAGCCTATAAAATGAAGTATCCCATCATAAATTACAACGCATTAAATCTTTCAAACAATTGACTACTCTAAAGATTCTCGTTTTTTGTATCCATATTATTTTCGACACACACAGAAATTAAAAACAACATCTTCTTTGAGAGAGAGAGAGAGAGAGAGATGGTGATTGGAATAATGGAAGTGAAGCTGGTGGGTGCTAAAGGTCTCAAAAACACTGATTTCTTAGGTATGGATGGCTCTATCTTTTATTCTGATCTGATGTGATTATTACAACATGCATTTCTTCAAAACTAAAGAAGAAGAAGAAGAAGAAGACAAAAGTCTGTTCTTGTTTCTCATTACTTATAATTTGAGTTCTACTTTGATATTGAAATCCAGTTGAAAGGTTGAACCCAAAAAAAAAATAAAAAAATAAAGAAGAATTTCCTGATAATCTTTTTGTAATTCATGAGCTTCCAAGCATTTTCCATTAATAAAATTGCGTGAAAGAAAGAAGAGTCCTTACATATGTAAACTAATACATTTGTTACATATTATTTATTTTCTTAAATGTTGATTAGTTTTCAAATCCTAGGACAATCAAGAGCACCCAAAAAGGACCTAGTCAATGCGATGCAAAATAATTTGATGGATATTTATTAATTTGCAGGTGGAATAGATCCATATGTTTTGCTTCAGTACAGAAAACAAGAGTGCCAGAGCACCATTGCAAAAGGTAAAACTCCAAATTCATATATTTTCATGTTCCACAAAAAACATATAATACAGAATAAAACATATGTTCAAGTTTTGAGTTTGGTTTAATTTGTTAATGAGCTTGATTAGTTATAAATAAATAAATAAAAATCTGAAATATAATGCGTTGACATTTAGCTTGATAAGTTTAAAGAGGAATATAATTTTTGAATGAATTAAACTATTTGTACTTGTTGGTTGATACTTTGGTTTACCCGACCCCACTCGAGCCCTCACATGGGGGTCGGGTCCTACGTCCACTAAATGCGCGGGGCTCGTCCCCAATGTGAGAGGGCGGGTGAGATCGGATAAACCAAAGTGTCTATCAACATGTACCTGTAGTGAGATTATTTTTGAATACCTAGGTTTGTTATCTCAAGCAGTGGCAGAGCCAACTTATTGGAAATGTGGGGTCCAAATTTGAAAATATGTAGGTGAAGGAGTGGAGGACAATGGGGGTTCGAGGGCAGCGTCCTCGATTTTTTTTTTTTTTTTGTTGAAGGAAACCAAAAAAATGGAGGAAACAAAAGCTCACTAACTAAGTCATTTACCTTCTATCTCTGCGGATAGTGCATCAATGTAGACATTGCTAATAAGCTGAGAATTAACCTAAAATAAGTGGAAGAAATAAGATTAATTTTCTTCGCAAGTTCATTTATAATAAAAGATAAGTTACCATTTTTCAATCCTTTCAATTAAAAAAAAAATATATATATATATATATTTGTCAAAAAAATGGGGGGTCCAGGATGAATATTTTACTTGCAAGGAAATTATTGTGGCTTGACCTCGTTTAAAACTTATCTTTTCTCACTTCTCATTCCATAATTTAGGATGATAAAAATTAATTATTTTATGTAACATGAAAAAACTTTTAACGTGATAATTATTACTATGTGGGGGGCAAGTTTCAAAAGACAAGACCTAAACAAATTATAACTTATTACAATGTGAAGTTTATTCTTATTTAAAAACTAACCCAAGTTGTGACCAGAATCTTTATGAACATATAGAGATTATAGAGGGGTCTCACTATATATTTAATGCATGCGCAGGAAAAGGCACTAGCCCGGTATGGAATGAGAAGTTCGAGTTCAGGGTCGACTCTCCATTTGCAGATGATAATCAATACAAACTCGTGCTCAAGATCATGGATCACGACACCTTCAGTGCAGATGATTATCTCGGCCAAGCAACGTAAGACATTATGGAATTTATCAAATGCACATATTCTTTAATATACGTTCAATCTTATTCTTTTCTAGTTCAGTGTAATTTATCGTAGACTAAATGCATTGCAGGATCCATGTGAAAGACCTTATAAAAATTGGGGTGGAAAAAGGAAAGGCTGAACTTCATCTTCAAAAATACAGAGTTGTCTCCACCGATCAAACTTATCACGGAGAGATTCAAGTTGGAATTACTTTCACTTCAAAGGTACCCTTTTATAATATCCCTGATCAATCTCTATGAATTAATCCGATGAAATTAATTAATTGCTTTTTCATTTTCTAAGAAGTAGAATATGACAATCTATTCCTGATCTACTCCAATCTAAGGTTTGATCAATGTTAATTATTTGATTACAGGGAAAAAAACTGTTGAAGAAGAAGAAGAATATGGTGGATGGAAGGAAAGCGACTACTAGTTTTTCTACCGGCTACATGGAACTTTCTGCATGCAATAATTTAATTTTCAGTGAATAATTTAGAAGTATGTTTGCAACAATCCCTTTATGTATCTTTGAAGTAATTAAACTACACAAATGGATTATTTTGGCAAAAATGTACTTGCTGTAAAATAGAATGTGCTGTTAAGGGATAAATCGTTTAAATATCGAAATATAAATCATATATAATGAGTTTGAACTACTCTTTTTAATAAGGTTGACATTTTAAGTTGCAATTCAAGTCTTAACATGATATCAAAACTCATTAAATTTCAATGAGCAATTCGATACGACCATAATTAAAAATTGAGTACACGAATTTCAAGATTGACCTGCTCAAATGAGCCACCATCTTGCAGGGACATGTTAAGGAATAAAATTCACATCGATTAAATACCAAAATATAAACCAACATATAAGAGTTTGGACTACTTCTCGTAATGAGATCGATCTTTTAAGATGAAACCTCAAGTCTTAATATGTGCATTTTTGTTTTCTTCTAATTTTCTTATCTTCAGACATTGCGTAATTAAATAGTGGATTTTCAATGATCTCCTAGAGCAAAACCAGTAGAGATTCAGCCTTATACGTACCTCTGAATTTTGCTACTTACATGATTACATCCCTTATAAACAATAAATGAAATCCACAGAAAAGCTACAGATGTTTCATTTTTTAAACGTGGTTGACTGTTGAAACCTACAAGTACAAATATAAAATATAAATAAATATAAATATATAATATAAATATAAATAAAATAAAAATAAACTTTCCTCCATCTAACTTCTTAAGCTTGCACACGAGATTAATTTTTTTTGACCTTGGATGACAATAAACTGGGTACTGAACATGTTTTATCCAATTTTTGCCCCCTAACTATTTGAATTTCTATATACATATATTTTTTTCGATTGTAATCAATTTTGTTCAAACACAGGTAAACGCGTTAATCACCAGATTACCTTGAATTAAGAAATCAAAGGTTCAATTATTTTATCCATAAATTAGCTAGACTCGTTTTAAACACCCTTATCTGAATTGCTTAAGTGACAACTGAAAGTAAATATATAAAATAAACATGCATTATGTTGAAAATTAGTTTAAAACTTGAGGAAAATTGGTTAAGAATCAAAAATCAAACATTAAAAAGTGTGAATTCATGTCAACTTCGGCCAAATATTCAAACGTGAACCGTTTATGCAAATGGTTTGCCTCTTCAAAATGGGGATCGACCTCGTGGGTGCTGCCCCCGAAAGGAAATTCTGATTCCAATGTATATTTGCTGTGTCGAAATCAATTTCGGATGAATGAGAAATTACGGTCCAAAGTTGGAAGGAAATTTAGAGGAAGCCAAATAACACTGTCTCTCGAATGACATGTGGTTTCTTTGTCTTATAAATGGATAAAATCTTGAGAAAGCAGGTAAGAAGCGGGCGAAAAATGGATTCCTGCGTCTGTTGTGTTTTGACTCGCAATACTTCGCCCACAACCCATCATCCTCTATAAATAGAACTATTTGGACGTCCATTTTGCATCCTGAACCATTTGTGCATCAAGCATTACATAATTTTCTTGCCAAAACTCTCCCAAAATCATTCCAAAAATTCTTCCTTTGTAGAGAGAAATTCGTCAAAAGTTCGCTGGAACTTGTGGTTTGTAATGCTACTACCACAAGTCAAATACGTTGCATTTTAGGAGACAAGTGTTATGAACCGTAAACACCGTTGCGGGACAATATTGTCTTAAAGAGAAAGTGTCATCACTTGCCTCGAATTGCCGTTCTTCTTCTTCTTCTTCTTCTTCTTCTTCTTCTTCTTCTTCTATTTTCTCGTTTATTTTCTGATTTTGTGTGGTCACAATACTACACATTTTTCTTCATAAAAGAGTGGTTTAATTATGCTCCTACAGGTTAAACTTTAGCCTTTTGATTACTACATATAAACAACTATTTTCCCACATGTTTTTACAATCCGGATCCAACACATTATAATGTGGTAAACTTCCAATGATATACTCTATGGCCCCGAGGCACGAGTAAATAATTTGCTATTGAAAAAAAAAAAGAAAAAAAAAAGGAAAAAGAATACAATCTTCTTGTATTTTTGGAAAGCATTCACTTAACAAAAATATAAGGTGCTCCTCTATAAATGTGAAAATCTTATTGAATTGTAAACATAGTGGATAGATTTAAAACCCGAAGATGTCTTTCCACATATCAAAGATAATAGTAGCCATTCTTTTGCTAGTTAATTATTAATTTTGAAAAGAAAGAATTAACATGTAGCAAAATGGAAGTTATGGGTACATTCTATGATATGATATACTCTTGTATGCAGGGACAGATTCAGGATTTGATTCGAGATCGGGCTACAAAATTTCAAATCGGACTACTACGCAAAAAAAAAATTTTACACATGAAAAAATAGTTTTTTTCAAAAAATAAAAATAAAAAACCTTTAAAAAAAGAAAAAATGGACCTGAGTTGGAGGGGGGGGGGGGCTGCAGCCCAGCCTGCCCCCACTGTATCTGTCCCTGCTTGTATGAGAAGTTAAAGCCGATCATTGCTAAATTACTTTTGTGTGTGAGACAAAAGTAAAACTTAAAAGAATAATTACAAGTGAAATTCTAAAACCCTACTCTCCAACAATGTCCATTGAATTTTCATGTGTCAATACTGTAACCAACCCATCGTTAAATTCATTTTATGTATTCGTACAAAAATCCCTCGGTTGAGGAGGGTTCAATAATTTCACAAGATGATCAAACAAAACCCTAAAAAAAATAGTATGGACCAACATGGTGTTAAGATTGACAATTAGAACTAAAATAACTCAGCAACCTGAATTTGCTCTGAATATTTACAATATAACTACTATTGTTAATTTACAAGAAGTTAATGTATACTAGGATTGTGACGAAGAATTATCTGCACTGTGTATGTAAAACTTATTATCTCTATTAATACATGACCAACGTTGTTTGTTTTGGTTCCCAAGTTAAACCTTGTTATTCCTCCCAAGAAAACGATAAAATGCGCTCATACAAAACATTTGTTAGCAACGAAACTCAAAAATAATTGCATGAAAACTGTGCACTAAAAAATGGGAAAATTATTGAAAAAAGACAATTCTTTTCTACCACAATGTGTTGCCCTGAATAAGCAAGTGACTGTTCTAATAATAATAATAATAATACTCAGAAACATTCTTTTCCAATGTGTTTGCGCCCTAGCTAGGAATTTTAAAGTAAATCAAGCCTAACCTAGTCCCCAGAAAATGAAAATATTTCTTCTAAAATTGTTTTTGAGTCACTACTAAAATGTGTCCAAAGTGCTAGCCATGGGATTTTAATTCGAAATATGTAAAGTTTGAATTCTTTGTTGAAAAAAAATCTAAATTAAAATATAAGCATCCGTTTACTTGTAGAGCAAAAACAATATGTTCAATTTTTTCCAACACAATTTTCACATTTATTGTTCACAAATATCACACGTCACGGAAACTTTCTTTGGTCGTTTAATGAAAAGGGAACCAAGGTTAAGGTTAAATTCTGAAAATTCAACTTTAATTAACCAAAGAGTAGGTTAATTATTCTCGTCCCAATATTTTTTTAGACTTTTTCTAGCATGTTGCAAATATTTTAATCATGTTGAAATCTTGCGGAGGAGTCAAATTGAAGGGGCTAATGGAAAATATTCAAGAAAAAACTATTGGCAAACTTTTTTTAGACTTTTTCTAGCATGTTGCAAATATTTTAATCATGTTGAAATCTTGCGGAGGAGTCAAATTGAAGGGGCTAATGGAAAATATTCAAGAAAAAACTATTGGCAAACTGTGGACTTTGAAGATACAATTTAATCATTAGTTACATATGTTTTGAATTCAAATCTCGTCATCGCGTGTTTATGAAAATTGTGTACATATCAAGATCTTGAATGAAAATAAAATATATTTTGACGTGAGCGAGCACTATGTTATAAATAGAAACAATTTAGATAAATAAACTCATTTGCTTCTAACATTTCTTGATAGGGCCCACTACTCTCTTTGGCAGCCTCTTTGTGCCGTATTAGACTGTAATTAATAACACAAACCTTCCTAGTAAACCAAAAGAATGAGATAAGAAACAGACATGTATTAGATAACTATCAACTAGTTTTTTTTTTTTTTTTTTTAATCAAAATTAAGCAGCCAATACGAAGCTGTAGACGCAGCCTCTTGCCTATAAAATGAATCCTCTCTCAGAAATTGACTCCTACAAAGATTAAAAGATTTTTCTTATTTTAATTTGTATCCTTAATTTCAACACACAGACTTTACTATCTTCAAATATTGTAGTTTCCCAGTCTTAGAGAGAAAGAGAGAGATGGCGATTGGAATAATGAAGGTGAAGCTGGTGGGTGCTAAAGGTCTCAAACACTCTGATTTCCTAGGTATGCATGGCTCTGTGTATGTGTGATTCTAATAAATGGATATACCGTGTTCATGATTTGAGTTCCTTCTGTCATATTGAACCCAAAAATAATTTCTCGACTAGATTTCCTTGATCAACATTTTTTTCTTCTTTGATCATATTGAGTCTTTTTCCGTTCTTTAATCATATTTAGCCTTTTTCAATCTAATTCTTTGAATGAGGTTTCCTTAATCAACCAACATTCTTTTTTTTTCCCTCTAAAAAGTTCAATATCACAAAAGGACCTCATATATATCAATGGCCAGTACTATTATTTTAGGGTGTAGAGTGGGATTATGCTTTACATTGTAGTCTATTACATGACATATAAAACAATTGACAAAAAATTTGATTCTTTAATTACGAGAAACTACACACGCTTCAAAGTATCAAACATATCCTTTATTTATTTTCTAACACTTATTAGTATTTTACTACCATGATAACTTTAAAAGAGATCGATCAATGTGATTTTAAATAACTGATAATGTGTCGTATACATTAATGTGCAGGTAGAGATAGATCCATACGTTTTGCTTCAATACAGAAATCAAGAGTGCAAGAGCAGCATTGCAAAAGGTAACATATAAGTAGATTGTTTTTTTCAAGTTAGCTAAATACAATACTTGTCAACATATTCCAAGAATATACTTGCCCTAACAATGCTCCAACAATAAAAATATTTTTTTTAGAGTCGAGTATAAAATAACTTATGAGATTTTTAATTTTTATAATAACGTAGGGCAAGGTTGCAACCCAATATGGAATGAGAAGTTTGAGTATATAGTCAATTATCCAGTGGCTGATGAGCAACACAAACTCGTGCTCAAGATTATGGATTGTGACACGTTCACTGCAGATGACTATCTCGGCGAGGCAAAGTAAGACAATATGATATTTATTTATCAAAATGTCTCTTATATAATTGTGTCTAGTCTTATACTTATTAGTCCGGTATAACTTATCACAACCTACATGCAGGATCTATGTGAAAGAACTTATAGAATTAGGAGTGGAGAAAGGAAAGGCTAAACTTCGTCCTCAGAAATACAGAGTTGTATATAACAACCTAACTTATCGAGGAGAGATTCAAGTTGGAATTACTTTTACTGCAAAGGTATCGATATAAAATAATCCCTCAAACCTAAAGTGATCAATATTATTAGAATCTGATATTTATAAGTTTTAGGCTTCTTTTAACAATTTGATATTGATGTACAATGTTATTTTATTACAGAAAGAAATCGTTGAAGAAGAAATTATTCGAAAATCTTCACAAAGATATTTGGGCGACGAAGAACGAACCACCAAAAGAATCAAACTCTTTCGTAGCAAGAAGAATAAGGAAGAAGAAAAATACATTCTGACTCTTTCGTATACTTTGATTCAAATATTTGGGGTATTAATGTTATGTTCTTGTATCAATTTCAATTAATAATCTCTAATACACGAAAAGACACAATTCACGAATGAAGAATTACATTTGATGCAAAGTTTCAAAAACACATTGACAACGCAGATAGATCATTATTTTCCTGCGTTTATTTCATCCGACATTTTCGTTTTGATCCTCTAATATTTTAACAACTCTATCACAATAATATATATGGTGGATGGAAGGAGTTCGTCTATTAGTTACGAAACGCTATGTATTGCAATGAATTAACGAATTATATATATATATATATATATATATATATATATATATGGATTTAAGGTCTTAGACGGGATAGTTCAGAGTAATATAAGTATTTTAAGTTCGAAACTCATTGACTTTGATTTATGATAAGGTGAGATTCTCGATAAGGTTAGTGTATCAGCTAACTCTACTAGCCAAACATTCGAAAGTGCAAAATAGTTTCATTTATACGTAATCAGAAAGTATGTGCACGACTTGAGTCATGTACAAAAAGATTTATCCTATGAAGAATTTTCAATTTCTATCTTGGATAGAAAAGTTTGGAAGTTGAGAACAAAAGAGATTTCGTTTGTTAAGATGCAATGGTGGTATCACATAATGGAAAAAGCTACTTGGAAAACTGAAGGAAAAATCAAGAACAAGTATTTGGCACTATTTGTCTAAGCAAAGTTAATTTTAAGGACCAAATTCGTTTAAGATGCAAAGGATGTAAGGTCCCAAAATTTTATCGTTTGGTTTGGCCTATTTAAGAGATGAGCTCTGAAGGCTCAGTAAGTTGGATTAATGTACAAATCATAAGCTGGTCAAAAACCCAAAAGATTAAATTATTTCAAGTTAAAATGATTTTTATTTCAAATATCCAACAAGTAATTGCTAGTAACATTATGGTTATTTGAATCTTATTTCACAAAAAAACAACCGAAGTTAGAATCCAAATATTTTTCTTAAATATTTTATTTTATACCTTTAAGAGTTACAAAACTCTTCATCTTTCACATAAACATACCATTAAGCTATGTTTAGTTTTTCACTAAATCTTCATAACCATTATATTTATTGCGTCATTGACAAAGGAAATGGAGGTTACAAGGGGAAATGACACTATATACACTTCCCTTCCATCTATTGGAAACCACCCCTCTCTCTTTTGTCTCTACAAGTTTTTGGTATTTATTTTTGAAAGTTATGGGATAGCGATAGACTATTACTAGATACCCGATTTAAATTTGATCTTACGTGCGGAATAAATCTAATCAAAGTAACAAGTTACTTTTAATTAGTTTCTAAATGGTTAATCAAACAAGTCTAATTTTTATGTTGAATTATCGCAGTTATAATAATATGGAAAGTAATAAATAACAACAATATTTTGACGAAGAAACCCAACAAGAAAAAAAAACTCTGGGACCAAGTCAGTTACCGCAACTATCGATAATAAAGGTTACAGTGTGATTGCAGACTAGCAACTTTCAGTAGTTTTAGTTGTAGTAATTCTTGCAATCTCCAAGATCTATTGTCTAACTTCCAGACTCACGATTTATCTGTAGTAGATGACTCCCGATCTACCTCCTGCAGCTTCCAAGATCTGATGTCGCGTTTCCAATCTCCTGATCTTCTATCAATTGTCTCTACAAGTGGAATTTCAAGAACATCTTGTTCTTGTGCTCTTCTTGCGCTTGCTCCACCTCTTCCAAATCCCAATGAAAGAGTCAGTTCCTTAAAAGATTAAGGACGCTAGGTGTTTTGGATTATGGAACCTTGATGTTTTCCAAAACTGGGTTGTTGGATCTCAAGAATTGATATAATGAATTCATCAATTAATTTCGCATTGGATCTCTTGAACAAATATACGAATGTTATACTGTTTAAGCACAATAAGCAACCTTTAGAAAATCGTGCATGACACCTCTATTTATATGTAGTTTAGAACATGTGCATGGACAGGGTAAAAGTCTTTAAAATTGCGACTTACGATTGACCAGATAAATATGTCGCTCGAGTGAGGCAGGATGTCACTCGAGCGAAGGGTCCATCGCTTGAGCGACGATCAAGCGAAGGCATCACTGCATTGGCTGCTCGAGCGAGATGATGGCGAGCAGCTAGCGAAATTCCAGCAGATCTTTAACATTGTTCCAAACTCGAATTCAAACCCTACCTCAACTATACATAATTGCACCTAGGTCCTTGACTTTTACAAGTGTACATTTTAGTCCCTTTTGTTCGCAAACATGTCAATTACAATATTGACCCTAACAATTTTCAAAGAAGAAAGAAAAGAAAAAGTGTCGTAGCATTGAATGTATAGTCAAGTTTTGTTGTTCAATTAAGGAAAAACTACCATTTCCATTTCAAGAAGCAAGTAGGATGTGTTGTATTTGCTCATCGACTTATGTATGCTTCTATATGAATGTGATATTTCTCTTGAAAGTTAAGATCCAAATGATTAATTCATGAACTTAGGTTAATTTATGGCCATAATCGGTATCTACAAGCAAAGGGGTTCTTCCAAACTATTGAGTATTCTTGTACTCAAATACTCACTCCTTACTCTTTACTCTACAAATTAAAGGTAGAGGATGAACGTGGCTGGCTTGGATGCGATGGAATCATGGAAGAGGAAAGGAATCAAGTCAAACAAAACCTCAAGTTTCCAATGTAAAGTTTTCATGTTTAAGAGATCGATTATATTTATGAAAGAAGTTAAGCGAACAAAGAATATTGAATTGTATTTTGAACGATCTCCAAGTGTGTTACTTTTCATTATGAAATGTTGAGCATTTTTGTTTGGATTACATATGAATAAAAGTATGGTCATGCGAGAGGTTAATTGAAGCAGCATGACTCGAAATGGACATGTACTTGCATGGTAAAGTAAGTTAGAAGTCCTTATAGGTTGAAATGTGAAATTTTTAGATTTATGTCTGATTTTCAAATGATCACAACATGATATTTATTCAAGTTTCTGAACAAGACCAGTAGGATTTGACGTCCTTACAAGGCCTCTGACCATAGCACTTGGAATCACGTAAATCGAATGCTTGTAGAAATAGTCATTGTATTTTAGTATGTTGGCAATGCTTATCAATATTTGGAGCAAAAATGAAGTTTTTGAGCCTAGTTGAAGTTTGTTCAAAGCAATTCAAGACTAATCAGATTTCAGGATATTGATAAGAAGCATTAATAGAGCAATTGAAGGAAAGTTACAAGTTTTGGGAGTGAAATTCAACTTAATGAAAGTTTGGGGGATTGATTGCACACTTTGAAACTTTAGGAGGAACACTTTAGGATGATTGTGGAGGTTCGGGTACCAACGTGGATGCTTTCAGAAGTTACGGGATCATACTAAAGATTTAGAAATAAAAAGGGTCTAAAACATACAAAAAATTTGAAGCATGGACCAAATTGCAAAATGATGAAAGTCGGGGGGGTGGACCGCCATCAAAATAGACCTATGGATGTTGCGGCCCCGACCGAAACTGGGGGATTTTTCTTTTATCCTAACAATATAAAAGAGTGAGTTTAGTTTTTGCCAGGTGTCAGAATTTTGTATCGTTTTCTAATACGGCGTCGTTTTGAAATAATTTCTTGCGTGAGTTTTTTTTTGCCACGTATCGACAATTTGTATAAAAAAAAGTGTCAAAAAATATAAAAAAATTTTAACGTAAAAAAAAATTTTTACGTCAAATTTTTTTTTTATAAAAAGATTAGTTAAATGTCTTTTTAACACACGTTTGACGTTCGTTTAACTATTTTCGATATTTATTTAGATCGTTCGATATATCTACAATATAGTTCTCGAAATGAGTTGCGAGAGGATATAGAAGATTTATGGATTCGGCTAGCGTACAATCGTCGAAAAATTTTTAAAGTTAGTTTGTTATCGAAATTTTGGAAATATTAGTTTGGAATGACCTACTTTGACGCGCCGTAACTTTTGATACGATTGGTCGTTTCGCACACCATTAACGTCGTGAAATATTAGGGCGTGAGTACTTCAAAATGATATTAAGAATGTAATATTTCGATTTCGTTTGATATCTCGAATTGAGCCCGAAAATTGAGACAAAAAACAAGTAATTTCAATAAAAAGACGAGTTATACGTCTTTTTTAACACACGCGTTTGACGTCCGTTTGACTATTTTCGATATTCATTTAGATCATTCGATATATCTACGATATAGTTCTCGAAATGAGCTTCGAGATGATATAGAAGATTTATGGATTCGGGTAGCATACAATTGTCGAAGAATTTTTAAAGTTAGCTTGCTATCGAAATTTTCGAAATATTAGTTTGAAACCGCGTACTTTGACGTAACGTAACTTTCGCTATGATTGGCCGTTTCACACACCATCAATGTCGTGAAATATTAGGCCTTGAGTTCTTCAAAATGATATTAAGAATGTAATATTTCGACTTCGTTTGATATCCCGAATTAAGCCCGTAAATCAAGGCGAAAACATAAGTTTTTTAGTAAAAAAAAAAAAAAGGAGTATTGCGTCTGAAGCCGTGACCGTTTCTAGGCCATCTCCGCGACTCTATTTTTTTTTTTCTTTTTTGTTTTTTTTTTCTTTTCTTGTTATTATATATATATATATATATATTATCCTAATTTTAAAAATATATAATAAATATATAATTTGACAAAAAAAATATCAAATATTTTTTAAATATTCAATTATAACAACACCAAAAATTAAATTAAAATAATTTTAAAATTTAAAATCTTCACACTAATAAAAATATTTAATATATAATAAATATATCATTCGTAAAAAAAAAAAATACGGCGTCGTTTTGAGATAATTTCTTGCATGAGTTTTATTTGCCACGTTTCGACAATTTGTATAAAAAAAAAAAACTATAAGTGTCAAAAAATATAAAAAATTTTAACGCCAATTTTTTTTTTATAAAAAGATTAGTTAAATGTCTTTTTAAAACACACGTTTGACGTTCGTTTAACTATTTTTGATATTTATTTAGATCGTTCGATATATTTATAATATAGTTCTCGAAATGAGTTTCGAGAGGATATAGAAGATTTATGGATTCGGCTAGCGTACAATCGTCGAAAAATTTTTAAAGTTAGTTTGTTATCGAAATTTTTGAAATATTAGTTTGAAATGACCTATTTTGACGCATCGTAACTTTTGCTACGATTGACCGTTTCGCACACCATTAACGTCGTGAAATATTAGGGCGTGAGCACTTCAAAATGATATTAAGAATATAATATTTCGATTTCGTTTGATATCCCGAATTGAGCCCAAAAATTGAGACAAAAAATAAGTAATTTCAATAAAAAGACGAGTTATACGTCTTTTTTTGACACACGCGTTTGACGTCCGTTTGACTATTTTCGATATTCATTTAGATCATTCGATATATCTACAATATAGTTCTCGAAATGAGTTTCGAGATGATATAGAAGATTTATGATTTCGGGTAGCGTACAATCGTCGAAGAATTTTTAAAGTTAGATTGTTATCGAAATTTTCGAAATATTAGTTTGAAACCGCGTACTTTGACGTAACGTAACTTTCGCTACGATTGGCCGTTTCACACACCATCAATGTCGTGAAATATTAGGCATTGAGTTCTTCAAAATGATATTAAGAATGTAATATTTTGACTTCGTTTGATATCCCGAATTAGCCCGTAAATCAAAGCGAAAACATAAATTTTTTAGGGAAAAAAAAAAGAGTATTGCCTCTGAAGCCGTGACCATTTCACGGAAATGGCCTAGCCATCTCCGTGACTCAATTTTTCTTTTCTTTTTTTGTTTTTTTTTCTTTTCTTGTTATTATATATATATATATATATATATATATATATATATATATATTATCCTAATTCTAAAAATATATAATAAATATGTAATTTGACAAAAAAAATATCAAACATTTTTTAAATATTCAATTATAACAACACCAAAAATTAAATTAAAATAATTTTAAAATTTAAAATCTTCACACTAATAAAAATATTTAATATATAATAAATACATCATTCGTAAAAAAAATATCAGATATTTCCTAAATATTCAATTATAAAAATACTGAAAACTAAATTAAAAAATTTTTAAAAAATTAAAATCTTCACGCTAATATATATATATATTTTTTGCGTCTCAAAATTTTGATAACAATCTAACTTTAAAAATTCAAACGAAGTTGAAATATTATATTCTCAAACGAAGTCCAAATGATATAGAAAATTTATCGATTTGATCAGCGTAGCGTACAATCATTTAGGAATTTTTCAAGTTAGCTTGTTATCGAAATTCTAGAAATATTAGTTCTACTTTGACACGCCGTAACATTTACTGCGATTGACCGTTTCGCACCCCATCAACGTCGTGAAATAATAGACCGTGAGCACTTGAAAATGATATTAAGAATGTAATATTTCGACTTCGTTTGATGTTCCGTAATGAGCTTGACAATGAAGACAAAAATATAAGTAATATATTAAAAAACGAGTTATACGTCTTTTTTAACATACGACTTTGACGTCCGTTTAACTATTTTTTATATTTATTTGTCAAATTATAAATATATAATTTGACAAAAAAAATATCAAATATTTTTTAAATATTCAATTATAACAACACCAAAAATTAAATTAAAATAATTTTTAAATTTAAAATTTTCACACTAATAAAAATATTTAATATATAATAAATATACCATTCGTAAAAAAAAATATCAGATATTTCCTAAATATTCAATTATAAAAATACCGAAAACTAAATTAAAAAATTTTTAAAAAATTAAAATTTTCACGCTAATATAAATATTTTTTACGTCTCACAATTACTGTTAAACTTATTATATATATCGTATCCTAATTCTATCTAATATATAATAAATATACAATTCGACAAACCAAATATCAAATATTTCCTGAATATTTAATTATAAAAACACCGAAAACTAAATTATTTCTAAAAATTATTTCTTTCTATTTAGTTTTTATGACTAATATACAAAATTTTTTCTACAGTAAAATATTAATTTGTGTAAAATAACGCAAAATTACCCACGCTAATATATAGTCAACTACACTACAGCGCGTGCCTTGCACGTATCTTCCACTAGTATGTCAATATTTGGTGCAAACTGCAGCCCGATCATGAAAAAATAAGGTTTTTTCAATTTTTTATTCAAGTGTTATTTTGGTCATTTTGATGTCGCGACTCTCAAGGTAGTTTGAGACTCTCAAGGCAGTTTGAGCACTATATTGAAACCTAATCTAGGTCAAATAAAGGGAATATTACACATGGTACACCCAGAGAAAAGACAAAAGATACAAGGGAGAAAAGAAAGAAAAGAACTAGATTTTTAAGTTTTTGGCATAAAGAAAGCGATTCTTGGCACAAAAAGATAAAAAAAATTTATTTTTTTTTTTTCGCTTTAAATCTAATGATGTAATCTAAAACCCATTTACATTTTCCTTCCATTATGATGTGCTACTAAATTAATAGCTGGTATGAACGATATAACCTAGTTTGGATCTTTAATTTCAATTATCAAGATTCTTGTATTTAATTGCTTCGTGTATAGATTTTGCTTCTATTCTTCATGCTTTGAAATAATTGGCCACTATTTCATTGATTTATTAATTTATAATAAATTAAGAGGTAAGTTAGAGATTTAAATGTGAAAATCTTATTGAATTGAAGACACCTTGGATAGGTTTAAAACCTGTATATGTCTTTTCACATATCAAAGACAATGATAGCAATTATTTTTCTAGTTAATTATTTTTACAAAGAAAGAATTAAAGTGTAGCAAAATGGAAGTTGTGGGTATATTTTAGGATACAATATACTTTTTTTCATGAGAAGTTAAAGCAGGTTATTGCTAAATAAATTTTGTGTGAGTAGACTAAAGTAAAACTTAAAAGACCATAATTACATATTAAATTCTAAACCCCACGCTGCAACAATTTCCATTGAACTTTCATGTGTCAATATTGTAACCAAATCATCAATAAATGCATTTTATGTATTCTACAAAGATCCCGCGGATGAAAAGTGGTTCAAAAATTCCACAAGTTTATCCAAACAAAACCCCATAATAGTATGAACCAACATGGTGTTAATATTAACAATTAGAGTTAAATAATTCCGCAACCTGGATTTGCTCTATGTATTGACAATATATATAATGTTACATATGAGCAATCCTAATGCTATCAGTTATAAAGTAAGACTAATCCGACTAGACTTATGTACAAATAAGAGAAAACTACAATAATTTATCTACAAGAAATTAATGTATACTAGGATTGTGATGAAAAATTATCTGAGATGTGCAGAACTTTATCACTAACACATGATCAATATTGTTCATTTTGTTCTCAAGTTAAATCTCGTTACTCCTCCCAAGATAACAATAAAATGCTCTTACAAACACTTGGCAGCAACGAAACTCACAATAGTAATATATCCCAAACATTTGATAAAGGGTAGTTAATGACATTAAATGGTTTAACAAAGTTGATTGTTAAGTGCTTCCAACTAATTTCTAAATTATTACTATTGAGAATGAAAAAGTTTCTCATTTCTATCTAAGAAATGCTATTTTATATGCAGCAACACCATATGTAGGGGCTTGGCTCGGCCCTATTGCCCACGAGCTGAGCTCAGGGCTCGTTTTGATTGATACGAGCTTGTCTCGAGGGCCAAGCCGAGCCCTTGAGTGACTCGGCCTTCGAGCTCACCGATTTTCTTTTTAAAAAAAAACTATCATTTATTCGGGTTTGAGATCGATTACTTAAATTTCGAATAGACAGAATTAAAAATTGTACACAACCAACTCGGTACGTGTACATTTTTTTTCAAAAAATTAAAAATAGTATTATGAAATAACAAATTTTATTAATATGATTAAATTAAATTTCAATTTCTTGACGACACGTAATTTCGGAATCCTTATCTTGTAGTCGAAAATAAGTGTCTTGACAATCCTTCACTTACATTAATGATTCGAAACCATATTCTTTCAGTTGACTACTGATCTCGGACAGAGCTCTTTTACCTGGACTAAAAACAGATTTCAAAACTACAGTGCTAATCGAATGTATTAGTAGGTCTTTTGCAATCACAAATATGACTGGGCAATCGTCATTCGTACTTTCGCCAGAATTCAATTACTTCTTCTGAACTTTTTCTAATTGATACATTACTAAGCATATGATGATTAAAGTAATCAATTAATTCAGCAGGTAATGGATTGGGACGCAACGAAGACTGATTATATGCAGTAGACATACTAGAAGAACCTACTGCATCATATCTATGCGTGTTAATACCTTTGAAGAAATTCGTATTTCGGCTTCGTCTTCTTCAACATTAGTGGGAATAGTAGGTGCAAAGGGTGCCCGACTAATATTTGCACCCATTCGTTGTGTATATAATTCATACATTTTGCATAACATTTGTTTTAAATTTCGATAAGTAATAGGTGTGTTAAAAGTTACTTCTGAAATTTGATCAATCGGGAGTCCATGATACACGCTAAAGGAAATAATATGGACAAGTCTTCCCAATATTGTCTAAAGTTAATTCCATAGAAAATATAATTTCACTAAAATTCGGGGTTTTTTTATTTTATTTTTTTATCAAAAGCCCTTGTAATAATATAAAGATGTTCAAGTACCATATAGTAAGTAGGATGGTACATTTCAGATAAAATATTTGTAGAGTCATAAAAACTTATCAATTTTTTTTATTTATTTAAAAGCTAACATCCAATCAAATTCATTCAAAATAGTGTCATCAACGTTCCTAGTATGTCAATTGTTATAAAATTCAATTATTAAATGTTCACATCTTTCGCATGATTTCCATAATAAGTAAGTCAGGTTCCATCTATATTCTACGTCACTAACAAGTGTTTTTGTATCCATCATTCCAAATTCAACACAAAATTTCTCAAAAACTTGTTTTCTACTATGTGAAATCGTGATATATATATATATATATTAGTACATTCCTAATTTTTAAAATTTCATTCTTGATATGTTTTAAATCATCTCACACAATTAAATTAAAAATATGATACACATAACGAGCATGAAATAAATAACTATCGAAATCAGGTTTCGGTAATCTACACAACTTATTAACAACTGATTTATTAACACTAGCGTTGTCAAATGTAAAAGAAGAAATTTTACTCTCACAATTATATTATCAAATAATGCTCATAATAGCGTTAAATATATTATTAGCATTGTATGAAAACTCAATTATTTCAAAAGCAATAATTTTTGTGTGTGTAAACCAAATGGGTCTACGTAGCGTGCAATTGCAGCTATATAAAATCTTTTATTAATTTCTTCCCATAAATTCGAAGTTAAAGATATAACACCACTATATTTTTGCAAATTAATAATTAATTATTTCTTTGTATTAAGAAAATATTCTATTGTATCAGAACAAAGAATGTTTCTACTTATCCGAACGTATCTGGTAGAAGATATTCTTTCACTTAAGAGACGAAATGTTGGTTGTTCGCTATTGCTAGAGGCAACTCAGTATCGACAACGAACTTCACCATTCATGTTCGAGCTTTCTCCTTCGAATACATCCACATGCTAAGCATTGTAGAAGTAGAACCGATTGAACTACCAAATTGCAATTGCATTTAAATGCCACCAACAAGCCCAAGTTTGGCATCACATTTATTGTAGTGACAATTGAGGTGTATGGTACCGATGCCCTTTTGTCATGTCAATCATGTTTGACAATATTTATATACCGCTTAACAATTTGTGACTCCGTCGATTGTGGAACCCGTTAAAATAATTTAAATTGATCCCAACATTTTGTCCTTTTTTCCCCTTTTGCTTCCCTCTTGCATCTGGAATATCTAGTCTCGCCAGTTCCATTTTGGGAACATTAATGTCATTCGATTTAATTGGATTGCTACTTTCGTGAGCGTCCAAATCTAGAATATATTCGAGAATGGGTGCGTTGGTGAGATAGACAAATTCATTGTGAAATTGAATTTGTAGTGTCATAGGTGATTCGCCTCCGATGCCAAACAAACCCTTAATAAATGATTGTGGATCCATTTGTGATGAATTGATAAATATAAGAACTTGAATGAAGATGAAACGATAAATGAATATGTAGAAATTTGATAATTGTAGAAACGTAAATTGTAATGAATTGGTGTATAAAATATTATGTAGACAATATGAAATGTAATTTGTATAGTAAAGTAAGTAAATAAAGAGTATGGAAGAAAATATAAGATTGTAAATTTATAGTGATATTGAAATTGAAGGTAGAATGTAGTAGATTGTAGAATGTGGAAAAGAGTAAGAATTGTTGTTGGTGTGTGAAAAAAATTGTGAAATGATTGTGGTATTTATAGAGTTAGAAAAGTGGGAAAAAAATTAAAAAGACTAAACAACTACTTTTAATAGTCCAGTGACAAAAGAAGTGACCGTTTTGGTCATTGTAGATGGCGAGCCATAAGCTAGCTTGTTTGTGGGCTCGCCCACGAGGTGAGCCAATCTGGCCTGCTTGACTCGTGCTTGGGTTTGTCCAAGGATGAGCTCAAGTAGCCCACGAGTCGAGCAGCCTAGTCGCTCAATTCGTTTGCCACCCCTAACTATATGCATCGCATCAACATTGAAATTCTCCTATAGTTGGCTTATGGTTAGAGCATAATATATTTTATAAAATGATTTTTGATAGTGCAATGTATGTAAAGTCCCTCCACCACATTGCACTAAAGCGTTACATTATATTTGATAAATTAATGACATATCTAAATTGTGATGACATTAGATTCCAAGATAAAAATCTTCAAAAATAAAAATAGAGCAAACAATAAATATAATTCATTGATGAGGCATATCTCTTAATAAGTATATGGGCATAACAAATTGAAAAATTCCAAAGAGGTTTGGGTACATGAAATATTGAAAATTAAGATATTCTAAAAAGTTATGTCGTAATGGTAAAAGAAATGAAATCGAATAGAAAAAGTTATTGACAACACTTTTTTTCACATGATGTAGGACTTTCATATTATGAATATTATTTGAAGAAAATTCATCGAAGAATAACAATATAAAAATAATTTACCAAATAAAGGGATGCAATCCTAATAAAATTGAACTTACTAGAGAAATATGATGTTTGTGGACTTGGACTCCAAACACCTAAAGGTGTGTAATGTGAAAAGAAAATGAGAAAAATGAAATCATAATTTATTATGCCTAAAGCATATATTTGAAGAAGTGATATTATCATGAGTGCAAGTAAATACGTGTTGTGCTCTCTTTTTTCGTGATTAAGGTTTTGTTTATGAATTTTTTCACTCAAAATTTTTAATGAGACAATTTTTGTAGTGTATTCAAAAGGATAAAATACTCTTTTTCCTTGACTAAAATTTTTCCTACAAAGATTTTAACAAGGTATATTCTTTTAATAATTTCTATAACTTGCAAGACATTTATTCTCAAACTAATACTCTTATATATTACAACTCATAAAGAGAACAAAATAAACAAAGAATAAAAATGTTCCCCTACTCCACTACCATTTTCCTGTTGGCAGAAATTCGAGAAACACTCCGTTTTCTCACAACTGATGGAGAGGTTTCCCTAATTTCCTAGTAAATGGTGATTTTTTACTTCAACATTATCGACAAATTCAAACTGATCAAATGTAAGAAATTTGTGTTATGCGATACTGTTATTGAGTGCGCTTATACTTCAACATTATTGGCACCACTAGGCACAGATGCCCGAACTTGATGACCAAAACAAAGGTGAATTAAGTGTATATCGTTGGGTCGTGTGCCCATATAATATATTTTGTTATAATAAAATAATAATTTATAATAAATAAATTGTGATTTTATTTATTTATTGCATTCTTTTATTATTGAGCATGCGAATTAAAGTACTTATGATAACTTGTGATAATATAAGTTGGGTACGTGCGTTGAGAAGTATAGTGTGACACAACTTATATTTTGATCATAAATAATTTGTTCACAACCAATGTATGAGCTGACACCTTGTACTGGAAGGTTGTAGTGTTCACTGATTCACTATTCAGGTTTGTGGTTTGTCCTTATCACAGAAATAGTTAAATGCGACATTAGTACACTTGCAATGTATTGAACGGACCACGTGTTGAATTTAATTCTATAGCATGACCGTGCGAAAAATTAAATTTCACTTGACCGCTGTGTGTTTCATCTAAATCCATTGACAGGGTTATGTATATATTTTCGTGATTTTAATGATTTTTTGATTCATCAATGGGTGAGATCAATTTGATTGGTCAAATATCTCGATGAGTTGGGAACTTGAGAACGAGTGAAGTAGAGAACATGAATTCTTGTTAGGAACGTGACCCTGAAAAAATGGGTAGAGTGACAACTTAAGTATGTTTTGTTGAATGGTTAAAATATGAGCTCATTGTTTAGTGACGGCTAAACTTCGATATATGTGATTAGTTCACAGAATCATTGAAAAAAATAATACTCAAGTTAGTGAGAATAATTAGAATGAAAAATGATCATTATGCTCATACCTAATTATCGGATCTCGGACGGGAATAAAATACATATACGACAGTTCAGAGGAAAGTATTACAGATTTTATTGACTTCTGTGATCTTATATATTCAAAGAGTTCAATCTTTTGTCTTTAGTAGAAAAAGCAAAAACTAATAATTAGATTGAGTGGTTTGGGGTCGACTAGACAAGATCTAATTATTGGAGCTTAGATAATATATGTCTTATCAGGTCCCTATGATAGCTCTATAAAGTATTGAAACTTAATTACGTTAATTATAATAGTTTTGGACTTAATTGTAATTATAATAAAGTTTTGTATTTAGTTGTAATTACTATGGAAGTTGTAAACTTAATTATAATTGTAATTGAAGTTCTAGGACTACACATGTAATTAAATGTAAGCTAATTTGATTTAGACTTTAATTAAAACTCTTATTTGGATTTTAATTAGAACTCTTATTTGAATGTGAAATTATTATTTGTACAAGGATTGTAACTATTTTATCTCTACAAATAGAGATTAGATAGAAACTAGACATCCTATGAGATTGTACAATAATCATAATACATAATTTCACAGAGTTCAAATTTGGAGGGAGAAAAAGAGAGAAAAATTATTTTTCTTGCTTTATTCAATTGTCCAGTTCAAGAATTAGCTTATTAATCACTATAAAATAAAAGAGCGAAGGAGAGGCTTTACACGTGTCACCATTTCTCATCGTCCTAATTCATATTTTTTTTCTTTTTCCATCAACCACTCCCGTCTTCTCCATTTTTCCACTCAAACAATCACTCCATTCCATTCCAACCATCACTTTCGGAGTGAGCCATACCCATTTTCCCCTTTCTCCATTTTTCGACGCAACTTCGTTGATTATTAACTCATCTGAAAGACTTTCGAAGCTCGATGATTATGTCAATAGACTCCAAGATGAAATGAAGAAGATCGATGCATTCAAACGCGAGCTCCTCATCACCGACGGTGACCCAATTTTCTACTTTATAAATGGTTTTTGATTTTGATTTCTTAATTTTAAGAAAATGGTTTATTTGGGTATTTTTATTGCTGAGATGGGGTTTTGGTGTTTTGTAGATGGGATTGCTAATTTTTGGGTTTTGATGACTGCCATTGCAGCAATTGCGATAATGAAGGGGGAGTTAATGCAGTGCAAAAAATCAAGTACGGAGCCAATATTGGAAGAATTTATACCATTGAAGAAAATTAGTGATGATTTAGACGAAAAAGTAGAAGCTCCAAAAGATGAAATTGTTAGCAGTAGAGATAAAATGAATTGGATGAGCTCTGTGCAGCTATGAAACTCTGATAATCAAAATTGTTGCCCAGATATTGAATTCAGCAACAACAAGAAAGTCTTAAAACAAGACAACAAAAGGGTATGAAACAAAATCTACGTTTTCATAAATATCTGTTATAATCTAATATCTTGTGTATATGTCGTAATGGGATTTGATCTTGTTTATGTTTTTTTGGTTAATAGAGAGTTGAAGAAGAAAATAATCGGCCCGTGAATTTGATGGAGGATTTGTTTCAGTCTAGCAATAACAGAACAGTGGAAAGGGCTTTTATGTCTTTCAAGGGGCATACTAATTTTCCAGTGATGACAGTGAGGAAGGAAGATAGGGGTGAATTGCCTGGAACACCATTGCTTTCTCTTAGTACACCTGGAATTAAGAATGTGATGGACGATATGGAATCTTGTGGTTTGAATTCGATATCCAATTGCAGTGGATCAGGTTCGTCTTCTGCAGCTAATTGTCAATCGAATTCGAGGGCCCGGGCAGCAGAGGAAGCAGATGAGATGCTGGTCACTTGAATTGCATCGGCGTTTTGTAATTGCTCTGCAACAACTTGGAGGTGCACAAGGTTAGGTCTTGACTAGGTGTTTAACGATCGCAAAATTTTGGTTAGAAATCGAATCTAAATTATCTTTAACAAGTACACAAGTCTACATCACGCATGGAGGCACGGCGTGTCTCCATGTGGCACGGAAACATAGCCCGTGCCTCCATGTCACACGGAGGCAATGTGTGTCTCCGTGTGGCACAGAGACACCGCCTGTGTCTCCGTATGACACGGAGACACGACGTGTCTCCATCACGCATGGATTACTGTACATTATGGTCCAATACATGTCATTTCCCAAAATTGAAGAGGTACTTGAGGCCATTATTATGCATTTACTGATCAAAGTTTCAGTATGCACATCTCTTGAGACATTATTTTTGTTGCTAGAAGGTAGAAAATTAGTGAAACATTTCTTGCTATGGGAATTGGATTACTGTGGAAAATGAATTAGATAAAATGAAGTTTCCTCGCAGCATTTTTCTATAACCCCACTTACAAAAAATAAAGAGATTGTTTCGACTATAATGCAATTTTATTGATTATATAAGTCTTGAGTACATAATAGAACAGTGAGACATGGTGGTATCATTAGGTTCCCTGTTTGGAGGAAAAATAAGCGGTATTTGTGGGGTAAATAGAAATAAAACTTACAATGTAATGGATCAAATGCCTCTCATCCTTCTATACATGTTAGTTGATACCACCATGTCTCGAATTGCCGTGTCTATGGCTTGCCTTTTTTCCCTGATTTTCACGCATCTTCACGCCATTTTCCATTTTCACACATCACTCATCAATCCACCAACATTAATTTTCGTGCCTATGGCTTTCCTTTCAACTTATTCCGAGCAGAAAATCCGGAGAGTGACACCTCAGTTTTGTATTATTCCTCCCCGTTCTTCCGATTCCGAATCCAATTTCAAAACCCCGCAAAATAATCGTCACTTCCATTTCTTCACATTTTAATTTTGCTGATATATTTTTCTTTTTATGTGATTTAGTGTAATGGGTGTAGGAGTTTTGCCGTCATTTCTGTGCCAGGTAAATTTGAATTGCTATAATTTGTTTGGGGTTTATTTTTTATTTATTTTTAAATCAAATATATATAAGTTGTTAGTTTGATAGCTTTAGAATGCGGAAGGAAAAAAAAAAGATCAATTAAGGTAAAGCAGATGGAGATGAGACTTGGCTTCATCTATTTTTTCGTCTTCGCGCAGAGAATATAGAAGTAGGAAAGCTTTTGTCCATTGATCTATTCCTTCATTACAATAGTGAAGTGGGTAGTGTCCACTCTTTTTAGGATTAATGGAAGTGTGGCTGTGAGTATTGGAAATGAGATAATGGAATATTTCATCACTTAAAGAATCTGTTTGCTTCTGCTTTATTCTGGATTTCTAAAAAATTGTTGTGGTTTATTTTGGAGCTTAGTTTAGACGGTTAATTAGTAAACATGGGCATTTATTCCTAACATTAACAAACTAACTAACGTGCAACGCACGTTGCCCCCACTAGTTTTAATTAAAAGAATGTGTTCACCCATCTGTGTAGTATTGACTTTGAAAAATACCATAGAAAATTTGGAGGTTTGAAGCATCAAGTTCTTGGAATTAAAAAGTTGAAAGTTCGTGATCCAAAAAAGATGAAAATTCATGATTCAGAATTTATTTAAGAATTGACCATCAAATTTAGTTAAAAATTCGAATACTTTATTCTTAATATAATATATATACGTGAATATCTAGACGATCTTGTTTATTGAATTAATTTTTTTTTTTAATTTCTAGATAATTCTGCTTCCGCATTCCAATATATATATATATATATATATATATATATATATATATCACTGTTCTAAATAGCACGCCTAAGCAGTGCCAATGTGGCGCCTAGGCGCGATGTGTGGCTTGACGCCTTATTTAGTGGTTAACAACAATCGCTGACCACTAATGCGCGTCTAGGCCACATTATTATCTTCTTCTTTTTTTTAATTTTAAAATTTTTTTTTAAACTTAAAACTTAAAGGCTGTTTTCTTTTTTCCCTTCGTTTGCCATAAATTCAAAACAACCTCTTGAACAAATGAAAACTTTCAAAAATTTCTACCTATTTAGTATTTAGTATTTACATTTGAAATTTATCCTCTTATTGAAAACTTTGAAAAAATGTATAAAGTTCATATAAATCTATTTTAAATGTTTGATAGATATTATTTTTAATTATTAAATGATTTTTTGATTGATTAAAAATTAAAATAATATTAAAATAGGAAAAACGCGCATTTTTTACGGTTTTTTTTTATTTACGCATTTGCCTCGCTTAAACTCGCCTAGCCCATAGCTTGGCCTTCATACATCGCCACGCATTACGCTTTTTAGAACACATTTATATATATATATATATATATAAACACACACTATGTTCTCAAGAGAATCACTAGGTAGAAGCCATCCAAACTTGATGAAACAAAAGCTTAAAATGGGGAAAACGATAAATACCACAAAACGTCTTTACATTTAAATGTCATTGTGCAAAACGTCCATTGCTTTTATTTTTTAGCATTCTCGCCCCTATTTCCATATTTCATTACGCGAAATGTCATTTTCATCCATTTTTGACGATTTTATCATCATTTCAAATAAAAAAAAAAAGAAAAGAAAAACATAGAGAACTAATTGTAACTATAACCCTATATTTAAAAAAAAAAAAAAAAATTCACAAATCACTTACAAAATATACTACATTTATATCAACCTTTTATCCCCTCCACCACAGTCCGTACGTATGGAGATTTCACCATCATTTTCCTCGTCCTCGATAATTCGTACATACGCAACCTTCCAAAAAAAATTCTATTCTTTCAGTTATGTAATTTATTAACATTTACCAAATGCTTCGGCCGAACCTTTTGTTTTCCAAAAATTTCAAGCATGGAAGATATGCTCTTAATAAAAATCTAATAAATATAGGATTTTTATTTGTATTTCGATGATCTCGTTTCAAATTCCCCACCAATTAATGAGGAGAACTGTAAATTTATTTGAAATTACTGTTTGGGGGAATCATATGAGTGAAGATTCCACCGAGTGGACTGAGGAAATACAGTATTTAGACGAGTCAAGAAGTGTTATTTTCTCCGATAAGAGAATAAGATCGGTCAAGCCAGATGTTGATGACCATGTAATGGTTGGAGGGATTAAAAAGCCCATGTTGAATGTCTCTGTCGTTGCTAAGATGGTTGAAATTGTAAAGAGGTGGAGATGTGGTCCTGATATGGAGATGGGGCCCTAATATGAAGTGGAGGGGATAAAATGATGGTATAGATTTGGTATATTTTGTGAGTGATTTGTAATTTTTTGAAATTATAGGGTTATAGTTGTAATTAGTTCTTTATGCTTTTCTTTTCTTTTTGTTTTATTTGAAAGGAGGGTAAAATCGTCAAAAATGGATGAAAATGATATTTTGTGCATTGAAAGATGGAAATAGGGGTGAAAATGCCAAAAAATTTAAGGTATGTACATTTTACACAATGACATTGAAATGTAGTGACATTTTGTGCTATTTATCCTGGACAAAAACACCGATAATGTTGTCGTTTAATGACAAACGGGACCTAGCTTAAGGTCAAATTCTGAAAATTCAACACTAATGGAGTAGATTAATTATTATCATCCCAATATTCTTTACTTTTTCTAGCATGTTACACTTTTTTAATCATGTTGCAATTAGAAAAAATTAAAACATATACCTTATCTATTTGTCACATGGTCACTTCTTAGTCAATTATTCTCCACAGGATTAAATAAATATGAAGCTAAGGTAATTAGGGAGATCTTATGGAGGAGTCAAATTAAATAAGTTAAAGGGATTACTGGAAAATATCTGATAAAAACTTCGGGCAAACTATAGGCTTTGAAGACACAATTTAATCATGGAAACAATACATAATTATCACATTATAGAAACACATTTCAAAATTCACAAACTCCCTAAAAAATTTCAGAAATCATGTGCTAATTCATAATATTAAATATATAATAATAATAATAATATAATAACTAAATTAGGATTAAATATACTATACCAAATTAACGCACAACCCTATACCATATTTAAAAGATTTTTCTCACAATTCTCCCACAACCAAATGTCCATTTCTCTCTCTACAAATTGGACTCGCGCGAACGTCTCCAGAATAAAAAAATATTGCCGTTTATCATCGATTTCAAGCCATAATCAATGAATGAGGTCACAATCCCGTCGAATTAATTCTAATTTTTACTGCTTTGGAGAAGTTGAAGCTGCTGTGGCGGAATTGAATTTTCCCAAAGCAAAAACTGAACTCCTGTGGCCTGATTTCGAAGGTAAATGTATAATCACTGTTAATCCTTGATTTTAGGTCACAATCAATGAATTAGGTCACAATTCTATAGACAAATTTCTAATTTTCAATTTTTCGATAGAAATCTAGTTTGGCTGTAGAGGAATTGGATTTTCTATGTATGATTAAGAATGCCAGTTTTGCATGTTTGCCTATTATACGGAGGTCACACGTCACTTATACTAGTGAATGATACATGCAAGTATAATGAATTGCTCAAGCTTGTTCTTTCAGAATTGGGGCTTAATGGTGCAAACTTAGCTGTGACATTAACATATTCTTTGGATTCTAAATACCTCTAGTCAGGATTTTGAGTAATAATAATGTGCTAACGTATTTGAGGTTAAAATATCTGGATGGGGTTGTATCGAGTTATCCTATTATGGTTGATGTTATCTCTATAGTTCCATGCCATACATTGCAATACCCAGAGTTGTCAACTACTTCTGAGTCATCTGCTAGTGTGTTTTCTTTAGAAGAAATAGCTCAAGAAATATGTGACTCTGTTGTGACCGTTGACAAAGAAAACATTGAAAAGGATGTGACATTGGCATATGAAGCAGATGTTAGAGCAGTTGTAGAGGAAAATATTTTTCGCAACAAGGACAAATTAAAAATGAGTTTGGCCTTCTATGCTATACAAAACAAGTTTGAATATAAGGTGTTGAAATAGGACAAGAAGGAGTATGTGGTAAAGTGTGTGCATAATCATTGCAAATGGATATTTAGATCTTTACGGTTGGGAGAGAAACGAAAATGTTTAAGATCAGGGAAATGTCTAATGGTCATACATGCTCGATGAACATTGTTTTAGAATCTCATCGACAAGAATCTAGCTCAATTGTGTCAAACTGTATCAAGTACAAATACACATCTACACGTACAATATACACTCCTAATGATATCTCAAATGACATATTACACGAATATAGAGTATCAGTGAATTATGTGAAAGCGTGGAGGTCACGTAAACAGACTTTAAAATTGATTAGAGGTAATCCAACGACATCGTTTCAGTTGTTGCCGTCTTATTTCTTTATGCTAGAACAAATGAACATGGGCACAGTCACAAGAATAGAAACAAATCATTTGGATAGATTTAAATATTGTTTTATGGCTTTGGGCTCATCGATTGCTGGTTGGAAATATTGTAGGCCGGTCATTGTAGTTGATGTCACATATTTAAATGGCCACTATGGGGTACACTCTTCACAGCTTGTACACAAGATGCAAACAATAACATCTTCATACTAACTTTTGGGATTGGAGACAATGAAAATGATAAGTCATGGAGATGGTTTCTTGAGATGTTGAAGAGGGCATATGGATCGAGAGATGGATTATGTATAGTATTCGATAGACACAATAGCATAAGAAATGTCATTGACTTTGTATATCCAAAGGCAATGCATGGGATCTGTTCATACCATTTGCTCAAAAATTTGAAGACTCATTATGCAAAATCAAGTCACAATGTCAAATATGCATTCAATTGTGCTGTCAGAGCCTATACAATGGATGAATTTGAATATCAAATGCAGCAATTAGACTCAATGAATGAACTGATTAGGGGTTATTTGGTATGTTACTTCCTGTGAATTCCTGTGACTTGTTCTGTGATATTATGAAATGTCTGTGAATATCTATGAATATGCATGTTTAATGTACGAACTATATTTCATTTATTGTTACATGAAATTGAAACATGATTATGAATGAAAAATATCGGTGGATATTTAGTATGTGGCCTCGTTTACAATTGAAGCTGATATATTTTATGAATGTGTCCAGCTGTGACCTATTTTGTAATAGTAATGATTATCTGTAAACCTTTTAGAGTTAACTGTGATCGATGTGACATGTTACTTATGCTTGAATATATTATCTAATAACTAAAATTATTTTTTAGATGGAAGTTGGATGTGAAAAATGGTAAAGATTGCACATGCCAAACAATAGATGCTCTACTATGACATCAAACATAGTAGAATCTGTAAATGCAGTCACGAAGGCGGCAAAGAATTACCCAATTCAAGCACTTCTAGAATTATTGCGGCAAACAATCCAATCTTTATTTTGCAAGAATAGGGATAATGCACATGACACTTTCACAAAGCTTGCAACCAAATATGAGAAGCTGCTGAGGGAAATAAGCAATGATTTGAGAAATCTAAAGGTAAAAACAGCAAAGTATGTATATTATGTTGATCATAGGTATAACTCTAAGTATTTTTATTTTGCAGGTTTGACCTGCAAGTCATAATTTGTTTGAAGTGAGAGACAATTCTTCATCGTACATGATTGATATAACTCAACGTATATGTAGTTGTAGAATGTTTCAAGTGGATCAACTTCCCTGTACACATGCACCGGCGGTTATAGCAACATTAATGCTAGATGTGTATGACTTTTGCTCGGTGTATTACACAAGAGATGCATATTTGAATACCTACAAAGAGACAGTCCTTCCTGTAAGTAATAAATCATAATGGAGTTTGCCGGAAGATGTAACTAGTAGAGTTGTACTTGCTCCAAACCAAAAGAGAAGTTCTGACCGGCCTACTGAGAGGAGGAAGAAGTCACGTTGTGAGAGATTACAAGTTGTGAAATGTGGAAGATGCGGTGAATCAGGTCACAATCATCGAACATGCAGAAATATGGTACCACTTAACCAGAACAACGGCAAATTAAAAACAAAGAAATATCCAAAGATATTCAAATAGCTTAGCGTAGTATCTTTTTTTATTTTTTACACGAGGATATTCTTTGTAATTGAAAATTGTTTCATTTTATTGCCGAACTATTGGATTATAAGAGTTGACAGATTTATGCATAGAGTTTAGATTACATTTCAGGATGCCACACATGTTTCTATGAAGGGCATTGTAAACTGACATTGATTATGACTTTGTTTATAATTATTGTGATCATCTGTGACCATTTGTGACTTGCACTTATGTAAGCCATTGGCATTTTGTGACTAATTATGACCATTTGAGTTTGAATGTAACCATCTGTGACCATTTACAAAAAAAAAAAAAAAAATAAAAAAAAATAAAAAAAAATAAAATTACTTATCGAAGGTTGGCTAACTAAATCAGAAAAATTATGCAATGTCGTAATTAAATAGCTGTTAATTAACAACTTGAATTATGATTTTTTCTATTAATTTTCACTTGTCTTCTCTTGCTCACTTACTTCGGTGCGATCCTCTTAAACTCTAACTCTCTTAAATCTTAATTATTGAGGAAAAGTCTTTTAAGAAATGTATTTATATCCAGCAACTCCAGTTTACGTTCAATTATTTGAATTCAAATCTAAGTTTGATGATAAATTTTGTTCGAATGGACATAAAGAGGAGCTTCAGAATCCAAACATCTAGACTTATGGGAGAAATAATTATTTGAACTTGAATGTGACCATCTGTGACCAACTGTTTGTGACCAACTGTGACTTGTACTTATGTAAAACATTAACCATGCGTGACTAATTATGACCATTTGTGATCATTTGTAACCTGCTCAAACTGCAAATATAAACATTTACTTCCATAACATACTTGAATGATATTAACAAAACCACACACAAAAAAAATACTTTCACCTCCTTTATCCAAACTACTTGACAAAAACAAATTCACATTCAATTCAAAAACATATTACAAAAGATAAATATAACATCTAACTTTGAACAGCTTAACATCTAACTTTGAACACCTGTTTTGTCTAACTTTGAATAGCTATCAACCTAATCTATCATCAAAAAAATTTCATGGATAGTAGTTCAGTCATCTGACTTTGTTTTCCCCTTCCAACATGCCTCAGTTCTCTATTTTTGAACAGCAATGCTGCAATTTCAAGCCTGGCATTCGCAGCATCAAATGACATTGGCATTTTGGCAAGATCATTATACAACAAATACTGTGCATACTTTATGACAAAAACACCATAGTCATGTTTGTAATATTTAACATAGACAAACCATAAGTAACTACAAAATATTGATGAAAAATAGCAATGTTAATATGCAGGTCACTGAAAACTCACGCATTTTGTTGTTGAGGTAAACCACTGACAATGTTAATACGCAGGTCACTGGAAATGTCACCAATATCATCAGTAGTTTCCATCCACAGTCCAACCACTTTTAGCAAATTTTTAAGAGTATTCACAAGCGATAAGACCCCTTCACGAACCTTATAATCCTTGTACGACTTGTTGCTTGAATTGAATATGTACAGGATGCGGTTATTAATATCAAGCTGCCCCAACATTCAATGAGCATGATTTGTAAGCATAATGGGCATCAACACTAATTCAACTTCTCTCCAACAAGTATTAAATGATAACCGTTCACCGTTGATAGTTTTGCGTGGGACATCCTTCTCATTCATAATACTTAGATCTTTAACAAACTGGGAATATAAAGTCCGGATTGTCAAATAAAAAATATAGTCTGTAGTTGTTGCTTTCATCTTCACACCTTCACCAAATTTGGCAAGTTGTCTTATGTAATGAAAGCATGCATCCATGTGATATAATAACAAAGAACATAAATAAGTAATGTGAACTACTATTAATATGTGAAAAAATGGCAGCAATATTATACCGTACTGCTCAATGATGAATCAAAATTGATCAACGTATGCTACCAAGTTTTCTGGTGAACAGGAGCATTGTCACACACAAATTTAGGATTTATCACATTATCTGGAACACTGAATTGTGCTCTGTACACACATGTATGCACTCATCAAACCAATAATAACAGGCCACACTTTGAGACATAGATGACACAATAACAGGTCATCAAACAAATAATAACAAGTCACACTGAGACACAAAAGCACTTATAACTACATTTCATGTACCTGTTCTTAGGCTTGTAGCCTCTGTGAAACCAATTCTGGAATGCACTAACGTCTGCACTATCAACTCCCTTTAAATGAATTTGAAACTCAACGTTTTCAAATGAGGATTTGGATCCAGTTGCGGCATATCGTGCATCAACCTTAACAAAAGGTGATTGCAGATTTTTTGATGGCTTCTGCACTCTTTTCAAAGGTAGTCTAGAGGATGGAGGTGCAGGCGTATCTTCCTGATTCAAAAATATAAAAAGAAACGTTCTTAATTAGTGTATGATAATTTGATAATCATTCTAATGTATAATATGAAATACTATGTTAAACTGACATCTTCGGTATGACATTGAATAGACTTCAACACCCGTGCAATAGCCTCATCAACATGCTATTGCATTTCTTTACTAGCAAAGAATGCATCATCAGAGTCTTTAGGACTCTGTGAGTAGCCAACACCTAGATCAAATGAAGAAGGTTCAAGAACACAGTCATCATGAAAGTGATGAGAAGACTCAGGTGCCATGGAACCTTTCTCATTTTCTTCAACCACATTATCACCTTTTGGCTTAGGTTCCATGTGACCCTTGCCCTTTCTGTTAACCACATCATCATCTTTTGGCTCTTGTTCTGTCAAACCATCTTTACCACTCAATTTCATCTGAACTTCATCCATTATCGAAGATAAAATGTTAGACACAAATACAACAAAAGATCTAAGAGATGACCTGATATCGTTCAAGTCATCTTTCAACTCATTCTGACTCCGAATGAGCTCATCAAGCTTCGAAAAACTGTTTGAATGACGCATTTTGTCATTCATGTCAGATAGTTCTGACTTCATCAACAAAAGCTTCTCTTTCAGCCCTTTGTTATCCACTTGAAGCTTGGTTATTTCCTCATCCATCAACTGCTTCAATCGACCATATTCCTGAAAAAACAATTGTAGTTATTAAAATTGTGATCATATAATGGCTTCTATGTCTTATAAATATTAAAGTAATTACACTGACACATGAACAATCAGGGTGATAGACAGGATGAGGCTGAGCAGGAAAGCTAAAGCTAGTAGCCCCCGTCTGTTTTTGCAGCGGTGGATCAACAAAATCATCATCTGAATCACGAATATGTACCTTTGACACCGGGAGAGTAGATTCACTTTTGCCTACTAGAGTTTTAGAGTTTCCAATGTTCTGATTTTGTTGTCTAGGTTTCGAGTACATTAGATCTGTCGATTGACATACAGAACAACAAAATCAATTAGCACAATGATACAATGTAGGTCACAATAAGTCACAAGTAACATATTTCAGGTCATATGTCATAATATATTTGAAATTCATATTCAGAACCTGTCATATATGGCATCGTGAGCTCTACTTCAGATGGATCAGTGTCATTTATCACAATCTGTTAGACATAAGATGAAATTTTTTTTAGCATATGTCATTTTAGATATGTATAACTAATCAAATGAGTACATAAGAATTCAAAACATATTTAAGAACTTACATTCTCACTTCCAAATACTCGGTCCTCCAACATCGCCATTGAAGGATGTTTGTGCACAGTCCAATTCATAATTCTTGGATATTTCTTACAAATTCTTGTGGCCACATTCCCCTCAAGTGCAGGTATGCACTCATACAACCACACCTGGAAAGTCACTAAAAAACTCATCAACATGTAGTGACTTGTTTGTTTTGATAATCCCTTCCTTAATGACGACAATGTGGTCTCAAACAAATATTTGCCCCAAGGAAACATTCCAAGAGTGGCAAAATCGTCTACAAGTGCAAAAATATATTGTTCCACGATCTTGGGGTAGGGTGTATCAAATAGATATGAGGTGATAAGATAAATAATCTCAATCTTAACCACATCAAGGTTTGGTGCATCATCCAGTGAAAGAAATACTCTATTCACATCTTCACTTGTTACAACTTTTAAGTCCTTGAAATAAGTATCCTTCACTGCAGACGGTTTATCATCCAACATCGGTCGACCATCTACACCGTCATACCGCAATCCAGTCACTAAACAGAATTCAGTCATAGAGAACCGAATATATCTCCCATCAATGTTGAACCACATCTCCTGGTTGTTCGGTTGCTTCATCTCCCATAGTAACATATAATGAATTAACTGTGGCTACACTGCTATCTCCCTATAGTGCATGTAGTAAGACAGACACGTGTTCTCCAAGATTTCCCTTTGAGCAGGAGTAAATTTCATCACAAAGTGTGTGATGATGACACTCTGAATGGATGTTATAGTTATCTTCCCAGTGAACCAATTCCTTGGGAATATTAAATAGCTTCATTCCTGCACTATCGTAATGGCAGACATGGCAAGTACATCACGCACTTTAGAAAACAAATAGATCAAACAGTACTTTAGAGAAGATATTCTAATTCAACCCAACACACTTTAGAAACACATTCAGTACAAAATACTCAGAATAGGTCACAAACTAAGGGCACATTATTAAAAAATATTTTATATTTTATTAAAAAAATCATATTTCGGTCACAAAAATATCCAAATCAGGTGACAAATTCGTAAAAAAAATACCACAAAACTCACAAATCAGTTCACAAAATAATATTTCACCTTCATGGATTTCTCGCCAGAGGCCGACATTTTGATCATATTTCCTGAAGAAGAACCTCCGACATCTTTTTCCTCTTTCCTTTATCATTCTCCTTTATATTCACATCAACACTACGAGTTCGAACCATTTTAACTACCACAATGCTTGAAACTAAAATGTAATATGACTATTTCCCTTGAATCTCCCACGATAATGCCGGCGATTGTGAGTTGTACAGTTGAAAATGGTAGAAAATGAGAGAAACGTGAGTGTTGCTGTAGAGAGAGAGAGAGAGAGAGAGAGAGAGAGAGAGAGAGAGAGAGAGAGAGAGAGAGAGAGAGAATGGTAGTGTTTCGTGTTGGACAGTTCGGTGTTGTGAGATATGGAGAGAGATGTGGGTTTAAATGATTTTGGAGGAGGGTCAGATTAATTATCAATAATATTTAGTTAATATAATAAAAAAATTATTAATTTAAAAAGGTAATTACCACCTAATTTTTGAAATATAATTTAGTCTTTCTTATTTATGAAAACTGAAATTTAAATCCAACTTTTTAGGTAATTTTCTCTTTAATCATTTAAATTGAATATTTCGACGTAGTGTCAATATGTCATAACTATATATGTTTTGAATTCAATGAAAATTATTTATGTATAAGATCTTCAATGAAAAAAAATTGCTTTTTTTGTTGTGAAGGGCTATGTTGTAGAAACAATTTAAATAAATAAACTCGTTTCCATTTTAACATTTACTTTTGGGAAGGGGAGGGGAGGGGAGGGGGAGCCCGCCCTACTCTCTTTGGCCGCCTGTTTGTCCAGTATTAGACTATAGACACGATGAATTATTTTATCTATCAACTAAAAGAATGAGATAGGAAAGGGGCATGTATTAAATAACTACCAACTAGTTTAAAAACATCTTCTTTGAGAGAGAGAGAGAGAGAGAAGAAGAAGAAGAAGAAGAGATGGTGATTGGAATAATGAGGTGAAGCTGGTGGGTGCTAAAGGTCTCAAAAATGAGATAGGAAAGGGCCATGTATTAAATAACTACCAACATGCACTTCTTCAAAACTAAAGAAGAAGAATAAGAAGAAGAAGAAGAAGACAAAAGTCTGTTCTTGTTTCTCATTACTTATAATTTGAGTTCTACTTTGATATTGAAATCCAGTTGAAGGGTTGAACCCAAAAAAAAAAAAAAAAAAAAAAGGAATTTCCTGATAATATTTTTGTAATTCATGAGCTTCCAAGCATTTTCCATTAATAAAATTGCGTGAAAGAAAGAAGAGTCCTTACATATGTAAGCTTCACAAACATTATACATTTGTTACGTATTATTTATTTTCTTAAATGTTGATTAGTTTTCAAATCCTAAGACAATCAAGAGCACCCAGAAAGGACCTAGTCAATGCGATGAAAAATAATTTGATGGATATTTATTAATTTGCAAGTGGAATAGATCCATATGTTTTGCTTCAGTACAGAAAACAAGAGTGCCAGAGCACCATTGCAAAAGGTAAACTCCAAATTCATATATTTTCATGTTACATATAATACAAAATAAAACATTAATCAAGTTCAAGTTTTGAGTTTTATTTAATTTCTTGATGAGCTAATTTTTGAGTTGAATAGAGTCAAGCTTGATTAGTTATAAATAAATAATCCAAAATATAATGCGTTGACATTTAGCTTGATAAGTTTGAATACCTTGGTTTGTTATCTCAAGTAAGATGAATATTTTACTTGCAAGGAAATTAATGTGGCTTGACCTCGTCTAAACTTATCTTTTCTCACTTCTCATTCCATAATTTAGGATGATAAAAATTAATTATTTTATGTAACATGAAAAAACTTTTAATGTGATAATTATTACTATGTGGGGGGCAAGTTTCTAAAGACGAGACCTAAAAAAAATTATATAACTTATTACAGTGTGAAGTTTATTCTTATTTAAAACTAACCCAAGTTGTGACCAGAATCTTTTATGAACATATAGAGATTATTCCTATATAGAATATCATTATAGAGGGGTCTCACTTTATATATATAATGAATGCGCAGGAAAAGGCACTAGCCCGGTATGGAATGAGAAGTTCGAGTTCAGGGTCGACTCTCCATTTGTAGATGATAATCAATACAAACTCGTGCTCAAGATCATGGATCACGACACCTTCAGTGCAGATGACTATCTCGGCCAAGCAACGTAAGACATTATGGAATTTATCAAATGCACATATTCTTTAATATATGTTCAATCCTATTCTTTTCTAGTCCAGTGTAATTTATCGTAGACTAAATGTATTGCAGGATCTATGTGAAAGACCTTATAAAAATTGGGGTGAAAAAAGGAAAGGCTGAACTTCATCTTCAAAAATACAGAGTTGTCTCCACCGATCAAACTTATCATGGAGAGATTCAAGTTGGAATTACTTTCACTGCAAAGGTACCCTTTTATAATATCCCTCAATCTCTATGAATTAATCAGATGAAATTAATTGCTTTTTCATTTTCTAAGAAGTAGAATATAACAATCTATTCCTGATGTACAAGGTTTAATCAATGTTAATTATTTGATTACAGGGAAAAACTGTTGAAGAAGAAGAAGAATTTGGTGGATGGAAGGAAAGCGACTACTAGTTTTTCTACCGGCTACATGGAACTTTCTGCATGCAATAATTTAATTTTCAGTGAATAATTTAGAAGTATGTTTGCAACAATCCCTTTATATGTATCTTTGAAGTAATTAAACTGCACAAATGGATAATTTTGGCAAAAATGTACTTACTGTAAAATAGAATGTGCTGTTAAGGGATAAATCCCACGTCATTTAAATATCGAAATATAAATCATATATAATAGATTTGGACTACTCTTTTTAATAAAGTTGACATTTTAAGTTGCAATATCAAATCTTAACATGGTATTAGAACCCATTAAACTCCAATGAGCAATTCGATACGACTATAATTAAAAATTGAGTATACGAATTTCAAGATTGACCTGCTCAAATGAGCCAACATCTTGCAGGGACATATTAAGTTTGGACAGCTGAGTTACCAAAAAATAATGGCCCCGTGGCATGAGTAAATAATTTGCTATAGGAAAAAAAGAAGAAAAAAAAAAGAATACAATCTTCTTGTATTTTTGGAAAGAATTCACTTAACAAAAATATAAGGTGCTCCTCTATAAATGTGAAAATCTTATTGAATTGTAAACATAGTGGATAGATTTAAAACCGGAAGATGTCTTTTCACATATCAAAGATAATGGCTGCCATTCTTTTGCTAGTTAATTATTAATTTTGAAAAGAAAGAATTAACATGTAGCAAAATGGAAGTTATGGGTACATTTTATGATATGATATACTCTTGTACGAGAAGTTAAAGCCAATCATTGCTAAATTACTTATGTGTGTGAGACAAAAGTAAAACTTAAAAGAATAATTGCAAGTGAAATTTTAAAACCCTACTCTCCAAAAATGTCCATTGAATTTTCATGTGTCGATATTGTAACCAACCCATCATTAAATTCATTTTATGTATTCGTACAAAAATCCCTCGGCTGAGGAGGGTTCAATAATTTCACAAGATGATCAAACAAAACCCTAAAAAAAATAGTATGGACCAACATGGCGTTAAGATTGACAATTAGAACTAAAATAACTCAACAATCTGAATTTGCTATGGATATTGACAGTATAACTACTATTGTTAATTTACAAGTTAATGTATATATACTAGGATTGTTATGAAGAATTATCCGCACTGTGTACGTTAAACTTTTATCTCTAATACATGACCAACGTTGGTTCCCAAGTTAAACCTTGTTATTCCTCCCAAGATAACGATAAAATGCGCTCATACAAAACATTTGATAGCTACGAAACTTGAAAATAATATTTTTCACGACATATTGTATTAAAGGGATGATCCTATTTCCGGATCAATTGCATGAAAACTGTGCACTAAAAAAGGGAAAAATATTAAAAAAAGACAATTCTTTTCTACCAAAATGCGTTGCCCTGAATAAGCAAGTGATCGTTCTACTACTATTATTATTATTATTATTATTATTATTATTATTATTATTATTATTCAGAAACCATAAAACTTTTACTTATAGGAAGTTTTCCAATGTGTTTGCGCCCAAGGGATTTTAAAGTAAATCAAGCGCCCTAACCTAGTCCCCAGAAAATGAAAATTGTTATCCCATTAATATGGGACCACCAATGAAAGCCACGTGGAAACATCATATGAAGATATCTAGCCGTCGAAACTAAGGAAGACAGAAATCTACCATGGCCGAGTGCCACTTGAAATTGACAAGGTTCTCCTCTTCAGGCCAAAGTGCCTCTTATCCTTCAAACCGAAACACACATCAATCGAACTGTCTAACTGTTCCACATTCGAAGCCCCACTTCACGCATCGAAGCACTCAGCAGAAACAAATCTGACTAGTATCTTCTAAAATGATTGATGAGACGTTTGCAATAATTGGTGTTAGCCTAAGGACGTAGGTCGACTAACCCCTTGTCATTGTAATTAATTTGTTTGAACGAGTGATTGGAAGTTTAGGTCAAATAAACGAGGCAACGTGGATATGATCCAACAGTAGGCTCCTCGATTTTCTTGTTATAAATAGCAAGTCTTGTAACATTATTAAAGATGCCAAAATATACATTCAAAAGACTTGTATTTGAATATTCTCTTCAATATACAATTACCTTGTTCAAAGATATCTTTATCTTGTTTCTACGACTACTAACAAGCTTGAATCTTGTCTTATAATCTTACGACAATGGTAAACGAGTTCTTATCTCAAACAAACACTAAAATCATCCATCGGTGTTTCGATTCGTATTTCACATATTTCGATACATTATGCCGCTTCCACCGTATTGCGAGTCCGATACCGATATCTATTGACAATATTTTTTTGGGGTCAACAAAAATATTTCTTCTAAAATTGTTTTTGAGTCACTACTAAAATGTGTCTAAAGTGCAAGCCATGGGATTTTAATTCGAAATATGTAAAGTTTGAATTTTTTGTTGGAAAAAAAATCTGAATTAAAATCTAAGCATCCGTTTACTTGTAGAACAAAAACAATATGTTCAATTTGTCGAGATTGACTGGATTTTTTCCAACACAATTTTCACATTTATTGTTCACAAATATCACACGTCACGGAAACTTTCTTTGGACACACCAATAAGGTTGTCGTTTAATGACAAAGGGGATCAAGGTTAAGGTCAAATTCTGAAAATTCAACTTCAATTCACCAAAGAGTAGGTCAATTATTCTCGTCCCAATATTTTTTTTGACTTTTTCTAGCATGTTGCAAATATTTTAATCATGTTGAAATCTTGCGGAGGAGTCAAATTGAACGGGTTCAATGGAAACAATCATGTCACTCGTACAGAAAAAGTTGACAGAATACTCACAATAGGGAGTCCCACTTTTTTTTTTGACTTTTTTATTTACGCGAGACCCATGCGCAAACTGTGGATTTTGAAGATACAATTTAATCATTAGTTATATATGTTTTGATTTCAAATCTTGTCGTCGTGTGTTTATGAAAATTGTGTACATATCAAGACCTTAAATGAAAATAAATAAACTCATTTGCTTTCTAACATTTCTTGATATGGCCCACTACTCTCTTTGGCAGCCTCTTTGTGCCGTATTAGACTGTAATTAATAAAATAAATCTTCCTAGTAAACCAAAAGAATGAGATAGGAAACAGACATGTATTAGATAACTATCAACTAGTTTAGTTTGGAAGACGTCAAACAAGAACGGAGAGCAGTTTGATTGCCGCGTAATTACACCTATTCAACTAGTTTTTTTTAATCAAAATTAAGCAGCCAATACGAAACTGTAGACGCAGCCTCTTGCCTATAAAATGAATCCTCTCTCAGAAATTGAGTCCTACAAAGATTAAAAGATTTTTCTTATTTAATTCGTATCCTTAATTTCAACACACAGACTTTACTATCTTCAAATATTGTATTTTCCCAGTCTTAGAGAGAAAGAGAGAGATGGCGATTGGAATAATGAAGGTGAAGCTGGTGGGTGCTAAAGGTCTCAAACACTCTGATTTCCTAGGTATGCATGGATCTGTGGATGTGTGATTCTAATATACAGATATACCGTGTTTATGATTTGAGTTCATTTTCTCATATTGAACCCAAAAATAATTTCTCGACTAGATTTCCTTGATCTACATTTTTTCTTCTTTAATCATATTGAGTCTTTTTTAGGACTATAAAACATTTCATCGGCACAATTGATTGGACAAGTCAATCGACAAACTTTTCTCTTCTTTAATCATGTTGAGTCCTTTTCAATGCAACTTATTGAATGTGGTTTCCTTGATCGATGAAACTACATTCTTGATTTTTTTTTTTCTCTCTCTCTCTAAAAAGTTCAATATCACAAAAGGTCCTCGTATAATTGCCAGTCCTATTATTGTAGGGTGTAGAGTGGGATTATGCTTTACATTTTAGTCTATTACATGACATATAAAGCAATTGACAAAAATTTTTGATTCTTTATTTACGAGAAACTATACATGCTTCAAAGTATCAAATGTATCCTTTATTGTATTATTTATTTTCTACAACTTTAAAAGAGTGATTTTAAATAATTGATAATATGTCATATACATTAATGTGCAGGTAGAATAGATCCATACGTTTTGCTTCAATACAGAAATCAAGAGTGCAAGAGCAGCATTGCAAAAGGTAACATATAAGTAGATTGTTTTTTCAAGTTAGCTAAATACACTACTTGTCAACATATTCCAAGAATATACTTGCCCTAACAATGCTCCAACAATAAATTATTTTTTAGAGTCTAGTATAAAATAACTTATGAGAATTTTAATTTTTATAATAACGTAGGGCAAGGTCGCAACCCAATATGGAATGAGAAGTTTGAGTATATAGTCGATTATCCAGTGGCTGATGAGCAACACAAACTCGTGCTCAAGATCATGGATCGTGACACGTTCACTGCAGATGACTATCTCGGCGAGGCAAAGTAAGACAATATGATATTTATCATCAAAATGTCTCTTGTATAATTGTGTCTAGTCTTATTCTTATTAGTCCGGTATAACTTATCACAACCTACATGCAGGATCTATGTGAAAGAACTTATAGAATTAGGAGTGGAGAAAGGAAAGGCTAAACTTCGCCCTCAGAAATACAGAGTTGTATATAACAACCTAACTTATCGAGGAGAGATTCAAGTTGGAATTACTTTTACTGCAAAGGTATCGATATAAAATAATCCCTCAAACCTAAAGTGATCAATATTATTAGAATCGGATAGTTACAAGAAAAATATTTATAACGGAACCTAAACAAACAATAAGTTTTAGGCTTCTTTTAGCAATTTGATACTGATGTACAATGTTATTTGATTACAGAAAGAAATCGTTGAAGAAGACATTATTCGAAAATCTTCACGAAGATATTTGGGCGACGAAGAACGAACCACCAAAAGAATCAAACTCTTTCGTAGCAAGAAGAATAAGGAAGAAGAAGAATACATGCTGACTTGATTCGGGAATCTAACGTTGTTGTACAAGCGTTCTTTGCTCCCTCTCGTTGAATCTGAAATGCTTTAGGGACTCTAAACAAATAATTTTAGCTGATTATTTAACCTTTAATCTGGATTACAAAAAAGTACAAGGATATCCGGAGAAAGAACAAGAAAATGAACTTTTTAAAAATGTGAATTTAGGTTTTTGAAATTTGTATACTTTGATTCAAAGATTTGGGGTATTAATGTTATGTTCTTGTATCAATTTCAATTATTAATAATCTCTAAAACACGAAAAGACACAATTCACGAATGAAGAATTACATTTGATGCAAAGTTTCAAAAAACATAGAGACAACGCAGATAGATCATTCTTTTCTTGCGTTTTTTTCATTCGACCCTCTCGTTTGATCCTCTAATATTTTAACAACACTATCACAAGAATATGGTGGATGGAAGGAATTCGTCTATGACTATTAGTTACACACACACACACACACACATATATCTAAGAATTTTAAGTTCAATACTCATTGACTTTGATTTATGAGAAGGTGAGATTCTCGATAAGGTTAGTGTATCAGCTAACTCTACTAGCCTAACTTTCTTTCGAAAGTGCACAATAGTTTCATTTATACATAATCAGAAAGTATGTGCACGACCTCAGTCATGTACAAAAAGATTTATCTCATGAAGAAATTTCAATTTCTATCTTGGATAGTAAAGTTTGGAAGTTGAGAACTAAAGAAATTTTGTTAGTCAAGGTGCAATGGTGGTATCACGTAACGGACATAGCTACTTGGAAAACTGAAGCAAAAATCAAGAACAAGTATTTGGCACTATTTGTCTAAGCAAAGTTAATTTTAAAAGGACCAAATTCGCTTAAGATGCAAGGGTGTAAGGTCCCAAAATTTTATTATTTGGTTTGGCCTATTTAAGAGATGAGCTTTGAAGGCTCAGTAAGTTGGATTAATGTACAAATCATAAGCTGGTCAAAAACCCAAAAGATTAAATTAGTTTAAGTTAAAATGATTTTTATTTCAAATATCCAACAAGTAATTGCTAGTAACATAATAGTTATTTGAGTGTTATTTCACAAAAAAACAACTGAAGTTAGAATCACCATCCAGATATTTTTCTTAAATATTTTTTTATACCTTTAAGAGTTACAAAACTCTTCATCTTTCACATAAACATACCATTAAGCTATATTAAGCCCTTGTTTGAGAAAAATGCATTTTTACTGTTGATGTGATGGGGAATATGTGGTTGAAAAATAAGTAAAAGTTATTAATGTGATGAAAAATATAATTTTATTAAAAAAAAGTGTAATTAAAAATGAGTAGAAGAATAAGAATGAGAAAAATAATGTGACTCAAACAGGGGCTTAGTTTTTCACTAAATCTCCATAACCAATCTATTTATTGCGTCATTGAAAAAGGAGATGGAGGTTACAAGGAGAAATGACACTATATAAACTTCCCTTCCTTCTATTGGAAACCACCCCCTCTCTCTTTTGTCTCTACAAGTTTTTGGTATTTATTTTCAAAGAAGAAAGGAAAGCAAAAATGTCGTAGCATTGAATGTGAAGTCAAGTTTTGTTGTTCAATTAAGGAAAACTACCATTTCCATTTCAAGAAGCAAGTAGGATGTGTTTTGTTTGCTCATCGACTTATGTATGCTTCTATATGAATGTGATATTTTTCTTGAAAGCTAAGATCCAAAAGATTAATTCATGAACTTGGGTTAATTTATGGCCATAATCGGTATCTACAAGCAAAGGGGTTCTTCGAAACTATTGAGTATTCTTGTGCTCAAGTACTCACTCTTTACTCTTTACTCTACAAATTAAAGGTCGAGGATGAATGTGGATAGCTTGGATGCGTTGGAATCAAGGAGAAGGAAAGGAATCAAGTCAAACAAAACCTCAAGTTTTGAATGTAAACTTTTCATGTTTAAGAGATCGATTAGATTTATGAAAGAAGTTAAGTGAACAAAGAATATTGAAATGTATTTTGAACGATCTCTAAGTGTGTTACTTTTCATTATGAAATGTTAGCATTTTTGTTTGGATTGCATATGAATAAAAGTATGGTTATGCATGAGGTTAATTGAAGTAGCATGACTCGAAATGGACGTGTACTTGTATGGTAAAGTACATTACAAGTCCTTATAAGCTTAAATGTGAAATTTTTAGATTTATGTCTGATTTTCAAATGATCGCAACATGATATTTATTCAAGTTTCATCCTTATAATGCCTCTGACCATAGAACTTGAAATCACGTAAATCGAATGCCTGTAGAAATAGTCATTGTATTTTAGTATGTTGGCCATGTTTATCAATATTTGGAGCAAAAATGAAGATTTTGAGCCTAATTGAAGTTTGTTCAAAGCAATTCAAGACTAACTGGATATCATGATACTGATAAGAAGCATTAATAGAGCAATTGAAGGAAAGTCAAAAGTTATTGGAGTGAAATTCAAGTTATTGAAAGTTTGGGGATTGATTTGCACACTTTGAAACTTTAGGAGGACCACTTTTGGATGATTATGGAGGTTCGGGTACCAACGTGGATGCTTTCAAAAGTTACAGGATCATACTGAAGATTTAGAAAGAGGAAAAAAAAAAAAAAAAAAAAAAAAAGGGACCAAAACATACAAAAAATTTGAAGCATGAACCAAATTGCAAAATGATGAAAGTCTAGGGGATGGACTGCCGTCGAAATAAACCTATGAATGTTGCAGCCCAATCGAGATTGGGGATTTTTCCCTTATGGTCCCGTTTGATTCTCCTTTTTTGTAAAATGAGAATCAAAATGTAGTCGTTATGGGTCCCACACAAGAGATAGAAAGTCAATAATAATTGTTGTATGTGATTGATAACGATAATATTTTTTAGTTTTATGGAGAAAAATATATACCAAATAGAGCCTATATGTCACTATTTGGTGCAAACTGCAGCCCGATCATGAAAAATTAAGGTTTTTTCAATTTTTTATTCTAGTGTTATTTTGGTCATTTTGATGTCACGACTCTCAAGGCGGTTCAAGCACTATATTAAAACCTATTCTAGGTCAAATAAACGGAATATTACACATGGTACACCCAAGAGAAAATAGAGAAGCTACAAGGGAGGGGGAAAAAACTAGATTTTTTAGTTTTTGGCATAAAGAAAGCGATTCTTGGCACAAAAAGATAAAAAATAAAAAAATAATAAAAATAAAAATAAAAAATTCTCTTGTTCGCTTTAAATCTAATGATGTAATCTAAAACCCATTTACATTTTCCTTCCATTATGATGTGTTAGTAAATCAATGGTTGGGATGAATGATATAACCTAATTTGGACCTTTAATTTCAATTATCAAGATTCTCGTATTTAATTGCTTCGTGTATAGATTTTGCTTCTATTCTTCATGCTTTGAAATAATTGGCTACTATTTCATTGATTTATTAATTTATAATAAATTAGGATGTAAGTTAGAGATTTAAATTTTATGGAAGGTGAGCCTTTGCAATGTGAAATTTTTATTGAATTGAAGACGCCTTGGATAGTATTAAAACCTTTATATGTTTTTTCTCATATCAAAGACAATGATAACGATTATTTTTCTAGTTAATTATTTTTACAAAGAAAGAATTAACGTGGAGCAAAATGGAAGTTGTGGGTATATTTTAGGATACAATATACTTTTTTTATGAGAAGTTAAAGCAGGTTATTGCTAAATTAATTTTGTGTGAGTAGACTAAAGTAAAACTTAAAAGACCATAATTACAAATTAAATTCTAAACCCCATGCTGCAACAATTTCCATTGAACTTTCATGTGTCAATATTGTAACAAAACCATCAATAAATGCATTTTATGTATTCTACAAAGACCCCGCGGATGAAAAGTGGTTCAAAAATTCCACAAGTTGATCCAAACAAAACCTCATAATAGTATCTATCATGATCATATCAAACAGAAGTAAAAGTTTTTCCGAAAGAAAAATCTCTTTTAAAATTAGTTGTCAAGCACTAATTCAAAAGCTCTGGCTTCTACTTCTCTTTTTCTACGATTCAAAAGCAGAAGCAGATGTAGAAATCATGTCAAATGATCCTTAAAAAAAGGAACTGAAATTAGAAGGAAAATTTGAAACTATCATCTTTCTTTCGCTCTCTCATATTTGTGTAACCAAACATGACTAGATGAATTATTTGAATCCAATTTATATTGGTATAGAGATGAATTATTTGAATATACATGCAAATGCCAGTAGATGAATTATTTGAATCCAATTTATATTGGTATAGAGATGATGAATATAAATATTAGAGACATTTAATAGAGTTAAAATTGTAGTGCAGAGTATCATAAAATAATGGGGTATCAAACTGTCAATATAGCATCCCATATTGATGTCATATGAGTTAGAATCAATTTTTGAACAATTTTATCCAAGTTATAATTTGAATATTCCATTAATACTCTTTTTGAGATATCAATGCATATGTGAGATTCATTACTATTACTATTTCCCTTTATAAATTAATTTATATATTTGTCAAACTGTTAGATTTATTTTAATTCAATTTTGGAACACAAACATAGGCCCTTAGTTAACTATATTATAATTCACATAATTAATGCATTCATTGAACAGTTCACACATTTTAGTGCATGTTTGGTAGTTGTTTAAAGTGGTTATAAACTATAGATTCTAAGAAATACGTTGATAATAAGTGGATACTAAATTGTAGGCCATAATAAATATTTAGATAAGAAGTATGTTTGACCAACTTAAATTATAATTTAGGCTTTGCCAATCACGCTCGTACTATTTGTTTGTCAAAACTTATAATTATTTATAAGCAATTAATCAGTTAGTCCAAATGAATACGTGATTACAAAGTAAGTAAAAATTGTGAATTCTTATAAAATCTGTGGATAAAAATATAATTAAAACATATGAACAATTATAAACTTTGACGAACGAAAACTTAATAAATTTGTTAGATTTCTCTCTTTACATCCCCATTCAAAATTAAGAGCATCACCGAACCCCATGGATATTTTCACATTTAGGCAGTGTTTGATTGGGGTGGAAAAAGACCTTAATTTTGATGTTTGATTGCATAACATTTTCATGGAATTCATTTTCACCCATTTTCTAAGTACAATAATTTAAAACACATTTTTCACCTTTTATTTTTCCATGATTTTGGTAGGAAAGTGTTTTCCATATTTTTTTTTTTTTTTTTTTTTTACTTTTTGACAATGGAAACATATTCTAAATCTAATAGTAAAAAACTTTATCCATTTAATTGACAATTTGCATGAAAAATAAAATCAAACGAACAAAAAAAAATCAAATTTTTTTTTGTTTTTGGCAATCCAAACAAATTTTAATAGAGATTGTAAAAAAAATTATCCCAAAAAGTAACAATTTGTATGAAAAACAAAGTCAAACGGATTAGATGAAAAATTATACCAATCAAACACCATTAATTACAAATTTCTCTCAAATAAATTCTAGGCAATTCAAATTCTTGCAATTCGTTTTCTTTCCACCCTTGTAATTAAACGCACCCTTAATTAAATACAAGATAAAAATAGTAATTATTGAAAGACAAAAAAGAGACGTAGCGATCCATCTAGTCTTGCTCGTTTATTTATTTTTTAAATCTAAGTCAATTGTCAAATGATTACAAATTGTTATACCAGATGTAGATCCATCTAGTCTCGTGAGTTAATATTCTAAATAGTCACTGAACTTTGTCAAAAATATTCAAGAAGGTCATTGAATTTCAAAATGTCTCTAAATAGTTATCAAACTTTGCCAAAAATTCCCAGAATGTCACTAAACTTCAAAACTTTCCTAAATAGTCACTGAATTATGCAAAAAATTCCTAAGAGATCACTGGTATTGACAAAGTTTGGTTATATATGGGGTCAAAATTTGCAAAGTTCAGTATTTTTGCAAAGTTGAGTGACTATCTAGAAAAATTTTGAAATTCAGTGACCTCCTGTGAACTTTTAGCAAAGTTCAGTAAATATTTAGAGACGTTTTGAAATTCGGTGATCTTCCTGAGTACTTTTGACAAAGTTTAGTGATTATTTGGGGTATTAACCCCTAGTCTCGTTAATTTATTTTTTTCTATATCTGAGTCGATAGTCAGTTGATTACAAATTGTTATACCATATTATACTCACCTTTTATCGGACACAAAAATATTCTACCGCTCTTTAATTTTTGACCTTTAAGTTCTATGAAATTATTTCAATCACTTGGTTTATTATTTAATTTGATTTTGAGGTTTTTTTTTTTTTTTTTTTTGTACCAGAGAAATTTTAGGCACTCACATTTATTTTTATTTTTATTATTATTATTATATTTGAGAGTTGTGCTGAAACGACTTATACGGTCTAAATTTATTTATATTGGATTTTAAGTTATTATCTATCGCATTCGCATTCCAAATTTCATTTTCAAAATTTTCATTTGGCTGTCTTTTTATAATGTTTAGATTGCATATTCTTGCCGACTCAGTACCACAAATAATATTTTTTAACTTCTAGAAAATCTCAAGATAACGTGCAAATGCACGTTCACATGACTAAGCCCTTTTTCGAGCCTCATTAAAAAAAGAAGAAGCCTCAATAAAAAATAAAAATAAAAAAAGGAAGAAAAATTTTGTAAGAGTGATTTTTTTAGAATTTATGATTAATAGTAAGAAAAAAAATTAAATTTACGTACAAATTATTATATTGATAAAATGTATAATTGAAAATAAAATTGAGACAAAAAAAAAATAATAATAATAATAATAGGACGAACGGGGTTAAGTATCATAAAGCTCGGAAACGTGAAAGGGAAAATGATAAAATTTTGCTAGTTTTACATTATTTGTGTCTAATTTGAATGACATTTAAATAGATGGCAAAATTGAGGTTATTGATTTTTTAAAAGTCAGAAAAATTAATAATAAAATTGTGTCATTGTCTGATTCTCATTTTTCTGTCTCTTTTTTTTAAACACACATTATCCAATTAAATAATATTATACGCAAATTCAAAAAAAAATTCTTAATTTTTAACCATATATTTTTTATCAATTAATTATTTAAAATACATTCTCTCCTTCAAAATGGGAATCAACCGAGTGTGTCATGTAGTAGAGTGTAGGTGTACTGAGATTGAAAAAGATAAGTTTATTCTGGGGAGAACTGTAGAAAAGGTGAAGAGTCCTCTCTCTCTCTATTATTGACAAGTCTGTTAAGAATTCCAAAAACTTTACACAATTCCCAACTCGGTGTTAAGTTTCATAAATAGTTGTGTTCAACAATTCGTATTTGACTTCATATTTTTTATCAATTAAAAATGGGTTAATTCCTTAAATGGTCATTGAACTTTTTCGTAAAATTTTCACGAGTCATCGAACTTCAAAACTGTCAATGTTAGTCACTGAACTTAAAAAATTAGTACCACATCCATTATTGAGTAAATAACGCTTGCAAAATTGAAAAGATTTGATGATGTGTCCAACGATATAATCGACATGGCACGTTGTAATCTCTCAACTTATCTCGCTTCACATGAATTATGTGCATCAATTTCATCTGAATGCCTATTAACATATCTACCACTGACTTATCCCTTTTTTCAAAGATGAAGTTGTTGAAGCATTCACATTAGTTATTAAGGAGTATTTCACACTTTGATTGATTTGAAAACTGAGGCCTACTCCATAGCTCTTTGTTTTAGTTTTTACTTTTTGTAAAAAAAAAAAAATTTGGAGGAAGTTATTTTTATTTTTGTTTGAAAATTAATTTTTAAAAAAATTTTATTTCGAAAGTACTTTTTAAAGAAGATCACGTTGAATCTATTTTCTTTCAAAACTCTTTTAACAAAAAGAAAATTACTTTTATAAAATTAGTTAACAAATTCAAAAGCAGCTTTAAATTTTAAATGCTCATTTAACTTTTTAAAAATCATGCCCATAGTACAAAAAGTAACGCTTCATTTAGACATAAATCTTACATTTGTTGTCGTTTATAATTTAACTGGTGACTGTCATTGTGATACTATTTAGGAATCTGGTCCTTTTCCATTCCCCCATAGCTCGTGAAACCCGAAGTCATTTTTCACTCTCACTCGTCCTCTACAGCTCTTCTCCCCCAGAACCCACTGTCTCTTTCTGCCCAGCAATTTCACGGATCTGAAGATTCGGATTCGCAGCTAGAATTTCACTCCGGTGAGTTAAATTTAAAGAAATTATGTTTCTCTTTTCCGTTCTGAACAATTTATTGTGTCGTTCATGTGCTAATTCGGTACATTTTTATTTTTCGTTTTTCTGTTTCAATTCATTGGGTCCATTCGGTTTCTGCCTGTTACGTTCTTATGCTGTGAAAAAGGGGAAGTTTTGGGAAATTGAAAATTTTGCGGTTCGTAGCTCATTTCCCCCAAATTTTTAAATTTTGCTTCTCTTTCGGATTGTAGTCATTTTTCCGTTGTTCACGTGCTAGTTCCGTTTTTTTTTTTCCCCTTGCATGTTCATGTTTCTGTTTTCATTTCTGATTTGAATTGTTTTATTTCTGCCTATTATTTGTTGGAATGCTGTGAAAGGGGAGAAGAGGTTGCAAAATTGAAAGCTCCGTTCACTGTTTCTTTTCCTTTTCTCCTTAATTTAGTGTAATGCAGTTGTGGCTACCCATTTTGCGCATATATCGGTTTTTGTGATTTTGTAGACGATATTGTTTTAATGGTGTTTAATTCTTAATAGAATTTTTTTTTTTTTTTTTTTTTTTTTTTTTTTTTTTTTTTTTGGGGTAATGAAAAGAGACAATTTTGCATTTATTTTCTATAAAATTGTAAATTTAACCCCCAACAAGTGCTGATTTTAATTGACATGATTTTAGTGCATTTTAAAGAGCTTGCCTGGAAAGAACTTTTTCCCCTCATGCATGTTAAATTCGGTGAGATCTTTCAAGTGGGCCTGCGTGGAACAAAATAGAAAATCTAAATTGCATGGAATTCTAGTTTCATAGTCTGGTGGTGTGCAAACTTTTATGAACCATGTGTTTCCTTTTTGTCCTGGAAATAAGGCCACTATTGTGCTTAATACCAAGTGGCTTTGATCTCTTTCTGATATTGAATGAATCTTCAAGTTTCCATTTTTCTTTTACGGTTTACTGAAATAAATCTTTAATGCCAAACACTTTGTGATGGCTAAATGGTTCTGCTATAGACTGAAAATTAGTGATAATATGTTTCTTACATTTGCCACAGTCAGTGTGTCCTTCATTGGATCGAGTCTCATAGGAAGTTCAATGGAGTACAGTTCCGGAGATGACACCGACAAGAGTGACTCTGAAATTGAGTATGAGGAGAAAATATGTGAAGAACTGAGGAATGGTGATCACCAGTATAAAGTATCTGATGATGCTTACACTTGCCCCTTCTGTCCAAATAAAAAGAAGCGAGATTTCCTGTATAAGGAACTCCTGCAGCATGCAGCTGGTGTTGGCAAGTGCAATTCACAGAAGCGAACCAGGAAAGACAAGGCGAATCATCTTGCACTTGCAAAATACTTGGAAAATAATGTAGCTGCTGATGCTGGTCCTTCACAGCAAGCTACTATAGTTGATCCACTTGCAGATCATGATCGTGACGAGATGTTTGTCTGGCCTTGGATAGGAATTGTTGTCAACATTCCTACTGTATTTAAGGATGGTCGCAGTGTGGGAGAGAGTGGTAGTAAACTGAGGGATCAGTTGGCCAGGAGAGGATTTAATCCTACCAGAGTGCGACCTCTCTGGAATTACCAGGGGCATTCAGGAACTGCTCTTGTAGAGTTTCAAAAGGATTGGTTTGGGTTCAACAATGCTATGTCCTTTGAGAAGGCTTATGAGGCTGATCAACATGGAAAGAGAAGTTGGCAGGCAAAAACTGACTTTAAATCTGAGCTTTATGGGTGGGTTGCTCGAGCAGATGATTACAATTCTGATACCATTTTGGGAGAAAATTTACGTAAGATTGGAGACCTCAGAACTATTTCTGATATCATGGAAGAAGAAACTCGGAAGACACAAAAGCTTGTTGGAAATCTAACAAATGTCATCGAGGCAAAGAAGATGCACCTGCTAGAGATGGAGAATAAGTTCAAGGAGACTGAGAACTCGCTTAGCCAGTTAATGACGGAGAAGGATAAGCTTCTTCAAGAGTACAACGATGGTGTGTCTTGTCTGCAATATTGCATCGAGCTAAATACGTCCTACTTTTTTCTTTTTTCTTTTTTTATCCTAACATGCTTCTTTGTATTGATCAGAGATTAAAAAGATTCAGTCAAGTGCTCAAGATCATTTCCAAAGGATATTCAATGACCATGAAAAGCTGAAGTTGCAACTGGAAAATCAGAAAAGAGAGCTTGAGCTCCGGGGTCATGAACTGGCAAAACGTGAGACTCATAATGAAAATGAGAGGAAAAAGCTTGCTGAGGAACTTGAAGAGGTGCTGCATTTCTTTCTTGCATATCTTTCTTGTTTGTGTATTACCCACATTGTGTGTCAGTGATTTTGAAGGTGGCAAGCAATTACATTCAGAGCTTTCCCTCTTTCTTTTATCTTTCATGCATAAACAGCTCTTTGTTTCTTTAAAAAAAATCTAGATCCTTGTTTGTAGGGAACTTACAATAGGCCATAATGAACATAGATCACCTCCCTAACCCCTCCCAGAAATACAGAAAGAGTCCTATTACCAATCACATCCATGTTGAACAATTCCTGGTCCTATCTAGAAAATAACAATTGAAGTCTGGTAGATCTATGTGATGATATAATATGATTACATGCACTGTGCACTATCATTTTCTGCCTTTCCTTCTTAGCTAGTAAGTAGTTAGATGATTCGGTTTCCATTGTTCTTCCAGAATGCTGTCAAAAATTGCTCACTTCAGGCTGCTACCAACGAGCAAAGAAAGGCTGATGAAAAAGTAATGAAATTGGCTGAAGAACAGAAGGTATTTAATTGTTTTCATTTTCATCGAGTAGAGCGGTTTTGTTTATTTCGTTATGCTAAGTTCAAACATCATAAAGAGATTATATGGCGTACTTCATGATGATTTCAGAAACAAAAGGAGAACCTCCACAAGAAAATCATTCAACTGGAGAAACAACTGGATGCCAAACAAGCAGTAGAGCTTGAAATCGAGCAATTGAGAGGTAAATTGAATGTTATTAGGCACATGGAAGATGAAGATGAAGGTGATTTGGAAGTGCTGGAAAAAGTGGATTCACTGCTCAAGTCATTGAGGGAAAAGGAAGGAGAACTTGAAGATGTGTTGGCATTAAATCAAACTCTGGTAGTGCAGGAGCGCAATAGCAACGATGAACTGCAGGATGCTCGTAAAGAATTGGTTAATGTAAGCTTTTCTTTTCCATTTTCAGTGGTTCAGAAATCTGTGGCTTAACCTGTTCGATACGGATAACGTGCTTCCATTCAGAGTTTGTACTTGTTGGTTGTCTTTCAGAATCTGACATGTTTATTTAATTTAAATTGAGTATGGCTCATTGCCTGAGCTTTTGAATTTATTGTTGATACTCTTGTTATGTCGATTCTTCTGTTACATGATGTAATTGTAGTGCCACGTGTTGGATCATTCAAGGTAAAATGGGTAAAACTTGTGGAATATTTGGAATATCCATGTTGGATGAGAGATTTTATCCTGCCCTCCTAACTGAGCTAAGGAATATTAGGTAGTCCAAATGTTAATTGAGAGAAGAAATATGTCATTGTAGCCACATGTGCTAAGTGCCATTTGCTAATAACATTTACAATGACTTGGATCCTTCATCACTTGTGATGATTATCAATTTTTTTCACATTGCTTACGGTAAAGGTGATTTCAATCTTGATTGAGGTTTCTTCACCCTTTTGCTTGATCATAGGGTCGAGATTTCAGTATATTTATGAGTATTTACAAAGCTGCATTCATGTAATAGACATTGGCTGGATTATCACATTTATCGTGGTAGTAGCATGCAACTCACGCAGTTGAGATTTCCTTGTTAATTTTTCTACAAGTTTTTACAAGCTTTATACAGCGTCTTATTTAAGTTGCTTTCTAGGGCTTGAAAGAATTATCAACAAATGGTCAAATTGGTGTGAAGAGAATGGGAGAACTCAACAGCAAACCGTTTCAGGAAGCAATGAAAAGGAAGTATAATGAGGTCGAGGCAGATGAAAGGGCAACAGAATTGTGCTCCCTATGGGAGGAATACCTTAGAGATCCTGAATGGCATCCTATAAAGGTGGTTGAGATTGATGGGAGACATCAGGTATGCAGTTAAAAGTGTACTTCTGTATCTCTTTTGTTGTATCACAAGCTTATCTTTGAGGAAAATGAAATGGTTTAGGACGAAATCTGTGATTAATTGTGCACTCACGTTGTAAATATAAGCAGACCAAGCAAGTTATGCATTACTGCACTTAACTTCTGGTAACTAAACCTTGGGATAAATAGTGTTTTATAAAGGGGTAACTGAATTCTGCCCACGTCTTTTGCATGTCTTCTCTGTCCTGCCAAAGGAACAAATCGAACAACAAAACTATCTTAGACTACAAACAGAAAACCGGATATAAGTGGATAGCAATATAAAGTATAGTCGAACAACTTTATTTCAATAAACTCAGGGTCCTCTATAGCCTGTATGAATCACCGTTTTGTTTGGTTCATGGATATCTTCGGGAAGATCATAATGCAAGCAAATCTTTTGCATATTAATTTTGGCCTACCTGAGTTCTAGTGAGATTACGTCATTTTTGTGAAACAAGCTTTTGAGGTCTATTCCAATAAGCTCCAGCCACTTAGTCAGCCTTCTCTTAATTTATCCAATTGCTACCATCGTATTCTTAGTTAACCATCAATATGATTGAAGAATTTTCCCTTGGTTCATGGATCGAAAATTCTCAGTGGTTTGGATATGTTTTACTAATAGATTTCTTGGAGCTGTTAAAGTTCTTTTGCCCTCTTTTTGTTCTTTTGGCTTGTGGTTTACTTACAAACACTTATTCTGTTGGTTCAGGCAGTAATCGACCAAAATGATGAAAAGTTGAAGGACCTGAAGAATAACTATGGCGATGAAGTGCACGATGCTGTGACCTCTGCTTTGACCGAGATAAATGAATATAACCCGAGTGGGAGGTATATCATTTCAGAACTATGGAACTATGCCGAAGGTAGGAAAGCTACTCTGCAGGATGGAGTTGTTCATATGATGAATCTATGGAGAACTTACAAACGAAAGAGGGGAATGGATTGATCGTTGGATTCCCTTATCTGTGTTTTTCATGTGCCATTCTATGGGCAAACCTTCATTTCAATTACCGGATAATGAATAATTGTATTAGGATTATGCATGGTTGTATCGGAGACTGAGATTTGCTATTGACAGCTCTAGAGACTCTTGATCTCGTGGCTAATAGGTAATGCAGTATTTCTTATCTTCGACCGGATCTTTGTTGCACATGCAAGCATTTACACATTCGCATTTTCTCATTTTCCAAGATTTTATGATGCTTAAGCTTAAATCGAATGGAGAGGGGCCTTGCCGTGCTCTTTTGAATCAAAAAAAAAAAGAAAAAAGAAAAAGGAAGAAGTGATAGAGATGCCCAATTGCTATGGTTTTTCCTAGAATTGCTTTCTTCTTTTTTCAAGTTGGGCAATGTTATTTAGCATCGATTAATGCTATTTAGTTTCATTGAGATTATAATCTCAGTCAAGTTAATGTCACGTTAGCTATACATAAATTGGGGTTATAACCACAATAAATTTAAATAACATTATTCATTTAAAAGAAAAGAAAAATCACATTTAAGATATTCAATTACTTGCAAGTGTTATTTATTGATAAATCACCTTAAAAGTAATAAAATAAATCACATTTAGGATGTTCAATTACTTGCACAAAATTTAGACTGGTGCTAGATAATATTATTTTTTCAAACTTGTGTTGAGAGCAATACTTCGTACTTTGCCATTTGGCTTCTATGCTTTCAAGAAGTATTATATTTTTACTTTACAGTTTTAAGATGCGACAATTATTTAGCAAAGACTAAGAAAAGGTACAATAATCTTTGGCTTAAAGTTTTAATGTTGGAAGTTCCTTAGCCAACTTGGAACTGTAACAGCTTCGAAAAACAGTAGAGCATAAAACCTCCAAGTTTTTCTGGATGGACATTTTTAATTGAAATTATCTGAATTAAATAAGAATGAGAACGAACTAGTTATTTGGGTTCAGTTTTAATTGGGTTTTAAGCATAATTTTTTATTCCAAGAATTAATCAACTACTATATTAGTTTATGGACAATTCCACTTGTACATAAAAAAATGTACATAAGGATATCCACCCCCTCACATGGAGGTGAGATCCACTTGAATAAAAAATATATTATTCAAATGGGTCCCACCCCCGAGTGGATACCCTTAGTTTATATGATTTTTAAACAAAGAATATTAATTAAAACTTTTGTTGCCTAAACAGGAAGGAAGGTGTATGTTTTGGCACGAACATTTTATTATTATTATTATTATTATTATTATTATTATTATTATTATTATTTATTTATTTTTTTTAGATTTTGAAGCGTAAAAGGAAACCCATCAAGCTAAAGTCAGACAAGTCGATTCTTATTGGTTCTATCTTCCTGTATGAAACTATTGGGTTCTTTGTATAGAATTCTTAGCTCCTTGCTTGACTCCATTTAAAATAAAACAATTTATTTTTTATAGTTATTTTCAATCACATATTCACATAATAAAATATTTTACACGTAAATTGAAATCTTTTCACCACTTTTTATCCATATATTTCTCCAAAAATTCACTATTAAAAATATCTTTTTTACACAATAATAATCATCAAACGGGACTTATTGGAACTCAATTTGGTTTCTTGAATTGTTCGTTAATATTATTTGCAACTAAAAATAATTTAAACCATTGAAGGTTTATATTAGGGGTGAAGGCGGTTCGATCTGGACGTTTTGTGTCATATTTTTAATTCAAATCATTTCATCAAATCAAGCCATTTTATTTTTCAAATCAAACCATTATTTGCAGTTTGGTTCGATTTTAATCCACGGTTTACCCATCAATATTATAGTAATATATTTTAAAAGATTAACATATTAGTTTAAACGAGAACTAATAATATTAAATGTTAAATTATATTCATATTTGTCAACTGAGGTGAAGATTTTAATCTAGATAATTTTTTAATGTTACTTTTGGCTAAATCTTTGTTTCTTAATTCTCATATTGACTGCAATTTATAGAGACAACTCACCTAAACCAGTAATATCTATCTGCCCATCTTAAAATCGTTTCCTCGGCCTGCACAACACTATGTAGATGATGAATGAGTCTAGAGCAACTATCATGGTTTGTTGAATATTGTTCAAACCATTTTGTTAGCTTTATAGTAGTTGGATCTCACATTTTATATACTAAGGGTTGTTTGGTATTGATTTTAAAAATCAATTCTCAATTAATTCTCATTTTCAACTACACATTTTTCAATAAAATAATATTTTCCATCATATCAATAACTTTTCCTCTTTTTTCAACCACACATTTCCCATCATATCACTATTCAAAAATCAATTCTTACCCAAAAAATCAATACCAAACACCCTATAAGTTTCTACATCAGGCACAATGTAAATGGAAACTGGGTGGATCGGTAAAAGATTCAGGCTTTCATTTTCCTGAGTGCGAGAGATTGAGAAGGTTATGGGAAGATAGTTGAGAGCAGGGGCAGAGACGAAAGATATGTTAAGGTGTGTTGAAATTTAATTTTTTCATACCATAAAAGATGTTCTTTGCTGCACAAGATTTCGTTTAAAAGGTTAAACTTGTAACGCTCATGACAAAGTGGGTCAAAAAAAAAAAAAAAATATATATATATATATATATATATATATATAACTAATAAAAGTAAATATAGGGCATGTTACTTATTTTTGATAATAACAAATGATCGAAATGAATAAATTTTTAACTCACAAGTATAAATAAGTTGGAAAAAAATTTAATTACTTTTAAGTTTAGTCAAACATGTGGCATATGTTAAAATAAGTCATTTATCTTTATTTTAATCAATAAAAATTATTTTTTATATAATAAACTAATTTAATTATAAGTAAACTCTTTAAATTTGAAACTAAATTTGATTAATTTAACATTAGGCTTGGGTTAGGAATGAAGTTAGTTGGGCTAAAATTAATTTTTGGGCTAGGCTAAATTTTTAATCTTTTTTATTTCACCATGAATTTGGGAATTTTTCATTTTTTAACAAGCTAATTTGCTTCTGGGCTAGGGCAGGGTTGGGCTATCCCCTCTCCATCTACCTTTGGTTGAGAAGGCTAGATATTTATTGTACTTCCCCAAGAAATTAAGGATTTCTGCATTCGTTCGTACAAAAGATGATTCAATATTGAGAAAGTTATTCGATAATAAGTAATAATGATGTTTAAAGTGTATACTTGGTAGTTTAGTTATGCCGTTTTGTCCATTGCTGCATTTGGAACTACACAGGAAGCTAGTAAGTACAATAAATACAAATATTTGAAATAGCTTCATTATAATATTCTATGGAAAGTGAATACCATATTGATCTATCAGAGTTATCAACTACAATGTGAAAAATTATGAAAAAAAACGATTTGGTTCGATTTTATGTGATTTTTGAAAGTCGAAATCTAAACCAAACTATTTTGAAACAATTTTGATTCGATTTGAGAGGAAAAAAATCGCGACTCAATGTGGACCCAAACTAACGATTTCAAACCAAAGGATTTGGTTCAGTTTGCAGTTTTACAATTTTTTTGTGCAGCCATAACTTATATTACATAACAATAAATATAGGGTTATTCCCCTTGTACATGGGGTGTATGGGTGCTACGCTAGTAGCATTTGTGTGGTTGGAATATATATATATATATATATATATATTTATTTATTTATTTATTTATTTATTTTTGTCAATGGGTAATGAAATAATGTCAAGTGTCCCCTTGTAAGCTAATTTGAAAAAATTGTCGATGCACAAAGCACAATTCTTAAATATATTTAAATAATGCTCCTTGAACATGGGTTTTTGACAAGGTTGGGTGGCAGCACTTGACTGGTTCCCCCCCCCCCCCCCCCCCCCCCCCAACTGTCTACTCATGTGTTGACATGTGTCCTCTCAATTTTTGAATATGTCACTGTAGCACTTAATATATAATAACACATCACTATTTGATCTTAAATGTTAACTACTAGGGTAAATTCGTTTAGGGGTTTCCTACCGATTCACTTGTACCATACCATTTCCTCAACCTTCCGTTTGGACTACTTCATGTTTCTAACTATTTAAAATTGTGTGCACGATCTCCTAACTCGACAAAAAGGGTCTCCATCTATTTAGGGGAGAAAGAATTGCAATACTTCAAATACTATTAAATGAGAAATATGTCTTCTGGTCTATAGAAATGCACAATCTTCTTCTTGAACTTATATCCATCAAGGAGGTCTTCAAAATGGGGAAAAATTATTTTCGACAATTACATCTATCAGTCATTTATCACATACCTAGCGTGTCATTTGGTCATCCAAACAGACAGTTTCTATTGAGTTGGAATTTCCACGTGCACAATTTGAAAAGGTTGAGGACTTGGATGGTCCAAACAGAAGATTGGGGGTAAAGAGTGGGACAAATAGAAGGTTTGGGGACCCCTAGAGAAATAAATTTACCCCAAATTTTACGTTCAAGTCCTTTTCCCTTCTTTAGATCCGATCCGCCCATAGATATAACTCACGAGTATTGCTATTGTTCTTCAAAAACCCTAATAATTCTGCAGCCGAAGTCTGTTGTACATTTTTTCAGAGCTTTCTTTAATTGACTTTTGAGAAAGAAAAAAAATTGAGATTTATGGGGCTGTGATTACAAAGAGAGAGGGTTGAGTGGGGATTTCTCTTGTCGAAGTTTGGACAGAAGATTGAAGATCGAGATGAATATATTAAGATTCGGGGCGAATCGAAACTTGCCACCCCCTTGTTTGTTGCAAGGGCTGGCTTATGGCAGCTTGTGAATTTGCCTCAAATCAATTTCATCTCTTTTGTATTCTCTTTTCTTTCTTCGATCTGGATCTTTCCCACTATGAATACCTTTTTAAATTTACACTTGATATGAGCTCCCCTTGTGTTTACAAAACATGTTCATATGAATCTGCATATTTAGGATTTTGGAGTTAGTTTTGCATTTGTTGGTGTAATATGGGTGAGTTAATTTTTGGGCTCACACTATTGCAACAGTGCATAAAGAAAAAGCTTTATTTTTCTTGGATCTTCACTGTAATCAGAGAAATTCCAGGGAAAATTAAGCAGCGGCCAGACAACCGTAGAGATGGGTTTTCCACAGATGAAATGAAATCTTCATTCAATTTTTCTACTTATTCCATCTCATATTTTTCTTTTCCTAATTTTGATTTTTTCGAAAATGCTTTTCTAAAATTGTTTATTGTTAATTAATCGTGTGTAGGGTTTATTCTTCTGTTTATGCAGTGGTTTTGTTATTAATCTTGGTTTTGCATTTTCAAATCAGAAGGGATCTTGTTTTTGAAATACAATTTTGCTTTGAATCAGAATTTGTTGCTTCAATTATCTCAATTTTATGAACCTAAGAAATAAAATTTGAGTAGCAGATGCTCTTTGGCTTTGAATTAAATATTTGTAGTCTTGTATTATTTTAATTAATTCTCGAAACCAGTCTACCTTTTTCAGCATTTCAAGAAGCATTTGACCTACATTATCAATTAAACCTAAAATTTTAAAAAAAATTCTCGAGAAATTGCATTCTCCATTCTTGAAAGAGCCAAAAAAAGGGAAAATTTTTACATAAGAGCAAATAACTCAAATAACAAGTAAATATTTCCAAAATATCCCTTGACTATTCTTAACAATATAAACTTCCTAAAATACCTCAAATATAAAATTACAATCTAGTCATCGTAATATAAAAAGAAATACAATCAAATTCTAGAATTAGTTAAATGAATCAAAATCCTTTAATAAACTTAAATTTTGATATCATATAAAATTTTATTGATCTCAAAATTGTAATAAATAGTACATTAAATTATTTTAGAGGAGAATTAAAAAATTTCTTTACAAAATATTTATATCTAAAATTAAAATATAAAATACTTATATAGATAATCAAGCAATTAAAATTGAAAATGATATGCATAAAGAAATTGTCAATTCAGGAAAAAGAATTGAAAAATTAAATATAATCATTGATGAAAAAATTTAAACAAAAAATAGTAAATTTTATGAATTTTATTGTGATTTATTAAATACTTATGAAAATATTAGTTGGATTCCAATAATAGAACAAAGATAAAAAGATTTTTAATATTAGAATTTGAGACTTTAAAGACGATCATAAAATTCCCCCCCCCCCCCCCCCCCCCCCCCCCCCCCCTCTTCTATTAATTGATATCAGAGTCATAGATCATAATCATAAAATGATAATAGAAGATTTAAAAAATAAATATAAAGTAATAAAAGAAAGATTTAATATAATAATAACCAAACCTATATTAAAGAAAGAGACCTCAAAAATCATACTTATAAAATTAAAAGATATACCTTTAGAAATCAGAAAAGAGATAATAAAAAAAGTAAAAATCAGTATAATAAGATATTTTATATGGGAAACTATTGTAGAAACAATAGATCAAGAAGAATATATCGCTATAATAGAAAATAATATAAGTAATTATGGGAATTAAAATTAAAAAGATGGATAATTACTATAAATTAGAAGAAGAAAAATGATATCAAATATTTTATGAACCTATTCCTAATAAATCAAAAATATTAACATTAAATATAATTAAAAAATTATCTAGAGAAATAAAAGAACAAATATTATAAGAACTAATTATAGGATCTATAAATGATAGATACATATATGAAATAATTAATAGAGAATTTGAAAGCATTTTATATTACAAAAAAATATATGAATCATCATAAATAATGAATAATAACAAAACAGCAAGAAAACTCAATAATATTGTTAAAAATTTAAATAAACTAGAAGAAAGAACACCAAAAATATTATCATCACCAGAAGATATTGAAAGATCACAAGAAAAAATGTTAGGAAAACTGAAAATCAAAAAATTGGAATTAAAAGCAAAAAAAATTTTAAAATGTAAAAGTTGAATTATCTAATGATCAAATAGTAATAATATTTTTGATAGAATCATAGAAGATGAAAATAAAAAGTGCAGATTAACATATTTATTAGAAGCAAAAAGTGATAAATCAATAATATAATGATTTTTTTAGAAAATTTTGAAGAATTAAATAAATTAATAAGATGATTAATAGATGAAGTTAAAGAACTAAGAGATGAAGTAGGAATGTTAAACATAGAAATTAAACGAAATATAAAATCAACAGATAAAAAAGTGGATAAAGAGAATAAAAAAAGAAATAACAAGGATGGGAAAAAAAGCATGTAGAAGCAGAAGGACACTATGAATCTGGAAGTATGGATGATAAATTTAGAATAGAAATATTACCAATAATTTTATAGCAAGAAATTTTTTTTTGAAAAATATACAGAAGAAAAATAAAAAAAAAATAAAAAAAGACGATGAATGAAGAGATAGAAAATTTAATAGAAAATTTTGATCAATTAAGTATAGAAGAATTAGAAAATTATGAAGTAATGATGAATACTGGTGAAGGACCAATAGCTGCACTTGGAGGTACAAGTAATACTCCAAAACTAGAATTTTCTGAATTACAAGGAGGATATGCACCAATATCACATAGATCTTATAGACAGTACTATGATAGAATTATATCACAACATAGAATTGAGAAATACAAAGATCAATTTACTCCAAACGCATACTATAATAAATCAATAAATCATGGAGGAGCAAAATTAGATTTAGATTGTAAAATAAATACTAAGAAAGCATTTTTACAATGGGTAGATGCAATAATATTATTCGTTTTATATAACCAAGATGATACATGAGAATCTACAGATAGAAGAATTGATTATTTAATAGCATCATTCGAAAAAGATGTAAGAAATTGGTGGGAATGAGTAATTGAGGATACTAAATCATTAATGAGAAGAAATATACAAACAGAAATGCAAAAAACTTCACAAGATGAAATAAAAAAGTTAGTAGAATACATATCAGATGAATTCTTAGGAGAAAATTGGATAAGAAATTCAGAAGAAAAAGCTAGAAGAGAAAAATTAAAAGTAAGATTAGGATTGATAAATATTATGATATGTGATATGGTAAGATAAAAGAATATACATGCCAATTTAAAATTTTCTATTATACCAAATTTTAATAAAAGCTAAGGACCATATTTAAAAATGTATTTTGCTAAGTTATCAGGAACATGAAATATATATTTTAAGATAGAATATAAAATATATATATAAAAGATAATTTTATACCAGATACATTAGGAAGTAGAATAAAATTTTTATTTCAAGATTAGCAAAAATATGTAAGAATAGACAATTAATGAAAAAATCTGAAAAATTAATAAGAATTTGTTGTGAAGATATAGATAGGCATATTAATTGGGGATGTGAATCAGAAAGAAAATATAAAAGAAAATTTAAACCAAAAAAGTATAAAAAATACAAACATTTCAAAAAAAAATACCAAAAATCAAATAAGAGATGTTATAAAAGAAATATCAACCAAGGAAAAAAGAATTTAAAGAAGATAAAAAAAATGTAAATGTTGGAATTGTGAAAAAATAAGACATATAAGCCCTTATTATACCAAAAAGAAAATTAGAATTTAATAACAATTGATTTAGAAAAAATATCAAATATTAGTGAATATAAAGGATAAGAAATTTATATATCTAAATCAGAATGAATAAAGAAATAGAGGAAGTAGAAATTATAGAAAATAAACAAGAAATAGAAAATTCTAAAGGATATGGATTAAAAGTGACATTTGATAATAATACATTTAGAAAAATAAAAAAATTATCATTAGATTTAAAAATAGGAAAATGGGAAATGTTAGATAGAATATTTAGAAGAGAAAGAATATCAATAAGTGAATATCATAAGATAGAAAAATTTATAGATATAAAGACAATTTCAGGAAGTCATAAATTAACACTATTAACAAAATCAACAGTTGATCAATTAATGACAAAATAAAAAGAAAAAGAAAAAATATACAATATATTTATCTAGCAGGAATACAATTAATGTTTAAATCTTTATTTGGAGAAGGAATAAATTCATCAATAACAGTAAGTTTACATGATGGAAGAATATTAAATACTAGTTATAGTCATTTAGGAATTATAGAAGGAAATTTAGCATATAAAAAACTAATATTTACATGTTACCCAAAATATTGTGATAAAGATTTTAATGAAATATTAAGATTACAATTTAAAATACATAGAAAATGATATTATGGAAGATGAAAATCATGTCATGACTATAGAATATAGGGCATTATATACATTTACTAATTCAAATTATGAGAATATTTACCCTAAAAATCTTTATATAGAAATTCATAAAGAATGTAGAGATATATTGAATATAGTAGAACCAAGTAAACAACTAAATCTTTTACCAGAAATATATGAATTAGAAATATCTAAAACAAAACCAAATGTAACAGAAAAAATAGAAAATAATTCCTTAATAGAATTTAGAGATGAAAAATTAAGAAAAAATAATAGTACATCTATAATACCAAGAAGACTAAGTACAAGCTAAGAAATAATTGTAAAAAGAAATACAGGAAATATGCAAATATATGGAGAATATTCCATTGGAATAGAATATATAAAAGAAAAAAATATCATAATTGATACAGGAGCGGCAAACTGTCATATATTAAGAAATAGAGATAAATTGTTAACAAAAAGTAAGGTAGAACCTTATAAATACATTAATTTTGATGGAAAAACACATATTAGTGAATTAGAAGTAAAAGTACCAATGATACTAGATGGAGAAGAGATGGTAGTACCATGTTATATAGATAGTAGTATGAGAGTACATTACCATATATTACTAGGAATGAACTTTTTACAAGCTTAAAATAATTATAATATTAACAAAGATGGAATCTATATGACACATAATAATAAGACAATGTTTTGTCCAGAAGAATGAACAATGTAATAACATTTTTATTAGGAGTTTATGTACAAATTACTATGGTAGAAACCAATCAAACAACATGTGATTTAATAGATACATGAAGTGATATAACTATTGTGAAAACATTCTTATTGAATAATTGGAATAATGATAATACTATAAAAATTATACATATTATTAAGAATAAATAAAAGATAGAAATCTTATTAGGAAGTAAACAGATAATTATAAATAAGGTATATGCTTATGATATATTAGAATGTGATATATTATTAGGAAATGATTTTATACAGCAGTTTCAATATTCCCAACAAAATAATTATATGATAATATTAAAAACACCATGTGGACATTTACTAAAAATATCAAGAGAATTTAAACCATACATAATTCAGTCAGTACAACATGGTGAAAAGGTAGTACAAATACCAATAAAAATAAATGTCAAAATACAAAAAATACAAACAACAGAAATAATAAAAATAATAAAAAATATAAGGAATATCTATAATAAAAATCCATTAGATTATTGAAAACCAGAACATCCAAGAGCAAAAATCGAATTAACTGAAAATATAATAATAAGAGTAAAACCAATGATATATACTATACAAGATACTCAGAAATTTAAAAAACAAATTAAAAAACATGAAATTAATCAGAGCTAGTAATAGACCACATAGTAGTGCAGCTTTTATGGTAAAGAAACACTATAAACAAGTACGAGGAAAACCAAAAATGGTTATAAATTATAAAGAATTAAATAAATATACAATGTTTGATGGATACTTTCTACCAAATAAAGATGTTTTGATAAACCTTACAAAAATAAGAGAATATTATTCAAAGTTTGATTGTAAGTCAGGATTTTGCCAAATCAAGATGGAAGAAGATTCTATACAATATACAATATTTAACACACCTCAAGGTAAGTATGAATGGATAGTTATTGCATTTGTATTAAAAAATGCACCTCAAATATTTCAAAAAAGAATGGATAATATCTTTAGAAAATATAATGATTTCTTATTAGTATATGTTGATGACATACTAATATGTTCAAAAAATAAAAATGATCATAAAAATCATATTATAAAATTCTTAAAAAAATGTAAAAAATAATGAATAGTCTTATCTGAAAAGAAAGCTATTATAGAGAAATCAGAGAGAATTTCTTGGATTAATTATAGATAAGATTGGAATAAAATTACAATCTCATATATCTAAAAAGATAGAAAGCTTTCCTGATAAATTAGAATCTAAGGAACAAATACAAAAAAAATTTAGAATACCTTAACTATGCTAAAAGATTTATTGAAAATCTTTCAAAAAAGAGACATAAAATACAAATTTTATTCAGAAAAATTAATACTAAAGGATGAAGTGAAGACCATACAGAAATAGTCAAATCATTGGAAAAAGAATGTAAAATTTTACCAAAATTAAGATTACCAAATGAAAAAAGATAATTTAATTGTCAATACTAATACTTCAGATAAATATTGGGTAGCAATATTAAAAACAGATCTAAATGAAATATGTAGATTTTTAAGTGAAACTTTTAACCAAGCAGAAATAAATTATATTGCTCATAAAAAAATTATTAGCAATTATTAGAGGAATAAAGAAGTTTTCATTATTTTTATTAGCTAAGAAATTTATTGTTGAAACTAACAATTTTCAAGTTGCAGGATTTATTAGAAATAAATTACCAATGGAACCTTAATATAGAATGTTATATTGTCATTTTATAATTTTGATATTATTCATGTTAGATGATCAAATAATTATCTTGTTGGTTTTTTAAGCAGGAACATTGAATTTGAAAATGGATAATATCAAAAAAATGATATTAGGGATGAAATTTACGACAACATATGCCAAAGAAGCAGATGATATAAAAGTTGGGATGGAGGCATTAGCTGAAATTTTAAGTAATAATTTTAAACTGTTACTTGATATCAGTGAATCACATTCCAAAGTTACAAATGAGATGAAAGACAGAATTGATACTCTTGAAGCACAATTGATGTCTACTGATACAAATAAAAATATAAAGTTGATGCCTTGGTATATTCCTATGATACCAAATAGGAATACCAATATGTACTAAGAAGTGATCGACCATGTGGAAGCAGCAGTGGACCCAACACTATTAAAAGAGATATACCAAGTCCCAGAAATGTGACCATAAAAAGCAGTGACGAACATACAAGGGTTATTAGAATCAGAATTGATGAAGATGATGATACCCCTTTATCAGCAAAAGAAGAAGAATGTAGAAAATTTGCCAAAGTTGTTTATGAATTGGAAGAAAATGACTCATATTTCATATTTTCAGGAAATCATGTTTATCCAAGATTACTAATTACTAATGCAGACCCTTTCATGGTCAAAATGGCAACAGACAATGAATTTTTAGATCTTATCTACCCCGAAAAGGATCTAAAAAAATTGAAAATTTTGATGAAATATTCAAATCTGAAGTATCCAAATTTGCCAAGAGAAGATCCATATATATAAAATTTTATTCAATTAGTTCTGAAATTGATGGAATGATAAATTATCCTGCTGAACATATCATAACAATTGGATATGTTGGTAAAGATTTTCAAATTGAAGTTGGACATAATAAAAGAACAATGCCAAAAGTCACCAGAATATGGATTAAATCTAAAAGAATTGTAGGAATGAAAGTTTTATACAATATAGCAAAAAGTTTGTATAATAAAAAATTCAAATGTTTGTGCCAATATGAAGGATGGACTCTTCTTACCAACAATGGAACAGAAAAATTAACAATTTTGAAAGAATACATTGAAAAATTCGATACTCATCGGATTAATGGACCTATTTCAACCATACAAAAAGCATGTAGAGCAAGAGAATCCTCACACACCGATAATGATAAAAAGATGACAGTAATGAAAAGAAGAAAATAATTGAAGGATGTCCTACCACTACCAAGGAATCTCGTCAGCTGCATGTAAAACCAAACTTGGAAGGACAGTGATAGAAGGGTTGCCCTTGATAAAAGAAGACGTGACACAAAGTAGAAATAATGGAGTGGCCAAGAGGCTCTTGATAAAAAGCACAAATTAGTGCAAAAAACGTAAGCAATGATGTAATTGGCATATAATTGTGCCTTATGTGGTTGTATATATAGAGGCCTTCAGGCTTATGGAAAGATAGAATCCTTTTGAGCACTCAATCTGTGAGATATCCAAAAACCTTTTTGTTTTTAATTTCAATCTTGTATCAGTTTCAAATTGATAAATAATATCCCAATCTTATTCTAATCTTTGATGGGAAATATGAACTTCTAAACTTTTTTTCCCATAAATTCTTAAGAGATCTAAAAGAAATTTTCCTTCTTATTTTAGCATTCAAGAGAGTTTTTCATTAGTCGAAATCTAGAGATTTATTTTTGGAAACGATACAGTGAAGGCATAGGAACTGAAGTCCGTCATACCCGTTGAGACAAGAGGCCGTGAGGGCGCAAGGATTGTTCGCAGCCAGAAGGTCACTTGATTCTAAAGATAAGAATCCAGATCAAAACTAAGGTCAAACTATTACTTTTTTGCTAAAAATAGAATGAATCTTTCTTAGATCTTAAAAGAATCGCAGGGATTCTTTGTTATAATGTTTGCATTAATATTTATAGTTTAATCCATATGTCAGGATATACTCTTAAATGTTTAGATAATTTATTAAACAAAATAATAGAAAAGATAAAAGATATTAATCCTCAATTAGAAAACATGAATATATTGTCTGAAAAATATGATAAATTAAATAAAAAATATGATGAATATGTTACAGATTTTTCTAATTTACCAGATTATAGAATGAAACTATATACTGAAATCCAAAATAGAAGAAATGACTGATTTGAAAATAATTCTAAAGAATATGATATATTATGCAATATATAAAAACCCATTTCATTAACGGTGATATAGACATTTTACCATTTTTCATAAAAGACGTGATCAACCAGGCCAATTCCAAAAACCTCCCGATAAATTGAGACATTTTAAGCTTTTAAAACTATTTTAATAGAGATTGTTACTCCAAAAAGGGTGTTAAGTCGCCCAACCCTTTCGTAAAGTTCAACTCAGGCCCAATCTTGTAAGAGTACATTGTGGCCAGGTAGTTAAGAGTACAAGGACAAGGCCCAAAGCCTGTAGTCATGCCCAAATTCAGGAGCCTAGCCTACGGGATCCAAATTGGCCCATTACTTGAACCCATAGCTTGACTCTGGAGTTGTGCACTTGTGCTTGACAGAATGGACCACCCATGGCTGACCACCCTAGTAAAAAACACTCACAAGTCCTAACATGGCAAAGAGAGCTGTTTGCACCAGTTGATTTTCACATTGATGAGAGCAAGGGATAATTACAGTTGTGTTCTTAAAAATTTTTAAATTGTTGCAGCATTTATTCCAACTTTTTTATTTGTAGCTTTGTTCTTTGGATGGATGTTGGAGGAGTATTAGAGCATGTTTGATACCCATTATTTTTAAAATTTACTTCTCTTTCTTTTTTAAATCACATATTTTTTAATAAAATAATATTACACGTAAATTCAAATTTTTTATTTTTATTTTTTAAGTACACATTACATTAATTTATTATTTCAAAATACATTTTTTTGCTAAAAATGGAGCTCAAACATACTTTTTGTAGTAGGTCAAGGGTCTCATCATATTTTGATCAATTTTAAAAGAACAAAATGATAATTTTACCTTTTTTTTTTTGCATAAAATAAAGGATAAAGATAGATGTACAGAACTATTCATTGGCCAGAATTCGTCCAGATCTCTAATGATGTGGGTCCATCGTGAATAAAAAATTATCAAAAAATATTCCACCCACACCCTATGTGTGAATTCTGAATCATTTCTGGACAAGTTTCTTCTGTTCATCTAGCAGGGTTCTAAAATAAAATAATTTAAGTTCATGTTTGATCCCCATTAAATTAAATTTCATTACATTCTATTTTTTTATATTCTATTTTCAATCACACAATTTTTTATAAAATATTATTACACATAAGTCGAAAAAAATTCTTCTTTTCTACCACTTATTTTAAAAAAAAATAATATTATTTCATCTATTTTTATTTCAAAAAATGGGGCCAAACGGGCTAAATAAATTAAAAACAGAAATAAAAGAAGATTTTATTTTCTTTCTCACCCCCATAACAATCAAGTCAAATCCATCCACATGTCGCCACCAACTTTCCACGGGGCGTGCCATCTGCCACCTTCGCCAAAGGCGACCACATTTTGCATTTTTACAAATTTTGTGCTTGTCTGGGCCTACTGAAAACCCATATTTGGAGCGTTGGTTAAGTGTTTAACATTTTTAAATTGAAATAATGTCTTGACAATTTTTTAGACCACAATTAGGCATTTACACCCCATTTCCCAAATTTGCCCTCCTCATTTCACGCCTCAACCATCCACAGCCATTCCTCTCTCCACCTACCTTCTCCTCCCACAGTCCGAACACGTCCTTCAATCTGAGTTCCCACACCCCACCACGTAGTCAGGTTTTTCGATCTGGCCTCAAAGGAATTCCTCCATTCGACGGTTCTTCGACCACATCATAACAAGAACCTTTCAACTGCACAAGTTCGAACATCGTTGTCGACAATATGCATCCCAAGGCACTAGTCGAAAAGCTTCTCTGCTCGTTCAACTGCACCTACGCACCATGGATCCGTATCATAGTGTCAACAATTCCTTCATTTTTTGTAGGAGTTCGTAGGGATGCTTCCTTCAGTCATAGTCCCCAATTTATAACCAATTTGCTTTCCGCTTGTCGTAGCGGAAGGGTTACAATCTACATTCATCTACCTCCAACCCTCCTCCAAGCAAGACCTAAGCACCGGCCTGAAAGAACACCCAATGGAATCCATACGAAAATCGATTTTTCATTGCCGCATTCGAGACTATCATAGCGAATGGTCACTGTAATGGAAAGTGCTTCACAAAACATGGATGTGATATACTCATCCACTTGTTCAACTCCAACTTCAGTCACGATTGGAACAAGCAGCAGCAGAAGAATCATTGTGATGCTCTTCGACAAAAACATAAACGATTCCAGGAGTTGTTGAATTGCACTGGTGTCGAATACAACTCCGCAATGAGAAATTTTGTTGTCTCGGATGAGTGGTGGGTGCGAAAGATTAAGATCACATGACCATTTTTTTCTCAAAAATAAGGAAAATATTTTTTTTAGTAGGGATGTATTTTTATTTACTAGGCAATTCTCTCTCTCATCTATCTCCCATAATTTTTTTTTTAAAAAAAAATTGAAAAGGAAAAATACAACATTTTCTAGATTGAACAATCAAACATGTTTATTTTCCATGCAAATAATTTATTCTATGCAATTCCATTCTTCCAATCAAGCACAATAGATCAAGACGGCAATTAGCATAGAAATCATGTTCGTGGTTTCGCAAGAGAGGAAGTGAGATTGCATTTACGAAAATATCATTCATTTCAAAAATTCAGAGACAGGTATTTCGAAAATACAGTGTCTTTCCTTCACATCACCCCATCGTCATTGACAATGGCGATTCTCATTTCCATGAGATAATTTAATCAATGGTCACTGAATTTTACTATAAGTTACTACTTGCTCATCAATCTTTTAAAAGTTACTCGTTACTCACTGAACTTTGCTATAGATTATTAGTTCATCGAAATTTTAAAGATTACTTGTTGCTCACCTAAATTTAAATAATGTTATTCGTTACTCACCGAACTTTGCTATAAATAACACTGATGTAAATGATATAGGTTTTTGATGGATAATTTTCTTCAAATTTGGGTGACCAATGAATAACCTTTTAAATTTCTATGAGCAAATGGTAAAGCTTAGTAAGCAAATAACAACTTTTTAAATTTCAATGAACAAGTAGTAACTTATATAACAAACCCCAAGGGTCCGTTTAATTGTAAGATGAAATTTGGATAGAAAGAAAACAAATTGCAGGCAATTGAATTGTAAAAAATTTGTTTTATTGAGAATTGTCAATTAATTTGTTTGCATTGCCAAAAAAAAAAAAAAAATTGAAAATTTTTGGTATTTGTTTGACTTTGTTTTTTTTTTTTTTTTATGAAAATTGTCATTAGATCGAAAGCAAGCTATTGCTTTCCTCACCACTAAGTACTCCGAACTGGTCCCTGCTCTAAATAGAAGCTGGTTTTTTTCTCAAGATGGAAGGGGGTTACTTTTTTTGAGCTGCTTTCAGTCGAATCTTGGTTCTCGGTAGTTGATTCCTAGCCCCCCCAGTTTGACATGGGTCAAGCCGCCTATTATTTCTTTATTTGTTACCAGATTTGGTACCAGCAAGGAAATTACCTCGGTCAGAGATATGGATAGATTTTTTTACAGTTAAGGATAAAATTTGCTTGGATTTAGAGATGGAAATTTAACCCGCCCCGTCCCTCCCCGATGGGGCCCGTCCCTGAATGGGGCAAAAAAATCCGCCCCGATGGGTTGACGAGACGGGGCGGGGAGTCGTGGGTCGTCCCGTAGTGGGTCGTCGAGCCGGGCGGGGTGGGGCGAGGATGCCCCGCCTCGAACCCGCCCCTTAAAAAAAAAAGAATTTTAATAAATTGTTAGTTTTATTTATAATTTTATAACATGTTTCTAATCCAACAATTATATTATACAATTGTCAATTTAAAATTTTACATAACTAACAATTGTTCATATAATTTATAAATTCGGACATTCAATTTTTTTATTATAATTAAATTATATAATTTAAAATTATGAATTATGATAGTTAAATAAATATTCTTTACTTTTGAAAGATTTATACAAATTAATCAAAGCAAGTTAATATATTGATTGAAAAAACTAAAAAAAAATTAAAATATATGAAATGACTTTTAGGTTTTGGATTAAGGGTTGAACTTTAAATAATAACATAACTCGAATTTTGAAAATGTAAAAATAAAAAATAAAAAATAATAATAATAATTAAACGGGGCAGCAAATGGGGCAAATTCTCGCCCCATCCCCGCCCCAATCCACCCCGTGCCCCGCCCCATCTAAGACGGGGCGGGGCGAGGTTGGAGTGAGACGGAACGGGGGAGGGGTAAAGGTGCCCCATCGCGAACCCACCCGATTGTCATCTTTACTTGGATTCCAAAAAAAAAAAAAAAAAAAGATGACGGAAAACGAAAAATCACCAAAATGGTGGGAATTGATTTTCCTTAAAAACCAAGAAAAGTTGTCACATCAAGCAAAAGAGAAAAATTAATTCCTAAAAAATTTGTGCAATCAAACAAGCCAAAATGTGAAAAATGAAATAAAAAAAAAAAAATCATCTTCCATGAAAAATTATTGCTATCAAACAGAGCCTAATTTATCATTTGTTTACTTGTGAATGAATATTTGTACGTGTTTTTCTCAATTTTGGTGAATTTCGTGATGTACCAGGTGGGAGGAGAGAGCGATCTTGTTTAATTTATTATTATTAAACGTTCCACACTGCCTATGAAAAGTGGGTTAAAATTCTTAGGTACATTGGGAATTTTGGCCAGAGAAGGATCTGTTTGTGTAATTTGGACCAGATATGAATATAGGAAGTTTTGGGCCAACTAAGCGAGAAATTTTTTATAACTGGCCATCTAACTTTTTTTTAATTGATTTTCTCCCTTACCACCAAGGGTGACTTGAATACCAAGCAATTCATTGCTCTTATCACTTGCGCTAGGCCTTGATATCATAACTCGCCATCTTTTATACATACACACCAATCCAAAACTGCCATGTTCTTCCCTATTCACTACGTGTCTTAGTAACCTGCTTTTGTAATGTAATTGTTTGGTGATTGCCCCAGAAGGCAGTGCACAAAGACTAAAATTTGGAGATTTTATCCGTTTTGAGTCATAGGACTTCAGTTTGGGTAATGGTGATATTTGACAAAGTTAGATGGAGCCACTCTAGAAGTGGAGAGTTTACTGGGAAATTTGAATTGGAGACGTGGTGTTTTGCAAATCTGAAAGTGGAGAATCTCCTAGTCTGCAGGTTTATTATCAATTATCATTATTTGATGGGTGGAATTGGATTTTCTGGATTTGAGCTATTTTTGCCTTTGATGTTTTTCCAATTGTAGCTTTATTTTCCTGGCAAGCAGAAATTGAGAGTTTATTGACTGGGGTTAAGCAGAAAAATGTAGAAAATTTTAGCGAGTTGCTGTTTGGCCAACGCGACCCATTGGTGGAGCAGGGGAATAGATAAATACTATTTTAAAAAGGTCTAGAAATTTGAACTACAGAGGCCTTTTAAGTTTTAATTGCAAAAAAAATAAGAGTTGGGCTTTCATTCTGTAAATTAGAATATGATTATTTTGATAAATTCCTCAAATTAAAATGCATACCTCTTTGTTGAAATGCTTGTTCGGAATCGTTCCTCCTACTCATAAATTTGACACACTTATTTGACAAATAAACGTGACCTTTAATTTAAATCAATCTAACGCTCAATATGTATTTCACTAAGATCATGAGAGAGTTAGTTATAACCACTTGAGATCCATAAGATATTAAGCATTGGATTGGCTTAAATTAAATGTTATGATTATTTGTCAAATAAGCGTGTCAAATTCATGAGTAGGAGGAACGGTCCCGGTACTTGTTTGATTATATTCATCTCATATTTTTAAAAATATGTATTTCTTTCCTTTATATATTATTTAATAAGTACGGATACAAATATGTACTTCGAATACTATACTATACAGATATGTCGATAAAACTTTTTTGAAAAAACTAGGATACGTCGATACGTATTATAAATTCAATATAATTTTATTATTGTAAAAAAATTAATACTAAAACACTTTATCATAATCATTAATTGTCGAAATTTCATTTTCTTCAACATCGTCAACATCAATTTCTTCATTATCATTAAAAATAATATTCTCCAACTCCGACTCATTTAACTAGAAATTAGCAATTTCAAGCAGTCCAACATTTTCAAGAGTATCAAATGAGTTTTTAGCAATGTCCTACATTTTATATTCTCCTTTTGAGTAGAAATCTATTTTTTTTTTATTTTATAAAAGACACAAATTGTTATGAATGAAAATCAATTATTTAGCTCGTTGTAGAGTTATTTTATTCCTTCTCGTAGAGTATACAAAAGAGTGGGTACTCCAATTTTTTAGCACTAGATGAAGAAAAAGGTTGCACAAGAAGTTTCAAAGCAATATTTTATTGTAGAGGTGCACGTGAACCATGAAGTATCGGATACGTATCGAAGATCATACAAAAATATAAAATAATTAAAAATAAGTATCTGATACGTATTGGAGGGCATAAGAGCTTAAACACGTATTGGGTACGGGTATGAGTACGCAATAAGTTTATGAGTATTGGTGTTTGCATTTCAATACTCTTTATTTTAGATAGATTCTAAAGCTCTTAGCTTGAAAAGTGGGCCTGGGAGGAATATTTCAATGTTTTTACTTGTCTATCCATCGTACTTTAGACTTTTTCAAGTGTCCAAGAAAAGTCAGTGAGGCATTTTATTTTAGCAAAGGTCTACGACTATGGATTTTGAGTCATTCTATCATGCAGGATCATATATTTAGATGATAGGATATACTGATATATCATGTTATTTATATAATGGTGGTCTACATTTATGCTAGTCTCTACTAATAATGCATGCTAAAGTTCATGATTTCTGCTATTTCTTTTTCCTACTTGCCCGTTTAATATAAGCTAGGGGACTAAATAAAATGTTAATTGTAGTCACGCTCTGATATTTTCTTTGTATATTTCTCTGTTATAGTGTCCAGTATATATGTCTTCTATTTTGATTTTCCACTCATCTTTTTGTGCATACTATTTATTCTCCTTCGTTATTTTTTGTAATTCGGGGTTAAGTTGAATTAACTCGGCATCCGTTGATTTGTTCTTAATATAGGTGAAATGATCACAATAGTTTGATCTAATGTATCAAACTTCAATTTTAGGCTCATCTTTTTCAAATATATCCAAAGAAGCGATAGACACGATCAATGTAGCCTGAGGTTATTCCTAGTCCTTCAAAAGATGGCATCGAGACTTTCAACATTAACATAAGTCTCCCGGATACACCTTCAGATGACGGATATTGAGATATGTCGCCTAGAATACGGATGTAGATATGTCCTTTGTTATTCTTTGTCTTTTTTTTTAATCCTCTTTCGTATTTTCCTTTTATTTGTAGGTTTTTCAGTGTTCATGAATGATTGAATTTCTTCTTGAGTCCAAAATTTTTACAAGATTAGACTAATGAGAATGATGGAAAAACGGATGCACTTCAGGGAATAGATGATACTCATACTTTTTAAGACCCTCCTTGTAAAAATCGGAGCACCATTAATGAATGTACTTTAGCACTTAATAGATGACTTCAATAATGAAGATTGAGTGAATTCCGAGACTATGAGAGCTAATATCTTAGATATCAATCAAGAAGCCCCAGCTGTTCTATCTTTATAGGCCTTAGTTGCAGTGGCGGACCCAGGATTTTAGAGTTGGTGGGTCCTAAAATGAAAAATATTGAGATGAAGGAGGGGGGAGTACGGGGGTTCGGGGGCAGTGCCCCTGAATTTTTTTTTTTTGAGTTGAAGGTAGCACAAACATTCATAATGATTAAAGAGCTTGTACAATTAAAATTATAGAAGTTTGAAATACATATTATTTTTCATTCTTAAATTGCTGCAAAAATAAAAAAATTATTAACTCGAAAACGCTCATCCAATCAATTACAGCAGTAGGCTGACAAATTGAAATCGGAACTATTTTTTAATTGTGTTAGGCTGATCAAAATCAAATTCAAATATGTAGACAAGAATTTCTATCCAATTTCGAGGTCTCAACCCATGCTACCAAACAGTTTCTTCAACAATTAGACGGATCTACTACAAGAGGTGAAAGCACTTCGTTGCTACTGACAATTAACAACCTTAGGAAGAACCAAACATATAACTAAACCAGCAAAACGGACAAAAGAACAGCACCTTAATATCAAAACAAATCACAACCTTCAACAACTCTCTGAATTCAAATTTTAATTAACTAAAATTCATTTTCAAAGCCAGATTTTCAATTTTCCATCTAAATCTGTACTTATATCTAACATGTTATAATGAAAAATTACAGTATACTTTATAGATGTTATATTCCAAAATCTGTACTTATATCTAACATCTAACATATTATATCCCAAAATTGTAAAATATTTTAAATAAAAAAAATGAAAAAAAAAAATAAAATTGGAAAATCTAGTTAGTCATAGGACCCACCAGGTCCACTGGTAGGTCCGCCACTGCTTAGTTGTTGTTCTTTCTTCAAAGACAAAAAATCAAAGGACTGCGCCAATTTATTCTCTCATGTCTAGTTCTCTACCTGAGATAACTCTTACATAAAGAGTGCTCTGTAAGAAACCATAACTAATTAACTTCAAAAGCATTTTGAAGCATGACTTTTTCAGTATTCGGTCTTTGTAGGATGAGAATAATCTAATTCTCCAAAACATGATTACCAATTCATTTGCTCGGATCCAATACCTTTAATGAAACGTATGGATATGTTTTTTTTAAAAAGAAGTTGACATTTATTTTCTAAAAGAAAGTAACACTTGGAGTGCCCAACTACTGAAGAAAAGGCTAAGAAGTTGAAACTTTTGAATATTCAAATGGAGGTAAAGGATTCAACATGTTCTTCGTTGGAAGATAAAATAGTATACTTAGAACTGAGAAAGTCGAATTGAAAAAATCACAAACTAGAAATATCACCAACATAGCATCCATAGACCAGAAAATAAAGACTCTTGAAGATAGCTTTCTACAAATGATCAATGGCGATTGATTTTGATAGAATTGAGACTTTGTGATTTTCTTTAGAATCATATTGTATGAACTTTGATTCACATTGTTTTTTATGATGAATTTTTTAATTATTTTTTATGCTTCTTATATACGCATTGTTTTTACTGTAGAAAACAAATAAACAAATTGAATGAATTTATTAATTTTGACTAAACTTGAATTTATAATTCATCCAAGTTGCCTACGTGCCTAAAATGGATCAAATTGAACATAGTTCATTACAAAATCACATTTTTTTTTTGTTTATTTGGGTTGTTCACAACTTATCCTCTTATTGGCCACAAGTAATACATTTTATTACAATGAAGAATTTACAAAATAAAGAACTTCAAATGTAAAAATGCTTTAAAAAATTTCATTGATAGGTTCGATTTGTGGTCTATTTTTGTTGACGATCTCGAATGCTCCATTAGTGAATGCATGAGTAACAAGAAATTGACCATTCCATTTATATTGGAAATTGTTCTCTATTTTTATTGTGATTATGATTGACATGCGTAGCGAAAGTACCAAATCTCCAACTTGAAATGATCTTAGTCGCACATTTTTGTTGAAAGCTTCGTCATCCGAGCTTAACAACATTCTAGGTGCATCTATGACTTTAATCTCTTCTCATCTAAAGCGTCTAGCTCTTTGAGTTGAAGATGAGCATTTTCTTCTGATGTCAAACCTTATTGGATTGTAATTCGAAGTGATGTGATTTAACACTCTAAAGGAAGTATAACTTTCATTCCATATACTAAGGCATAAAGAGTAACTTGTGTTGGAGTTCGATAAGTGGTCCGATAAGGTCACAAGGTTTCACCGATTCTTTCATGCCAATCTCTTTTCAATTTGGAAACTAGCAGATTGTACAAAGTTTTGTTGATAGCATATGCTAACATGTTAGCTCCTGCATTGTATATGAATGAGCTATATTGTTTGAATCCAAACTTTGCACATATATTGTTTATGTGGCTATCCACAACATTTTCTTTATTTACTTCCTTCAATGGGACAACTTCAGCTCACTTAGAAAAGTAGTTAGTCTAAGCGAGGATATATGAATACCTGGCTGAAGCCTTTTGGAGTTATAGGTCCAATTACATCAAGACTTCATGCATTAAATGGGCAAAAGGCTACTATTAAATGTAATGATTCTTGGGACTGATGGATAAAAGTTGCATGAACTTAGCAAGCTTCACATTTCTTTACATAATCCTCTTATATCATAGTTGGCTAGTAGTAACCCATTCTTTTTATTTGAAAATGGAGCTTGGGTCCGAACTGATGAGCACCACGTATTCCAGAGTAGGCTTCTTCCACGACGGGTACTGTTTTATCATTTTTTAAGCATTAGAGGAAAACTCCATCAAATGAAGGTCGATAAGGTGTATACTTATGAAGGATGAAGTGAGATGTACGTCTCGTGATTTGGTTCATCATCATGGATTATCTGGTAACTTTTAATATTGAAGATAATCATTTATTTGTTGTCTCCAATATTTTTTTTCTTTTTCATCGATTACTTCAATATTATTGTTTTCTTCCAGATTATCAGGGAACAATGATGGAAGCACCCATCTTTGAACAATTGATATAGGGTGAGAAAAATCTTCATCTAATCTAGCTAAAATAGCAGTCAAATTAGCTAAGGCATCAACTTTTCTGTTTCACTTCTAGGTACGAATTTGATTTTTACCGAATCAAATCGCTTCATAAGCATTAATGCGTATTCGTGATATGGCTTTAAGTTTGAATTACAAACTTCATACTTGACTAAAAGTTGGTTGATCATCAATTTAGATCTCTAAATACTTTCAACTGATGGAATCCATATCTAATGTTGTCTCCAAGACAAAGATGATGGCTTGATATTCCACCACGTTGTTTGAACATTTCTTTGTTGGGGTAAATGAGTAAGACGTGATGAGATCATAGGGGTACTACAAAGACTATTCCTGCCCCCGTGCCATAACTTCGAGTTGTCTCATCAAAGTATAGCCTCTATATTGGTATAACTTCTTCATCTGAAAGGTTTTTGTGAAGTTTCCATTTCATCGGAGTTGGATGATTAGCAAGAAAATCTACTAATGCTTGCCTCTTAATGCCTTTCCGTGGGATGAATTTAATATCAAACTCGGATAATAGAAGTGCTCACTTTCCTATCCTCCTGGAAAGAATCGACCTGAACATTATGTACTTTAATGGATCGATCTTTTAAATAAGATTGACTATATGAGATAGCATATAATATCTCAGCTTTCTAGCCATGAAGATCAATGCAAGGCATATTTTTTTAATAAGCAAATACTTCATTTTTGCACCTACCAAGGTTCGTCTCGAGTAGTAGAGTACATTCTCTTTTCTTTTATCATTGACTTGGACCAAAAGTGTACCCATGGAATACTTTTGTGCTGCAAAATAGAGAGTCAGTGGCCTTGGAATTGGGGTTGCTAGTATAGACAAATGAGACAAAATATTATTTAATGCTTTGAAAATCATTTCGACAAGTATCATCCCACTAAAATGGTACATCTTTCTTTACCAATTTATTGAATGGATGACAACGTTTAGCAATGTTGGAGATAAATATTTGAATGTATGAAAGCTCTTCTTGAAGACTCTTCAACTCATGCACATTACTTGGCTTTGGCATGTTGATTATGACATCGATTTTTTATTGATCTATTTCAATATCTTGATGTCAAATAAGAAAACCAAGGAGTTTTCCAGAAGTGACACCAAATGAACACTTTAGTGGGTTCATCTTCAGTTTGAGTCATCAGAGTCTTTTAAAAAATCCCGCAAGTCTTGTAGATGACCGTCACATTTTTTATTTTAACAATAAGATCATCCACATAACATTCTAACTTCTTATTCAACATGTCATCAAAGATATTTGGAATTCTTATTGATAAGTTGCCCCTTGCATTTTTTAATCCAAAATATATAATTTTGTAACACTATATGCCCTTGACTTATCTGCATCATATGTAAGAAAGAATGTCTGCTCTTCATTGTAATAGAAATTGGATTAAATGACCCAAATGAGACCATCTAGCAAACAACGGTTGGATTTTCTCCAATTTCAAGTTTGATCTTATTTTCTTTGTCCAAGCGAACAATAAGATCTTTTAGCACAAAACATCTCTCCACTGGATGACTAATGATTCTGAGAAATTTACTGTATTTAAGATGATCGATCTTACTAGCTTCTTTCGATCTTTTTGGTGCTGAACTCTTCTGTTCAAGGAGTTGATATATGATTTCAGAAACTTCAGAAACTGAGAATAGGTACTCATTCTCTTCAAGTTCTTTCAGAGTCACATGACCTCTACTTTGAACTTGTTCTTTGATAGGTCTGAACTCCTATTTTAGCTTCAGATTTGAATTCGACCTTTGAAAGACTATCCTTGCTAGGATAATAGAGATTGTCATAGGATATTTCTTGTGTCATGCATCATTTGACAAGTAACTTCAATGTCTTGCTGTTGGGAGCTCTAAGACATGAGCACGTGTTATCAACTCTTCAAAGGAGTGGGACATATTTGCTTGGAGATTATAAAAGAATCTCCAATGCATGCCTTGAACATACATGTGAATATAAGATGTTTTAATGATGCGTTATTTACAATTAAGCACAAGATTTCTCTAGCGAGCGATATACTCTACAATCGGCTCCTCCTTGCTCTACTTTTTTCCAGAAAATTCTGAGAGGCTAACGGTTTGCCTGTTGCTGTAGAGAATTCTCACTCAAATTGATCTCAACTGTCAACTGATCCAATCAGTAAGTCTCTATACCATTCAAATGCAGCACTTTGAGGGAGCGTACAAATTGTTTCACCATGGTATCATTATAAGTGTCAACGTCGTTATACGTTTCAATTAAATGAGCAACATGTTGTTTTGGGTTGCCATTTCCATCAAAATACTGGAACTTTGGGGATTTGCTAGCCAAGTGGAATCCTTATTTCGTCGATTTGACGATTGTAGGATTTGGCATAAACCAATGAAGATTAAGTTGAACTACCATGCTAGGCATAGTTGGTATCAACAATCATATGTTGGAGTTGTTGGATGGATAAAGAGCCAATAGAAAGTTGAGTGTTGTCATGCAACATATTTTACACTATCATTCGAATGTCCATGTCTTATTTCTACTGGTGTTCTTGGACTTTCGAGTCATTAGTTTTGGAAAAACCTGCATTTTCTAGATTTCCTTCTACTAGTGGATTTTGTAACTCCATCTTATGCATGAGTACAGCAATCTGTGCATCTTTGTCATCTAGTGACTTTGTTAACTTTTCAATGGCTGAAGCCATTTGTTAGATTCGATCATTAAAGCCCGATGTTGTTTTTGCGACCATCATTGGCTCGAATGATTCATTAGATGAAGTATAGTCACCTTACCTTCACGAAGGAGTGGCATGAGAGGATCCAGACACAGATTTTCTACTGGAGATAGAACCAGAATGATAGCTTTTCACCAAACTCTTGGTCTTTTCCATCGAACGAGAGCCTAAATTCTTGAAAGAAATTTTTATTTTGCATTTGTTGGATAACTTCTTTAGTGGTGAGATTAGTTGGGTCTTCCCAGTTTTTGTTTGGCTCTGGTCGCATGGAAGAATTTAGCATGGGTATTTTCAAGACAAATCACAGTTTTCTTCACCTTTTCGCTTGCCATTGTTGGTGTAGTGGTTTGAAGTTTAAAAATTTTGAGATCAACAGATGAGTAGGTAAGAAGGTCCCACTGGCATGCCAAGAAACGATAAATTTCGTGTACTAAATACAAAAAGTGTTACAGATTATATTTTTGATAAATTCAAGTGAATGTTGATCTTCTTTTGTTTGTAGAACTGCAAGATCTTCTGATTAATGATCTGAATGCTTGAAGATAAGGGTCAACGTGGCTTAACTCCCAGACTTCTAACTTTGTTAGAAACTTGATTTGTTGAGTACTTGCCTTGTTTGACACTTGGAGTTCGGGGCTTGGATTTGCACTTTGGGACTTGGACTTGGACTTGGACTTGAATTTTATTTGATTTGAAGAAAACCTTGATCTTCTTGGACTTGGCTTAGATTTGCTTGATTTGAAGAAGACTTTGATCTTCTTCGTGTTTCTCGAACTTTGACTCGAGAATGTTTTTCCTCTTCCACCGATTTTGAAATTTCTTCTGCACTTTTGATTTTTCCTGCAAACTTCATTGGTGATTTTTTTATGGACCTTTTGTCCTATTTATAGAGAAAATCGTAACCACTTTAGTTACTAGTTTGTGAGTCATTATCACTACTAGCGTCCAAATTTATAACACTTGTATCCACTCTACTTACATCCTGGTTATTAGGTGCAGCTTCTGTAGAAATACGAACATCATAGTCTAGATTCTGAACTTCCTCCAGGTACTCCCGTTGAAGTTCAGACTTTGAAGAAAAATACATTGAGTCTTCATGAAAAACTACATCCAATGTGACAAACATTCATTTAGTTGGAGAATGATAACATCGGTACCCTTTTGATGAGTAGCGTACCCAAGAAAGATACATCCCAATGCCCAAAATTATAACTTGTTGCATTGACGCTTATGTAGGTGTACGAATGCTACACACCCAAACACATGAGGAGGTAAGTTTGTGGTGGCTGGAGAGACAACAACTTTAGCGAGGGCTTGGGATGGAGTTTGGAAGAAAATAATGCTAGAGGGTACCCAGTTGATTAAATAGGCTGCAGATGTAAAAGCTTCTCCCCAATAGGATGACGACATATAAGCTTCTATCAATGAAGCACGGACAACCTCCAACAGTTGACGATTTTTTCTCTCAGCTACCCCATTCTGTTGGAGTATATTGGGACAAGTAGTATGGTGAATAATTCCATGGGCTTTCAAGTACTACTGAAATTCAGAATTCATGTATTCTACGCTGTAGTCACTGCGAAAAACCTGAGTGTGCATTATATTAAGTACAAATCATTTTATGAAATTGTTGAAATAACAAGTTCACTTTGCTTTTAGACTTCATCAAACACACCCAAGTTACCCTTGTACAGTCATCTATAAAAGTAACAAACCAACAAGATACACTCAACATAGGAACATTGGATGGATCCCAATCATCTGAATGTATGACCATAAAAGGAACTGAGCTTTTATTCAAACTTGATGAAAATGAAACACGATGGCTCTTCGCAAGTTCACACACATCACACTTAAAACTTGAAATATCACATTTTGCAAATAAGTTAGGAAATAATTTCTACAAGTAACCAAAAGAGACATGTCCTAAACGTCGATGCCATAACCAGATGTCAGATGTTTTCTTCTCCTCCTGAGAACCATATAATGCCAAAACTTGACGCAACTTGTTTGAACTATTTGATGTCAAGTCAAGATAGTATAACTTCCCTCGCTTAATAGCACAACCAATCGTCTGCCTTGTTCGGATGTCCTTAAAAACACGAGTCAAACCAAAAAATGGCAATACAAAATAAGGCAGTGGTTATTTGTGAAATTGACAACGGATTATAGTTTAATGATAGAACAATTAAAGTAGAATCTAAACTGAAAGTATCAGTGAGAGGCAATGATCCTTCCCCACTAACGGGGGTTAAAGCGCCATTAGCAGTGGAAACAATTTTTTGTGAGGATGGTTTAACTAGTGAGACTTGACTAGAATCAAATGTCATATGATCGGTAGCACCGGAATCAATTATCCATGCACTATTAGAAACCGGTGTAGAAATATTTAAAACCTTACCACCATCATTTTCAGGTATTGCCAATGTCGAGGCCTTCCCAGCAATATCATCTACTAGTGTTTCAACAACTGCAGCAGTAGAGGATTTTTTGGAATTCCTCTTTTACGGATCGCGGCTATAATCCCACCATTCTGGATACCCCACAAGTTCAAAGCATCTAGTTTTGGTATGGACAGTTTGATCACAGTGAGTGCATTTAAAAGCAGATTTATCGGCACCATTCTTCTGTTGGTTAGACCTTGTTTGCTGGTTTTTGAAAAAACGGTTTTGGGCCACCATGGCTGAAGCTTCAAGGTCTACATGTTCTCCATTCATCATTGTATGTCGAATAGACTCACGACGGACGGATTAGCGCGTAACATTCTTCTAGTTCAGGAATTGGTTCCTTCCTCAAATTTTCACCACGGTTTGTTCGAAATCACTATCTAATCTAGCAAGAAAGATATGCACCCATTGCCGCTGGACTAGTTTTCGATAAGATTCAACATCTTTCTCACTCTCCATGATCACCTTATCACGATGATCCAACTTACTAAAAATTTCGGTTAATTCTCCATAATATCGAAAGTGCTCTGTCCCTTTGTTTGGCAGAGAAAACTTTCTGATTCAAGGCAAAAACTTTGCAACTCATCTGTTCCATCATAAAAGGCTTTAGAGAGAGCTTTCCAAATATCACGAGTTGTGGGTAAACGACGATATCACTTCATAATTTCTGGAGACAGACATCAACAACCGTCTCTTGACCTTTTGATTAGCCGCATACCACCTCTCATATCCATCATCTTTCTCTGTAGGTACCTTTGAATTCGCACGAATGAAGGAAAGTTTCTCCTTCTTTGCAATATGCTTTTCTATTATTTGAGACCACATATCATAGTTTGTCTCATTAAGTAAAATCCCTGCATTGAAAGAGAATTAGAAACCTTCGAATTGAATAATAATGGGAGCAAGTTTGTTACCAGATGCTTCAGTCTGTCTTATTCACGGTGGTTTTTCAACCAAACAACAATCAGACAAGAAAAAGGACCTTTCTGTGGTGCTACGATACCAACTTGAAATAAAATAGGACCATGCTAGAGCAACACTTTGGTTGACATTTTGGATGACCTCGGCCCCACCACTCCCCTCACATGAGGGAGAAAATATTAAATTTAATGAGGTGGAACCCGACCCCCATGTGAGAGGAGTGGTGGGGTCGGGTCATCCAAAGTGTCAACCAAAGTGGTGAAATGGTTTTATCCAATAAAATATAGGGAAGAATATTTTCTTATTCTTTTCTCTTAATGGAGATGTCCAGGTACATACATAGCAATGGAACAATAATCTCGATCCTACAATTAAGCTACTGTTCCAACAATCAAGTTAAACTAGAGTAATGTGTTCCTATAATCGAGCTATGTGTCTACTGAACCTACCCACACCTACTGTATAGTTACATTGGTACTAGGAAAAGAAAGAATAACAACCAAAGGAAAGAAATCATAACATTCCAACAGGTAGTAATGAGTTCTCTTCGTGTTTCTGTTTTGTGTTTTGAGTTTTGAAATTCGTTTTGTGTTTTGTGTTTTTAGTGTCTATTTTGGGATTATTGAAAATGCGTTCTCTTTGTCATTTTGAAAAACAGTTTCTCAAAACAGAAAACAGAAAACGCGTTCTCTTTGCACTTTTTTAGAATATTATTTGATAACATTTTATTCAATAAATCTGATTATTCAATTAACTTTAATTGTTTAATGTTAATATATTATTAAATATATTATAAACCTGAAATTTCATTGAATTTTGAAATATCTTTTAATCATGAAATATTTTTTCATATATTAAAATAACATATAAATTTGTGAAAATTTTTATTAATATTATTTTTTATCTAAAAAATATGATTATTCAATTAATTTTAATAGTTTAATGCTAATGTAGTATAAAATAACATATAAGTGTAAAATATTTATGCATTTTCAAAAAAAATTCCACTTTTAATAAAATAACATATACATTTCAATAATAAACACTTGTATAAAATTAAATATATTTTTTGGGATTGCATGAAATCAATAATAAGTTTATTTTTTCATACAAAATAAACATAGAAAATAGAAGAGAGAGAAGGCAGAGATGAAGGAAGACTTTTTTTTTTTTTTTTTTTTTTTTTTTTTTTTTTTTTTTTTTTATGGAAGAAGGAACACTGTTGAAAAATGGAGTGTTTCGCGTGTTTTCAATTTTTTCGAGTTTTGCACAGAAAACGTCCAAAACGAAAAAAACTCGTTTTGGGTTTTGTGTGTAATTTTTTTTGGTGTTTTGAAAAACTCGTTTTCCAAAACGACAAAGAGAACGCGTTTTCGTCGTTTTGCAAAACAGAAAACAGAAAACGGCCCCAAAACGACAAAGAGAACGCAGCCTTAAATACCTGTTTTGCTCATTACACCGTGCAGCCCTCTCTATTGCTTCACACGAAACATGCACATTGATGTGCTTAACCGCTCAAGTATATAACCATATATTTATGGAAGAGGACGAGGAATAGAAAGAGTGCATGTTCCAGAAATCATTATACGATGTTGATATTCTGATCCTAATTGCAATGGATTCGATAAGCAGCTTTTTTGGTGCCTCGGTAGTGTTATTTCACGACCTATTTTAAAGACAGCCAACCTATTTTGCAATTTAAGAAATAAGTTTGCGGGAGCCACTAATTTCTTCCTAGTGGAAATAGTGTTTTTTTGTTTTTTTTGGGGGTAGTGGAAATAGTTTTGACTGCTGTGTTTAAGGTATACGAAGTTATTGGGGAAAGAGGAGAAGAAAGGGACGCTGGTTTTGGTAGTTAAGATGGAAGAGAGAGAGGAAAATGAGGACTATCCCAAAGGAAGTATGGGTACAAAGAGTACAAGCAGACAGCAGTTTATACTGAATCGATTGTGAGTCGAAAACCAACTAGAAGGCACCGGAATAACTACACAGAGCTCGGACCTTTGCATTTCCACTGGAAAAAGAAACCAGTGCAACTATCTTGTAATAAGTCCATTAACATGATTCTATCAGAGCATTAACTGCTAATGTTAAACGTGCAAATCATACTAATATATCACATGAAATTTCGAAACCAGAGTTAACGTCATGAAACACAAATATTAGAGAAAAAGAAAAATCAACCAGAATTCCAGTTGGAAAAGCTATGTTATCCCGACCAAATGACGTGCAAAGATCTTGATTAGCTTCAAATTTTCGCCCCATATGACATGCAATCATGTCATGAAACAGATATGATAACCAACAATTTAAACTCAGCAGGTGCTAATTTAGAGAGCCAATAACGACATTGGCCTAATTAGAAGGCACAGAGGTTAGGAAATTCCGAACACCACCACATAATGTCACTGGTTGTCATTTACACATCGAAATAAAATGTTCTTTTCCTGGAAAATAAAGCTAAATAGCACCCTTCTAATCTACTCACAAATTAGATAGGACCGTTTAACTATAGTCACTACATAGCATCCTTTTAAAACAGTATTTTGCATACCTTATTTCACACTAACAGAGTTACGACCGACTAAACACGAGTACAAACTACAGCATTGACACGCACAGCTAAGAAAGGTATCCTTTCTTTACGGCTTCAATGAATTCTTAAGTGTGTGCAGGCCTACTTGGTCGTACAAGGATCATCGGAGAAATTATCTGCTTGGTCCGCCACCGCCAGATTGGTGATCGCCAGAACTACCCATTTATTTTCAGGCAAAAGTGCAATGGAAAGCATCCACGAACCTGCATTCGCTAAAACCGCTAAAGGACCATCCTTAAGAAACATCAACTCTTCAAACGGTACTTGTATTAAATACTGAATGCAATATTCTGTAGACTAATAATATGAAATTAACTTACAAGCAAAAACAACCTAGTCTAGAGAATGGATCAACATCTCGGTGGATAAGACAAGCATCAATTGCCAACATGTGCAGCAACCATTATCTTGGCTTCCCATAAATTATATCTAACAAATTCAATAAGCTGGCCTCCAAGAAGTAAGTGCATATAAGATACGCCCCTTCCACCCTTGCAACATCCAGAAGCCATCTTCATCGATCACAAAATCCTTGTGGTAGGATGATGTAACCCGGACTTTTGCCATCCTCATTATCTCCTCATTCAGCGGAAGCTGTTCGAATCCAGCCCTAATATTTCGAACCTGCCACTGCTTGTATGTCTCTGGTCTCTCAATTCTTTCAGCAGCTTCACATGCAATGACATTCATTGCTTCCTGTCCAAATATTGTTTTCTCAAGAAGCATCCTCTCATGAATTTCACGAGGAATATTAGCCTCAAGCATATCAAAAAATGATGAATAATGAAACAGAGCCTCACGGAATCTTGTAATAAAGAAGGGAGCATTGTAAGCACCATTCGCTATCCCCTGTACAAAAATATCTGGACTAATTTTCCTGATAAGGTTCAGAACAATATTTCTTGGACTGTTTACCACCACAGTTTCATCAAGCAGATTCCTAAACCTATAAAGGCAATTCACCACCACAACCTCATCTTTGCTAACCTTAAGATCCTCAATCTTAATAGTTTCCCACTTCTGCGCTATAGCATTGAACTCAAATGGAACGTTAAAAGTCTCAGCATAACTAGACAAGCGCAGTCCTGTCTCTTCAACCCTTTCTGATGGTCGAAACCCTGGACATGGAAAATCAATCCCTGTAATTCGAAGCTTGGGGGGACCACCAGGCCTAGACGAGAGACGTTGTATAAAGCAAGGCCATTGAAAACCATAAAGAATACCAAAATCAATAATGTGAAGCGTTGTGGCACTTTTAGCCACATTCATAATGGTCTTATTTGCAAAGAAGTTAGAGATCTTCCTAAATGGACAGGTAGCCAGATATATATGGTAGGCTTTCAAGATGTCAGCAGCTGATGTAGGCAAATTAATAAGGGCTTTGTAGACCTGAGTCCCGGATCCAGCCATACGTGCCTCAAGACCTCCAGCAAACCAGTGGGCAAGCCTCTGCATCCCGTCTCCCGTGGGAGTCGAATGTTGTCGGATCTGCTTCAGCAACTCATTAGCAGACCTTCGGTCATCAGCAGCAACAGCTTGTGCGCAAAGGGTCAAAAGGGTTCTTAAATCAACCACGTTCCTTCTGCCTCCTGGTTTCTTGCCACGGCTTTTCCCACCATTAGACCCCTTAGTTTGACTATTTTGTGCAGCATTTGCTTCATTCTGCAATGCTCTCCGAAGTGCAGATTCATTTCTTCCTTTACTGCATAGAAGCACCATATCAAACATTTCCGGACTCGCAGTCGATTCAGTATAAACAGCTGTCTGCTTGTTATTCCTCTCCTCGTGCATACTCATAGTCTCTTGATACGGATTCTTCTTACCCCTTGACAGATCAGCACAGTCCTCATTGTCATATTTCTTTTCCACCTTAACTACCAAACCGGTTGTCCCTTCCTTCTGCTCTTTCCCCAATAACTCACCATACCTCAAATCAACTGCATAACTATTACCATTAGGAAGAAATTTAGCAGCTTCCTCAACCCCTTTCTTAAATTGCATAACCGATTGGCTATCACTAAATATATTAGGAATTTTGAGTGTACTGACAGGAGAATCCGCGGGACCATCAGTGAAGGTACTGGTGCTACTTGATGGGCTGAAAGGTGACAGAGAAGTCAACTGTGAAACAACACCAACGGAAGCACGCAGTTCATCAAATCCAGAGCAATTAGGATCAGAATTCCAGTCAGGGCATAAATCAGCATTACCAGTAGCATAATAATTTATAAAATCTCCTGAAAGGTTTTCATCGGAATTATCAACATTCTGAATATTCTGATCCCAATTTGGGACTCGCAGATAATCTGTTGAAGCAGGATACTGCCCCCCAAGAACTTCATAGAATGATTTCTCTGCAGCTAGAAGAGCTGCTGACTCTTGAAACATGCAAGCTTTCTCTTCCACATCCTCTTCCATAAGGATATGGTTTATGTACTTAAGCACCACATCACTAAAATCATAATCCTCGTGGGTATCGGCATCAGATGATTGGACTAAAATATTAGGATTCAAATGACTAGAAAATGGGGTAACATCATCATAATTACTATTTGAGACACTATTGCTAACTCTCAAATTGTTTATCAGATTTGGATCTGGAAACACCGAAACGGCTTGGTTATCATATTTGATACCAGATGTTGTCCCATTATAACACGTAAAATTCGGATCCATGACCATCTAGTTTGCAGTAATCTATTCAATATAGAATATACCCAAATCCCAAAATCTTATAATTTCAAATCAAGATTCTCTTTCAATCTCCCCTTCAGCTTTACCGCCAGCAATACATAGCCAGCCCTTTTCCAAGACAAGAAATTTTGATGCTTCAAAATTCAAAACCCAGAAACTGAAATCCTGAAGCAACCACAGAGCATAAAATAAAACAAAAAATTGGATCAATTGAGGAAACCTTTAAGCCATAAAAGCAAATCTTAATCCAACAAACAAAGTCATCTTATGCATACTTTTCAGCACAAATTCGACAAAAACAAAAGATAAATTGCTTCAAAACGACAACTTAGGAAAAGATCAATTTGACCAGAAAGTTAAAACCTTCAAATCTCAAGAATTCCACAAAGAAAATATATAATAAAAAAAAAGGAACCTCAGAGTCCAGTATTCAGGACTTGAAACAGTAACAGAGCATAAAAATCACCAGAAAAAGTTCCAAAAAGGGAAGAGAGAGAGAGAGCGATATTGAAGTGGAGTTGAATATGGGTCTGCTTATTTTGACCTTTTCATAGCATTAGCTCTGAAAAGGGTAGTTTCGACGATGAAATAGTGGATTTGTGATGTCCGAGCCTTCGCATGTTTTCTAGATAATCTAATGGCTGGGGCATAAATTGAGTTGTCAACTGCTAATTATTATATGATTTGGTTTTGCTTCCAATTAAATATTTACGAAAGCACGAAAAGACAAGATTTTTGGAAATAACATTAATGATTTCGCTCCATTTAACATTTTATTTTTGTCCTCACATTTTTGTCCATTTCCTTTCTTAAATTTTGATCCGCCTCGCGCCGCCCACCCACTGACCAACCCTCCACCATCCCAGATCTTTTGTTAAATCCTGATTTTTTTTAGAATTAGTCTACACGTACATAATACATTACACAATTCCTTACACCCCCCTCACATGGAGAGGGGCCCACGCATAATAAAATATTCGTGGGCCCCTCTCCATGTGAGAGGGGTGTAAGCTATTTGGTCCTTTTTTTTTATCCCTGCTTGACCACCATTATCAAGAAGACTCATTTTATCACTAAAAAAAGCTCTATTATAAAACACATTCTTCACTATGGTGTCTTTTGTATGGATACTAGTCTATAAGAGGTGCAACATGAATCATGTCATCACGTACAAATTTTATATGCTTGTTGTGAATTAAGTTGATATGAGCAATTTGATAATTTTAATACAAATTGATCGAGTTACAATGGACTTGAAATCCGTAAAGGTTGTATAGTTTTTATTTTTATTTTTTTTAACAAAAAAAAAAAGAATAAATTTATAGTCTGAACACTCGAATATAGGGATTTATGTTTTACCTATAAATTGTATTAAAAATTATTGTCAAAAGATTGTCTAACCCGGACAAGTATGAACTTTCAAAAAGTGTCAAGCTACGAAAAAAAAATTCTTATACCTCTACATTTAATTGAAATAAATATAAATGTTCTAATGCTTTTGCAACTTTGTACGAGTTATCCTTGGGTTTAAGAGGTTAGAAAATTGTAATTTTATTTATCTCTATTTGATATTATCATCATGAGATATAGCATTAAAAAAAAATCAATATAGTAAGTCTCATAGAGGGACGGAGTGGGAAGGGACAAAAAAAAATAATAACATTTGTGTGTTTTAGTGAAAATGTCCATTTCACCCTTCCACTGTTGGTGTCAAATGTGAACCACTATACTGAGAGGGGCAATCCGGTCATTTTGTAAAAACCCCACTCGAAAAAGCCACTCAAACATTATTGATGGAATTATATTGATGGAAATACCAGCACCAAAAAAAGCCACTCGAAATAGTGACTTAATTGACTTTATAATTTGATCAAGTGGTGGCAATGAATTGAATTCGTTATTGTTCGGCTCATTTGTCACCCCTATTTCATACTGCATCACCTACCATCATCTTTATTATATATATATATATATATATATATATATATATATATAAAACTTATTCATATTTGAGGCATATTATTTTTTTTCATTCTCGTTCTTCTACTCATTTTCAATAAAATAATATTTTTCATTACATTAATAACTTTTTTTTATTTTTCAATCACATATTCATCATCACATTAACAATAAAAATATATATTTTTTCTTAAATAATGTGGCTCAAACAGGATCAAGAAATGAATTCCATCTTGAAATTGACATATTGATAGAAAACGCGTTAAGATATCATGGCTAGACTTATTTTGCTTCAACATATTATTTTAATGATGGGATTAACTTATTATTAACTAATAATTTAATGCTCAAGAAATTTTTGCAAATTCTGTAAATAATTTAATCTCACTTTAAAACAGCGCACACAGTACTGTGCCATTCATATAGATCACAACTTGCTCGATAAAATTAGATCCACAATCTCAACTTCTTATAAAGTTACGAATTTGAGTGGAAAAGTCACTAGTAGCTTGATGTTGTAAAATAACGTGATTTGTGTAATAAATTATCAATTATAAGCATGAATCAAATAAAAAAATACGAGAATAGAGTTAGAAAAGCGGGTCTAAGAGAGTCGCGATAAATGTTGTCCTAAAGTCATGTTGTCTTCCCTTCATGTAGGTACTTTTGACACTGCACGACTCCAAAATAGATAAAACCCTTATAACTTGCAACTCATTCTTCTTCTATGAGCACGACCACGAGGAGAGAAATAACAAGGCCTTATCGATTGCCAAAATTTATAGAGTAAGATAATATGAAAATGACTAGACAGTAGTATGAAATTACTAGAGAGTTTTTTTCAAGCGTTTATTTTTGTTGTATGTAAAACAATGAAAATCACCACTTTTTATAGTAGAAAAATTCAACACTCTCATAATGAAAATTAATCAAATTAAATATAAGTTACAAATATAATAATGAGATTAAATTTTTGTAATAAATTTGGAAATTAAAACAAAAAACTGAAAAAAATAAATAAATAAATGAAAACTGAAAACTGAAAACTGAGATTTTAATTGTTAATTTGAAAGTTTTTAAAACTTATTCTCAACACTTGAGATAAGAGTGGTGTGAGGGCTTCGTCTCTATGATAATGCCAACTTTAAAAACTTTTTATACAATTTCTTAGACCATCTCCAGTAATATAGTGTAAAAATCACTTCAATGATACATCAAATTTGGTTTAATGGATAGTGTTACACCAAATTGGTATAATACATTATTCCCTATTTTGCCTTCCATTTTCTTTTGCACCAAATTTTTGTTCCATCTATATCCTTATTTTTTATGTAAAATTTGGAGTTCTGAGCATGGTTCAAATCAAAATTAGCATGGAAATGCTTTTAGGCCCGTTTGATTGCAATTCCATTTTCATGTAATTGTAGTGTTTGATATGATTTATTTTCTTGTCAATTCATTTTCCATTTCACCCCACACGTACATCTTTTCCAAGTTTTCGATGAAAACTTATTCCCACCACTTTGGTGGGAAAAGCCTGATTCCAGTTTTTTTATACAATTGGAACAAATTTTCTATCACTTTAATGGACAATTTTCATGAAAAATAAAGTCAAACGAACACCAAAAGATCTAAAATTTCAAAAAAATTCAGGTGAAAAATAATACAAATCAAACACAATTAATCGATAATTTCCGATAAAACAAATTTTAAACAATTCAATTCCTATAATTCGTTTTCTTTCTACCCAAATTTCATCTTGCAATCAAATAGATCCAGGGCCGGCCCTAAAATAAGGCCAACTAGGCCAAGGCCTAGGGCCTCCAAATTTTGGGAGCCTCAAAAAAAAAAAATTTAGCCCACATCCATATGCAATCCTAACCAAAGCTTATAAAGAAATCCAACTATTTTAGATAGGGTTAGAGGAAGATAAGGTTTGTTACTTTTCCATAAACCCAAATAGATATTCCTTTAGTTTTTTATTTGGGTATTTGAATTTCTGTGATCAATTCATTTAAAAATATTAAAATTTTTCCTAAAAACTACTCACTTTTATCTGATATACATAAATTATGGGTTTCTACAAATGCTGGAAACATTATAATTCTCGATTTTTTTTTTATTATTATTTTTTTTAATTTCATGATTTTTTGTTACTTCATTTCTGGTTCATATTCTAGACTATGAGGTATTTATGCATGTCTTTTGGGAATAGATTTTGATTTTCATTTGGGTGTTGTATTCTTTATTATGAACATGTTGTGCTCTATTCTATTTAGTGAAATGGATGTGTTAGTGCTTAAGAAAATTAAGATTTTTTTTGTTAGAGTTTCAATTTTTATCTTTCCTTAAGATTATTCTCCATTCTCATTGAACTTAGTTGTATATGATGAGCTTGTATGAAAGTTTGAAATATCGTTGAACTAACATTGCTAGAATTTCTGGAGATCCACAAATGGTAAATTGAAGCTGTCAAAACCTATTAAAATAACCAAAAAAAAAAGAAGATAATTCTTCCAATATTGGATTGACTAGTCTTTGAAAAAACTATGCTGAAGACATACATTAAAAATAGTTGTAATAGGCTTCTTATTGAGATTTTGATCCGGTAAGTAGTTGAGCCGTCAAGAAAATTTGGTATAGAAATTAATATCATTGTAGTAAAAATTAATATTTAATTAAAGGTTCTTTTTCAATCGTGAGAAGCGGTTTCAAGTTGCTTGTATGATGTTTTTTCTCTCCCTTTCATAAGTATTCCTACTCTTGTAAAAAAAAATAATAATAATAATAATAATATATATATATATATATATATATATATATATATATATATATATATATATGTTAATGGCCTCATATTAAATAGTGGAAATTACACATTACCCTACTTTTCAAAATCATATTTTCTAAATCAGAATTTAAGTTTATAATTTCAGAAATCAGAAATTTTATTTAATATTTTAATTAAAATAAATATTAAAAAATATTTAATTAATCATAATATTAAATATACAATTTTATTTCCAAACCCTAGAAATTCATTTATCCCCCTCTCATTCCTCTCTCTCTCTCTCTCTATAAGCGACCCCTCCTCCTCTCTCTCTATTTCTCTTCCTTATCTCTGGCGTCGTGGAAAGGGAGGCGGGGTCATGGTGGCTAGTTGGTATTGGTGGCGGTGCTTTCGTAGAAGAACTCGCAAAGCCGGTCGACGCTGCTGTTCGTGGTTGGTATTGGTGGCGGTGCTTTCGTCGAAGAACTCGCAAGGCCGGTCGACGCTGCTATGAACAGCAGCGTCGTGATTTGTGCGATGGTTCATTTTTTTCCTCTGATTAGGTGTGCGGTGGTTTGGGTAGCATCGCAACCTGTGCGGTGGAGGTTTGCGATCTGTGCGGTGGTTTGGGTGCGGCGGTAGGGGTTGGTTGCGGTGGTCGCGATTTGTGCGGTGATTCGTTTTTTCCTTTGATGAGGTGTGCGGTGGTTTGGGTAGCGTCGCGATCTGTGCGGTGGTTTGGGTAGCGACTGCGGTGGTGGTGGTGCAGGGTTGTTGATTCATTGGTGGAGGTGGTGTAAATGGAGATGGTGGTGGTGGTTTGCTATGGTGGAGGTGGTCTGTAAATCTGTTGGTGGCTATGGCGATCGTGAGGTGGTGGTGGCGGTTGTGTGTTGGTGTTGGCAGTGGTGGTGGTGGCAATTCCAGATCCGACTGGTGAGGTGGTGGCAGTGGTGCTTGTGAGCGGCGGCAGTGAGGGTAGTTTTGTGATTTTGTAAGGTGTTGATTTTAATATCCGACTTCGTGGTGGCTTTGACGATTGTGAGGGAGTGACAGTGGTGATTGTGAGGTGGTGGCGGGGTGGCGACGATTGTCGGGCGGTGGTCATAGATTATTTGGTTAATTGTGACCACTATGATTAATCTGTAACCAATAACAAATCTGTGACCAATTGTGACTTATTAAAATCCACATCTGTGAACTCGCAAAATATCTGTGACCTAATAAATTTTGACATGTGACCTTGAAAATAAATTATGACTTATTAAAATTTCAATCCGTGATCTTGAAAATAATCTGTGACCTAATAAATTTCGATCTGTGATCTAATAAATTTCGATTCGTGACCTCGAAAAAAAGTTGTGATCTAATAAATTTCAATCTGTGACTAAACTGTGAATATGTGACCAAATTATGTAAATCTGTGACCTTAATTTGTTTAATTAATAAAATATAATTAATTGAATAAATTATAAATATTTTTTAAATGAATATCTGATTTTGGAAATTTGAAACTTAATTTCTGATTTTGAAAATACACTATTCTTAAAGTAGGACTTATGAAATTTTCCCTATTAAATAATCGCCTAGGGCCTTAAAATTCTTAGGACCGATCCCGAACGGACCCTTATAATAATAGACTCTTGAGGATGAACTTACTAATCTATTCAATCTTTATCAACTTAAGGCATCAATATCTTAATACTCGTTCGATAATAACGAATAATCTTTATTATAAATTTTAATCTCAATTACAATTAGCTTTTAAATATTTACCATCCAACAAGTCTTTGAGAACGACCGATTTTTAAAAAATGTAACCATAAAAAGTGATTTATAATTGTAGAAAGATTTTCACATGAATCATCTTGATTTCTCAACCACCTTATAATGTCAAGTTTCCAATTTTAAAATAAAAACAAACGCAATATAGCAACTCTAATCAATTTTTTTCGCATCTTGCTTAATTATCATTTTTGGCTAAGAATGCATGTTGGAATAGTATATTAATAGAGAATATGTGGTTAAAAAATAAAGAAATTTTTTTATTTTGCATATAATATTATTTTAGTGAATAATGTGTGACTGAAAATAATGGAGATCAAACAAAAACATATCAATTATAAATGGATAAAATGATAACTTTATATTTTTCACATAAATAAGTAAAAAAACTTAAATGAAAAACAACAAAAAAAAAAAGAAGAAAATAAAATAAAAAGGAAAAAAATATATTCTTCTCCCTCTCCCTCACCTCCAACCCAAAACCAGCAATCTGCCGTCACCATCACCTCACCCAAAACCGACCATTGCTAAATATCTTCTTTCCAATAATTGGTGCATAATTTTTGTTTTTCTCTCTATTTGGTGTTTACAACAAAAGGGACATTTTTTTGTTTTTAGAATTCTTGATCTAGAAAATGAAATGGAGGGTGGTGAAGAAAAAACAGTAAAAATGAGTTGCAGGCCGATTGGACCTTCAATTTGGAGCCTGATGCGGCGGTTTCTTCTCCAGTTTCAATTTTGTGATTTTGTGTTTTTTTTTTTTTTTTTTTATACCCCGGTTTTTCAGCTTACGCCAGACTATATCCTGGACCACCAGCAACTGGCCCCTCAGCAACTGACGGAAGTAAATCACGGGTTATACCCAAGTTGACTAGGGTCCGTGCACCATTTATACTCCTAACCCCAAAGGAGCCTCCTCCATGATTATTACATCACCAAACTGCTCCAACCAATAAATGATTATTACATCACTCAGCTGCTCTAACCAGAAATCGAACTCCCCACGCTGAGGTTGCAAGCCCCGCAATGCCCGTCCTTTGCCAACTTGAATGTGCCCCGAGGGGCGTGTTGGTTTATGGGAGTGGTTTTTTTTTTTTTTTTTTAAGGAGATAAGGACATTGATTGAGGTGGGAGCATATGCCCACGAGGTGTGGAGAATTGTGAGGACAGTTCGGTAGATGATTCAATGGAGGAGGAGGTGGTGGTGGCCAGCGGCGAATTCAGCGTCGAAATTCAGTTAGAGCGGAGGTTGATCGTTGACTGTCAACAATCCATAATCGTAATAATCCGATCGTTTATTAGATTTTGATTAAATAATATTAAAAATTATTAAATGAACATAAACGTAAAAATTATATACATAAGTTTCCCGACTTCCCCCGCCCCCTTTTCACTATCAACACTTCTAACAACAAACAAAACTCATTCTCAAGAAATTTGGGCAAGCTACGAGAATTTTTTTTTACCACTTCATTCAATTCATTGCTAAATCTATGGAAGTTTCACAGCTTTCAGTGCCCCTCTTTCATTACTCTACTACTTCTTTGCACTACCGATCAACAATTCTAACAACTAATTAAACCTAATATATCAACAAATTTGGGTCAACTACAAGAATCATTTTTTACCACTCCATCCAATATTCACTGCTAAAACGGAAGATTCAAATTTTTATATCTTTAGCAACCATAACTCACCCATGTTAGGTTTGCTCTAGTGAATCAATAACTCCAAAGTGTGAAAATTCAATTAAGCCTAAAAATATAAATTTCCCTCAAGAACCAATAAGATGCACTCTTAACAATCATATAAGCTTGTACATTTCATAAATTAATCATTAAAGCTCCATGTTATCAATTTAATTTTCAATTAAAATTGATAAACAATTTCACAATTTCAAGATTCAATATCACAAAGATAAGTAGAGAACCGCACAGGAGCACCGAGCACATGGCACATTCACAACTCACAAGTCATCAAGGCAGTCACATGACTTACACAACACAACACAGAGTACAAACACACTCAGACAATGACTCACAGTCTCATACACAAACACAGTCACACAGTCCCACACACGGTCGCATAATACAGTAGTCACACAGCTCAGTCACAACTCACAAGGCTCACAAATCACGAGTTAATCGAACAATCAACTGAAAAGTGCAAAATTCAATGAAGAATGAAGAAAGAAATCGAACTTACCTCTTAAGTACTCCTTAGTCGAAGTCGTCGCGAAGCAAGGGCGACTGGCGAAGACAACCGCGAACTCCAAGTCTCCAGTGAACAGAACTCCAGTGTCCAGTCTAGTGAACTCCATAGCAGAAGTCTCCAGTGAACTCCAGTCCAACTCCAAGTCTCCAAAGTCCAACTCGACAACTCCAGCGAACTCCTCCAAGTCTCCAACCGCACACCGCACGCACGGTAAACTCCAAGTCTCCAACTCCACTCTCAAAGTCTCCAACCAATTAATTAAACCTGATTTTTGCTTCTGCCTTCGACTTCGAGGCTTCCACTTCAACAGTTCACCTGGAATTCTGGAAATTTGGAAGAGGAACTAAGGAAGGGTTTGGAGAATCTCAGTCTCTCCTCTTCTCCTCCTCAATCGTGGCTTTGGTGGGTTACCAATTGGGATTTGGGGGGTAATGAAATTGATTTGGGTTGGGCCGTTGGGGTCACTTGAAATTGGGCCTGGAAATGAATCAAATGATATGGGCTAATTTTTTTTTCCAAGCACAGGCAGCCCGCCACCAGCTACCACCACTGTGCTTCGTCTTCCTCAGCTCCTCTGTCCATTCCCTAGCCTACCGGCACTCCACAGCAGCCCAAAATTCTCGCGAATCCAGCTAGAGCGGCCGCTCTAGCTCGCCGCTAGTTGGATCCGCCCTTTGTGGTGGCAATTGCAGTTATTGTAGAGGGGAGTGGTCAATTTTGGACGAGGCATTGGTGGCGGTACATTTTCGATTTTGGGTTGAGGGGTTGGGTGGGGGTTGAGGGTAAGGGAGAAGAATATATTTTTTTTCCTTTTCTTCTTTTTTTGTTGTTTTTTATTTAAGTTTTTTACTTATGTGAAAAATATAAAAATAATATTTTGTACTTTTATAAATAATTAAAATGTGGTAAAAGTCCTATTTTTTGGTCAACCAACAGAAATATAGATGAGATCCATCCATTGAGTTGAGGCTTCATCTGCAACCGTTTTCAAAGGTTTGGGGTGATGACTGCAACAAATAAAAGCTTAGAGAAAAATCTGTAACTTTTTGAAAGATTTGGGGTCTTAACTGGAATTATCCCAAAAAGAATAAATGATAGAAATATATAAAATTTATATTTTTCATCGAATTTCAAACCCCTCTACGTGCTACTGATGTATTCATGTGGGGGCGGATCCCCACCTTTGGACTTGGTGGGTCCTAGGACCAACCAATTATTATTGTTATTGTTTTAAAGTTTTAACTTTAATTTTTTTTTCCATTTAAACTTGGAAAACTAAAAAGCATATGAGTATGAACTAAGTATCAAAATTCTCAAGGCACTCCAAATATCTGTAAAATGGAACACCTTTTGGTTTGTTCACCAAAACCACAGTCCCATTGGACCATCCCATTTAGGCGAAAGCCCAATATTCCTCGTTGAGAAAAACGGTTCTGCAACAGTGGTATCACTATTATTTTTACTGGAGACTTTTTTCAAAGACTTGAAGAAATTCTCCACTTTCTTCTTTGTAACATCACCCATTTTCAAGTTCTTCCCTTCTCTCTCACTCTCACTTCCCTCGAAAGACATCAGCTCTCTATCACCCTCAATTTTCATTTCTTTACTCTCCACTTTCTCTTCTCCTTCTTCACATTCTCATTACTATTTGACTGGCTCAGCTCCAGAAATGTCTTATCAAAACACTGATCAGGAAAATACTTCTTCCCCAATAAATATCTTGTCGTCTTGTCGACGTTGTTTATTGGTTTGGATGTAAATTATATCTTGTTATTTTGTCGACGTTGTCAATTAGTTTGGATATCGAATAGTTAAATTTTTTATCAACTTTTTGACATAGCTGAATGTGATTTACTAATATAAAATTTTTATGTCCGTCACTGTATTCATGTATAGCCAAAGTTGGACTAAATATCTAAGTCCAATTCAAATAATGTTTAAAAAAAAAAAAATGATTGCTATTGGACCTAGTCTACTTAGGCACCGTCAAGCTCCACCATCACCGTGTGAAGATTCAATGAACCGTGTGAAGATTGCCTACAAAAAGCACACAATTATTAAAAGAAATAGAATTGTGCACACGCTTACTTGGGGGCCCATATATTCTGACCTTGAAAATGATTGCTATTGGACCTTGGTCTACTTAGGCACCGTCAAGCTCCACCATCACCGAAAATAAAATAGCAATGGATAAAAATTAGAGTGTGTTTGATGGATATTTAAATTAGATTTTAATTAAATTAATCGTTAGTGGATTTCATGTATGAGATGAAATTCAAGCATAATGATTATATTTTCAATTAAAATTGGATTTTAATCTTTATCGAACAAATTCTTAATTTATCAATTATGTTACATGTACATTTTTTTTTACATTAACTTTTACATTCTTCTGTATAGTAAGATTTACAATTTTGATTTTGAACATATTCATCATATCATTGCACATATTTCTTCCACATAGTTTAATCTTTAAACTATTTGTACATCAGTTTGTGTACATTATGAATGTCATTCATGATGTGTAAAAATCGAGATAATTAATTGTTGTAAGTGTGGTTAAAATTAACGACAAAAATGTGTATCGATGATGTAAATAAAGTTGTTAACCATATATAAGTGTAGCAAAATTGGATGGGTAAGCACAATTTCGAGTCATAGATCTTCTCTTATTTCAATTTGAAAATTTGACAAAATAAGTTATTTCGGAGATTTTGACTGAAAATAAATTTTATTACTTGGATACACACTTATTACCTCCTTTATGCATTTTCAAAACTCTAAATCCAGTATTCATATCTTCTGCAACATATATATGTCAAATTTCAAGGATAATTTACGATTATGGTCCATTTGATTGCAAATGTGAAATTTGGGTGGAAAAAAAATGAATTGCGGGGAATTGAATTGCCTAGAATTTGTAATTAATTGTTTTTTATTGATATAATTTTTCACCTAATTCGTTTGACTTTGTTTTTCATGCAAATTGTTAATTTTTTGGGTAAATTTTTTTATAATTGGGGATAAAATTTGTTTGGATTGTCAAAAAGTAAAAAAGAAAAAAAAATTACCATTGAGTCTATAATGTATTTTAATTTCCCAAAAAACAAAAAACATGGGCAAACTTGGAATTGCCTTTCCCACCCATATTTTAGGGGAAACTGGTGTGTGAGCCAGAGAATGGGAAAAGCATTTCCCTAGAAAAAAAAATATACCCAATCAAACATGACAAAGTGGAAAAATGCAAACCAAATTCCATTTTCTGGGGAATTTCCCTCCCCTTCCCCATCAAACAGACCCTTAGGGTCCGTTTGATAAAAAACATGGAATTTGATTGGAAAGAAAACGAATTGCAGGGAATTGAATTGCCTAGAATTTGTTTTAAAGGGAATTGTAATTAATGGTATTTGACTGGTATAATTTTTCACCTGACAAATTTTTACGTTTGACTTTGTTTTTTACGTAAATTGTCAATTAAATGGATAAATTTTTTTACCATTGACTTTGAAATATGTTCCATTTGGTAATAAAAAAAAAAATATTTGTCTGTGAAAAAGCTGGAATTTGATTGGAAAGAAAACATTTTCCAACTTTTGTGCATCAACAACTTGTATCTTGGAAAATGGTGGAAAGCGTTTTCCCTAGAAAAAAAGGCCAATCAAACACCATTAATTGGAAAAGTAGGAAAACGTTTTCCATTTTCCCTGGAATTTGAGCGCAATCAAACGCAGCCTTATTTCTATTGCAAAATTTGTCATACCTAAATTTTTATGTATTAAAAATAACTTAGAAATTGTCACTGATAAGTGCGTTTTGCGCACTTATTTAGGTCACAAAACATGGACAATTGATTGCTATTATGTTGAAATATGGCTTAATTCTATGTAAATTGTGTTTGCAAGATTATATCGATGGAAACAACGATAAGTGAGTGAAAACGAGCAAGAAAGGACTAAAATGGGAGAAAATCAAAGTTCAGAGACTAAGATGCAATTATTCGAAAGTTGACTCGAAATCCAAATCAAGAACGAAAGAGAACTAAATACGAGATTGACGAAATCGATGAGTGTTAGAGGAAAGAGAATGAAGAAAAGAGGTCAAAATGAAGAAGAACGGAGTTCGGGGACCAAACCGACAAAATTGAAAGCTGATTGTACCATGCGGCCGCATGGTGCAATGAGCCATGCGGTCGCATGGCTTCCCCAGAACCTATTCGAGTTGCAACGTTTGAACCATGCGGTCGCATGGTTATTTTCGACACAGAAATTTCTGGTTTCTGTTTTTAAGTAGAACTCTTATGGAAATTAATTGGGGGACGACTTTAAAACCCTAGACTCGACAGAAAACGGGGGCTACGCATATTTTGACATATTCTACACATTGGAGAGGAAGACAACAAGGAAGGAGAAGAAGATTCATCCCAAAATTCAAGATTTAACTCAAAAATTAACAGGGTGATGTCGTCTCCAACCTATTTATTTTGTTTTCTTACTTCTATCATGTTAGGCTAGTTTTTCAAGTACTAGGTGAACGATGAACCTCACAATGTGATCTTGTAATTTCTATTTTACAATTTGATATTTAAACACGTTTGATGGATGTTGAATGATTTATATACAATTTATTTTCTCCATAATTAAATGCATGTGATTATGTGAGTTTAGGTGGTCTATTTTATGCATTCGAAAGAAGGGAAATAGATTTTACAAGGTATAAATCATCGTAAGGTCCGATAGGGGATAGAAATATACCGCTATACTTTGCGTGAATCTCTAAGTGTTTACAAAACGTTATGCATTCTTGTATATTGCATTTGTCATAGAAATATAGTCAAATGGTATGCTAGAATAGGTTCAATTCTACTCGAAAGAGATTGTTGGATAAATTAGAAACATTGATTCTTCAATCAATTCATCGTGTCATCAATTTGTGAAATAGGAGTTAAAAGTGAACTTGTTTGGTGATTCGGGATCCTAGTGCGTTTTTATTATATTAATTTCATAAAATTTGCATTCGGCTTTCATATTGCATTCTAGGATAATTTGCATTTAGTTTACCAAACTCATTCCCAGTAATTTTTATAATTTAGGTTGGTTAATCTTTAGTATAAAAACACATCAAAAACTCATCTTGTTTCGGTTAAGGTCGAGATAATTAATATTAAATTACTCAATCTCTGTGGGATCGACAATCCGGACTCTAAAAGTCCACTTTATTACTTGTAACGAACCGTACACTTGCGGTGATTTTAAATCGAACGTATTTTCGTAAACAGTCACCAACGTTATAAAAAACAACTATCCAAGCCACATTTAAATTCAGCCCAAAACATCTTTTATTACTAACTTTAATCTTTTTGAACACCAAATTATATTTTATGCTACTAAACAAATGAAAATATAAAAATTTGTTTTGTAAGGCCAAAACACCTTTTGTTACTAACTTTAATATCATTGAACACCAGATTATAAACATAACAACATAATGTATGAAACGTATAAATTAACATCTATCATTTATAACGTAATTGTGGTATATGATGACACTCGTTAATTTGGCCCCGTTTGATAACCATTAAAGCAAAACTCATTTTTTTTTAATTTATTTTTAATCACATCTCCACAATAAAATATTATATACGTAAATTCAAAATTTTTCTTCCAAAAATTACTATTTTAAAATTCAATTCTTTTCAAGGAAAAATCATTTTCATTGTCGTCAAACGGTGACTTAATATAACATGGAGAACGATTGAATTCAAATTTCATTGATCGTGATTGAATATTAAAAGACAATTTTTTTCACCAAGGAAGACTAACGTGGCCAATAAATAGTAATAAATATGCCTAGAGTATGGTTTTGAAGTTGAATAAAAATCAATATTGAGAGAGAAGTCATGCCAAACATTTATGGAAGACTTTTACAAGACAAGGTTGGCTTGTCACGTCCCATTTGACAACTACGCGGTATATGTGCTCTAAGACAGCTGTACTTTGATTTGATTGTATTTTTTTTTTTTTTTTAAATGTTGATTTTGAATGCTTGTTGATATTAAGGTCATGTTTAATCTAATTTTTAAAAAAATTATTATTTTCAATCATGTAATTTATGAAATTTATAATTTTTATTAACTTTTTAACCACACATTTCATAATTTTTTTTATCATCTTCCTAAGATTTTTTAAGAGGAAAGAAGTAACTTTTACATTTAAGAAATAAAAATTAGAGGAGAGTTGTTTTCGTTAGGTAGATAATTTTAATGAGATTTGAAATTATCGAATCCCTTACAAGCCAATTATTTACTTTCGATAAATATATTCATGCTGCAATTTTCATTAACAACACCACATTTTTAATGGCAATAAATAATCTCAAATTCTTCTCATTTTTGTAATTAAGTCTTTAATATTTATCATCACATTCTTATCATTAACATTTAAATAATTACCACATTTTGCCTTTGATAATAATTTATGTCCAAATATTTTGCTAACCTGCATTGAAAAAAGTAACAAATAGTTTATCAAACTTTTATATTTATTGTTTATTTTGCTTATTTTTAAATACGAGTGTCTAATAATGATTTTTTTTACACAAAAATCGTCATCAGAAACAAGATGTAAAAATTAATAGAAAATTGATTATTAGAATGTGACAAAAAAAAAACTAGGGACATAAATACAAAAATAAGCAAAAATTAGATACACAGGAACTAAAATGTAGTATGATTAATAAAAATTATGGGCGTGAATATAATTAACCTTATAAAAAAATTAAAATTCCCAAAATGTTTTCTCAAAATATATCTATCAAACATGACTAAATCAACTTTTATAGTTTATAGTAACTTTTATAAGTTGCAGTATTAATTTGTAGGGGGAGCATTTAATGGACAAAGGTATTTGATAAATAATCTTAACCATCGCATCAAATTAATCTATTGTGGTAGATCTAACTTAGCCACAAAAAAAAAAAAAACACTAATCATCTCCTTAATAATCAAGAGGCTTAATACCAATGGGAGGAGAAATCCTTCAAAATTTTCAGTAGCCCTCGATTCGTTTACCTATTAATTTACTCGATCCCACCTGTCTCTCTCACATTGGGGGAGGATGAAATACCTTTGTCGGAAGTGGGTCCCGACCTCATGTGAGAGCACAAATAAGGTTGGATAAACCAGCAAATAAGGGGTCAGGTACAAATGATTTTACCCATACTACATAGTAGTCTAAATATCATACATACACAGTCATTCACTAAATATGAGTTTACAAGTATTCTCTTCTAAAATCATAATCCCTAGTCATGTTATAGTGGCTTGCTCATGCCTCGATAATATGCGCCCGTCCCTACCAGTTAAAAGTAAAAATATGACTGTTGGTCACAATAAACGTCATTTGTTTATTTCATGTACTCTAACTCCTTTTACACAATTTCTGTACCAATTATTCATTGTTTGGGTCAATTGCCATTGTTGCATATTTTGAAATATTTTGAAAGTCATGGTCAGTAAAAATAAAATAATTGGCACAACAACAACTTTATCTCATACCTTGTAGGGCCTGTGAGTTGACGCCAAAATTTACTTTCTTCCCAACAATTGCGCCGAGACAGGCTCTATATGTCGAAGTGTAGTCAAAAGTCTACAAGTCAAAATTTACGAATTGAGCAAAAGAACTCGGTTTGGTTGCCACAAAAGTCTTAAGTAAAACTAGCTACTCAACTAGGTTAATGTAACAATCATTAGGGTTTGACATAGAGCTCACCTAGCAAGTCCTTGGATCATCATTTATTTCATCCCTGTTCCATACTAACAAGATATGATTTATTTAGAAATCTAAAGCATTTTGATAATCCACGTTGTAAAAGTTGGGTGTATGCAATTCCTATGTAAGATCATTCGACTAAAACTCTCTATGTACATATAACTACCACAAGGTCATTCACTCTTGCACCAAATTGTCACCACAAGTACAATGTCCCAATTTAAAAGCACTATAGTCTACGTCCTTGTTTGTTAACCATTCTTTAAAAACTCATTTTTTTACCACACATTTTCACAATAAAATATTCTTCACGTAACCTAAAATTTTTTCCTACTTTTTATCATACATTCTTCAAAAATTTACTATTCAAAAACTCATTATTTAAAAAAAAAAAAAAAAAAAATTGTCAAACAAATGCTACATTTCATGATAAATCAATTCAATTCAATTATCCGTTGAGGAAATTACATATAAACAGATATTTAAGTTTTCCAATTCATAAATCAGGTGTAGGGGTTATTTAATCAAAAATCAGGAATTAATTAAATTATTAACAATATTATAAAATTTACCCCACCCAACCCCACTCCAACTACCCCCAAACCAAAATTTCTCCACACTTGACATCTCGTCTTTGAAGTAGAGGATGGATTTTTTTTTTCTCATTTTCCTCTTCACCAGTGGAAGTGATATCTGGTGCATTTTTTCATCATTTTCCTCTTTAATGGAGATTAGTGGCGAACTGAGTGCCATCATGCGCAACACCAGATAGTTGATATCGTTCAGACTGTCGCGCACAGCAGCACTCAGTGGCTTAGATTTCCATGTGGCTTCTTTATTCTAGTGGTGAGTGGTGCTCAGTAGCTCACTTCGGTATCCATGGCTTCTTTGTTTAGAAGTGAGTACAGTCCGCAGGCAAAGGAGATTTGGGTTCTATGGCTTATTTTTCTCTGGTCTACAGGTGATGATGGTGTTTTGTGGAGATATGGTTTTATTGCTTTGGTCCACGAGCAAAAGAGATATGGTTTGTGGTGTTTTGCATGTAAGGTGGTTGTTCGGGCAAGTGGTGGTGATAGTGTGTAGGAGATGGTGAGGGTGGATCTGAGGTGATGGTAAAGTCTCATAACTGTGGATCAATGTCTACAGGTGGTTATAATGGTGGATCTGAGTATGGTAACTGTAGTTCCGAGGTACGTTTGGGCTTGTGGTGGCGGCGGTGTGTAGAAGGTGGTGATTATGGTGGTGGTGGTGTGGAGGAGGTGGTAATGGTCAATCACAATTTGTTCACAAGTCATAGATCGCAGTGTGTAAGTCACATATCAATATTCACATGTCACATGTCATTATAAGTAAGTCATAGATCAATGTTGACAAGTCACGGATCAATGCCTAAAAGTCACAAATCAAATTAATGTTCATAGGTCATTGGTCAATGCCCACAGGTCACAGGTGACACGTAACTAGTCATGTAATAAAGTACATTGGTCACGGGTCACAAATTTAATTAACCTGATTTCAATGGTGAAAATCGAAATTATTTGCTCCGGCGAGTACTTTATAAATTACACTAGTATTTGTTTTTCAATTATCAATTTTAAATTATACCAACATTTCTGAGTGTTGCTGAAGAAGATGATAAGTTGTCGGCAATGCTCAGTTGATGTTCTTCGACAGTTGTTATGTTTCTTCCTCTATCTCTATTATGTGAGCCGAAGATACTCATTCGTCGATCGATCTATCGCTCAAGAAGTTGTTGATGGGGTGGATGTTGGCGACTGTAAGAGGAGTGGTGACTGCGCAAGGGTGGAGGTGGGGTAGATTAATTTGAATTGATAATATTATTATTTAAAATTAAAATATTGAATTAACAACTGACTTTTGAATTTTTAAATTTAATGTCTGAAAATTGATTTGGTGTATACTTAATACCTGACTTATGATTTTTTTTCGCTTATCTGTTTTCCGTTAATCAGCGGCTAATTATAGGCTGAAGGGCAAATCAATAGCAATTTGGGCTTGTTCAATATGCAGTGGTTATGGGCTTTGTCCATAATTTTAAGTGGAAATTACACAATTCCCTACTTTAAAAATTCATCATTCTAAAATAAGATGGGAAGTTTCATAATTCAAAAATCAGATTTTTTTTCTTAAAATTAAATATTTAAATCAATTTTAATAACTGTATTTCTTTATTTCACGTGTTTTCTCTTCTCCCTCACCGACTCACTCCCTCCCTCCCTCCCTCTATACTCTCTAGCCGCCTCCATCCATTGTGCCACCAAACACGTTCTCTCTCTAACTCTCCTCTCCTCTCCTTCTCTTCTCTTCTCTCCTCTACTCTCGTCGCCGTCAGTAGCCTAGAGAAAAACAACCACCGTCGCCGTCACTAGCCTCTTTCTTCCTCTAGTAAACAACCACCATCGACCGTAGTTGGAGACCAACCGCTGCAATGTGCTCCACCGCAGTCCCGTGCCAGCAGACCTCGTAGGATCGCCACACGCAGTGCGCAGGACCACCGTTCTGGCTCCATCGGCCACTCGCCTATGCCACTCCTTCAGATCCGTCAGATCGCTTGTCAAAAATTGGAATATGAATCCCTAATAAAAAACAAACCTTAGATGAGGAAACCGATAGTGGTGGAGGAAGATTGGTGGTTTTCTTGGTTTTGAGAAAGAGTTGTGTGGTGCTGTGCGGTGCGATGCGGTGGTTTGGTGAGTTGTGTGGTGTTGTGCGCAGTGGTGGTGCTGTGCGCAGTGGTAGTGCTGTGGTGCGGTGGCGGGAACGAAGGTGTGGTGGGTGCGATGGTGATGTGCTACTGTGACGCGGTGGTGGTGCGATTGTGTGGTGTTGATTTTCAGATCCAGACTGTGAGGTGGTGGTGGGGGTGGGGGCGGTGGCGGTTGTGTCCAGATCCAATTTGTGAGGTGGCGGTGGTGTCCAGATCGATCCAATTTGTGACGTGGTGGCGGGACAGCAATGGATGTCGGGCGGTGGTCACAGATTATTTGGTTAACTGTGACCACTAAATTAGCTAATTTGTGACCAATAACAAATCTGTGACCAATTGTGACTATAAAATTTCAATCTGTGACCTCAAAAATAATCTGTGATCTAATAAATTATCATTTGTGACCTTGAAAAATAAATTGTGACTTATTAAAATTTCGATCCGTGACCTCGAAAATAATCTGTGACCTAATAAGTTTCGTTTTGTAAAAAAATCTGTGACCTAATAAATTTCGATCCGTGATTTCGAAAAAAAATTGTGACCTAATAAATTTCGATTTGTGACCAAATTGTGAATCTGTGACCAAATTGTGTAAATCTGTAATCTTAATTTATTTAATTAATAAAATATATAATTAATTGAATAAATTATAAATATTTTTTAAATGAATATCTGATTTTGGAAATTTGAAAGTTAATTTCTGATTTTGAAAATACACTATTCTTAAAGTAGGATTTAGGAAATTTTCCCTAATTTTAATGGTCTTAATTTCTCTTTCAGGGCCCATCATATATGTGAAAATTCCTTACCAGTAAGGCTATTTTATAAATTCGGCCTGCATAAAAATTGTATGAAAAAGTCTTAAATTATGTGGTTGTTGTTCAAATTATAAGCGAGTAATTATTCAACAAATCCAGAAAGAATTTAGTTATGAATTATGATACGAAATGATTGTGGAAATTATTAATATTCTGAGTTTATTTATCTTTTCAGATTAGGATTTAAATCCATTCAATCCTAAATATCTACTACTATCAGATTCAAAATTCGATAATGAGTTTTTAATATACAAAAGATAAATTTTAACGAGATTTATATCTGAATCAAGTTTTGGGTTGTGATTATACCTCCTACCCGAGCCCGAGCCCGAGCCCGAGCCCGAGCCCGAGCCCGAGCCCGAGCCCGAGCCCGAGCCCGAGCCCGAGGGTTTTCCAAGTATAATTTGCCAGTTAAAAATATAAAAAGATGTATATTATTTATTTGATATTTATTTTATGCAATTATTTCGTCAATTCTGATATTTTCTTCAGATTTTTGTAGAATGTTCGATTTTTTCTTAATAATGCTCGTTCAACATTTTTTTCTTGTTATTATAAAAATTCTGACTCCACTATTATTTTTGGGACATAATTTGTGAGTAAGTATTCAAATTGGAAAAAAAATAAATAAAAAATAAACAGAGACCAAAAGCAGATGCTTGAATATAGAATGAAATGATAAGTGAAATTAAATGATTCGGATCAAATGTCTAGATTTCAAGGCTAGAGATCTAAAACGTAGTTTTTCCATTAAAAAATTGACATTTAATAATAATTAAAAAAAATGTCGAGCTAGATCTGCGAAAAAAATAGAAGTGCTAATAATAGGAATGACAATGGGTCGGGTCGAGTCAGCTCGACCCATCTACCCACGAGCTCGGCTCGTCAACGAGATGAGCAGAGCTCAAGCTCGTTCAAGTTTAAGGGCCGAGCTTGTGAGTCACGAGTCGAGTCTAGCCGAGTCAAGCTCATGATTTTTTTTTTAGAATTTTACTCACATTTTTTACGAGCTCACGAGTCGAGTGAACTTTAAGTTCGTGAGCAGCTCGCCCATGAACGAGCCGAGTTGGCTTGTGCTTGTTATTTGACGAGTCGAGCCATTCATGAGCCGAACTTTTACTTGTCGACAAGTCGTCGGCTTGTTTGACATCCCTAGCTAATATGGATAGACACAGTTTACCAGGTTGGTTTGAACTCTTTATCATTTGGATGCTTCATTGTTAAACCTTGTGCAAAAGGATTAATTTGCATGTGAATATTCCCAACCCACCCGCCTTTCTTGCTACATATATAATAATATTAAATTATAGTTTGGTTTCTTGATTCCAACGTAAAGTAAATGTATTGTGTGTAAGAGAAGGGACAGAAATTAATGTAAGGGCAAATCATATGATGCAAAAACACTCATCATTCATTTCACAACTTCCAACGTGCTGCCTGCCTGTCTTCGGATTCTATTGAAATCACCGCCAAACTTATCATCCACGTGAATCATTTTCATGTTTTTTTCCTTCTTTTCCATTTTATACTATTTAGCTCGGTCATGCTAGGCAACTTCACTCTATGACAATGAAATAAGAATAAATCTGATTGTACAGAGGTGGATAACAGATTTTTCACTGTAGCACGGGTCCCATTTGTATTAAAAAAAAAAATTGTTGTGGACCCATCCATGTGAGGGATCTGTCAATCCTCTCTGTCATCCCCATCTGTACGACCAATAAGATTGATGAAATAACTGTCATATTGTTAGATGAATAATATAATTTTGTTCCAATTTCTTTAAATAATATGACAATATGTTAACTGCTACTTAGTATTAGTGGGACTAAATAGTTTTGCTTTTATTATTTGCTTAAAATATGTGACTCTTGATGGAATTTTGTTGGAAATGAAGATACAAATTACACATGTTTAAAATAATATTATAAATACTCGGGACCGAGATTTTTTGATGATCAAGTCAAGCAAACTTTTTAAATACAGTACAGAGGTTGCATGTGATATAAATGAACAATATGTGCTTTGAGTAGTGATGGAGCCACCCCACAAGTTATGGTGGCCATTCGTGTTGATTCCATTGGTTTTTTTCTTCCATTTATTGGACGGCCATTGAACGTTCGTCTAATCTCAGATGAATTCCTGAATTTGTTATTGATTTTGAGTGTTGAGAGTTAATATACTCGTTAAGTATGGAATGTACATAGAAATGTGTAAATTTATTGTAAGAAGGAAAGTTATTACAACATTTAAAATATTTTACAAACTTAATTGATTGGTAATTTAAGATAAAGTTGTCATATGTATTTGAAGAAATTTACCATCTTAATTATTTAATTGGTTGTGCTATATGTAAAATCACTACTTATAAATTGATTTACAAGCACATGATGTGATAAAATATGATTGGATCAAAGTCTCTTCACCTAAATTTAAAAAAAAAATCTTTAATTTGTAAAACTTTCTACAACTTATTATGTACAAGTAGAATTATTCTACTTTAATTCACTAGTTACCATATGGTATAAAATGTTACGAACATCTGATTGAGTGTCGTTTATGAGATGACATATTATGGTTTTCAAATAATGTCGTTCTTCAAGATGAGCTTTTCTTTTCATTAAAGAATTTATTTGTTTTTCTTTTGGTGTTCTTTATATGAACTGGAGGGAGAGAAATTTGAATAAATAATGTGACCCGAATAACCACGTGATAAGTATACATATAGTGATAATGTGACACAAATAAAAAAAAATTAAGTAATTGAAATTAGATTTGCTTTAGAAATAAACCAAAAAAAAAAAAAAAAAAAAATTCAACACTAATTTTGTTAGAAATAAACCTTTATTCCACAAATCATTTACAGAGGCCAGTCAATCTAAAATCACAATGAAAGACTAGGCAACAAATAAGTGTGAGAATGCTAAACGAAACTTAAAACATATTACTTTATTTGTACAATTCATGGTTATATTAATTTTCCTACATAATTTTTTTATCTTCCCAATCAGAAACCTTCTTCAAGCTCCTACCATCTCGACCAGAGAATCTGTGATTTGCAGAGGTTCAACTTGATGCTTTCCGTGTTTAGGTTGATGCTGCGACCAATATGTGTGGGCAGCTAGGACTCGATTCAACAACTCCTGTGGCACGGGCTCTCCCCTACGCTGCTGAGGGGCTATGCTTGCAGTATGAACTAGGGTCTTCCATTTATCCTTTAAACCAACCATAACCCGTATTAGATACGCAAAGGGATAATTATTGAGTCACTAATCGAATAATTAAAATACTATTAACCTAATCCATCCCATGTGATTGTTCATTGGTTTCTCATGCAATCATTTAGCACTCTATCAATATTATAAGCCTAAAGGATGTGGAGTTGTCATAGGATGACATCTTAGCCAAACATAAAAATATTCAGACATGTTTAAAAGAAAGGCACCAATTATAAAAGACCAAAATGTATTATTATATAAGACATGAGATCTCGATAAAGATACCAAGTAAAAAAAAAAGTTCCAAAAACATAAGCACAATCTCACATTCCAGGTAAAAGTAGATTACTGATATACCTTCAAGTCCACATAAGTTCTATGATCTGCATCCTCAAATGCGCGCATTTTAACATTGCGCCACCTGCAAAATTAAAATTTAATCAGAATTTCAAATTCCTTGATTAAGGAACAAATCTTAAATATGTTCTCCCCTAAACCACAAATATTTATATTTCACAAACCTTCCAGTTCCCAGTTTTTCAACTGCTTCAACCAGGGCCTCCACTTCTGCCACAGAGAATGGTCTCCTAGTCCTACGTTGCGAAAGTTCATTATGTTTACGTTTTGAGTTAAAGGGAACTACTGCAAGTGCCTCCATATTTGTTGGAGGGACAGGAACCAAGGCCTTGGAGTCTGGCAATGCTTCATCTTTTAATGCATCGGTAGGGGCCTTTGGGGAGGGTATTAATTCATGGTTGCTACCAATATCATTGTCCAACTTCATAACTAGACGAGGATCAAGTGAAGCATTTGAAATGCCCGAATCAAAATTTGGACTGGCTGGAGACCTGAAAAATAAGATACATAATTAGTAGGACATTGTTTATCCATAAGTTTTCATAAGATATCGTATGTGGAATATGTGTTTCTAACTTATCCAAAAATGAGCTCATTGAGAGGACATTTTATTATTAGTCCCTATTCTTCCATTATTTATATAACAATATGCAATAATTGAGAAGCAAGCCATGGATTTTTGAATTTAGAATGATTTTTATAAAAAAATGAAAAATGAAAAGAAAAGAAAAGATTTTTGAATTTAGTATGACAATATGGAAGCTAAGCAAAGCAAATCCGTCAAAGCAGTAAAATTTTTAAAAAAACAAAATCATAAAATATTGCACTGACACCACATAAAAAGGCAACAAACATTATGGTACCTGGCTGATTGTGGATCTGCATCACATTGTAATACTAGAGGACGATCTTTTGGAGTCCTCGGTCCAGAAATATGCGTTTAAAACTTGGCTCCAATGCAAAACCAAGTGTATCGAGGTTGCTACTCTGAGAAATTCCTGCCTGCCGTAGAGTTCTATTGTCGTCTCTAACCTTCTTCCCTTGAAGAACTACCCCAACTTGTAGTCCACTTCGAAGAATAGCAGTGACTGCCTCCATCACCATCCTCTGTGGAAAGAACAAGGTTAGGAACCAGCAGACTAAACATTAATAAAGAGATTAACCTAGCAAATTTCATCAAAGAAGTGAAATTCACTAACTAGGGTTATATCTAAATGCATGGTAATTACAACTAATGGGTAAAGCCTAGAGAAATGGATCTCAAGATAAGAATGCATGTCTAGAAAACCAGGAAAAAGGCTTAAATTTTAGATTTTATCCGTTATATTAAATGAAAACAACAATGAAAGTATGCAAACCTTCAGAGAACCAACTGTTGCAGTTTCAGGAACCTCAATTTGAAGTTCTGGCACCCTGAATGACTTGATGTTAAATTTCACTAGTGAAGGGAAAACACATATGTTAGAACTTCAAACAAAAATACAGGTAAAGATGAAAAGGCAAGTATATAAATCCACAGGGAAAAAATTTGGTACCCTTGGAGTCCTTCAATTTTTTATGAGCTTTCACTGAAGCTGACATTCCATTTTCTGCAAGAAAATAAGAACATTTATATTAGAAGAGTGCATAACAATAGAACATCCAAATCCAGACGTGATAAAGGACCTTTATGCAGGATTGTAGCTGAGCTACTCTTATCTCCTCCCATCTCTTTTTCAGGTAAATTAGAGACACTTTCGCTGCTGGCCTCTTGGTCATATGCAACTTCAAAGCTGTGATCAAACAATTTCCTTTTCTTAATTGGGACCCAATGACATCTTTCTCTTTTGCAAATGTTTTTCCTGTATCTGTGAAAGGATTTCATTCCCTCACCTGAGAAAAAAAATTCACGTAGGAGAAATTGGATAATCAGTTATATAATGTAGAATAGTTTATGAAAATATACAAAAATTCAAACTTATAAGACAGATAATTTTTTTTTAAAACCACTTACTAAAGTTATAAAATTCACGATCTTTGAATTTTGGAGCTACTTTCCTGTATTTAGATGACAGCATCTTCCTTGTTCTACGGTATCCATTGCATGGTTGTAGCCTAAAGGGCCTTATCTTGGTGCTAGGTTTATTGCACCCAAAAGAATTTTCGTCGTCATCTCTAATACCTAACTTTACATCATTCCTGTGCTTTTGCAACAGAGCACCATGATTAGGGTCCCTATACAAGGACAACTGTACACTACTCTCTGAGTTAACCAGTACATTAGTATTCACACAATCCTCAATTGGATCCTTTACATTGGATGTGTTAGCCATGGTTAAGTCACCTAACTGTTCTCTTTCATCCACTAACTGTTTTTCTGGTCCATCATCCATTTTAGGGTCATAAATATCACCAACATCATATGAGCCTCCCTCTACTTTACAAGGGAAGACTCCATCTGAACTTCTGTCCTTGCACGTATCCAACTTCATATCATAATCAACTTTCATAGGCAAATCGCAACTTGCAAGTGCAGAAGTGTGTTCCAAGAGAGAATCGTTTTCTGCTTGTGGAAGTCCCTTGACATTTGATAAATTATTGCGATCTTGAATGGAAATTTCTGGAACAAACGCACTCTCTACACAACTTCCCTGGTCAAAGTACTTCAATTTCCGAGCTTTATCATTTTCAGGTAGCATTGTCTTACTACCATCTCGGTAAAAGCCAGGATGCACTTTCCCTTCGGCCGCATTACTTGAAGTGGAGCTTTCGCTCTCCTGTAGCAACTTGCCAGCTACAGCTGCAAGTAATTCAAATGCAGAAATTGTGCTGTCTTCCACCAATTTCTTTTGCGGGCGTCTCCTCTGGGATGAAATATAAAGCTGAGATGCTCAGGAACATACCGAGTAATATGAATAGTAGAAAAAAATATAGCATAAAACACGAAAGCACATGCTCACCCTAATTGATCTAGGTGCTCTGGGAATAACCGGGATTCTGTAGCCACTGAATCCATAATCCTGCTTCTTCTTTGACACCATAACTCAGGCAGCATGCCAAGATCAGATCATCAAATACCGTGGTGTAATGATATGAAACCACCCTCAATCTATAAAATATTCCACAAACATTTTATCAATGGACAGAAAAATGGGAACATGCAAATTGCAGAGCTTCCCAGAAATAATTAGTAAATCAAAACAGGGTAGTGGACTGAAATCTAGAAACCAAAAGTAGTATGATTACTTCAGCAAGGCAAAATCTATAAAAACCCATGACTGAAAACAAGAAAATAAAAGATGATCTAGAAATGGGATCTATAATTGAAATATAGCCTTTCCAGTCTCTAATGCACTCAACTTGAAATGAACCGGGATTTTTTCTTCTCTATTTGAGACATCCTTATTCATCATAAAGTAGAAGTTTATCCCAAACAAAAATAGATAAGAATTCGTCAAAATTAGACAACTGCATTTCAATTGAAGATTAAAGAACAGCAGTAATGAACATGTAATTGACCATAGATCTTAATAATAAGATTTCAAACTGATCCCCTTAAAAAATAATCAAATGATTCACCAGAAAATCAAGTCAAAATGGAGTTTAATAGTCCGGATTAATTCACTGCATGAAATTCTTGCACATGGCAGAAACTTATTTAACAAAACCTTCTATGAATGGAAACAGGATACGGTTGTTAGAAAAACAGACTTCAAATTCGTCAGATCTAGTAATATGAATCCTGGTCTCATTAACTGAAATTCAGATCATTGGAAGTTTCATCAAATGTAAGATATACAAACGCAGGGATTTAAAAGGAAAAATCTAGAGGAAACCAAAAAAAAAAAAAAAAAATTCAAATTCCAAATTCACTGTTCAGTTGATTCAAAGAAGAACTTTCATTTTGAATTTAACCCAAGCAATCGAATGAAAATAAGAGAATTTTACAGATTCCGATCAGATCTCTGCAGGATCAACTTCAATTTCACCAAAAACTAAAATGAAAAACTTGCCTGATTTCCATAATTCTACACGGTGATCAAATAAACACTTCGAAAATAATTCTAAAACCCAAAATCTAACACCAAAATTCAAATCCAATAACGAAAAGGAACAATTAAAATGAATAGATCATTACCTTACGATTAATTGATTTGATGCGAAATATATGCGTTTGCTTGTATTTCTTTGCTGCTTCTGTACAGATTCTAAGAATTACGAATTTACGTAACGCAAATGAACAATTCCTTAAAAAGAAAAAAAAATATGATCGGTACTAGAATTTTAAAAAATAAATGAAAAAGAAAAAAAGAGTTTTTATAGTTATAAAACCTCCGGGTTTGAGAAAACCAACCAAATGCAAAACCGTGCTAAACCCCGATCTGTGGATAACGTTTTATGCGGTTGACCCCACAACCGGACCAGCCGGTAAGAGGGGCAAACTTGTCCGGTTAAAAAGTGCCAACCTGTGGCCATTCTCTAATCTTATTCTTACGGGTTTCGTGGGTAGGAATTAGGGAGGAGTGGTGTGGAGAGGACAGTTGGACCACTTCCTAACTATTCTCAAACTATTTACAACCACCACTACAACTATCAATCTCGTAGATAGAATGTGCCACGTGGCATCATATGTAATTTGGCTTCTTTGAAATGTATCCTTTATATTCTTTTGATCTTGATAAAGCTTTATGTGATCCATCTTCGATCGATAAAGAAGTTACCTTTTATTTATAGAAAGAATCATTCATGTCAAATTTTGTTATGTGTTAATTTTAAAGAGAAATCTCCTTGGCCCGACTCAATGCTAAGGCCAAGGACAGGGGCACCAACAAGGCATGACATTGAGTCTGACTCCGTAGCTCCCCTCTAATTTTAATTTATAAAAGTATTCAATATTTTACACTTTTAGAATATTGTGTAATATGTAAAGAAACGTTTTCTTAGAATTAATGAAAATACTTCTGATGGGTCAAAGACCATTTTAAAAGGTAAAATTTTTTTTACTAGTTATCGTTGTTGAATAAAAAATAAAAAAACTTCTTTAGTCTCATTAATGATCTCATGCGTCTCGATCAAAATATTGATGCATATATATATATGTTAGGTGAGGAGTAATAACAAATCTTAGTTGCAAATAATTTGAAAGAAGAATTATTAATTAAGTCTATTCAAACATGGAACTTAAATCTATAAAAATAGTTTTGCATATGGAAACAAAATATGAAGAATTCTTATCTCGAATTTCTGAGTCAAATCAATTATAGGATGAAGGAAAGAGCTTGTTATATTTAATTATTTATACAGTTCATTAACATTGCGTGGTTGAATAATTTTATCTCATAAGAGTCGTCTCAATTTCTAAACAAGTTACACAACTACTTAAAACCTCACATTAATTAAGGCTTTAGACTTTCAAAATTGATGACATGTTCAATTTTGTTGTTCAACCGATTAATTATTATCATATCATTAATAATTAACATATCATCTCAAATTTACCCTTATTAACTTCATCACTAACCACTAAATTGACAACATATTAATAATTAAGTAATTGGACAGGAGATCTCAACCCACTATGAGCATGAACACTCGTATTTAGGTTGTATGCACAATATGGTGCATGCAAAGCTTCCTTTTTGCAATTTTTAAAATATTGTGTACAATTTAATCCTAGTTATTTTAATATAACCAATAGACGCTCGTTTGGCTCAAAAAATTTCATTTGCCAAATTCAAATATAAAGAAGTGTTGATTTTATCGAGAAATAGAAAAGATATTGTTGACCTCAAAAATTGCACCTATGAGCTGTCAACAGATCACAGGACCTCTCACGTCCGATTCAGCCTTTGTTCCTGCACACTAGGACAAACCGTCAATTGCACGTGGCCTTCTCCAAAGAAGGGGGGGAGCCGGCCGCGCACTCCGACGATCAAGTCAGTTGGAGTGGGAATAAATGAGTGTGGGAAGGCTAAAACATGAGCCTCCAAAATGTATAAGGGGGGTCGGCCTTGGGGAGATAAATAGAACAGTAAAATATAGAGAGAATTGCTAAGTAATATTGAGAAGTCAATTTAGCATTACCTTCCAATGACACAATGTGTGAGCTTATATAGTAAGATAGAGTGAGTAAGAACCGTTGGATGAGTGGACACGTGGCCTTATCTCAACGGCTGAACTTCTTGTCATAGACTTCAGTGCATTTAATGCTCTGACCTCCTATATTTGAACTCTGACACGCGGGATTGGTGCAACCGTAATTGCAGCGTGTTGTCACATCATCCAGTTGTCAGAAGATCTTTTCCACAAGATCTTCTATAGGAGAGCCATATTGTCTACTATTCACGGGACATGAGTTCGGTACCGCACAAGAGTTCGGTCACAAGGGGTTCATCAATAACGGTTCGATACTGTGGGTTCGTCCTTACCAGTTCGACATGGTGGGTTCGGATGGACGGTAGACTGTGGATTCGGCCACGTGGTGTGTGTGGGGCCGTTTGGGATTGCCCGTAACAGATATAATAGGTCACTTACAAAGTGATCTCCTAAACATCAAGTAACATGGCACGCTACAATAGATAGTGTAATCAATTTTGGAACAGTGCTATGAGTACATAAAATTTATACAGAATTAGTACAGAAATTCAAATTTAATGGACATGATTAAAATACATGTGTGCTTAGATAAAATATAAATGGATAGGATGTTGTCACATCAGCATCCTGTATAAAATCTGTACAAATTCCTTGTACTTAAAGAATTTCTGTCAATTTTGTAACTAATCATTATCTCTCACCACTTATTATAGTGCGTCATGTCACCGGCATTATTAGGAGATCAATCAATTCTGATGTTACATATCTTCAAAGAGTTCGTGTCAATATGTCTATATATGTATGTAGTATACTTTTTTTCGACAATTTTATGTCAGTGTTAACATTGTCTTTTTGTTTTTTTTGTTTTTTCCTTTTTTAATCACGCCTCTTAGCTATTACCTTATTGTCAAATTCGTAATATATTTATTTCTGTTTAACTAATAAAAAATCATTATTTTAAAACTTAATTTTGTATGAATAAGTAAATTTTATTCACTTATAAACTTATGTCATTGTTTAGTTCAACTAAAAGTAATAATTAAAATTTAAGTCAAAATCATTAATTTCAACAACACATTTTATGGGATCTACAAATTTTTAATTATATATTTCATCAATTTTTATCAAAATTTACTAAAAAATTAATTTTTATTTAAGCCAAACAGAGCTGAATGTATGTTTGTATATGTTTAAAAGTCAATTTTCTAAAATAAAAGTAAAAGTCAACTTTGAAGAGATGCCACGTAATTGACTTTTCAAATTGACTCATTTTTCTTTCGTTTATTGTAATTATACACACGTTTACCCTATGTGGAAGTTATAGTAATTGGTGTGAGTTTGAGGAGATAATGATTTTCTTCAATTTCTTAGACGTTGTTTTTCAACGTCGGCCAATATAAATTATTCTAGCTATTTTCTATCGGGAATGGACCAATTTAAGATATTTTATGATTAATTACTTTTTTTTTTTCTTGAAAGCATATCTTTATATGTATTTGAAAAAAATAAAAAATAAAATTGTTTATGGTTTTTAAGCATACTAAATATGCTAAAAAACTAAAAAATTTATATTAGATTTTGATAAAATTTATTGAAATGTGGGATTAAAAAGTTAATAAAAGTGATGAATTCATAAATGTATGATTAAAAAAAATTTGAAAAAAATAAATCGAGTTAAGAAATGAGGGTCAAAAAGGGACGTATTGTCGTGTACAATGTTAAAGAGCAGGACTACATGTACAAAAAAACTCGCAGAAGTTTTACAGATTACTCATAGCAGGGTGTGTGTGTGTGTGTAATTTTTTTTGGCAATAAAATACTCGCATGGGGTCCAATCCATGTGAGAGTCCTGTAAAATATTTGACTTTTTTTTTTGTACATCTAGAAAAATTCAATGTTAAAAATCATACACATGGTTTAAGAAAAAATAGGCACGAGAAAAATAAATTAAATATTTTATTCTATTAAATCAAATCAAAAATATCAAACACGTTGAAGCTAGAACTCCAAATACAAACATTTAACTTATGAACCATTGTTAAAAGATATTTTCCATACTTTGAATTAGTAAAATGTATCGTATACAATCTAACAAAAATATATTGTGGTTCTTTCTCTTACAAATTTTAATATTATTTTGGTATCCAAAATCTCGCTATAAAATAAAAAGATGAAGAAAAAAAATATAAAGTTAAAATTTATTCCTCCAAATTCTCTTAAAAAGCACGTAAATTCCTTTTCCTAAAAGTTGGGGGAAAAGTGCCATTACACGTGCAATAAGTAGTTTATTAGAGGAGTTGCTTGTCGTGACCAAATTAGTACTATTGAACGGGTCAATCAAAGGGACTGCGTAAACTAGTAAAACCCACAAACGAACTTGCATACGGAACAAGGGGGATCTTCTCTAGAGAAAACCAGATTATAAGAATATTCATTTTTCTCTAGAAATTTACTAAAATTTATGCTTATTTTTGAAAATTTAACGAAATTATATAAGAGATATTAATTTTAAGTACTCGCTTGAAGTATTGCTAAAATTAACGTAAATTGCTTAAAATAATCATTAGGTAAAAGTAATAATTATTTATTTATTTTTTAAAATCAGGACCTCAAAATAGTTATCTCCTCATAGAGCACCACATTAGTATATTTCCTTAGAATCCTTCCCCCATGCGTCTCTCCTATACAAGGCTTGTGAATCAGACCCTCTACAGAAATTACAACTCATTCAGAAATTTCATAAGTACAAAGAATTTTTACAAATATTATATAGGATGCTGATGTGGGAACATCCTGTCTATTTGTATTTTATCTGAACCCATATGTATTTTAATTATGTCCATTGAATTTGAATTTTTGTATCAATTCTGTATAAATTTCCTGTACCCATAGCCCTATTTTGACCCATTTGTTTGAATCCCATTTTTGGACAAAAATGTATTTTGAATAATATTTGGTTGGATATTGTGTTGTTAAAAAGTAAATAATTTTTTTTTTTCGATTTACGTATAATATTATTTTATAGAAAAATGTGTAATTGAAAATAAATTTTTAAAAAATGAATTTTTGGGAATGGGCTTGGCGTAGTACTTTCAATTTTCCCAAATAAATAAATAAAGGGTTAATTTCAGAAATGGTCACTGAAATTATATAAAAATTATAAAATGATCATTGAAATTCAAAATTTTCATGAACAATCACTCAAATTTCAGGCGCTTTAAGAAATGGGCACTGAAATTTAAGACTTTCACCAACGATCACTGAAGTTTAGGGGATGTTTCACTAATGGTCACTGAAGTTACAAAAAGTTTAAGAAATGGTCACTAAAGGGTCATGCATTTTTTAGTTTTTTGGACAACTTTTCCGGCCACTTCCGACCACCAAAACCGTCGAATTTTGATACCATAGAAAAACCCACAATCTCCTCTTCAATTATTACCCAAAATCTCCCCCAAACTCCAAACGATTCGACCGAAAAATCACCTCAAAAGTTACCCAAAAAATTGGAGATTTTTCAAATTTTTTGGGCGACTTTACGGCAACTTTTGACCACCAAAATCGCCGAATTTTGATACCGTGAAAAGCCCACAATGTCCTCTTTAATTACCATCCAAAGTCTCCTCCAAACTCCAAAAGATTCGATCGAAAAATCGCCGCAAAGTCAGCATGAAAAATATGGGTAGATTTTTGGCCTTTTTGGGTAGCTGACTTTGTGGCGATTTTCTGGTCGAATATTTTGGAGTTTGGGAGAGATTTTAGATGGTAATTGAAGAGGAAGAGGACATTGTGGGCTTTCTAACGATATCAAAATTCGGCGATTTTGGTGGTCGGAAGTTGCCGGAAAGTAGCCTAAAAAATTTGAAAAATCTGGGCAGATTTTTTCAATTTTTTGGGTGACTTTTGCGATGATTTTTCTGTCGAATTGTTTGGAGTTTGGGAAGATTTTGGGTGGTAATTGAAGAGCAGATTGTGGGATTTTTTACGGTATCAAAATTCGACGATTTTGGTGGTCAAAAGTGGCCGTAAAAGTTGTCTAAAAAACTTAAAAAATGCATGATCATTCAATGACTATTCCTGAAATTTTTTGTAATTTCAATGACCGTTGGTGAAAGTCTTAAATTTCAGTGATCAATTCTGAAAGCGCCTGAAATTTGAGTGACCGTTAATGAAAATTTTGAACTTCAGTGACTATTTTATAATTTTCATGTAACTTCAGTGATCATTTCTGAAATTAACCCAATAAATAAAACACTAGAATTTCGCCACGTGGAGCTCATTTGACGACGTTAGAGCATTCAACGGAGCAGACGTCGAAATGGCTTTGGAACAACCTGGAGAAATTTGACAGCGTCATAAGAAGTGGGACCAGAGCAACAAGATGCCGGAAATGAATGGCTTAAAGTCTCCCATTGTTATCTGCAAAGTGCAAAAGGCCAATCCAAATGGGTACCCACTACCGGCGCTTCCGGTGAAAACAATGCGAATTGTCTTTTATGCAGGGATGGGCTCTGGCCCATTTGGAGCTTTAACTTCCCTGCTACGCGGATTATCATTTTTTTCATGCTAATCGTACATGAAAAAAAATAAAAAAAATTACATAATACTATATATGCAAAGGAGATATCAAAAAGAGAGTGGACTTTTTTGTTGGTTACTCCAATCATATCTATATTATGTGTGTTTAAATCATTATACACCTGTTGCACAACTGTTTATATTTGTGATATTGTCTATGTTCGGTAAAGATTTAACCTTGTTTGAGCTCCATTATAAAGATAAATTTTGGTAAAATATATTATGAAATAGTATTTGTGGAGAGAATGTGTGGTTAAAAAAAAAAATATTTTTTTTTTATATTTACATATAATATTATTTTATTAAAAATTGTGTGATTGAAAAAAAAATAGAAAAAATGTATTAAATTTTAAGAATAATGCCCTCCATACAAGATATTTTCCTACAAGGACCTTAAGGCCTTTTACTGTGGTGGCGGGCCTTACAATGTTTTTTTTAAAAATTATTGTACGGATCCCACCTTTGTTTCTTATCTGGTAAGGATCTGTTACGCATGACTCAAATTTTAAAGTGTGTCAGATAAGGCTTAAAAGAGATATTTTGTGAAAAGTGATTGTTTGAATAGACCAAATAAGGACATTAAGTTTGTTTTTTACCATAAATAAACACTTTTTCAATATTTTGTTGGCCATGATTTAAATTCTCCGAGCTTCAATCTTATTTTTCATTTTAGAAAATTGGTGTAATTAGTCACTAACATTTGGCGCTTTTGTAAAATTCGTTGCCATCTTTAAAATTGAAAATTATAACCTGAACCTTAAATTTCATTTGCATTCCATCCTTTTTAGTTTTTACATAATTCTATTAGCTTTAACATTAAAATTTTCTAGCTTGAAATGCACAATTTGACTTTCCTACGGGGTAAAATTGACAAAACACTATGTTTAACACCTAATAGAATCTATCAGAACTAAAATATTTCATTCATTTTTCGATTCCACAATTTGGAATAAAATTCATTTCCATTTCTTATTCACAACTCTCGTCAATTTTAGTTGGACGCACTAAGATTTACTAAGAAAGTTTTGCTAAATGTTTGTGGAAGACGATTTTGGTAATGGTAGTTATATTTTAGTTAACTCATCCAAAATTGAGTTTTTTCTTCACTTGTAGATCAAGAACAAGAGAAGACTAAGTCCCCTGTTGGACAGGTATTTTATTTTGAATTAAAGTTAATAATTAATTTTAATTCTCATCAAATAAGGACTAAATTGAACGCACAAGATTTTCTGAATTCGTTTCGTGATTTTATTGGATCTGAGTTTATATCCCTTACCTTGCCATTTGCGTGCATAAATTTCACCTTTTTGTACTACATCAGTTTTTAAGACAAAAAATGTAAGCTATAATTGACTCTCATTTTTCTAAATTTATTCCAAAACTTTTAATAAGGAAATTTAAAATCAAATCTAATTGCTAGGGCATGCATTTTTTTTCCTTCACATTAATTGAAAGTATTTTTTTTTTTCGTTATTTTATTATTTGGTGGAAAGTTCCATTGACATTTACAATTAGATTATCTATGGGAGAAAATGGTATTTACCATTATAAAATGTGACATTTTGAAAAATCTACACGTTTTAAGTTTACAGCACAGTGTCTCTGTTGACTTCAAAAATTGAAAGACTTAACTATCCAATAGATCCTGGCCAATTCTTTGCTTACATGTGCCCCTCCTACATGGAAACACTCGTGCATGAATAGGCAACCTCTATAAAAGATGGGGTGATATAGTTTGTATTTCGATAGTCAAATAATTCACCTATAAAAGTTTATAAAAACTAAATTTACAAGATATATGTGTCAAGAGGGTACAAGATCAAGAAAGAACTTAGGTTAGGAATTGGTTTCATACCTTTTTTCTCAAGAAATAATAGATTTTTATAGATACCAGATATTCAAGTCTTTTACACTTTTTCTCGGCATGTATAACTTTGTCATCGGTGAGCATTTCCCTAGAATATTTTGGAGTCACGTGTCGCTTACCTATTGGTAGAGAAGTTACTTTTAACAGATAACTTGCTTGATTCTCCTTTCATTTAATGTTTTCTGCCCACATGGCCTCGATTGCCACATGCTAAAAAGAATATCTATTTTGTTTCTTAACTTGCAACAAAACATATGGTGTCACTCAATTAGTACTTTGTTCCTAAGGGGGAAATGAAAGATAACATTTCTCCAAGTCTAGTGGGTTCACCAATTGCATCTTCATCATAATGGGTGGCGAGATTAAGCTTCACCCTCGCACATAGTTTATAGGCTTGCTAGCATAGGAACCAGTTGAAGGAGTGTCGACGAAGGTATGGATCATCAATAAATACTTCACAATTCATTCCTATGATAATTGAATTGCTTTATGTAGAATGCTAAATGTTAAGATATTTTTTTTTTAATGATTCCTATATCTTGATTAAGTGAAGTGGAGTAGGGGAGAATACTCTTAATAGGAGGTCATCTATGTATGTGTAAAGTGGTGTAGCTTAAACAAAAATTTTCAAGACTGAAATTTTCCAAAACACTTATGAAACCCAAGAGTGGTTCAGGGCAAAAAAATGAACTAAGTCATAAGAACCATGAACGATTTAGGAAATATATCTGTGTGAGTATTATTGTCTTGGTTTATACCAAATGTTGAATGGTTCAAGTTATCATGTTCACCAATTAGCCAAGTAAATTCGATAGTATTTCACTAAGGAAGGTTCAAGGCCGGAAGCTACCTCACTTGATGCATTTTTTTTATGCTCTTTCTCTCTACAATGTATCATACTTTCGCATAACATGAACATATTCGAATTTCCATCATGTGAGGGATCGATGGAATTTGGTTTAAAGATTGAAAATTTTGGTTAAGTATAAAAAACATGAAAAGTGACTTTGTGTCAATTTCGACCAAATATTAGGACTTAATCTGATAGTCAAATTATAAATCTAAATAGACTAACTTGTTCTACTTGTTGAGTAGATTTTCGTGGTGTATTTGGAATCTCAAAATTAATTCCGGATGAATGAGAAATTGTGATCCAAAGTTGGAAGGAAAAAAGAAAAAATTGGCCGAAAAATTTGCCTAATTCCATCGCTAGCCTAGCGTTTGAGAGATGAGACGGCCGCTCGAGCAACAGACCAGTGAAAAGTTTCTATAAAAAATATGTCACTAACGTTCGAGCGAGAGATCAGCGACAAGTTAGCAACAAGAGATGCTTCTATTCATGAAGGTTGCTGAGTTTGGGGAGTGTCACTTCATTGAGAACCTCTTATCTTCTTCATTTTTACTTTTGGTTTCTATCAATTTGTTGCTTTGTTTAATTTCGTTTCTGTGTTGTTAAACTTAGCATTTTGTTATCCAGATTTAAAACAAACTTTACTATATCCCCGAACAAATTCTATCAAGAAAATCATCGAGAATAAATGCGAAGCAGCCCTTGAAGTTAAATTAAGAGAAAAATCTCTCGAGTCTCAAGAAACCTGCTGTTGAAACCCCATTGGAGAGCGACTAAACAATTATGTCCTCTGAATTCAGAGAGAGAAAAAGAAAGAGCGAATCATGCAAGAAGAAGTTGAAAAGTAATGGCAAAAGTGGAGAAGGATCTTCATCAAGAAATAACAAGAAAATCCGCATTAGTCTGAGTGAAGAGCCAGTTCTTCCATTGCCCATACAATTCAAAAACGCAATTCTTGCCCTAGCACAAGGTAGAACTGTCTCGAAAGAAAAGTCGGTGATACAGAAGCAATTGTTCCCTACAGATATGGCTAAGAGGAGTTCCTGAGCAATGAAGAGAAGATAAATCTGTCAAAGAACGCGAGTAAGGGACGGAAAATCGCTATGGAAGCGATGATAATTGAGTCATTGCTTGTTAAGATTTAGTATGTACATATTAACTCCACATCAGCTGGGCCTTGTTCCAGATCATTTGGTGATTCAGCAGCCTTCCTTTCTAGCTGTAATAACCGTTTTTGTCTTTTCCCTGTGGACCACAAATCTGTTGTATAAAGATTCCAACATATCCATAAATTAAGGAACCACCTAACAGCTATAGCTTCTAGACTATTCCTGTAGTCATGCAATGTATTATATATACTCAATAAGCTCATCAATATATACATGGTTCATTATTATCTTTGCCTTGCTTTAGAAAAATTATCTTGGTATCAGAGCAAGCCATGGCCAACGCCAGCAACACCCCTCAAAATATAGATCCTGCCACTACACCAGCTTCATTTTCCAGTAGCACTGCTGCACCATTACTTGGACATAATCACCTCTCACCCTTTGGTGTTAATCTGACTCAAACCGTCTCTGTGAAGCTGGATAAGAACAATTACTTGCTGTGGAAAAATATGATCCTCCCAATCATTCGAGGACATAACCTAGAGGGATACATTCTTGGGACAAAGGTGTGTCCTCAAGAGTTTACAGGTACTCAAATCACTGGTGAAGCTGGAACCAGTGTTGAAATGGTGAAAAATCCTGAATATTGTCAATGGATGTCAACAGACCAGCTGTTGATGGGTTGGCTTTATTCTTCCATGACTCCGGATATAGCAATGAGGGTGATGGGTGCAGCCAACTCAAATAAACTATGGACTGCCATTGAAGAAAGTTATGGAGTCCAAAATAGATCAAGGATCACCTTCCTTACTAGTGAACTTCAGAAATCAAGGAAAGGAAACCTGAGCATAGATCAATATCTAAACAAAGTGAAACAACTTGCTGATAATTTAGAAATTGCTAGTAAAACCATCACTCAAACAGATCTGGTCACCCAAGTGTTAGCTGGACTCGATGAAGATTATACACCAATTGTCGTTCAACTGAATAGCAGGGATCATATCTCATGGGGAGAACTTCGGTCCACTTTAATGACTTATGAAAGTCGACTGGAACACCTCAACTCAATCAGAAATGAAATGGCTGGAATAAATCTTGACCAAACCTCAGCAAATATTTCTCAGAGATCTGGTTTTGGCCATCACCATTTCAGATCCAACAGGCCAAGTATGGGAGGAAGATTCACAAACTTTAACCATTACAGAAGTGAAAGAAGAGGTAGGAGCAGAGGACGAAACTCATATGGAGGAGATAGGCCAGTGTGCCAAGTGTGTGGAAAAGTTGGACACAAGGCAAACATCTGTGATTTCAGGTATGATGAAAGATATACTGGCACTTCACCACATCAGAGAATCAGCTACAATTCATCACCTACAGCTTTCATAGCCTCTCCCAACACGGTGTGTGATCCAGGATGGTTTGCAGACACAGGAGCCAGCAACCATATCACCTCTGATAAAGAAAACCTCACCTCAGCTAGTGAGTACACTAGTAAGGAGAAGATCATGGTGGGAAATGGAAGTAAGTTGAACATTTCACACTTTGGAACCACACACATTTCTGCTTTAAATGACAAGACATTAGTGTTAAATAAATTACTACATGTGCCTGATATAAAGAAAAACCTTATTAGTATCTCACAACTTACATCAGACAATCAGGTTTTTATATAATTTCATCCTAACTGTTGTTTTGTAAAGGACCTGTCAACGAAGGAGGTGATGCTACAAGGGTGGCTTAAAGAAGGGCTGTATCAACTGGATTTTCCTCACCAAAGCATCAAACAACTCCCTCATCAGTCAAACACTCAAAATAAATACCGCTGAAACTTTTCCTCCATTCCTGCCAGTCAAGAGTCTTCAGTTAATTCCTTTATTTGCTTGAGTCAAGAGTCTTTAAATGTTGATGTATGGCACAAAAGACTTGGTCATCCATCCAGCCAAGTGATGAGCCAAGTTTTTAAAGTCTGTAACCTAAAAACTAAGGAAAATGACATAAAATCATTTTGCAATGCATGTCAACTTGGCAAGTCTCACTTATTACCTTTCTCCTTGTCCTCATCACATGCCAAAATACCCTTGAAATTAGTATATACTGACATATGGGGACTAGCACCAGTGTTATCAACTTCAGGGTTCAGATATTACATAACCTTCTTAGATGATTATAGCAGGTTCACTTGGATTTACCCCTTAAAACTGAAATCAGAAGCTTTAAAGGTATTCAGCCAATTCAAAAAAACTTGTTGAAAACAAACTGAAACATAAAATAAAGACTTTGCAAGATGACTGGGGTGGGGAATACAGAGTTTTCCTAAATTTCTTGACACAAGAGGGAATCGAATTCAGGCATCCATGTCCTTATACTTCAGCGCAAAATGGCTGAATAGAGAGAAAGCACAGACATATTACTGAGACAGGCTTGACTTTGCTGGCTCAGGCTCAGTTACCATTAAAGTACTGGTGGGATTCCTTTCACACTGCTACATACCTCATTAATAGACTGCCAACACCTATCCTTAAACTGCAATCTCCCTATCAAACTCTGTACAAAAAGGAACCCAACTATAGAGCCTTAAAAACCTTTGGATGTACCTGCTATCCCTGCTGAAGGCCATATCAAAAACATAAATTTAGTTTCCATTCTACTAAATGTATTTTCCTTGGCTATAGTGACTCCCACAAAGGCTATAAATGTCTAAACTCTTCAGGTAAATTATACATTTCAAGACATGTTGTATTCAATGAACTTGAGTTTCCCTATGAGTCTTTATTCAATGACAAATCTCAGTCTGTAGTACCTGTAGCAATTGTTCCCTACATCCATCTTCCATCTGATTTTAATAAATCTATCACTGCTCCAAGTCCTATTGATACAGCTCAGACTAAAGCAACTCATGGCCAGCATCACTTACTTTCCAACTCAAATGACAATCAACAGGAAAATGAGCTTCATGATAACAATCTGGATGAGATTGACAGAATTGGAATAGAGGCTCATATTGAATCAGAACCTGTAGAATCAGTATCTGATGTTCAGCAGGATCATCAAAGGGCTGAAAGTGTTCAACAAACAGCTGAGAATCAGATTCAAGAGAGACCAATGGTTCAAAATCAACATCCTATGGTCACTAGAGGTAAAGCAGGGATATTCAAACCAAAGGCTCACTTGGCAAAGTCAACTAAAAATCTGTCTGAACCTAACAATGTAAGAGAAGCAATGATGAATGCAGATTGGAAGAAAGCCATGGAAGAAGAATTCAATGCTTTAACAAAAACCAAAACTTGGAAACTTGTACCTCCATCACCAAATTACAACATTGTGGGAAACAAATGGGTTTTCAGAATCAAGCATAACACTGACGGATCAGTTCAAAGATTTAAAGCCAGGTTGGTGGCAAAAGGCTTTCATCAAGCTCCTGGAATCGACTATTATGAAACTTTCAGTCCAGTCATTAAACCATCAACACTAAGGATTATACTCACTCTTGCAATTGCCAAAGAATGGATCATCAGACAGGTTGACATTAATAATGCTTTTCCAAATGGAGAATTGGAAGAAACTGTCTACATGAATCAGCCAGAAGGTTTTGTGGATAAATCAAAGCCTAATCATGTATGTAAACTTGAAAAGGCCCTCTATGGATTGAAACAGGCACCTAGAGCCTGGTATGATAAACTAAAATCAACATTTCTGAGTTGGAAGTTCAAGCAATCTGTGGCTGATACATCTTTGTTCTACTTCAAGGATGAAAGGCGTGTGATTTTTGCTCTTATTTATGTAGATGATATTGTCATAACGGGCAATGATAAGGATTTGGTGCAAGGCTTCATAAACTCACTTAACAAGAAATTTGCACTAAAGGATATGGGAAGATTACATCATTTTCTTGGAATTGAAGTAGAATGGCATGATTCAGGCATTCACCTTACTCAAACAAGATATATCTCTGACTTACTTAAAAGATTTGGGCTGGAAAATTTGAAGCCATATCTTACTCCCATTCCTGCTGGCAAAACCATATCAAAATCTGATGGTGAAGCATTGGTTGAACCCTCAATTTACAGGAGTGCAGTTGGGGCATTGCAATACCTTTCACACACCAGACCGGACATTACATTCACTGTGAACAAACTGAGTCAGTTTCTGCAGTCTCCAACTTCTACACATTGGCAGGCCTTAAAGAGAGTATTAAGATACCTTAAAGGAACTATGAACCATGGTTTATGGATCCAAAGAAGTGACTGGTTAAGTTTGAATGGTTACTCAGATGCTGATTGGGCATCTTGTCCGGATGATAGAAGATCAACAACGGGTTATTGCATATACTTGGGTGACAACCTGATATCTTGGTCTTCTAAGAAGCAGAATGTAGTAGCTCGCTCAAGTACAGAATAAGAATACAGAGCACTTGCCTCAACTGCTTCAGAAGTTGCGTGGATTCAGTCATTGTTTCAAGAACTAGAACTTCCATTAGCTGGGATTCCAACACTGTGGTGTGACAACATGAGCGCAGGAGCTTTGGCTTCCAACCCAGTTTATCACGCTAGAACGAAGCACATAGAGTTGGACATTCACTTTATCAGAGACAAGGTGTTAGCAAAGAAACTTGAAGTGAAATATGTACCTACTTCAGATCAAATTGCAGATCTACTAACTAAAGGGCTGAATCACTCGAGATTTCTTTTCTTGAAAGACAAGCTTGGAGTCACTTGCGTACCATCCAACTTGAAGGAGGATGTTAAGATTTAGTATGTACATATTAACTCCACATCAGCTGGGCCTTGTTCCAGATCATTTGGTGATTCAGCAGCCTTCCTTTCTAGCTGTCATAACCGTTTTTGTCTTTTCCCTATGGACCACAAATCTTTTGTATAAAGATTCCAACATATCCATAAATTAAGGAACCACCTAACAGCTATAGCTTCTAGACTATTCCTGTAGTCATGCAATGCATTATATATACTCAATAAGCTCATCAATACATACACGGTTCATTATCATCTTTGCCTTGCTTTAGAAATTTATCTTTGCTCAAAGAAAGAACTGTGGAGTAGATAAGGTGGGACTTGAAGAAATATCAGAACGTTCCAGCTTGTCGTACGTGTTGAATAAAAATTGGGGGACACTTCGTGAGAATAATAGACTCGAGGTTGGAAATGTCTTGCAACTTTGGGCTGTTCGAATTGATGGAGAATTGCTGTTTGTGCTTGTCAAGTTTGCCTGAAGAGGATGGTAACCATATTTTTGTAGTATTAATTATTTCAGTTCTCGTTAAACACTGCATAATACGTTCAAAATAAGTTTTCACACAAAATATATGTTTATTTTTTTTGAGATTAATTACATACCAAATTAAGTTGAAAGCAGTGTAAATTATTTCTTATTATTTCTTGAATTTATTTATGATAGGTAGAAGATTAAGTACTCCACATGTACATTTACAGTGGTGCGTGTTTGCCCTATAAGAGTTAATGAAGGTGACTACTGCATTGGATGCAATCATGCAATATACAAACTATTTATTACAAGGATCTGAGTTATTAGCATAAAATAATTGAATAACTAGATCATTAAAAAAAGTTTAAGATTTCAAATTGTTATGTAAATTCAAGGAATATCACAGTTTATAAATAAATAACTCGATGGTGAAAAATCTTGAAAGATGTTCATCGAAATACCAATCCTGTAATTACAGTTTATAAATAAATATCTCACGAGGCTGTAATTGTTATATAATTAGGCAAAATTTAGGCAAGTTCCGACTGAGCGGTGATCAACCGAAAATTATGGTTCGATCAACCGAACTAGAGTTCCGGTCGACCGGAATAGGCTTAAATCCGGTATTAACAGATTAAATACCGTATACGTTGTTGGTACTCCAGAAATTCGTTAAATTGCACAGAAATCCGGTATGCGCGAAATTAGTTATGCAGTTTAGCAATATAATAACTACGATGAACGCAAATTCAACATACATATATCATGCTTAATACTATACACGTACAGAATGTAAACATGAACAAAGAGAAATCGCAGAACGAGTAATAGAATCGAAAACTTTTAACCCGAGGCCTGTGTTGCACACAGTTTCCTTAAAACAGATTCGTCTCCTCACCGTTCTTGCTTGAGGTTTACAACGAGCGTCTGTTTCCCAGGATACAACGGTAGAACCAGTAGCTTTCGAGCACCACGGAACCACTCCGGCGAACTGAACTAGTGCCTGAACTACACCACCACCAAGACCGAAATGCAGAAAAAATCGAACTCTATGCAAATGAATTTCTTATGTATTCTAAACTTGAAAGCCTCTGCTCTTTTTTTTTGTGTTGGAATGAGGAAAATGAGCCACTATTTATAGGCTAGGCTACCATCAATGACAATGACCTTTGGAGTTTCTCATCCTTTTCCTATGTGGGACAAATTCATTTTTCCCACATAAACTCCCTTTTGAGTGGTACACTTTGAGCCTCAATTTCTCATTCACCCGAGCATCAAATTTGGCAAGTAAGTATATGATTTCGATGTACTCAAGGAGGAGAACACAAATCAACTTTCATCTTCCAAATTGAACAACCGGGTCCCACTCAAAACTCGTGCCAAAGTCAGCCCATAAACTCAGTTTTTCCAACAGTAATTACATTGTGTGTAAGAATTCTACTTTCTTTAATAGAGAAGAAGATAGATATGGGGAAGCTAACAAAGAAGGACATGGAAGGGGTGAGACTTGAGCAAACCTTGCAGAATAATAAGAATAATTGTGCGCGGGTTGAAGAAGAAGAAGATACGTATAGGGAAGATTGGTGTAGAGAGACGGCAAACTCTCCATGCAACAGAGATTCTCAAAAAAAACTCTTATAGGAGACCATTGAGAATAAAGATGATGCATCCGTTAAAGAGAAATGGAGGGAATCCTCTCCTGAAAGTGAAAGTCTCAGCTTAGAAGAATCTCCTAGAAGGAAGAGGAAAGCAACTAAGCAAGCAAGTCTAAAAGTAAGAGCCGCGATTCAACTAAAAAGCAAAAGAAAAGTTGAAGCATTAAGGTACAAGTAGATAATGGACGAGAGCCACCACCTCGATTGCCAATACATTTCAAGAATGAAATTCTTAAACTGGCACAAGGAAGAACTTTATCACAGGAGAAGTTGGTAATACAACGAAACTCATCTTGACATTCCATGGAAACAGATGAGAGAGGAGTTTCTAACGAAAGAAGATAAGAATACACAATCAAAGAGAGTTGATGTGGGGCAGGAAATGACTTCTATAACAGTGAAGATAATTGAACTACTGCTTGGAAAAACCAGTCTCAAGTTAAAAATTGGGCGTTCGAGCATGCTGTATGTCTTGAATGGATCTTGGCCTTGGGAAAAGGTTCGCGATAGGAATCATCTCAAAACTGGGACGGTAGTGCAGCTTTGGGCAGTCCTAGTAGGTAGGGATTTGTGGCTCACCATGAAGAGGATGTACAAATTTAGTACTTTCAAGAATTTGTTGGTTTGTTTGTGTTGGGAATCGAACGGCTGACCAGTGACTTATAAAAGTGTGCTTCCAAAATTTGAAGTAAAGTCGTGTTTCATGAATGACAATTTGTTAGTGGATGCTTTCAACAAGATCCTTACACGTGGTACTCTGTGGACCATTTGATTGGATTCTAGAGACTTCCATATTAAAAGTCTCGTGACTTTACTGGAGGCAGATCGATTAGGGCAACATTCATTCATCACCGTTTCATCTCTCTCGTTTTTCTTCTCTCTGTGAGACGACCTTCACTTCGTGTTAGGGTTAATGTTCTTGAGAGTTTTTCGATGATATAATCTGGAGAAGGATCTGAAATACTTAGTTCCTCATACGGCTGAGTTGTATTGTCCTGTTGAATGTACGAATCTGTGTGATTCATTGTAGGCAGTCAGTTTTGGGTAGATCTGTGTGATCTCTTGTGCGTTCTTGGTGATTCGCGTTATAGTTTCATACCCTCCATGAAAGATAAGTCTTAGTGGCTAAATCTTTGTACTTTGTGAAACTGATTGTATTATCTTGCTGTCGATTTTTGGGCTTATAGTGCAACCGAGCTTTATCCATTTATATGGATGCTCAACAGGGGATTAGGCGTTAGATGTGATCGCCGAACCTCTGGGACTTCGACCAAAAAGAAATCCTTGTGTTGTTTCGTTAATTTTCGCACTTACATTTTATTATTGTTCGTTGTGGTTTGAATCTTGGCTAATCTTGTGTAGTTAATGCATTTCAGTTTGTTTTTAAACTTCTCCTTTACACTCCCTACAACGAATTTTTTCGAACTTTCTGGGGAATATCCTCCTATTGTTTTGTGACATTATGCCCCTGTTTGGTTGCACTTATTTTTCAATTTTTAGCAATTTTTTGACTGTACATGGGTCCCATGTTAGCCGAATTTATTGACTAGCTCAGTACCCAACAATTAAAGTGGATAAAAAATAACCTAGGTGTTATTTTAACACTGCATTCATTTTTTTTTTTTTTTTGAAGGGCATTTCTGGTAATTCAAATATAAAAAAAGACGTCTACTTTCTTTTTTTCAACAATATTGCACTATATAACGGTCGAAAAGTCGATAAAATTTCCACAAATAAGCTATCCCAGACAGGGGCTATGATTTCTCACTATTCATAATTGTGCGAAAGGTTGCAATTGAATTGTGAGCATTCTGTCTACATAGATATCCATGACTGGAGTGAAGGATGATAGTGCCTTTGATAGTAAGGCTTCTAAAATGGAAGTCTCTTTCCGTCGAACTGGAATACACACAAAAACCAACTCTCAAGGAAACATTTTCATATTTAGCTTCCAGCAGCAGTTGGCACAGCAACCAGTTTTGCATCTTCCGCTTTTTGAAGTTCTTTGTTAACAAGTTTCATTTAGGATAATTTAGGAATTTGCTTTCTTGTGAATCCAATATTTTAATAATAGTATTTTCTTATTCGTAATCATAACTTATAAAAAATGTGTTTACATCACCAAAAAAAAAAAAAAAAAAAAAAAAAAAAAAAAAAAAAATTAGAAATTCTATAATTTACAAAATTATAAATTAAAATGTTAACAATAAGTTTACAGATATAAAATTAATTAGTGACAAATATCTTAAAAATTGTAATTACGTCTCAAACAAAAAAATAAAATAAAATTGTAATTTGATTTTTTTATAACAATTTTCAATGCAATGACCCACCAATCCAACCGTTGCCCTATATGTTCAACCAATGACCTGATGACCTAATGCCTTAGACAAGTTGATATTCAAATTGCCAATTGGGTTTGATAACTATAACTTAATCTAATTACAAAATACCTACAAGCTTATTATGCATGAATATCTACACTTCCAAATTATGAGTGGTTTGTGATTAATTTTTTGAAAATAATTTTCAAGCTCATTTCTTAAAAAACTGTGTCATTCTTCCATTTAAAAAATCTCTTTGAAACAACCTCTTATGTGTATAATATGCATAATGGACTAGCAAAAACTCGTAGCTATAATGTAACAGAACTCTTATTAGTAACTTTTATGCCATGGGAAGGTTACAATTCTAAAGATGCAGTGCTCATTAGTGAGCGTTTATAGTTAAAATTCAGTTTATTACACAAAGCACTATTCAGAATTAGGACCAATTCAAAAATCTAAACACTGCATGGTCATGATTTTTACTCAGTACGGAATTGGAATCTTAGGTCAAATTGGCGATTAAAAATTCTCGATCCTAAAATTGTATTGAATATTCAAACATCAATTCTTCCAAGAATATCGCGAAAGAGCCAATTCCCAGTTGAGAATGCATAAGAATCATAAATATTGGCAATACATTCTAATTTATTGGGTACAGTCCATACAATTGAGATAATTTTCCAGGCGTATCTTGCGATTCTTACCCCCAAAAACACAGAAAAATGACCTAAAGTAAACAATAAGAGCCAGAATAGATTAGACTCCAATACTGAAACATTAAACAGGTGAATCTCACTACTACATCATACACCTTTCCAAGAAATCATGTAGATCCTAGCACATCTAGCTCAAACAATGCAAACACCATAAATTTTTTGGAGACAAAATTGCTCAAACTGCGAAATGAGTTGTGCATTAGCCAAAGTTTTTTCCCTCTTCTCGTATGGCCCAACCTATTTAAATGACGGGAAGAGCCAAATCAACACGAGTTTCAGACGAGCAAATGGTAAATCTATTACAGGATCTGAGCAGCTGTGTTCAACTTTTCTGCTAAGCTGAGTTGTGTTCTTGTAATACTTGACAAATAAAGTAACAGTAACTGGTCCTGCAAGAAGAAACGGAACTTTTGGTCAGATAAATGATATCAGGACCAAGAACAAGACTCTAAACATGTGGGTAAGGTCTAGAGAGAACTAACTATTTGGGTGAAAGATATCTAACCAACTGAAGCTATAAATAAGAAACTAACCAGCATGACAAGTGAAACAAGTAAACTGGGAAAGTAGGGAAACCACTTCATGACACGGCATTTGTTCTGGAACAAGCCATTTATCAACTCACAAAGCCTCATCTCAATTTCAGAGTCGCGATATTCATGTGAATATGGTCTCATTTTTCAAATAACATTGTAAGAGCATCTCTAAGGGTCCGTTTGATTGCAGGGGTAAAAAATGGGAGGAAAAAAAATTGGATTCCAGGAAATTGAATTACTTGGAATTGTTTTATCGGGAATTGAATTAAAAGTGTTTGATTGGTATAATTTTCCACATTTCTATTATAATACGTTTGGCTTTGTTTTTCATGCAAATTGTCAATTAAATGAATAAATTTTTTTACCATTAGGGACAAAATATGTTTAGATTGCCAAAAAAAAATAAAAATATAATTTTTTATTTTTACGTTTGACTCTGTTTTGCATGGAATTTGTCAATTAAATGAATAAATTTTTTTACACTTTATCTTAGAATTTGATTCTGTTGCTAAAAAAGAAAAAAAAAAAAAGGTGAAAACTAATTCCCACCAAATAGCAAGGAATTGATTTCCACGGAATCACGCTTCAAGTGGTTGTACCTTGGAAAAGGTTGGAAACCGATTCCATGGAAAATAAAGGCTATCAAACAGCGCAAAAGCAGGAAGATGGAAAACAATTTCTAGTTCCCGGAAAAAATTTTGGTTATCAAACAGGGCCTAAGAGCTTTTTAAAAGTGACATGCTCTTTATTGTAAAAAGTCAAACCCAGATATTAGGCTCCAATGGACTCTTTTATCTTAACTTTTTAAAATAGAGAGGATTTGACTCTCTACATTTGGAGAGTCAAACTCACTCTCTATTTGTAATTTATCATGACTTTAGTAAAATTGCAATGTTTCACTAATTAAGCCCCTGTTTGATTCTCATTTTTTCCAAAATTCATTTTTCCTTTTCTTCTTTTCAACCACATATTCTTTATTAAAATAACATTACACGCAAATCGAAAATTTTTCCTTCTTTTTTAACCACACATTTTTCACCCATCTATTGTTCTAAAATACATTCTTCAAAAAGAATGCGGATCAAACAGAGTATAAATTATTCATATTATACTGAAATTTTAACTATTGACATCAAAATATATGTATATATAAATTAAAGAATGAGGGAAAACAATAAATGATTGTTGGATGAAGTAAAATAAAGAGAAAAAAAATAGAGTTTGTAGGTTTACTTTTAAATTTAAGGAAAAACTGCAACATTAGTCCCTAGCCTTCTCAATTTTGTAGACTTTATCATAACCTTCAATTTATGCTAGCAAAGATCCCTATCCTTTCATAAATATGCACTAAATGGTCTAAATGTATGGAAACCATCCACATGACCGTTAGTTTACCAAAAAATTGACATTGACCACAATTTTGACTAATTTTAAAAGGACAAAATAGTAATTTTACATTTACATTTTTTTAACATTAAATAGTTAAATAAAAAACAAAAAAAAAAAAAGGAAATTACCCCAACGACCCCACCCCACCTCATGAAAAATAGAAAGGCCAATGATTGGCAGTCGTTTTACTCCCGAAGCAGTCACAGACATTTTAAATTAGTGGAGCACAATTGAACTTGCAAAAAATACAGATTTACGTTCATCTCAAATATCATTAAGTTTGTCATCCTTTATATCTCCAACATCATTTTCATCACTTTTATCTCGAATATCCCTTTCACAAATATTATGATCATCAAAAGAAAACGCATATTTACGTTTAAATTATTTTTCCGTCACAACCAATTCAAGTGAAAAATACAAACTCACAGCAATTTTGAATGTTACATTATCAACCGCATTCCAATCCAAACAAAGACAAAAATAACAGCAAGAATCCATTACCATAAAAATTGCTAAAACAATATAGAAGTTGGTGCACTTAAGTGGACCCTCAATTCCATTTCATAAGAAAATACAAAAGAGATCTTCTAAAAGAAATAATTTTCCAAAGAATGAGACATAACTTTTCATGAATGAATCTTTCACATTCTTTAAAAAATTAAAACTTCATTCAACGCTTTCAAATTTTTTGGACTCAGGTTCTTCTGCTTCAAATATAATTTCTCTATTTAAAAACTTATTTTTAAATTGGTAGGTCAAATGACCCACTATGGGTCTGTCGATGAGCAAACCTGTATCATTTGGAGCCGTTTTGGATGATGTCTCACAATGAATTGGAGCACCCAGGTGAGGCGAACCAACTAGCAGCGATAACAATCGTGGGTGTTACTGGAGTCGCCGAATTTTGTTGTTGGACAACACGCCTCCAGTGGCTTCAAGGGCTGATTTTGATCTCCAAATAATGTTGGTTGTCCAATTAATTGAGTGAGATGTGTTTGTAGATGAGGCCACCAACGAAGGGATGAAATTCCGACGGATTGGTGCCGACGTTGGTCGGTGTTTTTCTGGTTTGGATGGGGTGGAATTTTATTTTCTTTTTTCTTTTTAATTTAAAATTTTAACTTATTTTAGGGATAATACGCAATGTTGCCATTTTGCCCTTTTAACTTTGGTCAAAATTAATCAAATATAGACTTTATTGTGAACTAACGGTCAAGTAGATGATTTCCATCCATTTTGGACATCTACTGCATATTTATGAAAGGTTAGGGACCTTCACTGACACAAATTGAATATTAGGATAAAGTCTGCAAAAATTGAAAATGTTAGGGATTGTTGCTGCAATTTTTCTTAAATCTAAATATGATTTCTCTTGCCTCCCTCTTCATCTATTACAACTATTTCAAACTAATACACTCTTTCGTCCACTTCTAGTATTCGCTGAATTAATTCTCTTCGTCTTTTCAAGATTGATCTTTGACATTTTATGAATTTGTACCTTAAATGACATAAGATGCAATAGAATAATTATAGAAGGGGAAAAGGAAGAGAAGAGGGAGTGAGAAAGCAGAGGAGGAAGGAATAGCGATAAATTGGGGGAGAATATTAATTTATTTCATAATCAAAAGGTTTTTTTATTACAATGCAAAAGACCCCTTTATAGGGTTTAAACGAGTCCTAATTGAAGCAGGAAAATACCATAAAATCAAACCCGAATTACGTTTCCTAAAATAAGCTTCAAAATTGAAGACTAAATTAAATAATTTAACTTCTATTTTTCCATCATTAGGTTTTACCGACTCAAGTCAAGTTGATGCCCAATAGCATCATAGTTATAGCAGTTACTGGAAAGGGACAACGTTTGATAGACCAAAGAAAGAACCTCTGTTTTAATCAGCGACATTTTCTGCACTTGCTTAATATAAAGAACAATAAAATCTGCAGAATTGATTATTGAGGCAGCACCAGATCCCTATGTTTAAATTATGCCTTAACTTATTTCAAGTGTTTTTTCAACGCTCTAAACTTTTTTGAGTTTTTTTTTCCCAACAATGACATTAATAAGGATAGAAACTAATAGTGAAAAATAATAAAGATCATATTCAAACAATAGAATATTGTAAAAATCACAAATAACTCTAGACACCTCTAAAAGATAAACTTTTTAAAGGCAAGGGGAAGAAAGATATACCTGCAGACTATCATTCACTAGCTTATCAAATGTATGTGGTGATAATTTCGGAATTGATGCTACAGTATCTGATATAAATTGGCCAATTTCATCATCTGGAGCAACATGCCCTTCCTGGAGGGAAAACATTATGCAGTCAACATATTAGCAGAGGGCAGCAAATTCAAAAATTAAGAGCAAAATAATCAGTTATCTCACCACAACATCATCAACATATTTGTAAACCTCATCTAATAGAGCAAGCAACCGTTCCATTGAAGCTTCCATTCCTTCCAGATCATTTGGAATCTTGTCCACTGTTGTTGGCTTAAGGACATCAACTACAAAGTTTTAAACACTCCTATTAAGATTTTCATCAACATGGTAATCCAAACATAAATGATGTACCTTATAGATAAAATTCTGAAACAGATTTTTTACTCAACAAACAAAAATGCGGTGTTAAGCAAGACAAACAACTATGTTATACAATAGAATCAGTACATAAATATATAACCAATAAGGAAAGGAACATATGATCAGGCAGAAATGAGCTCTGGATAAATGTATGAAGCAATTTTCACTCACATTCTTTATAATAAGAAACTTATAAACTGTACTAAGAAAAGCATTTTTTTCATTTCACATAAATATTTTCCAAGTGTACATGCTAAAGGACACTTCAATCATGACATATTTTTGGTCATTCAGTACTCGTAAGACTCAACCGAAGCAATATGCAGGGAAAACCCATTTCTTAAACAAAAACAATTAAATTTCGTCAAGAGAAACTTGCCAGATGGAGAAATCATGGTCATGCACAATTAAGGTGCAGCAAAACAAAAGTGGGCACAAATTTAATTCTCTTATGCTACAGAACATATCTCCTAAGCAGTAATAAAGCCCATTCACAGACTTAAAACCTTTATCTCTACATATTGTACAACAAAACCGTGTTAACAAAATAATACAGCTAAACTGCGAGATACATCTCATTTGCTGCATAGCATAGAGAGGGTTAACACTTTTTTTAACACCATGCATATGGGTTGTCCTGTCATATACACGCTTGCACATACATAAATCACACTTACAAGCATCTAATTCTTCACATGAAATATCAAAATTTCAATAAAATTCAGATCAGATACATACAACCAATTTGCTCAGCCTCAACCATGCGTAGGTCCAAGGGAATTTCTTGAAATTGTGCAGCAAGTTGCTGATCTCCAAGAGATAAATTAATAGAGACAAATCCCTTAATTGCAGCCTCGCCATTTTTGAATCCAGTATCAACAATCAAATGAACCGGATTTGAAACTTCTCTAGCATAAAATTCATGTATCAAAGCACTACCACCAGTGACTCCAAAACCAGTTGAAAACCTATAATTTTAAGCAGACATATGTAAGCATACAATCAGTTTTCAAAGTCATGAAAATTATGCACACAAAAAATACGCATCCTTTAATATTCTTCATCTGTGGTCAGAATATTCTATTGAAATTGACCAAACAACTCAAGAAAAGTAAAAATAAATAAAAATGAAGAGACCTTTTATCTAGTATCGAAGACCAATAAACTACAGATTAATCATGTTTAAGGTCAATTTCTATTATCGAGCTAGAGGACCAAATAAAAAAAGAAAAGAAAAATCACAAATCCGAACAAGAAGGTTTTGACAATCTCCATTGGCAATATGATTAAAAAATAATGAAAAACCTTTTTTCTCTGTATAATTATTTAAAAAGTTTGCCAGGCATCTTAAATAAAGCTATCAAAAAGACAAGATCCCTTATTGCATCAAATTCTTAAATTAAGAAATTTGATATCTCAATCAAGGGAGATAGTTACAGCTCAAATGAGCCTTTCAATAATTTTTGTTTTCGATGAGCTAAAAAGAAATTCAGAGTTCTTTCAAAAAAAAAACAGAGCAGCGAGCACGTTATAAAAGCAGACCCCATCTCAATCACGTATGTCAACATCCTAAATCTAGCACTATCTCTTCAGTTTTCAATGAAATCATACAAAAGTGTAAAATTACTCATCTCCTATTTTAGGGGAGTGATTATTTAACCAAAACTTTCAATGAGAAGTATGCATATGAAATGAGTACATGATAAGGAATACATGGCAATTGAAAAGACTTCAAAGAGCATATCCAACATCAGGGACTTGATATCCAGTTTATCCAAGATAATAACAGCCAGGCCTGCTTGGGAGTTTTGGGGTACTAGTTAACGGGTTGTTTTGAAGTTCCAGTTTTGGGCTTTTATGATGGGTCCGATTTGGGTGATTTTTAGTAGCAAATTTTAAAATAGTCCAACCCATGCTTGAGAGTTTATTATCGAATTGTTCCAAGTAAAGAGTAAATTACATATATGCCCCTAATGAAATTTTCAATTTCTTGTACGAAGCTTTTTTACTCATAAGTGATAATTTACATATAATTAAAATTTTAAGTTATAAGTAATTTTTACTTATGGATATTTCACTCATAAGTTAAATTTTGTACTTCTAAATAATGTTTTACACATAAGGGTGGTTTTTTAAGCTATAATTTCTGTATTTATAATTGAATTTTGACTTATTAGTAGTATTTTTTTTACTTAATAAGAAATTTTTTACGCAAGTGAATTTTATCTTATAAGTAATTTTTTTTTAAGTTATGAAGTAATTTTTTTTTGCTTATAATAAATTTCTTAGTATTTTATTTTTACTTACAAATTAGTTTTGAACAAAATATGTGGGTTGGAAATAATTGTTCTATAGAGGGTAAATTGGAAGAAAATTCGAAGAACGGTCAAAAGCTACCAATTTGGGGTTGAGAAATACCCCCCAAATTATACTACACTGGTTCAAATCACCCAAAAGTAATGTTCTGAAAACCTAATAACCACCGATTTTTCCAACCTCATAAACGGTGCCACCCAAAAAGGTCAAAACCGGTGGGAAAAACTCCCAAGCAGGCCCTAAGGGTTATTCTGGGATAGAAAATCGACATTTCTATTCCATCCACCATATGCTCCTAAATAACCAAGCAAGTGGTGATGTGAGTTAAGTACATAATTAAAAAAACAATGTACAATAAATTTACAATGAAAGCTCACAATTAAATATATTCTGTATGACTAAGTCAGTATATTTCATGCATTTAACTAAAACTCCATAGAGCATGTGGATTAACTAATACATAAATAACTCCAACAGCAATAATATTAGTTTCAAATGGAAAAAGATATAAAATACATATAGCAGGATTTCATTATCACATAAATTTTGTATGTACTTAGTTTCACTCTCCGTTACCAACTTAGTAATATACTGAAGCAAATTCTCTCCCAAACCACCCCCCCCCCCCCCCTCCTCCAGTTAATAATACAATGAAAGATGTGAATCTACAGCAACTGCAGCTCATATTTAACTTTGCACTAAAGTAAGTTGCACAACCACATGGTGCATCACTTCTACGACAAGAATTTTCATGGAGGAATAGTAAACCCCAAGAATGAGAATGAAATGGCAGAATTTAGGGTTTACAAAAGATTGCTTCTTGATAAATTAGGCAGACTAGCAAATAAGAAAGCAGATACTGAACTGCAACATTGCTATGAGCATAACTCTATAAAAATATAAATGTCTGCAAAGAAGAATAAGTGCTCATAAACATAAAAATACCGTTGACAAGCATTTGGATTTTACCCAGCATTCACATAACAATGACAAAAAATAAAAGGACGTAAATTAATAAAGATTACCATCCAACAATGACTTCCTTTGGATTCACTTTCTGGTGGGATAACAACATATTGTGATGATAATCTATATCCAGCGCAACCTAAGGCAAATTAAATTGTAAAGAATAAGTTCATCTAGTAAGCATAAAAGGTCCCATTTCACCATTATTCATAACACCCAAAAAACATGTTCACTTTATAGCAAAACCAACATTGAAAAATAAGCGCGAAAATTCAAAAAATAATAGATAAAATTAAGTAGAAAACGCAATTTTTGTAAACATCCACGTGTGTTCTGGTGGTAACTCTTAGAATTTCCCTATATACAGAAACAATAAGTCTTCCGGCGCCTTACAATAATGTCCATTTAGTAGCAGAAAAAGGCTCTCCCCTAAATATTCAGAAAATTACAACAATATGTCTACTGTCATTCACTTTTCTACAAAAGAAGATTTGGCAGTAGAAAATGGAGAAATCAGAACCTGATCTGATGACTCGTTGTGTGGGACGGCGTAAGAGTTTCGAATATCAACGGTACCGTCGGGTAAAACGGATCCGAGGAGAGTGCCAATGACCCTCTCGGCTTGGTCGGGTCGCCGGACATAGAAATCGCAAATGTTGAATATTACTAGCGGATGGACCCTAGCCGATACATTTGTCGCTGGTGATGAAAACTGTAACACCGTTTGTCCACTCGACGCCATCTTTTGATTCCCTGTGATGCAATAGCGTGCGAGCGAGAGCGAGAGACAGGTCCTAGGGTTCTGGGGTGAACTGCGATGGTAGAAGAAAGAGTCTGGGTTGGGTATTAAAATGGGCCGTGTTCAGTGGCCCAGTCCATAAGTGTTAAAAGGGCTCCTAAGGCCTGCGTAACCTGTTGGGACATCTCCACGTTCGATTCCCCTTGGGCCTTGAAATGGAAGGTTAGAATTAAGGATGGCAAATTTTTTTTTAGATTACGCTTCATTATTGACGTCCCCACCTAAAAAAAATTACATGATTCCAAGTGTTTAAAGTTCCAAATTCAAAATTAAGGTGTAAAACTTATTTAAGCAAAAATCAGGTATCATTTAATTAATATATATACTAAAATTAATTTAATTTACAAACTCTAAATTCATTTTCAATCCATTTTCTTCTCTCCACTTTCTCTCTCTACATCTCTCTTCCCTCTCTCCCTCCTCTCTCTATGGCGTCAGCGCGACTGCCACATACACCACGGTGACACGAGCGGCGGCGGTGACAATGTAGCACCGTGTAAGAAGATCTAAGAGCGACGGGTGGTTTTCAACCGTGGCAATGGAGAATTTGCTTGGGGTGTGATGGTGGTATTGATGCTGTTTGGGGATGGTGGCAGTGGTGGTTTAAGGTAGTTTTGGTGTTGTTGGGGGGTTTTTGTTGGTTGTGAAGGCAGAGGTACGCAGGGGTGTTGGATTTGGCGACGGTGATTGTGCAGGTAGAGGTGCGACAGTGGTGTTGGATCTAGCGGCGGTAAGGGTGTCGATGAGGTGTTGAGGTTTTGTTGGTGGTGCAAATGGAGGTCGTGACAGTTGTAGTGGCGACGATGGAGGCGGTTTTCTCATCCCCCATTCATTCTCTATTCACTAACGTCTCTATATTCTCAAATTGAAACCGTCGTCACTGGAACAACCCACTTGATGTGAGGTGGTGGAGGCAACGACGACGACTGTGACGCGATGGCGGTTGTGGTGGTGTTGGGCGGTTTTGGATCTGTTTGTTGGTGGTGGCAGTGCTGGTACGGTGGCTGTGGTAACTGTTGGTGGCGATTTTGTGGTGTATTTGCAGTTTGGGTTGATGGCGATTTTGTGGTGGTGGTTGTGGGGCATCTGTAACCAACTATTTGGCTGATTTGTGACTAACTATTGGTGTATGTGACTAAAAATAATATGTGACCAACAAACTGTGACGTATGTGACCCATTGATAAAATGTGACCTATAAATTGAATGATATGTGATGTCGAAATAATGTGACCTACAATTTTTTTGATTTGTGACCACGAAATAATCTATGATCAATTAATTTGAGATATGTGACCAGTAAATAAATCTGTAACCTATAATTATGAATCTGTGACCATTAATCACAAACTGTGATTTTATTATTTTTATTTAATAAATATTTTTAATTAATTAAATACACACCCGATTTTTGAATTTTCAAACTATTTATCTGACTTTTAAATTGGGGTAAAGAATATCCCTGAGTTATGAATTTTTTCCCCAACCTACCTTACCCTGAGCCTTGTGGAGGGGTAAATCACAGGTTATGTCTTCAAGGGTATAGGGTGGAAGACTGACATTTAACTCCCACCTACCAAGGATTTCATCCATATTTCAGGATTCGAACCCTCACTCGGCAGTTGCAAGCGGGGCTAGATTTTTTCCACCCTCCCCTTTCACCACTTGAAAATGTACCCTGAGGGCAAAGATGGCAAAATATTTCGTCCTGCATTATTGTGTCTACAATGAGTAGGAAATAGTTAGGGTATAGAGATCGAGCCTTTCTAACTTGTTGACATCCCTTAGCCAAAATGATTTGTTATTGGCCTTTTATGCATTTTCTTTTTTTAAAAAATCTATTTTTTCCCTTAAGTATTAAATAATCAATCACTCATTTCATTTTCTCAATTTCACGCTCTCGATACTCCCATGACCTTTCATTCTCTAAATTTTATTACATTGTGTATTCAATTGATTTTCCCTTTACAGTTATTTGTTATGCATGATTTGTTTATAACACTTTTTGTTCGTGTTTCACGGTCGTAAACTCGGTTGTTGTTATTCCTTTTGATAAAGTAAAATATATAGTGTTAATACATTTATAAATGTTGAAAAAAAAAAAATATATGTCTCGTGTTTAACAATTTAAACTTTTAAAATAAATTGTTCAAAGTGGTATTAAAACCAGAATTCTAAAAGCGTGCTTAGGTGAAGAGCGAAACGTCATGCCTTGACAATAAGCTCGAAATTAAGCAATCAATTGCCAAGTTGACCGTTTAAGCTGCGACTATGTGCAATTTTTTTTTTTCTGCGGTTAGTCGCACTTTATATTAATTTTTATGGTTTTTATTTTTCCTTTTTTAAAGCCTTTTATTTGACTTTAGTTTCAATTTTTTTCTTTGAAAATTTGTATAGCTAAGTAATTGTACAAATTATTAAGTAAATATAGTATTTTATAAATTTAGATATTTGGTATGTATTATTTTTATTATTGAGTAATTTTTAGAATAATTAAAATTTTAAAATAATATTAAAAATAAGAAAACATTTTTTTTATTTCTCGACTCGTAAAAGCTTGAAACTTGACCCTCACGCCTAATCACTCTTTACGCTTTTAAAACACTTATTAAAAACTAGCAAAAATATGGACAATCACAATGTTACTTATTTCTAAAAATTGAATGAGAAATTGAATATAGCATGCACGAAAGAGGGGAATTTCGACAAAACTTTTGATACCCTCTTTAACAATTAAACATCTAGCTAATGCTTTTGCAATGATTTGATACCATTGAGGCAATAATTGTTAGGTGTTTATCCCCAAGCTAAGCAAGATTCGTAAAGAAATTTTCTGTTTTTTTTTATTAGTTCTTTAAAAACTACATTTCAAAAATATGATTAATACGTTATTGTGTAGTTTTGCTTAGTTTGAACGATGAATAAATCAATATTATAACAACTTGTTACACAGCCACAGAAAATTACAATGATAGAAAGCCCAGTTGTTTTTAGTTGGGCTGGGCATATTTGCATGCTCTCATTGGACTACATTGAAAAACAGTCCTTTTCTAGGCATGCCACAATCACACACATTCTCCTACTCCTAAATACATGATACAAACAAAACAAAGGAAAATACGAGAGAAACTTTATTCATCTTTCACGTGCTTCAAAGTAGAAACAATAGGCATTAGCATAATGTGTTTGAGTAGAAAATCATCACTTGGACTCGAATGGAATGGCTCTGATCACCACTTGGTAGTATAGAGATTCAAGTGTTGCCCCAATGAATGGACCAACCCAAATCCACATTGAGCATCCAATCCAATTTTGATTATAATCCATTTAATTTGATTTTGTCTCAACCGGGACTCCAAGGAGACCTCGTCTAAGTTGTCGCATGGGGGGAATCCAATTTTGATAAGGACTGCCAAGTTGGGCGTCGAAAGTAGAATATCGACATTTCACCCGCGGTATTATACCATTCCAATTCATAGGATTTTAACATCTAAGTTGCTTGATTGTCTAATTCGCAGGTTGTTCTATGGGAGCCATCACACCACAACTATTACGCACTTTCTGTAAATAAAATTGTCGAATTTTTAGTTTGATGTTTCTATTCTGCAAACATGGTTATTTGCAAGAACTTCATAAGGGGGTTTGGTTCTCTCTATTTTCGAGTGGGGAGGGAGGTGGTGATTTGTAGACCTCTTGCTTTTGTTTCCCTGCATACTTTTGTTATCCCCTCAACTGCTTTTGACCTATTCACTTACAATGAAGATCAATATTGGGCAGAGGCTTTACACAAGACCACAGAGTCAGAGATCCTCCAACACAAATACTAAATTTTATGAGGTATTATTTTTGGTTACATGGTCATCCCAGGGGCGTTTCTTGTTGAAGATGATGGTTGAACCAAGGTTTGGCCGATATTTAATGCCAATATCAGTAATAGGGATGGTGGCCAAGTGCACCAAAAACACGGTGAACCCAATAGGCAAGTGAGCCATTACCTGAAAATCAAATCATTCAATTCAAGTCACCAAATAGTCTATCAATAATGTGTTTGTTTGAAGGGACTAAAGTGTTTGACTATGGGACCATGAAACTCTTATAATTTTTGCCCACTCGCGTGATTTGGTTAAAACGTGACAAATTCTTTGGATTAGTGAAATACAAGAAAGAGACATATTCTTTGTGAATGAACGTTAAGGGGAGTTGTAAATTATTGAGACAAATGTAACCCCCCACAAGTAATTCATTTTCCTCGTCTATCCACATTACTAATGACTTTAGAAGTAAACAAAAGTAAGAGTCCGTTTGATTGCAAGGGTGAAAAGTGGATGAAAAAGAATTGAATTGTAGGGAATTGAATTGCTTGTAATTGTTTTACCGGGAATTGAATTAAAGGTGTTTGATTGGTATAATTTTCCAATTTTCTATTATAATACGTTTGTCTTTGTTTTTCATACAAATTGTCTATTAAATGGATAAATTTTTTTACCATTGGAGACAAAATATGTTTAGATTGACAAAAAAAATAAAAAAATAAATTTTTATTTTTTATTTTTACATTTTGTTTTGTTTTGTATGAAATTTGTCAATTAAATGGATAAATTTTTTTACACTTTATCTTAGAATTTGTTTCTATTGCTAAAAAAAAAAAAAAAAAAAGGGGAAAAATGTGGAAACCAATTCCCACCATATAGCAAGTCATTGAATTCCACGTAATCACGCTTCAAGTAATTGTACCTTGGAATTGGGTGGAAACCAATTTCAGGAAAAAAAAAATGCTATCAAACAGCGCAAAAGTGGAAGTTGGAAACTTCCTGAGGAAAATTTCGCCTATTAAATAAGCCCTAATAGCTTTTGAAATTTGAAGAGATAGACCAACCTTCTGTTTAGTAGGGTTTAAAATTAGATATTTAGTAGATTTTATTAAAATTTGATGAGAGGTTTGGTTAAAAAATTATAAACTCTTTGAAATATATGCTTGAAATCAATTGTCATTTTGACTTAAATTAAAATATAGATTTTAATTTTCATCAAACAAGATAGATAAGAATAAGAGAAAACAATTTTTTTTTTTTAATTTTAAATCAATTTTTTTTTTCACCGCCTGTCACATCTCCTCCGTTGTATTTGCCTTGTTTTAATTGTCTTAGACCGACTTGGGGTTAATTTTGACCAGATTGACCATTGATAGCGTCTTACAATAGTAAAGTGCTGATATGGCTGATTTAAAATTAATTTTTTTTTATATCAAAGATTTTGAAGAAACTTTACATGAAAATAAAATTTTATACATCTTCACACATTATCAAAGGTGAAAATCAAATCCTCTTCCTTCTCTTGTGAATGTAAATCGGTCTAGGGTTGTCTGAGTCTATTTTTTGAAAAAATGAATTTTAAAATGATGATTTTCTTTGAAAATCTATGGTTAAAAGATAAGAAAAATACTAAATTTATGCGTAAAATTATTTTGATTTATTTATTTTATTTCTTTTTGCTAAAAAGAAAAGACTAACTGGTGAGATATTATATCACTCTATCTTGATTGAATCTTTAACATATGGGAAAAGAGATGGAGCAACTCCAATGCACACACCAAAATGGTTAAATACAAGTTTGTCATTCTCTTTCACTTTGTAAAAAAAAAAAAAAATTAATTAAGAGTATTTGTGTATATTTTTGTTATACATTTTTAATATAATAAATTATTATTATTATTTTGTACATTTGTAATGAATTTAGAGTCCATTAATTTGTAGGAAAAATAGTTTTGAATAATGATTTTTAGGAGAATATGTGTTTAAAAAGTATGAAATTTTTTGGGTATACTTGTAGAATATTTTATTGTGTGACTATATGGTTGAAAATTATCATGTAGCAAACCATAAAATAAATTAATGTATGTCAAACATGTTGTAGTCAATAATAGTTTAATAATTAATTAAAATAAGAATACTTAAAAAAATTTAAATGACATGATTTAGTATTTTCTTATTTGTGGTATTTCTATTAATTGTACTATATTTTTAAAATTTATTACTAAATTTAATATTTTTGTTAATTTAACATTATTATTCAATGAGTAATTTATGTTGCAAAAATAAAATTTCAAATAAATAAATTGTTAAGAATAAAAAAAATGAAGAAAATGATTAAACATTTCATTTGGTGTAAGTTTTAGTGTAATCGGTTGGAGATGATTTCCAATTTTGTGAAAGATTTGATGCAAAATTTACCTCAATTTTTGGTGCGGGGTTGGAAAGTAGACAATTATTTTGAAGAATTAATTTCAATATGCATTTTATGTTGACATTGTGTCAGTTGTCAAAATATGTGTCATTAATTATTTGAAGTGTTAAAATCAATGTATAAAAAATTGTCAACTCTCAAGATTATCGTCCATGTAACAAGATTGTATTTGGAAAATATATATATATATATATATATAATATTTTGAATATGTTTTTATTGGAGAATGTGTGGTTAAAAATAGAAAAATTTTGAATTTACGTGTAAAATATTTTATTGTGTAAATATGTGATTAAAAATAAATCTGAGAATTAAATAGTTTTATTTTAAAGGTAAACAAACAAGAGAGAAATGAATGTATACCCATCATTAAAACAAGACAAATTAAATAGAATTAAAAATTAATGTTGTACATGTTTGATTTCTCATTTTTTAAATGACATATTTTATAAAACTTACAATTTTCTCAATTTTTAATCATATATTTCGTCTCCTTTTATCAAAATTTAATATCCCTCCATCCCAATTATATATGCTGTATTTCTTTGATCTCTTGTCCCAAATATATAAGCTTTTTTTAATGTAGAATATTTTGTTGTGTTCCTTTACCAATATACCCTTATTAAATTTGTCTACACACAATCATTTTTCCCACTTAATTTGCCTACTTTTTGAAATCATCCAAATACATTCACATTTCCCAATAATTTGTCTACTTCTTGAAATCAATTTTCAAATTTTTTACTAATTCCACTAATAATGTATTACTAGTTGTTGAAAATAAAATAGGGGTAAATTAGAAAATTTCTTGGCAAAAATTACTTTTTCAATAACATTAAATAAAATTTCTTAATTCGTGTGAAAAACAAAACAAACCTATATAATTGGGACGAAATTAGTAAAAATTTATTTTTAACTAAATCAAGCATGGTGATAGTCAAAAATAGATCCAAAGCCACCTGGCAGTGGTAGATCTAGTTATTGAATAAGTTAGGGGTGACCGTTGACCGTCCCAATAGTAAGATTGTATATTAATATTTAATTAAATAATATTAAAAAAATTCAATCAATATATAAATTCACTAAAATATAAAAGTCGTACATTTGAAAATACAATCTAGTACAACCCAAAATAATAAGAAAAATTCTTATTTTTCAATCATGTATGTATGATCAAGTTTCAAGCTTTTCTGAACTTAAGCGAGACAAGATGGAGTTTATATATAAAGTATGATTAAACGGTAAAACAAACTCCAAGCTTATGCGAAGGTTGTGCAAAATTTCGAAAACAATGATTTTTAGAATTAGAACTATTTTTTTATCCCAAAAGAAAAAGTGATTTTCAAACTCTTGAAAAAAATGAAAATCAACATTTAGAGTGTCTAAATTTGAATTTTATAAAATAAATTGAAGAAACCTAACAATAAAAGTAAATATATTACGAAATAATAATTTGAGTCAATTTTTTTTTGAAAGAAATTATTTCGAAAACGAAAACTAATAATATATAATTGTTTAGTTATTATTTATTGTATTAAAAAAAGGTAATTGACGCAAAACATCATTATCTTTCACGTTTATTGTGAAAAACGTTCATACCTTTTAATTTTTGGCACAAAATGTCCCTACTTTTCACTTTCTTTGCACCAAACGTCATTTTCACTAAATTTTAACATAAAATGACCAATATACCCTCATATTTAAATAGAAGCAAAAAAAAAAGGAAAAAAAAAAAAGAACAAATTGCAATTATAGGTCAAAGTGCAAATAACCCACCAAACTTCATTTTCTTCCCACACCTCACCCTCAACCAACCGACACCAGCCAACCATTTTCAGCCACATTCCGGCCACCAAAACCACCGAATATTGACATCAACGAAAAAGCCCTCAACCTCCTCCACAATTACCACTCAAAGACCGCCAAACCCGAACATGAAATTTGCTTACCAGAACTAAAAACAACTGAACTAGTGTCATCTGTGGTTAATATTTAACTTTTGTTTTTCAGATTTTAGGTTTTACAAGTTCTTCTCAATTTCATTTTTGATGGTTGAAGGAAGCATCAGTACGATGGCGACTGCAGAAAAAGATAAATTTGACAAGAGAAACATGGACAAAATTTCTTCCAAGAAAATGAAGTTCTCTAAATAACGGAGGCAATATTTATTCACAACACCGTAAAGCATCCCTAGGAGCATACTATGCTAGAGAAAGTACGAGAAGAAATTCTATAGAAAAACTAGATTTTGCAAACAATAGTCAAAAATCGATTTCCTACTATCTTAGAGCATCCACAGGTTATTGCAATATTTCGTAGATCTAGGAATATGATATTGTTTCTTATTTTTTTTTTTTTGTTGAATGCTTCTGAGAATTGAGTTGCCCAATAGGGAGCTAGGGATTGATGAAGAGATTGTGTTATTCTTGGAGCCTCCAGTTCATGTAGCAGTGGGGATGATGTGTGGGAAGAAGGTGAAGTTTGGTAGGTTATTTGCATTTTTTAAAAAAATTGGCCTATAATTGCAATTTGTTCTTTATTTTTCTTTTCTTTTTTTCCCTTCTATTTAAATATGAGGGTATATTGATAATTTTACGTTAAAAATTTGTGAAAAGAACGTTCAGCGCAAAGAACGTGAAATGTATGGACGTTTTGTGCCAAAAAATGAAAGGTATGGACGTTTTCCATAATAAACGTGAAAGATAGGGATGTTTTGCGCCAATTACTCTATTAAAAATTAAGCAAAAATGTGGAATTGCATGGAATTAAAAATTACAAGGAACAGTGTCATTGAAGGGAATCGAACCTATGTATCTAGGATGAAAAAGCGAACACTCTACCATCTAATCTGCACATGCATCTGTTGAATGTGGTACTGGGTCTGCCCTGGCACCTGGAATGGAACAAAATTGGAATAAAATTGTTAAATGGATTCTCTCAAATTGACTTACAATTGGGTTCCAAATTTATTTTTTACAATTTCTAAGCCCATCATTGGGAGCATTAAAATTTTAAAAAATATAATTTTTAATAGCATTTGATGCTACCAAAAATCGTACATGTAGACTTTCGAGCTTGAGGACTGACGATGATCACGAATAAGATCTTTCGATACCTGAAACAAAGGCGTCGAGTTGTATCCTCATCGTCCCTCTGATGGTTAAGTTAGAGAGAGAATTTGCACATGAGGCAACGAACTGAAAATAATGTAAAAAACGTACCTGAATAATGAATTAAACCTTCGTATTTATAGAGGTAAGCAGTACACTTTGAGAAGACTGAACTAGACGAACATCCTTATCTCAAAGAGTCATCCTAGAGATGGGTGCTAGACTTCCAATAGTGATATTATTGAGATAGTGTTCTCCTAGGCATAGGAGTTTCGAGTTGAGATGGTTGGATAGGGTTAGGATCCCAGTGAAGTAAAAATCATTTTTAGGTTAGGTGACATGGACCTGGATCTGTTCAAGGAAAAGGCTCGAGGACATCACGCATTGGAGAAGCTAACATAACCCGATGACGACTACCATAAAATGTCGAAAACAAGTAATACAAGATCTCGAGATTTATTACGAGCCCGAGGACTATATAGATGCCCTAGCACGGTGGGAGGAGAATCCATTCATTCAAGGTTCTCTCCACCTCATCGGACCTAAAAAGGTCCATACATACGAATATAGACCATATCAGTGGCTCCTGTGCATCCATGCTTGAAGTTCGAGCTTGTGATGTAGTCCTCAGGACAAGGTAAACGAAGACAAGCCTCGTGATGTTAACGTACTCGAGGCTTGCATTGCACTGACGTCGGCCCTAGATGAGTAAGGCGATAAAAGGGTGGTTGTGCCATGGATGAAGGACACATGGGCTGATTTGACGGTTCAGGGGATGCGACCCCTACGCCTATAAATACTCCATTCACATTTCATTTTTCACCTTTTCACTCTCAGTAACTTCCTTGGCAATCCTCGAGATTAGGATTTTTGTCGGTTTTGGGGCGTCGAGATTTAAGGTAAAAGCTTGAGAACTTAAGTTGCTATATTTTTAGAAAAGTTTTAACTTAGGATAGGATGTCCAGTGATAGTGATGAATTGTCCTCGGGGTCGAGAACTACCCCTGAGGATTTAGGAACTTTGATTATTCCTATGACGGTCTCTAAATCTGCTGAGCCTCGAGCTAGGATAACTCGTCTTCCGTTACCTATCCTGACCAACCCTGTAGATTTAAGGAGCACCTAACGATATTGACGACTAGGGAGTATGGGCTCATGCCGAGCTGTGACATTAGAATACCCGAGCATGAGGACAGAATGGTTAATGCCCAGGATGTAGAGTTTTTCATTTTCAGAGATTCTTTGAAGGGGGGATTTAGGTGGCCTTTCTTTGTAGACCTATTGGTCGAGCACAACATGATCCCAATGCAGCTAGTGTCGAACGGTTAGAGGATGCTTACCTATTTTTTCATTGCCTATAGATACCTGGGTATTACACCCTACCTCGACCTCTATAGAATGGTCTTCGATTCGAAACAACGCTCCCAGTTTACATGTTTTGCCTACCTGTCATCCCGAGGAAGGTTTAGGATACCGAAGATGCCCAACTCATTGAAGGGGTGGAAAGAAAAATCGTTCTATGTCATACCTTAGGACCCCCAATCTCCCTTATAGTCCTCGGTGGGTTTTACCGAACATCGCGAGGTCTTGTGAGGGTCAGGCTTATTTTGAAACTTTAGAGAGGGATAGACAAATGTTAGAGGATCTCGAGCCTCTTGCCTATGACATGGACGACATCCTAGGGGATGACATTCTCGATCGCACAAATATGAAGGTCGTTGAGGGTAGGACTTGTACCTTTGCTATTATTTCTCGACTGATTTGTTTGTTTTGGCATTGTGCTCATGCTAACGACTTGATGGATTTTGCAGGGATGGCATTCGATTCTTCTGCTCTACGACAGGCTGTGAACCTGAAATCGAGAGGTACACAAGTTCGGATCCCTGGCCAGAAAAGATGAAAGAAGAGACCTCAGGCATCTCGGCATGGACATGGAAGGAGTGGGCCCGGAGAGTCATCGAGGGCGAAGAGTACGTCGCTGGGCGCTGGTATGGCGGCCCACCAACAGTCGATCCCATAAGGTACTCCTCAAGTAACTCCTCAGCCTCGGAGTATTCCCTTAGTCGTTGACCTTGATGACGAGGTCGTTCCACAAAGTTCTGCTCGTGCTGAGGGCCCCGAGTGATGCCACTTGATTCCAAACATTATTGCTAAGTATAGGGGAGAGCTCGGCTTCGAGGAGGGCATGAAGGACCTTGAGACCCTGACACTGCGGTAAGTTCATGAATTCTTTTGTTAATAATTTCGTCAATCTATTTATCTCAGTGACTGAGCTCATGACAACCATTTCAGGCATTAAGCATAGCTCGGGGTATTTCTCTGAAAGGGATGGATGAATATCGAAACATGGTCGGGCTCATGGAGGTTGCTGAGGCTAGGACTAAGAAAATTTTTGACCTCGAGGCCGAGCGTGCCTTCCTACTGAGGGAGCGTGACGAGGCTAGGGTCGAGTTTCACAAAGCCCGAGATAAGGTTGGGCTCGTAAGGGATGATGTTGAGGAGTTGAAGCTCGAACTCGAGTGTATCGAGAAGGATTTCGAGGCGAAACTGGTCGAGGCCCGGGTTCAGGCGGTCGAGGAGTTCAAGAAGTCCGATAACTTTAATTTGCTAAAGAGCGAGTATGCCTTAGGCTCATATTTTCATGCTCTAAAGGAGGCTCGAGCTTTCATACGCTTGAAGCTTGAAGCTAAGCCCGATGATCTAAAGAACATCCCTGAGGTTGCTGAAAGCCTCAAGCTTTCGGACTCCAAGGACGCTGCTGACGACCCTGAGGTTGGGGTCGACGAGGAAGATGTCAAGGACGACCATGCGAGCCCTGGGGTCAACGACCTGGATTGAGCTTCACCTGTTTTTGTATTGAACATTTTATTTTGCTAGATCTTATTTGATTATTTTGCATTTTGTTATCGTTTTGAAATATATCAAATAACAATCTTGATGACTAGGTTGATGTTAGAACAAAGTGTCGTTCTCGATGACAAGAACGAAATTATGACAATGTACTAATCTCGATGACTAGGTCGATGTTAGAACAAAGTGTCTTTCTCGACGACTACAACGAAATTAAGACAAATTACTAATCTCGATGACTGGGTCCATGTTAGAATAAAGTGTCATTCTCGACGACTACAACGAAATTAATACAAAGTACTAATCTTGATGAATAGGTCGATGTTAGAACAAAGTGTATTTTTTTTGACTACTACACTGTGACATGAGACAATTATCACGAGTATCATGCCAAACTTTATAGGGTTAGGCTCGATTATAGGTTAACATCGACATGTATTTCAAGCTTAATGCAAGGTTCACGCTTGACCATGAGGTCGACAAAAAAGTGATCGGTATGTCTCTACGATAAACCAGATTCTCATACGAAATTAAGCTCGAGGATAGGTCAAATCTAATGTGAAATGATTAAACTTGACTTTAAGGTCAACCTTAATGTAAAGGATTAAACTCGACCTCAAGCATTATTTATCCCGAGCTTTGTGGATTGGAAAATTGTTAAGAAATTTAAGCTCACGGACAAGACCTGACATAACGATAGTTATTCCCGAGCTATGCGGCTGTGAACTTGTCAAAACATAAGCTTAAGGAGTAGCCAAACCTTAATGAATGAAAAATATCCCGATCTTTGCGACGGGATTTTTGTGAGGAAATTAAGCTCGGGATGTCATGTGGTCGGGGAATTTACTTAACTTTGAAGTTCATGTGTTGGTAATGTTAAGTGCTTGCATGGGACAAGACTTTGAGTGCATGTACGGGACAAGGTTAGGCTTTAAGTGCTTGCACGAGACAAGACTTAGAGGTGCTTGTATGGAAAAAATGCTTCAATGTGCTTGCACGGGGCAAGACTTTGATGTGCTTGCACGGTGGCTAGGATTGGACAGTCTTCAATGACATAATGTAAATATCCCTAAATGCAAATAAAATAAGCTTACGCACGCAAGCCTGACCATTTAAAAAAAATGTGGGCTCGTAGGCCTGATAGACTAAAAACAAACATGGCCTCGTAGGCCCGACAAACTAAAAATAAACATGGAAATGAAGAAAACATCTACCGGGTGAAGGTAGGGTGAACTACTTGTAATAAATCTTAGGTTATCAGCATTCCATGATCTTGGGAGTAGTCTTCCCGAAGAATCTCTGAGGTTGTATGCTCCTCTTCGGACTGGTCGTATGACTTCAAAAAGTCCTTCCCAAGTTCGATGACCTACTTTAACAACCTTCCTGAGACGTCGGGTTTTTGGAGTTAATGCTTGAGGGGTTGATTAGTGAGCACCACAATAGGATGAGATTGAAAAAATTGTCGAAGTTTTTTGTGTTGCCATGACCAAGGCAAGGACGAGTTGTTTGGCCAACGTATATCTTGTCTTCGCATCAAGCAAGACCTTATTCACATAGTAGATGGGTTGTTGGGCTCAGTTAGACTCTTTCACCAGCACACCACTCACCGTATTCTGAGATACGACCAAGTACAAAAAAAAAGTGTCGCTGGGCTCGGGTCTGGTAAGAATAGGGAGAGATGCTAATGTTTCTTTGAGCTTCTAGAAAGCCCTTTTACACTCCTCATCCTTATCAAAGCTTCAATTATCCCTGAGAATTTTGAAGAAGGAGAAACACTTGTGGGCTACTCGAGACATGAACCTGTTTAGGACAGCAACGTTTCCCGTCAATTTCTGAACTTTTTTCTTTTATTTAGGTGACACCATTGATGCCAAGCCTGTATTTTGTCTGGATTAGCCTCAATTCACCTGTATATGATCATAAAGCCCAAGAAGTTTCCTAATGGTACGCCAAATGTACACTTTTCTGGATTTAGTTTCATCATTTACTTTTGCAGGGTAACAAATACTTCCTCGAGGTCCAATATATGTTGGTCCACCCGTTTTTTCTTCAACACCATATCATCAACATAGCTCTCAACATTCTTCCCGATCAAATTGGCAAAGACTTTGTTTATGAGTCTTTGATATGTTGTCCCTGCATTCTTCAAACTAAATGACATGACCAGGTAACTGTATATGATTGAATTAGCCATGAATGACGTCTTTTCCTGATCTTCCTCGGCTATAAGTATATGATGATACCCCAAAAATGCGTTAAGGAAGCTGTATAACTTATGCTGATGTGCTATCCACTAGGTCGTTAATCCAAGGTAGGGGATAGCTGTCCTTAGGATACGACTTGTTAAGATCTGTGAAATCAATGCAAACTCTCCATTTACCACTGGCCTATCTTACTAAAACAACATTGGCAAGCTAGTCGGGATACTAGACCTCCCGAATGAATTGAACACTGGCGAGTTTATCAATTTCTTCATGGATGACCTTCCATCGTTATTGAGCAAACTACCTTTTTCTTTGCTCGATTGGTTTAATTCCTGGGCTAAGGTTAAGCCTATGAACGAAAATTTCGGGATCCATCTCCGACATATCCTCAACCTTCCATGTAAAAACATTAACGTTACGACACAAGTAGCTAATAAGTTCAGGCACTAGGGTGATGTGCAAGTCCTGACCAACAGTCATCTTTTTTCCATAGTTGAGCTCAACCTCTATTAATTCTTCTACCGTAGCAAGTCTCCATCGTTGCTCGAACTCGAGCTCGGGATGTTGAAAGTTGTATGACGTCAGTTCCCATTTCCCAAACGCTGGTAACATAGCACTATCTAGCTGTTGTTTGGTCTCCGTGCACGACCTATAGGAAATTTCATGGCGAGGTGGAATGTGGACACGATGGCCTTTATCTTATTGAGCAACGGTCTTCCCAGGATGACGTTGTATGTCATGGAGACCCGAACTACTTGGAAAGACGTGATCTCTGTTACCCATTCCTGACCAGATCCCAAGGTTACAGAAAGCTCGACGACACCCTCCGGGATGATGATATCTCTCCCGAATCCTTGAAGAGGAGTTTTGATTCCCTCGGTTGTTCGACTGAAATTCCCATCTTAGTAAAAGCCTCGTGAGAGAGTGTTTTTCGTGCTTCCATTATCCACCAAGATTTTTTTTGCTTCAGTGTTAGCCACTATTGCAGAAATGACTAAGGTATCATGAGGGAACGATATACCTTCCACATCCTTTATCCCAAAAATAATGTCTTCAAGGTTATCATGAGGTATTTTCAAGGCCGAAGTATATTGCCGGGTATACTGTCTCCGTCCAATGTTCGAGTCTCCTCTTGAGGCAATGCCCCCAATAATAATGTTAATGGTCCCGGCCGTTGGTTGACCACTGCCCCTAGCCTCAGGAGCTTTTCCCTTGTCACGATCATTCCTCGGACGTTTATCATGACCAACGTAGGAACTCGAAAATCCTCTTTTAATGAGGGCCTCAATCTTCCATTGAAGGCCTTGCAGTTCTCCGTAGTATGCCTGTGATCCAGATGAAAGTCACAATACTTGTTCCTGTCCCTGAAATCAGGAGGGGAATTCATCCCTGCGGGCCATTTGAGCTTTTTATATCCTTGATCTCCATCAAGATGTTGGTTTTGGAAGTGTTTAATCTAGTGAAAGACGTCGGAGACACCTTCTGCCTCTGCTTATTTCGAGGCATTTCTTGCCAGGGGCTCGAGTTATGCTGCCATTTGTGCTCAACCCTATCATAGGTCGGTCCAACTTTTTTCAGATTCAATGTTTCCTCCATATTAATATATTTCTCACCTCGAGTTAAGAGCTCGGTCACTGACTTTAGTGGAGTTTTTGACGACGACATTTTGAATGCCTCACACCTAGCATACGTGAGATCTGAGACAGCTGTTGTTATATGGAGGTTCGGAATTTGAAGCCTTTCTTTATTAAACTTTGTCATAAAATCATGTAGGGTCTCATTCTGCCACTGATGAAGTTGCATGAGGGAGGTTACTATTTTTTTGATGCTCTTATTGCTTGCAAAGAAGGCCGAGAACTTATCGGCCAAATCTGATAATGAAGCTATGGAATTGGGCTCCAAGGTCGAGAACCTGTCCCTTGCTGCGTTTGTCAAAGTTTGCGAAAAGGCCTTGCACATCACCCAATCTAGTGTAACTTGCAAATTCATAACGTCTGTACACACATTGAGATGGTTGATCGGGTCGATTGTCTCATCATACTCTTTTATATGAGGATACTTGAATTTGTCTAGCAATGGGTTTGACAATATCTCCAGAGTGAATGGCGTGTTGGGGGTGAAACCCGTTGGCCCCTTAGTATTTTGAAGCAGGCCCGACCTAATTCATTCTTGAATGATTCTCCCAAGTTCACTAGACTCCATAGTCACTGACCTCGAAGCCGAGGCGACGTAGGGTATACCTAAGGTCCCTGCCCAACCGACATCAAGAACAAGTCGTGGAGCTTAAGCCCGAGTATCGGCCATAAATCCCCATTATGGTGCCCGCGTTGGTGATAGATGTGGATTGTCCCGACTTAGCAGTTGAGTTATCGTGACGACCCGTTGACGAAGTTATTTAAACGCTGGTACCTTTGATGATTCTTCTTGAGGAACAACGGGATCTTTAGGAGGAGAATGATGATTCGGAACGGATGAGCTTGTCGGAGGAAGATCTGAACGTGTATTAACCATGACTTTTGGTAGGGCTTCCCACAGACGACGCCAATGATGCTACCAAAAATCGTAGCTTGAGGACTGATGATGAACATGAATAAGATATTCCAATACCTGAAACAAAGACGTCGAGGCATGTCCTCGTCGCCCTTTCGATACTTAAATTAGAGAGAGAATTTGCGCGCGAGGCTATAAACTGAAAATAATGTAAAAATGTAACTGAATAATAAATTGAACTTTCATATTTATAAAGGTAGATAGTACACTTTGAGTAGGATTGAACTAGGCGAACATCCTTATCTCAAAGAGTCCTTACAGAGATGGGTGTTGGACTTCCAATAGTGATATTATTGAGATAAAGTTCTCCTAGGCATAGGAGTCTTGAGTTGAGATGGTTGGATATGGTTAGGATCCCAGTGAAGTAGAAATCCTTTTAGATTAGGTGACATGGACCTAGATCTGTTCAAGGAAAAGGCTTGAGAACATCACGCATTGGAGAAGCTAACATAACTCGAGGACATAACCCGAGGACGACCACCATAAAATGTCGAAAACAAGTAATACAAGAGCTTGAGATTTATCACGAGCCCGATGACTATATAGATGCCTGAGCACAGTGGGAGAAAAATCCCTTCAAAGGTCCCATCCACCTCCTCGGACCTAAAGAGGTCGAAACATACGAATATGGACCATATCAGTATTTTTTGAAGAATATGTGATTAAAAAATTGGAAAGATGTTTGAATTTACGTGTAGAATATTTCGTTGTGTGAATGTGGTAAAAATGAATATGAAAAATAAATTAAAGGAAAGGAAATCAAACGAGACTAAATATTATCTATAATTTCATTATCTCTCATTCAGTAATTTTTAAGTAAAACATATGAAATAAATAGCGAAAAATGAATAAATTGTAGGCCAGTGGTCTGCAGACTCTTCAACTCAACTCATCCTTAATTTTCTAGAAAATTGTGAAATGTTTTTTTTTTCTGAATTCAGACTTGGCATTCGATACTTTTGTCTGGACATCTGACACACTACGTGTTGTGCTACCACTCCACCCCCTCATGCACACATTACCCCATGCTACTATCTACATGCCCTTCCCCATATCTCTCCATTCAATATGAGAGTATTGTTTGGGATGGTGTTCTCTAAGCACCGAGCTTCTTCTAATTATGCTCGGACTCCAGTTTAATGAGAATATGGAGAAAAATATATTTTAAAATAATAATTTTTTCGAGGTTGTGCGGTTAAATAAAAAAAATATTTTTAAGTTTACGTATAATATTATATTATTGAAAAGCGTGATTGAAAAAGAGAGAAAAATGTATCCAAATTAAAATGATTTTCTAAAATCTCTTTCTGTGCTTTTGTTTGTTTAAAATAAATGAAATATGATATTGAAAATTATGATCTCATAAAATATATAATTGTAATGATTGACTTTAACTTTTAGTCTTCACCAAATAGGAGCTATATATTTAGATTTAATTTCAATTTGTATTCTATGATACTGATAAGATATAAAGCCCCCATTTAGTAGGGAATAAAATTTTTCATTTTAATTTAGTCAAAGTTGATAATTAATTTTAATCATATATTTCATGATTACAACTTTTCAATCATACATTTCATCAATTGTTTTCAAAAATTTACTAAAAATTCGATTTTAATTTTCATCAAACAAGAGCAAAGTAGTATAATTTCCTTTTAATTTCAAAACTTATGTTCATTCAAACGAAGTAACGTATTGTCTTTAATTTTTTTATTTTTTACTTAGTGAAAATGGGACTTTTGCTCGTATTCAGAGTTATTCATTCATTTAAAAGTTTCATCACAATCTATAATGTCTAATAAAGCAAGACTTTTTTTGGTAACTCAGGTATTCAAATTTCACCCGACTAATCATGAATAGTGACGGCTGTAACGACCCCAAAAAAAAGTCATAACCTTATTTTAAACACATATTATTCTTCAATTGTTTGTCATGACATCAAAAACAAATTATTATTTCAGAAACTGATGGATGAAAATTGTAGAGAATGTTAATTCTAATTGTACCCACCATTTGAAAATCAAATTAAAATTCCCACTTCAATGCATCCCATCATATTTTTCTCACTCGCGATTTTTGTTCCCCACTAATGCATTTTCATTTAATTTTCATCCCTAAGCTGACTTTTCATCTTCCTCCACTAAGCATAACATTTGAATCATATACTAAATGCTATAACCTCCAACCATTTAAAGTCCACCATCATTTCATTTGGAATTTGAAATGTCAAGCATCCCTCTTGTTTTAAAAATCGTAACTTTATCTTGATAATCCAAAATAAACTCCTCTAGCCACCTTTGTCTCACAAATCACAATTTTAATCAACTTACCTTTTTACCATAAATTAAAAGAAACCTTCTTTGAATATGAACATTGTCTAAAAGAGAGGCTAAGAGTACGCTGGATTTTATTAGATATTTGAACACAAAAAGTTATTCAAACTCCAAATATTTAAGGTATGGATGCTTTCAACACTTTTGTAAGTTGTGTAAAAATTATATTTGTTTTCGATTTGCATTAACTTGTTATTCTGTTTCTCATGAGAAAATGGAAGTACCATTTGGTGGTTCCATTAAGAGATGAAGAGATGAATTTTGATTCATAAAACAAAGGGGTTGTTAAAATAGAAGAGTAAACGAACTGCCTGATCACCGGTTCGTTTTGAAATTGATGGCGACACAAATAACCAAAGATTGTAATTCTAGAAAACATATATATATATATATATATATATATATATATATATATATATATATATATATTTTTGATCTATTTACTTAAGTGTTTCCTACTGAGTATTATTTGTGATACTCATTTTTACTAAATTTACAGGTTAATTGAAGGCATGACTGTGGCTTGACATGGTGGCAAGTGCTCGACAATTTGACGTACTCTTTATATTCTAATAATATTTTTGGTCATGTAAACCTCCTATGAACACATAGAAGACACTTTTAAAATGTTAAATTTTTTTTGTTTCTCCTAGCTTTATACGCATTGCATGTCAACTACTAGTTAGGAATGTTGGATTGGTTATTTATGAAGTTTAAATATTGCTGGAATGAATTTTCAGATTCTGTCCTCCTATTTAAAAATAACATAACTTGGGCTACAATACATTTTTTAGAGTGAAATCAGTGGGGTTTGAAACTTCTATCAGTCTTGTAGTAGTGGTTTTTGGAATTACCTTAAAATAGTATCTAGAGAAAAAGTTATGCCTATTTTAGTAAACTACATTCGGTCAGTTTCGAATTTTCTGTCTAGCATAGTCGAGTAATACTTTCATGCTTCAAGCGTTATCTTCGAGACCCCAAATTTTATATGTGGTACATTTATAAAGGTGACAGACTCTGTTAAAATTTCATAATTTTTAGTGGTCATTTGTTAGTCCAAACATATTTTTATTTCGTTATTGTTCAATCAGTATTTGTCGAAATTCCTCCAAATTGTTTTCCAAAATAACATTACACCAAAATTGTCCAAGTTTATATGAACAAAAATCTCCCATTACATTTTTTTATATGTTTTAAATTCCAAATTTTTTCTCATTTAAAATTTATTTTAGTTAACATTTAAGAGTTCAAACAAAGAAGATGAATTTTTTTTAATGCTTCGAGTTCCGAGAATTTGGGGGCGGTACAACGGCCTTCCCCCCCTAGTTCACCACTTGGGTAAATCCGGATGCAAACACAGTTTATACACACTTGGGCCGAAGACTTTTGCTCTCCCTTTAATGTCTAGCCTTGATAAAACATGTTTAACTTTAGCATCTGTTGGGGTAGATAAAAATTAAATTTATAGATTTGTGATAAAAAAAAAAAAAAAGAATATATGATTGAAAAATTATGAATCCAATAAAATAAATAAATAAACTGAATTATTAATTTTAACTTAAATTTTAATTTACTATTTAAGCTCCAAAGGAACTTATTTTTGTGTTCTAAATAATCTAAGGTTTTACATCAATTTTATATTTTTGATAATTATGTTATCTGGAATTTAAATGCATAATTTTTTTAATCTCACATATTTAATATTTGAATGAAAAACAATAAATCAATCTTAAACAAATACTTTACAAGTTCAATGCGAAGAACTTCGTTGAAACAAATTATACTTTTTTAGGCAAATTGTTGTCAAACGACCTCCGAGCTATGATATAATTCAGTATAGTATCTCAATTGGCATTGGCCAAATGACCAAATAAAAAAATTGACACTTCAATGAAGACGACTGGACCCCAAAACCAATTGGACCATTGGAAGCAGCTTAATTTATTTAGTACTGCTCATGGCCCAAATCTTTTCTCCTTGGATGACTTACAAGAGTTGTCCTACTTAGCAATACCAAACTCACTTACTCATTTGTATTGAGCTTGGGCCCAATATGGTGACCTAATGAGTGTCATATATATATATTTGTCCCTCTTTTTCACTGTGTTTTTCACATGTGTGTTGTCTATTTCTTTCTTTACGTGATACCGCCTGCCTTCCTTTGTGGTCTTTTAGCATCTTCCATCTTTGTCTCTCTCCTGTCTCTGTAGCTATATTTGTGGCTGTGTTCACACCTGTGTTGTATCCTTTGTTGGCAAATTGTAGCAACTAGAGAGAAGTGTTAATTGGAGAATTCTTGGGTCGAGTATATTGGTTGAGGTTGTCGATTGCAGGTGAAAGCTGAGCCTAGGATAACCTTTGGTGATAGATCTTTTGCTACATCTAGTATCAAAGCGTGATACTAGGTTTTAGATCCAAAATCGACCAAAAACTTGTCTAAAAGTCGATTCTTAAAAGTCAACCAGAGCTGCAATCTCGATTTCCAGCTAAATCGTGAAGCTTCTAGATAAACGGAGATTGGAACTGCATTGAACAAGTGGAGAAGCCATTGGGTGTGTGGAGCATAAAGGTAATGATGGCCGACGACGGTGGCGCGTCTGGCAAAATCTGGAGAAACTTTCTACAGACAGTTTTTTCATTTTATCTTTCTGAACATACTGATAACTTTAATTTTCTGTTTCAAGTTGTATAGAAAATTTTGGAGGATTTTACAGATGGATGCTCGGTCTGAAATCATTGATCAATCGCATTGGTACATTTGCTGAAACTTTAGGGCGAATAGTAGTGTCCTTAAAGCAGCAGATTCGTATCTCTCGAATTTACGAACCTTTAGACGTGGTCCGCTCTGGTAAATTGGCTTATTCCGGTTAAATTTCAGCACTAGTGTGTCATTGTGTGGGATGATAATAGGATTGGGGGTTATCATGTGGGGCAACCATTGCTTGTGCTAGAAATTAAGAATTACTAGCTCTTACGTGATTGAAGTATTTATTTTGATAAAACCCATTTATTACCTATTTGGTATACTCTGTTTGGAATTGCCTTGGTAGAAATTGTTTTAGTTGACATACTTTGTTGTTGCCTCGTCAATTCCTTTAGAATACATAAACCTTACTCGTTCGAACATTCTCTTCATCTAAGATCATAAATCTTACGAAACCCTAAGAATCTAAAATAGTGTATATTGTCTGCGACTTTAGGGCTACTTTGTGTAACTTAATTGAGATTCTGTGCATTTTGTGGATTAATTCGCAAAGATGACAACTCACAATTTTTATTTGAAAATTTTTAATGAAAAATGCGATTTTTCTATATGGGAACAAAAGATGAGATGTATTTTGGTCCAACAAAAGATTTCAAAAGTCATTGAAAGTAATTTTTTTGCTGATTTTTGAAAAGAACGAAAAGAAGTCGATGAGTTTGCTCATACTTTAATTATTTTACATTTGTCTGACGTTGTTTTAAGAAAAGTTGGTAAACTGAAAATCACTAAAGAACTTTGAAAAAAATTGGAGGACATGTATTTGCTCGAATCTACTCCGAACAATCTTTACTTACTTGAACATTTTTTTTTTTTCAGTTTTAAAATGGATTATTTAAAGGATCTTGATGACAATTTAGACGTATTTAACAAACTTGTTTAAGTTATTGTTAATAGTGAAGAGTCAGTGTCTAAAACCTACAAGACCATAATTTTACTTACTTCCTTACCTGATACTTATAAGGAAGTAAAAATGCAATCGAGTATGGTAAGAACACTTTGATGCATGAAATTGTCATTGACTCTCTCAAAAGTAAGGAGATGAAGATTAAAACTGGAAACTTGACAAGAAAGGTGGTGAGATTCACATGGTGAGGGGTAGAATTCAGTTCAGGCAAAACAGTCATGAAGAGTTCTATGGTAGTGGCGAGTCAAGTAGTAATGGAAGTAAAAATAAGGGCAATGCTAGGTCTAGATTAAAATTGAGGACTAAGGTTAGAAAATACCATGCTGTGGGAATACAGGGCATTTTATAAAAGACCGCTATAAAGAGAACGATAAGTTGAAGGGTAAAGAGATAGATGAAGTAAATGTATTGTCTTCAACTTCCAATGTTGATAATAATAAAGTGTATATGATTACAGTCCTGTTGTTTATCACACTGAATTGAATCTAACTATCAATTCTCGTTTGCATGAGTGGATACTTGATTCCGGTGCATTTTTTCATGTAATATCACAAAAAGATTGGTTTGAAAACTTGGATGAATGAAATGATGGGCATGTTGTACTAATGTGACAATTCTGCATATACTGTTGCTAGAATTGGTGATATTACCTTAAAATTTGACATTGATATTGTGTATACTTTAAAAGATGTTAGATACATTCTTGAACTATCTAGGAACTAAATTTTAGTTAGGAAACTTGAAAATACTGACTTCACTAGTAAAATTGAAAATGAAGTTTTAAAATTGGTTAAGGGTGCACTTGTTTACATCAAGGGAACAAGGAGAAATAATATTTATATCACTACTGGAGAAGTGATAAGAAGTTTATATTCCTTTATCTCTTCTGTCATAGTTGATCACGCACATAAATGACATTATAGACTAGCACATGTGGGTATTAAGGGTCTTAAACTCCTTAATAAAAGGGTGCTTTTGATAATGACTATGTGTCTGATTTATCTTTCTGTGATCACTGTGTGTTTGGTAAACATAATAGATCTTCTTTCTCCACGAGTGTTGGAAATAGGTATTTCTTGTCTATCATTGATGATTACACGAGAAAAGTGTGAGTTTATCTTTTAAAAGATAAGTCCGATACTTTCCATAGTTTTAATAATTGGAAAAGACAAGTTGAGAACCAAATTGGAAAAATGATTAAGTTTCTAATAACTGATGATGACCTAGAGTTTTGTAATACTGAATTTGACAATATGTGCAAATAAAATGGAATAGCAAGGCATAAGACTATTCCTTACACTCATAAGCAAAATGAAGTAGTTGAAAGGATGAATAGTACTATACTTGATAAAATGTGTTGCATGATGTTAAGTTCTGGCGTTTCAAAGTCATTTTGTGATGAAGCTGTTATGACTGTTTGTTATTTGATTAATTTGACTCAATTTGCTGCATTAAGTAGTGCTACTCCTCATAAAAATGGTCTGATAAATTAAGTGATTACTTTAGGTTTAGAACTTTTGGCTGTGCTGTTTTCCCTCATCAGAATGAAGGAAAACTTGAACTTATGAAATGTGTTTTTCTAAGTTACCCAGAGGGTGTTAAAGGTTACGGGCTATGGGATAGAAGCCAAAGGGGGTAAAGATCAATGTGAGTAGAGATGTCACGTTTAATGAGGCTGAGATGCCTTGCCTTAAAACTGATCCTAAACTTATGAATGAAAAATTTAAAGGTAAAGAGAGAGATCAGTTGAAGGTGGGGTTATGAAAACTTGGCACATCTAGACCTACCTCTCCTAATGAGGTGGAGACTCAGGTTCAACAACCTGAAATGGAGAATAGAGGGAAAATAGTGATAGAAGAACATCCTGAGGTAGAAAACTCCTTAGCAGATTATAATCAAACTAGAGACAGAGAGATGAGATAAACGAGAGAGCTTTGGAGATTCAGATATGAATTTGAGTTAGTCTTTGCTCACGCTAGCTATAATGATCTAGCTGACAGAGAGCCAAAAACCTTTGACGAGGCAATGAAGAGTTAACAATCTAAAGAATGGTTTATGGCAATGAAAGAGGAGATGAGATCCCTAGAAAAGAATCAAACTTGAAAACTAGTTCCTAGACCTAAGAATACATCTACAGTTGACTGTAAGTGGGGTTTTAAGGTTAAAGAGGATACTAGTACATTTGAACCCTTAAGATTTTAAGCTAGGTAAGTAGCCAACGGATACGCACAAAAAAAGGGTGATGATTATAATGAAATTTTTTCACCGGTTGTTAAATATACTACGATTAGGGTCATGCTTGTACTAGTTGCATATTTTTATTGGGAACTTGAACAACTTGATGGAAAAAGTTGTTTTTTTTTACATGACTAACTTGATAGCAAATCTTTATGAATCAACCAAAGGTTTAAAGACAAAGTAAAACCTGATCATGTGTGTTTTTTGAAATGGTTTTTATATGACTTAAAGCAATCATCTAGACATTGGTACGAAAGATTCGATTATTTTGTATACATTATAGGGTTTCAAAAGAGTAAGTTTGATCACTGCCCGTACTTCCAATATGATGATGCTAATAATAATGACTATGTATTTTTATTACTATATGTGAATAATATGGTCTTAATTAGCTCATCATCTAAATGGATAAGTAAGATAAAACAAAGTTGAATGACGAATTTGACATGAAAGATTTAGGTAAAACTAAGAAAATCCTAATTATGGAAATTGAAAGAGATATGTCAATTTTTTTTTGTTTTTACATCAATTCTTTTATGTTTCAAAGGCATTGAAGAGATTTGACATGCATGACTGCAAACCTGTTACATTACCTTTAGGTAACCACTTTGTATTATCTAAAGATCAGGCTCCATGTAATGAAAAAGAAATAGAGTACATGAGTAGGATCTCATATTCTAATGTGATTGGATCTATTATGTATTTGATGGTTTGCACTAGACCGGATTTAGTCTTTGCTGTTAGTACCCTTAGTAGGTACATGTCTAATTCGGGTCTCGAGCATTGGGAAGCCTTAAAATAGATGTTAAGGCATTTGAAGAGAACTAGTGATATAGGTCTAAAGTTTAGTACTAATAAAGAATATGTGAAATTGAAAGGTTTTGTAGATACTATGCGGGGAATATAGATAATAGAAAACTCACTTCTTCCTATGTGTTTATTTTGTCTATCTCTTACTTTAGTTGTAAATCGCAGTTACAACACATAGTTGCACTATCCACGATCGAATCAGAATATATTGTTACCATTAAAGCAATTAAAGAAGTTTTGTGGTTTAGAAGTTTACTACATGAACTCTGTGTTTTAAATGACTATGTGGTAGTATATTTAGATAGTCAATCTTCTAAACATTTATACAAAAATCTTGTTTTTCATGAACGCACCAAGCTCATTGATGTTAAACTACACTTTATTAGAGCTATTGTGTCCAAGAAGTGGTAAGACTTGAAAAGATATATACACAATACAATCCTTCAGACATAAGCATTAAGGTGTTTCCGTTGGTAAATTTTAGAAGTTGTAAGGACATTCTAAACATCGGTGGAGGTAACTAATTTTCAATTTTATCGGTTCCCTATTTTGGAAGTGTTAGGAACAAGTAATAATGTTTCTTTGTAGGTCCTTGACACCAATGTTGATGTTTGTTAGGCAAATTGTTGTCAAACGACCTCCCGAGTTATGATGTAACTCAGTATGTTATCTCAGTCGGTATTGACCAAATGACTGAATGAAAAGTCGACATCTCAATGAAGACGACCCGACCTCAAAACCAATTGGGCCATTGGGAGCAGCCTAATTTATTTAGTGCTAGTCATGACTCAAACTTTTTCTCCTTGGCCCACTTAGTGATACTGAACTCACTTACTCATTTGTATTGGGCTTGGGCCCACTATGATGGCCTAATGAGTGTTATATATATTTTTTTCCATCTTTTCACTTGTTTTTCACGTGCTGCATGTCTCTTTCTCAGTGTGATACCGTCTGCCTTCCTTTGTGGTCTTTTTGCATCTTCCATCTCTGTCTTTCTCTCCTACCTCTGTGGTTGTACTTGTGGCTGTTTAACACTTGTGTTTGTAATCTTTGTGGGCAAACTGTAGCAACTGGAGAGAAGTGTTAATTGGAGAATTCTTGGGTCGAGTATATTCGTTGAGGTTGTCGATTGGAGGTGAAAACTGAGCCCGGAGCAACCTTTGGTAACAAATCTTTCGTTACACACTTTGTACTTGATGTCTTAACTATCAACTTAAATTTTATCTATATTTAATACATCAATTTTCAAAATCTAATCCGATCATCTTTTGTAGTCAACCTCTCAATGAGAAATAAAAGGAACTCCGCAACAAACATTCTCTATAGATTTCACAAAAAGAATTGAAAAATAAATTCAACGACATTAAAACTCAAAGAAAAGAAATAGACAAAAAGTTGGGTGGGCGGTGGCGAGATAAGATATGTTGTTCAATTTTGCTGTCCAAATGACTATCCATCCAATGACTTATTGACATGTCATCAATTTGATTGACTAGTGATGAAGTTAATGAAGATAAATTTGAGATGAATTGACAATTATTAAAACAGTAAAATTGAATAGCAAATCTCAACTCGATCAAAGGGTTGATGAGCCTCAAGAAAATCAGTTACCAGCAAAAGAAAAACCAGATGTTTCAACACTGGCCAAACAGTAGATGTAGTTTTGAATTTTTATTTTTATATATATTAGAGTGTGTTTGAGCCACATTTTTATGAAAAATTGTATTTTAAAATAGTAGATTGATGAAAAATATGTAGTTGAAAAATAATGAATTTTTTTATTTTTATGAAATATTATTTTAATAAAGAATGTATGGTTGAAAATGAGACAGAAAAATACATTTAAAAAAAAAAAAGAAAAGAATCAAACAGTCAACCTTCAGTTCTTATCGTATGCCGCGCCTGGGTAAGGCTCTACCGTCTATACGCATCCGCTGTTTACTTCAGAGACAGAGAAACTGAAGAGCCTCATACCAAAGGACATGACCCGGACCCTAGCCCGTACAAGCCGAGGTACTCAAACTCCTTTCTTCCATGTTTGTTCAGAAACAGAAACAAATGTCTGTACTTGTACTATGTATACCCTCCTATGTACTTGATTAGCTACAAAGTCAACAATTCAAAGTTTGGGTTTTCATGGCTAGAAAACAGTTTGAAAGTGTTTTGATTTTAGATCGCCATCCGGATTATTTGTTGTCTGTTTAAATAAAACTTTTTGTTCATAGATCTGGGGTTTCTTCAACTTCTGTGGATATTGAGTGGATTTTTATTCACAGAAGAAAATATTATGTTTTCACTTTAGTTTTTGACAAAATTTGGATGGTTTCGCTGTCTGTTAGCTTTGGGTCTTGTCTTGTTTAGATCTCATTCTAGGATATATCAAACAAGGAACAAGGAATTAATCTATTCTTACACTTTGCATTGTAATTTCTGTTTCTACTACCCAGTGTAACGGAAGGTTGCTGGTTGGAGCATTCAAGAGTGATTTGATTTTAGTGCCTTTTAAAGAGAAACAATTTAGTTGAAAAGGGAATGGCGAATAGGTGGTGGGCTGAAAATGCGGTGATGAATCCTATGTCACTAACTTCTGCTCCATCTCTCCACCTAAGAAACCCTGATGAAGATGAAAACGCTGGATTGAACCGCCGTGGACAGCGGCGGAGAGAACAAGAATTCATGGAAACAACAACCAATGCATCGAATAGCAGTGGGAGCAATACCAATACCAATCTAAACCCTAGCTCCACCAACCAAAACCTTGAAGATGGAGATAACCGAGATAACGAGCATGAAGCTGAAGATAGTCAGAACCCAGCTGGAGATCTCGAAATATCGGACCGGAGTGGCTCGGGTGGACGCCGGCCTAGAGGCAGACCACCTGGGTCCAAGAACAAGCCTAAACCACCAATTGTGATAACAAAAGATAGTCCTAATGCGCTTCGAAGTCATGTTTTGGAAATCAGCAGTGGCAGTGACATAGCTGAAACGATTTCAACCTTCGCACAGAGCCGCCGATGCGGTGTCTCGGTTTTGAGTGGCAGTGGAATTGTGACCAATGTGACATTGCGCCAGCCAGCTGCACCCGGAGGCGTGATAGCGCTTCATGGTCGATTTGAGGTATTGTCATTATCCGGGGCATTTTTGCCGTCACCACCTCCGCCAGGAGCCAACGGACTCACGGTGTATTTGGCAGGTCATCAGGGCCAGGTGGTAGGCGGCACTGTGGTTGGTGAATTGACAGCGTCAGGTCCCGTGATGGTAATTGCTGCCACATTTACAAATGCAACGTATGAAAGATTGCCTCTGGAGGAGGAGCCGATGGCGGCCAGTGAAGAAACGCAATTGCAGCCAACTTCAGGAGTTAATACTGGAACTACAGGTGGTGGCGCTACAGGATCTCAGCCACAAGGCTTGGCGGCTGATCCGCCAACATCCTCCATGCCTTTATATAATCTGCCACCAAATTTTCTGCCCAACAGCCAGATGCCGCCAGATGTTTTCTGGGCTCCGCCACGTCCTCCGCCCTCTTATTGAGTACCATTGAAATTGTGGAAAGTCGAGAGGGAATCGTTAATACATGGTAGTTTCTGTGACCCCTTTTGAAGTTATTAGGAATCAAGAATCAAGGTTAGACTTTCTTGACACTATAGTATTCCATGTAAATCACATTTCTGACTAGGTTTTTCAACTTTATGTTTTTATGACTATGCAACTTATGAGACTGCTGTTTAATTTTCTTCCTCTGAGCTATTGTTGCTGGAATTTGCCATGGCCAATAATGTGTTGAATATGAATTTGAAATAAAAAGACGCATAAAGCTTAAAGATTGACTGGTTCGCAAATAAATTTCCTAGGTTTAATTCTCATTGCAGATGTTCTAGGTTCAAATTTGTATATCACCCAAGTTGTAGGTTCAAACTTCGACATCACCAATTAGGTTTTTCTCTCCTCACCGGGAACTTTATTTTTTGGAGTAGGCATGTTTGGTTACTTTTCTAGAAGTTTTACATTTCTAGCACAGTGAAATATTCATGTTTGGATCTTTCCTTCTGTTAACTTGAAGAGTTGAGGTCCTTATCTAATGTTGTCTTTGAATTAATTAGCCTGAAATTCCATGGGGGTTAAAGAAATAGAGTCCATGAACTTTACCCTGTTGCCCTTTTTTTCCAAGTCCATCCTCTAACTCGTATTATTTGTTCCCTGCCGATGACCATCAATTATCCTATCAAACCCAGAATAATGTTCCTATTTGTCCCTAATCAATGTCCGTTAGTCAAAACTAACAAGATTACTCACGGGACAAATGGCATACATGTTATAGTAAATCAATTTTCCCAAACGTGACTTGAAATTATGTGCCTTCAAAATAAAACACTTTAGTAGGACTGAATTCTGAAAATCCAGTCTCCCAATTTTCCTCCAAATTTTGGGTTCCTGAACTGTTTGTCTAAATAGGCAAATTTTACGATCACAAAGGCTTGCATGTTTGTTTTACGGTTGTGCTATATATATAATAAGTTTATACAATACATACATATGATATGGTGAGATATGATTGTATCGAAATTTCTTCAACCAAATTTAAAAAAAAAAAAATTAAAAAAATTCCACACTATCTTTTTGACATATCATCATTATGTAACTTGTTTATGTACAAGTATCATTATTTGTTTTCTTTCTTATACCATTATGTGTTGAACTCTTTCTCAAAACTACATGGATAGAAACGAATCTTGCAACATGGTAGTCAAGGTTCAGTAGAAACATATTGAACTTGCATTTGGGCAGCAAATTTACGGAACATGCATGTAATTTATCGACCACACGTGACACCACATATGTATGTCGTTTGTTCCGTCAGCAATCTTGTTACCTTTGACCAATGATTGTGGAATTAATTAGAGACTAAATAATGAAGAACATTATTTTGGAGCCAGGGTGGATTTAGAATAAGTTTCAGTCCAAGGTTGATTTATAAAATAGGGTAAAATTCGTTTGTAATTAATCCATAAATGAAAGTTAGTGTGTGTGCCTTTACTAGTATAGAGAAGGATTATGATTCAGATATCTTGAGTAACTACTAGGACATTAACTCTAAATAGATGAATTTGGTGTGTATCGTCGGTAGAAAATGATATAACTCATCTGCATCTTCTGGAAAACGTCCGTTTCAGTTCAAATCAGATAAAAAGCTGTTCCCTTTCGAGACTTTTAATTGTTAGCTATCCCGTTATTGTGGTTCATGTTGGCGGTTCCCCAGATAATTGATCTAATTTTCCTGCAACTTGGTTTTGGAAGCTATTGCTTTTAGGCATGTCAATTTCTCCAAATTAGGTATATTGACAGCTTTTGGGTAGTATCTGGCATTTAATACTTTGACTCTTGTTCGGTTTAAGAGCATTCAATTCAATCCTGATGGCAAAACCCCCTTGTTTGTTTTATCCACTTTACTCTCACTAGGGATGAGAGGGGTGCTCTTTTATTGTTTGAAGATAGTGGTTAATTGCTCGGCTAAAAGCTTAAACTATTGGAGAGTCACAGTATTTCCTTTAAATCTTCTCTTCAATACACACATGCATAATCTAGTCTAGATTGTATTTATTTTTCATTGAAAATCAACACGTGCACAAACATTTCATAAATAGGTGGCGGTGGCGGTGGCGGTGGCTGCATGATGTCTGCTCATCTAAAAGTTTAAGATTAAATTGTTAGAGATTGATCACATGTATTCACTTAAATTCTCGTCTTGTATAATAGTGAAGCAAAGAGGTGATTATTGTCACCCTTTCCTCATGTGATGATATGAGATTGATCTAAAAAAACTGCTACTTTTATTTTGTTATGAACTATTTACACGGCCGTAAATCTGCAATTTGCTTCTTCGTGTTACAGTTTGAGCTCTAGAATTGGTAATTGTACCCTGACCTAATGTTCATTCAGCGTCATGTATTGTGATGAAACGAGCTCCTTAGTTTTCCATCCTCTGATTTCAATTGTACAAAGACCCTTAACAGAAGTTTATTAGAAGAACTTTATCATGGCATAGCTATGTTACTTATAGATACAATTAGTTAAATTCTTAGCAACTACAATGTGCCAATGTAGTTTTGGCCCACCCTTTCTTCTATCTTCTAATATGATTCAATGAGATCATGTTACCCTAAAAGAGGATGAGACGTTTAAGTTTCTTAACTGTACTTGAGTTGACATTTCCTTAATCTATCCTCAATTTACCTCGTCTTTGTTCATTTAGTGAAGAAGGTCATCTTTTATCGATTTTCTTGATAGCTCTAGAATTAAAGATAGGAAGTTAATGGTGTTTGCATTCTTGCACTCAATCATTCTTCGTTTAGAAATAGAGTAATGATATTCATTACATCTGTTGTTAAGCATCGGTCTAAGTGACAATTACATGATATTAAATAATAGATTCATTTAAATGTAAAGTCAATAATTTGATTGAATATATAAAGTGTAGTCATCTAAATTGGTGCTAGATAGCATGGTGCTTTATTCCTTGTTGGAACAATGAAAATCATAAACATATGACCTCTGTCACTTAGAATCTTTATAAGATGTCCCGTAGATATGTTTGTTTATATTTCTTTGGTTATATATATATATATATATATATATATATATATATATATATATATATTTGCTATTGCCATTATATTGTGGAGTTATGCAAAAGAAATTATAGATAATTGTTGTCTTTATTATTATATTTTTTATTGAAAGGAAGATATTTGATGAAGAACTACTTTTTGGATTGTATTTCAGTGTCTAGTTCATGTTTGGCTAACTTTAAAATATTCTTATAATTAAGTAAATAAGTTTACAATGGTTGAAGATAAAATTTAAAGGAGTGCACTTTATTCACCTTTAAAATGGTATCTGAGTTTGGATTCAAGTTTTGTTGCTAATTGTATATGAAATTTGTGCATTTGATGAAAATAACATTTAACCTTTGTTTTGTGCATTTTAAAATTAGATTTTTAGTAGATTTTAATAAAAAAAATTAATGAAAAAGTGTGATTGAAAAGTTATGAAATTCGTAAAATATATTATTAATATTAATGTTGACTTTGATTTGAGATTTTAATTCAAATCAAACAGGGTTTAACTGAATAAATGCAGTAGCTCAAAACTTGAGATAATTGACAGAAATAAATAAATTTTAATTCTATATCAAAGTTGGAGCCTATAAACCAGTACCAAATGGTAGTCATCTCTCACTATTATCAATCAAGTCCCACTAAATTTAGAAATTAATCTCGTGATAGAACGAATCAACGTAACCAATTATTACAATAATCATGTAATCCTTCGATCCAATCAATCAAATCCAATATTATATGGTCATTATATTCACCTCTCAACTACTAGAAGAAACAAATAAAGTCAGGTTTTTGAGCCATTTTTTTGTCCAAAATTATTTTGGAATAGTATTTTTACAGGGAATGTGTGATTACAAAATAAGAAGAAGAAAATTGGATTCTCGTGTAATATTATTTTATTGAAAAATGTGTGGTTAAAAATAAGAGAGAAAAATATATTTTGAAAATAATGAAGACCAAACAAAGACTTAAATTTAATCAACTGATTGTTGACCCTATCTCGTTGGAATATAAAAAGAAAATAAAAAATAGAGGAATTATTATATGTAGATTTTTTGAGATTAGAGTTAGTAAAAATTATGATATTTGTGGAGAATGTATCGTTAAAAAATAAAAAAATAAATACAATTTCACTTATAAAATTATTTTATTTTATTGAGAAAATATGATAAAAAGTGAATTTAGAAAATTCAGTTCCAATCAATAAGGCCAAGCTGGAGCCAATGCCGTGCCAAGTTGTGGTGGATCACGTGCATGGGCTTAGGCCCAAGCCAGCTTCCTTCCTCCTCGTTTACTTACATAACTGGGTGTCCTCGAAAGTCACCCCAACTAAGAAAACCTTCTAAAAATTAAAAGTTATAGGTTACTCGAAACTTAATTTAATGATAATTTTAAGCAATTAGCTCGAAGTTGCAAGAAAATAGCTTTACCCCACATACATTTACAAAAAGGATAATGCTTGTTGTAGGGTGGATCCCACATGAATAAAAAATATTTTAGGCAAGTGGGGTCCACTTTCATGTGAGGGAGTGACCACCCCTATGTACACTTAATTATGTACTCATAATATGGTCCTTACAAAAAAAGGTTATTACGCCATGGGTATTAGTGGCTGGTTTGAGTAAGTATCATAACAGGAACGAGCTCGTGCTCATCATGCGATTATTGTGGGATATTGAGCCCTTGTTTCAGTTCTATTCTCAAAAGAATTATTTTTTCCGAAACTCACTTTTAACTATATTTTTTAATAAAATAATTTTACATGTAAATCAATTTTTTTTCCTTATTTTTATTTATTTAAAAAAATCAATATTTCAAAACTCATTTTTTTTTTTTTTCCAAAAATGAGGCTCAAACAAATATGTGAAGATAGTAGATTGCATTCAATACAACTACAATGAATAGTTTCTGAAAAAAGACAATGATAATTGCGGTTCAAATAATATAGTATTGCAATTCTCTAACATTAAGGAATGATAAATTTTTGGTATCGTTTTGAAGAACTCGTGATGGCTATGCAGCGCATCAAAATGAAAAATCGTTAAATGGTGAACTAAAAAATAACTAGTTACTAAAATAAATTTAATAATTTTATTTAATCCCATTAACTCCAACTCCAACTCCAACTCCAACATCAACTTAAATAAAATTCTATTTGACTTCAATTGACACTCTTCTGTCGAAGTTCCCATTTAAAAAAAATAAAATTTGCAAGCCCCTCCGACTTATTAAATTTAATTCTTTTATTCCTCCCCTGAAGTTAAGTAAGGCATGGTCTCGTTTTAAGGGAGATTTTTGGCAATTTTGCTTCCCTACTTTCCGTCTTTACTTCAATTCCTCGCTCTTAGAATAGAGGATAGTTTCTATATATAAATAACTTTTACTCTTCTCAAATCTTGTAGAAGTTAATCTTTCAATTTTTGAAGTGGCTTAAGACATAGTGATGAGATTCAATATCAAGAGTGTTATCCATTTAAGAATAATACTAAAAATGTAGAATCACATATATTTGAGTTCCATGACAATGTGAGGTAATTTTTCTTAACTCTCGACTAAAGAGTTGCAACTAGTTGGCCTAGTCGTTCTTCAAGAGGCACAACTCCTAACTGTCGAGATATATCGAAAGATTGTTCACGTGTCGTTTTGTACAATGTTATTTCATGAAAATCATGGTAACTTTGTAGTCTTTAATTCATTTATGCTTTTAAAAATTGAGGAAGTGAAGCACAAGAATTTGAATCATCAGTCAAGTCATTAACATATTTAAAAATGCTAATATACTTTTAATTAGCTTTTTTTTTTCCATAATATCTTTGACACTGTTACTGCTTTCATTTTTCATTTTTATTTTTTATTAACAAATATAAACTCAAAGTTTAGTTTTACTTCGACCATAGTGGACAGAAGAAGACAAGACAAGAAGAGTAAAAGCGAAGTGCAACTGATCTTTTTTCTTTAAGTAATGATATTTTTTTTATGGACGATTTTATTCTAATAATATTAAGGGTATTCCAATAATACCCTTATTAGTTTAAATATTATAAACCGTTTCACAACTAAATTCTATAGAATACAATGTACTAAGTACTTAATGTTTACGATGTAAATATCTTAGATAGTGTATACAGTGTGTTAAGTACTAATTGTACACAATGTATTAAGTATTTCATTACTATTAGAAAGGGGATTGATGTACATCACTTGTACACAACTTTGTACACGGTCCCCTCACATGAGGGGAGGCAGCGAATATTTTAATCACCATGGGTCCCCTCTCATGTGAGGGAGATATGTATAATGATGTGTACAAGTGATGTACAATAAGCTTTTTTCTTACTATTAAGGGGTGATACAACTTCAAGCCTACAAATAGGCGAAAGAAGCCACATATACAAAGGTAAGTTTTCGAAAATGGAGATCCTTTCATAATATTTTTTTGTGTATTCCCTCATTGTCTTAATTTTTATACAATTTCCTGTATTTATTTGTTATTTATATGTTTTTAGGACAATCCATGTATTCTTAGTCGAAGAGCAAACTTCGAGAAGAATGTTGTAATATTTAGAATACTAAAGAAAAATAAATATTCAAGTTAGTACTAAGACAAAAGAGTTGGTTACTTGGTTAATTGAAGTTTTCGATGTATTCAATAGCAGGATGGGAATGGAAATGACCACTTGGAGATCAGGAATGCAGATGTCTTGAAAAGTTATATTTAGGGTCTGTTTGATTAGTAAATGTGGAAAGACAAACTAATTCCATATAAGTTGGAAAATAAAAACTCATCTAAACCGTAGGAAATAAATTTCCATAAAATTGATTGAAAACAAGCTTAAAGTGGTTGTACATTGGAATTTGAACTCTATTTTCACTTTCGTATTAAACAGTTAAAATAGAATTCGAATTTCTCGGATATGACATTTTCCATGAAATTCATTGCTATCAAACGGACCCTTAAAAATAATTATTTTCTTTTCCCACCTAAGTGTAATAACTAACCTAATGCAAACTTCTATTTTAATCTTAGAAGAATCTTTCATAAAAGGGAAATATATATAAAACACACAAAAAATCTAAAAACAACTTCCATAGCACATTGAACAATGACTAGTTTTAAAAAGTAGATCTTATAAAAGAACCAACGTTAACTAGTAACACTATAAACCAAAAAAGAGAGTAAGAAGTTGGCTTATTTTTAAAAACTAAGTCCGATCAAATGTGTTATCTTGATGATAAATAACTTATTTTTAATTAACTTGCTTATTTATACCTATATAAATTTACCTAATAGCAAACTTTTTAAGCTTAGTCACCCAAAAAATTGGTTAGAAACTCGTGTGACAAAGCAAAAAATATGTTAAAAACATCTGTAAGACACACTCAACTGACATATAGTTTTTGTTCAACCTATGTCACTCAATTGTAACACGTTCAACTGTAAAATACATTTTTGTTAAACCTATTAGTTTTGTTTGATTGACTAGCTAGACAATGATGATGATCCGATGATGATGACGACGATACTGACGATGATGATTTATAAATATGGTGTTAACAAAGATGTTTTTATTTAAAATTTAAAATTTTAGCTTTTGTTGGCCCTCATAATAATGAGATTTGGTAATAATATATAGTAATTTTTTGAGAGAATGTGTGGTTAAAAAATAAGAATTTTTATTTATTTATGTGTAATATTATTTTATTGAAAAATGTGTGGTTGAAAATAAGAGAGAAAAAAATGTATTAAAATTTTAATGGGGGCGAAACAAGTTTAAATCAAAGTCATCAATTAATTTTAAGTTTATATTTTATGGAATTCACAAATTTTAAAATACGCATTTTATCAATTTTTATCAAAATTTACTAAAAAATTGATTTTAGTTTTCGCCAAATAAGGACTATGTAGAATTTTAGTTGAGTGACCAAACTGAAATGAAAATAAAAATAAAAATTCAATTATCACAGTTGATAAATTAGGCACAACCGTCCTTCCACGGTTTTTTACACGTGGCCGAACAATATTATCTTACCTCACTGAGTGTAAACTCTACAACAATCTAAAATTACCACCAAAGTATAAGATAAAATTTATTAATTTACTATCAGCCCTCCTCTTATCTGCCATTTTTCCTATTTTTAATATATAAATCTGGTCTTTGTTTGTGTTGAGAATTGTTGTTCAAAATCAATAAAGAATGAGTGTTGAATGAAAAGAGAATGGATAGCCGTGAGTTTGGCCTATGCAGTCAAGCGGTCGCTAGCTATGACAACGAGTCGAGTCGGGCCGGGCCGGGCCGGGCTTGAATCGGGAAAAAAAGGCTCGAGCTTTTTTTTGGCCCGAGCCGAGCCGGGCAAAGCACGGTCAAAAAATATCGGCTCGACCGAGGCTTTTGGCCTGGGCCTTAGCGGGTCGAGCAGGGTCGGCTCGTTTTTTTTGTGGGTAAAATAGCAGCTATTTTAAAAAAAAAAAAATTAATTTTAATTTTTTTTTTTGGCGGACACGGGCCGACGCCCCAAAATGGGGCTCGCTTGGCTCGGGCTTTTTCCGAGTCGAGCCCACGCCGTCCGAGCTTTTGGGCTTAATTGCCACCCCTAGTGGTCTCATGGCCATTTAGGTCAAGTCGAGAAGGTTTGATTAATCTTACAAATCATTTGCCGGAAAATCTTTGAAAAATCTCATACAATTTGGAGATGGGGTAATATCGTTTGAGATCAACGATTATGTGTTCAAGCTTTTAACTTTGAAGTTCGTTCTTTGTATTGTTCATCTTTGTTGCAAGATTTTTATTTGGTTTCTTCTCCAACCCTCGATTATTTCCAACAATCTCAAACAATATTACTGCGATGGAGAACGAAACAACTTTGGCGACTATCAAACTGATGAATCAAGATTTGGTTCGGTTGGATCGTTTTGATGGCACCAACTTTGTAAGATGGCAAGATAAGTTGAAGTTCATCCTTACTGCGTTGAAAATCTTCTATATTCTTGATCCGAATTTGGCGCCATTACCAGAACCAACTAATGGAGAGACAGAAGCAATAAATGCTGAAAAACAAAAATGCCAAGAAGATGAATTGATTTGCCACAGTCATATACTCAATGCGTTGTGTCGGATCATTTGTATGAATTATACACAAATATGTCTTCGATGGAAAAAAATATAGAACGCCTCGGAAAGTAAGTATAAAGCGGAAGAATAAGGTACTAAAAATTTCTAATTTCCAAGTACCTTGATTTTAAGTTTCTTGAGAATATCCCCCTTCTTCCCCAAGTGCATGAACTTCAAGTGATTGCCAACATGTTGAAGGCGGTAAAAATTGAAATCCCGAAGACCTTTCAAGTTGAGACAATGATTTCAAAACTCCCCGAGACTTGGAAATGATACCGAAATAAGATAATGCATAGTTCCGAAGATTATTCTTTTGGGACAATTGCATAAACATCTTCTCATTGAGAAAGAGTCGAGAATGCGAGATAAGAATGAAAATTCTTATGAAGGAACTTCCAATGCCAATGCAGTAGAGAAAACTGATCCGCCAATAAAATCCAACAAGATGAGGCCTTCTAGGAACTTTAATAAGTCCAAGAAGAAGACCAAATGATGATGTTTCGTGTGTGAAAAATCTGTAAACTATGCAAAGGATTGTAGACGCCGAAAATGAAACAACTCCGATGGTAAGGTAAACTCTATCGAAGAAGACATGATTGTAGCTACCGTAAGTGAAATAAATGCAATCAAGGGCAAAGTTCCCGGTTGGTGGTATGATACATGTGCAACGGTGCATGTATCATATGATAAGTCTTTGTTCAGGACATACCATGAGGTGGATGGAGACCAAAATATCCAGATAGGTAACGAGGTTCGATCCAAAGTAATTGGAAAAGGAAACATGGATATCATCTTCACTTTCGACAAGAACTTTACTCTAACAAATGTACTACATGTTCCTGACATGAATATGAACTTGGTTAGCGAGAATCTCTTAGGAAAATCAGGCATTAAAAGCGTGTATGAGTCTGGTAAACTTGTATTATCCCTTAACGTGAAATTTGTTGGAAAATACTATTCATGTGAAGGAATGGTCAAGTTATATACTGTTGACAAAGTTAATAATAATAATAATAATAATAAGGTTGATTTTTCTTATATTGTTGATTCATTTTCATTATGGCATGCTAGTTAGGTCATATCGGCAAAAACACTATGAAACATATGATGAAATGTGACTTAATTTCATATGATGAAAATAATATATATATATATGAAAACCCAAGATTGGCTAACCAAGAGGGGGGTGAATTGGTTATTAAAACTTTTTCTTCAATAATTCAAGTTTTAATAGAATAATCAATCAAACAATAGAAGGCAACTTAGGCACAAATATACAAGTGAGTGGAGCAATATAATTTACACAAAGTAAACGATGCTAAGTAGAAGGGATAGAGAGTGCAAACGATATAATTATGGAGGTTCGATCCAATGCAATGATCTACGTCCCCCGTTACCAAGCTCTCCGTCATGAGCAAGGCCTTTTTCACTATGTTGATTGACTTGTGGTGCAATCCAACCCTTTACAACGCTTCCGGTGACTTACAACCAAGGAGCACCGATCCTTTTACAACGTTGAGCTTTCCGGGACCTCAACACGACCCACAAGTTTGAGTTTACAATTTGAAACTATTTCTCTCAATAAATGATATATTCAAAGTTGAGTACAATGAGAGAAAATAGGAAAACACTTTAATAGATGACAATGAATGAAGCTCAAGTGTTTGGTGAGTGAAAAATGATTTTCAAAGGTTGAATCATTCAAAAGATTTTTCAAGAATCAAACTATATGAGCAAAGAGTATAAAAACAATATTTAAGCTCAAGAGTATCTCACTTTAATGCCTTTTTGGAAGTGTTAAAATGAATGCAAAATGAGTTGGTATTTATAGTTGAAGAATCGTCAAAAATTCTGCCGAACCGGACGATCCAAAGGTAGCCATTAAAAATCGGTCAGAAGACTCAGAACGGTAAAAAAAATTTTGACCGTTGCTGCCTAACCGGACGACCGGTTCACCATCCGGACGTCCAGATGGCCAGCAGTTTTTCCTTTTTTCAAAATGGTTTTGTGCGAACGTGAGTTTTGTCATTTGTGAGAGATCTAACACTTGAGCTTTTTAATATATATATTTGCTAAGAATTAAAGTATTTTACCTTTACAAACGAACTAAAAATATCTAGTTCTAATGTCCTTGATTTACTTGGTGCGAGGCACGATTGCTTGATTTTGATATGACGCAAGGTTTGTCTTCATGTCTTCTCGATCAAACTTTATGTTGAGCTTTCTTGATGGACAACTTCCCGTCCAATAGTTTTGACTCAGTTTTGGCCGACATATGTAACAATTGAAGATTTGATTAGAGATGAGCATAGTTTGTTTGTTATAATCAAAACGTATGATTTGACCATATGTCAACAATATATAAATGTAAGACATGTGTAGAATCTAAGATGATTAAAAAGTCATATCAAAGTGTAAAAAAAAAAAACTTCTAGCATCTTAGAATTGGTTCATAGTGATATATGTGAAATGAATGTCATGTTAACTAGATGAGGAAATAGGTACTTCATTACCATTATTGATGACCACTCTAGGTACACATATGATTACTTGATGAAACATAAACACAATGCCTTTAATACGTTTAAAGTATATAAGAGTGATAGATGTGGTGAATATTTCTCTAGTGATTTTAACATGTTTTGTGAACAACATGGTATTATTCACCAATGTTCTACACTTAGGATACCCGAATAAAATGGTTTGGCAGAAAGAAAAATAGAACCTTAATAGAAATGATTAATACCATGCTAACTTATGCTAAGTTATCATTTAATTTATGGGATGAAACTTTATTGAGTGCATGTAGAATACTAAATCGGATTCCTTCTAAACACACAAAAGTTTATTATGAATTATGGAAATGAAGAAAATCGAACATTGCTTATTGTAAGAACACGAACCCTAATAGGACCAAGTTAGGTCCAAGAAGCATCAAATGTGCATTTGTTAGATATGCTAACAATAGCAAATCATACAGATTATTGAACTTGGAGACCAATGTGATCATTGAATCCAATGATATGGAGTTCTATGAGAATTCGCTATCTTCGAATAACGAATTGAGAAAAATCTTATAGATATCCTGAAATCAAGTGGAACGCAAGATGAATCATCTTTTAAAAATGTTGATAAATCTAGTGAGCCACGAAAAAGTAAGAGAACTCAAATTGAGAAGTCTTTAGGATCGGATGCAATTGACTCTCAACTTATTTCATTTTACCTAGTAGAGAAAAATGAGATGAATGTTGCAAGAATTATTCCCTTTGTTCTACAAGTAGAAACCGATCCTAAAACTTATAGAGAGGCTATGGCTTCTCGTGATAGCATTTTCTGAAAAATACAAGTAAGGACGAAATGGATTCAATCATGTCAAACAATACGTGAAAACTTGTCGATTTACCACCTGGATCCAAACCTATTGGATGTAAATGGGTGTTCAGGAGAAAGTATAATGTTGATAACTCTCTCAATACCTTTAAGGCTTAGATTAGTAGCCAAAGGGTATCGACAAAAGGAAGGAATTGATTATTTTGGTACTTATGCACCGGTAGTTAGAATAAGGAAATTATTTGCTTTAACTTCCATACATGACTTGCATGTTCATCAAATGGATGTCAAGACGATATTCTTGAATGAGGATCTCGATGAGAGAGGTCTATATAGAATAATTCGAAGGATTTGCTCTACCTGAAAATGAACATAAGGTGTGCAAGTTAGTAAAATCGTTATATGATTTGAAGCAGACACCTAAGAAATGACATGAGGAATTTGACTTAGCTATCATATCATTTGGTTTTAAACATAATAACGTAGATAAATGTTTGTATTCTAAAGTGTGTAATAATTATGTGACATTTATATGCTTGTATGTTGATGACATGTTGATTATAAGTTATTACATGGACGAAATAGTAGAAAGAAAGAGGTTTATATCTTTCACATTCAAGATGAAGGATCTTGGACTGATGGATACTATTTTGGATATCAAAGTCTCTAAGATTAGTTGGGGTTACCATCTAAGTCAATCACATTATATTAAGAATGTGATACACAAGTTCAAAGATTTGAACATAAAAGAGTATAGTATCTCTATTGATCCAAGTTCAAGGCTTGTAAAGAATGATGGAATAGCAATTGCTCAATTGGAATATGCGAATGATATTGAGAGTCTTAAGTATGTTGTTCAATGCATAAGATCAGACATAGCCTTTACAATAAGTAAACTTAGTAGGTTTACCAGCAATCCGAGTAATGATCATTGGAAGGCTATTGGGAAATTCTTTGGATATTTGAAGAAAATCAATAACGTAGGCTTGAAATATACTAAATTTTTTTACTGTATTGGAAGGATTTACTGACGTTAGTTTGAGATCTAGCATAGGTAAAAGAAAATCCACTTCAGGTTAGGCGTTCATTCTTGGAAGAGGTGTTGTTTCTTGGAAATCAAAGAGACAAACATGTATAACACACTCGACTATGAAATTCGAATTTGTAGCTTTATCGGAAAATGGGAAAGAAGTTGGGTGACTTAATGATCTCCTATTGATATACCTTTGGGATCGAAGAATACTTATTCATTACCTATCATGTATGATAGTCAAGCCACATTAACAAATGCATACAATGAGGTATACAATGGAAAGTCTAGACATATGAGTTTCATACAAGACTGCATAAGGAAATTAATCAAATATGGAATAATTTTCCTAAATTATGTAAAGTCAATTGAGAATCTAGAGAATCTTTTAACTAAACATCTAAATAGAGATTTTGTAGTGTCTACTTCGAGTAGGATGTGGTTCGAACTCTTAAACTGAAATGTCCACCAATGACGGCAACCTTACCTATCATTACTCAAAAAGTAATCCACAGGTTCAAAGAGTAACAACAAGTTATTCGATATGTGGATAGTTTCAGCATTATTAAAATCCGTAATAACCTATCCTAATAAGTAATGCTGGTTAATACTGAAAGTGAGGGTTGAGCTTTAAGCTCTTAATGAAGTTCAATGTTAATTACAAGTATCTCTAAAAGTAACAAAGATACTGGAAGAACTTTACATTGACAAACTTCGAGGTTGTGCCATCTCAATAGAGAGTTAGAGTTTCTCTCTTAAAAGTTTGTTGAATAAAATAAGCGCAAGGTCATATAAACGCTAAGCGAGTTCCTCGAACTTGAGAACACGTGATATGCGTGTATGTGTTTTTACCGGTATTGTCACATGGAATAATTGGTTCAAAGTTTCACGCTACCTTTAATTCCGACTTTACCTTGTTTGAAATACACTATGATTAGATTTAAATCGAAAGGTATCTAATCCTTATGCAAGAGTATTGTATACTTTGAATATGAGACTTTATTGAATTTTGAATAAGCGGGGGATTGCTGAGAATTGTTGTTCAAAACCAATAAAGAATGAATGTTTAATGAAAAGAGAACAGGTGGCCGTGAGTTTGGCCTATGCGGGCATACAGCATGGCCATTTGCAGAGCCTAAAGGCCCTATCGAGAGTTGATCCATGCGATCACATAGAAGGATTTTTGTGACCTTTGGAGACTTTTTTTGACCTTTTGTTGTTTGAATTTGGTGGCATTTCATTCAATTTTTGACACCATTTCGTACATCTAGTCGAGATCTATAAATAGTGGAGCCATGTTCAAGGCAAATATATGTGAAAAACACTTGATATTAAGATTCATTCTAAAATCAAAGATTAAAACCCCGTTTCACTCATATTCATTTCCCTCATTGTGCTCTTAAAGTTTTGGTAGAAAAATATTTGTGCTTTGACATTTTTCTACAACAATGCTTGATTAATCTTACAAACCATTTGTCGAAAAATCCTTGAAACATCTCATATAATCCGGAGATGAGGCAAATATCGTTTGAGGAGAACGATCACGTCTTCAGGCCTTTAACTTTAAAGTTCGTTCCTGGTATTGTTCATCTTTGTTGAAGAATTTTTATTTTGTTTCTTCTCCAACTCTCGATTGTTTCCAATAGTTGGAACCAACATAATTATTATCAAAATCGGTAATGAATTTTGCTATTTGTTTGTATAGCCTGGAATACATGAAGCAACTTGGTAATTAATAAAAATGCTTGTGATTCTTTTGCTTCTTAATTACTGTTTGTGTTTGTGGTGATCTTGACCTTCATAAAAGCTGATCGTGGACAGCCCTATTATGAGGAGACTCTACATCTATCATTTTTCATCGATAATTAATAAAAATGCTTGTGATTCTTTTGCTTCTTAATTACTATTTGTGGTGATCTTGACCTTCATAAAAACTGATCGTGAACTTCATTATTGTGAGATGTTGTACACTAGACTGTACAAGCTTGTGTACATTGTAACTTTCATCTATAATTAATAAAAAACACTTGTGATTCTTTATCTTCTTAATAACTACTGGGGTGATCTTAACCTTCATAAAAGTTGATCATGGCCCCCTATTATGAGAGGGTTGTACATCAGGAAGTACAAGCCTGGTCTATATATAGCAGCTTTCATCGATAATTAATAAAAATGCTTGTGATTCTTTTGCTTCTTAATTACTATTTGTAGTGATCTTGACCTTCATAAAGGCTAATCGTGGGCCCCTTAAGAGAAGACTGTACATATAGCAACTTTCATCAGTAATTAATAAAAATGCTTGTAATTCTTTTGCTTCTTAATTACTATGAATAATGCCATGTACACAGACATTATATTGTGGTGGCCCGCCCGACAATGTATTTAAAAAAAAGGAAAATGTTATGTATACATAGCATTTAACAGAGTTTGACATAATATGAGTGGGGTGGGGGTAGGGATGACAATGAGACGAATTCGGGATGGGGCACCTTCACCCCGCCCCACCCCATCTCACTCCAATCTCGCCCTGCCGTGTCCTGCCCCGCCTTAGACGGGACGGGGCAAGAATTTGCCCGTTTAATTTTTTTTTTTTTTTTTTTTTTTTTTTTTTATACATTTTCAAAATTCAAGTTATGTTATTATGTTATTATTTAAAGTTCAACCCTTAAAGTCATTCCATATATTTTAAATTTTTTTTAGCTTTTTCGATCAAGATATTAACTTGCTTTGATTAATTGGTATAAATCTTTCAAAAGTAAAAAAATATTTATTTAACTATCATGATTCTGAATTTCAGGTTATATAATTTAATTATAATAAAAAGATTGAATGGTTGAATTTATAAATTATATAAATAATTGTTAGTTATGTAAAATTTTAAATTGATAATTATATAATATAATTGTTGAATTAGAAACATATTATAAAATTGTAAATAAAATTAATCATTTATTAAAATTCTATTTTTAATTTTTTTTTTCACGGTGTGGGTTCAGGGGCGGGGCAAGGATGTCCTGTCCCATTTCGTCAAGTCGTCGGGATGGATTTTTTTTGTCCCATTTGGAGTGGAACAGGTTAAATTATCATCTCTAGGATGTGACTTGCAATACTGTAGTATGAGTCCCATTCAATCTCTATGTTAAATGTTATGTACACGTAACAAAACCAAAAAAAAAATTTGTGGGCCCATCATGAGTAGGAACCTGTTTCACAAATCCCAGTACTTCTAGTATTACTCAATTACCATTTGTGGTGATGTTGAGCTTCATAGAAGCTGGTCGTGGGCCCCCTACTATTGTGAGGGGCTGCTTAATAAAAGTGCTCGTGATTCTTTTGCTTCTTAATTACTATTTATGGTGATCTTGACCTTCACAACAGCCTGTACATTGATCTGATTTTTGCGTTGTAATAAAGCATTATTGATTACGGCACCGGCTTCACGTAATCTTGAAGGTTCATGCTTCTTTCGCTCGCCAGTTGGTAATGGCATTTTACAATTGCATGCGTGTTTTTTGTTATTGAATTGAGTTGCCAGTAATTTGAATTTTTTTAGGTTTTCAAATTTTGTGTATAAAGATTAAGCCTTTTTTCCTACTCCGCAGAAGGTGAAGTGCTAAATTGATATAGTAATGTAGGTGATCGAAGCCCCATTTTACTGATTTTTCTTCTTTTACTTTTAATTTTGTCACGAGGATCTGCTATAATTTGTTTATCTGTATCCAAATCATGTCATTTGATAGAGGAAGAATTCTTTTATTCTTCGTTTTGGGTTTTGAGATGATGATAGTGTGTTAAGTTGCATTAGTGCAGAAGAGTAAGGCTGGAATTCTTATTAATTATGTGTTGTGATTGAAACTTTATTTTCTGTTAATTTCGAGAGAAGATTTGATGTCCTGGGGAATATACTAATAAGAGAGATTTTGTTTTTTTCTTTTGAGTTTTTCAAATCTGCAATTTGATTTTGCAAAGAATACAAGTGAGATTGTCATCATACAGACCTCTATAAAGGGACACATACATTGTTTTTGGTTTTATGATATGATGATCTATTTTTGAACTGCATTGGAATTTTAGAATGATATTGGGGTTGATCCTTCAGAAGAAGGAAATATATTCTTTTCTTGTTTTGCCTTTGGATTTTACTCTAGTATGAATGTTTGGATATTCTTGTTGATATTACTGAGGAAAAGAAGATAATCATTTTCCCCCTTGTGTTTCTCTATATTGTATTATTACATTATTAAGTAGTTCTGCATTGAACTTTGGGTATTTTGGAGTGGTACAGGATAGTATGATTGAGGATGCTAATTTTGATCTAATTGGTTTTGAATTCAGAGGAATCTAAGAAATGGCCAAGGAAGCATCAAATGGAGATAACCATGTTATCACAAAGCCTCCCCCAGAGCCCTCACCATTGAGAAAAGCGAAATTTTTTCAGGTACATTATGGTTCCTGATAGATACTAGGTTTTTAAATTTTAGATCTCATTGTGTCCATATTATACTTTTTTCTTTTCCATTCGGGTTGGCTCTTGATAAACATTTTATGGTTCTTTTAGTTACGTCTCACTAATGTTTGGGAGGTGATTAAATTATAAGTGCTTCTAGTCCAACATATTTTTTATTTGCACGAATTGCAAGGCCCTAAAACTATTACCCACATTATCCACACATTATATAGGATCCACAACTTATAATCACTTCAAATTTAATTTAAATCACTTCCCAAACATGTGCTAATTTTGAAGTCAGCGTTGGTAAACCATAAAGTTCTCATACCTGTATTTGATTGAATATTACTGGTTTTTGGATTCTATTGCAAGTTTAGTCTCAGTTTGTAATATACTACCATTATGCTGAAGATCTTTTCTTCAATAGGACGAAAAAGAATAACTTTATCGTAATCTTAGAGGCCTTGCACCGCTTCATTCTATTGCTATGTTATAAATAAAGGGAAGGAAATAATTTTTTAATCAATCGCCTGAAACTTCCTTTCTTTCTTTGTCAGCAGGGGTGGCTCAATTACTAATAGATCTCTCAACAAGAGTTTCATTATGCTATCAACTTCTGTTATCTATTGGAATGAAAAATACTGAAAGTCTTATTTGCTTTGATCCTTTTATTTTGATTACAAATTTCTATTTTTCCTTTCTTGTGGTGGTGACGGTGGTGGTTCCTAGCTGGTTGTCCAGTAACTAATTAAGCAGTTAACCGCAATGGGACTTCTCTTTTCTTATGTTCACTGTGAGATCGATGGTTATGTCCATGTATTAATTTGAAGTGAGGCTCCCATTGGGAAAGAATTTCGTGTTTTTTTTTTGGAGCGCACTCTTTATTTTGTCTAAAAATTTAATTTCCCTTTCCTTTTTCTTAGATATACTAAAGATACACAAGTTTCACCATAAATATACATAAGTTTCATATAGGAGTTGGTGAAAGTCGAATCCTTTTGTCAGTCTTTTGAGCATATACATATTTCGCTAAGTATTTCTTTCAATTTACTCAATTCTTCCTACCCCAAATTATTGATGTTTTCCATTTAAATTTTGGCAAATTCGGTATATGCTAAATGACAGGCAAACATGAGAATTTTGGTTACTGGTGGAGCTGGATTCATTGGCTCTCACCTAGTAGACAAGCTGATGGAAAATGAGAAGAATGAGGTAGGTACTTCTGTGCAATCATTTGTTACAAGTAGAGGTGAATGCAGCAACTAAAAATGTTGATTGATTCTTATTCTTGGAACTTAGCCTTTACACTAAGAGAAATAACATTTCTGTATTCATATATTCATTTTAGGCAAACATTACATAAATATATCTCATATTACTCAGGTGATTGTTGTGGATAACTACTTAACTGGCTCAAAGGACAACCTAAAACATTGGATTGGTCATCCGAGATTTGAGCTTATTCGTCATGGTAGGCTTTTCTATCGTTTTTAATTTATAAAGATTTTCGGGTTTACACTCCAATATAATTTAGCTGTCCTCCCTTGCAGATCATGTAATATATATGTCAGACAAGTTTTCATAAATTTAGTGGTCATCTTTCTATAAAAAATTTATTCTGGAGTTAGAGCACAATTTATACTCAAACAAATAAACTGCAAAACTCTAATCAAGCACATTACCATGAGGTCTTTTCTCCTCCTCACTTTGTTCTTAATGTCATGTGAGAATATGCCTTTTTGGGTTAGAATTTTTTCTCTAGTTCGCTTTATTATTTTATCTCCACAACAATGAAGCTGGTAGGTCTCTGAATATTACAAGATCTCCTCAGTCGAAATGCTTCATAAATAGTTTGACTAATTTTGTGCATGATTGTCTGCTTGGAAACATTTTGCCATTTCTTCTTTCCTCTCTCTCTCTCTGTCCTTTCACCTTGCCTTCTATCACTGTGAGCATTCTGGGTGTCCTGGGTTCCTCCACACCATAGTTTTTCTGTGAATCACTTTCTTTCTTATCCTGTTAGTCCCTTTTTATGCAGATGTCATGGAGCCATTGCTAATTGAAGTTGATCAGATATACCATCTTGCTTGTCCAGCTTCCCCAATTTTCTACAAATACAATCCCGTGAAGGTTGGTTACCAGATAATAATCTCTCCTTTGTCCTCTCATTTTTTATATAACAAAATATTTTCCTATATCTTACTTATTTTGCTGGAAACACATACTTTAAGATCGGACGATGACACTTATGCTGGCTTTTCCTTCTTTCTCTGATGTTTAACAGACAATAAAAACAAATGTAATTGGGACACTAAACATGTTAGGACTTGCCAAGCGAGTTGGAGCAAGGTTTGAATCAGTTTTTCAATATATTTGGTTTGGTTTTGTTTTTGATGGTTGTGTGATTTGGCTATTTGTGCTATATGTACAGGATTTTGCTGACATCAACATCAGAGGTTTATGGTGACCCTCTTGTGCATCCTCAGGATGAGAGTTATTGGGGCAATGTGAACCCTATAGGTATTTTGATTATCCCGAAATAGAATAGTTTAATATTCAATCTTGATAGAAGCTCTTATTGAGCAGGGAAAATGGCATTTAGCAGTACCTGAAACTTAATGTTTCAAAGAGATAATCTGTTCATCTGCCAAAAGTTCTGTTTAGAGATGCTTGAGAACTATTTAAATTGCTGTATGGTGATTGCTATATACTAACTTGTGACATGTGAGCAGGAGCACTGTTTGAAAAGGCTAAATTTGGTATCATGGCATTTTGCTTCTGTGACGTGAGGAGTAATTTTCAACTAAGGTGTATGCCTCAACATAAACCAATAAAATAATTCAAAAAGTTTTGGAAAAATGATATTTAAAAGTCAATAATATGAAATAGAATAATAAGATAGGAAATAATAAAGTTAAAACTTTAATTTGCAACTAGAAACATGAAATAGAATAATAAGATAGGAAATAATAAAGTAGGTATTGCATAGAAAGGCCACCAATCCATGACTAGACTGAGTCTAAAATTACTTACACAATTGACCAACAATTTAAGAGTTTTGCATGCTTTAACTTCTTTTAAAAAAGAAAATAAGATAGTAGAGACTAAAGGAAAAATATAAAAGGAAATAGTGTAGTTATGTCTACCAAGAAAAAATATGTCACTTGGAGGCTTATAGCATTTTAGTAGCAAGGGGCTAGTGAAAGCTGTGCTTTACTTTGTTGCTCTATTTATTTCTTCTATTTCTAATTTTTAAGGTTGAGCTTTGTTTAAACAACTCAAAAAATCCTTAAAACAAACTAGCTTATGCAAAACCAGCCCCAAAAGATGAGGTTGCAAATAAAAGCACACAAAGGGCAGGACTAGGAAGGCACACTGGTTGTCATGAGGCTTGGCCCTTAAGGCATTTGCACTGAGGCTTTTAATGAAGGCCTTGCATGACATCTCAAAGTGCAAGTCTCGGCTGATTTTTTAAATAATGAGTGAGAGAATATTGTTTTAAGCCTGTTCTATAAGCACGGTGCTCTGAGAAATGGAAACCTGAGCTGAAGTCTATCATTTTCCAGCATCAGGTTTCATATTTATTGCAAGAAGTTGAACTTTTCGATTATTTTGTTATTAATTCCTTAATGTCTGCATACTATTCTTTCACTCTTTCTAACATTAGATAGAATATATATAAACGAGTATCCATAAATACTGATTATATTTTACGTCCATTACAGGCGTTAGAACCAACAGATGAAGAGCATTCTTTTATGGAATACTGATTATATTTTACGTCCATTACAGGCGTTAGAAGTTGCTATGATGAGGGTAAAAGGGTAGCTGAGACTTTGATGTTTGATTATCACAGGCAGCATGGAATTGGTATAAGTCCCTTTTTACCTGCTATGGAATCCTTGTATTCACTAGCTATCTTTATATATGCACAATCTCATTTCAACATTTTTACCCATTCGAAATGGTGACTCAACAGAAATACGGATGGCAAGGATCTTTAACACCTATGGTCCCCGAATGAATATTGATGATGGTCGGGTTGTCAGCAATTTCATAGCTCAAGCAATCCGGTAAGATACTAATGTAAATTTACAGGCAGGGGACCCCAATGTTTTCCTGACGTAATGGTGCTAATCCACGTATATCATTACAAAATGCATGAGTGAGCCCTTATTCCATTACAAAATTGCTATTTCCTTATCGATAATATTATCATTTTCCTAATGCCACTTAACTAAAAATATATATCACTTCCCCACCCCCACCCCTCTTTGAGTCTTATTCTGTCCTAAATACCATATTTTTCAGCTTCCCTATCTGATAGGAAAATTTCTTTTTGTTTTGCGTATTTAATAATTGTTGTACCGTGCAGTGATGAACCTTTGACAGTTCAGTTGCCTGGAACACAAACAAGAAGCTTTTGCTATGTCTCTGATATGGTATGTCAGAGCATCCTATTATTTTGGTTGTTCAATTTGAAGCACATAATAATATAGTACCCGGACTTTGTCTAACTTCTTTGGGATGTTGGAAGGTTGATGGTCTTATTTGACTGATGGAAGGAGATAACACTGGGCCAATCAACATTGGGAATCAAGGTAATTATCATCGTCATTTGACTGTCAACAAAGAATTCTTGTGCTGAAATGCCAATCTCTCTCTCTCTCGTCCTGAATTTCTTATTAGGTGAATTCACAATGCTTGAGCTTGCCGAGACTGTCAAGGAGGTAACTTCTAAAACTTGTGCACGTTTTGGTTGCACTTGGCATTATCCTAGCGGGAAAAGGGAATCTAGACTGCATTTATCTTTTCATACTTCTTTGGTTACAAGTATCTAAGCTCTTCATCATGTCATTAAATATTCCATTTCAACTCTGTAGTGGTGGTCATTCCCAGCACAAACCCACTTAATGACTCTCTGAAACTAAAACACGATGTATGGGACTTTGTAGACTATCAATCCAGATAAAAATCATAACTGTGGAGAATACACCAGACGATCCTCGCCAAAGAAAACCCGACATAACAAAGGCAAAGGAGTTGCTAGGCTGGGAACCTACAGTCAAGTTGCGTGAAGGCCTTCCCCTCATGGAGGAGGATTTTCGCAAGAGGCTTGGAATATCGAGGAAGAATTGAACGTCAACCGAGTTCACGTGACATGATCCTTTCATTATGGATCTGTAGAGACTTACATTCGGCTTTATGCGTCTTCAAGCCTTTCTTGTTTTGATATACTTTTTGCATTAATATATTGTGTTCGTTCAAGATCGCTGTGTATTGGTCATGGACGTTCACGACATCTCTCTCTCTCTCTCTCTCTCTCTCTCTCTCTCTCTCTCTCGTGATTGTGGTTCTTAATATCATTACACAGTAAATGGAAAAAGGAAAATAAAAAAGTTAATATTTTCCAGCATTGATTTCCGAACTTCATTTCTTCTATAGTTTCTCAGGAATATTGACCGGAGACGTAAAGGAAGCAAGCTTGAGAAAAAACCTTGGCCGTGTTGGACCTAGGATATCTGGCCTGGGTTCTCTGGCCACTGGTGCGGGGTGGGAGTGGGGAATTGTTTGAAAAGTTATATAGAAGGGAAAATTATTTCCATATTGTGTAAGTTTCAATTTAAAAATTCAGGTAATATTTATTTTTTAAAATCAGTTGCTAATTAATTTTTTAATATAAAGATCTAAGTAATATCCCCCTCCACCACGCAACACCCTTAGAAATAGATTAACAGATTAATCACTTCTGGAGGATGCACCCCACTCACCATCTTTTTAAGAGTAGAGCCACTCCCATTCCTCTCGCTTTTCGCGGACAGACCAAGAAAATGAGTACGCGTTGTCACCCTTCGCTCCCTCTCCCACACCGCACCCCACCCCTCAGAAAAGAAACCTATTAGGCTTGAGGATACTGACTTGTGAATTGTTTGATGATACTTACCTTAAGAACCGCAGCCTTATTGATTAAAGGACCAGGGGTCTAGCTCTTTTGTTTGGTGGGAATACCCGCCTCGAACATCAAGCAAACAAATTCACACATTAAACACATATGGAGGATACACCCCACCCCACCCTATCCTACCCTACCAATTCACAGGGGGTGGGCTGCGGTTCAAATCACACAATTAGTGATTGTGATAAGTTAATTGCGTGATTTATGACCTATTAATTGATTTGTGACTTAATATGTAATTGTGACTCATAAATTGTATGGCATGTAACTTTTGTGATTTGTGACTTTGTGACTGTAATCAACAAATTGTGTGATATGTGACTACAATCTCTTTGATTTGGGTGCAGAACAATAAGGAAACTGGACATAAAATGTTCTTGCATGCTTTCATTACCAGAAGGAGAAGATTTACATGCGCAAAACTCGTATTACAGATGTATGCACAATGCAGTATCAATCTGATTTGCATGAACTATGATGTTCTTTTAAACACTGTTTGGGGTAAATTTAAATTAACATCTATATATGTCATATCTACAAGAAAAATTTCTTGCTAGCAGTTGGACAAAACCATCACCAATGAAGTTCAGATTACAAAAAGTACACGAGGATTATAACGGCAATTCACCACTGTCAGAAATGATTACTTGGCTTTTGGGTATTCCATCTTGTCTGCCTTGGGCTTCAATTTTGTACACAACATCCATTCCTGAAAGCACTTCGCCAAAGACAACGTGATGACCATCCAACCTTAAGAACATAAATAGATTTCATGAACAGAATTCTGGATGAATGAGTTCAAGAAGCTTACATGTGCTCAAAAGAATTGGATGAGAAATCATTCAATATATGTGTTAAGCAACAAATGAAATGAAAGGAGTAAGGGATGAATATTCAAGTTGATAGCAACAAGGCAGTTGACATTCACTTTGTAAAATTTATATGTTCAACACTGTGATCTCATTCATGATCCATTGTTTATAAGGATCATCTTTCTGTAACCCAATATCTGCATTACTGAAACTCCATAGCTACTATGCTGAGTTTTCTGCACAAATTGAGAGGACGAATAAATAGTTAGTTACCAGCTCGTTTTCGCTACTGTGATGAAGAATTGAGATCCATTGGTATCTGGTCCAGAATTTGCCATCGAGAGAAATCCTGCGGCCAAACAAAAATGTAATTGGATATCACGTAAAAATAGTTTGCAATGCTTGGAACTTCTGTTAAGATTTGGTAACTACTAGTGCAAAATGGTGCATCAGTTAATGAGAAAACAATTCATTCCCATAAAAAAGAAAGCACTTACCAGGACCGGTGTGCTTAAGTTTGAAGTTCTCATCAGGGAAACTACCACCAAAAATTGATTCACCACCTCTTCCATCTCCACGTGTAAAGTCGCCTCCCTGGATCATAAAGCTTGGTATGATCCTGTGGAATGTGCTCCCTTTATAGTGAAGAGGCTTCCCACTTGTTCCAGTTCCTTTTTCCCCTGAGATAAGTAAAATTACTACACATTAGAACAGGAAATGTGAAAGTCAAAATTCCATCTTTTGTGATGTGAACCACACAGCAAAATGGTAAGAGCTAATTTACTTTTGGCTTTTGCACATAGTAACCTTTCCGATCAATTACTCGAAGAAATTTGTTCAAATGGACATGAAAAAAGTTCGCTTCTCTCTTAGGCCATATTCATATCCAAATTAGTCTTTAGTAAAAGAAAACATGAAGGAAATTAGTAACATACTCAGGAGCAGAGTTTCCATAGTTGGTGATAAGTGTGTAAAAAGTGCGGAAATAATGAGCGTTACTTAGCCTCCCTTTGGCAAAATTCATAAATGATCAAACTTCATTTTCAACCACACATTCGAATAGAGCCACAAGTAGCATCCACTTATCCACCCCAAATTTCTATATTTTTACAAATTAAACCATTTATAAATTCTTTCCAAAAGGAGGCTTAGTGAAGCAATGTAGACTGTACTTTGGTTGTACATGTATGAAAACTGTTATCAAACTTATTTCGGATGTAATGGGAATGCATGTCACCGAGAAAGCTCTGAGGGGCTGCTGAAAAGGGAAGGGGAATCTGTCTGCAGGTAGGGCAGCAACGGAAGTTCACACTGTATTGCATACTGCAGACAATTTGAAAGGAGAGGCCTTGGAGAAAATTTGAAGGCTTTGTTAATCTCTATATGAGCTGAAAAAAGCAGCTTTGTATTATTATTTCTATGGAGCAATCAATCCATTTATTGTTAAATAGATCCTTAAAAAAAAAATGCATAAGTTACTATATACTCACAAGAATTTTGAGAATTAAGGTATCCGGCCAATACTAGTTTGGATGGAAACTGACTTCTATGGGAAAAAACGTAAAAAGAAGAATCTTTTCAGCAGCAAACATTAGCCAAGCTCCTCCATGGCAATTATTAGGAAAGGGGGTAAGGATTATATCAGAATCTCTTTGTGGCATCCTAGGTATATAATGTGCTTAAGAATCTTACTTGGCTATATGTTATGTCCTAAGCAGAAATAAAAATAATAAAAGAGAGCAAGCGTTGGCTACCTGTGCAAAGAGCCCGAAAATTTTCTGCAGCATGAAACATATAGTAAGCCAAAACTCATTTTGTGAGATCAAGTATGATGGATACTAGATGATTGAGAAATTTTATGTGTGAACGTTTCACTTCAACAGAGTACCTGCTGTCTTTGGTACTGTTTCCCCGTATAGGCCCATGACAATACGCCCTAAAAAAGTCGCGCATTGTTTGGTTATATTTTATTCAAGATAACGTCAAAAGAAATATTTGATCCAAGGACACACAAACCAGCAAGTTACTAAAAATGTACATTTGCCCACTTGATATCAATACATATCAGCAATCAGGGAAATGATATGGATCCTGTGTTTCAACAATGCTATGGAAAAGAGTAACTTTCGACTACATGCTAATCTTGAAGCACAAATACCATTCATCATTCAATGACTTTAACTCAGGTATATCAAGTAAATAGAATATGTTTGAGTACATATTATTATCATCTTAAATGTGACTATAAATGCGTGATCTGTATATTTTAAGTCAGCTAAACATTAGTAGTTCCATGGAGCCTAAAGAGGATTGTTTTCTATTCATAATAGTCACCATATCCCAATGAAGATCTAATAGCGAGGATATAACAGACTATAATTCAATTTCTCTGAGCTGAGCAAAACAATTAATGACATGCCTACTTACAAATGCCTTAGGTGAGTTAATTTATATCCTATTTGCTCAAATCAATTCTAACTCCAACGCACCCTAGCATAGATCTGAGGCTCAGGTACCAAAACCACTTCCAGTGCTCGGATTCCCTGTGTCCAACCAATGTCTATGCTATTAGTGCATAATGTGCACCGAAATGGACAAACCTACTCATCAATTGACATTTTTTCACAAAAGAGAGCCCAGATCAACCATGAAACTGAAATAAGTTCGAATTTATCCTCTCGAATCCTCAAAACATGTGTACATAAATTGTATGTCATGCAACTTACCAATGGGTTTTCCATCAATTTCAATGTCAAAGTAAACTTTGTGAGTCACTTCTGTATCCTTCGAGGTTTTCACCTACATCGGTTAATTATATCAGAAAACGACTAGATGGGAAACAAAAAATTATAGATCAAAATAACTTTTCAAAAATTCAAACCTCGTGGTGGTTGAGCTTGCTATCTGAAATCAATTTTTTGTCAGATGAAAATCCTGAATCTGTTAACCGATTCTGAAATCCAGACGGAATTAATATTCCGATAATTAAACCCACTAATTACGCATGAAAAACTTAACAAATATTTTACCAGAATTAGAGCAAGAGTTCCAAATAGAACCGCTACCCAGAGAAGCACCACCAGAATCAATCGGTTTCTGTTGGTCATCTCAAACTCAAAGGCGGAGCAAATTTTCTGTTAGTTTCTTAAAAACCACGTCTGTGAAATGTATAAACAATTTCATTCATGAAAAATGTGCAAAAGACGTCTACTTCGTACTAAAATCCACCTAATAACATCCAATGTTGAGTTGTTACTCTTTAAAATTAATAAAACAATTTATTATTTGGAGAAATAATATTATATTGTGGGTAAATAATAGGAGGTTGGCATTAACTTTGAAGGGTTAATTATTATCTGAATGTCATTGAACTTTGTGTAACATTTTCGTCGGGTGACTGAACTTTAAAAATTATTTCGTTAATCATTGAACTTTGTAAATGTAATCTCATTCATTGTTCGCTCAACGGACTTTTAACGGAATCGTCTATGTTACAAGCTATTCCAATTGGTAGACGTTAAATTTTAAAATTGCAATTGATCTGAATGCCAAATGTTAAATTGCGTTTTGAAAAAAATATTTTTATACGCACGCAAATTTTAAAAAATGGTTTTCACAAAAGTCAGATCATTAACACCCTTTAACCCGATTTAAAAAAAAAAAAAAAAAAAACTCCCTTTAACCCACCCAAACACTAGAAAATGAGAGAATCCCCAAATCAATTTAACCATTTCTCCCAGTATTTAACTTATTTTGTGTCTTGCTATCTAATCCTACTATAATCATACCCTATTAAATTAACCTATCCATCGCGATGGACGTAGATCGTATAATTTGTTCTTTGTAATTGCTTATAAGTAAAAAAGACTACTCATAATGAAAAAAAATTACTTATAACTAAAAAAATTACTTTTAATTTAAAAAACCACTTATATGTAAAAAATTAACTTCAAACAAAAATGTTTACTTACAATTCACATGTAACTTAAAAAAATCTATTTGCAAGTAAAAAGCACTACATATAACTAAATTTTTTGCTTCTAATTACTTACAACTAAAATATTTATTTATATGTAAAAAAAATCTACTTACAACTTAAAAATTCACTTATAAGTAAAGCCTTCACTTGTATATAAGTTAAAAAGTTCAACTATATGTTGAAAAAAATTCTAATTTACTTAATTAAGTTAAGAAAATATAAGTAAAATTATTGTTATGGTTTTCTTTTACTTTCATTTACTTCTACGTCATTCTGACATGGCATAGAACAATAACCCTAAATTCATCTTAGTACAACATTCCCTAATTCTATTTTTTAAATCCTATTCCTTTTAATATTGTCATGAATTAAGCTAAAATAACCGAAGATTGGTGACAGAAATCACGATAGCCTTTCACGTGAGAGCCGCGTGAATAAAAAATGGAAAAAAATGAAAAATGAAAAATAAAAAAAGAGGTGAGTCCGACCTCCCTATTGTGAGTGTTTGGTTAATAGCCTCCTGTTAGTGTAGCATCTCTCATCTTGCCATAACAAAGATGCCCATAAAGTGGATTCCAAGCAAAGTATTTTGCCGAGTTTCATTACTCAAAGTAAGATGTATGAACAAAAAATGAAATAAAATTCAGCAACCCAATTATTAAGCCCTAGTTTAGAAAAATTATAATCATTTGTAAAGAGAATAATATTGGATCCTACAAAAATACATAACGCCTGTTTGATAGCCATTTTTGAGAAAAAAAAATTGATTTTTTTTTTTTTTTATGTGATGGATAGTAAATATGTGGTTGAAAAGGATCTTACTACATGTACCATTTGGATTAAATGTTGATTTACCCGATCTCATCCGCCTTCTCACGTGGAGTCGAGACCCACCCATTTAATGAACGTGAAACCCAACTCTATACGAGAGGGCGGGTGGAGTCGAATAAACAAGCATTTATGTTATGTGAGAAGGAAGTCAAAAGTGACCGTTGTCATTTATGTTACGTGAGAAGGAAGTCAACTCTTGCGACTTGTGGGGTTTATTAACGGCTGAATTTGTTCTAAAAATGAGAGAATTAATGGAAAACAAACATAGGCAAATAATAATCATAGACATATAAATTCGCAGCCAATGGGATTGTAAATTTTCAGTGAATTCATGTACAACTAATATCTTTAACCTTTAGAAATTGTAGGGAGCAACCGTGATTAACTGTCAATCACGGATTGCACCCTCTCGGCACAGTTAACCAAACTTAACTTGGTTATTCGGATGAATCGCAGTCGAAAAGAATCAACTAAAAATGCAGAATGGTAAAAAAGACTTGAAAGGTTAGCTCTGCTCCGGGAAGGGAGTGGGACACAGTTGAAGACACAAATAGCACCCAAACCACCTCTAAAAACACTCAACAAATAAAAATTCAATACTAGCCTACGAGTTGTAAGAGAACAGAGTCAAGAGTTTAATGGGATCCATAATTCTCACACTCCAATTTCATCATACAACAAATAAAACCACTAGCGGTTTTTTTTTTTTTTTTTGTCACCTTATTTTCTAAGCACTAATCTACTATAAGCCCAGAACCAAATTCCATGATTTACAAGTCTCATAGAAAAGATTAGAAAAAAAAAAAAAACTTAACGAGTAAAAGCATAAAAAACCATACAAACATAAATCAAAAGCCCAGATGGTACCAAAATCACCAGAGGCACCACAGCTCCATAGCTATGCCTACTTCCACATCCCAACATCCCAAGCTTGATCTGCACCACATTCACCAAAGCCAGCATCAAAAACACCGACCCGCAAACCGAACCCACAGCCGAAACCAAGTACCCCACCCGGAGGGCCGTCTGGTTCACATGGGCCAGGTCTATGGTCCAGAGGGTACGGTCCCAATGGGCCGAGCTGGACAACCGGATGGCCTGCTTCAGCCCCAGTGCGATGAGACTGGAGAAGAGGAAGCAGCCGAACGAGTATACGTGGAAGGTCACCAGATCCTCCGCGACTTTCGACCCGGGTGAGCAATCCGTCTGGCGACCCGGATCGATCAAGCTGTTATTCGGGTCGGTTGGGTTCCATGTTAGACCGATGAAGACTGCTAATGTGAAGAGGGAGTTGACGTTAATGATTCCGTCCAGTGCCGTTATGTGGATGCTGGTGGCGAGTTTTGGGACTGGAGTTTCGGACATCTTCCGATTACGGATTCGGGTTTAGTCGGAGAATCGGATACGTTTGTTTTTGAAATCTGGGTTTTCTGGAGTTGAAGTTTCGATTGCTTTCGGACAGTGAGATTCCCTTTATAGGTGAGCCAGGGTGCTTTCGATGGGTTGTTCTAAAAAGTGTAAAGCGTGATTAGATATAGAGTCAAAACTACAATTTTTACGAGTTTAAGCGAGTCTAGGTGAGATTTAGGCGTAAAAAAATATTTCTTATTTATAATATTATTTTAAATTGTTTAAAGAATTATTTAATAATTAAATAATACATATTAAACGTCTAAAAATTTTAAAATACAATATTTACTTTATAACTCCTACTATTAGTTAATTATACAATTTTCAAGTTTTGGAAATACAAAAATTAGAATATTTCTCATAATTTCAATTTTCAACTAGACAAATCCTATTTAATAGATTTATAGGAATTTTATACATGTTTTTGAAATTTGTATTAAAATGAATCTCAAAATTATAATTACATAATGTATCGAACACCAAAATTTAAATCTTATTTAACTATTTATATAAAGTCATTTTTAACTTTTGTACAGATAAAATCTTTTAAAATTTTGAAATTAAAGTCAAATAAAATTTTGTTTAAAAAAAAAGAAGCTAAAATTAAGTAAAAGATTTTTTTTTAAAAAACTAATAAAGTGCATCTACGGAAGATCAAAAAAATAAAGGAAAAAATTCAGTCATTTAGGTATTGGAAAAAAAAAGCGTCTAAGCGCGAATTGAGGCGTTTTGCCCGAACTTCGAGTCTAGACGGTGCCTAGACATCGCCTATTCGAGCATTTTAGAACACTGGTTCTACCTAAGACTGGGTAACACTTTTTAGTTGAAAACAGATTATCCAGGACCTACAAATCAAGCCCACATTTGCTTCGGCCCAAATGGCTAAACTTTGCATGAAATATGAATAGGAAAATTGTGGAAATTATATAAAACCAGTTGTTTAAATATTAGAATTCAAAAATCAGGTATTATAAAATACCTCCACCCAATTCAATCAAAACCCTAATTAATCACTTCACTCATTTATCCAATCTCACGCACTCTCTCTACCGAGGAAATATGGGCAAATAGCCCAATTACAAAGACCATTTTTTCACAATGGCCTTTCACCATTTCAACATTTTAAACTTCCTAAAATACTCCAAATATTAAATTACAATCTAGTCACTCTAGTATAAAAGAAATACAATCAAGTCCTAAGAACTATTTAAAAAATTTATGGATCAAGAACCTTTGATAAATTTAACTCTTAATATCATACAAGATTTTATCGATCTGAGAATTGCAATAAAAAGTGAATTAAACTATTTAAGAGAAAAATTAAAAAGTTTCTTTATAAATTATTTAGATCCAAAATTAAAATATAAAAATACTTATATAGACAGTTAAACAATTAGAATTGAAAACAATATACACAAAGAAATTGTCAATCTAGAAAAAAGAATTGAAAAATTAAATATAATAATTGAAGAAAAAGTCTTAACAAAAGATAGTAAATTTTATAAATTTTATTGTGATTAATTAAATACTTATATTATATTTTGAGATTTTGAAGACGGTCATAGCATCCCCCCCCCCCACTTTAATTGGTATCATAGCCATAGATCATAACATGATAATAGAAGATTTAGGAAATAAATATAAAATTAAAAAAAAATATATTTAGTATAATAATAGGAAAATCTATAATAAAGAAATAAACATTAAAATCGTACTTATAAAATTAAAAGATATACTTTTAGATATCAGAAAAGATATAATAGAAAAAGTAAAAATAAGCATAATAAGAGATCTTATGATATGAGAAACTATTCTAGAAATAATAGACCAAGAAGAATATGTTGCTATAATAGAAAATAATATAAGTAATTATGAGAATTAAAATTAAGAAGATAGATAACTATTATGAATTAGAGGAAGAAAAAAGATATAAAATATTTTATGAACCTATTCCTAATAAATCAAAAATATTAACATTAAATATAATTAAAAAATTACCGAGAGAAATAAAAAAAACAAATACTACATAAATTAATTATAGGATCTATAAAAGATAGATACGTATATGAAATGATTAATAAAGAATTTGAAAGTATTTTATATTATAGAGAAATATATGAATCATCATAAGCTATAAATGAATAATGATAAGTAGTTAGAAAGTTTAATAATATTGTTAAAAATCTAAACAAAATACAAGAAAAAATCACAAATATACTAGGAACATCAGAAGATATAAAAAAATCACAACAAAAAATATTAGGAAAACTAAAGATCAAGAAATTAGAATTAAAAGCAAAATATTTTAAAATTGTAAAAGATGAATTATCCAATAATGAGATAGCTATAAAAAGTTTTGATAAAATCATAGAAGAAAGTGAAAATAAAAAGTGTAGGATATCATATTTATTAGAAGCTAAAAGTGATAGTTCAAAAATATAATGTCTTTTTTCAGAAAATTTTGAAAACTTAAAGAAATTAATAAGGGGATTAATAGATGAATTTAAGGAACTAAGAGATGAAGTAGGAATATTAAAAATAGAAATAAGATAAAAGAAACAAAATATGAAACCAACAGATAAAAAAGTGGATAAAGAGAGAATAAAAAGAGAAACAACAAGAATATGAAAGAAACATGTAGAAGCAAAAGGATATTATGAACCTGCAAGTATGGATGACAAATTCAGAAAAGAAATATTACCAATAATCTTAGAACATGAAAGAGAATTAAAAAATATACAGAGAAAAAGAAAAAAATAAAAAGATGATGAATGAAAAAATAGATAATTTAATAGAAAACTTTGACCAATTAAGTATAAAAGAATTAGAAAGTTATGAAATATTAATGAATACAGGTGGAGGACCAACACCTGCACCTAGAAGCACAAGCAACAATCCAAAACTAGAATTTTCTGAATTAGAAGGAGGATATGCACCAATACCACATAGACCTTATAGACAGTACTATGATAGAATTATACTACAACATATAATAGAAAACTATAAAGATCAATTTACTCTAAACTCAGACTACAATAAACCAATAAATTATGGAGGAACAAAACTAGATTTAGACTGTAAAATAGATACTAAAAAACTTTATTACAATGGGCAGATGCAATTATATTATTCTTTTTATATAACCAAGATGATACATGAGAATCAACGGATAGAAGAATTGACTATTTAATAGCATCATTTGAAGGAGATATAAGAAATTGGTGGGAAGGAGTAACTGAAAATACTAAATCATTAACGAGAAGAAATATACAAACAGAAATGCAAAAAACCTCACAAGAGGTGATAAAAAAGTTAGTAGAATATATACCAGATGAATTTCTAGCAGAAAATTGGATAAGAAATTCAGACGAAGAAGCTAGAAGAGAAGAATTAAAAGTAAGATTAGGATTGATAAACATTATGATATGTGAGATGTGTAAAATAAAATAATATACATGTCAATTTAGAAATTTATATTATACCCAATTTTATAGTAACAAAAATCAAGGACCATACTTAGAAATGTATTTTACTAAATTATCAGGAACATGGAATATATATTTTAAGATAGAATATGAAAGATATATAGAGGATAATCCTGTACTAGATACATTACGAAGTAAAATAAAATTCATATTTGAAAGATTAACAGAAATATGTAAAAATAGACAACTAATGAAAAAATATGAAAAATTAACAAGAATCTGTTGTGAAGAGATAGATAGACCTATTATTGGGGATGTTGACCAGAAAGAAAATATAAAAGAAAGTTCAAATAAAAAAAGTATAAAAAAATATAGACAGTTCAAAAAGAAATATCAAAGACCAAACATGAGATATTATAAAAGAAAATATCAATTAAAGAAAAAAGAGTTTAAAAAGGATAAAAAAAAATAATGTAAATGCTGGAATTGTGGAGAAATAGGACATATAAACCCTGATTATACAACAAAGAAGGTTAGAATTTTACAAAAAATAATATGAAGAAATAGCAAGTGATTTGGAAAAAATATCAGATATTAGTGAATATGAAGGAGAAAAAAATCTATATATCAGAATCAAAATGAGTCAAGAAATAGAAGAAGTAGAAACTATAGAAAGAAAATAAAAAATAGAAAATTTTGAAGGATGTGGATTAAAAGTAACATTTGATCACAATACATTTAGAAAAATAGAAAAATTATCATTAGATTTAAAAATAGCAAAATGGAAAATATTAAATAGAATATTTAAGAGAGAAATAATATCTATAAGTGAGTATCATAAGATAGAAAAATCAATAGATATAAAAACAGTTTCAGGAAGTCATAAATTAGCATTAATAACAAAATTTACAGTTAACCAATTAATGGCAAAAGTAAAAGGGAAAAAAAGATACAATATATTTATTTAGCAGGAATACAATTAATGTTCAAATCTCTATTTAGAGAAGGAATAGATTCACCAATTATAGTAAGTTTACATGATGGAAGAATACTAAATACTAGTGATAGTCATTTAGGAACTATAGAAGGAAATTTAGCATACAAAAAATTAATATTTAAATGTTATCCAAAATATTGTGTATCAATAAAAGATAAAGATTTTAATGAAGTGTTAGGATTACATTTTAAAATACATAGAAATGATATTATGGAAGAATGAAATTATATCATGACTATAGATTACAGAGCATTATACACATTTACTAATTCAAACTATGTAAACATTTATTCTAAAAAATCCTATATAGAAATCCACAAAAAATGTAAAGATATATTAAATATTGTAGAACCAAACAAACAACTAAACCTATTACAAGAAATATATGAATTAGAAATATCTAAAACAAAATCGAATGTAATAGAAAAAATAGAAAATAATTTTTTAATAGAATTTAAAGATGGAAGATTAAGAAGAAATAACTGTACATCTATAATACCAAGAAGACCAAGTATAAATCGAAAAATAATGGTAAAGAGGAATATAGGAAGTATGCAAATATATGGAGAATATTTTAATGGAATAGAATATATAAAACGAAAAAAAATATCATAATTGATATAGGAGCGACAAACTGCCATATATTAAAAAATAGAGATAAATGATTAACAATAAGAAGGGTAGAACCTCATAAATATATCAATTTTGATGGAAAAACACATACTAGTGAATTAGAAGTAAAGATACCAATAGTATTAGATGGAGAAGAAATGATAATACCATTTTATGTAGATAATAGTATGAGAGATCATTACCATATATTATTAGGAATGAGTTTTTTTACAAGTTTTAAATCATTATAATATTAATAAAGAATAAATCTATATAACACATAATAATAAAACATTGTTTTGTCCAAAAGAATGAATAATGTAACAATATTTTCATTAGCGGTATATATACAAGTTACTATTGTAGAAACTAATATAACAACAAGTGCTTTAATAGATACAGGAGATATAACTATTATAAAAATATTTTTGTTAAAAAATTGGAACAATGATAATACTATAAAAATTACAAGTGTTACATGAATATCAACACCTATTAAAAAGAACAAGGAAAATATAGAAATTTTACTAGGAAGTAAACAAATAACTATAAATAAAGTATATGCATATGATATACTAGAATGTGATATACTATTAGGAAATGACTTTGTTCAACAATTTCAATATTACCAACAAAACAATTATATGATTATGTTAAAAACACCATGTGGACATCTATGAAAAATTTCAAGAGAATTCAAATCATACAGAGTTCAGCCAGCTCAGCATGGTGAAAAGATAGTACAAAAAATACCAATAACAACAAACATTAAAATACAAAAAATACAAACAACAGAAAAATCAGAATTAATAGGAGAAATAATAAAAAAGATAGAAGATGTCTATAATGAAAACCCATTAGTTTATTGGAAACCTGAACATCCAAGAGTAAAAATAGAATTAACTGAAAATGTAATAATAAGAGTAAAATCAATGATGTATACTATACAAGATATTCAAGAATTTAGAAAACAAATTAAAAAATTAAAAAAAATATGAAATTAATCAGAGCTAGTAATGGACCACATAGTAGCTCAGCCTTTATGGTTATGAAACACTCTGAACAAGTAAGAGGAAAATCAAGAATGATAATAAATTATAAAGAGTTAAATAAATATACAAAATTTGATAGATATTTTTTACCAAATAAAGATGTTTTAATAAATCTTGTAAAGGGAAAAAAATATTATTCAAAATTTGATTGTAAGTCAGGATTTTAGCAAATCAAGATGGAAGAAGAATCAATACCATATACGACATTTAACACGGCTCAAGGTAAATATGAATGAATAGTTATGCCATTTGGATTAAAAAATGCACCTCAAATATTTCAAAAAAGAATGGATAACATTTTTAGAAAATATAATGATTTCTTATTAGTATATGTTGATGATATACTAATATGTTCAGAAAATAAAAATGATCATAAAAATCATATTATAAAATTCCTAAAAGAATGTAAAAAAGAAGGAATAGTCTTATCTGAAAAGAAGTTATTATAGAAAAACTTGAGATAGAATTTTTTGGATTAATTATAGATAAGAATGGAATAAAATTACAATCTCATATATCTAAAAAGATAGAAAGCTTTCCTGATAAATTAGAATCTAAGGAACAAATACAAAAAAATTTAGGAAGTTAAATTATGCAGAAGGATTTATTTAAAATATTTCAAAAAAGAGACATAAAATACAAATTTTATTTAGAAAAACTAATACTAAAGGATGAAATGAAGAACATACAAAAATAGTCAGATCACTTAAAGAAGAATGTAAAAATTTACCAAAATTAAGATTACCAAATGAAAAGGATAATTTGATAGTTAATACTGATGCCTCAAATAAATATTGGACAGCAATATTAAAAACAGATTTAAATGAAATATGTAGATATTCAAGTGGAACTTTTAATCAAGCAGAAATAAATTATACCACTCATGAAAAAGAATTATTACTAATTATTAGAGAGATAAAAATGTTTTCATTATTCTTATTATCTAAAAAATTTATTGTTGAAACTGACAATTCTCAAGTTGCAGGACTTATTAGAAATAAATTACCAATGGAACCCCAGTATAAAAGGTTACATAGATGACAAGTATGTTTATCATTCTATAATTTTGATATTATACATATTAAAGGTACAAGTAATTATCTTGCTGATTTTTTAAGTAGAAACGTTGAATTTGGAGATGGATAATATCAAATAAATGATATCAAAGATGAAATCTACGGCAGCATATGCCAAAGAAGAAGCAGATGATATAAAAGTTGGGATTGTGGCATTATCTGGAATCTTAAGTAATAATTTCAATCTATTATTTGAGATCAGTGAATCCCACGTCAAAGTTGTCAATGAGATGAAAGACAGGATTGATGCTTTTGAAACACAATTAATGTCTACTGATATAAATAAAGATACAAGGGTTGATGCATTGACACAATCCTATGATACCAAATAGGAATATCAACAGGTACCAAGAAGTGATCTACCATGCGGAAGCAATAGTGGACCAAAGAAAGATATTATGATCTTAAGTCCTAGAAAGATAAGAATTGGTAATAATCCTAAAAAGATTATTATCAATGAAGAACATACGAGATCAATTCGGATACAACCAGATGAAGAAGATGAAATCTCTTTGTCTTCAAAAGAAGAAGAATATAAAATATTTACTAAAATAATTTATGAATTACAAACAAGTGATTCATATTTTATTTCACCAGACGATCACGTTTATCTAAGAATAGTTATGATGAAAGAATCTGATCCAGTCATGGTTAAGATGATAGCTGATTATGGATATTTGAATTTAATTTATCCAGATAAATCTCTTAAACAAATAGACATATTTGATGACATATTCAAATCTGAAGTCTCAAAATATGCACATGGACGATCTATTTATCTAAAATTTTATACGATCAGTCCAGAAGTCAACGATGGAATTTTCTATCACGCGGAACATATAATCACCATTGGACACGTTGGAAGAAACTTCAAAATGGATGTAGGAAATATTGATAAACCATTACCAAAGTTTACAAAATCATGGATAAAAAATAGAAGAATGGTTGGATACAAAGTCCTTTATAACATAGTAAAAAATCTTTATGATAGAAAATATAGATGCATATGCCAATATAATGGATGGACACTTTTGACTAATGATGAGAATAAAAAATCTGAAGTTTTGAAAGATTTTATCACCAAATTTGACATGCATCAGATTCCTGGTGCCATTTCAACATTACAGAGGGCATGTGAAGCAAGAGACTGCCTCACTTGCCGACAGAATAAAGATTGAAAATCAACAAAAGACTCCAAAGGGATAAGGACGATATAACAAAGAGAGCCAGCTGCATATAAAGACAATGATGAAAGGACAATTATAGAGAAACTGTGCTCTTTATTAAAATGTGATGTAAAAGCTGCATATGATAAGAGGGGCCAAGAGGCTCTAAATGAAAAACACGAGGCATAAAATTATTGATATTATGATGTAAGCAATGATGTAATTTGACTACAAATTTGTGTATAAATAATGGCCTTCGGGCTGATAGAAAAGGTAGAATTGGTTGAGCACTCGAGTTGTGAGTTAGCCAAACAATCTTCTGTCTTTCATTGTAAACAGCTTTTAGATATCAATAAAATTCCAAATTATTTTATATCCAAATTGTCTTAGAAGATATCATGAGTTTCTAAACACTTCATCTCATAGATTCTTGAAAGATTAAATAAGAATTTCTTTCTTACTTTAACAAAAAGAGAGTTTTCTTTAGTTAAGACCTATAGTCCAAATTCAAAGAATTGACACAGTGAAGGCAAGAAGCTGGAATAGCACTTGTCCCGTAAAGGCAGGAGGCCATTGAAGGGAGTCATTTGCAGATCTAGAGCCTGAAGGTTACTCGGTTCTAAGAATAAAGATCTGAGATCAAAACTAAGGTAAAACTATTGTTTTTGTTAAATTTAGAAAGATATCTTCTGAAATCTTAAAGAACAATCGGGACTACTCATTTTTGATGTTTGCATGTCTAAATTATCTGAATATTTAATGCTTATTTTGTTAGTATCATTTTTTAAGATGCCAGGATATACAATTGAAGGATTAGATAGCTTATTAGAAAAATTATTAGAAAAGATAAATAATATTACCTATCAAATGAAAAGATTAGATGAATCATTATCCGAGGAATATTATATACTTGCAGAAAATTTTGATAGATATATTGCAGATTATGCTAATCTATTAGATTAAAGGATGGATTTATATGCTAAAATTCAAGATCGAAGAAATAGAGGATAAAATTAAAAAATTATTCTAAAATAGGGATATATCCTGCAATATACAAAAATTCATTTCATTAAGGGTAATATAGACATTTTACCATTATTCATAAAAGACATGGTCAAACAGGCCAATCTTAAAAGTACCTCTACTACCAATTGAATCCAGCGATCTCTCAACCCATACTTTTCGGCTCCAGCAGAGGCAACTCCAGCAACTCACAGATGAGGTTCGTGCAGTACCACTGTTGTTCGACGATCAAATCGCTGCTGTGAGCGACGATCTGAACGTCGTGTCGCATCCTCTCTGTTGCATCATCTGAGCTATGAGCTCTGTAGTAACGAATGGATCGCCGGATATCGCATCCTCTCCGACCACACTCTGTTCTCCACTGCTCAGCTTTGGACAAATTGACGTTTTTCGGTGCCCAGGAATACCGCGCAGCGCTTCGCTATAGCACTGTTGCACGGTGGCACTCACAATGGTTGATATGATCCAGGATAGGCCTCATGCGGTCGAAAGTGCAATGTTCATTGATAAGAAGTTGAGTGCTTGTTCGAAGGTGTTTAAGGCTGGTAACGTGGTTAATGACATCGCACAAAGCTATACAAATGCATGCTCGGGAAAGGGGACACATGGGGTTAAAGAAAATATGTCAATTAACAAGTTTCATGTTAGGGTCGAAGATCGAAAAGATTTGGATCCATGTGATATAGCTGGTCGAAGACTTTCTGTCCAACCGGACGAGCAACTACCCTACTGGATGCGTCTTATCGGATGTCCAGTAGAAATCTCTGTGCATCGGGACGCAGCGTACCGGACGTCCGGAAGGGTCGTTCGATAGAACTTTTTTCACGTTTTCTTTCTACTTTACTAGAATTTCTTATTTTTGGCAAGTTTGTTATTTTAGGACTCTTTGATTTCGTATTTTCCATATTTCTTAAGATTTATTACTTTAGTATAAATACGTTTATTTTTCATTGTAAACATTAAGACTTTTATGATGAATTGAGAATTATTCTCCCTTTTTGGTTCTTGAATGAACTACCGAACTTATCAAATATTTTGTATATTTGTGGCGTTCAATCCTTAGAACTTATCAAAGGATTAGGCATCCTTTGTGGCGATCGCAAATCAATGTTCATATTTCCGCCCATCAACGTGTATAAGGTTTAATATACCTTAGGTTCTTAGTTCGAGAAGCATTGGGTCGAGATTCTATCGTCTACAACCTGAATTTGGGCTTTTCTGACGTTTTCGAAATCATTCCAGAAGTTCCATACGATTCCCTCAATCGGGATCTGATCAAGTGGTATCAGAGCTCAGGCTCTAGATTCATGTTTTATCTTTGTTTTTATTTCTTGTTGAGACTTTGTTTTCTTTTCTTGTGTTTTCGTGTTCTTGTGTCCAGTAATGTTTCTGAGTCTTTGATCCAAAAATTTCCAAAAAAAGAGTCAAAAGTTGTTTTTGGGCTAATCAAGCATCCAAATCAACTTCCATTTATTTTGTTGTTCTCGTAGTTAATTTTCGAGTTTACTAAAAATAAAATTTACTGTTCATGTCCAAAAAAACTCTTTTTTTTTTATTTCTTGAAAATTGTCCAATATCCTACTACCTATTCTAAAACAAATCTGTGTCTATCAATAAAATCCAATTTCATGAACCACTTTCTTGAAATTTTCATAGTTCTCATTCCAACTTTTATCAAAATTCTTTGAGTCTATCAAATTCACAAAATCTCACTCTCATATGGTTTGAATTCCACAAAGAACTTGAGTGATACACGAGTGAACTTGGTGAGGTAGAAAATATTCTAGAAGTTAGGATATCGAATGATGTGATGCAGCGGTTTGATTGGTTGTTGGATTATATATGTGATAGAATGGATAGGCTTGAAGAAAGAAGTAGACATCTTGTTGGAGGAATAGGTGTAAAAGGGAGACTATGGAGTATCGTAGAGAATGTAATGGAGTCAAGAAGTCGGTAGTCGAGGAAACTTGTGAGGTGATGCGTGATCTCCTTACGCCCATCAACGTGGATGATGTTAAACGGTTACGGGAGTCGATCTTTCAAACTAGATGACATGTCAACAGTAAGGTATGTAGTTTAATTATTGATGGAAATAGTTGTATTAATATTGTTAGTGTTATGCTTGTCAAGAAACTTGGGTTGATCACAGTAAGACATCCAACACCTTATAAATTGCGATGATTAGATGAATGTAAGGAGGTTAGGGTATGTAGACATGTGTTAATAAGTTTCTCAATTGGGAGATACCATAATAAGGTGTTATGCGATGTAGTTCCGACGTATGCAGGGCATATACTATTAGGTAGGCAATGTCAACAAAATTAGGAAGGCAAAACATGATGGATTCAAAAATAGGTACAGTTTTACTAAGAATGTGAAGCCTATTATTCTTGCGTCGTTGATACCACAACAAGCGTATGAGGATCGACTCAAATTAAGGAGTGAGAGAGAAAAATGATTGAGAGAAAATGAGAGTAAGAGCGAAAATGATGAGTTGGTGAGCTCGAGAGGAAATAGTGAGATGGCTAAGTGTGAGAAACAAAAAGAGAAAAAGCTACAAGAGAGAAAAGAAATGGAGAGTGAAAATGAGAGTGGAGAGATGGTAAAAGAAGGTGAGTCTTCAGAGAGAAAAGAAAAGTTAGAAGTGAGCTTGCAAGAAGATGTGAATGAGATTGAAAAGGTCTTAGTGAGAACTAACAATTCCCTCCCTACTTTGTCAATTTTTGTATTGTAGGTTTTTAAAGACTTGATCCATGAAATTAATCAGCCTTACCTGAGTTTGGAGAATTCTTTAGTACCGAAGATTTATTTTGTGATTCCTGAAGTTGACTTTGTGATTGTCGAGGAGACGAATGAGTTTCAAGGATAGTGAAAAAGATTCATATGCGAGGGTTTGAGCAACAAAAATGTTCTGATTGAGTTCATGCTGCAATGAATACATATCTACAAAGTTGATAGTTATCATGCATTGATCATCTACCAGGGAAGGAAAAATTTTCCATTTGATCCAGGTGGTGCGGTGATAAAACTAGCAGCAGGTTAGTTATTCCCTACGCGATCACAAGGTACGGATTCGAGGACGAATCCTTTTGAAGAGAGAGGGGATGGTATGATCTAGGATAGGCCCCGGGCTATCGAAAGTGCAATGTTCATTGAGAAGAAGTTGATGGCTTGTTTGAAGGTGTTTAGTGTTGGTAACGTGGTTAATGACGTTACACAAAGTCATACAAATGCATGCTCGGGAAAGGGGGCACATGGCATTGAAGACAACATATCAATGAACAAGTTTCATGGTGGGGTCGAAGACCGAAAAGACTTGGATCCACGTGATAAAGCTGGTCGAAGACTTTCTGCCCAACCGAACGAGCAACTACCCTACTGGATGCGTCTTATCAGACGTCCGACAGAAATCTCTATGCATCCGGATGCACCGCACCGGACGTCCGAAAGGGTCATCTGGTAGAACATTGTTTTCACGTTTTCTTTCTACTTTACTAGAATTTTTTATTTTTGGCAAGTTTGTTAGGACTCTTTGATTTTGTATTTTCTATATTTCTTAGGATTTATTGTTTTAGTATAAATAAATTTATTTTTCATTGTAAACATTAAGACTTTTATGATGAGTTGAGAATTATTCTCCCTTTTTGGTTCTTGAATGAACTACCGAACTTATCAAATATTTTGTATATTTGTTGCGTTCAACCCTTTGAACTTATCAAAAGATTAGACACCATTTGTGGCATTCGCAATTCGAGATTCATGTTTCCGCACATCAATGGATCTAAAGTTTAATATACCTTAGGTTCTTGGTTCGAGAAGCATCGAGTTGAAATCCTATCGTCTACAACCTGAATTTGGGCTTTCCCGGCATTTTCGAAATCATTCCGTAAGTTCCATACTTGTTTTAACCTTATCATTTTTTGCAAAATGCTTCTCAATTTCGACAAGGAACTCATTAACATTAGTTATCCCTTCGAATACCGTACCTCTAAAAGATTTCGGAATGTCGTGCTTAATGATCATTAGACTCATGCGATTTGAGCGATCATACTTCTCAAAGTTCCTCTTGTCATCATGTGAACTTTCTTCCGCAAGAGAAATAGGTTGCTTAATCCAGAGCGCAAGGTCTAGATCCATACAGCCAAGAACAATCAATGTGTTCTCTTTCCAATCCTTGATATTTGTTCCATTAAGCATGAAAATTGAATTAACATTGACAGATATAGTAGTAACAGATGAACTAACTGTAAAGAGAACAAAATAGACAAACAACCATGCTCACATCAATATCCACATTTAATAATAAAAAAATTCAAATAACGGTAAGCTCCATCTCAAAATACCTAGCACATCATTAATATCAAGTCTTTGGACATTAATATTAATTGCAAGTGATGTATTCATCAAACATTGACAACAACTCCTGTCAAATAATAAACTCATCTTTGGATTGATTTATTATTCACATGAAAACTTTATAATTGTTACACATTCACCACCACAAGTATGCATACAATTCGGCCAAATATTAATCTTCTTTTGGGCCGGTTACTACCCGCATGAACGAGCACACACACAAACATCTAAACATCTCAAACAAATCAATCTATACAAGAGAGGTCACTTTGGTGACATATTGTTTCAATTAGCTTATTTAAAATGTTAGACAATATTAATTTATCATAAATAATTTATCAAAATATTTGAATTTAACGCACCAAAAATGAACACTCATATGCAGTAAAACAACAACAAATAAAATAACTTTGTTAATAAAACATAACTTCCAAGTATACTTGTGAAAATATTGAAAATGTATTGATAGTCTAGATGTATTGAAACATGTTAGTCGTATAAATATATCCAAAAAGAATAATGCTATACGAACAGGGAATAACAATAGATAACCAACATGCTTTCAAATTATGCTGAGCTAGCAAGAAAGAGGTTTGACATTAATTGAGAGAGAGAAAAGACAAGAGAGAGAGAGAGAGAGAGAGAAGGAAAAAAAAAAATGGGGGGTGGAAGAGAAAAAAAAGGAAAGGAAAAGAAAATAAAAAAAAATTTCGACGCGTTCGAGATCCGTTTGCAAGAATTTTTAATTTGATCGTATATCCCACTAGAAAATTATGTTATGTTATGATATTTAGTCATATGGCTGGTTCTGTGTAGATCTACATAATAATACCTTATAGTATTAGCCACACGATTTTTCTTTAATTTGGATCACAAAGAGCATATTAAATACTTAACTTATAAATTAAAAAGTGAAAATACAAAATCACTTGGTATGTAGAGAAATTCATATCTAATTCGTTAAATTTCTTGTATACTTAAGTTATTTAGAGTTAAAAATTCTTGCGAACGGATCTCGAATGCGTCGAATTTTTTTATATTTTATTTTCCTTTCCTTTTTCTTTATTCTCCCCCCGTCCGCCTTCCCTTTATTTTTTTTTTCTTTCTGCCGTTCTCTCACTCTATCTCTTGTCTCTCCCTTCTTTTTTTTTTCCTCTCTTAATTAATGTCCGACCTCTTTCTTGTCAGCTCAGCATAATTTAAAAGTCTATTGGTTATATGTTGTTATTCCCTGTTCGTATAGCATTACCGATCCAAAATTGGTTTACACCAGCAAAGAATCAGATCAAATGTATTCGAAAAGTTAAAAGATCTGTGCTTGAAATAAAAGACTATAGTGAACAAAAAAAAAAGAATTAACTTCAGTTTAATATGACCTTTTTTTTATTAGAATATGAAATTCATGTGAATAATACTAGAACCAGTACAACTGGGCTTGATCCAAATAACAATCGATTGTAGATGCCAACAAGAAAAGCCATCAATTAATCCAAAACTAATTGTTTCTTGATCATTTAATGTAAGCAGAACTGGTCAGTTGTCCACGGTGGGTAAATTTTATATTGTCCACTACCACTTAGACATTGTCAAGTGTCCGAACATGACCCCACTAGTCGGACACTTGGCACACACTCATTGGCGGTGGAAATACCTTATGTTGCCTACTGTGGGTAACAGAGCAAAATCGTTAATGTAAGTGCATGACATGAGTTCCACAATTAAATATACCACCATAATTAAAATAAAGGAGGGGCTACATGTACAGTGTTGTGTACAACTTTGTACACAACCCCCTCACATGCATGGGTGGGGCCCACGATTAAAAAAATCGTGGACCCCACTCCTTAAGAGAAGACTGTGTACAAAATTGTACAAGAAAGGCTCTACAAACAGCCCCTCTCTTAAAATAAAAGGAAAACTAAGTAATGGCTAAAACAAGAAATATGCAACCGTAATTTTTGACTTTAAAATTAGCCTAACGTGCTATGCTATACTCTTACTGTCAAACCCAATATTGAACTGAACACCTTATACCATATTTATCTATATTGTCAAAATCGATATGGAAAAGAAAAAGCTAGTAACGTTGTTGACATATTAAAAACAAAAAAAAAAAAAAAAAAAAAAAATCCAAATAACCTAAAATTGAAAATTGTTAAAATCTCAATTTTTCAAAGATTCAACAATGAAGTGACTCTGATATCAATTATAGAAAATTGAAAAAGATTATTTTTTCTATCAAAATTTTTACCAAACCCTTTAAAATAAATGTAAATCTTCCATGTTGAAACCAAAGAGAAGATTAGAAGCGGAAGAATGCCTTGATCCATTGATGTAATTGCTTGAACGGGTCATGATTTTTCAATTGATACGCAATTTCCTTAAAACTTCTTCTCTGTTGATGGGGGAATGTAGAGAGATGAAAAATCACACTCAAATGAGAACCATGACCCCATAATAAATAATGCAGTTATTATTTTTCAATTCTTTTAAATTGACCCCTCATCAATTTAAAATAACTGTTCCAATCTCTACACTTTATTCATATAACTTTTAATACCCATTAATTCAAAATTAACTTTAAAACTTTAACGGATTAGTTTATACACTAAACTTTTAAAATAGCACAACACATTTAATCCCCTTGTTTGAGCCCTTTTTTCATCAAAATACATTCTTTAACAGTAATTTGATTTTATTTCAATTACAAAATTTTCAATAAAATACTATCACACGTAAATCCAAAATTTTTCATTATTTTTAGCCACATATTCTCCATCATAACACTATTTCAAAATGCTTTTAAAAAATAAAAAATAGGGCTCAAACAACCCCTAAATATATATGACCTCACATGTTGAAATTTTCCCACAAACAAAACATACGTTATTATAATACTTAGCTCTTGTTTGAGGGCTATTCTTATTAAAAAAACATTTTAATAATTTATTTGTGGTTAAAAAATAATTTTTTTTAAAATTTATGTGTAATATTATTTTATTAAATAATATATGATTGAGTGATGTCAAATTATTGTTGAAAAATATATTTTGATAAAAACAAAACTCAAAACAAGGACTTAAAAACCAAAAACAAAGACAAGAAAGAGAAGACTTGAAACTCACATTATATTATATTATATTATTACATGGTCGTTTCAGACGCACCTCAAAAAAGAAAGGAATAATCCCCTTGGACAGGGGATTATGTCCCTAATACCAAAAATGGTAGAAATCGCACTCTTTGAGTCAATGCTAAACTCCTCAAGGAAAACTTCTCTTCATAAAACATAATCCCAAATTACAACCAAAACGTTTATATAGCAACCCTTACAATTTATTTAGCAAATAAGAAAAGGAAAATAGAAATTAGGATAACAGAATTTGGTTACGGTGCTTGGCCATCCGCGGATCGCTCGTTGCTCAGCCATAACGAACTCCCTCAGCCAACGAGGCTTTACGCGCTTTCGGGTCTCACGTGTTGCTCATTCTTCCTTGGTGATATCAGTAGCTGAGCCTCCATTCGTGCAAGTTGATCCTTTTTGTACCTTAAGTTGGACTTCTCCTTCATGGGCCACAGGACCAGCCCATACCTTTACTTGCTTTTGGACTGAGTTATTGTCCAGGGGCACTTGGGATTGGCTATCACTTCTCTCTCCCTAAAAAATGACCTTGTCCTCAAGGTTGGGTACATTGTATATCGGACCAAAAGCGTGGAGGTCCTCCCATGTGGAATCTTCTTGCGTACTGTGAGACCATTGTACTAGTACCTATTTAACTGATGTGTTCTGCTCTTGGATAATGCGGCTAGCCAATACAGCAATAAGAATGAGTAGCGGCTTATTGGCGTGACTGAGCTTAGGTAAAGGGTAGCTTGTGACTGGCTTGTCCCCTTTGAAGGCTTTCAACAAGGAAACATGAAAGGTACGATGAATTCTGCTTCCGGGGGGTAGCTCAAGTGTATATGCCACTGGTCCGGCGTGGGCAGCAATTTGGAATGGACCAAAATAATGACGGCAGAGCTTGGAGTTTAGCCGGTTTACGATAGTGGTTTGTCGGTAAGGTTGCACCTTCACGAATACCAAGTCCCCTATTGTGAACTGAATGTCTCGACATTTCTTGTTAGCTTGTTGTCTCATCCGGTTCTATGCTTGCTTCAGGTTCTTTTTCAAATGTTGTAAGATTAAATTACGGGTCAATAAGTCTTCCTCCACTGCCTGAATGGTTGTAGCTCCTCGTATATATGTTGGAATTGATGGTGGAAGCCTCCTATATATTGCTTGAAAAGGTGTCATGCCAATTGCTAAATGATGGCTCGTATTGTAATGATATTCGACCCAGGAGAGAAATCGACTCCATTGCTTGGGGTTCTCGACTGTGAATGCTTTCAAGTACTGTTCTACATATCGGTTTGTCACTTCAGTTTGACCGTCTGTTTGCGGGTGATAAGCAGAGCTCATCTTCAGTTTAGTGCCCATCAATTCAAATAGTCTCTTCTAGAAAGTACTTGTGAAAATGGGATCACGATCAGATACAATCTTGTAGGGCATTCCATGTAATCTGATGACCATGTGAGAGAACAACTCAACAACTTTAGTGGCTGTGTAGTGAGAAGGAAGGGCCCCAAAATGAGCATACTTTGTGAATCGATCAATAACCACCAGAATGTTGGTGTTTCCGTGAGAGTTGGGCAGCCCAACTATGAAGTCCATAGCTAAATCTTCCCACACAGGCTTTGGAATCTCAAGCGACTAAAGTAGACCATAAGGGGTCGTGGGGGAGTATTTCACTGTTTGGCAAATGACACAAGCTGCCACGAATTCCTTTACTTCTCTCCGCATGCCCTCCCAAAAGAAGTTTGCGCTGAGCCTCAAAAAAGTCCTTTCCACTCCTACGTGTTCGTCCATGGAAGTATCGTGGAATTCTTGAAGTAGTACCTTCTTCAACTTTGAACTTTTGTTGATCATGAACCGGCCTTTATATAGTAAGAGGCTATTCCGTACATTGTAGTTGTGATCTTGCTCAGTCTCGTCGAGCACTTGTTTATCTAGTGCCTGTAATTCCAAACATTCCATGTTTTCATACCTTAATTCGGACAAAAAATCATACCTGCCCGCCGTTATTGCTACTCGGAGCTGAATATTATGCATTTCATGTCGCCGAGATAAGGCATCTGCAGCTGAATTTTCCTTACCAGCTTTATACTCAATAGTGAATTGATAACCCATCAACTTTCGAAGGTATTGCTGTTGCTCTGGGGTCTGAATCACCTGAGTAAGAAGCTCCTTCAAACTCTTATGATTAGTCCTAATGACAAAGTGTCATCCAAGCAGGTATTGTCGCCATTTGGTCCCCGCCTCAACAACAACTCGTAATTCTCGTACATAGGTCAATGCTCCCATCATGCGTGGCCCAAGTTTCTTGCTAAAATATGCCAATGGATGCCCATCTTGCATCAAAACCCCACCTATTTCTATGTTGGATGCATCAGTTTCTCCTACAAAAATCTTCGAGAAGTCGGGCAAATGATGTACGGGTCTTGCTATCATGGCTTGTTTCAACCTCTCAAAAGCTATTGTTGCTTCTTCCTTCCAACTGAAGTTATCCTTTTTCAATAGTTCAGTGAGTGGGGCTGTTATTGCTGCGTAGTGAGCGACAAATCTTCGGTAGTACCCAGTGAGTCCCAAGAAGCCCCGCAATTGCTTAAGGTTCCGTGGTTGCGGCCAGTCGATCATTGCCTCTATTTTAGTGGGATCTGCCTTGACACCATCACTAGAAACTAGATTCTAAAGTACTCAATGCTGCTTTGAAAGAACTGACATTTGCTCACTTTCGCAAAAAAATTGTTCTCAGCCAGGCTTTGCAACACCAACTGCAAATGTTGAGCATGGTCCTCGAGGTTTCTACTATAAATGAGTATATCATCAAAGAATACAATGACAAACCGTCGTAAAAAAGGTTTGAAAACCTGGTTCATGGCAGCTTGAAAGGTGGATGGAGCATTTGATAGGCCGAAAGGCATTACAACGAACTCGTACTGTCCCTCGTGAGTTCTAAATGCTGTCTTGTGTATATCTCGGTGATCCATTCAAATTTGATGATATCCAGCTTGAAGATCTAGCTTGGAAAACACGACTGCGCCCCCTAGCTCATCTAGGAGTTTATCAATAGTAGGTATCGAAAATCGGTCTCTGATGGCGATTCCATTTAAGGCGCAATAGTCCACATAAAATCGCCAAGAGCCATCTTTCTTCTTCACCAGCAATACCGGTGAGGAGTATGGGCTGTTGATACGCGAAAATGTGTTCGACTTATAGTGCCGCAAGTGTACGGTTCGTTTCAAGTAATAAAGTGGATTTTGAAGTCCAAGTATCGTTCCCACAGAGATTTAACAGTTTAATTCTATATAAAACCGAAACAAAATACGTGTTTGAATGTTTGTAACTAGATTGCAACTAAACTAAGTCAGCTACTTATGCAAAATATAGTGAAATATCTAATTAAATGCAAAGTTAACTACGTGCGATGAGATAACTAAATGCAAAGTTGTTGTAACAATCAAATAAAAAGCGACTAGGTTCGTGAATCCTCATGTAACGATCTATTTCAACCCTAGTTCTACAATTTGACAACATGTTTAAATTATGACGAATCAATGTTCCTATTTTATTCAAAACTCTCTTTTGATTAAGCTTAAACCTATTTTCATATACGACACCGCCTATATCTCTATAACGGGAGCAAATATACAAAAATGTATGGAGTTCTATGAACACTTAGAGATTCACGTAAAGCATAGCGGTATATTTCTATCCCCTATCGGACCCTACGATGATTTATACCTTGTCTAATCTATTTTTCCTCTTTTGAATGGATAAAATAAACCACAATAAATCATACAATCACATGCATAATAATTGTAGACTCAAATTAATGCATATAAATCATTCATCAATTCAAAACGCGTTTTAATGTCAAACATATAAAACTAGGAATTAAAATATCAAGTTACATGGTTCATCGTTCACCTAGCACTATAAAATCTAGCCTAGCATGATAAAACTAAGAACACTAAGAGAAGAAAGAAAATAAATTGAAGAAGACATCACCCTATTGGATCTTGAAGTGAAATCTCGAGTCTTGGAATTAATATTCTCGTTCTTCACCTTCTTCTTGCTCTTCAATATGTCAACAATGGTAGAATAATGTCTCCCCCTCGTTTCTGGTCGTGTTTAGGGTTTTAAAGGGGTCCTAGATTGGTTTCCATAAGAGGTTGAATCAAATAAGGAAACTAAATTTCTCGCCAGAAAAATGTACCTAGCGACCGCTTGGTTATACGCCAACCCCAAGCGGTCGCTCACTTATCTTCAGGAAACCCAGGAGGCAAACTTCACTAACCAAGCGATCGCTTGGTTAGTGAAGTTTGCCTCCTGGGTTTCCTGAAGATAAGTGAGCGACCGCTTGGGGTTCTTCCAAGCGGCCGCTTGGAATGAAAACTTCCAAATTTCTTCGTTTTGGTCTCCAAACTTCATTCTCTCATATCTTGGCCTCTTTTCTTCTTTTTCCTTCCTCAATCATCCCACGACTTCACCAATTTGCATTTAGTCCATCTCCACGCTTGATTCGGTCTTCGGTACAACTTTTAGAAAGTTGCAATTTGATCCCTGAATTTTGGTTTTCTTCCGTTTTAGCCATTCTTCGCTTGTTTTCACATACTTTTCGTTCTATCCATCAATGTAGTTCTACAAACACAAATTGTATTGAATTAAGCCAATATTCGACATATACGTTCACAATTAGTCATATTTTGTGGCCTAAATAAGTTGTAAAACGCACTTATCAGCTGTTGCTATGCCTTGTGAACCCACTTTCTAGCATCTCTTGAACTAATTTTTTCATCACATCCTTTTGGAAATAAGGATACCGATAAGGCTGTACATTGACCGACGATGAACCTGGCTGCAAGTGAATTCTGTGGTCAACATTTCTAATGGGTGGTAGCTATCTGGGTTCTTTAAACACTATCTGAAATTGTCCAATGAGTCCCCTTCCTACTGCCGGTAATTTATCCTCCAAATGATCTATCTCCGTAGTCCTTTCCTCTCTTTTTTTCGTTGTTGTAGTCAGTCTATAAACCTCAGTGACTTCTCCTTCGAGTATCAAGGTGCTAAACTGGGAATAGGTGACTTGTCGAGTGCTGACTTTGGTATTGCCTGCCAACTTGACCGTCTTTCCTTCCCAGTGGAATTCCATAGTTAGCTCCTTGTTGTCACGAACACAAGGACCTACAGTTTGTAACCATTGCATGCCAAGGACAACATCTAGACCCCAAATTGGTAGTACGTACAACTCTACCTCAAAACGGTGTCCTTGCATTACCAGCTCCACCCCTTTACACCTTTTGCAGCACACTAAATTATGTCCATTGCCCATGTATACCTTAAACCGCCTAGTCTCCTCCCAAGTCAACCCTAACTTATCTACCAGAGCTTCTTAAATAAAATTATTATTATTTTCAGTATCTATGAGTATTTCCAAGGATTCTGTACCATGCTTAGCCATTATCCGAAAAATTCGTGGGTTCACCAAGTTTGAGAGGGTATTGAGACTTACTTCTAGTTCCTCTTCCTTTGCTGTGTCGTCTTTTTCTGACCCCGAGTCTCTACTTCTTCCTCCTTGTCTTCGTTACCACACATCAACAGTACCCGATTCTTACATTTGTGGTTAACGTGGAACTTTTCATCACAGGTGAAACGAGCCCTTTTTGTCTTTTCTCTTGGAGTTCTGCAGGCGATAAACGTTTGATCGGAAGCTTGGGTATGCCCAATTGCTGGCTTTTGATTGGTGAAGGAATTATAGCTCCGATCGAACCTTGGCTGCTTGGTTTGTATCCAGTCGACACATTCGAAACCCCGCCCTTATGCGGTGGCATCAATGTCCGATAGCCATCTCTCCTCTGACGTCCCCATAAGTCATCATGTCTGTCGAAATAGTTGAGCCTTGGTCATAGCATCAGCCAAATTCCGTGGTTGAGCCATTAAGATTTCCCTTCGAATTTCTAGCTTCAAGCCCAAAACAAAAAAATTGAGGAACATGGATTCGGATACACTTGTAATTCGGGTCATAAGGCTTTCAAATTCAGCCCGGTACTGAGACACCTTCCTTGTTTGTGCAAGCTTGGCTATTCTGCCAAGTGGATCATCATAGATTGAAGCCCCAAATCTCTTCCGCAATTCATGAAGGAAAATCTCCAAACTAGACAGAGAACCACCTTTTTCCATCCACTGGTATCACATGGAAGGTTCACCGTCCAAATGAAACGTCACCATAGCCAACCGCGTCGTCGGTTCCACTTGATGAAGATGGAAGAACTTGTTGATTTTGTAAATCCAGTTCTCCACATTTGTTCCGTTAAATCGAGGCACTTCGACCCTCAAAGTTTTCAAAATAGAATGCACATCCCCCTGTGTGTTTTCCCCTTCAACTCAACGACCTCCAATCTGGCTGTGCCCACCCCTAGGCTGGTTTGACCTCCGTGAATTCCTCAGAAGGTTCTTAAGTTCGCTGCGTTCGTGACATCTGGGTTAGTCTCTCCTCCGTGCTTACCATATGTTGCTTAAGCAGCGAAGATAATTTCTCAAGCTGGGTATCAGCATGTTGCTTGAAGCTCGTCTCCACGGTCCTCATGATTTCAGCGATCTCCTCGTTCCTCATTCCTCTCAATGAAAGCACCAATAATACCAAAAATGGTAGAAATCGAACTCTTCGAGTCAGTGCTAAACTCCTTAAGGAAAATTTCTCTTCATAAAACATAATCCCAAATTACAACCAAAAAGCTTATATAGCAACCCTTACAATTTATTTAGCAAATAATAAAAGGAAAATAGAAATTGGGATAACAAAATTTGGTTACGGTGTTTGGCCATCCGTGAATTGCTCAACGTTACTCAGCCATAACGAACTCCTTCAGCCAACAAGGCTTTACGCACTTTCGGGTCTCACGTGTTAGTCCTTCTTCCTTGGTGAGATCAGTAGCTGAGCCCCCATTCTTACAAGCTGATCCTTTTTGTACCTCAAGCTGGGCTTCTCCTTCATGGGCCACAGGACCAGCCCATACCTTTACTTGCTTTTGGACTAAGCTATTATCCAGGGGCACTTGGGCTTGGCTATCATTCCCCCCTCCAATCAGGGGTGTCCCGGGTCCCTGTCTACGTGGCATTTCTCAAAAAGCAATAACAAAAACAAGAAAGAGAACACTTGTAACTCTTACACTGCTTCACTTATTGGATAACTCACTCTCTTATCATCATATAAAAAGACGAAACAATCTATTGAAAACTATCTTAATCAGCCAGAAATATCAATGGCTTTAACATCAGGCTTCTTCGCCTCCTTCTTGGGGACCGTAACAGTTAGCACCCCATTCTCCATACTAGCTTTGATCTGATCCATCTTTGCATTTTTCGGCAGCCTGAACCGGCGAAGGAATTTTCCAGAGCTCCTCTCCATGCAGTGCCAAGTATCATTCTTCTCCTCTTTCTCCCTGTTCCTCTTTCCACTAATCTACAAAATGTTCCCTTCCTCGACTTCGACCTTAACTTCTTCCTTCTTAGTCCCGGAAGGTCAGCCTTGAACACGTGGCCTTCTAGAGTCTCCTTCCAGTCAATCCGAGTGTCGACAAATTGGAATGTCTCGTTAGAAACGTCTGAACGAATTGGAGCAGAGAGGGCTGAGCTAAAAGGCCAATCCTGAAAGGGATCCCAAACATCGAGGGAGAATGGGTCGAAAATGTTGCTTCGTCGGCTAAAAACACTTGGAATCAGAGATATTTTCCGATCTTTCGAGGGGTGTTTAGAAATTTCAATTGAAATACACTAATTATTGATTTTGCTCTGAGGTTTTGTATGAAAACTGCTTACTGGAATTTGTTCTGGCATGGCGAACGGGAGATTGATGTATTTATCGTGCAGGGAAAGGGAAAAATGTGTAATTATCCAGATGAGTTGAGAGAATTCGAGACAACGAGATAATACACTCGAGAGAATAAATATATCGAATAAAACAAGAAATATTTGGAAGCACCCAGAGGATTTGACCTATTATTCGTGGACTAGAGTTCCATTTCTATTTTGAGCGAAATTATAAAATATTTTTCTAAAAATAATGATTACCCTGTGTGATAAAGACAGTTGAATTTTATTCAGTGATTATTCGTTTTGGACAAATATAACGCTCTTTCAATAACTTGTACATATTCGTATTGTAATTTGATATTAATATAAAGATAGATGAACATTGCCACTAAATCAAGTTCTAGTTTATGTGAAGGAAGTATGACCGTATTACCAATAGTTGAAATTCAACAGGGAGATGTTTCGGCTTGGATCACAGCCGATACATATTCAATTGCTAACATCACACCTGTTACTGATTAACATCCGACAACAACTCTTTGTGTTGGCATATCGGCTTACGAGAGTGAAATCGAGCTCGGGATCACCTAGGTGGGCATTATGATCAACAACTTACTCTCTAGAGAATTTTATTGCAGCATGAAAGCACTCGTGATATTAATTTAAAGATTGATGAACATTGGTAGAAGTCATGAGTTTTGAGACAGATTCAAATTTATACATGTTTGTTCATCATTCTTATATTTGACCAAAACATTAAAATGTAAAAGTTAAAGGATCAGAGGGGGAAAAAATTGCACTGGAGTTCATGGCATGAAATTGGAGGTAAAATTTATCAGCAATACCACATGTACATAAATATTTATAGATTGCTGTACAGATTGATGATATGATATTATATTATATTAGAATTTAATTGATTTCCATTTTTTTTTCTTTCTTTGTATATCAATTTGTAAATAATTATGTACATGTAACATTGCCCAAAAATTATTAGTCAATTGTATATACACAATTAATTAATGCGGAGTATTGAGAAAAATGCAATTATATATGCTTTTTCATTGTTTTGAAGTTCGACAAAATGTTAAACTATTAAGAGGTAAGTAATCAAAAGTTTAATGGGATTTCACAGTGGAATCATTGGTCTAAGTTATTTACCGTAAACATGTTCATGTACATGGACACACTATATATGTAAGGGTTTGTTTGATAGCAAAGATGGAAAGACAAATATTTTCCATGTAAGTTGGAAAATAAAAACTAACATAAACCATATAAAAATATTTTTCATGAAATTTGTTGAAAACAAGTTTAAAGTGGTTGTACCTTAAAAAAATATTTTCCATTTCCACGTTGCAATCAAACGTCCAAAGTGAAAAATATTTTCGTCGGATGTGACATTTTTCATGGCAAATGTGCCAATCAAACATGTCCTAAATTTCTCCACAGTCAGTGAACTTTCAATTAAAACCTCAATTAGATCACTAATTTTTTATTTATCCCAAATGAATTACTAAATTCAAATTTAGTTATGTTCTAATTTGTATATATTTGGTTTAACGAAACCTTTGTACATTTTTATACTACAATGGTGGTTAGACACAATTGGACGTAGTACTAGTTACAATTGAGAAACAAGAGACTGTTCTAACTTGTGAAACCTTTGTACATTTTTGTCATAATCACTTGTAGTATTAAGTACGATCTATATTGTCACTATATTACATATACTTAAAAAAATTATGACAATTACGAATATTTTCTCACTATAATACTACAATGGCGGTTAGACACGAGCGGACATAGCATTAGTTACAATAGAGAAACAAGTGATTGTTCTAACTTGATAAAATAGGGAAATTATTAATATAGAGCTCTCTTTTAATATATTGAAAATAAAATTTAGTCTATTGTTGCTTTATAAAGAAAAATAAAATGCCACTCTTATTTGTTGTATCATCAATTATTTTCATATTACCCAAATTTTCTCATTTTTTATTTATTTGGCCGAATTTCAACAAATTAGTATCAGAGTTATTTCGCTTTTCAACAAAGTAGTTTTAGATCTGATCCAAATTATAACAATATCTTTCATCGCCACTTTCAGATTCATACAGTCGGTATCATGGTCATCAGAGCGATGGTACTTGCAGTATTTTGCTTTTTGGAAAGGATTCTCGTGTTGCCTGAATGCAGATGAGAACCCTCGCACAATCCTCCGGGACTCATAGAATTCACCTTAGTTGTGCAATAATTGTTGCAATCGAGAGGGGTGTATGAGCTCTCAACTGTCACCAATGAGGCCTTCCCTTTATTTGTGTGGCTTGTTGTACCTCTATAGGCATTATCATTTCCTAGTCTTGGATATCCCCATTTATCAAATTTGCTAAGTCACTCGTCTTGGATGCTCAATTGCAAAGTCAATCCAAACTGGAGTTGCCTGTCTAAACTGAACCTCAATGCCCAAAAATCGTGTTCGATGGAATACTTTCCACTCCACTATCTATTGTGATGCAAACCCTGTAGCAACGGTGACTACGAAACCCACAACTAGATTGATGCGGAACCCAAGAACGCTAATGAATAACCTGATTTTGGATTTGAACCCAACGAAGTGAATCAAAAAAACCCAACGATAGCAAAGATGTGATGAACCCCCTTGATTACACAATGAAGAACCCACAATCCAATGTTTGAACACACAAGAATTATATCTTGGAAGTTCGATTTATTGTTCAATTGAAGAACAAGTTAGAAAGCAAAGCTTTTCAATTAATTCAATGTCAAAATTAAAACTAACAAAAGTGTTAAGTATTTATACTAGAGCCTTAAACTTAGTAAAAAACGTGCACAATGCAACAATTAATGTCAAAATATGGAAAGAAATAGAATCCTAATAAAAACGGAATAAAATCGCATAAAAATTGGAGGTATCGGATGACCCTTCCGGACATCCGGTAAGTGTGTCCGGTTTCATAGAACTTCTATCGGACGTCCGGTAGAGGTCGTTTGGTTGAGCTGCTCGTGTCCGATATGACAGAGATTTCAAGTTTTGGGCTACCGGACGTCCGGTTGGTGCGTCTGGTTGATCCCCTTGCGTCCAGTTAGCCAGGGTTTTCTTCGGCCAGCTTTATCACGTTGATCCAAGTCTTTTTGGCCTTCGACCCCAACATGAAACTTGTTCCATTTTCGGTTCCGAACATGGTTTCATCAATAGTGACTTTGACAAGGATCCCCAATGCCTCTTTGACTTGTTTTTCTTTTAATTGTGTCATTGCCCATTCTTCGATAATCAACGGGTCTCGTTTTGGACTTGCATTCATAACTCTCGCATCCTGGATCATATAATCCCATCCCTATGCAAAAGGATTCGTCCTCGAATCTGTATCTGCATCAAATAGAGAGAGATCGACAACATTAAATGTAACTAAAACATTATACTCACCTGAGAGATCCACTTTGTATACATTGTCATTGATCTTTTTGATGACTTGGAATGGACCATCTTCACGTGGCTGTAACTTAGACTTTCTTTGCTCCAAAAAAATGCTCATTTTTTAGATGCACCCAGACCCAATCTCCTGGTTCAAATGTCACGTGCCTTCTTCCTTTGTTCGCTTTCTGTGCAACGAGCTTACCTTTCTTTTCAATATACATCTTGACTTTCTCATGCAACGACTTGACCAATTCAGCTTTCGTTTTACCATCCAAACTACCCTGTTCATTTATAAGCAACGATAACAAATCTTAAGGAGTTAGTGGATTAAACCTATAAACAATTTCAAACGGCGAGAATGAAGTAGTAGAGTGTACAACTCTATTATAAGCAAATTCAATAAATGACAAACACTCCTCCCAACTCTTCAAGTTCTTATTTATCACCGTACAAAGCAATTGAGTCGTGGTTCTATTGACTACTTCAATTTGCCGATCGGTCTGTGGATGACAAGTAGTAGAGAATAACAATTTAGTGCCTAACTTATTCCACAAAGCACGCCAAAAATGACTTAAAAACTTAGTATCTCGATCTAACACTATACTCTTAGGGATCTCATGCAAATGTACTATCTCCCTAAAGAAAAAATATGCAATATTGGTGGTATCATCGATTTTGTGACATGGTATAAAATGTGCCATTTTACTAAACATATCCACCACAACAAATATTGAATCCTGACTCCTTTTTGTCCTAGGTAAACCTAACACGAAATCCATTGAGATATCCACCCAAGGTTCACTATGTATAGGCAAAAGAGAATACAAACCATGAGGTAAAACTTTAGATTTGGCCTTTTTACAAGTTATGCATTTTTCACAAATTTGTTCTATATCACTTCTCATTTTAGGCCAGTAAAAATGTTCTTCTAATATATCTAGAGTTTTTTGTACCCCAAAATGACCCATTAGACCCCCACTGTGTGCTTCCCTAACCAACAATTCACGTATAGAGCAATTAGGAACACACAACTTATTTTTCCTAAAAAGATAATCTTCATGCTTATAAAATTTATCAATAGCACTTTATTGCATGATTCATAAATGTCAGAGAAATCAGGATCACTTACATACATGCTCTTAATGTGTTCAAAGCCAAGTAACCGTGCATGTAAAGAATTTAGAAGCACGTGCCTTCGTGACAACACATCCGAAACCACATTTTTCTTACCTTGTTTATACCGGATGACCTAGGGAAACGACTCTATAAACTCCACCCACCTTGCGTGGCATTTGTTCAACTTACCTTGACCTCGCAAGTGTTTCAACGATTCGTGATCGATGTGTATCATGAACTCCTTAAGCCACAAGTAGTGCTGCCAACTTTTCAATGCCCGAACAAATGAGTACAACTCCTTGTCATAAGTAGGGTAGTTCAAAGCAGCTCAACTCAACTTTTCACTGAAGTAAGCTATAGGCCTGCGATCCTGCATCAAAACTACTCCAATACCTATTCTTGAGGCATGACACTCAATCTCGAAGGTTTTGTCAAAGTTAGGTAATGCCAAAACAGGCGCTTAACACAATCTATCCTTAATAGTATTAAATGCATGCTCTTGTGCATCACCCCAATGAAAACCTATGCTCTTCTTAACAATTTCTGTTAGTGGTGTAGTGATTGTGCTAAAGTCCTTTACAAATCGTCTATAAAAATTAGTCAATCCATGGAAACTTCAAACTTCAGTTATGCTTTTAGGTGTTGGCCAATCCTTAATAGCTTTAATTTTCTCCTCGTCCACTTCTACCCCATTAACGCCCACTACAAATCCTAGAAAGATAAGTTTTTCCATACAAAATGTACATTTCTTGAAATTAGCATACAACTGTTATTTCCTAAGTACCACCAGCACACAATTCAAATGGTCCAAATGCTCATCTAGGTTCTTGCTATAGATTAAGATATCATCAAAATGAACAACAACAAATTTTTCTATAAAAGCACGTAAAACATGATTCATCAAACGCATAAAAGTGCTCGGTGTATTAGTGAGACCAAATGGCATAACCAACCACTCATACAATCCATATTTAGTTTTAAACGCCGTTTTCTATTCATCACCCTCCCGCATACGAATTTGATGGTATCCACTTTTAAGATCAATCTTACTAAAAATACAAGCACAATGTAATTCATCAAGCATATTATCTAACCTAGGTATAAGGTGACGATACTTTACCATTATGCTGTTGATAGCCTTGCAGTCCATATACATCTCCTACGTCCCATCCTTCTTCGGTACTAACAGGACAGGTACAACACACGGGCTCATGCTTTCCCTCACATAACCTTTGCTCATCAACTCCTCCACTTGCTTTTGAAGCTCCTTTGTCTCCTCGAGATTGCTTCGGTAAACAGGTTGGTTTGGTAGGACAGTTCCAGGTATGAAGTCAATGTGGTGTTCGATGCACCGGATTGGTGGCAATCCACTTGGCACGTCTTCCGAAAACACATCTTCAAATTCCTGCAACAAAGACTCAACCAAACTAGGAAGGGGTGTGTTACATTCCTCAAAGTTGAGGAGTGTCTCCTTGTATACCAACAATAACACTTATTTTTTTGTCAACTATAGCCTTTTTCAACTCACTCCCACTAGCAAAGAAGTTCACTTTCGATTTTTCTCTCCTCTCAACTGACTCTTTTTCTCTCTTCTCATGTGACCTCTTTTTCTTTCCCCCATTCGCGGCCACCTCGCCATTTTCTCTCCTACTCACTAACTCACTGTTTTCTCTCATTTTTCCAAACTCTCTTACTCTTTCTCAATCTAATTTGGTCTTCATAAACTTGTACTGGTGTTAAGGGTGCAAGAGTAATAGACATTCCCTCTTTAACAAAACTATATCGGTTCCTATACCCATCATGAGTAACTTTCCTATCGTACTATCATGGCCTTCCCAACAATATATGACTCGCTTGTATAGGCACCACATCGCATACAATCTTATCACTATAACCCCCAATCAAGAAAGCAATCATTACTTGCTTATTCACCCTAACTTTTCCACTATCATTTATCCATTGTAATTTATAAATTCTAGGGTGCTCAAGTAATCCCAATCCCAATCCCAATTTCTCAACTAAGGTCGTGCTAGTCACATTTGTACAACTACCTCCATCAATTATCATATTACATACCTTATCGTTGATGTGACATCATGTATGGAATATGTTTTCCGGCTGATGCTCCGTATCCTCCGCTTTGACTTGAGTGTTAAGAGCTCTCATTGTGACCAGTAGCTCCCCAACAACAGCAAATTTCACTGTGTCCCCATGATCACTAACTTCTTCCAACATTGGCATGCCTTCAAACTCATTCTCATTGTTAGTCACCACTTCATCATTGCGCAGAATCATAGTCCTTTTGTTTGGATACTGAGAAGAGATGTGTCCCTTTCCCAAACACCTAAATTACTGGTTGTTTGTGATTTTGCCTTTGGTGCTGTCCTACTAGTATTTTCATCCCTTTCCTTTGGTGTTTCAGTTCTCCCTTTCAAATCAACTCTATCTCCTTTATTTTTCCACCTCAGTTTCCAATTTGAGTTAGAACCCGAATTACCCAAAGGTTGCTTTGTTGTTCCATTCCTCTTCAACTATCTTCCACCGTCATGGCCACATGCAACATGTCTTTCAACTCCACATAATGCAACAATTTCACCACATTAGCTATCTCTCTATGCAACCCATTCAAGAATCTAGCTATAGTAGCCTCTCGATCTTCCTCTACATTTACCATAATCATCAAAATCTCCATCTCCTTATGATTATCTTCTATGCTCCTAGACCCTTGATACAAACTCTGCGGTTTCTGATGGAGTTCCATGTAGTAATGACTAGGCACAACCCGTTTTCTCATCACCGCCTTTAATTCATCTCAAGTATTGATATAACTCTCTAGGTTCCGACGCCGTGAAGTAACTACTTGATCCCACAAAGTGATGGCGTAATCAGTGAATTCCAATACTGCAACCTTCACCTTCTTATCCTCTGAATAGTTATGGAATAAAAAATCAACTCTAGTTTTTTCTCCCAATCTAGATATGCCTCGAGATCACTCCCATCCTTAAATTGTGGAATTGTCAGTTTCACATTACCCAAATTGCCATCAACTTTACCCCCATGATTATTTTTACCCCGTCGTTCAAACCTATCTCCTCTATGTCTCGTCCGTCCCATCTCAACTCCTTCGTACTCATCTTCACCCCCATTCACTACTGATCTCATGCTCATCCACCCTAGGAACTCACCTACCCATTTCCCTATTATAAGGCACATCCATCGGTGGTCCCCTACTAATATTCGTCATCGAAGTACTCAATTTCTCCATCTTTTCCCCATTATCCAACAATAAACGCTCAAATCGATCCATCATATCATTCTGTTTATTGGTTTGATTACCGTACCTGCTGGAATTGGAACCTTCCATGTCAGACATTCTTTCAATTTCTGCCTCACCAAGTTCGCTCGGAATCACTCAATTGGCTTTTACCTTCTAATAATCTCACTCTCTGCCTTTTACCACTTAATATTTTCACCAAGTGCTTCCAAAGAATAACCTTTTTTTCCTGAACATTAACTTTTTTTAACACAAGATTGCACTACCAACAAAGAAAATACGGATCTAGGAAGAACAAACTGAAGAACGACTTAAGAACAAGAAGAAATTTGAATTTAAGACTCAACAAAGAAAATAAAGGATGGAGTCAAAGCTCTGATACCAATTGATGCGAACCCTGTAGCAACGGTGACTATGAAACCCACAACTAGATTGATACGGAACCTAAGAACGCCAATGAATAACCCGGTTTTGGATTTGAACCCAACGAAGTGAACCAAAAAATCCAACGATAGCAAAGATGCGCTGAACCCCTTATTACACAATGAAGAACCCACGATCCGATATTTGAACACATAAGAATTAGATCTTGGAAGTTCAATTTATTGTTCAATTGAAGAATAAGGTAGAAAGCAAAGCTTTTCAATTAATTCAATGTCAAAAGTTTGAAAAGTAACAGAAGTGTTAAATATTTATACTAGAACCCTAAACCTAGTAAAAAAAAATGTCCACAAAGAACAATTAATGTCAAAATATGGAAAGAAATAGAATCTTGATAAAAAACGAATAAAATCGCATAAAAATCGAAAGTACCGGACGACCCTTCCGGACGTTCGATAAATGCGTTCGGTTTCACAAATTTTTTCTACCAGACGTCTGGTAGAGCTCGTCCGGTTGAGCTGCTCACGTTCAGTTTGGCAGAGATTTCAAGTATTGGGCTACCGAACGTCTGGTTGGTGCATCTGGTTGGCTAGGTTTTCTTCAGCCAACTTTATTACGTTGATCGAAGTCTTTTCGGCCTTCGACCCCCACATGAAACTTGCTCCATTTTGCGTCCTGAACATGGTTTCATCAATAGTGGCTTTGACAAGGATTCCCAATGCCTCTTTGACTCGTTTTACTCTTGGTCGCGTCATTGCCCCTTCTTCGATAATCAACGGGTCTCGATTTTGACTTGCATTCATGACTCTCGTATCCTGAATCATATCATCTTGGGTAGAACGACTAAGGTAACATTGCAAAGATTCACCCTACCTTATATCATTGATCCTTTCAATAAGTACTAATGTTGACATAGGAATCAACTAGTAAAGGGTAGAAACAACTTGAAACCCCAAAAATTAAGATAGAGCTCCCAGAGCTTTTATAGAAAAGTAGAGGTGTGTTGAGAGATGAAGTGATACAAATCTTCGTAGCACTGCACGAGACAACAAGATTATCCACATACACAAGAATTTATAAAATATAACAATTGCTATAAACAACGAATAAAATTACATGATAATTTCGATACCAATTTGTTGGAAGAAATACGAGATTATAGACACAGTATGAAATAAAGATCACAAAAACACAAGAACGATGTAATTTTCAGAGTATGTAAATTTTATTATAATATGAATAAAAATATAAAAATTTTATGTTTACAATGTTTCTAATTTGTTCTAAATTATAATGAAGAGCCAACTATATATATAGAACAAACAAGGGACATTGAAAAGCTAATATTATAGTTATAGATGGAAATGAAAGCTCAAAATGCGTCAAAACGCAAAAAGGGGCATGGGTTGGACGAGTCGTCAATAAGGCATAGAGCGGGCGCCAGCTCTTTGCACAAAACTTTGGCGGCATCATTTGAGCGGTAAGCTAGCAGCCAGGTACCGAAAAAACATCAAATTTTTTTCTTGGTTCATATCTTTACCTCTTCAAGTCTAACACAAATTTCAACTCTTAATTGGACTTCCAAATAGAATTTCAACTAGAATTTACCAAATAAATTTCGAGTAGGATTCCAAATAACATTTCAAATAGAATGCGGGTCACACCTTAATTCTATCACACCTTAATTCTAACAACAATCATGGTTAATAAATAAACAAAGAAGGGCAAAAAATAGAGTTCACAAAACTAGAGACAAGCAGAAAATTAAGAAGTCCAGTACACACACGATGGCTTTGTTTTAGACCATAGACGACAACTCGCTTTCCAATTAGGCGTCAGCTACAAAAAAAGATGACTCAAGCTTGTACCTTTTCATAAAGGGATGTATAAGGTGCTCTTTTAGTTGGTTCCTATAGGCTGGGAGTTTTGGAAAATGCCACATTAACAAAAAAATAAAAACAAATTGTTTGACAGAAGAGTGCGTGGCATTTTGTGATTGAATGAAAAATGTGATAGTGTTTTAAACAGTCTAATGATAGAACGTCACATAGCATTATGTCAACTATTATGTCTCTGTAGCATGGCTCGGGAGTTTTAGGTCTATCAATTTCCTAGTTCATTCGTCTCTTTTTTGTCCTACTATGATTTCCTAGGGGATGTCCTTGAAAATATCATCATTAACCTCTTGAGCGTTTCGTGAATCCTTGGACTTAACCTCTTCACTAAAATCAAAATTCAATAAGTCATCAACCTGGATGCTAGCCTCATTCTCTCTCTGCGTTCAAATTCTCTTGCCTCCAACTCGAATCACCACCTCACCACTATAATAAAAGGAAAATGTTTGTTGACACATAAAAATGAAACCCAGTTAAATGGTCCAAGGAATGAAGCCCATTTTGAAGAAAAGGACGAAACCCAATTGAATGTCCCAGAGAGGGGAGCCCACTTCGAAGGAAGAATGAAACCCAACTCAAAAGATAAGCCCAAATAAGATCACCCAAGAAGGAGTTATGTTACAATGGCTCATGGTTGTCCAACCCTGCGAGACATCGCTCAACCTCGCAAGACACCCAAGACTTGGGCGAGCATAGTGTCTTATTGAAGAGAGATCCACTGCCATCCTACCTAAGAGTGGTGAAGTTAATGAAATGATCAATAGTGGTTGATAGGAGAAAATGTGGCAAAGTTACAAATTGATGTCATGAAAGAATAGTTTTCGACTCTTCGCTTTTAGCTAGAAGAGTTTGCTTGCAAATACAACGTTGTTGTTGTTGTTATTGTTGTTTTTTTTTTTAAAAAAAAAAAAAAAACTTAGATTCACGTTTTCATTTAATTTAGATAAGAATCTACTAATTTATTTAATTTTCCATTTTTATATTGGTCGTGGATAGATCATTTCCTACTAATTCATATTCATATAAAAACATATACTTAAGGGCAGAAGGAATTACGATCACCGAACTGTTGGAATGACAAATTATGCTCACAGAATAATTTAGATATTTAATTTATCATTTTAACAGAATTCCTAAAATCCAACCTAGTTCTTAAATAATGTAAGAGCTATTCTCGATTATAATCAGAATATATGATAAACTCATCATTGACATTATATAACTAAATGTTTATATGTTCTAAAGCATGTTGTCGTTACAACGAAATTTCTTATAAAATTATAACAGTCATCGTGCAATGCACGATCCATCACTAATTTTTATAAAAAAATACAAAACATGTGGACACGTGTCAACCCAAACTTGGCCAGTTTTCTCTGGGTTTCTCCAGATATTTCTCGTACTGGAAAAGTGTTTCCAAAATAGATTAGAGTTTCACGAGTTCTCCAGAGATATCGATACTCTTCGAAAATTTTACACATATACCCTGGAGATGCACTATAAATACATCCATCTGTGCTTGATGACAATTCAGAACAAGATCCAGCAAGCAATCTTTGTTACAGGCTTCAAACAAATCAAGTTTTCGAGCAATTAAATTTAGATCCATTTTCTAAACTTCTTGCACAACAAGATCGGAAAATGTCGCTGATTCCTAGTGTTTTCGGTCGACGAAGCAATGTTTTTGATCCATTCTCTCTCGATCTTTGGGACCCTTTTCAGGACTGGCCCTTTAATTCAGCCCTCTCCACCTCAGTTCTTTCAGACCTCGCTAACGAGACGTCTCAATTTGCCGCCACCAAGATTGACTGGAAGGAGACACCGGAAGGCCACGTGTTCAAGGCTGATCTTCCCGGACTGAAGAAGGAGGAAGTGAAGGTCGAAGTTGAGGAAGGGAACATTCTGCAGATTAGCGGAGAGAGGAGCAGGGAGAAAGAGGAGAAGAATGATAAAAATGCAACCGTATGGAGAGGAGCTCCGGAAATTTCCTCCGCCGGTTCAGGCTACCGGAGAATGCGAAGACGGATCAGATCAAAGCCAGTATGGAAAATGGGGTGCTGACAGTCACCGTCCCCAAGGAAGAGGTGAAGAAACCTGAAGTCAAGGCCATTGATATTTCTGGCTGAAAGAGTGTTTGTATATTTTGAGCATGCGTCTGAATCTGGATTAATGTTTCTTGCCGTGTGTGTTTTACTGTAGGGGTTTTAAAGTGTACTGATGAAGTTGATCAATTTGATATAAAATGTGAATTTGTTTGATTGCATTTGCTTATCTTTAATGATGTTTGTTCTAATCCAAATGTTTTGAATTTTAACTATTTGTCTTTAATAATTTATCTTGTTTCAAATTACTCAACTTAAATTCGTTATAATTAAGTAGTTTAATTTCTATTTTATTAGATGCCTAGCAGCATTAGTAATATTAAGGTGGATTCCTACGAATGTTAAGGATCTGTTTGTTTTGGATTAAAATCTGATTTTAATTTAAATCAAAGTCAAATAATTAATGTTAATATTTTTCATGGGTGTCATAATTTTTTAATCATACATTTTAAATTTTTTTATTACAATATACTAAAAATTTAATTTTAATCTTCGTCAAACATCCTCAAATTATCCTCTAAATTTGAAGGATTATTAAGAAAATAGTAATTATATTACTACTACAAAATTTACTTACTAAATCACATTATAATCACATCATATATAAGATATATTTTTATTAAATACATCACAATAAATTTACTTTACATCTATACTCCTAAGGATAGTTATATTATCACTACAAATTTTATTATTATTATTATTATTATTATTTTTGTTTTTTGTTTCACTACATTTAAATTCATCCAAATTAAAATACATTTTAAAATAAGCACACCACCTCAATTTAATTAATATAACGTAACTCAATTAAAAATTATATACCACAACAATTCGACCGATTGTTCTGTACACCACATTAAATCCCAAAAAATATTAGATTACACCAAACCACCTTCTGGCCAGCCCTTCTTCGCCCCTTCTTGAAATGTGTCCATAGCACCTTCCTCGGCCAATATCTTTTATGAACATGGCCAACAAATGCTTGTGATGGCTGGTGTATGAATATTTTTTAATCTTTCATTGTTATTTTCTTAAGGCTATTTTATAATTAGAAAATTCATAAGCCCAATTTTCTGTACTTCCAAAATTTCACCAGAATCAAAATGAAAGCATCATTCAAAAATATCAAAAATGAACCAGAAAAATCTCAAATTTTTTTTCCCCCCCAGAATCAAAGATATACAATTCTTGACAATGAAATCCCAGATAATCCTTTCAAAATCACACAAAAAGGATACTATTAATCTTAAAATTTTTGCAGAAATCAAAATAAAAAATTATCCAAAAAATTCCTTCATTTGCCAGCCATCTTCTTGGTGGAGATAATGGAAGAGCGGAAGGACTCTTTGTTTTCCTGCTTTATTTATGTAATTTTTGTTAAGGTTATTTACGTAAATAAGAAATATACTTAAAATTGTGATGCGTTTAACAAAATTTGTAGTAATAATATAATTACCCTTAAGAAAATGCAATTTTTCTATTTAAAATACTTTCAAATTCTACAATTAACACACGAACGATAATTGTAGATCCCAATTTTTCATTGACATTCCGTACATCATCCCAACATCTCCCCAAACATAGTAGAGAAAGTTCTTGAAGATTTTAATAAAGTTGATGAAATTTATGATTATGAAGTTCATTAAAGTAGTGAATGGTTATTCTAAACAAAAACTTGGTCTTCTTTGAGAAACTATTTCTTATACAGATTTTTTTGTTTAGAAATATACAGAAATCTACACAAAAAAGAATGGAATACCCTGATCCTCGTTTCCATTGTGGATCACCCCCCCCCCCCCCCCCAAATCATTTGGTGCAAAATCCCCATAGATAATCCAAACTTTACCGAATATGCTGTACTGTCCAATTTTGTTTAGCCTAGGTGGATGTTGAGTGGGTTGGTCCGAATATTTCAATACTCGAAATCATCTATTATACTTAGGGTATTTTGCAAATAGAATCATTCGGGTCTTTGTAAATATTGGAATCAAACTTAAAATCGAACCTTCGGTTCCGGTTTGATTTGGATTTTACCAATTTATTTAATAAATATTTTACACAGGCCATTTTAGTGCATATACTAAATACGCTGCTACTTCAAAATATTTGTGTAAGGGAGAGAATTCAATTAAAAAAAATCTTCAAAATGCAAAATATTGATACTAAAAAGTAAAAACCAAGAATATAGGAGAAAATAAAAAAAAAAATCAAATTATAATTTGAGAAAAAAGTATTTTTCTTAATTTAATTTTTAACAATGCTTAAATTCTTCTATTCTTAAAACGATCTGACATAAAAAATAATAATTAAATACATAATTATATAATATCAAACAATCACGGTCTACATATTGAACTCGCTATGTTTAAATAAATAAAAAAATAGAGAGAACTACGAACTCAAAATGACAAAAAAGGTATAACACAACTCAAGCAATGAATATATCAAAAATCAATTGTCATGTATCATGAAAAAGTTTAAAAAATTACTTAAGTTTATAAACAATACAAGAAAGTAAAAAACTTGAATTACAAATATTAAATGTTTTGATTCATCGACTTACACTACAACCTACTTGAAATTTTTTATTTATAAAAAGCCCAAATTGTAAATATTAACATGTAATAACTTTTGAAATGCAATAATCTGATGGAAGATAAGATGTAAAAAAGTAAGACCAAATATCTATTTTTTAAGGTTAGAGTTTAGAGTTTTAGACTAATTACTACATAAATTAGGATTTTAAGGTTTTTATATTTTTTTATTCAGCCTATAAATAGTAAATAAAAAATTATATAAAAATTTGTTTCACTCGCATATCCACGATTTTGGTTTAGGAATAAATAATTGAATCGGATCTAGTCAGTCATTGATTCTCAGCTCTGGTTCCTAATTTATTTTTTGGAGAACTGGACAGATATCTCCAATTTCGGTTCGGTTTTGATTCGAGAGATTCGATTCCGATTAAAATGCACATGCCTAGTTTAGACGTTAAGTACAGTAAACAAGGCCAAAATGGAAAAATGGATGATTGGTGTGCAAAATTCTTTGACAAACAATTTTCTTCAATTCCTTAAATTACGTTAAACAGGAACCACACAAAATTGATGTTCTATTGTCGTCACCTCTTTGAATCCAAGTCAATAATAAAAAAGACAAATACATCTAAAACCGAGAAAAAATTGTAACCTTTTTCAATGGTTAGGGACCCAACTCGACCTTTTGCAAAAAAAGTATTATTATTATTATTATAAAAATTAATAGTACAGGACCCATCTGAACTTTTGCAAGATTAGGATCCAACTGAACCTCTATTTGGTTCAATTGAAAAGTTAAATTAAAATTTAAGTCAAAATTTAATAAAATTCATAATTTTTTAATCACACATTTCATCAATTTTTATTAATATATACTAAAATTCTGATTTTTATATTACCCGAGCAAAGGACTCAAATTTTTTCTAATTAAAATTACGGACTTGTTGATCTTGCAGGTGGAAAATTAAAACTTCATTCTCAATTTAATTTTCTAACAACTTTTGTAAGCACTAAAATTTAGTTAATTAAACAATTTATCTCAATTATTCATTTTAGTCAGAATATGTTAGTCAGTCATAACTTCCTATTGACAATTTTACGCATAGTTCTGATTGTAACAGCTTAACATATTTGTGTTCTACAAGATATAATCTATTGCGAATTAAATAAAGACGAACACTAGATATAATGCGATAAACCCCTAAGAAAAATATACATGGGCCCTCATGCCACAGGTAAAATATCTACTATTAAAAAATAAAAATAAAAATACAATAGTTTCGATTTAGTGATTTCGAAAATTAACTAAAACAATCAAAAGTAAGTAAAAAAACAACTCTTTCATTTTCTTATTTCTTTTGACTTGTTGGATAAGTGGAATCAAATTCTCTATTCTTGACTTTATCGTCACTTCACTATTGTATTTGATCGTACCTACCACTTGGATTAAAATTTACCAATTTTAACTCACGCCAAGTAGCCTACTCTTTGAGTAGGATTATATCATTTACGCACGTGTGTTTTTTTAATTACGATTGAAGAACACAAATTTTTGCTTTGAGATGCTTCACTGGAACATCAGCCGATTAGAACTCACTAGAGATGATCGAAAGACTTCAAAACTTACTGCTACAAGTTCGTCGGACATATGCAGATTTTTTTTTTCCAAAGCATTCAAATGTCCCTTAATGATTTCATCGACTTATGTGGAAACTTCTCAAAGGCCTAAATGTGTCTTATCTAAAAATAGAAGTTTTACATGGTAAGAATAATATAGAATATGTTTGATATGATTAATAATTAAATTAAGAACATTTTTAATTAGTTAAAATAATCTTTCATTCTTTTAATTATTTGACCAATCAAACCAGTCCAACAATGTATATATATGTAGAATATGTCCAATACGATCAATAAATAACTAAAATAAAGTTTTGATTTGTTAAAACAACTTTTCATTCTTTTAATTATTTGATCAATCAAATTAGTTTAAGATGATAAGTATATGTTCTTGTTCCTATATAAGCGGCTATATGGTATGTAAATATTGCACATTGTTTAAGGTTTGGAAACCCTAAAAACGCAACCACAAATTTGTTAACCTAAAGTACCCAATTAGTTTTGACTGATTGGCTTACATGTTTGGACGGTATCAATTGAACACGTTTTCGACAAATGTTTTGACATTTGAAAATCAATTTAATTTAAGCAAGCCAATAAATAAAAAATAAGTAAAAATATAAAATATATTTTGCTTACAATCTCCCCTTTTAGCTTAGCTTAATTTCAAAAATATCTTTTTTGAATTTTTAATGTTATTTTTGTGTGTGTATGTGGAGTGCTTGCAAAATAAAGTATCTGAACTATTCTCCCTTAACTAGTTCTCACATATAACACAGCTCCCCTAACTTAAGCATCCTAGAACTCATGTTCTTGTTATCACAATTTTACTAATCACTCATTAAAATCTAATAATCCTATTTTTTTGAAATTAAAAGCACACCAAAAAAGTTAAGAACCAAATAGTTATATCAGAGAGTTAGAGTCAGAATGATAAAACCAGCCAATTAGTAAACGTTTTAGCACGTTGAAGGTTGATTTAGACCGACTATTTAGAGTTGGGGTCTTAGTACCTTTCTTGACTTCCTTTGCTGGGTTAGACCTATACTACAACAAAAATAGTCTTTTACAACGTTTAAAAAAGTTGTCAAGTCTTTTGCAATGTTCAGACATATGTTGCAAGTCTTGATGTTGCTGCAACATTTTTAGAACGTTGCGAATAACTTTTTTGCAACGTTTTTTAATTATTGCGAATAATCTTTTTGCAACATTTTTTTCAGTGTTGCAAATAACATTTTTGCAACTTTTTTTGCCTATTGTCTATGATTACATCCTTATTTTTGGCACCATTTTGTTAATTGTTGCCGTAAGTCATTTTACATTTTTTTTTTAAAAAAAATTGTATTTTTTTTTTAATTTGTAGAGCGATTTATACAAATCAATCACAAAACAAGATAGAATATAACAATATAAAAAAACTCCTATAATAATTATTAATTGACTCCGAAATGTAACAATATTTATAGAAAATCGAGACCCAAAATTTCAAAGTACCTAAAAATCCGATACATTTCCCCAAAAAAAAAAAAAAATTCATAAACCCAGAAATGAAATTGTTAGATTACAGAAGGGACAAGTGGCGAATCTTGCGGCACAAGGCTTCCACAATGTAGTGGCTCAATAATGCTTCTCCCATAAATATGGAGACTCTTTCACCTAGCCAAATTAAAAAAATATGAAATTAAATTGCAATCGAAACAATAAGATGACAAAATGATAGAAAAGAAAGATTAATTTATTGAGAAGTTATATCAGGGAAGATAAGAGTTATGACATTTTTTTGCACAACTGTGGAGCATTCTGCATCAGATGTAGAGTGGAGGGCAAAATACTAATGTTTAGAATTTGGAAAGCAAATAAATCATGTGAAAATTACTGATACCTCTCACATTTCCTATTTTCATAATCTCACATTCATTAAAATAGGCATATGAAATGATATTCAATCAAAGTTCCTCCTGGTTTAAGACAACATCATTTGAATGAACATATAGCTACTGTATTGATCCTAAATAGAGCAAAGCATAAATGGAACCTTTGAACTGCATAGCAGTAGACAAAAAATTCGCACAGCCATAGCAGCAAAACACTCTGTAGATCTAATCTTTAATCACTCTATAATTATCAACAACCAATTAAAATAATTGAATACACTTTGAAGAAGTAAAATTTGGATATGAGATCGGATAAAAAATTAACACTACCATAACAGCAAGACTCGCTGAAGAGTTAAAAGGAAAAAACAATAATTGATAATCAAAACTATCATTTTTTAAAATTCAACCAGCGGTTTCTATTCTATCATTTTTTGACACCTTTAAAGCACCAATGACATTGTTATTGCCCAAATTATCTTATCATTCATATAATTAACGTTATCTTATTGTCAACTATACATTGAACATAATCATTCTAGGGAAGAGATATTGTCTGTACTATTTCAGAATCTTGTTCTTATTCCATTTATTTTTAATTAAATTAACACAGTAGTGACTATGTAGAAAAATCAGCTGATATAAATCCCAATAAACTAAAGTTGAGATATGTCGTCCTCGTTAATTGATGAGGTAAAAAGTACACAACCTGATTGCACTGACCTCAGATTCTTGATATACCCACCAATTATGTACCTTAATAACCTTGCTTTAATGATCACAAACATTAAAAAATTTCAAACCACCAACAAATGAACTATGTTTGTGACGTAGTGAACAACATAGCACGATTATACCTTGTAAATTAGTAATTGTACTGAAAACTAAATTTACATCTAACCAAAGATGAGAACATAGAAAAGTCAATTTAGATGATGAATGCAAGAGATTTATGCAAGAAAAATTTCTGACCAGACCACATTCATTGCTAATTGCTAATTTCAAATTGGAGGAGCAGAAAGCTATTTTTGTCACAGAAGCACTGGAATCGCCCAAATTTAACCTGCTAATATGCCAATAATAAGAAATGAGTTTATGTGACGAATATAAATATTACTATACTCGTGACCCAGAAGAAAGTGAAATTATTTTTGTTATAAAAAGAAATTTTCATTGAATTTGGCTTTGTTCTAACCTCAATTGTCAAAACACAGAGGAGTGAAAACACTGGATGTGTAGCATCCCATATTCGAACTGATCCATCTTGATAGCCTTCTACATAGATTCTAAGGATCTAGTCATCTTTGCCAAAGGATAGATGATTGTATACACCCCAGAACTAGAGTGCTTCAGTGCAGCTATCTTATCAAAGATAAAACATAACATTAGAAGATAATGTGCAGGATTTAAAGTTTTCAAAAGATATTAGAGAAGACTCAGTAGTTGCATGTTTACGCGGAGATATACATTGCTATTGAATTGTGACCCAAATTCTAGTGAAGATTGGAGTTGTATTTAAAGTGGTTTAGGAGAAAAATGAGTTATGGACCTGGACAAAATATAGCCACAAATTCGCTAGCTTCATGCTTGCTGGACGCTCGAGCGACTGGAACAGAAAAGCTGTCGCTTGCTCTTCGCCCACTCGTTACTTTCTTTTTGCTCGACGTTGCTCGAGCGATAGTGTTAAGACCACAAACTCGAGAAAAAATAATTTTTTCTATGCAAAATGTATACTTTTTAAAATTAGCATAAAGTTGTTCTTTTCTTAAGACCACAAGTACGCACTTTAAATATTCCATATGCTCATTTATGTCCTTACTATATATCAAAATAACGTCGAAGTAAACTACCATGATTTTACCTATAAATGCATGCAATACATGATTCATTAATCGCGTAAATGTGCTGTGCTAGGTACATTATTAAGTCCAAATGACATAACTAACCATTCATACAATCCATATTTAGTTTTAAAAGAGATTTTCCATTCATCACCTTCCTTCATTCTAATTTGATGAAAACCACTTTTAAGATCAATTTTACTAAATATGCATGAGTTATGTAATTTATCTAACATCTTATCTAACTGAGAATAAGATGACGATATTTTATCGTTGTATTGTTGATGGCCCTGCAATCCTCACATATCCTCTAGGTTTCATCTTTTTTTGGCACAAGTAGCACTGACACGACACATAGACTCATACTTTTCCTCATATACTCTTTGCTTATCAACTCCTCCACTTGCCTTTGAAGTTTCTTGGTCAACTCGAGATTACTTCGATAACCAGGTTTGTTTGGAATGATAGCTTCAGGTACAAAATCAATTTGGTGTTCAATGCCGAGGTGGTAACCCACAAAGCACTTCCCCTGGGAATACGTATTCGAATTCTTACAACAAAGAAGTAGCTAAATTAAGGAGAGGTGTGTTAGATTCCTCAAAATTGAAGAATGACTATTTATAGACAAACAAGATCATTTGTTGTCTCTTAACTATTGTCCTCTTCAACTCACTTTCTTTTGCAAAGAAATTCACTTTCAACTTTTCTCTCTTGTCGGAAGACTCTTTCTCTTTTCTCTCTCGTAGCTCGACTCTTTTTCTCCCACTATTAGTCACCTCACTATTTTCTCTCTTGCTCTCTAGTTCTCTCAATCTCTTTTCTTCCTCATTTTTCATTTTGATTTGGTCTTCATATACTTGTGCCTGTGTTAATAGTGCGAGAGTAATAGATTTTCCATCCTTCTTGAAGCTATACCAATTTTTGTAATCACCATGTATCACATTCCTATCATATTGCCATGTTCTTCCCAACAAAATGTGCCCGTCATGCATAGAAACTACATCAACATCACTTCATCATGATAACTACCAATTGAAAAGCTTACCAACATTCTCTTATTCACCTTAACCTCTCCACATTCGTTCAATCATTGAAGCCTATAAGGTTTATGATGTTTTAATAAAGTTAACCCCAACGTTTTCAACAAGTATAGTGCTAGCCACATTAGTGTAACTACCCCCATTAATGTTCATGCTACAAACCTCATTGTTGATGTGGCACTGCATATAGAATATGTTATCCTTTTGTTGCCCAAGTTATCTGCCTTGGTTTGAGCACTAAAAGCTCGCCACTCGAGCGTCCAACTAGCTTGTTTTCTCCTAAACCATTTCAAATACAACTCTAATCTTCACTAGAATTTGGGTCACAATTCAAAAAATCTCCACTTTGAACCAAATTTCAATACAATGAACTTCAAGTAAACACCATTTCACCTTTTCCAAACAAGTCTCAATGGACTAAATTAATGACAAACACCAACTAAGTTCAAACAATGCTCAAACTTAGCAATATGCAATGGTTTTGTCATCGTGTCAGCCAGATTATCCTTATTATCAACCTTGCTTACTATAATATCACCACAAACAATCATTTCACGCACAAAATGGTACCTTATATTAATGTGCTTAGTCCTTTCGTGGAACATTTGATCCTTAGTCAGAAAAATAGCACTCTGACTATCACAAAACACTGTAGAAATCTGCAAGTCTTCACTAATTTCACCAATTAATCCTCTTAACCACATAGCTTCCTTACATGCCTATGTAATTGCCATGTATTCTGCATCTGTTGTAGACAACGCTACTATATTTTGCAAAGTAGCTTTCCAGCTGATAGCACAGCCTCCAAGAGTAAACACATACATTGTGAGTGATCTTCTTTTATTAAGATTCCTGCATAATCTGATTCCACATACCCAATGACTCCATTTGAATTTCTTCCAAAAATGAAAACAAGCATTAGTTGAGCATTTCAAGTATCTGAATATCCATTGTATTTCTTTCCAATGTTCCTTGCCAGGATTTGTCATGTATCTACTAACTGCACTGACTGCATGTACTAAGTCTGGTCTTGTACAAACCATAGCATACATCAACGAACCAACTACATTGGAATAAGGAACCCGAGACATGTAGTTAATGTCTTCATCGGTTGATGACATAATTTAGCTAATAATTTAAAGTGGACAGCCAAGAGAGTGCTAACAGTTTTAGCATTCAGCATATTGAAATTTTGAAGCACATTCTCTATGTGCCCCTCTGACTCAAATATAATCTGCTAGTTTTTCTATTCCTCAAGATTTCTATATTAAGAATTTTTTTTTGCTGTACCCAAATCTTTCATCTCAAACTCCTTACTAAGTTGTGATTTCACTTTTCTGACATCTGTCTTATCCTTGGCTGCAATTTGCATAACATCAACATATAATAGCAAATATATTATCGATCCATCATCTCTCTTTCTGAAGTACACACAACTGTCATAATTACTAATGTTAAAATCGTGAGTAGTCATGAATGAATCGAACCTTTTGTAACACTGCCTTGGTAACTATTTTAATCCATACGAGGATTTCTTCAATAAGCACACATAGTCTTCATTTTCAGAAACTATAAACCCATCTGGTTGTTTCATGTAAATGCTCGCGTCAAGTTCTCGATGCAAAAATGTTGTCTTGACATCCATCTGCTCAAGTTTCAAGTCATTGTTTGCAACAATCCCAAGCAAAACCCGAATTGAACTATTTTTTACAACCGGTGAGAACACATCTGTGAAGTCAACACCTGGAATCTGACTGTAGCATTTTGCTACCAATCTGGCCTTATACCTAGCATTTTCAATTTCTGATGTCCATTCTTTCCTTTTGAACACCCATTTGCAACGAATAACCCTTTTATTTTTAGTTAGTTTTACCAAGTCACAACTACACTTTATTTAGAGACTACATCTCCTCTTGCATAGCAATCAACCATCTACTAGAATTACTGCAACTTATTGCCTCTGTATATGTAACAAGTTCTTTAGTGGAATCTATTTCTTCAGCCACATTCAAAGCATATGCAACCAAGTCTACTTTCCTATACTTCTGTGGAGGTGTAACCTGTCTAGAGGTCTGTCCTTTGCAATAAAGTACTGTGGTGTTGCTGGTCGTCTAGACAAAGTATTATTGTTTATAATATTGAACTAGTTTGTTCTGAACCCTCTGATTATTCCCTTGGATCAATTTCCAACTCCACCTGAGTTGTAGTGTTATGCTCCTTAATTTTATTAGAGTCCTTACAAGACACACCATGAATCATAGCAAGTTCATCAAATACATCTCTATAAAACACCACTTTCTTTTCCTTTGGACCCCACAGTTTATATCCCTTCCACCTGATTTAAACCCAAGAAAGACACACTTTCTAGACCTAGGCTCCAACTTTCTTCCAATACCGGCATGTCATCATAGTCACCCTCACTTTCACTCACCACTTTTCCATTGTCCCAAAAAATCATTGCCTTGTTGTTTGGGCATTGAGAAGTAATGTGTCTCGACCCCAAGTGCCTAAAGCATTTGATGTCTTGACTCCTAGATGGTTGGGATTCTACTTTAGATTAATAGATCTTTCACGATTCCTCCTCCTAGAAGTCACTACTTGATCCCACCAGGTAATAGAGTAATTGATGAATTCAAGGACTGCAATTTTCACCATCTTTTTCTCAGAGTAGTTGTGGCAATCAAAGATCAATTTGAATTTATTTTCTCACTCCAAGTATGCTTTCGGGTCACTCGTTCATTTGAATGAAGAAATTGTCATTTTGATGTTGCTTATACTTGTGTCAACTCTATCTCCAACAAGATCTCTACCACTTCTTTCATGCCTAACTCCTCTATCTCGCATTTTTCCTATCTCAACGTCCACCAATGTACCCTCATCAATGTCACTGTCTGCATCATATTCTACACGATACTCCACCCTAGGCTCCTGCGAACTTTGCCTCCTTGAATTGGGAACTCCCTTATGTAATTTGGCAAACAATGAGTCTTGCCTTTCCATCCACGCCTCTTGCCTATCCAACCCATCCCTCATATTTTCAAACAACCTTTCAAACCGTCGTATCAACACATTTGACATGTTGACTTGATTGTTGTTCCTGCTTGATGTAGAATCGTCCATGTCAGACATCCTAGAACTAAAATATGTACCTCATGTGTTTAGGCTCATGTATCATTCAAATTTAGCTTTTTCCTTCTAATAGTCTCCCCACTCTTGCCTTTTTCCACTTAATGCTTTCGTCCAAGTGCTTCAAAAAACTAATTCGAACTTAACCAAGTCTTATTCTTGTAGAATTCAAACTGGAATATGAGTGATAATTATAACTTAGAAGACTCAAGAAGAAAGAAAAGAAATAAGCAAAAGAATTGGACAATTTTTGAATGGGAACTATATAAATTCAGGAAAATGGTTCTTGAATTTTAGGTTGGATCGGACTAATTTATATATATAATTTCTTGACTCAAAATGATGAATTGTATGATGGTAGTAATGTTTGAATAAATAAAAATAAAAATTATTTTTTATTAATTTTTTTCGAATTTTTTTCGATTTCTTTACTCGAAAATTCGATTACCATACCAGCAGAAGAAACGAAAACTGATTTGAGTGATAAATTATCAGAAAAATAACTTTTGACTTTTTTTTGAAACTTTTACGAATAAAAAATCCAAGAGCGCGAAGAACACAAAAAACTTGAAGAATAAAAAGGAACAGAAAACAAAAGACACAACCTTGAGAGGGATATAAACTTGATTTTTTAGAGCATAAGTTCTGATACCAACTGATACGAATAATTAGAAAATTTCGCTTCTAAAATGAACTATACGGCCGTATAGTGTATTTCTATGCAGTCGCATAGAAGGCCTCGAATTGCAGTTGGAATTTTTTGCATGGTGCTTTGCGATCGCGTAGCACTTTAGAATATATGATCACATAGTTATCCTATTTGGCTCCTCCATCCAGGTCTTGAATCAAGTTGAACCATTTTGCTTTCTCTCCGGAGCCCAACTTGAAACTTATTCATTTGCCCGTCATGATCTACGTTTCATCCATTGTAACTTGAACGAGTAATTACATTCCTTCTTTAACCCTCTTTGCCTGCGATCTATTTATCGGCCCTGCTTGGACAATCAACAGATATTTGCGCGGACTTGCCTTCGTTGTGTTCGTTTCATTGATCACATCACATAATTAATTATGAACCATATCCTAACTAGATTTATTATTTTTATTGACTATATGCTGAAGTGTATTTCAAACCACAACCATCATATGATATTGTTTCTTTAAATAAAAATATGTGTGACAGACTAGAGCATCTATATAATTTTTATTTTTATTTTTTTTTGCATGCTCATGTGATGACTTTTTCATATTCTTTTTGATTCACGGTCTTTTCAATTCATGAAGTTAACTTTCATACAATCATAGGGATTTTTTTCTCATGATTTATGTTAATTATCTAGGACTACTTCACACGCCTATAGTGGTAATCCTCTCCTCCAATGAACTTGTCTTTTTACACAATATCATATTACAGTGCAGAGAGACATGAATACTGACCATAAGTTTACACTTAAACACGTGTCACTTTTAGATATCTACCTAGTTAGTAAATGGTCACAATAATGTTGTTACAGTGTCCTAATAGTGTACTTATTTGACAATAATTTACTATAAGTTAATGTGAGTGCACACATTGTTTGGAGATTCCAATTTTATCTCAATAACTACAAATCAATCAGAAATTCACATCTTATGACGTTTACAAGAAAATTCCTAATTTTTCTTTTTCTCTTTTTCAATTTTTTTTTCATATAAATATAAAACACATACAAACAAAATGAACACACAAAATCAAAAAGATTATGTACATCGAACTGATTTTTAATGTATCATGCATATGTAAAGGGCCTTTCGCAAAGTTTCAAGTTTGGCGGTATCTAAAGCCTTGGTAAGTAAATCAACTAGTTGTCCTTCAATGTGAATTGTTCTAGGACAATAATATTTCTTTCAACTAAGTCTCTAATGAAATGATGTTGAATATCAATATTCTTAGTCCTAGAATATTGAACATGATTCTTAGAGATATTTGTAACATGAGTATTATCACAGAACATGGTAAGAGAATCTTGATTAATTATGTTGTCACTGAACATCTGCTACATCCTCGAAAGTAACTATTCCCCCTGCATGATTACCAGTCATGTGTCTAGAACAACCACTAACAAAGTACCAAGAGTTAGGTACAGTAGATTTATAAGCAACATTAACATCATAACACATAAAATCACTTTTACGTTTCCAAACTTGCATTATTCAAGTCTTAGATTTTTGTTTTAAGGTGTCAGTTAGCAAGTTAAATCTCTTAGTGTGATTCAATTTTCTACGTGTTACACAGTTGTATGAATTATGTCCATTTGGATCACAAATAGTACATCTAATTGTGTGCTGTGACTTACCTATCTAATATGTTAACTGTTTACCTGATCCCTTGATCTGAAATAGATTTTTCGAGGAAGTTAGAACCTACTATCGAGTGTCTGTTAGTGGTACTATCCTGCTGGTAGTAGGTATGTCTGGCACTTTGATAGTAGTTTCAGATATTTGAATTTGTAATTTTTCAGATCTCACAGCTGCTTTAATGAACATCAGTTGAGTGGTTTCTTTCTCTTTTCTTTTTCCTTCATACTCCATGCCTACTTTGTTATTAAAAGTTCTTCCATAGCTTAGTACTTTGCTAAGGCAGACATATCCAATTGTCAGCTGCTTGACTCTTTCCTTAACACGATCTAATTCAGCTTGAAGTCCCAACAATTGTTTTTCCTTTTCATTTATGATTTTAGAAAAGGGTTCTCTTTCGGTTGCTACTACAACTCTTTCTTCTTCAATATATTCCTTCATTGCTAGAATAGTAACATTTTTTCTTGTTCAGCCTTCAGATATCTTTTCAGAGTTTTACATTCTAAACATATATTGTTACTTCCAGCTGAATTTGTATCTAGTAGGTTCGATTTGCAGGCGATAGATATGGTATATTAGCATCAGATTGAAGGTTAATAGTTAGGGAGGTCACTTGATTGTAACCAGTTCTGTCCTCCTCGTCCGAGTTTGACTCCTCTTCATCTTCACTTCAGGTTATATTCATAGCTTTCTTGCCCTGGGACTTCTTTAAGGTACTTGCACACTCAGCCGCTATGTACTCGAACCCTTCGCATTCATGACATTGGACAAGATTTTGGCTCTTTTGCATAGATGAGGTAGGATTTTGCCTAGAGTTACTGAATAAATTTTTTTGGGATTGTTTAGTTTTTGAGATTCTTCATTTCTGTTTATTTTTCAAGAATTTCTTAAATTTTTTAGTGAGCATGGTCATCTGGTCATCATTCTCACTTTCACCACCATCTTCTTATATCTCAACCTCTTTTACTTTAAAAGTTATTCCCGATCATTTTCCTTTTCCTTTTGCGAAGATGTAGCTTAAAGGTCATCAAGGTTGCTACCAATTCTTCTACTTTTATGTTTTCTATATCCTTGCTTTCCTCAATAGCGATTTACCTTGGAGTGGAATCTATCAGGAAATGATCTAAGAATTTTTTTTTTCACAATTTTACTTTCTAAGTATTTCTTTACCAAGGTGTAGGCCGAGTTGGCGATGTCACTTAGTTTTACATATAAATCTTTGAAGTGCTCATCATCTCTCCTGCTTAATTACTTAAATTCAAGTTTCAACATTTGAAGTATGGAGGACTTTACAATTGAGGTTCCTTTATGAGTAACTTGCAACATGTCCCCCGTCTCTTTAGTCACGTTGCATGTTGAAATCAAATGAAAATGATTAGCATCAATGAATTAGAAAATAGTATTTCAAGCTTTAGAATTCCAGCTAGCACTATTATAATAAGTACTCACCCATTCATCCACTTGTTTCTTTATTTCTTTCTATATCCTTTTCAATTATGGTTGGAGTTTTATAGCCATACACAATTGAGTGCTATGCTTTCTTATCTAAAGATTGGATATAAACTTGCATTTTTATTTTTCAATACGAATTATTAGTCCCATCTAAGAAAAGAGGTCTAAACGGTGCTCTGTCTATTACTAGGTTTTATGTAGATCTCACTTTTTAAAAGTGAACCCACACTAATACCGATTGTAGGTATTAAAACCTAGTTTATTAAACAATTTGTCTCAATTATTCGTTTCAGCTAGAATATGCTAGTCAAAACTTCCTACATGCAATTTTACACACAGTTCTGATTGGGACAACTTAACATATTTGTGTTCTACAAAATATAATCTATTGCGAAATTATATAAAGATGAACACTAAATATAATGTGCTAAAACCCCTAAGGAGAACATCACGACTACATGCCACGAGTAAAATAATCTACCATCAAATAATAACAAAAACAATAATTTTAAATTTAGTAATTTCACAAAATTAACTAAAACAATCAAAAGTAAATAAAGAACAACTCCTTGCTTTCTTATTCCTTTTGATTTTTTGGAGAAGCGAAATTAAACCCTCCGTTCTTGACTTTATCGCCATTTCGTTATTATATTCAGTCGCAACCACTACTTGAATTAAGATTCACAGTAGCTTGATCTTTGAATAGGATTATATCATTCAAGAATAAGTGTGTTCTCTTCAATTACGATTGAAGAACCCAATTTTTGTTTTGAGATACATCACTAGAACATCAATCGGTCAAAACTCACTGAAGATGGTCAAAAGACTTCAAAACTTGCTGCTATAGAAATGTCCATTAATGATTTTCTCTACTTATGTAGAGACTACACCAAGGCATGGAAGTGTCTTACCTAAAATATGGAAGTTTTGCACAATAAAAATAATATAGAATATGTTTGATATGGTCAATAATTAAATTAATAAAAGTTTAATTTGGTATAAAAATCTTTCATTCTTTTAATTATTTGACCAATTAAACTAGTCCAATAAGATATATATATATATATATATATATATATATATATATATATATATATATATATATATATATATATATATAGAATATGTTTGACATGATCAATATTTAAAATTAAGGAATGTTTTGATTTTTTAAAACAATATTTCCTTCTATTAATAATTTGCCCAATCAAACCAGTTTAAGATGGTAAGTATATGTTCTTGTATATGCAGCTATAAAATAGGTAAAGATTGCACCTCGTTTAAGGTTTGGAAATCCTAAAAATTGCAGCCAAGAATCTATTAAGGAATAACACCCAATCAGTCCTGATTGATTGACTTACTTGTTTGGATTGCATCAGTTGAACACGTTTTTGACACATGTTTTGACATTTAAAAATCAATCTAATTTAAGCAAGCTAATAAATAAATGATAAGTAAAAATATAAAATATATTTTACTTACAACTTTTATTCCATCCATTTGCGTTTTTCTATGGAAGTTTGGTGATCTTGTTGGTGTAGTTCATTTTCTCGAAGTATTGCAATTCCATTATTACTTGCTTTGAAAAATGATTGCAAGTGTTTATCTACTTGATTAGAAGAAATAGTTTCGAGAGCTTTCTCCCTTTGGTGTTAAAATTCTTCCTCTTATCATGAACTACTAGAAGGGATGATACCAGAAATTCGAGGCATATTCCTACTAAATGATATTCATGTGAACTGCACTAACCACACTTTACCAAGATTTCCTAACCACAGTCTTATCAATTGGCCTAATTAGCAAACATTGATGTCTTCATGTTTTTAAAGACAGGCATGTGATTCTTTCATATTTTCCAGCTCTAGTTAGATTATTTCACTTTTATTTTGATTGCATGAAAGTTATTTTTTATTGTAACTCTATAAATAGAGTTTTTCTTATTGTGATTATTAGACATAATAGTTAAATAAATTCTCAATTCCACATTTTGCATGATTCTATCATACAATTGTGTAGGATCTTAGTTTTATGACTACTTCCCTATTAGAATCTTTCTTTTATAATTATCTATAACCTCTAATGCTATAAACATGGTATTTTTCTTGATAATTATTAGACAAGATAGTTAAACAAATCCACTATTTCTTTTGGTTTTTTCACCCCTATTATGTTTGTGACTCAAATTCCAAGTTATTTGAAAGTTTGATTTATGGAGGAAGCTAGAATAATTTTGGCTTGGAAGTCTGGATAGATGAGGGATCAAATTTCATCATGGATTGAGAGTTTGATTGGGATAAGGACTTTGGAATGGATGGAAAGTGTTTTTGGAAAAATTGGAGCTGATAAGGGAAGCCGACAATGTAAAGGGAAGTAGGCCCGACGCCCAAGACCTGGCTCGGGACAAGTAGCTGGTACCCCAAAGCTGGCTGCGGAGTGCCGCGATAGAAGGGAGGAAAAAGTCTCCTAGTTGATTTTGATCGTAATTCTGTGCTCTACTTAATCCATAACTCCAAGACTTGGCTCATATAAATACTTCATGAGGTGTAAGCGATTTATAGGTTCAAGATAACAATTAGATCATTGTTGTATACATTAGAAACTTGAGAGAAATGTTTAGATTTAGATTGAGAGAGTTAAATCTTGTAAAGACAATTTTAGTTTCTTGGTATAATAAATTCTCCCCATAACTCTAAGATTTAGCTAATATAAACACTCCACGAGGTGTATGCTCTTCATAGGCTCAATATAACAATTGAATTATTGTTGTATACATTAGAAAATTTTAAAAATTGTTTATATTTAGATTGGGAGAATTAAATTTTGTAAATACAATTTTGATTTCTTGGTATAATAAATTCTAATCCTATTTCACAAAAAATATTGTTTGGTGTATGATCTATTATTTTCATATTACCCATATTTTCCCCGTTCTTTAATTATTTAGCAGCGTTTTCAACAAATTGATATCAGAGCTGAATTGTATATTAAAGCGAGATTTGAACAAAGTCAATTGTTTTTGGGATGACAACTATGAAGTTTGAGATTTCACTTTTGGATCACAACAGTAGATTCTCTTTGTGAAAGATCAAGATGCGAGCAGTTCTTGCTCAATCGGATCTTGATGATGCTCCATTGGGGGTGGATAAATTGCCCGCAACAATGACTGCGGAGGAGAAGCAACGGAAGAATCGAAAAGCCCCATCACAGATATATCTTCATCTTTCTAATTAAATTCTTTAGCATGTGATAAAGGAGAGAAAAGTTCCACTGATTATGGTTAAAATTGGAGCAACTTTGTATGACAAAGCTTGACAAGTAAGTTACACATGAAGCATCGCTTGACGAAAGGTGGATCTTTGGAAGATCATCTATCGGTGTTCAAGAAAATCATAGTTGACTTGGAGACCATGGAGGTCAAGTAGGATAAAGAGGATTTATGGCTGATATTGGTATGTTCGTTGCCGCCTTTATATGTGACTTTTAGAGATAACATTCTCTATAGTTGGGACACTCTTACTATTAACAATGAATATGATGCAATTTATTCTAAGGAGAAGATGAAGCACATGGTTATCGATTATGAGGCCCTAGCAGAAGGTCTTGCTGTTCGTAAGAAGAAGACAAGTGGTCATGGAAGGGGCAATGTCTTTGATAGAAACAGTGGTAAATTTTGTTGGTATTACAACAACAAAGGGCACATAGAGAGGGATTTCTATGAGTGGCGGAACATCTTTGCTACTACTGATCAGATGGGACAATCAGAAAATTTTGGTAATGTCAATCTTGCAGAAGAAGACAATGATGGAGATCTTTTGATGATTACTGATGGTAACTCCAAATCTGAAAATTATTGGATTCTTGATTCAGTTTGCACTTTTCATATGTGTTCAAACCGAGGCTGGTTTTCTTCATATGAAACAATTACAAGGGGTTCTGTGATGATGATAAATAATAAGTTTGGTAAAATAGCTGGGATTGGTAATGTTAAAATCAAGATCTTTCATGTGATGGTCAGAACATTTGGCTAAGTTCAACATGTTCTAGGTATAAATATAAATTTAATCCCTTTGAGTACTCTTGATTCAAAAGAGTACAAGCATATTGATGGAAGTGGAGTTTTGAAAGTTAGTAAGGGTGTCCAGGTTGTGTTAAAAAGGAAGAGAAAGTCCCGGTTATATGTGTTAGGAAGTTCGACGATCACTTTAGATGCAGTTGTAGCTTATAGGTCGATAAACAGTAACTTGGTTAGAGTTGGTTGTGATCTGGTTGTTCATAGTGATTCTATCAATAATATTAGGGAATCTTCTAGTAACTTAGGTGGAGCTCGTTGTGATTTTGTTGATCATATCAGTTGTGGTGATTTAAGTGGGTTTAAATACTCAGGAGGAGTTGGAATTGCTCGTGGTGATTTGAACAGGTTTTCTGACTCGGTTGGAACTAGAAGTGAATGGGATGATTCAAGCAAGGTTGGCGCACAGGTAGTTTTGCCGGTAAGCAGGCTTGAATTTAGTTTCAGTTGCTGATTATGCCCTGTAAGAGCATGGTGGAAGAGTTGAATAATGACTTGAAGAGTGAAGACTTAATTCCTTGCTATGGAATTTGTACCAAGTAGAGTTTGTTATATTTGTGACTCAAATTTCATGTGATCTGAAAGTTTGATTCATAGAGAAAGCACAGATAATTTTGTTTTGGAAGTTCGGATGGATAAGGGATTAAATTTCATCATGGATTGGGAGTTTGATTGGGATAAAGACTTTGGAATGGATTGCAAGTGTTTTTGGAAAGATAGGAGCCGATAAGGGGCGCTGCAGTGTTAGAACGTTGATGATGTAGAGAGAAAATAGGCCCGTAGACGTCAGAGCGTCCAAGACCTATTTCGGGATAGGCAGTCGGCGCCCCAACACTAACATGGGGATGTCGAGGCGCTACCATCTAGATGGGAGAAAAAATGTCTTTTAGTTGATTTTGATCGTGATTATTATGCTTTACTTTATCCATAACTCCAAGATTTGATTCCCATAAATACTTAACGAGATGCAGGCTCTTCATAGGTCCAATATAACAATTAGATCATTGTTGTATACATTATAAACTTGAGAGAATTGATTAGATTTGGATTGAGAAAATTAAATCTTTTTCCTTCGCATAGGTTTTATCCCACTAGGTTTTCCTAGCAAGGTTTTAATGAGGCAACATTTATTTTTAATACTCCAAAATAACTTTATTCTTTTTCCTTCGTTTGATTTTTTTGTCCTATTAGGTTTTTATCAAACAAGATTTTAACGAGGCAGATATTTTGTAATGTGTCATTCAAGGGGGAGTGTTGTAAAAAGAAAATTTATTAGAGTTTATAGTGAATGACAATTATACCCCTGTAGCCCTAAAAATTATTACCATTGTATCCCTGATTCTTACCTATAAATATAGGATTTTGGTCATTAATGAAATACACACAAGGTATTGACTTTAATTCTATTCTTCTTCTCTATTTTACAACACGTTATCAGCACGAACACTTAATTCTTTAAAGTTTAGAGAAAGTAGTATTTTTTAGCATAATCATCTATCATGCGTACCAAAATTAATTTGGTAACACGTGAATTTATTTTACACATACTTGAATACGTGAATCTGGTCTTTATATTTTTTTAGTACTATTCATGATATAGCCATGCTACTTTTCTAGCTCTAGTCCAAAATCAAGCACATAGTCAACAAATCATGATTGCAAGTCTTGAAATCCAATTCCAAACTTTCATCTTGCTGGACCTTCATTGACCATGATTATAATATACTACGTGCATTTTCAGAAAGTTTCTTCTCTGCCTTTAATTTACTATGTGCCTTTAATTTATGAGTATGCCATTAATTCCGCCTTTGAATTATCATGCGTGGGTATGAAATTCAGTTTGAAATTCTGCCTTTCAAAAAGTACTATTTATGAATTCTTGTCTCTCTTGCTTCTGTGGGTATGAAATTTAGGCATTGGAATTAATGCAAATCTACCACCACATCTTCCCAACTGCAATTATTTTGACCGTATGCAATATAACATCACTGCTTTATGTGTAATTTAATTCAATTTTTGCACCTTAATTGCTATTGCTACTTCATTCAATTCTATTAAAGGACCTATATTGCTTTGGCCATCACGTCACTACTTTATGTGTACTTTAATTTTCAATCTATGCGCCTTAATTGCTACTGCTACTTCAATAAACTGTCTCTTAGATTTTTTTATTGATTAATTACTATGTTTTTATTCTTTTTAATACTGAATATAATTTAGTACATGTAGATCTGTCTATTATAACAATAATTTGTTATTACTCATGAAATAACACAACATTATAATTAATATTTCAAAAGAATATTAATTGTAAATTTATCGATTACAAATAATTTATTGTTGCTCTTGAAGTAGCACAAATTATAATTTTCAATATTCTAGAAAAATATTTATATATTGATCTTGAAGAAACAATAATAAAATATAACGTGCTCCTGAAGTAGCACATATTTCGATGAATTTATTATCTTAAATTAGTGTTTATTCCCTGAAGGAAAATACGCAACTTATGTTGATATTATTTGATTAACTATTATGTAATGATTAATCATATTCTTTGAAACTAATTATATTTTTTTATTGTGTAGTTAATCAAATGGTAAATATCACAAAACTTGAATTTACTGCACTTGACAGATCTGACAAAAATTATCTGTCATGGGTACTTGATGCTGATATCCACCTTGTCTCAAAAGGTCTGAGAGATACAATAAAAGAAGGAAACAAAGAATCCTTACAGGATCGTGCAAAATCACTCATCTTTCTTCATCACCATCTTCACAATGGATTGAAAATTGAATATCTCACTGAGAAAGATTCACATGCTCTTTGGAAAAATTGACTGAAAGATTTGGTCATCAGAGGACTATAGTCCCAAAGCCCGCTATGAGTGGATGCACCTTCGTTTGCAAAACTTCAAAACTGTAAGTGAGTACAATTCTGAACTCTTCAGAATATCTTCAAAACTGACTTGTGTAGAGAAAAAATTACCGATGAAGATATATTGGAGAAAACTTTTTTTGTCTTTCACGCCTCAAATGTGCTTCTATAGCAGCAATATCGTGAGCGTGGTTTCAAAAAGTACTCAAAACTCATATCTTGTTTGCTTATTGCTGAACAAAATAATGAACTTCTAATGAAAAATCATGAGTTACGTCCAACTGGTTCTGTACCATTGCCTGAAACAAATGGTACTGCATTTTCTGAAGCAAATGCAATATCAAGACAAGGACGTGGACACAGATTTGGACGTGGACGCGGATGTGCACGTGGAATAAATTATGGACGAAATAATCAACAAATTTATCATCAGCAAGGCAACAATTTCAAAAGGAACAAAGCAAACGAAAGTAGCACATCCAAAAAGGTGCATGAAGAAAATTGTTTTAGATGTGAAATGAAAGGACATTGGACACGTACTTGTCGTACGGCAAAAAACCTTGTGGATATTTATCAAAACTCAATCAAGGAAAAAGGAAAAGTTGAGACAAATTTCGCTAATTATGATGGTCTGATTGATGTGACTCATTTGGATGTCTCCGATTTCTTTGCCGATCCAAACGGAAATATTGACCACTTGATTGGGGGTTGTGTGATGGAAGATGTAGATTAATTTATTTTCTATACTTCTAGTATTTCATTTTATTTTACAAATTTAGTTAGAAGTATGTTTTTTTACTTTTCACAAAAAAAAGGGAAAACTTTGTTATGTATTGTCAATTTCATATTATTTAATCATATTTACTTCTTTAAATTTAAATTCAAGTTTTTATTAAAACATATGTATTTTTTTGTATTTATAGATTGATGATGAATTGTTAAGATACTTGTTTGATTGATAGTACAACTACACATACAATTCTTCAAAACAAAAAATATTTTTTGGACTTAACATTAGCAGAAAGTATGGTTAATACGATATCTGGTGCATCAAATATCATTGAAGGCTCCGGAAGAGCTTGTATTATTTTACCAAATAATACAAAATTATATATTAACGATTCACTTTGCTCTAACAAATCCAGAAGAAATTTGCTTAGTTTTAAAGATATCCACTGCAATGGATATCACATTGAGACGATGCAAGAAAATAGTGTTGAATATTTTTGCATAATTTCCTTTGTATCTGGCAAGAAGCAGATAAAAAAAAATTTCATACACTCCCATCTGGCATGTACTATACATTTATAAAAATGGTTGTATTAAATAATGTCACGAACCAGAAGTTCGTTGACCCAAAATTTTTTATAGTTTGACATGATAGACTTGGACATCCAGGAGTTATAATGATGCGTCGAATAATAAACAACTCACATGGACATCCTTTAAAGAACCAGAAGATTCTTTTACCTAATGATTATCCATGTATAGCTTATTCACAAGGCAAGTTAGTCATTAGACCTTCGACTACAAAGGTTAATATTGAATCTCTAACTTTCTTGGAAAGAATTCATGGAGATATATATGGGCCAATAAACCCACCATGTGGACCATTTCGTTATTTTATGGTATTAATTGATTCTTCTACTAGATGGTCACATGTTTGCATACTTTCCACTAGGAATGTAGCATTTGCTAGACTACTTGCTCAAATCATAAAATTACGAGTACAATTCCCCGATTACTCAATCAAGACTATTCGTCTTGACAATGTTGGTGAATTCAAATCACAAACATTCGATGATTATTGTATGTCAATTGAGATTATTATTGAACATTCGGTTGTGCACGTTCATACACAAAATGGTTTAGCAGAGTTGTTTATTAAACGCCTACAACTTATAACTAGACCATTACTTATGAAAACAAAGTTACCAACTTCTGTTTGGGGACATGCCATATTACATGCTGCATCATTGGTTCGTATTAGACCAACTACCTATTATCAATATTCACCCTTGCAACTTGCATTTGGTCATGAACCTGATATTTCTCACCTAAGGATTTTTGGTTGTGCTGTCCAAGTCCCTATTTCACCCCCATAACGTACTAAAATGGGTCCCCAACGAAAACTTGGGATTTATGTGGGTTTTGATTCACCATCCATTATTAGGTATCTGGAACCTTTAACGGGTAATTTATTTACTGCACGTTTTGCAGACTGTCATTTTGATGAAATGACTTTCCCAACTTTGGGAGAGGGAAAATTATATTCTGAAAAACAAGGTTAAATTTCTTGGAATGAAATAACTCTATCTTACTTTGATCCCCGCAGTAATCAATATGAGTAAGAGATTGAGAAAATCATTCATTTGCAAATAGTTGCAAATCAATTACCTGATATATTTGTTGACACGAAAAAAGTGGCAAAGTCATATATACTAACAGAAAATATTCCAGCAAAAATTAACGTCCCTGCAGGACAATCTGCTATGGCAAATGAATCTCACATGTACCAGAAGCGTGGTCGATCAGTTGGTTCAAAAGATTCTATACCTCGAAAAAGAAAAGTACAAGAGAAAGACCAACCAAAAACCTCAGAAGAAGTAATATTAGAAAAGATTGATCAATCAAATATTGAAAATATGGTTCCTGAAGAATCACAAGTGTTCGAAAATAATGAGATTTCAATAAATTATATGTTATCTCATAAATTATGGGAACAAAATGATGTTGTTATAGACAATATTTTCGCTTTTAATGTGGTTCTTGATATTATGCAAAATGAGGATCCTAAACCACAATCAGTTAAAGACTGTCAAAATAGAAATGATTGGCCAAAATGGAAAGAAGTCATACAGGCATAATTGAATTCCTTAGAGAAACGAAAAGTGTTTGGACCTGTAGTTCGAATACCTGAAAATGTAATCCCTGTACGATACAAATGAGTTTTTGTACAAAAGAGAAATGAAAATAATGAAATTACAAGATACAAAATCCGACTAGTAGCTCAAGGTTTCTCACAAAGACCAAATATTGATTACGATGAAACATATCCTCCCGTAATGGGCACCATCACTTTTAGATTTTTGATTAGTTTGACTGTATCACAAAAACTTGATATGCGCCTTATGGATGTAATAACTGCATACTTATATGGTTCACTTGATAGTGACATATATATGAAAGTCCCCGAAGAACTTAAAGTGCCAGGAGCAAACGATACATGCCCGAGAACCATGTTCTCAATTAAATTGCAAAGATCATTATATGGACTGAAACAATCCGGACACATGTGGTATAATTGTCTTAACGAATATTTGTTGAAGGAGGGTTATAAAAATGACGATGTCTGCCCATGTGTTTTCATAAAGAAAACAAATATTGATTTGCAATTATCGCAGTTTATGTTGATGATCTAAACTTAATTGGAACTCCTGAAGAACTCAATAAAACTGCTAATAATTTGAAAAATGAATTTGAGATGAAGGATTTAGGAAAAATCAATTTTTGTCTCGGGTTGCAAATCGAACACTTCCCAGAAGGATTATTTGTTCATCAATCTACATATACAGAAAAAGTTTTAAAACGATTTTATATGGATAATGCACATCCATTGGTATCACCTATGATTGTTCAATCACTTGATGTGAAAAAGAACCCATTTCGTCCACTTGAAAATGGAGAAAATGTTCTTGGTCCTGAAATACCATATCTTAGTGCAATTGGAGCATTAACATATCTTGCAAATTGCACCCGACCCGACATAGCTTTTTCTGTAAATCTCCTTGCAAGATATAGCTCTACATCAAGTCAAAAACATTGGAATGATGTTAAACACATTTTTCGTTACCTAAAGGGTACGATTGATTTGAGATTATTTTACTCCCAAAAGTCGGGATCTACTTTAGTGGGATATGCAGATGCAGGTTATCTATCTAACCCACATAAAGCTAAATCACAAACAGGATATTTGTTTACACGTGGAGGAACGACTATATCATGGAGATCTATGAAGCAATCATTGACAGCAACATCCTCAAATCATTTAGAAATTATTGCAATCCATGAAATATGGCGAGAATGTGTATGGTTGAGAAACATGACCCATCATATTCAAACATCATGCGGGTTGATTTCAACAAAAGATAGTATAACAATTTTGTATAAAGACAATGCAACTTGTATTGCACAACTCAAAGGAGATTATATCAAAGACGACAGGACGAATCATATTTCTCCAAAATTCTTTCATACACACGAGTTTCAGAAGAATAGCGACATCGATGTTCAACAAATTCGCTTAAGTGACAATTTGGCTGATTTATTCACAAAAGTACTGCCAACATCTACATTCAAGAAGTTAGTTCATGGGATTGGAATGCGTCGACTCAAAGATTTTTAGTGATCAATATCAGGGGAGTAGCTGTACTCTTTTTCCTTCGCATAGGTTTTATCCCACTGGATTTTCCTAGTAAGATTTTAATGAGGCAGCATTTATTTTTAATACTCCAAAATAACTGTACTATTTTTTCTTCGTTTGATTTTTTTGTCCTATTGGATTTTTATCAAATAAGGTTTTAACGAGGCAGATATTTTGTAATGTGTCATTCAAGGGGGAGTGTTGTAAAAGGAAAGTTTATTAGGGTTTGTAGTAAATGACAAGTATACCCCTGTAGCTTTAGAAATTATTACCATTGTATCCCTGATTCTTACCTATAAATATAGGGCTTTGATCATTAATGAAATACACATAAGATATTGACTTTAACTCTTTTCTTCTTCTTCTCTATTTTACAACAGTAAATATAATTTTAGTTTATTGGTATAATAATTTTCCTCTTCTTTCACAAAAATTATTATTTGTTGTGTGATCCATTATTTTGATATTGTCCATATTTTCTCGTTATTTAATTATTTGATTATTTGATCGGATTCTCAACAACCTCCATTATATTGTTTATACTCTTAATAAAAGGCTAGAGTCACATTTCTCGACTAGATAACAAAGACTAGGTTCCGTCATTTATCTGAGCTTTGTTAGTATTAGAGCAATAGACAAAATAAAAAGAATATTTAAACAGGAAGTGCTGGGAACATAGTCAAATGGACTCCTGCGAAGAAAGTATGTTGTCGAACCATCTTGTCTTGAAAGTTTTGTTACTTAGACAACAAAATCTCAAGCTCAAAATATCAACCACATATCTTCATCAAGCAACCATGGCAAGGGACCATTTGATGCGTCACATTTCAATAACATGGTCATCCCAAGCCTTTTCTTGGTTGTAGAATAATATAGCCCCATGACTCCCACCTGGGTTGATGCAGGTACCATTTGGTCCATAGAAGAATATATTTTTAGTAATTTTTAGATTATTAAACAGTGCATTTATTCAGCCCCCGTTTGGTTGGGGATTAAAATTAAATTATTAATAGATTTTGATAAAAATCGATAAAATGTGTGGTTAAAAAGTAATTTTATATAAAATCTGTGATTAAAATTAATTGTAGTTGGGGATTAAAATTAAATTTTTAATAGATTTTGATAAAAATCGATAAAATGTGTGGTTAAAAAGTAATCTTATATAAAATCTGTGATTAAAATTAATTGTTGACTTTGACTTATAGTAAAATCCGAGTTCAATTTTTATCAAAACAGGATTTAAAATATCTGGTCGTCTGCGATGATCAAAAGTGATTGACACTTGACAGACCTCCCCGTTTAACAAATTGATTGCCAATTTTGTCCTCCATTGCATTGGCGAACAAAATGAATTTCTACCCTACAAAAATTGATTTCCAATCGACTCTTGCAATTGTAATAGAAGGGGTAAAATGAGGATAGGGAGCAAAACTTGCACATTGGCCGTGGAAAATTCAATTATTCCTGAAATATAGTAACAAAATACAAGGCAAAATTGTTCATGGATCCACGTGTATAAATAGGAGAATGACATTCTTTTGGCGAAAAGGGGCTCAAACAGACGCTTATTGGTGGATAAATGAATCATGAAAATTCCAATTCCAGTTAGAAGAGGTGCCAATATGTAAGGACCTTGGTTGAAAAAATTGGCATGGCACGGGTGAAGTCTTAAATCATGCCTTGTCGTGGTAGAAGGCACGCGAAATGTCTTGACAATGCGCACATTCAAGAAGGAATCAAACAAGATATTCGGATTGGTTTCGAGATGCGGCAGTAATCGAGGCATGACGATGCTAATTTACTTGATTGCAGCATCGCTGGGATGAATTTGGGGATGCAAAGCACTGATCGATGAGTTGATACAAAGTGTTCGGCAACATCAAGAACTTGTTGTCCAGCTGACTTTAGTCTACAAATTTGGTGTAATTTCAGGCATGAGGGAAGCATGTGACGACGATTACAAGCAGTTTTCCATTATGTTTGAGTGCTGGGACAGTTTCAGGCCATGTGGGGCTGGAAAACTGCCAACTTGACCTAGCAGTTGAGGGCTGTCGACTGCAATCTGGGAATGGATTTTCTCTATAAAATAGAGTGTTGTGTACTTAGTTTGATAGAGAGAAAAAAAGCAGATTTTGAAAGTTTGCTTTAGGCAACGAAGTATTGTGATGGTTCTTCATTTCCTTGTACATTTTTCGTTGTTTTAGTGGAAAATAAAATTAAGACGATTCTCGTAATTTTCCGTGTTATCTAAATTATTTCAATTTTCAGCATACTTAGTCAATTTTCTTGAGTTTTCATTTCTTCAATTGTACACAGCAGGAACGCAAGACAGCCTCGTGACATAATACGTAGAGTATTTGATAACAAATTCAAAACTCAAAGTATTTGGTAACAAATTCAAAACTCAAAGCCACTTAATTTTGTCTTTTTTATCATACAACGTACAAAACAAGTCATCCTTGGCACCCAGTTTTTATTCTTCTTCGTTTTGTGCGTTAATTTCTTCAGGTCCCTTACGACCACAGATTTCTTTAGTATGGTTCATATTCACCCTTCAAAGGATCAAATGCTAAGTAGAGTGGGTCCACTCATATTTTCATCATCATCATACTACCTTGCCCTCATGGTGACCTCATTGACTTCGGTCCCACCCCTCTCAATGGAGGTCGGGTCCCACCTCATTAAATTCTAAGAGAAGTGGTGGGGTCGAGAGTCAAGGAAGTCACCCATCAAAGTAGTTTAATTCATCATATAACACGTATGTTTGGGTATGCACGTGCCAGAAAAAATTGAATGGCGATAGAAACGCTGTATTTTTCGAAGTTTGGAAATATAAGCTATAATTTTCCCCAAAAAATCTTGCCTGATTGAACATATTGAGCCTGCATCTCATATGATCAAAGAATATTAAGGCACAGCATACTGAGCAGTAGGGTCTTCTTCGTCATGGATAATCACGGCCAGAATAACCAGCAACATAGTAAAAGATGCCGTGTAGTTCTCTTTCCATTGCCATTCCAAGGACATATAAATCCCATGATTCAGCTTGCAAACATCCTTCACCATAAAGGATTCAATATCACCATCGTTCTCATCAAATATAATTGTCCAGATCTCTCTCAATACCCTCATTTCACCTTACAAATAATCCCTGATGGCTTATCAGAAAGTGAAGTTTCCACAACAGAACTTACATTTATTCCTAAACTTCTTAACGCCAGATGTGTCGGTCCATTTCATGATATTTTGGCTCAATTATTGTCTGATGATCCTATAGCATGTATAATTACAGATGCTATTTGGTATTTCACACAGGAAGTGGCTGACAACCTTAAGATTCCTAGGATTGTACTCCGGACTAGCAGTGTGTGTTCCTTTTTAGCCTATGCTGCTATACCACTCCTTCAAGATAAGGGATACCTCTCCATGAAAGGTACTTTTCTTTTTGTTGGATATTTGGCCCTAAATCTTTTAAGATAAAGAAAGTCAGGTAAATCTTTGCAAGTGTAGAAAGAAGGAAGCAATAATTCTCCATGCATGGAAACACAGTATTATTGCAAAGAAATAAATCGAAAAGGAAGACTTTACCAAAATGAAGGAGCCACATGAGAGAGGGAGGGAGGGAGAGAATATAATCTGGGGCAGAAGATATACACGACCAAGAGTGAAAAAAGTGAGAAAATAGAGAATATAGGCGCGGCCGGTGTATTGAGATTTGGGTAAAGAGAGGTTGAGAGAGTGGTAGAAGTTTGTAATTAAAGCTTTGATTAGTTGATTTTCCGTCAGTGAATAAATTTATGTTTTGTCTTCTATTTTTATTTCATTTTTGGTGCATTTATTAGTGTGCAGTGGTGATTCTTCCCCCAACACTTTTAACTTCTCCATCCCCCGGCAACTCGATGATCAGTTCATGAAATAGGAAACCTTGGCAGAATCCATTTCTTGATTTATGGATTTGACCTTGTAAGATTTTTGAGTAGAGAAGAATTCTTCTTTCTCAGAGCTTTTGGAAGGGAAAGATAATCTGCAAAAGTTAGCAGATAATTATGTTTTCTTGTTCGAAGTTTTCTAATACATATATACACACTTGATTAGTTTTTTCAACTGCTCCGTCTACTACATGAGACTTCACATTTTTGCACCATATATTTATGAAAGGTACAAACAACTTTTGATTGAATTAAGTTAAAACCATACATCATGGAAAGGTCACTGCATCGAAAAGATTTAATGCACTTTAGAGCAAAAGGTCAATGCAGTAACACTCCTTGAGAATTTTGGGGGAGACTCCAAGTAGTGATCTGAGATGTTCAAATTTGACTTCAGGAAAAGCTTTTGTGAAGATATTTGTAATATGACTATGAATTGAAATATAGAAGATGGATTTGTTCATTTTTTCCGGCCTCTTCCACTGCATGAAACTTGATCATTATGTGATTAGCTTTACCATGATGAACTGAATTTTTTGACATAGCAATAGCAGACTTGCTGTCACAATAAATCTTGATTAAATCCCAAAGCACGTAAAAATTTTCAAAGCCAAATAGCTTAATTTTTTGTCGCTAAATATTCTGCCTAGGTGATTGATTGCTCAACAACTTCTCGCTTTCTAAAAATTCCACGAAAAGATGCGGAACTGAAGGGAAAACTTTATCTTGAAGCACTCTTATATCGTCCATGCAACCTACCCAATCACTATCAGAATAGCTCCTCAAACATTCATCTACAAAATTTTGAAACCACACTCCAAAACCAATAGTTCCTTTTAAGTACCTCAAGACTTGTTTTGATGCTTTGAAATGGATCTCTTGCAGATTGCATAAGTCTTGACATAAGACTTATAAAAATCAAGTTCGACTTTGTTGAATTCAAGTACAACAAGCTTACAATTAGACTTCTGAAAGTACCTTTATTTGCCTTTTCTGTGCCATCTTCTTAAGAAAGTATTTCATTAATTGCAAGAGGTGTTTCTGTTAGCTTGCATTTTTCCATCTTAAACTTTCTCAAAATTTCCCCATGTACTTTTGAGAGATTAATATATCATGGTCAATTTGATGAATCTCCATGCCAAGAAAGTAGCTCATAACTCCAGGTTCAGTCATTCCAACTGCTGTTTCATTTCATCCCTAATGTTCTTTGTTTCCATTTTAATTTGTTCCATTTTCCCACCTTTTTACACAAAGAGCGGCTTCATTATGACTCTTTTGAAATCTTTTTTGTTGAAGATAACATCAGTTTTGCTATACCGAGCTCTAGGCACTGTTTTAAACCATGTAGCACCTTCTTTAATTTTTAAACTTTGTCTTCCTTTTCAGCAATGATGAACCCCATTGGCTGCATAAGGCATTTCTCCTCCAATGTGCCATTTTTGAAAGCTGATTTAACATCCAACTGATATATTTTCCAATTTTTTAATGGCAACAAGTGCAAGGAGTAGTCTTGTCGTTTCCAATCTTGTAACTGGAGCAAATCTTTCATAATTGATAACTCCAATTTTTTTGTGAATATTTCAATACTACGAGTCTCACCTTATGCTTGTGGATTGAACCATCCTAACTCAAATATATATATATATATTTTTTTTTTCCTTGTAAACCCATTTTACACCATTGACCTGCTTTTGAGTTGGTTTATGAGTAAACTCCCATGTTTGATGTTTCTTAGTTATTGTTATTTCATTTAGCATAACATCTCTCCATTCTTGACTTTCAATTGCATCTTTAAAGCACGTGAGTACAATCATATCCACTTTGCAATTTTCATAAATCTCAACCAATGATTTAGTTTTTTCGAACTTGAAGAACCATCAGATTCTCTATCTAAATTTCAGGAATGATTTCTTCATATTGTACAGCAGCTATGTCTTGAGTCTCAATAGTAGATTGATTTTCAACCTTTGCCTCTTTCGAGTTCTAACTAGAATTCTCATCAACCTTCACATTGCTACTTATAAGAACTTGTTCTTTTCAAGGCTATAGATTCTATAACCTTTTGATTTAGATTTTCCTTTTTCATGAAGCTTATCTCTACTCATATTAGGAATGTGAATAACATATTGAACCAAAGATTTTAATGTGACTCGTAGAAGGTTTTGTTCCAATCCAAACTTGCAGAAGATCTTGTACCGCCTTAGTCGAAAGCCTATTTTTGAAATACACTGTGGTATTGAATGTCTCTGCCCAAAACTTCGTAGGAAGTTTTTTCTCAATAAGAACCATTTCTACTACTACTCCATTTTCTTATCCGAAACACCATTGTGTTTAAGTGTATATGCCACTGTCAGTAGCCATTCTATTTCTTTCTCTTCACAAAATTTATCAAATTTTATTGATGTATATTCCTTTCTTCGATCTGATCTCAACTTCTTCAACTTGCAACCAATTTGAATTTCTACTAGAGTCTTAAATTTCTTGAAGATGGAGAAAACTTGGGACTTTCTACTCATGAAATACACCTATGTCATTCTTGATTAATATAATTTATGAAAATAATGAATTTCTGTTTTCACTCAATGAAGGAGTCCTCATTGGTCCACAAACATTAGTGTGGACAAGTTCCAATTCATTACTAGCCCTTATTCCACTTGAGGGAAAATAAAGTCTGTGTTGTTTTCCCAATTGATAACATTCACACACATTTTTACTCAGATTTATAAGGAGCAAATCTCTATCCAGGCCCTTTTCATAAGAATGTTTGAGTGATGATAAGTTAAAGTGGCCAAATGTGCCAAAATCAAGTTTCATCAACATTACTTCTATAATCATGTGAACTGAGACAAGAAGACCAATTTAGTGGAAAACTGCAATTTTTCACTTCAACATTAAATAAATGTGCTCCATATGAATCATAAATTTTACAACATTTATTTCTAAACATCAATCAGTATCCTTTATCCATCATTTGAACCACACTTAAAATGATTTTGTACTAGCAAGAAATTTGAGATAAGCTTAGTACCTTTACTTCTATGCACAACAAAAGTCCCTTTGCCTTCAACATTAATATATTGTGCATTTTCCATCTTCACTTTGGTTTTGATTGAAGTTGTTCGTGTGATTCCGCAAATGTACGATTGTGATAAATAGTAAAATAAATTTATCAAGTCCAAATATCGTCCCACATAACCTATATTGTTTTTTGCCTTTGTGCGTACAATCCTTGTCCAGGTAATTTGGTATGCTACAAACTTTGCAAGGTGGATATTTTTCTCTACTGTCAACCTTTCTTGTGGTAGACTCAACACCTTTACCTTTATCATTTTTTTCCAGTTGGTTGGTTTCTTGTTTCCTCTGTGCCTCGCTTGAAAAACATCTTCAAGAGACTCTTCACTTCTTTTACTAGTTCTTTATTCATAGGATTGTAGAGATCCACTAAGGTCTGTGACAGTCAACTTGCTAATATCCTTTGATTCTTCAATTGTTGAAATTTTTGACTCAAAACTTTTCTTGCCAACTAATTAAAATCTTTTCAATAATTCTTTGATCAATTTTTTTTTCCTCTACAAAGCGTTGTATGATTCACAACTTCTATGAGTTTTGGAGAGTACTTCTTAATAGAATGTGCTTTAGTCATCGTCAAAATCTCTAATTCTCTCAACATTTGCAACATCATTGTTATAACTTTTCGGTGCTTGAAACTCCTCCTGTAACAAATCCCAAGCATTGTTTTGTTGTGATTGCAATAAAAATTCTTTGAAAATTGTGTTCTAACACTGCATAATGAATGGAGGAAAGAGCTTTATAGTCTTTGGTGAACTCTTCCTTTTGCTGTTTAATTTGTGCTATCGTTTAATTTTTTTTGCCTCATTTGCAGTTACAAAACCCTACCATTTTCTAATGTTTTCAATAGATCATATGCCATCAAGAAAGCGTTCATCTTTATTATCCAAAAATCATAATTTTCTCCAATGAAAATAAGAGGTGCACGTAAATAAACCCTTGTTGTCGCTATAAACAATATCATCTCAGGCCCTTAAGATCATAAAAGCTCTGATACGGTGTAAGTTTTATGAATGGAGTAGAATTCTTCTTCTATATCAGTGCTTCCGGAAGGGAAGGATAATCTGCAAAAATTAGCAGAGCATTCTGTTATTGTTCAAAGTTTTCTAAAACATACATACAACGTTGACCAGTTTTTTAACCACTCTACCTACTGATAAGACTTCACATTTTTGCACTACATAATTATCAATTTTTTTTTTTTTAAATTTATTTATTTATTTTTATTTTGTAAACCATACATCACAAAATGGTCACTGCATCAAAAAGATTTACTGCACTCTATAGCAAAAGGTCAATGCGTCAATTTACCTGATTCTTATCATCCTTTTCTTGGACAGATTCTGAAATGGACGAACCAGTTGTGGAGTTCCCACCTCTAAAAGTTAAGGATATTCCTAGGTTTGGAACAGATGATCCAGAGGTTGCCAATCAGTTCATAGCAGAAGTGGTGGAAGGAACAAGGAAAGCTTCAGGCCTCATTTTGAACACCTTTAAAGAACTTGAAGAGACTGAATTAGCCAAACTTGGTGAACAATTTCTCAACCCTACTTTTGTAATTGGCCCATTTCCTAAATATTTTTCAGCCTCCTGGAGTAGTTTATGGACCCAAGATCGAACCTCGATATCCTGGCTGGATAAACAAGCACCCAAGTCAGTAATCTATGTTAGTTTCGGAAGTGTTGCAGCAATGGATGAAGAAAAATTGAACGAAGTAGCTTGGGGGTTGACCAATAGCCAGCAACCATTTTTATGGGTTTTTCGGCCTGGATTAGTCCATGGCTCGGAATGTCTTGAAATTTTACCAAAGGAATTCTGGGAGGAGAATAGTAAACGGGGTTATATTGTAAAATGGGCACCCCAACAAGAAGTTTTATCTCATCCTGCCATTGGCGGCTTTTGGACTCATAGTGGATGGAATTCAACTCTGGAGAGCATTTGTGAAGGTGTTCCAATGATATGTTCGTATTTCTTTGGCGATCAGATGGTGAATTCCAGATATGTGAATGATATTTGGAAAGTTGGGATTAAGTTGGAGAAAGGGCTCGAAAGATTCGAAATAGAAAGCGCAATTCGAAAACTGATGGTAGGAAAGGAAGGGGAAAATATCAGGAGGAATATAACGAGTTTGAAGGAGAAATTAAATCTCTCTCTAAAACCGGATGGTTCTTCATACCAATCACTTGATAACTTGGTTGATTTCATCTCCTCTTTCGGACTTCCTGTTTGATCCTTCTTCATTGTGATTGTTGTACTTTTACAGATCTCTTTTATTCATCTCTTTATTGTTTTGATTGCATAGAAAAGAGTCATTGTAAGCCTATAAATCGAGTCTCTCTTTTTGTAATTCTCAAAAGAGTTGTTCAAGTTCTATGTTCGTGTTAGTGTTTTCTATCTCAACCATATTCTGTTGATAGTTTGTCAATGTTTTCCTCTAGAATAGCTAAAAATTCATGTCACATATATTTCTCAACTTTTCCATGAGTTCCATACCTTGATAAGAAGAAATTAAAGATTTACTGAATGTTAGGTTTAATATTGTAATTAGCATGTTTGTGAACAAAAAAGACTTAATTGAACACTTGTAAAAGTTAAGGACTTGATTGCAATTTGTATAGTTGGATATGGTAGATTAGGGTTCGAGAACAAGTTTGGAACGAAGTGGAAAAACGGCCGGAATGTCGCTAGCTGCTCGTCAGGACGTCGCTCAAGCGGCCCATGCAGAACCTCTGTCTCTCGCTTCTCGCTCACCCTTAGCTCGAGCGAAATGTCCTTCTCGCTCGAGCGACGGTGCTATATGGTCAAACTTAAGTTCCGATTTTGAAGAGTTTCACACGGCCCATAACACCTGTTTTGCCCTACATATAATTAGGGGTGGTTGCTATATTGTGTTTCATATTGAGAACATCTTCTAAACATCTATTGAAAGATCCAAGAAGCAATTTATTGGTGAATTCATCTACATTCATTCTTGAGATTCAACAACTCGGTTTTGGAAAAATATCAAAGATTCATGATCCAAAACACCCGGCTCTTTAACACCTTAAGGAAGGAATTCAAGCGCAGTAAGAAGAACAAGAAGAGGAGATTCCTGTTTCTCACTTGGAAGAGACGTGCGCAGAAGATTGTAAGACTGGACATCAGATATTGGTAGAAGCTTATAAGTCTGGAGTACAGCAGAACTCGGAAGCTGCATTAGGTAGAGCGAGAGATCTAGCAGGTAGGCTAGACAGTATCTACGGTAATAGATCGCGAGACTAGAATGAACGGCGGATCTTGGAGTTGTAGAGTTTACAACAGCTAGTGGAACTAGGCTAAATCAATTTGTAACTCACAGTATCTATAGTGGAAGTAACTAACTTGGTCTCGAAATTTTTCACCTACGTTGGGTTTCTCTGTCATCAAAACTTGTGTTCTTTACTACTTTCCAATTTACTAACTGTGGTATTCAAACATAGTAAATTGGATTTGTTTGGTTAACTAACTAGAAACTAATTAAAAGTGACTTGTTGTTTTGATTAGATTTATTCCGCCCAAAAAGTCAAATTAAAAAGGGTCTAGTAACGGTCTAGCGTTATCCTGTAACTTTCACTGAAGAATACAAAACTAAAGTTTCATTGGCATATACATCACTTTCTTTAACTTCTGCAATGTGAAAATTCCTTCCACTGCATGCCTCAAATATCCTTCTCCAGCCTCTTTTACATTCCAAAAAGACTTCCCAAAATTCTCCATTATCATATACACGAATTACAGTAGAGATCATAGGAACTTTATTATGAAGAACCACCTTTGCTAATAGTCTTTCTTATCAAATCTGTCGTCTATGAGATCAGCCTTCTTCAAGGACTCATCCCGTCTCCCCACCATTATATCCCTAATCTCTCAATTATAATTATATCACAAACATCTTTCATATCTGATCCATGCTTCTAACTCTGACCAACAAACCTACTATTCATCGTCTGATCTCCAAAATAAGGCCAGCAATGCATAGACACGCCAACCACTACACTCTGTAGAGTCAAATTTCTTCCACTATGGGTGGAAAATGCACCAACTGCCGGATAGGCTAAGACTGCCTCTTGTGGTGCCTCCTCTTTCTTTTGTACCTCTTCTAGCTCGACCAGAATCCATCTCTCCCTGCTGTTTTGTCAGTTTCAGCATCCGGGCTGGACCAACAGAGGAAGCCTAACACCCGGAGCAATCTCGAGCGAGAACAGTCCAAACTGCATGAAGATGAATTGCCTGCAAACCATAGACGGTATAGAAGATTCACTTCGCAAGGCTATAAACTGAAATGTTTATGTGCATTAATACAGTGAGTGTGCATGCGGGTTGTAGGAGTACCACTCACGAGAAAGAAACCCAAGTGCAACAATAGAATTGGCCTCGTAACCCACAAGAACCTCTTCGTAATGTTCATTATCCCATACCAGAACTCTAAAAGCTCTTTTGGAGTTGATATAACACTACCATAACTCATATCAATCATAGAAATAGCTGCGAGTCGAGCCAAAAAAGGAAACTCTGGTCTTCTCAAAAAGTGCTCAAAAGATTGAAGACTCCATTGTTTTCGAGGCCAATCTGGGATTTCAGATGAGCATATAGAGGTCCAGTGGAGAAAAAAATTGGAATGCTTTTCTGTATTTGATTGAGGATAGGTCCTTCTAACTCTTCAAATGTATTGAGTAATCTATCCTCTGCCTTCAGTTCAGTACTTCTCCGAGACTCGGCATTGATGGCCTGGAAACCAGGATCACTCATGCTTCATGGAACACTTGTTACCAATAAATCCATCTCGTCTTTTATCTATTATGTCACTTTCTTAGTATCCTTTCCTGCATAATTCAAAATGAGAAGCAAATAAGAAAATTATCCATTCTTTAGCTTAATTCAGATTAACTTTCCTACCAACTTCTGCTGGTCAGGAATAACTTGACAGAAATCGACAAAGGATGTTCACATGTTTGGCAAGACCGACTGAACTATATTAAAGTTTAAAAAAAAAAATCTAAATTCAAGATATTTTACCCAACAGCATCAAGTTATATGTACCTAAATCTAATGTGCCCTATGTTTTAGAGCAATACAATCTTTCACAACTTCATTTGACATAAGTCGAGCAACTAGGCTACATGTATAGGCAGATTGTACACACTGCATTACATGTAAACAAGTGGTGACCATTCATTGAACCTTGGACAAAAAACAGTTTTGTTTTTACCAAGGCAGTGATGTCACTTGTCTCCCTGTAACCGGTACAATCTCCTTGTACAAGGATATTAATTCTAAAAGGTTGAACACTAACCTTGAGAGTCCCCCACCACCCCACCCCTAGAGCATTGTAGAGAAAGTAAATCGCATGATGTGCCTCAACAGGTCATGGTACAAAAACTGTCATATTGGTACTCACAAAGAGTCCAATTTCATACTTTGTAAGAGGTATGAATCGAACCCTTACACTGCGGTTGCCAGCTCAACTGAGACTACCTCATTTATGTCCTTTGCACCACTGTACTATGCCCCGAGGGGCCAAGGAGATTAATTCTAAGTCAGAAGGCAGCTGGATGGAGCTAATCAAATTCATGGGGGCAAGATCGAACTATAAATTTTTTATTTATTAAATGAACAGCCATAAAACTTGCAATCACAACGTTAGACCAACCCATCTAAATATTTAAGTTGCTAAAGTTGAGACAAATTTATTAATATAAATCATGGATAGTATCGGTAGGCACTGACTTACAAAATAATCGGAACATCATGAATAAGTTAATGCCCTATTGCCTTAGCATCCACTGAACTAATAAACTCTCTTCAAGCAACTTAAATTTTAAAGTATTATTTATTGCCCAACTTTGTCATTTTGTTGTACTTTCAGTGTTCCGAATACTTAGTTGTCCCTTGTTCATCCAATTGTTTCTCATAAAATACAGTTCGTTTTAGTTTGTAGAACATGTCCATTAATATTTTACACCAATGTGCCATCAAAGAAATAACAGAACAAGAAGAAGAGATGAAGCACCAGAAAAACAAAAGACTAGTTAGATTACAGACTGCCAACATTTATTGAAAAAGTCAAAATATCTTTCTTGGAGTTACAAAGGTGAGGCTGGGGCACATATTATGTCATCGGGCTTATGCTTTTTGGCAGATATCTAGCATTGGATCTATTTTTTGAACCTATTGAACACATAAAAACAACGAACTAACCAAACAACGATATTTTCCATTGCTTTATTGAAGTAAAACTTATCCTAGTTGGGAATTTATTAATTTCATATGGTCAGAGAATCTTGAGAAACACTACATTGAGGCTAAATCTATCTCCTCCATTGCACAACTCTAGCCTTCTTTTTCCAGGGATAATCAAGGCCAGCCCATCCAACAACAGAGCAAAAGATGTCGTTTACTTCCCATTGCCATTACAAGGACATAAATCCTGTGATTCAACTGGCCAACATCCTTCACCACAAAGGATTCAATATTTCTATCATCCACACCAGATATAATCTCCCAAATCTCTCCGAATACCTTCATTTCACCATACAAATAATACCTGATGGTTTACCAGAACCAGAAGCTTCCACCTCAGATAATATACTCCTGTTAAAACTTCTCATTGAGAAATGTGTGAAGCCATTTCTTGATTGCTTGGCTCAATTATTGTTGTATGATGCTGACGATCCTATAGCATGTATAATTACGGATGCAATTTGGTATTTTACTTAGGCTGTGGCTGACAACCTTAAGACCTGAGGATTGTGCTCCGGACAGGCAGTAACGATCAGTGGCGAATCCAGCATTAATGTTCAGCTAGAGCGGAAGTTGACCGTCGATAATCAACGATTGTAATAGCCCGGTTCGGTCAGTCGTTTATTAAAATTTGATTAAATATCTAATATACGTGGTTCAATAGCTCTCTTTTTTGGGCAGATTTTTATCCTTGGATTCATGAAAGAAGTTTAGAGTACTTTAAGTGTGAAAATTTGCTAGCTAGTTTTCTACATCAGATTTTAAAAATATTATTGTAAGGATTTCCTACTAGTGAAATATTGATCAGTTCTCCTGTGTATCCCAAAGAAAAACAATATTCGAGATAATTACCACCTATGACAATGTAAACACATTGCTTATTTCTTGTCAAAATTCCCCTTCATTGTGTGCGCCAAGAAATTCATATATACTATTGGTTTTTTCCAAATTCATCAAATTCAAAGAAAATCCGCCATTCTCACTTAGTCAATGACAAGAAATCCCATTGATCTAGTCTTCACACATCAAATAATAAGCATTCAAATAAATAGAAAAGAGAAGAATACATACAATTGAAAGAGGAGACACAATCGCACAGCCACACCCACAGCCCGGCAGCCGCACACACAGAGAAACCCTGACACCGGCTCAATCAGTGAACTTCAACTCCGGATTTTGCTTCTGCTTCGACTGGAAATATGGAAATGGAAATTATTGGTTTGGAAATTTGTAATGGAATTGGAAGTAAGGGTTTGCGAATTTGCTCTCTTCTCTTCTCAATCGCTGTCGCCTGCGGTGTTGCTATTGGAGTGGCAGAGTGGGTTGGGGTTGGGAGAAATGAAATTGGGTCACTTACTCACTTAGTTACCAAAATGGACCGGACGATTTGGGCCAACAAAAAGATTTTTTTTGTTTTAAAGGAATGCCCAGCATCAAGCCCAATTCATAGAAAGTCACAACCTTTCTTCTTCCTTCTTCCCTCCCTTTCCCAGCCCCCCGCTCACTGCTCACTCAAACTTTCCGGCGGATCAAGAGTTTAGAAGTTGCTTCAAGAATGGTCCACTTCTGAGGAGTAGCTTTGCACGCAACAAGAGATGGTATACTATCTCCATTATCTGCAATTTTGTTTGAATATTAAAACAATGGCTGGTTAAAGTCGAGAAGCTCTTGTAGATTGCTAATATGCATTGGCGGATCCAACTAGAGCAGCCGCTCTAGCTCGCCACTAGCTGGATCCGCCCCTGGTAACGATGCAGTACTAGCCTTTGCAGCCCTAACAGATCTTCAAGATAAGGGAAACCTCTCTTGGAAAAGGTAGGATTTTATAACTTGTTTTTATTATTTTTTTTTTCATGTCCTAGTTCCACCTTAATACTTGTGTTTATGTCATTGTTCTTGTAGAGAATATAGAGGCAGCAACCAAGATAAATCCGAGTTTAGTTCACTTCAATCGGCACTAAGAATCAACAAACCCACAAATCTCCAAACTTACATCCCCAACTATGGTTGCTTGGTTTCCCACAAAGAGAGTACACTAAGTAACCAAGAAAAACACTAAGTATTAACCACAAAGGTCACAAGAGAAGGAGAAGAAGAGATGCAGAGAGTTCTCAAAAGAGGAAAAGAAAAAACGGCGGTCTCACATAAAGAAGAGAGAAGAGGGCGGTCCAAGTAAATAGTGAAGGTCAAAGTCCAAATAAGGTAAGTAGGATAGAAACCGGTTTGGCCTAATTAATTAGGGTCCAAACATATTACTCAAGTGTCCCTCAATAATGGGTCGCCCATTATAGCCGTCCAAATAATCAGGTCAGGCCTTGAGCAGCTCTAATAAATTAGACTACTTCGAATGGCCCAAGAAGGATTGGAGTTGGGTCATTCTATTCTTAGTGCCGATGTACCGATCAGTCATTTGGCTAAGCCAACTGAATATATAACCGAGTTTACATCATCGTTCGGGGATTTATTGGGTATCAAAACCCAACAAATCTCCATCTTGATGTTCAATAAACCTACAAGCAATTAAAACACATAGTTATTACTTGCATAATCAAAGCAACCGGTAAAATTGGGATCACAGACCTTACTTCGTGTTTCCAACCTGAAACACATACCATACCTGCTCCATATACTCACCAGGCCTAAGGTCACGAACACTCAAGTAGAATCAGATAATCACCGTGACAGTCAAGAGCAAATAATCATATGATGACAGTATACTATAGGATAACACATACAGATCTTTTTCATAAACACGTTCACACATAATCCCAAGTTAACACCAAGTTAATCAACATGCCAACATATATGCAACAAATACATAAATGACCACACAAAAAAGATATTACAACATTTATCCTATCTCATTCCGTGTTGCTCATACCTCGAGAACACATATCTCCTCTCATCGCCCACCATGCTCACTAGACTAATCACTCAACTCATGTCTAACTGGCAAGTCACAATAGATCCTAAGTTCTCGGGATAATCCTTTATCACCATATCACTTCACCCAAACTACGTGGATAATGGGGGGCTCCACCTAACAGAAGTGATAGAAGTGTCATCTCTCATACTCCACCTGATCAGGGTCTCTTTCAGATAAAGGACTCCCGACATTTAATCATATCTCCACTCGTGATCCAAATGTCACACTCCACATCCCTCGGTACAAACCAAAATGTACCCCTAGGCATCTATACTCCACCTCACCAATAGACATCCAACACAGTTACTACTAATGCATCACAAACCTACTATGCATGCAAACACATACACCAAGTATTCAGGTCACTTTAATTAATGCAATTACACACATCAAATACATTGAAAGTGTAACACATAACGTTGCAATAGAATTAAGTAATCACACATGCATAAAAGATTGCACACAGATGCAATGCAGTAACTAGGTTTACACTCAATAAACCTCACTAGGGTCATCACTCGACCCTATAGCCACATTCGCCTCATCTCTCATCCTACCATTCTGCTTATCCTTCATCTTGGGACAAAACCCTAATAAAGTGTCTAGACTTACCACAGTTGTAACACCTTCTACCACTAGACTTGTCCCATCTCATGCCCTTCTTCTTGGCATCATCATCACTTGAGTCACTATTGTCTTGAGCTCTACCCAAATTCATTTGCTTAAATTTTATTCTATTTCTCATCATAAGCAACTCACCACTCTTCTTGTCTTCTTTTCAGCTCTAAGTTCCATCTCATTACTTTTAAGTGAGTCAACGACAATTTCAGGCATCAAAGTGTCCCTACCATACTTAATAGCATTTTTTACCTTCTAAGTTCCATCTCCTTACTTCTTTTTGTTCTTTTTTTGAAATCATCTGAAAAAATTGCTTTCAATGGCTTTTGCAACTTTTTGTTGGACCAAAATAACCCTCATTTTTTGTTGCCAGATAGCAAAATCACATTTTCTGTTAAAGATTCCCAAATCAAAGTTGTGACTTGTCATTTTAGGAACTAATAAAAAAATCACAAAATCACAATCACAAAACCACACAAAGCAGTCCTAGGGTCACAGACGATATACTTCGTTCTAGATTCTTAGGGTTTCGTAAGACTCGCGGTCTTAGATCAAGGGAATGTTCGAACAGGTAAGGTCTAGGTATTCTAGCGGAAGTAGCAATGCAATGGAATTAACAATGCAATAAAATAGGTATATCCAATTAGAGAAGGTTCCAAATAACGACAATTATATCACAAAGATCAATAAGCTAATTTATCAAAATTAAATTCTCAAACGTAACCAATCAAGAGCAAATAATCCTAATTTCTGGCACAAGCAATGTTACCCCTTCATGGTAACCACAATCCTATTGTCACCCCCACACGATGATACGCTAGTGCTGAAATTAACGGGGATAAGCCAATTTACCATAGTGGATGTATCTGAGTCCGTGAATTACGAGAGATACGAATATGCTGCTTTAGGGCCACCACTATTCACCCTAAATATTCAGCAAATGTACCGTTGCAGTCAGCCACGAAGTTATTACTGTAGTCAGACACAAAGCAAACGGGTACCAGGGTAAAATCGTCCAAATTTTTCTGCGTAACCTGAAACACTAAACAAATAATATCAGTACGTTCAGTAGGTAAAAATAAGGATTCTGCCTGAAACGAAGCTCGTCGGAAAACTGTTGCACGCGCTTCCGCTAAAGGAGTAACGCACAGCACTGCAGGGGACTCCTCGACCCGCACAGTCCGATTCCGGTGTTAGTTTCACCGGGTCGTGACTTTGTTGACCGGAAAAGGGGCGTTGAAGTCTCGATCAAATTGAAGAACTCGCGCACGTCTTCCTGTTTTGGTCGATTTCCACCACAATCACTCAGACCCACGCTCTGATACCAGATACAGAGGATATAGAGGCAGCAACCAAGATAAATCCGGGCTCAATTCACTTCAATCGGCACTAAGAATAAAAAAACTCACAAATCTCCAAACTTACTTCCCCAACTATGATTGTTTGGTTTCCCACAGAGAGAGTACACTAAGTAACCAAGAAAAATACCAAGTATTAACCATAAAGGTCATAAGAAAGGAGAAGAAGAGATGCAGAGAGTTCTCGAAAGAGGCGAAGAAAAAACGACGGTCTCACGTAAAGAAGAGAGAAGAGGATGGTCCAAGTAAATAGTGAAGCTCAAAGTCCAAATAAGGTAAGTAGGGTAGAAACCGGTTTGGCCCAATTAATAAGGGTTCAAACGTATTACTCAAGTGTCCCTCAATAATGGGTCGCCCATTATAGCCGTCCAAATAATCGGGTCGGGCCATGAGCAGCTCTAATAAATTAGGCTGCTTCGAATTGCCCGAGAAGGATTGGAGTTAGGTCGTTCTATTCTTAGTGCCAATGTACCCATCAGTCATTTGGCAAAGCCGACTGAATATACAATCGAGTTTAAATCATCGCCCGAAAGATTTATTGGGTATCAAAATCCAACAGTTCTCTATATTTCTTTTGTTCCCCTTGAAACATGTCTTGAAGGAATTTTCAATGAATCTACACTCTTTTACTACCTCAAACTCTCTGCCAGATACTGGATTAATTCAAAAAATTTATCCTTCCTTCGTCATCATTCCTTGAATTTGCTTTGAACTGATAAGAGAAAGAGTACTTTGTGCCTGAGGCCATAATTCATTTCTTGACCTATGGATTTAAGTAGTTTTTATCATCCATTTCTTGGACAGAATCCAAATTGGATGCAGCAGTCCTGGAATTCTGAAAGTTAAGGATATTCCAACAATTGCAACGCGCAACACAGAGGGGCCAAATGATGTTATAACTAATAAGGTGGAACAAACAAAAAAAAGCCTCAGGGCACATTTTCAATACATTTAAAGAATTGGAAGAAACCGAATTTGAAAAACTTCAAGACCAGATCATCGTCCATACTTTTGCAATTGGCCCATTTCATAAGTAATTTTCACCCTTCTCCTGCAGTTTATGACACAAGATCGAACTTCTATCTCTTGGCAGGATACACAAGCACCTAAGCCAAAAATCTATGCGAGTTTTGGGAGTATTGCAGAAATTCATGAAGAAACATGGATTGAAGGGGCATGGTATTGGCCAATAGTATGCAGCAATTAATGGAGGTTGTTCTGCCTGGATTAGTCCATGGCTCAGAATGACAGGAAATTTTGTCCAAGGAATACTTGGAGGCAATTAGTAGAGTCATTTAAAGGCATGGCCTAATGGCCTAATTAGCTAGCTGTCATGAAGCCTGCCACGTAGGCAAAGGTGTAACATATAATAAGAATCATATATTTGAGGATCACATTTAATTGAAACTACCTGAATATAATTTTGTTTTTAACTAGAAAATGTCACCAAAATTCAACTTGTAGAGGCCAAATGAGGCTATTGGTTGATTAGATTATGGAATTTTGATAAATTTAATCCAAAAATAGGCTCCGATTAATAGATAGAGTTCTCGCTCAAGAGATTATTGTTTAACCTCCTTCTAGACCGTATTAAGAGATATGACTTTTTTTTAAAACTTTTTAAAAATCTTCAAATAAACTAAAGTTTCATCTTCTTCTACTTTCATTTTAACTTGTTCGAAAAGTTAGCATCTGTTAAGGGATATAATCCCACATCGAATAAAGATGAAAATATAGATCAATTTTATAAGGTCTTGAGCTACTTCTCTTAACAAAGTTTATCTTAATTGGTTTATATTTTCATCTTTATTCGATGTGGGATTATATCCCTTAACATGCCCCCGCAAGATGATGACTCATTTGAGCAGACCAATCTTAAAATTTGTGCGCTCATTTTTTTAGTTTTAATCGGATCGAATTGTTCGTTAGAGTTTAATGGGCTCTGATACCATGTTAATACTTGGAGTTCCATCTTAAAAGGTTAGAGCTCATTAAGCTCCAACGAGCGATTCGATCCGATTAAGACTAAAAAAAATAAGTATACGCAAGATGGGTCTACTTAAACGAGTCACTATTTTGTGGGGTATGTTAAGGGATAAAGATGAACCTCCAAATTTTAACAGTATCACACAGTTCTATCAAGCAATGACTCCTAGAAGTGTAACCATCATTGATAGAATCAACAAATAAATACAAAAAATGCCCCCCGGGGCACATCCAAGTTGGCAAAGGATGGGCATTGCGGGGCTTGCAACCTCAGCGTGAGGAGTTCGATTCCTGGTTGGAGCAGCTAAGTGATGTAATAACCATTTATTGGTTGGAGCAGTTTGGTGATGTAATAATCATGGAGGAGGCTCCTTTGGGGCCAGAAGTATAAAGGGTGCACAGACCCTGGTCAATTTGGGCATAATCCGCGGTTTACTTCCGCCAGTTATTGAGGGGCCAGTGGTTGGTGGTCCAGGATATAGTCTGGCGTAAGTTGGGAACCTGGGTATCAAAAAAAAAAAAAAACAAATAAATACAAAAAGGCTGGGATTGAAAACATTGTCCGCGGTGATGGGAGTCTCTCAGTTAATATTGACCTCCTCAAGTGCCTAATAAAAATATAGCGGAATATTAATTAATTTATTTTTTTCTATTGGTTAAGTTGGTGGAAATGTCTACTAAAATCAAATTTGCAATAACGCTAAAACATTGCGAAAGACTTGCAAAAAATATAAGTTGGGGAACCACCAATTCCTTCCTCTCATAAATTAATGCACCAACTTTTTAAACAAACAAAATTTATTGGAAGTAAGACGCTAGATATGAAAAAGACCATTACTAAATTGAGGTTAGCTGATCCCTCAAAGATGCAATTATGTTGGCAATTTACAGGCCTTACCAAATATAATAAGGATCGTTTGATTGTAAATGTGAAATTTGGGTAGAAAGAAAACGAATTGTGGGGAATTAAATTGTCTAAGCCTCCGTTTGGCCCCCATTTTTTGGAATGAAAATGAAAGAAATAGTATTTTTTTTTTAAAAAACGAGTGGTTGAAAAGGAATGAAAAGTTTTCGATTTACGTGTAATATTATTTTATAGAAGATTGTGTGGTTGAAAATAGGAGAGGGAAAAAATATAATGTAATGAAAAGTAATTTAATGGGGATCAAACATTGGCTACAACTTCTTTGACTGAGAATTGTTAATTAATTGTATTTGATTGGTATAATTTTTCAGCCGAAAAATGTTGAAATTTTCTATCTTTTGTTGTACGTTTGACTTTATTTTTATGAAAAATGTCAATTAAATAGATATAATTTATTACAATTGGGGATATAATTGTTTCAATTGTAAAAAAAAAAAATAATAAAAAAAAATCGAATATCATTCGTTTGACTTTGTTTTCCATGGAATTTGTCAATTAAAGGGATATTTTTTTTTAAGATACGAGATAGAATTTGTTTCAATTACCCAAAAAGGGAAAACGAAAACGAAAAACCACCAAAATGGTAGGAAAACGAATTCATCAAAAATATGAAAAATTGGTCATGTGGGGGGTTGGATGGAAAATCGATTGCCAAGGAAATTTGACAATCAAACATACAAAAAGTAGAAGTTGGAATTCCATTTCCAATTTTCATTAAAAATAATGGACTATCAAACAGGCCCTAAATAGAATTTCCAAAATAATCAATAACATTTTATTTTAAAAATAAACTTTTGATTGCATAAAACTTAGATAAAAAATAAAATAAAATAAAAAAATTGGAAATCATTGTTACCCATACACATAAATATGAAAAATAATAATAATAAAAATTCATTTACGACAAGTTAAGAAAAATATAACTATGTCTAAGTTGACTTTAAAAAGCCGGAACTCCTTCCCATGACTATATATATTCGCATTCGTCAAGCATATTGCACAAGTTTCTTTGTAGATAGTGTGTATTAAACCAATTTTTGATGAAAATGTGCATAAAAAGGGTTTTTCTTTCAATTCTAGAATTGAAAATGAAAGAAACCTTTAGTTGGGAAAGATTAAGTTGAGTGTTAAATGGTTTTCGCAACTTTTTTCTTCGAATAATTAGCTTGTGCTTCTAATGTAAAGAAAAAATAACGTTGAAATTATAGAATCATCTATAAAGTACAATATGTGCAAATGGAACTAGATGACCGTAGAATTAAGCTACAACCATTTTCAATTTGAACTAAGACATTCTCAACTACTCCTCTAGGTCTAATAGTGGACCTATTAGGTAATTGTAGGACCACATATGTAGATTTTATCTCACCTAAGCCTAATGATGAGTAGAGACCATAAGACATTAGATTAACACTAGCTCTTCAATCAAGAAGAGCTTGTGCAAACTCATGGTTCTCGATGATACAAGAAACAATAGGACAATCAGGGTCCTCATATTTCGGTGGGACCCTTTGATCTATCACAGCACTCAATTGCTCGGTCAAGAAAACAATTTTTTTGACATGGTGTCTCCTTATTCACAATGCACAAGTCCTCAAGGACTTTAGCATATGTAGGAATCTGTAAAATCACATACAAGAGATGAAGATTGATTTTTACTTAGGGTCCGTTTGATTGCGCTCAAATTCCAGGAAAAATGGAAAACGTTTTCCTACTTTTCAAACTTCACGTGTTTGATTGACCTTTTTTTCTAGGGAAAACGTTTTCCACCCTTTTCCAAGGTACAAGTTGTTGATGTACAAAAGTTGAAAAATATTTTCCCACCACTTTGGTGGGAAAATGTTTTCCAACTTTTTGACAGACATTTTTTTTTTTTACCAATTGGAACATATTCCAAAGTCAATGGTAAACAAAATTATCCATTTAATTGACAATTTACGTAAAAAAAAAGTCAAACGTAAAAATTTATCAGGTGAAAAATTATACCAACAAATACCATTAATTACAATTCCATCTAAAACAAATTCTAGGTAATTCAATTCCCTACAATTCGTTTTCTTTCCAACCAAATTTCATATTTTTTATCAAACGGACCCTTAGGGTCCGTTTGATTGCAAGGGTCAAAAATGGGTAAAAAGGAATTGAATTGCTTGGAATTGTTTTACCGGGAATTGAATTAAAGGTGTTTGATTGGTATAATTTTTCATTTTTCTATTATAATACGTTTGACTTTATTTTTCACGCAAATTGTCAATTAAATGGATAATTTTTTTTTTTACCATTGGGGACAAAATATGTTTAGATTGCCAAAAAAAATTTAAAAAATTAAAAAAATAATTTTTTATTTTTTATTTTTACGTTTGGCTTTGTTTTGTATGGAATTTGTTGATTAAAGGGATAAATTTTTTTACACTTTATCTTAGAATTTGTTTCTATTTCTTAAAAAAAAAAAAAAAAAAAAGGTGGAAACCAATTCCCACCTATATAGCAAGTCATTGAATTTCACGGAATCAAGCTTCAAGTGGTTGTACCTTGGAATTGGGTGGAAATCAATTCCATGGAAAAAAACGCTATCAAACAGCGCAAAAATGGAAGTTGGAATTCGATTCCAACTTCCTGGGAAAATAAAACCCTATCAAACACACCCTTAAGGTGTTATAAGATTTCACTATGTTGGCCAGCAGATTTCGGGGTAGGCTTAAGAGCTTGAAGAAAAGGCACTCTAGATGGATTTTTCACTACCTCCTCAATAGGGCTACTCTCATTCGACTCGCTAGACTCATTTTCATTTTTCCTAAGTGATATGATCTGGCACATGCCATAATTTGAAGAAACTTTCATTTTTCATGAAATATTTTATTTTGATTAGAATTCTTGTTTTTGGAAACTTTTTATATTTTAGAACTCTTAAATTCAATTATTTCCTAGATTTAGTATAATTAGGAATTTTATTCTCATTGTATGGACAAGTTATTGATTATTATGAATTGAGATTTTCTCTGCAGTGGTTCTTGATGAACTTTTCGAACTTATCAAATATATTGTTATATTTGTGGCGTTCAATCTTTAGAACTTATCAAAAGATTAGACACCCTTTGTGGCGTTCGCAAATCGAGGTTCGTTGGTTTTGTAATCAAGAGATCTTTCAAATTTCGTTCTTATTTGGTTACTTGGTTCAATAATTTTCGGGTCGAGATTCTAATGTCTGCAACCTGAATTTGGGCTTTCCCGATATTTTCGAAATCATTTCACGAGTTCAATGCAATTCCCCCAACTGGGATCTCATCAAGTGGTATCAGAACTCGGGCTCCAAATACATGTTCTATCTTTTTTTGCTACTTTTTGAGTCTTTTGTTTTGTTCTTCGTGTTCTTGTGTCCAGTAATAGTTTTGAATTTAGATCCAAAAAAATTACAAAAAAATAGTCAAAGTTATTTTTTGGGCTATTTAAGGTCCAAATCAGTTTTCGTTTGTTTCGCTGGACTCGTAATCGAATTCCCGAGTAAAAGAAAAAAATTGAGAGAAAAAAAAAATATTATTTAATTCTAAAAATTTCCAGCAGTTTTCAATTTTTTGTTTTTGAATAAAAAAAATTGTTAATTCTGAAAATTGCCAATATCATACTATCTCGTCTAAATTCAAAAAATCTATTGTGTTCATTCCAATCCAAAAATTCAAGAACCACTTTCTTAAATTAAAAGAATTCTCATTCGAAATTTCATCAAATCATTTTTCTTCTTTCTTGAGTCTTCTTGATTACAAAACTCAATAACAATCAGTTTAAATACCATAAGAAATTAAGTGAGACACGAGAGGATAAAAGTGAGGCAAAAATATTTTAGAAGTTAGGATGCCGAATGAGGTGATCCGACGGTTTGAAAGATTGCTTGGAGATGTGACTGAAATGCTTGGTAGGTTAGAGGTATCGAGGTCAAATAGTCATAGGGGATACTCAAATACAAAGAGACCGGGTACGAGAGATCTTAGGAGGGAGCTGCATGATGATTATGAGTATAGTAGTGATTTGGATGAGAATGCATCAATGGTAGGTGAAATTGGTAGGATGAGGAATAGAGGTGGTAGGGTTTGAATAAAGAGGTATGAATAACTTTGGAGAAGATGTAAATAGGAGTATGTGCAATAGCAAGACAACAATTCCTTCATTCAAATGATGGAGTGATCCGGAGGCATACTTGGTATGGGAAGAAAATGTGGAGCTCATATTTGATGGTCATAACTACTCTGAGGAGAGAAAGGTAAAGTTAGTTGTAACTCAATTTGTAGATCATGCTATAATTTTGTGGGATCAGTTGACAACATCTAGGCAGAGAAATTATGAGAGACCTATTGAAACTTAGAATGAGTTAAGGGCTGTTATGAGAAAACGATATGCACCTAATCATTATTTTGGGTATAGGGGTGATAGGCGTGAAAGAGGGTTTCGAGAAAATCCTAGAAGGTGTGGTGAAGTTGAGAAGTCAATGGGGGTAAAATACCTATTGTGAAGCATGTTAGTAGTATGTCAAATAAGCTAATTAGTTTGTATTATAAACTAGAATTTTCAAAGTTTCGCGACATGATTAATTCTCAAAATGATCATACCAAAGAGCAAGTGAGAAAAAGAAAAAAAAATTGTGAGGTGACTAAGTGTGAAGAAAATGTAAAGTCACATGAGAGAAAGGAAATAAAGAGTGAAAATGAGAGTGGAGAGGTGACAAAGAATAAAGTGGAGCCATAAGAGGGAAAAGAGAGTGAGTCTTCAAAGGAAAAGGAAAAATCAGAAGAGAGCGTGCATAAAAATGAGAGTGACGTTGAGAGTGCTTTAGTGAAAACTGACAATTCCCTCCCTAGTTTGGCTATTTCTGTTTTGCAGGGTTTTGGAGACTTGATCTATGAAGGCAAACTTATTGCCTATCCCAGTTTGACTTTATTACCGAATATTGACTTTGTGATCTCTGAAGAGGTAAAGAAGTTGTCATGGACGGAATTCGTAGATAGTGGGTTGAAATATCAAGGTGACATGATGGGAGACATGAGTCCATTTGAAGTGCCATTGTTACAAACACCTAGGCGGTGTAAGACATGGAGGAAGCACGGTTACTCAGTCTTTGGAGCATCTCAAACTTACAAAAGGAAGCTATTGGGACGAGCACACTTTGATCTACGTGTTGGTTATTGGAAATTCTTACAAAAGAGGCGGGTCCGAATTTAGAGGAGGTCCAAATTACCTAGAGGAGATGGGCCGTTCCATTCTCTTGACATGATTGGGATAACGGCTATAACTTGGGTTCGAATTCAAGGTCAAATCTTTTCAAAGAGAGAGAGAGAGAGAGAGGATGATATGATCCGACATAGGTTTATTTTTGGACGATAATTTTTCTATTTTCGCGAGAGTTTTATTTAGCCTCGAATTCTTATATTTTGGTAACTTTCCATATTTTAGGATTTTATTCCGTTTTTAATTAGTTTCTAAATTTTCCATATAAATAATTTATTATTTCATTATATTGTAGAAGACTTTTGTTATGAATAAAAATTGAGATTTTCTCTCCAATGATTCTTGATGAACTTTTCGAACATATCAAATATATTGTTATATTTGTGGCTTTCAACCCTTAGAACTTATCAAAAAATTATGCATTCTTTTTGGCGTTCGTAAATCGAGGTTCGTTGGTTTTGTAATCAAGAGATTTTTCAAATTTTGTTCTTATTTGGTTCAATAATCTCCGGGTCGATATTCTATCGTCTACAACCTGAATTTGGGCTTTCCCAACGTTTTCGAAATCATTCCGCGAGTTTCATGCGATTCCTCCAACTGGGATCTCATCACTAAGCTTAGGGGTTAGTTCTAGAACTTTCCCTGATCTAGTGGTTATGGTATTAACTTCCCTAAGATTAGTTTCTTCTGAGCTTGAGGTTTGTGTCATGTGTTGTCCCTTTAGATTTGGTTGAGTTTGAGCTAAAAAATTTCACGTTCCCCAACAGCTAAGGCATTGGTCAATTTAGACATGATTTTTTATTTCTTTATTTTCCTCAACAATTTGGGTAATCATAGTCTTAAATTTTTGATTGGTTATACCTTGTACTTCTATAAAAGTGTGTAAAGTGTTCTCTAAGGAGTTCCTAGAAGATGTGGATTGATACGAAGGTATAATGTACGCTCTATTTGATTGGATAAGTTGCTGGTTTTCATATTTCCAGCTGAAATTGGGGTGATTCTGTCACCTGGATTGTACGATTCAGAGAAAGGAGCGTAAAGTTTGTTATATGTGCCTAAGGCATTGCAATGTTCCTCATAAACTCCTTTTATCTCAACATAAGTACTACACTCCTGTGTCGGATAATCAGTTCCACCATACACAAAACAAGGACTCAACACAGGATACATTCTGTGTAGATTTTAAGTCCTTAGCACGTAAGGTTTCAAGTTCTCTAGTGAGGGATTCTACTTTGGCTCTAAGGCTATCTTATTCCCTAAGATGATCATGTGCTAGTGGGGTTTCCTGTGGATCAATACTATCAGTAGAGCTAGGTCCAGTCCAAGTATGAGCTTTTTCCGCTAGATCACCAAAATACTCGATGGCCTCGTCAGGATCTTTTTGTAAAAATTCATCATTACATATTATGATGTGATCCGAGATAGGCCAAGATCAAACGCAAGTGCAATGTTAGTGGAAAGATACAAAGGGCTCGATCGAGACTAATTCGGGTCAACAACATTACACAAAGTCATGCCAATGCAAGTTCGAGAAGCAAGGTACATGAGGTCGAAGTTAACATGTCAAATGCCAAGTTTCATGAAGGGATCGAATGCTGGGATAATTTGGATCGACGTGATATCAACAGCCGAAGATAGAGTTCAGGGTTAACACCATGCGGTCACATGGTGTCTTACCGAAAGCAAAAGGAGCCAATTCCTTTGGCTTGAGCGACTGCAAGAGGAAGTACCATGCGGTCGCGTGATATTAATTCGGGCCAAATTATTTCCTTTTTCGCGAGAAAGTTTATTTATGTTAAAACTCTTGTTTTTGGTAATTCCTATATCTTAGGAGTCTTAATTCTCTTTTTACCATTATTTTTAGATTTAGTATAAATAGGATTTTATTTTCATTGTATTACAGACTTTTGATATTTTGAGATTAATACAAGAAGCTATTTGCTTCCACTTTCTTGTTCTTAATTGAACAAATCGAACTTATCAAGAATTTCATTCTTGTGGCGTGCAAGTCGAACTTATCAAGATTAACAATCTTGTGGCGTTCACAAATCCGAGTGCGATTCAATAATTGTGTGATCAAGAGGTCGATAAACTCTAGTTTATTGATTGCTTTGTTAGTAGTTTTTGGATTAAATCTAAATCCTTGACTTGTTGGTGATCTTGGGATCCGTTGTCAACCTTTTGTGGGTTTTGTAGTCGTTGTTGCTACGTGAGTTCGCATCAGGTGCTATCAGAGTTTAAACTCCAAAATCAAGATTATATCCCTTTTATTTCTTATTGAGTCTTTTTTTTTTCATTTTTTATTCGATCTTCGTGTTCTTCATATCTTTTGAGTCTTTAATCCAAAAATTTCAAAAAATTCAAAAGTCGTTTTTGTACTGAATTTGAGTCCAAATCAACTTCAATTTTCTTTATCAATGTCGTAGTCGAATCTTTTTTAGTTCAATTTTTTTATACCGTTCATCCGTACTATTCATGGCACTGTCCACAAAAAAAATGTTACTTCAAATTATTTTGGAAATTGTCAAAATCCTACTATCTATTATAAATCCAATAGGTCAATTAATTTATTCTTTATTTCAATCAATCACGACATTTGAGTATGGAATTCAAAAAAGCTAATTTATTATCTAAATTAATTTACATATTTGACCAAACATTTTTTCCTGTAGGATTTAGATAGAAATCGACCCGAAGACCTTATAGTATTTCATGCCAAAATTTATATAAATATCAAGCAAATAAGAATTTACTACTTTCACAAAGTATTTTTTTTACCTCAATTAATATCAAAAAATTTGAAAATATTCTTCGAGACAATAATTAAAAATTGATAGAATATTTGTCAGAGAATGAGAACTCAACATGTGGAATTTTGAATGTGGCTGGTGAAATAAAATAATGTTCATTTCCAACTAATGGGTGCGTTAGCGTGTGAAAATCACACACATATATAAAGGATATACTATATACATATATATATACACATATATATGTGTGTGTGTGTGTGTGTGTGTGTGTGTGTGAAGTCTTTCCGCACACATTAGAAATATGATTTTATCACACGCTAACGCACCCATTAGTTGATATGTATTTATTTATATATATATATTAAAACGTCTATTAACCCAAAACATGTGAATGTTAAGTTTGAAAATTCAATAGGTCAGTTAATTTATTATTTATTTCAATCAATCACGTTTGACAGTTGAGTGTGAAATTCAAGAAAGGTAATTAATTAATTAATTATCCAAATTAATGAATTATTTATGTATAATATATTACATTATAACACCATTTCAAATTCCAAGAAAAATCGTACCTGAAGTGACAAACATTGAATTTAGGCTCAAGTGAAAATAGTAAATAAAAATTCGAGGTGTTATATCAATTCTCCCTTAAAATAATTTTGTCTTCAAAATTACCTTATTTAGTCAAGAAGTGTAGAAAGTAAGAGAGGAAAATATTGTGGAAATAATTCTATTTTTGAAGTGTCTATTGTATCATTTACAGAGGTATATAAAAATATAATGATGCATAACTTATGCCATGAAATGTGCTTGCCAGTTACAAAACTCATATAAAACAATGAAACGATAGGCTCCAAGAATCATGCCTTTTCTGATTGTCAGCCACATTTAATCCCTGATTGTTTGCAACATTTAATCCTTAATTAATTATGCTGATTTTGTGAATCTTCAGAATGATCCTCTACACGCCCCCTCAATCTCAAGGGAATTTCACAGACATTGAGATTGGACCGAATACAATTAAATCGATTTGTGGCTAGCGGTTTGGTAAGCAAATCTGCAATCTGATCTTTAGTTGAGATGAACTTGACTTGTAGTTTTCCATTTTTGACAAGATCATGCACAAAGTGGAAGTCAATTTCAATGTGCTTAGTTCGAGCATGGAAAATGGGATTTGCAGAAAGATATGTTGCGCCTATATTATCACACCAAATTGTAGGTTGCTGGGGACTTTGAAGACCAAGTTCAGATGCCAATTTTTGTAGCCATAGCAATTCGGCTGCTGCATTAGATAAGGCTTTGTACTCTGCTTCTGTGCTACTACGAGCAACAGTGGCTTGTTGTTTGCAACTCCATGATATTATGTTTGATCCGAGATAAATGCAGTAGGCACCGACTGAGCGACGATCATCAGTGTCGCCTGCCCAATCACTATCTGCAAATGCTTGAAAGTTTAAAGCTGGTGACTTCGCGAAAAATAAACCAAATGAAATTGTGCATTTTAAATAGCGCAATATGCGCTTGACATCTTGCCAATGAGTGTCTTTTGGATCATGCATAAATTTGCTAACACGATGGATTGCAAATGCTATATCCGGATGAGTAAATGAGAGATAGTCAAGACTTCCAACAATGCTTCTGAACAAGTGAGGGTCGGTACACTCAGGACTATCATGCTTGGAGAGCTTTATTGACGTTGCCATAGGAGTTGTGCATGGTTTGGCCTTGTCCATACCAGATCTCATTAGGATGTCTGTAACATAGCGCATTTGCGAGAGATGAAGACCATTATTACAATGCAAAACTTCAACTCCTAGAAAAAAATTTAACTGGCCAAGATCTTTGATACCGAAATCCTTATGGAAATTTTGAATAATATCTTTGATTGCAGCAGCAGATGATCCTGTGATGATGATATTATCAACATAGATCAAGAGAAAAATAGTAACAGATTCCTTTCGATAGATGAATAAAGAGATATCAGACTTGCTAGGAAAAAAACTAAAGGTATTTAACTTATCTGTTAAGCGAGAAAACCAGGCTCTCGGTGCTTGCTGAAGACCATATAAGGAGCGATGGAGATGGCAAACATGGTTTGGAAATTGAGGATGTTGGTATCCGGGTGGTTGAAGCATATAAACGTCTTCCTGTAAGTTTCCATGAAGAAACGCATTTTGCACATCGATCTAATGGATTGACCAGCCATAGTATACAGCAATAGTGAGCACATTCGAACTGTTGCAGGTTTAATCACTGGACTATAAGTTTCCATGAAGACAAGTCCTTGTTGTTGGTGGAATCCTTTAGCTACCAGCCGTGCTTTATAGCGCTCAACTGTGCCATCAGCTCGTCGTTTGATGCGATACACCCATTTACAACCAATTACATTGATGTTTGATTTTGGTGGAACTAAATTCCAGGTGCCATTCCGCAAAAGAGCATCAAATTTAGCATCCATAGCAGTCCGCCATTCACTATGTTTAGATGCCTTTGTGTAACAAGCTGGTTCAGTCTGAATGGATTTAGCTTCAGCAATAAAAGCATGCGGAAGTGGATAACGAATTGATCCATCAAGAAGTTTTCTGGGACGCTGAATGTTATTTTTTGATCGTGTGACCATGTTGTGAATATTAGTTGAAGCTGTTGGTTCACATTGATGAGGTGATGAGCTTTCTGGTTGTTCACATTGATCAATTGACGGACTTTCAGGTATCGCCAAATCTGGAGTAATATTTTCTGTTCCTGCAAAATGATGAGTTTGAGACATAGAACCTGGTGAGTTGATATTAGTAACAGTATGAGATATTTCAACTGGTTCCTCATTAGGATGGAGTTTCAGAACTTGCAGCAGAGAAGAAGGTGATATAGTAGGGGATGGAGAAGATTTTTCAGCAGGCTGAAAAGGAAATTTGTTTTCATCAAAAATGACATGACGGGACACATAAACTTTCCCTGTTGAAGCATCTAAACATTTGTATCCACGATGATTTAAGCTATAGCCGAGAAAAATGCACGTTTTTTTATCTAAAATCTAACTTGTGCTTGTTAAAGGGTCGTAAGTGAGGCCAACAAGCGCATCCAAAAGTTTTGAAGAAGTGATAATCTAGTTTTCTTTTGTAGACTGCCTTATATGGAGATTTGTTTTGTAAGATCAGAGTAGGAAGTCGACTGATTATAAAGGTGGCTGTTGTAAAGGCATCTTCCCAAAATATATGAGGTAGATTGGAGTGTGAGAGAAGAGATAGACCGATTTCAGTTATTTGTCTATGTCGGCGTTCAATAGCACCCATTTGTTGGTGTGTATGAGGGCAAACAATACGATGTTGAATACCAATTTGTTTAAAATAATTTGAAAGTCTTCGATATTCACCTCCCCAATCCGATTGAATAGACTTAATTTTAGTATCAAAATGTCGCTCAACATAAGCTTGGAATTGTAAGAAGATGCTTTCAACATCAGATTTTAGTTTCATGGGAAAAACCCACAAAAATTTAGTGCAATCATCAAGAAAGCTAACATAATAGCGAGCACCATTAGTAGAAAGCATAGGAGCAAGACCCCAAACATCTGAATATATCAAATCCAAAGGAAAGTTAGATTTTAAATGGGTGTTCTTAAACGGCAAATTACAGCTTTTTGCTAAGCGACAATCAGAACACACAGAGTGTTCTTTATTTTCTTCAACAGGAATAGAAAACTTGGAAACAGCTTGTAGAACAATTGGAATGGATGCATGGCCAGGCCTTTTGTGCCATAGGTTGATTGGTAGACGAAGGGCAGAATAAGCATGAAGTGGTAAGGGGTTGGCGCAGGCAGAGAAAGAATATAGGCCATCTTTAAGCGGTCCTTTGTGCAGGATGTTCCCCGAGTAATCCTTTACAAGAAAAAAACACTTGTGAAATTCAAAATAAGCGTTATTATCTTTGCAAAATTGATGGACAGACAGTAGATTTTTGTGAATTTCAGGAACAAGAAGAATTTGGTTAAGTAAGAAGGATTTAGAGGGAGTTGAGAGAGTAGAAGAACCAGTTTTAGTAATTTTCAAACCTGTACCATTCCCAACTTGAATTTGTTCGGTGCCATCATAAACATCATTTCGCAAGTTCAGATTGGTCATCTCATTTGTGAGGTGATGAGTTGCCCCAGTGTCTGGGTGCCAAGTATTATCTACTTGTTGGTTGTTGGTAGCAACCATAGCCTACATTTGTTTGTTAGAGGAGGGATCATTGTAAGAAATATCAAACCTGTTATAGCACTTCTTAGCAGTGTGTCCTGCATTATCACAAATTTGACAATATATAGGTTCCCTATTATATTGACTACGACCAGAATTTAGATTGGTGGAATGATTGGAAATGTATCCACCACGATTGTGAAAACGCCCCCTTCCTCGGTTAAATCCACGACCTCGAGATGCAAAGGGAGACTGTTGATGAGTAGCCACATTAGCAGATGCATTGGCAGCCGAATTATTTGCAGAAATTCGAGACTCAGTTATTAAGAGCAAAGAATAAAGTTCTTCCAGACTGATATGATCCTTTCGGGCTGTAATTGTAGTGACTAATGAATCATAGTCATGGCCGAGACCAGCAAGAACATAAGTGATAACATCATCAGAGGACAAGACTTGCCCTGCAATGGCTAATTCATCAATAATTTTCTTAATACTGAAGAAATAATCAGTGGCTGTTTGAGATCCTTTGCGAATGTTGGAAAGTTGAGAGCGAAGATGAATAGCTCGAGCCCTGGATTGAGATGCAAATGTCAGGTCAAGAGCATGCCAAACATCCGCTGAAATGTGTAGGGAAGAGATTTGGGCTACAATAGGTTCGGTAAGTGTAGACATGATAGCACTCAGTATTAGAGCATCCTGAAGAATCCATTGAGTATGTGCAGGATTGATGGAGGGAGGAGTTGTGTCATTGGTAGAAGGAAGAGTGGCTGGAGGTTTAGGAATGGTTCCATCAATATAACCAAACAGGTCGAGACCAAGAAAATAAGGAACAATTTGAGCTTTCCATGTTGTGTAGTTGTCTTTGTTTAATTTGTGGATGTTGACAGCAGGTGGAGTGATGAAGATTGGAAGAGTGGCAGAGTTTGAGGAATTGAGAGAAGCCATCGTAGACGTTGGTCGACTGGTTGGCTCTGATACCATGTACAAAGTAAGAGAGGGAAATATTGTCGAAATAATTCTATTTTTGCATTGTCTATTGTATCATTTACAGAGGTATATAAAGATATACAGATGCATAACTTATGCCATGAAATGTACTTGCCAGTTACAAAACTCATTTAAAACAATAAAACGGTAGGCTCCAAGAATTATGCCTTTCGTGATTGTCAGCCACATTTAATCCCTGATTGTTTGCAACATTTAATCCTTAATTAATTATGCTGATTTTGTGAATCTTCAGAATGATCCTCTACAAGAAGCTTTGAATATTTGGCTTTTATTTCCTCTTTTTTTCTCCTAAGTAGCATCTTTGACTCCATGACCTGCCCGTCGAACCTTAACCGAGGCAACTTTTTATTTTTTAATACATGTACTTTCCCTTCGATAATCTCCAAATGGGCCTCTTCATACGTCACATTCTTCTATAGTTCCAATGAGTCGTAGATTATTACATGCTCGAGATCAAGGACGTAATTTCTAAGCATTAATACATGGAATACATTATGCACTGATAGTCCAGATGACAATGCTAGACGGTACACCTCATTCCCAACTTTGTTTAGAATTTCAGAATAACCTATAAATTGAGGTCTCAACTTTTCCTTATTGCTAAATCTAAGAATCCCTTTTATTGGTGCAGCTTTTAGAAACACTTTCTCACTAGCTTCAAATTCTATCGACTGTCTTCATTAATTTGCATAGCTTTTCTATCTATCTTGAGCAGACTTTATCACATCTCTAATTCTATCAATTATTTGCACCGTCCTTGAAATAATTTCTAGAATCAAAATTCAATTTTCTTCGACTTCATTCCAATGAATTGGTGATCTACAACTTCTACTATAGAAGGCTTCATAAAGAGCCATGCCAATATTATCGTGAAAGCTATTATTGTATGCAAACTCCACTAATGATAGGTATGATTTCCAACTACCTCACAAACCCAAAACACATGCTCAGAGCATGTATTCTAAAATCTAAATAGTCCTTTCAGACTGTTAATCAGATTGAGGATGATAGACAGTGTTGAAATTTAACTTTGTCCCAATTGCTCTTTGCATACTTTTCCAAAATTTGGAAGTAAACCATGGATCTCGATCTAAAACGATGGATGCTGGAATTTCATGCAACCTAACAAATCCCTTAATATATAATGGAGCGAACTGATTCATATTATAGCTTATTCTTACTAGAAGTAAATGAGCTAATTTTGTCAATCAATCCACAATTACCCAGATGACATCATGTCCTTTTGCTGATTTCGAAAAACCTACAACAAAATCCATGGCAATGTTCTCATTTCCATTCTGAAATTCCTAATGGGTTTAAAGGCCCTAATAGCCTTTAATGTTATGCTTTAACTTGCTAATATATTATATACTTCGCAACAAAGAGACCGATTTCCCTTTTCATATTTCTTCACCAAAATATATTGCAAAAGTTTCGATACTTTTTGTTCCATTGGGATGCGCGGCGTACGATGCAGAATGAACTTCTTTTAATATCTCTTTCCTTATCACTTCATCCTTTGGTAGAGATAACCTTTCCTTAAGCATCAAGGCATTGTCATCTACTATTGCAAAACCCTTTCTTTTAGTTGTATCAACTTATGCCTTAATTTTCCTAGAAATGGGTTATTATCTTGGGCGTCCTTGATTCAACCCTTAAGAGTAAGTTGAATCTTTAATATCGCAATCCTTGCAATAACACAAGTTGATAGAATAACAACTTCTAATTTCAATTTCTCGAACTCCTTTACCAATTGCGTGGGTAAAAATACTCGTTGTCCCACTATCTTCTTACTAAGATCATCTACGACTACATTAGCATTTGGCTTTTACTTTGTTACCCTACTCATAGTCTTTCTTAGGTGGATATACCTTTCAGTTCAGGGCAAAATGGCCTTCTTAGCCACATCGATAGCACACATTTTTCTCAAACAAGCACTCATTTCCATGGGCATTGTTACATTTAGGGCATAGTGAAGTAAATTTATTTGATTAACTAAATTTTAATCCTAATCCCGATCCTGTATTAGTCTTCTTAAGTTGTTCAAATAATTTTCCTTTATTCAACCTATTCCACTTTCGTTTTCGTAGGATTCATTACTTTGCTCAGTCATCCGATCTATTACCGATGATTAGAAATTGATTGAGCCCACTGAAGCAATTCACTATATGCAGTAACATTGTGAGATGTCATGATTCCTCCAATTCCTGGACGTAACCTTGGTTGAACCTCCTAGCCTTTTTTGGCTCGGTGTCTACAAGGTGTGTGCCATACCTAGAAAGTCTTTTTTTAATTTCCTTTCATAATCATCAAGTGGCATCTTTCCTTGTTTCGCTGTAGAAACTCTACTTCCTTACGATCCTTTAGCGATCGGGGTAAGTATTTTTTTCATTACTTCTTCTTTAAACTGCACCCAAGTCATACCACATTGTTGTACTTTTATTCTACTACGTGAAATAGATTTCCATCAGCGACCTACTGCTTCGACTAGCATAAATTTTGTACATGACACTTTCTTTGTGTCAGTGCATGCAATGGTTTGTAGATTCATTCCAGTCCTCTTAACCACTCTTCGACTACCAAATGGTCTACTTTTCCATCAAAAGAATGAGGCTTGAATGGTGAAACTACTCCACAATTGAACCCGTGTTGTTGGCATTTGCCGGTCCATTTTGAGGAAGTGTTGGTGCTTAATTCCTACCAAGGTTGTGCACCACCGTCATCAAATCCTTAAACATAGCTGCTTGGTCTTGTTGTCCTCTCATTTCCTTTAAGTTAATAAAAAAAATTTATCTTAGAAATGTTGGACAACAAACTAACTCAATATGTTCAAAGGAAATTAATTTTTTATGAATAATATCCTTGAAATCGTGATATACAATAGTTCGATAAATTATAATTTCCAGTAACATAAAGGAAAAAAATATTACAGTACAAAGGAAATATAATCTAAGTTTATAATCCCTATAAATCCTGTGAATCTTCTTTGGTGGGGCCTTGTCCTCAAAGGAATTTTCTTCCTCGGGTTCGGACTATATTTCTATTTCAACTGTGGCGTAGGTTGTAGCTCTTGATTATCCTCTAATTCCAACCCAAAGTCATCATCATGCTCCCATTCAGGATCTTTCTCTAGATACAATTCATACTTGGGCTCGGTCCCATCTCCAATCTTGTCTACGAACTCTCTGGTTGTGGTTCTAAACTCTCACTCCACCTGTTTAAAAGGGTTTGACAATATATGCCGAACTCAATCGTGTTTGGGTACTTTGGAAGGTCTTCTTCTAACATTTCGTCCCTAACCACAACTCTCATATCTCTCAATTAAGGTAATGTGGGTGTATAAAGTTATTCAAAACCTCGATATGCGTGATCTCAAATCCTGCATCCACAGCTACCATACATCTCTCATAGATGTCTAACACGTGTTCAATAAACAGACGAGTAGGGCCAATCACGTAATTCTCATAGGACTGGATTATAGACCTACGGTTCACCGTCGCTCTAAAAGATGTGGTCTTTTTAGCGATCTGATAAGTTCTAGCCATGTTTATCACATAAATGTCCAATTATGCTTTATCTTTTTTAATGAAATTATACATTATGCTCTTGTGCTTTTAATATAAGGACAAATTATTATACATTCGTGTATATTAAAACAAAATAATGACTTGCATAACATATTTCATTCTAAACATTATAAGCGTTTCATGAATTCAAACTTATATTATTTATAAATAATGCTCGAAAAGCAAAATGGAATAAATATTTTATTTCGTACCTTGGGTTTGTTGGATGGTAGTTGATTGATGAGTGTTAAATGTCACGAGTGTTATTCAGATACTTGTTTAAAATTTAAATATAATCATAAAATAGAACATATAAACAAAGAACATATAAACACTTTTCATTTTATTACACAAGATTAGATTATTTCTTTTTTTTGTCACAAGGATAATATAAAAAATGCAGGAGTGATACATGAATATGAATCCGTATCAACTAGGGATGTCAAACGGGTTGAGCCGCTCGGCTCGTGGCGGTTCTGCTCATTTGGCAAGCCTAACCAGCTCGGCTCGTCCATGGGTGAGCGGCTCGTGGGCTCGTAAAAAATGTGAGGAAAATGTAAAAAAGAAATTGTGAGCTCGGCTCTGCTCGTGATCCGAGCCGAGCTCGGCCCTTGAACACGAGCTGAGCTCGGCCCTTGAATACGAGCCAAGCTCCTGGGTCGATGTCGGTTCGATTCGATCCATTATCATCCCTTGTATCAACTAGTGCACTTGAATGTTACAGTGATTAATTTTGGTTACAATCAACTCCAATAGTTTAGTTGCAAATTGTTATAGATATGGCAAAGACAAATGGCTAAACAATTATATCCAAATTTCAATTAGTTCAAAAAATAATGATAAATAAATCAGAGATTATGATAATAAAGAGAGCCACTTATGTTGATTATAATAATTTACAACAAAAAGTAATCTCCTATCATGATTCAAAACCCAGTAAATTTGTTATAGGACTCAAATTAACAAACACGGATAGACAAAAATGATTGAAAAATGGGCTGCATAAATGATCAATGTCAATGAATGCGATAAATCATAGTGTTCAGACATGAAAATTTAGGCAGAATACTACCGAAACTTGGAATTTCTTTAAAATTCAGATTTATATGATAATGACAGATATATTAATTGGACTTGATTAAAGGATGACTTGGGTTATATATATATATATATATATATATAGAGAGAGAGAGAGAGAGAGAGAGAGAGAGAGAGACATGAAAATTTAGGCAGAATACTACCCAAAACTTGGAATTTCTTTAAAATTCAGATTTATATGATAATGACAGATATACTAATTGGACTTAATTAAAGGATGACTTGGGTTATATATATATATATATATATATATATATATATAGAGAGAGAGAGAGAGAGAGAGAGGTCAATGAATTTATTCTTTATTTCAATCAATCACGTCTACGGTTGAGTGTGGAACTCAAAAAAACCTAATTAATTAATTAATTATCTAGATTAATGAATTATTAAGGTTTAATATATTAAATTATAACATCATTTAAATTTCAAGAAAATCTGTACCAGAAGTGAGGTCACTTTTATTATTTTATCTATATATAATTTTTTTATTAATAAAATATAAGATTTAGAATAATTTTCTTTCTTTCAAAATAATTCAGATATAACTAGTCAAAAATTATTTTTTCTTGACCCCATTTATGGTATTTAATACGAGCTACAAAATGAGTACAATATTTGTATATTTTTTCAACTTCTATGATGTTTAAATATTCGATCCAAATAAAATGTATGATAAATTTTATAAAATACACATAAGAAAATAAATCATTTTTGTAAATAAGTGAGTTAAACTTATCACTTTAACTTTTGAATTTTAGTGTGATGATAAGACTGAACACGGACTATTTTACTTGCTAAATGACTAACATTAAATTTAGGTACATGTGAATATAGTAAATAAAAATTCGGCGTGTTACACAGACTAACTAGTTTTGGAGTTTTCACCTCTGAAAGTAAATGATATTCCAACGATCGAGATGCATAAACCAGAGGAGGCATATCTATAGAGGATTGGATGAAATAATCAAAGAAAGTTTCGTGACTCATTTTCAACACCTTTAATTAACTAGAAGAGCCTGAATTGGCCAAACTTGGTGAACAATTTCACATGCTTACTTTTGCAATTGGCCCTTTTATAAATGATTATGTTACATGTACATAAAAATTGATACTTTGGTTTATACTTGATGAATTGACAGATTCTTATGGATTGATTTTAACACCACCTTTTCCAATACATGGCCAGATTTTAACAACACATTTTCCAATACTTTTCAGCTTCCTCGAGTAGTTTATATACACAAGATCGATTCTTGATATCCTAGCTGGATATACAAGCACTCAAGTCAGTGATCTATGTGAGTGGGGTTGGCCAATAGCGTGCAACCATTTCTGTGGGTTGTGCAGCCTGGATTATTCCATGGCTCAGAATGGCTGGAAATTTTTTCGAAGGAAGTCTTGGAGGCAATTAGTAGAAGGGGATATTGTAAAATGGGCTCCTCAACAAGAAATTCTATCTTATCCTTCCACTGGTGGATTTTGCACTCATAGCGGATGAAATTCGACTTTAGAGAGAATCTGTGAAGGGATCTTAATGATATGTTCGCCTTTCTTCGGCGATCAGAAGGTAAATTCCAGATATATGAATGATATCTGGAAAGTTGGGATTAAGTTGGAGAAAGGGCTGGAAAGAGTCGAAATAGAAAGTGCAATAAAAAAACTAATGGTTGGGAAGAAATGGGAATATATGAGGAAGAATATAATGTGTTTGAAGGAGAAATTAGGTCCTCGTTTGTAGTGATTTTAATATAGATTTTTATCTAATTCAAAATTAATAATCAATTTTAACCATATATTTCATACGATACACGACTTTTCAATCATACATTTCATCTTTTTTTATTTATTTATTATCAAAATCTACTACCCCGTTTGTTACCCATTTTTTCTGTATAAAAATGAAAAATATGATCGTTATCAATCACATCCGGCCACTATTTTTGACTTTCTATATCTTGTGTAGAGCTCATAACGACTATATTTTTCATTATCATTTTATAAAAAATGAGAATCAAACGGGGCTTAAAAATATAATTTTATCCCATCAAACATGGGCTGGATCTTTCTTTGAAACCATGTGTTCTTCATACCAATCACTTAGGGTCCATTTGATTGCAATAATGAAATTTATGTGGAAAGAAAATGAATTTAAGGAAATTGAATTGCCTATAACTTATTTTTACTGAAAATTATCAATTAATTGTATTTGATTAATATAATTTTTCACCTGAAAAAATGTTGAATTTTTTTATCTTTTGATGTTCGTTTGACTTTGTTTTTATGAAAAATGTTAATTTAAGGGATAATGTTACAATTAGGAATATAATTTGTTTCAATTGCCAAAAAAAACAAAACCTAAAAAACCAAAAATCATCAATCCCATGGGAAAACAAATTCCTTGAAACCAAGGAAAAGGTAGTCATGTGGGCGGGGGGAGGGGAATCAATCTATCAAACAGCCAAAAAGGTGAAAAATAGAATTTAATTTTCATTTTCTATGAAAAATCCAGTCTATCAAATAGCCCTCAGTCGATTTCATTTCATCTTTCAAATCTACTGTTTGATCCTTCTAAAATGTGATTTTGTTATATTTTCTAGATCTCATTTGAATATTTCTCTAATAATTTGATTGCATAATTTTATGATTTTTGTAAGCCTATAATTCGAGCCTTTCTCTTTGTAATTCTTCAAAAAGAAATAGCCAAGAATAAATGTGAAAATTTGCCCCAAATGAATGATCTCTTCATTTCTTGAATATGAAAATTAGCCCAGATTGAGACAAGTAATAATGTCTCTGAAGTAAACAAAAGGAATCCTCCGTCTCTTCGGCTACAGGAACAGCAAAGCTGAGGATACCATCAATTATTATGCACGTGACAGGCCTTCGACTGCACTTATCACTTAGCCTATCCTAGATAACATCAGCTTCAAAACATTTGATTATCCGACCTCATTCGAGCTTGTCACGACGTTCAGGGCATGCTGCTCATCGTGGGGGTGGTTCAGAGGGAGGCCATTGGAGATGGTGGCAATTTGAAAGCTGGTAACAAAATCTTTGAGAGTGATGTAGTGGAAGTGTAAGAAACAAAGAACATGTTCAAAGACTAGTCGATTCTATTAATACCCAAAGAATTTGAAAACAATAATTTGTTGATTCGAGATTGAACACTGAACAATTGACAAAAGATTGAGAAAATGCTCAACAATATTTTATTTAAAACAAATCTGCCCTTATACCACTAAACAATGCCTTCTTTGTCACCTACACAGTCTAAAACTCCAATGGAATTAATATCAAAATAAAAACAATACGCAATCAAATATAATATTCATTATTTTTTACTCAAAGAGAAAACAGTGCGCTTGAGAATTTCAATTTTGTGTTGGAAGAAATTGAGAGAACAATGAGTAATGTTATTTAACACCAACTGGCTACACTAGAATTTGGAGAAAAATAATATTTTCTCCATCCCATTTATATATATTGACTTGCATTATTTTCCTGTCCCAAATTATAGACCTACTTTATTTATTATGAATGTATTTGTTTTGTTCGTTTATTAATATACTCTTATTTAATTTGTCTATTTAAAACCAATGTTTCCCACTTAATCTTGAAATTGTACACATCTTAATTTACCTATTCATTGGAATCATCGAAATACATACACAATTCTCAGAGGGAATAGAGTTTAAGTAGTTCGTAGTATTTTCCACTTCTTGAAAACATGGACAAAAATACATTCACACACAACTCTCATGGTGTATACAAAAACGAAGATACATCCATGTCTTCTGAAAATATGCCCCTAATTTTGAAGCCATGTGATTCTCTTCATATGTGATTCTCTTATTTCTTTGAATAATATCACTTAATATCTCCAACTTTTTTAGCCATGAGAACAAAATCCAAAAATCATCCACATTCCATCAATCCTCGTGAAGATACATGTAAAACAATTTTTAGAAATGGTCTTGACTCGAAGAAAGCAGTAAGACCATTGCTTAATTTGAAAGCTCACCAAAGAAAATTGTTATATTTCTGGTTTTCAAGAGTATCAACGTGTTGTTTTTCAGATGATCAAAATCTATCTACCCAAATTCTACGAGGACCAGATTGATGCTTTTGCTGATAAAGTTGATCCTGATATCAAGAAATAGTATGCCATGTTCAATGCCAATGTTTTGAGTAAATTTCCCAAAGGCCCCGTTGCATAACTATGAATCTGGATGAGGTGGTGTCACAAGTTTTTTACAGCAATTTAATGACAAGGATTTATTTTAGCTTTTTACCACACGGATGCGTATTTTACCACCAGGATGGAATTAATGACAAAGAAAATGTATCTTTTTATTAATAATTCAACATCATTACCTCTACTTCCTTCTTGTATATTGATTGATCAACGGAAAACTACTAACACAACGTTAATTTACAATAGATATATAATATGCATAATGCCAGCTTCAAAAACCCGCCAAGAATAATTGTTTAATAATCAAAAGGCAACCCTCAAAACGAGTTCTAAACATGTTTAAATATCCCACAAACCCTAGGATATGGGCAAAACAGTAAAATAATGAAAATAAAATAAAAGATAAAAATTTACATAAAATTAAAGTGTTGTTTCTTACTCCCACACGACCTTTAATGACTAAAACCCATCATATGCAGCAGTAAAGCAATTGGTTCAGTCCGTCTCATCGTTCCCTTTACGAAAATGTATTACGGGCCCAAATCAAAACTCGTACGCCAAATCTACAAAATTACCTGATTCGATTAAGAGCTCCTTTGACACGTCTAGAACTTCAGACTCAAACATAATGTAATTCAATAGTTGCCCATTTCTAATCATTTTTTGTTTGTTCATATGTGGAATCCTATAGTTGTTACCCCCCGAATTTTTCATCACCTCAACCATGCATGATTGCAAGGTCAAAAACACATTGTTCAAATCTTCTTGGGAAATTTTTCAAAGGCAATCTCCACTGCTAAAGCGAATTCTTCAATTGTAGCTGGAGCCTTTTGATGTTGAAGTGAATCATGGCTCTAATAAAATCAAGATCTAAGACATTCATATCGGAACTGCTGCTTCTACAAAATCAATATCATTAAACATCCAAATGTCGCTTTGCGTTGTCTTATTAAATGAAGATGTTCCTAGAACTTGAATATGGCCATTTTTCTTTGATTGAAGGCAACAAATTTTCAATTACACATGATTGGATGACATTTTTAGTTACCGACACAATAGGCTTTGACACCAAAGTCCCTGCTACACAATTTTTACTACTCTACTTGGCTATTTTCTTAGATACAAATGGCCATATTCCAATTTTTGCTGTTGAATTCTTCATTTGTAGTAGGCTAGTAGTGTCAAATCGTGGAGGAGCAACGTCAGCCAAAAAGATTACTTTTGCAATTAGCCCCTGTTTGACAATCATTATTTGAGAAAAATAGAGTTTTGAATAGTAATTTTTAGGAAGATGTATGGTTAAAAAGTGGAAAAAATTTTGAATTTATGTGCAGAATATTTTATTGTACGAATGTATAGTTGAAAATGAGTATGTAGAAAAAAGAGTTGAAAATAATTATTGTCAAACTGGGGCTAAAACTTTTACTTTTACACGTGCGAAAGGGCTCCATTTTATCCGAATAGAAAATACTTTTGCGATGTCTTAGACATATAAAACTACTTTTGGTCAATATGAATTTGACTGTGCATGCTAACAAAAGTAGGTGTAGATGCATGTATACATTTATCTACCATTGATAGGAACACCAACCTTGCTTTCTCGTTGTCATCTGTCAAATATGGTTTTACCGAATTTGAATGTGGCCGAATATGTCCTTCGACTCTCCTATGTACGGTTGATTCTGACATATCCAAAGCCTTTGATAAAGATTTTATATTTGTTTGACGACGATAAGGGATATCCTTCATTTGTTCGAAATCCATTTCGACTCTCTTTCAACATCTCCTAGTCAATAAGTTAGAAGAGAAATCTGGTTCATCACTATTTTTAGTACCTTCATGTGAAATTCTAGAAAACGATCTAGTAGATATAGAAAATGAGTTGGCAACATTCAAAATGACTCATTTTGCCAACTTTCCATCTTCTCTTTCATGGAGTAACATTTCAAAAACAACTCTTTTTTATCACAGGAGAAATTTTTCTTCTTATTTGGATGATGCATATTTTGAGATAGTGTCGGTATTGCAGAAAGAGTCAACATCTTCAGAAAATTGATTCAAATCAATCGGAAAATTTTGTGAAAAAAGTGAGTAGTTAGTATTTTGTGAAGGTATATTTTTAGGCAAAAAATTCAAATCAATGGAAATAGTTCTTGATGCACTATTAATTTCTTTTGTACTTGTGATTAAATCTATTTGTAATGTGCAATAAAAAAAAATTGAAAACAAAATTGGCAATTCAATACAAAGTTTTCGCGAATAATTGGCGCATTTGCAAAATGAAAAATTATTTTGATCAAAACGTTAAGGGAGCGTTCTTTTCGTGTTTCAGTTTTGTGTTTTGAGTTTTGAATTCGTTTTGTGTTTTGTGTTTTGGGTGTTCATTTTGAGATTGTTGAAAACTCATTTTTTTTGTCATTTTGAAAAAATATTTTTCAACCCGTGTTTTTTGAGTTTTGGCAGATTTGTGAAGAAAATAGCCAAAACGTAAAAAAGTTGTTTTCTGTTTTCTTCACAAAATTTTCAGCCGTTTTCAAAAACTCGTTTTCGAAAATAGGAAAGAGAACGCGTTTTCAATGTTTTGAAAAATCGAAAACAGAAATGGCTCGAAAACAGTAAAGAGAACGCACCCTAAATTGTTCATGGTTCCCAATCAATCTGAATTTGGTTTCTGTTAGGGACGTAAGGTGGCAGGTAAGATTTAACCTGTGTTCAAAAGTTAAAATGATTTTTTAATATCTGTTTGGAAACTTCTTTTTGATCAAAACATTAAATTTTTTATGGTTCCCAATCAATTTGAAAAGATTTTTGTTTGGGACGTTTGTAATTAGTTATGAGGTGATGGGACCACAATCAAGAAACATAAAAATCATTCAATTTAATGTTCTTATAAAAAAAAAAATATATGAATGTTGAGAATTGAAAGTTAAATCATTCAATTTCTTTACAATTTCAAACAATAATTTAATCACCATTATTTTTAAATACTACTACTAGTTGTTGATAATTAATAAAGGTTAAACTAAGAAAATATTATTTGCAAAAATCGTTTTTTCAATAGCATTAAAAAAAAAAATTCTTAATCCATGTCGAAATCAAAATAAGAATATATAAATGGGATCCATGAAGTATTATTTAAAGTAATTATATTTAACACCAGTAGTGTTACTAGGTGACACAGAGTGACATTGAATGACAAGACTAATTAAACGAGTCATATATTTTTTACATTTAATTGAATTTTTCATTTAATGACACATATAACGACATTGTAGTACCCGTAGTACTAAACAACATTATTTTATAATTTATCTTTATTATAGATCATCACCCACATATGTTATATATATGTGATATGTCAAGAAATTATAAAATCAATTAAATATAAGGATATAAGAATCACTCTATTAGTCTAATGTCTCATTATAGGATGATTATTGAAGATAAATAGCATCACTCAAAAAATTATTTAACCAAACAATGCTATGATTAGCTAGTGGATACTTTTCTACGTTCGATGAATGCTATATTAACATATTCAAAAGAATTCGTTGTTTTCAAACAAATATCACAGTCTCTAAACCATTGGATTTGGAGGGGCATGGTTGATTAAATGGTACATTTACATGCGTTGGGATTATTTAATAATAACATTAATCATAAGATCATTATACAACATTTTTAAAAATATTTGAAGAATAGTAAGAGACAATTGTAGCTTACAGAGGATAAATTATATGATTTAGAAACATTCTTGTGTTCTTAGTCTATTTTAAAAAATCTTACCTAAATAAAGTTTTCACTAAATTTAATGGCTCTCTCCAATCTTGTTTTTCATAAATTAATATGTCAACTTTGTTAAAAAAGAAAAAAATATTGGAAGTATGACGATATGACAAAGACTAGCACTAGATTGGAGTTAATTACAGAAGAAAAATATTATTCGAGTTTACAGAAAAAAAAAAAATTCAAAACTCAGCATCATGACTAGAGTCATCTTCTTCAAACATTTTGCACAATTTTCTTTGTAGATGGCATGCATTCATTGAAATTTTGAAAAGACTTGTGCATTTAAAAAAAATAAAAATGAAAGTAGTTTCTTTCGAATTTTGGAACTGAAAATGAGAGAAACCTTTAGGGGGTATTTTTTTCGTATTTCAATTTTGTGTTTTGAGTGTTGAATTCGTTTTGTGTTTTGGGTGTCCATTTTGAGATTGTTGAAAACTCTTTCTTTTTGTCGTTTTGAAAAAATATTTTTCAACCAGTATTTTTTGAATTTTGACAGATTTGTAAAGAAAACAGCCAAAACGTAAAAAAATTGTTTTCTGTTTTCTTCACAAAATTTTCAGCCGTTTTCGAAAACTCCTTTTCGAAAATGAGAAAGAAAACGCGTTTTCAATATTTTGAAAAATTGAAAACAGAAAACGACCAAAAAACAGTAAAGAGAACGTCCCATTAGACATTGTAATACATTTAAATAACACAAATCAATAGCACTCTCATAATAATGCTACCAAACAATCAATTAATGATTATAGAAATTTTGTGGATCAACAAGCTGTAAGTCAAACCTGCTATATAAACATGTTCAAAGACAGGATTTTTAATAGGAAAACACGTGTCATTTTTTCATTGGATAATTAGGAAAAAAGAAGGGCATTCATACAGCCTGTTAACAAATCCGGTCAAAAGCCCCTATTCAAGCAGCATTATTCAACTGTAAACATCTTTATAGTAGCAATACTTTTCAAAGAAAGCTCTACTTAGAAAAACTGTGCCAAACGAAGACTAAAAGTGAGACCCAAAAGTCGAATTAAACTACAATGACTTTCATACCACTAAAGAACTTTTAATATTTTTAATATTTTATACGATTATTTTTAAATTTTAAATTTTAAAAATTAGAAAATCTGTGGGGGCAGTCCATATAAAAAAAGGCACAAGTCTTGTACCAAAGAAGAATATTGAGAGACGCCACCCTCAAGCTAAACAATATCCTCCATTGCTCAACATAGCACTCGGTTCTTCTTCATGAATAATCATGGCCAGAATATACAGCAAGATAGTAAAAGACGTCGCTTAGTACTGTTTCCATGCCCATTACAAGGACATATAAATCCCATGATTCAGCTGGCCAACATCCTTCACCACAAAGGATTCGATATCATCATCATTCTCACCAAATATAATTGTCCAAATCTCTCTAAATACCCCCATTTCATCTTACACTTAATCCCTGATGGCTTATCAGAAAGTGAAGCTTCCACAACACAAAATGAAGTTGTACATACACTAAAACTTCTTAACGACAGATGTGTTAAACCATTTCGTGATTGTTTGGCTCGATTGCTATCTGATGATCCTATACAATGTCTAGTTACAGATTCTGCTTGGTATTTCACACAACAAGTGGCTGACGACCTTAAGATTCCGAGGTTTATACACCGGACAAGCAGTGTCTGTTCGCTGTTAGCCTTTGCAGCTCTACCACTTCTTCAAGAAAAGGGTTACCTCTCTATGAAAGGTATGTTTTCTTTTTCTTGGATATTTAAATCCAAATGTTTTGAGATGTATTTGGATAAAACCAAAAAGAAACAAGACTTAAGAAAGCGGTAGAGAATGAAGATTTGATAAGTGAGTTGATTATCCCTCCGTTGATCTATTTAAATTTGTGTCTTATCTCCTCAATTTACTTTTCATTTTTGGTGCTTTATTTCCCCAACACTTCTAACCTCTCCCTCCCCCCGACATTTGATTCAGGACGGAAACGTGAATAATAATAAAAGTATCTTGTTCGTAACACACGAATCGATGTTTTCTCGAATTTCACTCGAATGGACATGACAATCCACCAGTACCTGAAAAAACTGAGATATTTTGTTATTCAATAATCGAATAATGAAACTAAATTATGAAAAAGTGTACAAAGCCTCTATATTTATAGGCAAGATTATTACATATTTCTACTAATACTAGGAAATTGAAATAAGAAAACTAATAAAATCTAATCTAATTAAAAATCATATTCTAATCAATAAAGAAATTGTAGTCCTAATTAAATAAAAGATAAAATTTATATTACAACTATACCTAGAAAAGATAGAGCTAAATACAAGTTTCTTAGTAGGAAATAATGTTTATCTTAGTTCTTCCCTTTGGTGACTAATTTTGAATTTTCTCTTGGTATTGTCCTGCATTAACAACTCCGAAATCTGATCAGCTCATGAAATAGGACACCATATCTAGAATTCATTTCTTGATTTATGGATTTAGTGATTTTTATCATCCACTTCTTGGACAGATTCCGAAATTGACGAACCAGTTTTGGAGCTCCCACCTCTGAAAGTTAAGGACATTCCAACAATTGTGACGCACAATCTAGAGGAGGAATATCAAGTCACGGCTAAAATGGTGGAAGAAACAAAGAAAGCTTCAGGTCTAATTATGAACACCTTTAAAGAACTGGAAGAGCCTGAATTAGCCAAACTTGGTGAACAATTTCTGATGCCTACTTTTACAATTGGCCCATTCCATAAATACTTCTCAGCTTCCTCGAGTAGTTTATGGACACAAGATCAAACCTCGATATCCTGGCTGGATACACAATCACCCAAGTCAGTAATCTATGTGAGTTTCGGGAGTGTTGCAGCAATGTATAAAGAAAACTTGAATGAAGTAGCTTGGGGGTTGGTTAATAGCGAGCAACCATTTCTGTGGGTTGTTCGTCCTGGATTAGTCCATGGCTCAGAATGGATGGAAACTTTGTCGAAGGAATTCTTGGAGGCAATTAGTAGAAGGGGATATATTGTAAAATGGGCTCCTCAACAAGAAGTTTTATCTCATCCTTCCACTGGTGGATTTTGGACTCACAGCGGATGGAACTCGACTTTAGAGAGCATTTGTGAAGGTGTCCCAATGATATGTTCGCCTTTCTTCGGCGATCAGAAGGTAAATTCCAGATATGTGAATGATATCTGGAAAGTCGGGATTAAGTTGGAGAAAGGGCTGGATAGAGTCGAAATAGAAAGTGCCATAAAAAAAACTAATGGTGGGGGAAGGAAGGGGAAGATATGAGGAAGAATATAATGTGTTTGATGGAGAAATTAGATCTTTGTTTGAAATCAGGTGGTTCTTCTCACCAATCACTTGGTAACTTGGTTGATTTCATTTCATCTTTCAGATCTCCTGTTTGATCCTTCTCAACCTTGATTTTGTTATATAGTACTTTCTAATAATTTGATTGCACGTTTTTGTAAATATTTATAAGCCTAAAAATTCAGTCTTTCTCTGTGTAATGTTAGTGTTTTCTATCTCTATTCTATTTATAGTTTGAACTCGATTGTTACGTGTATGTGTTTACGGGGTTTCTGCTGGACAGTCCAAATCTGTTCAGCTTGAAAGAGTTATGCCGCAGTTCTTTGAATTTCAACTTTTCTATAAGTTCCATGTCTTGATAAATCCAGTTCTTCCTTTTCCCAATATTACACTCTCTCCTCACCGTTTCCTGCATAAATTCAAATGATTAGCGAATGAGAAAATCAGTTTTAATTAATATAATCTACTGAGAATCAGTTTTGTTAGGGTACTTCACCAGAATCAATGATTTCCTGAATACGAAAATTGCCCAGAACGCAGGAGGACTAATGGTTCTCAAGTAAAAAACGGAATCCCCATCTATTCAGCTACACAAGCAGCAAAACTGAAGACTTCATCAATTATTATGCACATGACAGGCCTTCGACTGCACTTATCACTTGGTCTGTCCATTGACAGCAGGTTCCAAAACTCTTGATTCTCAGACCACTGTCTAAGCTCATCATGATGTTCAGGGGTCGCATCCCATTGCATTGGCGAGATTCAGCATGACCTTAGCATGGCCTTGCACTCAGTGGCGGATCCAGGTAGTGGCGAGCTAGGGCGGCTGGCCTAGCTGGATCCGCCAGAACCTTTGCTCGGCGGCAGAAGGAGGAGTGGCAGTGGATTTAAAGGTTGAAACTTGGGTTGCAGTCTTGCAGACATCTTGGAAAGATGGAAGGTTGGGTTTTGGGTCTTTTTTCCCCCCAATTTTCCTTTTCTTCTCCTCCTCGACACTCGACCATGAGTCACCAAAAACTGCAAGTCTTACCGACAGAGGCGAGGGTCTCATTTCCGTGGCCGGCCCTACTTATCTTCTTCCTCCCAAGGCCCTTCACTCTTCACAAGAAGCCGCCCAATTCATCTTTGATCAACTCAACAGCAATGGTAAATCCCCCCAAATCAAAACCTAGTTAGAGAAACAGAAATGTCGAAGACTCTGGTGCAGCTGATTGGGCAAAAAAAATTGACAAATGTGGTAGTTGTTCGCCTCAAGAAACAAGAAATCCACTTCGACATCGCTTGCTACAAGAATAAAGTCCTCTCATGGCACTCCGGCGTGTAAGTTTTTTATATTCTGTTATATATTTTCTCCATCTTCAGCACTGCATTTGTGTTATAGTCATGTAATATGGAGTTTTGGAAAACCCAGGTCTAATTTTTAATCAAGTTTCCTCTAATATTTGGATATTGGGGCAAATCCAATTCTAATCATGAGTTAAGTTTTCTCTAATTTTTATTAAAATGTCTGATATTATGAAACGTTGGTTTAAAATATGGCTTCCTGAGAGTCCATTTCCATTTTAAATTGATTTTCATCTAATTTTTTTCCCATTTCTTGTTTATGTGCTGCAAGAATAGAATGATGATTTTATAAGTAATGATTCAATGAAATCGTATTTTTTAACACAAATTATATCATTTAATAATTAGTTATTGTAATGTCTGAGATGCCCAATTTGGTATTTTCAGTGATTTTTGTTTGATCATAAGCTCAATGTAAGAATTGAAATAAATATGTTGGTGAGATTTTGCAACAGGGAAAAAGACTTGGATGAAATGTTGTAGTCGCATACTATTTATTCAAATGTTTCGAAAGGGGTTCATGCCAAGCCAAAAGATATAGTGAAAGCATTTGGGACTAGGGATGGCAACGGGTCGGTTCGGGGGCGGTTCGGCCAAAACCATAACCGCACCACCAAATTTTTTTGTCATACCATAACCGCACCATAACCATGAAAGTCGGTTCGGTTCGGCTCGGTTTGTATCTCGGTTCGATTAATAACCACGAAAATAAATTATTTTTTAAGATCAAAATCCAATCGTCAAATTGGAAAAAAAATTATGAAGAAAAGTCAATAAAAACAAAAACACAATTTACTTAATATCAATTTAGTAAAACAATTATTCCAAAATAAAAAGCAAACAATATCCCAACTTCTAAATGCAAAATTCGAATTTAACAAACAATATTATCAACATAGGTCAAAATTCTTACTAGCATAGGCCATAGGTCAATCTTCATTCTTTCCTGCAACTCTTACTAGCATAGGTCAAGAGTCAAGACTCAACCGTTGATTCCTACATAGTAAATAAAAAATGTAATTAGAGTAATAATACAATTATACTACCTAATAAAAAATGGTCTTCACTGAAAATTTTAAAAAAAAAAATATACCTCTTCGTCAATGTTCTCATCACTAAACCTTGCACAAGCTCCGGAGTATGATGGAGAAATAGAATTTTCTACACACAATAGAAAAAAAAATAGCAATAAAAGAAAGTACATGAATAACAAATATAAAACCATAAATTCTACCATGAATATCAGTCCTACCACCAGGTTCTTTAAATTGATTCAAAAAAATCTGTTTGACATCCTTCTGCCCTCGAAGAGGACATCTATCCAAATGAGCATGTAAATGACTTGTCCCATTTCTCGACTCACCATCTAGTTTATTGCATTGTTTACAAATTGCTTTGGGCACATTATTAATTCTTGTAGCTTGAAATGTTGCCATACTATAGATGTCAATTTTCTTTTTCTAATTTCCTTAGTCGGCTCATCATCATCATCATCACCTACATCTCCAACTTCAACTGAATAGGATTTGCATTTACCTCACTTGGAGTTTGTGAAATACCCGGTGTACTTGACGTATCCTTTCGAATGCCAGTAGCTGTATCTTCAACTTCAACTGAAGCACTTCCAACTGAAGCGGGAGGAGTCGGAACAGAAGACGCCGACCCATGGTAAGACATCTGATTGATTACATGAAAAATCCACAATGAAGACAGATGATTACCTTTCTCTTGATCAAAATTAAAAATTAACCAAGAACATAATGAAAAGCAAACTATGAGTCATATTTAAGCATAGTACAATTTATATAGAGAACAAAGTGCAATTAAGTGTGAAATCTCAGTGAATAAAGTCAATTAATTTTTGGAAAAGAATAATGAAAAGCCCAATTAATTTTTTTAACGGGTAATCGGTTCGGGGCGATTCACTATCGCCAAATACCATACCCGCCCCACCACGAATCGGTTCATTAAAATCAAAACCATAACCACCCCATTGCACCATCGGTTCAATTATTTTCGCCCCATTCGGTTCGGTTAACCACGGTTTTCGGTTTTAACGGTTTGAATTGCCATCCCTATTTGGGACAGATAATCAGGAGAATACATATTTGGAGGTCAGCAAATATCAATTTTTCTATTATGCTTCATGATGCCTTTTTCAGAATTGGCCCAAATCCATTTGCAGCCTGCTTAAGTGCATCCATTGTAAGGGTTATACCCTAGGTCCAATCAACTTTGGGCATAAGTACTTTTGATACATGTTTAATGCATTTATTTTGGTAAGATCTATTATGATATTAAATAATAGAGTCCGTAAATTCAAGTCTCGGTAATCTGTTAATCACAAGGAGTTGTGATTGTGAAATACAAATTACATATGATTGAATCTTAAATCATCCATGGTCGTAAGTAATAACGAGATACGGATGTCGTTGTTACGGATAGACCATCACATGTGTCATTCCTTACTTGTGAAGTAAGTAGTTGATCTCACAAGTTAAAGTGTGGTGACACTTAGATGAACACGTGAATGTTTTGTTATAGAACAAAACATTGGAGACCCGCTAAGAGATTCCACATGGATAACTATCTGAGTGTCAGTGGTTAATCTCTAACGTTCGGTAGTGAAATTGATCCTTTGACTTGAGATCATCATAGTACCTTATGTGGGGATAGTCATGTTTTGGTGATACTGGAAGTTGCTCTGTCAATGGCCGCTAATACAGCATCGTTTGGGTATGTCAAGAATCATAAGAAGGTTGTGAATGATCAATAGAGGAATCGCCACTCTTAGTTAGTAAGAGTTTATGATCTACATTTCATCCAGTTAAATTGATAACGAAATCCTTGGCCAAGGTGTACCTATAAGTCGAAAATGAGTTTTCGACTTACATTGACTTAATAAGTGGAATGAAAGATATGATCGATAATTGAGATTGTTGACACTTATCCATATCTCGTGATTGATCGGATCATACTGACGAATGGATTATGTTTCACGAGAAACGAACGAGTTTGGTTTTGTCATACAACGTGACATTTTTCCGTCACATGTATTGTTCTGACACATTGGTAGATGTCAATCTGGGACGACGGATGTGAATTAGTGATAAATCAAAGGGGGTTTTGATTTATCGATTTTGATTAGATCAAAATAATAATTCACGTCGTTAGGTATCGTGACTGGGAACCTAATGAGTCACACACAAAAGGAGAACTAGAAGATTGAGATCTACCAATTAATTAATTGACAAACGTTGGATAATTAATTAATTGGATTGCTTATTAACAGGCCCAAATTAATTAATTCATAGACCGGATTTAATTAATTGGATTAATTAAATATTGGACCGGGTTAAATTGTAAGACGGGCCAAGCCCTTTTGGGTTTATATAAATAAGCTACTAGGGTTTGAAAGCAGTTGATGCTTTTCATTATTATTCTTGCTAGCACAAGAAAAGTAAACCCTGGTTTTCTCTCTCAATCTTGTTCCCTGTGTGGATTTCAATGGAGGTTGGACAATTGGACAGTTGTGGGAGGCAGATCAGGATTGCTGGAACGACAGGAATGTCAAAGGAGTTTGCAGATTTGACTAAAGGTATAGTTTCTATCACGATTTCTATCTAAACACAAAGTAGATCATTGGTGGGAATTGAAACTTGTTTAATTTTCCACTGTACATGTTAAGTAAATTCTCAACAGTGGTATCAAAGCCTACTTTGTGCTTGTTAGAAACTGTTTAGCATATTTGATTAAATAAAAGTTAATTATTCATGTTTTTCTTGAATCTAGCAATTATAGATAATTATTTTTATATTTAAAAATCTGTTTTTGAAATAAAAATAATTTTTTGAAAAACCAAAAAAAAAAAAATTGAAAACGTGGCGGCGACGGCAGGAAATCGCGCCATCGGAGAACACGACGCCACCGCCGACGGGACAGCAGCTCTTACCGCAGCCCACAGCAGCGGCAAGTGCCGCTGCTCTTATTACAGCGTCGGGCGCTGTTGCTTCGCAGCAATAGCGCTGGCTGCTGTAATTGGCAGCGCACCGCCGCTATCAAAACAGCGACGGTGCACGTAATGTCACCATGGAGGAGACATCATGGATTAGGGGTGCCGCCGCAAAAAGAAAGGGAAAGCCAATTCTTCTAGGGTTTTCAGTCGTGGGATAATTTTTGGGGACGGGGGTCTCTCTTGAAATTTATGAAATTCGAGGTCCCTATATGTAATTTAATTTTTGGGGGTCAAGATTGTAATTTAAATTGAAGGGCCTGTCTGCAATTACCTAATGGGGTCGATTTGCAAATAATAATTGGAGGGCTTGTCATGCTATTTCTGAAATTGGAGGACTTGCTTTTAATTTCCACATGGGTCAACTCTGCAATTTTTAAAAGAGTTATGAATTCAAATATTAAATTTGTTTTTCAAATAGGTTTTGACCTTTATTATCAATTTTGACCTAATTAAATTTTTAATTGAAATTGACGACATTTATAGTTTTGTTAAAATTAGATTTTAACTTAAATATTAATATTGGACCCTAAGTTGAATTTTATTTTATTTAGGAGTTTTATCCTAATTTAAAATAATATTCAATTATTATTAGAGTTGGACTCTAATTTTGTTTTAATTAAAATATGATTTTTAATTAAATAATTCACCCTCATTTCTTCTTGAAATTAGAATTGGATTCTAATTTGACATTTAATTAGAATTTGATTTTAATTAAATTGTATCGCCCTAAATTTTCTTCTTGGGATTAGAGTTGGACTCTAATTTGATATTTAATTAAAATTTAATTTTAATTAAATAAATTCGCCCTAAATCGTGGAATTGGAGTTGGACTCTAATTTTGCTGTTTAATTAAAATTTGATTTTAATTAAATATTTTCGTCATGTATTATGAAATTAGAGTTGAACTCTATTTCGGTATTTAATTAAAATTTGATTTTAATTAAATAAACCCGCTAATTAAATTGATTAATTAATATGATTAATTAATTAATTAATTGTTTTTGATCCATTTGTCTAAATAGTTTAGATGACTTTGAATTACTAGATTCTTGAAACATGCTTGCATATAATATTAGATATTCTATAGGAAACATTTATATGATGAATGTTTATTAGTGGATGATTATGGACTCAACCATATGGATGTGTTGAATGAATGGTTTAATTCCTGTTGTTTTATGGGTCTGCGAGTTTTTAATTATTTTGGGCCTGCATGCCCGTTAATATTTATTATAATTATGGGGCCTGTGAGCTCTTAATTATTTTGGACCTGCGAGTCCGTTATTATTATTATTGTGGGCCTGCGAGTCCAATTCTCATTTAGGCCTGCGTGCCAACTAGTATAGGATACAAGTTGTAGTTGATCTAATTGAAGACACAGAAAGAGGAGGAAATCATGGAGATGACGCATTGATAATGATTCAATGCAATACCGCCTAGGAATTGACCAACTATTCTTCCTTTTGGCTCAGGAAGACTAGATAGAATTAGTCCATAATCATCCACACTATTATATGTATATTTATTTGCATGTTTGATGCATAATTATAAATATATATATATAATTATTATATTGATGAGACCTATGCATGATAAACCCCTTACTAAAATATTAAGTTGTTTTATAATTAGCCTTCCATCATTATAGTGAAAAACGAGAGTCCTAAATCGTCTCAGCTTGTTGAGTACACTAAAGGCTAGTCTATTAGAGATATGTTTGACAATATGAAATATTCGATATTTCTGAATGATGGGTTCGACTTAACTAAAATTATATTTTGTTGAGTACACTCAATGAGATAAATTTTAGAAGCATGTTAAGCTAACACATGAGATGTGTGAATATAAAGAGTTGTCAGCTTAATGATCTGGGAGTTGTATGGAGATACAATTGATAATAGTATCTACCCAAATATTTTATTAAGACTTGTTGAATACACTCAAGGTCTTAATATAACAAATGGGATCCCAGCCCATTGGGAGTCAAGTATGGATTCCATAAATTTATGTGATAGGGTCATAAATTTGAGTTAAACAGTGGGAGCACAATTAAGTTGATAAATGACCATATTAAATTAATTGATGCATTTTATATATCATTTTTTTACTTTTCGTCATTTATATTGAATCATGAGTAAACATGTGTATTTGAAATGCATAACGTATGTCAACAACCAAATCAAGTTTTCTTGATTGACAACGCAATCTGAGAATTGTTCTCAAGCATGAGAAAGTTGGTTATATCCTTTAGTAGCCCTTTCTAGAGACATCTACTGATGACTCGACTAAAGAAGAGGAGGTTACTATAATAAACACGGTGATAACAAATAATATTGCAACATATGTGATGCTTGCAACAATGTCACCTGAATTCCAAAAGCAACATAAGAATATATATGCTAACACATGAACTTTATTTCAAAGAGTTATATGATAATCATGTGTGGAAGGATATGAGACTTTCAAGCATCTATACCGGTGCACAATGACAGATAGATCTTCAATCAGTGCTCAAATGCTGAAGACATTACCATTGAGAAGTTATCTCAATTGGGTTCAGTTGTGAACCTTGAACTATGTATTGACTTATTTCTATAATCTTTGCTAAAGAGTTATTCATACCAAATTATGAATTTTGATATGAATAAACTCGGGTGCACACTCATTGAGTTGCTGAACATACTTTAAACTGTTAAGCCCAATATCAAAGTTATGAGTGGGCAAGCCATTAATTCCTCTAAGGATATTAAGAGGAAGTCTAAAAGAGTTTTAAGAAAGCATCTAAGATGGCTAAGACAGTCAAAGTAAATAAGAACATTATCAAATCCACTTGAGTAAGGGCTATATCTACTTCACTAGTTTCTTGGGTATTAGATACTAGATATGGATCTCATATTTGTATAAGTATGCAGAAACTAAATGGAAGTAGACCACTGCACAAAGAAGAAGTTGGCCTATACATTGAAAATGAGCAAATGTTGCTGCATTGTCTGTAGAAGCATACTTCCTACCGTTGCCTTTAAACTAAGTATTTGAATTAGAGAAATGTTAGTTTGGACTCACCAATATCAGAACATTATTTGAATTTCATGTTTGGACATGAATTATATTAATGTTAAGGACAATTGTTGTTCCCTTTTATCTTAATAGTTACGGTGAATTACAAAATAACATTTATATTCTAAATACTGAGTATTCTATAGTAAGTATAGAAATTTAGAGGCATAAAAGTTATAATCTGAATAACACTTATATCTAGTATCGCAGACTTGGTTAAATAAATGAAGCTGCAATTCCAAAATTACATATAGATGTATATTTGGGGTCAATTGATTTTGAATCATTTGACGAATGTGAATCGTGCCTGTTACGCACCATGACCAAATCTCCTTTTACTTAAAAGGTGAAAAGTCTGCACAATTACTGGATCTAATACATAGTGATACGTGTGGATCCAAGTCAATTAATGTTAGATGAGTTTCTCTTTTCTCATCACATTTACTAATGACTATTTCAGAAATGGTCATGTATATTTGATGAAACTCGAGTATGAAACTCTTGAAAGGTTCAAGGGATTTAAGTTGGAAGTAGAGAAACAATTAGGTAAAGATATTCTCACACTAAGATCTGATCGAGGTAGAGATATCTTAAAGATAAAGTTTAGATTATCTAAAAGAGAATGTGATTATCTTGCAGTGAACTCCTTACATACACTACAACATAATTGTGTGTCTAAAAGGAGGAATCGCAAACTATTAGATATAGTGCGATTAATAATAGGTCGTGCAAACCTCCCAAAAGGTTTTGGGGCCATGCATTGATTGCAATGTTCTACACACTAAATCGTGTCTCATCTATGTTGGTCGAAAAAACTCCATACGAGTTATGGAAAAGCAAAATGCCCAACTTGTCAAATATGAGAGTCTGGGGCTGTGACGCTTATGAAGCGAATTGAATTGGATAAGTTTGAGACTAAATGTGATGAATATATATTTGTGGGATATCCTAAACATGTATTTGGATATCAATTCTATAAAACCCACTGAGAAGAAAGTCTTCGTCTCATGACATATAATCTTTCTAGAGAAATAGTTTATTCTAAGAGAAGACAGTGGGAGTGAAATAAAACTTGAAAGAGTTCAAGAGTCCACAGATATAGTTGACCAAATAGATGAATCCGAGTTTGATCCCACACTTGCTGAGGGACATACTCTTGATCAGGATATATAGATACCCGAGGACACTCCGACTTAGCGTGAATCAAGTAGGACCATTCGACATCCCAGTAGGTACGAATTCACGATTACTAATCAAGTATTATTAATCGAGGATGCTGAGCCTACTAGTTACGCATAAGTAAAGTCAAGTGTTGACTTAAAGAGATGACAATATGTCATGGAATTCGAAATGAACTTGATGTATATGAACAAGGTTTAGACCTTGATCGACTAGCCTAATGGGGTAGAAACCATAGGTTGTGTAAAGGAGTTTACACGAAAGGTCAGCATGGATGGAAACTTCCATACATACAAAACTCATTCGGATTTTGCTTGCAATAGCTACATACCATGACTATGAGTTATAGCAAAAGGATGTCAAAACTGTATTCCTTAACGGGAACTTGCAAGAGAAAGTGTACATAACACGATTCGAAAATTTTGAATCCAAATATGCTTATAAGGTATACAAGCTTGATCAATTCTTGTATAGGTTGAAGCAAGCCTCTTGGAGTTGAAATCTTCGATTTGATAGAAAAATCAAAAGATTTGATTTTATCAAAAGTAAAGACAAATTGTGTGTTTACAAGAAAATAGTGGGAGGGTTGTCGCATTCCTAATATTATATGTATAAGACATATTATTAATAGGAAACGACATCTCTACCTTTCAATCGTTGAAATTGTGGTTGTTAACAGATTTCTTCATAAAGATATATGAGAAGCAACTTGATCTATAGAGATAGATCTAGAAGATTGCTTAATTCATCGCAATCTACAGAAATAAAATCTTGAGAAGATTTTATATGGAGAAAATGAAATGTAAGTTCATGGATACACTAATGTTAACTTCTAGTCAGACTAGAATGATAGCAAATCTCAATCAGAATATTGATTTACTCTTAAATGGTGTGTTAGAAAGGTTCCAAACAGGTAACCACCGTTGATTCAATAGCGAGAGCCTTATACACTATTACTTTAGAAACAACAAAGGTTATAGTAATGGGTCAAGAAGTTCATTAATGAACTTGAAGTAGTTTCTAACATTGTTGATCACATATATTTATATTATGATAACAATGAAGCCATCTTGTTAGCAATGGAACTATGGTCTCATCGATGACTCAAACAAGTGTTGGAGCGGTGCTATCTCATCAGAGAGATAATACAAAGAAATGACGTAAAGAAAGAACGAATTCTCACAATTGATAATATTACAGATCCACTGACAAAGAGTTGTCACAATATAAAAATGATCGTCATGTGAACTCTTATGATATTAGTTACATAAGCGATTGGATCTAGTGCAAGTGAGAGTTTGTAAGTGTTATGCCCTAAGTCCAATCAACTTTGGGCATAAGTACTTTTGATATATGTTTAATGCATTTATTTTGGCAAGATCTATTATGATATTAAATAATAAAGTCCGTAGATTCAAGTCTTGGTAATCTGTTAATCACAAGGAGTTGTGATTGTGAGATACAAATTACATATGATTGAATCTTAAATCATCAATGGTCGTAAGTAATAACGAGATACGGATGTCGTTGTTACGGATAGACCATCACGTGTGTCATTCCTTACTTGTGAAGTAAGTAGTTGATCTCACAAGCTAAAGTGTGGTGACACTCACGTGAATGTTTTGTTATAGAACAAAACATTGGAGACCCGCTGAAGATTCCACATGTATAACTATCTGAGTGTCAGTGGTTAATCTCTAACGTTCGGTAGTGAAATTGATCCATTGACTTGAGATTATTATAGTACCTTATGTGAGGATAGTCATGCTTTGGTGATGCTGGAAGTTGCTCTGTCAAGGGCCGCTAATACAGCATCGTTCGGGTATGTCAAGAATCATATGAAGGTTGTGAATGATCAATAGAGAATTCGTCACTCTTAGATAGTAAGAGTTTATGATCTACATTTCATCCAGTTAAGTTGATAACGAAATCCTTGGCCAAGGTATACCTATAAGTCGAAAATGAGTTTTCGACTTACATTGACTTAATAAGTGGAATGAAAGATATGATCGATAATTGAGATTGACACTTATCCATATCTCGTGATTGATCGGATCATACTGACGAAGGGATTATAGTTTCACGAGAAACGAACGAGTTTGATTTTGTCATACCATGTGACATTTTCCGTCACATATATTGTCCTGACACATTGCTAGATGTCAATTTGGGACGATGGATGTGAATTAATGATAAATCAAAAGGGGGTTTTGATTTATCGATTTTGATTAGATCAAAATAACAATTCACGTCGCTAGACATCGTGACTGGGAACCTGATGGGTCACACACAAAAGGAGAACTAGAAAATTGAGATCTGCCAATTAATTAATTGACAAACGTTAGATAATTAATTAATTGGATTGCTTATTAATAGGCCCGAATTAATTAATTCATGGACCGGATTTAATTAACTGGATTAATTAAATATTGGACCGGGTTAAGTTGTAAGATGGGCCAAGCCCTTTTGGGCTTATATAAATAAGCTGCTAGTGTTTGAAAGCAGTTGATGTTTTTCATTATTATTATTGCTAGCACAAGAAAAGTAAACCCTGGTTTTCTCTCTCAATCTTGTTCCCTGTGTGGATTCCATTGGAGGCTGGACAATTGGACAGCTGTGGGAGGCAGATCATGATTGTTGGAACGACAGGAATGTCAAAGGAGTTTGCAGATTTGACTAAAGGTATAGTTTCTATCACGGTTTCTATCTAAACACAAAGTAGATCCTTGGTGGGAATTGAAACTTGTTTAATTTTTCGCTGTGCATGTTAAGTAAATTCCCAACAGCCATGTCATATATGTAGGCTGCCAAATGGAATGGAAGAAATCGAAAGGCAAAGGGCAATTTCAGCGAACTGCTGCGAAGGCCGAACGGAATGGAAGCAGAACAAGCGCCGACGACTCTCGATCTCGACTCGGACGCTTGAAGCTGATTGGTGAGGTGAGGACCTAGTTTTGCTTGGGTATTTTTTTTTATGTTGCAACTTGCTGTCTGTTATTTGCTGCTACTGCTAGGTGAGTGTATTTTTTTGATTCATCGATGGAGAGTGTCTATGAATGTAGTCTGTGTAGTGTTTAGTTTACTGCCTTGTTAGTTTGCTTGTTCAGTTGTTTGCTTCACTTGCTCAGCTTGGGTATTTTCTTGCCTTGGTTTTGTCCTTGTTTTTTTGTTATTTGTTACGATTTATGTTTATGAATTATGAGTTAATTGAACTGTAGCGTGTACTACCTCTGTTAGTGTATGTCATGTGAATTAGGGTTTATGGTTTATATTTATGATTTGGGAATTTAGGTTTATCAAATTATGGATAAGTGAAAAAAAAAATTAATGGAGGAGATATTGGACTCAATTGCACCATGTGTACAATGTACACTGTGTTTACAGTTGTCTAAGTTTACAGTTACAATTTTACAGAGCAGGGTTGTATCGTATATTTTTTTAAATATTTTGGGTTGTATTGAATTATATTTTTTTTTGTATGTATATAATTTTTACGTTTTAATGCATTTATAATATTATCTAATTAAATATTAATAAACGACATCGCTATTACGATCGTTGAGTCAACGGTCAATAGTTGACCCCGCCTTAACTGACCTCCCGATCTGGATTCACTTCTGCTTGCACTGGCAATGGGAAGATGAGAATGTGTGGTGGGAGTTCTCGTGCTGATTCTTGAATTGATAGAGCACATTTTTATACTCCCTGCAAGCTATAAATAGTACTGATACAACTTTTTTCTTCACAATGTTGGATGGAATAGTTTCAAGTCCGTGACATCTAAACTCAAATACAACACAACAAATAAGTCTTTCTTCAATTTAGGAATTATTACATGCATTTGTTTTCATCACATCATTGCGATGCAAATTTATAGAAGATTCAAAACTAGACAACCACCATATTGTTAGTTTTGGGTCGGTCCCTACAATATACAATGTCTCGACATTATGTTGTGTTGTGGGGTCCTTCACATGTAGGGTGGATAAAATCAATTTTGCTACAAATCTACAAATGTTATCAAATACTCAAAGGAAGAGAAAATCAGTTTTTCTTCTTCTACCAAATGAAGTTTGACAAGAAAGGGAAGTAAATTTTGAATTGTCTTCTTCCAAAAAATGGAGAAGTTTGACAAGAAAAGAAAGTAAAGTTCAAATTATTCCACTGTGTATTACTAGTAGACGACTTTTTTCCAACGTGTTACTTTTTATCATTTTTCAATTATTTTATTTGTATAATATTGAATGACAATATTAGTTGACAATGTTGGTGTGTCAAAAAACTGTTTTTTGAAAAATAAGTTTTTCAAACTATCCAATGAAAACATATTACGTGGCATGTTGTCAACTAATATTGTACATCAAGCATAATTGACGTTGATTTTATAGCACAAAATAAGCTAGACGTGTTTAGTGTGCAATATTATATTAACAACTTGTACAAATACACCTCATCAAATAAAGCTGCTTTCTTGCAATGACGCCGACCTCATTGTGAAATGAGATTTAAAAGTTCACTATAATACATATTACTCAATAATAAGATAAGACTCCAATTTTACAATCATAGAATACCAGCCATGCTGGAACTGCCATGTATCAATCTCAGCATCCAACAATTAGCAAGTGTAATTGGGATTATTTCTCCTTCAAAGTAAACCTAATGCAAATTTCCAAGCCCTTTTTATGCCGAATAACATCAAATTACATGTAAAAAAAAGATTCAAGTGATGCTCATAAAATCATGGCCCTTAAAAACTCAATCAATCTGTCCAAATTATTGTATGATGAACCACCTTCACTGATAGCCTTTCTTGCCAAATTAGCCATGTGATCAGTCGTCTGCAAGAACTCGTCCCTTCTCACCACCATTATATCCCTAACCATCTTCTCTACTATCATTCGATCACAAGTATCTTTCATATCTAATCCCAGCTTCCAAACCTCACTAACAAACCTACTATTTATCGCCTGATCTGCATAATAAGGCCAGCAAATCATAGGCATTTTCACCGTTATACTCTCCAGAGTTGAATTCCATCCACTATGTGTGAAAAATGCCCAAACCGCCGGATGGATCAACACCTCGTCTTGAGGTGCCCATCCCACCAGGTACCCTCTTGCCTTTGTACCTTCCTCTAGCTCCACCGGAATCTGTCTCTCCCCATCGTTTCCAATAATTGAATCTGGCCTCATTACCCACAAGAACCGCTGCCCACTATTCACTAGCCCGTACCAGAACTCTAACAGCTCGTTTTGAGTTAACTGGGTAACACTTCCAAAACTCACATAAATTACAGATTTTGCCGGCTGGGAATCGAGCCAGCTCACACAGCTGAGGTCTTCCTCCCAAAAACTGGCCGAACTATGTGCGGATTTGCTTGTTTTATCAGCCAACCGGGCCTTCAAATGAGCATGGAGTGGACCAATGGAATACAAATTTGGTATATGTTTCCGTATTTGATCAAGAACTGGTCCTTCCAAATCTTCAAATGTGTTAAGTATGAGTGCTCTAGCTTTAACGCTTTTTCTAGTCTCTATTTTGATAGACTGGAAGCCCGGATCATTAACATCATTCACTCTGCAAAACCCTGGAAGGTCACGGCGCCGGAGAATCCCCTTCATTCCCGGCACACTTTTTACGATTGAATCCATCTCTTCTTTTTTCCAATATGTCAATTTATCTTCATCTTTCCCTACACGAAGACAGAAATAAAAATCGAAATACATCAGCAGGACAATCCAACAAACCACTTTTCACATACCATCCACATGTTTAATTGGAATAGTATAATACCTCTTAGAAGGACCTCGCCTGCATCAATAATTTCTTGAATGCAAAAATATGCCCAGAAGGAGCACGCCGAAATAGTCCTGAAATAAATGTACGGGATTCCCTTTTCTTCGAGCACAGGAATAGAAAAACTCAAGACCCCATCCATGACGACACAGGTGACAGGCCTTCGAGCACCGGCATCACTCAGGCAATCAGTGGACTCCATCAGCCTACGGAACTCTGGTCCCCCGGTTTCTTTAAGACTCAACAGGATCTCCAGGGGATGCGATCGCCAGCACGGGGGTGGTCTTCCGGCAGGCCATCAGGAATGGTGACAAAGCGAAAGCCGGGGTAGCGGGCGAAGTGGGACTTGGCATTGGCGTGGAGGAGGAGACGACTGTGATTGAAGTCAGAGAGGAGCATGGTAACATGGAGGTTGTAGAGGCAGAGGAGCTCAGCAAGCTTGAGCATAGAGTTCACATGGCCCTGCAAGGGGTAAGGGAAGATGAGAATATGTGGTGGTAGTACTTGTGCTGATTCTTGGTGGCTCATTTCAGTGTTTCAGTGATCTTAACTTTTGATAGAGCAAATTTTGGAATTCCCGGCAAGCTATGAAGGGGAACAGTATGAATTGTAATTGAAGCGCTTACAGAGGCAAATAGACTGTCATTGAATTAAATATCTTGAAATATTGTTGGATAGAGCACAATGGTATCTTTAGAATAGGATCTCGGAAACACACAATTTGTCCTGTATGTTCCCTATTGACGAAGGCCCATTTGATATACATTTCGCTATTGCTTCTTGTAAAATAATTTTTAAAGAAAGCTGCCATAACTTCTTCTTCTTTTTTTCCTTTTTTTTTTTTTTTTTTTTTTTTTTTTTTTTCTCTAAAAACTGTATTTTAAAAGAACTTATTATTCAAAAGTACTTTTAAAGAAAGTCATATTGGACCAGATTTCTTTCAAAGTTAATTGCCAAAAACATTTTAATAAAATTATTCAAACAGATCTAAAAACTCTTTTTGACTTTCCGAAAGTCACGAGGTCTATTTATTGAGAAAGTAGGACCTACTTGTGTTGAAGCAAGTTCATCGCCGGCCTCCTCTATCTTTTTTTTTTCCCCCAACTCAGCCTACTGTGTTTCTTACCTTTTAACTTTATAGCAAGTTAAATTCCCCAGGGAGAGAGGGACGGACGGACTTCATCCGTTTTGCTTTTAACAAGGCAAGTGACCCTCACATGATATAGGGTAAATAGGGTATAAACTTAATTTCAATGAAAATAATAACCACAACAGAAACAGAACAGGGGAAAGAAAGGAGGCCAACCCCTGCCCACCCTCACTAAATATGAAACTGAAGTGTTGAAAGTCTGCACTAAAAGTATTCATCTACTAACAATTAAGCACATCAGGATTTATTTGAAGAAGAATAGCTTTTGAGAGAATTTTGAATTTTTAAATGAATAAAATATTTTTTTATAGAATAAAGTTTCAGTTTATTTGAATAAACAAAATTGACAGCAAAATAGCCTTATTACTGTAGAAAGATGAACTCATATTCTAGTGAAAATTTCGAAGATACTTTTCTTTACTGCATCCTCTGTTCTTCGCATCTTACTGTGAGAGCTGATGTACTCCAAATACCTGACCTGCTTCTACTTTTTGCTTCAGTTGAAATATTATGTCCCTTTTATCAGCAAATATGCTCAATAAAAGCCATTAGTAACTCGTCAAATTTCAGGGGTCTCTTAGTTGCAACATTTTGTCAGTAGATAAGCATTTGTGAATCATGTAAGGGTAAAAGAATTGAAAGTAGAAATGTATAATCCCACTTGTTGAATCTTGATTTCGGTTCTAGACAACATCCAAATTCAGTGTTCTCAAAAGTATAAAGCGTGATTAGAAAGGTCAAGCTTCCAACTTTACAAGCCTAAGTGTAAAGAAACCTTTTTTTTAATATTATTTTAAATTTTCAAACATTCTAAAAATCATTTAATAATTCTTAGAATTAGATAATTATACAATTTTCAAATTTTCGAAATGTAAAAATTAAACTCATTTTCATAGTTTCAATTATCAACTAGACAAGTCACACTTAAAACTAAAGTTTTAAGCTCATTTGCATCTCTTTTTAGACAATTTTTAACCGTTGCACGGTGCAAAACTCTTTCTTTACTCCTAATTTCTGACACCGAATTGACAACAATCTGTCAAAGTGAACTTGGGAAAGTAAAAAGAACAATATTTGTTGTACATTTTAATCTACAGCAAGGGTGAGAGGCCCCCTCACATGAAGGGGCCCCACGATAAGCATGGATCCCCTCATGTGAGGGGGCTGTATATATGTTCAACACTTAGTGCTGTACATATATCTTTCCTCAAGTAAAAAATGCATGGCTTTTGTTTAGAATAATACATGATCACATTTCAAGATAGGGGTAAAATTGAAAGTTAACTATATATATGTATAACACTATTTGGACTAGCTTTCACATGGTAGGCAATGTGATGCTGTAACGCCCTACAATCTATGTCCCCAAATTTACTCAAATAATTCCTTTAGCCATTATAAAAGTTGATTGATACATTGTAATTAAAAAAAAAAATATTTGAAGAATTTTGTGGGATAAGATAAACTATTTTATTGCCTCATAATGTCAAATAAATTCAATCCACTAATGAAATATAAATTCATTTATTTTGAAAACAAAATAATTTGATTGCAAAATAATTTTAAACTAAATGCTAAATATTGAAAGAAAATAAAATTTTTGATCCTATGATACTGACTATTTCAACGATCTCAACCTCCGACTCTGATCCATCGAACATCTGTAAAAATACTTTAGAATATGAAATTGAGCATATGACAACACTCAATATAGATTTCATGTCAGTATTTTCACAATTTAATTTTAAAAAATAAGTAAAATACGAACATAACATAATTTTTTAGTGGGATAAAAACATGATTGTCTCATTCTCACTTAGGTCATATCTATTCTCAACTCTCCACTTATGGTACTTAGCATTATGGCTGGTTCTTATGTAGATCTAAATAATAATACCTTATGGTATTACCACAAGATCCTTGTTTAATTTGGATCACATAATAGCACATAAAAATATTTAACTTAAAACATTAAAAAGTGAAAACACAAAATTACTTGACATTTAGAGAAATCCATACTTAATTCGTTAAATTCCTTATGTACTTGAGTTAGGAGTGAAAATTCTTACAGACAGATCTCGAACACGTCAGAAAACTTTTTTTCTTTTCTTTTCTTTTCTTTCCTTTCTTTCTCACGGTTTTTCTCTTCTGCTTTTTCTTTCCTTTTTTCTCTATCTTTTTTCTTCTCTCTCTATATTTCTTTCGGTATGATTTTTGAATAGGCTTCAATTGAGGGCAATATATAATAACTAAATAGTTATAATGATAATGATCTACCTAGAATTTTAATAGAACTCTTAATTAAAATTTAAATTGGATTATTAACAAACAACATTATCAAAGAAAAATCTAACTACAATAGGATGAGATTACAGTATAAAAATGTAAAAATTCTAAATTTATCTAAACACCTTTATATCAAATAATCCGATAATAATTCAATAGATATCCAAATATTAAATTGTAATTTTGTTAAAACTCATATTTTCAATCATTAGTATTACTAACGGAAAAGTTGTTAAGTTACCTAAAATCTCAAAACTTGCATTTACGCCTTATAATATATTGTACGTATTTTTGGAGTATTACGACCTTTCCCTCCTAAAAAAATTTTGTCCTCGAAATTTACCTAGATTATCGAAAAGCTATGGATATTTAACTTTAATATCTGCCTCATATTCCCAAATAGACTCTTCCACTATGTGATTCCGCCACTAAACTTTACCAATGTAATTTCTCTATTTCGAAGTATTCAAATCTTCCTATCCAAGATAACTATTGGAGCTTCCTCGTAAGTTAGATTTGGATGAATTTCCAACGATTGAGGATTAATCACGTGGTCAGGATCTGATACGTATTTTTGAAGTATAGAGACATGAAAGACATTGTGTACTGCTGAATGTTTAGGAGGCAATGCCAGCTCATAAGCCACAGTTCCCACACGTTTCAAAATCTCAAAAGGTCCTATGTATTTTGGTTGGAAATTTCCCCTTTTTCCAAATCAAATAAATCCCTTCATAGGAGCTATTTTTAGGAAAACTTTGTCGCCAACCTCGAACTCAAGATCATTCCTCCTATTATCTGCATAACCTTTCTGTAGATCTTAGACAGTTTTATTCTAGCCTAAATCTTCTCAATAGATTTGACTGTTCGCTCAATAATCTCGAGCCCTAGAATTCTTTGCTCACCAACTTCATCCCAATGAACTGAAGATCTGCACCTCCTACCATTCAAAGCCTCATAAGGGTCCATTATTATGGTACTCTGTGGTAAATTCTACCAATAATAGATGTTTTTCCCAACTTCCTCCAAGATCTAGGACACATGCTCGAAGCATGTCCTCAAGAATTTGAATAGACCTCTCCTACTGACCATCTGACTATGGGTGGAAAGCTGTACAGAAGTTTAGCTTAATCTCTATTGTCTTGTGCATACTTTTCCAAAATTTCGAGGTAAATCTCGGATCTCTATCTGACACAATAGAGACTGGGCTCCCATGTAATTTGATCACTTCTTTAACATATAGCTGAGCTAATTGATCCAAATTAAAAGTCATCTTTACTTGTAAAAAGTGAGCTGACTTTGTCAATCTATTGATAATAACCTCGATTGCACCATTTCCTCTATTTGATTTTGGAAAACCAACTACAAAATCCATGGCGATGTACTCCCATTTCCATTCATGAATCTCTAGTGGATTTAATAATCCTGATGGTCTCTAATGTTCTACTTTCACTTGCTGGAAAATCATACACTTCTCTACAAATAAACACGTTCCTCTTTTCATAATTCGCCACTAGAATATATTTTAAAGGTCTTTATACATTTTTGTTCCCCTAGGATGTGTTGCATATGAGGCGAAGTGAGCTTCTTCTAATATTTATTTTATCTTCTCATCCTTCGGCACACAATCTTCCTTTAAACATCAAGGTGTTATCTTCAACTAGCTCAAAACCCTTTCATTTGCCCGTGCCAACTTCACCTTTAATCTTTTGTAGAAACGGATCACTATCAAGGGCTTTCTTAAGTTGGTCTCGAATAGTAGGTTGAACTGTGAGGGTAGAAATCTGTGCTACAATATTTGCTGGAGATAAGATCACCTCAAGTTGTAAGTGATCTATATCCCTAATCAATTATTTCTGTATAGTGGGCAAAGTTGTCAAATGTCTTGTTGTCTTCCTGCTTGATGCATTAGCAACTATATTGGCCTATCTTAGATGATAATGAATGGACAATCATAATCTTTCACCAATTCTAGCTATATGCATTGTCTCATGTTCGGGTGAAGAAGTACTTTTAGCTCTTGTGGTCCGTACAAATATCACATCTAGCACCATATAGATAGTGTCAACATATCTTTTGTGCATGAACTACTGCTATTGCTAACTCCAGGTCATGCATTGGATAGTTTTCTTCATACAACTTTAGTTGTCTGGAAGCATATGTGATAACTTTACCAGGCTGCATAAGTACACATCTCAGACCTTGCTTTGATGCATCGTTGTAGATAACGAAGCCTTCTAACCCTTTAGGTATGGTTAAGACTGGAGATGAGGTCAATTTCTATTTTAGTTCTTGAAAACTCTGGCCGTACCTATCCTTCCATTAGTACTTCACATTTTTTCTCGTTAACTAAGTCATTGAGATGGCAATCTTTGAAAACCCTTCAATAAATCACCTATAATAACCTGCTAATCCCAAGAAGTTGTGCACTTCTCTAACATTAGTTGGCCAAGGCTAATTGGTAATTGCTTTCACTACTATTCCTTGTGCTGTCATTATATAGCTTAGAAATCCTACTCTATTAAGCTAAAATTCGCACTTTTTGAATTTAGGAAAGAGCTTATCTTTTCTCAATAGTTCGAGAATATTCTTTAGGTGTTCTTTATGATCATGCTCACTCTTTGAATAGATTAGTATATCGTCAATGAAGGCAATAACAAACTGATCCAGATAATTGTAGAAAACTTAATTCATGATATCCATGAAAATTGCTAGTGCATTTTTCAAGCCAAATGACATCACCAAGAACTCATAGTGTCCATATCGAGTTCTAAATGCTATCTTAGGAACACCAATTGCTTTAATTTTCAACTGATGATAGCCTGGTCTTAAATCAATTTTTGAGAAGACATTGGTACTTTGTAGCTGGTCAAATAAATCTTCAATTAAGGGGGGAGATATTTATTTTTAATTGTAATACGGTCCAGGCCTCGATAATCGATGTACATTCTCATCGATCCATCTTTCTTCTTTATGAACAATATTGAAGCTCATCATGGTTAGACACTGGGTCTAATAAAATCAGTGTCTAACAACTCCTACCATTGTACTTTCAATTCTTAAAGTTCAACCGGTGTTATAAGATAATGTGCCTTTGAAATTGGTATGGCCTTCGGTACGAGGTCAATTGTAAACTCAACCTCTCGGTTTGGAGGTATTATTAGTAAATCTTCTGAAAATACATCTAAAAAATCGCTAACCACTCGAACTTCGTTGATGGTTAACTCATTTGGATCAATGCTAGTCAAAGACACTAAGATCATTCTAATCAGTGCTAGTCAAAGACACTAAGAATCCTTGAACAGATTTCTTTTTCAACAAGCGCTCAACTTGCACTGCTAATATAAATCGGGGTTGAGGTTTCACCCTTACTCTAGAGAAATGAAATTCCTCTTCACCAGGTCGTTGAAAAAATTACATAATTCTCAAAACAACGAACGGTTGCATGATTTTTCGACAACCAATCCATTCCAAGTATAACGTCAAAATCTTTCATGTTTAGGACCACTAAGTCTGTTTTTATCATCTTAACATCCATTTCTAAAGTTAGGTTCATCGCTATATAATTTGCATTAAGCACCTTCCCAAATGGTAATGATACTTCTAAGGTAATGATACTTCTAATATGTTATCAAGGGGTACACACTCTATATTCGACTTTGAAACGAATATCGTAGAAACAAAGGAGTGTGTAGTTCCTGAATCGATTAAAATAAAAGCGGGCATGTTAGAGATTAATATGATACCTGCCACCACATTGCAGTCGAGCTCTGCCTCTCTCTGTGTTAAAGCAAAAACTCTGGCATTGCCTACCTTTTGATCTTCAACCTTCATAGGTTGCCCCTCAATGCAGTCTTTGGTGATGTGTCTTAGTTTCCACATTTGTAACAAACACATTTTCATGACAAGCATTCTCCTTATGAGATTTTTGACATTTAGGACAGAGTGATCATTGATTCTTTTCAATGATGTTGGCATCTGTTTCTGTCCTTCCTTTGTTGTAAGGGAATTTTCATTCCTCTTAATATTGTCGTACCATTTGCTCTTGTCTAAAGAGTTAGTCTGTTGTTTACTACCTTCACCAATCTGGTTATCGTCAAAAGGGTATAGTTGAGCCTTCTCCAGAATCCTTGATAAGTACCTAATTGGAATATTGTCACTGGTTTCATAATATCAGTTCTCAGACCACGCTCAAAACGTCGAGCTCGTCTCTCCTCTGTGTCCACCAAACGTAGGGCAAATATGGATAACTCCTCAAACTTTCGTTCATAATCAGTAAGCATCATGTTTTCTTGCTTCAACTTAAGAAATTCTACTTCCTTCTTGTATCTTAAAGTAGCTTGAAAGTACTTCTGAAGCACTATCAATTTGAACTGTGCCCATGTAAGGTTACATTGTTGCTCTTCGATGAAGAATCTAATAGTCATCTCCCACAAATGACTTGCTCCCTTCCCCATTATAAATACCACACAAAAGATTTTTTGTGTGTTGGTGCATTCCATAAACCTGAAGATACAATCAAGATGGCGAAGCCATTCTTCAACAGCCAGTTCAAACACGAGTATCTTGCAAAATTGTTCTATAACTGAAAATGATCCAAGCATGCCTCGTGGCTGTTGAGACTGTTGCTACTACGACATCTCTCGCATAGCAACTAGTAATTCTCGTGCTAAGTTAGCTACCATCTAAACCTTAAATATGGGATCTATATTACAGGTCATTCAATTCAATTCAACTAACCTTAAATAACTGACAACGATACAATACTTGAGTATAAATAGTGTTGTTTATGTTCAATATATTCTTATTGTTTCCAATAAGACTTGACTAAATGGGTTTTACATAAAAATTTTTAGTGAGTTTGTAATATTGTTTTTCGTCTTATTGATTTGAATAACGCGCAACTAAAAAGACTTCTAGGCAGGGCTGTGCATATCTCTCGAACTGAACTGAACTGGATCGAATCGAACCAAATCGAGCGGTTCTTCGTAACTGAAGTACCCGAAAGGGTATCTGAATCGAGAATCGACGGGTTCGGCTCGGTTCTCGGTTCTAGACCCAGAACCGAAGAACCGAATAAGAACCAAAATTTTTAAATTTTTAAATTTTTATATATGAGAAAGATTAAATTATTTTAACTTTTTAAAAATAAATTAACAAAGATAGAGTTTGCATTAAAGACACTAAATTCTATGAGGGCATTAAGACAGGTAATAAAATATATATTATATTTTTTCTTATTAAATCTTATTAGTTGAACAATTTTTAGTTTATATATGTTAGTTAATTGTGATTTTTCAATTTTTCTTTTAAAATTTCTCAGTATCTAGTATGACAAATCAAGCAATTGATGGTTAAATCAAATAACTGGTAAGTATAACTGTATTAACAATATTTTAAAATATTTTATCTCTACGAGTCTATGACTTCTAATTTATATGGATCACCGATATTTTAGTATTACTAATTTACTATCTACTTTTTGTTATTTGTATGCATTGGTAAATTAATTTTATTGGACAACTTGTTATTTATATGTTATTAAATTGGAATACGTTAATTTTTAAAAGTTAATATTAAACATGTCAGATTGTAGTGTTGTTATAAATGTTAAAAAAATTAATTATAGTATGGAACCGAATAGACCCGAATCAAACCGAACCCGAACGGTTCCAAAATTATATTTGGACCCGACGATTCCGTTTACTCACTACCCGAAAATTTTCGGTTCGGTTCTCTTCAGAACCGAATTGAACCGGATCATGCCCAGGCCTACTTCTAGGTGAGGAGATGGTTCACAAGTGGACCGCTTAAATCCTAAGCTAACCTTAGACAATTTAGATCTTGTTGACAAATCTTTCAGTTTTATGAATACGCAAATTAAGAAAGCTCAAACAATAAATTTCCCCTTTTTTCATGTAATCACTGCTTTACTCAATTGCTTTTCTAATTATCATCATGGCTCCATGGAAATAAATATCGCGATGAATTTTCTGCAAAATATAACAATTTGACTTTCTACAAAAATGATATATCAAGTTTAAGCATTCACTTGTGTAACTTTAAAACTAAAGTAATTTCATGCCTTAGATTGTTGGTTAGAGGTTGACCATGTTAGTCTCGATGTTGTGTGAATCAAAATTTAAATAAAACTTTAATATTTAAAGAAATCTAAAATTTTAATTTCAAAATGTCTACTGAAAAGATTGACTGAGCTTTGATACCATGTTGTAATGTCCCAAAACCTATGTCCCAAAAGTTACTCAAACAATTCATTTTGGCCATTATAAAATTTGATTGACACATTGTAATAAAAAAGATTTAAAGAACTTCCCGGGATAAAATAAACTATTTTATTGTCTATTAATACGTCAAATAAATTCAATCCACTAATGGAATATAAATTCATCGATTTTGAAAGTGAAATTCTGATTGCAAAATAATTTTAAACTAAATGCTAAATATTGAAAGAAAATAAATTTCTTGATCCAGCGACACGGACTTTGTCAGTAATCTCAACCTCCAACTCCGATCCAACAAACATTTGTAAAAATAATTTAGAATATGGAATGAACATAGGACTACACTTAGTATAGATTTATGTCACTATTTTCACAATTTAATATAAAAAGAAAGTAAAATGCGCACATATCATAATTTTCTAGTGTGATAGAAATCTGACAGTCAATAATTGGTTTTCGTGTAGATCTACATAATAATACTCGATGGTATTACCAACAATATCCTTCTTTAATTTGGATAGCATAATAGTGCATAAAAATACTTTAACTTAAAACATTAAAAATTGAAAACACAAAATCACTTGGCATTTAAAGAAATTCATACTTAGTTCATTAAATTTTTTGTGTACTTGAATTACTTAGGACTAAAAAATTTTGTGAACGGATCTCGAACATGTCAAAAACACCTTTCTCACGATTTTCTTTTCTTTCCTTTCTCACGGTTTTTGTCTTCTGCTTTTTCTTCTTGTCTTTTCTTTTTTCTCTCTTATTTTTCTTCTCTCTCTTTATTTCTCTCATTATGATTTGTGAATAGGCATCAATTGAGGGCAATATATATAATAATTAAATAGTTGTGATAACTATAATAATCTAAAATTTTAATTGGACTCTTAATTAAAATTTAAATTAAATTCTTAGCAAACAACATTATCGAAGAAAATTCTAACTACATAAGGATAAGATTCTAATATAAATATGTTAAAATTCTAAATTTATCTAAGCACTTTTATATCAAATAATTCGATAGTAAATCAATAGATATTCAAATGTTAAATTGTAATTTCATCAAGGGTGCGCTTGATTGCAAGGGTGGAATTTGGGTGGAAAGAAAACGAATTGTAGGCAATTGAATTGTTTTAAATTTGTTTTAGAAGGAATTGTAATTAATGGTGTTTGATTGGTATAATTTTTCACTTAATTCGGTTGACTTTGTTTTTCATGCAAATTTTTGGGATAAATTTTTTTACAATTTGTATTAAAATTTGTTTGGATTGCCAAAAAGTAAAAAAAAAAAAAAAAAAAAAAACAAATTTGAAATTTTTTGTGTTCGTTTTACTTTATTTTTCATGTAAATTGTGAATTAAATGGATAATTTTTTTTACCATTAGATTTATAATATGTTTCTATTGCCAAAAAGTAAAAAAAAAAAAAAAAAATGAAAAATCACTTTCCCACCAAAATCATGGGAAAATAAAAGGTGAAAAATGTGTTTTAAATGGTTGTACCTAGAAAATAGGTGGAAATGAATTCCAGGGAAAAGTTATGCAATCAAACACTAAAATTAAGTATAGAAAATGAATTGATTTTCCTTTTTCGCCTATTTTGATGTCTATCAAACATAACCTAAAACTCATATTTTCAATTATTAGGATTATTAGCACAAAGTCCCTATAAAACGGTAAAGTTGCTAAGTTACCTTAAAATCTCAAAACTTGCATTTATACCTCATAATATATTGTACGTATTTTTTGTCTATTGCATATGTGATAGAAGAATACATTTTTCCCAAAATAATGATGCTCAAATGAGTGTTCAATAAATTTATAGGAATTTTCATATAAAGTTTTTAACAAAACGACAAGTCTCAAAACTATAATTACATAATGTAGATAACATTGTAACTTACATCTTATCTATCTTTTTATCGGATAGAGTCAATTAAAACTAAAGTCAAATAAAAAAATTTAAAAATAGGAAAAAATACAAAAAATTAATAAATCGAGCCATGGCTCCCATTCTTTCAAAAACTCATTTTCAATCACACATTCTCATATAAAATAATATTATACGTAAATTGAAAGAATTTCTTAGTTTTTAATCACACAATTTTCAACAAAATACTATTCAAAAACATATTTTTTTGTCTAAAAATGGGGCTCAAACAAGGGCAAAGTATGCCTAGAAACTGAGCTACTTGAACAACTACCTGTTCAAATAGGGGGCGCTATTGACCAGGTGTCTACGCCTAATCATGCATTCGCTTACTGTCGTATTGACTGTGCCCTACGTCTAGGGATGACAATGGACCGAGCTCGTGGGCAACAAGTCGAGCTCAGAAAAAGGGTGAGCTCGGCTCAGCCCATGAGCTCGTGGGTCAGGACAAACCGAGTAGGAGCTCGCCCTTTTTTTACACGTTTTCTAAATTTTTTTAAAATATACATTTTCGGCAAATTTTTATCTTATAAGTTTTTTATTTTGTAAACAATTTTTACTTATAACTTATAAGTAATTTTAATTATAATATATTTTTTATGATTTTATCTTTTAAATAATACTTATAAGTTTTTTGTAATTATAATTTAATTTTTTTTGCTTGTAAATAATTTTTAGTTAATATATTTTTATTTTCAAGTTAGTTTTGAAGAAAACATTTTGATTGAAAATAATTATTTTATAAATGATAAAATTAAAAAAAAAAATGAGAAATGGTCAAATGATTTTTCAAAATATTTTTCTTTTTTAAAATAATAAAAAATAAACTCTCTTCCTTTATCCGGGTTTGGGACCTGCTACTTCAAATTCGAGTAGGCGAAGTTAAAAATTATACATGAACAATTTGTTACCTGTATAATTTTTTTTAAAAATTATAAATGTATTAAAATAAAAATTCGTGATGAATATGGTTAAATTAAATATCACTTATTTGATTACATGCAATTTTGGCATATTTATCTTACAGTCGAAAATGAATATCTTGTCAGTCCTTCACGCACATTAATACTTCAAAAATATCTTCTTTTAGTCGACTCCTAAGCTCGGAGAGAATCCTGACCCTACACTAAAAGTAGACTCCGAAACTATAGTGCTAACCGGAGGTGTTAGTAGATCTTTTTGTTATTACAGAAACTATTAGCCATCGGTGTTCATACCTTCGCCAGAATTCAATTACTTCTTCTGAATTTTTCATTAATGCATTGTTACTAGGTCAATTATGATTAAAGTAATCAAGTAATTCAGCAGGCAACGCATTTAGACTATTACTTTATGTTTGAGTACATGCAGTGGAAGACAAACTACTACTAATTGAGGAACCACATGCATATGCAGTTGAATTACATCTATATAAGTTCATGCCTTCGAATAAATTTAAAATTTTAGCGTCGTCATCTACTGTATTAGTGGGAGGAATATTTGCAGTGCCGAAGGCTACACAAGTAATATGTGTACCTATTCGTGAAACATATAATACATACATTTCAGATAAAGTTACTTCTAAATTCTTATAAGTAATAGGTACGTTAAAAGTTAAAAATTTTGAAATTCGGTCAATTATAAATTTAGTACCCGATAAATTATATCGGGGTCCATGACGCATGCTAACGGAAATAACATGGGCAAGTCTTTCCAATATTTTCTAAACTTTAATTCCATGACAATTATAACTGAACTAAAATCGGGGTTATCTTTAAATCTATTAAAAGCCCTAACAATTACAAAAAGACGTTCAAGGACCATACAACTAGTAGGATAATAAATATCAGACAAAATATTTGTAGAATCATAAAAACTTGTCAAATTTTTTTTAATTTTAATAACTAAAACCCAATCAGACTCATTCAAAATATTATCGTCGTCGTCCCTAATATGTCTACTGTTATAAAATTTAGAAATTAAATGTTCGAAACCTTCACATGATTTTAATAATAAATATGTGGAGTTCTATCTATGCACTACGTCACTAATAAAGGTTTTTGAATGCGACACCCCATTTTCGGCACAAAAATTCGCAAATGCTTGTTTTCTACTAGGTAAAATAGTAATATAAATTATTGCATTTTTAATTAGTTGAATTTCATCCTTAACATATTTTAAACCGTCTTGTACTATTAAATTAAAAATATGGCATACACATTGAATATGAAATAATAACCATCGAAATCGGGTTGAAGTACTCTATGCAATTTATCGACAACAAACTTATTTACAGAAGCGTTGTCGAACGTAAAAGAGCTTATTTTACTCTCGCATTTATATTCTCTAATAATATTCATAATAGCACTAAATATATTGTTAGCATTGTACGGGTACTTAATAATTTTAAAAGAAATTATTTTTTTATGCATGATCCAAAGTGGGTTTATATAGTGTGCAGTTGCATCTATATAACCTCTTTTATTAATCCCTTCACATAAATCTGAAGTTAAAGATATCACACCCCTATATTTTTCTAAATCGACAATTAATATTTGCTTTGTATTTTTAAAATATTCTATTGTATTAGAACGAAGAGTATTTCGACTTACCCTAACGTATCTCGGTTGAAGACATTCTTTTATAAAGGTAAAGAAATGTTGGTTGTCCGTTTGTGCTAGTGGCAACTCAACTTCAACAATGTACTTCATCATTCCTGTTTGAGTTCTTTCCTCCGAATACATCCACGTATTAAGTGGCATAGTAGTAGCACCGCTGCCTGGACTATCAAATTGTAGTTGCGTTTGACCAGCAGGAAGAAGCCTATGTTTCGCAGCACATGTTTTGTAGTGATTGTTGAGGTGAGTGGTTCCTATACCTTTTTGATGGACCAATCGTTGTTGACAGTATTTACATACTGCTTTGGTTTATGGAAGTCCATCGGTCATACGACTAGTTTGAATCAATTTAAAACGGTTCCAACATTTTGTCTGCTTCTTCCCCTTTATCTTTCCTCTTGCATCGAGAATTTTCAACACATGTTCATCATCCTATTCCAAATCAATTGGATGATTAGCATCAGCATCAACGTCATACAAATCAATTGGATAACTTCTTTCATGAATATCGTAATCTTGAATATTTTTTGGAATGGGTAATTCATTTAGACCGACGAACTCATTTTCAAATTGATTATGGGGCACACGTGCTTCATCATCGACTCCGACATCGAACAAGTTTTCAATAAATGAGCGTGGATCCATTTGTGAATAATTGAAATTGAATGTTGAAGAAGAAAAAGTGAAGTAGAAATGTAGAATTGAGAAGTGAATGAAAATTATATAGTAGTGTAGAAAATATATTGTAAAATCAATATTATAATTCAATATTTTCAAAAGAAAATGTAAAAGAGTATATAAATTATAATGAATGAATGATTAATATTGATAATGATTATTTGTAGAGAGTATAGTAGAGAATGAGAGATTAATAGTAAGTTTGGTGAGAAAAAATTATTGTAATTGATGGGTATTTATAGGAAGAAAAATGAAATTTGAAAAAACGTTCTGATCACTGAATTTTTTTTTTTTTTTTTGACAAGCCACAAACTGAGCCGGCTCATGGCTCGTCAAATACGAGCCCACGAATTGCTCGTCGACTAGCTCGTCTACATGACGAGCTTAGCCTGGCTCGACTCGTTTAATATTTCCTATGATCGACTTGTGGCTTAGGCTCATTTTTTACGAGCCCGAACGACTCGTGACTCGTGTTAGACTAGTCGAGCCCACGATCTACTCGGCTCGATTGTCACCCCTACCTGCGCCTTTGCAAACTTTTTAGAACCATGCCCTGTAGATGAGGACTTGAATATGTAAATTATTTACCAAGGGAAATAATTTTTAACACTGTTGTTGAATAGCTCATCAAAGATTATTCAAAATAAGAGAACAGTTTTATTGTATTGCTTTCAATATGACAAAGATGAGAGGTACCATGCCTCCATCGTAATCAGATAAATAAACACAGAGAATAGAACTCGAGTTTTACAATCATCTTATGAACCCTAACATCTAGCAATCAGCAAATGTAATTGGAATTTCCCAGCCCTACAAACTTCACACAATCAAATCGTTCCCCTTAAAAACTCAATCAGTCTGTCCAAATTACAGTATGAAGAACCACCTTCACTGACAGCCTTTTTCGCCAAATTTGCCATATGATTAGCCCTCTGCAAGAGCTCATCCCTTCTCTCCACCATTATATCCCTAACCATCTTCTCAATTATCACTCGATCACAAGTATCTTTTATATCCAATCCGAGCTTCCAAACTTCGCTAACAAACCTACTGTTTATCGTCTGATCAGCAAAATAAGGCCAACAAAGCATAGGCATTCCCCCTGCTACACTCTCCAGAGTCGAATTCCATCCACAATGGGTGAAAAATGCACAAACCGCTGGATGGGCCAAGACGTCGTCTTGAGGTGCCCATCCCACCATGTAGCCTCTTGCCTTTGTACCTTCCTCTAGCTCCACCGGAATCTGACTCTCCTCATCGTTTCCTATAATAGAATCCGGCCTCATTACCCACAAGAACCTCTGCCCACTATTCACTAGCCCATACCAAAACTCCAAGAGCTCGCTTCGAGTTAATATGGTAACGCTTCCAAAGCTCACATAAATCACGGATTTTGCAGGCTGCGAGTCGAGCCAGGTCAGGCAGCTTTTGTCTTCCTCCCAGAAACTGCCCGAAGCACGAGTGATGTCACTTGTTTTCTCTGCCAATCGGGCCTTCAAATGAGTGTGGAGTGGACCGACGGAATACAGATTTGGAATATGTTTCCGAATTTCATCAAGAATTGGTCCTTCCAAATCTTCAAATGTGTTGAGTATGAGTGCTCGAGCTTGAGTGCTTTTTCTAGTCTCTGTTTTGATAGCCTGGAAGCCTGCATCATTAACATCACTCACTCGGCAAAACCAAGGAAGGTCGCGCCGCCGGAGAAACCCCTCCATACCCGGCACACTTGTTACCATTAAGTCCATCTCTTTCTTTTTCCAATATGTATATTTATCTTCATCCTTCCCTACACAAATACAGGAGTTAAATATCAATTCACTTTCAACAGGATAGTCCAAGTCATCCAATATACAAATTTACATATTTAATTGGAATAGAATAGTACCTCTTAGAGGCACCTCGCCGGCATCAATAATTTCTTGAATGCAAAAATTGGCCCAGAAGGAGCACGCCCCAACTGTCCTGAAGTAAATATATGGAATTTTCATCTCTGTAAGCACAGGAAGCGCAAAACTCAACACCCCATCCATGATAACACAAGTGACGGGCCTTCGATCACCGGCATCATTCAGGCGATTGGTGGACTCCATTAGCCTACGAAACTCCAGTCCCCCAGTTTTTCTAAGACTCAACATGATCTCCATGGTTCGCTCTCCGGCGCGGGGGTGGTCTTCTGGGAGGCCATCGGGCATGGTGACAAAGCGAAATCCGGGGTAGCGGGCGAATCGGGACTGGGCATTGGCGTGGAGAAGGAGACGGCGATGGGTGAATTCGGAAAGAAGCATCGTTACGTGGAGTTCGTGGAGGCAGAGAAGCTCGGCGAGCTTGAGCATAGAGTTCACATGGCCTTGCATTGGTAAAGGGAAGATGAGAATATGTGGCGGGAGTTGACTCATTTCACCGTTTCGGATGATTCCGGGAAGATCTCAACGGCAGAAGGGGACTACGGCGAACGTGGAGTAAACGCTGCAATTCTATCTGCAGGTATTGCCGCTCATTTATGGAGATGGAAAAGGCCATAAGTAGCCCTGAACGCATAACACCACTCGATGGAGATAGGCAGCACGTCACTGTTGACGTAAGCAGATTTGTAGTTTTTACTAACCACACATTTTTGGTACTATTCTCGCGCTGAACGTGGTTTTATAATAATGTTAAGATATTTTTGTGGAGTTCATTATTTTACTATTTTAGCCTCGGGGGAATGTATAAACAGTTGAATTCATAACGGTTCGTTCGCTAAAATTTAACTTGTATTTGTTTGTCATTTTGTTTTTCATTTTTAGAAGAATTCTAACCGTTTCAAAGGAAAGATTCAGGTGCATTTATTGTCCATTTTAAACAAAATTACCTTTCTATCCTTGTTTACATTTATTCAATATTCTAAAAGACGTAATGCGTTACGAGACATCGAGGTCGAGAATCAAGAATCACACGTTTAGGCGCGTCAATGCGAAAAATAAGTGTCATAATGCGTTTCGTATTTTTAATATTATTTTAATTATTTTTAAGACATTTAATATATTTTTATATAAAAAATAGATTTTTTAATTTTTACTATATCATAAAAAAAAAATTTGGCCCAAGTTTTTTTTTTTTTTAATGTTAGACCTATACATAGGCCTTGACCCAAAATTGAAGAGACCCAAATGCATTTCAAGTTTTCAACCCCAATCCTCTTCCACATTTCGACCCCAGCTCCATTCCATTTCACTCGAGGCTTCAAACTTCTCCAGTTCTCCTCCCGTCTCCACTCTTCACAATCACTGGCCTTGTGTACTACTAATTTCTCAGGGACCGGATAGGGACAAACCTTCAGTCCTACGCCTGAACTGCAGCAGCACCTTCGAGCACCCGAGCCCTAGACACAGCAACTTCCAAACTTCACGCCTTCACACCTTCGAACGGCCAAGCCCTAGACGTAGTCACGATTCACGCCTTTGGTAAAAAAAATATGTACTTGTTCTGATTTTGATTTTGATTTGCTTTTCAATTCATCTTGAAATTAGACCTGGATTAATTCTAATGTTGGCATAAATGGAAGCATGAGTTTTCTTCAATGGAGGTTTTTGATGTGTAGATTGTGTAGTAATTGAATTTGATGATACAAATTATGATTGAACGCTTACCACATGATGTTGAACCTGTTGAATTGCTTGAAGATAAAATTGGCAAAGGGCATAATGTTCTAGCATAACCCCCTTTGGATTTGGATTTTTTTTTTTGGGCATATCAGTATCCCACGTCGAAAGTTCTCCTAAAAATTAAAGGGGTGTGCTTCTATAAAAGATCCTCTTACCAGGAAAGAGTTAACAATTATTGAATGTGCCTTTCACTTATGGGCCCAATAAGTTAGTCATAAAATTTTAAGTAACAATGTCCCGATTTTGCTGGGTTTTTAGTGGTCAATGCATCATTGACCGCATTTTTACACGCATTGGGGGCATGCGAGGCATTTTCACCACGCCTCGCGCCTAGACGCGTCTATACGGCACATTATGTCGCCTTTTAGAACACTGCATTTATTTCATGAATAATGCTAAATGTACCGAAAGGATGTCACAGAAGTATTACAGAATTTCAAAAAATTGGCTATGTGGCATGAGAAAAAGAGGGAAAACTAAAACATTCGGCCCCTAACCCGCCAATTGCTCATTTCATCCCAAAATGGAAGCCCTGAAACTGTAGTGGAGAAATTAGTTGCTCCACATATTCTCCGACGACCTGACGAGCATCGGAGCTGATTTTCCGTTCGAGCAAGCGATGGCCATTGTCTTCTCCAGCTGAGTCGACAGCTTAACACAAAATCACATCTAAAAGGTAAGTCGCTGGCTAATTTTTCTGTAATTGTCCATATTCGAATGCATACAAGTGTTGAATTCTGTTTTTTTTTTTTTTTTTGGCGATTTTAAATCACCTCACCTACGCATACAAGTGTTAACTATTATTATACATTTGGGATTCAGACAATATTACTAATCCTGTTCCTTTCTGTGTTGGGAAGATGAGTTTTCTATGGTTGTTAAGATAGAAAACTTTCGATTATTTTGTGAATTTTTCAAAGGTGGATTCATATCATTTTTAGATGGAGTGGTGTGAATAATGGCCTGATTTATTGTTGTTTTCATATTCTTGATGATGGATAATATAAGCTAGGGCGAAATTTTGGGCCTGCATGTAATAGGTGTTTTAGGTATAACATTATTCTTTTGGTATTAATTTGTTATATTCTGGGAATGTCAGATTCACGTTATTTTTGCATTCTTTCTGATGGCCTATCATTTTCTTTATCCTTACTACCTCATTCTTATTATTTTGGGTAGTTGCAGGGCTTACAATTTTGTTTATTTTTGTAATGTAGAATCTTCCTTGAAGATTTGACAATAATATGTTGTATATGTTTATCTAATTCTGCAATTATTTGTTGTTATGGAAGTTTTTTGATTGCTTAGGTCTCAACTACTCTCTTTCTTATTTCTCAAAATATTTTCTCAAATAACAATTGAATCTTAAAACCCTCACCATGTTTTCTCCCTCGATTCTGAGATGGTAAATGTATTGACTATTGATTAGTTTTTTCATTGAATTATTTAGTCGATCTTCAGACATTTTTCCCAGTAAGACAACTGTTTTACTTGTAACCTGTATTTGTTCTAGCCTGCTTAGTTAAATTCATGTCTATAGGGAGTTTTGGCACGCATATGGCTTTAGTTGGTTAGTTAAATAGTAAAATTTTGAGAATTAGCATTGTTTAGTCTCATTGGTAAATTAACCATGTTCCTAAGAAAGGTTGTGGGATTGTTGAAACATCTAATTAGGCTTTTCTAGAAACAGTTCTGCATTTTACTTAACACAGTTTTAAACCATAAAACATGGGTCTCTAGTTGATGGAGAAATAGTGTTTCTACAATTATATATTGACTTGTTTAAAATGCTCAAGGCTTCCATATAAATATGAGTGGAACATATTTGGTTTTATGTCATTTCGTGTGTAGTTGATGAACTAAATATAGGATCTTTTTAAATAATTGATCTATGTTTATAGCCTGTATGTAATGAGCATTTCTTGAATAACAATTATTTGGTTATGTGAACATTAGTTGAGGACCTGTTCGAAACATGTTGACGAAACATTTATTTTCCCAGTGAATGATTTTTTAAATTCAATACCAGTAATCGCCGGTCAGTCATACGGCGATGAATTCATTCTCAGGCCTTGTACACACCTTCCATCACACTATGGGAGCTGGGGAGCTGATTTTCCTTCTCTAACTCGAGATTCATAACAATATCCCATCTTAGCAATATACCAATTCACGGAAAAGCTAAAAATCAAGCAATGATGTCACCCGAAATCATTCCTTGTATTCTTGTACTTTTTTTCCACAAGATTCCAAAGATTAATTTCAAAATCGCATGAAATGAGTGGCAAACCAAAATCACCAAACAAACTCTCAAAAACAAAGTGCACCAAACTTCAAATGAAGCAAACGCATGTATTCCAATATCATAAGTGCAAATACAGAATACCACAATTCCACGCACACATATATTTACATTATACGCATGACATTTGATAGAGAGGAAAATATACAGGGAGATCGGGGATGTAATTGGTGAAATGAGGGACATCTTTGAGTACGTATCCGAACTCCCCTTTCACCACATTCATCTAATAATCATTCTCCGACCCCATTCTCGTTACCGCCCTCTCTCTGTAATCAAATTTTGTTTCTTCTTCAAATTAATGGTGCAAAAATGGGAAGGAAAAAATTACACATACGGGCGGAGGTTGAGAAGGGCGGCGGCGTCGGAGGAGATGGTCGTTGTGGACTCAGTCGACAGTCGAAGGTGGATATGAGTGTGCGTATGCGAACGGCGGTGAAGGTTTCCTTGCAGCTTTTGTGGATGGTGGTGGAGATGAAAATTGCAATTTCACTGTGCGTGTGCCGTTCGGAGATCTAGGCACATTTACAGTCTCTGGTCGGAGGTTGAGAGTGTCAACGGTGCCGGAGGAGATGAAGGAGGAATCGCCTAGGGTTTCCAATTTCAAATGGCAGTTAATGTGAATGAAATGAGGATGAAATACGTGTTTTGATTTTCCTTTGTTTTTTAAATTCCTCAGCTGCCACATCAGAAAAACTTCTGTGGGATCCGTTCTATACGTGTAGCGCGGTAGTTATTTCATAGTTAAAGAGAGGGCATTTTAGGAACTTTTCATTCCGTTGAGTAAAAAACAATGATTGTATATAGGCCCACTTACTGATCCAATGGGCAAAAACATTTTTAAAATGTGGTGAAAAATGGGTACCAAATAAACACTTATAAATTGATTATAATTAGAGCTGTCAATCAATTAGATTTTAACTAATTCGATAAAATGAATGGGAGATGAATTTGAAGTCTCGGTCCGATATCCTTATTAATAATCCATTAAATAAATGAAACAAATATGAATCCGATAACAAACCGATTTGATTTTCTATATTAATATACTATATTTTATATATTATCACATAATTTATGACACAATTTTTTTCCATTTTAAAAATTGTATTATATTTTACACATAATTTCAAATAATAAATAATAATAATATTATAATATTGTTAATTGAAATATTTGAGAGATTTAATTTTTTATTAATTAAAATAAGATAAAAATAATAATTTATTTATTTTATTAATTAAACAACCAAATGAGCCAGCAGTTGAATTGTTAGAGTTACTTTCATTATTCCAAACTTCTCATTTCACACATAGGATACTCACTAGAATATCATAAAATTGTGAAAAACTATATGGACATTTTAATTCTAGGGTTTAGAAGTTGGCTAATATAAAAAACTATCTTTCTATTTTTATTTTTTATTTTTAAATTTTGAATCGAGTTATTGGATTGGATATACGATAACATAGCAAATTGGATATAGATTTAATAATCACATATTCGTTGGATTATCGGATAGAATCAGATCGGACCGGATAATTACTCTTAACGGATAAGATTGAGTTTCGGCATCGATCCATTTATAGCCCTAATTTTAATTGTCAAATTTATTTTTTATTATATATTTTGGGAGATTCATAATTACTATTCATCTAGAGCCTCTTTGAGCACTATTTTTTTTGTCCAAAATATATTTTGAAACAGTATTATAATTGAGATGTGTGATTAAAAAATAAGAAAAATTTTGAATTTGTTTGTAATAATATTTTTATTAAAAAATGTGATTGAAAATGAGAGAAACCAAACAAGAGATCATCACTTAATTTTATTTATTTATAAATTGATCTATTTATAAATACTTTTCAAATGAATAGTAAGCCTATGTTTGGCCCGCATTTTGACAAAAAAACCCTTCTTTTTTTTCAAAACTCATTTTCAACCACATATTCTTTCATAAAAAAATTTACACGTAATTTCCTTAATTTTTTTGCACCATACATTCTCCAGATAATTACTATTCGATATTTCATTTTCTTACAAAATGGGACTCAAACAAGGGCTATATAATAAATTAATTGTCTCAATAATCACTAAACTTAAGACGTCTGCAATTGCTCACTACACTTTAATATGTCGAATTTTGGTTATTAAACTTCTCAAAATGTCGAACATTACTCACTGTAATCACGTACATTTCGCTTCTCTAACTGGCATGGCATACGGATTTCACAGCTAGTGCCCCATCACCATTAGATGCTCAATCATGAAAGAGGGATAGTCCAGTTAAGCAATGGGTCTATGATTGCTCGTTATACTTTATCTTAAATATTTGATTGCTCATTATACTTTAACGTGTGTCTTTGATTGCTCATTATACATTAAATTGATCGAGTTTTGATCACTAAACTTCTCAAAGTGTGCTTTATTTAATGTTGTATTATTATGTATTTAAAAAATTCTTTCCAAACTGAACATTTTATTGAAAATTTCGCTGATTGAATATAATACGAGAAAAAATCAAATCAAACTCGATCACCATTCACTACCAGTAGTTTTACTTAAAATTTGTTTCATTGAGTAACTATACTTTTATTTGATTTCCATTAATGTGACTTCATCTAGACGTAACTTCTTAAATTTGAAATAGAACATTTGCCAAAATATTTACTAAAAAACACGAAGCAAGTTAAGAGTCTAGAACTAGTAAATTACATTAAAACACGAAAATCTTATTCGATAGTATTCAGTGTTGAAGGGAGCTATCATCCACGAAGAGAAAATGAGTGATGAACGAATATTGAAATATATGTAGCAAATGTCATGTTTACACACACTAGAGACATGTAAATCTGAACTGAATGAATGAGTGAAAAGTGAGAGATGTCAATTAAGGGAAACATGTCAAACGTAGATGGGAACTTCAGAGGGGTGGATTCCAAAAGGCATTATCAAATTGGAGCAACGATATCTGAAGTTTACATCCACATTTGACGGGTTCTCCTTAGTGTGCATCTCTCACTTTGTACTCATCCATTCGGTTCAATATTTATGTCTTTTTAATTTGTGCATACATGACATTGGCCACATAATTTTTCATATTCAACCATCACCCATTTTGTCTTTATGAATGATAACTTCCTTCAAACACTAAATACTATCAAACAAGATTTTCGATTTGTAATGCAATGTACTATTTTCAAACCCTTAACTTGCTTTGTGGTTTTGAGTAAATTTTAGACAAGTGTTCTATACACATTTCAGAAGTAAAGGTACTAGAAAATTACATACTCGACTTCTAATAGTTAGAAAGTTTGTTACAAATTGGAGCTGTCAATAGGAAACTGAGCAAATAATACCACGTATCTACTTGTTTCGCGTGGAAACCGCTAACAATTAAAAGAAGGTTCAGACGATTGTATAAGTAACAACGACCTCTCGAGACAAAGTCCCAACGAGGGGTGTTTATTTATGAAAATTGCAATTCACAAGACACGAAATGCCTCTAAGGGGCACAAACACACAATTTAACGATGAAAAACTTAAAGGAAATGAAATTATATAATTCTTTGTTTGAGAGTGATTTGTTCGGTCCTTGTTTCTCTATTCTCTTTGTTCTTTTATACTCTTGGGTAGTTTTTCTTGTGGAACTGTCTGAAAATTGCTTATCGCTCTATAACCACCAACTTTTTCCATGATAAGCACTCTGTCCAGAAACTGCTGCCATTATTCTAATCATATAACTGTTCGCAACCGATATTCTCGGATAGTAGGATGCAATAAGGTTGCTCCTTAACTATTTTAACAATCGTTGCCTTTGAAGGTGAGGAGATATTATGCTTGCTCAGATTTGGGGTTTCTCGCGCAGCTGACCGACGTCCAACAGGTTTGAACGATTATGGGCTACTGCAACACAACTCATTCTTGGGTAATCTCGTTTGGGCTTGCCTTTCAAATTGAGCTTTGCTCTCTTCTCGAATTAGGCTCCATTATTTGGGCCATTTAATTGGGCTCAGTTTTGTGTGTCAACACTACCATTATAGTTGAGAAATCCTAGAAATCTATCAACGACAAGTCGAATAAAAATAAATTTGGAGGAGGAAAAAGTATTGGAGGTTGGAAGTAAAGAGATCAACCATGTTCCAGTTAGTACAAGTGCAGGCTTAGAGCAATGACAGGAAGATATCACCGTAAGATCGCAAAACAATATTTCCATCGCTTAACGTCGACGTGTACGTAAGAAGATGTGGTAGTAGATACCATACAGAAAATGGCTGAAGACCTCAAAACATTAATGGCAGAACATGACGCTCTAAGCACGAAAATAATGAATCTAAAGTAAACCTATCGGACGAGGTGGAGTTTCAGAAACCGTCGAAAAGATAAGTAATCTGCAATCTATAGCCTCTTCAATTCAATCTATAGAACCTAGAAGTGATAATTCAGGCCTTAGATAAAAGGTAGTAGTCATCCAGGCAATAATAGCTAGAGAATTTTTCTACCTTATGCTCCTAGACAATGAAAGTACGGTAAATGTTTTTATACGAAGAAGCTTTCGATCAAATGTAGAAATATAATAATTAAATTCCTATGTCGGAGCCTCACTAATTCTCTAGAGGTGGCCCAATCCATCATAGACGAGCCACTCGGTTAGAGAAAATAGGAGAGGAGCCCCTAGGCATATTCGATATATAAATTTCAACATCATAAAGGAAACATTCGCATACATAATCATTTCCCTGCATCAATTGTATATTATGTTTTCCATAAATAAAGGTGAAATGCCATTAAAATATAATCAATGAGTTCTATGTAGGAATCATGGAAGTAACGTGAGAGGAAGTGCCATAAGAGTTCCTAAGAAGAATATAATTGTCGTAGTTGAAATAAGTAATTAAGGGATAAAACTTGAAATCGATAACTCAATCGATCCTCGCATAAACTGGCTACATTTCAAAAGCAACCGTGATTGAGGAATTGGAAAGTATTTTTGTTAATTTAGAAGATAAATGCGTTTGGATAATGTCCTTTTTCAATTAGGTGTGGCTTCAATTATTCTCGTAGCCCACCAATTGGTTAATCGTAGACATATTTTAGTTAATGGGCATATAGTAGAAATAGTGTAAAAAGAAGTGCTTTGAATCATTGCTATTTGACTCGGAACTGTTCTAAAAAAGTCGAGGTTTAGCAATGTCCTGAAAATTGGTACGGAATTGAGCGAACCTATGTAAGGATTGCTGAAAAGCTTCCGAGCAGCAAATCTAGGGGTGTGTTTGATGTGCATTTTTGAGGAAAAAATGTATTGTGTTGATGTGATGGATGGTGAATATGTGGTTGAAAAAGAAGGAAAAGTTATTTAAGTGATTGAAAATATTATTTTATTGAAAAATGTGTGGTTGAAAATGAGAATGAAAAATGACAATGTGTACCAAACACACTCTATATATGTTTATCTAGAAGCATGCTAACATGGTGAGAATAGATTCCAAGGTGACATGTTATGCTTTTAAAATTGATCCCAAGATAAAACCTAAAGTACAGAGGAGGTCACCAATGAACATTAAAAAGTATGAAGCAATAAAGAAGGAAGTAGATAGATTGTTAGAAAATGACTTTATCCACGAGACTCAATACCCAGTTTGGGTATATAACCCGGTCTAATACCAAAGAGCAATAAAAAAAGTGAACATATCAAGACTTCATAGACTTAATAAAGTCTGTCCCAAGGACAATTTTCCACTCTTCAGAATTGATCACCTGGTTGATGCAACTATAGGACATGAACTGCTAAGCTTTATGGAGGTATATTAGGAATATAATCAGATCTCCATATATGGACCAGATGAGGAACACACTACCTTCATAATAGATTGAGAATTTTATTATTATAAGGTAATGCCATTTTGTCTGGAAAATGCTTGAGTCACTTATCAAATGCTAGTAAACAAAATGTTTGCGGATTAGATAGGGAAATGGATGAAAGTATACATCACTGACATGCTAGATAAAGACTACAAGATGAAAGTTACTGAAAATATTTAGAATAAGCTTTTCACGTATTACAGAAGTATCTATTGAAACTTAATCCACTAAAATATGCATATGAATTCAAATCCGTAAAATACATGGTAAATCAGCAAGATATCAAAGCAAACCCTAACAAAATTTAAGCTTTTATTAAAATGTGTCCCCATCAAAGCTAAATGAAGTACAAAACTTAATCGGAAGGATCCTTGCTTTAAGAAAATTTGTATCACGAACGATAGACAAGTGCTCCCATTTCTTCCAGGTGTTAAAGAGAGAAAAATAGTTCAAATGGATAGTGAATGCAAGCAGACATTCCAGCTTTAAAAGAACACCTAGGAAAGGGTCGTTATTGGCTAACCCACCGTAAATGGGGAAAAGTCACTACTATATGTAGCAGTTTCTAAAATGACAGTCAGTTCCATCCTAGTGAAAGAGAAAGGGTGACTATTGTTGCCAATTTATTACATAAGCAAAGTTTTAAGAGGAGTAGAAGCGAGATATCCAAATATGGAAAAAGCTGACCATTGCCTTAATAGTAGCATCACAAACTAATTTCCTACTTAAACAAGTACCTTAGAAACCTGACTTGTCGGGAAGTTTTTAAATTGGAAACTTAAAATTCCTACTTAAACTTCATTGCGAAACTCTCGGGTGTTCCCATTTTTGGATAAGAGCCTGAATAGGAAACATGAAAATTATTCATAGACAGATCGTCAAGAAACGCTCACTTCAAGAAGAATAGTCTTTTGCAACACATAAAAGACAACATTTACTAATTGAGTGTTGCTAAAGGTATCAACCACAACATTCTAATATATGAATGCTGCCATTAGTTACCATAATTGAGATATAGCAACATTTTTTAAGTGAATGTTGCTATTGTTGCCCTTTTGCAACGTTTATTAAATGTTGCGAAAATATTTTTCATTTGCAACATTTTTTAGACGTTGCGAAAGAGTCACCTTTAGCAACATTTAAAAAACGTTGTCAAAGTTAACCTTTCGCAACATTTTATAAATGTTGTTAAAAAAATTTCTTTTGCAACGTGTTTATAATGTTGCAGAAGACATCTTTAGCAACGTTTTAAAAAATTGCTAAAAGATTTCCCTTTGGCAACATTTTAAAAACGTTGCAAAAGGGAAATAAAGCCAACCGCAAATGACCAAAGTCTACCAACCGCAACAGCCCAATTGTGTGACTACACAGGCCGAAAATCTTTAACCATTTTTACAGCCTTAAGCATAAGTCCACAATACACCGCCCAAATGCAACAACCCTAATCCATTAACCTACAGAATCCCCAAATCTCCATCCATACAGAACATCTCCAAATCTCCATCCCCGACATTTATCTTCGCAATGTTCTCCATCCCAGTCGTTTCTCGTCGTCGCCATCTCCATCCCAGGCGGTACCATTCATCTGCCGGCCAGCAGCTTCTACTTTGAATCTGTAGTCTTCGAGTCATCTACCGGTCACCAGCTTCAACTTTGAGTTTGTTGTCTTCGAGTCATCTGCCGGTCACCACCTCAATGGTTAGTCTACCATTTTTCCTTTATTGCTACTGATTTTGCTATTTCCATAAAGTTATGCCGGGAATTTCATTATACCGCATTTGGCTGAAATTTGTGAGAGTTTTGTGGTGGAGGAAAGAAGACTGAAAATGTGAGGGTCAGTTTTGTGGTGAAGCTCTTATTCAATGTGAGGGTCAATTTTTAGTTTTAAATTGTTATTGTAGCAAGAGATGAAAAAATGTAGATGCAAAAAATGCGTAAAACCAGAGGAAGTAATGCATATAAATGTACACATTCTGCGTATATAATGTGAAATACACATAAACAAATTTATCGTACGAAATCAATTAAAGTAACGGGCTAGTATACCACAGGCCTCACAGTTTGTATGTTGCTCTAGCAATATTATAAGTTCAAGCTGTAGACTTATTAAAATGATAATAGAAACAGGCATTAAAAGAATAATAATAATTAAAAAAATCACCAGGATATGTGTAGTGTGATACATTGGCGAATTAGACTTAATTTGAGGGTAGAAGGAATAATGGCATCATTCCAAATTTTACTTCAAAAGGCTTCTCCATAATAACTCTTGATATATTATACCCCTAAAAGGACCTTTTCCATAAAAGATATGTTCTAATTGAGTATTCCATTTGGGATCAAGATTAATCATGTTCACAGGTTTTAAGACAACATAATCTACAGATAGTATCACTAACCAATATCCAAAATGAGATAAGTGAAAAGCCATCTGCAGATTCACATGTTTCATCATCAAACAAATTTTGGGTTTGCATTAGTTATTAGAATTATTAAGACAAATATACCTCCACATTGGCTATAAAACAGAACATTTTTCAGTCGTCGGGGAGGATAACTCAACCCTGTGGAGTAGATTCCCAAGTTCATGATGAGACATGGTTGAGTTATCCTTGCACCCAACAGAAGAAATCATAGGATCAACTCGACAGTGTTCTTCCACTTAAGAGAATCAAAGAAACGTGAACTAGGGTATGCATGATAGTTTACTTTCTTTTCTCCCTCCTATCATTCTTCTGTATTTCTATATAAAGTCAGAAGTCTAAGTTCATAGGTCAATTACTCACATTCACTCCTCTCCAAAAATGGCTCATCACCGATTAACAGGGACGTATGTTTTCCTTCATCTTTTCCATATTCCTCTTCAATTTCTTTAGAAGGCTAAGATTGAGAATGAATGGGTCTCTGAGAAATAAAACTGCTCCATCATCATTGTCAAAGAGTATAAATAGTGGTTCAGAGCACGAATTCCATTATGTTTGAACTAGATTGACATTTAGTTATTAATAATTGATAGATTAACAAAGGAAGACCTTGTTTAGGAGAGTTTTTAACGAATGACTTTTTCATTTCCTCTCGCTATCTACTTTAGCCAGTAAGTAAATTCCTTCTATGACTCTTTGAGGTATAATCATCAATATATTTAATATATACCTATAAATTCCTTCTATAACTTTATTTCTATTTTTACGTCATTTTATCATTTTTTTACCAGTCAAGTTAAAAAGAGAAAACATATATAAATATTGTTGTTAACAACATACATTTTTTTCGTAAAAATAAAATTAAAAGATTGTCATGTTAATAGTGTAGTCAACGTGTTAGTGTTGTCAAGATACTTGAATTAATATAACATGAGTTTTTTTTTAACATAACATGAAATTGCGAACAATTTAATCTGATATATCAACAAATTGCATGGTTAGAATTCCTTGAAAATGTCAGCATGGTTTTCTAGTATCCACTTCCGTCTTTTGCCTATTCTATGCAAGTATTTCAATTCCATTCAGACTTGTGGTTCTTCAATGTTGATAACTAGCGGATAGATTTTATTCCGATCAAACATTCCTATAATGGACAAAGAGTGGCTACACTTATCAAGGTGATAATCTAAAACTAATCTTACAAATCTAGAGATGAAATAAAAAAAAAAAGATATTAATGTATAACAATTATGAATTTTATCTTGCAGATTTTTAGAACAATATAGAGATGGAGCACATAATTTTGTTGAACGAGCTCGTGAAATTTGTAATTCAGAAATGATAGTATGCCCTTGTGTTAATTGTAGGAATCTAATGCATCACCATTATGATATAGTCTATGAACATTTGGTCATTAAGGGTATGGATCCTACATATTGCGTTTGGATATTTCATGGAGAACAATAAAATGAATCGAATTTCATTGATGTAAAAATGCTCGAGTCATGTAGGATGTTTACGGACTTCTATGCACAACATGATATAAATCCTAAAAACCCTCCTGATGGAAGAAAGAAAGAGCTCGAAAGTTTAGTTAACAATGCTGAAACTCCTTTATATACTGGTTGTAAGACGTTTACGAAAATGTCAGCTTCAGTTGTTATGCTTAAGCATAAAGCTTCACATGGTTTATCGAACAGTGGTTTCGATGAACTCATAAATCTTATTCGAGACATGTTGCCAGAGAATAATACACTTCCCAACTCATTTTATGAGATGAAAAAAATTGTGAATAAATTTGATATTGGCTATCAGAAGATACATGCTTGTTCTAATGATTATTGTCTATATAGAAAGGAGCTTGAACATGCTGAAGTGTGTCCAAAATGTGGTTGCTCAAGATGGAAAGTTAACCAACGGACTAAAAAAATTGAGAAAAAAAATTCCAACAAAAGTCTTACGTTATTTTTCTATCATACCAAGATTCAAGAGAATGTTCGGAATAGATGAGATGGCAACACAACTTAGATGGCACTGAAGTAATAAAGGTTCAGACGGAAAAATTAGGCATCTGATTGATTCATTGAGTTGGGAAACAATTAACAGAAGGTGGTCATATTTTGCATCAGATCCTCAAAATATGAGATTAGGTCTTGCTATTGATGGATTTAATCCTTTCAAAGATCTTAGCTCTACATACAGTTGTTGGCTAGTAATTTTAACTATATATAATATGCCTTCCTCAGTATGCATGTTAAAGGAAAGTTTAATGTTGAGTTTATTGATCCCGGGACCGAAACAGCCTGGTAATGACATAGACGTTTATTTGGCACCACTTGTAGATGACTTAATGTTGTTATGGAGTGATGGGGTTGAGATGTATAATGTAGTTACGAAGTCTACACTCAATTTAAAAGCTATTTTGATGTGAACAATACATGACTTTCCTGCATATGGAAATATATCTGGAAAAAATTGCATGCCCTATTTGTCATGAAGATATATGTTCACTCTGGTTGAAGCATGGTAGGAAGTTTGCGTACATGGGACATAGAAGATTTTTCGGCTTTGATCATCCATTTCGCACGAAAAAGAGCTGGTTTAATAGACATATTGAAAATGGTATTAGGTCAAAGATAAAAAATGATGAAGAAGATTCTATCGAAGTTGATAAAATTACAAATGATTGGGGAAAATGTGGTAAGCGAAAGAGGAAGAAGAATACAACTCAATCTAATGTAATGTGGAAGAAAAAATCAATATTTTTCAATCTACCATATTGGAAGGTAATTGCTGTAACGTTTCAAATTTAATACTTCTAATTACGTGTAATTTATCATGATACAATTGATATATTGATATTTGATTTGCAAACTCTGCTTATACATCATAATTTGGATGTGATGCACGTAGAAAAGAATATTTGTGATAACATCCTCAATACACTTTTGGATGTTAAAGGAAAATCGAAAGATGGCATTAACTCTCGTAAGGACTTAAAAGCTATGAACATTAGGCATGATTTGCATCCTGAGAGTAGAGGAAATAAATTATACATACCCGCTGCTTCTCACACCTTATCAAAAGTAGATAGACAAATGTTTTGCAAAAGGCTTGCTAACTTGAGATTACCCGATGGTTATGGATCTAAAATTGGAAATTGCATTTCAGTGGAAGAATGTAAGATAATGGGACTCAAGTCTCATGATTGTCACATTTTAATGCAACAATTATTGCCAGTTGCGTTGAGGGGACTTCTTCCTGAAGGACCAAGGAACGTTATTTTCAAGTTGTGTTCATTTTTCAATGAAATATGTCAAAGAGCTGTCGATAGAAATAATGTCGAACAATTAGAGGAAGACATTTCTGAAACCTTATACATGTTGAAAATATATTTTTCGCCTTCCTTTTTGGATATAATGGTTCATTTGACAATCCACATTGGGAGAGAAGTTCGTTTATGTGGACCAGTACAATATCGTTAGATGTACCCATTTGAGAGGTAATACTTCGCTAAGTTATTCCAAAAGTAAAAATCATTATCAGTTTGGTCCTACATATTTTAAATATTTGTTCGAACTGTACAGGTATATGAAAGTGTTGAAAGATTATGTTATGAATCGTGCACAACCCGAAGGGTGCATAGCTGAACGTTATATTGTCGAAGAAAATGCAATGTTTTGTAGCAAATACATAACACAGGCATCTGAAATAGGCTCTAAGTTTGTACGCAATGAAGAATATAAGAGTGATTTCTTGGTATTAGGGCGTACAATCTCTAAAGGGAAGCAATTTGTACTATCTGATGAGATGTTGAAAGTTGCTCATCGATATGTGTTGTTAAATAGTACAGAAGTTCAACCCTACATAGAGTATGTTTATTAAATATCCACTTTAATAAATTTTAGTTCTTGATTATATTTATTTTTTGACATATTGTATTTACCTAGGATGCATATGGATGAACTCAAGAGTTCTAACAAGAGACTAGAAAGAAATGAGACTTTATTGCATAAAAAGCACACTGATTCTTTTGCTTCCTAGTTGGATGATAAGGTTGAAATACACTCAAGTAATATAAATCTAGTTGTTCTATTAGTTATTTTATTTCTAATATTTTTAACATAAAAACAGATTAACGATCAGTTGTTGATGGACAATGTTTCGAACACTTTGACGTGGCTTGCACGTGGTCCTAGATGTCAATCTATGTCATATTCTAGTTTTATCGTAAATGGTCTTAGATTTCACAGTAAAGATTCAGAAAAATCACGCCAAAACAGTGGTATTTTAGTTGAATAAACAACTATTTGTAGATATAGTGCAAAAGATAATGCACATACAGTTGGGCAAGTTCTTTATTATGGAGTTTTACGTGATGTTATAGTTCTTGATTATAACACATTTCATGTTCCAATATTCAAGTGTGACTGGGCAAATATTTTGAATGGAATAAAAAGGGAAGATGGATTCACTCTGGTTAACCTTCACGAGGGACTCGGACAATTTGAAAATGATCATTTTATCTTGGCAATGCAGGCGAAACAAGTATTTTATTCGAGAGAGAATGAGACATCTAGTTGCTTTGTTGCTTTGCAAGCACCACGAAGAGACTTTCATGGTTCACAGATGGAAGAAGATACTAGTTATGAGGCTACTATTCCACTAGATATATCATAATGAATTTCATACAGCCTTGATGAGGATGAGGATGAGAATTATGTGTTGGCAGACGTTGAAGGTTTATTTTCTAATACATAGAGTAGTTTGGTAAGTAGCTAATATTTTAACATGTGATATACCTGATATTTCATATTGTGATGAGAAATTGAATATTTATAATTTGTTAATATCTTTAACCATTATTTCTTTTGATGTTACAGATTTGAATTTTATCTCTAAGTTATCTTTCGAATTTTCATTGTACGAGATATATTGCATAAAATGGGAGGTTTGGGTTGAGGAAGTATACATGGATAGTTTGGCCTTATACAGATCTACACCTGACATTTGAACTCTTAGTGAAGCTATGGGAAGTATTGTTGTTTGGCCAAAGAGCTGTATTAGACTTATTTGATGAAGGTATGTAAATAGAACTATAATTTATTTCCATTTTCGAAATCAATTATAGTTCTATTTATATTTATGATATGAGTTATGAATCATGTTTTGCTATCATTTCATAGAGGTCCTAGTAGCATGACTCCATTGGTAGTTTTTGACGATGGATAAGTTAACTTGGCACTACTTTTTCTATGAAATTAATTTCAGTGTTTGGCTTATATATTTGGAGAAACATGACTACATGATTATATCTTATTTTTCTTATAGGTAAAAGCCAAGCAAAGCGCTCCTATATTAGTATTGAGCGATTTTTTTGCATAAAATGGACATTAGGACATTTAAGGTAGTTTGATGAAATGGAGATGTAAGAAGACATTTGTTTCCATTTTATTTATTTTGTATGGTTCAAAAATATGTAAGTTAGTTTGATGAAATGGAGATGTAAGAAGTCATTTGTTTCCATTTTATTTATTTTGTATGGTTCAAAAATATGTAAGGTAGTTTGATGAAATGGAGATGTAAGAATACATTTGTTTCCATTTTATTTATTTTGTATGGTTCAAAATTATGTAATGAAAAATTTTAATTTCAGTTTCATCTACTATAAATATCGCTTAATTTGCATATGTTAGATTCATTTATTATCTAAATATATTGGTATTAGTAAAAACAGGTGAAATAATTAAAAATAATTGTTGTAACGTAATAATGAAAATTACAAAATCTCCACATTTTGCAACGTTTCTAAAACGTTGCAAAATCCCACTTTTTGCAACGTTCTAAAAACGTTGCAAAATCTCCACCTTTTGCAACGTTGCAAAATCCCACCTTTTTGTAACTTTTTGAAACGTTGCAAAAAGTGGAGATTTTGCTCAAAAACGTTGCAAAAAGGTGGGATGCAAGATTTTGCAACGTTTCAAAAACGTTGCAAAAGGTCCCCCACTTTACGGCAACATTGAGATTTGCAACGTTTCAAAAACGTTGCAAAAGCCTTTTAGCAACGTTTTCTGAATGTTGGAAAAAACCTTTTTTTTTTGTAGTGGCTGTTTCAGAGCAGGCATAATTTTGACAAGCTCAGAAGGGCACAAGTTAAACTTTGCCCTCTCAAATCTCCAGAGAGGAAAATGAACTAAAAAAAGAAAAGAAACTCAATCAATACAACATAAACCCTCGTGAATGCAAGAGATCATATCTTATATATAGATGGGGTGCTCCCTAAAGATAAAAAGTCATCACAAAAAACTAGAAACTGATATCCTATTCAAGCGAGGGTATGCACTTTCTCTGCTTAGTTGTATAAATAAGGATGAAGCGAAAGATGTAGTGAAAGAGACACATGAGGGTATATGCGGACATTCTCTGGCACAAAATGCTTTAAAACAATGGTATTATTGGCTCAATATGAGAAATGATGTTACGAGCTTCGCCAAGAAATGTGAAAATGTCAAAAGTTTGCATTGATACCACGAAAACCCATACAAGAAGTAACTTGCAGTAGCCCTTGGCCTTTCAAGAAGTAGAGAATTGACTTTGTTGGACCGTTGCCTAGATGAAGGTCAAATGTGAGGTCCTTAATCATGATAGTAGACTACTTCACTAAATGGGTAGAAGCAGAACCTTTTGCAAATATCACTGAGGTTAATACTTTCAAATTCATATGGAAGAATATTATGTTGATTCAAAGTACCGAACTCCATAATATTGTATAATGGCATGCTAATTCAAGGAAAAATTTAAAGCAATATGCTACGAATTAGAGATTCGTAGACACTTCTCCATCCCATATTATCCAAAACTAATGGACAAGTTAAAGAAGTAAATAAAACACTAAAAACATCTTAAAAAGAAGTTGGATATTGTGAAAGGACTATGAGCCGATGAAATTCCGTAAATTTTATGGTCCTATCGCCAGAGCCAGTCCTGTGATTTTCGGGGTCTGAGGCGAATTTCGTAAATTAGGCCTCCTAAAATCTGTCGGGGAGCATGGCGGTTCGAAGGCAGCACCCCTGAATTTTATTTTATTTTATTTTATTTTTTTTGAGATACCTTATTAACTTCTAATAAAAAATTTGAAAGAAAGAAACAAAGAGCGACAACACGAAAAAATCTGGAAGAATACACAAAATGGCAGAAATTAGAATGTGACCTAATAGGGCATCTAATGTCATTATTTATATGTTTCATCTCCAGCCATTGATCTTATTCTTGATCCAACAGTTCAAGACTTCTCAAAAATTAAGGAAAACAAAATTATTTATAAAAGCAGAGGAAGAGCATTCATACAAGGAAAACAAAATTATTTATAATAGAAAATTTTAAGCTTAGCCCAACATGCACTAAATCATAAATGGGGGCAGCACTAAATCACACTGCAATAAAGTTTGCACTCTACAATTTGCACTCTACAATGGAAGCCAACCGAGTTTTAACCATTCTACTCAAGTTCATTGCAATACTCATGACCATCAAAATGCTACTGTGCATATTTCTTCAAATCTGTCAAAATGCTGCTCACCATCAAAATACCTCTCTAAACAGAATGATATTATCCAATTTTTAAGACCAGAAAAATTAAGAAAATAGAACTACTGAAGATTATGCGCTTGCAGTTTCAATATTTAAAATGGATCAATTACACATTATATAAAGAAAAGTGTCCCTTGCTCTCTCTTTAAAACCAATAATGAACAATTTCTAATCTTTATTTAAACAACAAAGCAAAATCGGCCCCAATTCCAAGAAACACTTTAAATGGACCCAATTACATGATTTACAAAAGGGGGCATCAAAAGAGTGTCTTTCTCTTATAAATATTGGACTCAAATTCTAAACCAGTGGAAGCTTCTTATACGCAATCCTTAGCTCTACTGCAGTGCATAATGAAGTGCATAATAGCCATATTCCTTCAGAACCCCCACTAGGTAACTAGTACTCAGTAAGTCAGTATGAAAATGCTCAAACTACTCACAATATGATCCTCGATAAATCATAAAAGAACCAAACAATTGACAAAATAAAAAGGATGTCACAAAGAAAAGAAAAACAAGTACAGAGAAGATCACAAGAAATACCAGGCTTACCAGCTTAGCACTTTCTTCTCGGAGCAAGTTAAATTTTGTTTGCTGATAAAGAAGACGAGTATTTACTCTGACTCTCTGACCTAAAATAATTACAGAGGAATTTAGGTAAAACCGTAAAAGTAAATGGAAATGCAGTTTCCACCATAAACAAGAAAATACATGTAATATTTGGAAATAATACCTTAACAAGAAACTCAAGTTCCATCCCGAGCTTCCCTCTTCTATCCCAAATTAAAGCTATTGTTCGATACTGAGAACTAGTGAAAACTGGAAAGTGAAGGAAAGTGAAGGGAGAAGTGGGGAGGGAGAAAGAAGATAACTATAAGAGGTGGAGGGAGTTGGACCCTTGGAGCCGGAGCGGAGGAACGCGCAGATCGCCGATGGAAAGTCGAGGAGACTGTTGAGGAACATTAAAGGAAGCCCCCCAAATATTTGGGCCTGAGGCGGCCGCCTCTCCTGTCTCATGGCAAGACCGGCCCTGCCTATCGCAACACCACAAGAATCGTTACAGGAGAAACTCCTTTCTCCTTAGCCTGTGGGATGGAGCCATGGTACTCTCAAAATTAGGATAAATTACAATAGAAGAATAAGATATGTGAGGCTATAAACACAAACCTAGATCTTATAGAAGAAAAGGGATAAGACTCTCAGGTTAAGCTTACCATATATCAGAAAAAGATGGAAAGTTATTTCGATTCCAAAGTTCGTAGAAAATATTTCAAAGTAGGGGACTTGATACTAAAGAATGTTTTTGTTACAAATCAAGAAATAAGTCTAGTTCTCTAGGTCCAAAGTGGGAAAGACCATACATGGTAATTGAAGTTATTGAAACAAAAACCCTGCACCTCGCGGGTGAATATGGCAAACTTCTAAAACGTCCTTGGAATGACATGTAATTAAGAAGTATTATCTATGAAATGCAATCACAATAAAGTTTAATGACTGTTTAAATTTCGTGTACTTAAAGCGAGCCAAATATAATAAAAATAGAAACTTCTCATTGATAGGCATGTTTTCTATTTTCACATTTCGAAAGTAAAGGTGCTAGAATTACATGCTTGATTTCTGAAAGTTAGAAAGTTTGTGTTCTATTTTCACATTTCACTTAAGAGCGTAACATTTCAAATAGTTATGTATGGACGAAGTCATCTTAACTGAAATCAAATCAAGTATAATTACCCAATTGAATAAAACTTAAGTAAAACTGTCAGTAGAGAATGGTAACGGAGGTTGATTTGATTTTTTACCATATTTATTCCATCAGCTGAATAATCTCATAAAATATTCAGCCTAGAAAAAAATTTCTGAACACATGATAACTCAACATTATATAGAGAAAATAAACAAAATTCATGTTTCCAAATCATCCCTACATCACTTTGAGAAATTTAGTGACTAAAACTTGACTATCTTAAAGTATACTGAGCAACAAAAAATGTCTACCAAATTATAATAGGCAATCAAAGACGTCTTGCTTACGTGGACTATCCCTATTTCGTGATTGGATATTAACGGTGATATGATGCCAACTGTGAAATTCGTCTTCTAGGTCAGTTACTTCATTAGAGATGCTAAACAGAAGTGATTTCAATGAGTAACGTCCAATAAGTTTAGTGGTCAAAACTCGACAAATTAAAGTGTAGTGACCAATCAAAGATCCCAACCTAAATTTAGTGATTATTGAGAAATTAAATCCTAGGTAAATAGAAATTAATTGAATGGTTGATGGTAATTGTAGGTCCATTTGATGTCACGTAGAGTCATGTTAACCAAATCATTTTCAAATAAGCCAAACTATTCTAAAACGGTTTGGCTTAGGTTTTAAAATTTTAATGACAATTTGAAACAAATCGAACTGTTTAAAAATAAAAATAAAAATTAATTTTTTGCCAAATTAAACTAATAAATTACAATCTTAACAGCTAAAAGAAAATATATTTATTAAAATTTCAGTACAAACATTGGTAGTTTGATCAATTCTTTATTACAAAATATCAGAAATTAATTAATTATCCTAATTTCATAACCCAATTATTGAGATTATTCTTTGATTTTGTTAGTATTTAAATTTTTTCGTGCATCCTAGTGCATATTTGGCACTTGAAGTCAAATTTTTAACTAGAGATTCTCTTCATCGTGGAGAATGTTTGTTAGCTGGGCTCTTCCATCCCTGTAACTTTAAATTTATTATTATTATTATTGTTGTTGTTGTTGTTGTTGTTATTGTTGTTGTTGTTTTGTTCATTTGTCGATGACAGTTATACTTCTAAGCGTCGTGCTTAATCATCGATTCATAGAACAATATCTTGCTAGCTTTTGGATCAAATTAAAATGAGAGTAGAAGGAGATGAAATTTGGTGTGTCCAAGTTACTAGAAAAGTTAAAATTTATTTCCCATATCGCGGTTGGAAAGTAACTTAAACAATAATCTTTCAAGTCCGGAATCTATTTATTAATCAGGTCCTGTAAATCCTGTTTTAGTTTCTATTTATCAAAACTGCATAATATAGTCCACCATAAACCACATTTGGCATGTACAAACAGAACCCTGGTATTTTGGTTTGACTAAAGATTATATTGTTGATAGATTTTGATAGAAAAAGTTGCTAAAATTATAGATCTTATAAAGAATAATAATATTTAATATCATTGATATTAAAATATCAGTTTATGTGATACTAATGTGACATTAAATGAGAAATACAATTAAATGAGTCACTTAATTTCACATTTCAATGAACCAATCACATAGTACAATCTAAATTGCTGTTATAACACCTTTAATGCTATGTAGCATTATTCTCCCATAAAATATGTGTTCAAAAATAAGTTTGAAAAAAAAAAAATTCTAAAAAATTGGGGCTTAATAATGTCCCATTTTGTTAACATCTTGAATTTTAAGGATGTGTGTGATTGACATGAAAAATATATTCTAAAAAAGAAAATGTTTTCCTGATTTTGAGGGGAAAAAATTACCTCACTCCAAAGAAAATGTTTTCCTCGAAAACAAAGAAAATTAGGCATATTTTCAAATGTTGAAAAATATTTTTCATAAAATAAAATGGGAATCAAACATTCCAAAAGTTGGAATTCGAAATATCATTTTTTACAATCTGTCACGTGACAATATACCATTGAACTGTTTAATTTTTTCATAGTTTTTTCTCCAATCAACACTTGACACCACTTGTAATATCAATAAAAGAGAGTATACATGACATTTTTTTTTTAAAAAGGCAGCCATGCAGTTGCCATTGCAGGCTACTACGCGGCTGTAGCTGCCAAAGCTGTATTTTTTTTTAATATAAATTTGCTTATAGGCCGAAAATGGCCCGAGACTTTGGCCGGCTAGCCACACGAACTAGTTCGGGCTTGAGCCGACGTTCCCAAATGGGGCTCTCTTTTCCTTCACTTTTCGCCATTTTGCACCAAAAATTTGGTGAAATCCCTCTCCAACTCAACACCATAATTTTGCACCAAAATGTTTAATGTCCCTTTTGCACCCCCCCCCCCCCCTCCTTTTCACGTTGAACCAAATTGTTGTTAATGGTATTTGTGTCTTTTTGTGTTATATAACAAATTTTAGTTCTTAATTAATTACTATAATTATTATAATTACTACTATTTTTTAATACTGTGATGATGATGATGATTATTATTATTATTATTATTGAATTCAATATTTTCGTTAATAAAACATAATTATTTATTTAGTAATTTATGTAGTAGTAGTAAATTAAATAAATAAATAATTTTTTAGATAAATAAATCGTTAAGAATAAAAAAAAATGTAGAAAATATTTAAATATTGTTCATTTGGTGCAATGTTTGATGTAATGGGTTGGAGATAATTTTCAATTTGATGCAAAATTTGGTCAAAATGGTGCAAAACTTAACTCAAAATTTGATGCATGATTGTAGATGGTCTTAGAAGCCAAATTCTTTGGATGGACCAAACATCTACCAAAAATGTGATGCATCAGATGGCCTCTTGCCAGCATATGATGAAGATATGTGTAATTGATATAGCAAGGATTAGTTTTTCTTGTTGAAGTAATGAAACTTTATAAGACGGGATGGTTCAACACGTTAAGCTGTGTAATTTTCAGATTCCATCCAATGTATGAGCCACCAAGCACAATTCATAGTAGCTTACTGGGATTATTAAAACATGATCTCAATATCATGATCCCAAAAAATACTTAAATGAGCTTCCAAGAATCAACACAATCTAGATCTCTATTATTCCTGTGATGGTATCCTTCTTTTGTTAACTGTTGTGGCATGACATTCTCCCAGTTGACATTGTGATTCAGTGACACATTGGGTTCATTTGGTCTCTCGATGTTAATGTTGCTTGGAGATTGGGATCATTTTATGCTTATTCACATGTAGTGGAATCTCATACCAAGTTTGGTGTCATTTTTCAAATATATTTCATGTCGCTCTGCGGCACGATGAGGAATTTCAGTACCACTTTCAGAGCTAGCAGTTTTCAGGGCAGTTTGTTTGGAGTAGCCATATTCGTACTATCGTTCATTTGCTCATCCTTTAGCTCTTATGGACTGCCGGAAATGAAGCGAAGCACCAGGAGATTGCTGTGGAGCCTCAGTGGATAATTTGACGGGTCGATCGCACATCTCTCTTCTTTACAATGCCATTTATATCGATTTGCGCTAGTAAGGGAACTTGGATATTGCTCCTTTTTTTTGTAATCTCTCACGGATCCTCCACCCTCCCCTCCTATTTTGATTTTCTTGTGTACTCTACAGATGACATCTTACAAGATCAACACTGATTAGCGCGTCAAGGATGACTTTGCTAATAGTGCGGGTATTATTTGAGATTAGTCTGGATGTTGTATTCTTGCCTTCTCCTCATCTTATTATGATTGTCCTATACTTGATGTTAAATTGCGAGCCATTCTTGATTAGATCTTTCTTCGTATTCGGATTTATAAATAAAAGGTAGACTCCTCTCTAAACTTCATTGCATCATCTATTGTGGATGACACTAGTGTATCCGGGTTACACTTAGACATATTAGGCATCTACTTTACTTTGATCGCGATACCATTTCCACGTTTATCTTGAGGAAAATCAGATTGTTGATTCACTTGCTTCAGATAGATGGAACCAACGCTGCTACCAAGAATATGTTCCTCTCGACCTGCCCTATGACTTTGTGCCGTTGTTGTTTGTGCTTTTGATTGGAGGTCGAGTTTATGCCCCTCTCCTGAATTTATTTTTGTTCTGTTTATATCATGATAAGAAAATACTAATCTTTCCATCTTGTATTCTTTAAGGTGGTGAAGGTGCATTACCTAAAATTAGCACAAGAAATCCCCCCTACCACCACACACCCACCCACCCGCATTCTCGATTTCCATGCAAGGCCATTTGAAGTCGATGTTGTATCCGGCTGAGTTCCTCTGCTCTGATGCACATGAGTGCATTGTCAACAAATTCATGGATCATTCATGGACAAAGAAAAATCATGGAAAGAGTGAAGCGATCGAGCATAGGTGGAGCTTAATTATTAGTAGACTATTTTATTCCTTTAAAATTTCCCCCATACAAGGACATTAGCAGATTATGGGGCTTGGTTAGAACAAATGTTATGTGAAAATGTATTTCGAATTTAAACTCCCGAAATGTACAGTTCGTTAACAAGTAGTAAAATGGAATTAGAGTCCAAGTATCGATCCCACAAGGATTGGTTTAGTTCAATTCTAAATATTGTGACCTTAACCAAAACTATCATGAAAATGTGAGTTGTTTGATGTTACCAATTTATCTAATTATACAATTATGTCTAAATTACAAAATTAAATGCAATGGTGTGTAATAATGATCTAAAGTGATTAATGAGTGAAAAACGCACTAGGATCACGAATCCTCACAAGATAACTTTTTAACTCTTAATTCCACAAATTTGATAACATTATCGAAAATATGAAGAATCAATATTCTTATTTAATTTAACAATCTCTCTCAAACAATGCCAAACATATTCTAATATGTAATCTGACTATATTTCCATGACGGATACGAACATAAGAGAATGCATGAGTTTTTATAAACAATTAACGATTCACACAAGTAATAGAGGTATATTTATATTCCCTATCGGAGCATATGATGATTTATACTACGTCGAGCATATTTTTCTTCTTTCGAATGTATAAAACAAGGCACCACATTCACATAATTATCTTGCACAATAATTATATTGGAAGAAATACATATAAATCATTCAAATATCCAAAAACGTGTTTTTATTGTCAAATATTAGGGAAGGCAACGGGGCGGTGCGGCCTTTTGCCGCCACTGACCCGATGGGTAATTCTCCTCCCCGTTACCCGTTTAGGACGGGGCGGAACGAAGCGGGGTGGGTAGGTATCACTGCCCCATTTATTACCCATTTTTTAATTAATATAATAAGGGTATTTCAAAATAAAAGCTCTTTTTGTATAATCTAAAGTTTCAGAAAAATGATATTATCTTCTTTGTCGAATGTGAAGAAGAACAAAAAAAGAAATGACAGGAAAAAGAAATAAAATGATCAAATAGATGTGAGAATTAAATAAATAGTAATACAGCGTTTACTAAAGAAATTTAATAGATCTTTAAATACAAATAAATGACAAAAAATATAAGACGAAAATTCAAGGAATAAGCAATTTTTTTCGGGGCGAGACGGGGACCTTAATATCCATCTCCATCCCGTACCCGCCTTGGGTCGACGTTTCCCAACCCGCCCCGCCCCACCCCACCCCACCCCACCCCACCCCCGATACCCAATTAAGCGGGTAATACCCGCCCCATTCGAGGCGAGGCCCCGCGGATATCGGGTTTAATGGATTTTTTTGCCATCCCTATCAAATATGTAAAACTAAGAATCAAAAAGATGTATTATAAGGTTCATCGATCTCTTAGTATACAAAATTCTAGCCTAACATACTGAAAGAAGAAAACAAATAATAGTTGAAGAAACGTCATCACCCGAGTCGTGCTTGAGTGAAATCTTCGGATTGTGTGATGTTTCCTCACGTTATTGCCTTATGCTTCTCTTCCCAAATCACTTTTTTTCTAGTGTAATATGCGTAACTCCTTTTCTGGTTGAGTTTTGGGTTGTATAGAGTCAAACAAATTGTGTTTTCTTAAGAGGTAAATCAAATTAGGACACCAGATTTTGCGCATAATATTTCTACTATGCGCCAGCATAGTATGTTTCTATGCGGACAGATAGTTGAGTGAAATTTGCTTTATGGACTAAAAATACCTATGCGATCGCATAGTAAAGTTTGAGTATCAATCCTTTCACTTTGGTCATCGAACTTCGCTTCCTTATTTCTTGATCTTTTTTCCAATTTCTTCTTCCTCCTATGCTTTGTGTCTTTGCTCAATTTGTCCTTTACTTTTTCAATCTCCATTTCATCTCCCGAGTCATCTTTCAACTATTTCCATTTTAGTCCTTTTTGAGTATTTCTTCCAAATTCTATCACATTCATCCATGTCGTCCTACAAAACATAATTTATATAGAATTAAGTCATATTCCAACACAATTGCTAACAATTGTCTTATAGGAATGTAAAATGCATATTTTTTTCCTCCTTATTTTATGCGCTCGTATGATTATTGTGTGCCAAAATGTACTTATTAATTTCATATTTTGATTTAGCTAGGCAATTTAATGGAGATGGCGTAATTTGGAAGAAATGGGTGAAAATGGACTTTGGAAATGAAAGTTCAAGGACTAAAGTGTAAATATTCAAAAGTTGTGTCGAACCACGCGATGAAGATTTGAGAGTACTAGAAGTCAATTGGTTGAAAGAAGATATCAAATGGATGAAATATCGTTAAAATATGATCACACATCAATTTCTAATCGAAAAGTTATTCACTTTTTTTTAGCCTCATATTGAGGCCCATTTTGACATGGTAAATAATCAAATTGGAAGATGATATCTGAAGAAACGTTGTATCCCTTTGAGTTATCTTTCCAAAGCATTTTAAATCACTTTAATTGGATATTTGTAGAGAAAGATATGATCAAAATACTAAAAGTTGTCCAGCGAAAAAAAATTATATCATGTGTACACATGGGTTTGGAGACCTTGTGTATGCAATATCGCAATATTCCCAACCTAAAGTCAATTTACGTATATTGTGCATACCACTAATAGAGCCATGCGTACACATAGTTCATCTCGAGACGCGATTTTGGGTTTTCTAATTTCGTTCAACTACATATGGAAACAAATCTTATGGTACTATAACAACCCTAAACACGACCTAGAATGCACATAACGCCTCTCATCTTCATTTTTCATTATTTTTCTCTTAGTTTCATGAATTGTAACTAAAATTTTCCACTTGATCGAAGGAACGAAAGACTTAGAATTATTATAACTGTGAGATTCGTCTTGTTTTATTGTTTAATTCATATTTCTAGTATTGAATGTTCTTCTGCGCGTAATTATATAATTGGCATGCTTGATTGCTAAAAATGTCTGTTAGTTTTTCATGCGTTACAATTTATAGCTAAGATAAATATCAAATTTGTAATTGTTTGATTTCTTTAACGTGTGAGGCAAGTAGGATTTAATGATTTTCTGGGATAGAGATTATTGAATCTTTGGAAGAATGTTTGAATAGGTTGAATGCAACTGCTGGTGTTGTTTTATCTAGTTCATCGATTTCTTTATTGTGTAAAGTTATTATTAAATTAAATCTTGAGTGTTGGTATGGAGTTATTTAATAATTAGGGTTAATTAGAAAACTGGTTTCTAACTAACTAAAATTAAGGAGAAATGGGAATCAATTCCAACGGTGAATATTAAAATTGTGGATTGATTATTATTTGTGGATCGGTGATCGATTAAAAATCTCCAACGGTGGAAGTTGACTTAGATCAAGGCTCGTTTTATTGATTTAATACAATTCGTTAATTTACATTGCTATTTGTTATAAGATTGATTTCATTACAAACAAAATTTTCACATCTCGCTAATATAGCATAAATAGTAAATTAAACACTCCTCATGGGATCGACCATTACTTCCACTACTATATTAATTTTGAGAAGTTAAGATATTATTTTTGGGTGCCTACGACAGCACACCATTGTCCATGTTTTGTGGCCTAACAAATATGGAGGAATCACATCTTATTGTTTGACTCAATAATAAGGGAGGCTGAATATTTATTTGATAGCGTGTTGCTTTTAGTTTGTTCGTAATTTCCATTTACAGCTTTAGACTGTGTGGGTGATAAATAAGCTTTGTTTGCAAATGAATGAAACTATTGTTAAGCATTTTCTCAATCTTGGGTCAATGGTTCAGTATTCACTCTTGTATCAATGAATTATTGACTTCAAATTCTAGGGTATTCAATTCTTCGTTTCTTACATTTCCGCTACATCACTCATGAAGCTTCACGTCTCCAGCTTTCATATCATGTATTCTGGGCAAATTCTCTTTTAAGAATTACAGGCTAACACTAATAATAAAAACATGCAATCAAATCATTAGAGAAATAATCAAACGATACTACAAAATATTAAAAAATCACGGTTGCGAAGGATCAAACAGGAGGCCGGAAAGATGAAATGAAATCAACCAAATTATTAAGTGACTGGTATGAAGAACCGCATGGTTTCAGACAAAGATCTAATTTTTCCTTCAAACACATTACATTCTTCCTCATATCTCCCCCTTCCTTTCCCACCATTAATTTGCGTATTGCGCTCTCAATCTCGACTCTTTCCAACCCTTTCTCCAACTTAATCCCGACTTTCCAAATATCATTCACATATCTGGAATTCACCATCTGATCGCCAAAGAAAGGCGAACAAATCATTGGAACGCCCTCACAAATGCTCTCCAGAGTCGAATTCCATCCGCTGTGAGTCCAAAAGCAACCAGTGGCAGGATGAGATAGAACTTCTTGTTGAGGAGCCCATTTTACAATATATCCCCTTCTACTAATTGCCTCCAAGAATTCTTTCGGCAAGATTTCAAGCCATTCCGAGCCATTCACCAATCCCGGTCGAACAACCCACAAAAATGGTTGCCCACTATTGGCCAATCCCCACGCCACTTCAATCAATTTCTCTTCATGCATTTCTGCAATACTCCCAAAACTCACATAGATTACTGACTTGGGTTCTTGTGAATCCAGCCAGGAGATAGAGGTTCGATCTTGTGTCCATAAACTGCTTGAGGATGCTGAAAAGTATTTATGGAACGGGCCAATAGCAAAAGTAGGAACGAGGAACTGTTCTTGAAGTTTGTCAAATTCAGGCTCTTCCAGTTCCTTAAATGTGTTGAAAATGAGCCCAGAGGCTTTTTTTGTTTGTTCCACCATATTAAGTACAACCTGGTATGGCTGTGTGTCGCGCGTTTCAATGGTAGGAATATCCTTAACTTTCAGAGGTGGGAACTCCACGACTGGTGCATCAATTTCAGAATCTGTCGAAGAAATGAATAAAACTATTCAAATCCATAGATCAAGAAATGAATTCTGGCCTCAGGCACAGAATACTCTTTTTTCTTATCGGTTCAAAACACATTCATGAATTGACGAGGAGAAAGGATAAAATTTCTAAAACCAGCATCTCGATGAGAGCGTGAGGGGAAAAATAATGTCGATTCCTTGAAGTTTCCTTCTAAAAATGTAAAGAAAAACAAAGAAATAGAAAGGGAGAATGACGTAAACACAAGGGTTTAGGTAAAAATAGGACATGAAAGCAGAAGTTCTAAAAATGTACCTTTCCAGGAGAGGTATCCCTTATCTTGAAAAAGTGGTAGAGCTGCAAAGGCCAATAGTGAACCAACACTGCTCGTCCGGAGTACAATCCTCCGGATCTTAAGGTTGTCAGCCACAGCCTGTGTGAAATACCAAATTGCATCCGTAATTATACACGATATAGGATCATCGGCATCATCCGACAATAATCGAGCCAAGCAATCAAGAAATGGCTTAACACATTTCTCATTGAGAAGTTTTAGCAGGAGTACAATATCTGAGGTGGAAGCTTCAGTTTCTGATAAACCATCAGGTATTATGTGTAGGGTGAAATGAGGGTATTCGGAGAGATTTGGTAGATTATATTTGATGTGGATGATAGAAATATTGAATCCCTTGTGGTGAAGGATGTTGGCCAGCTGAATCATGGGATTTATATGTCCTTGTAATGGCAATGGGAAGAGTAGTAAACGACATCTTTTACTCTGTTGCTGGATGGTCTGGCCTTGATTATCCATGAAGAAGAAGAACTCTTCTTTTGGGCAATGGAGGATATTGTTCAGCTCGAGGGTTTCTTTGACAATATGAAATTGAGGCTCAATTTGTATTCATTACTAATAAAACACGACACCACAAACGATTTTGATATTAGCTCGCTGTGATTTTCCTTATTTTTTAACAACACTTTTTTTAAAAAAAAAAATTATAATTACAAAATACATTTTTTCTTTCCAAAAATTAATTATAATGGAGCAGACATCAGAAAAGTACTGAAATTTCCAAGCGGGCCTGGAAAAATCGTCTTCTTGTTAATTCGTCATTTTCAAGCATTGGTTCATAGACATGTTATTGGCTGAGGGAATCAAGTTGCAAACAGAATTTCTGTAACGCTTTCATGTTTTTTTTTTTTATAAATAAAATAAAAGGCTATTCAGGATTATTTTCAAGGTTCAAGCACGGCCTCGTGCATCTCCCCCACTAGGTCTGTATTTTATTCTTATTATTCCCACTTTATAATGAGAATTTAATTTTGTAGTAGTAATCTATTGGAGAATGCATAGTTAGAAAGAAAGAAAAATTTTGAATTTACGTATAATATTATTTCGGAAGTGCTATACGTACATAATGGTGTACCAAATGCATTACACCCCCCTCACATGGAGGAGGGCCCACACACAATAAAATATTCGTAGCCCTCTTCATGTGATGGGGATGTAATGCATTTGGTACACCATGAGGTGTGCAAATAACATTTTTCGTATTATTTTATTGAATAATGTGTGGTTGATAAGAAAAGATGGGAAAATGAATAATAATTTAATGTGGGCCAAACATGAGTTTGATTTATTATCAATACTGTTTCCAATGATTTGTCAACATTGGTCCATCAACATGGCATCCACATAAAATGAGAAATACTACAAGTACAGATTTTATACAGGAAATATAACTGTCTCACAGGAAGACAACCTCCCTGTATAAAATTTGGTAAAAAAATCGGCACCTGGAGAATAATTCACATAAAATACTAGAGTACATTCAAACATTTAAAGACATGTTTGTTTAAATAAGCTAGAAGATTAAAGCCAATTGACTAAAAGTGTTTTTCCAACGCTTATAAGCAAAAATTGTAAATACCATTAATTAATTTAGAAACCGTAAGCTAATTGGATTCAAACGACATGAAATTAGCTTCTTCATCTAAAAAGAAATTTGTTTACTAAGGTAGTCCAAAATATAAACACTTAAGGAAAACAAGTTAGAAACTTATAGCAAGACTCTTCTATTTCAATGACTACTATTTTTTATTTGTACGAGGATAAACAAACTCCATAAGACATCAAACTCCGCACATTCATAAAATAAAACATTTTGCACGTAAATAGAAAATATTTTCTTACTTTTTAAACGTGCATTTTCCAAAAAATAACTATTGCAAACCTCCTTTTAATGTATGTCAAACAAGGCATTAAACTTACCATTTGTGGTTCGTTTATCACACACTCCAAAATCTATATTTAAGTTAGAGCGCACTGGATAAAAAAAATTCAAAATTTCTATCATTTTTGAAGAGTATATAACGCATAGATAGAGTTGGAACGGCTTTGATGAAATGGAGACGCGTTAAAGAAATCCTATGGGATAGCCCATAGGAAGATTTCTCACGAACTTCACAATTTTCATAAGATGAATGAAAGACAAATAAAAATATTAAAATATATGTGTGTGGTGAATAATGAATAAGTCAATAAATAGAGGTGATAATCAATAATAAAAATGACAACTGTAATTGGATCACAATCCCATGCATTGTTGGACGCACCACGCACGTGGAGGTAAATTTATATATATATATATATATATATATATATATATATATATATATTTCGTTCAGATCTGCAGTGTTTTTATCTTGGCATAAAGTAATAGGTGTTTTTTGTTAGCTTTCTACATGATTTTGAACTTTTTCTATTGGAATATTTGATTGTTTTTACTTGAATGAAGAATCGGTACCTCATGAATGCCAATTAAGTGATTTAGATGATCACGTGAACAACTATGATCTTCAATATGACAAAATTGCATCAGAAAGTGTCGCGGTAGGATTAAATGCAGACCCTAAGATGAGTCAGAACCATGAGCTGATATCTGCCATCCATTTTTACTGTCTAATTTGCTATTCATTCAATTGCAAATTCACATATCATGAAAAATTAAAGTTATCATCAATTTTAATTTTTATGATGTGTCAATTTATAATTGAGAGGATATCAGATTGGACAGTATAAATGGACAACAAATCTCAACTCAAGAACCAGATAAACCATATTATCCACCCTGAGGGGAACAACATATTGATTATTCTTGTGGTGAGGAAAATGATTCTGTTGTGCATGTATAAGTAGATTCTCAACACGTAGTTCGTTTTGCATTTTGCACATTTTTAGCTCTTCATTCTGCTTATCATTAATTTGCCTTGCGAATAAGCCTATCATACTTAATAGTTTGGATGAAGAGGTGGATTCACTCAAGTAATGTAGTTACATGCATGAGGCCGGCCATAGTATTTGCATCCATGAAACCTTCTTCAAGGGTTGTTTACGGTCCACGACAACTTCGTAACAAACAATTGTCCACAATGACCACTAATCTTCTTCATAATTCTTGAATGTGGCTGATGAATTTTCCATTGCCTCAAGAATTTGGTTTTGCTTAGGGTTAAGGTTCAAATTAGGGATTTTCCTTTGGGTAATTGTGTTTTCCGACTTGGATGGGTAAGTGAGAATTACAAATTTCAAATCATTCGTGAATGGGTAAGTATGGGTGGGCATTTTTTTTTTTTAAGGAAACCGGTAGAATCAGAACTAGATAAAACATATCGATTCAATTTCAATTCATCTACTAAATTAGTAAATTTTGGGATCATGCATCAAGAATCCATTAATTTTGGTCAATTTTAAGTACTATCTTGAGAATCAATAGTGAATCTAATTCTCTTGAATTTCTCATTTTGCTAGTGCATTGTACCAAGATGCATCATATCTTTCAACACTATACCCAAAAATTATCCAATGCCCAAATTTCACTTTTCACGCGCTTCTTTCTTTTGCATCAAACCCTAATGGATAATCAAAATCAAAATCAAAATCAAAATCTAGACAATTTTTTAAATACTTTACGAATTCATAACTTTAATGCAATTCCAACCGAGAAATATATATATATATATATATATATATATATATATATATATATATTGTAAGATAGGATTTCAAGTACAGATACCATACTAGAAATCACGGATGCAGAGAAAATGCAGGAAACCACCACTACTGTCAGATTAAGCTAGAGAAACACGCCCAATCTCTTCACTAAAACAAAAATTGAATTGTTTGAAACCTTGAAATTGATCATGGCCAAAGTTGGAATTGTTCTAATTAATGTTCTAAAAATCAAATTGGCCAATTTTACCGGTTCAATTTTCCTAACTCAAAGGTATGTCCAATATAGGTGTAGATGGAATATTGTTAGAACTAACAAGATTCATCGATCCTTTGAACATATTCTTCGTTTCTTACATTTCCGCTACATCACTCTTGAAGCTTCACGTCTCCAGCTTTCATAACGTATATTCTGGGCAAATTCTCTTTTAAGAATTACAGGCTAACAACTAATAATAAAAACATGAAATCAAATCATTAGAGAAATAATCAAACGAGACTACAAAATATTAAAAAATTACGGTTGCGAAGGATCAAACTGGAGGTCGGAAAGATGAAATGAAATCAACCAAATTATCAAGTGACCGGTATGAAGAACCGCATGGTTTCAGACAAAGATCTATTTTTTCCTTCAAACACATTATATTCTTCCTCATATCTCCCCCTTCCTTTCCTACCATTAGTTTGCGTATTGCGCTCTCAATTTCGACTCTTTCCAACCCTTTCTCCAACTTAATCCCGACTTTCCAAATATCATTCACATATCTGGAATTCGCCATCTGATCGCCAAAGAAAGAGGAACATATCATTGGAACGCCCTCACAAATGCTCTCCAGAGTCGAATTCCATCCGCTGTGAGTCCAAAAGCAACCAGTGGCAGGATGAGATAGAACTTCTTGTTGGGGAGCCCATTTTACAATATATCCCCTTCTACTAACTGCCTCAAAGAATTCCTTCGGCAAGATTTCAAGCCATTCCGAGCCATTCACCAATCCAGGTCGAACAACCCACAAAAATGGTTGCGCACTGTTGGCCAACCCCCACGCCACTTCAATCAATTTCTCTTCTTGCATTTCTGCAATACTCCCAAAACTCACATAGATTACTGACTTGGGCGCTTGTGTATCCAGCCAGGCAATAGAGGTTCGATCTTGTGTCCATAAACTGCTTGAGGATGCTGAAAAGTATTTATGGAACGGGCCAATTGCAAAAGTAGGAACGAGGAACTGTTCTTTAAGTTTGTCAAATTCAGGCTCTTCCAGTTCCTTAAATGTGTTGAAAATGAGCCCAGAGGCTTTTTTTGTTTGTTCCACCATATTAAGTACAATCTGGTATGCCTCTGTGTCGCACGTTTCAATGGTAGGAATGTCCTTAACTTTCAGAGGTGGGAACTCCACGACTGGTGCATCCATTTCCGAATCTGTCCAAGAAATGAAAAAAATACTCAAATCCATAGATCAAGAAATGAATTCTGGCCTCAGGCACATAGTACTCTTCTTCTTATCGGTTCACAACAGATTCATGAACTGACGAGGAGAAAGGATAAAATTTCTAAAACCAGCAACTCGATGAGAGCGTGAGGGGAAAAATGATGTCGATTCCTTGAAGAATACTTCTAAAAATGTAAAGAAGAACAAAGAAATGGAAAGGGAGAATGAGATAAACACACGGGTTTAGGTGGAACTAGGACATGAAAGCAGAAGTTCTAAAAATGTACCTTTCCAGGAGAGGTATCCCTTATTTTGAAGAAGTGGTAGAGCTGCAAAGACCAATAGTGAACCAACACTGCTCGTCCGGAGTACAATCCTCCGGATCTTAAGGTTGTCAGCCACAGCCTGTGTAAAATACCAAATTGCATCCGTAATTACACACGATATAGGATCATCGGCATCATCCGATAATAATCGAGCCAAGCAATCAAGAAATGGCTTAACACATTTCTCATTGAGAAGTTTTAGCAGGAGTACAATATCTGAGGTGGAAGCTTCAGTTTCTGATAAACCATCAGGTATTATGTGTAGGGTGAAATGAGGGTATTCGGAGAGATTTGGGAAATTATGTTTGGTGTGGATGATAGAAATATTGAATCCTTTATGGTGAAGAATGCTGGCCAACTGAATCATGGGATTTATATGTCCTTGTAATGGCAATGGGAAGAGTACTAAACGACATCTTTTACTCTGCTGCTGGATGGTCTGGCCTTGATTATCCATGAAGAAGAAGAACTCTTGTTTTGAGCTATGGAGGATATTGTTCAGCTCCAGGGTGGTGTCTCTCAAGATTCTTTGACAATATGAAATTGAGGCTCAATTTGTTTTCAATACTAATAAAACAGGATGCCACGAACGATTTCGATACCACAGATTTGTTGCGGTTCTCTAATCACACAAAAGGAGTAATAAGTGAAAAATATTATATTTCTTACTTGAATAGAATTACAAAGAGAATTTTACGAACTCTCTACAATACCTCAAACAAAATGAAATCTCTCCAGATTTACTAGGTATATTTTTCTTCTTCTTTCAATTTTTCTCTCTCAATTCTCTGCCTCCTCTCTATATCTTTTCCCTTTATTGCAGCCTCTATTTATAGAAAATTTTAGCCACCTAATGCATAAAAAATTTCAACAAATTTTGCTTGCTTAATTGAGCCTAGTTCTAATTTAATTTTGCCACTTGCATGGGGAATCTTCTTCATTAAGCAATTAATTGTTGTTGAAAGTCAAAAGTTGAGGCTGGAAGGAAACTAATTGGAGCTGGAATTGCGGCTAAATACATCAAAAATTTTAATCTCATTATCGAGAACGATCACAGAAGATGGAGGCTTGATAAATATTAACTAACTTATACTATGTCCTAGAGGTGAAAATTTAGTTCGTCGGGTTGGGCGACTTGTGGCTCAGCTCGAAAAGAGCCTCAGTTGACCCGGCTCATGGCTTGGAGGAATTGAGCCCATTTTGGGACGTCTGATTGAGCCCGAGCGACGAGCCACACTGGTTGGCCCGTAATGAGCCGGGCCTTAGAGACAAAAAAATCAAATGAAAAAACTGTTTGTTAAGGGAGCACGTAGGTGCTTTATGGCAGATTTGAAATTTGAAATTCAAATTCAAATTTAGTTTTTAAAAAAAAAACATAATTTTTAAATTTATTTGTTTAAATAAAAATTGTACACGAACTACTTTATTTATATGCAATTTTAACTCCTTTTATGTTGATTGTAGTCGTTCCCAAACCTTAAAAAAAATGAGGAGTTGTAACTTTTATTTAATTTATAATTTGTATAAATTGCATAAATTTTAAATTCTTTAAAAAAAATGTTAGAATTGTTACGAATTAAAAAAAAAAATCAATTCGACTCGCTAAGACTAGAGCCAAAAGTTTGGGTCCAGCCTAAATTTTTTGGCCGAACAAAAACGCGGCTCAGCTCGGGTCAAAAAAAACTTGAGTCATTTTTACTTGAATCAAGCCCGAGCTTCGAGTTTCAGCTCGAGAACTAGCTCTGCTCGTTAGCATCCCTACTATGTCCCTATTGAGCTACATTAATTCAAAAATATATTTTTCTCTATTTTCTTTTCAATCATATATTCTCAAATAAAATAATATTACACGTAAACTCAAAACTCTTTTTTTAACAATACATTCTTTAAAAAAAATTACTATTATAAAATCGATTGCTTCCCTTATAGCACGTGATCTATTAATACTTTCGATAAGTACCGCAATATCGAAATCCGCTTTTATTGTATGCGGCAAAACTTAAAGAAGATATACAAGGAAGCTCAATTGTGTTTAAAGGACCGGAAATACACATAGTTCATAGTCCAAGACTCCAAGATAAAGTGAATAGAATAATGACCAACAATCTAAAAGATTTGACTTCATCATAACTTTAAGCGTTGTGCATATTAATTTTCAACTTATTCATGTAAAATTTTAACACCGTTTCATTAAGGGTCCGTTTTATTACAAAGGTGAAATTTGGATGAAAATAAAATGAATTACAAGAATTGAATTACCTAAAATTTGTTTTATCGGAAATTGTGGATTAATTATGTTTGATTGGTATAATTTTTCACTTGAAAATTATTTGAAATTTTGAATCTTTTGATGTTCGTTTGATTTCTTTTTTTTCTTCTTTTTTATAGAAATTGTCCATTATAGTGATAAATTTTGTTACCATTAGGTCTAAAATTTGTTCCAATTGTCAAAAAAAAAAAAAAAAAAAATTTAATTTTTTTAACGTACCAAATATCATTAGTTTGACTTTGTTTTTCATACAAATTGTCAATTAAAAAGACATTTGTTTACCATTAGATCTAGAATTTGTTCGAATTCCTAAAAAAAAAAAATTAAAAAAAAAACTTTAAAAAAATTTATCATATTGAATATCATTCGTTTAACTTTGTTTTTCATGCAAATTGTGAATTAAATGGATAACTTTTTCTACCATTGAATCTTGAATTTTTTTTATTGCCAAAAAAAAAAGACCTAGAATTATCCTTGAAAATGTGAGCGTGTGGGGGTGGGATGGAAAAAAATTTATAGGGAAAATTTTAGGCGTCAAAGGTAAAATATGGAAAATGTGTGTAATCAAACAGGGTATGAAAGTAATATATCTCATATTTGACAAAATGGGTTTTAAAAATTTTAAACAATAATAATACGGAAGACATTTTTTAACACTGGTCGATGGGCTAAGCCAATTCGACCATTGTAATCCTTAGAATATTAGCCCCCATTATTTCACATTATAATTTTTTTCTATCTAATTTTTAACAACACAATTTTCTATAAAATAATATTACACCTAAATCGAAAAAAATTCCTTCTTTTTTAATCACATTTTCCAAAAAAAATACTATTCCACAAATTATAATACCAAATAATGGGACCCAAACATGGGCTTAGAATTTGTTTAATGGATTGTCTTTTAAAATATTTTTAAATTTTAAAAGATGGATTATTGATCTTAAAGAGTTTAATGTTTTAATGTCCACTGAACTTTACACCGTATTATGGCTTACTTATCGAACTTCTTAAAGAGTCCCATTAGCCATTGAATTTTGCTCTATCGTTGTCCATTACTCACCAAATGGATACCGTTTCAGTTGATGCTTACAAAGAGGATGAAAATTTTAAATGGCCAGTTAACTCCTGCCAAATGTTAAATCCTCCGCCAACTAAGTGCCATGTTATCAATTCAAAACACACGTCACACCCAAACCCTAAACCACTGCCACTACTCCGGTTGGCAACCTTATCGTCGACATCGCCAGACCAATTACTCTGACCCTAAACCAACTCGCCCCTTGTAACCACATCATACACAGACTCCGACATCGCCACTATTGTCATCCTCTACGAAAATCGTTGATAAACCTAAACCAACATCGATCGACGCCCAACTACACCATACCTCCAGTAAACTCAGTTCGTCGTCGACCTCTCTCGTCGACTACTCACCTACACAATACCACAACACCATGTATTCATTGTCGCCGGCTGTCCAAGAGTCAATCGTCTAAACCCAGAAAATTTAAACCACAATCCACCTCCACTACCACTTCAATCAACCACAATCCAAACCCAGAAAATTCATCCACCTGTTTCATCTATCTTGCTATCACAAACACATTACAATCAACCACTATTTTCCCCTATTATACATCGAATCCACCTCCTGATCATCACATGCCTCTGCCATCCATTGCCTTCCAATTTTTCAATTCAACTCTTCTCCAATTTCGAAGAACAGGGAACTAACTTTTTTCCCTTTACTTGATTGAGGTGTCTTTTTGTTTACAAGTGAATTTCCAACTTCTTTTCTTTGGATTCTCTATGCAATGATGGTTGAATTTCATGTTTTTTAGGAGGTGGTGAATGTGGGTTCTATTGTTCTTGGGGAGAGAGGTGGTGGAGGAGGAGGGAGGCGTATTGGGCATTATGTGTTTGGAGAATGCCAACGCAAATTGGATGCAGCATCTTGATTTTGAAGGGCTTAGGGAGCGGTGAGGGAATTTGGAGTTCATGGTGGTTAGAGCAACCTTTCGATGGGTTTGATCAAGGAGGGACAACGGGGAGATGGTAAAGTTGATGTCGAGGTGTGTTTAGCTAACGTGGAGGATCCAATTAAGCATTTAACAGTCCATGAAGATTTAAGCTGCGTTCTCTTTGTCGTTTTGGAGCTGTTTTCTGTTTTTAATTTTTCAAAACGACGAAAACGCGTTCTCTTTCCCGTTTTGAAAAACGAATTTTCTAAAACAAAAAAAAAAATTTGTGCAGAAAACGCAAAACGTGAAAATCACGTTTTGGGCATTTTGTTCACAAAACTGGCGAAAAGTTGAAAACGCGGAAAACGCCCCATTTCTACTCCCTCTTCTTCTTGAGCAATTGATCTGCCTTCCTTCTCTTTTTCTTTCTATTTCATCTCCTTCTTGTTTCTTTCTTCTATCTCCATTAATCGATTTACGTTACAGATTTGAGCGGGAGGCAACATCATCAATCAGTCTTTCATTGCAATCCAAACCCTTTTCTCTTTTTTGCCAAAATCCTTTTCTTCCCCTTCTACACCCAATCGATCTCCTTTATAGTTTTCTCGAAATCAGAATACACGCCTGTATCTGTTGATTTTGGTGTTGGGTCTTGAACGTTTTTGATCTATGAAGAAAGGGAGTCGAATAAATCAATGGCCATGAACGTGATTTCTTGATTTACTCAAAGATTAGCTTATTTCTTTGATTATGTTAATCTGAAGACTAGGAGAGTTCAATGTTATTAGCTTATTTCTTTGATTATGTTAATCTGAAGACTAGGAGAGTTCAATGTTATTAGCTTATTTCTTTGATTATTTCTCTCTCTAATTAATTTGTGAGGTTGTTATGCCATTGCATAGAATCGTGGCCACCGGGGCTTCGTATGTGGAAATATTGGTTGCACTGTAATAAATCACTAATAGTTTTATAGTAGATAGCAATGTTTGATGGCTTATGAAATCAAATTGTTGTACCTCGTTTTGTGATTTTGTGGGATCCCCAACTGTTTGATAAAATGTCCATTAGAAAATGCTTCACTTAAATTGCGAATATTTATCCTTAGTCCTTTCCATGTTTTCCACTGCATACGTATTCCATAATTATCTCTATGTAGTTTAAAATATTTGATGGGATAGGCATCCAAAAGCCCAAAAATATTGGTGAATCATGTGAGAATGCAAGTATTAATTCTGGGTAAATCAGCCATTTGTCAGACGACGTTAACCTATTATGCAATTGATAGAAGTATATGGTTGAAAATTTGGAGTCACATCTGGGTTAACTAGCAAATTTTCTGAACATTTAATTCCATTTTCTTTGTCCATTCCAGCCCCAATGTGTTCATATTGTTGCTTGTTCATTGCTTGAGAAACTGTACATCTTTTCAAACTAACCCTGGTGTAGGTGCAAATTGAAAGTTATGTTCTCTTGTGATATTCCTTGTGCCTCTCGTTTAAAAAATGCAAGCAATTACTCACCTCAGTGCTTCACTTCTAATATGATACCTCTTATTGTGACCTTCCACAAACTACATCCTGACAGAACCTCTTCACTTGGATTTAGACCGAGAAGGATCTTGCCCTTCAGGTTGTTCCCTTTTAATTTGTTCCCTACCTTTTTTCTTGAACATACCAAGATGGTGGTTTGATTGGGAGGTGATCAACCTCAGGCCACATCCTTTTTCCATTGACGGGATTTTATAATGCTCTCATAGCATTGAAGAAAAGTCTCCACTTTATTGAACTTATTGACATTGTTAACATGATCTTTTCTTTAATAAAAAAAGTAACAAGTAATGGTATGTGCACATGGAATGCCTGACAACTCCAACTTCCTACATGCACATGCACAATCTCGTTGGAATTGATATGAACATAGTTCAAATATGTTGATTTTTTTGGTGTTTTGACCAATAAGTTCAGTTTACTCATTCACTTTTTTCTTTCATGTCAAACATGCTTTCCTTAGTAATATTCTTATTTTGTGTCATTTTCTCTTATGCAGTTCAAATTCCACTGGTGCACCTGGGAAGATGCTGATTCCCGATCCATTTCTGTTAGCAATGAACTTTCTCATACTAAAGCTTCAACCTGATGGATTAGAAATTCTTTCTTTAAATGTACTCACACAGATCCCTATATTTGGTTCATTTTGTTGCAACTAAGGATTGCCTCCCAATCTAACTAATGTCTCTGCTTGAAAGCCCATTACATATGCAAGTAAGCTTCAACACTGCTGAGAATGAGAATGAGGCTGAAGAGGAAGAGTGACGAAGCAAATCAGAAATTTTCTTCTAAGATTTTTCTTTACTTTCACTTGCGAAGTAGATTTTATTTGTATTCAGGATTCCATTTGTTAAGCAATCTCTTGCAGTTTTGTCCATTGGGTCAAAGTTTTATGCTATATTTTAGAGTTAAAATGAATCATTGACAGTCTCTTGTTTTGTAATTGACCATAATCCATGTATAATGATCATCGCTCCAAGTTGTTCAAGAATGGTAGAGTTTGAAATATATATAAGTTCCAAAGATATCACTCTTTTAATGTAATAGGCACACCAAAATTTGGCGAGGGAACCCCTTTTTTTTAATTCGTATAATTAATTTTAATGATCATTACTTATTTGTAAAAAAAAACTATGTTTTGCTTGTAATATTACTATTTTTTTTAGTTTAAGTTACATATGAAAGTGAAAAATAGCTTTCTTGTCTGAAATCAAATAACTCGAAAAATTTGTTATCTTTGTATAAAGAATATGATGATGACAACATGTGCTTTTTTTTAGATAGAACATAAAAATAGGACAAAATATTTGAATTAGACGAGAGGATTTCAACAACGCCACCTCATTAATTTTTTTTCTATCAATCGATTAACATTAAACTATTAAAATTAATTGAATAATCAGATTTATTGAATAAAATATTATAAAAAAAATATTCTCAAAATTTATATGTTATTAAGATATCTTAAAAAATATTTAAAAATTCAAAGAAATTTCAGGTTTATATGTTATTTAATAATATATTAACATTAAACAATTAAAGTTAATTGAATAATCAGATTTCTTGAATAAAATATTATCAAATAATATTATAAAAAAGTGCAAAGAGAACGCGTTTTGTGTTTTCTGTTTTGAGAAACTGTTTTTCAAAATGACAAAGAGAACGCATTTTCAGTAATTTCAAAACAGACACTGAAAACACAAAACGAATTTCAAAACTCAAAACACAAAACAGAAACACGAAGAGAACGCACCCTTAACATCCGCCACCTAAATAAAGCTAAAGACAAAATTCCACAATTCCAATCAAATGGACCCTTAAGGTAAAAGTGCTCCAAGGAAATGAAAATTGTTACTTCTATAAAAATAAAAATAAAAATAAAAATAATAACAATTAAAAAAAATTGTATTCCAATTTGGTCCATTTGTTTCCATTTAATAACACATTAAAATTGCTACAAATATATAAAATAATTTATGTAACGCTCCGAGTTCCGCGAACCCGGAGTGTCACGTCATCGTCTTTTGTCCTAATTTAACTGAAAAATTTGGCAGAAATAACTAACTTTTAAAAATATCACATTTAAAATTTGTGAACTTTAACGGCAATAAGACGCATTTAAATTAACTTAAGAAAAATTGATTTAATTTTAAACTCGAGTTTGACATAACTAAAAAGACAAAGTAAGTTCATAAGGATTAAATCTCAACAATTAACTACATTTATTCACTTATGCCACCACTGCCCATCATATTCGAACGTCTCCAAAATCTGCAAATATTGTTAAAATAATGGAATGAGCATTTAGAAGAAATACTCAGTAGACTCATCGCCAGTAATTAATTTACAGAATAATTGAACACATAACTATGCAATTTATACAATGACATCATCATAGGCTTATTTTCTTTGAAAAATCATAGGCTCTTAAAAATCATAAGGTGTGGGTAGTCTCGTCTCATGCATTTAAGCAAATAAGTTATGCATAACATCATCTTATCTCATAAGAGATTCTCTTTCTTCTCATACAATTAAGCATATAAATTATGACAAGCATAACAACATAATCTATCTCATGAGAGATTCTCGTCTTACGCATTAAAGCATATAAACCACATAAAGTCACCTAATACTAGTGGTGGCAATCGAGCCGAGTAGCACGTGGACTCGTGAGCTCGGCTCGTCTAAAACGAGCTACGAGCCGCTCGGGCTGGTAAAAAATGAGCCCGAGCCACGAGCCGAGCTTTGAAAATTTCAGACAAGCCGAGCTCGGCTCGGCTCGTCAAGTAGACGAGCTGCTCGATGAGCAGCTCGTGGCTCGTCAATTTTTTTTTTTAAAAAAAAAAAAAATTAGAAAATGTGCCTTATATATTATTTATAAAAAAAAAAATAGACGAGCTCGTGGGCCGAGCTCACGAGCCGATTCGAGTCGGAGCTCGGCTCGTCCCAGGCTCGTGGCTCGGCTCGTCCCGACCCACGAGCCACGAGCTCGTGGGCCGAGTCGAGCTCGACTTTTTTTTCACGAGTCGAGTCGAGCTCGGCTCGTTGTCCACGAGCTCGTTGGACAACGAGCTCGAAGGGCGACGAGTCGAGCCGACTCGACTCGACCCATTGCCATCACTACCTAATACATGCAATTATAATTTAAACTAATTAATGGGGACGAGTTTACATCAATCTATCTCGAGTCACATAAAAAGTGAAACGGAAAGTAACCTCAAGCTCTATCGTTCGTACGTTTCGTCTAAACCAAAATAGAAAATATGTTTTGAATTAGTATTTCGAAATTTTAAAGTTTTAAAATGATAAAATAAAGTTTGGGGACTTAATTGAAAATTTATTAAAACTGAAAATAAACGTTTAAGGGCTGAAATTAAACTTTTCTAAAATAGGGACTTAATTGAAAATTTTTTAAAACTGAAAATAAAAGTTTAAGGGCTGAAATTAAACTTTTCTAAAATAGTGGGGGCTGACTGTGAGGAATAAGAACCCCAGGGGCTGATTTATTTAAAACATAAACTTTGGGAGTGCTTTCTTTAAAATCGAAACTTTGGGACTGAAACAAATAACTTTAAAACTTAAGGGACTAAAATAAACAAGTTTCTAAACTAGGGGCTTAAAGGGAAATTTCAAAAATCAAATTATACAATATATACGTATATATCACTCACTCTCTCTCTCTCTCTCTCTCATATACGCAGAGAGGAGAAGAGCGACAGGAAGGAAGGGGCGAAGCCCCTTCCGTCGATTCGACCGACGCAAGGTGGTAGCGCCACCGTCGCGAAGTGGCGCCGGCAGTCGTGGAGGTGGCTGGAGGGGGTGATTTTGGCGTTTCAACCGAAGAGAAACCGAGGCTTGGGATTCGGATTTCTTGGGTTTCCCGGAGGTAAACCGGCTGGAAATGAGTCGGGGAATGAGGTAAGTGTATGGATTTTTCCTATTTCTTGGTTTTGTGGCAGATTGGTATTGATTTGGGGCGAAATGGGGAGGTTGTCGATTGGTGGGTTGCAGGTGGGGGTGCGTTGAGGCGGTAAAGTTGGTGTGGTGGTTCGTTTTGGCCTTGCAGGCAGTGGCTGCAGTGGTGGAGTTGGTGTTTTGACTATGGCGTTGGGCAGTGGCCGTGTGCTGTGGTCTGTGGGTAATGGATGGCTGTAGCTTGGGTTGGAGGTGGTGAGGTATTGGTGTGGTGGTATGGGTGAAAACGGTGAGGTTGGGGGGTTGATTTTGTGTGAAGGTGATCAGTTGTTGGTGCTAGAAATGGTAGTTCTAGCATCAACGTGAGCTGGAACTTCCAGCGTGAATTTCAGCTAGGTTCCAGTGAAGTCGTTGGTGGTGTTGATGGTGTGAAATCTTCAGATGGGTGCTAGAAACTGGTTCTAGCATCAACGTGATTTTCCAGTTGATGCTAGAAATTGATTTTCTAGCATCAATTGTGAGTTTCCAATTTAGGAAGATGGACTGGGAATTCACTGCATTGAGGAAAATGGATGGATTTCTTACCCTGACTTGCTTGGAGGCTGCGTGAGGTTGAGGGGGGGGGGAAATGGGGGTATATGAACAGTAAAAATCTCGGAACAATTCCCTAGGAGCTAAGTGGGCCAAAAAATTGGGCGGCAGAAATTTTCGAATAGGACTTAAATGAATTGGGGCGAAATAAATCAAAGTTTGGACTAATAAAATTTGGGCTCAAATTAATAATATATCGTATTTAATATTACTAAAATTTGGATTTAAAACGATAAGGAATTTGATACCTTAAAAATATTCGAGATTGGACTCGATTTGAATGTATTTAAATTGATTTTATAACGGCTAGACGAACACGTTTTCATTTTAAAATTGGGGGTTAAAACTTAGCGACACGTTTTTCAAGATAATAATTTATAATTCTCGGTCGCTACAACCTTACCCCCTTAAATTTATTTCGTTCTTGAAATTTAAACTTACTTGATCTACGATATCTGGATACTTAGCCAGAATCTCATCATCCTTTTCCTTGGTAGTTTCATCGCTATCCTGTCTACCCCATTGGACTTTGACTAAATGAACTTCTTTGTTTCTTAAGACATTGACTTTTCTCTCCACAATGCACATAGGTGTCTCCTCATAAGATAGATTCCTCTGAATCGAAATAGTCTGAAAATTTACCACATGACTCGGGTCGTGGATATATTTTCTCAATAAAGAAACGTGAAAAACATTGTGTACGGTCGAGAGCTCGAGTGGTAACACCAAACGATAAGCCAAGTTCCCTACTTTTTCTAATTTTTCGAATGGTCTGATAAAATGAGGTCTTAACTTCTCTCTCTTGCCGAAACGGATAGTACCTTTCATAGGAGCTATTTCAATAATACTTTCTCTCTAATCTCAAACTCCAAGTCTTTTCTCCTTGGATCGGCATAGCTTTTCTTCTATCTTGGGCAGCTTTGATCCGTAGTTTGATCTTCTCAATAGCCTCAAATGTCCTCTCAATCAATTCTGGACCTAAAATTCTTCTCTCGCCTACTTCGTCCGAATAGACTGGTGATCGACAACGTCGCCCATATAGTGCCTCATATGGTGCCATACCAATAGTAGCCTGGAAACTGTTATAGTAGGCAAACTCCACTAATGGGAGATGAGTCTCCCAATTATCACTCAAGTCTAGCACACAAGCTCTAAGCATATATTCCAATGTCTGAATAGTGCGTTTCAGACTGTCCATATGTCTGGGGATGGTAAGCTGTACTAAAATTTAATTTAGTACCCATTGCGACATGTAAACTCTTCCAAAATCTCGAAGTAAACCTCGGATCTCTATCGGAGACAATGGAAGCTGGTACTCCATGAAGTCGAACGATCTCTCTAACATACAATTAGGCTAATTGATCCATATTGAGGGTCATTCTGATTGGTAGGAAATGAGCTGACTTCGTAAGTCGATCTACAATAACCCAAATAGCGTCATGACCTCTTACTAATTTTGGTAACCCTGTCACAAAATCCATGGAAATTTTCTCCCATTTCCATTCTGGTATATCCTAGGGATTTAACAACCCTGATGGTCTTTGATGCTCAGCCTTAACCTGCTGACACGTCATGCATCAAGAGACAAACTTTGTAATGCAACCCTTCATGTTTCTCCACCAAAAGGTATTGTGCAAATCACGATACATCTTTGTCCCTCCTGGGTGACATGCATATGGTGCTGAATGAGCTTCTGTCAAAATCTCATTCTGGATATGTTCATCCTTCGGCACACAGAGACGTTCTCTGAATATAAGCGCTTTATCAACGGCAATCTCGAAACCTATTCTCTTGCCAGTCCCAACCTCGGATCTGATATTTTCCAAGAATTTATCTCTGGCTTGAGCTGCTACAATCCGACCTCTCAAGTCTAGTTTAACGATCAGATTTGCTAATCTATTAGATCCTTGGACTGATGGGGCTCGCACTCGATTCTTAAATTCTGAAAATCTTGAATCAATTGTTCTTGCGTTGTTCCCAAAGCTGGTAACTGTCCAGCGTTCTTTTTGCTCAAAGTGTTTGCAACCTTATTCGCTTTACCCGGGTGGTAAAGAATGGTGCAGTCATAATCTTTTACTAGCTCTAGCCATTGTCATTGTCTCATGTTCAGTTCCTTTTGAGTGAAGAAATACTTAAGGCTCTTGTGATCGGTGTAGATTTCACATTTACTTCCATATAGATAGTGTCGCCAAATCTTAAGGGCATACACAACAGATGCGAGCTCTAAATCATGCGTCGGGTAATTCTTTTCATGTGGCTTTAACTGTCTTGAAACATGTGCTATCACTTTGTCATTCTGCATCAATACACAACCTAAACCATGTTTGGATGCATCGCTGTAAATAACAAAACCATCAGATCCGTCTGGTATAGTCAACACTGGTGCTGAGACAAGTCTATTCTTAAGTTTTTGAAAGCTTTGTTCACATGGTTCTATCCACTGAAACTTAACTCCCTTCCTCGTCAACTGAGTCATAGGACCTGCTATTTTAGAGAAACCAATATGAATCGCCGATAATATCCAGCTAATCCAAGAAAGTTTCTCACATCTCCAACATTTGCAGGTGTTGACCAATTCGTTACAGTTTCAACTTTAGAAGGATCAACCTTGATGCCTCTAGCTGTAACAATGTGACCTAAGAAACCTATTCGCTCAAGCCAAAATTCACATTTCTTGAATTTGACATACAACTTTTCTGCTTTCAGTGTTTCCAACACAATCCTCAAATGTTCTTCATGTTGTGCAGAATTTCTGGAGTAGATCAATATATCATCGATAAAAGCAATAACGAATTTATCGAGATACTGATGGAAAACTCTATTCATCAAGTCCATAAATATTGCAGGTGCGTTCGTGAGGCCGAAAGGCATTACTATGAACTCATAATGCCCATATCGTGTCCTGAACGCTGTCTTTGGTACGTCAGTTGGCGAAACCTTTAGCTGATGGTAACCAGATCTCAAATCAATCTTGGAGAAGATAGCTGTACCTTTAACTGATCGAACAAGTATTCGATCCTGGGAAGAGGATACTTATTCTTTATCGTCAACTTGTTAAGTTCTCGATAGTCGATGCACATCCTCATGCTTTCATCCTTCTTCTTTACAAATAGAACATGTGCTTCCCATGGAGATACACTTGGCCTGATGAAACCCTTCTCTAGCAATTCCTCCAATTGCACTTTCAGTTCTTGCAACTCTTTCAGCGCCATACTGTACGAACCTTTAGAAACAGGGGCAGCTCCTAGTACCAAATCAATAGAAAATTCTACTTGCCTATCCGGCGGAGTACCGGGTAGATCGTCTGGAAAAATCACTGTACTCTCATACTACTGGCACTGAATCCAGAGTAATCTCCTCTACGGGTTTGTCTTGAAGACTAACCAAATAACAATGACAATCATCTTTGGCTAATAGCTTCTCCGCTTGTAAAGCCGAGATAAGGCGAGAAAGTGCTTTGATCTTCGTCCCGTAAAACCTGAATACTTCTTCACCATCTTTGTAAAAAATAACTTCTTTCTCGTGGCACATAATTATGGCACGGTTGGTGCTGAGCCAATCCATACCCAGATAATATCGAAATCTTTCATTCGGATAATATTCAAGTCTGCCTCCGAAACTTGGCCATCAAAATCTATTTGTACTGCTTTGACTATCTTATTAGTATCGATAGTTCCTCTTGACGGTAAACTAACCTCGAGAGTACTACCAGTTTCTTCTCCTATTAAGTTCAGTCTTCCTAAACATGCTTCAGCTATAAATGAGTGCGTGGCTCCCGAGTCTATTAGAACATATACGGGAATACTAGAAATAGATAGTATACCTGTTATCATATTATCATGCTCAAAATGGGAAAGGAAATACAATATGGAGAATAATTAAGACATGCACAAGAATACCAGAATAACTAGTATACCTGCAATCACGTCAGAATCCTCAGCTGCATCCATAGCAAATACTCTTGCTTTCTCTTTTTCTGTTCTGGTCCATGTTCGTCTTCTGATTGGAGCCCTGGGCGGATGGGGCAAGACAATCCGATGCAAAGTAACCCGGCTGGCCACACTTGTAGCAGACACCCTTTCCAAAGAGACACTTTCCTTTATGCGACCTCTGGCACTTAGGGCAGGGTTGAGTGAAATTGGTCATTTGTCTCCCTATTGATCCTAGATTCAGCCTCTTGGTAAATGTTTGATTTCGGTTCTGATTCTGATTTCGATATGGACCTTGCCACTTTCTCTTTCCCTGATATCTCTGCTCGTTATGATTGCCTTGGTTCCCAACTCTCACACCGACATAGGCTACTGCTTGAGCCTTCTTCACAACATCCCCGTAGGTTGGCAGTTCATGTGAACTGACAATCTGTTGAATATCAAGGCGTAGACCCCTCTCAAAACGTCGTGCCTTCTTGAACTCAGTCTCCACCAGATGTGGAGCACAACGTGACAGTTCCTCGAAGTTTCTCTCATATTCAGTTATATCCATTTCACCATGTACCAAACGCAGAAACTCGGACTCCTTGTGATCTCTAAGGGCTTGTGGGAAAAATTTATCCCTGTTCTCAGCTTTAAATTTGTTCCAAGTCAGAGTTGCTAGCTGCTCTTCACTCCTTGTCCGTGATGCAGATTTCCACCAAAAACCAGCTCTTCCGATTAACATAAACTCAGCACAAATTACCTTCTTATCCTTAGGACAAGATATCTGCCTGAATATCTTCTCGATTGCCTGGAGCCATTCTTCCACTGCTAGTGGACTATCTCCGCCATCAAACGTAGGTGGGCGGTATCTCCTGAACTGTTCTATCATTGGTATTGTGGAGTTAATCGACTGTGGAGTTTGTTTCATCTCTTGCACCACGTTAAGTAATTCTCTGAGTTGAGTTGGTGGTGCCATAGCCTTCATAAAATTTAAAAGTAGTTCATAAAGGTTGAATTAAGTATTTCAACAACGTAGGCTATAGCAGATAACTCTAAAAATGGAAATTGGAAACCAAACATCATTTCATTTAAAACTCGACTTCTTTTAATGAAGATATATGAGTAGGAAGGCATGTATGCCGAACATTTTTTTTTTTACAATAAAATGTTGAGCCTACTCTAATTTCTATCTCTCTATTCTCCTTCGGTTACACTTGATTCAGCGTCCGAGAACTCTCCTAGCACTGGATCAGCGTCTTCCTCAGTTTCTTCTTCTTCTGGGTCTTCTTCGGGAGCAACCCAAAAGCAATACTCAAAGTACATGGGCCAATATGCCACAAATCTCGTGCAGAAGGTGTCATACTTCATTTCCACATTAAGAGACACTAGAGCATCTACATATATGCTATGAGCTACCTCCGTATAGTCACTTCGAAAAGTCGAGAGTAAGTGACGGATCGACCGGTGATTATTGGTCACGTAGCTATACTGTATGGCCCACTCACGTACGACATTCAACTGCTCTACGTGTTGGGCAATTGTCCAATCAAGTTCAGGCCTGAAGCGGTCATAATCCCTAATGGCTTGTTCTGCGTCACTGAGTGAATTTCTACGAATGGGTGCCATGTCCTAAATCAATTATGCAAAATCCAATTAGATGGGGTTATTCATTTCTCTTAGTTAAAATTACGATGACGTACAAATTAAAGAAAACTCTTTCAAATCATGCTCAAACTCGTCTTTCTTTCTTTCTAATTCGGATACACTTTCTTTCTCTTTCTTTCTTTCTTCTAAGTCTCATAAATCATCAAAACAGGTATCTGAATTAAAGGAACATTAAACTTTGTAAACTTCTTTACCTTCGGAGTTGGCTGATCGAATGATGGCAGTGACAACTTTAATTAATAAGAATTAAATAATGTAGAATGTCTCTTTGAAATTTTTTTTTTTTAAAAACAATTTGTTAATATTTGCCAGTCTACAGAAACGCAGACTGGCGCTGATATCAAGCTGTAACGCCCCGAGTTTCGCGAACCCGGAGTGCCACGTCATCGTCTTTTGTCCTAATTTAACTGAAAAGTTTGAAGGAAATAACTAACTTTTAAAAACATCACATTTAAAATTTGTGAACTTTAACGGCAATAAAACACATTTGAATTAACTTAAGAAAAAATGATTTAACTTTAAACTCGAGTTTGAAATAACTAAAAAAACAAAGTAAGTTCATAAGGATTAAATCTCAACAATTAACTACATTTATTCACTCATGCCACCACTGCCCATCATACTCGGTCGTCTCCAAAATCTGCAAATGTTGTTAAAATAATGGAATGAGCATTTCGAAAAAAATATTTAGTAGACTCATCGCCAGTAATTAATTTACAGAATAATTGAACACATAACTATGCAATTTATACAGTGAAATCATCATAGACTTATTTTCTTTGAAAAATCATAGGCTCTTTAAAATCATAGGGTGTGGGTAGTCTCGTCTCATGCATTTAAGCAAGTAAGTTATGCATAACATCATCTTATCTCATAAGAGATTCTCTTTCTTCTCATGCAATTAAGCATATAAGTTATGACAAGTATAATAACATAATCTATCTCATAAGAAATTCTCGTCTTATGCATTAAAGCATATAAATCACATAAAGTCACATAATACATGCAATTATAATTTAAACTAATTAATGGGGGCGAGTCTACCTCAATCTATCTCGAGTCACGTAAAAAGTGGAGCAGGAAGTAACCTCAAACTTTATCGTCCGTATGTTTCGTCTAAGCCAAAATAGAAAATAATTTTTGAATTAGTATTTCGAAATTTTAAAGTTTTAAAATGATAAAATAAAGTTTAAGGACTTAATTGAAAATTTATTAAAACTGAAAATAAACGTTTAAGGGCTGAAATTAAACTTTTCTAAAATAGAGATTTAATTGAAAATTTATTAAAACTGAAAATAAAAGTTTAAGCACTGAAATTAAATTTTTCTAAAATAGGGGGGGCTGACTGTGGGGAATAAGAACCCCAGGGGTTGATTTATTTAAAACATAAACTTTGGGACTGAAATAAATAATTTTAAAATTTAAGGGACTAAAATAAACAAGTTTCTAAACTAGGGGCATAAAGGGAAATTTCAAAAATCAAATTATACAATATATATGTATATATCACTCACTCACTCACTCACTCTCTCTCTCTCTCTCTCTCTCTCTCTCTCTCTCTCTCTCTCTCTCTCTCTCTCTCATATACGCAGAGAGGAGAAGAGCGATGGGAAGGAAGGGGCGAAGCCCCTTCCGTCGATTCGGCCGACGCAAGGTGGTAGCGCCACCATCGCGAGGTGGCGCGGCGGTCGTGGAGGTGGCTGGAGGGGGTGATTTTGGCGTTTCAACCGAAGAGAAATCGAGGCTTGGGATTCGGATTTCTTGGGTTTCCCGCACGGTAAACCGGCTGGAAATGGGTCGGGGAATGAGGTAAGTGTATGGGTTTTTCCCATTTCTTAGTTTTGTGGCAAATTGGTATTAATTTGGGGAGAAATGGGGGGGCTGTCGATTGGTGGGTTGCAGGTGGGGGTGCGTTGAGGCGGTGGAGTTGGTGTGGTGGTTCGTTTTGGCCTTGTAGGCAATGGCTGCGTGGTGGAGTTGGTGTTTTGACTATGGCATTGGGCAGTAGCTGTGTGCAGTGGTCTGTGGGTAATGGATGGCTATAGCTTGGGTTGGAGGTGGTGAGGCATTGGTGTGGTGGTATGGGTGAAAATGGTGAGGTTGGGGGGTTGATTTTGTGTGAAGGTAATCAGTTGTTGGTGCTAGAAATGGTAGTTCTAGCATCAACGTGAGCTGGAGCTTCCAGCGTGAATTTCAGCTGGGTTCCAGTGAAGTCGTTAGTAGTGTTGATGGTGTGAAATCTTCAGGTCACTGGTGCTAAAAACTGGTTCTAGCATCAACGTGATTTTCTAGTTGATGCTAGAAATTGATTTTCTAGCATCAATTGTGAGTTTTCAATTTAGGAAGATGGACTGGGAATTCACTGCATTGAGGAAAATGGATGGATTTCTTACCCTGACTTGCTTGGAGGCTAAGTGAGGTTGAGGGAGGGGGGGGAATGGGGGTATATGAATAGTAAAAATCTAGGGCACAATTCCCTAGGAGCTAAGTGGACCAAAAAATTAGGCTGCAGAAATTTTCGAATTGGACTTAAATGAATTGGGCCGAAATAAATCAAAGTTTGAACTAATAAAATTTGGGCTCAAATTAATAATATATCGTACTTAATATTTTTTAAATTCGGATTTAAAACGATAAGGAATTTGATACCTTAAAAATATTCGAGATTGGACTCGATTTGAATGAATTTAAATTGATTTTATAACGGTTAGACGAACACGTTTTCATTTTAAAATTCGGGGTTAAAACTGAGCGACACGTTTTTCAAGATAATAATTTAAAATTTTCGGTCGCTACAATTTATTTTTGTCAACTTTTTGTGTAGATATTTATTTATTTATTTTTACAGCCGATCCAATTCCGATTCAAGGTCCCTTCACCATTTTCTCTTATAAATACCCGGGCTGCTTGTCACAAAATAGGTTCTAATAACATCGGAATTAAAAATCAGCACACCGTGAAATTCAGTTTGAGTTTTTCTCAGTTTCCAATTTCAATGAAGAAAAAAAAAAGTAACACAGGAAAATTAAGACAACTAGAGGCAATATTCTTGCATTTCACATGAAAATCACACCACCGTTCATAATCATAACCTTCCACTCTCATCACCATATTCCCAAAACCACAAACCAGATTAAAAGACTGAGAAAAACGAAGAAAGTCCATAAATATTACATAATATACCTGATTGACTGTCAAATTGAACCCAAAATCAACCAGAATTCTTAATGGATTTCACATTAGGCTTCTTGGCTTCCGATTTTGGTACAGTCACAGTCAAAAACCCATTCTACATGCTTGCCTTCACCTGATCCGCTTTCGCATTCTCTGGCAGCCTGAACCTCCTCATAAAACTCCCGCTAATCCTCTCAATCCTATGCCATGTATCGCCCTTATCCTCCAATGTTGTCAACAAATATTGTACTTGTAGCATGGTTGATAAAGGAAATCGTGGATAAAGGCTCCGTTTAATTCTCATTATTTGTAGAATAATAATGAAAAATATAGTCATTATGATCCTACTCTAAAGATGAAAAGTTAAAAATGATGGCTGAATGTGATTAATAATAATAACGGTCATATTTTTCATTTTTATAGATGATTAATGGGAAACAAACGAGGCCAAAATTTGTGGTGGTTCGAGAGAGTTTAGTTTCTCGAAGGTTTTTTGTTAGCCCCGTTTGAGTCACATTATTTGTAAAATGAGAATGAAAAATATAGTCGTTATGGATCCCACACAAGAGATGTAAAGTAAAAAATAGTGACTGAATGTGATGGATAATGGTTATATTTCTCATTTTTATGGATGAATAATGTGGCTCAATTCAACTTTATATTTATTGAGGCCCCATTTGATTCCTATTTTTCCTCCATAAAAATGAAAAATATGACCGTTATCAATCACATTCCGCCACTATTTTTTACTTTTCATCTCTTATGTGGAGCCCATAACAACTATATTTTTCATTCACATTCTACAAATAATGTAAATCAAACGAGGCTCCATAAAATAGTTTTGCAAGTAGACCTACAAAGTTTCTCTACTTTTAACTATACATTCTCCAAAAATATCATTTTCACATATATCTTATAAGTAGAAATCATATTAATCCATGTACATAAACATGTAAACAAATATAAAAGATAATATTCTAGTACAAACCACTCTAAGTTTTAAATATCATTTTCCCTTTATCTTTTGCTCGAGTCCGAATTTGATGATTATCTCCATTGATGTGAATATATTCCCTAGATGAGTCTTTAGGGCTAAAAAAAAATGAATTTAGAATATGTCAATTATCATTTATTCACGATCTAGATCCAACATGATGATACATTACCTTATATTACCCATAGTTTTTTGGGACATTTGTTTAAACAGCCGGATAACTAATGTCATTTTCCACAATAGTCTTTACTATTAAAAATATTATTTTATCCTTACTTTCAATATTTGCAAGTTGTGTACTAAATCTTTTAATTTTTAGAATTTTCAATAATTCTCCTTTCTTTATTTATTAATCAGGACTTATGTTTATATTTTTTAGTCTTTCAAATTGTTATAAATATTCTTTGTATCTTGATAATTTTTCAAAGATTGTAGGCTGATCTTTCTTAGTTATATATCCTAAAACAATTCCTTCTAAAACTTATTCTTCTATATCTTTATATATAGATATAATATCTCCAAACTTTTTTTTATCTCTCTACTAGTTCCTACAAAATCAAATCCTATATTATGCTTACAATAATGATCTATGTCAAGATATATTTCTTTAAGTTTTTCTTGGCCAACGGGAAGTATGTCTTCAGATTTTTCAGCTAATTTAAGTAAAAATGAAACATCATTTTCATCCAAATATAATTTAAGACAATTATCATTGAAAGTGTATGTGGATGCTTGTGAAGTGTTGATAAATATCAATAATAATTAAAGCATGAGCATGTAAAAGTAAATAACTTACAGTAATCAATAGAAATTGCCAGGGTTTCCCTCCAATATGCTCTTATAGTTACTTTGCATGTACTTAATTAGTCTTCTGAATCAGATAAAGAATTAAAATAGTTTGAAATCATTTGGATCTACAACTGCTTCCGCAACAGGCTTTTCAATTAAGGTTGCATTTCTCACTCTAGAGAACTAGCCGTGTTTTCACAGACGCTATCTCACAGTATCCAGAGTCTTTGGTTTCACCTCTATTCAAACTATTTTCAAAATCAAGTTCTTACTTAGAACGAAATTTTAAAAGATGAACTCACACACAAGGTGCTACAGTTTTGTTAGAAAACTGTCTTTTCCCCCTAAACCATTTATCAAAGATGGGTACTTTGGCATGGCTAACATCTATTCAAAATCAATATTTTGAAAATCTTTTAAAATCTCAATCTGCACTGCCGAGGAGTCATAAGAAACTTAATGAAATCATTTTATGAAAGTTTTTGTTGAACATAACAAACTTTATCTTAATATTCATAAACTTAAATAGTACATGCTTGCAAACTATATTTACATACCTTTGGTACTCACCTTATAAAGTTTAGAACTCCATAAGTGATTACCTTATTACAAGCTTTGCTATCTCTAGCTATCTAATATTTCTGAATAAAAGTGGTGTATACAGATTACAAAAGATTAACTAAGTAGTTATTTTCTGATATTTTGAGTGTTTCAGATTTTTTCGAGATGTCTCCCTTCATCCTTCTTGCATCCTTTTATAGAAGACTTTGAGAATCTTATCTTGACAAGTGTATGTCATCTTCTTTTGTTTTGTAGCTAAGGAGTCTTATCTCTTATTTCCACCGATGTCTCCACTATCTTCTGTCGGGTAGCCTTATCTTTTGAGTTTGTCTTCCACATATAACCACAAGTATTAGAAAATGTACTTGTGTAGCATATTTGTTGTATATTACCTTGTTTCCACCTGCTGTTGTAGCAGTGATAACCTTCTTTGAATTATAATTCCAGTATTCAGATGGTAGTACATTTGGTTAGTATAAGCTTATTGTACTTCTCGTATCTAGATAAGCATGAAATTTAATTCTGCAATAATTTTTTATATTGAGTGTAATTTCAATATATGGACTCATTGGATTAATACTAATTACTCTTTTGATGATAACAATGATTTCATATTTTCATCTATTCTTAATATGATAATTGGATTATTATCAATTGTTATATTTAAATATCCTTGACAGGTTTGTAAGGATTAAATTGTTCAAAGAAGTTCTTTCCTAATAGTATAGGTGAACGTTCGACTCCATATAATTCATCTTTATATAAAGTTATTTTTTTACTATATTCTTTCTGATCGCCTCCTATAAATATAAGAGAGAATTTCACATATATTCTTATTTCAAGATTATTTCTCAAATAATCTTTGAATATGTATGGTTTTGGTAATTCAGAGTCTATTAAATGGTTAACAAATTTAGCATTTACATGGCTTTTATCTGCTTCAGTATATATGAGAACAATAATATTTTTCTTGTATCCTTCTTGATTTACATATCTTGTTTTGATATAATATTGCGAACTTGATGGTCCAGTAATACTTAATTTGTTAAGTTGGTTTATCCTGAAGTCTTGTTTAGAGGCGAATCTTGCAATAAGATTTTCTCCTTCTAGTCTGACACTATTTCTTCTTATCAATTTTCCTTCAAAATTGATTTCTTTTGCTTGTTTGTGAAAATCAAGCATTATTTGTTTCGGTATAGTGACTTCATGTTCTTGGTATTTTCTAGGAGATTTATATTGAGCTAATTCTTCAAAGTCTCTATGTATGATAATATTATCAGTTATCTTTTTTAGATTGTTGTGGTGGCTAGTACTAAAAGCAAAAATTAATTTTATTCTAATACTAATAGTCTTACTTTTTCGTAACATATTTAGATTTCCAATTCTATAATATAGATTGAAACTTTGGTCAATATTTTCATCAATTAATGATACTGCATAATTTGATTTTACTGTGAATATTATCTTCTAATAGACTAAATTTCCTACTTCAGTTCCTAATAGAGAATCTATATGATCTTGTAAGATTCCATTGTCTATGCAATATATCTCTATTGGTTTATTCATACATTCTCTAAAAAATCATTTTACCATTATTTGGATTCCTTCTATTTCAATACATTTTAACTTGTTTCTTATATTTTCTGAAATTTTGGATAATTTTTGTTTTACCCATTCTTTTGTAATTATAGGAATTCTTGTTTTTCCTATAGTATCTTCTATATTAATAGACATTTCTTTATAGTTCATACTTACAATTGTTTTATTTACTCTTGGTAGTATTCCTAAGAATCATTGATGGAATACGTCTTTCTCTTGTAAATCTAAATTTTCTTAGTTATTCCCTTGTATTTTTTAATATCAAAGGTGATTTCTTGGCTTATACCTTCTATTAAATCTTCAATTTCCTCAGTTGTTTCTATATATATTTCTTGGTTTGTTTGTTGTATTTCTTGATTCATATATACTATTTCTTCAAAATCTTCTTCTAATGAGGATATATTTAATTCATAAATGCTACTGCATTCACTACTTAAATTTTCAAAATATTCAATTAGTTCTATATCACTATCATCTTGGAATTCTTCATAAATTCTAAGGGTTTTTATATTTTGTTTAGCTTTTTTTCTTAGGACATTGAGGAGCAATATGTCCTTCTTCATTGTGGACGAAACATCTACATTTCTTAATATTTTTTGGTTTAAACTTTTTATTCTAATTTCTTTTCTTGAAATATTTTTTATATGGTTTAAAATTCCCTTTCTTAAACTTCTTGTAATTTTTGAACTTTCTTTTATATTTCTTATATGACTTATATTTTCTTATATAACATCAAAATTGCTCAATTTGACCTATATCTCTATAGCAACACAAATAATTTTTTTCTTATCTTGTATGCTTTCTTATTTTCTAAAACTTCTCCGCGCCAAATGCTTATCATTCTTTTTGTAAATTATATCCTACTTCCAAGACTATCTATCTTTATACCTTCTTCTTCTCCAAGAGGTAATAATTTTTCATATTCTTTTAATAACTTAATTCCCCCTGAAAATTGTAACTTTGTAAAATAAGACCTTAACGTAGGCTTATTTTCTTTATAGTCTCCTTGGTTTAGTATATAATATATCTCTTCAAATTTACATGTGTATCTTTCTAATTCACACATATCACATATCTTTAAATTTTTCATTGTTATAATTCCTTCATTATATTCTTCCAGCTTTCTAGTTTCTTCATTTGCAGTGTATCTATTTCTTAAAAATTCTGTTCTCAAGGCTCTCTCAAACCTCTTTAATATTTCTTGTATATTTTGCTCATTCAGAGTATTCTTATTATCTAATGTTTCATTTCTATTTTCTTCATACTTTATTCTTCCTTTTATGGCTTCTGGTAGCTTTCTCCACCATTTAGATATAATTCCTCTAAATGTATGTTTTATAAATCCAAAAACTGTATATGTTTCCCATTTATTAAATTTTATAGCTAAATCTGTACTTTTTACCCATGTTTCAATGACTTTATTTTTATCTACACAATCTAGATCTAATCATATCTCTGTTGTGTGGATTGGTTCATTATAGGATTTCATTGGATTTATTTCTTTTATGGACTGTTTCATATATTTCCAGTGTATCTCTTTTGAGTTTTCTATATTGATTAATACCTTCCTTAATAGGCATCGTTGTTCCATAAGGATAATTATATTGTTCATCACTACAAAATTCTGCTTTTATATTATGACTTGATGATGAATTAGTATTTATCTTTATGTTTTCCATTTTTTCAGTTACTTCTTTTAACTATTTTTTATATTCTTCATATTCTTCACCAGTAGATTCTAAGAATTTTTGTCCTAATTCCTCAACTTCTGTAATCATATATTGTTTTATCTCATGATTTTTTCCTTTATTATTTTCTTTCTGTGTTATCCTAAAATCTTGGGGTGGATTGATTATAATCCTATCTTTTCCTTTAAGATTTTTATCTATAAGGGCATTTCCTATTTGCATATTATATTCTATATTTTCTTATTTTTTATGTATATCCTCAAAACTCTCATTTGTACTATTCTTAGATAAATAAGGATAACTTGGTTTTTATGCTTTTCAACTTTTTTTTTAAATTCTTTAATTATATTTTATTTATCCATTATATTCATCATAATTTTAGGTTCGTAACTTGACTCTGATACCATTTTTACCAGAGTGCGACAGCGGAGGGTTTTAAATTTTCAATCCAATTAGTATTTTCGTAAGTATTTAAAAGATTACAATAAAATTCATAAAATTCACTGTTTTTTGTTAAAACTTTTTCTTCAATGATTATATTTAAATTGTCAATCCTTCTTTCTAGACTAAAAATTCTTCTATGTATGTCATTTTCGATTTTGATTGTTCGATTATCTATATAAGTATTTTTATATTTTAATTTTGGATCTAAATATTCTTTAAAGAAACTTTTTAGATTTTCTCTTAAATAGTTTAGCACACTTTTTGTTGCAGTTCTTAGATCAATAAAGTTTTATATAATATTGAGAGTTAGATTTATCAAAGATTCTTGATTCATAAGTTTTGGGGACTTAATTGAAGTTTCTTGTATATTATAATGGTTTTGGTTATAAATTCTATGTGAAAGGGTATTTTTGGAAAGATTATTAGTCAAAGGTTATTCTTCAAATAACTATCTTCTTGGGGACTCTTTCCACAATTCTCTCTTTTTAAAGGGTTATTTACAGGTATTTCCTCTAGTTTTTTCGATCATTGACAAAAATTATTTCACGGAAGTAAGTGAAGCAAAAAAATGTTCAAGTAATAATCTGAAAAAAGAATTGAAAAAAGTCAATATGACGATGGTTTTCTTCTTCAAACACTTGGGCTGGTTATATTCTTAAGGCAAAAAATTTATTATTATTATTATTATTTTCTTTATAAATACACCATATTGTAATTATATTACGGTTATTAATCCTAATTCATTGTCACACTTATATCCTTAATTTTTTTTTATCATCACATTTTTATTTTTAACATTTCATTTATCGAAAATCTTGTCCTTAATCATAACTTTCGTCTAAAAATAATGTTAATATTCTTTAAAATTAAGGGCAAATATCTCATTTTAGCATATTATTGTTTTGCTTATTTAAAAACACAATTGACAAATGAGTTTTTACTCTATTTTAAAGAAAAATTTTGAGATGAACCACCGTTTGGCTCCCATTAAATTAAATTTTATTTTTTCATCTCCTATTTTCAACTACACAATCTTTCATGAAATAATAGTACACATAAATCGAAAATTTTTCTTTCTTTTTCAACCACTCATTCTTCAAAAAAAATATTATTCCACCTATGAAAATCTGAAATAATGAGGGCCAAACGAATAAGAATGCAAATAAAAAAAGTTTGAAACATAAATGTGATAATGTGTAAAACTTATAAATCTTTCATAAATTTTGCCTACTTTAAGCTTTGAATCATATTTGGAAAGTGTTTATAAATTATTTAAATTATAAATGGATAGAAATATATGATAGATAGGTGGATAGAACTCAAAGTGTTGGTTGAAATATATAGATAAAAAATAATGAGCGTTTATAAAAAGTTTATAAACAAGTCAAATTTATGACGAATATCCAAAAATTTCAATTAAGCCAGACATGGGCTTACGCACATCTCGAGTGAAAAATTTAAAGCTAAAAGTGTCGTAATTAGATAAAGTGCGCAAGAGAAAGAAAGGTTGAGAACTGAAAAGTAAGATTTGAAAGGATTGGGAAGAATTTGCTGAAGTTTCTATAGGTTGAACTCCGACCATTAAGGTGCAAAATTGATCTTCATCATGAACTGAAGTTTTCCTTTTATAGTCTTTTAAAAAAATTTAAAATTAAAATATATATATATATATATATATATATAATGTACTTAGCGGATTTATGGGAAACTCTTGGAAAGATTACCGGGATACTTTAGAATGGTTGTTAAAATATCATACTTTTAATCTAGGCTTAGTGTTTAGAAAGAATAAAAAGGGATTAACTTTTAAAAATGGTACACTGATTCTGACTTTGTTGAAGACAAAAAAAAAAAAAGGAGATCAACTTCATCCTATTTTTATATCCTATGTGGAAGTGGAACTGTTATAAGTTGGGAAACTTAACTTCAAAAGGTAGTTGCTTTGTCTTTAACAGAGGCAGAATACATTGTTATCATTGATGCTATAAAAGGAGGAATTTAGTTAAGTGGTTTACTAAAGGAACTTGGTTTTGTTGTTGAAAATGCTATTCTATTTATTGATAACCAAAGTACAATTCATTTAAGTAAAAATATCATATTTCATTATAGAACAAAACATATTGATATTAAATATCATTTTATAAGGGATATTATATCTAAGGGAATACTTAAAATAGAAAAAATTGCAACACATTTTAATCCTTTTGATACGGGAACAAAAGTAATACATTTAAGTAAATTTAACAATTGCTTGAAGTTGATTCTATGAATTAATTGTACATGTACAAAGAGCAAAAGAAATATAAATTGTTGATGATGCTCTTGGTGGCACTATGAGCCCAATCTTGATAGCAAGGTGGAAATTGTTGTGGTATTGTGCACGTGTTAAAGTTAGCTTCCAAAATTGGCAAAGTTGCATTTCGTGAAATGCAACTCTTTTAGTGGATGGAATTTTGGTAGACTCCTAGCCATCTGTTTGGCTTCTGGATTATTCCAGGGGTTAAATCCAGAGCCAGACCTAAGGGGAGGCACAAGAGGCCATCGCCTCAGGCCCACCTATGTAGGGGGCCCCAAAAAAAATAAAATTTAAGCCACTTTTTGGCCCAGTTGATTTCTTTGGCATCGCGATCATTGAAGAAATTGACTAGACATTATATATCAGGCCCTATGGCAGATTCTCTGTACATGGGTCTATCAAATCAGCCAAAGATTGAAAATTTCAATACAAAATATTCTGATATGAATTGACCATGCCTTCTTCAAGACACACTCTGTGGATGGAGATTTCTTTCTCCCCATTATCAGCAAATCCATCTCTCAGTTCCATCCCCTTGACGGTTTAAAGATTTTACTGGGAACTTCCTTATGATCAATACATCACTGTGAGATCTATAGATAGCTTCTTGTTTCAGTCTTGTGCACGGGGTTCTCAATCTTTATCTTCTCTCTAGTTGAAAACCCTTGAAAAATACTTCATTCGAGAATTGAAATATTTCTTCAGAGTGGTCTCTTTCATAATTTTTTCATCAAAAAATTGGTGCGATTTCTCATTTCTATTAAATTTCAGTAACCACGGGAAAAATGTATTCTTTTTTTCTCAAATCACGAAAACTATGAGCAAGAAAAAGAGTCTTATGATTCAAGAAATTATTCAACTATGTGTGTGTTGTTACAACCATAAGGACAGCTGAGGGTTGAGAAAATTACCAGCGGAGGCGAGAAGTAGAACGCGGCGACAGAACTGTAGTGAAGCTTTGCCTTTTGACTTTAATGGAATTATGGAAGTATCAATTTCGTAAATGGATTGGAGTTTAATATGTGTAGGGTTAGATTTTCCTTTTCCTTTTCTTTCTATTGTTTTCTCTTTTTCACTGGGCATGCTGCATATGTTAGTCTTGAAAATTAATTGAGCTCGGGCCATAATAATTGGTAAACAAAAATGACATAAAATAGTACTAAATGATTGAATTCTTTACATTCATTTTGATTTTGTGATTAAACCATTAATAAAGTAAATTAAATTCAAGTTAAATCTAAAATATTGCTGGTTTTACTTATTTGGCGATTTTCAACTACTATGAAAAGGTTATGAGGTAACACAATTAGCTAAAAAATATTTTAGAGTCGATTATTTTCTCTTTATAATTGATCAAACTCGATCTTTACTTCAAACTCATTTTGAACAATTTAAGAATTATGAAAAAACATTTGGATTTTTGTTTAATTTGGAGATTTAGACATTATTGATTACCACTTATGTTTGTAGTTAACAATCTTGAAATGCTATTTAGCTAGAGAAACAAAATGAGCAATTGATGTGCTACATTATTTGAAAAAATTGAATGAGTGTTTCCCAAATGCTTAAATTGCTTACAAGATTTTGTTAACCATAGCGGTTTACTTGCATCAGTAGAAAGACGATTCTTCAAGTTAAAATTGATCAAAATTTATCTCAGAACAATTATGTCACCTAAAAGATTGAATAGATTGGTCATGTTATCCATTGAAAAAGAAATGGTTGAACAACTTGATTATACAAATTTAATTGATTTATTTGTTTGCCTCTAAAATCACAAGACGGGTTGTATTTAAGTGATCGTTTAGATTAGTCTTGCATTATTATTTGATTGTAATATAAATTGCTTGATTATTTCAGTTCATTTGTTATTTTATTGTTGATTTAAATTTGACAAATTTAGTTCCGTAAAATTCTTATAAATGAAAAAAATTGATTACTTGCTACGATTTAGGAGCCCAAATTTTTAAGTTCGCCTTAGGCCCGCGAAACATAGGTATTGTCCTGGTTAAATTCCTTCGTCTGGCTTTCTGGCATTCATTCAGTTTCATCAGGCTTTTCGTTTTTGAGAGATTTTCAACCCCCTTCGGTTAAGATTTTCTTCTTCTCTCGAAAAACTCATTTGATATACACAAATCATCTATTTTCTGATATTTTGTGATTCCTTGGTGAAATCTGTTAAGGGAATGAAGTTCCTTTCACTGTATAGTTCAGATTAGAGTTTGTGGTGTGATTGTGGTGGTTTTTGGCCTGTAACTCGATACTTGCATATCTATTTAGAAGATAAGTATTTTGTGAACTTATCTCTATACTTTGGAAACTGATTGTAATCTTGGTTGTCCTTTTTGACGTTATAGTGCAATTGAGCGTTATCCATTTTGTATGGATGCTCAAAGGGGATTAGGGTTTAGAAGCGGCCACTGAGCCTCTAGGGTTTCGATCAAAACAAATTTTGTGTTCAATTTTTATTTCTGTCATTTTTAGTTTCTGTGCGTTTGAAAAACTTTTGAATAGATACTTATATTCTTGTTTTCAATCTAAGGTAGACGCTTTGAAAGGGAAAGTTCCCAAGGTTGTAAGGGACTTCTTGCGTAATGAGTCCACCCCAGAAGCGATGTTGAAACCTTCCTATAGAATCTAAGGACGTGGTCAAGATATTATTCAAGAGGTAGAGTTCTGCTCAACACAATTAGTGCTCCATCACCTCACATCAGACCATCATCTAGCAGGTCGCAATGGCCAATAAGTTAAAAGTCATATTTGTTGGTGACAAGGAGGGAGTTGGATAAGGCCCTTCAAATTAGTTGGAGAGGGAGACCAAGGTGGAGGTCGAAGAGAAGTGGAAAAAGGAGGAGGAGCTGGTAGATTAGCCGAAGAGAGCTGTGGAAGAGTTGAACTCCAAGTTGAATACGGAGCAGACGTCAAGAGCCAATTTGGAAACGTGTCTCTACAAGGGGCGCTCTTCATCTACAAAAAGTCAGGGCCATCAAAGGTGAGATCATTTAGGAGTTTACATCTTCAAAGGTGAGATCATTTAGAAGTTTACATCTTCAAAGGTGAGATCATTTAGGAGTTTACATCTTCTCCTGACTTCGAGGTTAAGCAGGATGAGATCTCCATCCTTGATTCTGGTGAAGGTTATAAAGGACACAAGGGAGAAGCAGTCGAGTTGGGACATATAGTTGCTAAATGATGATATAGAAAAGTCCCGGCAGAAGGCCTCTGGTTCAGATGGTCAGTCTGATCCTCTTGTTCAATCCTCTTTGTCCCAGCTGAATTAAATCATTTTCCTTTACTGTTTAAATGTTCAAATCTTCTCTTTAGATGTAACTTTTCCCTTTTAAATTGATGTAATATCTGATTTGTCTAATGAAGATTTTTGTTCAATTTTGAGTTCATATCTTCTACCATTTATAATATTTTGTAAGTTCGTGCTCTTTCCAAGTGTACAGCACATACACACTTGTGGTCAGATCTAGCTAATTTAGACCTTAGAACTGATTTTTTTTTTTTTTTTTTTTTTTTTTTTTTGTGGTTTTCTTTCCAAGTGTGTAGCATGTACACATTTGAGGTCAGATCTAGCTAAGGATATACTTTAAAACTGAAATCCTTTCCCGGATTATTTTTGTAAGTGTATATGAATATAGCTAAGGCTAGTCTTTTTCGAACTGAAATCTTTTTATGGATTTCTTCAAGTGTTCATCACTCATACACTTGAGGTCAGATCTAGATAAGGCTAGACCTTAGGACTGAAATCCTTTTGTAGATTTCTTTCTAAGTGTGCAACACGTATACACTTGAGATCGAATCTAGCTAAGGTTAAGCGCAAAAGAGAAATCCTTCTGGAGATTTTGTTCAATTGGTTCTTTATTCCACAGTTACATTTACGATGGTACAATAAACACTCCCGACGCAGATAAATGAAAAGATTACGTAGTGTATTTTTTTTAAAAATAGGATGTTACTGGTAGTACTTCTTTAGATGTCAAACGTTACATGGGTGCAGGATATGCTTTCCTGCCAGATCTTCAACTTTATAGGCCCTCCTCGTTGGACTCTTGTTGTTTTGTAAGGTCCCTTGCAGTTTGATAATGCAGCACGCCCAAGGTTTGGCCACTCATATCTTTCATTATCATAAAGTGCTTATGCTAAATTCTGTTATATGGTCTTGGTCCAGCCCATGAGGAATTAAAAAATCCAATCCATTATATGTCTTGTAGGTCACATGTATAGCAATTAGTTAAAAAAAAGAGGGCTGCTACGTGAGTGAAAAAACAACCGAGGCTGCTGGATGTGAAAACTGTGGCTACAAAATAGAAGAAAACAACAGAGGCTTTGAAAAATCGGAAATTTCATCCAACTACACCTAGAAGAGGGATGATTAGGTGTAAACGCGGAATTAAAATTTAATTAACATGCAACAAGTCACAAATTAATTATGTCTAGGTGATTAATGAAACAATTCAGTTTATCCTAACTTGAACTATCGCAATACCGAAAGCAATAACTGAAGCAGTAAACACAAGAATTGTTCACGGAGAAACTCAACTTGAGAAAAACTACGGGTGCTTTGCTAGTCAAAAATTCACTATAAACTGTATTATAAACTTACAGACCACCAGTAAAGTTGACGACACAAGCTTTCTGATCTCTTGTTTGAAATTTGAAGCAGCTCTCCTCGAATGTGCATATGAACACCAATTCTAACTCTTCTTACAGTTTATTTCCTATAGATCCACCAAGAATTTCTCGTTCTTGAATTTCTTCATTGATCTTCGCAGCCAACCAAGTTGACGACACAATCTTCCTGACAGTTCCAAGTAAAGAATCGGCACTAGTGTATTTGATTGAAAGTTTTGATATTTTCAATCCAAAGGATGAATTGATTGAACTTGATGAAAGTTTAGCTCTTGAGAGAATAAGTGTTTTCTCTTGAATGTATACTGTTCAATCTGTCTTCCCAAATGCGCAGCACCCTCTTTTATATGTTAGACGAATATGATAACTTTGGCCAATAAAAATATCGCGAAATCGCGAATTAGGTCAGACCGTAAAATGGTTGTTCGAGCGAGGAGCACTGTTGCATGAGTGACAGGTGGGCGAAGGTCGAGCGCTGGATGTTCTGCTTCATCTGCTCGAGCATGACTCCCGCACATCTAGCGAAAATGCGGCGAGTTTCCTTTGTATTCCAAATTTGGATCCCGAACCCTACACTATACAACCAACTATGAAATTTTACAATTAAGTCCCTAAACTTCTAAAATGTTCAAGTTGGTCCTTTTGTTCACAGAATAGCCAATTACAATAATCTAATACTAAGAAAGCTGCAAGGGTGGAGAGAAAGAAAAGGAAAAAAAAAGGTTTTTTCTTTCAATCTTTGGGTGTAGATTTCACACAGGTATATCTCCACACAGTACAAATTGGGGATTACTCTAAGTGATATATTTTGGGCACTTCCGAGGTGTAGTATTCAAAGTGGGTATCTCACAGGTTTTATCAAATTGGTGGTTTGTGATGAGATTATTTATTGTCTTAGAAATTTATTAATGTTGTATTTTCAATTCGATTCATTATAGTGGATTCGACTGGAGTTATCTTGTGATTTTTCCCTCTACACTAGAGTGGTTTTTCCACTTGGTATTGTGTTCTCTTCCTTTGTTTTGATCATTTACTTATATATTTAATCACTCTAATTAGTTGCTTGAATTGTTGAATTTATTTTTGCAAAAAGAATAATTCTCCAGCAAAATCTGTAAATTTATTTATTATAAACTTTTATATAACTAGGGATGGAAAAATATTCATTGAAATCGATACTGACGGCCACATATCGTTGCCTTGAAACAGGGTAGGTATAGGTATTGCCCCGTTACATACTCCGTTTAAAGTTCATTCAATATATAAGTATTTATCACACAAAAATAAAAGAATCATCATTCTTTCTAAAATGAATATTGTTCCACAAATTGACAAAAAGGTAAAGATTTTAATCGACTAAAGACATGAAAAAAAATTAAAGTAAAAAAATAAAACAAACAAAAATAAACGAAACAATAAATGAGGTGGGGAGCTTGTCCCGTCCTGCCTTAATTGAGTATGAGGGGAGGGCAAGGGAACAAAAATACTTGATGAGACTAGAGAAAAGAGTGGTTATCTCGGCCCCACCCTGCTCCGACCCGTTGTGATTCCTATATGTTAGTTCTAAATACGCTAGACTAGTTTGACCTTACTGCGGAATTAACTAATTAAATGAGCTCGTCAATTTTAGCCCCTGTTTGAGCCACATTATTTTTCTTATTCTCATTTTTCTACTCATTTTCAACAATACATTTTTCAATAAAATAATATGTTCCATCACATTAATAACTTTTTCTTATTTTTCAACCACATATTCTCCATCACATTAACAGTAAAAATACATTCTTTCTCAAATAATGTGCTCAAACAAGGGTTTAATTAGTTTTCTAGATAATTATACATACAAATCCAATTATCCTAAGTTTGAATGCCGCAATAATAATAATATGGAAAACATTAAAAATATAAGATTTGTTGACAAAGAAACTCAACGTGAGAAAAACTCCTAGACCAAACCAGATAACTCAACTATAGACAATCAGGGATACAGTGTGATTTTAGTCTAACAACTTCCACTAGTTCTCGTCGTTGTAATTCTTGTAATCTCTAAGATTCACTGTCATTCTTTCAGTCTCACGATCTACTGTCGTAGATATTGTCTAGCCACTCCACTAGACTTTCCGATCTACCTCCTGCAGCGTCCAAGATCTGTTGTCTTATTCCAGCTTCCTGATCTTATACCAATTGTCTCTTCCAAGTGGAATTCCAAAAACCTCATGTTCTTGTGCTTTTCCCATGCTCGAAGTCCACCTCTCTCAATTCCTAATGAGAGAGTCCCTTCCTCAAAGTATGAAGAAAGTCAGATGTTACGGATTATAGATCTTTGATGTTTTCCCCAAGGATAGTTGTATGAATTCAAGAATCCAAGGATTGAATCACAAAGGATGAATATGTTCTCAAATCTCTTAAAAAAGATACGGAGAGGCAATGCAATGAAATAATCATACAAAATTTGTACTGCTTGGGTATTTATAGTTGAAGGTGTTTAAAGAGTTTGAGCAATGTAAAACTCTTAAAAAACGTAAATTAGGGTTTCTCGGTATATACCGTTGCTCGAATGAGGAGTCAGCGACAGGTTGGCGACAGTTGAACAACCATCAGTATTTTTATCATAACTTTCTCTTCCAATGTCCGATTGAGATGATTCAAATTGATTTGAAATGCTAACTCAAAGGACTACAATTCTTCTACTAATAATTTTGTTCAAATTCCAATGTTTTCTATAATAAAAAATGCATTGCAAGTTACGACTGAGAATTTAGAACATAACTTGTGTGACTCTTTGATATCCTTTAGACTTCTAATTGCATTCCCTTGATCATGAGTAATCTTCTTGGACATTTTAGCCTCTTTCAAGGACTATACTATCAACTCCAAAAGATTTCTGGACTTTTACAACTCGTTTATATTAATTCATTTATCTAAAGAATTGCCAATACAATATAAATCTAACACTATATATAAGTTAGATCGAAATTATTTCATTTATACGACTAAAAGTCTAGAGTTGAAATATGAGCACAAAATTGTGCAAATGCATCACACATTTGACGGAAAAATGAATTTCTTTGCATGAGAATGAACGCATTTGTTCTCTCTAACTGAGATGCAAAGTCCAACTACTGAAGCAAAGTTTAACAAAAAGGAGAACTCAAAAACGTTTTCCCGGTCATTTAATGCTACAAACACTTACAAACTAACACAAGATTCAATAATAATTATTCCCATGGCATCATCTATTTCTAAGGTTTAATTTATTTACATTAAACAAATCTATCTGCAAAACAGAATTTTAGGGTCATATAGCCCATCTGATGGAGTATAGGTAAAGATTCTAAAGACATGAAAAGGCTGCCTCCAGTCAAATATTATGGACGAAATCGTAAAATCGTATACTGAGATTGATGCTGAACCGGCATGAGAATGTTAGGGAATTTGATAATCGAGTAGCGAAACAAGTAAACGACAATAGTGAGTTTATGAAGTAACAAAATTTCTTGTCGAATATGTAATGTGAAATTTCTTTTATATTAGAAAAGATAAAAAAATAAGGATAGCATGCCATTGTATTTGCAATCATTATATACAACATGTGTACGTCTATTCTGTGTATATATTTGGGTCCAAAATCATTGGTAATCAAAAGATTAAAATAAAACCTAGCTTTCCTTCAACCTTCACTTACACCTAACACATTCCACTTCTAATGATACTAAAAATAAAGTCTATCAAATTCACTAGGAAAAAATTTAAATAAATAAAATTCAAGTCGTCAGTGAAAATTGTCTGTAAATTATAAAATAAAATAAAGTCTATTGTCTGTAAAGGGCCATGTTTAAAACAAAATTTAGGTGAATAAATTTATTTCATCTCGAGAAACTCGACTTTTAAATCAATAAATTCAGAATATATGAAAATCAAGAATAATAGAAGCAAAAACTAAGCTAAAAAACCTAACCTGGGAGTAGAAATCTCATATGTATAAATAAAGAAATATATTTACACACACTTACTAGATTCCTTTGACTGCCTGGTGCCTGCATTTTATATGAAAATTCTTCTCTCTTTCTTCACCATATAATAAGAGTAAAAAGAGAGTGAATTTGCAGGGCATGATGCGATGTGATGAAGCCTTCTTCAGATCTCCATTTTGGTAGCTACCAAAGGATGAATCCAAAGGTATCGCATGATCCAAATTCAGTATATACAGTTTAACCCTAAAATAAGAATCGAAGTTGAACTTCAAAAACACAGAATTGAGATCAATGCGATCCCTTTGGATGCCTCCTTTAGTTGCTGTAAGCCTGTAAGTAAGATGCCTCAGCTTCTTCATGATCTCTCTTTCTCTACGAGGAAGAAACAGAAGAAACTGGTATAAGACTGTCTGGTTATAAAAGAGAGAGTTCTAACGAGTTAAATTTTATTTATTTATTCTTGGACTTCATTATGGAAAAAAAAGAAGTAATTTTTATGATGGTATTATGTTAGCAGATTCCTTTTTCTATAAGAAAGCAGACACATGGAGAAAGTTTTTGAAATATGGGGTCAGCCATACCTTGTAGAAGATTTACTTCATTTTGACAAATTTATAAAATGATTATAGATAGGAATATCAATTTTGACTCTAATTAAAATTATAAACCATAATTAAATTGCTTGTGAACGAAGGCGTAAAAGCCTAACTTGTAGGTCTAAATTTCACTCTCTTGAACTAAATATGGTCCATCGCCACTACTCGAAGTCGAATGGAACATCTTTCAAAGTTGAGCGATTAGTCGCACATTTAACCCTTAGTCACTTTAAATTAAACATTTATCATTAATTTGGATACAATTTATAAATTCAGTCAAAATTAACATTAATTTTATCCATCCAATTATAACTACTGCTCATTATTATACATATATTTTATGAGTTCCTTCTTTATTAATTGATCGAAAACTTAAAAGTGGAATTATAAGTGTATATTTAGCCCTTGTTAGATTTATCTTAAAAAAAAAAAAAAAAAAAAAAGAGCTCAAAATCAACAATTAATTTTAGTCGCATATTTTATAAGATTCATAACTTTTATCAAAATCTACTAAAATTCTTATTTTAAGTAAAATTAAAATAGGGACTTAGTGTTTCAAATTGAACAATATAAATGACATACATCTTAAATACATTTTTTCTTGTTTAGTATAGAATCGGTTCAATTATTATTGTTTTTGAATTGTTTACTTAATAAATTTTATTAACGGTCATGGTTTCATTCATTTTTAAGTTATAACCGTGTCCCCGCAATTCAAAGCCACTCCCAAAAAATGTATTTCACAAGAAATACTTTCTCTATCTCACTCTACCATGTGTTTGTGTGTGATGTGCCATTATTAAATAAGTTAATCTACAAAAAAGTATAGTTTAGTTGATGATTTATCCCAGAAATACATAAAGTAGTATACCTAAATTGATAGGAACCATTGGTCTAGGACTCCAGCTAGGTTCCAATTTATTATTAGGGTTTTCATTCACGACACAGTTTGCAGCAAATGCTTATGAAAATGCATTTTTCACTAATTGTGTAGAGGATTTTTTTTATTTTTAATGATGGGGAACCCGCAGTCGTTACCTTTTGGGTGCGCACTAGGTAAACTCTCGGACTGATGCATATTGACAAGGAATGGTTTAATGTTCTGAAAAAAAATAATAATAAATTTAGAGGGTGATGATGACACGGGACCTTATGACATTATTATCTATCATAATGTGTAATCAAGAGTTTTGACCTATAAATGAAAATCTTCTTTTTAAAAAAAAAAATTATTAATCATTAATTTTTCTAATAAAGGGATCTTGATTGTGCATAATTAGTAAACTCTATGGACAAATTCACATATACTAATTGTACCTAGCCATAAATTCAGTAGTTGGTTTGAAAACTGCCTGCCCATTTTAAGTAGAATAAAAAAAAGAAATAAATGAAAATGGTCCCGGATAATATATATATATATATATATATATAATTTATTTTGGAGGGACGTAAAACCAAATTTTCAGTATTTGAAAACAAATGATAGAATTGTAAGATTAACGATCTCTAGACCAACTTATAAAAAATATAGAGATTTCTCCCTAGTTGCCTTAGTAGCACATACTCCTATGCAACCTTCACAGTAAAGAAAATTTAATCCCTTGTTAGTTTTCCATTCTATCATGATTATTATTTCTATGTACTTATTTTCAACCATACATTTACCCAATAAAATATTTTATACGTAAATCAAAAAAAATTCCTTACTTTTAACACATATTTTTAAAAAATGCACTATTCAAAACAATGTTCCCCGCCCCCCAATAAATAAATTAATAAATAAAATAAAGGCCACCAAAGAGGTCTTATTTTCAAGGACTATGCTACATGTACACACAATTCCCTACACAATCTCCTACACTTCCCTCACATGGAGGGGGGCCCACAAATATTTTATTATGTGTGGGCCCCCCTCCATGTGAGGAGGGTGTAGGGGATTGTGTAGGAGATTGTGTACAAATAGCTTTATTGTATTTTCAATATATTTTGCATTCAGCTATCAACTTATCGAGGGAAAAAAAAAATTTATATCACGGTTAGATTATCTTGGAACAATCATGCTATAAGTACATTAAGTTTAACATCAAGTTTGACATTGTGTCACGTGGCGTCATCACATTGGACATTTTAAAAATAAAACATAGTTTCCCGTCCATTCATTTTTGAATTTCCAAATAAAATCAAACAATGTCAAACTTCACGTACAACATGGGGTGTACACAAAGCTTTATTTATCTTGGAATTAGCTTTGAATATGTCAAGCATGTGTAATGTGTCATGGTAGGGGAGAGATCAATTTTTTAAAAGATATTAATTTAGTGAAATAAATACTTAGGGCCTGTTTGATTGGCTAGTTTTTCGTGGAAGGTGGAAAACGTTTTCCTACTTTTCACTATTCACCTGTTTGATTGCACTAATTTTTCAGGGAAAACGTTTTCCAACGTACAAGCGGTTGATGCACAAAAGTTAGAAAACGTTTTTTCACCATAGTGGTGGGAAAATGTTTTCCAACTTTTTGACAATTCTTTTTTTAAGCAATTAGAACATATTCCAAAGTCAATGGTAAACAAATTTATCCATTTAATTGACAATTTGCATAAAAAAAAAAAACAAAGCCAAACGAAAAATTTATCAGGTGAAAAATTATACCAATCAAACACCATTAATTATAATTCCCTGTAAAACATTTTCTAGTCCATTTAATTTCCTGCCATTCATTTTTTTTTCACTCATTTTTCACCCTTGCAATCAAACAGGCCCTTATAGCTTTAACCTCGATCATATGTTCAATATGAAGTACTGAATAAGATTGAAATATATAACATTGAGTGCTCTCAAATTAATTGTTGAGAATTGAAAACTATAATTCTAAATGACCAAGAGCAACCAAATTGTAGTAGACAATAGACTACGCCTTCCTCCGTCATCTCAGTAATTCACTACATTAAAAAAAATAATTTACAAGATAAAAATACATACCCTATTTTCGCTAACATCTCTCTCATTTTTTTTATGATGATACAAAATTCAAATAACGACTCCCAATTTATAAGAAAAATTAAAACAAAAACGAAATTACAAGGTCGAATACATATGGATTTCACATAACAATAATAATTAAGCTCCACAACTTAATACTAACCTCCTACCAGAATGTCAATCAGAAATAATGATAGAATTTGTCGAATGGACCACTCAAAATAGTGCAGGCTTCTTATGGTGCTAGGGTTGGTCTCACCATATATTAACTCTTAAGGCCAAGTGGGGTTATATTAAATGTGGTAGGAGAATACTGTCTGATATATACACATACAATCTTGTACATATATTTATTGTATAGAGTCGTGGCAGGATGATGAACACAAGGTGTCTCTTCTTTATAGTGCATGAATAAAATTTCTTCTCACTATTTGTTACTCATATGGCATAGCATTAGGTAAGACTAGAAAGAAGCTGTTTGTCCTTGCACATCATATTCACTGACTCACTGCCGGCTTTCACTCACACTTTTTTCTTGTCAAGACAATGCTCGTCGTGGATTGTGTTTGTGGGTCGTGGAAAGCCATGTTATAGTGCCCGTTTGCTTGATCGTTTGGATGATCACACAGACACATTGAGAGGAAAATATTATTTTATTTTCGCAGGACCCACACATTCATGTGATGGTGTGGTCAAGCAAGTGGTCATCCAAGTGGGTTATTTAGCATTTTTCGGATCGTGAATCTGACCACATAAATCACAACTACATCCGTTTTACTCCCCTTAGTGTACACTATATTGAAAATTATAGCGGATGGTGATGGAAATACATGTTATGATCGAGACTTATATAAAACAAATGTAATGAGTTTATTTTTAATTTATTAACTTCTTATGGAGATTCAAATTAGGTCAAACTAAGTCATTTGTTGACATTTCTTGGCCTAGCAAGACGTGGCTCACTATAATACGGGGGTTGTGGTGGGTCATGCACCTAGGAACCTAAATCACAGTGTGATCCATTTTACACCCTGATTTAGATTCATATTGTTCATGTTCCATTCAAAAGTATAGTGCGTACGGATGAATTTATAAGATATATATTTTGGAAAAGTGAGGTCAATACTTTATTCAATTATTTTTTAAAGAAAATTGCTATGATTATGGGATAATTGTTATGACCATTTATTATTATCACGATATTTAAATACGTCTTATTTATTCTAAAATAGTGTATTATATTTAGATTGTGTAACTCTCGTTGAAATTCTATATATAGCTATGAGTAAACGTTGATATCTCAATGATTCATTGTCCGATCATTGTAAAATCCGTACTAATTCTTTAAATCCAATGGTTAAGATCAAGATTTAGCAGTTCATTCGTGAGAAATCATTATGTGGGTAGTAGCAAATTTTAAATTAGATGAAAAATCAAGAATTTTTGGTGAACAAAATAATTTTTATATTAGCATTTTAAAGAACTTGAGACTAGTCTAAATTATTTAAATCTATCAAATTTAAGTGCTACTTAATTTCACCAAATGACTATTTTTCCATTATTCTTCCAAATATTTTTATTATAATTTGTAAGATTGGATTTAAAATTTATTTTTTAGACTATATTAAAGATTTTATTGAAACAAATTAAATGCTTTTGAATAAGCATAAATTTATATTATATCAACTTAATATTGCATTGTTACCTCTACAAATGTTATAATGTATATAAGCTTGCTCATTAGAGGATGCCTCGATAGTTAGTAGGGGTCAATAACTTGGGATAGATGTAGGAAACAATCAGAATTATCTCATTAATATAGACTTTGCATTTAACGAGTTAGAAAATGTTGCCAATGATTAGAGTGTCCAGAAGAGTTGGATATGAATCCCTCCCGTGAGAGAAAAGAGCCTAGCAATGCTGATATACCGAGACCATATAAGGTAACGCTATGAAGCATCTTAGAGTATTCCATTACGTTTATAAGCGGGATCTAAACATTTTGTTATTGTTAAGTTTGAACAATTGTATTTAGAATGAAAAGAGAAGAAAAAATTTGAAATGTTGCTATTAAGTTATTTCTTTGGAAAGGTCCTATTAAGATGAGAAATTCCTCGAAAAAGCTGTTAGAACCAGGTGAACTCACATAGTTCAGACCTGCCCAGCTCAAATGCTATTTGAAATGTAAAAGAAAAATTATCTTAAAGTTCAGCGCAATAATTCTTCTTAACCCAATAAACTTCAATTCCAACCTAAACTCAATGTCCAATTATCAAAATTTAAATAAATACTCCACAATTTTATATTCATTTAATTCATATTTATGCAACGTGAATAACTTGTTATCAAATTAGGTATTTTATTTCACGCATATTTAACTAAGTTTAAAATATTTGCTTATAACTAAATAAGTAAATTTGATATTAAATATTTTTTATTGGTTAAAGCTAAAAATTAATTATTTATTTTGATAGCAGGAGATGCTACATGTTTGGCTAAACTTAGAAGTAATTAAATTTTTATATCTATCTATATTTTTATACACTACTTATAAGTAAAAAAAAATAGCTCATGAAACAGATACTATCAATAAGTAGCTTTCTCTATGTATAATTTGTTCAGTAAATTTTTTAAAAAATTTATTTACAAATTAATATGATTATAAGTATATTATTGAAGTAGTCAAACACGTACGTAAAATGAATTTAATTTTTTGACCCTCGATATTCTTGTTCAATTTTTCCATCTTAGATGAGGTTAAAGTTTGTCTATACAGAAGGCTAATGCTCGATTCGAATATTATTTTGAATAGTGACTTACAATCATGTTAAGAGATTAAATCTCACATCGAATAAAGATGAAAACACGGATCAATTTATAAAAGTTTGAACTACTAATTTGAATAAGGTTAACTTTTTAAGATGAAATCTCAATTCTTAGTAAATCATGTATATTTGTTATTGGGTTTTGACCAATATTTTTTAATTATTTGGAATGATTGATTGTCCAAGTTTTTTGAGACATGTGACTTAGAAGAGTACTCATTAATTCTTATTTTTTATTAGGAGTGTATATCAATTACTCATTCTTCAGCCACCGGTTTTTCCTAGCTCCATCCCTGGTATGGTGCTCACTTCTTGCTCACTGAACATCCATAATTAATTTCTCTGGTATAAATTATTTTGGATTAGAGTTTCTACCGTTGTTCCTTTTCAAAGTTTTGTACTTTACTTCTTACTTTTTCAATTAATAACAAATAAACTACCCAGTTCGTTTTAAAAAAAATAATTTTAACATCTATATGGATATATATTGTTGTTCGACTTCTGTTCTACTGTTTTTGAACTGGAAGTTTACAGGTATTGGACCACAATTAATAGTCCTCAACACTGGCTGCATGCATTTTTTATAAGTCAGTATTCTGTCTCCCCATTTACAATATCGAAGGCCTCTACGAAAATCAGATGCTTTGATTTTCTTTCTACACTATATCCTCATTAGAGTTGAAGGACCACATAAGGTGTATTACTTTATATGTTTTACCAACTTAAGGGTGTTAGATGAAGTCAATCGAGTCATTTTGCTCGTCTACTACTGGGTTCGATCAACTAAAGTGTGATTCAACTCACCCTATGAGGGATCAACTAAAGTGTGATTCAACTCTCCCTGTGAGCTTAATCTTTTGATGGGCAAGATGACTCGCATGAGAAATTTAATGCTCGACTCGTCCCACTGAACATCCCTAAACCGATCCCTCCCAATTATTAAAAAGAAACGAGAACAATTATTTGAAGGTAGGAAAATAAATGAAGAAAATGCAGTAAGTGGCAAATTTTCAAATTATAAAGCAACAAGAAGTCAATTTTTAACATTTGTTCAATTCAAATGGTATTGTTACCTAACACCAATAACCAATTCAACTGGCCCTCGGGGCATGACTCAGTAGTGCAAAAGATAGGAGTGATGTAATTTCAATCGAGCTGACAGCCGCAATGTGAGAATTCGATTCATACCTCTTATAAAGTATGAAATTAGACTCTTTGTGAGTATCAGTATGACTGTTCTTGTACGTTGGCCTGTTGAAATACATTTCGTGATTTAATTCCTCCATAATACTCTAAAAATGGAACGGTGAAAAACCTTCAAAATTGGAGTTCAACTTTTTTTAATAACCAATTCAACTGGTCCTTGAATTTGAATGTCACATGGAAACAGTTAAGGGAAAGGTCCCAACAGAGGACAGTACTATTAAAAGGAGGGATAGCTTTTCTTATATTGCCAGCTTCTTTGCTGTACTTGCCTAACCAGGAATGGGATTGTGGCACGTTGTTCATCCTACATTTTTTTCTCTCCTTTATATGATGTTCTGTCGATATGCTGTCATAATTGGGTGCCTTTATTTATACTTTTGTTCCAATCCAATCCAATTCAATCCAGTCCCATCCAATTTCTTTGACTTCTGAAATCAAATTACATGAATGTTGTCTGGACAATAAATCATAAGCTGTCACGGCAGTATTTTTATTTGTCAAGCTAGCAAATAAAATTGGGGTTAAATTCATCGACGATCATCCAATTTCATACTTAATATAACATTGGCCATCTAATTTAATTTTGTTTCATTATGACCATTCAAATTCATACTTACCGTAACATTGGCCATCAAATTTGATTTTATTTTACCATGACGACCAAATTTCATCCTTAATTTTAGTCAAGCCATCCGATAACTTTATTTAAAATTATCAAATTAGGTGGCAATGTGACTAAGCCCTTGTTTGAGTTCCATTCTTGAAAAAAAAAATAAAATTAATAATAATAATAATAATTGAATTTTTGAATAGTGTATTGAAGGAAAATGTGTGGTTAAAAATAGAAAAAAAAAATTGTATTTGCATGTAATATTATTTTATTGAAGAATGTGTGGTTGAAGTGGGTCAAATCACTATTGAAAAATGTATTTTGATGAAAAATGGGGCTCAAACAATGGCTAAGTATAAAGTTGGGTGATCAATGTGAAACTAAGTATGAAGTTAGATGATCATGATAAAACAAAATTAAATTGAGTGACCAATATGACACTAAGGATCCGTTTGATTGCAATAATGAAATTTGGATGAAAAGAACATGAATTAAAGAAAATTGAATTGTATAGAACTTATTTTAACGGGAATCGTAAATTAATTGTGTTTGATTGATATAATTTTTCACCCGAAAAAATTTGAAATTTTGGATCTTTTGGTATTCGTTTGGTTTTGTTTTTCATGAAAATTATCCATTAAATGGATAGAATTTGTTATAATTGGGGATATAATTTGTTCCAATTGTAAAAAAAAAAAAATAATAATAATAAACCTGAAAAAACTTTTGCCAATTTCTCAAAAACCAAGAAAATACCAAAAAGGTGGAAAACATTTGCCAAGAAAATATTTTGAATCAAACACACAAAAAATGTAGAAAATGGTGTCCAATCAAACAGGGCCTAAGTATAAAGTTAAGTGGCCGTTGGTGGAATTAATCCAATAAAAACGTGTTTAAACCTTCTTCTTCCCCCCCCCCCCCCCCCCCCTTGAAAATGAGTTTTATAATAATGATTTTTTTTTTTTTTTTTGGAATTTATGTGTAAGATAATTTATTATGAAAATGTGTGGTTGAAAATGAGTTTGGGGGGAGGGGGAGTGGTTTTTAGATAATAGAGACTAAATGAAATTTTACAAATAATTTAGTGTTGTCTTCATTATAATTTTTTTATAAGTCAAAATCAATTTTTAATTTTTATCATGCATTTTGTATGTATGATTCATATTTACTACTCACTAATTCACCATAATTTCTATACATTTTAACTACTTATAATAAAATCCAAACAATAAGACACATTTATGGTTTGGAAATGGAAATGGAAATGGAAATGGAAATGCTTCTTTCTGCAAAATCGATAAGCCCATGACCCGTAGACTCCCATGTTTGTGAGCGTGCTATAGTTTCTATGGCCGAAATGGGAATATAATGCAATGGTTTACAGTGCCCAAAAAAATCATATATACTCAACAAAAATAAAACATTCCATAATATACTATTGTATTATTTATATCTATAATACACTCTCACTAGAGGTACGTGTTGATTGATACTTTGGTTTACTCGATATCACCCGCACATTTATTGGACATGGGACCCAACCCCCATGTGAGGACTTGGGTGGTGTCGAGTGAATCAAAGTATCAACCAACAAATACAAATAGCTTAATTCTCTATAATTTACTATAAAACTGACCCAAAAAAAACTGTTTTTACTACCTTAAAACTTTCTCACTCATCTTTTGTAACTGAAATTTAACTTCTCATAGATCACGCTATTCATTAATTGTGGCTTCCATACATATGCAGATTCAAATTCGAATGCTCTTCTTAACGCACGAGAATTTGGATTTCTGGACTACAGACACATTTCTTCTTTGATTTTTGGAGAAAAGTCAAAATAAAAGTTCAACAAGTGTGTATTATTCTGATTGTGTAATCTATTTTTTTGACTTTTTTTTTCATTAATTGGTAATAATTCATTACTTAGATTAGTTTTGTGTGCTCATTAAAATAGAATTCCAAAATTGGATAAAATACATTTTTTCCCCTCAGTTATAAATATAATTTGTGCGTTTTTCATTCCTGCACATGCATTGAATACTATTAATCATTTGCATTTTGCTACTTGTACATAGAAATGGTACGTAAACGGTGACTGAAAATTATGTGTAGAGAAAAGATTGAATGAAAAAGTTATTTATGTTTTAAACTAAAAAATGGCAGAGTGTCATGTGAACATTATGTAATTCCTTACGTAAACTTTGATGTACATGTAGCACGGTTATAATCTTTTATACATAATTGATTTGTTCAAAACGTTACTCACGTCATTCGAAAAATATTTGAGCATAATCCTTTTTTATTGTTGCATTATCTTTTAGTAGTGTTTAGTGGATGGAATGTGTTCGCTAAAATATTATGTCGCAAGCGCACGAGTCGCGTACAAGTAGTAAAGTGAACTTTTTGAGTCCTAGTTGATCTCACTAAGAGTGTAAATAGTTGATCTCACTAAGAGTGTTTACAAGAGAATTGATTCAAATTAACGAAATTGACACACACATTTAAAAACTTGAGAGGCGATTTAAAAAAAGAAATGATTTTGATTTAAAAAATAACAATTTAAATAGTTGTAGGATTTTTTTATTTAAAAGATGTTGGATTTACGATTTCATTTAACATTTGTTTCATTAATATCAAACCAATAACGCGTAGATGCAAATTACCAAAATACAAAGTTAAACCCGATTCTCCAATTTTAGTCAATAACCTCTCTCGAGTGAAATTAACCCTAATTGATTAAACTATTCACGATATCTCTATTGATAAAAACTTAATCAATTGCATTAAATTGTTATGAAAATAACTCAAATGGTCACTTAGAGTAGGTGTATATCTCTATATCACCTAAACGCGCATAGTATACTATACAAACCTATGGTATTAATTATTTGGTCTAGTAAGTGCAACAATTTCTCAATAATTGCTCAAACTACCTAACCACATCATTTATTGATCAAGTAAATGAAGTGCAATCAAACACAATAATTAATACACCATAATTTTGATAAAATAGGCATCATTCAATACATGCATAGATATTAATGAAATTTGGTTAAGCTACTACATAAATTCCAACACAAAATACTTAACTCATTATATATAAATAATAACAAAGGAGATTATGTATACAAAACATTACAAATCTTGGAAAATAATGAAGAGAATACAAAAGTATAGATACAACCCTTTTTTAGTGTGGCTTTGAATTTCTCCAATGATTTCTCCAAGTACTCTTTGATGAAATCGCCTTATTATACCAAATAAAACTCCCAAAATGAGCCAATAACACAAAGGAAATAAAAAATAAAATGAAAGGAAAAGAGAGAGAGAAAAGAGTATGTTCTCTCCACAAGAGGGAGAAAAATATCTAATGTAATAGAGATGGAGACTATGCAAATTATCTATAATAGATATATTAGGATGTTTTTAGACACAAACTAAATATCCCAAAATATATATCAATAAACAACTAGAAAATAATGCAAGTTGGATCAAATAAAAATCTGGACGAAATTTAAACCGTCTTGTTTTTTTAAACATATGCGGCCGTATAGTTCAATCCAATGCAACCGCATAGAATGGCCAAAAATAAATTTTGACGTCTCTGTCATTCTAATGCGATCGCATAGCTTTGAGTAATGCGGCCGCATTGCTCAAGCTAAAAATAATTTGCTACTCCAATCCCTTTCATATTTGCACGACAGGTCCTTCATCTTTAATCTCATACAATTTGGTCCTTGGATTTTGACTTTCTTTTCATTTATGTCCTTTATAAATTGCACTTCAAGTCCTCCAACTTTCACACTTGTGCACTTTAGTCCCCTACTTTTACAATTTTGTACGATTTAAGTCTTTTTTTTCCCTCTTTTCGCCTCGTTCACTTCTTGCCGGGGTTTTGGCCTACAAAAATAATAATTACACAATTATGAATAGAAATCTACTCAATTTCATCAATAATAAGTTCCCAAAAAGTGCCTAATAAGTTTGTAAAAACACACTTATCAGAATGATACTTATAACGGTTAAATTTATCATTGAATAAAAATATTAAATGATAAATTACAATAGCGATGTCCATTATGTTTTGATAATTGTTTTTTTTTTTTTTTTTCCCAATATGACATAAATTATTATATTGATACATTTCACATGGAGAAACATCACACTTGTCATTTATAGTTGCTGAAAATTGAATTGCATTTTCATAGGTGTCATCTTCAAACGATTTCATGTATCAAGTGTTGGACTAAAACACGAAGCATATTTGTTGATTTGCTGGAAATAAATTGTACATGCAATAGATTCCATTTTGATGGAGTTCCGTGTCCACGCGATTAGCTATAATTGGGGAGAAATGAGATTAACCATATAAATATTGTTCCATACACCACACTAAAGAGTCCAAGATTAATTCTTATGCTAGGTGCATAGTTCCACTTGGAGATCGTTCGCAGTAGAAACTCGATAATGATTGATATGAAGTTGATATTTTTTTCACCTAAATCAGATATATGTTACCACAATTAAAGGGATTGAAGATAAAATAAAAACATATACTAAAAATATATTTAAACTATTTTTTTATAACAAAAATACTTGATTTGTGAGTAGAAGATTCCTAAAAATAAAAATAAAAAAATCAGGAAATTTATTACAGAGGAGTAACATATTCATTCCTGAAAATAATCCAGCAGGTAAAATAAGTAAGTTTTATAATTTTCAAATGCGATTAGGGCCTGTTTGATTGGCCAAATTTTTCGTGGAAGGTGAAAAACGTTTTCCTTCTTTTTACTATTCACCTATTTGATTGCACTAATTTTCTAAGAAAACGTTTTCCAAGGTAGAAGCGGTTGATGCACAAAAACTAGAAAACGTTTTCCAATTTTTTGACAAATTTTTTTTAAGCAATTGGAACACATTCAAAAGTCAATGGTAAAAAAATTTATCCATTTAATTGATAATTTGCGTAAAAAATAAGGCCAAATGAAAAATTTGCCAGTTGAAAAATTATATCAATCAAACACCGTTAATTACAATTCTTTGTAAAATAAATTCTAGGCAATTCAATTCCCTGCCATTCATTTTCTTTCCATCCATTTTTCACCCTTACAATTAAATGGACCCTTGCAGTAGTTGAGTCTGTATATTCTTTCATTGACTTTTGTAGCAATGATCAGATTCATATTCGGGTTACGGATTATTGTATTTGAATGTTGGTTATACATTGGAACCAGGGATGGTTCCAAGATTTTTTATAAGGGGACTAAAAGTACTCAATAAAGTCAAGTAATAAAATTTATATGTATTAAGCATCTGATTGGCTTTCATTTTTATCCAAGTGTATTTTTCTCTTTTTTTTTCAACCACACATTCTCTAATAAATTAATATTATATGCAAATTCAAAAAAATTTCTTTTTTTAACCACATATTTTTCAAAAAAAATTACTATTCTAAAATACATTTCCCCTAAAAACACGTTTTAATAAAACCCAAACAAGGGCTAAAAAAAGTCGTTGAGATGACATTATTTATTTAAGTCATTCTCGACGAGGATCTAAAACATAATATTAATCTATAACAGAATCTAGATTTTTTTGCTTAACAAGTTCTTGTTTTATAAAAAGTATATACAATCAAAAGAAAGTCATCCTTTATTTTGTTGTGAAATGTCGTTTCACATGTTTCATTGATGAAAAATGCTCGCTCAATACTCATGGTAGAAACATATAATGCCAATACAAGACGAATCAATCTAATTACCATAAATGTAGACTTTGAACTTCCACTCTCAGTCAACTGTCTGCATAACTCAGTAAGTGTTGATACTTGAAATTGAGACTCACACTTCATATCTGAATCCTAATGGCGAAACTCATATTCTAATGTTATTATATATTGCTTTGAAAAATCACCAGGAAGAACTTTTCTAACAAGTGAGCAAATACTACGGAAACAATGTCTTTACTCTTTTTGACGTTTTCGCTGACGGTTGATCTTCCATTTGCAAATGATAAAAACCAAGGTTCTAAAATACGTAATGCGTGATAATGCGTTTCAATCGAGTATCAAACATTATAAGAATATATGTGCTTATGCGAAACACATACGTAATTATGCGTTTTCCAATTTTTAATATTTTAAACTAATAAATAAATAAAGCATTCTTTTTATACATATTCTTCAAATTTAAAAAAAAAAAAATTATAAATACTACAATTACTTCAAGTTTATATGTATTTTTCAAATTTTCAACAAAAATATATTACTCAAAATCATAAATATTACAGTTACTTGGTAATCAATTCCTACAATTGGATTAAACAAGAATATTGACTTAAATTTTTTCTAAATCTTGTCTAACTCTTTATCGGATTTCAATTCAATCTCCTCTCTTCATCCAAATCCTCTTTTGTGTCATCAGATACGAAATCATCTTCATCTGATTCTCTTATTTCAATGGAGCAACTCTAAAAACTATTTTTATGTTAATGTCCAGATGAAAATTTATGCAAAAGTAAAACCCTAGAGATTGTTGTATATAATTGATGGGTTTAGGCGATTTGGGTCAATTTAATGTTTATTGGGCTCAATTTAATTTGTTTAAGTTATAAAAATAGGTTGAATTTTGTTATGCTAATTCAAACATATTTTTAATTACAAATGCATGGGCATTTTGAAAAGGGTTAGTCTACATGTACACCTCATGGTGTACATAATAGACTACACCCCCCTCACATGGAGGAGGGCCCACGAATATTTAATTATGTGTGGGCCTCCCTCCATATGAGGGGGGTGTAGTCTATTATGTATATTATTATGTACATATAGACTAATTCTTTTGAAAAATATGCTCGCATATGCGGTAAACGAAACGAGTTGACCGTATTATTATACGCATACCCCAATTTCATTGACCGCATTATTATTCGCATACCCCATGTGCGATGTGTTTCGAAAACACATGAAGAATATGTGCGCATATTACGCATAAAACAAGTAAACGATAAATCAATATTTTACTCTATGTATATGAATTTAGGATGAAAATAAAGTCAATTTGTTTGAAAATAAACCCAGTTTACGAATTCAAGCTCCCCTTTTGTTATTTTTGAAAAAGAGAAAATCATTATTCCCATTCTATGATTCTAATTCAATATTTTAATCATATGCATGTTTAACAATTAACAAAAAGCGAAACCCAATCATTATTTTAACCATCATTCCCAATTCCAAATTTCGTACCAATTAGCAAAGTAGTCACTGAAATCACCTAAATTCCCTACCAATTCAAAAGTCACTGTAAATAACCCAAATCCCATTAGAGAAGTGACTGTAATCACGTAAATCAGCCATTAGCCTATCACCCAATTCTTGAAATCACGTGAATAATTGAAATAAATTTTCAGCCATTACCCCCATCAGATTCAGTTAATCACATTTTTACACAATAGAGGATAAACCAAAAAACCCTAAACATCATTGAGAAAGTAAAAATTGGATCTGAAAGAACTATAATTATGAGAATCAACATTGGTTGATAACGTTTTGTCAAAATTCAAGCATGTGATGTAGAAAACAACTTTTTAAAATTGATGAATATGATGATATCAAATAAAATATTGTCAATCAATGTTATCAACTAATACTGTATATGTAGCATGATTCTAATTATGAATTCAAACAAGAAAAAATACAGACAAACAGAATGCCTCGTTGATGTGGTAGCAGCAGGGACCAGTCACAAGGGAGGAAAAAATTGAGGTATAATTTCAAAGAAAAATATTGGTGGGTTTAATTGGAATGAGCTGAATATTTTAAGTGGACTTGAACAAAAAAAAATTTCAAAAAAATAAAGAGGAATTAGATACCCTACATTTCAATTTTCAACTTCAAAAATCAGGTTATAACAATTTTTTTTCCCCCAAAATATTTGGTTATAATTATAATTATTTTAATTTAAAAGTATATATACAATCCCCTACAACAATACCCCTTTCTTCACTAAAAGAATTGAATCATTCCAATTCCCCAAAATCACGCCAATAGTTTCAAATCTCATTATGAAAGGAAAGGAAAGGAAAAATGAATAAATTATGGCCACCACTTTTTTTCTCAAACTAAAAGCACTATCTTCTCCCTCTACAACCACCAACCACCACTACCTAATTCAGCCTTCAGCTGCCTATCCGAAAGCTCATAGCCATATTTTTTCCCCAAAACATCCTTCTCATCATTAAATTTATGGGCCGATGATGGCTGTAGATCTGGTCACTATTAGGTGGTGCCGATATTCAGATGATCTATTTTAAATTTAATCTTTGAGTCTACTATTAGGGCTGGATATAGTGGAGCTCAATTTGGTGGTGGTGATGATAGTTGGTAATTTGAAGTAAAGGTGGTGTGGTGGTAATTGTGGATTTGAGGTGGTGGCAACGACTTGGATGAAGAAAATATGGTGATGGCGATGCCTATTGTTAACCTCAAAAAATGTTGTCAATAGATGTCAGTATCAGACTCGCGACACGTGTATGATTTCTGGCGGGATAACCGAAAATGGCGATTGGAATCGGGATATGAAATTACTATTCGGGTTACTAACGAGTGATTATCGTGTCGTATGAATAATAGCTTGCAAACGATGGTTTGATCTTTTACAATATTGTAATATGACAATAATTATAAGAACGAGATGAATATTCTCACAACAATGTATATTGTAAAGAGTTCAAGATTATCCTTTCTTTAATATCAAGTTAAACATCATTTGTAATATTACAAGACTTGCTATTTAGAGCAAGATGGCTGAATCGCCTACCGTTGGATTATATCCACGTGGCAACATCCTATCTACCTAGAACTCCCATCACTCATTCATTAAATTAATTACAATGACAAGGGGTCAACCACCCTATTCCTAGCCTGAAGCTAATTCACACAAACGTCCCATCAGTTACTCTCAAAGATATTCTCCAGATTTATTTGTATTGGGAACCTCAGTGCATGAAATGGGATCTTGGATGTGGATCAGCTCGGTAGAGAGGTTCGACATTTACACTAAATACTTCGTCACATTATATAAAGGTACTTCATCCTGAAGAGGAGGACCTCGGGTCTTGTTGGGCACTTAGGCCAAAGCAGATTTTGGCCTTTCTCAATTTGCCGCCAAGTGTCTTCATATGATGCTTCCACGTGTCTCTTAATGAAGATCTCATTTTAATGGGATAATAATAGTCCCCAAGTCTATGTATTGTCATTTATGTAAATGCATGTACTTTGAAGTAAAAAGGTTTTTAAGTTTCATCATTAACAATAGTCCCCCAAGTCTATTTTGCAGGTATTTATATGGAAAATAGAGTTTTGACAACATAATATGATGAATAGAAGGGAAATTACGCCAATTAATTGTGGAAATATAGTGCAAAAGATGTTACAGTTTTGGCTGACATTTTTAGCTGACGAGACTTCCAATTCCGAGGTGGTCCACGATGCAGGCAACGTTTGGAACGAATGGGCGAAGATATAGCTTGAATGGCCGAAGTGACTTGCCTCGGGAGGGTAGGATATTTTATTCGAAGTGCGAGATGTCTGAAGTGAGTTATGTCGAGGTTGTGTGTGCTTGAGCCAAGGTGCCAAGCTTTGGTTGAACGTAGTAGGTTGTTGGCAAAGGAATTTGAGGAGACTTGATATTTTAGTTATGTTGAACTCGAGGAGTAATTAATAATTGCACCGTAATGATTAGCTGTTATTATACACGCATCCAAAAGGTCACTGCGGCAGTTCAATTCTCAATACACGCAACCATCACTGCCATTAATGCGCAATGACGGTTGTTGCCAGCGTGCCAGCAATTGCATCTGCGCATTGAGGCGTGTGGGAGACACGACGTCATCTGGGCCATAGAAGGCCAAACGTCCGAAGTGGCAGACAGTTCGGATTATATCTCCTATTGAACGGTTGGATAGTTCGGATTACCATCCAACAGTTGAGGTCCATTGCCTCTGCCTATAAAATAAGGGTGAACACGGTTCGATTTGAGCGGTTTCTGTTATATTTTCAATTCAAAACATTTCAAGCGGTTTGGAATTTTCTCAAACCAAACCAATTCATTTTTCAAACCAAACCATTATTTGCGGTTTGGTTTGGTTTTAATCCGCGGTTCACCTATTAAAGAAAATGCCAAATTCTGAAATTCAACTAAGAGATCACAAAGACCAGAACTATAATTCATGAATTTCGGTTCTAGCATAAGCAATAGCTAGCTAGCATATGCACAATCGATCATTTGAATTTAAACAGATAAGGGTGAAAGTTTAAATGATGTCAACTGCCAAGAAAAGGAAATTCAAATAGCGAGATTACACCCTAGATATCCTCAATTGTGTGACCATCGTGGTAGCAACCTCATGCAAATTTATCAACATAAAATGGAATCCATGAAAAGCAAATTGAAAAATCCATCATTATGAATTCATATGGAGACAGAAGAATACCTACTGACTACTTCTCTTTCGACTGGACTAGAGACCTGATCTGGCAAGCCATTTAACTTATGACTGTTGAAGCTTCTATCACCACTTTGTGAACTCTTTATGCATTCCTTTCATTTAACTACAAAAAAAAAAAAAAATACAAAAGAACCACTACAAATGAAAAGCCAAAACTGAAATTTCCAGCTACAATTCGTGCAATGTGACACCATAAAATATTAGACATGTTTAATGTGCATAAAGATTTCTAATCAATTCAGCTATCATCAATTCATAGCAAGTATGCCTTATACATAAATATCAACAGACTGACCACATGTTTAAACTCTGAAATGAAAATGAAACAACAAGCTTCCAGTTGACTAACAAATATAAATATGCATAATATATTCCTTCATATCAAGTAATGGAACATAAAGGAAATAAATTAAGAAATCATCAAAATGCAAACCGTTGCTGAGTTTCTATATGATGGAAGCCCATTAATAAGGAAAATAGCAATATCAACATTTAGCAATGCAAAGTAGTGTCTAACTATGAAAATGAAAAAAAAAAAATGATTTACCAACAAAATGTTAGTGCTACAATATACAGAAAATTAGACTCAAGTTAGACGGAAAATCAACATCTAACATGAGGCCATTGAAAAGTTTAAAACTGATAAATATCATGTTAGATTTAGATACACGTATGTAGATAAATATCGCTAAAAGCATATATCATGACTTTTGAAAATTATAAAGCTTAATTCAGCCAAAAAAAAATGACAACTTCACTTTTCAGAATTAAACCAATGAATCAAGGCACAATTGCACCACCAAACCAACGAATAAAGAACAAGAGAAGAAATAAACGTAGAAACAAAGCATACAAGTACAGTCCGGAGGAGAAGAAAGAGAAAAAAGAACGATACCAAAGAGAAATTTGAGGCAATAGCAGTTAGAGATCCTCCATCTCTTGAGAGTCGGAGACGTAAAATGTAAAAACAACTTCTGGGCTCGTCCCAGAAAAATCAAAAGGTGCTTCTCCCTTCTTAGAATCAATCGTAAGTTTTAAGTGTATAACAGACCCATCATCTATGAAATCTTCCTCTTCGATGATGACTAAATCTCCATCTTTACCCTTGGCAGAATTGGAATGAACTCTAACAGCAACAAATTTGAGCATTTCTCTCACTGCTTTTTCTGCGTTTACCTAAACATGATTCATCTATGACTGGACAGTATCCACCATATTTCTCGATAAGCTTTTTGATAAGTGAAGTTCCTCTTTGATTTGCAGCAACTTGAGCATGAAGATCTGATAAATTATCTTGAAGTCTACGTGTTCCAGGGATGCTAAAAGACGATCCCTTAGAACAGGGAAACTGTAAAAGTTTGGTGATCATTCTTCTAGAAAATGCCACTTTTTCATGAGCTTGAATGCTTTTATTGCAACTCCTTCTTCCCATATAGACTTCAAGAAAGGCGGCATGCTCCAAGGAGTAATACCTCAAATCTCTGCATTATGCCCTCGACTTGCAACGAAGAGTACCAAGTTCCCTTTATCGAAAACGGGTGTAATAACAGTAATATCGGGAAGATGACTACCTCCAGCAAAAGGATGATTGGTAACCAAAACATCTCCTTCATTCAAATTGTCGCTCTAGTAGTTCAGTTGCCAATCTAAGTTTTGTTTTGAGTTGGGTTTGAGTTGTTCCTTTTTATTTTTCTTTTTTGGGTTTGGGCTTGGGCTTTAGGTTGTAAATTCGAAAATAAAATTTTCTGTTGGTTTACATTTTAAATTCTAAAAATTATACTTTAATAAAATTATATATGAGAATTTATAATTAAAAAAAGAATTAATTAAGAAAGTGCGGTTCGGTTTGGTTTTGTGCGATTTTTTGAAAATTGAAATCTAAACTGAGCCATTTTGAAACGATTTGGTTCAATTAGAGGAAAAAAATTGCAGGTCCACGTGGACTCGAACCAACGGTTATGATTCGATTTACGATTTCGCGGTTTTTTTTTGAACTACCCTACTATAAAAGGTGGAATGAAGGCAAAGAAGCCTTTTACTTCTTATTCTCACGTGATAGTGCATTCAAACTCTACTGCGCCTTCTTCCTTTTCATTTTTATTTTCATCGATTTCTTCATTCTCTGACACTGTTCCGACGAACTTTTTTCGGCAATTATCTGTCTTCATTGTAAGTATTTGAACAAGGGTTTTTATTTCTTCGTTTTCAGACATATGACCTCAACCTCTGGTAGGAAAGACGCTGTTAAGATTGCAAAAGAGTAGGGTTTAGATTTGATTAATCTCTAAACTTAGGGAGTTGGTCATAGCCAAGCAAAACCTTTCACCTGTTAAAAGATTAGTTCGGACGGCGTGTAGGGGCTTTTAAAATTCAGTCAAATGTTAATCCCACTCGCCTAGTTCAACTTAGGAAAAAAATTTGTATTTCCCACGACATAGAGCTTCTTACCCCTTCCCCGAAGAGTGTGCTTGCTACCCAAGTCAGGCTGTGTAGCCATCAGTGAGCACTTTCTGAAGGCTGGACTTTGCCTATCCCTTCATCCTTTTTTTGGGGTAGTCCTTAGGTTATACGGACTTGCCCCACCCAGTTCCTCCCTAACGCATGGGCTCAACTGGTGGGATCTTACTTCCTTTGGAAGGAGACTTCACTGTGCAAGGACATGCCTCTCCATATTTTTTAGACCCTCTTCTAACCTTGTTCCTTAGGAAAAGGGGATTCCTGGGGTTGGTACTCCTTATGTCCATGGGGGTCGCACTCCCATTTAGTTATCGAACTTCTCTCATCCATCAAAGGGTGGAAAGAATCCTAGTTCTGCGTGAGGGAAAAATGGCCAGAGGTGAAGGGCAACACAATTCCCAATGTCAAAGTACCAACTTCGTTAGGGATGGCAAAAAAGCTCGTGGGCTCGGGCCTCCCGAGCTCGGATCTCGATTCTGTGGAACCGAGCCCGAGCTTGAGCCGGCCTATTAGCTCAAAAATATTTAAAAAAACTAGCAGCAGTACACGAGAAAGAGAAAAAATGGGTCGGCCCACTCGGTTCGGAAAAGCCCGAGCCTAAAGCTCGGGTTGAGCTTCTTATTTTGGGGAAGCAAAATTTTAGCTCGGCTCGGCCCATAAAAGCCTGCACCTTGAGCCCGAGCCTTAAATTCTAGCCCGCGTGCTGGCTCGACCCGGCTTGTTGACACCACTAAACTTCGTACTCCGAAACTAGTGAGTGCCATACACCTTGAGTGTCTCTTGTAATTTTCTTCTGAATTTGATTCTAACTGTTTGAAATGTTTTGCAGATGTAGTTGAGCATTTTGAGCTAACCCCAAGAGAGCTTGATCTAATCAGGGACGTCTATCTACTTACAGCTTCATCCCGGGAGTACGAAAGGCTTATCGTCATTCGACGATTTTTTAAAAACTTCAACCTAATGGCGAGAAGAGGTAGACCCACTTCGTTTTTGGCTTAACATATTCTTACCATATTCATTTGAATGTTGACCTGGTTCCCTTGATTTTGCTGAGAACTTTGAGAAGATGAGGCACCATACCCCTGATATGGCCACAATCATTACTGCCACCTCCACTGTAGGGAGGAAGGGCTTGAAAGGCACCTCGGCTGGTGCCAAAAAGGTAAAGAAAATTGTGGAGAGGATAAGCAGAGAGGCAGCATGCTACCCAGGAAACCGTTGCCACACCTGTGGATAAGGATAAGATGCCCGTGAAGGAGGCGCCTAAAAAGAAGTTTAGGGTACCAGGGGCTGATGGAGTTGGAGGCTCAAATGATTGTCCTCCGTCTCACTCCGAAGTCCTAGTGGGAGAGAAGCTGCTGGGGCTTCACTTACTGTTGCCCCGGTTGGGCAGAAGAGGCCAGCGGAAACGTCAAGGCCTATCCTAACAAAGAGGCCACGGATAGCAAGTGCTTCTTTTGTTCAAAGGTTTGCAAGGACCAAGTTACTCCCGTCCTAAAGGACTGACGAACTAGCTCTGAAAGTTCTCTCCATGCTTCTAGCAGATGTCCAAACTGCCACTTCTAAATTTTATAAGTTTTGGACTGAAAGGTGGCAGACCTTCATGGAGGAGAGTGACCTAGCCGATGTCCTCACGGTGATAGTGAGCCAAACTGCAAGGGCTTTTGAGGTTGCTATAGAGGTGCAGACCCTCTTTAAAAACTTATAAGGCAAAAATGGCGATTCTGCTGAGAAGGTCGCCAGGGCTGAGAAAAAGGCTAGTAAGGCCAGATGGAGATGAAGGTAGTGAAGAAGCTACATTCTGAGGAGTCAATGAAACTTGCCTCGACTCTAACTGAAATAGAAAGACTGAAGAAGGAAGTCCAGACTTGCTAAAGCAAAATGGCTTCCTTGACGATGAGGGTGGAGATTTCTGATGTCCACCAATGAATTTCCTTCAAAGCACTGGAGAATGCTAACAAGGAGAATGCTGCCTTGAAGGTAAATCTTGAGAGAGAAAACCTTGAGAATGATGCCCTAAACTCCAAAGTTTCCAGCCTCACTGAAGAGGCTCAGAAGGAGGTTAAGTCTGATGGGAATGAGGCTGAGAGGCGTTACATCAACAATTTCTATCTCGCTGAAGTGTACTAGAACTTTCACCAGCTACTGGAGGGGGTTGCTTACAGAGATATGATTGAGTAGATGGAAGCCAACCTCGAAATTGTTGACACCCAAAGCTATGGCGGGTGTTTCTAGAGGAGAAAGTTGAGCCTTAGACTCCGACAGATGGAGATCAAGTTATCAACGTGGAAGACGAGGCCAATGAAGAGGTCGAAGTGCACAATATCGAACCCCTTAATGCTATCTTCCCCTTTACACCTCCCCCTTCTCCCGCAGCCTAGCTAGATTTGCTTGTAAATCCCTTGGCCTTGAAGCCCACATTTTTCTTTCAATATATTCCATTTTAAATGCATGAATGTTCATGAACTGTTAAATGAAATCTTAACCATGGATGAAGTAATTTGTTCATTTCTGTTTGCGATTTTCACAAGTGTTTGCACCTCCGCCCTTTTGAGGATTTTTGTTTACATGGTCTACTTCGTCGCCGAAGTGCCATATCTTTTAACTTTCAATTGTTCCGCAATGACATTGTTCATTTTGTTTGTTGAAGTGTCCATTTTCTTGCTTTACATTTGGAGCTTTTAATGAACATGTCTCGATATGTAATAGGATTCGAAATAGCTAGATTCTAACTCGTAATTCTTAGGCATATTCCGTTTTTCTCTGCTTGGCACGAGGTTGGGAGGTTCGTTCATATCGGGGCTTTTAGTTTAATTATTCCGAAGCGTCGAAGTTGTTCACAGTTTTGTTCTTCTTCCTTTGGCATGAAGTTTGAGTTGCCTTCTCATGCTGAGGCCCCGTAAACAACTCTTAGTTGCATAGGAAACGTTTTATCCACTTCGTGATTGGGAGGGGTCCTCTTGGAACAGCCTCTTCGTCGAAGTGCCGACGTTGATACTAGTTTAATTATCCTTCCTGGGCATAGAGTTTGAGTTGCTTTCTCATGTCAAGGCGTCGTAAACAACTCTTAGTTGTAGAGGGAACGTTCTATCCACTTTACGATTGGGAGGGTTCCTCTTGGGATAGCCTATTCGTCGAAGTGCCGACGTTGTAACTAGTTTCATTTGTAGAATTCTGTTGGAGACATTTTGCAAAGCGACATTTTATTCATCTGGATGGAGTTACATTTTCATTGGTGATATTTTCTCAGATGTTCAACATTCCATCGATGATGTTGTACTTTTCCATCCATGGCTTCGATCCTGTAAGTCCCAGTTTGGACGTCTTTCTTGATGCGGTAGGGACCTTCCCAGTTAGGTCCTAGAGTCCCTGCCCCAGGTTCATTCGTTGATAGTAAGACTCTTCGAAGGACAAGGTCGTCTAAGCTAAATAACTTTTTCTCCACTTTCGAGTTGTAGTACCTCGTCATCTTCATTTGACAGGTAGCCAATTTGGCTTGCACCCCGTCTCTCCTTTCTTTAAGGAAGTTGAGTTTGCACTTTCTCAACTCGTCGTTTGATATTTCATTGAATTGTAATCAATGAGGGGAAGGAAGTTCCATTTCAACGGGGCTCATTGCTTCTGCTCCATAAGTCATGGAGAATGGGGTTTGACCCGTGGCCATTCGGCTTGTGGTTTGGATTGCCCATAAGACCTGGGGTAGTTCATCCACCCAAGTGCCTTTGGAAGCATCTAGCTTCCTTTTCAATATATACTTAATGGTTTTGTTGACTGGTTCAACTTGGCTATTAGCTTGTGAGTGATGAGGCGAAGAGAAATGCTTTCTAATACCCAATTCGTCACAAAGATTTCTGACCTTTTTATTGTCAAACTGTCGCCCATTCTTCGAGACAATTGAGTGGGGAATGCCGAACCTGCAGATGATGTTTTTTCACATAAATTTCATCGTGTTTGCTTCAGTGATTTTGGACAATGGTTCAGCTTCGACCCACTTGTGAAGTAGTCAATGACGATGATAGCAAAGCAGGTGCCACCCTTCCCTTTAGGCATGGGACCAATGCGGTCAATTCTCCATTGGGTAAAAGGCCATGGGCTTGAGATGAATGTAAGCTCCTGGGTGGGCTGCCTTTGAATGGTTTCAAACCGTCGGCATTTATCGCACTTTTGGGTGAACTGCTTGGCGTCCTTTTTCAAAGTCGGCCAGTAGTACCCTTGCCTTAGCATTTTTTTGCCAAAGTCCAGCCTCCAGAATGGTTGCCACATATCCAATCATGCGCTTCTCGAAGTACGTAGTTAGCTTTCTCTCCTCCTATGCAGCGGAGAAGAGGCATCGAGAAATTTCTTTTATATAACACATTGTCTTGGAGAACAAAGTGCGTAGCTCGTCTTCTGTGATTTTGAGCCTCTTCTTTATTAGGAGATAGGGCTTGATCTTTTAGGAAAACAATAATTGGCCTTATCCATGACGGGGTACTTTCTATCCACATTACCTCCTCACATTTTGCAATGGAGGGCCTCGAAAGGTGTTCTATAGGGACCACAGCGAGAAGTTCAGAGTCTTTCCTGCTTGCTAGATTTGAGAGAGCATCTGCACCATGATTTTCACTGCATGGGATGTGTGTTAGCTCAAACCTGTCAACGCTAGGTATGAGCCCCATAACTACCTTGAGATAGGCAGCCATGCTCTCGTCTTTGGCAGCGAAGTCACCTATGACCTGGCTAACAACTAGCTGGGAATCACTCTAGATGGATAACCTTTTGACTTGTATTTCTCTGGCGTGGCGAAGGTCAGCCAAGAGAGACTCATACTCAGCTACATTGTTTGTGGCTTTGAACCCAAACCTTACGGCACAGTTCAACTTGTGCTCTTCTGGGCTGACCAGTACCACTCCCGCACCGGATCCGACCTCTCCTGATGAGCCATCAATGAAAAGGTTCCAGATGGGGAGTTCCACAAGTTCTATCTCTTCTTCCACTTCTAGAACGGGGAGTGAATTTTGCCACAAAGACTACCAGAGCCTAGCCTTTAATGGCAGTTCGGGTTTTGTAAATGATGTCAAATTCAGTGAGCTCAACGGCCCATTTCAATAACTTTCCAGAGGTATCAGGTTTTTGGAGTACCTGTTTCAATGGAAATTTGGTTAATACCTCAGCAGTGTGTGCCTGAAAGTAGGGCCTTAGTTTTCGTAAGACTGTGATGAGGGCTAGAGCCAACTTCTCCATGTCGGGATATCGTATTTCGATGGCAAGGAGCGCCTTGCTAATGTAATATACGGGTTGTTGATGTTCTGTCTCCACTCTGACTAATACCGAACTGACAGCTTCGGTGGTGACTATAAGATATAATAATAATAGTTTTCCTGCTTTATGTTTCAGAAGGAGAGGAGCATGGCCCAAGTGCTTCTTCAGAGCTTGTAAGGCCTCATCGCTCTCTTCAGTCCATTGGAATTTGTTTCCACCTTTTAAAACTTTGAAGAAAGGAAAACACTTATCTGTGACCTTTGAGACGAAGCGGCTTAGAGCAGCTACTCTACCAATTAGGCTTTGTATTTCCTTGGGTTTCTAGGGCGACCTCATCTCAATAAGGGCCTTGATTTTATTGGGGTTAGCCTCGATGAGTCTTTAATTCACCATGTAGCCAAGGAATTTCCTAGAGGCTACCCCAAATGCACATTTTAGTGGGTTCAACTGTATTTTGTTTCACCGAAGTACTTTGAAGACCTCATCGAGGTGTTGGATGTGGTCCTTTGCCTTTAAGCTTTTCACAAGCATGTCATCTCCGTACACCTCTACAGTCTTCCCAAAGAGGTTAGCAAACATTTTATTAACCAATCTTTGATAGGTGGCTCCAACATTTTTCAACCCGAAGGACATCACCTTATAACAATATAGGCCTCGGTCTGTGATGAAGGAAATATGCTCTTAGTCTGCTGGGTGCATCGAAATTTGATTATAGCCTGAATAAGCATCCATAAAGCTCAATAGTTCAAGTCCAACAGTGGAATTGACCAGCTGGTCGATTCGAAAGAGTGGGAAGTTGTCCTTGGGACATGCTTGGTTCAAGTTGGAGAAATCTACACATACCCTCCACTTTCCATTGTGTTTCTTTTCCAGCACGGGATTTGACACCCACTTTGGATAGGTTGCCTTACGAATGAAGTGGTTTTCAATCAGCTTCTTCACTTCATCTTTCAGGGATTCTTATCTTTCAAGATTTAGGGCCCTCCGTTTTTGCCTGCTTGGAGTGGCTCCTGAGTCGATCCTCAAATGGTGGCAGTTGACTTTAGGGTCGATTCCCACCATATCTTCGTGTTTCCATGCGAAGATATCCAGATTGCTGCTAAGAGAACTTTTCAGCCTCTCTTTTTCCAGTGGTGCCAAATCCCACCGACCCGCAAGTAACTCGGCTGATCAGAGGATCCTACCAAAAAGTTTTCCAATTCTTCAACTGGAGCCGTTTGAGATTTGCAGTCTACTATACGGGAATCCAGTTCTTAAAAAATGGTTACTCCTTCGACCGATTTCCCTTAATCAGGGACGACCTCAATTTCCATAATTAGTTCTTCTTTAGAGGCTGCCTCTTCTACAGAGGCTTCAATCATTAAGACGTCTTCCCCTTGCGCAGGGTACTGCACTTGTGCAGGGTAGTCAATTTTCATTAAGATGACATTCACGCTCCTTGGTTCAGCTTTCCGAATGGAGCTGGTGTAGTATTCCCTTGAACCTCTCTGGTCACCTCGGATAGTGGCAATGCCATGCTTAGTAGGGAACTTCATACACAAATGGTGGATGGAGGTGACTGCCCACAATTTTTTCAGGGCAGGTCGTTCTATTACTCCGTGATAAGCGGAGCGATGATGCACAATTAAAACTTTCATGAAGTTGTGTGCTATAAGAGGTACCACTCCCATTTCTATTGCTAGAGTAATTTTGCCTCGTGGGATGAGGCTATCTCTAGTAAATCCATATATTGGGAATGCCACAGGGATCAGTCCTTCTTTGATTTCCATTTTGCCAAAGGTAGGTCCAAATATGATATTGATCGAACTCCCATTATCCACTAGCATCTTTTTGAGACCATTTCTAGCCACTACAGGTCTTACCACCAATGCATCGCAGTGGGGATAGTGTATTCCCACAACATCGTCCTGAGTGAATGTGATGGGTTGTGCTCCTTCCTTGGAGGGTTGGTCGCTACTTATTATCAAACTTGACATTGGGGGGGTCTTTGGCCTCCCTGACAGTTCCTTTAAGCGTTTCTGGATTCATCACCAACGTAGGGATCCTCAAATATAGTGTCAATTTCTCTGATGAGTTCGTCCCTATCGTTGGTATGGCGACTCATTCGGCGTATCCGACCTTCTTCAGGTTGTCTACGATCACCTTCTGTCCCCCCTTTGATTGTTGCAGTTTTGCTACCGACCTCGTCGAAGTGGTACATTCATGTGGTGCATTCATGTGGTGGTTACCTCCTTGATTATCGGTTTGTCTTGCCATGTCCCAGCATCCAGTAGTGCTATGACCATAAGCACGGTGATAAGAGCAATAGGGAGCGTCATTCCTATTTCTAGGTTCGACGTTCCTTCCTCTATCTTTTGATCCACGTGTTGGTGATAGGGAGAGTTTTTTTTGTTGTGCTGGATTGGGATTGACTTCTTCGTAGGCCAGATTTGGGATTACATTGAATGTGGCAGCAGCCAATGCTTCCCCCGGATTAAGATTTGATTGCCTACCTTGATGGTCTATCAAGTGGGTGTAGGACCTCGTCCTCTTCGTATTTGGGGATGTGGGAGACCTCGACTCGCCCTGTTCCGGTGATCTATCAGTTCTTCGTTATGATTTCTCACCTTATCATCTCCAGCAAGGCATCATAACTGGCGGGATCTTTGTTTTGTACGTCTCTCCAGAAAATAGAGTTCATATCTAACCCTCCTCTTAAGGCAGTAAGGGCCTCTCTGTCAGAAACTTGGACATAATAAGTCATTTCGTCCGTGAATCGGGATAGGATCGATTCCCTTTGCTGATGCCTCATGTCTTGAAGGTGTTGAATTGGGCATTCGCCTTCTTTGCTGGTAGCGAAACGCTTGATGAATGCTTTCTTGAAGTCAGTCCAACTTCGGATGCTGCCTGCTTGCAGCCTACTGTACCATACTTCAGCTGTCCCGTTCAGGGTGAGGTAGAAGGCTCTACACTTCATAGCAAGGGTAGAGCCCCTCAAACTCATATGAGTTTTGAAGCTGTCGAGATTCTTTGCAGGATCTCCTCTTCCCTTATATTTTGGTATTTTTTGCAGTGTGGAGTGGTTCGCACTGGGATACTCCGGATTTCCTGAGAAAATGGCAGAGTATCATCATCGTCATCAAGGTCGCAGGACCTCTGTGGCTCGTCAGAGTCATGATCCTGTCTGATGGGCATGTCTCGAATTGACTGAGACGAGCCTGCTTGGTCCCTAACTTGGTCCCTCCTTACTCGTCTATTTTTAGGCGGGGGTCTTGTTTCCTCACGGAGTGGTTTGAGGGGCTCTTCATGCTGATACAGAGGTTGACCTCCCATGTGGCTGTTAGCTTCATCATATGGGTTATCCTGATAAAACTCATCTCCTTGCGCAGCATTTGGAAGATTAGGATATCCCCCCTGTGCTTGCATGTTCGTTAGCATCTCATGCATGGCACGATTTTGCTGAGTGATATTCCTTATATTTTCGGCCATGGAGACCACTTCTCTGCTAAGTTTGGCGGCTACTCTTGACCTACCTCAGGGTCCATGTCTCTGTTGATGGTTGAATATGTGACGAGATGTAGGGATTGTGTGCAAAGGTTCCCCTTGTTCTGGGTTTTCCTCGGCCCTTCGAGGTGCTGCTTCTCTTTCATTTGCACTCATTATGTTATCCCGATGACTATTTTCAAACAAGTTAATCTTCCCAACTTTTTTAAGAGGGAAATACACTGATTTTTGACGTATACTATCCTTTTTAGTGGTTCTTTGTTCAAGAACAACTTTCCTTTTTCAAGGGGATAAGATTTTCCTTTTGCAGGGATAGGATATAGCCTTTGTTCACAAGATTCTCGTGGTTTAACTGTTAGTTTTCCACAGACGGCGTCAATCTGTTGACCCCAAAAAATGTTACCAGTAGATGTTAGTATCGAACTCGTGACACGTGTATGAGCTCTAGCATGATAGTCGAAAATGGCGATCAGAGTCGGGATATGAAATGACAAGTTGGGTTACTAACGGGTGATTATCGTGTCGTATGAATAATAGCTTGCAAACGATGTTGGTTTGATCTTTTACAATATTGTAATATGTCAATAATTATAAGAACAAGATGAATATTATCATAACAATGTATATTGTAAAGAGTTCAAGATTATCCTTTCTTTAATATCAAGTTAGCATCATTTGTAATATTACAAGACTTGCTATTTATAACAAGATGGTCGAACCGCCTACCGTTGGATTATATCCACGTGGCAACATCCTATCTACCTAGACCTCCCATCACTTATTCATTAAATTAATTACAATGACAAGGGGTCAGCTGCCCTATTCCTAGCCTGAAGCTAATTAACACAGACGTCTCATCAGTCACTCTTAAAGATATTCTCCAGATTTGTTTGTATTGGGGATCTCGGTGCATGAAGTGGGATATTGGATGTAGGTTAGTTCGGTAAAGAGGTTCGGCATTTACATTAAGTACTTCGTCTCGTTATATGAAGGTACTTTATCTTGAAGAGGAGGACTTTGGGCCTTGTTGGACACTTCGGCCAAAGCAGATTTTGGCCTTTCTCAATTTGCCGTCAAGTGTCTTCATATGATGCTTCCACGTGTCTCTTAATGGCGACCTCACTTTAATGGGATAACACCTATGACAGTGGTGATGATTGAGTGGTCATGGTGGCCACGTTGGATTGGCTCTATAGAGTCTCCCGATGGTGCGCCTAAGATGGCACATCGCATGTGGCATGAGCGATGTTGTAAAAGGGAGATTAGAGTGTACTTTAAATGTTACAGGTCGGAGGTGGTAGTGGTGGGTTGTTGAGGTTGTGTCGATGTTTGTGTTGTTGGCAGTGGGGCTGTGTTGATGGTGGTACCGCTATTAGGCTGTGTTGTTGTTGTTGGTGGTGGTGGTAGTAAGTGGGCATGGTGGTGGTTGTGAGATACGATCATCAAATAATCTGTGACCAACTATTTGGTTATTTGTGATCAACTATTTAGTTATGACATAAAAAATTTGATAATTTGTGACTAAAAAATAATCCGTGACCACCTAATTTGAAAATTTGTAACCATTAAATAAACTGTGACCTATAATTTTTTTTATTTGTGAGTTGTGACTGATGATGACGTAAATTGTTAAGTTTTTCATCCATTATTACTTGCACAATTACAATATATTTAATTAATAAAATATGTTTAATTAATTAATTAATACTTGAGTTTTGAATTTTAATACTTAAAACCTAAAAAATGAATTGCTCCATACTTCAAACCTGACTTGTGATTTTTTCTCAAAAATAAATAAACAAACAAATTGAATTTGGGCTAGAGCTGGATCGGACTACAGCCTGGTCCCCCCTCCCCCCAAAAAAATCCGTCCTTGATTTGGAACAATGAGATTCGAAATCCTTTGAGCCTATAGAGTGTCAACCTAAGTCCTCAAGTTGTTCCAAATTTTGTTACGTAATTATGTAAGAAAGGCTTGTTCCAACTAAGTTCTCGAGTAGTGGCAAAATTGCAGCAACCCCTGAGATGATGATCAGCAGTTTCGTCAAAACCGCTAATACTGCATAATTTTAAAGGAAATAAAGTATTCAACTTTAAAAATCACTTATTTGGCTTTAGTTTAAATACATAAAATACTACATATATTTAGTGCTTGTGATAAAATTTTGATAGGATTTCATCAAACTTTATAGCTGATCAAACTATAATTTTAACTATACATTTAGTCCCTGTTTGAGCTCCATTATAATTAATTTTTATGAGAATAATGTATTTTGTAATACTGATTTTTTTAAAAATGTGTAGTTAATTTTTTTTTGAATTTACGTGTAATATTATTTTATTAAAAATATTTGGCTGAAAAGGGAAAAAAACCATATTATCAAATTAATGGAGTCCTAACAAGGGCTTAATATAACTCACCACTTTTATTCACTTTTATCAAAATTTGTTAAAACTTTTATCAAACAAATAACATTTTTAAATATTTGATATTACCCCAACTAATAAAAGAAGTATAATTTAACACTTCATATATTTAACGATTACGTAGAATAGAGAGCACAATACAATCAGGAATTAATAATATAAAATATAGTAAATCATTTTTGAAACCTATATAATTATTTAGTGTGAGTTATAATTTTCGAGTTTTCCCTAAAGAAAGGTCCACTGAAACATGGCTCGAGAAATCAATACAAAATTGTCCTCTCATTTTGAGAGTGGGCACTAACATTCAATATATGACTGTAAGCAAAAATCGGAAAATCAAATCGAAATCTCATTTTGAAAATTGTCGGTTTGTTTTGACAAATTTTATTGCGGTTTAAAACTAAATCGGAACAACGAAAAAATATATAAAAATCAAAAAATTAAAAAAATGAAAATTTCTAAATTGTAACTTGTAACATTTTTGTATTGAGTTTTTTTATTTATTTTTAAATGGGACTCATATATTCTATAGGCTCTTAAACTGAAAGTCTGAAACGATTCATCAAGCAATCTCACGTTATATTCCGTATAAATTACTATCACCAAACAATCATCAATTTATATAAACTACATAGTACTCCAATAATTAAATAAATTTCAATCAAAATCAAAATTCTACATTGAATTGGACATCCCATAAAAAATTATTGCAACTTCTGATTTTGTCGATTATAATTTGTAGAAATCTAGATGAAAAGTTTTGATCGAATCAACAATTATGTAATCAAAGTGAAAACAAAATAAAAATTTCGGATCTTAGAAATGAAATTATATATTGTAAATAAATTTATTTAGGTATAGATTTACTCAATATTCTAATTTGGCTTGAGAATTAGTTAATTAAAGAATTATAAGAAGAGAGAAGAAAATAATAAAAGAGAAAAATGAAAGCGTTGGGGTCTAAAATGAAGAAGGAACCCTAATATTTTTTTTATAAAAGTGATTGAAGATTGAATCATATATTTTACCAAAAAATAAAAAAATCCTATGAAATCGTCCGGCTCCTATACTAGAACCGGGAACTGGACATAAATAGGTTGGTTCTTAATAATTTATCCCAAAATCAAATTATTTTTTAGAAGATCCGAAACAAAATTGACCGGTTCTAAATGGTTCTGATCAGATTCCACCGGTTCTGAAAAAAAATGTTTACTCCTAAATTAATGACATAAAAGGAGACAATCAAAAAAATATACGGCAAAATCGACGGTTTAAAACCGGACCAAACCGTTAGATTTAGGTTTGAGTTTTTTTTCTTTTCAAATCGTTCAAAATTGTTTGGTTTATGTTTGAGTTTTTCTCAAATTGGTGTAAATGGTTTGGTTTGAAAATCTATAAAAAAAAAAATCAGTAAAATTGGACCGCTTACACCCCTAATTCAATATATGTACTTCACACTTGTTACGTACTTAAAATAATTAGGGTCCATCTGAATCTCACATTGCCACAAGGGTCCCTTTGCATGCCCACATACTTTGAACATTTGCATATCAATTGACGAGGTACAGTTGAGCGAAAGATGCTTCGGTTGTTGAGGCTCGTCCAAACAACGGAGTGCAGAATCCTAACACTCGACCAGAAACTTGATTGGAGGCCTTGACCATCAACAAGATTAAGTGCTTGTTTGGTGGAGATTTAAATTAGATTTTAATTGAAAAACTAACCGTTATATAACAGTTATATTTTCAATTAAATTTAAATTTAAATATCTACCAAACAAGCATTAAATCTCTTGATTTGGCCTCGGACACAGATAGAGGTGGCAAATGGTTGAGTAGTTCGTCGACTCGGCAGGGTTCGTTAAAACTCGGCCCATGGACGGCTCGGACTCATTTCAGGACGAGTCCAAGTTCAAGTTCGAGCTCGAGCCTAGCAGGGGGTTCGAACTCACGAAGCGGCTCATGCACCGTGCCCACAAGCTCGACTCATGGATTTGTAAAAAATGTAAACAAAAAAGTCAAAAAGATTTAAAAAATAAAATAAAATATTAAGCTTGTGGGTTTGGCTCGACTCGTGAGCTCACGAAACTCGTGGGCTGAGCTCCTTGAGCACGAGTTCGACTCGTCAAAGTGTACATAATCGATTCGACTTGATTCATTGTCGCCCTTAAATACGGATAGGGGCCTTAATATAAATTATGACAGAATCAACCTAGATTTCAATGCGCTAACTCATAATACATACAATGAATTACTGGATAAGTGTCACATATCACAAAAATCAATAACCCTTGGAAATAGGAATTAATCATCACCTCCAACATCATGATGAGGTATATAACAAAATTTTGTTAATTGCTTTTGTCCACTCAGCCTTAACTTTTTTAAGAGGAGGTATGAAGTTTAATCCATAGCAAAAAAAATTCAAAATGAAAAAAGAAATTTTCTGATTTAACTTGGATTATTTTATTATAAATCCTTCCCTTTTGTTAGTTTAATAAGTATTAATCCAGTTACTTTATGTTGTTAACACAGCTATACGAGTGGGTCTGACGTTGGTTGGTTTAGGATGCACCAAATCTGAAAATAACATTTACTTCACACGACCAAGGTCCTATTCATAGCCTTGAAAGACATCAATTCACGGAAATGGATTCAACTCAAATTTTACATACTTTCCAACCTGGCCATGTCACCCGTTGCCCCTTCAACTCAATTTTTCTCAGAAGACAAATAATTTTATTTTTAAAACGAAATAATGTGTAGCAATTGTATTTCAAGAAAAAAAAAATTAATTAATGAAGAATATTAATGAATTTAGTTGTGGAGTATAATTATTATCGATCCTAATTATTGCCACTTCGATGAGTGGGACAAAAGTACGAGAAGAGTTTGTTCTATTGTGACAGAACACTATTTTCTTATAAAAGAATCATGTTTATTATGTAAGGACAAAACATATATAGGCCCATTATCATTTCATTAGATCGACTTTGGAGTATAAAATTTTAACACTTGAGAAGATTTAGGAGGGTCAAAATTCGGCTGACATGTTGATGAAGACTATTCCAATCTAGAAATTGAAACTATGTACAACTTCAATTGGACTTATCTTTTGAGGACTGAGTTGTCGTCATTGCAGATAAGTTATTGACGATTAATTAGTCTCCAAGTGAGAGATTACTAAATTGTGGAGCTTAATTATTGTCTGTCATAATCATTGCTATTTCGCAGAGTTAGTCACGGATCTTCACAGTGATGTCACTATGGGGTTGGAAGGGGGCAGGATCCCCCTCTCGGGCATCAACCACCCTCGAACCAAAATTTAATCTAAGGATTGTGTGAGAATTTGTATTTTTGTAAAATTCTATTAAGGAATTGGGGTTCTTGTATAATTCAATCGTCCTAATTTATCTTATAAATAGATAGTCGTCATTAGATTTTATTATTATAATAAAAAAGAGAGAGAAAAAAGGCTAGAGAAGATAGGAGTGCGATTTTTTCTTGTAATTTTTTTTCTATTAAAGTGAATAGTTTCATATTGAGACGAACATCTATAAATCATTCGTATTTTTTAGTGTTTATTTATTTATTTTCTTCAAATTGATTGCTCTCAGTATAATAGAATTAAGATTTATAATTCTCAACATTATGGTTGGTTGAAACTTGTAAATATGAGCAAAATGCTAAGTCCAAGTCTAACAATAGAGTTAAAAAGTGAAAAACATAAATGTTGTTTGAGTAATTGGGAGTTTCTTTTATTTTTTTTCTCTTTTCTTTTCAAAATTTTCATTTCTTTAATATGAAATGTTTAACTTTCACACATGTATCATTGTATTGAGATGTAATACTTCGTACAAAATCATTAAAATAAAAGAAAGTAAGAATAGTAGTTTCATTTTCCAAACTCGTTTTTAAAATAAAATACTTTGCATTGAACACTCCCCACCCCCCCCCCCCCTTTTTTTTTTTTTTTTTTTTTCTTCTAATTTAACCACATTATTTAAAAATTCACCATTACAAAACTCATTTTAAAACAAAATGGAGCTCAAACATAAGCTAATTAGCAGCTAATGCAGTTGATTTACTAAAAACTCATTAATTATTTTCTCTATTAGTCGTATGTTTACTGTCGATGCTAGTGAATAACTGTTTTTACTTTCTTTTTATAGGTTTATTTTTCTGTTAGTTAGGTGGCCTTTCAATATTCTTTAATATATATTTTTTAGGGTTTTGGATTAGTCTTTGTCCAAATGAATGCATATATTTTGATTTGGCGTTATGTTAAAAATTCACATGGGTTGCCATGTGATTGGTGCTTTACAAATAATAATTTACTTATTTATCAGCATAGTATTCTGAATGAATGCAGAAACAAGAATGAAAATATTTTTGAATTATCTATTTAAGAAAACTGTATAAAGGACATATAAAACGATTCGAACATATTTTGTCATAGTCAAAAATTATTTTATTTGACTTAACCCTACTTTTTATTTTGAAGATCATCTTGAAAAATAATTAAATTAAACAGCAATTTAATATCATTTTCCCTTTATTTTGAAAGAAGTGTGTGGAGAATTGTAAAATAATAAATTACAACAATATAATTATTATATAGTGAATGAATTTGATTTATTACATTTGAAGACTCAAATCCATTCTTTAAAATAAAGAATTAACTCTCTAAATTTAGAGAATCAAGTTATCAAAGAGCTTTATTATATTTTATATTAAGTCCATGTTTGACAATCATTAAAATATTTTTTTTTTTTTTTAAATATGAATTTTATAATAGTGATTTTTTTTTTTTATATATATATTTTTTAAGAATATGTGGTTAACAAGTATGAAACAGTTTTGAATTTACGTACAAAATATTTTATTGTGTTAATATGTGATTGAAAATGAGTTAGAGAAAAAAAAATTATTTTAATGATTATCAAACATGATCTATGTCATGTAATGCTTCTATAAAGAAAAATTATTTTGTTTCTTTAGCCCTTGTTTGGAAGTGATTGTTTCATAATCACTTTTTACTACACTCATTTTCAGCTATAAAAAATAAAAATAAAAATAAAATCATTTTTATGATTTTTCATATTATTTTCTACTTTTTAATCATACATTATTTTTTAGAAAAATCACTTCCACACACAAAATATAAAATATATTGTAAAACTCCAATCAAGGCCATTTGTCACCCCCCCCCCCCCCCCCCCCGAAAGAAAACAAGGAAGAAGGGGAAAGAAATTGGTAAAAAGTTGGCTACCATAATGTTTGATAGTGTTTTAAAGCGTCCACAATGTGAATTTTTCGAAATGTATTGATACAAAATATATTTGATTAGCTTATACTATTATTAAACTTTCCTAAACATGCACTAAATAATAGCTTCAATGACACATCTATGATTTCAAACTAGACATGATAATCGATAATTTTGTTACATACCTTAACTCACATCCAACAACGTTATTTTACACTCGCTTTCTTCAACATTTACAGAAATATCCAATTTATCACAATCAACACGTCTTCTATTTATTCAATGTAATATTCACTTCGTTCAACATGTACAATCATATCCAATTTATTGTGTTCAGCGTGTCTAATTTTATCCAACTTATCATAATGAACACGTCTTCACTTTCTTCAACATGTACAATCATTAGCCAATTTAGCGCAGTCAACTTGTAATCCAAGTTTATTCTGTGTAACTGGATTCTAAAACCCAATTAACTGAACCTAACATGTCAAGTGATTTACAACGAACTTCTTATCCATAATCTTAAATTGTATGAAGAGATATTCCCAGACAGGCACAGCTATATTGTCGGGCCAACAAAAGATACAAACAAACTTATATATTGGAGAAAGTAAAAAAAAAAGCGCCAATAGGGTGCTAATACGACTGCACTCTGTCAAAAGCCTGTGAAATAATTCTATATCTGAGGCTTTTTTCAATTGAGTATAGCCAGACAGATTTGCTACAAATATAGAAAAAATTTGACAGAATTCTTATAGAAAAATGCATAGCAGTTTTTCATTGATTTTTTATAAAACAAATATAGAAAATATATCATATTGATGCTGCCAACACAGTACCTGTATCATTTATGTTAATAATTCTCGGTGACTATGGAATTATTCATAGCCAAAGCTAACTTAAAGATATGGGTAATTAGCAATTATAAAAGACACGTGTCAGATTGGGAAAGCGGCAAGAATTAATTAATTAAATAGAATATAGAGGTATTTAATAATCATATACTAATTTGTCAACCGACGGGTAATTGTCGGTTTGACATGTCCGACATATTGATTGTGTATTGTTCTATTCATCAACGTGCATGTTGTTGGATACATTTACTCTACCTCAAAACTCAGGTGGGAGTGGGAGTGGGAGCATGCACCAAATAATTATTCACCCTTTCGTCTTTATGGAGCAAATAATCATGTCTGGCTACTTTTAAAATTTTACTTAAAATGTAAATTGAGTAACTTATTGTGACGGACATGTATTTCAAACTTTCCTCATATCCTTTTTGCTCTTAGGGTCCGTTTGATTGCAAGGGCGAAAAATGGGTGAAAAGAAAATGAATAATAAGGGATTGATTTGTCTAGAATTCATTTGTACGGAAATTGTAATTAATTGTGTTTGATTGGTATAATTTTTCACTTGAAAAATAGCGAAAGTTTGGTGTCCGTTTAGCTTTATTTTTCATGAAAATTGTTCATTAAAGTGATAATTTTTTCCATCATTAGGTCTAAAATTTATTCCAATTGCAAAAAAAAAAAAAAAAATTAACAAATTTTTTTTTTTTTAACATACCGAATATCATACATTTGACATTATTTTTCATGCAACTTGTGTATTAAAAGGATAATTTTTTTTACTATTGGGTCTAGAATTTTTTTTATTGCAAGAAAAAAAAAAAAACCTGGAAAATCAAAACCCACCAAAATGGTGAGAAAATATTTACACTAAAAAGCTAGAAAATGTGCACGTGTGAGAGGAAAGAAGATCAAGATTCTGGAAGATGGTAATGAGCTGCATGCCACATGTTTTCAAACAATCTAAAGGGCGAGTGAAGGAGGGTGGTGTATCATTGGTGGGATAAATGGTCAAATATGGATCCGTTGGGACATCGGACGCAAGTGGTTGAACAAAGTGACAATGTGTGGAATGAAAATCTGATAAAGGAGCTAGTTAGGAGAGATCAAACGGAGGAAGTGCTTGTTAAACTAGGGAAAATTGAGATAGGTAAAGACACTGATTTGGACTGAAAGCTTGGATGGAAAATTTTCTGCAAAAAGTGCTTGGGAAGCTACAAGACGTAAGGGACAAATATCACAGTGGCATAATTGGATTTGGCACCCTACTCTACCTAAGAAGATCTCTTTAAATATGTGGTTGGCCATGAAAGGAGGTCTCTCGGTAGACGACAAAAATCGAAAGGCGGGCATCTCCATTGTATCAAAGTGTATGTGTTGCTTGCAAGGGGGATATGAGAATCAAGACCGTGTCTTGGCCTTGGGAGACGTTGCTCAACAAATTTGGCAGAAATGTTCAACCTTACTAGGAATTCGATGCTTGCAGACTCGTGGATAGATGTAGCGTGTAGAAACTTGGTTTCGAAGAGCAAAACAAACATCACATAAAGGTACTCTGGTAAGTATTATTCCTAGTATAATTTGCTGGCATTTATGGCTGTTGTGATTAGCAAAGATGGAATCCATAGAAGCTACTTGGAGAAAGATAAAAGTTTGGATCTGCTAGGTGGATTTGAAACTAAAAGATCGGAGAATGTTAAACAGAAGGATGAATGGGTGCTGAGCGAACTTAATATACCAGTAAAGCCAGTTCAAAGGACGATTCTTAAAGTGGTGAGATGACAACGTCCACTGGAGGAGTGGTACAAACTCAATACTGATGGGTGCTGTCTGGGCAATCCTGGAATTCATGGTGCTGGAGGTATTATTCGGAGTGAGAATGGCGATATCGTCATAGCATTTGCTGAGAAACTTGGCGAGGGTACCAATAATGGTGCTGAGCTGCTGACACTATTATATGGCCTCCGACATGCTAAAAAGATGGGGATAAACCGTTTTGAAGTAGAGCTAGACTCATTGATTATCGTTAATTGGCTAAGGAGGAAGGTCTATGATATTTGGTATTTAGAGGACTACTGGGAATAAACACAAAATTTGTTGTCTATAATCTCATGTAGAGTTCAACACATATATCGCGAGGGTAATTTGGTATCTGATATCCTATCGAAGTTGGGAGTGTCTAGTGCTTCACAGATCTGGATGGACGCTACCACAATCTCATCATCAGTTAAAGGAGCCTTACGTATGGATAAATTGGGGATCCCTAGTTTACGAGGTTTCTCTCCTCACAGTTCGACTCTAGCTTTTTCAATGTTGTTTTAGATTACAAGGAGTCTTCTACGTTTTCCAATTTTTGTGCATTTGGATGGTAATCAAGATAATTCCTCTGTCATAAGGGAGGGTTGTCGTTTAACTAAGTCGGAATTTTTAGTGGAAAAACAGTATTCACTTTTATTGTAAAGGAAGTAGTCTTCCTCATTTAGTGTTTTTATTATTTCCATAGATGTAACCGCGGTATTCCTCCGCCACATGTGAGGGCAATTTAATAAACTCTCGGAGGTACCGCCCTCCTTCAGCCAAAAAAAAAAATAGAAAGGAGGAAAAAAAATTTCATGACAAATTTGACAAATCAAATACCCAAAAGTAGGAACTGGGAAAAGTTTTTCCTAGTTCCATGGCAAAAAACACATATCAAACAGGGCCTTATAGTTGTTAAACTTAAAATTATATGAAGTTAGAAATCCGGTAATACTTGTGGGCCTTACTATCTATATGATTAAAATTAATGTTTGATTTTGAAAAATAATTTGTAAGGAACTAATAAGGAAACCCAAACAAAGACTTTTAACTATTCGTTCTCCATCCGATCAGTTTGATTGTTTGTATTGGCAAAACTTTATTTACGTAAGAATTTCATTACAATCTTCTGCCAAAAAAATCATACAAAATGATAAATTGAAAATATCGTGATTCTTTATTAGAGTTGAGAGAAAAGGTTACATCTAGGAGAATAGGTGGTAGAGTGCCTCAAAGTCGCATGAACTCTAGGAATATTGACATTGATTTAGATACCAAATTAAAATTTTGAGTTGGCTCATACTAGTCAAGATCATAGGCTAACACAGTCTTTGATCAAACTCAATCAAGATGATTTTGATAATAGTAGCATTATTCAATTAATTAATATCTCAATTTTAGCTTAAATATGAATCCGTAAAAAAATTTCAAATTTATTTATAATTTCTAGTCAATATAAAACTCATGTTTAATGTGTTGAACTGAATATAATAAACAGAAAGACGTGAACATTTTTCAATATTCATGTTCAACTCTGATACGTCCTTACCACGTACCAAAGTTTTAAAACTTCTACATGTGTTAACTTTTACAATATCTATAGTAAATAGAGTCGATAATGGTATGAAAGCTATTAATGAATCTTACTGACCATTGCGAATATATATTCAACTTTTCACGTAGTCATAACTAAGGATTTTTAATCTCAAAATGAATTTGAATAAACAATCAAAATTTGTCTTCTGGATAATGTGAAAGCCAGAAATAAGATGTGCGTGCGGTCACGACATTGACAAAGAATTGCACGTTGGTGGTTCCCCACTGCACTCTCCCTTTCATTCTTCAACCTTTACGACTTCAATCCCACATTTCATATATTTCTCACATTCCCATTGCATTCAAAACCCAATTTCCATTTGAAGAAATCGGTTCTTTACTCAATCATAATAAAGATTCAGATGAGGACTTTGTGCCCGAATTTGGATAGAGAAGATGGGCTGGATACGGTGCTTGAGGTGCCCCTCCCAGAAGAGATGTTTGGTTCTAACAAGAATCTGTCTTGGCAAAACATGAAATCTTGGATGAGATCACACATCGAAAGAGCACCGCAGCTCACTTCTGTATTTGGAGGACGGAGCACGGAAATCCAGTTCTTGCTTGGTGTTATTGGATCCCCTTTGATCCCTCTTCCTATCCGTTGTGATCAAACTGTTGTTAGTGACAACATTAAAGATCATCCCATTGTAAGTCATGCCCTTATTTTAATCTTTAAAATCTCTTAGGATCGTGTTTGTTTTGTTGGGTACAATTTCATGTATTTTGAAGTTTTTTAATTTGATTCTGGTTCGTCATGTTTGATGAAATGCCTCACCGAATAAATTATCTGTATGCAGGAGGTTTCAATGGCGAAATATATAGTGCAACAGTATATAGCGGCTGCAGGAGGAGAATACGCATTGAATTCGATTCATAGCATGTATGCAGTGGGGAAGGTAAAGATGGCTGCATCAGAATTTGTAGCTGGAGAGCATTTGAGTTTGAACAATAGCAAGGCTATGAAAATTAAAAATCTGAAACATGGGCCTGGAGAAATAGGAGGATTTGTATTGTGGCAGAAGAGGCCAGACTTGTGGAGTTTGGAATTGGTGGTTTCAGGATGTAAGATCAGTGCTGGTAGTGATGGTAAGGTGGCTTGGAGGCAAACTCCATGGCATCACTCCCACGCATCCCGAGGTCCACCAAGGCCTCTACGTCGATCCTTACAGGTATTTTTTTTTTTTTCCTTTTTTTTTTCAGTCTTTGCTTGTTTTGATCAAGAATGAGATTTGGACATATACATTTATTTCTTACGTTAAACTATCTTTTTTAAAAGCTTAAACTGATAGAACGAGAACTCATTTTTTCAAAGTCAGGAACCATTTTATTTTGATCAGATTGTTTTGAAGATTCTTTTAGATTTTTAAGAAATGGAATGCCATCCCTGGACCATTTGTTAATACCAGTTTTTGTCAAACTGGTTGTTGATTAAAATAAAAGTGGGCCTAAACAGAATCTCATGTCCTTAAAAAGTCATAAAATTGTCCACCTTCTTGCTGGTCCACTCCCATGTGGCCCCTGCTCACCGTTAAGTCTCTTTTTACCTAATCAGAAGCTTCACATATTATTATTCAGGTACAAAAGTATGCAGTTTAGCTTCCAAATTTCAAGTTCTTAATCAATAAGTCAATATAGACGTTGTAAAGCTTGTCATTATGTAATATTTGCGCTAAAAGGTCAAATTTCGAAACACGTGATCTGACTAAACTCACAATTATAATCCAGCTGAGAAGCCACAATCAAGTTTTCTCAAAAATTTTGTGCGCCAATCTCTTTTGACATTGTTTTCGTATCAGAGGTTAAACAATTCGTCACAGGAACGAAAAAGTCTATTATGTCCATGTTCAGTACATTCATTGTTGCAATTTTTACTTATCAATAACGATTAATTATGTCTATAGGGTCTCGATCCAAGGTTGACTGCCAATTTATTCTCGAATTCTATCTGTATTGGTGAGAAGACTATCAATGATGAATACTGCTTTGTATTAAAGCTCGAGGCAGAGTCCTCTACATTGAAAGCAAGAAGCAGCTCAAATGTCGAGATAATCAGACACACTATTTGGGGCTGTTTCAGCCAAAGAACAGGCCTTTTAGTCCAGTTAGAAGACTCTCACCTCCTAAGAATAAAGGTTCCCGGAAACAACGATGTATTTTGGGAGACGACAATGGAGTCATTGATTCAAGATTACAGAACAATTGATGGCGTTAACATCGCGCATGGTGGCAGGACTTCCGTGTCATTATTTAGGTTTGGCGAAAATTCAGAAAGCGATAACCGGACAAGAATGGAAGAAGTTTGGAGTATTGAAGAAGTCGACTTCAACATAAAGGGATTGTCAATAGACTGTTTCTTGCCTCCAGCTGATTTGAAAAAGGAGGACGAAGGATGCGGTGTCATTACGGGTGGCGATTTTACCAAAAACGAGAGGTTACAGCTCAAGATTTTATCGAATTCTTCTAGGGTTAGTAATCCTAAAGGTGCCAAAAAAGTGGTGGCTATTGATGAGAAAAATTTCGAAATGTTTGAAACAGATGAAGAGCTGTAAATCTAGCCTATTTAATCTGTGGTAAATTTTGTACATATTGAACCACAGTGAACGTACTCCCCTGAGTATAAACAATACAAATAAATGCTTTTAAGATATTCGAGAAGTGTAATCCTATTTCAACATTCTGACTGGCATAAACTGGTTATTTTGAAGCTTTAAGGTTTAGGAAGGGATTATGGAAGTTTTGAAATGAATGCAGGTGTTACGTGATCTTCTTTCAACCGAGCTTATTGCATAATAAGGGGGTCCTTAACTAATTTTTTATCATGTCTCTTCAACCCTCAAATTTTGTCACTTGAATTTCAAAAAGAGTAATGCTACATGTTGTGTTAGTAACGAGACAATAGGAAAAGTAGAAACCCGAGCTCTCAAATATTGGTTTTCGAGGAGCAAAAAACATCCAAATACAAATAATATTTTGTAACTTAATAATATTTTTGATTTATTTCAGAAATAAAGTATTTAATTTAGTTTTATTTTGATTAAAGTTTTGGTTTGATCTCATAAGGTAAGATCAGTTGGAAATAGGCATATTTAGATTACATTGCATGTAATTTTCATGCTACACATCCATACTTCATCTATGTCATTTGATTGTGTTGATATACGTGATCATTAAGGGTTTAGTTATGGTATTTGTAACGAAAACCGCTTTGATCCTATATTAGCATAATTAATGGATGAGATTGTTTGAAGATGTCTTTTGGTAATGATAGCAAAAGCATTGAACTTATAAGGTTATATATATTTATAAGGTAACATATGTGGCTCAAGGGAGAGATTGTTGAAAAATTATTAATTTGCCATGTGATCTGACATTTGTAATTAATTGTGTATAAAAACTATTTTAAAATTAAGCCCAAAATTTAAGTGATTTAATAAAAAAATTACATAATTGGGCTTATGGATCTAAATAAAGTGAGTGCCGAATTATGTAGAAACCAGATTTCTTTAAAATTGTATTTAATGATTGGAGAAATACATATGAAAATTTTATATATGGTTATGGTCCTAAATTCATATGCAAATTTTCATTCTTTATGTCATTCCATCAACACAAGAATATAAGAGAAATCATATTGAAGAAGAAGATAAAAAACTTGCATAAAGGAATTCAAGAATCAAGAAATAAACCAAGAACACGAATTAAATAATCAAACATGACAATCAAGATTGAAAGCAAGAAACCAATCAAGAGGGGATTCCAGGTTGATTTTCAAGATTCAAGATCCGGAATCAAAATTCAGTAATAAATAATTATGCCCAAAAAAATTAAGGTATGTTTTGCATTAATTATTTTTACTTGATGATCTTGTCAATTATGTAAAGTTTATAAAGTTTAAATTTTATAAATATTCAACATACACTGGTTATCTTGAAGGTTTAAGTTTTAGGAAGGGATTATGGAAATTTTGAAATGAATCTAGGTGTTACATGATCTTCCTTCAATCGAGCTTATTGCTTAATAAGGGGGTCCTTAACTAATTTTTTTTTATCATGTCTTCAACCCTGAATTTTGTGTCACTTGAATCTCAAGAAGGTTAATGCTACATGTTGTGTTAGTAACGAGGAAATAGGAAAAGTGGAAACCCAAGCTCTTGAATATTAGTTTTCGAGGAACAAAGAACCTCCAAATACAAATAATATTTTGCAAAATTGCAAATTAACCTACATTGCATTCGATTTAATTTCCTTTACACCCTTTATACAGAGAAGTAAAATACAAGATAACTCCCCACTAATTCCTGCAATATATAAACAACTAACCACTAACACAAAGAATGCTCTTATAGCTACATAGCTCGTTCAAACTAAAATTATAAATTAAATAATATAAATAAATATTAAAGATTTCAAGCGTTCTTTCCCTAGAAATCATCCTCGTCCTTGAATGTATGTATGTATGTGTATATATGTATGTATATATGTATATATTGGCACTAGGGCCTTCAGATAATACAGCCTTGTTGGCCTTTTCCGATATTGGCTTAGCAACAACCATCTCCATCATCGCTATCTTGGATTCTATTGCAGCAACTTTTACACTCATCTCGAATTTCAATGTTTCAAGTTCTTTCTTGATTTGCTCCATTCCTGGTTAAGAAATCTGGAATAAAATTGTATTTCCCTTTAATATGGACAATATCAAAATTAAATGGCGCAAACCACATTTGTATTCTAATAAGTGGCCTTTCAACTGCACTTGTTCCAAGTTTATTAGTTAACAATGGTTTTACCTGAGTATTATCCGTTCTAATAAGAAATTTTTTAGGTAACAAATAAAGTTCAAATTTTGCTACTCCTTTCTTGACAGCTAAACATTCTTTTCGATTAATATCATATCTATTTTCTGCATCCTTAAAAGCACCTGACGTATAAGCAACAAGCTCTTCTGGGCATTTACACAATAGATTACAAAGAAATTCTCTATGATTCTCTTTTCTTTTGAGGATTGCTCCCCAGTGTAATAGAGATGCATCAGTTTCTAAAATAAAGAAATCATCATCGTTAGGAATATTTAATTCGGGTAGATTTTCACATACTTTCTTTATTTTGTTTATCATTTCGATATCTTCTTCTGTCCATTCCCAATCAACATCCTTTCTAAGTTTTTTGGTAAAGTGGACTTTGTATTTAGAGCAATTTTTGATAAATTTTTCAGAGTAATTTAATAATCCAATAAAGCTTTGCAGCTCTTTTTTATCTTTAATTACTTCTAGAAATTCGATAATCTTCTTACCAATATGAGGTTGTTGAAGTATTTTTTCTTCTGTAAAAATATATCCTAAGAATTCGATTTCAGTTTTAGCTATTTCTGTTTTTCTTTCAGATAAGATTAAACCATATTTTTTGGCAACATAATTGAACTTTTTAAGATGTTCGATATGTTCTTTTAGATTTTTACTATGGATAAAGATATCATCTACATAAGTAATGCAGAAAGTTTGTATTGGTCTGATGATCTTATCCATTCTTTGTTGAAATATTGCTGGAACATTCATTAATCCAAATGGCATAACATTCCACTCGAATTGTCCTAATGGTTGTAAAACTAGTTAAAGGTTTAGATGCTTCATCTAGTTTTGTTTGTCAATATCCTGATTTACAATCAAATTTAGAGTATATTTTACTTCCTTGTATTTGTTTTATTAACAAATCTTTTATTGGTAATTTATAGCTATTAGGTATAGTTTTAAAATTTAGGTCTCTATAATCAATTACCAATCTAACTTTTCCTCTTTTAATTTCATTATGGTTTCTAACCATAAATGCAGGACTATTATATGGACTAGTTGATTCTCTTATCACTCCTAATTCTAAGAGTTCTTTAATTTGTATTTTAAATTCTTTTTTATCTTCTTCACTATACGGAAATTATTTTCCAGATATTTTAGTATCTGGACTTTTTAGTTCAATGGTTGCAATAGGTTTATCATTGTCCCAATTGGTTAAGGGGTGTTCATGATAACATTCTTTTAATTCTAGTTTAATTTTTTCTAACTCTTCTTCTAAATTGTCAATTCTTAATACAGGGATTTTTTGTTTATGATTGATTTCGGTATAATATTCACCACGATTACCTGCAGAACTCAAATGTCTAGGCTTATAGTGTATTGATTGATGTGCAATTCCAATGGCTTTATAATTTTTTGGTGTTTTAATTTTGTGATTACAAGGTGTGGTGAATTCAAAACTATTTTTATATTGCGTAAATGGGCTATATGTATAGAGAAAATTTTCTCCTAAAAGGATATCACATCCAATTTTATCGATTGTATATATTCTAGGAATAAAACATTCTCTATTTCCTACAACTATAGGAACATTTTCTACAAAATCTCTATAGATTTCAACAATATCACTGGCAGTTTGACCATAAGTCGTTTTCTTATAGTCTCTTTTATAATAATATTCAGGAAATACATTTCTTTTACATAGGCAAATTCCAGATCCAGTATCAAGTATAGCATGAAATTTTATCATACAATAGTCTGGTAAATTGAGAGTTATCTCAATATATGGATTAAGTATACTAGTTTTGATTGATCTAATTTCTTGTATCATATAAATTGGTTCTTTGGTTTTATTAACTCTATGAAGTATTTTCTGTTTATTTTCTATAGTTATTTGTAGGGTGTTTTTCTGGATAACATATGGTGAAACCTTTTTGAGAAAATTCATTCCAAGTAATATTGGGCTAGTATCTTTTCCTTTCCTATAATCTTTATGGATTTTAAGGTTTAATTTAAATTGTTCTCCTTCTATATCAGTAAAACTTAGTTCAAGATTAACAAATGTTTTGATTTCATATTTAATTCCATGATAATCTGTAAGAGTTATTCCTTGTGGTAGGTTTTCTTTAGATAAATGATCAATTAAGTCTGCTCTTATATGGCTGGTATTAGCTCCTGTATTGACAAGGGCTATGATTTCTTCGTAATTATTTTGATTATTGATATATTCTATTAAGATAAAGAAGTTATCTTCCTCACATTTTCTTATGTCAATATCAATACTATTTCTAGGTAATGTTGAGTAGTTTTTACTTGTAGATGGTCTGCTAGAACTTACGAGTTCTCTAGTACTGGTACATCTTTCTATTCTTCTACTAGGCATTCTAACTACAAGTTGTCCAGAGTTACTCAAAGTGGTTAATCCTTGATTTCCTACATTACTATCTATTCTTCTAGCTCGTTGGTGAAAATCAAGCAATATGTCTTGTGGTAAGGAAATATTATTATCACTTAACATTCTTGAGGGAGTAAATTGTGCTAGATTTCTAAAGTCTTCGTGAATTTCTATAAATTTCCCTGAAATTTTATTGATTTCCTTTTGGTGTGTAGTAATAAAAGCATATAAAGCTTTACAATGTAAAGTTACAGCTTTACTCCTTGGTGGCATCATTAATCTATCGATTTTGTGATATAAATTTAGTCCTAGACTTAAGTTTTCATCTGATAAAGACATGGCAAATCTAGGTCTTATAGTAAATATAATTTTCTTATAAACAAGATTTCGAGAGACCATTCCTAGTAGAGCATTCATAGGATCATGAAATATTCTATTATCCATCAAGTATATCTGTATAGGAATATCCATTTCTTCTCTAAAATATCCTTTGATCATAATTTGGATCCCTTCAATAACAATATTCTTTAATCTATCTCTAATAGATTTTTTAATATTTGTTAATTCTCTACTAACCCAGTCTCTTGTTATAAGAGGTATAGTAGTATTACCTTTAACATTATCGATATTAATAAGTACTTCGTCATACTTGGCAATATATATTGTTTTGTTAAACCAAGATAGCATAGGTCTTATAAAAACATCTTTATCTCTTAAAGATATTTGTTTTTCTTTTATAACTCAATATCTTTCTTCATCAAACACAACAGTTTGCGAAATTTCTTCTTCATTATTTAAGTTGGTCTCAATAGTATCAATAATTTTTTGATTCATATAAATCTATTCATATTCAGGTTCTTCAATTTCTTCTATATCTAGTTCATAGATTGAGTCAGTTTCAGATAATTCGTCTAAATCTTCAATTATCTCATATTCTGAGTCAGATTCTATTTCTTCCATTAATCTAATGGACTTAAAATTTTCTCTTCTATTTTTATTAGGACAATTGGGAGATATATGTCCTATTTCGTTACATGTAAAACATTTACATTTTTTATAAAATTCTTCCTTAAAATTTTTTTTGGATTTCTTATGTTGGTTAAATTCCCTTTTCCAAGGTTTTTTCTTCTTAAAATATTTTCTGTGGCTCTTAAATCATCTATTCTTCTTCCAAGGTTTAAGATATTTCTTAAATTTCCTTTTATAATATGGTTTCTTGGATGGTTGATGACAACCAAATTGTGGTACAGCTACTATTTCTCCATAACAATATAAACTAGCTTTCTTACCATGTTTTCTAAAGAGGTGTTGGTACATAGATTTTTTGCACCTTTCAGATGTTTTTCTCTTAGCGAACGATATTATCATTCCTAAAGTATCAGCCTTTTGATTAGGATCTTCTCATTCTATTTTCTTCCAATAAATTTGGTACTCCTCGAATAATTTCTGACCCATGGCCAGGGTAGTTTAAGGAAATATCTATTTAATAATTTTTTATCCTTTTCAGATATATTCCATTCTTTTATGGATTTGGATACTTTGATTTATATTTTTTCGAATTTCTTAGTATATTCATTTAATTTACACATATCACATATTTTTAATAATTCCATTTCTCTTTCCGCTTGTAAGGTTTCTTAAGTAATCATATCAATTTTAGTTTCAGGTATAACTTTTCCTAATAGTAGATGTCTAAGGAAATTTTCTATTCGTTTTAAAATCTCTTTAAAATTTTCAGCATCTAAACTTTCATTACTATCTATAGTAGTTGTAATTTTTTCTCCATATTTGATTTGATTTTTGGTTTCTTCAGAAGTTCTTCTCCAGATGTCTGAAGTAATTCCTCTAAAGGTATGGATTATAAAGTTATAAGTTTGAGTGGTATTCCATCTATGAAAAGCAACAGCTAAATCAGTAGCTTTTGCCCAAGAATCAATAACTTCGCTTTTATTATTGCTATCATCAATATCTAACCATATTCCTGTTGTAGGAATTGGTTCAGTAAATAATCTAACAGGATTACTATCCCTAAGATGTATAGATTTGGTTGCAATAGTTTTTGGACCTTTTCTAAAATTATAACATACTCGCTCATTAGTTATTCCATATTCTCTTATCCATTCCAAATTTCAGTCATCAGATTCATCTTGAATCCAATCAGTAGTAATATTAGTTCCACTAGTTTCTCCGACTAACGGCTCAACTTGTTCATTTAAAGGAGGAGTATTAATTTCAGTAGTCTCCTCTTTAGGTGGAAGATCATTCATATATATATTCTCAGTTTGGATAGTCAATTATTCTAGACTTTATTTATAAACTTCTAATTCATCTCCAATAGTTTCAAAGAATTTATAATCTAATTCTTCTATAGTGGTTCAATTGATGTATAAGAATTATTTTTAAGTTTTAATTCTTTAAATTTTTTATTCAATTTGTTTATATAGGATTTTTGGTCCAATCTTAATATTATCATTTACAATTTCTAAATTTGATTCAATATTTTTCACATGAGTCATGATGTCTTGATTCATCATATCGATTTTTTCAAAAGGTAAAGCATAATTATCATATTATTCTAAAAATTGATTTATAATAATATCTTCCTATTCATATTCGGGAGATTCATCTACCAAAATTTGTAATGCTTTATTTTTTACTCCAATTAACTGTTGAGAATTATTTATTTGTTTTATCTCTTCACTAAGAGATTTAAATTTGCTACTTAAATTTGTCGCTAACTCTTATAATTTAATTCTATTAGTATTAGTTAAAATAACGACATTTTGTAATTCTTTTAAAATTAATTTATCTTTTCTATTCATTTTAGAAAATATTTCTAAAGTTCTAAAAATTTTCTTCAGGTTCGTTACTAGGCTTTGATACCAATTTTGTGAAAAAACGAAAACAATAATATAAATTAAAAATATTTTGAGGACTAAATTAAAATATTTTTTTTTAGGATGACAATGGGTACAATTTTTATATTTTGGGATATTTTAGGTAATTAGTAATATAAAAAATGATCAAAGGCTATTTTGAAAAAGTGAATGAGTTAACCTGGTATTTGCCACATATTCCTCCAACCAATTAGATGCTCCATTTCATCGATAAGAAACCCGCCTGCTTCGCGAGGAAATACCTGGAAGTGGCCTGTGGACCTTAACCTTAAAAAGTACCCCAATGTCTTCCAGATAGATTCGCAAATCCTAACCTTCAGATCAAAAATCAACTTCCAAAAATGGTGATAATTTCTATTCCCATTTTCAGCCTACCTTTATGTCATCTAATTTCGTCTATCATCTTCCTCGTTGCCCTGTTTTCAGCTCCCTATTTCTCACTTTCTCTCTCTAACAGACCCTATTTTGATCCCAACCTGGTTCTGATTGGTGACGCCAAGTTTACAAATAACAGCTTTTCTATTCAGCTTACTGATCCAAAAAATTCTTTTCCAAGCTCTGGATGTGTGATTCAGAAAAAACCCATCAAAATTTTCAGCTCAAACTCAAGGCCGATAAGACCAATATCATTTTCCACTGACTTTACGTTCTCAATTTCACCTCATAATGGAGATGGGCTGGCCTTTATACTCGTGTCCAGGAAATTTATGCCGAAATTTCAAAAGAAAATTTTTGGTCTTCCGAAAGAAAGTCCCTTTTTTGCAGTGGAGTATGACACGTTTCTTGATGAGAATCTAGGGGATGTGAATTCGAATCATGTGGGAATCGATGTGGGTAGTCTTGTTTCTATGAAAACTAGCAATGTTTCGTCAATAAATGTGGTTTTAAATAGTGGGGTGAAGCTACAATCATGGATAGATTATGATTCGAGCTCAAAAAGATTAGAGGTTAGATTGAGTAAGTTTGGCCTTGCCAGGCCCTACAATCCACTGTTAGTGTATCGTATTGATTTGGGAGAAATGTGGAGAAATGGAGAAGTATTCGTGGGATTGAGTTCATCTAGTGGAAACTCGATGCAGACTAGTAATGTGTATTCCTGGAAATTTAAAACAAGGAGCGTTCCAAAGTGGCTACATTCACAACCAGTTGATCCTCAGGTGTTTTCTAATGTTCGTAGTGAGGAGAAAAGAAATAATAGGAGATGGGTTTGTGTTCTGGGATTTCTCTCCGGTTTTATTACGATCATTGGGTGTGGAGCGTTGATAGCACTTGTTATAATGTTCGTCTGGGCAATGATTGAAAATAGCCGGCAGACAATTGTAACGATCCCAACAACGCGTACGTTGCAGCCAGGTGATTTCAAGTATCAAAAGATCAATGTAGTAATAAATGATAACTCGGTTGATGTTAAGCATTAGGTGCTAGTGTAATTATCGTGTGATTGTGTTTTTATGCTTTGTACCGTAATGTGATGGACAGGCTCTATAGTTTCTGTTGCCCAGGATGATGAAGGGAAGCCAGATGTTTGTGTTTGAACTTGAATGTTAATTTTTAGTGTTTGTGTTCATGTTCTTCGATTCTGTAATTCTAGGACTGCCAAGTCTTATTATTATGTCAAATGCAAACTGTTAAAATCCCACATCGACTGATTATAGTGCCTGGAACCAATTTATATAGTGTGGGCAAACCTCACCTTACAAGCCGATTTTGTATGGGTTGAGTTAAGCTCAATTTCTTAAGATAGTATCAGAGCCAGGCCCAGTTTCGGTGTTGGGCCCCCAATATCGATTTTCACAGTTGTATGACAAAATCCACGTTGTGCGTGAGGGGGGTGTGTTAAAATCCCACATCGACTGATTACAGTGCCTGGAACCAATTTATATAGTGTGGGCAAACCTCACCTTAAAAGCCGGTTTTGTATGGGTTGAGTTAGGCCCAATTTCTTAAGACAAACCGTTTTAAGATTGGGTTTTTGTTTAAAGTTTTTTTTATAAGGAATGTAAAATAGTGTACTTTAATTGAAATGTTGCCTATATTTTCTTACCTTATATGGATTTTGTGTTTAATTTCATGATTGGAAGTGCTTTTTCTCAAATTATTGCACTGGTAGGATATTGATCATACATATACCTTAAGATACCGAATTATTACCTCAGGGAAAGAGGGGAAGAGGGGAGGGAAAGGGGGGGGGGGGGGGGGGGGGGATTCACAAGCTCTATACAGGCATTTAAAAATGTTTGTAAATTGATGAAGCTATATTTATACTACTGCTAGAATATTAGTGTCTTTGCTTCTTGTTGTAAAAGTCGTTCACATTCTGTTGTCTCTATATAGACAAGTCTATCCACCTCTTATGCTGTTGCCGTGTATATGTTTTGGTATTCTTTTTAAGAAACATAAGTTATTAGTAATCAACTTTTTTGTGTGTTTGTTCAATATGAAATGTCTCTTTGAAATGCATATGGTTATGTCGCGATCACTGCATGTAGTTGAATCATAACTGTGGAAAGTCCGTTTTCACTTGTGTTTTCTACTATAATTATGCCATCACACTATTGTGAACTGTTAAGACTTTCCATGTTGTATTGTAGGTTAAGTTTTATAGGGCTATAAAAAGTTATTTGTAAATAAATGTTGTAATACATGCTGGTGCTGTATGGATTAGAAGTTCAAAGTTGTGTTAGTTATAGATGAATCAAGGGCTGTCATCCTGTGGACATGTCTGGCTGATAATGTATGAACATACGGCCTTTCAACGGAGAAAGTTCTTTTTATTAATTGAAAAAATTGTTATGGAGAATTTCTCGAGGGGTCCACCGGTATGCCAATTTGTCTGATTTTAACCGGTCGGCTTTGTTTACTCAATGTGGAGTGAATGTGGTTGACTGGCCAAAAAACTGGTTGCCAGAGTTTAGGTGTGTGTATTGGTTGGCTGGGAAGACTACTTTGAGGTAATCTTGGTAGATTATTCAGTCTACTTGTACTCATCCACCTTGCCATGTTAATTATCATGTTTCATCAAACGTATCACGAGTTATATTATCATTTCCATTTGCTTTTAGGGCGCTTCTACACGTACAGGGGGGTGGGGTACAGGGGGCTGCCAGGTAACTCAGAGGGTGGGGCCCGCCGCCTACTTTTTTTTTTTTTTTTATTCATTTGGGGGGGGGGGGGGGGCTGCTACAGTGAGGGACCTGGCAGCCCCCTGTACTTATAGATATTTCCTTGCTTTTAACTTGGAAAGAGTAGCGCTTTTAGCGTTCTTGGCTGAAAGTTTAAGGTATTTCTGGCACTTTGCATGTTAATACAACCGTTATGGAAGGGGTACTTGATTTTACTGGAAATAGAATATAATGGTCCGTTAAGATTGTTTAAATTATCGTAGAAGCTATCGGGAAAACAAGTTCTCCGTCCAGGTTTGGACTTTGTGAAGGAAAGTGGTTTACAAGTTGGGGCAGTTGAGTGTGATGCTCTCCAACTCGTCCAGGAGTAGGACTTGAAGGACTCCAATATGTTCACATCAAATGCATTAGTAATTTAGCCCAAGTTTGATTACCTTTCAAATAAAATGATTTATTTTTCATACTCATTTCTAACCACATGCATACAATAAAATATTTTGCACGTAAATTCAATACTTTTCTCTATTTTTTAGCTGCACATTCTTTAAATAATCATTATTCAAAAAATCATTTTTACACTAATGGCCATCAAACAAAGGATTAGATATATTCGTGAAGTAGGTTTCACACCAAATGCATTAGAACTCTTTGGGAGGTAGCGTTGGCTTGCGCCTTGGAATAGGAATAAAGTGGTCTGTGCGTTTACTTCTTTTGCGACTATAATTTTCTAGTTGTTTGGGACTAGTAAATTTTACACTACTATTTTGTCTGCAGTTATCAACGTCTCTCTCAATTTGAAATTTTAGGTTTTGAATTGATGTTTTTCATTAATTCCTCCTAAATTGCATTGATTTATCTAAAGATTTCATATCAATTGAACTTGGTTATTCACCATGCAAAAATTATCTTAATGAAAAAAGTTCTCCACAAAAGTTCTCTTCGTCTCAGACCATGTACCGTACACATACAAGGAAATTAGATATAAAGTGTTGTGACAGTTAATTGAAATTCAGATGCCATCAGCAGAAGAAAAAAAATTCCCTCGTCGAGGAATTGGTTCAAAACAATTGTGGCATTTCTCCACGAGGCAAGAACATTCTTGTCCTATGCAAAACAAATTGAATCGTACTCGAAAACATGAAACTAGCCAATCTGTTGTGAAAATATGATTTGTCCTTCCGTCATATGAAGAGGATAATAAACAAATTCACATGGAAAGATGGAAGAACTCCGTTTTGTTTTTAAACAATCTGTTCCATTCTCAAAGAATCCTCTTTCAATCCGCTATCGTTCAACTGATCTGATACAACATAAGATAAGGTTATCATTAGTCATAACCAACTAATAGATTCTTGCAAAACGTTCATAAAGATGATTATGAGGAAGTACACTATGCAAATAAGCATGTTATGCGATAAAGAGTTTAAGATAAGATCGAGTTGGGAACTAATGAATGGATTCTTGCACAAAGTTCGTAAAGCAGATTATAAGCAAGTATGGTAAGCCAATAGCCAATTATATGATAAGAATTCAAATTACAATCAAGTTAAAAGACTGAAACCCAACATGAAGGAACTTCCTTCCATTTTTCCCTGCTGCTGCTGAGTTAATGTTAAGGAGTGATTAATCCATTAGATTATTTGTCATTTAATGGATATTGTGGATATTCTCAAGTATTACTCCTCATTGAGTAAAATTTTAGCTATCAAGAGGTAGCAATTCTTCCTCTCTTTATTCTACACCGTAAATTATTAATGTATTTTCTTTCTTTTTTGGGTCAAAGAAAATAGAAAAATGGACAGCGGGACACAACTGCTAACACTCTGCAGGCTGAGCAGCAAAAAGAAGCACCTGTCCACAGACCACTAATATGGTGTTCCTCTTTCACACCAGTTCTTGCTTTCCCTATAAACCACAAGTACCATCCCCAACGAGCCCAATTTTCAACGCCCAGAGACCACTACCATGGTGGTTTCCTTTTTCACTCACCCTGAGAAAAGGAGGAGATACACCTTAGTAGAGCAAAACTATAAACGGACAATTTTTTATGTAACAAAACAATTTTATTTTTTTTAACAAAACCATGTCAAAAGAAATTATTCTAAGAATTTTCTATAATTTCACGTTATTACTAGAGTCGAAATGCCACCTTCAAGAAAAATTGTTGGGACCTAAAGCGCAAACAGTCATCTTTCTGCACATACTTTTTATGTTTTCAGCATTAAAAATGTAAAATGCTGTAGTGGCCTTTCCAAAGTATCTTACTATTTAAACGACTTCAGTTGCATAAAGATAAACTGCACGAAGAATTTAGGGAAAAAAACCTAACAATCCAAACCCAAATAAAAAAATACATTGTAAAACAGAACACCTAGTGCCCTTATCATTCAAGAATATAGAAACATAGTAGTCGCAGTATAGGAGCTATACAGAAGCAGCTTCAAATTTAAGCAGTAGATGATAGATATAAAAAATAAAAAAAAAAATAAAAAGCTATGTACTCAGACTTGCATACATGTGCAGACAAGTTAGATAGATGTTCCACATAAATTTGGTAATAAGAAGACAGTTCTATTCTAATTAAAAATGATTTGGAAAATGACAAGGTCTGCTATTTTGATAGTTAATTTTAACTGTAGATTATGCTAAGGACTCAAAAAAAAAGTTATAGAACAAGCACGAGATCAAATCTTGATAAAAATACAACATGATAACCGAAGTGTTGGAGTAACATAGGAAATGAGAAAGCTAGTTTTGTTTCAATAGGTAGCCTAACAAACTTGTGAACAGATAATCAAAACTTGCAAAGTTTATACATTTCAAACCAGCAAAGTAATTTTCCTTGCACAACTTATTATCGGGCTATTGCCCCCAAAATAAATACTGGAGCACCAATGCATAATAGCCATCTAAATCCTTTGAAGGATGAGGTTCCAGTTTGCCATTCTTATTATAGTCTCCTCAAAAGTTCGCTCCTATTTCAAAGCAAAAATCACTTGGGCCTCTTAGTCACCTTTCTAGGGCATGATGTCTCTATTTATATGTGATTTTTTGAAAGATATTTCTTTGTTAATATTTTTTAGTTCGTGATTAGGTTGAGAACAAAATTATTTCATAAGAGGAGAGAGAGAAATGGGATCTCAACAGAGAGAGAGAGAGAGAGATGCTCGTACAAGATTGAACGCTAAACTCAAGTACTCTAAAGCCTCTCTATTTATATTGGAGCTTTGCTACATGAACATTGGGGATGACCACATGGATGACCCCATGTGAGTGTGGGGGGAAAAATTATTTTATTCACCTGGGACCCGTACACTCACATGGGGTTATCCATATGGTCACCCCCAATATACAAGTAGCATTTTTCATTTATAGTGTGTTTAGGAAAGCTAAAAAGTTAGGGTGCATTTGGTTTGTTGTTTACAAGCTTATTTCAATTTTCTGTTTTACAAAACATCCAAAAAGTGCTTGATCTAATAATTTTGAAAATGAATTTTCAAAAACGAGTTTAAACTTATGAGGGTGTTTGTTACGTATTAAAATCAAATTTTTAGCAGATTGTGATAGAAGTTTTTTAAATATGTGGTTAAAAAGTTGTGGGGCCCAAAAAAAATGTGGTTGATATTAATTTTTTGACTTTGACTTAAATTAAAATCAAATTTTAATTTGATACAAACAAGCCCTATAATATAAAAATCAAAATGTATTTTAGACATTTTCAGTGAAAACGCTAAAAACACGCAAAATATGGGAAACAAAGCGTTTAAATAAAATTTTAAAAATAAAAATATATCTCCAAAATAAAAAAATTTAAAAAATAAAAAATGTGAAAACTTAAATTCTAAAAAAGTAAAATTTAAAAAATAAAATCTAAAAATAAAATAAAAAACATTCTAAAAATTTATAAAGTTCTAAACAAAATTCTGGAAAAAAAAAATTATAAAAAGTAAACAAATAAATATAGTTCAAGCTCTTATTGGTTATTTAAATAAAAATTCTAAAAATATATATTCAAATAAACACATAAAAATTCTCAATTCACATTATTAATTTTCATTTTTTATTTTCTATATTTTGCCAACTTAATTTATTACAACTTTTATCCCATAGAGATAGTCATGTTTCTTTTTTTTCGCACAGATTAAGAAAATTTAATTAATATAGTTGAAACAATAAATTTTATTATCATTTTTCCTAGAGGGTGTTTGGGAGTGATTTTTGGGGTAATAATTGATTTTTGAATAGTGATATGATGGGAAATGTGTGGTTGAAAAAAGAGGAAAAGTTATTGATATGATAGAAAATATTATTTTATTGAAGAATGTGTGGTTGAAAATGAAAATTGATTGAGAATTGATTCTCAAAATCAATACCAAACAGGCTCCTAATATACCCTAAAATTAATGCAATCAATGTTCAAAATAATTAAATTATGCAATGCAATGTTCAAGGTAATTGAACTGTTCTTAGTACTAGTCGTTGTTTAATACAATAATCAAGGTCATTAACACAGTAAAGTCGTCTAACAGGATAGCAATAAAAAAAAGGCAAAAACATGGGCCTTTTTTTATACCTCAAATACAAATGAATAAATGTCATGGAAAATGGAACTCTTTTTGGTTTTTAATTTACTGTTCCAACTACAATTAAGCCCTTGTTTGAGTCCCATTTTTTCCCATTAAAATACACTTTTAACAGTGATTTGACTACACTTCAACCATACATTTTTCAATAAAATAATATTACATGCAAATTCAAAAAATTCATTATTTTTTAATCACACATTTCTCATCAATACACTATTCAAAAATGCATTTTTTTGACAAGAATGAGGCTCAAACAAGGGCTAAATAATGGAGTGGTTAATATTTGCGATAACAAAGCACATTAAATAGAGACGTATTAAAAAACTAATTTATTAACTACACTCTCAAATTAGAAAGAAGAGTATAATTTAGGACAGACAAAAAAAGAAAGCAAAACTATCTTTAAGAGACAAAGGTAGTATTTATTATTTATTTTACTTTTGTAGCGAAAAAAATATTGTACAATTAACCAACTTTGATATATATATATATAATACTTTCATATATTAATATAAAATTGTTCTATTTTACAGAATAATCAAATTTCATTGAATAAAATGTATAAAATAATATCTCAAAATTTCAAATCAACACACATTTTCCACATTTCGGTTTTGAGAAACAATTTTTTTGAAATGACAAACCAAATGCATTTTTAGCAATCTTAAAACAAACCCTCAAAATAGAAAACTGAAAAATAATTCAAAACTAAAAAACTAAAACGAAAACCAAACAGGTCCTTAACTTTTCTATTCGGTCAAAGTTAAATATTAATTTCAACCACACATTCATAACTACAACCCATTTATTATCCACATTTCAAGGGACCCACTACTATTCCTCCTTTAAAAGTTAAAGTTAATTTAAGTCGAACTGAGGCATAGTATAAATTAAGTTTTTACAAAGGCCCTATTCAAAATTACCTTAATACACAGGCTCTTCAAATGAAATATACTTACCAAGCAAAAAAGGTCCTGGGATTTCGACACATCCCAGGGAACATCATCCAAATACCAGCTTTACAACAATGCAAAGCGAGTTGAGAAGTACAAGCGGAACTCTTAAGTACTGGACTGCATAAATAAGACCAATAATCTGCCCCTTGAATGAATTTCTCTTAACCCCGGAAAATTCCTGAAAGCTCCATCCTCTAGGGGCAAGTAAGCGATCTTCATTTAATATGGCCAGTGCATTTGCAAGAAGCAGGAAGCCCTCCAGTAGTGTCCACAAACCCATTTCCTGCATCATGTAGCAATTTAATGTTCTCTTCAAATTCATTTCCAAGTAAATGTTGATAAAATTTCTTTTTCTGCATTCTCAGTAGAACTATTCATGAATGGTCCACGAGAACATCAGGTGAGAATGGTACACTAAATTCCAATGATAGTAAAGAGTAGTTAAAATTTTGAAGGATGTAGATAAAACTCCTTGAGTATCCTAGAAAAACAATCATAACTACAACTCCAGGTCATACTCAAAAGATTTTATAACACGAGATTTAATTCTTTCAATCTACTTTTTTAACTCAAACTAGGTATTTGTTTGTAACCTGGATTTCATTCTTTCAATATCAGTTTACAAGGTCAAAGTGAGATGAACTATATACATGTATATGAATGGCTATAAGCCAACTCCTGATGATATTTCGGCTTTTGATGATTGTTTTGTGAATCCGGTTGCAGCTAAGACGAATGGGTGGTTACTTGTGTAAGTGGCTGTCTAATGGTTAAAGATGAAATGCTTGTGCACAATTTCATGGTATGACAAAACATAAGTGGGCATAGTGGCTGGCTGCAACACAGCATGTGAATGAAATTCAATTCTCATTCTTGGAAAAGAAAGAAGACCTTTTTCTTGACTGAGATCACAAAGCCAGTTGAAGCATTCAGGCAATACTTATAACTAAAGTATTTCCTAATCTAAAGAATTTTTCTTGATAAGCAGGACAAGCTTAATCAAATGTAGTTAGTTAATTAAAAAACAATAATATCTCATCATGCAAAAAGGAAAGAAACCATTTACACCGCCCCCGGTAAAGAAATCAAATCCTCCATAGAAAACCTAGATTCTTCTTTCTGTAGCAAAAGATTCAAATCTGACCTTTCATTGAGTAATAAAAAATTTCAAATTATATTACAGAATACAGTATTCATGAAAAAATGGATCCTGTCTTCTCTTCTTCAGAAGAAATTATGCATGGGTTCACGAAGAAAAATTCACTAGCATGTGTCTACTCATTAAACAAATTAATAAGTAACTATTTAGTTTGCATATGTTTGTAGAAACAAGACAACCCACTGATTCTATGAAACAATTTAAAAGGCAAAGATTAAAACCTCTCCGAATTAATTTTCCAACAGGACTTGTTTATCAATTGCGTACCTAAATGATCCAATTCATTTATACAAACTTAGGTACTTAAAACATAATTATAATGGAATACGTTCCACATTTAAAATTCAACAAGCGTAAAAAGTAGAAAAGCAGACCCGATGCCGAAGAGGTACTGTAGTGTAGATGGTGATCTGAATACCTCTTCAAAAAAGAATAAAAAAAAAAAAAATTTGACTTCATATTATATAAAAGAATTAGGCTTTATCCGCCATCAAATCTTTGAACAGAGAACGAGACATTAGAGGGTGTATATATAAAAAAGTACAAATTATCACTCACCTAGTTATGGTGCAAGAATAATCACACTGAATTTTCTTCAAAGGGAGAGATCCAAAATGGGCAGATGGGTTTTGGTTGGGTGCTAGTCCCTGCAGTTTCCAAGAAGTAATCGGTCTAATACCCAAAAACCCCTCGTACATTTCTTAAATCCCAAATATATTTCTACTACCTCAATCCACGTAGAACGTAAATAAATAAAGAGCTTTGCTTTGTTCCAGAACACATCTTCAATTGGTAAAATAATAAAAAGTGGAGAAATTCAATTTTGTTTGAGGCTATCGCATCAAGGATTTGAATCCTGAAATATAGATTTGACTCTTGGATAAATATAAGTATATAAACAGTCTTCCATCCTGCACCTTGAAGGCATAACCTGCGATTTACCTTTCTCACGATGCTCCAGGACAGAGGTGGTGTGGAATCCTCAAGATTGGGGTTCAACCTTTTAATAAAGAACTTTGTTTTACACTTTTTTTGAGATTGTACTAGGCAGTGGGGTCCACGATTAAAATAATCGTGGACCTCACTGCCTCTATGAGTACAATGTCATACAACATTAACAGTGTACACTAAATTTAATTCATAAATAAAATGTTGGCAAATTTGAGCATTTAAATTTTTGTTTATAAAAAAGTTTTAATATATTTTTGTAAAATAAAATTAGAAAAATTACTTATTTGAAACCAAAAACTTAAATAAATAAGTGAATTTTAAAGAAAATAATAGGTAAGTTGTTTTTCTTACAATAAGATTAAGAGGTACATTTTATTGTTAAAACAAATTGTAAGAAATAAATAATTCATATAAATACTACAAGAAAAATCTTTTTCTTTGAAATAGTTTGAAGGCAATTTTGTCATTTCAACATTAAAGACTCAAATTCCTCGCATGAAACAAGGCATGGTGAAAAAACCATTGTCGGCCGACGAATCATTCCATGGCTACTTTGGTGTCTACGATCGATAACTATTTCTCCTTCGGTAGACTCTTTTTTGAAGTTTTTCACTTTACTTTATGCCATCAACAATAAGAGCTATTGGTCTAGTCCATGTTTTTTCTCTTTAAAATATTAGTATTCAATTCGGGTTTTGATACATTTCTCTATTTTTGAAAATTTGACATTTTAAAGGTTTGAATTGATTCTGAAGCTCTATCTGTTTCTGCTAGTATAACATTTCAGTTAAGGAATTTCATATAACCTCCTTGTATGCTCTTTAATGTCATGTTATACTTTCTCTATAAATCATCTGCCTTCAAAATAGAAATTGCAAATAAGTGTTAACTGTTAATCGACACGGCACTAATCTTATTTTATACAAGTCTGCTAGCTCGAACGCGTCGGGGCTTTAGATCAGTTCTTGATGAAGCATAAGGATTGATGGATCTCCACCAGACCAATGTGCAAGAGAGGGATAGCATTGAGCTTAATCAATTTTGTAGTGCACTTGCAAATGCCAATCTGTAGGAGGGCATGTTGTTGGATTTGAGCCACTAAAAAATCGAGTAGAACAATGGTGAAAGAGTCAGTTTTCTCCATTAAAATGCCTTGTGATGTTGAACATTGGATTGTGCAAAAATTTTGAGCTTTCATCTCTTTCTGTCATCATATTGACAAGAGAAAACTCTGAGATTGACATCCTCAAGAAAACTGGTTGATTTTAAGTGAAAAACTTTACTGCATCACATCACAGTTTGATCAGCTAAGATCAACCATTTAAACCGAAGAAAAAACCTGAAGCCGACTGGTATAGAAATTGTCGCAGAAAACTCAAGTTCTATCATGCCGTGTTGATGCAGGTAGAGATGTCGAGCATGTTAGATTTTGTTCAAGAAACTGAAAGGAAGATGGTCGAAATGTCTGCATTGAACCTTCTCTGCATCCCCTTTTTTTCAACAGTCCCAACAGATAGACTATTTGTATGACCGGGTAACAAAATGTGTTGTTTAAAATAACTTGGAGTAGGAGAAGAAACAAACCAAAACAGCAACAAAAATTCTGGCACAAAACTTCGATGCAAAGGCTCAAACGCTTGATCACTGTCCTCAAACAATATTTTTCCCCTCCCCGGTAAATTCAAGATACTTAAAGGTTTTACGACAAATGATTTGAAGGATTGATCAAGCATTGTAGCAAAAATATTAAAGCACAAAATATTGTTACCAAAACTTGAGAAACACAATGAAATTTGTAGGAATATAAGTAAGAAATGATTTGAACTTGTTTGTGGAGATTGTGTTGATATCAAAGTGAATTCTCATTGAACATGATTTCACTATATATAGGCATTGTTCATGTGCACGAAATGGTGCCAAAAATCAAGTGAAAAGTCTTCAAAATTAAATTACCAACGGTAGAAAATCGTCCAACGGTCACTGATTTCGATCGACCAAATGATCAACCGAAATATTTCGGTCGATCGAGTGATCGATCGAACTGAACTTTCGGTCAACCGAAACTTTCTGCAGCTTCCTGTTTGAAACCCTGCAGAGTTTCAATCGATCACAATTCAGTTTGATCAATCGAAGTTGTCAACCGTGCTATTTTTTCACTTTCTTCCTTGTTGATTTTGAACAATCAATTTCTCAATAGAATGTATCTATCTTAGCTTACAAATTTTACTTCCAAGTTAATGATGTTTTTGTTGGTCAATAAGTAACACTACTTATAGTAAGTGAGAAAAGGTAACGTAATCAAACATAATTGGTAAAGAAACTGAAGTTGACAGTTACTTTTAAGCTTAGTCAAACATGTCAGGTTGTCCGTTTCATTTTACAGGCCATTGAAGTCTTGAAGCGACAAAGAATGTACAGCTTGGTAACAAAGAGCTGTCACAAGCCATTCAACGGAATAGCAGTATTGGAACTTTTCTTTTGCTTTTTCGATTTATACTTATCTAAGTTTTTTTTTCTTGATTGGGACAATTAGATGGAAACTTGATTGTCTATGTTATCCTAAATTTATTGGCTTAGCTTCCAGAAATTTTGAGGCTGCAATCATCTACCACTCATTTTGTCTGTCTTCTCACTTCTCAATTCTTTGCAGTGCTACTTACAGTGCCATTTTACAATATCTGAAGTTCCATTTAATGGTTGAACAGATGAACATCAATTATGCTTTATGGATATTTTTGAAAGATCTTCAAATGAAATCTAATTTATTAAGTGGAAACTAAATTTGTCTAATTTGTCAATTATTTTCGAAGAGTGTCGAGATTTTAGCTTACAATTGAGATTGCTAGGGATGTTAAATACTAAATAGGGCGAGCAGCTCACACGAGTTATTCGCTGATTGGCTTGCTCACTCGCTCTTTCCACTTAACAATCCTACATGTTGCTATTGGCTTACATTTGGATTTTTTTTTTTTTTTTTTTTTTGGTCAGTCTAAAAATTTACTAAGCAAATCTAGTTTAATAGATCCAAAGAACTATCAACTATTCTCGACTTGTTTATATTTACGAGTTATGACTTAAGATAGAGACGCCTGATAAAAAATTTAATATAAATTGCAGTGAATATTATTAAGTGGAGTGTATAGTGGTGGATAATAATCTTTGGAATCTCTTTTCTTTGGCCTAAACTAACTTCCACCTCCTTATCATGTTAACCGTTGATAGTTCTAATGAATATCTTTTTAATAAAAAATAAAGAATGATATATAACATAATTTATCATAATACCATTTACGACTATGTTGTGTGTACATAATGATGTACACATAGTCTTACACCCCCTCACATGGAGGGAGTCCACACATAATAAAATATTTGTGGACCCCTCTCAATGTGAGAGGGGTATAATCTATTTGGTACACCATAAGGTGTACAAATAGATTAATCCTACCATTTATCTACTACTGTCAATTGTACTTATATATTAAATTACTTATTCGACGTAATTCAATGCACCACACATATCCATAGGAAAATATTTAAGTTTTGAAACCAAAACTGTTAGGGTGTGTCTGGTTGCATTTATTTTTCATGGAAAATATCAATTTTTCACCCAAATTCCTACTTTGGAGTGTTTGATTGCTATTTTGTTCCATTGAAAATATTTTTCAACTTTTGAAAACATATCTAATTTTCCTTGTTTTTGAGGAAAATATTTTCTTCGGGGAAGTAGGTTTTTATTTTCCTCAAAACAAGGAAAATATTTTATTTTCTAGATGATTTTTTTCATGTCAATTAAACACACTCTTAACCATTCTCACCCGGTTGAGATTCTTGTTTAGAATCGAATTTCTATTTTATTTTTTTATTTTTTAAGAATGCCTTTCTTATTAAGGTTGTCAAGAACTCAACTCTCTAGATATAGTATTATTAAGGTTGTCAAGAACTCAACTCTCTAGATATAGTATTATTTGTGTCAATTATTTTTTGTGGAAATTACAACACGTCCTACTTTATAAATTGACTATTCTAAGATCAAGAATAAGGTTTAACTATTCAAAAATCAGATATTTTATATTTAAATATTGAGAGTGTGTTTGGTACACTATCATTTTTCATTCTCATGCTTCTACTCATTTTCAACCACACATTCTTCAATAAAATAATATTTTCAATCACATCAATAACTTTTCCTTCTTTTTCAACCACATATTCACCATCCATCACATCAACAAAATAATTGTTCCTAAAAATGCACATCAAACACACCCTAAATATACAATTTTCATCCCAAACTCTAATCAATTTCACACTCATTTCTCTCTCTTAATCACAATTCTCCACTTTCTCTCTCTACACCATCGACATTTCTCCCCAAACCCCTTCTCTCTCTACCTCTCCTCTCTCTCTCGCCGAGCCATTTCTCCACTGTACCAACGACCGACGACCATGACTTGTGGACAACTGCATCACCAGCGATATGCTCGATCTCTCTCTCTCTCTCTAGCGCGGCACGACATATGGTGGTGTGTATACGATTTGTGGCGAGTTTGCAATTTGTGGTCTGGTGGCGACTTTGTAGGTTGGTATGGTGGTGGCTTTCTAGGTGGATCTGGTGGCGAATTTATGGGTACGATGTTTGAGATGGTGCGGTGGTAGTGCACGACTATGGTGGCGCGACGGTGGTGCGCGACTATGGGTGGGTCTGGCTGCTTTCTGAGTGGATTTGGTGGCAGATTTGTGTGTGCAATGTTGGAGATGGTGCGGCGAGTGGTGTGCAATTGTGGTGGCGCGGTGGTGGTGAGCGACTGTATGTGCGACAATTCTGGTGTTTGTGCGGCTGTGTTGCAGTGGGTTCGGTGGCTGTGATGGTGGTGTGGTGGTTGGGGGTGTGTGTGTGTGTGTGTGTGGACATGGCTATGATAGTGGGTACGGCGATGATGCACAACTGTGGTGGTGACAATGGTTGCAGTGGTGATGGTGAGATGGTGGCAATGGGTCTATCAGGGTAGTGTTGCTATCGAGAGGTGGTGGTTTTGATGACGACAATAGTGGTGTTACCGTAGGTAGCGGTGAGATGTCGATTGCAAGAGATTGTGGTGGTCACAGATTATTTGGTTAATTGTGACCATTAATTTTATTAATATGTAACCAATAAACAATGATTTGTGAATGAACAATGATTAAAATTCCGTGACTAAGAAATAATGTGACTAATTAATTTGATAATATGTGACCAATAAATGAATTTGTGATCAAATTGTATAAATATGTGACTAAAAAATAATATGTGACCTAAGAAATTATTAATATGTGAATAATAATATGATAATTTGTGAATGTATAATAAGTTGAGACTTAAAATTATTGTGATTTATGACCGATGAACAAACTATGATCGATGAAATTTTTGAATCGTGATCGTAAAATAATTTGACATATTAAAATTTTAATTTGTAACCTCAAAAATAAACTGTGACCTACAAAATCTTTGATATTTGATTTTGAAATAATTTGTGACATATTAAAATTTTGATTTGTGACCTTGAAAATAAATTGTGACCAATAAAATTTTTGATATTTGATTTCGAAATAATTTGTGACATATTAAAATTTTAATTTGTGATCTCGAAAATAAACTGTGACCAATATAATCTTTGATATTTGATTTCGAAATAATTTGTGACTAATTAATTTGACAATATGTGATTAATAAATGAATTTGTGATCAAATTGTATAATCTATGACTTTTATATATATAATTAATTAAATATATAATTAATTAATTAAATCGTAAATAAAAATTAATAAAAATTAATTTTTTAAAATTTAAAATTTATTTTTTTATTATTGAAATTGACCATACATATGAATTTTTTGCCAGATTTTCAACTAGAGCCCAATAATCCCAAAATGAGCTTAGTAGCCCAACCCGCAATATCAACCTAAAGAGCCATGTCTATATAAGGGCCCTGTTCTTCACCTGGGCCAAACTAGGGTTTTAGTTTTCATCTTCTCCGGCAATTACACGCAGTCGACGTTCTCAAGAGAAGCATTCAAAAATGGTGAAGGGTCGCCAAGGAGAGCGCGTCAGGTACCCGATCAAATCTAATCCATTCATTTAAATGAACGTATCTATGATCTTATCAGTTTTTAGTTTTTTTTTTTTTTTTTTTGTTTAATAATGCGGTTTTGCAGGTTGTACGTCAGAGGAACGATCCTGGGGTACAAGAGGTCGAAGTCGAACCAGTACCCAAACACGTCCTTGATTCAGATCGAGGGAGTGAACAGCAAGGAGGAGGTAGCGTGGTACCAGGGGAAAAGGATGGCGTACATTTACAAGGCTAAGGTTAAGCAGAATGGAACCCACTACAGGTGCATTTGGGGTAAGGTGATTCGTCCCCATGGAAACTCCGGTGTTGTTCGTGCTAAATTCAAATCCAACCTTCCCCCCAAGTCCATGGGAGCCCGAGTTCGCGTCTTCATGTACCCTAGCAACATTTGAAGGTATTAGTTTATTGTTAAACTGTTTACATAGGAAAGTGGTATTGAACGTAACAGGATTGTGACTCCTCTTTACTGTGTGTATTTTTTTTGTTATTACGGTGAAAAGCGGATTTTATTATCTGTTTGATAATGGTTTAGTCCTTGGTTGTGTTATGTGTTGATTTTATTTTTTTTCACAGTTTTTGCCTATTACATTCCTAATTATTTGCCAAATGGCATTTCAAAATTGTGATACTTTGACCTTGAATTGTCGATCTTTATATGATAAACTGACATTTAATTTGCAATGTTTCGAGGCCACAAATTTGATAAATAAATGCAGTTATGTATGCTCTTTTGTAGCTGAGTACTGTTAGTTTCAGTGCAATGTACAAGAAATTATTGGGGTTCGATATATGTGTATTCTCATGCCTTTAGTTTTACCGACAATCTCCATGAAGTGTAGTGTCCATTTCTACATTTTGATAGTGAATTATCTAGTGTTCATTATCAGATAGTTGAGTCTTGAGGGAATTAACAGGAGTAGGGAATGAATGGTTTGAGAAATTATTGAAAATTTGTTTCCAATTTCTCTAAGGGAGTGGGAAGGGACGTAAGGGTTATTGTTGGATGCTTCAAATAATTTTTTATTTGCTCAATTTTGTATCACACTTATGTCCTTTATTTTAATTTGCAATTTAACCCCACCTCATTGGGTCATTTCTGAATTTTTTATTTGGAAGTTGCACCTGCAATATGGACATAGCGCATATCCTAATATTATTGAAAATTCCAATTCAACGTAAAACTTTTAATTCCATTCAGTTGCAGAATTGATTGAACATATTAACCCTGATTGGGCATAGCCTTTGTTTGGCAAAATTCATAAATCATATCAATCTTCATTTTCAACCACACATTCCAATGGACCCACGAATACTATCCACCATTTCTATCCATTTATAAATTAAACTGTTCTTAATTCTTCTTCCCAAATAGGCTCCTAGTTGGAACTGACTCATCTTTCTCAAACTAACTCAGTATATGCATTCAAGCATTAGTAAATCTCATTTGTTTATATCTATTTTATCTTAAATTTTGGCATGTAGTGTGTGTTTTATATTACTGAAAATTTTGATGATAGTTTACATTCCTGATATCCACTTTATGTTCAACCAACTTTGTATCTGCATCTATTCAAAGTAGTACTTGATTGTTGTTTTGCATAAATGTGTGGTGGTGTTGAACATAGTACTTGATCATTGTTTTGCATCATTGTGTGATGGTGTCGAACTAGTAATGTTTTCAATAGTTTAAATATTGTTGAGAGGTTTGTAATGTTTCTTTTCCATTTTTTCCCTCTCCTTCTTGCAGCGTTTTTAAGAAGTAGCAGAACAGAGTTTGAGCTTTGGTGGCTAATAGAAGGATCTTTTTTGCCGTCTTTTTACTCCCTATTTTGTTCGTGTGTTTGGTTATCATCAAGGATTTTGACAATGTGGTCACTGTTTTAATCATTATTATCAATGATTTCCAGTTTTGACGTTTGCTTGCCAGAAAATGCTTCTGAGGGAGGTCCGTAAGTATGGTTTCATTAGGCATCAAATATAAGATCAATGGAGCTGGGTTATTTGAATGTGTTTCTTGAGCTCTAGTGCCAAACTAGCTAGTTGTCGTGGCTTTAGTTTATCATTGTACACATTCAAATGCTTTGATGAATTAGAATTTATTAAGGGGGGAGCCAGCTTGCTCAAAATACGTATATCAAGAAAACAATTGCGAGGAGATGTTAGTAATATATGCACCAAACCATTTTGAGATGAGCAACACGGCAGCTCTTGAAGTTTTTGAGTTTCAAAAGAGTATTTATTTATTTATTTTTGGGACTTCTCGAAAGTCTTTGAATTGGCCTTTTGATCATCTTATAGCTTGATAAATTTGTTATGAAATTTATCTGAACATGCTAAAAAGTAGTTTTCAAGTCTTAAAAATGGTTTCTTAACTTTTTAATAGTAATCTAAACAAACCCTAAATGGGTTGCAGAACATTAATAAATTATATGGTTGTCTTATTTTCATCAAAATGAGATTTTGGGGGGAAAATGTGTTTAGGAATAGTAATTTTTTGGATAATGTATGGTGAATGTGTAATATTATTTTATGGAAGAATGTATGGTTGAAAATGAGTATTAAAAAAAATACATTTTTGTAAAAAATGGAGTCCAAATATATGCTTAGTCTAGCATATTAAATTGTTATGAACAATTTACACGTAGTGCCCAAATGTAGTCACGTATGGCTGCAAGGAACGGGTTAGTGTTATGTCCATCAAGCGTTATACAAGGATTCAAATTAACTCAATAATAAGTGTTGACCTTGATTTTTGCACGTTTGATGTGGTCAATAGATTTCGATTTTATTTAAGTTCACATAGTTTTTTTCTTGCATATTTGGACAAATCATTAGAATACGTGGCATTTTTCGATAGTGGGGAAGGATATCACGAGCATTCTAACAATCAAGTCAATCTATTTTTAAAGATATATTTGAGTGTAGAACATGCTAAAGATGTGACCTACAAAAAGAAAGTGTTCAGATATTGGGAGGTTATAAAAGAACAATAATGAGAAAGTAATCTTACCATTGTGTGTGAAATTGTATTACCTTTAAATGACATTAAATATGAACTTTTATAGTAGAAGATATCGAATGATAATTGTTGGATGAAGATGCACGTGTCTTCATCTGAACGATCGAAGCGTTTCTTCCTAGATATCAATCTATCATTCCTAGGTTTAGAGGTACCAAATGCTTTTGAAAATGAGTCACTTTACGGCATAAGTCTAGCGTGATAGAATTATGATTGGGCAAAACTTTCGAACTGAACTGAATCGGACCCGAATCGAATCGAACCGAACGGTTCTTCTTAAGTTAAATATTCGAACGTACGGTTCTCAGTTCTAGATCAAGAACCGAAGAACCGAATCTTCCTAATTTTTTTAATTTATTTATTTTAAATAAGTCAAATTAATATTATTATTATTATTATTATTGCTAAATAAATTTGTTAACTAGTTAATTTAAATTAAACCCAAAAATATGAATTTTTCGATTTCTAATTTTCAATTTTAGCTCAACTTAATCAAATTGACTTAAGTTTTACCCAAATCTGTTATCCTAATGTTCTGGAGGAATCAATTTGAAACTGACAATGTTTCTCTTAATTATTGTGAACTCACTATCTCCCTCTTTCTGTGATTTTAACAATCAAAACTATGAAGAACTCAACAAATAAAGACGTAAAATACACATAAAATTGGACTACGTTATTTTGTAAGAGCTAAAATTAAACACATCATTAGTGAAATTAATGTTGTTTTGTAAATATTAAAAAAATAATTATAGTATAGAACCTGAGAATCGAACTAAACCGAACCCGAACACTTTCATAATTAATTTTGAACTCGACGGTTCCATTTACTAAATACCCGAAAATTTAGGATCTCATGCCCAGCCATAGATAGAATGGTTGCTGCTGCGAGGCCTCATCAATCAATCATAGAAGATTTTAATATGATGATCTTTTTAGGAGAGAGAGGCTATTTGCCTCGTATTATTTTGTTTTGTTTTTTGTTTTTGTTTTTGTTTTTTTCTGTTTTATTACTTGGTGCGAGTGTGGACATTCATTCTAATCATACATTTTTTATAATACTAGTGGAAGGCACGTGCTGTAGTGTAGTTGACTATGTATTAGCGTGAGTAATTTTGCATTATTTTACACAAATTAATTTTTTGCTGTAGAAAATTTTTTGTATATTAATAATGAAAGCTGAATAGAGAAATAATTTTTAGAAAAATCTAAAACCATGAACTAAGATAGAAATTGTTATGGACAATATACACATATGATAAGCTATGTTCATGTTTCTAGATTAAATAATAAAAAATTCATGCATACTTTAGTAATATATATTTGGAAAATGACAGATTAAATTGAAAATAGTATGCTGCACATGGAGAGAAAGGAAGAATGAATTGATAATTCGTTGGAGTATGCATTTTAATTATAGAAGTAAAAACAGGAGTTTCATCTCACTGGTGTTGAAGTACTGGATAAAGGTAGCAGAAAATGGATGTGAAGATAAGCATGTGTGTTGAAAAATTAGTACTTTGACGAAGAATCTCATAAGCTTTAGCAAACTAATAATATGGATATAGACAATAGGTACTGAGATGTATACACATTACATGGTGAGCACACATCCTCTCCACCAAAAATAAAAACTATACGTGCATAAAGACTATAAGCTTAAGAAAAATTAAAAAATGGGAATCAGATACAAGTAAACCTTTGGGTAAATAATCCTCCTGCATTCCAATTTTCACCATCTGTTGACAATGCTGTCCCATCCATCCAATCTTTAAGGTAAATAAGCATTTAAATCCAAAGAAGAAAATAAGCAACGGGTGGGTAAGAAGAAGAAGAAACTATTGAAAAAAAAGTAAAGGAAAACCACAAAAAAGTGATTGAAAACCGCATAACAAATTCCTACCTGTGGAACCATCTTGTGATCCAAGAAAATTGAATGGCTTAACATACTCATAATTGACGGACCTTTTATTAGTTTCTGAAATAGTTTTGTCCATCTTAACTTGTGGTTGCATTTCTTAATCTGAATCAGGGTAGCGAACCAGCTGTTCCAGGATTTGAGGATTTCCCATCATCCCTAAAATGTCCTTTGTCTCCTAACAAATCTGTGCAAGACAGAGATAACAAAAACAACTGTAAGTTTTTGAGTTCCTGTAGTGTAGTTGGCTACGTATTAGTGTAGAGTAATTTTTCATCATTTTATACAAACTAATTTTCAGCTGTAAAACATCGCATATGCGCACGAAAATCAAAATTGACCAACATTTTATTTTGGAATTCTTGATCTTTTAGGTTTTTCCAAAAGTAGAAGAAATTTTAGCTATATAACTATTTTGTACAAAGAAAACTAATACAGTTAACATTTAAAACTTGCACAATCTAATATGCATTCTCATCCTATTTATGTATTTATAATTGTATAACTTTTTGCCATTACTTAAAAAGTCAGAATTTACTATTGCAAATGATTTTTTTTATGTCTGATATGGGTAAACAGAGCAAAATGTTACAATATATTAATATGTATTTAGATAAATTTTATAATCTTCCCATGGATCAGTCTTGTATAACACGTGGGGAAAAAAATTAAATCCATTTCAGTTAACTGACCGAGTTGCTGGGAGAGTTGAGCTGCAAAGAAGTTGAGGTGCTCCATGGTTTAACTGGATCGTGTCTCCTGTAAAACCTCAACAAAAAAGTTATAAATTTTGAGGAATCTGAAATATTTGATTTTCCAATCATGGAAATGAGGTAAGATTGATTACTTTTAGTTGTGTTAAATGTGGTAAAATCCAGCAGGAATGAGCACACAAATATGCCACTCTGGTTGTGAAATGTTCTGAATTTTTTTCACAAGGGTAGCTAGGATTCAAGAACAATATCAATGGCTTAGAAGCACCTAAATACAGTATGAAAAAGATAACTTTACATGCTTTGGAAAGAAAACTTTCAAAGTCCAGATGATATCAAATTATACAAAGCTGCAAATATTGTTTCTCAGACGATGACATAATAATTGGACACTCTATTTCAACATTTATACATTATTTAAAAGTTATACCCAACATAAAACCAGCAAGATAGAATATGCATAACCTTTTTATTTTTATTTTATCTTTATATATGGTAGTTGAACATCTACATGAAGAAACATTATATTAACAAATTCGCCCCAATTCACTTAGCAACAAAATCAACTTCTCACAAAAATTTAGTCATGTGATGAATCAAACCAATACAATTTAGTGGTTTTAGCAATTGGAAGTCTGAGTTATCGCAAGACTAATTTATGGAGTGACTAAAAGATAACTTACTGAAATGTCAAGACTTCAATTTTTATCGAGCCAATAACATGACTAAAAGATGAGACCTTTCCTTCAGACTTCACGCAGAGAATATAGAAGTAGGAAAGCTTTTATCCATTGATCTATTCCTCGAGTACAATAAAATGGGCAGTCCACTCTTTTAAGTTTGAAGACATAACAACTTAAGCTATACGAAAACATTTCAATTTCACTATCCATGCTGCTTCCTTTGCCATAAAGACTCTATCTCTACACTCATCTCCTTTTTCATTTCATTGTAAATAACCATCCACTTCCATGACTAACAAGACATCAAAGAAATTATCCATCTCCGAAGTCTATCAAACTCCTTGCGATTTCAACATCATTTATATCAAATCCAAGGTATCACATATGTGCAAATACCATATTGTAAACAATTCCTCAACACCATGATTTCAACAAAAAATCAATAAATAAAATTTATTAATCTATCTTTATACTGTAGAACTACATAATCAGAGTGCAATTACATACACGTTGAACTTCTTGTCAATTTCTTGAGTGAGAGCCATGAGATAAGCCAAGCTAAGAGCCATCGACGCCAGAGGCATTCTTCTGATAAAAAATAAATCTCTGAAAATCCTGATATGTACAAGGATCAATTCTTTGAAACAAACATATTTGCCTCTCCAATAAAAATAAAAAAAAAACTATGCATACTGTATTATACAATGAAACATATCTAAGATATTAGGAAAACATAAGCTTCATCAAAAGGCAAATTTGTAAAGGAGAACAAGATACAATTAAAATTCCAGAAAACCTACAAAGGGTTTAGAAGCATTTAAAATAATAAAGCAAATTTGTAAAGGCTAGACACTCGTTTTTTTTTTAAGTGTGTGCTTATTTAATTTTTATGTTGCAATACTTCAAAAAAAAAATAAAGAATAAAAAGAAGGTATGAGTGTGAATGTAAAAATAAAATAAAATAAAATAAAAAGTGTGTTAAAAAAAAAGTTTGTCGCACTGTGCGAGACAGCGCTGTCTCGCACAGCGCAAGGCAGTGCCTCGCACTGTCCAATTTAATCGAATCTGTCTCGCACTGTCCAGTTTAATCGAATTATTATTATTATTTTTTACTTTAATTCACGCTTCCATATTTCTTCACACCATCAACCATACTTCTCATCTTTTCCTTTGAGAGATCAGTTTTTCAATATACAAGGAAAATTTATAGAAAATGAGAAACCAGATGTAAAAGAGTGATTTATGCACCATTAAATCATCAATTGATAAATACACTATTAAATGATTCTTAGGAGAACGTGCCAATAAAAATCTCACAACAAAATTTCTACATTTTTATAATGGTTTGGCCTGTGATTCCTCTGTTTTCTCCTTTTTCCCAATATCTAGTGAAAGACTATACCATGTCCAGCTAAAAATATGTTAGCACTGACAAATATATAGAGTTAATAAACACATTCGGTAACAAACATGCATGCTTGATGACATAACTCGATATGCTGTTACAAAATGCTGCTTTAAATAATAGTACTTATACTTATGTGTGTAGGCCAACAAACGAATTAAGTTCTTTCACTTGTTTAAGGATGCAATATTTTCAATTTTTTTCACCAGTTTGTTTAAGGCGCAATTTTAATTCTACAGTTTTAAAGGAAGGCAAAGCTTACCCTATTTTAAAGGAAGGCAACACTTACCCTATTTTATGACTGAGACCTTTGATGAAACTGATCTCCGCAAATGGTGTTCAAAACCTTGTTAGATCTCATGGCAGTTCATATATCATCCAATACAACACCATAAGATGATTTTTGATCATTGCATCTGCTAGTTCATTTTTCAATTTATCTCCAGAACTCAAGGCCTTGGCATGTCACCGCGGTATGCATCGTATCTATTATTCCACATATCCAAAATTTGTTAATGTAAAAGTAATCCCAATTTTAAATACATCTAAAAGAAAATTAACCTCCATGGATGATCAAGTCTAAATGAATGCTATTTATCTGAAATCCCGATTGTCCTCGAAAATAGCATGCCTCATAACCACAATAACAAATACAACTTACATAAAATTCATGCACATGTTTTTATATATGTTCAAACTATAGATTAGTCATTAACTCACAATTTGCAGCTTCATCGTCTTCCCATCCTGTTTCACAGTTCTGATTTTCTGCAGTAATTATCAATAATCACATTAAACCCAATAAAAACAAAGTCAAGGACCTAAAAATATTCATAACTATATTGTATACTAATTCCTAAGCAACATAAATAAAGAGATTATGTGAATAAACTCGCAAAATCCACTCCAATGGTGCTAATATAGCTGTCAACATATGAATCATCCTGAAAACATCAAAGAATAGCATCATTTTCACTGCACATTCACCCAAAAGAAATTTAAAAAAAAAAAAATCACTACGCCTCCGTGTCTCAGCAAGGCACCGTGCGCTTCCGTGGCTCGTGAGCATTTCCAAAACACATCGGAATAACACAATTCTTTGGCTTCCACCTCCATTTTATATCATCGTTATCCCACAACAAATAACAAAGAAAAAGGAAACTAAAGAACAATCTCAATTAGTGCACAAAAGAGACAAGAAACCCAAGCCTTCCTACCAAATCTGGGGCAGTTAATACTTGCAGCCACTGCCTAAAGGAAACTATTGAGATTATGGCAGCTACAGGATCACCACATTTTACCAAAATAGCTTCAAAATTTGTAACCAAGATTGCCATTAAAGATCCTTGTACGGCACTCAATTCATACAAAACCTTGCTGCCATAGAAAACCAATCAATACCCAAAAATAGAAAAATCACCGGTATGGTTTCATTGCGTGACTCCACCCAGTAATAAATGAGTTATTTATTTTTTTCACTAAGTCATGAAAAAATTCTAAGAAAATTCAGGGCTTCTAATCATTGAAGTAGTACCTTTGGATACATACAGACACAACTTTTAGTACTCTTCATAGCAGCCTTCTCAGTGCTCTTGACAGACGAACAAAACCCTATGTGCATATTATATAATTAACTGGAAAACAAAAGAACCTAGTGTTACGGGTGTACTTTCTCATGCTCTAAATTAAATCATGCCCTTAACTTCTTCATTCTTATATAAATATTCTTCTTTTTTGATAAATGTTATGTTCAATAAATGTACTTAAAGTTCAAACATGTTTATGTGCATTTTCTTTCACAAGAAGTAAGAAAAAATGCACAACAATGCCTTAATACCAGAAACAAAGTGGACATGTTTTGATGCTATATTAGCTTGTTCCAGCTTGGTTAGATAATACATTCATTGCCTCTTTTCTCATGCTAAAGCAAAGTGATATTTACTTTGTTCAATTGGCAAGTCTGGCACTTTCTTATTCGGTCCTTTTTCAGTGTGGCCAATTATTTCCCACAAAATATTTAACTCGTTGTAGGACATCTACCATCATTTATAACTTTCAAAAACTATATATTTTGAATGAAAATAGCGTTCTCTTATTTTCATAGCTAAAGTTACTCAACAATACAAATAATTGACTGGATTATTTTCATAGCCAGAGTTCTCCTAATTTCATAGCTAAATTTACTTTCAGCTCCAAGGCAATCACTTGTTTGGAGAATATTATTTGTTTTTCTAGTTTTAACTACACTTAGAAGTAACTTTGGGTAATTCTTCTTTAAGATACTCGATCTAATTCTCAGCAGCTTCTCCTGTAGCCAACTCCATTGGATTGGACCAGCTTTCCAAATTATTTCCTTCTTTTGAGCTGCCTCCTAGATGCTCTTTTGGTGAGGGTTGCCATGGTATATCTCGATATAAGTATTTTAATATAAAGAGAGCAATAACATGATCTCTTTAGTAGCTTCTATAAAAATATTTATGATCATCAAAAGAAGGAAAAAAAGTGAGTGCACAGATGAACTATAGTAAAAAAATAAGACAATCCTGTAACCTACCTTCTATGCATATATAACATAACATCCATGTGAAACACTAAAAAAATGTAAATCATTTCTCAATCCTTCATGTACCGACTTTAGCATATTCACATATCAACAAAAACAATACCCGCAAAAAATAGAATAGAAAGATAAAATACAGAGAATCCAAATGAAGAAAGAAAAAATCTTGATTTTTATTGGGACCAAAAATATTGAACAAATATCAATGTATAAGAGATAAAGAACCCAGATGAAGATATTAAAAATAATAATAATAAGGAAAGAGTAGAAGTGGGAGACAAAAAAATTTTATCCAATAAAAAAAAAGTTAGTGTTTCAATTATAAAAATTTACAAAGTCCATATTCATATTCTCAACTCATGAAGAAAGGAAACAAACAGAAGCTTTACACGAAGATTCACCCAAAATAAAATTGCAAAGACAAGGCAGTGTCATGGAGATGAAGATGTCGGCTAAAATTTCTGGAAGTATATTCTAGAAATTACATTTATTTTCTTAAAAACTTCCACAATGCCACTAATTTAATCAGAATACTGTGGAATATAATTAATATCAAGAATCAAGATCGAATTCAAAGAAAAATAATAATAATAGTTTTTTCTAAACATAAAAAGACATAGCATCACCTAATTATTAAAGATTAGCTGAAAGGCATAGTTATAATTGTTACAACGTAATAAACGTAACCTGTAAATCTGTAAGTTCCCATGATGTGGACACGTGGCTTTTATCACCTGTTGGCCCATCCTTGGCTAACCCGAAGTCAGAGAGTTTTGCATTGTAGTTATGTCATATCAATAAAATTTGCCGAGGTAACATTAAGTTTCTTGGAATACATCTTTTATCAATGTACTTCTTTTGGCCCAATAAGAGAGGATTATTTACTGAATCAAGCAATATGTTGGAAGTCTTCAAGTCTCTGTAAATAACTTTCGTTTCGGCATTGTGAAGAAAAGCAAGCCCCTTTGCAGCTTCAAGAGAAACCCTAAGGCGAAGATACCAAGAAAGAGGCTGGAAATAAGAACCTCCTGTTACATTGAAAGCGTTACGTCAATTTTATTTCTGCTAGAACATCATTTGGAAATTTATATACATATTTGCAAAAATGAAGACTTGCTCCTAAACAGATGGTTCTCTAAGCTGCCTCGAGGCATGAATTCATACACCAAAAGTCGATGTTCATCCTCCAAGCAATAGCCAATCAGTTTCACAAGATGAGGATGAGAAAACTTCTCAAAATAGTTCACCTCTGCCTATAAGAACACACAAAATAAATTAAAGTCCATATGTAATCGAACATTTTTATGCACGAGATGAAATTTCGATTTAATGGTTTAAACTTCCGAGAAACTCACCAACCACTCCCGGTGGCCCTGAAAACTTTCCTGCTGAAGCTTTTTTACTGCAATAACCAAGCCGGTCCAAGACTTAGCAGCAGCAAATGAGTTCTCGTCAATCCACAGAGGACACCCCTTAAAATTTATATCACGAGCATCTTCTTGTTAAAAAATGCCAAGAATTAAAGAGAAAAATGCAAATACCATTAATGTGTATTCCCTTCTTTAATTCAATTATTTTGCTTTAAATTCTCATTTTTATACAGCTGAGAGTCATATAGAAGTGCCAGGTAGATTTAAGTGAAAGCTACTCACAGCACAATCGTCATGCACCCGCCATATGGTCTCGCCCAGGAGGTTTGCCACGGATAGTATTGTAAGCTGGGGAAAATAGTTCTCTTCTGCTACTGGAATGGTGTTTGTTATGATAACCTCCTGGAATAGGCCACTTGATAACCGCTCAATTGCAGGAGGACTGCAAAAAGTTTAACATGTGTATTGAGTAAACAATATACTAAAAAGTATTATACCTGATTAAGTATGAGCAAAGTGGAGATTGGCACAATTTGTTAAGTATAGATTATGGAGATGGAAATGTTGCTCCGAAAGAATAAAAAGCTACGACTCCAATGGCCGAAGTATAAAGTATATGATCTTGCCCTGAACCAGGCCAATGAAATGATCAAGCAGCTCAATGATCTAACATTTAAATTTTTCATCAGTACTAAAAAAAGCACCATATCTTCAGTAAAGCAAATATTCCAATGAGAAGATATTTTGGCTTCCACTAATATAACTAAATAAACATAACTGATGAAGCATCGCAAACAATAATGGATTTCAATACCTGAAAACAGCATGAGTGCTGCAAGCATAAACTTCCCTAGCTCCTTCTTGATGCAACAAAGCTGCTCCTTTTGCAATGGTTCCTGTAAACAATCTGCCGGTAAGTACAATTCCCAAATACAATAGACTGATTAGAACAAAAGTGCTAGTGGGGGATGTATATAACAACCCTCCAAACGGAGACAAAATTTGGAAATTGAGCAATTGATTTACATATCTTCCAACGAAGAAACCTGAAAATATTTACAGCTCTAAGAGTTGGTGTTTTACTGATTAAGGAGACAATGGCGAACCAGTCTCGCCAAAATTGATAGTGCTGTATGTAGATGTATTCTTATTTTCGCCCTGGCGGAGAACAAAGATCAAATTGGAATTTAGTTAAAAATGAATTTATTTACATACAGTTGTATATATGTTAGCAAAAATCTCATTCTTTTCAGTTTCATCTTGATTTCGATATAGAATTTGCAGTGTAGCATCAATATTTGTTTGCCCAGGCTGAAGCTCTTCGATTAACTAATTATTTCAAGATTGAAAAGAAAAAAGAAAAAAAACTTACCAGCGGTATCAATCATGTCATCCACCATAACTGCTACTTTTCCCCTCACATCCCCAATCAAATTCATCACCTGCAGAATCCAAATAGCATCTTAACCCATTGGTGGTTATAGGCACAAAATGTGGCATACCAGATAACAGATACATTAACACCTAAAAACGACCATAGCTATACAACTTTCTTTCAGACCAAGCGTCTATATAACTTGCAGAAAACTGCGTAACATTGATGCCCTCCTAAATGCTTTCAATCAATGCAGAGATATTATGTGATTGAAAGACTTGAATAGTCAAATGACCTATGATGCAATGGCAAGTCCGACACGCAATTTCTCAAAGAAAACTAACACAACACATTGATTAAAATCTTAAAAATTATTTATTTATATAGTATAAATTTAGCTTTTTTACTTGTTATTAATTTTTCTTGTTGAAATCTTTTTCAAATATGAGTACTTATTTATCATTTAATAATAATTTTGAGTTAAAATAATAATATACCTAATAAAGAAAGAAAATGACCACGGTAGAGTGTCAGTATCCAACATAGCAAATGACTAAGAGATACATTCAATTTTGAGGACTTCACCTCAGCAACATTATGCACATGACGCCTTTTATCAACAATTGCAAGAGGTGCATCGGACAACTTTTTGGCAAAAGCTCTTGCTCTAGCAACCCCGCCAACATCCGGTGAGACCACAACCAGATCATCAGAACATATGGCCTTGCTGGCAAGGTAATCAAGTATGACAGGCTACTTGCAAACATTCCAAAGAAAAATAGTAATAATAAACAAATAATTTCAAAATAGGTGAACAATGGAAAATCAGTGCAACTTTTTGAAGTAAGATAGCAAATAAAAATGCAATATAAAGACAACTAAGTCAGCCCCATTCGCCAATCTTCAATTCATCAGCTTCCAAATTTTCTTGTGACAATATTGCACCAAAACTCACAGAAATTATGCCAGCGTTATGTTCTGTTTATGTAATGGGAACAAACATCTCAAGGCCTTTTACCTGACCATGTACATGATCCACTGGAATGTCAAAATATCCCATGGACTGACCAGAATGAAGGTCACAGGCAAGAACCCGGTCTGCACCAGCTTCGGTAATCAGATTAGCTACAAGTTTGGCTGCTATTGACTCACGCCCTTGTGTCTGTAGTGGAAGAGAATGTTCATAAAGAAAAGCAAATAGGAAATTGAAGTACTAAAACAAAGAAAACTAAGAACACTCAACAACCAAATTCATTCAGGCGGAGGCCAATTGTCAATGAAATATAGGTGAAATTACATAATAGTCAAATAGCTAATAAAACTTGAGATTATTTTTATCATTTGGCATCTAATTGCTTTTAGTTTAAGATTTTTTTTTCTTTAGAAATTTTAAAGTGAAAACACTCTACAAGAAAAAGTAAATGTGAAGACCTGAAGCATGCGGATGTTTACCAATATTTGCATAGTTTCATTGTATATCCATTAAGAATTTGTCAATTTTGATAAAAAGACTCAACGCAAGGCAACAAAATCAGCGCTTTCAAATAGAAACCTATTAGCTGCATCATGATGTCTCATTTAGCAGGGAAAAACAGTAGGCTCAAGGCAAGCAGATTGTAATGTTACCTATTTAAAATGGATCATTCAGTAATTTTGCGATTACCAGAACATGTTATTATTTTAAATAAAAATTTTGACGTGAGAACTGGGTTTACTTAAATCAACTCAATGCTGAGATAACATACCTTTCGATCAGCTCTAGCATATCCAAAATAAGGAATAACAGCAGTAATATTTTTGGCTGATGCTCTTCGACAATCATCAATCATTATCAAGAGCTCCATAAGATTCTCATTTGCTGGAGGACAAGTAGGTTGCAGGAGATATACATCACACCCTCTAACACTCTCTTGTAGTTGAACATAAATCTCTCCATCAGCAAATCGTTTTATCTTAATTTTTCCAAGCTCCAGACCCATATAACACGCAATTTCCTGTAAAAGACACATTTTTGTACAAAACAATAGAATTGCTTGTGTATCTCATTAAGCAGACTCGACAAAATTATGAAAATGGAAATCGCAGTAATCACACAACAAAAACTGCACCGGGGAAAGAGGAACCAAAAAAAAAAAAGATATAGTACCACAATACCTTTACACATAAAATAATAAAATTACGATAATAATATAAAAATATGATTCCCTTCAACAGAATTACAAATATCAGCTAAACATTGGGAACGACAAATGACATCAAAAACCGCAGATTAATTAGTGCAATATTATGTTATTATAATAAAAACACATTCTTAGGATCTATTTGCTTTTGATATGATCATGGTCATTTGTAGATTCAAGTGTGAACATATGACAACAACCAATTTTATTTTTTTTATGTATAACCAAAATTGTCACATTACCCAAAAACTTTGTCTATATTTTGAAACTGATTTACCTCTAAGTCATGTAATCCAGACCAAACAAGGCATCAATGCTTAGAAACAGTCCAAATATATTTCATTTTCACGAATAACAAATATTTTGCACGGAAATTGAATTTGTCGACGTTTTTTTAACACATTACCAAAGATAAAACTAATTTCTAGAGCTATTATGAATCCATGGCTTGACCCATTTCTCAATATTATCACATATTCATATTTATCACCTCTTTGTTTGTACACCAAATCAACAAGAATTATTTTAATCCACAAGCATGCGGAAAATATGTTGAACGAATTTAGCAGCAGAAACCTGTGACAAAGAAGGGTTAGCAGTGCCCGAGAAAATTCGGAGCCGGGTGTCATTTTTCTGAACTGGGATACTTTCATATAATTGATGAGTGGTCAAGAAGCTCGGAATCGACGCTGCTTGTCCATAATCACTGCTAATGCTATTGGGCAAGTGCCTGGTTTCCCATTGTCCTTGTACTTCAATGGCTCCGCTACACTCTTACACCTCTGCAGAGCAAAAAAAAAAAAAGGAGGATCAAAACGAGTACACACGAAAGTGTGTGCGTGTGAAATCAAGAGAGTAAAGGTCTTTCTCCTTGTCGCCTATTGCTTTGAATTTGCAGGGATTTTTCTTTCGCCTCTTTTCTATTGAGAGAGAGAGAGAGAGATTTTCTATCGGAGGAACGATATAAAATTGTGACACGTGTGCCAAAGTGAAGTGCCTCTTTTATATAGTTAGGATTAGGATAGGATAGGAAAACAAATTTATTTGTTCTTTTAATTCATAAATTTTCTTATTTTTAATTCACATTTTTAAAAAAATCATTTTCAAATAATCACTCGCACACGAGCTGTTGTTAAGTTTCACCTTAATTTGTTATTTTGATTTTTTTTTATTAGTAAAGCTTCACCTTTTGTTCACAAAGATATAAACTCAAAGACGTTTGACGAGTGTATTCTACTCACGAATTTATCCCAATTTTTAACTTGAATGTAAGCTAAATTTTGTGAATATTGAACGTTTTTAATGTGTTTGCTAATTTTATTTTATAGGATTGTTGAAATGGTGAAATACACGAAAAAAAAAATCATCAATTAAAGTTATTGGCTTGGATCGAAAAGAAATTGTGGACAAATGAACAAAAAAGGCAAAGCACAACATTGAACGAGTAGCGCCTTGGCGCCGAAAATAGTGGCACTAAGGCGCCCAATTTTTTTTTTTTTTTTTTTTTTTTTTTTTTTTTTTTTTGAAGGAAACAGGTTTGAGGCATCGTGGCTACACATTCAGAGCGTCGCAGCGCCCCCAAAAATAGAACCTTGGTGCCACGGCGCCTAGGGAGATTTAGAGAGATGACATAAGAATCGTCGCAACGCCGCCGGTATACACAACCAGAGCGCTTTTTGGTCCATTTGAAGTCCATGAAAAATCCTACTCTCTAGACACATGTGGAGGCACCTATAAATACAAGTTTCCACACTTTTGATCACATAGATTGAGAGGCAAGAAACACACTTTGAGACTAAAGAAAAGCAATTTAAGGGAGGAAAACAACAAGCAATTCAACGTTTTGAGCATTGATTGGGAGATGAAGAAGATCTTGGTGCAAGATTGATATTTTTTCTTCAACATTTTTAATAAAAACCCGGTGATGTACTCAATAACTATCTATTATTTTTCATCTTTCATTATGATGAGCTAAATCTCTTGTTAGAGCGAATAATGTAACCCAATTGGAATCATTTGTCTTTTAATTAATATTTTTGTTCTTTATTGTTTCATGTGTTGATTTTTCCATGGTTTTAATGCATTAAATTACTTTATCACTAATTTGATGATTTTGTGAATCTTTTACGAATAGAGATATGAGTTTAGAATTTAGACCATATAGTAAATATTTGGTAAATTGGTATAACGAGTAAAGATACATATACTAATTACTGCGGTTATAACTGAATAATTCCTCGAACAAAGAACTCGTTTAACTATTTAGATTTACATAGACATGATATTGAACTAGTTAAATATGTTCAATGAGAACTTGGGGGGATTCCCGTTTGATTCTCATTTTTTGTAGAATGAAAATGAAAAATATAGTCGTTATGAGCCCCATACAAGAGATGAAAAGTAAAAAATGGTGGTTGGATGTGATTGATAACGGTCATATTTTTCATTTATATGAAAGAAAAATGGCTACCAAACGAGTGCATAATAGGAGAATCCGACCGAACACTAAGATATGAATCTTGATTTAAGATGCAAATGTGATCAATATGTGAAATTATTCTACTCTAATATTTGTCATTATTTAATTTCTAAACTAATTTTGTGTGCATCCAATTGTTTTCACGTATTTAGAATAAAAATCAAATCATACAAATTTTTATCTGCTTTCATCAAATAGTGGATAGAGAAAAATTAAATTAAGTGTTAAAGTATAGTTCTTGTGAGAACGATAATCCGGACTCCTAAATTTACTAACTATTTGTTACAATCTGTACATTTACTGAAATAAAATCGACAACAACGTTTCAACTAATTAATAAAACTCCTTATTAATATGTTCAATGAGAACTTGGGGGGATTTCCGTTTGATTCTCATTTTTTGTAGAATGAAAATGAAAAATATAGTAGTTGTGGGCTCCATACAAGAGATGAAAAGTAAAAAATTGTGGTTGGATGTGATGGATAACAGTCATATTTTTCATTTATATGAAGAAAAAATGGCTACCAAACGAGTGCATAATAGGAGAATCCGACCGAACACTAAGATATGAATCTTGATTTAAGATGCAAATGTGATCGATATGTGAAATTATTCTACCCTAATATTTGTCATTATTTAATTTCTAAACTAATTTTGTGTGCATCCAATTGTTTTCACGTATTTAGAATAAAAATCAAATCATACAAATTTTTATCTGCTTTCATCAAATAGTGGATAGAGAAAAATTAAATTAAGTGTTAAAGTATAGTTCTTGTGAAAACGATACTAACTATTTGTTACAATCTGTACATTTACTGAAATAAAATCGACAACAACGTTTCAACTAATTAATAAAACTCCTTAAATCCGCCCCCCCCCCCCCCCCCCCCCCAACACACACACACACACACACACAAAAAATTATACTCCTTAAATGGAAGCAACAAAATTATTACACCATTGCATGAATTAATTCCCCGAGACGACAATTCGTTTTTTAATTATCATTAACTCGGTTCCATTGCATCTCTCTCTCTCTCTCACGTTCTGCAAACAAACAGATTCTTCGTCGGCCGTCCTCACCTCCGATTCCCACACCCCACAAATTCTCTTTTATCCAATTTTTCACAGTTTTCTTTCTATATATATCATCCAATATCTTCGTACAATTATATAAATCCCCTATCAACACCCAAAAATCTCCAGTTGTTTTTTTTCTAATTATGCATTGATGATGTTAATGGGAATTGAATTGAATCAGATGCATTTAAGTCCACAATTCAACCTCAAATGCCCCTCAGATCCCTCTTTGTATTCTATTCCCACCCCACTTTCCCAACCTAATGGATCAATTCGAAATTCTTCATAATCCCACCTCATAAATTTGTAGTTCAGATTAAGTAGCTATTTTTTTTTTTTTTTGTGTGTAAAATGGAAAAAGTGTCTGCAACGAAATCATCGGGCCGGTTTTTTACGATCGGTTTAGTTGCAGCATGGTATTGTTCCAACATTGGGGTGTTGCTTTTGAACAAGTATTTGTTGAGCAATTATGGGTTCAAGTTCCCGATTTTTCTGACCATGTGCCACATGACGGCGTGCTCGTTGCTAAGCTACATCGCGATCGCCTGGCTCAAGATTGTTCCGATGCAGACAATAAAATCTAGGGTTCAGTTCATGAAGATCTCTACTCTTAGCTTGATTTTCTGCTCCTCTGTTGTTAGCGGGAATGTTTCGCTCAAGTACTTGCCGGTTAGCTTTAATCAGGCCATTGGTGCCACCACTCCTTTCTTCACCGCTGTGTTTGCGTACTTGATGACTCCGAAAAGAGAGGCATGGTTGACATATGTGACGTTGATTCCGGTCGTCGCTGGGGTCGTCATTGCTAGTGGGGTATGTTTGAATTAGGCAAATCCACGTCTATTTCTTATTTGGAATCAGTTTTCTTAATGTTTACTTTGGGATTTTCTGTTTGAAGTTTTTGTTTGGTATGCGATTAAAATTTCACATCGGATAAAAATGAAGAGAATCATGGGTTTATAAGTGTAGAAATATATCTTCATTAGTATGAGGCATTTTGGGGTAAAGCCCAAAAGCAAATCCATGAGGGCCCAGACCCAAAGTGGACAATATCATACCAATGTGGAGATATGTGTGGGTCCATACTTATAACAAGTGGGATATGTGGTATTACATATTCCTAACAGTGTTGTCAGAGCCAAGCCCCAAAAATTGCCTATGTGGATGAATCCTTGGAATGCCGAACGAAGATTGGGTGCCTCAATTAGTTCGGGACGGGATCCGTTGATGAGCTCTATTGGACAGGCGGTGTGCTCCTGATACTTCACGTAAGGCGTGTGCTCGAATGCGGTGGAGAGGAATTGATCTGGATAGAGCAAACTCTTGGTGAGGAAGATGGACGGATAGATGATCGTTTGAGGGGAAGCTCGGTGGTCCTTTGTTCGAGGGGAGGATTGTTGGGTATGCGACCAAAGTTTCACATCGGATAAAAATGAGGAGGATCATAGATTTATAAGTGTGGAAATATATCTCCATTGGTATGAGGCCTTTTAAGGTAAAGCCCAAAAGCAAATTCATTAGGGTCCAGACCCAAAGTAGACAATATCATACCAATATGGAGATATGTATGAGTCCATACTTATAATAAGTGGGATATGTGGTGTTACATATTAATTTTCTTTTATTATCAAATATGAGTTTTTTTGTTGATATGGTCTGTCCTGTACTCTTGTTGGAGAGTAGGATAGTGATTTTTTTATTTTTTATTTTTTTAAAAATTCCAGTGAAGTAGTAAGCTTCCCCAATGGCGTTGAGGGACTTTTACGGTGATTTGAATGATTGTGATTTAATTGTTAATGGTTTAATTCAGGGTAGAGTAGAACAAGATACTGGTTTCTGCATATCAAGATAGGTCTTAGAGATATTGGACCTAACTCTACTCAATAAAATCGACTTATTAAGGGAGGATTGTTCTCACAATATAAACAAGATCCAGACACTTTGCACAGTTGATGTAGGATCTGATACACTCCCCTTACGCACAACGTGAACTATGCCAAACGATTGTTGAAATCGATATTGGGGGCCCAACATCGAAATTGGATCTGACTCTGATAGCATTTTAGAGATATTGGACCTAACTCCACTCAACAAAATCGACTTGTTAAGGAAGCGTTGCCCTCACAATATAAACAAGATCCAGACACTTTGCCCAATCAATATGGGATCTGATAACAGGTGTATTGAAAATGAAAGTTTTTGATATTTTCGAGCACACTAATATCGGGCCCCATTTCTCTTTCATAAAAATGAAAAATTCGCTGGTTATTTATTACATTCAACTATCATTTTTGACTTTATAGCCCGTTTGATATCCATTTTTCCTCCATAAAAATGAAAAATATGACCGTTATCAATTACATTCGACCACCATTTTTTACTTTCTATCTTTTATGTGAGATAACGATTATATTTTTTATTCTCATTTTACAAATAATGTGGATAATCAAGGCCTCAGTATATCTTTAATACACGTGTTTGGTCAGCTTTATCTAGTACATTACACAAAATTTTAACTTTATTTTTCTTTCAATTTTAACTTTATCTTTCTTTAATAATTCCATATTTCCATGTAGTGCGATTCAGTCTTTCATGTGGATGAATTTCAGCTAGCGGAAGTTGCTTTTGTTTGTTTCTGATGAAATTTTCTGAAACCATTATTGCTTCGTTGTGAAATAAGTTGACATTTTGAAGACGAAAACCAAACTTACTTTTCCTTGAGCTATGAGTTGCACGTTAGTGCTGAAAATGTTCTACGAATTTGGGAGAAATCAATTTTGTTTCTGAATTATTCGATGATGTTAGGGTGAGCCAAGCTTCCACTTATTTGGGTTTATCATGTGTGTTGGAGCAACCGCTGCTAGGGCACTTAAATCGGTGCTGCAGGGGATTTTGCTTTCTTCTGAAGGGTAATAATTTTATTTTTCTTATGCATTATAATCTCTGGTTATATTACCGCATGAGCTTCTAGCCTTTCATGTGGAAGGCCTATACATGCATGCTGAAACTTTTGTTATTTTTCTTGAAGGGAGATACTGAATTCTATGAATTTGCTCTTGTGCATGGCTCCTATAGCTGTCGTATTTCTACTTCCAGCGACACTCTTTATGGAGGAAAATGTAGTTGGTATCACCTTGGCACTTGCAAGAGAAGATACCAGAATTGTTTGGTTACTGCTATTTAATTCTTCACTTGCATATTTCGTAAACTTGACCAATTTTCTGGTGACAAAGCACACCAGTGCTTTGACTCTTCAGGTATTCCTTGCTTCATGGTCCAAGTTGTTATCCTTCTATAATTTGGATTTGCAGCATGACCTCAATTTACTATATATTTGTCTTGTTGGTATTTGATCAGAGGAATTCATAATTTTCATTTCAAGAAAGAAAAGAGCAAGTTCCATTGATATTTTAGCTTGTGGTACTAAAATGGGCAATAACAAGGTATGATGTAATAAGAAATAAACAGAATAGGAGGAAAAAAAAATGATTGCATTAAATCTATCCAGTGAATAGTATCTTTGATGTTCTGGATATATTTGGATTTCTAAACTTGTATTTTTTGGGGGGTAAAGATACAAACACTGCTTTGGATTTGATGGAAATTTATAATTTAAAGTTTGTCCTATTTTCCTGCCTTGAGATTTTTTTGGAGAATAATGTATATTTCTATATGCACTTTATAACATTTTGTTGAAGAAAAGTGATTTATAAGGTACACATGCATTCTTTTCAAGATAAACTCTGTCATTTATGGTCATGTTAAGATATTATTTATTTGGCTGTTGAAACAATGTTGATTTCGATATAATATTACACATACTGGAAGTAACCTCTTGTGTGAATTGATAAAATATGTATGATTTACCCCTTCTTGCCTTGTAGGAACTTATATTCCGCTTTATCAAATGATTATTTTCTTATATCACTAGACAATGGCAAACATTTGATATAGAATGCTGCCACCTTTACCTTACTTCTTTCTATATTTAGGAAAGTTGGATACAGTGGTGGAAACTGTTGCATTGTTATATTCCTGATGATTATTAAATATAAATGAGTCATTCAACTGTATGGGGGCAAAGCGCACATGGGATTTGCAATGTAGCTTCATTACCTTAGGTTTCTCTAGGAGATAGAGAAGACAGAGAATTATAGAAGAGCTTTCAGAGTTGTAATTGATCCGGTTGATAAGATTGGATTAATTGTTTTTAGTAGATCATTTCTTATCATAGTTAATCAAATTGAGTCTAAATCAAACTCTGTTGATCCTACTTCTTGTAAACTCTCTCTCTCCTTTCTCATCATTTCTCCTCGACCGAGTGAATTCAACTCTAACAAGTTAGACTGGTAGAACTCCTCTTATGCATTTCTACCTCTGTTCTTGTTATGAGATGAACAGTATATTTGTCTTATTCTTGATCTGCTACAGTGCTTTGGTGATATGATTCATGGTTCTTTCAGGTCCTTGGAAATGCAAAAGGGGCTGTGGCTGTTGTAGTCTCCATATTGATATTTAGGAACCCCGTCTCTGTTACTGGAATGCTTGGGTACTGTCTGACTGTCATCGGTGTTATTCTCTATAGTGAAGCTAAGAAGTGTAGTAGATGAAATGACTAAACTGGACGAGCATCAACTGTCATATCCATCTGTTCTGTTTTGTAATGTGAAGAGTCTCGACCTTCTGGGTCAACGTTTGGCCCATTTCCTTGCAGTTGGCATATCAAATTTGTCTTCAGATTTTTCCAAAAGTCTGGGAGAGAGGCTTAAACACGTACCAGCTGACTACACATTTTTTTAGAGGTAGGAATGTTAAAACGAGTTAAAATGTCTTAAATAGTTCCGAGCATGAAGTCAGGGAAGAAAAAAATAAATGATTTTTTGAAATTATATTTTCATTCAGGCAGATTATACGATCCCAATTACGCAGCAAGTTAGTTTTTTTTTTTTTTGTCGTGATTTATGAAAAATCGTGTAAATTTGCGAATTTGTGTCCATTCTTAGCTAGTTGTTCATGTGATTATACATGTTTTAAGTATAGATGGAGAGTTATTCTAGTTTTAATTTCATAATGAATTTAGATTGGCTTTGGATTTGGCTTTTTAAACATTTATTTTTCCTTTCACTCTTAAGAGTTGCTGCCTAAATCGCAGTACATGACCAAACCTGGGGCGTGTACTCAATCTGGAAATGGGTTTCAAAAAAAGTCAAATTGCCAAGGACGGGGGTTAAATGTATTGTGGGTCAATCCTTCTTTGTTTTGTGCAATTAAGCCATTTAAGGCACTATGTCCATTGCAGTTTGTCTTTAATTTTGTGCAATTAAGCCGTTAAACTTCGATGTGTGTTCAAGTCTTGCCAATCTTTCCCTACTAGTATCCTTTCCCACTACACCACCATCCCCCCAGCTTGGACACTATTTGGAAGATTAGATCATTCATGGATGTTTCAATCTTAATTAACTTCTGGTTCCCAAGGAACATTTTAATCAGATAGGAACTTGTAATGTCAAAAATAATTTGCAATTGTTATTTCAATATACGTACACACAAACTTTTAATTATAACTACATCCATTTTTTTTTTTTTTTTATATATATATAAATTTCTTGTGCATGAGTTTTTCGCTTTTTAAATTCTTTAGGGAAGAATTATTCAATGCAGTCTACGCATGATTATTTATTTATTTATTTTTATCGAGATTAATGAAAGCACATGTATTCTTACCAATTTATGGCCATTCTTAACAAGTGATAAGCATATGAATTGAGATGTAATCTAGTTTGAATTGCCTTTGAATGTGGATTTGGTCCTTTGAGCATATGTTCTTTCTGCACATCGGTGGTGTTGTCTAAGAACCAGAGGTGATTGAATATAAGAGTAATGCTACACAAACAAGGTTAGTGAAAGACATGTCAATCGCTAGTTGAACAGTTTGAGGAAAAAAAATAAAAAACAGACGCTGACATGTAAGCATCTGTCATCTCTCTCCTATCACCAACCTTGTTTGTGTAGCATTACTCTTATCAATAAGCTTCAAGTCAAGCAGAAGCCAATGAAAGTAAAGGCGACGGAGAATAAGGCACCGAGTGGTGGTGCTTGGAAGTTCAAGGGCATCCGACAGCAATTGTGGGGTAAAAGAGCAGCCGAGATAAGAGACCCGACCCGGATACATATAAAACTGTAGAAGAATCTGCTGTGGTGTACGACAATGTTGTTATTAAACTCTGGGCCCTGGGGACTAGATGTTTTAACAAATTTCACAAATTCGGAGGGCGTGGAGAAGTCGGAGAATAATGTGACGCCAGTTTCCGACTACGAGTCTGATAAAGATTTTCATAATATTTCTTCTCCAACCTCCGTTCTCCGATTCTCTAGTACTCATCTTGTGAACCATCCGGTTCTGGTGAGTTCCCAGAGACATGGGTTTTGTTAGCTTTTTCAATACTTTTCTTAAATGTATTTTCTTAACACGTTGCCTTTATGAAAATCTCATCTTCGGACTTCGTTTTCAAACCTTATTTGTTATTTATTACGTTTTTTTTGTTTAATTTTTTTTTTGGGGTTTTAGGGAAGAAAATGTAATTTGACTATTTTATCCCTCGTTTAATTTGTCAATTTGAGTCAAACATTTAATTTAAGGGTTTAGGTCCGCTTCTATTGCAAGAGGAAATGACATATCAAGATGAATTGCGATAAGTTGTAGGGTAAAGGTAATTTAGCTGCAAATCATGGGAAGAAATCAGATCATTAAGACGAAACTAACATTGTCGAGGACAATTTTTATGATGGAGATGTGGTGTTGACTATATCTAACATGGAATTCAAGCCTGACGAGGAGTGAATTTTGGATTCAGCTTGTTCATTCTATATGTGTCTCAATAGGGTATGGTTTGAAACATATGAAATGGTGAAGCAAAGTGTTGTCATGGGGAACAACAAATCTTGTAGGGTAGCTGGAATTGGAAGGGTCAAATTGAAGTTGTTGGATGAGACAATTAGAATTCTCGGCCAGGTTCAACATGTTCCATACTTAAGGAAGAATCACATCTTGCTGAGTACTCTTGATCCGGAAGGGTACACTTTCTTTAGTGAAGGTGGAGTCTTGAAGGTCCGAAAAGGTGTGCGGGTTGTACTGAAGGGACGAAAAAAGTCGATGTTGTACATCTTGTAAGGTCGCGCAGAATCAGTAAAGAAACATTTGGACATGTTTAGTACCGTGGTGGATATACAGTTTGGTATAGTACCTTTGGGGATTGACTCTAAGTCGTTATTGAATAACACTACTCGGAAGAGTTTTAGAGATATGAATAATTCTGCTTTGCCACCATTGTCTGCGTTTCCATCATGTTCATTTGTTAGGGAGTGTTCATGCTTTTGCGTGTTTGAAGCTGTCAAGACTAGCAAATGACCTTCAGTTAAAGCATTTGGAGGGGATTCTGCTACAAGGTGTACTTCGACCCTATTTGGTAAATTTTGAATTCCTTGTGGAATTTTGAAAAACCCGATTTTTAGGTTCATGTATCATTTGTAGATACCGTGGAAGAGAGAGAGAGAGTGTTTTTCGTGAGGTAGAAGAGTTTAATTCTAGATGAAAAGTTAAGTCTATTTCGTTGTAGTCGGACTTATTTTTTCAGGTGAAATTTTTTAAAGCTTCGTTCCTTGCATCAGAATTCGTGTCAATGTGGAGATTGTTAAAATTTGAGTGTGACTCAAATTCTTTGTTAAAAATAATTAGGAGTTTTAATTTAAGTGCACATCGATTAGAATCCTATTAGAAATGCAATTGTGAAACTTTTGGATATTCTATTTCATCAACATTTCTACGTTTAGGGTTTGGATTGCTCTATATAAATACTAAAACATTCTTCAAGTTTTTGTAAGCCAGAAGTTTTATTGTATTTTTATCTCAATTGGTTGTCAATTAATAAAATTACTCGGTTCCTTTGCCAGTTTCTTTCTCTTGTTTGTGCGATCAATACTTCATATTGTATCATATTAACCTTTTTGTTCCCAACAAGTGATATCAGAACTGTTCCGCTTTTAACAAAGTGGTTCCAGGTCTAGTCCAGATCTCAACACCATTGCCACTTATTGAAACAACTCACCACCATTTCTTTCACCGCTACCATCCTCACACCAAACCCATCCAGTACTATCATACATCGCCACCCGATGGTGGTGTGAATTTTTCAAATCGAGACGTACCTCACACCTTCGTAGAAATTAATGATCATGCAAATACGATGGTGATTGCACATCTATGTAGTTGTTAAATTGTTACAAAAAGAATAATAACCAAAGTAAAATAAATTGGACAATAAGGTGAAAAAATAGGATGCCTTGTTTTTAATTAAGTCAATTCTTACTCCCTGGATCCTAATTAAGGATGAATTAGGTCAATTTGCCCGAATTTTGTTAACATAATAGTTGACATCTTCTCACATGTGCGTAATCCCGCGTGAATAAAAAAGTCCAAAAAAAAGTGGGCCCCGTCAATGTGAGTGTCGATCATCTCGCATGTCAACAAAATTCGATCACTGTATCGCGATTGATTAAGGATTGGGTAAATAATCCGGCCTTACCCCATATCAGTGATTTTTTGTCACTAAATCAGGATAAAGGCATAGATTGTGTGTGTGTATTTATTTATTTTTATTTTTTATAGTGATCGGGATAAAAATCTTGAATGGGTGGAGGACACGGAGTGCTTCCTAAGGCCCGTCCGAACATTTCTCATTGCCATCGTAAGGTAATGTGGGTTGAGAATAACAACGCTTAGATTGTATGAGCATTAGCTCTTGGGTCTTATAATACATTCCTTGTTCGATAGAAACTTTTTGAGAATATGTTTTGTGTAAAGTATTTTTGGATGAATGTATAATTAAAAAATAGGAAAAAGATATATATTCAGGTGTAAAATTTTTTATTTTAGTTAAAATGAATTATTCTATGGTAAATTTTCATAAGTAAGAGTATAAGTATGATCTATTTCAATAATAAGAAAACAAGTTTTAAATTTCAAAAATTAGATTTTTGTTAATTTTTATTTATGATTTAATTAATTAATTAATTAAATATATGAAAGTTAGAGATATATACAATTTGGTTATAAATTTATATATTGATCACATATTGTCAAATTAATTAGTTACAAATTATTTCGAAATCACAAATCGAAAAAATTATTGGTCACAGTTTATTTTCAAGGTCACAAATCAAAATTTTAATAGGTCACAAATAATTTTACTATCGCGATTCAAAAATTTCATGGGTCACAATTTGTTCATCGGTCACAAATCACAATTATTATAAGTCACGATTTATTATACAGTCACAAATTATCAGATTATGTGTCACGGATTAACAATTTCTTAGGTCATATATTATTTTTTAGTCACAAATTATCCAAATCATTGGCCACATATTTTTTTATTGGTTACAGATTAACCAATTTAATGATCACAATCAACCAAATAATCTGTAACCACCACCCGACAACCGTTTCCACCATACCCCATCCTACCGCTCCAAAGTACACCACCGCCAGAGACGTCAATGCCACCACCGTCGACATCACCACCACTACAACACCAACGCCCCATCCCTCCACTCCAAAGCATAAATCACTGCCAACAACCACCAGCGACACCGTCCACCGACACCACCGTCGATATCACCACCACTACAACATCAACAGTAACACCACCACCACGACGGCGACGAGAGTAATACCACCAACAACAACAAGCAAAATTGCAATCACCACCACTCCAACACAACCAAAAATCAAATCCAAAATTACCACTACACCGCGGCCACCACTACCGCGATTGCAAGTAGCATAACCACCACAACGCCGCCATCGGAATCTCACACAATCGCTATTAGCCCTGTTTGCTGTGTCATCGATTTCACCGGAATTCTACTTGGCATTACTACCACTTCACCACCCGCGCCTATCGAAATCTTACACAACAACAACCACAACCACAACCACAACCACAACCACAACCACAACCAACACCACAAACACAAACACAAACACAAACACAAACATTCGTGATTAGAGAAAAAATGGAGAAAAGGACCACCGATCTACAACGCTGATTGGAAACGGAGATCGACGCCTCGTTGCGTTTAGTGCCGGGCTAGACGTCACATCGACACTGCAAACAGAGAGTAGAGAAAATGGTGACTGTTACCGTTGGCTACTTTAGGCGACAGTTGAGGCGCCACCGTTGGCTACTTGGGGGCGGCAGTCGAATGATAGTTGAGACTTCACTTTTGAGGCTCCACTTTCTGCTGTCGATTTAAAGAGGGACGGGTACGAAAGAGAAGGAGACGAGAGATATGGGGGAAGAGAGAATTAGGGTTTGGAATGAAAATTTTATATTTTATATTTATATTTAAATGTGAAATATCTGATTTGTGAAATGTGAAAGTTACCATCTGATTTTAGAATATAGGATTTAAACAACAGGATTTCGTGTAATTTCCAATTATTCTATATACAATTATTGGTGCTAAAATACAAACGTGCTGAAAATGAATTTGGATTAAAATAAATTTTGTTAAATGAGGCCAGTGTTATTTGTTATTTGAATAACCCGTCTCCTTTATCCACCGCTTCAAGTTTACCATGACGAATTCCTCTTCATCGGCTCTTCTTCACATCCTCGTCCAGTAAGTTCTCTCTTCACATACAGAGGAACGCGCATATAGCTTTCCCTCTATTTTTCTCTCTGTATTTGGATACGTTGTGAACTCGAGTCTGTATACTGTATATATGTGTATGCATATAATATGTTTGTTTCTTTGTGTGTGTGAGAATGCGTAATCAGCTTCATATTGTTGTTGCTTCTTCTTCAATTGCAGATTATCGCAAACCCTTAAAGTGGAACTCTCGAATACCCCGTACAATCCGCCAGAAGGTTCCCCAAATGTCTGCATCAAATCCACTCTGCAGGATCTCCTACCAAATCCCAACATTTCGGAAGCCGATTTCCGAACCCACATCAAAGACTTCGTATTATGTTGTGCTTCACTAGCTTCTGCTTTGAACTCCTCCACTGAACACCTTTCGTGGATTCCGAATTCACTCTCGTTTTCTGCACTTTCCGCATTGGAAGATTTTGCCAATGCTTATTGTAATTCTTGCAATGTGAAGGATTCAATTAAGATTGGTGAATTGGAGTTGGATTTGAGGTTCTTGGAGAGTGCCAAGAGGCTGGTGATCGAGTTGATGCCAGAAGTTTTGCCTTCGTTAAAAGATAAGATTAAGGAGAGTGCAATAGACGCATCTGATGATGGTGATGGAATTTCAGCTGCTAGTGCTAAGACCCCAGTGGCTTATGCAATTGTCGCTGCCTATCAGTTTCGATGGTTTGTTACACAGGTCACTGCATTTGGTACATTGGAGTTTTCCATATTATTGAATGTTGCTGTCGAGTTCTGTCTAACATGAGTTGATACCAATTTCTGTAGACGGTCTTGAAAAATAACAATGTGGAGGAGAGTTGGGTTCCCCTTGTACGTAAATATAATTAAGCGAGAGAACATAGCAACATAGAAGTGTATTTGATATGTTAATTGAGAGTCGGAGTGTCCCAGAGAATTCCTTGCCCTCTTTATGTCATTTTACAAGACCATAGTGGCAATTGATGTTGGACCTCCAATTTGACTACTAAAGTGAAAATTTTGGTTAAAGATCTGTGTTTGACGTTGATATTGTGTATTGTTGTGTAGGTGGATGGTCTTATTTTGGGGAAGTTGTGTCCTTTGGTGGTTCCTTGTGCTTTGACAGCTCTTGATCACTGGTCTCAAGAAGTCAAGGTAAGCTGTGAACTATTACTACTACTATATTGAATTGTTACTTTTCTCTCTTTTGTTGTTGTCCATTTGTGTTTTTTCCTCCCTGATTATAAATGTGCTTAACCTAAAATTAAAGTGATATTTATTTTTTATGCATAGAATAATTGTTCTGAGTTATCCTCGAGTTTAGCAGTTATGCTGTTTCTCTTTTCATTGACCTCTGCTCAAATTTTCTATCTTAATTTTTCATAAATAAGCTTAAAGCACTGATAATTATGCCATGAACTGCACTTAGTTACTCTTTGCAACTTTTGTTGAGAACGCAGTTATTTGAAATATGATCTGGATAGATTATATATTTAAAAAAAAAAAAAAATCTTAAAATTACCTGGATCTGGTAGAGTATAAAGTCAAAGTTCTTTTTACCCGGAATTTCTGCTAGGTGCTACATCTTAGGTGCTATATCTCCAGCTTTGATTCTTCTAAAATTAGTGACATCCATTAAGTTCTTCAATTATCGATAGTTATTGCGTTGGAAGGATGAAGTGAGAGAAATAATATTCATACCAAATCAATGTATTGCAAATTTTATTGAAAAATGAAGAGTCTAGGGAGGACTTATATGATCATATAGATAAGAGATATTTTAGTTATAAAGAGGAATTTAAAAGAATCACTCTGTGCCAATTAAAAGGCAAAATGTAAGTTAACCGTAACAGAAATGAGGATTACAAGATTGATTTTTGGTCATATTAGAGTGAATAGGGTAAGAAATGAGAATATATGACTACAATTTGATGTGGCTTCAATGAGAATAAATTAAGGGAAAGACAACTTTGGTGGTTAGAAACTTAGAGCAATGTGTTTTTTAGATTTAAAGAGGCCAACTTTCATAAGAGTGACAATTTCAGTAAAACAAGTTAGAAGAGGGAGGAATAGATCAAAACTAATATAGTCCATTGTGATTCATATGAATCTAATTGTTTTGGATATTCTACATGATGTAGTATGAACCGAATGGAGTGGTGAAAAGGGATTTATGTAGCCAACCCAATTCTATTAGGAATAAGGCTTTTTTTTGTTGTTTTCTTGATGGGGGGAGGGGGGAGGGGTAGGGGGAGGGGGGGGGGGATTGTATCTAATTTCATGATGTTTGAACTATTACTCCTAGTCCTAGACTCGATAAAAAGCCTTGAGCTTTTTACTTTAAGCACTCCCATAGTTTTGACCTAATGAGCTTTCTTTACGTTGAATTTGTGCTGGATATTATTGTCTTTGGGGAGTAATGAGCAAAATCAATGATAGGGATGGTTAAGTGAATTGATGAAAAAAGAACTGGGTATAATTGTGCTATTTTAACCGAAGTTCAGAAAAATATGTGGGGGGAACGTGAAGAAGGAAGTTCTCGCAAGGACTGCATTTCATACTTAAGAAACTTCAAACGTTACCTTAATCTGTTGGAGGACCTTTTTCCTTTCTATTTTTGTACAATTGAAGGGACAGACAAGAAATTGAGTTTGTGCAGGTATGAGTTTAGAGATTATGTTCTACTGCCTTGTGCATTCTTATTAATACTTTTATTAGTTTTAAAACTACCTCTAAATTGGTAGAATCAATCTTAAATTTAATTGTCAGCACCCTCCAAAAGGACCAAATTTTCGAATCCTCTACAGGATTAGCAGAAGCTAGATTCTATGTGACTCTGTGTATATGGGTCTTCAACTCTAATTTTAGCACCTTATACGTTCTTTCAAGCTTCTGTTTTGAATTTTATGGAACCCATGTATTGTGTCCACACGTGAAGACACTTTGTGGATTATTTCACTGTTCTATAAGTACAATTCCTTTTCAGGGCCAGGGCATGATTAGCTTTATACATCTTGGAAAAATTGTAAATGCTACTGATTTTGGTAGCTATGTAGATGTAATCCTTGATGCTTGCTGCCAAAATGTGGCTTCAGATGATGAGATATGGCACTATGTGGTGGAGATGTCAGTGCTTCTCGTCACTTCAACTCAGAGAAATAATCCTCGTGGTCAATGGTATTGATGTTTGTATACATTTTGTTTATGCTCTGAAATATTTATAAGTGAAGGGTGCTTCATGTTGGACTAATCGTGTCATGATGACTTGTTACTCATCCTTTTGAAGCTATGCATTGAGAATATTATATATTAGTTATAAAAATGATTGTTTAAGTTTAATTATTGTCACGTGACTTGTGAATTATGAACCACTGGGATCACAGGAGGATTGCTGGATAATGAATGCCTTCTAAATTTTATCCTTTTTGCTGACCTACCAAAACTGGGCTACGTGTAATTTGTTGCAGTTTGGTTTATAGATCTCCTAAGACTAGGATTCCAAATCATGCTTTTTATCGTCACAACCAGAGAACATAACCCTCATTCTGTGCTTTTTTGGCCACAACTTACACCAAAATATAATATCTCGAGAAGTTCCAAACCAGTTGACATTAATGTTGTCCTTGAATAAACCAAAGATTACTGTTTCTTCGTACTCTGCCAGCATTGTGCAACAGCAAGTGGCTAGAATGCGGTGATGTCTTTCTGAATGGATCCTACCAATAGAAAAAATCTTTTGTATTTTCACACATTCAAATATCCGTGTCTTGCTCTGAGCAATTGGCATACGCACATTCATCAATTGTCATTGATATTTCATGTAGGTTTGAAAAACTGCTCAATGAGATGTTAAATCACGTAGAACGGCAACCAAGAAATAAGCAGCGTCGTACTGCATGGCTGACGCACATTGAGCCACTTTTCAATGTTCTAGGTCTCCTACTGCTTGCCCATTTCAGGCATCTCTTTCCTCTTTTCTTTAAGTGGATGCATGCTGATGATGATGAAACAGTTTTACTGGTCAGATAATTTCTTCTTTATTTAAAAATCTGAACATTTTCCCCCAGTTACAGTTTTTTTGCATTGGTTTATGAAAAGCATATTATCAATATTTAATTGGATAATTTTCTGATTGCTATTTCAAAATTTTAAATTCAATTGGTCTTCTTCTTTTTTTACTACTTTTTTCCTACTTAGTCTCTCTTTATCTTCCTTTTTTTTTGTTTAATATAGAATTGCATTATGAGAAATATAATTTTTTGGTCCTCTGTTTATATATCAGGTTCTGGAGCGGACCAAAACCATTCTAAGAGTAACATGGATAAGAAATTCACCGTTCATTGAAAGGTAATTATATGATTGCCTTTACACTGGAGATATCGGGGGCATATTGTTGTTAGCATTATGTGTAAGGACTAAGAAGTAAGGCTTATTAGAGGTCAATAAAAAAGTGTATCACAGAAATATAATAACTACAATTTTTTTTATTCCATTTTGGCACTAAAATGGCTACGTACAATTTGTAATAATTAATGTTAAACAAAATTTTTTTAACTGAAATATTGGTTTTTAACTCTGAGCAACTTATGAAGGTTGTAAAAATTATCTATGTTACCTAGATATTGGATTATTTATTCTCTACTGTATCCCTGCTTTCTATGATGTGTAATTGGCTTCAGATTTGTGGACGAGCTTATCACTCTGTACAAAGAGGCAGCACTGAAGGTTAATCGGGAACCTATTAGATCACTTGTTCTTCAAATACTGACCCTGATACAGCAGTAAGATTAGTATTCTCTCAGTTACCTTTTACTTTTGGTCAATTTTTTCAGTTAGAATTTCTCCGTATCATGTCTTTGACATTGTTGCCGTTTTTTTTTTCCTCGTTCTTTTGTTGTTTTCCAAGTTCCAATGGTTCACAGTTCGATGCCACTTGGAAAAAGTACAAGGATGATCCGGACCTGATCTCTCTCTGTGGCCATTTTCAACTCAAGAGATAATGCAGTGGTAACACACTGCGTTTTACCTCCTCAAATATTCACAAACAAATTGATCTATGTAGTCAAGAGAGTTTTTATTGTCTCACAATCATTCTAGGGGAGACACTTGTACATTTAAAGGTTCATAGAGACGAAGTTATAACCATTTCTAAATAATCATTGTATAATCATTTTGTTAACTTTACCGAAATATTTACCATTATTTCTATCGAGAGCCCCTCTTTTGGAAAGATCACAATGACACAAGGTTTTACAGAAGTGGTGGTTCTGACTTTCGAGGGGCTGTGTGACTATCTGAAATAGGCAAAGTTTTATTAAAACCTTAGTGCAGCTTGAAGTGAACTGTATTCAAATGGTGTTCTTTTCAAAGGAAAAAGAAGTCTGCTAAACTTCTTAGTACGAAAAGAAGGTGATTCTTGCTGCTTTTAATGGATATTTGTAAATGTTCCTCAATTTTTCGCTTTTTTTGGTGGTTGGTGTAATAATGCTTGGCTTATATGGACTGCAAATTGGTTGAAGATTATGTGATATAGACCCTGTTTGATTCACATTCTAATTTTCATTCTCATTTTTCTACACATTTTCAATAACACATTTTTCAATAAAATAATATTTTTCATTACATCAATAATTTTTCATTTTTTTCAACCATATATTCACCATCACATCATCCAAAAAAATAAATTCTTTCCATTTTAACGTGCATCAAACATGACAGAATAACTGAATTTCAGAATCCATGAACAGACATTGTACTGTAATTACAAGAAACAAATGGAAATACAGTGTATTTATCCTACTCTGTATTTGAAATAGTTTATGTTTCTTTTTGCTTTCAGGCACATTCACCAAACAAAAATTACTATGCCATTACCATTTTTGGAATCGAAATTCAAACAATAAAGTAATGTCTAGCATTCACTATTCTTTCAAGAATCAATCTTAATTCTCTAACTACAAATGAAATCTGGCTTCGTGAAAACAGATTACATCAGACAGATTAAAAATATCCTCAATTACCAACAATCTTGACTTGGTACTACTGAACCTGAATCAGGTAACATCGGAATTAACAGAATAGAAACTAGAAAGAGTGGCAAATATAATTCTCGGACGCCCCTACGAGGCAGTAACAAGTTAAACTGCCCGAGTTGGACGAGACTAAGCAGTGAAAATTCTGTTTATCGGCACCAAAACAAGCAACACAAGAAGCATATGCATCTGAACTAAGCAGTTACCATTTCCAAGAATCCTTCGAGAACCCGAGAAAGCAATCCTGTATTTCAAAGTCATATTGGGATGCATGATTCCCCATCTCTGCTCTCCCAATCCACTCCTTGAAATACTAGTACCATTTTTATTACTGTTATTTTTGAGATCAAATTGATCAAACAATTGATAAATGTAAGCCTGAGCAACCCCTTCTTTCTTCAATGGAGTCCCCATTCCAGACCTCAAATGTGTCACCAACCCCTTTAAGTACATCTCGGCATAGTTTCCGATAGCCTCAGACTCGGCTTCGTTTGGCCATCCGGTTTCTGTCACGATCACCGGAATATTCTCTTTCCCCAAAACCGCCATTGCAGCTATAACAGCATCCACCATCATGTCGAACAAATTCCAGTAGCGGACTCCGGTGACGGTGTCATCCCGGAAATTAAATGGGTTTTCTTGGAATAAAGCGTACCCAACTGGGATTTCGGAATTCATTCTGTAGACATTGTATGGGAACAAATTGATCAAGAATGAAGAGTTGGTTTCATCCAAGAACTGTAGCAATGGCGTGATAATCAAAGAATTGATGGGTTCTTGGAACTCGGCGGAGGATGGGGGAAACGACGTCGTCATGACGTTGATAAAGGTAAAGGTGGTGGAAACGGGGATGGAGCGAATGCCAAGATCTCGGAGGGAGGTGTGAAGGTTGTTCATTGCGGGGATGAGGGTGGTGCTGGGATCGGAGGCAGCGTCAGAGGAGGCGGCGGCGGAGGCGATGAAGTCAGTGCCGACGGAGATAAGTGAAATGCGGGTACGGGGGTGGTAGGGGATGACAAGGGAATAGAGCCAGAGGGTGGCGGCGGAGCGGTTGACGGCGAAGGAGGGGACAAGGTCATTGGGGACGGAGAGAAGGAGGGAGATGTTGGTGTAGGCAAAGACTCGCACAGCTGCCGGAGTGGGGTCCAGTAGGTGGACAGCCTGGACGTGGAGGGACTGGAGGGTGGAGACCACTTTTTCCGGCTGCGGGATGTTTGGAATGGATGGGTTGTAGGTGACTCCGACGGTAGTGGCGGTGCAGGCGGTAGCGCAGATGAGGAGAAGGGCGGTGTAGAGAGAGAAAGGAGGCATTTTGTGGAAGTTTCTTGAAAATGAACTGGGTATTATGGCGGGAATGGGGTGTATATACAAGTAGTTAGTGTGTGCAGTGAAGCCATTTGGTGGATTCAGTTAATTCCGTTGGGAAGATGAGACTGAGAAATGTTAGTGTACAGTGAGGTACATGGAATTGTTGTGAGACTACTAATGAGCTGCCACGTTTTTGTCAGCCTTTTTAATCCAAATGAGAATCCTATGTATGTAGAGAAAAAATTAAAATTTAATCAACCATTAATTTAGCCAATTTCTCATTACTACTCTTTTGAAGAAATATAAGTTATCCTTTTTTTTTTTTTAAATCGGACATGATACTTGACAAATTTTGTTACATGTCTCTCTTCATTAATCTTGTTAGTTTCTTTTGATTTCTTGAATATGTTGAAAAAGTTGCGACCTTTAAAGTTAACAGAATATTAAGGCATAATTTTAGTGAGTAAATTGTTGGTGTAAAAAGTTGAAAGATATAATAATACAATATACATTATTTGCATATACTTTAGCAGTTTTTTACGATCATATTTTTAGGTACAAATTCTCCTAATTTTACAATTACATTTACTTGAATTCCATTAGTGTCCTTGAATAATCCCTATCAAACTTATCCCACGTTTAGTAGAGATTTTTTTCAGAATAAATTTTGTAAAAAACGATTTTTTGGAGGGTGTGGGGTTAAAAGTAGGGAAAAATTTACGTGCAAAGATATTTTATTGAGAATGTATGATTGAAATGAGTTCGACAAAAAAAAAAAAAAGAATTTTAAAAAATAAAGTCAAACAAGAGCTTAAAGTATCCGTTTAGTGGCACAAGACAACTACAAGATACATAGACTAGTTGAATTTGAAAAAAAATTTAAGAGCGACCCAACATTTCTATGCGTGTTTGGTACATAGACAAAATTTTGTGTTTCTATGCGTGTTTGAACATAGTAGTAATAATATATATAAGATTTTAACTTCTTTTTCTTAATATTATCTAATAGTATCCAAGTCTTCCTACCAAACATGTCATCAAGGTTAATAATAAGGAAATTTAATGATACCATGAATGTTAGAATCACAATTTATAGAAAGACCAAAATGCATGGGAAATTCAAAATATCAAGCAGTGAAGTTAACAAATAGTACTAAACATTACCATCATCACAAATGTAGACTAGAGGTTCCTTGTATGTACATTGGGGACGAAATTTTTGACAGGCACAAAATCATTTAAGGTAATATTTGCTATACAGGACAGTACAGAAATACAGTGAACCTATTTTCATCAATCATATCCCGTGCTATCAAATCCGACGTGCCATAAGGAATATTTATCATCCTGTATTTTTGCTTGAATCCAATATACTTCACCTCCTCTTATATATACACAGCACTAGTGAAGTAAGATAAAACATTTTCACCTCAGCAATGTAAAAGAATGAAATACTGTAATTCTCAGTGCAAAATTTACCCTTATAAATTTGTGCTTTCAACATTATCTTCCATTTTGTAACTGAACATAGGGGTCGGGAGCTTGAAAATGCGTTCTCCTAAGCATGGTCTTCTTACAGCATCCATCTGGCTGCTAATAGTAGCTATGATTCGAAACCCCTCATTTTGCAATGCAGTCCTTTGTCTTGAAAAATGTATTTGAGAATCCATTTGAGTTTTATTGTCCGTCCTGCATCAGCACTAACCTTGTTACGAGCCTTACAGACACCACAGAATTCAGAATCAAATATAGAAATCATCTGCGAGAGTTGGACATGTTAGAGTCACATGTCATGTGAACTTTGTAGAAACCGACTTAAAGATTTAACTGCCGTTACTACAGCGGCCATAGGCTGGGATCTCCGCTACTATTTTCCCTTAAAAATAAATTTTGTTATCATACGACAAAATCATATAATTAACGTCTTTTGGACTGTATAACTCATTGCAAGAAAGTAATTTTTTTCGGCAAGGAGATAATTCATAAATGGATATCTCTTTCTCCTCTTTGAATTTGGAAAACTAAAGGAGATTTTGTGGCCTCTTTTGTCCATTTGAAACAGCGGATAATCACATCTACAAGATTGCAACGGAGAAAATGGTGTATTCATATATCATTTCCTTGCGATTTTTCATCGACTTCAAATTGTCTTATATAAAAGGTTCTAGTACTTTTCAAACTTTTCCTGAAGACATGCTATATTTATGGTCTGTCTGTATGAATGCCAATATTAGACGGGAAAATGTTTAAACCTAATCAAGAAAAACAATATCTTTCAAGGCTTAGCACTTTAGAAGATTCGCTCCAATCATACAGTATATTGTATAAAGTTCCTGCTATAAGATGTCTTGAAATTATTAAGAAAAGAAGGAATTACCTCATGATTAGTGAAGACCAACCACTGCATCCCACTGACGCCAGATGCTCTATTGTGTCATCACGTAGTTTCTCTGGTTTCCTTGATATCAAAATCAATGGCCATCCCCCAGCTTGAAGTTTCAGGTATAACTTCACGGCAAACATGTTTTTCACCCTACTGCTATCATGGAAGGCATCTTTGTCGATCCTGCAGCAAAAAGAGACAGTAGCCTTTATTATTTTTGTTGTAGAACCGCAACTTGGAACCAGCTAGATGAATCACACTATTAAATTGTGATTAGTCTTGCCTTCATTAACAACACTGGAAGAGTATGTTTGGGAAGGTGGACTAGGCATTGGTCGGCAATATGACCAAGGAAAAGAGAAGTTAAAATCTCTTCTACTCTATTATTCACTATCAAGTCAATGTTGAATACTGCATACCAAACATATCCTAAATGAAAATAACATGACATGTATCAAACGTAATGATGTTTAATAGTAATCCCTTTGAGCACAGTATCCCATCAGCTCAGCAAAGGAATTAATACAATAATGAAGAATGCATAACAACATATGACTTAATTCCATGCATAACATCCACCTATAGCATGAGTTTAAAAAGAATAGAGCAAGACTTTCTTTTCTTCATCTTGATGACTAAAAGCTCACAAGCTTGTATATGAACCAGTGGGAGCTCCAGGAAAATGTTTGAAAAGTATCTAGATGATTTTATATTCTAGATCAGAGTATTTTTAACGAAAAAAACTTTGGGAGGGACTAGGCTCAAGATCGAAAGAGAAACAAAAGATTGTGAGAACAGACATTCTTAGTTAAGCCAACAATCCAAAATTTGACCAGAAGCTAATTTAGAGTCTCCTTGTGGGAATATTCAATAACGACATAGGCACAAAACAAACCAGACGCTTATCTTTTATTAGTTTCCAAGAAAGCTCTAAGCTGATTAAACGGGAGATTACCAGCGCATCAAAAGATGAGAATGCAAATTTTCAGAAGTAAAGAAGTCATCTGCATCCATCAGCACAATCTCTCGACTATCATTCAGTGGTCTTATTCTGCTGAAGAAATCCTCAGCTATGCCAACTGTAATATTTAAATCTCTCATATATTGACCTTCATTGATGTATCGTATAGCAACATCCTTGCAAGTTGCAGGGAAAAAATCTACATCTAAACTGTTCAACTCCGCATGCAAAGCATAACTTTTGCAATAACCATACGGATCAATGTCTTTGTACACCTGTAAAGCTCCTGAATTCCTGTTTTCACAAGATTGCAACATTATTGTTAATGAAATCAGCAATGCCGTCACTGATACCCCGACTGTTACTAGCCCAGATATAAAGACCGTAGCAGCAAAAGATGACATGTAAATTCCCATCTCCGTTGTATAACGACTTCCCGTTTCTGCAACAACTGATTTAGATTAATCAATAGATAATCCAAGTAAATCCCTACAAGTCACAACCGCGAAGAAAATTGTCTATGTTAGCCGAAATATCTGCAAAATTCATCGAAATGGCACTAGTACAAGAAATTATACAAAAATGCTATCCGTTCAAACTGCCAATATTGATATCAAAGCTTTAACACCACAAACTTTCACAAAAAAATTCCATTCAGTTAGTTATGTCAGAGTAACATAGCAATTAAAATTTTTTTGCTTGGCCATTCTTTTTCATATTCGTGCACGAAATCACATGATTATTCATTTTAGTCATAGACAGCTTATTTTCAATTTTCAAGATGCAGAATGCTAAAAAGGATATATACCGGAAATTCCTGTACTCGAAAGACTTTGAGCGGAGTACTCTCGTTCCATCTGATGTCCATAAGCAGACATTCTGTACAATCAGTGTAAGCAGCCAGCTTAGGCCCTATTATTATTCATCGCAAAATTCAATCACAATTCCCTTCTTGATATAAGAAGGTTCACCTGTATCAACAATCGATTAATTCTTAGTACCATACACTGAACAGAACTCATTCATAACAATAAATGTTACAGTTAGCACAGTTCCAAACAGAAGTAAAACTTAAAGAAGCTCAACTAGTGTAACGAACATAGAAAGAGATGCCCATTTGGCATGACTTTTGAAAAACCAAAAAAGAGCTTTTGAGACCTGAAAGTTCCTTTTGGATCCATTTCACTAATTTTACAAAAGTGCTTCTTCTGGTCTAGCACTTTCAAAATCGGAAGATGTTTTAAAAATTAGTTTTCAAATAAAAATTAAAGATAGCTTCGTACGAAATCTCTTCTACAGGAAAAAGAAAAGCAAAAGTGATGCCAAACCGCCTAAACTCATTATCAAACTTGAACTCGATTGTATTTATTTTCAAAGAAGCTCGATTATTATAACAAACATAGAAAGAGATTAAACTTGTTATCAAACTTGAACACGATTGCATTTATAACTGCTCAAGCAACTACCTTGAACAACACAAGCACCCAAAAATCAATTTTTTTTTTTTTTGCTGGATCCCAGATTTATCGACAACAGGGCTTGAAACTTGAAAGTAACAAAACTGATCCTCCCACAAAAATAAGAATTAAAAAATTACCAGTAATCAAATAACAAATCGGCTGTAGAAGAACGGAATCCCAATGTGTTCTATGATGTTTTAGAACAGATCCTTCACAATCAGAAAATCAAAAGGAAAGAAACACATGCATCCCACTTATTTCACAGCCAAGAGGATCTGAAATGTTCAGATAGCCATAAAGAAAATTAATTGTTCCAAGGGTTAATTTCAGGAATTGTCACTTAAATTACACGAAAATTACAAAATTATCACTGAAGTTCAAAACTTTTATTAACGATCATTCAAGTTTCAGACTCTTTCAAAAATGGTCACTGAAGTTTAAGACTTTCACCAACGGTCACTGAAATTTAGGAAATGTTTCACTAATGGTCACTGAAATTACAAAAAGTTTCAGGAACGGTCATTGAATGATCATGTATTTTTTCAATTTTTTAGGCGACTTTTTCGGCCATTTTTGATCACCAAAACCGTCGAATTTTGATATCGTAGAAAAGCCCACAATCTCCTCTTCAATTACCACCCAAAATCTCCCCCAAACTCCAAACGATTCGACCGAAAAATCGTCGCAAAAGTCGTCCAAAAAAGTGGAAAAATCTGCCCAGATTTTTCCAATTTTTTGGACGACTTTGCGGGGACTTTCGACCACCAAAATCGCCGAATTTTGATACCATTAGAAAGCCCACAATGTCCTCTTCAATTACCACCCAAAATCTCCCCCAAACTCCAAACGATTCGACTGGAAAATCGCCGCAAAGTCAGCATGAAAAATATGGGCAGATTTTCGATCTTTTTGGGTAGCTGACATTGCGGCGATTTTCCGGTCGAATCTTTTGGAGTTTGGGGGAGATTTTGGGTGGTAATTGAAGAGGACATTGTGAGATTTCCAATGGTATCAAAATCCGGCGATTTTGGTGGTCGAAAGTTTTCGGGAAGTCGCCGCAAAGTCGCCCAAAAAATTGGAAAAATCTGGGCAGATTTTTTCACTTTTTTGGGCGACTTTTGCGTCAATTTTCCGGTCGAATCGTTTGGAGTTTGGGAGAGATTTTGGTTGATAATTGAAGAGGAGATTGTGGGCTTTTCTACGATATCAAAATTCGACGATTTTGGTGGTCGGAAGTGACCGAAAAAGTCGCCAAAAAAACTGAAAAAATGCATAACCATTCAATGACCGTTCCTAAAACTTTTTGTAACTTCATTAGCCGTTAGTGAAACATCCCCTAAATTTCAGTGACCGTTGGTGAAAATCTTAAATTTCAGTTATCATTTCTGAAAGCGTTTGAAACTTGATTGACCGTTCATGAAAGTTTTAAACTTCAGTGACCATTTTATAATTTTCATGTAACTTCAGTGACTATTTCGAAATTTAACCCATTGTTCCAATGGTTGCTGAAGGTAGGTCCACCTTTGATACATTTATAAAGTTTAAAATGTCGAGTTTTAATCACTGAACTTAGATTCATATTTCGATTCTTCATTGAAGTTTAAAATATCAAATTTTGATTACCAAACTTTGAAAAAAATATTGTACGTTACTTACTATCATAAATATTAAATTTTAAAAAATATTGAGTTTATAGTGAGTAATATACAATATTTTTCAAATTTCAATTTTTAAAACTCGATATTTTAAATTTCAATGAACAATCAAAAATATGAACTTAAGTTTAATGATCAAAAATTAACATTTTAAATTTCATTAACCAATAAAAAACATGAACCTAAATTCAAACAATTAACTTCCATGAAGAATCAAGAATTTAATCAATAAAAAAAATACAAAAATGCTACTTGTACATCAAGATTTATACATAAGGGTGTACACCCTCCTCACATAGAGGGATCCACTCGATTATATTATTCAAGTGGGCCCTTCTATCATGTGAGGAGGGTATATATCCTTATGTACATTTTGATGTACTAGTAGCAAAATCGAAAATAATATCAACAGAATCACGAATTGACTACCAATCAAATAATTGGGGCTGGGGCTGGGGCTGGGGCTGGGGCTGGGGGGGGGGAGAGAGAGAGAGAGAGAGAGAGAGAGAGAGAGAGATGATAGACATTATTAGGTGCCTAGGTGGAAAATCAAAATAGTTAAATATTCAAGTGACACCAATAATGATCACGAAAAATGGCTCAATACAAACAAGATTTGACATTAATCTTCTCGTAGGATTCTGGAGTCTTTATCATCAGACCTTTCGAGATGCGGGGATTAAGGAGCAAACAAAATTGAAAGAAATTAAAAATAATAATGAATGGGAGTCGGGACCAAAGGAATATCCAAGTACCTGTGTATACGTGGCTAACATGGGATTGGATAACAGGGAATCATGGGATGTGGGACACACACGTGGATTGTCAACTTCTTTTATTTTTGACAATTTTTTGGGATACATTTCTGGTTTATTTTTGACATTAAAGATATTCCAGTTATGAATTATGTCCAAAATAATTTTATTTAGTAATGCGTATAACATAATTTTTTTTAAAAATTACAATAAAATGGTGTTCGGTGAAAATTAAAATCAGATTTTTAGTAGATTATGATAGAAATTTTTGAAATGTGTGGTTAAAAAGTTGTGGAAGTATAGTTAATATTAATTATTTGACTTTTACTTAAATTAAAATCAAATTTTAATTTGAAACAAACAAACTCTAAAACCGCCAAAATATAAGTATCAAATCCAAATAAACCTCTGTACATAACATGTAGGTGTACCACAGCCCACATGTCATGACTCGAAAATAATGGATCTTCGTCTCACACCAAATTTCAATAAACCTTCATCCCTTGCTAAGTGCTACAGTACTAAATCAAACCAACTAAGAAACAAAGTTTTCCATACGCTTTAAAGATCACTCTATAGTAATTAGTAAAGTCAAAACAAGAAATAAAGTTTCCCATACACTCTAAAAACCACTTGTAGAAGAGTGAAATTTCACAAAGAAAAAGAAAACCTCAACCTGAAACTTTGTATTAGAGAAAATTACATAATGCAAGTGGTTTAAAGATCATAATTCAAAAATTAAGGATGGAGTTTGATTATTCAAAAATCAGCTATTGACTTAATAATTATATATTAAATGTTTTCACCAATTCAATTACAAACTCTAATTTTATTTCATTCTCTCACTCTCCCTCCCCGTCTTCTTCCATTCTCACGCCTTTCTTTTTGTCAAAGTCGTTGTCGCCATCATCGGAGCACCGTTGCGGGAACCACATCGTTGCCACCACTTAAGCAGCACTGCGCTGCTTAATGAAGAGATCGGAGCCTCTGCGTGCGGAAGTGCAGGCAGCGTTATGAAATTCTTCTCCGATTTGTGGCGTTTCTCTGACTATTTTTTGTGGCTCATGGTTTGCGTGGTAGTGACGGAGGTACGACTTGGAGATGGCGGCGCTGTAAACATCGCTGCTTGCGGCTTTGTTTGAATTCTTTTTTCTTTTTTTTTGGGTTTTGATTGTTGGATGGTGTTTTTTTGTAGTGGTTGGATGGTGTTTGTGTGGTGACGGACTTGATGATTTTGTTGGTAGGTGGTGGATGTGGTGTGGAAGAGTTGGTGGCGGCGATTTGAGGATTGTGGTGCAGGGGTGATGGTGACGGTTATTTGGGGATTGTAGTATCGTTCAATGGTGGTGTGGTGCAGGTTGGTGGGACTGCTGTGATAGAGAAGGTGTGGTGGTGGTGGTTGGTGGGACTGCTGTGATAGACAAGGTGGGGCTGCTGCGGCTGCTCGATTTGTAGTTTTTGACTTAATCCTGTGGGCAATTTTTGTTTGTTGGTGGAGGTGCCGGTCACTATAGTGGCAGAGCGTGGATCGGTGGTATTTTTTTTTTTTTTTTTTCATTTGTGACCTAAAAATTTAATAATGTGTGATTGAAACATTTTTGTGATCAACTAATTGAAAAATTGTGACCAACAAATAAACTGTGACATACAATTTGTGACCTCGAAATAAACTGACCTGTAAAATTTTTCTCGAAATAATCTGTGACTTAATAATTTGATAATATGTGACTAATAAATAATTTGTGACCTTAATTATAAATCTGTGACCATTAATTGTATAATTGTGACTTTATTATATTTAATTAATTATATATAAACCTGATTTTTGAAATTTTAAATTATATACCTGATTTTTAAATTGGTGTAAATTATACACCTTAATTATGAAATTTTCCTTTTGTGTTATCACTTTTCTCTTTTGCATGCCCGATTCTGGCCCAGGTGGCCTTGGGCCTCAAGGAGGGGGCCTAAAAAAATTTTGAAAGCCCAAACAGAGTTACTATTTGTGAAATTTCTTACCTTAACTATTTCCATGAAGATGGTGTAGTGCTAATGTCTTATAATTAATGTTCTGATTGTTGTTTTTGAATTATTTATTTTTAAATCTAAGATAATTTGAAAAATAAATGGTAGTCACTGCTCTAATACTTCACTGATTTTCAAAAATCATTTATATTCTATTTCTTGAACACGAATATTGATTATCGAATGAATCAAACAGTGAGTGAGTACAACAGTATAATATTCCTCATTACGAGAAATTGTATGATTTGTTCTTGTTTGATACTAATATGCTTGAAAAAAAAAATTATGTGTAGGATTTCATAATAATTTCTGTCTAGGGTCTCAAAATTTTCAGAGTCGATCTTGCTCTTTTGTTTCAAATTGTTTGTCACTTAACCATGGCATTTCTCGTTTATTACGTCACTTCTCTACATCAAAAATATCTCAAACCCTCTCAGGCCTCTATCCCACAATATATACCTTTTCACTCCCTCGAAAACCCAAAATATATACACTTTTGAGCCCTTGGTTCTAATTTACCTAATCTTCGATGTGAAAAAGCAGCACAACTATCTGTCCCGAAGTATGTGTGAAAGGGATCTTACTCGACCAGATTTCCTCATGTGTTTTACCTTCCAGTACCTAAGCTTTTGCTGAATAAGAAGCACATCCAAAGGTCCTGGAGTGTTTTACCTCCCAATGTACTAAAAAGTGTCCTATTAACAATGTAAGAAGTTACCATCACAACTTAACACTACATTGTCTTAGGAAGGCCATAACTAATGATCATGAACCTAACTTTATCTAAAATAGTTTTATTCGTCCCGTTAGCTATCATTCTGTTAGGATGTATGATGAAAAGTTGGCTCTTCTGCCTAGTTTACCACAAAATTGGTCAAATTCGAAGTTGCCGAACTTGAAACTACTGTCCGTGCTAAGTTTTTTATTTTCTAACCCATATGATTTTCAATCAAAGTTTTATAGGTCTTAAACTTATCAAAAGTGTCAGATTTCTATTTTAATAGGAAAAATCTGTACCTTTCTTGAAAAGTAATCAATTAAGGAAAGGAAATACTCATTCCCTTCTTGTAAAGGGATAGAGACAAGTCCACATAGGTCCGAATATATATAGTCTCGTGATTACAGGTTTTCACATGCAGTCTATGGTGCTTTCAAGTGTGCAATGTTCAAAAAAGGCAAATTTTTTTGAAATAATATCTTTTTCAAGCACACCCTTTTATGTAAGATCTTCAAGTATTTTATTTATGAGAGAAAATCTATTGGCTGCTCTGAGTTCAAAAGGAATCACAAGTTGAAAACAGAGTAGTTTTCTTTCATTTGAGAGAATTTGGCCCATTATTTCCTTCCATTCAAAAATGCAAGCCCAATTGCTTTGACACCACATAAATTAAGGGGAAAAAGGTGAAAATTACAGCCTACCAGAATTTTAAACTTCCAAATTCAAAATTAAGATTTCCAAGTTTTTTTTCCCTAAAAAATCAGACGATAATTTATATTTTAAATATTAATAATTATATTACAAAATATTTAATTCATCCCACCTGACCCATACCCAACCATCCATACAAAATCCTGATATTTTTCATCCTCTCTATTATCTTTCTTCTCTCTAAACCACCTTATATCATCTCTCTATTGCAACCATTGGTCGTTGCAAGAAGCCATCGCTAGAGAGCGCCACCGATGACACCACTGCCTAATCTGTTGTTGTTGCTGCGCGTTCTTCCTTCTTGCTCCATCGTAATCTATTTTTTTTTATTTTTTATTTCTGATTTTGGTGGCTGACGATTTTTTGTATTGTTTGGTTGTGGTGTGATGTGAATGCGGTGGTACGTTGTGAATTGTGGTTGTGCAGTGTTGCAGGTGGTGGTATGCAGTGTGCATGATGGTGGTGGTGATGTGCAGTGTGCGGTGGTGGTTGTGTACATTGGGGAGTGTTTATGACCATTTATTTGGGCAGCCATGGTGGTGCAGGCGATGGTTTGACAGTGTAGGCGATGATGTCTGGTGATGGTGGAGATGGTGATGGTTGTGGTCACGATGGTACAACTGGTTTATTTGAGATGGTGGAGTAGGTGGTGTTGATGTCGATTGTCGTGAGATGGTGGCGGCGGTTCTGATGGCGGTGGTCTATCAGAGGAGTGATCACACATAATTTGGGTGATTGTGACCAATAAATTACTTAATGTGTAACCAATAAATAATACGTGATCAATATCAATAAATAATGTGTGATCTAAAAATGTGTTAAATTATGACCAATAATTTGATAATTTGTAACTCATTAATTTGATATTGTGTGATTATTAAATAAATTGTGACTTATAATTTTTTTATTTGTGACTAATGAATAATATGTGACCTATTAATTTGATAAATTTGTGATCAAAACATAAGTTTGTGACCTATAAAATTTGTAATTTTTGACGAAAAATATTTTGTGACCAAATTGTATAAAATTATGACCTTAATATATTTAATTAATAAGATATATTTTTAATTAGTTACTTCATAAAAAAAATATAATAAATATTTGATAGTTGAAGTTTTAAACTTTGTTTCTTAGTTTTGAAATGCATTATACTTATTCTCTTATATATGAAATTTTCCCCAAAAAAAATTCATAAATACAAAAGTCTCAAAATACAATTTCAAAAATAATAAACATGTAAAAAAAATAAAAAATTAGGTGGTCGTATTTTATGATATTTGATAAAAGATTATAACATATAATTTAATTAAACTTGTCGCGATTACAATATCACATATTTTATGGACATAGTCGCTTATTAAGCAACTAATCACATAACAAACAATTTGTGGGTCATTCACATATTTAATCGCAAATCACACATTAAACAGATCACAAATTACAAAGCTAACTAGTTAAAGATACTATCTCACCCACCCTATTTCAACATCATCGACATCACCTCAAATTCACCACCACCACCGCCACCGCCACCGCCGCCACTTTAAATTCACAACCACCACCACCTACTCCTCAAATCTACCATCACCATCCAAAATATTCCAAAATTAGATATGTATACTCCAACCACAAAATGCTGAAGTGAAAATGTGGTAGGCTAGGGCAAGGGAGCAAGAGGTCACGATGGTGATGCTATAGACACTGTTATTTTGAAGTCAGATCTATGTCTTCGTTGAGAGAGATTGTCCGACGGATTGAGTTTAAATGGAGTAGATAGAAATGATGCTTGAGAGAGAGAGAGAGAGAGAGGTTTTTTTTTTTTTTTTTTTGAATACCTGAATTAAAAAAAAAATCATGAGTTTGGGTAATTTTCCCTAAATTAATTTGTCCTAATTGCAATTGAAACACTTTTAACAACAAGCATATCAAATTAATCATTTTGCATATTTAAACTTCAACTATAATTATTATTTAAATTCCAAAACTCCAATTTCTTCTCGTGGAACACTTTGCTGCATAACTGCATTTATGTATGCAAGCAGTTTACATGAACTTTTAAAATCAAATTGCAAATAAAAACAAAAAATGAATAGCCAGCATCTACCACCTTGTATCATTAATATTTGAGCTACAAATTAATCAGCGATATAAATTTATTTGATCCCCTGCCACGGTATCATCATTCTATCTATTAAGCATACGCCACGTGGCGCTCCCTAGTTAACTGCTTATTAGAGGGTGTTTGGTGAGAATTAAAATCAGATTTTTAATAGATTGTGATAGAAGTTTTTGAAATGTGTAGTTAAAAAATTGTGGGATCCAAGAAAAATGTGGTTAGGGGATGACAACGGGGCGGGGCGACCTTTTCCCGCCCCGCTCCGTCCCGTAATTCTCGCCCCGTTACCCGTTTAGGAGGAAATTAATAAAAAAGGGGAGAATTTCCCTAAATTATGTTAAGTCTATCGAAAATCTAGCAGATCCTTTAACTAAACCTCTAAATCGAGATTTAGTAACATCTTCATCGAGTAGGATGTGGTTGAAACTCTTAAAATAGAAAGGTCCACCAATGATAGCAACCCTACCTGTCATTACTCAAAAGGTAATTCACGGGTTCAAAGGGTAACAACAAGTCATTTGATAAGTGTATAGTTTCAGCATTATTGAAATCCGCGATAACCCTATCCTGGTTAAATAATGTTGGTTGTTACTGAAGTGAGGGTTGAGTTTCAAGCTCTTAATAGAGTTTAGTGCTAAAGCACAAGCATCTCTAAAAGTAATAAAGATGTTGGAAGAACTTCACTTAGACGAATTTCGAGGTGGTGTCACCTCAATAGAGAGTTAGAGTTTCTCTCTTAAAAGTTTGTCGAAAAGGATGAGCACAAGATCATAAAAGTGCTAAGCGAGTTTGAAGAACTTGAGAACATGTGGTACTCGTGTATGTGTTTTTACCGGTATTGTCACATGAAATAACTGGTGCAAAGCTTCACGCTACCTTTGATTCCGACTTTACTTTGTTAAAATTACACTATGGTTAGATTCAAATCGAAAGATATCTAATCCTTAGGCATGAGTATTGTTTACGTTGAATGTGAGACTTGTTAATTTTGAACAAGTGGGAAATTATTGAGAAATTGGTTGTTCAAAATCAACAAACGAAAGTGGAACATGAAGGTCGAAATTTGGTCTATGCGACCACATAGACCAAATCCTATGCAGTCGCATAGAAATGGACAGAGACTTCAAATCCCTGTCTGTGTATAACTATGCGACTGCATAGTGTAACTTTAGTTACTGTTGGAGAACGATTTTCTACCGTTGGTAACTTGAATTTAGTGCCTTTTCAACATATTTTTGGCACCAATTCATGTATAATATTGAGGCCTATATATAGAGGAGTCATGTCCTATATGATAATTTTAAATAACATACGATTTCATTATTCTCTCCACAATCAAGATCAAATCCCTACTTCTACTCATTCTCCTATTTCTTATATGTGTTCTTAAATTTTGGGTAGAAATACTTTGTGCTTCAATATTTATACAACAATGCTTGATTAATCCTTCAAACCATTTGCCGAAAAACTCTTTAGCATCTCAATTTAACCGGAGATTGAGCAAATATTGTTTGAGGACAACGATCACGTGGTTGAGCCTTATTATTGAAGTTTTGTTCCAGATTTGTTGCTAGTCTTTGTGTTGTTTTCTCTCTTCCTCCAAATGAAGTTTTCTAACAAAATACTGAAGACACGAGTACAAAATATATTGCAGAGCCTGAAAACGAGCTCACTATTTGGAGAAAGCTTGCGAATTGCTCCAAAATCGTTGTTCATCGTTTCAAAGACGAAGAACTCTGCTCTCGTGACCAAGTGCGAGATTGGTGATAGTTTGGTGAGTCAATTGAATAACTCGTTTAGTTCAGATAGTTGGTTGATAAGCAATTTAATTTGAAGGAAAAAAATGCCCAAATTCGGAGGATTCCTATGAAGAAACATATTTGGTACGCTGAATTGGAAGTAATTAAAGAAGACAAACAGTGCATCAAACATGCGAGTTTTAAGATTTGATTGTTCTTATAGTCTGTCTGAATGTAGGAAGAATTTCTTACAAAGGCGACACCGAATAAGGGATTGATTACACTCATGATGTGAATGGGAGAAGCATTGAGAACAATACCTTCAAAGTAAGAACAACATCTTGTGGAGGAACAACTTGTGTCAACTCTTTTGGAGATGAACAACTTGTCGTTGATATGCTTGCCAATAAGCTTCTATTTGAGGTAGGACTTGGACTCATAGAGATTTTTCTTGTGTTTTCCTGTCTCAAAAGCATGCTTTTTTTGGTATATTTGGTAAGTTGGATTCGACAGTACAAGACAATAATCAAGTTCTTCACGCATTATTGCTGCTGATGTGATGCTTGCTTAAACTTTTCCCTACTACAACTTTGGAGAAATTAAAGTATATAACATATAGATCACAAAAATCTTTACGTTTGTACTCAGTGGCGGAGTCAGCACCTGGCGAGCTTGCGCGGCAGCTTGTGCTAGCTCCGCCAGAGTCTTCATTGACTTTATCACCACTGGAAAGGAACTTGGAAGAGAAGCAGCAGATTCAGTTTGTGGTCTGTGGAAGAAGATGATGGACTAGTGGGAGAGATGGGCCAAATTTTTTTATTTTTTATTTCAGTTGGGCTTTTCAATTTTAAAACAAGCCCAATGGCCCAACTTGGAGAATGGTCAATTAGAGGCACCACAGGTCCAGGTTCAGAGTCAATTAGCTAAACGCCCAAAACGAACTTTGCAAACCCTTGGGGCGATTCACGATTGGGCAAAATTGTGCCGGTGTCCCATTCGCTGTGCCTGTGAGTGAGTGTTCACGCATCAGTGACTGTGAGTGAGTTGAGTGAGACTGCTATCTGTGAGTGAGTGTGCGAGTGCGAGTGTCGAGTCTTCGAGTGTTCTGTGTTCGAACTTGGAGTCTTCGACGCCTGCAGATTGGGATTGCACCGTTGCACTTGCAGCCTGTCACCTATGCTGCCTCATTTGGAGGAGAGTCAGGAGATTTGGAGAGTTGGGAGACTTGGAGTTGGAGTGCCAGAGCCAGAACCATTGAGCCAGACTACCGCCTGCGGCCTGCCGGACTCGATAATGTGTTGCTAACTATCTGTGCGTGGCTGTGCCTGTGTGTGTTGCTGACTTGTGCGGTTGGTTTGTGCCTGTGTGTTGGACTTGGACACTTGACAATTTTGTTGACTTGATGTGGCTGTTTATGAATTATGGATTTATGATTTATGAATTATGAATTATAGATTAAGGATTATATTTATGGGTTATGGATTTATCAATTTCTGAATTATGGTTTATTAATTAGAGTTTCACTTTCACGAATTATGAATTAGGATTTTATTTAGGAATTATGGTTTATGAATTTATGAATTATGATTCCTTCTTCATAATTCATGATTTTTGAGGCTTCGTAGAATGCAGTTGTCTAAGTTTACTATTACAAAGTAATGTTGTATCGTATGTTTTTTTAGTACTTTGGATTGTATTGAACTATATTTTTATATGTATATAATTTTTACGTTTCAGTGTATTTACATATATATTGAATAATTTTTAATATTATTTAATTAAATTTAAATAAGCGACCGGTTGGACCGGGCTATTATGATTGTTGATCGTCGAGGGTCAACGGTCAAAATCAACCGCCCTAGCTGACTTGGCGGCCTAGATTCGCCACTGTTTGTACTGATATCTAACAGATAACAAACCTCGACGATTTTTTTGTCCAATTCCATGCATTTTTGTCGAAGCAATTCTTACTTTTTGTATCTGATAAATTCGTGTGAACAGTGAACTTGTAAGATCTTTACATAATTTGCGCTTTTGATTTCTTGATTCCTAGGCCTTGCAGTACTCTCACTACTGCAAATATGCTTGCTCTGAAGAAGTACCCGAGCTCCAAGACATGGGAAGACCAGCCGACGGTCTCTATTAATTCGTTTTAAATTTACATTTATCAACAGATTGGCTAAAAGATGCTTAAGAAACTTTTTTAATCCCAAAATTTTTGAACAGGAGGTTTTAGTGACACAAACTTCATTGTGGGAACCATCTTTGGAGTGTGGCTTGGAGATAAGCTTACAGGGATTACAGGAAGAGAACAAGTTGCTGCAGCTATGGGGATTTTTGGACCTCGTAGTCTCGTACTACATATGTTCTTGCTCTTAAAGACATCCCCGGACTCACGAATTCCTTCTCCTTGATGAAGGTTTGAACATAGCACATGTTCAGCTAAAAGTAATTTTTTTATGCAAAAAGTATTTGCGATTTATTTTTTGGGAAAAAATTGGCCTGATTTTGGATTTTCAGTACAAATTTTACTTTTTCTGACAGTAAGTCGACAGCAAAGGTTCTATATACCTTTTACATCGATATGTATTTCTGGAAGGAAAATGGCAACATGTGAAAGATACAACAACAATTGGTGAAGGAAAAATGTTTTCCCCTGGCAATTTGAGGGCTACCTTTGACAATCCTGAATATGCCAAGGTTCTTCTACAGTCTTGAATTTTTCTTTCAATTGCCATTCGATTTCTGCTATTGAAAATTAATGTCCATATAAACTCGATCATTTTGTGAGGAGGTATCCCTACTCTCAATGGAACAAAATTTTTTCTTAGGAGAGGTAGTAAGAAGAATTATTGAATGGAATCCATTTGCATCAAGCTCAAACTTACTTCTTCTTGACTCATTTCCTCATCAGGAATTGTTGTGGATTATGTCTTAATACATCTCTAAATTTTGACATACTGATGTTTTTCACTGACAGCTGACTGACTACTATGTTCGGGAGAAATACACCTTGCGATACATAGGAGGAATGGTTCCCGATGTTAACCAGGTCTCTACATCTTTCCTCTATAAGACCTTTGATAAAATCTTGTATGCACTGGCGGACCCACCAGTGGACCTGGTGGGTCCTATGACCAACTAGATTTTCAGTTTTTTTTCATTTTTTTTATTTAAAATATTTTACAATTTTGGGATATAATATGTTAGATGTTAGATATAAGTACAGATTTTGGGATATAACATCTATAAAATATATTGTAATTTTTCATTATAACATGTTAAAATAAGTACAGATTTAGATGGAAAATCGAAAATCTGGCTTTGGAAATGAATTTTAGTTAATTAAAATTTGAATTCAGAGAGTTGTTAAAAGTTGTGATTTGTTTTGATATTAAGGTGTTGTTCTTTTGTCCGTTTTGCTGGTTTAGTTGTATGTTTGGTTTTTCCTGAGGTTGTTAATTGCCAGTAGCAACGAAGTGCTTTTACCTCTTGTAGTAGATCCGTCTAATTGTTGAAGACTATTTGGTAGCATGGGTTGAGACCTCGAAATTGAATAAAAATTCTTGTCTACATATTTGAATTTGATTTTGAGCAGCCTAACACAATTAAAAAGTAGTTCTGATTTCAATTTGTCAGCCTACTGCTATAATTGGTCGGATGAGCGTTTTCGAGTTAATAATTTTTTCATTTTTGTAGCAATTTAAGAATGAAAAATGATATGTATTTTAAATTTCTATCATTTTAATTGTACAGATTCTTTAATCATTATGAATGTTTGTGCTACCTTCAGCTTCAAAAAAAAAATATTTCGGGGGCAGAACCTCTTTCATCTCAATATCTTTTATTTTAGGACCCACCAACTCTAAAATCCTGAGTCCGCCACTGCTTGTATGAATGTGATCAAGTGATTAATGTAGGCTCAGTGACCTGTTATGGATTATGTCCTGGTCAAACACACATATAATAGTTCACCCTCAATGTGAGAGTCATGTTAACATATTCTCTCGACAAGAACATTATAACAGTGATCTCGTGCTTCTCAGTCTGCACACAAAACCATGCCTTACAAATCCTTTATGTGTTGTTGGCATATTATTGTGAAAGAGAAGGGAATCTTCACAAATGTAACTGTAGACACTAAAAAAAAAAATAATAAATCAAATGAATTGGGTCAATTTAAATTATTGGCCCAATTAAATTAAAATCTAATAAAGCCCGCTAAAAATAGTTAGGAGGCTCATCCTACTATTTTAAAACCTACAATTATTTAATTAATCATTTTAATTAAATATAATTGAGTGGTTACCAAAATTAGCCACGAAATTTCCCCTATAAATAGGACCAATGGTCCATGGAAGGGGGAGGGAGGAAGAAAATCACGAAGTGCTCAAGAAACCTCAAAGCCGGAGGAAGAGAAGAAACTCTCTCAAGCCTAAGTCCGACAAACACGAAGAAGACCAAAATCTTCTTCAAATCAAGTCAAGTCCAAGAAGATCAAAATCTTCTTCAAATCAAATCAAGTTCAAGTCCAAGTCCAAGTTTCAAAGCACAAATTCGAGCCCCAAAATTCAAGTGTTTAATAAGTCAAGCCCTCGACAAATCAAATTCTCAACAAATCTTGAAGTCCAGGATTCAAGCCACGTGGCCCCTCGTCTTCAAACATTCAGATCATTAATCAGAGGATCTTGCAATTTTGCAGTTACAAGAAGATTAATTTTCACTTGTATTTCACGAAAATACAATTTGTAACGATTTCCGTATTTTAATACACGAAATTCGTCGTACAAATTTTTGGCACGCCCAGTGGGACCTTCTTGTCCTCTCATCTTTTGATCTCAAAACCTTCAAGTTTCAACCACTACGTTAGCGATGGAAAGCGAAAAGTCAAAGAGAACTATGACTCATCTTGAAGAGACCCTTGCCGAACTCTTCCATGCGACCAGGGCCCAAACAAAAACTGGAAAAACTCAACTGGTCCCACCACTGAAGAAGTTCTCCAACAAAGGCAGAATGAAAATTGCTTTAAAAAAGCCAAACTCTCGTTCGGTGGTAAAAACCAGGAATCCAGTGAAAAGCTCTCGGTCTGGTTCCGTCTCCAGTGGCAAATCCATATCTGGATTTTCTCATGCTACTTCTTTGCAGAGGTGGGGAGATTATTCCTCATCTGAAGAATCACTCGAGCCGGTGATGGTCACAGAAGCGACGTCGGGCTCAGATGACCGAATTCAACAAATGGCTTTAGCCATTGAAAAATTAACAAAGTCGCTAGAAGACAAAGACGCACAGGTCGCTACACTCATGCACCAGTTAGAATTGCAAAATCCGCTGGTCAAATGAGATCAAGAAAATTCAGAATCTTCCAAGGCTAAAGAACTAGAAGTGCAAGAGCACCAGCAGAAGCAAGATATGCATGATCGGACAGTTGTTCAAAACGTGTTACGTGACTCCACTCAACTCTCCGTTGGCTCTCTATCTGTCCAACAACTTCAGCATATGATTGCAGACACTATTCGTGCTCAGTACAGAGGTTCATTGCAATCTTCATTGGTGTACGCTAAGCCCTATAGTCGTCGACTCGATGAAATCAAGATGCCACCCGGTTACCAACCTCCCAAATTTCAGAGTTTTGACAGGAAAGGCAACCCAAAGCAACATGTTGCACACTTTATCGAGACATGTAACAATGCAGGCACCTATAATGACACAATGGTAAAGCAGTTCGTACGCTCCCTAAAAGGTGCCGCATTTGAATGGTACACAGACTTACCAGCTGGGTCAATTGATAGTTGGGATCAACTCGAGCGAGAATTTCTAACACGTTTCTACAGCACCCGACGAACTGTCAGCCTTCCGGAACTTGCTCGAACGAAGCAGAGCAAGGAAGAGCCCGTTGTAGAGTACATCGAACGTTGGAGGAACCTTGTACTTAATTGCAAAGAACGAATAAGCGAAGCATCGTCCATCGACATGTGTGTACAAGGCATGCATTGGGGATTACTCTATAATCTCCAAGCAAATATGCCTCACTCATTTGAGGAATTGGCGACATGTGCTCACGACCTAGAGCTCCAAATTGTAAGGCATGGGAGTAATTTGCCAAGTGATCCTCGTGACAAGAAAGATCCTAAGAAAGAAATAAAGAAGGAAGTCAAGGCTGCTAAGTCCAAAGAAGCAATGATAATTTCTACTGCTCCTGCAAAAAAGCCTTCCAGAGGTCGAGCTCAAACCCGAAATCGAGACTAGAGTTCAGACCTAATAAAGGACAAGTCCAAAGCAGAGGTCATGTGACTCTAAAAGAACTTGAAGAAAAGGAGTACCCATTTTCAGACGCTGAAGTTCCTGAAATTCTTGATCAACTTCTTGAACAAAAGATAATCGAACTTCCAGCATCGAAAAGACCCGAAGAAGCTGGTAAGATCGATCATCCTAAATACTGCAAATTTCACAGAATCATTAGCCATCCAGTGAAAAAATGTTTCGTCTTGAAAGATCTTATTGTTCGTCTGGACAAAGAAAATAAGATCAAATTTGAAACCGAAGAAAATTCGACAGTCTCTTGCTCGATGGTTTCATTTGGATCGTTTGATCCAATTTCTATTACGGAGAAGGAACCAACACCTCCTAATACATATGGTGCCAGTAAATCCTCGATTGGGGAGCACGGACCTTCATAAAAGGACGTCGTCAAAAGGCTCCACAACTCCCAAGTTCCAGTGTTTATGACCAGGAATCAAAACTAAAGAACAACCAGAGAGGAAGGTCTAAAGCTAAATCGAGAATATCAACTAAATCGGAAGGGGTAGAAAGCATTCCCTCTAGACTGCCAACCCTGGGCGATTATTTTCCTAAGGGTTACTTCGACAATAATTGTTTTACCTCCAATGTCATCAATGTGGAGAAGAAAAATGAAACAAAGAACGTATTAGGACAGAGTTCGAAACAGAACAAAATTGTTTCATGACTTAACAAGATTCCTGCCAATACGAGCTTAGCAGAGTCTCTCAATCTCCCTTTCGATGATCGAATAGCTTTAGTCGCGGCATTGATTGATCCGGAAGAATATGAAGGCAAAGTCTTAGAGCATACTGGGCCAACGACTCGACAAGACTGTATGGCTGCTATAACTTTCGATGATGAAGATTTACAATTAGGCTCTCGTTTACATAATAGACCACTATATGTTAGTGGTTATATTCGAAAATGCAAGATAAATCGCATGATGATCGACTGCGGATCTGCTGTGAACATTATGCCTATCAAGACAATGAAAAGAATAGGGATTGACGTTGGCGATCTATCTAGGAGTAAGCTTATGATTCAAGGATTCAACCAAAAGGGTCAACGAGCCATTGGCATGATCAGTTTGAAGCTACAAATGGGAGAATTAATTTCCTCGGCTCTCTTTCATGTCATTGATGCTAAAACATCATATGAGTTACTCCTTGGACGTGTTTGGCTGCATGAAACTGGAGTAGTACCTTCGACTTGGCACCAATGCTTCAAATATAGTCGAGATGGAGAAGTTAAATGTGTGGTAGCTGAGTCCAAACCATTCCTCAAAGAAGAATCCTATTTTGCTAATGCCAAATTTTACACAGAAGATGAAGAGTGTAATTCTGCAGGGTTGACCATGTCCGGATTCAAAATTAGAGATGCAGACAATGATGGTACATCAGGTATTGATCAATCTCGTCAGCTTATCAAAGGTAAATCAATATTTACGTCTGAAAGATCCTCTAGAGGTGAAAAACCTCAAATTGAATCGACCGATGTTGAGGTATTAAGAAAAGAGTTAGCTCTTCCAATACCTAGTATTTCAAAATTGCTTCTGCCCCATCAACTCATGGCAGTCCCGAAAGAATGTAAATCTACATCGGAAGCTTCGACATTTGTTCCGAACATATCAAAACTCAATATTTCTGGTCCGTCCAGACAAGACCTGTCAACTACTAAATGAGTCGACGAATCAAAATAGACTTTCAAAGGATGTTATAATCAGGTCAAGAAACTGTTTGAGAATGCCGGATTTGGGAAAGGAGAGCCTCGCGAATTAGGTGATCTTGATGCCATACTTTCGAGTGGGCGTGTCCCTTCTGACGGAACCATTGTGTCGCGACCTAGACATGGTTTGGGATATGATCCAAATCCACCGAGAAAGATTAAAGTCAAGAAGGTTTCCTCAAACCCAATCATGATTCAAATATATGAAGTTAAAGAGGAAAAATCGGTACAACCGAGACCTTCAGTGTTTGATCGAATTGAAAATGAGAATGCCAGAGTTTCGGTGTTTAAAAGGTTAAAAGGAGAACCTTTCCCAACGGTTGAGATAAAATGTAGAGCTTCCGTCTTCCAAAGGTTAAGTGAGGATCCTTCTTCTACCCAAATTGATAAGAATGCACAAACTCCTCAAGGGTCGTCTCAAAGATAATCTGCATTTTCTCGAATTGGAATTAAAAGTTCTGATCCAAATCCGAAACCCCAACAATCAAGAAGAAGACGGGAACATCAAAAAGTTCGCTCATCTTTAAGAGATAATGAATATGATGAAGAAGCCTCTGTCAATCACATAGTTTTTGAAGAATCTTCCAATTCAGAATCCGAGTCTGAAAACTCTGTCACAACAGATGGACTTGAACAAGCCCCACTTACATTTGAAGAAGGAGAACAAGCTACTGTGGATGATTTGAAACAATTGAACTTGGGGACTGAAGAAGACCCGAGACCCGTATTCATAAGTGCTTTCCTCAATCAAAAGGAGGAATCCGAGTACGTCCTTTTGCTCCGGGAATACAAAGATGTGTTCGCGTGGTCTTATAAAGAAATGCCGGGGTTAGACCCAAAGGTTGCAGTGCATCACCTTGCAGTAAGACATGGAGTTCGACCGACCAAACAACCTCAAAGAAGATTTCGACCAGAACTGGTTCCTCATATTGAAGCGGAAGTCAATTAACTTATTGAAGCTGGATTCATACGCGAAGTCAAATACCCAACTTGGATTGCGAATATTGTTCCTGTTAAGAAAAAGAATGGACAATTGTGAGTCTGTGTTGACTTTCATGATTTGAATCAAGCATGTCCGAAAGATGATTTTCCACTTCCGATAATAGAGTTGATGGTGGATGCAACTACTGGATACGAAATCTTGTCATTCATGGATGGATTTTTTGGATATAACCAAATACGGATGAACCCGAAAGACGAAGAACTGACATCATTTCGTACTCCTAAGGGTATATATTGTTACAAAGTTATACCGTTTGGATTAAAAAATGCGGGGGCAACCTATCAGCGAGCTATGCAAAAGATTTTCGATGACATGCTGCACAAAAATGTGGAATGCTATGTGGATGATCTTGTTGTTAAAACAAAGAAACGGGATGACCATCTACAAGACCTACAGGATGTTTTCAAAAGGTTTCGACGACATCAACTGAAGATGAATCCGTTGAAGTGTGCATTCGGTGTCACTTTCGGAAAATTTCTTGGCTTCATTGTTCGACATCGGGGCATCGAAGTAGATCAATCAAAAATTGAGGCCATAATCAACATGCCAGAGCCAAGAAATGTACATGAGTTAAAAAGCCTTCAAGGAAAACTCGCATACATTCGGAGATTTATTTCTAACCTTGCCGGACGTTGTCATCCTTTCAACAAATTAGTAAAGAAAGACGTACCATTTGAATGGGATGATGCTTGTCGAAATGCTTTTCAAAGCATTAAACAGTATTTCTCTCATCCGCCAGTACTCACAGCTCCAGTCCCAAGAAAACCATTGACTCTTTACGTTGCAGCACAAGAATATTATCTTGGAGCACTTCTTGTCCAAGTCAACGACGAAGGAAAAGAGAATGCGCTCTATTACTTGAGTCGGACATTGGTAGGTGCTGAAATGAAGTATTCGCCTATTGAAAAAATATGTCTTGCATTGATCTTCGCGTCTAAAAAGTTGAGACATTATATGCTATCACACATAATCAATCTTGTTTCACGGATTGATCCATTAAAGTACATAATGTCCAGGCTGATTCTTTCCGGAAGAATTGGAAAATGGGCATTACTATTGTCCGAATTCGATATCAAATTCATTCCACAAAAGGCAACCAAAGGACAAGCTTTGACAGATTTTCTTGCTGACCATCCAATTCCAACAGAGTGGGAACTTCAGGAAGACCTCCCGGATGAAGAAGTTCTATTCACTGAAATCATACCATCATGGAGACTATACTTTGATGGGGCAGCTCGAAGTTATGGTGCCGGAGCAGGAGTTAACTTTATCACTCCCCACGATCTCCTTATGCCTCATTCTTTTACCTTAACGGAGAAATGTTCAAACAACGTGGCGGAGTATCAAGCCCTTATCCTTGGCTCAGAGACGGCGTTAGACATGGATATCCGTCAGCTGGAAGTCTTTGGAGATTCTAAATTGATAATCAGCCAACTCCTAGCCGAGTATGAAGTCCGTAATTCAGACTTGAAGCCGTATCATGAATATGCATCAACGCTCGTGAATCGATTTGATTCAATAAAAATGAAATTCGTACCTAGAAATGAAAATAGAGAAGCTGATGCCTTAGCTAATCTAGCCGCTGTTTTAGCAAGGTCAGATGAAGATTTTTCCCACTCCATATCGATTGCTCAAAGATGGGTGCTTCCGTCGTTGTTGCCCTGTAATCTCGAAGAGAACAATACTGTCGAAGTAATCGAAGATGAGGAAAGAGAAGATTGGAGACAACCATTAATCGATTTTCTTCAAAATCAAAAGTTGCCAGATAATCCACGACGAAGAACCGAAGTCAAAAGGCGTGCGACCCGCTTTATCTTTTATAAGGGGACGCTTTATCGACGATCATTTTAGGGGATTTTTCTTCGATGTTTGAGTAACGACGAAGCAACACAAGTGATAGAAGAAGCCCACTCTGGGATCTATAGTGCTCATCAGTCTGGACCCAAGCTCCATTTTCGAATAAAGAGGATGGGGTACTATTGGCCGACCATGGTACAAGACTCCATGGATTATGCAAAAAAATGTGAAGCTTGCCAAGTCCATGCAAATTTCATCCATCAACCGCCAGAACCGTTGCATCCAACAGTGGCTTCATGGCCATTCGATGCATGGGGTCTTGATGTAATTGGACCCATAACTCCAAAGTCTTCAGCTGGGCATTCATACATCCTTGCTGGGACTGACTACTTCTCTAAATAGGCTGAAGCTGTACCATTGAAGGAAGTAAAGAAAGAAAACGTTGCAGATTTCATCCGAATCCAGATCATTTATCGGTATGGAGTTCCGCGACACATCATCACTGATAATGAAAAACCCTTCCGCAATAGCCACATAAACGATTTGTGTGCAAAGTTTGGATTTAAACAATACAACTCGTCAATGTACAATGCAGTAGCTAATGGGTTAGCAGAGGCGTTCAACAAGACTCTATGCAGTTTACTGAAAAAAGATCGTCTCCAAATAAAAAAGAGAGTGGCATGAAAGAATTGGCGAAGTCTTATGGGCTTATCGAACTACTTATCGGACCCCGACACAAGCCACTCCTTATGCCTTAGTGTATGGAGTGGAAGCTGTACTTCCTTTGGAGTGTCAAATCCCTTCACTTCGAATTGTCATCCAAGAAGGTTTGACAACAGAAGAAAATGCTCGTCTTTGATTAGAAGAGTTGGAAGCTTTGGATGAGAAGAGGTTAGAAGCGCAAATGCACATGGAGTGCTATCAAGCTCGAATGACTAAATCCTTCAACAAAAGGGTGCGACCAAGATCATTTCAGGTTGGAGATCTGGTGCTTTCCGTGCGCAGGCCGATCATAATCACACGAAAAATAGTGGGCAAGTTTCAACCTAAATGGGATGGTCCATATCTCGTTACTCATGCATTCACTAACGGAGCCTACAAGAACGTCGACAAAGACGAACTACAAATCGGGCCTATCAACGACAAATTTCTAAAGCGTTTTTAAGCTTGAAGTTCTTTAGTTTATAAATTTTTCGTTGTAATAAAATGTAACACTCCTGGCCCGCAAGAGAATAAACTATGAACGGCCCTAAATAAAAAAAAATTGTTCTTTTAACGAATTACGTTCGACTTGATCCCGTTTGGGTACGTAGGTAGCTTGAATAAACTATAAATTCAAGTTCAGTCACAACTAATAAATTCATTTAAATTGTTTGCCAATTTCTGAAATAAAAAGAAATACAATTGAAATGTGAAGAAGAAAAGATCAGAAAAAATGGTGACAAATCAAAATTCATACGATATGGTCCCAAAGAAAATCACAAATTCTCGAAATCACTCATCATCAGGAAACTATCTTCAAGTGTCTTCCTTTTCCGGTCAATGGATGCTATGCTGGTGACATCTCTAGTTTGCGACTCTTCTAATGTAGCCTTCATGATTCCAAGCATACTCTTTTGTTCCTGATGGGTTTGAAGTTCATCACGAAGTTTGTCCAGCTCAAAAGATAGCCGCCCAATTTTGTTTTCCAATGAAGAACACGTGGAATCCTTCACTTCTAACTGGATATTCAAAAGTTTCAATTGCTCAGCCTTTTCTTCAGCGGTTAGACACTCTAAATGTTGATTTTTTTCTGATAAATAAAGGTCGACTTCCGTGAGAAACACATCCATATGCTTTACCAAATGTGTTGGATCTGTGTGAAATGAGTTGGCAATCACGTTTTGGAGAATTAAATTATTTTCATTCCACCAAGATTGGATGTTGGAAAACCCATGCTTCAAAACGTCCATGAAACACTTCTGAAGGTAGTTGATCATGGCATCGTGTAGGGCGGCTTTCAAGTAGGGAGACTCTTGAGTTATCTTAGGCGGAGGATCGGACATAAAAGAACAAATCGGCGCAACCCGATGATTATTTTTCTCTGAAGGCGGAATGTTAACTAAAGTCAATGAAGATGGAGCAACTGTGACCTCGTGATTAATTTCTGAAATGTTAGCTCCCATGGTCTCAGAATTTACTTCATCCTCATCACGAAATTTATCTATGTTGAACGCCAAGGTATCTTCATTAATAATACTTGGGTATTTGCAAGGTGGATCGTGAAAATCGTAAGCACCATCTATTCCTTGAAGTGCATCAATTCTTTCATCATTCTCGTCGATCTGATCTTGCAAAGAGTTTGGATTCATGGAGAAATTCAATCCTTTATGAATGTTTGGAAAACCTACAAAAATGGAGATTTAAAAAAAAAAAAAAAGATCTAGAAAAAAAAAAGAACATACCTGCGTTTCGTGTTCTAGGTGACATGCTTAAAAATTCACCATCTGGTGGTGTATTTGGGAGACTGATATTAATTTGAGAAGTTTCAACATCACCTTTTGAAGGATTTGGAACAGCTTGAAGCGGCATTGGTTTTACCGATTGTCTAATGTTATATATTCGGGAAAGGGGAGCCTGAAATTGAAATTTGTTGCATAAGATTCAAAAAAATAAAATAAAAAAAAAGATTAAAAAAAAAGAAAATTAAAAAAAATACCTGATCTCCGGAACTTTCATCCTCAAGAGTTAGAGTTTTTCCAGGAGCATGAGATGCTCGATCTCCAGGACTGCTGTGGTCTGGAATCAAAACTATTTCGGGTATTTTGTCAGCAGGCTCAGAGGTGGAAGCGAACTTGGTTGAAGGGACTATAATTTTAATCTTCTTAATCACTCTTTCGTTTCGAAAGTCTGGATCTCTCTATCGAGAAGTCTCTCCAGAAATGATATTTGGAGAGCTTAACCTTTTGGCTACGACCCTATTCGGAGCTGGGCCAAGAATAAAGTCACGATTCTCACTAGAAGATAAAACATGTACTTGAACCTTGGTCAGGATCGACGACACTTGGTCACTCCACCAATTCTGGTACTCTGCATCAACGTTTTGACGTGTATCTTTCACATATTCCGGAATATGAAATGTAGATCCACTTAGCGTCCGAGTCAAGGACAACCAAACACGATACATGTCACCTGCATTGGGGGCAATATCCAACTTTCTTGGTGAACCGGGAAGCTTCTGCCTAAATTCAGGTTGTCTCGCAAACCTGTGGGGATTATACGCCTCAAGAATGAAAGGGGAGTTTCCTCGGTGATAAGAAACAAATCCTGATCGAATACTCACCATAAATTCTGAAGTATCTATAGACCTTGGAATGTCATCCACTTGTGCACCGGGATGGGACGATGAAGGGAACGGATTCCAACAAAAGTCATTGGCATCCATCACTCCCCGAATAAGGTCCCGACAATCAACAATATTTTTCTCCCAAGACTGGAAAGCATTCAAAGTGCCAGCATACCTTCGGATTATAGGACGAGGATAACTCTTGTCCACGTGGGCATAAATACCTCGGACGAAATAAGTAGCAGCCCAAGCATAAAGAAAATGTCCAGGAAACGAATGTGAAATCGAGCCAAGGTCTGGATTTGATTGATGATTCGACGTCCGTGTAAGTCCTCTAAAATACTCGCTAATACCGGAGGGACTAGGCTGTAAGTGTACCCACCTGCCATTTTTGAGGACGCTTTAAAAGTCCCAACTCTCATGTACTCGTCCCCGGATGGAAGAACGAAACGACAAAGCCACAGGGAGAAATAAGCAGCTATTTCCAATTCTTCTTCTTCTTCTATAGACAAACATATTGGTATATCGCCCCAATGACTCCCATCCCTACGGAAAATGTCTCTCGGCTTGTCTACAATCACGGGCCTCCGAATTTCCTTTGAAACTTTTTTATGATGCCTTTTAAATGAATTTAGATTCATAGCATTCTTATGATTTTTGTGTTGTCGAGGGTTCTGGGCACAACCACTCTCGTGAAACCAAAAATTAATCTATTCTTCATGACTGACGCAATCAGATTCGTTCGCATTGGCAATCAATGCGAAAACATTGAAGAGGTACAAACAAGACTTGGGAATATGATCTGTCAGCTCTGAAAGACTTGGAACTACTTCCTTATAGTAATTACCTATAATCGAAAGTCTACTTACCTCGCGGATGTCCCAAAGAGAAATGCCAATTTCACCATTGGCAGTCACAAAAGTATTGGTATTTGGACACCAAACTTCACAAAGAGCCCTGTAGATAGAGTTTGAGCGATGATAATCCTTTGTAGCGGAACTGACTGCAGAAGCTAATTGACGAAGATTCTTCTTGAGCAGAAGTTTTTGAACCCATGAAGACCATTCCCAAAACTTTGGAAGAAAAGAAATTTCTCCTCGACTGATAAGTGTACTTCCCCATCGTATTTCTCTGTTGCCAATCTTCTCACAAATCACTGCTCTTGGAATGCACTCCATGCTTTGAGAATGATGAAGCGGAAGACATAGAAATGGGAGATGACTGCTAGAGTGGTCGAACTTCGCAGCGTCTAAATTCTCATGGCATTCACTAATGGCAGGCGTGTGCAACTCTGACAAAGGCTCCAAGAGGTCAAGAGAAGGGTCTGCAGTTGGCTTATAGATGCTAAGTTTAAGTTCGATGCGTATGCCAGGCTGGGCATGGTACTTCACATCAGTATCTTTGAAATGAAGGTAACTTTTGCCTTGATTTTTAAGCTCGACAATTTCGTGTATATCATAATACACCTCGTTGTTAGAGCTTGCGCTAGCCATACCTAAAATTAAAAAATAAAAAAAATAAAAAAAAATGAGAAGAAATCTTTTAAGTTTGTCTGAGCCTTCCAAATATGTAAATGACAAACACAAAGTGCACTGGACAGTAAAAGGAGCCGGTCCTTGGTCCCAAACACAAAGTATCTTGGACGGTAAAAGGAGTCGGTCCTTGGTCCTAAACACAAGGTGCCTTGGACGGTAAAAGGAGTCGGTCCTTGGTCCCAAACACAAAGTATCTTGGACGGTAAAAGGAGTCGGTCTTTGGTCCTCAACACAAAGTGCTTTGGACGGTAAAAGGAGTCGATCTTTGGTCCCAAACACAAAGTGCTTTGGACGGTAAAAGGAGTCGGTCCTTGGTCCCAAACACAAAGTGCCTTGGACGGTAAAAAGAGCCGCTCCTTGGTCCTCAACACAAAGTGCATTGGACAGTAAAAGGAGCCGGTCCTTGGTCCTCAATGCGAAGTGTCTTGCATGACGAAGGGTGATGGTCATTGGTCCTCAAGGTACATGAAAATGTTCGAAATTTTAAATCTATTCTAAACTTATGAAACAATTACATCACAAAATTTAAACTCTGTCCCAAAAAAATCTCAAACCTCAAAATTCTTGAATGGCTCCAAAAGTTAAATCCCTGAAAAAGAAGAATGTGGAATGTTAATATCGACTTTGTTAAGACAATCATGCTAAAATAATCATAACAATAATAATAATAAAAAAAAAAGGAGGTGAAATGAAAAAAAAAATACAGTTAACGTCTAAAAAAAAATGGGAAACTAATTGGTTTATGCTGTTGGGCAGAAACCAAAAGAAAAAGAAATAAAAAAAAAATATTTTAAAAGTCTCTGCCATGACAATTGGTCACTACGCAGAAACCAAGAATAATTTTTAAAAAAAGAATGAAAAAGACAAAAAAAAAAAACAAATTGGTTTCTGCCAAACAATTTGCTTGGATTGGCATAAACCAAAGAAAATTGGAATTAACCTATTCCGATTGCGGCCAATTGCGGCGAAAACCAAGACATTGGAATTAATCAATTCCAATTGCGGCAAAAAAAAACAGTTTGGTTTCAGTCGGGTTTTTTTAATTAAAAAAAAAAAAAAAAACACGGCGAGAGAGAAAGAAAAAAAAAAAAAAAATTTCCTACCTTTGTTTGCAAGATTTAACCAACTTGTTTCTAAACCTCGAAATTCGTTTATGTAAATAGGCGGGTATCGGACCTTAATTAAGCCCGACGTACCATATAACATAAAAAAGCTTGTACAAAACATAAAACAAACAAACAAATAAATAATAATAATAAAAAAATCCTTGTTAACAAATTTCAAGGATAAAAATCTTGTGTTAAATCAAATTTACACTTCATTCTCAAATTTTTCATCTGTATTAATTTACTAGTGGGAAGTTTGGGTTTTAAAAAAAAAAAAAAAAAAATCGAAAATCAAGATTTATCAATTTATTTATTTCATAATAAATAAATAAATAAATCTTGAGGGGGCATTTGTAGACACTAAAAAAAATAATAATAAATCAAATGAATTGGATCAATTTAAATTATTGGCCCAATTAAATTAAAATCTAATAAAGCCCGCTAAAAATAGTTAGGAGGCCCATCCTACTATTTTAAAACCTACAATTATTTAATTAATCATTTTAATTAAATATAATTGAGTGGTTACCAAAATTAGCCACGAAATTTCCCCTATAAATAGGACCAATGGTCCATGGAAGGGGGAGGGAGGAAGAAAATCACGAAGTGCTCAAGAAACCTCAAAGCCGGAGGAAGAGAAGAAACTCTCCCAAACCTAAGTCCGGCAAACACGAAGAAGACCAAAATCTTCTTCAAATCAAGTCAAGTCCAAGAAAATCAAAATCTTCTTCAAATCAAATCAAGTTCAAGTCCAAATCCAAGTTTCAAAACACAAATTCGAGCCCCAAAATTCAAGTGTTGAATAAGTCAAGCCCTCGACAAATCAAATTCTCAACAAATCTCGAAGTCCAGGATTCAAGCCATGTGGCCCCTCATCTTCAAACATTCAGATCATTAATCAGAGGATCTTGCAATTTTGCAGTTACAAGAAGATTAATTTTCACTTGTATTTCACGAAAATACAATTTGTAACGATTTCCGTATTTTAATACACGAAATTCGTCGTACAGTAACATCAAGCGAAGCTAAGATTACTCTTTGAAGTGGCTCCATTGGGATTCTTGATCGAAAAAGCCGGTGGCTATAGCAGCGATGGCAAACAATCCGTACTTGACCGGGTCGTTACTAATCTTGATGATAGGACCCAAGTTGCATACGGATCCAAAAATGAGATTATCCGGTTCGAAGAAACATTATACGGATCCTCGAGACTTAAGGTTGCTAACCAGTCGGAGCAACTGCTTGAGTTAACAGGACCATGCCCTTTTCATTTTTTATTTTTCTGAGTTATTAAGGTGGTTTGTACAAAAGTTCGTCAATTCTATGACATTTTTATGCAGATCTTATAAATGCAAATAGGTTATGACAATATTGTCTAACTTTCATAAAATGGAAATTTAAGTACTCTTTCATGTCTAAGGAAGACCAGAGCTCTTTCCCGTCTTTCGCAGGCCTCTTCTTTCAGTCCTTTTAATGAAACCTCGTTGAGTTCATACTTCAATATTATTTGTTCTTTCTGAATATTAACCATTTTTTTTTGCATATATGTCCTCATATATTTCCTTTTGAGCTCTGTTCAGAAAAGGTAACAAATTGTGTCTCCACTAGGATGATGGAATTCTAATGAACTAGCAAAAACTAAATGGAATTGCATACATCCACATCAGCAAATTTTGTGCCTCCTTCAGATCTGATTCGCAAAATGTCTTGCCAACCTGGAGGAGGTTGAGGAATACCGGGTTTGTCTATTTCCCAACGCCAGCGGCCATCTTTCACAAGATCTGGTTCATCATCGCAGGTTCACGAGCAGTTTCACAGAGGAAAGGCTCTTCTGCTATCCTTTCTCGTATTTCCTCGTACTTCTCCTTTGAGGGGATTAACCTCCATTTGGAGCATTTTGCACACTGAACAGTGTAATAGAATCCCAAACCCTTTTTGATGTCTTCTTAGAAGAGGATGGACAAGGGACAATAGCGGTTCGGTGGCAACATTTGATCTATTTGATTTTCTATCCATTTCTTTCAAGAACTGCCAATATCAAAGGGAACCCCTTTCTCAATGTTATTTATTGTGATACTGCTGCATTTCTCTTGAAGATCCATGAACAATATTTATCGAAATAAAGCCAAACGAAAACAAATATCAAAGACAAAAGAGAAAAGAGAAAGTTCATCACATGCACGATCCTATCTAATAAACCATAAGAACTCACACCTAGAGCTTATTATGAGCAAGTGTCAATGTAGAAGCGTCCAACACAAAGAGGAATATCGATTGCAGCAGTGTCATTGGGAATTATAATTCAAGAAAGATGATATCGCAATTATTACTTGTAGAGTATTTTTTTCCACTAAAGCGTCATTGTGCACAATCTCATTTAAATGTGGCGGCAAGACTTGAACGCATATCTTTTTTAGCTCTTAAACCACTTGATCTAAAAATTTGAGCTACTAGATAGGATCAATCATTTAAATATTATTTTCAACAAGACTTATAAACTCGTACTTTGACAAGAGGACGCAAATATCTGATAAAGTCTCCAATTTTATATTCCGCAACATCAAAAGACCATATTTCAACATAAATCAAATCAACAAAAAAAAAATCATAAGATAAGCAGTATACTTATCAACTTTGCAATGTTACGATGCACACGTACGTTGTGTAAATGATTTCTAATCTTTGATTTCACGTGTATACCTATTGGAGGCCTTGATTAGACCTGAGTAGTTATTATTCTTCCCTTTTACTTATTTGTTGAGCATCTTTTGACATGTTAAAAATATGTAAATGGAGTGTCGAACATGTCATGTAGGCAAGGCGTTCTTCTTATGGAAGGCAAGGCATAAGCCTCAAGGCGTTATGCCTCACTACAAACCAAAAAAAAATCAAAAAAGAATTAAGTCCTTGTTTGATCCCTATTATTTCTAAAATATATTTTTATTTTTTTTATTTTCAACCACACATTTTTCAATAATATTACACGTAAATCCAAAACATTTCCTCATTTTTTAATCACACATTCTTCATCATTCTACTATTCCAAAATGAGTTAATTCAATCAATGATCACTGAACTTTACCTTAGGTTACTCACTGCTCACCGATCTTTTGAAAGTTACTAATTGCTCACTGAAATTTGGTATATGTTACTCACTGTTCACTAAAATTTAAAAAGTTACTCACTGCTCACCTAAATTTGATCAAAGTTACCCTTTGCTCACTAAACTTTACTACAGGTAACACATATGGGTGATTGATGGGTAACGTTTTCTAAAGATCGGTGAGCAGTGAGTAACATTTTAAATTTCAGTGAGCAATGAGTAACTTATAACAAATTTCAATGAGCAATGAATAACTTTCTAAAGATCGGTGAACAGTGAGTAACCTAAGGTAAAGTTCAGTGATCATTGATTGAATTAACTCATTTCAAAATACATTCTACACCAAATCCAAAAGTAGGGCTCAAACAAGTCCTAAATTAAGGCTCGTTTGGTTCCAATTTTTCCTCCATAAAAATGAAAAATATGATTGTTATCGATCACATCCAACAATCATTTTTGACTTTCCATCTCTTGTGTGGGATTCATAATAGCTATATTTTTCATTCTCATTTTACAAAGAATGAAAATCAAACGGACCCTAAAATGTAAAATAAGTGCAAAAAATATTTTTTAAAAAGAAGAAGAAGAAGAAGAAAGAAAAGAAAAGAAAAATCAACAAAATAATAAAAAAGAAACTATTTTTTATTTGGTGGGTGCATTGACCATTTTCAAGTTGGATCTATGGGAAATACAACTTTTTTAATGTTTAAGTGAGGGAAATGTTGCTACTCCTAAAATAGGCCTATCAGAATTTGTTTTGTTTTGTTGTTTTGTGAGTTAAGTAAATAAGTTTAAAGAATTAAGAAGTGCACGTTTCACAAGCCTTAACGCGGTGCTATGAGGCACCTATCTCACTCAATTGAGGCATATGCCTCGAAAACCTTCCTCATAAAATTTAGCGAAGATACAAAATTGGCGATCAAACCTTATTTTTACACCGGCCGGCTCATTCTTTGTCACCTATATGATTCTCAAACAACTAATACATCTATCCAACTGCAAAAACTATTTCACATATAGAACAACTCTTACATTCCTCCTACTGTGCTTGGATAGGATATTTTAGCTAATCAAGGATTAAATATGTTGTGGAAGTTCGTGGAATGTGTACGGATATACAAGTAATAGGACTATTAAGAGAGTTGGTGACATGTTGTCACATTTCACATTATGACCCAAGTGCAATATGTTTTCGAATTAAGCTATGTGTACATGGAGGTTTACATTCTCCTTGACATTCTTTCTATGTGTCAAAATCTGGATAGAAATGTAATGTAATGATGTAGAAATCAATGGGTTTGATGGATGCCACGTGCAAGAGTGTCAAACTTAATGTAACTGAGAATGTACATGTAGATGAAAATTCTGTGGCCCCGCGCACTAATCTAGCTTAACCCATATCATGTAGTTTTTGATTTAGCTAAAAAAATTCACAAAAATTAAAAAGACAATCTTGTGAAGGCCTCAACCAACAACTAAGAAGCCACAATCAACATATTGTTTAAAACAATCACGTGGACTGCTGAACTAGGGTGTCTAGTCTAACACGACTCGTGAATTTTCTTAAGTTGACCCATGACATGGTTAATGCCAAACGTGTACAAAACCTTGGTGGAATGTGTCGTGTTATATAAATTCAACTCACTTTAGCCACTTACTATAAGTATTGCTCTTTCCATCAAAGGTTATCTCTAAATTGACATTGGAGCTTGCTAATTCCAATTAATGGGATTTTTTACACTCCTAGTGGTTGACATATTGAAAGAAGATTTTATTTCAATTTTTGGTTTGGTTGGCAAAATTTTACACGGTCATGTTTATATAATTTTTTTACAATAAACCACTCAATTACTATATAAATTCATTATTAATGTTCCTTTTAGGGTTTTTTTCTCAGTCGAACGCCAAACAACGACAATGTAGATTAGGATACCCTGTCCAGCGAGCATCGTGATATCTCGTCCTTTATTTATGATTTCTTCTTATGAGAGTCATGAATTCTAGCCCAGTTTCATTTCCTATGGAAAAGAAAGAACACCTCCCTTCTCCTCGACAAGAAATAGGCTTCTATTCTCCTTCAAAATCAGATAGTCAAATTCATTTTGCCATTTTTTTTATTTTTTTGGGTACCATTTATTTAAGTGCCTGCAGTATCATTTCAAGATAAATGTCATCCAAGATAGCCAAAGACAAATCTTAATTATCTCTTATTGGTAAAAATGATGGGCTAACATCTTCTTCGGTTACTCAGGACAATTATAACATTTTTTTTAACTCATCTTATTTAGAAGATTCAGCAGTTCGAACTTGTTTATCTATTATCTTGTGTTCAACGTTTTCTCTCATGTATTGATTAAATTAATCTTTTCTCTTAAGTCTTATATGTGTTCATAATTTATAAGTGGGTAACAGCCAAGTTTAAATTAGATATTTTGCTTACTTCAATATCATGTTGAACCACCTTTTCAGGTTCCTCTGTGTTCTTTCTGCTCCTTTGAGTAGACTAATCAAATGGATAAACATGTAGCCCCTCTCTAGTCGTTAAGCTTTTAAATAAAGTGTACTAACAATATGTAGTTTATCAAAATTAAATAAGATTGAAACATGACAATTAAGAAATTTTGTCACATCTTTTTCCTTAATTCTCTCAAGTTCATGTTACGAATAAAGGTCATTAGAATATGTTTGGGACAAACTATTAAATAAGAATAGGACAATTTTAGCCAATTTTTGGTTTGGATAGAAATATAATTTTTAGTAGATTTTGATTATAATTGATGAAATATAATCTTCAATTGCACTGAATAATATATATATTTATATTTCTTTTTAAATCATCTTTTTAAAAAGATTTAGCCGTTAGATAGAGCTCAACTGTTTATATCAATATTGTGTTAAATACACATCGTTTATAATTGGTGAACAACTAGATTTAAATCTAAATATTTTGCTTACTTTAATACCATGTTGAATCATCTTTTGCGGATTCCTCTAACAAAGAGCCAATGAATGGCTTGCCTGATATGATGTGTTATATTTGTTCCTATGAGTAGATCAACATGTGGCCCCTCGCTAATATTTAAACTTTTAAATAAAGTGTATTAACTACATGTAGTGTAGCGAAACTAAATAAGATTGGACATGACTAAGAAATTTTGTCACATCTTTTTTTTTTTTCCCTTAATTCTCTCAAAATTCAAGTCACAAAAAATGTCATTGAGTGTGTTCGGATCAAGTATTATATAAGAATAAGACAATTTTAGCCCCTTTTTGGTTTAGATAAAAAAATCAATTTTTTTTTAGTATAATTTGATGAAAATTGATTAAAGGTGTGATTGAAAAGTTGATAAAAATTGTCTGATTCATAAATGTGTGGTTGAAAATGAAATTTGGAAAAAAAAAATTAAAAATTGAAGCAAAAAATGGGGCTTAATATATACTCTACAATCACTTTATCAAGTGTGTAATTAGTGGGTATTAGATAAAATGAGTTGAAGGTGGGAGCTATGACTAGTAAACCCCATCTAATCTCACATTTAATATAATAAATAAATACATTTTAAAGATGTTAAGGATAGAATTATACCATAATTTTCTCATTCTTGAAAACCATTTCTCAACTAGATATCTTTTTTCCTTCTTCCAGATGTCATTTGATAATAGTAAACCATTACAACCAACCATTCCCATATATTACTCTTCTGGAAGAGTATGATATAAAACATCTACATAATACATACTAAATACTATACTATACGTACATTACAGCCATATACAATTTAAATTTCAATAAATTCTTTTATTTCATATCTCTGTCTCAAGTTTTTGATGAAAAAATCTGAATTCACGAAACACCAGACAAACAAGAATCGAGGCATGGACCTAATCCAGCGAGGGGACGTATTTAAAAATATTTGTATTAATATTTAAATTATTTTCCTAACTTACATACAAAGAAAGAGAGACTAATGTTTGGAATTCTCACATCAGTTACAGTCAATTGAAAGAGGAATGAGAGCATAGTAGCTTATTTCTGGACAAATAACTACTTTGTGTAATATGCAAGAAAACATTCGAATTCGTGGCTGGCTATTTCTACTCACCTAACCAAGTAAAATGACGTAGCATCACAATATAAATAAACACGTTTGCTCCCTTCATTTATAATGTCAACAGGTCAAACATTGATTTGTGCTAAACATAAGACAATCTAGTATTCAGAAGAAAAAAAATGATGTCATTTCGTGTTCTTGCTTTGTTTCTGGTGGCAGTTTTCTGGCATACTTCGAGTGTTGAATCCATTGTTCGTCACTACAAATTCAGTGTAAGTACATTTTGTCTCACACCCGGTCATTTACTTCTTTAATATTATCGAGTTTAACGTAAAAAAAAACTTGTCCTAATAGTTTGATAAACTTATGAATTAACATATTTTACTCGTATGGGTTGATGCCTTTTCTTTTCTATGTTGCAAACACTTCATTGTTGAAATTTAATAGAATTGTTATGGTATTTAAGATGTAGGAGAAATGGTTAAGCCATTCAACTGTTTTCCTTATTCAATATTTTTAAAGACTTGTTAGTTTAATGTTTAGTCTCACTTTATCCAACCACAATAGTTTGCTAATGAAAATACTGACATGATCAATAATCAAACGTTATGTCGATATTGTCATTTCTGAAGTTAATGGACTTGAACGAAGTGACTCATTATTTGGGGAAATAATGTTTTGAATAGTGACTTTTAGGAGAATGTGTGGTTAAGAAGTATAGAAAAGTTTTGGGTTTACGTACAAAATATTTGATAGTGTGAATGTGTTTTGATGGTATTAAACAATCTGTTTCTGTGCAGGTTGTAAGGAAGAACATAACCAGGCTATGCAGTACTAAGCCCATTATCACCGTGAACGGGAAGTTCCCGGGGCCAACTCTCTACGCAAGGGAAGGTGACACGGTGATTGTCAGAGTCGTCAACCACGTAACAGACAATGTTACAATCCATTGGTAAGATTAATATATATATATATATTTTTAATTACTGTGTATCAATAATGCACTAACATTACTACGTTTCAGGCATGGAGTTAGACAGTTGCGAACAGGTTGGTCAGATGGGCCAGCGTATATCACCCAGTGTCCTATTCAGACAGGGCAAAGTTATAAGTACAACTTCACCCTCACAGGACAAAGAGGTACACTTCTTTGGCATGCACATATCAACTGGCAAAGAGCAACAGTCCATGGTGCCATTGTTATCTTGCCCAAACGCGGCGTTCCTTATCCATTTCCCAAACCCGACAAGCAAGAAATAATCATATTAGGTTAGCATTTCTTTATGATTCATGTTTCGAGACCATAGTTTAATTGTTGGCTATTATATTATCGAGTAGGATCTAATACTGCGTACTAAACGTGCAGGAGAATGGTGGAAATCGGATGTGGAGGCAGTGATCAACCAGGCTATGAAAGCGGGCCAGCCACCTAATGTATCAGATGCACATACCATTAATGGACTTCCTGGACCTGTCGCAAATTGCACTTCTAAGGGTACTGAAATAGGGCACACACATTCTTCTTGTTTTTCTCATCCAGTTAATTATATCAAAGAATAATAAGTTGATTAGGCCATTTTTGGAATTTTCAAATCCTGGGCCACATTAGATGTGATTATAGAAGAAAGAAAGTTAAAATCTTGTTCATTGTCCCGTGCATTATTGTCTAGTGCGTGCGGCGTGCCAAGCATGCCACCATCTCTTTCCGACTATCGTAGACAGTTCATCTTCCAGATTTCTGAAGCATCGCTTTGATGTTGGATGCTGGAAGCCGAGAATTATATTTTGCTTAAATTCTATGACGTGCCTCAATGAATAGAACATAGTGATTGAAACGAGTTAACATAAATATGGCAAAAGTTTTTAATTTGCTGTCGTTGCAGGCTATACACTGCACGTGGAAACGGGCAAGATCTACCTTCTGCGCATTGTTAACGCAGCAGTTAACGAAGAACTCTTCTTCAGAATTGCAGAGCACAATCTAACAATTGTCGAGGTTGATGCTATGTACACAAAACCTTTCCAAACCGACACAATTTTCATCGGTCCAGGCCAAACTACAACTGCCCTTTTAGCAGCAGATCAAAGTATTGGCAAGTACCTAATGGCCGTATCTCCTTTTATGGACACTGTAGTAGCCACAGATAACCAAACTGCAACCGGTATCTTGCGCTACAAAGGCATTGCACCATTTTCTACGACGTCCCTCACTTCCATGCCTCCACGGAATGCAACACCAGTAACGTCGTCCTTCATGGACTCCCTTCGAAGCCTTAATTCCAAAACTTACCCCGTGAGAGTCCCCTTGAAAATCGATCACTCATTGCTTTTCACTATAGGCGTCGGTGTAAATCCATGTGCTACATGTGTGAACGGAAGCCGTGTTGTGGCTGATATCAACAATGTTAGCTTTGTTATGCCTACTACTGCTCTGCTTCAAGCTCATTACTATAACATAGGTGGAGTTTTCACTGATGATTTCCCGGGAAATCCCCCAATCCCTTTTAACTACACCGGCTCTCCACCACAGAACATGCAGACCAACAATGGCACAAAAGTATACAGATTGGCTTATAATTCTACAGTTCAGGTTGTGATCCAAGGCAATTCTTTTATAGCACCAGAGAGCCATCCAACACATTTGCACGGATATGACTTTTTCGTGGTGGCGAAGGGCGTAGGCAATTACGATCCTAATAACGATCCAAAAAAATTCAATCTTATCGACCCTATTGGAAGGAATACAATAAGTGTACCAACTGGTGGCTGGACTGCAATAAGATTCACGGCTGATAATCCAGGTAGATGTTGCATTCTTACCTGCTTCTTCATCAACTTCTTTGTTTTTATATTTACTTGATTATAGTTATCGACAGTATAATGAACAAGCCTTTAGCATCTTTTTCTTCATTAATACTGCAAAACCCACTTTACAAACAAGTCAAAGGTGTTCCAAGATTGCGTGGCAAATGCATATTTTAGTACATAATAAGTGACTTATGATGAAGATTTGATTTTGCAGGGATTTGGTTTATGCATTGTCATTTGGAAGTTCACACAACATGGGGGCTTAAGATGGCATTTCTAGTGGAAAATGGTAAAGGCCCAAATGAATCAATCTTGCCACCTCCTAGTGATCTTCCAAAATGCTAGGATAAGGAAAAAGAAGATTAGCCGGCACTATTTGGGAGGTGGATTGGCTAAATCAAGAGAGGGATGGAATACTTGAAATAGTTGAAAAAGCCAAAAAATGACGAAATTAAGTATACTGGTTAAACAAGTTAGCAGAAGGTTTGGTAGGTTTCCATAAATTAATGAAACTGAAATAAACATCGTCGATGTATTTACTTCAATTGCATTTTGCTCTTGATTTTGTCCACCATAGTACAGAGAATGTTGTTATTGTTATTAGTGTAAGAGTTTGTACGGACGATGGGAAAAAATGAATTTGCTGTTACTGTGATTTTTCACTGTTGGTTTGAAGTTGACGTCTTTTATAAAGACAAAAAAAAAAAATAATAAGTAAAAAATAATAGAAGACAACGCGCCAGGTAGGGGTCGAACCTACGACTTTCTGCTTAGGAAACAGACGCTCTATCCACTGAGCTACAGGCGCCTTTGTTAACATCTGGTTAAGCCTTATTTTACATATACTTTATTTTTCATTTTTCTTTTCCACCTACAAACAAATCGTTACAGAAGGATGTTCGGCTTCTATTACCCAAACTGTTAAAGGTAGAGTAAATACAACACTATGTTTGATATATTGAATTTAATGAGATTTAGATCTAAAGTTTCATTTTTCAGGAAAAAAAAAAATTAATACTTTTTTTGGAAGAATGCATGCTTAAAATATAGATAAAAGTTTCGAATTTACATGAAAAATTATTTTATTGAGACAATGTATAATTGAAAAATATATTTTAAAGAACGGGATTGAAACAGGGAGCTTAATAAAATATAAAAAGAGATACATATAGTAATATTGCCAATTATTTAATCTAGTTCAATGTGTTCATTCTTAACATGGTATTCAAGGGTTGCTAGATAATAATCTAGTGTAATTTGATAGTTTATGAATTTTAATTGAAAAACCACCTACTGCAACTTTTGGTAAGAAAAACAAAAATATCTTCTCAATTTACTTTCCAACAAGTTGTCTTCCTACTTGTGAAGTTCAAAAGTAATTGATTATGTTTTGATTACTTTTTACTATTAACTATTAAAATATCTAAAAGAAGACAAGTGTCAAACTTTTTGGGGGCAATATCTAGTGGCTTGATTTGATTTTTCCTTTTCCTTGAACTTTTTTTTTCCCATTATGAAATGAAATAAGCTATTTGCACACTTTGAACTTACCATTTCTCTTATTCGATCTCACTTATCTCCTCACATGAGGAGTGAAAATATTAAATTTAATGGAGTGGGACCCGATCTCCATGTGAGTGCTCGGATGGAGCCGTATCAATCAATGAGTAATCGAGCAGGTACAAGTAGCATGATTGTTATGAAATACACAAAAACTTAAGTCACTTTAATGTTTGTTTATTATTTTGTCTTTGTAGAAAAGTAGGAAATGTAAGGAATTTTTATTTTCATATTTTATTTAACTTCAACTTTTTTCCTCAAGTTCTTAAACTCTTTTACAATATTTTTATGCAAAAACTAAAAAAAAAAAATGTTTTGTCTTAAAATTTTAAAATTTTAAAGAAAGTTATTGTGCTGTTTGCGTACTATTCCCACAGATAATTTTCAAGAGACACTTTATTTATAAAGAGCATTAGGAGTGACGTAGTTTGATTTGGTCTAATTCTGAATGGAATTAATCGAACTGAATTCCAATGAGAATCATATAAATTGAACCATTGATTCTATATCAAATTATAGAATCAAAACACCCAATTTCAATTTATCTACTCATTTATATTTAAAAATTATCAAAATAAAATATGAAACTACTTGTTGAATTAACTATAAAACACAGCGTAAACGATAAAATATGAATATAAAATTAATTCTTAAGAATACATGTAGTATTTATAATCTTATTATTTTTTGTAGTCATCAATGATCTTGATTCTTGATAGTTGGTCACTTTGAAAATAACGAGAAATTTGAGTTATTATGAAATATTGAATTGAAACTATATTGACATTAGGTAATTCTGAGGTCTAATCTTCAAAGATTTGATATATCCTGGTGCAATGCACTAATAAAAAGAGAAATTCGAAATAATCAAATTCACTATTGGTTCTTAAAATAGTACAGAGAATCGGACTAGGACCTTAGTCCCAAAATTGACTCATTTAGTAGAGAATCAAAACCGAATGAATTGATTCTATCTAGTTCCAGTTTGGTTCCATTGATTCTACGAAAAAATGTCTATCCCTAAAGATCATTTTATGCATTATAGAGAGCACTTTTAAATTTAGAAATTCAAAATTTTTATACACTGCAACAATGCTCTTTATTTTTGTTCTTCATATTGCTTTTCTCAAAAAACATTGATTGATTTCTTCTCATATTTTTTATACATCAGTTATCAATCAATCTGAATATGGTTTGAATATTTTAAGAAATGGAGTATTGAAATTTGTGATCTATTAAATACAATCATTGTTCATTAAAAAATAAAGAGTGAGTTTAGTTCTCTAAATTTGGAGAGCCAAACACACTATCTATTTTAAAAGTTAAAATAAAGAATGTCTTGAATCTTATTTTCAAATATTAACTCTTTAAAATATGAAACAGTTTGTATTCACGGGATCTCTTGGAGATGGTAATGCTTAAAAGTAAGTCCCAAGAGACTATTCATTTTTACTTTTAAAAAAAAATAGAGTTGGCTTGGTTGTCCAAATTTAGAGAAACAAATTCACTCTTTATTTTTAATGTACAATGATTGCATTTAATAAATCACAAATTTCAGTACTCTACTTCTTAACTATTCAAAACACACATAAATTAATTGTCTATTTACATATAAAATATTATGTTAAATAAAATATGAGAAGAAATCAATAAATATTTTTTAAGAAAAGTAAAATAAGAAGTCAAAATAGATAGTATTGTTGGAGTACAATTTTTTTTTTTTTTTACTATTTAAATCTATAAATACTCTCTATAATGTATAAGATGCTATTTATAAATTAAGAGTATGTTGGAGATGCTCTTAGCATAGTGGCCTAACTCGTACGGTATGATTTAACCTCTTGTCAACACTTAGTTGTCAATGTACGACGTTTAATAAAAATTCAACATTATTACAAAAGATAAATAAAAGGGTAATTAGTATAAAACTTCCTTATTGTTTTGTATTCGTTATGCAAATTATCTCTATCGTTTTAAACTTGATATTTGCATCCTCATTTCAACAATTTATTGCGGAGTTGGGACCTTTATGTGTCATTCCATCAATTCCGTTTGTCAACACATGGGTAATTGGTGCAAAACATCCCCATCTTTGCCTTCATTGTGCAAATCATCCGTGTAATTTCAATTTTAACATTTGAACCCTCAAATCGACATTTTTTTGTGCAAAAGGTCGTTATCGTCTATTTTCTCTATTAATGCATTATAAATTACTTAATTTACAATCCTCTTTTAATAAATAAATAAAGAAATAAGACCTTGAATGATTTAAAACATATTAATTAAAAAATGATAATTAGCACATAACGTCCTTATCTTTCACTATTATTGTGAAAAATATCATTATCTTTCATTTTTTGGCATTTTCACTCTTATTTCCACATTTCATCACGTAAAAGGTCATTTTTATCAATTTTATCAATTAAAAGTTGTAAAATGATGAATATGCCCTTCTATTTAAAAAAAATAACTAATTGCAATCATAGTCCCTTTTTTTTTTTTTTTTAAAAAGTGCAAGCGAGTTCAAAATAAATTAGTAAAAGGGTAATTAGTACATAATGTCCATACCTTTCATTATTATTATGAAAAAAAAATCAAAACTTTTCATATTTTGACATTTTGACTATTAATAACACATTTAATTGTACAAACCATCATTTCTATCAATTTTCATCCAATTACTCATTAAAAAGTGTGAAATGACAAACATACCATTCTATTTAAATAAAAATATTGAACTAATTGCAACCATAATCCTAAATTATTTGTTTTTAAAAAAAGCAAATGATTCCCAAATAAATTATTAAAAAACTAGAAATTGATTTTTTTAAAAAATAAATAAATTACAAACGAGTCCAAAAAAAATTACTAAAAAAATTAGAAATTAAAAAAAAATTAAAAAAATTAAATGAGAAGGTATATTCGTCATTTCATAGTTTTTATTGAAAAATTGGATGAAAATTGATAGAAATGATGGTTTGAGCAATTAAGGGTGTGATTAAGGGTGAAAATAAAAAAAAATTAAAAAATTAAAAATTAAAGGTAGGGACTTTTTCACAATATTAGTGAAAGGTGGGATATTATGTGCTAATTATCTTTTTAATACTTTATTTGGACTAGTTTGCACTTTTTAAAACAATTTGGGACTATATATGCAATTAGTTCTTTATTTTTATTTAAATAGAAGTGTATATTCAGTATTTCACAACTTTTAATTGAGAAATTGATGAAAATGACATTTTGGTGCAATGAAAGGTGGAAATAAGAGTGAAAAAGCCAAAAAAAAGAAAGGTAATGACGTTTTCCACAATAATAGTGAAATGCAAGAATGTTATATACTAATTACCCTTAAAAAAATCATCTTACCAATTTTTTTTTCCCTCTTGACTAGGTTTGATTTAGAATAGTTTGGATTGGAATTTGAATGAAGATCTTGAATGAACCCTCTATTAAAAAAGGAAATCCAAGACATAATTTTGTGAGACAAAATAAACTTGAACAAAATCAAAGCAAAATTCAAAAGTTGATACGGTGGGTGTATGTGCATATTAAATCCTTGGATTATGCCATAGTGAGATTGGAAGAATAGGTGGGGGGTTAGTGGTAGGGTGTGAAATTGGATGGAGAAGAACCATTATTTTTAATTATTTTCTTACTTTTTTTTTTGTACTTTTAACTTATTTTGGTGGAGGAGGAGGATAATAAGTGACGAGAGTAAGGGTAGGTGGGGTTAATTGGGAAGACGAAATATTTTTATTTTATTAGTGTATTTTAAATTATTTTACATGAGTCTCGTTTGTATTTTTTTTTTTTTTTTTTTTTATAAAAATGGAATTGTAGCTGTAATTATTTTTTGGGTGATGATATGGGTACATTATGGTGCGTGGGTGGGACGGGGGAGGCCTCCATATGTGCTGGACACCATTATATTCTCCTTTGCCTTTCTAGAAGCAAACATGGATGATTTAGATTTGGACTAACCCGTTTCTAACCTTTGTCAAATCATTGAGCATGCAAGTTCAAATCTACTAATTCTTTTGAGCAAAATAGGAATTTGTCTAAGATTTTTTCAGCTTTTACTGATAACAATTAATCTAGTTGTACAAAAGTGATTGACAAAATAAGTGTTGACGAAATCGTAATCATTGATTTCAAATGATTTAAAAAATAATTTTAAAATGATTGGTGTAGATTTACTTTGTCAATCAATTTTAATCCAACTTTGCACATATAGTATTGCTCGACTGATAATAATGTGTCCTTGTTTGAACCCCTTTTCATATTATATTTTTTTTATTACTTTCAATCACACAATCTTTCATAAAAATAATACTACATGTAAATCAAAAACTTTTCTTTCTTTTTCAACCACATATTCTCTATTAAAAAAACACTATTCCAAATACTATTTTAAAAAAAAAAAAAAAAAAAGCTCAAACAAAGGCTATATTCATTCATGTGGGGAAAACCTCATATTGCGTCACTCAACTAAAATTTTTGTTTCATATTCGGTACTTAATTACTTAGTTTTTCTTTTCTTTTTAAAGACCATTTCAATTGTAACTGTTATCAAAATTGATACACTTAATGAGTAGGCCGAATGAATTCATGATGCAACTTATATTTTCATCTTTGATATTACAATTTTTTTCCCGGGTGGTAAAAAGTTATTTACGGTCAAATTTCACATTTAACGAATGATATTAGCTAGGTCACGAATCATGTTGGTCATTCACAAATTCCCCATGAAATGGCAGACGGAATAGTCAGAGCCGGTTCTGTGTTTTATGGGGGCCTGAGGCGAAGTCCAGAAATTAGGTCCCAAATCAATGTAAATGCAAATTTTAATGGTGTATTATCCAACATATTGTTAACTTAAAACTTAACATTACAACAATAAACAAATATATTATCTAAAAGATTTATATTATAAAATAACAAAACCAACAATGTTTCAAACAATTAGTGAAGTACTATTCGCTTTGTTGTTTTAGACGCAAAAACATTAATCAAATCTGAATAATTGAGCTGCTCAACCATTTCTTTCTCTATTGATAGCATAGCCAATCCATTCAATCTTTCTTGCGATATAGTTGATCGGAGATAGGTCTTGATCAATTTCAATTTCGAGAAGCTTCTTTCTGCAGATGCAACTGTAACCGGTATGGTTAACAAAATTTTGTAAGCATTATAAGCATTTGGAAAGCAAACATTCAATGGCTTCAAACATTGTAGTACTTCAATTGCTCTTGTTGTTTCACTTGGTATATAACACTCCAAGGCTCATAACTCCGTACATAAATCGTCTCCACTGATGTTCGAATGCCCATTATGTTCCAGATATTTCTCAAGATTCATACAATAGTTCAACAAACTATAAAAATTTGTGTCCCTTAGCCTCTTCAGATTAAATAAAAATCCAAACGTGTCATCATATTGTTTGAATTGTTCAAATCGAGTTTTCAAAGAAGATAGAGCTTGATCAATTATAAAAACAAAGTATCCAACTCTAAAAGATTCTTCTAATGATTGCTTTACCTCATCACTACTACTGCTTTCATCAAATTTCTTTTTTCTTCGAATTATGCATTTTTCTGTAAATACAGCTTCAATTCCCATTTCGCTTGCCTTTTTTGTCGCTTGGTCCATGACAATAGCAAATCCATTTTTTCTATAATCTTCAAGAAATGAAACAAGTCCTTGCAAAAGGTCGATAGCAATATCAATATCCATGGATTCGCTTTGAAGAAATTTACTCACAACATTGACTGCACTCAACAGCCTGTACCGGATTATCATGCCAAGCAGGAACTCAAAATTCTGAATATCATGTGTTGCTAGCGTCTCGGCTTCACTCCTCACTTTAGCATCTTCATTACATTCTGCCAAATCAAGTAAAACATCCCTTATTTGTGCAGTTTGCTCCATTATAGGCTTCACACTCTCAACATGACTTTCCCAACGTGTTTGTGGCAATAGGTTCACTGTCAAACCTTGTACATTATCTTTGAAAATTTTCCATCGCTTGGTAAAAGACGAGAACAATGTGTAGATGCGTTGTATCACTCCAAAGAAGGATACAGCTTTGGAACAACAATTCACCATATCACATAATGCTAGATTCAAACTATGAGCGCCACATGGAGTATAGAAAGCTCGAGGATTAATTTCAAGTACTCTTCTTTACACACCTTTGTGCTTCCTGCTCATGTTAGATCCGTTGTCATACCCTTGCCCTCTAATGTCATCAATATCCAGATCAAGTTTGGTCAAAACCTTTTGAAGCTCGGTTACAAGTCCAAGTCCTGTTGTGTCATCTACTTTCAGAAATTCAAGCCAATGTTCTTCAATTGTAGGTAAGTTTGCTGAATCATCTACAAACCGTACTATTAAAGACATTTGCTCCTCGTGACTTGCATCTGGCGTACAATCAAGTATAACTGAGAAATATTTTGCATGTTTCACTTTCTTGACAATTGCACTTCTTACCTCATTAGCCAACAACTGTATCAACTCATTTTGAATATCTTTGTCAAGATACGTATATTGAATCTCGCGTGCTTTAGCTCGCCGAATGTGCTCTTGCATTATTGGATCAAACTCACTAACCATTTCCACCATTTGTAAAAACAGGCCATTATGTTCAACATGTAGCCTCTCATCACCTCCTCGAAATGGTAATGTATTTTTGGCAAGTCTTTTTACAATAGTGATTATCCTTTTTAATACACATCTCCAATGTTCTCTTTCTGCATCAATCAACAATTGAACATTGTTATCAATTGTAGTTTTTGTTCGAAGCCTATTTTCCAATTCAATCCAACTAGTCATTCATCGTAAATGCTCCTCATTTCTTTCATGACTTTTAATGGATCGAGACAAATTATGCCAATCTTTGAATCGGTCATTACCCAATTGGCCAACTTTGGTCACATTTTTCGGTATTTTAAACAACTTGCAGCAAAAGCAGAAGATTCTATCCATAGACACCGAATATACTAGCCATCTTCTATCAATTATTTGCCCATTTGGTAGTAATCGCTTATATTGTGAAGAATCGAAATGTCTATTTGTACAATCTGTCAGAAACGAGATGTCATCAATTCTTTTTGGACCCATTTCAACTAAGAAATCCCTCGTTCTTTGATCAATGATTTTTCAATTATCGGGATCATCCAAATTTAGAGAAAAGCAACCATCTTTTTCCTTATCATCTACATCATGAACACATGTAGGTTTCGTCACTTCTTCTTCCTTATCATCGTCTTTATTAACACAGGCAGGTTGACTTACTTCTTCATCCTCATCTACTTCAATAACACGGACAGGTTAGATATCTACTTCATCCTCATTCAACACATTTACATTGTTGATTTTAAAGTACTTGTCAATATTCCCTACTTGACTTTCAGTTAATGCAATTTCATTTCGTTTCTTTTTTCTCTTTTGAGCACCGAACTCATATTTAGGAGGCATGCTGTGTATCTAATACCCAATGATTAACCTAAAAAAAATTACAAAATATCTCAATAATCATTCATATAAGCCGACAATACTGCAATTATATAAGCCGACAAGGCTTAAAACATTTCAAGTATAACTCTTAAATAACAAGTTAAGGCAAGCCATTGCTTACTTGAGAAGTAGAATTTCAACGAAAACTATGGAATCACACTCTTGAAAATTCCACCGTCACAACTTATGAGCCTGAATTAAAAATTTAACATCAAACACCAATACAAATATTACCTATTATTATACAAAGCTAGAACTAATGAAATAATATGATTTAGATTTGAAAAATGTAAGGAAAAAAGAGAATGAACCTAGTATATGCACAAAGATATTTTGTCAGAGTAACCGAGTAAACTTGTGATTTATTCCATAAGGGGAAACTTGTAACCGAGTATAGGCCTAGGAAGTCTTGTACACTTGTGATTTATTCTATAAAGGGAAACTTTTGTACTAATTCTATCCCAAAAAACAATATACATGAGGAGGCAGTGATTTTCATTTTTGTACTAATTCTAACCCAATCTTATACTGCCTTTAATAAGTTTGCTGAGCCCCAGTCCTTTCAAAAAGCTCACATTGACTGACCATGTATGGAAGAAAACAATACGCAAAAATGCTTTAGGCTTTTACTAACTCATAAATGGGTTAATTAAAACAAAAGAAATCTTACAGTCAAAAGCAGATGGGCGTGTAAAATTAAAAATCAGTCGAATGGATTGATAGACCATTACAATTATAGACCATCTACTAATGTGCTAATCAAAAGCTAGAAATCAAACATTTGCAGAAGTTAGAAGAGTTTGCCAAAAAAAAGACCTTCAAATCCTTAGACATAAATTTGTTGTAAGGAGTACCGCAATACTCGAAAATGGAACAATAATATAATTACTATGGGGAATTTTACGAAAAAACTCTGCTTTACAAGCTTTTTCCAAACACTCCCTGGAATAAAGTTTCTTAATTATATTCATTTCATTTACAAAATAGATTGTGGTTAATTTTATGATGCAAGAATGATATCCCCATGAACTACAGTACCTTATCATGGATTCCCTTGGACAATGTATGAAGTGATTCACCAACTGTCTTATCTTCTTCTTTCACCTCCATCAAAACCACATGTTCCAATGACAATTATAGGATAAGGAACAATATTAATCAGCAAAATAATTCTATCGGAAATATGCAAAAAACATTACAGCCTATTTCTATGAAATCCAAACAAAATAAATTAATAGCGTATTCTAAAGCCAGTGAAAGGAATGCAAAATTAATACATAATGGTTTTCAAAATATTATTACCAGAAGGAGAACACAAGTTAAAATCAGATATCACCAGAATGAAGTAACAACAGAACTAGCAAAATAGATGATCCATCAAACTCACCTTCATCATACCTATATAGGATAGCAAAATATTTTTTTTTTTACAAAATTTGACATCTCTTATACACCATCAAAACACTGAGTAACATATAACACTTGACAAAGTAAAGAATCATATAATCAAACTAAAAAATAAAAAATAAAACAAAATAAAAAAAACTGATATTGTGAGAAATTTTACACACAAATTTTAGTAGAGGTCCTTTGTTGCAGTAGATGTAATAACCGAAAAAAGAAATTTTCTTTTACCTTCTTAAGGAAGTGAAGGAGAAACAATCTCCACCGATCCCCCGATTCAAACCGTAGATGCTTCACATTTCCCTTACACTATTGAACAAAAAATTCCAAAACAAAGAGAGAAGGATAGAATTAGCAGGCAAAAGTTGAAAATTTCTAGATGAATCTGTGGTTATGATTTATGAAGGGTGATTTGCTGAAAAAAGAAAGAAAGAATGAATGAATTGGTAGGGAATAGCGAGAGACGCAAGAAAGAAAGTAGAGGTAAACGAACGAAATTTAGGGAATGAACAAAATAGGGTAGAAATAACGAGATTCAATATTTGGGTAAAATAGGGAGGGGAGCATTTTGGGCTTGGCCTTTTAACGAGATTTTGGTTCTGAAACTAAACTGAGTCTGCCCTTCGTTCAATAGTTCGATATTTAAAAAAAAAAAAAAAAAAAAAAAATTGGGACAAAAAATGAGACCCCCTTCAATGTGGGGCCTGAGGCTTGGGTCTCACTCGACTCGGCCCAAAACCGGCTCTGAGAATAGTCAAATTGAAAAAAAAAAAAAAATAGATAGACGATCATGTTGTAACAAATTAAAGTTTTGTAACTAACGAAAGAAAAATATGCAAGTTGAGTAACTTCTACGGAATGTTTTCTCTATTAGTACTAAATACAATTTCAAGATATATATATATATATATATATATATATCAAGTGAACAACCTTTGTAATTTTATAAGTTAATATTCCTTTTACATTTCAATAGTCAATATTTTACTTATTTTGTAATTTTAATTAATCTAATTAACTTTTACTATTTGCTTTACTAAATAAAATTATTTTAAATAATATATATCTACAATATTAAAAGTGTAGATTGAGGAGAAATTTTCTATTACCAAATTTATTCTTACATATTTAGTTATATGTCCAATATATCCTCATTTATTTTTATATCTTTAATTTTTCATTTTATCCTTACATTTTTATGTTTATGGTCAATAATATCTTTAAAATTAAATTTATTTCAACTAAATTTAATTATTATTAAAATTAAGTCAATTAATTTTCACTAAACACTATTATTACTAATTATCAATATATGATAATTAAAAACTTAAATAAAATCAAAATAAAAAATATGATAATACTACATATATAATTAACAGAAAATGACATAAACTATTAAGTCAATTGATATTAATATATAAAATTTTTAAATATAAGAAAATTATATATACAATTAATAATGTAGATAGTGTTTAACTTGAAAATTTCTTATGAAAGAAACAATTATAATTTAGAGAAAAAATAATTTTCAAAATGATCACTATATGTACAGTGTAGATATTGTATTGATCGATAGAATTTTTCAATTACTTAAAAATTGATTGAGATCTCATAGAGTACGATGATAGGGATTGGCTGCTAAAACGGAGCTATCGGAAAGATGAGATTTTGTAGTGATTATAGACTCTAGATTTACAGGTCGCTGAGATATGTCGTACGAATTAGAGGTTGAATCATTTACTAAACTCAATGTCTTCTCCTTTAACAATATCAATTACTTAAAAAAATATTATTAGTACTTAAAAAAATATTACGCATATCATTATTAGATACATAAGACGTGCAACTCAAAAAGGTGGTCTCTTGAGATTTCTTCCTTGTATCACTCCTAAATTGAAAATCTTATTTGGGTTCTGCTTATATATTTATTGCCTTTATCTCCTTTTCCAAGATTCTGCAAAGGTAAGTCTTGTTTTCAAGATTATTCAATTTATGCTGCGTGGAAAACGCAGTATTCTGATTCCTAGTAAAATTGTAAAATTCCAACTTCTTTCTGCATGCTCCATATATCTTTAAGTCCCATCACCATCAATGCTTGTGATAAGAATCCCACGTTATTGAACTGCCAAACTATAGCTATATTGAGGGCTTAGTCTCTAAGACGCTTGCAAAGGTTTCCTCTGACCCAAATCGGCCCTGGTTTAGGAATTTTTTCACATGGAAACTTTGTTTCCAGCTTCATTCATATCAAATTCGAGTTTGTTGATGCAACAAAGGAAAAACACGATATGGACAAAAGAAGAAAACAAGCAATTTGAGAGTGCACTTGCAGTGTTTGATGAAAGTACTCCCAATAGATGGGTTATGGTGGCTGCCATGATCCCTGGAAAATCAGTTTGTGATGTGATAAACCAGTACAAAGAATTGGTGGCAGATGTTAGTAATATAGAAGCTGGTTTGGTCCCAATTCCTGGATACTTGAACTCTTCTTTTACAATGAAAATACCCGATAATCACAGTTTTGATGTGTATAGGAAGAGAAGGACGTCTTGCAATCAAGAAAGAAAGAAAGGTGTACCATGGACAGAGGAGGAGCACAGGTGAAGTTTTCTTAGAATTATGTTCTCTCTCTTTAACTAGATTTTTATGTTCGACTGTGATTATGTTTCCAAAGACATAAAATATAGATCCAACGATGTTGATTTCTTTTTTCTGCAGCTTAGCTTCGTTTTAATAACTGTACAGGATTGAATTAAACTGAGGCTGATATGTTATAAGCACAAGAAGTATACTCTTAAAAGAGGCACGAGGAACTCACCATGTAGCTATCAATTTTTAGTTTGTCCTCTATGTGATAATCTCTTCTTTAACATTATGCAGTATCATCATCATTGAAACATATAAGATAATTAGACATTTTAATGGAATATAAACTACACTTCCCATTCCAATAGTAATTTTGATTCAAAACATTCCACGTAGAATAAGCTATCAAAACACCTAGTGCATGTTTGGTACACAATAATGGGTAGGGCCAGACACTATATTAAACACGATTTTAGCTTATTTTTCTTCCATGATATTATCGAGTAATATATAAACCTCCCTGACAAATATGCCTATAATGTCTTAGTTTTGGAAATAAAATGGCTGCAGCTATGTGAATGTTCTTCTCATTTATCGTCTCCAGAGTGCTTGTAAATGAAACTTCCGGAGATATTATGTTCTTATAGTTCATTACTATTTTTCTGATAACTTTCATGGTTGAAAATAGACGTTTCTTGTTGGGACTTCAAGAACATGGCAAAGGGGATTGGAGGAACATTTCACGAAATTTTGTTATTTCTAAGACACCTACTCAAGTTGCAAGCCATGCTCAAAAGTACTATCTAAGGCAGCTTTCAGGAGGGAAAGATAAGAGGAGGCCAAGCATCCACGATATTACATCAGTCCGCTTCACAAACAATAGCTCCTCGGATAATAAAAAATCTCCATCATCGGATAATTCTTCTTCGGTTACATTGGTACAGAAGTCCATTGGCACTCCAAAAATACTACTCAACTGGAGTCACAAAAATAATGGAGCTTCAATGGTTTTTGAGTCAGCTTATGATGATCCATTCACTACATTTTCATATGATATTGCCTCGCATGCTACCTGTATAGTTAACCCCGGTGCTGCCAATCAAGGTTTCCAGTTCCCGTTCCAATCCAAAAGATATCTTGAGTGAGAAAGAAACGTCTGGTCTGGTCAGTATATCAAGATGCCAAATATGGATTTTGTTAAAAGTTATTTTGTTATTTACTGCTGTGGCAACCTTATGTACACTATATGCTAGTGAAGCAATATATAATTTTGCATGTGTAGATGAAATTTGTGAAGTTAAGCAACATTATTGAAGTGTTAAACCCCTGCTTCATTCATTTTGTTCATTTCTCAGATTTTTCAAACTGTTAATAATCTAGATTCGTACTTTTAGTTTCAGGGTTCCCACGATTAATTTTACATCAAAGGTACTCTAAATACACTATGCTATTGGAATATGCGGCCAAATAAGCTGATTTAGCGTTAAAATACTGTGTATATCTGATATTTATTATTCTTTGAGGCCCATTTATATTCTTAGATTATGTATTCAATTAGGCCAAGTAGACAGAATTTGATAATCTTCACTTTTTCTTGGTTGAGTGTGTTTTCTACTAAAGTGAAGCATTTTTCACTTTAATACATTGTAAACACTTAATGATCCACGTAATATTTTTACTGTGGTGCGCGTATATTTTTTCTGTTCCCTTTTCTTGATTGGAGTCTTCCATTTTTTTCCCAGGATATCTGCCTGGTTGGTCAATTAAGGCATCTTGCACTAGTCTTGAGAGATAAAGTAATTTTGAGATTCTGAATTCACACTGTATACCAAATCAAGAAAGGTTGGAAAGGAATTTAAACTGTTTAGATCTAGTATTCTCACTATAATGTTATCCACTGAATGGCATCCATCTTTCGGCACCAGTAGAAAAAGATCTTAAATTCTATTGAGAATTTTTTCTGTAGAGCCTTCTTTCTATGGTCAAAGTGGAAAAGAGCCTACATATGAAGTTCTTTGTTTCTCTTGCCCTACAACATAAGTCAATTGTAGCCTTATTAAACGTCCCCTTCCCCTTTCGTGCAAATGAGGGAAAATAGGGAGAGTAGTAGCAAAGGGAAATGGAGTAGCTGGGAGGGAATGGGGGTGGGGGCAGCGCTAGCAGGGGGGCTGGGTAATAAAACTGGGGTGGGAAGGGATTGAAAGGAAGCGGGTAAGGATATATTTGGACTTCGATAAAAATACAAAAACAAAATATAGGTTTGTTTGCATGATTTTAGAAAAGGTCTTATTTCATTTTCTCTCTCGAACTAGGTCCTTCAGCCAGAATCTCAATTATCCACTATCCACTGAACCTGAGACTTATTATCTTGATTAATATGTAAATAGTGCATAGTCTGTCATAATTGTCCCATCCACAGTTGATTTTGAATTTGAGCACTGGATTTGCTAGAAAATGATGGGAGAAAAGGTGTGCTGAAATCTTGAAGTTTACTACATAACTAGCTCATTTCAACTCCTTTTTGCTGCATAGAGCAAATCATATAAGATCTGAGAACAAATGGATTCGGATGAGGTTTCCTTTTGATGAATACATCCTATGATGGATTTCAAATTGAAAAAGAACATATAAATTTCTCTTTGATATGTAGTTTGATTCATTAAGAGTGAACCGTGTAGACAGAAAAAAAGTAGGCAAGAAAAATCAGAAGAGTTTCTATGGAAGCCTGAAATTGAGCTGATCCTCGTAAAAGAGTGCTGAAGCATATTTAGTCCCTGTTTGACAACCATTATTTGAAAATTCTTTTTTCTACATACTCATTTTCAACCACACGTTTATACAATAAATATTTTACGCGTAAAACCCAAAACTGCTACCTACTTTTTCATTACACATTCTCTTAAAAATCACTATTCAAACTATTGTTTGTCCCAGATAATGGTTGTCAAATAGGGGCTTAGACTGGATCCTCTAAAATTAGCTCGGCTCAGCACGGCATATTCATCAAATATTGGCAGCCATGAGAATAATGCACAAGTCAATTAAGCACATTGGGGGCATGCATTCAAAAGAAAGCATAGCATAAATGAATTGATTTCATAGAATAATAGCAAGATGTACGGTAGCTAAAGTTGTGGCTTTCTTTACTAATATCCATGTGGTTTATGAGGCCTTATTGGTAGTAAGTGGATCACTATCTTACTAGTTGGCAAATCACAATGAAAACATAACTGAAAAAGTCATGCTTCCCCATTTGCTACTGCTCTTAGAACATTTAAGAGATTCTTTAAATGTGAGTCTCTATTTTAAATAATCAATCTTTAAAATCATGCTCCAAAAAATTCTATAAATTAACATTTTAATTTAGAGAGTGAATTTGATTCTCCAAATTTGTAGAACCAAATTCAATTCTCTATAAGTAAATGCATTCAAAGTGTTTTAATTTTTAATATAGAAAAATAATAAAATAATCCAAATAAAAGCTATTTAAAATAAAAGATAGAGAACAATAATAAATATTTATTGAGAGTAGTAAAATTAAGTGTTAAATATAAATAGCTTGTTGGAGTACTTCAAAATTTTAACTTTCTAAATTTATAGATGTTCTCCAAATGATAGAGCATGTTTAAAAATAGTCTTTTAGAAATATTTTTAATTGCTATAATGGTGTTTGCTGTTGTACTACTTCTGCTGCACTATAATGAAAAAATTAAGCTATTTGTACCTATTGAGTTTGGGTCTCGACCACATGTGAAAGGACGGGTAGCGTCGGGTAAATCAACATGTAACTCAAAGGATACATGTAACAAGATCCATAATGAAAAGGCACATTGCCATCCAGCATCAATTTTGTGAGGTTAGGTTGTACAATAGTTAAATTAATTTAATTTAATTTTACTGTATTGTCTAATATTACGTATCAAAAATGCTGACAAATAAAAGTTCCAATGGAACTTGAGGCGCGTATGATAATTTCCATTGATACTTTTTTCTCTGAGTGACTATAGTATCTAGCATTTATAAAAGATATAACATCTTTACAATTTGCATAAGAAAGCAATCCGTCTCTTTTCCTATCGTTCATCGAAGCTTTTTGGTGAATCTAGATAGGTGCACATAAAGTAGCAAACTTTCATCTTCTTGTTTTTTCTTTCTTTTTCTTTTTCCTTGAGATAAAGTAAAAGGACAGATTTTATAGCTAGTTCTACCTTATTCCTTTTACTTCTTTTATCTTCCCATGGGGTAGCGAAATTGGAAACTGGCTTCGAAATGCAGGACCTTGACCTTTTAAAAATAGTAAGGTAGAAATTCTAAAAAACAAAAAACGAAGAAGAGAGTTTGGTTCGGTCTGAATTCAAGCTTGGCCCGGCCATTTGCTGCTAGGAATTCAACATCTTTGATATGCTCTGCATTTTGTTCACCCAATCTTCATTTAGGACATAAATGAGAGCTCTTTCTAGGTGGGTCGCTTCGCACAAGACATTGCTTAGAATCAACTAGCAATCTCATATATAAGAAATAGACTGTTTTTCGACTTAGGCTAGGAATGACATTTTCTATCTGCTCATTGCAGGCTTGTGCTTCTTCTTCCATCGACTTGCACTTTCTATTTTAAGTTTTAGGGGTACTTCTCAGTTTTCTTCCTTTCAACTTGATATTTCGTATAAATCGGCTAAATTAGAGCTCTATTCCAATCCAACTGTCAATCAGTTATATGAGGGCGATTACTCTAACTTTCTCTTTCTGTGGAGGTTTCTGTTGGGTATCAATCTAAACATGCACAACGAAGTTATATAGTTTCAATCGGTATTCTAAAAAGCGTAAAGCGTGACGATGGGCGTAGGCCAAGTTTCGAGCTAGGCGAGGCCAAGGCATAAAAAAAGTTTCTTTATTTTAATTTTTTAAATCAATCTAAAAATTATTTAATAGTTACAGAATTAAAGAAAAAAGTTTAAAGCATAAAAAAGTGCCTAGGAGCGAAAAAAAAAATTAAAAAAGAGCAAAAAAAGCGTGAGACATGGTGTTTTACACCCGATTCGCTCCTAAGTGCTTCCTTTTTGAACACTGGTTTCAATATTAAAATAGGATCACATTTGTGATTAGAAAGAATCTATGCTAAAAGATTATACTTTTAGACAATAACAAAATTGATCTACCACGTCCTCAACACACCACAGTTGTTCAAATGTATAACCTCCAATGATAATCTACAAAGCAAGAACGAACTTGAAATTCCATCACCACAAATGTAGGATGACCGTAGGAGAATAATGTTTAGGGTTTTGTTTCTTTTCTCGTGCTAGTGAGTAATAAAGATAGAGTTATCAAACTCTAATCAATAGCTTAGTGTTTATAAGTTTTTCTTAAATCCTAATTTCATTAGGATTAGTGTAGGCCTAACCTAACCTAACCTATTTGGGCTCAATTACTAACTAATCTAATAAAATAAACTTAGCCCAATACAAAAGGGCTAGTAGTAATTATTAAGTGTAGAAATTACACATGTGCCTACTTTTAAAGATCCATTTTAAAAAATAAGATGCAAAGTTTACTAATATAAAAATCAGATATTAATAATAACATTATAAAATATTATAATATTAAATAATAATATTATAAAATTTAATTAATTATATACTACAAACCTTAATTCCCCACTTTCTCTCTCTCTATAGCACCCACCGGTTTATTCACTTCTCTCTCTCTCTACCACCCACACTCTCGGCGACATCGTGTGACCAGGACTGCTACTCTAGGGGCGTCGTGTGACGATGGACACCGCGATGATCATTTGTAGAACCACAGCTGCGCACGGGCGTCGCTGATGGCTGGGGTGTGGTGTGGTGTTGTGGTGTGCTGCAAGCACTGCTTGTGATTTTTTTATGATTTTCGGCGATGGCTCCGCTATTGTAACGATGCTTTTAAGGTGATTTTTGTGATTGTTGTTTGGTGGCGATTTTCGAATTGTGGTGATGGTGCTTGTGGCGATGATGATTGTGGTACTAGTGGCGATAATGGTGCTGATGGTAGTGATGGAGGCGACATTGGTGGTTGCGATGGTGTCGTGGTCGTGATCGTGGTGTTGGTGTGATGTTGCTATTGTGGTGGTGGTGGTGGTGGTGGTGGTGGTGGTGGTGGTGATTGTGGGTGTGAGTGTAGTTGTGGTTGTAGCGAGGTGCGTTGTGGTGTGGTGGTGGCAACGGCGACGGCGACGGAGACGGAGACGGAGATAGGGATGGAAATGGAAATGGTGGGGATGGAGTAGGACAAAGTTTCAGGCCCAGCTGGCCATTTTTCTTCTTCACATGCGTTGGCCTCTGTGCCATTGGTGTTCAGTTTGCAGCTGCGTGCGGTGCGACGATCTGAGTGGTGGTTGTTATGATGGTTTTTGTGGTGTTGGTGGTGAGGTTGTGGTTTGACTGTGGAGGTGGTGACGATGGGGTTTGTGTGGTGGCGGTGTTGTCGTCGGGAGGTGGTGGTGGTGGTTTAGGTAGTGATGGAGGTTGCGGTAGAGGTCACAAATTATTTGGTTGTGTATGACCATTAAATTGATTAATTTGTGATCAATAAATAATATGTGACCAATGAAAAGATGAACTGGTGACTAAGAAATAAAGTGTGGCCTAAAAAAGTGTTAATTTGTGATCAATATTTTGATAATTTGTGAATGTTTAATAAATTGTGACTTATAATGTTCATAATCTGTGACCTATAAAGAAATTGTGACATATAATTTTTTTTAACATGTAACCGATGAAGAAATTATGACGTATAATTTTTTTGAATTGTGGGTGTAAAATAATATGACATTTAAAAATTCTGATTTATGACCGAAAAATAATATGTGACTAACTAAATTGTGAATTTGTGATCGATAAACAAATTGTGATTTATAAAATTTTTGAATTGTGATTATAAAATAATTTGTGACATTTAAAAATTTTGATTTTTGATCGAAAAATAATATGTGACTAACTAAATTGTGAATATGTGACCAAATTATATAAAAATGTGATCTTAATATATTTAATTAATTAAATCATAAATAAATTTTAATAAATATCTGATTTTTGAAATTTGAAACATTTATTCTTAGTTTTGAAATGGTTAACCTCTTAGTTATGAATTTTTGGGCCTAGACATAATATTTAGATTATGTCCAATTTAAATTTTGAATTCTCACCGTTAGTGAGTGATCTATTTTATATGATCTAGGAGTCGAGTCCGACGAAAATGAGCCCATGACGAGATCCGTTAATTATCGAAGGAGGACCGATGACGCAATCAAGGGTAAAACGGGTAAATCAAGCAATGGAATTACTTGTGCAAGCAACGGTGGACGACGTCATGATCTACGTGAGAAAAGAAGTAAGTTTCATGTTGAAGTCGATGTCCGAAACAACTTGGATCAATATATTAGAAGTAGTCTAAGAATGAGGCTCACGGGACTTCTATGCAGTCGCATAGAAGAAACCCCATGCGACCGCATCAACATGCGGGGAATTTGGTGGTAGCAAGACGTTGAACTATGCGATCGCGAGCCAAATCATTATGTGGTCGCATATACAAAATTTTGAGTGAATCTTTCTTTTTTGCGTGAGAATCCTAGTTTCCATATAATTTGGTATTGGATGATATTTTACAATATTTTGGACATTATTTCCGTTTTTTCCTTAGGTTTAACGCCTTAGTATAAATAATTTTTATATTTCATTGTATTACAACTTTTGACAATTTGATAATTAAACTAGAGAGATAATTGTGCTTTCAATCTTCGTTCTTCATTGAACATCGTGAACTTATCAAGATTTTCTTGTGGCGTTCAATATCGGGTGTGGATCACGAGTTGTGTAATCAATATTTCATTCAAACTTCATTTTTGTTTGGTTGTTTGGTTCATTGTTTTTTGTTCAAACTCAATACCGGATTATCTTTTAGATTTTCTTAGGATTGTCAATCTTTTGCGGGGTTGCATAGTAATCGTTGCTACGTGATTCTCATCACTATTGAGTTCTCATGTACGGTGGCAAACAACGTGATATTATTATTCTAATGTAATCAAATAAATAAAAAATATTTCCTTCAATTCATTTTCAAGTCGCCTAAATTACCTAATTCATATTGCCGTCCTTGATTGACAACTATTAATATGTCAATGCAATCTATGTGACAAAAAATATCATGTGGTGTGAATGAATCATTTTCCTAGGTTACTATGGAAATGTAGCCCCGTTTGGCCTCCATTATTTGAGATTATAATTTTTGGAATAGTATTTTTTTTAAAGAATATATGGTTAAAAAAGAAAAAAATTGGATTTACGTATAATATTATTTTTATTGAAAAATGTGTAATTGATAAGAAGAGAGAGAAAATCAATTATAATTTTTTATGGAGGCTAAACGGGGGCGAAATCTCTTCAGCAAATACGATCCAATTGGTTACAAGTTATTGATAACTGTCAATCTCGATGTAACCAATCATATCATTCACCAAAACTTTTACATTGATGTAGATGAGTTGCAGTTGAAACTACTTTCAACTTATTAGTCCAACTTGGTTGAGGAATTTATGTATCAACATTGGTAGTCAAAATACACACCATAATCTCTAACTATCTAAGAGTCAAGAATCATGTATTGGTCATTCATCCATGTTTGTTTGATTCTCAACACACCCGTTCCATTAGTCTTGTATAAAGTAACGTTCAATGGCCCAAAATGTGTCGGTCTTTACATAAGATTCTATATTGACCTTAAATAAAAGGATCAAATCCAATACCTAACACTTAGAGTTCTTTACAGATACTAAGATAGTTATTCATGTAAAATATCGATCATAGGTCATTCAATGTACTATTCTCTAACAACCTATTCACTTATCATTCAAATGTCTCCACATTTTAGCTTGTAAGTTTAGCTACTTTCTTAAAAAGAAAACAATGCAATACGTGCTACCAGCTTGCTTGGGCTAGGGCAATCATCCTTAGCGTGTCGTGTATAAGCGGCAAATGACATGCCCCTTTCCTTTAATTTTTAACTACTGGCTGGCCTACTTTGGCCGATATGTCCAAAAGGTGTCAGGGTTGATCTTTTTGTAATTATTATATTCGTGTCTCATAATTACTGAGGACTATGGATAATTTAAAGATTAAGTTATTTGTAATTTGTATCCACAATTACAACACCTTGTAACAAATTTTGATAACTTAACATTTGGACTCCATTAATTTAATTAATAAATAATAATATTTAAAAAAAGATCTATCAATAATTCAAATGTATTGACAATAGAGTCGTTATGTTGTCTCAATAATTTGACTTCGGGCATAACATTAACATTCTTCTACTTGCACTAGATCTAATTACTCATAATAGGCCTATTTTTCCCATCATACTCATATCTTGTTGGATATCCATGTAGCTTAAAACATTTATCTACTTTTTGTCCAGGGACTTCACAATAAGAGCACACATTTCTATATTTGAATTTGCTTTGAAGAACCTTTTCAAAGTGTTAGTGTTAGAATATTGTAATTGGCTATACTGTGAACAAAATGACCAACTTGAACATTTTAGAAGTTTAGGGACTAAATTACAAAGTTTCATAGTTGGTAGGTTAGCTTAGGGTTCGGGATCTAAGTTTGGAACACGAAGGTTTCTCACCGCATTTTCGCTAGCTGCTCGCCGGAATAATGCTCGAGCAGATGAAACAGGAACATCCTCGCTCGACCTTCGCCCTACTGTCGCTCATACAATAGGCCTTTCGGTCGAGCGTCATACTCCTTCGCTCGAGCAACAGTGTTTTATGGCCAACACGGGTTTGCGTTTTTTAAAAGTTTTACATGGCCCATAACACTTATTTTTCTCTATATATAAATAGAGGCAAGATGCACGATTTCATTAAAGTTGCTACATTATTCTTAAAGAGAGAAATATTCTATATGATTTGAGAGATCCAAAAACATAATTCATTGAGAGATTCATACATTCATTCTTGATTGGGAAAACATCAAAGTTTCATAATCCAAAACATCTGGCATCCTTAATCTTTTAAGGAACTGACTCTTTCATTAAGATTTGGAAGAGGTGGAGCAAGCGCAGGAAGAGCACAAGAACAGGAATTTCTTGGAATTCCACTTGTAGAGACAATTGACAGAAGATCAGGAGACTGGAAATGCAATAGCAGATCTTGGAAGCTGCAGGAGGTAGATCGGGAGTCTTCTACGGCAGATAGATCGTGAGTCTGAAAGTTAGACAGTGAATCTTGGAAATTACAGGAATTACTACAGCTAGAACGAGTAAAGTTACTAGTCTGGATTCACACTATAATCCTTATTGTCGATAATGGAGGTAATTGACTTGGTCCCGGAGTTTTTCCCTTGTTGGGTTTCTCCGTGAACATATTGTTGTAATTTAGTGCTTTCCGTAATATTACAACCTCGGTAATTCAATACAGGAATTGGACTTGTTTGCTTAATCGTCTAGAAACTAATTAAAGTGACTTCTTGCTTTGGTTAGATTAATTATGCACATAAGGTCAAACTAAAAACGGGTAATTAGTAATGGTCTAGCGCTATCCCGTAACTTTCACAAAGAATACCTAGGGGTTTTGTAGAAGGTACAGTAGTACCTAGCCATCTTTAGTGATTCAGCATTTTGCTTATTACCTCTCTAAAATTGCCTCTGCTCAACAGGGCCATAGAATAACTACTCAAGCCATCATTGGAAATTTCTCTCCTATTTTCCTCTTGTTGAACGACAGAATAATCTTAATTCAAATTAGGAAAAGGCTTAAATCAATAGAATCTATGCCTTTATCCTCGTATATAATTCATTTAAGTCCCATAAAAAACTTCATTAACAATCCCTTTGTTGATTTTGAACCACCAATTTCAAACTTCCACAAATAAAATTAGATATTGACTCATAATTCAGCAATTTATCAAAGTATTGTCTTAAGCTTAGAGATGTACACATTTACAGAATCTTGGTTTTGCATCAAAGATGTTATGCCTTGCTTTACCTAACAACATTTTTGGCGCGTTTTGTTATGCAAAATGTTGTTCAAGTCCAAATAGAGCTAATATGCAGTCTCTACATAAACTGTGATGCATTTGATGTTTTGAGCCATGGTATATTGCATCCTAGTTATCAAAATGTTGTTGCATCTCAATAAGGGCTCCATTAAAGGCACCCTTCATAGATTTGGTCCAAGAGTAGTAATTGCTTGAATTCGGGCTGTGTGTGGCAAGCATTGCATCTATTCCATCGTTGCTCCAGATGAATACGGGACTAGTAGGTTGAGTTGGATCATTGCTTCCAATTTCGTCTAGTCTAGTACATGTTGCTCTTGCAGAAGGAGAATTTTAAAAAATGGTCAATTACATGCTTGTCAATTTAAAAGTGTCTAATTTTGATAACTCTTGCAAAAATTGCCAAATTTGGTATCAATTTGTCTTTTATACCCTTAATGAAAAATGAAGCAATTTTTTTCTAAATTTGTCACAAATTTCTAGAAAAAGAAGTAACTTTCATGAGAAGCTACATTAATGCAAGGTAATGATAACTCAAGACTAACTAACCAAGAGGGGGGTTAATTGATTTTTGAAACTTTTTTGACAATTAGTCTCAAAACTATTCAATATACAAGATATAAATGCGAAGTGCAAGAAGAGAAGTAAATATGCAAATTTGATAACTTGATTCAAAAATATAGTCACTTAAGTTGATATAATACAATGTAAATAGAAATTTAAAGTAAGGTGCAATAATGTAAAGATGACAAATAAATTTAATGGGGTTCGATATACAATGTAATCTACGTCTCCGTTATCAAACTCTCCGTCACGAGTAAGGTCAAATGCACTATAATGGTAACTTACAAACAAGGAGTATCAATCATTAAGTGACTTATAACAATGAACACTTATCCTTAACAATAATCGAGATTTCACAAGGCTCTCGAAACCACCAAGATATGAAAGATAATTTTACAATTGAAAGAACTCTCTTAATAAATGATATAATCAAGTCAAGTGTTTAGAGAGTTGTGATAACACTTAATAAATAGAAAATAATAAAGCTCAAGTGTTTATGTTGTAAACTTTGATGAAAAATGGATAATGAAATAGTTTGTATCTTTGTATCAAAGTTTTCCAACCTAAGATCTCTCTTAACAAATCAAGCAAATTAAGTATGAAGAGAGATTTACACTTCAATATAAGTGTAGGCAAAGAAAATCTTTATCAAGAATTGAAAATAGATGAGATTGAGAAGTTTTCTTGCAAAATAGAAGTCTTGATGAAATAGATGAAAACTAGTTTTTTCAATCAAGAGATTATTTGTAATAAATAAAATAGAATATCAAATCAAGTAGACTTAATGATTTTCAGTAAATATACTCTCTTAATTGCTCTTGTAAGTTGTTAGAATTGAATGCAAAAAAGATGGCTATTTATAGATTAAGAGATTGAAAATCAGTCACTTTTGGTTGAGCAATTTCGGTCGATCGAAAGGTTAATATAGCCGTTGTACAAATTCAAACCGTTGGAATTTCGGCTGAGCAGTTTTGCCATTTTGGTCGAACAGAAGTTCGATCGACCGATGAGTTTCAGTTGACCGATAAGGAGCATTTGAAAAACCAGTAAGCATGAAATCCGGTATGTAGCCGGTCAACCGGTGTATACTTCGGTCGATCAAAGTGTGAGATTCTGAAAATTAATTTTTACATCAAAATATTCATTTTTCCAAAATTTATTTCATATTATTAATCAAAAACATTTTTATGCAAGTGATGAATAATAAAAAATAGTTTGAGCTTTATGTACTTGCTAAAAATCGATGAAGAAATACCTTTACATATAGATTGAAGTTTCGATACACAACTTCTAAACTCTAATCTTCAAAGTTCTTGTTCTCTTCGAGTCTCTTTTAATTGTTTTTTCTTCAACAGATGATGATTTGAGCCTTTGTATGCTTAAGAAGAAATATTCATGAAAAACTCAAGAAACAAGATTTGTTAGAAGTATAAGTGTATTGTTTGTTATAATCAAAACAAGTGAAACTATATTGAATCATAGGTCAACAGTTAATACCAAATGGGTTAATTTCCTTTCATTATCCATTAGGTAATAATCAATTATTTTGGATGGAAATGAAGATAATGAAATAGAACAATCATTAACACAAAAAAAAAAAAAAAAAAAAAATCAATTCTCGATAGAAGGTAAATTTTCTTCAAAATCTTATTTTTGTTGATAAGTTGTGTTTAATAGTTGGGATATATATGATGTAAATGGATTGAATTTTCCAAACAATAAGTAAATATTTGTTGCAAAATTATTGGAGCATTTTAAAATCAAATTCATATTTATCGTTTTGTGTTCCTCAAACATGGTGTCACAACCTACTTAAATAACTTTGATAGATGAATTTGCAATGATAGTCATGCATTGACAATGCTATGGTGAAATAAATTATTTGCAACAATGTGGTTGAAGTTGAAGAAGATGATAAATGCATATGTTGAAGTGTCTAACCGACGTATCGTTCTCGGCATTTTATAAATGTCGAGAATGATACTTAAAATGTAATTCTTGATATTATTTCAAATTTCGAGAACTATATTACAAGCTTAGCGAAGCTGCAAAACATTTTATGTTTACTATTGACCATATTGCTTGTGGATAGCATGTTTGTTTTAGGTATTCATGTTAGATAATCTTATTTGGTTGATGACGCGCAGATATGTGAGATGTTATGAGATTCGTTGTCTCGCAGGGTGGTACATTCGTCAACATAGAGGATGGGTGGAAGTGATTTGGGAATCGAACAATATCAATTATTATTCGAAGTGGCATTAGATATGAAGAGCTTGTCATAAATTATTCGAAATGCTTAATCTTGAAAGAATGAAATTTCGAATCCACCTAAAATTTAAAGTTTCGAACGTGAATCTACCCCCCGCTAATGTAGCCAACGACGAGGACTTGCAGAGTATGTTTCTGTTCACACACAAGCAGTCTTGTGTGTAATTGCATATCAATATGATATTGGAGAGCAACAGGTGTATGTCGGAGTTGAATGGGCATGAAAAAGTTGGTATGTCCGAACTAGAAGAGCCCTGAATGATTCCAAATACGGATGTCAGCCTAGCTAAAGGAAATCCATATATTGGAAATGTAAAGGAATCGAAATATCAACGCGAAATTCCTAAGAATCAATTATTTTTATACTAGATCTCTTACTGTATGCTTCGTCAATACCAACTACCATTGGCTATTTCGAGCTTCTAAGATAAATATTAAGATATATTTAAGTTCGGAAGTACACACCTGAGCAAACATGTTCTTTAGATGTTCGACAAAATGCACACATGCATGCAACCAGTGCCTTAATTGGTCAACACATAATGCTGCAATTAGATGATTCAAACCAATTGTACGTTCTGGCTAGTATTGTTCGGTATTATTAGGGATACTGAACGTGAGTTTGGTATACGAAATAGCTACAAAAAACCTTAAGGGATAAAAAGAAGAGTCTTGAATGGCTCCGTGGTTTACCCAAAGATAGTTTTCAAAAATTGCCTTCATATTGCAATGTGTTAACTGAGAGAAATCTCGAAATCGTCACACACATTGAGCTTGACAGCAATAGCAGGTTCTTGTACTTTTTAGAATTCGAGGTGAGTATATGCGACTTTCGAGATTACTAATTGGCACATTTCAAGAAAACCTTCTCCAGGTCACTACAAGTTACCCGATCTCTATTAGTAAACATTTTGTCCCGTAGCCGGATTTTCTCTAGGATTTTGTCGGAAGTCGACCTTTTAGGTACTTGACCACACTTCAAGCCGGTGATTAATGCAAACTCCGGCATTCCAAATCTTTCAAACATTTGGTCCACCTTGAACCAAGCCTTGAAATGTTTTAGGAAAACCACTGATCTATTTACCATTTTATGAATTAATTGCGCGGATAATTTAAGCTCCCACAACTTCCCTACAGTCCTATGCAACTATCCTCAAACATACCCTTTTTTGTGCATCAAATTTGTTGAGGAAAACTGTAATGTATCTTGTGTTGTTGACCTGTGAAATCTGTACGAGAACACGCTCTTCCTTCCAAATTTTATATCTACGTGAGGAAGTCATCTACAAATAACAAAAACGAACAAAACAAATAATATGAGAACCTACGAAGTAAATAAAATGACATAAGAAATATATGAAACCATGTAACCATTGAAAATACTTGCTATCTAATCAAATAGGTACATATAAATTGATGCCTATAGATTCAATAAAATGTGAGAATTTCAAATTCTAGCTGGATATAAAAACCTGCAAAGGACACACAAAAAACTATTGAACATATCATTGTAGTAACGAAGTAGTTCCCACTACGAAAGCAAATCACAAGTTGACCGCATTTACGATTAGAATTATACATATCTCGACATAAGAATAATTTGTTATGCTATCCATTTTGAAGATAGTAAATACAATACATATTGATTGAATTATACAAATTCAAATTGATTGGATGGATTATACTCCTTCAAAGTTACTAAAATTTTGATGGCATTAAAATCCATGTATATTATATCATCTTAGGAACTTTTAGTTTTGAAGGGTTTCAAATGTGAAATTTATTTGTATTTTTTGAAAAATTTGGGAATATAGTTGTAATTGCTCCTTTTTTTCTTTAAATATGAGGGTATATTCATCATTTTACAGTTTTTAATTGAAAAAATGAATGAAAATAATGATTTTCGCAATGAAATGTGAAACAAAAAAAAAATGTAATGTATGCAACGTTTTGCATAATAATATTGAAACGTAAGGACGTTTTGTGCTAATTACCCTTTTAATAATTTATTTGGACTTATTTATATTTTTTTTTTAAAAGTATGGGAATATTTCTTTTCTTTTTTTGTTTTCTTTTAAATATAGGAGTGCATATTTATTATTTTACAGTTTTTAATTGAGAAAATAAATGAAAATGATATTTTCCGAAATGAAAGGTAAACATAGGGGTGAAAATGTCAAAAAAAAAAGGTAATGACGTTTTGTACAATAACATTGAAAGATAAGGATTTTTTGTGCTAATTACTCATAACAAAAAAATATAAATTGAGATAATGGATTTTACATTGCATTGAAAAAGAAAAATCATTTTCCTCGTTATTAAATATTTCTTTAGCATTCATAAAGTGCATGGATGAAGACTCTCCATCATTCTAAGTAGTTTGTATCATGGAAAACAAATTCAAATAATTTTCTTTATTTACCAATGACTTTTACTCGAGCCGCAATTTTAGATTCCCATCTCAAGTTACACAATCGAACATTGTTTCAAGTTAATTCAAAATAATTTAACTTCACGTTCAAAACAAATATATCTTTGGTACAAGTTATAATTATTGAATTGTGTAATTATACTCAAGTTGAAACTATATGGAATTAACTCTAAATGTATGATAATCATACGCTTGAAATATCCATATGGGATGACATACTTTTTAATTTACTTCAGTGGTGATATACACAACGATTTCGTAATCGGTATGTCCATTATTGAATGTGGCATATTTACAACACACACAAGTTACCAGCATTCATCGTATTCGCAATTGAGGTTTAACACGTGGCAATATTGCAAACTGAATAGAAGCACGGTTTTTGGATGTCAATGGCTTGAAGAAGGTAAAACTTCCACCAGCAGTGACGGATGCACGTGGGTGCATGTGGGGTCAAATGACCCCACATTTTTTGGCCTTTTTTTATTTTTATTTTTTATAAAAAAATAGTTGTTTTGATTCGTAAAGAGAGTTTCGATAATAACTTTCAAAATTCGTCGATGATCATATGCTATCCGAATCCAGAAATCGTCTATGTCATGTAGAAGTTTATTTTGAAAATTATATCGTTGTCATATTAAATGATCCAAACGAATATCAAAAATAGTTAAATAAAACATCAAACGAACGTCTAAAAATAGACATCTAACTCGTTTTTTCTTTAAAAAAATTCAATTATTTCATTAGCGTTTATTATTTTTACACAATAAATTTTTCAATATAATTTATATTATTTTATAAAAAAATTATACATAATTTATATTTTTCAATGTAATTTGAATTACTTTTAAATTATATTTGTTTTTAATTTAAATTTCATATACTTTTTTTTTTATTAGACTTGGATTTTATTTCAATTCATTTACTTTCTACATTCAATTTGATTTACTCACTTTCGGCTTATCTTTGTCAATGAAATTGTAAGCAAAATTATATAAGTAGCAAAATTCACTTAATAATATCGATATTGATATAATTATATACGATGTTTTTAAAGTATCAAAATATGTATTAACTTATTTCATTAATAATTTGTTTTTTTTTTAAAAAAAAATTATATAAATTTTGACCTCACATTGCAAAGAGTCTGGATCCATCCCTGTCCACCAGTATTTATGTATTGCAATTGCAGACTAAGAATGTAGTAGGATACGTGCGTTTCATTTTTTTCATTTTTATTTTTTGTACGATTGTATTCATTTCATCTTTTCGAGAAAAAAATTGCAGAAGAATTTTTTTTGTTTGATGGGAAAAAATTGCAGAAGAATTATTAATTCGTGTACAATTTTAATTTCGTTTATGCAGCATGTAGTCAATCTCAACCTCCGATAAAGGAGATGAGCTTTTACAACTTTAAATTTCTATTTTATTACAAACTTACAAAAATTAATTCTTTCAATTTGCAACTATTGACTTACTGGGAAAAAAATAAAAATTTTAATTAAATTTAAAGTAACAATAATAATGTGATGGGACGAAGCGAATGATCGGCGAGTCATTTCAACTCGTCCCATCCACATGCAAGATGGTGGGGGGAGCCAAGCTAAAAAAATATTGAAACAAGTCAACTCATGCTGGACTATCTATGCCCATTTACACCCCTAGACAAGGCACATTGGCCGAACACTTGGTCAACAAGGTGATCGTAGCTTGACTTGTTGATCAAATTCGGTTCAACTCGACTCATTGCCACTATTAATGCAAGAGCTTGCATTTAGCAATGGAGTGAATCACTTAAATGTCAGACAAATGAGTAATTAACAACGGTTAACAAGAACATGAGCACTTAGCTTTGCAGTTTTGCTCACCAATGAAGACATTTAAGTAAATAGCAGATACAAGTAGTGTGTCTCCGAAAAAATGTTCGGACACCCTTGAGCGGAGTTCTTATTGTTCAAATTGAATTGGCAGATGGTTCACTACACGAATTTTTACGCTCTGACGCCCCAAAACTTGACAGTCAATAGCTAAACTGGTGCCAACCGAGCTTCTGGTTGTGGACATGGTTAGCAAGCGCCAGGGCTCTTTTAACATGGGGCCAAGACGCTAGCCGCGTCACCCTTTCTTTGGCCTTTGAGCAGATTCTGATATTTTAACTTCATCCTTCATTGTTTGTATATCCTTTCCTTTTATTTGCCCGGGTATGTCCAGAGTAATTGTACGAGTCATTTTATTGGTTTACCCAGGTATACCCAGTGTATTTGTATATGATTTTTTATCAATAGAATTTTACATTTACTGAAAAAAAAAAAAAAAAAAAAAAAAAAAAAAAAAAAAAAAAACCTCGCAGACGAAAAGTCACTCCTCCATGAAGCACAAACAACAAACTGATTATTTCCATCTACAACACGCCAAATGGCTTATACTAAAATTCAACTTTTTCTCCCATAATATAATCATCAGTACTATTCAATCCCCCGTGCTAAACATCTCATAAAGTTATACAAGAGTAGTTATTAAATGCATGTAGCAAGAAATACAAGTCTATTATATACAATTCAACGTGTCAACAAAATTCTAGCCCTGAAAAGTATTTGCCCACGACTGGAAGTCCCAAGGACGGAGCACCAGGGCCCCCGATTTTCCAAAACTAAAAAGTACATGCTTATTGCACATTAAAATATCCAGATTAAAAGTAACTCAAGTAGAAAAAACCTCACCATAAAAAGAAATATAAAGGAGACCAATACAGAGTTTATGAACATGAAAGCTAACTAATACAAGTAACAGGGATCAAAAGGGTATACACAACTCTCCACTTTTCATTGTATTATGTATGGATCGGATACACATCATGGTGAATTTGCACGAAAAAATTCCGTCTTCCACAATGGAATCTGAGAAGAATCAATTGAGAAGAGCATTTGGGTCCAATGGCTTAACTGTAGTTGGAAAATCTGTCCGTTGCCCAACGAGGGAATAATATGCTAGTATATGTGCTGGATGCTCTACATTTGCATTTTGAACCCAATCTCGTCTAGCAGGAATCAACTCAATATTCCAGTGTGGGGCGCACCATTTTTAAGATATCCAGACTATTCACAGACCTATATCCTTGCACCCACAAATACCTCAGGGAATTTAGCTGCACCGCAGCCATAGCTAGTGCACTTTCACTAAAGCAACATCCCCTCATTTCTAACTTCTGCAGGCTAGGACAACCTTTGGAGAACTCTAGGAGACCATCATCAGATTCCCCAACATAACCCAGAAGCATCCATTGTACTTTTGGGCTGTACCTCCCAATATAACTGAGACCCAAATCAGTCAGCCCTCCTGCGCGGAGATACAGGGCAAACCTCCTAAGCTTATTACAACCAATTAGTAAGGATCTAACTCCATTGTCAAGCGGCAAATCTGTTATTATTTCTTCACGGTCAAGCAAGACCAATCGAAAGTCACACATGTTCTTTGAGTATGTGCCAAAACATTCCAAAGATGCATTTGTGATATCAGACACGTATACAGCCAAATATTCTATTTCAAGGCATCCCTGAGCCAAAGCAATTAATCCTCTCTGGGAAACTATACCTTCAACATCTTCCATTTCTTGTTCATCAGCTCCTCGCTCAATCCTAAGTCGCTTCATTTTCTTACAAGACTGAGCTAGAACTTCCAAACCTCTATCTCCAATAACATTCCTTGTCTGTCAACAGAGACATGTTTGAGTACCCAATGCCAATATTTCATCCGTTTCATTCGAGAACTCAACAAATTGTACACATCTAAATAATCCAACATTATCCTTGTCAAAAACAACTTGTGAAAAGTTCATATTACCAGTTTAGCCTAGAACAAATTGAGTTGTCTCGTCACAATCAAGAGAACAGGAAACAATATCAGCAAAGTAACCAAGCAATGCAAGAAAGCTGCATATAATTGAAGGTAATATTTGTGGACCCAGAATATCACAGCATAAAGCACATTACAAGAATGAGCATGGGCCATGTTTAGAGGATTAAGCCATCAAGGAAAAGAACACCACTAATAACAACCAACCCACCCACCCCAAAACACAGAAAAGGAAAAGTGGAAGAAAACAACTACACCCACAAAGGGAACAAGAAAGAGAGCGGATTTGAACTACCACATCAAGAAGAGCATGGCAGGAGATACCAGGAAAAAGTTACTAGTCTCAGATCAAGTGCAGATGTAATTTTTCTACGAAGTCAAAACCTAGTCGATATTTAAATCAATCATGAAAAACCAGTGTTTTCTCTTTTGAAGTTCTAACAGAGACACACTTAAAAGATTTTTCCATGTTTCTTGACTTATAAGACAATTTCTTAGTCTTCTTCCATCATGAATTTCACCTAGTCTTCACATGGCATTGTTATCAACATTCAGTCACTCTAGATTACAAAATTAGTGTCATAGTTCTTGATACCATATGCACTATGGCATGCCCATTTCTCAGCATTAAAATCTTTTTTCATCGAGAGAGAAGCCGAGTGGGTTTGGAAAATTATCTGATGGATTTAGAGGAAATTGAGCTATTTCTGCTAACCACCGTATAATCACATCTAAGGATCCAATGAAGTATCTACAGAGACGAGAAACATAGTTGTACTCACAAAAACAAATAGACCAGGTTGCAACCAATATTTTGATCTCAGATCAGTAAATCTGAAAGTTAAAGCGTCAACTATGCAAAGAAGACCGACTTAATGCCACATGAAGGAAACAGACATACATGAAAACATTTGTACAAGGAGAAACAGAGATTTTAAAATTCTACCTCAAGGATTTCCAAGTTGGGGCATCTTTGCAGTAGGACACAATGGCCTTCTGTGTCAAGCATTGCGTAAAGGAGATCCAATTTTTTGAGTCGGGCAGCAACTGGAAAGACAAAAGGCATCTCTTCCCTCCCCAAATAGGTAAGACCCAAGCAGCCTAATCTTGGGGGAAATGACTCAGCAGAATACCTCCCTAATTGCTCATTAAAGACACCCTCGCCAATCTGTCCAGGTGGCTCACTGAAAAAACCCCCACCAAACTCTTCCAGCGCATTAGCAGCTTTAAAGAAACCAATCAGATCTGATATATCACAGTCGCTGATCTTCACTGAGGTCAAAGAGGGACAATTTTTGGCCATTAGCTCAAGATCTGCAGATTGCACTTGGGTAAGATCTGTCATGTAGAAGTTAACATTTTCAAGAACCTTATTGTTCAAAGCAAGCTCATGCAGCCATTCCCCATCATTCTCAACTAGTGTGCTCTCTTCCATAAACAAGGTTTTTAAATTCCTGCAAATGTGTAAAGATGAATAAAGTCTTTAATAATCAACAAAGTAACTATATATATACATGAGAAAATCACTGGACCACTATTGGATTCAGGGGGAGAGAAGGTTGCTCAAAATAATTGCCTAATATATTAAAACAACACTACATATTGTGCCAACAAACTTTTGATTCCAAATAACTCGTTCTCATTAAAATTTGTTTTTCCACCAACTTACAAGAATAGTAATTAACACACCTAATGACACATCAACTAAACACAAAGGAGAGTTACATAAACAAAGTTTTTCTTCAGTTTCAATCTTTGTTTCTTTTGCATATTTCTTTTTTTTTTCAATCGGGTAAATTATGTATTACTTAAGTAACCATTCCTAATAAATCCTATACATCTGGAGTTGCGAAAGATATGACATAAAATTAGATAATGTCCACATTGCTGGGCAAAATTCCGAAGGCAACAAAAATTCATAATCCTCTAGCAGGAATAAATGAGAGAAAGAACTATCTTATTCAGAATCGTTGTACGATTTCCAAAAATCCCTGGAAAAGTTTCAGCAGCCAGAAAACATTCCCATCACGGAAGAGAAGATTGATCCAGAAACTTTTCAAGACTTGCATGGATCACCAAAAAACTTTCTATTTCATTAAAAATCAAAATATATCACAAGGGTAATCAAAATTTAAACTATATGGTACCTAAGCAGACTGGAAAAATCAACAGGCCGGAGAACACCCAAAAAGTTTCCAAAGCCCCATTATATTCTTCATCGATAAGTACACACACAAAAGGAAAAGGAAAAGAGTATTTGTCCATTCACATAAGAACGTAATAGTGCTCCACCCTTGTATTACGTAATTAATCTTCCCAAGAGTTTTGGGCGAATGCATTTTATTCAATTTGCATAATGCATAATATAGGGAACAACCTTCTAGGTCTCAAGCAACAGAAACCAAGATACTATGAAATATCTAAGAACATATGTGAGATTCTGGTGGTCAAAAAGAAGAATATTCATGACATATAAAATCTCACAATAAAAAATTCAAAGGTTTTTAAGCAAGACGACCAATAGACAATGTAGGTATTCGAAACAGATCAACACTTGATATTAGCATTGTTTGGAAAAAGTATCTAAATGCTATAAGAACAAAAATAATGACAAGATGAGAGCAGATTTGTAAGATTTGTAAACTCAACTGAATGCTAAATGACTCAGCCTTCAAAACCTGTCATTTAAAAATCACAGGGATAGATCAAAAACTCAAATTTTGGAGTAGGTTGAACAAAGTAACTCCGTTAAGACCACATTCCAAAATGTGCATGCTGATAATGAATACTGTTTAAACGAAGATCTCAAACTTATGACGTAGTATAGTCAACAATAACACTAACCCCAATGTGATTCCAACGATATTCCTTTTCCTGGATCAGATAATAATCTCAAATAAATAAACTGATAAGTCAATGTAAAAGAAATAAAAAATATATATATATAGTTCATGCGTGCGACAAAAATAATCCAACAAACATTTATCCAAGGACCACCACACCCCAGGCTACGTTTAACCAAAAATGTTATCAAGAATTATGTTTCAAAAACTCATATATATGTAACCATAATCAATAATACTAGACAAGTGGAATCAAGCAACCATCAAAGAATTATCACCACAGAAAATAATTAAGAACAAACAGATAAATTTACAAAAAATAAAAATGAAATTAGATTCCCAGATGTAACCATATCTGCATATAAAACAATCCCCTCCAAGAAATACAAAATAGGAAGTTATATAAAGACAATAATTAATCATTTGAATTTGAATTTCTCACCTCTCTGTTGAAGAATTAAACAGACTTCCAGAAAGAGAAGTAGTATGCAAGTACACATAAGCATGAATGTCAATTAAGTTAACTCAGCAATAACTCAATTAATAAACAACCAAAGAATAATCTAGAAGCAAATAAATTAACAAGAAACACATCATACAACAAATAATCATGAAAGGTTATGTATTTATCAAGAAATACCCAAAAAAAATAACTCAAATAATGAAGTCAAACAAATATCAATTTCAAAAAATTAAAAAGTAAGCATCAAAATTCTTTCTTTCACTTTTTTCCCCCTCTCTTTACCTGCACAAGCGGCCAATAATTAGGAGACCATCAGTAGAAAATCCTGAACACTTATCGAGCTTCAAGACTTCGAGAAGCATCCCAGCCGGCGATTTGGCAAGCAACTCGAGATCCGAATCCTTCACAATCATCCTACGGAAGTGTAACGTCTTCATTCTTCTAAAAGACCTGCCGACCTCTTCCACCCAAGGAGTAACATACCCACCCCAGTCTTCCGGGATAAGGTTGAACATAGCAGCTCGCGGCTTTCCCTTGAGCTTGAGCGACTCAAGGTAAGTAAACCGGCGCGAGAGCCGCTGAGGCGTAGCCGTGTAACACAACGCGATTGTCACGTGCTTTCGATTTGTGGCTTCGATCTCGTACCAGCGTTTGCACACAAGGGATACAGCATCTCGATCACGATGATCCTGCACGTACGGGATCACGAGCCCCCAAACGGTGTCTTCAGCTCCACTATTTCCGATTCCATTACTGCTACTACAACGAACCAACTTTATCGATTCTTGCTCTGTCATTCCCAAATCTTGTTCGATTTGATCTTTTAGGGGAACCAAGAAGTTGATGAATGAATCTGAAGGTCTAGAATGGACAAAGGAGGATTAGGCCTGGAAAAGGGCGTTTGTGCGGGGCACTAAAATTGGAACGGAACACAGAAAACGACGAGAGAACACTATTTTTGTCCCCGTATGAAATTTCTCCATCTGTCTCATTTTTGTTTTAGGAAAAAGCCATAACCAGAGGAAAAGGTATTTTTTCCTCTCTATCTTCTAGTGATTATTTGTCAAAATTCTTTGTACTGATAACATGATTAATATTTTTATTTTTTTTTTCATTTGTTCTAAATTATAAGTTTTTTCTTGTCAAGAAAATAATTAATTTCTTAAAATTTACTAATATATATTATTATCAATAAATATGAACTACTCTTATTCAAATAATTATTTAGATGGTGTCTGGTTGTGATTAAAATCAAAGTTTTAATAAATTGTGATAAAAAATTTTGAAATGTGTGGTTAAAAAGTGGTGAGATCCAAGAAAGATGCAATTGATATTGATTGTTTGACTTTAATTTAGATTAAAATCATATTTTAATCTAAAATAAACAGACATTTAATATAAGAATACATCTGAAAAATAAAAGCAAACTATATTAATTATATATATTTTTTTATTTGTATAAAAATAAAATAAATCATATTTTTATGGGACGGAGGCAGTAATTTTTGTAATTATTATATTTAACTTAATTTTATTGTAAATTAATTGTTTGAAAAAAAAATTATTATAATAAGTTATTTTGGTCTCTAATATGTAATATGAAAAAGTTTAACAAAAAAAAATTATTATGTAGATTATTCGTTTATTATGTGTTTGGTGCCAAATTTTTAGGCAAGTTAAACGATTGTATAAGGTCTCTAAATTTTTAAGAATTTTCATTTCAAATAATTTTGTTGACTAAATATTTGGGTTAGGTTTTCTATAAGTAATAATTAAAATTGCTTATTTAATAAACTGAGCTTATAGGATAGAAAATTTGTCAATATATAAAATAAACAAATGAAAAAATAATAACATGTAATATTATGTCAGCAACAAAATGAAAAGTTTATAATTTATGATATGTAATGGATTTTTTTTCGTCGGCAGTAATTAAGCATTAAATAGGGTGATAAAAATTAATATTACTTTCAAAAAAATATTGATAAATATATAATAAGAAATTTTATTTTAATAATTAAAAAATAATTTAAGATTATAAAGGTTTCGATTAGCAATGTTAAAAAATTATACTCAGTTCATAAATTTAGTTTATCGACAAAAAAATGGTAATAAATAAATTAACAAAAATATAAAAACTAAATACTGAGAGAACAATACTAAAATAACTTAATCTTTACTAATATTATAAAGAAAAATAAAAAGATATTTTACTGTATCAGCTAGTAATTTATAGAAGAAATATAAAAATTGATAAATTTTGTTGTTGATATTGATAACTTTACATGGACGATTGTCGATGACATCAATGTGAATAAACACTAATGGAGAAACGTCAGCGATACTGTTATTAGTAACCTATTTGTATTATCAGTTTTGCTGCAAGTATAGAAAAATTTGATAGAATTCTTACAGAAAGATGCTTAACAATTTTTCATTGGTTTTTGACACAACAAACACAGAAAGTGTATCATGCAAGTGTTGTCAACGCAACATTTACATCATTTATGTCTATAATTCTCTATACCTATGGAATTATTCTTGTATTATTGACATCTATTGACTTTCCATCAATGATTATTTACTTTTGCTTTTTACTATTTCTATAACAGTCTCTTGAAAAAAAATTGCCCGAGACCCTGCAAATCGCATGAGTGGGTTGTGCTGTGTGTACAGAGGTGGGGTTTACAACCCCCCCCCCCCAAGCCCACCAGATCACACACAATATGGGGGTAGGTGGGTAAATTTTATTTTATTTTTTGTAATATTTTACTCATATGGAGTCCAACCATGTAAATATTCTAGAGAGATTATGTGAATCCCTCCTCGGTATGGAAAAACCCTTGCTTGAGTACCTCTGATTTTGAACAAGCTCCACTAAGCTGTTCGAAAACTTATATATTCAAAAGTACTTGAGCTAACCCATTAATAAAACAAAAAACTAAACATGTTTGACAAGAAAAATAGGTTAAAAGTAACCTTACCATTAACCAAATATTCTCCATCCTAAATTGAGCAATGGGTATTAATCACTTGATTTAGTGCTAATTTAGCTAAATGTAAAATATATATATATATATACTTATTAAGGAAATGAATAAAATTTAATAAAAAACTTTTTACTTTTTAGTTATGAAAATTTAAAATAAATTTCCTATTTTTTAAACAAGTTTTACTTTAATATAAAAACGTGTGACTTTCATTTTATTTACAAGTAAGAAAAAAGTAATACATTTTTTTAGAAACTATGTATTCAGTAGTTTTATTGAGATAATTCTATTTAACGAACAAGCGACTTTGTTTTCATTTACTAGTAAGAAAAAAGTAATGTGAATTTCAGAAACTATGGGCTCAATATTGTCGAGACAAAACGTCCTTAACTGAGATTTTAATAAATTTATAAATTTATAATGAATTTCTTGAATTTGAATAGATTTTCATAAAATCTCATTAAAATGGTAATTTTTTAAAAAAGTTCGTTATATTTATTTTTAAAACTTGAAATCCATCCAAATATATTAAAATTTATTTATTAATGAAATCTTTATAAACGCACGAGTTATTATTACGCCTATGTTTTTTAAGATTTTTATTGAAATCTATTAAAATCTCAGTTTTGAACATCTAATTTCATTAAAATCTCAATTGGAGATACCTAAATTTAGGCCCCATTTGATTTTCATTTTGGAGGAAATAATGCATTTTAAATAGTTGGTTGATGGAGAATGTGTGGTTAAAAATTAAGGAAAAATTTTGAATTTATGTGTAATATTATTTTATTGAAAAATGTGTGGTTGAATATATAATGTGTAATTACACTGTACATGGCGTATTTTATAAATTTATAATTTACATTCTACATTTTTGAAATGATTACAAAAATACACTTTGTTGGAAAAAAAAAAAAAAAAAAAAAAAAAAAAAAAAAGAGAGTACATATATGTCATTATAAATAGTCTAACAATCAAAAACATTATTGAAATAACAAATATAAAAAGTATTATCTTCTTCACCTAAACTTTATAGTAAATTATAAAAAACAATTGTACTAAGTTAATAAAATATTGAGAAACATGGATAATACTTGAATTGACTATTCCAATATTGTTAAAAAAAAAAAAATTCTTAATTGCTATCTTCTAATAAATAATTTTGGTTCAATGAATAAAACTTAAAATTAATCAATTAATTTTTTTTTATTAGTTGTTATTTTGTAGCTAATTTTTTTTTTTTTTTAATTCATTTAAGATTAGATAATTTTGCAACCTCAAAAATGTTAAGATGCATACGTAGTTTTTATTACCATTTTTTGCAACAATATTTTTCTTTTCTTCAAGAAAATTTCATATAAGAGAATAATATAAAAAATAATAAAACAAAAATATATAATTTTTGATACGTTAAGTGCTACATAATGTAATACAAATTGTGTGATTTGTTATTTTCTATGGATAATTTGGTATACTTAACAATTTATAATGATAAATTTGCAACTTTTTTTTTGGCAAAAAAATTGTTTTTTTGTTAGCGCCGGATGGAAAAAGCCGGACGGAATAAGGCGTTTTGAACCATATAATGTTGTTGGAATGAAACGCAGCCTCGGAACAGAATTCCCCCGTTTTGTTGGGCCCTGATGGTGAAATTGACAGTGTGTAAAATACAAATGTAGAAAGATAGGTATGAGAATTGTAAATACACCATATATATATATATATATATATATATATATGGTATATTTGCAAATTTTTTTTTGTTTGAAATATGTAGTAATGGACGCGTTATTTGATAAACTGTTTGCTAACGAAGATTCAGTGTGATTCAATGGAAAGTTAGAAACAAAAATTCTGACAATTGAGAAACAATTCATGTGAAAAGAACTTTAGAAATTGGTATAGCTACGTTAACTCTTTTGAATTTTGTTACGAGATTCATGAATGTAGTTCCCCTTTTCAATCTTTCATGATTTTGGACTTTTTGACCATTGAAATTGGTGAATGGAAAAGACGAAACCTGTGTATTTTTTCCTTGTAAGTGATTGTAAAATATAAATATTAGGGTACTTTAGGTTGCAAGAGTGAAATTTGAATGGAAAGAAAACAAATTGTATGAAATTGAATTGCTTAGAATTTATTTTTTGAGGGAATTGTAATTAATCGTGTTTGATTGGTATAATTTTCCACCTAATACGTTTGACTTTATTTTTCATGCAGGTTATTACTTTTTGGAATACATTTTTTTTTTACAATCCGTATTAAAATTTGTTTGAATTGTCAAAAAGTAAAAAAAAAAAAAAAAAAAAAAAAAAAAAAAAAAATAATTTTTTGAAATTTTTTTTGTGTTCATTTGACTTTGTTTTTCATGAAAATTGTCAATTAAATGGATACATTTTTTTACCATTGGATTTAGAATATATTTTCATTACCAAAAAAAAAAAAAAAATGAAAAATCACTTTCCCATCAAAACTATGGGAAAATAAAAGGTGAAAATGTGTTTTAAATGATTGTATCTAGAATTTGGGTGGAAATGAATTTCATGAAATTGTTTGACAATCAAACACCAAAATTAAGCATGAAATTGGAATTGATTTTCTTTTTCCACCCATTTTCTAGGCTATCAAACATAGCCTTTGATTTATTTATTTATTTATTTATTTTTATCATTTTATATTTTTCAAAATATTGGGATAATCAGGTGAATTCTAACAAAATAACAACTTGCATCTCCATAATTTTATTCTTTTCGATAAATTCTTCAATATCAAATTTATCCCTTCATAAAATAAGAATATATAAAAGATTCAGGTTCCATTTGATTGACTCGAATTCTATGAAAAATGTCACATTCGAAGAATTCGAATTCTACTTTGATTATTTGATACGAAAGTGGAAATGAAGTTCGAATTTTAAGGTACAACTACTTTAAAACTTATTTTCAACAAATTTCATGAAAAATTATTTTATATGGTTTAAGTAAATTTTTATTTTCCAACTTACATGAAATTGATTCGTCTTTTCACTTTTTCCGATCAAACGAACTTTTATCTTTTAAATGGTGGAATTATTGACCTCGAGAAGGGAATCATACGCCTTTTCTTAATGGGAAAGTTTTCTTAAAGGTGCTAATCGGTTGAAAGGAAACCTGTACATGAAGGCCTATACTCTATGCTCCCATTTGACTCTCATTATTTCAAATTTTAATGGATAGAATAAATTTTTATTATTTTTTGAATTTAGATGGTTGAAAATGAAGATTTTTTTTTTTTTTAATTTATATGTAATATTATTTTATAGAAGATTGTGTGATTGAAAATAGAAGAGAAAAAAATATAATTTAATTTAATAGAGGTCAAACGAGGACTATATTTTATTAACATAAATCGAATTTATTTGCGGAGGTCCTCAACACGAATTTAATGGATTCTATAGGTATCTCAACTCATATTTTCATAAATTTAAAATCTCTGTCTCCCCCATCTGATTTTAATATATTCCATTGAAACTTATCTCTCTAATAACTTTTGAATTTTTAAGGATTCTATTCATTGAAATTTTTTTAATAGATTTTGAGGTTATTAAATAGAAATATCAAGTTCTTTAAGAATTTCAGCCTAACCCTCATATTTCAGTGGATTTCAATCCAACGTGTATGAAGCCAAATTTATTAATTTTAATACCTCAATAATTAATAACCTCTAACATTTGTTCTATAGTCATAATTTAGTCGTTCTGATATCTTATAATTGATACAAAATAGAAAAATGTTATTTGCACAATTTTTTAACAGATAGAATTACATGTGCTAAGCTGGCAATATTTCATTCGCTAGTTTAACTTTTTTTTTTTTTATCCAAATGGTGTGAAATATTGTCAACTCAGCATTCTATAACTTCATCTGTTAAAACGAGCTATACAAATAGCATTTTTCTACAATATATTCAAAAAATAATAATTGACGGAATCATGTTCTTTAGTGAACCATCTACCTAGAGTAGCATATTTCTTCTCAATTGTCGTGATCTCGGATTACCTTGTGAGCAATAGAATGAGTGTGAATTGAAAGGTCGAGAAAAGAAGTACACGAGTGAAGGGCACCTAATTTATTTGTTAGGCAACATCCATATCTTCTTTGACTTTCTTTTCATGATGTTGTGACGATGCAATTGCTATGAGATTTTGATCTAGTCTTTTCACATGACCAATTTGTTGCTTCTCCTCTAAATTTAAGAGGGAATTAATTTACCTCGGGTGATGCAATGGCAGCAAGTTCTTGTTCTAATAGTTTTTCTAGACTCTCTTCAATTTCTTGATTTTCCTCTTCAAATATTCCTTCATTTAATTTTTAATTGAAGACTTTATAACTACGAGCAACATTTGCAAATATACATGAAATCAGAGTCGGCTCTAAGCCAAAGCCACTAAGGTAATGGCTTAGGGCCTCAATATATTTTTTTTTACCTGTTTAGTCTAATTATTTTTACATTTAAAATATTTTCATAATTTCTTTTATACACACTCTTCATTTAAATACGAGTATGCTATTTATTTAAATATTTAATATAGAGCGATCATATTGTAAAAGAAATCTATAAGGTGTGAGTCCTGCATGCTAGTTTTACTGTTGTCATGCACTAGACATTGCAACGCAGATTTCAATGTAAGCGCGAATCATAGGTAATCAGATGGCCCAAAAAATTCATGATTGACCTTCAAGATGGGGGTTACTAATGAAAGACTTGAACTTTGATGAAATGTGTGATTCTTTTTAATTTGAAGATGTAAGGGTCGATTATTACCGAGGGACCAAGATCATGTAATATATCGTTCGGAGGTGGATCTACTTAATTGTGATGATCGAAATTGATAGATAGATATCCACATAAGATGATGATTTCATATGTTGTAAAAAAGTTAATTTTGATAGACTATGTAGTTCTTCTTGGTTTGAGAAAAAGTTGACCTCGATAGATCGCGTAATTCTTCCTGATTTAAAAAAGTTAGATGGATAAATTATTGCACGAAGAGGGCTTATATCATACCGTACTTTCGAGGGAGATTGTTGAGAAAATATATCTCTTATGCATTGAGATAATTTTAAGTTTATAAGGAAATTTGTCACTTTTCCTAATGAGAAATAATATTCATTTAGAGCTTAAATGATGATAAGAGAACTGATTGTTGTATAGTATGTTTTACAGGATATTGCACAACACCCTCACAAATAGAGGGGCAGCGCTTTTTTTTATTGGCACGAGGCCCCCTGTTTGTGAGGGTGCTGTAATTGTACAGTACTAGTAGGACTGTATAAACAACATTCTTCATGATGATAATGACTTTATGCCACATATATCGATAATTATCTAGATTTTAGATTAATAATATTATATTTTCCTATTCGATAAACCTTTTAGGATGGCATGATGAGATCCTTACAAATAATAAATTCGAACTCACAAATTCACAATGGGAACCAATTATGACATAAAGTTAGTAAAAGTTCTTCGTCGATTTCTTTGGTTTTCAACTACATGAAAGGCTATATTAATTAAAACTCAATAATTATGAAAGAAAATTTAGCTACTTCCTATCCTATTTAATTTTGCACGTCAGAGTGGGGGATCTACGTTGAAAACGGAGAAATATGCTTTGGTTTTGTTAGCACAAGTGGACAAAATAGTTTTGTTTTTATCTTTTCCTTCAAAAATAAGATAAATTTCATATTCCCTATTTTCATACAAGAAAACGACTTACAATCTTCTTCCTTTTCCTACTTTTTGGTGAGCAGACGAGTGAAATTCAATTTCAGAATCAATCTTCTCTAAGGCCTCATTTATTTCTCATTAATCATTCATAAAAATAAAAAAATATGATCGTTATCAATCACATCTAATTACCATTTTTTACATTTCATCTCTTGTGTGGAGCTCATAACGACTATATTTTTCATTTTCATTCTACAAATAATGAGAATCAAACGGGACCTTAAATTTACAAAACAATAGAAAATTCAAAAATTTCGACAAATAGATGGAATCTTTTTCAATTTTGCTAAAATAACATGGAGGCTGGTGGGACCCCCCTATTTGTGGGATTTCGGTCAGAGAGGCTGTCAGCCTCCCTTTTGTTCTAGAAAACCCCAATAATATATATCTTAATAGTGAAAAATAGCATAACAAGGTATTATTTATTTATTTATTTGTAGTTAGAGTACGCAGCTAACTTGACTAATTTTATGATAAATGATATATAATTTTGAATTTAACCCAACTTTTAATTTTTTATAATTAAATCCATTTTCTAAGTGCGGCAAAGTCCAAAAATAAAATAGTCCACAAAAGAAGCTGAGACATGACTTCTACTTTCCCAATTTTTTCATTAATTTCTTAGATAATGAAATTATTTAAGTTGACACAGAGCAAACAGAATATCATGAGAGGGGAGAAAAAAACGTGCATATTTTTTTCTACGTTGATGTAATACAGAAAGACGAAACAAATAAAATTAACCATCGAACTTTCAAAAGATTCAAAATAGAATAAATTGGAAATTTGAGTTCGGATTTTGTCATTTATAAATTATCAAGAGTCCTAGAAGAAGAAGAAGAAGAAAAAAAAAAAGACGTCCAATACCTTGGAAATTTCAATTTTGTTTAAATATATATATTTTCAAAATAGAAAAAATAAGTCAAGTTCTCAATATGCAGGGAAAATTGAAGTTGAGATTACAAACTATTCACTTAGTTGCAGATTCTAATCAAACCTTTCAATGGTTGTCTCAAGCCTTTCATAAACCACATAATTTGAAATAATCATCCATTTGTCCTTCAGTTGCAATGAAATTAAATGTTTAAGACTATGGGTAACTAGATAAAAAGGTTTGGGACTCTAACTATAATTTTTTCCAATATGTATACTGGCAAGTGGCAGGAGTTAATTATTATAATTTCTTTCTTCTCCTCGATTGGCTTGATTTTTCCATAGTAAATAAACCTCACACCACCTTAATTAATTTAATATTCATAAACTAATATGATAAATAACAACCAGGGATAATTGCAGCTAAGAAGACTTCAAACCTTTCAAAAGGTTGCAAACTTTTTTCTAACCTTTCATTTGTTGCAGTCGTCAACTCAAACCTTTCAAAACGTTACAGATGAAGCCTCAATGGATGGATTCCATCTATATTTTTGAAGGATTTGGGATGATGACTGCAACAAATGAAATATTATGAGAAAGTTTGCAACCTTTTAAAAGGTTTAAGGTCTCAGTTGCAATTATCCCTAACAAAAATTAAATTTTGCTCTGAACAAATTTTTTTTCTGCTCTATTCCATCTATTTCATTGCAACTTTCATTATACAATAAATGCAACTAAAATTTTCACAATCAAAACATATTATTTATAAATTGGTTTGAAATATGATTTTGCTTAAATTGAAGTTGGGGTCCTCTATATAAATCCATCCTTATCATTTCCCGTTAATTACTAAACATATTGGAAAATTTCCTTCAAGTAAAAAAAGAAAAAGACGCTCATTAATTTTGACATATCCTAATCTTTTCTACTAAGGTCATGTCGTTTTAACAAACAAAAATTTCTTTAGATCTATGCAAAATATGTATCAATCACTTTAGTTGGTATTCACGTAATTCTCCACATCTATTTATTGACATATATTCTCATTTTTTTTTTTGTCAGATTTACTATATATTCATCTCAATATCTTAATTTAAGCTTAGAGACATTAAGCGGGGCTAGCCGCGGGCACAAATCGAAGATCAATTTTGCCATGCTAACCACTGGTCCGGCTCGTGTTCAAGCTGGCTTGCCATATTTGACACCCTTATTAATGCCAAATTCATTTTGCAGACATCGAGTCCTCTAACATGTCAACACTCAATATGCCAAAAATGAGCATATCTTTCAATTATTTGCTCAAAATTATAATATTACGACGATTTTCTAATTACATGAAATTTATACTTCCACCATCATATAAAGATAGACTTGATTTCATTTTTAGTCTGTCTCAAATTATAGGTCAGTTTTCTTATCGAAAGTATAGATATTTTTTATTTTTTATTTTTTATTATGCCCTTATTTAACGTATCTTATTATCAAAAAATATAAGCTAATCATTTTTAAACGTAGGTGTATATTAGGAAAAATGTAAAAAAAAATATATATATTTTCAGCTAGTTAGCCCCTTTTTGATTCCCATTATTTGAAAAAAAATATATTCTTAAACAGTGATTTGATATCATTTCAACCACACATTTTCAATAAAATAATATTACACGCAAATTCAAAAATTTTCCTTATTTTTTAACCACATATTTCTCATCAATACATTATTCAAAAATACATTCTTATGAAAAGAATGGGATTTAAACTGAGCTATATTAAAAAAAGTTGTAATTTGAATATCAATTATTCTCCAAGTACAAGGGCCTCTTCATAGGAGCCTTACATGCTACTTCACTGTGGGGTGGGTCCCACAGTGAATTTTAAAAAAAAAAAAAATTGTGTGTAGACCCCGCCACTATGGCTACCCTTGACACCCCCTGTGAAGAAGCCCCATGTACTCCAAGCATTATTCTTTGAATATTTGTCAAATGAGATTACTTGGTGGATCCCATATCCCACATTTGCACTCTAATCCAAGTGCTCATATAATTTTTTTTCCTACTAGAGAATATATTTCTTGTCTGCAAATCATCTCAAAATACTTTATGCTTACTGGGGGCCTTATAATTAAAATAATGTCTTACTTTAAACCTAAGTGAAATAAAAAGGGTTACTCTCTCTGGTAATGCACATAAAATAAAGACTATTTCCAACTTTCTATTACTTTTTGAGTAACTGTGTTCAGGTGGAATTGGCCCACTTGGGGGTATAAAATTAACTAAATTATTAGCAAGTTGAAAAAGAATTACTCCATGAATTGGGAAAGGATATTTGAATCCCCACTTTGTATTTAAAACAACTGGCAGTGATTATGCCCACTCCATTTGTCTTTCAATTAATTGAATAAAGGTAAGCATTAGAATCCAACAACAAGTATAGATCTGCTGAATTATTAGCTAAGCCTAAGCTATAGGAAGTGATTCACAAGCAATCTTAAAAATGTTATTTATTAAAATGGATTAATCATCGACGCGTTAGAGGATAACTTCGAAAGTTTTTTGCTTGTCATTTTTCTTTTTAGAATATACAAAAAAAAGTCTATCCATTCTATAAATCACGTCAAGCTTCACAGGTTTTTAGTGTGCCGGGACGACACGCTTTGAATAGATATTATCGTTTTATTTTTCTACTTCTATTTGGCCCAAATTATAGCAAAGTCTTAAAATTATTAATTTCTTGAGAAAAGAGGTGTGTTATAAATCTCCAAAAAGTTGTACTAATAACAAATCAGAAGCTTAGGGGGCGTTCTTTTAGTATTTTAGTTTTGTGTTTTGAGTTTTGAATTCGTTTTGTGTTGTGTTTTTGGGTGTCCATTTTGAGATTGTTAAAAAACTCGTTCTTTTTGTCGTTTTGAAAAAATATTTCTCAATCCGTATTTTTTGAGTTTTGACAGATTTGTGAAAAAATAATCAAAACGTAAAAAAACTGTTTTCTGTTTTTTCACAAAATTTTCAATCGTTTTCAAAAACTCTTTTTGAAAATGGGAAAAAGAATACATTTTCAATGTTTTGAAAAATCGAAAACAGAGAACGACTCGAAAACAGCAAAGAAAACGCCCCCTTAGCCACTTAGGGTTTCTTCTCCTCCTCTTCATGTTAGGAAACTCAAGCCATGTTTTATTCCCATTTTGGAGGAAAAAATACATTTTAAATAATTGTCTGATGAAGAATGTGTGATTAAAAATTAAGGAAAAATTTTGAGTTTGCGTGTAATATTATTCTATTGAAGAATGTATTATTGGAAAGAAAAGAGAAAAAAATAAATTTTGGAAAAAAATGGGAATCAAACGGGGCTAAACTTTATTTATTTCTAGTTTTTTAAAAATATTTATTTTGGCAGTTAGCTAATTACTAGGTTAGGTGGACCCATATATATGACATGGACTGCCTAAACTGCAAAAACAAATATGGTCCCTCTTACACATTTTATCCTCTTAGCCTAGGACATAATAAAACCAGTGTTAAATATGGTCCCTCTTCTCATTTTTTTTTTTCAAATTTCTAACTTTTCCTACGTAAGATATGTTTTATTCTTCATCTTGGTTTTGATATTTTTCTTCTTAATTTTCACAATTAATTTATTTTGGAATTGAAAACCATTATCAAAATGTGTATTTTTTTTGGGAAAATAAACGTGTAAGTTTCAAAAATTTAGGAATTTGAATGTAATTCTATTTCAAATAATTTTCATTTAAAAAAAACTCAACAACTTAGAGAACTTGCAAAAGTAAATATTGAGTGAAGCATAATTCTAACTAGGAAAAATCTAAACGAACATTTCGATTGACCACATGGATGATCGCATGTGAGTGGTGCGGGTCTCGCGTGAATACAATAATATTTTCCCCTACACTCACATGCGGTTATTCATACGGTCAATCGGGGTGTTTGTGTAGCAAGACTCTTCTAACTATTATAACAAGATACTAGTCATGCCTTACTCACATATTAAAATAATGAGGTCCATAGATTAAACGGAAGAGCTTTATAATTAGAGATAGTCAATACTCTATTAGGCTTTCACTGCAACTATTATAAATAACTTGAACATTTAAGTATGCTCAAATTTCGGCGACTAGTTCAGTTAACAAGAACTATTTTACAGATTTCATGTGTTTTTAAATATGAAGCAACATGAATAATATGCCTCAATCAACATTAATAATCGAGTTTTTTTTTTCAAAAAAAAGAGAGCAAATCTTTAATGGGAAAATTACACAATCCCTTCATTTCAATTTAAAAAAATAAGGTACTAGTAAAATTTCATCAAAAATCAGGTACCCTTTAATCAATTTACTCCCTAAAATCAAAAGCATCTAGCACCCTCAACTCCATCGGTGATTGGAAAAACTGAGGCCAGATGTAGATGAGCAGGCGGCAGGGGGAGTCTTCTCCTAACTCCGAAAGCTCAACTACTAGCAAAAGCTTAAATTTCGACAGCGCATGAGCAAACGAAAAGAAGGAACCATGACGTCATTTCCTAAAAAATACCCAACGCCTCTCCATCACCGACGAAAATTAATGGCTTGTGAATGTAGATCTTGTGGAAGAGTACGATTTTGTGGAGGTGACGAAGGTGGTGTTACTGTTGGAATATTGTTCAAATGACCATGATGAGTGATTTTGAAAGTGATTAAAGCAGTGTTCTAAAAGGCGTAATGCGTTGCGATGCGTCGAGATCGAGAATCATGAATCACAAGTTTAAGCGTGTCAATGCGGAGAATAGGTGTCATAATGCGTTTCGTACTTTTAATATTATTTTAAGTTTAATAAATAGATTTTTATATTAAAAAAATAATTTTTTTTATATAAAAATATACATACACATTTACTACCAAAACAAAAAAAAAATTCATCGAAAAAAAAAAGTGTTCTAAAAGGCGCCGCCTAGACGGAGCATTTTCACGCCTAGGTGGCGCCTTTTAGAACAAAACATATTTTCACGCGTATATCACTAATTCGACGAGTTTTCATCGTGCCTCGCACCTAGGCGGCGCATTTTAGAGCACTGAATTAAAGTGATTAACCATGAGAAAAACAAGCGGAAAAAAAAATGTGAACAAAAAAAGGTGAAGGCCAAAAAATGGCCTTTGCGGCCACCCAGGCTAAGGTCTGGAGGCCGTCCGGCCTTGTATTGCAATTACAATGGCCATTTTGTTGAATTGGGTACTCGATTTTGTACGGGACGGCCACCCAGTATAAAAATCTGACTATTAGCTGTTTGAATTTTAGTGTTGTTTTGAAATGTTTCACACCATTTTGACTTGGTTTTTGCACCTTTTCATGCATGATGATTGCAATTATATACATATGAGTGGTTTTCATAATTAAAAATATATCACAAACATCTAAGTCATTCATCAACATCCAAAATCAAATACCAGACCAGTTTTTACAATTTTGTTATTTAGTTCATTTTTTTCAAACCAGTTTTTACAATTTTGTTATTTAGTTCATTTTTTCAAGTTTTGTTTGTTTGATTCAAACTTGAATTAAGGGTTGTTTACTCCTACAAATTATTTGTCATAAGCCTTCAAGTACTTACCTTGGCGGCGGCAAATATCGTTTGAGGACATCAATTAATAATCATGTACAAACCTTCTATTTTGACGATTTCTTATTGCTGGTTTTATTTTTGTTCTTCGGTAACTTTGTTCAGCAATCTCAAACGATACTTTCAACATGGAGAATAGACAATCATGGCTACAATAAAGATGATGAATCAAGACCATGTAAGGATTGACATATTTGATAGATCGAACTTTACAAGTTGGAAGGACAATTTAAAATTTATTCTTACAACCTTAAAGATCTTTTATATATTGGATCCAGACTTGGCGCCATCGCCAGAACAAACCCCAAATGACATCGACGAAACAAGGGCGGAAAGGAAGAAGAGAGAAGAAGATGAATTGATACGTAGATGACACATTCTGAACGCTCTCTCCGATCGCCTCCTATGATCTCTACACAAATAACACATCGGTAAAGGAGATATGAGAATCGTTGGAAATCAAATACAAGGTCGAAGAAGAAGGTACCGAAAAGTTTCTTATTTCTAAGTATTTTGATTTCAAGTTTTTGGATAACTTGCCTTTGTTAGGACAAGTCTATGAGTTGCAAATTATTGTCGATAAAATGAAGGTCATGAAGATAGATCTTCCTGAAACTTTTCAAGTCGTTGCAATTATTGTGAAATTGCCATCTTCGTGGAAATGTTATAGGAAGAAAATAAATCACAATTCTCAAGATTATTTTTTGGAAGAAATTCAAAAACATCTTCGAAATAAGGAAGAGTCAAGGGCACAAGATATGAATGAACATTCTCATGAGGGCACTTTCAAAGCCCATGCCATAGATTAGCCAAACAAATACAACAAAAATTTCGAGAAGAGAAAATCCACAAATCCCCAAAAAGATAACAAGAACGAGAACAAGAAGAAATTCAAAATTTCTTGTTATGTGTGTGGAAAACTTGAACATTATGCTCAAGATTGTAGTCATCGCAAACAACCAATGCAAGAAGACAAAGTGAACTCCATTGACCACATCATTGCTACTGTGAATATTGTAAATTCGATCAAAGGAAAGGTTCACGGATGGTGGTATGATACTTGTGCCACCATACATGTATTCTATGATTAGATCCCTTTTCAAAATCTATCAAGAAGTAGATGATAAACATATTCAAATGGGGAATGAAGTTCAATCAAAGATTGTTGACAAATGAAGTATAGACTTACAATTTCCATTCGGCAAAAAGATAACATTAATAAATGTGTTGCATGTACCGAATATAAAAAGAAATCTTTAAGTGGTGATTTGTTGGAAAAATCGAGAATAAAGTCCACATATGAGTCGGACAAACTTATACTTTCCCGGAATTGTGTATTTGTTGAAAAATGTTATTCTAGTGTTGGAATGGTCAAACATTGTAAAATTGACAATAATATCAATAAAACTACAAATTTAAATGATGTTGTTGAGTCTATTTATTTATGACATGATAGACTATGACATGTTGACTTTTCTACTTTAAAAAGAATGATTAAAATCGGAATGATTTAATGTGAAAACATAGAATTTAATAAATGTGAATTATCCGTTAAGTCTAAAATGATTAAGAAACATTTTCATAATGTTGAAAGGAAATCTAATTTGCTAGACCTAATTCATTCTAATATATGTGAATTAAATGGAATGTTAACTATAGGACGTAATAGATACTTCATAACATTCATAGATGATCATTCTAGGTTTTGCCATATCTACCGATGAAACATAATGATGAAGCCTCTAACATGTTTAAGATATACAAAGTCGAAGTAGAAAATCAATTAAATAGAAAGATTAAAATTCTCAGAAGTGATAGGATATGTGAATATTTCTCTAGTGAATTAAATTTTTTTTTTTTTTTTTGCGAACAACGTGACATAATTCATCAATGTAGTGCACCTAGAGCACCCAACCAAAATGGTTTGGTTAAGAGAAAATGATAAATACTATGTTATTAAATGCTAAGTTTCCATCTAACTTATGGGGTGAAACTTTATTAACTGTGTGTCATATAGTTAATAAGATTCCTTCTAAAAGATTTAAGGTTTCTCTATATGAATTATGGAAAGGAAGAAAATCGAACATTAGTTATTTCAAAGTGTGGGGGTGTCTTGTTTATAGTAAGAACACAAATCCTAAAAGGACTAAGTTGTATCCTAGAGGGATCAAAGGCACTTTTGTAAGATATGTCAAAAATAGTAAGGCATATAGTTTATTAAACTTGAAAACCAATGTTATTATTAAATCACATGAAGTAGAGTTCTTTCAGAATGTGTTATCTTCAGATAATAATTCTCTAAGGGAATCTTAAGTGGAGATTTCTAGCACTACGAGATCACAAGTAGAAACACATTTCGAGGATGTTGAAACAAGTAAACTTCGCAGAAGCAAAATAGTTCTAAAGGAGAAAGTGCTATGACCGGATGAATTTGACTCTCAGTTTATTTCTTTCTATTTAGTTGAGGGAATGAGAAGAGTGTCACAAGAACTACTCCGTATGTTCTTCAAGTGGAAATTGTTCCTAAAACTTATCAAGAAGTAATGTCATCTAGAGATAGCACTTTTTGAAAGTATGCTGTAAATGATGAAATTGATTCAATAATGTCAAACAACTCTTGAAAATTAGTCGATTTACCACTTGGTTCAAAACCTATAGGTTGCAAATGGGTATTTAGGAGGAAGTACGATGCGGACGGTACTCTTAATACCTTTAAAGCTAAGTTAATGGCTAAAGGATATCGACAAATAAAAGGAATAGATTACTTTGACACATATGCACCAATTGCACGAATAACATCAATTAGGATTATTTTCGCTTTAGCTTCAATCTATGATATATATATATATATATATATATATATATATATATATCAATTGGATGTTAAAATGACGTTCTTAAATGGTGATCTCGATGATGATGTCTATATGGAACGATCAGAAGGATTTGTTGTACTCGAAAATGAGGATAAAGTATACAAGTTAATAAAATCCTCATATAGATTAAAACAAGCACCAAATAAATGACATGAAAAATTTGACTTAACAATAATGTCTTTTTGATGTAAACTTAACGGTGTTGATAAATTCTTATATTCAAAAGTCTGTGGTAATCATGTTGTGCTAATTTGTTTATACGTGGATGACATGTTGATTGTGAGCAATCAAATGCAAAGTATAAAAGAAACAAAGAGGTATCTATCTCCCACATTTAAAATGAAAGATCTTAGTCAAGTGGATACCAAACTAGGTATCAAAGTTACCAAGACTAGTGGGGGTTATATGTTAAGGCGATCACATTATATTGAGAATGTGATTAATGAGTTCAAACATATAAACATTAAATATGCTAATACTCCATTTTATCCAAGTCTGAAATTTTTAAAGAATGATTGTAATTAGTAAACTTAGTAGTAATCCAAGTAAAAAATATTGGAAGGTTATCGGGAGAGTTCTTAGTTATTTGAAGGAAATCAAGGATCTAGGTCTCCAATATTCTAAGTTTTCGGCAATATTAGAAGGATTTACCTATGCTAGTTGGATATCTAGTGTTTGTGAGAATAAATCAACCTCAGGTTTGGTATTTACCCTTGAAGAAGGTACAGTCTCTTAAAAATCCTAGAAACAAACATGTATTACTCACTCAACTATGGAATTTATGGCATTGGCTAAAATCAGAAAGAGGCTGAATGGTTTAGGGATTTAATGTATGAAATTCCATTGGAAGAAAATAATAATTCTTCCATATCTATCTTATGTGATAGTCAAGCCACTTTAGGTAGAGCATACAATGAAGTACATAATGGTAAGTCTAGATATATGAGTCTAAGACATGACTATTTGAGGAAATTAATCAAAGATGGAATAATTTCACTTATCTATGTGAAGTCAAATGAGAATTTGGCTGATCTATTCACTAAACCGCTCACAAAGGAATTAGTGCGAACAACAACTAGTAGATAGGAATTAAAACTCCGTAAATAAATTCACCAATAATGGGCAACCCTACCTGACTATATTAACAAGTATACTTCGGGTTCAAAGAGTAACAACAAGTCATTTGATAAATAGATAGATTCAACACTTATTTTTTTTCTTTTAAAACCTTATTCTGGGTTACAAGTGCTGGGTGTCATGAATATGAGGGTTGAGTTTCTATAATTCTTAATAAAGTTCAGATCGGTGGATCAAGTATATCTAAAAGTGACAAAGATACTGCAAGAACTTTACCTATATGAACTTCAAGATAGTGCCGCTTCAATAGAGAGTTGGAGTTTCTTTCTTAAAAATTTATGAATAGAAGAAACGCAATGCCGTAAAAGCGCTAAACAAAATTGCGTAGAACTTGGAACACTTGACACTTGTGTGTGTGATTTCACTCGTATCATCATAAGAAATAATAGGCTCAAAACTTTCATGCTACCTAGGATTTTGATGATTATTTTGTGAGATTTATACTAAGGTTGGATTTGAAAGATATCCATACTCTATGCACAAGTGTCGCTAATCTTAAGTTTGAACTCATTTTACATTTGAATAAGGGGGGAATTGTTGAAACATTGTTCAAATGACAATGATGAGTGATTTTGGAAGTGATAGAAGTGATTAACTATGAGAAAAGCAAGCGAAAACAAAAAAAATGGTAAATGTCGAAAAATGGCCTTGGCGGCCGCTCAAACTTAAGGTCAATGGTCATTTTGTGGAACTGCACAAGTGCCCAACCCAGTATAGAAATGACTGTTGGCTGTTTGAATTTTGGCATCGTTTTGAAGTATTTTACACCCTTTTGGCTTGATTTTTGCATCTTTTTTGTGCATGGTAATTGTAATTCTATATATATGAGTGGTTTTCATAATTGAAAATTCATCATAAACATCAAATTCATTAATCAACATTCAAAATCAAAGATCAAACCAGGTGGTGGCGGTGCCGGTGTGTTGCAGGTAATGGTGGTGCATTATAGGTGGTGAATTTGAGATGCATGTAAAGTTAAGTGGCTCATGGATGAGATAAAACTGAAAGTCTTGTGATTGTGGATGAGGTACAAGTATAGGCGATGGTGATGGTAGTGCGCTTGAGCCTTGAGGTGGATATGGTGATGGGTGGTGCATTTGAGGTGCCAACAATGATTTAGGTGGTGCTGATGATGGTAGAGTGGGGTGGGGTGGGGTGGGGTGGGTGGGTGGATGATTAAAGAGTGATTGTGACCAGTTAGTTAGGTAATTGTAACAGTTAATGAGGTAATTTGTGACCAATTAAATGTGTTACTTGTGACTTTAAATTGTGTTTTTGTAATTGTAACCTTGTGTGATTTGTGTCTAGTATGTAATCGTGATCATAAATTGTGTATTATTGTGATCGTGGCCTATTTAATTAAGTTATAAGTCAAATATTTTATAAAAATGATGTATTTTTTTTAAAACCTTCTTACTGATGTATTTTTCCCATCCTTAATTACCAATCATCAATGTAAGAAACGGTTTTAAAAAATGAGCAAAATGAGAGCCCACAGTTTTAATGGTTTGTATACAGGGTAATAAATATTAACATACATTTCATTTTTTTTAACTACGCCACATTTTAATTGCAATAAATATCCCTGAAATTTGCTCATTTTTGAATTTATATTCATTCCATCATATTCTTATTCTTAATCTTCTATTAATGTACACAAACTGTTTTCAATAATAGGTTGTCCCAAAATTTTGTTAGAAAGACATAAAAATAGATATTTGCATCCCCGTATTTATAAATAAGCAAAATAAATAATGATACACAAGTTTGGCTAAACATTTTAAGTTGTATATCTTAATTATTTTCATTGTGCGGATTGCGAATCAACCTTTGCCATAAGGTCACCTTGGGGCACGTAGTTGCTCTCATGATTCGACCCTATACTAATCAGTCATTAATGATAAATTTAAAATTTTCACACTTGTAATTTTGGATTTGTCATAATCTTTCTTATAATAGGGAGTTGTCATTAGAATTTTGTATTATCATTAAAAAAAAAAGAGAGAGAGATCAGAGAAAATATAGTGTGCGATTTTTCTCTTGTTAACTTCTTTTATCATAGTATGTCACTGTGTGATGAATGAGAACATAATCTCACTTCATGTGAACCTCTATAAATCTTAAGGACATAGTAATTAATTGGAGGTAAATGATACAAATTTGACCCAAAAAAGAAGCTAAAGATATAAGTTCAAAAATAAGCAAAACTGAAGATATTTCATTGCAATTAAAATGTTATGCAAATAATAAAAAATTGTGGCATAAATATAATTACCCATATATAAAATATCTTCATTTTCATTGAAGTGTCTTGCATACCCTTAGTAAGCCTTATTCTTTTCAAATTAGCCAAAAGTAATGGCACTTGAGTAAGATTGCTGGATGAAATTCAAACCGATACAATTAACACGAAGCAAACACAAAGGGGAGGAGACAATGCAGTGAGACATGGGGTCGGCACTCACCGAAAGTTGGTCACAATGGAGCTGGGGCTAGGTGTGGCCCGTGTGGGTTGGCAAGGCAGGAAGTGCAGGGTAGGTGGAGGTCAAGAAGAAGAAAAATTTAGAGAAAAAATGATTTTATTTTTAAAAAATATAAAGTTTATTGTTACAAATCTTAATAAGTAATATTGTTTTCAAAATTAGTACTTGGAACTTTAGTATTTTTTTCGGTAAATACCTCGATGCCAAATGAACATGGTTAGAAGTGTTAATTTTTTAATTTTTTATAGTTTAATTGGTCAGACATTGGGTTTCCTCCCCAATGGTCATCAGTTCGTGTCTCCTCAGAGCCACTGAAGTGAGTATCCGACTGTAAACTTTAGGGTCCCGTAGGATTTGTGAAGGTACGCGTAAGCTGGCCTGAACATCCACGGTCATTAAAAAAAATGTGTTAATTTTTTTAGCAAGAAATTCTAGTTAAACTAAAGAAAGAATGTGTAAGAAATTCCTTTTGTGGATTTATATTAAGATGCAATAATTTCCTTCCCGAATATTAATATATTAATTAGAGAATAATATTATTTGTATTCGCTCATTGTTGTAGTCGTCCTACGTGGCATACATGTGATGTCACGTAGGACGACTACAATAGTGAACAATTGCAAATAACATTACTTCTAATTAGATTAGATCTTTGATTTATTTAGTTTTTATTTTTATTCTTAGAGAATAAAGCGATTGGAATTATACATTAATTTCATGGGTCTAGAACATATATGGTCAAATGCAACCTTAAATGCCTTTGTCATTTCTTACTGGCCAAACCATTGATCATTGAACAATATTACCCTAATGACAACTATGATCCAAAGTAAATTAATGTATATTCAGTTTTAGAAACGCTATCATTTTGTTCTGATTCAAAATGTTGATCTAAACTAAGTGTACTCTCTGCTTTCGACAAAACAAATCTTGAAATTTCTCCATGTCTCTTTCACTCTTTGTTTCTAGTTAGGCTCACTTGTTCTTGGAGCTTGTGGATACGATTTTGGGATAAATACTTGTTGCTAAAATGTCAGTTTGGACTGGCTCACATTTGTTTGGTAAAGCATTAGAAAAAAAAAAAAAAAAAATTGGACACTAAAGGTTGTGAACTAAAATCATCAAAAAAGAAATTTCTGACCACATTGTTTTTCGACAAGAATATTGTTGCTACGTGCCAACTATGATTCTAAACAAAATGAAAGCAAGAGAAAACTATATAAAGGGCGGAAAACAATGCTAGGGTTCCAACACATGAAATTGATATTGCAAAATAGGAACACAAAGTTTTAAATAGTGTTTAAGCAATATTGTCCAAACTATCTTAAAACAAATAAGGAAAATAACGATACTACTTCTTTAGCATAAAAAATATATAATTAAATAATCTAATATTCCCGGCTCAAACTCATGATGCATCGTCAAAAAGCAACGAAAGTTTACCAATAAAAAAAAAACAGAAGCCCTAAACATATGGATGGCAATGGGGTGGGTTGGCACGTTGAGATCGGGACAGTCATTCTCGTCCCCGCTTCATCGGATATTTTGTCACCTTACTTTGCTCATATACCCGATTAAGACGGGACTGGACAGGGCACTGTCTCTTTTCAATTGTCCCAACTAGCTAGAGTGTTTGTCAATTGCTTTGTTCTTTTCTCAATTTATGGCCCATTCGATACATCTTCAATAAGCAAAAGACATTGTGGGTTGCTAACGTAATAATCACTTTCTGTCGGCATTTGTGCTAATCGCTGGCCATGGACATGATGCTCTTTGTTCGAGGAACCATGCTACTTGTATAATATCTTTTGACAATATTAGTTGACAATCACTCACATGGGAGGGGGGTCCACGATAAATAAAAAAATCGTGGGCCCCCTTCATGTGAGATGATTGTCAACCAATATTGTCAAAGAATATTGTACAAGTAGCAAAATTCTTGTTTCGAGCCCCAATATTAGTTTGAGGCCTACTTAACAGTACGTTGGACATAGACACATAGTACAATGATGGTATCTTACTGGCGGACATCCCATGACAAAGCTTATCGCTGCAAGACTAGGCCCACTGAATAAATGAAGGGAAAAAATGTCATAACTTGTGTGGATGCAAAATGATTATAATCTTCAGTGCAAAATTCAGTGTTTACCACTTTAATTAGGAGAGGAAGTTGCTTTCGTAGTCACAACTTGCAAAAGACAATTTTATTTGTTTTGTTTGGAGAAAAAATCCGTGTTTTTACTAAGACTAGTTGTCTGGCCAAAGTTGGAAATTATAACTGGGAAAACAGAAAAGTATATACGATATATTTTCGAATTCATCTAATTAAAATTAATTTTATTTGAGTTTAATAATATTATTATTTAGATGTTACGAGTATCATCAAAGAATATCTTAGCTCATCAGTAATATTTATATAAATATGATACATTAGATAGATCTAATTCTATTCGTATTTTAGCACTTTGATTTTAATATCTTCGAGCAGGCATTACATGAACCTGAGCTTCAACTACTTAGGAAAATTATTCCAGCACGTCAATCAAGAAAGTCGAAAATTTTCATAAACAAAGATTAGACAAGAAAAGCATCACTAATCTGTAATTACAACAATTTGGACGGCAAGCATCAAAAGCAGAACATAAAGAAGGAAATATCAAAAGACTATACAAAAGAGGAACATTTTTTCTTTTGTTATATTACAATTCTCAACATCACAATATCTTCATTTCCATTACCTAACTGGGAAAAAGCAATCATGTTTCAATCAATCTGTCCTTTCATCTCTCAAGTATGAGCAACAGTCATCTGAAGTTGATGGACCACAGCCGGCGGGCTTCTCACTTTGATCAACCAAATAATCTCTACCAACATGTCGATTGCTATTGTCAGGAAATGAAACCAAACCCATAGCCGTCATGCAGTTTTGCTATAGCATCTACATCTCTGCTTCCAGTATAAAGACCGCAGTCTCCAACAGCAAGCAAGTTTTGCTTATCATCACTGCTGGTAAGGACCGGATTTAGTACATTGAGCAGCTGTGGGTTGGGGTTGATTGGAGCTGTTGATGAGAAAGCGAAGTGTCTCCCTAGCATCTTTTTCTAGCATCGATTCAGCATCTGGAATCTGGGGGTCCATGAGATTTGGGTTTAGAGGTGATACAGAAGTCGACATGGCCAGACCTGTGCTGACTAAGTACCCTTGGCCAGAAGAGCAAACTTCTATAACTGGAATATGAACAATGGGGTCACATATTAACGGTGTATATGTCAAGATCTGTTGAGAAGTTGGCATTGTCAATGGCAACCTGACCAAAGGCTCTGGCAAGAGAGGAGGAAAATCCACAGGGGGGTCCTCAGCCAGATTAACGGAGGGTATTGACGCCAAAAGACTAGATGGCCTTGCAGTTGATAGCTGAGAATGAGATGACAGTGAGGGTAGAGAGAATGATTCAATTGTTGAAATAGCCAGCTGTGAAGTTCCCATAGTGCATCGCATAGTTGATGCAGCTGGAGGACAAAAGCAATAGTGGGGAGAGAAACGAGATGAACCCAAGGAAGTAACTTGAGTTCCCGGGCCAGAAAATGGCAGTTCTGCGGATATCATGAGTACATCCAAAAAAAAACTCAATGAAGGAAACTGGTGAATTTCAGTTGCATCAGAAAACTTATCTTTCTCAAAGCAATTTGAACTAGACCGAGCTGCACTACTCAAAGAAGCAATATCTGAGCTCTCAACACATGAAACATAGCTCTCTCCACGTCGCCTCATTTTTTCTTTGGCAATACTTCTCAGTGAAGACAAGCTTCTTGGCAAACCCTCTTTAAAGGAACTTGACCTAGGACTGAGGCTACCCTGATACACTGGGTTTGTCTTTGCTCCTTGACTGCCATAGTGCCGAAAACGTGAAGTTTTCATAGTTGTGAATGAAGACTGAGGATAATGAAATTCAGAAGAATCATTTGAATCATCTAGAGAAGTGCTAGCAAACACAAAACAGTTACTAGATTTTGCAGTAGACACCATGGATCCAGCAAGATAAGCTTGAACGTAAATTGAAAAGCAGTTGAGGCGTGACTCGCTAATTCCAGTTAATTCAGCCAGTGAAGGTTTTCTCAAAAGTATATCCTTCATCTACATCAGGATAGAAAATCAAGGCATTAGGGAATAACATAAACAGCAAACACAAATGCAAATTCAAGTGGAATAATTTGTGTATTATACCTTTTGGAGCAATTCATTCCCCAGAAGCTTGGATTTTTCAGAGCACCAAAAATAAAAAGTTTTACCACCTGGGGTCTTTATTAAGAAAGATCGTCCCGACTTGTCTGCTGAGATTTCTTCAATTTCTACAGCAAAGCATTGAGTCTCAGTGCTCAATGTTGCTAGTCTCTCTGCACAACCATCATCGCCAGCGAATGAGATGCAACACAATTCAGAAGTTTGCAAAAGCATGAGATTCAAGTTCCCTCTGGTGAAATGACAAACAAATAAGGTTCAGAAAGCCACACTCAGATGAAATAAACCAGATAAATCCAAGCAAGGAAAATAATGTAATGCATGGCTCAGTGGAATGATACAAACAAAATAATGATGACTACAATGATAGCCAATACACATAGATTTCAAAAGATGGCTCATATTAAACACTGGGTTTCAGATTATTTCGAATGCTTTTTACCTATTCCTCATTTATTTTTAGTAATCAAAAAAAGATTCAAAGTCAAGTGGAATTAGCAAAGGGAATTAATATACAAGATAACCAATCACCCAAAAACTGTTGGCCTGAGCACAAATTTAACTTTAGATATATATTAACAAACCTTGCATAGTATTAGATACCCTTCACCCTGTCTCTCCCAAAACTTCAGAGTCCAAACTTCACCGAGTCCAGTGGGCTATAGTTCTTACTGGTGATTTATGTTGCACCTGGTTTTTCCTCCCAATTATAGTCTCAAAACAGCTATATATCTCTCTTCTTTACAAGGTTAAAATTAGGAAAAATCCAATAAAAGGGAGAGGGATGATATTAGAGCAAACCAACTAATATCCCAAAGGAACATCAATGATATGTATTGAGATGCCAGATAATCTAAAACTTTTTTAGAGGAACTTCTGTTTATTAAACAAACAAGTAGCATTTTGATAGGATTCCATTCTATTATAGTTAAAATAGGGAGGAGAATATTTGGGAGATTATACAAAATACGGCATCACACCAGTTATATATAGGGGGCAGGAGGCCATTGTTATCCTTCGTATTCAGGCAGAAATTGGGGCTTGAAATTGGAGAGAGATGGACCTCTCTAGTGCTCATCAAAACTTGTAATTCAATTCCGTCTTTTCATTCAATAGAACAAATTCAGGTGCCTATTGTTTGGTGTCAGAGCTATAAAGAACGGAATCCTATCATTACTCCACCCCTGAAATTCACCTTGTCCCAAATTTGGAAATCCAGGACAATTCCAAAACTCTATACAACCGAACAATTTCCTTTTCAAGCAGCCACGGTCAAAGAAGAAAAGGGATATTTCAGCCCGAAGGAGTGGGCATACTTACCCAATCGACTTACCCCCGCTAGTATCTTGTCCATGAAAATCCCATAACCAGTAGCCCACCCATGGAATTCCAAAATTCTGAACCTGGTCTGATTGGATAAAACTGTAGGTTACACAGATGTCCACCAAAATGATTACATATTGTTGCACAATCTGCCTCTAAACGCTCCTTGAATTTTTGGCAGTTAGCAAAACCATGGAATTTATTGAAAGCTCAACCTGAGTCTTCTACCCTCGTAGTTTCTTTCCTGTTGCCAGATTCTTCTGCTTCGTCCTCTATTCCCTCTAAGTTGTCCCTAATCACAACACTGTTTTGTTCAAGGGCAAATAATTACTCATCACATATGTCCTGCGACGGATGAAATCGATCCACCATAAAATCCTTCAATTCTCCCCAAGTCTGTGCGGGTCAATGCCAACCTACCCCTTGAAACCACGCCCATGCTTTTGCCTTCAAAGCATGCCAGAGCAGCATCTATTTTCTCTGCCCCCAACAAGTGATTCATGAAGAAAAGCCTCTCCGCCTTAGACAGCCAACCAATCTGCACTTTCCCCCGTAGAATATCGATATTGTCAGTTGGCCTTGCATATCTAATCCGAAATCATCCTCTTCACTGAGTTTTGCAGTACCTGCTCAAATTTCTCCATTAATGACCCCATCTTCTCCAATTCTTTGCTGAAATCTATTAGCATTTTCCCTAGAATCGATGCTCTGATAGGAACTCAAATCTGTATTACTGAATGAAAAGACAACGGAATTATAACAGTTTGATGAGCATTCGAAAGGCCCATCTCTCTCCCAATTTCAAACCCCAATTTCTGCTTGGATGCAAAGGAATACACTGGTCCCTGCACCTGATATACATTTGGTGTGATGCCTTATTTATAAAATCCCCCAAATACCCTCCTCCCTATTTTAAATTTTTAACTATCATAGAATGGAATCCTATTACGTTTCTAAACAGCATCACTGCATAGACAATTTGGAAAGCCTTAGCCTTTTCGTGCCCCTACCTGTATTTCTATCTAACGCAACAAAATAAACAAGACGCTAAGAAGTATTTCACGTTCTGCCCATCACATAATTTATATAATAATACATGTTTGAAATAAATCCAGTTTTTTGTTCATTTATCCAGATTAAAGGTGCCAGAATGAATGAAAGAAAGGAAAAGAAAATCTTATAGTCTTCACCTCTATTCAGGATTGATTATTAGTAACTAGCTTTTTCAGGAGGAATAGTAGTGGGGACCACGAAATAGGTGGATAATAATGAAGTAATTTTGAATGTGGGCTGAGATTGAAGTTCGAGGGGAATGAAAGCCAAATATTGGCCGTATCTTCAAAAACATGTTTACCAATGTAGAAAGCACTCATGGAAATTAATCACATACTAGTCAAAGTATATAGCAAGCATCTTTGGGTATTGATAATCATCAAAAAGACAGCAAAAAATAGAATGGAAATAAATAAGTAAAAACAAAGAAAGAATCAAAGCAAGTACAGAACAATTAGAAAGACATTGATTCCGTAAACAAGTTATATAACTTAAGCAAAATAAAATATGAAGTGAAGTATTAACTAGGAACATTAAGCTACCTTTACTTAATTCAGAGATCAGAATAATAAACGCCAATTTATTACCTACAAGTCAAGAGATATTTTCACTTGGAAAGGTAAATATTGACCATGAACAAGCTAAATGCGCCATCCTTTAGAATCTACGTATAACAGACAATATTAACAAATATAAGGCTTAACCATCTTCAAATCATCACAGAAGTGCCACTCATAATAAATACTTCGAGAAAAAAATACAACATCAATACAGGAAACAGATAAATGATATAAACTCATTAAACGTAAAAGGACGCAAGCTAATGTAAAATATGGATCCGTGACACTATAATACCAAAGCAAGTCATTTCGCTCAGTTCCCAATCTCATGGTTATCAATAAGAGAGGTCTCTACGATCTCCATTCATTAGCAATATGACAAACATATTTATCACACCAACCTTCCTGATGTCTCCACATGTCAATCGCACCTCCTAGCTATGTACTGCCATATCAAGAAAGGTCTAACACAAGGTCCAGCATGTAGTGGCGATCAAGAGATGATGGTTAAGACACGTCTGCAATTCACGTACAAGACACTAAAAGTGAACCCTAAACAAGTTTAGGGATCAGAAATGATAATATAACTCTCAACTACTATGAGACATTCAGAAGGAAAACGAAACTTTAGATAAAACAATTGATGAAGGGGAAAGAAAGAATATCGAGGGAAAATAACAACATATATTTTCTTGGAAAAGATTAACCTCAATAATAATAACAACAATGTCTATAGGCATCCATATAGCAATTGCATGCAGCAGAAAAAAATGCAGGCAAATAAAGAAAGTTGGTAGCCTAGAGAACAGGTATACAATGCACAGCCAAAAATGACATTTATCAAAAATGTTAAGATCGTATACAAGTAAATTGAAGAAAACTAAAATCAAGCATCAAACCACCTGCAGGTATGCGACAACCAAATATACACTTAAACATAAGGCGTATACAAATAACCGTCTAAAGAGGATTCCACAACATGAAGGATAAAGAATTAGTTACTATAATTCATCTGGGTAGGGAATGGTTGGTACACAGAGATAGCAGAGGCTAGTAATACCAACTGAAATAAGTTCACACTAATGCATGTCATTTGGTGAAAATCTAAGTTGCCTTTTCTTCTGAATTTCCATTCCACCAGACACCTCATCAACTCTAGTGAGCTAGGGTTGATTAGTGTCTAACGTTTCTTCTTTGGGGGTCAGTATATTCAGATTTCCTCAATTAATAACGACCAAGTTTTTAAAAAAAAATGAATATATAGGTTTTATAGAATTTAATTAACCCAAAAGAGAAATTTGAATTATACATATCAAGAAATGGCTTAAACCTAGTTTTACTGACCTTTCACTCGGTGTTTACAGATGATAAGTAAAAACTAGCTTGTTATCAACAAATCAAAGGAATTTATCGAGGAATGACTCATTTCAATATCTTCTTAGGAAGATAACAAACAAAGAAACCAACAATTGAACTTGAAAGCACCCTACCTAGCCACCCAGCATACTATCCAACTTAAATGCACGTATAAATATTATCTTTGGCCAAGTAGGTAATTATTGCAACTCCAAACCACCCCCCACCCCAACCACATAAAGGATGACATGAAGTTAACATACAGATAACCATAAACACATGTAATACAATTTAAGAGATTGAAGCTACCTTGCAGATGTTGGACACAAGAGGGTTCCTTTCTTGTTGATCTCTCCTACACGGATAGTAACTAGAGGTAAGCACAAGGATCTGGCCAACACACCAACTTCTGATGGCTCAAAGTGCTGTTTCAGAAATTTAGGTAAGACATCAATAGAGATAAAACCAGAAACTTAACAAATAAAACAAACCAAGCACAGTTCCTGTAAAGAATCTTAAGAATATAAGGACATAGAATACAGCTAAGGAAACGATTAACGAGCTTTATGAATATAATTGCAACCATAGCAAAGATTACAAACTTAAGCAAATACCTCATAGACTGATCTCAATTAAATCGGAAGTTTACGGACCAAACAACGTCTGTAGAGGACTGGAAATGGAATTAAAATAATCTCCCTCCCCGATTTAAGATTAACTTTCGACAACTCTAAAAACACCAATACACTTACCGCAGTTTTCATTTGATTATAGTTACCTGACTAAGGTGAGCCAGCAGGCGATCCTCAGCTGCGCCAGTTGATACATTGAGCTTCAGCAAAGGCTTCAACCTCTCGTCCGCACGGCAGGCTCCCATGACCTGCTTATCTAGAGACAGAAGCCAATGCAACACCCCAACCTCCCGATCTTCCCCATCCTCCACTCGAACTTCTCTCGATCTCCCTCTTATCGAAGGATTCCCAGCCTCCAAGGCCTCATCAAAGCTCGATGTTTGGCCAGATGATGCCTCTTCGCTAGAACTCTGATCCAAGTTATCAACATCGTCAATTTGGCATTCATTAGCTAATAACTGTTTCTCGGAGTTTACCATTTTTCAATTCTCAAATTAAATTAGACTGTTTGTGACAATATCTCAGGACGCTATTAAGGAACCCTAGATTATCCTCAATCTCAAAATGCACAATCAAATATTTACAAATTCAGTCAATCTATAATCAGAAAAAAAAAAAATTGTACAGAGAGCTCTTATCAACAACAAAAAGCAGCAGCTGCAAAATTGAAATGATAAAGGGAAGACAAGAACACGTGAAGCCCTACGGACTTAAAATATTATTAACAATTTTAATATTCGCTTGAAGTCCGAAACAAACCACAAATGGCAATCCAGGTTGGTAACACATCAGATTTTTGGGACTAGTGGGTCCCATAACATGTTTTGTAGGCCCATTGATTGATTAGCTGCCATGTCATCAAACTGTGGGTCCCAATTACACGCTGTTCATATGATACTAGGTAGAAGTGATAATTGCAGTTGAAGCTCTAAATCTTTCAAATATTAGCTAATTTTTTCTTAATATTTTATTTGTTGTAGCTCTTACTCCAAACCTTTAAAACCGTAGAGTCCCCAATGGATATATTCCATCAATTTTTTTGGATTCCAAAAAATTAAGTTTGACCATATTCTATACATTTTAAAAAGAGGCACAATAATAATAATTATTATCTATTTATCACATTAAACAATTGAAAATTTTAGGGTCCGTTTGATTGTAAGGGTGAAAAATAGGTGAACAGAAAATGAATGGTAGGGAATTGAATTGAATTGAATTTGTTTTAGAGGGAATTATAATTAATGATATTTGATTATAATTTTTCACAAACAAATTTATCGTTTGACTTTATTTTTTATTCAAATTGTCAATTAAATGGATAAATTTTTTTACCATTGACTTTGGAATGTGTTCCAGTTGCTTAATAAAAAATAAATAAAATAAATCAAAAATCAAAAACTTGGAAAACGTTTGTGTATCAACAACTTGTACCTTAAAAAATGTGGAAAACGTTTTTTCTAGAAAATTAGTGCAATCAAACAGGTGAATAGTAAAAAGTAGGAAACGTTTTCAACATTTCATGAAAATTTTGTCCTATCAAACAGCCTTAGATCAAAAACAAGAAAAGAAAAATATATTTTCTTCTCCCTCATTCCAACACCTCTACCCAAAATCAAAAATTATAAACCTGCCATCGTCATCATAGGGTCTACCTCTATCGCCTTCTATTAGCAACGGCAATACCCACAAATCTGCTACTAATAGAGTCATCAAACTTGGAAGAGCCGAATTGGTAATCTAGAAACCCACCAACGGAAACAGAGATTCAGCAATTGTTTGGCAACTATTTATAATTTGTTATGATTTGTTAGATATTTATACAATAAATATATTATGTAAAAGAAACAACCAAATTAGATAAAGTGTCCAATTGGTGAAAAGTATAATATTTATGTGGGAGTTCTGTGTTCAGTTCACATCCCACACGATATTTTTTTATTTATTTTAATCTTTTTTAATACATTTAATGGCTCAAACTAACCAGTTTAATATGATCATTTTCAAACAACCCGTTATCAATAACCCATTGAAAATTGAAAATTGCAAATATTTCTAGGTCATGACGGAGGCAATTATATATATTCTAACTATATAAACTCATATTTGGCCCCTATTTGGTAGCCATTGTTCAGCAAAAAAAAAATGACCGTTGAAGAAGTCAAAAAAGGCGGCTGTGAGAGGGGAAGTCAAAAATATTTGTTGAATTGAATTTTTAACGGGCAAAAAATGCATTCTTTGAGCTGAAAAATGGCTCTGATTTTGAAAATAAAATACATCAAAAGCGAAATTATCTTTGTCATATTTTGCAATTTTTTATACTCTAGATTTATATTTATATATATATTTTTAGAGTACACTTGAGAGTATTCACCTATGGTTGACTTCATATTTTGATTATAACAAATAAATTGTTATATCTAACAATTGAATTCGAGTGATTATAATTATTACTGCAAAGTTGATCGATTGAAAAAGATCGCTGTCAAAAAGAATATCGTTATCAAAAGACTCACAATTGACTTTCAAATGAAAATCAAGATGGAAGCTGGGAAGTCAAGTCAAATCGTGTATGTCAACATCAAACATCGAAGATATTTCACTTAGATATTTTTGGAATCGGTAAAATATTTCAATCCTGAATCATCAAAAGCTAAAGATGATTTTTTATGCACGGGAAAATTATTTCATAAAAATGCTTACAAAAACATTATTATTTTAAAAGGTAAGAATTTCATCTCGATATTTTAAATCTCTTAACAAATCTCACTTACCTTGAAAAATTAAGTAAAAACATCATTAAAAATCTACAGTTTTCAAAATAATCAAAGAAAGAAAAAATCCTAGAAAATACTGTCCAAGCGGACGTCTGGTTCGTTCAATGGTCGAATTTTTTAACTGTTCTAAAATTCTGATGCACAACGACTAGTTCAATGTCCGGTGCATAAGCGGACGTCCGATTAGTCAGTTGGTCAGAACTTTTGGCGTTTTAACAGTTATAAATATCACCTCACTTTGCATTCATTTTAGAGACTTTTGAGAGCATTAAAGTCGGATACCTTTGAGCAAAATTATTATACTCTTTGTTTATCTTTATCAAATCATTTATTTGGAAAAACTTTTGATTGAATTGACTTTTGAAAATCATTTTTCTCATCAAAGTTTTTCTTACCTAATACTTGAGTTTCATTCATTGCTAGTTATTAAAGTATTAACCAATTTCTCTATTGGTACTTAATTTTGATTATATCATTTATTAAGAGAGAAGTTCAAATTTTAAACTTTTTACTCTTTGAATTTGTGCGTCATATAATGTTGAGGTCCCGTAAAACTCAAAATTGTATAAGGATCGGTGCTCCTTGTTTGTAACTCACTGAAAGCGCTGTAAGGGGTTAGATTTGCACCATAAGTCAATCAAAATAGTGAAAAAGCCTCACTCGTGATACAAAGTCTGGTAACAGAGGACGTAGATTATCGGTTGGGATCGAATCTCCACAATTATATCGTTTGCACACTTTCTTTCTTTTTACTTATTGTTTTCATATTTGTGCATATTTATTTGATTGACTTATTTGTTATCAAATTTGTTTAAATTTAGATTAATTTTCGAAAAAGTTCTTAATAGCCAATTAACAATGAGCAATTTCGCTTTAAGATATCGTGCTATCACGAGACTCAAGTAATTGATAAGTTCCACTTTTGGCATTTTATAGTTCTATAATTTACTGCAAATAATTATTTTCCAACATGGTTTATGGTTTTTAAATGGGGGTACTTTCGTATAAAAACACCGACAATTAGGGTAACAATTTCGACATGTAGAACTGTTGAAGTTATGGTGACACTTTGTTGTTAACCAAACAAATATATTTTGGTTTGCATTTAGTTGTAGATTTTGGTTATTGTCCAACTATGTAATGATGTAAAAATTTAAGCTATTTTATAGCTAGTACAAGTTAGTAAGGTCTATTACAAGTTAAGCTTTTTGTTAAGTATTGTCTAATATGTAGGAGTATGATTAGTGGGTAGATTAGTTGATAGAAGTCTAGCAAGTTGCTCTATATATTGGAGCATTTGTATAACTTAAAAATGAAGGAAATACATTAACAATGTAGCCCTTAAACCAGCTCTTCTCCTCTGATTTTTTGGGAGAAAACCAGAGTTTATATGCGTGTTTTTGCTTTGTCAAATTTTGTTTTCGCCTCCTTCCATCGACCATGAATATCACAAATGTTTTAGAGCTTTCTTTGTAAAGTTTTTGACCCATAATTTTCAACAGCGGTATCAGAGCTTATATGTTCTTAAGGGGCCTAAAAAAATGTCAGAAAAAAGAAGAAAAAAAGGGCCATAAAGAAGCTGAGATGGAACCAGCAGAAGCTGTAAAAAAAAGGAGTTAAAAATGTTGAAAAATCCGGTTTGATGTAAAAGTTTGAGCAATAGCCAGAAGAAGCTGTAAAAAAAGGGCAGTCAAAAATGTTGAAAAATCCGGTTTGATGCAGAAGTTTGAGCAACAGCTCTAGGAGCCAAATTTGATCTTTGATGGTATTGAAAGTGGCTGAAAACGAAGCAAATACCGGCATGTTGAAATGGCTGCAAAGTTGTTGTGAAAAGGAGCTGCAAAAATGGTAAAAGGGGGCTGTTGAAGGTGCTAGAAAAATGAGAAAGTCCGGTGCTGAAAAAATGAAGAAAAATCGGTATGCTCAAAGATTTGCAAGATTTCAGAGCTAAAAAAACTTATCTAAGATGATCAGAGCTGAAAAACTGATCATTGGCAATGAAAAATCTGGTAAGAAGAGTGAAAACCAGTAAGTTAAGATAAAACCGGTATGCCATGCGAAATACGGTAAGTTCAGCTTAAGCTGAAATACAGTATGTGAAGGGAAAATCGGTAAGCTGAAATACGGTAAGTTCCTTTCTTCTCATATCCAGTATGCATAAAATGTTGAAATACGGTAAGCTCACAAATGCGGTAAGTAGGGGTGGAGCTAGGATTGGATCCAATACTGGGCTGCGAAATTTCAAACTGGGCTAATACGTGAAAAAAAAAATTACACAAAAAAAAAAAAAAAAAAAAAAAACATACCTAAAATTTTTATTTTTTTGACCTTGGAGGGGGGACTACAGCCCAGTAAGTCCGCCTACCTCCGCGCCCTGGCGGTAAGCTGATATACGGTAAGTCAGTGAAATCTGGTATGTGAAGCTACAATCTGGTAAGTTCAATTTGCTTAAATCCGGTAAGTTGAATCCAAATTCGGTAAGCTCTTCTATGAAGCTCAAATCCGGTAAGCACAATAGGAAGCCAGTAAGCTCATTCTGGTAAAAAAAATTATCAAGGAAGGAAAAGATGCAAGTTCAAAGTTATTTGTTTGTGGTTGATTCAAGGCTAAAAAGAGTTGATCAACTACGAAAGAGAGTTGCAACCATGGGAGTTTGGATCAAATGGAAAATAAAGATACTTCAAAGCATGTAGTCACCAAACACATGAAGAAATTTTTTTATGGTTTCCAACGAAGGTGTCGAGGAGTGTTGAAGTTTTTATGGTTTCCAACGAAATTGTCGAGAAGTGTTGAAGTTATGGTGACACTTTGTTGTCAACCAAACAAATATATTTTGGTTTGTATTTAGTTGTAGATTTTGGTTATTGTCCAACTATGTAATGATGTAAAAGTTTAAGCTATTGTATAGCTAGTACAAGTTAGTCAGATCTATTACAAGTTAAGCTTTTTGTTAAGTATTGTCTAGTATGTAGGAGAATGATTAGTGGGTAGATTAGTTGATAGAAGTTTAGCAAGTTTCTCTATATATTGGAGCCTTTGTATAACTCGAAAAATGAAGGAAATACATTAACAATGTAGCCCTTAAACCATCTCTTCTCCTCTGGTTTTCTCCCAGAAAACCAGAGTTTATATGCGTGTTTTTGCTTTGTTTTCACCTTCTTCCATCGACCATGAATATCACAAATATTTTAGAGCTTTCTTTGTAAAGCTTTCTACCCATAATTTCCAACAGTGGTATCAAAACTTATATGTTCTTAAGGGGCCTAAAAAAATGCCAGAAAAAAAGAAGAAAAAAGGGACCACAAAGAAGCTGAGATGGAACCAGAAGACGCTGTAAAAAGAAGGGCAGCCAAAAATGTTGAAAAATCCGATTTGATGCAAAAGTTTCAGCAGCAGCCCCGGGAGTTAAATTTGATCCTTGATGGTGTTGAAAGTGGCTGAAAACAAAGCAAATACCGGCATGTTGAAATGGCTGCAAAGTTGTTATGAAAAGGAGCTGCAAAAATGGTGAAATGGGGCTATTGAAGGTGCTGAAAAAATGAGAAAGTCCGGTGCTGAAAAAATGAAGAAGAAATCGGTATGCTCAGAGATTTGCAAGGTTTCAGAGCTAAAAAACTGATCTAAGATTATTAGAGTTGAAAAACTAATCCTTGGTAATGAAAAATCTGGTAGGAAGAGTGAAAACCAGTAAGCTGAGATGAAACAGGTATGCCATGAGAAATATGGTAAGTTCAGCTTAAGCTAAAATACGGTATGTGAAGGGAAAATCGATAAGCTAAAATACGGTAAGTTCCTTTCTTCTCATATCCGGTATGCATGAAATGCTGAAATACGGTAAGCTCACAAATGCGGTAAGTTGATTTACTGTCAGTGAAATCCAATATATGAAGCTACAATCCGGTAAGTTCAATTTGCTTAAATCCAGTGTTAAGCTCTTCTAAGAAGCTCAAATCCGGTAAGCACAACAGAGAGCCAGTAAGCTCATCTGGTAAAAAAATTATTGAGGAAGGAAAAGATGCAAGTTCAAAGTTCTTTGTATGTGGTTGATTCAAGGCTAAAAAGAGTTGATCTACTATGAAAGAGAGTAGCAACCATGGGAGCTTGGATCAAATGGAAAACAAAGATACTTCAAAACTCGTAGTCACCAAAAACATGAAGAAATTTTTTGATGGTTTCCAACGAAAGTATCGAGGAGTGTTGAAGTTATGGTGACACTTGGTTGTCAACCAAACAAATATATTTTGGTTTGTATTTAGTTGTAGATTTTGGTTATTGTCCAACTATGTAATGATGTAAAAGTTTAAGCTATTTTATAGTTAGTACAAGTTAGTAAGATCTATTACAAGTTAAGCTTTTTGTTAAGTATTTTCTAGTATATAGGAGTATGATTAGTTGGTAGATTAGTTGATAGAAGTCTAGCAAGTTTCTCTATATATTGGAGCCTTTGTATAACTCGAAAAATGAAGAAAATACATTAACAATGTATCCCTTAAACCATCTCTTCTCGTCTGGTTTTCTCCTAGAAAACCAGAGTTTATATGTGTGTTTTTGCTTTGTTTTCACCTCCTTCCATCGACCATGAATATTACAAATGTTTTAGAGCTTTCTTTGTAAAGCTTTCGACCTATAATTTCCAAAAAGAGCCCGTCTGGTGAGGAGCTGTATGGAGGCAAATTATGATACACCCATTGTAGGCAACAAAGCATTGGGCCTCTATTTTTTAAGCACATTCAATTTTAATACTGTACTAATTTGGGGCCACTAAAGGTGGGCAAAATTGGTGAGGGCAATTCAAAAAGTAAGGTTGATGATGGGGTCATTTGGCTAATGGAGGGCAAATGGCTCTAGCCAACAAAATGATTGTGGATGGGGTGTTGGTTAAGTTTATAAAGCCCAATTTCGTGAGCACGACCACAGATGGAATGGATGGAGGTGTTGGTTAAGCTTATGAAAGAAAGTGTTTGTGGAAGGTGACGGTGGTGGTGGATGGTGGCGGTTGGTGGGCGAAGATGACGATGGTAGCGATGGGTGAAGAAGATTTTGGTTTTTGGGAGTGGGGATGGGATGTTTGGGGAAGAAGATTCAATTTTGTTCCTTCTTTATTTTTGGTATTTAAAATTTTTACTTGTTTAATGTGATAAATAAATAATTAATATTTTGGCCCTTCTAAAATGTATAAAATATGGTAAAATTTAATTTTGGGGTAAACTGACAAAAAAATTGATGGAATCCATCCAATGGGGCCTCAGCTGCTACGGTTTAAAAGGTGTGGAGAGACGGCTGAAACGAATGAAAAATTAGGAAAAATTTTGCTAGTATTTGATAGGTTTAGGGTCTCAACTGCAATTATTCCTAGATAGAATGTCTCATACTTCAATAATTTTCGAACTACTTATATATTTGGGTATGTCTTCAACCTTTGGTCAGTGTGGTATTGAGTTTTTAACCTATCAAATGTAATATTTGGATCCTAAGCATTTTCAAACAAGTGTTTTTCTATCGATGAAATAATTCATTTCTCCATTACAAAGAAAAAAATATTATTATATCCTTAGTTAAATGATAAAAGAAAGAAAAGAAACAAACTAAAATCTAAAATGTAGGTATCTAAAATGTGTTATATTCTTGGCATTTATGTTTGAAACGATCCCATTTAATTTGTTTTTTGGGTTTTTTAGTTATCTTGTTCCTTTTTTTTTTTTTTTTTTTTTTTTTTTATCTTTCTTATCGTCCTTTTTCATTTCATTTCTCGGTCTCAGACATGAGGGTAAAATGGTAATTTTGACCAAAAAAATTGACGGTCACAGTCACATAGTTTTCATTTGTTGACGATCTGAGTATGCAAACAAAAGGTTAGATATCAATCGTCACAATTAACAAAGGTTGGGGCCCAATTGGAAATTATTTACATTATATTTAATAATGAGGAAATTGCACCGCATATCACTTTTTGGCTTGAAATTTTTAAAAATATCACTTTTTAATAATCTTTGCAAAAATATAAGGGTGCGTTCTCTTCGTGTTTCTGTTTTGTGTTTTGAGTTTTGAAATTCGTTTTGTGTTTTGTGTTTTCAGTGTCTGTTTTGAAATTACTGAAAATGCGTTCTCTTTGTCATTTTGAAAAACAGTTTCTCAAAACAGAAAACACAAAACGCGTTCTCTTTGCACTTTTTTATAATATTATTTGATAATATTTTATTCAAGAAATCTGATTATTCAATTAACTTTAATTGTTTAATGTTAATATATTATTAAATAACATATAAACCTGAAATTTCTTTGAATTTTTAAATATTTTTTCAGATATCTTAATAACATATAAATTTTGAGAATATTTTTTTTATAATATTTTATTCAATAAATCTGATTATTCAATTAATTTTAATAGTTTAATGTTAATCGATTGATAGAAAAAAAATTAATGAGGTGACGTTGTTGAAATCCTCTTGTCTAATTCAAATATTTTGTCCTATTTTTATGTTCTATCTAAAAAAAAATGCACATGTTGTCATCATCATATTCTTTATACAAAGATAACAAATTTTTCGAGTTATTTGATTTCAGACAAGAAAGCTATTTTTCACTTTCATGTGTAACTTAAACTAAAAAAAATAGTAATATTACAAGCAAAACATAGTTTTTTTTTTACAAATAAGTAATGATCATTAAAATTAATTATACGAATTAAAAAAAAGGGGTTCCCTCGCCAAATTTTGGTGTGCCTATTACATTAAAATAGTGATATCTTTGGAACTTATATATATTTCAAACTCTACCATTCTTGAACAACTTGGAGCGATGATCATTATACATGGATTATGGTCAATTACAAAACAAGAGACTGTCAATGATTTATTTTAACTCTAAAATATAGCATAAAACTTTGACCCAATGGACAAAACTGCAAGAGATTGCTTAACTAATGGAATCCTGAATACAAATAAAATCTACTTTGCAAGTGAAAGTAAAGAAAAATCTTAGAAGAAAATTTCTGATTTGCTTCGTCACTCTTCCTCTTCAGCCTCATTCTCATTCTCAGCAATATTGAAGCTTACTTGCATATGTAATGGGCTTTCAAGCAGAGACATTAGTTAGATTGGGAGGCAATCCTTAGTTGCAACAAAATGAACCAAATATAGGGATCTGTGTGAGTACATTTAAAGAAAGAATTTCTAATCCATCAGGTTGAAGCTTTAGTATGAGAAAGTTCATTGCTAACAGAAATGGATCGGGAATCAGCATCTTCCCAGGTGCACCAGTGGAATTTGAACTGCATAAGAGAAAATGACACAAAATAAGAATATTACTAAGGAAAGCATGTTTGGCATGAAAGAAAAAAGTGAATGAGTAAACTGAACTTATTGGTCAAAACACCAAAAAAATCAACATATTTGAACTATGTTCATATCAATTCCAACGAGATTGTGCATGTGCATGTAGGAAGTTGGAGTTGTCAGGCATTCCATGTGCACATACCATTACTTGTTACTTTTTTTATTAAAGAAAAGATCATGTTAACTATGTCAATAAGTTCAATAAAGTGGAGACTTTTCTTCAATGCTATGAGAGCATTATAAAATCCCGTCAATGGAAAAAGGATGTGGCCTGAGGTTGATCACCTCCCAATCAAACCACCATCTTGGTATGTTCAAGAAAAAAGGTAGGGAACAAATTAAAAGGGAACAACCTGAAGGGCAAGATCCTTCTTGGTCTAAATCCAAGTGAAGAGGTTCTGTCAGGTTGTAGTTTGTGGTTAAGGTCACAATAAGAGGTATCATATTAGAAGTGAAGCACTGAGGTGAGTAATTGCTTGCATTTTTTAAACGAGAGGCACAAGGAATATCACAAGAGAACATAACTTTCAATTTGCACCTACACCAGGGTTAGTTTGAAAAGATGTACAGTTTCTCAAGCAATGAACAAGCAACAATATGAACACATTGGGGCTGGAATGGACAAAGAAAAGGGAATTAAATGTTCAGAAAATTTGCTAGTTAACCCAGATGTGACTCCAAATTTTCAACCATATACTTCTATCAATTGCATAATAGGTTAACGTCGTCTGACAAATGGCTGATTTACCCAGAATTAATACTTGCATTCTCACATGATTCACCAATATTTTTGGGCTTTTGGATGCCTATCCCATCAAATATTTTAAACTACATAGAGATAATTATGGAATACGTATGCAGTGGAAAACACGGAAAGGACTAAGGATAAATATTCGCAATTTAAGTGAAGCATTTTCTAATGGACATTTTATCAAACAGTTGGGGATCCCACAAAATCACAAAACGAGGTACAACAATTTGATTTCATAAGCCATCAAACATTGCTATCTACTATAAAACTATTAGTGATTTATTACAGTGCAGCCAATATTTCCACACACGAAGCCCCGGTGGCCACGATTCTATGCAATGGCATAACAACCTCACAAATTAATTAGAGAGAGAAATAATCAAAGAAATAAGCTAATAACATTGAACTCTCCTAGTCTTCAGATTAACATAATCAAAGAAATAAGCTAATAACATTGAACTCTCCTAGTCTTCAGATTAACATAATCAAAGAAATAAGCTAATACCTTGAGTAAATCAAGAAATCACGTTCATGGCCATTGATTTATTCGACTCCCTTTCTTCATAGATCAAAAACGTTCAAGACCCAACCCCAAAATCAACAGATACAGGCGTGTATTCTGATTTCGAGAAAACTATAAAGGAGATCGATTGGGTGTAGAAGGGGAAGAAAAGGATTTTGGCAAAAAAGAGAAAAGGGTTTGGATTGCAATGAAAGACTGATTGATGATGTTGCCTCCCGCTCAAATCTGTAACGTAAATCGATTATTGGAGATAGAAGAAAGAAACAAGAAGGAGATGAAATAGAAAGAAACAGAGAAGGAAGGCAGATCAATTGCTCAAGAAGAAAGAGGGAGTAGAAATGGGGCGTTTTCCGCGTTTTCAACTTTTCGCCAGTTTTGTGAACAAAACGCCCAAAACGTGATTTTCACGTTTTGCGTTTTCTGCACAAATTTTTTTTTTTGTTTTGGAAAATTCGTTTTTCAAAATGGGAAAGAGAACGCGTTTTCGTCGTTTTGAAAAATTAAAAACAGAAAACAGCTCCAAAACGACAAAGAGAACGCAGCCTAACTTTTTGATTTTTTTACTCTTGTAGACAATTTAAATCTCATATGTATCTATAATTAATGTTGATTTGATAAGATGAAAAAGTTGTACAATATATATCTTTTCATTCACAAATGCAAAGAAATTTTCATTAATCTCGATTTGAGGTAACTTTCAAATTTTGATTTAGGTTTTGTTCGATTTCGATTGATTCAAACTATGATCAATTCTGGGAGTTTGTTTACAAATCGAGGCTAAATCTTCATTTGAACTAGTCCAAACTCAAATTTGTTCATCCTTTTTCTTGCAGCCTATTGTCGTGAACCACATCCTGGCAGATTTTTGTTCGTTGTTTTTTCCTTCAATTAAGGATTTATCGTGGATGAAAATTGGCGGTTCTTCATATTTATAAAATACGTGTATTCCTACTAATGACTTCTGCTCTTCACTTGTTGTGGGCCTCCTCCTAACACATTTTTTCTTTTTTCTTTTTTTTTTTCCGGATCAAAAGGTGCCCCCCGGACACATCCGAGTTGGTGGAACAATTGCATTGGTAGGTTGGCAATCCCAGCGTGGAGAGTTCGATTCTTGGAAAGGGGATTTATTTAGAAGGTAAGACAGTGAAGAGAGCTCTCTTGGGACCAGGAGTATAAGCGGTGCAGGAACCTGGGAGTCAATAGGGGCATAACCCGCGATTTACCTCCTCGAGTCATTGAGGGGTCGGTGGCTAGAGATCCATAAATTAGTTTGGCTAAGTTGGGATACCTAGGTATCAAAAAAAAAAAACACACACATTTTTTCTTTGTTTGTGAGAAGAATGGATAAATAAGTGGGTTTATCTGACCTCTATTATTTCTTCTTGTTAATGATGTTTGCAAGTGAATTTTGAATTACTTTTGTTGTAAGAGGATTGATTGCACGCCCATATTTCGTAGCACAATAATCTGAAGTACATCAAAATTGTACTTGAGAAATTTATCGAGAAATGTACAACAGGCTGGAATTTTAAAGAAATGAAACCTAGTCAACTAATAAGGAAATATCGATAAAGATTAAAATCAAATATAATAATATAGTACTTTTTGCCCTTGTTTGGCCCCCATTAAATTATATTATAGTTTACTCTCTCCCTTATTTTTAATCACATAATTATCTATAAAATAATACTACACATAAATAGAAATTTTTTCCTTATTTTTAACCATCCATTCCCAAAAAAATAAAATAAAAATATTCCACCCTTTAAAATTTGAATTAATGGGGCCCAAACATGAGCTTTATTAATTTGTATTCGCTTTAAAATTTTTGAGTATCGAATAAATTTAATAATCTTTTTTTTATCAAATGAAAATTAGTAAAGGAAAAATTGTAGTCGTGGTCCCAAACCTTAGCGTTTATTGCAGACTTTATCTCAACTTTCATTTTATATCATCACAGGTTCCAAATCTTTGATAAATTCGTAGCTGAAGTCCATCCATTTTTTCATTAGTTGACCAAGAAAAAATATTTTGACCAAATTTTAACTATTTTTAAAGGGGCAAAATCATAATTCTAACATTTTTCTATTATAAACATATAAAATATTAAATCAATATTCTTTTCAAAAAAAAAATGGAAAAAGAAAATTGCTCCAATCTGACCTTCCATCTTCTTCTTCCTCATTACACTCCCAAACCCCCACCCCACTTTACGTCACCCACTCTCACAAACCCACGACAAATTGCTGCAAAATCTTTTGATACCAACACCTTAATATTCACAAGATTCAAAACCTATTTTAAATTTAACATCAAAAATAACATGTGAAATTTAATTTCCCACAATGATTGAAGCTTGCAGCTTCAGTTTTAGATATGGTTGTTGCTTGTCCAGTTAGTCCAAATTTGACATCTTGTGGGGTCCAATGGACGCTGCAAATTGAATGAGTTACTAAATGGTTTTATCTGGAAATGTGAAAATCGTGAATCTCCATTGTCGGCTAATGATCATCGCTAATTCGAGCTTAGCAAATAATCGACTTGAATATTCATCTATTATCTTTATACAGGGACAAACATAATGAATAAACCCTTAACTATCAATTTGGCTATGTGAAGACAAAGCTAAAATTGAATGCCAAAATTACAATTTTTGTGAATACGAAAATTGGAGGCGAGGGTTAAATTGGTGGTTGTGGTGTGAGATGGGTGGATGAAACAATGGATTTGAAGATGTTGCGACGGTGGTGGTTGTGGTTCATTGGGGACGATGTTGACTGTGGCATATGTTCAATCTGGCATTTGGTAGGGTGGGGTGGTAAGAAAAAAAAAACATTTTTTTTCTCTTTTTTATTTAATATTTTATGTGTTTATAATAGAAAAATGTAAAGTTACCATTTTACTCCTTTAAAATATAGTTAAAATATGATCATAATACTTTTTCTTAGTCAACTAATGGAAAAGTGGATGGATTCCATCCATTTAGACTCCAACTGCGAATTTATCAAAGGTTTGAGATCTATGATGGCACAAAGTGAATGTTGAAATAAAGTCTGTGACAAACGTAAAGGTTTGGGACCGCGACTGCAAATTTCCTTTTAATAAATGTAACAACAAGGTGTTTTATTTACATGATTCAATGACTTACCAGTATCATAAAGTGCATTCTTGAATATTAATGATATGATTTTTTGAACCTAAGATGGAGCATTTTTCCTTGAATATGGTTCATCCAAAGTTTCACGCTGAACATGTGGACAATGATAGTATTTTTTGTAGTTTTCCACTTTAGATTTGTTTTACAGTTTTCTAGTATGATGTGCTTTCTTTCATTTTGATATAACATTTACTTAAATTTTATGTACTTCTAGGAAAAATTTGATAGTAATATAACTGAATTTATTAATTTTGCAACTAATTTATGCTTAGTTTATCTGCTATATTTATATGAATCATGCTACATAAACATCAAGGTTGATAGAAAACTTTGACATAATGTTGTGTGACATTTTATCATTGACAACATTTATCTTTAATACTCCAAAATCATCGTACTCTTTTTCCTTAGTTTGATTAACAGGACGGATATTTTGTAATGTGTCACTCAAGAGAGAGTGTCGTAAATGATAAATTTATTAGTGAATGACAATTGTACCCCATGCAACCATATAAATTATTACCATTGTATTCTTAATCATCCTCTAAACATATGTGGCTTTGGTTCATATTACTTTTATTCTCCTCTTTTCATAACACTAGTGGAAGGCACGTGCAAGGCACGTGCTGTAATGTAGTTGGCTATATATTAGCGTCGGTAATTTTGAGTTATTTTACACAAATTAATTTTTTACTGAAAAAATTTTGTGTATTAATCACAAAAGCTGAGAGAAATAATTTTTAGAAATAATTTAGTTTTCGGTGTTTTTATAATTAAATATTTAGGAAATATTTGATATTTGATTTGTCGAATTGTATATTTAATATATATTAGATATTTTTAGGATTAGGATACGATATATATAGTAGGTTTAACAGTAATTGTGAGACGCAAAAAATATTTATATTAGCGTGAAGATTTTAATTTTTTTAAAATTTTTTAATTTAGTTTTCGGTATTTTTATAATTGAATATTTAGGAAATATCTGATTTTTTTTTTACGAATGGTATATTTATTATATATTAAATATTTTTATTAGTGTGAAGATTTTAAATTTTAAAATTATTTTAATTTAATTTTTGGTGTTGTTATAATTGAATATTTAAAAAATATTTGATATTTTTTTTTGTCAAATTATATATTTATTATATATTTTTAGAATTAGGATAATATATATATATATTTTGTATAATAACAAGAAAGGAAAAAAAAACAAAAAAAACAAAAAAAAAATAGACGGTCACAGTGCGAGACATGAAGTGCATGTCTCGCACTGTGCGAGACATGCACTTGCCGTAAGTGCACGTCTCGCACAGTGCGAGACATGCACTGCACGTCTCGCACTGTGCGAGACCTGAAATCCTTTTTTTTTTTTTTTCGTTTTCGCCTTTATTTGAACTTTAATTCGAGATATCAAACGAAGTCGAAATATTGCATTCTTAATATCATTTTGAAGAACTCACGGCCTAATATTTTACGACGTTGATGGTGTGCGAAACGGCCAATCGTAGCGAAAGTTACGTTACGTCAAAGTACGCTGTTCCAAACTAATATTTCGAAAATTTTCGATAACAAACTAACTTTAAAAATTTTTCGACGATTCTACGCTAGCCGAATCCATAAATCTTCTATATCCTCTCGAAACTCATTTCGAGAACTATATTATAGATATATCGAACGATCTAAATAAATATCGAAAATAGTTAAACGAACATCAAACGGACATATAACTAATCTTTTTATAAAAAAAAATTTGACGTTAAAATTTTTTATATTTTTTGACACTTATAGTTTTTTTTTTTATACAAATTGTCGATACGTGGCAAAAAAAACTCACGCAAGAAATTATCTCAAAACGACGCCGTATTTTTTTTTTTTACGAATGATATATTTATTATATATTAAATATTTTTATTAGTGCAAAGATTCTAAATTTTAAAATTATTTTAATTTAATTTTTGGTGTTTATTTAAAAAATATTTGATATTTTTTTTGTCAAATTATATATTTATTATATATTTTTAGAATTACGATTATATATATATATATAATAACAAGAAAAGAAAAAAAATAAATAAATAAATAAATAAAATAAAGTAGCCATGTCACGGAGATGGAAAAAAAATAAAGGCCATCTCCGTGACCATAGGCAATTTTTTATTTTTATTTTTTTCTAAAAAATTTATGTTTTTTTCTTGATTTACGGCTTAATTCGGGATATCTAACGAAGTCGAAATATTACATTCTTAATATCATTTTGAAGAACTCAAGGCCTAATATTTCACGACATTGATGGTGTGTAAAACGGCCAATCGTAGCGAAAGTTACGTTACGTCAAAGTACGCGGTTTCAAACTAATATTTCGAAAATTTCGATAACAAGCTAATTTTAAAAATTCTTCGACGATTGTACGTTACCCGAATTCATAAATCTTTTATATCATCTCGAAGCTCATTTCGAGAACTATATCGTAGATATATCGAATGATCTAAATGAATATCGAAAATAGTCAAACGGACGTCAAACGTGTGTGTTAAAAAAGACGTATAACTCGTCTTTTTATTGAAATTACTTTTTTTGTCTCAATTTTCGAGCTTAATTCGGGATATCAAACGAAGTTGAAATATTGCATTCTTAATATCATTTTGAAGAACTCACGGCCTAATATTTTACGACGTTGATGGTGTGTGAAACGGCCAATCGTAGCGAAAGTTACGTTACGTCAAAGTACACTGTTCCAAACTAATATTTCGAAAATTTTCGATAACAAACTAACTTTAAAAATTCTTCGACGATTCTACGCTAGCTGAATCCATAAATCTTCTATATCATCTCGAAACTCATTTCGAGAACTATATTATAGACATATCGAACGATCTAAATAAATATCGAAAATAGTTAAACGAACATCAAACGGACATATAACTAATCTTTTTATAAAAAAAAATTTGACGTTAAAATTTTTTATATTTTTTGACACTTATAGTTTTTTTTTTATACAAATTGTCGATACGTGGCAAAAAAAACTCATGCAAGAAATTATCTCAAAACGATGCCGTATTTTTTTTTACGAATGATATATTTATTATATATTAAATATTTTTATTAGTGTGAAGATTTTAAATTTAAAAATTATTTTAATTTAATTTTTGGTGTTTATTTAAAAAATATTTGATATTTTTTTTTGTCAAATTATATATTTATTATATATTTTTAGAATTACGATTATATATATATATATATATATATAATAACAAGAAAAAGAAAAATAAAAGAAAAAAATAAAATTAAAAAAATAAAACTGTCACGGAGATGGCCTTCCATCTCCGTAACAGTGTCACGGAGATGGCTAGCTATCTCCGTGACCATAGTTAAATATATATATATATATATTTTTTTTTTTAAACATATGTTTTCGTCTTGATTTACGGGCTTAATTCGGGATATCAAACGAAGTCGAAATATTACATTCTTAATATCATTTTGAAGAACTCAAGGCCTAATATTTCACGACATTGATGGTGTGTAAAACGGTCAATCGTAGCGAAAGTTACGTTACGTCAAAGTACGCGGTTTCAAACTAATATTTCGAAAATTTCGATAACAAGCTAACTTTAAAAATTCTTCGAGGATTGTACGCTACCCGAATCCATAAATCTTCTATATCATCTCGAAACTCATTTCGAGAACTATATCGTAGATATATCGAATGATCTAAATGAATATCGAAAATAGTCAAACGGACGTCAAACGCGTGTGTTAAAAAGACGTATAACTCGTCTTTTTATTGAAATTACTTTTTTTTGTCTCAATTTTCGAGCTTAATTCGGGATATCAAACGAAGTTGAAATATTGCATTCTTAATATCATTTTGAAGAACTCACGGCCTAATATTTTACGACGTTGATGGTTTGTGAAACGGCCAATCGTAGCGAAAGTTACGTTACGTCAAAGTACACTGTTCCAAACTAATATTTCGAAAATTTTCGATAACAAACTAACTTTAAAAATTCTTCGACGATTCTACGCTAGCCGAATCCATAAATCTTCTATATCCTCTCGAAGCTCATTTCGAGAACTATATCGTAGATATATCGAATGATCTAAATGAATATCGAAAATAGTCAAACGGACGTCAAACGCGTGTGTTAAAAAAAAGACGTATAACTCGTCTTTTTATTGAAATTACTTTTTTTTTGTCTCAATTTTCGAGCTTAATTCGGGATATCAAACGAAGTTGAAATATTGCATTCTTAATATCATTTTGAAGAACTCACGGCCTAATATTTTACGACGTTGATGGTTTGTGAAACGGCCAATCGTAGTGAAAGTTACGTTACGTCAAAGTACACTGTTCCAAACTAATATTTCGAAAATTTTCGATAACAAACTAACTTTAAAAATTCTTCGACGATTCTAGCTAGCCGAATCCATAAATCTTCTATATCCTCTCGAAACTCATTTCGAGAACTATATTATAGATATATCGAACGATCTAAATAGTATTGAAAATAGTTAAACGAACATCAAACGGACATATAACTAATCTTTTTATAAAAAAAAATTTGACGTTAAAATTTTTTATATTTTTTGACACTTATAGTTTTTATTTTATACAAATTGTCGATACGTGGCAAAAAAAACTCATGCAAGAAATTATCTCAAAACGACGCCGTATTTTTTTTTACGAATGATATATTTATTATATATTAAATATTTTTATTAGTGTGAAGATTTTAAATTTAAAAATTATTTTAATTTAATTTTTGGTGTTTATTTAAAAAAACATTTGATATTTTTTTTGTCAAATTATATATTTATTATATATTTTTAGAATTAGGATTATATATATATATATATATATATATATAATAACAAGAAAAAGAAAAAGAAAAGAAAAAAATAAAATTGTCACGGAGATGGCCTTCCATCTCCGTAACAGTGTCACGGAGATGGCTAGCTATCTCCGTGACCATAGTTAAATTTTTTTTTTTTTTTTTTTTTTTTAAAACCTATGTTTTCGTCTTGATTTACGGGCTTAATTCGGGATATCAAACGAAGTCGAAATATTACATTCTTAATATCATTTTGAAGAACTCAAGGCCTAATATTTCACGACATTGATGGTGTGTAAAACGGTCAATCGTAGCGAAAGTTACGTTACGTTAAAGTACGCGGTTTCAAACTAATATTTCGAAAATTTTAATAACAAGCTAACTTTAAAAATTCTTCGATGATTGTACGCTACCCGAATCCATAAATCTTCTATATCATCTCGAAACTCATTTCGAGAACTATATCGTAGATATATCGAATGATCTAAATGAATATCGAAAATAGTCAAACGCGTGTGTTAAAAAAGACGTATAACTCGTCTTTTTATTGAAATTACTTGTTTTTTGTCTCAATTTTCGGGCTCAATTCGGGATATCAAACGAAATCGAAATATTACATTCTTAATATCATTTTGAAGTACTCACTCCCTAGTATTTCACGAAGTTAATGGTGTGCGAAACGGCCAATCGTATCAAAAGTTACGGCGCGTCAAAGTAGGTCATTCCAAACTAATATTTCAAAAATTTCGATAACAAACTAACTTTAAAAATTTTTCGACGATTGTACGCTAGCCGAATCCATAAATCTTCTATATCCTCTCGAAACTCATTTCGAGAACTATATTATAGATATATCGAACGATCTAAATAAATATCGAAAATAGTTAAACGAATATCAAACGGACATATAACTAATCTTTTTATAAAAAAAAAATTGACGTTTTATACAAATTGTCGATACGTGGCAAAAAAACTCACGCAAGAAATTAACTCAAAACGACGCCGTAAAATTATTTTTTTTACGAATGATATATTTATTATATATTAAATATTTTTATTAGTGTGAAGATTTTAAATTTTAAAATTATTTTAATTTAATTTTTGGTGTTGTTATAATTGAATATTTAAAAAATATTTGATATTTTTTTTGTCAAATTATATATTTATTATATATTTTTAAAATTGTATAAGGATTAGGATATATATATAATAACAAGAAAAGAAAAAAAAAAAAAAAAAGAAGAAGAACGCCTAAAACGATACAAAATGCCGACACCTGGCAAAGGACAAACTCACTCTTTTATTGTATAGGGATAAAACACTTATTTATGAAATTGAATCTTATGAGTTGAGGTAATTTTCTCCTATTTAATTTTTATTATCAACAAATTAATTAGAAATTGAAAAAATAATTTTGGACAAAGCAACCTGTACTATGCTTCCCAAGCCTCATTTTTCAGATAATCGAGTCCACTTTACTCATCATCCCTCCCCTACTTCCTACGAAACGCCAATCTCTCTCTCTCTAGTAAAGGCAAGCACCTTTGTAGAGGTTAGTAGGGGGCACAAGGTCAGCAGGAGTTGCTTTCCTTCCTATATCTAGCATATTGAATAATTCAGCACCAGTCTGATGCAGATTCATTACCTGCCAACCCTTTTTATTTATTTATTTGGGGTGGGGTGTTGGGAAGGGGGGGGGGGGGGGGGGGGGCTTATGAGCGTACCAATAATAAACGGGGGAATATTTATAAATTATACAGTAAAAACTATTAATAAACAAAACTCCCCCACAGCAAACTACAAAATATTAGCGTTGATGCTATTTATTTAGCAGTCTCGGTAGTTGCTTTACAGCCACATTCTCCTATAAATTTGAGATGCATTTTAATAGATTGTCACTCACTCACTCACTCCTATATGGAATGCTGAAGCGAAAGTACTATATACAAATAGCATTATTCTTGGGGGAAAAAATTAGCAAGAAAAAAAAGGGCCAAGTTAGTATGATAAATAGCACTTGTGAAAAAGAAATGCAAAGTTAGATCTCATAAGAAATTGATAAATAAATTGGTGATATCATGCATGGAAAAACATTTAGGTGATTAACTTTAGGAGAAAATAATCCAAAGAACCACATCAACTAGACCAATGAACCACATTTTAAGGAGTCTTTGTTCCAGAATTGATTGCATGATTCTTGATACAAAAAATCCATTTCAGTTGAAACATACTTCACAGATAATGTCATCTCTGCAAGTAAAACTATCCTAAAGCCCCTTTTTGTATTGAGGAAGTTTAAATTCTACTTGCTCTTTTTAGTTTCTTCAGCATACTTGTTTATTAGGTCCTCGACATCTTTCCAGAACAGGCCCTCCACCAGAACTCCTTCCCTGGTGAACCTGAAATAACAAGCAAAGGAGAGATGATGTAAATTTGCATAATGAGCCATAAGCCGAATATTAATTAAGTGGGAAGTACGGCAGGAAGGATTTTTATTTTTCTTCCTTCCTTCTCTGTTATTTTCTGGGGATTCGGGAGGAGAGATTACCATTGAGTGACGCTTTTAGTAAATTCAACTGGTGGCTTTGCAGATATTGATTCGGGATCCGCACTAGCTATTATAAGTGTATACATGTCTGAGAATCTCGGCAACTTAGAAGTGACGACTAAGCCAGTAGTGTGGAAAGATCCCTGTCGAAAGAATGTTATAGCTATTTCAGTCTGTAAAATCAGATGCCAAGGTCAAACATGCTCGAAAAGTAGCAGACATAAAATGAACAACGCAAGACTCTACCATATCACGGTAAATGTGCATAAAATTTGTCCGTGCTACTTTTCATTTTCATCACATCTTTATTTTGAAATAATGTTCATATAACCATTATTTGATGCTCATGGGTGAGAGAATCAGTTCCACTTGAACATATTAGAAGAGGAAGAACCAAATCAAAATTAGAATGGTTTGTTAAGATGAGGGATTAATGGATAGAGAAAAATGATTCACGAAGCAACCACAAATTTATTGAGAATAAGCCTTAGTTAGTTGTGGTATATCCTTCATTAAATGTCATTAAATCATTTTCAAATCCAAACAAGTTTAACGAAATACATCCCTCCCCGCCGGCTGCCACCCCAAAAAAGACATTCTTCATATCAGCCTTCAGCAACAGCTATTCTTATGTTTCAGTAATTTCAAGACTCAAAAACAATTAGAAACTTGGAGAAGCGAGGGAACATCTATGCTATAGTAAAAGTGTAAAACTATCGAAGTGTTTTGATGCTTTCTTTTAGTCTCTTCCAAGGCACTCAAAATGACACAAACCACAAAACTCCATATAAGATCATTCAGAGTTAATAATTAGCAGTTTGGAGAAACGATGGAACACTTGTGCAATAGTAACTCCTCAAAGCATCAGCAATTTTAATAAAAATTGATGCTGTCTTTTAACATCTCTTTAAAAGCACTCAAAATCGTGCAAACAAGAAACGAACAGTCAGCCCATTAATCACACAACTCTGTAGGGGATCATCATTCAAAACTATGTCCGGCAGCTCCAACTAAGGAAATGGGCCTATCAATCACAGATCTTTCTTTTCTTTTTCACCCTGAACCTCAAAAAATTGTTTTTGATTGGGATTTCGATTGAAAAGATGTTTCAACAGATATTAAAGGGCACAAGAATTGATGCAGAGATGTAATGCTGTTAGGGAGTTGCTATTTACAGAGAAGTGCATGGGCATTTGGGTCAATTTCAAATGTTTCACTTGAAGACAGTTATTAAAATCGGAGCATTTTGATTGTAATAGTTCAGCAATTAACTACAATTGTAACAGCTTTTTGGATGCATTCTTCTGATATTAAAATAGAATTCTCCTGAGATGGGAAGCTTTCAGCTCGTCTCTTTCAATTCTTTAAATTTAATAGGGCATTAGAATGTGAAGTAGAACAGACAATAGAAACATACCCTCCCAACCCCCTGGTTACTGGTCCTTAGAATTTTTATTTTTCTTAGGGCCTGCCTGATAGGCGAAAATTTTCCCAGAAAGTTGGAATCGAATTTCAACTTCCACTTTTGCGCTGTTTGATAGCGTTTTTTTTCCATGAAATTGGTTTCCACCCAATTCCAAGGTACAATCACTTGAAGTGTGATTCCGTGGAATTCAATGACTTGCTATATGGTGGGAATTGGTTTCCACCTTTTTTTTTTTTAAGTAATAGAAACAAATTCTAAGATAAAGTGTAAAAAAATTTATCCCTTTAATTGACAAATTCCATGCAAAACAAAGCCAAACGTAAAAATAAAAAATAAAAAATTATTTATTTATTTATTTATAATTTTTTTTGGCAATCTAAACATATTTTGTCCCCAATAGTAAAAAAATTTATTCATTTAATTGACAATTTGCATGAAAAACAAAGTCAAACGTATTATAATAGAAAAGTGAAAAATTATACCAATCAAACACCTTTAATTCAATTCCCGGTAAAACAATTCCAAGCAATTCAATTCCCTACAATTCAATTCCTTTCCACCCATTTTCTACTCCTGCAATCAAACAGACCACCCTTAAAGAAAGAGGTAAAGTAAGGTTGATACTCATTTGGTTATAGGCTGAGTTACAATTCAAGAATATAAATCGGGAGTCATTAACGAAATAGTAACTGTCAAGACCACCCGTTCCATAAATCACTACTGCAGCACATCCTACAGAAATACATCAATGATAATTTAATGCAGTGTTTTCTGAACTCTGCAATAGAACTTGCACAATAACCTTTTTTTTATATGAGATCAAAGCAAAATTGAAAAATTAATTTAGCATTGTTTATACTGCACAGCCAATGCAATGTAAGGAACCATATATGACTACCTCAAGATCCATTTCAAGAATTAGAAATTGGTACACACTGTCAACTTCAATCAATTCATTCGGAGAAAAACCTAAATTTGGAAGACAACTACAGATGGTGTTTATTTGAATAAACTTTCAAGTATAGAGTCCAAACAAGGGAAAATAATTCCAAACTTCAATGCCAATATGAGATTCTAATTCCAATTTCAAACTTCTAATGGCATATAAACAAGCAAAAAAACAAAATAAAAATAAAATAGAATAACTTTTGAGAAACGGTGTATCAAAAAAGCACGAGTTAGATATTATTATCATAAAATAAATAACAGATGCAATAGTCAGACAAATAGAACTTCAAAATTTTAAGACCATGACAGACCAATATGCAAACAATCAAGTAGTCAACCAACAAAATCAATTAAAAATTTCTAGTACATAGAAGTATGATCATCAAAATGTTCAGATGTGTCGCTGAAATTAATGATATACAAGTAAAGAACAATACCGAAACATTTGTATGCCTCATTCAAACAATTCATCGGAAAGAGGAAAACTGACTTACAGTTGGAGGATAGGTGAATAGAATTGAGTTCTTTTCCTTGATGTATATAATCAGCTGCAATATCCCATTGAATACAATATATGTGCTACTGTCAAAGAAAACAACAAGTCTAGATAAAGTTGTTTCAAACAAGATCCTCATAATCTGAACAAAAGAAATAAATTTATAAAGTGCCTATTTGGGTTAAGTAACAGAAATAGTTGTTCAATATAAATAAAAAGATAATTACATTAACAAAAACCAACAGTTGGATGTATCACTTTAAGAAAAGAGAAGGAAAGAATCCAATTTGTTCACTTGATTCAATAACATTACATGTATAATCGTTTATCACGATGTATTTAAGCTAGCACTTTAGTTTAATATAGCTACTTCCAAACAGACCTCATTTTTAGTAAAAATACAGAAAAAAAATTCCAAAACACATTTTCAAAAAATAAATCCCACGGGAAAAAAAAAATCAATTAATGTATCCTTTCATTTTTTAAGGTCTCCGATCATTTTTAAAACTTAAAACACCATTGAAACATGTTTTCAGATATTCCATTCCAAATTTCAATTTTTCCTTTTTCTTCAAGAAAATTAAAGATAGCAACATGAAACAATTTACAGGCTTACAGGCCAAATCTTTTTCTTTGGCGCACAGAATAAATCATAACAAAATTTCAAATAAATTACAGGAAACTAAACAGAAACAAATTTCCAATGCTACATTCACTTTCGAATCTAAAGTCAAATTTCAAAATCAGGTCACGATAAAGGATATAATATAATGCATCCGATCAGGAAATTCTGGTTCTCCGGAAACTTCTTTTTGTAGAACTGCGCAAAAAGAGCAATGATAATGATGATCGTCCCAATCAACAACCGAATGTTACTCATGCTCACATCTTCAGGATACCCCTTGCTCTTCACGATCTGTCAACATATAAACCCACCGATAAATCAGAACAAAAAAAAATCTCCAAAAACTAATTAATCATAAAAGCAAAGCAAAACACATAAATGCATATGTATGTATATAAAATTGTGCGTGTGTGTAGGTACTGACTCACCTCGGTGACAGATTCATCGAGAATGTGTTTGATGGAATTGTGATCCAAAAGATTTGCCTTTTTAGGGTTTTTATTAGAAGCAATTTCACCCTTCTTCGCCTCCATTTCTCTCTCACGCTTCTAGGGTTTTTTGACTGAAAAATGGGTCTTTAGCTGATATACTGATAATAAGATGGGAGAAGGGGTAAGACTTGGGGGATCAGTTGGTTTAGGCAATAAAAATAAAAATTGTTATAAAATGATTTCTTACAAAGGTATTTTGTTGTCACACTTTTGCTGCCGCTCCAATAAAATTTTGACATCTCATCACAATTTTGAGGTGTCAAGATTTTAAGAATTAGGCTGAATATACTGTCTAATTCTTAGGCTATTATTGGCACTGACGTTCACGATTATTTTAATTACGAACTCCACTTTTATATGTGTGTAGGTTATCAAACTAATTGTCAAAAAAATTGTACATGAATCATTATTGAGATTTTACTGATCACATAAAAAAATGTAGTGAGATTTTAGAACAAGAGAAATATTACATGTACATAATTTTTTTACATAATTATTTATTTATTACTCACAATAAGAGGTAGAAATCACATTTGAGCAGTTACATATTCACGCAGGGCCCGCGTGTATTGTGAGAGAGTGACAATTTTCGGTACAAATAGAATTATTCTTAGAATAATATTATGTGGTTTCACTGATGTTGCAATCACAATCTAAGTGTACCCCCTCTCTTGCAACTCGAACTCATGGGGCTCATGCTATAGTGAGGGGTTTGTAAGGCCCCTGTATGAAAATGCCTTGTACATTTTTCTCTCCAACGAAGAACATTCACTTAGGCGGCCCGCTGAAGTCCTAAACCCTATATCTTAGTGGATTTCGTCCATGCCCGCCGGTCATCCCTGCTAATACTCTAGGAACCTTCACCTTGTTATTGGTTTTTGTCCTTGCTGGATTTATTATTGTCAAAAATTGGCAGCTGTATCTTCTACTATCCATATACTATTTACAAAATAATGATGCTGTTGAATTCCAAATATAGCTAGAATGTGAAGTCCAAAATGTTAATCTTTAATCTTTTCTTCTTCTTCTTGTTTGAAATGGGCTAATAATCTTTCTCCAATATCATTTGGATAAAATGCAGTCGTTCTAGTAGAATTTCTCGTCCAAAGATGGTCCACAATAAGCTTAACTAGTAGTTTGCATACATTGTTTCTCTCCGTATTTGGGCTTTATACTTCTTTCCTACTATTAATATTCTTACAGTGAGTTCATTATCTTTTTTCTTTTAGCCAAATGATGATACTGGATTTCGTGGAAGTACGTCTTGAACTTCTAGCATGCAAGGGATGTTTACGGAAGAATATTGACATTGGATCTGTGTTATTGCGATGTTTGAATTTTCTATTTCCTTCAATCTTTGCTTTGTTTCTGCACTGACATTCTTAAAAATGTAGGATATTAGTTTTTTTGGATTTCGTGAGTGTGAAATGGGTTTATTTCGCCGAAGCCACGGATCATCGCGAAAGCACATCATTCCATTTTTCGATCCATTAGTGAAATATTCCTTGGTTTATTTTTCGATTTCACGAGCGTGAAGTGAGTTTGATGTAAAATATTTGAATTTTATTGTAGGTCTGTGTTGGGGTTCCTATTAGTATCGATTAATCCTTTTGGAGATTCGTGCTTAAGGTTCGTAATTAGTCTGTCATTATTTTTGTATTTATATTAGTTTACACTTCTTACATTATTAGTATAGTGGTTGATTTTGGTGAGTTGTTACAAAATATGTTATTGTTTTTAAGTTTTCTTCGGCCTTGTTTGGAGCCTTCATCTCACAAACTCTCTAAAACGTGTGCACCTGATCCCTCTTCGAACACAACATTTAATGAGAAATTTAAGTGTCAATGTCAACAGTTAAATTGTCGTTTCCGACAGTTGGTTCCTGTAATTCTCAACAGTTTAGTAACTCTTCACGATAGTTTTGTCATATTCGACCAATGATGATTGCTTTAAGTATGAATATGTAGTTTACTTCCAAATGGTGTTATGAATGAACGTATGTACATATTCATTTGTACTCACGCAAGCACAAACCTTTTTACACCTCCATTTCCTAAAATTAGGTCACCTACCTATATAAATGTATATAGCTATTTTATTGAGAAGATCGTATTAACTAGGAACAGGTTGCTACGACTTGTAGGTATGATTCTCCATACATGGGTGCATATGATTCTTATTCATTTGTATGTGTAGAATGCATAAACACGTTTTAATTGATTGTTTACTAAACGAGTTTTCGTTGGCATGACACAAAGGCTTTCTAATTTTAACTCCTGCAAATTCAATTTAACATTCAGCAAAATATTGTCATTTCAATATCGAATGTTAAGTTTTATACTAAAAACATTGTGTAATGGTAGTAGTTAATACATTGTCAAGATTATGAACTCAAATAGGTAATTGACATTACGATATAATATGTTGCATTGACTGATTCATTTTGTTATATGTCTTTTGTTCTATTATTTGTTTTTAATATGATTGGATTCTCAAGCTTGTATTACATGGTAATGTGAATTTCATTGTTATCAAGTTTGTCATAACCTAACACTTCAAGTCTTTAACCACCAATTTGAATGTGAAATGTAAATGTTAATACCGATAGTTATGAAACAATTTGTCGAGATAAACTGTCGTTCTTGACAGTTGGTCACTGTAATTCTCGACAATTCATTCTGTTTTCTCAAATTTTTTGTCATATGTCAACATTGGTTCGGCTTATCTTGTATGTGTGTTCTTGTTGAAATATAATCATCTGACCTTTGCTATTTCTTGATCTATTGGTGTTTGTAGATGAATTTTGTATTTCTTTTTTTCGGAGAGGAGCAATTGCATGCGCACATTTCACAACGTAGAAATCTGAAATACATAAAAAAAAATGTACTCCAGGACGTATTCATATTGAGATTAAGTTACATCTTTCTATAATTTATGAAAACAACGTGTGTATTGAGAGACATTTGGTTTGCAGTTTTGATCTTACCTTTCTTTATTCTAATTCTATGTCAACAATGCCCTAACTTTTAATTGTAAATATGAATTCATAATGTTAAAATTAAAATTTATACGCCGTTTTCGATGGGGAGTTATGTAAGTAGGAAAAAATTATGGTTAAATTTCAACTAAGGTAAACTTTTAAATTTGCTGCATATTTTCACAAACATATTGCCGAAAATCTTGAAACACTTTCAGGGCCGGACCTGTGTTTTCCGGGGCCTGAGGCGAACTTTAAATTTTGGGCCCATAAATCATAGAAAACTATTAAGTTTGAGAGTAAAAGAGGCTCAAATTAGTTTAAGAACGAAGATCAAAATTGATGACCCAATCACAATGCACAACTTATAATCCTGTAATTCAGCACAATTACAGGGAAAATCAATGGACTCATGATCACAGTGAAGATTATTGCTAGAAGAACATGGAGCAAATTTGTTTGACGATTATTGCTGTCAAGTTTAATAAATTGACTCCCTATTCTGGGATCATTCTTCTTTCTATGTCTGATAGCACTATAGAAGTGTAGTTCAATTCCTTTTACTTCATCTCTTAGACAGGAGGTAGAAGCATAGTGCTCAATTCTCCCAACTGTATTAATGCCTAAAAGTGGTTTGAGTCAAGGGATGGATCCAGAAAATTAGTTAGAGAGGGCCTGTCTACTACCAGTCTACCACTACTAAATCCGGCCCTGTCTACCATCTCCAAAACGGCAAAACCACTTAACCACAATTACCAGTACTAACTACTAGATTTAGCACCAAATATTGCTTCCTCCTTGCAGGCTCCACTCCACCCTGAATCCTGATTGTCCATACCATGATATGATGATACCAATTACGGTAATTCACAGGCACAAGTGCACAACGGCACAAGTCACAACCACAGCAAGTATGAAATTACAAATTCACAAAACACACAAACACAGTTACACAGAAAGCCAGAAACACGTCTCCAGTCTACATAACATAAGCCCATATTAATTTTGCAGAAATCAGAATCAACAGAACACTCACAGTCACAGGTAAATACCAATGATTGGGGAAAATAAATTACTTACAAAATAGGCAAATAGATTAGTCGAGGCAGTGGAGTGGTCCGAGACTCCGAGTGGAGGTGGAGGAGCCAGAGTGCCAGACGATTTGAAGCGTGAGAACTGACTACTGAGAACCTGGAGCACACTGCAGGCTGCAGCGCCGGACCGGAGGCGTCAAGGCGTCAAGCTTGAGATTTTGCAATTCACAGGCGTCAAGGAGTCGTCGCCGGTCGCTGGAGAACGGAGGAGCTGGGAGCAGGAAGAAGAATGGAGGATGGTCGATCGACGATCGTCGATGAAGAATTGGAAATTTTCGATTTTGGCTTAAAAAAAAAAGGGGGGGGGTGGGTTTACATATTAGGGCCCCCCAATATGCTGGGCCTGAGGCTGGGGCCTCTTGGGCCTCTCCTCAGGTCCGGCCCTGAACACTTTATATCTTAATACCCACCAAATATCACAGCATAGCAACGTCAAGTACATCAAGACTAACTATGGTTTCGAATCAATGATGATTGTATGATTTCACAAAACTGATCTATGGTTGAATCAATGATGGTTGGATGATTTCATCAAATACCGAGATATATGTTAGCACCTTGTTTGGTTGTCACCTCAATCGTGTATTGCATCATCCTAAACGTATGATTTTTGTGCATCAGTTTGAAACACTATATATCCAAATACCAAGCCATTATAATGGATATCCACCTTATTGGGATTATTAACCAAAAAAAAAAAAAAATATGTAGACAACGATTTTTTTAACAAATAGCATTTCGATATGTAATACACAACATTGGTGGAGGTTTTTTTTGCTAAAAATGAATTTGCACAAAAAAAATGTGGTGCTATGTAAAAGGTCGTTGAACTTCATTTATTTCTTGATTGCTGAATACTAATTCAACGAATTCGATTAGCTCATATCAATTGCTTATAAATATAACTAAGTTGATGATTCTAATTTAAATTTGAAAACTGTAATACTTTTGTATGTGACATTGTCGAGATCAAATGTAGTGCTAAGTGGTTTTGTTTCCTCTCTACTTTCACTCGTTATCGCGTGTGTTAATATTACACTAATCAAGTATCATATCGTTGCACGTATGCTATTAAATGCATACATTAATGAGCATTTAATGCTCCAAAAAAGATACATCCAAGGGTGATTTGGACTTTTTATATCCAAAAAGAGACATTATTGAGCAAGATTTGTAAAAGTGACAAATTTTTGTACATTTTCAAACTTTGTGACATCTATGAAAAAATCCCTTGCAAAATGATATTTAAAAATCGAGTCTTTTGGAGATGTTCTTGAGAAACTATTCTATAATCTTTATATAATAATAACTTCTACTATATTTAGTAAAAAATTTGATCCTAAATTCGACAAATGGGATAAATTAAGGGAAAATTTTCAATTGTTGCCAATTTCACGTGTGGCGTTTATAAATATGGCCACTTTTTAAAAATGTTGCACATAAGGTCGAACATCAACAATTCTACTCCTTTTGCAAAAATGACTGAATTTTTTTGATGATTCAGATTGCATTGTACTAAAAAGCTAATGCATAGATCTCGAAACATTTCATCTCCCATATCCAACATATAAAATGAAGGCCTATACAAAATAAAAATAAATAGATTAAGACTTGTCAATATGCACCATATTAGGGTATTCCAATATGCAACAATGGTGAAGTTCATGATAAACACAACATTGAAAGAAACTTAAACAAAGTGTGGATTAAATCTTGCTGTCCAAAGCTAAAATACGAAGGTATCGCAATCTAATTTGTAAATGATTTTGAAAAGAATGTAGGGAAATATATTTCATATTTTAATCAAATTTATGAATTTATGTTAGTTTGTCAAATTGAATGATAATAGGTATTGTCTTGAAGATGTGTGTTTTTTGCGTTGAATGCTATTGAGTGATATGTTCGGGTTTCCAGTTTCATTAACGACATGTAACACAACACATCCTATCGTTAATAACATAAAACATTACTAGATATTATATTGTTGCAAAGAAGCAGCGTATGTCGTAAATTACAACGATTTATGTATATCTTGTAAATTATTACATAATTATGTCGTGTACACAGTGGATTCAAGGCATTCTACTTTTTTAATGTTAATTCTACATTAGTTTTTGTTTCTCAAATATGAACTAGATTGAGATTTATTGCATTACAAATAATGCTACTCGTATATAATGAAATTACATAACGATTTACGTATAGATGAGGTGAGCTGCCAAAAAGGGAGTGGGTAAGTTTTTTTTTTTTTTTTTTAATCATATATCACCATATCACGTATATGTAAAATATTATATATATATATATATATATATATATAACACAACCGATAAAAGGATGTAGTGCGATTTATAACCCACTCCTTTCATTCTAGTTTTGCTTGCAATATTCTTCGTTTACCTCTATGTTTATGACATGATTCTTCATGGTATTTTGTCTTCAAACTTTCATGGTGTCGAGGTTGTTTGAAACAAGAAAAAACAAAAACACAGGCGTAGAGTGTAATTTCTAAAGCTCAATCAACTGCGATAAAAAAGTGTCCGACTAATCTACAGATATATGCTTGATTAGCAAGAACGTTACTTCGTGCACTAAGATGGAAAGTGTAAAGCAGCTGAACTTAATAAACTAGTGGCTCATTTGAACAAAATATCAAGAATTTCCAAGTGAATCCATCTCCCACTGTCACAATTCTGGGTTCATTTAAAATAATTAAGAACAGATTTTGAATATTTGTACCAAATGTTAGATGATCTGTTATCAACTACAACAAAGGGAAATGCCTATTCAACGACAGGTGCATGATGAACTACTATACACTAAAACTAAAAAAACAATATATTATTATTCAATTTTGAATAGCATTTATGTTCATTGCAAGGTATTATACCTGCTTCGGAACATAGAGAACTTCTGCAGGCCCTGTATCTTGCCAGGACTATAGTGAGAAACCAAAAAGCGATGTTATATAGGCTTTGATTTGACGGTATCAATGGCTCCCCTTGTTAACAACCACCGAGTCCCACGGACAAGTTCTTCCTTAACCATGAAAAGAACAGCAGCTGCAAGAACACTTTGTACAATCTTCGTTCCCATCCCCTTGTAAAAACCATAAAATCCTTCATACCTTATCATCTTCAGTATAGCATCTAAGGTGCCTGCACAGCATCATAAACAGCCTCACAATCTTTTCTTCATTCAGCGCATGGGTGAAAATGCAGAATGAAGGTATCTCAGACTTGCCAATACAGAAACTAGCATGTAACTTCTTTGTGCGTATGTATATCAAAATAAAATTAGTGGATTTTTTAGACTGACGAAACCAAAGCAGGAAGAATAAATACAACCTTTGTACTGACGCCTTCTGTCTCCATTAGTAACCTGTTTTGCTTGAAGTCTCGACTGCGAAAGAAAAAAAGAAAATTATATTCAGGCGCAAAATTACAATGAGCACTTGGACCAGAGGTTTGATTGCCACCTCATTGAGAAAAACAGACATTAAAATCTTATGAATAGATTTTTGTAGACAGATGATGCTAATTGAAAGTCATGGAGATTTTCATAGTGACGGGAAACAACAGATTAACACACCTAGACTCTGTTCGGGATTGATTATTTTTAATTTTCTAGGAGGAATAGTGATTGGGACCAGGAAATGTGTGGATAAAATTAGTAGTTTTGAATATGTGGTTGAAATTAAAGTTTGACTTTGACCAGTAAAAGAAGAAAAGTTTTAAGTTACAAATAATGTAAGCCGAACACATGCCTACTTAACATTGGTACCTTAATATTAACAGCTTCACCATGAAGAACTTTAGTTAGAAATAAATATATTAATAAGAACAGAAATGAATTTTACCTTCACCACAAGGAGAGGGTATGTTACAACTGTAGCTCCAAGTTTTGCCAAAGCTCCAAGCAAAAATATCTACCCGAAATTTGGTTACATTAGCACAAAAATGGTCGCAGATAAAAAATAAGAGTTCCATTAGTGGTCTCTTAACATACAGTAAGTTGAGAAACTAGCAAGAGATTACCTCCAAAGCAGTAACGTTGTTGTTAGCCTTTCCACTCGAAGCATGTCGTTTCTTCAGCTTCTTCAAGAGAGTCTCATACAACATAAATTGTATTGAAGGGTTGCTCACCTGTGGGCAACAGGGAAGAAAATCAGTAATTACCCAGCAGCAGTTACTAGAGTCACTTCTGACCTACCATGATCAATGTCGGGAAAACACCTTTCCAAAATCCCCAGACTCCAGCTTCACCGAAAATTTCATGAATCTGCATAACAAAAAATTCTAGTTATAAAGTGGGGCAAAATTCTAAGTCATCTGTCTATATTCCTGTTAATGGAGATGAGAAACAGTTTGTGCATAAAACCTCTGAAACATTAGCAACTCATTCCCAATACTGGTGTCACTGATCTCTTACAACATTCAGCACATTCAAGATACACTACAATTACTGGAAGAAAACCTGAAAAAGAACTGGTATTGAACGCAATAACCAAAACAACTATTTGGAATCTGGCTTACAAGTCCACAACCTTGGTCAAAAGATAACTTAATTGAAAACCATGTAAATTTGGCTGTCTTCCTTTTTCCAGCATTACCCTAATACAATTGATATAGATCTTCTAGCTGACGGTTTTTTATGCACTGTGATCCTTAAATGTGCTCCAATGACTTCACCAATACATTCCCCTGATTATCCTACTCACATCTTTGCTCATTAACAAGGTTTGTCAAATCATTTAGAGCTATTCTCCGAACTATTGAACACATCTCAACATCTGTTAATTGACAAAAACGTCTCTCATATTCTTATCCATTCCCGATCATTTTGATTATAAACAAGCCAATCTCAGATTCTCTAGATGCAACTTTCTTATTCCAAGAACACTGAGCATGTTGAAAATCGGTGCAGTGCACCAACAGGTGGGGAAAAAGAAAGAGTTAATTTAGCCACTGTTTGATGGCCATTATTTAGCCAAAACAATGCTTTGAATAGTGTTTTTTAGGAGAATGTATGGTTGAAAAGTAAGGAAAAGTTTTGGGTTTTACGTGCAGAATATTTTATTGTGTGAATGTGAGGTTGAAAATGAATATGTAGAAAAAGGAATTTTCCAATAATGATTGTCAAACACTGACTTAGTTTCTGCAACTTTTTCTTTGCCTCTTTCCATATCTAGAGCAACAGTTACATGCTTTGTCTGCTCCTTTTCAATAAAAGATGCTTATGAGGTAAATAGATGTACATAAAAAATCAAAATCAAAGCACAAAAACTACAAATTTTCTTGGTTCAATGTTTGAGGTGTCCAAAGCAAAGTTCTTTAGGTGATACATTCAATACATATTGAAATCTTCAAATGATATTTCTAGAAATACAGAAATAGATTGCAAATCAATCTATGGAACCATATATAATACCACAAAAAAGGTTAAGCATACCGCATGGCTAGTTCCATAAGGAGGAAGTTCCGCAGCAGCAATAATTACTTCTTTGGAAGATAATGATTCAGTCTCCGAAGATAATGATTCATCTCGATTCGGTAAACTCTTTTTCGTATGAGTCTATAAGACAGTTACCAAGAATAACACGAATATTAGTTACGTGCCATAAAATTAATATCAATAACTCATTCTAATAATTTCATCTTAAAACATAAACTAAACTCATATTCCATTGAAGAAAGGTTTTTTTTTGTTTCTTTTTTTTTACATAGGGATTCCTTTCACCCTTTTCAGAGGGAAGGATGGAATGTATATACAAAACGCATGCAAGTCCTCTAAGTCTAAACTCATACCCTGAATGATAATTATCTGATATGATTTAGTACTGCTACAGCCTCAAAAATAAAACGATCCCAACAGTCACCTGATTGCTCAAAGACATAAAATAAAGACATTTTTATAAAATCTGACGCTCAAAGTATGGTATAAACTCGCAGCTGTAGCATAAATGAAGAAGATGACAAAATTTACATCTTTAATGAAGGATAAACAAATTCTGGATCTGGGATAAGAAGAGTTCAGGAACATATCAAAAATGCAAAACAAGAAACCATTTAGACCATCAGTTCAAACAATAATGCACCTAATTTTCAAGTCGAACACAAAAAGGGGCAGAGTAAGTTACCTGCATGCGAGTCACAACTACCCAGATAGGATTAGTCAGCAGCACATTCACACACCTATAGGAAGGAAAAGTTCAAGCATTCACTGGTCTGTGTACACATATTACATGTTGAGTGACATAACACATGGAGAAATTTGTGGTTGGAGGTTTATCTAACTGGTGTAACACAAGAAAAGAATATGTATATGAACCATTAAACATGAAAAAATGATGCAGAGAATAAACGTCGGCCTCTACAATAGTTGTTAAGAAAGTGACTCAGCAAGCATCAAAATTCAAAGCAAAGTATACCCTGTGTACTTTTAGTGTTAAAGCACCATCATTCTATAAATCACAAAAAATCCAAAAAAAATAATAACAAATAAATAAGCAAAGCACAACGCATTCTTTATTTAAATTTGTGACATTTCTGTTTTCATCTTAAAAGTTGCTTCTGTTAATATTGCCTCACAACTGATTTGTTCAAATATTGGTGGAATTAACTAATATCAGTCTACATTCATTGAAAAGTTTCGGAAATATTAAGCTTTATGTTGTACCAGTACCTAGAACGTCTTGGGAGCTAGGAATGCTTTACATTTTAGTAACTATGTTCTACGCTTGCCGATTGTTTCTACTGAAACACATTAACCAATTTTACTAGTCGTCAATAAGACAGCCTCCCAAGCAATGAGATTGTAACTTAAGCACTTCAAACCTGAGACATGCTGACCCTGGTAGCTCATCTAAAAGAAGAGCTTTGAGTAAAAGCAAACTTGAGAATAATTGAAGTACGAAATCCATAAAACACGAGTTGCATTTGAGCTTTAAGTGAACCTGAACTAGTCTGGGAGAATTTAAACTTCAATGATATAGTGATATGACGTACATAATTTTTAAAAAAAAGAAAAAAGAAATTAAGTCCTAAAATCATATTCTATTGCCAAGTGTTGCTTGTGAAATTCATTATTTAACAAGAAGCAATGATTAGTGCCTTACACGATAAATCTTATAAAAGTTTTATGGTCAAAGCTAATAAATAGAATGGATCTAAATTTTACCCACGATTACTTGTATAACTTAGTCGACTTAACTTACGCTCGAAATTTGAAAATCAAACACACAGAAACGATCCATTTCATAGTTCTTTAATAGCAAAAGAAACATAATTCTTTTTCTCTTTCGTCTTCTCTTCAAACATGAGACATAACATATGCTCGTCCAAGCTTTTGACAAACTTGATCAAGACATCGCGAATGCTAATTTGATGAATTAGATAGAAAACTTCACACTGAGTCTGTGAGTGTCAAGATTTAATTGGAAAGGCTTGAGTCTCCATGTCTAACTCTTAGAGCCCAATTGACAGGCTTATTAAGCACTTGAATCTTGAAGATATCTTCAGGAAGAACTAGTTAATATATAGAACACTCCATATGCAAATGGTCATGAACAGTAATGGCAAGAGATTAAGTAAATACTGAGTATATAGGAACAGGACATTAACAAATTTTACAGGACAACTTGAACAACAGTAAATTGAAAGTAATCCAACAAGTATATTACCCAGATAGAGCGGCCACCACAAGTGATGAGAACATTCCAACTGATCCATCACCAAAGCCTTTCTTCTTACGTTCAAGGGCAGTAGCTTCGGCCTTGTTCCTAAATATTTGATAGAAATAATAGTAAACACCCTGTACCATAAAAGTTATAACTGCATAAGATACATAGATAACTAATGCTCATAATTTAGCTATCAGGAAAACTTTGCTTCTGTAGGGAAAGGATACGAGGGAGAAAAATCTGAAAAAAAAATCAATCCCTGCACCATAAAAATTATAATTGTACAAGAAACCATATATGAGGATTATCAATGGTATATTTTAGCTATCAGGAAAATCTGGTCTTCTGGGAAAGGATATCAGGGAGAGAGATATGGGACAAAAAATCATTTACATGTTCATCAATCACAGTCTTGGTTCGGTTAATGAAGAAACAAGATACAGATGAAGAAAATATAAGGACAATAAATCCGGGGGGGGGGGGGGGGGGGGGGGAAGCAAAACTGAGCATGATGGCAGATTTACTTTTGTTACGAAAACACGGTTCCAGTACAAACTTTTAAAGGAAGTGGGCCACTTTGATTTCATCACTATCTATCCAATATCAAATTTGAATTTCCCTCCTACTAATTTAGATTCTAAGCAACCTAAGCTTCATCCTGGATTTATTTGCGAAAAATCAGGGATCTTGGACTATATTTAGAGATATTAGTCAACAACATCACTCCAGTATGTCGAGTTAGCGCATAATAATCATTAAGATAATTTAGCTTGCTTCAATATTGATTATTAGATTTTTTTATTTTTATTTTTTTAACACCATATGGTTGGACAGTATTAACAAACAACTGCCAGAATTAACGAGGGAAGATCATTTGTCAAATCAATCGCGCTATTCGTACAGAAGCGCATGACAGATGGTGTTGACAGAATGACGTGGCAGATGTGAAAAAAAAAGAGAGAATAAAATGGTGGATGAAACCGGCCCAAACCCAAACTCTGTCTCTCTCTCCAAACAAAGTCTCTCTATCTCTTTCAACCCTCAATCCAGATCGCCGGCGTGAAGATCTCCTTCAAATCCAGAAGCGTGGCAGTTTATTAACTCTTGTTAAACTGGAAAGACGTTAGCGAGACAAATCCGACCGACATATTTGCACAATTTCTTCAGAATCTGAAATCGAAGACGTCGGCGGCACAAGCCCTTTTTTCACAATCTCTTGCCCACAGATTCTCGACTCAGAAGTAAGATGATTCCCGTCTCTTGAAGCAGTTCCTTAGAAGCTATGGACTTGCATTGGGGAGAAAAAAAATCACTGAATGAATTGGTCGAGGACAATAGGTTTCATCGACTCTCATACAGAGCAATGTAAGTTGAAAATCTTTTGTCCGAGAATAAGAGGAGCATAGTGGCCAGGTATAACATGAGAAAAATAGTGTAGTTGAAAATCTTTTATTGTACATCTATGGACTTGTCACTGGAATTGTTGTTATTCGAGAGCAAAACAAAGAAGTAAAAAGACAGCAAAGGAAAAAAAATGATTTCAGGAAATTTATGTTTATTTATTCACTGCACAACTCTTTATAGAGCTAAAGTTTAACATAATGTCAAAGAAATTTGTTGATTACTAACAACTTCCTAATATCAAGAGCATAAACAGAAAAATAGCATCAACTATCTCCCTAAAGACTTGGTCTTCAAGCACTTGTTGCATATCCAGTTTTGACCAACTCCTTAGCAATTATTCAACCTATTATTCAGTCCATATGCAGCTGTTTGAGCACTCCTGCAACAAAAATGATCAAGATTTATGCACTCCTGTCACCGGCGTCGAAGTTATCCGCTTCCATTTCTTCTACAAATCCGTAATGACTGGGTTTAGGGCCCATTTTCAAATGACGGGAGTAAGAATGTGGGGTTCATACAGTGTCGACAGCAACTCTGTTCGTAATAGGTACCCCTACGGGTAGTGTGGACGTCGACACCGAACGCTTGGCAGGGATGGTAGACAACTGTGGAACGAGATCGAACACGGGGCAGCGAAGGTCGACAACTTCTACTTTCACCGCAATCATAGCTTCTACGAGCAGCTTCTAATTTCTTTGGCGTGTTATCGTAGGTTGGAGGAAATGGATCGATGAAAAGTTTTGGGGGAAATATTTGGCACTTGCTTGAATTGGGAATCTAGCGCTTTTCCCCTTCTCCCCTAAATGGGTTGCTATTTGTGAAAATAGGACCCAGTTGGTGGTATTTCAAACAGGTTCAAATTTGCGCTACAGTAAAAATTTTACAGCTCATTCTGTCAACATGCGGGTCATCCAAAAGGTACAAACAGCAAAATTCTTTGTCAAATAGTGTGTGGAACATGGCACACTTGCCAATGCCTGGGGACCACACAATACCCAATCTGCCAACTACGCCCATCAATTTATTGTCTTCTAGGGCAGAGGACTGCTCCCTTACTACCTGGACAATTAGACCTTCAATTCGTTTACGGTTTACCAATCACATGTGCTTGTTTTATGATAAAACTTTGCTTATTCATTCATTCATTTATTTTTTCAATTTTGAACTTATCAAAATTCAATTTTTAATCTCATATTTCATCAAACTTTGTCAAAATTCGCTAAAACTTTTATCAAAATATTTATCACACAGCTAATACCACCACATTCATCACCAAAATAATTTTACTTTATATGCAATTTTGTTTTTCTTTTTTGCACTTTTTTTGTGCATCAAGTATCATTACACCAAATTCCAGTTATGCAATATACCATTTGATATTGGATGGCATTAATAATCGTCTATGATGACTGACAAAGTGAGGTGCTCTATGTCTATGCTGGCCGGTCGACCACAAAGCACTCTACGTCAATGTTGGACCATTAACCACTAGGAGACCTTCTACGACTACGTGGCCATCCTAACACTTGGTCATAAAATTATCAATGAATTAGATGGGAATTGCTTAACGGTTGTCAAGTCCACAACAAACCGTCAGACAGTTGGAGCTTCCCCACTCAAAATGCAGGGAGAGTGGAGGAGGCTACGTGAGACACGTGGCACGATAACCACCCGACATTAACGTGGCTCCAGTCACCTATGAATACACCTAAGGCGAAACAGGTAGGGGCAGAAAATTTTTGGTTATCTGAATACCCAATACATATTTTCTCTCAAGTCTTTATCTAAAAAGAACCTGTGCTAATTCTCCAGAGGTCAAGCGGGGAAGAAAGCCCTGACCCCATTTTGCATGGAACATTAGTTCACCGGAGCAGTTGGAACACGTCGCGCAGCCTGGGAGGTCACGGAGTTTTTGCTACCCAACTATTTCATCATTGATCACAACTCATTTATATTTCTGTTCTCCATTTCTTGCTTAATCCAGAATTGATGCCATCGTTATGAGAAAAATGCATAACCAAATTTGGCAATAATAAAAGAGTTGCAGAATAACTAAGAACGTGGCCCACATTAGTAGCAATCGAACAGAACGAAGTAAATTGAACTCGCCTGAGACGCAGCAGTGCCGACCAGGGATGGAGTTAAACCTCCATACAGCCGATTCCATCCTTCTTGATTTACAACCTACAAATAGAATCGTTTCTTTACTAATTCCGTAAATATAACAAAATCAATTAAAAAAAAAGGGGAAAAAGAAAATTCAAACACGTAATTTAAAATTTCATAAAAGAAAAAAAAAAAAAAAAACCTGAGACATTTGTTCTATAGTCCCAAGACTTCTCTTCTTCTTCTCTGGATCTCGATCCGTTTGTTGCCGCGTATTCACCTACCACGATCAAATATCACAAAAAACAAAGTCAACACAAAAAGAAGAAGAAGAAGTCAAAATCAAAAATGAAAAAAACAAAAAACAAAAGTTGTTTAACAGATCACAGTTTGGAGAGGATAGGTTATGAGCTGAGCGATGATGCCGCCACCAGCACCGGCCAGGCCATTTATCAAAGCGTCTGACATAATTTCCTACGATTAATTGGGAGGATAGCGAGATCTAACAAATGGGGAGAGGAATAGAATCTGATTTTGACTGCTGAAATGAAAAGGGAAATAAAAACATGCAGGATGTGTTTTCTATCAAATAGACCGAGTTTACTTTTGATGTTGCGTTCAAGAAATCAGTTATAGTGACGTTGGTTGTGGCTTTTGGCCTTTTTTCTGGTCTGGTAATTTGATTTTCTCTTTGGAATCTTTTTATAATTTGGGACATAATTAAATTTTTTATATGAAAATAATTAATAATTATTTTTATGTAAAATAATTAGTTGATCGAGTGGTTATTAAAGGATTTTTTATTTTTTTATCTATCTCATCATATTCATTTCCTAAAAGTATGATTACAATTACTATCTTTCTCGTTTTAACATGATTACAATTTGAAATAATCGTCCATTTGTCCTTCAGTTGCAACGAAATGAAAAATTCAAGACTATGGGTACAACAAGTGAAATGTTTGGATACAGTCTGGGACTAGGTAAAAAGTTTGAGACTCCAACTACAATTTTTCCAATATGTATACTGGCAAGTGGCAGGAGTTAATTACTACAATTTTTTTTGTTCTTTCTTTTCCACGATCAGCTTGATTTTTCCACAGTAAATAACCTGACACCACCTTAATAAATTTAATATTCATAAACTAATATGATAAATGACAAAAAGGGATAATTACAGCTAAGACCCCAAACCTTTCAAAAGATTACAGACTTTTCCCTAACTTTTTATTTATTGCAGCCATCAACTCAAACCTTAAAATGTTGCGGATGAAGCCCCAATGGATGGATTCCATCCTTATTTTCGAAAGATTTGGGGTGACGGCGATAACAAATGAAATGATAGAGGAAAACCTGCAACCTTTTAAAATCTTTGGGGTCTCAACTGCAATTATCCCTAACAAAAATTAAATTTTGCTCCGAACAAATTTAAAGCCAACTAGGTAAATTTTTTGGAAAAAGATGTGTTGTGTGTTATACATATTTACAGCCCCCTCACATGCAGGGGTCCTATACTGATTGTGGGGCTCTCTCATGTGAGGATACTTTTCATCTGTACACAAGAGTGTGCAGTAAGCATGATTCAAATTTTTTCTGCTTTATTCCATCTACTTCATTGCCACTTTCACTATACAATAAATGCAACTAAAATTTTCACAATCAGAACATATTATTTATATATTGGTGTGAAAATAAGATTTTGCTTAAATTGAAGTTGGGGTCCGCTATATAAATCCATCCTTATCATTTCCCGTTAATTACTAAACATATTGGAAAATTTCATTGAAGGAAAAAAAGAAAAAGAGCGCATTAATTTTGACATATCCAAATATTTTCTACTAAGATCATGTCGTTTTAACAAACAAAAATTTCTTTAGATCTATGCAAAATATGTATCAATCACATTAGCTGGTATTCACGTAATTCTCCACATCTATTTATTGACATATATTCTCATTTTTTAATTTTTATATTTTGTCAGATTTACTATATATTCATCTCAATATCTTAATTTAAGCTTAGAGACATTAAGCGGGGCTAGCCGCGGGCACAAATCGAAGATCAATTTTGCCATGCTAACCACTGGTCTGGCTCGTGTTCAAGCTGGCTTGCCATATTTAACACCCTTATTAATGCCAAATTCATTTTGCAGACATCGAGTCCTCTAACATGTCAACACTCAATATGCCAAAAATGAGCATATCTTTCAATTATTTGCTCAAAATTATAACATTATGACGATTTTCTAATCACATGAAATTTATACTTCCACCATCATGTAAAGATAGACTTGATTTCATTTTTAGTCTGTCCCAAATTATAGGTAAGTTTTGTTATCGAAAGTATAGATATTTTTTATTTTTTATTATGCTCTTATTTAACGTACCTTATTATCAAAAAATATAAGCTAATCATTTTTAAACGTAGGCGTATATTAGGAAAAATGTAAAAAATAAATAAATTATATTTTCAGCTAGTTAGTCCTTGTTTGAATTTCATTCTTTAAAAAAAAATACATTCTTAAACAATGATTTGATAGTATTTCAACCACACATTTTCAATAAAATAATATTGCACGCAAATTCAAAAAAAATTTTTATTTTTTAACAACATATTCTCATCAATACACTATTTAAAAATACATTCTTATAAAAAGAATGGAACTCAAACGGGAGCTAAATTAAAAAAGTTGTCATTTGAATATTTGTCAAATGAGATTACTTGGTGGATCCCATATCCCACATTTGCACTCTAATCCAAGTGCTCATATAATTTTTTATCCTACTGGAGAATATATTTCTTGTCTGCAAATCATCTCAAAATACTTTATGCTTACTGGGGCCTTATAATTAAAATAATGTCTTACTTTAAACCTAAGTGAAATAGACTTTACATAAAATAAAGAATATTTCCAACTTTCTATTACTTTTTGAGTAACTGTGTTCAGGTGGAATTGGCCCAGTTGGGGGTATAAAATTAACTAAATATTAGCAAGTTGAAAAAGAATTACTGGATGATTGGGAAAGGATATTTGAATCCCTACTTTGTATTTAAGAGGGTGTTTGAGAGTGATTTTTGAAGAAAGAAATAATTTTTGAATAGTGATATGATGGAAAATGTGTGGTTGAAAAAGAAAGAAAAATTATTGATGTGATGGAAAATATTATTTTATTGAAAAATGCATGATTGAAAATGAGAATTGATTTTGAGAATCTGTACCGAACAAGTCCTAAAACAACAGCAGTGATTATGCCCACTCCATTTGTCTTTCAATTAATTGAATAAAGGTAAGCATTAGAATCCAACAAGAAGTATAGATCTGCTGAATTATTAGCTAAGCCTAAGCTATAGGAAGTGATTCACAAGCAATCTTAAAAATGCGTAAGATAAAAGAAATCAAAACAATTTATTTACTTAGCATTTTTATCAGTCATACAAAATCTTTATTCACACTTTAAACCAAAAATACTCGTCGCTTAGAGATACTCAGTCGTATGTACCAAATCAAAATAAGATCATAAAAGTACAACAATAAAAAATCAATCGCGAGATCATTACAGATCATCCTATGTATTTATATAAATAAATAAAAATAGCTTTCGACGAATGCTACATTTCATGTGTCACAGACAATACTTATATAGCCCTTGTTTGATAAAAATTATAATTTAGAATTTTATCAAATTTAAAATAATAATTAATTTTAACCATATAATCCACAATTTTTCAATAATATATTTTTTAAAACTTTTATTAAAATCCACCATTTGAATCTCCATAAAACAAGCACAGTTAGACCGGGACAGTCAAAGATTCGGACCGGCCCAATGCTAAGATTCGGTTTCCGGACAAGACCTATCCTATTGGTTTAAAAACCGCTCAATCGATTCATCCTACTAATCTCAATCACCAACCTTCTGCACAGAACTCCAATTTCTCTACTGGTGAGCTCCTTTCACCAATTTCTCCTCGTAGACATATTGATTTCATCTATACGAACATAAAATTACATGTATTTGTATCGCATATGTTCTAATTTAATTGTTTATTTGTATATGCATTTCCAGGCCGTGATCTTCGCGCCATATAAGAAATGTCACAAGGTAAGTACTCCGAATTGTAATCTGATTTAAATCCAGTTTTAATTGATTTCATATGCAAATGCTTCCTTTTAATAACATGTTTTCTGTAGTTGAATTTTTGAAAAAAAAAAAAAATTACTCTTTGTGATGTGTGTAAATTTATTGTTAATGTTGTTAAAGGTGGCAATGAATCGCCGAAGGTAGACCAGTACGATGAGGCAATGGAGGCTTTATCCTCACTGATCACCAAACGTACTCGTGCTGATAAGAGCAATAAAGGCGATCGGTTTGATTTATTATTTGATTATATCAAGGTATCTTATTTTCACTTATCTGAATTAATTGGATTTTGGCCGAAGGAATTTTTGTATTGGAGTTTTCTAAATGTTGTTTGGTATTTTATGTCTTGTAGATATTGGAATTGGAGGAACCAATAAAAGAGATGAATATTATTCATGTAGCGGGCACCAAAGGAAAGGTAACCAAATGAAAATTTTGTTAATTGGATGTTGAGATGGTTATGGTGTATATAACGAAACTTGAACTTTTTTCAATTTCAAGATTATTTGTTTATGACATTTACACTGATATTGTTTATATATGGGAACTGTATCGTGAAGGGATCCACTTGCACTTTTACGGAATCAATTCTACGTAATTGTGGCTTCCATACCGGTCTTTTTACATCTCCCCACCTCATTGATGTTCGAGAAAGATTTCGATTGGATGGGTAAGTGTTTACCATTTCGAGGAGGAAAAAATATTTATCTCTTAGCACGTTAAGCAGACTTTAAGACTTTTTATAAACCGTCTCTTTCGTTGATCCAGTTAAAATGATACAAGATATCGTGTAAGTTTGTTGACTTGTTTTGCTTGGATGTTTCAGTGTAGACATTTGCGCGGAAAAGTTTTTAACATATTTTTGGTGGTGTTGGAATCGACTTAAGGCACGTCAACTGTTCTTTTCTTCATAATTATTTATTTTTTAACACTAATTACTGTGAAGCATTTAACATGATTTGGTTTAGCTACTCTACTATATGACAAGATTGCTCTTTATGTCAAATCTTGAGAAAATGAAATGATTTCTACAACTCATGAATCACCTTCAATTCACTATATCATGATCAAAATCATGTTTATGTTATTGCGAAATTCTTGTAACAACTTAGTTCAAGGTAGATGTAGATGCCTATTGTGTGTATGGCAGTCATCATTGACTTTATGCTACGAATCTCATGTTTGAGAAAATTGATAGCTCTGTAGATGCAAGCTATAAACTCTCATAATCTGTCACTTATTATCACTGCCATCTGGACAGGGAAGCTTCAAAACAAACTAAATTTCTGGTTGTCCTTGGTGATTTCTAGGATCAAGATAAGAACTATCATGATTCAGTTAAATCCATATTGGTTTTATAATTGTTTTGAGTAGATTTTGTCCTGACAGCTTTTTATCTTTATGTTCATTATGAAGGCAGAGGATGAGAGGCGGTATTGAATTTCCTACACAATGAAATATCCCTCCTTTTTTTTGAAAAAATTCGAATTTATTGATATTAGTGTCTCATCTAGCTGTTCACATTTTTATTTTTCTTTTGTATGTTTTCTTAATAAACTATTTCCGTATGCAATGATTGTTTCGGCTTCATGTCCACTGGATGGCTGCATCCAAGCAATTGAGGTTTCGTTATCTTCCATTAGAAACTATTAGAATGAAAGTCCTGAAGGCGGCTAAGGAACATAACCTTTTTTGCTGATTGACTGAAATTAATTAATATGCGTATAAGTATATGCTCGTGTTAAGGTCAAACCTGTTTGAGATTGGTAAATTAAGAAATTAAGTCAAGCTCAATCACAATGAGATTTTAGTTTACCACGAATCAATCAATTCTATATGACTTAGTACTACCCCTTTGACCACTTTCTTCATACATGGGGTCAAGGGAAATGGAATTTTGATTTTAGTATTTCACAATGGATCTCAAAGCTTGCCAAGAAATCAAGCCAAGCTTGAAGGACCTATTGTTTGGTTCGGTTCATTTAATTTACTCCCCTATTTGTGGAAGCTACACAAGAACCAAATTGCTTCTATTTATTGATAAGCTAAGAGGAGCATTAATATTCTGCTTCTCTTAGACCATACCTTTGCTCCATTGGTCCTTCTTATTAGTGTTTATTATTGTTTCCATGCAGGAAAGAACCAGTGACGAGGTACCAATGCCCACATATTTTCGCTTCCTTGCTCTACTTGCTTTCAAAATATTTGCAGCTGAGAAGGTAGTCTTAGCTAAATTGTATTCCATACGAATTCTCATATTGAAGATCGTTTGCTCAAAATTAATGGTGGTTTGATTCAGGTAGATGTTGCAATTCTGGAAGTTGGTTTGGGTGGAAAATTTGATGCAACAAATGTGGTATGCATCATATACATAAATTTGGATTAGATAATCAGTATTTATATTCGATCATGGATGGATCAGCCTGATCAATGTGCATTTCTCCATGAACGGTTAGTGCTTACCGGATTTCTAACATGATGATAAATGCTATCCATTCAGGTCGAAAAACCAATTGTTTGTGGTGTAACTTCTCTTGGGTACGACCACATGGAAATTCTTGGTTAGTGTTTTCTTGACTGCCTAATATAAATATATTTTGATCTTAAACTCCAGAAGATATTGCTATCAATGGAAAACCTTAATTTGTCTGCTCGCAAGTATGTAGCATTATATAATCAAAAAGCTTCTGCGTGAATAAACAATGCTTATACGGATGTAAGTGTTCATGGGAGGAACAGTAACGCAAGCTAATACATAGTATTTGTATCATATTTTTAAAACAATCAAAGTCCTTTTTTTGTTCTTGTGGTCAGGATGGCAGGGAGGGTATTGGGACAGTATTGAGGATGAGAATGGGGAGGGCGCCTGATAGCAGGGCTATCATCATGTTTATGCAAGAGAAACTGAGCAAACCTTCCATACCAGACTCAAAACTTATATTTCTTTGTAATTTGGTTCTATAGACTTGCATCTCATATGCAATGGTCCATAAACATATAACTCTGTTGCTTCATTTGTTTCAAGAAAAAATCTTCAAGAAAATTGTTTAATAAACCATCTTTATTGTCAGATATCAGCTGCATTCTTCATGCCTTTCATAATAGAAGGTGTGAAATAGTTAATGTCGAAATGCAATTTTCTTGGAGCAAAATTGTTATATTAGAGTCTGTTGCTGCACAGTACTGTGCAGAACTTGTGAAGATCTATTATAGATTGCTATAGATACCAATGAACTTTAATAAATTTATAACAATTGCTAAAGATTAGGTGAGAAGCTCAATTATAGAAACCTGAATTTCTGGTCCCTCCAAGGTTCAGTATAAATAGTAGATGCTGCAATTAACTAATAGTTTTCCCCTGATGAGTTTCCTAATTTTTGTTTTGTACTGGTGCTTGACTTTACAATAAGCTGAATTGTACATATTATGCCCTGTTCTTATATATTTGTAGTGCTGTGATCAGGAAATACTCTTGGACAAATTGCCGGGGAGAAGGCTGGGATCTTCAAGGTATTAATGGAAGTCACATGTTCTTTGCCAGATTAACTGGAAGTTTTCATTTCTTCAGTAATTGCATGGTTTTTTGCTCTTCGGTTTGTTTCCTTTCCATTTTCTTCTCTTCTTTCTTCTTGATCCACTCTCTTTCTTGAAATTAGCATGGAGTGCCAGCCTTTACTGTACCACAGCCTGAAGAAGCCATGTTTGTTCTTGAAGAGAAGGCTTCACAGCTGAATGTGAGTTGAAATTGTGTTTATGTGATTCCTTTGAATTGCCTCAAAATTGGAAAAGTGTGACTCAAGACAAGCCTTAGTAACCAAGATTTATCATCCGAAACTTGATAACTATGTATTGATTTGTCTAGCTGATGGTAAGAATGAATTACTTGTCCTTGGGGAAAGTATAGATTGATTGTCTAGCTGGCTTAAGAGATAAATGTTATATATATGATATTATATGGTCTAAGACAGAGGAAGCTGGCCTTTGTTGAACAGGAACTGCATATTGAATAAGGATAAAGAAGTGACTGAGAAAGCAATTAAAATTAAATTAAATGTAATGGCTTTTTTTGTGATATACCGTATAAGATGCCCAACTTAGAGAATGATTATGGACTTGAACTTTTTACCTTGGAGAAGCATGCCTCCCATGATATTGCTCATATCTGGGGCTGTGAATTAAATATATGCTGAGCCATATCTGGTTGCCGCTGGCTAATAAAGTTCCGCGGATATGGTGGACATATACCAATATATATTTAATGATGTTTTGAACTCGTACTGCTAACAGGTACATCTTCAACTAGCATCCCCGGTGGACCCTATCTTGCTTAGTGGTCTGCAACTTGGGCTCGAAGGCGAACACCAATATTTAAATGCTGGTCTTGCTATTGCACTATGTTCAACTTGGCTTCAGAGGACTGGTTGCGTGGGGATCAATTACCTAAACCAGACTGTAAGATACGTGAAATGAGAAGTTTACTTTATGGCGCCTTTAATGTCCGCTGAACAAATATTCTTCTGGTTTTTTGCTTCGAAATAGACCTCTCTGCCTGAGGAATTCATAAAAGGGCTAACGACAGCTGCTCTGCAAGGACGGGCCCAAATTGTACCTGATCAGTTCATTGAGAATGAAAGCTCGGGGGATCTTGTGTTCTACTTGGATGGTGCTCATAGTCCTGAAAGCATGGATGTCTGTGCAAAATGGTTTTGTCTAGCAATCAAAGAAGATTATAATTCTTCAGCTAATAGGGCTGAGTACGAATTGAGCTCATCACATGAATCAGGGCATATTACCAATCATAACACTTCAAAGAAAAGTTCCACTCAGGTAATGTTTTGCTCCGTCATTAATAATTTTCATGTGTCTTATATATTTATTATCTATAGATCAGTTTGGGATTTTCCGTTTTCTGTAGTAATTTACAGTCTGGAATCTGTAATTGGGTTGAAGACTTTGACTATCAGCTATTGATTTTTATTGATTACATGTTCGCTGGTTTTTTGAGTTATATATTTTCTTTTTTCTTTCATCGACTCCAGTGTTATATTAGTGGATGCTGATAAGTTTGATTTGTCGGAAAACTTGCAGATTTTGTTGTTTAATTGCATGTCTGTGAGGGACCCTCAGTTGCTTCTTCCACGTTTGATGAATGCATGTGCCAGTCATGGTAAATATTAAATATGGCGAGTTATTAGTCTATTTCACAGAGGGGGAACCAAACAATAGTGAAAGATGCACCAATTCATACAACCTACTCGTAATTTGATTGGATATCTAGTTTTGAAGCATGTTGTTCAGATTTTAATTGTCGGTACTCTTTAGCCTTGTGACATTAATTTTGGTAATTCAGGAGTCCACTTTAAGAAGGCCCTATTTGTTCCAAACACATCGGTGTATTACAGGGTAGGGACTGGGGCCTCACCTCCAGCCAATTCTGAAGTAGATGTGTCATGGCAGTTGAATCTTCAAAAAGTATGGGAAGGCCTCATTCATGGGGAAAAAGGTATTTCGGCTACATGTAAGATGATATAACTTCCATTAGTGTGCACTCTTCTTTTTTTAAGGAAATCTGCAAATATGCTTCCAATTTTATTCAGTTTTACACCCTTCCCAGAGATGACTTGTCCAATCCTGGCTTGTTAGGTCCCACTCTTGCAACTTACAAGATTGGACTTCCATGCATTTTTTTGGAGACTTGTAAAGTAGAAAACATATAGAAAGTTTAACCCTATTTCTCCCCTAATTTTGGTTTCTCTGCATTGCTAACCCTCAGCTCCACTTTTTCATATTTGAGTTATTCCATCTGAAAGGAAAACATACTATTCAAAATGAACACCTTTTAGAGTCCCCATTAGTTGGGCAAGTCACATGTACGAGAGACATCCACACATTACTACAATGAAATCTGAGCAACAAGGTGCCTAAGCTATGCATTCCGAATCATTCAATATGTGGCAAGTCGCATCTCTGGCTTGATAAGTTTTGTATCATTGATTGGTACAATTTGTTCCAAAACCTTCTTATTTCTGAAAATACGTTCTCCCATGGTCTAAAGTCGTTTCAACCATTTTTTTGAACTTGTGGTTAATGGTTAGACTATTTCTTCCTGGTTTCAGTATTTCAAAGGGGAAGACCACGTGCTAGTTTAAGAACTTTATAGGAGAAATGGAAGTGATTGACTGATTGCGTTTCCTTCTTTTGACTGATGCCATTCTATTTCATATTCCACAAAAGCCTAATGCCATTGCAATCGCATATTGATCTTATAGCCAGTAAATTTACAGGTACAGATGCAAAGAATGCTGACTTAACATGTGAAGCAGGACCCGATGACACCCAAAAAGGGGTTCAGAGTTGTGAAAACAGTACGGTGTTTCCTTCACTTCCATTAGCTATTAATTGGCTCAGGGACAACATCCGAAAAAATCAATCCGTTCGCTACCAGGTGATTGTGAATTCAGTTGCAAATATTATCCAGAATGCAAAGATCATCCATATCATTTTAACAAAACATGGTTTGACATTCGAGGAATTAAACAAATGTTATTCTTTTTCCCATGATGAGGGTTGATTGCCTTTTTGAATGCATAAATATTTGTTTTTATCTGGTGTACTCAGCCTAATGAAACAAAGATCTTTTGATGAAAGCAATAAATTAAGTGTGAAAGGTAGTTTAGAATGCTAATAAATGACTGAATCAAATTTTATTATATCTCGCTATATTGCCACAGCTTTTACCCTCATTTTGGCCTTAATTTCTTTTGAGGTTTACCCGCTACTAGATTAAACTCTACAGTTTTTACTTTTTATCGAGTTGGTCCATTTTAACAATATGTTCTTTTTCCTTTTCTGATTGCCTTACCAGGTCCTTGTGACGGGTTCATTGCATCTAGTAGGCGATGTTTTGAGATTAATAAAGAAGTAAGCTTGGTATGCGTTTGTGTTCTCTGCAACAAGAAATGGACTTGGATATTATCTTCAGAATGGCTTATCCTCGAGACACTCGAGTTGAACCGTCTGGGAACTTTGTAAAATGAAAATTTAGGCATTTCAAGAATTTGTATTGCTTGCATTTGGCTAATTTTACTATGTTGGTTGTAAAATTTCAGTACTTGTTTCAATCCAGTACGGACATAACTGTAGAATTTTATGAAACTTAAATTTTATAAAACTTTATGAACTGTGAAGATCTCCATATCAAATCACCAAGAAAATTAATTAATGAGGAACATACCTTGATTCATTGAGAATAATTCATTATTACTAAATATTGATTCCGGATCTTGAAACTTAAACTGCGATCTTTTCATGTTTGACTTCTTCACTTTTAATCTTGAATTTTGCCTCTTTCAATTCTTGTTCTTGATTTTGCTTCTTGATCCATAGTCTTGATTCCTAAATTCCTTCTTCTTGATTCTTGATAGTGAGTATTAGATCTCTCTCTTCAATATACTTTTTTCTTAATTATTCATGTGTTGATGGGAGGCACGAAGAATGAGAAGTCGCATTTGAATCGGGACCATAACCCTATTTATATTTTCATATGTATTTTCGTCCATCAAGAAAACACAATCATAATAAATCCAATCTCTACATATATAATCCGACCAACACTTTATTTAGGTATCATAAGCTCAACAATTTACTTTTTGGGAAATTAAGCCCACTACCTTCCAAAAAGATCTAATTTGATTAATACTCTATAAACTAATTAAATAATTTAATCACGTAATTAATACTTTCTAAACTATCAAAACTACAAAACCCAATTCAAATTCCCGATACCCAAAAATCTGGTAAGGTTTTTCTTGTTACCCTCTTCTCGCCACAAATGCACACATTTCGTCATAAATGGTGTCGAAGACACAGAGAGTGCCCCGTAACCCGAAATTGATCCGTGGGATCTAAAAACACTTGCGTTCCCAAATGTACCACAAGAGGGGACTCTATGCCATCAAGGCCAAAAATGGAGGCAAATTCCCAACCCACGAGAAGAAATCTATAGACTGTCGACAAAGCACCCAAATTCTACCCAACTGACGATGTTAAGAAGCCGCTTTCCAACAAGCGCAAGCACAAACCCGCAAAACTTAGGGTAAGTATTACTCCAAGGACAGTGTTGATTATATTGACTAGAAGATTTAAGGGACGCGTGTTGTTTTCTTGAATCAGCTTGCTTCTAGATTGTTGTTGTTAAGGTTAGATTTCATTTTATTAGAGATGTCATTTCAGAGTTGTGAAACTTGAAAAAATTTCTACTTATTTTAGCCATATTGATGTTGGTATCAAAGTGTTGTCTTTTAACAAATTTCAAAATTGTTTAAGTCAACTGAACATTAACATTTGCTGATTTGTGTATCAGGTAATCGAGCAAATGATGCCATGTCTTGGAGAAATCACTGTGAGTTTAAATTGGAATTATTGTACCAAGGTGGACATTGTGGAGAAATGTGGTACAATGATGATTTGGATGTTGTCTGGACTGCTTGGTAGTCTGATCGGACTGTTTGTTATAATTAACCCTAACTTGTTATTTACAAGAAAACGTGTTCCCTCAAAATGCGACTCCTTTAGTAGATTCTTTGATGCATGAGATAATGCCTAGTGTCACCTAAACGGCCATTGAATGGCTGACCTTCTGGTGACTTCTTATTTAATCGTTCATTTGCCTAGGGCTTGCATAATTGGATTCATTCATCATTCTTCCTGACCATTGAAGTTCTCTCGCCTTCTTCTCTTCTCTGGACAGGAAAATCTTTTAATTCTTCTCAGTCGAATGTACATCTTGAGTGAATTGTATATTGTTTGAGTAATGTGTTCTTGAGTGAACTGATGTATAGAGCGAGAGGCATATGTGATGTAATCTCAAGTGATTCATTCTGAGTGCCCTACAAGTGTAACCTTGGACAATTTCTTTGGTTCTGGTTCTTTAATCAAGTGGTATCTTTCGGTGGCAGAAGTTCAAAAGGGGATTATGAACTTTGTTCCGAACCTCTTGCCTTAGGACGAAAATCTTGTGTTGTTCGTTTTTATTTTTCTTGCATATTTTGTTTACCTGTTTTGTTGGTAAATTTGGATAACCAGTTGAATCTAATCTTAACAGTTGCTTGTTATTGGACTATTCAAGATCAATGGTGTTCCTCTAAGACGTGTCAATCAAGCCTACGTTGTTGCTACTTCCACAAAGGTTGACATCTCGAGGGTGAATGTGGAGAAATCCAATGAACAATACTTTACTAAGCAAGCTGAGAAGAAGAAGGGCGAGACTGAATTTTTTGAGGTAGAAAAAGAGGAGGAAATTGTGCTTCCAGCAGAGAAGAAAGATGACCAAAAATCTGTTGATGCAAAATTGTTAAAAGCTATTGAGAGTGTCCCAGAATTGAAGTTCTATTTGGGAGCAAGAGTCTCTCTAAAGTCTGGAATGAAACCTCATGAGCTCGTCTTTTAGATGAATTTAACTTATTTGTTTACTCTTGTTCCTATATTTTATCTTCCTTAATTTTGCATTAGAGATTAATCTTGGAATACAATTTTATCTATTATAAACATTAAGGGTGCGTTCTCTTTATCGTTTTGGGGCCGTTTTCTGTTTTCTGTTTTTCAAAACGACGAAAACGCGTTCTCTTTCCCATTTTCGAAAACGAATTTTGCAAAACACAAATATTTTTTTCACACAAAACAGAAAACGAAATTTCTCTGTTTTGACGTTTTCAAGGTAAAATCACAAAACGCGCAAAACGCTCCAACCTAAAAAAAAAAAAATGCTCACATCTCGCTCTCGCTCTCACTCTCACTGCCACTCCCACACTCTGTCTCTCTTCGCTCTCGCTCTCTCTCCCTCTCCCCCTTCTACAGCCGTCTTCCACCGGCCGCCGTGGTGTAAATCTGAAGGTACCATTTCCTCCGAGCTGATAACGTCGAAGGATCTCCTGTCTGTGTCTACGTGTGCTGAAATCCGACCTGTTCGTTGACGCTGAAGTGACTGCAATTTAACGGCTACGGTATGTTTTGTCTTTCATTTGTAATCGATGCTTTGGGTATTAGGGTTTAGGGCTTTTTCTCTACTTGAATTTTTGGGGATTTTCTGTAGGCTGTTGGGGATTTTTGGGTATTGGATGTTCATGGATTTTTATTGGTCTGGTCATCTTCCCCTCTGTCCCTCTTGATATGTGTAATCAGGGTCAGGTCTGGGTGGGTCTGAATTGGACTTGGTGATCAGTGGGGATTGGAGCTGTCCAATGACAGGCTTTGCGAGAATTAGTTTAAGTGTTTAATAGTTTATTGTTTCTGCAATTTTTGCAATAAAAAATTATTCTTTGTTCTTGTTTTGGTACTTATAATGAACGTAAGAATCTTGAAAAACTGCTTTTGCGTTTTGACAGCCTTATTTTGCAATAATCTGAGCAACGATCTCACTAGATGCTTTTGCAGTGGAACCCTTCGTCAATTATAATATTGAAGCATACATTTGATAGTTGGATTTCTCTCTTGCATGTGAGCAAATCCTTTGGGTGCAAGTTTGGAGGAGTCGGACAATTCTTACTTGAGGAATGTGGAGGGCTTCGGTTTTACCTAAATGCCACAGATGCCGGTACATATATTCTGCTACGTGGGTTGACAACCCTAGACGCAAGACTAAAGAAGTGGTAACGTGATTATAGTAACATATAACGACACCATTTTCATCTGTGGTTATACTCATTGGCAGGACTATGGAAACTCCGTTCTTGCAATTGACTCGGCTGGTCATCTAGGTATCTAGCTTCTTAGACAGACAGTTTATATTTGTTGAACTATATATAAAAATCTGGCATGACATGTAAAAGTATGGCCTATTTATTGCGTTTGTGTAAGCAATCTGCCGTGTGGTTTGGTGGAAGTACTTATATAGCTCCAGGGGTACCCATAATGGTGTTTGTCTAAGATTAGAGCTCGAAATTTATGTGCAATTGCACCCCTGGGAGTCCAAAGGAAATGGTATTAGAGATGTGGGATTTGAGTTTTGTTTAATGTGATAAAGTTTTTTTATTTTCTTGTCTTAGATTTCTTTTTGTAAAATGTTTCTGTGCTTTTATTTCAGTCTCAGTCACAGAATACTTGGCCATAAGCATATAAGCAGTGAACTGTATCACCAATAAATGGCTTGTTATTAAGCAAATTGGCTGCATGATGCACTGGATCAAATCCCATGTCTTTTGCTTTAAAAAAAATGTGAAAGAGGATTAATGAATGACATAAAACGGGTTGGGATAAAAGGAGAACCTGCATGACACGTAGATTACGCCTTACCTCTTTTCTGAAATACCAGACATTTATAACCTTTTGAGGAGGGTAAAAGATTACTATAATCATATTGGCTTCTGGGAATTGTGTATTTTAAAGAGAATTGAAAAACTTCTGATTTTATAGTAAGTTCCCTGCGGCAATCCTGTTACCTGTGCTTTTTTGAGGAGGATAAAAGATTGCTATAATCATATTGGCTTCTGGTATTTGTGTATTGTAAAGAAAATTAAAAAATTCTGATTTTTCTTTGAACTGTGTGGCATTTCTGCTACCTGTGCTTTATTGACTATGTAGGTATCCAATTTAGGAAACAAAACAATGTTTCTTTGTTGAAACTATTTTTATCACCTCTACAGGTGAATTTCGAGAATACCTGCAAAGGCTTTCTGGAGGTTGCAAAGGTATGTCAATGGGATCCCATAAAAGTCTGTTCGCTGTCATTTAAATTTGCATGATGCCTTCGGTATATAGTAACCATATAATATTTCTCTCTTTTCTCTTGTTTTGCCTATATTTACATATTGTTCCTTTGGTTGATCAATGTTCACTGCTATTTCAAATACAATGCTTTCAATAGTTTTTTACTAGTTAATTATTTTGGAAACACGTTCTTGTCTGATCATTCTACTGGTGTACTATATGATAGCATGTCTAATAACTCAAACAGGTAGGCAAGTTGTTCTCTTCTGTTTCTGAGTACATGTATTTTAGCACTTTCTTGGTAGCATTATTGATTCATTCAAGAGGGATTTTGGACTTGAAATTACCCTGACATCCTTTTCCTTTTTAAATTTCCAGTTACGTTTACATGGTTGAACACCCTTTGATATGCATGTTGCTAGTATTTTATAGTAAGTTCTAGTGGATTGGCTACTTTATTCAGGGAGCCTCATACATGTAGAGTTCTTGACTGCTCTTAAATGGGTGAAAATTGATCCCTTCAACCAATCTAATATCTAGAATTGCTGTGGTTATGAAACAATGTGGAGAAGAACAATTGATGGGCCATCTTGGTGTTGTATTATATCAGTATTTGGAAGAGGAGTATCCTGAAGTTCTGGGCTCAATATTGGGTGCTCTCAAGGCCATAGTCAATGTTATCAGTATGATCAAAATGACTCCTCCAATCAAGGATTTGCTTCTTCGGCTGACTCCAATTTTGAAGAATCGCCATGAGAAAGTCAAGGAGAATTGTATCGATCTTGTTGGAAGAATTGTTGACCGTGGGGCTGAGTTTGTACCTGCAAGGGAGTGGATGAGAATATGTTTTGAGCTTCTCGAGATGCCTAAAGCACATAAGAAGGGTATTCGTAGAGCAACTGTGAATACTTTTAGTTATATTGCAAATTAGTAGACCAAGCACTCCAAAAGCTTTTATCAAGGAATTGTAATATTCTGAAATGTTTTATCCTGAAAACTCATATGTATTACTGTAATTATCATTATTTTGTATTTTATTTATTTGTTTGTTTAAGGAAAATTAACAATTTTCTAATTTATTGAAATGTGTTCTATGTTTATTTTGTATGGATTAATGAACTTATTATCGATTTCATGCAATCCCAAAAAATATATTTAATTTTATACAAGTGTTTATTATCGAAATGTATATGTTATTTTATTAAAAGTGGAAATTTTTTTGAAAATGCATAAATATTTCACACTTATATGTTATTTTATACTACATTAACATTAAACTATTAAAATTAATTGAATAATCAGATTTCTAGAATAAAATAATATTAATAAAAAATTTTACAAATTTATATGTTATTTTAATATATGAAAATATATTTCATGATTCAAAGATATTTCAAAATTCAAAGAAATTTCAGGTTTATAATATATTTAATAATATATTAACATTAAACAATTAAAATTAATTGAATAATCAGATTTTTTGAATAAAATATTTTGAAATAATATTCTAAAAAAGTGCAAAGAGAACATGTTTTCTGTTTTGAGAAACTGTTTTTCAAAATAACAAAGAGAACGTATTTTCAATAATTTCAAAACAGACACCCAAAACACAAAATACAAAACGAATTTCAAAACTCAAAACACAAAACAGAAACACGAAGAGAACGCACCCTAAAGTTCTGCTGCTATTAACTTGGTGTGACTTTTGGCTAGAAAACAAAAATCGGGTAGCATCCATGGCATCTTTCTTCTTCTTGCTTATTGAGAAAATTAATCTCATTCTCTGATTCCAGTTACCCTCCAGAACCCATTCCAAATAGGTCCTTTAGGGCCGAGTCAAGAAGAAGATAATCTTAACCTTCCCGATACGCAAGATTCCCAAATTCCAGTCGTATTCTGGAAAGTGGAAAATTGAGTTTGATGAGAGATGAATAGGATGATATTTTGGTAAGATTGAAGATGTTTGAGAAAATGTCACTTTTTTTTTAGTTTTTGTCACGTTTTTTTTTTATTTTTTTTGTCACTTTTTAATGGTATTTGTCACTTCTTCTTCTTCTTTTTTTTTTTTTTTTTTCGATCATCTTTTTTGAAATTTCTAACATTTTGGCGGTGGTAAAGGAGTGGTTGAATTTGATGTAGGCGATGACCTCTTCCAACAATAGAGATTGGAAAAAAAAAAATCGATTTATTCTCGTGTTGGGGTTTTCATTAAGTGGAGGTCAATGACATAGCTGAGTTGCTAGATGACAGTGGTTGTATATTGATTTAAAAATACTTGACATTGTGATTGGTATTTTGTCGGTAAACTGATTTAAAAATGAGAGAGGCTTCGTGTACATCAATGGTACACAACTTTGTACACATCCCTCTCACATGAGAGGGGGTTTGCGAATATTTTAATCATCATGGGCCCCCTCTCATGTGAGAGGTGTGTATACAATGATGTGCACCATTGATGTACAAGAAACTTTTTTCTTTAAAAATATTTGATAGTGAATGGAGAAAGAGGAGAGATGGCGGATGTATCACTTTTTTGAATTTTATTACTTTTTTGAGTGTTTGTCACTTTTTTGAATTTTTGTCATTTTTTTAGTAATAAATATCACTTTTTAATAAAAGTGACATTGTATATCATACATAACTTTAAAAAGTGACATTGTATTACTTTAAAAAAAAAAGTGACAGTTTTTGTCATTTTTTTGAACTTTTGTCACTTTTTTGAATTTATGTAACCTTTTTGATTATTTGTTACTTTGCCTATTTTTGTCACTTTTATTTTGAATTTTTGTCATTTTTAAAAAATTTCTATCACTTTTTGAGTGTACGTTACTTTCTTTGAACTTTATCACTTTTTTGAGTGTTTGTTACTTTCAATGAATTTTTGTCAATTTTTGAATGTTTGTCATATTTTTTGAATTTTTGTCACTTTTTTTTTTTTTTTTTTTAATTTGTGCAAATTGTTTAGTGTATCTCACTTTCTTTAATTTTTTTGTCACTTTTTCAAATGTCTTCTGTCATTTTTTTTAATATTTTTCTCACTTGTGTATGTCACTTCTTTGAATTTTTGTTACATTTTCGAATTTTTCACTTTTTTTTTTCAATTTGTATCACTTTTTAAGTATATGTCACGTTTTAGTATTTGTCATTTTTTTTATTATCTGTTACTTTTTTTTTTGAATTTTTGTCAACTTTTTTAAATGACAAACATCAATTTTTAATTTGTACGTCACTTTTTTATTTGTATGTAAAAAGTGACATTATTAATAATAATAAAAAGTAACCCTTAACTTTGTATGTAAAAAGTTATTTTTTACTTCTAAAATACTTTTCATATGATTTTTCAAAACACGTCTAATTTTACACGCATTTTTGTAAGTTTCTCATGTAATTCTTTATTAGATCACTTTAATTTTGGGTTTAACTTTAAGATAACTTATACACAATTAATTATATATGTAGACCCATATGATAAATTAATTGACCCAACAATCTCCCACTTAGGCTACATAGGTTACTTTATAAATGTGTATAACCTTATGAAGTCAAAATTTTTGCTATCATAACCAAAAATATCTTCGAACGTCCCTACCTTTCACGTTTATTGTGGAAAATATCCCTACCTTTCATTTTTTGGCAAAAACGTTCCTACCTTTCAAATTCTTTACGCTGAACATCATTTTCATCATTTTTTTAACTTAAAATGATCAATATACACTCCTATTTAAATAAAACAAAACAAAAATAAAGAACAAAATGAATTATAGGCCTAAACTTTTTAAAATGTGCAAATAACACGTCAAACTTCACATTCTTCCCACATCTTACCCCTACCCCATCGCCACAGCCTGCCGGCCATTTTCAGCCATCTTTCCGCCACCAAAATCATTGGATATTGATATCAACGGAAAGCTCTTCACCTTCTCCACAATTACCACCCAAAGACCGCTAAACCGAACCTGAAATTTCCACAACCCACACATTGCACAATCCAAATTTTTTCTGTTTCTCTTCCAATTACCAAAATCTCAGCTGCACACACACACACACACACACACAAAACATTCAATTTTTGAATTGTACAGTAAGGCTCTTTCAATTTTCTGTGGATATTTAATAAACATGTTGATGCAGCTGCTCTGGGTTCTGTACAAGAGCTTTTGGTAATTAGAAGAGGAACATAAATTTTTTACCTCTTTTTAAAGAAAAATGTTTCACTTTCTGGTTCTTCGGGTCGATAACGTCGTTGTTCGGGTCGATTGTGTCATCTCCGAAGAAGATTCTTCCACTTTGGGAAACTTCGTTGCCTCATCGGTGTCAGCGGCTAACAAGTCCCGCCACCCATCTCGTCCCTTTTCCGGCTTTCCTTTTCAGGCCTCTCTAAGACCATTCAGTCACTTACCCAGCTTCATACTCCCTCCCCACGCCATTCCATGCTTTTGAATTCAGAATATTTTAACCGTGATATGGACCAGAACAGCTTGACCCATCATTCCCCTACTCAAGTCTTGAAATTTTTTGATGAAAGTGAGCTTCTGAGAATTGAGTTTCCCAATGGGGGAGCTAGGCATTACTTGTTACAGCCAATAATAGCATAGCACAAGACGTTGGAGGCCTTGGTTTTGACGAATTCTGATGGACAAGGGGTGTTGTCCATGAATAAAGAGCAGTTGGAAGAACACGAAATGCATTGGGGGTGGGCGTGGGAAGATCGTAAAGTTTGATGGGTTATTTACACTTTTTAAAAAGTTTGGACATATAGTTACATTTTGTTCTTTATTTTTCTATTTTTTTGTTTTGTTTTATTTAAATATGAGGGTATATTGGTCATTTTAAATTAAAAATGGTGAAAAGGACGTTCAGCGTAAAGAATGTGAAAGGTAGGAACATTTTGTGCCAAAAAATAAAAATTAATGATGTTTTTTATAATAAACGTGAAAGGTAAGGACGTTTTGCGCCAATTACCCTAAAAAAAAAAAAGTAACACTTAACTTTGTATGTAAAAAGTGGTATTTTTTACTTCTAAAATACTTTTCATATAGTTTTTCAAAATACGTCTAATTTTACGAGTATTTTTGTAAGTTTCCCATTTAATTCTTTATTAGATCATTTTAATTTTGGGTTTAACTTTAAGATAACTATACACAATTAATTATATATGTAGACCCATATGACAAATTAATAGACCCAACAATCTCCCACTTAGGCCACATATATTACTTTATAAATGTGTATAACTTTATGAAGTTAAAATGTTTGCTATCATAACCAAAAACATCTTCGAACAATCTCGTCCATTGGTTATATCAATATAGGATCAAAGCAGCATTTGTACAAATATTATAACTAAACTCATCAATGGTAACGTATATCAACACAATTAAATGATATAGATCAAGTGTAGATGCACTGAATGGAGTTACATATAATGTGGTCCAAACATACCTATTTTCAACTGGTTCCACCTTATTCTTTAATAAGATCAAACCAAAAGCTTTATTTAGGTGGAACTGAACTGAATACTTTATTTTTTTGAAATAACCTGAATATCAATGAATAAAAATATGTGTCTAAAATAAATAACTTCCGAATACCATTCCCACTAAACTAGCATATCATCAAAAGACATTGCACACGTGAGCAATATACTCATGAAAGACCTTGGGAGGTAGCTCTTTAGTAAACGGATCTGCAATTATAGAGTTTGTCCTAATATGTTCCATAAAAATCTGAACACTTTGAATTCTTTCCTTGACAACTAAGAACTTAATGTCTATAAATTTTAACATCATCAAGCTCATATTGGAATACAAGATTGCTATTGTCACAAAATAGCAAAAGTGGTCTTTCAAATCCATCCAAAATACTTAGCCTAATGACAAAATTTTGCAGTCATATTTCATGATCAAAATCAGAACATCAATGATCTCCAATCGGTCTGGTTTTCCTTAATGTCCTTAGTTCTCTGTAATTACTGAATAACTGCTTTCCAAATATCCATCTCAGAGTTACTTGAATATCTACCTAGCATTTAAACAATGAATGTCATATCGAGACGTATGCAAATCTTAACATATATTAAACTCCCAACTACTGAAGCACAAGAAATTTTCTATATTTTCTTTTCTTAAAGTTTATCTTTGGGATATTCATTTAGATTAAACTTGTCTCCCTTAGTAATAGGGATATCACCTAGTTTACAATCATGCATCACAAATCTCTTAAGAACTTTTTCCATAGAACTCTTTTGTAATAATCCTATAATACTACGAGAATGATCCCAATGTATCTATATCCTTAATACAAAAGAGACGTCATCAAGATCTTTTATTTTAAAATTTCATAACAGAAATCTCTTCATTTCATACAATAAGCATATATCATTGCAAGAAAGTGGTATGTCATCGACATACAATAAAAGAAAAAAATGATTACTCCTACTAAACTTGTAATACACACAATCATCAACTGTATTCATCTCAAAATTAAACGAGATAATTATTTGATAAAATTTGTGATACCATTGACGGGAAGCCTACCTAAGCTTATGTATGAATTTCTTTAATTTGTAAACTATCTGACGTAATTCAAGATCGAAATATGTCACGAGTGTCATAATAGTCCTAAAAGAGTTTTTCATAGAAATCGGAGAAAAAATCTCTTTAAAGTCAATGCTTTCCTTTTCAGTAAAGTCATTTACAAAAGATGATTCTTATATCTCTCCATATCACTCTTCAAATCCCTCTTGACTTTAAATATTCATTTACTACCAATGGGCTTCACACTTTTAGGCAATATGATAAGTTCCCAAACGTCATTGTCACTTATGAGCTTTATTTCTTTATTCACGGTATCAATCTACTTTTGAGAATTATTCCTTTGCATTGTTTGATGAAATCTGATTGATTAGATCTTCCACCAATCCAATGTCATCCTTAATTTTTGGAGAAAGACTATGAAGTCATCCAAATTTTTCTCTCTTTTATTTAATGAATCTCCTTAATGGCATTTGTTCTTGAGATTGTTGAGTTTATTTTTCTGAAGCAATCTTTTAATTGTGTATAGGAGTTTTGTAATATTATCTTGATCCGAAAATTGCTTCTTGAACAAGATCTGGAGCAAGAATTTGTTCCTGGTCATGATCATTGTCAATTGCAACGGAAGAAATATATACATATTCTTAATCCAAAACAAAATTCTCAACCTTATAACATTATCTTCCTTGACAAACTCTACATTGTCAAAGACTTGGACATTTTTTGTTTCTAAAATTGACCTCATAATAGGATCTTAAATTTGTAACCCTTTAACCTTGCAAAGTATAAAATAAATTAGCAACTGACAATTTTGGAGTCTAGTTTATTTTGATGGCTTATAAAGCATTGCCTTAACTGGACAACCCCAAATGTGCAAGTGCTTCAAATTAAGCTTCTTACATGTCCAAAGCTCATAAGGGGTTTTGACAATTACTTTACTTGAAACCTTATTGATAGTTTAAGTTGTAGTTTTTAGTACTTCTTCCAATAGAGATTTAGGTGTACTATAAGATGATTCCACATTCCTCTAAGAATTTAGCAAAAGATCTTGGACATTGTTCTGCTGATCTATCATATCTTCCATAGTATTCACCACAATGGTTAGATCCGACTTGTTTTATTCTTTTGTCGAGTTGATTTTCAACTTCATCCTTATAAGTCTTGAACATATCCAATGATTGTTATTTCTTATGAATGAGATACATGTAATCATAAAAAGAATAATTGTCTATGAACATAATATGTGACTGTTGACCATTTCAAGAGGCTGAAGAGAATAGTTCAAAGATACCCGCATAAATTAGTTCTAAGACATTCGGAGTCCTATTGACACCAATCTCCTTATGTTTATCTATTTCCCCTTAATGTGATTAACATAAACATTAAAGTTTATAAAATTGTGTAATCAATAATTCCTTTAGACAAAAGTTATTCATTTATCATTTTGAGAGATGTGACATGATCGCATGTATCATAATGAAGTGAAATTCTCATTGGTAATTTATGTTTAATACCACGTGAATTCATATGCAATGTTTTTTTTACAAGAGATAATCGTATTAAACAAGTATATTTTATCATAACCGGATAAAGAACTAGTACCCACAATGTTTGAATTAAGAAAGAAGATCAAACTGACTATTTTCAATTGAATAAGAGTAACTAAATTTGTCTAATGTAGAAATAGAAACCAAATTTCGTCTAAAAGATGTTATCACAGATATCTCTTTCATATTCAAATAACAAGAAGTCCCTATAGCCTCAACTTTAACTGATTTGTCATCGCCTACATAGATGAGTCTTTTGGCATCAATTGGCTTAAGTTGTTCGGGCGACCTCACATAAACAATATTTGAATAGTGACACCAAAATTTATTCACGAAGTGTGTCTAGGTATTGCAACTAAATTAACTTCAGAACAGACCAAAGTGAGAAGTGTACTTTACACATCAAGCGTGGTATTTAGTACAATCTCTTTTCATGTGTCCCAAATTTTCACAAAAATAATGGTTAAATGATTTATCCTTTTCAGGCTTTTAATATTTCTTTCGAACAGAATCTAATGCAACTTTTTTATTCTTTAATTTGTCCTTAAAAGTACTTGTCAAGTGAATAATATCAATTTGATCTTGCTTTAGCCATTCTTCTTCTTACACACAATATGGAATGAGCTCATTAAGAGTCTACTTTCCCTTTTGACAATTGTAATTGACATTAAATTGATGAATTGTGCAGGATGAGAAGTCAAAACTAAATGCACAAACAAGTCAAAAGATAGCTCAAGTTTTAATGTTTTTTAGTTTTGAAATAAAATAAAACGTCTCCATGATGTACTCCCTTATGTTTTCTTTACTCTTATCCTTAAATGAAACTAAGTTCACTAGAAGCGTGCTAGTTTTAGTCTTATCGCCTTTTACAAAGCGTTTTTTTTTTCAAGTTTTTCAAAAAACTCCTTGGCGGTAATTATCTTATCGGGCGCAACGCTCCTAAATATTGCTAGAATTCCATGTTTCATGATCATAAGACTTGTGCGGTTTGAAAGATCCCACTAATTTGAGTTCCATTTTATTAGTGGAACTCTTATCCGGAAGAGTAGTGAGTTGTTCAGTCCTCACGCAATGTCTAGATCCATGCTGTCAAGAATGATACAAACGTTCTCTTTCCAGCCCCTTAAACTTTGGTTTAAGTACATAAATTTAATTGATTAGTTGACAGATATTGTAAAAATAGATGGATTAATCGAATAGAAAACTTAAACCTAAATAACATGTTCACCTGAGAACTCGTATTGGATAATTGATCACCACCAAAGGGGCGTCAAAAATATTATTTCCATACTCCACTAAAAATGTCGTTCAAGTAGTACAATGCAAGTAAGGGTCATTACCCGTAGAGAATTGGTTCAACTATGTTAATTGCACAAAATAAAATCAACGGCGAAAGCATATAAATGGGGGGGTTTGATTTGTTAAACAAAGAAACAACAGATTAAAAATGGAAATGGCGAAATACTTGAAATGCAATAAAAATTTAATAACGAAGGCGAAAGGTCAATAAAAGAGAGAGTGTGATTAGGGGATATTTCTTCACCGCAAGAATGACTTTCCAATACATTTTCACAAATGATTTTCGTTCAAATGATTAACAACAACTCGAGAATAATCACAAGCTCGATTACCTCAAACTCTCCTTAGATTATAGTCGAATAAAATAAGCTCTTTACCCAACCCTAATCATCAAACAACCTAGGATAAGATCGCTAGATTAAATTTAACAAAAGTATTCAAACAAGAGAGTCGAATTGAATTAAGTACAAACACACAAGCTCGGTTTGTTAACTTAAGCGATAATCCATCTACATTTAATAGAAAATTCCACATAATCCATCAAAATATAGTTGCTACTAGGGTTTGGTCAAATTAGCAATTACGGACTAAAAATCCCAAATTAGCAAATATCGAAACAACCCAATCATCTAGTAGCGCTCCTAAACAATCGAGAAGAACAATATAAACAATAAACTCAATGGATTCATCACATTAATCACAAGAACTATAAAGCACAAAACTATTGGAATCTCATTCAAGTGTTAGAAAATACCCCCAATCACATCTAGGTTTAGTTATTCATAATGTGCTTACAAATAACCATTGAAATCTTACAATACATGGAGACTATAAAGATTAAGGAAGAGAGAAAGCTTATTGATGAGAAGAACAAAAGATTGAGTCTTCAATGTCAAATGAACTTCCTCTTCTTCTTCTTCAAAGTGCCAAAATCGCCTAGTCTTCACACCAGATTTTTGGACTCCTTCTTTGGTCGACTTTTCCCCAAAAACTTGCCCTAGAAATGGTCTCCAAGGTCTGGTTTATAGTGTAGAGAGGTAATGAGACGGGTCGGGTTGAAGACGGGTCGATAGATTTTAAATTAGGAATTCGCGAGATTTTCCCGGGTTCTGCTCCAGAAATACCCTATGCGTACGCATAGGCTTTTATGTGCGTACGCATAATGGAACCAAAATGTCTTCAGTTACTGGCTTTGGCGGGTGTGCGTACGCACGACCTGCAGGCATGTGCGTATGCACAGGCAAATTCTGGGATGTCTTCAATTTTTTCTGGTTTTTCACTCGACTTCAACACGCAATCTACATTTCTTCATATGAACATTCCTGGATTCGCTCGCCGAACTTAGGCGTTTTTGCATCCCAATTGTTTTGCCTCTTTTCTCGCTCAAATGCTTCACATTAATACTCGACTCGGGTTTTCGCCTAAAAATAAAAATTAACAAAATTAAGCGACGAAATAAATTAGGAAACGGAACAAATATTGAAAGTTAAAAGGTAAAATAAGTGCGAAACCCGCACTTATCACACCCCCAAACTTAAATCTTTGTTAGTCCTCAAACAAAGCCAAACAAACACGCATGCAAAAACACGAATTAAGACCAAACGATAATATAATAACAACGAACACACAAGAAAGATAGTTTGCCGATTTACTCCAAACATCGCATCAAACATAACTTATGAAATGTTTACAAAAATGCTACTGCACAACTTTTAAAACTCATTCCAAGCTCGGCTCGTGTGTGTATGTTGTCAACCAATTCATCGCCATACACAAGTTGATGGAATCCCGACCCTCAAAATGTCAAATTTTTCTTTCTCGCTCGTGGGAAACACACTCCTCCAAACTTGTTATTTTCACTCTCGCCCAGGGTGTCGAAAACATCGGGTTGCTCTCCAAATCACTCAATGCTTTGCTCAAAATCATTCCAATGAAAATGTTCTACCATAAGCTTGCAAATTTTCTCGTTCGCCACCACTTAGATCACATGTTTTACACAAATCATAAGGTCTTTTCATGGATTGTAATGTGGCTTAAGGTTAAGGTGTGGATAAATTTAGGTTAGTGACAAAGAAGCCATAAAAACCAGTGGAGTAGAGATAAACAACTTAGCTTAGCAAAGATAGATCATGAAAGCCCCAATCACTCCAAACAATGACTTCTTGATTTTCATAAATTCAACACAATCAACCTTATCCTTCAAATATCAAGAGAAATCAATAAATAAAGATCAATCTCCTCCATAAATTTCCTTGTTTTCAAATCATCCTCTCTTTTTTTTTTCTTTTTTTCTTTTTTTTTTTAACACAATGGAATTTTGTGGATATTGACATAGAAACATGTTCCAATTTACCAATCATCGCATCACCAAAGATATTGACACCCCCAAACTTGCTTTCTAGCACGCCCAACATTCTAAGTAACAACCAATACTCCACTAGCTTTGAGGCTTGGGTAAAGATATTGTTTTCTGGATATTGAAGCTTGTAATGCGGGTTTACCAAAGAAAAGGCAAATAGGCACAAAGGGGTTCATCAAAGAAAATATTAAATGCAGGGTAAGCCATTTGGCTAAAATGGTTAATCAAATGTAACAAAGATGGCCTTAATCATATCCATGCATGCATGTGTCAATGTGATCTTGAAGAGAAGCAAAGCAAGTTCTAGAGACGCAAAGTCATGGAAGAGTGATAAAAGAATTGTTGACAAAATGGTCATCTCATTTAAGTTCCTTAACAACCTCAAGCGCCACCAACAAGTGCGTGTGATGAATCATGTGACACAAGTGTTCAAAAGTGAGTCCAACATGGAATAAGTGGACAAAAAATAACAAGTAGCATTCATGTTCACACTTCATAAATCTGTGTAATGCAACGACTAAAAGCAAAGCCGGCAAGGCTATCTAACTCCACAAACAAGCATGAAAACACAAATATAAAACCCGAAAATTGAGTATTGGCTAAAAATTTAGCGAAAAATTTACTCCAATAAAGCATATAGCACACAATCATGACATAAAATCATAACATAAAGCACAAGCACGCAACCACACCCCCAAACTTAAACTTTACATTGTCCTCAATGTAAAAGCTAGAAATATTAGGGTCAAAAGTTTCAAGTACTCCCCTAAAATTTGTTTTGACGGCGATGGTTGTGCGAATGATTGTGGCTCCTTGGCGTTCATTAATGCTCAAAGCTTTTTGGTTCGGTGCTTGAAAACCTGTCACATGGGGCAAACAAAAATAATCAATATCAAAAAGATGTGATTACAAAAGAATGTCAAAAAGAATAACAATGGGTTGCCTCCCATCCAGCGCTTCTTTATAGTCTTTAGCTAGACTTTTCCTTTTCACGATTTTTCAATTGGATCTTCTAGTTGCAATTCCTCCATGTCTTGCGGTGTGAATGGTTCAAAATATGGCTTCAACCGATGTCCATTCACTTTAAACTCTTTCTCAGTTTGGAGACTTTTGATTTCAACTGCGCCATGAGGAAATATATTAGTAACAACAAAGGGACCAACCCATCTAGAACGAAGTTTACCTGGAAAAAACTTAAGGCGTGAATGGAAGAGGAGAACTTTTTGCCCAACAACAAAGTTCTTCCTTGAAATCATTTTATCATGGTATGCCTTAGTCTTTTCCTTGTAGATCCTCGAGCTCTCATAAGCATCGTTCCGAATCTCCTCGAGTTCATTAAGTTGAAGTTTTCGTTGATCCCCCGCGCCTCCAAGATCCATGTTCACTTGCTTGATTGCCCAAAATGCCTTGTGCTCAAGTTCAACCGGTAGGTGGCAAGGCTTTCCATAAACCAACCGAAAAGGAGACATCCCGATCGGTGTTTTGTATGCCGTTCTATAAGCCCAAAGTGCATCGTTGAGGCGGAGACTCCAATCTTTTCTATTCGGATTCACGGTTTTCTCAAGAATGGATTTGATCTCCCTATTTGACACTTCCACTTGCCCACTTGTTTGCGGATGGTAGGGTGTGGATACTTTATGTGTAATGTTGTATTTCTTAAGCAAGGCCGAAAAAGAGTGGTTGCAAAAATGAAGTCCCCCATCACTAATAATAGCTCGAGGTGTTCCAAACCTTGCAAAAATGTTAGACTTGACAAAATCTACAACCACTTTAGAATCGTTAGTTCGTGTGGCCTTTGCTTCCACCCATTTTGACACATAATCCACGGTAAGAATGATGAAAAGGTTACCATATGATGAAGGGAAGGGTCCCATAAAATCAATGCCCCAAACATCAAAAATTTCAACAATAAGTATAGGCGTTTGTGGCATTTGATTTCGGGCACCCAACGTACCAACCCTTTGACATCTATCGCATGTTTTACAAAAATTGAATGCATCCTTAAAAAGGGTGGGCCAATAGAACCCACTCTCAAGCACCTTGAGGGCCGTCCTTTTGGCACCAAAATGTCCGCCACATGCATAGGAATGACAAAATGAAAGAATAGAGTGAAACTCATTTTCGGGTACGCACCTTCTTATCAATTGATCCGGGCAATGGTTCCACAAATACGGTTCGTCCCACACAAAGTGTTTGGCATTTTTCTTGAGTTTATGCCTTTGAGCATCGGTCAAATCACTTGGAATCTTCTTGGTGACTAAGTAATTGACGATGTCGGCATACCAAGGATGTGTGTCTAAGACTTGGAACAATTGTTCATCGGGGAAGCTTTCTTGCAATGGTAGTGTCTCTTTTTCATGGATAAGACGACTGAGATGGTCGGCTACAGAATTTTCACTCCCCTTCTTGTCTTTGATTTCTAGGTCGAACTCTTGCAAGAGGAGTATCCATCGAATGAGCCTCGGCTTTGCATCTTTCTTGGTGAGCAAGTACCTAAGAGCTGCATGATCAGAAAAGACAATTACTTTAGTGCCAATAAGATATGAGCGAAATTTTTCTAAGGCAAAAATAACTGCTAGAAGCTCTTTTTCGGTGGTAGAGTAATTGAGTTGGGCGTCATTCAAAGTTCTCGATGCATAATAGACAACATGTGGTGTCCTCCCATCTCGTTGTCCTAAAACCGCCCCCAAAGCAAAATCACTTGCGTCGCACATCAACTCGAATGGTTTACTCCAATTTGGTGGTTGGATGATAGGTGCCGACGTCAAGAGTTCCTTCAAACTTTCAAATGCCGTCTTGCAATCTTCATCAAAGTGAAATGGTACCTCTTTTTGCAATAGTCTGCATAATGGTCTAGCACACTTTGAAAAATCCTTGATAAACCTTCGATAAAATCCTGCATGGCCAAGAAATGATCGAATCTCCCTCACGCTAGTTGGAGGGGTTAGAGAACGAATTAAATCAATTTTTGATTTATCTACTTCTATCCCCTTAGATGAAATGACATGACCTAGTACTATCCCTTGATCGACCATAAAATGACATTTTTCCCAATTAAGTACTAGGTTAGCATCCATACATCTTTTAAGCACAAGTGTGAGATTTTGCAAGCAATTATCAAAGGTATTACCATACACACTAAAATCATCCATAAACACTTCAATAATGCTTTCAATATAATCAGAAAATATACTTATCATGCATCGTTGAAATGTCGCCGGAGCATTGCAAAGACCAAAGGGCATGCGACGATAGGCAAATGTACCAAATGGGCAAGTGAATGTTGTTTTCTCTTGATCCTCCGGAGCAATTACAATTTGATTATAACCTGAATAACCATCAAGAAAACAATAGTGAGAATGGCCCGCCAATCTTTCCAACATTTGATTAATAAAGGGTAAGGGGAAATGGTATTTTCGGGTTGCACAATTTAGCTTCCTATAGTCAATACAAACCCTCCAACCCGTTTGGACCCGGGTTGGTACAAGCTCATTCTCCTCATTAGCTACCACCGTGATTCCGGACTTCTTTGGAACCACTTGAACCGGACTTACCCACTTGCTATCGAAGATAGGAAAAATTATACCAACATCTAGCAATTTTAGAATTTCCTTCTTTACCACTTCCATCATAGGGGGATTCAAGCGGCGTTGAGGTTCCCTTGAAGTCTTTGCTCCATCCTCTAGCAATATCCGGTGCATGCACATGGATGGGCTTATCCCTTTGATGTCGGCTATTGTCCAACCAATAGCCAATTTGTGCTCTTTGAGTATCCGGATGAATTTTTCTTCTTGGAGCCTTGTGAGGTTCTTAGCAATGATTACCGGCAAAGTCTCCCTTTCTCCCAAGTAGACATACTTTAAATGCTCGGGGAGAGACTTGAGTTCCAAAGCGGGGGCCTGCATCACCGAAGGTAGAATTTTTTCTTCAGAAATTGGAAGAGTAATATAAGAAAGATCATACATCGGTGGGATACTTGGAAGTGTTTCAAGCGATGCCACCATCTCAACAATATTTTCACAAACTTGTAAATTCCTACTCAATTTAGTAAGATCATCTACATCAATGCTTTTAATCAAAGTGGTATTCAATGCATCTTCACTTGATAAATCAAAAAGTTTTTGCACTAAAGGATCCACTATATCAATGGAGAAGCAAGTATGAATGTCACTAGGATACCTCATCGCTTCAAAGATATTGAAGCGGATAATCTCACCATCAAACTCCATTGTTAGAGTACCGTCATGTACATCAATCTTCGTCCTTGCCGTCCTCATAAATGGTCTCCCCAAGAGTAAAGGTGGCGACAAAGATGTCGACTCATCTTGCATGTCAAGCACATAAAAATCCGCAGGAAAAATCAATTGATTAACCTATACCAAAACATCTTTCAAAACACCCTTTGGAAAAGCGTTAGATCTATCCGCAAGTTGAATTATAACACCGGTTTCCTTGAGTGTGCCTAGATTTAGTGAAGCATAAATAGAATATGGCATGACATTTATGGATGCTCCTAAATCTAGCATGGCTTTTTCAACCCTAGTGTTGCCAATTATGCATGGGATGGTAAAACTTCCCGGATCTTTACATTTAGGTGGGAGTTTTCTTTGCAAAACGGCCGAGACATTTTCTCCTACACTTACCACTTCATTTCCTTTTAGCTTGCGTTTATTAGTGCACAATTCTTTGAGAAATTTAGCATAACGTGGCACTTGATAAATAGCATCTAAAAGTGGTATGTTTACTTGCACCTTACGAAAAGTCTCTAAGATTTCTTTCTCATGTTCCTCTTTCTTAGATTTAGCAAATCTATTAGGAAATGGGGGAACGGGAACATAAGTGGAAAGTTTAGGAGTTACCTTGCATTCCGAGGTTGGAGGAGAATTTTCCACTTTTTTACTTGATGAGTCCTCCTCTTCCTTTTGCTTTGGCTCCTCAACATGAATCTTCCTTTCCCTTGGTGCCTCCTCTAAAAATTTTCCACTTCTAAGGGTCACGGCGTTGGCATTTTCTCTCGGGTTGATAGATTGAGAGGGGAGCTTTCCCGATCCTTGAGCTTCCAACTTACTCCTAAAACTAGCCAATTGACTCATTTGTGTCTCCAAGCTTTTTATTGAGGTTTTAGTCTCTTGTTGGAATTGTATAGAGTTTGATGCAAGAGATTTAACCATGTCTTCGAGAGACATACTTGAACTTGGAGGTGGTGCTTGTTGACGAGGTTGAAATTGTTGTTGCGGCCTTTGTTGATTGAATCCCAGAGGAGGATTAAATTGAGCTTGAGGAGCTATGAAGTGATTTCCTCCATAACTAAGATTTGGATGATCTCTCAACCCGGGATTATATGTGTTTGAATAAGGGTCATACCTTTGCCTTTGTTGCATTGGGAATCCCCCAATGGCATTCGCTTGTTCCGCGGTCCCTTCTTGTAGTGTTGGGCATGTATCGGTATGGTGACCCGAACTAGAACAAATCCCACACATATTAACTTGTTGCATTGACCCACGTGCCATTTGTTGCACAAGAGAAGTAAGATCGGATAATTGCCTTTCAATTTGAGAAGTAGCACCCACTTCATTTACTTGTTTAACCGGCACATCCATTCTACTCCCAAATTGTTGAGAGTTAGCGGCCATGTTTGCTATCAACTCTCTAGCAACCGCCGGCGTTTTATCCATTAAAGCCCCACCACTCGCCGCATCAATCATACTTCTTTCCATCGGAAGCAAGCCTTCATAAAAATATTGCAAAAGAAGTTGCTCACTTATTTGATGGTTTGGGCAACTAGCACAAAGCCTCTTGAACCTTTCCCAAAATTCATACAAATTTTCTCCTTGTGATTGCCGAATGCTACATATCTCCTTTCTAATATTTGTAGCCTTTGAAGCCGGAAAATACCTCTCCAAGAAGAGCCTTTGCATCTCATTCCATGTGGTGATGACTCCGGAAGGTAGATAATAGAGCCATTCCTTAGCGGTGTCGGCAAGAGAAAAAGGGAATGCTCGCAATTTAACTTGGTCTTTCGATACTCCCGTTGGTTTCATGCTTGAGCAAACCACATGGAATTCTTTCAAGTGTTTGTTGGGATCTTCTCCGGCAAATCCATGGAAAGTGGGGAGAAGATGGATCATCCCGGATTTAAGCTCAAATCCCCCTTCTATTGGAGGATATTGGATGCATAAGGGTTGTTGAACAAAAGTTGGAGCGGCAAGTTCCTTTAGTGTTCGGTTTGCATCCGCCATCTTGGGCTCAATATGTTCGGATTCACTAGACGAATCAATACCCAAATTCCTTAGAAGTTCGGTTGGAGAGTCCTCTTCTTCACTTCCCGAAGTGTCGACCTCTTTTCTTGATCTTAGATTGTAATGTGAAGCTTGTTTTTGCTCATTCACAACCTAAAGAACAAGGAAAGCAAAAATAAGAAAGAAACAACAAAAATAAAAAATAAAAGCAATTAACTAGTTGATAAACAATCCCCGGCGACACGGCGCCAAAATTTGATCGCCACCAAAGGGGCGTCAAAAATATTATTTCCTTACTCCACTAAAAATGTCGTTCAAGTAGTACAATGCAAGTAAGGGTCATTACCCGCAGAGAATTGGTTCAACTATGTTAATTGCACAAAATAAAATCAATGGCGAAAGCATATAAATGGGGGGGTTTGATTTGTTAAACAAAGAAACAACAGATTAAAAATGGAAATGGCGAAATACTTGAAATGCAATAAAAATTTAATAACGAAGGCGAAAGGTCAATAAAAGAGAGAGTGTGATCAGGGGATATTTCTTCACCGCAAGAATGACTTTCCAATACATTTTCACAAAAGATTTTCGTTCAAATGATTAACAACAACTCGAGAATAATCACAAGCTCGATTACCTCAAACTCTCCTTAGATTATAGTCTAATAAAATAAGCTCTTTACCCAACCCTAATCATCAAACAACCTAGGATAAGATCGCTAGATTAAATTTAACAAAAGCATTCAAACAAGAGAGTCGAATTGAATTAAGTACAAACACACAAGCTCGGTTTGTTAACTTAAGCGATAATCCATCTACATTTAATAGAAAATTCCACATAATCCATCAAAATATAGTTGCTACTAGGGTTTGGTCAAATTAGCAATTACGGACTAAAAATCCCAAATTAGCAAATATCGAAACAACCCAATCATCTAGTAGCGCTCCTAAACAATCGAGAAGAACAATATAAACAATAAACTCAATGGATTCATCACATTAATCACAAGAACTATAAAACACAAAACTATTGGAATCTCATTCAAGGGTTAGAAAATACTCCCAATCACATCTAGGTTTAGTTATTCATAATGTGCTTACAAATAACCATTGAAATCTTACAATACATGGAAACTATAAAGATTAAGGAAGAGAGAAAGGTTATTGATGAGAATAACAAAAGATTGAGTCTTCAATGTCAAAGGAACTTCCTCTTCTTCTTCTTCAAAGTGCCAAAATCGCCTAGTCTTCACACCAGATTTTTGGACTCCTTCTTTGGTCGACTTTTCCCCAAAAACTTGCCCTAGAAATGGTCTCCAAGGTCTGGTTTATAGTGTAGAGAGGTAATGAGACGGGTCGGGTTGAAGACGGGTCGATAGATTTTAAATTAGGAATTCGCGAGATTTTCCCGGGTTCTGCTCCAGAAATACCCTATGCGTACGCATAGGCTTTTATGTGCGTACGCATAATGGAACCAAAATGTCTTCAGTCACTGGCTTTGGCGGGTGTGCGTACGCACGACCTGCAGGCATGTGCGTACGCACAGGCAAATTCTGGGCTGTCTTCAATTTTTTCTGGTTTTTCACTCGACTTCAACCCGCAATCTACATTTCTTCATATGAACACTCCTGGATTCGCTCGCTGAACTTAGGCGTTTTTGCATCCCAATTGTTTTGCCTCTTTTCTCACTCAAATGCTTCACATTAATACTCGACTCGGGTTTTCACCTAAAAATAAAAATTAACAAAATTAAGCGACGAAATAAATTAGGAAACCGAACAAATATTGAAAGTTAAAAGGTAAAATAAGTGCGAAACCCGCACTTATCAATAATCAATAATTTCAAATAATGGTGGGTCTCATCACAAGATACCAAACACAACATCGATATTTAGTTTTAAAATCGAAATATCAACTTGTAAGTAGTACTCATAGTGTAGTAATTAAATCATGATAATAAATTCCGTCAAATATCAAAATCATATTTGGACCAACTCAATGTTCACGTAATGGAAAACTTTACAATTGTCACATATTTATTACCACAAGTTTGCATTTAATTCTGCTAAATATTTACCTTCCTTTGGGCCGATAAAAATCCGCATGAATTATATACACAGAATCGTCCTAAGATTTCAAATAAATTAATTTAGGAATATTTCAAATAAATTAATTTTTCTTTCTTTTATTTTAGAAAAAAAAATAAAATAAAATAGATCAGAACTGGGCGTTGCAGCGCTCAGAAACAAGCGCTGCCGAGCCTACAACACTGCCATAATGGCCAGCCATCATGGCAGCCACATACATAACTTTTATTTTCATCTTCAAACGAATTGGAGAAAACTCCAAAACTTGATTATTTTTATTATTATTATTATTATTAATCAATCAAAAAACCAAAACTGAAGTAACAGGCATTGCTGCTGATTGGTTATATTTGGGCATCTAATTGGTAATCCGAAAAAATCTAAACGAACACTCCGGTTGATACTTTGGGTGACCGCATGTAAGTATGTGAATCCCACGCAAATAAAATAAGAGTCGTGCTACTTTGCCCATTTGATTGACTACATGATTGACACACACCCCTCACATTAGAGAGAAAATATTATTTAAATCACGCAGGACCCAAACACTCATGTGAGGAGGGTGTTAACCAAATGGTCAATCAAGTGGACAAAGTAGCATTTTTCATAAAATAATATTCCTTCATGTGTGTGTGGAGTGTCAATCCGAGTGTCAACCAGGATAGCACTATAACAAAACTCTTTGTAATCCTCATAAACTTTATTCAAGTCAGCAAAGCACTAAAATTTCAATTTCCATATATTAATATTTAAAATATTTTCTTTAATCCGCTTAAATTTAAGTATAAACCCAGACATTTAACAATTATTATGCCATCCAAGCCGGAAATTTTCTGGGTTTTAGCAAATATTCAAATTTTCTCCAAGAAAGCAATAGGATCTGGGCATGATTCATTCTTGATTCCGAAAAATTCAAAAAAATTCAAAAATCTGAATTTTGGGTTTGAAATTCTCATCCCAAAGTTTTTGAAATTTAATGAAATCCAACCCTAAAAAATCTTTTTTTATTCTCAATGATTTAACATAGATTGACTCTGATATCACTTGTAGAATTTTATGAAACTTAAATTTTATAAAACTTAATGAATGGTCAAGATCTCCATGTCAAATCACAAAAAAAATTAATTAATGTAAAACATACCTTAAATCATTGAGAATAATTCCTTATTACTAGATCTTGATTCTGGATCTTCAATCTTGAAACTTGAACTGCTTCTGTGAATGGATGGATGAGACGACGGGTCATCTGTTCTTCAACTGCCCTTTAGCCGAATTGTTTGGGGAGTAATCCGTGCTTGGGTGGGTCTTCGGCATTCTATGTCAACACTTCCTAGTGCAATAAAATGGATTAAAAAGGAAAGTCGAGGCACAACTTGGAATAGCAAAGCTAAACGTATTGCACTTACTTCTACCATCTACCACATTTGGATGGTTAGAAATATGATGATTTTTGATGACCTTAGACCAAATGTTGAAAGTATTGTTCGAAGGATCAAAACACACATATACAAAGTTATGTTTTGTTTGTATCTGAATGTTTTGATTCCATTTGAATTTTTTGCTATGGGTTCCTAGGATGTTTTGGTTGTACCCTCTTATTTTAATTTGTTTTGCCCGGAAATGTCCGGTGTAATTGTATGCACTTGATTTGGAGTTGTAAGCTCGGGAATGCCAAGTGTATTTGTATATGATTTTGATCAATATAATTCATATTTACCGATTAAAAAAAAATGTGAATCATCAAAGATTATTTCTTTAGCTAAAATAGTAACTGCGAGAATACAGTTTCGAATGGGTTAAAATCCCTCAACTCGTAGAAAAATCTCGCGTTAGTCATTGCACTTAAACTTTGTCACAGTTGGTGTGAACTTCAAAGTTCGTTACAATTGATCATCTGATCAAGTTCTTTATTTTTTACTACTAAAAAAAAAAAAAAAGTGGACATGGCAAAATAACTAGAATTTTCTATACAAGTCGAATTAACAAATATAGATGGAGTGACCAAATTATAACGAGGTTTGATTTCTAGAACCCACTTAAAATGAAATGTAATTTAACGATCAATATGAAATTGCATTTATAGTGACTACCAGTATATTTAACACAAGATCAGATTGTTTCGTACATTTGTAGTTTGGCAGTCACGCCAAACATCGATAACAGACTGTTAAAGTTCTTCCCTTGTTTATGCTCCCGTTTTCTTGGTGACCCTACAGTGCATCAGTGAAGGTTGGTGTAGCACCTCTTCTCTCGGCATAACTGGAGAATCTTCTCTGAAGGGAAAATGCCGCATTACCCTGTCCTCTGAAGCCTTTTGTACCTAGAGAAGGGAAAACATGTTCTGAAATGATGCGCAGTGTGGGTCTAAATTCGTTCGTTATGTGATGGTCACGTGATCATTCTTGGAGTCTCGTTGGACGAGGCGTAACAATATCACCGTCAAAACGTGAATTATTTTATTTCATGACTAATGGATGTTAGAAAGGACCTAGCTGCACCTTTGGCATCTCAAATTATCAAATTATTTAAGATTCAGAGTAATACCTGTGTCCATTAATTATAAATATATAAACAGGTCATGTGCAATACCCCAAAAAGGATTTTTCAATTAGTGTTATTTTTAAATCATATATGTAATTGATGACAAGTAGTTAAGTAAACACAAATATCCTGTGTGATAAGGCTATGTTCAAGTCCAGTCCTTCAGCATTGTGGGGGAAACTATAATTTTGATTTAATGTAACCATCCATATAATAATTAATAACTGCAATGACATGAAGAATGCCATTTTTTGTCCCACAAGATTAAAAAAGGATTGAATTGAAAAACATCTCCCGACGTACACCACCATCTTGCTTAACATTTTGCTTAAACTGTCTAGGATACACTACAAGTCTACAAGATCCAAAATCATCCTCATGCGAATCTCAGCTGTTTTTCAGAAACAAGGTCATTCCATCCATTTGTTCAACTCTACTTCATTCTCAAATAACCATAATAAGAGCCCGGCTTTCAAAAAGTCAAAATGAACTTTTGAGACCCAAAAACTGCTTTTTGACCAGTTTGACTAATTTTATGAAAGTGTGTTTCTAATAGTTGAAAGAGTTTTAGAGGAAACTAATCTAATATGATTTTCTCTAAAAATCAAACAAGAAGTTCTTTTGAAAATTAGTTTCCTAACAAAAATTAAAGTAACTTCTTTCAAGAGCTCTTCCACATGAAGCAAAAGCCATGTCAAACAGTCCTAAGTATATATACTCAACACTTGCACAATTTCATTCTTTAGTATGCTCTCTCTTAGATCCAGTTCAACGCCAGTAGAGAAAGGTGCTTGCTCATATCCATGCCACCAATACAAAAGACAATAAAATCAACTAACTTCAACCACCAATCTCTCCATTAACACGACTCTCTACTTAGAAATGCTCTTCAACTAACAAAATACACACAATTTAGTCCTCAACAGCAGTCTGGAAACTCGCAAAATAAGCCAAAATTCCAAGGTAAAAATGGCCAGCTGGAGTTTCCAAACAAATTATATCTACATGGAATGCCCCTTCTATAGATGGATAAAAGGACGTTTACAACTTATAGTTCATGCTACTCCGCAGGACCAGCAGTAAATAAAGGTGATTCTTAACCATACTAAATTCTTAAGATAAGTAAAGGTGAGCAGAGTGCTTATTTCTTGGTCAGAAGGATGCCCGCTGAAACTGAGGTTTCTTCAAAATAGAGAATGGTGCCTGCACAGGGAGAAACAAATAGTTTTAAGAGCACAAACTAAACGAAAAATGCTACAATTTGCAAGGTACAGTAATTGATTAATTTCATATTTATAATGAAGAAATGTCAAAAATTAGCATTTGTACATTTACAGAGGGTAACAGCTGTTACTTTTCTATTGCATACAGTAACATGTCATCAAAAAGTGTTCCCAGAGCAAATTCTATTAAAACACATGAAAATGGAGAAAGCAAAGATAACCATATGCCGTAAGGAGTGTTTTTAATGGTGAGAGCTGGGGCAAGGCATTTTGCATTTGAACAAGAAAAGCTTTTAAGGCGAGGGGATATGTATTTTGTGGATTAATTTTATACTTCAATTGATAGTGGCATCGGATTTGGTCAGGGCAGATGGTCAGGTGTTTGGAGAAGATGATGAAGTGGTTTTCTTTTTCATTTTGTGTTATTTATATTACCTTTAATAAGTTGTTAGTTTTAATTAAAAATAAGGAATAGTGTTGGGAACTTTTTGTCCCACACATAAATTGGCATGTGGTTCCCACATCATTCTTTAATGCCAAAATTGACCGCTTCTATCTAATGGACCAAATTATGCTCACGGTGCCCGCTAAAGGTTGGGGACTAAATATGATATATTCTCAATTTGGACTTAACAAGTTTGTGTGAAACATTAATGCAGCTCCCATAGGGAAGAACCTTTTTAATAATCCATGCCAATGTTAATGCCAATGACAATGCAAAGCCAAGAGGAAGCTACCCAAAAAAAAAAAAAACTCAGATATTACATGACATAAAAATCATTGAGATGACCTTGAAACCAATAAGACACTCACCAATCACATTTGTGTGGAAATCATGGACTTGTTTTTTCTTTCTGCAGGCTTCAGAATCTGAAAAGAGCACATTAAGTTTTCATCAACGCTCATGATTGCACCAGCATTGTCGAATTCACCACAGTAGTTGGGGGCTGAAAACACGGTGACCAGCTGCCTGTCAGCAAAGAATTCATAACCATCCTCCACAACCTGAAACACAAAAAGTAATCAGGCAAACAGCATGAACTATAACAAGGACGGAATAGAAGAATCTTTACCTGGTGAGCACGACAAACAAGGTCCAAATCGTGCTTTGCCAAGAATTCTGAGACTTTATCAGGGCCAAAGGTAAATGAAACTCCTCTATCATTCATTCCCCATCCTTTAACATCCCTACCAGGGTCCGACCAGAGTAAATCACAAAGCAAACCAGTATCCGGGATAGCAGTTGGGCGGGGTAAGTTTCTGATTTGGTCGAGGTTTGTGAGGTCTGGTGAGAGTCCCCCATGCATGCACAATATCTTGTCATCTATAAGTGCCGCAACCGGAAGGCAGTTAAAGCAATCAGTGAAGGCTTTCCACAATTTCACATTAAACCGGCGTTTACATTCATCATAAAATCCATAAATCCTATTTATAGAAGCACATTCATGGTTTCCTCTAAGAAGGAAAAAGTTTTCTGGATATTTGATTTTATATGCAAGCAACAAGCATATTGTTTCTAAATTCTGCTTTCCTCGATCTACATAGTCACCTAAAAATAGGTAATTGGACTTAGGAGGAAAACCACCATACTCAAAAAGCCTTAACAGGTCGCTATATTGACCATGAATGTCACCTGAAGCAGCCAAGTAAAAAAAGGACATGGTTAGTTTACTGAGCTTAAAAGATCATAGAACTGTACGGGTAATGGTTTATTAGTTCAAAGGTTCAGCATGAGCCAGCCATTTCATTCAAGTTAAAAAGTAATAACCAATAAAGCAAAAAGTTATACAACTTTTCAAGACAGGAAAGAAACTCGACCGCAAACGCAAAAGAAAGGCAGAGCAATGTTTTCCCCCATCTTATTAACATGTGTATTCAGGCCATGCATACAGAAACAAGCATTATCATGTATATAGAAAAGGTTGCAAGTTCAAAAGAGAGAGTGATTGAGCATGAATTAAGGTGTAATTTGAAAATTAAAAAACTAGTTTAGTTTATGCTAGGTATGAAAGCCACTTACTCATTCAGAAATTAATGTATAACTACAGATAAAAGAAACAGAACTTACATGTGGTATCATTGAGTTAGAAAAGCAATACGATATGCTTTTTTAGGGAACTGTGATAGGCCTCCTATAACGCTTACATATTCTAGAAGAATCCAGAAGCAAGGAGCTATGAAGGGGGATAACAGAAATTGTTAGAGCACGTGTATTTGTGCAGAGTCTGTTAGGAGGTAGGGTATATAAATAAGAAAAGAATGAAAAGAAGAGGTAGGCAAATATTGAGTTAAAGAGAGGAGTCTTGTGATCGTTCATTTTGCTGTTTCTTTCTGCATTTTGTTCCAATTCCAGTTCGTATTAATCTCAGTTGCATTTTCTATTAAGAGTCTTATCAAATTGGTATCAGAGCACTATCTTGATGGCCCAGAAAAAGACAGACAACAAGGTGGAAGCCATGGAAAGAGAGATGGAAGACGTGAAAAGGAGGTTACCTGGATTAGAGAGATCAGTGGATCAGCTTACCCAGCATATGGCCAAAATGATGCAAGCCATGGAAGAAACCCAAAAAGCCGTGTCGACTTTTATCCAACATAAAGTGGAAGAAGGTGGATCCGGGTGTATCACAGGGTAATCAATACCGATCAACCAATTCCAAAGCAATCATCAAACATCAGATAAAGAGGCACCAGACGAATTTAGGGGAGCCGATGATGATAAATTGACCATGGGAAGGGGTCAGTACTGGGAGGAGAATAACTGGAGACGAGTAAGGGACCTAGAAATGCCAATATTCAGTTGGGAAAATCCGGATGGATGGCCATTCCGGGCTGAACGGTACGTTGAAGTGAATAGGTTAACGGAGAAGGAGAAGCTTGTGGCAATTGGGGTGAGCCTGAAAGGAGATGCCTTGTCTTGGCTCCAATGGACGGAGGCGCAAATTCCGTTCATTAGCTAGAGACAGTTCCGGCAGCAACTGTTGATGCGATTTCGATCCACCCAGGAAGGCAGCCTATGCGAGAAATTCCTCGCCGTAAAGCAAGAGGAAACCGTGGCCGAGTACAAGAGGTCATTCAAAGCTTTGGCAGCACCAGTACCGGGGATTCCAAAAGAAGTTTTGGAGAGCACCTTCGTTAATGGATTGAAGCCTGAGATTTGGGCTGAGGTCCGATTACTGCGTCCAACTGGTCTGGCCCAATTAATGAAAATGGCCCAGAGAGTGGAGGATAGAAATTTAATTACCCAGTCCGCTAGAGAAAACCCGGCCCAGAAAAGTATTAAAATGGGGTCTTAACCCAAATCACGCAGTAGGAAGGAAGATCGAAGCATTCCCTACGCGATTGGTGACTGTGGGTGAACCGCCGATCGCACCCAGGCGTGAATTCATAGCTCGACGCATGACAGATGCGGAATTAAAGCTGAAAAGGGAGAAGGGCCTCTGCTTTTGGTGTGACGAGAGGTACACGTTCAGACATAAGTGCAGAAAAAAGAGTTACGGGTGTTGTTGGCGCAAGAAGAGGAGGAGATCAACTGCGGGGAAGATGATCCGCAGCCGGTGGAGCCAACGGAGACCGTAGCAGAGAAGGTAGAGCTGTCTCTGAACTCGGTGGTTGGGCTAGTGACTCCAGGAACCATGAAACTCAAAGGGAGAGTTGGGGAACATCCGGTGACGATCCTGATAGATTGTGGAGCCACCCACAATTTTATTGCACTGGGTTTGGTGCAGGAACTGAGACTACTAGTTGCAGCAATAACAAATTATGGGGTAATTTTGGGGTCGGGGGAGTCTATCAAAGGAAAAGGAATATGTAAAGGGTTCGTTCTGGAAATGCAGGGTTTAACGGTGGTAGAGGATTTTTTACCAATTGTACTGGGCGGAACGAAAATTATCCTAGGGATGCAATGGTTGAGCAGCCTAGGTAGTATAGAGGTGAACTGGAAGCTGTTGGTTATGAAATTTAAAATGGGGGCGACTGTGATGACATTAAAGGGGGATCCTGGCCTTCACGACACTGGCATTTCTCTCAAAGTCATGGCGAAAACCTTACAACAAGAAAGGCAGGGGATATGGCTGGAGCAAGTGTCTATAGCTACCGAAGATGGAAAGGGAATTGCAGAACAACCTTAGAAAGTTGTGCGATTGTTGGAACGTTATGGACAGGTTTTTAAGGAGTCGAAAACTCTTCCACTGGAGCGAGTTACTGATCATGCTATCCTGATGAAAGAAGGGGCAGAACCAGTGAGCGTTAGGCCCTACCGGTACCTACACGTTCAGAAGAATGAAATTGAAAGGCTTGTTCAAGAAATGCTATCAACCGAAATCATACAGCCCAGCATAAGCCCCTTCTCAAGTCCGATGCTGCTCGTTAAAAAAAAAAGACAAAAGTTAGCGTTTCTGTGTGGATTATCGGGCCCTAAATAAGGTCACAGTGCCGGACAAATTTCCCATTCCAGTGATCGACGAGCTATTGGATGAACTCCATGCCTCCATGGGGCAACGGTATTCTCGAAGCTGGACTTAAGGGCAGGATACCATCAGATTCGAATTAAGAAGGAGGACGTGCATAAGACAGCCTTTCGAACTCACGAAGGACACTACAAGTTCTTGGTCATGCCTTTTGGCCTCACAAACGCGCCAGCAACATTTCAGTCCTTGATGAATCAGGTGTTCAGGAGGTTCCTGCGTAAGTTCGTTTTGGTATTTTTTTGATGACATACTAGTATATAGTGAAGACATTGTAGCACACGAACAACATTTGGTAGCTATATTTCAGGCGTTATCCAAGAATCAGCTGTATGCCAACGCCAAGAAGTGTCAATTCGACCAACCGCAAGTGGATTATCTGGGCCACTTGGTCTCAGCGGAGGGAGTGTCAGCCGACCTGAGTAAAATTGAGGCTGTGGTACAGTAGCCCTCACCTCGGAATCTTAGAGAACTACAAGTATTCCTGGGTTTGACGGGCTACTATCGACGTTTTGTCTCGGGATATGGGGAAATATCTTGGCCTCTCACACAGTTGTTAAAAAAAGATGCTTTCAATTGGTTGTCGGAGGCAGAGGGAGCTTTCCAACAACTCAAGACAGCGATGATAATCGTTCCAGTGCTTGCATTGCCTGATTTCTCAAAACCATTTATGTTAGAAACTGATGCTTCTGGGTACGGTCTGGGGGCAGTGTTGACACAAGAGCACCGTCCAATTGCTTACTACAGCCAAGTGTTATCAATAAGGGCTCAACAGAAATCAGTTTATGAACGGGAGTTGATGGCTATAGTGCTCGCTATTCGGAAATGGAGACATTACTTATTGGGACATCAGTTTATAGTCTGGACGGATCAACGCAACTTGAAATATTTGTTGGAACAGAGAGTGGTTCCAGGAGAATTACAGCGTTGGGTAGCCAAGCTGATAGGGTATGAATTTGAAATCCAGTATCGCCCAGGGATTGAAAATAAAGTTGCTAATGCGTTATCCCGCGTCTCGCCCTCAGTCGAATTATCAGCCATCACATTTCCTAGGATATTGGATGTGCAATTGATTGCTGAACAGGTGGATAATGACCCACAATTGTCCCAGATAAGGAAAAAATTGCAAGCTGATCCAGATTCCCATCCACGCTACTCAATAGAACACGGCAAGCTTCTGTGCAAAGGACGCCTAGTCCTCCCTCGTTCTTCTTCTTTGATTCTCACTCTACTTCTTGAATTTCACAGTAGCTCAATTGGGGATCACTCGGGATTTTTACGGACCTACAAAAGATTGACGGGGGACTTATATTGGGCTGGAATGAAATCCGACATAAAGAAATTCGTGGAGGAATGTCAGGTATGTCAGTTGAACAAGAATTTGGCTCTATCATCGGCCGGTCTCCTACAACCTCTCCCCATCCCCCACTTAATCTGGGAAGACATTTCCACGGACTTTGTTGAAGGGCTGCCCAAGTCCCGCGGGTTTGACTCCTTGTTGGTTGTGGTGGCTCGCCTCAGCAAATATGCTCATTTTGTGCCACTAAAGCACCCGTACACAGCAGCAGGAGTGGCAGCCATTTTTGTGAAGGAGGTAGTGAAACTCCACGGGGTTCCACGTTCCGTCATTTCAGATCGTGACAAGATCTTTTTAAGCCATTTTTGGACAGAGCTGTTCAAGCTGCAAGGGACTTATTTACAATGAAGAACGGCATACCACCGGCAAACCGATGGACAAACGGAGGTGATTAATCGATGCGTGGAAGCCTACTTAAGATGTTTCACTTATGATAAACCTCAAAGCTGGCATAAGTGACTGCCTTGGGCAGAATATTGGTACAACACCACCTTCCATGCCTCTACGAATACTACCCCTTTCAGAGCTGTCTATGGGCGTGAGCCCCCTCCATTAATACGCCATGGGACCCAGAACATCGGAGTATCCTCAGTTGAACAGCAACTTTCCGACAGAGACGCCATACTGGATGAGTTAAAAGCTCACCTCCTTCAAGCTCAAACAAGGATGAAGTTATCTACTTACAAGCACAGACGAGACATTCACTGTGACGAAGGCGACCTAGTTTATATAAAGCTTCGGCCTTACCGTCTCTGATCACTAGCAAAGAAGCTAAATGAAAAATTGGGGCTGCGATACTTCGGCCCTTACAAGATCATCAAACGGGTAGGAGTTGTTGCTTATCATCTCCAGCTACCCCCATCAACTACAATTCACCCCGTCTTCCATGTTTCTCAATTGAAGAAAGCTCTCGGATCAGCAGTGGCTAGTCAACAACTTCCTCCACACTTGGATACTACCTTAGAATGGGTGGTAGAACCAGACCAAGTATTAGGTATCCAACAAACTAGGAATGAACAGAATGATGAGCAAGAGGTTCTTATCAAATGGAAGGATCTACCAGCTTCCGAAGCCTTATGGGATTCAGCCAAGTCCATCAGTCAATCCTTTCCTGATTTCCACCTTGAGGACAAGGTGGTTCTTGCAGTCGGGGGTAATGATAGGCCTCCTATAACGCTTATATATTCTAGAAGAATCCAGAAGCAAGGAGCTGTGAAGGGGGATAACAGAAATTGTTAGAGCACGTGTATTTGTGCAAAGTCTGTTAGGAGGTAGGGTATAAATAAGAAAAGAATGAATAGAAGAGGTAGGCAAATATTAAGTTAAAGAGAGGAGTCTTGTGATCGTTAATTTTGTTGTTTCTTTCTGCATTTTGTTCCAATTCCAGTTCGTATTAATCTCAGTTGCATTTTCTATTAAGAGTCGTATCAAAGTGCAGGTAGGTCAAGAAAAAAAATCTATTAAATGTATCAATAGTTTTAAGAATTTGTATAAGGGAGCAATCACAAGCGTGAAATCTAGCAGGAATGACTGGTAAGAAATTTTCTAGTAAAATACGGGTCCATTTAATAGACATGAATTCCATAGAAAATGTCACATCCAAGGAAAACGAATTCCACTTTGGCCGTTTGATACGAAAGTGGAAATGGAATCCAAATTTCAAGGTACAACCACTTTAAGCTGCATTTTCTTTGTTTTCATGGAAAACGAATTCCTATAGGTTTGGTGGGTTTTTATTTTCCAGCTAACATGGAATTGCAATTCCTTTCCACCTTTGCCTATCAAACAGACCCTAAGTGTCCGCTCTAGATCCTCATGGAAAGGCTTCACTCATTGACGACACATATCCAAGATGAAGTCCTTGGTTGTGTGCTATTCACTGATAACATAGTTTCAGCTGATTATTTGATTTTACGGAGATAAATCATATGTTAAAAAGTTGTAGGCACACTTTGAAATCTAAATATTTTAAGTCAAATAGACAAAAACAAATAAATAGAATGTCCCTTTAGTTGTAGAATGACACAGAAATCAAAATAAAGGATCATGTTCCCATTGGAGCATATTAGACGAAATGGAGAATTGTTATAGGGATTCTATGCTATAAAAATATATATTTGGAAGTTAAGCCTATGTTTGGCCCCCATTTGTTCAAAAAATCATTTTTTCAATACTCATTTTCAACTAAACATTATTCAATAAAATAATTTCACACATAAATCAACATATTTTTCTTATTTTTTAACCACACATTCTCCAAAAAATCACTATTCCAAATTACATTTTTCACTAAAATTGGGGCTCAAACAAGGGCTAAAGGAAGTTTTGTTGGCCAGTTATTATACAAGTTATGTCGTATCCATAATACACATATAAGAATGAGGGTTGGCACAGAATGAAGATAATTTAAGAATAATGTCTTAGATAGTGGAGCATTTTTTTGCATAGCTAAAGAAACTCATTCACAAGAGCAATAAAATCAATAAAAACATGCTAAAAGAGGAGGAGTAAATAGAAAAATCATTAGTAAGGGTGGTTGCAAAGAGTCAAAGACAAGATTTCTTGGGCAATGAGATAGATCTAAACTGAAAGAAACAACAAAAAGGGAGTCATGTAACCAACCTTAAATTATTCGAAAATAGGTTTTAATTTGTCACCATTACAATTAACGAAAAGATATTTCATTTTAGAAGACAATGGAAAACATCGAGCTATGTCCAAAGAAGCTATTTACCAAATATTATTAACTGAAGTTACAGTTAGAAAAATATGGTAAGAGTAGAAGTGTTAAATAAAAACACTGCAGTTATGTTTTCAAAAGCAGCTATAACCAGAATTGCTACTAAAAGCTGAAAAGTTTGAGCCATTAAAACAATGGGACTTCTGAACTCACACACTAAACCTTATCCCATACTTACTAAGGTGTGTGGATCCTCTTGTTCCCCACTACTCTATCAGGGTGTCATTTAAACCACAACGATTCATATCCTTAAAAAATACACCTCACTAAATTTGAAAGGACAGTAGGAGAAAAGAAAAACAAAATTGAGGTTGTGGCAGTGGCAGGGACAGGGACAGATGCACAGGAAGTGGAAGACAAAGAGACAATGGACAGAGAAAGAGAGAAGTGACGAAGGAAGGATTGAGCAGTGTAATTAGTTTCAGTTTCAGTTTTTCATAACGCCTTTATCTTTTCATTCTCTACAGTGGCTTTAAAGTGGTGGATTTTAACAGCACGTGTGGTGTAATTCACATTTTAATGGCAAGACAACAACAGTTTCTACCAACTCTTAGAATCCACCATATTTTTGGGAGTGCTATTTGAACTAACAATATTTTGGTAAAAGATGAATGTATAGAGATAATACCAAATTGACAATTGAGTACATCTATAGGAAATAAGCTTCTAAGCTAATTCTTTCTAGATGATTTAATTTGTAACTTCACTAATGAAATGCCTATTTCAATTATGGAAAGGAAGGAAACTAAAACAAAGAAAAGATTCATACAAATATAACTACCGGATAATAAAATTGGATAGGACTATAAACATGTATCAAGCAATCGAATATATACTACATTGTAATTTTTAAAGTAATGCATGCCATGAAAAAATTAATCTGTGCAGAGTCGTCAAGAACTTTATTTTGGCACATAGTTCAAACTTATAAGGTACCACAACATACGTATTACTGCACGGCTCTGTAACACGAACACTTCAACTCAGAGGCGAATCCAGCACCAGGCGAGCTTGGGCGGCCGCTCGTGCTAGATTCGCCGGAATCTTCAGGGAATTAGATGGCCACCGGGAAGCAAGGAGCCAGAGTGCAGGCTGTGCAGCTGGAGAAGAAGAGAGAACAGTGGCAGCCGGGCCGGCAGGTAGGAATTGTTAGAGTTTTGGGCCTTTTTTTTTTTTTTTTACTTAACATTTAACTGGGCCTTATTTAAAAGAGGCCCAATTGGAATGGCTGGCCGAGTTCGGTTTATAACCCATAACCCATTACCCATAATCCATTACGAGTCTACGACTAACGAATTGAATTGGGGATTTGGGGGCGATTGGAGAGGAGACGACAGGGGCGACCGACGAAGGAGGAGAAATTGGTGGCTCGCGACTCGATTAGCAGCCTTCGATTCGAAGCACTCAAGCAACCGAAGCAACGGCCTCACTCCCAAACAAGTCATAGGTACGAAATTTCAGTATTTACAGTGTTTATTGTTTGGTTTTGCCTCTGCCTGATAGTCTGATTCTTGCTTCAGTGCTTGATAAATGGTAATATTTCGAATTCCGAAACCGATTAAACCACTTCCAAATCCATATTTCAGTATTTCATTTTCAGTTTTTCACTCTATGAGGTTTGGATGCTAGCAAAATTGAAAGTGTTTGGAACCTTTTTTGTGCCTCTCAATCATTCTTTGTGCTGAGGTGTTGAAGTTGTTGAAGGTATGTTCTTATAAAATCAGAAAAAAAAAGAAAAAAATTCCTCTATTATCGTACTGAATTGCAAATAAGTTCAATCCCTTTTCATCGGAGAAGCTTGTCTTTTAAACCCCTATGCTGCCTTCATTTCATTGTTCAGTCTAAAATTAGTTTTCAACTAAGGAAGCAAGTCTTTATAAAATGAAAAGAGCAAGAACACTTGTTAAGATATAAAAACTCTAATAAAATACGGTCAATTTATATTCCCATCAAAAATTGAAATTTTGATAGTAAGCTTAATTGAAGTTTTGCAAAGAACAAATTTCTCTTAAATTTTTTTCATTTGGTATCCGTTTCAAATATGATTGGATCTTTTTGAAATAAGGAGTAGTAACCTTTTTTTCCCTTCTCTGAATTAGGAGACTGAGACCAAATTATGTGGGATAGGAATGAGGACTAGTAGAAGTGTGTTTTTTATTTCTTTTTAATTTAATTTAATTTAGTTTTTATTTTTATTTTCAATTTAGTAGGCTGTGAACAAATTAAATGGGAACTCAAGATACAATTTTACATTTGTCTTGACACCATTCGGATAGTCATTTAATAGCCTGTAGCAAGGCGAGAATTTGCTTGCATCATTCCTGTGCATGTTTGGCTTATTTGTACCCAAATCAATGTCAAATCTTTTTAAATGTAATCAACTCTTTGGTTGTAAGCTTACTTTTCTTCTTCATTATTTGGAACTTGCATTGATTATTCATGTTGTTGCATTTTGGATGAGGTTACCACTTTTGGTTTGTGACTTGCTTCACCTCAACTATCTTATTTTTAAGTGTGCTTATCTTCCTTCACATTAATATTTCATGTTTTCCTGCTTTGCTATTGTTGCGAGAATTTTGTTGGTGCATCTTTCTGTGCTTTTTCATCATGGTCTTTGTTAATCTCCCAACACCAATCCATGCCCTTTCAAAAGGAAAAGAAAAAGTGTTTCTTCTCGTATCTTATCTATGTTTCCTTATAAACTGTTTTCATCTCTTTTTCTATAATTCAGAATGAGGATGTGAGATACTGCCATAATTAAATAATTGAGTTTTACTATGGTTTTAATTTTATTAACTGTCGTAGTATATTACATCAATTTAGGATTTGGGAATTTAGGGGAAATTAGGATTCGGAAACGTCCGGGGAAATTAGGATTGGGAATTTGGGGAAATTTTGATGTTTGAATAATTGAATCCCTTTGTAAAGTAACACCATATGCACCGTCATTTTCATTCTTCTCCATTCCTTTCCAGGCTTCCAGCAACCTTCATCTAAATTTACATATCTAAAGTTATTCACCAATTGCTGATTTGCAGATTATGGAACGATTCTTTCAACCGAAACGAAAGTCCATACCTACTCCTTCTATTTCTAGTTGTGCATCTAGTCCCGCCGCTGTTTCTAGTCGAGCACAAGAGTTATTAGATAACTCAAAGAAGTCCCGAGCTCAAATCAATTTGGATGATCTTGTATCTGATCCAGGGAAACGTCCACCTATCGAGTCATACGATCCTAATATCAGAGATGATGTTAGGATGGCATACTTGGAGAAAGGTCCTTGTCAACCATATGGACATGATTTTCCAAGAAGACGGATGGGGAATGATAACAGGTGTTTTCGAAAAGAATGGTTCTCTGAATTTCATTGGTTGGAGTACAGTATAGAAAAGGATGCGGCGTATTGTTTGCATTGCTATTTGTTCAAACCCGATAGAGGGGGTCAAGGGGGTGGACATGTATTCACTAAAACCGGGTTTAGGGATTGGAAGCACAAAAATACATTGAAAGATCATGTCGGTCTCTTTGATAGTGCTCATAATCAGGCTTTTGAGAAGTGTACCGCCTTGATGAATCAAAAACAAAGTATCTCCTACGTTCTTTTTAGCCAAAATAGTAGTCAACAAAAAAGTTATAGGACGAGGTTGACCGCGGTGCTAAATTGTAGTAGATTTCTCTTGATGCAAGGATTATCATTTCGTGGTCATGATGAATCGAAAGAGTCTCATAATAAGGGAAATCTAATTGAGCTGCTACACTGGTATGCAGCTTGTTGTAAAGAAATTGAAGAAGTTGTATTTAGTAATGCTCCTGGAAATGACCAAATGATTTCATCAAACATTCAAAAGGATTTGGTAAATTGTTGTGCCGTAGAAAGGACAAGAACTATTCTGAATGAGATGGGTGAATCTTTGTTTTCAATATTGGTTGATGAATCTCGTGATAATTCGATAAAAGAACAAATGGCAGTTGTTTTGAGGTTTGTTGACAAAAGTGGGCAAGTGAAAGAGCGTATGTTGGGCATTTCTCATGTCACTGATACTTGTGCTCAATCATTGAAGGATGCAATTGATGCAATGTTTTGTACACATGGGTTGAGCATATCTAACCTGAGAGGCCAAGGTTATGATGGAGCAAGCAATATGTCAGGTGAGTTCAATGGCTAGAAAGCTTTAATTTTAAGAGAGAATCCATACGCTTTGTATGTTCATTGCTTTGCTCACCAGCTTCAGCTGGCAATTGTTTCTGTGGCACGTAGGAATTATATGCTTAGTGATTTATTTGATGTCCTTGCTTCGATTGTGAATTTGGTTGCTGCATCATGTAAGCGTGTAGATGCTCTGCGAGCAAGTCATCATGCTGATATTCTAGAGAAACTTAATATTGGGGAACTATTTAGTGGAACTGGTCAGTTTCAAGAATCGAATTTGGCACGCCCGGGTGAAACTAGATGGGGCTCACATCTACTGACAGTTACTCGCTTTATTCATATGTTTAATGCTATCATAGATGTTCTTGAGAATATATCAGAAGATGGCATAAATTCAGAACAAAAATCGAAGGCCAGAAAACAGATGGACAATATGCAAGATTTTCAGTTTGTGTTCAGTCTATATTTTATGTTTGATATTCTTGCAATTACAAACGACATTTCACAAGCCTTACAAAAAAAGGATCAGGATATTCAGAATGCTACAAGGTTATTGATGTTGTGTAAGCATGCATTGCAAAACATGAGAGACAATAATTGGGATACTACGTTGAGTACAGTGATTGAGTTTTGTGTTGATAGACATATTTCAGTGCCTGATATGGAGGATATTGTAGTATTGAAAGGTCGACCTAGGCGTGCAGCTCAGCAGGTGACTTATCATCATCTCTTTTATGTTGATCTGTATTGTCATGTGATAGACTCAATCTTGCAAGAGTTGAATGATCGTTTTTCAGAAACAACTACTGAGCTCTTTGCTTGCATTTCATGTTTAAATCCAAGAGATTCATTCGCAGCATTTGATATAGCTAAATTGGTACGTCTTGCTAAATTCTATCCTTTGGATTTCAATGGTGAAGAGTTTTTATTACTTAGACCTGAACTGCAAAAGTTTCTTATGCTTGTGAGAATGGACGAAGCTTTCTTCAATCTCAAAAGCTTATCCTGTATAGCTCAGAAGTTGGTTGAAACTAGAAGTGCTTGTTATTTTCCATTGGTTTATAGGCTTATCACCTTGGTTTTGATATTACCTGTGGCAACTGCAAGTGTTGAAAGGGTTTTCTCTACTATGAATTTAATCAAGAGTGACTTGCGCAACAAAATGGGAGATGAATTGTTGAATGACAATCTAATAGTTTACGTGGAGAAAGATCTTTTTCAAAAAATTGATAATGAGGTAATATTGCAACGTTTTCAACATATGAGACCCCGTAGAATTCAGTTGTCTACGTTTACAGTTGCAGAGTAAGGTTGTATCGTAGATTTTTTAAGTATTTTGGGTTGTATTGAATTATATTTTCATATGTATATAATTTTTACATTTGAGTGAATTTACATATATGTTGAATAATTTTTAATATTTTTTTAATAAACGACCGGGGTATTGTGATCGGTGATTGTCGATGGACGTCGGTCACGGTCAACGCCCTAGCTGGACCAGGCCCCTGGATTCGCCCCTGCTTCAACTAGGGTAACATATCCGTGTCCGATACATGTCAAATGTGTGTCGATACCGACACTTTTCGGACACTCTTATCATAATCATTTTTCATTTTTTTACTAGAAATATTATATATTTTTTACTCAAAAGATATTATAAATAACAAATAGGTATTTATATTTAAAAGATTTAATAAGAAAAATTAATAACAAGTATTAAACTAAATTTATACTATATAAATGAAGAATTTTAAAAAATTTAATCAACATATGGGGATGTGTCGTGTCAGTACAATTTTAAAAAATCGCATGTCGGATACGCCGACATGCATCGAACACGCGTATCTGTATCAGTACATCATAGCTGCACGAAGTATAGGACACACAACAAAAAAGAAAGAAGGAATAATTCAGCCACATATATGATGTACCAATTGTACACAAAAGTATTAACTGTCATGCGGAGATTTCTCGTGTCAGTACAATTTTGAAAAATCGCATGTCGGATACGCCGACACTTATCGAACACGCGTATCCGTGTCGATACATCATAGCTACACGGAGTATAGGACACACAACAAAAAAGAAAGGAATAATTCAGCCACATATATGATGTACCAATTGTACACAAAAGTATTAACTATCATGCAGAGATTTCTCTTTAATCATTCTTTTTCTGCCCCCCCCCCCCCCCCCCCCCCCCCACAATTACATTTTTCTTTTTCAGATTTTTATTTTTTTTATTATTATTATTATTTTTATTTATTTTTTTTGGTGTGTGTTCGGAAGCTGGAGTGGAGATGAGGTATGGTTCCAATCACATAGCTATTGCCACCACATTTTAGCTTGTCTATGAGGGAGAGAAACATATGAATATTTCAAAATAGCTGCAAGAGTCTTGCGAAGCCAAGAACAGAATACGATATTGCGAGGGAAATCTTCAGCTAGGAGATCAACACAGAAAACCAAGGAAACTGCAAATTGTCTATCTGTTGGAGACGCAACACTAACAGAAAATGAGCGTGTGTGTTGGGGGGGGGGGGGGGGGGGGGGTTTCAATTCAAATGTGCACATATATATTGTCACGGATAAAAGTTTTTGAGTCTCATGGATCCTCATTTCAAAATGTAATTTTTCCTACAAGTGGTTGTGGGACATTAAGGAAAGTTGCAAACTTCATATCATCCCCAAAAGGACTGAAAGCAAAAGGCTGGGGGATTCAAGTCAAATATGCGCATTTATTGTAATGAAAGACACTGAGTTTCATGAGTTGTATTCTCAAATCTGGGTAGAACAAGTCAAAAGAGGAAGGATGAGACCAGAGGTAATATGATCTGCTGTACTTGCTAACCATTCAGTTGCTTAATGACTTGAACTAAGTGCAGAAAAAGGATTCATGCAGCTGATCCCAATTTTATCCACAACAGCCTTATATTTTACATTTTTTTCTTGTATATGTTTTTGGTTAGTTATCACAAGCCACAAAAGGATCATAAAATCGATTACTAATTACATGAATAATAGACACTGAAAAACAAATTTGGAGTACTTAATCACACGTGATCGAATTGCGACTCACCAAAGAAAACCCTAAAATATAAATTTTCCAGTGAAATTTCACATTCATTCAAGCACCATAAAAATTAATCCATTAAACGAACACACGCACACAAAGATAGACAGTCGAAGAATATAGAAATCGAACATATCCTTCATAGAAACACAAAGCCGTCCCATCTAAAAATAATAATAAAAACTCATAAACCGAAAAAATTAAAAATCATCCAATACCGGAAACCACTCATAGCCAAGAAATTATTGTGTTAATCACATAAAGCAAATAATTTTATACAGAAAAAACTACATATGATAAGGGAAAAATACCACAAATCTTGATGGGTGCTTCAAGCTCAAGAAGATTGGGATGACTAACAAAAATTTCACGGGAAGCAACACAAAGCTGTTTGATTTCAGATTCCGATAATTGCACTAATTTCCCTGGCTTTGAGGATCTTACTTCTATCAGCTTCTCGATTATCTTGTCCAATACTGCAGGGTCCATGAGTCCCCTGCTACTGCTACACCCCTCTCCTTTCTTTTGGATCCTCAAACTTTGTACAATATATAATAAACTGAAAATTCAATTCAACTTTTTTGTGGGTTTTCCTTGCTTATTGGGTCAAGTGTAGGGACAAAGAATTGATGGGAAAACGAAAGAAAGTTTCCAACAAATGCAGTTGATTATACTTAGAATTTTCTTTTTTACTTTAGGGCAACTCAAAAGAATATTTTGAAGATTCAAGCGAGAGGTGATAACGACCTAAAGAAAATTCGATTTAATTTTTATAAATATAAAAGATAACAACAAAAGGTAATTAATTGTAGAAGTTGAGGGTTTTTTGTGTGTGTGTGTGTGTGTGTGTTTTTAAAACGAGCAAGTAGAGGGTTTTAGGGCTTGGTTGATTCTCATTGATTGGGAAAAAAAAAAAGTGAGTTTTTAATAGTATTTTTAGTAGAATATGAGATTAAATAGTAAGAAAAAATGTTCTGTTTGATTCTTATTTTTTGTAAAATGAGAATAAAAAAATATAATAGTTATAGTCCCACACAAGAGATGTAAAGTAAAAAATGGTGGTTAAATATAATGGATAACGATCATAATTTTTATTTTTACAAATGAATAATGAGAAACAAACGTGGTCTTAATTTTAACAATACTAAAATTACATTTTTTTAATCTTGACTTTTGGACTTGGTCTCAAAGGTCGAAAAAGTTATAATGGAGGTCCCTAATTTATGGCTTTTTGTGTAAATGGTGTCTCACTTTTTAATTCTTGATTCTCAACTTTTTACGTTTTAGCAAACCTAAGGTCCCGTTCTCTTTACTGTTTTCAAATTATTTTCTATTTTCGATTTTTTAAAACGACAAAAACGCGTTCTCTTTTCCATTTTTTAAAACTTATTTTTGAAAATAAAAAAATAAAAATTTGTAAAGAAAACCCAAAACGACAATTTTGTCATTTTGGGGAGTTTCTGGACAAAAAACGCGAAAATTGGAAAACACGTGAAATGCCTCTCCTCTTCAAGTGTTCTGTACGTTAGAGAAGAACCACTTTTTTTGAAACCGAATAGTTCTTGGGCATTGCATACTGTTGGGTTTCAATTTCAGAATTAATTATAGGTTGGATGTTGAGTTCATGGAGAAGAATTCCAATTCGTGGAGATATGATTTGTTGAAATTCTAATGCGCCTATATTCTATGAATTATGGTATTTGAAAATTGAGCACAATACCTGCTCTAGACTATGCAAACACACCTGCTATTGACTTTGTGCATTATGTTTTGGTGGTATAATTGGCTTAATTTATGCCCCCTTCGATAAAAGCGTTCTAGGATATTATGTAAGATCGATCCTATTCCCTCTTCTAGTGTAGTTGATTTTGAGGAAGTAGAAGAGGTGGCTTTGTGTTTGATAATGTTGTCTAGAGGTGTGAAGAATTGGAATAAGTCTAAATCGGGTACAGAATCAACTGGTTTTGATTCTGCATTTTTTGGAGAAGAATCAGTTTGTAAAGATAAAGGAATTGATATCAATGATGGTGGAGATCCATCATTTGATGGCAATAAGGTGTGGAAGATGGGTAAAGTAGTAGAAAAGCTCGATTCTCACGTTCTTGGCTCTGGAAATGCTTGTTCTGAGAAGCGTGTGCCTTGTTCTGATGATTTGAATTCGGGTTTCTCGAGTCGAAATGAGACGAAAGTTAATTCGAAAATTTCTGGTGATGGTGTGTTGAAATCAAGTTGTTGTGACAAAGCATTAGTTGGTGGCTATGATTCAGAGTTTGGAAAGTATCTTTCTGAAAATGCTCACGGTGATCCTAAAATGTTAATAGATTTTGACGAGAAGTTCGACTTAAAAATGGTTAGTAGTAGCTCTTCGCTCGAGGTGGACGTTGAAGCTAACTCCAAGATTGAAGGGAAAATCCTATATGCAAGTAGAGACACCCACACATGCACACAGAGACTAATGTATAGATAAGATTACCTCTTATTGTAGTCACTAACATCATGTTAAACACCTGAAAGGGGAGTGCAGTTTTTTATTGTTTATAATCACAATGTCTTTCTGTACATTTAACTTGATCGAAGTATTTTTTACATGAATTTTGAATTAACTATATTTCACACTCATCAAGTGTGCCAAATAATTAGTGTTTCTCTTCTCTCTTAGAAAACTTGACTGCCATAGTTTTTCAATTCGTGTAGTACCTGGCTTCTGAACAGCAAAATGGAATCAAGAGGTAATAATGCCTTTAGCATGGGACATTCTTGTGATTATTCTTGGAATACATTGAATAATTCTAAGCATTTTAGTTCCTTTTTAGTGTTTAATGCGTCGTGTTAATATTATTCAAATTGTCTTTGTCCAGAGTTAGATGAAGATGAAAAGCCAACAAATACTGGTGGTTACCCTGTTGTTGCCTTCTCTTATGGAAACACTGGTGATTCTGCTGACCAAAGGAATGATGACGCTGGTTTGGTGTCGTCTAGATTTTCCCCTTCATTCCCTGTTCCTGGAAGCCTTTCTCAAAGATTGGTAAGTTTATGATTTGTAGTGCTCCGATTGTTGTGGTATGATTATTTAAGACTGTCATTCCAATCAGTTTAATTTCTTAATTAATGTTTTGCAAATTTAACCTTGACATAGTGTTGAGAAGTTCTGAGATTCTCATTTTTGATAGAGTTCTCTTTCTTTCTTGCTTTGTGCCTCTTTTTTCCAGCCTCCAACAGAGAAGATACATCAGATAATTGCAAGGGCCGCCATCTTTGTCAGCAGGCAGGCAGAGATCATTCTACTGGTGAAATAGGGAGATAATCTAACCTTTGGGTTCTTGATGCCTGGGCATCATCTTCATGCCTACTTCAAATATCTTGTCAACCACTCAGAACTTTTGCATTTTGACATTGATGGAAACTCTCAAAATTAAAGGGAAAAAGCTGGCAGTTAGCATAATGATCTTGACCGCCTTGGAGGTGGAGCGTTGTACTCGTTATGCCCCCCATGAGAATGAAAATATTCATGTAAGGATTCAATAATTGGAATAATAGCCGTGGGTCATGGCTGTTGATGTTCAATGGGTCATAGTAGATATCTAACATTGATTTACTGGTACAAATGATCAAATGTTGCATATTTATTCCTCTTTTAATTAGAACATTTGGCAATTTTTTTGTTTATTCATGTAAAAATGTTTTATAAATTTTTGTTAATTCTTTGAATTAATTATAGTGGTCATTATTTATTTGTAAAATACTCTATTTTGCATATTATGTCATAATTTTTTTAGTTTAAGTTGTACAAAATATTTTCCTTGTTTAAAATCAAATAATTCGGAAAATTTGTTATATTTGTATGAAAATATGATGAGAATAACATTTGCATTTTTTATTTTTGTTCTAGACACATAAATAAGATAACATTTGAAGTAGACGAGAGAATTGTAGCAATATTATCTCATTAATTTTTTTTTTCTTCAATCGATTAATATTAAACTATTAAAATTTATTAAATAATTAGATTTATAGAATAAAATATTATAAAAAAAATTCTCAAAATTTTAAAGTAAACAAATTTTCAAGTTTTGTGTTTTGAGAAACAGTTTTTCAAAATGATAAAAAGAACAAATTTTCAGCAATTCCAAAACAGACACTCAAAACAGAAAACACAAAATGAATTCAAAAATCAAAACACAAAACTGAAATATGAAGAGGAACGACCCCTAATCCTTTTGACCGAATGCAAGCCCGTTTGGTCTCCATTTTAAAATAAAATTATTTTCGATCACATATTCTCCTATAAAATAACATTACTTATAAACTAAAAAAACTCCACATTTTCCAAAAACTCACTATTTTAAAAAATATATTTCTCCAAAAAAATTTCATTTTAATGGAGCTTAAAGAGCGGCTAAGTGAAATCAATGCTGCCTCGTTTCCACTGTGCTAGATCGACATTCTTCAACCCACAATTCACCGTCTAAGCTCCAATTTGGTTTTTCTAAAAATCAAATTTTCAATAAATTTTGATAAAAGTTGATCAAATTTTGTGGTTGATAATGAGTTTATGAAAGAAATGAGTATTTTAAAATTGAAGTCAAATAGGGACAAATAAAATCACTTTTGCAGCTATTCTCGCAAAGAAATATTGTGTCAAGGCAAAATTATTTTGAAGTTTAAAGTTTTGAACATTAGCAGTCCGTGAAACAAATTACGAAAACAAAGAAATTGATCTAGCTTGGAATTTTAGAGCTCGTGTGGAGCAGCTTTTCAAATGAAAAATATATTTTTAAATAATATGTGATTGAAAAATAATTTTAGAAAGAATGATTTTATAAAGAAACATGTGCCAAACGAACTCTTAAGAAATTGCAATGTTGCCCGTGAAACCACCTAATTTTGTCCCCACCTCCCATCCCACATCAAGTCAAGTCAGTAGTAAAATCATTCAACGGAGTTGGAAAATGACTTCGGTAATCAAAATAAGATTTTTCGAGCCTTTGTCCAGGGACTCGAAAGATGAGATCGAGCCTTTGTCTAGAGACTCGAAAGATGAGATTGCTGATATGAATGAATGATAAAAACACAACTAAGAATGAGCCTCATTTAACTAGGTTATCGAGTTATAAGTGAAAGTTCTTCTTAACTATTGAAATTGAGCTAGTTATACAAGCATGCTAATTATATATTAGCTCGAAAAGAACGACTTTTCTAATTGTGATTTTTTGAAAAGAAAAGGTCAAACACTTGCTAAAACCTATTAAGTAGGGATCGAGTTAGGATTGTAGAGTTGTAGGGGGGAAATTTCACAAAATTTTAATTATAAGAGGCAAAATTGAAAATTATAAGAAATTTTCTTGCAAAATCTTGGATTTCAAATTTTAGTTTGGAGACTTGTTGTTCATGGTAATCGGAGAAAAAGTAAGTTGAGGTCAAATTTCAGTAATCGAGTTGTAATTATTTTAAGAAGAAATGATACATTAAGAGGGATTGCGACAGATTGTAGAACAAAGATAATTTGACTGTAAATCATGGGAATCAATCAAATATTTCAGACGAAACTAACATAGTCGAGAACTATTTGAGCGATGGAGATATTTTGACGATTTTTGACATTGAATCTAAACCTGACGATGAGTGAATTTTGGATACTACTTGTGCATTCCATACGTGTCCCAATCAGGATTTGTTTGTAACATATGAAACAGTGATGCAATGTTCGTTGTCATGGATAACAACGACCCTTATTGGATAGCTGGTATTGGTAGAGTCGGATTGGAACTGGTGGATGAAACATGTAGAACACTTGATTACGCTCGACATATTCCAGATTTGAAGAAAAATCTCATTTTATTGAATACTCTTGATTCAAAAAGATACACGTTCTCTAGAGGATGTGGAGTCTTGAAGATTTGAAAGGATATTCGTGTTGTATCGGAGGGGTGGAAGAGGTCCCCATTATACATCTTGTAATACCGGATAGAATTTGTGAAGAAAAATCAGCACAGATTTAGTACCGTTGTGAAAATTCTATTTGTTATTGTTCCTTTGAGATTTAGTTCGAGGTCCATATTGAAAAATACTACTCAGTCGAGTTTGAAGTATATGGATAATTTCGTTTTGCCACCATAACCTGCGATTCCATCTTATTCAACTGCTAATGATAGACACATTGGAGATAAGTACATGGATATTGATTCGGTTTCACATGCTTTTAGGAGTTTTGAAGGTGTTGAGACTAGTCAGGAGTGTTTTATGAAAGTATTGAGAGTTGATTATGCTGCATGATATGCTTCGGCGCTGTTTTGTAATCTTTAATTCTTTGTGAATTTTGGGGAACTCGGTGTTTGGGTTTATGTATCCATATTGGATATCGTGGAAGATGAGAAGTATTTTTGTGTTGGAGAAAGTTTGGTTCTTGTTGAAAAATTCAAATTTTTCGTTGCAATCAGATTTATTTTTTCTGGTGAAGAAATTTTAGAACTTCGTTCGTTGCATCAGAATTTGTGTCAAGATGGAGTTTGTTGGATTTTTTACCCAAATTATGTTGAATTTTTTGGGAAAATATAGTTTTTATTTGATTTGATTCACTCGCTTTTATTGAAAAAATATTATTCCATTTATTCCATGCGCTTTTATTGAAAAATATTGCTTCCTTTATTTCACGCATTTTTTTATACTATTTTTATCTTTAAAAATATTGTTAGGGTTTTCAAATGTCCTTTATATATAGCTAACTCTGATTTATTAGTGAAATATAGAATAATCGTGTATGTACAATTATTGATTGTTTTTTCTCACATTAGTCAATTGACTAAATGATTTATCTAATGGTACATAATTTGGGTTACCTAAAGATATATACACCTTCACATGGAGGGGTCCACTTGAATAAAATATTCTTACTTATTCGAGTGGGCCCCTCACCTATGTGAGGGTGGAATACCTTGATGTAAACAAGATTATGTACCACTAACATGATTGTTGAATAAAATAATACGTTCATCTACCAATTAATTCTTTATGTTTTAGCTTATTTATTTGCGATCATATATTTCATATCGTTTTATACATATTACATCAACCATTTTATTTCCCCAACACCCCATGACTCAAATATTGGCAACTGCCTCTTGCGCAGCCAGCGCTTTTCTTCTTCTGATTTGACATGTCCACCATTAATTACATGCTGTCAAGGAACAATAGCCCTTCCTCCCCTGAAATTGCTCTGAGGTGATTCATGTTAGATTTGTTGTTGATCATCAAGATCACTATGTTTGAGTCGAAATGCCCATCTATTCTCATAACCACCCATTCACATTCTCTAACACATTTGCCTCTTGGTTATGCCGTATATGACCAGTGCCCCCCATCGACTCCTGTTGTAGTGAGCACTCGTGATGGCTCGGTATCTTTCTTGACCAGCTGTGTCCCATAGATCTGCCTTCAGTGTATTGCCTTCCACCTGCACGGCTGCACCAAGTAATTACTCCTCTGTCCCATTTATATAAACTAATTTTTTTTATTTTTTTGTCCCAATTATATAGTCTTGATTTTTTATTACGAATATTTTGTTTTGTTTGTTTACTACTATACCCTTATTTAATTTGTTTAGTTATTGTGGGATTACACGCGGCGCCACCATCATGGCGCCGCAGCGCCACCACCTGAAGAGGTGGCGTCGCAGCGCCCCTGAAGAGCTGGCGCCGCGGCGCCCCGGCACCTATTTATACCCGGTTTTCCCCCCTTTTATAGAGTCCGAAAAATTAGAGAGAAAAGAGAGGTTTTTAGAGAGTTTTTTTCCTAAGGTTAAGAGGTTGTTCTTCCTTGGTTGTTATAAAGACTAATTTTCTTTCTTGGTTGATTAACTTGTGGATTGTACAAGTAATCAAACATTGTTATTCATTCAATTGGAAATCATTTCTTCCCAAAATTCTCTTCTTTGTTAATTTTTCTTGAATTGTCATATTCTTGTGGGTGGTTCCATATTGATTCAAGGGATTGATTGGGCTCCATTTCCTAACAATTTGGTATCAGAGCTACATATCAAATCAAGGTGGTCAAGCTTCGATTTGAGGGAGGTAGGCTTGAGTCAATTGTGCACACAAGGTGTTTGTGAAAATTCTTGAGTGAACTTAGTTGTCGAATTTCATCGAAACAAGTGGATAGATCATGTCTACTAGTGGAACGGTGAAGGTTGGGAAGTATGATATCGAAAAATTCAATGGAAAAAATGATTTTTCTTATTGGAGGATGCAAATGAAGAATGTGCTCATTTCTCAGAAATTGCACAAGGCTTTGGGGGGATAGGAGAAGAAGCACAAGGATATGTCGGACGAGGATTGGGAGGAGCTTGATCTTGAAGCACGGGCGTCGATCATCCTATGCCTTGAAAGGGATGTTGCTTTCTTGGTAGATGGTGAGGAAACGGCGGCGAAAGTGTGGACCAAGTTAGAGACAAACTTCATGACGAAGACTCTAATTAATAGGATCTACTTGAAGTCCAAACTGTATACATGCAAGATGGATGAAGGTACACCAATCCGGGAGTATGTCAACAAGTTCGATAGGTGCATATCGGACTTGAAGGACATTGATGTTAAAGTTGATGATGAGGATCAAGCACTCCTACTTCTTCTCTCATTGCCTAAGTCCTATGAGAATCTAGTGCAAACATTGATGCTTGTGGGTGATAAACTTGTGATGGAGGATACTAGAACGTCACTTCTAGCGGATGATCTTCGAAAGATTGCAACTAGTGGCATGTCTACCATTGGGAACAAGGAGCAAGCTCAAGGGTTGTTTGTGAGAGGGAGGAGCAATGAACGAGCAAGGGGGAAAGGGGAAAAATCTAGATCCAGTTCTAGACCTCTTTCAGAAAAGGCTTGTTTCAAATGTGGAGAGCTCGGGCATTTCAAGGCAAACTGTACCAACAAACGAGTGGGTTGGAAGAAGAACAATAAGAACAAAAACTACAACGGGAAGGTGCAAATCAAACAGGAGGTTAGCTATGCCTCGGATGGAGGAAAAAGCGATGAATGCTACACCATCTCTTGTGATGAAGAATCCTCCGGTAAGTGGATTCTTGACTCTGGTTGCTCCTACCATATGTGTCCAAATAGGGAGTGGTTTACTACCTATAGAAGCACTGATGGTGGAACCGTATTGATGGATAATAACCATTCTTGTAAAACGGAGGGGCTTGGTTCGGTTAGGATCAAGATGCATGATGGAGTGATTAGAACTTTGATGGATGTTAGGCATGTTCCTGAATTGCGGAAGAACCTTATCTCTGTTGGTGCCTTAGACTCCGGTGGTTGCAAGATTGTGACATGGAATGGAGTGAAGAAGGTTTTTCGGGGTTCTTTGATTGTAATGAAGGGTATTCGTGAAGGCAATCTCTATGTCCTTCAGGGTACTACAGTGACAGAAGATGTGGCAGTTGGAACTAGTGGAAGTGGTGGAGACCCATGTGAGTGCACTCGGCTATGGCATAGGCGACTTGGGCATATGTCAGAAAAGGGTCTATATCTGCTCAGTAAGGAAGGTTTGCTGAAAAACTTGAAGAAGCCTTGCATGGACTTTTGTGAGCATTGTGTGTATGGGAAAGCACACCGGGTTCAGTTCCAGTCAACCAAACATAGAAGCAGAGGGATACTAGACTATGTGCATACAGATGTTTGGGGTCCGGCCTCTGTCACTTCCAAAGGCGGTTCCAGGTATTTTGTTACATTTGTCGATGATTATTCTAGATATGCTTGGATTTATTTTTTAAAACATAAGAATGAGGTATTCGACACTTTCAAGAAGTGGAAGGCAATGGTCGAAAACAGAACAAGAAAGAAGTTGAAGACACTGCGATCTGATAACGGTACAGAGTATACAGATGGTGCCTTCAAGGAGTTCTGTGATAAGGAAGGCATTGCGAGACACTGGACAGTGAGGAATACACCGCAACAGAATGGGGTCGCAGAAAGACTGAATCGCACATTTCGAGAGAAATCGATGTGTATGCGATCCTATGCTGGTTTGGGCAAAGAATGGTGGGCAGAGTCGGTTGCTAATGCTTGTTACCTAGTGAACCGGTCCCCACATTCTAAGTTAGATGGAGATGTACCTTTCAGGGTATTGACAGGAGAGCATGCAGATTATGATAAACTCAGAATATTTGGAAGCACAGCCTACGACCACATCAACGAGGAAAAGCTTGATGCGAGAGCCAAGAAGGCAATATTCTTGGGCTATGGAGCGGGTATAAAAGGCTATCGCCTATGGTGTGTAGAATTCTAAGTTCATAATCAGCAGAGATGTTACTTTTGATGAGAACTCCATGATAGCTTCGTTGAAAGCTATAGTTCCCGGTGGTGATGAAGTTGAGACTTCAAAGTCTCGAGCTATTGACATAGAACCTACAGATAAATCGAGTCCTAGTCAGGTTCAAGATGAGCATCATGAAGTCACTCAAGATGAGAGAGATGATGAGCTTGAACATGAGGCGATTCAGCAAGAGAATGTACAGGCACAGCAACAACAACAACTTGTTGATAACTTGGCTTCCTCTAGGCCACGGCGAACATACAAGCAAGTTTTGAAGTTGGGGTCAGATGAGCCTTTGAGGCACTATGGGCAGTCAAATTTGGTGGAGTATGCACTCTCGGTGGAGGATGATGAGCCTGCCACTTTCAAGGAAGCTATTCTTAATAGCAATAGTGAGAGTTGGTTGGGCGCGATGGAAGAAGAGATGGAATCACTTCATAAGAACCAAACATGGGAGATTGTCCCATTGCCCATAGGTAAGAAAGCTATTGGTTGCAAGTGGTTGTACAAAAGAAAAGAGGATCCTTCCAAGCTCGATGGTACAAGGTACAAGGCAAGGTTAGTAGTTAAGGGGTTTGCACAAAGAGAGGGAGTTGACTATAATGAGATCTTCTCTCCGGTGGTCAAGCACACTTCCATTCGGGTGCTATTGAGTATTGTTGCTCATAGTGATTTTAAGCTAGAACAACTCGATGTCAAAACGGCCTTCTTGCACGGGGACTTGGATGAGGAAATCTATATGCATCAACCTGAGGGCTACAAGGTTGAGAATAAGGAACGTCAGGTATGTCGCTTGAGAAAATCACTATATGGATTGAAGCAATCTCCTCGACAGTGGTACAAGCGATTTGACTCCTTCATGCTAAAGCAGGATTTCTCCAGAAGTGAGTATGATTGTTGTGTTTATATTCGAAAGCTTCGTGGAGGTAATTTTATCTATCTTCTCTTGTATGTGGATGATATGCTTATTGCTTCGAAAAACACGGTGGAGATAGATAGGTTGAAATCTCAACTTGGTAAAGAGTTTGAGATGAAGGATATGGGAGCTGCTAGGAAAATACTGGGTATGGAGATTAGAAGAGAGAGATCTAACCGGCGAATGTTCTTAAGTCAGAAAGGCTACATTGAGCGGGTTATTGCTAGGTTCGGGTTGCAAGGTGCTAAGTCAGTGGTGACTCCATTGGCTCCACATTTCAGGCTCTCTGGTAAACAATCTCCCACTACAGCAGATGAGAAGGTACGCATGGATCGTGTACCTTATGCTAGTGCAGTTGGCAGTTTGATGTATGCCATGGTGTGTACACGCCCAGATATTTCACAGGCAGTCAGTGTGGTCAGTAGGTTCATGGCGAATCCAGGGAAGACGCATTGGGAAGCTGTGAAGTGGATACTAAGGTACTTGAAAGGTACCGCGGATACGGGGTTGTGCTTTTGTGGAGACACTTGTCATATTAGTGGGTTTGTGGACTCAGATTATGCAGGTGACCTAGATAGACGACGGTCTACTACTGGCTATGTGTTCTGTATACACGGTGCTCCAGTTAGTTGGCGATCGATGTTACAGGCTACAGTGGCGCTTTCTACTACAGAGGCCGAGTATATGGCTATGTCAGAGGGAGTGAAGGAAGCACTGTGGCTGTGGGGTCTTCTAGATGATTTGGGGATTGAGCAGGATTGTGTGGACTTGTGGTGTGATAGCCAGAGTGCGATTCACTTGGCTAAGAATCAGGTTCATCATGCTCGTACCAAGCATATTGATGTCAGGTATCATTTTGTGCGGGATGTCATAGAGGAAGGTGATATTTCTCTTCTGAAAGTACACACAAATGAGAACCCAGCAGACATGTTAACCAAAGTGGTGACGGGTAGCAAGTTCCAACATTGCTTGGACTTGCTTCATATTAGCTCGTGGTGATATGCCCTTGAGGGCATGGCCCTTCGGGGCGGGGTTGGAATGAGGTGGAGTGAATGTGAAGACGAAGGTGAACTACGGAGGCTTGATCCCGAGTTTTGGGTGCGTAGGCAACCATGGTTTGTATGGTGCAGCCGAGTGGTGATTATTCGTCCAAAATTTGAGGCCGATCAAATGATGGACGAGGTGGAGATTGTGGGATTACACAGGCGCCACCATCATGGCCCCGCAGCGCCACCACCTGAAGAGGTGGCGTCGCGGCGCCATCACCTGAAGAGCGCGGCGTCCCGGCGCCTATTTATACCCGATTTTCCCCCCTTTCATAGAGTCCGAAAAATTAGAGAGAAAATAGAGGTTTTTAGAGAGTTTTTTTCCTAAGGTTAAGAGGTTGTTCTTCCTTGGTTGTTATAAAGACTAATTTTCTTTCTTGGTTGATTAACTTGTGGATTGTACAAGTAATCAAACATTGTTCTTCATTCAATTGGAAATCACTTCTTTCCAAAATTCTCTTCTTGTTAATTTTTCTTGAATTGTCATATTCTTGTGGGTGGTTCCATATTGATTCAAGGGATTGATTGGGCTCCATTTCCTAACAGTTATAACTAATTTTTCCTATTTAATCTTGAAATTGTACAAATATAAATGAGGGTAAAGGAAAGTTTTTGACAAAAAATATTTTCTCAATAACATTAAATACTTAATCTGTGTGAAAAATAAAATCAACTTATATAAATGGGACGAATAAAGTATTAAGGAAGTCAAATTCTTTATTTCATACTATTATTATAATCTTTAGGTATTTTATCTATCCATTATTTCATTAGAACTTGTGGGCTGTTAGTAGTTTAATTATAGAAGATTTTATGTTTTAAATTCTAAAATTTGTAATTACAAATGTTATGCAACAAGAAAAAGAAACAGAACACAGCACGAACAAGTGAAAAGGCTTGTCGTATTTTATTTTAAAAATTATAATAGGTATATATATATATCTAGAAAAAAGAGAATATTTGGATGAGTTTGACGTACACCCTTTTTGGTCTCTTCTGAAACCATGATAACGATCATCTTCTATTCTCTGTAAAATATTCATTTCTTTAACAAGGGAAAAAACATTGAATTTTGCTACAAGTACATTTTTTTTGAAATTAAGTTTGACACTCTAATCACAATCAAAGGGTGGAGCCCACAATTAAAATAATGATGAACCCCATGTATTGTGAGTATAATGTCAAATAAAGTGTCAAAAAATAGTATACTTAAAGAATAATTCAAAAACATCATCATCTAGAACTACGCTAAAATATACACTTTTTCAGACTTTCTGCCTCAAGTTGAGGAGACTCTGGTACGTAATCTACGTTTTAAGGATCTTTGGTAGTTTTTTAAATTTCCCTGTTTTTGTTGTTTTAGAATAAAAGTACCTAATTATGGGTAATCATCAATCTATGGTCAATTGTAAAACAATAGGCCGAGAATAGACAAGCAAAAGTTGACTTTGTTTGAAATTTAACATTTTTTGTTAGATAAAAGCTCTTTAGTTCTACAAGAATTTCAGTATTTGTGTTGTCTGAACTTGAGAAAAAAAGGAAGTTTGTGTTTCTATGTTAGCTTTAGCAAGAACCATTGTGTTTTATTTATTTTTTCTGGAGTTTTGCTATGTGTTACACTCTGGTCTACAAATAGCAAAACGCTCTGTAAAATCCCTTTTGCACGGGGTTTTGTCAAATGTTGACTATTTCTTCTACTAATTATCCCTATTTTTAGCCACCAACGTTTCTTCTTGCTCATCCATTGGTCTTTATGCTAGATCTTCTTCATTTTTAGTTAGTTTAGCCTTCTTCTAGAATTGACAAACCACGAGGCTAAACGCTAGATGTTCCATCCAGTGTAGAATTTACACACCTTGTCCCTAGAGCCTTTACTCCATCAGTCCAATCACCCCTCTTTACCCCCATCTTCTTCTACGAAGAAATGCGAATAATTTCGAATTTCCAACCCTTTTATGTGTAAAAAATTCTTTAAGCAAATTTTAGTGTCTATTATGCGTCCCATAATGTTTCCTTCGCAGAGACCTCATTAATGGGAGCACCCTATGGATAAGTAATTGAAGAAAAACAAATTTGACATTATCCATGTTAGGAAAAAACGTGGGTCAAGGTTGGCTTGCAACTAAAGTGGAATGAGAAATTTGCAGTTTAAATGGAAACAATTATTTATGTTGGTTCACCCAATTTAAACTACATCCACGGACAAGTATATGAGGATTTCGCTATAGTAAGAAAAATTGTAATAACCTTATCTCTAAATACAAGAAGATAACTAAGTATGAAACATTAAGGAGAAAACAATAATTTTTCTGTCTATAATATATGCATCTCTCCATTTCACTATTTTATCTCTACTTTTTCAATCCTCTCTATGAATTTGCTGTGCATTTCTCTTCAGGTGCAACCTCCTATTTATAATGAAAATTTCACCACCTTCGTTAATTGCAGAACCAAAATTTCAACAAAAACATGCAAAGTTGACTGTGCATCTCTTGTACATATTTCGGCTGTATGAGTTTTTCTACCCATGTATTAAATGCTATGCATGCATTTTCTTCTTTAGCTTTAAATGCCCAACATAACAATTAATGCATGAATCCTTTAGTCAACAAAATTTGCTTTAATAGCCAACAATCCACAGATTGACTCATCAAGAGACATAATTTTGGTTAGGGAAGATGGACATGTAAAAAACATTGGTGGAAGCATGGAAAATTGGCAATTCAACAAAGATGTTGGAATTGTGACATTTTAGTTGTCACTTAAACAAATATATTTTTAGCTTCCATTTAGTTATGTATTTTGGTTATAGTCTAACTTAGTTTGATATGTAAAAGTTAGACAAAGTATGGTGTAGTACTTATGTGTAAGAGTAAAGTGATGATTGATAGATTAGTTGGTAGTATTGGTGTTAGAAAGTCTTGTAAAATTGCCTATATATAGAGCCATGTATTACCATAATATGTAGAAGAAAATGAATGAAAAATATTGTTGATTGAAATCATCTTCTTCTCCTCTGTTTTGTTCATAAAGAATAGCTGAGTTTATGTCTTTTCGCTACAAAACCGATAGTTCATCTCTGGTATTTTTCTCTCCTCATTGACATCAAAATTTCATCTTTGTTAGAGCTTTAATTTTAAAGCTTTTGAACCAATAAATCCCAACAGTGGTATCAGATCCCTATTGATCTTTGAAAAGGGCGGAAAATGAGCTGAAAGAAGTGAAAAAACCAGTAAGAAGAGCTGAAGAAGCAAGCAAAGGCAAATCCGGTAAGTTATGAAGAAAAGAGTAAATCTGGTATGTTGAAGAAAAATGAAATTTAGCATGCTGAAAAAAAGGAGTGAGTCCGTATGCGATGAAAAAACAAGAGTGAATCTGGTATGTGTTGGAAATCAGATTGAAAATCGATAAGCTCAGCTGAAAAAGAGTGAATCCGGTAAATAAAGTTGAAAACCAGTAAGCTCAGCTGAAAAAGAGGAAATCCGGTAAGCGAAGTTGAAAGCCAGTAAGCTCACAAAATACGGTATGCAACGGTAAGCTCATTTTTCTTCCAAATCCAGTATGCATAAAATGTTGAAATACGGTAAGCTCACAAATGCAGTAAGATGATATACGGTAAGTCAGTGAAATCTGGTATGTGAAGAAATCCGGTAAACTCAATTTGCTTAAATCCGGTAAGTTGAAACTAAATCCGATAAGCTCTTCTAAGAAGCTGAAATCCAGTATGCTCAAATGAAATATGGTAAAGCTCAAATCTGGTAAACTCCTGACAAAAGAAAAGATGCAAGGTTGAAATTTTTTTGTATGTGGTTGATTCAAGGCTAAAAGAGTTGATCAACTACGAAAGAGAGTTGCAACCATGGGAGCTTGGATCAAATGGAAAACAAAGAAATTTCAAACTTGTAGTCACCAACAAAAAAAATGGTTTGAAAGAATGTTTTGATTGTTCCAACCAAAATGTCATGGGGGAGTGTTGGAATTGTGACATTTTAATTGTCACTTAAATAAATATATTTTTAGTTTCCATTTAGTTATGTATTTTGATTATAGTCTAACTTAGACTATGTTTGGTAGCCATTTTTGGGGAGAAAATACATTTTTGAATAGTTGATTGATGGAGAATGTGTGGTTAAAAAATAAGGAAAAATTTTGGGTTTGCGTGTAATATTATTTTATTGAAAAATATGTGGTTGAAAAGAAGAGAGAGAAAAATACATTTTGAAAAAAATAGCTACCAAACAGAGGCTTAGTTTGATATGTAAAAGTTAGACAAAGTATGGTGTAGTACTTATGTGTAAGAGTAGAGTGATGGTTGATAGATTAGTTGGTAATATGGGTGTTAGAAAGTCTTGTAAAATTGACTATATATAGAGTCATGTATTACCAATGTACCATAATATGTAGAAGAAAATGAATGAAAAATATTGTTGATTGAAATCATCTTCTACTCCTCTGTTCAGTTCATAAAGAACAGCAGAGTTTATGTCTTTTTGCTACAAAATCGGTAGTTCATCTCCGGTATTCTTCTCTCCTCATTGACATCAAAATTGCATCTTTGTTAGAGCTTTAATCTTAAAGCTTTTGAACCAATAAATCCCAACAAAAGAGTAGTGTGCAAGATTTGAGAAGTGCAGAAGAGGTGAACTTGTGGGATTCCATGATGGTTGAAGCAACAAAGATGCAATCAAGTTTGAAGGATGAGGTTCTTCATCACAACGTGGTGCAACATTTTGTTTCCCCAGTATTTGTGGAGCTCGAACCTGATGAGTACGAGGATTATCTTAGGACTGATCTCCAATACCAGATGAACTTGTCTTAAGAGCCGAATAGTCAACTTCTACTTTGCAACTATGAACAATTCTTGCACCTCGTTGCACACGATTATGACAGGTAAATTTTGGCGTAAGCACTGTAGTAGTCTAACATGGATGAGATAAATAAGTTATTTTATCAAAAAAAATATGTCAATTTAGTAGTAGCATGCTCTATTTAGTGTAGTTTGCCTCGATATACTTTTGATACTGACTTTAACATGGCCGAGGAGTACTACAAACGGGCAGTTCAAATGTTGCCACCGGATGAAGAGTCCCTGAGCCAGTAAGCCAACTTTTTCTGGACAGCATTGAGGGGCAGAAGAAAGATTTCTACAAGCCATGGCGGCGGAGCCCGAGAATTCTTATTATGCTTCTAGATATGCCACTTTCTAGATTACGGAACCTTCTTCCATTCAGGAATTGGATAATATCGAAGAATGGTTGAGGAAATATGGGGGTTAAATTGAGACGGCAAGGATTCTTGTTGTAAGTATCACTAGTTATGTTGAATAATGAAAGGAAGATTTTCGCAACAAATCATTTCAATGGATGAATAAGTCCTAAAAGTATCAACACTCCACTGCATACAAAGAACAGAATGCCTACTAATGTGAATCGCCCCTTGCAGAAACTGTCCCATGTTGTCTCCGACTCTCCAGTAAGAATCTGGATCATTTCAGCGCCCTCTGAAATCGACCACTTGTACCAACTAGCCGACCTTTTTCGTTGGATATATTGAACAGGGTGTGATTCTTGGCGGGGGAGGCAGGTACCTGGTTTTCTGGTATGAACTTGGACATAAGCCTTAACCTGATTTTCAGTCTCTGTGCAACTAATTGGACAATGTATGGGCATGTGTATGATTTTCCTACCCTCTTGATTTTTAACGTGCCCACTTAAATCATGTTTCTCAGCTTAGTTTGATGCAAGAAGAAATTTTTATGGTCATTAGAATACCCAATAAGAACATATCAAATGTTTGATATGCTGAATTAGAGGACTCGATTAAGGAATAACGACACGTGTCAAGTCTTGTCTAATCTAACTTATACAAACACGCCATTAGCGATGAAATATGGGCTTGCAACAAGTACCCAAGACGAGGCACCCATTGTCGCTGAGATCGTTCTTCATGAATCCTCAATTTCCCAGCCAAATGTAATTTTTTATTTGAAGTTCGGAGAGTTGAGTAAAATCCTTGAGGGCTTGCAGTTCAAACTAGCCTATTTATATCTACACAGCCTGCTAATTCTCCACAATACCATAACATTCGCTAAAGTTCAGTACTTGAAATTGATAGGAACTAAAGAAACTGTTAATAAAAAGTTAAAATAGAACTAACAGTGATCCTAGCCATTTTGAACTCTCCAAGTACAGGATCATGAATGCAATCACGGGATAAATTTTCTATTGTGCTCCAAAAACTACAGCGTCAAATAGATATAAATTGTGAGGAAATGCATAGGAATGCAAAAGATTGATTCAAAACTCTCATACAAAATTAAAAAAGTTCATAACTTGTCATCAAAAATACTCGACATGTTTGTTGCAATCAATAATAACTTGCGAAGGGCTGAACATATGTATAAGCCTTTTGATAAAGAGAGAAAGCATAACATTGCAACAAGCCAAGTGAATCATATTACAGGTACAAGACTAAGAGCCTAAGTGAACGTGGTAATTCCATTTCTATCACCAGATTATGACAAATGCTGGGTAATTTTATATTTACAAAACCTGAGAACTCATTAGAATACAAATAAGTGAGCTAAACTGATTTGAGTGGAAAATTGGTGAAAGCAAAACTCAAAATTCTCACCAAAACCAGCTGCTTCGGCTATCTATGGCTTTAACTGAAGTTGATACCAAGGGCATTCGCCCATACACAGACGCAAACCAATTCACACAGTGGGTCCTCCTTTCACTGTGACCTCCCAAGCTACTAATTCCAGTCGAACCAATCTCAAATATCTTACCTACATTATCACACCAGCAGGATAAACTTAAATTGTGTATTTGTATGACATATAGATGTGCAATTATTTTTCCCAGAAATATATATTTTGTTTAACGATCAATAAATTTCATTACTCCAGTACTGAGAGCCCGTGATAGAACAATCCATTGAAAAGGCTATGCAACAAGAGTTATAGTATGAACAAATTAACAAAAGATAAGATCCCCTTATAACACTCCCTCTATAGCACTTTTCGCGATAAAGTCTCCCAAGGTTTCTGTTAAACAGTGATTTCCTCTCATATTTGATCAAAGCAAATAACCACTAGCCTAGGAAAAGAACATCAGTCTCTTGAAACTTAAATTTTCAAAATAGAAATGGTATTGATCAATAGCAGTTTTGTCGTACGGAATTAAACCGACTAAATTTGAGAATCTTGCATAAAAAATTTCTTTTACTTTATTCATACATCATAGAAGTCAAAGTTCATGTTATCTTCTTTATCGTACGTAAATTTAGAAATGCAACTATGTCACTAATTCGAATGGCCTAGCAATTGGCAAAGTCACTCCAACATTTTTCTTATGTACCAAAAGAAAAGCATGATTGGAAAATTACCAATATCTTTGCTCGTTTGAAGTTTTACGGCAACAACAAATTAGTGATTATTCTCAATAAATTGGGAGTGAGTGGACTACATGAACCATTTTTCTCCATTTTATACATTGATACTAGAAGATCTAAAACAACTAGATTCTCAGCACCTTCAATAAGCCCCTTGTTTGATTGGTATTTGAACCAAAGTGCTAATATTTCTTTTGTTTTGAAATAAGCCGAACCAATAGTTCCAATAACCAGACAAGTGATGACAGAAAAACAATAAGCTTTCACCTAAGTGGAAATTTGAATACAATAATAAAAAAAATAAAAGAATCAAAAGTGGAAAGAAGGTCAACAGAATAGATTATCACCTTTTACCCAAATGGGAGGAGCACCAGTTGCATTTGCTACAAGGAAAGACATTGCAATATCTTCGCAGTTCCTAGTAGATATATCCATAGAAAAAATAAAACTTGGTCATGGTTAAAAAGAAACAAGGAAGAGGAAACTGAGAAAGAAATGACAAGAACCTGTTCTTGGTAACATATTCTCGAATGGAAGATGGCATCTCATGAGTGTACATACTGAGATACTGCTTATGAAAGAAGGCAGCTTTAGAGAGGATCATACTGTATGTTCCTGTCCACCAAACAGACCACCATCCGCTGTAGAGATAGGTATCCTGATTGCCTTTCTGCACCAAGAACGTCCAATTGAATGCAAGGTTGGACTTTTTAGTTTACAAAATTAAGCCAATGCCTTGTTCATGAGAAAGAGCCAATTGAAAAAAGAATAAATAAATTGTAAACAGCATTTCGTTGTATGAGTGTACTGTGCAAAAGGAGCACAGTAGGAACATTGCACACTACCATGCACATTCATCACAAGTTGGAGGCTTATCCAATTACAACTTCAAGTCACCCTCACTTTAGAGCAAAGTCACTTTATACTACAGACAAGCAAAGTTACTTTAGTTAACAGCAATACCAACTAGGTAATTATTTCTTTATTGAGAAAACATTCCTCTGATTTCAAGATAGTTTCTTGAAATCACTTTGAATACTTCAACATCGTCAGATCTCTGTCCACATATTGGATCCAATCCTTGCCTATCAACTAGTGGTAGAATACACATCAAATCAAATTCAAAAGGTGTCTTAAACAAATAATAGAAACTATGATTCTAGAGGAAAAGAATTTCTAATTCAAGAACTGATGGTGGAACAGGATAAGACAGGGTAAGCAACTTATGACAAATGAAGCCATAGAAGGTGTACATATTGATTAATTAAACATAGACCTTTGCCGTTAATATTATCATATGATGAAGGTACATCAAAGAAAAAGTACAGGCAATACTTTGTAGTTGCAGCACATGAACAAAGGTAAAAAAAATGTTTGTCATATTCCTACGAATTCATCCGCATATGGATTACACTGACAAAGGAATGAGATTCAGAGTAGGGACTTTAAACTGTGTATGCAAGTATGAACTAAGTACAAAATGATGCGTATTTTGTAGGACTGTCTGAACTACAATATACTTAAATGCTGTAGAACTAAGGAAATCGAGTGGACAGAATGAAAGTACATACCGATTTATCAACCCAATGAATACGTGGTACATATCCAACCATTGTATCTGGTGCACTTTGCCAGACAGTGAAAGCAAATTCCAGTGATGTGCAAGGAAATATGACGTCGTCATCAATTGAAAATACTGCATCCGTCTTCAAGTCCGTAATTTCTTTAAATCTGTTGTTCAAACTGTCTTCTTTATTGATATCAAATTTTAACTCAATTTCTCGACCATTCAGGTGTATAATGTGGTTTAGAAATTTCTTAAGAGACTCTGAAGGAGGATCAGGCTCACTCCATACAATGTGTATAGAAGCAAGCGCAGGACATGATACATAATGCGAAATGGACTTTTTCAGCAGATCATTTCTCTTCCATGTGTTAATCAATAAGGCATATCCTTTCCTGCAAAATCAAGGAGAACCGATATACGTATATAACTTCTATACTTTTTATATTTTTTTTTAAAATGTACTTTCTCATCTCTGGGTAAATTATTTGAAGATTTAGAAATAGAGGCTTAACCTAATGCATTAAGTTAAAATTTCATCTAACAATAGAAAACAATATGTTAACCTCAACAACATAGTAGAGCTCTTTCCTCTGTACTTTAGAAGGAAAAACACAAATAAAGTAGCAACAAACTGTCAAATATCAAGGTAGATGAGTTATGAACTCTTCGAGGCAACCTGACAAAATTAGTGCCAATTTTTTCTCGAAGTTTAAACAAGTGGCATCAAAGGGAATTAATTTTCTTTTACTTTTTAGCAAAAATTCTGCCTCATGTTGCGAAAATAGGAATCCATCCGAGAAAGCCCACTACATAAAACAAACTCCCGTACAGGTATGCTAGTCAAAAAGATGTTAGGTCCACAAAATTCTGATGCATACTGGAGCTTAGATAAGAGAAGAGTAAAGACAATAAGAAGCGTGCGCAAAAGCAATATTCTGTAATAAAAACTAGACAGCAGTAGAGTAACTTCTATTAGTGATTTGCAATCTGCTCAAAAAGAGAGAGAAACACGAGGGCGTGGAAGTAGCCATGAAGCCTAACAATATCCAACTTTCTGCGTATTTCACAGAATATAATGACTAATAATTGCTTCAGTGCTAATTCAAACACTGTCAAGATTAGGGCCTAACTTAAATTGCCAAAAGTAAATTGAATACACCATTTTTAGCATCTAAACGTGGGAAACTGAAAAGCGATTGAACAAAAGGTAAGCGATGCTACTATGCATACTTGCTGTTAAAGTAATATTTTATATTGTGTAAGGGTAGATTAGTTTTTTACATTTCCTTAGTTTTGTAGTATTTATACCCATTGTAAAAGCTCCTTGCATAAGATTATTGAGCCCTAATTTGGAGCCGCCTCCCGATACTCCACAATGTAAATCCCCGGCCCCCTTCCCGTTTTCCCTCTCTCCCTCCCTTTTGTATTATTTGTTTCACATGGTATCAGAGCTAGGTTGGGGGAGACGGAGCTCTTGATTTTGTAGCCGGATTTGTGCAGATTTTGGCTGGTGTTTCTGCTGCTTTGGTTTGCCCTTTGCTTGGGTCAGTTTGCATCCTTGTTACCGGCGGTTCCTTCTGCTTGGTTCGCTTCTTCTGTCTTTTCGGTGGAGGTTGCTTGTTCTTTTGATTCAGGCTGGTTTTTGACAGATTTGGGGTGGGTTTCTACTCAGTTCTTGGGTGCTGTTGGACGGCTATAGTTACTCAGGTTGATGATGCTTGGCACTTGTTTGAGCAAATGCCTGAGGCTAATTCAATTTCTTGGTCTTCGATTATTTCAGGTTTTCAGCAAAATGGGTTTATCTGTGAAAGCTTGAATGCGTTTACTGGTGGATGGGACCCAACCAAATTCTCATTCATTTACTAGTGCTTTTGTCTGTTTGTAGCTTTCATTGGCAGCTTAATTTGATTGACCTTGGGAGATATTTTGAATATTTTATTTGGTCCATTCTCTGAAGTTTGTGGTGGTGTGGTGCTGTTTTTTTTTTAATTATTTTCGTTTTCAGCCATTTTCTTGGTTATTTGTTGCTTGGTTTTGTGTTCCTGGAATAGGCGGTGGTGGGGAGAGGATTCATGGGTTTGTTATAAAAAAAAAAAAAAAAGTGGGGTGATATATGTGAATTTGATGAAAGGGTATTTCTTGAAAGGAATGGAAAAGGAAGCCATGGGGTGTTATGAAAAGGCTACAGCTGAAGGTTCACGTATAAAAATGAGTGCAGTGGCGTATAATTATGTCTTAGAGGCTTTGACCATGAATGGAAAGTTTGATTTGACTGTGAATTTGGGAAGTTATAATGTGGTGGTGGATGGGGATTGTGCAGAAAAGAGGTTTGGCAGAGCCATTGAGGTTTTCAATAGTATGGGAGAGAAGAGGTGCAATCCGGATACTCTGTCATACAATGTGCTGATTGATCAGTTGTGTAGTAATGGGATGTTGGATGAGGCAGAGGAGTTATACAAGGGGATGAGTGATAAGAACGTGAATCCAGACGAGTGTATTTTTGTTGTTTTAATGGACACTTGCTTTAAGGAGAATAGACCAGATGATGCAACGGGGTATTTTAGAACAATGGTTGAGTCGAAGCTGAGATCGAATCTGGGGGTTTATAACAGTATGGGTAGTTGGATTGGTTATATGAGCTGGTCATATTGGGCTGTGTTATGGCTTATCTGGGTTGTTTGTTAATGGTTGGGTCATATGGTGTTCTTGACCAATTAGTTGAGTTAAAAAAAAAAAGTGGGCTTGGACTAATGTGTTGGGCTGTTGATGGTTTTAGAGAAAATCTTGGGCGTGATTTTGTTGGCTGTTTGGAGAGTTTGTTGGTTGCTGGCTGTTTGTTGTTGGGCTATTGATAATTGTGGACTATTGTTTGTGCTGTAGCATTTGAATATTCTTTGAGCTGCAGATTGTTGAATCCGTTGGTTGCTCGAGTGATGAACTTGAGTTTTGGATTCTCGGAAGAGGATCATTTGGTAGTTTTGGTGTATGCCCTTTTGTTTCTTCATCGCTGCAACTTGCCGACTACTTCATGAAGTCACATCCGGTTCATCGTTTTGGTTTCATTGTTTTGCAAACTCTTGATACTTCTTGCAGTAGCATCGTGAGTTTGAGGGGGATGTTAAAGTAATATTTTATATTGTGTAAGGGTAGATTAGTCTTTTACATTTCCTTAGTTTTGTAGTATAAATATGTAGCTCATTGTATGTTAAACTTAAGACCTAATTGGCAGCCCCCATTCGTTTCTTCAACAATGTGAACCCTAAGCCCCCTTTTGGTTTTCTCTTTTGTATCTTCTTTCTTATTAGTTTCACAGCTCCTGATTCTCATGTTCCCATTTTCACTTCTCTTAACTTCTCCTTTTATTTGGGTAACAAAAACGACTTTAATGCGAAATTAATACTCAGTAGTGCTGTTACTAAAAAGGGCAATTAAGATTTATAGATGGAAGCAATAATTGCATAGTAATTATGACCGGACAAATGGTGAAATCCTAGATCACTTAAGATCTCGATCCAAAAAAGTAATCTCACGCTACTACAAACCAATTAACGAACTTAACTAAACACAAATAGATTAATACACGCAGTTTCATAGTATAGAAGTGTAATACTTACCCCGGTAGAGGAGATCGATGGAAAGAAGACGCGTGTTGTTTCCATCCCATGAACGACGCCGTACGTCCGGCGAGAACAAATAACGTTAGGCCGATGCAACAGGCGAGCAACAGCTTAATCTTTACAGATCCGACGGCTGAGATCGCGCCCTGCTTTATCGTCCGATGGCTGAAAAGGCTCGTCCTCATCGTCATAGCTCTTTACACTAATCTCGTAACTTGATACTTAAACAATTGGTAGGAGCGCTGCTGAGCGACTACCGCACCGATCCGAGTCGACTCAGTACGGAACTTGTTATCAGAAGAAGAATATCCCATAAACAACGGCGTGCGAGTTGGAGTACCGTGAGAGAAAAGCAGTGATATCTCGCCCTCCGGTTTCTACATTCGTATTAAACGATGAAGATTTCGAGTTAACGTGGGGGAATATCACCGGAATTTCAGATTTTCAGATGAGCAGTTACCTTTTTATGGAAACAATTTTTTCGTGTCTATACTCCTCTCTCTCTCTCTCCCTCTCTCTCTCCCTATCTATCTATATATATATATATATGAATATTTCGCTTTATATTTTGGCCCCATTTAATTCACATTATTTGTAGAATGAAAATGAAAAATATAGGCTCCATTTGATTCTCATTCTTTATAAAATGAGAATGAAAAATATAGTCATTATGAACTTCACACAAGAGATAGAAAGTTAAAAATTGTGACTGACTGTAATAGATAACGGTCATATTTTTTTATTTTTAAGGGAAAAAAATGGCTACTAAACGGGGCCATAATCGTTATAAGCCTTATATAAGAAATGAAAAGTCAAAAATTATGACTAAATATGATTGATAACGATCATATATTTTATTTTGATAAAGAAAAAATGGGAATCAAATGAGGTCTTTATATGTGATATACTGTAGATACTTTTGTATTAAATAATAGGGACACTTGTCCAAATAAGGACTAGCTTGATTCTCATTTTTTGTAGAATAAGAATGAAAAATATAGTCGTTATGGATCTCACATAAGAGATGAAAAGTAAAAAAATTGTGACTGAATGTGATGAATAACGATCATATTCTTCAATTTTATAAAGAAAAAATGAGTATGGGCCTAAATTTTAAGTACGCATATTGTATTGTCAATTATAAATCATAAGTAAAAAAGCTTAATTATAAGAATGAAAAAAAAAATTAAGTTTGTTAGAAACTCATTGGGTTATCTATACTATAGTTGCATTCGCCAATCGATGCATGTTGAGATATTAGTGATGGAGGTTGGGATTGCAATGATTGAAGTTTGAAAAATGAAATATAATATTCAATTTATTACGTGTTACTCATTTGATTGGATAAAAAAGTATGAAATATGAAATTTTGAGCGGATTTCAAGATCGATTGACAAGGAGTGCATAACGTGGATGTTTTGAGGGAAGAATTGATTAATCAAACTCTTGCTATGTTTGGCTGGTGGATCTCATCGCAAGGATGAAACACAAATATTCGAACATATTACGTTTTTACCTTTTATTGTATTATTATTATTATTATTTTTCTTTTGAGTTGGTCTTTGTGCTAGAAGCGTGTTTTTATGTAAATTTCTTAATATTACTCTAAGGGATTGTGGGTTATATGGAGTTAATACATGAATAATGCTCTTTGTACATTTTATGGATGATATGAAGTTTAACATCATTTGCAAATTTAGAATGTTGTGAGGTAGGAAAGTGTATTGAATTCAAAAATTGATCAATAATGTGCCGACACGTGATACAATGTCAAACTCGATGTTAAATACAATATACAAGTAGCATGATTAGCCAATACATACTCCTTAGTCCTTAGTTTTAGGATTATTGGTGTAATTATTTTCTATTTAGGACGCGTTTTATTGCAATCATAGAATTTACATGGAAAAAAAATATATTCTAGACAATTAAATTCTCTAAACCTATTTGCATGAAAATTGTCAATTAAATGTATTTGATTAATATAATTTCAACTTGTAAAATGTTACACTTTTTCATTTGTTATTAGTGCGTAGATAAGAGAGAAGAAATGATTACCTAAAAAATAAAAATATACTTCCCTGAAGAAAATATTTTCCTTATTTTCAAGGGAAATATGGTTAAGTGACCAAAAATAAAAAAAAAATGTTTTCCATAAAAAAAAAAATCAATCAAACATAATAGTGAGCGCGGTCCGATTCGGTCCGGTTTCAAAGGAAACCGAACCGAACCAAATACCTTTGAGAATTTTAGAAATGAAACCGAACCTGAACCGAACAAATCGGTTCCGATTCAGTCCGGTTCAATTCTTTATATTGAAAATGTCAAAAAAAATATTCAATAAAAAAAAAATTAAAGATGCTACTAACGCGCTTTTAACAAAATATAGAAAAATCGAACATACTATTCAAAAATTAAAAGAAAACTAAGTATACAAATTTAAAAATAATATCCAAAAAATATAAGTTACTATTACCAACTTTATATAAACTGCATAGTACTTCAATAATTAAACAAACTTCCATCAAAATCAAAATCCTACATTGAATTGGACACCCTTTAAAAATTTATTGCAACTTCTGTTTCTGTTGACTATAATTTGTAGAAATTTAGATGAAAGTTTCGATCATATCAACAACTATATAATCAAAGTGAAAACAAAATAAAAATTTCGCATCTCAGAAATGAAATTATATATTGTAAATAAATTTATTTAGGTATAAATTTACCCAATATTCTAATTTAGCTTGAGAATCAATTAATCAAAGAATTATAAGACGAGAGAAGGAAAGAATCAAAGAGAAGAAGGAAAGTGCTAAGAGTTTAAAATGAAGAAGGAACCCGATTATTTTTTTAAAAAGTGATTAGAGATTGAGTTATATATTTTACCAAAAAGAAAAAAATCTTATGAGAACCATTCGGTTCTCCGCGGTTTCCAAACTAGAATCGAGAATTAAATCGGAACCACAACCAACTTCAAGGATCAAGCAACTTTGGGATCTTAGATCAAATATTACGTTTTCACCGACCAAATTAATATTGGAGATTTTAAAAAAAATAATAAAAATAAAAAATAAAAAAATTCAATATGTTAGTGATTTAAATTGAATTAACGTATACAGCATTACCGACTGTACTATTAACAATGTATCTCAACTCACTTTCGTAAACAATCCAGGTCCACAATCTCTTAAGACTAAGAACAATCATTTAAAAGTCCACTATGATACAATTATCATATTGCATTTTCGTTAACGATTAAGTTGACAATATTGTTTGTGACGTTGTCAATAATTATTGTGCTCCAGTTTCGGATAGCCGATGAAGAAGCATTTATTATTTATTCACTTTTTTAAATATTTGTATATTTCATCAATAATTTAAAATTTATTTTTATTCAGAATTTTACAACAGTTCTTTTGCATGGAATTTTTCTTTATTAATATGAAAGTTTAAATTTTTAATTACTTCATTTTATTGACGAAATATCCATCAGCAATTGAAGTTTTTAATAAAATAATTATTTTTCAAATGTTACAAACAAAAAATCGAATCAAACATTTTTTTAATTTTTATTTAAAAGTAGACGAGATTTTCTAAAGGTAATATTTGAAAGTTTTTTTTATCTTTATTATTTTACGTAATGACGAAAATTATATAAGAATGTTAAATGATTATTTTCGGTGTTATTTTGTTATATGAATTTTTACAATATATTATTTTATTTATAAAATTTTATTACTTATTAGCATCTCAATTTTCAAATGTAAATTAAATTTATATATTAAAAAAAAAAAAAAAAGATATGCTTAGAGTGCAAGTTAATGAAGTTATAACTGAGATATATAGTGTATTGAATTTATAATGAAAACTTTAAAAGAAGAAGAAAGGATTAAATTCACACATATTATGAAACCTACATCCTATTATCCATTTTAGAGCCTGTTTGATAGAATTTATTTGAGAATAAGGAGTTATTGAATAGTATTTTTTTGAAAAATGTGTGGTTAAAGAATAGTTTTTTTATTCATCTGTGTGTAAAATATTTTATTGTTTGAATGTGTGCTGGAAAATGATTGTGCAATAAAAAATTTAAATTTTTAAAAGATGACAAATATGGGCTTAATCCAACATTAAGTGAAATTCACGACTTAAATTTTAATTTAAACACTCTTATCTACTAAAGATCTAAGATCATTATAATATGGAAAATGATTAAATCTCGGGTCAAACGTGTCATTTGACGTCACTGATTTGACCCGAGACGTATAGCAGGACTCTTATAATATGTTTGTGTAATTTAAAACTAAACTAACGATTGAGATTACACGCAAAAAATTTTAAACTTCTATGAATGCATAAACATCTAGTAATTCTAACAGAAAAATCGCCTTACATACGCTTGAATGAGAAATTGCTGCAATATTATGCGTTAGGTATGACGCACGTGCTGGACACATAAGTTGAAAGTTGAACTATCAAAAAATTATTGAAAAGTCAACAAAAATTAGTGAGGTGATATAATTTGACATTTGTACAGTTGAATAATGAGTGAAATAGACTTTCTATCTCCAATAACGCCCCAAAATTGATTAATCTTGGCCCCGCAAAAGGAATCTTGATTGTACACTGTCATGGCAAAATATATAGGACCATGCTTTTGACTCAGGCTCAAAGCCATGGCCACAAATAAGGGGCACAGGTGGGCTGTGGGGCTCAAAAGGGTTGTCCAAATATATAAGCAAAATTTGCATTCTTGAAAAAAAAAAAAAAAAAAAAATGGATTGAACTCCAATCTAGACGGTCCTTCATCGTTTTGTTCCTAGAGCATTGTAAAAGAAATAAATCGTAGAATATAACTCAACAAGTCAGGGTACAAGAACTTTAATACTAGTATCCACAAAGAGTTCAATTTCATACCTTGTAAGAGTTCGAAATTGAACCTTCACTGTGGCTGCTAGTTCAATTGACATTACCTCACTCCTATCATTTGTACCATTGAACTATGCCCGGAGGGCCAAAATTTGCATTCTTTGTTCTCAACTTTCGTTGAATATAACAAATTTACACTTCACATTTTTATAACATAATCCATCTCCAACCTTTCAATTATATAACATAACTTATCATTTTCTCCATTTTGGTCATTAAACGATGTATTTAAAATTTTATTTTTAATATAAGTTTTTGAAATGTATAGTTAAAAAGTTATAGGTCCCATGAAATATGTGACTAAAATTTAATAGTAAATAACATTTCATAGATTTTTTAAGAAGTACAGATAAATCTCATTTAAAACAATTAAATACATGCTAACATATATTTTTTTAAAAAAAATTAGAAAAAATTTCATCTTCCCAAACCAACCAACCTCACTCACAGCCAAACAACACCTCAATAGTGATGATCCTTATTAATCAAATATTTCGATTTGTCATCAAATATATGAAAGTGTATGTGTATTATAATTTATAGGTGAAATAGATAAACAAAATATTAAAAAAAAAAAAACTAAAAAATTAGTCCTCATACCAATAAATACTTGGCTTATAGCGTTCACATTTGTCAAGCATAACTTAATTAGTATTCTAATTATATAAAATAGACTATTTTTCTTGGGTTCATTGATACAACTAGTTTAATTAAATTGCCGACATTATAAAAGAGAATGGAAGTCAACCAATTATTATTTTTTTAAGAAAAAAAGAAGTCAGTCTATTTTATACCATATCATGTAGGGTGTGACCACTAGTGGCGTTGGGAGAATGTTGATGGATGTGATTGGGTGAGCTTAGTTGGGAAAGATGAAATTTTAAAATTCAATTTTTTATGTTAATCATAATTATTTTAAGTGAGATTTATTTGTTCTTTTTAAAAAGTTATATCATTTACAATTTTTTTTTTTTTTTCAAAGAAGAAAAAAAAAATCTGTGGCCAAAATTAAGTGAGTGCAAGTTTGACTATATAATTGAGAGGTTGGAGATGAATTATAAAAAACACTTGATGGTAGATTTATTATATTTCGTAAAAGTTGAGGACTAAAATTGCAATTTTTTCACAAATAATGACATAATTTGATGTTATTGTGACCATACCGTAACAAAATTTTATTTGTCTCAAATTATATGGCATGAGCAAGGCCGAGATCCCACAATTTTTTTTTTTTAGGGAAATAAATTGTACCTCAGGTCTTAAGTTTATGCCAATTCAATTTTAAAACATAAGTTTACATTTTCAACTCAAGTGGTAATTAAATTATATTAATCAAATAAAAAATTATAAATAAAATAATATTAATCTCTCTCCATTCCAGACCATAGTCACCAGCATCCACCTACCACCATCCCTTCTTACAATCGCCGACATACACACTCACAATCACTTCGTCGGAAGAAAGATAAAATCTACAAATATCATTGACGATTGAGCATCTTCTTTAACAACAAATTAATTGTTGTTTAGATGCGCTGAGCATCGCAGACTATGATAGTGGAGAGAGGGGGGAGAAACATAACGACCGTTAAAGAAAATCGACTAAGCAGCACTGGTGTAATTTAAATATATTTTAAAAATATATGTGGAAATTGAAAAAAGCTATTGGTGTAATTTACAAAGTATTTATCAGATCAAATAACTTCATTTCTCACCACAAAAATTTGGTTAATTGAATTTGTGACCAATTCGAAAAAATCAATGGTATATGACCAATTCTCTTGAATTTATATTGATCTGTTGCCTATGATATTGTTCCAATAGTCTGTGACCAATTCTTTTGGATCTACGACATGTAGATATTGATATGCTACCTAGTGATCTGTGATGTGTAACCTATAACTTGTGACCAATTAATATTGACTTGTGAACATCCGTAACCTATATAATATGACTTGTGATATGTGAATGATGACTTGTGACCTATGAACTATAATTTATGACCAATTAATATTGATATATGAATTATAACATATGATTTGTGAACATCTGTGACCTTTGAATGGTCATCTGTGACCAATTAATATTGAACTACGAACGTAAATCAGTAATCATTGACCAATTCTATCTTATCTATGACTAGTGAACATTGATATGTGAACTATAATAAGTGTACAAAGACATGCGGCGTGTTATTAATTCACATGTAACTTGTCACAGGTTATTGTGCACGAGTCACAAGTCATTGCATCAATATCACAAATTCTCAATTTTATTGGTGACAAACGGTGTTTATACGACCCCGAACCCAACCCCAACCCAATCTAAACCCAGCACCACAACCTTCACCACCAATAACCACTACTTGTACCACTATCGTCACCGCCAACACCATCACAGTGCATTGAATCAGAAAACTACCTATAAAAAATCATCAACAAACCACACCATACCACAACAACCATTACAACACAAACACAAACACCAAGACCAACAACACCTACAATAACAAATCCACTTGAATAGATCGGAAAAATAAACACACACAAAATTTGATTCCACAATTGGAAGAAGCCCATTCAAAAAATGTTGCTTTCCAAGCAAGTTCTCCGGCCTTCAAAAGCAAGGTCTAGAACCATCATAACCTGCACAACCACCGTGATCACCACCCACCAATGATCCATAGATCAGAAAAACACCAATAGCAGATCATATCAGAAAACTAAATCTAGTATAGAGATCAAACTCGGTGAAATAAAAAAGAAGAAGAAATTATGGAGAAAACAAACTTAGCGATGAAGAACGTCAGTGCGCGACGTCGTCGATTCTTACAGTGGCGCTCAATGCCATCGCTGTTGCTGCATGGCGTGACACATCGCTCTTGTGCCGCTATGTACGGTGGTCTACGACGTTGTAGCCATGGTATTGTAGCTTCAGGCTGTAGTGTGTGATGTTGTAGCTAGGGTGGTGGACAACACAGTTGTAGCTATGGGAGAGTGAGTGATTGGAGAGATAACATGAGAGATTAGCAATGTTTTGAAAATCAGCTCGACCCGGTGAAGTTAAAGGGTCAAGGGTCAAACGGTCGAACCGAGTTTGAAATGGAATCGACTCGAAAATTAAAATAATAAAATAATTAATTTATATACAATTTTATAAATGTAATACAACTTATGATACAATTAAATTATAAATAAATGGGCCAAAAATTACTTTCAAATGCATAAAGAGCCTATCTAACTAAAGTCCAAGCCCTACCATTTTCATTTTATTCCAGGGTTGCCTCATTTCCTTTCATTGTTTGGTTGAAGTTTGGTGAATTGCCATCTTCTTCCAATTTTTTGACAGCAAGAACTCATTTTTCCTTCGCTACTTTCATACTATTAAACCAGCATCTGGTTCACGGGTTCTGGTTGAACCGAACGGTTCATCAGATTTTTTGATGGTTTCTTTTCATCCACGTTTTACCCCTATAACCGGATTGGATTTCTGTCCAATTCTTTATTTTTTTGATCGGACCCGTCGATCCAGTCCGATTTTCAGAACATTGGAGATTAGGGAGTGAGATGGAATAATTAATTTTGAGCGAATGCCTAATTTATGGTAAAATAAACCCTACATCTTATTTTTGAATTTTCACCTTAAAAACCTGTTGGTGTGTAATTTTCATTTTAGTGTTATGTTGATTAATAGACAACGAAATAATTTGGAAAATGTAAAACTCCAAAAAATTCATAGAGTAGAATTTCTTGCTCTATATGCTATAGTCTTATTATTTTGTAATGTTGGGAGGACTAAAGTGATATATGTATTAAATTCTTATAATTTTGGGAGAAATAATTAAATTTTAATATAGCAATGATAAGTATATCAATATTGAGTTTGTTGGATAACTCGTATTTAATCATGTATATTATGCTCAAGAAAAAGTTAATTCGGATAAACGAACCCCCAAGTTATTAAGGTTGAAAGATTTTACCCTTAAATTGTATTTAATTGAGGTTAATTATTATTTTAAAACTTGCTTTCTAATCACGTGTAGTATGTAGGTTGTTTTGATAGATTGTAATAGAATGTGTGTGTGTGTATATATATACTAGTGTAAGGCACGTGCAAGGCACGTGCTCTAGTGAAGTTGACTATATATTAGCGTGGGTAATGTTGCGTTATTTTACACAAATTAATTTTTTACTGTAGAAAATTTTTTGTGTATTAGTCATAAAAGCTGAATAGAGAGAAATAATTTTTAGAAATAATTTAGTTTTCGGTGTTTTTATAATTAAATATTTAGAAAATATTTCATATTTGGTTTGTCAAATTGTATATTTATTATATATTAGATATTTTTAGGATTAGGATACGATATATATAGTAAGTTTAACAGTAATTGTGAGACGCAAAAAATATTTATATTAGCGTGAAGATTTTAATTTTTTAAAAATTTTTTAATTTAATTTTCAGTATTTTTATAATTGAATATTTAGGAAATATCTGATATTTTTTTTTACGAATGGTATATTTATTATATATTAAATATTTTTATTAGTGTGAAGATTTTAAATTTTAAAATTATTTTAATTTAATTTTTGGTGTTGTTATAATTGAATATTTAAAAAATATTTGATATTTTTTTTGTCAAATTATATATTTATTATATATTTTTAGAATTAGGATAATATATATATATATATATATATATATATATATATATATATATAAGAAAAGAAAAGAAAAGAAAAAAAAATAGAGACACGTCAATACTCCTTTTCTTTTTTCTTTTTTCTTTTTTTTTCTAAAAAACTTATGTTTTCGCCTTGATTTACGGACTTAATTCGGGATATCAAATAAAGTCGAAATATTACATTTTTAATATCATTTTGAAGAACTCAAGGCCTAATATTTCACGACATTGATGGTGTGTGAAACGGCCAATCGTAGCGAAAGTTACATTACGTCAAAGTACGCGATTTCAAACTAATATTTCGAAAATTTCGATAACAAGCTAACTTTAAAAATTCTTCGACGATTGTACGCTACTCGAATCCATAAATCTTCTATATCATCTCGAAGCTCATTTCGAGAACTATATCGTAGATATATCGAATGATCTAAATGAATATCGAAAATAATCAAACGGACGTTAAACGCGTGTGTTAAAAAAGACGTATAACTCGTCTTTTTATTGAAATTACTTATTTTTTGTCTCAATTTTCGGGCTCAATTCGGGATATCAAACGAAATCGAAATATTACATTCTTAATATCATTTTGAAGTACTCACGCCCTAGTATTTCACGACGTTAATGGTGTGCGAAACGGTCAATCGTAGCAAAAGTTACGGCGCGTCAAAGTAGATCATTCCAAACTAATATTTCGAAAATTTCGATAACAAACTAACTTTAAAAATTTTTCGACGATTATACGCTAGCCGAATCCATAAATCTTCTATATCTTCTTGAAACTCATTTCGAGAACTATATTATAGATATATCGAAAGATCTAAATAAATATCGAAAATAGTTAAACGAACGTCAAACGGACATATAACTAATCTTTTTATAAAAAAAAATTTGACGTTAAAATTTTTTACGTTAAAATTTTTTATATTTTTTGATACTTATAGTTTTTTTTTTTTTTATAAAAATTGTGTGGCAAAAAAAATTCACTCAAGAAATTATCTCAAAATGACGCCGTATTATTTTTTTTTACGAATGATATATTTATTATATATTAAATATTTTTATTAGTGTGAAGATTTTAAATTTTAAAAATTATTTTAATTTAATTTTTGGTGTTGTTATAATTGAATATTTAAAAAAATATTTCATATTTTTTTTGTCAAATTATATATTTATTATATATTTTTAGAATTAGGATTATATATATATATATATATATATATATATATATATATATATATATATATAAAATAACAAAAAAAAAAAAAAAAACAAAAAAAAAATAAAAAAAAATAGAGTTCACGGAGATGGGGGGCCATCTCCGTGACAGTGTGTCACGGAGATGGCCCCCCATCTCCGTGAACTCAGGTAATACAAATTTTTTTTTTTTTTTTTTTTTCTAAAAAACTTATATTTTCGTCTTGATTTACGGACTTAATTCGGGATATCAAACGAAGTCGAAATATTACATTCTTAATATCATTTTGAAGAACTCAATGCCTAATATTTCACGACATTAATGGTGTGTGAAACGGCCAATCGTAGCGAAAGTTACGTTACGCGGTTTCAAACTAATATTTCGAAAATTTCGATACCAAGCTAACTTTAAAAATTCTTCGACGATTGTACGCTACCCGAATTCATAAATCTTCTATATCATCTCGAAGTTCATTTCGAGAACTATATCGTAGATATATCGAATGATCTAAATGAATATCGAAAATAGTCAAACGGACGTCAAACGCGTATGTTAAAAAAGACGTATAACTCATCTTTTTATTGAAATTACTTGTTTTTTGTCTCAATTTTCGGGCTTAAATCGGGATATCAAACGAATTCGAAATATTACATTCTTAATATCATTTTGAAGTACTCACGCCCTAGTATTTCACGACGTTAATGGTGTGCGAAACGGTCAATCGTAGCAAAAGTTACGGCGCGTCAAAGTAGGTCATTCCAAACTAATATTTCGAAAATTTCTATGACAAACTAACTTTAAAATTTTTTCGACGATTGTACGCTAGCCGAATCCATAAATCTTCTATATCCTCTCGAAACTCATTTCGAGAACTATATTATAGATATATCAAAAAATCTAAATAAATATCGAAAATAGTTAAACGAACGTCAACGGACATATAACTAATCTTTTTATAAAAAAAAATTTGACGTTAAAATTTTTTACGTTAAAATTTTTTATATTTTTTCACACTTATAGTTTTTTTTTTATACAAATTGTGTGGCAAAAAAAACTCACTCAAGAAATTATCTCAAAACGACCCGTATTATTTTTTTTTACGAATGATATATTTATTATATATTAAATATTTTTATTAGTGTGAAGATTTTAAATTTTAAAATAATTTTAATTTAATTTTTGGTGTTGTTATAATTGAATATTTAAAAAATATTTGATATTTTTTTGTCAAATTATATATTTATTATATATTTTTAGAATTAGGATTATATATATATATATATATATATAATAATAATAATAATAATAATAATAAGAAAAAAAAAAAAAAAAAAACAAAAAAAAAGAAAATAGAATTCACGGAGATGGCCGAAAATAGTTAAACGAACGTCAAACGGACATATAACTAATCTTTTTATAAAAAAAAATTTGACGTTAAAATTTTTTACGTTAAAATTTTTTATATTTTTTGACACTTATAGTTTTTTTTTTTATAAAAATTGTGTGGCAAAAAAAACTCACTTAAGAAATTATATCAAAACGACGTCATATTATTTTTTTTTACGAATGATATATTTATTATATATTAAATATTTTTATTAGTGTGAAGATTTTAAATTTTAAAATTATTTTAATTTAATTTTTGGTGTTATTATAATTGAATATTTAAAAAATATTTGATATTTTTTTTGTCAAATTATATATTTTTAGAATTAGGATTATATATATATATATATATATATATATATATATATATATATATAACAAGAAAAATAGAGTTCACGGAGATGGCCGAAAATAGTTAAACGAACGTCAAACGGACATATAATTAATCTTTTTATAAAAAAAAATTTGACGTTAAAATTTTTTACGTTAAAATTTTTTATATTTTTTGACACTTATAGTTTTTTTTTTTTTTATAAAAATTGTGTGGCAAAAAAAATTCACTCAAGAAATTATCTCAAAACGACGTCGTATTTTTTTTTACGAATGATATATTTATTATATATTAAATATTTTTATTAGTGTGAAGATTTTAAATTTTAAAATTATTTTAATTTAATTTTTGGTGTTGTTATAATTGAATATTTAAAGTATTTGGTGTTGTTATTATATATAAAATAACAAGAAAAGAAAAGAAAAAAAAAAAAAATAGAGTTCACGGAGATGGCTAGGCCATCTCCGTGAACTCAGGTAATACAATTTTTTTTTTTTTTTTTTTTTTTTTTTTTTTTTTTTTTAAACTTATGTTTTCGCCTTGATTTACGGATTTAATTCGGGATATCAAACGAAGTCGAAATATTACATTCTTAATATCATTTTGAAGAACTCAATGCCTAATATTTCACGACATTGATGGTGTGTGAAACGGCCAATCGTAGCGAAAGTTACGTTACGTCAAAGTACGCGGTTTCAAACTAATATTTCGAAAATTTCGATACCAAGCTAACTTTAAAAATTCTTCGACGATTGTACGCTACCCGAATCCATAAATCTTCTATATCATCTCGAAGTTCATTTCGAGAACTATATCATAGTTATATCGAATGATCTAAATGAATATCGAAAATAGTCAAACGGACGTCAAACGCGCGTGTTAAAAAAGACGTATAACTCGTCTTTTTATTGAAATTACTTGTTTTTTGTCTCAATTTCCGGGCTCAATTCGGGATATCAAACGAATTCGAAATATTACATTCTTAATATCATTTTGAAGTACTCACACCCTAGTATTTCACGACGTTAATGGTGTGCGAAACGGCCAATCGTAGTAAAAGTTACGGCGCGTCAAAGTAGGTCATTCCAAACTAATATTTCGAAAATTTCTATAACAAACTAACTTTAAAATTTTTTCGACGATTGTACGCTAGCCGAATCCATAAATCTTCTATATCCTCTCGAAACTCATTTCGAGAACTATATTATAGATATATCGAACGATCTAAATAAATATCGAAAATAGTTAAACGAACGTCAAACGGATATATAACTAATCTTTTTATAAAAAAAAAAAATTTGACGTTAAAATTTTTTATATTTTTTGACACTTATAATTTTTTTTTTTATACAAATTATCGATACGTGGCAAAAAAAAAAAATTAATTTTTGGTGTTGTTATAATTGAATATTTAAAAAATATTTGATATTTTTTTTGTTAAATTATATATTTATTATATATTTTTAGAATTAGGATAACATATATATATAATAACAAGAAAAGAAAAAAAAAAAAAAAAAAAAAGAACGCCTAAAACGATACAAAATGCCGACACCTGGCAAAGGACAAACTCACTCTTTTATTGTATAGGGATATGTATGTATGTATGTATGTATATGTAAATGTAAATGTATATTTTTAAAATTAAAAAATCGTTGCCAAGTGTGTGGATAGAAATAGATAAAGTAGTATTTTGACTTGAAAATATAACGATATAGTAGTACATTCTTGATATGGACTCTTGTATGGTTAACACGGCTCTTGTTATTTTATTCTATTAAAAGTCATCTGTCTTTTTTTTCCACCTTAAATAACGTACATGAGGTTTCATTATTTTCACCCAATATACAGATACACATATATACGGAAAACAAGTAGCAAATAAATATTTGGAAAGTGATTTTGGTTTTTTGTCTTTTAAATATATTTGATCTAGCATGGTAGGATATCGAAGTGCAAGTGGTTTGTCCTGTTTAATTTTTTCCTTTATGTTGATAATTATTATGCTAATGGAGGTTATGATATGATATGAAATAGCCACTCTGTACTAAAGATATGATATATTATGAGCTCTTATCAATTTTAAATATATGATATGAATGTATAATATTTTGATGCATGATTTAATACTTTTACTCGGGATTGTATAATTACTCGTGTCCTACCCTATATTCTCATATACTCACTCATTTCCATACCTCTTATAAGTTAGAACGGGTCGTTGATTGACGGGCAATGAAGTGCAATCGTTGTGCTTGGATTCAATGGACTTAATAAATTCAATCCGGTGTAACGTAAGTAAAGATTTTATATTCAGTTTTACTTTAGTTTTATTATTATGTGTATTTTTTATTAGGAACATATTTTATTTATTTATATTTTTTCATATCTTTTATTTTATGTTGGGGAAACCAAATTTTCATGTTGTGATGTTTTATATATTTATTTAACTACGAAATGTATAAGATATGGCATAGAAAAATACTCGTACTTATATATATATATATATATATAATTAAAGAATATGAAATTATTCTATATAACAACGAGTAAACTACCGTTAGATAATTTATATTTATTGCATGTCACGTTGTTTAAAGTTTAAATGAAACTTTTGGTAACGATTTAAATATTAAAAACTTGTCTCTATATGGATAATTTGAAAAAGAAAAGAAAAAAATCTTTGCTGTTCTTTGTAGGATTTTCCACTTATAAGAGTGAAGCAACGTGATCAATATGGGCCCTTGATTAAACCCCCGTTTCACTCATTTTTTAAAACTTATTTTTTCAACATTTTCTAAAATTTAAAATTTTCATCAATTTTTCAACCGCACAATTCATCAACTTTTATCATAATCTATCAAAAATTTAATTTTTACCTAAATCACACAAGTGCTAAGTTATTAAGTGATATAATAGGAATTATGTGAGTGCGTTGTCATGTGATATATATCTCATCCTTATCCAATCCAAATCCAGCTCTTAATAATAAATTCTTAGGGTCGACCAAAGCTAATATGGTATATAGTTGTAAAATATTTTGTTGTCTTGGATCTTTTGATAGATCTAGAAATAAATGGAACAAATAAATCGAAAGGATTTATATAATCCGGTTGTTGAGGATGATAGCTCGTAAATTGAGCTTTTGTTGTTCATTTATAACAATCGTCCTCGTCTCGAGATGATTCATAATGCATATGTAGTAAATAAATGAGTAGTACTTTGTATATTTCTTGAAATGTATGAATGAAAAATAATTTGAGTATTTATATGCATAGCCAAACATAGGCTTGGCATCCTCATTCATTCATCATAAACAGGAGTTGATTTTCATTCTATGAAAAGAAAATTCCATACACAAAGCTTTCTGGATTCTTTTTCTTCTATAATGGATTCCTTTTCATACCTATCAAATTAGGCAAATTCCAAGAGAAATCAACTCATGATTTATTTTCAAATCTACAAAAGGTTACACAATCCACGCCAGTGACTATATAAACATAACTGCATGCGGTCTTATCACTCGAGTTCCTTACAATTTCATATCTTACAATTGCCGAGGAAAATTGGAAAAAAGAACAAACCATCCCAAATACAAAATATCATAACTTAATAAGAAACAAACTTTTCACATTACAATCTCTGGCTTCAAAATGCTAGATTTTATTTCTTTGTGAGGCAAAACCACGCCTCCGTTGGTGTAAATTTCATCACCAACATGAACATCCTCTCCAAGGATTGTCATGTTTTCCACTCGAGCCCACTGCCCAACAGTTGAGTGCCAACCGATGATGCTACTCGAAATGCATGCGTGTTTCTTGATGCGGACCCCACGCATTACAGTGCATCGAGACAGTCTAACACCCGATTCAACAACACACCCTGGCCCGATTGCGACATCAGGTCCAATCAAGCATCCCTCCCCAATTGTGGCACTCTCATCTACCAGAACATTTCCAATAATATGAGGTCCATAGGCCAACTTAGGAGAAGATTTCTTCTTCAAGGAGTCTAAGTAAAGTCTCAGGCCAGTGATGTAATCCCTTGGTTGTCCAATGTCCATCCAAAACCCGGGAAGGACCATTGCATAAAGCTTCTTTTCTTTTGCAATATTCGGGAACACCTCTTTCTCAATTGATGTGGGGCGTAATTCAATACGATCTAGAACAGAAGGATCAAGCAAGTAAATGCCAGCATTGATCTTGTTACCCACAAATAATTTGGGCTTCTCAACAAACCTCTCCACTTGCCCAGTTGATTCTTCCATAACAACGACACCATATTTTGAAGGCTCGTCCACCTATATCATTAAAAGGTTTTAACTTCAAATAAATCTGACTTCAAAAAATATTCAGAAAATTTAACTAAGGACTGATATTGAACAGGACCTTACCTTGGTCACCATTATGGAAGCCTCGCCTCTATGGGATTTATGGAATTCAATCATCTGTTTGAGTGGGTATTCACTGATAACATCACTGTTGAGAACAAAAAAAGGCTCACCAGAACCATCTACCAGATAATCCCTAGCCAAAGCAAGGGGACCTGCAGTTCCAAGGGGCTCAGTCTCTTGTGAGCATGTAATCTTGATCCCAAGTTTCTTCTCAAATTCTTTCAAGAAGTTCAGCATACCCTGCAAGAAGAAGAACAACTTTCCATTAACGACTCCATTTTTCACCTGATCTATAATTAGTATTACTATAGTGAACAAGCAAGAAGAGAAAGAGAATGTAAAGCAGTTTACCTCTGGCTGATAACTGATAGCTAGGACTACTTCAGTCACTCCAATAGCCTCGAGAGCCTCAATCTGATTCAATGAAAAATGGAATAATTAACATGACATACACAAAGTTAGGTGTGGGGGGTGTCGGGGTGATGAAGGGGAGTCGGCACAAAATGTACATGCACGAGAACAGGATGTAGAACAACTCAGATACCAAATTATTGACACAGATCAAAGGTTTATAGTAATATTCATGTTTCTTCACACAACTTCTCAACCAGTAATTAAACTACAATTTAAAAATTTGGGAAATTAGTCTATTTTTTAAGATATTGATAAACCCCTGATTCTGATAGCAGCTGGTCCGAGAAAGTAATTTCACTCACAAAATTTGAAATTGGAGACATAGGTTGTTATAGTATAATACATATAACAAGTTTAAATTGGCAAACCGTGCTGAAATTTGTTTACAATCAGGATTAGTAAACCTGGAATGTGCATATAAAAATATATACTCTTTAGCAAGATCCGTGGGAAAATGAAAAGATGACTATAAAAAAGGAGAAGATATAATTAGATATGCAAAGCTTAAAAAAAATATATAAAAAAATGGATCAGAATATAATACCTGATGCAAGATCATGGGCTTGTTAGCAAAGTCAACAAGAGGCTTTGGGTAACTGAGTGTCAATGGCCTCAATCGAGTACCAAACCCTCCAACTAGAATTAGAGCCTTCATCCTGAGACTTAGATGATCTCCTTTATCGTAATAACGAAACAGCCTGAATTTCAATCCAGTGTTATTAAAATATGAGGTACAGTCTCTTTGTATTTATGCAAAAAAATAAAAAAAAATAAAAGGAAGAAGCATGCAGCCCTATGAAACTCAATATTGACATCTGTAATGGGATATGATGATAGATGTCTCATTTTCATGAAAGTCGTCGATCAGTCCTGTCCGTTTTAGATGAAACTCGCGTGAATGTGCAGGTGCAAAGAATAGTAAAGAAAATTTAAAGCTACGGGGAAACAGCCAATTTTTTTGCATACGCATCATAAGACGACATAGAGCGCTAAAAAGACTGGAGAATGTATAAAAAAAGGTTTAGCTGGGATGGAAACAACTTCCAGCTATACAACAGGTTGGCTCTTTGAAAGAGAGTGAAAAATCCACTGAACTTTATAGTGAATTTCCTGTTTTAGACAACAAAGAGTGCACCACAATACCTTGCATGCTATAGAAGAGTTTCAGAGTAAGTTATTCAATACAACAAACTAAGCTTTATTCCCAATCAAGTTGGAAATGGCTAAAATTATATTACATGTTATTATAGTAAGAATTCCTAAAAGATCTTTCAAAACCGTCGATGAAGATATTTCAAATCCTAACTCAAACTCGTTAAAGGTAGATCTTCATATGTGGAAATTTTAGGCAAATATTTCTCAAAAACTCAGATGACATAGATCGAGTGGATAACTTCTCCTCCCACAGTTGAATTTCTTCTTAACCAATAGTTCTAAATATTCTTTGGGAATATATACATCACATTAACCAAGAAATTGTTGACTTCCAAGATTTCAATCAGTAAAATTCATAATCCTCATTTCTCACCAAAACAAAAAACAAAAAATGAAAAAGAAAGTATGACCAAAAATAATAGGCAGATTTAGATAAAATTTATGGCGTCTGTTTAGTTTTACAAATTGCCGTGGCAAAGAACAAAGAAAAATTCATCGGAACCATGAAGGTACGTGATTTGTATCATAATAAATTATCAATAATGTGAATTCATCCCTTGGGGGTGAGAGAGGAAATTATGAGTTTGTGATTCGGAAAATATAAGTTCAAATTGACTGAACAATGTGAAAAGTGTCATAAACACAAGATCCAAATAAACACAACATATCGAATGCAGCTAAGACATTTTATTCAACAATTAATCCAAAAGCCCTTTCTTTTTACTTATCTAAAACTCCAAAAAAAAATCTTTAAAATGCTTCGAAAATAACAAAAATGAGAAGAAATTACATAAGCATTGCAGGATTTTTTTTTTAAAAAAAAAAACACGTTAAAGGGCATGTCTAGTTTCCAAGATGACAATTGAGATTCAAAAATAAACGAAAATTTGGACAAAAACCCTGATTATGATAAATCAAAACAAAAGTTCCCAGATAAGAATTAAAGCAAAAAAATATGCACCTCTTGGGATCAAAGCAGATCTAGGGTGAGTTGAGAAGCGGGTCAACTCCGAGTTCGAGTTATTTTCCTCACTCTTTGACAAACCCCAACGATTCGTTATATCGTCAGGTATCGCTGTGTGTGTGAGAGAGATTGACAAACAGAGACTCTAAAATTTTAATGATAAACATAAATACAGCTGTATCTATTGTCACAATCAAGCATATAGATACACCTTTAAAGACTCCTTTTTAACCGTCCAGGAAAACAATATACAGTTATACACGGTTGGTTTCGGTTTACTCTTCTTCTTTTTCTTTTTCATTTTATACGTAAATTGTTGTACGTACTTGGAAAATATCTATTTAAGAATAACAAGTTCTAACATTAATCGAGTATTTACTATCTACTCGAGTTAAAAGATGAACAATTTAACATAATTGAACTTCAAGTCATATAGTATCGTAAAGCATTCCATTGAAAATGAACAATTTAAAGTTCGAGAAGTTTCATCTACTTTATTAAATAGCCGAAAAGAGATGCAGTCGGTTGGTATCTCGATTTTTATATAGGGAATGATCCACTGGCAACCATTTTCCTCCATCAAATTACTGAATTAAAGAAAGTAGATTGCAGCGATTCCTGTTAGAAGTGATTATGACTGGTCAACCCGAATATAAGCAACAATAACTAGGAAAAAATACAAGAGTAAAACCATTCATTGAAGAGAGATCTTGATTAGTCAATTGTTTGAGTGGTTTAAGCGGCTCTCATATTTGCATGTTGCTCTATTTATTATTATTATTTTATTTTTTGCAATCTAGTGGAATGGAGATACAAACATACAACCATGGACTAAAGATTATTAAACAAATTTGAATTATAGCATCGATAATATTATTCTAAACTAGAATAGACGAGGCAAATATAAATAAATAAATCTATCACTTCGTTGAAGCTTGTAGCCATATAGTTCAAAATTAAAGTTTGAATTCTTAGGCCCCGTTTGACCCACATTCTCATTTTCATTCTTCTACTCAGTTTCAACTACACATTTTTCAATAAAATAGTATTTTCTATCACATTAATGACTTTTTCTTCTTTTTCAACCACACATTTCCCATCATATGACTATTTCAAAATTCATTTTTCTCCAATAATTTTCATCTAACACACTCTTAATGTGTGAAAATAACAGAAAGATAGACGTGAGAGAAAAATAAAACTTTTTTCACCTTTAAATTTACTTATTTCTCGTAACCAAATCTAAGGATCTTAGGCTTGGGGACCTCGTCATACGAATTTTTCTATATCCTCTTATTATTTCATCTTCAAGCCACAGACTCTTCAAGCCTTTTTAACAGTGATTGAATAAATTGATGTAATCCCTCGAGCAGTCCCTGAGTCGTCAACTTGTAATCACAGGCTGGTAGCCTGGTACAGTTTTGCTTTGTTGGCACAATGGATGACTCTGAACGCCAAAGCAACAACCATCCAATTGCTGAAAGTATAGAGATAAGCTTTCCCCATAATCTTACCTTCTCAAATACAACGTTCTGAACCAAGTTAACGTACCGCTGTAATGGGTGAACACCCCAATCCTTAGAACATACTACAACCCTAGGCAGGGGGATTGAACTTGAACGAACGAATAATTGATTTGCCTAGTATGTAGTCCCAGTCTGTCTTGAATTGCTTCAAACAAAATGGTTCACTTCTTTGATTCATCAATTCATTCCTGATGGGTTTACAAGCGGACATTTTACCAGAAATTTTTAATCTACCCTTGTATGACCCCTATGAGTGGGTTGGTAAACTTAGATGGCGCCTCTTGTAATTCTGAGCCATATGTCACTTCCCCTATCCATCAATCATCTTCTACACGCGCTTGATAGGCAAAGGAAAGCCAAGAATTTGGAAGCTAGAATTTCGTTATCAACTGCCCCATCCTCTGTTGGTAACGACCTTCCAACTGGGCAGGAGTTAATCTCTATACATGGTCTCACGACTTGATAGGTGAAGGAAAGCTAAGAATTTGGAAGCTAGAATTTCGTTATCAACTGCTCCATCCTCTGTTGGTAACGACCTTCCAACTGGGCAGGAGTCAATCTCTATACATGGTCTTATGGCTTCACAAAGACCTATGTTTGGTTAAAATTCCATTGGCTCAACATTTTACATTTCTACTTTTTCATTTGTTTAAATTTTTTCAAATGTTTGGGCCCACCCGTAAAAACCAAAGAACAAGAATATCCTGTAATACTATAATGAACAATTACAATAGCATCATTATATACATATAATTGCACAAAAAATCATCTTGGGTGAACACTTACTTGTGTCATGTTTGATAGTATAAAGAAGTAGAGTTATTTGCCCTTCGAGGCATGACTCAGTGGCGTAAAGGATATCAGTATGACAACTCTTGTACCTTAATCTGCTGAGGCACATCTCGTGATTTACCTCATTCACAATGTTCTAGGGGCGGGGCGGTGAGAGACCCTCAAAGTTGGGGTTCAACTTTTTTTAAGAAGTAAAGATATTTTTAATGTTATTTTAAATTTCATTATTTGTGAATTCTTTAGTATATAAATCAACTCATATTTAAAAACTAAGAATGAGACATGGATTGAGTTGTAAATATGGTGGGAAAATAGTATTAGAACATAAAAAAAAGTGGTGGGAAACTTTCCTTCTTGAACGTCAACAATTTGTTTTTACGAGCCATCCTTTTTTAAAGTTATGGGATAGCACTAGATCGTTACTAATTACCCGTTTTTAGTTTGACCTTATGTGCGGAATTAATCTAATCAAAACAACAAGTCACTTTAATTAGTTTCTAAATGATTAATCAACTAATTCAGTTTATCCTATCTTGAACTACCGCAGTAATATGAAAGCAATAACTAAAGTAGTAAACAACACAAGAATTGTTCACAGAGAAAATCAACATGGGAAAAATTTCGGGCGCTTTGTCAGTCAAAGATCCACTATAAACTGTATTATAAACTTACAGACTACCAGCAAAATTGACGACACAAACTTTCTGATCTACTGTCTGAAATTTGAAACAACTCTCCTAGAATATGCACACGAACACCAATTCTAATTCTTCGTTGTAAAGTAGTCCTTCTGAAGTGAGCACACGAACTCCACTTCTGACTCCTCACGTAGTTTATCTCCTGTAGATCCACCAAAAACTCCTCGTTCTTGAGTTTTTTCCTTGATCTTCTCAACCAGCCAAGTTAACGACACAATCTTCCTAACAGGTTCAAGTAAAGAATCGGCACCAGTGTATTTGATTGAATGTTTTGATATTTTCAATCCAAAAGGTGCATATGATGAATTTATTGAACTTGATGAAGGTTTATCTCTTGAGAGAATAAGTGTTTTCTCTTGAATGTATAATGTTCAATCTACTCTACTCGAATGCGTAGCACCCCCTTTTATATGTTGGACGAATATGATAACTTTGACCAATAAAAATCTCGCAAAATCGCGAATTAGGTCAGACTGTAAAACTGTCGCTTGAGCGATGGCCTTGTCGTACGAGCGACAGGTGGGCGAAGGTCGAGCGTTGGATGTTCTGCTTCATCCGCTCGAGCATGACTTCCGCGAGCATCTAGCGAAAATACGGCGAGTTTCCTTTGTGTTCTAAACTTGAATCCCGAACCCTACGCTATACAACCAACTATGAAACTTTACAATTAAGTCCCCAAACTTCTAAAATGTTCAAGTGGTCCTTTTGTTTACAGAATAGCCAATTACAATAATCTAACACTAACACTTTTCTTGGCATTAAAAGAGCTTATGTGATGGGAAACTTTCCTTCTTGAATGTCCCCATTCATTCGTAAGAGTGCTCAATAGTCAAGAACAATTATTTCAAATAAAATTCGTAAACGTTGTATTTAAGAAAATGTTGTTTAGACTGGTTATGTTCAATTATAGTGAATTTGATCTTTCGAGTTTCATTTTTTTGAATGAGAATGTTATTCTAAAATAAATTCACCAAAACTTTATGGTGCGTGCTTCTTTCTTTTCTTTTTTCATCTTTTGAGGATTTCTTAATTTACGATATTGTAAATTGAAGAATCCTATTATACTTGTGTGGCTCGTATTTTTCTGAATCTTGTCAATCATATTGGTTCCAACAAATTTAGCCCCTATCTGGTGGCCATTATTTCTATTTTAAAGAGTTTTGAATGGTGCTTTTTAGAAGGATGTATGGTTAAAAAGTAAGAAAAAGTTTTGAATTTACATACAAAACATTTTTTTGTGTGAATGTATGGTTGAAAATAATTTTGTAGAAAAAATAGTTTTAGAAAAAAATGAAAATCAAACAGGAGTTTAATGTAACTACAATCTAGATTTGAATTATCCGTACTAGATACATGTTATCTCTCTTAGATTTAATGGTACACAAATATTTTGTACTGATGTAATAATATTCACGAATCCTTCTCAAAATTCAGTCTTGATCCCTTCTAATTAGGTAAACAATCTGACTCACCAAAACTAACGGTAGTAGACAATTGTAAAAATAGTCAATGGCCAATCTCTATCTTATAGATGAAAGCATATACCAACTTACAATGTAAGACAATAGATGAAAGCATATACCAAATTACAATGTAAGACAACTATTTCTCATGTTCAATGACGTTTAGCTGAAAATGAAAAGACATAAAGACAAGTTAAATAAATTCCAAGTCGGAGACTATCCAAATGGGGCACGTAGAGAGACAGGAATAATAAAGAAAAATCTAAAGAGAATACAACATATTTAGAGCCCCTATCAAGGAGCAATTAATGAAGGAAAAAGAAAAAGCATTACGCAAATACATTCAAGTGCAATAAAGAATCTATAGCTTAATAACAAAATAGGTAATAGATACCCGACATATTATTTCTGGTTGGTAGTGCCCTTTTTCAATAGGTTTTTAAATTTGTGTAGCAAGGATTTGTTCATTTTCTGACTCTGTTGTTTTGATGGAAACTTCCAGCATTATTGAGATTTTTTGTTGAGGGTAGCTCATTGACTTGATCATAGCTTGCACTACCCTTAGTTTTTGAGTCCACTTCCTCCTCAAATGGTTTCTGTTTTACCACAAGAGAGAAGTCTTTTTCCACAATTTTGCAGCTCTCCCACATGTTAAGATCAACATTTGTAGAATCATCGTCTTCCTTTACTTTGTTCTCATTATCTTTTGGGTTTCCATTCATGTTCTCAACCTCAGTAACAATCTGAGTAATTTCATAGTTCAAAACGTTATTAACTTCCACTGGCTTTTCCTCTACAAGTTGCTCCCTCTGTTGAGGTTGGAGCTCCTTTCCCTCCTTGTACAACTTCATCGCCCACACAAAAAAATAGTGTTTGATGTTTGTAAGTTTGTCTTATCATGTTGTGCACCAACCGCTTTGCAACAACAACAATTCCTTCGCTATTGAAGCCACGCCTATTAATTATAGCACTGCGATAGATATAATTAGTTTAAATCCTAATGGTTTGTTTGGTAAGAAGGTTTATAGAGATTAAGAAAAAAAATTATACAATCTTGTTACAATTGTTGGTCTTTCGTACCTAATTTTTTTATTCAGCTTATAAAATTAGGAGTGGATATTCAGAATGCTAGCATGATGCAGAGATGCGTGCATCAAAAATGAAGTCAGTCTCACTTGAAATTTATGGTTATCATCAACTATTAGAGTTTTTTCATTTACCCCCAAGAAGAACACACATTCATGACGGTTGGCAATACATATACGTTTTGTTGCTGTGATTAGATGAATACATTTACAATGTTCCACTCTTAACAGCCTGTAGGAGAAAGTATCCAGTGTGTATTCAAATACTCTCAAATATATCGAATTAAAAATCATTCATGCGTAGAGCCGGACCTAGGGAGAGGCCCAAGAGGCCTCTGCCTCAGGCCCAGCATATTGGGGGGCCTAAAAAAATGTTATTTTTAACCCCAATTTTCAATTTCATCTTCAGATTCTTCACTCATGCTTCGTCCAACTCCTCAACAGTGACGCTATCTCAGCATGGGCCGCACGACAGTGACATTTGGTAAGCAATTTATTTTCTCCAAATTTGACCGACGACATAATGTTGCTTCTTTGACTTTGTTGTCTATGTGAGATTCAAATTGATTTAGTTGTCCATTTGCATTTTGCTGCCTGTGAGTGTTGATTCTGTTGAAGTAAAATCTCGGCTGCAGGTGTTTGTGTTTTATCAATGTTATTTGCTGTGGAATTCCGAATTTTATTCAAGACGGAGGGAGACTGAGAGTGTTAATATGTTATTTGTTGCTGTTTTGTGGATATGTATTAATGTGTTCTTTGTGACTTTGTCTACTTGTTTTGTGGATATTTGCTACCTGTGAGTAGTGATGGGATGCCATAAATTTCAAATCTTACCCTAGGTTAGTAGGTCTGGTTCAATCCATAAGATTGTCTCTTGTGCAAAAGAAATGTTGCCTTACAGACAGAAACTAAACCTGAGAGATGAGCCTATGTTAGAAACAAATGAACTTAGGTCAAAATAAGCTTCAAATAAGTTGAGTGTTGATGAATGGTTGCATTTATTTGGATTCTGGAAGGTGTTCGTTATTCATAGCTTTTTTCCCTGAGTAAAGGTCTATAAATATGACCATTGATGGAGTATTGTAGTTCATTTTTATTTTGTCAACTGCTGTTTTACTTTCTTTGATTTATGGGCCCAAAATCTAAAGTTCGCCTTAGGCCCCGCAAAATGCAGGTTCAGCCCTGTTCATGCATAGTAGTTAAAGATGGAAACATATAATCATAGATTACATGTATAGTCAACCATAATCTTAATAATTCGTAGCATATCTAGCCTAGACCGTAGTGTTAACATCGTAGCTAGAAGGTCATCATACAAATGCATCACTGGTATCAATCTATAAAAAAAAATGTATATGAATTCTCACATTAATAATGAGTTAGGAACAAAAGAGATCGAGTTCTTAAGGAAAGTTAACTGTATCGGTATATTGCTCACGACTCCCAGAACACTTTTAAATCTTAATTGAAGATTCACACCTAATGTAGTGTTTGATCGAATTCATTTATTGTATTCAATTTTACCCCTCCTGAATTCTCATTTAGCGTATTTAACTAATTTAATTCCATATATCTATGCAAGTCAAGTTTAATCAAACGAAATATTAGTTCTAACAATTCATCTAAAATCATAATAATTAATATAGATATCTCTATACGTTATAATAATTTACTGAATTTTAATATGTGGTCTAAATATAAAACTCACAATCGTAATAGATTCATGAAGTCATTGAATAATTGGCCAAAGAATTCAAAGGATTGAGTACATAATTAAAATCAACACATGTGCATTTAAGGAACTTAAATCTTGAATAAAAGAAGTAAATGGTCTCAAAAGATTACATTATTTGTCCTCATATGAAATTTAGCTACTCATGATAATGAAAGAAAAACTAAATATTTGCATCGAGTACATCATCATATTTTGAATTGAGATGTAAAAAAAAATGATGAATCTTGCACCAAGTTCTCTTCTTACCTTTAATCTTGATTTCAAAACCTATATCTTGAATTCTTGTTTTCTTTCATTTTGATTTTTTCTCGAAATCTCACGTTGTATATTGTGTCTCTCAATCTGTGGAATCCCATTTTGAAGTCCTCAATTCTTATATTTATACTCCATTTCATGTCCTTCCCAAATGTGGAGTCTATGGACTTTTCACGTGCCCAAACTGTGTAACCTTAAAATAGGCGGCGTGGCGCTTAAGCGCTAGGAAGCAACAACTAAGTGTCACGATGAAACACGGTGTAGCGCCTAGGCGCTATGGGCAACACCTAGCACCCAGGCACTGACTCTCTGTCCAAATCTACTTCTCTCACTGTTCGTAACACCTAGGCACTGGATTTTCGGCTCTTGGGCACTGACTCGCTACCCCAAAACTTGTTATTGACTCGTTTGTTCATTTTAACACCATTTTTACACCACCTCTCCTAACCTGTAAAACAACACTAGCAAACATATTAAAAACTTTCTATACTCATAAGATCTAACAAATAATCAAGTTAAAATTGTTTAAAACTCGTGAGTAAAAACACACTCGTCAATGGGTGATAGATACAGTGATGCTATTGGGGGAAGAGAGAGTGTGTGATATAATATATTTTATTTTGTTATTATAATTCAAGACCTGATTTGTGAATTTTTTTTTATTTTTTATAAGTTTGTTAAATTTGAATTTGTATTCTTATAGTATTGTATTTATGTATTTTTCCCCTTTCTAATCCTACAAAGTCTAGAATTCAAAGGCCAAAGAGTTCTAGAATTTAAAATCTAAAGAGTTATAGGATTCAAATTCTAAAGGGTTTAGAATTCTAGCCTTCGAAGAGTTTAGGATTGCATAATGTCTCTATGTTGTTCATTAGTTCTTTGGGGAAAAAAACATTAAATTCTATACTTTTCGTTTTTCTGCTAGCACAAAATAGTAGGAAACCAAACTATACTCTCTATCGTCCCAACCCCATAATAATTGTCGCCTATTTCCCATGTCAATTTGTCGAAATTTATGATCATTTTCTGATTTCAAAATTTGAATCAAATCAAATTACATAAATTTATCCCCATTTTAAACTCACAAGAAGAGTAAAATACATTTTAAAGTAATTAAATCCAACCTAATAAAATTACTTGGTTAGTGAAAACGACGTCAATGCCCAATCAAACACGATCCAAGATTAGCATACTAACATGCGCCGTCGCAACATTGATGATGGCACTCAACAAGAAAATTAGGCCATGGGATACCATGGTTATCCAATAAACAATCTTGTTCATTGGCCATGTTACAATGTCAGTCAAGTACAAGATGTAGATAATGCCAAAATTTGATTGTCCCATGGTTATTCAATAATCAATCTTGTTCGTTGGCCATGTTACAATGTCAGTCAAGTACAAGATGTAAATAATGTCAAAATTTGACAGTCAAACTTGTAATATTGATTAGTCTATGAATAATTCATATATCAAACCAACTTATGATTTATTTATTTATTTTTCAATTATATAGTCTCCAATTTTCAATTTTCCAGCATCATAGTTGCCAATTTGACTTTGGGAGCTTTACAGCAGTGGGTACGAGTGGTGTTGGTAATACAATGAAGATGAAATACACGATTAATTTCAAACTTAAATTTTATACATTTATTAATTATATATTTAACAATTAATTTTTTTAATATTCTCTACAGTTTTATCAGCCATTGATCCAATCATTGCTCATCCCCGTCTCCCGAACGCTAACCCCAAAATTCCCCTCAACAATTCCCTCGTATTTTCTCCACAAATCCATTGTGCAAAAGTTTTCCATTCGCTTTTCCTTCCCCTTAACAGATCCCAATTTCCCCCTTCCTTCGTATTTTTCCTCCCAATGAGATGATCGTGAACTCCAGCGATCCCGTACCCAATTCCCTCGACTCCTCGTCCTCCAAATCCGTAAACGAAACTATTAATGGATCCCACCACTTCACCATCCGCGGCTATTCTTTGGCCAAGGGCATGGGCCCGGGAAAATACATTCAATCTGACACCTTCAGCGTAGGTGGCTACGAATGGGCAATTTACTACTTCTACCCAGATGGGAAAAATCCCGAGGATTCATCCATGTATGTATCGGTTTTTATTGCGCTTGCTAGTGAGGGTACTGATGTGAGGGCGCTATTTGAATTGACGCTGTTGGACCAGAGTGGGAAAGGGAAACACAAGGTGCATAGCCATTTTGATCGGGCCCTCGAGAGTGGACCCTACACTCTTAAATACAGGGGAAGCATGTGGTACGTATTTCGAGGGATTGCTGATTTCTTGATTTTATGTTTCTTGGAAATTTAACTGTAATTCTGAAATGTGAGTAATTTCTTGAATTAGGGTTTTGAGGGGTTTTTGTGAAATGAAGTTAATTATGTGAAATTATCAATTTCTGATGCAATTCTTTTTCATTCAATAGTTTTTTTGTCTCGTGTAATTATTATCATTGTTATTGTTATTGTGTATGTGTTTGTGTCTAGAATATTTGACATTAATCAAGCAATCTTTAACTGTAAGAAAAAGCAACCAAAAATCGTGGTTTAGGGTTTCAATTTGGTGTGGTTTGATTCAGCTAAAATTGTGTCATTAGACCGGGATTTGGTTTTGGGGTTTCTATTTTGTGGGGTTTGATTGAGCTAAAAGTGTTCATCGGACTCGGATTTGATTTTGAGGTTTCCAATGGAATTTCTGTTTTCCATAATATGAGGACTGAACTGAGATTATGGTAGAATGGTGATTAGTAGAAAGAAGACTCTGGCTGATTTCCTAATATCAATGCATTTGATTTGTTTAAATTTACTTTTGCAAGATAAAGTGAAAGAACTTTCATCTGCTGCCCACATGTAATCCTTGCTTGTTTTTCAGGGGTTACAAACGATTTTTCAGGAGGACTACTTTAGAAACTTCTGATTTTTTAAAGGACGATTGCCTTGCCATGAACTGTACTGTGGGAGTTGTAAGAACTCGTATTGAGGGACCCAAACTGTATAATGTTCCTGTCCCGCCATCAGACATGGGCGAAAATCTCAAATACCTGCTTGATTCTGAACTTGGATGTGATATAGTTTTCCAGGTTGGGGAAGAGACATTCAAGGCTCATAAGTTGATACTTGCTACACGTTCTCCTGTGTTTAGAGCTCAATTTTTTGGACTTGTTGGAAATCCTAATACTGACAAGGTAGAACTCGAGGACATTGAACCTTCTGTCTTCAAGGTAATACTTTTATTTCACTTCCTTAATATTTAGCATTGTTGTTCAATGAATTGAAAATCAGGATGCACACTCTAATTGTAGAATGTAAGTGAAATTCTAAACTGGTTCATAAAGGTTTTTTGCTATTCTGAGTTAGATTTGTCCCTCTGCATGATACACAATTGTTGCAGCTGGTGCACTGTGTCATCAAAATGAGGTGATTTTATGAGATTGTGTTCTGCAGGTGCTAGTGAAAGTTAACCAAGAGCATCTTTAGGTTTTTGAACTGTTTCTCTATATGTTCTAGAATATCCTTCTTCAAAGCAATTTTAGCACCTCTTGTTCACATAATTTTGAGGTTACAGTAAGGAATAAGTGTTCAATAGTGTGTTAAGTAGATGGACCTTGAATAGCTCCTTATTATCCTTTTGGGTCTGTGAAGTGCTTATTGATAGGAGATGTGGTTAGAGTCTGGTGGGTAACTTGAAAATTCTTTATATTTATAAGACTGAATTATTGACCAAAAGATAGTTCTTTGTCTCTTTTTATTTTTTACTTTCTCTTGTTATTCACCAAGTAATTCAGCACTTTCTTTGGCAACATCAGACTAGGTTCTATTTAAGCTTGATAAATCACTAAACATGGTCAACATACCATGCACCTGCATCTTCCACTTTTATCTTATCTGGCTCGGTTGACTTATGCTGGCTTACATTTTTCTGCAGGCAATGCTCCAATTTATCTACTCTGACAACCTTGTCGATTTACATGAAATCACTGGCTCAACATCTACCTGTACTTCTGCAATCATGATGCAGCATTTGTTAGCTGCTTCTGACCGATTTGGTTTAGATAGGTTGAAACAGCTGTGTGAAGCGAAATTGTGTGAAGAGGTCAGTGCTGAAACAGTGGCAACCACTCTTTCCCTGGCAGAACAGCATCATTGTCCACAGCTCAAGGCCATCTGTCTGAAGTTTGCAGCAACAAACTTGGGAGGTGCGTGTAGTCCATAGAACTGAGCGGTGCAATGTTTCAGGTTATTTTATTTTTACTTTTTGTCTGTTATCTGCAGGCATTATCTTGATGCTATTGAAAATATCTGATGAACGTTGAAGCAACTAAGAATATTGTATTTAAAAGACACGTCAGGATTTTTCTTGTTATTGCGTGTAGTTAAAGAATTGTGAATAGTTAATTTAGTACTTGAGAGGAGAGTGAACAATAAAGTTAGTTTGAGCGAGTTTTCTTCTATCTACTTCCTTTTCTGATTACTTTTTTTTCCTTTTCCTTTTTTTTGTGGGTGGTTGGGGGGGGGGGGGGGTAGTTAACAGGAAGACAAAATGATGGGAAGGTTAGGGAAACATTTTCTAATAATTCAGTTTAATTTGTGAGATCTGTAGAACTAGTTGATCTAAAAGCTTAAGCCATTAGATAAGGCCTTATGTATATCATTTAAATAGTCTTCAACATATCCCCCCCACATGTAGGCAAGTTCATTTTTTTCCAGCCTAGACATGCAGATTAAATGGGTGGGTAGAGTTTCAACAAGCCCCCTCACGTGCAGGCTGTTAAACATGCACATTTGTTTAAATAGGTGGCAGCGACCAGGACCCCTACTTGCTATCATACCATGTTCAACCAGTTGATCAAGTATATCATATAAATACTGTCTTCACCAACATATTTTCTTTATTTCCACTTGTCTTTTGAGTATTAGGGTTTCTAGTTGAGGAACAAAAGTCTAGTAGGAAGCCAACAAATATTCCATTATTATTTTATTTCAGTGAGCCCTCCCTCCACTAAGACAGCAGTGCAGTACCTTTGTAAAAGTTTGTACTGCCTACCATACTCATCTTCCTAATTAGACAGAATTTGATGGAAGCATAGCTGAATTTTTTAATTGTTAAGCAGTGTTTGGGAAGATTAAACAGTCAGTTTTACTGGGTAAAAGTTGAACTTAAAACCAATTTGCTCTGGAGGTTGCTTGACTGGAGTACTGAACGAAGACAAGTGGGTCAGTCTTGTTTATATCCTGCCTAATATAAAATAAATCAAATTAAATTACTGTCTATATTTATTTTTATGCCTACAGTAAGTATTTATATTTTGGCTCGTTTCTTCTGCCATTTCCATTAACAATTTCCATCATTTCCCCTTGACTCCAATGAGATGAACTACAAAAAACTCTGCTCGAAGTTGCCAGTGATTTGGCACGTTGGAGCTTCCGACTAAATACACGCGCGACTCTATGCAATATAGTGTAAACCTTTCTTTTTCTTTTTGACTACGGCTTTCTCACTGATGAACATTACTGTGAATGGATTAGTCCAGTTTGATGGAACTGAATTGTAATGCTGGGTCTTCCATTTGATTTAGCTATTTGTCAATAATCATGCTACAGTAACATAATGGTTGATATAAATTTTGACATAATGCCACATAACATCATATTATTGGACTGTTTAAAATACAGTCAACTTTTCTAGCAAATCATATCTTGCCAACATTTTTCTGTCAAGGTGGCTTTACGCATTTGCTAAGAATTACGTGGATGTTTGTTGTAGTGGTGATGCAGTCAGAAGGATTCAGACACTTGGAAGAGAGCTGCCCGTCGCTGTTGTCGGAGCTGCTGGAAACGGTTGCATCAGTGGATGAGAAGTCAAATAAGAAAAGAAGTGGGAGCAGTATCTTTGGGGTAGATCTGGCGGCCGATGCTGGTGCCATCGAATCTTTAAACCCTGATGGGAGGCGTGTGCGTAGACGGGTATAGACTAGTCTGTTGTGATGTCTGACTGAATTCTATAAACTAGTTAATCTTCAGTCTCAGCTTTGTTTCTTTGCTATATAACATTTGAAATTGTTATTTCCAATATCTTCTTGCTCTAGTTCTTTCCCGGACCTGACCCGACTCTTTGGACAGCTGTGATATTGGATGGTCCCAGTGTGAAAATGAAATCGAAATCATTTCAAATAATAAATAATGGACATGCTACACGTACAAAATCATTTACAAAATTCCTTACACATTACACACAATAGGGGTGGGATCACACAGTCGATATTTTTGAATTCACGTGGGGTCTGCATTTTTTGTGTGAGGGACATGGAGTAACACATTTTGTACAAATGTGTTTGTACATATATCTTTATCCATAAATGATTAATTAACCAGTTTGCTTATTATCAAATATTTCCCATTTAATTTATTTTTCTTTTTAAATCTGAATGGTGATTTTTTATTTGCCAACCTTCTTTCATTTGTATTGAGTTGAGTGTTTTAAGCCCCTCTTTAACAACCTATAAAACAATTTTTTTCCCACTCAAATTGATTTTCAATTACTTATTTTACAATGAAATATTTTCATGTAAACTTAAAATTTTTATTTTATTTTTTAACCACACATTCTCCAAAAAATTACTATTTCAAAACTCGTTTTAATGGTTATCAAATAGAGGCTTAGTTTCCTTGCTCAAACGTCAGCCCCCTCGAAGTTTCCTTGCTCTAAGGATTGTAAAGAAATAAAATAGATCTTGTTTATAAATAAATGTCATAATTCTAAATTAATTTAAAATCAGAAAAACAATATATATTAATTCTAGACCTTCTAACGCTCAATTAATAGTAGTAGACTGAAATCAAGTTACAAGGGGAAAAAATACTTCACAATTTAGATTATTAAACTATCTCAAGTTCATTCTCTTTACGCCCTTCATCCGTGATAATTTTAGGGTACCGCTATTTTCATCCACACTTTTTCTATTTACATCCACTTTTAAAAATAAAATTTTATTATATTTTAAATCCTATGTAAATTTACTGAAATAAACATAAATAAAATTAAATAAAAATACATAACTCTATATTCATCCACTTATTTTTATTTTCAAATTACCCTAAATCTTTTTACATTCTTTTAAAATTTGTATTTAACTAGAATTCTAATAGATCGAAAAAAAATTAGCTGACCATAAACTTTTTTTTCCGTTTAGAGAAGAGGCATCGCTCTCCAGATCTTGGATTCTCCTCTTTTCTACAACGGGGATAGTGAAAGTATCAAGTCCACTGTCAGAACCTGTATGAAATATTCCAAGCGTTCCCTTTACATCCATACACACAGGTGCACTATTAGGCTCATTAGAGGAATTTAGAACAATGTATTTCAGGTTTTCTGCACAAAGAAAAAGCCTAATTGTAATGCCTGTCCGATGAGAGGAGAGTTCAGGCACTTTGCGAGCGCATTTGCACAGTTTGTGTCAGATTAGATGCTCAATTCAGATATCAATAATGATAATTTAGTACAGAGGGGTGAAGGGAACAATTTTACCATCATGTCAAAGTTTAATAGATCTAATTTATTCATTTAGTTGGCTGAACCCCACAAAATCAATAGTTTGTGGGAAAACGAAGGAAAAGGAAGTATCTAAGATAGGTATATTAAAGAGGTCTTTGAAGTTTGAAAGTTGTCACTGTCAAACAAACATACCATATTCATACACAATATTAACATTCGGGAGTAGCAACATATGCAAAACTTTATTCGTGTACTATTATTTAATATGATTGTTGCAGTGCTAGGCTTCGACTTCTGGGGTCGGAAGAGAAAAATATAATAATATCGGAGGCTCCAGTTTCAGCTCCTCAAGATCCTGTGATGCAAAGAAGTCCAAAATTGCTGCCTTTTTTTATGGTGATTTCTCAAAAGTAAGGTATGAATATCACAACTGTGAATCCATTATTGAAGTTTCAGCATCCCCTAAGCCCAGTTCAAGTGAAACACTTGGAAGAGACATTGAAGACGTTGACTACGAGTTGGAAGATGAAATTCCTACCATCAAACTTAATGCTGAAGGGTTCAAAGAAAATTTACTAAATTTCGTGGAGAAAACAAGTTTCTTACATCCAGAAAGTGATGTTTCGAAAGCACTGGTAGCTATAAGTCCTGAAGCTGCTTCAATTCCAATGCCTAAAACAATTAGAATGGGATGTAAATATAAAAGTGTGGATGAAATATCGTAGTTAAATGAATGATTTTAGCAATGACAAGATTGGAATATGACGTGGATGTAAATAGTATATTCTTTAAAACAATTAAAATTTAATAGGGATGAACATAGAGTGGGATATAAATAGAAAAAGTGTGGATAAAAATAGCGGTACCTTAATTTTATTTCAGTAAATTTTTTATTATGCTTTTAAATTTAACGACTCTTCATTCTCTTGGTATTTTCTGACCTCCTTGGTCCTTCAAATCCGAGTTAGAGAAATAATACATTAAAAAAAAAAAAAAAGGAGGAAGAAGAAGAAGAAGATGTCCCAATATCTTTTGTCGTTATTATTTGATTTTTTTTTAAACATCCCATGTGACAAACCGCTCCCCATAAATACGTATGCTCACAATCAGTGAAAATTATTTCCCACTTTATTTTTGCAAGCTAAACAATTCTATACTCTCTGTTCAGATCCTTAAGGATCAATGAGCAACGGAGGAGGAGCACCACATCTGTTCAAATCCGCCACCTTGATCAAAATTTCTGGGCTTTTAATCACTTCTGCCATTTTTTTCTATTTGGGAAAGCATTTTTCAGATGGGTCTTTGCAGCAACTCGTTTTCTTCAATTCTCAAATCTTTAAAACTTCCACTTCTTCTTCCGTTGCCCTCTCCCCGAACCTCAATAAGACTTTTGATTTGTCTTTGATCTTAAAAGGCCCCGTTTCGTCTCCTGTTGGTTCCGGGCAAAATCAACAAGAAGAGGACCAGAAAATCTTGAATTCGGTATCTCCTACGCCTCCAGCTTCTGCTCCTCCTCCGCCGCCGCCGCCACCGACTGTGCAGAGGATGGGAGTGGTGGATGAGAACGGGGTGATGGCGGCGGATTTTGAAGTGGGGGAGTATGATCCGGAGGTGGTGGAGAATTGGGAGAAGGCAAATGAGACGGAAGGTTTAGAGAGTGATGGTAAGGGGGATAAGATTAGGGTTAGGGTTAAGAAGTTTCCCCTGTGCCCGGAGAGTCTGAGGGAGTATATACCTTGTTTGGACAACGAGGAGGCGATTAAGAAGTTGATTTCCACAGAAAAGGGAGAGAAATTCGAGCGGCATTGTCCTCAAAAGGGGAAGGAATTGAATTGCTTGGTGCCTGCTCCCAAAGGATACCGAACGCCTATTCCATGGCCGAAAAGTCGAGATGAGGTAACCTTTTTTCATTGCTTGAATGACGTTACTTATCTGCTTTCAGCATAATATATTTTTTGTCATCTTATTGTTCTTTTCTGAAAATGTTGGTTAGATTGTTAAATACGAGGACAATTCGTTTAATGATTATTAGGTTGCTTATTTTTTCAAATAAATAATAATCAGTTTAGCAAGTTTAAAATGAGAAATATTGTTTCAGCATTTTATGGCCTTTTCTTACAATATATAGGTTTGGTTCAGCAATGTTCCTCATGCTCGTTTAGCTGAGGATAAAGGGGGTCAGAATTGGATCACCATTAACAAGGGGAAGTTCAAGTTTCCTGGAGGTGGCACGCAGTTCATACATGGGGCAGATCAGTACTTGGACCAGATTGAAAAGGTGTTAATATTTTCTAGAATTGCACGGATGGTTTATACACCAATCTAAAAGAAATGGGGCTTTGAATTCTCTATTTTGCATATTGTTTAGATGGTTCCTCAAATTGCATTTGGCCGACATACACGAGTTGCTTTGGATGTTGGTTGTGGTGTAGCAAGCTTTGGTGCCTATCTGTTGTCAAGAAACGTTCTCACCTTGTCTGTAGCTCCAAAAGATGTTCACGAGAACCAAATTCAATTTGCACTTGAGCGTGGTGTGCCTGCAATGGTGGCAGCTTTTGCAACAAGGCGATTATTGTATCCAAGTCAAGCATTTGACTTAATACACTGTTCAAGGTGTAGAATCAATTGGACACGGGATGGTATGTTGCTCTGTTTCATATCTGATGTTATCTAAGTGCCTCCCCATGCAATTATCATGTATGTAATTTCACGATGCTCTTTGCATATTTACTTCAAGTTCTCAATTATTTCCCTTTTAAAATATTTACATAACAAGGATCTGAAATTTCTATATGATCTATATAATGCTAATTGGTACTTAAATTGATGAAATCTTACACTTTTGTAAATCAAATGAGTTATTGGGGCTCTATATTGTTCTGCTGGTTCATCGAGCCAGCCAACTGGAGCCTAGTGAATTGTAGTATTCCCGATTCCATAAAGGAAATTATGTGACCAGGTAACTATTTAAAGGAATTTCATTCAAATTCATTTATAAATACTAAAACCTAAACTTGCACTTTTTGTTCCCGTCATGGGACTTGATTTCTGAATACTGTCATTCGCAATCTCTAACTATAACATAATGGCAATTATATTTTTGGGATTTAGGATGTAGGTTCTATAAAATGTATTGTACATCTAAATTATTGCTTTTCCAGAAGGGAAAATATAGCATCATTTGAATATATATTAACGCTTACTAATCATCCTTGCAAGAATGTTTAGATTAAGTAATGTTCAGTTTGTCTTATACTTGGATAGGTAATGTAGCTCAATTGAAAAATCTCATCATATTTGGTTTACCAGTTCTATGAAGTATATTTACTTTTTGTTTTGGTGGTCTCAAAAGGCCTGCCTGCCATATTTAATAATTGTTGATATTAACCTCACACCTGTGTCTTTGTTTTCATATGTTGTGGTGAAGATGGAATTTTGCTACTTGAGGTCAATAGGATGCTCCGTGCAGGAGGATATTTTGCTTGGGCTGCACAGCCTGTTTATAAACATGAAGCTGTTCTCGAAGAACAATGGGAAGGTATGTGTACTTGAGTTTGTAAAATGAGAAATTTTTTTCTTGAAAATTTTACAAGTACTTTTGCATCAGAGCCTAACAGTTCATCAGCTTCTGATCACATACATGGGAATATCGTATCCGCCAACGTTCTGCTACTTACCTGATTTTATGTCAATTTTGAATATGAAGTATTATTTTGAATTTATTGCCTAGAATTTCACATAAATTAAGTACAGCTGGCAGCTATGATGCATGGACACGGACAATTATCGGACACGATGACACACGATTTTTAAAAAAAGTACCGACACAACAAATCGTTGACACGATTGGATTGTTTAAAATTGTTCATCGATATAGTATAAATTTATTTTTATACTTATTAATAATTGTTTTTGGTGAAATATTTTAAATATGAGTACCTATTTGATATTTAATAGTAACTTCAAGAAAAAAATATATATTATTGCTGATAAAGAAAAAAAAGACTTGGCTAATCTAATTGAAGTGTCCGTGCAACAGAGGCGGACAACTCTCCAAACTGGAGCAATTCCCATTTTTATTAATTCAGTTTCAGTTTTTCTTTGTTTGTAGAGATGGTTAACCTTACCAATCGTCTCTGTTGGACATTAGTAAAGAAGGAGGGATACATTGCGATATGGCAGAAGCCTTTAAATAACAGCTGCTATTTAAGCCGTGAGGAAGGAGCCCAGCCACCACTATGTGATCCAAATGATGATCCCGACAATGTTTGGTATATCTTCTGTCATTTTGTTATTTGTCCTCTTTTTTCCCTTTTTCATACGATGCCCCCGTTTGGTAGCCATTTTTGGGGAGAAAATACATTTTTGAATAGTTGATTGATGGAGAATGTGTGGTTAAAAATTAAGGAAAGTTTTGGGTTTGCGTGCAATATTATTTTATTGAAGAATATGTGGTTGAAAAGAAGAGAGAAAAATGCATTTTGGAAAAAATGGCTACCAAACAGGGGCGATATATCAAAATACATGGTTTGGTTCGAGAATATTCTTATTTTCATTCATTTATATCTTTTTTATTGTTAATGGTTATGTGAATGTATCTACAGAGGAGAGGGGTTCTGTGCAAGAGATATCTATAACATTGCTGTTACTATGTATATTCTTCTTTATTCACTATCCTGTGCATATCTGATGACATAATGGATGGTCCATTGATTGTCTCATTGCCAGGACTGAACATGATTGGGTATAGTTAAGGATAATATAATCTATTCTCTCTCTGTACCTACAGGAGGGGAGGCAGAAAATGTTTCCTATCTCAGAATTTGTACTGAAGTGATTAGTACTTGATCCTAAAATATCTCTAACTGTGATATTATATTGGCATCATTTAGGGTTTTATCTGCAGAAAATTGCATTATTTGACAAATAAATCTTAGCCCCCGTTTGAATCTCATTAAATTAAATTACATTACATTCTATTTTTCTCTCTCCTATTTTTAACCACACAATCTTCCATAAAATAATATTACATGTAAATCGAAATTTTTTCCTTCTTTTTTAACCACTCATTTTTCAGAAAAACACTATTTCACCCATTTTCATTCCAAAAAATGGGGGCCAAATGGGGGCTTAGAACGAAGATTTGGAAGTTATGCTAAAACTGGTACGCCTGCTTCATTATAGATCAGGGATGGTGCAGCTGTGAGTATATTTTGATTAGCTTGATCTGATAGCATATGGGCAGATATGGGCCTGAGATATTTTGGATCTTGAATATGTGTATATATCACTGTCAATATAATTTTTGTAACTTTTCTGTACAATGAAACCAGATACAGAAACTTGAATTTCCCCTAATAGAATAAAGTATTGTTACATATTCTTGTACGCACGGATGTGTTTTATTCTTTTAATTATCCCAAATAATTACCAAGGAATTTACTGCATTTTTGTACTTCATCAAATTATAGCTTGGCAGATGCTTAATGTTGTGGACATATAACAGCATCTGACAAGACACGAGAAAGTCATAAACAATTGGTGCTTGTGTAATGACTAAGTGGACAAGAAGTGATTAACTTGTGCTGGAAAAGATAGGTGTAGGATTGCCATAGGATTGGTACTCCTATATTTTATTTATGTTGCAGCTTCCACAGCAGGATACTTGTCGTGCTTAAAAAACATTTGACCCTAACTATAATGGATGAAGTTAGAAATGAAACTTTATGCCAACAAGTAGAGGTGACACACTTGGGGATAAACTAAGGGAAGAACATCCGCATGTCTTGTTTAGACCTAAAAAAGCTCTTATTCTATAGCAATATGATCCCAGTTAAAGCGGGTTAGAAGAGTGAGTGGTAGGCTCAAGTCACAATAGCTTAAGGTGGTTCCTGATTTGAGGATTACCCTGAGAATCAGGGTAGACCTGTCAAAATGTGAAACATTTAATTACTTAAACAGAATATTTGTAATGCTGGCTCTCAATTTCTTGGACTTTCTTATTCAGTTGAGATTGCATTATGCACAGTTGAAATGGTTACAAGAGCTTTCCATGCAGTTGCAAGTTCTACTTTCTGTTACCGGAGAAAATAATCTATTCTCATTCTGATTGTTTCATTTCCCAATTATGCTAGGTATGTTGATATGAAGCCGTGTATTTCACGGTTGCCTCAAGAAGGATATGGATCAAATGTTACACCTTGGCCTGCACGTTTGCAAAACCCTCCGGATAGACTCCAGAGCATACAATTTGATGCTTACCTGTCAAGGAAAGAGCTATTCCTTGCAGAATCAAAATATTGGCATGAAATAATTGGAGGCTATGTTCGTGCTTTACACTGGAAAAAGTTCAAACTTAGAAATGTGTTGGATATGAGAGCCGGCTTTGGAGGGTAATATTTTTACTTGTTTTCTTGCATCCTATTCTATCATTCTGCCAATTAATTATCACATGAAATATTATTTAGCATTAACCAATTCATTCTTTTTCTACCAGATTTGCAGCAGCACTGATTGAAAACAAGTTGGATTGCTGGGTGCTCAATATTGTACCTGTTAGTGGGCCCAATACTTTACCTGTCATATACGACCGTGGACTTATTGGAGTTATGCATGATTGGTAAGAATTGAATCGAACATAAATTGGTTTGCTGTTGTCAGTGGTGCATGCTCATCATTAAATTTTGTAATTCATGGTCAGTTTCTTCTCATGCCTCTAACCTGATCTTGCAAAATAAAAAAAAATAAAAAAATGGAAATAATAGAATTGAAAAAATGCCACATAATTAGGTGAAAACATTTCTTCAATTTCTGTCAGTATGTGTCTCTTTTATAGTCTGTGGTGTTTATAGGTTTGGATCTGTACTTGTATTTCAAACAAATTTGAATATTTGTGCATAATAAATTGCACACAATTTTCCAGGTGTGAACCATTCGATACGTACCCGCGAACCTATGACTTGCTGCATGCTGCCGGCCTCTTCTCCATTGAACGGAAAAGGTATTCATTAATTCCTCTCCTGCTGCTACATGGATATATATTACTTTGATTTCAAAGTCAGCAAGAACTGGAGATTTTTCAATAAGTTAAACACTGTACTGAATGGACTGGAGATCTAGGATTTTTTAGCATGCCATAACTTTAAGCATTCTACGACTCCTTAATTCGTCTGAAATCTTGATCCACCTTTTCGGCTGGCAGTTCTTTAAGCTCCAGATATGTCCATGATTATTCTACTTGTTTGCTTATGTTTGATAGAGAAATACAATTTGTTTTGTTTATTTCAGATGCAATATATCTACTATCATGCTTGAAATGGATCGAATCCTAAGACCCGGTGGACGTGTATATATTCGAGACTCTGTTACAGTCATGGATGAGCTTCAAGAAATTGGAATGGCCATGGGTTGGCACGTCTCAATGCGAGACACGTCTGAGGGCCCTCACTCCAGTTATAGGATCTTAACATGTGATAAACGTCTCATACGGCACTGAACTTACATAGGTATTTGTAACATAAGAATGAGATTCTCTGCATATTATTAGCAATGTGAAATAGAAATATGTGACACATTTTAAACAACCGTCTTTTTTTCCATGTTTTTTCCCTCTGGAGGAGGGGGGATTCGTCCAGTTAAGCAAGTTTATAAGAAAATATAAGCATAGTTGCAATTCCTTTATTTGTGATAATTTCATTTTAAGTGTTGTAAATACTACTTTTATTTTGTTAATGGAGATTTTTTTTTACGATGTCTTGTTATGGCATAATATGGTTGAGTTCTAGTTTAGGCATGACTCCTGAACAGGTACAAAACATTCCTAAACACACCATTGGTGCTAGTACTGTCATTTTCAGATAACTGCTTTTTGTATTTTTGACGTGTGCTATTTATTTCCCATTTTACAGGAATACACATATGAATGTACAATTTAACACAAAAGTTTGTTGTACAAATGTAAATAAACAAACAAATAAATAAAAAGATAGTAAAAGACGAGTGACAAAATTAGAGGCTAAAGAAATATCTTGAACTAAATATTAAATTCAGTTAATATTTAGACACACAAATTGAACATACAAGTAAGTATTCTCACTCCAAGCAATGCCATAACGCAATTTTATCTAAAATACGTCAACTTGTCAACATGACGAAAATATACTGGTGGAAAACATTTTCGGCAAAAGCTGAAGGGCTCAGTTTAAACACATAATTAAAGATCAATAACCTGTTTTTTAGAGTAAAGAAAAGCATTAAAACTATCCAAAAACAAGGAAAGCAATGAAACTTAAGTTAGATTGGATGTATGCTTCTTCCAAGTGTGCAAATTTATCATCTCTTTTTCTGAGTATGATATGGGCACCAAAAAAGTGCATATTTTTTTCTTTAAAACCCGAAACAAATATCAAAATAACAAGTCACCAAATAAGTCTTTCCCCCAAGCACATGGTATTATACCTCAGCAAGCAGAACCAACGAGATCTATTTCATCTTTCAGGTATTGGCCTCCATACTTGCTGTCTTTGACTAGGAGACGCCTTGACCTGTCCACTCATTGTCCCATTTCGACTGTTATCAACCCTCATGTTTTGCACCTGTCCATTCATTGTCCCATTTTGGTTGTCAACCCTGGTGTTTTGAACCTGTCCATCCATTGTTCCATTTTGACTGTTATCAACCCTCAACTTTTGAAACTGCTGTTGAAGTTGTCCATGAGTCTGCTTTCTCCGAGCATGTTGGTGAGTCCCGAGTCCTTTTCTGCTGTGATTACTAGAAGGTGTCGTTCTTGGCATAGATTGTGCATGTGCTTGGTGTCTAACCGGCGTTCTAGCCACTAAATGTGATATCTGTGGCCTGACGAGATTCATAACGAGAGAAGTTTGATTTTGGTTGGATAAGATGAGTACTTGGTGAGTTGCCTGAACTGCTTCCAATATCTTCATCAACTGGTTACTGCCAACTGTCCTAGCCGAATTCGCTGGCTGCTCAAAGGGATCCTCCACCTAACCAGCATTAGCACCATAACTAAAAATTGATAAAAACCGCACTATTACAGGAACACAAGCTTGTGTTGCATTAGTATCTCCTGTGTTTCACACATACACACACACACACACACGGGGGAGGGAGGGAGGGAGAGAGAGATTACAAAAAGTGCATAAGTTCTGGGTAACCATCTCATGTTGCTGTTAATGTCTTCCAACTGTCCAGCATATGGGCTAACGCCTTGTTCAGAAGCCCTTGAACAAATATCAAAAAACTGAAAATGCAAAGAGATAAGAGTGATTGTCAATGTTGCTGAAATAACTCCATTATTGTAATATATTCAAGATAAGCATCAATAATGTATCTCGTAAAATTTGTGAAACATGACAAGGTGTCACAGTAGTGACCTATGTTGACTTAGGAAAATGAAGTACTGAAATTGTTACCTTTGCAAGGAAGGAAATAAAGCTCAGACATAGAGCTTCTGTTGATTAATCTCGACCTATCAGATTTAATTCTGTTTATATTTACTGCACATGTCTCCTCAATACGTTTCTCGGCAACAGCTCTCACACCTTTGCAAGAGTGACGGAGATTGTAAGTGGAAACGAAACATTAATCTACTAAGAAATTTATTGTACATAATACTTGCTTAATTATGTATAGCACATGCCCCATAATAAACATTGCTGCATTAGCCTGCATATGCTTTTTAAAAAATCAAGACGAATGAGTACCTGTAAGGTCATCAATCATATTTCCTGGATATATTTCTCTAAGAGGCGGTAAAATTGCCGGTTCTAAAGTCTGCAATGTATTAGGAGAAACCAGATAGAAAAGAAGTAAACTAAAAAGCTGGTAACAAACAAATAATTTTAACAGGTATATATGACTCTGATTGTACAAATCGTAAGGGGAATATGTGTACATATCAAGGCAAAAGTACTAAATAAATCGAAGATGATCGTGAAGGATAACCAACAGTACCACATCATTTTGGTAGGGTGTTTGCATGTTTATTAACAGTCACCTGAAATGTGTTCAGGATGTGAGCTATCGTACCACTTTATGCCAACATACTTCCCTTGAATTTATTCCCTTTTACCTCCTATGTTTTGCTTATATATTCGCTGAGTTTCAATTTTTACTTATGTATTACTGTACTAACTTTTTGGGGGCAGAAGTGGAAAGTGGCTAACATATCCCTCTCCAGACTACCATGGTCCCTGAAGCCCTGAAAGTGTCCCTTGAATCATTTACAGGTGCAGAAATCCAAAAAATACGTAGGATAATTGTGATTGATTCTTTGTACTAATTTAGGAGATTTTTTACCTTTTCTTTTCATCCCTTTAAGTATCATAAATATAGAGCAGTAGGTATGTATAATCATCAAGAAATACAGAAATATTCTTCTGAATTCATTAAGTTAAATAATGGCAAGCAAGTTTACCTGAAGATGGAAGACTACAAGCAAGCTGAGAGTATACGAGTTCATAGTTCCAGATTTTGGATCATTAATATTATGAGCTTTGGCCCATTCTTTCACCTGCACGTGGAGATTCATATGATCATATTACAGCATATTTCTCTCCAATAAGCAATATATTTCTATGTTATGAAAACTTGCCAGTAAAAACCAGATCACGGAAGCGTCCATCAATCCCATTGATCCAGAATAGCAGTTTTGACTTCATTTGACCACTTAAATTGTTTATTGAAATGTCACAAGAGATGTTGTATCTGCCCTCAAACTTCAGAATGGGTACCCTAGCATGGGAGATGAATTGCAGCTTACGCCATCCACCTGCAAACAAATGAATTGAGACAGAATTCAGTCAGGATTTGCATATTAGCATAATGTCGAACACATCATTATTTTTCTGCCCTTTTAAAGTTTTCCTTTCCAAACAGAAATCTTGAATAATTTCATTCTTCCAGCACATATCTAAAGCATATTATAGCTTTGCGGGGAGAAACATAGAGAATCTCATGTACCTCAGATTTAAATTGTTTATCAAAATTAATTGTTCTCATGAGTCAAGAGTAGCTTTGAGACACCACTATAGAAATCTTTTATTTTTTAGCACATTGAGCATGTCATCTATCTCAGATTTTATTGCCTATCAACACTAATTTTCCACACGAGTAGATGGTAGCTTTGAGCCACCACTTTAATACATTATCACATGGAGATGCAACAGCTGCATTTAGAGGCCTTGATGAATATGAACTGCCCAATCTTCATCATTCTGGCAGCGAGTAGTGGCTTTCAAAGATGAAAGAAAGCAGTGATGGTAAGAAAATTACAGAAGTAAAATGCAAAGGAAAACATGTATCTAATTTATGGCTAACAGAAGAATTTAAGGCACAAAGGTATAACAAAAAATAAAATAAAAAATAAAAAATAAAAAATGAAATAGGAAAAAGGGAAAAAAAGATGCAGCTTGAGGACATGGAGGTATTAGCAGCAGATCACCTATCCTTCTCAAAGCTTTTTGTACGTCTCCCAGTAAACTTTGCTTGTGCTTTTTCCCAGGGGATGAAATATATGAACCATTAGGCAACTCTATTGATATATCCAAATCTCCCCATCTTGTGAAAAGATTAGATGCAAAAGATCCAAATGGTTCCACAGTTGCACCTGTTTTCACCATCAGAGCCTTTAACTCATAAATAAATATTATCAACCAAAAATTCTTAAACTATGAGCATATAGTTTTCTTTGTTATTGAATTGATTTGAGATATTGTGGAAATTTTTTAACGTGAAACAATTTTAATTCAACCACTAGAGAGAAGAGAGCAGAATATGACGTCAACAAAAAGAAATATGACAACGAGAAACATCACTGGTTCAACCTCAATTCATTGTTCCTAAATTTAAAATGATATCCGTTTTGAATTCTTATAAGTTTCCACAACTAGAGATCAGTTTAGGACCTTTAGATACTAAATAATCATACTGATAACAACAACAATAACATGAACCATCTATAGCATGAGAGAGTCATGAATTTCCGGAATTTAACCACGTCTCATAGATGAAAGAAGAAGTTCAAGAAGAGAGACACTCCTTTTCATAGGATTATAGAATAGTAAAACGGTGAAACATGTATATTAGAACGAAAGCACTAACTTGTATTGAAGAGAATTGGGAATATCAGGCTCAATAGTCAACTATATATAGATGATATATAGATAAGGTGACAAACAAATTGCAGGATTGGATGCACTTTCTTTCGATTCCCATGTCACCATATTTTCCCGATGACATCCTTGCCTAAACAACATTAAATTCAAATCTAATAATACCATCTCGAAGGTTTCTGGGCTTAAAACCTCAAGTAAATCCATGAGAAATATATCTTTGAGAAGATGCTGATTTAACCAAAATAATAACAGGCCATTCAGTTGAAGACAAAAGGAGTAAGCATTAGACTTTCTTTTAGATACAATTCATCTAAAGACATTTTCCACTTATGCTATTATACATAAGAAAAATGCATGCCAAAGTATTTTAATATGCTAAATGCAGCAATGTAATTTGGCATCCCAGTTAAGTGGATTTGCCTTTAGAACTGTTTAGCGTAAAAGATCAAATTCTTCCTCAAAGTGGACTAGGCTCCTAGAGATTGTCAGATAACTTAACCAATTCTTCCCCACTCGAGGTCTCAAAAGCCTTTAATTTATTTTGGTTCCTTTTAGTGACACGCTACTAGAAAGTTTTTGCAAGAAATATGGAAGCTAAACCGAAATGTCCAGAAATGAAATACTTTGAAGCATAATATACCTCTCAGATTTTCTATGGATTCAACAACAGCTCGAAGCTCTTCAATGATACCGAACCTTATATTCCAATCCTCTATCAAGGGATTGATCGCATGAAGGACATCCCTGAGTGTAGTCTCCAACAAATTATATCCATTCATTTTGAGTGCTGAATAATGCTACCCGATCACCAATTACATGTCACACTTTTGGACGTAAGAAAAGTTCCCTGCATGTAGAGGAAATAACATGAGAATGGTTACAAGTATAGCTGGCATAGAAAAGGTTGTTTGCTCTTCTCCAAAGATGAATGTTATAGGGAATGGAAAGGATAAAACCTATGAAGCAAGCAAGTAATCAAAGAAGAACCACAACATATTGAAGAGTTAATTCATTCCAAAATGAGTATAAGATGTATAGTTTAGAGTCCAACCAAATGAAAATATAAATTTGACAAAATTTTGTGAAACAAGCTATTTTTCCAGCATTTTAAAGATGGCCACTTACAACATCAGAACAGGGCTATGGATATCAAAAAGAGAAACCCGTAAAATACATTGTGTAGTGACAATGTATTGTATGCTGCAGATTAAGGACTAAATTTCCATCCCCCCAAAAAAATAAAAATTTGAAGGGCATTGATGACGTAAACGTATGATAAACAATTATTGTGAAAGCATTCTAAACAATTACTGAGAAAACACGTTTCCCAATTACTCAATGTGCTTGCTGTTGATAAGTAGATTTATGTGGAAAAATAGTTTACCAGCCTAGTAAAAGAAAAGAGAGAGGGAGAATAAAAAAAAAAAAAAAAAGAGTAAGCAAACAATGCCTCAGTGAAGGGAGAAAAAAAAGGAGTAATCACACGCAAACGCTTGCAAAACAAAAATCACGACCTTTCTAAATAACAATTTTCTTTGCAGAAAATTAGTTTTTAGAACATACTATGTCATTCTTGCTATGCATCTTGATATGTTAGGTAACAAATAGTGGGAAATGTGAACACATACATCAAATAAGTATGAAACGTGAACATATACAAGAGTTGATTTTCAAAGTGAATCAAATATCCTTTACATCTTCGAAATGAATCTGTTCATGGTTTGCACCATAATGACATGAAAACTTAATCAACAATGAGATCACAAATCTTGAAAGGTATCAAGAACATATGTTGGGTTAAAATCTCAAATCTTAAACATTCTGATATGAAATACAAAACAAAACAAAATTTAAGAATTTCACTACAACCATCTAGAAAACAATGTTTAGCAAACAATGTAATTAGTTGGACAAATAGTTCAACCAGAATCATATTCCAATAGCTTCTTGCACAAATCTTTTGCTTTCTATCACCAAAAGTGAGAACCACAGCACAAGTAAATCAAAAGATATATCTCTTAAATTCACTCAGCAACCTTAATTGCATTTCCGCTATCTTCAAATCATCTTCAGCAATAAACATATTATAAAGTTTCTTTCAGTAAATTGAACATACAAGCCTCCCATATTTTACTAAGCAGATAGAAACAGTTACTAATCAACTCATACAATTCAGTGTGTGTGTGGGTGTGGGAAAGGGGGGGGGGGGGGGGTGTTACTATTCAAATGGGGCGCCCAAATCCGCAAAATTCAAACTCAAACCCTAAGCGATACTAAATGGAACAGAATTCTCAAAACTTTATACATAAATAGAACAAGAAACAGTTCATCAAAAAAATCCACAAACAAACGGTTGCAATCAATAAAGAAGATGACTGAAATGTTCAATGTACTGACCTTCTAATCTAGGGCTTTGATTGTCAGATAATTAAGGAATCCATGGGCAATTGCATTAGCATATTTAAGGGTTTCCTTTATGCCGAAGAGCCCCCTCTCTCTCTCCCTCCCTCTTTGTGCTCAAGTACTGCAGTGGTATGTATAAAATTGTGATTTGTGGTTGAGTTTCAAAAAGTTGACAGTGTTAAGAGCATTTTTGGGTTTGTTTGGTACCAAGCATAGACATTGTTTGTAGTAAATTTTAATAAAAATTAACCAAAATGTGATGAAATCGATAAAAGTGATATTATAAAATAAAATGTGTGATTAAAAATGAATTTGAGAAAAAATGAATTTTAAAAATGAGAGTCAAGAATAAAATTGATAAGTTTACTTACAAGTAAATAAGTAAATTTTGAAACAAACTTTTTAATTATAAAAGTAAAAAATAATTAAATTACTTTTTAACAGTAAAAGTAAAATTTCCTGTAAGTTACGTGAAAAAAGAATGGAGTTGTTTGATCCCTATTTTTTTTAAATTTTAAATTTTTCATATTTATATTTATTTTTAATTACATATTTTATGTGATCTACAATTTTTATTAATTTTCCATGTTCAACTAAGTATTTTATCACTTTTTTTTATTAAAATATACTAAAATTTTGATTTTTAGCTAAATCAAATCTACGTTACTTTTTAAGAAAGTAATGTTTTACTTAAAATTATAAAAACCCAACAAGTTTTGGGCGAAAAGTAATTTTACTTCAATTTAAATAATATTCTTGGTATGTTCACAAAATATTCTTGGTAACACATGTAGGTGTAGGGAAGGAATGAAGAAAGAAAGGATGGGGAAAAAAAATTAGAAAGGGAGTTGATCATCTTACTAACATGGTTCATTTTGGTGAAAATTAAAATTAAAATTAAAAATTTTATGAAATCTACAACTTTTCAACCACACAATTATCAACTTTTATTAAAATTTATTAAGAATCTTATTTTAATCTTCATCAAACAAGAACGTAGAGTACGTTTGATTACAAGATATAATTTGAATAGAAAGAAAACGAATTACAAGATATTGAATTGTCTAGAACTTGTTTTATCGGAAATTATCGATTAATTGTGTTTGATTGGTATAATTTTTTACCTGAAAAAATTTGAAATTTGAAATCTTTTGGTACTTGTTTGACTTTGTTTTTCATGAAAATTGTCCATTAAAGGGATAAAATTTGTTCTAATTGTCCAAAAAAAGGAAAAATCGAATACCATTCGTCTGACTTTATTTTTCATGAAAATTGGCAATTAAAGGGATAAATTTTTTTATAATTGGGATTAAAAAAAATTTCAATTGCAAAAAAAAAAAAAAAAACTAAAATTGTTTCTCCCACCAAAATGGTGGGAAAATCAAATCCATGAAAGGCAAGAAAAGACCAAAAGGTGGAATTTCAATTGTCATAAAAAAATATGTAATCAAACAAGGTAAAGGGAAAGTTGAAATTAAAATTTCAATTTTTATGAAAAATTCAACCCCATCAAACATGTCGTGATGTCCTCTCTTTAATTATTTTCCGTAGCGCGTTTAGGGTAGGTGTAAATAAAACATTTGTCTAGAAAATTGTGTGTATTATTTTGCATTAGGCTACGAGTTGTGACTTGGTTCAACCTGTTTTAAATGGATCTCAGGGACCCATTGAAAATTATTTTATATAATAGGAAAAATAAAAAATATTTTGAGATGATGATGGTGATATAAAGGATCGTGAGAATTAATTAATATTATTTAAAAAATAATATAAATCACGTGTTCACTCAACTTCAAAAATTAGCTTTGAAATATTTCTAATTAGTTCACAATAAGTGAGAATGCTACAAAACGCGATACCAAGTGGACTACAACTTCCATATTCAAAATATATTTCAATTTTGCTAGTGTTACAATCAAGTGATCAATTGACAATCTTCGAGTATTTTGACGCTATTAAGAGATCTAAAGTTGACTTCTTCTTCAAACTTTATTATTAACACTTTTTTTTATCAGATTCCTGATTGATATAAAGAATTCGCTTCTTTGAATGTGTCTAAACCATCTTAAAAATTCTTTACTATTTATCCTCAACAAGTGCTACCTTAACCAACTCTCGAATGTGCACCTTGTTTGTTTTCTAAATGTTTTACTCTTAGCTAAACTCAAGTTTGTAAAAATGTTGTTTCTTAGTCCTACAACGCTGAAAATATAATTATAAAATAAAAATATATAGTGTGGGTTCGGTGAATTTGAGGAAGGACCATGGTTTTTCGTCATCACCCTATTTGAGTGGGGCAATGCAGGGTAGTCAGGGTGGGAAATTTTGTCATCCAAACTTAATTGAAGTTCAATGATCCAATTGTAACAAATTAAAATTTAGTGATCTGATTGAAATTTGGTTGAAAGTTCAATGGCCATGATTAACATTTCACGTTATTATTTAAAATTATAATTATTTTTTCACCCAAATTATGATTATAAACTGAGTTGGTTTACTCTTGTAAAAAGTATACTTGTATAAACCTTGTTGTTGTGCCAGAGGTGACTTTGCCACCTTTTTTTGCTGACCCTCACAATAGGGGGTCGGTGCCACTTTTTTTTTTTTTTTTTCATTTTAAATTCATGCGGGGTCCACGACTGTGAGGATCGGTCAAAAGCATGGGTAGCTACAGTTCTGGCAAAGCTGCAAAATTCTACTTGTATTAGTTCACTAGGCGGGAAATATATTTCCATATACACGGAACTGACCAATTTCAAATGAAGCATCTAATATTACCATATATGGGCAAATCTCAAATCAAAAGATTCATTCAGGATTGACCCAATGGTAAAAGATTAATTAAATCAGTGTTTAACTAGAAAACTTTCCTTGTTGTTCAAACTTTCCTTCTGGCTTCTAATCCTGTTTCTACTCAGATTGATGATCTCCACAAACTATCTGTCTCTCTCTCTATATATAGAGAGAGAGATACATGCGTATTCCATAATACTGAAAAAACCTTGTTAATTTCTACTTTGCAACAAAAATCAGATTGTATTGGGTTTTCACTGCTTTTTCCCTTGATAATTACCGAGCAAGATCATGTCCAAGTTTTTATCAAATATCCTACTTCCTACATTGATGCGCGAGGCTGGGATGTGTGATGTTGTTGAAGAAAGCATGATGATCGAAAACCCTAATAATACCATTCGAAAGTTGCAGATTAATAATATTGAAAACAATTGTGAGCCGGTCGAAGATGTTGAAAAAGAAGAATATGGGTGTGAAGAGAAAGAACGGGATGATGTTGATGATGATGCATGTAAGAAACTGAAAGAAAATTCTGTCAAGCAAATCACTGAAAATATATACGAAGCAGTCCTTGAAGCTAAATTAAGGGAAAAGTCTCTCAAGAAACCGGTTGTTGAAGACCCACTGGGGAACGACTCAATAATTATAGCCTCTGAATCCAGTGGGAGAAAAAGAAAGAGAAAGAGGAAGGCGAAAAGTAATGGCAGAAGTGGAGAAGGATCTTCATCAAGAAACAACAAGAAAAGCCGCATTAATCCGAGGGAAGTGCCAGCGCCTCCATTGCCCATACAATTCAATAATGCAATTCTTGCTCTAGCACAAGGTAGAACTGTCTCGGAAGTAAAGTTGGTGATACAGAAGCAATTGTTCGCTAGTGATATGGCTAAGGATCAAAATCGGTTCACCATTCCGGCAAATCAGATTAGAGAGGAGTTCCTGAGCGATGAAGAGAAGATATATCTGTCAAAGTATGCGAGTAAGGGACGAAAAATGTGTATGGAAGTGAAGATAATCGAGCCATTGCTCGGAGAAGGAAGTGTGGAGTTGAGAAGATGGGACTTGGAGAAATATTCAGGACGTTCAAGCTTGTCTTACGTGTTGAATAAAACTTGGGGGGAAATTCGTGAGAATAATAAACTCGAGATTGGAGATGTCATGCAACTTTGGGCTGTTCGAGTTGAGGAAGAATTGCTGTTTGTGCTTGTCAAGCTTGCCTGAAGAAGATGGTGACCATATTTTGTTACACATTACAGTTACTAGTTTTTCTTGGGTTTAGCTGAATAATTGTAGGTTCATAATAAATTTTAATACGTTCTTTGGCGATGATAATTGCAATTTAGTTTTAATTTCAATTTTTATCACTAGAAGCATGTTAATTTCAGAGTAATGCATTATTGTTACTTGTTTTCTTGTTGGGTATAACTGAAAATAAGGTATTCTTTGGAGAAGATAATTAATGCATGAATTCACTAGTAATTTAGTTCTAATTTAATTATCATAGCTAAGTATACTTTTTTTAATTTCAGGAAAATGTAGTAGTTGTTATCTTGAGGCTCGATCAAATCAAGAAGTTTCCAATATAAGCCCGTGGGGATTGGATTATCAGTAATTGCTTGGTGACTGGAAATGTTTAGAGTATGCGGGCATTACTTTTTCTACTTGTGGGAGGAATTGGAAAATAAGGTCCTCTCTCACGGAGCCATATCGATTTCATGCTTAAATAGGTTGAAATATTGTTTTCATCTTTAAGAAATATAAAAAATTCAATTGACATTTTGAATTCTGATATCATTTGAGTAAGAGTTTAATGAGTGAATTGTTCAAATAATCATTAAACTTTACACCATACTTCCACGAGGTCACTGAATTTTAAAAATCACCAAACTTATCACTAAACTTTTCAAAAGGTTTATACAGGGTCACTCAACTTTAAAAATCACTTTGTTCATCACTAAATTTTGCAAAAAAAATTCATGGGGTCACTGAACTTTGTAAAAGGTTTTCCAGGGATCACTGAATTAGTGATCCCCTAGGAAAATTTTGCAAAGTTTAGTGATTAATTAGATGATTTTTAAAGTTCAATGACCCCGTTGAAATTTTTTGCAAAGTTTAGTGATCCTTTGTAAATATTTTGAAAAGTTCAGTGATGAGTTGAGTGATTTTTAAAGTTCATTGACCTTGTGGAAGTATAGTGTAAAGTTCAGTGACTATTTGGACAATTCACTCGAGTTTAATTGGTATCAAAATTCAACTTAAATATTTCATAAGATAGATATCTGAGATTGAATATATTTTGGAAGATTCGATAGAAATCCGAAAGGTAGTAAAATGGGAACATACTGCAAGAGAACGATTTGAGCACAGACACGGATCCTTGCAATCATTCTGTGTAGACTAATACTAAAAGGGAAATTTTCATAAATGTCACCAAATTAATAAATCCACCAAAAATTCAAATGTGCACTAAAATTGTTAAAAAATATCAACTTTGTTTTGTGAAAGGTCCAAATTATCCTCACAAACACCTTTTAGGAGCATTTAATGCATGATTTGAATGTAATTAATCGGTTGATTTGATGATTTAATTTCAATATTTTATACTTGTATATATGTATATTATATTCCCATTTAATGTATTTTATATTAGATATATGTATATTATATTGTTTAATTTGAATTTTGTTAATACAAAAAAAAAAAAAAAGATAAAAGATAAAAGAAGTTGAAATGTTAACTCTATTAATTACTTATTTTAATTGTTTATTTATTATTTAATTCACTTGTTTATTTAAATATATCATTAATTGTTTTAATTGTTTACATATATTATTTATTTACTGTTTAATTAATTAATTTTTTATTTATTTTAATTTTCTAATATTTACGTATATGATTTACTTCACATTTAATTAGTTATTTTATTTATTTATTTTAATTAATTATTTTAATTGTTTATTCAATATTTAATTTAATTTCTTTAAAAATTTCATTAATTATTTTAATTTTACGTATATTATTTCCTTAATATTTCATTAATTTATTTAATTATTTGTTTAAAATACTTATTTTAATTATTTATTTAATATTTAATTTGGTTTTTATTTAAATATTTATCAATTATTTTAATTATTTATGTATACTTAATATTTAATTAGTTATTTCATTAATTTATTTTAATTATTTATTTCATATTTAATTTAATTGTTTCTTTACTTTTTAAATAATTATTTAAATAAACAATTAAACAAATAATATACATAAACAATTAAATTATTATTTAAGTGTAATGTTGATTGATTTTAAATTAAACAAATAATATACATAAACAATTAAAATATTATCTAATTTTATGCACTTATCTGTCTAGAACTATTGAGGTGAACTGTCGAGAACGACATTTAATCTGTTGGGAACGACATTTCATCTGTCGAGGTTTATCCATCTGTACAGAATTACTGTAGCGACGGACTCCCTGACAGTAATATAGCAGTTTTGTTTGACACATACAACACTTTTGTACAATTTTCAAGCCCACATCAGTCTCATTTAATGATGTACCTACTGGAGAATTAATTTCTCTAAAAGAGTAAAAATGTCAAAAAGTGACATTCTTGTACATGTTTTAAAGTTGTGACATTTTTGTAAATGCCACTAGCCAAAGTGCTATCCATTGTAATTTCTTCATTCTAAAATTTAATTTTGGATTTCCAACTCTTAAATTCACAACAAACTAATTGTAAAGTATCAAACTATTGAATTGATTGATATTCTCTACTTATCAAAAATAAATACACCTTTCCTATTTTTTTTTTAAAAAAAAAAAAAAACTAAATATGTATGTTTCATATTATCCTTTTATTTTCTAGTTGGATTAGAAATTATTTTTATTCTTTTTTTTAAGGGTTTTTCTTTATTCTTATGTTGAATAAGAGAATAAGATAGGAGTATTGTACTTTTTTTTTTTTTTTTTTTTTTTCTCTTACAGAAAGTTATTTTTCTTTTTTCTTCTCTTCTCCCGCAAATTGCTAATAACTTAATAGTATTTGTTGGAGTATTTTTCAGAAGAATGTAATCCACTACAAAAACATTGAACCCCTTTTCTTATTATTCCCTTTCTTTCTTTTCTTTTTTTGCAAGTTTTTCTCTTTTTTCTTATATTGAACAGAGGCCGTGAATAGAGACGATTCAAGCAATAAGAGGGTTTTAGGCAAAATTGTTGAGGAACCTTTTTCTAGAACAATAATAAAAAAGTTAATAGAGAAATGATCTAACAAAAAATTTGTTAGTGATCGATTACGGTATGACGGTTGATAATTCTTATAGAAATCAATATATGCTAGTGATTTAAACAAAACTACATATAATATATTATTACCAGCAGTAATGTTGTCATTGAAGTTGTTGAGAATCAGTAACGGTGCTTTAGTCACCAATGCGGTGATTGCTAAGTTTAGTGATTCTCATTGAAATAAGCACGTGTTGTATATTTAAAAGAAATTATTAACACGATATCGTTGGTGATTAGAAGCACACAACCATTAGTGATTACCGATGACGATATTGTCAGTGATGTTGTCGGGAATCACTAAGGTACTTCTGCATCGACGGGAAGCTATTGGTGTCACCTTAATTGTATTCTTTCTACATTTTATTTAAGATATTGACATCTAAGTTGAATATATATATTCTTATAATACTATAGTCTAGAAGAAGTTATACTATGTGCCTTATATGAGTCCAATACAACATTGCAAATCCATTCACCACTCGAGAGAGAAATTACCCTGTTATCTAGTAAATATGTACAAATACATAGAAGAAATAAAAAATTCAAATTTCAGTTGTTGATTGAAACATCTAAATAGTTCCAAAATTCAAAATTCCACAATTTTCAAACTATATATTGCCTCATCTCTGCCACCTTATCCTATCTTTCGACACTACATATATCATAGAAATCGCTACTTATGTTGAGACCTCGTTGGATTCAAACCCAAAGCATATTCTGCAAGTAATATATTCAGAGTAACATGGTCCAAATATCAATGTTGGCACAATTGAAAAATGACGAATCAATTCCGTGATTGCTTGGAACAATACCGCTCAAGAGAGAGAATCAACTAAACATCATGAGTTTAGGCAGAGAAAACTTAAGCAATTTGAGGGTGCTGTAGACAAAAACGTTAATCAAATTTTTTTTAATGAACAATAATAAGAAAGTTAGTGGAGCAAAGATCTAACGAAAAAGATAAATTTTAAAACATAGATACCTTCAATAAACCGGAACATTAAGCATTGAACATATCACCTCATGTTTGAGTCGGATATGATATTGAATAAGATAGAAGTATTGTTTCCACTCGTAGAAAGAAAACGAATAATTAATTGAACTACTATAGTAACTCTACATATTTCTCTTATAGAAAAATGTTAAACAACTCATTTGGATGATCACTTGTTTGACCACACTCTCACATGAGTGTGTGAGTCCTACGGAAATAAAATAATATTTTTTCTCCCAATGTGTGTGGGTGTGATCATCCAAACAGTCAAGCAAGCGGGTACTATAACGTGGCTCTTCTCTTATAACTCTTTTGTTTCCATATTTTTTTTAAGTGCGTTACATTTATTGCATGTTTATGCACACAAGCAATAAATATTCTAAACATTGAGATGTATTTAAATTTGATCAAAATAATGTAATTTATTTTTCTAACTGTCTCAGTTATTTTCAAATATTTACAATATTTGGTAATATTGTTCAGAAAAATTATGAAATAATTAATTTTTTAAATATGTTATATTATCTTTTACACTAAAATATGAGTATGTGGACTGGATCCAATAAATGTTGGGCCACGCGCAAAGGTTAGAGGCACAAGAATTTTGTTGGGAACGGCTAATATTTGCTTGTGGTAATTACATCAAACCAGAATTTTTAAAATCCAATTTCAAAAATCAGATATAAAGTTTATTTATACAAAAATCAGATTTTAATTCAAATATTTAATATTATTAATACAACCAAAATTCATCACAAACCTAATTACTCCGCACTCTCATTTCTCAATCCCCATCTCTTTCTCTCTTACACGGGAGCTGACATCCCTTCTACTCTCTCCACTTATTCCATCTTCTCTCTATACCTCCACCGATGATGTTGAACGCTTCAGGAGATGATTGATGCCACTGCAAGAGAGCGGTGCCGACTGCGAGATCAGCATAGTTACAAGAAACCAACGTCGATGGGAGAGTACCGACGCCGCTGCCGACTACAAGCTCTGCCATACCATTGAAAGAGGATCGTCGTTGAAAGAGGAGCTCTACCACTGTCAAGACCTCTGCCTAGGAGGGTGGATGGTAATTTGACATCACCTTTGCATAAAGGTGGGTTCTTTTGACATGGTTGGGTTTTTTTGTGGTTTCCGACGATTGCTCCACTGCTATGGTGATGTTTTTGAGGTGATTTTTGTGATTGTTGGTTGGTGGTGGCTTTCTCGAATGGTGGTGATGGTGCTTATGGTTATGATGACTGAGATTGGTGGTGGCGATGGTTGTAGTAGTGGTGGTGCTACGATAGTGGTGGTGGTGGTGGTGTTATTGGTATTGTGGTGGTGTGGTGGTGTCGCAGTGGTGGTTGTGGCGTGGCGTGTTGGCGATGGGGGCAATGGCGATGGCAGGGACAGATTCAGGATTGGATCTGAGACCGGACTCCAAAAATTTTGACCGGGCTAATAAATGAAAAAAAAAAAAATTACACATAATTTTTTTTTTTTTTTTTTTGCCTTAATGGGCTGTGGGGGGAATTGGGCTACAGCCCAGCCCCCCTATATCCGTCCATGGGCGATGGTTAGCTGAGATGAAGAGTATTTGTAATCAATTCTTTGGTGATGTGATCATTAAATAATTTGTGAACTAAAAGAATTTGTGATTGTGACTTACTTTGAAATCGTAAATCAGAATTTAGTAAGTTGTGACCAATAAATAATATGTGACCTAAAAATTTGAGTTGTGATTTATAAAATTTGAGATTTGTGATCGATAAATAAATTGTGACATACAAATTTTTCTTATTTGTGACATTTAAGATTTTTGAATTTTGATCGTGGAATAATTTATGACCTATAAAAAAATTTATTTGTGACGGCAAAATAATTTGTGATCAATTAATTTGATAATTTGGTACCAAGTAGTATAGAATTGTGACCTTAATATATTTAATAAATAGAATATGTATTTAATTAATTATTTCATAAATAAAATATAATTAATATCTAATTTTTAAAATTTTTTGCTTTATTTCTTAATTTTAAAATAGGTTATACTTAATATCTTGGATATGAAATTTTCCCTATTAGCTTGCCTTCACAATTAATTGGCCTATATGGGTTACAAGGAAATGGTCAACACAAATGTTAGCCATATTTCATATATTTTTTAAAAGTTTAATGTTATATAGATTTAACTATTATTCATGTTAACAATATCCATTTATTCCACCATGTGTTAGGATGTCGTGTGAACTCATTATCATTACTATTATGTTTATTTCCAAAGTATCATAATAATATTCTTCAAGAAACTCTTGAATCGATTTATGGAATAAACTCATATCTCTCGTTTAATTCCTTTACTATATGAGTCATAATTTCTCTTCTCGAAGATAGCATGTTTCCTACACTTCTTTGAAATTGTAACAAGAATTCTATGTATATTTAATCCTTTGTGTAACATAATGAATCGTGAAATTAAATTTTAAAATGTCTTGAAGAAAAAATATGAGTCCGGTCAACTCCACAACTTCTTGTTTTATCAACCATTATAATTAGTTAATTAATGTAAAGCATATCATAATATGATCCCGACATGATTGAAATAATTAAGATTATTCTTTTCTAAAACTTGGACGGATGTGTTTAATGTTATATTAAGACATGAAAAAGTATAATTTGGGAACATTTTAATAATTCAGTCAAATAACTTGTTTAATAAACAAATGAAGGAGCAAAACGTGGCAGCAGTTATGACACAGAGACACACAAATCGGCCAAACCAGTAATTATACGTCGAAAGCGAATGGTATTGCCAAATTTAGGCATGTCATGCAAATCAATGCCCTTGCTCTCAACTCCTTATCACATAAACAATTTATTTTACTTCTTAAGGGGAAAAAAATGGAAAAGATAATTTCATTAAATTAGATTAGTAGATCAGAGGAGGCAAAGAAAGTGCCACGTTTCCATAATAACTCTTGTTGACATCTTAATTCGGTGGGACTCGAGCATCAATACATCTTGACTTCTTTCTATTCAAGTGTACATTATTCATACATTTAGATAAAGACTTTGAGGGACATTGTTGCTCCAGAAGGGGGTGGAACGACGGTATATACTTTCAAGCTCTCAAGTCAAATCACAGACATTATCAAGTATGGGAGAAACACAAGAGAAAGAGAATATAGGAGTCCAGTTTCGATTATACGATTAAAAAATATTTTTTAAGGACATAATGGCTGAATATCACAAGCCAAATGGCTGTGGATGAGGTCCATTAGATGCTTGATTCGTGGTTCTATTCCAACGACTCACATGTCAAGTTAAATGATATTATATAGTATAGCATATGCTTGTGACCTTCTTGTTAAATATATAACAAATATATTATTTGAAAAAAGAAGAAGGGTATAGATGGCCAAGTGAATATGTGAGAGGTGTCACATTTTACACGAATATTAAAAAGTCTATGATTAAGTCTTGGGGCCTTGGAATTCTTTGATCAAAATAATTTTATTTATTTATTTTAATCATCTTCACATTTATTATTTTTTTTATCAAACTAGCTAGCCATTATAAAAATCGTTTCCTACACATATAAAAAGAGTGTGGAAATAAATTACTGTAGAAACTACCAAAGAAATTAAAAAGGCAATCACTCACGTAAAAGGCAATCACTCACGTATATTTTTGCTACTGTAGATCCTCACTGTAGAAACTATACTGTCAATTTTTTCCACACGCAACATAGCTATTCAACGTACTTTCCTCTCCATTTTCCCAAGAAGCTCACTCTCCATTATTGAGTTTTTTCAGATGAATCGATTTCTCCTTCTTTCATTACTTTCCCTTTCTCATCTTTTAGGGTTACTGCAGAACATGGCGCCGCGCAAGGCACCGTGTAAAGGACATCTCCCGTGTTGACGTATTAATTTGTGTTTCTTTTATGTTTTGATTATGTCAGTTGTTAGATCTTGTTTTTAACACGAATTTTGATTCGACAGTGGACTAAACAATTGAATGCGCCACGGGAAGAGGTGGATCTCGAGATTTTTGACATCATTGAGCATGAGAAGGCAAGGCAATGGAAGGTATTGTGTATACATCAATAAATGGGCCTCGTTTGGATCATTTTATACTTCTTATGAATGTATTGTCTGGTTAAAATTCTTATATTGGATTCATTTGGCATTTTGTTCCTATTTTGAGGTTTGGATTAAAGTTAATTATGATGTAGGGATTGGAGCTTATACCATCCGAAAATTTCACATCCCTGTCCGTGATGCAAGCGGTTGGATCAGTAATGACTAACAAATACAGTGAAGGGTACCCAGGCGCTAGATATTACGGAGGAAATGAGTATGCCTGGCTGCTTTTATTACGTTGTGTCATTTGAAATTTATCTGATTGTTATGTAAGAAGGTTATTTTCTACACAGAAAGTGTATTGGTCTTTTTTCTTACAATTTACCAATAAAGTTCACCGACTGATATATTGAATCTTTTGGTATTTAGAAGATATGGAATGCTGAATCAATATTGTCTTTCCTGCATAGATGTGTAAATATGTTTTATTGGTATTGCTTATAGCTAGTGGACCTTGATTTATCTATTTTAAGGTACATTGACATGGCGGAGATATTGTGTCAGAAGCGCGCTTTAGAAACTTTCCAATTGGACCCTGCGACATGGGGAGGTAAACCATTTTCCTGGTTTATTTAATGTTGTTTACTATGTATTGTAATTTTGACTGACAACAGATTGAGAGCTCCCCTTATTTTGATAAATTTATGTTCACTAACCTACACCAGTTTCTGCTACAAATTAAATTTTGGAGTGTGGGGTTTTCACATTGTTCTCCTCTTCTATTTTATTTTAGTTTGTTTCCTGGTGTATATATGCGTGTAAATATGTGTATGTATACTTGTAAATTTACGTGTGTGCATGGAAATGAATAAATTTTCGCCCTGACCAGCATATGTGGAGTTTCAGCGGGAATAGTATCGTAAAATGAGAGATGAAAGGTGTAATCATTTTCTGATTGAGATGATCATTCCAATTTTATACCAATTTAAGGAATATCTTGTCAGTATTGAACTTATTATATAATTTTGATTAATAATTCATCTTTTAATGTTCCTCAAAATTGGTTTAGGATTGATCTTCATATATTAGCTTAACTGATAGTGCTTTTGATCTAACTTGAATTAAAAGGATTATGATCAAACTAATTAACCTTAAATATAATTTTAATGATTCAACTTGGATGATTTGAGTCTTATGATCTAATCAGCATTTTGCTGACCTTAATCCTAAGGGGTAGCTCAGCGGTGTTTGCTCCTCAATGGTCACCAGTTCGACTCCCCTCAGGACCACTGAGGTGAGTACCCGATTGTAAATTTCAGGGCCCCGTGGAATTAGTCAAGGTGCGCATAAGCTGTTCCAGACACAATTGGCCATAAAAAAAAAAAAAAAAAGCATTTTGCTGACCTTATAATTCCTGTAACTTAAAGTGTCAATTAAAAAAAAAAGGAGGAAAAAAAAAACATTTCCCAATTTAAACAGATTACTCTGATAAAAAAAATTAGTTTTTTAAGAATTCTTTTTCAATGTGATCCTCTTGGCTTCTGTAGTTGACACAAATTTAGTTCCATCTGTTTCAGTGTTTTGATTAATCATTTTTATGTACATTTCTTGTATTTTGGTGACTGTTGTGTTAGTCTCTTTTTTTGGGGGGAGGGGGGAACAATGATTGAACTAAACATTCTGTATTGCTTTCTTTCTCATTTTGTTGGGTAATAGAAGAAATGAACACAAATATGAACTTAGGAGCTTTGAGTATTTGAATTGCATATAAAAGATGATAAATGGTTACTCTTTTAGGAATTTTTTTTATGCGTGAGGAAAATAACTTTGTAGTTGCTTTTTCGATCTTTATTATAGAAGGAATATTTTTTAAGCTGCTAAATTTTGTTCTTTTAGCTCCATACAGTGAATTTTTGCTATTATGTGTACGTATGGATACAGAAAATAGACAATGGTGTGATGTGGTTCTACATCTCTGCCGCAAAAACAAGTGCCTTGCTCTGTGTTACATCCCTGCTGAAAAACAAGTGCCTTGCTCTCTATATCAATAAGATCATAATAATGCTATTCTTTTTCTGAACATGAATTTGCCAATGGGATTTCTTCTATTGCATATAGAATCGTAATTTGATATTTGTTATTAACATTTTTGAATTTCGTTTTATTAGGTCAAAGTTCCTTAAAAAAATTCTGCCTTCATTGTATTGACTTATGATTATCAGTTTTAGTTGATTCATTTAAAGTGGGATAATATTTCTTGATCCGAATATCAAATTGACAGCTATGCATCTTTCCCACCATTACATATTTGATTAAAAGCTGAAACTTGGTTAGAATAGGGAAGTCAGATTGAAACTTATGGAAGCTAGGCTACAGTCTTTGTTGTTTTCAATGTATCTGTTTACTCTTGTTTTAAATAGATCTTTTTTTGTTCTATGGGTTCAGCGGTTGCGTTAATCAGAACAAAACCACAATCAAATTGCTTTTGATCCATCTTGAAGGAATTTTCTAGAATAAAATAAGAACTCAACTGCAGAGATAGAGATAGCCATAAAAGGATACACTGAGAAGAAATTTGGGGATCCTTGACCCTCCGTATCTCAGCTAGCTGCATATTTGCAGTTTTTTTCTTCCTGTTTCTGTTTGGCATATGGCTTTGAAGAATGAAAATTGTTGCTGAATATACGATAATACTTGTAATATCTGATATTTTTAAAACAGAGCTGATGAAAAAGAAATTTGGTGTCGCTAATTGTTTGCTGTTTTTCTTAATTTAGTGAACTGGTTTGTAATCTAATCTCATCAAAGGTAGCACACACATTGTTTTGCAGTGAATGTACAGTCTCTATCTGGGCCCCCTTCCAATTTCCAAGTGTATACGGCTCTTCTAAAACCTCATGAAAGGATCATGGCACTTGATCTTCCTCATGGTGGCCATTTATCACATGGTTATCAGGGGCTTGTGACTTTCTTAACTTCTGCAAGCTACTTCTACTTTTCTACTTAAAATAATATATCTCGATTTACCATTTTAGCCTTTTAAATTCTTTTGTGGCTCTGCTTCAGACCAATACAAAGAAGATATCTGCTGTATCTATATTTTTTGAGACAATGCCTTACAGACTGGATGAAAGCACTGGCTACATTGACTATGATCATTACTGTAGAAATTACCAAAGAAATTAAAAAGGCAATCACTCACGTAAAAGGCAATCACTCACGTATATTTTTGCTACTGTAGATCCTCACTGTAGAAACTATACTGTCAATTTTTCCCACACGCAACATAGCTATTCAACGTACTTTCCTCTCCATTTTCCCAAGAAGCTCACTCTCCATTATTGAGTTTTTTCAAAGTTTTTTCAGATGAATCCATTTCTCCTTCTTTCATCACTTTCCCTTTCTCATCTTTTAGGGTTACTGCAGAACATGGCGCCGCACAAGGCACCGTGTAAATCTTCAAAAATTCTATACTTTTTCTTAGATTCAACAGGTAAACAAACAGAAGCTCGAGATTTGCTCATACATGTATCGATCTGTGATATATGTTTCTTTTTGGGTTTAAAACTTGAAAGAGCTTGATTTTGGGTATTGATCTGTTGTTATATGTGTTATAAAAACAGCTGAGTAAAATATGGTTGACACAAAGGAGAACGAAGCCTACGAAGAGGAGCTTCTCGATTACGAGGAAGAAGACGAAAAAGCCCTTGATTCCGTCAACATCAAAGTCAACGGCGAGTCGGCCAAGAAGTGAGCTCCGATTGACGTTACATTTTCCCCGCTCATAAAAGATTTTTTTTGCAGATGTTGTTAACACGCGGTGTAAAAATGTGTTTTGATTTCAGGGGTTATGTTGGGATCCACAGTTCAGGATTCAGAGACTTCCTCTTGAAGCCAGAGCTTTTGCGGGCTATAGTGGATTCAGGATTTGAGCATCCGTCAGAAGGTAAGATACTTTCCTAAAGTTAAGTGAGTTGGATTAATTCTTAATTACTGATGAAAAGAGTTTCTAACCTGGAATACTTGAATGAAGTAATTATATTATGATTTTCTTATATCTTTCAAGCTAGAACAAAGGGGAGGATAATGATATTGGTTTGTTATTCTGTGGTGATTTCAACTGTTTTTGGTGTTATTGCACGGTGTGAGACGCCCGTGCGAGACGCCTAGCACGGTGCCGTGCGTCTCGCACGGTGCGACAAGCACAATCTGTTTTTGTTAGGTTGAATGATGGAAAAATCGAATTGAACTTCCATTTTTCGAAGCCCTAATTTGAAACTTCGGATCTTAAATCTATGTTAATCGGATTTTTTCTATCCGATTATTGGAATCTGGTTTGAACTTATATACAGTGGTGGGCTGAATTTGGAAATTAACAGAAAAGGATGAGCGGAGCGAAGAAGAAGAATTTTCAGATAGAGGCGTTCAAGCATCGCGTGGTGATGTTCAAGCAGCGGCTGGTGGTGGACCCGAAACATGCTGAGAAGACTTGGGAAGATTCTGGAACATGCGATTCAAGAGATTTACATCATAATGCTAGCGGCCTTAGCTTTGAGGAGCTGTACAGGTTCCCCTTTCATTCATTCTGTATTCAAACTATTTTGACATTTTTCCCCTTTTTTGTATTGAATATGAATATCAGTTTGAGAATTATTGAATCGAGATTATGTCAATTTACGATGATTTTTTCACTTTTGTTATATCTACTGGCTTTTCCGCGGGGGCAACAAAAATTATATTATTTTTAGGGCGGTAGATAATTGGGAATCTGGAATTGTGGAGGTTTAATATTTGGGACAAATAGGGCATTTAAGGTAGACTGAACTGAGAAGCCGTGTGCTGTTAGAAGCCATTGTTCCATTGGAGCAAGAGGACAAGTGCGTGATATAGTTATAAATTAGAGTTGATACAAATGAGATGCTTCCTTCGAATATGAATAATCCAGCCAAAGTAATGTGATATCGACTTCGAGTTTGGACCTGTGAGTGCCAGAGGTTGATTGGGGAGGGATTCTATAAGACTGATTGGTGGAATCGATGACTGTAGCGATGCGGTTACTGTCGGGTAAGGTTTTTCGAACAAATTAGTTCTTCCAGTTGATTCTTAATGCGTTTGTTTAAAAAATTTCCATCTCTTCATTGAATCTTCTTTTTCTTGTTCAAATATATTTTTCCTGAAGTGTTTAGCCAAACAAACCCTTAGAATAGGACTTCAAGGGGGTGGACTTATATAATAGTCTTAGTATTGATTACTTTCAGGTTGTTGCTTTTGAGTTGGGAGTTCTGGAGTTCTTTTGGTTGGAAACTTTCAGGTATGTTAAATTTTGAGTATTATTTATGGATTTTTTGTAACTGTCGACGAACTGAAGTGGAAATATTTAGTACTAAGGTTCCAATTGCCTGAATTTGGGTGGTGTTTCTTGCTGATGATAAAGAATCTTCTTTATTTTGTGTGATTAAGTAGTTAGATTTATTTCTCTTTCTCTTTTTCTATTTCTTTTTGTGAATAATATGAAGAGTTTTCATTTGAAACAGATGGATTAAAGCAAAATTTTAAGATCAAGCATTCTGATTGACCAATCTTGAAGAATAGTCAATAACATAAGTTAAATTTTCTTGTTGATTGTTGTTTTGAAAATTTAGGTAGATGACCAGGATATTTTTTCCATTGCATTCTTGGTTGTTTTGAATGGCTAACAGTTGCTCGATTTTATGTCAAAGTATCAGTGTTGGGCGGAAATATGAAAGAACTATACTGCCCTCAACTTATGCTATGTTAGGTAATTATGAATTTAAATGAAATATATTCATTTATTAATTGGATCTGAAGTGTTTGATTGGGAAATGTTGTTCGCAAATTTTATTTATTTTTTAATTCTTTGTTTCGATTACTTAATAGGTTCGTTTTTCCTTTTGATGCAGGCAACCCTTGCCACCAGGTATAATAGTTGTGAATAGGTGATCACAAGTGGTCTACAACACTTGACTTCCTGTAGGGTTAGTGGACAATGATTGTTTTACTTTATTTCTATTACTCTATTGTTCTATAATTAACATAATCTTATTGTATTTTTCTCGGACTTCTTTACATTGCAAAAGAGACCTTAACAGAGATTCTATCAAAGGCCATTGAAATTGTTGTGGAGTGGGTCCAAATTCCCAGGATGAAGGTTATGAAATTCTTTGGTTTCAGTTTTTAAAAGTTATAACGTTCACTATATCCATTTTTTCAACAAAATTAAAAATGGCAAGAAAAATTTTGACGAATGGAGAAAAGGGCTTCGTTTATTGTTACGTGTATTAAAGGTGTAGGTTCATATGCATCGTCACTTTATATACAGCTTTTCCCTCATTAGACAAAATTATGCACTATTTCAATATTTTTTCCCTATATTTGGAACTCTATTCTTATTCACCCAGTAAGATGGAAAGGGGAAAAAAGTGGACATTTCTTGTATGTTCTTTGGTTCATTCTAATTATAAATGATTTTTAGTAGTCTTTCCAATTTTTGGGCATTTTTATTCTCATTTTTTTTCCAGTTTATCCTACGTTCCATTTGCCGAGAGACAAAGAGTTCTATTTTATTTAAGATAATTTCTGCTTGGCTGATATTTGGAGGTTTTCTTTGTATTTTTAATCATGTATTCGGTCATCCTCAAGTTTTTACTTCCTTTCATGTGTAGCCTGGTCTGGGTTCCATAAAAATCATTATTATTTCTCATTGTTGCACTGACATAGTATCACATGCGTGCACCCTTGTGGCTCTAGAACCTACAAGAGTAAATTTTTAATAATATTAATTGAATGAAATTTTCATGATTTTCTGATGTTATTTTCTAAATCATTTGGTTGCGTACTCATCATTGATGTTTCGTCATCTGTGGGGCGAGAGTACTATTTTGGGATCTTGTCCTTCATCTATAAGGATCAGTTGAAGCCTGACTGTGCTATTCTCGTGCGCAATAAGGTACCTTTCCTTTTATTGATTGTGTGATTATGGGTTTAAATTGCGAAGCCGTGTTCATAAAATGGGATTTTTTAAGCTATTGAAAGACTGGGGATTCTGTGTAGGGTTGTGCTGATGATTGAGAATTTACGTTGAAGTTGAGTGCATTCAAAAGTTAGCGCTCTAAATTTTAGAGTAAAATTTTATCAATTTTATTTTCAAAATGCCAGAGGATAGAAATGAGAACTTAGAATTCCATTTATTACGTGATCATGTTTGTAAAAAATGTGATAGTGATTTTTATTTGGCAACTTCATCTATGAGTGAATATATGCCATTTTTTTCTCCCTTGGAAAGAGTTTGATGCATTGTTTTGGTGTGGTTTCTGGTTGCCGATAATGGCTATTTTGTCTTCGCAACATGATGCTGCATGTCGTATTATTGCAAGGCTAAAGAAGGAAAGGGATGAGGCGGTGGCATTACTAGCACAGGCAGAAGGACAGATACCCATGTTAGTAACAACACCAAATGCAATTGATAATGCTACCTTAAGCAACAGGAAAAGAGGTACCTGACTTCATTGCTTGTGGAATAATTCTATTTACTTTCTGTGTCTGCTGGTTTGTGTAACTTTATTTTGTTTGTAGCTACTAAGAATGATGAGATGGGTCCTGAAGAGAAAAAATTCCATCCTGGAATATCAAATAATATCATTTCTGAGCTTTCATACTGTAATGCTGCTCTTTCACATCTAAGGAAAAAGCAACAGGTCATACTTTTAGTGATGTAGAGTTTCTACTCAGTTAAATGGGTTTCACACGTCTTGTAGTTTAGATAGAAAATTCTTTGCTGCAAATCTCTCATGCTTCATATATTTGCATAATTTCAAAACCCCAAACATTGGCATCTATTTATGCTATAGAGAAATACACTCAACTTAATAGTTATCAGTCGAATGAATTATTGAAACAAGGTTTATTGCACACCAATATGGAATGTTGACTTTATACATAGAATCTTTAGAAGGTGTGAATTGAAACTTCGTGGACACAATAATTAGGTAGTTGATGTGGGGATCATATCTTTCTCAAAATTCTTGATCTTAAAATAAGAAATCGATTCTGGTTTTTAAGAGAAATTCATAGGACAATAATCTTGTTGAACTTATATGAGTGAGGGAACTAAAACATGGTTTTTCCATATATGTTCTTTCCCAATTTAAAAAGTCTTCAGATTGTAAACTATGTCAACCTGAAGGCGTACAATTGATGAAAAAGAAGGCAATTGAAGTTAAACGTGATGAGAGTACCAATATGCAACACTAAGGTTACACATAAATGGGTGAAGAATGTTTTAGCGAACTGCAATACTTATCCAAGTAAACCTCCCGTAAAAATGCAGTCTGTCCACCAAGACTATGATAAACCATTAGGCGTTTCACAACAACTCTTGTGTTGGCTGAAAGGATACCCTTATATACTTTTCCAAAGCCCCTTGTCTAATTATGTTTCTTTCACTGAAATTCTCTGTTGCTAGCTGTATTTCTTGCAAGGAAAACCTTCTGAGTTGTCCAAAGAAAATAATGATCCAGCCAAAGTAATGGTAATTTCGATTTCGATCTTGGACCTGTGAGTGGTGGAGGCTGATTGGGGGGAGGGGGATTCTGTACGAGAGGCTGATTGTTGTCTGCGATTGCTACATGGTATTCTTCTTTCAATGAATTTGCGGTCAAGTCATTTTATAATTTTTTGGTTTTAGAAAAATGGTTTTTGATTTTGCATATGATTATCATTTCTTTGATGTAACATTATATATGCGGGATTTAGAAAATAATATTGTAATATGTGGGTTTCTTCTTTAGTTATGATTATATTCTACCCGTTCCTATACCCTTTTTATCACAAAATATTTTTGGTATCATTATATAAGAAATGGATTCTGAACTTTTGTGTTTTCATTTTAAATTTCGTCTGTATGATGCCTATTGGAAAAGAGAAAAGAAAATTCGTTTTTGCTCTCTGTGATTGTTTTTCTTTTTCTACAGAGAGAGAAATGCAAGGAATTTGAAAATTTGAAAATTCAGAAACTTGGGAGTTTTGGAGTTCTTTTAGTTTGAGACTTTCACGTATGTTAAATTTTGAGTATTGTTTATGGATCTATTTTAACTGTTGGTGAATTGAAGTGGAAATTTTTCATATTAAGGTCTGAATTGTTTGAATTTGGGTGGTGTTTCCTGTTGGTCATTATGAATTTTCTTTATTTTGTCTACTGAATTTTCATTCATATTTGTAAATAAATGAAATATAGAGGTTTTAATTGTTTGTCCATATTAATAAAATGGCAGTGATTCTTGATTCATTTTTGTGTTTTTTTTATTCCGATGTAGGTCTCCATTAATGTGATATCTTGAATTTGGGACCCCACCCCCAATTTTCGAAGGAACTTACAATACAATGCAATTAGGTTCTTCATAACAGTTGTCATATGAATTTTATTTGTTCTTCTCTTTTGGCAAAAGGGAGATGGCATATAAGTCCAACATTTCCTTCATTTAAGCTTCTTTGGTCATTGAATTCCAAAGAAATCAGTTGGTCTAAACATCATTAAGTTGTGGTTATAATCATATATGACACCGGATCATCTAGCTTCCAATGAAACACTTGCTGTGTTACACCGAGGATTTAAAATTGACAAGTTGTATTTTCTTTTGGACTCCAAACCCCATTCATGTATGCTTGATACGTATGTTAACTGCTCAAGTAGCTAAATGATTGACAGGAAAATACTTATCGGGTAACAAGTATATTTTGTATGTTCTATTGAAGTTTATTTACTCTGTTAATTTCTTTATTTCTACCGGCAGTTTTCTATTTCGCCTGTCGTCTATTTACAAGCATTTCTTTTTCTTTTTGCAACAGAAATTTATTCTTCACTTACATGTGATTCATGACTTTATTTCCATCTATTTATTGTAGTATACATATGTAATCCCAACGCTAATATACGCAAGGAGAAGAACACATGCACATGCATCGCACGTGCCTTCACTAGTTAATTTTATAAATTTTAACTTATCAGTAGTGAAAGTTATAAATTTGTAGCTATGTACATACATCTTTTGTTCCTTGAAAAAATATACTTAAAACATTGAAATTATTTTTTAATTACTGCAGTTTCTCAAAAAATGCGATCTTATTATTTTATTTTTTGAGATAGTGTTTTGAAAGAGTATTATGATTTCTAAAAATCTTTTGTTACTGCTGTATAAGTGATTCGATCGTTGTATCTTGGAGTGATAGTCTAAAGAGATCGAAAAAGTTTACGACAGACAATTTCAGTTTAGGACATCATTATGTTGTCACGAGTCTTTATCGATCGATAAGCCTTCTTACTTTCTGCATTTTAATTGTGCTCTAAAAGAGTTATGCAACCAATTTTTATCCAACACTTCCACGCCTTGATCTAGGCGGGTCAATGTTGATATGAAGAGACATCAAAACAACCATTTCACACACTCTTCAAGGGTTGAAGATTACAACTTGTAGGAAAAAGCCCCACCCAAGGCGAAGCGGAAACATAAATGAGAAACGAGTTGAAAGAAAGAAAACGCTCCAATATACATCACACAATGTTTTCCTTACCCTCATAACTTCTTGAATTAATAAAACAAGTATCATTAGTACGTAATTTTTTTTTAAAATGTTAGATAAAATACTTTTTTTTTTTTAGGTAAAAAAGTTTATGTTACAGACAAAATGAGTAATTTTTTTATTTTGAAAATCATTTATGTATCTTTAGTTTAATTATAAGTAAATATTTTAAATTTAGTCAAATGTACATTTCTTAATTCGATTAATCTTCGTGTTCGTCTATACTACAAAGCTAACTGATGTCTCTATAATTGTTGAACATAGGGGTCCAACCAATGTCTAGCGTAAACAGAGAAAAAGTAAACAAAATATTGCATTTTAATTTATTTAACATTTTTACATTATGTATGTGTATTTCATCAACTTTTATTCACACACACACATTCTTTTAACAATTTTAATTTTTTTTCTTTGACATTATCAATTAGCTTACTTTAAAATATTACGCATATTATTTATTTCTTATATAAGACGTGCAACGCACGTGCTTACTATTAGTTATATATAAAGACAAGGGACATAGTTCACAATATTGTACTGCTGCAATTCGGTTCCATGAAAGGTCAGTCGCCAATTAGTTTACTATAGTGGTTGGAGATGGAGTTGCGAATCATATGGATGTGGAGCTATGAGATAATATTATAATATATTAAATGTGGCATTGATGATATATTAATTACAATTTAACTTCATGTAGTCTTCTTTTAAATATAGAGTTCATTTATCATATTGGAATACTCATAATTATATATTAATTAAATTAAGTTTAATCACTTAAAATCGAAGTTCATTTACATAAATAATTATGTTAAAACTATAGAAACAATTATTTTAGATTGTAATTAATCTATAAATATAATAACACAACTTTAATATGTTATGTTATATAATTATAATAAAATTACATCTATATATAATATACGTGAGCTTCGATTTTAAGTAGTAAATTAAATAAATAATGTAATTTAAGTAGTTAAATTTGATTTGATTAATGTAAAATTATAAGTACTCTAATATAAAACAATAAACATTACATTTATATGATTATTAAATGAAGTTAAATTATATTATATTGTATTATATTAAATATATAAGGGTATAATTGACATATAGCTAAATATATAAGGGTAAAATTGGTATTCAAAAGTTTCTCCTTAATCCACACTTTTAATATATTGTAGATTATTTGAGTCAACCCCAACACAACTTGCTTCAAGTATTAGGAGTTGTACTCCAACCACCTTGGACTAAAGATGTCCATTTGGTGTAATCATGCATTGGGTCACTCCTTGATGCCTCAAAGTGGCGATCTCACAGAGATATTGTAAATTTGTAACGTTGCATCACTTCAAAAGAGTGGACAGATGAGGCGATGGAACCGTGGCCTCCATGTCTTCGATGAAAGAATAGAAGAGATTCATAGGAAAGGCAATGCTGACGGAGCTCTAGTGATTGCGTGACATTTCATTTAGCTAAAAATCATCTGAAAATTGAGTAACTGCTTAGTCGAATCTAGACTATTTCTTTTAAATGAAAAATGATTGTGCAATAATAATAAACATTGAAGATTATCGTATTAATTTTAAAATAGTTCTCAAATAATGCAATTTTCATATTAATATAAGTTGAAATTCATGACTAAAGGCCTGCAGTGCAACATATTAGAGGGGTGTGAATGAAAAAGAGCAATCGCTAAAAATTAAATTACCAATTTGATACTTAATTACAGGATATTATTTCTTTTGTTACCATTTAAAAACTATTTTTGAGTTAGGAGGTTTACCCCTTGGCGTCGAAATTTGTTTGGTACAATGTCCCTAATCATTGGGGGCTGGGGGAGGAATAGAGAGTCAATGAGCAATTTTGGAGAAGCATAATATGATTTAAGAGATTGTTTCAAGATTTCATGGTATGTAATGAGAACACATATGTTTGAAAAAGAGTCTACTACAAGTTATATATTTGTAGAGAACGTAGCTACATACGATGGTGGAGTCAGCACCTGACGAATTATGATTCATGTTTTATCATTCATGATTTTTTATTTGTGATTTGGGAGATGGGTATTTAGGTTTAGGAAATTAGGGATAAGAATTTTTGCAATTGAACATGAACTTTGAGTTAGAGTATGCATCATTGGTTGATTGAATTTTTGGGTCACTGTGATACGATGATACACTTTTCATATCTATTTTCTTTGTATCCTTTCTTGAAATCATTTATTTTATGGTGCCTAGTGTGAATAACATTCTCAGATATATATATATATATATATATATATATATATATATATATATATATATATTTTGTTGTGAAAGTGATAAAGATTTTTCATTACACTTCTTTTATTTTGTTAGGTTGCAGGCTTCGGGTACTATATATGACATATCCAACTTTACACTTATAGATGTAATAAAGTACATTATTCTTGTAAAAATTGTGTAAACGAAGTGGTTCGTGAAGCACTGCAAATTGGTGAAATAAATCAGATTCTCATCTCATTGTTCTACATTCCATCAATAGGGAAATCTTGTGCTTATACACACACACAAAATTTCAGCATGTAATAAAATTATAGCATCTGTTTGCATAACAGAAGATAAATAGAAGTCTTGATATTTGATTGAGACATCAAATTTTTGTCAGCATTACTCCGAAATGCTATGTTCCTGCATGTCAAGTGTCTGATTCTCTGATTTGATATCAAAGTTCACGTTCAATTGCAAAAAATTGTAGGGGAATTTTCATAAATGTCACCATAATGAAAAGTGTACTAATTTTTTTTTCATTTGCACATAATTTGTTTAAAAATGTCACTTTTATGTTGTGAAAGGTCCTCATTACCCTTGTAAACACATTTTGACAACTTATGACATGATTTGAATGACATTAATGGGGTTGATATTTTGATTAAATTTCAATATTTTATAGTAATATATATGTATATTATATTCCCATTTAATGTATTTTATATTAGATATATGTATATTATATTGTCTAATTTGAATTTTGTTAATACAAAAAAAAAAAAAAAAAAAAGAGAGATAAAAGAAGTTGAAATGTTAACTCTACTAATTACTTATTTTAATTGTTTATTTATTATTTAATTCACTTGTTTATTTAAATATATCATTAATTATTTTAATTGTTTACATATATTATTTATTTACTGTTGAATTATTTTAATTGTTTATGTAATATTTAATTTAATTTTAATTAAATATTTCATTAATTACTTTAATTATTTACGTATATTATTTACTTCACATTTAATTAGTTATTTTAATTTATTTAATTTAATTGTTTATTCAATATTTAATTTAATTTAATTTCTTTAAATATTTCATTAATTATTTTAATTGTTTATGTATATTATTTCCTTAATATTTCATTACTTTATTTAATTATTTATCTAATATTTAATTTCGTTTTTATTTAAATATGTCATCAATTATTTTAATTGTTTATGTATACTTAATACTTAATTAGTTATTTAATTTATTTATTTTAATGACTTATTTCATATTTAATTTAATTTTTTCTTTACTTTTTAAATAATGATTTAAATAAACAATTAAACAAATAATATACACAAACAATTAAAATTATTATTTAACTGTAATGTTAATTGATTTTATGCACCCATCTGGTTGACAAGTCAAATTTGATCTAATTTTATGCACTCATTTGTCGAGAATTATTGAGGTGAACTACCGGGAACGACATTTCATTTGTCGGGAACGACATTACCTGACAACGTACAGTTTTTTGTCTGACATTACAGCAGTCATTTCAGAAGTACCTGTCGGGAATTAAATTTCTCTGCAGGGGCAAAAAAGTAAAGAAGTGATATTCTTGCACATGGTTTCAAAATGTGACATTTTGGTAATTACAATAGCCAAATTGGCTATTGGGTGTAATTTCCTCAAAAATTGTATTGAATTATATTTTTATATCTATAAAAATTTTACGTGTACATATATATTGAAATTTTTTTAATATTATTTAATTAAATATTAATAAATGACATCGTTATTACGATCATTAATTGTCAACGGTCAATCGCCCTAACTGACCTCCGGTCTTGAATTCGCTGATAAATATTAGTTAATACTTGATCTAACCTGATTGATAAAAAAATATACATTAAACTACAAGAACGTTAAGATTGATTGAAAAAATGTCTTGATCATTATTCTTTCGTTACTCTTTTAAGCTGTTATTTCTTGAGTCGAACTTAGAAAGACATAACAAATTTTGTTCACCTGTAACCAGTAAAAATATGCTCGAATCTAAGTCGAATCTTGCTAGTAGTTGACGACTATCAAGCTAATATTTTAGCACAGACAATCGAGTCTTGATCTCCAACTCCAAGTAATCTATCCAAATACACGTACTTCATTTCTAATTTTCAATTATTATAATATTTTCCTATAGAGAGGTGACAGGTCTGCATATATATATATATATATATATATATATATACAGTTATACACACACACTTTACCCTTACCCCAAACCTCGAAGACAAATTCAATCACGAGGTCGAAATAATATTAAATTATCTAATTAACGTGTCACCCGGATAGAAAAGATTTGTGCGGCGGCAGTTTAATGTTTGGCCAAAGTTAGGCTGCCTTCACCACTTGACACTTGTCCCCTAAATAATTCTACTAGTAACAATCTGGCATCTTTACTTGGCTGGTTATAAACAAGAGTTAAATATCGTGTATAAAATTATTTATATTAATAAGTTAAATATTTCAAAAACTAAAAAAATTTAACAATTAAATACAACTTCTAATAATTCAAACTTTTAAATCAATTAATTCATGCCATCACTTATGAGTCATTTATGAAAATTATGTGCTAAGACAAAGTTCAACATATATGAGAACAAGAAGTTGCAAAAATTATCAATTAACAATGCATCTTCAATTAAATTCTTAAATCCTGCAAACACGATTAAATAGTTTTTGAAAGTCACAAAAAATTATTTAAAGCGTGTTTAATTGTCAATATTTTTCATGAAAAAAAATTCATTTTTTATTAAAATTCCTATTTTTGTGCTGTTTGATTGATATTTTTTTCATGAAAAATATTTTCCCATTTTCGTTCACGTGACCATATTTTTCTCGAAAATAAGAAAAATATTTTCTTTAAAGGAACTAAATTTTTATTTTTCAAATAATTCACTCTATATTTCTCTTTCATCTTACTTACCTTCTCTTTCATCTACTTATCAATAAAAAATAAACAAGTATAACATTTTTTAAATTAAAAATAAAAATTAATCAAATATATTTAATTGACAATTTCCATGCAAATAATTTTTAAAGAAATTCAATTATCTAAAATTTATTTTCTTTCTATGTATATTCCATGTTTGCGAGATAAAATCATATAAAATAACTTCTCTAAAAAAGCTTTATTTACAAAATACCGAAACAAAAACAAAGATCTGCAAATCAACCCAAAACTAGTCTAATTTGTGTTCTTAAAGGAAGCATCAAATTAGAAATAGAAGACTAGCACCTTTGTGTAGGTTATTTTCCTTTTATCTTCGAATTAAAAAGAACAAATAAATTGAATCTAAGAAAAAACCGAAATAAGAATTATATTCAAGTTGATGAAGCTGAATACAATGGTAAAGATCATAACCATCAAAGTTCATATCCAAATTAGAAAAGAAATGTATGGCTATTTGCCTTTGTGTACATAAAATCTCTCTTCCCTTCTCTTCAAGGCAGAGAATAAGTAATTAAAATCAGCTATTAAAAATCCCAAAGATTTCCTTAATGCTCCCTCCTCAAATCAATCACCGCAACACTAACGTTATCGGTGCTATTTCGCGCCAATGCCAACTTAGTCAACAAAATTGAGGCATCTGAGCAAGCCTTATCGGAGCTCTCTACGCCGGAGGTGACACTTGTGTCGCTTCCGGGAGATCTGGGCGGCGATGCTGGCTTACGCGATTGAAGACACATACGCGCCACCCCACATGCGGTTTCATTTGACACTACGTCCCAAAGCCCATCACTGGCCAGAATCAAGCATTCATCGTCCGCCGTCCGGTCAGTTATGGTCACCTCCGGCTCCGATATAACATACGGCTTCAAGTAGCTATCGCCTGAAGAAAACCCAGAAATAAAAGTCTGTTAGAATCGTATAATTATGAAGACAAAATTGTTCGAGAATGTGTGATTTGTTTTGAGCAATTACCAATTGCACGAGACATAGCTAGAACTCCAAGAACTCTCGGTCCGTCCCAAAAGATAACACGGCCGCCGGCTTCTTGAATCCGATTAAGCTCATCTGGTCGGTCGGGTTTATGATCAGTTGAGAGCGGAACTGCAACACCATTGCGGCAAAGAACTGCGCGCGAATCGCCGCAATTGGACACAATTATCTTGTCCTGTGACACCACCGCCACAACAGCCGTGGATCCGACGGCGTCACACTGAGGAGTTTGAAGTTCGCAGCGGCAAGTGGCGGGTGAGACACCTGCTGCGCTACTACTCCATTCGGTTACCTCCTTGTCCATTTTGGAGAAACTCCTAGCCATCATTTCCGTCCAAGAGGCCTCCCCAGTTTCGACCTCATCTTTCATTATTTCATGCATCCGATCCTTGCACAAGGTGGCCACCTACAATCACAAAAATCAAAATTATTCAAAATTAAAAGAGTCATAGGCAATTCTTTACGAACAAAGCAGTGGTAAAAAGATTATTTACATGTGAGCAGCCATGGCCATCGTAGAGCCCGAAGAAATGGAGCCCACTTGGAAAATTATGGTTTTGGCCGCAAAAAGATGGGTGAATTGCCACAGCGTCTTCCATATCTCTTCTCCGGCCGCAAACAGATGTCATGCCAAATTTGGGGCACTCTGGAACCACATCAGCCTCAATCCTAGACGACGATGGCGATGCAGATAAATCCAAAGATGTGGTCACAGGCTGGTCGACGGCATTCGAGCACCGCCGGGGTGGCGAAACAGGAACAACCGCCTCCATCTTCCGCCGCTTTTTACCGTTTTCTAGCGGCGGAGCCACCGCGGCATCGTTGGGTACAAATTGAAATTGGTGAATTTCCATCCTCCTCCTCCGGGCGGATTTCGAACTTGGCTCAACCGGAGCAGTTGTTTCTGTCTCACCAGCATTTAATCCATAGCACATACCCGCCATGAAATTATTCTCAAGAACCCCCAAATTATATTCAAAAAAGTCTTTGATATAATTAAAACCCTGAAGAGTTCGATGAAATCAACGAAGTTTTGATTAATAAAAGCTGATGAAGAACAAGGAGAGAACAAACTCGACCAACGCAAGATACGAAAATCTTCGGAGACGACCTTAAAAAATGAAGCTTTTTGTACACAGAGCAGAGATCAATTATAGTTGGGGCGTTACGGTGGGGTCGGTGGTACGGGCAGCCCGGCACAGGTCAGGGCAGAGGGTAAATGCATTACAGTTGGTATGACGTAGAAACTTTGAATTTGACAAAATGATCGTTACCGTCCATTTGGTATCTACCTTCATCTAAACTAGGCACGCGTTTAGGGGGATTTCATGTAAAACGTGGACCAATGAGAGATGAACACGGAATAAGGTGGAGCAACTTCCTTACCCGACACGCATGTGAAGATGTCTGCTTTTTTTTGATAGTTCTGTTACGTGGCATTCGGAGAATAGCAGATTCGTGTTTGGTATGATCTCCTGCACAATTGTGGCGCGTGACTGAACTTCACCTAAATATATTAATTAAAAATGTTCATTTATTTAGCTTTTGATAGTTATTTTTTTCAAAATACATTTTTCTCTTTTTTCTTTTCAATCACACATTCTTCAATAAAATAATATTACACGCAAATTCAAAATTTTTCTTTAATTTTTGACTACACATTCTATATTAATCAATTATTTAAAAATACATTTTCTATCCAAAAATGGGAATCAAATAGGACCAATTATTGAGGAATTTTCATAAATGTCACTGTTTTTTAAAATGCACAAAAAAAATTCATTGGCACTAAATTTGTTCAAAAATGTCACTTTTTGATGTAAAATGTCCAAATTACCCTTATGCTCACCTTTATAAGAGCATTTAATATTCATTAATACTGTAATGTGATAATTTAATTTTTATATTATAGACATTGGATATATATTATATTGTTAAATGTGTTTTTTATTAAATAAAAAAAAGACAAAAGAAATTGAAATGTTAACATAAACAAATATTTTTCAACCATTAATAAATCCTAACTTTTTATTCATCTTCTTCTTTCCTTAATGAAGAAGACATTACTATTGAATTCTTCATCAATTTTGTGAGATTAATTATTATAAATTGTTTATATTTTTATCAAATAACTTACTCTGTTTTAAATGTTAAATACAAAATGATTATATTTATTTGAAATTTTTTAAACTACTACTAATGATGAGTTGTGATGTGGTCAAACCTGTATACCTCGAGGACTCTCTCAGAACCACTCTCGAGGACTCACTCGCAGTTACCCCGAGGACTCAATCAAAATCACTCTCGAGGACTCACTCGCAATTACCCTCGAGGACTCAATTCTGTCATCATGTGAATATGTCCTCGAGGTATCATCTTACTCGAAGACATGCCTACTCGAGGACTCTCTCAGCATCATTTGAATGTCGTTATCCTCGAGATCGAGACCTACGCCTACAGTAAGGCTCCTTTGCCTAGTTCAATTATATCTCGAACACGCTGCCAACGTTTTCTAGAATTGTAGTATGAACTAAACACTTCAATCAAATAGAACTCTTGTAGGTGGAGACATCATAATCCTACAAGGACTGTACCACCTACACCTTATAAATACAATCACAAATTCAGAATTCAGGTACGCATTTTTTACATTATTTTCAGTTCACAGCCTTACGCTAAAATTCTCTTTCTGACTTAAGTATCGGAGGGGCAACGAGGAAAAATCTCATTGCCTTCGTTTCAGGTATTCGAAGACTTTATTCGTGTTCATCGCCTTTCTTCTAGTTCGGGAATTGCCCAGGTACGACTTTTGATATCATCAAGTTGTTTGATTTTTGAAATACTTTTTGAAAAGAAAATATACGAATATCCTTTAAACAAATGTGAAAATTTTTATATTTAATTAAGTATTAAGTTATTTATTTTTAGAAAGATGTTGTGATGTTGTAATTGAGAATTAATAATGACCATTAATGTTTTCACCAATTTCTTTCAAGGTACCAAATACATGTTTTCAAATTTTTCGACAATTTCAACAGTTTAACTGTTGAACTTGACATTTCAAAGTCGTCAGGTTAGACACTAAACTGTCAAACTCAGCATTTTGAAACTGTCGGGATAGACAATTTAACTGTTGACACCCTTAATTTCACATTTTGCTATTGCATAGATTTAAATATTCGAAAGTGCTACTTCCATGCTATTACGTATCGACATATTAATTGTATAGAATTATTATCGTTGCAAGTCCAACATTTCAAGTATGAACAATCATTTAAAATCCTTATACTTTTGTTTTCATTATCATTTTCAGACATTAGTGCTTCTGGCATTCGCGAGCAAATTACGAATTCTCATGTCCAAGTATTGCATAACGTCCCGACAGTTCAACTGTCGATCCCAATCCCAGAAGACGATTGGTATCATTTTTGACAGATGGTTGCAAAGTAAAAAATTTCACTTCTCCGAAAATACGATATATTATTATTTTCAGGCATAAAATGTCGTTATCATTCAATTATAATTTTCAGACAGGAGAAGATGTGTTTAAGTTCACAAGTAAAATACGCATCCATAGACAAAATATTGCATAATATCCCGACAGTTCATCTGTCGTTCCCGACAGATAGTTTATGTTATTCTCGACAATTGGTCCAGATGACATAGCAGCTTTCCATCTCAACCACACCACAACTGCGATCCCCACCAAAAACACCACCACCACTACAACATCGATGTTCACGCCGCCCAAAATGGGCACCACAATCACCACTACAACCTTACCACCACAATAGCACAATGACCATTAACAAAACATATCCCAAATTTACTCTACAACAACCACAAAATCAAATTCATGGTTGAAAACCACCCCAAAATCATGGCCCAAAATAAACGGGATTGGAGGGAGATAGAGAGAGATAGAAGAGTGAGACAGGATTGTGGAAATAATCACCTGCACTATCAACTGTCGTCACTGTGAGTTCGCAGTGGTTTTCGGCAATGGGCAACAGCCGGGTGTAGAGAGAGTGAAGAGATGAGTGAAAATGAAAATTTTAGGGTTTGAAATTTGAAGTTAATAAGATGGGTATCATGATATTTCACAATTTTTGTGCAATTTTTTTATATAATTAAATCACATTTAATGAAGGACATGTAAGATATTTAAATTTATCAATTTTTGTGCAATTTTTTATCTAGTCAAATCACATTTAATGAATGACATGTAAGGTATTTAAATTTATAAATATGGACAAAAATGTACAAAAATGATAATGTTGTAAACACTTGAAAAAGTGACATTTTTGTAAATGTAAATGTAAAAAATGACATATAGTATAATTTCCTCTTAATTATTTTAGAATAACATTTATGAGATATCTTAGTAAAGAGGATAATAGAATGTACACATAAATTAAGCCTTCATTTGGCAAACTTATAAATTAATTTATAAAGATAAATAATAGTAAATTTTATGAAATATGAAAGTAATAAATGAATATTATTTACGAGTGCATAATTAAAATTAATATTCAATTTAGATTGAATTTATATATCATATAAATAGTTTGACGAACGGTGACTAAGCTTAGTGTATTATATATTAAAATGAGAAAAATGTTTTATTGCAATTCATGCCTTAAAGGTAGGATAGTTACATTATTCAACAAATTGTTTTGCGAGGATCACACTGTGAAACTTGGAGATTTATTAATATCTCGTTTAGATTAAATAACTCTGCTATCTATAAAATTACATATTTTGGGACTGGGAAAGCCATTAAAATGATGAGACGAGAAAATCAGTTAGTCTATATGGAATTTTTATCGAAATGTAAAACTATCTATATGAGATATTTTGCATTATAGTCTGGACTGAGTCTCATTTTTTTCCTTCAAATTCATTTTCAAACACAAACTCTCTTAATAAATATAATTTTGTACTTAAATCTTTTTTTTTTTCCCTATTTTTAACCATATTTTTTTTTGAAATGATGAAAATAACATAAAATTCTCAACAATAAATTAAATTAAATTAAATTATTGTGTAATTGAATAATAATTTCTCATGGGATCGACAACCCGAACTCATTCGTCCACTTTATTATTTTTACACGACTCGTGTGCTTTCAGTGCACATTTTTTAACTAAACAATAGGGGATGTCACTTTTTTAAGTTTAGTAGTCAAAATTTGACCATCTTAAAATTCAATCAACAATCGACGATGTTCCCAACATTCAGTTAGCAATAAAAGATGCTTTAAATTTTTAGTGGTCAAAATTCAACTACTTCAAAGTTCAATGAGCAATCGAAGACGTGACAATTTTGTGAATGACGTAACAGGAAACAGGACGCCATGTGTACATTTCATTAGTTATGTCACTAATTCCATTAAATATTTGAATTAGATATTAGGCTAGTAACTAATATTCAATTAGGTTTGGACACGGTTTGATTCGAGTCGATTTTGAAGAGAATCGAACCGAATCGAAAATTTTCGGGTATTTAGTAAATGGGACTGTCGGGTCCAAATATAATTATGGAACCATTTAGGTTCGATTCCATTCGATACTATAATTAAATTTTTTAACATTTATGACAACACTACATAAATATAATTGCTGACAATCTGACACGTTCAATCTAATTTTTTACAAATTAACGTTATACAATTTAATAATATATAAATAATAAGTTGTCAGATAAAATTAATTTACCAATGTATACAAGTACAAAAAAAAAATACTAATATTAAAATATCGGTGATCCATATAAATAATACATTTGTTTCAGACCTTCAAGTATTTTGAATTACCAACTATTGCATTTAACCATCAATTACTTGACTTGTTATACTAACTAGTACTAAAAATTCCACAAGAAAAAAATGGGATGGGTTGGGTTGGGTTGGGTTGGGTTGGGTTGGCATAGACTTAAGAGTTGGAGCATTAATCACCTAATTAGTTAATTTGCGAATTTGTTTAGAAAAAATTAAAATAATTCGGTTTATCCTATATATAAAAATTTAAAAAATTTAAAAAGATTCAATTCTTATTCGGTTCTTGGTATAGAACCGAGACCCGAACAGAATCTGTTGGTTTTCGATTCAGATATCCGTTCGGGTATTTAACTTACGAAAAATCGCTCGATTCGGGTCTGTTTCAAGAGATATATATGCCCAACCCCATATTCAACGTTTGGATAAATTTAGTGGCTAAAACTCGTCATATTAAACTTTAGTAAGTAGTCGTAGCTATGAACATAAGTTCAGTGTCATCGAAACAATTAACTCGAATTTTTTTCATATTTAGAGTTAGACGTTATTGAAGATAAAGAAATTGATCGAAACTATTAATGGCCAATCTCATCAAATCCGCGACCGGAGAAAGTAGATGTAGAATTTTTGTATGAAATTCGGAGAAGAAATATTTATTGTGGAGTTCTTACTTTCTATAATAATTTCATAAAAGAAAGAAAATAAAAAAGAGTGAGAACTACGCGTTGTTTTTTGCAAGTGGGACTGTATCCGGCTCTGGTGAATGGGTACGAGAAATAGAGACACGTAAGGGGACCAAATGTCAACGTCAATGGACTGTTAGAGAATATCTTAATTCTGATTAATTTTAAAGTCGACACGTGGCGATCACTGACGCGGAGCTGAAGCTGCATCCCCTCTTCACTACAACGTGTCAATTGATTCCGAAATACCTACTTTTTTTTATTATTATTTCTTTTTTAAAATTTGATTTAAATACCTTTGCAATACAAAGCAGCCACGTAATAACTTAGTATGATTAGATTAGGTAAATGATTTGATTTTTCTAATCAAATCTAGATATTCCTTTCACGTGTAATCACAATAATGGATTCAAAAATAGCAAAATTGTCCATTTGGTAGACCTATTGTGACACCTACTGTCTCTACTTTTTAGAATCAACAATGCTACATGTACACACACCCCCTTACACAATGTTCTACACCCCCCTCACATGAAGGGGGGCCCACAAATATTTTATTATGTGTGGGTCCCCCTCCATGTGAGGGGGGTGTAAGGGATTGTGTGGAGGATTGTGTACAAGTAGCTTTATTCTTTTAGAATAAGAGAAAAAAAATATATCAAAATATCGTTCAAATGGAAAAAATAAAAGAAAAAGGATAATTGATACAAAACGTTCATAATTTTCAAGTTTATTGTGAAAAATGTCCATTTCATTTTGGTTGCGTTGAACGTTATTTTCACCAATTTTTAACGTAAAATAATCAATATACCTTCCTATTTAAATAAAATTAAAAAAAAGAAAATAAGGGAACAAATTGCAGCTATAGACCCAAACTTTTTAACAGGTGCAAATGAGTCCAAATAAATTATTAAAATATTAAAAAAAAACTCTCTCTCTCATTTTCTTCTCCTCCGTACGCCTCCTTCACCACCACTGTCCAAAATCAATTGCGTGATTCGTGCAAAATTGTTGAAGACTTGTAGTTGTAATAGCTTCACCATGATGAGAGGGTGCTGAATATGGTGGCCCTTGATCATGATGTTCGCTATAGTCGTAGGAATTTTCGTCTGAAACCTGCGTGAGAAATGTTTGGCTTCAGATGTTGATTGTGTGGTTGAGTTGGTGGGGACCATGGTTTGATGTGCGATGATGATGAGAGTCTACCAATATGTTGGGCTTGGGTTGGGAGTCGTCGAATAGGGAGTTGCCGACAATTTTGGTTTGTGCGACTGATAGATTTTGGATAGAAATTTCAGCCAATTCACCTTGAGTTAGGGCCAACTATTGGATGGGTTGTGTAGACGGCAGTAAGAGTTTCAAGTTAGTACTATGGTCCGGTGGCCATGGTGGTGCAGGAGGCGCAGGGAGTTGCCGACAGTTTTAGTTTGTGCGATTGACAGATTTTGGACAGCAATTTCGGCCAATTCACATGGAGTTAGGGTCAACTATTGGGTGGGTTGTGTAGACGGCAATAAGGGCTTCAAGTTGCTACTATAGTCCTGTGGCCATGGTGGTCGGAAGGCGGTGGTGGAGGAGGCGCTGGGAGTTGCCGACAATTTTAGTTTGTGCGACTGATAGATCTTGGAAAGAAATTTCGATCAATTCACTTGGAGTTAGGGTCAACTGTTGGGTGGATTGTGTAGATGGCAGTAAGGGCTTTAAGTTGGTACTATGGTCCGGTGGCCATGGGGACTGAAAGGTGTTGGTGGAGGAGGCGCAAGAAGTTGCCGGCAGTTTTGGTTTGTGCGACTTGCAGAGTTTGGACAGAAATTTCGGCCAATTCACCTAGAGTTAGGGCCAAATGTTGGGTCGATTGTGTAGACGACAGTAAGATCTTCAAGTTGATACTATGGTTCGATGACCGGAAGGTGGTGAAAGAGGCGGCACAGGGATGGGAAGGTGAAGAAGGGAAGAGAGAGAATTTTTTTTTTTTTGTTTTTTTTAATATTTTAAATAATTTATTTGGACTCATTTTCATTTTTTTAAAAAGTTTGGACCTACAGCTACAGTTTTTATTTTTTATTTTTTTTATTTAAATAGAATGATATATTGGTTATTTTACGTTAAAAATGAGTGAAAATGATGTTCAGCGCAAAAAAAAGATGAAAGGTAGGGGTGAAAATGTCAAAAAATAAAAGGTAGAGATATTTTCAACAATAAACTTAAACGATAAGGACGTTTTGTGCTAATTACAAAAAAAAAAAAAAAAAAATGTCTCCATTCAAGTTTTTTTGTTTTAAAGTGCTAATGTCCAATAAAAAATTTGAAAAGTTTCCTGATGGAGACCAATTGAAATATCACGAGGATCTATTTACTTTTGTAAAGAGTAACAATTAGTAGTAGACAAAATAATGCAATTTTTCCTTTTAAAAATTATTACTGGTAAAAGAAATAATTGTTATAATTGTCTCTAATCTTTATTATTATTATTATTATTATTATTTTTTTTTGAAAGAAAGAATTATTCTTTATACATTCTCTTAAGTTTTCTTCATCTTAACATTGTCTACCTTTCATTATAGAACTTTTTAAATTAAATTATGTATTTGACAAATATATGAAAAATGAGCACGAGAAGTGAAAAATGCAAATTAAACGTGGGTTAGCAAAACACCGACGACCACATAAGAACAATACTTTATTAGTTTGAAAAATCTTACAATTTTTTTTGTTTTTTTTTGCCTCAAAATTTCTTTCCCTGCAAAACTAGAAGAATAAATGATAAACAAAAATCCGTTATCCGCATTTTCTCTCCTAACCATTTCCTCTCTTTAAACTCACACCATGATAGCACCACAGTTTCGTTCTCCTGTGCTTCGCGCGCAGGTGAAGAAACTGCGTTTTGCCTTGCCAAAAAGCAAGGCAAAGCCTTTAGGTTTATTTTTTAATTTTGGTTGTCAGCCAGCCTTTTAAATTTTTTTTTTTGTCTTTTGTTAAATAATTTTTTTTTGAGGTCGTTCAATTATTTTGTTTAGCTCCTGTTTGTTAGTCATTTTTCTCGCATTAATAATTTTTAATATACGTATATTATATTTTTTTGATATTAATAATAACACAGTAAATTTCATCCGATATTTATACTAATATTGCAACACATTCAGACAAAATAAAATAGACATTGCATAAATTAGATAAATTTTCTTCAAATTTAATTCAGTCGAACAATATGACTGAATTAAATTTGAAGAAAATTTATCTAATTTATGCAATTTCTATTTTATTTTGTCTGAATATGTTGTAATGTTAGTACAAATATCATATGAAATTTGCGGTGTTATTATTAATATCAAAAAAATATAATATACGTATATTAAAAATTATTAATGCAAGAAAAATGATTATCAAACAGGAGCTAAACAAAACAATTGAACGACTAAAAAAAAAAATTTAACAAAAGACAAAAAAAAAAAAAATTAAAAAAGCTGACTGATAACTAAAAATAAAAAATAAAGCAAAAGGCAAGGCAAAGCGCAGTTTCTTCTCCTGCGCACAGAAGGAGAACGAAACTGAACATCACCAATTCTCTCAATTATTATGTATATGTAGAGAAATTCCTTTAGCAATTCTAAAATTCCAAGTGCCGTCAAGTCTTCCATCTAATTGCCATAGATTTCCTTTCCTAATTGTTATAAATGTCCATTTATTAAAAATAATTCTTTTTTACTTTATTCCAATATTTCTCTTCGTTGTCAAACACTATTCTTTTTTCCTTTTCAATATATGATTCTTTTATTTCACAAATTTAGATCAAATCAAACCATTTCACATTGACCCAAATTCTTCAAATACAACACGACTTGACATCCATCTTCACACCCCTTTACTGGAAGGTGACACCGTTGCCCAATTAATTGTAGTATATAAAATCACATTTAAATATTGTTGACATCTAACTTTATAATTTGACTTCTTCGTAATCTTCAATTTTCATGTCATTTTCTAGAAAGCTCACTTTGAACGCTTCGGGTGACTTGGTCACCATATCTCCACATCCACATGACTCGATCACTAGAGCTCTACATTGATGTCACTCAATTGGTATAACTCGATCTCTGCAATTATACCCTATGCATGACTTGATCACATCATCTTCACATGCAGCCTTTCTAAGGTAGGCGTCGTCTTTACTTTCACTCATTCTTTCTTCAGAGACTATCTTTTTCAAGGGGAAGTACCAAGCTTCTTTGCAGATTAGGTAGGTTTTATACTCACGGGATTCACTTGTGGTTTCGATTTCCCACCGATGGTGTAAATTTATTGATGTTTGAATCTGGTTGGGACCATGACGTGAACAAATCCTGTTTTCACTCCCATCCAAACGTGTGTTACTTTTGAACTTGGCATGGACACTTTAGACACGCAAGATCGAGACCTCACCAAACACAAAAAGGTCAGGAGAGGCCACGAATATGTGCATTGCTCAAGTCAGTCAAAAGTACAAATGGAAAGTATCTTAGGCGTGGGAGTAACATTAAAGGAGTAGATAATATGAAACATGTTTTTCTTGTAAAGAAAGAATTATCAAGATTGCAATTACCTAATACAAGTGTAAGTATTTATAGTGTCCGACGATTTTGAATGAAGACGTGAAGAAATTCTCATACTTCTCTGTAAATGTGTAAGCTAGGTTTCGATGTTTCTAAACATCAAAACCTCAACAAATAGTTTTGAACAATTTGATTTTATTCAAAAGTGAAACGTTGACGAATCCTCATTAACCCAAATCATGGATTTTCTATCCAAAGATTCAATTCAATAAGCGATTTGACGTATTTTTTTTATGCAGCCCCTACTAGTGAGGTAAGACCGTGGGTAGCACAAGTGGAGGGGACCCAAATCTATTGTCGGATGGGTCCATAGATGACCCACTGACAAGCTTTTGTTGCCGTCCAATTTCATTTTATAATTAACAGGCCGGCGGAAACTGCATTGGAAAATTTGATTACTACCTACTATTGAAACTTAAATTTAAAATCCAGAGGTTTCAAATTTTTTGAAAAATACCCGATTGGAAACAATAGATTTAGAAAATTAGCATCATTGAATCTGTAGCGGAAATTATGGAATGTTATTTTATAATAATTGAATGTCCGTTGCATCAACCATAATCCCCTAATTTATATAGGAGGCTTTTAAAATTTAAAAAATAACGACAATTGAAAGAAGGCAAAAAATTATGCAAAATTCCATATGTTTCAATCCGAAAAACTTGCATGAAGAACCAATATCATGTCGTGTTGTTGGATTTTAATATTAAAAAATTCATTTATTATATTTTCTTTAATAAGTTTGTTGGTTTTGAGAGTTAGGAAAGTGAAGAGATTGGATGTGTAGAAAATTAAAGGTAAAAAAATTCATATGTTTATGACACATCTTTATTTTGGGTGACCTATTTTTACCTATAAATATGATCATTTCTTGGTCATTCATCAACACATCACAACAATCACAATTCTTTTAACCTCTCTCCTAACATCCTCACTCATTTTCCTTAATAGATTATTGAGCAAAAAATGGTATTGGTTTTAATGGAGTTCTGAGCTCAACTACTTGTGTAGAGTTTGTTTGAATTATACGACGAATAATTGGGTTGTTGTATTTTGGAGGGGACAAGTTATAAAGAAGTTTTGCTGCATCGTGTTTAAGGCTTTGCCAACTGTAGAAGACTTAAATCTCCTTAAGGAGAATGAGATATCTACGCCTCGGTCCGTCTGATTTCGTTATCTTTCTATTCATTTTTTATTATTGAAATTTCACCAACAATTTTAAGGAGATTCAAACAAATGTAGTTAGCTCCTGAGAACCCTATTGACAACATCGGAGATCTCAATAAGCCCTTTAGTTTTAAAGGAGCTCATTTTAAACGGTGGAAGAGCAAAGTCCTACTTTATCTCAATCTTCTCAAAGTCTCATATATCCTCACTGAGAATAATCCAAACAAGGCCTCTATCGACAATATAAACGAAGAGGAACTTCAAGCTCATCAAGGAAAGGTAGAAACATTTAATAGAGATGAGTATAATTGTTGGTATTATATCTTGAATTGCCTAGCGGATAATTTTTATGTCTATTACAATACTACTTACTCCCATGTAAAGAAAATGTGGAAAGCTTTGCAGAATAAATATGATGCTGAGGAAGCTGGGGTAAAGAAATACACTGATAGTCGCTTCTTTCGCTATCAAACGGTGGATGGAAAATCTGTGGCATAACAAACACAAGATTTTCAAATGATTGCAGCAGAGAATAGATCTGAAGGCATCAAAATTGGGGACAACCTTGTTGCAGTTGCAATCTTTGACAAACTACCGCCATCATGGAGAGAGTTCCAAAAGTTAATGCGCCATAAGCAGAAAGAGTCCCTAGAGACCTTGATCACTTGCATCCGCATAGATGAGGAAGCTAGAGGCCAAGATGCACTGATGACACAAGAAAACAATGTACATTCTGGCACGAAAGGTAAATTTAATTGCCGCAAATAATTACTTGTCCAATAATCAGTTTTCTAGAAATAGTCAGTTGAAGCAAAGAAATAAGTGTATAAAAATTTACTGTAAACCTCACAATTGGGGAAACCTGAACCAAAAGAAAAAGAACGAAAGCTTTCTTTCTCAAAATCAAATTTATAATGCATGTTTTTGTCTGTGGCAAAAGTGGTATATTGCTTGAAATTGCAGATTTCGAAAACAACAGCCTTTTCCTCAGACTAACGTAACCGAAGAATGATTACAAACATTAACATGGTACGGTATGTTGAATGATGGTGGGCAGATTCTGGTGCCAATATGCATGTATGCTGTGATAAAGATTGGTTCAAGAATTACACTCGGTTCGAGGAAGAGAAAACCATCATGCTTGGTGATTCTTTGATGTCTAGTTTTCTTCTTAATAAGGTTGGCTTTAGACAGACTATGGAATTTGATCAATATGTGATTACTAAAAAGGGTTTATTTATGGGTATGGGTTATGGCTGTGATGGAATGTTCAAATTTAATATTGAGAGTAATAAAAAAAACCTACTTTTGTTTACATGCTTTCTTTTGTGAATTTTTGGTATACTCTTTTACTTCAAATAAACAGTAGATATGTGAGAATCATGAGTAGCTAAGGATTACTCCCAAAACAAAAAAATGATTTCAAAAAATGTAAAATTTGCAGCCAAGCAAAAATTACAAAGAGGCCTAATATAAGCATTGAAAGAAATACCGAATTGTTAAAATTAATTCATATTGATCATTTTGAATTTGAAAATTTTGACTCTTGGAAGAAATAGGTATTTTATCACTTTTATTGATGATTTTTCAAAATATACCCATGTTTATTTATTGAAAAATAAAAGTGACGATTTTGATAAATTCAAAGTTTTCCTCCAAGAAGTTGAAAATTATTTCGGTAGAAAAATCAAAAGACTTAAAAGTGATAGAGGCCGATAATATGATTTTATTACTTTTAATTCTTTTGTTCACTTTGTGAGAAAAATTCATGAAACTGCTCACCTGCATCTAATACTGTAGCTGAAAGAAAAAAAATAGAATTTTGATTGATTTAACAAATGTCATGCTTATTGAGTCAGGTCTAGGGATGACAGCGAGTCGGGTCGGTCTGGCTCGCGAGTCTAAGGTTCAAGTTTGGGCTCGGCTCGGCTCGGGCTCGGGAGACCGGAGCTTTTCCGGGGCCAAGCCGAGCCGAGCCAAAACTCGTTGAAATTTTTGAGGCTCGGCCCGGGCTTTTTACGAGCTGGACCGGGCCGAGCCGGGGTCGGCCCGAATTTTATTCTTTTTTAAATTTTTTTTCTTTTAAAAATTCATTATTAATATATTTTGTTACATTTTTTTATCGTGAATCGAAAAAAAATCCGTGATACGGCGGCCCGCATGGCTCGAGCCATTTTGTCACCCCTAGTCAGGTCCTTCTTCAAATATTTGGGGGTAAAACAATTTTAACTGCATGTTAAGTGTTGAATAGAGTACCCACAAAAAACCAAAAAAACAAAAACCAAATCTTTTGAGCTGTGGAAAAGGTATAAGCCAAACTTGAAATTTTTAAGGGTTTTGGGCTGTTTAGCTTTTGTAAGGTTAATAGATCCTAAAATACCAAAATTGGGTGTTAACACCACCACTTGTGTTTTTCTTGGATATGTGATAAATAGTACAGTTTGTAGATTTTTAGATATTGAAAATATATTATTTTTGAGTCAGGTGATGCTATTTTTCATGAAGATAAATTTTATTTCAAAATAAAAATTAGTGGTGTTGAAGAATTAAGACAAAATATTTTATTAGAACCAAGTTCTTCTACTCATTTCCAAACCAAGAAAATTTCCAAATTGAACTTAGAAGGAGTAAAAGAGTTAGAGTTAAAAAAGATTTTGGCCCTAACTACTATGTTTTCAATACTGAGGAGACTTCACTTTCTTTACAAAAAGCTTTTACATCACTCGATGCTGTATTTTGGAAAGAGGTTGTAGATGATGAGATGAATTCTCTAATCTCCTACAACACTTGGAAATTGGTAGGATTACGATCGGGTTGTACAACTATTGGTTGTAAATGGGTCTTTAGAAATAAATATAAACTGGATGGTACAGTTAGTAAATTCGAAGCTACATTTATTGCAAAAGGATTTAAACAAAAAGTCGAAATTGATTTTTTCAATACTTTTTCTCCGACAACTAGAGTCACTTCCATTAGATTGTTGATTGCAGTAGCTGCAATTTATAATCTTGAAATTCATCAGATAGATGTAAAAATGACAGTACATTCAAACAGTATTTTTTCAAACAAAACATTCCACATGGCAGATACAAATCTTACTTGACATCTAACTTTTTAAAAATTTGACAGTTTGGAAAATGACAGTACATTCAAACAGTAATTTTTCTACGATAGATTAGAATCGTTTTTTTTTTTCATCTTCGTCCAATATTAAATTTCCCCAATTTTTCACGGTCAAACCAAAGTCCATTTCTTTCCCCAAATTAGTTTCTCATCAAATGATTCCCAAATCAAGACTCTTGCAAATCTAACCTGAAATTGAAAAACCCCCAAATTCATACGAACCCTAATTCCCTGTTTATCAGAGCCCTCTTATTACTGTATAATCAAATAATATTTTTTTGGATAAGAAATGGTGACCAATGAAATATCAATGGAGTTAAGTTGTGGGGTGGGTGTTGCCATTGGGTATGGGTCCACCCAACCGAAGAGTTTGAAGAAGTGGTCTTGCTTCCATTATTGCTTGCAAGAACTTGCCTTTCTGGTAATGCCTTTTTCGACACCATTTTCTTCGGCGTTAGGATGTCGGAAAATGTTTCCGACAATGGTAATGATACAAAGTTGTTTTCATCACAATCTGAGAATGAAGTCCAACGATGTTTTCTCCGACGACTCCTCATGGCACTCACTTCGACAACTCGCACAGTGCAGATTCATTCATTCTTTTTTTTTTTTTAGTGATGCGGGGATTGACAGTTCGATGGAGGTGTGCAGTACAGTGGTGGGAACGAAAAGCTGTGGTGGGTGTGGCAGTGATTTGCTACTATGGCGGTGGTGTTGTGTTGTTGCGTTGGTGGTTCTGTAGTGCGGTGGAGGTGAAGGTAAGCGGTGCGGCGGTGGGAATTGAAAGCTCTGATGAGTGCGATTGTGGTGATGTGGGTGCATTTGTAGCTTTGCGGGTACTGTGGTAGTGTGATAGTTAGGTATGTGCGATATGTGGTGTGGTACTATGTGTTGTGGTGCGATGGTAGGTATGTAGTGGTGTGATGTGTGCATGAGTTGGTGTTAGCGGCGTGGTGGTGGCTCTGGCGGTGTGTAGTGGTGTTGACCAATTGTGCTGATGTGGGGTGGCTCTGGCAGTGGTAGTGTTTGACGATAGTGTGATGGTGAGGTGATGTTCACAAATGATGATGATGGTCACAAATTATTTGGTTGATTGTGATTAATAAATTGGTTAATTTGTGACCAATTATTTGAAATTGTGACTAATAAATTGAATATTTTGTGACCAATAAATAATATGTGATCGATAATTGTTGGACAACAAATAATATGTGATCTAAAAAAATTATGGTGTGACTTATAAAATTTGTCATTTGTGATCGATAAATAAATTGTGATCTATAAATTTTTTGATTTGTGACCAATGAATAAATTGTGACCTATAAATTTTTTGATTTGTGACCGTGAAACAATTTGTGACTTTTAAAATTTTTTATTCGTGATCGAGAAATAATTTGTGATCAATTAATTCGATAATTTATGATCAAATAGTATAAAATTGTGACTTTAATATATTTAATTAATATCTATTTTTGAAGTTTTAAACATTTTTTCTTAGTTTTGAAGTTGACCATACTTAATCTCTTACGTATGAAATTTTCCTTTGAGGAAAAAAAAATCATAAATCAGGTATTAAGTATCACCAATTCAATTTTCAAGTCTTAAGTTTAAAAATACAAAAATCAGATATTTATTTATTAATTAAAAATATTTTATTAACTAAATGTAATAATGTCACAATTATACAATTAATGGGTTAAATTAATTTGTCATAGATTATTTCGATGTTACAAATAAAATTTTTTATTGGTCAAACTTTATTTCGTTGGTCAAAGATCAAAAAATTTATAAATCACAATTTATTTATCCATTACATATTTTCAAATTTGTAGGTCACAAATTATCAAATTTTAAGGTTATAGTTTAACAATTAGTCAGAGAGAACCAAATAGTTTATCACATACACTGAACACCCAACATTCTGATCCCGATCCACCACCAATACTTGGTCACAAATCAACCAAATAGTTGGTTACAAATATTCTTCATCCCATCCGTCATCGTTGTCGCCTTCGCCTTCGCCACCACCACAACAAAAAATGACAACACAACACCACAACCAAAACATCACCACCTCACCATTGTCACTACCACCACCAACCAAATTTGAACCACATACCACATCTGCACCACAATTGGTCAAACACCACACATCGACAGTGCCGCCACCATGCCGCTAACACCAACCCACCTACAGTACACACACCCATCACCACCGCATCCAACCACACATTATCACCACCATTACCAACCAGATCTAAACCTACCAACCCACCACATATCACATCTGCACCATAATTGGTCAAACATCACTGCACATCGACAGTGCCATCACCACTCCGCCCAGCACCACGCACCCAAAACACACACACCCACCACCGCATCCAACCATACCAATATCTCACATCCATCGTCACACCCAAAAACCCCAAGGACTGAAGCGTCGCGACGAAAGACTGCAGCGCGACAAAGGATTGTATGCACCAGTCGGCGTTCGAAGAGTTGGAATCAGCGTTGCCTAACGACACTATTGAGAACTCTTAGCAAAATAGCCCTTCTAATCTCGGGCCCATAATTATCATCGAACGAAAGTCGGGCAACTTACAAAAATACCCTTTAAATTTGAGGTTTTTAGAAAAATCATATGAAAAATATTTTTGAAGTAAAAAATATTGTGTAAAATTAAGTCACTTTTTAATATAAAAAGTGACACAATGTACTTTTTATATTAAAAAGTGACATAATGTCAATTTTTTTAATTATCAAAGAGTGACACTTAATTTGAAAAAGTGACATTGCGTCACTTTTTTTATTAAAAATAACAAAAAATGTCACTTTTATTAAAAAATAATGTTTGTCAGTAAAAAAGTTAGGCCCTGCTTGATTTGGGAAATTTGCCATGAAACTAGGCAAATATTTTCCATCTTCTGAGTTTTGGCTGTTTGATACATCAAATTTGTCATGAAATTTTTTTTTCTCCTTCCTCTCACACATGCACATTTTCTTTGTTTTTTGTGCAACTATTTTCCCACCATTTTGGTGGGTTTTCATTTTTCAGGTTTTTTTTTTTGCAATAAAAAAAATTCTAGACCCAATGGTAGAAAAATTTATCCTTTTAATAGACAATTTGCATGAAAAAAAAGAGTCAAACGAATGATATTTGGTTTGTTTTAAAAAAATTGTAATTTTTTTTTTTGCAATTGGAACGAATTTTAGACACAATGGTAGAAAATTCATCACTTTAATAAACAATTTTCATAAAAACAAAGCTAAACGGACACCAAACTTTCGATATTTTTCAGGTGAAAAATTATACAAATCAAACACAATTAATTACAATTCCTAGACAAACGAATTCTAGGCAAATTAATTTCCTGCCATTCATTTTCTTTCCATCAATTTTTTACCCTTACAATCAAACGGACACTTATAGAAATTTCAAGAAAGTGACAAACACTAAACAAAGTTACAAAAATTCAAAAAAAGTGACAAGACAATAATTAAAAAAAAGCGATATAAATTTTTAAAAAAGTGACAAATTCAAAATAAGTGAAAAACAAATAGTAACAAACTCTAAAAAAAGGACAATAAAAAAATGACAAACTGAAAAAAGTGACAGATATTAAAAAAGTGACACAAATTAAAAAAAGAGACGAAATATAAAAAAGTAACAAAAACTCAAAAAAATGACAAAAATTCAAAAACAGTAATAAATAATAAAAAAGTGACAAACATTAAAAAGTTACAGAAATTCGAAAAAGTGACAAAACACTCAAAAAGTGACAGTGCCACTTTTTGTCAAAGTACACAAACGAACTAACGTCAAATCATATCGTCAACTTCTATTCATTTACACAAAAGAGTAAGTAATTAGACATCTCTATCGATGACTACACATAAATTAAATTCGTTTCAAGGCAAGAACCTAATTGAATGAGCTTGACAATATGCAATCAACTCATAAAAAGTCACTTTACAAGCTCTTTCATTATGAGATACCTGAAATCGAAATTATGTAGAACCCATTCAATATTTTTGTGATACTTGAATGAAGTCAACATGCATTTGACTGTGATCGTAGGAAAAATAGCCAGACTAACTTGGTTAATAAGTATGGAGTATAAACTAAGCATTACTCTTAAACATGAGTAGCATCTAATGAGTACATGTGAGAAATGGTTCTCTTAACCCTAGTATTATTGTGAGCCATTGATTAAATGGATGGTGAAGATTGTTTCTTGCTGGATATTTTATCTAGGCTTGTTAGAGAAGTTTTGACCAATTTGGTCTTTCCCCTTCTTATAAGCCACACACGTGACTTTGAAAAAAAGGCACTCTTCCCTCCCATATTTCGGCCGATTTTTCTCCTCCAAAAGGGACTCTCTGGTTCTTCCTTTCACTGTGAGTTTCTCTTGTGATTCTCTTGTTATACTTAGGCCTTGAAAGAGAGGCTAAGTAGATGAACTATTCCTCATAGCTTGGTGTTGGTGAACGGCGGCGTTGGAGGCGGCGGTGAGGGGTTTTTTGCCGATTTTCTTCTCTCTCTCTTTGGTGTAGCGATTGCGTTGATTGGAAGGGTGTTCCTGAGCCTAGGAAACCCAACAAACTGGTATCAAAGCCTAGGGCTTGAGAGGTGAGGGAGAAATCGACTGAAGAAAGAACGAAGAGAAGCCGTGCGTGCGTTTTTCCCAAACCGGCCGGACCTTCAACCTCAATTTTTCGGCCAAACCAAGCACCACCCGGGGGAACCAAGGCCAGAACTCGACTCTGCAGGTCGTGGGCTTCGTTCCTAGGTGAAAAATTGGGGCAAAAATCGAGGAAAAGGTGAGGCGATTTTGGAGAGTCCGAATTGGGGAAAACCAAATTCTGGCCAAACCAAAACTCCGATCAACAAACGGAGACCGGAACTGAGTCTAGCAGGCTGAGGCGCAGCTGGTGGTGGTGGCGCGTGATTTCTTCGGCGGCGGCGCGTGGCTCCGATGGTGGCGCGTGGTGGTCTCTGGCGAGGTTTTTTCGAGCAGTTTTATTGTTTTAACCTGCTGAACGTATTGATGTGTTTATTTTAGTGTTTCAGGTTATACATAAAAGGTTGGATGATTTTGCCCCTGGCTTGATATCAACGGCAGTTCGATTCTGAAGCTGGTGGTATTCTTACTTTTTTCAACAGTAGTTTGGTAAGATTATTCCAAACTCTCCGTTAGGTTAGGTTTGGTATTCTTACCGGTATATGCACGTTTGCTTGGTTGCCTGTTTGTGAATTCTGTGGATTGAATTCTTCTGATTAATTTGTAACCTGGAAGCATATTTACCTGCATTATATACCTGTGTTTCGTGAACGGATTATTTCATTGTTGTGCTTCATTTCTTAAAATTGTTTTTAACTCGGCATTCACATTCATATATTGATCATCTGGAAAAGATTTTTTCAAAACCTTTTCTGTTATGTCCACGAGTACAGGCCACTCTTTTACAAAATCTGTAATGGGTTCGAGGGTCAAATTATCGCAATTTGATGGAAAGGGGGATTACTCGATTTGAAAACAGAAAATAAGGGTCATTTTGGTCCAACAGAGAGTTGCTAAAGCTCTCGATGATCCTTCTACTTTTTTTGATGAGTTAAAGGCTAAACCACATGAAATTGAAGACATGAATGAAATTGCTTACAGTTCTATAATTTTGCATTTATCTGATAACATTGTAAGACAAGTTGATAATGCCAAAACTGCTAGAACTTTGTGGACTGAACTAGATGCCTTGTTCTTGACTAAAACTTTACCTAATAAGATATATCTGTTAGAAAAGCTGTTTAGTTTTAAGATGGATCCCGGGAAGGATGTTGAGGGGAATTTGAGTAACTTTAGCATAATTGTTAAGAGCCTGGCTCATAATGATAAAAAGTTTGTCGATGAGGATTTAGCTGTCATATTGCTAAACTCTTTGCCCGAATCTTACAGAAAAATGAAAAATGTCATAAGATATGGTAGGGACACTCTCACTCAAGTTATTGTCACGGATGCTTTAAAATCAAGAGAACTTGAATTAAAAAGAGACAATAGAAATCATTCTCGTGAAGAAAGTTTATTTGTTAGGGGAAGATCTGAAAAGAAAGAATTTAACTTCCATAACAAGAAGGGGAGAGAAAAATTCAAAATGAGATCCAAATCCAAAGATAAAAGCGGTAAGAAATGTTATCACTGTGGAAAGTTGGGACATTTAAAGAAAGACTGCTTTGAATGGAAAAGAAAACAAAGAGACCCAAACAATACTGATCAAGATAATGCTGCCATTGTGTCTGAATTTGACAGTTTGCATGTCCTTAATGTGTCTGAGGAAGAATTTGATAAAAATTGGATCCTAGACACAGGGTGCACTTTTCATATGTGCCCTGAGGGTCTTGGTTCTATAACTATAAAGAGACTGAATCTAGGAAGGTCTACATGGGGGACGATAATTCTCAAAATGTGGTTGGAGTTGGTGACATAGCCATCAGGATGTACGATGGGGTCGTAACGTAGCTAAGAAATGTTAGATATGTTCATAATTTAAAGAGGAACCTCATTTCCTTAGGTTCTTTTGAAGATGAGGGATATACCTTCAAATCTGGTAACAAAATTTTGAAAATTATGAAGGTTTCTCTCATAGTTATTAAATGACCTAAATGGAATGGGTTGTACTATCTGGAGGGTAGAACTGAAATACCATTTGATTCTAGCCTTCTTACCGTGAATAAAGAAAAAACTGAAATTTGACATAAAAGAATTGGTCATATTGGGTTTAAAGGGCTAAAATCTTTAAGTAATCAGAAATTACTTGGAAATGATGATATTGAAGCTATGGATTTCTATGAAACATGTGTATTGGGTAAGTCCCATAAGGTGAGCTTTGAAGTTAGCTCTCATAGGACCAGCAGACCATTGGACTATGTCGATGGGACCCAGAGAAGCACTCCACATTTGGTGGAAGCAAATACTTCTTGTCCTTAGTGGATGATTATTCAAGAAATGTTTGGATTTACCCTTTGAAAGTTAAGTCGGAAACCTTTGAAAAATTTAGAATTTGGTTGAAGTCTGTGGAAAATAAGCTAGATAAGAAGCTTAAAACTTTGAGAACTGATAATGGGCTTGAATTCTGCTATTTTGAATTTGACAACTTCTGTAAGCAGAAAGGCATAACAAGACACAGTACTGTTAGATACACACCTGAACAGAATGGGGTCGCTGAGAGAATGAACAGACCATAATGAACAAAGTTAGGTGTATGTTAATTAGCTCTGGTCTTGCGAAAGGCTTTTGGGCTGAAGCTGCAAGTACTGCAGCTTACTTGATTAATAGGTCTCCGTCCAGCAGTATAGGGTTTAAGACTCCACAGGAGTTGTGGATGGGAGAGCCTCCAAATCTGGAATATTTGAGGGTGTTTGGATGTGCTGCATTTGCACACCAATCTGAAGGAAAACTTGAGCCGAGGGTGGTCAAGTGTGTGATGTTAGGATATCACGAGGGTGTCAAGGGCTATAGGTTGTGACTTTTAGGGATTCAAGGCATTAAGATTATTAACAGTAGGAATGTAGTCTTTAATGAATCTGAGATGCCATGTCTAAAACAGAAAACTGATGAAACTAACAAATCTGAAATCGAGAAGAGTATTCAGACTGAGGTGAAGCTGATTAAGCTTGATTCACCTACACCTAGGAATGAAGTTAATGACCCTATACATCAAGAACCTAAAAGTGAAAATGAAACTGAACTTGAACATGAAGAGGTAACTGAACTTCAAGATAACACTGAGCCTGTTGAAGTTGAACATTTTAATGATCAGCCACCTAATCAAGATTATCAACTTACTAGGGATAGGGGGAGGAGGCAGATTAGGCCAAACCCTAGATATGAATCCCTAAACATGACTGATTTTGCCTTAGTTTCAGGTGAAGCCCTTGAACAGATAGAACCTGATAGTTTTGAAGAAGCCGTGAATGGAAAATATTCTGAAAGTTGGTTAAAAGCTATGCAGGAGGAAATTAAATCTTTGAATGATAACAGAACCTGGAAACTCATTAAAAAACCTAAAGATCAGAAATTGGTTCCTTGTAAGTGGATTTACAAGTTAAAGGAATGTTTGAGCCCTACTGATCCGGTGAGGTTTAAGGCGAGGTTAGTGGCCAAGGGTTATACTCAAAGGGAGGGTGTAGATTATAATGAAATATTTTCACCAGTGATTAAGTACAAGACAATCAGATTAATGTTGGCTTTTGTGGTTCAATTCAATTGGGAACTTGAACAACTCGATGTAAAAACTGCTTTTCTACATGGGGAGTTGGAAGAAGATATCTTCATGAGCCAACCACAAGGTTTTGTGGCTAAGGGCAAATTTGATTATATATGCAAGTTAGAGAAATCTTTGTACGGGCTGAAATAGAGCCCAAGACAATGGTACAAGAGATTTGATACTTATGTGTTGAAGATAGGGTTTAAGAGAAGTGAATTTGATACTTGCTTGTATTTTAATAACATAAAGAGCGGTTGTGAGGTTTACTTGCTGCTTTATGTGGATGATATGCTTTTAGTTGGACCTAACAAATCTCAAATTAATAAACTGAAAGATCTTTTGAAATCTGAATTTGACATGAAAGATTTAGGGAATGCTAGAAAGATTCTAGGGATGGTGATAACAAGGGACGTGACTAAGAATAGGTTAACTATTTCACAGGAAGTTTACTTGAACAAAGTTGTGACAAAATTTGGTATGAAAAACAGTAAAATTGTGAATGTGCCTCTTGCCAGTCATATGAATTTATCACATGCTCATTCACCTAAATCTGAGTCTAAATTAAAAGAGATGGAAAATGTGCCGTATGCTAATGCTATAGGTTCTGTCATGTTTTCTATGATTACTACTAGACCTGATCTTGCTTTTTCCATCAATCTCCTAAGTAGATTTATGTCCAATCCTGGTAAGCCGCATTGGGCTGGTTTGAAATGACTATTGAGGTATTTGGTTGGAACATTAAATCTGGGCTTAGTGTATGAGAAAAGATCTGAGAAGTTAACTTTGAAAGGTTATGTTGATGCTGACTTTGCTGGTGATAAAGACAGTAGGAAATCAACTACAGCATACTTCTTTACCCTATGTGATAACTGCATAACATGGAAATCAAATAAGTGGAGCACCTGATTTCTCTACTTCAGTTTTACGGCTTCCATTTTGGGGATGAAATGAGCTTTTGGCGGGTTATAGGCATAATAATAAGTTTTCCCTCTTTTTCTCATGCCACGTAGCCAATATTTTGAAATTCTGTAAGACTTCTGTGACAACTTATCTGTACGTTAAGCATTATTCTTTACTTTTAGTACCTCCCTGTGTAATACTTCAGAAATCTGAATTCACTTATATAAATTCTAAATATACTGAAAATAAGCTAGAACGGGCAATCAAGGTCAAGAATATTAAAGTCAAATGACCATTTCATTCATATAGAAATTTCACATTTTAATAATCTATCGTGTTGTCAAAGTTGACGTCCAGAAATATTTGAAATACATGACTAAAAAATAAAAACTTTACGATGAATTAGCTAGAGATTGATAATATTATTGTTGATTACTACTCAATGGCAAATTCCATTGTATTTCTAATAAATATGGATAATAGTGAATTCTATGAAATTTGTGTTAATTGAACAAATAGATGAGTATATTCAAGGGTAATTGGCGCAAAACATCCCTACCTTTGAAGATTTATGTGGAAAACGTCCCCACCTTTCGTTTTTTGATGCGGAACGTCCCTACCTTTACCTTTTCTTGCGCAAAACGTCCTTCCGTCCACTTTCCGTTAGAATGCACCGTTAAATCTTTGAATAATTAGCACAAAACGTCCCTACCTTCCACATTTCTTTGCGCTGAACGTCCATTTCATCCATTTTTAGCGAAAAACAACTAATATACCCTTATATTTAAATAAAAGAAAAGAAAAATAAAGCACAAATTATAATAATACTCTCAAACTTTTTTAAAATGTGCAAATGAGTCCCAAACTTTTTATTAAAATTGCAAATGAGTCCAATCATTTGTCTAAGAATTAAATTTTGTTTAATGTACACGATAAATTTTCTTCAGAATTGACATTGACCATAATTTTGACTAAATTTAAAAGGATAAAATGATAACTTTACATTTTTATAATAAAAATAACTAAAATCAAATAATTAAATCAAAAACCCTATTATCTTCTCCAACCATTATTATAGGGTTTTTGATTTAATTATTTGATTTTAGTTATTTTATTATAAAAATGTAAAGTTATCATTTTATCCTTTTAAATTTAGTCAAAATTATGGTCAATGTCAATTCTGAAGAAAATTTATCGTGTACATTAAACAAAATTTAATTCTTAGACAAATGATTGGACTCATTTGCAATTTTAATAAAAAGTTTGGGACTCATTTGCACATTTTGAAAAAGTTTGAGAGTATTATTATAATTTGTGCTTTATTTTTCTTTTTTTTTTATTTAAATATAAGGGTATATTAGTTATTTTTCGCTAAAAATGGATGAAATGGACGTTCAGCACAAAGAAATGTGGAAGGTAGGGACGTTTTGTGTCAATTATTCAAAGATTTAACGGTGCATTCTAACGGAAAGTGGACGGAAGGACGTTTTGCGCAAGAAAAGGTAAAGGTAGGGACGTTCCGCGTCAAAAAACGAAAGGTGGGGACGTTTTCCACAAAAACCTTCAAAGGTAGAGACGTTTTGCGCCAATTACCCTATATTCAATTCGAATGATTGATGAAGGATTCCAAGAGAATTTTCTATATAAACAACAAAAATAATGATTACTATAGAGCTTGCAGACTTGGTCCCTGTTTGGTCCAGCTACGTAATTAGTTTTAATTTAAGTCGAGGTCAATATTTAATTTTAATCTCATTTTATGGAATCAATAACTTTCAATCACACATTTCATCAGATTTTATCAAAATCTACTAAAAATTAAAATTTTTTTTTTCTATAATCTACAATACATGAAAATAATTATTAAAAATTGGTGCAATAATTAAGGGTGAAATTTCACACATCTTAAATATACAAACTATAGTCAACAAATAAGAGCACAATTCCTTTTAACCTTAAAAATGGAACTTCAAGACTTTATATCACAGAACGAGCAATACAATTTCAAGATTAGTATTCTTACCTGAGGCACCATTTTGCGGAAACATGTTAAGGATAAAATTATATATTGATTAAATATTAAATTGAGAATATCAACATGAAATGTTTCAGCTACTCTTTTTAGAAAGATTGATCTTTCAAAATAAAACTCCCACAATAAAATAAATAGAAACCGAGCTCCATACTATGAGTTCACTAGGGTTTTCATGTTTTCTAGGTTCGTAATTAGCAATATTGTTATTAACTTCCACTAGTTGGCTAAATTAGGGATTGCCGTACTACGACTCTATATATATATATATATATATATATATATATATATATATATTCCATATTGGGGAGCTTTGAGAAAAATTTGTTAGGTTGCTTATGCTTGATAGATTAGAGTTTCCAAATATTCGCTATACTCGTTTAGTAGTGTTTACATTGTTTTCTTCGTACATCCTTTCCATTAGCGAAGAGAATTGAACCATTCCATGCTTTCCAGAAAATTCTCCACTTGGATATCCATATTGTAACTAGACAATCATGCATCGATCGCCTAACTATAATTATTCAATATTTTGACTTTTGAATTGACGTGATCTTGTAGGAAAGACTAGAAAGATTCTGAGACATTCACTACGCAAACAAAAGACTAATTTTTATGAAGTGAACAAAATGATCATAAGCTCCAATTGAATAAATTAGATGGTTGATGCATGTTGTTTAGTAAATTATTTTACAAAATGTCACTATTTTTTAAAATGCACAAAAAATTTTATTGGCACTAAATTTGTTCAAAAATGTCACTTTTTTAGTGTAAAATATCTAAATTACCCTTAGGCTCACCTTTATAGGAGCATTTAATATGCTCATTAATGCTTGTTTTCAATGTCATTAATGCTATGATGTGATAATTTAATTTTTATATTATAAACATTATATATATGTATATTATATTATCAAATATGATTTTTGTTAAATAAAAAAAAAGACAAATGAAGTTGAAATGTTAATATAAACTAATATTTTTCAACCATTAACAAATTCTAGCTTTTTATTCATCTTCTTCTTTCCCTAATCAAGAAGACATTACTATTGAATTCTCCATCCATTTTGAGAGATTAATTATTACAAATTGTTTATATTTTTATCTAATAACTTACTCTTTTTTAAATGTTAAATACAAGATGATTATATTTATTTGAATTTTTTTAACTACTACTAATAATGATGTGTTTGATTTTTGAAATACTTTTTGAAAAGAAAATATACGAATATCATTTAGGCAAATGTTAAAATTTTCATATTTAATGAAGTATTAAGTTATTTATTTTTGAGAAAATGTTGTGATGTTGTAATTGAGAATTAATTATGATCATTAATGATTCCAACAATTTCTTTCAAGGTACCAAATAAATGCTTTCAAACTTTCCGACAGTTTCAACGGTTCAACTGTTGAACTCGACATTTCAAAGTCGTCGGGTTAGACATCTGAATTGTCGAACTCAACATTTTGAAATTGTTGGGATAAACAATTTAACTGTTGACACCCTTAATTTCACTTTTTGCTATTGCATGGATTTAAATATTCGAAAGTGCTACTTTCATGCTATTACATATCGATATATTGATTGTGTAGAATTCTTATCATTGTAATCTCAATATTTCAAGTATGAACAATCATTTAAGATCCTTATACTTTTGTTTTCATTATCATTTTTAGACATTAGTGTTATTGGCGTTTGCAAGCAAATTACGAATCCTTATGTCCAAGTATTGTATAACGTCCCAACAGTTCAACTGTCGATCCCATTTTCGGGAGATGGTTGGTGTCATTCTTGACAGATGGTTGCAAAGTAAAAAATTTCACTTCTCCGAAAATATGATACATTATTATTTTCAGGCATAAAATATCGTTATCATTCCATTATAGTTTTCAGACAGGAGAAAACATGTTTAAATTCACAAGAAAAATATGGATCCATAGACAAAGTATTACATAATATCCCGACAGTTCATCTGTTGTTCTCGACAGATAATTTCTGTTATTCTCGACAGTTGGTCCGGATGACGCAACAACCTTCCATCTCAATCGCACCACAACCACGATCTCCACCAAAAACACCACCACCACTACAACATCGATACTCACGCCGCCCAAAATCGGCACCACAATCACCACTACAACCTTATCGCAACAATAGTACCATTACCACTAACAAAAACCCTAAAATTACTCTATAATCACCACAAAATCAAATTCATGGTTGAAAACCACCCCAAAATCATGGCCCAAAATAAACGGGATTGAGGAGAGAGATAGAACAGTGAGACGGGATTGGGGAACTAATCACCTACACCATCAACTATCGTCACTTTGAGTTCGCAGTGGTTTCCGGCAATGGGCGTCGATCGGAGGTGCTGAGAGAGTGAAAAGAGAACATAAGTGAAAATGAAAATTTTAGAGTTTGAAATTTGAAGTTAATAAGATGGGTATCATGACATTTCACAATTTTTGTGCAATTTTTTATCTAGTCAAATTACATTTAATGAAGGACATGAAATGTATTTAAATTTATAAATAGGGGCAAAAATGTACAAAAATGACAATGTTGCAAACACTCGAAAAAATTCACATTTTTGTAAATGCAAATGCAAAAAATGATATGTAATGTGATTTTCTCTTATTTTTAATTAGAGTAGGTTCCTCGAGAGAAACATCGACACTGAATGATTGGTTCATCACTTGTCTTACGTTTTGGATATCCGAATGGACATGCTCAACTTGAATGTAAGCAAAATGGATGAGGAAAAATTGAAGTTTAACGAGCAATATATAACTGGTTGATATTAATTAAAGGACGTTGGAGTTTGTCCATCGGTAATGTAATTACGTCTTTCATATGTTTGAGATACTCAATATATAGTTAACAACTAACGAATTTTGTTACGTCTTCATTTAGTTTTACCCAACTTAATGTACCAAACAATTTTGGCGGTACAACACACGCTAACATCTAATATATTGAACCATTTTTGTCTAATATCTTTAGTTATTAAAGGGGATGGTTCAAAATGTTATCAGAGTACACAAATTTTGATTTCAAATTTTCTTACCATTCATTATGAAAATTGTGAATGTGTCAAAATTTTGTTTAAAATAAATTCAACATGCACTTTAATTGAGATACAATGAATCAAATTTAAGTAAGTAATCGCATCTCTTTTCTCATTACAGTTTAAACTTTTAGACGAGGTGATTCAAAATTATAACTCTTGCAATATGAAAGTGTTAAAATTTTGTCACCAAAATATGTAATATTCAGAAACAAAATAGTAAAAGATCACACACAAGAAATGGTCACCCAATTCGACAAAGCTTACTCTGGGGGGCTTAGAGGTAAAGAGTCATCACTATGTGCAAAGAACCGTCCAAAAAAGAGTTCAAGTTAGAGTATAACAATCAGATCCAAGACTCGATCATCGATCTGTAAAGATCTTACCAAGATACTAACCTACTCGACACAAAATCAAGAACAAGTGTATTCAACGTTCTTATACAGAAAGAACGACACAGAAGCAACAAAACCTTCTATCGATAATTACTATACATAAACCACACTACAAGCTAAAGGTTACAACAGATCACTAGCTAGAAATCAAAGTCAAGATCTACTTCAGTAAGAAATCACAGATATAGAAGACGAGAGGAGAGTATCGTTTTAGTGAGAGAAAATCGCCAAAAACTCCGTTGGGTATTTTGACCCAAGTTGCGGAATCAACACAAACCAAAAACAATCACACAGTGCAAGAAACGAAAGAACACGATAAGATGTTCTCCCAGTTCGGCCAAAAAGGGCTCAGAACTAGCCCGTCCACTATGTGCAAAAACTAAATCACAGAGAGAGTTAAGTATAGAGAACCATTCAGATAAATGATTTGATCATGATCCTTAAAGGATCTCCAAAACCGAACACAAGGCTCTACTTCACACTGAAACTGTCCAAAAAGGGACAGCGACAAAACAGTCAAAGACTCAGCCTACAAGTTACAGTAGCAGGACTAGTTTACAAGAATTTCTCATAGTTAAATCACCCTGGAATTGGTTCCAGATTCAACAGAGAAGAAGAGAGACCAAGAGAGCTTCAAGAGCGAGAGAAAGGTCTTGTAAAGCCCTAACCCAAGAAATGAATACTTCTCACCCGGTTAATGAGACTCTCAAAAGTCTAATTAAAGTCTTCGGAGGTCACACCTAGAGTTGGGCAAAAACCCTACCAACTCAAATCGTCGATTTGGGTTGATTTTTTAAGTTTAATTGAATTGAGTTGGGTTAAAAAATTAAATTTAAGATTGGATTGGATCTTGAGTTATGAATTAAAACCCAATCCGACCCAACCCAACCCGATGAATTAAAAAAATTAATATCTAAGATGAAAAAATAAATTAAATAGACATAATAGTAAAGATAAGATAATGACTTATAATATATAAATGTCAATTTTCTTCACATAGATCGATTTACGTGAACACTATTTAAAATACAATGTCATTTGACGTTAAAATAAAAATTAAAGATATGATAATGAAGTGATTGAATTTCAAAAAATTGTAAAAAAAAAAATGCTTCTTAAATTTTAAACTTATTTATACATTATTTTTTAGAAAGAATTCCTTATATGTGTGTTTAAAAAGCGTAGATTTTCAAGTAAAATTTTAAAAAATTATCCAAATTTAACAAATAAATCGAATCTAACTTTGATGGGGCCAAACCCAAACCGACCAATCTAACACAATCCAAATCGATCAAAATCAGTTTTGGTCGGGTTGGATTTAAATCAATAATTGGGTTGGGTTGATTTGATTTTTTATCAAACCGATCAAGTTGGGTTGGGTTGGGTTGGGTTGGATTTGGGTTGAAAAAAAAAATCGATCCAATTCAACCCACGTCCACCCTACCCATTCATGAGATCCAACGGTCGGCAAAAGGGGTAAAGAAACACATATCGAAGAGACACCAGATAGACTAATCAGAAGAAGCCATTTAGGATCCACATGGATAAGGTATCAAATTACCAAAATAGCCTCAACTTAATTGCAATTTTAGAAACACATTTTCTCACAAACTTAGAGAGACGAATGAAGGAACCAGCTAACTCATCTGTGGGGCCAACCCCAGAGTCAAAGAAATTTATTTAAGCCACATCCGTTAGATCAGGTTCAATGGTCTAGCTAGACACAACAAACATAGATCCGGGTCATAACAAATCAGCCAGCAGATTTCTACCATGTGGACAGATCATTCTAAAAAAACGTTTGTCCACTTAAGAAACCGGGATTTTAGAAAACACAATTTTATAGAAAGAATCCAACTAAAAATTAATCTTAGGATAATTACATAGTATATATGTATCCCTGATGAAGCGAAATTTGTGAGTGCAGAGGCCGAGGAACGCTATCATAACCTAGTGGTGCATAAAAATTGTATTCCCGAAAGGGGATTTAACGATCTTGAAGGCCCAATGCAGCGATTGATAGAAAGACGAAATTGGGAAGCCTTGACACGCCAACCACCGCCTGCACTTATACCGGTGGTACGTGAATTTTATGCAAATGCGAAGGAGCACCGGAATTTGAGAATTTTTGTCCGTGGGAAGTGGATCAGATTTGACAGAAGCTCAATAAACCGGTACTACGGACTTCCTGACATCGACGATGATGATTACTCGAGCCTGCGCGATAGCGGGTCAGTCGACCCAGATGATATAATCAGAGAGTTAGCTATACCAGATGTCACGTGGAAACGAGCAGGGGCTGAGCTCACCAACTTTCCTGCTGCAGGCATGTACCCAAATTGCAAAGCGTGGCATTACTTCATATGTGGAAAAATTCTACCCAGCAGCAATATCAGTGAAGTCACAAAGGAGAGGGCATTGCTAAATTTTATTATTCACAGGGGATTGAGCATTGATGTGGGAATGGTCATTCAGACCAACTTCTTGCGGGCACTTAAGGGTTCTACTACAGCAGGTCTTGGGTACCCTTCTTTGATTTATGAATTATGTCGCCTGGGGGGAATTGACTCATCTCCAAATGAGGAGATAGTGCATCCTAAACCCCCAATTACAAAAAAGGTCATTTGGCAATTCACAAGCAAAGTTCCCCCACGGGCAACAGAGGGGCAATCTTCACAACCACGGGTTACAGAGGGGCGATCTTCACAGCCAAGTGAGCCTCACCATACCACCTCCCCAACTGATGACATAACCGGGAGGATTGAGGCTTTACAGTTACAGCTAACTGAGAGGTATGACCAACTGGAAGCGCGAAACCAAGAGAGGTACCAAGGCTTTCAACATCAAATCGACCACATGCAAGCATCAATGACTGACCAGTACCATCAGCTACAGAACTCCATGCAAACCCAATTTCAATATCAGAATGAGTTCTTCTCGGTATTGGCATCTGCATATCCCAACATGGTCTTTCCTCCACCTCCATCATTTCCATATCAACCGCCCACCCAGGATCCATCTCAACAAGGAGATGACGACGACGAATGATGTACTCAGGGAAGTTCTTCCTCATCTTTGTTTTTATGAGTACATTGGGGACAATGTTTACTATAAGTTTGGGGGGATACACATCATAGATGTTCATTGCTTTATTGTTATGACTTTTTTTGTTGTTAGGTAATTTGTGTTTGCTTGCTTGTGTGTTTAAAAAAAAATAATAATAATAATTTTGTATGCTTGTGTGAGTTAGATGGCCTTGCCGGCAATGATGAATATGATTGAGGACGTATTGTGGTGAAGTGTGGATTAATTGTGTGCTTGAGTGAGATTCATGCCTATTCATGTGAAACGAAAAAAACTTCATGCACGTGATTAGATTGTGATAACGTACTTGAGTGAGTTGATTCATGATTGAAATATTGACCCTAAATGCTAAATTCCAACAACTGTTAAACATTATGCCCTTAAACCATAATTTATATGTTTGGAGGATTGAACTGTTGTAGGGAAACATGGAAATAAATGTGGATTCTATGCATGACAAAATTGTGTAGATTGTCTGAGACCTTTAAGATGAATTCAGGTGAGAACCTTAAGTTAGGGGTAATGTTTTCGAGAATGAGTGTTTAATGAGGGACATTGCACTAAATCAAAGTCAAGGGAAAAAACTGCCTCGTTGTGAAGCTACCCTAAAAAGATCCCAATGAGGACAACGTTTCTTCGTAGCCTTTATGACTCGAGTGAATAAGCCTGAAAGGGTTTAAAACCTGATGCCCTAAAGTCGTCTGATTTGGGAGTCATCGGCCTAAAACTCGCTAAAGGGGTCATCTAGAAAGCTTAAGGGAGAAACGCCTGCAAAGAATGAAAAGAAAATATATTGATAAGAAAAAGCAGGTGCATGAAACAGAAGACGCACCAAATGTCTTGATTTAGTCCCGAACACTTGTTTTAGGAAATTGAACCTTTGATAAAGGGTTAGTAATCTGATTGACTCTTATGAGTTGAAGCGGTCAAAAATAAGAAGAATCTTCGTTTGTTGATATGTTGAATGACAATCAGTGAAATCGAACCAAACTTGAGCGGTGTAAGAATTTATTATTGAAAATCAATTCTAGGATGCACCTTGGAAAGTGAAAAGAAAACAAGTTTGGGGGTGTGTGAATCTCACGAGCGAAGTAAGGATATAATTGACTTTCAAGGTCGGGAATTGAATCAACTTGTGATTGTACCAAGTTACATCTATTTACTCACACACACACACCCGTTTTGCATTGATTAGGTGGAATATTGCTCTTGCATAACAATTTTGAAGTCACTAATGAATATGATGCAAAGTTCTCAACGCTGAGCCTAACGGCAAACTATCTAACTAAGTATTTGTTTGTGTGGTTAAGTACTTTCCTTTTTGTTCGCTCGAGGACTAGCAAACTGATAAGTTTGGGGGTATTTGACGAGTGTGTTTACGCACGAGTTTTCATCATACTTTTGACTTAATTACAAGTTAGATTCTATAAAAAGTGAACGTTTTGATGTGTTTATTCATGTTGTGTTGTAGAGCTTTGGAGCAACAAAGAGACAACGAAATGGAGTTATAAATCAAAAAAAGGGGAAAAAGGGCAAAACGGTCATTTGGCCATAGGTGTGGCGCCGCGGCGCCATACTCACGGCGCTGCGGCGCCGGATGTTCTGTTTTGTGGCGCTGCGGCGCCACAAACAGAAGAAGCGGCGCTACGGCGCCGTGATGATGGCGCCGCGGCGCCGCGATACGGATTTCAAGATTTTTCGATTTAAAAAATAAAAAAATGTAACCCTAGGGGCAAAAACGGGAGGAGGAGTATAAATAGACTTCTTGGAGACCATTGCTAGGGTTGGACAATATTGGAGAGGCACAAGAACACTAAAGAAGATCTACAAGGAAGGAGAAACAATCAAAGAGGAGATTTTTAGAAGATTCAATCAAGAAAATCAAGGAGGAAGACAAAAAAAAGGACTCATCTTTGAAGGATTGACAAGAACAAGAAGGGATTTTGGTGCAAGATCTACTTTTTCTTCTCTATCTTTACTTCAAATCCGGTGATGTATTCTATAATTACTATAGCTATTTCCTTGTGTATTATGAATAGCTAAATTCATTGTTAGGGCGAACATGTAATCTATTTGGGAACCTTTATGTTTTTAATTCAAGATTCTAGTTTTTTAAATGGTTATGTGTTGAATTTATTCATGTTATCAATGCTTTGAATCTTTTGGCCAATTATTCAATGATTTCGTGGATAATAATTGCGTAGAGATGCGGATTGTTATTTAGACCAAGTAGTAAAATTCCGGTAAATTGGCATAATGTGTAGAGATACCTATGTTAATTGCTGCGGTCACAATTGAATTCCTAGAACCAATGTTTCATTTAATTAAATGTCAATTTGCATAGAGATATGGAATTGAATTAATTAAAAATAGGCTCAATGAGAACTCGAGAGGGGTAAATTGAATACAATAGGAGAATTCGATCGAACACTACGTTAGTTATGAATCTTGATGTAAAATATAAAGGTGATCAAATAGGTGAAATGTTCTGCCCTAACATTCTCCCCATTATATAACTTCTATATCGTTTTTGTGCACATCACATTTTAGTTTGAATTTTTCTTTAGATTAAAAACAATCACCACACAAACTTCGGGTTTACTTTCATCAAATAAAAGTTGAAATTAATTAGGTTAGGCAGTTAAGTATAGTCCTCGTGGGAACGATTATCCGGACTCTTTGGTCCACTTTATTACTTGTTACGATCCGTACACTTGCGGGATATAAAAATCGACAACAAGTTTTAGCCTTTAGACTTCTTCTTTGGAGGCATTATGAACTGCACAAGATGAAAGAATTTCAATTAGTACAAGTTTAGCCAAAACCAAAGTATTACATGAAAGCAATTCGACCTCCTAGTTGTAGCAAGTAATTCAAGTAAATGAGGTATTGTAAACAATGCAAAAGACCTTGCAAAATTCATGTAGACATTTGATCAAACACCTTTTGAGCATAATAGAGAAATCCCTACAACCTTTATTTTTCATATGGGAGGCATGAATTCATATATTTTTTATATCACCAATTCCACTAAATGCAAGAAAATCTCATGAACCAAATATAATAATAGCTTGGATTAGACAAATCTAGCTAACAATTAAGGCACAATGTGATGAGATTTAGACCTACAAAATACTACAATCATTTTACTTCCATGTGGGAAAAAACAAGCAAATCAAAAAATGAAGTAGTTTTCATATAGGCATTTTAACAAACACTTGGTGAGCAATTGAAATTAAACTCCCAAAACCTAACCCTTACATTCAAAACAAGATCCCATGATATTAAACCACCAAAAAGCTCCACATTTATGATATTGTCATCTAACAAGATAGTATTACATAAATCCATCATGAATATTACTATAAACCTCAAGAAAAGTAGTAGAAAGAATTTACCTCGTTCTTGATATAGATCCACAAATGGAAGAGAGATGGAGTGTAATACACTATACCAATATGTAGAAGCTTGCACCTACTTGTGTTTTTGTGATTTAGTGTAGGAGATTATAGAGAATTTTGAAAAAGAGGAGTGAAATTTTGGAGAGGAAGAGGAGAGTTAGGTTTAGAATTGGGGAAAGTTATGAAAATAAAATAGGAAGAGGGAGAGAAAGGATATATAAATAACTAAAAGAAGGAAAAATAAAAAAAATAAAAAAAAAGCAAAATTTTTCGGGGGGGGGGGGGAGGGGGGGGGGGGAGGGGTTTTATACAAGTGGCGCCGCGGCGCCGCAGCGCCGTGGGCTCTGTCTACGGCGCCGCAGCGCCACTGTTTCGGTAAATTTTTTTTTTTTTTTTTTTTATAAATACCTCCTCCTTTGTGTAGATGTTTGTTCCCGCAATTCACACTGATTAGCACGTCCTTCTTCCGGCTTAACATTGATCTGATTTGGGGTTGTCCTACAAAAACAAAATAAAGAAGAAAATGTGACTAATCTAACTAACTAAACTAAAAAGAAAAATAATAGAAATAAGCAACGAAGTAAGCAAAAAGATTGGGTTGCCTCCCAATAAGCGCTTCTTTTATGTCATTAGCTTGACATGATGCCGTGATCATTCAGCAACTACTAGATCGAGACTCTCTTTAGCAGTCGGAAATTCTTCTACGTAGTGTTTGATACGGTGCCCATTGACTTTAAAGTTTCCCTTTTCTGCATGATGCAATTCAACTGCGCCGTATGGAAAGACTTGGGATACCGTGAAAGGTCCGGACCATCTTGATTTCAATTTTCCTGGGAACAGTTTAAGTCTGGAATTGTACAAGAGCACCTGATCTCCTACTCTGAAAATGCGTTGTCTAATGTTCTTGTCATGCCACTGCTTCGTCCGTTCTTTGTAGATGGATGCATTCTCATATGCTTCTTGTCTGAATTCTTCCAATTCATGAAGTTGTAAGAGTCTTGTTTCTCCAGCCTTCTCGAGGTCCATGTTTAATTGCTTCAGTGCCCAATATGCTCTGTGCTCGAACTCTACTGGTAGATGACATGCCTTCCCAAAGACAATTCTATAAGGTGACATCCCAATTGACGTTTTGTAAGCTGTACGGTATGCCCATAAAGCATCGTCCAATTTCTTGGACCAATCTTTTCGAGTAGAGTTCACTGTCAATTCCAGTATCCTCTTTAGCTGTCTGTTAGAAGTCTCAACCTGCCCACTTGTCTGAGGATGATATGGTGTAGCTATTCGATGTTGTACCCCGTATTTATGCAGAACTGCCTGAAATGATCGATTTCGAAAGTGGGTTCCACCATCACTGACAATGGCTCTGGGGGATCCATATCGGTTGAATATGTGTTTCTTTATGAAGTCAATCACTACTCTTGCATCATTTGTAGGCAAAGCTTTTGCCTCCACCCATTTAGATACATAGTCCACTGCAACTAAAATGTATCTATTGTTGTAAGATGAAGGGAAGGGCCCCATAAAATCGATTCCCCACACATCAAATAGTTCCACCTCCAAGATATTATTAAGTGGCATCTCATGACGGGCTGATATGTTACCTGTTCTCTGACATTTGTCACACGATCTGCAGAAGCTATGACAATCTTTGAATAGTGTAGGCCAGTAGAAACCACATTGAAGTACCTTTGCTGCAGTTTTTGTTGGACCAAAGTGTCCTCCATAAGCTGAAGCATGAACCCGAGAAAGGATAGGTTTCATTTCGTCCTCTGGCACACATCTCCTGATAATCTGATCTGGTCCTCTCTTGTATAGATTTGGATCTTCCCAATAATAGAACTTTGTGTCATGGAGAAGCTTCTTCTTCTGTTGATAGGTAAAATCCGGATTGATATGCCCACTTGCCAAGTAGTTAACGATGTCTGCAAACCACGGAGCCTTTTCTATCTGGAATAATTGCTCATCTGGGAAAATTTCATTGATCTCCAAGTTATCTGAATCCTGCAACTGTTCTATCTTTGACAAATGATCAGCTACTTGATTTTCTGTACCCTTTTTATCCCGAATTTCAATGTCAAACTCTTGCAATAGCAGAACCCATCGAATCAGCCTAGGTTTAGCATCCTTCTTTTCGAACAAATACTTCAAAGCTGCATGGTCAGTATAAACTATCACCTTTGAACCGATCAGATACGATCGAAATTTATCAAAGGCAAAAACCACAGCTAGCATCTCCTTTTCAGTTGTTGCATAATTGATCTGAGCATCTATCAAAGTTTTGCTGGCATAATAAATGACATGCAATACTCTTCCTTTGCGTTGTCCCAGCACAGCTCCCACTGCGAAATCACTGGCATCACACATGAGTTCGAAAGGCAAGTCCCAATCTGGTGCCACAATCACAGGTGCAGAAGTTAACTTTTCTTTCAGAGTGTTAAAGGCATGTAAACACTCATCAGAAAAATTAAAGGGCACATCCTTCTCTAATAACTTGCATAAGGGTTTTGTGATTTTTGAGAAGTCATGAATAAACCTTCTGTAGAATCCTGCATGTCCCAAAAAGCTCCTGATTCCCTTAACTGAATTGGGTGGCTGTAGTAGTTTTTCAATAATTTGTATTTTGGCTCTGTCAACTTCAATCCCCTGTCCAGAAATCCTGTGACCCAGCACTATACCTTCTTTCACCATAAAATGACATTTCTCCCAGTTCAGCACAAGATTCTTCTCTTCACATCTTTGTAATACAAGTGATAAATGTTCCAAACAATTATCAAACGAATCTCCGAATACAGAAAAGTCGTCCATAAATACCTCAATGTATCTCTCCACCATATCAGAGAATATGGACATCATGCATCGTTGAAATGTCGCAGGTGCATTGCATAGACCAAAAGGCATCCTCCTGAAGGCAAAAGTTCCATAAGGGCATGTGAAAGTCGTCTTTTCTTGGTCTTCTGGAGCAATGACTATCTGATTATATCCTGAATACCCGTCTAGGAAACAATAGTGGGAATGTCCCGCTAACCTCTCCAACATCTGATCAATGAAGGGTAATGGGAAGTGGTCTTTTCTGGTAGCATTGTTCAACTTCCTGTAATCAATACAGACCCTCCATCCCGTCACCAAACGTGTTGGTATCAGCTCGTTGTTTTCATTTTTCTCCACTGTGATTCCTCCTTTTTTAGGCACAACATGAACTGGACTCACCCAAGAACTATCTGAAATGGGATAGATAATTCCTGCATCCAGTAATTTTAGCACTTCTTTTCGCACCACTTCTTTCAAGGTTGGATTCAATCTGCGTTGTCCTTCCACCGATGGTTTCGGTTTACTCTCCATCAAAATTTTGTGCATACATAGAGTGGGACTGATTCCCCTGATGTCAGCTATTGTCCATCCTATTGCAGTTTTATGTTTTTGAAGTACCTCCAGTAATTTGTGTTCTTCTTCTTCTGCCAAATCATTTGCAATGATTACGGGAAGTGTAGTGGAGTCTCCCAAATAAGCATAACGGAGATGTGATGGCAAAGGCTTCAACTCCAGTGTTGGTGCTTTCTCAACTGAAGGTATAGGTGGTGAAGGATTGGCACCAAGTGATTCAAAGTGCCAATGCCTTCGCCAAACTGGTTGATCATTCAATTGCATAGCCACCTCTGTTCTTCTTGCGCTATCTGCTTCTGTTAGTGCCATGTTTGTTTCACTGAGACTTATGGGATTCTCTGTGTTGAATGTGTCGGTCACAAGTTCTTCCAGAATATCTATGCTGCAACATGTGTTTGATTTCAATGGGTGTTTCATTGCTTTTAGTACATTGAAGATGACTTGCTCATTATCCACCCGAAGAATCATTTTGCCATCTTGGACATCAATAAGAGCTCTTCCGGTCGCCAAGAATGGTCTTCCCAAGATCAGAGGTATATTCGAATCTTCTTCCATGTCCAATATGATAAAATCCGCCGGGAAGATGAACTTATCAACCTTGACTAAGACATCCTCTACGATCCCTTTGGGTCTCTTGATAGATCTGTCAGCCAGTTGCAATGATATGGCAGTAGGTTTCGCTTCTCCTAATCCCAAAGACCTGTACACAGATAAAGGCATCAAGTTAACACTAGCACCTAAATCACATAAAGATTGCTCAAAATAAATAGACCCAATTGTGCAAGGGATAGTGAAACTCCCTGGATCCTGTAATTTAGGAGGTAGCTTTTTCAGGAGAATTGCACTGCACTCCTCGTTCAGACATACTGTCTCATGTTCTTCCAGCTTCCTTTTGTTTGATAGAATTTCTTTCAAGAATTTTGCGTAGCTGGGCATTTGTGCTATGGCATCTGCAAAAGGGATATTTATGTGCAGCTTCTTGAAGACTTCAACAAATTTGGCAAATTGTTTGTCTAGCTTCCTTTTTTGCAGTCTTTAAGGGAAAGGAATTGGTGGCACATAAGCTCGAACTGGACTTGGTGCTCTAACTGGAGGTGTTTCTTCTTCTCCGTTTGAAATTGGTGCAAATTCTTCTTCAACCAGTACTTCTTTGCCATTTTTGTCTGGTCTCTTCACCTGTATTTCTGGAAGTTGTATTCCACTTCTAGTTGTTATGGCTTGCACTTGTTCCTTTGAAAAGGTATTTCCTGGCAGAGTTCCTTGTAGTCGTTCTGTGATTTGCTGAGCAATTTGACCAATCTGTGTTTCCAATTTCTTGATAGATGCTTGTTGGTTCTGAAAGTTTGTATCAATTTGTTGAAAAACTTTATCCGTCTTCTGCATGTATTGGTTAAACATCTCCCCCAAACTTGGCTTTTTCTCTTGCTGGATATTATTCTGACCATTACCCTGTTGATTGTCTGACCATCTGAAATTCGGATTATGTCTCCATCCTGGGTTATATGTTTGTGAATAAGGATCAAATTTGCGAGGGCCATTCTGGATATAGTTAACTTGTTCCTCTGGAAAGCCTACTGACATGCAATTTTCAGTCATATGATTTGCTCCACAGTTCTCGCATGATGTGTTGGTTTTCATTCCCTGTGCCCCTTGAGTTTGCAACTTCACAAGCAACTCCACTTGTTTTGTTAATGCTGTTATTTGTGCATTGGTGGATGTTGTGCTGTCTACTTCGTACACCCCTGCTGCTTTCTGTGGTACCACTCTTTCAGATGAGAACATTGAGTGTGTATTGGCTATTAACTCAAACAGGTCCATTGCATTTTGTACTGACTTTCCTGTTATTGACCCACCTGCAGATGCATCCACTTGAGCTTTTGACATTGAGTTGAGCCCAGTGTAGAAATATTGTACTTGATTTCCTGCAGGAATTCCATGATTTGGGCATTTCCTCATGAGTTCCTTGAATCTGTTTCATGCCTCGTGATAATATTCCCCTTCTCTCTGTTGAAAGGTTTGGATCTCCAATCTGATCTTTGCTACCCTGGCTGGTGGAAAGAATTTCGTGCAAAATTTCCTAGTCAGCTCCTCCCATGTTGTAATGCTTCCATGGGGTTTTGCATCCAACCATTCTAGTGCAGCATCTCTCAAGGTATAGTGAAACAGACGCAATTTGATAGCATCTTGATTAACCCCTGGTGCATGAAAGTTCTGGCAAGTTCTGAGAAATCTGGATACATGTGTATTCGGATTTTCATGAGGTAGCCCGTAAAATTGCAAAGTGTTGCTCATCAAATTGATCCATTCTGCCCTCATTTGAAAATTATTTGCCCCAAAGTCTGGATAAACTATGCTGGATCGTACAGGAGCTGCTATAGGTGTCAGAAACATGGAGACTGGTAAGTCTCCTTCATTTATTTCTTCCCGTTGTTGATTTGCCTGTGGCACTTCTCTTGCTTCTACGTTGCCAACTGGCCGAATTGGATTAGGAATCTGTTGTTCTTCAGCCATTTGATGGTGCTGTTTTTGTTTGTGTCCTTTGCGTCTCTGCCTGAAAGTACGTTCAATCTCCGAGTCAAACGGTTCAAGATCGTTGCTTTGAGTGCGGAGCATGCAACGAACACTTTTTTCTGTTGATAAAATTAAATAAACAAATCAAATAAATGTTGAAACTAAAACAAATTAAGAATCAAAGTAAATAGTTCCCCGGCAACGGCGCCAAAAACTTGTTGTCGATTTTTATATCCCGCAAGTGTACGGATCGTAACAAGTAATAAAGTGGACCTAAGAGTCCGGATAATCGTTCCCACGAGGACTATACTTAACTGCCTAACCTAATTAATTTCAACTTTTATTTGATGAAAGTAAACCCGAAGTTTGTGTGGTGATTGTTTTTAATCTAAAGAAAAATTCAAACTAAAATGTGATGTGCACAAAAACGATATAGAAGTTATATAATGGGGAGAATGTTAGGGCAGAACATTTCACCTATTTGATCACCTTTATATTTTACATCAAGATTCATAACTAACGTAGTGTTCGATCGAATTCTCCTATTGTATTCAATTTACCCCTCTCGAGTTCTCATTGAGCCTATTTAATTAATTCAATTCCATATCTCTATGCAAATTGACATTTAATTAAACGAAACATTGGTTCTAGGAATTCAATTGTGACCGCAGCAATTAACATAGGTATCTCTACACATTATGCCAATTTACCGGAATTTACTACTTGGTCTAAATAACAATCCGCATCTCTACGCAATTATTATCCACGAAATCATTGAATAATTGGCCAAAAGATTCAAAGCATTGATAACATGAATAAATTCAACACATAACCATTTAAAAAACTAGAATCTTGAATTAAAAACATAAAGGTTCCCAAATAGATTACATGTTCGCCCTAACAATGAATTTAGCTATTCATAATACACAAGGAAATAGCTATAGTAATTATAGAATACATCACCGGATTTGAAGTAAAGATAGAGAAGAAAAAGTAGATCTTGCACCAAAATCCCTTCTTGTTCTTGTCAATCCTTCAAAGATGAGTCCTTTTTTTTGTCTTCCTCCTTGATTTTCTTGATTGAATCTTCTAAAAATCTCCTCTTTGATTGTTTCTCCTTCCTTGTAGATCTTCTTTAGTGTTCTTGTGCCTCTCCAATATTGTCCAACCCTAGCAATGGTCTCCAAGAAGTCTATTTATACTCCTACTCCCGTTTTTGCCCCTAGGGTTACATTTTTTTATTTTTTAAATCGAAAAATCTTGAAATCCGTATCGCGGCGCCGCGGCGCCATCATCACGGCGCCGCAGCGCCGCTTCTTCTGTTTGTGGCGCAGCAGCGCCACAAAACAGAACATCCGGCGCCGCAGCGCCGTGAGTATGGCGCCGCGGCGCCACACCTATGGCCAAATGACCGTTTTGCCCTTTTTCCCCTTTTTTTGATTTATAACTCCATTTCGTTGTCTCTTTGTTGCTCCAAAGCTATCTCCAAAGCTCTACAACACAACATGAATAAACACATCAAAACGTTCACTTTTTATAGAATCTAACTTGTAATTAAGTCAAAAGTATGATGAAAACTCGTGCGTAAACACACTCGTCAATCCCAATGAACCAAACATAAAAAATTATTCATAGAACGATCCATTGTCGTATCCTTACGACATTTCTTTGCTAGTTGTGAAATACTTTTATATCTTGTTTTATTTTTCTTTATTCGATTGGAAATCGAACATATATATGTTGGAACTTGTCCCTTATAACTATGAATGACTTTCTAAATGAAACACTTAAAAATAGGCATTTCAACTAACAACGCCTTGCTTTGTCTAATATTGTTAGATTTTACCGAGAAACATTGTTTGGACAATATTCTGAAGACAAACAGAGGATCCAATTACACGAAAAGGCAAATTATACAAGATTTACACGGTTTATTTGATTAAATTATATTCAAGAATAAGGAGGACCAAATTTCTCTTTTATAAAATAAAGATGAGGGCTATTATAAATATTATATTGTAAGTTATTGATTACTCGACTTGACGAGACTATATTTTAATTTCTTTTTCATTTTTAATAATGTTTAATCCAAAAATGAAATTTCCTAGATGAGGGAGGTCGATTGAGATCGCCTTTGGCTTCCCAGAATACGATTTTAAGAGAGTTATATTTATCGGCAAGTTTTTTTCCCAATTATTATCATGTTTATTCATGAAATAGACTTGTAATTTTCTTAAATGGATGTAAATTACATCGATCACATCCATACTATTCTGTTAAAAATAAAATTGAAGTAAATAAATTTGTCTCATATATCATAACTAAAGTTTTAATATCAAGTAGTTCCTCATAATGTCTTAAGTTCAAATTCCGCCACATTCTTTAAATTACTTATCTATCTATCAGTTTAAATTTTTAACTCCTCATTTGATTTAAATAAAAATCAATTTTTTAGTAAATTTTGATAAAAATTGAACAAATGTATTATAAAAAGTTATGACCATGAAATATATTAATACAATTAATTATTAAACTTAACTTAAATTTTAATAATTTTTTTTAGCTGAACCAAACACGGAGGTGCCCCTTAGATAAACTTTTTCATTATACCCGTCTTTATCCTCCACAAGCTTCAAATGCACAGTATTGCATATATTGACTATAATAGTACTTTTAAATTGCATATATAAAAAACCAGCCAAATCCAATACAACGAAAATTCCATACTGAAAGTGCCAAATGAGAACTACCACACTGCAAAACTACCAATAATTGAGAGGACTTTTCAGTTGAAGCTTTTCTTATCATAGATTCTATATTAACCTTCCTGCATTAAATTTTCGTCTATATATATTTCCACCCCCTTCTCTTCTAGGCTAAACTATTCTTTGCAGTTAAATATACATATATGGAGCAGGACATGCGGTATAATTTGTTGCAGATGAAGAAGAAGCAAGTTATGAATTCAGTGAGCAGTTCATGGGAGGAAGAAGCTTTTACAGAAGACTCCATGGGTCCTCTTGGAGGATTCATTTGGCCTCCAAGAAGTTATTCATGCAGCTTTTGTAATAGAGAATTCAGGTCTGCACAAGGACTTGGAGGCCACATGAATGTCCACAGGCGAGATAGAGCTAAACTTCAACAATCTCCTGATCAGGAAAAAGAAGTTCCTCGTAGTCTGAATCTTCCTGATGATAAACATCAATATGAAGCTTACGAAAATGGTAAAAAATCCAGCTTTTCAGCTATGTTTTATCAAGAAAATTCGGTTGATCATAATCATTTGCACGGTTCTCCTCCTCCATCTTCTCCGCGTAAAGCAACATTGGAAGAGAATACGAGAAAAGGAAAACAAATGTTAAAATACGATGATGAGATGATTAGCTGCAGCAATAAGAGACCTAAGAAAACTGGTGTCGCGTCATTGCAAATCTTTCAGAAAACCAGCTCCATGGAGGACATTGATCTTGAGCTAAGGTTAGGAGATCCTCCAGCAGTGAAGTAGATTAACATTCAAGAAGAATTATCTTTTGGTTGGAGGACGGAAAATCATATAAGTTGTTAATTAGTAGATTTTATTTTCTGGTTGTTACCTACTGAAATTGAATTTTATCAGACAAATTGTTAACTTAAACTACAATTTATGAAGTAGTGAATGTTAGAAATTTCCATTATAAAATATTAACTGGAGTTCAATGTTAAACATAGTGATTAATGGCAATGATAGGTTTCAAAGTATCCCCAAATGGGATTGATAGTTATATGCATAAGTATGCTAATTAATGCAAGTATTTTCGTTTTTTTTTTCTGGTGAATGTTATGATGTTGATAAGCAAAATTTTCGACGAGTCCATACTTGATCGATCGATTATGAGTTTGGTTTTGAAAGTACTGGAATTATTCATAAAATATGACATCCGATAAAGAAATAAACGTAAGTAATACAGGAACAACGATTTCAAGATTGACTTGTAGCAATCACTAGTTTTTGACATTATGGTCTTAATTTAAATCCTTATCGCTCACAAAATATTAACGTGAGTATGAACAGGTAATAAAAACAAGTAAACGATGCTCAAAATTTTCAAGTTGTTCACAACTAAATCAATACCTATCGTGCAGTTATTAATAAACTTATTCAATAATATTTCTGTAATGTACACTGTCAACGGCAAGAATTTGCAGCAAGATAATAAAAAAAGATGTGGGGTACTTATGTGGGGTGAAAGAAGTGACAGTTTTTTTTTTACAATTAATCACGCAATTGAACTAACAATTAATAAAAAAAAATTCATAACATGGAGCCACCATTTGTACCTAGTCTATTATTTTGTCCCATTTTTTCATCACGCAAGAGCTCTTTATTTTTCTCCTTGAAACTTCCAAAAACCCCTCAGATCATGCAGAATCATTATGAATTCTGCAAAAAACCCGCAAAAATTTTCAAAAGACAGATTTTTCACTTGTAACAAGAATTAAATTTCCGCATGCCATAAACACTAGGGCAGAAGTTCAATATTCGATCATTTCTCTTCATATTGATATTCTGGAAATCTGGCTTCTGATAAATAGTTCCCTTCTCGTTGTTGATTAAAAAAGCTCATTTGAGTTGGGGGAAAAAATAAAAAATCGTTTTCACTAGCTACACTCTTCTTTTTTTTTTTTTGGTCTAGGTATTCAACATAGTAACGAGGACAACCTAAGCCCACGTTTGAGCCCCATTATCTGACATTATTTGATATTATAATTTTTGGAATAGTATTTTTTTGGAGAATGTGTGGTTAAAAAGAAGATAATATTTTTAATTTATGTGTAATATTATTTTATTGAAGAATGTGTGGTTAAAAAGAAGAGAGTGACAAATGTATTATAAACTTAATGGAGCTCAAACAGGGGCTAAATTATATTCTAAAATTGAATTTGGAGAGATGCTATACGGGGATTAAATCCCGGGTCAAACCAGGGACGCCACCCTCCGGGATTTAATCCTGGGACAAGAAGTCATTTTCTTGAATATGAGGCCCTAACAGTCTATGCTATTGAAGAAAATTCTAAACTAAAAAGTCTAAAATCTTAGCTACGGTGACATGTAATCCCAAGTCGACACTTGCAACCAAAGGTTATTGCAGAATTTACGGAGATTAATTTCTCATGCAACAGAATTGTAATTTACTTACTTTCTTTATAAGGAAATATGATGGAACATGGCCATTGACTTAAAATTGCTGGCGTTGTCATTAATAATACTGAGAAAATACTGTCTCTATAACTATTTATATGGGCAAATAATGATATCCAGTGGATTTAGTCCGTCATAAGATGGTTACTGGATACAGTTTCAAGGGTTCTGATTTTTCTACATAGGTTGTAAGAGATCAAAATGGTCTCAAACAGGTGTTTTTTGAGTACATAAAAACTGATATTCGGTTTCTTGTATGAAGTAATATACATACTAATACTATTCCCTGCTATATCATCTGTGCTTTTATGAACAAGGGTTAAATGAGTAGGCTTTCATTGGAACAGAAAAAGAATGGCAATTAAGGTTCGAATCATGCTACACAAACATGTTCAATGACGGGGGCTAAAAACAGAGGGACACATGGAGGCATTGGACAATTTGGAGAGAGAGAGAGAGAGAACAAAAAAAAAAAAAAAAATCTTAGTCATCTATCAACATTCCATGTCTTCAAAGTCCACTCAAGCAACATTATTTTTACAATCATGCTACATAGTCATAGTCAATGATATTTTTTTTTGACAACACTTGACAGGTTTTCATTGAAAATTATAAAAATACACACAAAAACAAATAATGCCGAATCACCATTTTTTCCCTGTTTGAGTAGTTTTATTCTTAAGGTTCTGACAATCACTGGGAGAGGATTCAAGGATGTTGAGTTGGCACATGGGGCATTGAAATGTCTCTTCATCTGCTGTTATCAAAGAATAATGGGAAATTTACGCATTGGTCACCTCGTATTGGTCCAGTAACAAATTGGTTTCCAACTTTCTTAAACTTCACACAATTAGGTCCAGCAACAGAACAGTTCAACCCTTTGTTCGATTTTCATGCGACATTTCACCATTAGGAACCAATATTTGTGCAACTATCCGAAAAAGGTCGACGGAAAGTCACCATCAAGGCCAGCAACACAACTGTTCAAATCTTTGTTCAAATATAAAGAGAGAACACATAACGTCGTTACTTTTCATTTTTTAACATTTTCACCTTTATTTCTTTCTTTCATTACACAAAAGATCATTTTTATCAATTTTCTAAATTAAAAGCTGTGAAGTGACGAATATATCCTTCTATTTAAATAATAATAATAATTAATTATAATCATAGTCCCATTTTTTTAAATAAGTACAAACAAGTCCCAAATAAATTATTAAAATGGTAATTAGCAGATAATGTCCATTCCTTTCAGTATTATTGTGAAAAAGTCTATGCCTTTAATTTTTTTGACATTTTCACCCTTAATTACACATTTTATTGCACAAATCATCATTTCTATCTACTTTTATTCAATTTTTAAATAAAAAACTGTGAAATGACAAATATACCCTAGTATTTACATAATAAAAAATAAAGAACTAATTGCAACCATCGTTCCAAAATTTTTTAATAAGTGCAAACGAGTCCCAAATAAATGATTAAAAATTAGAAATTCATTTTTTTTTTTAAAAAAGTACAAACAAGTCACAAATAAATTATTAAAAAATTATAAAAAATAATAATTTAAAACTGCAAATGGGTTCCAAATAAATTATTAAAAAATAGAAATTAAAAAAACTAATTTTGTTTTTTTTTCCTTTTTTTATTTAAATAAGATGATATATTCGTCATTTCACATCTTTTATTGATAATATGGATATAAAGGATGGTTTGCGCAATTAAATGTATAATTAAGGGTGAAAATGTTAAAAAATAAAAGTTATGAACATTTTTTTTACAATAATAGTGAAATGTAGGTACATTATGTGCTAATTATTACCCTTTTAATAATTCATTTGGGACTCGTTTGCATTTTTTGTTAAAAAAAAATTGGGATTGTAAATACAATTAGCTCTTTCTTTTTCTTCTTGTTTTATTTAAATAGTAAGATGTGTTTGTCATTTCACAATTTTTAATAGAGAAAATGATTAAAATGACTTTTTGCACAATGAAATATGAAAATAGGGGTAAAATACCAAGAAGTGAAAGATAACGGTGCAATTACGCCAAAAATAATTGAAATTTCTGACGGAATTTGGAGAGTTCTCTATATGACCTTGGGGTTGAGAACGTGGGGATGGCGTGGGGGTGGGGAGAACTGCACGTGTGACCTTGGATATGTAAGTCAATTGGATGATCTCATAGTAGAGCTGGAAGGCGGATACTAATCTTTAATACTGAGGATTTTTCAAGTCATCATTTGCTTCCAAGACTGGTTATGTTGAAATTTGTAGTGTGGAAGTTAATTACTCGTTCCTTCGCTTTCATTGACAAAATCTAGTACGTTCTTTTTGTGCTAGATTTCGTGCAAGTAATCTTAGGTAATTCGAAGAAATCAATAATGTCGGTTTCGATAATTTATAAATTGTCAAAATCTCATTTTAATCACACATTTTAATGGATCACAACTACTATTCACTTATACATTACTAATTTTTATTCATTTAATTGAACCCTTAAATATTTTTTCCCCATCGTTTGGCAAATCTAAAAATGATTTATAAATAAGAAAATCAGCAGGTGGATAATGAATAGTAATTGTGAATGTGTGATTGAAGTTAATATTTGACTTTGATCGAATTATTTTTAAATTTATGCTAAGTTTACTAGGTTTCTCTACCATGTGGATGGGGGTCTTGATCGTTGCTTGGTGTAAGGTCGCTTTTAAAATAAAATTGTTAGCATACAACAAAAGCCAAATAAAATTTATGGGTTTGAGTTTAGCCCGTATTTATTTATAAAAATTGTTGCACATAAAAGAACGTGTAAAATGTAAGATTTCAATGAATACATATGACACTTTAAAAAAAAAAGAACATAGATTACTCATTTCTACCATCTTAAACTTTTAAATAAAATGGTTAAATTGTTTCAAGTGATGACATCAAATTTGAGTAACAGTGTAGGATCTTTGCGGTTGTTAAATTTCAAGATTTGGCTTTAGAGTCCTTTAATTCAACCTTTCGTGACAGTTTTCTTCCAACTAATTATTTGCTTAAATTTCAAATGAAGAAAACCTTTTAATGAAACTGGAAATTATGATCATGTTAAAGACGTTATTTTTTCTTAGAATGAAGTAATTGAGGAATAAACAATAATTGACTTTGGATGTTAGCACTGTAATAGGAAAAAAAAAAAAAAACAAAAAGGCCTCATGTGAGAGAGAGAGAGAGAGAGAGAGAGAGGGAGAGATGGGAATAAACAATAATTGACTTTTGATGTTAGCTCTGTAATAGGAAATTTTTTTTAAAAAAAGGCATCATATGTGAGAGAGAGAGAGAGAGAGAGAGAGAGTGAGCGAGCGCATTAGATCATTTCTAAAAGGCTTCGTTTGATACACTGTTATTTTTTTAGAAAACTTCCACTTTTTCGCTGTTTGATTACATTTTTTTTCATGGAATTGGTTTCCACCCAATTTCAAGGTACAATCACTTGAAGCGTGATTTCGTGGAATTGCAATGACTTGCTATATGGTGGGAATACAATTCAATTTTTTTTTGCAATAGAAACAAATTTTAAGATAAAGTGTAAAAAAAAATTATCCCTTTAATTGATAAATTCCATACAAAACAAAGCCAAACGTAAAAATTAAATATATATATATATATATATATATATATATATATATATATATTTTTGCAATCTAAACATATTTTGTCCCAATGATAAAAATATTTATCCATTTAATTGACAATTTGTATACAAAAAACAAAGTCAAACGTATTATAATAGAAATGTGAAAAATTATACAAATCAAACACCTTTAATTACAATTCTCGATAAAACAATTCCAAGTAATTCAATTCCTTTCTACCCAAATTTCACTATTGTTATCAAACGGACCTTAAAAGAAAATTTGGGCGTTGAAGTTGCGCCTAGACAAATTGGAAAATGACTCCATTCTAATGTTTTATTATTGATTGAGTATATTATTAATAGAGTTAATTTTAATGATTATTTTGTTGCAATAACTTAGATTTGATTGACTTTTATTCTGGATTGAGATTATTATAATGAGATGGAGATTTCTGTTAGACTCATAAATTACGTGACATATCAATGATGGAAAGGATCCCACATATGTTGACTTAACATCAATTATTCAATTGAATTGAGCCAATTAATCAAGCAATCTCTACTCGGGCATGAAGCTCAATCCATTAGCCCACTTGACTCATTTATTTCTATTTGAGGAGAGTTTCATTTTACATATAAGGCATGTTCATTCTAACACTACCTAAACCTATTTTTCTCTCATTCAGTCGTTGATTGGATCGTCAGAGTGCAAACAATCGTCGAACCTTTTTTTCGATCGAAATGGGGTGTTCTAGCGTACAGGTGATACCTACGTGAAGGAAAGATGGTCGGAATTCTATTGTTCAGATGTCTATGCAAAAATTGAGATCATCAATTTCCTTTATTTTAATTATAATAATATTGTTAAACTTTATGTATAAGATCCGTCACTGAGTTTCAATATGGATGAACAGTGAAATGCTGTTTTAACTGATTTTAAAGTACTTCTTAGAAGTATTTTCAATTGTACTGTAAGGCATAATGAATAATTTTGGAATTTAATAGAACAAAAATACGATTTATACGTGTGAATTGAAATAGATGCATATCAAAGACAATCATGCTATCTTACCACTTTGGTTGACCTCATGGATGATCTCGATTTCACACTCTTCTCATATGGAGGGCAAAAATATTAAATTTAATGAGGTGGGATCCGATCTTCATGTGAGGAGAGTGATAAGGTCTAGATCATTCATAAGATCAATCAAAATGGTCAAGTAGAATAATTCAATCGAAGATCACGACCTTTGAAATAAGGTGCATCTTTCACAGATATGGTGGAATCTAGACCCCTAGATGTCATCTCAATCTAAAATGATTTGATTTAGCAGTCCTGATTGAAAAGTGCTAAGTGCACCTACTATGAATACGGGAAAAGATGTGAGTAGTAGGTAAATAATGCACCGGGTCTCGTGTATATTAATTTATTTCGAGCTGTAGCCTTCACCTTCGATGTGAGTAATAGGTAAATAATTCGATATACTTTTTCAGTACGTGTAGCACAACCCATACGGATACACAAAACCATTCTAAATGTACACAGTGAAAATCTGAAAGTCAAACCCATTTCATTCAATTTTTCTTCATCCGAAAATAATTTATCTCCTCTTTCTAAAAATTTGTCAAAATAATTTTCATATCATTTTCTAGCTTTAAATCCAACAATCAGTGTTCCAGATTTTAAGAGCTTGTGTGTGCAAAATCATCCGGTCAAAAAGAGTACAATCAAATTGTGGCTGGACTGATAAGCTTATTATCATTCTATTTTAATCTTGGAAGAAATATTGCACGGTGGGAGACATGCATCCACATAAACCTGATAGGATCGTGGGCATGAGACAAAATCTGTCTTAATGATTTTTGAATAAAAAAAACTCTTAAATAATTATTTGACAAAAGTTTTAACAGATTTTAATAAAAATTGATAAAATATATTATTAAAAGTTGATAAAAATTGTGGATCTCGTGGAATATATGTCGAAAATTGAATTTTGACCAATTAAAAGTAGCAAAATTTTATCAAATAAGCTTAATTCGATTTCATAACATCAATGAAAGGTGGGAATTCTCCATCCAAGGGCATTCAACCCAATGGAGTGTGCTAAGCCAATAGTCTCCCGCGTAACAAAACAAAGATCTACGAGTGGCAAAATCAATTGAAAAGCAAAGCAATATTCTGAAAAATGCAGCTGTAGAAAATAATTGGTCTTATATCTTTTTGGGACCACCACACAAACCCTACATATAAGAATCATTTTTCAAAATTAACAAACTTGTTAAATTATTTCAAAAATCAGGTGGTAAATAAATTTATTAAATATTAAATTATAATATAATATACATTAATTATTTCCACTTCATACCACTTCATCCACCACATCCTATCACCCGACTGCACCACCTTCCCTCCACCTCTTCATTGGCTCCAACGAAGGCGATCGCTCCGGCAGCAATTCCGGCGACGGTGACAGCTCCGGCAGCAACTCCGGCTCCGATGACTTTTTCGGCGCATTTTTTTTTTTACCGACGACCCGTGATTAGTCCTATTACATTTCAAAACTAACAAACATGTCAAATTATTTCAAAATTCAGGTGTTAATTTCAATTTATAATATATATAATATACAATTAATCAGAATTAATTATCCCCACCAACTTCCACCAAATTAATAATATATCAATTAATAATATCTCACCCCTACCATCTCAACCCCGTGGATCCCACCCACGGACCCCACACCAATCACCCTACCTTCCAAAATTCTTTCAGAAATTAAAAATTGAAAATTGCATCCTAGTTCATGGAACCATCCAACCCTACCCTACCCCACCCCACCCCACCCCACCCCAAAACCTACCCACGGAACCCAGAAAATGTTCAAATCACTATATGTAATCGAGTCACAATTGGTCACAATTAGCACAGAATTGGTCAGTGTGATTGTATGTGACCAATTCAATCTTAACTATGATCGTATGTGATCAAGTCACAATTGGTCACAATTAGCACAAAATTGATCACAAACAATCACAACTAACACAATTTTGATTACAGAATGTTATCATAAACAAATCTGCAGACACCAGAAACCAGCACCACAATTCACCAAAATAACTTCCAATGCACCACCACTACCACCTTCAACTCAAATCCATGACCATAAGTACAACATTTACTGACTTAAGTTATCTGTGACTAATCGTAACCAAATTTGTGTTTAGTGTGACTGTTTGTGACCAATTCAATATTAATTGTGACCGTATGTGATCACGTCACAATCGTTCACAATTAGTGCAAAATAGATCACAATCGATCACAACTAACACAGATTTGGTCATAGAAGGTTATTACAAACAAATCTGTACACACTATAATCACCACCCCAACCTCCAAATGATCTCACCACCGCCATCAATAGTACCACAATAATCTCTCCACCGCTATCAACATCACCGCTACCTGTATGTCCCTTGCACCATAATTTGCAAAACCACCCCCGAAACTCTATAGATCTTAAATGAAACATTACATCCAAAACCACGATTGTGCCGCTAAAACAAAACCCACGCACAATGACCACCATTGCTATTACCACAATAATCTCACCACCCCCATCAATAACGAGAATCTTAATGAAAAGTGAAGAGTTTTGTGCATCAGATAAAGTGCAGCTGCTGTCGATGATTCCAACACATAGCCCATAGACGAGATTTGCTTATTCCAGATGCAAAGATAGCATAGTCTGCTCGAAGGGACTTTGGATCATAAATCTTTGAGGAAGGCACACTTTCCAACTTTGTTTGAAGAATGATAGCCACGATAACTCCATATATGGCCACCGAAAACCACCGCTGTGATCTGTTGGAATTTTGTTGGAATTCTTAATTGGTGAATGGAAATTAATCAAAGAATGGTTACTTTCCAATATTTATGTCTCTTTATGTAGAGGTATAAAGTCTTTTGGAATGGTTACTTTCCAATATTTATGTTTCTTTATGTAGAGGTATAAAGTCTTTTGGAATGGTTATTTTCAATATTTATGTCTCTTTATGTAGAGATATAAAGTCCAAGAGATGTGTCTCTTGGTATGGTTCCAACTACTATAAATTGATCCCATATGTTTGAATTTTATATCTCATCTCACAATTCCATATCATTTCTTTCATATCATGTTGCATAAAATACTTTGTAGAAGTGACTATTTTTTGCATAAAAATCATGGTTATAGTAGAGAGGGAATCCGTTCGAGTTCGTTGGTCTAAGCCATGTGGAGTGCTCCTATGGCTAGACGTGGTCGTTGTATCTTAGGAGATGATTGTCAAGAAACCGTTAGCACCGATGCGGGACAAATTCATCTTAAGGACAAAGTGTCAAACACTTGCCTTGACCGAATCGCATCATCTACATCTCATCTTTTTTATATTTGATTTCCTTTTCCATTTACATATGTGATTTCAGAATCTGATTTCATTTATTTATATGTTTATGTTGCAAGGAGAAATTCTAAAAAAAGAAAGGTTTGGAACGTGACAAATCCATATTCTTATATATGATTTCTTCTCAAATCCAGATTCGGTAAATCGAAATTACGTTTCGATTCCACGGTACGTTTTGTTATGAATATAATATGCACATTATCGGTGTATTTTTCCCCAACATGATCTCATCGCAGAAGCCAGGTAAATGCAACGCTGGAGAACCTAAACCCAATCCAAAACCATTGCATCGTGACTCAACTCCGCCCGCGGAAGAGCTCTTAGCAGCCATTGCTACGCATCCCCACGTAGAGGCGCAGCGCCGCGTTGCTATTGCGAGATGCAGTTTCTGTGCGGATCTGCAGCGGTGGTGGTCACTGGATATGCTTACGTGGTGGTGACGGGCGCAATGTCCTCATTTGAAGTGAAATGGGTAGGTCTCCGACGACAAGTGCTCCGGTGACGGTGTAGAGAGGGAGAAATTAGATGGAGAGTGAGTGAGAGAATAAAATGAAATGGTTAGGGTTTGGAATTGGGTATAGAATGTAAATGAAATGGGGGTGGAGTGGGTGGTGGTACGTAGATTAGGTTTTATTAAATTTTTATTAATTATAATTATTAAAATTTAATTACCACATGATTTTTGAAATTAAAATTAACCCTCATTGTTTCTGAAAATTAGTCTTTAAAGGTAGGTTTGTAGGCAATTTTCCCAATCCTTTTGGTAGTCCATTGGGCCGTTTATTCTAGTGGGTTTACCTTCGACTAAAACTTCTATTCTGTAACGGGTTTTCAAAACGAAAGCCACTTCAGTTAATTAAACGGCCCAATTATTTATTCAACCGGATTTCAAACCTAGTTAAATGTTGGACTCTAGCTTTTCAAAAATATTTTTTAGAGAGTAGTAGACGATGATTTATTGTCATATTTATGTGTATAAACACATATAGAACAACAATACTTCCATTTGTCCCAGTGATAATTTCCTAGATTTAAGAGTTGAATGTAAAGGGATCAAATTCCTTCATGTCCAAAATAGATAAATTGATTTTTGAAGTTCGGTTGAGAATAAGTCAAATCAGGCCACCGGATTTATGAAAAACCGACAAAGGTCCTAACCGGTTCAATTGCAGGCTGATCTTCAAAGCAACTCGACCCGCAAAAGGTCGTGGATGGGGGTTTCTGTATCAATCGGTTGAGTCGAGTTTTATGACTATGCAATGGAAGAATGTGTAGATAATAAGCGTGTAGAAGTTGTGGTCATATGAAATTTATGGATAAAAAATATATTTGACCAATTTAAATTATAATTTAATTACTTTACAAACAAGAGTTTCGAAATACAATAGGTTATTTACTTTATCCATAAAATATGAGTTACATTTTCGTTCGAGTAATTAGCACAACATCCTCATAACATTTGCCTATTTTCTGAAGAGTAATGCTACATGTACCAAATCTCTTACCTAAAAGGTGATCGAATTGACAAGTGGCGGCCCTCTATTGGAGGGGCGCCTGTGGGCCCACTTGTCAATTCGGTCAAAAATTAGGTAAGAGATTAGGTACAAATATAATTTTCCATTTTCTGAAATACTCACCTAACATTTCATTTTGGTACAAAACTTCCCTAAATCACCTAAATGTTGTGGAATACCCCCAATCATCTATATCCGTTAGTTTAGATGTTAAAAATAGTAAAAGGGACAAAAATCAATGAATCCTTAAATGAAAATTCAATCTCTTCAAATCTAAACACACTTAAGGTCCCTTTTGTTTGAAACACGAATTGAGAGTGAACTAAGAAGCAATAGTCAAGTAGAAACCCAAGAATTGACCAAGAAATTCCAAATTAACAATCATTTTTCACAATTTTGTTGACTAGAAAAGTATCTGCATGTCATTCGGTTGTATTATTCTATTTTACAATTCTAATACTCTATTGGTTTATATGATTAGAATTAATTCTGTACCCTGCTTGTTTGGATGGTGTTTGCTATAGGATTAAGGTCTGTATTCAGTGTTTCATTTTGCTATCTATTGGCGTAAGATTTGTTTTATTACTGCTTTATTGGAGTACTTAGGTCTATTTTGATGTGTTGAGGTTGCGTTCTACTGGTTCCTTTTTCTAATTTTTTATTTCTGCTGGTTAAGGTTTGATTTAGGGTTGTTTTGCGCAAAATTTACCAGTTCAGGGTTGTGTTCCACAAAGTCTCCCATTTTCACGGTTGTATTCCGCAAAGTTTACCAACTCAGGATTGATTTGCACACAAACGTTTCACTAAGGCTCCGTTTAATAGCACATTATTTTTCCTGAAAGTTGGAATTCGAATTCCAATTTCCACTTTTGACTCATTTGATTTGCTAAATTTTTCATGGAATACGTTTTCCAATTTTTGAAATTTTCTTTGATTTCAAGGAATTCATTTTCTCACCACTTTGGTGGGAATTGAAATTCTACCTTTTTTTTTTTTTTTTTTTTAGCCATAGAAACAAATTTTAAGATGAAGTGTAAAAAAATGTATCCCTTTAATTGATAAATTTCATGTAAAACAAAGCCAAGCGAACACATTTTTATTTTTAAAAAATAAATTTTGTCCCCAATGATAAGAAAGTTTATTACTTTAATTGACAATTTTCATGAAAAACAAAGTCAAACGGACACCAAAAGTATTATATTTTTTAGGTGAAAAATTATACCAATCAAACACTTTTAATTACAATTCTCAGTAAAACAAATTTTAGGCAATTCAATTTCCTGTAGTTCATTTTCTTTCCACCCAAATTCCATTTTTCTATCAAACGGACCCTATATAGACCTTTTTTTTTTTTTTTTTTTTGTCTCTTCTTTCTAATACATACATGAAAATTAAAAATCAATATAGCAAAAAATCAGAAAAATTGAACTAAAAATTACAGTAGAGCAGATTTGCCTCTTCTATTGATTTTTACATATTGGATAAAAAATAATTCTTAAATGTAGCAAGGGATGAATCGAAAAAGAAATCTTTATTGGATCTACCTCCTATTTCAATAGCGTCCGATACCCAAATAAAAACAAAATCACAAAATAATTTCCACCATTCAATAGCCAAATCACAACACCACAAAAATAATTTTCACCATTTGCAACTAATTATATAGTATCAATTTCTTCATTTTGATTGAATTGTGGGGTTCTTCCATTCAAATGGATTGTTGGTTTCTCAAGCAAACAAGGTCTTAAGTGAGTGTAAGAATCTAAAAAGATTGAAATACCCTTTGATATTTTATTGATTTTGGCCCTTTAGACTCTTTTTAATGTCTAAACTAACGGTTATAAACAGCATGAGTACTCCACAATGTTTGAATGATGTAAGAGGGAGAGGGGTGCGGGGGTGGGGGGGTGGGGGGGGGGTTAGCATCAACATGAAAAGTTAGAGGGGCATTCCAAAAATTAAGCAAACATAAGGGGGTATTGCGACAATTACCCTTTTGGTTCAAATAATAAGCTTCTATCAACAAACTGTTAGAAGTTTGGTGTTTAAAGAATGAAACATTATAACATCCGATTAACACAATTTTTAATTTTATAGTTTACTCTTTCAAAGTATAGAATTTACGAGCCTTTAAGTGTTCAAAATCGGATCAAATGGTACACAATCAAGTTATGGTACGCGCAACAAGGATATTGTCATTTTATTTTAATCTTGAAAGAATATTTATCTTGAGAGAGAGACGTCCATGAAATTTGATATCTACAAGCAAATGGGACAAAATATGTCCTAAAAAATTAGCAATGGCATACATTACTTCATGCTCTTCTACTTAATTTTAGATTTTCCTTCTTTTGACTGTCCTAGTCAGTTTTTCCAAAAAAATCTTAAGACATAACTTGTACATCTTTTTTTTTCATGATACATATGTATTCATTGTCAATTTGGGTTTTCCATATTCTGTAATTAATATTATATTATGTAATTGTGTTCATAAAAAAATGACTAGTTCAAGTGAGCAAACTAGTGGTATGATTTAATATAATCAAGTCTGAAAGTTAAGTTACGATCACTTGTTAATTGCAAGGAGTTGTCATTATAAGATACAAATTGTAAATAACATAATTTTAAATTGCCCTTGGTCGTTAATAATTAAGAGGTATAGATACTAGCATTTATCACGTTTCTTAGAAAAAATTAGCTGATCTCACAAGTTAAAATATGAAAATATTTAAATGGATATGGGAAGGATTGTTAGAAGAACAAATCATTGAATGGCCTACAATTAAGACTTTACATAGATTACTATCGCAGTGTCAATAAAATTTCAAGTATTAGGTAGTGGATTTAGTCCTCCAACATGAGGTCATTATAGAATCTTAAATGACAATCGACACGCTTTAGTTGTATTCGACTATTCTTTATCTAAACTAACTAAATGTCGTTATATATGTGTCAAGAATCATATGATCAATATCGATGAATGACCCATATAAGATTCATCACTCTCTATTATTGAGGGATTACAACTTGCCTTTTCATCCACCAATGTTGATAAACAAATTCTTGGCTAGGGTGGAGTTTAAAGTTGACATAGTTTCGAGCATATCAACAAAAGTTCATGTAGAATAATATGATTAATTTAATCGAGATTAACACTTACCATACATCGTAATCAACTAAATTATATTGATAAAGGGATTATATTTTCGAGGCAACCTAGAAGAATTATTTTGTCATAGCACATGACATTCCATCACATGGATTTTCTTAACACACTGTTAAATGTCAATCTTGAATTAATTGTGTGAATTAATGATAAATTTAAAGGTAGTTTCAATTCATATTATTCAAATGAATAACGATAATAATATTACGAAGTTAGCATCGTGAGTGGGAACCTAATGGATCACACACAAAATGCAAGAATTGAAAATTTGGAACTAATATTCGACCTAGTCCAAATTGGAGATCATAAGTATTATGTGTTAGATCCAATTACTGAGTTTGACTTAATTATTACAATTATGCCAAGATAAATCAGTAAGATTAATTAGTTTTCAAACCCCATCAGGATTTTTGGAAACCTATAAATATATATCACGTTGGTTGATATAGTAATTATTATTTTTCTTTGCTTAGCAAAAGTGAAATAGGTAAAAAAATTCTTAAACCTAATTCTCTCTAGATCCAATTGGTGGCCACGAAGTGTTCGTTGTGTTGAAGTTCTAATTTTTTCACGTCCTATGATTTTTTATTTGAGATTGGATATTTGGATAGTTGTTGTCTGTTGAGATCATAATAGATCAAACTTGGAATAGTCCCAACTTATGAAAACTATCAAAGATATACATCACATTACAATTCTATCAAAACACAAAGGTGATTCGACTTTTGAATATTGAAATATATTTAAGAGAAAATTTCATTACTAAGAAAATAAGTATGATCCATTTCAATAATAACAAAATAAGTTTCAAATTTTAAAAATCAGATTTTTATTAATTATTTAATTATATATTTAATTAATTAAATATATAAAGGTCACAGATCTATATAATTTGATCACAGATTCACAGTTTAATTAGTCACATATTATTTTTCGGTTACAAATCAAAATCAAAAATTTTAAATGTCACAATTTATTTTACGATCACAATTCAAAAATTTCAAATGTCACAATTTGTTCATCAGTCACAGATTCATAATTTAATTAGTCACATATTATTTTTCGATCACAAATCAAAATTTCACAATATCAAAATTTATTTTACGATCACAATTTAAAATGTTCAAAAGTCACAATTTATTCATCAGTCACAGATTTATAATTTAGTTAGTCACATATTATTTTTCGATCACAAATCAGAATTTTTAAATGTCACAAATTATTTTTTGGTCACAATTCAAAATTTTTATAGGTCACAACTTCTTGATCCGTCACAGGTAAAAATTTTATACGTCACAATTTTTTTATCGATCACAGATCACGAATATTATAAGTCACAACTTATTAAACATTCACAAATTAACAATTTTTTTGGTCACACATAATTTTTTGGTCACAATTAATCTTTTTCATTGGTCACAAATTAACCAATTTAATAATCACAACCAACCAAAAATTTGTGACCATCAACAATGCTTGTGACCACCACCTCTTCACCGCCTAAATCACGACCACAACCACCGTCGTCGTCATCGAAACCACCACCAACTCCCCTACAGCAACACCATCACCACAAAAAACACCACCACCGTCGCCCCCACCTTATCAAACCACTGTATCAACTACACATAAACCACCACCACCTCCGAGCAACAAAACCATTATCCCAAACTCGGCCGCAGTCGCCGCCGCCGCCACCACCACCACCACCACCAAGATCTACCAATACCACCTCCAACAAACTCACATTCACCACCAGATCCAATATACCTCCGCCACCCAAACACCACGGCCACAGAACCCCCACCACCACCAGCAGTCCCCACTCACCAACTAGAAACACATCCAAAGAATTGTGATTTTCGAACTACATGCCACCACAAACCACCACGCTATCACCTTCGCCACCACTAGGGGTGGCAAAATGGCTCGGTGGCTCGGGCCGCAGGCTAGGCCCGACTCGTGGCTCAATGCACCGAGCCTCATTTTTGGGGTTCGACTCGAGCCGAGCCGGCCCGACGAGTCACGTGGGCCGGCCCGTGTCACAGATTTTTTTCGACCCATGATTAAAAAATGTAAAAAAAATATATTAATAACGAATTTTTAAAAGAAAAAAATTTTAAAAATAGATAAATTCGGCTCGGCCCGACCCGAATTGGCTCGGAAAAAGCCCGGGCCGAGCCCCAAAATTCTCAACGAACTTTGGCTCGGCCCGGGAAAAAGCCCGAGCCGAGCCCAGGACTAGAACTTAGGCTCGCGAGCCGGGTTGGCCATCCCTAACCCCCACAATCTGAGCCAACGTCAACCACCACCATCCGAACAAAAAAAAAATAAAGATCCAGAACTGAAATCAGAGCAGTGCACCAGTGATAACGAGCGACAGTGGGGAGCATCACGCTACTCCAACGAACCACCACCTGCACCACCCCCATCTCACCATCGCCGCTAACACCACCACAACCACGCATAATCGACTTCCATACATAAAACTTACAAAGATCGTCATCACCACCGCACCATCGTCGCCGCAGCAACAACCTTCGTCACGATCATCGCACTGTATTTTTTGAGAGAGAAATGAGGGAGACGACAAGAAATTGAAATGCGAATTGATTTCATAATTAGGGCACAAAAGGAAAGACTGGATATATAATTAATTTTTAATGATAAATATTTATCTAATAATAATATATTAATTAACAAAAGATCTGAATTTTGAAATATTAAACCTTGCATCTTATTTTTGAAATAGGATCTTAAAATGTAGACCTATGTGTAATTTCCACTTTATTTAATATCCGCTATGCATATTTAAATACATACCAAAAATCTATACCACTAAATCATATACCAATATGAAATTGTGTAATCTAGCGGTCTAGATTGATCTATGCCAAAAAGGTGCACCAATCGAGATCGACACGTTGAAATCAATAAGTTTGAATTCATTTCATTCCATTTTTTTTTCATGCCAATTCATTTCAAATATATTGATTTCTAATTCATTGTTATCGAAATCCCGTCAAAATAATTTTCATATCATTTTCCAAGTTTTAATCTCAAGCAATCAGCATTACGAGCTTTTAAGTGTTCAGTAGTAAAGAATTATACATCAAATTGTGGTTCGTCGACAAGGATATTATTCTTTATTTTAATCTTGGAAGAAAAGTTTGTATTTTAGGAGACAAACGTCCACAAAAATCAAATAGCATGGAGTGAAGTGGTAAAATCTATCTAAAGGAAATTTGCAAGGCATACCTAGCTTCATAATCTTCTATTTCAATTTTATTTTTCATTTTGTTTTGATTGTCCAGGTCGATTTTTCAATAAAAAAGAATAAGTATTTTAGTTGAATTTTTTTTATTTTTTATTTTTATAAATTGTATTATTTGTATAATTTTTCATACATGTATAAGAATCCACATCTCTAAACTCCCAAGTGAAATGAGGATAGCACCTTTACTCGATAATTCTGAAAGCGCATATATGGGAGTTGATTATAATTGGTTTAAATTATAAATAAATAAAAATTAGTGATGCACAAAAGAATAGTGCATTCGAATCCCAACAAAATGTGAGAATAAATATTATGTTTGATCGATTATGTCTCAAATTAAATAAGTGCCAAACAAACACTAGATGTGCCGTACGGTAATGAGTTGATTTGTAGGTTACAGAAGTGAAGAGGATTAAAATCATGAGTGACAAACAGAGATGCGTAAAGAACTTTCAAAACCTTAAATTTAGATAGTTGTTTTTTTCTTCTTCATTAAACTAATGAAACGTCTATAGACACTATTACTACCAAATTTATTTTAAATAAAATCAACATTAAAATAGTTTGTTCACAAGAAATAATATCATTTTCAAAGTAAATGTGCCTTATGTTCGGATAAATCTCTCAAGCGTACGAAATTGTTGACAAATAATAATTTAATGAGTTAAAAATATCATTATACAGTGAATAAACCTTAACTATAATTGTATTCATCCATTATTAAATATGAATGTACGTGACATAAAGTATTTATTTTAGTTATTGTAAATTAATATGTAATTATCTAAGATTATGCTTCACTAGAAAATGGGACATATGTGTTGGAATTTTGAAATTTCCAATTTTTTAACTATGTACTTTAGTTCATTCATTCATTTTTTTATTTTTTATTTTTTTACAATGATAATCCTATAGTAATTATAATAATCTCCAGTTAAGACGTTATGCTATTGTTATTATGTAATTAAAGATCACTACTCTCCACTCTCACACCACTTTCTCGTGAATGTACAACTTATTTTAGCGAACATAATTGTTTATATCAAGTATTTGCATAGCCTCCGTTTGGTTCTCATTTTTTTACCATAAAAATGAAAAATATGACCGTTATCCATCATATCCAGCCACCATATTTGACTTTACATCTCTTGTGTGGGACCCATAACGGTTATAACTTCTTATTCTTTCTTCCATTTGAGTTAGCCATGTGACCATTTCTCTCTTTGTACACTACTCCGTGTTCAACGCTACAAACACAATTCAGCCTTTCAGTACGCCAAATACCTCTTGCATTGCACTTGCACCCACGCACATCAATGTCACTTCATTTTCTCCATTCTTTTATTTTATTTGGTAGATATTTTATAAAGGAATAATCTAAAATATTACAAATTAATTCATTTTTATAGGTTAAATAAATTCTACTACAACTTCATATTTCTTTTCTATGGTGGATTTATGATTAGATCACCCCCAACTTGTATAGATTAAGCCGCAATCGATTCTGGAGACAAAGTTTTCAAATCTAGTACAGTAACAATGTGATTTTTTGTCCTTTTTCGAATTGAATCTAGCCATGTGATCATGTCTCTCTTTACTCACTAAATTTTGATACGTCTTTTTTCTTGATGTCATATCAGTGATTATAATAATCTCGAGTTAAGAGGTCTTGTTGATAAGATAATTATCGGCCACCACTTTCCCATTAATGTACAACTTATTTTTACAAATATAACAATTTTTTTTTGTATCAAGTTCTAGCTTTACTTCTTATCCTTTTTCCAATTGAATCTAGCCATGTGATCATGTATCTCTTTATACACTAGATTTTGGTACGTCTTTTTCCTTACTGTCAATTAGTAATTATAAAAATCTAGAGTTAAGAGGTCGTGACTATAGTCATTTTGTAATTAGAGGTCTCTACTCTCCACTTTCACACAATTTTCTCATGAATGCACAACTTATTTTCACGAATATAATCAAGTCCTTGCATAACTTCATATACTTTTTTCGAACTGAATCTAACCATGTGATCACATATCTCTTTATAGATTAGGTTTTGATACGTCTTTTTCTTTATTGTCTGTGTTTAGTAATTATAATAATCTCGAGTTAGGAGGTTATGCTATTGTTATTATGTAATTAAAGGTCACTACTCTCCACTCCCACACCACTTTCTCGTGAATGTACAACTTATTTTAACGAACATAAATTACATAATTGTTTATATGAAATATTTGCATAACTTCTTATTCTTTTTTCCATTTGAGTTAGCCATGTGACCATGTCTCTCTTTGAACGTCTTTTATTTTTTATAAATGGTATTATTTGTATAATTTTTCATACATTTATTAGAATCCACATCTCTAAACTCCCAAGTGAAATGAGGATAGCACCTTTACTCGGTAATTCTGTAAGCGTACATATGGGAGTTGATTATAATTGGTTTGAATTATAAATAAATAAAAATTAATGGTGCACAAAAGAATAGTACATTCGAATCCCACAAAATGTGAGAATAAATATTATGTTTGATCGATTATGTCTACAAATTAAATAAGTGCCAAACAAACACTAGATGTGTCCTACGGTAATGAATTGATTTGTAGGTTACAGAAGTGAAGAGGATTAAAATCATGAGTGTCAAACAGAGATGCGTAAAGAACTTTAAAAACCTTAAATTTAGATAGTTGTTTTTTTCTTCTTCATTAAACTAATGAAACGTCTATAGACACTATTACTACCAAATTTATTTTAAATAAAATCAACATTAAAATAGTTTGTTCACAAGAAATAATATCATTTTCAAGGTAAATGTGCCTTATGTTCGGATAAATTTTTCAAGCATACGAAATTGTTGACAAATAATAATTTAATGAGTTAAGAATATCATCATACAGTGAATAAGCCTTAACTATAATTGTATTCATCCATTATTAAATATGAATGTACGTGACATAAAGTATTTATTTTCGTTATTGTAAATTAATATACTAATGATCTAAGATTATGCTTCACTAGAAAATGGGACGTATGTGTTGGAATTTTGAAATTTCCAATTTTTTAACTATGTACTTTAGTTCATTCATGCATTTTTTTTTACAATGATAATCCTATAGTAATCAACTTTATTTTTCAAGATTATTTATATTTCATACACGATCCAACCATATTCCTATTCGGAATTCATATAAAAAGAACGCATACAAACACATGATTATCTAGGTGATTGCAGACGCGATATATATTATTTCTAATATCTATTGTCTATGTATTAATCATGCAGTGTTCTACTTACTTATGAGCTTGACAACACTACAACGAACAGTTTATTATCTAATGGTGCACAAACATTTAAATAATGCAACAAGCATGCATAATGAATAAAAGATTACTAAACTACTTGACTTTGAAGAAAATAAATAAATAAATAATTCATTTTCATCCAACACAAATGAATTTAACTTAATATGTTTCTAAAGATAAAACAATTTTAAAAAAAAGGGAAAAGCATCACTCGAAATTTGTAAATACGAAAAATCGACCATGGTCTAATTCTTGTTCTTGATTTTCAATCTCGAGTTTTGATTCTTCAAGTTTTTAATGTTTCTTAATTCGATCTACTTGCTAAATTTTTTCTTCTCTCCAACTTATATTAAATTGGCCCATTGTTCTCTGATAAATTTTATGATATGATGTGATTTGAGAGGCGAGAGAAAGATCCCCCAATGTGGAGCCCATGTTTTGTATTTATAGGTGCCGGAAATTAGGTCAAAATTTCGTCCAAATTTGGATTCCAAAAGAATTAAAATTGAAAAAGTAAACTGCTAATTCATACATCGAGATAGCCCACCCGCGCGCATTGCTTTGTCCACCATGCTCGCGTCTCTCACACATGGAAGCCTCGGGTTTGGGAATTGTCTGGCTTGCGCATGCACGAAAGTGGTATTTTGCACTTTTGCATTTTGGTTCCTGAAGTTTGATCGAATTGCGTTTTGGTCCTTTTTTTGTCCTTTTCCTTCACATGCCTTTCCTTCGCATCCAATTGATTCTAGCACTCTCCAATCATCATTTTGTGGTTCGAATCAACAATTGAATATTCATACTTTGGTCCCCAAACTTTGAAGTTTGACCATTGTAGTCTCTTTTCATTATTTTATTCCAATTTCACTTCAATCAATGAAATTTACCTAACAAATGATCAATACACAATATTAGGCTATAATTTATCAAAAGTAGTATAAAACATCCTAATTTAATGGCCTAAATAATTGTACAAAATACACTTATCACCGTAAAATAATCCCAATCATTTACAACGTCCCCTTTGAGCCACTAATATTGTCACTTTAATTATGTCTTATTTATTTTTCATTAAGAATATTTCCTCTTTGAACTCCACCTTACCTCATCCAAATCATAAGACACGTCGGATTTTAGCCTATGTTTGTTCTCAATTTTTTTTCAAAAATTCATTTTCAACCACGCATTCTTTTATAAAATAATTTTACAAGTAAATTGAAAAAATTTCCTTATTTTTAACCACACATTCTCTAAAAAGTTACTATTTTACAAAACAATTTTCTTATAAAAATGAGGCTTAAACAGGGGCTTAGTTTATGTGTGGCTTATTGTTTCTAAATGTTTATAAACATCTTGATCAAAAACACTTTTTATCAAAAAAAATTGTATCCAAACATTTCATAGAACTTGTAAGTGCTTCCATTTATTCGCCATTCATGAACCCCTTCTCATAAACGCCCTTATTTATAAATACCTTGCAAGACATACCTTTAGTTAATAGTATTTTTACCTTCACTCCGTTAATATCTCGTGAGTTTAGCATATGATAGAGAGCCTAAATTAAACTTTTTTTTTCTCTCCTTTTTCCTCCTTTGCCAAACAAAAATGAAAAAGATGAAAAATACAAATATGGGAATTTCCCAACGAATTTCGATATATGAAATAATTAGTCTTACTTTCATTAGTAAAATAATAAAATGTGATGAAAATTAAAAATTTAAAAAAAAAAAAAAAAAAAAAAAGGCGAAAAGATTACGAAACTAATTAACAATCTACACGTGGTTGACGAACCTAAGAAAGCAAAGGACAAATCACAGATTGTTGTTATTATTGTTTTTTTGAATAATAATTGGGAAAGTCGAGGTCACGTGAGCAGTTAGTACGAGGTTTTGTAAAAGTATCCGAGGATTGCGTGGAAAGATGTCCCAGGCACTACTCCGTGTTCAACGCTACAAACACAATTCAGCCTTTCAGTACGCCAAACACCTCTTGCATCGCACTTGCACCCACGCACATCAATGTCACTTCATTTTCTCCATTCTTTTATTTTAGTTGGTAGATATTTTATAAAGGAATAATCTAAAATATTACAAATTAATTCATTTTTATAGTTTAAATAAATTCTACTACAACTTCATATTTCTTTTTCTATGGTGGATTTATGATTAGATCACCCCCAACTTGTATAGATTAAGCCGCAATCGATTCAGGAGACAAAGTTTTCAAATCTAGTACAGTAACAATGTGATTTTTTTGTCCTTTTTCGAATTGAATCTAGCCATGTGATCATGTCTCTCTTTACACACTAAATTTTGATACGTCTTTTTCCTTGATGTCATATCAGTGATTATAATAATCTCGAGTTAAGAGGTCTTGTTGATATGATAATTAGAGGCCACCACTTTCTCATTAATGTACAACTTATTTTTACAAATATAACATTTTTTTTGTATCAAGTTCTAGCTTAACTTCTTATCATTTTTCCAATTGAATCTAGCCGTGTGATCAAGTATCTCTTTATACACTAGATTTTGGTACGTCTTTTTCCTTACTGTCAATTAGTAATTATAAAAATCTATGACTATAGTCATTTTGTAATTAGAGGTCTCTACTCTCCACTTTCACACAATTTTCTCATGAATGCACAACTTATTTTCACGAATATAATCAAGTCCTTGCATAACTTCTTATACTTTTTTCGAATTGAATCTAGCCATGTGATCATGTATCTCTTTATAGATTAGGTTTTGATACGTCTTTTTCTTCATTGTCTGTGATAGTAATTATAATAATCTCGAGTTAAGAGGTTATGCTATTGTTATTATGTAATTAAAGGTCACTACTCTCCACTCTCACACCACTTTCTCGTGAATGTACAACTTATTTTAACGAACATAATTGTTTATATCAAGTATTTGCATAACTTCTTATTCTTTTTTCCATTTGAGTTAGCCATGTGATCATGTCTCTCTTTGTACACTATATTTTGGTAAGTCTTTTTCTTTATTGTCAGTGTTAGTAATTATAATAATCTCGAGTTAAGAGGTCATGACTATTGTGATTCTGTAATTAGAAGTCACTACTCTCCACTCCCACATCACTTTCTCGTGAATGTACAATTTATTTTCACAAATATAACTTTTTTTTTAATGAAGTCCTTGCATAACTAGTTAAGATTGGCCCTCTCCGCATTTCTCATCGCTTAAAACATAAAATCATCGTTTCAAGTTAAATTTTCAAGTTAGATTTTTTTAAATTATAACTAGTCTATCTCAAGATTTTTGACCTCATCATCCACAACACAAAAGTGATTTGATTCTTGTTGAATATATTAGAAAAGAAAAACTACATAAAAACCAGTGGGGTATGAGATGATTTCGAAGGATTTGACATCATTAAAACTTTTAGTTGTCGTAATAGTAGATCCACAATAGTGACAAAAATTATGTGTAGACAACTCGAAATACATTGCCAATAAAATTTAGTTTGCTGCTTCAAAAACATGTTTATGAAGAAATTTAGGCATTGTCCTGATGATTAGTGTTGCTATAGAAAATCACACTTGAAGGTATCCCGTCTCGAGCTTTAAACGCGCCCGTTATAATCACGAGCAAAACTTTTGATAACATTCAAAAAAGGCTAGGACACCTACAAAATCTTGAGATAATAAAATGCGTATTTTAATAAAGGATGAATGCCAAGTTTATATAGACTACGCGAGGATGCTAAAGTATATATAGAGTACGAGAAGTGTATTACTATAAGGATTAGGATACCTACAAAATCTTAAGTTAATGAAACGCGTATTTTAATAAAGGATGAATGGCAATGATATATAAAGTACACGAGGATGCCAAATATATATGGAGTACGAGAAGTCTAACACTATAAGGATTAGGATACCTACAAAATCTGAAGATGGGCCGATAGGAATGGACTCGAAAGAGTGAATGAAGCAATTGAGAACACAAAATGAACTTACCTCTATATGTTTAACCAACTCAAAAGACTAGGAGGATTCGGGAGTGAGAGTAAGTTTAAACTCATGATCTAAAATTAATTCAGATCTCTCTCGGGTTAATGGTGATTGAATTATCTAAATTCCCTTGATTAACTCGGACCATATGGAACTGAAAGGGACAAGTAGGGCCAAAATTCAAGCATTCTTTAATAGGCAACTGCGCTTTCACAGGTGTATCTCGGACATCTATATATGCCATAAACACAATTATTTGTACTCTGAAATTGCACCTGGCCTGTGGGGGCGTCATTATATTTGAATTTTGAAGAATGCACACAAATATATCGAAATTGTTCTTGTGTCTATGATGGACAGGATAAGAGTGTCCACTTACTTATTGATGTGGCAGGAGAATTTTACTTACAGTTCTCTTCAAATGTGAGAACTGTAAATACTGTTATTTTTAAGTGAGCAAGATAAAACTTTCCACTACGAGTAAGAGAACATTTCTGATATATATGATAAGTCAAAAAATTATTTAGACTAAGGAGCTAGTTGGTTTGAATAATTTTCTGAAAGTTGATCAAATGTGACTTCCCCAAGAAAACACTTTTACGTGAAGCAAAAGTCTTGCTAAATGGACTCAAAATAGGCATCACGGTCAATAGGTAGTATTTAACAATAAATTTTTTTTTACAAAGTTTTCTACTAATCAACGTTTGTCCAACATATATACTATATAGGTTGAGTAAGCTAAATAGGGTAGTTCAAGCATCAGACATAATTTCATCATCTTTCTTTTGTATATAAATCACCTTGCGTGATCGAGCGATTTTTTTCAGCAGAAAATGTGTTATATAAACTGAGGCATTAAGCATATTTAGTCTCTGTTTGGTTTTGATAAAAATTAAATTTTCAGTAGATTTTGAAAAAAGTTGATGAAATATGTAATGAAAAGCTTATAAAAGTTATGAATTCCATGAAATGTATGATTGAAAATGAATTTGAGAAAAAAAAAATGAGTTATAAGATATGGGTGCCAAACAAGGACTAATTGTTACAAAAATAAAGATCATAATAAATAATAATATCATCTACATAGCTACTGCACGATGTGGGGGAGTTCGGGAAATTTCGATACATAATTCTATTCTAGGTTAACTTTCCTAATGGTACAAAAGATGTAATCATTAAAGGTAGGAAAAATAATAAAGGATTTAAATAAATATATATATATATTGAACACTGAATTAAAAGAGAACAATTATTTTAGAACATTAATGGGTGGAATAGAATTATAGAAGGGGAGAAAATAGAAATATTTTAAGAAAAGTTTGATAGTTTCTAAATATATAGCCCAGTAGGATAAAAACTTTTTTATCAAGCTCTCCATCACAATGACAAGTTATTACGGATGGACAAAATGATCAAATAAAACAAAACGAGATCAAATCAGAACCAAACCAAAATAAGCGGTTCGGTACGATTCTAAAAATAAATAAAATTCAATGGTTCTAGTTCTTAGAGTTGATAATTATTTGGTTCTGGTTCAATTCTAGTTCCAAAATCAAGAATGTGTGTGTGTGTGTGTCTCATGTACCTTTGATTTCTCATTTCTCAATGTGGAGACTTTGACCATAATTCATTTATCATTTTCTTTCATTTTCAATTTATACACCGACTCTCACGTGGAGATCAACAACTACCGTCTACCATCGCGCTCGTCCACTATCGTCACATGAATTTCTGAGATTGAAGCCTCTACCTTCGATTCTTGTTCCTTAAATTTTCTTTCTCTTTCTTCTCAATCAATAATAAAATTAGAACTAAACCAAATCATATCTTTTAAAAAAATGATTTTATTCTATTATAAAAAAAAAATCATTGATTCGTGGTTCGTTCGGTTCTCTTGGAACTAGAATCAAATGAATCCATGTACATCCTTGCAAGTTTTTTCTTTAATATCGCAAGATAATGTCAAATCTAGTTTCTTAAACATATCACATAAAATGACACTTTCATGTAAACTTTGTAAACTTGTAAAAATAAGAATGTTCTCATAAATAGATGATAAATTGTGAGTGTAATTATTTGTTACATCTTTACCGTTGTCCCTTCGATCCAATCTACCAACACTATCGATCATACGAACAAAATCAAACCTCGTAAGACTAAACCCTAAACAAAATGAAACCCTGTAAGCTTGTAAAAAAAGTAACTGCTCTTTTATTAATATATATAGATGAAAAGAATTGGAGATTTACTTCGTTTCATCCTTATGTTTTTGCTATATGAAATGGTCGAGGACAATCTATAAGTAAAGATGAATATCGTGACCAATTTGAGACTGAATTTTATCCAAAAACAATTTGCAAAAATACACAATAATCTTAGCCATAAAAATGGAAAGTTAATTATTATTATCATTGTCTTGTCCTAGTTATTAGTTTTTTTTTTTAATGAAATTTTCATAATTATTAGTTTTAATTAAGGATTTTAATTTTTTTTTTAAATTGCCTTTCTAGAAACTTTTTGTAGAAAAATACGACTAGTACATAAAAATATAAAGAATGAATTTGATATATTCGTAATTCAATTATCCTAAAATTAAATTCCTCACCACATTTTCTCTCAATTTCCAAATTTCTTCTTGTCTCTCTCATTTTTACAATTTTTTTTTTGGAAGCATCTCTTTTTCTCATTTTACATCAAACATTCATGCGAAATGATATATGTATGTACATATTTACAGCCCTCTTACAAACGTGGGGCCGTGATTATTTTAATCGCGGGCCCCACTCTCTACATGTCACATGTGAGAGTGATGTCAAAGATGCTGTACCTGTAGCACTTTGTCATAAAATAAAGAAGAGAAAACTTTCACGATCCAAAAAGGAAGAGAAAAAGTTCCAAAAAATTGCAGCATTATTATTACATTAGACCTGACAAAACTGCGTATGAAAATACATCAGACTTGGCAAGAAATCACAAAAAGATAGAACCTAGGAGTCAAAGTACTTAGTAGGAGGTTAGAATAGGAAAGGAAAGGCTAAAACTAACCAGAAATAGCAAATTAGGGATTAAAACAAGCAATCTTGAAAATCCTAGCAGATCTCACACTCTCTCCTTATTCAAGGTCTCTGTCAAATGTTAAATCTTAGCCCAACTTTGAAAATGCTTGTGCAGGACGCAATGTGTTCTCCAATCTTAATTTGCACCATTCTTGAGTAGTTTTCATTTTCCATTCTCAGATGTGCTAATAATTCAATTGACTTTGTAGAATTACAGTCAAGTGTTAATGGCATATTTAGTAAGACAGATGATATAATATGAAAAAAGGCTTTTTTTTTTTCTCAATGTTTGATCATGGTTATTATTACTTAGAAATGTTTTATAAACATGTTTAGTAAATTATATTTGACGAAATAATAAATGAAAAAGAAGCTAAAAATCCTCTCTCAAAGCATTGTTCAAGGACTTGCTGACCGAGCACTATGCAAATAGTCGATACTAGTTACCACATTAGTTGTCCGTCGTTTGAAAAAGTACTCACATTGTTGTGTTGTTACAAGAGATGAGCACGTCGCGTGTCTATCAAACTAGCCTGCATTTAAAAAAGAAACTAAAAGTTCTCTTATAGTAATGTTTGATCATGCCCATTACTGCTCATGAAACCTCTCCTAAAGTTTTTGGTAACAACATGAACCTAGGATTGCTATGCATGATTGTTATATACACACCATGTATTGATATACATCATCTCTCTCTCTCTCTCTACAGTTCTCAGCCATCCAATCCATAATTCTCGCAATCAATACTCATCCCTTCTCCATCAACTCTATAAATAATTACCCTCTTTACCATCAGAAATCCCAGTTCTACAGACCCTTCTCTTTCTTTATCTCCTTTCTTCTTGGTCCATTTCTTCTTCTGCAACAAACCCTTGATACCCATATCTATATACTTTTTTCTTTTTTCTCTCTCTTTTTGTAGCCAATACATATAAGGAAAAAACCTTTTTCACAAGTGGATCTGACTCATTGAGCATAATAATTGATAGCCTTTGAAGCTTTATTTCTTGTCTGTCCTTTCTTTTGTTTCAAAATCTAATTAGGGTTTCCCCATGTACCGATATGGTGATATCCATTACTTCCAGTCAGTTTTTGCTGTTGCAGCACCTTCAAGATTCACATAACTTTTCTAGGGTTTTATGAGAATAGCCCATTAATCAGTATGTATGAGAATCTTGATGATGCTGCAGTGGCAATTAATGACTTATTGCAGAGAAACTCTATGATGGTGTACACAGGTATAAGTTCATTCTTATGGTGCGTAAATCTTTGATGTCTGATTTTATAACACAACACAAAAGCTCTTGTTTTAGAACTTTTGGTTCTATCAGCAGATCTATACCCGCAAGATTTTTACCAGTATAGTGAAAAAAAAATAGCAGATTTACCAGTATATATATAAAAATATGGCTCGGAAATTAGCTCACTTCATTCTGACCAGTTTCACCAAAAAAAAATTTAGCCAAGGCCAATGAGGTATAATTCTATAGTCTTTCAAAGAACTATGTTTTTGGTTCACTTCAGTTCAAACAATTGCTGTCACTTGATTGGTTCTATCTGCTTATAATATCACTAATCCAAATAATTATTTATTTATTTTTTCTTTCAACTTTTGAATTTATTTCAGTTTTCTTTTGATTTTCTGATTTTTGTACTGGAAAAAGGAAAAGATAGTGTTTCTAGAGTTATAGTTGATGATATTTTATTTTTATTTCTTAAATCATATTTTCCCATCCATTCTTGTGCAGGAAATTCTAACCAACATACTTCCTTCACAGAAGTTCCAGTGTTATGATTTCGATTTTGTGTATCAATAATTGCTTCTTTTTTCCTCAACATTCCCCCCTTCAAATGGCACATACGGCCAAGTTGTCTAATAAAACTAATGTTCTTGAACTTGATATAATGAGGAGGGGTAGAGTAAACTGAAATTGCAATATTTAGCTTACTTTATATAAAAATGATTCAAATATGGCTTACTTTATTTTTTGTTTATTGTAAAATGAAATCCACTATAATCAAGTTCCCTAATTTTTGTCGTGAAAATAGATCAACTTGATTTCAATTTGTACTATTATTCTTTAAAAGATTATTCTGAGATTTTTGAAAATTCCTGCAAAAATGTTTAAAGTGAAACTCCATCTTATGTAGTGAGAGATTGTATCGAAAGAAGTGTTTTAAAAAACAGCTAGGTGTGGAGGCTAAAATTCAAGCTTTACAAACTCGTAAAAAAAAGGTTTTCTTATTTTTATATTATTTTAAATTTTTAATAATTCTTAAAGTTAATAATTAAAATAATACATATCAAATATCTAAAATTATAAAATACTATATTTTCTTTATAACTTCTACAATTAGTCAATTATACCATTATCAAATTGTTGAAATGTAAAAGTTAGACTAATATTTTTCATAATTTAAAATTTCAACTAGACAAACCTTACTTAATAGATTTATAGAAAATCCATACATACTTTCAAAATTTCCAACAAACGATAAGTCTCAAAATCACAATTACATAATGTAGATAGCATCATAATTTAAATTTTTATCTAACTTTTTATTGAATAAAGATATTTTTTACTTTTGTACATGTAAAATTATTTTAAAAAAATTAAGACTACAGTGAAATAAAAGGTTTTTTAAATTAATAAATTAAATTTAAATAAAAAGCTTTTTAAAAAAAAGGAAAAAAATAAAAAAAAATTAATAAAATGTGCCTATGTTTGCCTTGTTGCAAATTAAGCAATCAACTTGATAGTTGACCGCTTTATATCAAAAACCAAGGCGAGGCATTTTTCCTATCCTTCACGTTTATGCGCACTTTTTGGAACACTAATCAAAAGATATAAGATGATTAAAAAATGTAGAACGGATGGAAGAATGTGCAATCGTATAATTTTGGGGAAATTGTGGAAAGTGTCCAATTTTATTACTTCATTTTGAATATAGCTAAAAATTGGAAAGTTTGCATTCATGGCCATTTTCAAAAATACCTTAAAATTTTCCAATTCGTAGCTCGATCTCAAAAATATTTCTTTCCCTCGATTCCAAAATTCATTTGTTTCACTTACTCGACATGACTCTAAAACGGCTGTCCATCTGTCGATATCATCTACAAAGGTTGTCATCATGTCACCTCTATTGTCTCGTTTCCATGTGAAAAAGACCTAAATCGTCCTTTTCTTCTTTCGTTTATGAATTTTCAATTTGACACAAAATGGATCTCTCATTTCAAGGGCAACAAAGAGGTATCTTCTTGGAGGTAGGGAAGTTGCTGAAAAAGTGAAGATTTGAGAGTTCTTTGGGAATTATATTAGAATCAGGATTTTTTTGATAAAGAAGGAGAACGGTAAAAAGAACATAATAAATTATTGTTTGTTGATTGATATGAAAAAATTATAAATATCTTGTTCTATATTTTCTTTTTCTTCTTTCATTTATTAAATCGATTCCATTTAATTTTTGTTCACATATGTGCGATTTTTTTGTTTATTGATGTCCTCGTGTATATAAATGTTACAACACATATTTTTTGTGAATTGTGTGTTAATTAATTGTTGGACATATATTTGGCACTATTTAATCTGTAGATGTGGGAAGCAAGTGTTTGTTTTTCATTATGTTTGTTGTCTTTGTTTTCCTTTTCGTTTTCCTTTTTTTTTTCATTTTTTTTTTTTTTTTGAAAATTCAAGATTCCATCACCAATTCGAGATTTTCAACAAAATTCAACATTTAGACTACAATTCTACATATACACTAAAACTTTATGTTCGAGTTCACACGGTGTTACAAATTTGTTGTAGAAAAACTAAGATGAAAAAAATAATAAAAACAGTTTTTTGATGATGATAATAATAATAATATTATTATTAAAAGTTAAAATGTAAAAATGAAATAGTAAACTTTTTTAATGTATTTGTAAATTGTTCCGATTAAAGTATTCATTGAGGTAGATTTAAAGCCCAAGACATAAATGGACAGGGATGAAAGGCCCAAGCCATTAAGCCTAGTGGTTTCCTGGGCCACAATGCAAAGCCTAAAGGGAAAAATAACCCCAATCCCTTCATTTCAAGATTAATTTTCAAAAAAAAGGAGGCTTAAATTTTATTTCAGAAATCAGGTGGTAATTAGATTTTAATTATTATGATTAATTAAAACAAATTTATGTATCCACCACTCAGCCTACTCATTTCAAACCCCTACATATATTTTCTCGCCTCATTCATTCTCTCTCGTCTCTTCTCACCCACATACCGGTGACTGAGCCAACGACCATGAACTGCCGAACATGAGGCTATCGTTCGCCAACAAAACAAAATTTCGTGTGGTAGTCCAGCACCGCTGCATTTTCCAAAGAGTTGGTCACAATCGGAGCTATTTGCTTTAACAATGACAAGAGGTTATGGAGGTAATGCTGCACAGCACATATAATTGTCTTGTAGTCACTGTGCGCGCGACGGCACTGGCATAGTATGACAATGATCTCATCACGCGCGACAGTATGAAACTATGGGGTGGTGCCGGGCAGCTCGAGTGAGTGTCACATAGTTGATGTGCACGAGCGGCGTAGACGACGACACTCTCGTCTCTAACAGCACAGTGTCGGCGTGGCTATGGGGATGGTGCAATAATGGCGACTTACTGCTACTGCAAGTAGTAAAATCCACCTTTGTTGGTGATTTTTTATTTAAACTGGGTGGTTTGTGCTATGGGTGGATTGTTGGCGAGTGATTTTTTATTTGATTTTTATCAAATCCATTGTTTAGCTGGAGTTTTCGGGTGATTGTTGGTATTTTGCAAATGGTGGCATTGATTTTTCAATTTGTAGATGGTTTTTTTATCCGTGGTTCGTTGGTGGTGGTGTAGGCTGTGATGGTTCTGTTGCTAGTAGTTCATGTGATCGTGGTGAGGTTGTGCACATTTGGTTCTTGTAGTTGTTGGGAGTGGTGGTGGCGACGAAAATTAGGTGTGATGAAGTCTATCTTCATTGTGACTGTCTGTTACTAAATCTATGTTAACTGTGATTGTATGTGACTTGATTACACACAGTCACAATTTAAACTGATATGGTCACAGACATTCACGCTGAAGATAAAGTTGGTCACAATTAGTCACAGAAAACACAGATCGGTGAATGTAGTAAAATTGGAGATGAAGGTGGTGGTAACCGGTAGTGGATTGTGGTACTGGTCTACGGTGTGTGAAAAATTGTTTGTTGTGACTCTTTGTGGGCAATTATGTGTTTATTGTGAATGTTGTGACCAATTCTCTGTTGATTGTGATCGATTGTGACTTCATCTCATACCGTCACAGTTAATACTAATTTGGTCATAGACGAATATATAAATTTGATCACAGTTAGTCACATTAAATACAAACTTGGTCACAATTAGTCACAGATAACACATGTCAGCGACTTGGTTATATACAAATATTGGGATTTCAAAAACAAAAAAGAAAAAATTGAGTCTGCAGCCAAAACTTAGAAATTGAAAAATGTCCACTCATATTTTTCCACATTAACCCAAAACATTCAAGATACGAGCTTATTACTATTTGTGAATGTGAATCCCTAGCAAGACACCATTAATCCCCTTCCTCAATCAAGCTTTCTGTTTGCTTGAACTTCGTTTTTCTGTTTATTGATTTTCGATTTGAATATTTCTCCTTCAATTTCTTGAAACGATTAGGCTTCTTGTTACTACCATTGAAGAATTCAATTGTTTTGTGAAATTAGGATTTCAATTAGGTGAAGAATTCAGTGAAAATGTGATATACAAATAGATATTGCTCTATAAAATAGAACTTGAGATGATAATATGGTTGAAAATGTGATTATGAACAAGAGTGCTGAAGAGATTTGGGAAGGTTAATCTTTCTCTCTCCAAAATACCATAAAGATGGTAGGTTGAGAGAAATCAAGGGAAAATAAAAATTTCGAATAATTTTACTTTAAGGGTACGTTTGAATACAAGCATAGAATTTACATAGAAAAAAAATAAATTCTAGGAAATTCAATTGTCTAAAACTTATTTGTATGAAAATTATTAATTAAATGTATTTGATTGATTTAGTTTTTAACCTAGAAAATATTATACTTGTCTATTTTTTATTGGTGAGTAAATAAAAGAGGGGGGGGGGGGGGGATAGATGAGAGAGAAACGAAGACTAAATTACCTGAAAAATAAACACTCACCACTCACTAAAAAAAATATTTCCCTTATTTTTGAGAAAAAATATAGTCACATTACCAAAAGTTAAAGAAACAATTTCATAGAAAAAATTGTCGGGGCCCACATGTGTACACGTGGACAAATTTTGACACGTTTTGATCAGAGATTCTGGTCGGAGAGTAGTGGTGGTGATAGGCAGGAAAATACTATCCGACACGAGACTAAAAAGTTTGGGCATCGACGAAGAAGACGGATAATCGCGAACTAACACGCAATCAGAAACAAATTTATCGAACAAGAATAATCCAAACTCAAAGTAATTGTGTATCGAAATGAACAAGAGAGAAAGTCAAGCATGATATTGAGCATACCAAGCTTGCATATATGTTTTCCAATCCTTTACAATGTTACAAGAGTTGTTATTTATAGCATTCAGGTCTACATTGTCATCGTTGGATCAGATCTGCGTGGCTCCATCTAATTAACCGAAGTCTCACATCATTAAATCAATACATTAATTACAATGACAGCTTATATCGACAAGGGATCAGTCGTCCTACACTCCTAGACTGACAAATTTGATACTCATTAATACTAGCATTACATCAAGCATCCCTAAATATACTCATCAGATCTGTCTAAAAGACAATGAGCACTTCGACTATCACAGGTGAAAAGGTTCAGTTCAGAGAGAAAACGTCTCGGCTTAAGGGCCCTAATGGATAGAGCCTCGGTACGAAGGAAACTATTGTCTTTTCTTTATTTTGATTTGATCGATTGTCAGATGTCTGCACGCAAAGCCTCCACGTGATATTCTTTGAGAGCATTATATATGAGGGGTAACAAAATTAATAATCTGTTAAAAATATGGATTGGTGCGGAATATTAATCAGAATATTTTCAAAGGTTTGACTGATTTTTCAATTGCTAGGTGGTAAAGAAATATATACGGACCAAAAGATCACTGGTGCTTAAATGCTTTTCAGCATCATGCCCACTTGTTGGCCCGTGGGCCACGTGATCTTTGAAAATCTTAATCGGCTAGTGATTGATTTGGAAACAAAAGCACGATTAAGATTACACTCAATAACTAATTTGGATTATGTAATTTGTACATTTGGAATTTACCATTCCGGATGACATGTCCTCACAACAGGGTGGTGATGACATGTCCTCACAATAGGGTAGTTCACAATTATTTTATTACGCATGGGTCCTCACTCCTCTGTTATGAGGGGATATCATTTGAGGTGATAAATTTTGGATGTACAAATAGTAAAATCGAACTAATTTAGTCTACCAGACATGATGCTGACAAGAGAGCTCACAGTGCTTAGTTTAAATGTTATGGGACTTCCATATTTGAATTTTTATTTTAGGCCAGTTATTAACATTACATTTATATTTTGTCTCATTACTTTCTAATTTTGCTTAAAGTCTTCTAACTTTTGTTCATTATTACATTTGTGTCCCAATTTTTTATTGATCGCATTCTTATCATTAACCTTACGTTAATTAATAGTAAATCTTGTTCCTTATTTGTTCCTCATAGTTTAAAAAAAACAAAGTGTAAATATAAATATAAAGTGTGATAAAATATTTTCCTTCATTTTCAAGGCATGCTAACAGAATCTTTAGAAATAAACACTTATCAATGGTCAAGTTTGCTAATCGATAAAGGATTTAGGCAGGGTAACTCCTGAGATTTTGGAGGCCCTAAAATTATTTTGAGACCCTATATTTTTTTTTACACGTGTAACAATATTTAAATAAAAAATATATATCTATATTTAAATGAAAACATTGTACACTCTAAAAATAGAATTGCAAGTGAAAGAATGATGTAATTTTTCCAAAATATCGCTAGCATAGTTTTATGTTTATAAGTTCCAACAAAGTATAATTAGGATGGTAGGGGTATAAAAATATAAAAGCATATTTATCGGATGTATTTTTGGAGAAACAGAGGTTTCATTATGGGTTATTCTGTCATTTTCGTGCAAATCAAGAAACTCCGGAGCTTTGATACTAGAATCTACTGTAGTAACTACTATTATTAAAGGGGAAATTTCATAAGTAAGAGTATAAGTATGGTTCATTTCAATAATAAGAAAACGAGTCTCAAACTTCAAAAATCAGATTTTGATTAATTTTTATTTAATTAATTAAATATATAAATGTCACAGATATATACAATTTGATCACAAATTCATTTATTGGTCACATATGATCAAATTAATTAGTCGCAAAGTATTTCGAAGTCACAAATCAAATATTTTCTAAGTCACAATTTATTTTCGAGGTCACAAATCAAATATTTTATAAGTCACGATTCATTTTCGATATCACAAATCAGAATTTTAATAAGTCACAAATTATTTTACAATCACGATTCACAGATTTCAAATGTCACAATTTGTTCATCGATCACAAATCACAATTATTATAAGTCACAAATTATTATACAGTGAAAACTGTGCCGGAATGTCGCGTATGAGGAAGAGACATTGGTGGAAGCCTGGAACCGTGAAAACTGTGCCGGAATGACATGAAGGGAATGGTTAGGTTTTGAGTTTGATAATTGATATTTTGATTTTCAATTGAAATAAGAAATGTATGGGTTATGGGTTATGCCGTTATAAGTCGAGGCAATTGGGCTAGAAAATTATCTATTCTAATTGGGTTGAAAAACATAAAATTAAAATTATTATAATTTATATATAAAATATAAATTAGGATTATTGAATAATAATAATAATTATAATATATATATATGTAGTAGAAAATTAGAAATTGAAAACAAATACCCACAAATGACAAAACTATTGAATTTTACATATTTTGAATTTGGGATGAATTATAAAAAATTCTATTTTTTTATTTTTTATTTTTATATATTTTCTCGCCGGTCTGGTTTGGTTTTAAACTGTAATTAAAATTCTCAAACCTAAACTAAACTGTTTTTGACCGGTTTGGTTTTGTTTGGTTCAAAACTATTTCTTTGACGGGTCCACGTGGCACCAAACCGACGGTTTCTAAAATGTGGTTTCGGATCGATTTTTTGGTTTGACGATTTTTGCTTACAGCCCTGCATAGCAGTATAGATTTATCTTCTATTAGACCCTATGACGATTCAGACCAAGTCGAGCTTATTTTCCTTCTTTCGAATGATAAAATAAGCTAGCAAATTCATACAACTACTGTGCACAATAATTGTAGAGAAAAGATAATCATGTAAACCATTCAAAATCCAAAAAACATGTTTTCAATGTCAAATATGTAAAACTAAATATTGAAAAATTCATATAACAAGGTTCATCGTTCTCTTAGTACAAAGAAATCTAGCCTAATATGTTGTGAAGAAGAAAGCAAAAAATATAAAACTTGTTCATCACCCGAAAAATCTTGAATTCAATCTTAATGTTCTTGAATCTTCACGTGTTCTTTGCTTCCCTTTTGCAATTTATTCATACAACTACTGTGCACAATAATTGTAGAGAAAAGATAATCATGTAAACCATTCAAAATCCAAAAAACATGTTTTCAATGTCAAATATGTAAAACTAAATATTGAAAAATTCATATAACAAGGTTCATCGTTCTCTTAGTACAAAGAAATCTAGCCTAATATGTTGTGAAGAAGAAAGCAAAAAATATAAAACTTGTTCATCACCCGAAAAATCTTGAATTCAATCTTAATGTTCTTGAATCTTCACGTGTTCTTTGCTTCCCTTTTGCAATTTATTCTCCACACGCTAATTACATTTTTGAGCTTTGGTGGGTACATAAGTGTTAGTCAACAAAGATAACTTAAGAGAAGATTTATCCTTGAACGTCAAAACGGCATAAAAAGACTGAATTTGAATGAATTTAATGATTAGTTATCATTTATAAATATTAAATTTCATTTTTCACAATAGATTTTAATAGATTCATAAGTGTTATCCACTTATTTATCACTAATTTCTATTTATTTATAAATTAATTTCCTGAATGTCAAATTGAAAAACCTATACAGAACACAATTGCACATGAAAGACTCTTATAAAAATAAATGGTATATTTACCTCCAATATTTGATTGTGAAAGTCGCAATATCATTTTATCCAAGTTGACGCCGAACTTATAATACAAACTTGCAATATCATTTTATCCAAGTTGACACAACTTATAATATAAACTTGAAAAACTATCTCTGATGCATTTCATGAATTACAATCAAGGTGACTGTTGACGTTAAAAAATGATTATGTCAATCTTTGTCAACCTTTTTGATGTCATAGCTAACAAAAAGATATTTTTTGTTATAAAGGAAAGCTTATGTATTTTTTTCTTGTCGTCCCTAGATTAGACCCCTCTTTTCTATTTATAGAGGGAATTAAGCATAGTTTTCTAGAAATTGTGTCCATGTTAATCTAATCCGCTACAATTCCAAGCTCGGATGGCGTGCCATCGATCTTCTTCGTGATTGGTAATGAGGCAGGTTCCCATCATGTCATAACAATACCCCTATTAATCAAAAAATGATGACTTTCCGTAGAATAAGGAGGAGTTGTAGTTAATTGGTGGATGTGGGCGGTGCTGACGTCATTTTCTACAAGTGTAACTGACTGATAGTATGATTTGACAAGGTGTAAAGAACAGGTAATCATTATGTCTCCGACGATTACGGCGGTCGATATCCGAGCTAATATGCAGATCCGTCCTGAATTAAACAAGGGCGACGTGCTTACAATATTTCTTGGAACCTATGTGATATCAGAGATCGGTGGTCAACAGATAACCTCTCTAGGTCAGGGCTTCCTTATGGGATGTACTGACCTTTGAACTTAGTTAGCCCGTTTTCCCAAGATGTGAATGCATTGTTCTGAGGGGCTACCACGTCTCATGAGTTTATCTTGGTGAGCTGTCCCACACTATCAAGTGGCTTCTTTTAGAAATTTTGCCAAAACTACGTCGTTTTGGTTTGGATAAATCTGGGCCTTTAATTTTCCCTCTATTTCCTCATCCAACAGTCCAGATGGAGCATGTTGATCTTCCCATTGTTTTAAATCCCCTTTTCCTTCTCATTTCGCCATTTTGCCATTTCCACGTATCCTTTCAAGGAGACAAGAGAATTTTTTCTGTTCGTCCTTCCTATTTTCAAGTGAGGTGTTTCGTTCTTGACTCCCCGGTATTCCTCTTACCAGTAATCACCTATACCACTTTTTCTTGTTCTATAACTTCAACTATCACAAGAGTTCGGACGAATCTAAAGTGCATTCTTCGGGCAACCAACAGGAAGAGCCAGTCCATTCTTCTAGTTCTTCCTCAAACTGCTAAGAAATCCTGACCCCCATCTCTATTTTAGTAGTTAACCCAACAAATTTAGGTCGTCCTGTGGAGATGGGGTTAAATTCGGAGGGTTCTGGTGGGGATGAGGTTGAATCCCGTGGGGAAGGTGAAGGGAATAGTTCAGAAGAGTGGGGTGTGAGCTCTTATAGGTCGGTAGTTACGGATGATATGTTGGAGGCTAAAATATAGTACCCCCAGTTCAGTTGAAATGGTAATCCCCGAGCCAAATGACCCAGCTAACGCTCCCTCAGTTGGGTGTGCTGCTTTAAATTCAACAATCTTGAATGTCGTACTTAAACTCACCTTCTCTAGGGTTATGCGTAAGTTTTTATCTTTCTGGGGTATAGCTCTCACCCAGCTATGCCCTAATGGTTGGCGAACATTGATAACCACCCTAATCTTGTGGGACTAGTTAGGGAACTCCGAGCTCACCATTGAACAGTTTAACTCACTGTTCACTTTCAAAGAGGATGGAAAAAACTCTAGTTGGTGGTACACTAGTGTTAGGCCTAGGACCGGGGGTTCCTTGGTGTTAGATACCCCTTCCTCGATAAAAAATATAAAAAATAAAAATAAAAAAGAAGAAGAAGAAGCTAATATAGTGGTTTTTGAAATGTAATGTAATGGTGCTAGCCCCCTATATGTACCCCTTGTTAGAAGTCGTAGAAATTTTTTATGTTCATGCCAGTCCAGATAAACGTCATAGAAAGGATTTATGGAGGAGTTATATAATTATTAGTAAATTAACCAAATCTTTAAGGCATCTTTGACAATTTCCATTCTTCGCTCTAAAACATAACAAATTAAAGAAATCACCTTTAAAGGGAATTCAATTAAGAAATTAAGCGTGAAAGATGAATAGTTTTCGATTCATCAACCTTTTGGGAGCTGCTTCCTTTATTGCTAATATTTTCAATATAAAATCACCGAAAAAGATCTTACTTATGATTGTAGAAATCTGCACAATATGATTAAACTTCCTCTTTTTTGTCTACATTCTTTAATCATCATTGGAGATTGCTTTAGATTTTCAAATTATCCCAGTACATAGGTGTTAGTCAACAAAGATAAATTAGAGAAGATTTATCGTTGAACGTCTAAACGGCATAAAAAGACTAAATTTGAATGAATAAAAAGATTAGGTCATTAGTGATTATTTATAAATATTAAATTTCATTTTTCACAATAGATTCATGAGTGTTATCCACTTATTTATCACTAAATACTATTTATTTATAGATTAATTTGTTTATAAATTCTTCCTGAATGTTGTCAAATTGAAAAACCTATACAGAACACAATTGCGCATGAAAGACTCTTATAAAATTAAATGGTATATTTACCTCCAATATTTGATTGTGAAAGTCGCAATATCATTTTATCCAAGTTGACACTTGTTGGAAACACTACCATGATTAAGGATATCACTCCTCAATCAAAGCCTTCCTATAGCATGCCAAAGGCAATCACGTAACCGTAGGAGTTTTACTTGTACAATTACGATTTCATTGCTCAATCATTGATTTTATTCCATTTCCACAATTTGTAAAATGTGTATATATATATATATATAAAGCAATGCAATTTACCACTGAATGTAAGGTGGATTTTAATCATTCTCATGGCATCAGAGTCAGATTTGGTCTAGCAGACCACGATCCCTTCTTCTTCTAATGGCTTCTGAAACATCTTCCACCCTTCTTCTTTTTAATACCTTAATCCATTACAATCAAGGTGACCATTAAATATAATTTTTTTTTTTTTTTTTTATCAATGTGTTATCGATGTCTATTGAATAAACGAATTTTATCACCTTTAAGTTCCGTCTATAACTCAAATTTTATATCGATGCATGTTTCAAAGGAGGGAAAAATAATAAATAGGAGGTAAGGGTCCGTTTGATAGTAAAGGTAGAAAGACAAACATTTTCCATATAAGTTGGAAAATAAAAATTCAACTAAACCATAGGAAAATATTTTTCATGAGATTTGTTGAAAACAAGTTTAAAGTAATTGTATTTTAGAAAATATTTTTTTTTCCACGTTATAATTAACGATCAAAATAAAAAATATTTTTTTTTAATATGATATTTTTCAGGAAAAATGTGACAATAAAGAGAGAGAGACACAGACAGACGGAAAGAAATAATAAATGATGTTGACCACTTTATCTAAAGAGCTTCTACGTCCAAACAGTGTTCTTGACCGTGCCTTTTTTCTTATCACATCATCCCACATTAATCCTATACATATGATATAGGACAGGAGCTTTTGTAAATGTTGTCTATTTAACTCTTCTCTTTTGCTATTGGTACATCAAAATGTATTTAAAAGTGTACACTTTTTCACATAAGAGGGTGATTCACTTGAATAAAATAATTGAGTGGATCCTCACATGTGAGAGGGAGACACCATTATGTACAAATCTTGATGTACAAGCAACATTTTTGTTAACTCATATGACAACCTTTTTAATTCAATCCACACAGGGTTGACCCTAAGATTTTGAAGGTCGTATATGAAATTTAAAAGAGTGCTCATTTTTCATTTTATTACAAGCAAGCTATTTATTAAATCGTTCAATATAAAACTACTACATAGAGAAAATATAATAATTGTTTTTTCTATAATTACAATCAATACATGTAGGATCAGCATCTATATCGAGACAAACTTGTTTATGTTGTTACTTCTATTTACGAAGAGGACTTCACATCTTGTTCCGGAGGCATGAATACAAAGAAAAAACAGTAATATTATTTGTACATGATGTATATTATGTAATATCTGAGTTTCTTTTCTTTTCGTCTCTTTTTTTTTTTTTTTTTATCTTTATCTTTCTTTCATTTAATCTATTTGCACATCATTATACTCAAATGTACTAACAATATTATTTTTTTTTGAAAGAGATGTTAAGATGGCTCGATACGTAATATTACATTCATGTACTAACAGTATAATAATAAATTTTAAAATATACCTTAAATTATAATATTTGAATAAATCTATGTCATGGCGTGAAAATATTCGCATGGACATGATAATTATTAGTAATATAATTTGGTGGAATGAACATAATGATTATCCGGCACTAATGACTGGAGGGGCGTGTTCCTCACCGGAGAAAAAGGGCAGAGGACTTTCGGTCCTTAGGACCGGAGGCAACACTCTTACGTATTGCCGACCGACACGTGTACGATGCGACGTAAAGCAACCTATTAAAATTCACTATTTGCGACTTTAATATCTATGATAATTTATTTTAAAATTTTATTATTCTCAAAAAACTTAAAAGATAAGTGTGATGTAAATTTTATGCTTCCTATTATCGAGATTGACTTTACTTGATTAATCAGTTGGCATTCTAATATATTTTACGTTGAATTAATCTACTTGTATAATCTGTTTGACATTTCAAGATGTGTCGAAAATTTTGTAATTGATTATTTAAACTGTACTTAAAATCAATATATAAAAAAATTAGTATCTCAGAACAATGTCAAACTTGATGTAACTGTGACAAAACTACATTAGACAATAATATCTAATTCTAGCAAGGACTCATAGGACATAGGCTGTGGTTTAGGGACCTTCTCCTCGTCCAACTGGGAATTTTTGGAAGTCGATGTAAGAACTGAATTAAAATATGGACCAAGCTACTTCACCACCTTGGTTGACACTTTGAATGACCTCGGCCCCACCACTCTCCTCACATGGGAGGCAAAAATATTAAATTTAATGAGGTGGGACCTGACCTCATGTGAGAGGAGTGGTGGGGTCGGGTCATCCAAAGTGTCAACTAAGGTGGTAAAGTAGCATTATTCAAGAATACTTATTTTTTACTCCCATTTTCTTACTTTTAAAAATGACTTCAATTTTTTTTTTAAAAATGAAGAGTTGGAGCAAGGACCACGTTCCCTGTCTGAACGGGACAATGTAGAATGGATCTGAAACGGAATATTTTGCCATCTTTATTGACATTATTGTAGCTTGAAGGATCTGTACATGATTATGAATCGTTGTGTTGTATGTTCAAATCTTGTTTCTCCTTCAATTGGTCACTTCTAAATCATAATATTTTATCGAATGACATATGTAAACTAAATTTCTTCTTAAGCAAAAAATAATAAAATTACTATTCTTGTGCATTTAACTAGGTAATTGACAAATTGTTACTTTGAGATAAAAGTTGATGCAAAAAGAAAGGAGAAAAAATCTTAAGAAGATTAGATACGTACTCCACTCTAGCTCATGTCATTTCAAAACTAAAGTGTTTGCACATTTCCTCGGTTTTTCCACTGTAAATAGGTACCTAGACTTTACTCATTCACGTTTTAAATGTTGAACCCCAATCTTGGGTCCTTCATCGCTTCGTCCCTAAAGCATTGTGGAGTAAATAAATTGCAAAATATGTCTCAATAGGCTAAGGTAGAAAAACTGTCATACTAGTACCCACAAAGAGTCCAATTTCAAATTTTGTAAGAGGTAAAAATCAAATCCTCACACTGCGACTGTCAACTCAATTGAAACTACCTCACTCCTGTCATTTGCACCACTGAACTATGCCCCGAGAGCATTCACGTTTTTCTTTGAGCTAACGTTGTTAATTGTCAAGTCATACAACGTAGGCAGAGAATGTCATCTAAATAATAACAACATATATTTGAATGGGGGAATTAAATAGTAAATAAATTTGGAAAAAAAAAACTATTAAAAATAATTGATAAAATAAAACCCACATCTCTACATAACAAGCATAACGTGCAATCACTCACAACTTTTCCAAATTCATTATCTTCACAATCCATGCTCGTAATGTAAACTATATGTAAATAGTTGCATAGTTTACAATAATTGTTAATCAAGAAAATGATTCGAAAATAGAGCCACCATCTCTAAATAACAAGCACGACGTGCTGTCAACTACGTCTTATTTCTCTACCTAGGACTTTCACAAAATGAGAACGGGCACATTGTCAAACACTCTGTTGACTCAATTTTTATGCAATAGAATCATGATCACCTCTCCTTCACATATATGTCACCTACACATTTAAACACCTCGTTAGAAAGACAAAGGCTGGGGGTTGAGAAAAATATTCGATGACCGTTTGCATTCCGACAGTCAAATCAATGGCTAGACGAGCGATAAATGAGTACAAGAAACGGGATAAAGGAATTTGGCTAGGGTTAGAGAATATTCATTATGTGTGAAATGGATCACGTATATATATATATATATATATATATATATATATAGAAAAGGACCAAGTGGGTTTAGTGAGATAGACCCAAGTTCAAGTCCAAGACGAGGTTGCACGAGGTTATTTAATTTAATAAGTTCAATCCAATTGAATAATCAATGTCAAGTCATATAACAATAGTCCACCAAGTCTGAATTGTATATTTATACACGAGTCAGACTTTAAATACAAGTTGTCAAGTGGTCTTACAGGTTGTCTTAAAAATACAAGGTACTCCAATAAGTGAAGGCTTATGGATTGCCTTGAAAATATGCATCGATTTCAAATAGGTGAGGACTTACGAATTATCTTGAGAATATAAGCCGCTCCAGGTAATAAGTGGGACTTACAAATTGCCTCGAAAATATCTGTGTAAGTCTGAATAAGCAGTGCCTTATAGATTGCCTCGATAGGTAGATATCACATATAATTTATCAAAATTTTGATAGTATCTTCTCTGTAATATGGACTAAACTAATTTGTAATGCTGTATAATATCTCCACTGCACATATACAAAAAAAAATTGGGATCCATTTGCTCCTCAAGATAAAGTAAATTGATTATCAAATCAAACTTGTTAGTGTAAAGTAAATAATACGATAACAATAATAAAATGATAATATCGATAACGTAGATTGCATATTGACAGTAGTAAAAATAGTGTTTATAACATGCTATCAATGATGTGGCATGCGTATTTGACAACATTAATATAATGCATATGCTAGCAGTAATAATGCAATGATATTTAGATACTAGTATCATAGAAGTCCTTCAAATTCAAGTATGGATGTTCATATAATGCATGGACTTTTGAATAGAGATAATGCTCTGAATATAAGCAACTATGATAAGTTGATGCAAAGATGATACTCTGAATATAAGTAGTTATACCGATACTAATACATAGACGAGGCTATAATTGAATATAAACAATTGTATTATATCTATAAATTACGTGGTATGCACATGACAAACGGGATCCCACATATGTCGACTTTGTATCGATTATTTAATTGAATTGAACATATTTAATTAAACAATCACGTCTTGGATTTGGGATCAATTCATTAACCCCACTTGGCTCATTTCTACTTCTCCTATGTGTGTGTTTGTGTGAATTCATTATTCACCAAGATATGTTTTATTTAATTCTAGCCAAATTCTCTTATCATGTCTCTTGCACTAATTTATCTCTCATCTAACCATTAATTTGACTGTCGGAGTGAACGGTCGTCGGACATTTTTCTCGACCGATGACTTTTGTCTCCTAACGGGGTATTCGAGTGCCCAGATGATGTCTATGTGAAGGAGAGGTGACGAAAATTTTATTAGCGCATTTTTTTAGGTCAACAGAGCGCCAATAGAATTACCGCCACCTTCCCTCCACAAAGACATCATGCACGCACTTGAATTCCCCATAAAAGGCAAATGCCGTTGATCGAGAAAAAAGTCCAGTGATTGTTTGCACTCCGACTCAATGATTGGACGAGCGATAATTGAGTGCAAGAGACGGGATAATGAGATTTGGCTTGGGTTACAGAATACTCGTTATGTGTGAAATGGATCGTGTGTGTATATATATATATATATATATGAAAATGGGTCAAGTGGGTTTAGTGAGATGGGCTCAAGTTAAGTCCAAGACGAGGTTGAATGTGGTTACTTAGCCTATGTTTAGGCTCCATTAAAATTAATTTTTTTGGAGAAAATGTATTTTGAAATAGTGATTTATGGAGAATGTGTGGTTAAAAAATAAATAAAAGTTTGGGATTTATGTGAAATATTATTTTATTGGAGAATGTGTAATTGAAAATGAGTTTTGAAAAAATATATATATTTTTTTTGAAAAATGGAGCCAAACATGGGCTTAATTTAATATGTTTAATCCAATTGAACAATCAATGCCAAACAGGCTAATATAAGACTTTTTCTGTCAAACGCATGTCACGTAATTTATAGATATAACACGATAATTTTTTCGGTTCTAGAATATTGGTCTATTTGTCATTCAAGCTACTTAGGGTTGTCTTTTCTAGAGGAACGACCCTTCATGGCACCACTTATTCAATTCTTGCAATCCGTAAAAAAAATTTGAAAAATTAGAAAATAATTTTTGAGTTATTAATTGAAATTTCAAGTGTATCTTAGTATATTTAATTAGTAAATCTTAAAAGGTTATAAACATAATTTTTCACGAGTCATGCTATCTGTACAAATTAAATTGACAAATTAGATTTACAAAGCAACATCTAAACTAATCATTTAAAAAACAATTTTTTAAATAAATGAAAGTCAATGACCTGAATCTTGCCGAATGCCGACACTTATTTCGTAAACAAATTTTGTACAACTAAATTAATTCAACTTTCAATTATTTAATACAGTAGTTGAATCCTAATTTTGAGATAAATCTCTTTCATCAATAGACAGTGCTCCACTTGGGAACCGAAAAAAAAAATGACAGAAGTATGGGTCCTATTCGTTTTCGCTCAAGGATCCCAGAATAGTATTGATTAATTAATGGTGTCCCTTCGATGAGTCACTTGATGGGTCTCCCAATTGGTGATTGATCTGAGCACGGGGCATGTCGGCATTGACATCTTATCGTACGGTCTCATTCACTGAATCATTTCACTATTCCTTTCGCAGGAGATGGTGCATAAAAATTTACCTTCTAACGAAAAAACAATTACATAATTGGTCCCCAGATTATCTCCTCAGTAACAGATTGGTCTCTAATAAAAACAATACTATGATTTGAGTCCTAAGAAATATTTTATGTTAAAATTTGGGTATTACGTCAAACCTTTCCTCTAGTGTAATATGTTATTATTATAAAATGATGGATGAAACCGTCAACCATAGTTCCAACTTCTCACTTCCAAAATCATATCAAAATCTAAAGAGGCAGGAAGTACGTAACACAATTCAACGTAAACTTGCATCTACTTTCCCGTTCCAAGTATTATTCATAGTTTTTACTATTTGCTAAGATTAACAACCCATTCTAAAAAGGCGTTGTAAATTTCTATAATTCTTTTATTGTTATTTATGAAGAATGAAGAAATTAATAAGTCCCTATTTGGTAGATTTTTTGAGAATAAGTTTCGTGAAAAGTGATTTCTTTCGAAGAATTTATAATTCAAAAGTAGAGAAATATTATGGATACACGTGCAAAATTATATTATTTATAAAATTTGTTGTTGAAATTAAATTTAAGGAAAAATGAATTTTAGAAAATAAAGACAAACAAGAACTTATAAAATGACCACGACTCACAAACCTCAAAAGTCACATCCAGCTCATGTCGAGCATGCGCTTGGCAATTTAATTACAACTCTCTGAAGCTCTAAACATTGATTTACACTGAATTGTGTCTTGTGTGATAGGCTGTATATTAACATTGTCTAATCTTCCCCTTTAACATAAATGTTCCGTCATTGAAAACTGATTGTTCAGCTTTAATAAGAGATAAAAAACAATCTTGTTCGGTTTAAAAAGTTTGGAGACCAACCTGATACTAGAGTAATAGATAGAGAACGGATGGTACAATTTTTTCCAAAATTACAATGGCAAAATGTACAAGCTGTTAAAACAGTGATCCAGCATGTACAGTGCCCCGATAAAGGAAATAAAATGGTGTCAGCCCAGGAATCACTCCTGCATCCACATATTTTCGTTTTAAAAGTTACTCTTTTTTTTTTTTTTTATATAAAGTTACTTGACAACCAATAAGTTAATGTTTGGATGACTTATACTAGAAAAACGGGGATTGCAGACAGGGTATAAAAACTAATACATGTGTTGAGCGATGATTGGATATTTACGAAAAAAAAAAGAAACACAACCAACTAAGTGCTGCCACTCAACATCTGGATCCAAAATTTGTCAAAATTTCCTATCTGGTCAGCTTAATTGGACAAATTTAGGCTTGTACTAGTCGTATTGTATCCATCTTTGATGTTTAAGTAATAAATTATCATTATTGATGTGACAAAAGAACTTTATTATAATTTATTGATTCTCTTGTCGCATCAGCAATGAGAAGTTTTATCTTGCCCACTAGGAATAGGAGATCAATCATAAGTCATAACAATAGAGTTAAATAAATAAATGTGTACGTATGTCGGTAACGTGTTTCGTTTGTCTTGAAAGTTTTTTATGTACTTGATGAGATTAAGGAGTGTAATGGGCTATGTTCATTACTAATCTCTAGAATTTACTTTAATCTCTAGTTTAATGTGATCTTTTGAATATCATGTAGCGTTGATTCTTCACTTGTCAAAAAATATTCACCAACTCTATCTATTCGAAGCTAGTATGCAATGACAATTCCTCTGGTGGCTTGGTAAGAGAAAAACTATATGCAATAGAAAGCATGAATGATAAATAAGAAAAAAAGCTTTAGAGGGATGGACAGAATACCTAAATTCTTGAAAATAGTGAACAAAAGATTAGACTAAGAAAGAAAAAGAATTATTCAAAATATGTTCTACCTCTAAAAGTGTAATTTCTTTTCCAATTGGATTAATATGTATACAAAACAAATGATGACGATATGTTCTTTTTCTATTACTATCAATATTCAAACTCTGAATTCTAATTAATTTAATTAAATTCAATGGAAATTTAATTGAAACATATGCCATAGAATTGCCTATTTTTTTACAATCTCGAAGAGTGAAAAGTCTTAATGTGGAGATAGGGTATGCTTTTTTTTTTTTTTTTTTTTTATAACTTTCATGACTCGTCTAGAAATAATCAATTCATGGAAGGTAAATTTCATATGATTTTTTTAGTTCACAATCAAGGGGTTAAGTTAGTCTTTTAATTATATTTAAAATTGGCATTTGAGGTCCTATTTCAAGTTATTTAACATTTATATTTCAAACTTAAAATATTGTAGTATTTGACTATATCAAAACAAATACCACACCTTAACTAAGAATGTATATAACAAACGACATGTAGTCCATATCTGAGTCTCATTCTTTAAAATTCATTCTCTCAAATTCATTTTCAGTCACATATTTTTCTAATAAATTATTTTTGCACTTGAAAAAAAAATATACTTTATAACTATACCCTCTTAAAAAAAAAAAATAATAATAATAATAATAAAATTTGTTAAAAAATTTATTCTAAAATATGCGCTCAAATAGGGACATAATCTAGATCAAAATTGATATTTCAAAAAAGACAAGAAAAAAGAAAAGGAAAAAGAGAAATAGGTTCTCCTACTCACAAAATTCCACTCCCAAATCCTTTCGTCCTCTACTCACGCAACCCAACAATCTCCAAACCTCGACCTCTCGAGCTCGACAAGGGATTTTGATCATGTTAAATTTTTACTTTTATATTTACTTATCATATATATATATATATATATAAAGTGTACTTTCCTTTTTAAAAATAATTATTTATAATGTCCAAATATATGATAATTTATCGGCTTCTAATACGAAACAAAACTTTAGAAAGCTACGAATACCCGATAAAATGAAACTATAGGAAAACATAACCATTAAAACCATACAAGAATGTTACGTTTGTTTGTTAATAAGTAGACCAAGTAGGAAAATGTTTGGCAATGCTTATAATCAATCTTTTAACCGAACATTTAATAAAATGTACACTTAAAAGTTTAATCAATCAATTACCAAGACAAGGAGCACGGATAGTAACATATTTCTAGACTTATATAAGCCCCATTATCATTAGGGCAATGCTATGTATACAAAAATTGTTGACGAAATGTCAAATGGCCACCCCTCCAATAGGGGGCCAGCGACTTGATATTTTGTCAATCATTTTTGTACAAGTATAATAACTTTTATTGGTATTTACTTCAACTGTACAGGTGTATATTTATTGCGACTGAGCGAGATTTGCTCCAAATTGCGTTTCATGGACCCGCGGTACTTACTTTTATTTAAGTAGTCCACGACGTGTGATTCTGTCAGAATCTGGAACCTACCTCATAATAATGATAATTACATTTCCCCCCCTCGAATATCTCGTTTTTATAAGAAAAAAGCTAGTTGTACATCATTGGTACACATCATTGTACACACTCCTCTCACATGAGAGGGGGCCCATGGTGATTAAAATATTCGCGGACTCCCTCTCATGTGAGAGGGGTGTGTACAATGATGAGTACCAATGATGTACACAAATGCCCTCTCTTTTTATAATTAGGTTATGAGACAAAATTAAAAATATTTTTGCAATACTTGTTTTGTAAGTTGAATCATAAGTAGAGAATACTATTTATTTATTAAAGTGAAAATTACATGGAACCCTACTTTTAAAATTTACATTTCAAAATCAGATCAAATGTTTGTTTATTCACAAATCATATATTATTTAAATTATAATAAATCAATATTTTTAATATTACAAACCCTACCCTAACCCCATTAAAACCCTAAAATCATTTTTTTCTCTCCTCTCTCATCCATTCTCTCCACCACTCTTCTCTACCCTCAAATTGTCATCGTCGTCGTTGGGATGCCGCTGCAGCAACCCCTTTTGTGCGAGCTTCGCTGTTGTGACGATGGGTTGCAGTGCAACGATGTAAAGCGGCATCACCGCTGTTGTGACGCGTTGTCACAACTCGACAATGTGAACGTCGAGAGCGGCTTCGCCCCTATCATTGCTGCAATTCGGTGATGATGGTGGTGCTACAGGTGGTCGGTACAGGTTGTGGTCGATCTGGTGGCAACGCTGTGTGGTGATTGGTTGGGTAATGGTGTGCGGTCTGGTGGTGAGGGTAAGGTGTTGGTACCATGATGTTTTTCGTTAATAGGTCTATGGAGGAGTATTTTTGTTGGAAATGGTGGTGGTGCTAATAACGACGATGGTGGAGGTGGCTACGAAGACAGTGACGTGATAACATTTGTGGGGTGTTGGCGATTTTTTATCTATTTGTTGGTGGTTAGGGGTGACACATCTGATGGTTGTGGTGATGGTGGTGGATATGACGGTGAGGTGCAGGTGGTCGATGGCGATTGCTGAGCGGTGGCATGTTGTGGTAGATCTGGCAGCACGATAAGGTGCGGTGGTTGTGGTGGTTTTGGTTTGTTAAAGAGTGGTAGTGGTGACAACTTCCTTGTTTTGGCTATGGTGCTATTGGAAGTAATGGTTGTCGCAAGTGTCGGCGATGGTCACAAATTATTTGGTTGATTGTGATCATTAAATTGGTTAATATGTCACCAATGAAAAAGATAAATTGTGACCAAAAAAATAATGCGTAACTTGAAAAATTATTAATTTGTGACTATCTAATAAGTTGTGACTTATAATATTTGTGATTTGTGATCGATAAATAAATTTTGATGTATAAATTTTTTATTTGTAACCGATGAACAAATTGTGACCTATAAAATTTTTAAATTGTGAACGTAAAATAATTAGTGATGTATAAAATTTTTGATTTGTGATAAAAAAATAATATGTGACTAATTAAATTGTAATTCTGTGACCAAATGATATATATCTGTGACTTAATATATTTAATTAATTAATTAAATCATAAATAATTTTTAATAAATATCTGATTTTTGAATTTTGAAACATTTATTCTTAGTTTTGAAATAGGTGATAGTTAACATCTTATTTATGAAATTTTCCCTTTATTAAATAGACAACAATCTGAAAAATCAATTGCGATCATAAATATCTTAATTTCATATTTATCTAGTTGGCTTTGTAGTAGAATTAACTGCAATTGTATTTCACAAATATGGATGATCTTCATGTTAAATGACATTAAATGATAAAATCAATAAACTGAGCCTTATATCTACTCATTTATTGACATTCTCATTTCACACCTACATGCCACTAACATGGAAATCATCCCACTTTGTACAAATAACTAGTATTCTAAAAAAGCTTATAAAGCGAGGTGTAGAGGCCAAACTTTGAATTAGACGAGTCTACGAGTAAAAAAATGATTTCTTATTTTAATATTATTTTAAAATTTCAAAATAATCTAAAATTATTTAATAATTAAAACGTAAAAGCGTAAAAATTGTGAGCCTAGGCGGGACAAGGCATGACCTGATGCGAAAAAAAGAAAAGAAAAGCAAGGCAAGGCGTTTTGTGCCAGTTTCGCGCATCTAGGTGTCGCTTTTTAAAACATTGCAAATAACATTAGTTTTTCCTTATATGCTAGTAGTCAATCAATACAAATATGATTTAAATAATTTAAGAAGTAGAGTTATTAAAATTTGTAAATAATTAAATGTAGTCATTATAAAGTAATGGTTTTGGTTTCCCAAAAACACGCTTCATTTTATAAACTTAAAATGCAGTCTCTTGAAACTTATTTTTCAGTATTAAATCTTTAAAATAGAGATTATCTTGTATTTAGAAAGCCTTTTGAAAATACTCTTATAAGACAAATTAGGCTAATTCTACCTTCGTTATCTTGATTTAGTCAAGGAAGTAATTCATGTGGTCTAATTTAGGCAGATTAATAACTACCTTGATTAAGAGTATCTCCAGCTCCAAGAGATTATCTTTTTATAAAGAACATATTTGAATTTAGAGTGTAAAATTTTTTATACGCTCCAAAATGATCTTTATTTAAACTTTTTAATTTTCCTTTTTCAAGAATTATTTATTAATTTTTTCTCATATTTTTTATATTTTAGTTGTTAATTAGAGAGTTAAACTCACTCTATTCTTAAAACTTAAAATAAAAAGTCTACTTGAACTTAATTTTAAGAACTCAATTTTTTAGAGTTATTTATAAACAAAATAAGTCGTTTGACTTCAAATAGCCTGCTTTTGGATGGGCTTGTTCGATGCCTTGTCCAGCCGTGCCATTTCAATTCAGTCCGTCCATTTTGACACCTCTATTCCAATATTTCCCTTTCCCCTAGTGATGAGTATAATGACGTTTCAATGTTGGATCCAAAGTTTTCTACTACATGAATAGTTAAACAAACCCTAATTTTGATTTGTTAAAGTTCAGCCGTCTACTCTTAAATTTTTATACTAATGACAATATTTAAAACTGACACAAAATAATTCAATTGTGTCCATATATAATTTGCCGCATTTAATCTCTATTTATAAAATAATTACATACGAATATAGAAGTATTTCACTTGCCCTACATCATAATTTGGAAGAAAAAAAGTACTTAACAATGAAAAATAATTCATCTGGTGGGTCCCCTGGGCAGGTGATACCCAAAATCCCCCCCTATTTATCTTCCCTAACCTCCATTATAAATAGAAACCGTAGTTATCTTCACTCGATCCCTCTCAAAGTTCAGCAGCTCACTAAATTCTCATAATCCCCTGTCAACGAAACACCCAGAAAACCCCCCTTTTCCCTCAATTTCTGCTAAATCTCTTTGGTGTATTCTTGTTATAATCAAAAGTAGAGCCAAAAACCATTTGAAGTTCTTGAAAACACAAAACGAATTATTTCGAGAGGATCCTTTGAAATTTCTTGAAAACATACAGTAGAGAGAGTCATGGCCGTAGCTCCCCCAGCTGGTGGTGCTCCGCCGCAGTTGCACTTTGATGAAAAGTGGAAGCTCTCAAAGAAGGAAAGTTCATCAGGAAGTCATTCCTCGAACACTTTCATCAGAAATTCATCCCGGAAAAGGTGTTCTTTTACAAGAAAGTGTGCTGCTTTAGTTAAGGAACAAAGGGCCAGGTTCTACATCATGCGACGCTGTGTAACCATGCTTATTTGCTGGCGTGAATACAATGATTCTTGAATAGGAAAAATGTAGAGAGAGAAAATTATACATTTTTCTTTCTCTCTTTTCTTGTTTTTCCTTTCTAAGAGACTCTCTTTTTCCTGGTTAAAGATTTTTCAGTGTCCGAGGAAGGAAGAAGAGGAGAAGGAAGAAAATTGCACAATAGATCCATGTATATACGCAAACATAAATATAGTGGAACGCCAAATTTTCTTTCTTTTCTTGATTTCTTTAAACTGTCTTTTATTTTCTTGGATCAAAATTCACTGAAAAGAGAAAAGGGTTCTTAATTACCATTGAAGAATCGTACAAGTTTGTGGGGTTTAATTATTTTTGTTAATTTTTGCAACAAATGAATAATTTCGTTCTTGATACCTAGAGAGAGAGAGAGAGGGAGGGAGAGATTCCTGGTTTGCACTTTGCAGGTGCAGTAGTGTGTGGATCCAATTCCCGTGTTTGCAGATAATTAATATTTTATTGCATTTCAATCAGTACTGCAAATATGATGAAATGAAATTTAAATAATTTTTTATTGATGAATCAAGCGCGAGCCTCTTGGGATGGCCAAAGGATTCTGGGAGAGATAATTCAGAGATGCCTTTTCCCTAGTGCCATTAATTACTTGTGCAAGTGTAATATGGAATTAAGAAAGGTGGTGGGGTCCAGATAGGTTGCTTTTCATTTCTAATAGGTGGGCCTAGGAGTGCGGATTGGGTGAAGGGTATTTGGGCTCGATTTACAATGTTATTCTTAGCGTAATAACCTCAGTCTGTGCTGATTCCTTCAGGTTTTGACCAAATCAGGGACCACTTGGACTTGTTTAGTTAGAATTAAAACCAGATTTAGTAGATTTTTATAAAAAATTAATGAAATATATAAAATATATGTTTAATAATTATTAACTTTGATTTGAATTAAAATCATCATTAAATAAAGATTTAGAGCGTGTTCGGTAGAGATTAAAATAAAATTAAAATTGAAAAATTAGTCGTTATTGTTGACTTTTATTAGACGAATGGATTCAATAACTACCATATTTTCAATTTTAATTGAATTTTAATCTTTACCAAACGGGACTTTAATCTTAAAATCTATTTAGCCATTGGCATTGACGAAGGCTGTCTCAGTTGAAATCACCTTAGACTGCCACGAAAAATAGAAGGGAGCACCATAGGTCTCCAGTTCCTTCCCCGTGTACGTAATCTTGATGCTAACTTATTTGCATGTTGAAACAATTATTATTTAAAATGATGTTTAATAGTGAATGGAGAAATAATAAAAGAAAAAAATCGGCTTATTTGTCTATTTGCTACATTCGAATGGGGATCTTAGCACGCACGCATCCTTGGAAGCCCCATTATTTTCAAAATTGAATTCCCGTCATGGCGTAACATCAAATGTCGTGTTATGTTCACGTGGGAGCTCGTGCACATGCTGTGTCATTTTCTTGAACTGTTGAAGAAAAAAGAGAAGTGCTTATTGAACCGATGTCAAAGACTATATCTGGTGAGATTGGGCAAATTGGACAAGATAATTAAGTAGTATAACAACTAATAAAATTGATCTCGTAAGTATCGATGCGTAGTGTATGTTAAATATCGATAATGTGGTACACTAATTACAAAAAAGTGTAATTAATATTTGAATCCACCATTATCTCTCATCATCTATTGTAGGGTATCGTATCATCTGATGTTTAGCATAAGTTAAGTATTAATATTTAGGAGATCAATCTTATAACAATCAGAGTACCTATAAGAATAATACTATCCACTTATTATATCAATTCCTATTAGATATACATGAACAAAGTTTTCTTTCCTAAATTTCCATTAATTAAAATTGTTATCACCAAAACTGAAAAATAAAAATGCTGAAATAAATTTAGAGTGTTGAACCGATCAAGGTTTGGTCAACGGTCACATCAAAAGGGTACACGAATATCATGGGATAACATAAATCAAATCGGGGCTGCAACCATTGCTCACATGGCTAATGTCTAGGGACCCAGCCCAACTTCACATGCAGTCCTGTCTGACGTCTTTTTATTCATTATCAAATTAAAATTTTTGGACCTATACATGCCCCCTGTTTGGGCCCCATTATTTATAAAGCCCTGTTTGGTACAATTTTTTTTTTTTTTTTTAATTTTCATTCTTCTACTCATTTTCAATCACACATATTTTAATAAAATAATATTTTTCATCACATCAATAATTTTTCGTCATTTTTCAATCGCATATTCACCATCTATCCCATAAAAAATTTCATTTTTTCCTCAAAAATGACTATCGAACAAGGGAAAAATGTATTTCTCCATCTCATCATTTTTAATTCTTCAATAAATTAATATTATACGTAAATTAAAAAATTTCTTATCACATTGTTCAAAAAATCGTTGTTTTAAAATACATTTTTCTTCAAAAATGTGTTTTAATGGACAGTCACTTTCCTCACATATTTGTAATTGTTGGACATACAGGTTTTTTTTCACAATTAATTTTATATTTAAATATGATTATATGATTTTAAATGGTGATAGAATCTAGCCTCTATTTGACATTGATTAAATTAAAAAAAAATTCCCAAACTCATTTTCAATCACATGTTCATACAATAGAATATTTTTTTTTTTACTCAAATTCAAAAAAAAATTCTATTTTTTAATCATACATTCTTCTAGATATCAAGATTCAAAATTCATTTTTTCTTTAAAAAAAAAAAAAAAAACTCATTTAATAGATATCAAGTCAAGTGGCGTAGTATATAACTATGATTGAAATATATTACATAGAACAAATAAATGAGCAGATAAAGACAGTTATTTTTGGTCCCATTCATCTCTTCACGTGTACTCTTGGACTTTGGGTCTACTTCACCGTTTCATTTTCAAATTTGTTTTCCCTGAGGGAAACCTTGTTAAGAATACCAAGTTTTATATGGTGAATTCCACTTGAACATCCTCCACGTTCGGGGGATATGTGGCGCCCCCGGCTACGAATACCAAGTTTTATATGGAGAATTCCACTTGAACATTCTCCTGGACGTCGAGGGGAATGTTCACCTAGCAAAGTTCGTTTTATATTGATGCAGTCTGGACATGTCAACTGAATGTCTTTTTGACATCTATTAATTTATTTTATAATTTGTTATATGATTATTTTCAACCACACATTTAAATAATAAAATAGTCTATATGTATATCTAATTTTTTTTTTCCTATATTTTAACTACACATTCTTCTAAAAGTTACTATTCAAAACTGTTTTTTTTTTCTATAATAATAATTGTCAAACAGACTTTGAATTTAGTCTAGGGAATCACAAGACCAAACAATCCTTTTATTATTTAAGATAATATTTCAGAAAATTAATTAAAGCACTAGCCATTTCAACCTATCTCTCGAGTCAAATCTACTCATGATAAAATTCGTTATGGACTAATAAGATTTTAAATTGAAACACAATGGATGGTTTACAATGAGAAGTAAGATTGGTAGAATGATATATAGTCGAGCAGTTTCTTGAGCTCGTCTATCAAGCCAATAATTAGGGATTGCAACAATGTGGGTTCAGGTCAGGGCAATCCCCTACCCCCTTTCCGTCGAGTAATTTTTCGCCCTGTACCCACCCTATTACCAATTTAAAGCAGAACGGGTCGGGGGGCGAGCCCTTGCCCCTTGCCCCTTTTAATACTTTTTTTTTTTAAATTCATTTTATTGCTTCCATTTATTAAAATAAGATAATAACATAGTTATTAAAATTTTTAATTAATTAATTTATTTTTAAAGTTAAATTATTCAAACATATTTGGTAAACTAAGATTTTTATTATTTATCATATTTCTTAGATAATCTTAGTTGTCATATTCTATTAGAATTAATGAAATTTTGTGGAGTTTTCCATTTAAAGTATTGAATTCTTTAAAAACTTAAAAAAAAAGGTTAAACGGGTCGGGGCCCTTGTTACCCATACCCGATTAAGCGGGTAATTTCGGTTCCATTCGGGGCAAGACCCCGTGAGTATCGAGTTTGATGAATTTTTTTGTCATCTTTAGACCAATAACATGTTTAAATAACAAACTATTTCACAAGTTTCAATTTTTCACGTAGAATTTTGATGTGAGGGAAAAATACTCAAGGCAAAGAAATAACAAATTGGATTTTAACTATGCAATCACGATAAGCTAGGAATAGAAATCTCGACATCTAGGTCATGCATATTCTTATCGATTTGTTTCTTGAAGCTTATTACACTGATAGGATTGTCGATTGTTGATCAGTCTCAAGGATGATTACTCGCTTTGTCTCTGTCGTTTGTATATTCATTATGAACCACGAATTATTTTCTAGATAATTTACTCATCTTTTTAGAGATATGATGTGCGTGTCGGAAGTACTGCTTAATATGGTATCAATCAAACAACCCTAGTGTTAAATTCTACATTTATACCTCTCTGTTAGGCTTAAGAGTTTTACACCTCTAGTTTAGACTCAAAACTGTCAAGAAAACTTGAGATTGGCTAGTTCATCTGATCAAACTCGACTGTTTGGCTTTCGGGTTGATAATATTGGACCTGGGGTGGGCTATTGAAGGTGTGGGCTTTGGGCTTTTTGGGTTATGCATTTATGAGGAAATTACACCTAACTAGATGTTTCAAGATTAAAAATAAAAAATCAGGGACTAAGTTTTACTATTCACAAACCAGGTATGAATATTAATTAATATTAATAATAAAATCAAAATTCATCACAACCTTCTCTCTCTCTCTATAAACTTTCCCTTCTCTCTATTTACAAAACACTTTCTAATCGGCTTTGCCCATTGGAGAGCGTCGCTGACACAGAGAAGCCGCGAGCAGCAACTATGAAGTCGCTGTGTGCGGCTCTGCACAGATCGGCGACAGTGGGTGTTCATCATCCTTGCGCGCGACACTGCATAGTTCAACGGTGGGCGGTTGGAGTGGCGCTCAGATAACAATCGCTATGAAACAACCTCACCGGCGACTCGTTCTTCGATTTCCCTAGCGTTCACGCACTCGCCCCCAATTCTAATCTGACAGTGGTTGATCCACAGCGGCGCAGATCTGTTATTTCATTTTTTTTTTTTTTTTACTTTCTAAGTTTGATTTCTCCAATGATTATGGTGGTTTGTGTGGTCAACGATTACTGTGGTGGTTTTTTTGCGGTTCTTGTGGTGTGTGTGATTATTTTGGGTATGGTCATGGTTTTGGAATTATGGGGTGGCAGCGCTCGAAGTGTGGTGGTGGTGGTGAGGAGGTGGCGCTGATGGCGGTAATGGCGAGCTGGTGTGGCGATGATGGTGGCAACTGTTGTGGTGGCAGTGGAGTTGGGATGAAGAGAGTGATCATTATTTGCGTGTTGTGACCATTGTTGGGATGAAGAGGTGGTGGTGCTGGGGTTAGGGACCGATGTTGAGGTGGTGGTGGAGAATGCGATGGTGGTGGGTGTGTGGGTGCACGTTTATGGATTAGTTAGTTTATTGTAAATGGACAAAGGGAAATATAGCCTTGACTAGTTGCTGAAAGTATACAAATGGGATGATGTTGTGGTGGTGGGTCTGTCGGTGTGCAGTGGCTCTGGCAGTGGTTGTGATGGTGTTGTGGCGAGTGGGGTACTGTGATCAATTATTGAGATCGAAATTCAGGGTTTCTGGTGTATGTGACCAGTTATTTATTAATCTGTGACCAAACATTCAACTGTGACCTAAAAATTTGATAATGTTTGACTAAAAAAATTTTGTGACCAACTAATTAAAAAATTGTGACCAATAAATAAACTGTGACCTACAATTTGTGACCTCGAAATAAAATGTTAACTGTAAAAATTTTCTCAAAATAATCTGTTACTTAATAATTTGATAATATGTGATCAATAAATAATTTGTGATCTTAATTATAAATCTGTGACTATTAATTGTATAATTGTGATTTTATTATATTTAATTAATTATATATAAATCTGATTTTTGAATTTTTAAACTATATACCTGATTTTTTAATTAGTGTAAACTATACATCTTAATTATGAATTTTTACCAGCATTTATTGTGGTAATAGTGGGTTGGGCTTGGGTTTATTTTGGTAATAATGGATTAGATGGGTTGAAAGTGGGCTTGATTTATGTGGGTTGGATGTTTGGTGTTTGATTATTGCAAAGAGCAGCAACAAAGAAAACGTTAATGAACAGCACATGCACATAACGATTTTATTTTTTTCTGAAACCAAAAACACAGAGAATAACTGCGTGTTTTTCACTTTTTTTTTTTTTTTTAGTGCTTCTCGAATATTCTGCTCATGAATTTATGATGGTGGCTTGGTTATTTGTGAATATGGTTTCGAAGCATTTGAGTGGATTGTTGATGATTGGTATTTGGAATTTGAGAATGAAAGATGTTAGGTCAAAATCGGCTTGCTTTGATATCAAATTGATGCATGAACTTAACAATTTGACAACGAACAATTGAAGAAGAAAAGAAACGAGAAAGAAAAGGGGGTTTCAAGAAGAAAAAGATTTAGGACAAGAGGAGATCAATTTATTTAATATATTCAAAAATATTTATTACAATGAATTAACCCTCTTTATATAGAGCAACTAAGCTAAAATCAAAAGAACTTCCAATAAGTTAGAACTTTATTAGAATATTAAAACTAAATTAATCTAATCTACACAAACATAATTTGAATTAAACTCAGTTTTAAATATCCTATTTCTCCATCACCCACACCGTAGCTCATGTTCTAGAAGATCTTGCTTACAAACAAAATATCACACATCACCACAAAAAATTAAGCCGTAGTTAGGGATGACAATTTAACTCGTCCCGTCCCGCCTCGATCCGACGGGACCCGGCCCCTAATGGGACCTAAAAAACCAGCCCCGTTTAAGGCGGGGCGAAGTTGGAGGGAAGTGGGATGGGATGGGATGGGATGGGATGGGGCGGGGTGGAGGTGCCCCGTCCCGAACTCGCCTCATTGTCATCCCTAGCCGTAGTCCCAATGAATTTGGGTCAGCCATGTAAACCATTTTCGAGATTACGTCATAAGATTTGACAAAGTTACACGCTAGGTGCCCTTTATCCGAACTTGGGACTTGCTATATATATGAGAAAAACATGGGCTGATCTTTGGATACACGCCGATCATATGAAGTTTCTCTACAGAAATTTGACAAAGGCAATTTAAGCATTTATGGAAACCAACTCCAAGTTCGAAATATGTTTCAGGATAGGCTTTATACTAATTAGGCATCCTGCATTTTCTGTCGACCCAAAAATAGCTGCATGCATCCAGTAGGGTTGACAGAATTTCTGTATAAACTTGTTACTATCTGCTAACTCTTAATAAACGTTTTAGGTACATTATGTAATTTCGTATAGGTCTTGCATTTAGCTTTGCCTTCGAACTGCTTGCGTATTTGGCAGATGGGAAATCTTGAGGAGTATAACGAACTGTTTATTCCTAAAAATATTGAATGGAAAGATTTTTGCTTAAGATTTCTTTAGTTCACCTCCTTAAGTAGATAGTTACTTTTATTATGACAAAGTTGCTCGTCCTTATTTAATGCTAACTCGGGAATTGACTTATCCTAGATAGATTGTTTTTTAACAAATAGAGGTTTAATGATTTAACGAAGGAGTTAAGGTTTCTCGTACAGTCATTCCATTGCTCAAGTCAATATACATCACTCAAATTTTTACAAGCAACAATATCAAAATAAGTATAAAAGTACTAACCTCTCAGGTACCGGGCATCACTGGATGAGTTCAATAAACCATAATCCATTAAACAGATGAAAATTACGAGATTCATTGTTTGAGGGTCACACGATGATCGATTGAAACAAAGACAACTAAAACACAAGATAAATCAACAATTACTTTCGAAAAATGCATAGTAAAAATAGCATCAAATATTTACTCGGACAATGTTTGACCCATTAAATAGAGAAAGTTCAACATTCCTTGACATGATGACTATTGGACAAAAATGTGGCTGTCCACTTGAATTTATTAGTGGTTTAAAGTAAGAAAATTCAAATTTCCACTTATCAAGAGCCTCATCCATATTTTAAAATTCGAATCCTTACTCGGTAGTTTCAAGCGAGGCTAGATTTTTTCCACCTTCCCCTTTCACCACTTGGAGATGTGTCCTGGGAACAATAGTTTGTGGGTATAGACAGGGATTTGTGGGCATTTTGCCAACCTAAATGCTTGGATTATGTTGCTGATTTTCAGATTTTTGTTGTACAAAATGTAAATTGTTTCTGAGATATGCTATACAAATAGGCTAAAAAAAAAGGTTCAAAAACAGGGTGCATACGTGTCAATACATTATTGGACCGTTTGAAAAATAAAAACAACAAACATCAATCATCTGCTATCAAATCAGTCTATTTTTTCCCTCTATCTTTGAGTCTGGACAAAAATTATTTTCCATTGTTTCCAGTTACTAGTACTAAAAAATAGATCCCCAGCTTAAGTTTGCTGGTCTATCGTTTTGAGTGCCAAAAATTTTGTCTGCTATGTAGTCTTTATTTTGAAAATTAAGGGGGCGTTGTCTTTGATATTTTTTGGTCTTTTTCTGTTTTCGATTTTTCAAAACATTGAAAACACGTTCTCTTTCTCATTTTCGAAAACGAGTTTTTGAAAACGTCCGAAAATTTTGTGAAGAAAACAGAAAACAATTTTTTTATATTTTAGTTGTTTTCTTCACAAATCTGCCAAAACACGAGTTGAGAAATATTTTTTCAAAACAACAAAAAGAACGAGTTTTCAACAATTTCAAAATGGACGCCCAAAACACAAAACACAAAATGAATTCAAAACTCAAAACACAAAATTGAAACGCGAAAAGAACGTCCTCTAATTGTCTCATTTGATTTTACGTCAAGTTTTAAAAGAAAATGCTGGAAGTTTTCCTCTCTAATTAGAGGTTCCTGTTCCTGCCTAGGGCAGTTTTCCCCTTTTCCCTTCAGATCACTTTAATTGAAGTTGACGATGGAGGGCCTGGATGAGTTATACACACGCCTGTCCCTAACGGAACAGAAAGAAGATGAAGTGGTGGTGGAATCAAGTGATTTGGAAGAAACCTCGCTGTGCAACGGAAAGGGATTGGTTATGGCGCTTTTCACGGAGAAACACTACAATCGCGAGGCTTTCAAATTAACGATGAAGCGAGCGTGGCGATCAGCACGGGGAGTTCGCTTTCGGGATCTTAATGCCAACTAATACCTCGCAGAGTTTGAAGACAAGCGAGACAAGGAAAGGGTGATGAGGGATGGTCCTTGGGCTTTTGATAAACACCTAGTATTGATGCAGGAAGTAGATGGCAGTAAACAGGTGCACCAGATCAAAATTCGTGAGGCTATGTTCTGGGTAAGGCTACACGATCTTCCATTGAGGGCCCGTAATGAAACAGTGGGTGAACGTATAGGCCGGAAAATTGGCCGAGTAACGGAGGTCGACTTGGATAAAGGAGAGTTGGCGTGGGGGGAATTTCTTGAGTCCGGGTTGTCTTGGATGTCACAAAGCCTCTTCTACGAGGCACAAAATTCTCCATGGGAAACGGAGATTCATGTTGGATTAGATTCTCCTATGAGAGACTATCCAATTTTTGCCTTGCCTGTGGTCGACTAGGTCACGGGGAAAAGGAGTGTAATCTGAGGCAACTCAATTCTCAGGATGTTCATGAGGTAGCTCGCCCGTACGGCACATGGCTAAGGGCGACAAACTACGGGGATCTCTTTCGCGAGGGCCGATCCTGGGAATCGGGTGAACTCTCGGCTAGAACGACGTCAGTCTCCGCCGGACGACCAAAACCCAGAAAGGAAAATGGCGACTGAAAAGGAAGGTGAACCAATGCCTGTAATTTCGGAACATGAAACGGAAGGAGGCAGTAAAATGGCTACAGTTTCGGCTAACTCTAAGGAGAATCTGATGGAGGAAATGGAGGATAATGTAGCGAGTTTGGGTGAGATTCCAGAACCAATGGCTGGAGAAAATCAATTAAATCCCGTTGAATGCGCTGTATATGGTCAGCTGCGGAAGGAGATTGAATCAAATAAAGATAATGGGCCTGATCAAGAGAAGGAGCTTCTCCACAAGAACTCGGCCCAACTAGCTCCCTCAAAAGGGCCCATAAACAGAAGATGGAAAAGGCTGGCCCGTCAAACCAGTCTCTCTACCACTCCGAAAAACACCCAGAAACATCCCCCAGCTCCTAAAAAGCGACAGGTCCCCTGCTCCTCAGTGGTGATCGAAGAGAGAGGCGCAAAACGTCCAACTACTGGAGGGAACTTTAAAGCGGTGGTAAGTCCTGTTTTGACAAGTGACGATCTGGGCAAGGCAACTTCCTCTTTTACTTATGAAACGGTGGCGGCTGTTGAACAACGCCGCCGAGAACCATGAAGCTATTGAGCTGGAATGTCCGTGGGCTTGGGAACCCACGGGGCATTCGATGCCTCCGTGATCTTGTGAGGAGGGAAGATCCCGATATCCTGTTCTTACAGGAGACTCGCCTGAGGGCAGCTGAATTTGAATTTTGTAGAATTAAACTAGGATTTTCAAATTGTTTGGTAGTAGATTGTAGTAATAGAAAGGGTGGTTTGGCTTTGCTTTGGAATAAGAAGCTTAATTTGTCTGTGATCAATTATTCCCATTGCCACATTGATGCTTGGATAGATGATGAACCTGGGAAGGAAAAATGGTTTTTCACAGGGGTGTATGGGATTCCAGTAGCGAACCAACGGACTAGAACATGGGAATTATTGCGTGCACTATGTAGAAAAAATGGGAATGCTTGGTTGGTGGTGGGGGACTTCAATGAAATTCTCCACCAACATGAAAAATGGGGAGGGAGACAAAGACCAGAAGGGAAAATATCCGCCTTCAGAAATGTGGTGGACGACTGTGAACTACGGGATTTGGGTTTCAAAGGAAACAAATTTACTTGGAGCAATAGGAGGGAAGGACAACACCGTACTATAGAGAGGCTTGACAGAGCATTGGCAAATTTCCAGTGGTGTGGAAGATTTCCTAACTCTTCAGTCATTTATGGTTTGGAGCCATATTCCGATCATGTGCCAATTTGGATTGAAACTGCAGAAGAAGGAAATTTCCCTCGACGAAGGCGTAGCTTCAAATTTGAAGAAATGTGGATTGGGGAACAAGCTTGTGAGGATATCATTCAATCTACTTGGGGAAATGTCGAAGAGAGGTACCAAATTTCCGACGTTATGCATATGATCAAAGAGTGTGGGAGCAGGCTGGAAAACTGGAATAAATTCAGCTTTGGGAATGTGCAAAAACAGCTCCGGTCAGCGAGAAAACAAATGGAGAACCTGAATGTTTCTGATCCAATCGGAGAACTTGAAAAAGAACACGTGAAGGCCCGAGAAGAGGTACATAAATGGCTGGAAAGGAAAGAGATGATGTGGAGACAAAGATCTAAAGCGCTGTGGCTTAAGGAGGGAGACAAAAATTCAAAATTTTTTCACAGGAAAGCATCCCAGCGGAGAAGCAAGAATAATTTGGAGAAAATCAAGGATGAAGGTGGAACTTGGCAATCCGGCAGCCAGAGGGATAGAATCCTGACATCATACTTCGAGAATCTGTTTACCACCTCCAAACCTCAAGAACCGACTGAGTTTTTATCCACTCTTGCTTCTCGAGTAACGGCGAAAATGAATGAAAGGTTGTGTCAGCCATATACGAGAGAGAAAGTATTCAAGGCTCTGAATGACATGAATCCATCCACCGCCCCGGGACCTGATGGAATGCCACCAGCTTTTTTTCAAAAATACTGGTATGTGGTGGGAGCCTCGGTCACAGCAGCTGTGTTGCAGGCCTTAAACTCAGGTGCTTTCAATCCTGATCTTAATCATACATATATATCGCTAATTCCTAAGAAGTATTACCCTGCTGTTGTTTCTGACTATAGGCCTATTAGTCTGTGTAATGTAACTTACAAATTGATTTCCAAAGTGATCTCTAATAGATTGAAAGCTATTCTGCCTTGCATCATTGGAGAAAGCCAAAGCGCATTTGTCCTAGGCCGCCTGATCACAGATAACATTTTAATTGCATATGAGGTGATGCATTTCCTGAAGCATAAGAAGAAGGGCAAACAAGGATACATGTCACTGAAACTGGATATGAGTAAGGCTTGTGACAGGGTCGAATGGTGTTTCCTCAAGAAGATCATGGAGTAAATGGGCTTCGCAGCAACATTTATTAGCTTGGTGATGCATTGCTTATCGACAGTGTCTTTCTCAGTGTTAATTAATGGAGAGCCCAAAGGGCCTATTCACCTGAGTAGGGGACTGAGACAAGGGGACCCCTTATCCCCCTACCTCTTCCTCTTATGTTCTGAAGGACTAATCTCTTTGCTGAAAGCAGCGGGCCAAAGGAGAGAGATATCTGGCATTAAAATTTGTAGAGGAGCTCCACATATTAATCACCTTCTCTTTGCAGATGATTGTGTAATATTTTGTAAAGCTGAGAAAGAAGAGACTCGAAAGGTTCAATTATTGCTGGATATGTATGAAAGGGTGTCAGGACAGAAAATTAATAAAGAAAAAACTTCCATGGTATTTAGTTGCAATGTTCAACAGGAACAAAGAGAAGAAATCCAGTTGCTATGGGGAAATGGGGAGGTACAACAATACGAGCTGTACCTTGGTCTCCCCTCCATTGTTGGGAGATCAAAATCGAGGGCCTTCCAATCCATAAAACAAAAGGTATGGCAAAAATTACAAAGCTGGAAGGAGAAACTACTTTCACAAGGAGGCAAAGAGATTTTATTGAAAGCGGTTGCATTGGCTATTCCTACTTATTCAATGAGCTGTTTTCTTCTTCCTTCGAGCCTCTGCGAAGATCTAGAGAGGATGATGGCGAAGTTTTGGTGGGGGAAAAAACATGAAGAGAGGAGAATTCATTGGGTCAGTTGGAGCAAAATGTGGGAAACGAAAGGTAGGGGAGGGATGGGATTTAAAAATCTAAAAAGTTTTAATCTAGCCCTCCTCGCTAAGCAAGGGTGGCGATTATTGCAAGATGAGTCCTCGGTCCTATACAAATTACTCAAAGCTAGATACTTCTCAAGGTCTTCTTTTCTGGAATCTAGCCTGGGCAATAGCCCGTCATTCACTTGGAGGAGTATCTGGGAAGCGAAGGTTTGGCTTAATAGGGGATGCAAATGGAGGCTCGGTGATGGAAGCAAAGTGAATTTATGGAATGATCAATGGCTTCCAAGTCATAAACCCTTGTCACAAGAGCTTAGGTTTCAGTCATACGATCGCAATGAGGTGGTGGCCTCCGTCATTGATGAATCAACAGGATGGTGGGATGTTCCAAAACTTAGATCTCTCTTCAATCCAATGTTAGTTGCTGAAATTATGAAGACTATGGTATTCCCAAGAGGCACGGAAGACAAATTGATATGGGGCCAAGATAGGAGTGGAGTTTTCTCTGTCAAGAGCTGTTACCATCTAATTAATTCCTATAATGCTTCGAGCAGAGGGGAATCTTCTACAGCAGGAAGTCAAAAAAAGATATAGCAAGCAATATGGAAAATGCCGGCACCAAATAAAATCAGGGTATTTGCTTGGCGAGCATGTAGAGATTGCCTCCCAACGAAGAAGAATCTGATCAGGAAAAGTGTAATTACTGATGCAACTTGCAGCTTCTGCCAATATCCAGAAGAGGATCTCATGCATGCGATCTTCAGATGCCCTCAAATCCGCGATATGTGGAATCAGAACCTGCCGACATTAGTATCACGCACAGCGCCTACAGTTACTGATCTGATTTCACCATGTGTTGAAGCAAAAGACCTGAGTAAATTGGCAACCTTCTTCTGCCTTGCATGGGGGTTCTGGTACCGACGAAACAAGTGGGAATTTGGCAAAGTAAAGCTGAGCCCAAGACATGTCGCTAACCACGCTTTGGGTCTGATGCTTAATCATAAATCTGTTTTGAGGAAAACTAATGTCGAGCTGAAGGATCATCTCTGTTGGAAGCCCCCGGTAAATGGTGTTCTCAAACTAAACACGGATGGGGCTATGTTTTCAGATTTGCACAAGGCTGGTGTGGGGGTTATTTTACGTGATTCAACAGGAAAAATGGTGATGGCTGCCTCAAAAGTTGAACCCGTGTTGGAAGACCCAGAAGCGGTGGAGTTAATGGCGATTCTCAGGGGACTCCAGTTATGCTCCACGTTGGGAATCTCTCACATCCAAGTTGAATCAGATTGTCTTCTATTGGTTCAATCTCTTGAGCAAAATAATATGAGGAACTCCATACTTGGGAACCTTTTCCATAAAGTACAACGTCTATCTAGATGTTTTGGCAGTTGTTCATTTTCCCATGTGTATAGAGAGGGTAATGGAGCAGCGCATAAACTCGCTCGGTATGCATGCCAAGTGGAGAATATTGTAATGTGGTGGGATATTATTCCAGACTTCCTTTCTCAAGCATTATGGCTTGATAAATGTCTGTAATAACTTGATACCTAATGAAGTTCGTTTTTTCATCGAAAAAAAAAGAAAAAAAAAAGAAAGAAAATGCTGGAAAAATATACCTTTAAAAAAGTTTCTATTATGGAAGAAAAAATATTTTGGACATTGATTGTTTTGGTAACGTAATAAAAAATAAACACTAGTGTGATGCAAAGTTTTCATGTTTAGCCTAAAAAATTGGCGACCCCAAAAAATATGTGACTTTAACTTAAATTTAATCCAATTTTTAAGTTGAGCTGAGGACTTAATAAAAATATGAGAAAATAATAAAATAAAGAGTCAAAAACTAAAAAATTTGAGAAATTACCATTTTGAGAAGACGTGGTTTGCACGCAATTTGACCATGTTTCTCTCATTATTATGTGAATAAAATGGGTTTATATCGTGCTTACTCAACTTTTAACGAAATTTTAATTTATTTTAATTAATTCATTAAAATTAAATTATGATTACAAATTATACTGCTTAGTCACTTTCTTGGGTTGCTAATAAATTGGTTACATCTCCTTTTTTCCGTTTTTTTTTTTTTTTTTTTTTCTCTCGTTTGGAATTTATAACAAAAATTCTTTTTTTTTTTTTAGAGGAAATTACAATCAACCCTACCTTTAAAGATTTAATTTCAAAAATGAGATGCAAGTTTTGTTTATACAAAAATCAGATATTAAATACTAATATTATAAAATATTTTAATATTAAATAATATTATTATAAAATTTAATTAATTATGTATCAAACCCTAATTCATAATCCGTTCAATCCATATTCATCCCTCTCTCTACCACTCGTCATCTCTCTCTACCTCTCTACCACTCGCTGTCAGCGACGTTGCCGTCCAAACGAAACGGTGATCTGTAAGATATGTAAACAACACCGCATTATTGAAGCGATCTACTGTCGGTGTCGGCACCTAGTCTACTGCCGACGATTAACGCCCACTTATCTCTCCTATCTTTCTCTCTCTGTTTTTTCCTCACACTTGGAGCAATGTCGTCGGAAGACGAGAAGAGACCGTTGGAATAGCGATTCAGGACGTTGCTTTTAGATTTGAGCATAACGATGCTTCTGGATTTGAGCATAACGATGCTTCTAGATCCGAGCATTGCACCGGACGATTCGCGACGCTGCATCATCCATCCAAATAACTGGTCGTTGACGATTCGGTGGGTAACGGTGCCGGAGGTTGGATCTAGTTTGTGGAGTGACTTTGTTGGTGGTGGTTGCGGCTGCGATGGTGATGTGGTGGTAGAGCTGGGAATGGGTCTGACTATTACAGTGGTTCTGGGATGCTTTTTTTAGTTTTTGATTCGAAATTGTGCAGTGGTCGACGGTCATGGTATTTGCGGCGGGTGATTTGTGTGTGGGATGGGATGGATAACGCGATCTGGTGGTTGTTTTGCATTGTTTTTGTGGTTGATTTGTTTTGGTGGTGTTGTTATTTTGATGGTGGCGGATGTGGCAGTGGGTGTGATAGTGATGGTGAGATATTGGTGGTTATGGGTCTGTCGGTGCGGTGATGGATCTGGTGCAGTGGTGTTTTTCTGTTGATTTGTGTGAGGTGGTGGTGGTTTTGGCGACAGCAACGGTGACGGTGGCGGTGGTCACGGATTATTTCGTTGACTGTGATCAATAAATTGGTTAATTTATGACCAATAAAAAATTTGTGACCAATGATTTGTGATTGATGAACAAACTGTGACCTACGAAATTTTTAAATAGTAATCTTTGATCTATTGAAATTCTAATTGTGACCTCAGAAATAAATTGAGGCCTATTAAAATTCTGATCTATGACTTCGAAAATAATCTGTGACCTAAATTTTTTTTGATCTGTGATTTCGAAATTATTTATGACTCATTAATTTGATAATATGTGACCAATAAATTAATTTTGTGACCAAATTGTATGAATATGTTACATTTATATATTTAATTAATTAAATCATAAATATATATTAATGAAAATCTAATTTTTGAAATTTGAAACTTATTCTCTTACTATTGAAATGAACTATACTTAAAATTTTAAGTATGAATTGTTCCCAATTTTTATTGACAAGCGAAATCTTAAAACGAGGTTGTTTAGGTCATTTTCAATACTATCTCAAAACACTATTTCGCACCAAAATATATAAACTCTTTTCAGTCTAACACCATATTTTGCACAATTTTATTGTTATCCTTTTTACATATCTTTTCCATTTTGTAGCAAAATTTTGTTAAAGGTATTTGTCTCATTTTTTGTTATACAACAAATTTTATTTATTTATTTATTTATTATTATTATTAAATTTTAATCATGTAATCAATCTACAATATATAAAAAAGGAGGAGAGAAAACTTTTAAATATCCCATTTACTCTTACATATTTAGCTGTAATCTTATTTAATTTTAGTTTTGTTAATAATTAATTAATAATATTAATTCATTTTATTCAACATGAAAATAAAAAAAAAAATCATTTTCTTTTTCATTTATCGATAATTCCCTAAATTAATCTTTTTAATATTATATTATATTTTATTAACAGTTTTTATTATAAAAATATAACTTCAATTTCTTCTCTCGGTTGAATTAATCATTTTAAAGAAATAACATCCATACTCTTATTTAAATGGCTCTTTCGTTTGGTTGTTTCACACATATCATAAAAATTAAATAATACATTTAATGTAATGAAACTAATGTTACTATATAATTTGATAAAATTTCATTTTATGTTATATTTTCCCATATTATTAAAGTTGTTTAAATTGATAGTTACTATATAATTTGATAAAAAGGAATATCAAATGATAGGGTAATTATATATTACCACTAAAAATTTTATTAACTGCAACAAACATTTATAATATTTGCTCATTTTCACATTTAAGTCCTCAATTATTTTTTGCTATATTCTTATCATTATATGAAATTATTATAACATTATAATATATGTTGAAATCCTAAATCATCCACACATAACATTAACAGATTAAAAATTTCAATATACAGAGAGAATATGATGAAGGAAGATATCGAGAGTTTGTTGAGGCTACGTTTTTTATTTTCCTGTCAATGGAGAGCATGTGAAAGGGATTGATACATGTCTATTTTTATAATTAATAATTAATGTAAATAAATAAGAGGGGGATGCAGGGCTGCTTTGTGTTAGTATATACACTATGTAATAAATGTAATTAAAATCATTATAGCTATAAAAATCAATCTTTTTCATTACGGCAGTGTTGTCAACTAAAACAATTTGTTGTGGGCTAGAGTTTCTCAAAACTAAAAAATAGTCTAAATGATGTTTATGTATATAAGTGTATTTATGTTAGGTAATGAAGTTTTGGAGAAGTCGATTTGCGTGACACAAATTTTATTAAAAAAAAAAATGATTATTTTGATCTTTGACGAAATTTTTTATTCTATTAAAAAGATAACGTAGTTTTTTTCTCTCTATTTTTACTTTTAAATTCTTTTAGTAATGTACATCTAAATGATGGACAAAAGTTACTTATAAGTTGATGAGTGTCGTGATTTTTTTTTTTCAATTTAATTTCTAATATCACGGATTTAATTGTATGAAAATTATATTTTAGATTTATTTACTATCACAAATTATTTTAATTGTACATGTATAGCTGTTTTGAGAGTACTAAGTACATGGCAGTTCGACAATATTATTGTCTCATCATATTCATGCAAATATGCATTATTTTTTTATTCATATTTGTGACTTTGTGGAGCCATCTTTAATTGGACATTTATATGTCAAATATCTTTTCCACCATTGTGACTCATATTTGGCTTGACTATTTGTATTTTTATTATTTCTAGTTTTATGATTTTTATTTAGTTGTTCTATTATTCATTAATTTATGATTTAATAATTACTTTTAAGATAGATGAGAGGACATTATCATAGGTGCAAGTAATTTGAACTTTGGCAACTAGAAATTTGTTGAAACGTGAACAACAGTCTTTAATTGATTTTTTTTATATTAAATAAAATCATTGGACAATTTTCTTTTCTTCATATTTACCCAATTTTTGGTATTAAAAAAAATTTAAAGTGTTAATTATAATTAGTATATGTCGCTGCATCATATTGATATCTGAGCAAAATCATATTCTTGATAAAGACATTATTCTATGATATTATTGATATGTCTTATATTTGCTATATGCTTTTTTTCAACATTGATAAATAAATTACTAAATTAACATGACTTTTTCATTTTGTATGTTAGAAACATCACTCATGAATACATTATCGTCGAAAATACTAGTAGAAACGAGGTTTGATTCATTAAAAATATCTCAAGATGTCAACCCCCAGGCCCCAGCTAGTCAATAGCCTCTTTAAAGAGGCAAGAAATTATGTGCAATCACACACAAAACAACGAAACAATAGATTGATTCCATTAAAGAAGCAGATGCATATGTATATCAATGTCTAATTCAAATCCAATGAAATACAAGTAAAAGAATCCAAAATATCTTATCGCACTTTGACGTTTGAATTTCAACTCCAATATCTCGAGATTTTTGCAACATGTGACTAGATTGCCATTTATCGCTCAAATGTCAAAAGCCACCATATATTGCAGGCCATTGTGAATTATTATTTTTTTTTTTTTTTTGCATATGAATAGGCTAAAAATTGAAGAGATTGATCAGTCAATATCAAGCTTGATAGGACTATGCTAATAGCAAGTGCGCAATTAACTAATGTGCTTAAAAGTAAATCAAATTTAACCACACAAAATATGTTATGACCAGGTATACACAGCTGCAGATAGAAAACTACTCAAATCCATGAAGCCTTAAGACCAACAGACCACTGTGCATTACATCCCAATGAGAAACAGATAGCCGGGGATTTGTTTTGCCAACTCATCGCCTATCCAATTTGTCACAGCTTGAGAAACTCGTACAAGTTATATTAAGATTCAGAATCTTCAAACATCGACAAATATTTTGCAGTCTATCAAACCATCTTATACAGCAACTCTACGAGCCAACTTCAAAAATAAACAAGTTAGTGATGCATTCACAATAAAACCATCATCTCATGGTTTTGACAATCATTCATATGTGCGCCATAGAATGTTAAGCGTGCTCAAAAGATCTGATTTTTAGAAACAAAATAGTAACACCTTCGGCTGTCATATGCCAATCATAAGCGGAAGAATGATCTACAACATATATGAAACTCGAACTCCTTAGGATTCATAAGCTGCATTACAAAAGACTAATGACAAATGAAAAGAGCAGTATCCAAGATAACTGCAAATGAAAAAAATAAGGAGGAATACAATTAGAGAGACTATAAGAACTCTCAAGTTCAAATACACATCAGTACATGGGGCTTTTACCTTCTATTTCCCAGTTCTCAGAAGCTGATTCTACCACCATAAGACAACTAGTTTCAGAGTTTTCTCTTCTTCCACTTCCTCTCCTTGTCCTGTTTTGCTCACATACCATCTCCGTTTCAGTTATTAACCAAGATATCATTGAACAATGATTCTTGGCCGAACACCAAACCCAATCAGCCAACATTGATCATTCCATTTCCATCTAATTACAACAAATGACAACAAATTTACCACCAATTTCATCCTCAACCTTCCACAAAGTCAATTGATATACTAGGAACCACACTTAAGAAATCACAATCTTCTGATGTTTCCTTCATTAACATCAAATCCCCATCCTCCACGTCGTCTTGATGTGGAGCCGAAACTACCAGTCTGACTAATTCTCGAATCCGAACTAGAACTAGAAGTGGATGACTGATTCCTGCCAAAACAAGAGAACAAACCACGGAAAATTCTCATCAACCCGCCTCTTTCCTGCGAAACACTCCCATTCGACCCCCATGAAATCCTCCTCGGAACCCCATTATTGTTAAATCCACCATCCATCTCTGTGTATACGACAGGCAACTCTCTCTCCCCACCTCTCCTCCCTCCCGAAAACCTTCCCACAGCGAACCCACCTCCTGGCAACCTCCATATTGTAAGTCCAACGGTCTCATCTTCATTCACAATCTCGTTCCCTCCTCTGTTTACTAAGGTTGTATCGCGATGATAGTTACTATCATTATTGTCATCGTCCGTTGGTAATTCGTGTCGACAAACAGGACATGAATTCCGCAACGAAAGCCATGGCAATATGCAGTCTTGATGATATAAATGCTTGCAGGGCATTTCCCGAGTCTCACTCCCCAAGTCAAAGGCCTCTTTACAAACAGCACAGTGTGACTCGATGGCTATATGTTGATCATTTATGTCGACTGTGGGCATAGATTCAATTGCTGCCTTCGATGCAGGCGGATTACTGTCAATTCTCCCAATACCATTCGCCTCAATTTGGGACAATTGATCCAGCAATCTGTCAAAACCCGACCCAAGCAGAAACTCCGACATACTATCTGGTAAGGGACGTAAACCCGACCCAGTCCCATCGTCATAATAAAGGGAAAATCCGCCTCCGGCCGTGGCACCGCCGCCACCATCATTGGGCCCACGGAGGACAATCACCGGGTTGAACGGTGACCTATCACCCCCATTTCTCCGGCTCCTCCTAAGCCTCGGACTGGAACCCAAACCCAACCCGGGTCCCGACTCCGGATTCCGCATCATGTACATAGCGGCGGCCGGATAACGCCGTCTGCGGGAGTCAGACAGCGAAGTTGGGGTCGCATTTTCGATTTCTTCAACAAACCCGCCGTTGCAATCGGGGCAAGCAATCGAATCTTGGGTCCACACCCTAATAAATCGGTTGCATCTGTAACACCAATATGCTGAGTTCATCGACATCTAAAATTTATTTCAAAGAAATCGATTATTGAAAAATCTCAAATTTTCTTTCAGATCTGAAACTTGATTTATTCTACAAAAAATCAAAAGATCTTGACAAAAAAGTGGAAAATCAAGACTTAAAATACATAAATTTACAGACGGCCAGAGTTGGTAAGAAAAAAAATCAGTGATGGGAAGAAGAGTTTGGGGACGAAGAAATCAGAGAGGAAAAATGGAATATAAGAGGCGAGGGGCATGTAGGTAATAAAATTGTGGGTGTATGGGTAAATAGGGAAAAAGAGAGAATAGAGCATGATTTTGGGGGAGTCTATGGAGCGTGAAGTTGTCGGAGAACATTTGTAGATAAGTAATGCTATGTGTCTCCGTGAATTGTAACTTCAATTTAGATAACACTATATGATAAATTAAATAAAATATATTCTATTAATTAATATCACAATAGTATCATTTAAATTGAAGTTGTAATTCTAGTGGGACTAAATAATATTGAGCCATATTACAAAAATCGCATGATTAATCACAGGAGTGACCACATACTCATATGCAAAAAAATATTATTTTATTCACATGAGATCGTACACTCACACGCGTTCATCCATACGGGTTAAGTACCATTTTTCATATAATATTAGTCTTTATAGATATTATATTGTCCTAAACTGATTGCGTGTCCTGTGATGGTTGGTCAATCAATTGCGAATTATTGACTCATAGTTCATAGGAGAAAGTGCATCTGTAGTCCTCGCTCTCTAACATTTATAGCAATTTGATCACAAAACTTTCAAATGCATCTCAATTACATTTGTGGTCCTTATGAACATGGTAATATTTATAAACAATTTACTTTAATCAGACAACAAATTAATAATTTTATTGATCACAATTATTTAAATAATTGGTCACAAACACTCTTCATCCAACCTATCCCAACCTCACTACCATCAGCACCAATCGAACATCTTGTCATCTCACTCCATCACCAACACCTACACTTCACCGCCACCATTTGCAAACCACCTACAACCAGTAATATTAAGGGTCTGTTTAATAGTAAAGGTGGAAAGACAAATATTTTTCATGTAAGTTGGAAAATAAAAAAATCACCTAAAAGATAAGAAAATGTTTTTCATGAAATTTGTTGACAACAAGGTTAAAGTGGCTGTACCTTACAAAATATTTTCCATTTTTACGTTACAATCAAACGGTGAAAGTGAAAAATATTTTTCTCGATGTGACATTTTCATGGCAAATGTGCCAATCAAAACATGTAAGTAGATTGGGATTTGACGACCAAATTTAATAGTAACTTTGGATGCCAAAAAGGATGCTAAAATGGCAGCCAAACGGAGGGAAGACGTAAATAGTGTCAAGATTTGGATGTCGAACTTCTGATTAGTTGATGTATCATCAATCTGCTTATGGTAAACAGATGCAAAAAAAAAAAAAAAAAATTCTAGAAAAGGCGCCATGGAAGTAACTCCACCTGCATAAAAAAAAAAAATTAAAAAAAATAGAGAGAATTTTATTCATGGATCAAACATTCTCACATAAATAAAAGCATGAAAAATTATTACAGATTCAAGCAATCATATTATGTAATGAAAACAAAAAATTAAAAGAAATATATAAAAGGCAAAATCATATACCCAATATACCAATATCATAATAAAAAATCAATCATCGCACCCATTAATGTTATGACCACATGCCGTGTGAGTTTTCTGATGTACTTTGCAAGATCATCATCTCAACCACTGTGGTGTGGCTAATAGCAATATCAGAATACCCATCTTCGATCATCGCGGATAACAGCAATAACAACCATTTTCATCTTCCCTCTATTTAGATTGTGGATTTTGGCGCCGATTGTGCCGCCTTTCATGGTTGTCCCGATGCTCGGTGTTGAATTAGGTTTTAACACAGAGAGAGAATAGAGACTGGATGGAGAGATTAGGGGAGATACAAAAAATAAATCGTTATGTAGAGAGAGAAAGAGAGTGTGTGATTTAATAATAATTATTAATATTAAAAACTTAATTAACACCTCATTTTTGAACAAAATTAGTTAAAACTTGATTAATGATAATGTAATCTTAAATACACGTTTCCTTGTAATTTCTTCAATTCAATATGCTTCAATTCATGAATCGGTCCGGCCAAACAATTTTTAAACAAGCTTGGATGGACCAACCTATTTTGACACATATTTGTTCTAATAAATCTCCAAATAGTAAGTGCTCATTGTTCATAATTTTTGAGAAGTTAAAATGAGTTTTTGTAATTAATTTCATAAAAGTGTTTCATCTGCTTAGCAGAGATTTTAGATAAAGTTGAATCAACGTGTCTTTTAAAAAATCTTTCCAAAAAATATTTAAACTAGTTTTTAAACACTAATTAAGGTATTTTTCTCAAGAAATTCTTCTATAAAAAACAAAGATAAATGAATAAATGATATCAAGCAACCCTAATCCCTTGTTTGATGACCATTATTTGAAATTTTCAATATTTTGAATAGTGAATTTTTGGAGGATTTGTGATTAAAAAGTGAAAAAATTTTGAGTTTACGTACAGAATATTTTATTGTGTAAGTGTGTGATTGCAAATGAATATATAAAAAAAGAGTTTTAAAATAAAAGATGCCGAACGGGGCTAAATAAGTTGTGGAAGGACTTTTCCTCCATTCACAATTGAATAATTCTTTCAAAGACAAAAACAATAAGGGTCCGTTTGATAAAAAACATGGAATTTGGTTGGAAAGAAAACGAATTGCAGGGAATTGAATTGCCTAGAATTTGTTTTAGAGGGAATTGTAATTAATGGTGTTTGATTGGTATAATTTTTTTGTGACAAATTTTTACGTTTAGCTTTGTTTTTTATGCAAATTGTCAATTAAATGGATAAATTTTTTTACCATTGACTTTAGAATGTGTTCCAATTGGTAAAAAAAAAAAAAAAAAAAAAAAATTGTTGGTCAAAAAGCTGGAAAACATTTTCCCACCAAAGTGGTGGGAAAATGTTTTCCAGCTTTTGTGCATCAACAACTTGTACCTTGGAAAAGGGTGGAAAACGTTTTCCCTAGAAAAAAATGCCAATCAAACAAGGAAAAAGCTGAAAATGGAAAACGAATTCCACTTTCCCTAGAAAATCTCGGCCAATCAAACGGACCCTAAACTCAAAAATTTGTTTTTTTCAAGAGAGTCACTAATTTGTACTTGAAAAACCCTCTAATGTCAAATCACTAAACTCGCAAGTGGAAAGGATTTTCCCTCTTTCTGTGATTAATATCACGGGAAGAAAAATCTCTAAGATTGTGTTTGATACGACGAATTTGTTATGGAACTAGGAAAATATTTTTCTAGTTCTTACTTTTGGTTGTTTGATTAGCCAAATTTGCCTTAAAAAATGTTTGTCACCAATTTCTAATGTACAATCCCTTAAAGCACAAAAGTAGGAAAATATTTTCTTATAATTTTGATGGAAAATTATTTTTCACCTTGTTGGGTGTTTTTTTCCTTTATTATTTTTTTTTTTTTGACTTTTTGGCAATGGAAACATATTCTAAATTCAATGGTAAAATTTTTTAACCATTTAATTGACAATTTGCATGAAAAACGAAGCCAAACAAACATAAAAATTTTTTTAAAATTTTTTTAAAAATTTTTTTTTTTTACTTTTTGATAATCCAAACAAATTTTAATACAGATTATAAGAAAATTATCCCAAAAAGTAATCATTTGCATGAAAAACAAAGCCAAACGGATTAGGTGGAAAATTATACCAATCAAACACCATTAATTACAATTCCCTTTAAAACAAATTCTAGACAAATCACTTCCCTGCCAAACATTTTATTTGCCATCTATTTTCCATCTTTCTATTAAACGGACCCTAGGGTCCGATTGATTGGACTCATTTTTCGTGAAAGGTGAAAAATATTTTCCTTCTTTTTACTATTTACCTGTTTGATTGCACTAATTTTTCAGGAAAAACGTTTTCCAATATTTTCCAAAGTACAAACGATTGATGCACAAAAGTTAGAAAACGTTGTTTCATCATATTGGTGGGAAAACGTTTTCCAATTTTTTGACAATTTTTTTTTTTTAAGTAATTGGAATACATTCCAAAGTCAATGGTAAAAAAATTTATCCATTTAATTGACAATTTGCATAAAAAAAACAAAGTCAAACGAAAAATTTGTCAGGTGAAAAATTATACTAATCAAACACCATTAATTATAATTCCCTGTAAAACAAATTTTAGGCAATTCAATTTTCTGCCATTCATTTTCTTTCCACCTATTTTTCATCCTTTCAATCGAACGCACCCTAAAAATAATTCAATATAACTTTTTTATAATTTCAAATAGTGCATTTACTTTAAGAGCTTTTGTATATATTTTTCTATAAATCACGCATAGTATGTGTACACATTTTTCTTAGGATCTAAATTCATTTTTTTAAGGAGGGTGGCACCTCCAATTCATTATTAAACAAACCCTGGCGAAAGAAAATCGTGATAACAAATCCAACCAAAAACAACATATACAACTTTAAACAATTAAACAAAGCAAAACTAAAACTCACTTACGAAGGTAGGAACAAGACCATGAGCCGGCACAAGCAAATCTGTGCTAAAATAAAAATACTGTAATGTACCTTCTGCACATTCTGCACCCAACTTTGCTAAAAAAAAAATCCACTTGATTACCCTCTCTAAAAATACGTGACTTCGAATAACTGCAATATAGCCAAAACCTCATCCCAAAAATCCCACGAGTACCATATTTTGCAACTGCTGCTCAAAATCCAGTCTTCTACAATTTTAGAGTCACTTTCAATATCAACATGTGTAACACCAATTTCTTGACAAAGCTTCAACCCCACAATAAGTGCTCTCATCTCAGCTTCATTGTTGGATGCTATCTCAAAGTTTGTCGCAAAAGCCACCGACACCCTTCCATTCTAATTACGAATAACTCCTCCTCCACCAGCCTGGCCTGGGTTTCCCAAGCTACTACCATCTACATTCAATTTAACTCTCCCAAGCATTGGTTTTATCGAAGATACCAAAGATATAGGTTTGTTTTTCCTAGGCGCACAAGCAATATGCAAGTCTTTAAGTATTTTCTCATCATTTGGTGGCAAGTTACTTACCTTAGAAATGCTGCTGGCCATATTTTGTAACCAGAATTTGATTGCAAAGAAAATGTCTTCCACATTTTCATATTCCATTTTGTTAGGATTAATCAACAAATCCGAATCTCTTGCACTTGAGGATGTTAATATCACTAACAATATTGACAGTACATAGCTGTGCATTTTCTCAATTTAAGGGATATGTATATATGGTTAGACACCCATCATTAGCAGATAGGAAAGCCAGGAATATTCTCTTTGTATGTAAAATGTGTGTATTGCAATTCAGTGTATAAACAGAGAATGCAATGAGAAGCTAAGTGTGTTGAGGAAAAAAAATCCAAAAGAAGCTGAGATCAGTAGAATTTTTATCCTTGGTATCAGAGCTCTAATGGCTAACACCGATTCAGGAAGACAAACTCATCCAAGCGAGTCGAGCACTGCAGCAACCAATCATTCTCTTGTGAACCAGACCTCACCTTTTGGGGTGAACGTCATCCAAACTCCATCAGTGAAGCCATACAGAGATAATTTTTTACAGTGGGAAAACATGGTTATGCCCATGATCAGAGGACACAACATTGATGGATATTTGCTAGGAATGAAAACATTGGTAAATCTTGAATTCCTTGTGAAATTTTTGGAACCCGAAGTTTGGGTTCGGGTATCATTTATGGACACTGTGGAAAAGGAATAGTGTCTTTCGTGAGGTGGAGATGTTTGGTTCTGGATAAAGAGTTCACTCTATTTCGTTGTAGTCGAACTTATTTTTCCAGTGGAAAATTTTTGGAGCTTCATTCGTTGCACCGAAATTTGTGTCAAAGTAGAAATTGTTGAATTTGTGATCCGAATTCGATCTAGGGTTGCGCATTTTGGACTATTGGACTTGAAGATGTGAAAATGAGATCTAAGGATAACCGAACCGAATGGGGCAAAAAAATCAAACCGATGGTGCAATGGGATGGTTATGATTTTGATTTTAATGACCCGATTCGTGGTGGTGGCTGATATGGTATTTAAAGACGGTACCCCACTCCGAACCGATTATTCAATTAAAAAAAATAATTGGACAATTGGGCTTCTTTTTATGATTATTTGTATAATTATGACTCATTACCTTACCGATCAGTTAATATGACCGGTTCACTAACTCTTACATCTCTTTTGGCCTTAACCTAACCCTACTCACACTTACTCACTCATTGAAAATACACAGAAATAGGAAATATTAAATCGACGGGCGACGACGAGGAAGGAAATTTGAAATTGGAATCAACAATACCGTCTCCGCCTGTCTGTGGTGCCGTCACTCCAAATTTGGCACTATTCAGATTTGAATTCGAAAGGTATAGGTTGTGTGTCATCCATAGTGTGCGTATTATTGATTTATTGTTTGTTGGGAGTAATACTCATATACTTCATCCGCTTTTAATTTTGTGCAACTAGCTATGTGGTTCCTGACAACTGTTAACATTATTGTTCTTGCAAAATACTTATTGCCTTCTGGATTAATTATGGTGAACATGCTTTTTCATTTAGCTATGCCCTAGGAACGTGTAATTGTTATTTCATTCTACACTGCCAAATGGTCTTGCGAAATGCTGATTGTTGCCTTCTGGATCGGCTATCAGAACCACGCTTTCCCTGTTTGTTTCATTGTACAAACATATAATTGTTATTTCATTCTTATTTACAATTTGTTTTGCAAATTGATGCTTGATATCTTCTGGTTAGTTATCCAGAACGTGCCTTTTCAGTTTGCTTTGCCCTAGGGTTATGTAATATATATTTCATTCTAGGTTCACCTTTTTTTTTAATATCTACCATGTTTTGTTAATTCAATCTTTATTAGTTTCATATGACTTGGTTATATGTTTTTGACTTTGTGAATGATTGTTTCTTGTGGGGATAGAAGTCATTCACTTACACAATTTATTTCCACTTGAACCACTATTTGTCTAACATCACATCACTGGATTCTGCTTTCTATTTTTAGTTGCATTTTCTTTTGATTTAGTGTCGAGTAATATTATATTGGTTATGAGAAAATCTCAATTTTTGTGTTAAAAAGTATATACCATTACTAGACTAAGATGAGTAAACTTGTGGGTAATTTTTTTTTCAAGTTTTGATCGATTTAACCTAATCATGTGAAAAAATATCTTACTTTCATCAGCAAAAATGGTTTGCAGGCTTCACCCGAAGACTTTAGAAGCTTTAATGTGTGCTCGAGATTGACTTTGGACTGATATTCATGGTAGGATTTATTGTTTTATATTTGTTATTCATGCACTTTCTTCTATTGCTAATTTTTTTTCTTTATGGTGTATAGAAAATTCAGCTCCTTCATCATACTCCGGAACTTGTGCGAGGTTTAGTGAGGAGAACATTGACGAAGATGTACATTTTTTGTTTAAATCTTCAGTCAAGACCATTTTTTATTAGGTAGTATGATTGTATTATTACTCTACTTACATTTCTTATTTATTAAATAGGAATCAACTTTGAGTATTGACTCTTGACATATGCTAGTAAGAGTTGTGGGGAAGAATGAAGATTGACCTATACTAGTAAGAGTCTTGATCTATGTTGATAATATTTTTTGTTAAATTTGAATTTTGCATTTGGAAGTTGGGATATTGTTTGCATTTTCATTTGAGATATTGTTTGCCTAATTGGCTTAATATTGTGTGTTTTTTTTTAATTGATTTTTATGCATAATTTTTTTTTTTTTTTTTTTTCAATTTGACAGTTGAACTTATAAAAAATAATTTATTTTCGTGGTTATTAATCGAAACGAACTGAGATACGAGTTTAGCTTAACCGAACCGACTTTTGTGATTATGGTATGACCAAAAATTTGGTGGTGCAGTTATGATTTTGGCCGAACCGACCCGTTGCCATCCCTAGCTGGACGGCCGTTGGCTTCACACTCGAGCGAGGGGAGCAATTTTGGAGTAGTAAGGCTGTCGTCCACCTGTTGTTGAGTTGTTGCTTCAGCATCACCACCTAGGGTTTTCCTTATTTCATTTTACGCAATTTTTAACCTAACTTCCATATCTTGTATTATATATAAGGTTTGGGATGTTTTCTATAAATATGTGACTCTTCTTTCAATTTAAGTATTGTTGTTATTATATTTTCTCTCCATTGGTTGTCAATTAATAAAATGTTCGGTTTATCTGCCAATCTTCTTCTTTAATTTTAATCTTATTCTTGTTTGTGCGATCAGATACTTTATATTGTGTCATTAACCTCCCTGATTTTTTTCAACACAAACATCTAGAATTTTCAGGAAAGCTTCATCAACATGAGCCACCTTTGTACAAAGAGGGCCCTCTTCTAACCATTTATCATACTAGAATGATGTTTTGCCTTCTTTAATTTTCCATTGACTAACAGGCTACTACATCAGGGAGACAATCCACCACCGACTTCCAAAATCTCGACCCCATGCACCCTAGATTTGCAGTAACCACCAAACTAGAATTTACGCACTCTGCACGAAAAAATGTGCCCACAAAGAATTCACATAAAGCACCTTCCAAGCAAACTTCATGTGTAGGGACCTTTGAATCTCAGCCAAACCGCAAACACTGAGCCCTCCTTCCATAACTAGTTTACAAATCATCTTCCATGAACACCATTTTTTTCTAGTCGTCCCGTTAACTTCTCCCCAAAAGAAAGAAGATAAAATGAAATTTAAAGTCCTAAAACAGATTTAGGAACACCGAGAACATATAATAAATATGTTGCCATACTTGATAGTTGATAGTGCATGTCTCAGTAAAACAATCAGACCACCTCGTGACAACAATTGCTTCTTCCAACAAACAATCTTTTTCAAATTTTTTCCACCAATAACTGTAAATGACGAGCTGTCAGTTTTCCTACTACCACTGGAACTCCCAAAATAAATTATAGGAAATAACCGTTGTTTAAACAAGCTCAACTGCATAATTTCGTGCTTGTGTATTCTGAAGAATTACCAGTAGCATTGGAACAGAAATGGAAATACCGATATTGCTATACCGGATATGGATCTCAGTGTTCACATTTTTCATGTTTGCATTTTCAGTTGTTTTTCTGTTATTTTTGTTGTGCTGAGTTGTCAATCGTTTATTGGTTGTACTGAATTATCTCCATCTATATATGATGGAGATCACTTTCATTTCTGTAAAAGATTGAATAAATAATTTGACTGCAAATTAGTTTTTCTTGCTTTGTTCATGGTATCAGAGCGAGGTTTCATAGGCTCCGAGGAATAAATTTTATCAGCGAGAAGATGCAAACAACAATGATCTACAAATTCCTCCGGCGGTTGAACATGGAGGAACAACAAAGGAGTATTCCAATGGAGACTCATTGGATTTGCAAAGTTCGGATCATCCAGGAATGATCTTTGTAACTTCACCATTGACAGGTAAAAACTATCTCAGCTGGAACAGGTCTATTAAAATGGCATTAGGTGCGAAATTAAAGTTGGGCATCATAAATGGGAAATGTGAAAAACCATATAGTGAATCTCCAAATTTTGATCAATGGAATAGGGTATACTGTATGGTCAGATCTTGGATCTTAAATTCAATCTCAAAGGAAATTATAGAAGCATTTATTTATACGACATCAACAAAGGATTTATAGGATGAATTAAATGAGAGATATGGTGAATGCAATGGGCCATTGCTTTACTAGTTGCAGAGAGAGATCAGTAGCTTGACACAAGGATCAATGATAGTGAAGAAATATTTCACCAATCTTAAAAAATTGTGGGATGAAATCGCTTGTCTTATGCCATCACCAGGTTGCACATGTGGAGCTGCAAAGGAAGTTTCTGATTCAGCGTCTTTAAACAAACTTATGCAATTTTTGATGGGCCTGAATGATACATATGATAATGTCATAAATCAAGTTCTTGTAATGGAGCCTTTACCCTAGGTGAATAAAGACTATTCCATGGTTCTAAGGGTGGAGAAACAAAGAGAAGTGCATATGTTGTATCCTGAAACTAATGATAACACTACGATGATGGTCAGGGGAGTCAATGCCAGGAATGATGGACGTGGAAGAAATGGATCTGGGGCGAGGAAATTGGACAGGTAGATCTACTTTTGGTAGAGGAAACAATGCTGTAGGAAGGGGAATTAATAGAAGATATGGCAATTATTATAAGGAACTAATGTATTGTGACCACTGTGATATGAATGGGCATTCAAAGGAAGGATGTTTCAAACTGATTGGATTTCCGGATTGGTACAAAGAAAGATCAAAGGACAAAGGACCCTAGCTGGAAAAATGCAACAAACAATGTGATGAAAATGGATAATTCACCCCTTGACTTTGAAGATGGTTTTGCAACTATGACTTCAAAGTATACATCATCCTCTTCCAATATTGCTTCAATTGTTCAGCAAGAGTTGATGAAAATGCTGAAAGGAAAGAAGCTCACTGCTAATGAAGATCAAGTGAATTTGGGTCATCTCAGGGATTATTCTGGTATGTACACTCAACATTTTTCTTTTACATCACTTGATGAACTGAAATATAGAACTTAGATTGTTGACATAGGTGCTAGTAATCACATATGCACAAATTCATCACAAATGACCAACCTAAAATCGGTCACACAGCCTACCTCTGTTTTGTTACCTGATGGTTCTATTAAAGCTGCCAAACACACTGGAACCATTACTATGAACCACAAAATCACTTTAACTGATGTTTTACATGTACCTACTTTTAAGTTTAATTTACTATATGTCCCTAAGCTCTGCCAAACTGCACAGATTAAATTCATCTTCTACCCTACATATTACTTGATACAGGACCTGAAGAGTGATAGGACGTTGGCAGTTGAAAAATTGAATGGAAAGTTATACATACTTGATGACCATAGTTTCCTGAATAGTGGAGTTGGAAATTGTCATAGGAGAATGAATATATGTAATCTTTTATCTACTGAGAATTTGAATTCTAGAAATAAAATTTCTTTTACTGATAAGGCTTCTCCATTTTCTCTTGTTGATTGGTATATCAAACTTGGTCATGTTTCATTTCAATGCTTACAACATCTCAGCTTCCTTAAACAGCTTTGCAATGCTTCTGCCATTAAGAATGTAGAACCCTGCGATGTTTGTCACAAAGAGAAACAAAAGAGACTTCCATTTAAAAATTCACAAATTCACTCAAAAACCACCTTTGAATTGTTGCATATTGACATATGGGGTCCTTATAGATAACACACCATGACTGAAACACCTTTTATGCTCACAATTGTGGATGACTACAGTAGAGCCACATGGACCTTTATGCTTATTCACAAATCCCATACTGTTAAGACCTTAGAAGTTTTCTTCAAAATGATTAAAACCCAGTTCAAAAAGGATGTCAAAATTATTAGAACAGACAATAGAAGTGAGTTTACTGGAAATGAATGTCAAACTTTGCTCCAAACTTATGAAATCCTCCATCAAAAATCATGTGTCTACACTTCACAACAAAATGGAGTTGTAGAAAGAAAACACAGACATTGACTCCAAATGGCCAAATCCCTCATGTTCCAAGCTCATTTACCTCGATATTTCTGGTCACATTCTATACTAATGGCCACACACATTATAAATAGAATTCCCAGTTCAGTATTAAATTGGAAGACCCCTTTTGAGATCCTATACAACACCAAACCAGATTTTTCTTCCCTTAAAACTTTTGGTTGCCTTTGTTACATAACCAATACCAAGCCTCACAAAGACAAATTTGAATCAAGAGGTTATAAGTGTATATTCATAGGTTATAGCCCTGGACAAAAGGCTTACAAAGTCTACAATTTATCCACTAAACAAGTTCAAATTTCGAGAGACATTGCCTTTTATGAAAATCACTTTCCTTTCAAATCAGACACAAATACTGATAAATCTCATCCAGCTGTTCCATACCCTGAATTTTATGATGATGATCTGACCAAAATACCTTCTGTTTCCCCTTGTGATAATCAAAATGATGGGCCTTTACAAAACACAACCACATACACATCATCTAATGAAACCACTGCTGATTTTTCCTCCACTAATCATAACACTATTCCACTCTTCCAAGTTCTATTTCCTGAATCTCCAAAAAATGTAACTTCCGAGCCTCTAACCCTTAGACAAAATACCAGGCAAAAGGCCAGACCAATATGGATGGAAGATTACATTACTAGTATAACTGAAAATTCAATTGTTCCAATTGCCAATCACCAATCCTCTATCAACCACACAAAACTAACTTCACAATTCACACCACCTACATATCCTTACACAATTTCACCAAACTTACATCATGCATATGTGACATACCTGGCTAATGTGTCAAAAATTCAGGAACCAAGTTCCTACCATCAAGCCTGTGAAAATAAAAGTTGGATACATGCTATGAATGAGGAGCTGAGAGCACTAGAATCAAATAAAACATGGGAACTTACTGATTTACCTCTAGGGAAGAAAGCCATTGGATGCAAATGGTTATACAAAGTTAAACTAAAACGGATGGAAGTGTGGATAGGCTTAAGGCAAGATTAGTGGCAAAATTCTACAATCAATTAGAAGGAATTGATTTTTTTGATTATTTTTCACCTGTTGCAAAGCTTGTCACAGTCAGGATTTTTATTGCAATAGCCTCAGCCAGGTCTTGGCCTCTCCATCAACTGGATATCAACAATGTTTTCTTGCATGGATACCTTGATGATGAGGTTTATATACAGCCACCTCTGGGATATACCACAGCAACAGCAAACAAAGTATGCAGACTGAGAAGAAGCTTATATGGATTGAAACAAGCCTCGAGACAATGGAATACTGAACTCAGTCTTAAGCTCACAGAGTATGGATTTGTTCAGTCCAATCATGACCATTGCTTGTTTATTCAGCGTTCATCCAATCACAGTTTATTTCTCCTTATTTATATGGATGATGTCTTAATCACTGGAACTTATGAATCTGACATTATATCAGTCAAGAAATATTTGCATTCTCAATTTACCATCAAAGATATTGGAGCTGCAAAATATTTTCAGGGTCTTGAAATTGCTAGAGGTGAAAAGGGGACATATGTTAATCAGAGAAAATACATTTTGGACATCATTAAGGATATTGGGCTCACTAGTGCAAGATCAGTTTCAGTTCCAATTCCAAAAGGTACAAAACTTTCACAAAACTCCAATCCTCCTTTCCCAAATCCAGAAAAATATAGAAGACCGATTGGGCGACTTCTCTACTTGAACCTGACCTGACATTACATATGACATACAACAGTTGAGTCAATTCATCCATAGTCCTTGTCAAATTCATTGGGACACTGCAATTCATTTGTTGCGATATTTGAAAGGATGTCCTTCACTTTCTAGTACAACAGAATTTCACTTTAACAGCATACTGTGATGCTGATTGGGCATCTTGCAGTGATACAAGAAGGTCTCTCACTGGCTTCTGTATCTACCTTGGAGACACACTAATTTAATGGAAAACTAAGAAACAAACCACAATTTCTCGGTCAACCACTGAGGCTGAATACCGAAGTTTGGGAACAACGGTATGTGAAGTCACATGGATAAATTATATACTGAAAAACTTTGCCATTCATATCCCTTTACCTATCCCTTTATGGTGTGACAATAAAGCCGCCCTACACATTTGTGCTAACCCAGTTTTCCATGAAAGAACTAAACACTTGGAGATTGATTGCCATATTGTTAGAAATAAATTTAAGGAAGGTTTCATTTTGCCTCAACATGTTCCTTCCGCTCAACAAGTTGTAGACATATTCACCAAAGCTTTGGCAGCACCTCAGTTCCATCACTTAGTTTCCAAGCTGGGATTGGCTGACCTCCCCCAATTGCCAGCTTGAGAGGGGGGATGAAGAATTACCAGTAGCATTGGATCAGAAATGGAAATATCGGTATTGCCATACCGGATATGGATCTCAGTGTTCACATTTTTCATGTTTGCATTTTCAGACGGTTTTTATGTTATTTTTGTTGTGCTGAGTTGTCAATCGTTTATTGGTTGTACTGAATTATCTCCATCTATATATGATGGAGATCACTTTTGTTTCTGTAAAAGATTGAATAAATAATTTGACTGCAAATTAGTTTTCCTTGCTTTGTTCATATTCTTGTACCGGCCTTAGAAAAGAAGATAGCTGATTTTTCTTTACTAATACGCTGACCCGACCATTTCTCATATATCTTAAAAGTCTTCATCAACTCCTTCATCGATCGCTTGCTTCCATTAGCAAACACCACAAGATCATCTGCGTACATCAAATGTGACACCAAAGTATTCCACGTGGATGAGAAAAAGCACCAGTCCACCCCTCTTTGAATCGCTTCCTCAATAAATGAGTCAAGACCTCTTCTATGATAATAAATAAACATGAGGATATAGGGTCACCTTGCCCAAGCCCTCGAGATGATTTAAAGAAACCTTGTGTGGTGCCATTCATCATTATAGAAAACCAAGGAGTAGAAAGAAACACATTCCATAATCAAAGCGCAAAACCTGTCAGGAAAAGCAAAAGAGCGCAAGGCATGAATCAAGAACCTCCGATCCACACTATAGTAAGCCTTCGCCATATCCACTTTCACCAACACATTCCCACCACAGATTTTGCTATTCAAAGACAACATTATCTCTTGAGTTAAGGTAATATTTTCGAAAGTACTCCTTGTTCAAGAGATATGATCTTAGGGAGTAAGGCCTTCATCCTATTGACCAAAAATTTCGAGAAAATCTTATATGCCAACAAGCATAAACTAATAGGCCTGCACTTATCAGCGGAGATCTCATAAATATATATTATTCAACACTTCCATGAAACAAATTCCAGGAAAATTAAAAAAAAAAAAAAAAAAAATATGATTTTTATTATACAAAATTATGATAAAAATTACAAGAATACAGGCACTATACAAATAATAATTACGAAAAATAAATAAATAAAGACAGGCTCTTGTTTTTTATGTTGTATTTAATAATGAAGCTTAAAATCGCCCATTATTTTCTTGAATATGCTCATCAATTCCTTCGTCGGAGTCCCGTCGGAAGTTTGTGATACAATTCCATCATTCCCGGCGAGAACCCTGTACTTGTCCTTCCTGGTGAAGTTTGTGCACTCAAAACCTAATGTTGCAGCCAAGATTCTTTGAACATAATTTGCAACATCATGTGGACTTTTACCAGATGAACATGTTGCTTCCACTGGTAATTGGTTTAAGAATGTTACTTCGTAGATTGGTCTAGGGTTCATGAAGAAAAATATAGGGTCCATGGCTTTCCACCCTCTAGCTGTCGTTGCATGGAAAAACCCTACTCTGTAATTCATGGCGACAGGCACAATCCGGTCTGTTAATTCAGCAAAAAGTCCACTGAATCTTAGCAAAAAGGGTTCTCTGCAAGTTGTGCCTTCTGGGCAGACGACTAAATCTCCCTTTTCAAGTTGCCGTTTGATTTTCTGAGCGTCCACATCTCGGATTCTTGTTAATCGAACGGTGGGAATGGGGGATAAGATTTCCGATAATCGAGAAATGGAATATGTCACTGCCGGGATTCTGCGGTGTAGGACGGCGGAGAGGATAACCGGGTCCATTAAAGTTCTGTGAGTGCAAACGAAGAGGACGCCGGGGCTGCCGGGGGCCCGGGGAGGAGGAGGAGTGCCTTTAACGACGACCTTGCCTCCGAATACGGGGGCCAATTGTTGTATAGCCCACATAGGAAGCATAAGGCCTACACCAATGCGGATTGTCGCTAGTATGATTCCAAGAGGGATCCATAAGAGGATTAGGAGGGCGGCCGATGGCGTAGGACGCTTTACTAACCGGCCGTCGTGAAAAATCACCGGTAGAGGGCGGATATTGTGGTGGAGATCTTGCTTTTTTGCGGTGATGAATGGTGGATATTGTTCTTCCTGTTCATATGAAAAAAAAATATATATCAGTCAACGTTAATATAAAATATGTCACCTAGGATGATTGGAAAGACAACTAAAAATTATTGTGTCTTGTTTCATACCTGCAAAAAATAAACATTTGCAACGAGTACTCAATTACGTAAAATGGAACTATAAGTAAACCCACCTTACACGTGGATAAGAATAACGGACCGGAACCAGATTGAGATCTTCCTAGTCCCAATCTAGGTTGTTCATCACCAAATAATGCACCAATACTCCTAGTGATTGAATCAAAATCATCTTGAATGAAACCAGTTGCCAATCCAAATCGGTTCTCGGAGAGTTCGCTTCCGATTACATCGTCTGCACGTAAATGCTCCTTCGTGAACCTCTCAACCATGATTCTAGGCGTTTTGGTCACGACAACTCTCTTATCATGTGAACTGAATATCCTCCACGCTTCCATATCGATATCATCGAAATAAAACTTAGGCAACACAGCTCTCGACACCGCTTCAATTTCCGACATAGGTACTCCGGCTGTGGCAACAAAAATTGTTAATCTGAGACCAGCATCCTCTTTCCCACAAACTTCGAGCAACTTAATCATCGGCCATAACATCAACAACAACGCGAACCGAACTAGACCCGATGCCTCGAATGCTATCAACATGAAGTAGCAAAAGGGATTAGTATCATTCAAAAGAGTCCCTTCAAGCTCAGCAACAACAGACTCCATAATTAGGATTATAACCTCTTATCTTTGTCTAAATATTAATTTTTACGAAACCTAAAATGTATCAAAATTTCCTGTATTTGTGAACAAGGATTTACTATTGATATAAGGACTGTAAGATGAAGGTAGATTGACTGTTCTCTAATGAGAAACTGGGCTGTTTATCTGTTCACAACTAACCCTTATGCATGTTAGCATATTTATATTAAAATCTCAGCCCCTTTTTCTGTTTTTCTTAGGTGGATATATCTATAAAGAAACCAAAGGATTATACGCCACTTTAAACATGAAAAAATAGATTACTTAGCCTCAACAACTTAGTAAAACAAAATTTAATATAATCTAGAATCCACGTGTCCAACAAAATATATGTCTACTTTTTCAAATTTAGGTTACTTACCAAGAACCCTAGCCGAAATTTTGTGTGTAATAAACGGTAGATTTATATGTAGTGATTGAAGGGATTCCACGTTTCTGTATAGGGTTCTTTCTGAGAGATTTCTGCAGGCCATGCTTCCACCTTGGGAGCATTTTCGTTTCATAATTTGATTCAATTATATCTAAATATATTCATCTCTTTCGTCACCCATACCTAGAAGTTTGGTTGACATCTCCTTAATTTCAATAATTCTTTGATTTTAATTTTATTCTCCTTCCTTTTTTGTCTTTTGAAATGTGTCAATATTGCATTTTCTAATGTGTAATGGCTGATGCTCTGCTGCTTTAATTATTTTATTTTTTCTTGTCCTTTCCAAAAACTCCCGTCTTTCATTTAAAACCTTCGTAATCTTGTGGAATATTTAGATTAAACTACCTCACATATTGACAATTTATTTATTTAGGATATTTTATTTCCAATACAGTTGTTAAAAAAAGTTAAATCATTTTTGAATTTACATTGTTAGATTGTTTAAAATTTGGAGTTTTTAGTTATATACATAATTCATATAAATGGCAAACCAATGAAATGATTTTTTTTTATACAAATACTCAACTTGGTCCGAGTTGTTTTATATTAAGGATTTGCAGCCCTTAACATCAAAATGTGTCTGTTCATTTGAAAAATCTGAGCCAACTATTTTGTGCTAGCCCGCCTAAATCTATTACAAAGAATAGAAACAAATGCCGGGAAAAAAAATTCATAGAAGTAACACGATCAGATTGACACCTCTATCACTTAATTGATTAGGATTTGTTGGCCGGGAAACCATACGAATTACAATATCTCTCTTAGAGGACTATCTTAGAAATTTTGTCAATAAAGATTGAATAATTAGTAATTATACATTACTATTTGATAAAGAATAACTATAAAAAAAAATTCCCTAAACTTGTAGGTAGCTACCTCCTTGTAATTACACAATCTCTACAAGAGAAATTACATTTTGCAACATGTAAATGACAACGTTCATTAATTGTATGTTGTTAAAAAGGGACTATCGTAACAACTAATAAACGTACGTTGTTGTTGGTTGACTCAATTGAAATGTCACAACGTTCTTTTAATGCATGCTGCTAATGTGTCCTTTGCAATTTATAGATAGCTACCTCCCTGCAATTATACAATATTTGCAAGAAAAAAATGACATTTTGCAACATGTAAACAACAACGTTCATTAATTACTTGTTCCTAAAATGGGTTCAATGCAATAGTTAGTAAATATATGTTATCGTTAGTTAACTCAATTGAAGTTTGACAACGTTCGTTCAATACATATTGCTAATGTGTCATTTTAAAACTTATAGGTAGCTGCATCCATTCAGTTACACAATAATATGTAAAAGTAAACAAACAAACTACAAATATACAATATGTCTATCTTCCATAATTAATCTATTCGAATTTAGTCTAACATGTTCGTAACAGAACATATTTTATACTCAATTTATAAATTGTAATTGGTTGATATATAGCTGGAAACTTGCTTTTGAAAGTCAAAGTGGGTTAGAAATTTACAAATTTGCTTATGTTTACTCTTCAAGTTTTCCTACGAAAGTGGCAAGAGGAGATGTGCTTTATTTTATATAAAATATACTGCTTTAGTTGCTCAACTATTTTTTTAAAGAGAATAATCCTAAAAAAGAAGGAAATTATATTATTGGTCCTCAACCTATAAGCTTTGTAGCAACTTGAACCCTAATCTATTAATTCCATGTTCATACGCTGCGCTGCAATTTGGGTGTACAAGGATGGGAATATGACTCCAATTTCCATTTTCCCTTTTATCCAAAAAGTGTGAGAACCAAATTATACCTAATTTATATCACATGTGAGGAACCAAATTGAAGTTGCCGAGAAAAAATAAGTTGGGATCTAAATTGCTACGAAGCCTGTAAGTGGGGACTGATGATGGAATTTTTGCAAAACGAAGTTTATCTGAAAATGTCTTCAGAATATTATAATATTTTTGTGTTTGTTTATGTCTATTTTTTTTGTACCTTTTTCATTATTAAGCTTCTCTTAGAAGGTATTTATCATTGTACAGAGGAATTCCCTCAAGAAATTACTTTTAGAGCCCGTTTATTTTTCATTTTTCCACTCTAAAAATAAAAAATATGACCGTTATCAATCACATCCAGCCACCATTTTTGATTTTTTATCTTTTGTGTGGGGTTCATAACGACTATATTTTCATTCTCATTTTTCTAAAAATGGGAATCAAACGGAGCCTTAATATTGAGTTACCTTTCGTTTATGAAATTCCATTGGAAAATTGCTCTTGCAACTCGAAGTAGGTTAAAAGTTTTCCTTTTGAAACTTGCAAGAAAATATTTTACTCTATATTACCCAATTTTCTCCTTTATTTAATTTTTTTTTGGTGGGGGAAAAGGGTATGGGTGAAGTTCACAAAATAGTAGACAAGATTTTCAGTCTCCCGCTTAGTTTAAACTGGAAGTTTGATACTGTTCCCTACCTTCCTTAATTAAATTGAACATATAGAATTGGACGTGACACTTTATTGTTCAAATATCAAGGCAAAAGGAGATTTATACACGTTATATTTGCACGAAATAAAAACTAACAAAGAATGAAAATTTTGAACTTTTACAACGTGAACTACACATGAGACTAATTCCCTCTCGATTGAGTCTTTCGGAAATAAGCAAAAAAAAAAAAAAAAAAACTATTGATTATCAACTTTTATTCATATAGCAAGTTAGTCTTCAACCTTTAAAAACGAAGAAAGACATCCTCAGCCTTCTCTTATAATTGTGAAATCGGTTCCTAAATAATCCCAACTATAGCAATACACTTTCGACCCACTTAGTTCATTTCATATGTCTTTTGAAAAGTCAAAAATGAGCTTTTGAGATCCAAATCTATTTTAGGATCCGTTTGACTAGTTTTATGAAAATATTTTTTCTAGTTAAAAGAAATTTTAGAGAAAGTTGGTTCAATTTAATTTTCCGTAAAAACAATTTTGGAATAGGAAACTCTTTTAAAAATTAGTTTCCAAATAAATACTAAAATATCATCATTCAAAAGTCCTTCTATATGCAGTGGCGAATCCAGGACGATGGTTCAGCTAGGGCGGATTGACTTTGACTGTTAACCCTCGACAGTCAACGATCGTCCGGCCAGTCGTTTATTTAAATTTGATTAAATAATATTAAAAATTATTCAAATTCTCAATTCCCTAATTTGCTAAACCTAAATTCCCAAATCCCGATTTTCGATTCCCAAACCACAAATAAAAAATAAAAAATCATGAATTATAAAATATGAATCATAATTCATGAACTATAATTCAGAAAATCTTAATTAATAAAACCCTGATTCATAAACCATAATTCATAAATCAATCCATAATTCATAAACAATAATTCATAATTCATAAATCATAAACCATAATTCATAAATAAAACCCTAATTCATAAACTATAATTCAGAAAACCCTAATTCATAAAATCCTAATTCATAAACCCTAATTCATAAACCAATTCAGTTTCCCACCACTAATTCATAAGCTATAATCCATAATTAACAAAAAAAAAAAAAAGGAATTAAAACTGGATAACATTACCTGCAGACGGCAGTGCACTCCGGCAGGCGTGACAATGAGCAGTCCGCAGTCGCACTCCGGCAGCAGGAAGTTGTCGCTTGTCCTCCGTCCTCGTCAGTCGTCTCCCTCCTCTCCAACTCACAGTCGTTACTTCTCCAGAGTCCAGACCTCCACTTCTCCTCCATCCCCAGTCCCGCAGGCGCAATCCCCACTCACTCCGCTCGCCAGTCGCCAATCGCCAACTCCGAAGTCCCAACCCCTAATTTTCCACTCCCACTCACTTAATCACGAACGAATTTAGGAATTGGAATTTGGTCATTTGGGTATTAGGTATGTAATTGGATTGGGATATATAAGTGGGCTTATTTTTAAATTGGGCCTTTTTTAATTCATAAATTAAAATCGGCCCAAAACACAATTTAAAAAAAAAAAAAAATTTGTTTTGGCCCAAGCCCAAAGTTTTTCTTCTTCCTTGGCGCCTTCCTCCCTCACCAGAGCCAGCTCTAGCCTCCATAGTTCAGCTCCGGTGAAGCACAGATTCTGGTGGATCCAGCACGTGCGGCCGCGCGAGCTGGCTGGGTGCTGGATCCGCCACTGTCTATATGGAGTAATAACAAAAGTTATTGTTTGAGCCCTATTTTTTTTTTTTTTTAAAAAAAAATGCATTTTAAAAGTGTTATGATGGAGAATGTGGTTAAAAAATAAGAATTTTTTTTTTTGTTTGTGTGTAATATTATTTTATTGAAAAATGTGATTAAAATTAAGTCAAATCACTGTTAAAAAATGTATTTTCATGAAAGAAATGAGTATGTCAAACAGCTTTTAGCATAAATTCAATTACAGTATGATCATGACTATAGAATTCTCCTATTTGCATCTCAAATCTCAACAAAAAATCATTAATGATTTGCCTGCGGAAAATGTAGAGATTAACACTTCAAACTGAAGAAAAATGCATTTTGAATAGAAGTACAAGAAGTTCATAATTATTTTTTAAGATCCAAATCTGATTATGATTATTCAAAATTTAATTTAATTAGTTTAAATATAGCTCCCGTTTGATTTTCATTTTTCTCAAAATTCATTTTTTTCTCTTCTTTTCAATAACACATTTTTCAATAAAATAATATTACACGCAAATTCAAAAAAAAATTATTAATTTTTAACCACACATTCTCCATCAACTAATTATTCAAAATATATTTTTTCCTCCAAAATGGAAGTCAAAGAAGCCCATAATTAGAATATTAGATCCATTGGATTATCACACAGACATTTTTCGTTAATTTTTGATAATCGTTTGATTTTGTTTTCTATGAAAATAAACATCAAAAGAGATAACAAAAAATTACAATTAAATATAGTATTTGTTGGAATTGTCAAAAAAAAAATTTAAAACAATTTTTTTTTTTTAATTTAGGCCAAAAAAGAATTCGGGAAGGTTGCTCCTTTTTCGATTCGGGGAAGAGAGCATCCCTTCAAAATTTATCTTGTCAGTTTTATAGTGTGCATCCCATTTCTCGAGATTTGATAAATAATGAAACGTGGCTCAGTCTTTGTTTTACACGTTGCCCTTACCTGACACGTGTTATATTGTTATAAGCAAACAGAGACACTTGGGAATGGTAGCCCATTTGCTTTGAAGAGTTGTTGGCAAATCTTTTAGGATCCGTTTGAATGCAAAAGTGAAAAATTGGTGAAAAAAAAATGAATGACAAGAAATTGAATTGAATAGAAAATATTTTAGAGGAAATTGTAATTAATGGTGTTTGATTAGTATAATTTTCCACATAATCCGTTTGATTTTGTTTTTCATACAAATTGTTACTTTTTGTGATAAATTTTTTTATAATTTGTATTAAAATTTGTTTGGATTGCAAAAAAGTAAAAAAAAAATTAAAAATAATAATTTTTGAAATTTTTGTGTTCGTTTGACTTCGTTTTTCATGCAAATTGTCAATTAAATGGATAAATGTTTTTACCATTGGATTTAGAATATGTTTCCATTGTCAAAAAGTAAAAAAAAAAAAGAAAAAAAACATCCAGTAAGGTGGAAAATAAATTCCCACCAAAATTATAAGAAAATATTTTCCTATTTTTGTGTTTCAAGAGGTTGTACCTAAAATTCCATGAAAAACATTTTCCAGGAAAAATAAAGGCAATCAAACAGCAAAAAAGTGAGAACTAGGAAAATATTTTCCATTTTCCATGGAAAATCTTCGGTATCAAACGGACCTTTAATAACAAATAATTTTTAATTATGCTATACAAATTGACTCAATGACATGTTAAAAAATAGAAGGAATATGTGTCGCCACAGGATTGGATAATTTGAAAAAAAAAAAGAGGGGAATTTTCAAAAATGTCATTGTTTTTGAAAATACACAAAAAAAATTCATTGACATTAGATTTGTTCAAAAATGTCACTTTTTTGATGTAAAATGTCCAAATTACCCTTAGGCTCACATTTATAGGAGCATTTAATGCCCATTAATGCTATGATGTGATAATTTAATTTTTAAATACTTTACATGTCATTCATTAAATGTGATTTGACTAGATAAAAAATTGCACAAAAATTGATAAATTTAAATACCCTACATGTCCTTCATTAAATATGATTTGACTAGATAAAAAATTGCACAAAATATTGAGAGATTAGTTATTATAAATTGTTTATATTTTATCTAATAACTTACTCTTTTTTTAAATGTTAAATACAATATGATCATATTTATTTGAAATTTTTTAAACTACTACTAATGATGATGATGATGTGTTTGATTTTTGAAATACTTTTTGAAAAGAAAATATACGAATATTGTGAAAATTTTCATATTTAATGAAGTATTAAGTTATTTATTTTTGGGAAGATGTTGTGATGTTGTAATTGAGAATTAATTATGATCATTAATATTTCCAACAATTTCTTCCAAGGTACCAAATACATGTTTACAAACTTTTCGACAGTTTCAACAGTTAAACTGTCGAACTCGACATTTCAAAACTGTTGGGTTAGACATCTGAACTGTCGAACTCGACATTTTGAAACTGTCGAAATAGACAATTTAACTGTTGACACCCTTAATTTCACATTTTGCTTTTGTATGAATTTAAATATTCGAAAGTGCTAATTCCATGCTATTACATATCGACATATTGATTGTGTAGAATTCTTATCGTTGCAATCTCAACATTTCAAGTATGAACAATCATTTGAGATCCTTATACTTTTGTTTTCATTATCATTTGCAGACATTAGTGCTTTTGGCGTTCGCAAGCAAAATACGAATCATTATGTCCAAGTATTGCATAACATCCCGACAGTTCAACTATCAATTTTGAGAGATGGTTTGTGTCATTCTCGATAGATGGTTGCAAAGTAAAGAATTTCACTTCTCTAAAAATACGATACATTATTATTTCCAGGCATAAAATATCATTATCATTCCATTATAATTTTCAGACAGAATAAAACGTGTTTAAGTTCACAAGTAAAATACAGATCAATAGACAAAATATTGCATAACATCCCGATAGTTCATTTGTCGTTCCCGACAGATAGTTTCTGTTATTCTCGATAGTTGGTCCGGGGTACCATGACATCTCACAATTTTTGTATAATTTTTTATATAGTCAAAATCACATTTAATGAAAGATATGTAAGGTATTTAAATTTATCAATTTTTGTGCAATTTTTTTATTTAGTCAAATCACATTTAATGAAGGACATGTAAGGTATTTAAATTTATAAACATGGGCAAATATGTACAAAAAATACCAAAATGTCATTTTTGTAAACACTACAAAAAATGACATTTTTATTAATGCAAATGAAAAATGTGTCACCCCAATACAATTTCCTCAAAAAAAAATAGAAAAACAAACATCCAATCACGTGCTGTCGAGCCAGTTTGTGTCATTGATAAATAACACTTTTAATTCAAATATTAAGATTTATTGTCAATGAAATAATGTGCCTTATCATTGGTATTTAATAGATTATTATTCTTGTATACTTTTTCTTCAACATTACAAATTACAAATCGTAAAAAGGCTTATTTGGCATAAATTTTTAAAATTTTATTTTTCTCTAAAATCATTTTCAACTACATTCTACAAAATCCACAAATATTTTCACTTTTGAACTACACATTCTCTAAAAACAATTATTTTTCCTTGAAAAAATATGTGTCAAACAAGCTTTAAGATCTGTTGATTCACATGAACATATTTTGTAAAATAAATAACATCCTTGCCTATTAACATACCAAAGTATTTAGAAATTTGTACTCGACTAGCATAGGCAAAACATTGCATTTGATTCAACTTGACTCGAAACAAGAATGTAGGTCATGTTGGGTCGAATCAGACCAATTCAAAGATGGATTAAATTCCACCGTTTTATATTTCTATTTGAATAGACTCCGTAAAATAACTAAAATATCTTTGTCTATTGAAATGCTATAAATCTTTAAAAAAAAAAAAAAATTGGGCTAGTAGCACAAATAACACGGCTTTAGGCAAAGATTGTCGATGTTTCTCGACTCAATTATATATATATATATATCTTTGCACTAAACCATTTAAAAATGACACAATTCCATCGATTTATGCTCTCAGTGTTGTTACTCCGTAGTGCATATGTTAAAGATTCCTATTATACATGTCTATCTTTTTATTAATAGTTTACTCTTGATAATTGTTATCTCTAGCATAAATAGTTGCATGTAAAATCTTATAGTTGTCTCTCGAAGCTTTGGTAATTTAGGTCTACGATAACTAATTGATCAGTTTCGAGTGTAATAAAATAGTAATGTCATGACAATTATTAGTTTGTGGTATAAATTATGATATCCACTCAACTATAAGTAAATTTTTTCATGATGGTTGCTTCTAAAGCATCATGAAATTATCGGAAAAAAAAATTGTATAAATTTTCAACCATACAATCTCTCAATAGAATAATTTTACTCATAGATCCAAATGTTTTTTTTTTTAACTACACATTCTAAAAAAAAATAAAAATAATTGATGTTACAAGAACAAATTCTCAAAAAGTGGGGCTCAATTAGAATCATATAAATAAATAAAGTTATACAATATTGAACATGATTAAGAAGAACTCTTAAGTAATTATTAAAAGGGATGTCAACGAACCGAGTCGAGCCAGCTCGGGCTTGATTATGTGGGTTTTTTTAAAGCCGAGTCTTTGCTCAGCCAAAAAAATAGGCTCGACCGTAGCTTTCTACTCGGGTTTTTCAAGATGAGTTTGGTCGGCTTGAATTTTTTTCTTGTTCTATTCTGTTACTGTCTTAAAAGGCAGCATTTGTTTCTGTCAATTTTTTTCAAGTTTGCGGGCTGATTCATGCATTTTTCGAGTTGAACAACGGACAGTCCGAATCGATCAATCAAATTGTCATTCCTAATTATTAAACGTGTTTGATTCAATGTATCAAAGATGCTCATTATCCCAATTATTGTGACAAGTTTCCAATAAATGTTTCTAATATTATTTATTTGGATCCTAAAAATCTGCCTCTGCTTTAGACAATATATAAAACTGCCAAATTGAGGCAATCCAACTTTTATGAGCCTTAACCTACCTACAAACCCTAGCTTGTAACCACCACAAAAACTAGCCCACTGTAAGAATTACACCGACTTTATTTAACCTTTAAATCTCAACCGTCCACCTTTTCATCTAACGGCCCATTTTTTTAATTCAGTCACGCTTATCACCCCGCGCCACCTTGCTCCTCACTCACTCTAAATCCGCACTCTCTTTCTATCAAAAATGCCCCGTCTTGTCAAAGATCACCCACTTTCACTCTCACAAAAATTCGACGCTCATTTAGAAAAATATATATAGGAACAAGCACATTTTGTATGGGAAGAACCAAATTTATTCTTGCTGTTTAAATTTTGCCTTGAAATTTTTTATATCTCGTTAATAAGATTAACTGGGGTATGCATAAAAGACTGAATTTTTATGATTTTTCGGGACATTTTGGTTTATTTCTAATTTAAGTTACAGGTTGTAATTTTTTCTGAGGTTTAAGAGGTGGGTTTTTACGAATTAGTTTAAGTTTTTCTTGCTTCTTTTTGAGAGGGTTGGATATATACATATAGTGTATGTAAAATGGTTACAGATAGTTACTCGAATATGATATCGGAAATGGGAATTCGATCGATCGGTAGGGGGAGCAGCAACAATTACAGCGAAGAACTGGCAATGTTTCTGAGGGAGAAAGCAGCTCAGCTAGACGCGAGTAATCAAGAGCTCAGCTTTCTACGCAGCGGTTCTGCTCCGCCCACTGGCCTATTCGGCATCGGTGGTGTTTTGGAGGAGGAGCTGAGGTCTGATCCATCCTACATTTCGTACTACTACCAGAATGCAAAACTGAACCCGCGCCTCCCACACCCGTTGTTATCCGAAGAGGACTGGCAATTTGCTCAGCAGCTGCAGGGCGCAGTTGGGGCCGGAGGGGGCTCCGAGGTTGGGGATAGGAGGAGAGTGAGTAGGGATGACTTTGGTGGAGGGGAATCACTCTTCTCCATGCAGCCAGATCTTGGAGTGGGAAAAGGTGAAAATAAATTGGAGGTGGCACAACAAAAGGAATTTAGTGGTGATGGATTGAATGGTTTCCCGGGATTGGGATTAGTGAGTAAGCAGAAGAGAATTGGAGGAATGATTCAGGTGAATTTTTTTTTTTAATTTTTTGTTTCTTTTACATCATTGGTTCTATCCTTTAATGTCTGTTATCAAATAGTTTGAAATTTACGGTTATTGAAGGTTAATAATATCTTGTGCTTGTTATTGAACGCATGTTACTGGATTCATTATGATGATTTTTGGATATATGACAATGATGCATTTTCTGGATTTATGCCTTTTAGACTGGACATTATTCGAGCAACTACATTTCAATTATTGGAGAATATGTGGTGTATAGTTTCAAAAATGCAACCATATATGTTATGTGGATATATATATTTTTAGGCTCTGATCTCTGAGCAGAAAAATATTAAATTTTTGCCATAACCTCAATTGTTTATATTCTCTGTTGTTTCTTCAAGTTATAATATATTTGCCATGAATTTTGCAGTTTTCACATTAATAAGTAATTATTATCTATTGTGATTGAAATTGTCAGTATCTTTATCACTGTTAGCGTGCTAATAAACATGTCATGCCGCATTTACATCAAAGGTGCTGAGAAAGTGCTTTCAAAAAATGCTACTAGTGTGGTGTCACTTATTGGTCAAGTGAAAGTGGGGTCTCTTGAAGCGAGCAATGAATTGAACTAAAAGAATTTTTATCCCAATAGCAATGGTTTTGCAAGCAAGTGATATTTTATCCCTCGTGTTTGCTTGGCAGTTCAGGAGAGGAAGTGAAGTCTACAAAACCTTTTGGTCAGTAAAGTGATACTATTTTTACTTGCAGACTCTTCGGTGCATTGTATGCTATCTTTTGGATTAAAGGACCAATATTATGCTTTTGGGTTTAATTAGATAGGGTCAATTAAGATTGCTTGAACTGATATTGAACAGTTAAAATAATAACAAGTCTATGCGCGTTTGTTAGTAAACACGTCAAAATATTTATCCCTTCATAGCAATCAAACAACCAAGTATATATGCACAATATCATATTAATTGCCAGCAAAGGTATTTTCTGGACAAGGAATTGAAAGTTTATGAATGTGAAAGTCTTTTCTAGAATGGTTCTTCAAGATTCTAATACTAATATTGATCCATGGTTTTATAAGTGGGCTACCTTCATGCTGACTAGATGTATTAATTGAAAGAATAAAAAATTTCTATGTGAAGTTATGATCTAAAAAAAATATTGCATATCATTGTATATTTGATTTTGTTGTGGTCGAATATCCCGTATTTGTGATTTTAAAATTGTGATATGTTTTGTGAGCTGTTTGTTTGTACTCAAATTCATAAAACTTTTGTTTCATCTCTACTGCTTTTGGTTCTTGAATTGAGACTCTGATAATGATGCAGAATGATACAAGTAATACATCACCTGTTTGTAGACCTCAATCTTGCCCTGCCAGCCATGCATTTGAAAATGGCGAATCTTTTGAATCACATGCTTCCAATCATCATGAGATTGAATCATTGGATGCATTTTGTTCTGGCAAAAATGATAAAGGAGCGTCATCACTGCAAAGCATTAAACCATTAGCTCCTCATACTTATGCCTCTTCTTTAGCTGCTTCTTTGTCAAGAACTGCAACTTCTGACCCTCAACTTATTGCTAGAGCTCCTAGTCCTCCCATCCCTCCTGTTAAAGGTGGAATGATGAGCTCACAGGACAGGACAAATGTGATTATTTCTAAGTCATTTGATGTTTTTTCACCTAATATTAGCCACTATGCTGATTTAGTTACTGCTTCGTCTGGAATGAGTCTGTCAGCGAGTAGCATGGTGGATGAAGGGAAGCATCTAACCTCTCAGATTCATCATGAGATTGATGCTCATCACACCCTGTTCCATTCGCGAAGTGATCCATCTGCAATCAAGAACAGTCCATACTTGAACATGTCTGAAATGATGCAATATTACGATCTAGCCATATCCTCAGAAAATCGATTATCGAAAGGGTCATCTACGCCTACTCTGAATAGTGGAGGAAGTTCATCGTCTCAGTATCTTAGTAATGGTCTGAATTCATCTTTATCAAACAATAGCTTTTGTGGTTTTGCTATAAATCCTTCATCACCATCCATGTTGGGAAATCAGCTTGGTGGTGGTAATTTTCCATATTTTGTTGAGAACATTACTACTGGTACTGTGATTGGCAATGTAATCAACTCTAGAGCAATGGAAGGAGGCTTGATAGGACATAATTCATATGCTACTGCATTGGAACTGCAGAATCTGGGTAGACTTGGAGATAATAGTGCTGAACATGCTTTACATATGGCACTGATGGACCCGTCATATCTTCAGTACTTGAGATCACATATGGGGTTGCAGAAACCTTACCTTGAATCTTTAATTCAGAAATCGCAATACGGCCTTGCTTTCGGCAAAACCATTAATCTGAATCATTGTTTCTATGGAAACCCTGAATTTGCTCATGGTATGTCATATACTGGAAGCCCAATAGGGGACCCAGTTATCTCTAATCTCTCTTTCAGATCTAGTAGTCCTGTCAGGCATGGGGAACAGGTCCTGCATTTTCCTGCAGGGTTGAGGAATATACCTGGCAGTTTTATGGGTGGTAATTTAGAGGAAAGTTTTGCATCTTCTTTGTTGTATGAGTTCAAGAGCAATAAAACTAAGTGTTTCGAGCTTGCAGAGATCGCTGGTCATGTTGTTGAGTTCAGGTATATATTTCAGGAGAGGACTTCTAAATTTGTTTGACCCACCTCTAAAACCTTACAAGTTATTGAAAAGCTTTACTTTGCAGTGTGGATCAGTATGGAAGTCGGTTTATCCAACAAAAACTTGAAATTGCCAGTGTACTAGAGAAGAACATGGTCTTCCATGAAATTATGCCCCATGGACTTTCCCTGATGACTGATGTGTTCGGTAACTATGTTATCCAGAAGGTACGGAATTTCAAAATCTGATGTCTGACATTTTATACATATTTTGGAATATTCATGTGTTATGAAGTATCTATGTAAATTAATTGGCATGAACATAAGAGGTCATCATATTTACTGGTTCTTATTCTTTTTTCAGTTTTTTGAACATGGAAGTGCATCACAGATTAGACAATTAGCTGAGCTGCTAACTGGGCATGTCCTAAAACCTTAGCCTCCAAATGTATGGTTGCCGAGTAATCCAAAAGGTAATTTAGATCTTGCACCTAACTTATGATGTCTATGAGACCTGACGTGTTTTGTAAATCTTTAAAATTCAATAACTATTCTCAATGTTTTGTACACTTTTCACGTCTATAGTCAATAATTTATATGTGTTTTATTATGGAAATTCAGGAAGTCATCGAGGTGCCTCTAAACCTGCATTCTACATTTCTTAATTTTCTGGAAGTCCAGCTATTTAATGGTTCTTGACATAGTGTCTGATGACTTATATTTCATGATTCTGGATAATATATGTTTCCTGAAACATGTTAACTGCATCAATTCACAGGAGAATCATTTGTTTGTCCAATTGCCTGAAAAATGCTATCAATTATTTTTATTCTTATAACGTTTCCTTTTTGGTCCATTTTTCTCAATACTTTACGTTACTTTTTTTTTTTGGTCATGGAGTTGTCTGAGTCTGAGTAGAGCTTTGAGAAAAAAAAAGGTGTAAGAATAGTTAGCATACAAGTATCACCATATCTAGACAATTATAAATATATCTGCTTTATAAAATTTTAGGTAGTTTGTCAATTTTGATAATTGGCCTTTTGGTCTTAAAGCAGGTTTTAATACTTCACTTACTCGTATTCTTGGTTGAGTTGACGTATGTTAATCCAGACTGAACTGTAGAATGTGAAATTGCATCTCTTAGCATGTGAAAAATGTAATTATATACGAAGATGATGCAGAGTCCTTGATGATTGATAACTTTGGCTTGATTTATCTTCTGATTATCCAGGCAATAGAAATTATCGAGTTGGACCAGCAGAGTAGAATTGTTTCAGAGCTTGATGGCCATGTTATGCGTTGTGTGCATGATCAGAATGGGAATCACGTCATACAAAAATGTATTGAATGTGTTCCGGAAAGTGTCATTGAGTTTATTGTTACAACATTTTACTATCAAATTGTGACAATGTCCACTCATCCATATGGCTGTCGTGTGGTACAGGTAAAGAAACTAGCTGCATTTATGTACTATTTACGTTTTTTGTGAACACTAGTGAACAAGATTATACAATAAAATGATAAAAAAAATTTATGGCTTGTTTGATTCCCTTTTTTCCAAAATATAATTTTTTCTCTCTTCTTTTCAACCACACATTCTTTAATAAAATAATATTACATGCAAATTTAAAACTTTTCTTTATTTTTTAACCACACATTCTCCATTAATCTACTATTTCAAAATGCATTTTTTTCCAATTTAATGGGGGCTCAAACAAGTCCTTAACTATCTTTTGTCCTTAATAGTGTCTAGTCCATCTTACCAAACATATCATATAATTTTTTATAACTTGGAATACCAATAGAAAGATTGCGACAAATTTATTATAACTTGGTATTCATTTTTTTAGAGAGTACTGGAGCACTGCCACAAACCCCAAACCCAGAGCATGGTGATGGACGAGATTTTGCAATTTGTTTGCATGTTGGCACAAGATCAATATGGAAACTATGTTATTCAGGTTTGCAAGATCTTCTGGAAGCTTGTATCATGAAATATATTTCTTAGAAGTGTGAAGTTTATGGGACAACATAGGTTTAAATAATTCAGTTGTCTTTCGATATCAACTTCATACATTACATGCTTGTTATCCATATTGGAGCCCTTCATCTTTCTTGATTTGTTGTATTTTGTTATCCTAGTCATTTGATTCTGCCATATATTGTGACAGCACGTACTGGAGCATGGGAAACCCCAGGAGCGTTCAGCTATAATTAATCAATTAATTGGGAAGATTGTTGCAATGAGCCAGCAGAAGTTTGCGTCCAATGTCGTAGAGAAATGCTTATCGTTTGGAACTCTGGGAGAACGTCAGACTTTGGTAAATGAGATTCTTGGCTCCACTGACGAAAATGAGCCACTTCAGGTTTGTAATATATTTAGAAAATTTAATGATAAAACCATAGCATATGTCCTGGTTTATTTGGATTCTTATATTATCCCCGAACTTAATTAATTTCTCTCCTTTGTTTTTCAAGCTTTTATCAATCCCACTAATACTCTGAATGTCCTTTAGCTTCACCTTCTAATTGGTTTCACATGATTTATTTTTTTCCTATATACGTGATATTTGAAATTTTGTCCACCTTCAATTCAGTGGTGGTGTTGAGCAGTAAAATTGATTGCAAATAAAAGATATTCCATCTATTATTATTATTATATTTTTTTGTTGTGGGGTGGGTGGTGGTGGTGATTACTGGAGGGGTGAGGATGGCATGTTGGAGAGGAACATTCAACCTACTTTATTGAGATATCTGTAATCACTAATCACAGTTATAACATGGGCATAAAGGCCATTCAATCCAGTTGTAAAAACTAATTGATGTATTTTTTTATATACACTCTGAGAGGGGGTGTATTCTTTTTGGAATCAGGTAATGATGAAAGATCAGTTTGCAAACTACGTTGTGCAAAAGATGCTCTTGACTTGTGATGATCAGCAACTTGAGCTGATTCTTAACCGAATAAAGGTTCATTTAAGTGCTCTCAAGAAGTATACATATGGAAAGCATATTGTTGCGCGTGTAGAGAAACTTGTTGCTACTGGAGGTATCCTTCTACACTTGCTGCAATTATTTTGAATTCTTTTGCAGCCTGCTAATACACTCGAAGGATCATCCCTCATTATACTAACTTCTGCCTGTATTTTTTAATTTTCATCATTAAATGTTGAATTATCATTGAGCTCAAAGGATTTGATCAATTTGTAACGTTAAGCTGGGAAGCGAAGTTGATACTTTTGACCTTTGGCTTTGCTAATAAAACGAAATCTGATGTTGCACTTGCATTATGGGATTCCAACTCCCAATGTTACCTTTTCTTCAAAAAACATGCCCAAACTACCCTTTCTTACTCGGGGGATCACATTACATGCCCTTCACTTTGTTTTTTGATATTGGAAATGTTTACTTGCATCTCTTGCAGAAAAGAGGATCAGCATCCTGTCTTCATCTTCCGCTTGAATTCATAGGGACCGGAAGTGTACAGCTAACTGAGACTAGTGAGAGCCTTCTTTCCTTTTCAAGTCGGCCTTTGGTTCCTTCCAGGTTTCAGCTGGATCGAGCTAGTTTATAATAAATCAGCTAATTTATAATAAATCATGTTGGCTGTACCTAAAGTTGTAAATTGTTTGTTCAAGGATATACCTAGAGTCATGTTAGTAAGGCTCAGGTGGTGAACATACCTGATGACCCTTCGGTGAAGATAAGAATTACTGGAGAATTTGAGGGTGTAAAGAAGAGGAAAGTGTAATGTTATGATGGTTACTGGGAGCTCTTTTAACGTATGGATAGATAATTTACCAATTTTTTTTTTAAATAGAATAACTCATCTTTTCAAATTTCATTCATTGCATTCATTTGTTACCTCTTTAACCTTAAAATTTGTCAGTACGTTTTTAAATCAGGTCAGACTCAGTTTGTAATTTGAGATATTCCAGGTTGAATGCTTTTGAGCTTTTCCATCCAATTTTCTAGCCAGGGTGTATATAACATAATCAACATACTTAACATTATTAGGACGATAATTCTTATCCACCATGGTTTCAAGTGGGTTTAATTCAACATCACCGCCTGGAACCACAAATGTTGCCATAGATATTCCTGGCTTTTTCTTGTTGTAATAGCTCTACGCTCAATGCTCCTGTACAAACCATTGCTTCGGGCGTGAGAAACCAAGAATTACATGGGCACAACGATGCATGGAGTAGGTTGTCGAAAATGTAGTGGGTGACCCAGCACACTTGAGACACAGCACAACTCGTTTCACATCTCTATGGTTGACGTTGCACGGCTTTCCAAATTAAAAATGATCCAGACATTTATCTTGCTTGGGATTACCCGTCAGGTTTCATTAAAGTTGGGAATCTATTGGCTAATATGGCTTTAAGCTACCCGTCAGAAGAATTTGAGTTTTCCGATTTTTGTTTCTACTTGGTTTGTTACATGGAAGTAGACTTCACAAGATGCTCTCTAAACTATTTTAATGCTGATCATCGATCAACATCTGTAGTTACCATCATTTATTATACAACACGACATACTACTCATACAAAGTGACAAAATACTTGAAAAGTCGAATTCTTAGTCAGTTGTTTGAATACTACAAAACATTCTCGGGCATCTTGCGTAGGTGGAACGAAACATTGCCTCATTCTCCAACTTTTTTGAATTCCTGAAAAACTTCGACCATGACATCCCTCAAGAATATTTATATAAATGTATGTACTCAAATATCTGTCAAGAACTCAGGTTTTGTCCCGAAAGGTTAAGGGGGAGTCCTCTTTGCTGTTTTCGGATCGTTTTCTGTTTTCGATTTTTCAAAATATTGAAAACGCGTTCTCTTTTCCATTTCTGAAAACGACTGAAAATTTTGTGAAGAAAATAGAAAACAATTTTTTTACGTTTTGACTGTTTTTTTTACAAATCTGTCAAAACTAAAAAAATACGGATTGAGAATTTTTTTTTTTCAAAACGACAAAAAGAACGAGTTTTTAATAATTTCAAAATGGATACTCAAAACACAAAACACAACGAATTCAAAACACAAAACTGAAACACGAAAAGAACACCCCCTAAACTTCTAGGAGTTAGCCTAAATTTCTAGGGTGAAACTCCAAGTCTCAACTAGTGGGATTAGAGCCATGCCCCAAAACTTAGCCAGGTGGATGCACAAGATGAATCCTTGGTTGTGATTTACAAGAGTTCATTGCTTAAGATGAGGAAACGATGATAATATTAGGTCCATGATGGTGTGGCACTTTGATCGAAAAGGGATTGTTGGAGATTTGATAATTAAAAATCCATCAACCACTAAACATGGGAACAATCTTGGTTTCACAAGGGGATTGGACCCCTTTGATAGGTTAATCTTCTGCTATTAAACCACAATTCTTAACAGCAACCTGCAATTAGTGATGAAGGGATTTTCTCCTACTCCATCCTCCAGGTACAAAGTTTTCTTCAAATGTTGAAATTGTCATTTGAATACTTTTCAACAAGATGTCATTAATCAATATCGCTGATTGTAAATAGCATTGTGGCTTCAATCTTTTATAGCATTCAAGTTCGTATAACTTTCTAATGCATAGAACTCATTCAAATTGTAGTGTTGCGATTGATTAAATGGAGTTCAAAGAATGTTGCTACAGCTGCCTTCACCTTGGGTAAGACTTCCTCTGCTCCATGGTTTATGATCTGCAAAATTGAGCCAGTTTTTATCATATGCTATCAAATAAAAAATTAAATAATTTTATTACATTTGTTGGTGTTGAAAACATAATTTAAATAAATAAGATTGTCCTCTCTCTAATGCTTTAAACTTTTAAATAGGTACTTCAACAAGGTATCAGAGAAGACATAAATCCTAAATTCAAGTCTCGCTACCACTCATTTATGAAAATTGTGTACGTGTCAAGCATTTACTTAAAAGATTGAAAGTTGTACAGATCAAGGGGGGCATGTTGAAAACAATTTCAAGAAAATACTTTAACGTCTCTTTAACCGCTTAAACATTTAGACAGGATGGTTCAATAACTGAGTTTCCTAAACGAAACCCCACACCTTGCAAGCAATATCTAGCTTTTTTCATTTATTTTCATCTCCATTTTTTTTTTTATGTATCTTTCAGGGACATTATTAGCATCAGTTCTTACAACTTCCTGCACAATTGGCACAGGCAAAGAACTTCCATAACCTAATCCTTTATCCTCGTGGATTGTACAATCCCCAACCTCTATACCCATTATAGCCACCTTTGGATATTTCTTCCCAGTGCATTGTTCTATTTGTAGACTGAAATCAATTCATTCATCTTCATTAGATATATCCATTTGGTTTCTTTAACATTAGGAATCTATTCATTAATCTCCCTTTGAGATTCCCATCAGAGTGGTTCGATTAATTTTCCTCTATCTGCTTGGCATGTTGGAAGTTTCTCATTTTTAATGTCGACAGATAATAAAATACAAGATGTTTTAGAAAACTAAAGGCAATCATATTTCATTTTGAACTCTTTCATCTGTCTACACTACAACAGAAATTGCCTTTTGCAACGGTCGAAAAACGTTGCCATAGAGTTTTCGCAACGTTCGGGTGCATGTTGCGAATGTCGATGTTGCCATAGAATTCCAACCTTTTCGCAACGTTCGCTGAACGTTGCAAAAAAGGCCTACGGCAACGTTCAGCGAACGTTGCGAAAAAGGCCCACGCGAAAAAGGTCTACAGCAACGTTCAGCGAACGTTGCAGAAAGGGCCTACGGCAACATGCGGCGCATGTTGCGAAAAAAGACTTATCGCAACATTCATCGAACGTTGCTAAAAAACCCTACGTCAACGTTCAGCGAACGTTGCCATATCTTTTTTTTTTTTTTTTGCATTTTTCTCTTTGTAGAACAATTTCAAATTAACCAACGGTTTCCCTTTGTAGAACAATCCATACGAATTAAACATAGAACACATCATTTCAATAAATCGAAGAATATTCTTGATTTGTCTTAAACAAACAAATAAACATAAAATACAAAATAATGATAGTTTTAATGGGGAAGTCGATTTTCATATCCTCCTAGTACAATATCAAACCATCTTTCCAAGTCAACTTCTTGAACGTAGAATATTTGATTGTCCAACTGGATCGAAATCTTTGAATTTTAGAGCACCAACCAAGTCGATGAAAGATGGCAATGAATCCAAGCTACACGATACTGAATAAGACCATAGCTCTGCTCCTGATTCGACCATTTCATTCCGTTCCTCGGTTAAAGTATCCCCTATTCAAAACAAAATCAGAAGAATGATATTATCAAACAATGAACAATCAATGATACAGAACGAAGAAGTATAAAATTTGAAAACTGACTCAAGTTATTTGACTACAAGATCGACAATGGAATTAAAGTTTTTATGTTTTCATCCATGCTCTCACCTTGCACAATAGACCATTCTCCATTCTTGCAAGTAACTGGGAAGGAATAAATTACCGAGCTGGGACATTATATGAGCCGTTAGAATAAACACCCATAGAAACCCAAGTACCCTAGAATATAATAAAACAAATTATTAAGAAGGTGCATGACTAATGACTATTGATAATTCTTGATATATTACAATTAAATGCGCTGGCTCAGGAAATGAGAAGTCCACACATGAAAGCCCATTGGATGAAGTAACACCTTCAGCATATAGGATATCCAAATCTGATGGCATATAATCTGGTTTCAATACAGTAACATGGAAACTCGATTTCAATTCATCAAAGTTCTAATGAACGTTGTCAATGAACCTAATCTACAGGTCTCTCTAGCCAAAGAAGCTAGCCTTGAAAAAGTATGCTTCTGCTCATTCAGGCTGGAGAATTGAGTACATATCTATATCAGAAAGTTATGTTGAAACACACTACAATTTGAAAGGCTCCACATTCCTACAAACTACCAATACCAAAAGCAATTCTTTCTTATGATAGTTCTCCACCTGATAGGAACATTTGCTCTTATAAGTACCAAAACAAAGAGACAATTAAGTCTACAAGGTCAATGTAAACCACTCTTGTCATCTCGATTATACATTAGACAAGATAAATGATAAAAAAACATAATTGAGGAACACCCAAATAGACTAACCAGAAATCTAAAGAAGCAAAATATTTTTCTATTGTGCAAAAGGAAAGAGTTCCTTATGAATGACTAAATGAGATCCCAACAGATTTGTCCCATTTATCAATTTCTTCAAGAAGAATTTCCGCTTCTTCAGCACAGCCAACGCCAGCATTAGACTCTACCTCTTTCTGCATATCACTAAACAATCGAGAAGCACCAACAACATTCCCTTCACCAACATATCCAGAAATCATGATGTCCAAGACACCAAATCCGCGTGAGGCATTTCACCAAACATCTTCAGAGCATTCTCAAAACACCCATTGTCTCAATGAGCCTCATTGTATTGCAAAAGTAAACAACAGACTCGGAACCCACTTAAAAACTACCTAATAGGCTAATATGAACCATTTTAGCAAAAAAAAGGAAAAAAAAAATTCCACTTTCACGCAACACGACCAATCCTTTCAATGTTGGAAGCGTATAAGTATCATGTATAACCCCATTTTTCTTTCATTAATTTATAAACAAAAAAGGCCCATTGAACAAAACCTTGACAACTGGGTTCTAAAACATTGATAATTACAAAGAATACAACTGGGTTCTAAAACATTGACGAAACAGAAGTAATACCTAGACGACACAGAAGTAATACAAATACCTGGTGTAGGCTAGCACAGTTTAGTTGATGATCGGGACTGAAAAATGAAGATCGCCGCCAGCGATTCGAGAGACTTTGACGGGAGAGGGCTCGTATTGGCGTTGAGGCGATTCAGGGGGCGAGAGTGAAGAGAGGGCTGAAGTGCCAGAGATTGAGAGCGAGAAAAAGAGAGGGGAAATTAATTTAGGGCTGGGCTTTGATTATTCAGAGTGAGAGGATTGAGAGACAGTGAGAGGCGATGACAAGAAAAGAGGGAAAAATTAGGGCTAGTTTGATTTTGATGGGTTTTTTTTTTTTTTTTTTTTTTTTTTGGATTGCATACACCTTTCGCAACGTTCATTTGAACGTTGCGAAAAGGGGAGTTTTTCGCAACGTTCATTGCACGTTGCGAAAGGTGACTTTTCGCAACGTTCAGATGCACGTTGCAAGAAGTCACCTTTCGCAACGTTCATTTGAACGTTGCGAAAAGGGGGACCTTTTTGCAACGTACAATGAACGTTGCCAAAAGCTCCCCTTTTCGCAACGTGCAATGAACGTTGCGAAAAGTAGTATTGGCAACATACTTCAAAAGAATGTTGCTAAAACTCAATAAAGTTAACCAATAGTAACATTCACTTATTAGAATGTTGCTATAGACTCCTTTAGCAACATTCATTGATTGAATGTTGCCTTTTGAATGTTGCAAAATCACTTTTTTGTTGTAGTGCTACATGAAATATTTACAGAAACTGAGGAAATAAAGATTCGGTTACTCTAATTATAAAACGATAAAGTGATGTGGCAAAACAAAGATTGCATAAAACAGAAAAGACAAGCCAGGCCTAGCTGTAGATGCATGAGCTATGTGAAGGATCACCAGGGAGGGTTGAGCACAAGAGCAAATAATCTATTAATGATCTTATATCACAGCAAAAAAAAGCACTATCAGCGGTGAAAATTTTCTTCACTGAATCCGTCATCAAAATCTTCACAATTTTCTTCCAAAATTGTGAGGGATTTTTCCCTCCCGTTTTATGGAAGTGAACATCAGGGAAAAAAATAAGAAAAGAAATTATTTCAATAGCTAATAATTTTCCATTTTACAAGAAAAGATTAAAATTTTTATATAATTGGTTTAAGTTGTCAGTCAAACTAGTATTTTTTTTTTTTTTTTTTTTTTTCACAGGGAAGCACATCGAAGTATATAAACAAATATGCCTAATTGCCTGTAAACACATTACGGCCAAAGACTACCATCTAAGGCAATTGATCAAACACCTTGTACCATATTCAAAATCTTGCACAAGTTACCCAAGATTGAGAAAATTTATCTTCAAAGTTGAGGAGCTATTTGTTGACGTTCAAAAATGATTCGGTCCATTTTGATCAACTTAATTGATGATTTGGACGATGCGAACTACTGGAACAGTAAAAAAAGAAAAAGAAAAGAGTTTTTGCATAAATTGATGTGTTTGTAGAGAGTATGTTGAGCGTCCATTTTGTCCGGTCCTTTGGGGGACTATTATGCTTCCATTTATAGGTACCCAGCTAACTAATTGGCCGTCCAAGTCACATCAGCGACAATAATATCCTTAAAATGCATGCCTTTGCCCAGAATTTAAAACCTTTTAATTGGTTATTGAGATCGGTCTAAACAGGTCATGATGATGTCGAGGTGATAGGTAATCATTACTGTCATGTGATTGGTTGAAATGGTGGTGCAGATATCATTACGGCCACTTGTCTCTTAGGATTGGTTTCATTACGGGTTGATGATGTCACGTAGGGACACATTGAGTAGAGTGCAATGATTATGCTCGCCGGATGAATGCGGTATAAGGGCGAGCTGACGTGTCATTAAAGGGCCAAGCCACCGAGCTAGATTTTCCTTCAACTGTAGTTGGTTAGTGTTGTCACATGAGTTTGGACTCCAACACAATCTATGAATATATTTTATTTTAAACAAGAACTGAAATGACTGATCTTGATTCTTGCATAGACATGGAATTCTCCATATTCTCCAATGACTTTGTCCATCAGAGTTGATGGGAAGAAGAGGAAAACCACAAGTAATATAGCTTTAAAATCACAAAAATGTTTATTCCCCAAAATTTCAAAAATCAGCTCTCGTCACACTGCTGACAATGGCCTTACGGGTTAAAAACCTGGTTCATTCTTGAACTTTTGCACGTTTCTCACAAAAGGACCCTTAGCATTTCCTGGTTTTTAACCCTAATCTATAAAGTTAAAAAACATTGCAACACAACAAAGTGAGGAAAACAATGTAGTCTTGACAGATGCATAGTAACAACATTGCGACATTATAAAGCATCTCAATTAATTCAATGTATTGCCCATTAAACAAGTGTGAAAATGACATTAACAGGAAAAAATAAAAAACCCCTCAAATCAAAAATAAAAAATAAAAAAATGCAATCATTTAGAACAAGAAAAATGCAAGAGATAAATCTAATACAACAATAAAACGTTAAAAAGAACCAGGAAAAAAAATATAGTCGATCAGAAAAATATAAATCTAGATTTTATAACATAAAGAGGAAGCATTTGAATTTTAAAAAATAAAATCAATAAAATTAAAAAAGGGGGAAAAATTACGAGATGAGAGAAAACAAGAAAGAAACCGAGGCCTTCAGCAGCAGCTCCTCAAACTACTATAAGATTCGAACGAGTAATTCAATCCAAACGAGCATTCAAATTCCAAGATTGGTGTGCTGAAATGAGCTACCATCTTGCTGGGCATATTACGGTAAAATCGCACATTGGTTAAGTATAAAAATAATAACCAATATTATTGCTCCTAATAATAAAGCTGACATTTTAAAATTGACTTTATTATATGTTTTTCATCAATAAGAACTTGTTTGGAAACAATATGTGTTGTGACTTTATGGTTGTTCAGATTCTGGAAAGGTTTCAGCTCCAAGTCCATTCTACAGATGCAACTTTGGTGTCTTAAAATTTAAGTTACTTTGAAACTTAACATGCAGTTATCTTTAATTCCAAGCACTTCTAAATGCACTTATGGTGAATCCATATTATAAAAATCTACCCATTAAACAAACTAACTACGAATGTGTTTCTTTCCGAACCTGTTCTATTGAGATCAAAAACTAAGGCAACGATGGAACATAAATTTTATATTGACCAATGATCTGTTTGTGAGACATGATTGTAGAGCTGAACTTATAAAATAATAAACTAACGGATTTCAAACTTACATCAGCTAGTCTATCTTCCATGCCTGTTATTCTGTTAGTGTACCTGAAAAGGTGGAACCTTGGGAGACTAAGTAGGAATACAAAAAGCTGTGGGACCAACATAAAATTTTGTCATGTGTTCAATGACTAACAGAATTTACAAACGCCTGTAATTTTAGATACTGGAGGTTGGTTGCTTTTCCATCCATTTTTCGGGCAAGTGTGTATCTAAGATAATCAACATACTTCACATCATTCTTGTAGATTCTAGGGCGATATTTACCATCCACCATGGTTTCAAGTGGGTTCAATTCAACGTCTTCACCTGGAATCACAAATGTTGCAACAGATATTCTTGGTTTTTTCTCGTTTGTAACAGCTCTATGCTCAATGCTCTTGTACAATCCATTGCTCCATGCCTGCAAAACCAAGAAAGAACAAGAGCAATCACGAAGAGTCTAGATATCAACACTGATGGCATGTTCAATATGTTGGACTCAACAATACAATAGTGCATGTGATTAAGCAACAGAGGCATTGCTTATACGTTACCCAATCTAGTCCAGTACTCCTATAGTGTACCAATCATGTGAAGGATAGTGCATCCTCGAAGAGCCTAGATACTGAAAACTAATAACATGTTTAGTATGTTGAACTTGACAGGAGAACAACTGATTAAAAATCGAGATATTATTTGTATGTTTTGTATACAGTCCAACCTATCAGCAGATCAAACATGTCCTCCTGAAAAGTATATTTGAAGGAAAAATTGTATTGTTTCCATTGGTTTCCAAATAAGATGATGTCTGTTCCTCCCAATTGCTTATAGAAGAAACTTCAGTTTGGAAAGATTTAGGGAGACGAATGGGTAATTATTGCATGCCTTGTTGAGCACCATGCACCACTCCCTTCTTAAACAACCCACTTCCAGAGTCAATTAAATGGGTAAGCAAAATTTATATTGTTGGGAGGAGTTCACAATGATTAGCTCAAGAATCAACAAAATATAAACGAGCAAAAAACAGAAATCACAAGAACTGAAATATAGCATTAATCTGTTGAACTCAAGAACTATAAATCTGAACAAATACTAAGTAAACTGCAAGAATAAAAAAAAGGGCAGGAACCGTATCTTTATGTATAAGACACACAGGCCAAAGTTCATCCAACTGTGCTCAATCAAAGAAGTATAACCACTGTTATTGTACAAATCAAAACCCACAGGAAGATTACAAAAGGATTAGCACTCAGACAAGCCCTTTGATATCACAAATGAGAACTCTCTTCTCTAACAAACCGGTTCACACAAGAACCAACACCCAATACAAGTGAATCACTCAAGATTACAGCTATTGAGGGAGAAATGAGAAATCAAATGAGATTATTTGATTTCTCAAGTGAAGAAGAGAGAACTCGAGAGAACGGCGCAGTGATGAGAGAAAATAGAAGAGTCTCGAAGCTAGAAGTGAGTCTCTCGAACCCTAGAAGCCCTTTTAAATGGAGTCACTCACTGGTCATCCAATCCAACGGCTGTGGAGGTAACACATGGCGACATCCTGGGCGTTCATAAATCAGGTAAGTAGAAACACAACTTTCATCATTTCTCAAACACGTTTCTTCCACCATCTACGCAAAACAGGTTTTAGGCTGGGCTTTATTCAATTCCAGCTGGGCCAACTCAATAGGCCCAATGGGCATTTGCATCATTGTGCCACAAATTCCCTTCATACTCCACCTTGGTACAATGATTCACATTCATCAGTGGTTATTCTCCAGTTTTGGACATCATAAGCACAGATGACAGCATCCACAGATCAGCAAGGAGTAACATTCAGCAAGGTTAAACAGTCCAGGAATTTGTTTAAAGGCAGAGCCTTGGTACCTACATCAGAAGGATTATAGTTAGTAGATATTTTTTCCAATTTCACAACACCTTGTGAAATAATATCCCTTATAAAATGAAATCTAACATCAACGTGTTTAGATCTATTATGAAGTACAGGATTTCTACTTAAATGAATTGCAGATTGACTATCAGAATAAAGAACAACTTCTTTAACAAAACCAAATTCATTAAGTAATCCTTTTAACCAAATTCCTTCTTTAATAGCATCTGTGGCAGCAATGTACTCTGCCTCAGTAGAAGACAAAGCCACAATCTTTTGTAGCTGAGATTTCCAGCTTATACAGGAATTACACAAGGTATAATTGTAGGCTGAATCGGATTTCCTATTGTCCCTGTCACCTGCATAATCTGAATCAGTATATCCTTTCAAAATAACCCCTTCAGCTTGTTTTCTAAACTGAATCCCCAAGTTGGAGGTCCCCTTAATGTACCTGAGAAGCCATTTCATGGCTTCCTAGTGTGTTTCACCTGGATTTGACATATATCTACTCAAAACACTTATAGAATATGCTAAATCTGGTCTTGAACACACCATGAGGTACATAACAGACCCAACTGCATTAGGATAAGGCACTTTTGCCATTCTTTCAAACTCTTCTTTTGTTTTAGGACATAAATCATTTGATAGTTTAAAATGATTAGCCAAGGGGACACTAACACTTCTAGATTCAGCCATAGAAAACTTACTAAGTAATTTCAAAGTATAGGATTTTTGGCTAAGGCTTAGTGTGCCTTCTCTTCTATCTCTCTTAACTTCCATACCTAAAATCTTTCTAACTGGACCTAAGTCCTTCATCTCAAATTCAGATTTTAGTTTGTCTTTAATTTCCTCTATTTCTTTTATATCATGACTTGCTAATAGCACGTCATCCACATAAAGGAGTAGGTATAGTGAATTAGCTCCACCATTTCCTTTGCAATAAAGACAAGTATCGAAGTTACTTCTCTTAAACCCAAGTCCAAGAACAAAGTTGTCAAATTTTTTATACCATTGTCTTGGAGCTTGTTTTAAGCCATATAGAGATTTCTTAAGAAGGCATACTAAGTCAGCTTTCTTGTTCACTTCAAATCCTCTAGGTTGTTTCATGTAAATAGTTTCATCTAAATCTCCATTTAGAAAAGCAGTTTTTACATCTAATTGGTCTACCTCCCAATTAAATTGAGTGGCCAAAGCAAGAATGACTCTAACTGTAGTAAATTTCACTACAGGTGAAAAAATTTCATTGAAATCAACCCCTTCTTTTTGAGTAAAACCTTTTGCTACCAAACGAGCTTTGTATCTTATGTCATTCTCACTTTGTTCACCTCTTTTAATTTTAAAAATCCATTTACAATCCACCACCCTCTTACCCTCAGGTCTTTTTACCAAAATCCATGTTTTATTTTTATTAAGAGACTCCATTTCATCTTGCATGGCTGCAAGCCATTGTTTGGAATCTTTGCTACTCAAAGCTTCTTCATAGGATTCAGGTTCTTCCTCAATCATATCATGATAGGACAGCAAGGAAACATCATCTTCAAACCTAGCTGGAGGTCTAATGATCCTTCTTTCCCTATCTCTAACAAGTTGGTAATCAACTAGGGGCTGTTCAGTCTCTAAATCAGCTTCAGAAACCTCAACATGTTCATTTTCAGCTTCAGGTTCCTCACCAATTTGGGTGGCATTTTGGTCAGAACTATCCCCAGATTGCTCCACCTCAATCTCAACCCTTTTTCTCACATTTTCTGTCTGGTCAGATGTCTCTACAAGGTCTGCAGGTTGCTGTTCAGACTTAAAACAGGGCAGGTCATCTTCATTAAATATCACATTTCTACTTATAATGACCTTATATCCTTTAAGCTCTCTAACCCATAGTCTATAGCCTTTAACCCCTTCCCCATAGCCCAAAAAAACACACTTAAGGGCTCTAGGTTCCAATTTACCTTCAGTTTGGTGTGCAAAGGCTGCACACCCAAAAACCCTCAAGTTACTGAAGTCAACAGGTTTTCCTCTCCATTTTTCTTCAGGAGTCTTAAAGTCTATAGCACTAGAAGGGCATCTATTTATCAGATAACTAGCAGTTTTAACTGCTTCACCCCAAAAAAAATTTTGGCAGGCCAGAACACAACAACATGCATCTAACTTTATATCAAGAATAGTTCTATTCATTCTTTCAGCCAAACCATTTTGCTGTGGGGTGTGTGTGACTGTTCTATGTCTTAACATACCAGATAATTTGCACAATTCATCAAACTCATAATTGCAGAATTCCAAACCATTATCAGTTCTCAAAACTTTAATTTTCTTGTCAGTTTGGTTCTCAATTAACAGTTTCCATTCTTTAAAAACATTAAAAGTGTCAGATTTTGATTTTAATAGAAAAGTCCAGTTTTTCCTTGAAAAATCATCGATGACAAGCAGATAATATTTAAAACCAGAATGTGTATTCACAGTTGCTGGTCCCCACAGATCAGCATGCAAATATTCAAGTATGGAGACAGATTTATGCATTCCAGGTAGGAAAGGTAATCTGTTATGCTTTCCTAAAATGCAATAGTTACAAAAACTCAATTTTTCAATGTTATCTTTACCAAATGCACCCTGTTTTTTCAAAATCTGAAGACCTTTATCACTAATATGGCCCAATCTTTTGTGCCATATTTGTGACTTATCATTTGGACTGAGATTACTGCTGAAGTGGACTCCCAAAAATTTTTGGTTTGTAAAATGTAAAGGCCATGTCTCTTGGGAGCTTCTACAATCAGCTGAGAGCTCCTCAAGATTTTAATGTATCCCTTATTGATCACAATGTCAAAGTTAAGGTCATCTAGAACCCCTAAGGAAATCAGATTTCTTTGCAAATCAGGAACATATCTTGTCTTTTCAAGAATCAGTTTGTTATTTCCTTTTAAGTTCAAAGTGATAGTTCCTACACCTTTGACTTGACATGTCATGTGATTACCCATTAAAACCTTACCACCCATTACATTTTCAAAATCAGTAAACCATTCCTTATTAGGACACATATGGTAGGTGCAACCCGAGTCAAGAATCCACTCTTGACAAGGTGGACAGCTAACAGCCACATAAACTTCATCAATATTAGAATCATTGTAAGCCAAAGCAGCCCTACCATCATCTTTAGACTTGTTTTTAGAGTCATAAAGCCTTTTAGGACACTCTTTAATAAAATGACCATCTTCCAGACAATAGAAACATTTTTTTCCTTTTGTATTCATTTTATTTTTGTCCTTAAAGTTGCCCTTCTTCTTATGTCCAGGTTTCCTGTTTGAATTAACATTCTTGGGGTTAAACTTGGACTTCATCATCAAATTAATGCCACTAACAGATTCTCTCTTTTCAGATTTTAGTTCTAATTCCTTATTTCTTAAAGCATTAATAATCACCTCAGTGGTTAGAATTTTCCTACCGTATTCAATTGCATTTTTAACATCCTTATATTTATCACCAATTGAATTTAGTAAAACCACAGCCAGCTGATCTTTTGAGAGTTTCTCATCACAGTTGGCAAGGTCACGGGATAATCTATTGAATCTGTCAATGTTAGCATCAAGGTCAAGAGATGGGTTTAGTTTAAAACCAAAAAACTGTTTTAGGAGATACACTTTATTTGGAATAGTTTTGTTCAAATATGTATCCTCTAGTTTTTTCCACAATTCAGCAGCAGTCTTAGTCTCACCAATTTCCCTAATCACATTGTCAGACAAATGCAAGAAAACAGTACTCCATGCAGTTTCATCTTGTTCATTTTTCTTAGTTTCATCTAGATCAGTTGGCCATGACTCATCAATAGCCTTAGCACATTTTTGTTGAAGTAGAAGAGCTTTCATTTTCTGGCGCCAGAGACTAAAGTCCCCTTTACCATTAAAAACTTCCAATTCAAATTTTGAATTAGTCATTTTGAATGAAAAAAAAAAGATGTATGCAAATCAATCAGACACTAAGTAGTAACTTGCAATGCAGAATAAGACCGGTATCACCACTCAAGGGACACAATAGAGTATACAAGTTACAAGTACAAAGAGCAAGCACTTCAAGATTATATCACAGTATACGCAAATTAACCAAAGCAATACAATCACAAATTGTATCAGAGGCAAAATTATAGACAGAACTCAATCAAGCTTAAGTAATACTGCAGGAATGATTTTCTGAAATCAAGATTATCAAGAATCTTGACTGTGATCCAAATAACCCTCAGATTCCAGACAACTCTTGGTTTCTGGACAAAGGAATTACAAGGAGTCAAGAATCAGGTTTTTCGAAACACAAGTTAGAAAATCTACACTAGGCAGAAAACCCAAACAAGGCAAGAAAAAACCAAACAAGTATCCAAGCTAATATAAACTTGAAATCCTTAAAACTGAAAAGATCTCACCAAATCCCTTAATAAGGGTTTTAAGAAACCACGCAGAGCAACTCAAGGAAAGGTTATAGTGTCAAGATCGAGTGCAGGCAGTATCAAGAACTCCCTCCAGATGCTCTGATACCACTGTTGGGAGGAGTTCACAATGATTAGCTCAAGAATCAACAAAATATAAACGAGCAAAAAACAGAAATCACAAGAACTGAAATATAGCATTAATCTGTTGAACTCAAGAACTATAAATCTGAACAAATACTAAGTAAACTGCAAGAATAAAAAAAAGGGCAGGAACCGTATCTTTATGTATAAGACCCACAGGCCAAAGTTCATCCAACTGTGCTCAATCAAAGAAGTATAACCACTGTTATTGTACAAATCAAAACCCACAGGAAGATTACAAAAGGATTAGCACTCAGACAAGCCCTTTGATATCACAAATGAGAACTCTCTTCTCTAACAAACCGGTTCACACAAGAACCAACACCCAATACAAGTGAATCACTCAAGATTACAGCTATTGAGGGAGAAATGAGAAATCAAATGAGATTATTTGATTTCTCAAGTGAAGAAGAGAGAACTCGAGAGAACGGCGCAGTGATGAGAGAAAATAGAAGAGTCTCGAAGCTAGAAGTGAGTCTCTCGAACCCTAGAAGCCCTTTTAAATGGAGTCACTCACTGGTCATCCAATCCAACGGCTGTGGAGGTAACACATGGCGACATCCTGGGCGTTCATAAATCAGGTAAGTAGAAACACAACTTTCATCATTTCTCAAACACGTTTCTTCCACCATCTACGCAAAACAGGTTTTAGGCTGGGCTTTATTCAATTCCAGCTGGGCCAACTCAATAGGCCCAATGGGCATTTGCATCATTGTGCCACAAATTCCCTTCATATATGTTAAGGGCAATGCAACCCACCACTCCCTTCTTGTTATATTCATATTTTTAGCTCCTGACTTGAGCATCAGACTTCAGAGGGTATATGTTAAGGGCAATGCAACCCACACTTTTAACACGTAAATGAAAGGAAGAGACTGAGATGATAAGTCATCAAAAACGTACCTCAACAACATCACCAATGTTGACAACTAATGCATTTGGAACTGGCTTTACTGGTATCCATGCTTCCTTGTGCTTAATTTGGAGGGCAGTGATATCATCATCTTGCAGAAGTAAAGTAATTGAGCTGCAATCTGAATGTGGACTAACCCCAAGAACTAAATCAGGCCTGGAACATGCAGGATAATAGTTCATTCGCATTCCTAGTTTCATAACCCCGTGCAGTTCTTTCAGAAAGCCTCGCTCCATGCCCATTAGTAATGATAAATTGCTAAAGATATCATTGATTACCCTCTGTAATTCTACTGAGTACTCTTCAAGTGCTTCCCTGTTAATAACGTAGAAGAAAATGACATTAATTTTGTTGAACTAACTTGAAAGGATCAAATAGCAATCAAACTGAATTGTAAAATCTGCGATGCAATATTGTAGATAGCAATCAAACTGAGGTAATACGACTCAATACTTGAGCACACTGCACAGAATAATGCACAGTATTTAAACTTAATTTTCTTGTTTAATCCTTGTATAAAACAATTTCATAAATAAATTTGTCTCCTCCTTAAATAGCTTGAGCTTTTAGATGAAGTGCGGCCACCTATTTATGAATTTTTTTTTTTTACATTTTTTAGGTTTAATGTGAAATATAAATCCGGCATACGGGGGGGGGGGGGGGGGGGGGGGGGGGGGTGGGGGTTGATAAAAATTTATGTAAAATAGATTTGTCCTACATCTACTAGTTCAAACCTTTAGGAGGAGTGGGTTAATATTCATGTATGTGCTGTCCAATTAGGTTTCTAGTCTGAGCTAAACCTTATAATGAACCATATTCCAATATTTCAACTTCAGAACACATTGATCCTTCTATATGTGAAATTTCCAGATGTTGAAAACAAAATTTAAATAAGTAAATGCGTCACTTAAGAGTTTAAATTATTCAATTGTGAGGTTCAACTTCTTGAAAGAGCAGGGTAAAAGCCTTGAGGTCAAGTCTAGCTGATGCCAATTTATGAAAATTGTGCATGTGTTAGACCTTGAATTGAATACGGTATGGACATGAGAGAACATATTGAAGACAAAATACATATATCATTTCTCTAACTGTTTAAACTTTTAGACAACTTTGTTCTACTTTAACGTGTCAGAAGTACATACTTGAAACCTGGTATTGTGTTTGGCCAGTACTTCATATTTCTGAAGGAAGATGGTATTGTCATCAAGAATAAGAGATCATTCCAATCAAGTTTCTGCTCGTCTGAGACGACATAACCTTGTCCATATCCTTGAACATCATTTACTGCCATTGCATATTTATTTTTCTCACATGATGGGAGTTCAAAAAATGCTGCCACGGCTGCCTTCATCTTGGGTAAAACTTCATTTGCACCATGGTTTATGATCTGTAAAATTGAGCCTGTTTTAGCATACAACAATAACAACAAATAAGGCATGTACCATATAAATTTCTGTGAGCTAAGTAAATTCATTTTAGCCTCTAAGCCTGTTTTATCATATCAAATAAAAATAAGTTATTTAATGGTATTTGCAGTGTCACCTGAAAGAAACCCCAATCCTTGCAAGCAAAATTGAGCTTTCTCAATTCATCTTCATCTCCATTAGTGAGCAAAGAGAGATCTATGATTGGGATATCAAGTGAAACTGAACATTTTTCAGAACTCAAGGGCCTGTCCTCAACATTTTTTATGTATCTTTCAGGAACATTATTAGCATCATTTCTTACAATCTCCTGTACACTTGGCACTGGCAAAGAGCTTCCATAACCTAAGGGATTATCCTCATGAACTGTGTAACTGTCTAGCTCTGTGCCCATTATAGTCAACTGCACATATTTCTTACAAATATATGTTCTGGTGTATTTATAGACAATGGGAATCGATCATCAATCTTCTTTAGAAATATTCATCAGCTTTCTTTAAGTTGAGAATCTATTCAATAATCTCCCTTAGAGATACCCATCAAAAGAGGTTAAAATTCTGTTTCATCTCTCTTGGCATGTTGTTGCATATGGAAGTTTCTCATCTTGGTAATGTCGACACAGATTATATGTCACAATACTTTCAATAAAACTAACGACAATCATATTTCCATTTTGGACACTTTCATTTTGTATACATTGAAAAATTTACAAGAACTCTAACCAGCATAGAGATTAAATAACACCCTAAAAATCATATATAAAATTGACGTGGCTAGATAAGGAATGCACAAAACAGAAATGGCAAACATTACTGTCAAGCACGCCCATTCAGGCAATTGATCAAACACCTTATATGAATATTCAGAATTTTGCACAAATAAACCAAGATTGAGAAACTTTAACTTCAACATTGAGGAGTAATCTATGAATACTTTCGATTTTAAACTGGAACTCAAAGGACTGATCTTGCATAGACATTGAATTCTCCAAAGACTTTATCCATCAGTGTTGATGGGAAGTAAGGAAAACCACAAGCAATATAGGTTTGAAAGCACAACAAATTTTATATCCCATATTTCAGAAATTAGCTGCTATCATACTCCTTACAATAATTATACGGTTTAAGAACCTAGTTCGTTCTTGAACTTTACTCGGTGATCGCAAAAGGTCACTTAAACTTACCAGGTTTTTAACCCAAATCCATACAGGTAAAGAGCATTACAACACAACAAAGCATCTCAATTATAAATCGCCCATTAAACAAGTGGGAAAATGACACTAAAAAAAAACCACTAATCGTTTAGAACAAGATAACTTGGAAGACAACAAGACACAAGATATAAACATTCAGTACATGAATAAAACGTTAAAAAGAACCAGTAAAATAATCACAAGTAGATCAGAAAACTACCAAACTAGTTTACATAACAAACAACATTTAGAGGGAGTATTAATTGAATTTAAAAAAAAAAAAATCAATACAAGGACACTAAAAAGCTGGAAAAGGGAACAATAATGTAGCATGTTATAACACTTTCCTTATACAAGCCAATTTTAAGGGTGTGTTCTAACTAAAGTGATTGCTATAATTGGCATCGAAGCAAACAGAATTTTCATTAGCAATTTTCGGATTGGAAATTTTGCTGGGTAATGTTATTTTTATTTTTTAAATTTTAGCATGCACTTATTCTCAATGCGAAGCACTTCTAAATGCAAATTTGGTAAAACCCAACCATCAAACGAACTAATCGAGTCATTCATTACAACAGTTAACATGGTTGATGAGTTGAATTAGACGGAAATGAACAGGATTAGAGAAGAAAGAGCCATATAAGCTTTGCAAATCTTGCTTTTTAATCATGTTCTATGTTCAGTAATAATGAAAACTTCTTATAGCTTACAGCAACAGTGAACGTGATGCCAATAAAATTGCGGTTGGCCACATGAATCATTTTGTCACTCTATTCGATACATTGCCAGAGCTACTTGATTAAATTCCAAATTTTAATTTCTTTCATCGACTCCATAGTCATCATTAGTTTTAAAGAATCTGTTCAATTTTTGTGTCAATAAATTCCAGAGAAACCAGACTGAACATCAAGCAAGAATCAGTCGAGTGAATTGAAATGTGCTTCAATTGTACAAAACTGATCAACTTGACTGTTACTTTACATCTATAACTTCAATTTTCAAATATTCAAGGTTGGATGCTTTTCCATTCAATTTTTTATTTTTATTTTTTGGCCAGGGTTTATCTAAGATATTCAACCTATTTCACATCATTTTTATAGATTCTTGGACGATGATTCTCATCCACCATGGTTTCAAGTGGGTTCAGTTCAACATCAATATCGCCTGGAATCACAAATGCCGCAACAGATATTCTTGGTTTTTTTCTCATTTATAAGAGCTCAATGCTCTTGTACAACCCCTTGCTCCAGACCTGCAAAACCAAGAATTAGACATTGATGACATGTTTAGTATGTTTGACTCGACTAGACTGGAATGAACTTGAGTGTCCATGATCAATGAACCAATAGATCCAATGTTTGTTTGTTGTCCGATCCAGTCCAGTCTCATCAAGGTATATTTGAATGGACTAATCATATACCTCGACAACATCACCAATGTTCACTACAATTGCATTGGAACTGGCTTTACTGGTACCCATTCTTCTTTGTGCTTAATTTGGAGGGCAGTTAAATCATCATCTTGCACAAGTTATGGAGCTGCTATCTGAATGTGGACTAATCCCAAGTACTAAATCAGGCCGCGAACATGTAGGATAGTAGTTCATGCACATGCCTAGTTTCATAACCCTGTGCAATTCTTTGAGAACTCCTCTTTCCATGCCCATTAATGATAATAAATGGGCAAACAAGGGACGTAAGAGCGTCAATTTGAACCCGGTGATTGAGTTTGGGTGCATTTGAGGAAAGAACGCTTTCTGGAACAAAGGAAATCAAAGTTGCAACCACGAGGAGACGGACCGTTTCAAGTGCTTGAAAAGATTTATGACAATGCTTACAAACTGGATCTTTTAGGTGAGTATAATGTTTCAGCTACTTTTAATGTGTTTGATATTTCTCTCTTTGATGCAGGTACAGATTCGACGTCGAATCCTTTTGAAGAGGGAGGGGAAGATGTGAGCACAGAGTCGAGCACGTCGAAGGCAAGTCCTGGGAAAGATCCGTTGATTGTCGAAGGCGGACTGATGATACGATCGCGAGCAAAGCGAGTGAAAGAGGCTATGTGATTACTCGTTCAAGGAATGGTTGACAAAATTTTAATCTTGGAGAAGAAATGAGCAAGTTCCATGTTGGGGTCGATGGTCGAAATAGGTTGGAACAACTTGATTCAAGTAGACGAAGACGAAGGCCAAGCATTGTGCCATGCGACTGCATAGCACAATTAGGCTTGCGGTTGGACAACCATATGGAAATGAACCATGCGACCGCGTGGTTAAATTTCGGGCCAAATTATTTCATTTTTCGCGTTTTTTCCTATTTGGACTACTAGAATTATATTATTACCATAACTTGTAATATTCTAGTTGATTGGTCTACGTTTTTACTAGATTTAGGATTGGTATAAATAATTTTTTTTATTCATTATTGTAAAAACTTTTGACAATTAAATTAACAATCGGCAAATTTGCTTTCAATTCATTGTTCTTCGTTGAACAAACTCAAATTTATCAAGATCCAATTCTTGTAGCGTTCAAATAGGGATGACAATTTAACCCGTCTCGTCCGACCCGACCAGACCCGATGGTACCCCGCCCCAAATGGGACAAAAAAAACTAGCCCGACGGGTTGGCAGGACAAGGCGGAGCGAGGATGCCCCACCCCGAAACCGCTCCGTAAAAAACAAAAATTTAAAATAGAATTTTAAATAAATTGTTAGTTTTATTTAAAATTTTATATAACTAACAATTATTTATATAATTTATAAATTCGACCATTTAATTTTTTTATTATAATTAAATTATATAATCTGAAATTCTGAATCACGATAATTAAATAAATATTCTTTACTTTTGAAATATTTATACCAATTAATCAAAGCTAGTTAATATCTTGATAAAAAAAAATTTTAAATATATGGAATGACTTTTAGGTTTTGGGTTAAGGGTTGAGCTTTAAATAATACCATATCTCAAATTTAAAAAAAAAAATAAAAAAATAAAAAACAAATAAAATTAAATTAAACGGGACAGGACACGGGCGGGGCGAGGTTGGAGTGAGGCGGGGTGAAGGTGTCCCGCCCCGAACCCGCCACATTGTCATCCCTACGTTCAAATCAATCGAGTGAAATTCTTCCATATTCAATCAAAAAGGTCAACACGATATTTCGCTTGTTGGTTGTTTTGGTTCGATATTTTCGAATCGAGTTCAAACTTGATTACTTTAACGTTCTTGGGTTCTCAAATCAATTTCTTGTGAGTTTACGTGATTATTGCTACGCGGGTTCACATAAAAAAACCTTAGTAAAGGGATCAACTATCACGACAAACATAATTTATTACAAATTATTACCCAATAGCTATAGCTATAGCTTACTTTGAAAAACTGTTTAAAAATGGAACGCAGAGAAAAAAATATTGAACTACAATAAAATCCCAGAAACAGATCTTTCATTGAAAATTTAAAACTATAAAGAAATGACATCAAACCTCAACAATCAGTTCCAGCAAAGAAAAAAAACACACACTAACCAAGCAAAAAAAACACGCTACAGGAAAAACCCCATTCTCCTTAGCTTATGAGATGGGAGTCAAGATGCCAGTTGAAATCGGTGCAAGTTCGGCAAGGAGAATGGGATACGACGAAGAATAAAATGAAGAAGCTATAAACGAAACCTAGACATTATAAAGGAAAAGTGAGAATGAAATGGAATTCTCATATGGTCAACAATCAGTCCCCAGTCTTCTATCCTTCTTTCAGAAGATCTGCTAGCAATCATTATTAGTGCTTCTTCTTTTTTCAATCAATAACCAGAAAATAGAACTCACTTCACACAAGCTAAAATTGAAATTTCAGAACAGATCTTAAGCTAAAAGAAAAATAAAAATAGAAACGTTAACATACCAACTATGTGAAGCTGGAAATATATCTGAATAGCATCCATGATCGGAGATATTTGGGAACAAATGACCATCTTTTGAATGCACTCTTTGTCAGCAAAAGCAATAAAATAAGTAGTCATTTCTAGAAACCTACAAATTGAAAATCAGTACTAATTTGATGTCCATGACAAATGCTTGTAGAAAATCTAAAAGGCCATATACAAAGCCAATCTTTTAATTGAAATGATAAGATAATAAAGTCATTTCAACCTACATTTCTAGCTCAAAACAAAGCTTATTCATCAACCACAAGAGCCCCAAGTCTAACCGTAATGCTCAATTTCTATAAAAGCGTGTCAAGAGCTACATACTTGTTGACAATCCCCCAAAATGTCCTATTCAAGTGATAAATTCACATCCCAGAGCACCAAGAAAGATTCAAAGATGTTTAACTAATTAGTTATACATTCAAGAGATAAAAACCAATGATGTTGAACATGAATAATAAATACAATGGGATAAGGAAGTTCTTTTTTCTATAAACAACAGAAACCATGAAAAAAAAAATGAAATAAAATCAAAATCACATTTGAGTATTCTAGACTATTTGCCTGCATGTATATCTAAAGAAACATTATTCCTTAATATCAATCAAATAAGTAAATCATCTCAATTTCTGCCTATGTTTTATTGAAATTTTGTGGGAATGCATAAACTTCCATAGTTTCTAAACAAAGTCTTACCTGAAACTTAAAAACACTTCAGAAGCTGCCTCATATAAAGAATGTTCAATTACTATAATGATGAAATCAAAGGATAAAATATCAAATTCCATAAAAATATTCAATGTTTATAAAATTTAGACTGCAAATAAAGAAATTAAGTAAAGATGACTTGTTGGAAAAACAGCACATTAGAATTTATTTAAACTTGCTATTCTTACAAACCAATGGAGAACATTTTGATTTCTACCACGAGCAACACTACAATGAAATGTATACATAGAGACTGTATATAATATTCAAATTAACTATCCATGGCACACCTGATGACAATGAGATTATATGAGGACTAGAAATAATTTCATCAGAATGCATATTGTGGTGATGCCCTGGAAGCCATACTGGCAACCTGAGCTTGCATCTGAACAGCCCTGACTTTCGAAGCTGTGGCTCGATGGAAAAACTGCTCGCGTGACAAAAGCCTCACATTCCTCAAGTATTGATCAAAAGGTATGGACCCTTCTTGGACTGCTTTATCCAGTGCGTAAATCACATCCTCCACAACCAAATCGCATGCTGTGCAATCCAGTATCTGTTTTGAAAGGGCATCGCAAGGCTCTAATGTCTCATCCACATCCACACTATTAATTTCATTATTCCCCATTTTCTCCTCGTTCTCCCTCAACCATCCTTCCAACACATCACTATTCATCAAAACCACCTGCAATTGCTGCTCCAACCCCTCCTTTTCATCCTGCATTTCTTTCAATCCTTTTCCTAATTCCTCCTCACGCTTCCTCAACACTGCTTGAGCACTAAAGAGTCCTTCCAATTCTGCCTCTCGCGTCTTCCTCAACTCCCTAATATCACCATTCAAGCTCTCCACGAGCTTAGTTATAGCATTTTTTTTAAAAACCTCAGCTGGATCCTCCATTATCCTTCCCGAACCATAAGCATTCCCAGTCCCATAAGGTGGAGGCGGAGTTGGTGTAGGTGAAGGCGAATAGACACTAGGAGGTATTGCTGGCCGAGCTACAGCAGACCCCACTGACGAATTTACACTGGACAAATTATTATTATTAGCATAATTAGGGCTGGAGTTAGGGTTCGAGAACTTGCGCTGCGAATAGAGGGGCGGATCCCGGCCAAAAAAGTGACACAAATTCCGAGCCAATTCTAAAATATTAGAACTTGGGTAAACCCAATTCTGAATATACGGAATAGAAACCACGCCGTTGGGTGAAACAAAAGGGTGGGGGCGTTTGATGATCATATCACGGGTGGGGTTGACAAAAACTAGCGGCGCGTGGCGCGGGTATGACTCCATGAGCCAGATAGCAACCGGAATATTGTACGTAACACCCTGGAAGAGCATCGGCACCGTTCCATCGGCCTGAAGAAGATTGACCGTGCGGCCGTCGTTGTGCGTAAACGTGGCAGTCTTCGGCTGCAGTGAGGGGTATGCCTCCGCGAGAGATACCAAATGCTGGCGGATTAACCACTTGACATCCTCCGCGTACGGCAGCGCCGCAGGACCCCGCTGCGAGAGGACGCTACTAAGGAATTGTTGCGTGTATTGAGCCATTGAATATGTAAAAAGGTGAAGAAAATCTGTATCTATATGTGCATGTATACGTCTGGTTATAAAAATCTGATGAGGACGATTTACTTGGAGAAAGGAAAGGGAGGATTACAGTGTAAACAAATTGAATAACCGGTTTAAGGATCTGATAAATTAGGGAATATTTGAAAACGAATTGATATTGACCTTTCCTGCTGGGTCGCCGGTTTAATATTCGTGGAAATTGGGGACTGGTTTGCTTGCTTGGAGAGTTTACGCGTCCTGCTCTTGAGAGAGGACTAGTGATTTTATTTCCTGAAACGAAAGATGATTTATGACACTTGGTCAACAAATTGAACTACAATTCCATATTATAGGTTAAATTCCATTCAACAATTATGCTATAAATGCAGGAAATTTTGACATATAATACATGCTATGGAATCATTGGAAGATTGGGAGAAAAAAAAAATGTCAATCATGCTCCGCCACGTCAACATTGACAAAAATTCTGTCAATATTTTCATGTACTCATGGCTTTTTCCTTTCATTCAATCTTACTATATTTACATTCTTTTTTACATTAACTTTTACACTATTCCATATGACAAGATCTATACTCTTGATTTTAAAAACATTCTTCACATCACTACACATATTTCTTCCATATAGGGGATAATGTCAACGACATTGTCAAGAATAGTGCACATATAGCTTAATTGAATTCCATTTGCGGTCCTTAACTTTTCATAATTTGGGCACTCATATTCTCACCCTATCGTACTCGTATTTTCACCTTTTTAAAGTGTGCACTCTTGTCTCCAGGTAACGAACAACTTTTATTTGAATGTTAGATGGTCATCTGTAAGACTAGCATTTTGATCGAAACACCAAGAAATAAATTAGGAATCGAATTCAAGAACCGATTGGATTGAATTGGTTCTTGATTCTTGAATTGAAATTGAGGGTACCTGACTGTGGAACCGAATTGTCCTTTTTATAAGTTATTATTATTATTATTATTATTATTATTATTATTATTATTATTTACAACATATTCATCTTGACCAAATGATCCATTTCAACAAATAGCAAGTTTGCAAGCCCAACAAGTAGTAAATACCCTAACCAATCAAAATCATTCATTTGAATATTTGAATCATATCACTTTTATTCATAGCCCTCTTAACCACACTTTACGCATTGTTAGCTCCAAAAACCCTTCTTGAGGTGGCATATTTAGAGCTACAACTAGAATAAAATATTATTATTCTAGAGATGTTATTTAAAGGAAAATTTACATTGAATTAAGAAAGTGATGGAATATGTATTTTTTTTCCTTTAATTTTTGTTAGATATTGAAAGATAATTTATATCATCAGCTCACAATTTAAAATATATATATATGTGTGTGTGTATATATATATATATATATATATATATGTATATATATGTCACGGGTAGAATTTACCTCAATCCTAATCGACGGTTCAGATTCAAATTTGGTTCCAATTATTAAGTGGAACTTAATTTTTTCATTTATGGAATACTTAAAGTGTAATTGACAGTTCCAAATATTGAAATATTCGAACCAATTCACCCGATGCTCAAGTCTAATCATATGACACACACGTGATATCAAATTGAAAGGATAAAATTGTCAAAATAATTTCATTTCTAGACAATCTAAATAGTAGATTCTACTTTTATTTAGAAATCTAAATCTGATAAAATTTATGAGTATTCATGAAACATATCTCCTTACTTCAGTCCATCTTAACATCATGCAAATGTTATGTGGTTTTTTTGACATTGAAATATACATTTTTCGTTAGGTGTATACGTGGGTGCCATGATTTTAATAGGATAGGACATGTGTGCAATAAATGATAGGCTAGTGACATTAGTTAGTGGCGGAGTCAGCTTATTGGAAATGGAGGTCCAGATTTGAAAATATATAGGTGAAGAGGTGGGGGGGCGACGATTGTCCCTGAAATTTTTTTTTGAAGGAAACTACGAAAATGGAAGAAAACAAAAGCTCACTAATTGAGTCATTTACCTTCTCTACGGATAGTACATCAGTGTAAATATTACTAATAAGTTGAGAATTAACCTAAAATAAGTGGAAGAAATAAGATTAACTTTTTTCGCAAGTTTATTTGTAATAAAATAGAAGTTACCATTTTTCAATTCTTCCAATTTAAACAAAAAAAACCAAAAAAAAAAAAAAAAAAAAAAAAATTCTCAAAAAAATGGGAGGTCCAAGACTCCCCCGGGACCTCCCTGCCTCCGCCCCTGACATTAGTGACACGCTCAAAGGTTGAGGACTCGGTGGAATTTAGTAATTTACCCTAAAATTTATGTATAAAAGTTAAACATTGTTGCTCGAGTAATTATGCAAATATATTTATTGAAACGTATAATCAAATCATCCTTTTTTTTTTAAAAAAGGTTGAACCCCAATCTTGGGGGCTCCCACCAACCCTGCCCTGGGTAGGGGTGGGCAAAAATCCAACCAACCCGATCAACCCGACCTACCCAACCCAAACCGATCGGTTTGGGTTGGGTTGGTTTTTTAAGTTCAATTGGATTGGGTTGGGTTGAAAAATTGAATTTAAGGTTTGGTTGGGTTGGGTCTTGGGTTATGAATTAAAATCCAACCCGACCCGATCCGACCCAACCCAATGAATTAAAAAAATTAATATCTAAAATGAAAAAAATAAATTAAATAGACATAATAGTAAAGATAAGATAATGACTTATAATATATAAATGTCAAATTTCTTCACATAGACCGATTCACATAAACACTATTTAAAATGCAATGTCATTTGACGTTAAAATAAAAATTAAAGACATGATAATGAAGTGATTGAATTTCAAAAAATTATAAAAAAAAAAAAAATGCTTCTTAAATTTTAAACTTATTTATATATTATTTTTAGAAAGAATTCCTTATATGTGTGTTTAAAAAACGTAGATTTTCAAATAATTTCAAATTCTAAAAAATTATCCAAATTTAACAAATAAATCGAATCTAACTTTGATTGGACCGAAAACCAAACCGACCAATCCAACCCAACCCAAATCGATTTTGATCGGTTTGGATTGGGTTGGATTTAAATCAATAATTGGGTTGGGTTGGGTTTGGGTTGGAAAAAAAATCGATCCAACCCAACCCACCCCCACCCCCACCCCCAGCTCTGGGTCATTGTGGAGGAGGTAAATCGCAGGATGTGCCTCCTAGGAGTCAGGGTGGAGAACTTATGGATAGATCAGGGCTATTAACCCAATGGTAACTCCCGCTTGCAAAAAAATCAATTTTCTTGTGGAGAATCGAACTCTGCACACTATCGCGCTAAACCCTGACCGTCCTCCTCTTTGCCACTGGAAGATATGTCCTGGGGACAATCATCCCTTTTAATATTTGATGGTGCTTAGGTAACGTAGAAAATTTGAAAAGAAACAAATCACAGTTAAAATTATAATAATTTAGATATTCAGGCACAACTGAAATGATAAGACCAAATCTTATCAGATCGATGACCTTTCATTTTTAGGAGGGACGAAATTCATATAAAATTATTAACTTTTAGGCAGAATAAAGAATTGCTACGTGAAATTCAAGGAGTTAGCCATGTTTGGAGTGGTTTATGAGTTTGAGAATATCAAGTAGAGATAGTGCTAAGCACGAAATAAGCCATCACAAATATTTCATTGAAAGTATTGACTGGAACATCATGAGTGTGAATTCATGAACAAGCACACTGTATATTTTGTAGTAATAAATTTATTTCTATCGAGTTGATTTTAATTTTATTGACAAATTCGTATGAGTCAGCTTGTCTTTGATCAATTAGACGGTCATTGATTTGATTATTTGATAAGCTATTCATCATGTGCGAGCTTGCTCCTCTTTAACTTAGTTCATTGGTTTGTTCTCGACTCTGGCATGGAGGTGGAAGACAAATTTGTATTCTTGGATGAATTTAACCCGTAAACATGTTATCTTTGTAGTCATGGTCAAATTTTCATGTACCAAAGAGAGAGAAATACATTCCAAGGCTAATTTCAGAAATGGTCACTGAAGTTACAGAAAAAATTACAAAATGGTCACTGAAATTCAAAACTTTCAGTAACGGTCACTGAAATTTGAAAAACTTGCAAAAACGGTCACTGAGTTACAAACACTTTTGCAGCAACTTTTCGGCCACTTCCGACAACCGAAATTGACAAATTTTGATACCGTTGGAAAGCCCATAATGTCCTCTTCAATTACCATCCAATATATTCCCCTAACTCCAAGAGATTCGACCGAAAAATTGACGCAAAATTCACCCAAAAAATCTGAAAATCTGTCCAGATTTTCAGATTTTTTGGGCAACTTTTGCGGCAATTTTTCGGCGACTTCCGACCACCAAAACCACCGGATTTTGATACCTTTGGAAAGCTGACAATGTCATCTTCAATTACCATCCAAAATCTCTCCCCAACTCCAGAGCATTCGACCGGAATAAGCCCACAAAGTCGGCTACCCAAAAAGGCTAAAATCTGCCCAGATTCAGGATGCTAACTTTGTGGGCTTATTTCGGTCGAATGTTTTGGATTTGGGGGGAGATTTTGGATGATAATTGAAGAGGACATTGTCAGCTTTCCAAAGATATCAAAATCCAGCAGTTTTGGTGGTCGGAAGTCGCCGAAAAATTGCCGCAAAAGTCGCCCAAAAAATCTCAAAATCTGCCCATATTTTCAGATTTTTTGGGCGACATTTGCGACAATTTTTCGGTCGAATTCCTTGGAGTTACAAGAAGATTTTGGGTGGTAATTGAAGAGGATATTGTTGGCTTTCCAACGGTATCAAAATTTAACGATTTCGGTGGTCGGAAGTGGCAAAAAAGTTGTCGCAAAAGCCACTAAAAAACTGAAAAAGTGTTTGTAACTCAGTGACCGTTTTTTAAAAGTTTTCCAAACTTCAGTGACCGTTTTTTTAAAAGCGCCCGAAACTTCAGTGACCGTTACTGAAAGTTTTGAACTTCAGGGACCATTTTGTAATTTTTCTATAACTTCAGTGACCATTTCTGAAATTAACCCATTTTTAATTTCAATTGGTTATTACTTTAGAATTATTAAAAATAAAAATAAAAATTCACTTAACGTTAAATGATATAATCCTCTTTTAAGTCCAATTATTTTTACATGATACCAACAATAATAAAATGAGATAATTATCACGGTTAAAAATGGCTTAATTGACACAAAGTGGAAAATTGGTACCAACACTTCCCATTACCACTGCACATGAAAAAACAAAGGTTAAAATTTGGGAAAATTACCTAGAAACCTACATTTAAAGAATAGTTTTCATAAATAAGGAGCATTATTTTAAATTTCACATATTATGTGATATTTAGGTTTTAATAATTATAATAATAAAAATTCAATTAAACATAATCTACACACCCACCCACACCCGACCCCCATTCAATCCAAATCAATTTCATTTTCTTCTCCTCTCTTCCTTCTCTCCTTATCACTCATCCCACCCACCCCCCGCTTCTTCTTTCTGACGTCTCCGCACGGTGGACCCCCACTTACCCGTCCCTTCTTTCCCGCAGAGAAGAACCCTGAATTCAACTCTTCTCATTTCATGATATATTTATTGATTAGCACAGCAAGGCAAGGTCATGGTAGCAATAGATGCGACATGGTGTGAAGCCGGAGAAGGTGGTTTGTGACCATGGGGCTCATTATTGGCATCGAAAATTGAAACTGAAATGTGCGTGTTTGGTTGTGCAAAGAAAGGGTTTGGATTGTGTGTTGTTGTTTGATGATATAAGACCAAAAATAAATGTCCCTTTTATGAGTATGGTCGATCGGTGTGGTGGTACCGGCATGGGCAACTCCGGAGAAGGTGGCGTTGCCCAAAAGACAGTTTTGTGGCTACTGGTGTTTGAATACTTTTGGGACAGTATTAGGCCTAAATGTTGGTCAAGGTTTGTAGAGAAAGTTGAGGTGGTCATGCTGGTAGTGGAGTCCGACAACTTGGGCAATGGTTGGCCAACGTTTGGAGGCTTCTGATAAGTGCGTTTTGCGCACTTATTTAGGTCACAAAATATGGACATTTATTTGTAATTATATTGCAATATGATTTAATTCGATATAAATTGTGTTTGCAGGACAGCATTGATGGATATAACGAGAAATATGTGAAAACAAGCGAAAAATGACCAAAACGGAAAAAACGAAAGTTCAAGGATTAATGTGTAAATATTCAAAAGTTGTGTCGAACCAAACGATGAAACTTTGAGAGTATTAGGAGTCAATTGGTTGAAAGAAGACGTCAAAGGGTGGAATATCGTCAAAGTATGATCACACATCAATTTTTAATCGAAATGTTATGCACCGATTTTTAGCCTCATATTGAGACTCATTTTTGACATGGTAAACGATCGAATTGGAAGATGATATCTGAATCAACATTGTATCCCTTTGAGTTATTTTTCTAGCTCACTTTGAATCACTTCAATCGGATATCGGTAGAGAAAGTTATGATCAAAATACTGAAAGTTGTCTAGCGAAAAAAAGTTGAACAATGCGGTCGCATGATGTTATTTCCATGCGGTCGCATGGTACAATCCCGGCGTGAAAATTTTGATTTTCTTATTTGATTCAACCTCTTATGAAAATCAATCTTTGACCTCTTTAAAACCCTAATTCCGTCCAGAAGTAGAGGGGAACACATTCTAACATATTATTGAAGGTTTGGAGAGCAACAAGAAAGAGAATAACGAGAAGATTGATTCCAAGATTCAAGATTCCACTTCAAGAATCAATTTGGCGATGTCTTCTCCTATTTATTTCTTTTGTTTTTCTCTTTTTAGCATGTTAGGCTAGTTTTTATTGTACTAGGAGATTGATGAACCATGATATGATATTTTAATATTTAGTTTTATATATTTGACATTATAAACGCGTTTTTGGATATTGAATGATTTATACGTATTTCTTCCATATAATTATTGTGCACGTTAATTATATGAATGTAGTGACCTATTTTATGTATTTGAAAGAAGGGAAATATGTTCGACATAGTATAAATTGTCATAAGGGTCTGATAGGGGATAGAAATATACCGCTATACCTTGTGTGAATCTTTAAGTGTTCATAGAAGTTCATGCATTCTTTTATATTTGTATTAGTCATAGAAATATAGTCCGATCGCCTGATAGGATAGGTTTAACATTCCTCGAAAGAGATAGTTAAATTCAATAGGAACATCGATTCTTCAATGTTCAATCATGTTGTCATATTGTAAAATTAGGATTGAAATGGATTGTGACATGGGGATTCGTGATCCTAGTGCGTTTTTCTCTTCTTAAATAAATCAATTTGCATTTAAATTTTATATTGCATTCTAGGATAATTCGCATTTAGTTTGGTCAATTCATTTATAGTAGGATTTTATTATCTAGCTTGGTATAATTTAGAATAAAAATACTCAAAAACATATCTTGTTCTAGTTAAGGTCGAAATAATTATCATTAAACTACTCAATCTCTGTGGGGTCGACAATCCGTACTCTAAATGTAGAGGCCCGAATCTTTTCTATAAAGTTAGGCCCATAATTGTGTGATTAACTTCACATTAGGCCCAATAAAGGAAATATAAGCCAAAAAGATAGTCCAATACATGTTTAAAGGTAAAATGATGTTTATAAAGTATTTTCTTAAAAACGATTTGATGAAGATTGGACGGAATGCAAAGTATTTCATTTTATGGCTAAAAGTACACTTCAAATATTTTTAGTCTCCTTTGAGACCCATTTTCGACATAGAAAACATTCGAATTTGAAAATGATATTTGAATAAAAGTTGTAGCTATTTGAGTTATCTTTCCAACGCACTTTGAATCACCTCAATCGGATATCGGAAGAAAACGTTATGATAAAAATATTGGAAGCTGTGTAGTGACAACCGGACAAACGGTCGACCGGAGAAACTAACCGGTCGACCGGAAAAGCAGAAAACCCACGATTTTTTGAATTAATGGCCACTACTTGCATTACTTAATTACCCTATTTAATATGACCTTTCACCCACCCCAAACCTCACATATAAATACCCTCTTCACTCATTTGATTTTTCACACCAAAAACACTTTCAATTTACTTTCAAAGTTAAGAGAAAAATAGAAAGTTTGAGAGAGAAAAGAAAGGTGGTTTTTCAAAGTGTTTTCCAGAAGTTTTAAGTGTGGGCAAAAATATTCTGCAAGAAGGTTTTTGTGATTTCAAAAGGTGTTTTCAAATAACAAAGAAAGGTCCAAACGTCCAAACTTCGTCAAAGTTTTGAAGTTCATCCAAAGTTTTTCAAAGTTCATCAAGCATCAAATCGAGGTAGGTAGAGGTGCATAAAGTTGTTATACGTGTTTAAGTTATAATTTCTAGCAAGTAATGTTATATGTTAAAGGCTAATGTTGTGTGTCAATTGGTATCGTCGGTTCGACATGTGCCTTTCATGTCAAATGGTTTCGTCAGTGCGGCATACATTTAAAGGTTAATGTTGTGGGTCAAATGGTATCTTCGGTTCGGCATGCACCTTTCATGTCAAATGGTTCCGTTGGTACGGCATACATTCTCATGTCAAATGATACCTCCGGGTATGGCATGTTTTATGGAAGTTCTAATGTTAATTGTTATGAAATGCTAAGCTTAATCACGATTGCACCTATGACGCCTATTGAGTTTTCAACTCACGGGTTTCTACCATATATCTACAGATTAAATGTTGATGCACCGGGTTGGATGATGGAAGAGATGGAAGGAGATACAATAAGCATATGGGAACCCGGTGAACAAGTGATTTAGATTTAAAGTCTTTAATGTTTCAAATGTTATTTCCAACGTTATTTCTTTTGAGTATCTTGAACATGTCATGATTTCATTAAATAAATTATATTCCGTGATTTTGGAAAGTTATAAAGTGTTTTAATCAAATATCCTTAAAAAAGAATGTTTGTTAAGATTTAAACTTCCGCTAAGATATGTACACTTGTTACTAAACCACCGGTTAAGTTAAGTAAAGTAAGTAGCTTTCCGGTCCACTAGGGGTCGGGGTGTTACACTAAAAGTCCACTTTATTACTTATAACGAACTGTACACTTGCGGTGGTTTTTAATCGAACTTATTTTCTTGATCAGCTTCAAAGGAGACACGTCACTGCTTGCATCTATGAGCAACGGATCTTTCATGTGGTAGCAGTGGTATGGTAATGTCAGTGGTGGTGGTGGTGGTGGTTAGGATTTGTTGAAGGTGTTAGTGGTGCACATTTGGTTCTTGACGTCGTTGGGAGTGGTGGTAGTGTGGAAGTGGTCGTGACGACGAAAATCGAGTGTGATCAAATCTATCTCCATTGTAAATGTTTATGACCACATCTATGTTAATTGTGATTATATGTGAATTCACAAATTAGACTGATATGATTACAGATAGTCACACTAAAGATAAAGTTTGTCACAATTAGTTACAAATAACATAGGTCAGTGAAGGTAGTAAATTTGGAGGTGATGGTGGTGGCATGTGGTGCTGGTCTGCGGTGTATGAAGATTTGTTTGTGACTCTTTGTGGCCAAATATGTATTAATTGAGAAAGTTGTGATCAATTTTGTATCAATTGTGATCAATTGTACCGTCACAGTTAATATTGACTTTGTTATAGATAATCATATTGAATACAAATTTGGCCACTATTAATCACAGATAACATATATTAGTAACTTGGTTATATACAGTGACTTGGAAATTTCTTGGATATGCGTGGTAGGGTTAGGGTGAGGGTAGGGTAGGATGGTTCTCGATGAGGGATGTAATCTCCAGTTTCAAATTTCTAGAAATGTTTTGGGAGGTGGGGTTGGACGAGTAGTTACGTGGGGATGGGATGTGATTTTTAATTTTGGAAAAAAAAAAATGGGTGATTAGAGTGGGGTGGGATCTTAGGAAAATGTTTTCAATTTTTGAAAAAAAAAAATATATATATATATATATATATATATATATAGGGGTGGGGTGGGGTGGGGTGGGGTGGAATCTTCAAATTTTAGGGGTGGGTGGGCATGAGCTGTGAGTGGTGTGGGCGTGGAAATATGGCGTGGGTGGATTGGGGTATATATATTATTAATTGGAATAAACACCTGAATTTTGAAATAATTTGACAAATTTATTAGTTTTAAAATGTGATTCTTATATGTATGAGTTATGTATTGTTTCCTTAAAAATTAGCCATTTATATTTCTTTTTCTTTCTCTCTTTCGTTCATGTGTATGCCTCTCTCTATCTATTTGCTAAATGAAGTTTTGACTATAATTGCAAAGAAATATGAAAAACAAGAATTTTTTCACAAATGGTGCTTTAAATGTAGGCTTGTGTGTTAAATGGATCGATACAGGTATTTCAATGCCCAAAATCACCCATTACACTTCGAATATTTCATAATTGGGATCATTCGGGTCCATATAATTACTTTAATCAAAATAGGCATGTCGATTCCAATTTTGTTTATACCTATAATATTTTTTAAAAAAATCATAAGGTGACAATATAGATTATATTCTCAATATATAGCATAAATAGAAGAAATAAGATATAGCAAATATGTTATCAAATAACATCCAATATCTAACAAAGCATAAATAATTAAATACCAAATTACATACAAAAATAATAATAATAAATCAACAATTGGGAAGGACTAAAATAGTCATAAACTTTAAATGGCAAGAATGGATGAAAAACATCCAAAAGGACTTCTTGCACACAAATCAGTAGGTTGAGGGAGTCAGCGCCAAGAATATAAAGTTACGGACCATTAGCGCACAAGGGTCACTGGTTAGTAAACCATTTCTGTCAACTTCCCACCCTTAAATCAGCAAATAAAGTTAGTGGACTAGGGAGCAAAGTAATATGAGAGCGGTAATTAATTACTTCATGATAAATGTTGGCAAGACATATAAAGGACCAAAAAGAAAAGTCTATTTAAGAGAAGTCGGGGGCAAAAACAGTATGTCCTTTAAATAAAAAAATAATTTCTTATCACTGACCCAATTTAGTTTTTCTTTTATTTTACAATTTTTTTCCCACAAACATCAGTTTCAAGGACGGATCCAGAATTAGATTCGATACTGGACTTCAAAATTTCAAGTCGGACTACTATGCGAAAAAAAAAAAAATTTACATATGAAAAAACAGTCTTTTCAAAAAATATATATAAAAAACCTTTTAAATAATAAAAATTGGGCCTAAAGTGGGGGGGCTACAGCCCAGCCAGCTCCCCCACTAAATCCGTCCCTGATCAGTTTTCTTTTCATTTAATAATCTCATATTTTCGTTTCAAAGTCACAACATTCTGAAAATGTCACGAGCATAATACAAATGACCATGAAAAAGCCATTATAGAAAACATTTGAATTGAGAATATTTTCTTTCGACCAAACTTTCCTTTGTCTTCTAGCTTTTCACACAAAAATAATTCTTTTGTTTTCACTCAAATATGATTCTTTCTCACGAATTTAAAATTCACAATTGAAAGATTCTACAAAATAACCTTCATATTAGTCATCAGATGCTTTATTGACGAAAATTTGACGGTTTCATCCAGTGAGGTCCGATGCCCACTGAAAATATAAGTTTCTGGACCCAAAGGATGTAAAATGTAATGTGGACCTCTGCGCCATATTGTAAAACTTTGATGACTCCAACTGCAAGTTTTCTTTTTAACATCAAGTGAAACATTCATATAAAAACTACGGGTATTGCTGCATGTATATAAAAGTGATATATAAACGGTTACTGGAAATGATATGGAGGAAAAAAAAAATGGATGAAAGCAGGGGCGAATCTAGCATTTCAGTTCAACTAGGGCGGAGATGTTGACCGTCGACAATCAACGTCATAATGGTCCGATCGTTTATTAAAATTTGATTAAATACAACCTGAAATTCTAAAAAAAATATCTGATACAAACCGTTTTGGTTGAAAAAACTAGGTATAGACTTTCGTTTTGGTTGAAAAAAACCGTTGCATAATTTGCAAAATTCCACCAATTTAATTTTCAATTAGAATTGATTAAAAAATCACAATTCTCACTTCTCACTACTAACCCCTAATTTCCTTTTTCATATCAATTGAACATTGATTCAATGATTAATAAATAATAAATAATATTAATACCTCATAAGTAATAACACAAAATACATAAACATCATTGATTCACACAACACTCAAATCAATAGTTCAACAAAAGTCACACAACACACTCAAACTCAACTCTCTAGTCTCAACAGACAACAAATCAACGACTCAACATTCAACAAAAGCAATTCAAGTTCAACATACACAATGACATCCTTTTGCAGTCGCACAAATCAATTGAAATCCATTCTCTCTTTTTTCTCAATATAAAAGAGCTTTTATGCAGGAGACTAGCTTCTTGAATAGAAAACACCCAAAAAATAGCAAAAGAACTCAAAATGCAAACATAATTTACAAAAGAACCAAAAGCCAGCAAAGTATTTAGCAATTAGCAACACATTAATTAGTAATTACCAGTTATGGGAGTTGAAGCTGTTTTTACGGTTGTCTGACTTGTCTACCAATACGAACACGCAGGCTACGCCACCAGATTTGGAAAGCTTTACTAAGACTGGGGCATTCAGCACCATTCTTGGAGAAAAACTGGAACCAATCCATAAATAGTGTATATTGTTCGCTCAAACGGGAGAGTAAGAAGTGCTTGACCTATCGCCTCTTCCAGTGCCTTTATGTCTAACGACTCTAACCCCTTTCTGCTTCTCTTCCAGTCGCACACGGATTCCAGCTGCTGCTTCTGCTTCTAATGGAAATAAGGGTTCTTCATTTCTTTGCCGGTTTTGGAGAGTTTTGGACCCTTTCCTTTATTGGGCCTAATTTTTTAAAACAATTAGAGGCCCATGTCATCAGTCCAAGTGCCCAACCGGCCCAAGAAAAAAAAAAGATATGCGTCTTCTCCACTTCTCCCTTCCAAGCTCCAGCCTTCCGTCTCTGCAAGACTGCAACTTACCCGGCGGCAACTGAACTTCCGGCGGAGCCAGCACGCGCGGTCGCGCCCCCTCGCCGGGTGCTGGCTCCGCCACTGGATGAAAGAACTGATTGTATTTTATACTGGCAAATTATAGAGTGTTATGTGAACATTATGTAATCCTATATGTAAATCTTGATGTACATGTAACAAAACCCAAAAATTAAAATTTGTTAGATGAACCTTGTTTGAGGGAAGAAGATGAAGATGGGGCGGGAAAAAAATTGGTATGGACAAAAATACCCTTGACTTAAAATAGTCAAAATACGTCAATTTTGTATTTTTCCAGGTCAACTAACAATTTTATAGACGATTTTCGTCATGTTGGACCTCAACTATATATTTATGAAAAGTCGGAGACCTTCGTTGAGACAAATTAAAAGTTATAATAAAGTTTGCAAAAATTGAAAAGGTTAGAATCTAATGTTGCAATTTTCCCTTAAATAAATATGATCACAATTACGTGCTTATAGGTCATAAATTATTTTTCGGTCACATATTATTAAATTAATTGGTCACAAATTATTTTTCAATTAAAATAAAAAAAAAAACCAAAAAATATATGTCACAATTTATTTATCGGTCACAAATTACAAAATTTATGTCAATTTTATTTCATGGTCACAAATCACAAATTTTATATGTCACAACTTATTTCACAAATTATCAAATTGATTTGTTACAATTATAAATTTAATCACAATTACACATTTTTTAGGTCACAAATTAACAATGTATTGGTCACAACACCTAAATAATTAGTCACAAACACTCCTTACACCCCACCCCACCCCACCCCACCCCACCCATGATCATCTTCGCCTCCATAACCACTATCACCTCGCAAGAATCACCACAGCACTTGCAAAACCACCACACCGTCACTGCACGACGCATCAACATACCCACAACACACCACAACTGCACATCACACAACTACAACGCATAACGTAAAACGTACCACCGCACCCACATCACACCACCACCCCACCATTACAGCTAACGCCAGGGCCACCCCCTCCAATGCCAACAAAAATACATAAAAAAATCTAACAATTCCAAAACATGAAAATCATCACAACCACCACTCCAACAAACAACAAAAACCAATCGAATTTGAGGATGCAATGTTCATAGCACCGCTTCGCATCGATGATGCCTGCTTTGAAGTGACGAGGTCGCAATAGCGATGCTAGTGGTGGCGTCTTGAGCGTTGCGTCGTGGTGTCGACGACGATGTGTGATAAAGGAAAGAGAGAGAGAGAGAGAGAGAGAGAGAGAGAGAGAGTAAATTTACTAATATTAAAATTTTAATTTAATTTTATAATATAGTTACTAATATTAAATATTTAAATTATTATCTGATTTTCAAATAAAAACTTGTAAATCTTATTTTTGAATTGTGAAGTTAAAATGCCGTGGGATATAATTTCCACATTTAAAATCTACAATTTGTTAGATATATGTCATATATTTTGTTCAAAAGTTTATGATCGAGCCGTACCCCCTAGGTCTTCGGGTTATGAATCTTGCTAGTTTACCAAGAAGAGTTTGACACTCTCCCTGACAGACTACACACAATGGGTTTTGGGGGGGGGGGAGAATTTTTTTGTCTTTTTTAATTCATATGGTTCCCGCATGGGTCTCAATTCATGTGAGAGGATGTCAATCTGCATGTCAAACTCATTCTGATAAACTAGTTTAATTCTTGGGTTATTGAGCTTCTTTCATTAAAGAAATTTATTATTATTATTTTTAGGTTTATTCCGGTCAAACTAATTGGTAAAAACTAGTCAGTAAAGTAAAATTGTTGAAGAACATGACTCGATGATTTAGTGTAATCATAAAAATCATAGTTTTTTTAAAATTAAATTCTAACTTATTAGTGAAAGTTATACATATACAGCTCCTTTTTCTTAAAAAAAATAAATAAATAATAATAATAATAAATAAATAATAAATACAGAAATCATTTTCATCTTCTGAACATTATAAAAAATTAATTATATTATTATTTTGTTGATATATTATTTTGGAGTAATATTTGAGAGTTTTGAAAATCACTTGTTATTGTTGAACAGATAATTTGATCATTGTATTAGGAGTTACTGTCGAAATAGGTTACAACAAATAACTGCAAATAATTTCACTTTAGAACGTCGTATTGTCACGAGTCTCGATAAATAAGTCTTCTTAGTTTCTACGTTTTATTGTTATTATGAAAAGGTATTTGCATCTAATATTTTCCAACACAAATAGTAGTTCTTTCAAATCGCAGTACAATAAAGATGTGTTGAACATTTCTTAATGGTCTTCTCTATCGAATAGAATATCATACCAAAGATTAATTTTCTAAAAAGCATAAAGTGTGATTAAACGTTGATATCAAGTTTTAAACTCGTGTAAGTTTAATCGGATGCCTATACATAAAAAAAATGTAAAGAGTGACTGCGTAGCAATACCAAAGTTCATATCTAAGTGAGCTTTTTCTAACACCGCTAAAGACGATTCTAATCCAACTGTAATAGGAGCACTATGTTTTGCCATGTTTGCGTGTTTAGCCAAATAAAGCAGTGTACTGCCCTTTTATCGAATACTACTTACTAAACGTTACATAATCATAAAAAACTAATATTTTGTTGAATCTTTCGGCACATCACATGTAAGATCACTCCAATAAAATGCATACATATTTGCACATACAACTTGAAAGACTACGGTTGCAACTGCACTGTAATATTGTTGTTCTTTAACTAATGTTAGGTGGCATCCATAACCCAAATTAATTGAAAATGAAAATAGAGTTACGAAAGAGATCTACGTCATGACTTGTTGACATTAACCAAGCTTTAACAGAGAAACAATTTAAAATTCATAGGCATTCAGGTTGACTAAAAATGGTACACTTCAAAATAAGAATCATACTATATGTACAAAGTGATTTACAAAATCCTTTACTCACTACAAACAATAGGAGTGAGGACCACGAAACCGACATTTTTAAATTTATGTGGGTCCATGGATTTTGTGAGAATGAGTAAACCCTTTAGTACAAAGGGTACGAGTACAAAGAGATTAATCCTAAAAATAAAGTGGCTGCTTCACTAACTAAAGCATTAATAATTATGAAAATTATTTATAAAAAAAAACCTATTTTCCAACTATTGAAAGTTCAAATCTTTCATCCTCTGTAAATGAAGCTGACAGTGTAGATGTTGAACCAGCTTCAAGATCAACAACCTTTTTACTGTCATAAACAGATGACCATGAACTGACTTTCTCGAGATACGATGATTCTAAATAAGAATGCAAAAATTGGTCGGCTCCGGCGCTGGTAGCCCGGCCGCTAACAAACTTCTTGCCGCCATATTCATCAGGAGCAACCATGACTTCTTGCAATGGCACTTCCCCTTTCAAGAAACTCACAACCTGCCTCATGCTAGGCCTTTTGGCAGGGGCATTGTTTGAACACATTAGTCCTAATTTAAGAACCATTACAACCTCTCCTTCATCGAACTCTCCTTTTAATCTTGTATCTGCTACTTCAAGAATAGACCCTTTTTGCCACTTTTCCCACACCCAATCCACCAAAATCAGTTCCTCAGGCAATGCTTTTACTTCAATAGGCTTTCTCCCACACACAATTTCAAGCAATAATGCACCATATGCAAACACATCTGAACTAGTTGTAGGCTTGCCAGTCTTGGTTAGTTCTGGGGCTAGATATCCCAGTGTTCCTACAACTTTTGTTGTGCTTGGATCTGTTCCATGTTCATATAGTTTGGCAAGTCCAAAGTCTCCTAGCCTTGCATTTAACTCTGAATCCAACAGCACATTGCCAGCTTTGATGTCTCGGTGAATCACAGTTTGTTCCCATTCTTCGTGTAAATAAAGCAGTCCTGAAGCCACGCCTCTGATGATCTTGAACCTCTGCTCCCAAGATAAAATCAGCTTGGGTTCATCGAAGATGTACTTGTCTAAGCTCCCATTAGACATGAAGTCATAGACAAGAAATAAATCATCTCTACGTCGACACCATCCCAGTAACTGAACCAGGTTTCTATGCCTAAGGCGTCCTATGGTCTCTATCTCTGATATAAATTCACGCATACCATGCTTTGATCCATTGTTTATTTGCTTCACCGCGACTTTGGCATTTGTGTTAGGCAAAGTTCCTTTGTAAACTCGGCCAAATCCTCCTAACCCAATTAGCTCTTCGTCCCTAAAGCCTCCAGTTGCTTTCTTGAGCTCTTTGTAAGAATATCTATGCGGGCCAATATCAAGCTCCCAGGGTTCAATCACATCCATAGTCACGAATTTCTTGATCATGTACAAGACTCCCCCAATTGCAAGTGCCACAGAAACAGCTGCTGCTGATAAAGAATAAACTAAAATTAAGGGGAGATGATTCTTTTTTGATCTAGGAACTGAAGGCAATGAAGATAAATCAAGCGATTGTGCTTGCCCATTAATTTTGAAACTCCATCCAGAGATATAGTGAGAACTAGCAAGTATACCAGTAGAAGCAGAGAATCCTACATACATATACTCCAAGAAAATTGGTGAAAGATCCACTGGAAATGACAGAATTGGAACATTTGGTTTTGATGAAGAAAGTGAAAGGGTAACATTCAATAAATTACTAACTGAATCATAATCAACCCAGGCCTGAACAATCTTTCCACTCTGCAGATTAAGTTTTTGCTTAATGGAATTACCTTGTGAAAAACAGGAGCCATTGACAGAAATATTTGAGACCAAACTATTGATATCAATACCAATATGGTTACCATTAATATCCTTGAAATCGTAATCTGGAACCGTATCGAATTCAACAGCGAAAAGATGGTTGGAGAAATTGCCATTGTCATTTTCATTCAGAAGCCCTAAATACTGTCTTGGGAGAGCACCCTTGAGCTCTTTTGACTTGGCAATAGTGAAAGCAAATCCATGGCCACCCAATTTTGCATACTCAGGGACTATTGCAAAAGCAAAAGCTGTTGAAAAGGAAAAGGCTTTTCCATTTGTGGAGTTCTTGAACTCAATTGGGATTGAATAAAAGGCATGGCCCAAGACTCCAGATGAGTAATTTGTGAGTCTCAAGATTCCATTTTGTTCAATCTCAGCAACCCCATTTAAACTTATGTTCTTGCCTCCACCGTTAAATCCATGAAAAGTGAACTCATCAGACTGGGAAAACACAGGACTGGACACAGAAAGAAGCACCAAGAAAAGTAAAAGCTTTTTGGCCATGGATAATTCTTGAATTGATGAAGGGTTTTTGGGATCAAACTTGTTCTTTGCCGAGTAGATCTGATGGGTTTTTCCGAAACTTTTTGTTAGAAATTTGGTTTTGAGTTTTGATTCTTTTCCGTGTGAGATTGCTGACGTGAGTGAGTGCGTGGGTGGATGGATGGAGAGAGAAGAAAAGACGAAGATGGGATAAAGGCATGCATTTTAACTCTCCAAGGATTGTATAATAAATTATAAAAAGGGAAATGTGAGAAGTGATTTTCACGCGAATTAATATAGTAACATTCGGCTTCATTGGATGCCAACCGACCATGCATAGTTGACCGATTAAGGTAAAATCCTATTTAAATTCTGCTTACATGGGAAACCTCGAGACTCTCGAGACACGAGTGAAATGGTCAAATCCTATTGGTCTTATTTTACAACAAAAAAGCTGGGGGCCATCTGGATTCAAACTCGGGATATAATCCCTGGCTCTGAAGCATTGCTCATTTTACAAATAGAAGCCTGCTTGGTCGATAGTAGAAAAGTCGTGCATGACATTGACAGGCATTACTAATCTATGCTTGGCAATGGCGGAGGGACGTGAGACGAAATATCAAATATGTTGAGAATTATAAATTTTAATTCTATATCATGAAAAATAATAAAATTGCAATGAGAAAATAAAGACATAAAAGAATATGTAAAATTTATAGGTATTCGTCTCAATGTGATATTACATCATCGTCTGTCGCTGTAGTAATCTATGATTAAAAGAAGTTTACACCCTATATTTTCTATTTATAGAGATCGATCCACGTACGGATTCCGCATAGCCAAAATAATTAAATTATACAACTTAACATAATATATATCTCTATTTGATTTAGATAAAAATCAAACTTGTATTAAATTTTGTTAAAAATTAAGACTTAATTGTACCTTGAAAATCATAAGGGATTTACTTATTTCTGTATTGTTCCATTCGAATTTTAGGTCCCCTTAATAAGTTCATGCATTCTAGCTCGATATTTTTTTTTATAGAAATTCATTTTGTACTTCCAGTCTACACTCGGTTTGCTGTCTCTTGATTTAGCAACTCTTTCTAGAAGATGTGAATGCAAATAAAAAAAAAAAATCCCCTGTATAAGCTTCACGATTAGGTGATCTTTTTTCTCAACAATATCTTTGTTATTTAATTCAATAGCGTTCCGTTAGATAGGAACAGATTGGCTGACCTATATAAAGCGAATATTAATTGAGGGAAGGTAAGATGATAAGGGACGAAAGGAAAATTTCAGGCTAAAGATATTTTAAATCACCTACAATGTCATGATCACATTGGTTTACCTTTCATTTGACTTTAGTTTATTAACTTTATAAATTTTTTAAAAAGGTTTATATTTGACTTTAGTTTCAAATTTTTAAATGATTTTATCTATACAAAAAGTAAAAAAAAAACTTTATTCGACAAAAAATTAGATATGATTTAAGTTACAGTGCTTTTTTATATTATGTTATTATGGTTTTGAGACTTATCATTTTGTTAAAATTTTCGAAAGTATGTTTGAAATTTCTATAAATTTGTTAAGTAGAACTTGTCTAATTAGAAGTTGAAACTATGAAAAATAATAATTATAATATAGTTTTTACATTTTGAAAATTTGAAAATTGTATAATTGAATAATTGTAGGAATTATTTAGTAAATTTAATATTTTATAATTTTAAATATTTAATATGTATTAATTTAATTATTTAATTTATTTATTTTTTGAAAAATTAAATATTTAAATTTGTAATAAAAATAAGAAACCTTTTTTTTTACGCCTAAGTCTTGACTTTTTTCGTAAAGCTACGCCTAATCAAGCTTTACGTTTTTTAAAACACCTTTAGTAACTAATATTTTAATGCAGCAAAAAACATACTAAAAACTATCCATCATAATTATGTATATCAATGAATTCATTTGCAGCCACTAATTACATTAAAAAAAAAAAAAAAAAAGTCCACCAGAATTTTTCATCAATAAAAAAAGCATGGTGCGGGCACCCCAATTCACCAAAATTTTGTCATCAATCAAAAAAAGTCCCTTCTCATTTTTTGTGTCTTCTCCTTCTGTTTACCCACTCGTTTAGAAATTTCGATTGGAGAAGCATTTACAGTTGGCCACAAAGAAGTGCCGTTTATTGGATTTAGGATGTTTTCATAGCAATTCAGGTAAGTCTCCACTAAATAACACTTGTCCACAAAAAATTTAATTTTGTTGTAAACAAATGATACTCGTATATATAGCAAAATGAATGGTATACAACTAGACATGCATATATATATATATATATATATATATATATATATATATATATATTGCCTATAACCATTAATTGCATGGTTAAAATAAAATGATTAACTTCGATTTAATTTAAATCGAGCCTAGTTTTGTCTCCCACGTGAAAAAAGGGCCCTAGTTGTGCCCCTCATATTTTGAGATGATCTTGAAAGAAAAGGGACAAGATTCCTAAAGCTGGAATTTGATTATTAAAAACTCCCTTTAATAAATTTATTTTGATACGTCATATGATGTTATATTGTTTATTTACAAGAATATTACATAAAATTTAAAACTTTTGTAGTATGTATAAAATAGTCAAAATCACTTGACACTCGAAGATAATTTATTAACAAATTAAATGGAGTTGGGAGTTATCCTCCAATTTTTTTTAATTTTTTTTTTTTTTTTTTTTTTTCTATTTATAGATACAAAACACAGTGATTCAGTGTATCAGAACGCACCAATGTTAGGGGGCGGACACCAGGGGGTTTGAGGGTCACGTGACCCCAACTTTTGAGTTATTTATTTATTTATTTTTAAATAAGTCATATTTGATATCGATTAGAATCTAAATTTTAATATAAATAAAAATTTACAATTAATTTTAATAAAATATTTCGTGGGACATACAAATTTCAATTTTAATCAAAATTTACTAAAAATTTAATTTTAATCTCCATCAAATAGAGACAAAATCATAATAGATTTGAATTTTTTTTCACTTTCTCTTACATTCTCGCAACTCCCTCCCTCACGCTTTTTTTCAAAACATCAACTCTTTTAATTTTTTAAAATTTGTCTATAATTTCTCTACAAATTATAACATTTACTACAAAATTTCACTTCCTAATTATATCTTGAACCTACATTTGTATTTTCTCCTATCAAATTATGTATATAGAATGAGTCTGAAATGATTATATTCAATTTGACTTATATTCAACAAATTATGTTTATTTGATTGAATATTAGTAATGAATATTGGTTATATGATTTTACTTTCTTTTACTTGAATTGATGATTTATATCAAATATACTATAAATTTTTTAAACATAAATTTGCATTTTCATGTGATGAGCAAAATATAAATAAAATGACTGTTCGAAATCAAATAGATGAAAATAATGAACAAAATATTAATGAAAGAATTTTTTTAAATTTAAAATCTGCGTTTTCTCGAATCAAGTATGAATTATTCAAAAATCAAGAATAAAATATTTGATCTGTACATGTTTGATTGTGTCCCCTAACTTAAAAAGTCTGCATCCATTCCTGCCCATGTGTTCACTAGCGAATCCAATATGAGAGGTGAGCATGGACTGTTGCTCAAAGGTGAAAAAAAAATTGTTGGATCCAGCACTAACGGCCGTCGGTGCTCATTGGGTGCTAAATTCACCCGTGCTTGTGGTTGTCACGTCTCTCTGCAATTAACAAACATGTAAAGCGTGTCTAAACTTTGCACAAAGTTGACAATAGAGAAAATTGTATTATTACACTATGCCTTTTGTTGAAGAAGTAAATTAGATATTGACCCGTGAGAAATAATCGAACAAAGATCAGAAACTTGAATCGATGTCGAAATGTGAGTGGACAAGTGTCATTAAATAGTTAATCCCCGTCCCACCTCGTCGCACGCCCGTCCTCCTCTCGAGAGCCAACTTCAATATAATTCGTTTGTTGACTCACACAAGAAATGTTTCAGTGGCGTGTGATAAATGAAATTTTCTTCCATTTCATCTTTATGGACCGACAATGAGTTCCACGTAATGTGATGGATGACGGCTTGCTTTGATCATTATCTACTGAGCCTTAATTTTTTTATTTCAATGACTTATAAACAATTAATAATATATTTGATCTGAAAATATAAAAGCACCACGAATGGAATCAAAGAGGTTGAGATATGTATCCAATATTATTAGGACATGGCCATCCATTGGTGGATCGAAGAATTATCGTGAGATAGGACGATCATTGACCGTTGACCATCGACGATCGCAATAGTTACTTCATTTCTTAATATTTAATTAAATAATATTAAAATTTTTAATTAATATATAAATACACTAAAACATAAAATCAGATAAATATGAAAATATAATCTAATACAAACCGAAATTATAAGAACTAGGTTGAGACTTTCATTTCGATTGAAAAAATCGTTCATAATCTATTAAAAAATCAACATAGAAATCACAAGTCTGTAAATCACCAATTAAACACACACACACACCACAAATCTATAAAAAAAAATGTAAATCACCGTACGTAAATCTCAAATCAACAATCTTTAAATCACCAATCAAACTTAAAAAAAAAAAAATTAAAATGATTTGATTAGGGCTCACCCACTGTCGACATCGACATTGGGATGGAGCGAATGCAGTGGCCGTTTGATGGAGAACGGTGATGCATCAACAATTCACGTACTCACCCACAATTTCAGATTTTGAAATGGCTGGATAGGATTTGCAATTGCTGATTTGGCAGAACGTCAGAGAAGTGAGAGAAGTCCAACGTTTTAACTTAGGGAAAAATTCATAAGTAAAAGTATAAGAATGATCCATCAAAAATAAGAAAAAAAAGTTTCAAATTTCAAAAATAGATTTTTTTAAAAAAATTTATTTATGATTTAATTAATTAATTAAATATTTAGTTAATTAAATATATAAAGGTCATATATCTATACAATTTGTTCACAAATTATTTCGAGGTCGTAAATCAAAAATTTTATATGTCAGTTTATTTCAAGGTCACAAATCAGAATTTTAATATATCACAAATTTTTTTACGATCACAATTCAAAATTTTCATAAGTTACAAATCAAAAATTTTATAAATCACAATTTATTTATATGTTACAAATCACAATTATTATAAGTTACAACTTATTATACAGTCACAAATCATCAGATTATTGATCACAGATTAACCATTTTTTATGTCACATATTATTTCTTTGTCACAAGTTATCTTTATCATTGGTCACATATTATTTATTAGTCACAAATTTATCAATTTAATCATGATTAACCAAATAATATGTGACCACTACCTCCAACTGTACCACTGTCGCCACCATCGTCGTCAAAACCACCACCGCTACCCGAGAGCACCACTATCTTAAACAAATCATCACATCCACTCGACAGACCCATTGCCACCAACATCTCACCATCACTACCGCACCCACTGCCACGACCACCACCACAAAAATATGGAAGCTACCACTACCACCACTTTAACAACCAAAACCAATGTCTCACCGCTGCCAAATTCACTACACTCACATCACATCACAAAGCACCGCACCCACAACAAACACTACCACGCCAATAGCAAACACCACACCACCATAACACCCAACCACTACACTCACAACCAACACTACCGCGACCATAACCAATAGCAAACATCGCAACAGAGCCGCCGTCGCTGCTGCCACCACTACCATCAGAGCCAACACAACCACACCATTACCACACCGTCACCACATACACCACAAATAAAATTGCAACCTAACCCACAGATCCGTACATTCATCCCACCTGAAATTGCCGACCCAAAGAGGCACAACTACTGCTGGAGAAGAGAGATGAGGTTGCTTACCTTCTCCGCCAAGCAACGCTTCTTGAGACGCTAGAGATTGTAGGGTGGGTATAGAGAGAGGCCGCCGAAGAGAATAGAGTGAGGAGAGAGTGTAGAGAGAGAAAAAGAATATGTGAGTTAGAGAGAGAAATGAGTGAGTAAATTGATTAGGATTTTAGGAGGAAAATTGTATATTTAATATTTATATTTAAATGTGAAATATCTTATTTGTGAAATGTGAAAGTTTCCACCTGATTTTAGAATACATGATTTTAACACCAGGATTTCCTGTAATTTCCACTTTAACTTATTGTATTAATGGACCCAATTAAAAAAAAGTTCAAAACAAATGACCCACAATAATAATAATAATAATAATGGCCCAAATGATACTCATCTTCATCCCTCGAGGCTCCAAGCTTCCCCTCTGCAAAAAATGGCGACTGCAAGTCTGCAACATAGCTATTAGATGGCACCAATAATTGTCTACGATGGCCAACAAGGTGAATGCTACTCAATAAGCACTCTACATAAAGCACCACGTCGTCGACCATTATGAGGCCATCTGCATCCATGATGGGCCGTCGACCATTATGAGACCCTTTACATCCACGCTTGGCCGTCGACCATTATGAGACCCTTTACATCCACGCTTGGCCGTCGACCAGTATGAAGCCCTCACATCCATGTTGGGTCGTCGACCATTGTGAGGCCCTCTACGTTCATATTAGGCCGTCTACCATTATGAGACCATCTATCACTATAAGGCCAACACAACACTCAACCATAAAAATATCAATGAATTGGATGTGGATCGTTTAATGGTTATCACGGATACAACCAATCACTGGATAGGTGGAGATCCTCTACTCAGGATGTGGGGGTAGTGGGATGTGCTACATAGGACACATGGCACAATAATTGTCCAACAGTTATATGACTTCAGACACCTATAAATATTCCTAAGACGAGACATGTATGAATCTTAAAAAAACATAGGCTATTTGACTACACATTTTATCTTTTCATCCAAAAGTCTACATTTCTAAATGACCTACTAATTTCCACATTGAAGGTACAACGGGAAAGAAAGCTCCAACCTTAATTTGTAGGTAACATTCGTTCGTCAGAGCAGTAGACATAGCTAGTGCAGCCAAGAGGACACAAAGGTTTATCTCATAACTATTTCATTGGCACTGTCTATGAGAAACCACTGAACATAAAAGTTATCTCAAGAAAACGAACAATAAGTGATACGTACTTGGTTAGTAATACGATGGAAACTGAGTCAGAGTTAATCGTAAGGGTTCTCTATTCGATGCCGTCATCTCCATTGTAGTAGAAAGAGGTAGGAGAAAGAGAAAGGATTTTGGGCAAATGAATTGCCCAATGTGCTATGGGCATACCACACAATCCCACAGAATCGACTGGCGAAACACCTTTCAGATTATCTTTTGGAATGGAAGTATTGTTCTCGTTGAAATCATAAGTGAGACTGGCAGAATGAAAGTCAAGCAACTAGACATCGCGACAACAGGGTGAAACTCAACTTGCCCGAGGGGGTGAGAGAGATGGCGGCCATGAATATGGTAGCTTACAAGTGAAGCGTCGCGACGTATTTCAACCAAAAGGTAAGACTAGGAGTTTTCAAATCAGGAGATCCTGTGCTGAGGAATGCATCAGCAACATGACACCCTCCGCCTAAGCTCATGCCAAATTGGGAAGGCCATATTAGGGATGACAATTCGAACCGTTAAAATCGAAAATCGCGGTTAACCGAACCGAATGGGAAGAAAAAATCGAACCGATGGTGCAATGGAGTGGTTATGATTTTGATTTTGATGACCCGATTTGGGATGGGACGAATATAGTATTTAGCGACGGTGCCCCGCCCCGAACCGATTGAAAAAAAAAATTAATTGGACAATTGAGCCTTCCATTATTTTGTCCCAAAATTAATTAGGTAATTTTAACAATTGAGCTTCCCCAAAATTCTGGCCCAATTAACATCTTTAAGTAAACTGGTCCTTAACCCACTAACCCAATAAGGCAGTAACCTCATACTAACCCTACATGTAACCCCTTATATCTGAAAATTGGAAACTTATTCTACGAAACACTCGTCGTTGCTCGCTCTGTTGTACCTCACTACCTCAGCTTCTATCATCCGCGCTCTGCTGTACCTCAGCTTCCATCGTCGGCTCGTCGCTCGCTATGAAAAAGGTAACGATTTCCAAACATTGATTTCCGTCCTTCGATGTTTCTGACTGATGGGTTATACATTTTTGCTATATGTGCTTGCTGCTCTTAGTACAGTAGGTAAACCTGCAATCATGGAAAATGAGATTTATGGTGTCTATCATTTTTGTCCAACTCTTTATTCATACTTTACTTTGAAAAGTTTTTTTGCTAGTGTGTCTCTGTTTAGCAGGGAAATCACCATCCTAACATCCCTAAAAATGGTTTGTAGAGGATAATACAAACTCAAGTCCAATTCAACTACAAAACTGATTTTGAAAGATTGATTTCTTGGTTCTAGAATTTGTATTTATTTTGACAAATAGATTGAAAGTAACGACCATTTATAGATTAGTCAAACAGAGACTGAAATTCTACTGATGTTTTAGACGCAAAAGCACCTTTCTCAGTACACTATTATGTTCTTAGTTTTGTATGTGTATTTATTTCATTTTGATGAGTGAAATTTTAAGTAACATAATGTTGTTTTGCATTTATAAGATCCATTCTGTGCAGTGAAACCTGGCTATTCTGCTGTTGATCTTATAAAAGTTGAACATTGATTTCACTGCCAAAAGGGAAGAATATCAGTGAAACCCAGTAAGGCAGTAAGAGTCTTGATCTATGTTGATAATATTTTTTTGTTAAATTCAAATTTTGCATTTGGAAGTTTGGATATTGTTTGCTAAATTGGTTTAGTATTGTGTTTTTTTTTTTTTATTGACTTTTTTTCATAATTGTTTTTTGAATTTAAAGATTGGACTTATAAAAAGTAATTTATTTTCGTAGTTATTAACTGAACCGAATCAACTTTCGTGGTTATAGTGTGGTTATGATATGGCCAAAAATTTGGTGACGAGTTATGGTTTTGGCCAAACCGACCCATTGCCATCCCTAGACCATATGAAATAATCTGCAGCCTTGAAAAATAAGCTTATAGTTTGAAATATATGAAAGGGAACCCACCAAGTAGGCCGTGGAACGTCGAACATCACAAAATATACTATCAGTAGGCCTGCCAATTAGCGAAATAAGTCATATTCCTTGTAAATACAATAAATAGGTTGCTTTGTTAAATTATCTAATGTAATATCTGCTATATGCATGTCCCATTGTAATTATCAATATTATTCAATGAAAGGCCTAGGTGGTAGTAGATGATGAGGCCGCTAAGGAATGTCCAGCCTAATAGGAACGTCCAAGTGCGTCTCCTGAGCTCCCGAATCTAGGCAATTTATATGAAAATGTGCGGCTTTAAACCCCTCCAATCAGCTCGACAACGCTCTACAGTCTTAGTGGAGAGCCTTCAAAATAAAAAATTGGTTAATGTCATAAACCACTAGACCCTATGATAAGTGTGTTTTTACACACTTATTTGACATTTTTTCTAATTTATTATTGATAGAATTGAGTTAATTTCTATGCATAATTGTGTATTTTGTACTTTTGTAGGCTAAAACCCTGTTGGGAAGTAAAACGACCAAATAGAGAAGAAAAGGGACTAAAAAGGAACAAAGTTGTGAAGTTGGGGACTTAAGTGCAAAAGTCTAAAAGATGAAGGACTTGAAGTGCAATTATGGAAGGGCTGAAATGTAATAAAAATCAAAGTATGAGGACCAAATTGCACTAAATCAAAGTTTAAGGACTGCATTGCACTAGACCAGAAGGCTGAAGGACCTGAGCTGCAAAGTCACTTAAAACATGCGACCGCATAGGTTTTAACCATGCGGCCGCACAGGTTAATCAGAGACGTCAACTTATTATCTGAATTTGTCTATGCGACCGCATAGGATTGAACTATGCGGCCGCATAGAGTTAAAATTCAATGGCGGTTTAATTTTTTCTCGCGAATTTTTTGGTCAATGTTTGTATTATTTTTGGCTTATTTTATTGTTGGATATTTTGTTTGTCTCACAAAATATCCCATAATATCTAAATTATATTAGTATTCTATTCTATTTCTACCTAATATATATATACTACTTTGGTGCATATTACACACACATTTGCACACACTTCTCTCTCATTTTCTCTCCCTCTCTCTCTCGAAAATCTCTCTCTCTCTTTCCATTTTAACTTGTTTTATTTTATTTTGTGTTTTGTAGGTTAATTTGTTGAAGGAAGTAGTGGAAAACAAGAGATTACACAAAGAATACTTGGAGAAATGTATTGAAGAAGTGCAAAAAGCCATTTACAAGGGTTTTATCTTTAGTTTTTGTGTTCTTCAATCATATATCCTATGTTTGTAATGTTTTGTAATAGATAATCTCTTGTTATTTTGTTAGAATGATGAACTAAATCATTATTGTTGGAATTTATGTATTAGTTTAACCTATTTTTATTAATATCATGTTTTGAGTTGATAAATACATTTGTTATCAAAATATTGGTGTTTTGATTATTATGTTTAAACTTGCAATATTTATTTGATATCCATAGATATTGTGGTTAGGTGGATGTGTAGTTATTGAAAGATAGTTGCACATAATAGACCAAAATAATCAATTCCCTGGGTTTGTATGGTTCCGACTATACGCGTTTAGGTATATAGAAATATATACCTACCCTAGGTGACCCGTTGAGTATTTTCACAAAAATTTAATGCAATTGATTAATTTTGTATCGACATAGAAATATGTGGTATAATTTAATCAATTAGGGTTAATATCGCTCGAAAGAGGATATTAATTTAAAATTGGAAAATCGGGTCTGACTGATCATTTTGGTAATTTGTATTAGCGCATATTTGGCTTGATATTAATGAAATAACGGTTAAATGAAATCATAAATTTCAACGTCCTTTTCAAATCAAATCTTCCACTTTTCCAAAGTTTTAGTTAATCTTTTTAATTAAAAATTGTGTTTTTACAGTTTATCGTCTTTTTAATTTCAAATTTTAATGTGTGTGTTTGTTTCGGGAATTTTAAACAATATACTCGTAATTGAAAACAACACTCTTCGAGGGATCGATATCCGGACTTAAAAGGTCCGCTTTTACTACTTGTTCTCGACCCGTGCACTTGCGGCATCGTTTCGAAATTAGCGAACACCCTACATATTACATTCAATGCAGCCCAAGGGGCTAAGCATAGGCAACAAAACCAATAAATTGGTTACAAGCTCGACAGCTTCCCACGGTCTAAGTGGAGAGCATTTAAAATAAAAAATTGGTTAATGCCCTAAACTACTAGACTATGTGGTATACATTCGACGCAAGGCATAGACAAGAAGCCAATAGATTGATTATAAACTCGATAACGCTCTACGATCCTATAGGAGAACTTTCAAAACTAAAAATTGGTTTCGATCCTAAACCACTAGACATTACGCTCTACATCCGATGCAGCCTAAGGGACTAGACAGAGATCAACAAAACCAATAAATTGGTTACAAGCTCAACAGCGCCTCACGGGCTATATTGGAGAACCTTTGAAACTAAAAATTTGTTAATACCTTAAATCACTAGACCATGCGCTCTACATTCGACGCATATCAAGGGGCTAGGCATAGGCAACAATACCAATAAATTGGTTATAAACTAGACATCGCTCTATGGTCCTAGTGGAGAGCCTTCAAGACCAATGATTAGTTAAAGTCCTAAACCACTAGACCATGTACTCTACGTTTGACACAGCCTAAAGGGCTAGGCAGAGATCAACAAAACAAATAAATTGGTTACAAGCTTGACAGCGCCCTACGGTTATAGTGGAAAATCTTCAAAACAAAAAAAAAATTGGCTAAGGCCCTAAACTATTAAGTCATGCGCTCTACGATCGATATAGCCCAATAAGGAAGGCGAGGAACGACAAAACCAAGAATTTGGTCATCAGCTCAACCATACCTTACGGTCATATTGGAGAACCTTTAAAACCAAAGATCGATTAAGGCCCTAAACCACTAGACCCTACGCTCTACGATCGACATAGTCTAAAGGGCTAGCGGGGAGCAACAAAAGCAAGAATTTGGCCATTAATTCGACCACGCCCTATGATCATAGTGTAAAACCTTCAAAATCAGAAATCGGTTAAGGTTCTAAACCACTAGATTGCTGACCTATGGTTGACTTCATCCTTAATATTTTGATCATAACAAACAAGATTAATATTGTTTCTAACAATTGATTTTGAGTGATGATAGTTCAATGTTAAAATCAATCAAGCATTATAAATCGAACTCGAAATAAAGATCAAAGTGAAGTTAAGCATTCAAGTCAAATCATTCGAGACGAGAGCTTGAAAGATTAACGCCAAGAAAAATCAAGATCAAGAGCATGAGAGACAAACCAAAGAAAGATCAATACGAGAAGTTCAAGAGCCAAGAGCCAAACATGAAAGAAACTTCGAAGCAAGATCAAAGACTATGCATTCTAATTCATATGTAAAGGTATAACACTTTGATCTTTAGTAATGAATGACAATAGCTCAAAAATCAATTTGAGCACGAAAAGTTATTTTCATTATCATGTGCATAAATTGTTTTAATTAAAAGTAAGATTGATTTTCAAAATGAAAACATCATTTATAAGTTCACATTTTTCAAAAAAAAAAAAAAAAAGTCAACGGTCGACCAGCCAAAATTGGTGGTCGACCGAAAAATTCAAACGGTCCAAAATTTTATCGTTCTGACGGTACAAACGGTCATATTGGTCATCCGAAAATTGGCGGTCAACCAGATTGGTCATCCGGATGAACATAACTTTTCCGTTTTGATGGCTATAAATATCATTTCACTTTGCATTCATTCTAACAACTTGAAGAGAGTTTTCTTGTGAAATATGTGAGTGAAAAATCTTGTTTGAGCCTATATCTTTACATTCATTTCATTTATTTCTTCATAAAAAAACTTTGATTATTAAATCAAATTTCTTGATTCATTTCTTTCATCAAAGTTTTTCCATATCTCTTTGTGCTTAACTTTTTTATATCAATCTTCAAAGAAAGATATATTCTTGAAAAAGGTATTTGCACTTATATTGTATAAATATTTTCGCTTCTTTATATTGAAAACTTTGATTTTAAATCAAATTTCTTGAATTAACTTCTCTTATAAAAGCTTTCAATATCTCATTGTTCTTAACCTATCTATATCAATTTCAAAAGAGAGATATTACTTGAGAAGATCTTTTTGAACTTACATAGTATATATTTCATCTTAATCTTCTCATTGTGAAACTTTGATTGATTGAATCAAACTTGTAAAATTATCATATTTATCAAAGTTTTTCATTTCTCTCTTAGTGCTTAATTTATTACAATCATTCATTAAAAGAGAGATATATATTGAGAAGATTCTTTGAACTTACATTTGATTTATATCTTCATCATCTTCTCATTGAAATACTTTGATTGATTGAATCTAATTTTTAATTATCATATTCATCAAAAAAATTCATCTAATACTTGAGCTATCATTTATTACTATTCATTGAAGTGTTAGCCTCTCTTAGTACTTAACTTGATTGTATTATTTATCGAGAGAGGAATTCCATAGTAAAATCATTTTGATAAAGTGTGGGTCATATTGAGGTCCCGTAAAGCTCAATAGTGTGGATCGTGTTGAGGTCCCGTAAAACTCAACATTGTATAAGGATCGGTGCTCCTTGTTTGTAAGTCACCGGAAGCGTTGTAAAGGGTTGGATTGCACCATAAGTCAATCAACATAGTGAAAAAGGCATTGCTCGTACCGGAGAGCTTGGTAACGGGGGACGTAGATCATTGCATTGGATCGAACCTCCATAATTATATCGTTTGCATCCTCTCTCCCTTTTACTTATCGCTTTTATATTTGGACTTATTATTTAAATTAATCTATTTAGTTTTTACTTGATTGAATTTAGATTAATTTACCGCATTTACATTGTGTTCATTACTTGTTCTTAATTAGTTTTGTACTTGTGCGTATTTGTTTAATTGGATATTACATTAAAACGTGAGTTAATTTTCGAAAAAGTTTTAATAACCAATTCACCCCCCTCTTGGTTAGCTATTCTTGGGCTTTCATAGACCCCGCGCTTTACAATCAATATATCCCAGGGAGTTAGGTGAGGAACGACAAAACTAGAATTTGGTTATCAGCTCGACCATGCCCTACGATCATAGTGGAGAGCTTTTAAAATAAAAAAATTGGTTACGGCTCTAAACCACTAGACCTTACACTCCATAACTTGATATAAACCGAAGGGCTTTGCAATTCGACATTGGCCAAGGATGACGACACCAAATAATCGGTTAAGGGTTGATAAATAAAATACAAAAAATGAAATTGTAACATGAACTTGCGGTCACCTACCGCGTTTCAATTGAGCAGCTATCAATTCACGCATGTCGGACGTTGTGAAGCTAGGCGTGCCCACGTCCGCTAACTGCTATGTGACCAAATAAAGAAAGTTGTGTGCTAATAGGTAAATTAATTTTTACACATTGACGAGCATCACCTGTATAACAAGATAGATTGAAAAGAACTAAACAACAATAATGTTCAATAAGGAAACATTCAAACTCAAAATACTGTGTAATTCTCTTCCCACATCCCCGACCAATATGAAGCAAAAGACGATCAAATGACAAAAACAAATAATAGTAGAAAGTGCTAAAAGATCTACAATTGAAGAATGCTTCAACTCGAGTGGGAAATGCCTTCGCTCCTACCTCGCGATGTATTCCCGAAAGTCTTGGATTGATGGGTTCCGTTCTTTCTACATTTGCGCTGCGCCAGAAACCTGTCAAAACTGAAGGGATCTATAGAAGGGTGATGAGCAAATATCCACTCTTTAGCTAATTTGATGGATGCCGCCATTGCCTTCCCTCCGTATGAATGTATATGAATCCACAGTGGGACGTTCTCAATTCAAAGTGGACTTTTGGGTCAAAGCCTAGACCAAAGGTGCCTAATAGTGTCGGAAGACTAATCAAGTAACAAATCCCAGATCTCATACGCTTTTTTGTGGCGAACTAAAAATAGAACAGAGAAAAGACAAGGAAAGATTTTTTCCCCAGCCTAAGGACACCGATACCAGGGCTTAGCATAATCTAGTGACGAATAATACTTCTCCACGGACGCTTCCAGATCCTTAGTGTCCTGCAGAGGTCTTATTCCGATCCACTGACTCCTCTGGCACTCGGGCCAAAACGGATCGAATGTTAGGGTTGAACGATGAAATTGCAAAAGTGCAAAATCAAATCGAAATCGTTTTTCTGAAGTCGTTGGTTTGGTTTCACGTAGATCCGTCAACGTTTTGGTTTTGAACCGAACCGAACCACTTCGAATCTTTACAAATCGTCAAACTGTTTACGAAAAGAAATGTAAAAATCAAAAAATAAATTAGTTTAAATTTTGTTTAACCCAATTAAAACTTAACACGTTTCAGTTAAAAAGATACATCAATATTAGACATAATTCAATTAAACTTAATTCGACAATTATACATCTCAATTAATTAAATCGTATCTACATACTTATCAGTAATCACAATTGTGAATATAAAACCCCCAATTGGGTAAAATGTTGAATAATTGTTGCTAAACCAGATTCATCGATCCTCCAATGTAATTGACCAGATAATTAAGTTTAGATTTTAATTCATACTTGCACATTTCATTTCCTTCTAATAATAATTTTCTCAAATTTTGCCTAAATTCAAGTCGAATTATCCAATATTTTTATTTTTTGGTAATCTTTTTATGCTTTTATTGGTAGTTATGTGTTTTTGCTCTAATAATTATTGGGCTCCCTTAAAGTAATTTTCCAATAGTTGGATAGAGTATAAGCATTGGATGATACACAAAAAGTTACAATAACTAGGTATTATTGTATTTAAATTTATTTATTAATTTTCTTTTATTAGTTTTTTTTATATCATTCAACTATAATCAATGAATTCATTTACTATATTGCTATATTTATGAAGAGAATGAATCATGTATTACAATTGCAAATGGATACCATTAGTATCGATTAAGAGTTTAAAATATTTATATCATGTTGTTGCATTATAATGATTGTAATTCTATAATTTTGATTTGTAATTTTTTTAACGATACAATCTATATTTTAACGTGAAATTTTAGACTAATATTTATGATTTAACTTATTTGATATATATATTAATTTTTTCTTTGTTAAACTGTGGTTTTAAACCGAACCAAATCGAAAAAATGGTTTGAATTGATTTGGAAAATTTTCAAATCGCTTTAAATGGTTTGGTTTAAAAATTGGGGGGGCCCAGGACCCCCCCTCCTCCGACAGTGGACATGTCTATATTGACAATTTTCCTGTTGTTAAATAAATATTAGTTACTTATTATATATGTGATTATGAGCATGCGATTAAAAGTCTTCGATTGACTTGTGATAATGTGAATTAGATATTTGCATACCAATATAAATTATATTTCAATCGAGAATAATAAACAGGATAATACATGTTGGAACTTTGTTCAATAAGGTCGTAGAGTCAAATACTCAATTCATTTGTGTTGACAATTTATTGACTGTGGCAAAAGTTCATCGTGAGTATTGAATCTAGTACACTTTGGGAGGACAGGCGCCGCTTCCAATTTCATACTCTAATCTACACTAGTTCATTGTAGAATCTTGGGTGGGTGGGTGGGTGGGTGGGGGATGCGAGATAAATTTGTAAGGAACAACTCCCAAAGCATAAAATACATGCGATATAAAAGATTGGACACATACATGGAGTTGTTAGAAAAACTATTATTGCATGCGGATTTCAATGAAAGTCCTTTTATCTCGTTGTGATTGTGAATTGATTGAATAAAGGAATAAAATCAAGCAAAAGATGGAAGAATTGAAATAACAATTCGAAACCAAGAAATAGGACTTTTTTGTAACGACGCGACATCTGTATCCAAGCTATTACATTGTACGTATTGTCCGCTTTGGAAGAGCATTTGTCTATTTTTTCCTTCACAAATTTCTCTCGCACCCCAGTATGAGAACCCAAAATCTCTGCTTCATGAGAAATTTAAGTAAAAAAATGTACAATTTATTCTACATAGGTCACAACTTCACATTTTTCAACATGGACTACAAACCAAAGTTGCAAGGGAGGAGGAGGATTAAAATTGGGAGTGGGTTGTCCGTGTGGAAGGAGAAGAGGGAGCTGAAAAATTGGAGGGTGGGAGAGGGAGGCCGGTGGATTGCAAAGGGCATGAGTGTGAGTAAGGGAATGAAAATGTTTTTCTTTTCTTATTTTAATGCCACATTGCAAAATGTGACATGATGGAAAAGTTGGCGACGTCCTTGCCAAAAAAAAAGATGACCAAATAGTCACAAAGACGACGTATTGAAGATTAATTGCCAAGTTTTTCCTCAATATTACAGTTACTGAGAGAGCTCAAAAGTCTCAAGACAAAAATTGCCTATAATAAAAAGTAGGAAAAAAAACCAAAAGGTCTAACGATTGAAAATTCCAAAAACTCGGGCAGAATATTCTCTTGCGCACGTGAATTGCCTTGGAGCAATTTCTAAAGTCAAATATTTAGCAAGCATCCATTGTATATTGAGAAAAAGGAAATTAAGTTGGGGGTGTGGTAAATTCTATGTAATTATTTCTACAATATTTGAGAATATGAGTGAGTGAAAAATTACATATAATTGAAACATTTTTTTTTTTTTTTATGGTGGAATATTTTTGTGTTTGACAATTCAGAGTAACGCTGTTTGTATATCTTGGTTTACAGATTGATGCACCGAATGATAACATGAAAGAGGGGAAAAAAAATAAAGAAGTCAGTTAGAAATCATCTACATCATAATTCCGTACATCAATATGTAAATCATGGCCTACAAATAACATTATTCGACAATTTGTGGCTAGCGAAACTTGTGCTTGGGGAGACGTGTGAACTCATCCATTGAAGTCATACAGAAATTCTCAGGGGTGAAGACACAACGTAGCATCTGAAAAAAAAAATATGAATGTGTAGTAATTAGAATCGGATGCGTCTATAACTTACTTATAAATGGAACTCTATATGACTACCAGAGCCGGCTCGATCATGACACCATCTATGCAGCCTCCTAAGGCCCCAAGTTTTTTCAATTTTTTTTCGTTTGTAGTATACTGTTAATAAAAAAGAGCTACCCAACCCCAACAATCAAATTACATGTGTTTTCTTCCCAAATTTCTCTTTACAGATTTTTTACATTTCTTCTTGAATATCCCCATAGACATTTAGATTATAATCCAAAAAAAAAAATCTTAATACAAACTTCCAATCAAATCATAAATTATGAATTACAAGTTCTCTTGTTCGTCTTGATTTTCCATTGTTTCCTTGTCCATGATTCTTCGAAATAGTTAGTTACAAGTAAGAAGATAAGACGAGTTTATCTTCTTACTTTTTGCTTTGTATTTTGCTATAAATTAATTTTCTTTATCTCTAATCATCTTTGCCCATGTTTGGTTTAGTAAAAACTAGATTTTAATAAATTTTGATAAAAGTTGATGAAATTTATGGGTCACATGAAATAAGGTCATGTTCGATAGGGCATTATTTTCTTAGGAAGTTGGAAAATAAATTCCAACTTCCATTATTTACTTGTTTGAGTTTGATTGACCAAATTTTCCATGGAAAATGTTTTCCACATTTTCCTCTTTTCCCACTTTTCATGAATTCATTTTTCCACCACTTTGACAGGAAGAGCAATTCCATTTTATTTTTTTTAGCAATTAGAACAAATTCTAGAGCCAATTGTTAAAAAAAAATATATATATATATTATCCCTTTAAAAGACAATTTCCATGAAAAATAAAGTCAAACGAATACCAAAAGATTCAAACTTACTTTCATTTTTCGGGTGAAAAATTATACCAATAAAATACAATTAATCTTCAATTCCCGGTAAAATAAGTTATTGGCAATTCAATTCCCTATAATTCGTTTTCTTTCCACTCAAACCCTATTTTGTAATCAAACGGACCCTAAGTGATTGAAATCAAGTTTGAGGAAATATGAATTTTAGAAACTGAGAACCAAATAGACTTCAAATTGCCCTTATTTAACGTTGTTCATCTTCTTTTGACAGATATCAATTGCCTCTAATTGCACAGTTTACCAAAGCCAGCCGGCATTTGATATCGTCCAAGATCATCGATTCCGGTAAAGGCAGCTTCTTTATCGATCAAACCGAAATTATCTAATTTCATAATGGAAACATAGATTCATTAAATAAATTAGTTGGATATGAGGTTAGTTGTGATTTTTATTTTTTTAGTACATTTCTGCTACAATTTGGGCATTACACATTTGAGGAATTAGAAACAAATGTAGCCTATCATTGAATGGACTGATTGGGAATTGGGATTAAAAGATTTAGGTTTGGGCATTTTAATTGGAACTAAATCTCTCGAATCGGAACTAGAGTTTTCAGTCCGGTTTCCAAAAATATAAATTAGGAATCGAAACCGAAAATCAATAACTAACTAGATCCAGTTCGATTCTTGATTCATGTACCTGAACCGTGGGTACCATAATATAACCGATTTTTTTATATAACTTTTAATTTATAATTTATAGGTTGAGGGAAAAAAAAAAAAAAAAAAAAAAAAAAAACTTAAAAGACCCTAATTTGGGTAGTAATTAGTCTAAAACTCTAGGCTTTACCCCCAAGAATCAAGACTAGTTCCAATTTTTTTACCTCTTGGTCCATATTAGATTGTTGCATTTTAGGGATCAGTACATGTTAATCTTTATAATTTGGACTTTTTGTGAATTAAAAATTTCAAACTAGTTTGTGATGTAAATGGATGAATCAGAGCGTACATTCTCTGTAATTTGAGCTTTCTATTTTCTTGCAATATTTACAAATTTAATGATTTTTTTAAATATAATATATGACAATTGAACTTGATTTTTTCATTTACAAATTAAATAATTTGTTCTCAAATTATAATCTAATTTTTGATGTTTTAATTTTCTCCTCTTTTTGTGATTTTTAGTCTCTACTATTTTGCTTCTTAAAGATTTCTTAGTTGAATTTTCTTCCTTGCAAACATATTTTCGAGTAGTAATGTACTAGGTATATGTATTAAAAGGAGCTCTATGGAAATGTTTATTAAAATGTATATAAAAATAGTATAGGTAGACCCAAATAGGAACCGACGGTTCAAGTTTGGATTTGGTTCCAATAATTACAATAACCTAAATGGTCATATTTATAAATACCTGAAGTATAATGGGTGGGTTTGGGTATTGAAATACTCGGACCAACCCATCCGATGCTTAGGCCTAAAAAAATTCGCATTGATTTTTTTTGGCAAATTAACTATGGAATTCGATTTTTTTCCTTGATATCATGTTCATTAGTTTATGAAGTTTAATTAATTTTTAAAAAGTTGTTAGACTTTATTTGCATTTTCCCCCTTATTTTGCTTTTATTTTTATTTATTTAAAAGGAGGACAAATTCATCATTCCATTGTAAAAAAGCGAGAATGACGAGTTTTACTATATAATTGAAAGGCTAGGGTTGAATTATGCTAAAAATGGTTGAGGATATTTGTTACATTTGCAGAGGTTCGAGATGAAAATGCAAATTTCCCTTTTTTATTAATGAAATGATGGAATTTTCCCCTACCTCCGTGTATATTTAATTTTTTACAGAAAACAAAAATGTTAATATTCTTGAGAAGGTCCCTCCAAACTTTTATGCCTTAACGCCACCGAGTTGGTTGAGCCGCTCTCATGACTACCAAACTTGCATATGTTGGGTTGTTTACCAATTTTTCATACAACTTTGGGCTCAAATGCCACCACCTTCATGTCCTCGATGTTCATACACAAATTAGCCGTAATACTTCCCATACCAAGGGCTCAAACTTCAATTTTAACTATATGTTCACGATAGTCATTGATTTTGTGTATCGGAGTAAATATCTAATCAACTTCATGTGAAAAGTTACTATAAGATTAAAAGAAAAATACTATTACACAACACAAAATCATAGGATCACAATCATTAAACCAGTGGAACCAAATAGTCTATGTTCCCATAATATTGGCTCCTAAATTTCTAATGATTTCCAGCACCCAAAACACAGATAAAAATGGCCTAAATTGTGTATAAGCAGCTTCCATCATCACTTCTTGCAGTTGGATCAAAGTTATTTGCATTTGGGTCAGTGCAACCTTCAGGCACTGGAACTCCTACTTGCTGGGCTGCTTTCCCTGCATCAACACAAATTTCACATCCAGTTAGGAAAATAATTAACTATTTTCATTTCGTTAAAAAGTTCGATGCTGCCCTATTGAATCGAAGAAGGCTGCTTTGTCACTTCTTCTTCTTGTTTTCCTTCTTGATAGTCACATTTCAATTCCAAATGCAATCCTTTTAGGGTGTAATTTGATTAAAGAAGGTTTTTTTTCTTTTTTCTTTTTTTTATCTTTCTGGGCCATTTTTAACCTTTTTAGCTATGGATGCAAACGTGCTATTAAAGCTTCTAAGAGCAAGAAATCTAACCATAGAAAGTTCCTCTCTCCATTGAATCCTTGTTAGCGTCTCCAAGTGCAGCAGAGCTCATGTACTGGTCAGCCAATTGTACTCTCTTCACATTCTCTTGCTCCTGGACAAGCATGTAACCATACTCGAGCAACTTCTCGACACTCATCCTGGGCTGGTCGAATGTTGGGGGGCCTTCCCTTGAGTTCACAAGCTTCTTTCCAATGTTGTCAACTCCGACTCCACCGATCCACTTCCTTACTTCGTCATCATACACTCTTGCCCTCAAAGCACCAAAGAAATCTGAAAAGTTCACAAGATAACTCTCACGACATGTTTAATATGTAGTACTCGATGCGACTAGAAATGATTGAAAATGCACGAGTTAGAAAGAGTACTGTTTTAGCCTTTTAGACGAAGCTTACCGATGGATTGGCCAGGGAAGGTGTCAACAAGCTTGACAACATCCTCGTCAGGGACGTTATCAGTTCGGAAAATACCCCTGCAAACACCAATACGGTCCTCACGGGTGGGAGCCCAATAGAATTTCTCCATACGACCATCTCGGATGAGTGGAGCATACAGTGTTGAGAAGTCATTACCGGTGACGATGATCGGAACACGGGGGTTCTCCTCCTTGTTGTACATACCAGGGAGTTGCACACAGGTCGGGTTATCCGCGATGTTCATTAGTGTGGCATTAACCATCTGGTTGTTGACGGTGTATTGGGTGGTGCCTCCCATACGACCAGCACCGGCATCGAGGTCGTTAATGAAGAGGCAGCACATTTTCCCCTTCTTGATAAAATCAGCTGCTTCACGGTACCTTTGCCTAATGAGCTTAGCAGGCTCTCCTGCATTTCCACTTTCCAATTCTCCAGCACTCATCATGATTGGGCTGTATCATAGCCATTAATTTTAAGATCAAAACCTGATTAATGTAAATTTGGAACATGATCAATCATGGAATATGAACTCACTTAATTCCCATCTTAGCAAAGACAAGCTCACACTGGAATGATTTACCCTGACCTTTGCCTCCCCAAATACCCAAGATGAGAGGAACCTGTAAAACAAAGGGTTCCATTCATTAAGATGGACTGTACAATACTGATTAGTTATAATGAATGACAAGTAATTGTCGAGCCTTGTCTTGTCTGATACTGGGCTCAAAACATGGTCGTAAGATGAACAAAATAATTGCTTTAAGTCGAGTTTTCTTATAACAATGGATTTAATGAAGGAAATGTAACCTTGATGTTCGGCAAGGTCATGAAGTTTTTGCTGATGTGAACAATAAGCTTGTCCATGAAGGCAGGAGCAATATACAATCCATCCATGGTGTTGTCAAAGTTGTATCTGCAGCATCAATAACATCAGATTGTGATCAAAGTCAAGCACTGATAAATTTTGAAGAAGATTTGCAATAAATCAAATTTTAGAAAGAAAAAAAATAGTCGGACAAGCTACTAGTCCTCAATTTTTATCTCTTCACGCAAATATGGGGGCATGTTTAGTATACCAGACCATATTGAACTAAAATAAGGAAGAAAAATGTTAAAACATGTCCATAATTTTTGCAGTATTGTCCAATATAATTAATGCGTACTAAACATGCATACAGTGTATTATTTAAAAAAAAAAAAAAAATTCAAGAACTTGAACAAGGAGAGAATATAGAAACTATTGGTGAGTCTAGCTTAGAGTATTCCGAAATTCATGTACTTAATACTTGTCACTTATTTATAAAAATTATGCACGTACTAGACTAAAAATAAAAGCTTCTTTTACAAATTGTGAGCTGGCAAACATTCGTTGGATGTTGGACACAAAACAAAGTTAAAACAGTCGATGCAGTGTTAAACACCTCAGCATCTGTACTGCTTTCTGTAATTTCTATATGTGTGAACAGCTTTATTCAAAAAGGTTGAACCCCAACCTTGAGGGCCCTCCACCGACCCTGCCCTGGTCCATTGTGGAGGAGGTAAATCGCAGGATGTGCCTCCAAGGAGCCAGGGTGGAGAGCTTATGGTTAGGCCAGGGCTATTAACCCAATGGTTAGCGAGAGCTTTATTCAAGCTTCTATAATGGGTGGTTTTGCATGAAATCATATAACCATCATCTATTCATGAAAATTGAGTTTGTCATACCACTGAACACATGAAGAAGCGCGTTTTTTAAAAACAATACTTAAATTAATTCAACAGTTTAAGACGAAATAATTCAATAGTTGGTTCTTACGTGCGAAGCCCCTGGCTGAGGTACTCATAGGAGTTCATGATAGCATCATGGGTTCCCATTCCGGTGGGAGCTTGGAAGAGTGAATCCACCATACCCTTTCCTCTGGCGATATCCTGTTGGTCATCAGAAACATCGGTGCCAAGACCCTTCCATCGGTCGGAGCCTGTCTTTTTCTTGTCGTCAATCTCGGCGACAACCTTAAAGTTCCCGGATGAAACCTTGGGGATTAATGCAGAGTTCACCTTCTTCAGGCTGCTACCCAAGAAGGAGGAGCTGGGGACTACAGCAGCTCCATTCAAGTTCAACTACATAAATTTAAAGAGCTACTTGTTAATGTTATATTCTCCAATATTTCTGTTGAAGACGACTCATTCAGATTATACGTATACTTTTGATGAAAATTGAATCCACGCGTTTTGAACAAAAACATTTAGAGAAATATATGTATCCTTCAGATTAACAACAAGCCCACAAAGCAAGACGCATTAATAATCTTGAAATTTTAATTAGTTCTGTTTTAACATAGCTCTTTAATTTCATTTGAAGTCAACAAGAACTGTCCCAAAGAAACCAAGAAAATAAGTAGAAAAGTGTTATTATAACTAAAGTAAACTGGACAGCACTCGATAATGTTAACAAAGAAAAATAAACTAGTATCCTGTTTATAAGCGAAGTTAAGCTCTATATTCTCTACCAAATACGCCATAAATAGCTAAGAAACCGTTCGGTACGCAATATTAAACAAGATGCGAAGAAATTACCGGTGCACGGTTGACAGCTCCGATAGTCGAGATGGCGGCTGCCATTACTGTTGATGATGCCACAGCTGAGTAAGTTACTGTAGAGATAAGAGAAGTTTGTGTGGAATGTCGGAGTTGCTGGTTTGAAGTGTCATGAGAGGGACTTATATCAGGGACAAGAAGACTGTAGACTGTAGACAAAACAAAGAGATTAGCTTTGCATTCTTAGAAGCCACACAATCAAGATTGCCCATCTGCCACGTGGCAATTAAAGATTGTATGGAATTCAATTATTTCAAGGGTTTGAGGTTAGCATTTTAGCTCTACTCTTCTCCACTTAAAATTTGATCACTTATTTACCATACAATTCTATAGTTTTAGGAATTAGGATAACAAAAATATCAAACGCATATTTCCTTCACGCTACGAGAAATGATTAGGCAGTTAGAGGTGGATCTACAAGGGCGGTGGGTGACCACAATGCATTTTTTTAAAGAAAAAATCTGAGAAAAAAAAATTATATATCTTTAATATATTTCGACCACTCAACCAATTTTTTGCTCCCTACAAAAATCTTGGCTCCTTCACTTCGAAGGATATTGAGCCCCTGTTTGATACACATTATAATTTTTATTTTTATTCTTCTATTCATTTTCAACCACACATTCTTTAATAAAATAATATTTTTCATCACATCAATAACATTTTCTTCTTTTTCAACCACATATTCGACATCACATCAATTAAAAAAATGCATTATTTTCCGAATAATGTGCATCAAACAGGGTCTCAGTGGTATTAACTAATTCACGTTATTGAATATGTTGTGAAAGCTAAATAGAGAGAAACTGTACATTAAAAAGAAAAAGCAAAATAAGGAATTAAAAGGATAGTTTGTAATAATTGATATCGGGATTTAACTTAAATCTCTCATTAGATAAATGTTCGAATCCTGAAGGATGATTAGGGATGGCAAATTGAACTGTCAAACCAAAAATCGCGGTGAACTGAACCAAATGGGGCAAAATAAATTGAACCGATGGCGCAAATGGAGTAGATATGGTATTTGATTTTAATGAATCGGTTCGGGATGAGATGGGTATGATATTTACACCGTCGCCCCACCCCGAACCGATTAACCGTTAAAAAAATTAATTGGATAATTGGGTTTTTCATTATTCTTTCTATTATTATGTCCAGCCCAACATTCATTTCTAGCCCAGACCGGTCTAAGTCCAACTAATGTTACTAACCTAACCCACTCATGATATTGTTTAGTATTGTTATGTTGATAATATTGTTTGTTAAATTCGAATTTTGTATTTGAGAATTTGGATATTATTTGTTAAATTGGCTTAGTACTGCATTTTTGTTTTCATTGACTTTTTTCATAAATTATTTTTTTTCAAGTCGACGATTGAACCTATAAAAAATAATTTATTTTCGTAATTATTAACCGTCCGATCCAAGATATGAATCGAGTCAAATCGAACCAACTTACGTGATTATGGTGCAATTATGGTATAACCAAAAAATTGGTGGTTCGGTGATGGTATTGACTGAACCGACCCTGAACTGAACCGTTGTCATCCCTAAAAATGATTTAGAAAGTCATAAGAGGGTAAGATGATATATATCCTCCCAAAAGTCCAAAAAGGACAGTATGTATGGTATAAGTACTTAGACATGCGATTCGGATCATTACAAAAAATGCGCGTTTTTTGTCATAATCCAAGCATCGTGCTCAAATCATTATGTCATATGTACTATACGTTTTGGGAAGGCATCTGTCATTTTATCTCCTTATGACTTTCTATTTTGTCCTCTAAGATTCGAATCCAAAGTAGACAATACGCATAATATAATAATTTGGATACGAGGTTCGGTCATTACGAGAATACGTGAGTAGCACAACGCTTGTATACTCTAACATACCTCAGTTTAGTATGTTTTTTCTGAAATTTATTATATGGTTTGAAAAATTCATGATTACATTTGTGAAGACTTATGTATCCTTGTCCACTTTCGAGATTTCTTGCTTTTGCATGCATTATTTGTCTAGTTAAATTTTTTTTTTTGAAAAATAGTTTTAAGAAATTAAAATTGCCACGTTTCTGTTGCCTCTGAAATTGTGGTTCAAAGCTATTTCTAGAAAGTTCTCTTTTTTGGATTTCAAATAATTAATTTCATGGCTTTGATTTAATTTGAGGGGAGTTCTGTAAATTTATGAAATGCAATATTGTGCACGGTTCCATTGTTGGCTTGTTAAAATAAGATTCCAGCCACTTAATACATCTTCTAACATAAAAATAAAAAAATAAAAATAAAAAAAAGAGTTCTTTAATGTATTACTTCTTCAAAGAAAATATCCAATTTAGGTGCACAACTGAATGAAGTTTCTTTTTGTTTATCCTTCTATTAAAGGGTAAGTGTGCGACCTCACTCCACAACTGTTCTATGCATGTAACATGTTTAGTAAGCCCACGTTTTACCCTCATTTTATGAGGAAAATGTGTTTTTAAATAGTAATTTTTTGAAAAAAGTGCGATTAAAAAATAAGAAAAAAAATTTAGTTTACATGTAAAATTATTTTATCGAAGAATGTATGATTGAAAATGAATTTTGAAAAAAAAAAAAAAAAAAAAAAAAAAAAGAAGAATTCTTAAAAAAAATGGAGGTCAAACAAGGGCTAAATAATATTACACACGACTGAGCATTGTATTCAATGTAATCCAAACTCATACTATTACTATGTTATAAATACCATCATGATTAAAATGATCCTAACGCAGATTTCAGAAACACAAATCTCATAGATTAAATTGCAGAAAAAGTAAAGTCATGTCCAGTTCAAATGGAGATAAGTGCAACATCCCACTGCAGGTTTCAATCCAAAAGTCCCAAATGCCATTACTTCGTAACATATCCTAGTGCATAATTTACCATTAAGTATAAAGATAGCATAAATAGTCTCTGCGCAAGATGACGTGGCACTGAATGAAGTATGCTGCACTTCGAAGGGCATATACTGTAAAATAAAAGAATTTTGGCAGTCAAAAGCCCATTAACAGTTTGAAACATAGGAACAGTAAGGCAATATGACAATTAGATACTGACTAAAGGCCTAGGATAAATAACTGGCGACACGAGTATCAAATTCCAAATAAAAGTACCAAAATAGAATCATCTACTAATATCATGAAAATTTAGCTGAATTCAGAAAAATAATAATAATAATAATAATAATAATAAAACAGAAAAGAGTACATGCAATATAATCTACATGATACAAGTTTGGTTGTTTCTGTATCATGAAAGTCGAAGCGAGTATATCATAATTAGAACTCTCAACCAGTACTTCATGGTTATGAATGACAACAAAAAATGTACCGCAAAAACTACAAATTTCAGTTATCCATTCATGTAAACATGTAGGTTTCAACATGAACTCTCAGATCAAACTTGGTCATCCGTGAAATTAACGGCAAGATCCCAATAATGAGCAACTCCATGATCTGAAAAGAATTTGTATGCAGCAGCTTCAGTTCTGCAGTCCTGGACAAAATATCTATTAAAGCTTGGTCTAGCAACACTCCCTTGCCAGACGAGCACACATTTGTTCACAGGTTTATCCTCGTCATCATTTTCATTCTCCTCATCCTTCTCGACAGTAGCAGTCCAATCTATCCTCCTAAGCATAAGCTTCCCGTATCTCTTGATAGATTTGGCACCACCTTCAACGACGACGACATTTATCCCTTCTGAAATCACAGCACAACCAGTCAGCCTATTCTCCCGGGCATTAATGTCAACCTTAAATCGGGCCTGAGGATGCGAGAGGTCATTGATCTTGTAAACCGACACTATAGTTTCCAGCATGCTTTGGTCATCAAAAAGCTTCCTCTCTTTCTTTTCACGGCGCTCTGCAGGAGTGAGCTTACGAGCAACATTCCTGTCAATGTGAGCTTGTTCACGCTCAGCAGCAGCACTTCTGATTTCCATTTCAAGTTTAGTGGGATCCTGGGTTGCTTCTGAACCAAGAACTTTCATGAGATTGCTCATTTTGACTTTTGGTTTTGGTGGCTCTACCACTCCTAGTCTAATCATCTCCTGTCTCTCCTTCTCCCTAGCCAAACGACGCTGGGTGCGGAGTTTCTTCTGTTCTTTCTTGGTAAGCTTCAAGGGCTGAGGTGGAGGAGGAGCTGCGTCAGCAGGAGGTTTCAATAGGCCTTGGGTGTTCAACATATATGGTAATTTTTTCCATTTTCAGTTTATCTTCAGTTACAGTACCATCAGCAATATCACCATAATTACCATGTTGTAAGAAAGGCACATCCCTGTGAATCAGAAGAAAAAAAATATTAGAGTAAGCACAAAAATGTGATAATGACTCTGATAGTGACAGTAAAATAGATATTTATTCTTGTCCGCAAATTTGACGACCAACTAACAATGGGATAATACTTTTATACCCCTACCCCCCCCCCCCCCCCCCCCCCCAAAAAAAAACCAGAACGCCTCAACAAGACCTAAAAAAGAAAGATTACAATCTTAAAGTTATGGCGCATCATGATTATTATTCTCTCCTTGTAAAGAAGAGAAAAAATGGGAAAGAGAACCTCTTTTATAAAGATATGGTTGTGTTTAAAATTGCATAGATCAGCGCATAAAGGTAACACATTTAATTTCAACACGCATATTCTTAGACCAGAACAAAATCCACTGCTTACAACACAAGCTTACCTGTCAAAAGTAGGGGAGGGCATTTTTCTTTGGAACAGGACCGGAACCATATAGAATCGGCCGGTTTGGTTCTGATTTCTCTACTAAACGGGGAATTTTGGGACTATGGATAGAAAATCAATCGGTTCTAGTCCAATTTTTGGTACTACTTTGAGAGCTAATAATGAATTTGGTTCTCCCGAATTTCTCTTTTTATTAGTGCATTGCACCAAGATACACCAAATCTTCGAAGATTAGACCCCAAAATTATCTAACGTCAAAATTCAATTTTCCATACGATTCTTTTTTCCTTTACAACAGAACCTAATGTGTAATGAAATTCAAATTTAAATAAATTTATAAATGCTTTACAAATTCATAACTTTAATGCAATCCAATAGGAAAAATATATAATTTTAATTCAATATTTTATAAAAACTCGAATTTCTCGTTGTTTTCAAAGTGATCAGCTATGAAGAATCAAGATAATTGATAACTACAAAATATAGTAATGTTATAAATACTACACGTATTCTTAATATGCATTGTTGTATGGATTTTCTTAAGAACTAATTTATATCTAGATTTTAGCGTTTATGCTGTGTTTTATAGTTTATCATTTTTTGCATTTATGAGTTGTTCTAGAGTTTTTGAGTGTATTTTTTGTTTAATTGATTTTTTGTATTGTTATATTACAAGAATGACAAGTGATTCCACACTCTATTTTTGCTTAATTTCAATCGATTAGGTAGTTTCATACTTTATTTTTTAATTTTTAAATATAAATAATCAGACCAGACTGTGCCAGAACCAGGTGGTTCAGTCCTATAGTTAGATATAGAACCAATGGTTCCATTTCTACAATTCCCATTTGTATTCGGTTCGATTCCTTTCCAAATCGGACTGAACCAGGTATACCAAGAAAAAGTTTTTTAAACATGTTTTTGTTCCAATTGCATTTCTTACCAAGTTTCTTACACTTTTATTGTAACCAGTCAACACAAAAAGAAGTCATAGAAAAATATCCAAAATCCTAAACCCATTAAAATATGAGGCAACTTACCACCACTCCACCTCAGGAATTGGATCCTTCTTTTTTTCTTTGGTGATAATCCTTTCACCTACTTCTATCAAATTTGGGTTCATAAGTGGCTCTGCCTTTGCCTTTGCCAGCTGTGCTTGCTTTACCTTTAGTTCCTTGGCCTTTGCTTCCCCAAATTGCGACTGTGAAAGATATAAACAGAATCAAACCACAATAATTATGTAAAGCATAATTAATATATAAAAGTATACAGAAAAATGATTACCTTTCAGCTTAATGATTTCAGCATCTTTTGACCATTTGCCTTCATCAACAAACTGGAAACTCATTCTCTTAGGCCTCAAAAGCTTAGTCTTGTCAATTCCCATCCTTGCATCAAAATGAGGATTTTTCTCCAGATCCACCTCAAGTTCAGGTTTTAGAATTTGGAAAGCATCTTTTTTTTGCTTGTTGATGTTTACCTGTAAGGTAAATATGTGAAGAGTAAGTAAAAGCTACAAATGAAGAGGAAAAAAAAATCATGGATGCATATACCTTTAGGGTGCTCAAGTTGTTCACTTTAGGAACATTCACCACCTTGCCCTGCTCATCAATTTCCCGGCCTAGTGCATCCAAACGAAGAACAGGAGCTTTGGCAGGCTTTGGCTGCATCGTAACATCAGGGGGCATCTGCCCTGGAAACATATTAATCAGGGGAGCAAACTCAGGATCTTGTCGAAATCCCATCTTGGCAGCCAGCTCCTGTGCACGTTTTACGGCTTCATATTTTTGTGTTGTAAGCCCAGTGAGATGAGGTAAGCCACTTGGTGGTGGGTTCACAGAAGCAGAAGTAGAAGCACCAGCTGGTAAAGTGGTTATGCTTGGATTTAGGCCAGTGGAAACAACTGGTGCAGTTGCTGAAGTAACAGGCATTGACAATATACCTTTACTGGAGGGTGGGACTTTAACAGCTTCCTTTTGACCCATTTGTGGACTACCCTCTCTTGTTGAGCCAGGAGTTTTGTTCAACTACAAAAGGGAAAAGGGACAAGTAGTTATGGCATATAAGTGAAAACTTATCGTAACATATCATCTCTTGCTAAGCCAGCAACTACATTCACCAATGTAACAATTAAAAAAATAGGAGGAAGGATATTGAATATCTAAAGATGCCGAACAGCTAACTATCAGCAACTTACCAAAGGAATCCTCTTCATCTTTTCCGCAAGCTCCTTCTGCATTTGTAAAGCTTTCTTAGCTTTTGTTAAAGCATCAAGGGATAAGCCCCCACTCTTGCCAGCGTCTGAAGCTGTACCATCTGTACTCAATTTATCAGGAACCTCATGAGATCTGCTAATATTAATTCCCTTATTTTCATTTCTAGTATAAATGGAAGACACCTTGGTTGCAGAACAATGACTGTGATCCCCAGAAGTGTCAGGTACCATGCTGGATGGCATAGCAAGCAGTCCAGTCACATCACCCTGGAAGTACATAAATGACAAATTTTTAATCCACCAATCAATGAAATGTAAAAAATGAAAAAGGTAAGAGATATTTCGGGTAAAACTTCAGATTATTAGCATTTCAAGGCAAACATCTCACATCAAAATCAGCTGCAGTACTCATTTCAGGATTCGCCCTCAAACTAAAACTCAAAAGTAGGCCCAAGAAAGGAGAATAGTAACTCAGTTCAAAGCAGTCACACTCATTACGAGTGCATCTAAGGGAATTGGCTGAATAGTCGTTACTTAGAAGGCTTTCGTATTGATTAGCAATTATGCTGCTGAAAAGAGAACTCAATCGACAAATGCCACCAGCCACAGAAAAAGATACCAAGAACATACAGTTACAATCATCCAAAAATATAGACGAAATACGTAAAGTGATTTGAGAAACAAAAGTATTCATGACCAAATGGAAGTGGGCATAACAATCAAGAATTTCGTGCACGCACACTGCATGCAAGACCAAACCAAAAACAAATATGCACTGTATTCGAAGTTCTAACTTATGAAGAGTTTATAATCAGCGAGAGCAATTGATTGCCGTATTGCAATTAATAAATGATTTAGAGGAGTGAAAATAAAGAGATTCCGAAATGAAGCTAAATTTATATTTATTACTTCACTTCAGAACATGTTGATCCATGAAGCACCAACATGGACGCCCGGTTGTGTCATTTCCAACATGGACACTCTGTCACCCAAATTTTCAAAGAAAAGTAGGACACGACATGTAAAAGATACGCTGAATAAAATAATTTTTAAATATTTTAAACTATTAATTTTTATTACTTTAATTTAATGAAGGAACACTTTTTTTATCTTGTTAGTCTTTAAAATTGCATGTCTTTCTGCAATTATAGTGAAAAATTAAATGAGACTTTTTTGCAATTAAAGTTAATCGTCCAACAGTATGTCATTCTGGGTCAATAACAGTCTCTAGCTGCCCAATTTCTTTTGTCCCAAAAACCTCTTTAACCCTCAAAGAAAAAAAAGAGACGTTAAAACAAAAGTACCAATTTGTCCAGATTCATCCATCTGCCTCTTCTTCTCCCCCACTTCACAGATCCACCCCTGCCTACCTCTTTGCACGTTCCAGGTCTCTCTCCCTCTCCCCCAATTGGCATTTTCTCCATCAACCGAGCTGAGATCATCTTATATTATTTTCAATTCTCCTTTCTTTTTAGAGAAATGCTTCGGCCCCGTGTATCTGACATATCCCCAGTGTCAGCTGCTTGAATGAAGGAAAGAAAAAGGGGGCAAGCCATGAGGCATTTCCACCACGTATCGGAGAGTGATACTCCGGCCTCTCGTAGGTGCGTGCTTCTTATAGTATTTAACCTTGTTCTTAATTAGAAAATCTCATGGATAAAAAAATTGAAAATTGAAACAGAAATCAGAAGCATTTTAAAAAAAAAAAAAAAATACAATTTTTTGGAACTCCATTTTATCATAATCAAGAGTCCATCTATTAGATGAATCATAACCAAATTCATTTGCAAAATTATAATGGTTTCAATCGCTTGTGGTCATTTAGTGAGATCAAGTAGTAATTGGATTGTACAGGCGACGAACGCGCCTTATTTAGGTATACTGAATCTCAAATCATTCTAGACAATTTAATGAAATTTAAGTCTTTACAACATCTCGACTCAAAGTTCACTTTCCCCATAGCACGTCTCTTAGTTTCCAGGTTATCTCCCTTATAATTTCATAAAGTCTAAAAATAATATAGCGATGGAGCCTAAATGTTTTATGTGCCTCTAATAGGTGTGAATACCTAATGACGATGCAGATTATTATTCCCCAAATAGTTTTGACCGACTCCGCAGAGCTTATCTATGTTGTTTTACAATTGTACTTCCATCATAGAAGTTCCTAGATCTCTTTTCTGAAATACATACAATTAAGCTTTCATTTCTATTTTATTGTTTTCAACCAACTTCTAAACCTAAATATCAGTATTTCTTTTGGATACAATTAAAGAGCACATGGTATGACATCAATACTACCAGAAACTTTTGGCTTTCTTTTCTAGCCATAAAGAGTGGCTTTCCACCACCATCAGTTCAAATGTCTAGCCTGCAACCATTTTGTCCATAGGTAAGAATATATGATGAAATATAACCATACAAGGCACATAAAAAAAATAAAAATAAAAAGGGAGACCACCATGCATCAGAACAAAAATGCCCCTCTTGTGAAAAAGCTATGTCAAATCAGGGATTGCATTTTGGGGGGTGAATACTGCACTTTTGAAGCTGTTAATAGGCTGGCCGAATGGGTGAAAATTGGCGGTTTTTGTGTTGCTGATGCATATGAGTACTTTAGGCCGAAGGGATTGAAGGTAATCAGAACTGTTTGGAATTCATTTGTCACACCAAAGCATGAATTTATTGCATTGTTAGCCTCAAAATCAAGGCTATTAACGAAGGGCGGGATGGATTTCTTACACATTGACCGCATGTGTAGTTCGTGCACACTCACGGGTGAGTCGGCAGCTCACCTGTTTTTCGTGTGTCCCTCCAACCGGTCAGTTTGGAGGAATATACGAGCATGGGTGGGTCTAAGGTGAGCTATGTCTACACTTCCAAGCGCAATGAAATGGATTAAAAAGGAGAGTCGATGAACTACTTGGCATTCAAAGGTGAAATGTAGTGCACTTGTCACTACCGTTTACCACATTTGGACGGCAAGAAATAGGAGGATTTTTGAAGACATTGTTCCAAATGTTGATGGTATTGTATGACAGATCAAAACAATGTATACAAAGTTATGTTTTCTTTGTATTCAAATGTTTTCATTCAATATGAGACCTTAGCTTTGGGCCTCTAAGTCGTTTTGGTTTTTCCCTTGTATTTTCTATTTGTTTTGCCCGAGGATGCCCGGTGTACTTGTATAGACATTCGATTTGGACTTGTTGGCCCAAGAATGCCCAGAGTATTTATATACTCACTTGATTTGGACTTGTTGGCCCCGGAATGCCCTGTGCATTTGTATAGACACTTGATCTGATCTTGTTCACCTGGGAATGCCCGGTGTATTTGTATATGATTTTGATTAATATAATTCACATTTACCGATAAAAAAAAAGTTCTATTTTGATAATCATGTGCCACAAAAACACTTGACAACGCCTTAACTATCCAGCAACCGAATATGAAATCTAAGAGAACCTTTTTCACATAGAAAACCCCTGCAATTGACACTACCAGACACAGAAGGTTGCTGCAAATAAACAACCAAATCCATAGGTGTGATCAAATAAGGATTTCATATACTAAATTCCCAATTGCCCCCATCCACAGTAGCTAATTTTGTGCACACAAAAATTAATTGGTCAGATAAATAAAAGTATATCAAAGCAGCAGCATTGACTATTTCACAGGCTTCAGCATTTAACTTTCGTCATATAAACAAAGACAAAGAGCAGTACAGAATACCAAATCCTACATACCTGCCCATACAAAACTATATTTTTACACAAACTCACATATGTACCTTGCGCCAATGATATCAAAGCATCACGTCACGATTTACCTTTAGGCAACGAAGATTAACACTAGCATCAAACACAACCAACAAATTCAAAGAACCAGTAACAATGGATAAAAGCAAACAGGATCTTACAGTGGTAATTTGACCGGTCCCATTACTCTGGCCGCTGTCAAATGGCTGATCTTCACGCTCAAAACTACTTTGAACTTTCCTCTCCTTAGCATAATCCGAATTTTCATCCTCCTTCGCCTTATTATCCTCAAATCTCCGACTTCCCCTCACGTTTTCTTCCGAAGTCCTAGCTCTTTTCTCATCCCCTCTTCTGTTATTCCTTTCCTCACTGTCCCCCCTCACTTTCCTCTTTTCCGACATCTTTCTCTCCACGGAGTCCTCTCTCTCGTAAGACCTCTCCTTCTCGTAAGATTTCTCGCGCCTGTGGCGATTTTCTCGATCTCTGCTTCCCTCTCGTTCATGTCTATGGTCAATTGACTTCTCGAAGTCGTTAGAATGCTCGCGACGCTTGTGGTAGTGGTCGTCGGATCGGTGGCGGTCATTTTCACCGTCGCGGTGCTTCGACCGGTGATGATGGTGCTTATGGTGGTCTTTGGATAATTCTCTGTCCCTATGGGAATCAGAATCTCTATGTCTACGGCTCGATTTCTCCTTCTCCATGGCTAGGGTTTCTCCTCCGACAATCTTGTGAAGGGCTCAATTAGAAGAGACAGCGCGATAGTTGCGATTTGGGAGTTGGCGATTAAGTACTTACCAGAAGCGAGTTTGAAAATTACATTTTTGGTTATTTGAACAGATAATAATTACCTATTTATTGTAAAAAATTAAAAAAATTAAAAAAAAAAATTTTGATTCTTGACAATAACGTTATTTAGAGTCTGTTTGGTATTGATTTTGAAAATCAATTTTCAATTAATTCTCATTTTCAACCACATATTCTTCAATAAAATAATATTTCCAATCACATCAATAACTTTTTCTTCTTTTTCAACCACACATTTCTCATCATATCACTATTCAAAAATCAATTTTTACCCCAAAAATCACTCCCAAACACCCTCTTAAATTTGGCTAAAAAATAAAATTTTAGTAGATTTTAATATAAATTGATGAAATATTTATTTTAAAAGTTGATAATAAATATGAATACAATAAAAAGTGTGATTGAAAAAATAAATAAATAAAATAAAATGTGTGATTAAAAAAATAAATTGAGGTCAAACAGGAATACAATTAGCGATTACCATGCATATCAATGGTGTCGTCGAAATACATCATAATTTAAAATATTTAGATACTAGTAAAGTGAGACATATGATTCTCATGACTCCAACTTACTTGATTTGCACTTTCCAATCACAACAAAGAAATTTTTTGAAGTAAAATACTGGTAATTTTTGTGCATGATGATAAAGCGCTCCTTGTTTGAGTTCTATTATTTAAAAATTTACTTTTATTTATTTATTTTTAATTATATATTCTCTCAATAAAACAATTTTACACGTAAATTTAAAATTTGTTCATATTTTTTAATTATACATTCTTTAAAAAATAAATATTATAAAATATATTCTCTCAAAAATTGTGCTCAAATAAACCCGCAATGAACTTGAAAGTTGGAACGCAGGAGAAGTAAAGAAATACTTGAAAGAATAATGCAACACGCATCATATGCACTTTCCTCGAAAAGAATATTTGTGTGCATTTGAATTGAGTTTTGCTACATAAACTTAAGGGATAATCGCGTGGTTGACATCACACACACACATATGAGGGTGGTATTTTTAAATTCACATGGGACCCACACGTCCCATGTGAGTGTGGTGTCTTCGTTTGGCTTTTTCCATTCGAATTGCTTATAGGATATTTGATTATCTTTTAGGATATGAAAAGCATTTAAGAGTTTTGCAGTGGAAAAAAATCTCATGAAATGCACAATGAACGCAACATTAATGAAAAAGTAATAATAAGTACAAAAGAAAAAACATGAATTTAACATAATTTGGCAAATCATCGATGACCATGAGAAATGAAGAGTCAAAATCACTATTCAAAGCAAGAAATTATGAACGTCAAGCCTCTTTTAATCTCTCGCTACAGAAAACCAAAATATTTAAAACACGATTCTAATTTTTCTTCTCTTTCTTTCCCTCCCTTTTAAGCTTTTTTTTCCCTCTCAAACTCACAAATTTTTTATGCATCAATTGTTGGGAAAATTACACCGATAATGTGCATATTATATTCATGACAAAACGTATCGTTGATATTGATATTGAAATATGATTCAACTTATCGAAATAGTTGAAAAGATAAATTTAATAAATTAACTAATTTTGAATACATAAATCTGGATTCATCACCTTGCATGAAATCAAAAGAATATTAGAAAATTTCTGAAATCAACTATGGAAAAAGAAATCATAAATCATAAATGAGATGTAAATGATGTGAGTTGGCAGCAAGTATTTGACACTTTCTCTTTAAGATGAATTTGCTTCGCATCGGTGCTAACGATTTCTTGATAATCATCTTTTAAGATGCAACGACCACGTCAAGCCATAAGAGCACTCCAAATGACTTTGACCAACGACTTCGAACGAAATTCACTCTCTACCATAACCATGACTTTATGCACAAATGATCACTTTTACAAAGTGTTTTATGCAACATGACATGGAAAAAATTATATGGAATTATGAGACGACTTATAAAATCAAACACTAAAATCTGTATATTATAGTTGGAAAGGTTTGTCTCAAAAGATACAGTCATACCAAGAGACACATCACTTGAAATTTATCTTTATACATGAAGAGATACAATTATTGGAAAATAATAATATCAAGGGCATGTTTGGTACAGATTTTGAGAATCAATTCTCATTTTCAATCATACATTTTTCAATAAAATAATATTTTTCATCACATCAATAAATTTTCATTTTTTTTCAACCACTCATTTCCCATCATATCACTATTCAAAAATCAATTCTTACCCGCAAAAATACCCCCAAACATCATCCAAAAGTCATGATCTCTCATATGAAAAGTCACATTTTTCCATTCAAATATTTTATAGAATATTTCACAATATATTCTATACGATTTTCCAACAATTTCAAGTATTTAAGCGGTTTAAATTTGACTTAATTTCTCATTCACCAAATAACGAATTCTACTTAAGCCCCTGTTTGGTAGCCATTTTTATCAAAATGCATTTTTCTCTCTCTTTTTTTCAACCACACATTCTTCAATAAAATAATATTACACGCAAACTCAAAGTTTTTCCTTAATTTTTAACCACACATTCTCCATCGATCAATTATTCAAAAATGTATTTTCTCCCAAAAATGACTACCAAACAGGCTCTAAATAATCATTCAAAATTGATTGTAACCAATTTTCAATACAAAATTCAAACATCAATTTCTCTCTCACACAATATCTTTAGCTACTCCAAATTCGGATGCATGAGTTCCCTCCCTCTACCTTCAATCCGCAATGAGCCTTGCTATGTTACCAAGGCCTATGTGGCTCTGGTAAAGAAGATTAATTCATCCGCAGAAGCTATATATAGATATATAATTCTTAGCTTTCCATAATTCTTCATTAATGCCCTGTTTGGTAGTCATTTTTGGGTAGAAAATGTATTTTTAAATAGTGATTAATGAATAATGTGTGGTTAAAAATTAAAGAAAAATTTTGAGTTTGCGTGTAATATTATTTTATTAAAGAATATATGATTAAAAAAAAATGAGAGAAAAATATATTTTAAAAAAAATGACTACTAAATAGCATTAATCTCACTTTCCTTTCCGTGCAAATTGCCTTCTGCAAAACATTCCATATTGGTGCAATTCTATCCGTGCACAGCTGCTCAATTATTCTCAAAATATTAATTTATGTCAAATATCTCATAATTTCCATCTTTACTAAAAGTCTTATCATTACACCCTTTTATCGGTAAGCGCCACCATTTCTCAATCAATTGTAGTTTACATGAATCGAGCCCCAAGATTTGTCAACATGACTTTACGATTTGACATCTTCTAACTTTGATCTTTATTTTTTGAAATAATATTAAACAAATATAATGTTTGACATAACGATTACATCGCCCTCACATGGATGTGTAGGTCTTACTTGAATAAAATAACATTTTTTCCTCATGTGTGAAGGGATGTTAACCGTTATGTCCAACATTATGTTCGTGTAGTATTTCCCTTATTTTGCATGTCCCTAGCCACAAAATCCAATTTGGCAACTTAACGATTTTTAGTAATAGTAGAAGACTCTCTTGGATGAGGCTCAAACACAACAACTTCACTTGAAGATGTTTTCTCTATTAAGCTCTACAAATTGCCCATCTTTTTCCCTTTCATTATTGCCATGAAATCTTCAGTTTCACAGTTCATGTACCTTTAATTTCAAGTTCTAAATTATTAGTCATCATAACATCGCACATCACATGACCAATAATCCTCATATCACTCTTTTGTGCGGACATCAAGGACGAATCCAGCACCTAGTGAGCCTTCGTGACCGCGCATGCTGGATCCTCTAGGAGGAATTTTTTTGTTAACAATAAATAAACTTTTAGCTTATATTACTAATAATTCATTTTACTTCTAAACATGTCTCATACCTCAGTTGATTAGAGTTTACATCTATATATTCAAAGTCTTGGATTTGAATCCCTTCACAACAAATTTATTGTAAAACATTTTTAGTTCTACATTTTTTACTAAAATTAATGCAATAGGAATGGCTAGAGGGGATTTGAACCCGTGACATCTTGTTAGGATTGTTCAAAGCGTGACCATTATGACATTGGTTGAAATTTGACACGAAATTTAACAAAATAATATATGTTAAATTTTAGTGATTTTAATAGGGATGTCAAACGGGTCATGGGCTCAGTTGCTCGACTCGTTAAAACACGGCTCATGTGAGCCGAACCAGCTCGGCTAGCCCATAGGCGAGCGGCTCATGGGTAAGGACCCACGAGCCTAAAGTTCACGAGCCAAGGTCGTGGGCTCGTAAAAACTGTGAGTAAAAAAAAAAAAAAAAACTTGTGAGCTCGGCTTGGTTAGACTCGTGGGCAGGGCCGAGCCGAGCTCGCAGGTAGATGGGCCGAGCCGATTGTAAATATTCGAACACGTGTTCTTCCTTTAAATTAGACAAATTTTGGTCATAATGTCATTTGATGAATATGAAAAAAAATTTATAATAGAATTTTATATGTTCAATTTAAACAAAGTAATTGTTATATTTAAATTTTAGGCATTGTTTGATTTTCAATTTTTTTTAAAATACATTTTTTTTAACATCACGTTTTTCAATAAAATAATATTGAACCATGCTATAGGTACAGGAATTTAAATCTCAGTACCTACCGAACACACACAAGGGATGGTGAGAATTTTTTTTTTCATTATTTTATACATGGGACTCACATCCATGTGAGTATGAATTCAAAATTCCGTCCATTTTCTGGTACAAAAATTCTGTACCTGAAATTTTTTTCAATAATATTACACACAAATCAAAAATTTTCCTTATTTTTAGTCACACATTCTTCATCAAAATCACTATTCCAAAATGCATTTTTTACAAAAATAGACATTAAACGGGCTCTTAATATTTTATTGCGCCCGACGATCGATGATCAACGACCTCTCGTGCTGACTCAAAAATCTGGATTCGCCCCAGACACGTGATAAAAACATCTTGAATCCAAAATTCAAGAATCATTTTGAGAATCATAATGTAACACAAAAAAATATATGCTTATTAAAATTTATTTAAAACCAAAAAATTAGGAAAGTGGGACTGAAATAAATTATTGAGGAACCCAATTGATAAATTATGAATTTTTTTTTTTTTTAAAATTCAATTGAAAGAGGGTAGAAATATAGTATCGGGGACCAAAAAGTCAAAAATTAGAAGTTTATGGACTGTTTTATCATGATCAGGTACAAATTCCTTACCCTTGAGGAAGAAAGCCCAAATCCCAAAAAGAATAAAAAATAAAATAAAATAAAATTGTAGAAAATCTGATAGACAGTAAAAAAAAAAAAACAATCATGCTATGTGTACACTCCGATTTACCCTTTGGTTGACACGGTCCCACCCGAGCACTCACATGAGGGTCGGGTCCCACTCCATTAAATTTAATATTTTTGCCCATCATGTGAGGGGACAGGTGGGGTTGGATAAGAGAAAGGGTAAGTGGAGAGTGTACAAATAGCTTATTCGAAAAAAAAAATATCACAATTAAAACATCAAGACACAAAAACAAACAAATCTCAAAAAAATCTCACCATTTGACCAAGGGTAGAGTAAATAGTGATGGTCACCACCACCGTATTACATGCCCTAGACCTACTCCGTCGCTGCTACCATAGCCTTCAACTCACCACAACCATCACACTAACGTTGCCAACACAGCATCACCACCACAAGCACTATTTCTCTTCTCCAAAACCACCGCACCACCACCAACCCGCACCAATATCACAGGCACCACAGCCACCACAATGAGGACGTCCACTATTCCAATCCACACCACCATCACCACCACCACAATCTCGCGACGGAGCAAAGGGTAAGGAAGGAGAGGAGTGGAGAGAGAGATGATGGGGCTTGAGCCAATTGAACTGAACCTATTGAAATCGTCGACCACCACTTGCAACATCGTCCAACGCCACCACTACCACCAACAACACCTCGCAAATCTAAAATTTTGAAAATCGTCGCCGCCACCACCACCTCACAAACACACCATCCATAACCCACCCTAACCGCTAGATCTACCACCACAAAATCGTCATCACCACCACCACCACACAAAACACCATCTAAACCCACAAAATCGCCACCAACCAAACTGCTGTTGCTTCTACTTCGCGTGTGCTGGTGCGATGCTTCACATTTGGCGACATTGCTGCAGTGACTCCGGGCGACGACAGCGACATGAAGCTCCAGTGAGAGGGTAGGCGGCGGAAACTTTGGGTGCGAGTTGTAGAGAGAGGTGAGAGCGTGAGAAATTGAAAGAATTAATGAATTAGGGTTCACTATATAATTAATTTAATATTTAAATAATTAATATAAGATATTAATTAAAATAAAATTTCTGATTTTTGAAATATTAAACTACCCACCTAATTTTAGAATGGTGAATTCTTAAAGTAGGGAAGGGTGTAATTTCCACTATTCATTATGGTCCATTTCTATTTGAATTAAGCAACTTTGCTCCGATGACATCACCCTCACATGGAATGCGTGAGTTCCATGAGAATAAAATAATTCCGACCCCCTATGTTTGTGTGTGGTGTCATCTCCGCGTTTATTCACGCGAGTCGTGTAACGAGGTTGTTTCTATTTAGCTTTTTAGCCCTTATTTGCAACCATTATCTTAAAACTCTTTTTTCCTTGAATACTCATTTTCGACCACAAATTAACACAACAAAATATTCTACATATAAATATAAAAAAATTCTCTATTTTTTAACTACACATTATCTAAAAATTTACTACTTATTTTATTATTATTTTTTTCAAATAATGACCACCAGCCTTAGTAATATCAAATTTGGAAGCAAAATAATACACACGCGCCCCCACTTACCCTTGTGATGTGGGGCTTCAATTCCGTCTGCAATATACACACGAATAAAGTACACTCAAGCGCGATAAGGAAAACGCTGTATCTCGTCTCCCTCTATTACCTTTCTTTCTTTGTATAATAAATCTTAATCACGCCTATATAAATTATTACTGCTCATAATATATAATTCCCCGAATCTCGCTCTCCCTTCCATACCGTCGGTAGCTAGAACCTTCTCTTCTGAATTCTCCCTTACTTTCTTTGATGGCTTCACCGTCTCAAGCTAGCCTCCTCCTTCAAAAGCAGCTTAAAGGTATTGATCAATCAAGATCCATAATTTTATTTTTCTCTTGAATTATATTTTGAAACTGGTTGTTGTCCCTTTTGGGTTTTAGTTAATTTGTGGGTGTTAATGTTTATTTATTTTTTCTTTTTAGATCTGTGTAAACACCCAGTAGATGGATTTTCAGCGGGTTTGCTGGATGAAGAGAACCTGTTTGAATGGAGCGTGACAATTATTGGGCCTCCTGACACACTATAGTGAGCGTCTATACTTATTCTCTTGATCAAATAATGGATTACAGGAAGTTATCTCGTACATATACATATGTATCCATTAATGCATTATATGTAAAACCTGCTGAATTGTATGGCGATTTTAGTTTGGCATGAGAGGGTCATTTGTTTGAAATTCCCATGATCAGTAGATTTTGGTTTCGTGTCAAAACAAGAAATCAGGAACTCAATTATCGTCCATCCAATGTGAGTTTATTGAATAATGAATGCAGCAAAAAATAGTTTTATGTGGGAGTATTTGGACTTTTCCTAGAGATTAATTACTTATTCTAGCTCAAGACTCAGAACTCATTGGTATTTTGTCTACTAATTGAGGATTTCATGGATATAGTTGTTTCTTGAGGAGTTGAAGAAACTAAATCTTAAAAACTAATCTGCATTGTACAAATTCAATCAAGGGCAAACTACTTTACGGTTTGTTTGAGTTTGAAACAAATGTGCCTTGAGGCCTGTTAAAATTGCTCTGTTTCCAAAGAATAGCTTCTTAATTAGAATTAGCTTGAGCCTCGAGGCATGCTAAAATCTTCAACTAGTTAATTTATGCACTGCTACGCCATGGACATTATTGCTTTCCAAAGGCATTCATGTCCAATATAACGACACGAAATTGTTAAGATTTCATGTGTTGAAAAGACATTTGAGCAGAGGAGCACAATTTAAATCTCAAAATTGAACAAAAAGATGGGGAAAGGAGTAATTAGAAAATTCAGCATGACATACTATTAAGAATGGTTCCATAAAATGACCTTTATAACAACATCCACTGTTTACATTGCTATAGCCTATAGGTGTGAATGGATGTTTATTTCTATCCCCAGTATATCCCCAGTAGAAAGTTACAATTCAAACTAATGTAGGTGTGAATGGATGTTTATTTCTATCCCCAGTATATCCCCTGTAGAAAGTTACAATTCAAACTAATGTTAGTAAGTATTTATTAGATTCATTATACATATATATTCAATGTATATTTGAGAACATGACCCTGTCCTATGTTTTCTCTTGGCAAATGGCCAAGTGTAAGCAATAATAGTTACATAGAAAACCTAAGGACACTTGGAGGAAAATCCTTTTTTTTTTTTAATTATGCCCCTATTTGGTACACCTTTTTTTTATTCTCATTCTTCTACTCATTTTCAACCACGCATTCTTCAATAAAATAATATTTTCCATCACATCAATAACTTTTCCTTCTTTTTCGACCACATATTCACTATCCATCACATAAAAAAAAAATTCATTTTTTCCCCAAAAATGGCTATCAAACAGGCAGTATGTTTCATGTTATTTGGAAAAATATTAGAAACAACTACATTTTGCATTAATCTATATGAGCTGACAGGCGCACACAGAATCTGTACTTTACTTACAGCTATGATCTTGCGGGGATTACAATTTGTCTTTGGTAGGTGAATTGCTTTAATCTATTTCAGCTGTATTTCATCCTTGTACAATACAAATGAAATAAGACATACTCTAATAGGAACATCCAAAATGATGTTTTACCTTCTTGAATCCATTCCATAATATGTCTTGTTTTCACGGTGAAATTAAGATTTCGTATTTGAGCGCTTTGATTTAATTTCACAAGTCATAACAATTAAGGAGTCTACAAGAATCTTAAGATCCAATTTTAGGTTTTCATGCAGCTAAGATAAAATAGGTTAAGCCTCGATTTGATGGGTTGGTGGTGGTTAGAACTCGCTGAGTTCAATTATTTGTTTTCATAGAATTCTTTTCTGCCACATTATCTATGATATACCAAAAATTTGGTCTATTATTCTCCCTTTCATAGACTGCAAAAAGTTTGTGGTTTAGCTGGGGGACCAATTGAAACGTCACCACACACATAAACCTAGATTCCCCTTTTCTGCTCAGTGCTCAGATAGGTACCTCAATATGAAGCTTTTCCAGAGTTTACCTGATGGATCGAGCAAATTCACTGCTGAAATGGAAGGTTACCGGTCGAGAGACTGCTCAATCACCTCGAGAAAGGCTGCTAGATGAATCTGTGGATGCCAATAGAGGAGTAATTTACTCTAGGATGGTAGGAAAAACAGTAGAGTTGCTGTATATTTGTGATTACTGTGTAAAATGAAGAAATCAATTGAGAATGTGTAGTTTTTATTCAAAGATCAGAAATGGAAATGAATAATTCCTTGGGTAATTCGAGAAACCCAAGAGCTTTCCTCAAAGGTTTTTGATACTTTCATGTTCCAAAAAGTATGAATTCTGATTTTCCCCAATTACATTTATTCCCTCCCTTTCCAGACTAAAATTACCAAAATGACCCTGACTCACAATATAAGAGAAACTGACTCAACAAGTAAAAATAACAACAGCAAACCATCAATTCCCCTGCCTCTTCTTTCTCGAATATGTGAACTGAATAGGGGGTCTATCATTACCCCCTTTCCTGAAAACCACCTTGTCCTCAAGCTGGAACTCTGGAAACTGCAGCATAATGCGATCATAAAACTCCTAAGTCGCTTTAAACTCAGGAGAATCCTTCCATTTGACCAGGACCTCTAGCTCAGATCCCTTAATTGAAACCAAATCGAACCTACAAAACTGCTTCTGGTTTCACTATGAACTGTCCATTTTCAGCTAACTGGGACAGTAGACTGCCAATGGCTCTTCGTAACTGGGAAACGTGAAACACGGGATGGATGGCTACCCCCGAAGGTAACTTAAGTTTATAGGCCACTTGGCCTACCCTTGCTATCACCTCAAACGGCCCATAGTAGCGCGGAGAAAGTTCTGCAGATATTCTAGTGGCAACAGACATTTGACGATAATGTTTCAGTTTGAGATATACCAATTCGCCAACCTCCAACGGTATATCTCGTCGTTTCCCATCGTCCGCCTACTTCATTTGCTGTTGTGCATGTTGGAGGGTGAGCTTCAGTTCCTGTAGAACCTCATCTCGATCGAGTAATGACTGCTCTACAGATGACACAGCCGTAATCCCTTTCTCAAACAACAACAAAGGAGGCGGGTCACGCCTGTACACAATCTGAAAAGGCATATGTTTGGAGGCCATATGGAAGGAAGTGTTGTACTAAAACTCCGCCCATGGCAGCCATAGACTCCAGGAACACGGTTTTCTGGAGATAAAACATCTTAAGTAAGTCTCCAAGCATCGATTTACCACCTCGGTCTGACCATCCATATGTGGGTGATAGGAGGAACTCTGCTTTAGGACTGTTCCTTGTGCTTTGAATAATTCCTCCCAAAACTTGCTCATGAAAATTCGATCCCGGTCAAAAACAATCAACTGAGGTACCTCGTGCAGGCGAATGATCTTGCGAATGAACACCCGGGCTACAACATGGGCAGTGAAAGGGTGTCTGAGGCAAATGAAATGACCGTACTTACTTAGTCGATCAAAAACCACCAAAATCGTGTCCCAATTGTCTGATTTGGGTAGTCCTTCAACAAAATCCATTGAGATGTCAGCCCATACCAAGTTGGGAATGGGAAGTGGTTGTAATAAACCTTGTGAAGACAGAGCCATATATTTATTCTGTTGACAAACCGCACGAGCCACATAATCCCTGATATCTCTCTTCGTACATAATCCCTGATATCTCTCTTCGTACCCTTCCAATACACCTCTTGAGCTAATCTTCGGTATGTTTTCAAAAAGCCTGAATGTCCCCCGACGCTGGAGTCGTGACATTCTTTCAACATGAACTCCAGAAACTAAGAAGAACGTGGTAGCACTAATCTGCCCTATAACACAAATTTCCCGCCAACAGTGAATAACTAGGTTTAGTCTCAGTACCTGACTTTAGGCAATCTAATATATTGCATAGGTCCTCATCCCTTGCCTCTGCTTCCTAAATGTCATCCAGTTGTAACACCTTATGAGTCGTTAAGGTTAACGCATGTAAAGTTGGCTCAATTCTGGACAGGGCATCTGCCGCCTGATTATCCTTGCTAGCACGATATTGAATCTCGAAATCAAAGCCTAGCAACTTAGTTACCCACTTTTGATGGTCCTCACTAACTAAGCACTGTTTAAGAAGAAACTTCAGACTCCGTTGATCAGTCTTTACTACAAAATGCCGACCCAACAGGTAATGACGCCACTTTTGTATGGTGAATACTATGGCCATCAGCTCTCACTCATAGACGGACTTCTGTCGAGCCATTCGTGGTAGCAGTTGACTAAAATAGGCAATGGGGTGACGATTCTGCATTAACACTGCTCCTACCCCATGGTCCGAAGCGTCTGTTTCACCATAAAAGTCTGGGAGAAGTTCGGCAGTGCTAATACCGGGACCTGGGTCATTGCTATTTTCAAGTCAATAAAAGCTGTCTCTGCCTTTTCACCCCAGATGAACCCATCCTTCTTCAGTAGTTCAATCAACGGCCATGCGACCTTAGCATAGCCGGCCACGAATCGACGGTAGTACCTAGTGAGACCCAAGAACCAACGTAACTCCTTCAGATTACGGGGCCTAGGCCAATTACACATTGTCTTAATCTTAGACATATCCGCCGCCACCCCCTCATTCGATATGATATGCCCCAGAATTTCCAGTTGTGGTTGTTCGAAGGCATATTTTTTTCATTAGCAAATAGTTGATGACTCTGTAAGCAACCCAATACAATATCTAAATTGCGATGGTGATCTTCCATTGAAGCACTGTAAATCAATATATCGTCGAAAAACACCAAAACAAATTTTCTGAGGTATGGCCGGAACACTTCATTCGTCAAGCTCTGAAAAGTAGCCGGCGCATTAGTTAACCCCAAGGGCATAACCAAAAATTCATAGTGGCCCTCGTGAGGTCTAAATGCAGTTTTTGGCACATCTTCCCTCACCATCCTGATTTGGTGATACCCTGACTTCAAGTCCAACTTCAAAAAAATCACGGCTCCATATAACTTATCTATCGCTGGAATCGGAAATCGGTCCAGGATTGTGATCTTATTGAGGGTTCGGTAATCCACACAAAAATGCCAGCTACCATTTTTCTTTTTTACCAATAGCACTGGGCTCGAAAAAGAACTACAACTCGGTTGAATAATTCTCGCGGCCAGTAGGTTCGGCCACTCAAAAACCTAGCTATATCATTGAAGCTCCTCCCTGATTGAAAGAGGAAAATCAGACCCGCTTTGATTAGCCTCCAATTCCAAGTTACTCAACTCTAGCAGAATTCCCTGATCACCCTCTCTGAAAGATTTTACCATAGATTTAATAGACACCCGTGTCGTCTGTAGACTCGAATCCCCTTGCAGACAAATGGTCTCCTCGCCGATTTGGAATTTCATCGTTAGGCTTCCCCAATTCACTTGCATTTTTCTCAAAGTGCCTAGCCACTTCATTCCCAAGATTACATCAATGTAGCCCAACTGAAATGGTAGAAAATCTTCTATTACATCAATCCTAGGCAAAGAGAGGATCACCCCTTACAAATGCCCTCCCCTTTTACTGACCTTCCAGTACCAATGGTCACCCGGTAACCAACCGTAGTCGTGGTGGGTAGGCTTAGTTGTTTTGCCAATTCTGCTGCAATAAAGTTGTGAGTAGCTCCACAATCGATCAACACTACCACAAGTTGCCCCAAAATGGACCCGGTTAGCTTCATGATTTTGGGGGCGCTCAATCCAACCACCGAATTAATGGACAGCTCCACCACGTCATCTCCTTTGATCCCCTCCTCTTCTTCCAGGACATCCACCTCTTCCCCCTCGACCAGCTCCTGTACTACGAGTACTTGGAGTTCATTGTTTTTACAACGATGACCTGACCCAAATTTTTCATCACAACGATAACATAACCCCCTCTCTTTCTTCGATTGCAACTCAGCGTCCGTTAGCCTTTTGAACGGAGCCACCCCTCTGGTGGCGGTTATCACTCACCCCATCGTCGAGGGCTTCGATGAATTAGAATTGAGAGGAAGAATGTGGGTGAGATAGTGGAAAGGGGTTTAACTGGGTTAAAATAAGGTACCTGTCCAGTAGCATAACTCCTCCCTCTAATTGGGCCAGAATGAACTTGGCCTTGCTGCAACATATTATTTCTCTCCTCAATTCGTTGGGCCAGTTCCATGATATGGTCTAGCCTACGTGGTTTTTACATTCTAACTTCAGCTCGAACTAAGGGTTTCAGCCCATTGAGGAAATTACTCTCCAACACCTCACTGACTGTCCCCAACGAAGCGACGAGCCCCTCAAAGCTTCGCTGGAATTCTCGAACCGATCCCTCCTATCGCAACGCCAAATTTTTTTCCAGATTTGTTCCCTCATGGGATGGGCGAAATCGTTCCAGCAACGACGACTTCAAATTCTCCCATCGCTGCACTGGTTGTCTACTTTCCTCCCATTGGTGCCACGCTAATACCTCCCCTTCAAAGCACACTGCAGCGGCTTCCACCTTCTCCCAGTTGGCGAAGCAATTTATAGTGAAATATCGCTCCGCCCTAAAAATTCGGCCGTCCGGATTTTCCCCATCGAACATTGGCATCTCCAACCGTCTGATGCGATTTTCATTTCGCGCCAATTCGCCCCATTCTCGACTACCTTCACCATGGTCGTTACCCTCTTCGTCTTCCTTAGGTGGGGATTTAGGTAGCTGGTCTGAATCAAGAAAGTTTTCTGCTTTCCCTTTCCTTGTTCTGTCCTCCTCAAGCCATTTATTCATAATCACGTCCATTTTTTCCATCAGTAAATTTATGTCTCGATGTAGTTCCTATTGAACTTCATCTATTTTGCCTTCCAAGCTATCGACGCGATCTGTCAACTTTATGTTCCCAGGTGATGCTCTGATACCAATTTGATAGGTACTTGATGGATCATGCAAATTCACTGCTGAAATGGAAGGTTAACGGTTGAGAGACTGCTCAATCACCCCGAGAAAGGCTGCTGGATGAATCTGTGGATGCCAATAGAGGAGAAATTAACTCTAGGATGGTAGGAAAAACAGTAGGGTTGCTGTATATTTGTGATTACTGTGTAAAATGAAGAAATCAACTGAGAATGTGTAGTTTTTATTCAAAGATCAGAAATGGAAATGAATAATTTCTTGGGCAATTCGAGAGACCCAAGAGCTCTCCTCACAGGTTCTCGATACTTCCATGTTCCAAAAAGTTTGAATTCTGATTTCCCCCAATTACATTTATTCCCTCCCTTTCCAGACTAAAATTACCAAAATGACCCTGATTCACAATATAAAAGAAACTGGCTCAACAAGTAAAAATAACAACAGCAAACCATCAATTCCACTGCCTCTTCCTTCTCGAATATGTGAACTAAATGGGGGGTCTATCAGTTTCGTGATTGCTCTTTGTTGCTTGCCACAAAAGGACAAATTTTGAATCAGTTTTCATATTGATGAAATTCCAGTAATCTATCAAATATGAAATATCAATGTTTTGAAAACCGGTCCGGATGTTGACCCGGAAAAATTAATGGGTCAAGGGTTGAAAGGTCGAATCGAGATTAAATCGGGGTCGAACTGGTTTTAATAAATAAATAAATCATATACCACAACAATTGATGAAATTAAGTTAATTTCAAATCAACTTAATATGTATAGACAAAAGCACCCACTAACGATTAAATTTGGGTACATTTAATTTTTATTTTGTTATATGGTGAATTGTTTAATACTTTTACAGTATTTTATTGTGTCAATGTAATAAAATTAAATAAAAGATCACATAAATTGAATTTAAAATGAAAAAAAAAGGAAATTAATTTGAAGAGATAAATAATTTACACTAGCATGATTATCCTCTTCTTTTTTTTTTTTTTTAAAAATAAAGCTGCTGCCTTTTAATTTATTCATTTTTATAATTGAAAAAATTATTTACAAGAGTTGACTGGAATCTAGGAACTTTTTAATTTTATTTTTGGGATCCCACATCGAAAACAAAAGTTGACTGGAATGTAGAAACTAGCTTTTCTTGATCCCACATCGAAAACTTAAGAACACAAGCATTGAAGATGGATTCTATAAATATGTGAGCTAAACTAGTGGTGAAGTATATGTTATGCGCCTTTGATTGCTCTCAATTTGTTGGGCTGAAATTTGAAAACAATATTCTTTAAACCAATTAACCAACCGGGAAAACCAGAAAACCTGTTTCGGGTCATTTGGTTAATGATTAATAGGCAAAAATAAACGGTTTTTAACCGGTTTTAATTTAAATGGGTTTTGAGCACTAACCAAACCTGATATTGGTCCGTTTCTGGTTTTTTTGGTTGAACCGGTCGGTCCGTTTCAGTTCGGTTTTGATAACATTGTGAAATATTAGCAGCAGATCATGATGTGTACATATTTTAATTGTTAGAATATTTCACTACAAAAACAATGAGAGCAAAGTTGTATAACTTAATATCACGCAAGGGGAAGAAAGTCTTATGCATATACAAACAGGAAAATATAACTTTTTCCAATAACAACAGCTTTGATGCATTATATGGCAGGGAAACTGTGCCCTGCTGTAGGGATGTATTACACTTGTGATTTTTGTCATGAAGAAAGTTGAAATGAGCATTGGAGTAGAGAGGTGGTACTGTATTAGAGAGATGGGGTGAGATGGTTCAAAATAGATTGTTTGTTAGTTCAGGAGTCAATCCAAGTTTGGATTATTGGATGTGCGTGCATGTGTGAGAGAGATATAGAGAGAGATTGACTATCGTTAACGCAATGCCGGCTCTTCCCTGATAATAACTTGAGAAGTTCTTTTTGAAAGAAATGGCAGACACATTGACCAAGTTGAACTTAAAAAAATTATTTCGTCTTATAGCATATGTGGCAGAATGATTAGTCTCTGTTTTGTTTTAAATTTTTTTGATGATTTTGCCTGTATAGTTACAATAGTTCTATTTTTTGAAAGATGCTGCATGATTCATTTTCTGATCATTATTGTTTTAAAATCTCATATGCAGTGAGGGTGGTTTCTTCAATGCCATTATGAGCTTCCCCCAAAATTACCCGAACAGTCCTCCGACAGTGAGATTTACCTCGGAGATGTGGCATCCTAATGGTTTTCACCTATAAGAATGCTTTGTTACCTACACTATTGCTGTTCTAGATTTTCTAGTGTATTTATGTGGAACTTCACATGAAATGCAGTTTATTCAGATGGGAAGGTTTGCATTTCAATTCTTCATCCCCCTGGTGACGATCCAAATGGCTATGAGCTTGCCAGCGAGCGTTGGTCACCTGTCCATACGGTATGAGATAAATTAATTCCTTCGTCTTACATCTAGCGTATTGTTAAACTAGTTGGATCTCTTCAGCTATTTACTTTTCTGGTCTTTGCAATCAAAGTGCCATTAAATTTTGGGTCTTGAGTATGTCCTAAATTATTTCAACTTCTAATATATTTTATGCAGTTAATTTGTGGCATGAATGTTAGAAACTTATTGGGAGCATATGAGAAATCTGTACACTTGTGCACTCATCTTGGAAGATGAGGATAGAGCTTTTTACAAGATATTTCGTCAAAAGATAAGGAGTAGAGTTATAAATCATGTGTATTAAGGAGGAATTAGTTTTAAATGTTATTTAATTGAAGAAATTGTGCTTCTTGGGGATCTTTTAATTTTTGATAATATAAATGTTTATTATACTACTTAGATCTTAAGATGAGAGTAGAAATATTGAAGTGTGTGAGGATATTTTGTGGGTAATACTATTAATATGGAGATGTTAACGATTACACGATGAATAGGGAGAATGTTGTAGGTCCTACCTATAAGAATAAGGGAGATATACCATATTGCAGAAATTATGCCCTCATTTGATTCCCATTATTTGAGATTATAATTTTGAAATAGTGTTTTTTTTTTTTTTTTTTTTAAGAATGTGTGGTTAAAAATGAAGAATTCTTTTGAGATTTACGTGTAATATTATTTTATTGGAGAATGTGTGGTTAATAAGAAGAGAGAAAAATGAATTATAATTTTAATGGGGGTCAAACGGGGCTTATATAGGTCTTAAGTTCATGAGTGCCATGAAACTTTTATTAGAATAAGGTGATTCAAGGTAGAATAGACACAAATAGAATGTAGCGGAGAAATGTATGGTTTTATTCTTGGAAGATCTACTTTGGATGCTATCTAATAATATGGAGATCGATGGGAAAGTATTTAAAACGGTAGGACTTGCTTAAGGTTTTAATGATTTAAAAACAACTCTTGTCATAAGGTTCCTAGGGAAGTTGTATGTGCTGCTAAAAGAGAAACTCATATTACATTAATCATTATTTTTTTGAATAGTAAAAGACTGCCTGCTGCAAAGTTTACTGCTCCATTAATTCCATGTGATTTAGTCAAGGTAGCTTCCTCACTTTTTGGCACGAGAAAGAGGTCACAAGTGTGAAATGAAGGAGATAATACTGGGAAATTTTCTATTGCAATTGATTTGTATCAAAATTGTCCTATACTCCTAGATGTGATTACTATACCCATCCAAGATGAGGCAAATTTTCTATGTTATTTGCTGATAGTATAGTTTTAATTCATGTGCTGATAATATAGTTCTAGTTCCTTTAGAAGTTCAGTTGTATTTGGAACAACGATGTTGTGGAATCAAAGATTAGTAGTACGTTGACTGAAGGATGATTGTTTGAGTGCTGTAGTTCAAGTATTTCTAATAAAGTGAGATATGGAGGGAATGTAATGTGTAAAGATTATATTGCATGTTAGATGAAACAGATAAATTCTTTAAAAGCCCAGAAGATGAGGCAAATTTTCTATGTAATATGCTGATAGTATAGTTTTAATTCATGTGCTGATAATATAGTTCTAGTTCCTTTAGAAGTTCAGTTGTATTTGGAACAACGATGTTGTGGAATCAAAGATTAGTAGTATGTTGACTGAAGGATGATTGTTTAAGTGCTGTAGTTCAAGTATTTCTAATAAAGTGAGATATGGAGGGAATGTAATGTGTAAAGATTATATTGCATGTTAGATGAAACAGATAAATTCTTTAAAAGCCCAAAAGATTTGATTATTCTTGAACCTCTTAGAAGAGATATTTTTGGATTTAGCACCATTGATAAGTTTCTCTTTATTATCCATTGTTGATGAAACACATAAATTTGCAAATAAAAACTGAAAGATGGGGAACTTTTCCATATATGTTTTTTGGTAACGATTCGGCTTGTCAGAAGCACCTCTTATAATATTTCGTTTGGGGGGGGGGGGGGGTGTGGTTCAGAAATGATCATATTTGTTCCTTTGGATATTTTTTACTTGAGCTTCATTTCATATAGGAGTAATTATTTGTCTGTGTTGTCACTGGTACTGGGGGCACCCCAACAAACTGCTTCCAGTTTTTCTTATTATTCCTTCTGTATCATATTCAACTGACATCAGTCAGTTTTGTATGACTTCCTTTATATCACAATGTAACACTTACCCTTTTAATATCGGCTACACATCTATAGGATACAAATTGATACGATTAATTTTCATTTTCAGGTGGAAAGTATAGTTCTAAGCATCATATCAATGCTTTCAAGTCCTAATGATGAATCTCCTGCGAATGTCGAAGCTGCTGTAAGTGTCAATATATCTGATGATTGTTCTTATGATTATTTTCATCTCCGAATTTAATTGTATCTTTGCCATCTTTGTGCTTATTTCTCTCTCTTTTTTATTTTTTCCCAAGACAATTTTTCCCTAATTTCCCCCTTTTTCTTATTAGTACGATAATTTATATGAAGAATTTGTACATTATTGTTCCTTGCATAAAATATCAATCTAGGAGGAGCACAATTTTTATTTTTTTTGAAAAAATCTCAAGAAACTCCAGAGTAAGAATTGTAACTTGTAAGATCTTCACTGATGTTACTTTCTTCTTGGAAGTAGCTGGTAGGGGAAGCAGTGGGCCAAGCTGAGCCTAGCGGGGCCGGCTTGCGAGCTTTTCGAATCTTTTCTTGGGACTAAATTTAATAGAAAATATAGAAAAATTTAATTAACTACAGTACAAAAATCGCGGAAATTTAATGTTATTAAGCCCCTGACCAGGCTCCATTCTATCCAAAATACATTTCTATCCTCTTTTTAACCATACATTATCCAATAAAATAATATTACATGTAAATCCAAAACTTTTCCTTATTTTTTATCAACACATATTTCAAAAAATTCATATTCCAAAATACATTTTCCCCAAAACTATATTATAATGGAGCCCCAACAGGGACAATAAGAAAATACCCATGAGCCTGCCCATGGATCGAGCTCTCACGAGCTGGCCTTGAGCTGTTCCACTGAGCAGGTGGGCGACCCAGTCCCATTGCCACCATTAGCAGCTGGTCATCTTTGACTCTCTTCTCCCTTTGAAATGGAATTCTTTGTTAATTTGTATTGCATGGTTTGATAGCCCAATGTACGTCTCTATGATGTTTTGTTGTCAATAGCTTCTCCATCTTGGAGCTGTTTTCTTTTTTGGCTTTCGGCAAGTTGCTCCTCTCTTTAGTGATGAAATATGGAAGTCGTAGCATTGTTGACAGTTAGACATGCACGTTTTCTTCAACCAGTGTGATAATCTATGAAAATGAAGTTTTATCTAGTCAAGTAACTAAAACGGAAGTATTCTGTAATTGTATGGATGTGCATTCTTGAGTTCATTTTCTCCTTTCATACGTACTTCCTAAGTGGATGATTGATTTCCCATTTTCCTTTGTTTACCGATTGATTACTGCAGAAAGAATGGAGAGAACAGAGGGACAACTTCAGGAAAAAAGTTAGTCGATGTGTAAGACGGTCACAAGAGATGATGTAAACTATTTCCCCTATGCTGCTCTGTTATTTTGCTTAAAAACACAAACTGAAGCTCTGGTTTCCTTCTTTGGGTACCAAATGGTACAAACATGGTAATTCTCTAATTATAATATCTTATGTTTTCTCAATGCCTCGTTTGTTTATTGCACATCTTTTGGCACATAATGATATATTAGCTCGACCGGGCATATGTTTTGACTAACTGGCTCTTCTGCTGCCTGACGTTTACCTGTTAAATTTGCATTTGTCAATTGTCAATGCTAAAGCAAAATCAAATAAATTGAGGGCAATTTAAGAAGCCTCTCAAATGAAGAGTAAAATTTTACAGAGTTTAAAAATAAAGATCAATCCAAAAGGCTCCTCAGAGCTTGTCCATGAAGATTGAAGTGTGCATAAACTAAATCCAAAAGGTTCCTCCAGGCTTTTCTCAAGAAATATTTATTAATTTCTCCTTATATTTTATTTAACATAATTTATTATTATTATATATATATCAATGGTCAATTAATTCAAATAATTTAATGAATAGAGTAGTGAAATATATGAATTATTAAATGTACTCATTGTAAATTAAGAATAAACAGTGAATTTAACTCTCTAAATTTAAAGAGCCAAACTCACGGGTTAATTACTAGAATGATCACTGAACTATACCAAGTACTACTGCTTAATAATTGAACTTATAACAGTCTTAATGGTAATTGAATTATACATTGTGTTATTCATCCCCAATCTAGTCGATGCTGTTTGTTAAATCTAATAAATCTTCACACGTGTCAATTGGATTTTATGTGGATCGTATCAAACATCCACCCAAATCCACATAAGCGAAGCTTGTTTGCAAAATGCGATTTAGGCTGTGAAAATCATGTCTTATTGCTGAAAGATGGCCCCCCAAATTCCCAAAACAAACCCTAAAATCACCTCCAAATGAGACGTGAAATTCCTTTTCAAATTTCTCTTTGACATGGATTATTTTCAATATATGTACATTAAGTTTAACATTCTTGTGAGGTGACATTTTTTTAGACATTGATCTAGCGCTGGACATGGTCCTATCATGTTCGGTTCTCAAACCTGAATTGAAATATTAAGTAAGTGGAGCCATTAGATGCAAATTTAATTATGAAAATAGTCCGGGTTCGATTTCATTTGGTTCTCGAGTTCCGTGCAATAATTAAACTTTTTAATATTTACACTACATTAATTTAACTAATAACATGTTTAATCTTACTTCTTACAAAATAGTATAGTTCAATTCAATGATATTTTTTATGTCTCTCTTTGTTAAGTTATTCACAGATTTGACTGTTAAAAAGGAAGAGGAAGATGACGAGCTCACAATAATAAAGAGAGACGCAGTCGAGTTTGCAATTCGATTTCTCCAGAACGATAGAAATGGTACTACAATAGAATATGAGATTTGGGTAAAACTTAGATTAATTTGTTTAAGTTGGGTTTGGACTGAAAATTAAAAATAGAAAAATCATATTTTATATTTGTGCTAAATTAATTAGTTTGTAAATTTATTTAAAAAGATAAAATAATTTGACTTATTTAAATAAAAATTAGGAAAATTCGATTTTTGTTTGGTTCTTAGTCTAAAATCGAGAATCAAACCAAATATGTCGGTTCTCGATTCAAATACCTGTTTGAATATTTGATTTAAGAATAATCACTCAATTCAGTTTGGTTCGGGTCGGGTTCGTTTCGGTTGATTCGAAAATTTTGTCTAATCCTACATTGATCTTCATAATACTTTAAACAATAAAATGATACAAATTTTGACAATACTTGGTGTGTCTAACTTAATTTACACCAAGTGTGTACAACTAGTTTAATTCAAACATTGATACTCATCTGTCTCAGTTTGTCTTTACCAGAATAAGAACACAACAATTAATTGAATAGTAAAACAAACTTACACGTGTGTAAATATTTATCGTGAATGACTGGCCTATTATTATGAGAAAACATATGCACAAAAGTATAAGTGTGCTTTTTGTTTGTTGTTTTCAGATTTCAAATTTGTAGAACGACCAAAATGTATTTGATATGATATTTTCAAAAATGTGCTTTTGAAAAAAAAAAGGTTTAAACTTATAATATAAAATTTAAAAAATATTTTTGATTTTTGGAGTGTTTTCGATGAAAATTTCAAAATCCAAAAAAGGATAAATTCTAAAAAAAAAAAAAAAAAGAGATTTTTATAAATTCGAAAAAAATTATTTTTGAAAAATAAAATCAAAATTTTAAAAAAATAGAATTATGAAAAATAGAATTCTAAAATTCTAAAAAAAATAAAAATTCAAAAACAAAATAAAATACTTCAAACTCTTAGGATCCGTTTGATTGCAAATGTGGAATTTGGGTAGAAAGAAAATGAATTGTAGGGAATTGAATTGCCTAGAATTTATTTTAGAGAGAAATGTAATTAATGGTGTTTGATTGCTAAAAGTTTCCAGTTAATTCGTTTGTCTTTATTTTTCATGCAAATTATTAATTTTTGGGATAAATTTTTTTACAATCTCTATTAAAATTTGTTTGGATTGCCAAAAAATAAAAAATAATAATAATAATAATATTTCGAAATTTTTTTGTGTTCATTTGGCTTTATTTTTCGTGCAAATTGTTAATTAAATGAATAATTTTTTATTTTTTTTACCATTGAATCTAAAATGTGTTTCAATTATCCAAAAAAATAAAAATAATATAAAAAGGCAGATCAGTGAAAAATGTAGTCACATCAACCAAAAGTGGAAAATCAATTCCATGAAATATATTACAATCAAATATGCCAAAAAGATGGAAATAGAATTTCAATTCCATTTTTTATGAAAAAGATGGCCAATCAAAGGCCCTTAGTGATTATTCACCTAAAAAAAAAAAAATACTAAAAAGTTATATTTAAATGAATACAAATAAAATTTATTAGTCCATGTAATTTATTTATTTTTTCTATGTTTTGTCCACTTAATCTATTATTTATTTAACTTTGTTTTACTTTTCTAGTGGAATAATATTTTAAATTTTACTAACTTTAAAATATATATTACTTGATAATATATTAATATAAAATTATTTTATTTTACTAAATAATCAAATTTCATGAAATAAATTATCAGAAAATAATTTCTCAAAATTTCATGATCAAACGTGTTTTCTAGTTCTCTATTTTTAGAAATAAATTTCTAAATGACAAATCAAATGCAGTTCTAATAATTCTAAAACAGACCCTTAAAATGAAAAATGAAAAATTAACTAAAAATTAGAATACGAACCAAACGAACCCTAATGTTTTGTAAAAATAAAAAATAAAATGGACAAAGTCCTTTAAAGGTCTTGGACAGTTATAAGGAAGTCTACGATTTTATATATATTTGTCAAGAAAAAAAGAAAAAAAGAAAAAAGAGAGAAGGTTTTAAGGTGAGGTTTCATGTGCTATGGCCTATAAGTGGATTTTTCATATCTTTTTTAAATTTATTGTTACATGTGAATTTAATTACCTTAGTCCGATACTCATTCGGAAGAAATCGTAAAATTAGGTTTGGGTATGGTTCGATTCGTTTGGTTCAGTTCTCAGTAGTTAGTAAATGGAACCATTGAGTCCAAATATAATTTTGGAACCATTCGGGTTCGGTTCGATTCGGTTCGACTCGGATCCGTTCGGTTCGGCTCGGATCTGTTCGGTTCCATATTATAATTAATTTTTTTAACATTTATAACAACACTACAGTCTGACATGTTTAATCTTAACTTTTACAAATTAACGTATTTCAAGTTAATAACATATAAATAACAAGTTGTTTAATAAAATTAATTTATCAATGTATACAAATAACAAAAACTAGCTAGTAAATTAGTAATACTAAAATATCGGTTATCCATATAAATTAAAAGTTATAAACTCATAAAAATAAAATATTTTAAAATATTGCTAATACAGTAGTACTTACCAACTATTTGATTTAACCATCAATTGCTTGACTTGTCATACTAGATACTAAGAAACTCTAAAAGAAAAATTAAAAAATCACAATTAACTAACATAAATAAACTAAAAATTGTTTAACTAATAAGATTTAATAAGAAAAATATAATATATATTTTATTACCTGTCTCAATGTTCTTATAGAACTTAGTGTCTTCAATGCAAACTTTATCTTTGCTAATTTATTTTAAAAAAATTAAAATAATTTAATCTTTCTCTTATATAAAAATTAAAAAAATTCGATTCTTATTCGATTTTTCGGTTCGGGGTCTAGAATCGAGAACCGAACCGAACCCGTCGGTTCTAGATTCAGATACTCGTTCGGGTATTTCAATTACGAAGAACCACTTGATTCGGTTCGGTTCAATTTGATTCAGGAGATATGCCCAACCTACATAAAACAGTCTTAGGCTTATACCTTCAGGTTAATATTTAGCTTTCATATTATTTTGCTGTGCTTGCTTTAATTATTATTTTCATATGTTATATGTTGATAAAAGTAGTGGTGGAGCTAGTTTATTGGAGATGGGGGTCCAGATTTGAAGATATATATGTGAAGGGATGGGGGGACTACTGCCCCCGAATTTTGTTGTTGAAGGAAACCACAAAAAGGGGAGGAAACAAAAGTTCACTAATTGAGTCATTTATTTTCTCTGCGGATAGTGCAACAGTGTAGAAATTGCTAATAAGCTAAGAATTAATCTGAAATAAGTGGAAGAAATAAGATTAGTTTTTTTCGCAAATTCATTTGTAATAAAAGAGAAGTTTCAAAACCATTCTTCAATCCTTCCAATTTAAACAAAAGAAGAATATAAAGTTGAGAAGAGATTAGGACCAGAAAATTGATACCTTACATATCGTGTCAAAACCAAAAAAAAAAAAAAAAAAAAAAAAAAAAACAATGGGGGTTCCAGGACTCCCCCGGACCCCCGACCTCCGCCCCTGGATAAAAGAATAATATCATATTTGGATCGACTTTGGAGCAGCAAACATCTCATCGTTATACTAATATCTCCTTATTAAAAAATTTTGGGTGACAATTAGTAAATTGGACGGCGGTTGCTGAATTGGCATGCCAATGGGTCACAAATTCTTTTCAAAAAGTACTTAAACAATAGTAATGTTAGGATTTATTTTTATATTTTATTTTCTTTTATTTGCTAGATGTGTTATTTTACTCTCAAGATAATGAAACTCTCTTTTGAATTCATTTATCATTTAAGCCCGTTTGATTCACACTATTTATAGAATAAGAACGAAAAATATACAAAAGATAGTGTGTGTAAAAATGCATAAAAATATAACTGGGAATAGAATGAGAATCTTTGAAAAATGTTTTAGTGCCTTAAAAGTCGTTGGCAAGATCCAAATTTTGATATGTTGTGCGTATAGAATCGGTCTTATGATTTTCGGGGTTTGAGGCGAACTCAGTAAATTAGGCCCCCCAAAATTAACGTAAATACAAAATCCAACAGTGTGTTATACAACCTACTGTTAACATTAAATTTAACAGTAAAACAATAAATAAATATATTATACATGTTATTAACCAATCATATAAGTCGATCAAACCACAATTATATAAGTCGAGAAATCAAAAAAATGACAATAACACAAGAACGAAGTTTCAGCCCCAATATTCTAATACAAACAGAAAGTGATAAGCTTCTACACATAACATCCATTCAATCAAACGGGATTGCATGAATACTTAGCTATTTTCCACTCAATCCCGCTACCCGTACAGAAGAGGTTGACAGAATACTCACAATAGAGGGCCCCATTTCTTTTTTTTGGACTTTTTTATTCACATGGGATCCACTCGCATATGAGTGAATGTCAAACTCTTCTGTCAACCTCTTCTGTACAAGTAGCTTTATTCATTTTCCACTAGCTAACAAGGAACACTTTGGCCCATCAAAATGAATGCAAGATTTACTAGCAGAAACTAAAAGTTATTGGATTTATATACAAACCTGGAGGTGACGTGTCATGATCGCAAATATAGACCCGCATCCCACCCTGCGTAAATTTGTCAACACATAAATTAGAAAACATACGAAAAACTGAAGAATAAATGCATGTCTAAAAAATAGATTTTAATCATCATTTACATCCACAGAAACTCAATAGCTGCTACTGATGTATAGAGCCACACATGAGATAACATAGAATAAATAATAATTGAGCATCCATATTCTACAAAAGTTGCTTGCTTACAGCAAATACAATCTTGAATGATGATCGACTTTAATTAAGTCCTCATTATATTGATTAAATCTATTTTAACAACATTTTTTTCTTCATTATGTGAGAATCCTCTATATTAAACTCCATTTTATTTTTCATAAGTTTAAGTAGTATTGTGATAGAAATGTTGAAAAACAGAATCACACAAATGTGAAACTAAAAGTTAACTACCAGAACTAGTTATAACAATCTCATTCCTAGACATGGATGTGTCAAAGGAAGCATCTTGACATGTCCTGAACTCAAACGCCTTCCTTTTGGAACTTAGTGTACTTTCCTGGAGCAATCTGATGACCATTCAATTGTACAACATAATGGAAGTCATCGAAAAATATGAATTAAACCCTATTTGCACAACTCAAACATTTCACAAACATACAAATCTTGTCTTCCAAAGCACATTGTACTTGTCACTCCCATTCTTCAACATCATCAAATAAATTCTGACCTAATTATTCTAATCTTTTCTTGCATAAAATACTTTATTCCAAATAACTCCATTTGATTAGCAAATTCATTTCTCAATCGCATCAAAAGGCATTGTCTTTTTAAGGTTCCTAAATCCAAAACCCTTCAAACCCCTCTCAAATGATGTTAATTCCGAATTCCAACCATAAAATAGTCAACATCTTTAAAAAGAAATCATTTACGTATGTCAAAGAATTAAAAAAATATACAATGGTATAGGGGAGTGAGAAATACCAGATTAGATGAAACTACATTGGCAGACAAAGAGGCCGCGATAGGGGAGGTTAGCGAGCAATTTGGATGCTCCGTTACTGGAGCCACTGGTCGAATTGGAGGAGCCACTCCATGGCTGTCGAATGTCAATGGCTACCTGGGACGCTGTAGCGATTGCTGGCGAAGGGAAGGGAAGGGATCGCAGTTAGGGCTGTTTAAAAATTAAAATGAACCTCTTGTGAAAAGTGAAGGGAAGGGAGTAGGGAGGAAGAAGATAAGCAAGGCTGCCGGCCAAGAAATGAGGTCGTCGCCGGTCCGGTGGAGACGGGACGACGACGAGGCGGATGGAATCGCTGAATTGTAGGAGAGAGGAGAGGAAACAAGGTCGTGTTGACTGTAACGTACTTAATATTAAAAAAAAAAAAATTCATTTGGGTCAAAAAAGGCCCCCTCACATTCTGGGCCTGGGGCAATGGCCTCATTCGCCTCACAGCAGATCCAGGCCTGTGTGCGTATATGAGTTTTATGCTCTTAATTTTTTTTTTTGTAATTTTTTTTATGGACGCTTGGTAGGTCAATAATTTTTCCAAGAGAAATTTCATTTGTACAGAAAATGGAACTACAGAAATCATATAGAAAACTCACATGACATTGGTCCCATGTGAATAAAACAGTACAAAAAAAACCTAACCCCTGTTGTATTTGTTCTGTACCGATTTTGTGTGTACTTTTTCTGTGTACATAGCATGACTCTTTTTCCAACACACCGAGAGAACGAGAAAACAGCACCAGCTTGCTAAATTTTTTTCTCAAAATCTATCCAAAAAAAAAAAAAAAAAAGTAGTCTGTATTGATAAATTTTCAACTTCCATTATTTATCAAGTACTTCAAAGTTAAACTCCCTCCTAAATTATTTGATTGGATGTTTAACATTAAGGAAAATATTTTTAATTAATGCGTCGAGTTGTTAGAATTCAAAACTTTACATTTATTATCCACACATTTCGTGAGATACACTACTATATCTTTTTATAAATTTTACAAAGGTGACGGTCATTTTCTTTTATTTAAACTATAAGCCTGTGTTGACCGTGGTTGCATGCATCAACCGTTGGTATGGGTTAGCACACAAAACATTTGTATCACGTTAGGTTGTGTTTAATGAGTGTTATATGAGCTTCAGCAAGCTAGTACACTTTGACATTTAGTGGAATAATTTTTCTTTAGAGTAATGCTATAGGTACAAATTGAAGAAAAACACCATGAAAGTACCTACAATTTAATGGGTCCACTACAACAAAAAAGCCCTTTTGCAACACTCAAAAGGCAACATTCATTGATTGAATGTTGCTAAAGGAGTCTATGGCAACATTCAAATAAGTGAATGTTGCAATTGGCTAAATTTATTGAGTTTTAGCAACAATCTTCAAAAGAATGTTGCCAATACTACTTTTAGCAACGTTCATTGCATGTTGCAAAAAGCTTCACTTTTTGCAACGTTCATTTGCACGTTGCAAAAAGTGAAACTTTTCGCAACGTGCAATGAACGTTGCGAAAAGCTCCCCTTTCGCAACGTTCAAGTGAATGTTGCGAAAGGTCACTTATCGCAACGTGCAATGAACGTTGCGAAAAGTTCTCCTTTCGCAACGTTTAATTGAACGTTGCAAAAGGGCAACTTTTCGCAACGTTCAATGAACGTTGCGATAAGTGACCTTTCGCAACATTCACTTGAACGTTGCAAAAGGAGAGCTTTTCGCAACGTTCATTGCACGTTGCGAAAAGTTTCACTTTTTGCAACGTGCAAATGAATGTTGCAAAAAGTGTAACTCAAGAATGTATGCATGTTTTACAACCTCACCACTTTTTAAATTTTTTTTTTTTAAATTTTGAAATTAAAAAAGAATTGTTAAATTCAAAAAATTGTTATATCTAATTATTGTTACAGAATTATTTCGTTGGTACAATTTTGTTGCTAATCCGTCGTTAAAAAATAATAAAAAATAAATTAATGACAGAATTTTTCAACGAATGATTTCGTTAGAAAAATATGGGCTTGTTTCCAGTTCTACAGGGAGAAAGGTTGATGAACCCGAGTTGCTTGAGGCAATACGTTTGACAATAATCAACAATCTGATTGAATATCATCCGGTATTCTTCTGTTAACGAAATGTCTGATAGAGTACCTCTTGCATGCCTTTTATTCTGTAATTTTCTTGCTAATTCTGAATGAGTTTTCCAGGAGTCAAGTTCACAGTTGGCTATGGGCGTTGCATTTGGTGCCATGCCACCAATTCAGAAGGTATTTAACCGCTCATGGATCACTTCTTGCTGATATTGCACAGGCCTCTAGAAACTAGTATGTCCCCAAATGGATCTTCTAAAATTTAATTATCTATTGTTGAGTGAACTTGGTCATTTGTTGAGTGAACTTGATACATTTCCTACTAAAATCTACACTCGTGAACTTAATATATTTTGTGTTGTATTGATTCAGAAGAATGTGACATCCATGGACACAATAAACCTTTATGATGGTGAAACGAAGAATTCCTTTTGTGATGAAGAGTACAAGGAAGATCATTTGATGGATCAAGTGTCTAAACTCTGAGGCTTGTTATGCTATCATTAAAGCTCTAGGCAAACTTTGTTTGAGTGCGCTTTTGAATGACCCGACCATCTCAAGGGTTACAAGAATATGTTACATTTTTTTTCTTCGTGTTTGTAAAGGGTACTCAATTTGTGGAAGACAAGTGTATCCAATAGTTGGACTAATTATTCTTGTAATTTAGTTTTATTTTATCATTTTTTGAATTTTAAAAATTAAGGAATTAAATGGATATATTTGCAATTTCATGTACGTTGTTAGTTTTTACATTAAAATTTGAATATTAACATTTTTTATTTTATTTTTTAAAATTAAACTTTAATATATTTATTCCCCAAGAAAAAAATGTAATATAACAATTTATATTCGTGGTATAAATAAAAAAAAAAAAAAAAATTTTTAGCAACGTTCAGCGAACGTTGTCGTAGGTTTTTTTCGCAACGTTCGCTGAACGTTGCTGTATGTCTTTTTTGCAACGTTCAGCGAACGTTGCCGTTACCCTTTTTCGCAACGTTCGCTGAACGTTGTCGTTGCCCTTTTTCGCAACGTTCAGCGAATGTTGCCGTTACCCTTTTTCGCAACGTTCGCTGAACGTTGTCGTTGCCCTTTTTCGCAACGTTCAGCGAACGTTGCCGTTGTCCTTTTTCGCAACGTTCGCTGAACGTTGCGAAAACGTTCCACTCTATGGCAACATCATAATTCGCAACATGCGTCCGAACGTTGCAAAAACTCTTTTGCAACGTTTTTTGCACGTTGCAAAAAGCTGTTTCTGGTGTAGTGGTCTTATAATTTCAATGCACATCACCTATCATATCATATGGAAATAATCCCTACTTTATACATGTATCTATATTTTTTCTTTATTGTTTTTAAGTTGACTAAGTGAGGACAAAATTGGAAATTATGCTGGTCAAGAGCCTTGTTCGGTGTAGATTAAAATTTTAAATCAAAGTCAATAATTAAGAATTAGATAGCTCAAGACTGTTGAGTAGCTCAAGATTCCAACAAATTTCCGTGGGATTGCGGGGCATGTTGAAGACAATCTTAAAGATATGTCAGTTCTCAAGGGATAGTATGGATAAGAGATTAGATACAACAAATTCCCTTGATTTAGACAATGTTAATGCATTTGAACTTTTATAAATCACTGCTGAAATTACGTAGATTAGTTTCAATAAGGTTTTTATTTTTATTTTTATATATATTGTAAGTATTTACGTTTCGAATTCTTCAATAGGTTTCTACTGTAAGCATATATGTTTCAGATTCTACAGTGCAGCTGCATCATCCACGTTTCGACATCTTTTAAAAGTTACTGGAGACATGCAGACGGACATTACCACAGATGAGACTCCGGCGCAACAGGTGCTTGAAATGAGAGAACATGGGATGGAGCCGATGTCTCTTCACTTTGTTCTGTCATTCAGTAATCTCACTTACAGCTTCAAACTTCGCCGGAAGATGATGTGGCCCAGTTTATTTCGGGGCCGGACTCCAGCCCATGCAGTTGCCGGAGAGACCTTTTTTACGAGAACAAAGGTTCTTCTCAATGATATCTCTGGCGAGGCTCATGACGGTGAAATGATGGCCGTCATGGGGGCCTCCGGTTCGGGAAAGTCGACTCTGATCGATGCTTTAGCAAATCGAATAGCGAAAGAAAGTTTACTAGGAACAGTCACACTCAACGGCCAGCAATTGGAATCCAGTTTACTGAAAGTCGTATCTGCATCTGTAATGCAACTATGCAAGATGATCTTCTATTCCCGATGCTCACTGTTGAAAAAACTCTCATCTTTGCTGCTGAATTCAGACTGCCCCGAACTCTCTCCAAATCCAAGAAAAAAAAGCGTGTCCAAGCTTTAATTGATCAGTTAGGCCTCCGAAATGCTGCGAAAACCATCATCGGAGATGAAGGCTACCGTGGTGTCTCTGGTGGAGAACGCCGGCGAGTTTCCATCGGGACTGACATTATTCATGATCCCATTTTGTTGTTTCTTGATGAGCCAACTTCAGGGCTTGATTCAACCAGTGCTTACATGGTGGTAAAGGTTTTACAGAAAATTGCTCAGAGTGGAAGTATAGTAATCATGTCGATACACCAGCCCAGTTATCGGATTCTTGGATTGTTGGATAGAATGATCTTGTAAAGTGCAACTCGAAAAATCAGCCAACACACAACTCAGCAAAACCGAAACTAAATGCAAGATAACACAAGATTCAACAAGAAAAACATAGAGAACACGAGATATTTCGCCCTAAGGCAAGAGGTTCGAGATAAATCTCTAATCCCCTTTTGAGCTTCCGTCAAACCGGAAGAAATCACTATATTAGCCAAAGATCAAAGTCTCAAAACCGGTTACACCACAAAGAGCCACTCGAATCACTCAAGATTCGGTTCAAAGAAACAACCCTAAACTGAAATCTCTCCAAAACCGAGTACAACATCCACACAAGGATTTCAACAGGCTGTAATAGATCACACAAGAAATATACTAAGCCTTTTGCTACAGATTTTACAAGAGATCGCAAGAAGAGAACTCAAAATAGGCGGCGATTTTTAAGAGAGAACGCGAGAGAGAGTCGCGAGATAGAGAGAGGGCGACGGCTGTTGAGAGAAAATGAGAGAGTGTTGAATAAACTCTCAAGCCCTAGGTCTTTTATGGAAGCCTCGAGAAGCACTAGATCCAACCATCCATTTAGTATCTTGATCTATCATCTTGGCCATCCATTTAAAAGAGAAAGTCGTGTTTTTAATGAAAACACGAGATCACCAATTTAAGGAAGAAACCGGGTCAGGCTCCATTTAATAGACTCCAGCCCACTTTTAGTAAAAGCCCAACTCCATTGTAACATTTTCCCCACAATCTCCACCTTGGTACAATGATCTCAGCTTCATTTATAGTGATTTCCCCATTATTGGCATCATTTGCTCGGTACCTGATACACAAATCAGCAAGTATCAATATTCAGCATCTTTAAACAGTCCAAAAACTTATTTAAAGGCAGAATTTTAGTTCCAACATCAGCAGGGTTAAAATGAGTAGAAATTTTCTCAAGTTTCACAACACCTTGTGAGATAACATCTCTAATAAAATGGAATTTAAAATCTACATGTTTAGATCTATTATGCAAAACAAGATTTCTACTCAAATAAATGGCAGATTGGCTATCTGAAAATAAAACCACATCTTTCACAAAACCAAATTCATTTAACAAACCCTTCAGCCAAATACCCTCTTTTATAGCATCAGTTGCAGCAATATATTCAGCCTCGGTTGAAGATAAAGCAACAATTTTCTGTAGTTGTGATTTTCAACTAATACAAGAATTACATAAGGTATAAACATAAGAAGAAGTAGACTTCCTATTATCTCTATCCCCCGCATAGTCAGAATCAGTGTAACCCCTCAAGATAACACCATCAGATTGTTTTCTATAATGAATTCCCAAGTCACAAATTCCCTTAATGTATCTAAGAAGCCACTTCATCGCTTCCCAATGTGTTTCACCTGAATTTGACATAAATCTACTCAACACACTTATGGAGAAGGCTAAATCAGGTCTGGAACAGACCATTAGATACATGACAGACCCAACTGCATTAGAATAAGACACTTTTGACATTCTTTTTAATTCAGTTTCAGATTTGGGAGATTGATCACTTGAAAGTTTGAAGTGATTTGCTAAAGGTAAGCTCACACTTTTAGCATCAATCATAGAAAACTTTTCAACCAATTTCAAAACATAAGATATTTGACTTAGACTAAGTATGCTTTCTTTTCTATTCCTTTTAATTTTAATACCCAGAATTTTTGATGTGATCCGGGATGCGCAACGAATCCACGAGAACTGGGCGAACATTGGAAAGAGAGCTAAGCTGGGATCGAGTCTTCTAATCATCAATAAAAGGCATACAAGCACTTGTTCGAGAAGCGGAACACGACATGTTGGAGTCAACACCTCAAAGACCAGCTTTCATGTTGGGGGTAGAAACCACAAAGCGACGGAAGGCATTGAAAACGAGACAAACGAGCAAGGAGGAAAAAGGGGGCCAAAAAGCCAACTATGCGGCCGCATAGTTGGGGACGCATGCGGCCGCATGCAATGGTCAGAGAGCGGCTGGAGTTCAACCAAATGAACTATGCGGCCGCATGAAAATGTACTATGCGGCCGCATAGTACTTTTCCGAGGCAAAATCGTTAATTTTCGCAAGTTTCCTTATTTGATTAAAACTCTATTTTTATTTCCATATTTTGCATATTTTGGGCCCTAAATTCGTGGCTTTTAGGGTTTTATCATGTTTAGTATAAATAGGAGTTCCTTTTCATTGTTAAGGACCTTTTGACATTTTGAGATTTAATATAAATTTGTGAGTTTTTTTCTCCTCCAATTTCTTGGTGGTTTAAAGACTTAATTTTGAACTTATCAAAAGGAGATTGCAGTCCTTTTGTGGCGTTCCCACTGCACGGTGCTAGTTCCGGGTAATCAACGGGTCAGATTCTTCACGTGGAATCTTGGTTCTTGGTACGGGTCGAACGAAGGGTCGGGTTGAAGCTTTGTTCGGCGTGATTTCTAGCTTTCTTGGGTTTGTTCTTCTTGTTCGTGGGTTCCCAAGCCTGTTCTTGGTCGGGTTCACATCAATTTTTCTCACAGGACCTAAATCCTTCATTTCAAATTCAGATTTCAGTTTGTTTTTAATGAACTCTATTTCTTTTATGTCATGACTAGCTAAAATCATGTCATCCACATAAAGAAGAAGATAGGTATCGAAATTACTTCTTTTAAACCCAAGTCCAAGCACAAATGTATCAAATCTCTTGTACCATTGTCTTGGAGCTTGTTTTAAACTATATAAGGATTTTTTTAAGAAGGCATACAAGGTCAGAATTTTTATTTATTTCAAAACCTTTTGGTTGTTTCATGTAAATAGTTTCATCAAGATCACCATTTAAAAAAGCGATTTTGACATCCAGTTGATCCAATTCCCAATCAAACTGAGCAGCTAAGGCTAATATTACTCTAACAGTAGTAAATTTTACAACTGGAGAAAAAATTTCATTAAAATCTATCCCCTCCTTTTTAGTGAAGCCCTTAGCTACTAGTCTAGCCTTGTATTTAATGTCATTTTCATTTTGTTCACCTCTTTTTATTTTGAAGATCCATTTACGATCAATAACCTGTTTCCCCTTAGGTCTTTCAGTCAAAATCCAAGTTTTATTTTTCTTAAGAGATTCCATCTCATCTTGCATTGCATCACGCCAATACTTGGAATCTTGGCTACTCATAGCCTCATTATAAGAACTAGGTTCATTTTCAATAAAACTTTGAACGGTAAGCAAAGACACTTCATCATCAAACCTCACAGGTGGTCTAATCTGTCTTCTTTGCCTATCACGAGCTAGTTGATAATCATCTAAGGTCTGATTTGTCTCTAAATCAGTTTCAGATTGCTCAATCTCATTATTACTATGTGTTTCAACATCAGTTTTAGTTTCTAGCTCTCCAATCTGAATATTAGGCATATGATTATCATTTTCAACATGCTCCACCTCAATTTCAGCCTCTCTCTCTATGCTATCAGTCTGATTTATAGGATCAGAGTTGTTGTTCACTTTTAAACAAGGTAGATCAGATTCATTAAAGATCACATTTCTACTTATTATGATCCTATAACCCTTGGTTTCCCTTACCCATAGTCTATACCCTTTTACCCCTTCACCATAACCTAAGAAGACACACTTAAGAGCTCTAGGTTCAAGTTTCCCCTCATATTGATGTGCAAAGGCTGCACATCCAAATACTCTTAAGTTGCTAAGGTCAATAGGCTTATTTCTCCACTTTTCTTCAGGGGTTTTAAATTGTATAGCACTAGCGGGGCTCCTATTAATAAGATAACTGGCAGTTTTTGTAGCTTCCCCCCAAAATAGCTTAGGAAGACCAAAACTTAAAAGCATGCATCTAACATTTTCAAGCAAAGTTCTATTCATTCTTTCAGCTAAGTCATTTTGTTGTGGAGTGTGTGTAATAGTTCGTTGTCTTAAAATACCATGCATTTTACACAACTCATCAAACTCATAATTGCAGAATTCAAGCCCATTATTTGTTCTTAAAACTTTTATCCTTCTATCTGTCTGATTTTCAATCAGATTTTTCCATTCTTTAAAGGCAATAAAAGTTTCAGATTTTGTTTTCAACAGAAATACCCAATTCTTTCTTGAAAAATCATCAATGATTAACAAGAAATATTTAAAATCAGTATGAGTAGGCACATTGGCTGGTCCCTAAAGATCAGCATGCAAGTATTCAAGAATAGACACAGATTTATGCATTCCAGGCAGAAATGGTAGTCTATTATGCTTTCCTAGAATGCAATAGTCTTAAAAACTGAGTTTTTCAATGTTATCTTTACCAAAGGCACCTTGTTTTTTCAAAATCTGCAACCCTTTATCACTAATATGACCCAATCTCTTGTGCCATATTTGTGATTTATCATTAGAAACAGTAAGTGCTGCTGAAGTGGAATTAAAAGTGTTTTTAGTTTGCAAAATGTAAAGTCCATGTCTCTTGGGAGCTTCCACAATTAAGTGTGAATTCCTCAAGATTTTAATGTATCCCAAATTAATCATAATGTCATAGTTTAGGTCATCTAACACACCTAAAGAGATCAGATTTCTTTGAAGGCCAGATACAAATCTGGTCTTTTCTAGGACAATGACACTATTGTCATTTACTCTTAAAGTGATAGTTCCTATGCCCTTAACTTGACATGCCATATGATTACCCATTAAAACTTGACCACCATTTACATTTTCAAAATCAGTAAACCACTCTTTATTAGGACACATGTGAAAAGTACAACCTGAGTCTAAAATCCACTCTTGACATGGCTGGTGAGTAACAGCAACATAGACTTCATCTATATCAGTTTCATTATTGCAGGCCAGAGCTCCATCACCATCAAATTTAGGCCTATTCCTATTGTCACTAAGCCTCTTAGGACAATCTTTGATAAAATAATCTTCCTCTTGACAGTAAAAACAATTTTTACCTTTGATTTTCACTTTATCCTTTTGAAAAACCTTTTTCTTTTGACCAAACTTCTTATTGGGGTGATTAGTCTTAGGAGTAAACCTAGACTTTACCATCAGATTAACACCACTAATAGATTCTTTCCTATCAGATTTTAACTCCAACTCCTTATTTCTTAAGGCATTTATTATCACCTCGGTGGTTAGAGTTTCCCTACCATATTCAATAGCATTTTTGACATCCTTATATTTGTCACCAATTGAATTCAATAAAACCACAGCCAACTGATCTTTTGAGAGTTTCTCATCACAGTTGGCAAGGCCACGGGATAATCTATTGAATCTGTCAAAGTTTGCATCAAGATCAAGAGAAGAATCAATTTTAAAACCAAAAAACTGTTTTAGAAGATACACTTTATTTGGAATAGTTTTTGTCAGATATGTATCTTCAAGTTTTTTCAACAATTCAGCAGCAGTTTTTGTTTCACCAATTTCTCTCAAAACGTTATCAGACAAATGCAAGAAAATAGAACTCCAAACAGTTTCATCAAGTTCTGTTTTCTTGTTTTCATCTAGACCCTCAGGCCATGACTCATGAAGTGCTTTTGCACATTTTTGTTGCATTAAAAGAGCTCGTATTTTCTGGCGCCAGAGACTGAAGTCTCCTTTACCATTAAAAACTTCCATTTCAAATTTTGAAGCAGGCATGTTTTTCAAAAATTTGAGTGAAGAGGTGTTGTGTGCGCAAACAGTCAAACCTTACCAAAACAGTATACAACAAGTAATAATCCAGTTATCAATACTCAAGAGATAATAACAGAACTATTCCATTATCACTAGGTTGTAAACAATGTTCAGAACTTCACAGAGTTTTTTTAGGCAAGATAGTCACTTAAATCACGTTTTTCACATAACAAGAACAAGTACACCTGTCGTAATTGCATTATACTTAATTAAAGAGCATACGCAGAGTTTTTATATCAAGGTTCTTGACTCGAAATCAAGGCACCCTCAGATTCCAGACAACTCACGGTTTCTGGACAAAGGTATTGCCAAGAAGAGTCTCAAACCAAGTTTTCAAAAACACTAACAACAATTAACTCTAATATATAAGCAATATATGCACTAAATCTTTACAGCAAACTCGAAAATGGAAAGATCTCACCAAAACCCCCTTGATGGGTTACAGAATAAAATTCGAGTAATGTGAATCGAGTGAAAGACAGTGACCACCGAACGGACTGCACAAATCTCGAGTTTCGGACCTTCGCCTGGAGCTCTGATACCACTGTAAAGTGCAACTCGAAAAATTAGCCAACACATAACTCAGCAAAACCGAAACTAAATGCAAGATAACACAAGATTCAACAAGAAAAATATAAAGAACACGAGATATTTCGCCCTAAGGCAAGAGGTTCGAGATAAATCTCTAATCCCCTTTCGAGCTTCTGCCAAACCGGAAGAAATCACTATATTAACCAAAGATCAAAGTCTCAAAACCGGTTACACCACAAAGAGCCACTCGAATCACTCAAGATTCGGTTCAAAGAAACAACCCTAAACTAAAATCTCTCCAAAACTGAGTACAAATTCCACACAAGGATTTCAACAGGCTGTAATAGATCACACAAGAAATATACTAAGCCTTTTGCTACAGATTTTACAAGAGATCACAAGAAGAGAACTCAAAATAGGCGGCGATTTTTAAGAGAGAACGCGAGAGAGAGTCGCGAGATAGAGAGAGGGCGACGGCTGTTGAGAGAAAATGAGAGAGTGTTGAATAAACTCTCAAGCCCTAGGTCTTTTATGGAAGCCTCGAGAAGCACTAGATCCAACCATCCATTTAGTATCTTGATCTATCATCTTGGCCATCCATTTAAAAGAGAAAGTCGTGTTTTTAATGAAAACACGAGATCACCAATTTAAGGAAGAAACCGGGTCAGGCTCCATTTAATAGACTCCAGCCCACTTTTAGTAAAAGCCCAACTCCATTGTAACATTTTCCCCACCGATCTTTTTGTCACGAGGACACACTGTTTACAGTGGATCTCCATCAAGTCTGCCACTGTATTTCTCAAATTTTGGGCACCCAATACTAGAAAACGAGAATCAAACAGAATTTGCACTTGATCTGATTCGAGAACTCGAAGGATCCCCGGGCGGAACCAAAAGTTTGGTTGAATTTAACAGAACATGGCAGATGAAAAGTGTTAGGCAATTTGTTGTCAAACGATCTCCCCGGGCAATGATGTAACTCGGTTTTGTTTCAGTCGGCTTCGACCATATGACTGAACGTTGAATCAACACCATTTATGAAATGCCCTGACCCCAGAGATTTAACGGGCCATTGGAAGCAGCCTAATTAATTAGTGCTGCTCATGGCCCGAGCTTCTTTAGTTGGACGGTTATTCAATTGGAGGCCCACTTATTTGCTAGCCTATTTAATTGTTAATTGGGTCTTGGTCCAATTAACTAAACTAAACCTATACCTAACTTACCTATTTGGGCTTGGGCTATAAAAGGTTGACTCCCCTTCATTTGAATCATATCTCACGCCTCCAACTTCCCTCTCTCTCTCGCTCGAAGTCTCTGGTTCTCTTCTCTACGTGACTCTTCTTGGTTCTTGCCTCTGATTTGTGCTACATATATTACCCCTTCATCTTTTTGATCATTCCTACGTGGTTATTGAATAGTGGGTACTATTGAAAGGCTCCCAATTGAAGAAAACTTCGAAAGGGTCGGTTTGGTGTTTCTACGTGGTGTTCGATCGAACTGAGCCCGATAACGCCTTTGTAGTTGTTGTATCACGCCCTACATCTGGTATCAGAGCCTTGTGTGATTGATTGGAGGAGAATCGACCGGTTTGGAGAAGGGCCGATCGCGATTCCTCACTGGCCGGATCTTCCATCTCGATTTTCGGTCAATCCAGGCGTGACCCAGCAGAACGGAGACCGGCATTGAGACCTGCAGGTTGTGGGCTCTAATCCTAGGCGAAGAATTCATCCAAAAATTGAGAGAATCGACTGGGTTGATTTGAGGGACCGAACCGAAAAAATCCAAATTCCGGCCAAACTACTACTCCGGTGGACGAACGGAGACCGGCGTTGAACTCAGCAGGTCGAGGCGCCTCTAGTGGGGAGGCGCGTGGTGGTCCCGTGGCTGGCGGCGGCGCGTTGGGGACTTTTTCGACGAGCTCTCTTCAGGCAGAATACTTACTTTAATCTCCTGAACGTACTGATAATTTCTATTTAGTGTTTCAGGTTACATAGGAAAAGTTGGACGATTTTGCCCCTGTGGATAGTCGCGTGCATTGCAGTCTGCATTAGTTGCTGATTGCGTTGATGCATTTGCTGAACCTCTAGGGCGAATAGTGGTGGCCCTAAGGCAGCAAATTCGCATCTCTCGTAAATTACGGACTCAGAAACGTCCGCTCTGGTAAATTGGCTGAATCCTTTACATTATCGCACTAGCAGATCATCGTGTGGGGTGATCATTAGGATTGGGGGTTGCCATTGTTTGGTAACCATTGCTTGTGCTAGATTTTAGGATTACTTGCCATTACTTGACGATTGTGTATCGTAACTTTTGATAGAATTGGCTTACTGTGCTGTGTGATATAATTGTCGCTGTTTGGAATCTTCCGTGATTGGATATACCTGTTTTGTTGCATTGTCTATTCCGCTGCGTTGTTATTTTCGTTAGAATACCTAGACCTTACCTGTTCGAACATTCCCTTAATCTAAGACCTCGCGAGTCTTACGAAACCCTGGGAATCTAGAACGGCGTATATTGTCTGTGACCCTAGGACTACTTTGTGTGGTTTGTCTTTGTGATTGTGATTCTGTGTTTTTTGATTATTTCATAAAATGACAAGTCACAACTTTGATTTGGGGATTTTTAACGGAAAATGTGAATTTTCAATCTAGCAACAAAAGATGAGGGGTATTTTGGTCCAACAAAAAGTTTCAAAAGTCATTGATGGCAATTACTCAGCTGATTTTTCAAAAGATAAAAAAGAAGAAGCCGATGAGCTTGCTTATACCTTAATAATTTTACATTTGTCTGATGCCGTTTTAAGAAGGTGGGCAAACTGAAAACTACCAAAGAACTTTGGGAAAAATTGGAAGAACTGTATTTGCTCAAGTCTACCCCGAATAAGCTTTACTTGCTTGAACGTTTTTTCAGTTTTAAAATGGATCCCTCAAAGGATCTGGATGACAATTTAGATATTTTTAATAAACTTGTTCAAGACATTGCTAATTGTGACGAGAAAGTGTCTGAGACTTATAAGGCTATAATTTTGCTTAACTCTATGCCTGATTCATATAGGGAATTCAAAAATGCTATTAAGTATGGTAGGGACACTCTAACACCTGAAATTGTCATGGACTCACTTAGAAGTAAGGAGATGGAACTTAAAGCTGAAAAACATGATAAGAGGAGTGGTGAGATTCACATGATGCGGGGTAGGACTCAGTTTAGGCAAAACAGTCATGAGGGATACCAAAGTAGAGGCGAGTCAAAGGGTAATGGAGGTAGGAGAAAGGGTAAAAGTTGGTCTAGATCTAAGTCTAGGTCCAGGATTAGGAAATGCTATGGGTATGGTAACACAGGGCATTTCATAAAGGATTGTCGTAAGAATAAGGATAATCAAAATGTTAAGGAGAGAGATGAGGTAAATGTGCTGTCTTCTGCTCCCAAAGATGATGTGGGTGAAGTCTATATGATTTCGAGTCCTATTACTTTTTCTGCTGAATTAAATCTAACTGCTAATTCTCACATGCATGAGTGGATACTTGATTCTGGTGCTTCTTTTCATGCGACGTCTGAAAAGGATTGGTTTGAAAACTTGCATAAATCTAATACGGGGCATGTTGTGCTGTGTGACAATTTTGCTTACACTATTACTGAAATTGGAGATATTAGTATAAAGTTTGACACTGGTTTTGTGTATACTTTGAAAGACGTTAGATATATTCCTGAATTGTTTAGGAATTTAATTTCAGTAGGAAGGCTTGAAAAAGATGATTTCACTGGTAAAATTGAAAATGGCATGTTAAAGATAATTAAGGGTGCATTAGTCTTCATTAAAGGAACTAATAAAAATGATATATATGTCACTACTGGAGAAGTGATTAGAGGGTTAAAACACTCTATCTCTTCTGCCACTCATCTATGGCATAATAGGCTTGCACACGTAGGCATTAAAGGACTTAAATTTCTTAATGGAAAAGGTGCATTTGGAAACGACTGTGTGTCTGATTTGTCATTCTGTGATCATTGTGTGCTTGGTAAGCATCATAGAACATCGTTCTCCACAAGTGTTCATAAATCTAAAGGCATGCTTGAATATGTGCATTCAGATCTGTGGGGTCCTGCTAGTAATCCCATCTCGAGTGGGAATAGGTATTTCTTGTCGATTATTGATGACTATACGAGAAAGGTATGGGTTTATTTTCTAAAAGATAAATCCGATACCTTCCAAAACTTTAATAATTGGAAAAGGCAAGTAGAAAACCAAACTGGCAAAAGGATTAAGTACCTAAGAACAGATAATGGCCTAGAATTTTGTAACACCGAATTTGATAATATGTGCAAAAAAAATGGAATAACAAGACATAGGACTGTTCCTTACACTCCTCGTCAAAACGGGGTAGCAGAAAGGATGAATAGAACCATACTTGATAAAGTGCGTTGTATGATGTTAAGTTCTGGCATCCCAAAGTCATTTTGGGGTGAAGCTGTTATGACTGCTTGTTATTTGATTAATTTGACTCCATCTGCTGCATTAAATGGTGATACTCCTCATGAAAAGTGGTCTGGTAAACTAAGTGATTATTCTGCCCTTAGAACTTTTGGTTGTGCTGCGTTTTCCCATCAGAGTGAGGGAAAGCTTGAACCTAGAGCTAGGAAATGTGTCTTCCTAGGGTATCCTATTGGTGTGAAGGGATATAGGTTATGGGATAGAAGCCAGAAGGGGGTTAAGATCATTGTGAGTAGAGATGTCACGTTTAACGAGAGTGAAATGCCTTGCCTTAAGAGTGAATCTGAACCTGAGCCTGTGAGCGAGTCAGAACAGGGTGAAGAGGGAAGTCAGTTTAAGGTGGAGCTAGGAAAACTTAGCACACCTGTTCCTGATACTCCGAATGAGGTGGAGATTCAGGATCAGGAACCCGAGGTGGAGAATAGAAGTGAGATAGTGATAGAGGAGCATCCTGAGGAAGAAAATTCCTTGACCAACTATAACTTAGTTAGGGATAGAGAGAGAAGACAAACGAGGGAGCCTAGGAGATTCGGATATGAATCTGAGATAGCTTTTGCTCATGCTAGTTATGAGGAACTAGTTGATAGAGAACCAAAGACCTTTGAGGAGGCAACGAAGAGTGAACAAGCTGAAGAATGGTTTAAGGCAATGAGAGAGGAGATGAGCTCCTTAGAGAAGAATCAAACTTGGGAATTAGTACCTAAACCTAAGAATAAATCCATCGTTGACTGTAAGTGGGTTTTTAAGGTTAAGGAGGGTACGAGTGCTTCTGAACCTTTAAGGTTCAAAACTAGGTTAATTGCTAAGGGATTCACACAGAAAGATGGGATTGATTATAATGAGATTTTCTCACCAATTGTTAAGTACACTACTATTAGGGTCATGCTTGCATTAGTTGCACATTTTGACTGGGAACTTGAACAACTTGATGTAAAAACTACTTTTTTGCATGGTGATCTTGACGAGCAAATCTTTATGAATCAACCTAAAGGTTTTAAAGATAAGTTGAAACCTGAACATGTGTGCTATCTTAAAAAGTCGTTGTATGGCTTAAAACAGTCACCTAGACAATAGTATAAAAGATTTGACTATTTTGTACTTACTATAGGTTTTTAAAGAAGCAAGTTTGATCATTGTCTGTATTTTCAGTATAGTAGTACTGATAATAATTATATGTTTTTATTGCTTTATGTGGATGATATGCTTTTGATTGGTTCATCACCTAAGTGGATAAGCAATATAAAAACAAAGTTGAGTGGCGAATTTGATATGAAAGACCTAGGTAAAGCTAAAAGAATCTTAGGCATGGAAATTGAAAGAGATAGGTTAAACTTCGCATTGTTCTTGCATCAGTCTCCTTACATTTCAAAGATATTGAAAAAATTTGGTATGAATGACTGCAAACCTGTTTCATTACCGTTAGATAATCATTTTGTGCTGTCTAAGGATCAGGCTCCTTGTAATGAATATGAAGTAGAATACATGACTAGAATTCCTTATTCTAATGTGATAGGTTCTATCATGTACTTGATGGTTTGCACTAGACCGGATTTAGCATTTGCTGTTAGTGCCCTTAGTAGGTATATGTCTAATCCGGGTCCCGAGCATTGGGAAGCCTTAAAGTGGCTGTTAAGATATTTGAAGGGTATTAGTAATGTAGGTCTAAGGTTTGGCGTTAATAAAGAAGGCGTGAAACTGAAGGGTTTTGTAGACGCTCACTATGCGGGGGATAGGGATGGTAGAAAGTCGACTTCTGCTTATGTGTTTACCCTATCTAATTCTTGTGTTAGTTGGAAATCACAGTTACAATACATTGTTGCACTATCCACAACAGAGTCTGAGTATATTGCTACCACTGAAGCTATTAAAGAAGCTCTGTGGCTTAGAGGCCTACTTCATGAACTGTGTGTCTTGAATGATTACGTGGTAGTTTACTCTGATAGTCAGTCTTCAATATATTTATGTAAGAACCATGTTTTTCACGAACGCACTAAACATATTGATGTGAGACTACATTTTATTAGAGACATCGTGTCTCAAGAAGTGGTGAGACTTGAAAAGATTTATACACAGTATAATCCTTCAGACATGGGCACAAAGGTGCTGCCATTGGTAAAGTTTAAAAGTTGTAAAACTCTTCTAAACATTGGTGAGGGTAAGTAATTTCCAATTTTATCGCTCTTTATATTGGAACTATTATTGATAAGTGTTTATGTTTCTTTTGCAGGTCCTTTGACACCAAGGTGGAGGTTGTTAGGCAATTTGTTGTCAAACGACCTCCCCGGGCAATGATGTAACTCGATTTTGTTTCAGTCGGCTTCGACCATATGACTGAACGTTGAATCAACACCACGTATGAAATGCCCCAACCCCAGAGATTTAACGGGCCATTGGAAGCGGCCTAATTAATTAGTGTTGCTCATGGCCCGAGTTTCTTTAGTTGGACGGTTATTCAATTGGAGGCCCACTTATTTGCTAGCCTATTTAATTGTTAATTGGGTCTTGGCCCAATTAACTAAACTAAACCTATACCTAACTTACCTATTTGGGCTTGGGCTATAAAAGGTTGACTCCCCTTCATTTGAATCATATCTCACGCCTCCAACTTCCCTCTCTCTCTCGCTCGAAGTCTCTGGTTCTCTTCTCTACGTGATTCTTCTTGGTTCTTGCCTCTGCTTTGTCCTACATATATTACCCCTTCATCTTTGTGATCATTCCTACGTGGTTATTGAATAGTGGGTACTATTGAAAGGCTCCCAATTGAAGAAAACTTCGAAAGGGTCGATTTGGTGATTCTACGTGGTGTTCGATCGAATTGAGCCCGGTAACGCCTTAATAGTTGTTGTATCACGCCCTACAAAAAGCTCCGGCAATCCTAAACTGGAAACAAGAACGTCAATGTCAACAGATGGCATATCATTAATAGAAGCAGTCAGTGCCAGTATTACCAAGGTAAGTTGGTGTCTGGTGCTTCAAATGATGCCATTTCTACATCTGTTGTTCCAACATTTGCAAACCCGGTATGGATCGAAGTGGCAGTCTTGTCAAACCGATTCTTCAAAAACTCAAGCAGGATGCCGGAGCTTTTTGGGGTCCGACTTGGGGCAGTTTTAGTCACGGGATTCATTTTAGCCACCATGTTTTGGCACCTTGATAATTCGCCAAAAGGAGTTCAGGAGAGGCTTGGATTCTTCGCGTTCGCAATGTCTACAACCTTCTACACATGTGCAGATGCTTTGCCAGTTTTTCTTCAAGAAAGGTACATTTTCATGAGAGAAACTGCATACAGTGCTTATAGAAGGTCATCTTACGTGTTATCCCATTCATTAGTAGCATTGCCTTCTATACTATTCCTCTCTTTAGCCTTCTCTGCAACCACTTTCTGGGCCGTCGGCCTTGATGGTGGATCATCGGGGTTCTTCTTCTACTTCTTAATAATCTTTGCCTCATTCTGGGCCGGGAGTTCCTTTGTCACTTTCCTTTCCGGCATCGGTCCTCATGTAATGCTTGGTTACACCATTCTCGTAGCAATCTTAGCCTATTTTCTTCTATTCAGTGGCTTCTTCATAAACCGGGATAGAATCCCACCTTACTGGATTTGGTTTCACTACATCTCCCTCGTCAAATATCTATACGAAGCAGTTCTACAGAACGAATTTGAAGATCCCACAAAGTGTTTAGTCCGGGGAGTTCAGATGTTCGACAACACGCCATTAGCCGCTATGCCTTTAGCATTGAAGGAGAAGCTTCTGAACGGCTTAAGTAGTTCTCTAGGAATGAAGATTACAAGCACCACATGTATAACTACAGGGACTGATATATTGCAGTTGGAAGGGATTACTGATTTGAGCAAATGGGATTGCTTGTGGATTACAATTGCATGGGGATTCCTCTTTAGGATTCTCTTCTACTTCTCTTTGTTGCTGGGAAGCAAGAACAAGAGAAGATAATTAACTGCAGAAGAAAAGATAAGAGTTTGGCGGGAATTTAAGCATGTGGTTTTGTGTTTTTACTCCTTATTTGTACGCTTATAATGCAATGGAACTTTGTTACATTTTTCAATGTTGTATTCTATTAAGTCCCTGTTTAATGGGGATTAAAATCAATTTTTTAATAGAATTTGTTTAAAGTTAATGAAATGTGTGGATAAAAAGTTGTGAATACCATGAAATTCATAAATAAAATCAATTATTGATTTCGACTTAGATTAAATAACTTGCCAAACAAAGGCTAAGAGGTATGAATGGCGTAAAATCTACGATTGGAGTAAAAAAAGCATAGGCTTCGATCTTGATTTTATAAATTTACTGAAAGCATGTATTTATGGCATTTTTTTTCCCCAAACGTCCTTGAAATAAAACATTTAATTTTGTTGTAATTGTCGTGTGTTTAATTAAAAACCTTCCACTGGCAGCCATGAATTGTTAAAAGTTTTTTAAATTTCATCGATATTTTTATTAATTTACGTGACCTTTAGTGTTAGTTTTCCATTTCCTTTGGTTGTCCGAGTCTTTAGGATCGATATAGTATGGAGTCTGTTGCCTGGATTATTTTATACTTACCAAGTCTTAGATTTGTTAGCAAGTTGAGAATTTCTTTAGGAGTTAATGGGTTCATGTTCTTATTTTTATGTATCTTACCATTGGTGGAAGCTCTATAAACTGAGCTCACTGCTTGTAAATCAAATGTGCAGCAGAAGATAAATAAAAGCTCTTTAATATCTTTCGCTCCTCTTTGTTTTTTGTTCTTTGCTGTTTAACATTGGTATCAGAGCTGGATTATGAAGGGTGAGAGTCCAGAAAACATATAGAGGGTTGACAGTGAGAAATGAATTAGTAAAATAGAGAGTGGTGAGATAACAGTGGTGCAGCAATAGCAGTTTTTGAGATGAGAGTTGTGAAGCAGTAGCTTTATTTTAATTTTTTTTTCTTTTGCGGAAGCAAAAAGATGGCAGTCGACACCTTTGTTCAACTAGCTATTCCCCGCTTTGATGGTCATTATGATCATTGGAGCATGTTAATGGAGAATTTTCTTAGATCCAAGGAGCACTGGCAAGACGTTTGCAAAGGAATCATGGAACCAGCAGCTGGAAAGATAATGACGAACGCACAGAGAACGGAGTTAGAAGGGCAGCGGCTGAAAGATCTCAAAGCAAAGAATTATTCTTTCAAAGCAATTGATTGCTCAATCTCGGAAACCATTCTTTGCAATGACACTTCAAAGCATATTTGGGATTCCATGAAGAAGAAGTACCAAGGATCTGAAAGGCAAAGAGGTAGCAACTTCAAGCACTTCGTAAGGAGTTCGAAACACTTCGAAATAGATTATTTCTCTCGGACAATGGCAGTTGTGAACAAGATGTGGATCTACGATGACAATTCGGAGAACATGACCACAGTAGAGAAGATTCTTGACACCAAAATTTAATTTTGTTGTTTGTTCCATAGAAGAATCGATGACATTGATGAGCTTTCAATTGATAATTTACAAAGTTCTTTGTTGATTCATGAACAAAAAATTAACTAGGCGGATAAAGAGGAGCAAGCATTGAAGGCCTCGATAGAAAATCACTTTACACTGACTAGAGCAGATAGAGGATGAGGTAGAGGTTGAGATTGAGGTCGAGGTAGATGAGGTAAAGAAAGCAATTAATGATCACGGAAACCAACAACAATACCACCACACCAAGGGAAATTCCACCCACACGATCTCTATTGTTCTTTTGTCACAAATTTAAAGACCAACGTGCTTAGTGTAGGTTAGCTGTAAGAAAAGTGGTATAAGTTTTTTTTTTTTATCTAAGATAAAGTATGTCATGCAAAGTCGGGCTTAATTGCTCAAGTTGATATGATGTCCTCACTTTTTTTTCCACAACACCGCTCATTCATTCTTCTCAACAAAATTGAAGGATACGGCATGGCTATGTCATTTTTGCTATGATCGTTTAAACTTTGTCGGATTAAAGACTTTGCAGCAGAAAAATATGGTGACTGGTCTTCTTTCAGTTACTGCTCCCTCTGAAATTTGTGAATAATTTGTTGTAAACAAACTACACCCCAATCAATTTACGCAAAGAAATCATGAAGAGTAAAGAAGCCACTGAGCAGGTCCACTTTTACCTATGTGGGTCGATAAATCCATCTTCCAATGGAGGTAAAAGATAATATAATCACTTTCATTGATGATTATGGTCGAAAAATATGGGTCAATTTTTTACAAGAAAAATATGGGTCAGCTTTCGTGGCCTTTAAGCTATAAGGTACTTGGTGCGGAAACAGAATTGGAATTATTGAAACAAGAATAAAGTTAAAATGCTAAAAACTATGTAGGAAATAATTTTATTGTATTGAGTTGATTATTGAAAAAAGGTACAAAATCTTTGCACATATAGACAAAATTATTCCCTAATTTTACTTATATAAGGAAACTAAAATACGGAAACTACTATTTAAAAAAAAAAAAATCATAATCTAAAAGAAACTAGAAATCATATTCTAATTAATAGAGAAAAAAAAATCATGTTCTAAAAAGAAATAAGAATAAAAAAATAAAACCTATTACAATTAATTAAGAATAAAAGGATAAAACCTATTATAACTAGACATCTTCTTGTAAATATCTAACTTTTATCATATTTATAATAGGATTGTCCTACATCATTGTCTCCCACTTGAAAAAAAAAAAAAATCATCCTTGAGTTTGATTGAAGAAAAGAAAATCTATCAATCGAGAAGAAAATACTCAAAAAATTGTCAATACCAATATTAAATAAATGTTAATTTTTTAATGTGTTTGATAAACTTTATATTCTTCAATTGCATTGTTTGAACTCAACTTTGTTCCTACCTGCTCATTATATTTCCTTCATGAAGAAGTCCTACATTACATTTTTTCATAAACGAAGCATGATTCGATCTCTCATTCTTGAGTTTCCTCTTCATAGAGGCCGTTGGTGCTATTTTCAATTCTTCATACTTCTCATCCTTTGCTTTAATGTCCGGTGATGCTTTCTTTGGTTTCTTATTCTTGAATCCCCTTTTTACACATTGTTCGCTGAAAAATGTACCGCAAGCGCACGAATCGTGAATAAATAATATAATGGACTTTTTGAGTCCGAATATCGATCCCGCGAAAAATGTTACTTTGAAGTTACGTACTCTAATCGATTTTAGTTCTAACAACGACTGACACACACACACACAATTAATATTGAAATTAAATTATAAACTACTAATTATAAAACTAAACTAGCAAACTAAAAAGACGTAATTGCATCTTTGATTTGAAAAGTGGTTGAAATTTATGATTTCATTTAACTTTTATTTCATTAACATCAATTCAATAACGTACATGCAAATTACCAAAATACATAGTTAGACCCGATTCTCCAATTTTAGTCAATAACCTCTTTCGAGCGATATCAACCCTATTGATTAAGTTATCCACAAATCTATATGCAGATAAAAACTTAACCAAAGCATTAAATTATTGTGAAAATACTCAACGGATCACATAAGGTAGATGTCTATTTCTAGATCATCTAAACACGTATAGTCGGAACCATACAAATCTATGATATCAATTATTTCGGTCTAGCAAGTGCAACTATTTTTCAATAATTGCCCAAACAACCTAACCATAACATCTAATGATCAAGTAAATGAAGTGATTTTAAACTAATAATCAATACACCATTATTTTGATAACAAATGCATTTCTAACAACATATATCAAAATTAATGAAATTAAAGTTAAGATTCAACATAAACTCCAACACAAAATCTTTAACTCATCATATATAAATTATAACAAAGGAAATCATGTTTACATAACATTACAAACTTGATATTTAAATGAAAAAAATACAAGATATAGATATACAACCCTTGTAGAATCAAGCCTTGAATTCCTCCATTTTAACCAAGCATTCCTTGTTGTTGATCACCTTGTTAATCACTTTTCATCCCCAAAATGAGCCAAACATCAAAGAAGCAACTAACTAAAAGAAGAAAAGGAAAGAAAATAAAGAAAAGAGAATGAAAACTAGAGAGAAACTATCTAAAACCTAAGCTAAACTAAACTAATATCTAACTCCTCACTACTTGAAAATGAGAGAGATATGGGATATATCAATGCTATGTGAGACACCCCAAAATATCACAAAATATCTCCATTAAACAAGTCTCAAAATATTGTCAAAGTTGACCAAAAACGCGTGGAAAGAAAATAGACCGCCACTGAATTTTATTTCTATGCGGCCGCATGGTTATATCCCATGCGGTCGCATGAAAGAAACAAAATATATATTTCACGTCTCTGGGCAAGCCATGCGGTCGCATGAATTTTTTCATATTTGCAGCTCAGGTCCTTGAATTAGTTCAATTTGATCCTCATACTTTGAACTTTCTTTCATTTAAGCCCCTACCAAATTGCAGTCAAAGCCTTTCATCTTTTGGTCAAGTGCATTTCAGTCCTCAACTTCACATTTTTGTGCACTTGAAGTCCTTTTTCACTTGTTTTGCCTCCGTTTCATTCCAATTCAAGGTTTTGGCCTATAAATACAAAAAGTACACAATTGTGGGTAGAAATATACTCAAATTTATCAATAATTAAATCCTAAAAAGTGTCTAATAAGTGTGCAAAAACGCACTTATCACACATAAAATTGGAGTTTTCAATTCTTTATGCTTATGCAATTCTTTGGCATCCACATAGCAGAGAAGATCAACGAAACTTTTATTTTTATTTTGACAAGCCTTACATTTGACTCTTTGTGACTAGCAAATTCAATTCCATTATCTTCGGTTGGACTCTTATTAACTTCAAATTGTTCATCATGAGTGTACTGCTCGATCTTAGAGTTTTCAATTGTAATTTTACCGGAGTATTTTTCATCTTATGATTATGTTCATTGTCAATTTTCATATATAAGAGATCAATATGTTTTGAGTCTTCAACTTGCACACGCTTTTCTTTTTCTATTATAGTATCATAGATGGTAATAACATGATTATCTTGAATTACATCTTTTTTAACCTTATCATATGCCTTATAAATTTTTCTCTATGTTTACACTAGTATTCACAAATCACTCATCACAAGACACCAAAACAATCTTCTTATCGTACCACCAAAACATAAACTTATTATCTTGACCTATGTAAATGGCATCTACATTATTGTACCATGATTGTCTCCAAAGTATATGATAATCGTTTATCTTGTCCATGTTACATATACCCTCATCTTTGCAGTACTTTCTGATAATAAGTGAAATTTTAGATACCTCCATATTTTGAATTTCTTGTATGCTATTAACTTGTAAAGCTTGATCGCAAGATAAGTATATTCCGGTCTTCGAATTTAAAGCTTTCACCAATATTTTGGAAACCAAGTTCTCACTACTCTCGCGGTTTATTATCACATTGTATACTTTGTTGTTGATGGCGTATTCTATTTTAAACATCTTCTTGTGCTTCAAATTGGACTCTTTTATATCTTCTCGATGGACCTTCACAGAATCCTAGATAACTTTTGTGTATTCAAATTCAGTTGGGACTTGAGGAAACTCTCTAGCTACCCATTATCGTGCTCGAGAATTGCTGAAGCAACCAACATTCGTAATAGTTAAAGTCAGCATATTCTCGTCACTTCCATCTTCAAACATGTCTATCCTTCGTTCCAAATTCTAGACCAAGGTTAATTTTGTGATCTTTCGATCATGATCGAGATGATGCGTACCACTGCCACCATAAGTAGTCATCAACCAAGGTAAACTCTGCTCTAATACCAATTTTGATGCAAAAGCAGAATTAAAATGATTGAAATAAGAATAAAGTTAAAAAACTAGAAACTATGTAGGATATAATTTTATTTTACTGAATTGATTATTGAAAAAGTGCACAAATTTGTATATATTGACAAAATTATTCTCTAATCTTATTAATATAAGGAAACTAAAATAAGGAGATTAAAATAAAATCTTAATCTAAGAGAAATTAGAAATCCCATCTAATCAATAAAGAAAAGAATTTCCTTCTAAACAAAAAATAAGAATTAAATGATAAAACATATTATAAATAGACATCTTATTACAAATATCTTACTTTTATCCTACTTACAATAGGATTGTCCTACATCATTATTGATTGAGAAAAAAAGTTGGCAACCCCACAAAAGTGTTTCACGCTAATTATGATGGAGAATAAACTCAAATGAATTTACAAATTTTTGTGAGACCAATGGTATCATGAGGTAGCTTACCACAACATACACAACTCAACAAAATGGAGTTTGAGAGAGGGAAATCGCACTATCATGAATATTGTATGAAGTCTTTTATCAAGAAGTGAAGTTTCGAAAAGCTTTTGTGTTAGGAAAAACACTCCTAGATTAATACCTCAACCGGTATTGCCCAAGAAATACTTGCAATGTGATAATCCCAAAGAACTTGTAAAATGGAAGAAGAGATGAGATTTTTGGGGAAGGAATGGATTTCCAATATATATATATATGAAGAACCTATGATTACTTGAACAAATCTCAAGTTAATCACCAAAAAAAGAAATTGAATTTTAGATTTATGATCCAAGATAGAACAATCTCAATCTTGTAAAATGGAAGAAGAGATAAGATTTTTGGGGAAGGAATGGATTTCCAATATATATATGAAGAACCTATGATTACTTGAACAAGTCTCAAGTTAATCACCAATAAAAGAAATGGAGCTTTAGATTTATGACCCAAGATAGAACAACCTTAATCTTGTAAAAATCTCTCCTAAGCTCACTCAAGTTTTCTCAATTTTTCGGACCATAAAATAGGTAGAAATCTGGTGTATATATAGCAGCCGGGTGGCCCCATGGCGCCACGGTTCTTGTTGCCTCCAACAGGGTGGCCACGCCATGGCGTGGCAAGCTCTGAGTTTCCCAGCAATGTGCTGGGCGCCATGGCGTGGCTGAATTTGCCACCAGCCCACTTGCCTTCTTTGCCCACAATTCTGCATCTCGTACATCATTTGATAAACCTCAAATTTTGGACGAACACAAGAAAAAGCTGCGGGCACCAAACTCGGCTGCACCATTCAAACCATGGTTGCATACAAACCCTGAACCCGGATCAAGCCACTGTAGTTTACCACACCTCCATATACTCTCCATCTCATTCCAACCCCGCCCCAAAGGGCCATGCCCTCTTGGGCACATCAACACTCACTATTGTTGTTCAGCATAATTTTCTTGAAGGTGACAGGCTCATCATCTTCCAATAAGAGTGCGTACTCAAGCACATTGGTTTGCCTATAGTGCCTCAGAGGCTGGTCTGACCCCAACTTCTGAAATTTCTTGTAAGTTCGTCTTGGCCTAGTAGAAGCCAAACTTTCCTCGAGATGTACATTCTCTTGCTGAACCACCTCATGTTCAAGCTCATCACCACTCTCCACTTGAGTGTCTCTATGATACTCCTCTTGAACATGACTAGGACTAGTTTGGTCCTTAGATTCATCTCAACAACTTGAGACTTTGAACCCCCAATAGCTTCAACACCGGGCACCATAGCTTTCGACTAAGCTACCATGAAATTCTCATCAAAAGTAACATCGCTGCTGATTATGAACTTAAAATCCTCTACACACCAAAGGCGATAGCCTTTTACACCTGCTGCATACCCCAAAAATATTGCTTTCTTAGCTCTAGCGTCAAGCTTTCCCTCGTTGACTTGATAGTAGGCTGTGCATCCGAATATTCTGAATCTTTCATAATCAGCATGTTCTCCTGACAATACCCTGTAAGGTACATCTCCATCTAACTTTGAATGTGGAGACCGGTTCACTATGTAGCAAGCATTAGCAACTGACTCTGCTCACCATTCTTTGCCTAAACCAGCATAGGGTCGCTTACACATCGATTTATCTCGAAGTGTGCGGTTCAGTCTTTCCGTGACCCCATTCTGCTGCGGTATATTCCTAACTGTCCAGTGTCAGGCAATACCTTTCTTACCACAAAACTCCTTGAAAGCACCATCTGTATACTCTGCAGTGTCTTCAATTTCTTTCCGTTCTATTTTCAACTATTGCTTTCCACTTCTTGAACGTGTCGAATACCTCATTCTTATACTTCAAGAAATAAATCCAAGCATACATAGAATAATTATCATCAAACGTAACAAAGTACATGGAACCGCCTTTGGAAGTGACCAAAGCCGGACCCCAAACATTTGTATGCACATAGTCTAGTATACCTCTGCTTCTATATTTGCTTGATTGGAACTGAACTCGGTGAGCTTTACCATACATGCAATGCTCGCAAAAATTCATGCAAGGCTTCTTCAAGTTTTTCAGCAAACTTTCATTGACTAGCAGATCTAGGCCCTTTTCTGACATATGCCCAAGCCTCTTATACCATAGCCTAGTGCACTCATATGGGTTTCCACCACTTTCACTTGTTCCAACCGCTACATCTCTTGTAACTGTGCTACCCTGAAGAGCATAGAGGTTGCATTGACGAATACCCTTCATCACTACCAAAGAGCCCTGAACAACCTTTTTAACTCCATTCTATGTCACAATCTTGCAACCACCGGAGTCCAAGATACCAACAGAAATAAGGTTCTTCTGCAAATTAGGAACATGTCTAACATCCATCAATGTTTTACCCACTCCATCATGCATCTTGATTCTAACCGAACCAAATCCCACCGTTTTACAAGAATGATTATTCTCCATCAACACGGTTCCACCATTAGTGCTTCATAGGTAGTAAACCACTTCCTATTTTGACACATATGGTAAGAGCAACTAGAATCAAGAATCCATTTACCGAAAAATTTCCTCATCACAAGAGGTGAAGTAACACTCATTGCTCTCCCCTCCTTCCGAGGCATAGCTAACCTCTTGCTTGATTTGCACTTTCCCATTGTTGTTTTTGTTGTTCTTATTGTTCTTTTTCCATCCTGCTCTTTTGTTAGTACAATTCGCTTTAAAATGTTGAACCTCGCCGCATATGAAACAAGGCCTTTCTGCAAGAGGTCTAGAACTCGACCTAAACTTTCCTTCCTTGCCTTTTTCTCGTTCATTGCTTCTACCTCTTACAAACAACGCTCGTGCTTGCTCCTTGTGATTACTAGTAGACATGCCACTAGTTGCAATTTTCCAAAAATCATCCGCTAGAAGTGACGTTTTAGTGTTCTCTATCACAAGTTTATCACCCAAAAGCATCAATGTTTGTACTAGATTCTCATAAGACTTTGACAAAGAAAAAAGTAGTAGAAGTGCTTGATCCTCATCATCTACTTTCACATCAATGTTCTTCAAATCTGATATACACCTATCAAACTTGTTGACGTACTCTCGTATTGGTGTACCTTCATTCATCTTGCAAGTATACAATTTGGACTTCAAGTAAATCCGATAAGTTAGAGTCTTCGTTATGAAGTTCGTCTCAATCTTTGTCCACACCTCCGAAGTCATCGCCTTACCATCAACCAAGAAAGCAACATCTCTTTCAAGGCATAGAATGATCGATACTCGAGCTTCAAGGTCTAGCTCTTCCCAATCCTCATCGGACATGTCTTTGTGCTTCTTCTCTTTGCCCGCCAAAACTTTGTGTAACTTTTGCGAAATTAACAAATTTTTCATTTGCATTCTCCAATAGGAGAAATCGTTCTTCCCATTGAATTTTTCTATCTCATACTTTCCAACCTTCACACATATATCTACTTGTTTAGAAAAAAAATCAACAAAGCTCTCTCGGGAATTTTCACAAACACCTTGAGTGCACAACAAGGTTCAAGCCAACCACCAAAAATTGAATCTTTACCACCTTGATTTTAGAAAATACTCTGATACCAAATTGTTAGGAAAAACACTCCTAGATTAATACCTCAACAGGTATTGCCCAAGAAATACTTGCAATGTGATAATCCCAAAGAACTTATAAAATTGAAGAAGAGATAAGATTTTTGGGGAAGGAATGGATTTCCAATATATATATGAAGAACCTATGATTACTTGAACAAGCCTCAAGTTAATCACCAAGAAAAGAAATGAAACTTTAGATTTATGACCCAAGATAGAACAACCTCAATCTTGAAAAAATCTCTCCTAAGCTCTCTCAAGTTTTCTCAAATTTTCGGACCATAAAATGGTAGAAATCTGGTGTATATATAGCAGTCGGGTGGCGCCATGGCCTGGGGCTGAGCCAGGATTGACATTCAGTGCGGGCACAATTTTTTCCAAGCTGAACGTCGAGTTTTTAGTTTTTGATGTAAAATGATAAAAATATAAAACAATATTCCGACAATGCTAAAAATGACATACTTTATATAAAACAATATTACGGGAGGAACCAAACCCAATCCAAGCAATATGTAGTTCCTAAAACAGAGGGCAAACATGGCCACTGAAGAGGCCGCACTTCTAATCTCCCGTTTCTTCGTTCCCAGCTCCAATCTTCCTTCCAATACTTTGGCAAACAAATCTCAATTTAGATGTTTTCATCAGATTCATTAAAAAAGAAATCATAAAACTCCTGAATTATGGTACAATTAGGCAACGACGATGAAGTTACAAGCCAATTGCATTTCACAGTAGTGAAAACTGATTCAGCGTAGCATTAATTTAGGGGGAATATTAGAAGTGCTGATGTGATGAGTGAACAAATGGTAACATATTAATTCAACACTTTTCTCCTTCATTTATGTATGATTTCGATTAGATGTTTTTGACATTAAAGGAATAGTTCACCATGGAACTGCTGGGACATTCATCACAGAGGGCAAACATTCATCACAGAATGACAAAATTACAGATTCACAGAGGCAGAGCAGTACTGGAAAAAATTGAATCATTAGCAAAGATAAAAAAAATTAAAACAGAGGGCAAACATTAAAACAAAGAAACGAGATGGCGTCGGGGGCGGGCTTCACCTTATTCTTCTGCTATGCTGTTAACTGTCGAATTTTCGGTGGAATCGAAGGCGTCTCAGCATTTGTCGACTACCGTCCGTTTAGGGCTTGAAAATGAAAAGGAATGGCAAGAGATTGAGAAGTGAGAAGTCGATTTGCGGAGATTGAGAGTTCGTGAGAGGTCCTTCTGTAGATTGTGGTCTGTGTCGAAGAGATTGAGAGTTGAATGGTAATCCCTAAAAATGGATTTGGGTTTCTTCATTCTTGGGCTAAGTAGTTGGCTTATACTTAAAAAACAAAAAATTATTAGCTATTTCATATTTGGGCTTGGCGGCTGGGCCCAAAATCTCAAGCCTGCACTGGACCTGAATGAGTTTCGTCCCTGGCCATGACGCCACGATTCCTGTTGCCTCCAACCGGGTGGTCACGCTATGGCGTCCATGAGCCACGCTCTAAATTTTTCAGCAGTCTGTTGGGCACCATGGCGCCATGAGTAGCACTATGGCGTGGCTGAATCTGCCACCAGCCCACTTGCCTTCTTTGCCCACATTTTGGTCTGAAGCAATTAATTAGAGTATTCATATTTTGAATAAAATTTCCACTCTTATTGTTCAAAATACAACACTGAAGGAAGCATGGAGAAAACAAAAACCAGCAGTAGGATATTCAAAACTTTTGGTTGTATTGTTTGTGCCCCTATTCTAGATGAGGAGAGGAAGAAGCTAGACGATAGAAGATATAAGCATATTTTCTTGTTGTTAGTGATCAGTCAAAAGCTTATATCAATCATGATGTTATTTTTTATGAAGAGAGATTCTAGGAATGGAACAATGATGGTTTAGTACAACATCAATTTTGATGGAGAAAATGAAGAAAGAAAGCAGCAGCCAATGGAGAATGAACAATAGCTAGTCAAGATGAAAGACGACCTCAATGTACTAGAAACAGACTTGCATGGATGGTTGATTATGAGGTAACTTAAATTGATTAATCTGAGGACCTACTTACACATTATGCTTTGTTTTCAGGTTGTCATCGATGATCAAAGAATCAAAATGGTGAATGATAGTGAATGAAGAAATTGCAGCAATTAAAAGAAATAATACATAGGAGTTGATTGAGCTTCCAAGAGGGATTAAGACAATTGGAGTCAAGTGGGTGTACAAGGCAAAATTGAAGGAAAATGTCGGAGTTCATAAGTACAATGCATGCTTAGTATAAGTAAGAGTTTGGTTAGACTATAGAGAAGTTTTTGCTTCTGTTGCACGACTTGATACAATTAGACTGGTGATTGCATTGACGTCTCATATCTTCTTGTTTGATATTCAATCAGTCAAAAGCTTATATCAATCATGATGTTATTTTTGATGAAGAGAGATTCTAGGAATGGAACAATGATGGTTTAGTACAACATCAATTTTGATGGAGAAAATGAAGAAAGAAAGCAGCAGCCAATGGAGAATGAACAATAGCTAGTCAAGATGAAAGACGACCTCAATGTACTAGAAACAGACTTGCATGGATGGTTGATTATGAGGTAACTTAAATTGATTAATCTGAGGACCTACTTACACATTATGCTTTGTTTTCAGGTTGTTATCGACGATCAAAGAATCAAAATGGTGAATGACAGTGAATGAAGAAATTGTAGCAATTAAAAGAAATAATACATAGGAGTCGACTGGGCTTCCACGAGGGATTAAGACAATTGGAGTCAAGTGGGTGTACAAGGCAAAATTGAAGGAAAATGTCGGAGTTCATAAATACAATGCACGCTTAGTAGCCAAAAGTTATAAGCAAGAGTTTGGTTAGACTATAGAGAAGTTTTTGCTTCTGTTGCACGACTTGATACGATTAGACTGGTGATTGCATTGACGTCTCATATCTTCTTGTGTGATATTCTTGATTCTCCTTCAAAACCTTTTGTTTGATCATCTCAATTCGACTTCAAATCTTTTAGCCTGCACTGGCATTCTTCAAAAACTCAAAATCGTAGAGAAATAGTATGTGTGGGCACAAGAATTGATTAATTGCATATTAATTAAACTTTAATGCAATTGTCATTTATAACAAAAACCCTTAAGACACAGGGCCAAAAAATAGAAGGGCCAAGTGGCGCCCCCTATTGGAGAGGGGTTGTTACTGTGCCAATAACAGGGTTCCATTTATAATATGATAAAAGTAATATCCAAACCCTAAAAAACTCTCTTTAATTTTGGATAAGGATACTAAACAAAAAGGATTCTTCCATTTTAATTCTAATCCAAATCAAAGTCAACCAAATATTAACGACATATGCGTGACACATTCCCATTTAATTAATTAATCCTTCTACAGTTAATAATAAATTATAACTTTTATAATTATGTCAAGATTATACCCCCAAAAGGTACCTTTTGTATATATATATATTTTCAATAGGCAGAATACAAATATATAGGAGAAGAGAATACTCCTAATTTTGGATTATACAAATTTGTAGCTAATTGATTGATTCTACAACTAATTGACTAATTCTATTCCCTTGAAATGACATGATTAAAGATGATTTGTTTCCTAAAATAGTTTCTAACAGCCCACTCCAATACTCTTCCTCAAGTTGATGCATACAAGTCTCTGATGCCCAACTTGTCAAGTGAGTTGTGAAAATCTTTTCTTGAAACTGCCTTTGTAAGTATGTCTACTAGTTGGTATTCGAACTTCATAGTGGGAAAGCGAATTATCTTTGCTACTAGATATTCCTTGATGAAATGTCGATCTACTTTTACATGTTTATTTTGTCATGTTGAAGTGGGTCATGAGATATGGTGATGGCGGCTTTGTTGTCACAGTAGAGATCCATCTCAGAAGTAGGAGCAAAACCAATTTAGTGAGTAGTTTCTTGATTCGGAGGAGTTTACAATGTCATTTTTCCATTCCTCGAAACTTCGCTTCAGCACTCGATAATGATACCACCTTTTGCTTCTTACTTTTCCATGTAACAAGATTTCTGCCAACTAACATGAAGTAATCTGAGGTGGACCTTATATTTGAAATGTTTTCAGCTCAGTCTGCATCTGTGTAGCCATCTACTTTTAAGTGATCTTTCTTTGAGAACACAAGTCCCTTCCCTAGTGAGGACTTTAGGTATCGAAGTATTCGAGCCACAACATCTATGTGATCTTTACTAGGGTCATGCGTAAACTGGCTAACCATACTTATAGCATAGGCAATATCTGGACGGGTGTATGAGATGTATATAAGTTTGCCAACTAACTTTTGATATCTCCCTTTATCTGTTAGAACTTGATTTGAAAGCTCACTTAGTCGATGGTTCTGGATGATTCATCCCAACATTCCCACCTCAGCCAATAAGTCTAGCACATACTTTATTTAGAATAGGAATATGCCTTGCCTTGATCTAGCCACTTCAATTCCTAGGAAATACTTGACCTCCATAGTTCTTCATCTCGAACTCAAATGCTAGTTGTTTCTGAATTCTAGATATCTCTTCTTTATCATCCCCAGTGATAATCATGTCATCGACATAGACTATCAACGCAGTTACTTTGCCTATGTTATGCTTCAGAAAGAGTGTATGATCCGAGTTACTCTGTTTGAAGCCATATTTCTTCATTGCCATACTAAATCGTCCAAACCATGCTCGAGGTGACTGTTTCAAGCTATATAGTGCTCGCTGCAATTTACACACAACATTGTATAAAGGCCCTGTATACCCCGGACGGATATCCATATAGAGTTCTTCTTCAAGGTCGCCATGGAGAAATGCATTTTTTACATCAAGTTGATGTAGTGGCTAGTCAAGATTAGCTGCGAGAGACAATAGTATTGTGACAGTGTTTAGTTTAGCAACCGGTGAAAAATTCTCTTGGTAGTCTACCCCATACGTCTATGTATAACCTTGCGATTAGCCTTGCTTTATACCATTCAATAGATCCATCTGCCTTATGTTTGATGGAGAACACCCATCTGCATCCTACTGTCTTCTTTTCCTAAGGTAGTGGAACTAGTGTCCATGTGTTATTCTTTACTAGTGCCTCCATCTCATCTTTTATTGCCCGAGTCCATTTGGATTCAGATAAGGTTTCCTGAATTCCCGTTGGAACATGGAGGAAATAACGTGTACAAAAGCTCTCAATGGTTCAGATAACTTCATGGTAGATATGTAGTTGACAATTTGATACTTTGATCTTTGTTCTTCAATGTCTGGAGAGTATCTACTTGGCGGTTTGCCTCGATTATGCCTGAAAGGTAAAGTGTTGGCCACTAGGAGTATCTAAATTACTTATATGTGAAGGACTTACCTCGGAGATATTCTCAGGAGATAGGTCTGCGAATACTGAAGAATGGGGTTCTGGTTCAACGAAGTTTGGTTCAGTTTCTATAGTTAGTTTAACTTCTACACTCGTATCATTCCCTGAGTCAGTGTTTGTTGAGTTGTCTCTGTCTCGGTATTATTTGACCACACATACTGTAACCAATTTACCTCTTCATCCATTGTCTCCCCTTGAAGAGGAGAATTGGGTGTCTGGAAAAATATGTGTCAGACTCCGAGAAGGTAACATTCATAGTTACATAGGTACGTTTGGAAGATGAATCATAGCATCGATAGCCCTTTTGATGTATAGCATATCCCACAAAGAGACATCAAAGAGCACACGGGTCAAGTTTTGCTTGTTGATTTTTGTGGAGATGTATATAAGCCACATAACCAAATATTCGAGGGGGGAGCATGAGGGTTGTGGGTAGAGTAACATGGGATGATAGCGCCTCAAGTGGAGTCTTAAAATTTAAGACCTTAGAGGGCATCTGATTCAATAAGTGTACGACTGTAGACACTACATCAGGCCAGTAGCTGTTTGGAACATAGGCTCCATGAAGGAGAGCTTTTGCAGTTTCAAGGATATGTCGATTTTACATTCAACTATGCCATTTTGTTGAGGAGTCTGAGGAAAAGAGCATCCCAGACTTTCTTAGCAGTAGAAAATCGAATGAAATTGGGGATAAAGGCAGGGTCAAACGAGTTGATAATCCATTCCTTGACAATGGCATTCTCGATCTGCCACTTTCAGAAGGATGGATTGATCGATACGGATGGAGAAGCATCTCCGTTAATGTAACCCAGTTTATCTTTTCAAGAAATATACATTTCTATAACCTGGGACCATAGGCCATAATTCACATTATTCAATTTGATGCTAATTTGAGGTGAGTTTTCAGTGGGCGGGGCGGATATGTGTGTTTTTGGTTAAGGCTTTAGAAATTTTGGTGGTGAGATCTGTAAATATGGCATCAGGGTGGAATTTAGCTGGATGGGTGAGGAGTCCTCCATGTGTTTGTGAAAATGTTCACAAGGCAAGAAGAAATTTGGGGAATGAGACCATGGATCGTGTGCCTACTCTGATACCATGTCAAGAATACACCCATAAAAGTTACATTTCGTATATATATTTCCAGTAGGCAGAATACAGATATATATGAGAAGTGAATATTCCTAATTTTGGATTGTACAAATTTGTAGCTAATTGATTGATTCTACAACTAATTGACCAAGTCTTTTCCCTTGAAATGATATGATTATAGATGATAATAGTTTCTAACAACTCACTCCAACAATTTAGTTCGGTTCTTATTTTGAAGCTAACGAAGGGACCAAAAGGACCAAATTAAACCAAGTTCCAACAAATTAATCTTGACCTGATCAACTTTTGATAAGTCAAGATAACTTGTTAATCATGATCTATTCCACTAAAATAACGATATTGCACTATCAACTTAATTGAAATTACTGAAACTATATAATTAATAATTATATTATCTGATATCTTGTTCTTACGTATTGCCCCATTGACCATGTTGAATATATGAAATGTGATAAAATGATCAGAATGCCCTAAATCCTCAATTTCATTTTGTATCTGATAGTCCCATGTGTTCACATCACAATATTAATTCAACGATTAATTCGAATTACTTAGCTCAAATTTCACAATCCATTAGAAAATCTCTTGAGGTCATGATCGTACATATTAAATAGGTTACGGATTCCATATTGTGAATATATGTTCCACAATTATTTCACTTTAATTTGTAAGGCATCGAGATATTGATCAATAGTTTGGTGTCACCCATTGATACCTCAAAGAACTTTAAGTTAGTAATCGAAGTCTATTACCCACTTAGGATTAAAGTACTACATACAACAATCAAGTGAAATTAAATTCACGTGGTCAATTTCATAAATTAGATTCGACGTGGTCTAGTATGATACATTCCAAAAGGTAAATTCAATTTTATTACAAATTCAAGATCAACTTGAATAAAATTGAGACAATCTATTTAAAATAAATTGTTCGTCTTTATTTGTCAATTGTGGACAATAAAATTGAAATCAAATTATAAATTGAAATTTTATGTGCTCAACTTAAATACTCAATTTATAATATCAAGTGGATCCATTAACAAAATGGAAGCTCTAATTAATAAAAACAATTTATTGTAATATAAATTAATATTTTACTCCAAAATGTCACGATTGCAAAAAAATTTACTAGGGCACAATCTTTATCCAACAATGCAGATTAAGTACAACAGATTGCAACAAATTCGCTTGATTTAGGACAATGTTAAAGAATGTGAACATTTGTAAATCCCGCTGTAGATTAGTTTCAATAAGTTTTTATATATAGTAAGCATTCTTCAATAGGTTTCTATATACTGTAAGCATATACGTACCTTTCTGATTCTATTCTGCAACGATATGCAGACGGAGATTACCACAGATGAGACTCCGGTGAAACAGGTGCCTGAAATGAGAGAACTTGGGATGGAGCCACGTTCACTTCAGTTTGTTCTGTCGTTTAGTAATCTCACTTACAGCGTCAAAGTTCGCAGGAAGATGACGTGGCCCAGTTTATTCCAGGGTCGGACTCCTGCCAATACAGTTCTTCTCAATAATATCTCCAGCGAGGCTCACGACGGTGAAATCATGGCCGTCATGGGGGCCTCCGGTTCGGGAAAATCCACTCTGATCGATGCTTTAGCGAATCGAATAGCGAAAGAAAGCTTACAGGGAACAGTCACACTCAACGGCGAGCAATTGGAATCCAGTTTACTGAAAGTCATATCTGCATATGTAATGCAAGATGATCTTTTATTCCCAATGCTCACTGTTGAAGAAACCCTAATGTTTTCTGCTCAAATCAGACTCCCCAGAACTCTCTCCAAATCCAAGAAAAAAACGCGAGTCCAAGCTCTAATCGATCAGTTAGGCCTCCGAAGTGCTGCGAAAACTGTCATCGGAGATGAAGGTCACCGTGGTGTCTCTGGTGGAGAACGCCGGCGAGTTTCCATCGGAACTGACATTATTCATGATCCCATTTTGTTGTTTCTTGATGAGCCAACTTCAGGGCTTGATTCAACCAGTGCTTACATGTTGGTGAAGGTTTTACAGAGAATTGCTCAGAGTGGAAGTATAGTAATCATGTCGATACACCAGCCTAGTTATCGGATTCTTGGATTGTTAGATAGAATTATCTTTTTGTCACGAGGACACACTGTTTACAGTGGATCTCCGTCAAGTCTGCCACTGTTTTTCTCAGATTTTGGGCACCCAATACCAGAAAACGAGAATCAAACAGAGTTTGCACTTGATCTGATTCGAGAACTTGAAGGCTATCCGGACGGAATCAAAAGTTTTGTAGAATTTAACAGAACATGGCAGACGAAAAGCTCCGGCAATCCTAATTTGGAAACAACAACGGCAATGTCAACCAATGGCTTATCATTAAAAGAAGCAATCAGTACAAGTATTACCAAAGGTAAGTTGGTTTCTGGTGCTTCAAATGATGCCATTTCTACATCTGTTGTTCCAACATTTGCAAACCCGGTATGGATCGAAGTGGCTGTCTTGTCAAACCGATTCTTCAAAAACTCAAGCAGGATGCCAGAGCTGTTTGGGGTCCGTCTTGGGGCAGTTTTAGTCACCGGCGTCATTCTGGCCACCACGTTTTGGCACCTCGAAAGTTCGCCAAAAGGAGTTCTAGAGAGGCTTGGATTCTTTGCATTCGCAATGTCTACAACCTTCTTCACATGTGTAGATGCTTTGCCAGTTTTTCTTCAAGAAAGGTACATTGTCATGAGAGAAACTGCATACAGTGCTTATAGAAGGTCATCTTACGTGTTTATCCCATTCATTAGTAGCATTGCCCTCTTTACTAGTCCTATCTTTAGCCTTCTCGGCAACCACTTTCTGGGCCGTTGGCCTTGACGGTGGATCATCGGGGTTCTTCTTCTACTTCTTGATAATCTTTGCCTCATTCTGGGCCGGGAGTTCCTTTGTCACTTTCCTATCTGGCGTTGTTCATCAGGTAAAGCTCGGTTACATCCTCGTTATTGCAATCTTAGCCTATTTTCAACTATTCAGTGGCTTCTTCATAAACCGGAATAGAATCCCACCTTACTGGATTTGGTTTCACTACGTCTCCCTCATCAAATATCCCTACGAAGCAGTTCTGAAGAACGAATTCCTAGATCCCACAAAGTGTTTCGTCAGGGGAGTTCAGATTTTCGACAACACTCCATTAGCTGCAGCACCTTTCGCGTTGAAGGAGAATATTCTGAACGGCTTAAGTAGTTCTCTAGGGATGAAGATTAAAAGCACTACATGTGTAACCACAGGGACAGATATATTGCAGCAGGAAGGGATTACAGATTTGAGCAAATGGGATTGCTTGTGGATTACAGTTGCATGGGGATTCTTCTTTAGGATTCTCTTCTACTTCTCTTTGTTGCTGGGAAGCAAGAACAAGAGAAGGTAATTTAACTGCAGATGAGAAGATATAGTTTGGCGGGAAATTTAACAACACTCCATTAGCTAAAAACACATTTGTATCACGTTAGGTTGTGCTTAGTGAGTGTTAAACAATATGAGCTTGAGCGAGCTAATACACTTCTTTGATATCTAGTGGAATAGTTTTTCTTTAAAGTAATGTTGTAAGTACAAATAGAGGATGATAACTGATAGGTGTATTTTTGCACATTTATTAGAGACTTTAACAAGCTAATTGTTGATTAAATTGAGTGAATTTCTATTCACAATTATATAATTATCACTTTTGTAAGTCAAAACCTCAAAAGGAAATAGAAAAAGGCAAAAGGAGGAGAATATAACCAAAATTGTGCAAAATTGTGTAGTTGGGGACCAAAATGTACAATGACAGAAAGTGGAGGACTTGTACTACAATTTATGGAGGGAAAAATTGATATAAAATCAAAATATGAGGACCAAATTGTACAAGATCAAGTTGAGGTATCTGACATGAAATTTTTTAAGGGACTTAGCTGCAAATGACATCAAAATCAATTTTTCTTGGCTGATTATAGAGGCGCCGTTTCTCTTTAAAAAGAAAGTTTGAGGACCGTTTTGCTCAACTTCTGAAACTTTAGGGACCAAGTTTGCAATTTTTCTTGGTTTTAATATTAAAACCACACTTTCTGCTTTTTCTTCCAGTCCGGTCTGTGTCTGCTTCCCCTTTTCATTTTTTTTTTCTTTATCTTTCCATCTATCTTGGTATTTTTGGGGGAAAAAATCATAGAGCATGCAAGGAGAAGACATCAAGTAAAGGTGGAGAAATATTTGAGAAAATCAAGGTCAAGTTTCAAAATGGATTTTATCTATAACTTTGAATTTTCTCAATTATTCAGCCTCATTTATAATGTATTGTTATAAATATTCTCATTTTTATCATTTTTATAAAATGTGCTAGCTATTTGTGTTGAGATTTAACCTATCTTGGATTAATTTCAATATTTGTTCTTTGATGTTTGAATACTTATTTTCATATGTTTTTACTATTGTTATTATTGCATTGTCATTTATGTGATCAATGAATGATTGTGTTTAGTAATTTGTACATCGTTCAAGAGAATATTGTGCATTTTAGACCAAATAGTACAAACCTTAAGTTTGGGTATAGGATATAGATATACCTCTAATCATAGGTCATCCATTGAACTATTTTCACAAAAAATTAATGCAGTTGTTAGATTTTAATTGACATGGAAATATAATATGTTAAATGAATCAATTATGGTTAGTTTCGTTCGAGAGATGTAATTAATTAAAATTAGAAGATCGGGTCTAACATAGTAAATGAGTAATTTGTTAATTGTTTCATAGAGAAATTAATTAGGCGACAGTTAAGCGAAATCATGAATTTTAACCACGTTTTTACTCCAAAATTTTCAAGTAATTTTATGTTCTTTTATTTTGTAGATTTTTAGTTATTTTCCAAACCAAAATTCTTATTTTGTGTTTGTTTTCATTGTTAGAATTTAATTAATTAAAGTTGTGTAATCGAATGTATACGTTCCTCGAAGAATCAATAATTCGGACTCAAAAAATTCACTTTATTACTTGGACGGGACCCGTGCACTTACATATCGAACAATAACCATTCGAGTATCTAAAATGGAATTGCATCATCTATCACATTATATGGGAGTAATCCCTACTTCGTCCATATTTGATTTTAATTTTAGTCAAAATCAACAATTAATTAATTACATATTTCATGGAACACACAACTTTTCAATCACACATTTCATCAAATTTTATCAAATCTATTAAAAATTTGATTTTAATGCCTACGAAATTATTGTTCCAATGGACTGCATGAGCATAAAATTGGAAATTATTTTGGTTAAAAGCTTTTGTCACTTTTTGGTATAGATTAAAAAAACTAAAATTTTAAGTCAAACTCAACAATAAATTTTAATCAAATATTTCATGGAACTCATAACTTTTGAACAACACGTTTCATTTACTTCTAAAAAAGTTTACTAAAATATTTATTTTAATCTACACCAAACTTAGCAATCTGGGAATGATTTTTTGATGACTACATTAAGAAACCAATCTTAAAAGTTGCTATTGCTTCTTTTAATACTTAAAACTGATATTCTTTCATTTTCCGTATAGGTAATTCATTCTAGAGACGGGTGTTTTTGGGTTTTTACTTGAACCATGTGGTGCATATATTCAAAAAGTCAATCTTCATGATCTGGCAAAGGGACTAGCTATTTTCCTCTGGCAGCCATGAATTTCCTCTCTATCCTGGTACACATTCTTTCTCTCTCCCCTTCTATTTGTTCATTGTTTTAATTCTCTTCTGATTTCTGTAAATTGAACAGTGCATTATTGAAGAAGTGGCCCGTTAATTGCAAGATTCTTGGGTTCAATCAATCCTCGAATTCCATTTCCCATGGTACAACTTTTTCTTTCTCTCATCGTCCTGTTAAATGCCGCAAGTACATATATTGGTTTTCATTTGTCTGTAGTTTCTTGTATTTCCTGCCGCACATTTTGTACCCTGATTTTTTCGTATGTTAATATTAAGGTTGCGTCTGTCCAAAAATTTATATGTAGTTAGAATGTTAAATGGGACGAGTCAAGCTTGTTAAGGGATAAATCCTACATCAGTTAAATATTGAAATGTAGACCAATATATTGTAAAAATGATGAATGGAAGAATCTGTAAAAATGGGAAAAATATTTCTGTATATTGAAAATCTCAAAGGGCAATAATACAAGGGATTATATACATAAGATCTGGATATATTCTAGGAAAATATAATCTGCAAAATACAATTACTCTCCTATAATTTCTCTAATTCGTGTAATCTATCAATTAACTGATTTGCATCCGTTAATAATCCCCTTCAAGTTAGAGTATAGATGTCTATTACACCTAACTTGCTGACATGTATGAATTGAAAGTCACTAGTCCCAACTATTTTGTAAAAATGTCTGTAATTCGCTTTCTGGTATGTACATATGTGGTTTTGACTTTTTCTCTTTGTATCGTTCAGGGCCGGCCCTAGGGCCAAGCCACCTAGGCAAAGGCCTAGGGCCTCCAAATTTTGGCTTGGGCCTAGGGCCTCAAAATGCATACAAGATCCATTATCCAAAAAAACTGAAAATAGAAAAAAGGTTGGACTTGGACTACACATTAGCAAACCGCATCTGTTGGAAATTTATTTCAGCCTTTTGAAGAGCACAATCCTCTTTGACTTTAAAGCAATCCAATTTGTAATAAATGTCACCCGAAATTACTCCTAAATTTGTCAAATCAACTAACATATTGAGAGACCCAGATGCAAAAAAAAAAAAAAAAAAAAAAAAACATACCAGTCAAAGAGACTCTTATTGTCTACTGCTTTGCAAATAAAAAATAAATAAATAAATAAAAGTCCAATGGACTTTCACGTTATTTTTACTCCCATCACCTTGTCATAACAAATACATTTCAAACCCTATGCCTAACACATTTTACATGGCTTTATATGTAAAGCTGAATACATACCTTGCCACAGAATCTAGGATAATTGTAATTTGAACTCATCAATCAGGTTCTACCGTTATTTGCTTATAATTATGTCCACTAGAAAAAAGTTATTTCAGATATTCTAAAAGAAAATAGCATAAAAAGGTTGAACAATTGATTAAATCTCAGGAGGGAGCCCTTGATAAATTTTTCAATGACAGTAAATAAAAACATAATGAAGATGTAGTTATTGGAGGAGAGTTTAATAAGAACGGTATTGACGATAATAATCATAATATAATTGAAAAACATCATTGTTTGATGAATGAAGAGATATCTATCGAGGATGATGTTATGGATGAAAGAAATATTAATGAAAAGGATAGTGAAAAAACAAAGTATAGGGTCTCAACATGATTTGTCGCTTAGGGCCTCCAAATTGTCAGGACCGGCTCTGGTATCGTTTCTCACATAGTATGACAATCTAGTTCTATATGTTTTCTGCGCTTGTGAATATCGGATTCGTAGCAATGCGAATTCTACTTGATTATCACAAAACAGTTTGGTTTGTTCAGGGTGTTCAACATGCAAGTCACTTAAAAGATACCTCAATCAAGTAAGTTCACAAGTGATGGCTGCCCATTGCTTCGGCAGATGATTGTGACATGGTGGGAAGCTTTTTGCTTTTCCAAGAAATCAAGGAACTTCTCGAGAACACATAATAATCTGTTACTGACCTTCGTGAAAATTGTCAACCAACCCAATCTGTCGGGTTTTTAGACTAAAATTAGGTTGAAGTTTTGAGAAAATATTTTTTTCCTTCATTTCACGTGAATTTTGATCTTGTTTCCATCTTTGTAGTATTTCTAGGGTTTAGCATGCACCCTATAAATACTAGACTTTTTTCACAAGTTTTGTATTACTGAAATATAGAATAATTGTGTAAGCATACTTTTTTTTTGCATATTACTCAATGGAATAAATTATTTCGTTCATATGTCAATTAATTCTTTGCCTTTTATCTTGTTATTTTTTGCAATCATATAGACATCACAATAACCCCTGTGTTTTAAAGAATCATGTGAGGAAAAAAGGAGGCCTTGATCTGGTGCATTCTTCAAGTAACGAAGGAGACAAAAAACTGTAGCAAGGTAGGGTCTACTTGGAAGTTGCACGAAATGATTGGGTGTAACAATAAAATATGTGATTTTTCGTCGCGTGATTGTTAGGTAAATCAATTTCCCAACAAGTCATCGATATTGCGTTGGGTCACAAAGAGCGTCGCCATCCATTGGGTTAAGCTTCAAGGTCTGCTCCATTTGATTTTTTGTGGGTTTGGCACCAAGTAAACCGGCTTCTTCCAGTAAGTCGAGAGTGTATTTTCTTTGACAAATGATGATGCCTGACTTGGGTCGCACAACCTAAACCCCTAGAAAGTATTTCAATGGCAAGTGATGAGAAAATGCTTTAGATCAGAACTAGCTGACTCATCCTTCCCTACAATTATCATATCATCGATGTAAAGTAAAATAGCAATATAAGATGTATTTTCATCATTCACAAACAAAGAATAATAAGCTTTCTACTGCTTAAGCCCAATGTTGGCAATAAATGAAGAGAACTTGTGAAACCAGTTTCGAGAGACGTGCTTTAGTCCATATTAGGACTTGTTTAGTCAACACACATTCTTTTTCCTTGTCGACTAAATTCAGGTGGAGGCTGCATATAAACTTACTCAGGCAAATCACACTAGAGAAATACATTTTGCACGTCCATTTGGTGAAGATGCCAATTTCGTACAGAGGCAACGATTAATAGGTAGCGGACAGTAATGAGTTTGGTAATGAGAGCAATGGTTTCCTTGTAATCATGCCCTCATGTTGTGTGAAGCCTTTGGCAATGTACTGGACTTTGTACCGTTCAACATGCAGATCCATCTAAGTGGTACTTTATTTTGTAAATCCACTAACAACGAATAGGATGGTGACCAGCCGGTAGAGGCATCATAGTCCATGTATTAGTTTCCACAAGTGCTCGAATTTCTGCTTGCATAGCAGCAACCCATTTTGGATTTAAACAAGCATTCTCATATGATGCCGGTTCGACCGAATGATAGATATTGTGCAAAACTTTTGATGATAATTGGAAGGAATGAAATATGAAACATACCGTTGCAATGGATACCGTGTATGGAGCATGGCTGAGGAGATCTGCCTGGGAGTGAGGAGAGCAATATGGTAAGTTTGGAAATCTTGGAATTTGGATATAGGGTTGGTGAGTTTATCTGAACGACGTAAATGAGGTGGTGATACGGATTAAGTAGCTTTCATAACCTGGATTGGGTGAGATTGTGGGGAAGAAGCTTTTGTCTGTTGAGTATCCAGTAGGGGGTCAGTGAGGTGCCATGACTTGGTATGGGAATTGAGTTGATTGATTTTGGGGTGTCATGACGTGGGGATAGAAGTATGTGTTGGGTTTGGTTCTATCGTTGGGTCCGAGGAGAAGGAGTTAGGAAGCACAGGTTCATCGTTTTGATTTTTAGTGAGTGTATGACAGTATGAGTAAAAGGAAATATGTTCTTATGAACAGGAACATCTGGTGGGGGTAAAAATGCGATAAGTTTCAAGGTCAAGGACTTTATCCTTTTTGTCCTTGTGGGTAGCCAAGGAATATGTACCATTTCTCTCGAGCGTTAAACTTATGTTTGGGATTGGGGTTGGTAACATAACATAGGCAACCAAGTGCTTGAATATGTGAATATGAAGGTAGGTTGCCATGGAGAAGTTTGTATGGGGTTTTGAGGGACAATAATGGTGTTGGTAGTCAGTTAATGAGATAGCAAGTTGTTTGTATGCTTTCTTCCCAATATTTCAATGGTAAGTTAGCTTGGAAAAGAATGACTCGACCGACATTCAAAAGGTGACAATGTTTTCTTTCAACAACTCCATTTTGTTGAAGAGTGTAAGGACATGTACGATGGAAAGCTATGCCATGGTTATTGAATTAATAAGATTGAATTGAAAAAAATCTAGCCCCATTATCAGAACGAAATACCTTAATCCCAAAATTAAATTGAGTTTTGACCCATTTGAAAAACGATCACAAAAAAGATTGTGCTTCGAATGTAAATGTCATATGATGAAACCATGTAAAACGGGAAAAATCATACACAATAGTAAGAAAATATTTTGCTCCAAAATGTGAATTTATTTTTTGAGGTCCCCATATATCATAGTGGATTAAATCAAAAGGTGCAAATGATTAAATTGAACTAAAAGGAAAAGGTAAATGAATTTGTTTTTCTAATGGGCAAACTTCGCAAACATGTTTGGTATCGAAACTTATTTCTGGTATGAACTTGGACAATACTTGGTGAGGTGTGGTAGATGGATGCCCAAGTCGTTGATACCAAAACTAGAGACGTTGACATGATGTGCAAGGTGTGGATTTTGACATGGTGAGAGGTAGTAAAGACCATTAAACTGCTTGCCAAGGTCAATCATTCTCTTTGTACACATGTCGTAAATAATACAAAATTTCGAAGAAAAAAAAAATGTTACTGTGAATTTCAAAGCTTTAGTAAGTTTGCTTATAGACGGTAAATTTACCTTGAATTTAGGTACATGCAATACTCCATCAAGTTTCAATTCTTCAAACAATTGGAATGAATCGATGGAATTAATTTGTGTTGTTCCACCATCAGGTAAGTTTACAAAATTACGTTGATTAATCAGATTTACAGGTTGTGAATGACAGATATGATTTGTGGTTCCACAATCCAATATAAAGTTGTAGGCAAATTTCGCTTACCTGTGGCATTTGCAAAGGCATTACCATTCATTTTGTTCAACGTGACTATTATCTAATTGTACTCTTCGATTGTGAAGGTTGGACCCTCTTGCTTGATTGGCTGCACTTTGGGAGCATCTCCTTGGTCTACGGTGGAATATTGGTTGCAGCCCTTCTATTCTTAGACTGGATGTTTTTGCCATGGAATTTGTGGCCCACTGGGAATCCATTCAAATAGTAATAGTATTCCACCATGCGTCCTTCCTGATCACAGATGTCTTCGTGGATGCTCCTCCAGTGCGAGAAGAGGAGGTTTCAAGTGTGTTGCTACTTGTTGCCCTTAAATGTTTTGCCTGACTGATTCACTGCCATGACTTGAAAATTGCCATTGGTTCCTTCATGGCGTAAGGTGACGTCTAGTTGCCATTCATGTTGTAGGGTCAAGGAAAAAGCTTTTCGAGTGTTTGTCAAGAGACTCATCATCAATATGCTACCTTTGACTGTAACATATGTTTTATTTAATCCCATGAGGAATTGTATAAGCCTCCCATTTTCCATTTTTTTATTGACTTTCTTCAGTCCTTCACATGTGCATGTGAATGGATCCTGATAAAAGGCTAATTCATCCCATAAAGCTTTCTTTTTTGTTGAAATAGACAAAGACTGAAAATGAGTTTTGTCGATCTTCAACAATTTCTTGCTGAATTTGGTAAACTCTTGATTCATTGCCTTGTGAAAATCCATCATAGAGATCTTTCCATACGGATGATGTCAAGACCATGTAGATCATGTTGGAAGCGATGTCCAGACTCACAGAATTTGACATCCATGACAATACCATGTCGTTACAGCGTTGTCAGGAATGAAATTTGATCATATTCTTTGCGCTAAGACTGATGTGCATGGCTTGACTCCATTGTCCATAGTTGTATGGACGTATGGTTCAAGGGCTTTGGAGACTAAGACGAGGCTTGGATTATCCAAATTGTGTAAGATGAGTGGATTCCCATATATGGTTTCTATGCTATCGGTCATTTGATTTATTGTGGTTGCAGAAGGTGTTTTTGGTTTATGCAGTCACCATGATCGGTGAATGGTGATCTGATATCATATAAAAATGATGAATGGAAGAACCTGTGACGAATGTAAGAATCTGTAAAAATGGGAAAAACTTATATGTATATTGATGATTATTGAAGGGCAATAATACAATGAATTATGTACATAAGATCTGGATCTATTCTAGGAAAATAAAATCTGCAAAATACAATTACTCTGCTATAATTTCTCTAATTCCTATAATCTATCAATTAACTTAGTTGCATTCGTTAATACATATAAGGGTCTCATTAAGCTCAAATGAGTAATTTGATCTGATTAAGACTAAAAATGAGCACGAATTTCAAGAATTGTTTGCTCATATGAGCTACCATCTTGTGGAGTATGTTAAACGATAAATTTCACATCAAATAAAGATAAAAATATAAACCAACTTATAAGGGTTTGAACTACTCATTTTAAGATTGAACATCAAGTCTTAATAAAGCTACCAATAGGCTTGGCTCCACTTGCTTGACTAGCTAGTTCTCGCTCATCCCAAGAAATCTGGGCTTGCTTCTCCACACGAGTTTGTTTCTGGACGAGCCACTCACATATTGTTTATTGAATTTTATTTTATTTTTTAAAAAAAAAATTCATTGTCACTTCTCGAAATATAATGATGACGTAAATTTGTGATACTTGTGTAAATGGTAGAAATTATAATTTGTAATAACCCTTTTCCTTTATCCGGGTTTTGGATATGTTACAATACATAGACGAAGTTAAAACTGTACATGAATAAATATTATGTTTACAATTTTTAAAAATAAATAAATGAAATAGATACAAAATAATAGCATTTTAAAAATGAAATATATTACAATTCTGCATTAATAATCTACAATTGCAAATCTAAAAAGAAGATGGAAAACACCTTCATCTTCTTGAAGTCATTGGAGGATGCACATGTGTGCATCTATTTGAATTGTAATATTGCCTAGGCAACGAGATGCATTTCAATCTAATATATGATTTTCCAAGATAGACTTTATGTCTGTTATATTTATAAAATTATAGGTGTTGTGAACAAGTTTAAGGGTATACTAAACATTATCTTACACTGATAACTCTGTGAATTTTGTTGATCTCAAAAAAATGTTGTCAATAGATGTCGGTATCGGACTCGTGACATGCGGATTCCGATGAGTTGACCGAAGCTGATGATGGGGAAATATATATATATATATATATATATGAACTGTCGAGTCGAAAGCTGGTACACTTTGACACTTCTTTTAGAGTACCACTATATGTACTCACGTAGGACGAAAGCATCAATAATAATAAAATGTTCATGTTCATAACATATGAACGAGTGTTTGTTCGAATTTCGATCGAACGAATATGATCAATATTTGAAATCCGCTAAATAACGAAAAAAACTGAAATATATTATTAATTAATAAAACGAATGTAATATTTTTGCAGTCTTAACATATTTATAGATTCAAAACAAATCATAATCATATTGAGATCCTAATTCGGTAGATAAGTTCAAATAAAACTATAAAACTATAAAAGACAAAAATATCCTTAAATTAATTAAAAATAGAAACACATTAAAACGGATTCTAAAACGATAGAATTTGATCCGAAAGATTTGACAATGTCGGCAAAAATGTGTAGAATCGAAAAATGCTTTCGGGTTGTACTTATGGATGAAAATTCGACAATCAATTTAATAGATGCACATTTTCGTACATCGTTCTTATTCATTTGCTTTTCTTTAGGATTTTTCTATTAATTGATCTGCATCATGTACAAATTGGAGATGATCTTAATATGAGTATTCATGCTTTTAATGGATCTTATAATTTCAGTTCACACCACGTGTCACATCACGTGGACATAATTTTCAATTTACACAGTATAATTCTTGGATGAAGCCATTCGTACACAGCGGTTCACCCGCCGTTGTACCCGATCCCACCACCTGCACTCACAAAATGAGTTCGGGCCCCACGCGCAATTAATGCGGGGTCCGCCCCTTGTGAGAGGCAGGTAACTCAACGGGTGAACCGCCGAGTACATATAGTTTGGTTCATTATTCTTTTCTTTATTGTATTTAAGTTGACTTCATGAGGATAGAATTGGAAATAAAGTTGGTCAAGAACTTTATAATCTAGAAAATGGATTAGATGAATTCCATGCCCCTTTTAGGATTTCGTGGTAGAAAAGTAACAGATTCAACAATAAGATTCAATATATATATATATATATATATGCATTGTGGAATAGTGATTTGATGGAGAATGTGTGGTTAAAAAATAAAAATTGAATTTGTGTGTAATATTATTTTATTGAAAAATGTGATTGAATATAAGAAAGAGAAAAATGTATTTTGAAAATAATGAAGACCAAACAAAAGCTAAATACACTATAGAAATGTTCTTATCTCCATTAATTTCTAAACTTTTTTTTTTATCATTCTTCTTTGATTCCAGACAACTGTAATAACCTTAATATGAGCATTAAGAACAAGATCTGAGTAGTTTCATGAGTATATGCTCTACAGTTGCCTTTTCAAGGATCCCCTGCACAAAAAAAAAAAAAAAAAAAGGCACTAGTGACCATAAGATCCAATACAAAGGTATGATGATCTTTATGATATCGAAAGTCAGGCCATGTGTTGATGCTCAAGAAATTTTGTTTTGGGGCTGGAATATTATGTATCTCAAAGTGGCCGTCATCCCCTTTCTATCTTGGTATCGCTTATGCTTATGCTTATGCTTATGCACACAGTATATATGTATTAATCATAAATGATATTCAATATAGATAAAGTTTATTATATAATAATTCAGTGTACAGTTAATTAAGTTTCAGTATAAAACACTCAACGTAAAGAATAATGTTAGCTAACACTAGTGATACAGAGCATTAATTTATATATGGCTTGGAGAATTAATTAAATTAAAAAAATTCTAATATTGGTTCAATTTAAAACATTACAATTGATCACTAATTTTAGAGACTTTGTTGTCATATAGATTGGTATAAAGCATTATTTTCAAGGACATTTTATTTTATTTATTAACTGGCGTACAATAATTGAAGTAATATCAAAAATAAGAAAACGCGTAATTCGCAACTTCATTTTATTTATTAATTGATGTACAATAATTAAAATAATATTAAAAACAAGAGAATATCTTATTATGTTATGTTCATCTAAGCTCGTAAAGCTTTAAGAATGGCCACGTCTTACACTTTTTAAATCTTTGACAAATACCCTGCTAACCTACAAATTTGAAGGGAAAAATACTTCCACGGTTGAAGTTTACAGCCATAGGTATACAAGAAACCAGTAGATTACCATCCACACCTACTTAATCCCTAAATTAGAACAGATGGTGCCACGTGTGTTGAATAGTAAAACCAGGCGTGTACAAAAAAGATTAGGAAATTTAGGTCACCTTTCTTATCTATCCTTCACCACAATTCTTCTATTTCTCATTTCACAAAACACCAAATAATCCAACCTATAAACCCTATGTCACTCAATAGGTTATGTCAATATAAAACAAACTTTAATTTCCAAATATTGCAACTTGCCATGGATTTCCTTTAAACCTTTCCTCTTCCAGTTTGTCTCTTCGATCTCTTTTGCTTTCTACATATAAATATAAATATATATATATTTTTTGTTGAGAATTTTTGACATATAAAAGGGATGTCAAGAGTAGTTGCAGAGAATTTATCCCCTACACCACCGGCGAGAGATAGAGTGCCGTTTTTTGATCGGAGAGAGGGTATGGAGATGCCAGGAGTCGGTGCAGCGGCATCGCCCACGTTGGGACATCTTTTAAAAGTTGTTGGAGATATGCGGAAGGAGGTTACTGGCGATGAGACTCCAGTGCACCAAGTGCTTGAAATGAGAGAAAATGGGATGGAGATGGAGCCACGGTCCCTTCCTTTTGTTCTGTCGTTCAGTAATCTCACTTATAGCGTCAAAGTCAGCCAGAGGATGGCGTGGTCCAGTTTATTCCAGGGTCGGAACCCCGCCACAGCCGCCGACCCAGTTGCCGGAGAGACGTTTTTTACGAGAACGAAGGTTCTTCTCAATGATATATCTGGCGAGGCTCGCGACGGAGAAATCATGGCAGTCATGGGGGCCTCCGGTTCGGGAAAATCAACTCTGATCGATGCTTTGGCGAATCGAATAGCCAAAGAAAGCTTACAGGGAACAGTCACACTCAACGGCGAGCAATTGGAATCCAGTTTACTGAAAGTCATATCTGCATATGTAATGCAAGATGATCTTTTATTCCCAATGCTCACTGTTGAGGAAACTCTCATGTTTGCTGCTGAATTCAGACTCCCCAGAACTCTCTCCAAATCCAAGAAAAAAATGCGAGTCCAAGCTTTAATCGATCAGTTAGGCATCCGAAATGCTGCGAAAACCGTCATTGGAGATGAAGGTCATCGTGGTGTCTCCGGTGGAGAACGCAGGCGAGTTTCAATCGGAACTGATATTATTCATGATCCTATTTTATTGTTTCTTGATGAACCAACTTCAGGGTTAGATTCAACCAGTGCTTACATGGTGGTGAAGGTTTTACAGAGAATTGCTCAGAGTGGAAGTATAGTAATCATGTCAGTACACCAGCCCAGTTATCGGATTCTTGGATTATTGGATCGAATGATCTTTTTGTCTCGAGGACACACTGTTTACAGTGGATCTCCGTCAAATCTTCCACTGTTTTTTTCAGATTTTGGGCACCCAATACCAGAAAACGAGAATCGAACAGAGTTTGCACTTGATCTGATTCGAGAACTCGAAGGCTCCTCTGGTGGAACCAAAAGTTTGGTCGAATTTAATAAAACTTGGCAGACGAAAAGATCCGGTATTCCTAATTCGGAAACGACGTTAACGTCAACACATGGTTTATCGTTAAAAGAAGCAATCAGTGCAAGTATTTCCAAAGGTAAGTTGGTTTCTGGTGCTACAAATGATGCCACTTCTACGTCTCTTGTTCCTACATTCGCAAACCCGTTATGGATAGAATTGGCAGTCTTGTCCAAACGATCCTTCACAAACTCACGCAGGATGCCAGAGCTTTTTGGAATCAGACTGGGGGCAGTTTTAGTCACCGGATTTATTCTAGCCACCGTGTTTTGGCACCTCGATAATTCACCGAAAGGGGTTCAAGAAAGACTCGGATTCTTTGCATTCGCCATGTCTACAACATTCTACACTTGCGCAGATGCTTTGCCTGTTTTTCTTCAAGAAAGGTACATTTTCATGAGAGAAACTGCGTACAATGCTTATAGAAGACCATCTTACGTTTTATCCCATTCAATAGTAGCATTGCCTTCTTTACTATTCCTCTCTTTAGCCTTCTCTGCAACCACTTTTTGGGCTGTCGGCCTTGACGGTGGATCATCGGGGTTCTTCTTCTACTTCTTGATAATCTTTGCCTCATTCTGGGCCGGAAGTTCCTTTGTCACTTTCCTCTCCGGCGTCGTTCCTCACGTAATGCTCGGTTACACCATTGTCGTCGCAATCTTAGCCTATTTTCTTCTATTCAGTGGCTTCTTCATAAACCGGGATAGAATCCCAGCTTACTGGATTTGGTTTCACTACATCTCCCTCGTCAAATATCCCTACGAAGCAGTTCTTCAGAACGAATTCCAAGATCCCACAAAGTGTTTCGTCAGGGGAGTTCAGATTTTCGACAACACTCCATTAGCTGCAGTACCTATCGCGTTGAAGGAGAAGCTTCTGGACGGCTTAAGTAGTTCTCTAGGGATGAAGATTACAAGCACAACATGTGTAACTACAGGGACTGATATATTACAGCAGCAAGGGATTACTGATTTGAGCAAATGGGATTGCTTATGGATTACAGTTGCATGGGGATTCTTCTTTAGGATTCTGTTCTACTTCTCTTTGTTGCTGGGAAGCAAGAACAAGAGAAGGTAATTAACTGCAGATGAAAAGATACAGTTTGGCGGGAAATTAAGCATGTTCCTTGGTGATTTTTACATTTTTACCTTGTACTCTTATATTACTTATAATGCAATGAACTTCGTTACTTTTTTTGAGTTTGGAATTTTGATGTAAATTTATATTCCAATAATTTCTACTACTGTCATTGTCATATATGATGAAGGTTATCTTAAAATTTCAATAATATTTTTTTTACAGTTTTGAATATACAGAAAAATCTCAGAGGTCGTTATCTTCGTGTTTTGAATTTTGAATTCATTTTGTATTTTGTGTTTTGAGTGTCTGTTTTGAAATTGTTGAAAATACGTTCTTTTTGTCGTTCTGAACAACTGTTTTTGAAAACATAAAAATGGAATATGCGTTTTCTTTGAAATTTTGAAATGGCTACTTCTTGCCATCGATTCCATCCCTACCACCAGTCACCACTGCCAACCAAAATCAGCACAACCACCAGTGCCATTGCCTCCACCATCTCCCCCAACTTCACCACCACCAACTCCTCTTGCTACCCCTCCTCCAGTAGCCAATTCAACACAACCACCATTGCCATTGCCTCCACCATCTTCCCCAACTTCACCACCACCCTCCTGCAACCAATTCGCCCCCCTCCGCCACTGCCAAAATCAACCCAACCACCACCATTTTCCCCAGCTTCACCACCACCCTCTAGCGACCAATTCGCCCCCCTCCCCCACTGCCAAAATCAACCCAACCACCACCATCTTCCCCAGCTTCACCACCACCCTCCAACGACCAATTCACCCCCCTCCCCCACTGCCAAAATCAACCCAACCACCACCATCTTCCCCAGCTTCACCACCACCCTCCAACGACCAATTCACCCCCCTCTCCCACTGCTAAAATCAACACCACCAGCAAACATACCAACACAAACAGACCACTATCACCTGCTCGCCACCACCACCACCACCACCACCAACACCAACACCAACACCAACACCCATCGCCGTCAGATCGAAAAAACCAAAAAACCCTCAAAAGTAAAGATCGAAAAGAGGTCGAATTGTAGTTTCGCGCTGCTGCGAACGTCGCCTCCAAACCACAGCAGCGTTGCCTCCCACGCCGAAGCTGGCAGCGGCTCATCTCCTTCGTCACTGGTTGCAGTGTTTGAGAAGAGTGAAGGCAGAGATGGCAAGAGAGAAAGAAGAGAGAAGGCAGAGACGGGTGATTCTTGAATTGTGGCGTTTTCCGCATTTTGGAAATTTTGGGAGTTTTGTATTGAAAATGGCCAAAACGGAGTTTTGGCATTTTCCATTTTCTTCACAATTTTTTTTTGTTTTCGAAAATTCGTTTTCGAAAACATGAAAGAGAACGCGTTTTTACCATTTTGGAAAATCGAAAATAGAAAACATATTGAAAACGCCAAAGAGAACGGCACCTTAATTTTTCCCTCTTGCTTGCCGTCTTCTATGCGGCTGTCGGCTTCATATGCTACCCCTGTTTCCATCACAGTCCATAATTTCTTCGAAATCCTTTTTATATGGAACTTTTGTTCCAGTAGCTTGTGCAATATGTTATTGCAATTGGACTGTTAACATATTATACACGTCTCAATTGAGGAATTGATTCAATTCCTTTTAATTAAAATCTTGTGCTGCCTTTTGTTTCTGTTGATTCCAGCAATTGTTGCTGGATTGTGGTTTATTTTTCTTCTGCCATACAGATTGCTGTTAATTTATAACCGACACAAACACGGACTATCACCTCACAACATGGTTGTGGTTGTGGTCGTTGTCGTGGCCGCATCTTGAGTGGGGTTCACATCCAGCTAAAGTTGGTATTTGTTGATGCTAGAATTACTCTAAGGCCCTGTTTGAGCCCCTCTTTTTTTCCTTTTTTCCCATTCATTTCCTTTTTTCAACAGTGAACGCATTAATGAGAGGTGAAAAATTACTTAATTTTCTGACACAATTTCTAAAAATTCCAGCCGTTACTGGCAGATTTGAAACTTTCCAATAGTATACAATGTTTGCCTTCATACCTAATTTGTAAATTTACTTATTTATCCTTCAATCTTTCTCATAAATTTGGATTGGTATATAAGGGCAAAATTGGCACAAACATATCATAAAAATAACAACCAATTTCCGTCATTTTTTACTTCCACAGATTGTGCTACAGACGTGGGGCCCTTACACTAAAAACGGAAAAATTTGGTGAAGATAGGGTCTCAAACAGGGGCTAAAGAAAATCATGTTATTTTTTCATAAAATTTATTTTCATCACATCTGTTGTCTTAGCCTCATGTGCCAGGGTTCCTATATAATGAGTCTATCTCCTTCATCTTTGAGTGGAATACTGATACAATCTACAAATTTTCATAGCGCTACTATTAAATGTGGTCTATAATTGGTAGGTCTAGTTATTAAAACCGTTAAAGTTCTTCTTTCGTCCTTGTTCATTATACTTGAATGTCTCCTCAATGTCGGGTTGGTTAAATTGGTGGATGATGATTTCCCTTCATACTTGGATCAAGTTCTTTGTTTGGCGGGGGCTAAATTTGGTTTTCACATAGTCATATGGAATTTGAAGGGGTATGTTGAAGATACAAACACCGACTATCACCTCACAATGTGGCCGTGGCCGCGTCTTGATTGGGTTTTACGTCTAGCTAAAGTTAGTATTTGTTGATGCTAGAATTATTCTGAAGAAAGTCATGTTATTTTTTCATCAAATTTATTTTCATCACATCTGTTGCCTTTGCCTCCTCGTGTCTGTCTACTTCATCTTTGAGTGGATACAATCTATGAATTTTCATAGAGCTACTATTAAACGTGGTTTAAAATTGATAGGTCTAGTTATTAAAATTGTTCGAGGTTCTTCTTTCAACCTTGTTCATTATGATCATGAATGTCTCCTTAATGTCTTGGTAATGGGTTGATTAAATTGGTGGATGATGATTTTCCTTCATACTTGGATCGAGTTCTTCATTTGGTTTGATTGGCATGTAAGCAATTTTAAAAGTATCATTTGACCTTTGAAAGCGGCTTGACCCAACGCCACATCTTCTATGTGGCAACCATTGACAAAGTTTATCATGTTTACCATGGGCAAGAGATCGGGTTTATTGTCTACTATTATTCAATGAAAATGAGTTTTGAAATAATGAATTTTTGGAGAACGTGAGGTTAAAAAATATGGAAAACAATTTGGATTTACGTGTAAATATTTTATTGTGAAAATGTTATTAAAATAAGCATGAGAAAAAAGAATTAAAAGTAATGTAATTTATAATATTTTAACATATAGATTTATTGAAAATGTGATCTTCTACATGTAATAGTGACACAAATTTATAATATTTTAACATATAGATTTATTGAATGCATGTATTTACAGGGTCTTTGTAAGAGCATGAGGTGCACCCCTCGAAGGATAACAGTGTATGTATATTTCGAGTTCTAAGGTCTTATGATAATATATTTCGTCTCAAGACTCACTTCATACTTCGTCTTCGTTTGACAAAACTTATAATTATATATAAATAATCAAATTTTAATTGAACCATACATTTCAATTAATCCATACTATCTTAGCACTCATTTATTGCTATTAATAAATTAAATCATTTATAAATATTTCCCTAAAGGAGGCTTAATCGTAAATGTAAAATCTTTTTATGAAATTAGAGAATATTTGGCTACGGTTAAAAGTTAATTCGCCGTTACTAAAGGAGGTTTGATGAATGGAAGCAGTGGAACATCATTGTCTCCTTGAACCTTGCTGTTTACTCACTTAAGAGTTAAGAGTGAGAATGTCTCCTTGCCTACACACAGTCCCACGAATTAATCAACCTAAAATTGAATTCTATTATGGGTTAGTAGTGTATTTAGATAAAATCACACTGTAATTCATGTCACATTATCCCAATAAAAAAATGGCATGTAACCAAAAAAAAAAAAAAAGAAAGAAAGAAAGAAAAATTCACGACTCACAAAATCTAATATAAAAAAAGGGACTTGCTAGACGTCCCGGGATTGATGCCCCCTATTGGAGGGGGGCCTGTGGGCCCTCCAATAGGGGGGCACCAAATTAAGTCCCGGGAGCTTTTTCCTACCAAAAAAAAAAAAAATATCTATATCAAACTAGCTTTTAATTTAAAATACCATTGTTGATCCAAAAGTTTCCTATTCTATTTCTATTTCGACTCTATTAGTTATGTCACTTACCTCCTCATAAATATTCATAAATTGATCGTGGAGTTGTTAAAGAGGAGAGACTTGCCTATCAAGCTATCTAACTATAGATTTCATGTCAAAATGTACTCTTAAGGCCTTTATTTTGTTCTTAGTTCACAAGAATAAATAAAAGGGCACAAATTTCATCGACAAAAAAAAAAAAAAAAAAAAAAAAAATACCATGCCTCCACAATACCTTACCAACATCTCGATAATCAATGAAAATGGTTTTATGTGTGCATGTAATAAACAATACGTTTGATAGGTACTCGACATGTGTGGTTGCTCAAAAGGCCAAAATACCTTATAGTTGAAAACATCAACCATGATCGGAATACAATTAAGGTAACATATGCATGATAGATTAAATTATATTGGACGTTAACTTAATGAAGAAAGAAAATATATAATATTATTTATTGTTATATCGTGCAATAGATTATCATGATATATAAATAAAATATTAGTTTATTTTTCTTAATGTCGTCTAATATTATTCAATTCTTGTAACTAAAAAAACAAGCCAATAGTATCTTGAACCTTTCTTGAAGCAAAACTTATAAAATGTTTCGTGTGTTGGGAGATTTTCTTAGCTGACTGAATTTCGGGTTTCTTTAGCTTATTCTATGGACAAACTCCATATCTTAAGCTACCACACAAAATTCAACATATTGATTGCACTTTACCTTTCATTGCACCTATATATCAATGTCAAAATGCTCATCGAGTACTGGTTTCGTGTTTGTCTAAACATTGCACTTAAAAAGACAATCTTCTAATTGGTTTTCCCATTTTTTATGGTTGTTAAAACTACGCATTTATGCGTATTTTCAAACTCTAACTTCTTCATATCGATGTTGACATTGATTTGCTTAACCATAATTAAGGTGTTAAATGGGCAAGCAAAGCCGCCAGGCTAATCTCACAAAGAGCTCGCCCCTTAGGACTGGACAAAAATTTCGAACTGCACTGGACCCAAAATTGAATAAGAACCGAATTTTTTTTTAAATTTTTATATATGGGATAAATCAAATTTTTTTTAATTTTTTAAAAATAAATTAGCAAATATAGAGTTTGCATTGAAGAGATTGAGTTCTATGAGGGCATTGAAACATGTAATAAAATATATATTAATATCTTTTCTTATTAAATCTTATTAGTTGAACATTTTTTAGTTATTTATGTTTGTTAATTGTGATTTTTCAATTTTTCTTGTAGAGTTTTTTAGTATCTAGTATGGCAAGTCAAGCGATTGATTGTTAAATCAAATAATTGATAAGTACTATTGTATTAGCAATACTTTAAAATATTTTATCTATATAAGTCTATGACTTCTAATTTATATAGATCACTGATATTTTAGTATTACTAATTCACTATCTACTTTTTGTTATTCGTATACATTGATAAATTAATCTTATTGGACAATTTATTATTTATATGTTATTAAATTGGAATATGTTAATTTGTAAAAGTTAAGATTGAACATGTCAGACTGTAGTATTGTTATAAATATTAAAAAAATTAATTATAGTATGGAATCGAACCAAATCGAATCGAACTAAACCCGAACCGTTCCAAAATTATATTTGGACCCTTTTGTTCCATTTACTAACTACCCAAAAAATTTCAGTTCGATTCGGTTCTAAAATCGAACTGTGCCCAGGCCTAGACGGAGCTTACGCAACTTTTTCCTTTTTTTTTCCCCCTAAAATGGCAAATTTTATCCCCTAGGATGAATCGGCTCACACACAAATTGTAGTGCTCGCGAGCCAACTCGTGCGAACCACTGAGCGGCTCGTATGAGAAAATTATTGTTTGGCTCGTTCTAATATTCGCGCCACTTAATACCCCTAATCATGATCATATAAAAGTCTCATTTTAGTTTTTGAGGAGCTTTCTCCAATCATTTTGACAAAAATAGTGTAGTAATGCTTTTCGAGTTCAAACTGAACTATATTCATTTGACTTAATTTTTGAACGCTATTCCTATGAAGTTCCAGTTTAACCCCTTTCCATCTTGGACTCTACTTTGTGTACAGGACCTGTACACCAAGCAGAGATAAACATAGGTTCCACGCAATTTTTTAATTTTTTTAATACATGTGAACCCCCGCACAGTGTGAGAATTTGTAAAACATCTGTAAAAACGCCCCTGTATTTTGAGCATTTTCCTTTCATCTTTTATCTCACAATTGATAAAATTGAAAAGTAATATTTTAACTAAATAAATTTAGTTAAAATTTTCTAACCTACCATGAATATTTAATGCTTCATTAAATTGAGAAATGTTAATTGGAGACCTAACTACAGTTTTTTTTTTTTATGTATCTTCAATTGACCATGTGGGCCCGTCACTGAGGAGGAGGTTGTATTCGGCGGAATTTTTATATTAAGAAATTATGACTAAGATTTAGGAATAATAAATATTTAACCTGTGTCACTTGACTATATAAAAATTTTGGAAATTGCTGTTTGTACAGTCCACATGGGACTGTACATTTACAGTTCCTTCACAGTAGGGGGTTCACGCCAATAAAAAAAGTGCGAACCCCCTATTGTCAGGGCACTGTGTGCCTTATTATACATAAAAATGTGCAGTAAGTGCAATCCAAAAATTTTAGCTAGAGCAAACATTTTTATATTGTAAAATGGGGCTCTTAGGTTGGTGCATTTGCGGCAGAAAAGTACTGACTGGATATTATATTATTATGTATGATTTGCTTAAAAGTTACTTTTAGAAATAAGTTTAAAGCATGTTTGGCTAAGATTAAAATTAATAAAATTTACTTTTTGTTAAGAAGTGAGACCATCCTAAAATAGCAAATACTCTACTAGAGAAGAAATATACTTAAAAGTAAGTTTTAAAGCTAGAAACATGTTTGGTTAAGCTTAAAACATACTTATCAACAAATTTACTTACATGCTGTTAGTGTTACCTTTTTGAAAAACTGAAGTTTTTAATGCAAAAGTAATTGTAAAACCTATATGTTTTACATTGGAATGTTGTCAAATTATCTTTCCGTTTTCGTGTCATCCATTCCTTTAGTTTTATACGATGAAGACTAACGAAGTGATTGGTGAACACACTTATGTTTAAAAAACTAGCTATGAAGGATTGGTGAGAAGTATTTCGAAGTTCTAATTTACTCCCATTTCTATGATGTAAATAAGTGTTGCTTATAAAAAGAGGTAATACCTAAAAAAATTCACTGAAAATTTATCTACAAGTAACATTTTTATCTAAATTTAATTTACTTTTAAATTATTTTTTTACTTTGAACATATTTAGATCATTGAAAGGTGATCCATGAACCTAAAAATATTAAATATTCTCTTCTTATGTACCCCTTCCTCCCTGCTATTACGGTGCGTTTGATTGCAATGATGAAATTTGAGTGAAAAGAAAACGAATTGTAGGGAATTGAATTACTTAGAATTTATTTTAGAGAGAATTGTAATTAATGGTGTTTGATTGATATAATTTTTCAACTAATCCGTTTGGTTTTGTTTTTAATGCAAATTATTGCTTTTTGGGATAAATTTTTTCATAATCTGTATTAAAATTTGTTTGGATTGCCAAAAAGTAAAAAATAAAAATTTTAAAAATAAAAAATAAAATTGAAATTTTTTTGTGTTCGTTTGACTTTATTTTCATGCAAATTGTCAATTAAATAGATAAATATTTTTACCATTGGATTTAGAATATGTTTCCATTGCCAAAAAAAAAAAAAAAAAAAAAAAAATGAAAAATCACTTTCCCACAAAAATCATGGAAAAATAAAAGGTGAAAAATGTGCTTTAAATGGTTGTACCTAGAAAATGGGTGGAAATGAATTCCATGAAAAAGTTATGCAATCAAACACCAAAATTTAGCATGAAAAAGGAATTGATTTTTCTTTTCCACCTATTTTGATGACTATCAAACATAGCCTTATTATTATTATTATTATTATTTTCAAAGTAGGGCGAGCCACAAGCAATGCTATTGTCCCCTTCTTTTCTAGCCTTCATTGAGATCGTATGCAAGTTCGATATTGTGGGCCGAGACCCTAATATTCTAGGGTTAGGATCTTTCATCGAAGGAAAAAAAATAAAATAATAAAAATAATAATAGAGGAAATGAGGTAAGGCGGACGATGTCTTATCCATTAAAAAAAAAAAAAATAAATAAAAAATCGTGAAAGTTCTCTATCATGCTGTCTAAAAGTTTTACTTAAATTTAGCCCAACAAAGCTATTTTATATATAGAAATGAATTGTGGGGGACCAACCAACTTGTTCAGCATGGGGTAAATACTAAATAGTCTTACCTAAATTCACCTTCCCACGACCTACTTAAGAGAAGTCAAAATATCATACAAATCTACGTGGGTTACGTATGGGGTATGTCATTTTATTAACTTTAGATGGGATGTTTGACTTGTTTTCATTCTTTCGTTTTGGAATTTTAGTATTGTTTAGCAACATGGTAGATTATTATCATGTTTGGCAAAACAAAGTTGAATTTATCTAACTTATAAGCCATGGGATTCATAGTTGTGCGATTTCGATTCACACAATTTGAAGATCTCCAACTTATAAGATAGTAATATTTTATGTCAAATATGCTCTATAGCTCTACATGATAATTTATGTTTGGTGCTGAACAAGGTTGCAACTGCTGAATTGATATACTACTTTGTTTTTCTCTGTTTATGAATTCTTGTGATTCTGGGAATGCATAGCATGTGCAGTTTTTCTAAATTGCTCAAGGCGAATGACTTTGTCTGTTATTTCTACTAAAAGGGCATTTGTAACTGATACAGATTGAAGGCAAAAAGAGTAAGGTTTCTATTGTATGGGGGATTGTTGCTGAAATCTTCGAGAAATCTTGATCCCCGCTCAGTTTAATCAACCAGACAAATACCAACCGAGGAGGCTCGACCCTTAACTCTAACACTTGGTTGCCACAAGTTTTCACCCCACAAAGGAGGAAGATGGTGGTGACAATATCACAAAAGAAGAAAAGATGTGCAATGGTTGAAATCTCACATGAACCACCATGAATGGCTACCTCACACGTTTCTCCTCAATTGCACACACCTCTACACGGCTGACCAAGAAATGGACATATAGGATGAATATTAGGTCACCTCCAAGTTGGGCCAAGACATTAATTGGGCCACCAATAAGGACCACAACTATCCAACAATAAATGGGCTAATGATATTACCATCCAACTCAATAACTTGTCGCGGAAGCTTACTCCAAGGGTCGTCAAAACGGTGTTTTTGGGGCTCAATTCAACATACCTTTCTCTACCAACAACCAATCTTATCGGCTCAGATCTGCAATCTCAACCACAAAGGAAGAGATAATGGTTATGATTTATAGCCACAAAGGCAAGGAGAAAATACCACAAAGGAAGGCAAGGAAGAGACTAAACAATCCACAAAGGAAGGCCACCGATTTTGGGGCACCACAAAATTGCTGTTTTTTCTTCACCTATGGCAGCCGAATTCTCTCCTCCAAGCACACACATTTTTCACCTCAATACACACACAAATCACACTCTAAATGACTAGGGTTTCTACCTTATAAATAGGCTAAGTTTAGGCTTTAAGTTGGACCAATAAAATAGGCTAAACGAGCAAAGATTCAAGTCATCCAAGAGGAAACATAAATGGGCCGGATAGAGTCATTAGACCTAGTTGTTGATAACTGTTTCACTCAATGGCCGATGCCTATGAAATATATAATCACATATTAATATCATAGCCCGGGATTTATTGGGTATCAAAAATCCAACAGGGACAAAGAGTGAGTTCACAAGAATTTTGAATTGAAATGTTTGGCAATAGGGATATTTCCTATACTCAATCCAATTACAACGGACTGGGGTAGATTATGGTTACTCATGTAACAGCAAAACCACCATGAATAATTACCCAAATGCCAGAACAGATCTACAATAGTTGGGGGAGATATAAAATACAATGAAGTTACTAGTTGAACTTATTGGAAACATATCCTTGCTATCTTGACCACCTAAGGTCGAGTTGAGGAGCCAAGCCAGTGGCCTACGAAGGTCAAAGGAGGCAAGCATGACACCAGGGCATCCTGATTCTAAAGTTGAGTGCACAAAGTGAGGTAAAATACTTTAGTATAGTACGATACTTTCGAATGTCTTGTAGTAACAGAATTTGTTTGACTCTCCGAGTAATCAATTAGCTTCAAATTCTAAGGGTGATGTGATTATCATACTTTAGCTGAGTATATATGTTTAAGAATATTCTGGGAGTGCGTGCTGTCTCCTTTGACAGTGGTGCAAACAGTGTCATATAAGCAAAAATAAGACCTCTCTAGGAAGTAGGGTTGATTTGTAACAACTTTTTCATCATTGTCTTTCTAAGTGGTAAGGTACACTAGCTAGTTGATGAGCTTTTAACTAGGATTTACTTTCAAAGACTTGAAGCCCAGAAGTATACTATTCGATTGAAAACGTTTCGACGCTAGAATGATGACAAGTAATTACGTGTAGACTGTTGAAAAATGGTTGTTCAAAATCAACAAAAGTGAAAGAAATGAAGAAGAAAAGAAAAAAGGGAATGGCCAAAAGTTTGGTCTATGCGACCGCATAGACCAAATCCTATGCGGTCGCATAGAATGGTCCGAGTATAATTATGCGACCGCATAGTTTCGTACTATGCGGTCGCATAGTACAATAATTTGATCGTTGGAAAACGGTTTCTTACCATTTGTCACTTGAATTTGGTGTCTTTTCAACATAATTTTAGCATCAATTCGTGTACTTTCTTGAGACATATATATAGAGGAGCCATGTTCTTTGTATTTAGCATTGAAAACATATGGTATCAATATTCTTTTTTCACACTAAGATCAAATCCCGTTTCTACTCATTCTTGTTATATCTTATTTGTGTTCTTAAGTTTTGGGTAGAAATACTTTGTGCTTCAGTATTTCTACAACAACGCTTGATTAATCCTTCAAACCATTTGGCGAAAAACCTTTTAGCATCTCAATTTATCCGGAGAAGGGGCAAATATTGTTTGAGGACAACGATCACATGTTTGGGTCTTCCTTGAAGTTTTATTTCCAGATTTGTTGCTGATTTTAAGTTGTTTTCTCTCCTTCTCCATTTGAAGTTTTCCAACAATCTCAAGCAATATTTCTGCAATGGAGAGTGAAACAACAATGGCTACCATAAAATTGATGAATCAAGACTTAGTGCGGTTGGATTGTTTAAATGGCATGAACTTTACTAGGTGGCAAGACAAACTGAAATTCCTCCTTACGGCGTTGAAGATCTTCTATGTACTTGATCCAAAATTGAAAAATCTACCCGAACCATCAGACAAAGACACCGAACAATCAAGGGTGGACAGAAAAAAAACGTGAAGAGGATGAATTGACATGTCGCGGTCATATAGTCAACTCGTTGTCGGATTGTTTGTATGATCTATACACTAACACAACGTCGCCAAAAAAAAATGGGAAGTATTAGAAAATAAGTACAAAGCGGAGGAAGAATGTACCAATAAATTTGTAATTTCTAAGTACTTTGATTTTAAATTTCTAGAAAGTATCCCCTTACTTCCCCAAATTCATGAATTACAAGTTTTAATCAACAAGTTGAAGACGGTGAAAATTGAAATCCCAGAGACCTTTCAAGTGGGGAAAATTATTGCAAAACTCCCCGGTACTTGGAAAAGATATCGGAAGAAAATCATGCATAGTTCCGAGGACTACTCTTTGGAACAATTGCAAAAATATTTGTGCATTGTAGAAGAGTCAAGAGTGCGTGATAAGAGTGAAAACTCATATGAATGCACTTCCAAAGAAAATGCAGTAGAGAAAACAGAATCGCCAACAAAAGAAAGCCTTCAACGAACTTCAACAAGTTCAAGAAGAAGATAAAAATGGGTTGTTTTGTATGTGGCAAATTCAGTCACTATGAAAAAGATTGTAGACACCGAAAACAAAACAACTTTGAGGACAAACTGCACTCCATCAAAGAAAATAAAATTGTGATCACCGTTAGTGAAATAAATACAATCAAGGGAAATGTTCCCGGATGGTGGTATGATACTTGTGCTACGGTACATGTATCATATGATAAATCTTCCTTCAAGACATATTATGAAGTTGATGGAGACCAAGAGATTTAAATGGGTAACGAGGTTTGATCTAAAGTGATTGGAAAGGGAAATGTGGATATCATCTTCACTTCTGGCAAGACCGTTACTTTAACCAATGTACTACATGTTCCCGACATGACTAGGAATTTGGTTAGTGGAAATCTCTTAGGAAAATCAGGTATCAAAAGTGTGATGAATCCGAAAAACTTGTATTATCTCTAAATGGGAAATTTGTTGGAAAAAGTTATTCTAGTGAATGAATGGTCAAATTATGTACCGTTGACAATTTAAATGAGAATAAAACAAACTTTGGTTATGTTGTTGATTTATTTTCATTATGACATGCTAGATTAGAACATATTGGAAAAAGCACCATGAAACATATGATGAAATGTGATTTAATTTCATATTATGAAAATGATGTTTTTAAGTGTAAAACTTGTGTAGAAGCAAAAATGGTTAAAAAGTCTTATCAAAGTATAAAAATGACTTCTAAAATTTTAGAATTAATTCATACGGATATTTGTGAATTAAATGGCATGTTAACTAGAGGTCGAAATAAGTATTTTATTATCTTTAGTGATGATTGCACTAGATATACCTATGTTTACTTAATGAAACATAAAAGTGAAGCTTTTGATATATTTAAGGTATATAAGAATGAGGTTGAAAATCACCTAAACAAGAAAATAAAAACTTTAAGAAGTGATAGAGGTGATGAATACTTCTCTAGTGATTTCAACTTTTTTTGTGAACAACATGGTATAATTCACTAATGTTCGGCACCTAGAACGCCGGAACAAAACGGTTTGACTGAAAGAAAAAATAGAACTTTAATAGAAATGATAAATGTCATGCTTACCTATACTAAGTTGTCATTTAATTTGTGAGGGTGAGGTATTGTTAAGTGCATGTAGAATACTAAATAGGATTCATTCTAAACAAACTAAGGTTTTTCTCCTTATGAATCATGAAAATGAAGAAAACTTAACATTGGATACTTCAAAGTGTGGGGGTGTCTTGCTTATTGTAAAAACACGAACCCTAATAGGACTAAGTTGGGTCCAAGAGGCATTAAACGTGCTTTTGTTGGATATTCTAGCAATAGCAAATCATATAGATTATTAAACTTAGAGACCAATGTGATTATTGAATCAAGTGATGTAGAGTTTTTTGAGGATTCGCTATCTTCGAATAATGAATTGAGGAAAAATCTCTTAGATATCCCTAGCGCAAGTGGAACACAAGATGAGATATCTACTAAAGATGTTGATGAGTCAAGTGAGTCACGAAGAAGTATAAGAACTCGAATTGAGATGTTTTTGGGACCAGACGAAATTGATTCTCAACTCATTTCCTTTTACTTAGTAGAGGGAAATGAGATTAATGTTGTAAGAACATTTCTGTTTGTTCTATAAGTTAAAACTGATTCTAAAACTTATAGAGAAGCTATGGCTTCTCGTGAAATCATGTTCTGGAAAGATGCTATTAAGGATGAAATGGATTCAATAATGTCTAATAATATTTGGGAGCTTATCGATTTGCCGCGGGGATCCAAACCTATTGGATGTAAGTGGGTATTTAGGAGAAAATATAATGTTGATAGTTCTCTCTAATACTTTTAAGGTTAGATTAGTAGCCAAATGATATCGACAAAGAGAAGGAATAGACTATTTTGATACATATGCACCGGTAACTAGAATAACATCGATAAGGATATTATTTGTACTAGTTTCGATACATGACTTGCATGTTTACCAAATGGATGTCAAAATGACATTCTTGAATGGGGATCTCGATGAGGAGGTTTATATAAAGCAACCTGAAGGTTTTGTTCTACCCGAAAATGAACATAAAATGTGCAAGTTAGTAAAATCGTTGTACGGTTTAAAACAGGTACCTAAAAAATGGCATGAGAAATTTGACTTAACTATAATTTCATTTGGTTTTAAACATAATAGCGTAAATAAATGTTTATATTAAAAAATGTATGATGATTATGTGATGATTATATGCTTATATGTTGATGACATGTTGATTATGAGTAATCACATGGATGGAATAAAAGAAACAAAGAAGTTTATATCTTCCACATTCAAGATAAAGGATCTTGGACAAGTGGATACCATTTTGGATATCAAAATCACGAAGACTAGTGGGGGTTACCATCTAAGTCAATCACATTATATTGAGAATATAATAAACAAGTTCAAACACTTGAACATAAAGAGAAAGTGAGTACCCCAAATTGATTCAAGTTCAAAACTTGTAAAGAATGATGGAAGGACAATTGTTCAATTGGAATATGCAAGTGTTATTAGAAGTCTTATGTATGCAGTTCAATGCACAAGACCAGACATAGCATTTACAATTAGTAAACTAAGCAGGTTTACTAGTAATCCGGGAAATGACCATTGGAAGGCCATTGGAAGGGTTCTTGGATATTTAAAGAAAACCAAGAGCTTAGGCCTACAATATTCTAAATTTCCGGCTGTATTGAAAGGATTTACTGATGCTAGTTGGATATCTAGCACGGGTGAAAGTAAATCCACTTCCGGTTGAGTGTTCACTCTTGAAGGATGAGCTATTTCTTGGAAATCAAAGAAACAAACTTGTATAACGCACTCGACCATGGAATCCGAATTCGTAGCATTATCAGATACCGGGAAAGAAGTTGAGTGGCTTAAGGATCTCTTTTATGAGATACCTTTGGGATCAAAGAATACATCTTTAATATCTATCATGTGTGATAGTTAAGGCACATTAGCAAAAGCATACAACGAGGTATACAACGAAAAGTTTAAACATATGAGTCTTAGACATGACTACATAAGAAAATTAATCAAAAATGGAAAAATTTCCCCGAATTATGTTAAATCTATCGATACTCTAGCAGATCCTTTGACTAAACCTCTAAATCGAGATTTAGTAACATTTACATCGGGTAGGATGTGGCTGAAACTCTTAAAATAGAAAGGTCAACCAATGATAGCAACCCTACTTGTCATTACTCAAAAGGTAATCCACGGGTTCAAAGGGTAAGAACAAATCATTTGATATGTAGATAGTTTCAGCATTATTCAAATTCGCGATAACCCTATCCTAGTTAAATAATGTTTGTTGTTACTGAAGTGAGGGTTGAGTTTTAAGCTCTTAATGGAGTTCAGTGCTAAGGCACAAACATCTCTAAAAGTAACAAAGATATTGGAAGAATTTCATCTAGACGAACTTCGAGGTGGTGCCGCCTCAATATAGAACTAGAGTTTCTCTCTTAAAAGTTTGTCGAAAAGGATAAGCTCAAGGCCATAAAAACGCTAAGCGAGTTTGAGGAACTTGAGAACACGTGGTACTTGTGTGTGTGTGTGTGTTCTTACCTGTTTTGTCACATGAAATAATTGGTTCAAAACTTTATGCTACCTTTGATTCTGACTTTACCTTGTTAGAATTACATATGGTTAGATTCAAATTGAAAGATATCTAATCCTTAGGCATGAGTATCGTTTACGTTGAATGTGAGACTTGTTAATTTTGAACAAGTGGGAGATTGTAGAGAAATTGTTGTTCAAAACCAACAAAAGTGAAAGAAATGAAGAAGAAGAAAAAAGGGAACGGCCAAAAGTTTGGTCTATGTGACTGCATAGACCAAATCCTATGCGGTCGCATAGAATGGACAGTGAAGTCTCTGTTCGAGTATAACTATGCAACCGTATAGTTTTGTACTATGCGGTCGCATAGTACAATAATTTGACTGTTGAAAAACGGTTTCCTATCGTTTGTCACTTGAATTTGGTGCATTTTCAACATAATTTTGGCACCAATTCGTGTACTTTCTTGAGGCCTATATATAGAGGAGTCATGTTCTTTGTATTTAACATTGAAAACATATGGTATCAATATTCTTTCTTCACACCAAGATCAAATCCCGTTTCTACTCATTCTTGTTATATCTTATTTGTGTTCTTAAGTTTTGTGTAAAAATACTTCGTGCTTCAGTATTTCTACAACAAGGCTTGATTAATCTTTCAAATCATTTGCCGGAAAACCTTTTAATATCTCAATTTATCTGGAAAATGGGCAAATATTGTTTGAGGACAATGATCGCGTGTTTGGGTCTTCCTTGAAGTTTTATTTCCAGATTTGTTGCTGATTTTAAGTTGTTTTCTCTCCTTCTCCATTTGAAGATTTCCATCATAAACTAAAACTCCGGAGACTACAGGTCCATAAAGTGCAACCCCGCTTTGGTTGGAAGCCATCCCACCATGAGTGAATTGGGTATTTGCATTAACTCAAAAGGAAAGAAGGCATCGATATAGGAAGGACTTCTTACAAGAGAACAACCTATAGTCTCACCATCAAAATTCTGAAAAAATTGCCGAAACTATCCAAATTAATTTTCAAACTATTGTGCAACAATTGATAGTGCTTGCTATTTTTATCATGGAACACCAAATGTGTTTTGTTGTTAACAGTTTGGAAAAACTCCCATTAAACACCAAATAGCCTTGAAATGAGAAAACCAACAAACGAAGCCAGAAGAAAGACGAGCGACATAGTCAACAGAGCAGATGTGAAAAGCCATGATGGTACATTTCTAATATTGCATTTATCTATTAAAAACAACTATAAGTGTTTTTTTTTTTTGGTTCTTTATCTGTTCCTCTCTTCTAATCTGTTTCAACTGACTCTTGCAAACACGAGCCTCTTTAGTTGACACTCTTAAAATTTATTAACTTTCAAAATAATCCAGTTTTGATATTAGACCGAAATTGACAGAAATTTAGGCAGGTCATTAATATTGCCCCTCCAATCCAACTTCAAAGAACCCCCAAAACGAATTTGCCAAACTTCCTTTGTTTCAGATTTTCGAGTTCACTTCTCATGCTGCAATGATCATTTCTTCCAGGATTTTGACAAGTAGAGCATGTTCAATACGCACAGATGCATGAATGACACAACATTTTTACTTGTATTCTTCCTTAACTATTCGACACACGGCTGCACAAATGACACACGACATTTGAACTTCTATTTCTTCCTTCACTCTGTTGAGTAGTAATTCATAATCCACCAAACCAAACATATCAATAACGGGATTGCATATGGTTTCTAAGTCATTTAAATTCTGCTAAATCAAGATGAAATGGCATTAATCTAGCAAGAAGTTACATGGGCTAGTACTAATTTAAAAATGATTTCCAGTCAGTAGCAAAAAGGAATACACATTTGAAACGAGCTTAAGAAAAAATAGATCGTGTAGTGTTTCAATTCCCACATCAAATAACATTAATACAACAATTGAAGAAGATAAAACATCCTCAAAATACAACAAATGAGGCCATCCAGAACATCCAGGCCTTCTATTATATCACTAGGAAATACAATGATCAGACATCCAAGGACAGGATTCAGATGCTGCCCACCATGAGCTTCAGCCAACCTTGATCTTTGTGCCATTATTCCTCAATATCCTCGCTCATCTGTCTTGAATTATCTTGATTTCTAGTTGTAGCATGTTTTTTATGTTTCTTGTTCTTTGCTTTCTTAGCCTTCATTCTACGTTTTTTCTCATTGGCATCAACCCATGCATAGTCAGATGGTATGTGGAAAGGATCAATCTCATCTCGGAAGCTGCGAGTTTCACTATCAATTGATTGCGCTCCCCCACTTCCTCTCATCCATGAAATCCATGATGAAGAGCCCTCCGACTCCTTTGACTTTGCATCTTGGAAATGCGCAGGACTTGAGAGAGGGGTCGAGAACTCCTCTGTTGGCTGAAGCTCCTCGAACTTTGTAAACGTTACCAGAACCCGTATAGTTGGGACAATTGGGATGGCAATCTGTGCAGTACCCCCCATTCACATGTCAGTTTAGCGCCAAAAGATACAAGAAAGCAATGAGAATCGAGCAGGTAAAGTAAATAGTTCACATGCTCATTCGGAGTTTAGGTGATGACTTGCAAGGGTTTGGATTAATTTTTACACATAAAGGAGAGGAACCCTGCTCCAAAATCCAAGACTGGTTGCAATATTACCATTGGTTGAAAGTGTTGACATTTTTTATCTTTGACCCGAGAACTTTGTTTTTCCCCTTAGTCCTGCCCGTGATGCATGATTTAGCCCCTATTTGAGCCCCATTCTCAAAAAATTTGGGACCCGTTTGTTTTGTGTGTTTCAGTTTTAAGTTTGAGTTCATTTTAAGTTTTCTATCTTGAGGTTCTGTTTTAAGATTTCTAAGAACATATTTGCTTTGTCATTTTGAAAAACTATTTCTCAAAACAAAAATTAGAAATTACGTTTTGGTTTGAAATTTTGAAAAATTATTTTATGACATTTTATTCAATAAAATTTGATTATTCAGTAAAATTAGAACAATTTTATATATTAATAGATTATCACATAATATTATATCTTAAAGTTCGTGAATCTTACAATATTTTTTCTCACTACAAAAGTAAAATAAAAATAAATAAATAAATAATAAATTGAGTTTAAAATATTTGATATAAAAATAAAAATTAATGATGCGGACTACGAATATTTTTATCTATAGTGTTCATTTAAATTTTTTATGTAAATATTCGTTACGAGCTTGAACTATTTGCATTTATTATTTATTACTTTTATTTTTATTTTTTAATTATGATTTTAATTTTTGAATTTAATTTTCTTGATTTTAATTTTTTAAAATTTAATTTATTAGAATTTTATATTTTCATTTTTTAAATTTTTAATTTTCAAAATTTTATTTAAACAAAATTTTATTTAAACACTCATTTTCCATATTTTGAACGTTTTCAATTTTTTTTACTAAAAACACTCAAATGTTATAAGTTTTTCCTTATTTTTGAAAATGAATTTTCAGAAATACTAGACTGAACACATTATCATTATTTTGCAAAATTGAAAACTGAAAACAGTAAACCAAACGCACCCTTATTTTTTTTTTCAAACTCATTTTCGACCATACACTATGATGTACCGACATGGACACGTGTATCCGACAAATATTATGTCGATACGCGATTTTTAAAAAAAGTACAGACACAACAGGTTGTCGACACATTGATAAAATTCTTCACTTATATAATATAAATTTAGTTTTATCTTTCATATTAGTTTTCTTGTCGAAATCTTTTAAATATGAGTATCTATTTGTTATTTACTAATAATTTTGAGTTAAAACATATAATATTTTTAATAAAAAAGAAAAATATTTATGGTAGAGTGTTGGAGAAGTGTTAGTATCGACACGTGTTGGACATGGACGCACTATCCTAGATGAAGTGTCTGTGTTACAAAGACCACACATTATTCCAATAAAATAATTTTACACGTAAACCCAAAACTTTTCCCTACTATTTATCCAAAAAAATCACTATTACAAAATCTATTATCCCCATAAAATGGGGCTCAAACAGGGGCTTAATATACTTAGCTTTGAAAGTAAAATGACAGTGCACATGAATTATGACTGAAGAAACAATAGATACTTTAGCAAATCCTTCTTTGCTGTGAAGAACTAATGCAGCACATAATGCTAATATTGCAAAAAGGTACAAATACATGGATGACAACCATAAAGCACAACAAAATTAGGAACCTAGCTAGAATTGGACTGTCAAGACATTTTCTAACAGAAATCAGGCTAAATCAATATTGTGATGCCCTAGCCCTTACCATACTTGAAGGCTATAATAGCCATGCATGTGTCTGTTAATTATTTTCCATTCAGCATCTTAATTATATTGTGATGTGATGACTGATGAATGCCATATAAGGATATTTTTACGACTTAATAATATAATTATTCAATCTCCCTTGTAAATATGATGATGGTCAATAATAAGTTTAATTGATTTAGGTGCTTTTAGATGGAATTTACTGTCACAATTTTGTTTTGTGGTTTTAGTCAATAGTGTTGAAATTGAATGTTGATGCACTAGAAGCTAATATACAGTTGAGAATATTGAAAAATAGTACGGCTTTGATGCTAGGGTGTCATCTGATTATAAATGATGGGTAGGACTGAAGTACAAGAAATACAAATTCCCTCCATCTCCACTTGTATGGATGTCCATCGACACTACTACATCAACATAGCCATACAAGCATCCAACATTTCTTCTTTCTTACACTTTTCCGGAGACAATACCACCATCTTGAAAATCCCAATTTCTAACACTAATATCCAGCAGTAACTTAAGAAGAAAAAAATGTAAGCACTTCAGTTGTTTTGAATGTTAAGAAATTCTCTTTGGTTGGAGCTTCTCTACTCCTCTACATATAACTAAGGGTTAAATTAATGCCTGCTTATGTACTATTCAAAGATTCAAGAAGTAACTCGACTTTCTGAGATGGAGAATTAGGAAGGGAATTATATGTAGTTATATTTATCATAACTCAAAAACTGACTCATTCACCTGCCAAAGCAACCCAGGATTTAATACCTATAGCATGGGCATTGATACTCAAGCTCTCTTCAGGCACGGGCACATCATGTGCATGGATTATCATTATACAGTAGAGTAGAATGTTCCTCAACTACATCTAAACCTAGGTCTTGATACCTAGCCTCCTTCAGCCACCTAAGTGTTGATTTTGATTCCCAAAGCTACAAGAACTTGTTGCAGGGATATCTAACGGAATATATGGTTACTAATGAGGGTTTTTAAAATAATTGGACGACCCTTTGCTTGCTTGATTCATCCATGGTATCTTTTGCAAGTGTAGTTCCTTAGCTTGACATGCATTCTGAGGTGCACGGATGTTTCCACCAAAAAAAGGAAATATTTCTTAAAAGAAGATCTATTTTGCTCTGCCTCTGTATTCTAGATCAAGAAAGTTCATATTGCCTGGTTCCCAAACGCCCTTTAGACTACCTGAGCTTATTTAGCATCTATTCTATAAACACATCTTAACACAACAACTTTTCACCATCAGCAAGGTACAAACAACTATATTACAACAGCAACTGCAGCAGGAAAATTATAATTTCAGATTTCCCACCTTCTATAGTTAAAGAGCCTATAGAATGTACTTAAAACAAAGTCATCCTGATGAGTACTAGATATCCAAGATACTGAATGTTAAACTCACAACTACCCCAAGTTTTCATTTGCACAATAGAACTCGTAAAGTACTGAAACATCTAAGGATTACAGTCAATTTGACTGCATTTTTATAGCAAAAGAAAGACAGACTGAAAAAGTATTTTTATTTTTATTTTTTTGAATAACATAATTGAGGCAAAACATATTTGAACTAGACCTAATTCAATGGTTAGACTTAGAACACAGTTCACTGAGCAAAGTAATATTTCCCAAAGGCAACAGACTAAAATCCAAGATTAGAGTGATACTGTGCCTAGTAGAAGGATCCAAAGTTTTTTCTGCATCAGGTTAAAATGTACAACGGATTTTCCCTATGTTACTGAGACTTCTGAATAAAGATTACATATGGCTGCAGAGCTCAGTGTTGTGACATGTCATATTCTACGACCCATAATTCAGTAAAAAGGGATCTTGAGTATTTATGTAGGTTTGGACACATCATTCGTTAAGTAAAATGGAAACTAGTTTAAGAATGAAAAAACACAAAACTTTAGTACTTGGTTAGTAAAACTAATTGTAGATTAGTTATTCTGGACTTGTATGTTAAAGGCTTGGGAGTTATTGCTTTGCATGGAATTCTAATCACTTGACAAGAACATGGAAATAACACATCAAAATCCTCAGGATGACCGAACAAGTAACTCAATCAGATTATCCAGCACTCAACAAAAGCAAGACATAAGCATAGGCCAGCTGCAGATTTAAAAACAATAGAGAAGGAAGCTTATGCACACAATGAAAATATAAACAGAATCAAAGATATCATACCCAATGAAACAGAAAATAACAAGCAGCATTAAACTAGAGCAGAAATAAGTACCTTGGCAGGAAACGTGCCAGGAGGAAGTTTAGTAGTCAAAAGCTCCCTCAGTCTCCTGACAGCTTTTACCTTGTTAGCCAGTATGTCAAGCAAAGGCAACAATTCTTCTGTTTTCAAAGGGAAATCTGGTGTCAACCACAAAACAGGTCTTAGACCTTTCTTATACTCACTTTCACTTTTCGGCTCACTTGTTGCCCCTTTCTTCTTTTTCTTCTTGCTGCTTTTATCTTTGAACTTTTTAAGGTCTCCCATATCTTCCCTAGGAAACTCAGATGATGATCTGCGGCTGTCATTGGATCGCTGCTTGTTATCATCAGGTGCCAACTTTGAGAACTTCTTCAGAATCTTTGAATCCTCGGGATCATCTCCAGCGTTCTTGGAACCTTTTTTGTTCCAGCCAAACCAACTTTTCTTCTCTTTTGTCACACCACTGGATTCACAACTTTCATATGAACCCCCATCACAATTTTCATGGCAATCAAGAACCTTGGGTTCCTCATCCTCGCCAAGGTCATCAGAGTTTCCCATGCGAAGAGCAGAATCTAACTGCATTCTTTCCTCAGTCGTCAAGACATCATCATACTCATCATGTTCACCCCCATTTGCAGTTCTATCATCATCATTTGCAGAAAAGAGCTCCTCGTCAGTCATAGCACCAGGAACTCTCCTTGACTTCACACTTACCATCACATGAAGCATATCATAAACCTTGGCCTTCCAAGCTCCAACCATCTCAGTCCTCTCCTGTCTTCTCCAATTCAAATGGGGAACAAGCTCAGCCTGAGTAACGTCAATTCCTGGTCTATACATATTAGTTTGAGACATCAGTGCCACTTCATGAGCAACTTCAGCTTCCGATGGTTGAACACCAGCTCCCTCCAAAGCATTTGTGATTTCTTTCTCCTTATGGGCAAGCACTATCAAAGAGCCAGGAGCCAAACTTACATTGCCATCTTCTGAAGAATACCCATCTCCAAGGAAGAGAAATGTTTGATCAGACCGTTGAATACGAAAGCCATCAAACCCTGCAAGGGTCATATCTGCACGGAGATTAGAACCCCGTTTCCATATTCGATAAGTGTCCGATGGTGCAATTCTCCCAATAAATGGTATAACAGAGCTCTCAAAGTGGAAGGTTATCTCCATATAAAAGTCACGGATCCTGGCTGCCGATGCCACAATCCTAGGAAGTCTACGACACCATTTGGCCCAGGCAAGGGGCTGATAATGCCGGGCAATGATCATAGCGATGTTCTCCTCCCTACTACAAACTGCCTCTTGGAGAGCACTCCATCCGTTCTCATTCTGAAGGCTCCAATCAGCACCTGCTGCCATCAAAATCTCAGCTGAAGTTGCATCACGAAGGCGCACTGCAAGGTGCAAAGGAGTTTCCCTGCCTGGAACATCCCGTCCGTCAATCACTGCAGACACAGCATCAGCATCCTGTTCAGCAGCCAATGACTCAGCCTCAGTAGTCACCTCCCCTGCCTTCACCAGCATAGGAAGGGCAGAAACAATCCGTTTCAATGTGGAATAGTCACGCCGCACTACTGCCAAATGGGCAGGACTATGTGCATATTTTGACCAATCTTCCATTGGATTTTCCTCTACTCCCACTTTTCTTCAAAAAATGCAGCTCAAACTTTCCACAATCTTAATCCAAAAAAATATCAAAAATTATCTTGAGATTTAAGCTCCTAAAGATCCAGAATTACTGCACAAAGCTTCTACTAACTTCTACATCAAAATTCCAAGTTTTTCACTATACATCTTCAACATTGCACAGCTTTAAGCTAAATTCCGTCACAACAAAACCCCGGCAAATCTCGATCTCAATTTCCACTATTACTACAGCTAAATATAACCAAAAAATAAAATAAGACAACAAAAAATAGAAAGAGATTAGGAAAACCTCGATCTAGCTATACCTTCAGCACAAGTCAAATAATACTTCAAAAAACATAAGAAAAAAACGGCGCTCGTCCGTGATTTCTTAAATGACAAAAGGAACAGAAAATAAAAAATTACCCGAAAAGACACTCCGAGATACAAAATTGAGCTGATCTGGAGAGAGAAGGTTGAAGCCGTTGCACTTAGATCTCTCTTTCTCTCTCTCTGTAAAACTGCATATACATACAGGAGGCTGTAAGTAAAGCTCCGGTGAGGATTTTTATTTTATCTCTTCACTTTTGATTTGGATTTTCGTTGTCAATGAATTTTCTGCTGGCTGCTTGCTCCTGGCGTGGAGTTACTGTTTAGCTGTAAGTGGATGGAGATTTGAATATTTACCCTCTGATTTTTGAGAAAATAACGAGTCTGCCACTTCTGTGGCATTTAACTGACATTTCCTGGAACTGATGCTGATCGAGCATGCTGCAACATGTGAGGTCCATCGCTTTATTGTGTTTTATTTATATTATGAAAATAAAACACCAAATTATAAGAATTAAATTACTTGTACGTTATTTTTGTACATTATGGAGGACATTTTCATGATATAAAAAAATTGAAGTCATGATTGTTTTAAGTATGGTTAAAATCAATGATAAAATTGTGTGTCACGATATAAAAAATGTATAATAATTTAAAATACATTTTTCCAGTTGGTAAAGCAAAACTGAATAATTTATTCATAAAGAATAAAAAGTAACAAATTAAGGCAATGCTTGATTCAACATATTTTCCATGAAACTTGGAAATTAAATTCCAAGTTTCAATTTTTTACTTGTTTGATTGATCATTTTTTCGTTGAAATTAATTTTCTAAATTCTCTTGATATGATAAGATTTTCCTTACTCTTGGGAAAATGAATTTCTACCACCTTTTGATGTTTTTTTTTAATAGCAATTCAAACAAATTTTATGAATAATTGTAAAAAAAAAATTATTAACAATTTGCATGAAAAATAAAGTCAAACGAACAAAAAAAAATTGAAATTGAAATTTTATTTTTTATTTTTTTACTTTTTGGCAATTCAAACAAACTTTATCCACAATTGTTAAAAATTTATCCCAAAACTTAACAATTTGCATGAAAACGAAAGTCAAACGGATTAGGTGAAAAATTTTACCAATCAAGCACAATTAATTACAATTATCAGTAAAACAAATTCTACGCAATTTAATTCCCTGCGTTTCGTTTTCTTTTCACCTAAATTCCACATTTGCAATCAAACGAATCCTAAGTAAACATGGAAAAAAAAATTCTCACTTAAGACCAATTACATTTGACATTTCATTCCAATTTTTCAAGTACATTTTTCCATTCTAGAAAATATTGCATGTAATGTTATTTTATTTTTAAAAAGACTTCTAAGTGTTAAAAAATTACAAAGAAACAAATTTGTCTGTTTGATTGCAATTTGCAAATGTGGAATTTTGGTGGAAATAAAATGAATTACAGGGAATTGAATTGCTTAGAATTTGTGTTTATCGGGAATTGTGGATTAATTGTATTTAATTGGTATAATTTTTCACCTGAAAATTATTTGAAATTTTGAATATTTTGGTATTCGTTTGACTTTGCATTTTTTTATATAGAAATTGTCCATTAAAGTGATAAATTTTGTCACAATTGAGTTTAAAACTTGTTCCAATTGTTAAAAAAAAAAAAATTAATTAATTAATTAATTTTTTTTAACGTACCGAATATCATTGGTTTGAGTTTGTTTTTCATATAAATTGACAATTAAAAGGATAAATTTTTTTTACCATTGGATCTAGAATTTGTTTCAATTGTCAAAAAATTTTAACAAAATTATCATACAAAATATCATTGGTGTGACTTTGTTTTTCATGCAAATTGTGAATTAAAGGCATAATTTTTTCTACCATTGGGTCTTGAATTTTTTTTTTTATTGTGGGAAAAGTAATTCCTCCAAATCCTTGAAAATGTGAGCGTGTGGGGGTGGGATGGAAAAAAAAAATTCTAGGAAAAATTTTGGGTATCAAACACCCCTAAATGGGTAAAGGTGGAAAACATTTTCCATGTGTGTAATCAAACAAGGCATAAATTTTCCTAAATTCTCACACCATTGAAGAATATTGTTGATCTCGAAAAATATGTCAACAAAATTCCGACTATCTCTCTTCCATATAGACATCACATGCGCAATGAAACACTCTATTAGGAGGCAAAAGTTGTCGATCGAGAAAAATGATCTGACGATCATTCGCACTCTGAAGGTTAAGCCAACAGCTGAACAGAAAAAAAGAAAAAATAAAAAAAGAGAAAGTGCAAAAGGTGAGAGAGGATTTGGCTAGAGTTAGAAAACACATACTTTGATTATGAATGACTTATATTTATATATAAGGAAATGCAAATGACCAAGTGTCCAAAAATATGTTGCTTGATTTAATAGGCACAATCCAATTTAATAATCAATGCCGTGTCGACCAATGTGAGAATCCTTCCGTTACGTACCTGCCACATAATTTATAGATACAATCATTGCATAGTTTTAGATTTTTGTTAAGAAATATGTTATATAGTGTTAAAGACTTGACATATAATTTTAAAATATCAACGTTATTATGAGAAATAGTTCAAACTTTTATTAACCTATATTTTTGTCTTTACTCGATGTGAAATTTTATTTCTTAACATGCCATGTAATATGATGACTCTTTTGAGTATACCAATCTTAAAATTCGTGTACTTATTTTTTTGCCTTAATTAAATCAAATTGCTCATTAAAGTTTAATGAACTCTAATATCATTAAGAGAAGTAACTCAAACCCTTATAAGTTGGTCTATATTTTTATTTTTATTCGATGTAATTAAACTTTATCCCTTAACATATAGTTAATTGAATGCTATGAAGTATCGACTTTACGATTCGAAACATGATTGCTAATTGCTAATAACTTACACTATACCAAAAAAAAAAATACGATTAAACTTTCACAATAGACAATAGTGAATTTGTAATGGAATTGAGAACTTTCACCTCCAACAGTGGAGGAAGTGATAATTGTATGTTTAGCATTTCTCCAAGACATATTTTGTTAAGCATTAATACTAATACCCCCACTACCTCAAAATAGTTAGAATGAAAATATATAAGCGTATGGTGTCAACTCCTTGGAAGCACCTTGTTATCTTTTTCATGAATTTTTATGATATTGTCCTAACAAACGCAAAGTAAAAATCTAAATTAGGTCTTATACAAACTTGCACACTTTCAAACATTCAACAATTGAAAACAATTATCCTTATTTTATTATAATTTTTTTTTAAAAAAAAAAAATTTGTTCGATACTCTCCTTTCATTGTAGGAGTTACATTAATGAGAGCAATTAGCATTTTTAAACCTTTGCAAACACTTTTCAATGTAAACCTTTTGACATATACATATAACTAACAATCTACTAAATGTCTATTTGCCAAATACAATATGAATGCTACAATCATTTTGAGCATGAAACTACAAAAAACTTGGAAATAACCCATTGTATTTAGACCCTTGAAGATAAATTCAATTTTTACCTTGATTTGGCTCCCAATTCCTTTCGAAAACAATAACGGAACAAATATTACTTCTACCCTCAAATTTGATTGGGTAAAACATATTGTATTTGTAAAATGTTGCAATTGCTAAACACAAAGAAACATATTTCTTTATCTCTTATGGTTCATTTTCGCAAAAAAAAAAAGAAGGGGAAAATGCTTAGGAAAAACGAAGAGATTAATGAAACACAATCAAGATTAAAAAGAAATAGAAAATAAACCATGACAAGAACTGAATTACAAGACACTAGTTACGCTGACTAGACAATTGAATTATAATCTCACAAGTTCTTTCTAGTAGGAAAATCTATTTCTCGTTATTCACTAACAATCCGAGGATTCTCTTGTGGTGCAACATACAAGGTCCCATTTATGGTATCAAATCAATACAGTTAAATAATAAATAATTGGATATTGCTGCATCCATCTCATACCAAATCCAAAAAATGGGAGACATCTAAGTAAAGAGATAAATTCATCAATAAGAATAAAGAAAATGCGTGAACGGGTTTGAATTGATGATAAAAGAGAATCCTGGATTGCGAAGAGTGATTCAATGATCAAGTAGACAATAAATTCTTGGTAAATTCGTATGCCTTAACGACAGAAAAATGATTGATCAACTTATATCGACTCACAGTGAACCTTTATCAAAGTATGATTTTATTATCAAATGATTTAACAGTCAGGAGCAGTTTATTCGGTTGACGTTCACAAAAAAATATCTATTGATTAATGAGTTCAACACATTCTATCAACACAATCTCAACTGTTGGCCAGTTCTCTTGCTGAGCCTTTAATATCCTACTCTAAATTCCTATGACTTGAACAGTTCTTTAGCATGGGAAAGCTTTCACTCTTCAGACACATTAGGACAAAAGCAGATTACTGAATCCCATTATACAGCTTGATAGCCAGCTTGATATAAAAGAATTCAACAGTCACCTTAATATAAAATAGAGAAACTAATGAGGACATATTGAAGAGCACAGAGGACACAATATTTAGGAGTAAACTAGACAGGAGCCGTAACATGCCTCATTCAATTTCTCATCTTGGCATCAGGCAACTGCATCTTAGAAAATGATGAACCAGTCATCATCAAATGAACTTCATAATGGATTCTCAATTTAAGCATACAAAAGTGTCAACTCTTATTGTCAAATGCTTAGGTAAAAAATTAACTGTAAGTAGATGGTTTTGTAGAGATGCTTTATCTTCTCAATGTATTTGATGCCATTGTTCACAGTTTAATATCTGGGGTGGGAAGGTGGTCCTAAATGATGATACCTCTTCTAAAATTGCGGCAAACAGAAGTGAAATCGTGGCTGATGTAATGTTTCTTTCAAATGGGGATGACTTTGAGCTGGAGTTGCATTTGGCAGGAATCTATTATCTATACAAGGCTGGAAAGGGAAGCCAGTAAATGTTATTTGCAGAGAGCAGAGTTTGAGCGTTCAAGTGCTGAGGGAGGATATCACATGTTGGAAAGATGCAAATTATAGGTATATCATTATACCTTTCTTTCCCTTTCATTATGATATTCTTGGAGCCCCTACTCCATTCCAATGTGCATAGATTCTTGGGTGGACTTTGGTACTGACTCGAGATATGGTTTTTTGCCACAGATTATTTTTCCTATAAATGAATAAAGTACTGGCTATTGGAAAAAATGTCAACTTAAGTTTAGATGCAATGTAAAAAATATAATTTTGAAGGGTAGCTAAAGTGCAACAGGAACTTTTTTCTATTAATAAGCTGCACTATTGAGATTTTCTGCATTTCCATAGGCGTCCATAGAATTAAAGTAAAACCAAAACTTCAAGAATCTTCTCGCTAAATTAACAATCAGACATGATACAACGTACTAAAAACAGCTTTGAAGTGTAGCAAAGGACATGACCCTCATTTTAAAATAACGAACCAAAATTAGTTAGTTCAAGAAACAGATATCATACTTTATGTCTGGTGCCTAATGCTTCATCAATTCTTAGTAGTCAGGACTTGGGGCAGAGAAAATTAGAACTGCATTTATTTACTTTTTCCTCCTCTTTATTTTAATAAGATACCCACATGGAGCCCGTAAAGTTCAATTTTTATTACTGATTTAAGCATTGTCAATCACAATAAAGGCGTGTTGGTGCATTAATCTAAATCGAACTGTCATTAAAAAGAAATCTAACTAACTGAAAAGGAAGTCAATGATAACGTGAACAATTACCTCACATAGCGGGTCTCACAAGGAGGGTCATCATCAAGCGACTAATCCCAGTCATCATCAAGCAACTCATTCCAGTCAGAACTTCCACTAGAGACATTATTGTCAGTAGTAAGCCTAATATATTCTCTTTGTGAAAAGTGGTCCCACTCAGTCAAATTTGGATACTCATGTACCTTTTGGAGATAAGGAAAGAGAAAAAAGATAGTGAGTATGAGGAACCTTGCTATGCATATCCAAAATAATAGAATTATCAAATATTAACTAAATACTTAAATTTGCACCTAATACCTTTTGGAGATAAGGAATGAGAAAAAAAGATAGCAAGTATGAGGAACCTTGCTATGCATATCCAAAATCATAGAATCATCAATTATTAACTAAATAAATAAACTTGCACCTAATACCTGACGAAATAGAACTGGATCACGCCTTTTTCCTAAAGCCACGAACTTTCTGGTGTTAAAAAGGATATTGAAAAGACTGCCCGAGAGTTTGCTTCCCTTTATGTCGCTTAAAGTAAAGTAGCTCTTATCCTGAATATGAAATAATTTTAATGTCAGCATATGTTGTAACAAGAAAATGCCCACTGCAGAGTTAAAGCGTTTAGTTTGCATCAAAGTTCATTAGTGTTAATGTGGAAGCACCACATCAAACAATGTTCATTAGTATTAATGTGGAAGCACCACCTCGAATCTAAGACCTGAAAACAGACATCTTATTAAAGCCGAAAATGACAATAGAAGCAGCTTCTCCAGCCATAGTAGTTCAGCAGCTGTACAATTCTTTTCTCCACCAATACTGTCCAGAACTTCCATATTAGTGCTTTCTAGTATGTCAAAATACCCAACTTGAAAGGACCACCCTATCACAGTCTACTTCATTTCTGTTTCCTTTAAGCATAATTTATGAGATGTCAAATAATGGTTCTGACCATGACAATCACGTCCCTTAAACACCAGAGTAAAATTGTGCAAGGGAGAACAGAAACCCTCAATTGTACATAGATGTAGAAGTAAGTTTCTTTTTTGAAACAAGCATGGCATTTTATTCAATAGCTAGAAAAAGGTTTTCAAGATCTTGCTGTCTCCAGTGGCAAAATAAAAAAAGCATGATCAGAAAAGAATTAAAAGCAACAACAATGATAAAATTTGTTTCAGAAAAAACAAAAACAAAAACAGAGAAAGAAAAATTGGGTATTCGGTTTCCTCAAACCTACTCCTTGCCTAAAGCATGAGAAAGATTAAATTATAGTGGTAATAAAAAATAAAAATAAAAAACTTAGGCAAGAAACTCAAAAATTAGCAAAAAAAATTTAAGAAATACAATCTAATGGATGATCACCCATGGATTAATCATGTCAACTATCTGACACAAAATATCCTCAAAAGGCACAGCCTCTTTGTGCAGGTCTTCCATTCTATGCTTCTGATCCTCGTAAAAGTATTGCATTTCATTCCTTGTTATAACTCCATTTGCATTCAAATCTATGAACTTGAACCTGATAAAAGATATTGATGTCAAATGTATGTAGAAACAGAATAGAATATACTACGCAAAAATTGAAGAGCCTATGACGAATTGAAAATTCAGTTAATTAATCGTCAGATAATTCCACTTCACCACATGCATGACATTTTAATAGATATGAAGAGAAACAGTCAACATAAAGTAGACTCTAAAAGAATAAAAGATCTTCTTTGTATAGACACAAGATTTTCTTTGCGTGGACACAGAAGTAACCAAATACAATTCTTACCCCTTATTTTCAAACCATGGGATTTAAAGGATTTCAGATTTGAAAGAAAAAAAAATCGCAGGCTCACACTTGTTACAAAAGAATATTTCATATTTGGTATGATTTGACAGGAAAACTTAGGTTACTGAATCCCATACAAAATTATTGGATTTTGAATTATAATTTAACTCAAAGGTTACATATTCCTCTGTTGTTTTCGACCTTTGAGGGACAATCCATAGGCTGTTTATCCATAAAACTGCTATTGCAGAAGATACAGATTTATAATTAAGAAGGATGTCTCATTTATTACCTTGTCCTTATTTTCCTCAAGACGTCAAAGGAAAAAGAATTAATAGCCAATTCTGTTTTCTTGGAATTACATTTAATTATAATTCCAAGCCTGCAATAGAATCCAAATCCCAATTCAATTAAAATATAGTTCCAAATGGACTTTATAACTTCCTCAAGCCTAACTTGAAAGGATCCCATCGGCAACAAGAGTTCAACATCTATGGATTAAAGTTATTCATAGATTTGAGATCATTTATAAAAGGAAAAAAATACTCTGGAAGCAACAAGTGTATACATACTAATACTCAAGGCTAGGTTCAGATGATTTATCCTCTTCTGACAATATGAAGTACACAAAATCTTCATATCCCACCTTTCCTTCAACCTTACTGCTGAACTTCCTTGGAACCTTTCACAATTTCAGAACATAAACTACTTAAAGAGATGAAGAAGCAACCGTTACTTACCTCAACATAAATAAAGCTGGAGAAGACAAACCTGAGAAAATATTCTATCAACAATCCTGTTGCTAAGTGCATGGTTACCATATGTAATGAGGTTCTCTTTATCTATCAGAAAAGCATGGTCCGTATCCATCTCCCCAAACTTGCAGGAGATCACATAAAAGTGTTCATAAGAGAAGTACCTACAGGAAATGGTAAAATGGAAATTAAAGCTAATAGAGATGAAATTGGTTGACATACATTTCCTCATCCAAATATTTCATTCCAGCGATTAAGTACGAACGCTTCAGCTCTCTGTGGGTGAGACAACTGTTACTCGAACAGTCGACTTCGTAAAATATTCTGTATATTACAGTTTCAGCTGGGCATTGCAGTAAATTGAACTGTTAATATTCGATCAAGGAATGTGGCTTCTCTTATAGGTGAACACCTCTAACTGCAAAAGAGTAGTCCATATATAAGTCAGCGAAATGTTCATACTGGCAACCAACTTAACACTTACCTCCTGACTATAGCAAGCAACGCGATCTCACTAGAAAGTATGGAAAGCAATCATAAGCATTGGACCAGCCACCGAAAGGTCAGCCAAAATTTATGATCGTTATCTTGCTTTATAATTAACAGCATACAACACAATTACAAGAGAAATAGAAACAAGGAATTTTAATGGTATATTTTTTACCATACTTGCCCCAATTTCAAGTGTATAATAGAACTTCATTCTGTTTGAATTGGGTCACTGAATTACTTGTTAGTAATCCATATCAGCAACTAATAATACATAAGTGACAGGATTTTCAAGTGTACCAGTAGTGCAGAGGTGGTATTGGTGATTGTGACTGCATGGTAGCAGAGATTAATGTAGACTAGCAACAGAATTATATTATTGCAGTAGTAATAAGCTATCAAAAAAACTAATCAGAACATATAGCTGAGTAATTCAAACCAAATTAATCAAAGTCACCACAAAAATTCGAGCAAATGATTTAGAACATACCATATCTGTCTTGAAATTAAGGTGTACTCTGTAAGAACTGCAACCCTGGATGAGTTGCCAAAAGTTCCCCGAGCACAGGTTTAAAGTCATCCTACTATCAAGTTGACTTGTATTAATGATGCAGCTAAACTTCTATAAACACATATCATTATTGGTACTTGTATAACCTGAGTTAAGTATTTGAGATTGGACTGCTTCAAATTGTGTATATCCGGGCTGCTATATCTTTTGTCAGCAGGTTGCTGATAATCCTATAGTCAACAAATGTATCTCTATTTCCGCATCGGAAGACAAAGTAAGAGCCTAAGAGAGGCTGAATCAACTCTAAACATGATTGGTAAAAGGCAGTAATTAATCCAGGATATATGCACAAGTCAACCACCACTTTGACTGATGCAGTAAATGCTGGTATTTAGCTCCTCAGCTACTATGTCGTCCATAAAATAGTAATTAGCTATTAGATTTAACATAGTCTAATTGTCATATTAGCATCAGAAGTTAAGTTTTGAATTTATGAACGAGTTGCAGTTGATCCAATATACAATGGACACATCTCATTCTATGGAGACAAATTCTAGAAGATTCAAGTGCATAAGTATGGCTTAAAATGCTCACTAAAGTGATTATGGATTAGAAGTAGTATCTGAAACAATTCTCACAGCTAATAAACACATCCCTTTTCTATCGATTCATTATTCGCTACTTTGATGATTTATTTTATGTTCATTTGCAAGTCAGACATTTACTTTTATTGAATTGTTTTACATGGACTGTCACCATGGTTTATAGTTTATTACAAGCATAGTTTTGAATTTCTTGTATCTTATTAATTATTTTATTTTTGTATTGAAGCTTGCACCTCATCTTATATATGCATGTCAAATCAGAATATAATATATGGATTGAACATCAAGGTATTTGAGATGTTAGAGGGGTAAATGTGATTGAACATGCACCTAATAAAACTACCATATTCCCTTAACATCCTGATGTGAGTCAATATTTTCTCATTTGTGAGCATGTATGAAAGGACAGAGAGAAATCTAACAGCATACAATCATATACAATTGGCTTCCTCATTCAAAACTAAAGTAGTTAAGTAAGCTAAGTGTGATAGAACTTACGAATAATATAACTTACGAAGAATATGTTGTAAGTCTCACCGTTGCTTTGGAGTCCATTCATGTCAACAGGAAATAACTGATGAATTCTAGACAAGCACTCCTCTATCAATTCATTAGAGGGTGGACAGCCATTTTGAAAATAGAACTGCATTCATCACAAGTATCAGCATAACATCAACATTCAAAGTTGGGTTTCAGCAAAAGCACCACATGCAGAGAGGAAAACCTGGAAAAATTGCCAATATAATATAATGATATTATTGACTACTCCGACCTGCGGTATAAGCTCTTTGCCAGGGTCATTCACTAAATCCTTGGGAGAGCCTAAAGCAGGCAGGTCTGCCATCTGTTTCTTGACACTAGGTGAACCAGATGGACTTTCTGGTGAAAGTGGTCGTTTATTGACAGCAGACAACATTGAAGGAAGAGAATTGCTTGCTGTAGCATTTCTGCTAGATGATGTTCCAGAGACATTCAAAGAATACCTTTCTTCACTTTATAGAGCAAATATCTTACTGGAAATTGCATGGGCTAACACTGGTTAGAGTTTTCTCTTTTCATTTCATCTCCTATCTCTATCCTGAAAAGAATGGAGACCCGGCTATAATTTTCTGTATCTTTCCTTCACTTTCCAAAATTAAACAAGTTTGTTCCCCTTCCAACGAGTTTTGAAAATGCAACAGGAAACAACGATGGAATTTCAAATGAAAATCCCAACACTTTTTTTCTCATTTGTGGTAAATTCCCCTACATTCGCCGCTCTACAAACATCATTCATCCTTTAACCGCGTTATTAATTCACGCATCGTAAACCAACCTAATTTAACAAGCCAATCCGTTCAATAGACAAAAAAAAAAAAAAAAAAAAAAAAACCCCAAATTGAAACTCCAATTAATTAAACAGCAACCTATATATACACTAAAAGCGTGCATCGTATTGATAGACAAAATTTGAAAATAAATAATCAAAATAACAACAATTTTACCTGATTATTTGTTTCCCGAAGCGAAAGCCACTGATCAAAAAGCTTCTCGGCCAGATGACGATTGGATTGGATGGTCAGAGTAGGCACCTCCGGCTCCGGAAGTTGCAATATACAGGTATCAAGGCTCGCTAAGTCACCATTGAAATCCAGACCCATACCTATCGATTCATCAAATTTTAAAAATTTAGTGATAACAAATATTCGAAACTTTAAACGCTTCGTTAATATCAAACAGAAACCTTGACTACCTCGCCAAAGATTTCCCTCCAATTTCGATTTCCGAGATTTAGAGAAGTAGTTGCGTATATATTTTCTCATATTCGGAATGGGAAACGCGAGAAATATTAGATGTGGTCGAGTAAATACGCATATAAACTGGAAAACTTCCAAGGGAGGGAAAATGTGGACGTACGTGGACGAGTTCGTTTACGTGCTTGTTGATATATAGAAAAGTAGAAAAGTTGTGCCCACATACTCTGAATTCTTATCATTTTCAGTCACAAGCAATTCTGATAATCCCAACCCCCACAGCTTGTATTCGAAATTCTTGATCTAATGGCGATTATGAAGATAATATATTGATCGAGCCCCAAGATATGCTTGAAATTTAACATGTTTACTTAATCTTCTAGCTATAATATAATTGAAACTGAAACTAAATTACGAGTTGATTCGTGCAATTATCTCCAAAGAATACCATATTATTTATTTTGTACTAAAATTTATAATGAACATACAATTCTTCAGTTAAACCCAAAAAATATAGAAACTACAGTGCATAACTACAAAATGAGGTCATCATCCTCTTCAGGCAAGCTTGACAAGCACAAACAGCAATTCTTCATCAACTCGAACAGCCCAAAGTTGCATGACATTCCCAATCTTGAGTTTATTATTCTCAAGAATTTCTCCCCAAGTTTTATTCAACACATACGATAAACTTGAACGTCCTGAATATTTCTTCAAGTCCCATCTTCTCAACTCCACAGTTCCTTCTCCAAGCAATGGCTCAATTATCTTCACTTCCATAGCCATTTTTCGTCCCTTACTCACGTACTTTGACAGATATATCTTCTCTTCATTGCTTAGGAACTCCTCTCTAATCTGATTTGCCGGAATGGTGAACCGATTTTGATCTTTAGCCATATCACTAGCGAACAATTGCTTCTGTATCACCAACTTCACTTCCGAGACAGTTCTACCTTGTGCTATGGCAAGAATTGCATTTTCGAATTGTATGGGCAATGGAGGCGCTGGCACTTCACTCGGATTAATGCGGCTTTTCTTGTTGTTTCTTGATGAAGATCCTTCTCCACTTCTGCCATTACTTTTCGCCTTCCTCTTTCTCTTTCTTTTTCTCTCACTGGATTCAGAGGATACAATTTTTGAGTCGTTCTCCAATGGGTCTTCAACAACCGTTCTCTTGAGAGACTTCTCTCTTAATTTAACTTCAAGGGCTGCTTCGTATTTATTTTCAATGATTTTCTTGACTGAAATTTCTTTCAGTTTCTTGCATGCATCATCATCATCATCATCTTGTTCTGTCTCTTCACACCCATATTCTTCTTCTTCAACATCTTCGACCGGCCCACAACTGTTTTCAATATTATTAATCTGCAACTTTCGAATGATCATATTAGGGTTTTCGATCATCATGTTTTCTTCATCAACATCACACATCCCGGCCTCGCGCATCAATATAGGAAGTAGGATTTTTGATAAAAACTTAGACATGATCTTGTTCGGTAATTATCAATGGAAAAAGCAGTGAAAACTCAATACAATCTGATTTTTGATGCAAAGAATGTATCTAGAAATTAACAAGGTATTTTCAGTGTTATGGAATACGCATGTATCTCTCTCTATATATAGAGAGAGTTTGTGGAGATCATCAAACAGGTTTAGAAGCTAGAAGGAAAGTTTGAACCAACAAGGAAAGTTTTCTAGTTAAACACTGATTTAATTATTTTTTTACCGTTGGGTCAATCCTGAATGAATCTTTCGATTGGAGATTTGCCCATATATATGGTAATATTAGATGCTTAATTTGAAATTGGTCAGGTCCGTGTATATGGAAATATATTTTCCGCCTAGTGAACTAATACAAGTATACTTATTACAAGAGTAAACCAACTCAGTTTATAATCATAATTTGCGTGAAAAATAATTATAATTTTAAATGATAACGTAAAATTTCAATCATGGCCACTGAACTTTCAACAAAATTTCAATTAGATTACTAAACTTTAATTTGTTCGATTGAATTATTGAACTTCAATTAAGTTTAAATTTCATCACTTCGTTAAAGATGACAAAAATTTTCACCCCAACTGAAATACAGAACCTAGTTTGATCCCAGCATTGGCAGAGATTTTTCTGTGACGGACTCGAATTGCGAAATTCCTAGCCCTTTTCATCATTCATGAAAAATAGATGAGGGTTTTTCGGCACTACCAAAATAATTGAAAGAGGTCTAAAATTGAACAAAAATGCTAGTTATACATAATGAGGTGTACCGAATGGTGTACATCCCCCTCACATGAGTGAGGGGTCCACTCGAATAAAATACACCTTGATGTACCACTAGCACGATTGAAAATTGAATCTCTTACTGGCCCATTTAATAATATTCCAAAGGGTGATTAAACTCTTCAATCTTTAATTGTAGTTTAACTCCTCATTGTATAATTATTTCTTTAACCTTTTTTCGTCGACTTATTATATTGAACCTTCTATTAAATTAGTATGCCTCGTTCTCGATGGTGATTTATATAAAAATATTTTGTTTTCATACTTTGAGATGAGGGGAAAATATTTTGTCGCACTTTATATTTATTTATTTCTGAAAAATATGATGAAAAAATAAATTGTTTTATGTCATTTCAACGAACATTTGGACAAAACTATTATCAAATACAAAATGTGTTAACAAATTGAATGTTTGAGAATAAGATTAATGACATGAAAAATTGTTGGGGTTATAAGTATTATAATGAGCAAAGATTAAGAACCTTAAGTGCAATTAAAATGTGGTGCAAGAAATTAAAATTGTAGTGTGAACAATTTCCCAATTCTAAATCCACGGCATACAAAGACCACCACACCATGCCGCGGCCTGCCACCTTCTTTCCCACCCGCCACCAAACCAAACAACCATCCCAACTTTAAATAATTTTATCAATTAATTACTGTTTAAAAAATGTTACTTATTTCTATTTAGGTAAGGAGAGCATAAAACCCATAGAGAAACCTCTTGATCTCGGTTGTTTAGGTGAACTTGGTTTTTTCTGACCATGGAGAAGGCGGTTGTGGACATTCCAACGATCAAGAGTCAACTTATATAAATATGTTTGAGTGTAGGATGAACAATGAATTAGAGCTATAAAGATGTGTACGATAATAGGGTATGAAGAGCGAATATTACCAAGTTAGTGTTTAAAATGTAAAATTGCTGTACACTTAAATGGCATCGATGACACATGATCTTATCTTAACGTCTGAGCATCGACCTTATAGGCATAATCCTAAGCCTAGGCCTGTCATATGAAAATTATACTGAAAGATTAACTAAGTAACGTCTGTAACAGAAATGTTAAATCAATTAGACTCACGAAATATCTCGTAGGCGAATCGATGCTATGAAAGATGTCTCGTGGAACAAAAGCTCTTCGCTTTGAAAGTATGCTGAAGCAATTCGTAGTCTCTCACCTCGAACATGGAGGTTCAACTTCTATGTCTCACTTTGGTTTATGTGCAATTCACTTCAACTTTCTTTATAGATGACCATAGATGGCTTCTTGCTAATTTCTGTCAATTGTCATGTGCACAACCTCGTTGGTTGATATGTAACAAAACCAATATTTATTGTTCTATTTCATATATTCCATAAAGTTCTACAAAAAAATACAATATACACGCCAAATACACCTCTCTACAACAATGCACACGCGTCGGACCTGATTGTTCTCTCTGAAATCAATGGTGTAAACACAGAGAGCTCAAATGCAATGACATTTTCTAACTACTTCATTAATTTGTATATTGGCAAGAAAGTACGAGGATAATTATTATTATTTTCTTGCATTTTTGATATATCTATAATGTCTTCGTTCTCAACATGATGCAGGAGGATAATTATAATTAAATTTATTTAATAATTTATTTATTTTTCTGAATCACTTCCCCATAGATACGAACATTAATTTAAGAACCGTGCTATAAGCACAAAACCCATTTCACAGAATTTGTACAGACAACTCACAGAATGATATTTTTGGCATTTTTTTTATGGGGAATTCCATATGTGCAGAAAGAAAACCTACAGAACTCTTACAGATCCTCTCAAGGAATATGGGTCCCGTATGAATTAAATATTGCAAAAAAAATTTGGCCCCACAGATTTTTGTGTATTCTTAAGATTCTTGTAGGTTTTCTATCTGTAAGTGTAGTATGGTTTTTTTTTTTAATTACAACATGGGATCCACACACGTAAGTATTCTAGTGCAATTCTGTAAGGAAATCTTATGTACAAATGGCTTTTCTCTTTTAATTTAATTATTGTTTTGCTCAGTTTTTCAACCCAGTCTAAATTCCATTATATTGGTGGAAGTTCTCTAGATAATAGTGTTGTACCTGCAGAGTTTAACTCTTTAACATCTAGAAACGAGGAAGGTAAATGGTTTACGACCCCGATGAAATTGCCAAAATTAACTTACTAGACTACAATCAAGAAATCATTGGCTATAAAAATCGACTACCATTTAAAAGTCAACCCAAAACAGTACAAAACATAAGGAATGAAAATTGTGCTTTTGCCAAGCACCTATGACAGACGAGTCACAAGAGACTAGTTCAAAAGACAGATTCCCAAACATGAACACTTAAATAATATAGGAAGGAAGAAAGAAATTTCATTCTCAAATCAACTTCCTCAATCTTGAGGCCTGGACCAGTGCCACCAGAAGAAGGGCCGTCATCATCCATGCCTCCGCCCATATGTCAGGGTCACCAGCACCACCCTGATACATTTTTGCAATAATTGGATTGCAAATACCCTCCAGTTCTTTCATCTTGTCTTCAAATTCATCAACCTCTGCAAGTTGATTCCCTTCTAACCAATGGATGGCCGACTCGACAGCATCCTCGATTTTCTTCTTGTCAGCAGCAGGAAGTTTGGAAGCAATCTTCTCATCCTTGATAGTGTTTCTCATGTTGTAGGCATAATTCTCCAAAGAATTTTTAACCTCAACTTTTTTCTTTAGTTCCTCATCCTCGGCCTTGTATTTCTCGGCATCTTGTACCATCTTTTCAATTTCTTCCTTGGACAGTCTTCCCTTGTCATTTGTTATGGTAATCTTGTTCTTTTGACTTGTTGTCTTGTCCTCAGCCGAAACATTCAAGATGCCATTGGCATCAATGTCGAAACAGACATTTATCTGAGGAACACCCCGAGGTGCTGGTGGAATGCCAAAGAGCTCAAACATCCCGAGCAATATCTGAAGAACACCCCGAGGTGCTGATGGAATGCCGGAGAGCTCAAACTTCCCGAGCAAATTGTTATCTCTGGTTCGGGTTCTTTCACCTTCGTACACTTGGATCAAGACACCTGGCTGGTTGTCCGAATACGTGGAGAAAACTCGTCCCTTCTTAGTTGGGATTGTTGTATTTCTCGGAATAAGAACAGTCATAACACCTTCTGCAGTGGAGAAAACTTGTTCCTTCTTAGTAGGGATTGTTGTATTTCTCGGAATAAGAACAGTCATAACACCACCTGTAGTCTCCAAACCAAGAGACAAAGGAGTGACATCCAATAACAACAAATCTTGAACCTTCTCATTGCCATCACCACTCAAAATCGCAGCTTGAACAGCAGCACCATACGCACAGCCTCATCGGGATTGATGCTCTTGCAGAGCTCCTTTCCGTTAAAGAAGTCTTGAAGCAATTGTTGAACCTTCGGAATACGAGTCGAGCCACCAACAAGTACAACATCATGGACACTGCTCTTGTCCATCTTAGCGTCCCTCAGACACTTCTCGACTGGTTCCATACACTTCCTAAACAAATCCATATTAAGCTCCTCAAATCTAGCACGAGTGATTGTCGTGTAGAAATCAATACCCTCGTACAGCGAATCAATCTCAATCGTAGTCTGGGCAGTTGATGATAACGTTCTCTTTGCCCTCTCACAAGCAGTTCTCAATCTCCTAAGTGCTTTCGGGTTGCCACTAATGTCTTTTTTGTGCTTCCTCTCGAACTCCTGCACAAAGTGATTCACCATCTGATTATCAAAATCCTCTCCCCCGAGATGTGTATCACCAGCTGTCGACTTCACTTCAAAGATACCCTCTTCAATGGTGAGAAGAGAAACATCAAAATTACCACCTCCAAGATCAAAAATCAAGACAATCTTCTCAAATGAACTGCCCGCCTTCTTGTCAAGACCATAAGCAATGGCAGCAGCCGTAGGCTCGCTAATTATACGCATCACATTAAGACCAGAAATAACACCGGCATCTTTTGTCGCCTGACGCTGAGAATCGTTGAAATAAGCTGGTACTGCCGTACTGTCACTACAGCATTCTTAACCGTCAATCCAAGGTAAGCCTCCGCAATCTCCTTCATCTTAGTGAGGACCATGGATGAGATTTCCTCAGCTGAAAATTGCTTCTCCTCACCTTTGTATGAGACAACAATCATGGGTTTGTCACCAGGTCCTGCAATAACCTTGAATGGCCAGTGCTTCATGTCACTCTGAACAGACGGATCACTGAACCTTCTACCAATCAACCTCTTGGCATCTGTATATAGGAATGAATATATGTAATCAACAGCAAATTCACGAACCATAATCATACACCCAAAAATATAGCAGGTATAATGAATTAATGACCTAATCATAATTTTCAGAGCAATATGAACAAAGTGAATCAGGAAGGTGCTCAAATTAACTCTCCATGTGTATGCTTACACCATTCAGATTGAACAGCTAATTGAATTGATTTTGAACTAAGCATCTCCAGAACAAATAATTCAATAATTATACACACCAGGTATGTACTTTATTTAAGTTATGAACATACTTCCATACACAAAAATTTAGTACTACCATTTAACATGAGAGGGTTTTTTTTTTTTTTTTTCCCTCTTCTTCAACAAATTTCACCGTCTTAATTATTAGAGATTGGAAAATCAGGTGCTTATTAGTATTTTTTGGGCATTGGTTAAACCATTGATTAAGTGTAATTTTGACCATATTTCTCAATCCATTAAATTTGTGAATTTTAATGTTTCCCATGTTCTCTTTAATTTAACCCTCTATAAAATAATTTAATAAATAAAAATACAATAACTAAAAAAATATTTTATTATAACTAAAAGATTAACTTATTATACTTATAAGTTAAAAATCACTTTTTGTATAAAATACTAATACGAGAATTCATTTATAAAATATTAAAGATCACTTTACTAATAAAAAATCACTTCTGTAAAAACAAAATTCATTTATAAAATATTAAACATTACTTACTAATAAAATTTCACTTACGTTAAAAAAAAAATGTTTAGTTTATAACTGCAAAACTTACTTATAAATTAAAAATTCATTTTTGTATAAAAATTACTTATACAAGTAAATATACTATTGATAAAATATAAATTCACTTATAAATTATATAAATTTAATTATAAGTAAATATTCACTTGTGTGGTAAAAAGTCATTTAGAGGTACCAAATAATCGCATTTTCATTATAAAGGCCAAAACCAGTACCGCAAAACTCCCAAGCAGATAATTAAGATGATCGTACTGCAAATTAACAAAACTGAGGAAATTCTATCACAATCCGAAGAATCGGCCGTTTAACTTTTAAGACACAAGACTATGCAAAAATTGCCTACCGGATTGGCTAAATTAAGACACCGTCCAAAAATTTCAAACAACATTTACTCTTAAATGGAAGGAGAAATAATCGAAAAACTTACCAAACACAGTGTTAACGGGATTCATGGCGACCTGATTCTTGGCCGCATCTCCAATTAGACGCTCGGTATCAGTAAAAGCTACGTAAGACGGCGTCGTTCGATTACCCTGATCATTTGCTATAATCTCAACCCGATCGTGCTGCCAGACACCCACGCACGAATACGTGGTTCCTAAATCAATTCCAATCGCAGGCCCTTCACTCTTTGCAGCCATTGTTCCAGCTAACAAACAAAATCACAAAAATCAACAAAAACAACAAACAGAAGACAATTGTGGACGAAATTTTTTAGTAGAACTGTGCGTTACGTATAACTTCAGAGTGTTGGAAAATGAGTTGGAAAGAGCTTTAAATACTGTGGAGTTGGGGACGCCTACAACATTATTGGGGTAGTCGGAGAGTCCTCCAGCCATTGAATTGGCTTGTGGGTGTGAATTCTTTTTCGCTTTCCGGCTTTTCCAGTTCTCGAGGATCCGTTGCGTTTCTGAAATGCTGCCAAATTTGCATGTTAGCCTTCAAATTCCATATTTTTACAAGAAAATCTCACAATTGGGCCCCGATTTATCCAAATTACAAGTTAGTTCTCAATTGAAAAATAAATAAATTAAAAAAAAAAAAATCTCAATCTTCCAATATCAACCCAATGATGAAATGGTCGTTAAGTTCTCACGTTACGTGAAAATAAATTTCAATTAACGTTCATGGTAGAAAGTGAAATTAATCATCATAAAGATGGACATTACAATGGCTAAAGTGATAGTTAAATAAGATCTAGATTACTTTCTTTTTGAAAAATGATTGTACGGTTATAATATTTAATATAAAATATAAAATAAGTCGAAACTTAATAGAGAAAAATAACGTGCGTATAGTAGATATGAGTCATATGACACAAGTGAATTTGAACATAAATGTCATCCATTCATCTTGATTTGTCACACTTATGGTGCATTTGTCTAAATATTGATATTGATTTTCTTTAATTCTATTGTGAAAATAAATATGAAAAATCATCAAAAGTTATTGGCCATCATTCCCCATTTGATTCTCATTTTTTATGAAAAAATGAATTTTAGAATAATAGATTGATGGAGAATGTGTAGTTGAAAAATAAAGAAAAGATTCTGATATACGTGAAATAGTATTTTAATGAAGAATGTGTGGTTAAAAAGAAAAGAAAAATGCATTTTAACAAAAAGGGGAATCAAACGGGGATCAAAATTCATTTTTCTTTCTCTTATTATCAACCACACAATTTTCAATAAAATAATATTACACGTAAATTTAAAAACTTCTCATTCCTTTTTAACCACACATTTTTCAAAAAATTATTATTTCTTTCATTATAATTTAAAATAATGAAGCCCAAACAGGGGCATAATACACTCGTTATTTTGGTGTTGGATTTGGATAGGAGACTTCAATCGACCAATGATACATAAAATCCTTAATTTTGTCGAGTATCTAACAATATAGGAAATGGATAACTCGTTGCCTGTACTCTTAACTTGAGAATGGATTTTGACAGAATTTCAAGTGGTTGTGGCGTCGGGTTTATAAGAATTGGAAGAGTGACGGATTAGATAGTATGAAATAGTCATGCAATTACAAATTAAATCACGTAATTTGTTACTTCCATCGACAATTTCATCATTGAGTGTCGAGCTTCTTTTAGATTGTCATCATTGAGTGTCGAGCTTCTTTTAGTTCTAAGGTGTTGTATGCTTTTCCTTTTGGCTCTAAGTTTGTTACCTTGGACTTAGCAGACCTTGATTTCATTTAGGGAAATGCTACAAGTTCACCATGCTACACAGCATGGTGTACAGTTCCTTTCACATGAGGGAGGGTCCCACGAATTTTTTTATTCATGATGGGACCCACTCTCATGTGAGGGGTGTAGCATGGTGTACAAAAGACATTTTCCTTTCATTTAGGTGAGCCTTTACATTGTATAATTGCCTTGTCTAATCAATTTCATAGCTTAGGCAAGAAATAAACTAGTGTCCTTTTAAAGTAAGGCGAGCTTGATTTTGTCCTTTTATTAATTTAGTTTGTAAGGTGAGGTCACATTGTCCACAGTGTCGAACTTTCTTCTTAGTAAAGACTTCTTAAACTTGATCATATTAAGATTTTTATTACAATAATTATCGACCTATGAATAACTAACAAAAAATATACAATGTCTAGCACGATACAGAATATCAGTATGCATGTTTGTGTGACGATATAGATGATGAGTGACACTTCTTATTCGACAAACATGCAAAATCACACGGGGTGCACGACGAGTGGTTTGCTTCTCTCTTTTTTCTTTTCTTTTTTATTCTTTCCCCATCACTCTCTTTATTTGCTTATTTTTCATCGTAATAAACTATTTACCTATTCTGCCCCCAGAAATGAGATTATTGAAATTCATACACCTTTTAATGACACTAGATTGTGCCCATGCAATGCAAGGGTGGAGTTATGTTAAAGGTAATATTAGTGTGTGGAATGTTAACAAATATTCAAATATTACTAGTGTAGTAGTACGAATTATTCTTTCATAATTTAAATTATGGAAATTTATGTTATGAATATGATGATATAGAAATACAAGTTATGATTATGATAAGAGTCATATATATGTAAGTTCAAAAGACCGAAGTTTAGTAGCGCTACGCACAGAAATTATAGTCACGAAGTTCAGATTTCAATTCTCGTGTCTCCATATATGTTATGATTTTTGGTATTTAAATATGAGATGCAATTCATTATTACTCGTTTACTGAGATTTATGTCTCACATGTATATGTTAAATATTTTATAGGTAACTAAAAATGACAGGTTCAAGGCGATTGGAGGTGGATTGTGCTTGCACGGATGAAAAATGAAGAATAACTTAAATAGTTAAAGATTTTAATAATGTTCATTATATTTTATTAAAACTAATTTTAAATCCTCCCATGTTCAGATTATATTATGTTTTTCTTTGTTTATGAAAGTATTCTTTTACGGTACATGTATAATGATTCCAAAAATAACACTATCCATTTTTGGGTTCGACTCTACAAGTGATCCATAAGCACGTCTGATCATCATATCTCATCAAGACGGGTGACCTGTTAACTCTCTGGGAGTTCTATTTTATTTTATTTTTATATATTTTTGGGGTAGCAGTTAGGATTAAAACTATGGCGCCATTCTAGGAGTATAGCTGAATTATTGATATGATAGGTAATAACATGAACGAATAAATTCAATTTTCCGATCATTCTATCTATTAATCACCAAAATTCTCCACCTACAACTAAAATAAAACAAATTAATGTATCACGGAATAGCTGATTTTGGTTGCTAATGTTCTTTTGTAACTGATTTTTGTGAAAAGAATGGAAAAAGAACATAAGGTACTCCTTTGCACCGTCTCATTTGAATATTGAAGTGTGTCCATTCCCTCCTGAATAAATTTGAAAAATATTAATGGTTCATCCATTCCCTTCATAAATAAATTTTATTTTCTTGTTTTCAGTTAATAGTATAGATCTTTAAGAAATACGAATATAAATCCATATAATTCATATCTTCAAAGAAGCCAAGCTGCCAAGGAATCTACAAACAGCATGTCATAAAACTTGATGTTCTATCACACCATTTCCTTCTAAAAAATTCTAATGGATTCAAGTTCGATGACCTGAATCGTACATGGTCTGTGTGTATATTAATACTAGTGCAAACGACAATTTTGCTAAGTACTTGATACAAGAGATTACATTCAGTAAACAATCCGATATTAAGATTTCTGTATGGATATAGGAAATACTAACAGCCTGTTTGGAAAAGATTTTGAGAATCAATTCTCATTTTCAACCACACATTTTTCAATAAAATAATATTTTTCATCACATCAATAACTTTTCCTTTTTTTCAACCACACATTTCTCATCATATCACTATTTAAAAATTAATTCTTACCCCAAAAATCAATCCCAAACAACCTCTAACTGAAACCAAAAACAAAAGAAAACACAAATCCCCAATCACATACAAATGAACGCAAGAAAAATAATATGATACGTATTTTATAAAAGGCCCAGTCAAATCAGTCAAAACTTTTTTAGGCCAAACTTACTATAAAAACGTTTTTGAGACCCTTTTTATATTAAAATGTCCAAATTATCCTTGTACATATTGTTGAAATATTCCAAATGCCCTTAGTATATAATGGTCATAGTGCCCATTTGTCAAATTATAACCGTTAATTTCACTACTTTGAAATTCTAGCTTTCTTCTTCTTCTTCTTTTTTTCTTCTTTAGTTTATCTATAATCTTCTACCTCTTTGTTCTTTTTTTTTTCTTTTTTTTTTAAATCTAATTTTACTCAAAGTATAAAGAAGCACATTCAACTAACAAACCCTTATATTTCTACATGTTATATTGGTAAGATATTTTTGTCTTTTTTATTTGTACATATATTCATTGTCATTTCTGTTTAGTTAAGTATTTGAATTCATTTTTCTATCTCAAGTAGCTTTGAAAAGCAGAATCTCACATATTTTAGTTATAGAATCGGAATGGACGTTTTAAACGACTGTGATTGTTTAGTTGTTTAAAACGATCATAGAAATAACTCCAGTCACTTGAGATTACTATAATTGATTAATTTGCGAACTTTCTAAATTCTTACTATTCTAATTACAGATATGGACTCAACAACATGGATTGCTATAATTTATTTTGGTGATTTTATTAATGATGATGAAGGAAAATGAATATGGAAACGAAGTGGGGGTGATGAAATGATGGAAGGAGTTCCGATATTTTCAAATATTTTATATCAAGATCTATATTGTGAAATGCTAAACATTTGCAAAGTTGATTCATCTTCACATTAAATTGAGATGAGATTTCTTCTACTTGAGAATGGAGAGTTTTCAGTTCCAATTAAAATTACTTCAGACAGACAAGTGCATTGGTTGCTATCTCTAAAAAAAAACCTCCCTCATTTTCCAATTTGTGTAACCCTTGTGAGAAAATATTCAGTTGATCATCCACAAAAAGAATATAATAATTCATTTTATAAAGTGGGTGACGATGAAGTTCATTGTGAAATGCAAGATAAAGGAAGCAATCTTCATTGTGAAATGTTGCAAGATAAAGGAAGCAATCTTCATTGTGAAATGCAAGCAGATGACAACGATGAAGTGGATCGAACTGAGAATATTAATTTGGATGAGTTGAAGATAGCCCAAAACAATAACGTGGATATTACTAAAAATGGTAACACTGTTGTTTTCTCTACACATGGATTTGAGATGCTTCAAAACATTATAGAAGAAAATCTTTTTACTCATGAGCACCTTGTAGCTTCAACTTTTTCGTCACATGATTCCCGAAGATGCAAATTTAGAAGATCGTCAAATTTTCAACACCGGAAAAGATCTTATGATGGAAGTCCACATGTTTGTAATGAAGTACAACTTTGAATTTAGAGTGAAGAAATCAAATAAGGAAGTCTAGAGTATCGACCTTCCTATTTATCTCTTCATATTTGTCAGATGACCTCTCCACATGGTGCAACAATTGTCTCAACGTATCGTCGTGGTCGCAAGAAGCTGGACGGCCTTGTGGAGGTCTTTGACTTATAGGAATGGGACGCTGATGTACACAAGCAGTTCCTGGACTTTGCACCTAATGGAATAAGAGAACACATAATTAGCACTAATTCATCATAAGAAAGATTATAAATTAACATTAAAAATATACATACATCATCTTCACGTATATTCGGAGAGACTCTATCCTTTTGGCTCTGTGCTAGATCATCATCTAGTACTGCATCATCAACATCTAGGTATCCTCCGTCCTCGTAGAGATAAACATCTAAGATTTGATCTTCTCTTCTAGTTTTGTGAACGAAGAATTTCACATATTGCTATTTAGTCTCATTAGGAAAAGCAGTTAATGAGCAACTCATCAGGCGACGCTGACGCATTGGTGCGTCAGCGACGATCAGATGTTTGGTTTTGCTAAAAAAAAAAAAAAAGTACATCGAAAGAGTACAAAAATAGAGACCTTTAATATTAGGGGAGAGTAAATTGCATTTGAATTCCAATTATGCATAAATGAGCGAATTAAACTAGTTTACCGGAATGAGTTTGATATGCAGGTTGACATTCTCTCACATGAGTTGAGGCTCATGCGAGACCCATATGAATTTTTTTTTTTTTTAAAAGGATAAAAAAAAGTTCTCTCCCCACCTCCCGTTGTGAGTAGGCTGTCAGTGGGAGTGTCAAACTCTTTCGGACAACCTAGGGCTCATGGTCTTACTTTGATTGTGATTAATTTTTAAAAAATTATTTTTTCATAAAATAAAAAAATAAATGTTAATTAGCACAAAAACGTCTATACATTTTATTATTATTGTACAAAATGTTCTTAACTTTTATTTTTTAGCATTTTCACCATGAATTACATCTTTCATTGTGCAAAATATAATTTTTTTGATATTATCGTCTTAAATATTTTTTCCTCTTTCTATTCATTTGAACCCATTTTTTCTTGTCTTTAAACCTTAGAAAAATAACCATTTCAAGTCAATTTAGTCGGTAAACAATAATGGATTGGAAAAAGTAATTAAGGTTTAGATTCATCTTTTAAATGATTTAATTTTGGAATTTATGTATTTGATTCCAGGCGGTTTGAAAAATTCCGGCGGTAATCAATTCAGCCAGAAATCGATGTCGACGCCGATGAGCCCAATCAAATTTCAAGCTCCATCAAATGCTACGCTTGTACTCATGTGGGTGTTTTGGTATTTCACTCCACCAGTTAGTGGGCCTTGTCGCAGCTGGTTATTTTACAAAGGTTTAAATAGAAGAAAAAATAGGTTCAAACGGGGATGAAAGAGGGAAAATTATTCGAGTGATTATACCCGTCATTTAAATGAAAAGGACGTTTTGCGCAATCAAGGGTGTAATTAAGGATGAAAATGTTAAAAAAAATTGGAAGGAAATGACATTTTGCACAAGTAAAAGTAAAAGATAGAAATGTTTTGAGCTAATTACCTTGAAATAAAATAATTAACTTACCTTTTTAACTTCGAAGCATAATCCAATATACTTATGTCTCCCAAACAATCATTTGATTGGCACTTGAACTTTGTCTCTAGAGAACTAAAAGAGTTTTTTTTTCCCTTTTTTTTCTTTTATATATTTTTTCTAAATCTCCACTCAAATTTTGAAGCAATGAATCTTCAATTTAAATTTTTACAATGCGTAGAGTTTCTAGAGTAAAATTACTTCCACAAAAAAAATTGTTAATTGGATTTGGCATGATCTTTCACATTTAATTAAACCTGTCACATAATGTCATATAGACTGGTGCTCTAGCACTACTAGTACTAAATAACATTACTCTTTCTTTTCCTTTACATTTACATCTAAACCAGTGGTGTAATTATACCATAAAAAAGGGCAAAAAGAAAACAAAGCACAAGGTAACACATACATGAACACGCACAAATGAAGAGTGAAATAACTAGTCGAACAGGTATATTCACAAATAAAAATGAAAACTTTCAATACATAAAAGAAGATGGAAGAAAGTCAATAAAATGATGAGGGAGTCGACATATGGATGAGCAATTTTCATCCCCATACAGTTGAAATTCCCGTACTATGAACCACAGCAAGCTGACTTTTGTGCAGCTGCACCACCTGAAGCTGGCTGATCTGATTGGTTGATCCTAATGGCCTGAGGCTGCAGTAACCAACCAAATCTTGTGCATTCATAAAAATATCAAGGCAAAGAAACTCAAAGAGAATTTAACGCATTGAACCACCTTGTCTAAAAGTTTACTTTGTTAGAGGGTGGGCAGCTTTATTTTTATTTAAATTTAATTTTCAACAAGCCCTCACGTGCAAATTGAACTCATTTTTTCATCGAAACTCGAATACGTATTCATAAGGCTATGTTTGGTGCACCGGATTAGGCCATACAAAATTGTAATGGATAGACGGTATAACGGTAGATTCAGTTGGATAAAATTCTCTAATTTTTTCACACTATAAACTGTATAACATACCCTTTACCTAATATTAATTCATTACATTTTATACTAGATTTTTATATAGTCAAATTCAATGCACCAAAAACTACCTAAATAGATAGCAGGAAGAATTGAACTCACAAATTTCATATGCTTTGATACCATGTTAAACCATCTTTAAGCTATTAGATAGAACAATTTATTTATTTAAATTTTGTCTTCAAGACATACGTTCCACTCTAGTAGGGGCTTAACATAGTTCTGCTCTATGGTATCTGAACGTAGATCAAATAAAATCTTTTTATAACTTAAGTTGGATAATTTTCTCGATCCTTATTTCTCAAATAAAAGGATGATATAACCAATAAGAAAAAACTTGTACCTCGGTCTTAGAATCAGTTTCTGAGAGCCGTTGTTTTATATCTCTAGCAACCGAAAAGAAAACCTCCTCCACATTCATGTTTGTCTTTGCACTCTATAGTAGAATAACATTTAGAAGTTACGACATAAACTAAATAGCTATGCTAGACATCCAATCAGGCAAGATAGAGTTCTACTTACTGTTTCAAAGAACTTTATACCATACTCATCCGCAAGAGCTTGACCTTTGGAGGTAGGCACAGCCTTGCAAATGTAAGAGAAAGAAAATATCAATAACCAGGCACATGCAAAGATTCTTTGCATCTAAACTTTCATCAAGCTCCACAAAGGAAAGTTTATATAATCTTCAGTTTCAGATCAGGGACACAAACAAGTATAAAAGGGAAGCAGCATGCTCCGTCAACTTAGTTCGCATCAGAATAGAAAGTAAAATTTCTCATGTCAATGTCTACAAATGCAACCACCTACCCTTTTACTTTCATCCATGTCAGCCTTGTTCCCCACCAATATTTTGTTAACATTGTCAGAAGCATGTTGCTCAATGTTGCGAATCCAGTTCCTAATATCTGAACAAGAAAAACAATAAAATAAAATTGAACATGGCCAAAAATAAAATTAATTCTACCGGTCAAAACACAGTAAAAAGGGTGGTGCAATAATGACATGCAAAAAACACAAAGAATAAGTGACATGGATGGATTCTCAGATTAGTTACGAAAACTGTATTCTAGGTAAAAGAGAATTTACTATTGAAAGATGATTCATCAGTGACATCATACACCAGCAAAATACCCATAGCTCCTCTGTAATAAGCTGCAAAAAAGCAAATTATTGGTAACAACTTTTAAGCAGAAAACTGAGAGTAAAGATAAATGCCATAATTATTGGTTATAAAGTTTAAAAGGAATTATCACACTACTTCATCCTGCAAAGATTTATAAAACTAACAGACACGTTGAATTACTATTGCTCCTTGTCAAAATGAGTATCTGTATTTGAATTGAATTGATTTCCTAGCTGAGATCTTTCTCTAGTGTAATGATCCATTTTCATCTCGCTCAAGTGGGATAACCCAGTTCATTCAAAATTAAAAAAAGGAAATATGCCTCCCATTTTATTCTTTGGTCCTTAGACCCGCTCCTCTTTGTCTAGTAGTCCAGCAATCCAACTTCCCCCATAAAAACTACTTGCAAAACACCATCATCTAACCCCGAATCCACCATCAACCAATAATTAGAGAGAGATGATAAAACAAAAGTCATGTATACTATTGATACATCCTTAGAACCAAAAAGTACTAACTAAGACAACTGACATCAGAGCCACTAACCAAAATTTCACTATCGAAACAGCCGCGAAATAACCAAATCACAATCAATGGAACTCTACAACACCCCCTAGTACCCACCCACCCAACTTACAGCCATCAATTCCTCAAGAACCAAAATTACTCGCTAAGGAATGCCCCAAAGTGAGGTAGCCAAAGAAAATGAATAAAAAGTTAGGCGGCTTGGCATCAAAAAGTTTTAAAAATTTCCAGATTGAGAGGTAGATTTTCGATCCTATGATGGTGGTGGTTCTAAACTGTAGCAGTGGGTTCGAGAACTCCGGGGTGTCCATAGGTGTTTGGAAGCTGGGTTGGCAATGGTAGTGGCAACTCAAATGGGGTATGTTGTGGCAACAGCAGCTGTGACAAATTTATATATTATCATGAAATGTTCTAACGGGGGGGTTCCTACAGAAGAAAGCAGGTGAAAAAAAAAATTTAAAAACAGGATATTGTTTACAAACAAATAGAAAGGAAGACATTTGTCCAGAAATGGAGGTAGCAAAAAATGCTTGAACACAGACACACGTATCAGCAGGATGTATTTTAACCACATTATAAGCAAATCCTCAGCGTGTGACATAAAACTTAAATATTGCCACCATTAAAGGTTCACATATTCTCTCCTCGGTAATGAAATGCTATGTAGTTGGCACTAGGATATAGCAGCATCTGTAATTCTTGACTTTTAAATTGACGAGTGTGAAGCTACCTACACACCTGTTGTGATAGTCCGGAACCGCTCCTGACCAGCTGTATCCCAAATTTGCAACTTAATTCGTTTGCCATCCAGCTCTACAGTTCTTATCTTAAAATCAATGCTGCACAATAAGCATCACTTTAAATTATTGAAAAATAAATGAATGAAATGGATATCTTCTGCCAATTACATCAGAGAGCACGACTTATTCAATATCTATGTTAACATATTATCAGGACACTTAAATCAGACAACGATATAATTAATCTGAAACTCTTCTAGACTGTTATCAGTCTATCCAGGTATTAATGATAATGGCATCCAAACATCCTTCTATTACCTTTCAGCACCCTAATGGCAGATGGTCAACAATCTAACAGTTTTGTAGCATATATAAACCTGAACAAGTCAAAAATTCACATGGGAAAAATATGCAGACTTCTCTATCCAAATCCTTATAGAATGCGTCCTAGTGATTACTCAATGGTCCAATTTGGAATAGAAGAAATGCAAACATTGGTATCAGCTATTGCTAACTCCTAACATTCTAGATATTGATGGTCCATTTCATAGCAGATTGAAGCTACAAAGAAACATGATGTCACAAAACTACAAACCCGATAGTGGTAATGAAACTCGTTGTAAAGGAACCATCCGAAAAACGCAGAAGCAAGCAACTCTTGCCCACACCTGTAAAAACAAACGAGTACAAGATTGAAGTTTCTATCTACACCAAACAAGATGATTACTCAAGCAATTGTCAGCTGAGGTCCGCATAAAGGGGGCAAACTTTGGCACTCTTTATCAAAGGCTTCAGTGACCAGAAAGCAACAATGACATAATAGCCTCATGACAAATGCAGCAGAAAAGCATAAATAATTTACTTTCAAGAGCAAAGAAAGAAATGCATTCTTCAGAACGAAAAAGCTGCATCCAACAGTACCAAACTACATCAAATTAACATAACATGAACTGTGTATAACATCTAAGCAAGAGAAAAAGAAATGTGGCCAGCTGGTCTTAATATCTAGAAGTGAAAACTCAATTTGAGATATATATTTTTAAAAATAAAAAAAAAATAGTTCTGTTGATTGTTAGGGAGGATTTTGAAAGGAGAACGAGAAAATTTATTGAAATTGATTCCAAAGAAGTGCATATAAGTCTGCGTAGTCCTATAAGGACCAGTTACATAAAATAGAAGGCCATAAATAGAGAAACGTGCGAAAAAATTATGACAGCAAGCAAAATGTAAAAAAGTTTGTTTTCCTTTATTATTTGTTTTTCTGGGCTACATCAACAGTACCATTTTCTGTTCATTGATACAACTTCTGAGATGTATAAAACTGTTGCATTTCTATTGTCTCTAATTTACGTTTTATTCTATTTTAGGTCAATGACCGGGATGAGAAAGCCAGTGCATTTAATTATATATCTCAAGAGCTGAAGCGTTTACTCAGTTTAGGATTACATCCCTTGAATTTCTGGTGACTGCAAGCATGTATATTAACTTTACAACAAAATCCCACATAACAAAAAGCAACGAGAACTTTTATAAGATAGAATGACGTCAATAGTTAAACTATTATATTTCAGGCCGCCATGTTTGAAATCCAAAATCATGATATGGTTTTTTTATTTTTTAAAAGTAAACCCTTTGTGAGTTGTTAAATTTCCCTCAAGCCTAAAAAATGATCTTTTGGAGTTATTGAATAAAGCATTATTTTCTACAGAGCGTCCATGAAACAGTTGAATCAATAAAGAATGCATCTCAACAATGACAATAAATCTAAATCAAGCATTCGCAGAAGGCTGGCAATAAGCTCTACCACATTACAGAAATAAATTCAGGAAACGCAGACCTGTCCACAAATCATAACAATATCGGCATCCACAATCAAATGCACCTTGATTGGCAACCATTCGATCCAACAGATCTCACAAATTATTGATAGGTGAAGAAAATAAGAAAAAAAGACAGCATATACAAACCGCTGTCACCAATGAGAAGCAGTTTAATCAAATAATCGTAATCGGCTCTAGCCCTGGCTGGGGGAGCAGCCATCTTCACAATCTCTCTTTATATCTCTGTTAATACAGAACCCTAGATGTTCATTCACCTCTGCGAAAAAAAAAAAGAACAGAAATGGGATTTATTTAAAAGTGAGGATCGAATTTAAAAAAAAAAAAAAAAATCCAGAGAACCACATAAGAAGGGGGAAAGTATACCCGGGGGCGCAAGTTAGCAAATCGTCGGCGACATGGGGTGAAGCTGTACACAAATCCGATGGGGATCTCCGTTGTCTCTCTGTCTTTAAAGTAAACCGCGTTTGGTACGAGTATGTATATTTGTATCCACACATGAATTCGTATTCGACATGGTGAGAGTGGACTATCATCAAATGGAATATTTCATTTTTCTTATATTTTCGGCACTGAACCGTTTCTCAAAGGTGGCCGGCAATTTTCAAAGTTAAAATATGGTTGACTCTTTTTAAAATACTAGTGGGATAACGTGCGCTGCACGTTAGTTAGTTTGTTGACATTAAGAATAAATGCACCAATAATGAAAGAGTGTTGGATTTTGTCGATATTGTAACACAATGATTTTTCGTATAAAGTGAAAGATGAAAGTTGCTAAACACAAATACAAAAAAACACATTTTAGGAGTTGGTATTCAAATATCTCCACCCACCTACCATTCAAGTTTTTTTCTATTCGACAAAAAAAAAATTTATATAACAATTGTACAATTTAAAAACTTGTATATATGTAAGAAACATACCAAGATACGCAAATCGAGCTTGCTTGAAGTAGATAACAGTTTTTTTTCAGTTCTGGAAATTGCAATGCAAGAACGAAAATATGCCATCTTTCATAAAAATATGTTTACAGATAAAAGAATTTAATAACTTACACCATCTTTCATCACTTGAAATATTGGAGCCCATACTTGATAATGACAACCATAACTCTATCTATGCCATAAGAGACAATTGCAGAATGTATTGACTTGCTAGCTGTACCAGATGGTTGACCATCATCATTACTCTGATATTGAACTCCAACCTAGAATTAAGGACCAATTAAGTTTGTGGCATTATATAAAGAAAAACTATAATATTATGTTTCACAAACAAGAGTCCATACACTCAGCGAGATTCCCATTTATTGACAGTGATTTCAGATCTCAAAGAAGATAAACCAAATAAAGGGAACAGAAGTGATTGCACTTTGTTACCTAGATATAGGACAAGAAATAAAAAATCTACACTGAGATTATATCAAAATGCACTGTACCTTTGTGCAGAGGTCTCTAGAGTTAACAATCCAGTAAGTATCAACAACAGAAATGAACCACTGGTTTAAATTTCTCATTTCAACCAATTGAAAACCTGAATATTATTAATAACCTTAGAAATTGAATATGTAGGAATGAAAATGGAACGAAAAAGTAGACATTCATGACGAAAAGCACTAAAGAACAAATTTTTATAAATTATTTTGCACATCCCTGCCTTAGGGGAAAATCAATAGAAGCTAACTCATTTGACAGATAAAAATATTTTTGCAGTATCTTCATGAAATCCTACAAACAAAACTAAATTAGATTACTTCAATTTAACAATAAGAATAATTTTAAAAAAATAATTCGTGCATATGGAATTATCCTGCAATTTCATATATAAATATCTTCAACGTGAGCCGATCTCCTCCGACTTTCAGTTTGTCAGGCTAATCAAATCTTCTTAAGAATATACCAACATTTTTCCAAGAATAAGTGAGTAAAATGAAGAAATTCGGCATTATAATTCATTAAACCTTCGCTACAAATATAATGAATATCAACCCAAATCTTACTTTTTGTCTCCAACTTGTTATCTACCAAAATGGCTGCACCAAAAGCTCCATGCCAGATCTGCTCCATGATCTCATATTGATCCATTCTTGATTCCTTCATTTCCCAATCTTCATCCCTAGAACACCATTTCATGAACTACAAATATGATAGAAAAAAAAAACCCCAGAAAAATGAATCTTTGGATCTTTTCCACAAAATGTAGGTTGAGTACCGAGTAGAGAAATTTTTTAGATTTGACCAAAATTTAGCAATTGTAAATTTTAACATGATTTAGATTCTTTTGCCGAGTGGTGTGAGAGCAGCTCAAGCATTTAAATATCTAAGATGAAAGGAAATAGCAACAGCTTTTGCCATAAACAGTGAATGATATTTGCAAGAAAAAATATTTAGTCATAAGTGTTAGCCACCATTGTATATCATTTACTCTTCAAATACTAAAGCAACAGAAATATTGACTCCTAAAAATTATGCTCACATGATGAATATTCAGAGTTTACATACAAATCATGGCTTCAAAATAAAATTAAAGGAAACTATAAGCTCTAACTATCCAATTAGCAAACAACGACAATTACAGGTCCCCATAACATTATGAAGAAGCAGACATGGATATTTTCACACACGCATATCATCAAACACGTTGTAGGAAGAATTAAAGTTTATCTCGTGTAGCCAGTTTATTGAAGTAGTTGAGAATGAGTCATCAAGAAATACAACATTTAGACAATAATCAGCATCATCGTGATAATCTGGAAATGCTTATGGTCCTTAGCAACAAAATCATCAATGAAAAATGTAACACGTCTTTTGAGAAAAACTTCAACTCATTCATTCGACAGCATCTGTGAAGAAGAAAATATGTTTATATCATTTTGAAAAATACAACGTTAACTTAATCTGTACCATTTTGACAACCAAAGATTTTCCAGGATGATAGTGCAACAACATCAGATGTCATTGCATCGGTAACTGATGATGAACAAAGAGCGCAGTCAATGGAAAGTGAGTTTTTATTACGACAGTTTAACCTATAAAGAACATAAGAAAATAGGTCAACATGAAGACGACTGGAACTTTTAAATCAGCTTATTAGGACAAGTCGAAAATTTACAAATTGTTCGTAACAAAACATTGGCAATTTGACTTGCTAGTAAAAAGACAAGACGGTTTTCATTGTGGTCAATAACATTGATGACAATTGATTAGAAAAATCTCAAAGTGATATTTTGGTCAATAAACAAAACAAATATAATGCTTATATATACCTAAAAGACTGTGGTTCACGTCTAGAGAAAACAAGATGAAAAGGGGAACGGAATTCTTAATGACTCATTACAATGGAGAAAATCTAGCATTACATTTCAGCACTTGAGTTAGAAGAAATCAAAGAAAAACAAAGAGATTCCCACCACCTCATTTATGTACATAAAGTAGTCTAAAAATTTCCCAGGTAAAACAAATCAACTCCCAAATTATTGTAAAAAACTCAAGCATCAACATTAAATAAAAAGGGGAGGGGGGGAGCGCTAGGATACCAGGTTAGAAGGTAAAAAAAAGGTGAGGTGTTACTTCAAAACATGCGGTTCTTTGTTATGAGTTTGTTGTCTCTGTTGCCACCACAATTGCTATCACTGTCGTTGCCGCTAAAGAAAATAAGTCCAAAATCAAAATCCAGAGAGCAAGATCCTGTGCATTGAGAAATCAAGGCATCAAATCCTCTAATACTTCATCTTTTTTTGTTTTTTTTTTTTTGACATGTCAATAAGTAACTAAATGCAAGTAGCCTATACTTTCTGCTGAAGAATCATTTTAGTTTCTATTAATTATAGGAATGTGCTCTCGAGTCTTGTCTAAAACCTTTTTTACAGGGAAAAAATAGGCCTCGGGTTCAAATCCTAATGAGTAATGATGCATCATATGATTAGGTTAAGTCTAATACCTAACCAATATTCTAGTACAGTAGTAACTAAATGGATTCAATTTTACATCAACAGCAATCCTAACACAAAAATAATGGAAATAAGTAAATGAAGGGAAAAAATAGCAATAACTTACCAGTTACCCACTCAATGACAACGTGCAAAGCAAATGTAAGCTTAACTCTAGACCACAGATATCTTGCACTGACAACAAACCGGAAAAGAAATATCGAACAGAAAAGAGGAAATCTTTATCTGACTTACGTTCTTTATGCAGTGAACCCTTGATAATATAACCATATCAGAGTACCATCTGGTCAGATAGTATGTATTGGAGGCTTTAGGCCGGGGCCCAAAATCTAACAGCACTTGTAGTGTATTAAGAGTGGTAAAAATTAACTACTCTATCAGTTTCCTAAAGCCTATTCAAGTTCTACAAATGAAAAACTAATAAGCCAACCACAAGTTTCTAGATGGAACAACATAACTGAAAATAAGAAAGCCTGACTCAAGTAAATGAAACATCTAATGGGAGAATAGAGGCTAAGACAAATATTAGTAGCAATGCTCAAATATCAAGCAGTTCCCCTTCTTCTTAGGATACCCTTTCATTATTTATATTTGCTTGTGATCACGCCAATTCATTCCTTCACAGAAAAAAATTGCATATGCCACCTTATTCAAATTTTGAAACCTTATAGCTAATTAGAACTTGACCAAAAAAAAAATAATTGCTTATATATATAGTTAGAAAAAGAAAGGTCCAGTCTTTGCGGAGAAAAAAAAGTAATTTTATTGACAGTTTTCTTTAAAACAAGTAATCAAATTCTTATCTCATCCTCATCTGGGGTTGGCAACACTAATTTTTATGCGTCAATTCTATCGAGAGTAATCTCTGCAGATATTTCACAAAGCGTCAAATCCTTCTTAATTACTTCATTCTATGTGATTATAGGTTACCCTTCAGTGAAATATATCCACATCAGGAAGTGTAATTTCTTTTGTTTCCACAAAGGTGATGCACAGTGAACATTAATAAAACATGTGAGGAAAAAAAAATACCTGATTTTACTTTAAAACCTATTTTTAAAAGTTGAATTTCCCTTGCCAAGCTCAACAGGGAACCAACCGATTCCAGTTGCCTCCCAAACCAGCCTGGGAGCCTTCAAATGGAGATAGGTGCCTCCATCTACCACGGAGACACCACCCGTGCCTCTGTGTAAGATGGAAGCAAACCATTAACTTCATTTTTCATTTTCACCGTTATCACACCAATATCTCATTCAGAAAGGTGCGTGCATGCACACCACAGAAAAGTGCTTATAAACATGGAATTAACAAAAATTCCACCAATTCATTATGCACGGAAGAAACATAAATATGCGTAGGTTTTAGGTAAACTCACTCAAATGGGTCTTTGGTGTATCCTTTGTTATGCTCCTTAGAACCTTATTTACAATTAAAATACCCTTTGAAATTCAAAAATTTAGGAACGCTGATGCCCAAAATAATGATTAATAAAAAATAAAAGCTTAAATGCAACCCATATGTTTGTGTATAGGAAGATGAAGAAAACGCAAACCTGCTGTTCTTGTTTGGGTAAAAGAGGAGTTTGCAGAAGATGGGTAATAGAAAATACCTTCACAGCAAAAAATTGAAAAATAAAATAAAATTGGCATTAGCTACGAAAATACCTTATTTCAATTTGAGCAATCTCTTTCTCAATCTCAGATGTCAAACAAGGAAAATTAAGAATCCTGCAAAAACAAGGTTGGTTGACAAAATTCGTAGGGAGAAAAAAATTCAAAAAATAGAAGAAAATCTTACGGTCAATGCTGGAATGGAATGGAGTAAGGAGGTATGGTTGGTTGAGTTGAAAAAAAAGTTGAATTACAGTAAAGAGGTATGGTTGGTTGAGTGAGTGAAAAAATGGAGAAACTGTTAGGAGAAGTTGATGGCAAAAAAAAAAAAAAAATTGAATTAGGACGATGGGAAATCGCGACACGTGTCCAGCCCTTTCATTCACTCTTTTATTTTATAGTGACTAGCGAAGAGAACGTGCAAGTTGATTATTGTCTACAAGATAGAAATGATTTTATTTTGGAATTCTTGATGTTCTAGGTTTTTCCAAAAATAGAAGAAATTTTAGCTAATAACTATTTTATAATTAATGTTAAAGTCATCTTACAAGCTTAAGTCATATATGCATGACTTGCAGCAACAAAATCATTGTTTACTAATGAGTACACATTTTCAATCTACACAATTATAACAAGATAAAATGGAATATCAGATTAACAAAACATTGACCAACTCTGTTAAAGATACAAAATTTCTCATTTGTTCTCATTATAAATATAGCAATTATGGAATCCCAAAATATTTTCTTGATTAGAGCTATGAAGCAAGTCTAAAGGAAAAAAAAAATACCTGAGATAGAATGATAAGATCACCTTCAGACTAAAAAAAATATTTCCTCCATTTTTGGGGCAAAACTCTGCATTGCTTTCTACAAAATCACACCAAAAACCAATTACACCGTCAAATTTCTAATTCATTTACTGAAAAAGGGTCCGAATTTGACTTTTTAAAATGAATTTCATAAATTAGCAAAATGTGGTAACACAAATAGAGAAAGAGACGTTGAAAGGTTTATTATCTTTTCTGAAGCTAATACTTGGACATACTTCAACCAAACTAGAAACTTACTGGAAATCGAGAAATTAAACATTGAATAAGAAATTAAAAGCAAGTAAAGGAACAGATCTAAGCACTCATTTTTTTTTTTTTCTTACAGAAATTTAATTACCTAAAGTTCCATTCTACACAAACATAAGGTCCAATGCAAAGCCAATACAATTTAGACATAACGAAAACCATAGAAGATGAAGGTTTTACAAGCTTGTACCCATAAATTACTACTGTTGGAATTTAATCAAATAATACATCCCAGTCAAAATTATTTAACGGTGTGCCTAAATAGTTTTTGTTTTTATCTTCTCTTGTCAGCCATAATCTACTTATTATCCAAGAAAATGATTAAGAGGGAATTCTTTCTTAAAAAGGTTCCTTCATGAAGAACCTATCTATTTTCACAAATTCGTCACACACATTATTCATTATTGCATATTCCACTTCAATTTTTCAATGATAATTGAGGTTCATTAAACTTATTTTCCTTAAAATCTTAATTTAATCTATTTCAAATCCAAAATCTAGTTTTCACATTATACATTTGGTGGAGTTGCAAAGAAAGAATCACAATTGCATCAACAAGCAGAAAACTTAGGTCAAATTTATGTCAAGTAAAATATATGCCTATGTTTGGTAGCCATTTTTCCCAAAATGCATTTATCTCTCTCTTCTTTTCAACAACACATTTTTCAATAAAATAATATTACACGCAAACCCAAAAAATTTTCTTAATTTTTAACCACACATTCTCCATCAATCAACTATTCAAAAATGCATTTCTCCCCAAAAATGACTATCAAACAGGGGCATAATCAAAGAAAATAAGTCAATACCTCACAGCATTACCTAATAAATAAGACCGAGTTACCTGCAAACAATCTCTTTCCACTAACAAAAGGCTCCATCTAGTTGTTAGCAAGTGGCGCTTTGGTCGTCCTAAAAAGTTCAATCGTGAAAAGTTAAAAGAAGCAACTTAAAAGTAAAAACTATGGGAGTAATTATTATTCCAGCCCTTGTCATTAATTTCATCCATATGTTCAATTTTGATAGTTAATGTATTCCCAGTTTACTCATAAAGAAAAATATCCAAAGTGATTTTACCTCTATAAATATGATGAAATGTCCATAAATTTTCATGCAAATCTCTCACCACAAACTCTTGACCAGGTGGTTGCATTTTGAAGTCCTAAATTAGATAAAATTCTATCAACACAAAACATAATGTGAGTTGACAAAGGTTTGCGAGATGGGAATGGGGCGACAGCCCACGATAGAGTGATCGTTTAACGTACCAAAGGAGGGAAATTCTTTTCAGCTGCACGTCGAGGTACAAAAAACCACCATGAGAGCTTCTATCACATGCAGTCAAGGGTTTACAGAAAAATTCCGGTTATGGTTTATTTGCTTTCATCGATAGATCCGATGTTAATAATATATCCTTATCAAACTGCATATTAAATGTGCATGTTAGTTTGTTTTTTATCATTAGGAAAAATGCGATGCAACAATCAGAAAAGTAAAAACACGTACCTATAACATCAGCATCAAATAAAGTATTAAAAACATAAAATAAATGACCTCTAATCAACATCAAGATATGTATAAGATCCATTTGTAAAAACCATATTTCATCTCTCATATCATCAAGTCACATAATTAAGCCACAGGAAAAAGACCTATAATTAATTGCACCCTGTAAATAAATCTCATTCAAGAAAAGAAAATGTCCCAATATCTCAAAAAGTTATCAAGTCCTTACCTTTTTTTCTGCAGAGGATTCAAAAGAGCAATTTTCAAATCCCTGATCTGGAAAACCTCATCACCGTGTAATTTTCTTGGAATACGAATAAACCCAACAACAACAGATCTTGACTTAGAAGAACACCCAAAAATCAAGTAATTTTTTTTCCTCTCAAATAGAAACTGGATCTAATTCCCTTTCAAGATTCCACTGCATTACCAAATGTGAGGGCTTTACAACACCATCACTCCTTAAATGCCCTTACCCAGATGACAACAACAAAAGGGTTGTATTTGCAAAGAGAATATAGGTACATAGAATGGTAAATGGCTAGTTTAATTAATTCTAATCACAAAACGAATATTGTTGTGTGTGGTAGTTTCAGTTCAAGAATGCTTTATACTTCTTAAAATAACAGTACACTATATAATAGGAAATCCGATTATGCGATAATGTTTTGTTTCAACTTTGAACCAACTTCGAACTTTTAAGTGTTGAACAATTCTTCTTAGATTTTCCTTGTATTCTTCAACAAGCACATGTTGCCTTTCACCAGTTCTCCCCAAAAGAGCTGCATCATTAGCCCTAAAAAATATAGTGGCGGCTACAAGAGGCATTGTAGATCCCTGCCAAATGGTCATATTGTGTTTTAATACATCAAATAAAGTATTAAAAATATAAAATAAACTCTATAAAAGTTATTTAGTTAATCACTACATCCTCTGTACAATTAGGTGCATACAATCAGGAAAGCAAAAACATTCACTCTATATTTATTCCCCCAAGATCCAAATTATCAAACAAACACACAAATCAAATGTTTAACATTGATAAAAACCGCTGAAGAAATCTCCATTTTGCATTACAATGTAGAACATCTATATTTTCAATTGGATTAAACATTTTTATCATAAAAAATTACAATCCATATATACCACAAATTATTAATCAAATTGTACAATTGGCCATTGAAACTTATAGTCCATTTCCTCTCACGTATTAGAATAAAAAAACATGTAAATATAAAAACAATCAAGAATGTGATAAAAAAAAAATTACCCAATACGAAATGAAAATAAAATGCGAAAATTATTAAGAATCTGGACAAATTACCATAGAAAAAATGCGATGCAACAAGAATAAAGCCCACCTTGTATTGTACCGACCATAACCACGTACCCACAACATCGGCGTCAAATAAAGTATTAAAAATATAAAATCAACTCTATAAAAGTTATTTAGTTAATCACTATATCCTCCGTACAATCAGGAAAGTAAAAACATTAACACTATATTTATTCCCCTAAGATCCAAATTATCAAACAAACACACAAATCAAATGTTTAACATTGACAAAAAAAATAAAAAAATGGCCAGGATGTGAAGAACCATTATAAACAAGCATAAATGTATCCATGAATTAACTTGAACAAGCACACACACTTAAGTATGAGAACCAGCTGAGAACAATCAATCCAATTTTTACGTATCACCATACCACACTCAGTTCAAGCACATTTTTAATTGGAGCCACAATTTTGAAAGATGTGAATCAAGGTTTAGCCAATCACCTCCATTTTACAGCTGTAACAGTGAACTTAGAACACTTACAAAAACTATAGGTTCTTTTCTCTTTATTTGTAGAACATATGCTTTTGCACATATCACACCAACAAAAAACACCCATTAATCAAATGGAATGCACCCTGGTGTAACAAATCAACCATATAAATCATCGGCAAGTAAGAAAAACTAACAGTCTTTATGGTGCAAAATAAAAGGAGAAGAGGAAAAACTCACAACAAGACGGAAGGAAGGGAGAAGAAGAAATGAAATGTCATTGCGTCGTTGCACACACGGAGACACGGTCAGTGCCTCCGTCGCACACGGAGACTCGAATCATGCCTCCATGCTACATGGAGACACAGCGTGTCTCCGTCACACACGGAGGCACGAACCTCAAATCCCGAATTCTTGCATCACCAAAACCCGGATTTTCTCCTTGATTATCTATGGGTTCTATTCTAAAAGTATGTAAACTCCTAGTTATCTTGTTATTAATATCTAAAATCTGATGACCCACCTTGAAAGTTGTAATCATTTCTCTAAAATAGCAACCCAATTTTTTGAACAAGTTTCTCGAATTTTCATACCTTCTGGCTGCAATTTTGGCAACAACAAATACGATGACATTATCTTTTGTGTCAAAGCTGCTTCTCGAACTTCTGCAACCCAATTGTAGAGACAATCTGCATCTTGATTTGCATCTGCACTTGAAAAGAAAGACCTCATCAGTTGAAGTTGTTGCTGGATTTGCTCGACTTGGGACTTCACTCCACTTGAATGATGTCGATGATGGTATCGTTGGTTGAAGAGGTATGGTTGATTGAGTGGGAAAATGGAGAAAATGGGTGAAGTTGACGGCAGAAAAAAAAAAATGAATTAGGCCGATGGGAAATACTGACACGTGTTCAGCCCTTTCATTCACCCTTTTATGTTATAGTGAAACAAATACGAGGACATTATCCTTTGTGTCAAAGCTGCTTCTCGAACTTCTGCAACCTAATTGCAAAGACAATATGCATCTTGATTTGCCTCTGCACTTGAAAAGAAAGACCTCATCAGTTGAAGCTGTTGCTGGATTTGCTCGACTTGGGACTTCACTCCACTTGAATGATGTCGATGATGGTATGGTTGGTTGAAGAGGTTTGGTTGATTGAGTGGGAAAATGGAGAAAGTGGGTGAAGTTGACGGCAGAAAAAAAAAATGAATTAGGCCGATGGGAAATACTGACACGTGTTCAGCCCTTTCATTCACCCTTTTATGTTATAGTGAAACAAATACGAGGACATTATCCTTTGTGTCAAAGCTGCTTCTCGAACTTCTGCAACCTAATTGCAGAGACAATATGCATCTTGATTTGCATCTGCACTTGAAAAGAAAGACCTCATCAGTTGAAGCTGTTGCTGGATTTGCTCGACTTGGGACTTCACTCCACTTGAATGATGTCGATGATGGTATGGTTGGTTGAAGAGGTATGGTTGATTGAGTGGGAAAATGAAGAAAGTGGGTGAAGTTGACGGCAGAAAAAAAAATGAATTAGGCTGATGGGAAATACTGACACGTGTTCAGCCCTTTCATTCACCCTTTTATGTTATAGTGATTCTGGCTGCAATTTTGGCAGCAACAAATACTAGGACATTATCCTTTGTGTCAAAGCTGCTTCTCGAACTTCTGCAACCCAATTGCAGAGACAATCTGCATCTTGATTTGCATCTGTACTTGAAAAGAAAGATCTCATCAGTTGAAGCTGTTGCTGGATTTGCTCGACTTGGGACTTCACTCCACTTGAATGATGTCGATGATGGTATGGTTAGTTGAAGAGGTATGGTTGATTGAGTGGAAAAATGGAGAAAGTGGGTGAAGTTGACGGCAGAAAAAAAAAATGAATTAGGCCGATGGGAAATACTAACACGTGTTCAGCCCTTTCATTCACCCTTTTATGTTATAGTGAAACAAATACGAGGATATTATTCTTTGTGTCAAAGCTGCTTCTCGAACTTCTGCAACCCAATTGCAGAGACAATCTACATCTTGATTTGCATCTGCACTTGAAAAGAAAGACCTCATCACTTGAAGCTGTTGCTGGATTTGCTCGACTTGGGACTTCACTCCACTTGAATGATGTCGATGATGGTATGGTTGGTTGAAGAGGTATGGTTGATTGAGTGGGAAAATGGAGAAAGTGGGTGAAGTTGACGGCAGAAAAAAAAAATGAATTAGGATGATGGGAAATACTGACACGTGTTCAGCCCTTTCATTCACCCTTTTATGTTATAGTGAAATATTAGTACCCTCTTACAGAAGATTAAGCCCATTCGACCCTCATTCTTTGAAAATATATATATATTTCTAATATTATTATAATTATACATTTTTTAATTACATAATATTACAAATAAATTTTTAAAAAAAATCTTATTTTTTAACCACACATTTTTCATCAATATACTATTTAAAAATGCATTTTTATAAAAAGAATAGGACTCAAACAAGGGCTAAATTAAAATTGTAATTCAAATTATAATTAATAATTAATTTTAATCACATATTTCACGGAATTCATAACTTTTCAAACATATATTTAATTATCTTTTATCAAAATCTATTAAAAATTAATTTCGACATAGTGAAGCTTCAAAAATTACTTATAAGTAAATAAATTTAGTTAACTAATTTAAAAATAAGTAAGTTACATATTTAAACAATAAAATAAATATTTTTTGGTCAAATAAGCCCATGTGTTCGTAAGGATTAAAATTCAAATTTTAATTTAAATCAAAGTTAATAAATTTTAACAACATATTTTCATGAATTTCACAACTTTTCAACCACGTATTTTATCAAAGTTTATCAAAATCTACTAAAAATTTGATTTTAATCTCCATCAAATGGAGGCTAAGTAACTTAAGCTCAACTAAACATGATTAATTATATAGAATTTTAGCCCATATTTGGCCCTCATTTTTTAAAATTTCTCAAAATCATTTTTAACCACATATTTCATAACACCAATAAATTTTAGAATTAAGCCACACATTTCGCTAATTTTTATCAAAATTTACTTAAAAATCTAATTTTTATTCATATCAAACTAGCAACAATCAAACTAAATCCTCCCTGACAGAACATTCATAGTTGGAAGATGTGCACTTTTTATTCACATGGGTCCCACGTGGATCCCACGATCACTATATGTCAACCTACACGTCAACAATTTTCTTGCAAATGAGCTTTATTCAATTGTCAAATATCATTGTAGATGGATAATCCAAGGTCTTGTCAATTAGTTGTCTCCATTTTTTTCACTTGCACCTTTGTATCGAAGAATACATAGAGTCGAACACATTAAAATATGAACTAATACACATTGTATGGTTCGAAATTTCTTGGGAAGCTAATCATACATTGAGCAATGTACAAACAAAAAATTGTGTTCTCAATGGATGCTTTCTTTTGGAAATTCGACCACCTCCCTCCATATTTCGGTTTCATGACGTTCTCTAATTATGAAATGATTTCATCCAAATATGGAAAACGATTTTGGACAAAACATGGTCCGTTTCTACTTGACCGTAATATACGTATAGAGATTTGTTTTGGTTTGGACCAACTTTTTTTTTTAAAAATATTTAATTTTCAATTATAGATTCTAAGCTACAGCAAGTTGTTTGTTATTTCGATGGACCCAAAAATGATTTTAATAAAGTTTGGGAATTCCTTGTTTTCCTTCCATTAAATAGAAAAATGTACTGTCCTATGCCAATTCCACCAATAAACTCAGTGAAGACAACGTAGTGTAATTTTTCTCAAGTGCATAAAAATCTAACAGAACATTCAATTATAAATAGAGAAGAAAAATACATAAATGGAGAAGCTATAAACATAGTGTAAGATACCGATGCATTGATGTTATCAATGCAAAGCAAAAACAAGTCGTCTCACCACAAGCTCCAATTAGCATTGCGATGCGTTGATATTTAATCTAATGCTTTGTCCGAAAGAGAAGGAAATTTGTCCATCCAACATAACTGCAAAAGCACAAAAAGTTTCAGGCCCTTGAAAATATATGTAATAGTATAACTAAAGAATTAATATTTACTAGTGATTTAAGCCCCTGTTTGGTGCCCATTATTTCAAATTTAAAAAAATAATAATAAAAAAAAAAAATTGAATAGTATTTTTAGAAGTATGTGTGCGTGCAAAATGTTTTATTGTGTGAATGTATGATTAAAAATGATTTTATGGCAAAAAGTTTTCAAACAATGAAAACCAAACGGGGGCAAAGCTAAATTACATGAAGTCGAACCAATTCCATGAAAGATGACAACAAGATAGGGTTCCTAATTAAAATGAATATTCATCACTCAAATTGATCAGATTTAGATACGACAATCAAGTATATAAGTAGGCTTGAGCATGGTTTGCGTTGTGTAGGCTTTGAGCCCAACCCGAAAGCAAAACCGACTTGGCCGGTTTGGATAAATTCTGACCCAAACCGATCCAATCCTGCTGTTGAAACCAAACCAAACCAGATTGGATCAGTTTGGTTCGATTATCAGTTTGGACATTAGTCCAAGTTAAAATAAATTATGTAGCTGAAGTACATGTTGATTAATTCTATAACCGGATTAAAAAATGAATCGAATTGTCTACAGCATACATATGAAATGGAGCGTCATAACAAAACTAGTAATCTTAGTTTATATATGTAGCAAGCCCTGGAGATATATGGATAGAATGTGAAACAATTCAATTTGCAGTTCACATTTACTCGAAAAGTGACCACACTGCATTATTTAGCACTGCAAATTCTTCCTCTAGAGAAATAATCATTTCCCTATATACGGGAAGACAAAAATTTCCATACACATTCTGCTCAGTCTTGAAAAGAAAAAGACAAGCATGTCCATGTCAACACCAGATCTTCAAGATTCAGTTTAAATCCATAGACATTTTATATGATTTGGCTCAGAGAAAGCAGCAATAACAAGCCAAGCAGATCTGCATATGTTAGCATATGGGTAGACAGGAGGCAAAAAAAAAAAAAGCCTGATCTACACTGGAAAACAAAAGGACTGCTCATTCCCTAAATGTAAGACAATCATTCATCAGACGAACAGACATGAAGTATATATGCACAAGACATAATTTTTCTGCTGTCTCAAAGACAGAGGGACATGTTTATCTCAGATAGTTGGATACTGGAGCAGATTCTAGGAATCTCAATGTTATCATGGAAGCTTTACCAAGCAGATATGTTGGCTTTAGCTCAAAAAACTTGTAAGCCAGTTTCACTATACCATTGCAAGATTAATCCCTATACCACTGATCACTAATGTTTCTGTGCATTACAATGCTACTCCTAATTTACTTCAATAGTTGAGTCAGCTGTAACAAAGCATGGATGCGATTTAAGTGCAAAAGTTCTAGAGGCTGGTGCATTTTACAGACCAAATTTGAAAAAGCCATTTAGCCTAGCAAAAAAGCATAGACAACGTCTAGCTCTGGTTCATCTTGGATTAGTTCACTTGGCATCTCACAGAAGTATCTGCACACCTCAAAGAATTAGCATGCAGATATAATGAATCTGTAGCGACCCGAATTTTCAAAATGCAAATTTCATAACTTAAAGTATGTCGCTACGACATTTCCGTCAAATTTTAGAATTCATCTTACGTCCGTCGAGTTGTCTAGCAAAACATTTAATTTAAGATTTCAAAACGATTTTAATCTTAAAAATTCAATATTTATTTGTCGAGTCCAATCTCGAACATTTTAAAAGTATCAAATCCTTATCGATTTAAATCCAATTTTAATGTCCGATATTTTATTTAAAGTCCCAATTTATTAGTCCAAATTTCATCTTTTAGTCCAATGTACTTAAACCCAATTAGCCCAAAATTATTTCCAGCCCAAATTCTAGGCCCAAATTACTGTCTCGATTTCTGTGTCCTACATTCACTATTCACCATCACTCTTTTCTCGACTTCACAGCCTCAACACCTCCACACACGACATCCTCAACCCAGCAACTCCAGCAGCCCAGGTAAGGGATCATCATCTTCATCAATTTTGCCTCTTTCCAATGTAAATTTCACACACACACGGTTTGAGTCAACTGCAACCACGCACGAGTTGCAACCACCGCCACACCAACCTACAGGCAAACACCACCTCAAACTGCCGCCTTCACGCACCCATTACACCACCATCCCACAGTCGAACCATCAACAAGCCGCCACCATCTCATACCGCACCGCAACTACCCAAAACGGCAGCCCCGTTTTGCCAAATCGACCCCCTCATTTCATCCATGTCAACCCAAAATTCAACCACCAAAACCAAGAATAATGAAACCCAATCACTTACCTCAACTCCACCCACGTTTTGGCCGGACTTCCTGCCGGAAAACCCAAGGAAATCCGAACTGTTGGCTCGATTTTTGATCTCGATCGACACCCAAAGACCCCCACCCGCCGGCGCCACCTCGCGACGGCGACGTCTCTGCCTTTGACCGGAGTTCGCCCCCTTCACCTTGCTTCCCTCTCCTCTCGACCTCCCTGTGCAAATCGCGTGAGAGAGAGAGAGAGAGATAAATATATACATATATATATGTATATAATTTGATTTTTGAGAAATTATCCCTTGAGCCCAACTTTTTAAAGTTATCCAATTTAGCCCCAAAGTTTTAAAAGGTTATTATTTCAATTCCAAAGTTTTACAAATTGTTTAATTTAGTCCCTCAGTTTTAGTAACTTTTAAATTAGCCCACAAATTCCAAAAAGTTCATTTTCAGCCTTCAAACATTTAAATTTAAGTTTCAATATCTTTTCAATTAAGTCCCTAAAAGTTTTAAAGTTTTAATTAGACTTAGTATCTTACATAATATTAATTTTGTTCTTACTAGACGAGATCGCGGGCAAAGTGTAAAGCACGATAACATCACATCTATTCAATTTTCAAGAAAATTTCAAGACTTTGAGGTGGGGTTTACATTTAAGCAATTGTGGTTATTTGTTCATGTTAATTCTTGATGTGTGATTTTGATTGTGATATAATGTTTATACCTATGAAAAGGTTGTCAGGGACCGTAAATAGGCCCGGGATCAAAATCCGGTCCTTGGGAATGCCCACAGTGCAAAAAAAATTTTGCTAAGCGCTTATAACATGTTGTCAGAGACCATAAATAGATCCGGGATCGAAATTGGGTTCTTGGAAATGCCCACAGTACATATTTCTATAGTATATTGTATTGATATTATATTCACCACTTGATTTCATATTTAGACTTAATTTGGACTGATTGCTGTATCTCCAGTATAATGCGTTATGCTCATCCCACTATTTTTCCATCCTTTCAAGTTATGGAGCTTGGCAAGGCAGGGCAAGGCAACGAGTGGGGCAATTTTGATTTAATAATAGAACTTCAAAAATATAAGTTTGAAGCAAGTATTTTAATAGTTAGTTTTCCATTTTGACAATTAAATATCCAAATTTTAGTATCTTTGCATATGTTGGTACTTGCAAATCACATTTGGTTTTGACTCTTGGATGTGAGTAAATTTTTAGAAATGATGTTTACGCGTTTTGTGCTAAGTTGCTATAATTTTTTTTTTAAATATATGCATGCCTTCGCATTGTGACGACTTTTGAAAATATTTATTTACAGGTTACTTTGATTTAAATAGCGCCTTGAGTTGATAATGAATTTGGGGCGTTACAGAATCAGTGTAACACATTCACACAATCTAGTATGGTGAAATATGAGATTTGGTTCTAGTTACCTCTCAAGTCAAAGCAATGTCTTTGACATCCAAGAGAATGCCTCTGAATTATGCAGTCCTCCTCTTTCTTTTTGAATGTAATTTTCCAAGGAAAATGCACTCTCATCAATTTGGTCACTGGACATTGCATCCTCAGCTAATTTTACAGCTGCAATTTGAGACAGTTGGAAGTTTAAGCCAACTTGCTGCAATTTTCTAGCAGTGTCTTCCTCTCCAAGCATCAGAAGGGAAATCAACAGAAATTTAAGTTCACGTTTTGCCCCATCAGCCAGAGACATCCCCTTTGTATGCTCTATCAAAGCCATCTCCTCGCCAGGGCTGGATGATAACAAAATGCATTTCATGAGATGCAACAAACACGAACCTCAGAACCAAAAAAGGAAGTTCTTGAATTTACATGTACCTTCCAGCACGAATTTTCCCTCTATTTCGTTGACGCCTGTAATCTCTGCCCTTTGTAGACATGCTTGAGCTGAAAGATGCAGTTGAACTTTTTCTTGTCCTGCTCATGAAAGAAAGCCAGTATACAGCTCATATTTATGTCATAAACAAATATTCATGTGCACTAAAACAAAATAGTAACAATTATTTATCAGCAAGAGTTCAGCAAGAGTGCAAGACCTATAGAATGCCATTATGTTTTCTGTTTCCCCATGAGTCTCCCTCCTGTAATCCAGTTATTATCAAACACTATAGCTTCATAATAACATTCAAACAACCAAATGCAGCTTTTCTACATTCTGTTCAATTTAATCTCTTAATGTACTCTTGACCTCCTCACAATTGTAGCCCCTCCTACCTTTCAAATCAATCCTTGTGGCTTTACAGTTGTTATCATATACAAACAGTTCCAATTAATTCTATTTAGACTATATAATATATCAAACTATAAGAAGTGTAGAAACTGGATTCTCCCAATTTAACGGCTCTCAGAATTCCCCTGAGAGAGTCACTCTAACGGGCATTTCACTAGTTGAATTTCCTCCGATAGAAGAACATAACTCAATTCAGCTTAAAATTCACGTATTCCTATTCAAAAAAGTAGGCATATGACGTACAAAACGTTCAGAACTTCTAAGATATATTAATATATTCATTCAACCTACATTTCCCCTTTTCTATTCTAAAGATGCCTATTAATTCCTCAAAAGTTTACACTTTACTTCATTCTAGGACCGATTGAGAGTACGACTTCCTGTCTACTGAACTCAGTAAGTCTTCTTTTGCCAAATCCACTCGCCAAAGTTGGGTAAAGAGTAGCTCAATCAAGAACGAGAGGAGAAGAAGAACGTTGATTTGAAGAATGAGTGATTGTCTTTCTCCAACCCTTACTGTCCAACATGAGAAAAGACAGCCAATGCATTCCACTTATTGAAAAGGGTTCTATATAGTGGGTCCACGTAAGATTTTGGCCCATACATGCAAATACACCAAAGAAAGGAAAACGATGACACTTAGCCTAGGAGTACAGAAAGCCAAAGACAACGAAAGGTAAACCAAGACACTACATTTTGGTACCAGACTCTTAGTCTAAAGTGATAAATGTGTATCTTTGTTAAGAAGAGATGCAAACTCAAGCTTCAATTTGGAACTTCAACAGCTGTTCTTTTTTCTTTACTTTTTCCAGGGTGGGTGAGAGTACAGGGGGTTCCTGCTTCCAGGAGATCTGGAGCTTTACTCTGGTTATGGAATGATTGGAAATTGTCTAGGCAAACATTTCGAACATCGGAAATAAATTATGAAAACCATTATATTACCAAATTAAACCTTCTCAGTCATAATACACAACTTTGAGCTACAGAGAATAGTGAATTAACACTTTGAATAATTTCATGGCTGATTATGGCACATTTTTCCATTTCAAGATAACGGGATACAGAGCATTGCTTCACTGTCAGAGAGAACCTATCTTCCAGATTGAAGAACAGAAATTAAATATAACAGCTACAGAGAATAGTGAATTAACACTTTGAATAATCTCATAGCTGATTGTGGCACATTTTTTCATTTCAAGATCACGGGATAAGGAGCATTGCTTCACTGCAGAGAGAACCTATCTTCCAGATTGATGAACAGAAATTAATACAAGGCACGACGTGGTGTTCTACGAGTCACAAACATCGAAAAAAATCTCAGCAAATCATAACATCCCTACCCCAAAAAGAGAAAGAACTTCTAGTTCCACCAAGTCCTGCAATGACATTAATGGGCTGGAAGCGCCTTCCACAAATGTCAGTGTGTTGATGCTAATGGTCTCTAAGTCAAGAGACATTGGCCGTCTCAAGATCCACTAAAAATATGGCTAGATATCTACAGAATCACATTCTTCAGAAAAATTCTACCCACTTTAACTGATGAAAACTAGCATAAACAATTAAACAATACTAAAATTCAGGTGATAGATCGGTAAACGAAGGTTTTTTCTGAGTAAAATGTTTTTCCATTGTCATGATGTCCTGTATGTCCTTCCTAGAAGAGGGATGGAGTTAAGAGGTGGTAATGGGACAAGAGCCAGGCAAAATGGAAACAAAATCCATCATAGTGACAACATCAATCAGCGCTCAGAGCATTTGGTTTTAAATAATATTCTTAAGAAAAAATCTCTAGATGCCAGATGTAAAGAGCAAATCTGGATAATATCAATGCCTATGGGGAAAACATTGGCAAAAGATTTTTTGCTAAAAAATGGAAAATGCACAAGAAAAGAAGCCATAATGAAACATGACCAGGTACAGATACAAAACATACCCAGTGGTGTATGCACTCATTCCACTGAAACTACTGCTAGCTTGCGAAGCAATTTCATCATCAAGTTCGCTAACTGATCTCTCATCCGATTGAATCTTTGCTGCAAGCAATAATCTTCTTTGGCGAACTGCTAGATATCTAGTCAAGTACTTACCAACTTTCTCCAATCCTTCATCGTATTCACAAATAAGCGTGCTTGCACACTCAAGAGAAGCATTTTTCACTTCTGAAATGAGATCATCTCTCCTGTGCAAGAAAGAAATCCTCAAAGCCTCCTCCCAATCCCTTGCACAGACCAATAGGCTAATAGTGTTGTTAAGATCACAGCAGTACTCCAGGGATATTTTGGCAGCATCCCCTGGTTTACCAAGAGCCTGAAGTTCCTCGCAGAGCTCATGAGCCAGCTGCAAAATTTCATCCTTTCCAAGTTTAATAAGACCAGCAACTGTCAAAACCCCCTTCCAATTCAAACAAGCACGATAAGCCTTTAAAGCTTTTTCCAAACACAAACAATGCAAATAAGCGGAAGCAGCATCCTCAAAGCACTTCGTGGAACTAAGATGATCTCCCCATGCTTCAAGAACTTTCCTTCTCCTATGAGGATCACCAATCAGCTGAAGTCCCAAGGGAAAAAGTTTGGGGTTATTCTTCATCAAGTTCATAGAATCTTCGTAGTAAGCATCTCCTGCAGAAATAATGTGCCTGAGAGCATGTTCATACCTTTGCAGTTTAAGGTCTATGTTATATTGCATCAGAACTGTTGGCATACATTCCAATTCATGGAGAATTGGAAGAAATTCTTTTGGATCCTTTTGGGAATTCAATGCAACAATAGCTGCTAAATTCAAATCATAAAGTCCTAAAGCAGCTTCAAAGACAGCATCTGGGTCAGCCAACCATAAGAGATGCTTCAGAGATTCCTCAGCAGAAGGATAGGACACTCTCAGGGTATCATCTGTTACAGAGAGCTCCCTATCTCGGATAACCTTTATTCTTCCCAAAGCTTCCTCCAGAGATGGAGGATCAGTCCGAGCTAAAGTAGTCAAAATGCAGAGCTCCCTCGCAGGACTTTCCTCAATTTTCTCTTCAAGAGCCTTACGTATAGCCATCAGGATGGAAGAGACTTTGTTGCTACCATCCAAACCCTTAGGTCCACCACGTCCTACAGATTTATCATCCTTTATGCAAGGCAGGGACATATAATTTTTGTACAGTGTCTCCATGACATCTTCATTCTTCATGGCACAGGCAAACTCAGTTATATAGTTCAGGTTATTAACCTGTTTCACAAACTCTGCAGCTGACTGAAGAAAGGCTCGCCAACCACAATGGTCGACAATAACATTAAAATCTATCCTATGCCGCCGTACCATGAGCAATGCATCTCTAAAACGCCTTTGGACCAGAGCATTGACAATTGAAGCAAGGACTAATTTCCTTGGATAGACACATTCAAGATTTCCTCGAGTTGTTTGCATTATGATAGCAGACTCATCTTCATGAAGGACTCCAACAACCTGTGCCCCCTTTTCCCATATATTTATACAATTTTTTTCATTTGCACCCTTACTATTCTTCATAGCAGGAAGGAAATTATCATATTTCTCTTCTAATTGTCCGTGCAAAATATCATCAATGTCAACAATAAATAATAGATCCTGTTTAGTTGCAAGTACCAAATGTGTAATCCTTTTGCAAGCAGAATTAGAGTAAACTGAAAAACTACTACAGTTGTTACACATTATCATTCCCTTAAGATGCAGCCTGCCATTGTCGTCAAGCCCAAAAAGCAAATCTTTCTCTTGCTCATCATAGCCTCCAATAAGAGCAATGACCATCAATGGGCAGGATGTTAAGAAACCCATGTCATCACATCTCTGAAGAGGAACTTCTTTGTTCGCACCCAATTTTGATATATATTCAAATACTTTTCCACCATCAAATTGAACAAATGCTGAATATCTATTAAATGGTTTAGGAGCTATACCAATTACTATCCCTTCAAGATAGATTTGACTGGAAACATTCCCGTGCCAGCCCGAACATGTCACTGAACCAGGAATGTGATTCTCAGAACAAGTAAGCTGAAATTCTAGCAGGTAATATCCAGCACACCAATCCTTGTTAAAATCTTTTCCCTTGGTGAAATTACTATGACTGAAACCAAAATGGGAAACACTAAGAAGCACACGTGAATCCAACCACGCAAGATGTATAAAAGATCCAGAACCAGTACCAGATGACAAAACCTCAACTTTAAATTCTTTGCTTTCTAGCTCATCCCACTGATCAAGCGAAGGAAGCTCTACTATACACAAACTTCCATCTGACAGAGATGCAGCTAGATGAGTTTTAGAAACTTCACAACACAGAGCCATATCCCTAACAGCAGCAGGAAATTCTAAGTTAAAAAAGTACATAGGAGGTGGCATCAAGGATAAAGAAAGTGGAGTTATTAGTATCTTTGAGCCATCAATGACAAATGCAGTTGAGTTATCCATGACAGATGTAGCCCAGAAAAACTTGTAAGTTGTAATTTGGCCATGAAGAGTCCAACAAATCAACTGTAACGGCTTTGTTGGATCCCACATGAACTTAACCATATCCTGCTTTAAATATCTGATCTCTTGCTTTAAGTACCAATGATTATTACTGAATAACCAAATCTTGATGGCGTCAAATGTTTCACCTCTGATGACGGCAGCAAGAAGCTCCGAGTTACAGTTAAATTTAAGGATTTCTATGGTCACATCAGCTCCTAAATTGATACTGAATGAGCTTCTTTCTAAACCGTTTCTCTCAAATAAAGCTATGGATGGACATTGCTTCTCTTCCTTTCGGTCATAAGCAGTGGCAATTCTTGCTCCACTCGGCATCCAATCTACAGCTGATCCCATAAAGGGCTTTAATTCTGAGACAGAATGGAGTGTCCCAGATTCACGTTCCCAAACTTTAAGTTTCTTACTCAAGGGAAAAGAATCATGCACTTTGCTCAGTGTCACAAAGAATTTCCCATCCCCTCTCCACGAAATGGGACTTCCAAATGAATAGTTAGAAGAAAATGTTGATTCCTATAAATACAATTCAATATAATGACTCATTAAACAATTATATATAACAGTAAAAACTCAATTTTCCTTGCTATCGTTACAGCATTCGTGTAATTGAAACTATCATTCAAACAAGTGTTATTTACTCAATGTGAAAGGAAAAAGAAGAAAAGAAGAAGAAGAAGAAGAAGAAGCATTATTTTATGTAATGAAGAGACTTCTTTCTTTACTATGCTAAATTGAGCACATTATCTACAAGATATTGTTCGAAATACATCTTAAAAAAAAATAAGTAGTTGCATAGACATGGATACGAAACGGACATGCTGACAAATGAATTTTCTAGAAAGTAAGACACAGACACGTCCATACAAATTCTTTAAAATTTTAAATACATATGGGATATATTATTTCTATAATTTTTAATATAACACATGACACGTGACATGTTTGACACTTTGCTGGAGAGGTGTCTCTAAAGTATCTATTAAGCATCAATAATTTGAAAAATATAAATAATGGGACAAGGGCATGTGGTTTGTTAAATACACGTCCTTGAGTTTTCGAGTGTCGTGTTCGATACGACAACACGTGTTGGACTCGGACACACTTCTGTAGTAAGTGTCAATGCATCATTATGTAACCAAGGCAGACCTTCACTCCAGGGTACAATGTGTTCCAGGGTCATAAAGATTTCAAAGTTGACATGACTGATGAAAATGGTGAATCTTTAACTTTTTCCCTCTATCTTCAATATCATTAGTCAACATCATTATTTGGGAGTATTTTTTTCTACGCTGACATTATCATACCCTATCCAGTAATAGATACAATGATCCCATCTGAATTCCACAACTTAGAACAAAGATGGTCCGGAAACTAAATCATTTAATACAGGTATTTCATGTTTTAGAAGTGCAAGAAAGCGCAAGTTCTATAGAGCTCTCTTGGGTACGACTGTTATTTTCTTAATGCTAATTGTTTACCAGCATCTTTCTTCCCTCTTGGTGAAGGGTGAAGCCGTTTACCAGCTCAAGTTTACAGGTCTGGTACTGGGTCACCAGTTTACCTAAAAGTTAAAACCATCCAAGTTTGACAAGTCTGGTACACTTGCAAACGGGTCACTCAAAAACCAGCCCAGGTTTGACAGGTCTGGTATGTTAGCAAGATGATATAATAGAGCGACCTGGACTGATCTGATACGGTGATACCCATGTCATCAGTCTTCCTGTTCGACTACCCGAGCTAGTCCGGTTTCTTTTTACATACAGCACAATTAACTAATTGTGCACACAAACAGTTCAAATTTGGGTTCAACATACTCTGGATTGGATAATTACAGTGTACAATTTGTCCAAAAGATCACGCACCAAAAGGATATTAAAGGTTCGTAAGGATTTAAAGATATTAAAAAAGCATGCTAACAGATTGGCGAATACTGTAAGAAGTCCTTACGTACGTGAACATCCTCGGGAAGATCATCAAGGGCTATTTCATATAATACATCCCAATCAAGAGTCATCACTAGAATCTGCCCAAAACCAGTAATTACACCAAGCAGATCTCCATCTGGACTAGGAGAGAAGCACTTTACACCACCTTCCACTTGGCCAACAATTTCTGTTGCATTATCATCCACATTATATAGTAACAGAAGTCCAAAAGAAGTTCCAATGATCAGGGCTTCCTTTTCCATAAGATATTCCAAGGAAGTAATGAAATCTCCACTTTCTAAATCAATGGGCTGAACAAAAGCAGGTAACAAGGTTTTACTCCATTCTCCTGCAATCTGGTTTAAGTCACAACCAACTTGTTAGAAAGAGAAAGAAAGCAAGAGAGAGAGAGAGAGAGAGAGAGAGAGAGGAAAACTCCAATGCATAACCATCCAAGAACTCTTGATAGTTGATATTATCAGTGTAACATATGGGCAACTTCAGAAAAATTTGTGGACATTTGCTAGTTCACTCTTAAATTTTCATCACAAACGAATCTCTGTTTAGTTTTTAGTCTTCTCATTTTTCATTTCTCACTAGAATGTTTCGATGCCAAGTTTATGCAGCATGGTTTTGGCCATTAGTATTTCCTACCTATATCAATAGCCGGCATCATTAAAGAGAAGTGATACAGCATTTGAAGTGCATCCGCAACAAGCTCAAACTCAAATGAGACTGTTCCACCAATCACTTAACCAACCTAAGTTCATAATGTCCATCCAAACATTTAACATGTTGCTCACTTTAACTTTAATAAGTTGCACAACACCAAAATCCCTTCCTTTCAGTTTCCATTAGACTGATACGAATGAGAATGCAAGACTGAAAAACAATAGGCAAAAACAAACAATATTTATGTAAAATAGTAATTTGCAGAAATTAATTATTTTTCCCTCATTCCATGTTTAAAATTAACTTCAACATCATCAAATAAATACACATTGTATGTATCACTTTTCGATTTTTCATCATCCCACACAACATAAAACAACTGATTGGCCAGAAAGAAAAAGACTTTTTCAAAAAAAAAAAAAAAACACTAAAGACTGTGTAAACAATTAGATATGCACACCTATGAGATTACGAGCAAGACTGTACAAGCTTTAAAAAATTATTTTCAGTTAAAACTTAAAATGTAATTACCAAAAAAAATAATCCCTTTACTGGTGAGAGGTATTACTTATTTTGATAATTCGATAAATGTATACAAAAAAAGTAACTTTTACTTGTTTTTCCTAGGCTTTCAATTTATTTATTTTGATGAATAAGCACAGAAATGCAAGGAGACATAAACGGTTATAAAATGGAGACTAACACAAGTTTCTTACTTGAGGTGAAGGAATTTGAGTGGCGTATATAAAGTTTGCGGATGAGGAGAAAAAAAGGCGGTTACGCTCTATGTCCATGGCCAATAACTGGAGGACTTCTTCTCCATTCTCCGACTGTAACTGCAGCGTCGATGACACCTCCCATGATAACTTGAGATTCTTCATTGCAATTCCTTTTTCTCAATTTATGCTCCAAAAAAAACAAAAGAAGTTGATTAGAATTGTGTGTATATGTAGTAAAACTCTAAATTTCTCCGTCGAGGATTTTGTGAGGGTTAAGCTTCCAGAGGGGGAGGCAGCGGACAGACGAATGTAGTGTTGTTAGGTTTACAAAATTAAAACAAACTGTTTGGAAATGTATGATTTAAATTTCGGGTTAATTTCACCGGAGGTCACTCAATTTACCAAACAATAACAAAATGGTCATTGAATTACCAAACTTGCACAAATGGTCACTGAATTTATAGGACGATTTCACAAACGGTTACTGAATTTTCAATTTCTTTCATAAACGGTCACTGAAGGACCGTTGTGATATATAGTCAAACTTAAAGGAGCAAAACACGTGAATATAGAACCGTGAGTACCTTAAGCGCAAATTTCATCTAAAACCAATCTTCTCCACCCACCACTTTGGAACGAAATTCCGGCAGCTTCCGGCCATCAAAACCGCCGAACCAACACACCACCTTGAAGCTCTCGCTTCCCTCTACGTAACCCACCCAAGAATGGCCCCTAACACTGTCGGAAAGTGGTCGGAATTTCGTCCCAAAGTGGTGGGGTCGCACAGAAAACAGCTGTCTACCCCAAATTTGGAACGACATTCCGGCCACTTTCGTCCACCAAAACAAGCGAACCAACACACCACCTCGAAGCCCTCGCTTCCCTCTACGAAACCCACACAAGAATCGCTCCTAAAGCCTCCGAAAAGTGGCCAGAATGTAGTTCCAAAGTGGCGGCAGGCAGCTTTTTTATGCGATCTCTCCACTTTGGGACGAAATTCTGGCCACTTTCCTGCGGATTTAGGGGTCATTTTTGGGTGGGTTTCGTAGAGGTCAGCGAGGGCTTCAAGATGGTGTGTTGGTTCGCTTGTTTTGGTGGCCGGAAGTGGCCAGAATGTCGTTCCAAAGTGACGGCAAGCAGCTGTTTTCTGTGTGACCCCACCACTTTGGGACGAAATTCCAACCTCTTTCCGGCGGCATTAGGGGCCATTCTTGGATGGGTTATGTAGAGGGAAGCGAGGGCTTTGAGGTGGTGTATTGGTTCGACGATTTTGGTGGCCGGAAAGTGCCGAAATTTCATCACAAATTGGAGGCTGGTAGCTTTGTGTTGTGCGCCCGCCGACTTTGGGACGAAATTACGGCGAATTTAGGGTCATTCTTGGGTGGGTTGCGTAGAGGGAAGTGAGAGCTTCGATTTGGTGTATTTGTTTGGCGGTTTTGGTGGTCGGAGGTTAGAGTTATGGTGGTCCAAAGGTGGGGGTTGACAAGGGAATGATTGAGTTTTATATGAAATTTGCACTTCAGGTCCTCACGGTTCTATGTTCACGTGTTTCTGTCCTTTAAGTTTGGATTTAAATCAGAAAGGTCCTTCAGTGACTGTTTGTGAAAGCGCATGGTAATTCAGTGACCATTTGTGCAAGTTTGGTAATTCAGTGACCGTTTTGTTATTTTTGTGATAATTCAGTGACCATTTGTGAAATTAACCCTTTAAATTTCGGTTAAAAATTACTTAAAACACAAATTGAATTATTCACGATTTTTTTAATACATATACATATACATACATATATATATATATATATATTAAGAAATGAATTTGCAGGCTCAAATTTTATTGTTGAACCTTATATTGATTTATTGTTTAAGCTTGTATCAAGATAAATAAAATGTTACAATTTAAGTACTATGCTAAGATTTCACATTAATACATTTATTTTTTACTCGTTTGCAATATGTTATTTTTGTGACGTTAAAAATCATCATTAGAAATCGAATCGAACCACAAAAAATGGTTTGATTTGAAAGTAAAATGATTTGGTTTGGTTTGGTTTAAAAAAAATTCAAATCTTTTAGAATAATTTGGTTTGAAAGTAGTTTTAAACAGTCAAATTGAACCGCGTCCACAAATACCTAATTTGTTGCAACGCCATACTTTAGCATTCATTTATTTCCCTCTTCAAGTGAAAGAAACTTAAGTTAGACCAAGAAAATGAAAATTAATTACCTTTCATTTTCATACAAGAAGCTTTTTGCTTTATATAATCTAAACTTTTTGTCGTGTCATCCACATTTTAGTATGTTAGTTTTAAGGTGAATAATGTTGTTCGTCATTAGCACCTCAATCTATGACTATGTAGTAAAGTCACCCACATTGTTCAATGAATAAAACTAGTGTCACATTGTATAATAAAATTGAGTTACATTTTTATTCATTATATTGAGTTTGGTGATCATCATAACTTATAATAATGAATGACATTAGTCTTTAAAGACGAACTAAGGAGATGAGTTTCAAAGACTAAAAGGTGCTATATTATGACAAAGGTTTGTGTTAAAACTTAAAACCTCAAAATAATTTGCGAAACTTGCCGACTAGAAGCAAAGTGTGAAGCAATATGCAATGGAACAAGGGCATAAAAGGTTCGCCCACAGTAGGCGAACATTTTCCCATCCAGACTGACTGCATGCTATTAATAAAATAACATGTGATCCAATTAATAAAACGTGATACTTTTAATAGAATCAGTTACGAGTTAATCAATAAGAGGCCGACATCTATCGTTTCCTTTAAGTGATCGAATTCCCCAAAGCTTGGAATGAAATCTATAAACCAACACTTTTAAAGAGAGAGAGAGACATACAATTCAGACATCTCCCTCACAAATAACAATTTCTCCTCTTGCTTGAGGATTGAAATTAGCAAGTTTAAGAGGTGAAAATTCTAGCCAAGTGAGAAGATTTGTTAACCTAATTTCTATCGTCAACAATTTCTTTATATGTTTGAATACAAAGTGAGGAGAAAATTTAACAAATAATGCTAGATGTACATTCCTTGTTAACGTTAAGAGAGACACCCTCTTAGGTGGATGAAAGTTGATTGAATGTGTTTAAAATTAAAGGCCATGATTGCTGCCACCTCATTGAATTTCAAGAAAATATACATATAGCATAATTGAAATTTAGCAAACATAAATTTCATGTCAAATATAAATCTGCAACTGCCGTAATTTAAGAAGTCAACTACATATTCATATTTATACTCAGTACTAAGCGCAGGAACTAAAATCTCAATTTTTCTTCGTCCACATTCTTAAGAATGGTATTTTCTTCCATCAGAGATTCAGAGGGCATAAATCCGATCGACATCCGAGTTAGAAAACTCCGTGTGATGCCCGGAGTTGGAGCCACTTCGAGCCTGCTTCCTCATTGATCGTATCCTCTTCGACTTCACCACATAATAAGTCATGGTCCCAAGAACCCCACCCATTATAACTCCACCAACAACTGTAATCAATATTGCAGCCCACTGGTATGTACGCCCAACCACTATATAAGAAGATGCCATGAACGCCACTGAAGTACACACTGAAGCCAACCACATCAGTTTGTTAATAATTTCTACTACACGTCGCTCAGCCTTCGTCTCACCTCTAACCAGTGTAATTTGAACTACCACAACTGCAAGGGACGTAAAAAGTGCAATAGCGTTGAATATGAAGAAGATCTTAAAGGAAATACTTTTCACGACTACGGCCATCCCATCATTGTCATCCCCACCGGGCACAGTGAAAATGGCTGCAAAGGCAACTGTTGCAAATAGCACCGCCACTATAGTTACTGAGTTGGTAGCATTGTTGATGCCTTCTCGATGGAGTTTCCGAAGCTCTTTGGCAATTCCGTGGACGTTTTTGTTTGTTCTCTTAGTTTGCTCAAGCTGGAAGTGGACATCATTCTTGATTTGAGTTACAGTTTTCCGTAGTTCGTCCCTTGGTTGGTTCAACTCATTAGCTCTAACGGCACCATAACGACAAAGGCATTCCCTTATTTGTGAAGATTCTTCGGAGAGCGGAAGATCTTCAGCAATGTCAAGAGCAGTTTTGTGATCTCTTGTCAGTGCATTGACATTGGTATCAGGAAGGCTTAACAACTCGTTTACTATCTGCAAGGGAAAAAATTTCCCCACGACTAAATTAAGAAATATAGCATGTGTATGCATGTACATCAGCATTGCATTGGTCTCATCTTTAAAGTTCTAAAAGCAGGTATGGAACAGGGGCATTATTGATAAAAGAGTATTTAGGTTGCTCTGAAGGGGAGAAAATCCACAGTAAAGTTACATATGAATAAAGCCTGCAGTTTTTCTCATCTAAATACAAGGTAAATTTTTTCTCTTTTTCTTTAGAAGAATGCAGCGAAATTATGTTGTAATTAAAATTACCATGACTAAACTACATTCAAAATCAAGTTTTCTCAATTATGTTGTTTCTCTCTTCTGCTTATGTTTTCTAAACTGAAAGAAAAAATTAACTTGTGGCCTCTGTTTTTTAACATTAGAAACACAAGAACCGGGTTATCAAATGCCTTCTCTTTCCTAACAAATAGAAGTATTTTTCACTAGAGAGCATTCATGAGTTATACAACATTCAAAGTTCTTCAGGGATTTCTTATGATAATAATGATACGTATACTCGTACAGAAAATTTATGGTGCATATGAAAATATGTGCTTATGAAACTGGATAGAGTAAATTATTAATTTTCAATGGGGATAATAAGCAATTTGGTTTGAAATAAAATTCATCTATTTGAAGCAAAAGGTACAATAATAGAATAAATTTTAAAATAGCAAACTAAAACTTACCTCTACTCGCTTTTTCCTTGTGGCTACATGTAATGCTGTGTTTCCAAATTTGTCTGGCAGCATCACAATAGCTGCATCAGCGTTGAGAAGCAATTTAACCACCTCACAGTTAACCCCCTTCACAGCCATATGCAATGCAGTCTGTCCTTTCTTGTCTTTTCTTCTAGCCAATTGTGGATCTCTCTCAAGCAATGCCATGACAATGTCCACATGCCCCTGTCTGGAGGCTAAATGCAATGCATTTTTTCCATTAGATCTGGAAATCTCCAGCAAGCTACAATCCTTAGACAGCAGTTCATTAACTACATCCATGTGCCCTTTTGAAGCAGCAGTTATAAGAGGGGTTGCATTGGAAGGACCAATTGTTTTGCTTAGTTCAGGGTCATGTTCTAAAAGCACCTGAACAATTGCTGAAATTAAATGATTCGATGTCAGTGTCAGGCCTGATAGAAACAACAAAACAGAGGACAAAATACTCCACACAGAAAAGAAACAAGTCTCAGGTTAGAAGGGAATTGATCAATTTTAGAAGATTAACCAAGGACTTCATAACATAAGCTCAAGCACTTTTAATGAATCGTCTTCCAGTGAACAGATTTACTGTGCCAGATGCAAGCAATGATGTAATTTTGAAAACTGAAATCAGATCGATCCATCACCCAGGAAAATGTTAACATACCAGGAGCTGAAAAAGAAATGAATTAAAGTTGTTTCCACGCGACTGCAGGGGGATGCTTTTTTCTCATTACACACAGCAGGAGTGAAATATTTTTTCTGCTTCACTCGTAAGTGTAAAAACACGCTCCATTAGTCCAAAGTCAACCTATTATAGTGAACTAAACCTTTAGATAATGGTAAATGGTCTCAGCCTGTCCTTGATATCCAAATTCGATGCTGTCCATATTCCCTCCACTAATAACGAGCAGAGTTCCACAGGGTATGCCTCCTCAGATTCAATGAATTCACAGATCGAGACAGCAAATGAATTTCTCAAATATAATTAACATCCAAGAATCTGAAATCAAATTAAAACTTCCATACATTGCTAAAACCTTGTCCCTCATCTCTTTAAATAAATTAAGATAATTTTTATGGGCCAAGTTTCCAACATAATAAACCATCACATAACTGAAACCACAGGGGCAACTAGAGAGCAATATCTAGAATACTTCAAAATGAGGTAAAAAAGAAGAACAATAGAGTTCAGATAATCACCATGGTGGCCTTCTCTTGCAGCTATATGCAAAGGATCAAACATAGATTGATTCTTCTTCACAAGGGTTTCCTTATTTGAATACTTCAGTAGCTCCTTTACCACATCAAAATGCCCTCTCTCTGCTGCAGTGTATAATGCTGTCTCTCCTAACTCATTTACTTCATTCACAACCGAAGCTCTGATCTCTGCAACCTCTCGATCAAAATCTGTTGAACTAAGAGTCCCCACCATTTGAGAATTAATATTAAGTATCTCCTTCACAGCCACAAGATCACCCCTTTGAGCTGCCAAATGTAGCTCCGTGTCATTGTGCCTGCCAGTAACCTTTTTTACGTATTTCTTTCTCCCAGCTTGATCAATTCGCTTCCCAGAATTTGATAAAACCAGAGCCGGCGGAGTTGCTGCGGATGGTGATGGCGCAGGAGATGGTTCAGATGGAGAGTTTTGGCTTCCTGTTGTTGATATCAATCCTTTCTCCAAGTCTCTATTGTCCAAAGCTATGTCTGTATTCCAAATCAATAACAAATTTATCTTAAGCAATTACAACACATTATGGACACAAAAACCTGGCTGAGTATGGGTTTTTAGGCCTACTTAACTACACTTCAATGGGTTTTGGCATTGCCCCCTACCTTGGTGAATTAATGTGAAAATGGTACACGGAGAGGGGCATAAAACCTTACCAGGATCTACAAAATACAAATTTTCACACAAAGTTTCTACAACAATGAATAACAAGAATGGTAACCACCTTACATGAATTATTTACAATCTAAGAATATCTAACCTTCTTGAGAATATTTGAAAATACATTATTACGTGCTTTTGTACTAGAATCAGGTGCATGTTCAGTATACCTTCCCTAAATTGATTTCAGTACATTCATTTTTCTTTATATGAAGTTTCTATGCTATGATATCTCTGTATCAAAATCAGTAACGAAACCCCAAGTTTCCTCAAGCTTCTGTAATTACATACACAATAGGCATCTAGTTTTCCTGCGACAATTTTTTTTTTTTTTTTTTTTAATAAAAAATTACTCTTTTCAAATTTCAAGCAGATTCGCTCGCTGAATCAACATTCAACAGCCGAGAAGCTAATTTATTCGATTCTTTATGAAGTTAGCTAGTTTGAATTACATTAACAGCATAAATAGATCATACCACGACAGTTTCTCATAATTCAAAGATTAAGCTGCTTAGACGCACTCACATAACACTTTTATGTATCCAGCTTTTAGAAAAGATGAGTATAGAGAGAAAGTATACCACCCTCCATGATTGAAGACGTGATTAAGCAGAGCAGAAAGAGAGAAAAATGAGAGACAGATATTTGTGGAATTCCTCGTGCTATGTACTGCCCACACGGTAGAGTTGCGAGGTAGGGAAGAAAGAGGAGCAAAACGACAGTAAAGAGGAAATTGCTAGGAAAGTATGCGCTTAATCCATGTTTGGCTGCGCCTTTACAAACTTAGAAATTACTTAAGAGTAATTCTTTTAAAATCTATAATATATTAAATATCACATCAATTCATTTTCAAATTATTCTTGCCCTACTACAATTCAATTATTTTAATAATATTTTACTTTTCGTTTTTGATAGATATTTAACATTCAATTATGTATTTCACTATTTACATGTATGTATAACAATTAACATTTATTTTCAGAACTTACATTTCTCTCACATTTAGATAAAAAAAAAATGGTGCAAATTAATTCTTCGAGTTCATGTACACTTTATATATTTTGGAAGTTATTCAATTACTCTAGTAAATAAATTATTTATATTCATGTACGCTTATTTATTTTCAAGATTATTCATTTAATCTTTCATTTTTCAATATATATTTAACGGCTCACATTTCTCTTATATATAGATTAAAACAGTACAAAATAATTTTTCAAGTTCTTGTACATTTACTTTTACAGTATTTATAAAGTTTTTCATAATAATGTGCAATGCTCATTCATCCGTGACTAGTACATTTAAATATCGTTTTTTACATTATATTTGTTGGGGGGTTTGGGGTGGGGGGGCGGGGGGGAGAAAGGAGTGAAAATTATCTTGAAACGTACCTTTCAAGTACTAATATATTGATTAACATTAGTAAATAAATATTTATTTAGTTGAAGGGGCATATAACCGAGCACTTCCACATGTAAGGTAATGTATATGAAGATGAGGCGTCAAATTTTTTAGAATTAAGTTGAGGCACTTCCACATTGACATTGATTCTGTCGCTTGCAATTTTCTAGTACACCTTTTGTATGCCTGCAAGTCAACTGTTTCAAAACGCAGAAAAAATTTCAACTCAAAAAATAAATAGCAAAAATTGAGGAGACCCAAAAATCGAGGAAACTTATAAAAAAAATTCTCGTTTAAAAATTTAAATAAAAAATAATCAATTTAATTTTATAGTTTTAACTAATGATTATTTACATAAAAATTTTAAAAAATATTTAAATGAACACAGATAAAAATATTTTAATCTACATTATTACTTTTTATTTTTATAGAATTTTTTATAATTTATTTTTTCAGAATTCATAAATTTTATTTTTAGAATTTATCAACTTTATTTTTTTGATTTTGCTTTCTTGAATTTTAAATTTTTATTTGTAAAATTATGATTTTTTAAAAATTATTAATTTTAAAATTCTTATTTAAACACTTATTTCCAATATTTCAAGTGTTTTCAGAATTTTTAGTGAAAACACTCAAAACGTCATATATTTGTTTTGAATTTCATGTTATAAATTTATCATTATTTTTAAAAAATGTATTTTCAAAAATATCACATCAAACACGTTTTCAATGTTCTGTAAAATTAAAAACAATAAATTAAACGCACTCTTAACGTTTAGGGGGATAACACTAGGTCTGTCTAATCCCAATTTTCTTCTTTTTTTCTTCTTTTTTTTTTTGCGTGGGAGTGAGGGGGTGCGAGGGGGGAGATTTGCAAAAGATCTACTCTCTCCATCAACTATGTGGGGTCACTATTATTTTTTTAACGCATTATCACATGCACATAAAGACACCAAAGAAACAATTTAAAACAAATTGGGGCCTTTCGTTTTAAAATCTATTTTGCCCTTTATTTGAAATTCAAATCTCGGAAATAAATTTTCTTTTTACAATAATACACTTATTTTTATTAATATTATTTATCATTTGAAAGTGTGCAAAGACAAAAATCTATTCCTCGTCTGGTGGAGTATAGCAATATCAAAACTCATAAAAAGTGTAGGTGTAGTTGATGCGAATCATTGATCACTGATCAGTTAAGTCTCTCTTTTAGTAAGCGATGAACATGATGATGCAGTTTACTCAAATGCAAAATATGCTCTCCAAATTGGAACTATAAATTATGTAGTGAAAGAAAATATCATGTCATTTGAAAAATATACACAATAAAAGGGAGTCGAACCCGGAGCATTAAATTTGAAATTTCAGGCACAAAAATACAAGTATATAACTAATATGCATGTTACAATCAGCAGCAATTATACAACAGTGACAGCATAATATTTTATGCCATTGTATCTGGTATAATTTTGTAAGCTAAAGAGGATGGGAATGCAAAATGCCTACACAATGAAAAGCAAAACTACAAAAACCAATAAACACAATACCAATATTTAAGAATATATGTACCAATGTGCCCCTATTGAGAGACTTCACCTGCAATGAGATGTTCATCTATCTGCTTTCATCTATTGTCTTGATTTTCCCAATCCATCGGCTGAGCTTCCACTCATTAAGAAGTGACTGACTATCTTGAGCTTCGTCTGAAGAATATTGTCCTTTGGAACGACAAAATGAAAATCTTCTCTTTATCAGAGACTCCATTAATATTCCTCAGCCGCGACATACCAATATACTGCCTTCCACTCAGAAAAATATGACACAGAATCGTCAGGAAGGAAGTTGTGTAAACTTGCTCCGAATACCAATATATATGTATACATATTTTCACGCTGTAAGAAAATTACAGAGCAATAAATCAAGCAGATTTGATCCAAAAGCTCCACGAGGGAAGAGGAATGTTCTTGAAAGGATGCCAAAAATGCACAGTTGAACAAAATTAAACATTGCAAATAGTTATTACTAAAACAAGTCATTAAATGGTAATGAACACGAAAATTCACAATTGGAAGGCTTTTCCTCACGTCCAACATTTTGAAAATATGGGGATTTAATAGAAAGAGAAGATTTGAACACAGTACCTGGACAAGGCTCAACAGCCACCATCAGAAGTTTTCAGCAAATAGAAGCTCAATGATAGTTTGCGCTTTGGCAACTGTACGCACAAAATGTGCCAAATCATAAACTTCAAACGAATGCAAAGCTTTATTTTTCATTTTTTCAACCCATAGATGGAACTGTCTCTTAATGTGATCCCAACTGTGGCATAACGGAGGCTCTTCAAAAATATACAACGGCAGACAAAGTATGTGACCAAGTTTAATGTACAAGCACCTAGTTCTCTTGATTTCAATTTGGATGCATGGAATACAGCTGTGAATTGAAGCCTCTTTAAGCATCTTGTATCTCACTAATTCACAATCTAACCAGGGATTGCCCCCACCAGAATATATTGATCATCAGGAGGACGGAGCAATAAATTTCTCCAAATGAAACCAAACAAATCAAGCACAACTAGGAGCTTCCAAATTATTCATTTGACAGCTGAAGTATGCCCCGCATCTGAAGGTAGGGATTCTCCAACAGCTTTTCATTGTTACTCTGTAAAGAGATTCATAAGCACTTGTTTGAAATCTTTACAATCATAAAATGAAAGGGTTCAATGTTACTTTACATGCTATAGAGAGGAACAACCAATATGGTCTCCTTACCATAAACAAATGAAGTAAGTTGATAGATCAAAAGAGTGATGGAATAGTTTAATAAATAATAAAACGAAAACCTATCTTGTTCATTGCTCTTCTTGAGTATGGATTCTTGTATTTGCAATTTATAAGACTAAAAGGTGATATTACAGTTGGTTCCATTTGCACTTTCAAGTAACTGATGAAATAGTCAAACAAAGATTTAAAAAAACCAACATCCGCTGCCAACTTTCGTACAGGTGAGTAAAACAATCAGTTTTCTTATTCAGATATACTATTTTGTATTTTCTTGAATATTTCTACCCAGATATACAAGACAATGTATAAAGATAACGCTCCACCAACTGTAAACAACAATGCTTGTGCATTCAAGGATTTGAAGTAAAGTGAAAAAAAATGAAGCAAGAAAGGAGTCCATTATGACTGTTGCTTAAGAAATCAGGTTCACAAATTAAAGTAACCTGGCATGACTGAGTGACTTAGAAAACTTAGACTTTGGTGAGCTAATGCATTCACTCATAGCTGGACGAGTTCTAAATAAGGTCATCAGAAATCTGATAATCTTGGCAGAGTCAAGTTACAAAAATGGTAGTCCTGATGCAGTGGCAACAGAAAATGCAAAATCCCTTGTGTGATCAATATAATATACCTCATTTTCAACTCAGCTAGGTCACCAAGTCAGAGGACAAATGATGCAGCATAAACTTTTGAGCTCCCATTCTGAATATCCTACTGTTCATTTTGTTTACTCTCTGGCGGCGCTGTATTTATAGGATACTACTACCTAGTACCGGTCTTCACAAATGGTGTTCCTATACTCAATAAAGTAACAATCTAGGAAGCATCGAAAAACCTCCTGGTGCTGTTGAGTACGTGTCATGATACCAATGCGCGTCTAAAATACCATGTGGTATCTCCAATTTATTATTTCATTATGTATAGTTGGACAAGTCAATGACACATTGACGATAATCGGGGAGATATTCATGTGTCACCTAAACGCAAATTACTGTTGGTTTTGTATAGTTGGACAGGTCACCCACATATTGCCGACACGCTAAGATATACATGTCACCAACACAGGTCAGTGATGTCAGGCAGCATGTTCAAATTCTTTTTAATTTTATTGAGTTAGACATGTCTGTTACACTGCCAACAAGCTGGTAGATAAATCGTGTGGGACATGGAAACGTCGCCAACATATGTCAATGATGCCAGGTGGAGAATTCAAACTATTTTTTATTTTGTAGAGATGGACATGTCACCGATATATTAACAACACACTGAAAGATATATTGTTGACACACCAGAATTCACAAATATAAATTTACTTCACAATATAAAAAACATTGTCTATACTTTTTGAAAAATTGCATGTAGATGTGTCCATGTCAGTGTTGCCACTTCCTAAATAGTGCTTACAAAGGCATTTTTCCTTCGTGAAGTGAAACGTAAGCCTTGAGGCGTAAAGACTTGTGAACAAAAAATTTATAACACCCCAAAAAGTCCTAATAGCCGTTAATCTTGAATTTGAGACCTTAGTGTAAGATTTTGAAAGTTAGGAGACCAAATTGATGACTTTCCATAGTTGGAAGGACCCAATGTGCACTTTTTGAGTTTCAAATTTTGGTAAAGAAATTATCACGAAATTGTCATGTTTAGTCAAGGAAAAGATTATGGGATTGTCGTATTTAAATTATGGAAGGTAACTTAATTTCTACTTTGATTAAATGTGATTGCATGATTTGATATAAATATTGCATGTCAATTAACCTAATTAATTGGTCAATTATTATAATTAGAGAAAATTTCATCTATTGAAAATTAGAAACATTATTTATGCATGTGTAATTAGCAATATCACATTTTCTATGGTATGATAGAATATTTAATTTGGTATAATTAAATCAAATGTATATGGCAATGTCTTATTAGTAGAAATTAGATTATATTTAATTGGATAATTAGTTGAGGATTGATTACATTTTATATGGAAAAACATGCAGCATTAATAAAGAAATGGATGCTAGTACCAAATATAGGTAGAGGGGTCAAACCTTAGAAACCCCTATTTATACCCCTCACATTACTTACACTAACGTACAACTTATGTTGTACTTTATATCTCTTCCTCTCAAATCATCTTCTACATACACATTACAAAATTTAGCACGCACGATGTCCAAGGAATTTTGAAGTGAAAGTCTAACAAAGCAATGTCTTCGATTTACATTTATCTTCTTCCATACGACTGTAAGTGCAGTGGTATGAATTGTTTTTTCATCATTTAAATTACGGAAATTTATGTTATGAATATGATGATACGGAAATCCAAGTTATGATTATGATAAGGGTCCTATGTGTAAGTTCAAAGGACCAGAGTTTTGTAGTGCTACGCACGGGAATTATAGCCACGAAGTTCGGGATTTAATTCCCGTGTCTCCATATGTATGTTATAATTTTTCGTATTTAAATATGAGACGCAATTCGTTATTACTCATTTACAGAGATTTACGTATCACATCTACATGTTAAATATTTTATAAGTAACTAAAAAGGAGGGTTCAAGCGATCGGAGGTGGATTGTGCTTGTGTGGGTGAAAAATGAAGAATAACTTAAGTAGTTAAAGATGTTAATAATGTTCATTGTATTCTTTTTAAAACTAATTTTAATAATGTTCACTTATTCTTTTACAGTACATGTATAATGATTCCAAAGATAAAAATTTGGGTCATTACAAAATTAGCAAAAAAAGTAGAAAATTACAAAAATAGACATATACTGTATCAAATTCTAATAGAACAATTTAAGTTACCAATGCAATCAAGTCTCCACCGGAGTGATGTCTCCTTCGCCAAAGAAGCAATAATCAAAATGATGCAATTCTAGGGTTGTAGTGCTGTTTTACTTGTTCTGTGTGTTTGAACTTGTAACACATTTTTATCTATGACGTGTAATATATATAATAAAAGAAATTAATTAGGTTTTGAAATATAATGGATTCCGAAAGATAAATGTAAGACAAGAACTTTAAAAAAATTAGTTCCCAAGATATTTAAGGAGAGTCACACACCTCACTCACTTTGAGGCTTGCACCGTCTTAACCACTAAAGGCATAAACCTCATTCCCTCCCTTAAATATTCACGCCTCAGAATGAGGCGAGCTCCAATCACGCCTTTTTAAACTATGTTCCTAAGTAACAATAGTTCTCAAGAAATGCCATGTATTCTTCATATGAAATATCAAATAAGAATGCACCTGCTGAGCTCTTGAAACAAGACTATGAAGCATCCGTTGGTAATTTTCTGGTTCCTCTGTCATCATTCTCTGCCAAATTTAAATTTCAAATCAATTCAATGCAATAGCTTGAACATTTCATACCTCGGGGTCAACAAAAGAGAACAAACACTTGCCTTCAAAAGAAAGGTAGAAGAGTAGTATGCCACTCTTGCGTCTGTATCATCCAACAACTCCCTGCCGAATATCCATTGATGTAAAACTCCTCCATAAAAAAAAGGAACATAACTTCCACACACAAGAGTTTATAAATTATAACTACAAAGTTACCTGAAGAACTCTTCACCACCAACATCTGTAAAAGCATCAGGGTCTGCTGTACATTTACCAATTAGAAGTAAGAGAAGGGTAGCCCGTATATCTGACGTGGCACCTGGTATATTCCCTCTTCCTTTGCTACCAACAGAGACACCCAATGCAATATTGTCTGTTGCAGCTCCAGCAAGTTGGATCAGAGGCCAGTAAAATAATGCAGCAGGAATGCGTGCAACCAATTGCATTGGTACAATTGCTTGTCCATTAAGCAGCAGTGCTGCCATGGATGCAGGTCCATAGATTTTAGGATTTAAACTTTTGCCAATTTTGCTGTCAGAATCCCCCATGGATTCTTCCCGGCCAAGGTTCTCTTTTTGAGAGAGAGATTCTGCTCCTGCGTTATTCCATTCTGAACTACTAGAATCATGAATCTGTGTGTCACCGAACAGCATCGCAGTTGTAGGGACTACTTTCAAGCACAATTGTGAAAATAGAATATCACACATCTGCTTAAAGACATCAAGAAAGATAATTGTGTAAGGTTATAAAAGAGAACAATATGATTCAGACAAGCATACAGCGCTCACACACACATAAAATCAAATGTCAGCATATAAGAGAATCAAGCAAATAAATGAAAACTACATAATGGCTCGCAACTGCTCTTTTTTTTCCCCCTTTGTTCCTCTGAAGAGTATTGGGAAGAGCACCCCGACTTTTACTGATTGTGATTTTGCCTTCCAAAGTTTTGATGAGACCATGGAAAATTCAGACTACAACAACTAATGCACAAAATCAAAGCTCAAGTTAGCAATTGGAAAGATGTGCCACTAGGAAGGGTATTTTAACACTTTGGTGCAACCATCCACCCACCCACCCAAAGACTGTTCAGCCATTTAACATGACAACAGGGAGAAAAGGCCCAATTTCCGCCAGGCATCAAAATACTTTTGTTGCCACCACTACAAAAATATTTGGGCAATCATCAATATACTACTAAAAAAAATTTAATTATTATACTTTTCAGGAAAAGAGGTATTTAGAATATATATTTGAACATCCAAACGGTCAATGCAGAGATTATAGATGGCAGATACTGATAAATGTGACCTTTATCTGAATCAGTGTTATGCCAATCCAATAATGTAAATGCATCATTAAGCCAAAATAGATAGCATCCAAATGGCAGCTCTAGCTGTGAAAAGAGCGGTAACTTTGAAACAGTTACAGACTGTCGCAATAGGTTTGAGATGAATCAGGTAACAACATTACCTTCAAAATATTCATACGATCAGTCTCATTTCTTTGGGCCATCAAGGATAAGGCATTACTCATAATGTTTATCACAGCATTTGCTTTTTCAAGACGACTCTTGGTGTGCATGTGGCCTGAAGCTTCACTTCTAATAACATGTTGAACTTCACTCTCATCTAACAGAAATTTGCATCGCATGAGCAGCCTCTCTCTAGAACAAATAGAAAGCCCCATCTGATAAGATTGTTTCTTGACTTTAGAAGCCCACACATAAGCCAAATGGGTAAAGGAACACTCAAAGAAGCTGAATAATCATTAACACCAGCAATTTTGATTTTTTGCTCCAAGGTTTGTATGCTCGACCACAGGCTCTCGTCCCCTTCATCACTTATTTCTGCAATGAGCAAATCTCCTAACCAGAGATACCCATTGTGCCGATAAGCAGATCGTTCAGAATGAAGAAGAGAATGTAAAGTAGCCCAAGAAAGCTTTGCTTTAATGCCAACACTGTTTATGTTAACTTCATCAATGCTTTCTAAAGACTTGTACGATTTGGTCATTTGAACCATTTGGGTAAATTCTCTGTCTAGATGAGTAAATGATCTCATGAGCATATCAAACTTCTCTACCATACTCTGCAAGAGCTGCAAGAGAAAACACAATTCAAATACAATTAAATGTCATGTAATTCCTTTTTGGATGCATATGTGGCTACAAACATGTATTTGCGTGTTCACGTGAGGAAAAGGGCCAGAAAAAGTCAAACCAAACAAACCCACCTTCGAAACAAATTATTAGAAAGAAACTCATGGCGTATAATTTAACTATAAATGACATTCCTTAGTTTAAAGCAGCAGCAGCAGCAAAGGTGAAAAAATAAATAAATAAAATAAAAGCAGACAGATAGCAAACAAAATTAGACTTCCACAAGTTTACATGCATTGGCATGCAATTGCCTGAAGTCCACTAATAAAGATGACACGACGAAGGTAAATACAATCAACTTGAAATGCAGAACAAGGTTATATTCAGACATAAATAACACATCAAGGTCAAATGTCATGGTTATTTATAAGGCTATATGTGGCCACCATTAGAGGGAAGAACCTAAACATGTAGATCAGAAGCAAGCAAATATGTTGAGTAAGTGCAAGATTACTTTCATTCAAGTTCCATGTCCTGAAACTAACCGATTCTACACGCCATTTCAAGGTACAGATTTAAAATTGAAGTTATCCATTGTTTTTCTTTTATGGTCTTCTACCCCTATTTCCCATAGTAAATGCATGGGGAAAATCCTGAGAGTGAACAGACCACAGGCATTACAGTCCATATCTCAAAAAACACCGAATATCATGAAGACATCGACACTAGAACAAAAATGCATACAACAACTGTTGAGTACTGTATGGAAATATGAAATCAATTAATAAATTTGGATATATTCACTAGTCTTTTCTCACGAGCTAAAGAGAAATATTAAGCTCTAGTTCATGCAGATGAAAATGTTAAAAGACGTGGAACATTACTGTAATAAGCCGATCATTATTTGGATATTTGGACAATGCTGTAGAAATTGGTCTCCTTAATAGCTCCACCATGCCTTCAACTCCTAACTTGACAAATAAATGCAGAGCTTCAGGTGCATCTGCAAGCATGAGCAAGGTAGCAATAGGTTGAACCTCATCGTCACTGTACTCGGACACTCCAGAAGCTATACATGTCTCATTTATCTTATGCAGTAAATAATCAAAAAGAACCAGATATAGACTTCTCCGTTCTTCTCTTGAGTTCGAAAGCACCAACTGCATTTATAAAATCATAACTTGTAAATTCAGAAATATATACAAATGTGCTGTCATCAAATTGCTATCAAATGAAATTCTGTTTGCATATAGAAAAATTCAAATGACAACTTGAGGTTAGTACCAGTCTTTTGATTTAGGACCATAGTAGAGTCTGAAAACATACACTAATGCGCATATGATCATTTATATCAAACAGGGCAATGATATCATTCACCGAGAACATTTTCATGTTTTGAAGGTCACTGTAACTACTCTGCAGAAAAGCGACTTCAAACACAGGAAACTTACCCATCAACAAAAATTTCGTTGGAGATAAAAAAATAAATGGAACCTTCCGACTTCAAAAACACAAAGTAATAACTGAACCACCATAGCATCTCAGCTCAATGCTTTCAGAAGTAACAGGTTTGATAATAATATTGGTATGATAAATTATATTGACAGCATCAAGTGCAATTGTATTGCATCATGCAAAGGCTATTAGACTGAACTATTACGGTGTAAATAAAAAGAAATATACACATATAAAACATTCTTTGTCATCTATTAAATGCTTATGGTTTGTGGATGTTTAATTCAGGGAACAATTTTTTATGTCTATATAAATGCATTACTGAGTAAAGAGGACTTCCAGAAGTCTTCCTTCTGGGGTTTTGTACGTATAAGAAGATATTTATCTCTTTTATACAACTGATCTGTTAAGATAAAAGAAATTCACTATAATGTAATGTCATCAGTTCATCCCATGTACTGATCCAAGGGCCTCCACCTACACTCTAAACATTAACTGTTTTCAGGTCAGAGCTTCTTAGATATGAATCCAAAGAAAATGTGCAACTACTCAAGGCCTCTCAATCTAACCAAAAGTAAACTAGAACTGTGATAGGATTGTAGCAGAAGATAAAAGGATAAAGATCCTTATGCAACTTGAACACGCTCGTTAATAATAGAAATTCTTCATTGTTTTAGATTATAGATTCAGATAAAAAGGCCAGAGAGAGTGAGTGACATGGAAAAAGAGGAAAGGCCTCAAGAGAGAACACACGAGAAAAGAAGGTTGAATTAAGAGAAATAAACAAATTATATTCCTCCTATCGTCCTACCATGTGATCCATATAAATGGATTGCTATGGCTCAAAATTATGAAAAAAAGAAACGAGCAGAAGAGAAAACTGAACAGTATCAGGATGGAGTTAAATGATGAAAAAGATCATTCTAGTACATGCAATCATACTTCTACTTATGTTCTATGTCGTTCAACCACATCATCTGAAATATTAAGCATTTAGAGACGAGACAAATTTATTTATTTAATTAAACTTTATCTTCAACTCCTCCCATGATTTAAATGGCTTCCATAAATGAGTGGTGGCGAGACTTGAGATCAACTTTGCCTGAATCACTTCTGGAGAAGAGAACATACTCCCATACGAGCTTCTGGAGAATTTGTTGTGCTCTCATACAGTCATACCATTATTATAATCACATTGGACAGAACCTTAAAACTGGCTTGTAAGGACAGGGTGCCCAATTAACTTATAAGTTCAAAGCCAAAGTTTAATCCAGTGACAAGGAATATAGTTGTTCCAATTCACTTTCTTTTCGGAATTAATGTCCATGGCAACCCGCATTTCTAGCCGGTGACCTCATGAAACCATTAAAAGACCCTAATAAATAATTGGGTTCGGGGAGGTCTTTAGTTTTGGATTTAATACGGTTGGTGCCCCTGCCATTTCAGGCCAAGAAGAGGTGCTGAGAATTTCCATTCCTTACCTAAAAAGTCAGGCTTCTTCAGAAATCAAAGCCTGCCAATCATAGGTTGGCCCATCCATAGCAAGGACCACCCTTCAAAGGATGCGTGCTCTCGTACGATGTTGAACTAGCTGATCTAAAATATTAAGTTGTCTGAGAAGGAATGAATTTATTTACTTCCAACTGTCATCAAACAATTGTAACTAGAAAAAGAGCTTGAAATTTCAAGTCATGGTGGCAGTGCATTATGAAATATAACATAACTCTGTTGGATCTGACCATTTTTCATGGAAGACTTCCAAAAACTAGGTCTTTGTGAATTACCTTCTTCTCCTCAAAGTCTATATCATAGAAGAATTCTTTTTTTTTTTTTGGGTGGGGGGGGGGGGGTGGGGGGGTGTTAAAATATGCAGGCAAGCAAGCATACCCAATATATGAATGAGAGGGCACGGATTTTCTTTATCATCTATGATTTCATCCATAAGAATTCGAAATTGTGTGAAATATAGTATTAACCAGCAGCCCAAATATACGTAGAAAAAAAGATCTTTCCAACTATGGTAGAAAAATATATCCAATAATTTCTATTAAATGTTTGAATACGCAAAAATTCCCTTCAACATATTTTAGTTCATTCAAAAAGCAGCACATGAACTTTCTCTTAAAAAGACACTCCGAATATTACCTCTTCAAATATAAATGCATTCCCTCCAATCAGATCAAACTGCTCAACAAGAAAGATCGGAGAAGCTGAAACAACTTTATCGGGCCCTTCAGGAACTTGATAAAACATGTTTGTCATCATGCAAATAAGCTTGCAATGAACAATTTCTGCCCAAGAGTTTCTTCTACTAATCCGTATGAGTACCTTAATAACCTGTGAGTAAAGTAAGAGTAGATGTAGTCAATATTGGAATAATAAGAGGTAGGAGTAGAAAACACAAAACAAAATTTGTTGGCCATGCACATCAAAATTTATTGAATAATGAGGAATAAACATTGGTCAAAGATGCTTTGGTTGGCTTGACGAAGAGGAATTCCATCTCATTTCATGTTTGGGTGAGATTCTGAAATTCTGCCTATTTAACCACCAATGAAGCCATCATGTGCCAAACTTCCAGTACCATATATGAATGGTAAACCACTTTAACCATTTTAATCTTTCAGGTTATTGTTCCATAGGTTAAAACTCAAAATTATCAATTGTCCATAAGTCCACAATAATCTGGAAACTCGTTTCCAAATTAAAAAATAAACTACCAGTGAGTCAGTAACCATCCCTTTCTTTCAATTAACGGACACCTAGAAGTAGAATATTACACACAAATGACATCCTCTCTTTGCATTTGGTAATTTAAAGGCTTTGAAATGGAATAATCCTTGCAGATTTCATCATCAGATAACCGACGCTTCATGAAATTTTAAAGCTCTCTAACCAGAAGCCAGGAAAACCATTCAGGCTTGCTTTTGCTGACTCATCTGCAACTAACTGTATGGATCCCTTTCATTCAACCAATATATAGAGTAATTTCTAGAAATATCTAATCTTTTATGAGGTTGGGAAACTAAATGTGATGAGGTTACTCATCCTAAACAATTCAATTTCTCGTACATTATATACTATGATATTGCCATTGATCAACTCAGAATTTGATAATACTAAAAGATCTTTAGTTTAATAGTAATTTTATTTAATAAGAGATTATAAAGATTTCAAATAACTAAAAGTTCCGCCTTCCCTTGTTGCCTTCACCCCAGGAATTTCAGCATTCACCAATTTGTCAATAACCTACAATATTATGAACGTTGGAGGAAGCCATTCTCTTTTGCTAGTCATTCTGTTCTCCGAACACTTTCCTTTCACATCAAAACATCCCATCCAGAATTTATACAAGTTTTACGCGAGATGTACCTAAGAGAGTTTTCCCCTTTTCATAATGCAGAATACTCTCACTTAATATTGTCTGTAGTACAATGACTCCAAAATTGAATTGCGTATAAAACTTATTTGCCCACGGATGATAACAAAACAATGCATAAAAATACTCACTCTAATATCAAGACCTTGTAATCTGCTTCTTCGAATGTTCCCTCTATCACAAACAAAATAAAGTAAACAACTTAGACCTGAAGCCCAGACAGATTCTTCCTTCTCTTCAATCTGAGAAATAAGCATGTATTAAACAACGATGATACAAGAAACGTGCAGCTCAACCTATAAGTATGAATCCAACAAATGCAGAAATTAGAAGTTCACTACAACCGATCAGATAAAATTCTAGATTAGTAGAGCGGCTGTGTTGTATCATCTAGACATCCGTTTTAACATGTACCATCATATCACACATACAGAGAGCACAAAATATGAAGCAATTGGGATGCTCGAGCATGGACTTGAAAAATGTATAGAGTTGATACAAGGGCCTGGTTGTAGGAGAAATAGAGGATTTACAAGAAATATTGATTGTCTGTAAAAGAAAAATGAATGTTGACTTGTTTGGTCCATTCTTGGAATCATAACCTACGTAAATAGATAACACCAATTAAAACCCAAGAAAAAAAATTGTGATGGTGCCATATTTGTCATTCACTACAAAAATCCAAACAGCCTTTCATCTGTATATTCATGATCAACAGTTAAGCCTAAATCTAACTAGAGTTCTTCTCTTTTGTTAAAAAACCCAACAAATTTCGTGTCTTCTCTACTTCCTCATTTCTGTTGTGCAGTTAATAACCTTGGCACATAGATATTTCCTGAATTCAAATTTCAAACTTTTATTTTATTATATGAAATTATATAAGTGTCTTTTTGTTAATTATTTTCAATTCCATGAGATGCACATTGGTTTTCTATAGAACCGAGACTGAAATGAGTGTCATTAGAAATTTTAATGAAAATATTCATTTCATTAACTAAAAATGAGTATTATTGTGTACAAGTTTGTAATATCCCCATGAAAATTTTATCTGTCCACTGAAACACAGCGATGAGCATTAAGTTTTTCTGGACCCAAAAAAAAAAACACTAAAATGTTCCCAATTATTGCAAAATTTGCCATGCCATATATAAATATCACATATACCTGAACAAGATGAAGAAGAACCTCATAGAGAATGCTCAAAATCCAATTTTCAAACTTATCAATAGCTGACGAATTCCCCATTTTCTTAAAATTGTCAGATTTTCTCTTTCCTTGTGAAGAAAGTTGAGTTTCATTTTCAAAATATGGTTCGTGCAAATACTCTTCTTCAATTGCAGAGCTGTCATCAGGTGCTGGAGGCTCCAATAAATGTGCATGAACTCCGAGGTTCAAAATTAAATCAAAAGCTTGAGCCCTTGACGTCACTTTTGGAGAATTTAGCATATCCTACAATAAGTTATGTGCAAAATAAGTAGCTATAACTACATGTTGCACAAAAACAAGTGCAAAGTATGCAGCACCTCGAGTATTGATAAAGTTAGAGGAGCGGCAGTCACAGAATCCAAAACGTACCTACAAAATGGAATTAGAAAAGATTAGCTGGGAAAAACAAGATACAGGTGGGTGGGTGTGTGTGGGTGTGTGGGTGTGTGTGTGTTAGCATTGACTGCAGTCAAGAAATAGCATAATAGATGATGAGCATAAATTTGTTTTCCTTTACTTAGCAGAAGTCAAACTTTGACTTATTATACAAGAGCATGGAGAAAATTTGAATCATATTAAGCGGCAATGAACAGTTAGAGATTTTAAACCAAGAAAGTTATTGATGATCAGATGCGTCCTTTTGACGATAACATTGAATGAAATTTGAACCAGACACCCAGAAAGGGTCCAGAAAGGATCTAACTTCTGTATTGGATAATGATAGTGTCTCCTTTCCATAAATATATACCATGCAGTGTCACTACTCATTGATAAATGGAGAAAGAAAAAGTTCAATGAAGTCCTATAGTATAAACAAAATGCATCAGAACATACATGTCAATTATAAGTTTGACAAGAACGCTCACAGCCACGTCGAGAGATGGCCTTCCATTGTTGCTTAACTTAGACGAGATTGTTGTGAGATTAGAATTTGTCGAAGGAGTTTCCGTGCACACTGCAGCGATAACCTCACATATCTCCTCAGGATTCAATCGCAAGGGTTGTTGCTCACTGATGTATGCAAAATATTAAGTTAGAGAGAAAGCAATTAAAACCAACACATCCACAGATACATAAAAAGTCCACAGAGTGCATGTATACGCATGTGCATGCAGTACATTAATAGACCAAAGCATTATCTTAAGAAAAAATAGTTGCAAGTGTCTACGGATATGTTTTTTCATACATTGGTTCTTTTAAATTCCAATTGCTGATTATAAAGTGAAAATAGTTTGCAGTGGTTATAAATCACAATATATAGGAACAGAATGCATAAAAGAAGATAACTGAGGATAGATTAAGGAATAATGTAGATGATTGTGGCATATCTTGCTCAGAGTAAATAAATATATATATATATATATATATATATATATATCGCATTCACAAGAGCAATAAAACCCAGTTAGATACATTTAGGGATGGCAATGGGATGAGGCACCTCCACCCCACCCCGCCTCCCTCCAACTTTGCCCCGCCCCGTGTCCCGTCCGGCCTTAGAAGGGACGGGACGGGGTGCGGCGCGACGAGGCAAAAATTTACCCCCGTTTGCTGCCCCATTTAATTTTAATTTTTTTTTTTTACATTTTCAAAAATTCGAGTTATGTTGTTATTTAAAGTTCAACCCTTAACCCAAAATCTAAAGGTCATTCCATATATTTTAAATTTTTCTAATATTTTCGATCTAGATATTAACTTACTTTGATTAATTGGTATAAATTTTTCATGAGCAAAAAATATTTATTTAACCATCATGATTCATAATTTCAGATTATATAATTTAATTATAATAAAAAAATTGAATGACCAAATTTATAAATTATATAAACAATTGTTAGTTATGTAAAATTTTAAATTAACAATTGTATAATATAATTGTTAGATTAGAAGCATGTTAAAAAATTGTAAATATATTCAACAATATTTTAAAACTAACCATTTATTAAAATTCTATTTTTAATTATTTTTTCACGGGACGGGGCATCCTCCCCCCGCCCCACCAACCCGTAGGGATGGGTTTTTTTGGTCTCATTAGGAGCGGGGCCCGTCGGGTCGGGGCGGGTTAAATTACCATCCCTAGATACATTTACAGAAGGATTTCATCATTGGACGTATGTCTAAAAAGGTAACTTTGGATCAAATGGAACAAGAGAACAAGATCCATGAAGTTCACCCCAAGTATTGGGAAACCCACATATTCTCGTTGTTATTGCATCATGGAAGACATTCACAAACAATTGATGACAGCAGGCTCTTATTGTCAAGATGGTCAATGACACCTATAAAAAAAACTTATATTCTTTACCTGTAATGACGATATTGAAACAGTGGTTTCACGCGGGGACGAAAGTTGCTCAAAGGAGAATCTTCCCTGTGAAACAAGAAAGGATGACCACAGATCAATATTGGAGTCTGACAAAATTCAAGTATCATATTATGTTGCACAAACTTGACATTTGGTTGAACAAGACCTTCCAGTATTCAACTTTAGTTCCATTTGATAGATGAATATACAGTCTCAGCAATTGGAAAACTTGATAATTATGTTGTTGATAATGGAACATAAAAATTTAAAAAAAAATCCCAAAAACAGAAACCTGCTGGATGGAACAGAACACCAAAAAAATTTATTGTTCTTTTCTGTTTGTGTGACTCATGCAAAACCAGAAAGTACTGGATGTTGATGAGAGCACCAAAACCAAATCAGCAGGTCTTAATTTGAATAATAGAGATCTATATATGCATGCCTACACTATTCATCAACTAAAAGTTTCACCTCAATAGCTCCCTTAAAGCAACATATAGGGCCTGTTTGCTCCAGATTAAAATCTGATTTTAATTTAAGTCAAAGTCAAACAATTAATATCAACCACATCTTTCTTGAGTCCCACAACTTTTTAACCACACATTTCAAAAACTTCTATTACAATCTACTAAAAATCTGATTTTAATCCCCACCAAACCCCCTCATAGTAAATAGATACTAATCACACTAGATTCTGGCAGCTCTTCATATTTTTTTTTTTCTTTTTTAAACGTTCCAATTTAGTTACCTTTTACCAGGTGCATTGTGGGGGTGACAGATGAAGAAAACTAAAAGGTGCATACAACATTTTTTGCTAACAGTCCGCCAAACACCCCAAACAAGAAAAAACATAAACAAGGGGAGGGGGGGGGGGGGGGGGGGGGTGAAGAGGGAGGGGGGGGGGGGGGGGGGGGGGAATGAAAAAGCACTAGAAAGTCAAATGGAGCGAGGATTGTTTAAATCATATAATTTTTCACAATTAATTTAGCCCTTGAGGAAGGCCTACTAAAATTGTAATGGTGACTCCTGCAATTAGAAAACATTCAGTATAACTTCAAAATTTTCAGTTGGGAAACTTTCACTCTAACTGTGTATAAAACATCAACTTCCATTTATGTGGTATTGTATGATTATTCTTGCATACACGTTTGTTATAAAACATCAACTTCCATTTATGTGGTATTGTATGATTATTCTTGCATACACGTTTGTTACGTGTTTGAGTTTAACAAAACTCCTGAAATTACTTATTTAATAAATCAACCATATGATCTTGAATACAATGCCAAAAGAAATAAATTGATTTTCAATCCAGGAAAATCTCAAACAATTCTTGAATTTTGAACATTATTTGTATCCCAATTACATTATTTTCAATCTGCAATGTTGGTAAATCTCAGACCAATATTTTCATAACTTAAATTATCCACTAATAAATAAGATTGAATGAGGCTACAGCTATGTTTCAATTTTCCACCAAATCTCTGTAACATTCAGTAGTTGACCCTATCCAAACATATAAACACATCAGAGTCGAACCAACAAGCACCTGACATTTTCCAATATCTTGATCCAGCTAAAAAATAGATATTTTTAGGTAACGTAGCAAAAGCTCAAAAACTATTGCACATCAAAAGTAATTGACTGACATGAGATTCAACAGGCTCAATCCTATTACGCATGACATGCATCCAACAAAGTAGAAGTATTTTCTTTGCAATTGAAAGTCATAAGGAGTAAGTTGTTCCTATTTTGCTTTTTTGACAAAAATATTATGACACTTCGATAACAAGTTAGAACAAATGCCATGCGGTTCTCAGACACCAGATAGAGAAAATATAACCATAGCAATAAGACGTCATAGCACTGACAGAGACAGGCAAACCACAAACTTGTGTAAAAATAATTAAGCAAAAAGAATGTACCAAATTTGATTGGGCCCTGTTTTAGACCGTTTCAGTGCTGTTATTGCTCTTAAATGCGCATGAGCGGAAGCAGAATTGGTAACGGTTGTGAGCAATGAAGGCTGCAGTAGCTGATCAAGATAAGGCATATCTGCACTCCCAAAAAATTTCCAAGCTTCACCCTTCATTTTGGGGTCCATATCCCCTACAAGAAGAGCTGCTGCACCTACTTCTAGGAAATTATGAGTACGTAGATCTTGGGGATTCAGAATGTGCTCACTGTATTTTAGAAAGAATGGAAACACTGAATCAATTAACATAACTGGTGAATAACAGAGATTTCTAACAGACAAAAATAATACCTTTTGGGCAAGATAACTGACGATTTCTGGTCTCCAAACCAGCGCCATCTGAAAACATCAAGAGCTATGAACTCTTGATCTTCCTTTTCATCAACTTCTTCAGCAATTGGAGAGTCTGAAACAGATGTAATAGATGTCTCTTTGCTCTCCAAAGCATCCTTGCTATTTACAGGGCTGAATTGTGAATTGAATGATCTGCTTAATATAGAAGACAATGTTGGAAGTGATTGCCTTGATGCAGGAGGGGCTCCAGCAAAAACTGCTGATTGAAACGACCGCTTTGGTATGTACTGAGCCACTAGAGAACGAACATAATTTAAGGATTTCGCAAGTGCTCCAGATGCAAAACTTGACACAGGCAAAGGAGATACATTTGTAGAGGGTATTGGCATCCCAGATTGTTGACCCAAAGAACGTGTCCATGGAGCCACCTTACGGTTAATGCTCACATCGCACTCAGCAATTATACTTACACAAAATCGATCAATCTGTAGCAAAGTTTCCTCACTGGGTTTATATCTGCAATTAAAACGGAGTTTGGAAATGAGTTCATTAACCAAATTAAATTCAAGAGTGTAAAGTCAATTTTTTTCTGGAGCTCATAAGCAGTGGTAACTCTTTTTGAAACATTCCCTTGCCTAAGATCGAACTTTTTCTAGAGCCTAAAGCATTACATGAAACTTTCTAGAACTCTCCTTTTAATATTGATCTAGACATGGAAAATCTTTTCCTTCAAATTGGCCCATTTACCCTTCATTCTCTTGATGAGATAACTAGTCCATGCAGCAGTTGTTTTTCATAAAAAGAATCTATTTCTCAGAAAGAAATTGAAGATATTATGAATCAGAAACGAGTGACTATATCAGAACAGCTTTACTAATCTTCAAAACTTCATAGATTACAAACCAATAGAGGAAAAAGACCCTCCAAATTTGTCCTGCATATGTCGAAATACCATTCTGACAGAAGTTCACCATAAAACTATGCTTCAAGCCCATACCAAAAAAGATTACAGCAAATCCCCACTTCAGTCCACTGTTTAATACAATGTCCACTTATGGAACTTATTTCCCCGGGCAACATCAGATTAAAAAATTGAACGGTCAATTTGTGCAACACTATAACACTTGTCACCATTATAAAGATCATGTTTACTGGAATCACCACAATCACTTGATTTACTCCAATGTTATCATTCCCTGTACAACTCTAGAATCTACTGTAGGTTTCCAAAAACGATATCAGAACTTCAATTATAGACATGTCCATTCAATAACTAGAAAGAATATTTCCCACTTAAACAGTAAACTATAATATTATATTGAGGGGAAAGAACTTCGAGTAAGTGATTTTATTTCTTCAGTACGTTTCTTATGGCAAATTTTAATTGGCGTACATGCGGCAGTTTCCACTTTCTTCACATCCCAATTTTCTCTTCTTCTATCTTATCTCTCCCTCCCCTTCCCAAGAGATGTGCAATCACCTTTTATCTAAGTATAATTTTGAATAAACTCAATTAACACCACAATTGAATAATTTAAACCTAAAGAAAAAGCTCAGTAAATTAGAAAATCTAATTGATGTTTCTTTAATGAGTAGCAATGCAATTTGATGGAAATTTTTATTTACTAATCAATCATATTTCCCAGATAAGAAAATATAAAACATTTTAAAATTAAGCATGTGCATAGATCAGACCATGACTAGTAGTTTTATATCTATAGCACCAATGTTCTTGAAATGAGCATGTGCAATACACAACATATGCCTGTCATGTTGAGACACAGTGTTGATCACAGTCAACAGCTGTTCAGACAGCTTGGCATGTCAAACTATAAAAAGAAAAGGACGAGGAGACTTGTGTTGGACCAGGTACAAGGAACTACCCATTCTGTCTGGAAAAATGTCGGGTATTTATAAGATCTCATAAAAGTTTTGGGTGTTGAACATAGAGGGAAAAGTAGAACATTACACAGTTTTAAGGAAATTAAAATCAGAAATATTTTAAAGTGAAGTTTTGTGTTTTGCATTTTATTTCTCGACACACATTATATATACACATACATATATATCTAGAGTAATTATTGTGTCCCAACTGTCCTTTTTTCAAAAATGGTTGTGTTTTCGTATCTATATGTCCAGTTCCAAGTCCAAACTGTGTCCATGTCCATGATCATAGAATTTTAACTTCTACAGATATTAAATTTTCCAACTGTACCTCTGAATTGTGTCAAAAGTCACAATAACCAGATGATACTGGTAAAAATGAGCACACTATAAATATTAAGAACGTAAGCACTGTTTCAAATCACATGTACTCTATTGGTCTACACAAGATGTTAAATGAAGATAATGATCTTAAATATGGGACGAACGCACCTTAAAAGATATCGTTTCAAAAGTGCCACACACCTTGCTACTACCGCTGGACTGATTCAAACAAAGAGAAATTAAAGTTTGATTATATACCATGTACAAAATTATTCAAGGGATACAGCTCAAAAACTCAAAAGGAATTAACCAAACAAAACTTCATCCAAGGCAAAAAAAAAAAAAAGGGTATTTAGATATTAGGGCCATGTTTAAGCCACATTTTTTAGGAAAATATGTTTTGAAATAGTGAATTTTTTGGAGAATATGTAGTTAAAAAATGGGGAAAAAGTTTTGATTTTACGTGCAAAATTATTTTATGGGAGAATGTGTGGTTGAAAATGACATTTAAAAAAAATGAGTTCTTAAAAAAATGGAGCTCAAACCCAAGCTATATGCAATGTAAGACACGGTGTGTTTAGCTAATCTTACTACAAGTAACTTTTTGTTTCCAAATGCTTTTGGATAACTTAGTTTTAAGTAAAATACTTAGAACTAAGATACTTATTTGAAAGTAACTCTTAGCTTACTATCAAAATAAGTGACTTATCATACTTTAAACAATAAAAAATTGTTTATTTTTAAAACTCACTTATTTACTTATAAGTAAACTTTTTAATCTTAGCCAAACATACTCCCATAGACAAAATCTGACAATGAAGGAAAATAATATTTACAGAAAAGAAGAATATTTTTCCTGGTCTAATGTACAGCTTCATAATTATCATACATGAGTGAATGTTCTTAAAATTCATATGTAGCCGGAAAAAATTCTACAATGTTTCTCAAAAGTCAAAACTACGGTGCAATTGTGTGAATAAAATGAGCTTTACAGTTTTAGTGCAAAAGTATATCTCAGAAAAACCTTCCGTACATCTTTTCACTAAAATGAACCAAGATGCAATGTAAATTTGCGTCAATTAGAGCTCAAAAAAGCCATATGCATGAGTTGGCACAAGGCAAGGAACTTAGTGCCTCTTTCGAAATTACTTTCGCAAGTTAACTTTATAGGGACCAGTAAAATCAAATAAGGCATAATTGGAAACATCAGAAAAGAATTGTAAATAATTAAAGTGTGATTATGGAGTAAAAGGGAAGATTCTGGTAAGTCACTATCTAAAAGCAATAATGGTGTTGGTATAATAATGGATTGTATTAAGGCATGCAGTATGCATACCTTCTTTCCCTCTCGGCAAGTGTGTGATCTAGAATGACACTGTATGCCAAGTCAATTGTTGGCTGCATTGCCAGATAATCCTGCCATTAAGAAAGCAATGTAAATCATCCAATGTGGTAACACCTCTCTCTCTCTCTCTCTGTGCATGCGTGAGAGAGAGAGAGAGTGACTAGAAGCTGCTCTTTTGAATTATAAGCATCAACATGCCATGTACATTGATAGGACACCTATCATGGATTAGAACTGAAGAATTCAATTTCAATGAAGTGTTAAGACTCTATGTAAAATGGACATGGGGAAAGACATTTTTCCATAATAGTTATAATCAACTTTTAAATCAAATTCAAGTATATTGTGAATTCAGTTACCATTCTTCCATTAAAAATTAAATGTCCACTGCGAGTCAAGTCAAAAATAAAAAATCATGACAAGTTGATAAAGCACCAATTTGGTTTTGCATATTTACTTCACCATTTCTAAGATCATTAGCTAAACTTTGGGGCGTTATCACTTTGTAAAGATAACATAGCGCACCAATTTACTAAAGTTTCAAATTCAAAAGAACTATCTCACTGTCTCTGTTGTCCTTCTGGCGGGAGATGGGTGTCCGGCAAGCATGAATAGAAAACATAGCCCCACAATAAACGGAATCAAGTGCTAGGAACAAAAGACTACATAATAACTAGGAACCAAATTCGAGATTCAATATTATATCTTGATTGACTTGCATTCCCCAAATACAGAATACCCGTCTAGAGAATCAAATAACCAAAAAAATTTAACTCCCACTCAATCTATCCGTTAAAAAAAAACCCCACTTTTTATATCAAAATCGGAGAATTTTTGTATAAAAATCATAATCACTCAACAATTAGCATTCCCAAATTGCAACCCCCACCAACATCTTTAACTAAAGAGTAAGTCCATGTAGCCCAACTGGTGTTTTTAACACCAATCCATGTGGCATGTAGGTATAATTAGATGGGTCTCATATCACCAAATTTAAATTGAACTTATCATATCATTTAATGCTAGCGTAGACTGATGTTAACACCAGTTGCGGGCTACATGGCATTTTATACAAAACCCTAGGTTATAGGAGAAGCACAAGATCTGAATACTCGCGCAAAACTGAGTAAAAGCATGGCGAGAAATCAAACCCGTAAAATCCTGGAAGCTTCAGTGGACAGCGTGGCCTGGTGGGACGAAGCGGCAGCCGACAAACAATCGGCAACTGCTCGGCGCAGCGGCTCTGGGGGCTTCCTTATAGACGAGGATCTCAGCCTAGATAATCCACCTCCGCCTAACTGCATTCTCGAGCTCACTGGACTTCTGGATGGACTATAATTCGTCGACATCATGCATCAATCTATGTATATGATGTCAATGCATCACATTGAATTTAGTAGTGTAGTGCACACACGGATAAAGTTGTAACTGTAGGAAAGAAAATCTTAAAAATGTATTTGAGATTATGGATTCAAAACCTACTTAATCATAAAATTGAATTGAGGAAAGCATTGTGTGTGTGTGTGTGTGTGTGTGAAAGAGAGACCGAGGGAGAGAGGTCTTGAAATTCTTGATCCTGTATGGGAACGTTGTATATGATTAGCTGGCAAAGTGCACAAGTAGTTTGGCAGAAGCCCCACTTTGATGGCCATAAAGAGAAATTTGGAGAAAATAATATTTTAAATAATATTTTATGTTATAATTTTTAAAATGTGTGATTGAAAAAAAAAAAAAAAATTATGTGTAATATTATTTTGTTGGAGAATGTGTGATTAAAAAAAAAGAGAAAAATGTATTATAAATTTAATGGGGCTCAAGTAGGAGCTAGATAAATTTTTTAAATTCAATCATGTTAGTTGTACAATATTGATTGACAACAATGGTTGATAATTATTCATATGGGAGAGGCTCACGATGAATAAAAAACTCGTGGACCCTCCTTTATGTGAGATGATTGTTAATCATTGTTGTCAATCAATGTTTTATAAGTAGTAAAATTCTTTAAATTTATGTATAGAATATTTTATTATATAAATATGTAATTGAAAATTAATATAAAAAATAAAAAGTTTTAATTTAAAGAGAACCAAACAACAGCTTAATTTAACTTGGTGGGTTGGCTTACTGAAATCAATGGAGTTGGGTGGTTTGGGTATATTCAGTTGATTCTGCTTAAATTTCAAGCAAATTTGGTACGATTTTGATTTTTGTACTTTCGATCTTGTTTAAAAAGCTAATAGTATAATGAAAAATAGAACTAATTTTATGTATATAAGCCATCAAAAAAGATTGGAAGGAATCTAGACTAGCAGCCAATGTGATAAATAAATTTCAATATTTTCTATGTTCTTATGATACATAAAGCGTCATGAAGTCATCTAGATCCCTTACTGGTTTTATTTTGGGCCTTTGACATTATGTAAAAGGATAATTAACATAGAACGTCTTCACGCTTCGTTTTTTTTTTTTTTTTTACATTTTCACTCATAATTTTACATTTCATTATGAAAAATATTATTTTCATCCAATTTCTCAATAAAAAAAAATACAAATAACAAATATACTCTTCTATTTAAATAAAAAAAAAATTAAATAACAAATTGTCATTATATTTCCAAACTTTTAAAAAAAACTGCAAATGAATCCAAATAAATTATTAAAAGGGTAATTAGCATAAAACGTCATTACATTTCCATATTATCATGCAAAAAGTCTCTACCTTACATTTTTTAGCATTTTCATCCTCATTTTCATATTACATTGCGAAAATCATCAATTTCATCCATTTTTTTTAATTAAATGCTGTAAAATAACGAATACACACTCCTATTTAAATTAAAAAGATAAAGAATAAAACGCATCTATACTCCTAAAATTTTCAAAATAAAATACAATTAAATTCCAAATAAATAATTAAAAATTGAATTTTTTATTTGTACTTTTTTAAAAAAAATTGGGAGTATAGTTGCAATTTGTTCTTTATTTTTGTTTTATTTAAATATGAGAGTATATTCGTTATTTTACAACTTTTAATTGAAAAAAAAGATGAAAATGCCAAAAATTGAAAAGTATGAACGTTTTACACAATAATATTGAAAGGTATGAACGTTTTGTAATAATTACTATTTTAATAATTTATTTGGACTAATTTGTAATTTTTTTTAAAAAGTTTAGAATTATAATTGCAATTTTTTTTTGTTTAATTTAAATAAGAGAGTGTATTTGTCATTTTACATTTTTTTTTATTGAGAAACTAGATGGAAATGACATTTTTCCGCAATGAAAGGTAAAAATGGATGTGAAAATGCCAAAAAATAAAAGGTATGAACGTTTTGCACAATAATATTGAAAGATAATAACGTTTTGTGCTAATTGCCCTATGTCACGTATGTTTGGGTATCGTCTCTTCTTTTTATCTACTTCGGTTATAACTCAACAATGAATAGTGCGTGTCAAACGCTATTTTAATATGATTTTTCAATTGATTATATTTTTTTGTTAATTTAGTGAATGATTTTTATCAAATGATAGTTTGTATCAGGATGAAACATGTCGTTGGTATTGCTTGAATTTATTATTGATTTGTATTAGTATACAAAACATGGCTGGCGTACTTATATTGAATGCCTAAAAAGCTAACAAATATTAAGGTATTTATTATTGAACCGCTTCGACCCTAATCAATAGGTTTTTCTTTGAAGGAGCAAGTTACATTATTCAACTTGTTTTGTTGTTGTTGTTCTTTTCTTTTCTTTTCTTTTGGTACGTTTTTAGAAAAAATAATCAAGACAAGTAGATTTAAATGGGAAAGAGAATTCTGCTCCTTTTTTTTTTTTTTTTTGTAAAGAAATGCTCATTCATGAAGGTTATACAATTTGGTAAGACAATAGAAGTAATCGTGTTTTGATTTTGTTTTACACATTGTGTACTTGAAAATTAATGTCAACAGTTGAACCAATAAAAAATTACTATTTCTAGTTGTCACTTCGATTTTAAAAAACTAATGTCATTAAGGCATCTCCAACCCTTATACCATTTCACCATTTTTTCTCATTTTACACCAAATATTTGATGAAATCTCCTCCAACCCAACACCAAATTTTACGCCATTTTGATGCAATATAGTACAACACTATTCATTTGCACCATTTACACCAAAATGACTAATGTCATTTTTGCCCATCTTTTTCATTTTGCAGCAACTTTTGTCATGGGTATTTGTGTCACTTTCTTGCTATACAAAAAATTCAATTCTTGATTAATTATTATTTTTAAAACTATGATTATTATTATTGTTGCTGTTATTATTATTTAGCCCCTGTCTGATACTCATTATACATTGCATTCTCATTATTCTACACATTTTAACTACACATTTTTCGATAAAATAATATTTTCTATCACATCAATAATTTTTCCTCATTTTTCAACCACATATTCATCATCACATCAACCAAAAAATGCATTATTTCCAACATAATGTGCATCAAATAGGTAATATTTTCTTAGTTGTGGTTTTCTATTAATTGTACTACATTCATTAAATTTATTAATGAATTCAATGTTTTTATCAATGCTCTAAAAAGCGTAAAGCGTTGCTAGGAGTGGAGGTCAAGTTTCAAGTTTTACGAGCCTAAACGAAGCTTAGACGTAAAAAAATATTTTTTATTTTAAATTTTTAATCATTGTAAAAAATTTCAATGATTCATATAATATATACTAAGGCCCTGTTTGATTCCCATTCTCATTCTCATTCTCATTCTTCTACTCATTTTCAACCACACATTCTTCAATAAAATAATATTTTCCATCACATCAATAACTTTCCAACCACATATTCACCATCATTACATAAAAAAAATGCATTTTCTTCAAAATAATGTGCATCAAACGGGCTCTAAATATCTAAAATTATAAAATATTGTATGTACTTAATAATTCCTACAAAAAAAGATAGGTTTCAAAATCATAATTACATAATATAGATAGTCAGTAGCTTAAATCTTATCCAACTTTTTATTGAACTCCAATTTAATATATTCTTCTTTATCTACAACAAAAAAAAAAAAAAAATGTACATTTAATGAAGATGAAAAATTAATAAAAAAAATTAAGCGGTCAACGTTAATGAGCGATTCTCGCTTTGGTTCAAGGCGAAACGTCTTAGTTATGCTTCGTGTCCAGGCGACGTCCAGACGTGCTTTTTAGAACAATGATTTTTATTAATGAAACATCAATATCTATTTAATAATTTATGAAGTAGAAGATTAAATAAATAAATATTTTTTCATATAAATAAATTATTAAGAATGAAAAAAATGAAGAAAATGATTAAATAATGTTCATTTGGTGCAATTTTTGGTGTAATGAGTTGGAGATGATGTTTAGTTTGATGCAAATTTTGATACAAAATGATTTAGATTTTAGTGTAGGGTTGAAGATGTCTTATATAATTACAATGTCTAATCAATAGGGTTTTCTTTGAAGCACAATATTCAAGTTGTTTTATTCTTCTTCTTCTTTTCTTCTTTTGGTACGTTTTTAGAAAAAAATTAATCAAGGCGAGTGGATTTAAATGAAAAAGAGAATTCTCATTTTTTTTAAAAAGAAACGCTCATTCATTAAGGTTATACAATTTGGTAAGACAACAGAAGCAGTCATGTTTTGATTTTGTTTTACATATTGTGAACTTGAAAGTTAATGTCAACAGTTCAACCAATAAAAAATTACTCTTTCAAGTTGTTACTTCGATTTTAAAAAACTAATGATGTTAGGGCATTTTCAACCCTTACACAATTTCACCATTTTTCTCATTTTACGCCAAATATTTGATGAAATCCACCTCCAATCCAACACCAAATTTTGCACCATTTTGGTGTAATATGTTGCAACACTATTCATTTGCATTAAAATGGCTAATGTCATTTTTGCCCATCTTTTTCATTTTGCACCAACTTTTGTTAAGGGTATTTTGTGTCACTTTCTTGTTATACAACAAATTTAATTCTTGATTAATTATTATTACAATTACAATTATTATTTTTAATACTATGATTATTTTTAATGTTGTTGTTGTTATTATTATTTAATATTTTTTTAGTTGTGATTTTTCTATTAATTGTACTACATTCATTAAATATATGAATGAATTTAATATTTCTGTTAACGAAACATAAATATCTATTTAATAATTTATGAAGTAGTAGATTAAATAAATAAATATTTTTTCATATAAATAAATTATTAAGAATGAAAAAAATGAAGAAAATGATTAAATAATGTTCATTTGGTGCAACTTTTGGTGTAATGAGTTGGAGATGATGTTTAGTTTGATGCAAATTTTGGTACAAAATGATTTAGATTTTAGTGTAGGGTTGAAGATGTCTTATATAATTACAATGTTAATTAATGGTGGATACTCAGAACTTCGTAGATTTGGTTAATTAAAGCAAAATTCAATCTCATAAATTAGGAAACGGTCAGGACAATTTTTTGTTAGATTTAACTTTTCTAATTTGCATTTTTCTTAAAGTCGATCTCGTTGCTCATTAATCCATATTCTTATAAATTTGTGTGTTTGCATGTAAGTTCTTATTTGGGAAAATTTTAAAAGGCTGAGGTTCAAATTAAGTTAATTTTAATCACACATTTTATGGGATCATAATCAAATTTTCAATCGCACATTTCAATCTTTTTTTATCAGATATGATAAAACTTTTATTCATACTTCTAAAGTAACCATTTCAAACCAATTCCTAAATTTCAAAGTACCAATTTCAAATAATTCTTAAATTTCATCTCTAGCGTTGCATTGTATTCTATTAACTGATACGAGTGAATCAAAAAGTTGTACTGAAGTTGTGTATGATGATAAATCAATCAACTGAGTGGTAGCCATAAAGGATGAGATGGAAGGATTATTGTCCAAGTATACATGATAATTGAAAAGAGTTACCGAGGATTTCAATATCAACTTAAGAGGATGAACGTAGATCATAATATCTTATTATCCAAGAGTGGCGAATTCTCTATTAATAATTCATAATCTTCATAAGATTCTTACCATACTCGAATGATGTCGTATTAACGACTTTTGACAAAATAACATCCAACATTACTAAAATATGACGATCCATATATATGGTACAATGATGACCTCAAGTTGAATGATCAATTTCACTACCTAATGTTAGAAATTAATCACTAACACTGTAATAGTTATCCACATGGAATCCATGTAACGGGTTTTCAATATTTTGTTCACTTAACAAAACATTCACACATCTATTTAAATATAATTACATTTTAGCTTATGAGATCAGTTATTCACTCATTGGTGAAAAATGCTACACATGTTGGTCTAATTGTAATAACAATATTCGTATATCATTATTACTTACGGTCACGAATAATTTAAGATTATGTCATACCACAACTCCTTTTGATTAATTAGTTATCAAGATTTTAAATCCACGAACTCTATTATATTACTTTGTCAAAATAATAATAAAGTTTAAAGTTTTTAGAGCTGCAGTTTACCACTTTAATATTTCAAATTTCTGATAAACATCAAACATCAGTAAACCAGAAAAAACGATCTTCCAAAAAGGGAACTTCCCTCACTTGCCACGATTTTCATCAACAAACCCAGTTACAGCTTTCTGCAATAGAAATTATATCGACACAAATAAAACTCCCACTTCTTCTAGCAAAGTTATTCATTAATACAGTATTCTGCAATTATTACCTGAATGCAAGACAGTGTGTAGTGCACATCACTTTCCGAGATCTGGTGGTGAATGACAAGCCTAAGTCTGCCATGTAAAGGTTTTAGCATCAATTTCTTTGCAAATGCACATATGGTTCAAAACATTCTATTATGCCCAAAATTATCAAGCAAATCAATGACATGATATAAGGTCACATCCATCAGAAATGGAGGTGAATGTCAATCCATAAGTGCTAAGTACCCTTGGGGTAGTATACTGTCTTCAAGAGGTGATAGTATAATACTTGGCCTTTGACATCATATATATGATCTACACGAAAAACTCTAGAAGTAGGGAGAACTGAATCCAAGGCATGCACAATTGAAAAATATTCATAGAAAGAGACGCACTTGAATGGCCCTCCTGGCAATGTTAGTACACCATGTGCTTCTAGAACCTTGCATAATTGAGTTTCAGTGATATTTGAGCCCTCAAGAATGTCAAAATAGACCTGATATCATAAAAGAAAAGGTGAATATACCTTCTTCCTTTCTAGGCATCAGCAATGGTAGTTTTCAGTCACATTAAGGTTAGAAAATCAATAAAAGACACACATCATGGGCATACAAGTTTCATCTATGCACGATCAATATTGCAAAGTTGTTGAACTTGAACAAAATCTTGATGGAGGCAATAAGTCTGTGCAAGGGAGTAACTGGACAGGTTCTTGTCCCAAGTTTCAAAAAATCAAAGTGCAGCTTTGTGTCAAGTATGAGCAATGAAATCTGAATATCACGATTTCTGTGGCAGAGGATCCGCCAACAGGATTGGCGATAAGAAGAATCAAGACCAAACTTTCTTTATGTGAGGATGTATATCCATTTGGAGGCTTTAAACGTTTTGCCTGTATGGAAATATATTCAAATAGTTCTATACAAGTCCCATGGCTAAGACGTGGACTGCAAACTTTAATAAGAAATTTTAAGAACAAACTTCCTTTAGTCTTTAATTTTTGTGATCTATTCCACTCAAAAGCTTAATTAAAAAAATACTACATTATCAGATGAACCGGTTTGATTCTACGATATTTAGAGAGATGACTTCATGTCAGCCTCAAATTTGTCAGTATGCTGAGATTGATAATTATAAATTAGTTCAAAGCCTTTTAATCCAGAATCATGAAAAAAATCAGGAAGTGTTCCCCCAAAGAGACAATATGGTGGAAAAGAAGCTGACTTATCTACAACTTCAACAATAATGCAACTTACAATGTTGGTCTCCATGGAAGCCATATCAACTTTTAGTCCTTTGATTTTGTTCAGTCCCTCTGATAAATAAGCACAGATATGTAATATGGAAATATGGCTATGTGATCAAGTTTGGAAAGGAAATTAGTTTTTACATGAAACACCTAGGAGGAAAAAGTTACCTGCCAAAATCTTAGCCTTTTGATGATCACCTTCAAGTTTACTAACATTTTCTTCCAATGCAACTATAGCAGCAGCGCATAGGACGCCAACCTGTCTCATTCCACCGCCTAAAGTCTTCCTAAGAATCTTTGCCTTTTATGTAGAACCAAAGGAAAAGGAAGTATCTTTCAAATTAGCAGAACAGAAAATGAATTCTTTCTCAAAGCCTTGGCAAAAAGGGGGGGAAAAATATATTTTACCTTGGCAATGAAGCTTCTTGAGCCTGCAATCACAGTTCCAACTGGAGCACCAAGACCTTTTGATAAACAAGCCTACATCACACATTCATTTGACGAGGAATTGAGCTGATAGGGACATAATATAACATTATACTATACCAAAGATCAGTTAATGGTATATGACTATATCACGTTTTGTTTATGTTTTAGAAAAATTAGAAAATCATTCTCAAAGATGAATAAAAACATAGGCTGAATCTAGAAAGGACAAAAATAACTTTGATTTTGGCATCCATCGACTTACCGTTACTGAATCAGCTGCCTGCACAAGCCTGTGAACAGGAACTCCAAGTGCCTGGAATACAGATTTCCAATTAAAATGGTAACCAGTAACACAACAAACGCACATAAAATTCGAAGCACTTCGCTTACCTCCATTATACTTGATGACAAGTCAACAATCTACCAGATTTGAAAATGTGCTTAGACACAGGTCAACTGACATAAACCAAGTCCAACTCAGTATGGGGACATTCTAGCCACTCAAGTTAATATGGTGTTCGAACATAGGAGAAAATCAAGACTTTATTTTTTTCCTCTCAACATTGTCACTGCTACTGTGAGACCTCTAAGGAGGCTTGGGAAGGTACTTCTCTTGTTCAAAAGTCAACATTTCAAATATTCACTTCTAAGTTTGAGAGTTGGTTCAAAGTTTTTTTTTTGAATAACACGCGTTTGACTCGGAACCAAGTACTAATTTTTCCACTCCAAAAACTCATTTTATGATTAGCTTATGGGTTAATTTCAGAAATGGTCACTGAAGTTACATGAAAATTACAAAATGGTCACTGAAGTTCAAAACTTTTATGAACGGTCACTCAAGTTTCAGGTGCTTTCAGAAATGGTCACTGAAGTTTAAGATTTTCACCAACGGTCACTGAAGTTTAGGAGATGTTTCACTAACGGTCACTGAAATTACAAAAAGTTTCAGGAACGGTCACTGAAGGGTCATGCATTTTTTCAGTTTTTTGGGCGACTTTTTCGGCCACTTCCGACCACCAAAACCGCCGGATTTTGATACCTTTGGAAAGCCCACAATCTCCTATTCAATTACCACCCAAAATCTCCCCCCAAAACTCCAAACGATTCAACCGAAAAATCGCCGCAAAGCCAGCATGAAAAATATGGGCAGATTTTCGGCCATTTTGGGTAGCTGACTTTGCGGCGATTTTCCGGTCGAATCTTTTGGAGTTTGGGGGAGATTTTGGGTAGTAATTGAAGAGGACATTGTGGGCTTTCCAACGGTATCAAAATCCAGCGATTTTGCGGCGATTTTCCGATCGAATCGTTTGGAGTTTGGGGTAGATTTTGGGTGGTAATTGAAGAGGAGATTGTGGGCTTTCCAAAGGTATCAAAATCCGGCAGTTTTGGTGGTCGGAAGTGGCCGAAAAAGTCGCCCAAAAAACTGAAAAAATGCATGACCCTTCAGTGACCGTTCCTGAAACTTTTTGTAATTTCAGTGACCGTTAGTGAAACATCTCCTAAACTTCAGTGACCGTTGGTGAAAATCTTAAACTTCAGTGACCATTTTTAAAAGCACCTGAAACTTGAGTGACCGTTCATGAAAGTTTTGAACTTCAGTGACCATTTTGTAATTTTCATGTAACTTCAGTGACCATTTCTGAAATTAACCCATTAGCTTATTCATTTCAAATAGTTATGGTGACTAGACACATTGATTTGGCTCATTGAATTCTTAAATATCAGAACACTAAACTCAAAGAAATTCCATAATATAGGGAAATAATATACACATATATGAAGAGAAAACACTAGATTGTAAAAAATTTAAGCTTCTGTTTTTATTCTAGAATAGAACTTTATAGACCATGAGAGAGATAGTAGGTAAGAAAAATTTAAAAATAATGAAAAGGTCAATACACTTTGTTTCATGTTAGAAAGTAAACATTTCAATTGCATAAATAGCAAAATATTTTTTTATTTGTGTTCCACATGAGTTCGTATATTTTTCTATGATCATTTTTTAAATTTTGATTTGGCATTAGGAATAATATTAAAATTGATCAGGACATATGGATGAAAATGTTGAAGTTGTATCCTTGAATGCTGGGAATGGTGAAGAAAAAAAGACTTGGCCATGAAGGTCTAATAGAAGGAGAAACCAGTGGCACAATGAGCTGGCATGAAACAATGGAGGAGTCGAAGGTGGTCAATGACAGAAATCGTGCCTAATGACAGAGATTGAATCATGCTAGAAAAAATGTAGGAGTGGGTTTAAGAGAGGTAGGTAAAAGATGAAGAAGAGAGATGTAGGGTCTACTTTGTGAATTGACCTAATTTGCCCTTGTCTTCAAATTTCCAGGTTTAAATTTGGGCTGTTTTAGATGAAATAAAAATGGGGAGGAGTTGATTTCAAAATAACAGAAAATAGGGAAGAGCTCTCCACAAATCAGTGGGTACATTATTGCCCATATATTTATATGCATGGATGTATATCTTTCTATATGCATATACCTATAGAGAGTACAGAGAAAATTAGACTCACAACTGATGCATTGAAAATACGTGCCCCATCAATGTGAAGCTTCAAACCATGCTTCTTGGCTAGCTTTCCAACTTTGTCCGTGTACTCTACAGAAAGACATCTCCCACCGGAGCTGCAGCAATGAGAAAAAAATCCCCATAAAAAAACACACCATAAGAAGAATCAACAGTCTGATTTTCCACAAAGGAAATGCATTTTAAATAATAATAAAAAAGTAAAAAACAGTGATATTTACTAGCTCTCTAGCAATGTACCAATGAACTACGGAGAGACATAAACAGGATGTCTCCAGTAAAGAAGAGAGATAACCAACAGTATTTGTTCAAAATAATAAAAATGCATTTTGGTTAGTATTTAATTTAGACACCATAGTGAGTTCTATACTTCTATAAGAAAATTAGAAGAATGTTTCTGAATCAATCCTTAAAAAATGACACAGGTTACACACGTGACAATGTCCGCACCCTCACACCGTCAACTACATTTAAGCCCCAAGAATCTTATGGAAAATTCTTCAATGGAAAGACATACCCTGTGAATAAAGCTTACCTCAGAGATCTCCAAATCTTTTATTAAGCGTTAGGGAACAATCAAGAATATGAAAATAAATCTTGTCAAAAGGAGCCCCTTTCTAATGTATGAGCAAAATGAAGCACACATTAAATACACCAAAGACCCTCTAACCACAGATATCTTCTCGGGAAACACTATAGAACATAGACACGCTGGACGAATATGCTACTAACTCAGGAATAAAGCAGCATAACAAAAAATGACTCTCGTATACTAATGCATTCACATCTAACTAAAGGTCTACAATATACTAGTATGGCATGGAGGGATAAAAGATGGAACTTACTATTCTCATCCTTCAGTTTTTTACCCCATACTAAAAGTGGCTTGAGAGTAAAAAGATTGAACCAGTCATTTGACCGTTGTCAGTTTAATCCTTCAAATTATCCAACTTCTGAAGAATCGAATAGCAAGAGGATAAATGAGATATCCTTCGATGTGTACACACTCTCTCCTTACTCCCTTACCTAACTGGAAATCACTATCATGCTTCTGCATATTTGTCTCTGGGGAAGTTCTAGTGAAAATTGTTAGATAGTGATCAGAAAATTTCATCACGGAAATCATGCATATTCAGAAGAAGAGAACTGGTAATAACAACTGTAATTTTTAATTTTTTAGGCATAGTTTCATGAGCTTTAATTCTGCAAAAGATTAACAACCCCATGACTACCATATCAGCTCATACTTAGCCATAAACAAATTTTATTAGATCTCTGGTTTACGCAAACATGCTAAAGTAAAGAAACTTCTGCTTCTTTTCTTCTGGAAAAACATCTTCATCCAATGAAATCCAGAAGATCCATCCAAGTTTCCCTCACCCTCGTACAGAAAAGAATACAAGGAAGTATAACAGGAGCGTAACAAACAGTTGGAAACATCCCAACTGCATGAAACGATCAAATGTTAATAGTGTATATGATCTAATAACTCACCAAGAGCTAAAACCCGAAAAAAACTAGCCAGAGCAATCTGTCTAAAAGGTCTTCATTCATTTTGCTTCATTGCAGGACAATTCCTTAATAGACCAAAAGTTGTCATAACTTCTTTTCAATGATGTACTCAAGTGGTATTTCCATCTTCTTCCCCTAAGCCCTACCATCAGCAAAAAAATTTGTCTATACTTCCTAGAGGTACATCTGATGTCACATGCTTGAACCATCTCAAGCATTTCTCTTTTCTATACTCCTACAGGAAATAAATGGACAGAAAAAAATTTGAATTTTCAGTTTTGACATATTTTTTCTTATTTTTCACAATAGAGATACATTTTCTGAAGCAATCCCTTCTATAACATATTTTCCTAAATTAAACAGGTGTTTTGACCAGCAAAATATTGTCACATTTCTGAGTTCTAAGCAAATCACCTTCTAAGTTTATTCATGTGTGGATATGGCACAATACGCTATCGACATGAAAGGATGCAAAATGACTACAAAGATAATGCTAAAACTAGCCAAAGTTTGGTACTCACAAATATAATTTTTACAAATATGAAGGTGGGAACTTAAAATATAAACATGGTAAGTTATAAGAAGAATATGTTTTATTGTGTATATCCAAATTATATGTTTCAATTATCCATTTCAGCTCTGACCCCTGGAAATGATTTTTTTAAAGAAAGAGTCATATTGGGCATCCATCCCTTTGAACTTGGTCACCTGATATTCCTGGGCTATAGAAAGGAGTACGCAGGGACTGTTTTTGTGTGGTGTGAGAACAGAGAGGCATGAGATCTCCATTTTAAACTGTATTCTCTTCTTGTCTTTGTGAAAATCTACCTAACTCTCATATTAGAGTGAACTATCTGTATTTCTATGCGCATTGCTGTTATTTTTCGTTTATTTTTTCTTTCGGGATTAGAAATACGGTTTAATCCATAACAAGTATTCAAAAGAGTCTTGTGCTTAAAGGTTAGACTTACTGTGCATGTGAGTTCTCCAAGCAGATGAGCCTAGTAGTTGGATAACAGATCTCAAACGCAGGATCTCTTATTGCTGCCTCAATTAGATCAATATCCATCGTCCCGTCTTCATTATTCTTCACTGTCCTCGGATGAACGCCTCCAATTGTGGAAATGCCACCATTTTCATAAATGTGGATATGAGAATAGTCACCCAGAATGACTTCACTTCCCCGAATTTGACAGTGAGTTAGCACACAAATCAGGTTAGCCATTGTGCCTGAAGGGACAAATAGTGCTGCTTCCTTGCCCATGATCCTTGCCATCTCCATTTCAAGGCGAGCGGCCGTTGGGTCGTAACCCAATACATCATCATCAACTTCAGCACTCGCCATTGCAGCCCGCATGGTTTCAGTTGGTTTAGTGACAGTATCAGACCGGAGATCCACTCTTCTCATTACCATTTTAACTGATTCAACAAAAGGAAAAAAAATAAAAAAAAAAAAATATATATATATATATATATATATATTAAAGAATTTCACAACAATGGAAACCTAATCAATTAACAAAAATGAGATGCTTATATTGAAGAAAACGAAATCAATGGGAAAGCATGCAATCCTCCATAAGAAGAATATCGACAAAACTTAGAAATACCTCCAAATTCCCAAAACCTACCTCTATCAAATCAGGCGGAGCAACTCCAGTACCTATATCGGCATATATGAACATTTCACATTACAAAATTCCAAATTTGGTACCAAATAAATCTTTGATTTTTTTCCTAGGAACCTACCCCACCAGAACTGAAAAAGGAGAATCTTTAGCACCCACTTTTGGTTTTGGACTCAACACTAACGTCATGCAGTTCCCAGAAAACCCCGATTTTGCCCAATTTTGTCGCAACACCCGAAATGACCTATGTAGACATGAATGAGCAAACTTAACTATCGTTTGACAAGTAATCAAAAAATTTCTTCGGTTCAATCAGTTCTTACCTTTCACCGAGTAATTTGGTCGGCTCCTGCTCTCCCGGTTTGTTTCCTTTACTGTTCTCTTGTTTCTCGGCGAATTTTATGATAATTCTTAAGCCAACATTCATGCTGCATATATATAGGAAATAGAGGGGTTTGCATGATGGCTAGAATCCAAGCTGGCGATAGAAATTTAATGCACCTAACACCAACGGCCAAGTCTGAAGAAGTCGAATTGGATTTTGCTTTGCCTCTTAAAATGGGATAATAAAATATTATTTTTTAAAGAATGTCATAAAAACAAGATTTTCATTTTCGAAAATTTTGCACTCTTAAGTTTGACTAAGATAGCGCATCAGTCCCATGATCAATTTTTTTACATTTGAAGTCTGATCCTTTCAATTTCAGTGCAATTTCGTCCCTGCTAGTTTAGGCCATCATTTTTTCTATTAAATGATCGTATATCTTGCACTTAACCTTGTGTTCGAAGATTATTTCGTCAATCCACGTGTACTTCACTAAAAAACATTTACAAAAGGAAAAAATTGAGAAAAAAAGAAAAGAAGAAAAAAATGAAAGTAAAATTAAAAGAAATTAAAATTGAAAAAAAAAAAAATTGAAACTTTTGGAGCTTAAGAACACTTCGGTGAAAAATTAAAGATGGACTCCTTGACCTTTTCATGAAGTGCATAATCGACTCCTCAAAGCATAAAGCGTCATGGCTAGCAAAGACCCTGACACTTGAATTAAAGAACAAATTGAAAGCCTTGTCCAAATGGCAAAAATAAAGGCCTGGGTACAACCTCAAATATAAGACGCCATTTTTTAGTATGATCTCAGAAAAATCTTAGAGATCCGGTCTTCTATTCTAAAAATTCGCCTCGTAATTGAGGAAAATTTAAGGTTGACAATATTGGAAAGCTCAATTTTACGTAATCGAAGTGCCTTTCGGATCAAATATGCACCGAAAACTTCTTTCTTCCTTCAAACAAAAAATTCACCAAAAACACACTAAAAACCCTCAAAAGGGATGAAAAAAACTGTCAAAATTTCAGCAGAAAAATTTCTGGAACATTCTTTTCGTGTTTTAGTTTTGTGTTTTGTGTTTTGGATGTCCATTTTGAGATTGTTGAAAACTCGTTCTTTTTGTCGTTTTGAAAAAGCATTTCCTAACCTGTATTTTTTGAGTTTTGGCAAATTTGTGAAGAAAACAACCAAAACGTAAAAAAATTGTTTTTTATTTTTTTCACAAAATTTTCAACCGTTTTCAAAAACTCATTTTCAAAAATGGGAAAGAGAACGCGTTTTCAATATTTTGAAAAATCGAAAATGAAAAAGGCCTAAAAACAGCAAAGAGAACGCCCACTTCTTTGTTGTTATTGAAAACTAATTTCTATTTTGTGAGGTAAACAATTATAATCGAAGGTAATAAATATCATTACTCTATAACTTAAATTTATTTCAATTAATACTATAATCCACTTGGTAGGATTTCCATCTTGCTTCTATTTCTTGTAGAGTTTCATAAGAAAACTTTAGCTAACTTTTTTCTAAAAGTTCTTCTAACCATACAAAGTAATTTTAGAAAATTATCAAAATATGTTCATAAACAGTTTCTTATTCTCAAAAATAATTTTTAACTTTTAAAAAGGTGTCATACTCACGTGATATAATATAAATCCAGAGACACAAAAGGCACATACTATCGAGAAGGGACCAAAAGTGATCGGTCCATAAAATATAATAATGTACATATTAGGAAATGTAAAACAGAATAAGAATACTAAAATGTTGATGGAACTACTCGACTATGTTAGAAATACTAGAAAATGTAATATCTTAAATAGAATAAATAAAGAAGTTTTTACATTGCAAATTTGCGGGGTGAAGTGTATAAATTTGTTAATATCTAGAATAAGCAAAACTTAAATTTCAAGATGTGAATGTTCTTTTATATATATGTGTGTGTGTGTGTGTGTGTGTGTGTGTGTGTATTTAGAACAATGCTATAAGCACTGAAAAAATTAATAATTTTTTTTGCAGAAATAATACTTGATGAGTTTCCATTGGAAAGATTAAAAAAAAAGTCAGCAAGGTATTGACAAGATAACATCCTGTCAAATGCTTGTGAAAAAAGTCAGTATTTGCTGATTTGACATCTCGATGTACAGTCCCCTCACTTGATAAGCTATCAAGTGAAGGGGGCTGTATACTGGGATGTCAAGCCCGATGCACAAATAGAAAAACCCAATATATATTATATGGTGTTGTCTCCTAGTTTTTTCTTGATATCAACCTTCATTATAGGAGTTAATTGATTAAGGATGATAATTTTAACAACCATGCTACATGTACATAATGCATCACCAAATGCATTACACCCCCTTCACATGAAGGAGGGCCCACACACAATAAAATATTCGTGGGCCCCTCTTCATGTGAGAGGGGTGTAAGCTTCATGGTGTACACATAACTTTATTCTAATTTTAATTGGTTTGATCCTATCTAGATCTATTTCATACGGGACAAGGACTCCCTAGTCCCTACGTAATCGGGATAATTTGACAAGGACATTTAGCTTGGGTGACTATTGTAACTCTTATATTCAATTCTCATTATAAAATAATTATCATAATAATGTATATTATTATACTATGAGTTATAATTAAAAATAAATATAAGAGATACAAATAGATTGATCTCGTTTATATATAAAATACAAAATTATGACAATGCCTCTAGAAAATTTATAAATCGTTTATGAATGATCAAACTTCATTTTTAATCCCACGTTTCAATAGACTCAATCGCAAATATTATCAACTTGTCCATAACTCATTTATATCTATTTATAATTAAGATATTTATATATGTTTCCAATGTAGGCTCATCATAGCAAATTACAACGGTCAAAAGAAAAAAAGTAGTATCAAATTGAAGTGAATCTCTATACTACTTGTGCATTTTTATTTATTTCTACATATTAATTGCTCTCGTTGAATAGAATTATCAATACAAAGGAGATCAATTTTTTTTTAATTAAATAAATTCCATCTCTCACTCAATGTCTTTATTCACATGAATCAAATTAACACACATTTTAATTATTACAAATTTTTTAATTATTCTAAATTAAATTAACTAAGAAAAATGGGTATCCTACGATATACATCCTATTACGCCTCCTCCAACGAGGCTCTAAGTATTGTCAAGTAACAGTCGCACAACAAGAGAACCTTGGCTTGCACTCCAAATCATTCCGTACAAGTGGCAATTTGGCCGACCCCTATAGCCGAACCCATATTAATCGAACCCCCATGGGGAGCCGAGCCCTCATGGATGAGGCGATATTGGTAGAGGCATTCTAGGAAAGATCTTCATACAAGATTCCGTAGCAAGTAGATGATGTGACAATACACTGCATAGGCGGCTCCACTCAATCAACAAATCATTCATAATATTACATGTCAGACCTAGAGCTGCAAATGGTCATAACATTAAATCGATTTGTTCTTATGAAAAGAGGCCTCAGTTGCTCGAATAAGACCACGTATATCTTCATCCAACGGTTATTGCTCACCATCTTTTACTATAAAAGTTCACACTTTATGTCATTCAGAAGATAATGCAAGTTTAAACTTTCACTATAATTTAGTAACTTATCTATTTTACTATTTATTTCCCTAGGCCGACCCCCTTTTCTTTCACATTGGAGACTCACGTCTAAAACTCTCCCACACTCATATATCTACTTTTCCAATTGACTTGATCGTCGGAGTGTACGCGACCAACTCTACCCCATCGAAGGAGGCCAGGTGTGGCTAACAGTTTGTCCAAGTGTGCAGGAATACGGCTTGCGTAGACGTGAGAAACCTTAGGATCTGTTGGTCACGTTGGAGATATATTTTTCGATGTCAACAGATTTAAAAATTTTCTTTTAAAGTGATTATGTTGCTAATTTATCTAGACACTTTACTACTAAAAGGAAAACAAATGTTATGCTTAGAGGTTGGATCTTGTCGATAGATCATTCAAGAACCTTTTTTGTATTTTTATTTTTACTATCCATAGATTTGAGTTGAGTATCATAATGGCATGGCAGGAGAAGCTACATTTTGATTTCTTTTGTAGCCAGAAAAAGCACAGCCTAATATGTTATAACATGATAAACTTTTATCATCTTTTTGGTCGTGGTGTTATTTATGATCTCACATTTTATTAGTCAAGTTAGCTTTCTTTTAAAACTATGATTGTGAATATGAACGAACTGACTCCTTTGCTAGAGTTTATTGTGAGGTGAGGGACATATCCTTAAAACAATGTTAATAGAATGTTGGTGTTCAAAGTCTAGTTATTCTACTACTTTTCACACTTAGCAGAAACTTAAATTCTCTCTCTGCCCCTCTGAAGGTCTAATAATTAAGTCTCTTGACTTTACTTGCTGAAAGATACAATTCCCTCAAAGGAATTCAACAAAGGACAATTATATTACCACTAAAAAATTTATTAAGTACACCACAATTTTCTTATTCACTTAAATATTCTTAAGTAAAATTACATAATTAGAGTTTTAATATACTTTTTAATTAAATAAATTATTGTTACACCACAAATATAAAATATCTGACATCATAGTTTTTTCGGCAAATTTTCTTTTCTTCCACGACGGCAAGATAATTCATTTCCAATTATTCTAACACCAAAAGCTGGAAATAAGAACTCTATGCATGTAGCGATAATTAGTCTGAAGGATAAATTCAGTGGACAAGTGTTACTTTGAAGGAATATTAATATATTTTCATTCATTTGATTTTGTACTACGAAAATAGTTTTAGAATTTGTTAGTTTTTGGAATAGTAAATATACGTAACTAATTGTGTTTTGATACCTTGACACTATGAAAACAATTTTAGGATTTTTTATTTTTATTTTTTTTTGTTTCCGCAATAGAAGATATTTTGGTACCTCGATGTAGAAAAGAAATGAGGTGGTTCTTTTAGATTGTGTTGGATATGCAAATTATTGAAAGGAGTAAAGCTCCATGGGTTGGTGGTGGTCTGTCTATGATTGTTTATTTCTGTGGTCATGATTGTCATCGTCTCTAGTTCTTAAGTATTTTTACTTCTAAAATGAAAGGAGGGTTTTTTGTAAAGATTCAGAGATTTTGTCCGTATGAATATGGTTTGGTGTTCTTCTTCGATCTTCCATTTCCAATGGTTGTGAAATAATGAGGGAAAATGTTGAGAAAATGAGGATTGACATTAGTGATAAGTGCACTACAATATTGTATTCTTAGTTTTCAATTTTTTTTCGAATTAGGAGTATAATTGTAATTTTATTGTGGTGTATTTATTAAAAATATATTTTAATTGTGATGTGATTATAATGTAGTATAGTAATTAAAATTTGTAGTGGTAATATATTTACCCTTGAACAAATTTCCATGTGTAATAACTCCATACCGAATTTGAAATCATACAAGCACAAGTTTCATGGGGTGTCTTTCTTCTTACCACAGAAAGGGACACCATGCGACAGTAGCCTGCTCCACTAGACTACCTTCCGTCTTTTCTCGGGACGAAATAAGATTTGATCACAATTTTAAGAAAGATTGCAACACGAATTAAAATGCAATGAAAATAACTTGTTTATTGATTCTTTGAATGCTGAAAATTACAAAAGATGAAAGCAGGAAATTACAATGGCTAATGCAGGGGGCGAACACTAGAAAGTTTGAAAATATTTGAAAGACTAATACCCCCTATAATAGATTTCGGAACAAAAACCTAAATGACGAGAGTAGACGTCTTTTGGCCGAAAAATCATACTAAAATTTTCTAATTTCTATCTATTTAAATAAATATTTACAATGGGCGACCGATGTTGGGCAAACTTCGGCTACGACTGGGCCACGGGGCTTAGGCAAAGTTGCTGCCCGTGACATTCTCCCCCATTTGCTTTGATGACATCCTCGGAGCCATTGAGTAGTCTTCTCGTTGTTGCATCCGCTCCATTTGACCAAGTACTCTTGAAGATATTTCCTCGAAGCTCGAGTAGGTTGATAGCCAAGAATCTTTTCAGCAACCTTCTTTTCTAATCTTTCAATTTTAACAAAGGTCGCTTCAGATATGCAGACTTTTTGTACCATTTCTGATCAATATCTATAGTATGATGGAGTAACGGTTGCTAGCCAGTAGTAATCTCGAAAGGACTCTTATTGGGAGAAGAGCTCTTTTGAGCATTGAAACACATTCAGACCACATCTGAAAGTTTCACCCAAATTTTATGCGAAGCAGAGATAAAGTGCTGAAAATAGTATTTCAGCATAGAATTGAATCGCCATATCTATCCGTCTGATTGTGGGTGGAAACATGAATTCATGCTCAAAGATGAACTAAGAAGTTTGAACAACTCGGTCCAAAGTATGTCAGTAAATCAAGAATCTCGATCACTGACGTTTTATTTATGCAGTCCCCAGTATTTGACAGTATTTTGTAGAAGAGTTGAGCAGTCTCTTCTGCTGATACATACTTGGACGCTGTGGTGAAAGTTGCATGTTGAAGTAGTGCAGACGTGTGCTCCACAAAAGTCTCAATTCTCAGTACTTCTCTAACTCGTTTTCGAAGTTCTTCAAGCTCTGGCTGAGCCATACGGTATGATGCCCTGGTGGAAGGTTTGGCACCCGGAACGAGTTCAATCTCATGATCAATTGCCCTCCTTGGCAATTTCTTTGATAACTCCTCCAACAGGATGTCCTCAACTTCCTTAAGCCTTGTGATAGGCTTTGGAATAGGACCAGTTGCCCCTTCGATTTCCTCTAATTGAAGAGTACACAAAAATCAGGGTTCATTCCTCTTGAAACCCTTGTTAAACTGCATGGTCGAGATACCATTCTCGCCTATTTTCCCAACTTGTGTAGGGAGAATTAATGGTTTTCTACCCCTCATCATCACAGAGTTGGAATACGGCAGCATTGCTATCTTTGTATCCCGAAGAAACTCCAATCCCAGAATGAGCTTGAAATCGTCCATCTGAACTGCCGACAAATTTGTCCTTCCTTCGAAGGGACCTATTTTGATTGACACAAATTTCGCCACTCCTGCTATTGGTTGAGCAGCGGAGTTGATAACTTTAATTTTCCCCTTACCTCTTTCCAGAGCAAGTCCAAGTCGTCCTACTTCGGCACTTGCAAGGTAATTATGGGTAGCAACAGCATCTATCATAGCCTTGATTGGCTTTCCATTGATCCTCACATCAATATACATTAGGTCTTTCGCCTTACAATTGCAAGCCTTTGATTCTTCAATCTTTGGCTCTCTCGAGGGACCATCTTCCCTTTTAGTAGCTCGGTGCAATAGTGTATTGCATTGATGTGAAAATGCACCAATTACATCATTATCCTCCTTGGAGTCTGTCTCGCCATGACAGCTAGCTTGTGGGGTACCTTACTTCGAACTTGTTCTACCACTTGCTATTTGACAATATGCATTTTCCATTCGTTTCTGAGGACACTCCGCCACCCGGTGGGGTCTTCACATAAATAGCACTTTATTTTAGGAGCGATATCAGATCTGTCCTCCATTGCTTTTCCTTGGTTCCAGTTGTTACTGTTGCTAGCGCTAGACTTTCCTTTGAAGTTACCCTGACAGTTGCCTTGATAGGGTCCTCTCCTATTCTGAGAGTAATACTCTTCCCCATTTGAGTTCGAGCTGGGTCTGTAAAATCTATTTCCACTTTCGACAGATTGACTATTTCCAGAAAATCAATCCTTTATCGATTTCGGTTGATAGTCACTTAAGCATTCAGCAGCTCCCATAGCCGCGCTTAGATCAGTGACCTTCTTTTCTGAAGTTCCGTGCGTGTCCACAGTTCCAACCCTTCCATGAAGGTGAATATCTTATCATTCTCCGACATATCTCGAATATTCAGCATATGTCCTGAGTAAGCTTTCACGTACTCCCTGATGGAGCATGTATATTTCAGTTCTCGCAATGCCCGACGTGCCTCATATTCCAGGTTCTCTGGGAAAAACTGAGATCTGATCGCCTCCTTAAGGAGATCCCAAGAATCTATTCTGATCCTATTGGCCTGAATATCAGTATACTTCGTACGCCACCATAATTTTGCATCTCCACCTAGATACATGGTAGCTGTTCTAACCCTTCTTGCTTCGTCTCTGATCGAAGCCACAAGAAAGTATTGTTTCATATCGTACAAGAAATTCTCAACTTCTTTAGCATCTCGTACCCTTCCGTAGGTACACGAATCTGGAATTCTAAGCCTATGAACATGCTCTTGTGCAGTGGCTTGCCCATTGCCAACCGCACGTTGGAGAACTAGTAATTGAGTTCTCAACACTTCCATATCATCCTGTAGATCAGGAATGATTGCAACAGTTTCAGTCATTGCTGCGCAAGTCTCTTGGCTTTCATCCAGCTGGATGTGTAATTTACGAATTTCCATTTCTGTCGTCTCGAGCTTTTCCTCTAAGCCCTCTACGACATAAGCTAATCTAGTAGTTGTCTCATCAAACGCATCAACGCGCTGCTTCGTTGTCCTCTTTTGAACATCTACCACCTCTATGATGTTCGGGAAATTTGGATCCATAGATTTCTTATCGAAGGTCTTGAGCCGTAGCTCTGATACCAACTTTCACGGGATGCATTTCTTCTTAGCACAGAAAGGGACACCGTGCGACAGTAGCCTGCTCCACTAGACTACCTTCCATTTTTTCTCGGGACGAAATAAGATTTGATCACAATTTTAAGAAAACTTGCAACAAGAATTAAAATGCAAAGAAAATAACTTGTTCATTGATTGTTTGAATGCTGTAAATTACAAAAGATGAAAGTAGGAAATTGCAATGGCTAGTGCAGGGAGCGAACACTAGAAAACTTGAAAATGTTTGAAAAACTAGTACCCCATATAATAGATTTCGGAACAAAAATCCAAATGACGGGAGTAGACGTCTTTTGGCCGAAAAATCATACTAAAATTTTCTAATTTGTATCTATTTAAATAAATATTTACAATGGACGGCCGATGTTGGGCAAATTTCGACTGCGACTGGACCACGGGCTTAGGCAAAGCTGCTGTATGTGACACCAAGGATAAGCACAAGTGAATTCTAGCATATATTTAGTTTAGATACAAAGTAAATTTTAAGTAGATTTTAATAAATGTTGATGAAATGTGTTGTTAAAATTAATTGTCGACTTTAATTTAAATTTTAATTCAATTTTGTTCCCCTAGGAATTCGATGAGAAACTTATAATAAATCTACTTCGTGAAAACGCAAAAGAATGGATGAATTGATTAGTCGATTCAACTTTGATAATTAAATCTTTCAACAATTTTTATAATATGTCCAAGTAAATGTTCTAGTATGTATAGGAGTATTTGTCTTGTTTGAGTTAAGTATTTTGTACAAAACAATATTAATTAAAATAACCTACACTACCTTAAAAGACTCTACCCCATTATTAATTTATTTTTGGTCTTGCTTGGTGACATTCACTCATTGGACAATTTTCACATCAACTTGTTTTTGCAGCCACTAGTTTATAGCCAACACACATTATCATCCACGGGTTATACCCTGGTGTACATGATGCTGAAGTAACATTTCATTATCGGCCAGAGGAAAAACAGTTACTTGACATTGTGTATATCAGAATGTAAATAATGATGTACACGTAGAATAATCCTATTGTTATTATTATTATTATTATTATTCATTTTGGAGCTCCTACTTTACACATTTCTATCATGTTATTACTGTTTATTAACTGATTCCACTAAGCCACCGTTTGGCCTCTATTAAATTATATTTCATTTTTCTCTCTTCTATTTTCAATCACACGATCTTCCATAAAATATTATTACATGTAAATCGAAATTTTTTCCTTCTTTTTCAATTACTCATTTTTCAAAAAAAATTATTATTTTACCCATTTTCATTCCAAAAAATGAGGGTCAAATGGGGGCTAAATATTTACACTATAAAAGTGGTTTTTGCTCTCTCTCTCTCTCCCTCCCTCCCTCCCCCCTTCTTCACGCGTTCTCTTCTTTTGGATAAGCTCCTCAACCTCATTCTCATTCCTCTACCTCCGCCACTCGTTATGGACACCACTCTACTCCCTACTCCTCCACTGTCCTGCCGTGGCCGCCACCTCCCCTAAGCCCCAAACGCCTGGTAGTGGTATGTATGGTTTGGTCTGGTATGTTAAAATATGGAAACTATGTTTTGGGTGAAGAGAAATATTTTCTGTAGTCTAGTAGTCTATATATGCATTTGTAACGCAAAATATTGGTAAATGAAGAAGATAAAGCAGAAATGCATTTGATCGAATTTTCTCCATGCAAAGTTGGAAAAAAAATTGATTTTTGAAAGAGGTCAGAAACATGAAGAGCACCTTGGTGGAATCTGGAAACAAGTTTGTACGGTCATGTACGTAAAAATAGAACATAAGCCCACCAAACTCAGTCCTGCATAACATCATGGTACCATTTAATGAAGAAATAAAATAGAACCTTCATGTAACACAATCAACATAATCGAACAACTCAAGTCGCTCCAAGAATCTGTCGATTTTCAAGCGAAAATGAGTCATCCATCATCAGAAATTTAGAAAATGAAGAAGAATAAAGGTAAGAAAGACAAAATGAACATGATCAAAAGGGAAACCTACACAGAGATACTGAATATTAAACATCAGATTGACCCAATTAAGTTTGTTTTAATAGATTGAGTGGACAACTTTGTGGAAGCTGATTTTGCAAAACCTTCATTCCAACAACCCTGCCCGCTTGTCTTTCTTTATTGAGGCTTTTTTTTTTTTTTTTAAATTTCAATCAGATTACTATCCGAATGACTGCTGCCCAAACAAGTAAGCCACAGAGTATGAGAAGATGTTTCATAACCAATTTGATTTTTCTCTTGTGATTCATAGAATATTGAGTGTTTCTTCAACAGACAATTGATGTTCTTCTTCTAAATTTGCATAGTTGAAGGGTAGTTTTGAGGTTTCACCAAAGGTAGAAGATACCACAGAAAAGAGATTGCAACTGGACCCTCAACAAATATTCATACAAGGCATTTTATTTTGAGTAAACTTGAAAGCAAAGTCTGAACTGAACTGCCCTTTCCATTTTCTCTCTAGTTAAAACGAAAAATATTTCCATCCTATAAATATTAAGATATCTCTAATAGGATATTAAAGCAAAATACTGACCATCAGAGTGAACTTCACTCTGATGAAATTTCTATTCTACTGAAATTTCTATTCTACTGAAATATTGCTACAGAATATATTTTTGTTTGTGCGAAAAAAAAATATATTCTGACTGAAAATAATACTTCAATTCCATTTTCTTCTCAATGAAAATCGACTCAAAAGACTAATCAAATCATCATTCCTCAGTGGTAAACCTTCATACCTACATATTATTATAATAAACAGAACAGATTTCTAACTCCAAAGCATAGCATTATTTTGTTAGCGGTAAATTACAAACCAAAATTACTTTAAAAAAAACAATTACAGCCAAAATTTAAATCCGATTTTGCATTTTAGTGATCCGATAAAAGATCACTGTCATAGAACTTGGAAGAGCTATACCTCAAAAGATAGTTGTTGAAGTTGAAGAACTCAAACTTATATAAACCACACAAGGGAACTCATACTTCTGAAGTAGGATTCAAAGCCCATTACTTTCACTGGAACCATTACAAACTACCACGCTTTTGACTTCGACGCCCACGCCGGACAGGTGCCCATACATCAATAGTAGTCTCGAGACATGATACCTATACCAATATTGTAACTTGGAAGAGTCGTACCTCAAAAGCTAACCAATACAGCTGGAGAGTTCGAGCCTATATAAATCACACAATATGGAATTCAAGGCCTCATAACATTCACTGGAACCAGGGGGGTCTTGGAGGGGACCCGGACCCCCCAATTTTTTGACATTTTTTTATTTTAACATTTTGGTTTTTTCTAAAAAAAAAATTAAGAGATGGATTAAATAAGAAATTGAGATAAACTTAACGATATAAATAGAGGACTTGGAATTTTCAACCATTAGTGGAAAAAAAAAATTTCTGGTTTCGAGACTTCGATTTGATGATTTGCAAGTGTTCTATATGCTATTTATACTTTTTACTTTTTTCTAAGGTCGAAAATTGGAAAGGTTATAATCACCACCAACTTTGACTTTGATTGGTTGTCTAAGAAAAACAGATTTGGTCGAGAGTGATTGATAATGTTAATTATTCTATTTAATATAGTATGAGAACTCAAAAAGAACGTTTGTAATAAATTATGATTGTGCTAAATTAAAGATTGATACTCAAATTTTTTTTCCTTTTATACGTTTATTAATTTTTTTGTTAATAGGTAAAGATCATTAAGCCTTTAGTTTGACCATGGAGTTAGGGATGGCAGCGAATTGGGTTGGTTCGGCTCGTGAGCCTAAGTTCTAGGCCCGGGCTTGGCTCGAGCTCGGAGAACCGTGTTTTTTCCTGGGCCGAGCCCAAGCCCGTTGGAAATTTTGGGGCTCGACTCGGGCTTTTCCTGGCAGAGCCCGGGCCGGCCCGGATTTTTTAATTTTTTTTCATTTACAATTGATTATTAATATATTTTTTTACATCTTTTTATCATGGATTGAAAAAAGATCGGCCCGCTTGACTCGTCGGGCCGGGGCGGCTCGGGTCGAACCCCGAAAATGAGGCTCGGCCCGATCCTTGGCTCGGTGTCCCGAGCCACGAACGGGTCGGCTCGGGCTTTTTACGGGTCGAGCCTGCTCGTGGCTCGGGATACCGAACCATTTTACCACCCCTACATAAAGCTCCAAGTTAGAGAATTAGTGAGATGGCATTGAAGGGTAAATGGGAAAGTAAAAATAGCATCATGAATGAACATTGCATATTTTGTCCTCACATGAAACAGTGGTATGTGAGAGGAATCTCATGAATGAATAGTAAATGACTAAACATCTCTTTTAAGAGGGTAGAAAATATGTAAGGATAATTATATTGTAACAACAAAATTTACTAATTACATCACAATTTTAATCATTTTTGTTATTTACTTAAATTTCCTTAAGTAGAATCACTTAATTACCCTTAACACAAACATTTTTTTAATTTTTTTTTGGATACACCAAAATCATGATCTTTTCTATTGGAGTCTCCTTCAAGCCAATTATTCCATTTTGCTGACATTCAAACCCCATAAAAGTACTCATCTATCTTGATGAATAATGCAACCATTCAAAAACAGTCTAATATACTTGAAGAAGTTGAAGGAAATCAACTCCTCTGACTGTACCAATGGCAAACAGAAACTCAATTTAAACTCGAATAAATCTGGTTGTACAAATTGGGTTGATAGACCCCTCACTGTAGCGTGGACCCCACCTGTATTAAAATATAAAAAAAAGTCCCGCCCATGTGAGTTGTCTGTCAATCCCCCATATACAGCCAGCATCTCTGTTTAAACTCAGTTTCTCTTTCAATTCACATCAAGAAACAATAAAATAATTCTATAATCAAGACAGTGGAAAATGGCAACAAATCTTGGTTATATTTTAGTTGAGAATATACCTTTGCAAATCTCAATTATACAGTAATTGAGATTTGCCTTTGCCCAAGGTATAATCTCAATTATACTGCCTAGATACTCATTATATCCGCTGCATCTATTGCATCATACCTCATCACAGCACACGACCATCCTGGAATGCGCTAGGAGAAATTCACAATACGATGGATCGAAGTTGTTGGATCTTGTGAAATGTGATGTTTTCTTCTTTTTATCTTCCTCCTCTTTGAATAAACAATTAAGAAAAAAATAATTTCAGAAAATCTTTTCATTCTAATGAAAATTTCCAGTTGAAAAGATGAAAAAAATGGGAATAATATTAGGATGACGAGTACACCACAATATTACCTTCTTTTTTCGTTTTCAGATTTTATTTGACTAGAGTATAATGTAAATTTATTGTAGTGTATTTATTAAATATAAATTTTAATTGTGACGTAATTATAACATAGTACAATAAGCAAATTAAGTGATGGTAATATAATTATCCAATATGTAAAAGTCATTGAGCCTTTAGTCTGACCATTAAGGCCCCAATCAGAGAATTAGTAAGATGGCATTGAAGGGTAAAATGGAAAAGTAAAAAAAAAAAATAGCATCGTGAATGAACAATGCACATTTTGTCCTTACATGGAACAGTGATATGCGGGAGGAAACTCGTGAATGAACAGTAAACGACTAATAATTTCTTTTAAAAGAGTAGATAGATATAACTTGTTAATACAAATTTCTTCTTATCATTCAGAAAGTGATTCACTGGCAATATATTAAAATTTGGACCATGCAACATGTATTGAATTTTTTTATATAATCTTTCATCGACTACTCACAATAGGAGAGTATTGATCACATTTTGGGAATTTTTTATTCATGCGGATCCTGTATGCAGAGCCGGTTCTGTGTTTTATGGGGCCTGAGGCGAAGTCCAGAAATTAGGCCCCAAATCAACGTAAATGCAAATTTTAATGGTGTATTATGCAACATATTGCTAACTTAAAACTTAACATTACAACAATAAACAAATATATTATATAAAAGATTTATATTATAAAATAACAAAATCAACAATGTTTCAAACAATTAGTGAAATACTAATCGCCTTGCTGTTTTAGACGCAAAAATATTAATCAAATCTGAATAATTTAGCTGCTCAACCATTTCTTTCTCTGTTGATAGCATAGCCAATCCATTCGATCTTTCTTGCGACATAGTTGATCGGAGATAGGTCTTGATCAATTTCAATTTCAAGAAGCTTCTTTCTGCAAATGCAACTGTAACCGGTATGGTTAACAAAATTTTGTAAGCATTACAAGCATTTGGAAAGCAAACATTCAATGGCTTCAAACATTGTAGTACTTCAATTGCTCTTGTTGTTTCACTTGGTATATAACACTCCAAAACTCGTAACTCCGTACATAAATCGTCTCCACTGATGTCCAAACGCCCATTATGTTCCAGATATTTCTCAAGATTCATACAATAGTTCAACAAACTATAAAAATTTGTGTCCCTTAGCCTCTTCAGATTAAACAAAAATCCAAACGTGTCATCATATTATTTGAATTGTTCAAATCGAGTTTTCAGATAAGATAGAGCTTGATCAATTATAAAAAACAAAGTATCCAACTCTAAAAGATTCTTCTACTGATTGCTTTACCTCATCACTACTGCTTTTATCAAATTGCTTTTTTCTTCGAATTATGCATTTTTCTGTAAATACAGCTTCAATTCCCATTTCGCCTGCTTTTTTTGTCGCTTCATCCATAGCAATAGCAAATCCATTTTCTCTATAATTTTCAAAAAACAAAACAAGTCCTTGCAAGAGGTCGATAGCAATATCAATATCCATTGATTCGCTTTGAAGGAATTTGCTCACAACATTAACTGCACTCAACAACCTGTACCAGATTATCATGCCAAGCAGGAACTCAAAATTCTGAATATCATATGTTGCTAGCCTCTCGGCTTCGCTCCTCACTTTAGCATCTTCATTACATTCTGCCAAATCAAGTAAAGCATCCCTTATTTGTGCAGTTTGCTCCATTATAGGCTTCACACTCTCAACATGACTTTCCCAACGTGTTTGTGACAATGACTTCACTGTCAAACCTTGTACATTATCTTTGAAAATTTTTCATCGCTTGGTAGAAGACGAGAACAATGTGTAGATGCATTGTATCACTCCGAAGAAGGATACAGCTTTGGAACAACAATTCACCATATCACATAATGCTAGATTCAAACTATGAGTGCCACATGGAGTATAGAAAGCTCGGGGATTAATTTCAAGTACTCTTCTTTGTACACCTTTGTGCTTCCCGCTCATGTTAGATCCGTTGTCATACCCTTGCCCTCTAATGTCATCAATATCCAGATCAAGTTTGGTCAAAACCTTTTGAAGCTCAGTTGCAAGTCCTGTTGTGTCATCTACTTTCAGAAATTCAAGTCAATGTTCTTCAATTGTAGGTAAGTTTGCTGAATCATCTACAAACCGTACTATTAAAGACATTTGCTCCTCGTGACTTGCATATGGCGTACAATCAAGTATAACTGAGAAATATTTTGCATGTTTCACTTTCTTGACAATTGCACTTCTTACCTCATTAGCCAACAACTGTATCAACTCATTTTGAATATCTTTGCCAAGATACGTATATTGAATCTAGCGTACTTTAGCTCGCCGAAGGTGCTCTTGCATTATTGGATCAAACTCACTAACCATTTCCACCCTTTGTAAAAACAGGCCATTATGTTCAACATGTAGCCTCTCATCACCTTCTCGAAATGGCAATGTGTTTTTGGAAAGTCTTTTTACAATAGTGATTATCTTTTTTAATACACGTCTCCAATGTTCTCTTTCTACATCAATCAACAATTGAACATTTTTATCAATTGTAGTTTTTGTTCGAAGCCTATTTTCCAATTCAATCCAACTAGTCATGCAACGTAAATGTTCCTCATTTCTTTCATGACTTTTAATGGACCGAGACAAATTATGCCAATCTTTGAATTCGTCATTACCCAATTGGCCAACTTTGGTTACATTTTTCGGTGTTTTAAACAACTTGCAGCAAAAGCAGAAGATTCTGTCCATAGACACCGAATATACTAGCCATCTTCTATCAATTATTTGCCCATTTGGTAGTAATCGCTTATATTGTGAAGAATCGAAATGTCTATTCATACAATCTGTCAGAATAGAGATGTCATCAATTCTTTTTGGACCCATTTCAACTAAGAAATCCCTCGTTCTTTGATCAATGATTTTCTAATTACCGGGATCATCCAAATTTAGAGAAAAGCAACAATATTCTTCCTTATCATCTACGCCATGAACACATGTAAGATTCGTCACTTCTTCTTCCTTATCATCGTCTTTATTAACACAGGCAGGTTGACTTACTTCTTCATCCTCATCTACTTCAATAACACGGGCAGGTTGAATATCTACTTCATCCTCATTCAACACATTTACATTGTTGATTTTAAAGTACTTGTCAATATTCCCTGCTTGACTCTCAATTAATGCAATTTCAGTTCGTTTCCTTTTTCTCTTTTGAGCACTGGACTCATATTTAGGAGGCATGCCGTGTATTTAATACCCAATGATTAACCTAAAAGAAATTACAAAATATCTCAATCATCTCACAATTAGAGTTTTCAATATAGTTACTTCGTGCGTCTGTGCAATTGTTGATCCTACAAATATCAATCATATAAGCCGACAAGGCTGCAATTATATAAGCCGACAATGTTTAAAACATTTCAAGTATAACACTTAAATAACAAGTTAAGGCAAGCCATTGCTTACTTGAGAAGTAGAATTTCAACGAAAACTATGGAATCACACCCTTGAAAATTTCACCGTCACAACTCACGAGCCTGAAATAAAAATTTAACATTGAACACTTTCAACAAATATTACCTATTATTATACAAAAGTCGAATTAGAACCCCCAATTTAAGTAATTAAAAAAATTGCTTGGCGAGGAAGGGAGGGATACTCGGTTAGCTATGTAGCTAAAATATGAAAAATAAGCTCATAACAATTCCATAATTTAAATTTGTTTTTCCCCTCTATTTCTTCTCATTAATGCAAACATTTACAAATGATATATCAAGTTTATGAAAATCAGTAATACAGTCAACATAAACAAGGGGCAAACTATAATATACAAATCTATCTTATTAGAAAAATATATATATATTACATAAGCAACCAAAGTCTAAAATTACTAGAAATTGTGACTATGTCTAGTAACTGTAATAATTTTCCATTTGAGAAATATCAAGACGAGACGAAGATGATGTATCAGACTCCGCACTTTCAAGTTCAGCCTGCAAATTAAAACCAGAATCACAAGGTTTTTCCAGCAAAAACAGATTAGTAAGGCACAAATTTGAGTCATAACAGCAGACAATTAGGATTATTTGTACAGAAAATAAAGCAGAACAAACATTATTCAACAAGTCGTCACAATTAAGAAAAACTATTGGACAATGTGGAGCCTAATCATATTGCACACTTATTTGCTCGAATGTGGAGTAAACTTCGTGGTACGGTCAACTTGGAGTATATTACATATTTTGTATTTCTATTAGGCCTCCCTAATAGTCCTATACATGTAAAGAATTTTTGAGGGACCACTCATACGGTAAATTACCATTGTAAACTTTTTTTTTTATTATGGTGTAAATCTGATGCAGCGACTGGACATAGATCTTGAGGTTGGATCACTAAAATCTGTGTATTTTTTATTTTGTTTTGCTTAATATTGCTCAAGTAATAGGAATTATGGCTTAATCCCTTACAGAAATGAGGCATTAATTATAGGAAGGCGGCTATGTTTTATTTGAAGAGAGCATTATGTTTACTTTCAATATTAGAACAAATGCGAAAAATTATAATCATATTCCTGGGAGTATATACTAAGCATCGAATTGATATCATTGGAGTAATAAAAATTCAATAGTTGATCTCCTAAACTAGTAATAAAATTCAATGTCAATAACTTATTGAGTCCAAATCTCCAGGAAAAGCAGAAAATACTTATTCATTCCACATAAAGAAAATGAATATACAAGAAACTACCAGAATCAAAATATGCTAATTCTCTCGGGAGCACATTTTCAAACACCTAGTAGTCATCTTTTAATTCACATAATTTAGATGATACATCAACCCACAAGCATATTAATTTAAGCACTGTATCTCGAAAAACCATTGGGAAAACTTTGATGACTCGACGGAAGTCACGGAACTCCACTTAACATCAAGTCTACCATCATGACGCTAGAAGAAAATGCAACAAATAATAAAGTATTAGTGATTATAGACCCATACAGTGAATAGTAAGTGAAGAAAAAGTGACATGGAAAAGCTTGAGAAATTCTACATGAGATAAGGGAAGAACCTCCTCTGCAGCCCAGAAATCATTATTCATTAATCATCCTACATTTTAATTAACTAAATCTACCCAGGAAAATTGGAAAACAGACTGATCCAGATTACAATGTACGGTGTACCATAGGGTGTCCTCAAACAAACAAATCATTCAAAAGAATGGGAAAAGTGCCGCATAATGAAATAATATTACCCTAGTTATAGGCACAAACAAGATCATGCCAAGCATAAATAGACAAACTAAAAAATATATACTTGAATCCACAGAAGAAGAGAGCAGAGAGGCTCGAGGCGAGACGGACCGGGCAACTCACCGGAGTTACTTCGCCGTTTGGGGTGCAGAGAAATCGAATTTGGCTTTGGGAATTTGGAAATGGGTAGGAATGAATCTCTCTGGGTCTGGGATTTTGGTTCTGAAACTGAGCCTACCCTTCGAAGGCTTCGATAGTTATAAAAAAAATAATAATAATAAATAAAAAAAATGAGGCCCCCTTCAATGTTGGACCTGAGTCTTGGGCCTCACTCGACTCGGCCCATAACCGGCTCTGCCTATATGCATATGAGAGAGGGTAAATAATTCACGCGAATCCTGCATGCATGTGAGAGGGGATAAACAATTCCATACAAATAGAATTATTCTTAAAATTTGCTTCTGTAACCTCACACCTTTTGAATGTTCAACAAAACTACCCCAGTGAATTTTTTTAATATTTTCTTCCGAAACCAGTCATGAAAATGAAATTTTAAGTCAAGCATGAAAACACAAAGTATTCCAGTACCTTGTTTCTAACCTTAAAGAAAAAGGGCAATGGAGGGTTACTGTAGATGCAATAGTAACCCAATCCCATTCTATTGTACATCCATATGAAAATGTACGCTTTCTTCCTACACCACATATCCTCTTCTATTCTAACCTTTTCTGCTGCTTACAACTTTATTTTTGAATACTCACAAACTTCACACATCTTTGAATTTGAGGGTTAGAAGGATTTTTGGACCTCTGTACCTAACACTCATAGATCTTCGCATCTTCGAATTGGTTAGAAGGATTTCCGCAGCAGTGCATTACCAACTGAGGAGGAAGGTAAACTTTTCAAGATCTGAGTTTGAGACTTTTTTTAGGGCTGCAATTTTTAAGGTGGGGATTTTGTGAATCCCTTTTTTTAACTATATGTTTACTTTCTTTTATGCATGTAACTTATTTCTACATTTAGATACATCTCATCGTATCCATCATATTATTTAGCGGTGATCCAGTTATGAGAAGACAATGTGGGTACCTACATTTGTACATCTTGATATTCTTCAATGCATATTTGATGGAGGGAATAAAAGTCCGACCAATGCAGAAATTGTACAAATAGTCTCCCGATTATCGTCACATAGTCATATTTCTTTAAAAAATGTTCGCGACTGGTTTAAGAATAAGCGTGTTGAATCAAAAGAAAAGAGAAAGCAAATGTGTATACAGACAGAGAATGTTGAATTGAAAAGTCTTATGTATCAAGTGCAACCTGATTGACGTGTACGGAGCTTTGGCTTAAGATGTTTGTATTTATATCAATAAATTTATCTAAAATTCATTTTACCCTTCAATTGTGTTACTTTCCATTAGGCTCGACTACTTCTTGTGGCTTCATTGTATGTAGAAAGAAATAAATTGTTGTAAAGAAAAAAAAAACCATGAGTAGAACCTGATGTTGTTTGAGTGAAGCATCGCAAGTAACAAATTCTGCAAATTTTTAAATAGTAAATTTTCAAATGAAAGCTAAAGAATGAAAAAGAAGACAGAGGACAAAAAATAAATAAGTCTTTATATCCCTCTTGATTTGACAAAAGATTCACAAGAAGAAAGAAGCTAAACAAATAAATCTTTGTGGATGCAGTTTTTCTTTCCCAGATTTAACAACAGCTTCACATGATGGGCAAACAAACAAAATGATACTAAAAAAGAAACATCGCTCTCAATGAGACAATAAAAATGAGGAAATAAGGGAAATTACTATTTGGAAGGCAGTTGAACGCTTAATCTGCTTTTTTTATTGGTTTCTCTAAAAATAGATATCAATGAAAATTAATACTTATTATGCCTGTGATTTTTCACTACATGCAACAAAATTGGTTAAATGTAGATTTATGTTAAATATTTTGAATGATGATAACGCAATCAAGCAAAGGACCAGACTTGGCCAAATACTTCGCAACGAATTCTGAAAATCTACAATCTTCACACTAATACAAATATAAAAAATACAAAACTCGTGCAACGCACGTGACGACGACTAGTAATATAGTAAAAATGAAAACATACGGTACATTGACAATGCTGCTACTTCCTCACATTTTCACTTCATAATTTTAGAGGAAGATGACCTAAAAGATAGTTTCATCCAACTGAAAGGGAGCATCTGTATCTCACAAACATCAACCAAAAGAATTGGGCAATCGAGTCGAGACGTTCCGGAAAGAGCCCCATGCGCCTTAAAAAGCCGAGCAACTTTCTTCATAGTTAACACTTTAGGGAAACGCAAACCAAATGGCAGAGCATTTTATCTCTCTGTTTTCAGCTTCTCCACTGGAACATTTGGTAACCTAGTTAGTATCCCCCTTGGTGAAACCGTCTTCAGCTGTTTCATGAACCTTGTGTTCTTGATCAGTTACAATATCACCATTTGCATTCTCTCCCGCCACATTTTGTTGACATTCAACAGTTGCTGTATCCCCTATTACAAATTGGTCACCAGTTAAGTCGTCATTGGCAGACCCATTAATGACAGCACCACCACTCCTCGTTGTCTCGTGCACGTTGACTACATCAGGGCTTTTGTCGAGAGAAGTTTCAGTGGACTCCCCAGTTGCTGGATTTTCATCACTAACAGATAACTGAACACTACCAGCAGAATTGAAGCCCTCACCATTTGCTATGGGTTCCCCATGTGTATCACTGGTTAGAGAAGTTACTTTAAGAGGATATGGCATGGTTAGGTCAACTGTGGCTGAAGTTGTATTCTCATCCACTGCATCAATATCCATCCCGTGTTTTGGACTCAACTCCGCCCATTCTTGAGCAGCACCAATCCGTTGGCTTGTCGATTCATCAGTTGTATCAAACAGCATGGAGTTTTCCTCCTCAGTGGTGGCTACTAGATTGGAAGTTCCATGATCTGGTGCAACATTTTGACTTACAGCAGCCTCAGTCGCAGCTAGCCCAAGGGCACAGTTCTTTGCTGCTATTTCTTCCTCTATATGTGCTTGTACTCTGTATGCATCCATTAGATGCTGAACCCTTTCTTGCTCAGCTAATAGGTTGCCATATCGTTTCTGCAAAATTTGTTCGACCTTTTTCTGTTTCTGAACTTCATCCCAGAGGCTACCGATCCTTTGTGTTGCTGCTAATTGCTCTTGCTTTTGCAAAGCTTGGAAGCACTCAAGTTCTGTCCCAGAGGTGTCCATCACCTTGAAGGTTGCCTCGATTTGTGACCAAAGTTTTCCAGCTCGAATCTGATAATACAGTATCAATTAATTAGCATCTAACTTCTAAGCACAAAACTTGTAAAAACCCAACACCCAGAAGTACAAAAATTTTTACTCATCGCAATTGTATAGCACTAGCTAGAGGAAATTCCTATTATCATTGCCTGCTTAAATATTCTCAGCCACTTTAGAAATTTATATATTCCAAGTAATAGAGACCAAAACATGGATCTATCATAATCCTTGTAACAATACTAAATCCTTGACAGGCAAGAAATAGGACTGCAAAATATCCACAGACCAATTCTCATACCAAACAGAAGTGTTAATTTGTCGGCCTTTTAATTGCACGACAAAAATACGATATGGTGATACTTCACATAATCATTTCAACTATTTTTCGCCCTACTAATTTAACTTGAACTTTTCCCACATTGCAATATATTAGGTAGCTCAAGCAAATGCTTTATGATTTAGCTCCTGTTTGACAATGCTTTATGATTTAGCCCCTATTTGACAATCATTATCTCAAAACTCTTTAATTCTCACTCATTTTCAACCACACATTTATTCAATAAAATATTGCACATAAATCCAAAACTTTCTCTACTTTTTTAACCACACATTCTCCAAAAAATTACTATTCAAAATATAATTTTTTTCAATATAATGGCCATCAAACATGGGCTTAATTAGAAACTTAAGAAGTCATTTTATGATTCTTTGTGAAGACGTGCTGTGAGTGTTGTTTTCTGAATATGTTCAAAGGCGGGACACAAATTTTAACTTAAAATTTGATATGCACCAAAACCAACAATTTTATGGTTGTCGAAATTCAACAATATTATAAGAATGTTCAACAAAATAAACAATTTTATGGTTGTCGAAGTTCAACCATATTATAAGAATGTTCAACAAAATAAAACTGTTTTATCTAAAGTAAAAATGATATAACCACAATAATTAGTTAACTTGAGGATAGTAAACCTGATAGCCGTTAGTAAGAACTTTTATCTTCTGCTCAAAACGTTGTGCCTTTTTAGTATCGTCATCCATGGTCTTCTTCACATTTTCAAATTCGTTCTGTAGGGCAGCAAGCTTTTCTACGTTGTTGGCAACACTAGATAGACCATAGCTATTACGAGTAGGGAAATACATAATATCATTTAAGCATGTTCCGTGAGCCTCAACAAATTCATCAAGAGATTCATTCACATGACCCATTGCAACATGAAGAAATTGAGCCTCGTCCTTGATTAAATTATCAGCCTGCATGATAGGAGCTTATTAGTTTATTTTCACTGGATACAATCCATTTGGTAATAATCAATGTGAAGATCAGGACAGACATACATGAAACTGAAAGTTCCCACAAAAACGCAATCAAGCAAATCCAATGGCTTATCACTTGTGACCCAAAAGAACAATAAAAAATTCCAATTGCTAATTTGACAGACGTGAAACATGGTGGAGAAAATAACAGTCAATCATTTATGTATGAAGAAAAAACAGACGACAGTGAAAACACATATCTACTCGTGGGGGGAAAAAATAAATAAAAAAATAAACAGCACAATAAGACTGAAGCTAAACTCATTGGTGTTATCAGTTCAAAACACCCAAACAATCAAGGATTCAATCAAACACGAATAGCAGTAGCCATAATACCACTGACTCCATCAACTTAGAAAGCAAATATCTGACATGGAGGCACAGCTGTCAGAATTGCATGATCATGATAAGAATTGTTCAAATTAAATTTGAATTGGATGAAAAATGGTTGAAAATTGTACAAGGAATCCTACATAACCTATGATTTGGTCCACAATTGACAAAGTCTATGATACATATAAACATGCACCCAGTTGGATAATTTAAATACTAAGTATTTTAACTTGATAAACTAGTGTTTCTGTGTCTTCAATGCTTGAAAATTCAAGACTTCTGTTTTCTCAATGATCTTGTTATTTTAATTTCAAGCATTAGCAAATTTGAAGGAGAAGCTAATATCAAAAGGCATATGAAAGTTACAGGCTTATTTTTCATGAAGAAGATGTAATATAGAGGTAAAAGGTCCATGGTTAAATTTTATGGTCCTTGGGCATAAAAGCCCTACCATTTCCAAACAAATATGCACAACAAAGTCTACAAAGAGTTCAGAAAGCTGTATTTGATGCGCTGTACTATACATATGACCCAAATCATACACGCGTATCATGTGATTATAATCTACATGTTTGTGAACATAACCACTTTACATGATCATAAATGTTATGTATCTCTGTCAATTTATCTAAGTAATACATCATATTTACCCATTTTCACTCACTGTAACTCACCAAATTGGTTATATTGTCCTTACAATTAGACAACACCATCACATTTCACGTGTAAGTAACCTAATGTCTCTCAGCAAGACGAAAAGCACAAATATTTTACCACTGAGAATTCACAAACAATATCAATATTTAGCATTATCAGTATTTGTCAGAGTAAAAAGTATCATTACTTGTGCGATTTCACACTAATTTTTCAGTATTTTACTTGAAATAATCACAACATTTGTAGTTCTTTAAAAATCACAATGAGACCTACTCCAGTAGGATTAACATTTTAAGATATATACAACAACTCAAAGCTCAAAATCAAAACCAGTACAAGGAATCAAGGTACGAAAACTTTCATAAAAAAATGACATGAATTTGACATCACAAGAAGAGATGGGATGAATTACATATACCTCATTTAGATCGGTTTCTTCAAACTCTTCAATTGTAGGAATAGGTACAGATTTCCCCCGTTTCACACCTTTTTTCTTCTCCTTATCAGTTTTCTCTTCGAGTGGATATTTTACATTATCATGCTCTAGCAAATGTAGAAGCTCCTTTCTTACCATTTCATCAGCGTGCTCAATCAACGTTGGGGGAACAAAGGAACTCTTGTCTTCATCAGCTCTCATCAAAGAATTTCGGATTAGGTCCAATGAAGCAGGTGGAGGTCTAGGGAGCTCCCTCTGCAGTACTTTCGATCTTTTTTTAAGTAATGCTTGCTGCCTTGCTTCCTCCTCAGCCTTCTCTCTAGCAATCCTGTCAGACATATCTTCTTCAATCTTCTCCTCTGGTTCTTCATTGTCTTCAGGAACAGGTTGAATGACTATCTGGTACTCATTCTTGGGTTGTGGAAGATTTCTCAAACCAGAAAGCAGTTCTTTTCTAGAATCGGATTGTCTTAACTTTCCATTGTCATGAATATCCATGTCTTCATTAATGTGGAGCTCATCCCTTATAGGAGTTCCTTTCGGTGTCATTCCAAAAGAATACACATCGCTAGAAGGTGTCATGCCAACCTTAGGGGTAATGCTTCCAGGAGTGGCTGAAGGAGTCAATAGAGGATTTGGTGTTGCGATATCCCTTTTCTTAGGAGTTACTCCGGAAAAGTCTGAAGGATGAAGCATAGGATTCTCTCCCCCAAGTAGCGGAGTCTGAGATTGAGTCAATCTCCGCTGATTTTCTGCTTCCATCAAAATGGCATCTTGCTTACCTGCAGGAGTTCTCTGAGGTGTTCGTAATGGAGTCATCCCCTGCCGTGGTGTTTGAGCATAGCTTGCAAGAAGAGCATGGGTCGCAGCATTCCCTTCAGAGAGTTCTTCACTCCCCACAAGATCACTAGCAATGCCTATCTTGGCAATTGCTTCCAATTCATGATCTGGAATCTGTGGTGCAGGAAGATTTAGTTTAGACCTCTTCCTGACTGTTTCTGGATCATTAAGCTTGTTGGCTTGCAGTATCGCTGATGGAGCATCCTGCCTTTGTGCTATTTTATTTCTTGCAGCATCCTGCTTTCTTAATCGTGCTTCCTTATCAACTCTTCTTTCACCTTCTAGTTCCTCAATAGTGGTTGGAAACTTAATCAGTTCAACTGGCCGATCTTCATCAGCGACATCATAAAAGCCCGGGGGAGGTTTCTTTTCAAATGGGATTTCAGCATGGTAGTCAATTCCCTTTCTTTTCCTCTTCCTGTGCCGATTATCAATACCAGCAGCCTTTAGTTCTCTTCTTTTCTGTAATGAAGCAAGCCTCCTTGCTTCTTCGAGTTGCTTTTCCCTAGCTTTCCTTTTTGCTTTCTTGCCCCTCGTGTTGGCTAACCGTGCCCGTGCTTCAGAAAGCATCTCTTTCTCATCTTCATCCATATCCACAGGATCAGGACGAGCAGGTTTGGATTCTGGATTGGGATCAATCTCTCCAGGACGTAATTTACGAGGGTCGTCGCCAGGTTCGTAATTCTCATCCTTTGCACATGCTGCATCAAGGAGTTTTTCATACCGTTCAAGGCACTGAGATGGAGTACGGCCAACAATTGGGGCAATGGTTCTCCACTGTGTGGGCATGAGCTTAGCAAGATGCAGAAGTTTCTCATCTTCTTCCCTGGTCCATTCAGTCTGCGCGGAATATAAAAGCTCACAAATCCGACAAATATTATAAAAAAAAAAAAATTGAAAAAAAAAAATAGCACCATAAAATCTAAGATGAAGGGGTAAGTGAGGAAGCAACAAAATGATAAAAATAACAAAAATCCAAACTTTTTTTGCTAACAGAGATGAAGAAAATATTAAGGTACATCCAGCATCCCCTCTTGAGTATATTACTACCAAAATGATATAGCAGATATACTTCAGTTGATCGACTCGTATACCAAAAAGATAAAGGAGATATACTTCAGTTGATTAACTCGTGAAAAGCAAAAGATTGAAGTTCTTAGTATTTACTTTAGTCGATTGATTATTGAAATATTCTTCTAACCACCAACAGATAGAGCAGAAAGACACCTGCATACGTCTCTCCAAATTCCAGAAACGAGAACAAAAATTGAATAGCAATTAAGTAGTACTACTACCATATATTTCTAAAAAAAAGCTTAACTTTGAAAAAAGATAGAATAACCCAACAATAGAAAAAGATCAAAACAAAATGCTGAAATTAACCCATAACGTTCCAAAATATCCAAAATTTCCGCCAATTTATTCAGGAAGCAAACAATATATCCAGTAAAAAGAAGCCAAAAGTTCAGAAGAATTGAACCTAAATCGAAAATCAGATAGACATCAAGTACATGCCTTTTTGATGGAGGGATCCAGCCACTCGTACCAGCGGGCCTTGCATTGCTTGGCGGATTTACGAACAAGCAGGGACGAGATTCGAGCCCACTGGTTCTTCCCATATTTCATCACCGCCGCCTTCAAGATCTCGTCCTCTGTGTTCTTCCATACCCCACCCTTTATCATAATCCTCATTTTTTGCACCCTTTTGTTAGTCGATTCACACCTCTCTGCTAGAAAAAATCAAGAGCAAGAAACTAATTAACAAAGCTGAAGCTCGATTGTTGAATTCCTTTCCCCTCTACTCGATTCATTTGGATGCGCTAGGGTTTTGTAATCTGATTTCCCCCTTGCTCTACACAGGGGTTGTGCCGTTGTGTTCACCATAATCATGTATCTAAAAGTTATTTACACCATCAGTCACAAACTATACCAAGTATCACAATTGAGTCCTTGTTCAAAATATATTTTCCCTAAATCCCAAACTTTTGATTTGGGTGGATGTTAGTCCAACTGTATATAAATCGTCAAAATAGTTGTTAAACTATCTCATGTCCTACACGTGGTCACTTATGGCAATACTGTTTCAGTCCGATCCTCGTATTTATTAACAAAAAATTAAAATGGGATAAATGAAAAAAAAAAAATTTATTTAGCTTCCACCACAAAAATTATTTGATTGTGCTATATGTATGTTACAACTTACATATTGATTTACCAATAAATGATGTTGTGAGATTTGATTGAGTCAATCTCATCAACCAAACAAAGGCAAAAAAAAAGAAGTCAAATGATGAGCCCAAACAGGTCGGCCCATTTTGTCGAGCCGAGCTAGGGAGCAGCTTGTGGCCAAGTTTACGAGCCTACGAGTCTAGCTCGTGAGCTCAACTCGTAGCTCACAAATTCGTTACTTTGACGAGCCGAGCTTCGGGGTAGAGCTCGGCTCATTTTCATTCCGCTGCCTCCATAGGCAGTTTTATGGCTGCTTGTTGAGGCAGCATTGCACAACAGTCAACAACATAAGAAAAAAATCGAATTTGACAATTCAAATATTAAATTTGAAATGGTTATTTTTTTTATTTTTTTTTCTTTGGGTTATAAATAAGAGTTAAATTTTTTAGTTTCGTATCAATTTTCGTCCATCAATTTTAACTTGCAATATTATAATTTTAACTTCAATCTCCAATTTCTTTGCTATAATATTCTAGTTTCAATTTCAATCAGTATCTTTTACTATAATAACCATTAAACATAGATTAGGGATAGTTCGAGTACTCCATCTGGCTAAGAAAATGCATCTCAAAAATGTTCCAATTGATTTGGAGAATATTGAAGAGGAAGAAGTACTTGAGACAAAAAAGTCGAAAAAAGAATTTTTAGATTGATGAAAACATATGGCACATAAAAAAGTTGGTGTATGAAATGGAGTTGATATTTGGAAAGCATGTTGTAATTACTGTGGCAACGAACTTAGTTAGAAGCCCTATTCAAACACAACGCATTTGAATATGCACATATTAAAGAGTTAAAAAGCGAAACTAGTCGTTTACCCACCCGAAAATCGACCGAACTAGTGTTTAACAGTTCTGATCATATTCTTTCCACCTTTATATATTTACAGGAATGATTTCATGAAGGAATGACTGCTTATGTGGCTGCAGCAGAGATGCCACTTATGATGATAGAGTCAACGCATTTTACCCGACTCGTGCAACATTATCTCCAACACATGTATACTCTTTATTGTAGAAATACTCTTCGTTCGGATACTATAAAATTATATAACAAAAGAAAACAAAATGTTATTGAGCAAATAAAAACTTTTAGCCCGTCTGATTCCCATTTTCCTTAAAATTCATTTTTTTCTCTATTCTTTTCAACCACACATTTTTCAATAAAATAATATTACATGCAAATCCAAAACTTTTCTTTAATTTTTAACCACACATTCTCCATCAATCAACTATTCAAAAATGCATTTTCCCTCAAAATGGGAATCAAACACGGCCTTAATAGTATTATATCGTTTCCCTCTAATTTATGGACCGATAATAATAAAAAAGGTTATATTGCTACGAATATTGATCACTTGTAGATTTTACATAAAAGAATTATTGCATTCAGATGTGTAGAATATCTTCATAATGTCACTAATATATTCATGATTTTAAAAGATATTATACAAGAATATGGTATACAAGATATAGTTCGAAATTTTACTTTTGATAATATTATTGTGAATAAATGCGTTATCGAAAAATTTATTAATGATCTTCACTCTTTATTTGGAAGTTTATTTTTTTTTATCAACGTTGTGTATGCCACATTATCAATTTGATTGTAAAAGATGGATTAGAACATATAAAATCACATTTAGATAAAATTAGATAGACAATAAATTTTATTACTATGTCATCATCAAGAAAGCAAGCATTTTACAGTTTGTGTGCAAAGTATGGCTTACAAAAGAAATTATTTGCAACTGTTGTAACACATAGATGATACTCTACATATCTTATGTTATATTCGTGTGAAAATTATGATAGAATTATTTCACTATATTATAATGGCAGACATACATACGGACCCAATCATAATTTGGAAGATTGAGAATGGTCTATTGCATTTTATGTAAAAAAAAAATGTAAAGCTTATTTCGAAGCCACAAATGAATGTAGCACCGTTTATTACCCTACATCTTCACTTGTTTTACATAATTTTTTTATATTTCACAAGCATTTCATAAATATAGGAGTTTGCCAATATTTGTTGATGTAGTCCGCTCTGTGAAGTTAAAATTTTGTAAATATTGGAAAGAATTGCCCTATTTATTTATCTTAGCTTCTGTGATGGACCGTCGACTTAATTTAAATGACACTAAAACTATTATAAAGAGATTTCCAATTTCATGAATTTGGAATTATCACATGTGCACATAGAATCTACATTATGTGAAATGTATAACTATTACGCTGAAAAATGAGATCAGTACAACTCCACTTCTCGAAGTTCTTCAAGAAATATTTTAAAAAATTCAAAAAATTTATGAAATTATTTGGACACCAATACAAGTGTTCCTTCATTTAGTCCTACTTCATCAATATCTAGAATGATAGATATTAGTAGCACAAATTTTGAAATTCTCCCTGTCTTAGCTAGGTATATATGCGTGGACATTTGTAGTATGTTAAACCCGGAAGAATTACAAGAATTTAGTCTTTTATTATTGTGGAGATGTAACGAAAGACAATATCTAATTGTATCAAAAATTACACGTGATCTACTAAGATCTCTGGTGTCTACGTTGATATCAGAGACTGCATTTAGTTTAGGTAATCAAGTTTTATCAAACGAACGATCAAAACTAAAAGAAAATATATTGGATGCTTTTATATGCTTGAAGGACTGTGAATGTGCGAAATTACGTACTCAAGAACAAGTTGACAGTATAATGACCGAAAAATTATAGAAGATCCAATCATAAGATATGATAAGTTTTTAAATTAATTAATGTTAAAAAAATACGTAATTTTTAAATTTATTTGTCTTAAAAAAAAATTGTACACGAAATATTTTATTCGTCTACAATTTTAATTCCGATTGTAGCCGGTCTCAAGTCCGGAAAAAAGAGGAGGATTGTAACTTTTATCAAATTGCAAAATTTTTTTTTTTTAAAATGTTAGAATTGTAATGATTTTACCAAAAAAAAAAAAAAAAAAAAAAAAGTCTACCATGCTCGAATCGACAAGGCCCCAGTTTGAATTTTTTCGACGGGCTTTTTCTTGGCTCGGCTCGGCTCAAGCCCGAAAAAACTCAGTTTGTTTTACTCGAGCCTTAAGTTTTGGTTCGCGAGTTAGCTCGATTCGACTCGTTGACATCCCTAGACAAACGTGCACTATATATATTGCAAAGGCCATTGATTGAATAGAAAGCCAAATATGAGGATTGCGTTAGGGTTTTGGGACATTTTATTTAGGGATAATTGCAGTCGCGGTCCCTAACTTTTGCGTTTTGCAGACTTTACCTTAACCTTCAATTTGTACCACTCGGAGTCCCAAACCTTTCATAAATTCGCACCTGAGGTCCAAATAGACGGAAACCGTCCAATTTGACCGTTAGTTGACCAATAAAATTAATTTTGACCAAATTTTGACTATTTTTAAAGGGTAAAAATGTAACTTTCTATTTGAAAACAATTAACATAACTAAAAGAAAATAAAAAGGAAAGGAAAAAAAATTATTAAATTAAATGAAGAAAATCACGGCATGAACAGTGAAACGCAATCAGTTTCTCCTTCCGGCATCAACACTGCCGGCACCATCACTGGCACACTGTCGGCACCACCACCACCGCCTCCTCCCACTACCACCATCGTTGCCTCCTCTCATCACCACCACCAAATGAAGAAAATCACTTTCGACACCCAAAAATGGAACCTAAATCACGGCTACCACCAACACGTCGCCACAACCGCCACCATCACCCACCAAATCCCCGCCACCATTACCCACAAAATCCCCATCATCCTATCCCAAACCAGAAAACCATCTACCACCAACACCGATCTCCTTACCAACACAGCAAACTCTGTTCTGAAAATCAAATCGACCCACACTGCCACCGTCGCTAGTTCTACCACCAGTTCCACCACCACCATCTCAAACCACTAACAAACTTTGCATAGCAAATCGATTCTACAAGCCCTCGATTCCGTGATAATCAATGGCCATGTCAACACAGCCCTCGATTCTACAAGCCAGATTCAACACAGCAAAATCGATTGTCCAAGCCCCCCCTTCGTCGCCGAAGCTCTAGAGATGAAAGATTAACATAAATGAGTTATAGGCTTCTGGTTTTCATTACAGAAATGGTGCGCAAGGAGGAGGATTTGGTGTGGGTTTATAGAAATCGATTTTACAATGCACTTGCTTTAAACAAATCTGCCCCTCAATACTTGTTTATGTTTTTATCAGTATTTCGCTTGCAGATCTGAAATTATTTCTTGAATACTCTCTTTGGTAGTCATTGGAGTTTTTAGTTTGCTGTTGGAGAAGAAGATGGGGGATTTTTTTTTGGGTGTGGTTGTTTTGGGCAACGATTTTGGGTTGGGGAGGTGAGGTGGGGTAGCGTAGGGGATGGGATGAAGAAGAGAATGAATAGTTCTTTTTTTTTATTATTTTATTTTAGTTAATTGTTATTTTATTTTATTATAGGGTTAAATAATAAAATTACATTTTTACCCTTTAAAAATAGTCAAAATTTGGTCAAAGTCAATTTTATTGGTCAACTAGCGGTCAAATTAGACGGTTTCCGTCCATTTGGACCTCGGGTGCGAATTTATGAAAGGTTTGGGACTCCGAGTGGTACAAATTGAAGATTAAGGTAAAGTCTGCAAAAAACGCAAAAGTTAGGGACCGCGGCTGCAATTATCCCTTTTATTGTGTATAAAAAAAAAAAAAAAAAAATAGTCGTTGGTCACTTAACTCTGGTATCTTATTTTGGCTGCAATTTCCTGCTGAACTTTAAAAATATTTTTGCCTGGATGATTTACTTTTTATTATTTCTTAAATAATTATTAACTTATTCATTTAATTATAAGTAATCTTAGACACTTCACAAGACATGTTAATAACTTCATCCATTCTTTATTTACTTTTTAAAGCGATAATCCTGTTAATTCTTATTAACAACCAAACCTAAATCAATCATTGATCCGGCCAAGTCGATGGATCATCCGGTTATTAGTTCAATAGGTGTATCAATGGTTCAATTGATGGATCATTGCTGATTCATACATTCAAATAAAAAAAAAAGCCTTTTTCCTAAATAAATTGTGTATATGTATTATTTTATGTTAGTGTTACTCTTAAATCACATGATTTTTATCGATTTTTGACACTTCAATTTTTAAAAAAGGTATACTTAAAAAAAGTGATGAAAAATAAAACTTTTAAACTTTTATAATTTTAAATATACATTATTGATCTCTTAAATAAACAATTTCAAGTGGCATTAAGGTAAGTAATAGATTATATATTACATAATTGGCTCAAGTTCAAATCACCATATGAGATTGTATAGTGTGGATCACGGACTCTAAGCAGAAAGGACAGGGGCTCAAGCTTACTTGGCACACTTGTTATTTTATTGGTTGTTATCGAAGTTTACACACATTCTTCTCATTTATACCACTAAATTTTGAATTGTTTCATTTGCCAAATTTTAAAACCCAATACATATACTAACATATTACATTATTACTCAGTCATAGTAAATTATATGTGATATTTACATCCCATTAGTTTTAGCAAAGGAAAAATTTAAGGTAGAGTAACCTGATGGTGTAACTGAAACTATAAAATGTCGATATCACTATGATTTCTTTAAGGTAGAGCAACTTGATGGTGTAACTGAAACTATAACGTCTCAATATTTCAATGCTAAATGTTAACTACTTATTAATATTTAGGGGTTCGTATGGTTACCAAGAACACCTTAAACTTAAAATTTTGTTGCCGAAACTCGTACTTCATAAATCTTGGACAAACTAAGGTGCTCATAATCTTGTTTATTTAAAATTAAGCAGGAAAAAAAATAAACTGCAATGTTTTTATATTCATATCGCAATTTAAGAAAAGGCAGAATCTCTAGGAATGCTTGTTTATTATAGCTTCATGTTTTTTGAGATTATGTAATTATTCATTTTTTATGTTTAATTGTGCGTCAAAATGGAGGAGGGATTTAAAATATCTTCAATGCGTCCATCTATTTATTTATTTTTCAAATACAATTTAAATCTAAACACATAAAAATAAAATTCAAAAATTTGGGACAATTTGGAGGATCCAAGACAGGACTATATTACCTGTACCTATCCCGCTTACCATTCGGGTAGCTTATGGGCAATTTATTTCTCTCTTAAGGGATATATTCAATTGAGATTTTTGAAAATTTTGATGGGCTTTTTTTAAGTGATGACTTCCGTGAATTTTTCATAGATTTGCATAGAATTAGTAGAAGTCTTTTGTAAACTTTTATTTTAAAACTCTTAGAGACTTTTATAGAATTCGAAAGACTTTCATTTGAAATAAAATTCACGTGGATCCAGTGTAATAATGTAAAATTCTCATATATGAGGTCGTAATTCTCACAATTTTCCTTCCGCTTCCTTCCTCATATAATTAAAAATTATTTTAAAAAGAATAAAAATTTAAGACTTTAATTAAATAAATAATAATCAAAATTATACATATATGATAAAAATATTCAATATTATTAATATAATATACTTTTAAAATAAATAAAAATTAATATATTTACATTTAATTATAAATTTATCATATAAAATTTTATAATTTAATAAAGAAAATAGATATTTTTAACAAAAAAAAAAAATGAATGAAAAAAAGTTACAAGAATCCAATTTAATTTTTTCATAGAAAATAGAGATAAACGATGAGAGAGAGAGAGAGAGAATTCATAGAAAAAAAATTTAACCATACCTCTAATATTCGTAGAAGAAAAAAAGAAAATAATATTGAAATATATATATATATATTTTTTTTTTGTAAAAATCTCCCAAAATCCCGTGATTAATGAGAGACAAATTTTGAGATTTTATACGAGTACTTTATGCTTAAAAGTTAGTACTCTAGAAACTTTTATAAAAATTTCCAGAAGTTATTAAAATTTGAATACACATAAACTTATAAAGACTTCTAAAAAGTTTTAATTGAATACACCGTGATTTTTAGAGATTTTTTAAAAGTCTATAAAAATCTCAATTAAATACACCATAACTTTTAGAGAGTCTCCAAAAGTGTACACTGAATACATCTAAACTTTTTAAATCCCAAAAAGTCATTAAAAGTCTCAATTGAATATACCCCCTTAGTCTTGGCTGGTGAATAATCAAATTTCAATTTAAATGAAATCATTAGCATAAATCAATGCTATTTAGGATGAATGGAAAGGGCATTAATTCAAATCCTGAATTTTGATTGAAATGAAATCTTTAGCATAGATCAATGCCTTAAAAAAATTATTATCAAGATTCAAGCCAATCAATTAACTATTGATTGGTGCCTGTATGGATCGAGCAGCCAAAACTCCCAACAGAATTCTTGAAAGAACAAAGAATTTCAACAATTGCTAACACCATGAGCTCTAATAAATTTTTTAAAACTACAAAGCCAAAAGCCATTGAGTATGCAAAACTTTGTATTGAGCTTGACTTGAGAAATGATATGATAAGAGAAGTATGCAAGATCAAGCGTGGACATGAAATGGCAAAAAAACCATGTGCAAAATTTTAAAGGGTTAATAATATCTAATGTTTGAGTTTTGAAACCAAACTTATGTGTGCACGTGACATTTCTCTAATCATTAATGTCATCTCACCAAGGTTGTCGACCACATAAGCAACACCATTAGACACATCAACAAAATTATTAAATGTACTAACATATACTTAAAAAGTGACTTAATTGAAATAACTATATAAGTTTGGTAACCATTTGTGATAAAAATGAGTTCGGTGATTAAACTTTTAAGTAACACTTTCAGTGACCGACCAAGTGCTTGAACTCGAAGAAATTATAGGCCTTTTTTTTTTTTTTTATAATTTTTTTATACAATTTATTCCTTTGCGAAGTCAGTTTCTTCTTCCATGCTAATGTTGGGCATACTAAAAAAGTTAACTTATAATTGAATAATAAGTTTTTAATATTTAATATTTTTTGATTAAAAATTACAATTGTCTGGAAGGAAATAATTCTCGCCTTCTTTTGGAAAGTGCTTTGAGAGATGGGAATCCTAGTCATACAAGGAAATAAAACTCTGCGTATCTTCTTCTATAATTTCTTTTCTGTAACCGAACACACTTATATATACATATATACACACATCATCTGCTCTAAAATCTGTGTTCGATTCAAGTGCGAGATTGAGAGAGAATGATGGATGTCCCAGTTGACGTGTTATGGGAGATATTAGTTCGATTGCCTCCAAAATCTGTGTTCAAATTCAGGTGTGTCTCGAAGAGATGGAATGAAATCATTCAAGATTCTTCCTTCCTTCGTAGTTATGCTGGTGAAAGAAAAGGGTCTCGTGATCAATTATTGGGTTTCATACTGCGTGCATTCACGTACTCAGGTAAGTACGCACCTACAAAGCCCCGTCGTCATTCAGAACCTCGGATTAAAGTCCTACCTCTACAAGGTAAGAGAATAGGTTATTTCCCGGCAGAAGTTGGCAACTTTATTTCTTCCTCTAACGGTCTCGTTCTTTGTGGTCACCACCAACCGAGGAAGTACTATGTAATCAATCCCTTAACAAAAAAGTGGGTATCTCTGCCGCCACCTTGCAATCATTATAGGGAGGTATCCATGGGATTGGTATGCGAAGAAAATACAGCCCAATTGGTGGCAAATTACAAAGTTGTGAGGACTGCCAAGCCTGATATGCAATGGGACAACGAAATAACCATTGAAACTTATTCCTCCACCACAGGGAAGTGGGTCGAATCAGTACTTGTTGCCACTGATAAATTTTGTGTGTATCCATGGCCATTTATTCCTCCGTTTGTGCTTAATGGTGTTTTTCATTGGGTAGCTCCCCCAATTTATGTTGCTGTATATGATCCAAATGACATTGGAAGTGAGAACCATATACAGCTGATTGAAAACCCAATCACTGAAATGATAAGACACTCCCCTGTATATTCAAGGTCGAGTGATGGCCTGTTATGGTGTGGACTTTTAGATGAATTCAGTTTGAAAATTTGGATGCTCCCCAAATCTGATCAAGGCTACAGACGCTCGTGCACCATACCTAAGGAAGAGTGGGTCCATGTCCATGAGGTGACTCTAGAATCTCTTTGCAATGACTATGCAATGATCAAAGATGCACAATCAAGACCAGAGACGCACAGCTCAAAAATGTACTCGCTAGTCTTTAGCTCATGGAATCCACTCATTGTGCTATTCAGGATTGGCCAAATTGTCTTCCTCTATAACATACCGAGCAAGTCAGTGGAATCATTATCATATTGTGGCAAACCACCTTTCGATTATGGTAACGAATATATTTGGCACCCTCACTTTGAGACACATTTTCTGTCTTCGTACTCCCTTCAATAGAGTACACTGTAAAAGTTTTAGCAAGCTAGTAGTAGTCATATAGGATTCAATTAGTTTAATTTAATTTTCTTTTTTGCTTTTGTTAATCAGACAGCCTTATGGTGAGTCACTTTTGCTAAGATGTAGTTGTACTCAAACAGCTATTTGTGATTAATACAATATTATGATTTAGCCAAACATTCTCCTACAACTATTATGATTATATAATTTAGTTCTTTGTGCACTAATATTTTGAAGCCATATAAAAAATTATCTAGCATCTGCAGCAGTAAAGATGTTACGTTTCCAAAAGAGATGACATGAAACATATTGGAATAACTCCAGCATCACTTCCTTCTGATATGGGAACCCCTGAATAGTATTTTGTACTTTTGGAACCAAAAAACCAATGCATTGCATGTTCCGATGTAGAGCCTACATTTTCTTTGCTCACAAGTCTTTCTCAATTTGGAAAAATATTATCTTTTTTGTCCCCATAGATCTGTGCTTTGTTCATAAATTATTTATTCAGTTACTGTTATGACTCTGGTTGTAACACAGACATCCCTTCTTTTTTACTTGGCCTTTGAAACATAGAAAGAAATAATCATAACATTGTATTTTGGGAGAACTTTGTGAGCACTCACTTGATAATTTATCTGTACTTTTGTTCTCAACCAAACGCCAAGCTGAATTATTTAACAGATTGATTTGACTACATCAACAAGAAATACTACAAACCAATATAAATTACACAAAACATTCAATAAGTTATTTTTCAGTAATAACAACTAACTAACAATATTTTCAACAATTATTCCTTGCTCTTCTTAAAAAACCTAGTTAGTTTTGGAGAAAAATAATAGATTTCTTACACACTACAGTATAATTAATCTTCATTAGACCTTGAAACAACACAAACGCATACACGAGAATAATTATCTCTTTGCGTTCAACTTGTGAGTTTAAGTTGATTCACTATTTGAATGAACAACTACTTTAAATAGTGGTAGAAGACAGTTCATAATTTTTCAAATGAGAAGAAGATTGTTACATGGAACTTCTCTAAAAACATTTATGTATACAGGCTATGCAAGGCCAACAAGAAATGTGTTTTTCAATACAACCATCAAGTTTGATCAACTATTACATGTTATATAGAATGAAATAATCGAAACACTGTATTTTATTTGAACTTTGTGAGTACTCACTTTATAATTTTTCAGTTTCTTAACCGAGCACCAAGTTGTAATTCTTTAACGGACTCATTTGACTACATCAATGACAAATACTACAAACCAATCAAGGGCTAGCATTATGCAAAGCTAATGAAATAAGACTAAGACTATCATAAACTTTCCCATTAGGGACCTAACCCTATCAGGCAAGCAACAATAAATTGAATGATCAAATTGAAAACAAGAAAAGCAAATGCACAGATTTATAGTCACCACTTGTCCTTGCATAGTTTCACTATAATAGAGTAAAGACTACAAAGTTTTTGATATGTTTTTTGCAAGTCCCAAGAAAACTTGTTAAAGTCCTTGTATAGCACCAATATTATAATAACCTAACAATCAAGGGGACACATTTCAAAAATTCCATGATTTGAATATTGGTTATTTAGCTCTTATTCCATTTTTCTAATTGACATTTTTATGTTATCTAAATTCTGGTCATTGGGCACCAGATTCCAAAACTTAACTATCTATAAAACCCAAATGACTTACATATCATTTGATTATGTACTACATATCAACGAACGTAACTACCTTTTCAAACACAGTAATATTGACGAAACATTTCAAATTCAACAATATAACCCTATGAATTCAGTAACCTAGTTATCAATTGTTTACCTTTCCTCCCAAAAATAAAAGTATCAAAACCACTTTCTCTTTTATGCATTGTTTACCTTTCTATACTCCATACAACTTTTGTATTACATCACAACCATTCATTCCATATGTATCTTGTTCGTTTCTATACAACAATACACTAACCTCTTTCTGAATCAATGTCTATGCTCGTATGAACAGTTTCCTTCCATATACCATTCCCATGTAGCAACAAAAAGGGGGACAGAACCGTGATACTTGATTGCCGTGTCTAAACTGGAAAGTTGTATAATATTAAAATGTAATTAATGTTAAGCAAATTTTAAAAAAATTATAATTAAGTTTCTTTTTAAAATAATGACCCAACACCTTGCACCATACACACATTCGCCATTCTCATAGAATTTGCACTTTTATTTTACAACAATAAAAAAAGTCAAATTCAATAGTTGTAAATAACAAAGTAAGTTTCGAAAAACAAAAATTATTAAATAATCTCTTGCTGGTAGATGTCATTTCTTGTTGGACTCTTGCCCTTTTTGAGTTCATGGTCACCGTTAGCAAACTATTACATATTTAACAAAGAAGTCAAGAGCCTAACAAGTCAACATTATAAACAAAGTAATTCCAAACTATAAAAAAGTAAACAAATAATAAAGAGGGGAAATGGAGAAACAAATCATACAAGATGAATTGAACAAACCCTTTCTTTACATTGGTTTAGGTAATCATCATATTGTGTTGGCTTCATTACTTTGGAATCTCACTGCAAATTCAATTAATTAGAATAGCAGTTCAGTTAATATAGGTGGACCACTGACCACCTTTGCCCATATGTAAAACCATCAAATTTTAAGCTTTTTAAAAAGGAAGGAAATATAACATGGAATAAACAAGACAACAAAAAGCAAAATTACTATTTCCGATTACCCTAAAATCAATTCACATTGTATTATAATACATTCATGTCCCAGGGAGGAGATTGACATCAATAGAATTAAAAAATGAGATTCACGAAGGAATTTATCAATTTTTAGATGGTAATCAATGAATTATTATTTCCAAACTTCCATACTTCTTGGCTAACATTCTACCTGACATCAGTTGAAAATGTAATCTGATACAAAATGATTTTATAATTTATTTTCTCATGAACTTCGATTATTTAGGATTTTTAATTAGTTTTGCTTTACAAATGTTCTTTTGTGGGTCTATAATCTCTTCAATAGGGGGTCTGTGTTTTTGCAATTAGGAAAAAATTTGCACAGAATTGACTTGAATTTTGGATTGTCAAAATGTGTAGAAGCCATAGTGGTGTTGCTCATGAGAAGTGAAGGAGAAGCTAAGTTGACAATCAAAATGACGGCCTGTTTATGCTTAAGGGTGCGAAACTAAACCAAAAGAATTGTTAAATTTGCTAAGTCCCTAAGAAATTCTCTTATTTGTACTTGTACCCTAATTTATCGAAAAAATGCAGTATCTCTTGTTGTCCTACATTCAAATTGAAATTTAAGTTTAAAAAGTCATTCAAAATACATTTAGCTAGTGGTGGCAAAAAGGCTCGCGGGCTCGAGCCGCGAAAAGCCCGAGTCTAGCTCGACTCGCGAGCTAAAAAATATATTAAAAAACAAAAAAAAAGGGAGAAAAAGGGCCGAGTCAGAAAAGCCCAAGCTCCGAGCCTCTTTTTATTGGACAAGCAAAGCTCGGCTCGGCTCGGCTCGGCTCGCAAAAAGCCTGCACCTCGGGCCGAGCCTAAGCCTCAAAATCCAGCCCGCAAACCGACTCGACTCGTTGACACCCCTACATTTAACCCTCGTTTAAACCCCATTTTTGTAATAAAACGTATTATGGAATGGTGATTTTTGGATAGTGGTTCGAACGATTTTCGATTTACGCGTAAAAGTATTTTATAGAAAAGTATATGGTTGAAAATAAATTTTCGTAAAAATGGGGGCCAAACGTAGGTTTAGACTTCAAACCTTATTAAAATAAGTGTTTTTCCCCATTAAATAAGTAAAAGTACTTTAAGGGCTTGTTTGATAGGCGTCTAATTCCATTTCCCACCAAAAGCCATGTTTGATAGAAATTATTTTCCCTAGAATCGTTTTTCCTAAAGTTGCCTCACATGACTAATGTTCCAGCCTTTTAAGGAATTTCAATTCCTTTGTTTTTTGTGGTAATTGATTTTCCAGTTATTTGTTTTTTGACAATCCAAACAAATTCTATCCCCAATTGTAAAAAAATTATCCATTTAATTATCAATTTGCATGTAAAATAAAGTCAAACGAACATCAAAAGATAGAATATTTCAACATTTTCTAAGTAAAAATTATATTAATTAAACACAATTAATTGACAATTCTCAATAAAACAAGTTCTAGACAATTCAATTCCCTACAATTCGTTTTCTTTCCATCCAAATTCCATCTTGGAATCAAACGGACCCTTATAATATTCATTCTAATTGTACTCAAGATCCTCAAATCTTTTTTTATCGTAATAACACATCCTCAACTTTTTTCGTTGCACTCGAAATTCCACCCCATTTTCAGATGAGTAACTATGAAAAATATATAACATTTACACAGTAAAATATACGACAAGACTATATGCTTAGTTATTGTGTAGAGCTTTTCGTTTATCACTTGAATTGAGAAAGAAAAGTGCTACAAAAATCAGAGAATAGGGTTCAAAAATCAAAGAAAAGTGCTACACGACTATCATCTTTCGACCCTCTCCAAAAATTACCATTCCATAATACGTTTTATTACAAAAATGGGGTTCAATCAAGGGCTAAATGTCTTTTGATTGACTTTTTAAACTTAAATTTCAATTTGAATGCAGGACAACAGGAGACATACTGCAATTTTTCAATAAATTATGGTACAAGTACAATTTAGAGGATTTCTTAGGGACTATGTAGCAATTTTAACAATTCTTCTGATTTAGTTCCGCACCCTTGAGCATAAACAGACCGTCATTTTGATTTTCAACTTAGCTTCTTCACTTCTCATGAGTAACACTGCTATGGCTTCTACTTAGGGTCACAATCCAAAATTCAAGACAATTCTGTGCAAAATCTTTTCTAATTGCAAAAATTCAGACTGAAAGATAATTCAAACTTTTGTTCGAGATACCCACCCCCTATTGATGAGATTATAGACTCACAAAAGAACATTTGTAAAGCAAAACTAATTAAAAATCCTAAATAATCGAAGTTCATGAGAAAATAAATTATGAAATCATTTTGTATCAGATTACAATTTCAATTGATGTTAGATAGAATGTTAGCCAAGAAGTATGGAAGTTTGGAAATAATAATTCATTGATTACCATTTAAAAATTGATAAATTCCTACTACAAGTTGAATTCCTTCATGAATCTCATTTTTAGATTCTATTGGTGTTAATCTTCATCCTGGGACATGAATGTATTATAATACAAATTACAATGTGAATCGATTTTAGGGTAATTGTAAATAGTAATTATGCTTTTTGATGTTTTGTTTATTCCATGTTATATTTCCTTCTTTTAAAAAATGTTTAAAATTATGTGGTTTTACATATAGGCAAGGGTGGTTAGTGGCCAACCTATATTAACTGAATTACTATTCTAATTAATTGAATTGGCGATGGGATTCCAAAGTAATGAAGCCAACACGATATGATGATTACCTAAACCAATGTAAAGAAATAGTTTATTCAATCCATCTCGCATGATTTGTTTCTCCATTTCCCTTCTTTATTATTTGTTTACTTTTTTATAGTTTGGAATTACTTTGTTTATAATGTTGACTTGTTAGGCTCTTGACTTCTTTGTTAAATATGTAATAGTTTGCTAACGGTGACCATGAACTCAAAAAGGGCAAGAGTCCAACAAGAAAGGACATCTACCAGCAAGAGGTTATTTAATAATTTTTGTTTTTCAAAACTTACTTTGTTATTTATAACTATTGAATTTGACTTTTTTTTATTGTTGTAAAATAGAAGTGCAAATTCTATGAGAAGGGCAAATGTGTGTATGGTGCAAGGTGTTGGGTAATTATTTTAAAAAGAAACTTAATTATAATTATTTTAAATTTGCTTAACATTAATTATATTTTTATATTAAGGGTCTGTTTGGGAGCCATTTTGAACCCATTTGTACAAGAATTTCGACCGTTTGTGACTATTTTATACCAATTTCATTTGACAAAGGCAGTGCAAGTTACAATAGAATTTCAGACTTTTTAACACAATATTTCCATTTTTGCCCTTTTCTTCCATAGTTTGCATACACATGTATCACAAACAACAAAAAAGGGGTAAAAAGGAAAAAAAAATTATTCTACCTATTTAGCAAACAGTATGAGACACTCCAGCCCAGTAGACATGACAGAAAAATGCATTATTTTGGCCATAAATGGCTCCCAAACAGGGGCTGTATAACTTTCCAGTTTAGACACAACAATCAAGTACCTCGGTTTTGTCCCCTTTTTGCTGCTACAGGGGAATGCTATATGGAAGGAAACTATCCATACGAGCATAGACGTTGAATCGGAAAGAGGTTAGTGTATTGTTGTATAGAAACGAACAAGATACAAATGGAAGGAATAGTTGTGATGTAATACAAAAGTTGTATGGAGTATAGAAAGGTAAACAATGCATAAAAGAGAAAGTGGTTTTGATACTTTTCGTTTTGGGAAAGGTAAACAATTGATAACTAGGTTACTGAATCATAGGGCTATATTGCTGAATTTGAAATGTTTCGTCAATATTACTTTGTGTTTGAAAAGGTAGTTACGTTCGTTAATATGTATTACATAATCAAATGATATGTAAGTCATTTGGGTATTATACGTAGTTAAGTTTTGAAATAGTTGGAATCTTGTGCCCAATGACCAGAATTTAGATCACAGAAAAATGTCAATCAGAAAAATGGAATAGGAGGTAAATAGCTAATTTTCAAATCACGGAATTTTTGAAATGTGTCCCCTTGATTGTTAGGTTGTTATAATATTGGTGCTATACAAGGATTTTAACAAGTTTTCTTGGGACTTGCAAAAACATAACAAAAACTTTGTAGTCTTTACTCTATATTAGTGAAACTATGCAAGGACAAGTGGTAACTATAAATCTATGTATTTACTTTTCTAGTTTTCAATTTGATCATTCGGTTTATTATTGCTCACCTAATAGGGTTGGGTCCCTAATGGGAAAGCTTATGATAGTCTTAGTCTTATTTCATTAGCTTTGCATAATTCTAGCCTTGATTGGTTTGTAGTATTTGTCATTGACGTAGTCAAATGAGTCCAGTAAAGAATTACAACTTTGTGTTCGATTAAGAATATAATAAGTAATAAATTATAAAGTGAGTACTCACAAAATTCAAATAAAATACAGCATTTTGATTATTACATTCCATTTAACATGTAATAGTCTATCAAACTTGATGGTTGTATTGAAAAAACACATTTTTGGTTTCTTGATGGACTTGCATAGCTTGTATTCATAAATGTTTTTAGAGAAGTACCGTGTAACATATTTATGGAATCTTCTTCTCACTTAAAAAATTATGAATTGTCTGCAACATAATCAGCATTCATTTACATAATTCATAAAGTGATTGTAATGCAGAAGCGTATTTATTTGATAACAAAGAATTGAAGAACAAGAAAGAAAAGGGTCCAAAAAGAGAAGAATTGAGGGCAAAGAGGATCTCGGATTATTCATATAATAAATAAGCCCTCTATTTATACAGCAAATAAACTAAAAATAAGCTAAAATCAAACGAACTTCTACTAAGCTAAAACTTTATCAAAATACTAAAACTAACCTATTTTAATTAAAATAGCATATTTGGAATCAAACTCTACTTTTAAAATTATATCTAAACTATTTTTCTATCATTGTCTTTATCTCCTCAGATTGGTTACATGGTACAAAACTTAATGCCTTACGATCTGAATGAACATAATTATCCTCTTCAAGAACAAAAAATATAATTATTTTATGCAATCAGATTCTGGTTCATATAAAAGTCATTGTTTGTTCATAATGAGGAAAAGATAAATAGGATTGCACATTGTAAGCTTTGCCTATCTGTTGAAACATAACCTATCACATGTTGACCATATCTGAGGGTCAATATTCCACTAGTGCAGCAACCTATCAAGTTATACATGTACTGAGCTCAAGACTCCTGTACACACATCAATAACTTTAGAGATTGGCTATATTGAAATGCCACATAGAAACTGTATCATGGATTAGGTTAAATAATTTCTCATTTTATTTCCAAACAGAACCTAAGTGGGAAAATTTAAATTTGTAGTTAAGGAATGGAAGAACTAAAATATATTTGGTTACACACACACACACAAACACATAAAATAATATGCTAATAATTATAGAAAAGAAGACCATTTAACAATGCAAGGAGCTAGAGTTCGAGATCCTGATAATTGCTTAGTAAAAATTGATTTAGTGCTCTGCCACCTCATTTCTATCCAGTAAAAGTTTTCTACTTACAAATATTTCAAAGTTGGTTCTTATATATTTGACATCTTACTTCGTGAACCTGAAGGCGTCACGATTACTAGATAAGTAACATAAATCACCAACCCACAGTAAGGCATTGAAGAGTGATTTCAAGATTCCTAGACAATAAAGATTTGAAGGAAGGGAAGCAGAAATTAAAAAGAATTGTGAATGCTAAATTGAAACATTGACTTCAGTTCAACTGTATAGAAAATCTACAAAAATATAAATTAATACTATAAGTTCTCAGGAGTGCATAATTAAGCAGTTGTAAGCCTTATGTATGCCTTTGATGCACAAAATAGAAAAGACACAGACAAATTATAAGCATGCAATAACAGGGTAGATCATAGATGCATGCAATGGATGGGTTACATAAGGAATGGTCACATAAATATATCACTACGATAACTAATAATGAAATATGAATGCCCAAATACTGTCCCTAGTTGGAAGGTATAATTAACATTACATAGAAGCTTGCAGACAACAAGGTAAAGAATATAAAAATATCAAATGCAAATGTTTCAGCAAAACCATAAAATTTTAAACTATTCATTGGAATGAACTGATAAAAAATTCATACCTTGGGCCCCCTGGTACAATTGGCTGCTTATCAGCATACTTTATATCCATGGAAACCTGAACTCATATAAGAAAACAGAGAGGGAAATAACCAAGTCACATATTTAAACAAATGAATCATAAGGTCACTGATTCCAAGGGCAAATATGAACACTGGAATGGACGTCAGTATTTGCTTTGTAGCACCATGATACTTGAACCACGTAATAGCTCTTATCACCATCATAGCGAGTTAGAAATTTGTGTTATACATTCAAAAAGATCAAAGAGAGACCACACATGTTACTTTCATGGTTAAATTATTTCCATTTTATTAGTTTTATTCAGAGTTAATTAAATGATCAATCACTAACATTTACCTTTGGTTACCACCTGCTCACCCAAAATTAAAAAGTACACAATGCTTACTCACATTTAAAGAAGGCTACTCATCTATCACCCATATCAATTCTGTTAGTCTACATGGATAGAAACTTACACACTGGCATATAGAAATCCTACTTGGCCACTAATAGTATTAAAAACGATGCTGGACAAAATAAAATTAATTCAAAAGTGTTTTTCTCTTGAATCAAAATCAATTTCTTCCCCCCACTTCATCCCCAAATCAGCTTCTCATCAATTGAATCCGAAATCAAGAAACAATCTCTCTTACCCAAGTTTGTTGAGAAATTAAACCAACCTTTTGCTTACTGAAATTCATCTGTTAACCATCCATTTTCCAAGTCTATATATGAGTATGGTCCTTCCTACATTGCTTTCATTCTTTATGTAGGAGGTCCTAAATTCTATCTCTTTAGTATCTATGTTAAAACTTAAAAAACGTCAGCTATGTAACAGAAGAATGCCCTCAAAGAAAGCTGACGACAGGAGCAAAATCTTATGAATTCGAAGACGCCAGTAGAAAAGCTTCAATTGCAGGAGGAAGAAAAATCCAAGGAAAGTAGGCTATTTGATAAGAAATTTTGAGATGCAGGGTCGCAAACATTGTGTGTCTTGATCTCGCCAAACTTGTTGAGCTCTTCAAATATATCCTCATAAAAATGCTCGAAATGCTCTTGGATCTTCTTGGGGTCAATAGGCTGACCCGGCGATCGACGCTGAGGGAAATCATGTCCGGCCGTGGTACATATTGGTGAGAATGAGTGTGGCGAGATTGTGGTGCGATTTTGGAGGTGGGAGCAGCGGTTGCCATGGCGGCAGGCTTTGATCTTGAAGTAAAATGGGCAGTTGACCCGATCCTTCTCCGATCTGAAAATGGGGACCAAGTGCTCCGCCATTGTGCTTATTGATTGAATTGAGTACTCATTATTACTCAGCTAGGATTTAATGGGTTGATGGATGAAATAGAGAAAAGACTCTATTGAAATTTGGGAAAAATCTATTTTTTTTTCCAAGCTGTCAATTTTTAACACGGTCAATGGCTATGTAGGATTTTCATCGGTTACATAGATTTTTGTGTCCATGTAGATGAATGAAATTGATATGAGTGATGAATTAATAACTTTATTTAAATGTGAGTGAGTAATGAGTAATATTTTAAGGGTAATTAGCGCAAAACGTTCCTATCTTTGAAGAATTGTGTGAAAAACGTCTCTATCTTTCATTTTTTCGTGGAAAACGTCATTATCTTTCACTTTCTTGGCGCAAAACATCCCTACCTTTCACTTTCTTGGTGCAAAACATCCCTACCTTTCATTTTTTGGCGTAAAACATTCCTACCTTTCACATTTTTTGCGCAGAACGTCATTTTTCAATATTTTTTAACGTTAAAATGACCAATATACCCTTCTACTTAAATAAAACAAAAGAAAAAGAAAGAATAAATTACAACTATAGACCTGAGCTTTTGAAAAAGTGCAAATAATCCACTTGAGTTTACCTTCTTCCCACACCCAATCCCACCGCCGTCCGCCGCCCATTAACTTCAAAATTGAAGGAATTGATGCATCAATTGGAGCAATTGGAACTTGACACATTGTTGTAGTAACTTGAATTGAGTTTCCCATTGTCAAATTGTTGTATTGGAGTAGGTTAGGATCTTCAATTGGTTGAAAAATGGGGTTTAGGGTAGGTCGGATGTTCTTGTGTTCAATCCCAAAATTTTCAAGTTTCTGGGCGAAATTGGTGAAGACCCATATGTCCATTAGATGCGCCTTGAAGAGACGGTTCAGGTAAGGGTGGTCCTCCGTTGCCGTTCGTGGCTCCGGTGCCGGAAGATGGCAAAGAAACTGCCGAATTTGCTGTAGTTTTCCGGCAAAGCGAATTCGACAATTTCTTTGCCATTTTCCGGCGCCGGAGCCACGAACGGAGACGGAGGACCACCCCTACCTGAACCGTCTCTTCAAGGCACACCTAATGGACATATGGGTCTTCACCAATTTCGCCCAGAAACTTGAAAATTTGGGATTGAACTCAAGAACATCCGACCTTCCCGGCAGCGCGAATTCGACAGTTTCTTTGCCATTTTCCGACGCCGGAGCCATTAACGGCGAGGACGGACCATCCCTAACTGAACCATCTCTTCAAGGCGCACTTAATGGACATATGGGTCTTCACCAATTTGGCCCAGAAACTTGAAAATTTTGGGATTGAACTCAAGAACATGTGGCCTATAGTTGGTTATTTGCAAGTGGGTTATTTGCACTTTTTCAAAAGTTCGGGTCTATAGTTGCAATTTATTTTTTATTTTTATTTTTATTTTCTTTTGTTTTATTTAAGTAGGAGGGTATATTGGTCATTTTACGTTAAAAATTATTGAAAAATGATGTTCTGCGCAAAGAAATGTGAAAGATATGGATATTTTGCGCCAAAAAATAAAAGGTGGGGGATGTTTTGCGCCAAAAAAGTGAAAGGTAGGGACGTTTTGCACCAAAAAATGAAAGGTAGGATGTTTTCCACACAATCCTTCAAAGGTATGAACGTTTTGTGCCAATTACCCATATTTTAATTCTTGTTGAACAATTGATAACTAAAGATAAATATTAGTGATTCATCATTTAATTAACTCATTTTATTCACTTGTCTCCGTACCTTATTTTGGCTGCAATTTCTATTCAGAACTTCAAAAATTACATTTTTGCGTGGATTATTTATATTTTGTTATTTCTTAAATAATTATAATTTATAATTGAAATAAGAAAGGCGTTTATTTTTAAATTTTACTTATTGAATATTATTTTTCTAAAACTTATTTATTTAATTATAAGTGATTTTTCAAGCGCACAAAACATGTTAGTGACTCTGTTTATTCTTTATTTATTTTTTAAAGCAATAACTCCGTTAATTCTTATTAACAATAGTTATCATAAGCAAATGGATTATCGAATTGGACAAGTCAACGGATCATCGGATTACTAGTTCAACATGTGAATCAATGGTTCGACAGCAAATTTCCTCAAACCCTAAGTATCAAGTTTCAAATTCATTAATTAAGGATTAATTATTTTTCTTCAAAAAATCAGGTGATAATTAGTTTTTATTGGTCTAAATATATATTATAATATTAATATAATAACCTTATAATACAAATATTTAACGTAATAATTTTTTTTTCCTTACTTTTAAAATTATTGCCATCTTCCGTCTTCGATTAGCAACGGTTTGTAAGGTCTCTTCTTTTCTCTTAAATTGTAATCCATCCCCCCTCTCTCCCTTCCTCGCTCTCTAATATAGATACAGGATATGGACTTATTCATCTCCCTCGGATTCGCATGTGAAGCAGCAAATTTTTTTCTAGTGACGATCAAGTTAGGATCCGTTTGATTGTAAATGTGAAATTTGGGTGAAAATAAAAAGAATTACAGGGAATTAAATTGTCTAGAATGTATTTTATCGAGAATTGTAATTAATTTTATTTGATTGGTATAATTTTCACCTAATATGTTTGAATTTGTTTTTTATGCAAATTGTTAGGGGGCGCTCTCTTTATTGTTTTCGGGCCGTTTTCTATTTTCGATTTTTCAAAACATTGAAAACGCGTTCTCTTTCCCATTTTCGAAAATGAGTTTTTGAAAACGGTTGAAAATTTTGTGAAAAAACAGAAAACAACTTTTTTACGTTTTGGCTGTTTTCTTCACAAATCTGCCAAAATTCAAAAAATACGGGTTGAAAAATATTTTTTTAAAACGACAAAAAGAACGAGTTTTAAACAATTTCAAAATGGACACTCAAAACATAAAATATAAAACGAATTCAAAACTCAAAAAACAAAATTGAAATATGAAGAGAACGCCCCCTTACTTTTTGAGACAATTTTTTTTAAAATTTGTATTAAAATTTGTTTTGATTGTTAAAAAGTAAAAACTAATAATAATAATAATAATAATAATAATAATAATAATAATAATAAATTTTGTTGTTTTCGTTTGACTTCATTTTCATGTAAATTGTCAATTAAATGGATAATTTTTTTTTTTTTACCATTGGATTTAGAATATGTTTTCATTGCCAAAAAGTTAAAATAAATAAATAAAGGCAAAAAAGAAGAAGATGGAAAATCACTTTCCCACCAAAATTATGAGAAAATAAAGATGGAAAATTGTGTTTCACTAGGTTGTACCTAGAATTTGGATAGAAATGAATTCCATGAAATTGTTTGGCAATCAAACACTACAAATTGGGTGAAATTGCACAAATTTTTCATTTTCACTCACTTTTCCACCCTATGAAACACACCCTTAGTGACTACAAATTCAAATATGCTGTCGATTGCAATCCAATCTCAACGTTAGTATTGATCAATTAAATCCAATCGAATATCTCATAGAGATGCAGTCAAAATATATTAGGTATTTTAAAATCTGCTATTTTTGTACCCTTTTTTGACGTTTTGTTCTTTGTAGATAATACGTTGATATCTATATTTGACTATTATCAATTTTATTTTAGATAATAAATTTGATTGCGAATCAGGTTAAAGAACTATTTTTCTGAACAAATTATCAATTAATTAATCATAAAGTTATTTCTCGATCACAAATCATAAATTTTACCAAATTTTCGAATCTTACTTCAATTAGTTGTGAATAAAACTACCGGTAGCTTTCCTATTCAAATATGGGGTAGAGATCTCTACAAAATGGTGGGGTTGCAGTTGGTGGTGGTTTTTCCTGATTGGCTAATCAACGGAGGAGGAAAAATTCATAAAATTGGAGTTTTTCTCCTACCAAACTAATGAGAGAGATGTAGAGAGTTTGATGTAGCTTGACGAGAGAGAATGAGTGGGATGGTTGTTATGGAAAGATTTTTAAACAGATTTCATTAGATAAATATAATCGGTTTTCATATTTATCATGTATTAATTAATTTAATAAATTATCATTATCACCTGATTTGTGAAATTAAAACTAAACAACCTTAGGATTTGGGGTATTTTTGCCTTTATATTTTAGGTGTAAAAAGTGTGGTAATAATGGACCGATTCGAGCTGGACCAAACATTCGAATTTTAATTGAAATCGACAAGTTCTACAAAAAAATTTATTGGTTCTACTAATTCTTGATCTAGTCTAAATATGAAAATTGGCTTGGCACTATTCCCGATTAATGATTTCGACCTTTCGATCAATTTGAACCAGTTCTAATAACTACCTAAACAACTCGAAATAAAAATATCTATTTTTTAAATATTATTTGGAGCTGTTACTTAGCTATTTCACAACTTAATATTTGAAATTTGTTTATAGTCGGGTTTAAATTATATACGCATAGTTAGAAAGGAATGATGAATAAGTATATAATACTTGTGAATTCTACGAAATGCATAAAGTAAAATGATTTGATTAAAAAAAAAAAAACTTTAATATTTTAATCACGTGCCAAACATGGAAGTGTAAATAAAAAAATTGTATTTAATCTATAATAAATTACTCGCATTTATGTAAGATTTATTATAATAACTCGACCGACCTTTCCAACAAATAAACATACAATTGTGTTCATGTGTTGATTGACTGTTTAGTTTATTTACTCAATTTAGTACAATTAAGGAATTTGAAACAATTAATAAAATACGATGTTCTTGATCCAATTATATAGTTATAAATTCTGAGAGTTGAGCTATAAGAGTTCGCGTGGCCTAATGGATAAGGCGCTCGCCTCCGGAGCGGGAGATTGTGGGTTCGAGTCCCACCGTGAACGTTTTAAAATTATTTTTGCAGTTCCCTTTTTTCATTTATTTTTCTATTTTTGTTTTGGTTTTTCCCCATCTCTTGTTGGGTTCTTTATTTTAGCAACTTTTCTTCATAAAGTGCTTATATTACTCTTCAAAAATATGCAGAAACTTTTAATTCTTGAAATCTATTTTACAAGAAACGGAAATGTCTACATCTCAAACTGCATAAACTTGCATAATTCAAACAGAAACTCAGTAAAACTTTTCATCTAGCCTTTTATTTTCTGCTTAGAACATTACTTTATTTGATTCAAGATGAATATCGGATGATCAGTCGGTTTTTTCTGTGATCTTGTAGTGAAATCCGTCTGGAAATCTTATGATCGGAGAACGAACAATTTTTCCTCCCTTGACAATAGCCCATCTGCCCAAATAGTAATGAACATGGTTAGATCTAATCGTTCTTATAACTCTTAAAGCAGTTGCAAGTGACATTGCTTGTTCAACGAAGAAATCCCTTAAATATGATGCAAAACGAAAGAAGTACCTGTACTTTATGACGAGGACGTGTAGAAAAGTTGCCAGCAGCACCCTACTATATTCTGCACCAGCACATTGCTTCATACCAGATCCAAATGGCATAAAACATTTAGCTATGACAGACGGTTGAAGTTCCTGTATAATTAGAGCGAAAAATCTGTTATTTCTGTCATTGTAAAGGGAAAGGTGCTCGATCTTATTTGCTTATAAGTCCACAGGGATTTTGCCGAATGATGTGGAACTCAGAAGTAGTCGTTATGAAGAATATAAACTTTGCTCACCTTCCAGCGCCATGGATTGAATTTAAGAGGATTCTCAAATTGGTTGGAGTTGAGATGAAGGCCAGCAGTGGCAATCATAATCACCCATCCTGAAGGAATTGTATATCCTGCGAGAAAATATTTTATGTACTGTTATTTAATTTTGGAATAATTGAACACATTATGTGAAAAAAATATATATGTTTTTTTCGGTTTCTTTGATTATATATATGTACCATTTACTGGAATATCTTGTAAAGCTCGACGAAAGAATCCAGGTGCTATATTTCCGAGCCTTAGAACTTCATTTATAACCTACATATATGCAGTTTTTCATCAGACACGTGTGTCAGAGCAGACATCAGACGGAAAAATATAGTAATGAATTGTAATGTCTAGCCTCGTTCAGTATCAATTATCAAAAATGTTGTATATGTACGGACCTGAAGTGTAAAAGTCATAGATTTATAGTCATTCCATGTGAGATGGGATTCTGATTTTTCTCGTCTCTTGAGGATCGCCTCGTGTTCAGCCTGGAGAGTGCACGTTGATTAATGGCTATAAACTGAATATAATCGAGACATAAAGAGAGTTATATATAGGTATATACTTACAGTTAATTCCTCCAAAACCGAGGGATGTTCAGCAAGTAACTTGAAGGCTAGTGCTAGTGTGGTAGAAATGGAATCAGAAGTGACAAAGAACAGTCCAAACATCAATTGTACAATGAAATCCTCGTTTAAGAACGACTCCTTTTTCATATCTTCGATCATATGATCAAGCATATCTCCGTATTGCCTCTCAGGCTCTTCGAGCCTAGTTTTCACGATGTCCTTCATCATTTCTCGTACTTTCTTGTGCGTCTGAAATTTTTTTCTTGGTCAGAACAAACCATTTTCTCGTCATTTTTAGACTAATCTAGGGATGATATAAATGTGTACACGTACCTGTAGGCATCGGTGATGTGCGGTACCAGGGATATTAATGGGAAACGACATTAGACCATCGACCAAGTCCCTGAACAAATCACTTATCTTGAGTGGCGCATTCTCAAGATTACCACTATATATTTGCCTCGCTGCATAATCAATAGCCATCTGTCATGGAAAATTAATTTATGATCGTAATTCACTTTAATCTGCTATGTTATGTATCCATAAATAATCCAATATTCATAGGAAATGAGCGATACTTACTGTAACAGAAGCACTTTTGACTTCAACGGATTCTTGACTCGACCAAGTCGAAAGAGTTTTTTGAACCATATCTTCCATTTGAGGGAGGAGTTTCTCCCTGAGAGCTTCCACGCCAAAGTGATTTAAAGTCAAGTGTCGGGTATATTTTCGCGACGACTGGCTGGCTTGATCAAATACTTCTGCAAATGTATCCATTGACCATGTGTCGACTAATTTTCCATCTTGTCGAAGAAGAAAATGATTGAATTCAGGATCTGCTGTTATTATCACTGGCCTGCCGGCTACATTTGTTCGAAAAATAGGTCCATACCTAATGCACACACGGGTAGTTTAACTCGTAAAAACAAAATCATTCCCGACATCCAAAAGAATATTATTAACATTTTCAGATCAATGTAAGTTAAATAAATAAGTTTGTCTGCCTCTTTAATTAAGCTTTTAGCCTAGGAGATGTAGCTTTAACATCAGAGCCCGAAATAGTTCTCAAGTTCAAGTCTCTTAGCCACCCATTTATGAAAATCGTGCATGTGTCAGGTGAGGTGACGTGTTGAAGTCTTGAAGATATAATCTAAATAAATAAGTTTGTTGATTTCTAACAGCTTTAACATTTTCTTTACCTTTTCATTCTCTTTTTGATGAATGGTGGAAGGTCCAAAGAGGCATTTGGAATGACTAACTGAATCGTTTCGCCGATAAGAGGGAGCCCCATGGAACCTGGAGGAAGAACTCCATTGCATTTGGGATTCCTCCATCTGTAAATCCAGTGTGTAATATAAACTGTAAACAATCCCACAATCAAGTATCCAACTGTTGACAGATCCAATGCTGTCATTTGACTTATGATGTTCGAGGAGTTTAAGGTTTCCATAATTTGTTTCAAGATCAGGCAAGAAAGCTGATGGAATTTGAGAAAAATGCTTGGAAAAATTTAGAAAGTGAGAACTGATGACAATTTTTGGTATGAAAAGTAATCTCCGGACCACACCATATATATAGAGTAATCTAAATTAGCAAATCAATTTGAGAGGAGATAGTAACAAAGAAGTAAATATAGTTTAATTTGGTAGCCTCCAGCAGTAGGAATATTTTTTTTTTTGGAGCTTTTGATCTGTAGCAAAAAAGACACAGGAGGGTATCGAACTTGCCAATTTGCTTCAGATTTTGTTTATTGTTCTCTTATTTGTCTCTTTTGCCGAGTTAAATGTAAGGTGGTATTACAGCCGGCAAAGCTCTCGAATTCAGGTTAACATTTTTGCATCGAATTTTATCTTTAGTCTTCAATTAATTATCACTTAGCAGCGGAGCCAGAATATTTTATTGAATTAAGTTATTTGTACCCTTTGAGTTACATATTGGCTTATCCGATGTCACCGGCTCTCTCACATGGGAGTAGGATCTCACATCCATTAAATGTGTGGGCCCCAACCCACATGTGAGGGGCGGGTGGAGTCAGATAAACCAACATTTAATCCAAAAGGTACATGCAGCAAGACCGTATTTTATTTGGGTGGGTATATAGCAAAGAAAATATTTCCATAACCATGCAGTCCAAGTTTTATTTTGTCTTTTCCAGGACACCGGATAAAATCAAAACGATATGGTGAAGATTTACCCTTGTGCAAAGATGACACGACGCTCCGAAATAATGACAAAGTCGACTAATGCTTTCACATTTATACATGCCAAAATATGTACATTAACACAGCACAATTATGCAATAATATGAGATTGGCTATAGTTGAAATTTGTGAAGAAAACAAGTTAATTACAAATATTCATGAAAATATCTTTCGAATTAAATCACCGTAAGTATACAGTTCGTTAACATGTAATAAAGTGGAATTGAGTCCAAATATCGTCCCATAGAGATTAATTTAGTTCAATTTTAATTATCGCGACCTTAACCAAAATAAAAATGATGATGTGTGTTTATTTGTAATAAAATTATATCTAAAAGGAGTTACTTATGCAATTATGAATAAATTTAACTAATTAAATACAATTTATGCTAAATAAAAGTTGATGTATTCTAATAAAAGACAAACGTAATAGGATCGCAAATTATCATGTAATAATCATTTTTTCTTTTACCTTAGTTCCACTCTTAAACAACACGGTTGAATTTTGAATAATCAATATTTCTATTTTATTCAACAATCTCTCTCGAGTAATGTCAAACTTACTCTCATATATGATCCGACTATATTTCTATGATGAATGCGAACATACAAGAATGCATGAATTTTTATGAACACTTAAATATTCGAATAAAGTATAGCGATATATTTCTATCTCCTATAGGACCATATGATGATTTACACTATATCGAGCTTATTTTCCTTCTTTCAAATGCATAAAATAAGTCATCACATTCACACAACCACTATGTACAATAATTGTGAAAAAAGAAGAAGAAGATAATCATATAAATCATTCAATATCTAAAAACGTGTTTTCAAAGTCAAATATGTAAAACTAAATATTAAAACTCATATTACATGGTTTATCATTCTCGTGGCACAAAGCAACATAGTCTAGCATGCTATGAAGAAGAAAACAAAAGAAATATTGAAGAATCGACATCACCCAATTAAATCTTAAATTAAATCTTCGAGCCCTGAAATCGATATTCATGTTTTTTGCCTTCTTCTATGTTCCAAAATCTCTTAAAATGTGTTGTAATGCGTGGTAAATTACTTATGACGGTCCTAGATCTTTAAAAGACGTCACAAATCATATTTCCATAAGATTTGGAGTCATATAAAAAATCAGAATTTGTCCTCCTAAAATGTACTGTGTTATAGCAAGTACAATCGCATGTTATAACATAGTTCAATAAAATTCAGCCCTGGAACTATGCTATAGTATAGTTCAAGTGAAAATTCATTCTTTACATTTTGGTCTCTGAACTTCGTTTTCTCTTTTTTGACCTCTTTTCTCAACTTTTTTTTTCTCCGAATACTGCATGTCTTCGCTAAACTGGTAACTCTTTCATATCTTCATTTATTCTTTCAGGTCATTTTTAGACTAGTTGCACTTTGGTCCCTGAAGGTTAATATTATTTCATTTTAGTCATTTTTCGCTTGTTTTTCCTAAATTCCACTATATTTATCAATGTTGTCATGCAAAACATAATTTATATAAAATTAAGCCATTTTTCAACATATTTACCAACAATTATCCATATTTTATAAACTAAATAAGTGTGTAAAACGCACTTACCAACAAGTTATGCACACAAGAAATGATGAAACAAGCATCAACTTCAACAACCCAATGCAAGGAAATATGGCAGGAAAGGGAAAAAAATACCAGGGTGATCAGTGGACAACCCTCGCCCATGTTTGGCTCCACCCCTATCTCCTATAGACAGTGGGCAGGATGTCTATGTATGATTTCGCCCCTCTCATGTCGGTAGTGGGCAGGATAACAACTGCATACTACTGACATGGTATTGTCATAAGTGATTAATACACATTTTTTTTTTAACTTTTCAGAAGAAGGGTTTGACTCGCTGATTGTTGATGTGATAACGCTACATAAGCATGTAGGCAACCCATTAGTTTAGCTCGCTCTACAAGATCCCACTGACAAAGATGACATTATAACACCTGCTCATTGTGGGCAGCAAGGACGAACCTAGGAAATTTTTCAGTCTGGGTGATATCAGTAAGGGTCTAAAAATAAAAATGATCTTCTCTTTATTGAAGTTGTGAGGTTTACCTAATTTTCTTCATTTCTCCAATTAGAGAGCTGAAAAAGTAGGTGTGAATGCCTCCAAAAGGTACCACCGATAAAGAATCAATGTTGAGATTTTGTATTAACTAGAAAGGTTGGGGTCCAAATTCAACTGGGTGGTCCAAAGTTCAGTGCAGGTAGAGCCTGAATTATGTCCACCCCTGGTGGACTAGAGATCATTTTTATAATAAGCACACCTAGTTCTTAATAATGACTATAATCAAAATATTTTGTTTGTATACTTTGAAATGAGAAAAAATATTTTGTCACACTTTTGCATTTATTGTTTTTAACATATGATGGATGAATGAGTCATTTTGGGAAAAATTCGTTATCAAATACAAGATGTGTTAATTAATAAAAGTGCATCGAAAAAAGTTGATGTTATGAGTACAAAAGAGATTGAAACTTCAAGTAAAATTAAAATATAATATAACTAATAATGTGATTTGAATATAACTCCAGTAGAAAAATGGTAAGGTGCCTTTTGCAAACTCATCTTATATGAACTAAGAAGTTGATCAATAATCAACTTTTTCAAAAGACTCAATGATAAGTGTATTATGTACATTTATTTGAACCTAAAAATATAGACATTTAATAATTCTTTTGAACAATTAAAGTGTATTTTATTGTATATTTTATTTATTAGGTGAAACTCAATGAATGAGAGTGGAACTAAAATAAAGAAGCGATAATTGGCAAAAAGGGGCAATGTCCAATGTTTGTGAACTAAAGTGTAAATACTTAGAAATTGTATCGAACCTCATGATAAAGATTCTAGAATGCTAGGGGTCAATTGGATGCAATTAGAAGTCAAAATGAATGAAATGTGACCAAAATATTTTCACAAATCAAATTTCAACCGTATCAGGACGCTCTAGATTTGTAGCTCAAGATTGAAACTCATTTTTGACATAGTAAACATCTGAATTGGAAAAATGTTATTTCAAGAAAAGTTATATTCTTTGAGTTAGCTTTACAACCCAATTTGAATCACCTCAATCGAATAACGAGAAATAAAATTAGGATAAAAATACTATATGATGTGCAGTGCAGACCCCCCTCCCTAAAGGTGGCGTTGCGGCGCCACCATTTTGCTTTCGCGGCGCCGTTGGGTATGTCTAGAACACATTTTTTGCACATTTTCAAACCCTACTTGCATTACAAACGGGGAAGCAACCAAAAATACGAGATTTTGTCTGTAACATCAACTTTTTTTACCTTAAAAAGTAAAAATAAAAAGTATATTATCTAAACATATTTTAAAAAAAATTAAGTACTAATCATGCTCGTCATATTAATACATAACATTTATTTTAAATTAAAAATCAAAATTACATTAAAAAAGAATATAGAAGTGAAAAATCTTAAAATAAAAATTTTCTTTTTCCTTTGCACGAGATTAATACAAATGAAGGAATAAAATTTTTCCATTTAAATGTATTATGATAAAAATCTTTTTTCTTATCTTTATATATTTATATCTAATAAGTAACTGATTTACCATCAATTTTTATATTTATACAAAAATGAACACGCAATAATTAATAAATTACCTAATACTATATTAATTATATTTTAGAACAAATAATATTAATTTTTATTAATACTTAAAAATTTAGTTTTAGTGAAAAAAATGTTTAATTGAGATGCGGAACTTGTATTAGTAGGGTAGATACAAATATGCAAAGGGTAAGTAACTCTTAATTATTAGGAGTAAATAGTAAGGTTTTTGAGATTGATAGATAATTTATTCCATTTTCGACTCTTTCCATCATAATTGTTGATTACATTTAAACAAATTTTTCTTTTCAATTTATTATCATTTGTATTTAAATTATATTAATTAATCATGCAATTTCTAATATTTGAATGAAAATGTTGACAATGTTATATAAGGACAAAATGATAAATTGAACGTTTCTATTCTATCTCCTCATTATATATAAAAATTATAATATATATATAAATAGATGAACGTTGATTTTAAGTGAAGCTCAAGTATATAAATAATATAATATATATACATGTACATATGAAATAATATTATAATATATTAAAGGTGGCATTAATGCTACGTTAATTACAATTTAACATTACGTAATCTCCTTTTAAGTATAGAGTTCATTTTCATATAGAAGTACTCATAATTTTATATTAATTAAATTAAGTTAGTAACTTAAAATTGAAGTTTGTCTACATATATTATTTTATATTGTAATTAACCTACCATTATATTAATGCAACATTTAATATATTATATAATAAAATTACATCTACCTATGTGAGCTTCAATTTTAAGTAGTAAACTTAATTTAATTAATATAATTTAAATAATTGAACTTAAGTTGATTAATGTAAAATTTTAAGCAATCCAACGTAAAACAATAAGCATTACACTTAAATTGATATTAAGTGAAGTTAAATTATATTAAATGACACTATATTAAACCCTTGTTTAAAACCAATTAAATTATATTTAATTACATTCCATTTTTCTCTCTCCTATTTTCAACCACACAATCTTCCATAAAATAATATTACACGTAAATCGAAATTTTTTCCTTCTTTTTCAACCACTCATTTTTCAAAAAAATATTATTCCACCCATTTTCGTTCACAAAAAATGGGGACCAAACGGGGGCTAAAATATATAAGGGTAGAATTAACAAATAACTAAATATATAAGAATAAAATTGATATTCAAAAGTTTATTTTCAATCCACACTTTTAATATATTATAAATAATGATTGTCAAAGAACCTGTTAATGTGGTTATTCCATGCGACGCAAAATAAAAGGAGAAAACCACGTAATTTTAGAAACCACATTTTTTATAATAAAATATTATCTAATATTATGGTGTTAGAGCACCAGTTTATCGGCATTATGTGATATGTTCATTTAGAGATAAAACTATATGATTAATTTAATTGTATATTTCATTTAATGACACTTAACTTTGTTTAAGTCCCAATTTTCCCATCAAAATGCATATTTGAACAGTGATTTGACCTCATTTCAATCATACATTCTCTAATAAAATAATATTACATGTAAATTCAAAAAAAAAAAAATTATCTTTTAATAACATGTTCTTCATTATAACACTATGGCAAAATGTATTTTTAAAAAAAAAAAAAAAAATTATTGTGGCTCAAACAACTCTTTAGTTTCACCTAAATTGATGTTATAATATCGGAGATGCATGCTAAATACCATTACTCCTTTTTTTTATTCATTTATCAAAAATTGTAATAAACTTACATCATCTTACATGCCAAGAAAAACTAGCTCGAAGACGTAATTTATACTTTTGTTTTCCATCAAAAAATATTAGATTATGTTTGTTCGACTTTATACCCATGAAAAATGTTATTTTTGGACCAAAATTCCTACTTTTTGGATGTTTATTTGACAAAATTTTTATGAAAAGTATTTTTCAATTTTTTATCATTTGATCTTATTTTCCTAAAAAAATAAAGAAAATATTTTTTTAGGTAGGGGTCATTTTTATTTTTAAGGTAATTCACTCTCAATTTCTCTCTTATCTATTCCCTCTTTGTCATCCACCTACAGATAAAAAATGGACAAGTATAATACATTCTATGTTGAAAATTAAATCAATCAAACATATTTAATTAATAATTTTCATACAAATAAGTGACAATTCTTTTCATGCAAATTTCATGCTCGATTAAAAGCACGGTTAGTCTATTAAAACTTAATTTTTAATTTTTTGACTAAATGTACTTAAAATGACTTTTTAAGGTTAACCACCAAATTATTGCAAAGCAACTCAAACTCGGAGACGACAAGGAAGACCAGTCGAGGAGTGCATCAAAGATGAAACAACACGAAAATTCTTCTTCAAATTTCGTAATACTAGTAGTAAGCATACGTGCGTTGCACATCTTATACACTTCATATATATATATATACGAATAAAAGTTTATGAAATATACATAAATAATGTGAAACTATTGAATAAACTAAAATGTAATGTTTTGTTCACTTATTTGTTTATGCTAGACATTGGTTGGACTCATATGTTCAACCATTATAGTGACATCGACCAGTTTTATAATATAGACGGACACGAAGAAGAATCGAATTAAGAGATGTACATTTCACTAAATTTAAAATATTTACTTATAAGTAAACTGAAGGTATATAAATGATTTTCAAAATAAAAAATTATTTATTTTGTCTTAACATAAATTTTTTTACCTTGAAAAGTTAAAACAAAAAGCATTGTGTCTAAACACATTCAGAAACAAAAAATTTCGTACTAATCACGCTCTTCATATTAATTCATAGCATTTATATTAAATTAAATATCAAAGTTACATTCAAAACAGATATAGAAGTGAATTTTTTTTAAAAATAAACGTGTTCTTTTTTCTTTTCAATGAAATTAATACAAATGGAGGAATAAAAACTCTCTTTAAATGTATCGAGATAAAAATATTTTTCTTTTCTTTATATAAATAATTGGATTACCATCAATTTTTATGCTTATACAAAAATGAGCATGTAATAATAATAAAATTCCCAATACTATATAAATTATTTTTTAGAACACGTAATATTAATTTTTATTAATACTTAAAATTTTGGTTTTAGTGAAAAGTGTGTAATTGAGATATTGTATTTAGTGGGGTGGATACAAATATGAGAATGATGAGTAACTCTTAATTATTAAAAATAATTAGTAAGGTTTTTAAGATTGAAGAATAATTCCTCCTTATCTTCAACTATTTTCTTCTAACTATTGATCATATTTAAGCAATTTTTCCTTTTGAATTTATTGTCCTTCGTATTTAAATAGTTATATTACCTATTATATTAATTAAACGTGTAATTTATAATCTTTGAAAGAAAATGTTGACAATGTTATATAAGGACAAAATAGTAAATTATATGTTTTTCATCTATTTTTACATTTTATTTTTATATATATTGCAATTATAATATAAGTAAATGAACGTTTGCAATTATAATATAAGTAAATGAACGTTAATTTTATTTGAAGCTCATGTATATAAATAATAAAATATATAATATAAATACATGTACATATATATGAGATAATATTATATATTAAAGGTGACATTAATGATAAATTAATTGCAACTTAACTTCACGTAATCTCCTTTTAAGTATATAATTCATTTTTCATATTGGAGTACTTATATTATTATATCAATTAAATTATGTTTAATCACTTAAAATCGAAGTTCGTCTATACAAATAATTATATTAAAACTATAATAACTATTATTTTATATTGTAATTAATATACCATTATAATAATGTAACTTTAATATATTATATTATAAAATTATAATAAATATATGCGAGCTTTGGTTTTAAGTAGTATATTAAATAAATAATGTAATTTAAGTAATTAAACTTAATATGATTAATGTAAAATTATATGTACCCCAATATAAAATAATGAGCATTACATTTAAATAGTTATTAAATGAAGTTAAATTATAATAAATAGTATTATATTAAATATATAAGGGTAGAATTGATATATAGCTAAATATAAGGGTAAATTTGGTTTTCAAAAGTTTCTCCTTAATCCACATTTTTAATCAGGGGCGGATCCAATGAAGGCCCAGCCTGCACTGAACTTTGGGCCGTCAACTAATGTCCAGGCCCGTGAAATCCTAAAAAAAAAAAATTTGAATTGGGCCAATAATTTTACAAACTCAATACCTAGCTAACACCCGTATAATTCTTTCATAAGCGAGTAGCCCTCTTCAGTTGATACCAACAATGGAGATGGCGATACCTTCAGTTCAGCGTTCGGCCTTCAGTTTTCGCCTTCACTTCAATTCACCTTGCCCTTCATTACCGCTCGATATGCCATCGGCCCTTCTTTTATTGTTATTTTACTGTCCAAATACAAACATGAATTCCAGTAACAGAAAGTACAAATAATTAAGAAAATACTTTAGGAAGGAGAAAAATGGATAAAAAAGAGCACCTTTAGAATTTGGGAATATTATTTGAAGATAGACATGTAGTAAGAAGAGAAGAGGCAATAAAGACAAAACCCTAATGAAAAAACACAAAATTGGAAACTCCGGCAAGAGAGAGGACTGGAATTATGTGTTTATACATATTATGAAGGAAAGGTAGAAAGAGATGGTGGAAAAAGACGAGAAACTCTCTCTCTCTCTCTCTCTCTCTCTCTCATGTTCACTTCACATAGAGATGGGGAATTTAATTTGTTGCTAAGTCAGAGTTTTTAATTTATATTTATTTCAAACACAATTAAATTTTTAGATTATTGTAATATCTAATTTCAAGATGCTCTTGCACCTCGATGTTTATGTGGAGTAAGATATATTTTTAAAGCTTGATAATGAAGTGATTTTACAAAGATATCAAAGTATGAAAACTGATAAAGAGTATTTGTAAGGTATTTCATTTTTTGTATAATGTTTGTGTATTATGTTATAATGCTACTATTTTTTGTAGATTTTCTGATATATCGCCCCGCACTGAAACAATTTTCTGGGTTCGCCCCTGCTTTTAATATATTAATATAATAATAATATAGGGTCATTGTATTACCATTACATCATTTATTTACCACACCACATTATAAATACACAACAATTAAAATAGAATTTTAATAAGTACACCACATTAAATTTACAAGTATACCCATAACTCAAATTAATAAATAAAAAAGAAAAAAATGTGAAATACAAAGTACACCACATTTCGTTACCTTCCATCTCTCTCTCTCTCTCTCTCTCTCTCTTTCTCCTCAATTACAATCACCCTGTACGCCAAACTGACCCAAGGAAAATCACCACCAAAATCACAATCACACGCACGCACAAGCACACACATCTAGATCTTCCTTAAATTAAAAGGTTGTCGAAAGTTAACAGAAATATGGAATCGGTCATTTCAAGATTCAACGTCATCCAACACTTTGTAGCAATCATTTTCTTCGCTGATATTCTTCTCAACAGTAGAGGTAATTACCCGTCGCTGTCTGATGACGTTGGAGAAATTCGAAGACAGATTCGAGTAAAGAATGAGCACTTCGGATATATTTCCATTAATTTCCTTGATCAAATCAACATTTTTCGCCCAATTATCAAGAATCTTCGACTAGTGATTCTCGTTCACCTGTTGAATCAAAACACGACTATGATTTAACACAGTTTGTACCTCCTTGAAGGCCTTGCTCAAAATCTCCCATGCTTCCACGTCGCAACAGGCTTCTTCTTCGCCGTCCTCGTCATCACCTCCGCCGCCGTTGAAGCGGCGATTGGCGTTGGCATCGATTTAGAAATTATCGTCCATGATTAAGGAAGAATCAAGTGTTTACCATTTCAGTGTATTTACCATTATACGATTGTGTGCATATATATAATTTTCTTATTTTCTAATAAATTTATTGGGTATTGGTGGAAAAAAAAGCGGGATTAAAAGAATAACCGACTCCACTACAATTACCTTTGTTTTTCAATGCTAGTAATCTGGTTTTTATATCGATTATATCGATGCTAGTAATTTGGTTTTTCCGTTGAAGATTAATAAGGTTTTTTTGCAAAAAAAAAAAAAAGGAGAAAGAGGAATATGTCGTACACTTAAAATTATGTAAAGTTGTTTAGGTAATATTACTTGAGGCTAGTTAAGTAAATAGGAAAAAAACTTAAAATTGTGGTGCATATAGTAATTTTTGTAGTGATAATATAATTACTCATATATATAGTAGATGTAGATAATATTAATATGAATTAAGTCTCAAGTGCACTCTATTTTGACATGATTATTGACACTTTTCTCACAAGTATGGGATTCATGATTATTTTAATTGTGGACTACACCACTCCACATGTAAGTGAAGTGTCAAATTTCATGTCAATAAGAATGTACTTGTAGCATCACTGTATTAATATCCTAATCCTAACTATATAAAAGAGTGAGTTTTTTTGCCACGTGTCAACAATTTGTATCGTTAACCAATACGACGTCGTTTTTTATGTGGAAGTGTAATGTGGAAGCGTGAAAAAATGTGTAAGAGAAGAAAAATTAGGCCCTATTTGAGCCCCTCTTTTTTCCCATCCATTTCCTTTTTCCAACAGTGAACACATTAATGAGAGAGGAAAAACTACTGAATTTTCTGACACAATTTCTAAAAATTTCAGTCGTTACTGGCAGATTTGAAACTTTCCAACAGTAGGCCATGTTTGCCCTCATACCAAGTTTGTAAATTTACTTATTTATCCTTCAATCTTTCTTATAAATTTGGATGGTATATAAGGGCAAAATTGGCACAAACATATCATAAAAATAACAAACATATTTTACTTCCACAGATTATGCTGCAGACATGGGGCCCTTATACTAAAAAAGGAAAAATTTGGTGAAGATAAGGGCTCAAACAGGGGCTTAAAGTAAAGTGAAAAAATAAAATAAAATTTAAAAGTTAATCTGAGAGTAACACTCTCATAATTACCCTCAAATATGAGAGTTACACTCTCCATATCACAGAGGGAACTCTCCGTGATATAGAGAGTTCTACATTTTTTTTTCCTAAATTTTTTTTTAACTATTATTATCTTTTCATATTTCGTAAGTTTTGTAGATAATTATGCGACCAGTCCTTAAACTTTCATGTTGTACATTTTACTCCTCAAAATTTGACTTTTTTTTATCAATTTCATTCTTAAAAAATTACAACCCTAAGTTCTTAAACGTTTGACACTTGTACACTTCGGTCCCTAAAGTCATCTTTTGTGCAAGTTTGGTCTTTTTTTAGTATTTCGGCCATAACTTTGGCTACCAAAATCGCGCTCATGACCCCAATTCGAGAACCTCTATTTGGTACGGATGTCGTAGCCACCAAACTCCACCGGGTGCGAGTAATTTTCGATGCCAAAAGTTACGACGCATCAAAGTAGGCCGTTTCAAACTAATATTTCGAAAATTTCGATAACAAGCTAACTTTAAAAATTTCTTGACGATTGTACAATAATAGAATTCATAAATCTTCTATATCCTCTTGAAACTCATTTCGAGACTATATCATAGATATATCGAAACTCTACCTCATTTTTATACAATTCGGCAAAAAAAATCAAATATTACCTAAATATTCAATTATAAAAACACCGAAAACTAAATTAAGAAGATTTAAAAAAAAATTAAAATCTCGACGCTATATATATTTCTTAAGTAAAGTGAAAAAAAAAACTCTCAAATATGAGAATGATACTATCAAATTTTGAGAGTGTCACACTCAATCGTGTACTGTTAAACCTACTATATATATATCCTATCTTAATCCTAAAAATATCTAATATATAATAAATATACAATTCGAAAAAAAATATCAAATATTTTCTAAATATTCAATTATAACAACACCTAAGAAGATTTTTAAAAAAATTAAAATCTTGACGCTAATATATATATATATTTCTTAAGTAAAGTGAAAAAAAAAAAAAAAAATTTGAAACTCTAGTGTCACTCTCAAAATTTTGGGAGTGACACTCTAAAAAAAATAAAAAAATTGAGAGTGTCACGTTTTACGTCATTTTTTTTTTCGTATCAAAATTACTGTTAAACCTACTATATATATAGCCTATCCTAATCCTAAAAATATCTAATATATAATAAATATACAATTTGGAAAAAAATATCAAATATTTCCTAAATATTCAATTATAATAACACCGAAAACTAAATTAAGATGATTTTAAAAATTTTAAAATATTTACGCTAATAAAAATATCTAATATATAATAAATGTACAATTCGGCAAAAAAAATATCAAATATTTCCTAAATATTCAATTATAAAATCACTAAAAACTAAATTAAGAAGATTTTAAAAAAAATTAAAATCTTGACGCTAATATATATATATATATTAAGTAAAGTGGAAAAAAAAATATTTTAAACAAAGAGTGTAACACTCTCATATTTTGAGAGTGTCACTCTCACATTGTCACTCTCAAATATGAGAGTAACTCATATTTTGAGAGTGTCACACTCAGACGTTTCACGTCGTTTTTTTTTCGTGTACTGTTAAACCTAATATATATATATATATATAATAAATATACAATTCGAAAAAAAAATATCAAATATTTCTTAAATATTCAATTATAACAACACTTAAGAAGATTTTTAAAAAATTAAAATTTTGACACTAATATATATATATATATATATATATATATATATATATATATATATATATATATTCTTACGTAAAGTGGAAAAAAAAAATTAAAACTCTGTGACATTCTCACATTTGTCACTCTCAAAATTTGAGAGTGAGAGTGTCACGTTTCACGTCTTTTTTTTTTTTTTTTTATCAGAATTACTGTTAAACCTATTATATATATATATATATATATATATATATATATATATATATATATCATATCTTAATCCTAAAAATATCTAATATATAATAAATATACAATTCGGCAAAAAAATATCAAATATTTCCTAAATATTTAATTATAACAACACCGAAAACTAAATTAAGATGATTTTAAAAAATTTAAAATCTTCACGCTAATAAAAATATCTAATTATAATAAATATACAATTCGGTAAAAAAAATATCAAATATTTCCTAAATATTCAATTATAAAAACACTGAAAACTAAATTAAGAAAATTTTAAAAAAATTAAAATCTTGACGCTTATATATATATATATATATATATTGCGTGTCAGAATTACTGTTAAACCTACTATATATATCTTATCCTAATCATAAAAATATCTAATATATAATAAATATATAATTCGACAAAAAAAATATCAAATATTTCCTAAACATTCAATTATAACAATACCTAAAATTAAATTAAGATGATTTTAAAAAATTTAAAATCTTCACGATAATAAAAATATATAATATATAATAAATATACAAAAATTTAAAGCACGTGTCTCGCACAGTACGAGACACATTTCGCATTGTGCTGTAAGACACTATGCTATCTCGCACAGTGTGAGAGGCATTTCTCGCATGTGAGACAGCATAGTGCACATGTCTCGCACAGTACGAGACATCTCTCGCACTGTGCGAGACAGTACAGTATCTCGCACTGTACTGTGAGACACTGTGCAAGGCAACATATTGCGAGATGTTACTTTCAAGAATTTTCTTCTTTCTTCATTTTTACACGCAATTGTCATCGCACCTAACTTCATTCTGCTTTTATCATTTCTCACGCAATCATTCATAGAGCCAATACTATACCACTATACCCAACTTTTGGTCTCATTACTACTCTATATTCTTTTACTTTGTCCACGAAAATCTCTTCATTTCTTCCCCTATATATTTTACCAAAGCGAGCGGTGAACATTTACTCTCTGTAACTTACCTTCTGCCTAGAATTGTTTGTTCGTCTCATAATTTCGGTTACTTTCTATCAAAATTGTTGAAAATTTCTTTTTTTTTTCTTCATTGAGTTGGGGATTTAGTGTAAGAACGCGTATTTATTTTTTTGTAAAATTTGACATGTGTTCTTCCATTCTAAATTACATGATTTAGTGAAAGTAGTATATTAAAGCAAATGTTTGATGATAAATTTCAATACACATCCTTAAATACTTACTATTATTCATATACAGTAATATGCTTCTATTTAAATAAAAAATACTCTTTAATCCTTAATGCTTTTGATCTTAAACTGTCACCTAAAATCATTAGAACCTCAGAACTTGTGCATCGCACGAGGCACTATGGATAGAAGCATCATAAAAGATTCAATTAGTATTACCTCTCAAAGTTCAAACACTATATTCAATCTCACTTTCTTCCAAATCAAAATTCTACTCAATCCACATTAATTATATACAATCTAACTAAAGTATGTCGAAATTGGGATCTAATTTACTATTATTATTAATGATTACACTTTTTAGTTTCGGTGGAGCGGCCTTGGGATCTCGGAATTCAGAAGAAGCATACGTGACGCTTCTATATGGCGACGAATTCTTGCTGGGCGTTCGAGTCCTGGGGAAATCGATTCGCGACACGGGTTCCACCAAAGACATGGTTGCTTTGGTATCTGATGGAGTCTCCAACTATGCCAAAAAACTCCTTCAGGTCATCTTTTTAGCAATTTCTTTTCCCTTGTAATATTAAAGCAACTGCATATGTTTTTTTGAATCTGTAAAGTTTTTGGTTAGTTTCTAAGATGTTTATGGTGCTGGAAAATTTGTTGCTTTTGAATTGGGATTGGAGAATTATTGATGCTTTTATATGGTGGAATGTGGATGGAATTGGGAGCTCGATGTCCAAAATTCTGGAAACCCTGAAATGCATTCAATGGTGACTTATAATGTCATTGATTCAATTGTGCGTATTAAACTTCACTCGAGTGGTTCATATTATGCAGTTTCAATTACCGGAAATGGTTGCTGTAATAGACAAAAGTGGGGTGATGAAAATACCATCCTTGTTGATTACAATTGACAACTTTAATATAGTTTTACAGTGGATTAAGGGGTTGGGCGGAGTAGCGACTGAATAAGATACTGCGCACTCATCTAGGTTTTATCATGTCCATCTAAGAAGCCGAAGATTTTTTTTAAAGCTATCTTGATACTTGAAGAAACTAGTATTAAATTCTTTTATTTCGAGGTTCAAAACTCAGTGACTCCATTTAGTAGAATGGTAGTTTGAGCTATTGAATATTGATGGAAAGATTGAAAATACTGCTTTCTCTGTTGATTGATTTCACGTGAGGTTTTTGGTTTCTGTTATGCAGGCTGATGGTTGGATTGTGAATACAATTAGTTTGCTGGAAAATCCTAATCAAGTTCGCCCAAAGAGGTTTTGGGGTGTTTACACAAAGCTCAAAATATTTAACATGACTAATTACTTGAAAGGTGACTCTTTGTCTTAAATTCTGTTTGCGAAGTATAAAATATGAAGAAGTAAACTTGTTGGAGTGAAAATTGAAAGGACGTTCTTCTGGCTTCCAAACCATGCAGGAGTGAATTCCCCATGATATGTTCTGTTGAAGTTCACTTTATTTAATGTATATGGATTAGTGAACTGTTGCTAATCTTCTCATTTATTGATTTAAATTTTGACAGTGGTATATCTTGACGCTGATACTATTGTGGTTAAGAGCATTGAAGATCTTTTCAAATGTCGTAAATTTTGTGCCAACTTAAAACATTCAGAAAGGCTGAATTCCGGGGTCATGGTTGTTGAACCATCTGCAGAACTTTTCAATGACATGATGACCAAAGTGACCACTTTGCATTCGTACACTGGAGGTGTAGTAAACTGTTATTGCCCCGTGCCAATGGTCTTTTAATGCTAAATAAGGACGTAATACTTTTGTCTTGACCTGTCATATTGATATTCTTTGAATGTTATTGCATGAAATTTACTTTTTTTTTTTTTTATATAACTCTTGAAGAATATTATTCCATATAAATATTACAATTTGAAATTTGTTTAATAAATTAAAAAAAAAAAAAAAACAACAACTGTCTATATTGTCCCCAAAAAAACATTGATGCTTTGGCTAAGTTCTGAAGTAAATTGAATAGTAGTAATGGGATTGAAACTGTTCCGTTTTGTATTTGTAATGGAGGATTTTTTGTTGTGGTATTGGATATTGTGTAGTTGTCTAGACATTGAATTACTACTAGGCATAGGACCTACTGTGGTCACTGGTCAAAGTATTTACGTGACATGATTTTATGTCTAAACATGTTTCAACTTCACTTCATTTCACAATAAATGTAGCATGTATGGACATGGGATGCAAAATGGGATTGGTATTCCAATTATTCTATGCATATGTGCATGGAAGCTGATGCTTTATTAAAGTATTCTTTCCATATAGATTAAGCTATAACTGGAAGCAAATAAATAAAATCTTGAAGAATAGTTTACTGGCTTTAAAAAGTTAAGATCTTTCTGTGAGTTTTTCTTTTCTATATCAAATCTCTCACTTTCCTCTTGGCTCGAACAGGTGACCAAGGGTTTCTCAACTCATATTACTCCGATTTTGCCAATGCACACCTTTTTGAGCCAGATGCATCTCCAGAGGACTTGAAGTCTAGACCTGTTCCCCAAATGGAGAGACTTTCCACTTTATATAATGCAGATGTTGGCCTTTACATGCTTGCTAACAAGGTGACATCCCTTGCATCTAATAAGAATAAGTAACCTCGGTACACTCCAAAAGCTGCTCATCAAGGTAGCTTTGGTTATGGAGGGGGTGCCTTTACTGTACATCCAATGTGTGCATGTATGCTTCCTTTATTTATTTTTACTTATTGTTTAGAGGGTATCATTATGTCCTTAATCATTGGAGATTAGATTGAAGTGAGTGCTTCAAGAGCTGAAAATGTATATATTGGTTTTGCTTGGGAGCTTAGATAGTATTAAACTAAGCAATGGACTCTGCTCTTGTATATATGTCAACAGTCATTTATGTGCATTTATCACATTAAGCCAGAGACATAATACTTATTTTATACTCTTGTCAGAATTTATAGCGCAACTCAAATACGTAAGGTGTCAATTTTCCTGAGGTTCGACAAGAAAGTGCACAAAGATTTATGATCACCTTCAAGAATGAATTTCCATCAGTTACTAGGCTTTTGAACATTTTAACGTACATAACTAGTTTTGAGATTGTTAACCGTGGATACATACTTCTTGAGGGAAGCTAACCATGAAAAAAATCTACTAACCAGGACTAGTTGGAACCAAAAGTGGTGCAGAGCGGAATTGGAGTTCTTGAAATAAGAATAAAGTTGAACCAAACAAAAATTTTTAGTGAGTAATTTTATTTTAAGGTATTCGTCATTTAAATAGTTACAAAGCCTTTATTTATATAAGCAAATGAATCTTCAAATACTAATAGTTTAAGGAAGATAACTAATTAAAACCTAAAAGAAAAAGTAATAAAAATCTAAAAGAATTTTAAGTCCTCATATAAACAAGAAATAATTATGTTTCCTATTTTTGATAGAAGTAGAACTGTTATAAATTAGTTTCTCCCATTTGGAAAAAAAACTCATTCTCGAGTTTGGTTGAAGGAGGGAACATCTCCAAATTTTCATTGTGAGGATTCAAACTTTGCTTGGACTCGAGAAAAATCTATAGCCACTTGTTGCTGTGTTGTGGACTCATTGAAGTGACAGTATCCATAGCAGTCAAAATCTATAATAATTTGATAGTAGTATCTTCAAATCTATCCATCCTTCGTGTCAGATTCTAAACTGATGTTGGTAATTTTGCAATCCTCTGATCGTCATCACCGGGATGCATGTCACTATCACCATAGGTGGTCATCAACCAAGAGAAAAACCTTGCTCTTATACCAATTTTGGTGTGGAAGCGGAATTGAAATCAGTAAAACAAGAATATAGTTGAATCAACTTGAAAATTTGTAGAGAATAAGTTTATTGTGATGAATTATCCATTGAAAAAAATTCTAAAGCCTTTGTTTATTTAGGCATAATAATCTTCTAATCCTACTAGCCTAAAAAGATAAGTAATTAAAGCCTAAAAAAATTTAATCAAAAACTTGAAAAGAATAAAAATACCCTAATCTAAACAAGAAAGAAAATTCTATTGCAAAAAGAAATAATTCCCTGTTCTATTTGTAAATGGAATTGGCCTACATCAAAAGGGTGTATTGAACAATAAGTAGACAAGGACACATCATGGGATTTTTTTAAACATAATATTTTGTATGCTAAAATGGATACAGTGTATAAAGTGCAGCCAAAATAAAGAAAAAAAGAGAATTTGGGGGCAGATGGATACTATTGGCTTGTCATCTTGATACAGAATATTCCTATGAATTCCTTTTGAACTACTCCCTTTGTGCGAAAATCATGATAGAATATGTTGTTCTTTGGTCAAAATGGATCTAGTCATGGGGTTACTAGTCCTCCATGAGAATATTACATTCCTGATATATCCTCATTAAATCAAATGGGTGGAAGTTTTACTGAACTAAAGCTATAAATGTCATAGTAACTAGCTCGATTAAGAGGGTAAGTTTGGAGAAATGAAATAAAAATTTGAATTTGTCCATGTGGAGATCAAACAAGCAGATTCTTTGGGGAAGGAGCAGCACCCAAGATACAGAAAACTTCTATGAATTCCTTTTGAGCTACTCCCTTAATGCGAAAATCATGATAGAATATGATCTTCTTTGGTCAAAATGGATCCAGTTGGGGGGGGGGGGGGTACTAGTCCTCCCTGAGAATGTTAAATTCCTGTTATATCCTCGTTAAATCAAAACGGGTGGAAGTTTTATTGTACTAAAGCTATAAATGCCATAGTAACTACCTCCTTTAGGATGGTAAGTTTGGAGTAGTGATATAAAAATTTGAATATGTCTATGTGAAGATCAAACAAGTAGATTTTATGGGGAAGGAGGGATTGCTTAGTTAAAGAAAAGAAGACCCTTGGTTGGTCCTCTTGGAATGGCGAAGATTCTGAATAATGCAGTAGTTTTAATCTCCCAAAAACAGCCTTTTTATTAAATTAAGGGGAATGCTTCAGATGAAAGAGTCTGTCTTGAAATGTTGTAAAATCTATGTTCTTTCCATGTTTTGATTCCTTGTGGTACTATTTTCAGTGGATGGTGGATGAGGAAGAACTCCGTGTTATTCATTACACGCTTGGCCCTCTAAAACCCTGGGATTGGTGGACATCTTGGCTTGTTAAACCTGTTGATGTCTGGCAGGTATATCATTTTCTTTCTCATTCCATTGTCATAAATTTAGTTTTCTGCTTTTTCCTTCCGTCCACTAGTCATTTTTATTTCCTTCATCTTCCACAATATATCACCTAAAGTTGTTCTATCCTTTTTATCAAGTGCTCTACATATCATTTTCTTTTTATTTCCGTTTTTTACCTGTCGACATGCATATTGTTGTGTTACTGTTTTTGGCTTGGGAGGGTAAGCTAAGCTGGCATCCCATGTTCCTTCTGTAGACCATCGAATTGATTTACAGAGCTCAGATTCACATTTCCATCCATTGTATGACTTTCTTATGATTGATAAAACTGCAGGATGTTAGAATAAAGCTTGAAGAAACTCTTCCTGGGACCGGAGGTGGCAAAAATCCAAATGACAAATTGCTAGTTATATCTCTTTTTCTACTTCCGGTTCTGTTCTTGGTTTTCTGTTATTATCGGTCTTTCCTACAGGTTAGCATATAAAATTTTCTATTAATTAAAATGCTTGTTAACAACATCTTTAATGATAGTGTCAAACTGTTAATTGTATTACAGACAAGATCACTGCTTGATCATATTAGACACCTTTACTACATGTTGAGGTCTGGAGGAGTCGGTTATTCCTCAGTTACTTCTTCTAATATCAACTCTAACCCGCAGGTATGTCTATTCTTCTAGTTTTTCACATAAATCACGTTTCAACGCGTAAAAACAAGAGCATGATTATCCTTATTTCATGATCTACAATTTTATGTTCTTTTCCTTCTTTCTTTTGTGTATAAGTTATGGGATGTCATTAGTCTCTATTCTGTCTTGTCTATATTATCCATTTTTATGCCAGCCATGGCTATCTTTTTTATCTACCTGTTATGCTTTTCTGATTTACAAATAATATCATACAGCGGCCTTCCAACATTCTGACAAATTTTCACATGACTTTCTACTGATACAGTTCCCGAATTTGGCGTACAGCAAAGTGCCTATTTTCTTGGGCGCAATGTCAATTGTTGTGTGTTTTACGGCTGCTATGGTGTCCCTTGTGCTTTCACTATCAATTGTCCCTCGGCAAGTAATGCCATGGACTGGTTTTTTCCTTGTGTACGAATGGACATTCACAATTTTCTTCTTATTGGTTGGAAGTTATTTGCATGTAGTCCACCGATGGGGAAAACTTGTGGCCAATCAATCAGCGTCCCTTTCCTCGCATCCTGAATCTGTTGAATATGATTCTGGGAAAGGTACATACATGGCAAGAAGTACCTAGCTTACCGTTCTTGTTATCTTCAAATGGCAGTATTATTCATGATCTGTTCGTATTTTAGGTCATTTCCGACAGATGTCTTCTTGTGATTTCGCTACATGGTATTATGGATTAGGGGCAGCATTTCTGGCTTTGGCAACTCCTCTTTTACCTTCTGTTTTGGGGGTCACTGCTCTATTTTTAAGGTATTCTGCTGTGATTTATGCATCATCTTTTCATTGCTTACCATGCCATACATATATTAGATTGTAGAATCAGAAACAATGGTATGCGTTATGTCTGGTTTTAACCACTTATTATGTTTGAAGACATTGAACCTGGCCATTACGCGATTAGATGATGCAGTACGCCATTAATTTCATCTGCTTTCTTTGCGTTTGGCTCGAGACCAACTCAAGTGTCATTTGTTCTGTCCAAAGTGCAGATTTCCCAACAGCAGCTACAAGAAGTAAATGCAAATAAGAATTTTTGGAGTTCAATCTCTTATCAAATGAAATAACAGAATTTCTCAGAACACCACCACAACAATAAACTAAACCTTATTTCCATGAAGTTTGTATTTGGCTATATAAATCATTTTGCTTGGCTTTGTTCAGTTCTTTGTTCCTCCTATTAAAAGATTTAATGTGACTATAGCAGGTCATGTTGATTATGATGTACTTATCCCTCTTCTAACTTGTTATATTGGCCTAAGTCGTCTTCCTCTTAATTATATCCACAACCATTGCCACCCCCATTCTTTGGCTTATATTCTCAGTTCTTAATTTTTTTTATTCTGGGGGCACTGGCACAATAGTAAATTGTATTTTATTTTTGGATTTGGAGATTAAATGAATAACTTGTGAGAAAAGAAAAGAGATTGAATATAGATACAAAGATGACAACGAAGTCCCTACTGGTAGATTAATTCAAAAAGCCAGCAGATTTTCTAATTGCCTGTTGATGACTTAAAAATACTAAAGATGTTTTGTAAGGAGAAACCCTTTCTCAATAATTTAAAATGAGAACCCCATTAATCAGTTTATGCCTTTTCATTTCCTTTGAAGGGCTTCTTCGCGCTAGAGATGAAATATGTTGATAGTCTGAAATTCTGAGTATGAAGCTTTTGAGAGTTTAAATCCTGTAACTTTCAAATTCCTTTGTTTGTCTTGCCAATGCCATATACCAAATATCTCGGTTGCATCTAGAATACAAGAATTCTAGGCCCAAATTGTCTGCAATAAGATGAATGACAAGGTCGAAATCCATGAAATGGTCACAAGTGAAATGGACCCATAAAGCGATGTTGTATCTTCCATCGATATGAAGTACTTGTTGGGAATTATAATCTTGGACAGCCATTGCTCTATACATTTTGGTATAGTTTGAATTGGACCAAAGGGTAAGGTACAAAAAAATCAGTATATCATACCTACTATACTTCCAGTCCTGTCGAAAGCTCTAATGTTGCATTTGCTTGAGATTAGCCACAAGAGGCTCAGTGGTGGTTGTAGAAAACTTAGTATGGAAATAGTATTAATTATAGATTGTAATTTTAGTGTATTTGGTAGGAGAATTATTTCCTTAATTAGGAGATTGTGTTCCTGTTTTCTTTCCTTTTCGTGTAGTATAAATACAATGTAATGAGGATGTAATTATTATCAAGGAATATATAAAATTCCCTCAGTTCATATGGTATCAGAGCCGAGGCTCTTCTAATCCACTACATCCATAGCGGAATCGACCACCTCTGAAACTTCTCACTTCGAAGCAGAGGCCAATCCCTCAGTCGGCTCCCATGGTTTCGAAAATTCCTCCTTCCAACTTACAGTTGAAAAATTGAATGGGAGAAACTATCGAGAATGGGCCCAATCCATAAAATTGGTAATTGACGGAAAGGGAAAACTGGGTTACCTTACCGGCGAGACTCGGAAGCCAACAGATGCTGCACTCCTTCAAAAATGGAAATCCGAAAACTCCATGGTTACCGCTTGGCTCGTGAATTCTATGAAGTCATCAATTGGGAAGACATATCTCTTTCTTCCAACCGCCGGAGATGTCTGGAATGCTGTGAAGGACACGTACTTTGATTCTGAAGATTCGTCCCATATCTTTGAAGTCAAAACTCAGTTATGGCAGGCAAGGCAGGGATCGAGAGACGTCACAGACTATTACATGGAGATGGTTGGACTCTGGCAGGAATTAGACCTAAGCATCGAAGAGGAGTGGAAATGTTCAGATGATAGTGCACTGTTCAAGAAAAAACAGGAGAACGAACGCGTATTTGAGTTCCTTGCAGGGCTGAATCGAGAGTTGGATGATGTTAGAGGTCGAATATTGGGTCGACGACCACTGCCGGCGACTCGCGAGGTCTTCGCTGAGGTTCGACGGGAAGAAGCTCGCCGACTTGTGATGATGAAGGAGAACGGTGGGTCGACGGTGTCTTCTGCAGAGATATCGGCCCTTAATGCAAAAAGGAATGGACCATACAGTGGTCATATTGGGCCGTCCAGTGTTGGGCCTGGTTTTTGTGGTACTGGGCTGGGTTCCAACCCTTTAAAATTAAATGGGCTAGACATTGGAGAAAGAATTGGACCGACAATTGTGAATGGGACTTTGGGCCTTTCAACAAAAGGAGCTACAAACGGGTCAACCCAAAAACAACGGGGACGACCTTGGTGTGAACATTGTCGCAAGTCGGGACACAAAGAAGATACGTGTTGGGAAATTCACGGAAAACCCACCGATTGGAAACCAAGACAAAATGTGAGGGGTCGGGGTACCAAGCTGAAACAAAAAATTCTTCCTCTTCAAACGGTGCATTCAACTCCGAACAAATGGAGCAACTCTATCAGATGTTCTCTAGCCTTCAAACATCCGGTCAGCCTTCCTTTAAAAATCATTCTAGTTCACTAGCACACAAAGGTAACTTTCTAAAAGCCTTACATAGTTCAAAATTTAAAACCCTATGGATTATTGACTCCGGTGCGTCCGATCACATGACGGACTCGTACCACTTATTCTCGTCATACACAACATGTGCCGGAAATATTAAGGTGAAAATTGCAGATGGTTCACTCTCATCTGTTGCAGGAAAAGGAAGCATTCGAATATCTAAGACCATAACTCTAGAATCAGTCCTCCATGTTCCAAATTTATTATCTATCAGTCAGTTAACAAAAACTTCTAATTGCTCTGCTAATTTTTTCCCATCTTATTGCACCTTTTAGGACCTTTCATCGGGGAAGACGATTGACAGTGCTAAAGAGTGTGGGGGACTGTATTACTTCGAGGAAGCTACTATGAGTAAACTAGGTCAACTTACAAGTTATAATTCTGCATCTTCCTCTAGAGATAGTGAAATTATGTTATGGCACTTTAGAATGGGTCACCCCAGTTTTCCATATTTAAAACATGTAGTACCCTCTATTTTCCTGAATAAAACTGCAAGTGAGTTTCAATGTGAAAGTTGTGAATTTGCAAAACATCAACGCGCATTTTTTCCAAGCTCTACATACAAACCATCTAAACCATTTGCTATGATTCACAGCGATTTATGGGGACCCTCCCGAAATTCTAACCGCACCAATACAAAATGGTTCGTCACATTTATTGACGATCACACTCGGGTATGTTGGGTCTATCTACTAAAAGACAAAACTGATGTTCACTCCGTATTCATAAATTTTCACTCAATGGTTCAAAACCAATTTCAAACACAACTTCAAATCCTACGTACTGACAACGGCACTGAATACTTCAATGCCACCCTGCAAGACTACCTAAACAGACATGGCATAATCCACCAAAGTTCGTGTGTTAACACTCCCCAACAAAATGGAATTGCTGAACGCAAAAATCGACATCTCCTTGAAGTTGCTCGTGCCTTACTGTTTACTACAAACATGCCAAAAACATTCTGGGGTGATGCAATTCTCACATCTACATATCTCATCAACCGTATGCCAAGTCGTACCCTTTCCTTCGACACACCTATCCAACGACTTCAAAAACACTTTCCCACTTCCCGTCTTACTTCAACTCTGCCTCTAAAAATCTTTGGTAGCACCGCATTTGTACATGTTCATTCTCCTAATCGTAACAAACTTGAACCACGTGCAATTAAGTGTGTGTTCATTGGATACGCACTCACTCAAAAGGGCTACAAATGCTACGATCCATCTACAAAAAGAGTCTTTGTTAGTCTCGATGTCACCTTCTTCGAAAACACACCTTACTTCCAAAAACCTTCTCTTTAGGGGGAGAATATGAGTGAAGATCGGTCCTTGAATCGAGAATCCTTCGATTTTCATCTGAACCCTAATGACTTAAATACGCCCGTTACTCTACCCTCTAATGTGCCATATACAGAAGGAAACTTGAACTTAGGGGGAGATATTGAAAAACAAAATAATAAGGAAATACTAGTTTACACAAGGAAGCCTAAATCGAAGCATAAGGAGGTTCCCACACTTGATACACCAAGAGAGTCCGAACCGGTGATTGGACCTGATGAGAACCCTTCTAATGAGTCTAGATCTCCAGGTAATGATCTACCTATTGCATTCAGAAAACAAACCCGATCTTGTACACTCCATCCTATTTCAAAATTCATTTCTTATAATGCTCTCTCTACTAGATTTCATGCTTTTACGGCTAACCTTGACAAAACAGAAATTCCAAGAGATATTCAGGAGGCTTTGGAATCACCGATATGGAGAGAGGCAGTAATGGAAGAAATGAGAGCTCTAAAGAAAAATGAAACTTGGGAAGTGGTAGATCTACCGAAAGGAAGTAGACCTGTAGGATGCAAATGGGTCTTCAATGTGAAATATAAAGCTGATGGGACAATAGAGCGGTATAAAGCTCGTCTGGTTGCCAAAGGGTATACACAAACCTATGGCATCGACTACACAGAGACATTTGCACCGGTGGCAAAACTAAATACTGTTCGCGTTCTCCTATCCTTAGCAGTGAATCTAGACTGGCCTCTTCAACAACTGGACATCAAGAACGCATTCCTAAATGGAAACCTAGAAGAAGAAGTCTATATGACAATACCTCCGGGCTTCAATAACAAGAAGGATGAAAATCAAGTGTAAACTCAAAAAATCTTTGTATGGTCTCAAACAATCACCAAGGGCATGGTTTGATAGATTTGCAAAGGTATTGAATACTCAAGGATACCAGCAAGGGAAATCCGATCATACCATGTTCTTTAAACAATCGAGAGATGGGGCAAAGACAATCCTAATTGTATATGTTAATGACATAATCCTAACTGGGGATAACTTGGCCGAAATGGAAAGATTGAAAAAGTGTTTAGCCAATGAATTTGAAGTAAAAGACCTGGGTCAAATGCGATATTTTTTGGGAATGGAGATTGCAAGATCAAAGAAGGGTATTAGTGTCTCACAAAGGAAATACATACTTGATCTATTGGGCGAAACTGGCATGTTAGGATGCAAACCAAGCGACACACCTATTGAGGTAGGTAAAATGACGAAGAACACAGGGAACCCAGTAGAGACAGATAGATATCAAAGACTGGTTGGCAAGTTAATCTACCTCTCACACATCAGACCTGACATTGCGTTTGCAGTAAGCATGGTTAGTCAACATATGCACTCTCCCAAAGAGGCTCATCTAGAAGCAGTATACAAAATCTTCAGATATCTCAAAGGCACATCGGGGAAAGGATTACTCTTCGAAAAAAATAAAAGGAAAGGAATAGAATTATTCACGGACGCAGACTGGGCTGGATCAGTCGATGATAGAAGATCCACCATTGGCTATTGCACCTTTGTATGGGGAAATTTGGTAACTTGGAGAAGCAAGAAACAGAATGTTGTGGCTAGAAGCAGTTCTGAATCTGAATTTAGAGCCGTAGCACAAGGAATATGTGAAGGTCTATGGTTAAAGAAGCTTTTAGAAGAACTGAAGGTCGAATTGGAATTTCCAATCAAACTTTATTGTGACAACAAAGCAGCCATCAACATTTCTCTCAACCCTGTACAACATGACAGAACTAAACATGTAGAGGTGGACAGGCATTTTATCAAAGAGAAGGTGGACGATGGGATGATCTGTATGACATATGTCCCTACAAAAGAACAAACTGCAGATATCTTTACCAAAGGGTTGTCTCGACACACCTTTGATGACCTTAACTGCAAGTTGAATATGATCAATATCTACAGTTCAACTTGAGGGGGAGTGTAGAAAACTTAGTATGGAAATAGTATTAATTATAGATTGTAATTTTAGTGTATTTGGTAGGAGAATTATTTCCTTAATTAGGAGATTGTGTTCCTGTTTTCTTTCTTTTTCGTGTAGTATAAATACAATGTAATGAGGATGTAATTATTATCAAGGAATATATAAAATTCCCTCAGTTCATAGTGATATATTTTTTTGTGTTTGTGTCTACTTGATTGTATTGTCCTTGACATTCCAGGTAGTCGGCTATCCTGTGATGTCTCTCCTATTAATTTATTTTTCACCTAACCTTATGGGTGTAGTCTGTTTGAACAGCGAGCTCTGGAGAACAGTAAAACACATTGGTGTGCACAACAAAAAACTGACACCTCCCAATTTACTTCTTTTTAGAATTTTTTTTCAATGAAACAATGCCGTTTAAGGAATAAGAGAGTTTTTGTCCATTTCATGCGAGGAACTGAGCTGATAAATGAACCAAGGTACTAGAAGCTTAGTTTGAAATCGTTTCACTGTGGCTGGTAAGAGATCTGTTTGTTAGACTAATGAGTGAAGCTAGAATTTTAGAATGAGAAGGTCTACCATGCTTCGATCAGCTGTTGCTTTTTCAAATAAGCTAAAAAATAAGAAAATAAATGAAAGTGCACATAGATACTGAACTCAACTAAAGCTCATTTTAGATTAGTTCGTTAGTAAGGTTTACAACAGATTTCTAAAAGTTGTTATGGAATCTATCTAAGCATAAATAACCTATTCCTCGAATTGAATTGACTTGTCTGCACTGCAATGGGGAATTCTAGCAGAACTATTCTGTGTACCTCATTTTTGTCTTTATGGGCATAGATTTTTTAAAGTACCAAAAAATGCCACCTTATGTTATATCCTCCACAATGAAAGAGACAGAGAGAGATGGAATTCCACGAAAAAGGTGATTTGTGAACAGTCCGCCCCAATTGTAAGAAATGTTGAGAATTTGTATTAAACAAATGTGCCCTAAGTTCATTGTGGCTTTAACTGACCTAATTTTGTTAGTGTTGAGGTTCAGGGTTGATGATCCTAGGCATCTTTACCCTGGGATCCAACTCTATCACAAATATCTATTCACAATTGAAGTTCGAGAAGAATAAAAAGTCGGGTTAAAAAATAAGGAGACCATCCTTCCTTGGTGTGCAGTGTGTGCTTTCATTCTGTCAAATCTGCTGTTTAAATGCATTAGAGGTTAGCCAAAAGAGATGAAATGGTACTTTCCATATGATTCCACTTAGTTGTAATATCCTTTGGATAGATAGAAGTTAGCAAACCTCGCGTGATCTTCCCATACACACTTAACTGCTTCAAAATTAGAGAACAACAAACTGATGTGAAAACTAAAATTTGGGGGAATGGTCTCATTTGTTAACAAAATTTATACTTCCACCACTCGTATCTTCACACTTGTGAGAGATATTGGCTTTCACCCTTGTTTTGTGGTTAAACATTGGTGCCATATTTTCTGCTTTGGTACATTTACTACAGCTACTCATGCAGAATATACAAGATTATATCATAAAGCAGTTAAACCTAGTTTCACCTCCATTTAGGAGCTGTTATGGTATCAAGTCAAAGCTTTTGAAAACCAATTGCTTGACTTTGCTCAATCCAAGCGTGAAGTGAACAAGTAGGTACACTCTTAGCTTTTACTTCAATTTAAGTGTTCAAGTAGGATTCTCTCAAAATGTCCTGTCATAGATGAGCAGCTGTATCCTTCTATGGCCTGCAACTTCATCTGAATCTGGATCTTCTCCATAAATTGGGATCGGCCACTCATCTGGAGTATGTCACTTGGTCTGGCCTATCATTCTATGGCATTTGAGGTCTTTCTGGTTCGAACTTTTCACTTTTTATTTATAAACTGGCTTGATCCCTTTTATTACTTTGTTCAACTATTAGGGTTGGGGATGTGCCAAGAGACTCACAATCTAGTTATTCCATTGACTCCCATTTCTCCGCATGTCAAGGACTCTAGTTCAAATGACCTTCAAGCAACACATGCACGATGAGTTTAAGTTGCCTTTCTATTTCCATGATATTCTGTTGAATTTTGACATATTTTCAGTAGTTTAATGTGCTCGAATTGCTCTTGCATTTCCCTTCTTCCCAATTTGAGAATGATTACTTGTGGGTCTATACTGCGTTTGCTATAAGATTTGGCATGCATTTTTTAATGTCTATTTCATGTTAAGTGAACAGGTTAGGTTAGTATTTAATTTCAGTCAATAATACATACATAAATGCCTTAACAGGTTAGGTTTGATGGTAATGGGAGGCCTTATTTTGGCATCCTTAATGACATATGCTGCAGAGCACCTTTCAGGTAGAACATTTATGAGGGGTTATGAAGAGAGGGATGCACAAAGAACCAGGAACATATGTTCTTTTTGTTAGTAGTAGCCTACTTTTCATGTTGTTAGCTATTCTTGTTTTTTCTGTAATTTGTTTTAAACATTTTCTTCCCTATATTTAATTGTAGAATATTGTGGAAAATTTCCATTCTAGAGTTGTCCCCTTTGAGTAGGCTGGTCGTAATTTTCACGAGATTACAATTTTTACTTTACCGTTAGTTGTAATTTATGCTTGTTACAAGCAATTGGGTAGATTTCACCTTGAAACTGACTTCCAAGGGAGGATGCTGCCACCTTGAGAATCGACGTCTATGGCAGCCCATTTCTCAATTGGATGACTCAACCGAAGCATTCTTCTACTTGGTCATCCTCTCCAGGTACTCCATCTCGAATGTTCATCCAAGAAGGGGCGCCTGCTATAATCACAGGCACTTTAGTAGAAATCACTCTAAAAATTAGCTTGTAAGTGAAGATTACCCGATATGCTTACAGATTCACAAGGCTGCCTTAGTCTTTCTGCAGTTGATTGGAACTTGAAGTAGCTTTTATTTGGTGATTTTCTGTTTTACAATTTTTTAATCTAAAATTTGTTCTAGCTTTAAGAATGTTGTATGCAATGCTAAAATATTAATGAATCAAATGAAAATATTCTTGCCATTCCAGTTGCTAGAAAATTATACTATGGTTGGTTAATTTTTTAGAACGTGTGTGGAATTTTGTACTTCGATGAAGAGAACTATTGAGCCAATTCGGTTCTCATTAGAATTTAGAATTGGATTGAATCGCACTATACTCACCCCTAAATCTGTCATTAGTTGATGATGTAGCCCATGTTGGAGAGGTATTTTAAATACATTGTTATTTGAATTTACATATCAAAGTTTTATTTTTAATTATTTAGTGAGGTAGCACCTATTTTTCCTTGATTTTAAGTAATACTTGATTTTTTTGAATCTTTCAGATTTAACGAATATTTAGCATACTAACTTCCTCTTTTCTTTTTTCAATTTGTACCAAAAAAAATGAAGGTATTAAAAATGGGTATATACCCGAACAACCTTTTTTCATTTCCAAGTCCATAGCCATTGTAGAGAAGGCCTGCCTTCATTTCAGGGCCTTCAAATTGGCCGCTGCACTTATCATTTCTAAGAGAGTAATGCTATTCTTAGTAAAGATTATTGATAATCGGTCTACGTGATAAACAAACAATTGAGTATAAAGTGGAAGCAATTGAAATGCAATCATACAAGGTAGCTACTATCCACATGGAGAAGTAACAAATGCACAGAGTAATCCATAACTTATTTCCATTGTACAAATGAACAAGATTCCATTGTACAAATGAACAAGATTCCAAGAAAATGATCAAGTTGGCATACAAAAACCGTACTTTTCACCTAAACTTAGAAAAAATACCATAGATTATTCTTCTCCAAGAATTAAGCTAGTTGTACAATGAATTTGTACAACTAGTTTGAACAATTATTTCCCCGTCATCTCACCACAATCCTCTATCACAACAGTCGATTAGGTAGTTCCACTATTGGAACCTACATTCTCCATCTCCTTAACCACATTGTAGCCATCCACAACCTTCCCGAACACTACATGTTTCCCATCAAGCCAAGGTGTCTTCACAGTCGTGATAAAGAATTGTGATCCATTGGTATTGGGCCCAGAATTCGCCATTGATAACAGACCAGGCTCTGTATGCCTTAGCTTGAAATTCTCGTCTGCGAATTTTGCTCCATAAATGGATTCTCCACCTGTTCCATTATCCCTTGTGAAGTCTCCACCTTGACACATGAAATTTGGGATGATACGATGAAATATCTAACCCTTGTAATGCAATGGCTTCCCAGAAGCCCCAGTTCCCTTTCTCTCCCGTGCACAGGGCTCGAAAGTTTTCGGCAGTTTTGGGAGTGGCATCGGCAAACAATTCCATCACAACTCGCCCGGCTTTTGCCTTTCCAATCGACATGTCAAAGAAAACCTTCGGTTTCTTCATTTTTCAATGGAATCTGAAAAGCAAAAAGAAAATGTGGCATTTTGTTAATAATTCTCTGCCAAAAATTGGCACAATGAATTTATTATAAAAAACCGTGAAGAATTTAAGAACTTGAGTAACATGAAAAGCATACCAAAAGCTCTCCAATGCTTAAGACAGAATTTTCCCAGTTCAATAACACGGAATAACGAAAAGTAAAATCTTCAAACATTCAATACAAAAATTTAATAGAGCTAACCATTGGTATAATCAACCCTAAAATCTCAATTAATCCAGATTTTCCCAATGTGATTTCGAAAGGGTATAATTTTCCACAGGCACTTAAAACGAAGAATATGTAAAATTGAAAAAAAATGTTCATTCTATAATTAATCCCCTTGGAAATGTTAATGATTCATCAATGGGACAGACTTATAGATGAATTGATATAGCACAATTTTTGAGCTCTACGGGCTTTAATTAATTAATATACCCGCAAAGCCTTCGATCTGTGCTTCTTTCGTTAAACATAAATCCCAACGTAAAACCCAGAAAAAAAAAAAAAAACAAATCTAAAACAAATTTGAAGGAAAGGAAACAAATTGGAAATTAGGTTCAGTCTAACCAGCCTACCAAATTAATTGGTTAAAAGTCAAAAGTTGATTATCTATTAAACTAATTAATTTAGAACCTAATTAAGTTGACCATAATAATCAATTGATACACAACACAAGCTAGGAAATCTCCATAACTGAGGTGGGAATTTAGGTTTCGAAATATCTACGAACTGTTTCAATGGAATTTAGGTTTCAAAATATCTACAAACTCAAAGACCCTTTTTTTTCTCAAGCCCGCTGCATGAGTGACGAAACGTTGTTGAAGTGTACGTCTAAGATAAAAACCCGTCAAAAGGCCTTAGCCTTAGCCAAGTGGAAAAACAGCTTGATCGGATTATTTCAATGAAATCTTTACAACATGTATCGTAATAGATATCGTGAAACTGTGTTATTATTGATGAAAACTACCAAAGTATTGTGTTATTATTGAAGAATCAACAACATTCATTTAAAACAATCGAGTTTTCAGAACCTAAAAAGTCAAAAAGTATGAAGAATCACGTTTACCCATTCACATAAACATGGAAAAAAGGCAAACAGATACAAAAATTCTTCCCAATAAGTGAAGAAAATTATAAAATTATGTTCTTCAATTATTAAAATATAATTTTGATTTCTATAACATCTTATAAGCAGAAAAATCAATGATAAAAACAAATAGTTTTTCGATAAGAAAAGATAAATTCTTATAGGGGCTAGATCTTATATTTATGATTACACTATCTAATAACGCGTTTTAAATAATACTCTATGATAGGAAGGAAAGGCTTTACGTGCATCCAATTTGATCGTGCGAATCCTAGTCCACAAGTTTCCCATGCTATAACAGCATGATAGTGCTTGTTTGATATAGCTTTAAAAATTGAGATCAAAATTAGTACTACAAATTTCATAATTTTAATTAAAATCTATTAAATTTTTTTTTTTTTTTATCAAACATCCCCTTTGTCAAACATCTCATCAGCCTCGTTTGACATGACTTTTGAAAAGTCAAAAGAAATTTTTGAGATTCAAAAATAGCTTTTGGACCCGTTTGACTAATCTTATGGAAGTATTTTTAGTTAAAAGAACTTTTAGAGAAAGTTGGTTCAACGTGATTTCCTCTAAAAATATTTTTGAAATAGAAAACTTTTTTAAAAATTAATTTATAAACAAAAATTAATGTAACTTCTTTCAAAAAAATTTATAAAAAGCAAAAGTAAAAATCATGTCGAACGAGCTTAGTGTGTTATGAATTGAACAAAATGATTAATGCATAAACGTAATTTTAGTTTAGCACACTTTTTATTAGCCAAACATGCTCTTTTCTTCGTTAATTATTGTCTCTCTCTCTCTCTCTCTCTCTCTCTCTTCCTCTCCTATATATCTAACATTTGAGTTAAGTCTTCATTCACACTGATTTTTTCGGAAAAAAAAGGTGCAGCGTCATTTGGAATCTACATCTGCACTATATTTGCAGCAAACATGGCTAACCGATGGTGGACTGGGCAAGCAGGCGTACCAGGATTTGAGTCATCACCATCAGTTAGCTCACCAGCTTTGAAAAAGCCAGATCTAGGCATATCCCTTAATCCAACACCATCACCATTCAAGGAGCATGCTATGAATGATCACAATTTCAACGATGGTAGTGCTGGTGGAAGAGAAGATGAAGAAGAAAGAGATGAGCCGAACGAGGGCGCTGCTGAGGTCCCAACGAATAGGGCAAGAGGCAGGCCTACAGGTGATCGAACCTTCAATCCCGTTTATCTAATTCCATTGCTTGAAGACCAGATTTTATTTTTCATGATCACGATTCACACTCATGTCTTCATCATTCACAGGTTCAAAGAACAAGCAAAAACCGCCAGTATTTTTGACGAGGGACAGCCCTAATGCGATGCGCAGCCATGTTTTGGAGGTGGCGAGTGGATCCGATGTGGCGGGGAGCATCACAGAATTTGCAAGAAAAAGGCAAAGAGGAGTTTGTGTGTTGAGTGCAAGTGGGATAGTCACAAATGTGACAATTAAGCAACCCTGTGATTCTACTGCAGTTATGGCTCTACAAGGCCGCTTCGAAATCCTCTCCTTGACTGGTACTTTTCTCCCTGGGGCGGCGCCATCGCTGGGATCCACAGGGCTGACTATATACTTAGCCGGCGGTCAGGGACAGGTGGTGGGGGGTAGTGTGGTGGGTTCTCTGGTGGCTGCTGGCCCAGTAATGGTAATTGCTTCTACATTTTCGAATGCCACCTATGAGAGGTTGCCTTTGGATGAGGAAGAAGATGCTGCCGCTACCACTGACACGGCCGGTGGTGCAGAAGAAGGACAGGTTGGCATTGGTGGTGGTGGTGTGGGTGAAGCGCCGTCGTTGGCCGCATATAACATGCAACTTCGGAGTGGAGAGTTGAACCATAGTTCATTTTCATGGAATCATGGCCCCGCAAATTACTAGAGATGAAGATAATCTCAATAGCTTCTTGCAATTTTTCATGTATATATTTTTAATTTACGGTTCACAGGTTGAATGGTATTAATTTGGGAAATAATAATTTTTTTACCTTCAACGCATAATTACATCAAATTCATCGTTTGCATCAAAAGTCTTAATTCAAAATATTTATCTAATCTTATATCACCTTAAATTTCTTCATCCATAATGTTATTTTTTTAACTCTCGATAAAATAACATTACTCATTCTTAATACAAAAGTCCAACTTAGTAGTACGTCACCCTCTTATATATATTTTTGTACATGATAAAATTTATTTTTCTACTAAAAGTCCAACAAAGTACATAATTTAATTTTTATGAAGGAGTAACAAAATTTCAATTTCAATACTTCTCTCGTCTAAAAGTTCAAACTTTCTTGAAACAAATAAATCGAGAAATTAATATCACATTTAACATCCTTGTTTCATCGTTCTATAAATGGATTAAACTCTAGTTCATGAAGATGCATCGAGTTGATTGATATGGAAAAAGGATTGAAACATGTTGGTGAGGTAGTTGAACTAAGCTTTTCTTTATGTCCCAAGATACATTAGTCAACGACAAAGACAAATCCAGTTATAGTCAAACCTAACCCGCAAAACATGTTTGGCAAGTGCTTAGAAGTAGTAGATCTCAAAAACTCGGATGTTTAAACGATAAGTAAAAGTTGTGAGCACTACAAAATATATGAATAAAAATAAAGTTTGATTAACTTGAATAATTATAAACGTTGCCAAACATGTTATAAGAATTTGTTTAACATGATTTTTACTTTTGCTTTCTATAAAAGATCTTCTGGACGAAACAAACTTAATTTTTATTTATAATTAATTTTTAAAAAAAAAACACTTCCTATTTCAAAAGTGTTTTTAAAGAAATGCACATTAGACCAAATTTCTCTAAAAGTTCTTCTAACTATCAGAAGTACTTTCATAAAATTAGACAAATGAATCCAAAAGCAACTTTAGAATCCTTTAACTTTTAAAAGTTATACTAAACGGATCCTAAACATGAATCGTGTCCAACCTAACATGTAGTTCTATGTGAAGAAATATTTCACAGATCCCATTTTACACCCCACGTCCTCCATACACTTTACAAAGTTGGCCCTTATTTGACCCTTATTTTTGGGAGAAAATGTGTTTTGAAATAGTAAGGAGATGTTTTCTTCATGTTTCAATTTTGTGTTTTGAATTTTGAATTCGTTTTGTGTTTTGAATGTCCATTTTGAGATTGTTGAAAACTCGTTTTTTTTGTCGTTTTGAAAAAATATTTCTTAATTCGTGTTTTTTGAATTTTGACAGATTTGTGAAAAAAACAGCCAAAACGTAAAAAAATTATTTTCTTTTTTCTTCACAAAAATTTCAGCCGTTTTTAAAAACTCGTTTTCGAAAATGGGAAAGAGCACACGTTTTCATTGTTTTGGAAAATCGAAATCAGAAAACGAACCGACAACAATAAAGAGAACGACCCCTAATTTTTTTAAAAATGCGTGCCTAAAAAATAATAAAAAGTTCTAAATTTACATGTGAAATTATTTATAAGAAAATGTGATTGAAAATGAGTGTTTTTTTTTTTAATGGAGCCCAAACAGGGGCTTGGTTGGCCAAACCTTAAAGATTTCAAGTGTATACTCGATACTGAGGACAAATCAATTAATTCAAACTAACTCATAGAATGGAACTATTGTGGGTCCAAGGTCAATAGATAGAAAACACGAAATTTTTGACAAACTATTACCGAAATGCATTACCAAAGAAAAATGTTACCTATCTAGCCAAAGCTACCAAATCACGGTTTGCAAGGAGAGAGAGATCCTTCGCTAGAAAAGTTCTACCGTCGAGAATAACATTTGTCGGCTTCCAAGATGAAAAATGGTCTACATCTAGAGAGCTCAGGTGATATGCTGCGGAGATTGTTCGCCTTATCATTTTTCCTTTCCAACAAGACTGTCCTAAGAAAAGTATATGACAAATCTGGAATGCGCTAATAGTCACCATTCTCCGAAGAATGCTGCATGCCATGAATGGTGCTATTTCTCCATTCCATCGATTGCGAAGGTGTCAATTGCATGCCACGATGCTGAATCATAAATTGACTCCCACCAACAGTTTGATGAGTAGAATCAGCAGGTGACCAGACGCCTAAATCTGACACTGAAGCGCCAACAATTGCTGATGGCAACTTGTTCGAAGCAGCATCTCCTTGACCATCACCTCTAATATCCTTCTTGGAGTCTATTTGAAATGTACCAACGATTACCTGTCAACCCAATCAACTCACAAGTCAATAAACGGAAAAATCTCACATGCATAATCATCAAACCTGGCTTGATCTGTCTCGTCGAAAGCACTAAGTCACTGGTGTAATTGTGTACATAAAAGATATTGGTACTTTATTAACAAAAACATTTATTATTAGGTCCCGTTTGATTCCCATTTTTCCCAAAATTCATTTTTTTCTCTATTTCTTTTCAACTACACATTCTTCAATATAAATAATATTACACGCAAACCCAAAACTTTTCCTTAATTTTTAACCATACATTCTCCATCAATCAACTATTCAAAATGCATTCTTTTCCCCAAAATGGGAATCAAATAGGGGCGTACTTTGTCATGAACAGTAACAATTGAGTGCCGCATCGCGAGATTTGTATTACATCCTGAAACTCATCTCCACAATTGATTATTTTGCTAACAGCACTGTAGTTCAGTAAAACAGGTCACCAGTTTACACTAAACTGTGCAATTATCTAGATTTTGACCAGTTTGCTTGTTTGCTGATCAAGTAAAGTTTCCAGTATCAGTTTACAAGCCAGGTCACCGGTCTGGTCCAGGTTTTACGACTCTGCCTACATGTCATGCCATATGTAAAAGTTAATCTAGTTTGATCATATACACTACTTAAATATTTCTTCATAAGCAAATAACACAGCAAGTCCACCTGAGGGGTGTAATAATGGTAGGCACAGAAACCAGATAGAAATTGGATCAATTTACAAACCAAGTCATCGGTCCAATCCAGGTTTTACAACTTTGTCTATATGTCATACTATATTTGCTAAAGCTAACTGAGAGCATGTTTAGGTGCATGCTTATTTAACTTAAAGTAAGGAGAGAGAAAAGAAGTCTTGTTACATTATCTCCTTTCTCCTTTCTTATAAGTAAAATAAGTATGCACGCAAACATACTCCAAGTTTTAAAGGCATGCAACGTGCAGCATGGCAGGCTCGTGTTTGTATCCTTGTGTGTGCAAGAGAAAGGAAATATTTTGTTAATCGTAGTAACAATGAAAGGAGTTTTTAGCATGATATATACTTAAAAAGTCCTACTGGATGGCAAAAATCTGAACATATTCAAAGGGACATTGCTATGGAGCATTGACGCATCATTTGGAGGGTCTATCACATCATTTCCCTTCTTCACACAGGCCGTTTATTTCAGTCTATCCACTGGCAAGGGGATCTAGCATCGCCCCATTATTTGGTATCTATTTTACCACTCCTTCCCCATTGCCCCATCTTAGTTTTTTGACGCACTCCATCAGTAGAATCTCACAAGTCAATACTAATGGTTACTTCAAGGACGGATTTGTTATTGGTGGAGGTATCATTCGAAACCAGGATGGACGGTTTATCAGGACGTTCTCATCTCCTTATGGCAATTGTTCTATTCTTCAGGCAGAGTTACAAGCTATTCTGAACGAGATTCTTCTCACTCAAGGACTTGAACTATCAACTTGTGGATAGAGGCAAATTCCCCTTTAGTTGTTCACCACATCACTAACGAAGGTGGGTCGTGATCTACCCAAGACACTCTTGGATACATCAGACATCATCTTTCACTTGATCGAGACACGATTTCCTGCATATATCATGAGGAAAATCAGGTTACTGACTCACTTTTCACTGTAGGTTGGAGAATAATGCTATATAGACCCCTAGACCTTCCTTGTCGATTAGGTGCTCTGGTACAGATTGACAGACATGGTATGCCTAGTGTTAGAGGTTTTTAGTCTACTTTTGCTAGTTTTCTCATTTACTGATTTATTTACATCTGTTGCCTTTCTAGAGGTCATATTTACGCTCCTCTCCCATGAATTCATGCGAATTCTATATATCTTGTAGTTAAGACATTCTAACCTTCATCAACCTTCTCTCATAAAACCTAAAAACACATTGAAGATGGGTAGATGATTTGCCTTAAAAAAATTAGACATATCCTATAGGCTAAGAAGCACTTATACATGTAAATTTAATACGTGCCCGTATTCGATACATATCCAAGCTTGGATACACTTGGACACGCCCTAATATCTACTCAATACGTATTTTTTTATTTTTTTTATTTTATTAATTTCTGATACATGACAGCACATTAGGACACGTAAAGAATAAGAATTTATTGATTTTAAACTCATTATTATTGACAATATATAACAAATATTTTTACTTAACATATAATTATTGTTATTATCAATATAAAAGATATTTATTAATTAATAATCTCAAAGAAAATAAATGTGTTTTAAGTTACAATTTACTCTTATCTACATTTAAGATAAAATGCTTCAATATTTTATTTTATTTTTACTGTTAGGCTTTTGTTTTAATATTTTTATAATAATGAATTTAAGCTGAATTTTAAGATTTAACTTAGGAAATATACAACACATATTATGCATGAACAAGTATCCACTTATCATTACTTTTCTTTAAAAAGTTGTATTGATATACCCATATTACCGTATTATATCGTATTCAAATTATGTATCCCAATCCGTGCTTCTTAGCCTACAAGTAACTCGATTTCTCCTACCCATTTCCCCTTCCTAGCAATTAGCATAAAAATATCTGCACATATTAAACTATGAAAGAACTGCTAGTAGAAAAATTGAAATCAGATAATTTATCCTCGGTCCTAGAGAACGAGTAATATAAAACTATATGGGTAACTAATCAGCAAAATATCTCAATGGCCATTGTATTGTCTCCCAACACCTTTAAAAAATTTCAAATAGTCACTATAATTTCAAAGTTGTTTGTTTCCAACAATCATTGAAGTTTACCATCTATCCCTTTACTTCTGTGATGCTTGAACCCTTCTTTTTGGCCGGCGTACCCGTGTTGACACGAGTCACGACACGGGTACGAGTATGAAATACGGGACGGACGCGGCAAAGTTTAACCGGACACGACAAGGGATGGAAACTGTTGGACTTCCGCCTTCACCATTGTTGTAGAGAGACGCGGGTTGCTGTATTTCAGGGAAGAAGAATGGGCAGTCGGACTGGGCCTTTTTTATGTTTTAATTTCTGGGCTTTTTGGGCCTTTTTTTTTGTTATTCATGGGGAATATAGTTGGACCTTTTTTTGTTTAAATTTTCGGCCTTTGGGCTTCTTTTTTTTTCTTTCCTTTTAATCCATTGTGGTTGAAATATATTTATAGCCTTACACTTTTATTAGTTGACTTTATTTATCTCTTTCTTTGAATTTTATAGTCTTATTGGTTTAGCAAATTACATGAGGTTTATTATTTCTTAAATATTTTTTTTTTGTTCTTTTGATCTAAATTAGATCATTATAATTAAAAATATATATTTTGGTAAATATTGTTACAAAATTTTAAAAAATTTGAAAATGTGATTTTTCTTTGGTCAAAATGATTGACAAATAATTATAAAATCAACATAGATAAATGTTTTTGAACAATTTAATAGCATTTTCAGAAATTAATATTTTTTTTCAAAACTTGAAAAAATAGAAGTAATCAAATAATAGTTGACATGTTTATCTTTTAACAATTTGCAACTAATTATTGTTTTAACTTTTTACATGTGATTTTTTTAAAAAAAAATTAAAATTTCAAAGACATACCCACATACCCGTGTCAGAAATTTGGACTTTTTTTAGCCATGTCCCCGCCTATGATGCTCGAACTCGGGTACGGGTATCGGGTACGGGTACATATTTAAGTGTCGGATCTTTTATTTTCTAAACTGTAGGATGCGGGGATATGACTAAAAAGAGTCCAAATTTTGGACGCGGGTACTTGGGTACACCTTTCAAACTTCAATTTTTTACTAATTCAAGATGTCATTTTGAATATACCAAAATCAATTATTCACAAAGAATGAAATTAGTATTGAATAAAGAGTTAAGACGAATAAAATAGAATTTTGGAGCTTAGTCTTTAATTATAAGAATTACTAAATGTTATATAAAATAGAAAATGAGGGACTGGATTGCAATTTGAACTTAGTGGAACTCATTTTTATTTTATACAAACAAAACCCTAAATTATCGATACATAGAGGGAAGGAAAGAAAAAAAGAAGAAAATGGAAAGAAAAAAAGAAGAAAAAGAAGGGAAAACTTAGAATCGCCGCCTTTCTCTACCTTCTCGGCGGCAATGCTTTGTTTATAGAGAGCAGAAATTAGAAAGAAGCAAAGGGAAAGAAAAGCGGGAAAAAAGAAAGAAGAAGCAAACGACGAAGTGTCCGATTGAAACTTGGAGGATCCGACACATATCCCATACCCATACCCATGTTGTGTCGTGTCCGACACGGATACTCCTACTATTTCGAAGAGTCCGAACATCAAAGGTCCCCGCATCCTACATTTTAAAAAATAAAAGATCCGATACTTGGATACGTACTCATATCCAATACTTGTACCCGAGTCCGAACATCATAGCTTTACTTTCAAAGTTGTTTCCAGCAGTCACTGTACGTACTTTAAACATTTCAAACATTGTTTCCCTTCCATCGTTGAAAAATTGATGGTTCTATTTGACACGTCTTTGAAATCGTTAATTTTCGATTTGAAGGAGACAGAGTGAAGGATGTAAAAAACGTTGAAAGTCTAGAAAAAAAATTTAAAGTTTAGTGACTGCTAGGAAACAACGTTGAAAGTACAATGGTTATTGAGATTGTCAACCCAATAACTAATACATATAACAGTTCAAGAGTTCTTTACTAGCACATATTGAGTTCTCGCCTTTTTAGATCAATTTGCCTAATAAAATCTATAATAGCCAACGTGAATCAGGGTCACTATAAACTAAAAATATATATATAAAAAATATCCTCCGTATATTCAAAATTATCAACCGTGATTGAAAATGTGAGAATATTGAGAAGCTGATGACATTTGTAACACATGCCACTCGCCAAATATACAAACAAGAATTTGGAATTGAAGATGTGCAATTTGCGACAACAATATGGCAAATTTGTCATTATAGACCTGTGTAAAATAGCTGTCCCAACTAGAAAATGTAATAAAATTAAGATACCTAAACACCCTCAACATTCATTATCCAGCATGTATCTTATGTTTGGTAAGCTTTGTCCGGCAGAATGGTTAATACAAAAGTTTGGCTTAATAAATATTTACCATGTGCAAAAATCGACAATAAGAATATGAACAAGGGAACAGGGGCACACCTGTAGGAAAAGAGAGGAGACAATTCAACTTGACGAGTGTATTTTACCCACGAGTTTTATACTATTTTAACTTGATTATGGGCTAGATCTTATTAGTATTGAACGTTTTTAATATGTTTATTAGTGTTGTTTTAAAGGTTTGGTGAGGTGGTGCAAATTATGAAATAGGTGGAGAAAGCAAGGAGAAAAGAGGAACAAAAAGACAAAAGAGTCAATTTCCTACGTTAAAACAGAAATCAAGAGAAACAAATGATCGAGAAGTGGTGCCCCGACGCCACCAAAAGAGAGGGAGAAACAGAGGTGGAGTCTCAACGCCACTATTGAAGAGAGAGACAAACTTGTGGCCCCACAATTTTTGGCCCGTTTTGAAGTCCAAAACTCAAAATCCAGCACAAACGTGGGGAGAAGTATAAATAGAAGAATGAAGGCACTTTTGAAGTGTTCCACACATTGAGAGACATAGAACACAACTTGAAAAATTAAAAAGCAAAATCAAAGGAGAAAAACAAGGAATCAAGGGTTTGGAATCAAGATTTGGAATAAGAAAAGGAACTTGTTGCAAAATCCATCCACTTCTTTACATCTCAATTCAAAACCCGGTGATGTACTCAATGCAAATCTTTTGTTTATTCTATTAATATGAGTAGCTAAATTTTTCATTAGGGCAAAAAATGTAATATATTGAGACCTTTTATTTCTTTTATTCAAAATTCAAGTTCTTTCTTTATATATGTATTGATTTTAATTTTGCATTTAATGGTTTGAATTACTTGATCAATAATTTAATGATTTTGTGAATATGTTACAAATCAAGAGGTAAGTTTTAGATTTAGATCACACGTTAAAATCCGGTAATTTAGTATAACGTGTAGAGATACATATGCTAGTTATTGCAGTCCTATGTGAATTCTTAGAACTAATATTTGATTTAACTAAGATTGATTCTGTAATACCCAGACCAGGAAAGTTTAAAAAGATTTGATAGGTACTATTCATACAAATAAGGTGCACTTTCTTTTCAGGAAGTCCATTAGAAACTCCACAATTAAGCGTGTTTGGCTTGAAGCAATTTTATGATGGGTGACTCCCTTTGAAGTTTTCTCGGGGAGCGTGCGAGTGATGACAAAGCATGCTGAAAACACCGATGTTGGTACAGTGGGGACAGTACGTCGTCGATCTAACGGCCGAGACAGCCTGTTAAGTGGGATCCGAGTCGTTACAAATGGTATCAGAGCCAGGTTGCCAGTCGGAAATCTAGAAGTGCCATGCGGGACAAAGTGCTATGTCATAGGGCGGGAGCCACCTCTTGAACCCATAGGAGCCACCTCTAGAATCCCAACGCCTGGCGACGGATTCTCAGATGGATCAAGCACAACGAGGACGTCACGAGTCTAACGGGGGGTGATTGTTATACCCAGAACAGGAAAGCTTAAAAAGATTTGATAGGTACTACTCGTACCAATAAGGTGCACCTTCTTTTTCGGAAGTCCACCGTTAGAAATTCTACAGTTAAACGTGCTTGGCTTGGAGCAATTCTGTGATGGGCGACTCCCTGGGAAGTTTTCTCGGGGAGTGTGCGAGTGAGGACAAAGCATGCTGAAAAGACCCATGTTGGTATAGTGGGGACAATACATTATCTATCTAACGGCCGAGACAGCCCGTTAAATGGGACCTGAGTCGTTACAGATTCACATAGAGATATGAGATTGAATTTGTTAAATAGACTCAATGAGAACTCCAGAGGGGTAAATCGAACACTACATTACATTTATGAATCTTGAATTAAGACTTAAATGTGATCAATAGATGAAATTATTATACCTAATATCCATTCCATATTTGAATTCTAAATGGAACTTTGTGTGCATCCGCTATTTTCAAGTAGTCGGATAAAAAATCACAACAAATCACAACTCTTTGTTTGTTTTCATCAAATAGTAGTTAGAAAATTAGATTAAGTATTAAAGTATAGTTCTCATGGGAATGATAATTCGGATTCAAATGTCCACTATATTACTTGCTACGATATCGTACGATTACGACATAAAAAAAATGTAGCACAACTATTGGCCCAACAAAAATAATTTATATTTCAAAAAGGAGTTCATTTCATTGACATGCTAGATTCTAATAAGAGCATCTATATATTGGCTCCAATGTCATACGAAATCATCATGATTTCTCTATTACAATTCATATCATATTTTGCCATTGATTTTATCTAAATAAAAAGTAAAGCATGTGTAATAAATTAATTAAAAAACCATTCCCCACTTACAATTTAGTACAAATGTTACCTGAATGGGGGCTGCAGCTGTAAGGGGTCCACTGACCCCGCCACCAATGATTTGTCCATCAGTACTGGACAGACATACACTGAGTCCTCCAGTTCTCCCTCCTCCAATTTCAGCACGGATGTAAGATCCAGATAGAGAAAGAATGTCAAATCGCCCCTAATATTGAACCAACCATTTTAGAGTTCTATCCTAATGGTGGAAAACAATGTAAAAACACTATAGAAGTCTCGTTTGATGTGCCAAACTCTCTTTTCAAATGCAACCAATAAATAAGGCGGTGATAAAATATACTTTAAATAGTATTTTCAGATACTGGCCAATTAATTCAATTATGCGATTAACCAATTGGAACAAAATGCAGGAACAACATAGAATTTAACCAAGCCTCAATGAAATATTTTAATTATATAATGAAATAATTTAGAAACATAAAGTAGAATAAAGGTTTCACTGGAATTGTTGGACTCTAGAAGCTGATTTACCTTCCAAAACACTAAATATTAACATAATGAAAGTGCAAAACAATCCGACCTTCAAAGTGCAGATGTGTAACCCGTCATAATTAGGGTGTAACGGACCCAGAACTAAAAGTAAGTGAAGCAACATAGGAAACACATATAAATCAGAATTTTACCAAAAATATTGAAATTTTATAATGGGGGCAAAATTTTCCTTCTTATCGTATATGATATGATCTAGTTTTGGATAAGCTCAATTGAGATCATATGCTTTGATTTTTTTTTTTTTTTTCTTTTCTATTTTTTACTTTGGTGTGTGTGTGTCTGTGTTGTCATTTTTTTATTCAGGTTCATTATTAATGTCCTTTCATTTGGTTTAAGTTGAAAGTGGTCTGTGCTTGGGCAGAAAGGGGAGAATTTCAGGCAATTGTTACCTTACTTTGGCTCTCTACAAACATATTTGATTTAAATCAAATCCAATTAATCCTAGAATATATCCAAACGCATCTAGCACAGCTTTTGTAATAGGGATTTAGTAATAAGATGATTCATCATGGGCAACACCTTTTCATCAGTTTATCTCCAATTCAAGATTTAATACATTTATAATGTGTGATATCCATATCTCCACATTGCTTCTCCTTGAAACACTGCCACCAGATTACTAAAATAATATCTATGGGAAGGGGGGGGGGGGGGGGGGGGGGGGGGGGGGGGGGGGGGGGGGGGGGGGGGGGGGGGGGGGGGGGGGGGGGGGGGGGGGGGGGGGGGGGGGGGGGGGGGGGGGGGGGGGGGGGGGGGGGCCTCATATGAAATGCTGCCTCCAGATGTTGCTGGCTGGCGTAGAGATGCATTAGCGACCAAACCACATGCTGAAATAATACATATGTCACGTTTGCTTTGCTGCATAAACATCATGATTTTTTGACCCACGTCCTATCAATGCATAAAACCGTGTTAGGTTACACAGTTATCAATAAATAAAGGCAAAAAATTCAAAAGTACACATATTACATGCTAAGATGGGAAGAAAAAAAGACAAACTAACCCTGAACATTAATTAACATTATATAGCGTCGATACAAAAACCCTGTTTTCATTCCCAGAAATAACATGGTAATAGACCTCTTTCTGCAACATGTGAAGTCAAAAGAACAGTTGTTGAAATCCAGGGAAGCGTCAATTATATTATTCTCATCCACTAAAGATAATTACAAGAAAATTCTACCTACTTTGTGACCATTACATACGGTCAGAATTAAAATTACGAGCAGTAAGTCTATCTTGATAGTCCTATGGAAGCTATACTATACCAGAAAAAGTTATTTGGATGAGTAAATTCACCAAAAGTAGACATTTGTCACATAGATTACTTGAAAGAATAAATCACAAATGTAATTGAGCTAAAGTAGCTTAAGAAAGAAACCCCTATTATTGACATTGACCTGAATATAGAAGAGTCATGAAGAACACATCCTCAAATATAAGAAGCAGCAGCGCAGAGAGAAGACACAAAGTTTAGTGATGTAATCAACAGAATCCTACTCATTCAAAGAACATCCTGCTACACTCCTGAAGATCCAAGAATTGAACTTGCACTATCTAAATAATGCTCAAGTTCGCAATCTGAGATGTAAAAGAAGCATTACAAAGAAAAATCATCAGGAGTTTGCATCTAGCTCTCTACCAGCTGGTCCAGAAGACATGCAACAGTGCAACGACAAAACCACTTAGAATCTATAACTCCAGCGTCCAGAGTTGATGCAGGACTAATAAAAATCTAGAGGGAGGGAGAGAGGGGTGGAGAAGGATCTCAGATTAACCTATGAAACAAATGCCTGTACTAGATAGTAATTTTATCATGTCCCATATAAAATTTTCCATCACACTATGAAATCAAGATCTTCTAGCCTTAATGATATCACAATATTGAATGAAAAAAAAAATAAAGCATGACATTACTTAGCATTTTGAAATCGTGACATTCTAGACTCACAGAATTTCATAAAAAGGAAGTTGTCAACTCTCAGTAAACTACAGATTTTTTTTTATGGCCGTGGGTGTCCGAACCAGTTTATGCGCACCTCAACTAATCTCACGGACCCTGAAGTTTACGGCCGAGTACTCACCTCGGTGGCTCTGAGGAGACTCGAACTGGTAACCATTGGAGAGCAAATCTAAGGTTCGACCACTAAGCTACCCCTCAGGATTAATAAATTACAGATTTTTGATCACTAAAATATTAAGTTAGATACATTTACCACATTATTGTTTAACCAATGGTTCTCTTTCAGCCTCTTCATGGCGTAAGATCTTATGGACAAATTAGTTAATTGAGAGAGAACCATTTTCCTCCCTTCCTGTTTGCCACAATGTTTCTGAAATATACATTGACACCTTCAATTTGGAACATAACTCAAATAAACTTTTTAAATAGGCCTCATTGCTTCAAAATTGCATCTAGGGCACGGGGTCATGGGAAATAACATTTCCAAGTCTTTCAAAATTCAATATGAAAGAGGATGACTGCTCGTCGACAACAAAGAAACAAATAAATCTTGAATAAAATTAAAATGCAATAAGCACGACAATTTACATTCAAAGCAAAAGAAAACCAAGATATGTGTCAAACAGAGGAAAAATTCCCATGTATATCAAAATTAAAAGTAAAGGAGTATCTAAAAGCATACTTCTCCAGCAGTCACAGTTATGATGTGAAGTGTGAAGCCTTCGCCCATGTTGCCTGCATCACCCAGGTAGAAAGAGAGTTAGTCTGTAGTCCACTTTGCAAGTGGTTTCTAGAAACTCAAATGACTATGGCAGGAAACTAAGTACAACTCAAATCAAAAAAGAGAACTTTGAAGAGAACAATATTATATATAAAAGTAATAAAAAAAAAAAGACAAGCTTTTCAAAATTTGAAGGCACTCTCTAGCCATTACAGGGCCATAGACAAGCAATGAGGAAGTGCAAACACATGCAGACATGGCCCCACCCAGACTTGAAGGCTCGCAAGAAGGACATGTTGAACAGATGCTCTGGGGAGAGGGAGCGCCGAATGACTCCAATCATGATATAAACAATTAACGGGGAGTGCAATGCATATAGGAGAAGCAAAATTATTATATTGTTAAACCGGTTTTCCAGTAGGTCCATAGACCTTGACATAATGAATGTTTAGTCAATTGCATAATGTCATAGATATGATCGTTTCAGATTTTCTTTTACCAAACTCTCAATGCTGGATTTGATGAGGTGTTAGAAAGAATCTTTTCCGGCTTAATATCTACAAAGCTAGTTGGTTTTTTACTTTTTATGTTAGGTTTTCATACTTTTCTCTGTGAAAAGTCTCTTGTTTATACATTGACGTATATTGAATAATAGATTGGTTTTGATTAACACTGTAGCGCCCCAAACCTTGTACCATCTTTCACGGACTTGCCTTTAGTCCTGCTGTGAGAAAGAGCATTTGGGAGCGCCAGGAAATCACGCAACAGTCATTTCAAGCAAGACCTAGTTAACAACGCACCAAACCGTTCTATACCCTTCTTAGATGAACATGAATCCCCCAGGGACAGAAAACTTCAGTCTATCTTTTCCTCAATTATGAGGGATTATTTGTCTTCCTAATATGACATACAAGTAAGGGTTATAGAAAATACAATTTTCTTCCGTAGAAAGAGCCACGAGACTAAACAATTCAAATGAATAGGTGCAAAAAAATAAAGAGCCGGGACAGAAACCAAAATCTAAAACTTAACAAGGACAGTAATCGAAAGGTTAAAGATTTTACCTGCACAATCACTTACATGCATATATAAATACATACATTAACGCATAGATACATGTATACATATATAAGATACATACAAACATAAAGAGGGAGGGGAAAAGAATCACCGAAAGTAGCCAACGGAAGTTTCTTGGAAGAATAAGAGGACGGGCTGGAAGCCGGAGCCGCCAAGTCTTGGTCCCGTTTCTTTTTGGAAGCCGCCGAGGAAGTCAAAGCCCACTGCTTCCTAGCAGCCGCGGCTTGTTCAGGGGTTTCGTACTTTCTGGGTCGTCCCCTCTTTCTCTTCACGTTTTCTGGAGGTGAAGAAGCCGCAGAGGGGACGGTGTGGGTGTATAGGTTGCTGCTGTTATTGGTTGTACTGTTAGGTACAACTCCATTAGTGGGTGATGGAATTGTGGAGGCGGTGGCAGTCGGCGGCGGTGGAGGATGAGTTTGCAGGTTAAGCTGAGGGTGGTTGTAGTAAGAGCTCAGTCCGCTGCTGTCATTATTGGCTTCCATGGGATTAGAGAGAGGGGTTGGATTTGGGATTTTTCCTGTTTTTTTCCTTTTTCGGTATTTTTTTTCTGTGACGATCTTCCTTGGCAATTTTCTCTCCTTTTTTCCATTTTTTTTTTTTTTTTTTTTGGGTTTCGGATAAAATAGCAACAGAAATCCTCAAACTTTCATGTAAGCGCATTCTCATCTTTAAAACAATGTGCAAGTCTTGCTTAAGTTCAATAACCTCTTATAATACTAGCCCCTGTTTGATAGTCATTTTTGAAAAGAAAATATATTTTCGAATAATTGATTGATAAAAAATGTGTGGTTAAATATTAAGAAAAAGTTTTGAATTTGCGTGTAATATTATTTTATTGAAAAATGTGTGGTTGAAAAGAAGAGAGAGAAAAATACATTTTAAAAAAAAAGGCTACTAAACAGGGGCCTAAGTTCCAACCAGGGATGTAAGCAAAAATTGTTAACTTGTCAAATCTCACCAAAAATCATATCTACAGAAATGTTAATTTTAATCCCACGAGTACGCATCAACGTTTTGATTTTGAACTGACCAAAAATGCTCTAAGATGATATGATTTATGTTTTAGTTATTTAAAAATCACTTGAAATCAAATCGAATTTTTGTTTGAGCCCCATTATAAAGAGGAATTTTGGTAAAATGTATTACGTAATAGTATTTTTTGGAAAATGTGTGGTTAAAAAGTAAAGAAATTTTATTGGTTTGTGTGTAAAATATTTTATTTATTTTTTATTACGCCACATTATTGACGCTCCACCCGTCATGTCCTGGACTTTGATGAAAGAGGTAAATCGCAGATTATGCTTTTAAAAGTACATGGTAGAAGGCTGTTTGTACACTTGTATTTACCCAATAGCCAAATCCATATTTCAAGATTCGAATTCTTGACACAACAACCTCAAGCAAAGTTGAATTTCTCCACCTTTTCTTTTTACCACTTGGAGATGTGCCCTGGAGGTGTATGTAAAATATTTTATTGTATGAATGCGTGGTGGAGAATGATATTGTAGCAAATAATTTAAAATTTTATAGGGTGCCAAATATGAGCTTATAAAGGTGCCACATAAAACAAACAACTAAATTGTACCTAGTTAATTTCAAAAATTACATTAAAGCAAAGATAAGGTTGTTTCCTAAAACGTGACTAATTAGTAATTACATACAGTGATACAAACTTACAATTGGTGAATCAGAGACATTAAGCCCTGTTCGATTTTGATAAAAATAAGTTTTTTAGTAAATTTTGATAAAAGTTGATAAAATGTATAATTAAAAATTTAATAAAAATTGTGAATTTCATAAAATGTGTTATTAAAATTAATTATTGGCTTTGACTTAAATATTTATCAACTTTTTAAATTAAACAATCAGTACATAAATGTTGTCATTGTGTCAACTGCCAATTGTCAAGCAAAGTTATTGCATTCTATAAATATGCCAGATGAATGTTGCTACACGTACAGAATCTAGTTTATAGAATTCGTACAGATGGACTACTTGGCAAAATTTAGTTGAAAGATGGCAGAAAAAAAAAATCACACAGATGATGTCATCTGTAAAATTTCTATGAATAAAAACCTGTACAATTAGCATTTTTCTTTGGTTGCTTTCTCTGTTCTAATTTACAACACTGAGCATTTATTTTGTAATTGTTCACAAACTCATACGCTGGTTATAAAATGAGTTTCTCTAGTATAGTTAATTACAATGTTCAAGCACACATGCCTTTTCAGTGCAACTGAAAAATATGTCATTACTAATAGAAAAGGAGCGGTGTGTAATTACAATGTTCAAGAACCCATTTGTCATTTATAAATATGAAATTGAAAATCAACTTAACAAGATGATCAAGGCTCTAAGATCCAGTAGAAGCATTGAATATGACTCTTCAATTTTTGACGAATATTGTGCTAAGTTTAATATTATTCACCAAACGATCACTCCATACACTCCTTAGCAAAATGAAATTGTTGAGGGGAAAAATAAAACTTTAAAAGACATTGTTAACACTATATTTATTAGTTCTGGCTTACCACAAAACTTGCGAGGGAAAACAATTTTAACTACTAACTTTGTTCTAAAGTAGTTCCTCACAAGAAAACTAGTTGAGTACCTTATGAAATGTGGAAATGCACAATGTCTTCCAACAAATATTTAAAAGTGTATGCTTAGCAAATGTGGCTATTTCACCTCCTAAAATGATCAAGTTATGTCCCAAAATTGTTGATTGCATTTTTTTAAAAAATTTTTTGATAATAAATAAATAGTAATTCATATAGATTATTATGATCGAAGTTATATACTCTATAATATAGGTCTTATCCATACAAGTAATGGAGAACATACGAAAGCTTTGGAATATTATTTTCGAGCACTAGAACGAAATCCATTCTTTTTAATAATATGGTTGTGATCTGTCATTACGTGTGACTATCTCCACTATAGAAAGAAAAAAAAAATTGAAATAAGTGACAATTATTGAGTCAAAATATGTCAAATTCTTTGAAAGAAAGTGTATTTCCTAATAAAAGGGATACTCTCATAAATGTTGGAAAAATAAAAAGTAATAATTCTTTTAAAAGCAATAAAGAATCTGAATCAAGATGTAAGACACCTGAGATTTCTAGATCCTTTGATCTAGACTCTTATATAATTTATTATTGAAAATTAGCCCTTAAAATTTAAGGAGGCTACCAGTATAGAATTTTATTTTGGAATGAAGATATAAATAGAAAGGTCGAATCCAATATTAGTAGTAATACCTGACAATTGGTTGATCTTTTCCAGAGGAATTAAATCACTCGGATGCAAATGCATCTTCAAAAGAGAGTTAAAACTCAATGGTACAATATAAATATAATGCTTGATTTGTTGCCAAAGTATATAGTCAAAAGAAATTATGAGCAATGTTGTACATACAAAAATCGTACATACAAAAACTTTACAAACCGCACACAGAGCAGAGTAGGTGGTCTTTTTGTGACACTATTTTATTTTACATGAGACCCACTATCATGTGAGACTTCTACATCATTTATGTGAAATGATTTCTGTACATCTAAATTTTATCATAAATTATTTTCAGAGATAAAATTTTGTCCAAGCATTTTAGTTCGTGTCTATTCATTCGAGAAAAATACTGTCAACATTTTGGTTCGATCGACAAGATTAATATAGTGCAGTACCGAATTTAGAACAAGCATTATGTCTTGAGAAACGAGCATCAAATAATCCTGTTGGCACCAACATAGTGTTGAAATTTGTCTTCATGAGATTTGCTACAATATACATTGCTTATTCATCCTTGTATTTTATTTTTTTCCTTTTGATATTGTATGAATTAATAATTTTGACAACAAAAGGGTAGTATTGCAATCTTGCTACATGTACAGGGTTGGTCGATAATTTTTTTTTACAGATTGTCAGGTGTCACAAATTAATTGGTTGTTGGACAAAAAACACAATTCAATCAGCTAATACAGTATTGTCATCTGCACATCTGTAAAATTCATCCATACCATGAGCTTAATTCATAGTGTTAATCATAAACGTAAAAGTGTACTGTCCGAATGGAAAAATAAGTCTTATGTTCGATCTTCATTTTTTTTTTAAACTCATTTTTTCAAATTTTATTTTCAACTACACATTCTTCCATAAAATAATCTTACACGTAAATTCAAAAAATTCTTATTTTTTTAACCATACATTTTCCAATAAAATACTATTCCAAAATACATTTTGACCTCAAAATGGGGCTCAAACAAGTACTAAATGTAGGTTAAAGAAAGAAATCTTCTAGTATACTGGCTAAATGTAGATCTACTCGCGAACAGATAATTGGAAATGGTACTAAACCAATAGAAGGTTGGGAGGGCAAAGGAAAATTGGGATGAGAATACAATGGATAGCTAGGGTTGATGGGGTTGTGAAGAGTGGTCGAAGAAGGCCTTAAACTATTTTGAAAATATAGGCGGTGACTATAGATGTGGATGGTGTTCGTGGGAACGACGAGGAATGTTAGATAAATAGATGAACATTTAGCCCATACTTGAGGTTCATTATTTAAAAATGATTTTTCTTTAAACTCATTTTCAATCACATAGTCTCCCAGTAAAAATCCTTGTTTGACCCCAATTTTTAAACTCATTTTTTTAAAAATTTATTTTCAACCATACAATTTATGGATTTCACAACTTTTCAACAATGCATTCTATCAACTTTTTTTATCAAAATTTACTAAAAATATGATTTTTATCCAAATCAAATAAAGGCAATAATTTTGCACATAAAACCTAAATTTGTTCATACTTTTTAAGTATACTAGTGGGCGCACGTGCAAAGCACGTGCTGTAGTGTAGTTGGCTATGTATTAGCGTAGAGTGATTTTTCATCATTTCATACAAACTAATTTTCAGCTGTAAAACATCGCATATGCGCATGAAAATCAAAATCGACCAACATTTTATTTTGGAATTCTTGATCTTTTAGGTTTTGCAAAAGTAGAAGGAATTTTAGCTAAATAATTATTTTGTAGTAACATTTAAAACTTACAATCTAACATGCATTCTCATCCTAGTTATGTATTTATAATTGTATAACTTTTTGCCATTACTTAAAAAGTCATAATTTACTATTGCAAATGTTTTTTTTTTTTTATGTCTGATGTGGGTAAACAGAGCAAAATGATACAATCTATTGATATCAGTCTTGTATAACTCATGGAAAAATTTAAATCAATTTCAGTTAACTGACCGAGTTGCTGGGAGAGTTGAGCTGCACAGAGGTTGAGGTGCTCCATAGTTTAACTGGATCGTGTCTCGTGCCAAACCTCAACAAAAAAGTTAAAAATGTTGAGGAATCTGAAATATTTAGTTTTCCAATCATGGAAATGAGGTAAGATTGATTACCTTTAGTTGTGTTAAAAAACTCCAGATGATATCAAATTATACAAAGTTGCAAATATTGTTTCTCAGACCATGATATAATAATTGGACACTCTATTTCAACATTCATACATTATTTAAAATTTATACCTAACATAAAACCAGTAAGATAGAATATGCATCACCTTTTTATTTTTTTTATCTTTATATATGGTAGTTAAACATCTACATGAAGAAACATTATATTAACAAATTCGCCTCAATTCACTTAGCAACAAAATCAACTTCTCACAAGAATTTAGTCATGTAATGAATCAAACCAATACAATTTAGTGGTTTTCGCAATTGGAAGCCTGAGTTATCGCAAGACTAATTATGGAGTGACTAAAAGATAACTTACTGAAATGTCAAGACTTCAATTTTCATCGAGCCAATAACATGACTAAAAGATGAGACCTTTCCTTCAGACTTCACGCAAAGAATATAGAAGTAGGAAAGTTTTTGTCCATTGATCTATTCCTCCAGTACAATAAAATGGGCAGTCCACTCTTTTAAGTTCGAAGACATAACAACTTATGCTACACGAAAACATTTCGATTTCACAATCCCTGCTGCTTCTTTTCCCATAAAGTCTATCAAGCTCCTTGCAATTTCAACATCATTTATATCAAATCCAAGGTATCACATATGTGCAAGTACCATAATGTAAATAATTCCTTAACACCATGATTTCAACAAAAAATCAATAAATAAAATTTATTAATATGTCTTTATACTGTAGAACTACATAATCAGAGTGCAATTACATACACGTTGAACTTCTTGTCAATTTCTTGAGTGAGAGCCATGAGATAAGCCAAGCTAAGAGCCGTAGGATAAGCCGGACGCATTCTTCTGATAAAAAATAAATCTCTGAAAATTCTGATATGTACAAGGACCAATTCTTTGAAATGAAACATATTTGCCTCTCCAATAAAAATAAAAAAACTATGCATACTATATTATACAATAAAACATATCTAAGATATTAGAAAAACATAAGCATTTAAAATAATAAAGCAAAATTGTAAAGGTTAGATACTCGTTTTTTTTAAGTGTGTGCTTATTTATTTTTTATGTTGCAATACTTCAAAAGAAAAATAAAGAATAAAAAGAAAGTGTGAGTGTAAAAATAAAATAAAATAAAATAAAAAGAAAGAGTGTGAGACTTAAAAAAAAAAAAAGTTTGTCGCACTATGCGAGACAGTATTGTCTCGCACAGTGCGAGGCAGTTCCTTGCACTGACCAGTTTAATCGAATTATTATTATTATTATTATTATTATTTTACTTTATTTTACGCTTCCACATTTCTTCACGCCATCAACCATGCTTCTCATCTTTTCCTTTGAGAGATCAGTTTTTCAATATACAAGGAAAATTTATAGAAAAAGAGAAACCAGATGTAAAAGAGTGATTTATGCACCATTATATCATCAATTGATAAATGCACCATTAAATGATTCTTAGGAGAATATGCCGCTAAAAATCTCACAACAAAATTTCTACATTTTTTTTAATGGTTTGGCTTGTGATTCCTCTGTTTTCTCTTTTTTCCCAATATCTAGTGAAAGACTACACCATGTCCAGCTAAAAATATGTTAGCACTGACAAATATATAGAGTTAATAAACACATTCGGTAGCAAACATGCATGCTGGATGATATAACTCGATATGCTGTTACAAAATGCTGCTTTAAATAATAGTATTTATACTTGTGTGTAGGCCAACAAACGAATTAAGTTCTTTCACTTGTTTAAGGATGCAATATTTTCAATTTTTTTCACCAGTTTGTTTAAGGCGCAATTTTAATTCTACAGTTTTAAAGGAAGGGAACGCTTACCCTATTTTATAACTGAGACCTTTGATGAAACTGACCGCTGCAAATGGTGTTCAAAACCTTGTTAGATCTTATGGCAGTTCATAAATCATCCAATACAACATCATAAGATGATTTTTGATCACTGCATCTGCTAGTTCATTTTTCAATTTATCTCCAGAACTCAAGGTGATAAGTGCGTTTTACACACTTATTTAGGCCACAAAACATGGTTAATTGTGAGCATATATATTGAAATATGGCTTAATTCGGTTAAATTTGTGTTTGTAGGACTACATTGATGGATGGAACGAAAAGTGTGTGAAAACAAGCGAAGAAGGGCTAAAACGGAAGAAAACCAAAAATTCAGGGACCAAATTGCAACTTTCTAAAAGTTGTACCAAAGACCGAATCGAGCGTGGAGATGGACTAAATGCAAATTGGTGAAGTCGTGGGATGATTGATGAAGGAAAAAGAAGAAAAGAGGCCAAGATATGAGAGAATGAAGTTTGGGGACCAAAACGAAGAAATTTGGAAGTTTTCATTCCAAGCGGTCGCTCACTCATCTCCAGGAAACCCAAGAAGCAAACTTCACTAACCAAGCGGTCGCTTGGCGTATAACCAAGCGGTCGCTTGGTACGTTTTTCTGGCTAGAAATTTAGTTTCCTTATTTGATTCAACCTCTTATGGAAACCAATCTAGGACCCCTTTAAAACCCTAAACACGACCAGAAACGGGGGTTCCGTCTTATTCTACCATTGTGGACATATTGAAGAGCAAGAAAAATGTGAAGAACGAGAAGATTAATTCCAAGATTCGAGATTTCACTTCAAGATCCAATAGGGTGATGTCTTCTCCAATTTATTTTCTTTCTTCTCTTAGTTTTCTTAGTTTTATCATGCTAGGCGAACGATGAACCATGTAATTTGATATTTCGATTCCTAGTTTTATATATTTGACGTTAAAACGCGTTTTGGATTGATGAATGGTTTATATACATTGAATTAAGTCTACAATTATTATGCATGTGATTGTATGATTTGTTGTGGTTTATTTTATCCATTCGAAAGAGGAAAAATAGATTAGACAAGGTATAAATCATCGTAGGGTCCAATAGGGGATAGAGATATACGCTATGCCTTACGTGAATCTCTAAGTATTCATAGAACTCCATGCATTTTTGTATATTTGCTCCCGTCATAGAGATATAGTCGGTGTCGTATATGAAAATAGGTTCAAACTTAATCGAAAGATAGTTTTGAATAAAATAGGAATATTGATTCGTCATAATTCAAACGTGTTGTCAAATTGTAGAACTAGGGTTGAAATAGATTATTACATGGGAATTCGCGAACCTAATACGATCTTTATTTGATTGTTAAGACATCTTGCATTTAGTCAAATTATTGCACGTAGTTAAACTCGCATTTAATTAGATATTTCATTCTATTTTGCATAAGTAGCTCACTTAGTTTAGTTGCAATCTAGTTACAAATATTCAAACACGTATTTTGTTTCGGTTAAGGTCGAATTATATAGAATTAAACTGTTAAATCTCTGTGGGAACGATACTTGGACTTAAAAATCCACTTTATTACTTGAAACGAACCGTACACTTGCGGTACTATAAGTCGAACAAGTTTTCGCGTGTCACAAGGCCTTGGCATGATAACGCGGTATGCATCGTATCTATTCTTCCACATATCCAAATAAGTTTCTGGGATTTCCATGTTAAAACATGGTAATTTTCAGATTTCTGTGAAATAGAAATATTTCAATTATGAGAGCACGCGAAGGCCCAAAATTCAATTCTCCCCCACCTAATTATGAAAATTATGTTACATCTTTTATAATAATATAACAAAAAAGATCTAATTGGAGAGTGCATGTGAGGGTTGTGTTGAAGACTACATTTAAATATGTTTCATCTCTGATAACTAAGGCTTAGATGAGGTGGTTCAATAGCTATGCCAACAACTCACATAATCGTCAAGAATCTCTTTCAACACCACAGATGAAAAAATCGAAAAACATATCAATTCAGTTTAACGGACTCGGTATACAAGCAAATAAAAAAAATAACACTTAATAATTATCATTTTTATGTTGCTATACTTAAAAAAAAAAAAAAGAATAAAAAGAAAGTGTGAGTGTGAGTGTGTAAAAAAAATGAGTCTGTCTCGTACTGTGCGAGAACATTCGCACAGTGTGAGCACTATCTAGTTTAATTGAACTTTTTTTCTTCTCTTCCACATTTCTTCACGCCCTCAACCATACTTCTCATCTATTCCACACATCCTTAAAAAACAACATCCACTACACTAGCATACCTTAAAAAACATCATCTACTACACTAATTCTAGTGCATGGGTTTTATTTATTTATTTATTTATTTATAGGTTACATATAATTAAAAATATTCGACAAATAGGTTGATTACATATATGGGTAGTACACTTCATAAGATGTGTTAAAATAAACATATAAAATGCTAAGTTTTCGGAATTTTTTAGGCTCATTAAATTTTAAATGGAAACACACAGGCACAACAGTGTCCCACTTGAAAAGAATAAAAAAATATCCAGTTAAATGTGGTAAATAAATTAACTTCTAAGAAATATAGACAGTTATGGGAACAAGTAGCCAAGGATGTGTTAACCATAGGTCATCATTGAGTCAGAAAAATAAAATTTCTCCAAGCATCCACCCAAGTGCATCTGGTATTGCTTGAGTTAATATATGAAGCAAGTATCGGTATAAAATTATATGTTGCATTAGGTTGGGACGTGGTAGAAGAATATACCATGCCTAATCGTGAATTATTTAGATAACAATGTACGGCCAAGAATATGAAGTCAGAACTATAATTTAGAAATTTGAAGTTAAACATTACCATCCATAAGCAGGACACAAATATATCACAAGTTGAGTTAATCAATAAATTTCTCCAAAGTGAATATCTTTTTGCCTCGTGTATGATAAAAAGGGCAAATTTTTCTCCAATCATCCAACTAAGTTTGGTTTCTTCCAAAATTTGTTAATGTAAAAGTAATCCCAATTTTAAATACATCTAAAAGAAAATTAACCTCCATGGATGATTAAGTCTAAATGAATGCTATTTATCTGAAATCCCGATTGTCCTCAAAAATAGCATGCCTCATAACCATAATAACAAATACAACTTACGTAAAATTCATGCACATGTTTTTATATATGTTCAAACTATAGATTAGTCATTAACTCACAATTTGTAGCTTCATCGTCTTCCCATCCTGCTTCACAGTCCTGATTTTCTGCAGTAATTATTAATAATCACATTAAACCCAATAAAAACAAAGTCAAGGACCTAAAAATATTCATAACTATATTGTATATTAATTCCTAAGCAACGTAAATATATAAAAAAGAATCATCATTAGAATAAATCATCACTGATCAAGGTGGATGTATTTCCTGATTTATCGTCCAAAAGAAGTGCAAAAGAAGTTAATGAAAAGGGAGTTCAATCAAAATAACTAATAAGTAAATGCAACTGATACAGGCCAGAATTTTAAGAGTGACACTCTCAGAGACTCTCGTCACTATGAGAAAGAGAGTTTTTATTTTTTATTTATTTTTTCACTTTACTTAAGAAATATATATATATTAGCAATAAAAAATTTAAGTTCTAATAAATACATACCTTCACCTAATAACAAAAAACTGTAATCTAAAATGGAAGAAACACATGTCAAATTCTGCAAAAAAATAAAAAAATCACGTTCTTACCCTAAATCTCCAACTCAAATACATGAAGGAAAAAAAATTTAGTAAGAAACTCAACCGTAATTGATCACAAAATGACTACCAAACATCAATACTAACCTCATCGCCCCATGACTTAGGCCTTTGCCTTAATGGCCTCAATCAATTTACTGGCAACACTACGACGCATATCAACCATGACTCGAAGCTATCTTTGAACAAAATTAATACCATGGCTCATTTATGTAAACCTAAACGAAACACAATAATCAATTAAAAATTTAAGAAAAATGATGATTAATTCAAGAGAACAAAAAATTGAAAAGCAGAATTCATAGAAACACAAAACAACTGGTTACATGGCTGCCTCTCTCAATTTCTGTGTTCTGTCCCAGCCGCTTTGTACCCCATGGGACTGCTCATCTTGGGTTGTATAAACAGTCTGCGAAGGAGTTTGGTCATGGGTGTTGCAATTTTGGCCGGACTCAGAGGTATGGCCGTGCATGGAGGCGTCTTGCACGCACAATGCCGTGCGCGGTGCCGTGTTCTGAAGAATGAAAACCCTACCATTTTTTCAGATCTTGCGACAACCGATTATACTTTGTTTCTAGAAATTAATGAAGATAGAAAAGATGAGAAAGGGAAAGTGAAGACTTGAAAAAGAAAAAAGGAGAAATCGATTCATCTCAAAAAACTCAATAATGGAGAGTGAAGTTTGTTGGGAAAATGGAGAGGAAAATCAGTTGAAAAGCTATTGAAATATTTGAGAGTAACTCCGTGTCACGGAGACAGCCGTGACACGGTAGCATGTCTCGCACTGTGCGAGACATTGCCCTCAATTTTTTTTTTCAGCGTGAAAAATTGCCTCTCACACAAGAAACGACACCATGTTGGTTGACGATACAAAATGCCGACACGCGGCAAAAAAAAAAAAAAAAAAAAAAAAAAAAACTTGCTCTTTTATATAATTAGGTGAAAAATTGTCTCTCACACAAGAAATGACGCCGTGTTGGTTGACGATACAAAATGCTGACACGTGGCAAAAAAAAAATCTCGCTCTTTTATATAGTTAGGAAATTGTCCAAATAACATTTTTTTTTTACAAAATTTATTCTAAAAATGAAGTTCAAATAGGGGGGCTTAGTGAAAACTTTCCTTCTCTACTTCATTTTTTTTCTAGGATGCCAATTTGATCAAAGAAAGCGAAAACCAATTAGAGCATCTTCAATATACTTTTTGAATACAATATATTCTCTATTTTAGAGAATCAATGCATAAAAATAAATTTCAAAAAACTTTCTATTAGGTATATACATATTGCCTGGGAAGGTTTAAAAACTTGTTAAAAAATTAATATCAAAGTTAATAACTAATTGTAACCTCACATTTCGCGCGATTCACAATTTTATCAAATTATCAAATGTATATTTAATCAATATTTATGAAAATAACTTTTATAAAAAAACTTAAATATATTAAAAACTAACTATGTTTCAATTGGCTGTTTAACATTTCAACAATAGTAACTACAGTAAAACTTCTATAAAATAATAATGTTGGGATCGAGAAAAATTATTATTTAAGAGGGGTTATTAATTTATCGATAAATAAATAATTTGTTAATGTATTGATAATTAAATATTTATTAATTTATAGAGTATTTTATATTTTTATAACTTGTATTATATTTTACCATAAGAAAAAAAACATTGATTATGGTGAAAATTTTGTAAGCACACAAAAAGGCATACACATACGTACATACAGTAAAAATGAAACGTTAATGCACATGAATTGGCTCCAAAGTTTAATATTTTGAAAGATTAATTTTTCAAATTATGTCATGTGCATATGGAATAGTATTTTACCACCATTAGTTTTAACTTTGGACCTCCAATTATTCCTAAAATACATACATTTTTCTATCGTCATTAGTTTTATAAATCCCTCAATCATTTCGGAATTGAGTTCGGTTTGGGTGCAAAGAAAAAGTAAAAGATTTTAGATACATATTTTGAAAAAAAAGATAAATTGAAATAATGTTGTCAAATTAATGCCCCGTTTGATTCTCATTTTTGAGAAGAAAATGCATTTTGAATAGTTGATTGATGGAGAATGTGTGGTTAAAAATTAAAGAAAAAATTTGGATTTATGTGTAATATTATTTTATTGAAGAATGTGTGGTTGAAAAGGAAGAGAGAGAAAAATGAATTTTGAGAAAATGAAAATCAAACAGGAGTTAAAAGTTTTTTAATTTGTATTGGTACGAACTTTTATGAATTATAAGAATTATTATTTTATATATTTGTTGGATCTTAAAGGATCTCAACAAAATTATTATCTTATGCATTTAACGAGATTAGTAATTCAATACACCGGTTCAAATTGGGACCGAAGAATTTTATTATTTAAATTGGATTACTAATTTATCAAATATTAATTTATTGAAGTTTTACTGTAACAACATTATTAACTTTTTGCCAAGAAATCTAAAAGTTAGGTAAATTGCACCAGTAATCTCTATCGACTCTTGTAGCAATTTGACGCGAAAAAAGTATTATCGACGAGGTTGTTCTTATATTTTTAATTTTAAAAATATTGCCCATCCCAAGCCTTCGTGGATAAACAATTTCCACTCCGCAATTAAAAGGTCAAACTTCTCCTTCTCTCTCTCTCTCTCCTTTTTTATTTATTTTTATTTTTTGAAAAATCATAATAATAATATTTACAAATTTAACAAATTTCAAAAAAGTAAAAGTAAATTAAACATATAAAATAAACAAGAGAAAATGCCAAATAAATAAATAAAAAAAATCCAGGGACCAAGGCTAAAATTGCAAATTTCTTAATCTTAAAATAAACATATAGAGTATGTTTGACACACATTATCATTCTCATTCTTCTACTCATTTTCAATCACACATTCTTCCATAAAATAATATTTTTCGTCACATCAATAACTTTTCTTTCTTTTTAACCACATATTGACAATCAAATCAACCAAAAAAATATATTCTTTCCAAAATAATGTGTATCAAACAGATTCGTAATATTGTTGTCAGTCTCACTTGGTGCCGGTTCACATTCAACTCTTTCCTTGACACCGACCTGGTTTCAGAACTGTCGATCAACTTACTGGAAGATATATTTATTGAGCAAAGTTGTACGAACATTGAGGATGATCGTATGTGAGTGTAGGAGAAAAAATTATTTTATTCACATGGAATTCGTACACTCACATGCGATCACCCATGTGGTCACCTTCAACAGTAAAGTAGCATTTTTCATATTTATTTCTAGAAACAGCAAAACAATTATTTAAAAAAAAAAAAAAAAAAAAGAAAAGAAAAAGAAATATCAGCCCCCCAAAACCCAAAACCCTACTTCTTAAAACTCTGACCTTCATTTTTCAATTCTCACAGTTCGAGAGAGAGTGAGCTCTTTATCTTCTTCCCCACACACCACCACCACGACCTCCTCCTCCTCTGCCTCCACCTCGCATGGATTATTGATCAATATAATTTGGATAATTAATTATGGCCAATATAAAGTCGAATAGCAATCGACAGCATTCTAGAAGGAGTAATCAGGAGTGTGGAATTGGGATAAATTGTAATGGAAATTATAGTTGCAAGAGTAAGAGTATATATAAGAAGAGGAAAAGAAAGCTTCAGCACCAACTTTTCACGAATGAAGATGATTACAGGCTACGGCTTCAGGAGGTTTTGTACTCTTCAGAGCACATTCTCACTAAAATTTTCCGAAAGGACGGCCCGCCCCTTGGGAATGAATTCGATTCCCTTCCATCAAATGCTTTTCTCTGCAAGAAGAAAGGTAATGTATTGATTCACGTCTGATATTGATTCTAAAAGTGACGTTGAGTTATGTAATTGAATTGTATTGGTTGCATTTCTATTGGATGTGTTTATGCGTGTACTCTGCATTAATTGTTCTCTGTGATGATTCTTTAGTGTTGCTACTTGCGTTTATTTAGTGTTATGTTGGAGGGTGTTGAATGATGAGTGTAATAATTGGAGAAAATAACCCAATTAACTTGGAGACGAAACCTTTTGGGTTTCGAAACCTTCTGGTGGTGGTGCTACTTCAACTGGAAAGAAGAAAATAAGGGGGGGGGGGGGGGGGGGGGGTAATATATTTATAAACATGTTATAAAAAGAATAACTATGTGGTGTTGCCAACAGCATTTATCCTTAGAGATATTTGGTCTAGTTTAAGTTATTAGGGGAATAGTGGCTAGTTGTAGTTGTATGAATTTTAACTATCTTGCATACCTTATCATGTACAGGAATTTCAGTTGAGAAACTGTAAAAATGAAAAATTGCAAATTTCTAAACTACTTTCTATTTTTTTGAAAATTTCCTGGACTTATGAGTGGGTTGCAGAAATAGATGCCTAAAGTTGATTGTTAATGCCTAATCTTTGACTGGTAAGCGAAATCTGCAGGCATGTGATCCACCAGTTTGGTTTAAATTCCTGGTGAAAATATTTAGTAGCTCAAACAACCTCTGTATATTTAATACAAATTGATTTTTCATAATAAGGTTTCAAAATCTCTTAATTTATTTAGCATCATTATTTCCTTCTCCTGGTGAAAATTGGGGGGTTTTAGATAGTGTAACCATGTGAGGAATATTTGAAGGTAGGTTAGCAGAATTGAAATATTTTCCGTGTCTTCGCTCAGCAGACTCTGCTAAATATTGGTTTTCTTAAATTCTGAGACAATTATTTCCAATATGACAAACATTTAAAATAGTTCCTCCATTTCGTGCCAAAATCACCCGTGTATCAAGAGAAAGTAAGTGGGACTGGGGGGCTCTGACTTGAACTCAATTCATAAGGTCCCAACTCCATCTGTGCTATCTACGTTTTAGTTCTTCTGATTACTGCTTTTTCTTTTACTTACTTGAATGCATTTGGCATACTGCCACTTGCTCTCACCCCAATCCCCCAACTCACCAGTACTTATACGCCCATCCATATTTTTCTGTATTTGTATAATCATATGCATGGATGCACGTCTATTTAATTTTTATTTATATTTATAAATTTTATTTACATGTAGCTACAAAATTTCTGGTACTTTGCTCTTTTATGGCCAGGTCCTAGAAAGTGTCATCATACTTCTGAAGAGAATTTACAAGTCTATAAGAGAAGAAAGGTAGGAAGGATAAAACTGATTGAAAATTTTAGGCACATGAGATGGGTATTGCTTAAATTATGCTGGGCTTTTATCATTTCTTACATTTCTATTGTATTTTGTATGTTTCCTTGCATACCACCTTGGATGACCAGGATTATTGTGAGAATAGTGCTCCAACACTGCAGCACGGCATGGGTAAAGGCTTGATGACTGATACGGGTGCTCCAGCAAAGAAAAATGGCAGGAGTAAAGGTTTAATATCTCAGAAGGGTGCTTCTGTGAAGAAACATGGCATTGGCAAAGGTTTGATGAGAGTTTGGCAGATGACAAATACTGAGGGTAGAGATTTTCCTTCTTCTGGTATTTCCCATGCGAGCCTCATCCAACAGAAGAAAAATAGTTATCAGCAACGGCAAAATATTTTGGTTAGCTAACTAATTAGCCTTTTTGAAGTTCTCTTATCACAAATGTATATCTTTTTCTTTGGTTTATGAAGCCATTTGAACATTTGATGTTGCAAATCTTTATTTTTATGAGATTGCCGGAAAATACACTAATAGTTAGTTTTCTATGAGCAGAGAAAATTATCAAACAAAGAACAGGCTAAGAGGAAGCTTCCCCTAAGAAGTAGAAAGGTAAAATGAGTTCTAGCTATTCTACTTGTCAGAAGAAGGATATCTGGATTCTTAACTTAAGTTAGTATCTGGCTTTGGCATGCTGTAATTTTAGGTGGAGTACCAGAAAGTTGAAAAGCGAAATTGTAAAGAAAAATGCGAACTTGCTCTGGACAGAGAGAGATGTCTGGAAAATTCAGAACACTTTGCAATGCTAATAGACGATGAGGAACTGGAGCTAAGAGAATTGCAAGCAGGACCAAATCCATTAACTTGCACCGCGCACTTTACAACCAATGGATCACATGGTTGTTCGCTTTGCAAAGGTTAATTACTTTGTTTTCTTCCCCAATATTATTTTGTTCCGTTATTCTCTTATACAGATTTGTAGAAAATAGCTAGAGTGCACTTGGTATGTACTATGCCTTGTCCTTATAATAATATTGTGTAATTTTATAGATTTGCTAGCCAAGTTCCCTCCAAATACTGTCACAATGAGGCCTCCCTTCTATGTCCAACCATGGGATTCCTCTCCGGAGCTTGTCAAGAAACTTTTCAAGGTATACAAACATGCTGTTCTATTCTGGTCCTGTAAGTGCTTAAAGTGATGGGTCTGTTACACATTATAGTCAACAGTTGACAATTGTTGGCAGTCAATGGTTTCAAATTTGCTCATTTCTATAATCAAATATCTTGCTGGTAGAAATTTCAGTATTTTGTAAATTATGATAAAGCTTTTCATGCTATATATATATTAACGAGCTTTCTATTTCATACGTATCTGGCAAAATCAAGTCATATATATGCATGCTATATTCTTGTTGAGCAGTAAAAAGAATGCTGGATGGATGAAGGAAGAATGTTATGGTGCCTATTTATAAGAATCTGGGTGATTTTCAAGATTGTATGAAATAAAGAGGCATTTGTTCACGAGCTATATATAGCACAATCTAGTCATATATATGCACGATGTATTTGCTTTGGTAAACTTATTGGACACATTCGAGATGGGGATCCTTGGTTTATGTTACTGATGGCATAGTTTATTTCATAAGAGTTAGAAAGAGTTAAATCGTAAGTTCAAATTTTGGAGTAGTACATTGAAATCTAAAGATTTTGGGTTATGTAGGAGCCAGACATCGTGCGTAGAACAGCACTTTAGTAATAGTAGGAATAATGGATCACTATAGAAGATCTTCTTTGATTAAGTGATTGTTTTAAGTATTTAGGTTTGATTATAAACGATGAACGGGTAGTTGAAGAGGATTTGATATGTAGGATTAACATGAATTAGACAAAATGGAGAATGTCATAGGAATTCTATCGCACATGAAAATTCCGCTAAGTTTGAAGTAATAGCTCTATAGAACAATGATTAGACCTGCGATGGTATGTTGTACTGAGTGTTGGGCTATTAAAGGACAAGAAGTTCATAAGATCAAGGTTTAAAAAGACGAAACTAAGTATTGAGGCGATTTTTCTTTATGAGGCGAGGCGTAAGCCTTAAGGCGGATTGAGGCGTAAGCCTCACTAAAAACAAAAAATTTAAGTAAAAGAATTATAAAATAATACAAAAATACAAAAAAACTAAAGTTGAAGTATATAGTAAATAGGATATATAGCCATTATTTTTTTGAAGGCTGACTTTTGAATTTTCATTTTTGGTCCTCTAATTTCTGGTTACCGTTTAGTTTTCTAAGTATTTTATTGTTTTGTTTGGGCCAAAATGCCTTTTTAAATGGGCCATTTTCTTTTTTAAGAAGGGCCCTTTCAAATTTTAAATGAGGCGTGCACTTTAGATTTAGAGGCGTGAGCCTCATATTTTAACCTCAAAAATACCGCCTCGAGGCATACTACATGCGCCTCACGGTGAAACGGACCTCAAGGTGAGCCTCATTACCGCCTTTTTAAACCATGCATAAGATAAAAGTAGTGGAAATGAGGATGCTTAGATGGTTATGCAATAATGCTAGAACAGATAAGATAAGAAATGAGAATATTCGTCGACAAGTAGAGTGCACACTAAGCGAGGATAAATTAAGGGAATGACATCTAACATGGTTGCAACATGGCTTGAGTAGACCTAAAGATGAGACTCTAGTTTATTAGAGTGACGTGATGTTAGTAGAATGTGTTTGAAGAGGGAAAGTAGACCAATACCATCATGGTGGTTGTGGTTGTTAAGATTTAGTTGCTTTGTACCAACTGGACGGAGTGGTGAAAAATGATTTATGTAGTCGATCCCGAGGAATAGGGCATGGTTTGTTGTTTGTGCATATATACATAATTGCTTTATTGTAATAATAAGGTCTAGTGACTTAAAAAGGTGATTTGGCAAAGTTAAATGGCAGTTCCCAAAAAACTGTACTAATGCATCAAAAAGGCGTATCATAAAAATATTTGGAAATGGAAGGGATATGGGACAACGTTAAGGAGTTCCGTTTGATATCCAAAACCTGCTCACCAACAGTTGGACATGTAGGAAATGTTGGGGCGGACCAGAAAAGTTTGGGTAGAGCCTGTCTATCCAAAATCCTTTTTATTTTGAAGTGAAAGAAAATGCCTTTGCAGCATCAACATGACATTTAAGAGGCAGTAATAATAGATTAGACTAGACTCTGCATGCAATTCTTTTCATGCCATAATTGGTTCCTTGTTATAATCTGTCCTAAAATACGACTTTGTGCCATTCTTTGATAAGTATCACTTATTTGTTATGCAGGTCTTCCATTTTCTTTAAACTTGTGTGCTATATATTATGGCTTCTTATTATCTTCTGTCCTAAAATACAACTTTGTGCCATTCTTTGCTAAGTATCGCTTATTTGTTATGCAGGTTTTCCATTTTCTCTGTACTTATGCTATAAAAATTGATGTATGTTCATTCACCTTAGATGAGTTTGCACAAGCATTTCATGATAAGGTATGCTTTTCTATACTTGATATCTTATATGGCTTATTCAGGTTTGCCGTCTTTTTTCTACTTTTGATTCCCTTCTCTTCTTGTTTTGGTATTCAGGACTCACTGTTGCTTGGGCAAGTACATGTGGCCCTTCTCAAACTTCTTGTATCTGATATTGAGCAGGACCTAAGCAGAGGATTTTTCCCTTATGCAAGCAAAAATCGCAAGTTCATGGCTTTACTGCACTCGGTAATTTCAAGAATATCTAGGCATAATAAATCTATAGTGACGTGTGCATTTGTGCACTTCATTTTTTTCCTTTTTTTAGAACAAAGTTCCCTTGCTGCAAAAGCGAAATTGGAATTCCTGAAATCATAATGAAGTTCATCCAACATGAAAATTTGAAGAGAATAATTTTATTATAATAAATTGGTTATCGAAGAAATTACAAAGTCTTGTTTGCAAAATAATCTCCTGATCATAATAGCTGAAGGAAAATAAATAATTAAGACCTAAAAGGAAAAATAATAAAAAAACCTAAAAGAATAAAAAGTCCTAATCTAAACAAGAAATAATTTTCAGTCCTATTCGTGATAGGATTGTCTTACATCAATCTCGCCTACTTGAAAAAAAAAATAAAAAATCACCCTCGAGCTTGGTTGGAGAAGATAAAATTAATCAATCAGTCATGAGGAAAAATATCCAAAAGTTCTGTATCACGTTGTAAGGGTTCGAATCTAGCTTGGAATTGAGGAAATTTTTTAGCTACCTGTTTCCATTTTGTGAATTCATTGAAGTGACCCAACATTCATATCAGTTGACATCATTAATTTTTTGTCAGCTGCATCTTCGAACGTATCCATCATTCGTTCTAGACTTAAGACCGAGGTTGATAATTTTGCAATTGTCCGATCATCGCAATGATGCAACTACCATCAAATATGGCGATCAACTAAGGGCAAAACCTTGCTCTGATTTCCATTTTGATGCGAAAGCGGAATTGATATTCTAGAAACAAGAATAAAATTGAACCGAATTGAAAATTTGCAGAGAATAATTGTAAAAAATTGTTACAAAGCCAATGTCTACAGTTTAAGGAAGATAAGTAATTATTATATAAAAGAAAAAGTAATAAAAAACCTAGAAGACTTAAAATTCCTAAAATTCTATTACAACAAGAAATAATTCCCAGTAGAATTGTCCTACATCATTCCTATCCATGACATAATGGTTAGATTCATTAGATAATGTGTAGGAAAGACTTTTACATCGAAATATGATTTTCTTGATGGTAACTACATTTGTGTTCTTTGTTCTCAATCTTGTTGTAAGATGCAAATTTAGTGATTGAGCAGCTCATCCGAGATTCGAACATCATTATCTATCAGGTATAGTTGAATAAGGTCAGTGGTTAGTTAACGTGTCTACTCATCATTCAAAAAACAATGCCTTGTCTCGTACATATTTAGGGCTGCCATCTAAAGTTAAATCTTAAAAATTTATACCATACTTAATGAGCATGTTCGACTGGACTTAGAGAACAAATTGTCCTAAGCATGCTGTTTTGTTCTGGGATGGAAAATGTTATAACGAAAAACAAACTAAGCCTTACCCCCCAATGGTTTTGTTTTAGGTACGTGTAAAGTTTTTAAGCTATTGTCTCGTGCTTTCTTTTGCAGTGGAAGTCCCATTCTATAGTGTGAAAGCATTGACATATTAAAAATGAGATCCTATCTAGTATCTTTGAGTTATTCACATCTGCGAAAGTATGTGCTTGAATAATTACTTAAATTACACCATGAATGCTATAAAGGTATTGGATTTCCCCGTTAAACTGAAGAAACCCTCATGTTAATGATATGACATTATTAACATTCATCATGTGTAAATTGATTGGCTGAATTAATTGATGAGAAACAGCAGCTCAACTGGTACTTAATTGGGATGAGCACTTGAGAAAGTATTATACTTATCAAAGAGAAACAGAAAGATTATCTGGAACTAAGTAAACTTAATCGTCTTGGCATGCTGCACTCTTTACCTTTTATTGTGGGCCATTTGTAGATCTTTGATGATAGTGATTATGCGGTGCCTTGGCTTGGAATTAATGCATAGTCGGTAGCATGCCAGATACGATAGTCCTTGTTCTTGGATAAATGTCTCTCTGTATCTGTACCCCTTCCCGATCCTCCTATCCTATGCATCTAGATGCAAAAGTCTGTGCCACTCATGTTTGAGAATGAATTCTTGACCATCTATTCTTTGTCATTTGGCAGGTTGAAGTTCAAAATGTTGTACTTGGCTTCTGGCAAAAGTCACTGAACCTCCTGACATGGACAGAAATATTACGTCAGGTGTTGGTTGCTGCTGGTTTTGGTTCTAAACTCGGAATGACGCCTAAGGGAGCTCTCAACAAGGTATTCAAGTTTTTCATATGCATGCTTTTCACCTTTCAATTTTTCATAATGGTCTCTCATGCCTTTACTTCAAATGTAACACTGGATTGAGTGGAATGAACAATAAGGATTCACACAGCTAACCCAAATTTATTAGGAATTAGTTTGTTGTTTTTGTTGTGCCCCATGCTTCAAAGTTTTATTTCATAACAGCTCATAGCATATGGTTTAATAGGCCTCTTTTTCTGTCTCTTTCCCCGCTGATGCCCTCCAAGTAGCATTCTCCAAGTGGCAGGCCTTGCTTTTGGTGCTCGTAATTGTGTATGTGTGCATACATGTATATGAATGGTTTGTTCTGTTGCACATAGGATATGTGGCTTTGTTACACAAAGGGTAGTAGATCATTACATGAAATTATGATTTTTAAGAAAGCTTGAGAGAAGCAATCTCACACAATTGGCGCGTCAAGTTCAGCTTGGTCTGTTTGCATGGTTCTCATGTGCTTATTTGCTTCTTCTCTTACTATAGGAAGTCAATCTTATGGCAAAGTATGGCTTAAATTCTGGTACATTGAAGGGTGAACTGTTCAGTACTTTGCTGACTCAAGGAAGCAGTGGAATGCAAGTCTCAGAGTTGGCAAAATCTTCATCTGTGAGTTTGCATATTATTGAATTAAGAGAGGAGAATATTCATCTTAGTGTTAATTCAACCCACTGAGTTTCGAATTTGGATGTAATTTTCTATTACTTACAAATATTTATTTTGTTCTGAAGATTGTTGAGTTGAATCTTGTGGATACAACCCATGACCTAGAGAATTTAATACACTCGGCTCTCTCAAGTGACATTACATTATTTGAAAAGATTTCTTCTTCTGGATATCGTCTACGAATCAATGCAACCACAAAAGAAGAGGTATGTTCTTCTGATTGTGAAGACTTTGGGAGCGTTGATGAGATTTCTGCAGTCAGTGGTGGATCCAACGATGCGGATGATTCCAAATCTGAGTCCATGGATTTCAGTCCAGCTAGACTTGAGCAAGATCATTGTAAAAATAAGAATAATACATTGACAGTGTACAATGAAATTGATGAGAGCCATCCAGGAGAAGTGTGGTTGTTAGGTTTAATGGAAGGTGAATATTCAGATTTAAGCATTGAAGAGAAATTGAATGCTTTAGCTGCATTGACTGATCTGCTTAGTGCTGGATCCAGTATCAGAACAGAGGTAATACACCTTGTTGTTTTTCAGTTTCTTCTTTCCCTTGGCATACTTGTATCTTCTCCTATTTCTTGGTAGTATGATAAGACTTCTTTATCATTCTACCCACTGATCTTAATTATTTTTACACTATTTAAGTTGTATTGGTTATGTATGTGTTATAGCTCAATATTTATACTGATTTGAGGCTGATGCTCAATGTAGTAGCTAATGTAAGTATAAATATTTTTTGTGAGGTACATATTTACCTGATCATTGTTTGATGATGAATTGGAGGCATTTACTTTTGGTTTTAGTATGGTGAATGATGGATGACGAGTTAAAATTGGAAGGAAGTAAAAATAGCAATTTGGATAATTTAACTCAAAACAGTCAGATAATTTCTTATATTCTGTGATAACTGAGTTGATTTGTTGACTTGAGTGAATGAAATTTTCATTGAGTTACAGTAGTGTTCCTGATCTTAGTTGACTTAGTTGAGTCAACTATACAACAGGTGGACTTGTTTGCTTAAAATTAGATTTAGTAATCTGTTAAAGACTTTGATCATTCTTTTGGTGGAGTTTGAGTTCAAACATGTTCACTTTGTTCAAGAATGCAAAGTCTGTTTTACATATGTAAGCTTCTTTTAGTCAACATTGCTATGTAAGCTTCTAAATCACTAGTATGAAGACGCACTATCAGAATACCACACGTCGCATCTGAGCTCGAATTAGCTTTTGGCAAGCTGAATTTGAAGTGTGCTTGAGCGACTTTATAGGTCACCGTGCTCCTGCTTGTTTTTGAAAATTTTTAGTTTAAATATCTGTTCGAGCTTGGCTTGTTACTCTTGATTTAATGTTCAGCAGCTCGGGCTTGTTTATAGGGGAACTAAAATGATGAATTGAAGTTCTGCAATAGTAGTGATAGAAACATACATCAACAAACTTAGTCGTCACCTTTTCTGGTCAAAACTTAAACAAATGTGCTTGAGTGCTATCTATAAATGTTATATCTATTTTGCATCAATACACTCTTCACAAGAAAGCTTTTGTTTCTAGATTACCATAGTGGAGGTTTATTGGAATTGGTCTTCCTTGACTGCTTCATTTTGCTCAACAAGGAAGCTTCTTGAGATCAGCTTTCAAATGGCAAACTGGAAATGTAATTAGTTGGATAATTAAGATGCTGGAAAGAATAAAGTTAAAATATAATATTTATGCCACTTTACGGGAAAAAAAATAACTTGCCTATATGGGCCTTTTCTTTAGACAAATTTGTTTACTGTTTGTTGCCGTGACTTATGGGTGGTTGCATGGACTGTCATTTTGTAATAAATGTTGGATATGTTTATTTGGTTTCTAGATTTGATCATATAAGCATCTCTTTTGCTTATTAAGAGATGGGAATTCATAATTGAATTCTATCAGTTGCAGATGTGTTATATGTGTTATCCTTTTGTTACTGTCACTCTTTCTCGCAGGATTTCTTGACACCTATACTCAACGTCGAATGTTCTCCAAACATCAATCATTATGCTTCTGGTGGAAAAATAAAGCGATCAACAGTGAAACAATGTAAACCTGGGCTAATAGTGGGCGGTGGTAGACAGATGGCTAGTAACAATGACGTGAGTACATCAGAACAGCCAATTGATTCATTAGTTCCTATGTCAAAGATTGGTAGCAAGGGAAAAGATGGCAACATGAGGAAGGATTCTAAAGAAATGAAAGCAGAGGAATATTTACACCCCATGCAGTCTATCTTTCTGGGTTCTGATCGTAGATACAATAGATACTGGATTTTCTTGGGCCCTTGTGATGAATTTGATCCTGGCCACAAGAGGATTTATTTTGAATCTTCTGAAGATGGTCATTGGGAGGTGATTGATACTCAAGAGGTAAACTTTGTCTGGTTTTGTGTTCTTAACATAATTCTTACTTAAATGTTGGAATTAGGTTTTGAACTCTGCTTGTCTCCGATAAATCTGGTTTCAGGCTTTGTGCACTTTGTTATCGACCCTGGACCATCGGGGTGCCCGGGAGGCTCGCCTTCTAGCATCCTTGGAGAAACAGAGAGCATTTCTTTACCAAGCGATGTCCAGTATGCCAAATGCTGGTAGAATCAGGCAGCTCACTATTTTTGATCAATCTGAACCCAATATATCTCGAGACGATAGTTCATCTCCGGTGTCTGATGTAGATAACCAATTGAGCCTGTGTGAAATGCAAGATGGTCTTCCCTCTTCTACTGTTGTTATAGTTCCTGAAGTCGGGAAGAAAGGAGAACAGAAAGACCAATGGAGCCGTTCCCAAGCTTTTGGCTCGTGGATATGGAATTCATTTTATTTAGAACTCAACTCTGTTAAAAATGGGAAGAGGTCATATATTGACTCACTCAGAAGATGTGAACACTGTCTTGACCTCTATTGGAGAGATGAGAAGCACTGTAAGGTTTGCCATACCACATTTGAGCTTGATTTTGATCAAGAAGAAAGATATGCCATTCATTCTGCAATATGTCAGGAGAGTACAAATATTAACAAAGTTCATAAACAAAGGGTGCTGTCATCCCAGTTGCAAGCACTCAAAGCTGCAATTTATGCAATTGAGGCGAGTTGTTATATAGCTAAGCCTTAAAATATTTCATAGAATATTGTTGCATGTCGTCTACATGCGTATATATAAATATTCTCTCTTTTCTGGTCATTTAGCTTGTTCAAGTGTATTTGTTTGTTGATTATTTCTGAGCATGCTTCTTTTGGTGATGATGTTTTTATGTTGTGCATACTGTAAACATCGGTTTTTTTTTTTTTTTTTTGGTTTTTATGAAATCAACCTCTACATGAATCCTGGCATTTCTTATATGGGTTGCTCTTAACTGATGCAGCACAAATCGTGGTAAGAAGTTTTCACCTTGCAGCAATGTGGCACGCATCTCATTTTTTATGGCATCCTTTCAATGAATAGGAAATGATGGATTTGTAGCAGGTTTAAGATCACCTGGTTTGCTTGACCATGGCATTCCAATAGGCAATTAAAACTGTACGATGCATATGGTACTGCATAAGTGGTATGAACCACATAGCTGCCTTGGCAGTACATGAAATAACATTTGATGCCTTTTATTTTAGACTGTCATCATGATAGAAACCCAGATGTTTAAATTGCTGATAGGAATGTTTTATGGTTGAGTGGGAGGAGCACGAATTTACCTTTGTCATTTCAGGAGTGATAAATCCTGTTTAACGTGTATAGAAGTGAAACTGTAACTATTCACTGACTCTTGTGCAGCTTGGTCATTTCTTAATAATTGCAGGGCAGATTCAGTGCCTAAAAAATTATAGGTTATTTAAGCATAGAAAGTGCCGTTGCCATAGGGGAACAGTTGAAACAACACTGGGAAAAAAGGAGTTTTAATTGAATTCTGGTGCTTTGATTTGGATTGTTTTCTCAGTTATCTTGGATCAACATTTTCTTTGTACTTGCAGACAGTTCTGCCTGACGATGCCTTTTTGGGGCCTTGGAAAAAATCTGCTCATAATCTTTGGGTCAAAAGGTTACGACGAACCTCGAGTTTGGCAGAGTTTTTGCAGGTGATGAAAATTGCATGTCTGTTATTTTGTGTTTGATTATTGCTGGTTCACTTATCTGGAGGCTGATATTTATACTCTCTCTCGTCTGCTTTAGGTTCTTGCTGATTTTATGAGTGCTATCAATGAGGACTGGTTTTATCAATTAAATGACGACTTGAGTCCTAATTATCTCCTGGATCAAATATTTACAAGCTTCCCATCCATGCCACAAACATCATCTGCAGTCGCACTTTGGTTGGTAAAATTGGATTTGTTGGTTGCCCCTTATATCAAAAGAGCTCAGGCTAAAAATAAATCTCGATCTGTTGACTAATAAAAGGTACATAGTTTCATTATTCCAAGTTTCATTTTGCAATATCCCCCCACAAGTCTTGGACTATTTAGTTTTAACATAACGTGGATAATTTTAAGAGCATCATATTCTTTTGGATTTTATTATTATTTGATAGTGTATCAAGTAGATGTTATCATTGTCTTCTTGTCTCTTTCCATTCTCAGTTATATTTACAGCTGTGGGAACCATACCAAATCTAGCGAACCATTCATTTGAATTTTGAACTCTATATTTGAACACAAAAGTCCTGTTTACTCTACTATTAAAAGATGTGAGATCCTAGATAAGTATCTTACTAAATATTTGAATTGACCTCCTCTCACATGTAGTGCTATCTCGTTTTCATGTTTTAAATGTCCATGGTGCCAAATTGCGTCTGCAGTTTTTTGTTTTATTGATTTTGTACAATTACAGATTGATAAATGTATGAAGGGTAAATTGGATCTTAGTGGTGTAAGTTACAAGGCTGAAACCCGTACAATAAATTTGAAACAAAAGAAGACCAGTAGTTTCAACTAGATGATTGCATGTAACTACAGGCAAGTGCTAAAGTGGTATAATTAATATACAAACTTTTGCTGCATGAATTTCTGAGTAGTAGAAAGTTAGTTGCCCATAAAGTTTTGATACCACTTGATCATCCTTTCGAAGATAAAGTAGGAATTGTATCTTTTATTTTTCCTTTCTGTTTTTCTGTTTATGTACAAGCACTAAAATTATCTTTCATATCAGGCACTGAAATCAATAGACAATTTCCTGGAGAATCGAAGATAAAGAGAAGTATACGCATCGGTTTTGGTAACTCCATTAACTGCCTGAGGTAGCATAATCTCAGCCATCCCCATGCAATCAAGTTGACAGTTACAATGTGAAACTTGCAGACTTTCTTTATTTCTTTGTAAAAAGAGAGACAGAATCATATGATATTTCAAGGCCTGAAGCCAAAGGGGGACACCTCCCTTATACAAGTCACTTTGCTGTGCTCATTTTTGTCCATTGGTGTACTCCAGTCGAGTTCATGTTAATGTACAGCTTTTGATAGGTTTCCTCATTTCTTTGCACCATAATTTCAATTTTTGTTACTCTATCATTCAACTGTGATTGTTTACAGTAGTAGGTTGAACTTTGTTGTTACCTGTGTGAAAGAACACTGTAAAATAAATAAAATATAGTTACCGTTTATCAGCATTATGATGGTTTTGGGGCTGGTTAGGCATTTTCATTTCCATCTCTCTGTATGATCATTAGAGTGACTTCTTGGATGTTATTGAACAAAATTAGTTGATCATGCGCTACTAAGGTAGGCGGCTATCACCATTTGTAAGTGAAAACAAATTAGCTTCTGGATTAGGATTGGTTGGTTAAATCCTGCAGAGGGAGTTTTTGACTAAGATAAAAGGTTCATAACAGCATTGCAAAGGAAAGAGTCAATAAAGTAAAGGAACAAAAACATAGAACTAATAATCTACAAGTACATTCCAAACTACAGTCCTTTCCTGAAATAAATTACAAGTTAATTAAGTAGCTGCATTCTAAGTTTTTGAGGAAACAGTTCTCGGCCAAAATTCCCCGAGTTCAAACGTCAGCAGAAAACTCGCCAGTTCTAATCAGAGATTCTCACGGCCATCACCTCCGTGCCCTCCCGAGCTTCCACCTTGCTGTTCAGCACTTCCACTGGCTACTGCATTGCCGCGTCCAAAATCAGGAAAGCCTCTGCCTTGTAGCATGGTAATCCCACTGCTTCCTCCCGAGCTAATCCCGAGTTGGCTATGCAAGACTTGTTGATGTGCTGGAAATTGCTGTTGGCCGTATAGGGAAGCTCGTGCAGCCATAATTGATTGAGGTGTCATTTGTTGAGGTTGTTGGTGATGCATGTAATGCACACCGGGCTGCGAAATCCCTCCAGCAGTATACTGCATAACATCAACAGAGAATATGACCACAAATAAGGTTTAACCAGTTGTCTTGGAACACATTGCAATAACAAAATAACTAGTATTCTGCAGGAAAGGGGGAAATTAGAATTCTTCAAAAATAGCTATTTACAAGAAAAAGGCATAGGATAGGATCCAAGCAGCATTACTAGTTTACTGAACATCCAGCATCCATGCAGAAGCTTGTTATGAATTAAGTCCTAACTATAAGTTTCAAAACACTAATAATCAAGTAGAAATTGGAAAAATGCAAAGCAAACAAACTAATTTATAGCAGTTCACCCTCAATTTATAGCATGCTTGTGGAGGACTCCCTCAACTCTGTATTTTTCTCTTTCACGTTTAATCCCATGACATTTACGACTAGATTAATCATGAGACGTTTTAGCGATTAATCATTAGTTGCCCTTAGGACATTCACCGGAGCTAGGAATTGGTCAACCACCTTCAGCGGGTTTTGATTTGTCGTTTCATTTGACATTCACTCCTCCGCTTTATTCATATATAGAGCTTTTCTTCCCATTTTTTTTTTTCACTGAAACTGCCTTCCTCACACTTGCTGACTGAACATTTTCTATGAAATATCTCTTTAGGAAAATTTTCGCAGGAGAGTCTGTTACTCTAGTTAGATACTGCACTAGCATTGGTATGGTTTCATGCTTGGTCCATGTATCTATTTCGGAGTACTTCCGACATGAAGAAGGACATGCTATACCCAAAAAGGTCATAGGATATTAGGGAGTCCTGATGCAGAATATGAATGCCCAATATACCTCTAACAAAAGTGAACTCTATAATTAAACTCTATGCTGTCCAACATTAGACATTTTATCCTTGGCATATCATATGATGTAGAGCCTCTTTGCAACCAAGAACAGGGTTACCTGCGAATGCGTGCCAAGTGGTTGAGGTTGTGAATCTGCAATAGCAGCAAGGTACATCAAGTTTCTCTGTAGCCTAGCTTGGTTCCTGCCAAGAAATAAAACAATCTTAACAATTAGCACTGCACTAAATAAAATGAGTACGTGTTGAAGTTAGTCGAGTGACACTTTAGTTGTCAACCAAATAAGTGTTTTTGCTTTGCAATTGTCACATGTTTTTATTAAAGTCTAATTCTATGTAATGATGAAAGTTAGACTAGTTTTAACCTATTACAAGTTAAGCTTTTTTATTAAACATTGTCTAGTAGTAGGTAGGATGATTATAATGTACTTTCTATTTTTGTAATTTGGCTATATATACATTAGCCATGTATTTTCATTAGATAGAAGTCGAATATATCAATTTCTTCCTCTTCTCATTGTGTATATACCTTTTTCTTTGCTTAAATCCCATTTCTATGCATAATACCGGATTCCAGTGAGTTTATATAAAAAATCGGTAAGCTTTGTGCAAATACAGTATTGGTTGTTAATATCCTGTAAGTTCCCAAAGTTATTGATATTTGGTATGCGCACTCCATATCCGGTATTTTCAATTAAGCTCAAATCCGGTATGTGCATCCAAATTCGGTAAGATCATTTTTCATTCTCTTTGAGCCAAAATTCCATCAGCACGTCTCTTAGATAAAACACATTATCTAAAATAGTGTAAGATATAGCATCAACCTACATTACGATCAAAATTAATTTATTGAATCCAAAACTTGTCATCGTGGAAAATGTAAAATCCGCATAGATGAAGAAAGAGGTTTTCTATCGTCTGTTTATTTTCCAAGGGGTGGAAGTTTTTCTTCCCCACCCCAAAACACAAAATTAAGTTTGCACAAGATCCGACTGTGACCAATTTTGTTGTCTCCCCACTGACTTTCTCTAAACGTATTCTCAAAAAGATGATTTATTCATGTATTGGGGGGACGTTTATTTGCTCATAGAGTCAATGCTAAGACGAACAAAACCATTTAACTGTTTATATGAAAATGATGCAAATTTAATGCAACTTGAATAGATTTTTTGGCTATCAATCATCTAAAATTGTTCATTCTGCTCAGTTTGGAAAGAGATCTAGCTGAATAATTTTTCTTACCATTCAATGGTCATAATAATTTCATATCAATGAACCAGGCTTCCTCGAAATCTTGAGATCATTAATGTGCATCTCTTTTCATAGCAAAAAGAATCAGCACTCACAGCCATATTTTGGAGGAGAGGTAGAATAAATGAATAATTATATCAAATAATAATATATCTGCTATAGTTTAGATGAGAAGGCAAGAGAATAAGAAAAAAGAGGTACTATACTTACTCTGCACATTCACTAACTTTACCAGAGTTTTGGCTTTCGACAATCTGCAGAATCAGTGACTTGTTCTCATCCAGATACTGCAGATAATACATAATTAATTACCAAATAAAACATAATTAGCACCATACAAGAACAGCAGCATTTAGCCTGAGGACAGTTGCTAAAATTTAGCACATTGCATTCAAATGGTCCATTAATCGAACCCACAAAAGGATTTAGGCTATGTATTGAAGTCACTGGGGGAATATTGCAAGGAAAAAACTGTGGTTCTATATTTTGATATATGAAAAAGCAGTTGCGAATGCTTTAGACAAATTAAATAGCCTTGTAGCTTCTAAAATTGGAACCATGAAAACCTTTTACAACACTGCTAATGACACAACATCGACATTGAGATCAGCGCGTCCAAGGAAAAATATTATAGAAGTATGGCTAAGGGGTATTTCATGGGTCCGCAACTTTTCCAATAGACACACCTAATCAAATTATCAAAATCTGCTCGAAATCTGATTTTAATCCCAATAAAACCAGAAAAGACACAAACCTTCCTTTCTTCTTTCTGTCAAAAGGAAGACACATATACACCATAGAAGACATCAAACTCACTCTAATTTTCATGAGCTAATTATGGAGTTCACCACAAAGTAAAGCATTACTTTATCACGAGATATATATTCCCAACAGAAGCAAATAAATAATAAAAAAGAACGTTAGATCCTAATACAAGATTACTGAAATTGCCGCTTCGGAGATGTTCATGAAGTGTCAAATCAAAACAAAAGGGCAATAAGGCAACTCTATATTCAGCAACAACCAGTACAGCTTTTCAAGAACAAGACAAAACTTCCTACATATATAAATTAACCTAAAAACCTCACCACAAAGAGAGAGCATCCAACCAAAAAAAACCCCTTAATAATACCAAGAAAAAATTATAGAATACTAAAACTAAAAAAATTCAATTACCTGTTGAATATGATCCGTAGTTATGTTGCTGGGATAATTGGCTGCCATCATGGGCTGCATCTGCTGCATGCCTTTCTTTTATACCCAGTAACCCACCCACAAACTGTATTCCACTCTATAAATATCAGCTTTTCTGCAAGTGTGAGTGTGATAAATCAATGTGCGTGTACCGTACAACTGATAAAGCACAGCAAAAATTCAAAGAAATGGCCCCGCCGTTTTGGTTTTATTCGTTTTCTTACAAAACTTCACTTGAGTTCAACAGTGACACCTCACGTAAACAAAACAAACACACTCTTGTACAAATCTATTCGCCAAGGAAATTATTAAAAAAAAAAAAAAATCATCTAAGCAGTTTAGGTGTGCGACTGTGTCACGAGAGAGAAAAGAATCTGCGGTAAGAAAAAGGTTCTTCCTTCTTACGGGTTGCTGTCTCTATACAAAAGTAGGTCACATGATAGAATCTATTGTATAGTACACAATTAACCATGCAAAAGATTTGGTTATTGAGCCGGCCGCCTCCGTCCAAATACCGGTGATGCATGGCGTCATTTTCAGTTTTCGAGGACAGGGTCACGCGATTTTGGTCGGAGTGGAATTCAATAGCTTTATGCTACGGTCAAAGGTGGAATGTGCTAACACGCGCAGTGATTTCGTCTAGGTTTTAGGTGTACTTTCTGGTCTCGGATTTTTAGGCGAAGGCATTTGTTGGAAGCGGGACGGTGTAAGGTCATGGTCTTCGCACGTCATCGTTTAGGCAGATATTATTATCTTCATTAATTAAGTCTGAAAAATATCTTTGAATGAGTCCAAGATTGATAAGATTGTTTAAATTTATAATTAGGATAAATTTAAAGAGTCCATTCGAATGATTACTTGAATGATCACTTGTGAACCTCTCATAAATAAAATAATATTTCTTTCACACATCACACGCGATCATTCAGGTGATTATTGTAGCATTACTCTTACAATTAAAAGTAGTGATGGCAATTGGCAAATGGGTCTAGACGGCATGTCGACTCGGCTTAGACTAGTAAAAAAAGAGCCCAAGCGCGAGTTGAGCGGATCGGCCTGTTGGATGAGCCAATTCGATTCGATTCATGAAAAAATGAGCTGCTCATGGGCCGAGCTAGCAAACCTGCCCACAAGTCGACTTGTAGAAAAACAAGCCACGAGCCAAGCTCGGCTCGTGGCTCATTTATATAGTGACCAAAAGGATCGTTTTGGTCACTTTTTTAATTTCAGTAAAAAAAATGCTTTAATTCAGTGGCTGTTCTAGTCATTGATTTTTCCAAAACTTTTTTAATTTCAGTAAAAAAAATTCTTTAATTCAGTGGCTGTTCTAGTCATTGAATTTTTTTTTTTTTTTTTTATATTTTTTCTTCACTCCTTTTTCTTTCTCTATAAATACATTATTTTTAATCCATTTTCTTCAAACCAAATTCACTAATACTCTTCGTCTTTCACAATTAATTATCAACATTATAAATTTATACACAATCTACATTCATTTTTACAATTTCATCGTCTTCAATTTCAGTTATTTAATTTCAATTATTACATACAGTTTTTGAAGTGTTTTCTTTACTTTCTTCACAATTCGTAAATGGATCCACAATAATTTGTTTAGGGCTTGTTCGGTATCGGAGGCGAATAATCAATCTTTCGATCTAAATGAAGTACTCATTTCTGAAGATGTACCAGATATGGCTGCACATGAAATCAATAATCCAAATAATCCAATTGATTTTGATGACATTGATGTTCCCGAAGCGGGACATGAGGAAAAACCTAAATTAGACATACCCGATGCTAGAGGAAAGCGAAAAGCAAAAAAAAAAAGGCAAAATGTTGGGAACAATTTAAATTGGTTTCAACGAGTCGTGTGATCAATGGAAGTCTAGAGTCGAAAGCAATATGTAAATACTGCCAACAACGATTAACATGGCAAAAATGCATTGATACCACCTACCTCACCCATTACTACAAATCATGTGCGGCCAAACATGGACTCCTTTCATTCGGTCAAACACAACTTTTCTTTAGTAGTTCAGGCACCGATTTTACCACTTCGCCTCTCACCACGTGGATATATTTGAAGGAGAATGCTCGAACGGGAATGGTGAAACTTGTTGCAGGTGTTGAGTTGCCTCTAGCAATAACGGACAACCAACATTTCGTCTCGTATGTCAAAAAGAATATCTTCAATTGAGGTACGTTGGAGTAAGTCGAAACACTCTCCGTTTAGATATAATAGAATATTTCATTCACACAAAACAACAATTAATCATGGATTTACAAAAAAATATGGGGGTATTATATCTTTAACTTCGGACTTGTGGGAAATGATTAATAAAAAAGCTTGTATAGATGCAACTGCACACTACATAGACCCGCTTTGGTGCATACATAAAAAAATTATTGATTTTCCTCACAATGCTAATAATATATTTAATGCTATTATGACTATTATTAGATAATATAATTGCCAGAGTAAAATTCGTTCATTTACATTTGATAATGCTAGTATTAATAAATCAGTCATCGATAAATTGTTAAGGGAGTATTGTAGCTTGAATTTGGTAGTTATTTGTTTCATATTCATTGTGTGTGTCATATTTTAAATTTAATTGTGGAAAATGACTTGAAATATATTAAAGATGAAATGCAAAGAATTCGAAATGCATTAATATATATATATCATAATCTTCCATAATAGAAAACAAGTATTTGAGGGTATAGATAGAACTCCACTTACTTATTATTAAAGTCATGCAAAGGTTTTTGAAACTTTCATAACTGAGTTTTACAACAATTGGCATATTAAAAATGAAGACGATACTATTTTAAATGAATCCGATTGGATTTTAGCTTTAAAAGTTCAAAAAAATTTGAGTAGTTTTTATGAAACTACAAATATTTTATCTGGAGTTTATTATCCAACTAGTTGTATGGTACTTGAATATCTTTATATAATTGTGAGAACAGTTCATAAATATAGAAATGACCTCGACTTTACCGCAATTATATATTCTATGGAATTAAAGTTCAGAAAATATTGACAAGACTTGCCAATGTTATTTCCTTTAGTATACATCATGGACCTCCAATATAATTTATCGGGGACTAAATATGTAATTGAACAAATTTCAAAAGCTTTAACTTTTGATATACTTATCACGTATAAAAATTTAGATCAAATTTTAAGTGAAATGTAAGAAATATATACAGAACGATTGGGTACAAATATTAGTCGAGTACCATCTTCACATACTCCTCCCACACACATCGAAGAAGATGATGTCGAAATAATGAATTTGTTCGAAGGTATTAACACGTATAGATATGGTGAAAAATGCAATAGGTTCATCTAGTAATACTTTGTCTCCTGCTTCTGTATCTAATCAAACAACTTCAAATCTATTACCCGCCGAATTAATTGACTACTTTAATCATAATATGCTTGTGAACAAAACAATTAAAAAAAGTTCAGAAGAAGTTATCGAATTCTGATAAAGGCATGAACGACGATGACCAGTGGTTTCTTCAATTGCAAAATACCTACTAACACATTCGGTTAGCACTGTAGTTTCAGAGTCTGTTTTGAGTGCAGATAAGAGGGTTTTGTCCAAGGTCACGAGCCGACTAAAAGAAGATATTTTGGTAGCATTAATGTGTGTGAAAGATTTTCAAGACGCTAATTTTCGAATACATGATAAATATGCCTAAATTACATGTCATCAGGTAAATAATATTTAATTGGATCATCTTAATAAAAAAAAAAATTATTTTATAATATTGTTTTTAATTTTTTTTAAAAAGTTGTATACGTTACAAGTTGTCCGTGAACAATTTAACTTTACCTACTTGAAATTTAAGTAGTCGTTCCCAAATCCGGATAAAGGAGGAGGGTTAAATACTTAAATTGTTTAAATGTTTCTCAACAACTTTTTTTTCACCAACTTATCCAATTCATAAATTCTTTTAGAAAAAAAGTTGGCACTACATGTTTACATTTTAAATTCTTTTCTCAAGCAACGTTGCGCGTACTTTTGCGTATAATCTCTGAAGTGGATATCTTCTGAAAATTGAAATTTAATGGAATGATTACTTTTTCAATTGTCAGAAGGCATCTACTTTGAAGATTATATGCAAATTACGCTCAGCGTTGTTTTAGAAAATAATTTTGTATAAAATATTTTTTTTTTATCTTTTTTTATTATATACACAAAATTCACGATTTAAAATTACTTTTTGTTTTTCATTTTACCTATTTAAAACAAAAAAAAATCAAAAATGGGCGAGCTAGGCTCGTCCTAGGTCCATGAGTCGAGCTCGCCCAAAAAATAACAAGCTAAGCTTGTGCGTCCAAACCAGTGACACACTTATTTAAGCCACAAAACATGACTAATTGCGAACGTATATATTAAAATATAGCTTAATTTGGTACAATTTGTGTTTGTAGGACTACATTGATGGATGGAACGAAAAGTAAGCTAAAATGAGCGAAAAATGACCAAAACGGAAGAAAATAAAAGTTCAGGAACCTGAGTGCAATTATTCAAAAGTTGACCCGAAGAGAAAATCGAAAATCGAAGAGAGTCAAGTCCAAATTGAGTGATGATATGAAACATAGAAGAAAGAAGAAAGTTGAAAGGAGTTTAAGAATAAAGAAATGGAATTTAGGGACCAAAATACGAAAATTTTCAAAGTGCATTACACTATGTTGTAGCATAATGTAAATCTATGCTACCGCATAGGTTTGTCTAGCGAGTATATTTTTCAAATCCTCCATAACTGTACTACCGCATAGAATTACACTATACTATCGCATAGTACAAATCCAGCATGAAAAATTTGGTTTCCTTATTTGATTCAACCACCTATGAAAACACGTTTTGGATCCCTTTTTAACCCTAATAACGACCAGAAACGAGGGTGACGCATTATTCTACTATTGGGGACATATTGGAGAGCAAGAGAAGGCGAAGAACGAGGAGATTATTTTAAAATTCAAGATTTGTCTCTAGAATTAAAAGGGTGATGTCTTCTTCAATTAGTTTTCTTAATTGTCTTTCTTTTCTTAATTTTATCATGCTAGACTACATTTTAAAGTGTTAAGTGAACGATGAACCATGTAATGTGATATTTTAATCCCTAATTTTATAGTTTTGACATTAAAATGTATTTTTGGATTGATGAATGATTTATATGCATTGTTTTGATCCACAGTAATATGCGCAATGATTATGTGATTGTTATGATTTATTTCATCCATTCGAAAGAGGAGAAATAGATTAGACAGGATAAAAATCATCGTAGGGTCTGATAGGGGATAGAGATATACCACTATGCTCTACGTGAATCTCTAAGTGTTCATAGATATTCATACATTTTTATATATTTGCTTCCGTCATAGAGATATAGTTGATGTCGTATATGAAAATATGTTCAAACTTAATCGAAAGAGAATTTTGAATAAAATAGGAAGATTGATTCGTCATAATTCAAACGTGTTGTCAAATTATAGAACTAGAGTTGAAATAGATCATTACATGGGAATTCGCGAACTTAGTACGCCTTTTATTTTATTATTAAAACATCTTGCATTTAGTTTTATTATTACACGTAGTGAAATTTGCATTCATTTAGTTGATTCATTCACTTTTGCATAAGTAGATTATAATTTTTCTACAATTTAGTTATAAAAACTCAAACAAAGTCGTTAGTTTCGGTTAAGGTCGAATTAAATACAATCAAACTATTAAATCTCTGTGGGAACGATATTTGGACTTTAAAAAATCCACTTTATTACTTGAACGAATCGTATACTTGCGGTACTATAAGTCGAACACATTTTCGCGTGTCAGACGGCTCGACCCATTGCCACCTCTAATTAAAACCATGAACAAGTGGAGTGAAAATAGTTGGGAGTAGAGAATTGTCATTGGGCATGAGGATTGATCGCGAAATTATTGGGGTTAGGTTTCGATTGCGATTTGGAGTGTCACTGGCAAAAGAGGTTGGGTCATAAAGTTGTTTGACATTACTGACTCGATGAATTAATCGATCATAATGTAAACTCTTGTCTGAATGGAATTCTCATAACATTTTAAGCAAAATTTTATCAGTTGGAAATGCAGGTGGATCCCTATGTCATCGTCATTATCGACTAAAAATGATGCAAATTACTCCAAATGTCCTTCTCTCCAACAATAGGAATTAAATAAAGGGTACATAGGTAATTTTGCGGCAATTAGTCAATAAGTGCGACTGCTTTTTACAATACAACGGCAAAAAAATTGATTAATATTCGATGAAAATTGCTCCCGAATAGGAGCTAAAATTTTGAGGAATAGCAAATGATGCAAGTCACGTCGAAGTGTAATTGGGCTTTGAGGGCTTGAGGGCTTTAGCTTTGACTTGTGCAACGAACTCCCTCGCTTCTCAATGTCTTGCATTGATTTGTTGCATTTGCATTAGGCATTAGCGCTAAAGTGATTCTATCCAATTTTTGACTATTGACAAAAGTTCGACTTTGAGAGAGTTTTGGTTTGGCTCACTTGAATGTAGCTAAGAATTCACAACACATAATTCCATGGAGGATTACAATTTAGGCTAATCACATTCTGAAAGGTCCACACATGGTGTATGGATCTATAGTCCTAAATAGAAGGCAAATTGCAAGTGTTTGAAATGAGTTACCTCAAAGATTTATTTTCTAGTGGACGTTGAACCTAAGATACTCGAAGAGTGAATGTCACTAGATAGTCTCATTGTTTCCTAACAATATGGTTGATTTTGATGTTTTGTAATTCGGTTAGAATGTTGACTGTCAAATCAATTTGTTTTTGTTCAATGACTTATCTTTTGAACCGGTTAGTTACATTTCTTTTAACGCTTTTTATCTCTCCAGTTTTTGGCACATTACCAACTATATTAGTTTCGGCTTGATTCTAATTTTTCTAGTCAAATTATTGATCCGATTCAACACAACATCTTAGCCTTCATATTATAACTCTTTAATTCGAGCTAGATCTACATCGCATGCCAAATGATACTACTAAGATTTGGGCCTGGAAGATCGCCCTACATGCATTTGTTTTTCAACTTCAAGGCCTGCTCCCACACAAGAGATGAAAAATAAAAAATGATGGCTAGATGTAATTAATAACGTTCATATTTTTCATTTTTATGGAGGAAAAATGGAAACCAAACGGAGTCATTGCCCAATAAACAAAACAAATTTAGGTTGCTCAATTATTTATAGCTCCAAGTATAAGTCTTTACACTTTTTAGATGAGAAGGGGGAGTTCAAAGTTAGAATAAAATTGTAAAATCATTTGACTTCTTTAAATTCAGTTCTAATTTAAAGTTATTGACCAAAACGGTGTATTTAAAATTCAAAATAATTTTGATCAGATTTTTGTAGATTTTAATTAAAGTTGATGAAATATATTGATAAAAAATTGATAAATTTGTGAGTTCCATGACGTGTGTGGTTAAAATTAATTGTTGACTTTAACTTAAACTTTTTTTATCATCTTTTTTAGAAATCGAACGTGAGTTTTACGTAATTAAAATTCCAATTAGTTTCCAAACTGGTATATCCAAATGATCAGAGTCAATACTTACTGGTCCGTGTATATATACTTTTACTTCTCCGCGTCACTGCTCAATGCATTGAGGGATTCTATCCAACCAAAATGACAGATTTTATTTGAAGGGAACCCAAACGAACATCCAAATTTTGAGTGGATAGTTGCAGTCTTGCAGATTTCCTTTTCTGTTGGGTCGAATCTATGTCGAGTTTGAAAGAGGTTGCCCACCGACCTAACAATTTTTAATCGTGGATCCCACTTTTGTATGTGTGTAGGCTTAAAATAAATTGTCAAAAAAACTGTACATGAAGCTTGATTGATTGGAGAAAGGGTAGGGAAAGGGGATATATGTGAATTAATTTAACAAAGTACAAGTATAAAATCATGGAAGAATTATATCAATATCTAGAAACTAAAACATTTGTCTCCCACATACATTTTAAGGTAGGTAAAAAGAAAAAAAGTGTTGAATAGTGTACAATTTTTTATTTTTTTTTTTTTATTTTAATAATTACATTAAGAACTCGATTCTTGCTTCTGGGATTCATTATTCTTCGATGCTAGTGCAAAATCATCACCCATAACTCGAGGAAAAGGCGACGTGATGGAGGTGGAGTGGCTGGAAAAATCTCCTTCATTTTCAGCCAAAGTGCATCGTCCACGCCCTTTTCCTCCCGGAATATACGTGCACGTGCTGCTACCAGAGGACGGAACGGTACCTCTTGGAAGAGATTGAATCACAAGATTGTTTTGCTCCCCATTTAGTGGCCTCGTTGCCCAAATTTCTTGAGTAAATCTAAAGAATATCAAGAAAATAAACATTAAATTTAAACAATTATATCGACTATGAGCCGCCATTAATGATAACACTATGATTTGAAACTTTTTCTGGGTTTCTGTGAAATGGCTTGAGATGATGGATACAGTGTTGATGAACGATGATCGATCAAGGATGTTATATAAATATGTGTTTGTGTATTGCATGGAAGTTAGGTTTTCGAATTTATAAATAAAAACGAGAGCGGGTAATTGACCGAGGAGCCGCGCTTTGAAGTTTGACGAGTAGAGTCTGAAAATAGGAAAAAGTGCAGAATGAGTCTTGTGTTTGTCGTGGCATCATGTGTTTGACTATTTCAGCTTCCACGTTCTCCTCAGTCCTCACCCCCACCAAAACACACACACACACTCTCTCTCTCTCTCTCTCTCTCTCTCTCTCACTCACACACACACACACACACACACACACACACACACACACACAAATAAATAACAATAGTGATAATAAATTAATAATAATAACGATTATAAAAGAAACCAAAAGTTTGTAGTCTTTATGTATATATTAGTATAATTTTTAAAGAATTAAAAAGTTTTTAAACGTTGTTTCAAATTATAATTGATTTTGTATGCTCTAAAAGTTAAAAATACATAAAACGAAATTACTTTTGTGGGGCTAAAATTAAGCACCTATTTGATTAAATAAAAAAAAAAAAATTGGAGGATTTGCGGATAAAAAGTGACGAAAACTTATGAGTTCATTTATAAAATTATTTTATTAGAAGAATATGAAATTAAAAATGAGTTTAAAAAAAAGTTTTAAAAATGAGGATCAGACCTGAGTGAGTCTCTTTTAACGAGTTATGTCATGTAGCACTGTCACAATTAATGTCATTACTATAAGGGGGACCATCCTCTACCATCGATTTTGACAAATAAGAGTTTGTATGTCTCTCATTATTGAGAAATTATAGAATTTTGAATAGTATTTTTTTTAAAAATGTGTGGTTAAAATTTAAAGAAATTTTTATTGATTTGTATATAGTGTATTATTGAATATTTATTGCTATGTACATAATGCATCACCAAATGCATTATGTGTGGAGGGTACTGAATATTATTGTAGCAAATCACCTTATGGTGTACACATAACACAATATATTATTGATTTAAAACTTTACTAAAAAATTTCAATAGTAATTATATAATTTGTTTCTTAAACTTTTATCACCTAATGATTTTTTATTTGGATAATAATTATTCTTAATTACTACATTAAAAAAAATTTCCATTTTTACTTTTCGCATTTTTATTCCCGTCACTGAATTTTTCTCAAATACTATATTCTTTCATATTGATATAGTACTACGATGAAATTCAAGGTATGATTTCACCAAATTTAACATTTTTAAGTATAATCAATTAAATATATTGCTGTGGAAAACATTCACTCACAAAATATAATTTTTTTTTCTTTTACTAAAAGTCATTTATTTATTTATATATATTTAGTCACTGTTTGGTTTACATAAAATTTCCCCCAACTAAGGAAGAGACATTGACAGAATTGTCACAAAAAATTGAGCACAATTTTGCAAAGAAATAACCCATTTGTTTTTACTTAATTGTGGATCCTATAAAATATGTGATCAAAAATTAATTATTGACTTTAACTTAGATTTTAATAAAAAATTTAATTGAACCAAATAAGGGCTTAAATAGAAAAATAATTAATGAATATTCTGATCTTTCAATTTTTTTTTTTTTTTTTTCTGAAATTTACTTATTTTACATTTTTTAAAAAAAATTAATGAATATTCTGATTTTCCAACTTTTTTTTTTCTCCATTTCTATTGTTCTTGAAAATCTAATAAAAAACTTTTAATTATTGTTTAGTGGTTACCATCAAACAAGCAAATTAAAAACTCGAAATACATCATATTTCTAAGTTGCAATATGCACTCTAACCATTCTTCTCTCTTTTGCTAAATTTAATTTATGGGCATAAAGTCCGATGCTAATAAGTGATAAAAATTAAACTAAAAGCGATTAAATTTTCATCGGTGACAACAAATTCTATATTGAAAATAAGACAATAAGAGTTTGTGTTGATTGTAAAACTGAAATTTGGATGGAAAAAAATGAATTATAGGAAATTGAATTGCCTAGAACTTGTTTTATTAGGAGTTGTTGATTAATTGTGTTTGAGTGATATAATTTTTCACCCAAATTTTTTTGAAATTTTGAATATTTTGATATTCATTTGACTTTATTATTTATGAAAATTGTCCATTTAAGTGATAAATTTTTTTTATCATTGGGTTTAGAATTTGTTCTAATTGTCAAAAAAAATAAAAAAAATAAATAAAAAATTACTATACCGAATACTATTCGTTTGACTTTGTTTTACATGTAAATTGTCAATAAAAGTGATAAGTTTTTTATCATTGAGTCTAAAATTTGTTCCAATTGCCATAAAAAAAAAAAAAAATAAAAATTACTATACCGAATATTATTTGTTTGACTTTATTTTGCATGAAAATTATTAATAAAAGTGATAATTTTTTTACCATTGGGTCTAGAATTTGTTCCAATTGCCATAAAAAACTAAAAAAAAATAAATAAATAAAATTATCATACCGAATACTATTCGTTTGACTTTGTTTTGTATAAAAATTGTCAATAAAAATGATAATTTTTTTTACTATTGAAAAAAAAAAAAAAAAAAAAAAAAAGTTGGAATTGTTTTTCAAATTCAAGAAAATGGGGCGCGTGGGGGGATGGCTGGGAAAAGAAATTTCATGTCAAATTTTTGGTGTCAAACAGGTTTATTTGGGAGAAGATGGAAAATGAATGCTATCAAATAGACTCTAAGTTTCCACAAGTCCCTCAAGCCATAAAATGAAATGCCTTGTGAAAGATGTTTTAAATAATTCCTTATCGATTCAATGCAGTAAATATTTACCGCAGGGTAGATGATCAAATATATGTGTGACTAGCTGCCATTTCAAATTCTCTCAGTTACTTATGACCCGTTTGATTCTCATTTTTTGTAGAATGAAAATGAAAAATATAGTCGTTATGACTCCCACACAAAGAAATGGAAAGTCAAAAATGATAGTTGGATATGATGAATAATTATCATATTTTTCATTTTTTGGATGAAAATGGGTATCAAACGAGACCTTAATATGCTCAACCACCATGATTTGTTCTCATTATCTGATTCAAGGATTTCAAGAACCTCAAACAGACCTTATGTATATTGGATCCCTATTATTTTTAGTCGGAATTAGTAGGAATTTTTTCCACCATTACCTTCTATCCCAACTCAGGACTAATGGTGCTAAAAATTACAAAATACCCCAAGGTGACCTCTTTTGTTTGGTAATATGTCTACACGACCTTTTTGAAATTATTTCATGCATTTCCCAGACATTATATCCATTTTGCTTTACAGTTGGCTTTGCTTTCTACTTGATGGGAAGGAGTCATGCCACAAGATAATAATATCGCACTAAGTTTGAAGTTGAGATTTGTTGTCTAATTTATTGTACATCAATAAATCATTGACACATCATTTTCATTAGAGCGTCACCTAATTTTAAGAAAAGGTGGCAGTGAGAGAAAAATTGGACATTTTAATGCAAAATAATGTGTTAATATTTCAATATTATTGTGCAAAACGTCTCCACCTTTCATTTTTTGACATTTTCACCCTTATTTTCATATTTCATTGCGAAAATTATAATTTTCATCCATTTTTTTCAATTAAAAACTGTAAAATGATTAGTATACCCTCCTATTTAAATAAAATAAAAATAAAAAATAAATTGTACTCCCAAATTTTTCAAAAAAATACAAATAAATTTCAAATAAATAATTAAAAACAAAATCACTTTTTTTTTTTTTTAAAGTAACAATATGTCAATTTTTATTTTATTTTTCCAAAAAATCTGCTTGTGTCCGTTCGTCAATTTAATAGGGTAGTTGAGAGTTCATATTTGAGGAGTAATCTGGAAAACACGAAACATATTATGCAATCACATATTCCTGATTGTCCCCTCACACTGACATTGCAGCACCCAACTTTCATCCTCATTATCCCTTGCAAAAGTATAGACTGCGGCTGTGGGTCTTTTACAATTAGACAGGGTCAACATTAACGCCAATTAACAGTATTTGGATTGATTTACAAAATTTGATTTCCACTCGATATTAGAATTTCATGTTGACTGTGAATAAAAATATAGATTAATATATAAAAGATTTGGAACTACTCATTTTAATAAGGTTGACCTTTTAAGATGGACCCTCAAATCCTAATATAGTATCAGAGCGAGGTCCAGTTTTGTAATGTTGAATGTCTCCAATATAGATTTATTCACAGTTGTTTGACATGGTCTAAACTGTGCGTGAGAAGGTGTATTAGAATCCCACATTGATTGTGGATAAAAATATAGACCAATATATAGAGGATTTGAGTTTACTCCTCTTAATAAGGTTAACCTTTTAAGATGGATCCACAAATCCTAACACTCGAAGAACAAAAATCCGATGCTTTTTCACTCTATAAAACTGATTTACAAAATTTGATACTCCCATGGCCTAGCCCACTCTCTAGATATGGTTGTAGCTATTCTATATTATTTAAGATTGTTGAAAATAATAATAAATGATGTATATCTGATTTTATTTAATGGTTAAAGCTTTTAATCAAGTGATTTTAACCTATCATTAGAACAAGCACGAGTTGTCGTCGATAATAATTTAATGAAATAGTGTGTGTGAGATATTGATGAAAAAATGTATTGAAGACAATATTTAAATAATAATATTATCTAGCTAGTATCAGTGACGTTACAACGTTATCATACGTATCATTAACTATTTAGAATATGTAAGGAATTAGTGCCTTTACATGAGTAGGAAAGTCTTCAAACTTAGACTGGTACCATCTCCTAGTGGCACAACTCCTTCCCATCAAGTACAAAGCAGTGCCCAGTGTAAAACAAAATGGATATAACGTTTGGGAAATGCATGAAATCCCTAGAAACCCCATTATCTCAAAAAGATAGTGTGGACATATTACTAAACTAAAGAGACCACCTTGGGGAATTTTGTAATTCTTGTCACCCTTAGTTCTCAATTTTGAGAGAAGGTAATGGTGGTAGAAATTCCCACTAATTCCCACCAAAAACAATAGGGAACCAACATACTTGAGGTCTGTTTGGGGTTCAGGAAGTTCTTGGATTAGATGATGAGAGTAAATCATGGAGGCTGAGTTGATGAAGTAACTGAGAGAGATTGTAGTTGCAGCTTCAGTGTCCATCCAACCACTAAATTTGTGAACAAACAGCACCTACCAACCAAAATAAAGTATAAGATGAATAAGCATGCTGGTGTGTGCAAAAGAAACATTATGAATTTTCCACCATTTTTCTTCATGTTTCTCCTTCTCACTCTTTACAACATATGCAGAGTGGTTGCCAAGAATTAATGGGAAGCTGAGGGAAGTTATAAGATTTTTTAACTTCTTGCGAGTCAAATTATCTCATGCCTCATAACCCATTTTTCAACGAAAAGAAAGTATGCTCATCCGGAAAAACTTTGATCCCTCAATTGAATTTTCATTTAATTCTCTTCTTTAACTAATTCTTAATAAAATCAGAAAAATGTAAAATTAAAAAATACTCACAAAATAAATCTCCTAAAACATTTTTAAAATAAGATCGCAAGAGTACCTCAAAGATCCTCTTGAAGAAATGAATGGTAATGGCCGAACGCAGCAAATCAAACCCAAAATTCCCAACCGGTACAAGGACGAAAGAGGTAACGCCGGCAAGAAATGCAGGGGTATACGCGATAATCATGCCAGTTTTACCGGAGATTTTGGCCTTTTTATCGGCAGGATTTTTCTGATCAACGCCGAAATTCCATAATTTCGAATACTGCATGTGCTTCCCTTTCAATTCCATGATTCCTGCATTCCCCAGCGATACTAAACTTATCACAGACATCGCCGTCACAAACAGATTCGACGGCGGCGGGTATATGAACCTCAGCAATACAGATAAAACCATCTTCGGCTCTTCGCCAAATTCTACACGACGGTAACGGTGTGTGGGGGTGGGTTTATGTGCGAGTTTTTCGAGGGAGAGAGAGAATTTAAGAAACGGAATTACGCGGGTAACAAATGTGGATGAGATGAATCGAGATCCACTGGTTTACATATATACACGCGACGATATTCGCAGCCAAAAGAGTGTGTTTTTCCTCAACTGGATAAGCCACCACAAGTGATCAACAATTCTATTCCACAACATATTTTGAAAAATTCAAATATATTATATATTTTTTGTAAAAAAATTGATATATATGGAAATTCGCCAAGAATCAAAATGTGTGAGAAACTCAAAAGTCAAAATATTGTTAATTCGAGTAATTACTTACAAAATAACACGTTCTAAATCGACGCTAGGTTGCATAGTCCAGATCCTCCAACATTCAAGTCAGCTAACAATTCGAATAAAATGCAAATAAGACCAAGCATAAAGTAAATATTATGTGTTTTGTGTTGTGTATTAAGATAATGACGTGGTACCTAATCTAGCCTATGTTTGAATTCCATTTCTTCAAAATTTATTTTCAATCATGTATTTTTCTATAAAAAAAATTTACACATAAATTTAAATATTTTAACCTATACATTCTTCAAAAAATCACTTCTCCAAAACCAAGTTCTCCAAGAAAGGGTCTCAAACAAGGTATTAATATATCTTTATATAGGCACCTTACTTAGGCCATATTTAACAAGTTGTATAGACTATGTCCTATGAATTTAGCCCAATGAGGCGTCGAGTAAGTTCTCATAATGTGAAAATTACGTAGAACCAAATTTTTTAGTTACCAGTTCAAAAATTGGATTTAAAGTTTGTTAATACAAAAATCAGATTATAATTCAATATTAATTATAAAATTAAATTAATATAAACACCCACCCCACCCCGTCGCACCGTACCACACTGAAATTCCCATCATTCCCTCCCCCCATTATACATTGACAGTCACGACGATGATGCAGTCGGCACGAATCAAAGTTACAGTAGCGACGATGTGCACAACGGTCGATGTCACTTGACGTCATTGCTTTAGTAGCGACGATGCATACAACGGTTGATGACGATGCTCTGCTTTCAGAGAACAGCGGTCATCGTTGATCCGGTCTAGTTTTGCGATTGATGGTTGTGTACTAATTTTGAATTTGGTTTGCGGTAGTTGTGCAGTTATTATGGATTTGATTTTGTGGTGGTTGTGGAGTAATTTTGAGGTGAGTTTTGTTGTTGTTGGTGATGGTGATGGTGGTGATTTTAGCGATGCTAGTGATGTTGCGGTGGTAATGGTAGTGTCGATTTTGGGTGACGTTGGTTTTGGGTGGCTATGCGTGTCGTGAGCGTTGTTGCTGGTGGTGGAAAATCTAGAGTTTAATCCATTGTGTTTACTATTTATATTGTTCTTCTTGATTATTTAGGATGACAACGAGATGATTGAGTTGATACAATGAATGCTATTTTAGGATTTATAGTACGTAATCGCTATTTATTCTAAAACTTAGTAGCAAGTACATTTCAATTGATCGTAGTACGTAATCGCTATTCGATTGAATGTATGTAGATTAACACTTAAGTTAGTAAATCGAGCTTACGAGTTTGCACTTAATTCAATTCAACTCTCTCATTTTAATGCTTTTGTTAAATTAAATCTAGCGAGTTTATCCTAAATTGTTTAATGAATAGGGTTGGGTAGAAACTTGTTTTATTCAATTAAAATGTAAGGAGAGTTTGAGGTAATCGAGCTTTTAATTATTCTTGAATTGTTGTTGATCTTAAGAACGAAAATCTCTTGCGAATATTCATAAGTAAATCATTCTAGCGGTGAAGAATATCCCTCGATCACATTCCCATTACTTTGTTTCCTTTTTATTCTTGTCTTTTCTATTTTGCATTTATCACTTTCTTTAGTTTAAATGAATCAAAACTCCCCTCATTTACTTATTTATTTATTTTACTTTTCTTGTTGCAATTGACATAATTGAAAACAATTCTCTGCTAGAATGACCCTTACTTGCCACATTACTACTTGAACGACACTTCTAAGAAAAGTAAGGAATATTAACTTGGTACGCTTTGGAAGCTATCAATTTTGATTCCGTTGTTGAGACTTAATTTGGTACCTTTCCGAAGCCGTACCAGTACACTTATGAGCATGGTGCATGGTAATATAGTTTCTTATGCTTTGAGGCAAGTTAAAACTTTTGAGTAGAAAAACAATTAAGCAAGTAGGGGATTCTGTTAGAGATATAGATCAATCGAGACTTAGCAATGAGAATCATTGAAATCGTGCCACTAGCTAGGTTGTTTCCCGATATAAATTGATGTCCCACATCACGTATAAAGTCGAGCACTAGGTTATTTCCCTCTTCAAAGCTAATTGAAATCATAGAACGTGAAACTCGAGTAAAAGGCACGATGAGCATACAAAGGCTAACATTAGATAGAAACAATGTCTTTGTCATTTGATCACTGACGAGTGTGTTTTCTCACGAGTATTTATCCTACTTTTGACTTAATTACAAGTTAGATTTTATGAGAAGTGAACGTTTTTTATATGTTTATTAGTGTTGTTTTGTAGAAGTTTGGAGATAACTTTGAAACAACAAGGAGACAACGAAATGGAGTTATAACTCAAATAAGGAGCAAAGACGGGAAAAAGGGCAAAACGGTCAAAATGCAAAGGAGTGGAATCGCGGCGCCACACCATTGGCGTTGCGGCACCGAATGTTCAGTTGGTGGCGTTGCGGCGCTGAGATACTGGCGCCGTGGCGCATCGATGCGGTTTTCGGGAATTTTCGATTTAAAAGAAAAAAAGAATAACCCTAAGGGCAAAAATGAGAGGAGGAGTATAAATAGACTTCTTGGAGACTATTGTTAGTGTTAGTTAGACATTTTGAAGAGGCACAAGAACAACAAAGGAAATCTACAAAGAATTAGAGGCAATCAAAGAGAAGATTTAGAAAATTCAATCAAGAAACTCAATGAGGGAGATACAAAAGGGACTCATTTTCGAAGGATTGACAAGAACAAGAAGGGATTTTGGTGCAAGATCTACTTTCTTCTTCTAAATCATTACTTCAAATCCGATGATGTATTCTATAATTATTAACGCTATCTCCTTGTGTATTATGAATAGTTAAATTTATTGTTAGGGCGAACATGTAATCTATTTGGGAACCTTTATGTTTTTAATTCGAGATTCTAGTTTTTAAATGGTTTATGTGTTGATTTTATTCATGTTCTCAATACTTTGAATCTTTTGGCCAATGATTCAATGATTTCGTGGACAATAATTGCGTAGAGATGCGGATTATTTGTTTAGACCATATAGTAAAATCCGATAGATTGATATAATGTGTAGAGATACCTATATCGGTTATTGCGGTCGTGTGTGAATTTTCAGAACCATGTTTCGTTTAATTAAGATTAATTTGCATAGAGATATGAAATTGATTTAATTAAATAGGCTCAACGAGAACTCGAAAGGGGTAAGTTGAATATATTAGGAAAATTCGGCCGAACACTACTTTAGTTATGAATCATGATTTAAACGAAAAGGTAATCAAATAGGTGAAATGTTCTGCCCTAACATTCTCCCCATCATTTAACTTCAACATCATTTTTGTGCACACCACATTTTAGCTTGATTTTTCTTTAGATTAAAATCATCATCACACAAATTTCGAATTTACTGTCATCAAATAGAAGTTGAAATTAATTAGATATAGTTCTCGTGGGAACGATTATTCGGACTCTTTGATCCACTTTATTACTTGTTTGACATCGTACACTTGCGATATAGAAAAATCACAACAACCACACATATAATACCCAAAAGTCATACAAGTGATACATCTCAAGCTCGAGCATGAACCTGAAAACTATTGTAATATAAAAGTGTTAAACATTCAAAATTAAAGTTAATCTTTATTATTGCGGTTTTTTTTTTTATTTCAATTTAATACAAAATTAAAACTAATAATTTTTTTAATGTAACTTATATATTATTGGATTAATCTTCATTATCGTGAGGGTTGATATCTACACTAAAGGGAGAGGATATTTCATTGTTAACTATAACTTGAAAAACATAATTTACAAAAATACTATATCTATACATTTTTTTACATTATATTCCTATAGTTTTGACAATTCGAAAAAGATCGATTCATTATCTCCTCCTGGTCGTGCCCATTTAAGGATAACAGGCTTGTGAGTTGTAAGGGTTTTATCTTGAAATAATGTAATACCAAAAGTACTCGATAAAGGAAAAATCACATAACTTTATAACCGTTTGGCCCCCATTATTTGAAATTTTAATGGTTGGAATAGTGTTTTTTTAAAAAGAAAATACGTTTAAAAAAGAAGAAAATGTTTTCGGATTACGTGTAACATTATTTTATTGAAAAATGTGTGGTTAAAAAGAAGTAGAGAAAAATGAATTTTAATTTTAATTGGGACCAAACAGGGGCTTTAGGACAGCTTTCTTGACATGACTTTCTAAGGCTTGTTTTCTATCTCTATTCTTATGTTTATATTGTTTTAAAGTTGTATGTTAATTAATAATGTGGAAACTACATATAAACCTACTTTTAAAGATCTCATTTCATAAATCATATGCTAGTTTTACTATTTCAAAAATCAGATGATTTTACAGTTTTTAATATTAAATAATTCAATTAATTATATACACTCAAACCCTAATATTCATCAATTTCCCCATTTTATCCCTTATTTCTCTTTGTTTCTTTCCCTCCCTTTCGTCTCTCTTGCCTCTCTGTCACACGAACAACCATCGCCACCACCGAAGACCACAACGTCACAACGACGACCACCTTCGAGCATCATTGTGCAGCAGCACTTTGCTGTAATGCCGTTGCACAGTGGCGCTCACAACGCCAGCGTCGTTGCAGATACCTCGAAGAGCGGCGATGAGTGCTATGACTCGAAGCAAATGCGACGCACAATCGCCGTGGTACTGAACGAAGGTGGACAAATCTGTGAGTTTTTGATTTGTTAGGTGTGGGTCAATATAGTTTTACAAATGGTGGTGCGACGGTGGGAATAGTGATGATGTTGCTGGTGGTGTGTTTTTAGTTGTTGGAGTGGTGGTGGTGAGGTGATGGTGGTGGCTTTGTGGAGCTGGCGATGATTTTTCTGTGGTTGGTAATGGTGGTGGGTTTACTGGTGATGGTGGATCTGGCGGTGTAGGTGAGTTTTGTGGTGGCGGTTGCTGACGATGGTGGCGGTTGCTGACGATGGTGGCAGTGGCGGTAGCGGTGGCGGTGATTTTGTTGGTATAGACAGTGGTAGCAGTCAGACGACAGTGGTCGTTGTGGTTTTTGTTAATATAGGCGATGATACAACAAATTATGTGATGCCGTTGGTGTGGTTGTGGCGATTTTGCGATGTTGTGGGTGTGACGATGGCAATGGTGCTACTGTGGTGCTATGGGTGTGGTAGTGGTGTTTCTAGCACATGACAGTTTTGGTGGCATTGTAGCTTATGATGGTGGTGAGGTGGTGGTCACAAGTGTTGTTGACACTCACAAATTATTTGATTAACTGTGACCATTAAATTGGTTAAACTGTGACCAATAAATAATACGTGACCAATTTGGCAGTGGTGAGGTGGTGGTCATGGCAATGGTTGCGGTGGTGATAGTGAGATGTTGGTGGCAATGGGTGGTAGTTATAAATTATTTGGTTGACTGTAACCTAATATGTGATCAATGGAAAAGATTAATGATGATAAAAAAATAACACGTGACTTAAAAATTGTTAATTTGTGACCGATATTTTGATAATTTGTGAATGATTAATAAGTTGTGACTTATAATATTCGTGATCTGTGATCGATAAAAAATTGTGACAAATAAATATTTTACCTGTGATCGATGAAGAAATTGTGACCAATAAATTTTTTAAATTGTGACTGTAAAAGAATTTGTGACATTTAAAAATTCTGATTTGAGACTGAAAAATAATATGTGACGAACTAAATTGTGATTTTGTGATTGATAAACAAATTGTGACTTATAAATCTTTTGAATTGTGATCAATTTGTGTCATTTAAAATTTTTGATTTGTAACCGAAAAAAATATGTGACTAACTAAATTGTGAATCTGTAAGTAAATCTATGATCTTAATATATTTAATTAATAAAATATACAATTAATTAGTTAAATCATAAATAAATTTTAATAAATATATGATTTTTGAAATTTGAAACCTTTATTCTTAATTTTGAAATGGTGATAGTTAACATCTTAATTATGAATTTTTCCCATTAATAATCTCCACACAAATAACTCATTTTTCTTCACCAAACACACGAGACTAGAGATACTGTCATAATCGGTAATCACAAAATAGTCCTTCGGCATCATATGCTCGACCTTTCTTAGCTTCTAGTGGAAACTACCCAAACTCTAATGACTCTCTTGTTGACCTATAGTTTAATCTTAAAGTTTTGATTATAACAAATAAATTAATCTTGTTTGGTGATAAATTGAATTTAAGTGATTGTAGTTTTCAAAGCATTCAATGATAAAATGAATCATTTATCGTCGAAAGATCAAAATTGAGACTATCATCACAAATCGAACCCACGAAGAAGGTCAAGATGAAAGTCACGCATTCAAGATAAAATCTTTCAAGATCAAGAGTTTAAAAGCCAAACTTCAAAAAAAGATCAAACACTAGATTTTTTAGATCAAATATAAATGTCCTAATATTTTAATCTTTAGCAATGAATGATTAAAGCTCAAAAACCATTTTATGCACTAAAACTATTTTCATCATCAATTGAATAAAAAAAAAAATTATCAAAGGCAAAAGTGATTTTTAAATTGATAATTGAATTTAGATCATGTTTTTAAAATATCACTTACTTTGAGGAGCTAGTTAAAAACACTTTTCAAAAGTTAAATTTTTTCCAAAATATTTGGATCGAATCAAATTGGATTAAAACAAGAAACACAATCAGGCCAACTGGACGACCCAATCGGGTCAACTGGACCTGGTCAATTGAAGGTGTCAAATGATCGATAAAAAATCCAATGGTTCATAATTTGACCATCCCGACTTTTGACCTTTTTGTCCAACGACTATATTTTGGGTCATCCGCACTTGTACCGATTGATTTATCTATCATCCGAACTTACAAAAAGTTTTGTAAATCATCCTCTATAAATAGGTTTTCTTTTGCAATCAATGTAAGGTTTTTCAAGCGCATTAAAGAGAGAAATATTTGATCAAAATCTTTGAATTTACATTATATTCATTTCTTCTACTTTTTCGAATAAAAATTTTTAATGATTGAGTCAAACTTTTAAATTATCATATTCATCAAAAAATTTCATCTAACACTTGTGATGTTACTCATTGAAGTGTTAGTATTTCTTGGTACTTAATTTAATGCTATTATTTATAGAGAGTGAAGTTTCATTGTAAAATCATTTCTTTAAACTTGTAGGTCATAAGGTCCCTTGAAAACTCAATATTGTATAATCAATGGTAATTATTTGTAAGTCATCGAAAGAGTTGTAAGGGTTTTGACTGTACCATAAGTCAATCAATATAGTAAAAAGACATTACTCGAAATAGAGAATTGATAACAGATGACGTAGATCATTAATTTGGATCAAGCCTCCATAATTATATTGTTTGCTTCCTTTCTTCCGTTTTACTTACCGTTATTTTGTTTACGTTTATTATTTGATTGATCTATTTATTTTTAACTTACTTGATATAAAATTAATTTTTCAAATTTTTTTTTTTTAAAAAAAATCAATTCACCTCTTATTGATTAGTCATTCTTGGGCTACATCTCAATCCATGGTCCCCACTTTTGACTTCGAGTAGATATTTGCAATATGACCTCGAGGTCTAAGTATAACCTCAAGGTATTACCCTAATGTATTAGACTAGCTCAAGCTCCCAGAAAAATAAAGGTCAACCATCCAACATCAATCTAATACAATTCTAGTAATATTACATCTCAAGCAAGCAAACAACTAGAACTATTAATTCAATTACACCAGGACTCCTAGAAGTCTACTATAAGATTCGTAGATCTTATCAAATATTACAACATAATTTCCAATGATATTATTCTCCCAACTTCTGATGATCCATCATCTAGCTATTTATAATATGTAAGGAATTAATGCCTTTACATGTGTGGGAAAATCTTCAAATTTAGACTGGTACCATTTTCTAGTGGCACAACTCCTTCCCATCAAATAGAATGCAGATCCCACTGTAAAGCAAAATGGATATAATGTTTGGGAAATGCATGAAATCCCTAAAAACCCAATGATCTCGCAAAGATAGTGTGGACATATTACCAAACTAAAGAGGCCACCTTGGGGTATTTTGTACTTTTTTTCACCCTTTGTTCTCAATTTGGAGAGAAGGTAATGGTGGTGGAAATTGCCACTTATTCCCACTAAGAACAATAAGGCTCCAACATACTTGAGGTCAGTTTGGGGTTCTGGAAATCCTAGGGTTAGATAATGAGAGTAAATCATGGTGGCTGTGCAGACGAAGTAGCTGATAGAGATTGAAATTGCAGCTTCAGTGTCCATGAACCCACTATATTTGTGAACAAACAGCACCTACCAGTCAAAATAAAGAATAAAATGAATAAGAATATACATCCATAAAGAAAATGAGCTCAAAGTAACAGTATGTTTTTATGGGGTTGTTATAAAATGAAACGGGGATTCAAGTGATCATTGAAGTATATAATCAAGTCCGACTATGTAATTTTCTAAAATAATATAAAATTTTGCAAACGTGTATAACGCGTGAGAGATTTTACATAGAATCCACCATTACTAATCACTTTTTCTCAAGATCCACGGTTACTAATTACTTTTTGGAAAATGCTATTTGTACAATGTCAACGTCAAAGTGTTGTACGAACATATAGCCCTCTCACAAACGTGGGTCCATGATTATTTTAAACATGAGCCCACCCTTACAGGTGAGAGGACAGTCAAATGTGATGTATGTGTAGCACTTCTCTGTCACAACTTGTTTCATGAAACCGTTACTTCTTTTTATCTAATCATGGGCCGGAATTGGGGGGCTGAACTGGGTCCCAGTCCACTCAGCCCATTTTCAATATTCAATAGGGTCATTTTTCTTTTAAATATATATATATTTTTTTGTAAGTTTTTTTTCTTTACATATTAGTCCGAATTTTAAAAAAAATATAAATAAATAAATGAATCTTACCAACTTTTTAGCTCTTCCCACACCGTATCACACAATATTGACTTCATTTCCATCAGATAAATATAAAGTGATGATGTAAGTTTTACACAAAATGGTCATTAATTTTGTACGTGCGAGTGTGTGCATGTGAGTAAGAGAGAAAGAGGCAAGTACCTCGAAGATCCTCTTGAAGAAATGAATAGTGATGGCCGAACGTAGCAAATCAAACCTAAAATCCTCAACCGGCACGAGGAAAAAGGAGCCAACTCCGGCAAGAAATGCAGGAGTATAACCTAAAATCATGCCAGTTTTACTGGAGATTGTGGCCTCTTTATCAGCAGGAATTTTCTGATAAACGCCAAAATTCCTAAATTTCGAATACTGCACGTGCTTCCCTTTCAATTCCATGATTCCTCCACTCCCCATCAGCACTATACTTACCGCAGACATCGCTATCACAAATAGATTCAACGGCGGCGGGTACATGAATTTCAGTAGTGTAGATGAAACCATATTCATCAAATGTTGACTTTGCGGTTGCCGTGCGTAGTGGCCGTGTTGGGCGGGTTTATGAATGTGCGACGAGAGAGAGAGAGAGAGAGAGAGAGAGAGAGAGAGAGACTGTGTGAGCGAGAGAGTCAATCACAAATGCGTGTGGGTATCAAATGGAGGGAGAGAGAGAGAGAGAGAGAGTCAATTACAAATGCGTGTGGGTATCAAATGGAGAGAGACAGAGAGAGTAAGTTACAAATGCGTGTGGGTATCAAATGGAGAGAGACAGAGAGAGTAAGTTACAAATGCGTGTGGGTATCAAATGTGTTATCTGGATGAGATGAAGCGAGCCCCAGATCTACGCATGTATACACGTCAATAGCGATTTTCTTCTCAATGATGCTACACCAATAACAAAATGCCTGATAGAAGCCCTGCTCCAATACTCACACTAGGGAGTGGGAGCCACTTTTTTGGAATTTTTTATTCACGCGGGTTTCATACGCATGTGAGATAATGTCAAGACTTCTGTCAGACATTTTCGATTAAGTAAACTTTATTCTTTTCATTTTCTCATCATCGTGAGAGCAAGTGACAATACCTCATCATTATCCATTTCAATTTTTTTAATAATACTAGTGGGGCAACGTGCGTTGCACGTTAATGTGTTATTATAAAAAATAAGTGAATGTAAAGTTTCGAGAAATTCACTTGTAAACATAAAATATTTATAAGTTGGTTAAAATTAACTTATTTTTTCGTATATTTGTATATTTTTTTATTTTTGATATGAAAATCTTGCATTCATTGTTTTTAAATTCTTGTTACAACTATATTCATGTAATCGTAATTAGCAATTAGATACTAACGAAAATGATTCTATTTGACAAGGATAAAAGCATGAATTCATTCAGTTGAACTGAATAAAAGCGAAAAAAATAACAAAGGATATTATAACTGTAATAAATTAAAAGTTATAGTGAGTTTACTCTCAAATATTCTTATGTCGAAAAGGAAAACCAGATTTTCAATAATAAGTAGACATGGAAAGTAGAAATATAACAATTCATGTATGGATGAAGATCTACAGCATGAACATTGGAGTCTTAGTGGCTTTGTGGATATATATAGTGTAGTACTTATATTTTTTTTACGAAAATCAACTTGCTTCTTCATACATGGCTTTCCAACAAAAGAATGGCATAAAGTCCTCCTAGCGTCTTGTAGTTTCAATGTAAGTTGCATTCTACAAAAGCACTTTCCCAAATTATAAATTATTACCTGCGGCAAAAAGGGTTTCCACATATACTTTTTAGTTAGGGAAACCAATGAAAAAAAATAAGAAGACCAACACAACTAAGATAATGAATGAATCAAAAACCTATAAAGAATGCACATGAGCAAAGAGAATCTTTACAAACCTAGAAATAATGGGTGTTTGTACCAGTGAATTTCTTAATAAATATATGTAAATTTTCGAGGAATTCATCTTTCATACATGCATTTGCACACGTTTGTGGATATTTATTCTTGTAAAGGCAAAGGAGGGCTTAACTTTTAAAAATGTTCGTCTAATAAACATTTCTCATTAACGCTATTATATATAGGTTTTTGCTCTATTTCTATAATGTAACAATCAATTACTTTTGTTATCAGATAGCAATTTAGTTTTTTATTTCATCCAACATTCTCACGAATATTTAGAATTTCAGAGGGTATTATAATATATTACCTTTGTCCTTGATTAATATTATTACCTTTGTCCATATGAGCACTGCACAAAAATTTTCGACAATCCAATTTCGAATTTCAGATAAATGAAAAAAAAATCCAAATAATCAGAATTCAGAACCATAATCAGAGAAACGTGAGGATAAAGGAGAATGAAGGGTTCCCATAATCATAAAATAGATCAAAACCATTTAATATTAAATGATTCACAAAATCACAATTATAAGCATCCGAAAAGTTTAAATATAGAAGTTCCAAGAAGAAAATAAAGATTTCCTAGACAATTTATGCCCACCTGAAATGCTCAACTTTTTCAATCATCCAGTCATTTCAATACTACAAAAAGTATAATTGGTAAAGTACCTGGACATAAGGTTCTACTTGCAATAAGTGGAAGGCATCATAAACTCGTTCTGCTCCACGAGGCTGCAACACTCTTGAATTGCAGAGATGCAATGAGGGCTCAACCTAATTAATCTTGACCAACGTTTTCCATTCCAAAACTCAGAAAGCTGTCGGGATAAAATTCCTGAAAGTATAAAAAAAAAAAAAATCATTTCAAACAACACACCTAAATACAAGCAAAATGGCTATACCAACATGAACCCAGATGCCAGAATGATTTTAAAATAACCTAAAACTCCATATTTAAAGGAAACAACACAATGAAGAAAAACTATATAATATCATTGTTCACATTAAATCCAAAATGTTCGAATCTCCAACCAATTTTTTAATATCTCAATAACTTTATCCAAAATGTTCGAATCTCCAACGAGAGTGAGAACTCATAAGTTTATTGATCTCACGCTAAAAGTAAAATTATTATATTCACTTTTATTCTTGTAATATTGATTGCAGGAAAAAGACACTTGTTAAACGTCAAACGGACCTCTCATTTTCACCACTTAAAGAAATTCATTTCACCCAACTTTCCGGCTTGCCATTGGAAACTTTTTTCCGTCAATCTATTTAACAAATAAATTTTTGCCGTTCATGAATATCGACTAAGCCAAATTACATGCATTGATAAGACAAATTGCAGAGTGATACATTACTTCAAACGATACAAAAGAAGGTTTCAGAATTCCGATACAAGACTTAAGACTTAAGGCAGACCTTTACACACACAGACACACACATTATTAAAGCATCAACAAGTTGAAAAATATGCAACAATGAAAAACTAAATACAATCATTAGTTGATTATAAGTTACATCATATTTTTTTATACACTCTCAAACAAAATAATCACAAACAAAGGCACTCTGAATTAGGACACATAACTTTAATATGATATATACGCTGTCAGCATCAAGCAGTCCTCAAAATTCATCTGACGAAAATAAAAAGAATACCAAGAAAGACCACCCCTCATTCACACATATGTATTCTTGAATTAAGTCTATACAAAATAATTGTAGAAATTTTTAACTATAAAACTTAAGAAAAAATCTTGACTCCAATTCAACCGTCTCATAAGCCACAACTTGCTTTTCTTGAATTCTAACCTTGTACAACTTTGTGAGTAAATAGATAGTCTGCTTTATAGAAGAGATCAGAGGAATGTGTTGGCTTATTTTTTATTAGAAACATAAACTAAGATAGCACCAGACAACAATTACTCCATTTGAAACAATACATATACATATATATAAAGTATAATTCAAGTTCAGAAAAAGGTGAGAAAGAAAAAAATAACTTATGCCTAGCTGAAGAAGAGATGATAGGAAGTTTCAGTTGGGAAGTCATGTACACGTATCTCTAGAACTCATCTTTTTCTATCTGAATCCTTTCTCATTAAAACAATTTCTCTTAATCTTCAACAATCACGTTTTATTTACATCAACTAACAAAATATCATATTTCTAAAATTCTATCACGACAATAAACTAATTCAAACTAAAAATAACCGATCTAATAAACCATGTATATCACTAAATGAAAGTACCTAATTAACCACAATATATACCTTTAATCATATCATCTCCAATACCAAATTACAATTTGTTTATCAAATCTTACAAATAAAAATAAATTAGGCTACTTCAATTTCACAAAAAGCATAATTTAAAAAAAAAAAAAAATTGCAAACATGTTATTTTCCTGTAATTTCACACTTCGAACAATGGGATCGAGCAACAAGCAGCAGTTATTTGAGATGTTATGCGTGAAAGAATTAACACAATAAAATCAAATAATAAAAAGGAAATACAAACGAAAAATATACATTGAAAAGAAAAAACCCCATAATAAATTCAATTTCAAAATGAAGCACCCAAAATAAATTGAAATTTATAACCATGCAAAAGAAAAAACAATTCCAATGCAAGAAATAACAAAAACTTTTAAAATCATGTATAAACCCCCCCCCCCACCCCACCCCCCCCACCCAAAGTTGAAAGCAAACGTCTGAGTTGCAATTTGAAGAAAATTAAACAACGGGAAAATCAATGTAAGCAAACATAAATTCACAAAGACATAAAACAAATTAATTAAAAAATCCAACATTTTGACAGAAGTAGGAAGAAAAAGCTTTCTACGGAAACTCAAACGTCTGAGTTGCAATTTGAAGAAAATTAAACAACGGTTTAAGGAAAATCAATGTAAGCAAACCAAAATTCACAAAGACAAAAACAAAATTAATTAAAAAAAAAACCCAACATTTTGATAGAAGCAGAAGAAGAAATTCAAAATAAACCCTTCAATGATAAGTGAAATTCAAAAAATCCCTTACTTTCTGGCATAAAACTTCATTCTTCCTGAATGTCTAGCCTCTTTTATTTTTGTAGGATAACAACCCTACAAATTTTCCTGCACAATTGAAGATTTTTCGAAATTAAAAATAGTTTAAGGAAAATCAATGAGAGAAAACCAAAATTCACAAACACGTAGAAAATTTAATTATAAAATCCAACAAGAAAATATCTTCCCACAAAATTTCATAATGAAGCCATCAAAGAAAATATGGGTGGTTATGATTTTGGGTGAGGTGGGAGGGTGGAATAGATGAGATGGTGTGAAGAAATGTAAAAGTTGTATGTTGATGGCGTGAAGAAATGTACAAACGGCATGGCGTGAAGAATACGAGTGGAAGCGTGAAGAAAATTTTTAAAAAAAATTAAAAATTAAAAATGTGTCTCACACTGTGCTTAAATTTTTTTTTTTTTTTTTTAATACGTAAAAAACTAAAATGACACCATATATGTTTGCGTTGTAAATCAATGACACGTGTCCCGGCAATGTCTAGCCTCTTTTATTTTTGTAGAATTATATAAAGAAATAACACATATGATAGATTAATTCGTTAAAAGAAAAAATATTATATTTTTATAGTTGGATATAAGAAGTGGAACGTTACACCTACCATTATATTTGACAAAAGTTTTTAACTAATAATCTTGACCATTGATGCAAACTAATCCAATGGTTTCCATATATTTTAAATCATCATTTGAGAATCCTTGTACCCACATCCAAACACCAATAAGCTCCTATTTGATCCTAATTATTTTCAAAATACATTTTCCTCTCTTTTCTTTTTAATTACACATTTTTCAATAAAATAACATTACATGTAAATTTAAAAATTTTCCTTATTTCTTAACCACACATTATCCATCAATCTACTATTTCGAAATGTATTCTTACAATAAAATGGAGCTGAAAACATGCTCTAAATCTAACCACACATTATCACCGATTCAACGATAAGAGTTTTTCTAGCTAGAATTCTCTCAATCTCCATCTCCTAAAGAATTCTCACCTGCTACATCAACAACCACCAGCTAGCGTGGTCACTACCTCACCACCGGCGATTTGTAAAACCTTTATTCTCATAACGTCAAACACACTATAATAATTTTTTATATATAATTCTACACATGTACGAGTCTTCCCCGACCTTATTCCTCTTTATCAAGATTTGCGGCAAATATTAGATAACCAAATCTTAATAGTGTAAGTGTAAGGAGTTATTAAACACACATAAGAGGAACTGCAGATTAAGAACACTAAACAATTTGGGAATGACTTATCTTATTCAACAACTGAACTCGGCTTAAATAACCTTTAGAAAGTATCCTAACAGAAAAAGAGAAATAGCAGCCCACTAATGCACAACTAAAGCATCGTGGTACAATTAACAAAGAAATTGTTAAATAAAGCAACTAACACCCTAATAGTTAGGGATTTATTCTTACAAACAAACTTATCATTCCTTCCCTTAAACTAAGTACTTTCAAGTACTTAGTTTATCAGACACTTCACACACTCCCAGCAATTCTCGCAATCTCAGAAAATCTTCCAACTTCAGAGGCTTAGTCATCACATTAGCTAGTTGATCCTTCGTGCCGCAAAAGACCAGCTCAATAACTCCATCTTTAACCAAATCTCGAAGAAAATGGAATCGCACATCTATGTGCTTGCTTCTGCCATGCATAACTGGATTTTTGGAGAGTTTAATAGTTGAGTTGTTGTCACACATTATTTTAGTGCTACCTTCCTGCAAATGCCCCAACTTCTCAAGTATTCTCCTCATCCAAACAGCCTAACAAGCACAAGCACAAGCTGCCACAAATTCAGCCTCAGTTGTTGATAATGTGACCAACGGTTGCTTCCTTGAGGACTAAGATACAGCTCCTGAATTCATCAAAAATACATATCCAGAGGTGTTTCTCCTTTCCTCAACATCTCCGGCGTAATCACTGTCAGTGAATGCAAAAAACTCTTTAGCTCCACCCTTCTTGTAGAGTATCCCATAGTTCACTGTCCCCTTCAAGTACCTGAGAGCTCTTTTAGCATCTTGCAAATGTAGCTCTGTAGGCTTACACATGTAACGACTAATTAAACTTACGATGAACATCATATCAGGTCTAGTGGTGGTAAGGTACATGAGGCTCCCCACTATTTGCTTAAAATATGTCTCGTCAACTTTGACTCCTCCTTCATTACTATGTAACTTAGAACCTGGTACAATGGGACTACACACAACATTGCTATCCTCCATGCCAAATCGGTTCAAAACATCAAGTGCATACTTTCTTTGACAGATAAATATACCATCAACATTTTGCAAAACTTCTATACCTAGAAAGAACCTCATACACCCCAAATCAGACATGTTAAATTCTCTCAACATAGACTCTTTAAATTCACCCATCAGAACTTTATCATCACCAGTATATATCAAGTCATCCACATAAACACTCACAATAAGGATCTTGCCTCCACTGCTGGTTTTAATGAACAATGTTTGTTCACTATGACATCTCTGAAATCCTTCACTAAGAAAGTGTGCTTCAATCCTACTAAACCAAGCTCGAGAAGCTTGTTTTAGTCCGTATAAGGCCTTCTGCAGTTTATACACTTTGTGTTCATGCCCTTTCTGCACATACCCCATCGGCTGCTCTACATAGACATCTCCACTTAATTCTCCATGAAGGAAGGCGAACTTTACATCGAGTTGAAAAATCTTCCATCCTCTTTGAGCTGCCAAAGCAATGATCATGCGAACTGTATCCATCCTTGCCACTGGAGCATAGACTTCAGTGTAGTCCACTCCTTACTGCTGTGAATAACCTTTGTCCACCAACCTCGCTTTGTATTTGTCCACCTGTCCAAGTTCATTGAATTTTGTCTTATAAATCCATTTTTCCCCAATTTTCTTGGCACTTGCAGCCAACTCAGTTAGTTTCCATGTCTCATTCCTCTCAATCGCCTTCATCTCAGTATCCATTGCCAGCCTCCATTTAGAACTCTTCTCAGCCTCTTCAAAACTTGATGGATCTGCAGACATGATTTGAGCCATGTTAACCTCAATCTCCTCCTCTGAAAGCCCCTCACCAGTGACATAATCATTCAAATGGGATGGAGCTCGTCGGATTCTTCCTTCTTCATTTAAATTAGCTTCTGTTGATGTGCTTGAATTAGCTTCTGTTGTTGTGCTTGGAGAGAATGGATTCGGCTCATCATTCACTGTTCTCATATCTTCATTGCTACCTCCTTCACTGTTATCAACATCATCTTCAAAAAAATCAGCACAACTCTCATTATCTCCCTATTCCAGGTCCACCAAGATTTGCTCTTCAAAACTCTTATCCCAATCACATTGCTTCTCCTCTTCAAAAATGACATTTTGACTTACTATAACCCTCTTTGATATAGGATCATATAGTCGATATGCCTTTGATTCTTCACTGACACCTAAAAGAACACACACAAAACTCTTACTGGCCAACTTTGTCCTCCTTGCATCCGGGATATGAACATGTGAGATGCATCCAAAGACCCTGAAATGCTCCACTGTAGGTTTTACCCCACTCCATGCTTCCTGTGGTGTGACATCTTTTACTGCTAATGTAGGACTCCTATTTAGTACATAAATTGTCCAGTTAACAGCCTCGGGCCAAAAGTTCTTCGGCATCTTCTTCTTAGACAGCATGCTCCTCACCATATTCATCACTGTCCGATTTTTGCGTTCTGCTACTCCATTTTGTTGTGGAGTATGTGCTGCTGTTAACTGCCTCTTAACACCATGTTGCTTGCAAAACTCATTAAAATCTTCAGAATTAAATTTCCCACCTCTATTAGTACGTAGGCATTTAATGGATAAACCAGTTTCATTCTCAACAAGCTTCTTAAAACACTTGAACATGTTGAATGCTTCAGACTTGTCACTCAAGAAATAGATCCATGCCTTCCTACTGAAATCATCTATGAAGCACAGTGAGTACCTTTTCTTGCTGTTTGACATTAGGGAGATTAGACTGCAAATGTCTGCGTGTATCAGCTGCAACTTCTGTGTGGCTCTCCATGTGCTCTTCTTCGGAATAGGATTTCTATGTTGTTTCCCCACCACGCAGTCAGTGCATGTCACAGTTGATGTAGGGAGTTGTGGAAGACCATGGACCACCTTCCTAAACTATAGTGTTCTTAAGCCTTTATAGCTTAAGTGTCCATACCTGCAGTGGCAAAGGTGAGCTAGATCTGAGGTAGTTGTGTGAAAGCATGTATCCTTCTCTTTTTCGGACTGGAATTTGGCCAACAATACAAACATTCTGTTGGCTGTCATCTCAGACTGAATAAATAGCCCTCTCTCTAGATGATATATGCAACACTTTCCTGATTAAATCAGAATTGTAAGACCACGCTCTTGGAGCTGTCCAATGCTTAGGAGATTATTCTTCAACTCTGGGACGTAGAAGACATCAGTGATCACATGGTTACTACCATAGATGTGCAATCTCACCCTTCATTTCCCAAGCACACTCATTTTGGTATTATTTCCCAATTTCACCATTTGTCGAAAAGTCTCATCTAACTCACAGAATGCAGCCTTGTTCCCATTCATATGATTTGAGCAACCTGAATCAAGGAACCAAATATCTTCTCGTTCTGCCTTGTTCATCTTGACATATGACATCAAGAGCATCTCTTCGTGTTCATTTAATTCAGCATAGTTGGCCAGTAGCCTTGTTGAAAGCTTGTCGACCTCTGTCTCTTCCTCTGCCTCTGTAGCCACCTCTGCCTCGACCTCTACCTCCATTTCTTTCATCCACAATCACCTTCAATGCCTGCTCCTCTCCATTGTTCCTGTGGAACTTCTATTCATGCACAATGAGTGAACTTTGCAGTTCATCAATTGTGAGTACATCAATGTCCTTAGATTCTTCAATCGAGACAACAACATAGTTGAATTTCTTGGTTAAAGTTCTAAGAATCTTTTCCACAATGGTGACATTCCTCATTTGCTCTCCATTACTCCGCATTTTATTTGCTACACTCATGACACGAGCAAAATATTCAGTAATGGTTTCACTTACTTTCATCTCTAGAACTTCGAAATCTCTCGGCTTAAATAGCCTTTAGAAAGTATAACAGAAAAAGAGAAATAGCAGCCCACTAGTGCACAACTAAAGCATCGTGGTATAATTAACAAAGAAATTGTCAAATAAAGCAACTAACACCCTAATAGTTAGGGATTTATTCTTACAAACAAACTTATCAGTAAGAAGTTTAAAACATGCCTCCAGCCATATTATTCAAGACGAGTAAAATCTACCATAGGACTTCAAACACCAATGGATCTTCTAGCCAAAACCCACTTGATAATTCCCTTTGACTTAATAGAATAAAACACAGGACTTTCTTTAGAGAGAAAAAGTACTACAGGAATTTTTGTAAGAGTTTGGCTAGGGATCCTTTGGCATCCATATATAGACACCACTACACCACTTCCCTCCATCATAGAAGTGGATAGTTATAAAAAAAAAAAAAAAAAAAAGGGCAGTTAAGTAACTCACTTTAATTTAAAATTCAAATCAAATAATTAAACATGGGGCCAATTTAATTAAACAGTTACATTTCTCCCACTTGGTCCACATGTTCAACGATAAACCTTAAAGTGAGTACTAAAAATGGCCATATGCTGAAACTGCCGATAACCTACTCAAGTAGAAATTCACAATACTTGAATCATGGCGGTCCTGTTCTAATAATCAAACAAATAGTGCTCATGATTTATCCATATATGAAAGGAGAAAAAAAAAATACTGTAATAATCATCTATGTATGTGTTTTTTTTTTTTATTGAAGAGTAATTTCATTTTGGCTCATTGTTTAACGATGAAGGAATCGTCCACTGCAACCTTTGGGTTGATTAATTGCACTACACGTTCACAAAAATTGAAGAAATCATGAAATTTTTATTTTCTTTTATTATGAAAAAATGTAATTTTATTTGTATTACCAATCGCTGGTGGTAAGTGATGCGGGAGTGGCAACGGGGCCGGTGGTTGTGGAGGCACGAGGCAGCCAGTGAGATTCTTTGGAATTGGTAGATAGAGGTGAGAGGTTTTCGGTTGGGGAACTCAGGTCGTTGAATCGGGGATGATAGGATGGATACTAATATTAGATTAGATTTAATGTATTTTGACGTGGGTACAAGAATTTTAAACTGGTGATTTAAGGAAACCATTTGATTAATTTTTATCAATGATCAAGATTATTTGTTAAAAGCCTTTGTCGAATATATTAGTAGGTAGAACGCTCCCCAAAATAATAATTACATACATAGAGATAGCAATATTTGTTTAAAAGAATATTTAAAGCGCGTTTGATTGATAATAATTCCATCCAAATTCATACTTTTGTGCTATTTGATTGATATTTTTTCCTTAAAAAACATTTTCCTACTTTTGATTACGTGACCATATTTTCCTTGAAAACAAAGAAAATATTCTCTTTATGGGGTGCGGGTTTTTATTTTCCAGGTAATTCTCTTTTTCTTTCTCTCGCATCCACCTTATTTCTCTCTCATCTAACCACCAATAGAAAATTGACAAGTATAATATTTTCTAGATTGAAAATAAAATTAACCAAACACATTTAATTGACAATTTTCATGCAATTCAATTACCTAAAATTTATTTTTTTTTCATATAAATTTCATGTTTGTAATCAAACACACTTTACAAAGTAAGTTCTAACCAATGCATAAATTCTTCTTCATTGACTTCTTATAGCTATTAAAATATAACTTCTTTTTCATTATTGGAAATTTTTTCATGGAAAATGATCTTTTCTACCTAAATTTCAACTTTTGGAGTGTTTGATTATCTTTTTTTTTTTTTTTTTTCCATAAAAAATATTTTCCAACTTTTGAATATATGGCTAGTTTTCCTTGTTTTTGAGGAAGATATTTTCTTTCCTCAAAAATAAAAAATCCGTGTCAATCGAAACTTTTTCTGTTTGGGATTTTTAGACATTCGTTTATGCACAGTGCACACAACTTTTCAAAGATTAATGTATATCTTCCCCTTCATTAAGATTGTTTATTTTATAAAATTTTGGCCAAATATTATGCTAAGTACTATTATTGATGTCGAATCTGTTAGGCGATCACCTCTTAAATAAAAAGTTTATTATATAATAGATAGGGAAGGCCAAAAAACCCGCCCCACTCCGCGTGAGGCCAAAAAAACCCGTTCCGATTGGTTGGCAAGCGAGGCCTTGTGAAAAAAAATTAAATTAAATTTTACCTATCAATTACATTATACAATTTAAAATTTTTCCTAACAAATTATATTATACATTTGTATTTTATTCTCTAATAATAGCAAAACTCAAAATGTTGAAAATGTTTTAAAAAAAATTAACGGGGCAAGATCTCACCCCATCCCGCCTAAGGCGGAGTGGGGCGCTGGGCAAGGCGGGTCCTTTGTGAATAAACCTCCAAATTCAAGAAATTGTTTAACATATTAATGATAAAAATCTAAAACACGAAATGAAATTACAAATTAAAAGATACAAAGATTTGAACCCAAAAAAAAAAAAAATTCTTACTTTAATGTGACAAAATTCTTATCTGATATGTTTGAATATAAATATGTCAAATCAAATTTAGAAAGTAAGGTATGTACAATGCAAAAAGAATTGATACAAACAAGACATTCAAGAAATTCTTGGACATTGGTGGCTGGATTAATCACAATTCCAAGAAGAATTGTGGTTCACCAATTAAAATATGGGTTTCATGATTGTACAAATTAAAGCTTAAGATAATTGAATTAATGATATTAATTAAATTTTTATTTATTTATTTCTATAGATGGTTATTTAAGGTCATCCTTCGAACTCCTTAAACAACATTCGTTTTCAAATTATTTTTTTCGAATTAATGCTATTAATCAAATTAAAAGTTTTTTTTTTTTTTTTAAATCTCAAAGGGGGAATTTAACGGCACCATCCTTTAAGTTTCTTAAACAACACCTGTTTTTTTAATTTCATGTAGAATAAATTGAATTAATAGCGTTATAAAAATAATGTAAGATTAAAAATATTAATTTAGGAAATTATTTACCATTTTTCAATTTCATTTTGAATAAATGCTATTAATCAAGTCTAAAAGATTTTTTTTTTTTTTTTTTTTTTATATCTCAAAAGCGGAATTTAAGGTCATCCTTTGAGTTCCTTAAACGACATCCGTTTTTCAATTTCATGTTGAATAAATTGAATGAAATTTTAAAATGGGAATGTAAGGCCATCCTTTGAATTCCTTAAACAACATCTATTTTTCAATTGTATATTGAATAAATTGAATTAATGATATTAATAAAAATTAATGTAATATTAAAAAGATTATTTTAGGGAATTATTGACAAATGGAAAAGAAAAGAAATTTTTTAATTTCATGTTGAATAAGTTGAATTAATGTTATTAATTAATTACTAACGGTACTAAAATTCATAAGGGTATATTGGGTATATAGCTAAATATGTAAGGGTAAAATTGGTATTTAAAAGTTTTTCATCAATCCTTCCTTTTAATATACTAGCAGTAAGTACGTGTATTGCACGTTTTATGTATCGAAAGAATGATTTGCATAATATTTTTTAAGAACTAATAATATTTTGTTTTTAAAAGTACTTTATGTAATTGATATTGTTAAATGATAATTTTAAATTGTTATAAAGAATATATATGAATAAATCTATTTTTTATGAAATTATATATATAATGTGAAATGTTGAATAAATTAAAATGTATTATTTTTATTAGACTAACATTTTTTTTTACACAATATTTTTTGTCAATGCTTTATAACTTTTCTTCTTTTTATTTTCTGTTTAAATTTTTTACCAAGACTTTTTATTGTTTGCATTGAAACTCTACAAAAAAAAAAAAAAAAAAAAATGTGTCAGATATAGTTGTCTATGAGATAATATATGTTTGGAAATATATATTCTAATAGTACGCATTGTTCGTTATTGAGCATTTTTAATGATAATTGAAAGCACATATATATATTAAAATTTGTTTTCTCTTGAATTTGAATGTATATCCTACATCATTTGTTGGAGTTAATGGAATGTGTAGGAGGAAAACTTATTTTCTAGCATGATGTCCAATAGGTTTTCTGAATGAATAATATATCTTCTGAAATCATGACAAATCATTCTTATTCCATTTTAAAGATTGCTGGATGAGTCCAGATTCCTCAAGAGCGTCACTGGACAATTTCTTTTCAATAATAACTATGTGGTGGGATACCATTTGGCAACAATGTATTTATGAACTTCTCTTGGTAAAATTGATTTCTATTTAGATTCTACGCATAAAAAAAGGGAATCAAATATGAAATAAAATTACAAAAAAAAAACACCTTGAGGATGAAAAACTAAAATTAGCAAATATTAAATTGAATTGACAATTAGCAAGCAAGTCAATTACTAAATTCTATCATTTCTACAAACAACTGACTTATTTCAATTCATAAAATTGAATTTTTATATTTTCTGCTTTATTTTTAATGTCAACTTCAAATAGTTATAACATTCTAATTTTAACGTAACAAAATTCTTATCTGATATATTTGAATATTAATATCTTAAATTAAATTTGAAAAGTAAAATATGTATGAATTATTAAAAAGCATAAATCGATGCATAATATATATTCGTTAAATATATCCAAAATCACAAAATATAAAAAGTTACGCGTAATTTAATTTGTTGAAAGTATTGACACATTTAGTTTCTTACTTTGGTTTGCCCTAATTCAATTAAACATATTTGATTAATTTCAATTCTATTCAATCTCATTAGATTTCGTATCATTGAAGACATGCACCTCTTTTCTATTAATCTTGTGAAAGCTAAATGAAGATGATAATAAAAAATTATAAAAATAATTGATAAGAACTTAAAATCAAAAGCTAGTTTTCTAAACATGATTTGCACATAGTATAATACAACAAAAGAATTTATAATTTAAACAAAGTTATGTAGTCTTTCAGTGTTAAATAATATTAATATTTTTAGTAATATTTATATAACTTCAATAAGTATCAATGATAGTTACAATTTTTAGTATACTGTATAACACTATTTTTATCATGACAACATTAAAATTTAAAATATACACTTTTTAGTATGATAATATTACTAATGTTCTATCGTTATAATTGACCAAATAAACTTTTGAGATAAATTTTAAAATATCAAAATATTTAGACAAAGATTGTTGGGATGGGACATAAAACTTAAACTATTTAATTATGAAATTAAATAATTTACATAAATAATATTTAACTATAGTTTTGCATGAAAACCAAATATTCAAAAAAGAATGTTGGGAGACTATGTATTCAAGAGCCTTCTTAATGATTAGTAGTCATAGTTCAGTAAAAAAAATAATTTTTTTCTATGAATTAAATGTAACAATACTTAGTGATGTAATTTACGGGAATGACTATAACCAATACAATTAATAAACAAAAAATTATCAAATATTCTACGGAAACGTGTAATGAATCAAACTTGTAAAGATTAAAAATTTTGAGAATACGATCACTCGAAATATGGGAAAAATCTAATTTTGGATTTCGATATTTTTTTCTCTTATACAATGTTTAAGTGAAAAAAAAAATACAAATTTCAATAGGTATCAAACTGCTTTTCAGACTAACAACCCGTACATAAATTCTTTGCAAGTGATAATGTGGCATTAGAATTTTCGTTTCATCCAAACTACAAATAATAAATTTAAAACTAACTATCCAATATAGTAAATCTTAACATAATTCACACTACTAAAAAAATTATCATAAACAAAAAATAAAAAATAAAAATTATGATGGGTTGTTGTGTTGTATAAAAAAAAAAAAAAAAAAAAAAATTGGTCATCATTCCGATCAAAGAGATCATGTTTGAATTTCCTACCATCATAAAAATAATATATTTTTAATTAATAAAGTGATAATTAGTTACTAACATATTACATATCAAGAATTACTTAGAGAAAGTACGATAAGAAAGAAATCAACTTATAAACCATACTCAACGTGTGATCTGTGAGTGATGGATTACAGATGGCAAATTCATAATTGAGATTTGAAGAGTAATGGAGTTTTCATATAGTTTTTCTTATTTATTTCATTCATTTGATCCAAAATTCTTACCGAAAAATACCAATTCAATGCAAAATATTTATATTACGAACAATGAAATGTTCTATAATTTTGTATTTGATTAATAAAAGATTTAAAGATTGTAATTATGGATTGAATTTTTTTTTATTTTTTTTTAGAATTATTTAGAAATGCAATATTATTTTTAATATTTATTATTAGGTTTGAAAATATTTAATTGTATGAGTAATTTTTTTTATAAACTCTATATATCAATATTTACCGACTTAATAAAATATGTCATTATATATATAATATTATTGTAATTTCTTTTAGTTTTATGTAATAATGTTCTTATTAATTGTGTAATAATAATTAGAAATATTTCTATTTAGTGGAAATCAATTGACTTAATTTTTTGAAATCAATAATAATTATTAATGATCTTACTTAGAAGAAATAGATTGAATATTAAGGGTATTATTCACCATAAATATAAAAATGTAAAGGTAAAATGCGACATCGAATGTTTATAATCTTTTCACACTTAGGTTATTAATAGATGACCTTTTGACTATGGTTTATCGAATTAATGTAAATTAAATGGTGATTAATGAGTTGATGAGTTATTAGAAAATAACTTTTCATCTAATACTTATTAAGTAAATGTTAGTTAACGGAATTTTTTGTCTATTATTTTTTATTTTCAATGGAATCTTTTAGGAATGTAATATTCCTTTAATATGTAATATTAGGCTTAAAAAAATTAATTGTATATATAATTTTGTTATATTTATAAATTTTATATATTAATATTAATTGACTTAATAGTCTATGCTATTTCATGTTAATTTTATATGTTCTATTATTTTTATTTTTATTTTGATTTTATATAAGTTTTTATTAATAATAGTGTTTAGTGGAAATTAATTGACTTAATTTTAAAAAATAAATAATTTTAATTTTAATAATAACTAAATTTAGTTGAAATAAATTTAATTTTAAGGGTATTATTGACCACAAACATAAAAATATAAGGGTAAATTGAAAAATTAAAGACATAAGAATAAATGAGGGTATATTAGACATATAGCTAAATATGTAAGGGTAAATTTCGGAAATCAAAAACTTCTTCTCAATCCCCACTTTTAATATATTGTAGACTAAAAATAAAACATGTGTGTTGCACGTCTTATGTATCGAACTAATGATATGTGCAATATTTTTTAATTACTCATATTATTTATTAAAGTAATTGATATTGTTGAAAAGAATTAAAATCGTAATAAATATATATAAATAAAAATTTCTATAAAATATGTATACAATGTGAAAATTTTGAATAAGGGTTGATTTATCTTCTTTTTTTTCATTTTAAAGTCGGCAAGTTTTTCTTTTCTCAGGATGGGAAAGAGCTTTTTAATTGTGTCCTTAAATAACGTATTTTGAAAATTACTTCCCTAAAAACATTATAAAAACCTAATAATCTAGTATTGTAAGTTCTCTAAGAACAGTATTGGCTAATTATGATATTATACATTATCTTCCTAGCACACAAATTAGTTTTGAAACTTCAACATGGTCGTTCTTATTGTTGTAGATCCCAATGGAACCTTTTCGAAGTATGGATACTTTTATAATAAACTCTTATTCAAATGCATTAAGTTGTCTTATGAAGATTTAATCGCAATCTTTATTTAGTGACATCAATCCTACAAATATGAAAAAATTTAAGGTGTGACAACAAAAATATACATGAGCAATTAACAAAACGGAAAAAGTTAATATTTTTCAAATTAAACTGACGACCTGACTCGTTTTGTTAACCTATTAAAGAATCAAACCTCATTCTGTTAGCATTTTCGACGATGATGTATTTAGCTGTGATTTTTCTAGCATATAAAATAAAAAAGTCATTGATATGTTAGTTTAATAAATTATTTATCAATGTTGAAAAAAAATTCTTATAGCAAATATTTGACATATCATAAAAATAAATATCAATATGATGCAGGGACATATGCTAATTATAATTAACATTTCAAAATTTGTTTAATATCGAAAATTGGATAAATATGAAAAAAAATATTCTCAAGTGATTTTATTTAATTTAAAAATCAGTCAAAGACCAATATAAATTGATTGTTGTTCACATTCCAACAAATCCTAATTGAAAATTTTCAGTATAATTGCATATATGCTAATGTCTATCACTTCTAAAAAACAACTTTTCACTTACGGAAAATTACCAATGGCATCTGTTGGTAATTAGAAACGGATAATCGGTTGGTAAAAGTAATTTACTTTCAACTACGATAATCAGCAACGAAATATTCATTGGTAATGACGATATCTCTTTACCAACAGATATTCCGTGCCTCATATAACAATTTCACATTTGGATCTTTCACCAACGGATATTCCGTGGGTGGCGTACCGAATACTACCAATGGATGCATCCGTTGGTAATTAGAAACGGATTATCTGTTGGTCAAAGTAATCCATTTTAACTACAACAATCAGCAACGGAATATCTGTTGGTAACAACGATATCTCTTTACCAACGGATATTCCGTGGGTGACGTACCGAATATTACCGACGGATGTATCCGTTGGTAATTAGAAACGGATTATCCGTTGGTAAAAGTAATTCATTTTTAATTACGACAATCAGCAACGGAATATCTGTTGGTAACGACGATATCTCTTTACCAACAGATATGTCGTGGGTGACGTACCGAATATTACCAACGGATGCACCGTTGGTAAAAGTAATCCACTTTCAACTATAATAATCAGCAACGGAATATCCGTTGGTAACGACGATATCTCTTTATCAACTGATATTCCGTGATTGATGTACCGAATATTAATGGATTATCCGTTAGTAAAAGTAATCCACATTCAACTACGATAATCACCAAGGGAATGTCCGTTGGTAACAAAGATATCTTTTTACAACGGATATTCCATGCCTCATGTAGCCATTTAATATTTGGATGACATATCGAAAATTACCAACGAATGCATGGTAATTAAAAACAGGCTATCTATTGGTAAAAGTATTTCACTTTCAATTACGATATTCACCAACGGAATAATCATACAGTTTCAACCTTTAACCTACGAAAAATTCGTTAACGTAGGTAAATCAATTTTGAAAACGATAAATTGTTTGAAATATTCAGAGGTGATGGTTAATCGTTTAAGGATTGGCCGTAAGTTGAGTGTAATTCATTTAATGTTCGAATTTTCTAATAACGAAGTAATTCTATTATGAAAAAAATGTCAATCTAATCACATGCGAAAATGTGCAGACAAAGTAGTTTACAATAGCAAGACATCCATTTTGTTGAGAATTTCGTCTTTAAAAACGAAGGCAAGTTACGTTTAACATTCAAGTGTAACTCCACAATTATGAGTAATTAAAGTGAACGTTTTGAAATATTTTTATTGAATTTATTTGTATACTAATTATTTTAGGAGAAAATAGATATTAGATGGTAGGGTTGGGCATGGTCTAGTTTGGTTCGGTTCTAATGAGAACCGAACCAAACCTAATTTTTTTGAATATTTAGTAAGTGAAACTGTCGGGTTCAAATGTAATTATTGAATTGTTCAGGTTCGTTTTCATTCGGTTCAATTCCTGATTTCCGTACTATAATTAATTTTTTAATATTTACAAAGTTAAATTAATTCAATTAATGACATGTTCATTTTTAACTCTTACAAAATAATGTAGGACAATCATATGTGTCTTTACATCTCTTTTTGCTGATTTCTTCATAGATTTGATTGTTAAAATCACGGAAAGAAAAAGATAGTGAACTCACAATAATTAAGAGAGGCGTTGTCGAATTTCAATTCGATTTATTCAAAACGGTAGAAACGACACTTCGATAAAATAACATATTTGGGTAAATTTGTAAGGATAAATACTTGTTTCCTTTGCTATTCATTATGTCTATGTTTATTATTATTTTTATTATAAATTTGTAAGGATAAATATGTATGGCTGATGGCAAATACTGTCGATGTGTATGATACGTGGAAGAAGACGACGAAAGATAGATATAAAGATATGATGAATGGTGCTCGTGAGAAAGCAAAACGTACAAGTCATTCTGATAATCCTGCTAATTGGAAAGGACATAGCCCATGTTGAATAAGGTCAGAGCATTGGGATAGTTTTGTAAATTATTGGAATACCGAGAAGTGGAAAAGTAATGCGAAGATTGCACGTGAGAATCGCCTTACACAAGGACAGGATGGTGAAATGAAGAAACATACTGCTTGCTCAATTTCCTTTGTGACTACAAAGAAGAGATTGGTATGTTTTGCTCATTTTATTTATATTTTGTATTTTAAAGTTCATTTATATTTTTAACTGATTGTGATTAATGAGTTGCGTATTTTCAGGAGAAGGATATGGGCTGTCAAATGTCTCAATTAGAGTTTTCCAGTCATGTCCACAAGAAGAATCACGGACTTGGTGATTTTGTTGATAATCATGTAAGTATAATTAAAGTTTATGTACTTCATATTTTTTTAATATAGTGAATGACATAAGCGTTATTTTTATTTTTTTTCATAGGATACTTATAAGGCTTCAATTGAGTCTAAGTACGGTACCACTACCATTAGAGATGATCAACCTTAGTTTGATCCTGACTCATGGATAGAGGCTGTCAACGGTCCATTTAAAGGCCATGTTTATTGGTTTGGTCCTCGACAAGCTGTTTCACATGTTCTTGGCACACCCACTTCACCTAGGCATTCAATACTTGCACGTGATGAAGAGGCGGAAAATTTAAAGTCAGAGCTGGCTAGTGCACAAAATACAATAGAAGAAAACAACAAAAGAATTGACAATCTCACTCTACGTCTTGAAAGAGTTGAAATAAATCATAGGGTTGAGATGCAAGAAACAGTGCAAAGTATGTTTAGGGAATTAAATATTCCAAACTTTCAATTTTCTTCTAGCTCGGGATCACGAAATGATGATGTGTAAGACATAATGTTCATACACATTGGAATCTTGATTTAATAACTTCATCTATTAAAGCTTTAGTGCAATTTGATGATTTTTGGTTATTTAGTGTGTTTTGATATTAATTGATTGTTAATTAGCAGGTTTTGTAAATTTATAGTAATTTTTATTAATATATAAATAAATTAAGCTTCTTGTACAAATACAATTACCAACCGAAATTCGGTTGGTAATGATACAGTTTTAAACTTTTACCAATGGATATTCGGTAGGTAAATGTTATCTTTACCAATGGATTTTCAGTTGGTCATGGCAATATTTTTTTACAAACGTAAATTTGGTTAGTCATGGCAATATTCTTACAAACGGATATTCGGTTGGTAATGGTAAATATTTACCAACCGAATGTTCGATGGTAATGGTAATATTTTTACCAACGAATATTTGGTTGGTAATGACAATGTTTACAAACGGAATTTTCGTTGGAAATATGTATGGTTTTACCAACAGTGTTTCCGTTGGTATCTAAAAGACTTTTACCTATGGAAATTCAGTCGGTAAAAGGTTTACACTTTACCAATCGAAAATCCGTTGGTAACTATCAGCGACTATCATAATAGCAACGGATTTTCGATAGATCATTTTCGGTTGGTGAAGATTATTAGCAACGGATATTATGGTTTCAGGCACGGAAAATCCGTGCCCGAAGCCATGTTTTTTTGTAGTGTACTCATCTCTTCCAAAATTAATTATTAAATCATATTTTAATAAAAAAATAAAAATCATAAAATTAGAAATATTAAAAATATAAATTGCCAAGTCAAACATGAGTGTGGTTGAAAGTGATCTGGCATTTAGATATACAATCAAAGATGACTCCACAAATTCATAAATATGAACAAAAAAATAATGCATATTTGATTCATGGGACATTAAAAATAAATAAAGCATAAATATGGGACAATAATATTGTAGGACCGCCACACCGCGTGCTTAGGACGTCCCGAATGGATGTATATATACTATTAAATTGATTCGTGGTAATAGATAAATTTGAAATAGAAATTTCATACAATTAAATTGAAATGCGAACCAAGTTAACTATTCAGGAAAAAAAACGTCATCCCCTGTTTGACTCCCATTTTTTCCAAAATTCATTTTTCTCTTTCTTCTTTTCAACCACACATTCTTCAATAAAATAATATTACACGCAAATTCAAAATTTTTCTTTAATTTTTAACCACACATTCTCCATCAATAAACTATTCAAAATGCATTTTTCCTCCAAAATGGGAATCAAACGGGCCCTGACAATTCACTCATCAACTTATAAGTGGCTTATGTTTATTATTTAGATAGACATGATTATAAGAATTAAAAAATAAAAATAGAGAGAAAAAAGAACTACATTATCATTTTAGCATAATCAAAAAATTTGTCAAAAACCAAAACAACCATGTTTTTTTTGGAAGAATTTGTTTCATGCAAATCGACTTCTCTAAAACTCCAATGCCCAACATGAACACATTCACATACATAAGTATCATCTAGGTTATTTTCAAGTTTTGAGAAACTCTAGCCCACAACAAATTGCTTTTATTGACAAAAGTTCTAGAATGGGAATTGTTCATTTTTATTGTTATAATGATCTTAATTATGTTTATTATATAGTGTATATACTAAAACAAAGCAGCCATGCATCTCCCCTCTCATTTATTTACATTAATTATTAATTATAAAAATAGACACCTCTCAATCCCTTTTAGACGTTTTCCATTGGTAGGAAATTAAAAAACGTAGCTTCAATAGGCTCTCTCCATCTTCCTTCATTGTATGTTCTCTTTGTATATTGAAATTTTTAATCAGTTAATATTGTGTGTGGAAGGTTTATAATTTCAACATATATTATAATGTCATAAAAATTTATTTATTTTCATATAATGATAACAAATAAGAATATAGTGGAATCGAGGACTTAAGTGTGGAAATGAGCAAAGATTATAAAATGTTTATTGCGGTTATAATATTGTGTAGTTAATAAAAATTTTGTGGGAATATAATTACTCTATCATTTGATATTCCATTTTTTATTTAAACTTAAGTATCATGGGAATTCACATATAACTACCAATTAAAACAACTTTTAAATAAAGGTAAATATAACATAAAATAAAATTTTATCAAATTATATAGTAACATTCTATATGCATTAATTTTATTGCATTGAATATATCATTTAGTTGTTAGAATATGTGTGAAATACGTCATTTAAATAAGGGAATATGTATTGTTTTTTTTTTAACAGCTTAATTCAACATAGGGAAGAAATTTAAGTTATATTTCTATAATAAAAGTCGTTAATAAAAATTATTATAATATTAAAAAAATTAATTTAGGAAATTATTGACAAATGGAAAAGAAAATAATTTTTTTTTTTTAATTTCACGTTGAATAAATTGAATAAATTAATTATTAACAAAACAAAAATTAGATAAAGATATATTGGACACATAGCTAAATATGTTAGGAATTAATGCTATTAATTAATTATTAACAAAATTAAAATTAAATATAAGTATATTAGGTATATAATTAAATACGTAAAGGTAAATTGGATATTCAAAAGTTTCTACTCAATCCTCCATTTTGATATATAGTAGATTGTAAATTTAATAAAATTGATTAATTATTATTATATTTTTTATATTTTATATTTCTTGATTAAGAAATAGTATAAAGTTGACATTAAAGTGTAAAGGCAGATTTACGTCCACACGGAAGCTTTCTAAAATTTCAAAAAGGAAGCCACCGAAATTGGGGTTAATTATCCCAATCGTCACTGAACTTTACCTAAAATTTTCACCAGGTCATTAAACTTTGAAAACTATGCAATTAGTCACTGAACTTTCAAAACTGCAATCTCATCCATCACTGAATGAACTTTTGTTAAAAAACTTGATGGAACTGATAATGTGGCTAACGAAATACCTTACATGGCACGTTTGTGTAAGTGATTGATGCCAAGTAAGAAAGTTGCTAGTGACGTGGAATATTTTTGAGAGTTTCTAGCACTGGAAATACGTTTTTGGTGATGGATGGGATTGTAATTTCGAAAGTTCAATGACTAACCGCATAAGATGTATAAAGTTCAACGACCTGATGGAAACCGTAGGTAAAGTTGGGAATCTCTTTATTGTAATACATCAAAATAGTCTAACTATAAAGTCTGTTTATTGTCCCAGCGGCATCGCAATGCCAATGCTGTTTTGACATCTCTTGTTCACTGGCTTTATGGTGTCGGACTAGTAAGTTTGTGTGAGAATATATAAATGGTTCTCTTAACCTCTAGATTATTGTGAGCCCTTGGATCAAATTGGATGGTTGAGATTATTTGGTTGATATTTGCTAGACTTGTTGGAGAAGCTTTCTCTACTCATTTGAATCTATAAACCTACCAACTCTTCACTCATTCACGTGGGCAATGCTAGGGCAAAAAGAAAGACCCATACCTTCCTTTCAAACACTCTTTCTTCTCCTCTCTTTCTCTCTCTCGGTTTCTACCTTATTCAAGAGGGTAGTGGTGAGCTTGAGGTGAGTTTTGGTGGTAAAATACCTTGGTATCTTAGGCATGAAATAGGACTAAGTAGAGGTGGTGTTTCTTGAGTGTTTAGGGTCGTTTTGGAGAGGGTTCTTTGCCGGTTCTTCTAGCTATCTCTTGGTGGGGTGATTGCATTGCATGGAAGCTGTTCCTGAGCCTACAAATCAACCATTAACAAAGAGAAAGGAAGCTCCATTTTCGGCCATTGTTGCTGTCCAGATTTTGAGCTCCAAGTTTTCTGGTTTATGTCATTGTTTTTGCTTGGAATGATATGTATTTAAATAGTTTAAACACCCATATTCCTAAAAAACTGGTATCAGAGCAAGGTTGGGGTGTTTTCCGGCCAAAAACAGATCTGGAACAACCCAGAAATCAAGCAGAAAACAGGAGGAAGAAGCTGTCCCGAAATCTGTTGAAAAACTGAAACTTCAAACTCGATTTCCCGCCAAACCAGAAGGAATTTGGAAATTCCGAGACCACCGGGGTGCTCAGCAGACCGAGGAGAACATTTTTGGGTGGTGCGTGAAAATTCAACGACAGACCCGTTTTCCGGCGACAACGCGTGGGGCGCGTGGGAGGTTTTCCGGCGACGGTCCCTTCAGGTAGAATACTTATTTTGATGTCCTGAACATATTGATGTGTTTAGTTTTGTGTTTCAGGTTATACAGAAAAAGTTGGACGATTTTGCCCCTGACTTGACGTCTTTGGCGATTCGGTTATGAAATTTTGGTATATTTACTGTTTTTCAACAGTAGTTTGGTATGATTATTCTAAACTCTCCGTTAGGATAGGTTTGATATTTTTTACCGGTTTATGCATGATTGCTTGGTTGCTTATTTGTGAATTCCGTTGATTGAATTCTTGTGATTAATTCGTGACCTAAAAGCATATTTAATTGTATTATACCTGTTTCATCGTTGTACTTCATTCCTGAACGTTGGTTTTTTAACTCTGCATTCGTATTTTATTTGATCATCTGGAAAAGATTTTTTCAAAACCTTTCTGTTATGTCCACGAGTACATGCCACTCTTTTACAGAATCTGTAATGGGTTCGAGGGTCGAATTATCGCAATTCGATGGAAAGGGGGATTGCTCAATTTGGAAACAGAAAATGAGGGCTATTTTGGTCCAACAGAGAGTTGTTAAAGCTCTTGATGATCCTACTACATTTTCTGATGAGTTAAAGGCTAAACCACATGAAATTGAAGACATGAATGAAATTGCTTACAGTTCTATAATTTTGCATTTATCTGATAATATTGTAAGACAAGTTGATAATGCCAAAACTGCTAGAACTTTGTGGACTGAACTAGATGACTTATTCTTGACTAAAACTTTATCTAACAAGATATATCTGTTGGAAAAGTTGTTTAGTTTTAAGATGGATCCCGGAAAGGATGTCGAGGGAAATTTGAGTGACTTTAGCATAATTGTTAAGAGTCTGGCTCATAATGATAAAAAATTTGCCGATGAGGATTTAGCTGGCATATTGCTAAACTCTTTGCCCGAATCTTATAGATAAATGAAAAATGCCATAAGATATGGTAGGGGCACTCTCACTCAAGCTATTGTCACGGATGCTTTAAAATCAAGAGAACTTGAATTAAAAAGAGACAATAGAACTTATTCTCGTGAAGAAAGCTTATTTGTTAGGGGAAGATCTGAAAAGAAAGAATATAACTTCCATAACAAGAAGGGGAGAGGGAAATCCAAAATGAGATCCAAATCTAAAGATAAGAGCGGTAAGAAATGTTATCACCGTGGAAAGTTGGGACATTTCAAGAAAGACTGCTTTGAGTGGAAAAGGAAACAAAGAGACCCAAACAATACTGATCAAGATAATGCTGCCATTGTGTCTGAATTTGACAGTTTGCATGTCCTTAATGTGTCTGAGGAAGAATTTGATAAAAATTGGATCCTAGACACAGGGTGCACTTTTCATATGTGCCCTGAGAGGTCTTGGTTCTATAACTATAAAGAGACTGAATCTAGGAAGGTCTACATGGGGGACAATAATTCTCAAAATGTGGTTGGAGTTGGTGACATAGCCATCAGGATGTACGATGGGGCCGTCACGCGGCTCAGAAATGTTAGATATGTTTCTAATTTAAAGAGGAACCTCATTTCCTTAGGTTCTCTTGAAGATGAGGGATATACCTTCAAGTCTGGTAACAAAATTTTGAAAATTATGAGGGGTTCTCTCATAGTTATGAAAGGACCTAAAAGGAATGGGTTGTACTATCTGGAGGGTAGAACTGAAATACCACTTGATTCCAGTCTTCTTACTGTGAGTAAAGATAAGACTGAACTTTGACATAATTCGCAACCAAGAGAGTGTGTTATGAGAACCAAGGTGAAGAATGTGAGAATATATAAATGGTTCTCTTAACCTCTAGATTATTGTGAGCCCTTGGATCAAATTGGATGGTTGAGATTATTTGGTTGATATTTGCTAGACTTGTTAGAGAAGCTTTCTCTACTCATTTGAATCTATAAACCTACCAACTCTTCACTCATTCACGTGGGCAATGCTAGGGCAAAAAGAAAGACTCATACCTTCCTTTCAAACACTCTTTCTTCTCCTCTCTTTCTCTCTCTCGGTTTCTACCTTATTCAAGAGGGTAGTGGTGAGCTTGAGGTGAGTTTTGGTGGTAGAATACATTGGTATCTTAGGCATGAAATAGGGCTAAGTAGAGGTGGTGTTTCTTGAGTGTTTAGGGTCGTTTTGGAGAGGGTTCTTTGCCGGTTCTTCTAGCTATCTCTTGGTGGGGTGATTGCATTGCATGGAAGCTGTTCCTGAGCCTACAAATCAACCATTAACAAAGAGAAAGGAAGCTCCATTTTCGGCCATTGTTGCTGTCCAGATTTTGAGCTCCAAGTTTTCTGGTTTATGTCATTATTTTTGCTTGGAATGATATGTATTTAAGTAGTTTAAACACCCATATTCCTAACAGTTTGCTTACATCATAATTCTTTTGTCCAAAATTGAATAACATGGAGATCTAATTGACATTTCTTCTTCAGAACCCTTCGTTGATAGTGCTGAGCATCTTATAGAAGATGTTGTATCTGTGTTTCTGGCTGCTGATAGTCTCGATCAATATATTCTAATAATCATCACATCTACTTGTGACGATGGAGTTGCAGTCTTACTACAAAAGCTAACTTTATACAAGGTGAGGAATTTTCTTTAAAAAATTCATTTCCTGGTTTGCTTCTGAGGATTCTTAAATTGAAGAATGACCAACGTATAATGACCAAGTTTCAGCTGCACACATATGATTAATTTGCTTGCCTGATGTCCAGATGTTGAATTCAGTTTAAAGCATAAATGCCTGGGACATTGGGAGTTTATGCCAGAAAATGTGAAGAAATATAAATTGTATTATTATGAACTTGTAAATATTACAATGTAGAAGACCTATTTATAGGGTTACAAATAACTGTAAAAAGAAATAAACATAAAAGAAAAGATTACACAATCAACTATTAAGGAAAGTAATCCTACACTAAAAGAAAATATTATAATGAAAATATTTCATATTATATTTCTATATTTAACACCATCCTCTCAAACTCAATATGTGTTAGAATATTGAGTTTGAAGAAATCGATCCAATCAAATCTTCCAAATTGAAGAACTCCGAGCAATTGAGGTCTTTGTCATTGTTGATGGGGATAAGTGACTTTTTGTTTGCTGGAAGAAAATATTTAATGGACATTTTTTTATTCTTTTTTAACATAAGAAAACTCCAAATTTTTCAAGGGACAGGGGAAGGGTCGATAAAGTTCAAGGTACCGATCTTTCAAAGTTTTTTTTTTTTTTTTTTTTTTTACATAAAAAAAAAAAAAAAAACCTCTAATTTATTTAAGAGGTAGAGGGAGTGCCGGTAAAGTTCAAGTTACCGACCCTTCAAAGTTTTTTTTTTTTTTTTTAACATAAAAAAAATCTCTAGTTTGTTTAAGAGGTAGGGGAGTTTCGGTAAAGCTCAAGGTACCGACCCTCCAAATTTTTATTTATTTTTTATTTTTTGTAATTGATGTTTATAAAAATTGGATAGAAATATTGAAAATTTAGGAAACATGATTACTCATTATTTGAGAGCTTCTTTGTCGAGAATTTCGAGAAGGAGTTGTAAAGTGACGATCCGACATTATTAAAGTAGTTGCAGAAGACCTCTAAGACATCTCTTTCAAGTTACTGTTATTGTTCTTTTGAAGTTTATGTGTTTCAAGTTTAACACAAGACCAAGTTAAACCCGCTCTGATACCATGTGAAGATATATAAATTGCATTAATATGATCTTTTAAATATTACAATGTAGAAGACCTTATTTATAGGGTTACAAATAACTGTAAAAGGAAATAAACATAAAAAGAAAATATTACACAATCAACTACTAAGGAAAGTAATCCTACACTAAAAGAAAATATTTTATATTATATTTCTATATTTAACAGAAAACAGGAAATATGTATTTCATGTTTCAGAATTTTCAATCTAAATAATTAAAACTTGATGTGTTTGAAAATAAGGCGACACACTCTTTATTTATATATATATATATATATATATATATATATATATATATATATATATATTTCACTTAATAACACGAGTTAGATCGGATATTATTATACTTTATACATGTATGATTGGATTTATATATAATTTAAGTGCACGGTCTACACTTTAAAATTCATGTATGCAATATTTGATATAGACTCGTGTGAGATATTTGAATGCTAGCATGTGTGAAATTTTTGGTGGGGAAGAAGTTTTTCCGTTCTTCAATTTTAATTACACCACCACTGAACTTTATCTAAAGTTTTCACCAAATCACTAAACTTTATACATCTTACGCGGTAAGTCACCAAACTTTCAAAAATGCAATCTCATCAATCACCAAAAACGTGTTTCTAGTGCTAGCAACTCTCACAAAATTTCACGTCACTGACAACTTTGTTACTTGGCATCAATCGCTTACATAAACATGCCACACAAGGTATTCCATTAGCCACACCAGCAATTATGTTAAGTTTTTTAACAGAAGTTCATTCGGTGATGGATGGGGTTGTAGTTTCGAAAGTTCAGTGACTAACCGTGTAGTTTTTAAAGTTCAGTGACATGATGGAATCTTTAAGAAAAGTTCAGTTATTGTTGGGGTAACTAAGCCCTAAAATAGTCATAAACCTTAAAAGAGGTCAATGTGATAGTCTCGGTAAAATAATTTGATATAAATTTATTAATTCGGCTAATCTAAATATCAATTGTGTAATTTTTAATGCTAAAATTTTGTTTCCATTGGACAATCAATATCAACAAAAATGTAATATCTTTACATTAAAAAATGCTATGAAAAACCCGAAACTTAACCCACCTCTACCATCGGTGACCCCAGTCACCACTACCCCTAATTGGATCTATCGAGCAACTCCATGCGATCACATAACATATTTGGTTGCAATTGCACAGGCAAAGCTTTGGACTTGCTAGTACAATTTCCATCCCACCTTGGGGCTCCTTGCAACCGCAAGGTACAAGTTTTGCCTTCGTTCAATTTTGTTCATGAATTACCTTTTTTCGTCAAAGCCCAAATTCCTTATTATTTATATCATGATTCAACTTTCAATTCGTTATAATTTAATGCTCATCCTCGTAATGATCCGTCTTGAATTTTGAAAGTTTACAATCAAGTCCTCAAACTTTTCAAATGTTGTATTTAACTTTCAAACTTGTGAATTTCTTGTAATTGCTATCTTAATACTTCTTATTGATTACATGCAATCTGATTGATATTCAATTGTTTCGAATCAACTCCAATTAACTTAAAAATTATAATATCTCGCTAATTGTATTCGAGTTTGATTTTTCCTACATTTAACACAACCATATTAAATTAGGTAAATATTCGCTCAATTAGCAATAATTTATCAAGTTTGGAAATTTGGATAAGCGGGTAAAATAAACTTATCAGTATCCATCATTAGTAGGGCTGGACATGATTCGGTTATGTTCGATTCTAATGAGAATCGAATCGGACCCGAAACTTTTGATTATCTAGTAAGTGGAATCGTCGGATTCAAATTTAATTATGAAACCGAACCCAATAATTAATTTTTTTAATACTTATAAAGCTATATTAATTCAACTAATGACATATTCATTCTTAACTCTTACAAAATAACACAGTTCAATTTTATGTGTCTTTTGCGTCATTCTTTGCTGAATTCGATTTCTCCAGAACGGTAGAAACAACACTACGGTAGAATGACCTATATGGGTAAAACTTAGATCAATTTCATTAAGTTGGACTTAGAATAAAAATTAAAAATAGGGAAATTATATTTTTGGATTTGAGTTAAATTAACTAGTTAGTAAATTTATTTTAAAAAATAAAAATAATTTATATATTTAAAATAATTTAATTTTAAAAATTAGGGAGATTCAATTGTTATTCGATTTTTTCATTCTTGGTCTAGAATCGAGAATCGAACCCGAACTCGTCAGTTATTGATTCAAATACTCGTTCGTATATTTAACTTAAGAAAAATCACTCGATTCGATCCGATTCGATTCGGGTCTAGTTCGCGAGGTTTATCCAACTCTGATCATTAGCGCATGTCACGTATCACTTCGTGTCAAATTAATTGAAACATATAAAATTAAGCTAAACTAACTTTAGAAAATTTGTATGTGAGAGTGCTAGATTTTTTACTCCACATAAATATCCGCTTGAATTTTTATAATCAAGTTTTTAGACCATATTTGATTGTGTTGATGACCGTGTCCCTATAATTTATGACAATCGCTCTTGAGTAGAGTCGATCTTATTATAATGTACACATTATCTATATCTCTATGAGAACTAGGGTTAATTTGAATGTAATATTAGTGTATTAAATACGTTGAATTCTTATGAATTATATACTTAATTTAATGTTTGTTGTGACTATATTGAGATGATTTTTGAATTATATACTTAATTTAATGTTTGTTATGACTATATTGAGATGATTTTTTCTTGAGAACTCAAAGAGACTAATATTATTTCATAATATAAGAAATCCATTTACATGTAGACATTCCCACGTTCAATAAAATTTATATAAAACATAATTCCTCACCCATTATCCATCCGAAGTCAAAAATCGAAGAGGAGCTTTCTCCAAACCAAAGAAGTTACCCTAAAGATATGATAGAGACTTGTCACTCTTCCAACAAAGATGTCGTCTCAATTTTGTTTAAGTGAGTTATATTAAAACTCAACTTTCATCTCAGGCTTGAAGAATGATGATATGATATTGACTCTAGTAACTTATTTTTGCCACATGCGATCTTGGAAATTTGAGAAAATAAAATAGGATCACAATTTCCCTTTGGTCTGAGCCATCTGGTCTTGGCTTCCTACATTATATCGCTGGTGTCCGAATCTATCAATGCAACAGGATCGATAATTAAAATTTCAAAAAATATTAAAATGAACAAGAACATGGAACACCTTTATTTTATCGTTAAAACCCATATAGTAGCGCAAATTAGCACATAATCAAATATGAATCAATCAATTAATAGAGATCCGTGTTTCCCTATCTCTTTCCATATGAACTCTTCAAAAGCAATTGATAGACACAGTTGAGTTGATAAATTAAAATATGTTTATCTTCTGTAAGTAACATAATCTTAGAAACCCAGAGCCAGATTTGAGATGCCAAAATCCAAGTTGTGCATATACGGATGCTAAATGACATTGCCAAAGGCATACCTTGCAGTTGTTTCGATGCAATCTTATACAATTGTGTTTGGAGGAAGACTTGATTTGTAAACAGGGAAGGTTAAAACAATCTTAACATGATGAAAACCTGAAAGGGTTTGTAAGAATTGCTTTCCTCAATATGTTTTCACCATCCTTCTGCATCAGCCATAAAGAAGGCAACTAAAGGAAAATGTGCCCTCCGGGGCACATCCAAAGTGACAAAGATCGTGTGTGTTGGAGTTTGCCAACCCAGCGTGGGGAGTTCGAATCCTGGGAGGAGCAGCCAAATAATGTAAAACCTTTGGGCAGAGCAGCTTGGTGTTGTAAGACTCATGGAGGAGGGTCTCTTGGGGCAACAAATTGAAGGACGCACGGACACTGGCTATGGAGGGCATATCCCGCGGTTTACCTCCTCGGGCTGGAGAGGAGCCAAAGGCTCGAGGTCCAGGATTTAGTATGACGAAGCTGGGACACCCGGGTATCGAAAAAAAAAAAAGGAAAATGCAAATTTACAAAAACATCATAAAGAACCGACCATAAAGCAACTAAATATTAAAAAAAATATAATAAAAAACTATTTGCTTTCTTACCAATGTTTCTGACAAAGATGGCGTCAAGGGAATTAATTGTTTAGATTTTTTAATAGCAAGTTCTTCAAGCAGGAAACAACAAAGAACAAAAGGTTCGTTAAAATTAAAATGAAAACATGAAAAAATAAGGAGAAAATTGAAATGCCAAAGAGAAGAATAATCAAACAAGAGAATGTAGTACAACAGAATGTTTCAAGATTCGTTTCGTGATATCAGTACTCAAAATAAATTCAAGATTACATTTCATTAGAAACCATAGCGTATCTGGACGAGATGAAGAGGCATCAATAACTATTATCCTAGCTAAATTTGCAAATGTCTATTAGCACCCAGTATCAGAATTGCTTTTGTCATCCAATAAAGAGTCTATCACTTATATCCTCAACTTATTTATCACATAACTATTTCAATATTCAACAGAAATAACGAAATATCAGCATGCTTTTTCGAAACATCATTAGAGAGAAAATGGTAAGAGGTATCAAGTTAGTATCCAAAGAGGTAAATTTAGGATTTTCAGTACGTTTATTGCCTTAGTTTTATGTTTCTTTATCTTAATCAAAATAGATAGCCACTGAAAAGTTGCAACTCCGCTTGGGACTTGGTAGAATTGTTTATAACACTAAAGGTCAAACCATAAACTCATTAAATTTGTCTTTTTCCCTTAAAAGGTTATTTCTTTGTTTTGAAAAAGACAATAATAATTTCAAAAGCAACAAAAAGTCAAAACCTTACATAATCTAATATTCAACCCTTATTAATTTATTCAATCGATCAATTAAATTAACAGCCAAACAATTCAAACTTTGCATAATTGAATTTACAAATCAGACCAAGAACGGCTCAGTCTTTAAATACGCCAGGGATTTGAGGAAATCCTTTCCTCCATTTGAAATATAAACCTTTAATGGACTTAAGATAAATGAATGAATATAAGCCACATTCTTTGAATTTAATCAAACAGTTACGAAGTCACACAAATTGCATCCATAAATTACATCAATAGCAGTCCAATTTTTTTGTTTTCTATTCTACTCAAAACTATATAAAAAATTTCAGAAAATTATAAATCTGAGGGAAAAAAAACTCACTTTCTTTCGATGATCCGGATGCATTGTTCACAAAATTCAATTTCCAAAAACCCCTCAACAAAAAACTGCAAAAGATCTTAAATTTAATTAGTGCAACAAGTAACCCAATTCACAGCGTTTTCGAACAAATTATCCCAGAAAACTCAAACCACATTTGCCCTAACGTTCACGTCTTCGGATAACAAAAGGAGCAGTCCCACCTCGTCGAATTATTCTTATTAAGGTTAAGCCAATCCCTCATATATCAGCCCTCTTCTCTAAATCTCGAAGGCAAACCCCAAAAGACGACGCACCGCCACCGCTCCTCACCAACAATCATAGAACAATGGAACAAAACATCGACGCCCCAACTTATGAAGCACTAAAACCCTCTAGTCTATCAACATAAACAGAGTGCAATATAATTAGAAATGGTAGAATGTTGCTATTTAGCTATTCAGAAATCAAATGATGAGCACCGCTTTAACATAGTAACATGTAAAAATTTAAATTTTAAAATTAATATGTAAAATCGAATTTGAAAATGAATCCTCCTATCTCCATAGCAGAGCATCAATTTTAATGAACAGCTTTAGAGGAACAGTGTCAACTGCGAACACCTTCTATTCAAATATTATCGAACTTCATTTGACCATAACCATATGTTATTCTTTTCTATGATTTTGCATTTGTTCTTTTGTTTCTTCTATTCTTATACAAGGTGCAAAACACACAAGTAACTCAGCCAATTTACAATAAAACATATTGGACAGACTACAACAAACAAACTTCAAAAATTCTAGAAAATGACAAATATCAAAACATTAAAGACATATTCAATATGGCAATTCAGCAAGCATGCCAGTTTTTACATAAGAACATAAACTAAATAAAGGTCAAGAGAAGGGCATATTCTCAGTCAATACAGCTTGCTCTCGAGTCTCGGGGCAGCCAGGTTTGACAGAACACAAACGCAACAAAGGTCGAGAATAAACTCATATTCCATAGTGGAAAACAACTGAAATTACAAGAACCACGAGAATACCATCGCCGCGATTATTAGTCCGTGCAAGTTTGATATTGATATATCCAGCATCACCAAGCCTTTTGTCATAAATATTAACAAGCTCTTCATTCCCAACCCAGAATTCCTGTAACACCACACAGAACAACAACAACTTAAGCATCATCAAAATTCAAATTTTTATTCCAAAAAGAACAGCAAATCAATAAAAGAAAGAAAACAAAACCTGAAGACAAATTATGGAAGATCTTTCATACAACAAACAAACCAAAATCCTATTATTCCTTTGTAACCAATAATCTTTCACATCACTTTCCATGCAAGTCTGGTCCTGAACTTTCCCCAGATGTACATTAAACAAAAACCCTTTAAAAATCAACAATTTTCAAACAAAAATCACTATGTAAAAGAACATGTTAATATAGAGCAAACCTCGGGATTGAGTCGTTGTAAATGGGGGCAAGAATGTTGAAGGTGGTGCAAGAAATACAAGTCGTGTCCATTATGGATGCGGGTATTGTTGGCATGGAGATCAACCACTAAAGGCGAGGTTTTCTTCTCTGCATCGCATTGCTTTGGAACCCTCTATTATGGTGAATGAGGTATTAACTATTCAGAATGGGAGTCCTAACTGGAACATCGTTTTCGAGCGGGGCTTACAGGATTGAGAATTAGATGATTATTTGATGTTCTTGACATTCTTGCATGAGGTGCACATTCGGGTTGGAGATGACGATTGTAGCAGGTGGAGGGTGGCAGCAAATGGTATTTTCTCTGTGTGCACATACTTCATATCCTTATTGGAACCTGTGGAGAGTTCATTCCCGTGGAAGAGGGTATGGCAATGCAAATTGCCTCCACGGGTGGCATTTTTACTGTGGACAGTTGTGAGGGGGCAGGTGTTAACGGTGGATAACCTCCGAAGAAAATGGTTGTTATGTTACAGAGTGGTGTTATACGTGTAAGAGGGATGGAGAGATGATTGACCACCTGTTTCTTCAATGTGATGGTGTGCGTTGGCTGTGAAATGATATTCTGGCTGCTTAACAGATGAACTGGGTGTTGTCAAGGTGTATAGAGGACGCGGTACAAGCATGGAGTAGAAAACTTAGAGACAAGAATAGCAAACTAGTCTGGGATCTCATATCAGGGTGCATTGTTTGGTGTGTGTGTGGAGAGAAAGAAAAAATCGTTGTTTTGAAGATCAAGCACGGTCGACAGAGCAGTTTAGAGAATTATTTTATCTGACATTGTACAATTGGTTTAATGCCGCAACTACTAACCCGATAGAGGGGTTGCCTAATTTTATTGTGTTTCTATCTTGTTTAAATTGATTATGTACACCTTGTGTATTATTATTTAATTAATAAAATGCAAGATTACTTATAAAAAAAAAAAATGGATGTGGGTATTGCATAACTACTGGGTCTTGACACCTTCCCTTTTGCTTATCTTTCTGTTCTTTCTACCCATTCCTTCCAATATACCTCTAAATAGATCCACAAACTATAATTTAGCACTTTTGAAAACTTCAAAGGAAAAAAAAGGTGAATATGGCTATTGGTATAGTAGAAAACTCAAACAACATTTGGATTAAGTAAACAATCTCGTCTTTGAGCAATTTTTTGACCCTCTACCAAAACAGAAAAACTTAACCCAAAGGCACGACGTTAACAATTTAGGAAGGTAGCACAATGCACTTACCTTGTGTGCTCCTTCCTGATTCAGGATTAATTTGACAATGGCATATTCATTATTAATAAACTAAAACTGAAAGAAATCGTTGCAGGAAGGTTGAGAAATTATATTGCTCTAAATAGAACTAACCATCAAACAACAATCTCAGCAACCTTTTGAGGTCTAATTTCGTATTGTTAATGAAAATGTATTAAGGCATCAAAAAGATCAAGGGCATCATTTGGCAAAGTTTGGAAGTAAACCCCGTATAAACTACAATATTTTTAATTTTTAATTTTTTGACGTGTAATATTTGGAATACAAAACTTTTCTAAAATCTAGAAAATCAAACAATAATGTATAAACACCAAAAAATCAAGTGTACATTTAAATTTCATTTCTATTACATCAACTTTTCCAACAAACCTTTGATAAATACATATACTTTATACAGATTATAAATGTTCATGTTGGATGGAACAAAGTACTTGGACTTACAAGATTTATGGCACAAGTTAATATATTTAACATATTGCAATCAACGACAACAGTAACCGCCGCTTGCACTGCAGCTAAAAAAAAATCGAGAAATCTACACAAAAGGAAGAAATTGAAGGCATGAGAATTATACTTACAGATATATGTCTCAATACCTTCAAATTTCTTTGAACGGTCAAGAGAGAAGAAGAGAAACGAAAACAGCACTGAATAGTGCGGTTGATTAAATCGGAAATTTCACATCGTTGAAGGAATTCCTTTCAATTTCTTCAAAGTATGTTAAATGAAGAAACGGCACTGTAGTCGCCGATTGGATTTCAGAGGGATTTTGTTTCGCCTCTTTTCTACTGTGGAGTGAGAGAAGTTGCCTTGGGTACCACATCTATTTGCCAGAAGTTAAAAGAGAAATGTTTGATACATAGAAGAGATATTTTGTATGTATATGAAATGACCATTAAACCTGAGTTTGCATGCATCTGACCCAAAGAGTTGGACTGAGGGAAACCTTTGAAGGTTACAGAACTATGCTATAGTTTCAAACTTCAGGACTATCTTATGCTGTGGATTCACAATATGTACTGGCTTCAACGCAAAAATATGAATGCATAATAAATTATACACAAGAATACACGTTGAAGTATAGATTTCTCTCTAAATGCAGCAGCATAATAAAAGAATTAAAACAGAACAGAAATAATGAAAAGAAAGTAGAATAACTTGATAAAAGAGGCTCAAAGATACAACAAGGTATTCTATCAAATATCATCATTAGACCAAATGCAAGCTAAAAAAAGCGTCAAAGATGCTTTAAACGAGGAGGAACTTAATCAAATTTGTATCTAGATAGCTTACGAAACAGACTTTGAAGGATTGTCTCTCTGTGTTCCACCAATCTTATGCAACTTAAACTTTTAGCTTATGACTGATGTTCTAAAATTACTACTAATGTTTTAGAACTTCACATCTTGGAAAATACACAGGCACAAAGAACTGTAACGCCCCGAGTTCCGCGAACCCGAAGTGTCACGTCATCGTCTTTTGCCCTAATTTAACTGAAAAGTTTAGCGAAAATAACTAACTTTTAAAACATCACATTTAAAATTGTGAACTTTAACGGCAATAAATCTCATTTGAATTAACTTAAGAAAATTGATTAAACTTTAAAACTCAAGTTTTCGGAATAACTGAAAAAACAAAGTAAGTTCATAATGTTCAACTAAGTAAACTTTAAAAGTAAATTAAAAACAGTTAACTACATTTATTTATTCATGGCACCACTGCCCATCATACTCGACCGTCTCCAAAATCTGCAATATTGTTAAAATAATGGAATGAGCATTTCGAAAAAATACTCAGTAGACTCATCGCCAGTAATTAATTTACAGAATAATTGAACACATAACTATGCAATCTATACAGTGACATCATCATTGCCTTTTTTTTCTTTGAAAAATCATAGGTTTTTTAAAATCATAGGGTGTGGGTAGTCTCGTCTCATGCATTTAAGCAAGTAAGTTATGCATAACATCATCTTATCTCATAAGAGATTCTCTTTCTTCTCATGCAATTAAGCATATAAGTTATGACAAGCATAACGACATAATCTATCTCATAAGAGATTCTCGTTTTATGCATTCAAGCATATAAATCACATAAAGTCACATAATACATGCAATTATAATTTAAACTAATTAATGGGGGCGAGTCTACCTCAATATATCTCGATTCACGTGAAAAGTGGAGCGGGAAGAAATCTCAATCCCTCAATCGTCCGTACATTTCGTCTAGCCAAAATAGGAAATAAACTTTGAATTAGTGTTTCGAAATTTTTAAAGATTAAAAAAGATAAAAATAAAGTTTAGGGACTTAATTGAAAGTTTCTTAAAATTGAAATTTGAAAAGTTTAAGGACTGAAATGGACTTTTTGAAATTAGTGGGCTGATTGTAAATAACTAAAACTTAAGAATTGAAATAAACTTTTTAAATAGCTTGGGACTTAAAATACACAACTTTAAAACTTTAGGACTAAAATTAACTAACTTCTAAACTTTGTGGCTAAAATCATAATTTTCAAAAAAACAATTTCTTAAAACCTCTCACTCTCACTCTCTCTCTCTTTCTCTCCTTCGAACGAGAGCAGAGAGAGAAGGCGACGAGAAGAGGCGAAGTCCCTTCCTCCGATTCCGGCCAGCAATGCCAGCGTCGCCGTCGCGTGGTGACGCCGGTGGTATGGAGGTGATGGGGTGGTTTTGGCATTCGGTCTAGGGGTTAACCGAGGCTTGGAGTTCGAATTTTCTTGGGTTTTTCGGTGGCAACCGGCTGAAAAATGGGTCGAGGTATGAGGTAAGTGCGTGGGTCTTCTTATTTCTTGGTTTTAGTTTTGATTTGGGGCGAAATGGAGGGGGACTGTCGATTGGTGGGTTGCGTTGAGGCGGGGTGCGTTGAGGCGGTGGAGTTAGTGTGTTGGTTCGTTTTGGCCTTGCAGGCGGTGGCTGCAGTGGTGGAGTTGGTGTTTTGACTGTGGCGTTGGGCAGTGGCTGTGTGCAGTGGTCTGTGGGTCATGGACGGCTATAGTTTGGGTTGGAGGTGGTGAGGCGTTGGTGTGGTGGTATGGGTGAAAATAGTGAGGTTGGGGGTTGATTTTGTGTGAGGGTGATTAGTAGTTGGTGCTAGAAATGATAGTTCTAGCATCAACGTGAGCTGGAGCTTCTAGCGTGAATTTCAGCTGGGGTGAGGGATGGATTTTGTGTGTTCTTGTGGTGGCTCGTTTTTGCAGGTGGTGGCTTGACTGTGGTGTTGGAGGTGTGAAATCTTCAAGTCACTGGTGCTAGAAATTGGTTCTAGCATCAACGTGATTTTCCAGTTGATGCTAGAAATTGATTTTCTAGTATCAATTGCGAATTTCCAATTTAGGAAGGTGACTGGGAACTCACTGCATTAAGGAAAAAATTTGGAGAATGTGACATTTTCTTATCCCAATGTTGATGGCTGCGTGAGGTTGAGGGGGGAAATGGGGGTATATGAATAGTAAAAATCTAGGGCACAAATCCCTAGGGCTTAAATAGGCCAGAAAATTGGGCTGGAGAATTTTTCTAATTGGACTTAAAGTGAATTGGGCTAAAATGAACATATTTGGACTAATAAATATTTGTACCCGAAATAATAATATATCGTATTTAATGTTATTAAATTTAAAACGATAAGAAATTTGATACGTTAAAATATTCGAAATTGGACTCGATTATAATAAATTTAAATTTTTTTAACAACGGCTAGATGAACACGCTTTTATTTTTTTTAAACTCTGGATTAAGACTTTGCGATACGTTTTTCAAGAAAAATAAATTTAAAATTCTCGATCGCTACAAGAACTATACAAAACTTTGTATTTTTTAATCTCTGTAAGGAACAATCTAGTTTTAGAAATCTTTCTGAATACAAACAGAATTGTTGAAGGTAACCTAAACTTCATCTTTTGAAGATTACGTAAACAAAATTCAAAAAACAAACTAACCTTCAACCAAAGGAAATATGGAATCGACATACCTATGGTCAGTAGTCTTTGATTCGCTTTCTGTGTCGATATTCTGTTCTTCTATAAGAGTTTTAGAAAAATCCAAATGAAAGATAAAAGTAAACAAATTAAACACTTCAAAGTAGATCCAAAAGAATGAAATAAAATACATATCAGAAAAATCACAAATTCAACAATAGAGCTAAACAAACCAGAAGAAATCAAACACAAATTACATATCAAGAATATGAAAGGAACATAATTCAGGAATTGAAGGTTCGATCTCTTCAAAGATTGAACAACAAAAATGAAAAAAAAAATGATTCAACAATATACAATTGAAGAATACCGCAGTCTCATACTTCACTAAAGGCAACTGAGCTAAACTTCCCTATTCGATCGAAAATCGCCGGAACTTTATCCCTTTGTTTCAACTGAACTAATGTAAAAACCCCATTTGCAAGCTCAACACTGGAAGAAAAAGAAGAAGAAGAAGAAGAAGAATATGATGATGAAAATGGACTGGAGCTGAGGAGAAGAAATGGAGGCTGCCACAACCAACAAGTTTTGAATTGGGAAATTAGCCAACAAGAAATTGGGTCTCCTTCTTCGTCCGGAGTCGGATGGAAATCGAGATCGAAAAGCGAGTGGAGATATTTAGGTTCGTTTGATTGGAAGGGTGGAAAATTGGTGAAAATCATGTTATATGTACAATGATGGTTGACAAGTTTTGTTGACAATCATGATTTGATATCATCATGTTCATCTATTTTAAAAAGTTTCAAAAATATCAACTCTCCAGATTTTGCCACATCAAACATTGTTAACAAATGTTATCAATTATCAATGTACAAGTAGATTAATTCTTGTAATTTATGGTGTTTGATTGATATAATTTTTTACCTAATTCGTTTGACTTTATTTTTCATGCAAATTGTTACTTTTTGGGATAAATTTTTTTACAATCTGTATTAAAATTTGTTTAGATTGCAAAAAATTTTAAAAAATAATTTTTGAAATTTTTTGTGTTCGTTTGATTTTGTTTTTTTACACAAATTATCAATTAAATTGATAAATTTTTTTACCATTAACTTTGAAATGTGTTTCAATTGCTTAAAAATAAAGTCAAAAAGGTGGAAAACATTTTCTCACCAATATGGTGGAAAAACGTTTTCTAACTTTTATGCATCAACAACTTGTACCTTGAAAAATCTTGGAAAATGTTTTCCCTGGAAAATTAGTGCAATCAAACAGGTGAATAGTAAAAAGAAGGAAAACGTTTTCCACGAAAAATTTGGCCAATCAAACAGACCCCTAATGTGAAAAATGGGTTGCAGAAATAACAATACATATAATTATAATTAAAAAAAGGGACCAAAAATAGAAAAAAAATAGGTGCTTAGTGCGAAGAAATTCGGACCGTGCAATTGCTTCGCACGATGCAAAGGTGTACCGCACAGTGCGAAGTGCCTTCATCATTTTTTTCCCTTTTTTTTTTTTTTTTTTTTTATTTTATTTATAATGCATTTTTTTTTTCACAAAGCAAAATCCTTGGGAAAAATGAAATTACAGGTTAATTTTTTTTTTCTTCTAAACGATAGTATATGATATTTATGATATTTATGCAAAATATTTTGAGATATTTTTAGTTTTCAGATATAATATAGTCAAATGAATAGTAATTTTTGAAAGGACACGTGGCTACAATAGTGTGAAAGTTTGGTTTCAATTGAATAGTAAATTTTCCATAAGGTAAAGGAGGATATAATATAGTTAAATGAATAATAATTTTTGAAAGGACATCTGGCTACGGTGGTGTGAAATCAATAGATTTTCCATCCTCTTTTATAATGGTAAAGGAGGATCAGCCCTACTACATGGCCATGGGGTCAGTGCCAGATTTGGTGACCGGCTCCTCACATAGGAGGAATGATCCACAATTTTTTGAAATATTTTACACACGCGGGTCCCACCGCTATGTGAGGGGTCGGTCACCGACCTAACATTGACCCCCTGATCATCCAACCTTTTTCAAGGAGGATTAACAACTACAAAATAATGCATTGATCACAATCAAGCACCATTCATTGATCACATAAACTATAGTGATATGCACATATTTTACACCCTAATCTCAACGTGATTCTTAAACTTATCCTAAAATAGACCAATTAGTAGGAAAACAATTAACACAATAACAAGTAAATAAGCACCCAGCAAATATTTGACATCTAAAACAAGATCGTAAAATCAATGTTTCAAAATAAATTGCATCATCATCCTAGCACAACAAAATCTTAGCCCATAATGAAAGCGTGGCAAATGTAAGAGACTTACGTAACAAATTTTGGAAATTTAAAGATAAATCAAAGAAAATCCATAAACCCTGTCATATGAGTGGAATACCGTGTAATTACTAATTTCTATTTGATCTTCTTCTTTCCTAAAATTTCTCAAATCTCTCTTTTATGTTCTTCTCATATGAGTGGATTCATATATTTTTAATTACACATTTTATTAACTTTTATCAAAATGGGTCATGCTATTCGTACACGGTGGTTTACCAGCTTGTTTACTCGAGCCCACCGATCTCTCTCACATTTGGGACGAGTGGGGCATACCTTGTCGGAAGTAGGTCCCGACCTCATGTGAGAGCACTTGTGGGGTCGAGTAAACCAACAGGTGAACCAACGGATACGAATGACTTTATCCTATCAAAATATACTAAAAATCTTATTTTTATACTCTTAAAATAACGGCTTATACTCCTCCCAAGAAAAATGTACCATAAAACCCATGTCGGACCGTCCTTGCTATACACTCTTGTGTACAGCAAGGCCAACAATCTCTCACAACAAGGGCCCGTGCTTTTTTTATTAGCGTGACCCCTATGTTTGTGAGGGGATTGTACCTTGTACAGTCCACATGGACTATACAAGGGATAAAACCCATGTCCCAAAGTGCCCTTAAAATTTGTGTCCGGCCAGCAAAATCCTCAAAATGCCACATATTTGAAATGGTTGTAATCCTGTCTTTTTTTCCTTTCTTTTTTCTCTCAGTTTGATTTTTTCTAACAGTTTCTTTAATTTTTAGTTTAATTACATATCGTGATGCTCCAGACGTGTGAAACATGAGACTATGGACTGTGAGTTGGATTTTTGTGCTTTTGGGTCTGGATTTTGCAATTCTTTGGTTTTGAATTTAATCAATTTGACAAGTATCAAAGAGTGAGGAAATTCTTAATTGGTTGGCAAAGTTTTCTGACTTTAACATCATACGTAAAAATTCAATTTTTCATTATTTGTAAATTCTATTATTTTTTTTCACTACAAGTAGAAAAAGGCGAGTTACCAATTTATTGTCCGTTTGTTTCTCATTATTCATCCGTAAAAATGAAAAATATAATTGTTATCCATCACATTTAGCCACCATTTTTTACTTTACATTCTTGTGTGGGGCCCATAACGACTATATTTTTCATTTTCATTCTACAAATAATGAGAATTAAACCGGCCTTAATTGTGGAAGACACATAACCTTACAAATTCTTATGGGTTAATCTAGTTTGTTTTGATCCTATGATTCCTTTCCTTATGGACGACTTTTCAAAGTTGGACAGTCTCGCCTCTTTTAATGAATTGATTTTCATTTTGTACTCTGATGTCTGGAAGACAATTTCATGTACCACGAGTAATTTAAAATTTAGTTCAAGTAAATTTTGTATCATGAATATTGTTTAATCAATTAGGGTCCGTTTAATTGGAAAGGTAAAATTTGAGTGAAAAAAATGAATTGCAGATAATTGAATTGTCTAGAATTTGTTTTACTGAGAATTGTAATTAATTGTGTTTGATTAGTATAATTTTTCACCTGAAAAATGTTTAAAATTTGGTCTTCGTTTGACTTTATTTTTCATGAAAATTGTTCATTAAATGGATAATTTTTTTCACACTTGGATCTAGAATTTGTTTTAATTGCCAAAAAAAACCAAAAAATAAAAAATAATAATAAAAAAAAAAAAAAAAATATATATATATATATATATATATACACACATATATATATACCGAATACCATTCGTTTGTCTTTGTTTTTCATGAAAATTGTCCATTAAAGTAATAATTTTTTACCATTTGATCTATAATTTGTTCTTATTGCAAAAAAAAAAAAAAAAAAAAAACTGAAATTTATTTTCATCAAAAACCAAAAAAATAGGAATCCAAGTCGAGCCGGGCCTAGCTTTTGCTTGGCAAAAAAATTGAGGCTCAATTCGAGCTTACGATTCCAGCCTTTCCGAGCTGAGTCGGGCTGACTCGATTTTTTTCTGCTACCGAATTTAAGGCAGTAGCCTATGCGCTACCTTCCTCTTTGAAATTCAAAATTGCTGAGCTGGAGCTTAAAAATGGAGGGAAAAGGCTGGGGGTTACTTTCACCTTAACTTGGCCTATTAATTCATTTATTCCCATTTTCATTCCCTGAGTCACTGTCTAATACCCAGAGAAAAATTTCTTGACAGATACCCAGAGAAAAATTTCCCAATAGTCATCTTCCTAATCTCCACCTCTCGCGACAGGTTTGTTTGACAAAGGGCAAAATGTATGATACTCTCATGCTGCTGGGGGGATGCTCGAGAATTCTGGTGCAAATATGATACTGAGAAATATATGAGCTATTGATTTGCTGCTATAAAATTTTAGCTTTCTAGATTCTAAAATTCAATGCAAGCCAGTGGTTTGTGACCCTAAAGTAAATGGTATTTTGTATTCCTCTTTTTCTTCTCGAGTTGAGAACAAAATATGTATAATGGTTCCACTTGAAAATTGTTTGTCCAGTTAGTAGTATTAGTATAATATCATAAGTTCCTTTCTTCTTCATTTTTAAGCTTTTAAATCTGAAAATACGTAGCCACACAATTCAGCAATGTTACTAGTTTCCATAGTAAGAGAAAATGCTAAAACTGAACCAAGAAATTTCCCATTTCAAAACATTGCAAGAAACTTAAATTACATGGATGATACAATCTCCATTTTCTTATCATATGAAAATAGAAAATTGGATGTGGCAGAACTATAGAGAACTAATTCAAACTCTAAGCGAACAAATGCCAAGTTCAGGATCTCCATGGCCATCGGGGTTCATCATGTAACAAGCTTCAGAATCTTTAGACCACATAACTCTCTCAAACTCTGCTCTCATGTACATTAATTCCCCCTTTGGTTTATCCCCATTTCCCGCACCAGGCAGCCCTGCACCCATGGAAACTGGACCAATAGAATTCAAGATTTTCCACTCCTCTGGCCCACACTCACGTTTCACTTCATATCCACATTTCTTCCCATTACAATAAGTCCTCCAAATAGGCTCCTCTAAAAGCTTCACACATTTTTTCCAGTCTTTTTGTCACATTCAAGGGCAATTCTCACAAGCCCAGAAGCCATTTCTATAACCAAAATGCTTGTTGGAGTTGCTAGTTCTACCAAAAATGATGGGCTCAACTTGAAATCCTCTTGAAATGCAAAATGCACATGCCCCTTCTATACCCAAAAAAATGTGCCCACAATTTTTGTCCCCAGCCCGGATGAGAGGTGTGTTCGATTCTTGCCTAATGAAAGTGCAGAACGTATTTTAGAAAACACCATCGATGGCTGCTTCTTTTTCTTGGGTTCTTTCATTGGACCTACGGATAATGAACGCACTGGAAAATTCAGCTTCTTATCCTCTGAAGAGGAGCTGAAGTTCAAGATTTCTTCCATATCATCTTCTTCATCTTCAACCTTCTTTCTAAAGTTGAATCTCCTAGAAAAGGAGAAAGAGTCATGGGGATTTCGGCTAGAGGTACGGTTGACGTTGCCTGAAAATTTTGGGAGTTGTAGGAGATGCTGTAGCGGCGAAGTGGAGAGTTTGGAGCAGGGAAGGATCCATGATTGAATTTCAGACCGGGCTGCAAAATTTCTGACCGGGCTAATATGGAACAAAAAATTATTTTTGCCTTAAAAATGTTAAATGGATTGGGGGAGGGACTGGACTACAGCCTAACTCAGCCCCCTCCATCCGTCTCTGATTTGGGGAGAGGTTAGGGCTTCAGACAAGTCATTGAATGAAAAGGAAATGACCCATTTTGACTTGTTTTAACATTTGAAATTTTTGAGTTTTTTTTTTTTCACGTTAGCACTGTAACAAAAGCTGTGTACAGTACTTTACGTGTAGCGGGATCCTTTTTTCCCCTTCTTCGAGCTCACGAGCCTGCTTGGGCTCAGCATGTCACCCAAAAATAGGGCTCGGCCTGAGCCTAGCAGAGCCTCAAGCCCGATCAATTCGAATTTTTTTTGATCGAGCCATGGACGATACAAGTTAACAAACCAAATTGCCCGCTGCAATTAATACAGGGATGATTACCGTTACCCACGCCATCCCAAATCCCATCACACAGAGCTCTTTCACAGGGACCCCACACGCTCACGCTCCCGAGAAATATATTATAAGTATTATTATCATCCCTAATTTTTAATCAGCGAGCATTGCGTTCTCTGTCCTCCCGAAGAATAAAACCCTAATATCTGCCTTCCCCCTTCACTTTCTGCATTTTCCCTCTCTAAATTTCATACTCTACAAAAACTTCATTTTCAAATGGTGACGGCAGGCGAAGGAGGAGACCCAACCAACACAGCCGCCATTGCATCCTCTTATGAAGGCGGCGGCAGAGAAGGGGTGGGAGGAAAGTCCCGGAAGAGGCCGTTCCGCAGAACCCACAATACGACGCCCTACAATCGCCCATTCACTGCTGTCCGGGGAATTACCACCACCGCCACCAGCAATAACAACTCTAGCTGGTTGAATAAGCTCGTGGTTGATCCCGCCTCTAAGCTCATCTCTTACGGGGCTCACCGGTTCTTTGCGTCCGTTTTTCTCAAACGCCTTCCCCCTCGTCCCCAACCACCAGGTATATATTCCAGTGTGATTGTTTTCCTGAAATTTGTATTCTTTTGTTGTCTTGGGCTGTGGTTGATTAGTTAAAGTTTCAGTTAGTTTTGGGCGAAAATCGTGATTTGAGGTTTAATTTTAACATTTGCACTTCTTACGCATAGACGTTCATGATTTTTTTTTTTTTTTTTTTGTGTGGAGACATACGGTTTGTTGATTGGATTTTTACTCTTGGTTAGTTAGGTGGTGAATTGCTAGGCTTTGAGTGATATTTGGCGAATGATTTTGTTTCTTTGAATGGCGTCTCCAAAATTCGTGTTTCTAGGTGTATATATGTATGTGTCTGGATATGTTTGTTTGTTTTTTTTCGGTATTTTTTTAAAATTATTATTGTTTTTTAGTTTAAGGTTAAGACTAAAGGTAGGGTTCTGACATAATCAATTCATATTTTTACTTTTTTTTTTTTGGTTGGTTGGAGTCAATTGAAAGTGGAACATACGTTTCTGATTATTATGGTAATAATGTTATTAGCTAGAGCTATGCCGAGGCTCAGATACTTCTCATTTCTCTTATTTCGTTAGAGCTCAGTTTTGTAGTAGGAATGATGGAGTTGTTCTAATATCTGAAGATTTCTTCTTTCCACTAATATCTGAAGATTTCTTCTTTCCACTAAGGGTCCATTTGATTGCAAAAGTGGAATTTGGGTGGAAAGAAAATGAATTATAGGGAATTGAATTGAATTTGTTTTACTGGGAATTGTAGTTAATTGTGTTTCATTGGTATAATTTTTCACCTAATACGTTTGGCTTTATTTTTCATTTAAATTGTTAAGTTTTGGGATACATTTTTTTACAATTGATGATAAAATTTGTTTGGATAGTCAAAAAGTAAAAAAAAAAATTTCACAATTTTTTTGTGTTCGTTTTGCTTTATTTTTCATGCAAATTGTCAATTAAATGGAATTTTTTTTTATCGTTAAGTCTAAAATGTGTTCCAATTGTCCAAAAAAAACCGGTAGAAGGTGAAAAATAAATTTCCACCAAAAATGGTGGGAATTTGTTTTCCACCAAATCAAGGAAAAAATTGACAGGTGGCAAAAAGTGGAAAATGAATTGCCTGGAAAATATATCCTATCATACACCACATTTTGTGAAAGTTGGAATTTTTTTTTTCATTTTCCATGGAAAATATGCCCAATCAAACAGGGCCTAATATCTGAAGATTTCTTCTTTCCACTAAGGGTGCGCTGGATTGTAAGGGTGGAATTTGGGTGGAAAGAAAACAAATTGCAGGGAATTGAATTGTCTAGAATTTGTTTTAGAGGGAATTGTAATTTATGATATTTGATTGGTATAATTTTTCACCTAATCTGTTTGACTTTTTTCATGCAAATTGTCACTTTTTGGGATAAATTTTTTACAATCTGTATTAAAATTTGTTTATATTGTCAAAAAGTAAAAAAAAATAAAAAATATTTTCATAAATTTTTGGTGTTCGTTTGGCTTCATTTTTCATGCAAATTGTTAATTAAATGGATAAATTTTTTTATCATTGGATTTAGAATATGTTTCCATTGCCAAAAAGTAAAAAAAAAAAAAAAAAAAAGGAAAAAAAAACCAACAAGGTGGAAAACAAATTTTCACCAAAATCATAAGAAAATAAATTCCTACTTTTGTGCTTCAAGGGGTTGTATTTAGAAGTTGGTGGCAAACATTTTCCATAGCAAAAAATGCCAATGAAATACCACAAAAGGGTGGAAATGAAAAACATTTTCTATTTTCACCCAACTTTCCACCATATCAAACAGGGCCTAATATCTGAAGATTTCTTCTTTCCATCCAAATTCCACTTTTGCAATCAAATTGACCCTTAGGGTCATAATGTATTTGCCAATGAAAAGTGAACACATTTTCACTTACCAGCACACAGTTTTCTCCCTGTTCGTTTATCACCTTTTAAGTGATTGGTATCGCACAATCTTATAGGTTTCAATTCGAAGTTCAATTGCTTAATCTTTCGTGGTTCGTGATGAAATGACATCAGGCTTTTTCTGCACTTGAGTATTTCACTGCTGCTTTTGTCATTTAAGATATTTTTCACATCTTTATGATATTTTCAATAGCTGCAATCCCGTATGTTTATTTCATACAGTATTGTATCACGAAATGGGTGCAGTTTTCCACGTTAAAGATGTGTATTTGATGGTATCATGATTCATTAATGCTATGCTCCCGTTTGATTTCCATTTTTTCCAAAATTCATTTTTCTCTCTTCTTTTCAACCACACATTCAATAAAATAATATTACACGCAAATCCAAAACTTTTCTTTAATTTTTAATCACACATTCTCCATCAATCACCTATTCAAAATGCATTTTTTCCTCCAAAATGGGAATCAAAACAGGGCCTATATCTATTTATTTTCATGGGCAAGCACATTCATGGTGCGTGTATGATGTGACTTCTCTTCCTAGGAGGTGGGGTGGCTTATCATTTCTTTTTATGATATCTAACAGAAGATTAGAAGACATGGCCTATTAATGGAATATTTACCTCATGAAGTCTGAAGTTTATTACTATGTCTGAGTGAGACCTAATTTAGCTTATGATCCATTACAGAGGCAAATAGTGGATTGAGCGACGGGCTTCGGGAGACAACTCCTAATGTAAGTGTTGTTATAAATGTTTACTCATTCTTTAACTTGTATTTCTTATGTCTTTTATGGTCTTCTATTTCCACCTTCAAAATATTAATTTATATAGATTGCTAAAATTTTTGAATTAGGGGTTAATATGCAGTTAGCTTCTTTATGAATTTGTTACACCAGTGCCTGAATAGGAGGTCATGTACATTCTGTCTTGTTGAAATTAACAGAAAACTGCTAAGAAAATTTGTGAGTTGGATTTGGAGAAGATGGCTCCTTCACCTACACGACTCTTTGTTTAGAAGGTTAACCTTGTTATACAGGCTCGCTACATGATTAATGGTTTTGCTTATTTTTTTGTATCCATGACTAAGCTGTCTCGCCTAAGTAATGGGAAAGGGTGAATTGGAGTTTATTGAAGATCTAACAATAATTATGTTGTTATTTCTTGAAGAAGTTCCATAATATGAAGCACACCTGCATAGACAGCAAGAAGAAAAATATGGAAGAAAGAAAAGAGTGAAGTCACACCTCTCAATTCAAAACATCACAACTTCAAATTTTTTTTTTTGGGTGGATGGGTGTGTGTATCATACATCATTTTTAGGAGGCTACGACACACATAATTCTCCATTTGTTCTCTTCTCTAATCTCATTTTTTGTTTAAAACAACTCAAAAAACCCTTAAAACTCTCTAAAATATGAAGCCCAAGTTATAAAGGAAAAAAAAATCCTGAATAGGTTAAAATCATCCCATACCTCTGGTGGCTCAAAGTCTCTGCAAAGACACCCTACCAATTCAATGTGTAAACATTAGCAAATGGAACTAAAAGAGTAAACATAGGCTATTAATGAGCCTTGCACAATTTTGGAGTGCTTTTAAAAGAATGGACATCGATTCAAGAGATCATCACTTGTTATTTAAATGTTATTTAGGGTTTGTTTGAGTCCCAATTTTTGGGAGAATAGATTTTGTATTAATATGTTTTGGAGAATGTATGGTTAAAAAGTTGGTAAACGTTTTGAGTTTACGTATAAAATTATTTTGTTGGAAGAATGTGTGATTGAAAATGAATTTGGAAAAAAAAATTAGTTTTTAAAAATATGGCTCAAACAACGGCTTACTTAGAGATGAGGATTCGAATTATGTTCAATCTTCCCTTAAAGTTGTCAACTGTAGAAGAATGCAAATATGAATAAGATGAGTTGGAACGGTTTGAGGAGTGATTTTGTTCAAAAAACTATATTCTATGAAGGGCATATTCCACACCAATGCATATCCAGACCTTTTAATACTTCTAAAGAAGTCTTACTGTGCTACATGGACATTTGAACTAGGTTGGCATGTTCATGTTCAACAGATCTTAGATATGACTGAAATGGCCCAGCTTCTATGCCCAAGCTGTTACATTATACGTACTGTCTGTTTTTGGTGGACATCTACCCACTTATCCCCCACGAACAGTACGAATAATATAATTACTTGGGCATAGAGGCCTAGTCGTTACATCAACACTCTTTTAACACTCTATCATGGTCATTTTTCTTTATCAAATATAGTTTCTATTTGGTAGGAATTAAAATCTAGATTTTAATTTAAGTTAAAGTCAATAATGAATTTTAACTACATATTTCATGGGATCTACAACTTTTCAATCACACATTTCATTTATTTTTATCAAAATCTATTAAAAAATTGATTTTAATGCCTACCAAATAGGGATAATACATATTTTTAATTAAAAATTATTAAATAACAAATAATTATTCATATTTAAAAGATTTCAACAAGAAAAATTAATAATAAGTAGTTTATACTATATAAATGAAGAATTTTAAAGAATTTAAAAAAAATTGCGTGTTTGTGTCGGTGAAACATAGGTTGCACGCATTCATGAATTATATATACTCCTTTCATCTCATGTTATTTATCATGCCTTACTTTCAAACCAAATTTGAGTAAAGATTCCAGTTTGTTTGACATCTCACCGCTACAATTTCAAACCTCATCTCTCACCCCACACATTTTTCAAATTTTCCAAAATGAGTTTTGATATGTGATAACCTTATATTCCTCAATTTCTACTGTCAACTTTAAATAGACAAATTTTTAGGCGGTGACGTTTTACATGAGACATCCAAAAAGTGTGTATATAACATCAAATGTAGGAATTAATATCTAAAATAATCAGATCAATGGACTAGTGCTGTCGATCGGATCAGCACATATGTGCACTCTCTCTTGATAGTGGTGGACATCCATATCAGTGAACAAATGTTTCAACTCACGATGAAGAGTCGAAAAGAATAAATGCCATGATTTGTATACTCTAATCAGTATACCGTGTAAACCAATGTTAATTGCTTATTGATCTTGTTTCATGGACGCTTTCAAAAGTATATTTATGTAGGTAATTATGGAAATTTGGAAGAAAATGGGATGTACAATACCCAGTTTCCAATTGGAAATTCTGATTCTGAATCTTATCTCAAAAGTTGATACAATTTGGATATGGAAGTGACAATATCTTTAGACCCAGTTATAGAAATAAAATCCACTGGTGCAAATGAGTGTTATATTTCATAAACAGAAATTTCATTAGATAAGGGAGTGGATTAGCTGCTCTTGGTGTGTAAATATTCTCACCCACATCATCTGAAGTTGCATTTTGTATGATCCTTAAAAATATATAAAACTGAATAGAAAAAGATTGAGGAAGAATCTAACCCTTTAACTAAGTTGATACTTGTAGTCCGGTTGCCACAAGCTTGGATAATCACGCTTTCCTCCAAGTCATAGAGTGTTTACTGTATAGCTCTGCAAATAAAAGAGACTTGGGAAAAAGACAACGCTTATCTGAAAACATATCTACTGCAAAAATTGGTCACAAAGAGCTCTTGCAGTTATTGCTGTTCAAATGAAACTGAAACTCGCAAAAGGAAGCTCAGAGTTGCTTTGCTTGTTTCTTCCAAAGAACAAATTCCTTTCAGTACGCAATCTCACACTGTTTTTGGATGAACTCACCTTTTGTTCATAAGGAAAAATGCAATCAAATCTAGATATATGATTTATGTGAAGGGGCGGTGGAAAGGATCAAAATGCTATTTACACCACAATTTGATGTGGGATGGAAAAAATATTTACGCTAGCAATTTAACAAATGGAGTGCATGTTTGGCAAAGCTTTTAAGCAGTGGTGTAAAGCATGACTAGGCGGCAAGGCGAAGCTTCAAGATTTTACTAGCCTAAGCGGACCTAGGCATAAAAAAGCTCAAAACATGACTAGGTGGCAAGGTCAAGCTTTGCGCATGGGTGAACACTTTTTTTAAGTGCTTATAAGCTGGACAAATATATTTTTTAACCACACATTCCTTAGGACCAATGCTTTTTATCTACTTTTTATGCATTTTGATGTGAATTATAATTTTAGTAACCCAATTTATGGTTAGCCATGGTTCTGGTCTTTTAATTTAACTTCCTACAAGGGGCAGTTTCAACTTTCAAGTCACTGTAAAAAGAATAGATTCATGAAACATAGATCATGTGAATGCATTTATGATTTATTAGTGGGCTTCTAAATGGGTGTTTTCATATAAGAAGTGCAGACCTCCTTGTAGATTTTTAGCTGAAATTTGCAATTGCCTCCAGAAAACTGTGCATTTTGAAGGCCCTACGTTTGTTTATGCATATTAAGTTGTGCTATCCTGTTTCTTTTACTTTGAGGATTTGCATTATCTCCCTTAAAGCTGATGAAAGTGTTTTATGTCTTTTTTAATTGGTGAAGAATCAATCTGGCACAAAGGAGCTTGCAGGTGGTAATGGTAGTCTTCCACTAAATCGTTCTGACATTGGTGGGATATCTGAGCTTGAGCAACTGTTAAAACAGAAAACGTTCACCAGGTTAGACTATGCGTGAGGTCCATTTTTATGTCTGAATGCTCTAGATGGCTGAAACTTTTGCCGAAGCTTTCTTTAAAATTATAGTTGTGACCCTTACCTATGGTCATGTTCAAATTTTACAAATCTGGATCGACTGAGCTTAGTCTCGAGACATAATCCTTCGAAAATCGATATGCAAGTCTTTACAAATAGCACTCAAGGTGTTTGATTTGAGGCGTTTGATGTAAACCTCGTGCGGGGTATGCCTCAAGTATAACCCTCAAATTTTTAAACATGGGGTAACTTCTTTCACGATGTGTAATTTGCCTTTCAAGACTTAATGAGTTTATGTTTACAGTTTATTGTCTAGTTAGTTTCTCTAGGGAATCAATTTTATTGCTGTCTGCTGTTATGCGTAATCTTACAATGAATTCCTCACATGGATATGTGGATTTACATGTTAGGGTGAATGTTTAAACTTATATGCTATCTTTATGTTCTTAAGTTTGCATTTCTGTTGAGCTCGAGTTATTAAAGTGACGCTTTATTGATGCAGATCTGAGGTTGAACGCCTCACAGAACTATTACGATCACGAGCTGAAGAAGTACCTGTTGACAAAAAAACTGAAGAAGCATTACCAGAGCTAACATCCGATTTGGGAAGGCATCAACAGTTCTCTAGTGGTCTATTGGAGGAAAACAGAAATGAGAGTGATAGATCTCATGGAATTATTAGGACTATTGTCAATTCGAGAGTACGATAGTACTCATTTATACGCACATCTATACTTGTATCACTGGTTAATTTGTATACAATGCTTTCTTGTAGTATCCACATTTGTATAAGTTACCAGAAGAGTTTTCTTTGATATTTATTTGGATGAAACGTTTCCAGGTCCTCGAGGATGATATTGCTTCTCCTGCTGAACTTGCGAAAGCTTACATGGGCAGTGGGCCTTCAAAGATATCACCGTCAAAGTTGGGGATGCGCAGTCAAATTGGAAGGGAAGATGCAAGGTTGCTTAGCAATGTTCCATTTACTCCAAAATTACCTATGATGTCATTGACAACAAGAGCTGCTTTTAATGCTGGGGTTCCAGAGAATGGTTTTATAACCCCAAGATCACGAGGCAGATCAGCAATTTATAACATGGCTCGTACTCCATATCCCAGATTTCATCCAACAGCCACTCTCAAGGTTCAATTATGTTGTTAAATATATGTGTAGTAAATGCTTGCACTTTCTGGAGTTCAATATTACCATATTAATGGATGAACATATACATATATTGGTCAATTTTCAGGGAAGTGGATCCACTAATGATGTACCCTCACCGTTGACATCTCAGTCTCTACTGGAGCATGATGCGTCTAAGCAAGTGGTATGTATCTTTGATTCGTAATATATTTGATGTTTAAGGTTTTACAATATTACTTTTCTAGTTATCTTTTTTTTTTTTTTTAATTTTTAATTTTATTTTTTCTTTTGGTATTTCAGAGCTTAAAACGGAGGAGTTCAATAATGGATGATGATCTTGAAGCTGGTGATCCCATGCGGAGAATCCGTCAAAAACCTAATCTTTTGTCTCCCAGAATTCCTCATTCAGCCGGTGGAGTGGGAATGGGTTTTGATGGTGTGCGAGGACCTTGGAAGCAGAAGCTTCCATTAGTGGATGAACCTAAGTACAAGGATTCGATAACTGTACGAAAGAATGAGGATGACAGCATTCCAAGCACAAGTTATGCTCGTGTTCCTTCTAGGTCCACTGAGGTGGCTTCAAGAATATTGCAGCATCTTGAAAAGCTAAGTCCGAGGGAACAAATCTCAGAACCTAAACTAGTTGCCTTGCGGGGAAAAACACCCTCTAAATTGACACCAAACATGCTTCATGGACTAGCTCTGAGGAGCCTGGAGGACATGGAATCCTCAAAGTTGCTGCAGGATGTTCACAATGGCCATAAGTTAGAGGATTGGCCCATTGTAACTTTACCTAATGCTTATGACTTCAGTTCTCAAATGAAATGCATAGTAGACACGACAGGACCAAAAGATCTTGTTATCCCACATGACATGCCTACTCCTGCAATGAACAACGATACCACAGGATCATTGAAAATGTCTGGGTCCAGTGGTGAAGCAGATGACTCTGTTTTTAAAAAATTTGCAGCTCAACCTCCTCAAAGGAAACACGCTTTTAGGATGAGTGCACAAGAAGTAAGTGTTGTTTAATTCAGTTATGTACTAAATACTTCGTTTAGTTGTATATTGGGCTGCATTGGTACCGTGTTTGTATAGTTGTATTTGGCTTAAATCTTGAGCTCAACGAAATCCATTCTCTTTGTCAAACATAGATTTAATTCGTATGTTTTGTAGATTTATGCATAGTTGGTCATGGTCGATTGTGCTTATTTCCATAATATGTCCTTTGAAAATTGATGAGTTGCCTTTTGAATATCAGATGTTCTAATGTTTATCATATCATTTATTCCTGTGTTAATTTTTATTAGTCTTTTACAGGATTCCTTTGAGATGGATGATGACACACACAGCAATGGGGTTGAACCTAGACCATTTGCTGAAGGGATAATAACAGAAACCTCTCTGAGCAAGCCCTTACCTACTGACGAGCCAAAGCTGGATGGAATCACACCTCTATCAGAAGAGAATTCAATTCCAGATCCTATATCAAACAAAATAAGTGATGTGGGAAGTGATGCCATCTCCAAAGGAGAACCAAGTACTGGCTCTGCTTTTTCTGTTGCACAGGCTACCAGCACAGTTTCACAATCAGTGGTACTGTCTCAACTAGTCACTGCAGCTGACAAACCAAAGGAAGCTAATGATTCGCATCCCTTGTTCAGTTTTAGCTCCAAAACTCTTAATGAGGTTCCATCATCTGCATTTTCGTCCTTACCTTCTGAATCATCAAGCAAAAAGCCATTTACTGAGAATTCCAGCAGGTAAGTCACTTCCAGTCAATTATGTAGCTAATAACTGCTATTGAATTCCAACCTTTGTTTTGAAAAGCATTTACACCTTGAGGCATGCCTCATGCAAACCTTTTTGCAATTTGAAAAGGCTTATGCCTTGGTTTACTAAGTTGAAGCACCTCAAAGGCATAAATCCTAGAGGTGGCCCTCTTTTTCTTAGCTTCAGCCTTTTGGAATTTTTTTTAATAGTCCAGAATATTTTAAGACCTGGTCTATCTTAAATGCATCCAACCCCACAACTAGAAAAAAAAGGAATGTAGAAGAGAGCAAGTGGGGAAGCAAGTATGCTGAAACTCTCTGATGCTCGAACTCTTCGAAATGGTGGGAGTACCTGTGTCGGAGACAACACGGGTATAGGTATGAGATATATATGTCGGATCCTCCAAGCTTCACCTGGACACTTCATCGTTTTTGCTGTTTTTTTCCTTTTTCTTTCCCTCTATGTATCGGTGGTTTAGGATTTTGTTTGTATAAAATGAAAATGAGTTCCATATAGTACTACTTAGTACTCCACTAAATCCAAATTGCAATTAAGTCTCTCATTTTTTTATATAACATTTAGTAATTAATTTTCCATGATTGAAAACTAAACTCTAAAATTTTATTTTATTCGTCTTAACCCTTTATTTAATATTCATTTCCTTCTTTGTGAAAAATTGATTTTGGTCTATTCAAAATGACATGTTGGATTAGTAAAAAAATTGAAACTTGAAAAATGTACCCACGTACCTGTGTCCAAAATTTGGACTCTTTTTAGTCATGTCAATGTATTCTACATTTTAGAAAATAAAAGATCTGATACTTAGATACGTATCCGAGTTCGAGCATCATAGCCCAAACTTCCCACAACAAATGCGATAAACCTCTCAGCCAAGTGAAGATCTACTTTTCAATGGCAGATGGCTGTTAAAGAGACCTACAACTTGTAACTTCATTCTTTTCCTTTTTGTATATTTCTCTTGTTTTTTGTGTGTTCCATTTATCTTTTCCTTTACAAGGGGAAGATAAGGGAACTAACCCTGAGGGGTAGCTCAATTGGTCAAGTCTTGGGTTTGTTCTCCAATGGTAATCAGTTCGAGTCCCCTCAGAGCCACTGAGGTGAGTATCCGACTATAAATTTTAGGGCCCCGTAGGATTAGTAGAGGTGCATGTAAGTTGGCCCGAATATCTACGGTCATAAAAAAAAGGGGGGAAGATGAGGGAACTGTTGCAAGTGGAGGGCTAGGAATATATGTAGCACTATTCAAGTCTTTTTCATACAATTTTTGTTAGTCGTTATGGTAGATGAATGCATTTCGAGGCTTGTGCTTCTGTTTTACAGTGTTGGTTTTTATTAGGGCCCTAATTCTTTATTTTCTAGAAAATTTGGATGTGTAGGGAATGGTGGGTCCTTTGCCTCCAAAACCTAAAACTTCAGTGGAGGATATTTTTGCATATGGGTTGTACATACCCAATTTTTCTTTTTGAGAATTTAAGTTTACTTTTTCACTGCTTAATGTGGATGATGATTCCTATCCAAGTACCCCATTGTACTTGTTAAATTAATACCCTATTTATAAATTAAATGGGCAAAATGGAAGGGAAGAAGAGTATCAGATTCAGAACATTTGCTCTGATTTCTGAAGAATCTTTGAGGGGGATGTGAGAAAATTAAATCTTTATTTTCCATGCTAAATTTAGAAGTTTTCTATCATTGTTTTGAACTTCCTTAATTGCATGTGCAGCTTGGTCAATGTCGGATCAGCTGCAACCGGAGCTCAGCTGGCAATTTTTGGTTCAGATAAAGGTGGCCATTTGAATTCCCCAATTTCTAGTGATACTAATGGAAAATCTGAAACTTCTTTATCTGTTACATCAAATGGACTACATTATTCAAGTTCCCCGGCCTTCTCATCCACTGTAGCTTCCACTGGTGATAAAAATCAGATCTCTACAGGGAGTTCTAGCCTTTTTACCTCTTCAACTAGTGTTGCAAATTTTGGCACCACTGGTTCCACTACCAGTACCTCTGCTGCCTCCACAAGCAGCGTTTTTGGGTCAACTGTGGCACCTTCATTTTCAGCTGTACCTGCTTTCAAGTTTGGTCCCTCTGTGGATCCATCACCCACTGCTGTTTCTCTCGCATCTGCTGCAACCATTATGGAATCAAGAGATTTGAAAACCAAAGCAGAGAAAGATACAAATTTTGGCAACTCAAGTAATTCATCAATTATGGTGTCTGGGACTGTTACTCAAAGCATGCCTATTTCATTTGGCTCATCTTTACCGTCTTCTAGTATCACTAACAATACATCATTTGCATCTTCCTCGACCAATTCCCAAGTGCCCATTTCAAACATTAATTTTGGTTTCAATTCTGCAGCTTCCTCATCTGAGACCAATGCAGTTGGCCCTGGCAGTGGGCAAACAGCTAGTGTATTCAAATTCGGTGTGAGTTCTGCTGCTTCTTCAAATGTTGGTGCAATTAGCTCCAGCAGTGGTGCCACTCCTGGAATATTTAGTTTTGGTCTCAGTTCTTCCTCTTCCCCCGCCAATGTAGTTGACTCTACCAGTGGTGCAACTCCTAGTGTATTCAGTTTTGGTAGCAGTTCTGCTCCTTCCACGCCGGGAATCAATGCTGCTAGCCCCTTCAGCAGTGGTACTTCTGGTATATTCAGTTTTGGTGCAAGTTCATCGGCTTCCTCTTCAGCTACCAACTTGGTTAGCTCCAGCAATCCTAGTACTAACTTATTTGGTTCGAGTTGGCAAATTTCCAAGTCTCCTATTCTTGGTTCCACTTTTACTTCGCCGTCCCCATCAACTGGATTTGCCGTTGGTGCATCATCATCTTCCTTCGCAGCTACAAACACTGCACCAGTGGTACTTAATTTGTCCAATGGGGCCTCATCAAACCCCATTTTTTCATTTACTACAGCCTCAGCTGCAGCCTTATCTTCACCATCTCCATCTCATACGCAGCCAGTATTTGGTAATCTTCCTGCTTTTGCAGCCTCTCCTGGGAATGATCAGATGAATGCCGAAGACAGTATGGCCGAGGATACCATTCAGTCGTCTGCACCTTCTCTTCCCGTATTTGGTCAACCAACTGTCTCACCTTCTCCCCCAGAATTCATGTTTGGGTCAACAGTTCCATCACAACCCAATCCCTTTCAGTTTGGTGGCCAGCAAAATCAAGTTGCTCCACAGAACTCTTCACCGTTTCAGGCATCGGCTAGTCTAGAATTCAATGCAGGTGGGAGCTTCTCATTGGGCAGTGGTGGTGGTGAGAAGTCAGGTCGAAAGTACTTCAAGGCTAATAGAAGTAAGAACCGGAAGAAGTAAAGACATTGAATTGGTATGGCTGTTTGTGTCCTTCATCGATGCCATTAAATCATGGTTGCCTGTTTGGTTGAGAGATTATGCGATAACTGATCTTTTGAGTTTCCATCTTCACAATCTTGGATGAATCATCCTCTAGGAAACACTAAAAAGGTGGTTATTCCATTTGCAGCTTCTTTTTTTTTTTTTTTTTTATAATTAATTTCCCCCTTTTTGTTTAGCACATCTTCTTTAGGCACAGCTTCATCAATTTTGGACTGTATTGAACTTGAGAACAATTACAATGTACCATGAGGTGACGGGGGATCAGGGAATTGTGTTATTGACCGTGCTTGTGTATTTCTATATAAGATAAAGGAAATGCTCATAAATCTTTCCGAGGAAGTATGTTGTATTTAGTTCCATGTCAGCCATATCTGCAGATTATTATACTTGCAGCTTTTGATGTCAAGCCGTCCAGACGATCTGCCTGTTTCTTTTAGTTGAGTTGGAGCCTGTTGTGTTGTATATGTGGTGTTTGTAGACCTGCTGCTATTGTTGTGCAGGTCATTCTTTAGGTTAGGATGGTCAATTTTGTTGCAAAGTTTGTAGTACTTTTTAGATGAATGCTGTTATATGGAATCTATAATTAAAATTATTTTTGCCTTTCTATTTCCAAGAGATGTATGAGGTGATGAAAATTCAAGAAATGTGGCACAATCTTTTATTTATGTTCATTTGAGAACTTTCTCGAAAGAGGGGTCCGAGGAAATACTGCATCCCATCTTACAGGCGCAGTTCAAGATTCTCGAATACAACCCAAGTAAAAAATAAGCTAAAGTACATCTTTTTGGGTTGAGAAACTAACGATATTATTCTTGAACAACTTCAAGTTTGGAGTGAAATTCAAGGACAATTGACAATTAATTTTTATTTAAAGAGAAGGATATATTTGTTATTTAGGAAATGTCACTTGGTCCGGCTCAAAGTCAGGACCAAATGATAGGGAGGACAAATGCCCTCCCTATTGGAGGGGGCTGTCACAATAGCCCCCCTCCAATGTGGGAGGGGGCGGGCATTGTGCCCCTGGCTAGGGGTCTGGTATTGAGTCTGACCTCCTAACATAACTATTGTTATTCTACAGCTTTTAATTGAGAAATGGATGAAAATGATGATGTTCAAAATAAAATGTAAAAATAAGGATGAAAATGTCAAAAATTAAAAGGTAGAGACGTATTACACAATAATATTGAAATGTATGTACGTTTTGTGCTAATTACCATTTTACTAATTTATTTGAACTCATTTGCACTTTTTTAAAAGTTTGGGAGTATGATTGTAATTTGTTCTTTAATTTTTTTTTTTTTTTTTGTTTTATTTAAATATGAGTGTATATTTGTCATTTTTTTTTATAAGAAATTAGATGAAAATGATGAGTAAGAATGCCAAAAAAAGAAAGGTATGGATGTTTTGTAAATAGCGTTGAAAGGTAAAAACATTTTATGTTATTTACGACTTTTATAAATGTTAAGACTAATTTTTGATAGAACAATGCTATTCATTTTGACACAAAGCACCTAAAAGTGAGGTCGCCAAACATGCTTCATGACAATCGACAAGGATGTGGAATCCGTTGCACAAGCCATGTGTTTGGAAAAATTAATTTGTCATATGGTCTTACATATATAATTAATTATCTGTAAATGCTATTTTAAAGTTAAACTCATTTGAAGTGATCTAATAAAAATTTAAAGTTATTGTGTTTTGGACATTTAATTAAAGTATGAGCCTAATTATATGCAGAGACTATATTCTTTTAGAGTTGTATTTCATGATGAGTCGAAATATCAAATATATATGAAAAGTTATACATACATACATACATACATACATACATATATATGTGTATGTGTGTGTGTGTGTGTGTGGTTATGGTTCCCAATTTATGTATGAGTTTCACTCTGTGTCATTCCATCAACTCAAGAATATCGAAGAGAAAGGAAAAAAAAAAAAAAAAATTCACAATCAAGATCAACAATCAAGGAGGAGTCAAAGTAATTTAGATTAAAAAGTAAAGAGAATGCGTGTTGATCTTCAAGATTCAAAACAATAGATCAAAGTATGTTGCACATTTATTAATTCTTTTGGTGATTTGACATGATGTTGGCAATATGTAAACATTTATAAAGTTCAATTGTTTAAAAAATATCCAACACCAGGATGTCCATGATGGCCATAAGTTGGAGGATCGGCTCATTGTCACTTTACCTCTCATGACTTCACTTCTCAAACGAAAGGCATAGTGGAACCGACAGGACCAAAATATTTTGTATCCATTCCCTCGTGATATTTTCGAAAATATACAAAATATATATGTTAATAAAAATTTAAATAAATTAAAATGTTAAGGGAGCAGTCCCCACCCCGCCCCATAGCTCTGCCACCTATGATTCTACAGGATCATGGGTGGATTCGAGATTATGATTTACGGGAAACAAAAAAATGAGTTAAAATAAATTGTGAAAGAAATAAAAAAAAAAAATCTGAAAATTTAAATTTAAAAAAGCCTAATTGAAGGTTTTTGGGAATTCTGTGAGGACGATTGCACCAGCTCGACCTTAATGCGTCCGCTCGTGTACTGGATCAACGAAAGCTTCTGTGCAATAAGCAAATATATTATCTTGTAACTTTATATAATAATTAAGTTTAATTTATTTACCAAACAAAATAATCAAAGAAGTAATAATAGAAGGGAAAAAAAGAGAGGAAATAATAAGCAAAAGTTAATTTTCATTTGTATATATATCAATGTTCTAAAAAGCTCGTATAAGCGACGCTTAGGCACCGCCCAGGCTCGAAGCTCGGGCAAAACGCCTCGCTTCGCGCCTAGACGCTTTTTTTTTTTCCAATTCCTAAATGACTGAATTTTTTTCCTTCATTTTTTTGATCTTCCGTAGCCGCACAGTGTTAGATACATTATGTAATTATAATCTTGAGATTCATTTTAATACAAACTTCAAAAACATGTATGAAATTCCTATAAATCTATTAAGTAGGACTTGTCTAGTTGAAAATTAAAACAATGAGAAATATTCTAATTTTTGCATTTTCAAAACTTGAAAATTGTATAATTAACTAATAGTAGGAGTTATCAAGTAAATATTGTATTTTATAATTCTTAGATGTTTAATATGTATTATTTAATTATTAAATAATTTTTTAAACGATTAAAAATTTAAAATAATATTATAAATAGGAAAACGTTTTTTTATGCCTAAACCTCGCCTAGGCTCGCTTAAGCTCGTAAATCTTGAAGTTTCGACTCCACGCATAGTCATGCTTTACGCTTTTTAGAACATTGATATATATATATATATATATATATATATATATATATAAATCAATCTTCAGCTGTGAAACAACACTGTCAAATTTCAATCTTTAAGAGTTGACTTAATCTACTTGTATAATTGTTGTTGACAATAATGGATGACAACATTGATGTTGTCAAAATTTGATCCATTAACTTTAAAAATAATTTTTGAAATGGATGAATGTGATGCTGACAAGTAGAATTATCAATCAATATTATAAAAAATAATTGTACACATAGTATCACTCTGAAGAGTTTAAGCGGACCTAAGCAAAGTTTAATGTAAAAATTAAAAAGCGTGACTAGACGGCAGGATGAACGTTTCATGTATTAGGCGGAGCCTATGTAAAGCCTAAAAACCTAAAACCAAGTGGTGCTATTTTTGTAAAGTTTTCGTACTCATTTATTTGGCCTCTCTTTACTGGATTCTCCATTGGGAAAATTACATAACAACACTACTCTAAGAGTCCGTTTGATAAAAAAATAAAATTTGGGTGGAAATAAAATGAATTATAAGGAATTAAATTGTCTAAAATTTATTTTATTGAGAATTATAATTAAAAGTATTTGATTATTATAATTTTTCACCTGAAAAATATAATACTTTTGATTTCCGTTTGACTTTGTTTTTCATGAAAATTATCAATTAACTAAATAAATTTTCTTACCATTGGGAACAAAATATGTTTAAATTGCCAAAAAAAATATAAAGAAAATAAAAAAATAAAAAAATTGAAAAATTTGTGGTGTTCGTTTGATTTTATTTTACATGAAATATGTCAATTAAAGGGATAAATTTTTTTACACTTCATTTTAGAATTTATTTTTATTGCTAAAAAAAGGTGAAATTTCAATTCCCACCAAACTGGTGGGAAAAGGAATTCCTTGAAATTAAGGAAAATTTCAAAAGTTGGAAAACGATTTCCACGACAAATTTGGTTAATCAAACAAGTCAAAAGTGAATGTTGGAATTCGAATTCCAACTTCCAAGAAAAATAATGTGCTATCAAACGAAGCCTAAGAATTCCAACTTCCAAGAAAAATAATGTGCTATCAAACGAACCCTAAGTAATACTATTTTACATTTAACAAACTCACAAAAATATTTCAAAAATCAGGTCATAAATTACAATAATATAGAAACTCAATTCCACTCTATAATCCCTCTCTACGCAAATACCCAAACTCGCCATATCCACCCATTGTTGGGATACAGCCATGGCAACAGGGGAGGGATCTAGAGACTGGTCAGCTGCTAGAGCCCGTTCCTCCAGCCAAAATGTTAATTTAAAATGAAAATTTAAGTAACTTATTTTATGTGTGCTTTTTTTTTCTTTTTTTTAAACTCGTCCTGAATTTTTTCTTGGATTCGCCATTGAATGACGAGGATAATCTCAACAAAAATACGCACAATTTCATACATAGATACAACCATGGCTAAACAAAGCGAGACCCGAAAGAGTTGTGAAATTGCTATTTTAACGGTTTGATAAACTTTAAATTGTTCTTTTGGGATGTAGATTTTTTGATTTAGTAATCTGACATGAGATGTAGCTAAAGAGTAGTGAAATTAACTTGGGAATATAAATCTAAATCTGGCGAATTGTCGATGAAAGTTTGAGTTGTGGAGCAGAGAAATTTAAAAATTCACTTGACTACGTGGAAAATATTATCATCAAATCAATGGAAACGGAGCCGCTCTTGTTGGTATTAGGATTCAGAATTGATAGAATTGGCAGAATTTTTAGAGCAGTAAACTATTATCAGACTAATTTTTTTTTTTTTATTTGTGAGGGCTGTTATATTGTACCTTGGTCCATTTGTCTTTCCACTTTAGATCTCTTTCCTATGTAAGAACTGAAAGCTTGCTTCTATTAGACATGGTGGTAAATACAAATCCTGTTTTCTATAGTGAATATAATCATGTGATATGAGTGACAGAATTGATGAAATTTGTGCCAAGAAAAATTGTGTAGTTTGTGACTAATGAAAATTATGTGATTTGTTGGTGAAATGGGCCCTGAAATTCAATGGAAATGGTGTGATCTTTGACTAATCGAGATATTAGTGACCGTGATCAATTAATTGATTTATGTCAAGGAAAATTAATGATCGTGATTGATTAATTGTATAATTTGTAATTAATAAATTACTTGGGACCCATTAATTATTTGATTTGTGACATCATATGTGATTGTGACTCATAAATTGTGTCGTATGTGACTGTAACCTTATGTAATGTGATCCATAAATTGAGTGACATATGATTATGACTAGTTTAATTTCAATCATATATCACAACATTTATCGAATGTCACAAATGTGACCTCTTGATTTTTGAGTGGTCACAATAACTCTTCTAGATCTCTTAGGTTCCAAAATTATTAATATCTTTTTTCTTTCAGAAATTAGGTGGTTACATTTTGTGACTTCAAATTTAATTAAACGAATATTACAATAACACATAATTTATAATCATAATCACATACTAGTCGCACACAACACAATGTCACAGTCACAAAAACACAATTTATAACTCACAATTATAAATTTAATCGCAGATTACGTGTTTTTATAGATCACAAATTATTTATTGATCATAATTTACCAAATTAACCAATCACAACTTGTAGTATGATCACAAACTATCAAATTAATGGATAACAACTTATTTATCCATCACAAATATAAAAATCATAGGTCACAATTACAAATCTAATCATAATCACATATTTTTTGGTCACAATTACCCAATAATTGATTAGGACTAAATTTTTGGTCACAAATCACAAAATGTATAAGTCACAACTTATTTTACTATAACATGTTATCAAATTATTTAGTCACAAGTTATTTTTGGATCACAAATGATCAAATTAGTTGGTCATAACTTATTTATCGAGCACAAAATAAAAAATTGTAGGTCACAATTACAAATTTAATCACGAAATAACACATTTTTTTAGATCATATACTATTCGATCAAATTATCAAATTAATTGATTACAACTTATTTATCAGTTACAAAGACACAAACTGTAGGTCACAACAAATTTAGTCACAATCACATATTATTTATTAGTTACAAATTACTCGCTTTATTAGTTACAATTACTCATTTATTGGTCAAAATTACCTAATAATTGATTACGAATTATTTCTCGATCATAAATCATAAAATGTATAGGTCACAAATGATCAAATTGTAGGTTCTAATTATAAATTTAGTCACAAAATCACACATTTTAATCAAATTATCAAATTAATTAATTACAACTTATTTATCGATCACAAAGAACCAAATCGTAGATATCAATTACAAAATTAGTCACAATCACATATTTTTAGGTCAAGTATTATTGGTCAAAATTACTCAATAATTGGTCACAACTTAAGTACTTGTTTGATTGTGTTTATAAATATTTGTGAATCATACGAAATACACTGTAATAAATAAATTATAAGTTAGATGAATACCATGTTAACCCCAAATTTAAGTGACAAGACTCCGTACGATATGCCATTTTAATGATGCACCATCTTATAATCATTTTTGTGTTTTTATATTAAGAAAAAATACATAACTATAAAGGTTTTAAAATCCAGTTACAAAAATAAGAAATTTGTGAAAATTTTAAAAAAAAAAAAAAAAAAAAAAAAAAAAAAAAGGAAAGAAAGATAATCACATTTTGTAAACTTTGTTAAACTTTTGTGTCCTATAATTTAATTAAATAGGTTACGATTGCAACAACACATAATTTATGATCACGATCATATACTAATCAAAAAAGTTTAAAATCACGTAATGCAATTTGTGGATTATTTTTCATATTTAGTCAGTAATTAAACATTTTTCTAAGTTACAAATTATTTACGGATCTCAAATTACTCAATTAACAGATCATAATTGTATATTTAATCACAAATCGAATATTTTTATATGTTTCGTAAATTATCAAATTAATTGGTTACAATCACATTCCATCTCTTCCCATCTCATCCTACCCCTACACCACCTCATCACTGCTAATGCCACCCAAACCACCATGGTTTACATCAAATCCACGCACCACCCACCACCACCTTCAGCACCACTTCACCTCACCCGCACCCACCCCCATAACAAATTGCAGGTGCACCAACAACCTAGTCTCAACTTCACATCATCATCTTCAGCAATAATTTTAAGAACCTCTTCTGCAAGCTTTTGAGCATCAAAAAGAAAAAATTCATGGCACAGTAATAATCTGTAACGTAGCATATTGTAACAACATAAAAAAAAAAAGATAAAAAAAAAAAAAAAAAAACATTTTATTGCCAAAATGGACCTCGAATTTATTGAAATTGGAAGAATAGAATTTTTTTTTTTAACAGATGATGAATTTCCTATACTAATAATTGAGAGAACACTGCAAGTAAAAAGTATATTGGTAGATTTGATGTTAGTTCCGACGAAGGTGGAGGCGAAGGACTTGGTGGATCTGATATCAGATTTTGACGAGTCTCAACTGAGATGGGGTGTTTGTTGGAAGCGTTTGACGACGAGGTCGTCAGATTAAAGAGATTGGGACTCGTTTCTACTTTTTAAAAACATTTGGGACTATAATTATAATTAATTTTTCATTTTCCTTTTTGTTTTATTTAATTGGAAGGGTATATTTGTCATTTCAAAAATTTTTATTGAGAAAATAGATGGTAGGTATATTTCACACTAAACATATCAAATATAGACATTTTGTACTATTTTCAAAAGATAGGGAGGTCTTTAGCAATTTGCCCAATAGGTAGGGATTTTGTGTTTTTTAGACTATAAAATAGAAAGACCCAATAAGGGTAATAAACCTATGAAATTTATGCTATGCCCTTGTTTGGGATCCATTTTTAATGTAATTTTTGGAAAAACGTCATTTTAAAATAGTAATTTTTTGGCGAATGTTTGTTTATAAAAAAGGAATTTTTTTTTGAATTTATATGTAATATTATTTTATTAAAGAATGTGTGAGATCGATAAGAAGAGATTAGAAAATGAATTATAATTTTAGAAAGCGTTCTAAAAAGCTACTTCTGCATATTTATGTGCTTATGAATTGAACAAATCTTTTCTTTTTCTTTGGTCGAACCAATCAATTTACCGGATTTGAATTATTTCCTAAGTACAGAAAATACATACAAATTTTATATAAGATCCAAATTTTTATCTTGTCCATTTGGGAAAATCACCGTCATTTTTGAAATAAATAATTTTTTGGCTTTTTAATGTGTGTATTCTGTCACAAAAAAGGTATTTTTTTTTTCGAATTTATCATGTAATCGATTTATTTTCATTAAAAAATTTTTCTCGTGATGAATAAGGACGAAAAAAAAATTAAAAAATGAATTATAATTTTAGTGAAGCGTTCTTCCTTCTCATTTCTTCCTTTCTGATAGCTTTCCACTTCAGTTTCATATTTATCGTCGCCTTTGAATTGAAGGCAAATCTTTTCTTTTTCTTAGGTATTTGATGCCAATCATTTTTTATCTGATTTGTAATTATTTCCTAAATGTGGTTGAAAAGTGTACATATAAATTTTTGTATAAGAATTCAAATTAGAAGTCCCAAAACCCATTTCTTGTTCCATTTTAGTAAAAATTACCGTCCTGATATCAATTTGAATTCTTGTCTACAATTTACCATAGATTTTGAGATTGCACTGTCATTTTCTGTAGCTATAAAACGGGTTCCTCCGGATTTTTACCACTTATATATTCTGTCACAAGGCAATAATCGAACCGATTGCGGGACTGTATCACGGTTATTTTCGAATTAACCGTCACGGCCGGTTCGATTTAAAAAACATTGTCAATTACCACAATTTTTCTCGGTGATGAACGAGGACGAAAGATATAATGGCGATTAGATGAAAATGAGGTGTTTGTAGACCTGTGCAGGGGTCTATGGGTTGGGATGATGGTCCGGCTTATCTTTTTAGCTCTAAAAATGAATTTAAAAAGTTTTGACTTTCTATTTTTGGTTGGTCGATTTCCACTTCAGTTTCTTTTCTCGATATCATCGTCGCTTTTGCTTTCGATGAGGCGGAATTGTCTTCCTCAGTGACTACGGATTTAAATCTCCTCCATCAATTTATTTGAAATCTTCTATTTAATTTTAATCCCCAATTTTCAGTGTGTTTTATCTGTTTGTAATTGATTGGTGCAGTTTGATGTGGTTGAATTAAGTGTTTTTAGCTCTGTTTTTTTTTCTCCCGTGACGGTTGGAAATTTCAGATGTAAATCCCAAAACCCATTTCAAGTTTTTCCATTTTAGGAAGTTAATCTTTAAGCGGTTGCTGATATTTTTAACAAAATGTGTACCAACAACGTCTACAGAATTTACCATAGATTTACATGAGATTGCACTGCTCAATTTTAAGGTTGCTTGTGTAATTTTAAAACGGGATTCCTCCTTATGGGACTACTGCATAAGTGTAACCCACAGGCAGAACTGAACAAGTGTATAAATTGTGCAATATTCTCCTCCCCATAACGTGGAGGTAATTTCTAAATGGCGAGCTGAGAATACAACTAGGATGTGATCATTTTGTTGGAGTGACCTCATCTGATAACTATAAACATAACTTTCTTCTTAAATAATAAAATAAATTCGTAAAAATATTTCCATAGATTCTTATGCAAATGAATAAAGAGAATTAGCCGTGTAAGTAGTGTTTGTAGACCTGCTGCTATTGTTGTGCGGGTCATTCTTTAGGTTGGGATGGTCAATTTTGTTGCAAATTTTGTAGTGCTTTTTAGATGAATGGGTGTTTTCTAAAATTAAATATCAAATAATTAAAATTATTCTTGCCTTTCTCTCTTTCCAAGAGATGTACGAGGTGATGAGAATTCAAGATTCGGCCGACGTGGGTGGCCCAATCTTTTATTTACGTTCATGGGGTTTTTGTAAACAAAGTTGACCTGCCTTGGACTCGGATTGGTGGGTTTTCCTATCTTTGGGTATGAATGTGATGCTTATAGCTTGGGTTTTTGATGGTTATGCTTTAAAAAATGTTGATAACTAATGTTGGTTGTTTGGTGTTGAGCCTCTGGTGGATGGTAAGTGTGTAAAATTCAGATTTGTAATCTAAGTCAAAATGGTGGTTCAATTAACTACATTTTTCCATCAATTTTTATTTTCAATGTTGTATTCTAAAAATTTAATTTTAATCCCCACCAAACAGAGCTTTACTTTGTTGCATATTTGATAAATTGTTTACTTTTTACAAGTATAGTTGGGCATTAAAAACCTAGGAGTTACTGGCCAAGTTTGGACTAGTTTTTTCTTATGCAGACGAAAGAAAGAGATTTGGATTAAAGTTCGTTTTTAGATATTGAAAAAATTAAAATTCGATTTAAAACGAAAAAAATAAAAAATAAAAATTTGAATGGACCAATAGGTGGGGAACATTTGATTTTATTCGGGTTACCCATTTTTCATTAATACAAATTACATCGAGGGAGATGCCAAACCTCATCTTCAGAAGTACAAGAGAGTATAGCGATATATGTTGGAGACAATACCTCTGCTTTAAGGAATCAAAGCAATCTAGAGTATGTACTTCCTTCTTTGCAATCTATGAAGAAAACTGTTACGATGCACAAACACAAGGAAAGATGATCTGAGCTTGAGAATACTTCGATACTACTTGTAAGATCAACGTGAAGAAAAAACTTGGAACTCATCCAAATATAAACTCATTAGCAAAAAAGTTGCTGCTTCATTAGATTCATGAAAAACATGTGTAAACTAAACTTGGACTTTACCAACTACTAATTATAGTTTAGACCACATGCAAATTGGATAGCAATTATGGTCTAATTCAACCCAGATATTTGAATACCCATATGGAGAACGATGTCTCAGACCCTCAAGATGTGCTTTCAACTTATCCACAAGGTTAGAACCAAAACCAAAAATTCAAACTATGCTAACAGAACCTGCCAAGGTGAACACATAATAATCTTCCAGGTTTCCTTTGCTACATGCATCAATATTTAATTTAAGAATGCCATTTGGGGATTAATCCATCAAATAAGTATCAGTCTGCTTTTTCTTTGAGCAAGAATAAATAAGTTAAAATACTTAAAACTTAACCATATATAAAAATCACCATTCCTTTGCTCATATATCAACGGCTCTGCAGCTGAATTTTCTGCAGCTTAAATTTTAACATTTCAGATGATATTTTGTGGATTCATATCAATGTGCCCATATTTTGCATCATTTCTTTCTGTACAAACAAATCTAAAAATTAGTATCGGAAAAATAATTTGTTACAACTAGGTTAGAGATATAATTCCCAGAAAATAGCCTCACACCATTGAACGTATCCTTGATGTGAATACCAAACATACGAATAAAATGATCCCAGATTATAGAAGCAGCAGTTCCTGTAATAAACAAATGAGATAAACTTTTGTTGCTGGATCAACATTTAAATGTGGTAACTAGTTGTATTTAAACTATTGCTAATCACCTGATCAACTGGAAACCAGTAATGAAAAGGAAATTTTGTATTCACTTATGCCAGATAAAATTTAAAAGATTACTGAACGGATTTAGTAGGATGAAATAGTAAATTTCTTTTGTTGAGTAATTAATTTAGCTAGACAGACAAAATATAAAAAAAAGCCTACTTTATTAATTCATTTGATGCAGTCTTATAATACGTAGAAATTCCATTATATCCTCCATTCTCTTCCATCTACTCCAGCAGTTCCCAGCTTCAAGATCCCCTAATTCTACATTGTGGTTTCTTTTCGTGCTCCTTTTCAATAAATTCATTCATTTTTAAGAAGTTCCATTCCCCGAGTTTTATTTCTCTCTCCAGAAAGGGGAAGAAGCTTTTCCTAGGCAGGGATTTGGAATATGGGGAGGTCATGGGGTCTACTGACGGAGACTCTGCTCAGACAAAGCCGCTGAACGACCAGTGAGGCTGATATGCCTAGAGCATCATTATGCTTCTAGTTGATATTGAACTTTGGAACTCAAGAGTCCATAAAGTTCCATCCTTGTTCAAAAAGTTACTTGAAAATTGGTAGAATATTCCCTTGATGGTCGATATCACATTGGTGAAAGCTCGATAAGTTTATGTCATTTTGCTTCTTGGTTTCAAAATGCTTCAGTCATTGAAAAACTTTAACCGCCACGACCTTCCTCGTGTAATTTTCTCTTACACGTTTTGTTGACGGACAAGTATTATGCTAAATAATACACATTAGTTTGAAACGGTATTGGGGCCATTGTTGAATCTTGTGTGCCATCTGAAATCACCAAAATTTCTCCATCTTTTGAGTACTTCAATTTCATGTGATTGAATTACCCTTATTTATCCCTTTTTTCTTTGTGATAGGGAATCCTTCATGAGACAAATCAAAATATGCCGGTATTTCTTCAAGATAAATGTATTTTCTCCCTGCTGGGCTATTATGATACAGATTCTGGTGCCAAAGGGCAGTTTCCCACGAATGGAAATGATAGAGATAAACATATTTTCTCCTCCAGTAATAAACAAAAGTTGACATGCAGTCAAAATATTCATGAAGGCAATCGTGGAAGATGGAGCTGTGGATGCCACAAATTTGATGGGCTTCTAGAACAGTTTAGAATTGCTTCTCTAGAAAACAATCCATGGGTCAAGCTTGTATATGGTTTTTCTGAAACTGTTAACAGAAAAATTGAACTGATCCCTAAACTGGATCATGTGCATTGGGAAAAGGAAACATCCCAGTTGAATCTCCATGTATGTAGGTCATGTTCACCTATGCTACATGCTTTCCCCTCCTTGTCACCTGCTCCTTATGTGTTGTGCTATATCCTAACTTGCCTCACAAAAAAATTCAGGTAGTAGTTTATGATATTCCTACTTTTGGTGGTCACCATTATTCCTTGGGTAGTCAAAGTTTATTCAGCCAAGTACAATCTTCTTGCAAGAAACCCAAGTGGTTTGAAGATCTTCATCGAAAGGACCCATACCTTGACTTGGTAATATTATTTACAAATTCGTGCATGAACATATTGGCATTTTCTGAACCTGCTGCTTTTCTTTCCTGTGCACAGGATGCTGTCATCCTAGCAATGAACAGTGCTGCATCCACAAGAATGTTCTTTCAGAGAAATCTTCATGCTAGAAGATCTGCCTCACTTTTCCACATTGTTTGTTTGTAATGTTTTTCTACACCTTCTGGTCTCTCTTCCCTTGTACCTTTAATTTCTCTGGTACTTATAACAGCTTTTTATGATTTGACAGGTTCAGTACCTTTGCGTGGAAACTATTTGCTGCATCAGTGGCTTCATTAGCAACGTTCTTCTATATCATTCTTCAGTTTCTCTATGTTCTTTATAGTAGCGTGTCACAATCATTTATAAGCATAATATTGGAAAATGTATTCATCAATACACGCAAAAATATTCAAATTCGCTGCTTTCAGCTGTTGTATTGGCCAATCTTTCTCCAGGATCATGTTATAAGGTAAAATGACAGTGTGGCTTCTTGGAATAATCTAACTTTTAAGTCTAATCTGATTATATTGTTTTATGTAAAGTCGAAAACATTAATAATTAATTAGCTTATTTGAGATTTGAATTCTTATGTGACATGTATATTCGCATACTTATATGGACATGATAATTTAACTTTAATGAATTTGTTTTATGACTTTTTGCATTCCATGTGAAGTTGACCAGCAGAAACGGAGTACGCACAAATTCTCGGAGTCCTTCTGTTTACAATTTTTTTGTGGCTAAATCCCAAACAATAGTTAGTTCTACACTTCTACTTATAATTTATAAATTCTCAGACTTGTGTAATTGCCTATATATATATATATGGTTTTCATATACATAATTTTGTAGATATACAAGTATAACTGTAAATGTACATATTCAGATATCATCATCAGGATGAGAAAGAACTTGCAAGTTTTCCACCGAACAAAGTTGGTAGGCAATCTCAACATGCACATGTAACATCTTATCACGAATTCATTTAGAGAGTGAAAATATATTCTCACTTGGCATCTTGGTTTATTTCTGACTTCTTTCAGTGGTTAATCCATATATCGCTTCACAGATTCCTGAAAAGAATCCAGTACTTTCAGTTTTTTAGCCTAATAAAAAAATGATGTGTGCAATTGGAGATTTTTGGAATTTTGGCATTTTTTATATTTGTTGTAATTTTGGCTGTTATATAGGTCGTGGTCATGTGTTGAATTTGCGGAGAAAGCTGCATTACATAAGCACTCAATGTGGTCTAGCATTGTAGTTGATGTTCTTATTGGAAATTTGCTTGGTCTTGCACTGTGGTTCCAGGCCGAATATGCTTGCCTATGGGTTTCAAACTTTGCTAATGACATCACGGACTATTGGTTGCGTACTGGTTGTGTATGGCTGATGGGAAATCCAGCGGGTTTCAAGTTGAATACTGAGCTAGCTGGAATTCTTGGCATGATATCTCTTAATGCAATTCAAATATGGTCTACCCTTTGGTTTTTTATGGGTTTTATCTTCATTCATTTTATAAAAGGACTCGCTATATGTGGGATTCTTTTTGGTTCAACAGTGGCAGCAGCTTTGATAATTGATGTAATATCACTAGTTACGACTCATGTTTTGGCTCTTCATTCATTTCTTTCACTTATCTATTCACAGCAGATGCAGGCGATAGCAGCTTTATGGCGCCTTTTCAGGTAAAATCCCTCAAATGCTAATTGACAATCATCATTCATGTGCTGATAGTAAATTGTTTAGTTTAAAGATGGAGAAGTTTTTTTTTTTTTTTTTTTTTATTATATTTTCTGTGCGGTTCTGGCTGCATCTAGGTTTATAGAAATTTTAAATGTTGAGGCAAATTCTGAAACTTGTGCGCAAAATGGCATCTGAAAAATTGTGAATCTTGTCTTGATTACAACCATTTTCTTGTCCTATTGCAAAAGCGGTTTAAATTGATGAAAGGGTTTGACTTTGGATAATGTCTGGCTTCTAAAATTTGTTTGGTGATTCTTTCATAGTATAAATGATTAAGATATTAGGTTAAACGGAAGATAATATGGTGGAATTCCTAAATCTTACAAGTTGATGATCAGCCAGAAATTTTCTTGGAGCATGATGAATTGCGCCTATAATGAGACAGATATCTAAAAAATCGTCATGCACTTTTTTTCCCCATGATCAATATAACTTCGTTAGTCCTAAAAATATATGAACTAGAAAGGAGCTTGGTGAAGGCTTGACCACAAGGAAACCAAAAGAAAATGAAGAAGGCTATATTTTGGGATGCTAGGTTTGGGGCATGATGTTTGCAGTATCCTCCTAGCCTGCATTTTGCTCGGTTATGATATCTTGAAGAAGGATATTATAGGATACCAGAAAAATAACTCTATGTTTCTGATCAAGTTCTAAAACAGAATAAGAAACATAGGTTTTAACATGTTCAGTTCATATTTGGAGAGCACACTGAATCACTGATATATCAATTAATTCAATTGCTTTATCTATATTGAGTTTTATTCATGTACACCCTTTCCTTGCTCTATAAATGGAGATATTTTTGACTGCTTGAGAATTTCAGATTTGAGTTGACCTTGTATGTAATATACTTTGGAGATATTATGATTTTCTGACTGTTTCCAACTTTCATACACTCATAGCATCGATGAATGTATTGCAGGGGTAGGAAATGGAATTCATTACGTCAAAGATTAGATAGCTATGACTACAGTGTGGAGCAACATGTAGTTGGCTCTCTTCTGTTTACCCTACTTTTACTTCTACTACCAACTACATCTGCATTTTATATTTTCTTCACCATTTTGAAAACAGCCGTGAGCTTTATCTGCATGGTTGTTGAGGTTGCTATATCTTTAATTCATGCCACTCCATATGCCAAAGTCTTTCTTTGGTCAGTCAGGAAGAGAAGATTTCCATCTGGGATTTGGATAGAAATTTTATCTCGTGAACAATCTGCCATTAATTACTCAGAGATCAGATCTTCGGCAAGAACTAGTTCATCCAGTGGGAAGCTGCAAAAAACAACTGATACTAGTGACAGTAAATCCAGTGTCTTTGTTTCATTTCTTCACAGCAACTATTTGAGCTTAGGTATGGCCTTGAGCTGTATTTATGAATATTCTTTTGACTTGAAATTATGCCATAGCAGAGCAAAAGCAATAACGAACTATATCGCTAGACTTCTTTTGGGTAGCCAGTGTAGAAATCATTTTGCAGCCGTACAACCCGAGTTTCTAACTCAGATGGTTTAAGCACCTTTGGGAATTGCCATAAATCTTGCTTGACGGGTTTGTTAGCATGGAGTAATTCTTGTTACTAATATGATACGATAGTATGAGCTGTTGTATAAAAAAATTATACAGTAGTCAGTCAACACTTTTCCTTGCATATAAATTCCTTATACTTGGTTAATGATGTTCGTTTTTCCCCTTAGGTTTGATTTAGATTTAGCTAGAGACAATATTCATCCATACTCGTATTTGCAAGTCTTTCTGCACATGCGTACACGTGCATTCAATTTTCATGCAATCCACAGTATTCATAAATGATTTTGTAGACAATCAATAATTTCATTTATTATTATAATAGGCTCTATTTGAGCCCCATATTTTTGGTAGAATAGATTTGTAATAATGATTTTTTTTTTTTTTTTTTTTTATTTGGAGAATGCGTGGTTAAGTAGGCAAAAATTTTGGGTTTCGTGCAAAATATTCTGCTGAGAAAATGTGGTTTGAAAATGAGTTTGGATGAAATGAGTTTTTAGAGAATTGAGGCTCAAATAGGGGCTTAATCGTGGGAAAAAATTATTTCAGGTGAACTAATATCGCCGCACTACAGATGTGTTTATTCAGCATTTTCTAGGTCGTCTATTGCCTCGTTAGCTTATGGAGTTCTCACTGGGAGAAGGTTACTACTGCTTCTTTGCCTTCATATTTCTTTCGTCCCCCTGCCCCGTATCTGGCTGGCTTGCTTATTAAATTTCACGTTCTCCATTTTCAGTGTTCCATGTGCTCCGGGAACCGCTTTTCCGCCAAAAATGCCATGGATGGTCCTTCCTTGGAAAGAATACTGGCGTCTTTGCCATGATGCAATCTTTGCTTGCAAGGGAGATGGATTTTGTCATTCACACCAGCAATTCTAACTCTATTTTTTTAAATCTATTGCTGTTTCCACTGCTTCATTTTCACGTTTTTAGGGGTCCCTCTTTATACGGGAAGAGAGTAGGAACTAATTTCCCTCCAATGTCTTATTTCTTGTTCTTTATCATCGAATCTTGTCTGTTGTCATGTTAATATTATCTGATCAGAAATGGAGTTGAACTTTTAGGTTCTGAAAGTAATCCATGTGTTAGTAATTAGTATCAATTTGGCTTAATTCTGATACCTCGGGAACCAAGTGACAAGATTGGAGCCAATGTAGACACTATTACCTGAAGTACTAAATCAGGTAAGCTTACTGCTTATGTAACCATGTACTTGTGACCTTCTAATGAACTTTTAGTTTTGCATAAGGTGACAGGCCTTATAATGCTGCAAGAAATCTCATGCCGATTAATGGACATGAACTGTAAAGCGCCCATTGCTAATCTATATGACTTTGCATCTTCAATTGGGATTGCTACCAAAACAGGAAAGTTTAGGTCCCGCTTGTCATTGCTTTTGAAAAGTCAAAAGGGGTTTTTGAGATGCAAAAGCAACTTTTGAATTCATTTGGTTGATTTTGTGAAAGTTATTCTTTTAGTTAAAAGAGTTCTCAAAGCAAGCTGATCCAATATGACTTCTTTTAAAAGCACTTAAATCAGTTTTCAAATAAAAATTGAGATAACTTTTACCAAAAGTTCTTCTATTGTAAACAAGAGTAAAAATAAAAGTCATGCCAAAGAAGGCCTTAAGCTGAGTAATAAGAGGATTTGCACATTGCATCTTGGCTTTTTTCCGGTTAAATATGTGATGTAATTGGCTTGGGGAAGATGAATTCCCTCACCAGTTTGCTCCCTATGAAGTACTCGACTACCCCCAAATGCTTTTACTTAAAATTCTTATGGGAGCAGTCAATGTTTCATAAACAACAAGAACTGGTTGAGTACAGACTTGTGAGAAGAGTTGCCTTCAACTTATCAAACAAGGGACTCTTTTTTGCACTCCACATGAGCGTAATTTTTGTCAACGAGTTGGGATTGAGGTAGTAAAAAAAAATCTTGTGGGCAGTTCCATAAAGATTTCTATAATTCATTTTTAACATGATATTGCATCAAAGATATCTATTCCTCGACCAGTTAGTCGAGGGATGAATTTTTTTTATCTTGCTAGACTGATGAGTCCTTGCCTAGTTTAGACGCTTGCTGTTTTTTCTTATGACTAGGTGGATCTTGAACAAGAACCATTCATACAAATGTCATAGCCAATTTGTACCAACAAAAGAAACTTGGTGCTTCTTAGACATGACTGATGACTCCATGGACACCGGACGTTGGAAAATTAACCAACCAACATACCTAACTGAAACACGGATCTTCATGTTCATCGCAGAAAAAATATAAAAAAAATCTCTCTCTCTCTCTCTCTCTCACACACACACACACACACACAATTTCCAAGGTTGCGCAGAAGCATATAGATAGCAACAAAAGGGCATTGGAAATGCACTAGCATGTAAAAGGGGTTCACGAGAAATGGATATAGAGAGATGAGATGTCATTTTTTCATATCTATTCCTTTGCCTAAGAAGACAAAACTAAGAGAAGTAAGTATGTGGGTACAAATGGATTCTTACACTTTACAGTGTCTCTAATGCTAGTTTTCTCTGTTGGGTATTGCAGTGATGGTAGGGGAACATGTGAGTCAGTGCACATGCATGTGATGTGAGGACTATTTTATCATTGTCATCTTATTGGTATCACATGCATCGATTTTTGCTCAAACTTATGATTTTGGAATGTATGTATAGATACTCCCTGTGCATCTTGTTATACAATATAATGAACAAAATCTTCATTTCTTTTCAATCCTTTGTATCGAATACTATTAGTACATGTTTAATTAACATGTTTTTAACTTATTTTCATCCAAATTAAACACACAAAAGAATTTGAATGGTTACACAGAAAATCCTTAATAGAATGTAATACGCCTTATTTATACATGTACAATTTGTAGTGATTTAATCATTATAAAATGAAACTTACTCTAAAGCACATTTAAAACTTCCCTTAGAAAAAGAGATGACTAAAATGCCAAAATTTATATACGTAAATAAAATAAATCAATAATAAATACCAAATAATTTCACTGTCATTCCAAAGAAGAATAATGCCAAGTGTACATTGTTAGATTGACATCATTGTTTAGGGTTTTGCTATTTGTAACCCCAGTGTACAACCCCCCATCACAATAGGGGGGCCTGCAATTTTTTTTTATTGGTTGCGTGCCCTCTTTTGTGAGGGGTAACTTTGGTGTACAAATAGCAAAACCTCATTGTTTACATTCCATTGGAGTTTAAAAAGTTGTGAGTGAGAAAGTGTGTTTTTTTTACTGTTCAATGGTATGTTGCCACATGGTGCATAATGTAAAAAATGATGTACATGTAGCATGATTGTTCCAAAGAATGACTATTTCATTTTCGAGGTTTTCCAATGTTGTCGTTTAGGTACTATTTCATCGTTTCATTTTTCCATGCACAAAACAATATGTTACACAAGTGTACAATCCCCTATAAATGCATCATTTTCTTGAAAACATATACCTTATATTTTACATTCAATTTCTCTCTTTAATTTGATTTGTAAGAATTTCTTCGTTTGGACGAAGAATGGCTACCAAGCAATGCTATCTTATGCAATTTCTCGTGGTTATGTTTCTTCTGCTAATGAAGAACCAAGTAAGCAACAATTCTCTCTCTCTCTCTCTCTCTCTCTCTCTCTCTCTCTCTCTCTCTCTCCACATGCAAATTTGAATTCTTGGCGTTTTATTATTAAAAATCGACATGCAATTTTCCATATATAGGTAGCAATCTTGGTAACTCTGATGTTATATTTTATACCTCGTTTAAAAGCTTAAATATAGGACGAGTTGATTCCATTTTAGTGCTTGTTAGAATTTCTTCGATTTTTAAGTGTTAATATTTGCAGGCAACAATCACAGATTCTCCATCTCCTCAGCCACAACCATCCGGGACTTTTCCTGCTGTAAGATCTCATAGGGCATTGACTCAATCATTCTTGCAAGAATAAAATTTAGCTCTTTGTCAAGTTTTTAACCCATGTGCATGTTTTGCTTTATTCGCAGTACGGTGCAACTCCCGGCAGCCTTCATCCTCAAGGTAAGAATTGTTCGACCACCTCATCTGAAAACATATCCCGTTAGAGAGTACAGAACAAATCGGTTATTTAAATGATGTCAAATATAATTTTCGGGAAATAGTTTTATACGTGCACAATTTTGATAAATGGGTACGGGAGAGACTTGAGATCTTGACCTCTTTTAAACTTTCTCGTCTAAAACTTTTAAAACTAGATATTTGAAGCAGCTCAAATATTTACTTATTATCTTCTACAAATATACTTATTTTTGTATGAAAAACCAATGAATATATTTTTTTTTTTTTTGTCGAATACTATGTATAATCCATCTTATCATAGACGTTTTTAACTCGCAGAGTGCGCGCCTCGTTGTGGCGCAAGATGCTCGAAGACAGCATTCAAGAAGCCATGTATGTTCTTCTGCCAGAAATGCTGTGCAAAGTGTTTGTGTGTGCCACCAGGCACTTATGGAAACAAGCAGTTCTGTCCTTGCTACAATAACTGGAAGACAGAAAGAGGTGGCCCTAAGTGTCCCTAAAAATAAGTAATTTTTGTACACTACTTATAATCAAATTAACTTGTTCAGCGACCAGTGTACTTATTTAAAAAAAAAAAAAAAGGTTGAACCTCAACTTTGAGGGTCCCCCACCGCCCCATCCTTAGAGCATTGTGGAGGAGGTAAATCGCGAAATGTGCTTTAGCAAGCCAGACCAGTGTACTTATTTGTTCCTATTAGGGTTAGCTGCAGGATATGTTGCTTTCGTTGATTGCGAGTGTACTTATCTTTATCATGGTTCTATGGTAATTGAAGTCAGTTTTTCCCTTTATTTATCATTGTTTATTTTAATTACAATGTATATCTTTTCAATTATTAAAAAAAAAAAAAAAAGGTTTACTTTCGGTTCATTGGGAATAAAAAATGAAATGTTGAGTATTTAAATGCTAAGAATTGCAGATTCATGACTTGTTTGCTACCATTCACTTGAGTTGGCAATCATACTACAACTTTTTCAAAATTATAAAATAAACGAGTTTGAATCTTCATTTGAAAATACCAGTCTTGGAATGCAACTGCTCGTCTTTTTTTTTTTTTTTGTAGTTAATGATAAATTTCACATCAATTATATACCATAACATAGACTAATATATAAGGATTTAGACTAATACTCATTTTAAGAAGATTGACATTTTAAGATAAAACTTCAAATTTTAATATGATATCAAGCTCATTAAATTCAAACGAGTAATTCGATTTGAATAAAACTTAAAAACAAGCACACAAATTTAAGATTCGTTTTCTTATGTTTAAACGAGCCACCATATTGCCAACACATGTTAAGAGATAAATCTCGAATCGATTAAATATCGTAATATAGATTAAAAACAAGTGTACGAATTACTTCTCTTAACAATGTTGACATTTTAATATAAAATCTCAAATATTAATAATTTGAGTTCTATACAAATCAAATTGCTCATATAAAGTTTTCAAAGATTTAAACCTACGATATTACATTCAAATTAGAACAAAGTTATTATATAAAATTTTAGAAATTATCTTAAATATTAAATTCATATTTTAAAGGTCTAGAACACAAAGAAATAATCATGGATAAGAGTTCTTTTTAAAATCACCATGTAGCTATTTTGGTGCTATTTGTGTCAAACTCTAAAACGACAATTACGAATGTAGAAGTTTTATTAAAGAAAGTTGTATTTTACAAAAATAATCAGCTCAGCCAGCTGAGAGTCTACTTTGGTTGGTTTGACGAGCCACATTTTCAACGATAATATTTTTTTGATCAAGAAGATATATTAAATAACTATTAAATTAGTTTTAAACAAAATTATATTCTATACACGTTTAAAATATATATGTTGGGATACCCAATAAATTCGGGGCGATGATGAAAAATACATGTCGAGGATTTTATCGACACCATAGACTTGACTCGACTCAGAAGCAATCTACACTTTTGGAGGGTCCAAGTTTGTTTTGGATTATTGGGTGGATTAGTGTATTGGCCCATTTATTGGAGGCACTATTACCTTATTAGTTGGCCCAATTGAGTAATAAAACCTAGGGAAAAATTCATAAACCAGGTTTTAAGTATAGTCAATTCAAAATTCAGGCCTAAGGTTTTAAAATGCAAAAATCAGGTGTCCATTAATTAATTAAAAATATTTTATTAATGAATTATTTTAAGGTCACAATTATACGATTTATGGTCGCAGTTACATCATGAAATGTCACAACTAATTTACTGGTCACATATTATCAAATTAATTGGTCATAGATTATTTTGAGGTCACAAATCAAAAAAATTATAGGTATATATTATTTCGATGTGACAAATAAATTTTTTAATAGGTCACTAATTATATCAAAATCATAAATAAAAAAAATTATAAGTCACATTTTATTTCATGGGTTACAAATAAAAAAATTATAGGTCACGATTTATCTATCAGTAACATATTTTCAAATTTGTTGACCACGTATTATTTTTTTAGTCACACATTATCGAATTTTATGGTCACAGCCCAATCCCGATCCCGATTCATCCACCACCACCACCAACAAACATCCCTATCCACATCGTCCCACTTACAACCACCGCCACCAACATTACTACGACTGCTACCTCCAACGCACCACCACCACACAACCGCCGCCCACAACCGTCGACCACCACCTCGTCGCCTATAGCACCACCACCACTACCACCAACAGTTCCACTACCAACAAATTAACCAAAGCTTCTACCACTTGCACCACACCCAACATCACCACTCCCAACAAATTTTTTTATAGGTCACTAATTATGTCGAAATCATAAATAAAAAAAATTATAAGTCACATTTTATTTCATGGGTTACAAATAAAAAAATTATAGGTCACGATTTATCTATCAGTCACATATTTTCAAATTTGTTGATCACGTATTATTTTTTTAGTCACACATTATCAAATTTAGGTCTGGGGTCACAGCCCAATCCCGATCCCGATCCGACCAACAGAGGGAAGAGACCACCACAGAATAAAATGAAATGACCACATTATCCCTATCCACATCGTCTCACTTACAACCATCGCCACCAACATTACTGCGACTACTACCTCCAACGCACCACCACCACACAACCGTCGCTCACAACCGTCGACCACCACCTCGTCGCCTATAGCACCACCACCACTACCATCAACAGTTCCACTACCAACAAATTAACCAAAGCTTCTACTACTTGCACCACACCCAACATCACCACTTTTCCCACCACTCCATCACCACCATACAAACCCGTCTGTGAAGATTCGCCGGAGGGAGTGGGTCCACCATAAAACAGATCCAAAATCAGGCTAAGCACCAAATTGGATCCGATCTAAAATTACCCCAAAAATCATCTTCAATGAGCTTTTTCACCTTTGCGCGGCGACAACGGCTTGATAGCTTCGTGCGACTCTGTGAGTGAGGCATTGCACAGTGAGCACAACGTTGCGCGACAGCCGCTGTAGCATCGCTGCGAATAGTGGCATAGTCATTGCCGAATGTCACGACGATGTTGCTGTGGCTTTTGACGGCGCTACTGCTGCTATGGCTTTCATAGTGGCGACGACGTGATGTGCTCATTTGAAGTGAAATGGGTAGGTCTTCGACGATGGGTTCTCCAGCAACGGAATAACAGAGGGAATGAAGACGGCGCAACAGAGGGAAGAGAGGGAGAAAAAGATAGTGAGAATAAAATGAAATGATTAGGGTTTCTAATTATTATATTCATACATGATTTTTGAATAATAAAATTTGGTCCCTGATTTTTGAATTCTAATCTTCAAACACCTAGAATTATGTAATTTTCCTTATAACCTAAACTATATACTGGCCTTTGTATTGTATTGAAGTCATGTGTGCGCTACAGTAAAGGGAGAAAGTGAGAAAGGGGGTAGCTGACTTAGGGGGAAATTGGGAGAGTTTTCACTATTGTTGTTCACCTTGTTTATTCTCCATTGTAGTCACCACCATGTGTTCTTTGTGAGCACCAAGTAGAGAGCAACCAGAGAGGAAAAAAAGGGCAACCAATGGAGGAAAGTTTTGGGTCGAGCCTTGGTGCATTTGGTGTTCATTTGGTTAGTTTTTCTGAGCCCGGATCAATATCTCTCGAAGATTTCCACAACAGTATAAAAAAGAATTTAATTAAAAAAAAAAACCCCATATTGTAGAGTTGGAAAAGAGAAAAAACGCCTCTGTTTGGATTTTGGAACAACTTAAGATTCCATAATTATGGGATTGTGAGCATTTTTATCATAGATATTAGAATTGCTTTGGTTATTGACTCGGTCATGGTATAAAGTACTGCAGCTATACTTAGCGACTTGATCACTCTCACTCATAATCGCAGTTTGTCTAACTTCAGCTGCACTTTATAAATATTACCTTAAGTTGTAATTTTATTTCTATTTTAAAAGTTTATTTCAGTTGTAAAAGAAGTTATTTAAATGTCAAATCTTGTCACTTAATTTTTTTTTTTTTACTCAAGCTATTATGGAGGGTAGTTGGTATTCGAAGTCTATTGTTAAGCTTTTTGATTGTCCTCTATGCACCAGTAATTTTGATTTACTGTTTTAGTTAATGAATGAAAAATTTAATTTCAATGCATTAAAATCGTGTTGTAAATCTTTCTTTAATTTGTTGCCAAAACAAATGAGGAAAAATGTCAAGGGCCGCACTTGTACCTAGCCTCTAGACCCATTGGCAGCCGTAGTTTTCCCAACTTCATCCGCACCTTGTAAAAATTAGTTTAAATTGTAATTTTTCTTTCAATTGTAATTGTTTATTTCGATTGTTAAATAACCATATTATTAATGTCTACTCATATCATCTAGGCTTTTATTATTTAAGATATTATAGGGGATAGTTGTTATTCGAAAGTCTTGTCTAACTCACTGGTGTTCGTCCTTTACATTATCACTTGTAATTTACTATTTTCATCAATTAATGAACAAGTTATTTTTACTACATTCAAATTCTCTATTGCAAAATTTCCTTTAAATTATCTTCAAATGGTCTCTTTGTCCCGAAATGACTGAGAACAGGAGAATGTAGTTTAGCGGTGTAAACTACTGTCGCACGGTGCCCTTTCTACATGCTAGAAAGAAGGTGTCCGTGAAACCTGAGCTTGAACCCAGGGCAATCCAAGCCTAGTTATTCTTTTCATAGACTAGGGACAGCCCTCGACATTAGCCCAGTGCAAAAAAAAAAAAAAAAAAATTCTTTATTCTCCCATTATTTTGTCCCACGGCGGCGGCTGTTGAAAGAACCTCTCTCTAATTCTTGATCTCTTTCTTGTTCCTCTGTCGACTATCTGCTTCTACTTCTACTTTTAAGGAAATCAATGGTCTAAGAAAAGTTTATCGTTGAAATGATAGTTGATAATACAACAGAACTACAAGCTATCCATTCGTTTTCCCGATTGAAATTCTTAAAAGAAGTCCGTGAGATCATTCGGTGCTCGTCCCTATTTTGACTCTTATATTAGGAATTTATCATGATTTTATAGATGATGGGAATCTTGGATATGATTGTGCGTGGTCCATTTCTTTCATCTCATCCACATACCAACATTACATAAATCCTTATCCTTCTCCTTTTTGCTTTATTAGGATCTCTCTTAACGTTCATTAAATAGTTTTTACTTCTATTGTAAAAATAATACGATGTTTGAGCCCCATTCTTTTCATAAGAATGAATTTTTAAATAGTGTATTGATGAAAAATGTGTGATTAAAAATAAAGAAAAATTTTGAATTTGAGTGTAATATTATTTTATTGAAGAATGTGTTGTTGAAAATTGAAATGATGTCAAATCACTTTTTAAGAATATATTTTTCCCAAAAAAATGGCACAATCAAGCATATTTCAATGTAAAAATAACTCAAAAAGTTTTAATTTATTTTAAAGCTTAGCAAAAAGAAGAAAAAACTACTTTTTGGAGGCAGCAAATCACATTCTTGATATTTGGAATTTGATCACAATAAGTCAATGAAGATCCATTTCTGTTACATGTACAGATTGACAACTTTTTTGACAAATTGCTAACCAGCAAGAATCCATTGGTTGTTGTACAAAAAATATGGTTGAATCTGCCAACACAGAGTTGCCACCTACATATCTGTATAGCTTTCTGTAAATTTCATCTATATAAAGAGCTTAATTGATGAAAAATATACCGTTGTATATACCAACCTAGAAATGCTATAGGGCCAGAGTCAATGACCGACCCTGGCCAGGCACCCTGGCCATTTATTTTTTTCCATACCCAAATTGTTATGACTAGACAAAGATCATGCCTTGCTTTCCACTTTACCACATATACAGATTAATTTGACAATAGTGATCAAGATTTAATCCATAAGCCCTTTCAACAATCCTATTTAACTCTCCATAATCTGTCTCAAATTACAAATGAAAATGTGACTTCAAACGAAGCCGTCTGGAGTTTGTGTGCAAATTTGCCATGCTACCAAAAAATGACACTGGAAATATTAGGAACATGTAAAAATATCCTTGTAGTGAAGTAGTTAATTGTAGATCATTTTCTAAGTCCTATAAAACATGTATCTTAGACGAGTTGATGGCCTTGTGTATACCGAATTGCTATGACTTGACAAATCGGTGGAAAAAACAGTTCCTTGAACAAAAATCGACCTTTTTAATGTTCTACTCAAGATGTGGAGAGAAAACTGTCATAACTTCCTGATACACAGGTTTCTTGAAATCCACTGCCTGCAATGAAAATGGATAAGGTTAAATTTTAAGTACTACAGGAAAAGACCAAAAAAGTTAATTCCATAGCTTCTTCAATGTTAGAAGAGAGGACTGACAAGATTGATTATTTCTTCTGGTGACAGCCATGACCACTCTCCAAATTCAGGCTTCTCTGTCCCATCCCCCAGAAGATTGATTTCTTCATCGTTTCCAGTGAATTTAAAAAGAAACCTAAGGTTATGCACATTTCAGAGTCAGATATATAAGCTGAGATACAGTTCAAACAGAAAAAGAAGCAACTTCTGATACATAAAAGTATATTAGTTTAGAAACTAGTAGTTTTTTTTTGGGTTGGGGTGTATGTCTGCGAGGGGGGATGTATAGCAGATATTAAGTAATTAGTATTAATTAATCAAAATATATATCCAAAAACAAGAGAATATTCTAGTCCCCTCATAAGTGTTATGACTATGCTGCAGTTTGAAAACAAAACAGTAACTAGATTAAAAAATTTCTTACCCTCTCCTGTGATTTCATTTATATATGATTAGATCCCCTATTTTAGAAAATTGATAAGTCTAATCCACTAGTTGCCGAATTCACTATTCAAGTTTGTTTGGATACTCTTTCGGATATCAGTAACATTTGTTTACTCATGCTCCAGAAAGGATGCTCTTTCTTGTACCATTAATTTTACTTCTCTCATTGCTTTCCCTAGGACACTAGCACAACATGTATGATGTATCGGTTGGTGTAGGGCCAATCCGTCCGTAGTCATGAAGATGTAGAAACCAACACGAAACCCTATCGATGTGCATACATCAATAGAGTTTTATCCCTTTCTCTCAGTAAGTAGATTTATCTGGTTTAGTAGTAAGAGCCAAAGCAAGAATAGAGCATAATGTAATTGATGGTAAAATGCCACTAGCACCAGAAGCCACTATTAAAATTTTGTGCTTTATAGATAGCTTGACAAATTGTAAAAATATCTACAAGGCAATGGTTCATACTCACCAAATGCTTTTGGTCAACAGTTCACAAAAAAACAAAATGTACCCCAGTTGAACTATCCACAAAGCTGCAGTTTCTATCAAGAATGTAAAATATATCACACATCTTTGAGTAAAGGAAGCAGACTGATGTAGGAGAATGATCAGGGATTGTCTCTTTTTATTCTTCTTTTAGATTTTAGTTTTCTTTCCTTAAATTGGTAAAATATGCCTATATAAACATAGGCTTTGTATACTTTTCAATTAACCTATTCATCATAATGAAATTATTCTTTGTGGCCGGTGATGGGTTGTCGTTGATCCTCTTGGGATGGTTTAATGATGGGTTGCTGTCGACCTTATTTATTTGGGTCGTTGAAGGTCGAACCATAGGGTTATAGTCCCTATAATCTTCTTTAGGGCTTTGGGCGGAAAGTTTGAGACCATTTGTTAGTTGTTGCTCTTGATCCAATGGTACACATCAAGTTCTAAGTCACCATGGTCAAAATGGTCATCAGCCAGAGCTAGTAGCCAACCATGTCTAAATTCAATGATGAGCATAGCTAAGCTCTGCTGAACATCTTGAAGAGTTGTTTCGAGCCCGATAAGTCAGTGCTCGATGTATTTGAACCTCCGTTCATCATCTATGGCTCTATCTCCATTAGTACCGTCCTTAATCATCATGTCATGTAAAATCCTTGCTCTAATACAAATTTTGGTGCGAAAGCGAAATTGAAATTTTTGAAATAAGAATAAAGTTGAAAGACTCAAAAATATTTAACAAATATTTTCAATATTATGAATAGGTTATTTGAAAAGTGTACAAATCTTAGTTTATATAGGCAAAATAATTTCCTAGTTTTACCAATAAAAGGAAAGAATATTAAAATCCTCAAAGAAATCAAAATCCTAATTTAAAAGAAAGAAGAAATCCTATTCTAATCAATAAACAAAAGAAATAATATTCTAAACAAGAAGGAAGAAAAAGAGATAAAACTCTATTATAACAAGATATCATATTATAAATAACTTCTGTTCTATTTATAATAGGATAGTCCTACATCATAGATGTACCCACCATTTTTGTGCTTGACCTTTCCAGTCTGAACCCCATTGATGCCTAAGTTTCTCCCTGACATCTGGGGGAAAATCATATGTCAACCAATGCGGCACCTGCAGCAGGACTCCTCTATAAGAATGGCTCAATAATGCAGATTTGGAAAAAGACAGTTACAAACAAAGGATCTAAAATGATCCCGAGTCTAATGAAACAAAACAGAAAGCTAACTCACAAAAAGCTGTCAACGGAAATTTTTATTGTCATTAAAATGATTTACAATATTTGTTGATAACAAATTCAGCAAGCAAAATATACAAATAGATTTCTTTCTTTCATCCATATCTAAAGCTGGGATAAAAAAAAAAAAAAAAAAAAAAATCATACAGTTGCTTTAAACTCCCATGTCAGAAATTCATTTTATGAATGATTTCCATTGGTTAACCTGACTCAAGAACAAATAAAAAATAAGCATACCCTGTCCTAAAACCTCAATAGTGGTTTGCTGTTTGCTAAAATTTTGCAGTTATATCTAAAGGGGATTGGTAATTAGAACATGGATTTTAGTTTTTCGAGAACTAGCATATGCACGACCCAAAGTGTGAATCATGAATACAGTTTTGCATTGATGTGTTTTACAAATCAACATTTTTGATGCACTATACTTTTGCAAGTCTCACAAGAATCAAAGATTCCCATGGAAGGATCACTACAAAATTTAAGAGACATATGCGTGCATGCATACAAGCATGTGGAGTTTACGAAGGTTCCTACCTTTGCATGTACCACCAAAATTACCCTCCTTGGCTAGTCCTCTAAGTACATTATGGCATCATTATTAGTCCAACAAAATCAATCAGCTCCTTCACTCCCTACCTTCATTCATCCTTATCAATTTCCCTTTCCCAACCCTGCGTCACATCATCTCACATTCCTTGAAATCTCACCACCTAGCTCATTCCACTTCCCTGCCCCTCTTCTTCTCGTTGGCCTCAAGGTCCATTGAAAATTTGTAATCCTATACCTTAACCGTCTCTCTTCCATTTCAATACCAGCCCAATTTTTCCTAAAAAATACACTTCCTTGCTAGACATCTTTTAATAATTAATATGCACATATGAAATCATCCACATACAGTTTACAAGGAGAGGATAGCTGATGGATGTTCTAGCTATGAGTGGAGAAGTGTAGAAAAGATATGCTCAATTATGCTAATTTGAAATTCTTCAGCCAATACCAAGTTTTTTTTGTTTGTTTGTTTGGTTTTTTTTTTTTATTGAGACGAGGCCCTAGTTAACTTATGATTCCCCTTTTATTCATTAAGCATATATTAATTTCTTTTTGTAAACTATAGACCAGTAAAACTTAATACAACTAATAGTAATGCTACGGGTCAACTTTACTTCCATACCTCGGCAATAATATAAGCTGAACTAACTCCAGTTTCTTCTCTTAATTCTCTGATAGCAGCACTTCTTGGATCCTCATTCTCGTCAATTCCACCCTATAAAATTATACACTTCATAAAAACTAGTATATACACATGGATATAATATAGGATGAAGGAAAAAAAATTCATGCTATTTCAAGATCCCACTAATTCTTCAGAAACATTGAATAATGATTCAAAATATTCCAATAGCCAGCGGCAAAAGAACAATTTTCTTTTTCACTTCTCAGATTAAGTACAGGACAAAGTAACAAGAAAACGTCTTCACATCTAATGACACAATTCTGAGAAAAATCTGAATATTACATCACTATAATATAAATCCATAATTGCCAGATACTAATAACATATCGAACTTTTTACACGAAATCTAATATCAAATACAAGATATCCATTTGGAGAACCAGAGAATCTTACCTGAGGCATTTGCCAAGAGTCTGGTACATCAAGCCTTGAAGCCGCAAAAATCTAAAATAAACAATAAAATTAACGGCCCTAAATCTAATACAGCTCATTGATATAATAATTATAACGTGCATATATAAAGAAAGACCTTTTTAGAGGGATTCATAAGGCAAATTCCGACATTTTTTCTATAGCCTCGAGGAGGGTTTTCCATGGATGAAGCCGATGATAGTGAAGAAAATGCAACTCCCGAAACTTTGTGGTGAAGAAGTGGTGCAAAAAAATTGTGGGATTTTGGAGGGAAATACGGGAAGAAAGAAATATTCGTATTGGCGGAGGTTCTACGCAGCAATGAAAGGGAGAATGGGGAATGAAACTGGATGAAGCATCGGGCCATCAGCCCATCACACAAGGCAAACATCTACTGGAAATGGGATAGTCTTTCCAAAATTTCCATCATCGCGGGGATGCGTTGCACTTGAGGTCCCTAATTTGTGGTCATTGTAGCGAGTCAGTGTCCAATCTTTTCTTTAAGATTTACGTCTCCGACATTTCGCTTTTGTACAATTAGGGATGGACATGATTCCATTTGATTCTGATTTCAAGAGAACTGAACCAAACCATAAACCAATGATTTTTTTGATAATAGAACCACTTGATTTTTTTTAAAGATATGGAACCGAATCGAACCGATCCGTTTGGTTCTGATTTAGATTTGATTTGGTTCTAGTTCTATTACTTAAATTTGCAGACTTACGCCATATTCATAAGTTAGTAATATATACTTAAATAAAAAAATATAAGCATCAAATATTTAGCAAGTTCAAATTATCAGTCATCAAGATTTTTCAAAAGATTAAATTAACAAACAAAATATAAACGAATATTTTTTTTGCCAAAAGTTAATAATATCAACTATCAACTAGGGCACCAAATTCTTTCAATACTGTAATACGTGGACATCAGACGAGGTGTAACGTAAACTAGGGCACCAACTATGCATGCATGATTATTTATTCTCTAACCTTTATAAAAAAATAAAAATACAAATTCTGTAAATAAGAATACATATTTGAGACCCTTCCTCCATTGATTCACCTATAATTGTTTATTACTATTGGTGAATTCCAATATTGTAAATTATAGTATATGCTTATATGGAACAAATTCAAACCGATTACAATATTGTTTATTGATATTAGAAATCGATATATTATAAGTCTGTAATTCAAATCTATTATGTTGTCAAATTCAAACCGATATGAAACAAATTCAAACCGATTACAATATTGTTTATTGCTATTAGAAACGGATATACTGCAAGTCTGTAATTGAAATCTATTATGTTGTCCAATTCAAACTGATCCATTAATAGATGTTTATTTATTAGAAAAGAAGAATGTCTGGTAAATTACATAAAGAAGAATGCATAAAGGTACTATCCCTGATGGTTTGAAGGAGAAACGATAAACTAGTGGTTGTGGAGTCAAAGTTTCGACAGAAGAAGCTGCTTCGTTTAAGACTTTGAAGGATCTGCACAGGACAGCGTTTGTCGTTTGAGACTCTTGACTTGAGGGTTTGAATTTGAAGTAATGCTCTTAATAGGCTCATTTGACTGTACAAAAATAATGGTTATTGGATTGGCTTCAATTAATGCAAAATTAGATTCATATATAAATAAATTTATAAATTAAGTTTGGTTCTTGGTTCTAGAACTAGAACAAAATCCGAACTAGAACCAAATGGTTCTCGGTACAAAAAATCAAATTATTCATTTTTTTTCATAGAACCAAATCGAACCGCTCGATTTGGTTTGGTTCTGGTTTGGTTTGGACATTTTGTCCACCCTATGTACAATGATCTTGTGTGGAGGGCTTGTATCTATAATATTAATGATGTCCATGATTTCTGAAATGATACGAGGGAGCTCATACAGCGTGTCTTGTGAAACTATCATTAGTAAATGTACATTGCTCGTTGTCATTAGCAATTTTTTTTTTTTAATTATCTCGTGAAATAGACTATTGATAAAAGAAAAATATTTGATTAATTACATTGTAAACTTGGTTTAGTTTTGAAATTCCAAATATACTCTTTTTACATTTTTATTCAATAATAATAGATTTTCGTCGATGCCATTTCTCTGACACGTCGAACAAGAATCTCACTCTCCTCCCCATCCCTCCAAATTGATGTCTATCTTCATCACCAATTTAGTTTATCTTTGTAACATTGTGAATGCTAAAATATCCAATTCAGGATTGGATAGTGGTAGTGGTTGATAGCAAGATACTACAATTAATTTTTATTTTTATTTTTATTTTATTTTCTAATATTGAATTTTGTGGATGGCATGGAGATTTAACTGCCACCATCAATGGTGTTGATAAGGTGCAAATGGTGGTGACGGTGGCACGATATTTGGTTGTAGTGGTGTCGAGCGGTGATCTACTGAAAAGGTGGTGATTTAGGATTTTGGATGTAGTATTTTATGCTAGAGGTCGGAGGAGGAGGTGGTGGTGGTATGGAGGCAAATTTTGAGCGTGGTGGTGGGATGAACTAGAGTTTGCAGGTGGTCGAGGTAGGCGACGGTTTGGTGGCATAGATGGTGGTGGGTTTTGGTGTTGGAGCTTGGCGATGGTGTAATAGTGGCTAGGTAGTGCAAATCTACTAGTGGTGGTAGTATTTAGGGTTTGGAGGTGATGGTTTATGGAGGAAGTGGTAGTGATCAGGTGGTGTAGAGGTGGGGGTACAATACGTTATAGGTGGTGGTAATATCGATGGTGGTGGCATAATAATGATTGTTATAAGTCATAGCAACAATGCGGTGACATTGTAACATTATAAATTTAGAAGTGGTGGTGAAAGATAGACAACAAAATTTGTTTAATGCACTGTGTCACAAGTGATGGTGATAAATGGCTGTGGACACGGATGGTGGAAATATGTGCAACATAATTCAACAAGCTATATATAACACATTGTGTAGCATATTTTATAAAAGATAAATCTTGGTGTACATAATTTTATTTACATAAGGGTGGCTATACACTTACACGAGGGTGCCATGACACAACCCTTTTATAAAATGTAACACATTTTGTTACAAAATTTATAATTATAAAAAACATTATTTTGATCTTAAAAAGTTTTAATGCATAAATTGATAACCAACCATTGACTTCTCTGGTAAACATAATAGAACAAAACAATAGGCTCACTTGAAATCATAAAAACATACCTAGAAAAATAATCTTATTTTCACAGACTTTGCTACATGTTCATCAAATGTTACATAATGGTTTACATGATGTCATGTGATCATTTGTCAATTTGAAATACAATCAACTTTTTTCATCCAATATTTTTCCTCTACTTCATATTATGTAATTCATCATGTATATTTTTTTTAATGTACGAGTATATTTCACTATCCAATCGAAGACGTTTATCTTTCGGGCTATGATCAGAGCAATCCTTCCTCCCAATCATCTTTCCAAGAGATTTTACATCCTCATTATCAGAATATGTTTTCATCTTCTTTTTGACTTTTTCGCACTCTTCCGTTAGACCATGATTACAATTATATTGTCTCCAACTATGCTAGGGGGACAGGGGGACAGGGGTTTGGAACAGGAATTTTGACGGCGCCCCCCTATTGGAGGGGGGGCTGTCCAATAGGGGGGCGCCATGTCCCAATCCCTGTCCCAAACCCGGGACAGGGAGGTTTCTCCATATTGTCTCCTGTCTTTGGAAGATTCCTTTAGACATCATTTTTCAAAAGTCATCCGGTAAAGTCATCAGCTTCATTGCTATTCTATAAGTCTTATAGGATTTTTGTTGTTGAAACAGCATTCAGTGATATCTCTTTTCTATGTTAAAACTCTAATCACAAACAACAAATTTTTTTTTCTAAGAGGAAGCTATATCAACATGTGAGCCGTATTCATAATAAATTAGGTTCACAGCGTAAATCATTTTATACCACAATTTTCAATCCGTCACTAAATTTGTCCACATAACCAATGGATCAACTTGAAAGAATTCGCAACATTCTTTAATATAAATTCAATTCAAGATTTTTATTTGAAAGAATGAGAATTTCAAGATCTTTTGGGATTGAATCACCTACTTTTCCAAAATCCATATTCTACATTTTTTAGCACTCCTACCTATGGTCTCAATCTCAATCTCAATGGAAATGAGATTATTATCCTTCCAAATTTGTGGCTCTAGACATTTTTCAATTTTTGTAGTATTTTTCTATACCAATTTTCACCAATTTTCTTGTCATCTTTTCTCTCCTCTTGTCCTTTGACAAGTATTTGAAGTCAAGGGAAGTTGTGGCTGTGAAATATCAAACCATTCCCTCCGACACATTATAAAAGTCTTGGATGTCAGGTCACCTCGCATGACCTACGACCTGATTTTTCCAACACAACTATGTTTAAAACAGTATGATATGACTATTAACTTGTTTAAAAAATAATATTGGACTCAAATAAATAGTGACGATCCAGTCTATTACACACATAAAATATGTCATCAGAGAATCAATATACCCAATTAACTATCTGGCTGCTTGCAGGTGATTCACTTCTCATGTTTTGGAAGAGAGACTAAGCAAAAATATAAATGTTTTGCAAAAGGTGTTGTTTTAATTTTGATAATAGAATGTAAAACTGTTTGTCACTTAAAATTCATACAAAATTATTTAACAATAATCTGTCTATTGCTACTTAGCAAAGGAAAAAAAACATAAATTATTAACATAATTAGAGAGAATGGAGAAAGGGGAAAGGACCAATAGAGTCCCTATTTTCATCCTCTATGTTGGGCATTTTTGCTGCCAAATAAACTTTTGGGGGCAATGATGATAAATAGTGAGCTTTTAGAGAACTTGGCCCTTGATTGAAGAGATAAATAATAGTGGAAATCACATAATTCCAGGCACCTAAAAATCACAATTCAAAAATCAAGACTGAATTTTCATTATTCATAAATCAGGTGTGAATATAATAATTATTCCCCCAATTATTCTAAGACTAATCATTTTCTCCTTACATTTTTTTCTCTCTAACCTCTTCTCTTTCTCTCCCTTCTCTCCATACAAATCGATCAGAGATTCTCGCCGACAGCATTCACTGGCGCCGATTCCGATGTGAGACCGACGCCACTACAGGAAGACTGGCGCTGGCTACAAGAGGCGTAATGAAGGCGAATCACAGCGAGTTGTGTCGCCGGTCTTCTTGCAGCAACGAATCGCTGCATGGCATTCCTTGCAGAGGTCAACGTCGCGCCTCTTGTAGCCGACGCAGTCTTCTTGCAGCGGTGCCGGTCTCACGACTGCGACCTTTGCCTCGACGGCGACCTCTCACGACTGTCTTCTCACTTTCTTCCCTTTTTTTTTGAGTGGTTCGATGGTGGATGTTAGGGGTGAATGCGGTTCAATTTGGGCGATTTGTGTTATATTTTCAACTCAAACAATTTCAAGCGATTTAAAATTTTTCCAAACCAAACCAAACCATTATTTGCGGTTTGGTTCGATTTTAATCCGTGATTTTACCAATCAACAGTATAGTACTATGTTTAAAACAAGTTAACATATAAATTTAAACGAAAACTAATAATGTTAAATGATAAATTATATTCATATTTATCTGAAATTCGATATATGTGGAATGTGTGTGCATGGATCAACTGACTTCGACTAAAATAATCAGGTAACCTTCGGACACATATCATGGATCAACAGACTTAAACCAAAATGATCCAAAATTGGGTCAAAAATTGGAATTTGTCTAAGCGGAAAAATATTCAGATTCCAGAAATAGAATTCGAAACTTCAGCTCTTTTGCAGTTGCCTCGGTACAATTTTTTGTGACTACTTTATAGCTTTCAAACCCCCATGACAGAGGAAAAGTTGTATGTAAATGATGATTATAATTGAATGTTGAAATTCTTGGTCTTCTTGTTGATTTAGAATAATAGGAAAAAAACACAGAAAAAATGTGATGTCGAATGGTCTAGAAGTGGAATTAACTAGTTGTTATGTTCTATAATTTGAATTGTTTGTTGAACATTTCTCATATTTATCCAAATCTACAGTGTAATAATTTTTCATTGTCCTCGAAAAATCATTACTAAACCAGTAGGATGAAGAACTTGGGAGAGTTTTACTTACACGAGCAACATTTAGAACATAAAACTATAGAATCGACAAATATATATTACTGGCTATTCTTTGAACTAGAATTAAGCATGTGTTGCCTTCATAAGAATTATTAACACTGCAACCTAAAACCATTAGAGGAAACATCCATTAGTTCTGAAGATTGACGAAAAATTGAATGAATTCCTCAAAAGTGTTTACTATAAGTAGAATAAGTGCATGTATTAAATTTAATTTCCTGTGAAAAAGAGAAAATCACAAACAAGCGAAAAGTAACAACGATACCGAAACAAGAGAATTTGAGGAATATGAGGCAGCCGGCGACTCGACAGTTCCCCAATTTCTTGAGAGTCAGAAACGTTAAAACAACATAATGAAATCAATGAATATCTAGGTTTGGGTTTGAGTTGGGTTTTACTTTTCTTTTTTTTAGGCTTGGGCTGTAAATTCAAAGATGAGATTTATTTGGCCTACTTTGGAGGTATCATTTCTAATTGGTTTACATTTTAAATTCTAAAAATTATACTTTAATTAAATTATATAGGAGAATTTATAATTTCATAAAAATATTTTTTTAATTAAAAAAGTGCGGTTCGGTTTGGTTTTGTGCGATTTTTGAAAATCGAAATATAAATCAAAGCATTTTGAAATGGTTTGGTTCGGTTTGAGGGAAAAAACTGCGGGTCCACGTGGACTTAAACCAACGGTTACGGTTCGACTTGCGATTTCGCGATTTTTTTGTACAGCCCTAGTGGATGTGTGAGGTGTGGTGGTTGTGGAGGTGTTAGGTGTACGGTGCGACAGTGATGTGCTACTGTGGTGCTGTAGATAGGGTGGTAGTGCGGTGGTGGTATGGTGCGATGGAAGTGGTAAAGGTGTACGGTCTGGTAGGTTTGACGGTGGTGTATTGCTGGCAGTGTGAGTGGTGTTGACCGATTGATAGGGGAGACTCTGGTAATGGTGGTGCGATGGTGGTGGTGATGATGATGGATTGGTGGTGGTGCGGTGGCGAGGGTAGTAGTGATGGTGGTCGTGTTGTTTTGGTTGTTGAAATGGTGGTGGTTGTTGTGTTTTGTGTGGTGATGCAGGTGGAGGTATTGACGATAGTGGTGGTAGTGGTCGACGGTAATGGAGACGGTTGATGATGGTGATGGCAGGTGCGGTTGTGGTGTGTTGGGTAGCGATGGTATGTGACCTAATATTTGGTTATATTTGACCAAATATTAAACTGTGACCAACAAATTTTAAATTTGTGATTCACAGATGAATTGTGACCTGTAATTTTTTTTATTTGTAACCAGTAAAATAAATTGTGACCCATAAAATTTTTAATTTATGATCGAAATAATTTGTGACCAATTAATTTGATAATATATGATTAATGAATTAGTTGTGATCTTTAATTATGTAACTATGACAATGAATTGTATAATTGTGACATTAAAATAATTAATTAATGAAAACTTGATTTTTGTATTTTAAAACCTTAAGACCTGAAGTTTGAATGGAACTATACTTAATGCTTGAAATGTGAATTCTTCCCTAAATAATGCCCAAATTACCAACTTGGCCCAAGTAGTACTGGAATCGGGTTTAAGGGACTATCAAAAGATAAAGCAGGGAAGCGCTATTTACATTCGCTATTGTTATATATTTATCTCACTTTATATTTATCCCTATTAAAATTTTAAAAAAATACTACTCTCAACCACATCATATTCCAGTATTGTCGTTATTAAATAAATTTATTTAAACACGATGACATCCACACAATTTTTATATATTTATCTGATCACGATTCTTTCATAATCTTTTCATATTCCAATCATTGCAATCAACATGCACAGTCAAATTTCTTTACTTATTATAATAATCCCAACAGATCAGTCGCAAATATTTTGAATTTAAAAAAAAATGATAACCCCAACAGAAAACTCAAATTCTTATTTTGATAATTTGATAGTCATCAATGTTTTTAATTCAAGAAAATAAAAAATAAAAAATAAAAGACAATCTCAATTCTCAATAGAAAATTCAAATAATTCAAAATGAAATTTCTTACTAAGTTACTTGAATTCAAAAGCCACATTATAAAATACCTCAAACACAAATCAAGAATCATGCACATAATAAATTCATTAAACCCTCAATAAAAGGAGATCCTTACTTTTTTAACTTCTTCATATTTTAATGTCTTTATGTATTTGTTCTAACAGTGTCTCTTCTATCGTTGTTAGTTGAAGATAACATTTTATGAAAATTAAAATTTTAGTTAAATATAAATTCAATAAAAAGGTTTAAACGAATGTAATGAAAATAAATATTAGTGAATGAATTTAGAGTAATATATTTTTATTAAAATTTATATATATTTATTTAAGTAAATTTACATAAGTTAAAGTTTAATATCATTTTTCTTTTAAAAATAAATAAATATAATAATGATGGAGGTAAATAGCGGCTCTCATTAAATATATTGTATTTATTCCTCGATAGTCGTATCTAGTGTCTGTTGCTTATAGCCGTGGAATTGAGATGGAGACCAATAGTTGAGGTAAGGCATTAGGCATATATAAACATGTAGCTTAGTGTGTGATGAATGAATGAATTTTAAAAAAAAAAAAAAAAAAGGTGAATTATCTCATCTATGAAATTGAAAAGTTGAATTAGTTCAATGAATACATTAATATGAGTCAATTAATTAAATAAATTAAAATGAAATTATTGAAATAGTTTTAATGATAGTAATTGATCAAAAGACTTGTCATAGACAACCTATCACAACATACCACATTCAACCACCATGATAGTTCAACTATAGATTATTCTCATTTCATTTCCTCTCCATCTCTTACGGTTGGACTACTAGTACTAGTCAAAGAATCACAATTGGCCATTATAGCTCCACGAATCACTTGATGAACTCTTGTCCCTATCGGTACACCACGAGCTTACCCTTGGAAGGTTGGAAATTCAATTAACAAGAAAATTCCAAAGTGCTTGTTAGGAAATGATGCACAATCAATTTCTTGAATCAATATGGAACCATCCACAAGCAAATGACAATTCAAAGAAAATTAACAAAGAAGAGAATTGGGGAAGAAATGATTTCCAATCGAATGAAGAACAATGTTTGATTACTTGTACAATCCACAAGTTAATCAACCAAGAAAGAAAAAATAGCTTTATATCAACCAAGGAAGAACAACCTCTTACATTAGGAAAAAAATCTCTCAAAAAACTTACTTTTTCTCTCTATTTTTCGGACCAAATGAAAGGGGGGAAAACCGGGTATAAATAGGCGTCGGGACGCCACGGCACCGGATGAGTGGCGCTGCGGCGCCACCTCTTCAGGTGGTGGCGCTGCGGCGCCATGATGGTGGCGCCGCGTGTTTTCCCACAATCTCCACCTCGTCCATCATTTGATAGGCCTCAAATTTTGGACGAATAATTACCACTTGGCTGCACCATACAAACCATGGTTGTCTACGTACCCAAAACTCGGGATCAAGCCTCCGTAGTTCACCTTCGTCTTCACATTCACTCCACCTCATTCCAACCCCGCCCCGAAGGGTCATGCCCTCATGGGCATATCACCACGAGCTAATATGAAGCAAGTCCAAGCAATGTTGGAACTTGCTACCCGTTACCACTTTGGTTAACATGTCTGTTGGGTTCTCATTTGTGTGTACCTTCAGAAGAGAAATATCACCTTCCTCTATGACATCCCGCACAAAATGATACCTGACATCAATATGCTTGGTAGGAGCATGATGAACCTGATTCTTAGCCAAATGAATCTCACTCTGGCTATCACACTACAAGTCCACACAATCCTGCTAAATCCCCAAATCATCTAGAAGACCCCACAGCCACAATGCTTCCTTCACTCCCTCTGACATAGCCATATACTCGGCCTCTGTAGTAGAAAGTGCCACTGTAGCCTGTAACATCGATCACCAACTAACTGGAGCACCGTGTATACAGAACACATAGCCAGTAGTAGACCGTCGTCTATCTAGATCACCTGCATAATCTGAGTCCACAAACCCACTAATATGACAAGTGTCTCTACCAAAGCACAAACCCGTATCCGCGGTACCTTTCAAGTACCTCAGTATCCACTTCACAGCTTCCCAATGTGTCTTCCCCGGATTTGCCATGAACCTACTGACCACACTGACTGCCTGTGAAATATCTGGACGTGTACACACCATGGCATACATCAAACTGCCAACTGCACTAGCATAAGGTACACGATCCATGCATACCTTCTCATCTGCTGTAGTGGGAGATTATTTACCAGAGAGCCTGAAATGTGGAGCCAATGGAGTCACCACTGACTTAGCACCTTGCAACCCGAACCTAGCAATAACCGCTCAATGTAGCCTTTCTGACTCAAGAACATTTGCCGGTTCGACCTCTCTCTTCTAATCTCCATACCCAGTATTTTCCTAGCAGCTCCCATATCCTTCATCTCAAACTCTTTACCAAGTTGAGATTTCAACCTATCTATCTCCACCATGTTTTTCGAAGCAATAAGCATATCATCCACATACAAAAGAAGATAGATAAAATTACCTCCACGAAGTTTTCGAATATATACACAACAGTCATACTCACTTCTGGAGAAACCCTGCTTTAGCATGAAGGAGTCAAATCGCTTGTACCACTGCCGAGGAGATTGCTTCAATCCATATAGTGATTTTCTCAAGCGACATACCTGACGTTCCTTATTCTCAACCTTGTAGCCCTCAGGTTGATGCATATAGATTTCCTCATCCAACTCCCCGTGTAAGAAGGCCGTTTTGACATCGAGTTGTTCTAGCTCAAAATCACTATGAGCAACAATACTCAATAGCACCCGAATGGAAGTGTGCTTGACCACCGGAGAGAAGATCTCTTGTAGTCAACTCCCTCTCTTTGTGCAAACCCCTTAGCTACAAGCCTTGCCTTGTACCTTGTACCACCGAGCTTGGAAAGATCCTCTTTCCTTTTGTACAACCACTTGCAACCAATAGCTTTCTTACCTATGGACAATGGGACAATCTCCCATGTTTGGTTCTTATGAAGTGATTCCATCTCTTCTTCCATCGCGCCCAACCAACTCTCACTATTGCTATTAAGAATAGCTTCCTTGAAAGTGGCAGGCTCATCATCCTTCACCGAGAGTGCATACTCCACCAAATTTGTCTGCCCATATTGCCTCAAAGGCTCATCTGACCCCAACTTCAAAACTTGCTTGTATGTTCGCCGTGGCCTAGAGGAAGCCAAGTTATCAACAAGTTGTTGTTGTTGCTGTGCCTGTACATTCTCTTGCTGAATCGCCTCATGTTCAAGCTCATCATCTCTCTCATCTTGAGTGACTTCATGATGCTCCTCTTGAACCTGACTAGGACCCGATTTATCTGTAGGTTTTATGTCAATAGCTCGAGACTTTGAAGTCTCAACTTCATCACCATCGGGCACTATAGCTTTCAACGAAGCTATCATGGAGTTCTCATCAAAAGTAACATCTCTACTGATTATGAACTTACAATTTTCTACACACCATAGGCTATAGCCTTTTACACCCGCTCCATAGCCCAAGAATATTGCCTTCTTGGCTCTCGCATCAAGCTTTCCCTCGTTGATGTGGTAGTAGGCTGTGCTTCCAAATATTCTGAGTTTATCATAATCTGCATGCTCTCCTGTCAATACCCTGAAAGGTACATCTCCATCTAACTTAGAATGTGGGGACCTGTTCACTAGGTAGCAAGCATTAGCAACCGACACTGCCCACCATTCTTTTCCCAAACCAGCATAGGATCGCATACACATCGATTTCTCTCGAAATGTGTGATTCAGTCTTTCTGCGACCCCATTCTGTTGCGGTGTATTCCTCATTGTCCAGTGTCTCGCAATGCCTTCCTTATCACAGAACTCCTTGAAGGCACCATCTGTATACTCTGTACCGTTATCAGATCGCAGTGTCTTCAACTTCTTTCCTGTTCTGTTTTCGACCATTGCCTTCCACTTCTTGAAAGTGTCGAATACCTCATTCTTATACTTTAAAAAATAAAACTAAGCATATCTAGAATAATCATCGACAAATGTAACAAAATACCTGGAACCGCCTTTGGAATTGACAGAGGCCGGACCCCAAACATCTGTATGTACATAGTCTAGTATCCCTCTGCTTCTATGTTTGCTTGACTGGAACTGAACCCGGTGTGCTTTCCCATACACACAATGCTCACAAAAGTCCATGCAAGGCTCCTTCAAGTTCTTCAGCAAACCTTCCTTACTGAGCAGAGAAAGACCCTTTTCTGACTTATGCCCAAGCCGCCTATGCCATAGCCGAGTGCACTCACATGGGTCTCCACCACTTCCACTAGTTCCAACTGCCACATCTTTTGTAACTGTAGTACCCTGAAGGACATAGAGATTGCCTTCACGAATACCCTTCATTACAATCAAAGAACCCCGAACAACCTTCTTTACTCCATTCCATGTCACAATCTTGCAACCACCGGAGTCTAAGGCACCAACAGAGATAAGGTTCTTCCGCAATTCAGGAACATGCCTAACATCCATCAAAGTTCTAATCACTCCATCATGCATCTTGATCCTAACCGAACCAAGCCCCTCCGTTTTACAAGAATGGTTATTACCCATCAATACGGTTCCACCATCAGTGCTTCTATAGGTAGTAAACCACTCCCTATTTGGACACATATGGTAGGAGCAACCAGAGTCAAGAATCCACTTACCGGAGGATTCTTCATCACAAGAGATGGTGTAGCATTCATCGCTTTCTCCTCCATCCGAGGCATAGCTAACCTCCTGTTTGACTTGCACCTTCCCGTTGTAGTTTTTGTTGTTCTTATTGTTCTTCTTCCAACCCACTCGTTTGTTGGTACAGTTTGCCTTGAAGTGCCCGAGCTCGCCACATTTGAAACAAGTCTTTTTTGAAAGAGGTCTAGAACTAGATCTAGATTTTTCCCCTTTCCCCCTTGCTCGTTCATTGCTCCTCCATCTGACAAATAACCCTTGAGCTTGCTCCTTGTTACCAATGGTAGACATGCCACTAGTTGCAATCTTTCGAAGATCATCCGCTAGAAGTGACTTTCTAGTATCCTCCATCACAAGTTTATCACCCACAAGCATCAATGTTTGCACTAGATTCTCATAGGACTTAGGCAATGAGAGAAGAAGTAGGAGTGCTTGATCCTCATCATCAACTTTAACATCAATGTCCTTCAAGTCTGATATGCACCTATCGAACTTGTTGACATACTCCCGGATTGGTGTACCTTCATCCATCTTGCATGTATACAATTTGGACTTCAAGTAGATCCTATTAGTTAGAGTCTTCGTCATGAAGTTTGTCTCTAACTTGGTCCACACTTTCGCCGCCGTTTCCTCACCATCTACCAAGAAAGCAACATCCCTTTCAAGGCATAGGATGATCGACGCCCGTGCTTCAAGATCAAGTTCCTCCCAATCCTCGTCCGACATATCCTTGTGCTTCTTCTCCTTTCCCCCCAAAGCCTTGTGCAATTTTTGAGAAATGAGCACATTCTTCATTTGCATCCTCCAATAAGAAAAATCATTTTTTCCATTGAATTTTTCGATATCATACTTCCCAACATTCACCGTTCCACTAGTAGACATGATCTATCCACTTGTTTCGATGAAATTCGACAACTAAGTTCACTCAAGAATTTTCACAAACACCTTGTATGCACAATTGACTCAAGCCTACCTCCCTCAAATTGAAGCTTGACCACCTTGATTTGATATGTAACTCTGATACCAAATTGTTAGGAAATGATGCACAATCAATCACTTGAATCAATATGGAACCACCCACAAGCAAATGACAATTCAAAGAAAATTAACAAAGAAGAGAATTGGGGAAGAAATGATTTCCAATCGAATGAAGAACAATGTTTGATTACTTGTACAATCTACAAGTTAATCAATCAAGAAAGAAAAAATAGATTTATATCAACCAAGGAAGAACAACATCTTACCTTAGGAAAAAAAATCTCTCAAAAAACTCACTTTTTCTCTCTATTTTTCGGACCAAATGAAGGGGGGAAAATCGGGTATAAATAGGCGGCGGGGCGCCGCGGCGCCAGATGAGTGGCGCCGCGGCGCCACCCTGTGTTTTCCCACAGTGCTAAAATATGTGAAGGATGGTTTAGAACTTCGAATTTAATTTTTTTTTTTTTTTTGTGTATTTAGTTCATGGACATAATATAATCGATTAAGTTCAAAGAATCAAAATGAACTTAGGTCCTGTTTGATTGGACATATTTTCCATGGAACTTGGAAAATAAATTTCAACTTCCACTTTTTTATTTGTTTGATTGACCAATTTTTTCATAGAATTGATTTTTTAAATTTGCTTGATGTGACAAGATTTTCAAGGATTTTGTGGAAAATGATTTTCCACCATTTTGGTGGGAAATGAAGTTCCAGCTTCTTCTTCTTGTTTTCGTTTTTTTAGGTAATTAGAAAAAATTCTAGAATCAATGGTAAAAAAATTTATCACTTTTATTAACAATTTTCATGTAAAATAAAGCTAAACGAACACCAATTTTTTTTTTTTTTTGGGCAATCGAAACAAATTTTATTCCCAATTGTAATAAAAAATAAAAAAAAAGTATCCCAAAAATAAACTATTTGTATGGAAAAATAAAGACAAACGGATTAGGTAAAAAATTATATCAATCAAACACAATTAATTATAATTCTCTCTAAATTAAATTTTAGACAATTCAATTTTCTGCAATTCGTTTTCTTTTCACCCAAATTTCACATTTACAATCAAACAAATCCTTATTTTAACTTGTAAAAATGAAATTAGAAACAGTCAACTTTTGAGAAGGTAATTTGTGTCATGCCCTCAATAAATGTATGAAAGCAAGAAGTTGCTTAGATTTTAGCAAGAAAAAAATCCTTAAACATGAAGAGTTCCTTATTTCTCACGAAAATGAACCGGATGTTGAGCCAGCAAATGGACAAGCTATTGCCACGTGGCCCCTCATCAAGCCTCACGACCCTTTCTGCATGTTACCTTCTCCCACATTCTCACTCTCTCACAGCAATCAGAACCATTATTTCATCGCTAAACGGGCACAAAATATCTGGATCCATCATGAAAAATTACTCACAAGGTGCATCCCTTTTGTTCATTTCTTTATGGGTTTTGATTTTCATTCAATTTCTAGTTACTTTTGATTACTTAAAATCTCTCAAGTTTTTTTTTTATGTAGTTGTTTTTGTGAACTGGGATTTTGGCGATGAATTCTAACGTGGTAAATTCAATTGTATTTGTGTGTTTGTCATTTTTTGGGGTTGTTGGTGAAGATACTCAGGAGTCGATAAAAGAACAGCAGAGAGAAGGGTATTGCAAGGCAGCTTGTGGTGCATCAAAAGGTGTAGCTGATGATATCCTCCCTCATATTCTCAACCTGTGAGTGCCTGCCCCCTTTTCAATTAATTCTTAAACCTCTCTCTCTCTCTCTCTCTCTCTCTCTCTCTCTCTCTCTCTCTCTCTCTCTTTTTTAATTTTGAAGTCTTATGCTATGGCCCATAATTTACTTATAATGAACTAACAAAATTCCTCCAAATTTCGTAACGTAATCTGTTTCTTTATATCTCAAGAACTGCCTATAGTACTGAAAAAGCCGGGCAATGGTTTGATACTTAAAAGACACTTTAATTAGGATAGCATGTTCGTATCCGACACATAGACTCGTGTCGATACCGACACTGTCCGGATACTCTACAATAATCATTTTTCTTTCTTACTATAACTATTATATATTTTTAAATCAAAGTTATTAGTAAATAACAAATAAGTACTTATATTTAAAAAATTTCTACAAGAAAAATTAATAATAAGTATAAAACTAAATTTATACTATATAAATAAAGAATTTAATCAACGTGTCGTGTTGATACTTTTTTGAAAAATCACGTGTCGACATATCCGACACGTATCGTGTCGGAGACATGTGTTCGTGTCCATGCATGATAGGTTTGATATATTGATGTAATTGATCAAGGATATCATCTACAAATGGCACTCTTTTTTGGAGGAAAAACTATTTTAATAATCTGATTGGTCCAAGGAATATGGAGAATTGTTAATATCAAAAAGAACTGTACGAAGTTGGAGTTTAGAAGGGAAATGTAATTATGTAACTCTTTTACTGCTCTTGATGTTCATATCCAGTGAGGCTGAGATATTGGAAAGATAAGTAGCATAGGTAATTCTAAAATTCATATTCTGGATCAGTAATATATGATATTGACAAATGAGGACGGGGTTATCTGTGGGGTTAAGGTTTGAATCTTTCTGGCTATGGTCTTGTTCTATCTAGGATGCATCTCTGTATTGAAGTGGATAAGAGGAATTAGTTCTTTCCTCTTGATGTAGTGTTCATGGAGTGATAAGAGATATAAGTGATTTCAGAAAGTAATCAGTCAGTAAAAAGCCATATCATTTATAGTATGGTTTGCTAGCTGAACTCAGGGCAGCTTCTTAATTGTAGCACATATGTTGTTTTTTTCTTCATTTTGAGTTTGGCTAGTAGAAGAATTCTCAAACTAACAAAAATTTTCTTTATAAATTGAGGATTTACTTAAGCTGTACTTTTATTTATTTCATTCATAAATTTTCTGTCAACGTTGCAGCTATGCCTCCCGTGCAACATCTAAAGATTTTGACATTTATGCTCCACATGCAACCTTTGAAGACCCCCTTATGTGCGCACACGGGTATGATTCACTATAAACTTCGGCCATTTAGGAAAGTGATTCTTTAGAGATACTGATTAGAATGTAGGGATAGTATTTATTAATAGCTATGCTATTCGGGCCATTTACTGTTGAGTAATCGCTAATATCATATGTGGAAGTCTGAAGGTTGGTTGTTGAAGTTTATTCAGATTTGTTGACCGTGTATAGTATAGTCAAATAGGCAGAACTATGAGAATGCTGAATTTCTCATCTGAGTATCATTGTTTCCTATCCTACTTTATTCAACATCAATACACCTCCTGTGTTATTTGTAACTTTAGTTACTCTGCTTCATGGACAGTCCCCAGTCCCTGAAAAATGATAAAACCGTTAAGGAATGAAAATGTGGAAAATAGAATATGGAAACAAAAAATTGAAGAAAAAGGTGGTTAGAGTAATTGAATGTATGTCTCACCTTTTCTGTTAAGGTGGTCTATTTGCTTTCTAGAACCAATTCTAAACCTCTTGTATGATTATCTTGCTCTTATCTGCATGTCTCTGTTGATTGCAGGGTACAACAGATCAAATCAGCATTCTATTCACTTGTTAAGGTTAGTTCACATTTGACTTTTTAGTCCATCCATCTTTTTTCTTTTCCTTTTTGAACTAAGCCAGTTACAGTTAATTTCAATGCACTATTCGTCTCAAAATTGAGAAGCTAAAGGAATGTTGTTTTTAAATATATGAAATAGTTTAAAGCTAAAGTTGGTGTATTTTCGTGAGTATGCCTTTATTCTAGGGAAACCCCTCCTGATATTAGTTTCAGCATATGCCCACATAATGTATGTGATTTCTTAGAATGTGAGTTTAAGTGATTGACACTTAAAGCTACTTGCACTGACTTGATTTTCTGGCTCCGTAGATTTATAGAGTTTCTGTTTTGTATGAGATAGTTGCATGGTTTTTAACACAGATTGCTGTGTGTCATAATTAGTGTTCATTTAATAATTTCAGGTCTTCAGTGAATCGAGAATTGTGGAGTACAGTATAGAAGAAAATGTAATTTCATCTGGAAAGGAGGAGGTCAGAAATCTGAATATCATTTAAGTATTTAATATTCTTTTAATGGTAGTGATCCATTCACATTTTTTTCTGGACTATGTTTACTTATTTTCAGTTTGTTGTTTTATCTAAACTTGGACTCCAGATACTTATTGACAACAAACAATATTACAAGTTTATGGGGAAAGACGTAAATATGTTATCGCTCATCAAGCTGTACATAGAGGATGGGAAAATTGTTCGTCACGAGGATTGGTATGCATACACATTTTATACTTACAATTAAACACTTAGGTTAAGAAACTATTTCCTTGGTCAGTTGCTGTTTAATGTAAAATTCACGAAAATGGCTAATGTGGTTGAAAGTGTAGTCTTGAGACATGACAAGTCTCATAGCTTGATTTTATAAAAATTAAAGGGTAATGATTGGATATTGACGCTTTGTTATCAATTTAACAAATTGAGGTATGTCAAAGATATATTGACTTGAGTGAACTAGCAAGCACAGTTATTGTGTCTTGAAATAGTCGAATCACCTCATCTAAAGGTTTAAACTTTTAAAGAGGGAACAAACATATATATTCAAATTATGTCTCATACACATCTATTCTAATGCAAGCTAGATTTATTTTTTTCACATGCCTAACTTGTTCACACATTTCGTAAACAGGAGTATGTTATATTTGAATCGAGGACAGTTGTTTGCTAGGATATTATGTGAAGCATCTCGTCTAAAAGTTAAAGAGATGGTTTAAACTTATTTATAAAGTTATGTTCTTGTTCACGTGTAGGCCATATTTTTATCTGGATGTCCAATACATGCACAATTTCCTGAGCTTTTTCCTTGTTTTGTTGAATATTTGCTTAAAATGCGTACAGGTGGGATAAAAAACCCTTATGGAATAGAGACACAGTTAAGTTGCCTGTTGTTGGCCGAATCACGGAGATCACACGCCGAGCATCCATGTTTGCAACTCATGCTCTTATGAGGTTTGGCAAGGACCCGACCATGTAAAGTTATCTGGCAGACAGAGGGATTACTTATAAGCCTTCTAAAATGATTCTAGCTTAATCTGTTGTTCCATGTGAATTTGGTGGCTTATTCTTTTCTGTTTGGCACCTTCTTGTGATTGTCTTTGTTGGTGATCTTTCATATAATAGTTGTATTGCTCTCGGTAATATGGATTAAGTATGTAACGAGTTTGCTACGGGTATAGCATGTCTCACAGTCCCCTCACAATTGGCAATTGGGGGGTGGGGGGGCACCTTTTTTTTTTTTATTGGTGCGGGCCCCCCTATTGTGAGGGGGTTGTATATGTACAGTCCTAATAGATCGGTACATTCAGCTTTTTTCATTATGTAATCCTTAACAAGAATCAGGTATTTGGAGGGGAGGGTAGATTCTTTTTTTTTTTTTTTTTTTTTTTTTTCGTTTTCCTATAGTTTTTATTTTAATAAGTTCTTATTAAAAATACGTGCTGGAGCCATTTTACTCTTGCAACTTGTTATTTTAATAGTAATAGATGCTACTCAAATAGGGCTCTTGACAGGAATTTAAGCACGGATTATACTACTTTGCCAAAAATTTTTTGCTAGGATGATTGACATTCCCTCACATGCTCGTGGGTCCCGCATGAATAAAGAGTCAAAAAAAAGTGTGAGATCCTCCCATTGTGAGTGTCGGTCAGTCATTTTATCAAAAAAATTCGGGCAATATAGCATGGTCCTTCAAACCGGGGCAGCCCTGTTTAATTCTTCTGTCAATAACCATGTTTAACAAGCATTAATGGTTTTTTTTCTCCTAATTTGCAAGCAATGATGAAAGACTAGAATGTTCTGTTTTAAAGATTTAAGAGTAACTTACTGTAGAGAGCATAAGTTGAGGTTCAAGGTTGCAATTTGTTTAAGGCTTTGCTCTGATTTGTACTGTGCCTACATTATTTTGAGCCATTTCTGTAGCTCACTAGAAGCAAGGTTTTTAACCAAACGAAAAATTTGAGGGTCAAGGTTACAGAGCTCCCGTTTAACAAAATAGTTAATAATTAATTAATATATATACACACGATAAAAAATAAAATTATTGCAAATGTACAAAATCTTTCATCGATATAAAGCAAAAAAATAGATTAATAACTAAATATTAAGATTTTATTATGTGAAGAACATTGAAAACAATGTTGTAAGATATATATTAAGCTTGAACGATTCATAAATTTGAGTAATATTATTTGAATATCACAATTTACATATTAATTTAAATCATGATGTACAAATAGCATTATTCATGAATTTTTATTTTTCAGGGGCAATCAAGAGACAGTCAGCAACTACTAATTTTTTACACAGTTAGTCTCAAACTTAAATTATAAACTTTTTAATTTATGTCGTCTTGGGACATTATGAGAGGGGCACATGAACTTTATTTTAACTTGTTTGATGAGTTGAATTGTTTATTGTTGATAACATTGAGCTAAAATCTTATTTATACTATCACAAAATCTCATCTAATATTGCTTACCAAACAGATACTATGAAAATGAAAAATGGGCTCAAGAGCAAGATTTGAAATTACATTGACATGAGTGACATCTAATATTATTCCGTGCCTGCTGTTTTAAGCAGCATTTGCCCTGGTGAGTGATAGCATGAAGCTACATACCACGTACAAGAAGGCGTAAAAAAATTACAACCATGTTTGACACCTCTATCGATACCACTTGAAATATCGACAAACTGTCAACAAAGACCAAGCCTTGTCAAGAGCCACGCAAGGTCCGATACGTTTATTCTCAGGAATGCTACAAACTAAAAATCCATAAGAGTCAGATTGCAGTACAGATGATCCCCCTCATCTCTTCTCAGCCTATTCTTCAGATTTCTGGTAAAAGAAATAAAATATGAGTCTATCGAGAATAAATTACATAATAATGCAAGGAAATATGAATCTAGTTTTATAAAAAGAAGCATTGCTAATCTGAATTTCAAACAAATTATGGGAAACAGGAACTTCAATGATGTACTCCAAAGTTTTCAAGATTTGTATCATATTCAAGTGTAAAGCTAGCATTCAGCAGTTTGGCAAACCCATGTCAAGAGTTAGAAAAAATGTTCAGATATTAAGTATTCATCAGCTAGTAAGAAAGTAAATGTTAAGCCTCTAATGTTGCATTCAATTCTTCTCAAAGAACCAGTCGGGCAAGTAAGGGGGTTAGACCTGGCCAATGAAGGCTCCAATATAATACGAGCAGGTGATTTTGAATCCAAATTGGCCTATTTATCATCCTGACGTTAAATTATTAGAATTTATTTTGACATTTGGCCCCTCTTGTTGGATGAGAGGCTAAAAGAGCCTTTTCCAAAAGAAATGGCACAGAGATAGCAATATAAAACTGAATCCCAAAATTATTGGTCAAACTTAGACAGTGAAGGTTTTGGCTCTCTTTTGGAAGCTCTGTTAATTGGAGCTCTCCATACTCCAATTAATAGTGAAACTTGATTTTCTGATCCATTAGCTATCATTGGCACACCCCATTCAATTACTGCTTGAATGAACGAAGTGATCAACCATTTAAACCAAGATGATTAAATTAAGATCAATTTACAACAAAGCTATCATACCTTTGTCCATTGAATTCTAAGAGGCATAGTAATTGCAAAGCAATTGTACAAGAAACTCGTTTCTCTCCCTTAACCTAACTTTTTTGGGTATTATACTAAGGGAATTATATACGCTCTCGATGGGTGGAGAGAGGGCCAGCTTCTGTGTATATATAGTGTCAAAATGCATTTCCACCACATATAAGAAACTAAGAATTCAATTATGTTATATGAACTACAAATATAAATAAAGCTCAATTTCATTAAACCACTTCATCTCCTAACTTCATTAGTGGAATAATAATTGAAGTGGTCTAAAGAAATTAATAAAATTGAGTTATATTTGAAATTAAAGTATACCATAACTGAATGTTGGTCTCTAACACATTGAAAGAACATATGTAATGGCAATATGTTCTGAAGTCATTTCAAATTATTGATGCAATATGCACATCACGAACACTGTAATTTTAGAAGAATTGTAGAAGAAAGGTAAGGGGGGAGAAAGAGAACGTGAGATAAGAAGATGGGGGGGGGGGGGGGGGGGGGGGGAGAGAGAGAGAGAGAGAGAGATGTTTATTCAATTCAATCAAGTTTGTCAATTATGAAACATTAACCCTCTTTTTCAAAATTAAGCGTTCATTCTCGGTAGATCTTCAATGGAATATTGGAATATAACTTAGGATCTTCATTCTCCTCTTTTGAGAGAACTCGCACAACAAATTCTAAGGGGATATTTCTTCTTAACAAATTATCAACATTGAACTCATGATGACAACCTAGTGTACGCATCCGAAAAAAGATCACCTCCTTGAACAAGATGTTGTAATTTATCTAACTGGAGTTGAATCCTCTCAACCGCGGAGAATGATGGAGATTCATAAAGAAGTGACTTGCCATGTTTAGATTACTTTTCTTTTGTTACCTTGTAATTTTCAATTTTGACTCGATTTAGGTTCAATTTCATTAACTAGTTTTTTTTACTTAAATTAGACTAGTTAAAACCTTATATAAAGAAGGTTAATGCATTGTATTAGACAAACTTTGACATAGAATACAGATAAAAAATTTCTTTCTAGTTAGCTTAGCTCTTTCTCTCCCTATTCCCCCTCACTGATAATTCCCAAAACCATCCACCCCAAATAGACAAACCAGATTGACATGGACAAATGAATAAATTTATATACCAATGGGCAATGGCTACCCTATATTCAGCAAAAGTTCTTTGATATGGATGATAACGTGGCTCCACATTTAGTTTAGTAGGGTTACATGACCCCACTGTACTAAGAAAAATTAGGTAAATGTGCTATTTAAAACAAAGAACATCTGTTCATAGTTTTATTTGATCCCAGTAGTTGCTTCCGAAATCCTTGGGGTCCATTCTGTACTTCACCAAGAGAGAGAAGTTCGTCATAACTGTTTCATTGAAGAAAGAACTGCAAGCAAGCAGATCCACTAATGTTCATGGAAGGATGGTCCCATACATTCTCATTCTATTATGGTAACATAGCACCTCTACACAGTAGATTTTTGCAAAATATGCCATACCAATAACAAAAAAGTCCATTTTCATGAAATCCCCACTCCCTCTACTCCGTATTAAACGCGTAGGTTGACTTTTTCTGGTTATTTGGATAGTCTTTGGGAACTAAAACCTCATGTAATTTATTTAACAAAAAAGAAACACTCAACTCATTCGATTAATATGAAAGAGTAAGGGTGCTCTCTATTCATGTTGAATAAATTCATTAATACTAGTAAACCTGCATGCTTATTTTTGAAAGCTTCTAGTTCACTGTTATTTTTCATAAGTTTGAAAGAATAGAACGCTTATTGATTTTTAATTTCATATTTTGTAAGTATGATTTCACGCGCTCCCACAGGATGATAGTAGGGGTTATCATGAAGAATAATCCCTCACTCCTTCACAACACAATCACTTTGTACACAATAACAATATGAAATCAAGGGAGGGTAATGAACAACAAGATTGAGCTTTCAGTTAACAATCATAGCACATCCTGAACTACAAGGTCAAAACATATTTATCCTGCTAACTTGCTTAAATAGATAATACTGATTTATCAAAAATTAGAAGCTCTCATTTTGTTCAGATGCTGATAAACCAAGTAATATCATCCCACTACAAACTACCTAACTATTGTTGGAACAAGTACAAATATGGAGATGTTACTAATATCCCATTACCCATCATGGGTGTGCAAGGAAGTATTTTAATTCATAGACAATTAAAACAGGTTATAATAATTATAGAGACAGAGACCAAAGAGTTAGCCAGATGCATTCATTCTTTTGATATATGTAGCAGTGAACTAAATAATGATAAAGTAGCACAAGTTTAAGGAAATAAGGCTTAGCTTGTATGTTTCGTATAACATCAGGTTTCATTGAGGTGCTAAGATACCATGCAAGATCATCGAGATTTTTCTACATTTTGGGAAATGTCAGAATTTTTTTTTTTAGTGTTGCTTTATATTTCCATCAAAACTAAAACGTTCAATAAAAATATCAGCTCAAACATGACGCCAAAGAGAGAAAAAAAAAACAAAAAAAGCGGATAATAAAAGAATTGTAATGCGTTTAAAAAATACACACCTTGTCAGATTTATTCTTGTCAGCTTTATCTTGCTCCATCTTTTTCTTCATCTTCTCCGCCCTCTCACGCTCCATTTTCTTCATCGTCACCAAAACCATTATCAATATTCCTTCAAAAAAAAGAGATTCCAAAAAATAAACCAATATATATACAAGAAAACCTGAACGTAGACTGTTTCTTTAGCACGCTCTTCTTCACTGAGAACACGGCCTGTGCCATCGCTCGAGTAGCGAAGGCCCGAGGCCGATGATTGCCAGTTGCCTTCCATCAAACGACGCACTCCAATGTGGTAAACGACAGATCTCATTGCCATCTGTCCCTTTCCAATTGCAACAGTGTATTCAGTTTGATTCCACAGCCCTATTGCCGTTTATATACATTCTAATTGCCGGGTCGGATCCTGGTTGTTATATCGGGTGAAAATTCGCTTACGGGATTGCTGAAGGACTAAAATCGAAATACCTAATGTAGCCTAAAAATTTTAATTTTACCCCGTAAGCTTGAGCTTAATTCCAATTAGTCCTCTATATAGTCGAAGAATAGCCCATTAATCTTGTTAATTCACAAAAGTGGTACAAATAAAATTTGAGAAACTTTAAAGAAAATAAAAAACAATAATGTAAAATTAGATGGAAATGTGATTTGTGAGATCATGGATAGGAGTTGCAAATTTACTTATATTAGCTCTTGTAAATAAAATAGGAGTTGCAAACAGTGGTTGGTGGTTACATGCAAGCTCGTCAAAATCTCAAACTATTACTTGGATTGGCCGAGGCTACAATTTGGCCTGCCTCCATATGCCGGTTGTGCTGCGCTTGATATTTTAGTCACATGTCTCATTAAAATCAGTTATCTTATTTTTGAAAAATATGGTAGAAATAAAAGAATCAATGAGAATTCATTTGGGCCTAGAATTAGCCTAGATGAAGACAAGTTGATTCGGACTCATTCACATTTTGACATAACTAAAATTGGTCAATTGTGCAATTTGTCGCAACAATTAAGCTATTTGCACATGTAATTTGACATCCTTTTTTACAGATGGGTGATTTAGCGAGATTGTGATGATTTGATTAAATGCGTGAAATATGAAAGATGGTGTGAGATTTTGCTAAATGTAAATTTGATAAGTCGGGTTATAAACCAATGTGTACATGTATCAAGATTGTTGTCACAACTATAATTAACAAGCTTTGCAATTTCGTCACTACTAGTACTTCAGGATTTATTATAAGTTTGTTGAATTATAATATAATAGAAGTGAGTCGTGGATAAGTTCATAGTAGTTTTGAATCCTACTTAAATGCAATGTTTCAAAAGACATAAGATGTGGAGGTCAAATCTCAAATCGTATGAGTTACTCATAATAAGACCTTTTTATATTTTTAATATCATTTTAATTATTCCAGATGAATAAATAAGAACTTGAAAATCTATAGAAATTTAATACACTCAAGTTTCCAACAAAAACATAGTTCTTGATATGGTCAATATTTGTATCCGACCATATAGGTCCGACGAGTCCCAAACTCTGTCTCCCATGATTCCTCGTCGGGAATGATGGTCCTCGAGCACGTGGAAATTATGCCCGATCACAACATTCAGCTTCCCCCATTTTACATTTGGATGTCCTCGGATATATAGTCCTCGGGTAATCAACTCCTTCGAATTATAACGTTATCAAGCCTTTTACTTTAACAAAACCACCTCCCCCTATGAATAGTGCCGTGTTTCACTAAGTATCTCAGTAGACTTTTAAACACGGAAAGAGTTTACCGTTATTAGCATTATAATGATCTCACACTTCTTGTACATGTCAAACATCCACCTCCGATAGGACTCTTTGAGATAAAAATTCAAGATTTCATCTCATTATTCAGGTACGCAATATATATAATTTTCAGTTTATAGCTTCATGCACAAATTCTCTCTCTAACTTAAGTATCGGAGGGGCGACGAGGACACACCTCGACGTCTTTGTTTCAGGTACCGGAAGATCACGTTCGTGCTCATCATCAGTCGTCAAGCTCGAAATTAACCAGGTACGATTTTTGATAGTATCAGTTCGTAAAATCGTAAATACGTCAAAGAATAGTACTATTTCTACATAAGGACTTATATAACGGTTTATAAACAAATGATGAATAAAAAAGAGAGTCACAAAGTTTTTTTTTTTTTTGGTTGAATAAATTCCGATTCAATCATATATTACCATATTATGTATATGTAAATGTAGCTTAGCAAATGTTGCTTTTTTCTTGAATGGACTTGAAAACAAGAAAATATCATTTGCCAAACAAAAAAGTGTGCCTATTTTCACCTAGGCATATTTTAGGCGGTCAACGTAGAATAGACTGCAGTCTAAGCATATTTTTTGCGCCTCGCCTAAGTGTGACTAGATAGTCCTTTTAGAATACTAGAAATAAATGATTTGTTATACCTCTTCTAACGAGACTCTAGGTCACCTCTATGTGATAATCAACTTACAAGTCAATCAGGCTCACACACCAAATAAGCCTCCTATTCATACCTGGTCGAGGTGAGGCCACATACAAGTTGCCAATGTGATGCATCACTTCAGCGGAAGTGCCATGTGAAGGCTGATCTCCATGGCTTGGCAAAATGCTACTTATGTTGTAGCGAAGATGTGCGAGAAAATAGGCCTCTACATCAATAAGATATCTTCAGCTTCACATCTTCCGAAGAGATCTTGCGTACAAATTCGTCTACGAATGATTGACGTGATATCTCTGCAGCAGACGCTTTAAGATTAAATCATCATTCTACTATCTATAGGTTAAACCTAGGCACCAGGATGATAACTTTCCAGAAACATTAAATGCTATCTAGGTCTATGATGTATGGATTGAAAACTATGAGAGGACACCTAGGCCATATGGATGAGGCCATGTGTCATCCCATTCAATGATTAATATAATGCATCTTTTATTATAAAGCTCACACATTGTGTTATTCAAAGGGTTATTCAAAGTTACAAGTGGGCTCTCAATATATTCACTTTATACCCTCCCAAATTCGACATCTCTATACATTGTCGTACATGTCATTAGTACATCCCACACTCAATTCACTTATACATTGTTTGGCTTGACTGTTGGAGTGTACGCGATTTATTCAAGTGTGTAGAAATATGACTTACGATTTGTCCAAATGTGCAAGAGCAAGACTTACGTAAACATGAGAGGAACCAGTTCTGTTGGACACGTGATCCCTAAAAAAATTGAGGTAAACATGATTAAAATTAAAATTTAACTTTAAAATTATAAAGAACTTATAATGTTTATAAACCATGTAGCAGCTCGAGAGGTCCCCGCCAAATACACTTTAGCTGAAAGTTTTAGTTCTTGTAAACTTTCCTTACAAAGAAACAAAACACAGGATAATAACCATCATCACAGAAATTCCAACTTCCACGTGCCCTCTTAGCGAAGACCATTCGTAATTTTCTTCACACCAACCGATCCCTCGACCAGTTGTGCACTCGAACAATTCTCCATTGCCTAATTCCTCAATTCAGATCAAAGGTTTTTGTTCAAAATTTTCGTTCTTTTGCATCTATGCTATAGATCTCTTCACTATAATTTCTATCAGATTTGTGCAACTTTTTTTAAAATCGTCTTATGCTTAAAAACCCTATTTTTTCGGTGAGCAGTGATATTATGTTTTTGAATATGTTGATAGGTTTATTATTTCCCAGTTTTACACTATTATCATGTTGATATCTGCAATTACATTTATTTTGACTGTCTTAGGTCATTTCATGCGTTTTACAGATAAACTCATTCAAATATACAAGATAAAAAGATGAAGAAGATAATACCGGAAATGGTAGCTAAAGATTAAAGGTTTTTTTTCTAATTCAATACAATTACATGATTACAATACCAACTATATATATACACAATGCTGGAGTAGTGAACAAGAAAAGAAACCAATTACACGTGAAGAATCTTTTCTTGTTTCAACAGATTTCTCAAATGGTAAGAGAAAAAACGGTAAGCTCCAATAGAATCCGGTAACTTCAAATACGGTAAGTCATAGCAGGATCTGGTAACCTCAGATACGGTAAGCCAAATTCGGTAACTTCAAATACGGTAAGTCACTGCAGGATTCGGTAACCTCAAATACAGTAAGCCAAATCCGGTAACTTCAAATACGGTAAGCCACAGCAGAATCCGGTAACTTAGGTTTTTAACATTCCCCCTCAAGTTGGAGTTTGTTATTTAACTCCAAGCTTGTCTCTCAAGAATGTGGATCTGGTTTGGGAGAGAGGTTTGGTTAAAAGATCAGCAATTTGTTCAGATGATGGAATGTATTGAATATTCAGCTTTCCTTCAATAACTTTGTCTCTGATAAAGTGTATATCCAACTCAATGTGCTTGGTTCTAGCATGATAAACTAGGTTTGAAGCAAGAGCATTTGCACCAAGATTATCACACCAAAGTACTGGAGGTGAAACACAAACTATTTTGATCTCCTTAAGCAGTGATTCAATCCAGGTCAGTTCAGCTGCAGCATGTGCTAGCGCCCTATATTCTAATTCAGTGCTGGACCTGGCTATAACGTGTTGCTTCTTAGATGACCAAGCTATCAATGTGTCTTCCATGTAGATGCAATAAGCAGCTGTAGACATTCTATCATCAGGGCATGAAGCCCAATCTGCATCAGTAAAACCAATAAGTTGTATTGCATCAGTTCTTTGTATCCAGAGTCCTTGTTCAATTGTACCCTTCAGGTACTTGAATATTCTTTTTACTGCCTTCCAGTGAACATCTGTAGGTGTTTGTAAAAACTGGCTCATTTTGTTGACTACAAAACTTATATCAGGCCGTGTGTGAGTTAAGTATTGAAGTCCACCTATGGCACTCCTATAAAGAGAAGGTTCTGCCATTTCATTTCCTTCATTTTTGGAGATGATTTTCCCTATAGACATAGGTGTTCCACATGGTTTAACATGTTCAAGTTTGAACCTTTTTAGTAGGTCTCTGATGTACTTGACTTGAGTTAGATGCATCCCAAACTCTTCTCTTTTTACTTCAATTCCCAAGAACTGATGCAGCTCACCTAAGTCCTTCAGAGCAAAAGTAGCATTCAAATTGTCAATGAAAACTTGCATTGCCTTCTGATCATTTCCTGTAACAACTATATCATCAACATACACCAAGGCAAAAATTACTTGATTCTGGTTAATGAAAAAGAATAGAGAGTTGTCAGCCTTTGATTTTGAGAATCTCCAGTCCAAAAGTGTTTTCTTTAGTCTATCATACCATGCTCTAGGTGCTTGCTTAAGTCCATAGAGTGCTCTCTTGAGTTTGCATATGAACTTAGGCTTTGTTTGATCAATGAAACCTTCAAGCTGCCTCATGTAGACTTCCTCTTCAAGTTTCCCATTTAGGAATGCATTGTTGATGTCAATTTGTCTGATACTCCAATTCTTACAAATGGAAAGAGTGAGTACAATTCTTAGAGTTGCAGGCTTTATGACAGGACTAAAAGTTTTATGGCAATCCACACCTAAAGTTTGCAAGAACCGTTTTGCCACTAGTCTTGCTTTATGCTTCAATATTTTGCCTTCAGTGTCATGTTTAACCTTGAAGACCCATTTGTTTCCAATCATCTTTTGGCCAATTAGAGGTGGTACTAGCTCCCAAGTTTCATTTCTCATCAGTGCTTTGTACTCATCATTCATTGCTTCTTTCCAGTTCCCGTTGGACAGTGCTTCAGTAACATTGTTAGGTTCTAGTTCATCCGGTTTGAAGCTGTACTCTCTGCATTCTGTGGAGTAAACTTTTGGCTTAAAAATTCTAGTCTTACTTCTAGTAACCATAGGATGTTCAACAACCTGGTTTCTTTGTCCTTCATCATTTTGCCTTTCATCATTTATTCGAGCTTCAATTATCTGATCACTAGGAGTTTCCTCCTGAGTTTGAATGATGACTCTTTCATCATCAGCATCTGTAATTTCATCTACCTGAGCCATTGTATTTTCAGCCAACTCTTGTTGTTTTGAACTATGAAGTGCAGCTGTTGGAGTTGCTTCAGAGTGGACTTCATCAGTTGAGTCATTTTGCCTACAGTTTTGAGGTGAATAGAAGGATAGATAATGGATAATGGTTTCAGAATTTTGTGAGGTATTTCTTTTACTGAGAAATGTTGATTGGAATGAGAATTCTTTTTCATTAAAGATTACATGTCTGGATATGTAAACTTTTCCTGTTGGACTCAAACATTTGTACCCTTTGTGAGAATTACTGAAACCAATGAAGACACACTTTATAGAATAGAAACTGAACTTATGTTCCTGATATGGTCTTAGGCAGGGGAAGCAGGCACAACCAAAGGTCTTAAGTGAACTATAGTCAACTTGTTCATTATTTAGAAGCTGATATGGTGCTTTCATTTTAAGAACAGGAGTAGGTAATCTGTTAATAAGGAAAGTGGTTGTTTGAAAAGCTTCCCACCAATAGTGTAATGGCATATTAGCTTGAGCAAGGAGTAGCAATCCTGTTTCAGTTATGTGTCTGTGTTTTCTTTCAACTCTTCCATTTTGGGCTGAAGTGTAAGGTCAGGATAACCTCATATCAACCCCAGATTGTTGAGCTAGGTCAGTGAAAGCCCTGAACTCACTACCCCAATCAGTCTGGAGAGTTTTAATCTTCTTATCAAACTTATTTTCAACAAGGTTTTTGAATTGGATGGATAGGTTAAGAGCATCTGATTTGTTTCGCATTGGATAAATCCATGTGAATCTGCTGTAGTCATCTAAGAAAATGATATAGTATTTGAATCCTGAGGTAGAAGTTGTAGGTGTAGGACCCCAAACGTCTGAGTGGATGAGGTCTAAAGGATTAAGAGCATGTGAATCAGACAATTTAAAAGGCAAAGAGTGAGATTTACCAAGTTGACAAGCATCACATGAGTGACTGATTTCATTATGACTAAAGTTTTCATTACAAAGCTTGAGTATTTGAGACATCACAGTAATGGTGGGATGTCCAAGTCTCATGTGCCATTGCCTTAACCTAGACTCATTTGACTCTTTTGACTCAACAACAAAAATAGTATGACTCAATTTATTGGAACAAGCTGGTTTGGAGTAGACTGACTGTTGACGTGTGAATTCTTTAGTTTGGTTTGGCAGCTCAATTTGATAAAGTCCATCTTTAAGCTTCCTTTCTAGCAGCACTTCCTTTGTTCGTTTGTCCTTCACAACACAGAAGTTAGGATGAAATTCCATTAGCACATTGTTATCTAAAGTTAATTGAGACACACTTATAAGATTTTTCTTAATTGAAGGCACCAGTAACACATTGTTAAGAACAAGAGATCTATCATTCAAAGTGCATAAATGATTGATACCAACATGTAAGATGTGCAATTTTTTACCATTACCAACAGTTAATTTCTCATTACCACCATAATCAAGTACCTCAGACAGGTTCTTCTTCTCTGCAGTGACATGGTTGCTGGCACCAGAATCCATAAACCAGGATACATATGCAACAGTGCTAGATGATGCTACAAATGCTGCTAGCTTTGAGGAGTTGTTCATAGTGTGCTTGCTGGGTCTTCCACCCATATATCTTTCATCATAATGATTAAAACACTTATCAACTGAGTGATTATTCATTCCACAGATTTGGCATAGCCCTTTGGATTCAGTTTGTCTAATGAATCTGCCCCTGCTTCTTCCAAATCCTCTGATGTTGTAGTTTCTCCCAGCAAAACTACCTCTGCTTCCTCTGTTGACATTTGGTTTATGCACAAAATTAGCTGAGGTTTGGCTTAAGTTAACTAAGGCTAAGTTGTTTCTTAAGGAGGTAAGGTGCTCTAGTCGACTTTCAAAGGTCATTAGGACAGATTGCAACTCATGCAAGCTAACGGACTCCCTACTATTAATTTGGACGACTATGGGTGTATAGTCTTCATCAAGTCCTGCAAGAACTTGTGTGATAAGATCATTGTGAGAGATACTTTTCCCTGCAATTTCCAAGTTGTCAGCTAGTTGTTTGATTGTTTTCAAGTATTGATCAATACTCATGAGGCCTTTCCTTGTCCTTTGGAGTTCACTTATGAGAAAAATGACTTTGGATTTGTTCATTACCCCAAAACTCTCTTGGACAGCATTCCAGAGGTTCTGTGAAGTTGTAGATCCCATTACTCTCATGGCTATCTCTGCAGTAATTGAAGAGTAAAGCCACCCTATTAGGAGCTGATCGGTGGACATCCATTTGCCATATTCAGTGTTTGGTATCATCTCAACTGTAACACCATTAGGTCCTGTAGTCTGCGTTGCAAGAAACTCAGCTGGGCATGCCATTGTTCCAGTGATGAATCCTTCAAGGTTATGCCTTTTGATAATGGGCATAACCATATTTTTCTACAGCAAGAAATTATTCCTATCAAGTTTAATCGGAGGTACTTGAGAAAGGCTGATTCCAAACATTGGTGTCTGATTTCCTCCTAGAATTTGAGGAACCAATGTGTTTGATTCAGGTTGGGTTGATTGGGTGTTAACATTAGATTCGGTATTAGACATTATCGAAGGCTCTGATACCAAGATAAAAAAGATGAAGAAGATAATACCGAAAATGGTAGCTAAAGATTAAAGGTTTTTTTTCTAATTCAATACAATTACATGATTACAATACCAGCTATATATATATACACAATGCTGGACTAGTGAACAAGAAAAGAAACCAATTACACGTGAAGAATCTTTTCTTGTTACAACAGATTTCTCAAACGGTAAGAGGAAAAACGGTAAGCACCAATAGAATCCGATAACTTCAAATACGGTAAGTCATAGCAGGATCCGGTAACCTCAAATACAGTAAGCCAAATCCGGTAACATCAAATACGGTAAGTCACAGCAGGATTCGGTAACCTCAAATACGGTAAGCCAAATCTGGTAACTTCAAATACAGTAAGCTACAGCAGAATCCGATAACTGAAGTTTTTAACAATACACAATACAGAAATCTAGGTTATGATTCGTAAGTTGTGGTTCATGGTGTATGATACATTCCACACTAGTTTAATTCCACGAGGAAATAATGATGTGATAAGTATATTGGGTAGAACTCATCTAAAAAGGGGATTGTAGTAGGAGGGCGTGTAAGTATTTATAAGTGCACGAGTCAAGCTTCAAAATCCATCACTGTTTGAGCGTATTCAGAACCACACAGCGGTCCATTTTTATAGTCAAGTGGCTTAACAGCTTTATAAGGCTGTCTGCTCTAGTATCATTGTAAGAAACATATATTGGGTAGACTCATTCGCCATAGTGCTTATAAGGCTACTGGCTAGACTTTAACTTAGCGACGTGAGATAATAGAGTCATTACAAATGCAAACATATTCCGGCAATCTTGGTAGTCTACACCATATAGCATTTTCACACTAGATCCTTTGGGATTTGTTACTTTCTTATTTTTTCTTTTCAAAGAATCGAAACTAAATAATAATTTTTTTAGAGTTTGGATCAATTTCAGAATCCTAATGTTTCAATTTTAGGTGAAAAAATGTTTGTGTCTTACTGGGGGATATCGATTTATCTGGTGAACTTAAGGAATGAGTCAAAGGGGCTTGATTTATAGCTTTGTTACGAAATGAACTGTTGTTCTAGCATAGCACACTCCTTATTCTAGAAACTTCAGCACAGTTGTTGTCCAGTGCTTGCAAAAGCTTCCTTCTAACAGCAGCAAACACACATACTCCTGCGATGGCCATACCTTCAATTTTCTCATTGACAGTGGATTTGGTATTCACTTTTTCTTCAGACACGCTCTGTAACAACTCTTTTTTTTTTTAGTCAAAAGTCAAAGGTTTAATTGTCAAAGTCTTAGTCAAATATGGACTTAAATGAATTAAAACATTTGATTTGGACTTATTGTATAATTAAAAATAATTGGAGGTTCAAGATGGAATAAATTATTTTATTTGGGGTTTATTTTATAAATTTGCAATATTTGAGTTAAGTTGGATATATTTTAAGTTGGGGATTTACCTTTCAAATAATGGAAGTTAAAAGGGACCATGTGCTTTATTGAATTGAAGATGAGGGACTATTTTGGCAAATTTCGGGTAAGTGGAGGCTGGTGGCAATTTCTAAACCTATTAAATCATTTTCAATCCATTTAACACTCACTCACACACAGTAAAGAACAGAGAACGAGCAGAGAAGAATGAAGCCGAGAAAAGAGAAGAAAAAGGAGGAAAGGGAACAAGAAGAAAGCAAAAAAAAAGGAGAAAAAAAGAAGAAGAAGGAAGCCACCAACGAGTTTGGAATGTGGATTCTCAATTCCTTCTTCTATTTTGAGGTAAATTCGAAAATATATTTTGGTTGAGTTTTGTGGTAAAAGTTTAAGGTTTTTAATTTATAGCTCATAATTGAAAAATATGATAAGGAAGCTAATTATTTGAGCAATTTGAACCAATTATTCTAGTGGATTGGAAGAATTGATATTTGGATATTAGGGTTTTGTTTAATCCGAAAAGTTGGCATTCTTGTTATTTTTCTTGTGATTTTTACATGATATTAAGTCAGATTGGTTGAAAATAATTTAGTTTGCTTGAGTTCTTAGTTTGGATGAATATTGAGATTATAAGAAAGGAGTTCTTGATAAGATTTATGTACTTAGTTAAAAGAATTTGAAATGAGGAATGTGGATGATTATTGATATGAAAATCTTGATGAATTTTGTCGAGGCAGCTGAGAAAAATTAGTATTAATGAATTAGTGAAATAGAGTGATTCGAAAAATTAAGTGAATGTATATATTTCACTTTGATGCTAAGTATAGGTTATTATTGAGAAATCCCTTGTAGCTTAATATGGATGGAATTGAAGTGCTTGTGTGTGATCATTTCAGGAGGAGATTTGGACGTGAGAACAGCATTCCATTCCAGCCCGTTCGTCCAACCTATATCTGTGAGTGGAGAACCTACTCTTCCAAAAAGAAGAATTTTAATTTTTAAACTTATAATTATGTTTACTTAATATGATTGTTGACATGATTCCCAGTTTCATTTTGAGAAGCATATTAATTACATGAAATGTCTTATTTTGAGAAATTAGTAAATGAGTATGATTACTTTGAAACCATCAGAAAAACCCGATGTAGTTATCTTACTCTAGTGCACTGAGGGGCTATGGCTGTGTATTAGAGTTGAGTATTTGACTCCTATACACTGAGGGGCTACAACCGTGTGTAAAGGTAACTCTTATCCATTGAGGGGCTACGACCGTGTGTAAGGGTAACTATTATGCACTGAGGGGCTACAGCCGTGTATAAGGATGATTATATTGTTACCACTTTGTGAACCGAGGGGCTACGACCATGTACATAAGTGTTGATCAGACAGTTTATGTGCATATGACTTTATAGCTTTCAGATCGGTAGCAGATGATTAAATGGGCTGTATTTTGATGTGATTATGCAATATATAGTGGATTATTAGCTTTCAGCTTACACTTCCCAGCTTATAGTTCAGTTTATCTTAGTGAATTCCGCTAACGTATTTACTCATCTGGTTGTATGATACATATTATCATCTTAGATATCAGCTTGAGTCTAAATTATGCTTTAGCACCAACATTTTGATTTTAGATGATGCTATGATACATATTTTGAGAATAAAGAGTAAGGGCTTTATGATTTTAGTAAGTTTCAGTTAAAAAAAAATGATCAGAATTACACCATTTATCAGATTTCAGAATACAGAATTTAGTTTATGTAGTTTGCAGAATAAAGGTTTGTATGATTCCGTTATGCTTAGTTTTTAAAGTATTATTAGCTTTTAGAATTTTTTTAAAGTGTTTTCATGGAAGTTTGTATAAATGGAAAAAAAATATTTATTTGCAAAATTATCCACTCACTGAGTTACAAACTCACATTTCCTACTTCTTTTCTTAACAGATAGTAGCTGAGTTGGATAGCTTTGGAGCATGTTGACCCACCGAGTTTTGCCACACATTGTTAGGTGTATAAATCATTTGTTTAATTTATAAAGTACATACTTCTTTGGGGTATATGCATTTTGTCAGAAAAATTAGTTTGTGTATCTTTATTATGGCTCACTGCATCTTTGGTTTATAATGTGCATTTGGAGTCTTCTGATTTGTATAGAAGTGCAAATTTCATTTCTAGCACTGTATTTTGGTGTAGTTTGTGTTTTAAGGGGGTCGTTTTACCCTATTTTAAATCACAGGTACAAGTTTGAGAAAATTGATTTTTTTATTCAGGTAATTTTAGTCCATATTTCAAAGAAAGTGTTGTCCAATTTTTTTAAAAATATGTCGTCAAAGTAAGTCAAATTGCCTTGTGGTGGGTCCCGTATTTAGCTGGAATCTACCATCGGCGCACGCCACGTGTTGAGTCCATTACGATGGCTCGGGACGGGTCTTGTCACGCTCACACATTTGCACTGAGTAATTATTGATGCTTAAATTAACCCTAGTAACTATTGATAATTTATTTCTTGTGTAGTTTTTCTTGCTGTTGCTGACGAATCTATGGGAAGAGTTATACCTTTTGTGTTTCTTGAGAGAGTGAAGGATGACTTCAAACAACGATATGGTGACAGCATTAAGACCGATGGCCCTCACCCACTTGCTGATGATGAAGATGAAGATGATGATTTGTTTGAAGATCAATTTAGCATTGCATACAATCTTAACCGAGAATTTGGGTCCGTGGTTATGATTTACGATGGATGTTTAACGAATTAAATTTACTGTGCGCGCTGAATTGTACTGGACTTGATATTGTGTTTTGTTTACAAGGCCGAGGCTTAAAGAGCACATGCAATATTGTATGAATCATCCAGATGAAATAAGTAAACTGTCCAAAGTGCAGGCTCAAATAACAGAGGTCAAAGGAATAATGATGGACAACATTGAGAAGGTAAATGTTATTTCATTTGGCTGTTTATTGAAGGATATGATGATTATTGTCATGCTAAGCTTCAAAAATATAAACAAAAATGAAATTTATATGCATTATTCATTAAGTCATGTTTATTTTTCACCAGTAATTGGACACTTTGCTTTTTCCTCCCTTTTTTTCTTGATTATTTCATATATTAATGGTAAGAAACAAAAAGGTTTCGGAGAAAAAGTTTATATGATTTCAATGGATCACTATTGAACATGTTAGCTAAGGGAGCTCTAGTTATGCTTCAACCTGTTGTACGTTGCTACACTATGAATTCAATCATGATCTCCCTTTGTGAGCCCCAAGTCCCCAACTAGCTCTCTCTCTCTCTCTCTACTGCCATGGTGACTTCATCCTCTAGTATTCTACGGCATTTTGGTCTCCTTATTTATTCCCACTCTTATCATGCAAATCCGATCGTATTCAGTCATGGTTTAATTCAATTCTTAATAGGAAGATCTAAAAGTAAGATTAATATAAGAGTAATTTTAATGCAATCACGACTATCTTGTTCTCATTATGGATATCCATGATTTTGATTTAATTAGAACCAATTTCTCAAATTGTTACAATAGAGACCAACAGGATTCAAGATATTTCTATTAATCATTTATCTGCTTTGTGAAGTCAGGATCTAGGAGAACAACCTAGGGGTTGAATAGGTTGTTAATCAATTTTTAGTTTGAATTAACCTGTTTTTTAATTTTAAAAGTTAGTGCCTGGTTGAGTTCATCGGCTGGTCCAGACTTACTGCTCCGTTCTTAACAACATCAGGACGCACCTGGAAACTCTACTTTTGAGTCAAATTTTCTAGAAAGCTATTAAACAGTCTGTGTGACAAAGCTTTTGATAGAAGTTTTAATAGATTTTGTGGTTAAAAAGTTGATAAAAGTTGTGGATTCCATGAAATGTGCGCTTAAAATTGAAGTTCGACCTCAAGGAAGCACAAAATTGGTTTAATCTAGACTCGACATTTCTAAACATGCTATTAACGAGATGAATAGTTTATCCGTTTATGATTTTATTAATCTCTACGGATGATACCAACGTTTATGATTTTATTAATCTCTACGGATGATACCAATTAAAACAGCCTATCACCTATTTTTAAGTCGAACCAAGCATGCGAAACTCGAAGTAAATAAAGCTGAGATGATCATAGTATTTATATTTCTGTTACCCTGATTTCTACTGGACATATTGGGTTGATGTTTATGTGGGCATTTGTGCATATGCGTTATATTGATAAAACAACAACTAGGTATGAGAAACAGGTGAAAGCCAATTAATTCACGAAAATGTATTATAAGGAATGGAGCCGACTGATAAGTGTGCATTTACACACTTATTGGACACTTATTGAGTTATAATTATTGATGAAATTGAGCATATTCTATGCATAATTGTGTATTATTTGATTTTATAGGCAAAAACTCCGATCAGACGAAGAAATGAGCTAAAGAGGAGTAAAATGACTAAAAGTGTGCAATTTTGTGAAGTGGAGGACTGAAACGCACTTGACCAAAAGATGGAGGACTTTGACTGCAAATTAGTAAGGGACTAAATGAAATGAAGTTCAAAATTCGAGGACTGAATTGTACTAATTCAAAGATGAGGTATCAAAGTGCACAATGGTCAGAATGTTCAAGGACCTGAGCAGCAAATATGTGATGAACCAAGCGACCGCTTGAAATTGAACTAAGCGGTCACTAAGAGGCCACCAGGAATTTCAGACCGCATTTTTGTTTGCCTAAGCGGTCGTCCAGGTTTTGCCTAAGCAGTCGCTTAGAAGAAATTTGGAATAACGGTTTAAAACATTTCTCTCGAATTTTGGCCGAACGTTTTGGTTACTTTTTATTTGTTTATTACCTAAAACTTATCTATATCTAAATATTATATTATACCTATTAAACTACTAATTCATCTTATGTTTATCTTATGTAAACTTAGTGGAAAAGGGGATAAGGGAGAGAATTCATTCATTGTGGTCTTCATCTTCATCTCTCTTGCTCTCTCTCTCTCTCCCTCTCGAAAAATTCTCTGGTTCTTTTTCTTTGATTTTAGTTTTGCTTTGTTTTTTGTTTTGTTTTCTTAAGTAAGTTAAAGGTTGAAGGTGGTGTATCAAATGAGATAGCAACAAGAAGAACTTGGAGAACAAATGGAAGAGTTCAAATCTATTCTACAAGGGTTGTATCTAGCCTTTTGAATTTCTTCCTTTAGCTTCTATGTTTGTATTGTAATGGAACACAAATCCCTTTGTTACACTACTTTTATAATGAGCTAACTAGCTTTATGTTGGAATTTATGTATTAACTTAACCAAAAGTTTCATTAGTATGTTGTTTTGTATGGTAAGATGCATGTGTTACCAAGTTCTAGATGTTTTAATTATTGTATTTTATTGACTATCACGTACTTGATCAATATATGATATGGTTAAATGGTTGGTGCAATTATTGAGAAATTGTTGTACTAGCTAGATCAAGATAATTAAAACCCTAGGTTTGTATAGTTTCGACTATACTCGTTTAGGTGTTATAGGGATATACATCTACCCTAGGTGACCCTTAGAGTATTCTCACAACAATTTAATACAATTGGTTAAGTTGTATCCACATAGAGATATAGTGGATAGATTAATCAATTAGAGTTAATTTCACTCGGAAGATGTTGTTAACTAAAATTGGAGAATCGGGTCTAATCTGATACTTTGGTAAAACTAACATCTTTATTTTACCGATTTTAATACTAATGAAACTATGGTTAAGTGAAAGCATAAATTTCAACATTTTTCAAATCAAAAACCCTTTTCGTAATTTACTTTATCTTTTTAAAATTAAATCAAATCTTTTGTTTTATTTTCTCTTTTTTTAAAATCAATTTTTAAATGTTTGTGTCAATATCGTTAATTTGAAAAACTTAACTTGTAATTGAATAAACATTTCTCGTGGGATCGACTCGGACTTCAAATAGTCCATTATACTACTTAATCCATACGCTTGCGGCACTCGTATTCAGCCCGATCACCGACTATGGGGCCTTCTGGTTGATCTGTATTAGTTGGGCAAATTGAAGATAGAAAATGTAATATGCTTGAATGTTACTTGTAAAGCAGAATGATTAGGCTTTCAGTGAGTGCATCATTCCAAATGGACATTGGACAGTTAAAGAATCCGGAGATTGTTTATTTTCTTTTGAGTCTAGTGTATATATGAAGAAAATGTGGTTAAGATTCAAATTTTAGAAGCTAGGATGTGATTTTGCAAAGATTTTGAATTATTGCATCATGTTAATTGTTAGCTTAATGAATCTAGGCGAAGGCAACAGCAACAACAACGTAATCAGTTCATCTAGTTCTGTGTGCTTTTAACTGTTCCTGGTTTAAAAGTACTTTTGACGGTTTCTATGCGGCGTGCATTTTAAGACACTTGTTTCTCCTACAGGTTTTGGATCGGGGTGAGAAAATTGAATTGTTGGTAGATAAAACAGAAAACCTTCAGTTCCAGGTAAATACTCCCCCTTTCCATTATACTATTTGATCCGTATGCTTGCGGCACTCGTATTCGACCCGATCAAGTTTTTGGCGCCGCTGCCGGGGAGTGTTCAATTTGATTACTAGTTAGTTGTTTTTCACTTTAACGAACTTTTGAATTTTTATTTTATTTTACCCTTTAAATCCAAAAGTTTGTTTTCGTTGTTGTCAACCTTCTAAATCGTTTACTTTTTATGAATCGATCGCGAAGTCTCAATCTTCTTCAATTTGATCTTGAAATCGAAGAGACTTTTCGCAGAAGGCTTAGGGAACAGAACGAGTTAAGAAGACAACATCAACAAATGGAGCGTCAAGAAGGACATCTTGAACCTATAGTTCGACATAAACCAGGACCTCGAGACGGTATACCGCCTGGATTTGATCACCAAGCGGGTAGGGTTCAAAATCCTGGTATAAATGAGGAAGACATGTTATTCAGGGATTACCTAAGCCGACCCGTGGTTGAAAATCAAGGTGGTATCATTTACCCTTCTTATGGACATCCGAACTTTTAACTTCGCCCGAATGTTATTAATCTATTCTCCAATAACATATCATTTTATGGGAGATTAGATGAAAATCCACATAATCACATCGCACGGTTCATGGAAATGGTGAGTAATTTCACTTATGAGGGTGTGAATATAGAGGCGATTCGGATGAAGTTGTTTGTTCATACTCTGAAAGATAAGGCAAGAGAGTGGCTTGACACTCTGCCTCCAGGGAGTATTGGAGTTGATACAAAAATTTACAACTAAGTTTTTCCCACCCACTCGTGTGGTCAAGCTTAAACACGATATCACCACCTTCCGTCAACATGATACATAACTTTTCCATAAGGCGTGGGAGCGATTCAAAGATATGCTCAGAAAGTGCCCTAATCATGGGATTACTTTAGGGGAACAAGTTCAAATTTTCTATTTTGGTTTGACTCAACCTTACCATTCCAATGTGGATTCATCCTCAAATGGGTTACTCCTTAATAGAAGTATGCGAGCAGCATATGATTTACTAGAGGTTATGAGCGAGCAGAGTGCCATGTGGCCTGATAGAGGTGTACAAAGGGGAGTTGGTGGAGCTAGAGAGAGTGAAGCATACAATCTTATGTTATTAAAGATCGACTCTCTAACGCGAAAAATAGAAGGTCTTTCTACATCTCCATACACATCTGGCTCTCGTTCAGCTCATATGATCCAATCCTCACCGGCTTGTGAAATGTGCGGAGCTAATCATGCGAGTTCAAGCTGTCCGTTAATAGCCAGTAGTTCGGGATCCACCGAGCAACTGGCATACGCTCAAAACTTTCAACGTCCAGGGTACAATCCGTATGCTCAAACTTATAACCCTGGATGGCGTAATCACCCTAACTTCTCGTATAGGAACAACCAAAGTGTGTTAAACCCTAAACCACAAGAGAAGAAAGAGGGGTGGGAAGAGGCCATTGCCAAGTTGGTGAACCAGCAATTGTAGTATCAAGAACGCAATGATGCCTCGTTGAAAAATTTGGAGCGGCAAGTGGGCCAAATTACGAAACTTCTCTCTGAAAGGCCACAAGGGGCGTTGCCTAGCAACACCGAAACAAACCCTAGAGAAAATGTTCAGGCAATTACTACTAGGAGTGGGCTTCAATTACCTGCACCTACAGTAGTACCCCCAAAAATCCAAACTGATAAGGTGCCAATCGAAGAAGAAGAGGTAGTACAGGAACCTCAATTAGGTGTTGAGGAATCCAAGGAGCATGACCAGGAGACATCAACATCAAAGGCTCCACCAGTGGTCAAAGCTTATGTACCACCTATTCCCTTTCCACAAAGGCTTCAAAAGCAGAAAATGGAGGCTCAATTTGGTAAGTTTTTTGAGGTATTTAAAAGCTACACATAAACATCCCATTTGCTGATGCACTAGCTCAAATGCCGAGCTATGCTAAATTCATGAAAGATATCCTTTCTAACAAAAGGAAATTGGAAGATCATGAGACGGTGATGTTAACTGAAGAATGTAGCGCTATCCTTCAAAACAAGTTACCACCCAAAATTAAGGATCCAGGTAGTTTTACTATTCCATGTGCCATTGACGATGTAAACATTAGTAAAGCCCTATGTGATCTTGGAGCGAGCATTAATTTGATGCCACTGCAAATTTTTAGAAAGTTGGGAATAGCGGAAGTGAAGCCCACCACGATATCCTTACAATTGGCTAATCGGTCGATTACACATCCTCAAGGTATCTTCGAGGATGTATTGATCAAAGTGGATAAATTCATCTTCCCTGCGGACTTCATTGTTCTAGACATGGAGGAAGATGAAGATATCCCAATAATTTTGGGACGACCGTTTCTTGCCACTGGTCGGGCATTGATCGATGTACAAGAAGGAAAACTCATTTTGAGAGTACAAGATGAACAAGTCACGTTCAATATTTTGAAAACCCTCAAGTACCCTTCTCAAATCAATACTTGTCTTCGGGTTGATATTGTCGATCAACTGATTGCTGGATCACTTTACAGGCGCTCTAAGGATCCTCTTGAGACATGCCTAGTGCGTTCTTCACATATTGATGATGAATACCCAAAAATTGTGCACATGGCATATTATTTGAACACTACACCTTCTCGAAGGACACCATATTTTGAGGAGTTACAAAAGACTTCTTCACCACCGCTTCCATCTTGTCAAAAGGACCCCACACTTGAATTAAAGGCTCTTCCTCCTCATTTGAGATATGTTTATTTGGGAGAATCATCTACACTCCTAGTTATTATTTCTAATTCCTTGAGTGAGGTAAAAACAAAGAAATTACTTCGGGTACTGAGAGAACACAAAAAAGCTATAGGATGGACGATTGCAGATATTCGGGGAATCAGCTCATCTGTATGCATGCATAAAATACTGATAGAGAATGACTATAAGCCATCAGTTGAGCATCAAAGGCGATTAAACTCGAATATGAAGGAGGTGGTGAGAGCGGAAGTCGTGAAATGGCTTGATGCAGGCATAATCTATCCAATTTCTAATAGTCCATGGGTAAGCCATGTACAAGTCGTACCAAAGAAATGTGGTATCACGGTGATGGAAAATGAAAATAATGAACTCATACCTACCAGACCTGTGACAGGTTGGAGAGTGTACATAGATTATCGCAAACTCAACAATGCGACTAGAAATGATCACTTTCCTCTTCCTTTCGTCGATTAGATGGTTGAGCAATTGGCGGGGTATTCGCACTATTGCTTTCTAGATGGGTATTCAAGCTATCATCAAATTCCAATAGCCCCTGAGGATCAAGAAAAGACTACCTTTACATGCCCATATGGAACTTTTGCATATAGAAGAATGTCATTTGGCCTTTGCAATGCACCGACTACTTTCGAACGGTGTATGATGGCTATATTTTCCGATATGGTCGAGCACTGCATCGAGATCTTTATGGATGATTTGTCAGTATTTGGGAGCTTATTCGATGGATGTTTGAAAAATCTCGATAAGGTACTGAAAAGATGTAAAGAGACCAATTTGGTCCTGAATTGGGAGAAATGTCATTTCATGGTCCAAGAAGGCATAGATCTTAGTCATCGCATTTCGCTGGCAAGTATTGAGGTCGATAAAGCAAAAATTCAAGTGATTGAAAAATTGCCGCCACCAACAACCGTGAGAGGAATTAGGAGTTGTTTAGGACATGCTAGATTTTACAGGAGGCTTATTAAATATTTTTCTAAAATTTCGAAACATCTTTGCTCCCTACTTGAAAAGAACATTGCCTTTAATTTCTCCAATGAATGCTTGAACGCTTTCAACATAATTAAGGAGAAACTCATTACGGCTCCTATCATCGTAACTCCAGATTGGAATCTTCCATTCAAGCTAATGTGCGATGCTAGTGACTATGCCGCAGGTGCAGTCTTAGGGCAAAGAAGAAATAAAATCCTACATGTGATCTATTACGTAAGTAGAACTTTGACAGATGCACAATTGAACTATGCTACTACTGAGAAAGAAATGCTCGCAGTAGTATTTGCATTTGATAAATTTCGGTCATACCTCATTGTGTCAAAAGTCATCGTCTATACTGACCACTCGGCTATCAAATATTTGTTGGCAAAGAAAGATGCCAAGGCAAGATTGATTCGGTGGGTTCTTCTTCTGCAAGAATTTGATTTAGAAATTCGCGATAAAAAGGAAACCGAAAATATTGTCGCCGATCATTTGTGGCGACTTGAATAGGCCGAGGAGGTGGTAGAAGGGAAAATCAATGAGGTATTTCTCAACGAACAATTAATGCAAATTGTGCAGCTGTTACATGTCACTCATACACCATGGTATGCAGACCATGTGAATTTTCTTGTAAATGGCATTATCCTCACAGATCTTTCGTATCAACAAAGGAAATGGTTCTTCTATGATATCAAGTATTATTTTTGGGAATATCCTTTGTTATTTAAACGGGGACCTGATCAGATTATCCGAAGATATGTTCCAAAAGAGGAGATGGAACAAATACTTGACCGATGTCACTCGTCCCCATATGGTGGTCACGTTGGTGCCGCCAAAATCGCATCAAAAGTATTGCAAGCGGAATTTTATTGGCCCACATTATTCAAAGATGCATACACTGTTGTCTCCAATTGCGATAAATGCCAACGTACTAGCAATATTTCTAATCGCAATGAAATGCCATTGAACTGAGCTATCATTAGTGATGGTGGTTCACATTTCTGCAATCGCCTATTCGCCTCACTCATGGCCAAGTATGGGGTGAAACATCGTGTGGCCACTCCATATCATTCACAAATGAGTGGCCAAGTTGAGATTTCAAATCGAGAGTTGAAAAGAATTCTCGAGTTGACGGTTAATGCATCGAGAAAAGATTGGTCTAGGAAACTGGACGATGCATTATGGGCATACCGTACTGCATTTAAAACACCGATTGGTATGTCCCCATATCGACTCCTATTTGGAAAAGCTTGTCATCTCCCAGTAGAACTAGAACATCGAGCTTATTGGGCAATAAAAGCTTTAAATTTCGATATGAAATTAGCTGGTGAAAGAAGACTGTTCCAATTAAACGAGCTTGATGAACTCCGCCTTGATTCATATGAGAGTGCCAAAATCTATAAAGAGAAGACGAAGAGATGGCATGATCAACATATTCTGAAACGGGAGTTCAGTGTTGGGCAACAAGTTCTACTTTATAATTCTAAACTCCGGTTGTTCCCCGGAAAGCTTCGCTCTAGATGGACGGGTCCATACACCATCGTTAAATTCTTTCAAACAGAGTGATTGAACTTCATCATGAAGGGAAGGGGAACTTCAAGTCAATGGGCAAAGACTAAAACCATATATGGGAGGTGACTTTTTGAAAGAAGAATCCTCCGTTCTTTTTGCTAAAACGGAGTAAAGATGCCCTATAGTCAAGCTAACGACTATAACCAAGCGCTTGTTGGGAGGCAACCCAACATTCTTACTGTTTAACTTATTGTTATGTGTTTAATGTTTTTAATTATTATATTGCTGAACTAATATAACTATTTTTGTAGGAAATTTTTGATATCCCAGCCACTTCTGGATCTTTCAGGTTCTGGACCAAGTCTTTAATTCAATGACTCACTTCTATCACAAGTTCAGTATAAGCACGGGTACACTTCACAGATACAACTCAGGGAAGTTTCGTTATCCCTACCCTCTTTATCTTGTTTTCTTTCACATTGAGGACAATGTGAGTTTTAAGTTTGAGGGTGTTTGTGTGTTTCTGTGTGAATTGGTGATTGTGTGTTGACATATTAGATGGCCTTGCCGGCATAGGAATGTGTGAGTTTGAAATTGTTATGGATTCATAAACTATGCGTGCGTGTAAACCAAATATGCTATTTGGGCTAAAAATTTTCAAAAAAATTGCTTGTCCATGTGAGATTTTGAGTTTCATTGAGCACAATAGTCATGTTTTATTGTCATTTAGATGTGGAAATGATTGGGACATTAATTTTCTCTGTCACTTTACCTGACTGTGTATGTAAATCGAGTATTTACTAGTTGAGTAGTTTCATTGAAGATGTAGTAACTGGACGGTGTAGACACAAAACCTGGTGAGACTTTGAGCCTACAGACTGACACATTCATTGCAGTCTCATTACTTCTTCATGTGTGACATTCTTCCATGATTGTGCTTCTCTAGAACTTGCATTGATTCTCTTCAGGATCACGTTGGCACATGCAAGCATGAATATGATTAAGGCCATTTTTGTTATAACCACGTTAGTCAAATAGCCTACCCTGAATTAATTTTTTCTTTGATAAACCCTTTGTGCCTTGTTGACATTTTCTTTGATTTACCCACATTACAAGCTTATAACCAGAAAAACGATATCTTTATCCAGCCTTTAAAGCTAGTGGAGTGTTGTTGATTATATTGAATGTTGGATGAGCGAGAAAAATAAGTTTGGGGGTATCAATATTGAAAGTAGTGCTATAGTTGGTGTAAATAGTTTTATGTTGGAATTTATGTATTAACTTAAAAAAAATTAAAAAAAATTTGGACAGGAGAAAAAATTGTGTGGAGGAGGCTGATTTGTATGTCTATATGTATGATTCTTCCTGATATTCAAAAGAAAAAGGGTGATTGTACTTGAATTGATGATAAGTGAGAAGTCATTGTTTGGAGGGATAGGATTGTGTACAGATCCTATCTATGTTAAGCTAAGTAGAACACTTTTACTCCACTGATTGATATATGAGGCTTCTTAGTCACTTATCTAAATATTTTTCACACTTTAACCTAAAGCCACATTTTAACCCTGGAAAGACCTTATGATTTGTGATGTACATGTGATCTAAGTGGTGGTGAACGAGAAAATATGCAAGCTTATGGCAGAACATTTTCAGTGGAATGATATTGAGCGAAACAATTATCCAATCTTAAACACATGAGAGTCGAGTGTTTATATCATTCTGTGAGGTCTTACATGTTCAGTTACTCTATCTTCATTTGAAATACTTGCTAGTTGACCTGTGTCAACTTAAAAGAAAAGAGTGATTGAGAACAACCTATAAATGCACACCGGGGAGTGAGAAAGCAACATATATTTGGAGGTGTGAATCTCACAAGTGGGAAAGGATATAGTTGACCATTAAGGGTCGGGATTGAGCTAATCTGATTCATTTTTTGTCTTGATGATTGTTTCCTATTTTAGATGCTGATTGAAAGTGACTATGCACATACACTGATCGAACATTGGACAAAGTAAACTTATTTTGAGTTAGCATTATTTGGTGCATGATTGTGAATTGATAGACAATTTTAAAACTCTTTTATATATCTGGCAAGTCATCTCATATGTTGATCATTTTCACGTTTGCATGATTGTGTATTAGAAGTTAATCTTGCTCGAGACGAGCAAGAGCTCAAGTTTGGGGGTGTGATAAGTGTGCATTTACACACTTATTGGGTTATAATTATTGATGAAATTGAGCATATTCTATGCATAATTGTGTATTATTTGATTTTATAGGCAAAAACCCCGATCAGACGAACAAACGAGCTAAAGAGGAGTAAAATGACTAAAAGTGTGCAATTTTGTGAAGTGGAGGACTGAAACGCACTTGACCAAAAGATGGAGGACTTTGACTGCAAATTAGTAAGGGACTAAATGAAATGAAGTTCAAAATCTGAGGAATGAATTGTACTAATTCAAAGATGAGGGATCAAAGTGCACAATGGTCAGAATGTTCAAGGACCTGAGCAGCAAATATGGGATGAACCAAGCGACCACTTGAAATTGAACTAAGCGATCACTAAGAGGCCACCAGGAATTTCAGACCGCATTTTGGTTTGCCCAAGCGGTCGCCCAGGTTTTGCCTAAGCGGTCGCTTAGAAGAAATTTAGAATGACGGTTTAAAACATTTCTCTAGAATTTTGGCCAAACGTTTTGGTTACTTTTTATTTGTTTATTACCTAAAACTTATCTATATCTAAATATTATATTATACCTATTAAACTACTAATTTATCTTATATTTATCTTATGTAAACCTAGTGGAAAAGGGGATAAGGGGGAGAATTCATTCATTGTGGTCTTCATCTTCATCTCTCTCTCTCTCTCTCTCTCTCTCTCTCTCTCTCTCCATCTCGAAAAATTCTCTGGTTCTTTTTCTTTGATTTTAGTTTTGCTTTGTTTTTGGTTTTGTTTTCTTAGGTAAGTTAAGGGTTGAAGGTGGTGTATCAAAGGAGATAGCAACAAGAAGAACATGGAGAACAAATGGAAGAGTTCAAATCTATTCTACAAGGGTTGTATTAAACCTTTTGAATTTCTTCCTTTAGTTTCCATGTTTGTATTGTAATGGAACAAAAATCTCTTTGTTACACTACTTTTATAATGAGCTAACTAGTTTTATGTTGAAATTTATGTATTAACTTAACCAAAAGTTTCATTAGTATGTTATTTTGTATGGTAAGATGCATGTGTTACCAAATTCTAGATGTTTTAATTATTGTATTTTATTGACTATCACGTACTTGATCAATATATAATATAGTTAAATGGTTGGTGCAATTATTGAGAAATTGTTGCACTAGCTAGATCAAGATAATTAAAACCCTAGGTTTGTATAGTTTCGACTATACTCGTTTAGGTGTTATAGGGATATACATCTACCATAGGTGACCCTTAGAGTATTCTCACAACAATTTAATACAATTGGTTAAGTTGTATCCACATAGAGATATAGTGGATAGATTAATCAATTAGGGTTAATTTCACTCAGAAGATATTGTTAACTAAAATTGGAGAATCGGGTATAATCTGATACTTTGGTAAAACTAGCATCTTTATTTTACCGATTTTAATACTAATGAAACTATGGTTAAGTGAAAGCATAAATTTCAACATTTTTCAAATCAAAAATCATTTTCGTAATTTACTTTATCTTTTTAAAATTAAATCAAATCTTTTGTTTTATTTTCTCTTTTTTTAAAATCAATTTTTAAATGTTTGTGTCAATATCGTTAATTTGAAAAACTTAACTTGTAATTGAATAAACATTTCTCGTGGGATCGACTTGGACTTCAAATAGTCCATTATACTACTTGATCCATACGCTTGCGGCACTCGTATTCGGCCCGATCACCGACTATGGGGCCTTCTGGTTGATCTGTATTAGTTGGGCAAATTGAAGATAGAAAATGTAATATGCTTGAATGTTACTTGTAAAGCAGAATGATTAGGCTTTCAGTGAGTGCATCATTCCAAATGGACATTGGACAGTTAAAGAATCCGGAGATTGTTTATTTTCTTTTGAGTCTAGTGTATATATGAAGAAAATGTGGTTAAGATTCAAATTTTAGAAGCTAGGATGTGATTTTGCAAAGATTTTGAATTATTGCATCATGTTAATTGTTAGCTTAATGAATCTAGGCGAAGGCAACAGCAACATCAACGTAATCAATTCATTTGGTTCTATGTGCTTTTAACTGTTCCTGGTTTAAAAGTACTTTTGACGGTTTCTGTGCGGCGTGCATTTTAAGACACTTTTTTCTCCTACAGGTTTTGGATCGGGGTGAGAAAATTGAAGTGCTGGTAGATAAAACAGAAAACCTTCAGTTCCAGGTAAATACTCCCCCTTTCTGCTCTATGTACCCAGCGAAAGAAGACACTTTTGTTCATGTCAACATGCTTCTGGATATTTGTTCAGGCCGACAACTTTCAAAGGCACGGAAGGCAGTTACGCCGAAAGATGTTGTTGCAAAGTCTCCAAATGAAGCTGATGATAGGGGTAGCTATTCTTATCCTAATATGCATCATCTGGTTCATAGCTGGTTGAGGTTTCAGAGGCTGATGGTTCGGGAAACATTTTGCATATTCTGTCGAGTGTCAGCTATTTTTCCTTGTGAACAAAAACTAGTATTATATGTTCTTGTATATTGGCCGTTACTAGTACTATAGTGTTATTGCACAATAGCTCTTTAACATTGCTGCATTTTGAGGCTCTTTACTCAATTGATATCATAGATGAGTGGAATTTCATCTTTTTGTTGGGATTTAACTATAAGTGTCTGTTTGTTTCAGATTAAAATTTGATTTTAATCTGAGTCAAAGTCAAACAATCAATATCATCCATATTTTTTTTAGTTCCACAACTTTTTAACCACGCATTTCAAAATTTTCTATCATAATCTACTAAAAATCTGATTTTAATCTCCACACATTTCAAATACATATCCGACTCTATAATTAGCCCCCTTTGATATTATTTTTCAAAATCATTTATTCTCTGAGTCCACAATTTTTATCAATTTTTTAACAACATATTTCATTAACTTTTATTAAAATTTACTAAAAATCTAATTTTTCGCCAAACCAAAAGGGGGCTTAGTCAGTTGCGCGTCAAATACCATGCTGGCACCATTAATTGTTTCCATAAAATTGGCTTGGGAAGGTGCATTACAGTCTTGGACATATTAAAAAAAGTACAAGTTAATAATCTTTCTCATTTTAATGTCTGTTCTATCTAGAAAAAAGTCAGATGATCAAGGATTGATAACAGGGTCGACGATCGACCCCTCACTATGCGGTGGGACTCACGTGAATAAAATATTTTCAAAAATTGTAGACCCTCCTCGCTATGTGAGGGGTCGGTCACCGACCTGGCACCGAGTCCTGTCACTGTAGCACGGTTGTTCTATCTATTGTAACGTGCCAAACATGCACCATTTTGGATTGTGTGTCGACATTATAGATCACAATACCAAAAAGAAATGCCTCAAGATGTCCCTATATTAAGGGGACATTATGGATTTAAAAGTGGAAAACATATTATCTGTAAGTGAAAATTTCCATAAGCAAAGACTATAATGTGCCCTAAACAAAAAAGTAACAATACTCTTTATTTTCTACAAACTATTATAATACAATCTTGGCCTAATTTGGGGTCACCATCATACTGTTCGCAATTACAATAAGACATAATAATTTCGATCTATATTTTCCATTTTAACTTGTTTTCTCAACCTAAATTTCTTCAAGTTTATGCTGAAAACACCCTAACCACCAAAGTTTGTGCTTTCTTTAATTTATTTTAATCAGTGTCATCTCTATTTGTTTGCTAACAGTCTTAATTTTTATCTTTGTGAATGGCTGCAACCCTTTTTGACATATAGTTAATTATCAATTGTCATATCCCCAACATCTTCCAACCGTACATGATCTTACACAACTTTAGATGCATAATCATAATAAATTATGGCCCTGTTTGATTCCCATTTTAATTTTCATTCTCATTCTTCTACTCATTTTCAACCACACATTCTTCAATAAAATAATATTTTCCATCACATCAATAACTTTTCATTCTTTTTCAACCACATATTTCCCATCATATCACTATTTCAAAATTCATTTTTCCCAAATAATGCCTATCAAACACACTCTATATAAGAGAAGGGGCAAGGATACAAATAGAGTTGTTTATGAATGCAAAACATGTACAGTTTTATAGCTATTTGTGTTTGCTAATCTAAATTGCACAAAATTCCAATGGAGTATACTACTGAATTTACAGGAGTTGAAGTCTTTTGCAGGTGCCTCTGTGCCAAAAGTCCCAATTTAACTTTTTTCTAATTTTGATATTCCAAATAAAAGGGACTAAAATACATCCTGAACTTGCAGTCAAGAACAAGGCAAAACCATCCAAAAATTTGCATTGGAGTTCAGTCAAGAACGCAACATTCTCTAATTCTCAATAAGTTGGTAAGGACAACAGGGAGTAAAATGAATGCATTGATACCACTGAGCGTCCAGCATCTACCAATAGTCTTTACAAGAACAAGACCCATTTCTAAAGTGGTGAAATCGACTACGATCTCTCACAACAATCTCCCGGTCAAAAACATTCGATATAAGTTTTATAGCAAAGTGGCAATCTGCACAAACCCGTAAGTTCTTCACAACCCGAATTGGGGTCCCAGGTGGTGTGTTAATCAATATGAAAGCAATCGCAATTTTCTCACTATGATAAGACAGAGCAGTTTCCTTCTCTTCTTCTTCTATGTCAGCAAGAACGTTTGACGTATGAGGTGCATAACCTTTCAACCTCAACAACCTTGTCATCTCTGAAAGCATTGCATATATAGCCTCAGTCTGAGGATGAGATTTATCTCCCATAACGAATTCATGTATACGATTTCCTAACTCAACAAGGCTATGACCTGGCACTTTCTTCACTCCTTCTTTCAGCATTGTCGTCCGTACATTATGAACATCTGACCAACGTCTCTCGGACGCATAAAGGTTGGAAAGAAGCACATAGTCTCCACAGTGTCTAGGCTCCAACTTTCTGAGTTCATCTCTAGCAACTTCCCCTATTGCTAAATCCTTGTGTATTGAGCATGCACCTAATAAAGTTCTCCAAATGACTGCATTAGGTTTCATTGGCATTGTTTTAATGTATTCATATGCTCGTTTAACCAAACCTGCCCTGCCCAATAAGTCAACCATGCAACCATAGTGTTCGATCTTAGGCACGATGCCAAATTCATCAGTCATCCTCTTGAAATAAGCAAACCCTTCATTCACGATTCCACAATGACTACAAGCATACAACACCCCCACAAAAGTGATCTCACTAGGCACCAATCCTTTCCTCTCCAACTCCTTCAAAAGTTCAAGTGCTTTCTCACCAAACCCATTGACAGACAACCCAACTATCAATGAAGTCCATGACACCACACTCCTCTCCTCCAACTCATCAAAGATCATTTCTGCTTCTCTAATGTTCCCACACTTTGCATAAAGATCGAGAAGTGCATTTGCAGCATGCAAATTTTTATCCAAACCCACCTTCAACATGTACACATGAGACCTCCTACCCAAAGCCAAGGCCCCAAGTTCAGCAGAAGCAGTAAGTAAACTGACCAAAGTAAAACCATCTGGTTTAACACCCTCCAGACCCATTTTCCTATAAAGGGTCAACGTCTCATGAGGCCTGCTATTCAAAGCATATCCATTAATCACTGAATTCCAAGCCACGAGATTCTTCTCAGTCATTAACTCAAATACCTGGAAAGCACTCTCAGCTTGACCACAAGCACCATAGAAATGAACCAATGCATTCTGAACAAAGACCAAAGATTCAAACCCATCTTTCATTGCAATGCAATGGACCTTCTCACCATCTCTCACAACCATCAATTTAGCAATGGCTTTGAGAAGAAAAGGGTACGTGTGCGTGTCGGATTCGACCGACTTCACACGCATTTGGTGGTGTAAATCTAAAGCTGGAGCTGGGTTTTCACTCTCAGCATAGCCTCTAATCATGGTATTCCAAGTAAAAATATTTGGGTTTTGGATTAAAGTGAAGGTTTTGTGTGCGTAAGACATGGGTGCTGAGAAAGAAATAATGGTGAAAATCAAGTGCTTGCCCATATCCGGGCTGGAAACTGGGACGCCATGTCTGATGGAAAAGGCGTGAACTTGCCTTAATTTGTGGATTGAGGAGGCACACGAGAGTAAGAGTGCAATGCATTTCTTGAGAATGTATGGTTTTGTAAATTCAGTAGGTGTGGAATTTGTTAGGTTTGAGGACAATGTGTTTGATGAGGAAATATTTGGAGAGGCTGAGATATAGGACAAGGATTGTTGATTTGAGTGCATATCAAATCATAGCTTGATATCAACAATACTTGAACATATGGGACCATAAAGCGCACATGTTCTACCCCCACCCTACCCCTATTCAGAATTATATCTTTGCCAATAAGACAACCCACATGCACTCGCTTGGTGGTTGCAGTGGCTGGTGGTTTCGGGATTCCGTAGAAAATAATACTTTTATGCCTCGGGTATTAGCCACAGCCCTGAAAGATTAACCAAACAGAATATGTTGGGTTTAAAAACAAAGGATGAGCAAAAAATCAGGAGAAAATGAGAGAAGGAAACTTTTCTTTTCAATGTTTTGGGAGCCATTAATCCTTTTCCATCTCTAGTTTCCCCCTATTAAAGAGACAGGCTATGTAACTCTCTCTTTACATATGTATATATGTGTGTGCCTGTGGGAAAAAGATACTAAAAAGCTTATCAAGTTGGAAACATGGAGACAGAGGGACAAGAAGTAAGTAGAAGGCAACCAATTTCACAGTGGAAAAGTGGATAAAGAACTGTAATGCCATCAAATGAGATCTACAAGAAAGCAACTAACTTTGGTCTATAAAAGGCAAGAAATACTACAAGGAGAAACAATAACTTCTCATTACTTCAATAATAGCATTTTAGACCTTTCAGTACTTCAATAACTTCTCATTTCATTATCCATTTCAATGAAGCGAGATCTACTGGAAAGCACCTAATTTTGCTCTATAAAAAGCTAGTAATTTTACAATGGAAGACATGCTTTGAAAGTTTCAGAATAATACTGAAACCTCTAATTACTATAATTACTTTTCACCATTGTATCCATTTTAGCTACAATTCCAAATTAATTTAATGTATCATTTTTTTCTCTAAAAAGCTTCATAACACTTCGATAGTTGCACTCTTCAAGTATCATCAATACTAGAGTTTAATTCCACAATCTGTATGTCTTCTTCCATTGCTTCATTAAATCCTAACAAGATCAATTATTTGTTTATTTTCCCATACTTTATTCACGCATTTCTTGATATTTTGATGAGAGAAATTAAGTTCAATTCCGAGAGATCATTATAAATTAAAAAATATATTTCCTAATTCAGAATGCAACTCCAATACAAAATGCAACCAGCAGTAAGACGAACTTAACAAAGTTGAACCAATTCCAAGAAAAAATCTTAAAACTATAATTACCTGTATCTCCAATTTTCTGTCCCTCGTTCCTGAAGCTCTGGAACCGAATTTGCAATTAAAAACTGGTGCTCTGGATCAGGCTCTGCCCCCACATTCAAATGCAATTTTGCTTCACCCCAATTAATTCAAATCCATCATTTTAAATTTTAAACATCCATTTACTCACAGTCTCACTTCAAGCAGCGAAAAAAAGGGAAAAAAAAAAATAAGTGTCAAGTCAAGGAAAGGAACTAATTCACTAAAGCACAGCAGTGGCTGCTGGTTGAGCTGACAGGCCTCCAACCAAACATTCTTAAACCCAACCTCATCTTGGCAAGAATAAGCTGCTAGAATCAGTTGGAGGGCTCTAAGAGCCTGCACCGCGGAAGTAGAAGAACACAGAAAGAGAACAGAGAGCTGGGGTTCGATTCAGCCTGGCGCAAATGTTAATTTGGATCGCGGGTTCGGTAATGGGTGGGCTGGGCTTTTGTATTTATAGCCTTTAATTTTTGAGCCTTTAAAAGTCAAATCCTTACGGCCAGATTCTATCAAAGTATATAAAAAATTCTTGTAATTTTACAAAATGTTTGGTGGGTAGGGATGACAATTTAAATTATCACGCTCCGATTTGACGGGGCCTTGCTCTGACGCCATGGTGGGATGGGGCGAGCGTCTGGGGTCACCCCGTGATAGGTCACGGTCCTCGCCCGCGCCCGGTGAAAAAAAAATTAAAAATAGAATTTTAATAAATGGTTAGTTTTATTTACAATTTTATAACATGTTTCTTATCGAACAATTATATTATATAATTGACAATTTAAAATTTTATATAACTAACAATTGTTTATATAATTTATAAATTCGGTCATTCAATCTTTTTATTATAATTAAATTATATAATCTGAAATTCTAAATCATGATAGTTAAATAAATATTTTTTACTTTTGAAATATTTACACCAATTAATTAAAGCAAGTTAATATTTTGATTGAAAAAACTAAAAAAAAAAAAATTAAAATATATGGAATGACCTTTAGATTTTGGGTTTAGGGTTGAACTTTAAATAATAACATAACTCGAATTTTGCAAATGTAAAAAAAATAAATAAAAATAAATAAAATAAAAATTAAATGGGACAACAAACGGGAAAAAATATCGCCCCGTCCCCACCCCGATCAGCCCCGCGCCTCATCCCACCCCGTCTAAGGAGGGGTGAGAGACGGGGCGGGCGCAAGGTTGGAGTGAGATAGGGTGGGGCGGGGTGAAGGTGCCCCGCCTCGAATCCGCCCCATTACCATCCCTATTGGTGAGGTTTAAAATTAGATTTTTCAGTAAATTGTGATATAAGTTTTTGAAATGTGTGGTTGAAAAGTTGTGGGATCCATAAAATATGTGGATATTGATTGTTTGACTTTGATTTAGATTAAAATTAGTTTTTAATTGCTACCAAACTTTTTAAAAATATATATTTATTCAAAACAAGTCCAACACCACCTGCTTTCCCACCACAACTAGAACCTCCTTCTGCTATGCACTCCACTGCTAACAACCTTCAACGAATTACTACTCCACCTCCGAGAACACCTCTGCTCTATTTATTATCAACCTCCAATGAGAAGCAACTCAATTGTTACACTACTTATGAACTCTATGTTAAGGGATGAAATCTCACATCGAATAATGATAAAACATAGATCAACTTATAAGGCTTTGGGCTACTCCTCTTAATAAGTTTGACTTTTTAAGATGGACCCCTAAATCTTAACATGATATCAAAGTCCATTAAATTCCAACGAGCGATTCGATCCTTGTAAGACTAAAAAATATGAGCATATGGATTCCAAGATTGATCTGCTCTAACGAGCCACCATCTTATGGGGGCATGTTAAGGGATGAAATCCCACATCAAATAATGATGAAAAATATAGACCAACTTATAAGGTTTTGGGCTACTCTTCTTAACAAGGTTGACCTTTTAAGACCCCCCCCCAAGTCTTAACACTCTGCAGTCATATTTGTCTGGTGTATGGTGCCTTCTACCTCTTTGATTTCTACGATTTGAATATCAAACTAATCAGTTGTTTTTCTTAGAAAAATCGGCTTCGGAGAATTACAATTGAAGCTATGAAAAGTAGTAATTTTATTTTTCTGGTAGTTAGTGGAGTCGCGATAGTAATGGTGTCAAATGTGGTTGTTTGTATCGTGTGTGTTCAGGGTGTTTCTTTTTTTTGGGCATGATGGTGGCGTAGGTATGACATGGAGTGATGGTGTCAACAATGGCGATGTAACATTTATGTAGCAGACAACAGTGGCGAAGGTTATGGTGGTGACACTAAACCCTTGTTTCAGCCCTATTTTATTAAAAAAAATTAAAATTAAAATTTCAATTTTAATCACTTTTTTTAATAAAATAATTTTACACGTAAATTAATTTTTTTTTTTTATTTTTAACCACACATTCTCCAAAAAAACTATTCTAAAATATATTTTTCACCCAAATAGAGCTCAAACAAGAGCTAAATATTAAATGTGTGGCAAGTGATGGTGACGTAACAATCAATGTTATGATTGATTCTGTGATGATGGTGGTGTAACACGAAATGTGACAAGTGGTAATGGTGCGACGGCTGTTGTTATATTGAAAAATAGGTGACACAATGTAAACACGCTGAAGTACAAAAGTGAATGAAGGCATTGCTATGGAAGCAAGATAATGAAACATGTGTAACATAATTTTATAAATTGTAATTCAATTTCATTGTGTTATAAAATTTATTAAAATAAGATAACAATAAAAATAATATTTTGAGAATAAAAATGTTTAAAAGTAAACATAGAATTAATCTATTTGTGAATTGTTGTCATCAACATAAGCAACACTAATTCACCTATGTTGACGAGCATGGCATTATTAGTGGCCAATGAACTTTGCTACAATAAAAGGGCTACGTTGGCAGGCCATGTTGTTGAGAGGGGGCCATGAACAAGGCTTACGTACTTTACTTTTACTTTTTATTGAAAAAGTTTTAAAAGAAGCTATCTTAATTTTTATTTATAAATTAATTTTTAAAAGAACTTCCTATTTTAGAAATACTTTTATAGGAAGTCACATTGAATTCACTTTCTCCTAAAACTTTTCTAATTAAAAAAATCACTTTATAAAAAAATTCTTTTTAACTTTTCAAAAATCACGCCATAATTCACCTTTTTTTTAATGTTAAAAGATTGTTGTTTCTATACTCAATCAATGTTCATGTTGTAAGAATTGTGAATCCCCTTTCTTTGAAAAGAAATTGACAAAAACGACAATTATATTTCCCCCAAACACTCGCTGCCCTCTCAGAAGCAACTGAGAAAGCCCCCTATTTCGACGAAAAACAGAGAGCGGAGGGAAAACAGTATAATGGGATTGGAGGCGGCAATGCTGAAATAGGCATGGAAGCCTTGCATAATGGGCATTGATGAAGCTGGCCATGGTCCCGTTTTAGGTAGTAATGCCTTCACAGGCACAAATTCAGTTCTCGACTGCAGATAGGGGTGGATATGATTCCATTTTGTTCTGGCTCCAAAAGAATCGAATCGAACCATGAACCAATGATTTTTCTGATAATGGAACCAAATCAAACTGAACCGTATGATTCTAGTATGGTTTGCTCTGATTCTAGTTTTATTTCTTAAATTTTCAGATTTGGACCGTATAAGTTAGTAATATATACCTAAATTAAAAATAAAAATAAACACCAAACATTCAACAAATTCAAATTTCAACCATCAAGATAAAAAAAATAAAAAGTACAAACTAACAAACAAAAGGGGTACTTTTAAAATTGACCTAATAGAATAGGGGATTTTTAAGATTGACCTCTTTGACTAAAAAATGGTAAAATGTCTATATTACCCTTAATGAAATGAGTTTTTATATATTGCAAAATATATCCCTATCTTAGAATAGTTTTTCAATTTTGTCTTGTATTATTCCTATCTCGAATTCTAGCATATAAATTCATCCTTTGATCTAATAGATTGACATAATCTTCCATATATCTATCAAAATTTTCTCCAAGTATATAATATTCTTCAGACGATGATTGTTCTATTCTTTCTATTTGAGAGATAATATTACTTATTTTTTCTAATAAGTTATTTAATCCTTCAATTGTATATCCTGACATGTTATATAAATTTAAACAATGCTAATAAATACAAACATTTAGATAATTTAGCCATGCAAATATTCAGATAAGTAATCCAAACGATTCTTTAAGATTTCAGAAAATATCTTTCTAAATTTAACAAAAATAATAGTTTTACCTTAGTTTTGATCTCAAATCTTTATTCTTAGAACCGAGTAACCTTCGGGTTCTGGATCTGCAAATGGCTCCCTTCAATGGCCTCCTACCTCTACGGGATAATTGTTATTCCAGCTTTCCACCTTCACTGTGTCAGTTTTTTGAATTCGAATTATAGATATTAACTAAAGAAAACTCTCTTTCTGTTAAAGTAAGAAAGAAATTTTTTTTCAATCTTTCAAGAATCTACGGGGTGAGGTGTTTAGAAACTCATGATATCTTTTAAAGACAATTTGGATATGAAATAACTTGGAATTTTATTGATATCTAAAGGCTGAAATATGATTACAATAGAAGACAGGAAATTGTTTGGCTAACTCACAGTTTGAGTGCTCAACCAACTCTGCCCTTTTCCATTAGCCAAAGGCTTCTATTTATACACAAATCTAGAGATAAATTATATCATTACTTACATCATACTAATAATATTTTATTGCCTCGTGCTTTTCATCAAGAGCCTCATGGCCCCTCCATCCTTTGTTGTTTTATTGCATTTTCTTTGATAAAGGACACAGTCCTTTTATGATTGTCCTTCAAATCTTGTTTTTATATACAGCTGGTGAGATTCTCCTGTAACATTTTGGACATCTTTCCTCCATATGTTTATCATTTTCATCTTTTTTATCTTCAATTCTGTCGGCAAGTGGGGCATTCTCTTACTCTGCATGCCTCTTGTATGGTTGTGATAGGTCCATTGATTCGATGAGTGTCAAATTTCTCAATGTATTCTTTCAGAATTGTCGATTTTTCTCCTCCATTATTGGTGAGAAGAGTCCATCCTTCATATTGACACAAACATTTGAATTTTTTGTCATACAAGCTTTTTGTCATTTTATATAAGACTTTCATCCCTAAAACTCTTCGGGATTTTATCCATGATCTGGTGATTTTTGGTAAAGATTTTTTATTGTGACCGGCCTCAATTTGAAAGTCTCTACTAACATATCCGATTGTTATAATATGTTCAGCAGGATAAAATATCATTTTATCAATCTCAAGACTGACTGAATAAAATTTTATGTATATGGACCTTCCTTTGGCAAATTTGGATACTTCAGATTTAAAAATTTCATCAAATCTTTCAATTTCTTTTAGATCTTTTCCGGGGTAGATAAGATCTAAAAATTCATAGTCTGCTGCCATTTTGACCATGACAGGGTCTGCATCATTGGTAATTAATAACTTTGGATAAACATGATCTCCTGAAGATATGAAATATGAGTCATTTTCTTGTAATTCATAAACAATTTTGACAAAAGATCTATATTCTTCTTCTTTTACTAATAAAGGGATATCATCATTTTCATCAGTTCTGATTCTAATAACCCTTGTATGTTCATCATTGGATTTTATGGTCAACTTTCTAGGACTTTATGTATCTGTTTTGATAGTATTGGGTCCACTACTGCTTTCGCATTATGGATCACTCCTTGGTACCTGTTGGTATCCCTGTTTGGTATCATAGGATTGTGTCAAGACATCAACCCTTGTATTATTTGTATCAGTAGACATCAATTGTGTTTCAAGAGCATCAATTTTGTCTTTCATTTCGTTTGTAACCTTGGCATGAGATTCACTGATCTCAAGTAATAATTTAATATTATGATTTAAGAGCTCAGCTAATGTCTCCATTCCAATTTTTATATTATCTGCTTCTTCTTTGGCATAGGCTGCCGCAGATTTCATTTCTGATATCATCTGTTTGGTATTATCCATCTCCAAATTCAATGTTCTTGCTTAAAAAATCAGCAAGATAATTATTTGTACCTTTAATATGAATAATATCAGAATGATAAATATACTTGCCATCTATGTAACCTTTTATATTGGGGTTCCATTAGTAATTTATTTCTATCAAGTCCTGCAACTTGAGAATTGTTAGTTTCAACAATAAATTTTTTAGATAATAAAAATAATGAAAATTTCTTTATTCCTCTAATAATTGCTAATAATTTTTTTTCATGAGTAGTATAATTTATTTCTACTTGATTAAAAGTTCCACTTGAATATCTACATATTTCATTTAAATCTGTTTTTAATATTGATGCCCAATATTTATCTGACGTATCAATATTAACTATCAAATTATCATTTTCATTTGGTAATCTTAATTTTGGTAAATTTTTATATTCTTCTTTAAATAGTCTAACTATCTCTGTATGTTCTTCGTTCCATCCTTTAGTATTAATTTTTCTAAATAAAATTGTATTTTATACTTCTTTTTGGAAAGATTTTCAATAAATCCTTCTGCATAATTTAAACATCTTAAGAACTTTTATATTTGTTCCTTAGATTCTAATTTATTAGGAAAACTTTCTATCTTTTTAGATATATAAGACTATAATTTTATTCCATTTTTATCTATAATTAATCCAAGAAAATCTATCTCAAATTTTTCTATAATAGCTTTCTTTTCAGATAAGACTATTCCTTCTTTTTGACATTCTTTTAGGAATTTTATAATATGATTTTTATGATCATTTTTATTTTCTGAACATATTAGTATATCATCAACGTATACTAATAAGAAATCATTATATTTTCTGAAAATATTATCCATTATTCTTTGAAATATTTGAGGTGCATTTTTTAATCCAAATGACATAACTATCCATTCGTATTTACCTTGAGGCGTACTAAATACCGTATATGGTATTGATTCTTCTTCCATTTTGATTTGCCAAAATCCTGACTTACAATCAAATTTTGAATAATACTCTTTTCCTTTTGCAAGGTTTATTAAAACATCTTTATTTGGTAATAAATATCCATCAAATTTTGTGTATTTATTTAATTCTTTATAATTTATTACCATTCTTGATTTTTCTCGTACTTGTTCAGAGTGTTTCATTACCATAAAGGCTGGACTACTATGTGATCCATTACTAGCTCTGATTAATTTCATATTTTTTAATTCTTCAATCTGTTTTTTAAATTCTTGAGTATCTTGTATAGTGTACCTCATTGGTTTTACTCTTATTATTACTTTTTTCAGTTAATTCTATTTTTACCATTGGATGTTCAGGTTTTCAATAAGTTAATGGATTTTCATTAGAGACACTTCCTATCTTTTTTATTATTTCTTCTATTAATTCTGATTTTTCTGTTGTTTGTATTTTTTGTATTTTAACAGTTATTTTTATTGGTATTTTTATTGTCCTTTCACCACGCTGGGTTGGCTGAACTCTGTATGGTTTAAATTCTCTTGAAATTTTTAGTAGATGTCCACATGGTATTTTTAACATAATCATATAGTTATTTTGTTGGTAATATTGAAATTGTTGAACAAAGTCATTCTCTAATAATATATCACATTCTAATACATCATATGCATATACTTTGTTTATAGTTATTTGTTTACTTCCTAATAGGATTTCTACATTTTCTTTATTTTTAGTAATGTGTGTCGATATTCCCGTGTCACCTGTTATTTTTATAATATTATCATTGTTCCAATTTTTTAACAAAAATGTCTTGATATATCACTTCATGTATCTATTAAGGCACATGTTGTTATATTAGTTTCTACAATAGTAATTTGTATATATACTGCTAATGAAAATGTTATTACATTATTAATTCTTTTGGACAAAGCAATGTCTTATGATTATGTGTTATATAGATTCATTCTTTATTAATATTATAATGATTTAAAGTCTGTAAAAAAACTCATTCCTAATAATATATGGTAATGATCTCCCATACTATTATCTACATGACATGGTATTATCATTTCTTCTCCATCTAAAACTATTGGTATTTTTACTTCTAATTCACTAGTATAAGTTTTTCCATCAAAATTGATATATTTATAAGGTTTTACCCTTCTTTTTGTTAATCTTTTATCTCTATTTCTTGATATATGGCAGTTTGCTGCTTCTGTATCAATTATGATATTTTTCCCTTTTATATATTCTATTCCATTAAAATATTCTCCATATATTTGCATACTTCCTATATTCCTTTTTACCATTATTTTCTCGACTTATGCTTTGTCTTGATATTATAGATGTACTATTATTTGTGCTCAATCTTCCATCTTTAAATTCTATTAAAAAATTATTTTCTATTTTTTCTGTTACATCTAGTTTTGTTTTAGATATTTCTAATTCATATATTTCTGGTAATAGGTTTAGTTGTTTGTTTGGTTCTACAATATTTAATATGTCTTTACATTCTTTGTGAATTTCTATATAGGGTTTTTTAGAGTAAATGTTTTCATAGTTTGAGTTAGTAAATGTATATAATGCTCTATATTCTATAGTTATGATATGATTTCCTTCTTCCATAATATCTTTTCTATGTATTTTAAAATGTAATCATAATACTTCATTAAAATCTTTATCTTTTATTGATACACAATATTTTGGATAACATGTAAATATTAATTTTTTATATGCTAAATTTCCTTCTATAGTTCCTAAATGACTATCATTAGTATTTAGTATTCTTCCATCATGTAAACTTACTGTTATTGGTGAATCTATTCCTTCTCTAAATAGGGATTTGAACATTAATTGTATTCCTGCTAAATAAACATATTGTATCTTTTCTTTTTGTCTTCCTTTTACTTTTGCCATTTATTGGTCAACTGTGAATTTTGTTAGTAATGCTAATTTATGACTTCTTGAAATTGTTCTTATATCTATTGATTTTTTCTATCTTATGATATTCACTTATAGATACCCTTTCTCTTCTAAATATTTTATCGAATATTTTCCATTCTCCTAATTTTAAATCTAATAATAATTTTTCTATTTTTCTAAATGTATTATTATCGAATGTTACTTTTAATCCATATCTTTCAGAATTTTCTATTTTTTGTTTTTCTTCTATAGTTTCAGCTTCTTCTATTTCGTGATTCATTCTGATTCTGATATGTAAACCTCTTTTCCTTCATAATTATTAATATATGTTATTTCTTCTAAATCACTTTCTATTTCTTCATATTCTTGTTGTAAAATTTTAACTTTCTTCTTAGTACAATCAGGACTTATATGTCATATTTCTCTACAATTCCAGCATTTGCATTGTTTTTTATCCTTTTTAAACTCTTTTCTTTTTGGTTGATATTTTCTCTTATAATATCTCCTATTTGATTTTTTATATTTCTTTTTGAACTGTTTATATTTTTTATACTTTTTTTGTTTGAATTTTTTTTTTATATTTTCTTTCTGGTCCACATCCCCAATTAATAGGTCTTTCTATTTCTTCACAACAGATTCTTGTTAGTTTTCCAGATTTTTTAATTAGTTGCCTATTTTTACATATTTCTGCTAATCTTTCAAATATGAATTTTATTCTACTTCCTAATGTATCTGGTACAGGATTATCCTTTATATATCTTTCATATTCTATCTTAAAATATATATTCCATGTTCCTGGTAATTTAGCAAAATGCATTTCTAAGTATGGTCCTTGATTTTCGTTAATATAAAATTGAGTATAATAGAAATTTCTAAATTGACATGTATATTCTTTATTTTACACATATCACATATGATAATTTTTTTTTAATCTTAATCTTGCTTTTAATTTTTCTCTTCTAACTTATTCTTCTGAATTTTTTATCCAATTTTCTCCTAGAAAATCATCTGATATATATTCTACTAACTTTTTTATTCCCTCTTGTGAGGTTTTTTGCATTTCTGTTTGTATATTTCTTCTCATTAATAATTTAGTATCTTCAATTACTCATTTCCACCAATTTCTTACATCTCCTTCAAATGATGCTATTAAATAGTCAATTCTTCTATCTGTAGATTCCCATGTATCATCTTGGTTATATAAAAAGAATAATATATGCATCTGCCCAGTGTAACAAGGCTGTCTTAGTATCTATTTTACAATCTAAGTCTAGTTTTGCTCCTCTATGATTTATTGGTTTGTTGTAGTCTGAGTTTGGGGTAAATTGATCTTTATATATTTTTTATTTTATGTTGTGGTATAATTCTATCATAGTACTGTTTATAAGGTCTATGTGGCATTGGTGCATATCCTCCTTCTAATTCAGGAAATTCTAATTTTGAATTATTGCTAGTACTTCCTGGTGCTGGTGTTGGTCCTCCACCAGTATTCATTAATATTTCATAATTTTCTAATTCTTCTATACTTAATTGGTCAAAGTTTTTTATTAGATTATCTATTTCTTCATTCATCTTCTTTTTTATTTTTTCCTCTTTCTTCTGTATATTTTTCAAATTCTTTTTCTTGTTCTAGGATTATTGGTAATATTTCTTTTCTAAATTTATCATCCATACTTCCAGGTTCAGAATATTCTTCTATTTCTACATGTTTTTTTCCTATTCTTGTCATTTCTCCTTTTATTTTATCTTTATCTACTTTTTTATCTGTTGATTTCATATTGTTTCATTTCTCTAATTTCTATTTTTAACATTCCTACTTCATCTTTTAATTCTTTGGTTTCATTTATTAATTCATTTATTAATTTCTTTAGTTCATCAAATGATTCTGAAAAACAATTATCACTTCACTTTTATTACTCAAACCTCTAAAAATTTACTCAAAAATTAAACAAAGTACAATAGTAAAAAAATAGTTAACTGAGTAAAAACTTTAGGACAAACCTTGTCGTCTTCACAAATTGCAAGAGAGTTGTAGCTACCGGCAACGACGAAGCTAACCTCATTTGACAAAATAGATGTAATTGTGCAAACCCATTCTTTCTCTTCATTGTTTCCTATTCCTAACTACCCATCTTCACCAGAATCCCTGAACAAGAAAGGGTTTGCTCGCTCTGCTGCTGGTATTGTTGGGGTTGGGAGAAATGAAATTGATATGGGCCATATGGCCATAGGATTGAAGCTGGACAATTTGGGCCATTGTTGCCTAATTTTTTTAAAATAAGGCCCACCCCAATAAGCCCAAGTCATCACATTCACAGGACAGAGACTCAGGAGGCAGCCCAATATGGCAATATCATTTCTCCTTCTTTCTTCCCTCAACCGGTCGGCGGCTCTCAAACCGGTTCCCGCGGATCCAGCTAGAGCGACTGCTCTAGCTCGCCATCACCTGGATCCGCCACTGCATCAAAGGGACCCTTAATGATAAGAGGAGAACTGAGGTTGGTTCAAAACAACACTATTACTTGATTGGAGTGAAATCTGAGCGTACTCTTCTTGACTGAATTGAAGCTCAAATTTGAAATAGTATATACACACTCCAAAAAATAGATAAAGTAGAAGAATACTGTCCATTAGAGTGCATATGCAAGCTTTTACTTATGAATTTTCATTAAGAAATACTATATTATTATTATGCCTAAGATAATTCGACCACTGTCAAGCATAGTGATAATGATTGACATATTCTATATTATTTTTAGAATGTACCTCACTGTAGTAATTTTGGTTGCATAAGCTAGCTAGCTAGCTCCTAAAGCTTTAGACCATGTTATGATGAGTTAACTGAGAATTTAACCTTATCCCATAGTTGTGATTTATTAATAAAATTTTTCTTCTTTCTCCAGAATGATCAAAAGGTAAAAGAAATGCCATTTCATCTTACTTAAAAATTATTAGTATATCAATTTCTGTTAAAGCTAATAAGTATTTACTTGGGTAATTTGTGGTCCACAATTTGATTCTTTCAACTTCAAAGGGATTTGGATTGAAGTTTGGGAAGAGTTAAAAAACACTTGACAAAGGGGGGATGCAAAGCCTTCTCAAGTTCAACAAAACATTTAACAGGAATCAAGAGTGCATTGTTATCTTAGAAAGATATATATATATATATATATATATATATATATATATATTTTGTTGCCATTCCATGCCTCATATAGCTAGATACTGTTGATACATTAAGAATAGCAGATGGATGTTTTTGCCCTTTCAATTTTCTAGTGAAGGATCCCTTCTTTACTTCTATTGTTACTTTTCTGAGGAGTTGGGTAAATGCCGTCTTTTCTATACTACAGAATGGTACCAAAGTTGTTGGAGGCCTTTCGAAGTAGTAAGGGAAGAAGACATGTGAACAATTGTTAGGAAGAGGTAGAGTATTACATCACAGGTTCTCCAAGGGTGTGATCCTGTTTTTGGCTTAGAAAATAATTTGTAAATTGCATGTTGGCCGGAGACTTGCCTACATTTTAAGTGGAAGCATGTCTGTAGATTTTATATGAACCTGGAGAATGAGCAGCTTCTTACGCAACACCTGCAAGCATATGTATACAGTCAGAGCAGAAAGGATGATGAGACTTTTCGTCCTAACCAACCAATGGACTTGTTACATGTGGCTTTGATTTCTTAGTCGAATAAAGCTGAAGAAACAGGGAATAAAAACAGGGTTTGGAGCCCGACTGATGTGATAGTAGATGAGTGGAGTATTTTTATGACATTTTTTTCCAACTCCCAATGAAATTTTGCCAAAGGTAGTCTGTCAATAATTTTCTGTCACTGCGTTAGTTTGTGTAGCATGATTGTTTCTTAGTCTTGCTACCTGTTGGAAGATGCTACTAGCTTGTTTCAATGCCAATTATAAATAGTCAAACTTTATTTTTAACTGTACTTTTCAGTGTATTCACAAGTACTATCCACTTATTCACCACTCATTTTTATTTATCTATAAATTAAATCATTTATAAAATTCTTCCCAAAATGGAGGCTAAATAAAAACAGCTAACAATAGTTAGCAACGGAGATTGTCTATAAAAAGTAGTAGTAAGTAAAAGATTAATTCTAGTCTCATATGATTTATAGAAGATCAATTTATAATTTGATTAAAAAAATGTTGCGGATCAAGCATTATAACTGCTGCTTTCATTTATTAGTATTTTTTTTTTAATTTTTTTTAGTCTCCTCTCTTCTTATGTAATCTAGAATCATTATCTGTTTTAAATTCATTCACTGCCAGTTATGAAGTGTTGATGTTACTTGCATTCAGAAATCAATGGTATACCGTGCATTCTACCTTCTGATTGCCAGTTTCCGGTAGTTTTCTTGTTGAGTTTTGATACCCAATAAATTTCGAGCTATGATGTTAACATGAAAATATATTTCACGGGTCTCGACCGATGAGTAAAATAATTATCTATTGGAAAAATTGGTTTATTAGTTGGTTTGACCAACTTTTGACCAATTATTTTAGTGGGTCCCGTAAGTTGAAATAATTATTTCTTTGGCCGAAAATATTCTACTCCATGAGTAGATTAATGTAGTGTATTTATTTTTTTTTTTTTCAAAATCAATTTAGGGTGAATGAGAAATTAAGGTCAAAAGATGACCACTTGAAGTTGAAATAAATTGGTAGAAAATTGGAAAAGTGTCAATCCCACATAGGAAAAGTAGAAGAATATAAATCACTTTATATAGCTCAAGTTTGAGACTTGGGTTTGGGCTCCAAAGGGTACCAATAGTCTTTGAAGGAAAGAGAACCTACATGCTAGTAGGTTGGGCTAAAGCCCACATGTGCGCGTCGTCCGTCCGACCGGCCGGCACGGGTCATGGGCTTGGACAAAGCTAATATATCTTTTGTCGTGGATTCTTCTAGAAGGACGGTTAACTATTGACAGTTGACGGTTCCTGTCCAAACGGTTTGTGTCTGTTGAAGACACAACTTTTCGGATGTTGTGTCTTTTGGACACAACTTTTCAACTTCTATAAATAAGCTCCTATACCCCCGGTTTCATTCACTCCAAAATCAATTCTGATTTTATTCTTCTCTTTCGTCCCTACACTTTTCATATTCTGTAATCCAGTCTCGAAAAATTATTTTCATATATTTTAGTCCTCATAATTGTAGAGAGACCAAAACATGAGCAGGTTCGTTAGGTCTTGTAATTTGTAGAACTACTATTATAAGTCGAGGTTGTTGTATCTTAGGAGACGAGTGCCAGAAGACTGTCAGTACCATTGTGGGGCATTATCATCTTAAGGAGAAATAGTCGAACTCTTGCCTCGACCATTTTTCGTGCATTCACATTCACACCGTTATTCTGTCCAAATTCCATGCCAATTTTCCAACATTATCAATCACCAAGTCCAAAGGCTTTATCCGGCCCATTTATATTACCTCTTGGATACCTTTGAAATAAAACTTAGTTTGTTGTTTGTCTTTTCTCGTCGTTTGTTTTGCGATTATTAACATACTCAGTGTACCAGGTCTATGTGGATACTGTTGGTGACGCTGAAAAGTATAGAGTAAAGCTGTCTGAGAGATTTCCAAATATTAAATTTAGAGTTAGTCTATGCGTACAGGTTTTATCTACAGAATCTCTACAGATTTTTGAAAAATCTGACTTGGCAACTGACTGATTTTGCACATTTGATTCTTCAATTTATTATGCAAAAAAGGAGAAAAAGTCCACAAAATCGGCTCCCACACAAAACTGGGTTTGATGTATTCCCCAACCCGTTTGGCCCATTCTTTCCCCCCGACCCAGTTGGCCCATTCTTTTCTCCCAAATCGTCTCCCATAATCCCCCATTTCCCCCCAAACCTGCGTGCGACGTGCGAAGCCAGCATAGCGAGGAGATTTCCTGCATTTCGAAATCGGAGTTGAAGAACCAAGAGAGAGAATCGGAGTTGAAGACCCAAGAGAGAGAATCCATCGAAACATATCGTTGAAATCGTTGGCTGAAGGCTATGTTCGAAATCGTGTTCGATGGACAAAGGTATTCTGCTTCTTGGTTTTAAATAGATTAGCCAGTAGATTGATGGAGTTTAAAGATATTTTTCTTGTTAGTTTAGTTTGGATTAGCTCATACATTGTATAGATTAAGGGCAAAATTATTTCGCATCTTGTTTCTGGCGTTAATAGACGACTTTGTAGCCGATTTTCACGTTCTCTATCTATTGCATTGTCATGAAAGCATTTTAGGATGATGGGAAACACCCTTTTATGCAATCTACGACTTCACTGGAAATGCTCCTTGAGGAGTACGAAAGTTTCAGAATCATATAGGATGTGTTAGTAATTTTTCAACCATTTTTCAAAGAAGTTGCCTGAAAAATGTTATCTTGCTTGTAATGAACTGAATATGAAGAATGCAGTGGAAATATGGTTCATCATTTTAAGCCAGTATTGAATGCATTGTGGCTTGTGGCTTGTGTTTAATTGGTTACATTTCCAACTCCAATTCTATGCAAAATTTCGGTCTTCACATTGTGCCTGCAAGGTGTTTGATTTATTGTCTCAACCAAAATTTTTGTGTGTTCTTATGAATGTTGACTTTCTACTTGAGAGTATATGTGGCACACATATGAATAAATGACTAGGTTATATTACATTTACATTGTCAAAGTCATAAAATCTATTTTATCTTCGGCTCAAGCATGTTAAGGACTGTTATAAACTTAGTTTAGGGTTTATGGACACGTAATTTGTAAATTCTAACAAGTAAAGCCTGCATATGTCACAGGAAAAGCAATTATGGAAGATGAGAATGCGGACTTCTTGGTAGAACCTGATAACCAGAGTAAATAAGTTAATTTGAATTCATTGGAAAATGAAAATGTGGGAGGAGATGTTGTGACTAAGCCTGAGGTGGGTATGATGTTTAACAGTGAAAACGAAATGTTCGACTTCTATAAAAGATATGCATATGCTGTTGGTTTTCCAGTGAGGAAACGAAATTCGAAAAAGGGAGAGGATGGAGTTATGAGATACGTGACGTTCACGTGTAGTCGTGAAGGTCGGAGAATTCATGCCACAAGCGGTTCTTTGAAGCCGTAATCAACAAGTCAGACAGATTGCAAAGCAAGAATTTCTGCATCTTTCGATTGTCTTGGCATATGGAGGATTAACAAAGTGTACCTTGAGCATAATCATAGAACTAGTCCTTCTAAGTCTAGGTTGTATAGATGCAACATAAAATTGACTGTTAGCGCGAAACGAACTCTAGAACTTAATGATATGGCAGGAATCCCCTTGCACAAGAGTTTTAACTTCGCTGTTGTAGCAGTAGGTGGATATGAGAATATGACGTTAGTGGAGAAAGATTGTCAGAACTATATACAAGAAGTGATACGATTGCGTCTTGGTGAAGGAGATGTCATCGCAATAAATAGGTATTTCAGCTTTCATTGCAATGGTTTTTTCCTTTTGTTTGGCGAAGTTGGGCAGATGATTTTCTTCACATTTGTAATTGTAATTATAGATTATCTCTTTGCATTTGTAATTAAACTGCCAATACACTTAGTTTTCGGTATTCTGATGACCATGAAGTAGTGGATCTTTATATGAATTTTAAAACTTGGTTCCAGTGGTCTACTAATTCTTTATGTTATCTGCTTCCTGTGATGATAATGTAAGTACATGAATGGTAGACATTTCGAAATCCATTACTATATTGATTCCACATCTTAGACAAATGCAAACAGATGGCATTTCAAAGTTTCTCTTCCACCCCAACTCAAACATAACCATCGACCGATTATAGAAGATGAACACACTCCAGATGACTTCAAATTGAAGCACAGGAAACTGTAACATGTTCAGGTCATTGTAATCTAATGTTTTAGGAAGAAATATCATAACAAAAATTCCCAAAAACAATATGGAGAACAGGAAAATTAAAGCATTGAAATAAGACAAATTATTTTACAAGTCTGTTTACGGTACATTGGACGCAACTAACAAATACAAAATGGGAAACAACAATCAAGCCAGTTTCTTTCCTTTCCCATCGCGTTCTACCAATCCTTTTCCTTTGCTAAATTTTACATACAACGATATGTCAACGTCTTTTTTCTTCGTAATCCGAGCAAGACTGTCGAAGATTCTTGGCAAGTCTTCAAATTCCTCGTCAGGCTCATGTTTCACCTCTTCATTAACCGTACTCGATTTCTCGCTTACATCTTCATTTTTCACCCATTCGAAATATCCACATTCATTACTACATGTGAAAAACAACCGCCCTTTGTTTTCAGTATCCCGTTCAACCTCAAAACATTTTCGAAATTCGCGCTTGCACGAAGGGCAGTCACGTTTGAGATGGCATTGTCCAAAGTAGTGAGTGGTGCTTCTACATCCGTGACAAATTCCGAAATTCCTTCCTCTCATTCTACCTAATAGCTATTGAAAACACCATGAAACCAACGTATAAGCACAGTTAGTTACCTCTGTGAAACTAAAGGCAATTGAACCCACAATTAAACTATCTGTTGAAATCGCAGTTAAACACAGTAATGACCGACTGCCAAATTCAATCACAGTATACTAACAAGGCTAAGCAAATTAAAATGGTCTCATATTTGATTTGGAGCACTAAAGTAATCCTATGTAAACATAAACCAATATAATCAATTATTCTGCCCAAAAAAAAAAATTCTCCAGACATCAAAATGGCTATTGATTTAACTGCAGGCGAAAAACTTGAAGGGAGGAGTCCTCTTCACAAGTGTGGTTGAACCTCGAAAATTATTTTTTAAAACCTCACCGAAATTTTTTTTTTGCCCAACAATAGGGAGACATAGGGACTTTTTCAAATTTTTGTTTTCCCCAGTCACCATCCACAGAACGAAGCCAGCATACACATCAAACTCAGAAGCTCAGAAGGTCGGAAAATATATCCTCCATGAGAAATTAGACAACGAACCTTGTAGATTGAAACCAGGTCTATAAAGGGAAGTCTCCAGATCGATGTTCGGAGCCTGAGCTGTAAACGGGTTTCTCGAAATGATGGGGTCTTCAACTCCGATTCTCTCTCTTGGTCTTCAACTTCGATTTCGAAATGCAGGAGATCTCCTCGCTATGCTGGCTTCGCATGTCGCACACAGGTTTGGGGGAAAATGGGGGGAAATGGGGGATTATGGGAGACGATTTGGGGGAAAAGAATGGGCCAACCGGGTCGGGGGGAAAGAATGGGTCAAACGGGTCGGGGGAATAAATGGGTCAAACGGGTCGGGGAATACATCAAACCCAATTTTGTGTAGGAGCCGGTTTTGTGGACTTTTTCTCCTTTTTTTGGCATAATAAATTGAAGAATCAAATGTGCAGAATCAGTCAGTTGCCAAGTCAGATTTTTCAAAAATCTGTAGAGATTCTGTAGATAAAACTTGTACGCATAGACTAACTCTTAAATTTATGGTGGCAAGTATTGTTGAAAAGGTGATTCTCTTTGTACTTTTGTTTTTGTTGGCGGTTTATATCAGTATTCTAAAAAGAGTAAAACGTGACTAGGCCTGGAGGCCAAGTTTCAAACTTTACGAGTCTAGACGAAGTTTAAGCGTGAAAAAACCTTTTTTGATTTTAAATTTTTAATCATTGTAAAAAACATTCAATAATTCATATAATATATACCAAACATTTAAAATTATAAAATATTGTATGTACATAATAATTTCTACAAAAAAAGATAAATTTCAAAATCATAATTACATAACATAGATAGTTTGTAAGTTAAATCTTATTTAATTCTTTATCGGACTCCAATTCAATATCTTATTTAATAAAGATGAAAAGTTAAAAAAAATAAAAAATTAAGCGGTCAACATTCTCATTGACCGCTTAATTTCCACTTAGTCTCAAGGCGAAGCGCTTAATCACGCTTCGAGCCTAGGCGACGCCTAGACGCGCTTTCTAGAACATTGATTTATATAGCTTTGTGAAAATGTAATGTGTGGAAATAACAGCAAAAATGCTACAGCAACAAAAAGAGAAGAAGTTGGACGGTAAACCAGTGATGCAGGGCAGCAGGAGAAAAATAGGGTGCTGGGAGGGGTGCAAATCTTTTTTTTTCAGACATAGTACAACAGCATTTTTTACATTATAAAAGGTGAAATTTTAACCTACTACAATACATAAAATCAACCCTACACTTGTCTATTTTACAGCCCTTGGATTAGACAAAATAAAGAAATATTTCTTTGGCTTTCTAAACACATTACACATCCATATTTTTTATTTTGGTTCTTCGCATTCCTCTATGGTCGTATTTTCTGGATAGTTTGAGTGTCACACTTGTTCTTTCTTTCAGGTCACAAGAGTCAGAGCTCTGAGGGATTGGGTGCTTGATGAAACTGCTGAAAACATGCATACGAGTTTTGGATCTGGATATCCAGGAGGTAATTTTTTCATCAATTTTGGTTGATTTAGAATATTATGTGGTCCATTTTTCTTGTCGATATATAAATATACAATGATTTCTTGCAGATCCACAGACAAAAGCCTGGTTGAAAGATCATAAACACTCAATATTCGGATCCCCAACACTGGTGCGCTTTAGTTGGAGAACATGTAGTACAACATATTCCAAAGACGTGGTTAAAGTGTTATGGTCAGTCTCCGAACAAATATAGGATGACAAATGTCATCTTTGCTTCTGGTTTCTTCTCTTCTTTTCTCAACTTTTCTTGTGCTATGTAAATGATCACAGGCTTTGCCACATTTTCCTGTTCTTGAATTTTTTAGCAATTTTATATTAATTCTCGTATCCACGATCACTAAATTTTAAATTTGGTATCTCTACGCTGCTATCCTAATAATGGCTTGATAGGCTGAAAGCTCAATAATCTCTTCTGAATTGACAAACTATGCACTTATGATAGTGATTGGATCAAAATTTGATAGATATTTGTTTCATAGGGAAACTAAATGTATTGATGAGGATGGTAGCAATGGAAGTACCGGGAAACGACAACTGAAACTAAACAGTGTTGGTCTCGCTCCAGTGAAGAGAAAAAAGTAAAGAAACTGAATCAAGTGGCAGAGGTTGTTGCGAATATTTCCAAGCTTGTAAACTTGAGCTTCTCTCCCAATTCTGAAGGCAAGTTGAATCTTTTCTATTACCATGGTATCGTGTTTCTGTCTTTCTACTAATCTTTGTTCATTGTTTTTTCTATTATATTTGTAAGTGTTATGCCCTAGGTCCAATCGATTTAGGTTGTAAATACCTTTTAATATGTTTAATGCATTTATTTTGGCAAGATCTATTGTTTATTTAAATTGATATTTTGATGAATGATATTAAATAATAGAGTCCGTAGATTCAAGTTTCAGTAGTTTGTTAATCACAAGGAGTTGTGATTGTGAGATACAAATTACGTTTGATTGAATCTTAAACAATCCATGATCGTAAGTAAGAACGAGATACGGATATCGTTATTACGGTTAGACCATCACGTGTGGCCTTTCTTACTTATGAAGTAAGTAGCTGATCTCACAAGCTAAAGTGTAGTGACACTTAAATGAACACGTGAATGTTTTGTTATAGAACAAAACGTTGGAGGCCCGCTGGGGAGATACCATATGGATAGCTATCTGAGTGTCAGTGGTTAATCTCCAATGTTCAGTAGTGGAATTGATCATTCGACTTGAGGTCATCATAGTATCTTATATGGGGACAGTCATACTTTGGTGATGCTGGAAGTTGCTCTGTCAAGGGCTGCTAATACGGCGTCGTTCGGGTATGTCAAGAATCATATGAAGGTTATGAATGATCAATAGAGGATTCATCACTCTTAGATAGTAAGAGTTTGTGATTTACATTTCATCCAATTAAGTTGATAATGAAATCTTTGGCCAAGATGTACACATAAGTCGAAAAAGAGTTTTCGACTTACATTGACTTAATAGTGGAATGAAAGATGTGATCGATAATCAAGATTGACACATATCCATATCTCGTAATTGATCAGATCATATTGACGAAGGGATTATAGTTTCACGATAAACGAACGAGTTTGATTTTGTCATACCACGTGAATTTCCCATCGCATGTATTGCCCTGACACATTGCTAGGTGTCAATCTGGGACGACGTATGTGAATTAGTATTAAATCAAAAGAGTGTTTTGGTTTATCGATTTTGATTAGATCAAAATAATAATTCACGTCGTTAGATATCGTGATTGGGAACCTAATGGATTACACACAAAATGAGAATTTGAAGATTGAGAGTTACCAATTAATAAATTGACAATCGTTGGATAATTAATTAATTGGATTACTTATTAATGGCCCGAATTAATTAATAAGATTAATTAATTCATGAACCGGATTTAATTAATTGGATTAATTAAATACTGGATCGGGTTAACCTTAAGGGACGGGTCAAGCACGTTTGGGCTTATATATATAAATTGCTAGGGTTTTGAAGTTGTATAGATTTTTCATTATTCTTGCTAGCACAAAAAATAAAACCCTGATTTTCTCTCTACATTGTTCTATGTGTGGATACTATTGGAGGTTGGACAATTGGACAACTGTGGGATTCAGATCAGGATTGCTGAAGTAGAAGGAATAGCAAAAGAGTTTGCAGATTTCACAAAAGGTAAAATCTATATCACAATTTCTATCTAAACGCAAAGTAGATCCTTGGTGGGAATTGAAAATTGTTATATTTCCACTGTGCATGTTTAAGTAAATTCCCAACAATACTAACAAAGGAAATACATGTTTATGTCGATTATTTGTCTTCATCTGATGGCATATAATTCTTTACTTGTTCAAAACTTTTGATTTAGCAAGTGATGGTAGTGACTATTAATCGTTAATAAAAGAGAATCTTTTGAACCATTTAAAGGTGCCATTTGGTGCATTTTCTTTTTGATTTAAATGAGATAGAAAATTATCTTACTCACTGATTTAGAAGGTTGTTGGGCAATGAATCTGTTGTCTAGGATGTGTTAACTTTTAGCCAGAAGTTTTGTTGAGGTTGCAGTATTTGACCCTTGTCTAGCTGGTTTTTGGATATTAACAAAGATTGAAGTCGCGTAGAAGTTTAATTTCATCACAAAAGCCTGAAGTCAAAAGAATCTGCTGTTGCCAACTAGTGTTTCCCCTTCATAGGATGATGTAAATATCCAAAAATCATTCAGATGAATGCTAGCGTATTTTCCTGCTGAAGGGCAGTCTGAGGTTTGTTTAATACAAATGAGCGATTCCCTGTGTTCTGTCGGAAGACAAATGTCAACATAGTGGAGATCCAGCAACAGTGCTTTATCACTTCTTTTTCCAAACTGGGTTTTCCTTTGAAGAGCTTGTAGGTCATGAACATAGCCGAATGTATAAACTGAGTAAACTCCTTTATGATCCAAAGAGACATAAGATACCTTAGCTAGGAGGTCAGTCGACATGAGCCAAGCTCAGTGATACCATAGTGCAATTTCAACCCAGATTGAGATGGAATGAGTTTAGCTCGTAGTTCGAGGGATTGGCTATGTATATATGATCTATGAAATGTTCGAGTACGCCTAATAAATCCACCATTAATGTCAAACAATTGACAAAACGGCTAGCGCTCATGTTGGGGACGATCACAAGTCATAAGAAGGTCAAGCTTGGTAGAACAAAGCTCGTGATAGGGTTCAATTACTATCAAAGGGTTGCTGAGCTCAAATCATATGAAGGTCGAGATCAGGTAATGTAGCACAATATAGAGATACTCGACAAGAGAGCTCAAACGGAGGCATGCTTCATTAGAAAATCTTGTTATTTGTTTGAAACGTGTTAAGACACGGAAGACAATGTTGCGCCTATCAACATGTCGAGAATATCAATAAGAAATATACAACTTGCGTTGCATTTAGTGGTCGTTATTTTCATGTTTTTGGCTGTTTTCAGACTCCAAATGTTGATTTAAATTATGCTATAGATTTGGACGTATGAACGGGTTTGGGACGTAATATGTTGTCATTAATAATCGAACACAAATCACTGTCATCTGTCCTCACTTTGAAAATTCCTCTCTCTCTCTCTCTCTCTCTCTCTCTCTCTCTGTGTAGATAGATAAGTTACAGATACTTGTGTAAACGTGATAATGGCTTCAGAACCCATTGATGTTCTTGTCCACCAAAGCTTAATACTTGAAAAACCCATGTCAGATCCTTCAAAAACCTTGTCTGATCTTCCACCTGACTCCTTATGGGTCCCTAAAGACTGCGAGCAAGATTGGTTTGATCGAAATGCAATGATGCAACGCAAAACCTCCATAAAACTCGCCTGTTCAACTCACAACTCCAAGTCCTTTTCTCACCGTTCTTCAATCTCTTTCAACCAAAAACACAGACCATCTCTCATTGGGCTCCCAGGTTCTACTCAAACACCTCGCTTGGGCTTCACTGGAGATGCTAATCAACGGCTAAACCAAGTGGGAAATCCTTCGTTGTTCAGAAGTAGGTCTGAACCGGGAGGTAAGCCACCAATGCAGCTATCTGAACCGGGTTCTCCTAGGGTGTCTTGTACTGGAAGGATTGGATTCAAGAATGGTAGTCATAGGAAAACCGGTTTTTTGAGGCTTTTCAACTCGATTTTTGGCCTTGGGCGATCGGTCAAAAGGGGAAATCACAGGTGAATTTGAGACAAAAATTGGACCGGCCGGTAAGGCAGAACCGAAACGGTCCGTCTGAGGTAAGTGGTCAGAATCATAAGGCGGCAATGAAAATGGCTGTATATGAATCTCATGGAGTATTCAAATAGGGGGGGCCATGGACTTGTACCAAAATCAATTATTCTTCTGATTTGTTAAATCGTTCAAATCATAATTTGACGAGTTCATGCTTGACTATGCCAAAATTGAAGAATTGCTCATAATTCTTAAATGTCGGTTCAATTTAAAATTCGATTTTCTTGTGGTTCAACTTACAATTCCGAATCCTTTTCTCACCGTTCTTCAAGTTCTTAAGACTGCGCCGAAATTGTATTTTACCATTTTTAATTCAATTCTCCATGTGTATTAAAAAGTTGCAACTTTCAGGATCATGTGAGCTATTGTTACCAATTTATTTTGAAGAGGAGACTTGTAACAAAAAATAGGCATATAAATATGTATGGGAAAAGCCATTGGTACACACATTCGTGTACCCGATCCCACCTCTCCCTCACAAATGAGGTCGAGCCCCACCCCCACGCCCAATTAATGTGCATGACTCATCCCCATGTGAGAGGCAGGTAACCCAGAGTGTAAAATTTCGTGTACCTGTAGCTCGGTTCAATATGTATCATCTAACAACCATTAAAATTTGGTGATCGAGCATGGCGTTGTTCGATTGTACCACTAGTTAGGTGACCTGTCCAATTCAGAAACCTATTTATATTCATCCATTAGGACATGGAAAATGAGTCTCTTAATTTAGACACCATTGAATACTTCATTGAATGTTCGATATGATATCCTAAGTAAATCGTACTTGTTGATTTGTACCATTTTACACCAACTTTCGTGAGTTAGATTTCTTCAAAGTCTTCAAAACGAGGAGCTTGGTTGAGCTCGACCACCAAATACTTAAGTCACAAGAATATTTTAAGAGCAAATGTGTGTTAATGTTGTGCCTTAAAATCATTTCAGCGAGTTTTTGTTAATGGTCTAACTCGTATTGGAACGTATACCACTCTATTTTACACCTTCATATTTTTCACACTATAAAAAAATAGAAAAAAATAAAATTGCAACATACGGAAACTATTACTACATCCGTTCCATTTATATAGGCCGACTTTCCTTATTTTCTTGTCACAAATTTTTTTTTTTTTTGGGTTCATTTATTGATATACCATTATTTAATTTGCCTAACTATAATCAATAATCTCCCCTTAATTTTAAAATTGTACAAATGTAAAGATACCTACTTCTTGAAAATTAAATCATTTGATTTCTTTACTATTTCCAACAATAATTTACTACTAGTTATTGATAATTAAATAAGGGTAACCAAGAAAAGTTTTTGGCAAAAATTGCATTATCAATAACTTTAAAAATAAAATTTTTTAATCCGTCTAAAAATAAATTTAGTCTACATAAATAGGACTGGGAGAGTACGATAATCGGTGCGACAATATTAAAAATCGCAATGTACGAGTAAAGAAATGATCGAGTTGTCATCTCACACGTTTCTTTGACAGCTAGATTTAGGTTGAGGTCCAGCTCATCTTGGCCATTTAGGCATGGTATAAGTGTATAACATTACTTCAATTTTTTCCATTGTATTGTCCAATATTATCCTGCATTATGTATTAAACATAGTTCAGATAATATAAAAATCGAATATGAAGAGAAAGGTAAATCATTGCGCAAACAATTAAGTTACAAAACATTCTATTTCATCTGAGTACAACATTTTCGATCCAATAGTCACAAATGACCATTCTATCTCTTAATGGACTTCTTCTTCCTTGTGTGTGTAAATTACACAATCGGATCTAGGGTACGAAATGCAGGTAAGCACGTAGCCCTTCTCCATTTGCTCGTCGCTAAGGAACGATCCATCTGATTGGTCGACTGATCCTGACGCCATCAGCCCGGCACAAGTCGAGCATGTCCCGGCCCGACACGAATAGGGCAACTCCATTCCAGCATCTTCAGCAGCATCAAGGATGTATTGATCATCAGGTACTTCAATTTCTTTCTCTTCATCTGGACAAATCAGTTTCACTTTGTACACTGCCATGGCACGTGCCTTGAACATGGAATTGGACTGCAAACCAAATGATATAGAAACACGCTTTACAGAGCACAATGAGGAGTCCTTCTTTACTGTAAAACACGTTTTCCTCGATGGTAAAGCTTTTAGCAAGAGAGGTGAAGGAATAGTAACAGTTGCCATTTTACACCTGAGTCAAAATGGATCCATTGAAGAAAAATTAGTCAAAATTAATACAATATTCCAAGTTGACGATAATCAAGAAACAACGGGTGTTAGCTGTTATGCGATTCATTTTGCTAGTCAATAGGACGACTTGTATATTCCAATATCGAGCTATTGCACAATGTCAAGTTTGTGTGAATTGATAAGTGCGCTTTTGCGCACTTATTTAGGTCACAAAATATGGATAATTGTGAATAAGTATGTTGAAATATGCCTTAATTCGGTATGAATTGTGTTTGCAGGACAACATTGATAGATATAACGACAAATATGAAAAAATAACAAAAAATGACCAAAATGGAAAAAAATGAAAGCTCATTAACCAAAATGCAATTAACCAAAAGTTCACCTAAGAGACGAATCGAGCATGAAAACGAGCTAAGTAACAAATTGGAGAAATCATGATAGGCTAGAATGAGGATAATGAAGAAAAGAAATAAAGATTAAAGAAAATAAAGTTCGGGGATCAAAACGAACAAAATGAAAATAATCCATAGATGTGACAGACAATGGAATGAAAATTCAAGAGCGTTAGGGATCAATCGAATGAAAGAAAGTCTAAAAGATGAAATATAGTCAAACATTATTACATATCAATTTTCATGCGAAAAAGTTATGCTCAGAATTTTTAGTCTCTGCTTAAGATCCATTTGTGGGATAGTAAACATCCGAATTGAAAAAAAATATATTTCAAGAATAGTTGTATATATTTGCGTTAGCTTTCCAACACACTTTAAATCATCTCAATCGGACATCGAATAATAAAGTTATGGCAAAAATATCGAAAGTTGTCGGGCAAAATAATATTATAATTATGCGATCGCAAAGTTAAAAATCCATGTGACCGCACACATATTTTCAGAGAATTCCAAGATTGATTTTTGGTGTACCATGCGATCGCATGGTACAATCTCGACACGAATTTTCTGATTTCCTTATTTTGTTCAAACTATTATGGAAACACAATTCATGAACTCCATATAACCCAAAACTCGACCAGGAACAAGAACACATAAAGGAAGGCTTAGAGAGTAAAGAACAAGGGAAGAACAAGAAGATTTAATCCAAGATTCAAAAATTCACTTCAAGAATCAATAGGATGATGTCTTCTCCTATTCATATATGTTGTTTTCTTAGTTTTCCATGTTAGGCCACATATTATTGTACTCTACACAAAACATGATTTAACAGACTGTCGTGTCTCAGGATTAGAAGTCGATAATCATGAATTTTTTCTACATCACAAAATTGGCACAACATTTTCTTTTCCTCCATAAAGTTAACCAAGAAAAGATGTAGTCCACCCAAAGTCACATACCCAGTCCAACTCTAAATTTCAAACTCTTGCAACTATACTTCACATCATTTAAAAGATTAAATTGTTAGACAAAAAATAAAGAAATGAGGAGTCCAAAAACCAGACTTCATGAAGAGAAAAAAAAAAAAAAAGGAAGAAGAAGATGCAAGGTGATGATCATACCTAATCTCCTCGCTCCAGTGGGTAAGTGACGTGACAAGAAAATCTTAGTTATTAAATTCAGAGAACTATAACAAAGATTTCCTTGTCACATCAGAAGAAGTGAGAAATTTGTATCCCACTCTGGGGCACGAAATCCGGTTTAGATGGACTACCTGACAAATAGACATCCACGATAATTAACTTATCAACTCCCCAAACAATACTATAAAATTTTTGTTCTTGAAAATCCACACTTTTCCAAACTCTGAAAACAGACGGAATTCTAAGATTCCTCCTTGAGGCAAATACTCTTATGCATACCTCTTCTATGTTAGCAATCCAATGAAAAAGGATGAGTTACATATAATGAAAGTTAAAAAGGTTTAAAATTGCATTAGAACACTCTGTTGAGTTGAAGTGGTTTAGTCCTGACGAAATGGATTTGGGTGGTTAAGAGTTTAGACGTATTTTGATCCGACTGTCCCTCGCAATATTCATGTAATTTCCGTAGTAGTTTTTTTAGATTTTCATATTTATAGTCGACTCTCAAGCTCTCTTCCTCCTCTTGTATATGACAAATCCCGTGTGTGTGTGTGTGTGTCAGACTTCAATTTCAATTCCAAGAACAAAATTTCATACTGTCAATTGTCAAATATGGTATGAATAAATCCATTTAACTTTGAGCAAGAACAAATAATCAATTGCACGACTATACCTAAATTAGAATATGAGAGGAAAAATTAAAAGAAAAATAAATAATAATAATAATAATAATAATAGAGAGAGAGAGAGAGAGAGAGAGAGAGCAAGATGGCAGGTTCCAGAGAGAAGAGAAGTAACAAGAAAGTAGAAGGAAGACTAATCTGACGAATACCATATATAGGAGTTGAGTTGGAAACGAAAAAACAAGGAGGGTCGCTCTCGTGATCAAAGGAGGAGGGACTAATATTTTTTTTATTTTTTTTTTCATGATTTTTTTATATAAAAAAAAAATAAATGGAGTAATGGACTTTAGGCTGCCTTCTCTATTCGTCTCTGCATCTGCTATGATCTAGATTGTGTATACTCGCCCAAAAAGGTGGCTTGACGATACCATACTCGAAAATTCTATGTTCGAAAAAGGTATATATATATATATATATATATATATATTGAACTAAATATATGAAGATATCGAACTAAAGGTTAAAATCCATAAAGTAAAAGTGTGATTTTTAATCAAGTTTCCAAATATTTTATGAAAAAAATTTATTCAAAAATATATCCAACCATATTTTCTACAAGTTTCGAAACGTTTCCATCAGACTCGCCAGATTTCACATGATTATTTGGGCCAGTTGTAATTAGCTTGATAATTGTAAGAAAACACATTGAAAAGTTATATCGTATTTGTTCTTTTATATGAAAGGTGTACATCCTTAGTGATTAAAATATCATTGTCGTCGATAATTCTGGTCAATTGCACCAGTTAACTAGGCAATCAGATAGACTGGTCCACATTTGGTGCGGGGAGGTTCCAGATTATTCTGCCTTTTAATCGGATATGAAATATGCTATGGTTGGAGAAAATAAATACAAATTGATATAAAAATTTAAATTTGATGGACAAAATTTAAAACACAAATGACTTACATAAAATATAAATGGATAGGATACTACATTTTCAAAATTATGTACCAAATCTTTGAATTTTTCCTGTACTTTGAAAATAATTTATCAGATATACGTACTTGCATTTCTACCCGTCTACTTTTTTTAAACGAAAGTGAGAGACTCAATACTTAAAAATTTAGTTATATTAAACTCTTTATATTTTAAAAAGTTAAAATTAAAGTAGAGTTCTCTATTTTTAATTAACAATGATTGTATTCAATAAATTACAAATTTCAATATTATACAATTTAAATTATTCAAATTATATTTAAATTGATGATCATTAACTTATAAAAAAATCATGTTAAATAAGAGATGAGGAGAATTCAATAAATATTTATTAAAAAAATAAAATGGAGAGTATTATTGAAGTGTCTAAAAAAATATACTTTACAAATTCTAAGATACTTTTTACGCATAAGATACTCATTTATAAATAGAGAATATGTTATAGATGTTCTAAAAATTGAAATTAGAAACTTTAGGTCCCTTCAACTCCTACAATATCTTTTTTTTTTTATGATGGAGGAATTTACAGTCGCTATCCTTCGGGTGCGCACTAGGTAAATTCTCGGACTGACGCAATAATCCCGCAAACCACGCTAGTAGCAAATCTGGTGCGACAAGGCTCGATCGAGAAAGTGTTGGTAGGGAAATCGAACTCGTGACCAAAAGATTTCCACATTCACCTACTCCACCAACTCAAGTTACTCAACCACCCATGAGGGGTAATATCTTTTATTTTTAATTGTATTCTACTTGTAATAGGTGTCTAATTTTATTTATTATTTATCTCAATTATTGACATCTCAACTAAATATATGTTCATTCCAAGAATAAATCTTGATTTTGTTTTGTAGATTAAAAAGGCTTTACTTAAAACTCTTAATATCATCGTATAAACATTTCTTTTTCTTTTTCGAATAATTAAAATTTAACACATTTCTTTTTTTCTTTTTCGAAGCATTAGATATCTTCTGCAAGATGAATAAGATGAACATGAGAATGGACAAATTCAGCCTTGCCAGTGTGATCAGTGTGCCAGAATTGCATTGATTGAACTCGAGGAACAAGTTTTTGCTAGAGCTACCATAATCGGCTTTGACTTCGATCAGGTCATTGCTACCTCCCTTATTGACTTTTACTGCAAGTGTGGTTATGTCGGAAGTGGCAGAAAACTGTTCAACCAAGTGTGTCCGTCTTTTAGAACTTTCAATAATATTGACTATTTTGTTACCGATATTGACATTGTGTGTTTAATCATTGTATTGAATTTGTATTTATTATTGTAGGATTGGTCGACAAGTTGTCAACGTGTCCCTCTTTTATGGTGAGTGGATTTTAAGAAGCACATTGATTTCTCTCTTACAAGTCCATTTGTTGGTAGCCGCCACGGTAAAGTGAAGAGAAAGAACCAGAAGACGATTGCAAAGAAGGCCTACAGTGGTGATGGCGATGAAGATGATGAAGAGTGAAAGCTCGGTAGTTTTTGTGGTTAATGGTAATACTAGGAAGCTGCATCTTAGTTTGTCTTTGCTCTTGTAGCAATGTCTTGTTTTGGTTTAATTGTTGTATCGATGTGTAAATTCGAGTTGACGATCATATAGTTATTTTAATTCAAGTTTGATGAATAATTTACCTCTCTTATAGTTTAGCATTTTATATTCTTTTCTGTCTAGGATGAAAGTTGATATGAGTTTGGTGTTTTTGTAATAACTAATGTGGGTTTCAATATTGAGGTATATGAATTGGGATGGTTAGCAACTAAATTTGGTTTAGCTCAGAGAAGTTATGCACATTTGTTGAAGTAATTGAGATGGTTATCAATGGGCTTTGTTAATTTTGAATGATTCGCGAGTATTCGTTGACGTAGTCACAAGAAGTTCAAACAACTTTTCCCAATGCACCGGGTGTATTTTATATTTTGTTTAATGTTTGCTTGTTTTGTCCATAACTTGTCAACTTCTAATCGTATCTATTGAATTGTTTTGTCAAATTTAATTTAGGTTGTGTTTTTTATATTTGGAAAAAAAATCAAAATTCACCAAAATCAAAATTTATATGTTATTTAATATTATATTAACATTAAAATATTAAAATTTATTGAATAATCAGATTTTTTGAATAAAATATTATAAAAATATAATAAAAATTTCAAAGTAAACGCATTTTTTAATTTTATGTTTTGACAAAAAGAACGTATTTCAGCAATTTCAAAACAGACACTCAAAACACAAAACCCAAAATGAATTCAAAACTCAAAACTAAAAAATTGAAATACGAAGAGAACAATCCCTTACTTTCTTCTTCAAATTCATTTTTAATCATTCACACATTTATCGTTTTTATCAAAAATCTACTAAAAATCTGAATCTTATCAAAACCAAACATCGGCTTATTTGATAAACTTTGATTAAATATATAATAAAGTTATTTTTTTCATGTCCAACCAATAAAAATACAATAATGCTATGTAGTTCTATTGAAATTACAACTTTAATTTAGGTGAAATTAGATTATAAGCTGAATGAAAGATGAAATTAAATTACTCACATATTATTTAACGCGACATTAACGTCATCTAAATTGAGGTTACCCTTGTGAAGTTAAATAGTATTATTTATAAAAATAACGTAATTTGAAATTTACACTATTACTTATACGTAACTAAGCTTAGCCAGACATATTGAATTGGGAAAAAAAAAAAAAAAAAAATCATCGTCAAGAGAATTCAAATATGGGAAAATGTCAATTTCGTTATTTTGCCGTTTTAGTGAAATTGAGACATGAGTCCAAATAATTACTGTAAATTCCAATTACCCATTACAAACCGGGTCATTTTTGTTTTATTTCCCGGGTCGAATTACGTAAAGATCTGTTTGCCTTCGCAGCATTTCCAAAAGAGTAAATTATTTAAATGGCAGCTTCTATTCTGAAAGCAGGTGCAGAGAAGATCGGCACCGCCATGAGAAAGCAAGTGCTGTCCTTAACGGACGCCGCAGCCACTAGGATACGCCATCTCCTAGAACAGCGCCAGCGCCCTTTCCTCAAGCTCGGCGTCAACGCCCGAGGCTGCAACGGCTTATCCTACACCCTCAATTACGCCGGTAATTTCCGCGTTTATACCTAATGGATACATGTTTTGTGTGATATATCTATGAATGTTTACGAATCATTGGAATTGTGAAAGATGTAACAAATCGAGCGGAATTTGTTGTCCTCAAAAAATGTACCACTGCCATGTCAACAGATTTCCAGGCCTCTCACGTCCAAATAAGCCATTTTTTCTGCACACTAAGACAAATAGTTAGTCACACGTCACGTTTTTTGATGGGGTGGAGCTGGCCGCGCGTACTCCGACTATTAATTCAGTTGGAGTGGGAAAAAATATGTAAGTGTGGGGCTTAGACGTGAGCCTCAGATGTCAAAGAAAAAGGGGGTCGGCCTTGGGAAAAACAAGCAGGAAGATAGTGAAGTTGCAAATTAGGATTGAGAGTCTAAACTTGCATTACCCTTGAATGAACTTTTATAGTAGCCTTGGGTGAGTAAGAATCGTTGGATGAGGACGTGGCTTCATCTAAGCAGCTGTGACTCTTGTAGTAGTGTCAATCAATTTAATGACTATTTGCAGCCCTATGATGACATATACGACTAGTATTGACTTGTGGAATTGATTGGAGTCGCCAATGCAATGTATTATCACATCATCCACTTATCATGAGATCTTCACATAAGATTTTCCCTAAAACACTCTTGATGACTCTACCTCAGTTATATGGGGTTTGGCTTCATGAAGGCTCGACTAACATGGGTTCGGCCATCATGGATACAAAATGACGTGGAGCAAGTTCAGATTTTTGCCACGTGGCGACGGTTAGAGCCCCTATTCATAGGAGGCGTAACAGAATTAAAAATAGATTAAGAAATACATAAGCTTAGGATACATATAGTTGGCTGATTTTATGATCCTTTATTTATTATTAGGTTTAATTCCTTTTAAATATTATTAGCTTAATTGGAGGTTTTTATTCGATAATTCTCTATATAAAAGATAATTTGGATTGTATTAAGCACCTCGAAATTCAAGTTAATCCAAGTAGTAATATTTTTTTTATCTTCATCGGATTTTTCATGTTTCTTTTTGTTGGTTGTTACAACCGTGTTTGGTGCATTGGTATTGCGCATTTACATATTTCAATTTGTGCAAAAAGAGAAATTCATTGATACTTGTAGCCAGCGCTTCAGTAAAAAACTTGGTTTTTATATGACTTCCACTACTTATCTGTTCTATTGCTCTATTTCAGTACTAGTGGTTCTCAATAAGCTTCTTATTGCTAATGAGGCATAAAGTTGGAGATCGAGATAATTTTGTGGTGGTAATTTTAGTAATCTTTCTATAATATATAATAGGGTGCATCATTTTTATTTTTTTTTTGGTCGAAGTTGAATTGACTGCTAAAACTTTACTTTCTTTGATTTTAATATAAATGCTGAGGGGCAGCAACAATTGGATTGGTAGGGCAGTATACTGCACATTATTTGGAAGATGATAGATATATCTTATCTCTGAGTGGCCAATCACATGTGTACGATATCTAGTTTATGTGTTGGAACCATTCGTGAATTAGTTCAATTGTCAATGACTGATGGTTTCAATTTGTTATTCAAGTAGTTAATTAATTATTAGATGTTAAAGAAGAAATCTGCTGGTTAATAAGTATTTTAGTTTGAATGACAAATTCACAACAATGTTTTGGTTGATGACTGAACATAATCAAACATACATCTGTATAATATTCAACTTCAATGGTTGATGACTGAACATAATCATACATACATCTGCATAATAGTCAACTTGAACCAAGAGTACAGCATACTCAATATTTCGATTCATCAGTGTGATCCATGAAATGTTCATTTCATCACTTATTAGAAGAGGCATGGTTATGGATATGATCACCATTCAATTTTTATGTCCATCTCAAAGTAATGTTGAGTTATTGTTGTTTGAATAATATTTAAGCATACATTACACTCATAACTATTGTGATCTCACTAGTACTAGTAATCAGGTAACTGTAATGTATATCATTATTTTGAGACATTGTACTCTTTCAATTTTTATGAAGTACATTACTCGTGGCCTTGCTTAGATAGAGCTCTCAAGTTTACTTACTCTCCCTCTCTCCCCGAGTAGCACATGGTTAATATTTACTGTTCTGGCCCTATCACCAATGCCCAAACATTGTTCTCGCATTGTTACTGATGTTATTTCTATATCATATCTATTTTAATCATTACTTATAGGAAACAATTAATTTTTTCTTTAAAACTATTCAGAGACTGAATGTTTCTCTATTCCTAATTTTCACTGATCTAGAGACTTCGCATTACCCTTTTATCATGTTTCTGCACTGTTAAATTGGTTTTGTTGCTGATCACTTAAGTAATTTCTTAATATTGTAGATGAGAAAGGGAAGTTTGATGAGTTGGTTGAGGACAAAGGTGTGAAGATATTGATTGATCCAAAGGCGCTCATGCATGTAATAGGAACAAAGATGGATTTTGTTGATGACAAACTCAGGTATGAGATATTTCTCCACTTCTAATTGTAGATGAACCTTTAAAGCAATATCTAGTTGTATCTTCATCTTTATATGTGTATTCACATATACATACATGTGAGGTGAATTACATACTCTGCTTTTGTATGGTTAAAATTGTTTGGATAAATAGATAGGAAGAACCTGCCTGTTTGATTTCCATATGAGAAGAGAAAAAATAAAAAAAAAATAAAAAATTGAAGTGAGGAAACTGATTCTCCCCTTAATAACAAATATCGTCCTGGTGGAAAAAGGGGGGAATCCAGAGTTGCTCAATTTCTTATATTTACTTTCATCTTCCTTTCCTATATACACGAACAATCTTTCTCCAAATTTCCTTTTTTTGAACTTTAATTAATTGATTTTTTTACTTTTAATTTCTTATATGAATTTTTTTTTTTTTTTTTTTTTATAACTTATAATTGAATTTTTTAGTTAAATAAGTGGTATTTTTTATTTATAGGCAATTTTTTTTTTCACATATAAGTGATTTTTTGTCTTATAAGTGATTTTTTATTTATAATTTATTTTGTACTTGTAAGTGAAATTCTTCTCTTAGCTCTTTTTTACTTGTAAGTGAATTTATGTAATTCAATTTAACTAATCTTTTCTTAATTCATAAATTGGTGAATAAATAATAGTATACACTTGAATAGGAGGATAAGCACACTGGATTTATTTAATTCCGGTACTAATTGCACCAAACACCAGATAATGTGTATATCCCGTCTAATAAATGTGCCCTTAAGTTTGTATTGCCACAATTGGAAATTATTTGAAGTGCACGCATCGACAGTTGATGAAAAATCATATAGTGTAATGTTGAAACTACACGTGCTGGCATTTTAGTTAAAATATCATACCACTGATTGGCTTCTCAATTGTTTTATGAGCAGATCTGAGTTCATATTCATAAACCCCAATTCGAAGGGGCAGTGTGGCTGTGGAGAATCTTTTATGACATCGAGCAACTCAGAAGCTGCTAAGCGTCGTGGTGATGGTGGTGGTGGTGGTGGAGGAGGAGGAGGAGGAGGAGGAGTATGAGATAAATATGTTGACTTTATTATGACTTGACTGCATTTCCATTGTAATTTCTGCCCATATTGGGCAATCAAGAAAAACGAGTTCTGTTCTGGATTTACAGTATATCCTTGTTAAACATGGATATTGTCTTACAGTAATAAACAATAGTCCAAGATGTAAATTGCATTGTTCTTGTTAAATTTATAACTATACTGTATCCACATTGGTAATGAATATTATTTCAGCAGTTAAAGAAATGATCAAGCAATGTGTTTCGCGCGGAATACGCTAACAATTAAAAAGGAGAATCAGACGATTGTGTAAGGAACAACGACCTCTCGAGACAAAGTTCCAACGAGGGGTGTGTATTTACGAAAATTACAATTCACAAGATTCAAATGTCTCTAAGGGGCACAAGCATACAAAGTAACTAAAGTTTTACAATGAAAGACTTAAAGGAAATAAAATTACATATTCTCTGTTTGAGAATGATTTGTTCGGTCCTCTTTTCTGTGTTTTCTTCATTCTTTTATACTCCTGGGTAGTTTCTTTCGTATAACTGCCTGAAAATCACAGGTTATTCCACAACCACACACTTTCTGTTTGATAATGATTTGTTCGGTCCTCTTTCTGTGTTTTTTTCATTCTTTTATACTCCTGGGTAGTTTCCTTCGTATAACTGCCTGAAAACCGCAGGTTATTTCACAACCACACACTTTCTCAATGATAAGCATCCTATCCAGAAACCTCCCACTTTTTTCATGATTGCAACCGCTATTCTTGAATGGTAGGATGTAATAAGGTTTCCCCTTAACTGTTTTAATAACTGTTGTTTTTGAATGGGAGTAGCTGTAATGTTTCGTTCAATTCTCGGGCATCTCGCGCAGCTGAGCGACATCGTTGTAATGCTCGCTTAGGTTAGAGGCATCTCGCGCAGTTGAGCAACGTCCAACAGGCTTGAGCGATTGTGGGCTGCTATAGCACGAATCCTTTTTGGGTAGTCTCGCTTGGGCTGCATTTTGAATTGGGTTGTACTCTCTTCTCGAATTAAGCTCTATTGTTTGGGCTATTTAATTGAGCTCGTTTAATTGGGCCTAATTTTGTGTGTCAACAATTACCCCCCAATATGGCAAAATTGATATCCATCATCAATCTAATGCCATAATCATGATTCCGTATTGCCCTCAACGTTTGAGATTATAAAAGGGCAGGACACTTTAATCATTACATCTTTTGGCGATGACCCTTTTCGGCCCAAAACGTAACATCTCACGGCCCCTATAAATCAAAGGATATGCCATTCCATCACGCCACTCTAACCATGTTTGCATCGTCACGTCCACCTATAAAGGCTACTGTTCATCTTCTCTTGCCTCTCTATTCGAACGTTCAAACCCTTTCGTTTTCAAAGATTCCCACGCAAATGGCGACATCGACAAGCTCTTCTGATAATGTTCTTAGTTTTGAGGAGTTCCAAGAGCTCCTCTCTCGCTCATATGTCAACTCTGCTTTCCTTTCACAGGCCAATCCTGATTTCTACGAGTTCTACTTGGGCCCATCTTTCAGAGATGCTGATTCTGTGGGGCAGGTGGCGGCGGCTCAGCTGTTCCCTTGCACTCAGGATCCTCCTTTCTTGAATCCCTTCCAATTGAAGTCAATCCGCGAGAGAGGTATCCGTACTTGGCCCAAAACTGACGCTACTTTCTGTTTTTTGCATGCACGTTTGATGAAACATGGCCCCACCAGGGCAATTTTTGATCGTGCTGAGATTTTAGATTTACTAGAAATTACCCTTCACCCCCCCCCCCCCCGATTTATGACTCATTGCTTTTTCCTATTGCTTTAAGTTTCTGGTCCTCTGAGTATAATACTTTTGTCTTCCATCTTGGCCCAATGTCCATTACCCTGAGAGATATTGGCGCCTTAGTTAATTTGTCATCTTTGGGCGACGCCATTTTTCCAGGCATTCTAATTACTGGTGTGGCCCAGAAATTTGACAAGAAACTGACCGATTCTTATTCTGTCATGCTAAGCATGTACAATAATTTCGGTACTAGTGAGCCCACTCATGCTGAGCGTGTGGCCTTCCTTTTGGTTTGGCTTTGTAAATATGTTTTTTGTGTACCTAGCCTCAAACCTTCCCCTACTTATCTACCTATAGCTAATAAGTTAGCTCGTGTTAGGTCTTTGAATCTCTGTTCATTCTTTTTGGCTGCCTTTTATCGAGGCATGGCTTCCCTTCAAGTCCAATTGAGGGGTGGGGCATCTCCCACTCGCAGCGGGCCTCTTTGGCTCGCTTAATTGTGGTTGAAGAGTTATTTCCCACAGCTTGGTACTCCACTAGTTCCTCCCAAGTCTGTTAGTTGTTACGGACTTATCATCAATCGATTAGACCCTGTGACATTGTCCGCTAGGGACATTTTTTCATTCTTTTACAATTTGAATTCTATCTCTTCCTTTTTCCCTTTTTCTGTTCATCAAATTTTCATTTTTGTACAGCATCCGCCTACCATGAACGATATGAGTGTCGTTGCCTCTATTTGGGCCCAATTTTTGGTTGGCAAGGAATTGTTCCATGACATCTTGACTGGAACAAACGCCAAGGCGGGGGTTAAGGTGTATGTCCCCCAGTTTTTGCTCGTCAGCTGGGTTTTGACCAAACCTGGCATGTGCCTCCCTGTTTTTTTAGGAATTTGATTGAGCGTTTTCACACTATTAATAAGCCTGATGCGTTAGCCATTAAGGCTCATAACGCCGTTTTAACAACCGGTTTTTCTGTAGTTCCTTTTAATCCTACTTTTGCAACTCTTCCTATTTTTGACCAATTTTGGCCGTTTGTGAGGCAAAGGTTGTTTGCCGCTGACGTTAATAATATTTTCCATCTTTTGGAGAGGCCAAGAACCTCTTCTACCTCTCCCATTCCTGCCCTTCCCCATATCAGTCAGGAATCCTACTTCTCCACCTACTCGAGCCAAATGTCCTGCTTCATCCAGTCCTTCATCAACTCAAGTGGGGACAACTACGGGTGCTTCCAGCCGAAAACGGTGAACTCCCATTCGGTCGATTTTGCTAAATGAAGGTGATGATGATGATAGTGAAGATGCTCCTTTTATCATCAAGAGGAAGGTAATTAAGAGATATACCAGTTTTTGTTCACTACAAGTAATATTTTTTGTGCTAACATGTTATTTGAATTTCTCAAAGGGGCTCTAATTCTTCTTCAAAGGTCTTGCCGTCACAGGCCCTTGCGCCGTCGCATACCGTCAAAACTTTCTCGGCTAGGTCCATCCGATGAGGGGGTTAACCCTGGGGAGTCCACAGGCCGAGGCCTATGATCGTGCAGCCAACTGAGGGGCTTCCATCTCATCAGAGCGATGATCCTCCAAGTGCCGGAGTGGAAGGTAGTATGACTTATAGTTTGCTTCCTCATTTGCATACTGAACCTCAACCCAATATCGCTTGGTTTGCAGAAGTACCAGTGGACTTGTCTGTCATGGAGGGGTAACTCCTGGTTCATCACAAGCAATTGGATCCACTAACGATGCCTCCCAACTTCCCAAAGCTGCTGACGAGGTAACTCCTGCTTTGTCTTTTATTTTTTCCTTCGGCTGTTGTAATGAAAAAATGTTAAATGCTTGTGTTTTTTCTTTTATAGGACGCTGATGCCATCTTGTACTCTATTCATGGCTTGCTCTCTTCTTGGGAGCGAGCGAAGGCCATTGAGGTTTCTCGCTCTTCTTCATCTAGTCGTCCATCTGTTGCATTTGCTGCATCTTCAGAAGAGAATTTGAGGAACCTCAAACAAAGTGTGTTTGACTACGTTTCTTTCATGGACATGAACGTCAATCAGGCTAGCGTTTCGAGCCAGAAAGAAACATTTGAGTTTCTAGGTGCACAAATGGTTCAAGCACATGAGCTTCCTTCGTTCAAAATTTCATCTGATATCAAGCTGACATTGAAGGTCATTCACTCGGAAATCGGCTTTTTACTGGCTAAGGATGCGAAGTTGAAGACCAAGCAGACCCAGTACCTCCATGCTATAAATGAAAAGACATCTTTATTCCAAGAGCTGGAGAAGGTTAAGAGCCATTTAAGTGAGGTTTCTTCTGAGGTCATGGTTGAGGATTCTCTAATGATGAGCCTGACCGCGGAGATGAAGATACTCCAAGCTAAGATGGACAACTATAAGGCTAGATTGGCTGCTAAAAAGCGTAATGTGTTTCAAGAAGTTGAGCGAAGTGCTTCTTTGGTCGAGCGTTACACGTCGCTAGTAGTTGATGAGGGGGTTGTGACTAAGCTATCCATCATGATGAGTGGGAGAGGCTCAGGGAACAAATGCGTTATCTCTGGGGTAGGCTGTAATTAGGCTATTTTTTACTTTGTACCTTAGGACGATAGCCATTTTTTAGCCAATTATGTAATCTACGGCCAATTAATGAAGTCCTTATTTTGTTCCCGAATTGTCTTCATAACGGAACTTTTTACTTGACGCCTGTCTTAATTATTGATATTGCTTGGCATTTATTGTGTCATATTCATTGCATAACTTACTTTCACATGGAATAGAACTTTTAGCATTTCGACTTTCCTCCTTCGAGATTTGAACCTTTAATTTCGGTCATTGTGCATGTATATGGCCCTTCGCCTTTTGTCTCTTCGTCTTCGGGTTATAAAAATTGTGAACCTATTGTACATTCGCCATTCCCATTCTTGTTCTTCATAGGATTAAATTGTAGTTGCTGCTTAGCATCCAAATGATCAATCCAGATCGATTAGTCTCATTTTCACCAGACATGAATCACTCAATCTTTCTTCAAATTTGTTAATTGTCTTGACGTCCTTTTTGGTATGGGAGATATAGGAAAAGTTCTTTGACCAATAAATGTCTTCTCAGCATCTCTTCCATGCGTGACCTTCAGAGAGATTGCAAGAAGTGGGACAATAGCTTGCTGAGAGTGCTCATTTAGCCATTAGCATGTCCTTGCAGCTATGCATTTGGGAAGACGATGATTTTTTGGCCAAATAAATGTCTTCTCAGCACTATTTCCCCCTACGATCCAGGGCAAGTTGTGACTCAATCACTTGTTGAGCATGCTTCTCTAGCCGTCATTGCAACTATATATCTAGGAAGGTGATAACAGCCAATCTTTTCTTCTTGTGTAATAGTTGATAGGTAGAATGTTCTAGGAGCCTGCTTCTTGTTTGCGGCCTATACTTGTAATTGCATTCTTTTATTTGTGATGAATAAAGAAATATTTTGTTTGGACGTACTTTGTTTGTATTCTGTTTAAACACAATCGTCCAGTTTTTTCATTTGCGACTTACGGTCGGTCTATCTGTTCGTCTTCCCACATGGAAGGAACATATTTCTTCAAGTATTTACCGTTGATGGATCTTACATGCCTCATACTGTCCAAATCTTCTAGATGGTAAGCCCCATTAGGCAATACGCTATTCACTTTATAAGGTCCCTCCCAATTGGGCAACAATTTTTCATACTTTGGATCCTTGCTATCCAGAGGAAGTATTGTCTTCCAAACCAATTTGCCCAAGCTAAAAGACTTGGCTATGACTTTTTTGTTGTAAAACTTGGTCATTTTTTGTTTTTGGACCTGCAATCTATCTAGGACGTCCAATCTTAAATCGTCCAACTCTAGTAAGTTTTAGGTTAATGATTCAGCATGCTCATCATCATCCTAATTATTCTGCGAGCCCACTCTAATTGATTGTACGTTAATTTCCATGGGCAGCACGACTTCTTGGCCGTAAGTGAACTGAAAATGAGTCACCTTGGTACTTGAACGTGGTAACGTTCTGTAAGCCTATAAAGCTTTACTCAAGCATTCGTGCCAATTTCTGGCATTTTCACTTATCATTTTCCTTATGATATTCTTTAGAACCTTATTAGAAGATTCTGTCTGGCCGTTGGATTGAGCGTAATAAGGCGTGGAGTTTACTAGCTTAATTCCAAAATCGCTCAAAAACTCTTTCACTTGATCTCCATTCAAGAACGTACCGTGATCCATTGTTAGTGTTTGTGGTATCCCAAACCTGTATATAATATGGTCATGAACGAAATGTATGAGGAAAATCTCCTTTAACGGTATTGCTTCTACCCATTTGGTGAAGAAATCCCTTGCTACTATTATGAAAGTGTGTTGTTTGGATGACGGGGGATAAACCTTCCCTATTAGGTCTATCATCCAGCCTTTGAACGGCCAATGTTTGATAACGGGTACCATTTCTCTTGCTGGCCCTTTGTATTGGACCATGCTTTTGGCAGGCCAAACATCTCTTTGCATATTGCACGCACAATTCTCCCATTTTAGGCCAAAAGTATCCGCTTCTTATAATTAGTCATCTCATTTTCTGGCCAGCTTGATGAGCCTCACATATTCTTTCATGTACTTCAGCCATGATCGTCTTGGCTTCTCGTAAACTTACACACTTCAATAGGAGCCCATCTAAGCGTTTCTTGAATAGCTCCTCTTCTATCAGCGCGTAGTTCACAAATTGCAACTTCAATCTCCTATCGTCCCATTTCTCGGGTTTTCTTAAGAAGTTTTTGATTTCTGTCCTCCAATCTATTGCATTCTCATTTTGTATGTAATGAATATCAATATTTTTTGCCCTTCGTTGCACCACGAGCAATATTGTTCCATATTTACAAGTAAACTCTATATTTAGCAACTTTGAGTAGCCCGATGTCATTTGAGCTAATTCATTCGCTAAATCGTTATATGTCCTGTTAACATATTGAAATTTTACTTGATCAAATTCTTCCAATAATTCTTGGGCAATTTCGTATTAGTTTATGACTTACTCGCTCTGGCATTTAAAATCGTCAGTCAATTGGTAGATTACCAGTTGGGAATCGCCCTTAACGATTACATTCTTTATTCACAACTCTGTTAACAGTTCCAACTCCAAAATCAATGCATCATATTCAGCTTGATTATTAGTACATAATCTATTTAAGGTGAAGGCATATTTATAATGAACCCCTAACGGGTTTATCAATACTACCCCTATCCCTGCACCTCCAGAAGTCTTTGATCCATTGAAGTATAAAATCCAAGGTTTTATTTCAAAGGAACCAACTTCCAGTTCAATTTCTTTAGGCATATCGAGGCACGGATGATTGGCCAAAAAATTAGCCAATGCCTGATTTTTTTTACTGCTTTCTGGGATACATATAGTATTTTGAATTCTGAAAGTACCAAAGTCCATAGACCTATCCTTTGGTGTAAAACAGGGTGAGAAAGCATATACTTAAGTAAATTTACATTAGAAATCAAGTAGATAGTTACAGGCCGCAAATAAGCCCTTAGTTTTGTACATGTGAAATATAAAGCAAAACATAACTTTTCAATAGCAGAATAATTACATTCACATTTTGTTAAACGTCTACTTAAATAGTAAATCGCCATTTATTCCCTAAATTGATCTTCTTGCGCGACTATTCCGGCTATTGATTCTTGCTTAGCCGATATGTACACTTTCATTGGCCGCCCTTGGATAGGTGGCACCAACACTGGTGGGCTTGACAAATATATTTTCAAGCTATCAAAAGCCTTTTGTTATTCTACTTTCCAGACGAACTCGTCTTGATTTTTCAACTTTCGAAGAGGCGAAAAAGCTTTCGTTCGCCCTGCACAATTAGAGATAAAACGTCTCAAAAAGTTTATTTGGCCTAGGAACCTTTGCAATTCTTTCTTGTTACCAGGTGGTTTGGCCTCTAAAATGGCTTTTGATTTATTCTTATCAAGTTCAATCATCCTCTTGTGTACTAAAAACCCAAGAAAATTTCCTACATTGACACCGAATGCACATTTTAAAGGATTCAATTTTAGTTTATATTGCCTCATCCGCTCGAATGAGCGTTTTAATTGTTCAAAATTGTCTTTTTCTCTAACAGATTTGACCACCACATCATCTACATACACTTCTACAAATCGTCTATCATATCGTGAAAGATTAGGTTCATCTCCCTTTGATAGGTGGCCTTGCATTTTTTAGGCCGAAAGGCATAACTACCCATTCAAAGCATCCTAAAGTCCCCGGGTACTTAAAGGCCGTTTTATGCATATCTTCTTCAGTTGTGTAGATTTGATTATATCTTGAATATCCGTCCATAAAAGAATACATTACATGTCCAGCGGTTGAATCTACTAAAGAATCGACCATTGGCATGGGATATTCATCTTTGGGCGTTGCTAGATTTAAATTCCTAAAGTCTATGCACACCCTAATACTGTCATTCTTTTTCATTACTGGCACGATATTAGACAACTATTCAACATATCTGGTCATTCTAATAAAGCATACTTTTAACAATCGCTCTATTTCTTTCTTTACTTGAGGTAACACATTGGGAGTAGAGCGCCTAGGGGTTGTTTATGTGGTTTAAAATTCGGTTTAGTTGTCACTCTATGCTCTACCAAATATTTATCTAAACCAGGCATATGTTCATATTTTCAAGAAAAACAATCCTTGTACTCTTTTAACAAAGCAATTAAATCATCACTTACTTCTTGATTAAACATCTGGCTGACAAATGTTGAGCGATCTTCCCCTTCGCCGTCAATATTCACCTTCCTCAAAGGGTCTTGTGCTTAAGCGTGCCCAGGTTTTTCAATCTTCGTTGATTCATCATCCAGGTTTTCTGCCAGTGCTTCCTCTTCTAAACAATCTACTTTGTTGACTTCTCGGCCAATATTCTTTGCTCCAATTCGAACACTGCCTGCTTGTTTCTCAACATCTCAAATGTTGTTTCTTCTTTTGTCTTTTCTTTACATTCTTTATTGAAAGCCATTAATCTGGCTTTGAAGGCCTGAATTTCGGCCATTTTCTCTGGTCGACAATTCATTAAAGTTCCTGGGTTATTCTTCTACCAATTACTAGCTTTTCAAGGGCCACTATCCTTAGCCTCATTTGGTTAAAGTGTGTCTACTGAAAATGGTTCTTCACTCTATGCGATGACCTGAGATTCTTCACCCTCTTGGACTATCCTGACGGATTTATAGTTCCCCTCATACATGAACATTTCCATGGAGTTTGCTTCTGCGACAAAAGGCATGTGGTCTGCTTGGACCACTTCTGTTTCGCCTTTGTCGTTCTAGAAGACGAGGCACTGGTGGAGCGAGGACGGTATGCAACGACTCCCATGAATCCAATCTCTTCCAAACAGCACAATGTAACTAGTAGAACCATCTATCACAAAGAATACTATGATCCTAGTAGTCCTTCCAACAGTTATATCCAGTGGTATCACACCCTTAGCTGAAGTTGCTCCTCCATTGAAACTAGTAAGGATAACTTCTATTGGGATCATGTCGCTTTCTATTTTTGCAAACTTCCTCATCATCTTTGATGGAATGGTATTTATAGCTGCTCCGTTGTCAATGAGCACTTTCACCACATGAACGTCATTCACTAAGGCCTTTACATACAATAGCCTCAAGTGTTTGGTTAACTTCATATTGGACCTCTTAAAGATGACTTTCTCAACTGCACCTATCTCTACCTCTTGTTGATCCTTGATTGAGCTATTTCCTTGCGACAAGTCCATGTGTAACACTTCACACTGAGCTACTGCTTCTTGGGTTTTCCCTGGATTGTCCTTTTCCTCTGATACTTCTTCTTCGGCTATCCAACCGGTAGGAGGAGGCAATATTCTTGGAGGTGACCCGTATTTCTCGGAGCGAGGCACTCTCGCCCTTCTCTTAGGTGTTCCATATATCACGTAGAAGTCAAAAGAATGCCCAGATGGTTCGCCCAGTAAGTCTACCTCGCGAACACCTTCTTGATGGAGTTGTTTCAATAATTTGTTGCGCGACACTCCTCTTTTCTTCCTTTCTTCTTCTAAATCAATTTCCTCCTCAATGTCGGTCATGCCATTGCTTTCTTTCTCATCATCTACTCCCTGGGAAGTCTGGCCTTCTTCGCATTCTAACAAGCATGCTCTTCCTCATTACTTTCATTCTCCTCCCCTGCTATTTCTTTACCTTTGAATTCATTGGCTAGTATGTAATTATTAGCCATCACATGAGGTAATGTGCCAAACTGAACGGTGAGAGGTTGATCTGGATCTTTTCCATCATCATCTTTCTTTTTACGCTCAAATTTTGACCTCCCAAAAGAACTTTCTGGTAGTTCTCCCAGTGACTCGCCAGTGTCAGTTTCTTCATCACCCTTAAAGATGTTGAGAATATTTTTGTTGGCCACTTTCAGCAGTTTAGGTGTTTTGGGACGTGATGACCCTTGTTGTTGTCTCATCATTCGTCCATAATTCCGTTGAAAGCGCCTCTGTTGATTTCTGGTCATCTCATCAAAGGGCATGACTCTTCCTGCATTGTACTGGAAAGAGTGCCATACATTTGGTCGACGAGGTTGTGGTCTGGATGTCCTTTCATTACTATTCGACCTGAACTGCCTCTCAAAGTGTGGCCTCTCGTAGTTTGACGCACCTCGTCCTCATTTGGGCTGAAAACCAGGATTGATGTCATGACGATGCTGGCGATGTTGGTGATGCCATATTCGTGGCTCTTCCATATTTTCAGTTATTTCACCTTTGCATCTGGAACATGGGATGTCTTCGTTTTTTCTAGTTTCTTCCTATTTGATCCTTTCAAAGACGCTGGTGTGCAACTCAGAATCCTCTTTCTCCATCATCTAGGACCAACTTGAACTTTGGCAACTTATTTTTGAAGCCAGCTATCATCACATTCACACCCCAGTGGCCGTGGGAAAGGAATTTCATTTACTGCTATTTTCTTTTTATCATCAAACGTGATTCGCCCTAACTCAATGACATCCTGTAACACATGACCAAAAACCAGGCAGTTGTTAGTTATATGTGACCATGTATTATGCCACTTGCAATATTTTTTACCCTTGATTTGTTCAGGGTCTGGCAATTTATTCTTGTCGCTCAACTTTATCTGCATATCCTTATACAATTTATCAAATATAAGGTCAGCTTTGGTCACATCAAAGGAGAACGTCATAGCCTTTTTGTTTTTGCTTTTAACAGGCTCGTCTTTGTTTGACGCTCCAAACTTGGCCGACAAGCATAGACATCTCCCTTAACTAGTTCGGCCAAGCATATTTCTGCCTGATCGTAAATTCGTCTTCTACAGTATGAACGTCAAAGTTTGGGTCTCTATAATAACTCCATTTACTAGAGTTTTTTATTTGTTCTTCTTCCCTTATTAGACACTCATACCAATCACATTAGCGCTCAATTGGAAAAGATCAGGGAATTTCCTGTCCTGGAATTTCTTTTTTAGATCAAAACTTAAGCAACTTTGAGCGATTTTGACAAACTCCTTCTCGGGCAAAGGTATAAAACATTTACTCTGGCTGTTTTAAACCTTTGGAGGAAACTTTTTGCCCATTCGTTTGGCATTTGACGCAAATTTGTCAAAATCGGACAGAGTGACTTCAGATTCAGTTTTGTAAAATTGAGTGTGGAACAATTGTTCTAGTTGTTACCATGTTTGGATAGAATTTGCTAGCAAATTAATGAACCATGAAAAGGTTACTCCTGTTAACGAACTAGGGAATAGTCTTACTTTGTGATAGTCAATTACTTCTCCACATTGTAATGTGAATCGCCCTACATATTCTAGACTGAAAACCTCTCCCAGGCCAGTAAATAAAGAGAACTAAGGTATTTTATACCCTCTAGGCCTACATATGCTTGGTCCAACCAATCAGGGTATGACTTTGTGTAAATCAGCCTAATGAAAGGACGTGTCCCAAAAGCCATTTGGTCCTGCACTATTTTCATAATTTGATTCCTCAACAGAAGGTTGGGATCATATAGGGACTCCTACAGGTTGGTTTATTGGTGGAATGGTTTGAGACCTCGCATTTGGTCTTTGGTTTGCGACGTAAGAGCCGTTATTCGGACCATTGTTGCCATTAAACTGAGCGTTTCTACCATCATTAACACGTGGGGCGCTATTGTCTCTGGTGTTCGGGTTTCCCCCCAGGTTTGTTACTCCATTACCACCATTCAAATTGGTCATTCCACCACTCCCTTGATTTGAAATAGATGGGCCAAAAGGTGGGTCTATCCCATGATTCGGTCCTGTGTCGGGGAACTATGTCCCACAATCATCCTAGATTGGAAATGATTTTCTATGTTGGGCATAATTGGTTGACAGATTTGGTTGACTAACTTATTCATGATTTCATTCAACGTATTAAGTTGTTTAGCTATGTTGTCATAGTGTACATTTCCATCTTAAGTAAACTTTTATATAACATGAACGTTTTGCAAGTTTACCTGTTCAATGACGTCTTGAGTGAGTTCACCGAGCAATGTACGCATGGTTCGAGGACTCAATTCTGTCATTGATTCGTAACGGCTTTGATTCTGTCCATCTATTCCTGGAGTACTTTACTACTCCTCGAATTGGTCGATTACAGATTGGACTAGCCGTTGGTTTGCTGGCTCTTTGTTAGAATTTTTAGGAGGCATATTAATTTGCTTGTCGTATCTTCAAACACCAAACGTGTCGCACCGAGCATGCCAAATTGTTTCATGCGAAAGACACTAACAATTAAAAAGGAGAATCAGACGATTGTGTAAGGAACAACGACCTCTCGAGACAAAATCCCAACGAGGGGTGTGTATTTACGAAGATTATAATTCACAATATTCAAATGCCTCTAAGGGGCACAAGCATACAAAGTAACTAAAGTTTGACGATGAAAGACTTAAAGGAAATAAAATTACATATTCTCTGTTTGAGAGTGATTTGTTCGGTCCTCTTTCTGTGTTTTCTTTGTTCTTTTATACTCTTGGGTAGTTTCCTTTATATAACTACCTGAAAACCGTAGGTTATTCCACAACCATCCACTTTCTCCATGATAAGCATCCTATCTAAAAACCTCCCACTTTCTCCATGATTGCAACCACTATTCTTGAATGGTAGGATGTAATAAGGTTTCCCCTTAACCGTTTTAATAACTGTTGCTTTTTTGAATGGGAGTAGCTGTAATGTTTCATTCAATTCTGGGGCATTTCGTGTAGTTGAGCGACATCGCTGTAATGCTCGCTTAGGTTAGAGGCGTCTCGCGCTACTGAGCGATGTCCAGCAGGCTTGAGCGATTGTGGGTTGCTGTAGCACAACTCCTTTTTGGGTAGTCTCGTTTGGGCCTGCCTTTCGAATTGGGTTTTGCTCTCTTCTTGAATTAAGCTCTATTGTTTGGGCCATTTAATTAGGTTCGCTTAATTGGGCCTGATTTTGTGTGTCAACACAATGATATTATTATTTTTAACATGTTTTCTTTATCTTCTAGTGTAAAAATAGGTGGTTTACTTCATTCATAAAAATTGTCGTATTTGGATTTTTATTTTATTTTTCCGATAAAATCCCCACAAAGCATGGGATAAAATAATTTAATTATTTTTCTTTATTTCCTTGTCCCATAATACATTTTGTACAGTCGGACAAAAAGTTTGTCAACTTGGATTTTGTGGATTTCTGCATTCATTTTTCATTAGATATAACGACCAACAAATTAAGAAAATAAAATACTTACATAATCCTAATCAAGAATAGATAGCTAAGCCTAAATATTTTCCCTTCCCGCAAATGAAAAGAAAAAATTTCATTAAGTAAAATGTATAAATGGTTCTCGATCAAGTAATTTGGTCTTATTCTTTTCTAAGATACCAATATTTGAACAAAACACTTTATTTTAAAATAGTCAGGGAATATATGGGACAACAAACATGTCTCATTTGTACTTTGAGTAATGCTGGGGGAACAGTGTCAATGACCAACCCTGTTTGACCCCGTTTCTTTGGCTTAAACTTACGTACTCTAGGTATCAGTGTAAACATCAAATGATAATTGAATGTAAAGAACAAGTAAAATTCTTTAAATGCACACTTTCTGGAAGATTTTGAAGACCTTTCCTCATAGACAAGTGCACAAAGTTGCCTTTATTTAAAAATTAACTTTTTTCCAAATCACTTTTTCGCACTAATTTTTAATTGCATTCTCGAAAACAAATTAATGTTCCCGTTTCCTCATGACTTTTTCTAACTTTCTAGTAGCGTATTCTTCAAAATATTAGAGGACGTTCTCTTCGTGTTTCAGTTTGGTGTTTTAAGTTTTGAATTCATTTTGTGTTTTTGTTTTGGGTGTCCATTTTGAGATTGTTGAAAACTCGTTCTTTTTTGTCGTTTTGAAAAAATATTTCACAACCCGTGTTTTTTGAGTTTTGGCAGATTCGTGAAGAAAACAGTCAAAACGTAAAAAAATTTATTTTCTGTTTTCTTCACATAATTTTCAACCGTTTTCAAAAACCCATTTTGGAAATGAGAAAGAGAACGCGTTTTCAATATTTTGGAAAATCAAAACACAAAAAACGGTCCGAAAACAGTAAAGAGAACGCACCCTTATTTTTCACAAAATCAAGTTTACACAATGACAATATAATCACAAATTAAATACACAAATTGTTACACCTAAAAATTACGTGGCATCGACTATTTAATTGATTGAGTCTATTTAATCAAGTAACTTTGTCTTGGGCTTGAACTCAGCCCACGTCACTTGGCTCATTTTCATTTCACTATATATATGTGATTCATTTCAAGGAATGTTCAGTCTAAGATAGTCAAACCCCCTTATCCCTCATTTACACTCAGATCTCTCGTCTGACCATTAACTTGATCGTTGGAGTGCAAACGGTCGTCAGACATTTTTTTCGATTGACGGTCTTTGTCTTTTAACGAGGTGTTCAATATGCATGTAATGTCTACGTGGAAGGGACGATGCCGAGATTCTGTTTGCACATTTTTTTTGGGTCAACAAATTGACACCGTCTGTGAAAAATTATTAACTATGTTCTACCACATATGAAAGATCACTAGAAAATGGAATTATTAACTTTTTGTTTTCATATAGAAAGTAGAAGCCAGCCACCAGAAGAAGAAACAAAAAGGCACTTGAAAGAGTATTTTTACATGAAAACAAAAAGAAAAGAAATCGCGACTAAAAAGTTGTGATAGCAACCTAAAAGAATTTGCCATCAGATTGAAAGAAAGATGAAGGCAATTATTTTTTGGTGGTGGAGCATTTGACAAAAATGAGCTCAATCAGATACATATAAATGGAGCAAGTTACTTGAGCCACCTGAAGAACAATTGTAAGTGATATGTGTTCTTCATCAACCAAAATTGTTGGTAAAATAGTAGTAGAGTAATGACTTTATAAATCAAATACAACTTATCAACATCGCCGTAATTTGGACAGAGTAATGGCAGGCAAACAAGGAAAATATATATCACAAAATTAAGGAAAAAATATGACGATGAGATGACGCCAAATAGATGGATCCAAAAGTCAAGACAAATGTTAAACACTTTGTCCTTAAGTCGATTTTGTCCCCACAACGGTGTCTACGAATGATGACAATTAACTTCCAAGATACAATGACTATTCTCTTGTGCTAGTAGCACTCCAAAACACAATATCTATGAACCAAAATCGGATTTGGTACTCGTCGAATGAATGAATGAAAGAAAACCATAATTTTATACATGTATATGCATAATTTTGGTTGAAAAAGAAGATGATAATGTTATGCTTTGATTGCATATCATTGGAATGGAGAAATGGACGTCTCAAGGGTCCTATTTATAGAGGGATAAATGTTGTGAGTGAAGAGATAAGGCCCAAAACTCAGCAACTTTTGCCAAGGATTGTTGCACTTGCAGTCGCTCACTTGTCGCCTAAGCCTCATTCGAGTGTCAAAAACACAGAGCCCGTCGCTGGCTTGTCGATCGAGCAATAGGCAAGCGATGGAGTTAGGTGAATTTTAGGCCAGTTTTCATTCTTTCTTCCCAACTTTAAATCGTAATTTCTCATTTATCCGTAATTTGTTTTGAGATTCCAAATATATCACGACGATTTACTCAACGAGTAGAACAAGTTAGTCTATTTATTTTTATAATTTGATTATCAGATCAATTTTGAATATTTGACCAAATTTAACACGAAAGTCATTTTCCACATTTTCCAATTTTCACATTTAACCAAGTTTTAATCTCTTTAACCAAATTCCATCAAAAAATTTGTCCATGAACTTAAACTAAGCCCTTTTATCTTGAATAAAGATAGGTAGACATAAAAGGTGTTTGGTGAAACCTACATTTTTTCTCACTTGAATAGAAAATGAGCATTTTTGTTGGCCCGAGCCAGAAGTGTCTACCCTTGGAAAAGGAGAATTTTCTTGTCCTTATTCGCGGGATGTTTATTTTTCATCACGCTAGATGCTTATTCCTGATTTCGTGAGATGTTTATTACTCGTCTCTCACTATCATCGAGCCTAACTATAAGATCTCGTCATTCCGAGGCCACCTTATAAGACTTCGATAGTTCGTCGCGGGATGTTTATTTCCCGCCACGCCAGATGTTTATTCCTGATTTCGCGGGATGCTCATTCCTTGCTTCTCACTATCGTCGAGCCTAGCTATAGGACTTCACCATTCCGAGGCCAGTTTATAAGACTTCGATAGTTCAAGAGTTATTTGCTGGATGTTTATTCCCGTCACGCCTGATTTTTTTTTTTTTACTTCGCAAGATGCTCATTCCTTGCCTCTCACTATCATCGAGCCTAGCTATAAGATATCATCTATTCGAAGTCGTCTTATAAGACTCCGATAGTTCGAGAGATATTCACGAGATATTTATTCACTACTTCGCCAAATGTCTATTTATGACTTCGTGAGATGTTTATTCCCCGTTTCTCACTATCGTCGAGCTTAACTGTAAGACCTCATCATTTTGAGGCCTGTTTATAAGACTTTGATTGTTCGAAAGCTTTTCATGAGATATTTATTCACTGCATCGCGAGATGCTTATTCTTGGCTTCGCGAGTTGTTTATTCCTTATTTCTCACTATCACCAAGCCTAGCTGTTAGGCCTCGTCATTTCGAGGCCAATATATAAGACTTCGATAGTTCGAGAGCTTTTTGAGAGATGTTTATTCACCGCCTCACCAGATACTTATTCCTGATTTTGTGAGATACTTATTCTTTGCCTCTCACTTTCGACGAGCCTAGCTATAAGAGCTCGTCTATTCGAGGCAAGCTCATAATATTCTAATAGTTTGAGAGCTATTCGCAGGATATTTATTCCTCACCTCACCAGATACTTATTCTTGGCTTCGCAAGATGCTTATTCCTTGTCTCTCACTATTGTCGAACTTAGTTATAAGAACTCGTCATTCCAAGGCCAACTTATAAGACTATGATAGTTCGAAAGATATTCGTGGCATGTTTATTCCCCACTTTGTCAAATGCTTATTTTTAGCTTCGCGAGATGTTTATTCCTTGCATCTCACTATCGTCTAGTTTAGCTATAAAATCTCATCATTTTGAGGCCAACTTATAAGGCTCAAATAGTTCGAGATGATCCATCTAGTCAATATTCATTCATCGCTTTGCAAGATGCCTCACCATATGAGTTATTGCATTACATATGCATTTATGTTCAAGAGAGATCATCATGTCTCTGCATCAGCTTATCACAAGTACTTATATATTCAGAGCATCGTCTCTTCATTAGTTATATCATAGCTAAATCTATTTTCAGAGAGCTCATCATGCCTTTGCATTATTGCATTACAACTGCATATCTTTTAGAGCTTTACTTCTGCTTCAACCATGTTACGTCTATCTATCTTCAGAGAGCTTATATATATGTACCGCTTCACAAGGAGAGAAGTGAGCCCACCTTAATACCTGCGAAAACAAAGCCTTCCATGGCTGGATCAAACACCATGGAAGATGCACTTGTACGAAAGAACTACCCCATTGCAAGGAAGTAAAACAGTCTCGATAAGGACAAGTGTGATGTTTTCCATAGGGAGCCACAACTTGCTAACTTAGAGATTAACCCCTTCTATGGCTAGAACAAACACCATGGAGAAAGTCCTTAACTTGGATGTGTCACCCCATTGCAAGGATGTCATCTTATCATAGTTACTCATACATCTAGAGCATCGCCTCTGCAACTTTTGTTCAAAGCATCACCTCTACAACTTATGTCCAGAGCATCGCCTCTACTACTTAAATACACAACATCGCCTTTGTATTAGCTTATCACAACTGCTTATATATTTAGTCTCATCTCTACATCAACTTCATCACAGTGGCTTATATTTCAAGTTCGACTTACATATAAATATTCGACTCAGACTTGAGGGACTATTATTGTGATACTAGCATCGTCATAACACTTTTTTACTAGTACTAGTATGCATATCCCATTATCTATACTATTGTCATGTTACTTCACTATAGTACTACTGTTACACTTAGTTGTACAAGCATATGACTTGATATAATACATGATAAGCTCTCTGCATATTATATTTTAGAGAAATTTGACTTGTTATTATTCACTTTATCATCATGAGTAATTTGAAGGTCAAATGGACCCCAATTAATTATTTCATATATGTGCAGTGGATACATTATGTTGTATTGCAAGTTGGTTTAGTTCATATTATAGAAGAGATGTTGTCGAAATTTTTACAAATTATGTTTAGAATCTATCTTTCAAGACAATTTGTAAGTCTCACTGCTCATTTTTTTAGGCAACCTGTAAGATCTCTCCTACTTGACAGTTTATATTTCAAGTTCGACTTGCATATAAATATACTACTCAAATTTGGGGAACTATTGTTACACCTATAAAATACGTGACATAGACTATTCAATTGATTGATGATATTTAATCAAGTAACTTCAACTTGGGCTTGGACTCGACCCATTAACATCACTTTGCCCATTTTCATTTCACTATATGCCATTATTTGACCCCTATTAAATTAAAATTCATTTTTCTCTTTTCTTATCAACTACAAAATTTTCAATAAAATAATATTACACGTAAACCTAAAAACTTTTCATTCATTTTTAACCACACATTCTTCAAAAAAAATTACTATTTTTTTCATTGTAATTTGAAATAATAGAGCCTAAACGAGGGCATATATGTGATTCATTTCACAATTAAGGTATGTTCAATCTAACCTAACCAAATCTCATCTCCCTCTCTTGCACTCATATTTTTCTCGTCCGACTATTGACTTGATTCATCAAAGTGCAAATAGTCGTTGGACCTTTGTTTTCGCCCGACCGCCTTCGCCTTCAACAAGATGTTCAATGTACATGTGATATCTACATGGAGATAACGGAGAGATAACGGGGTCAAGATTCTGTTGGCACATTTTTTTGAGTCAACATAAACACGGAGGTATGCAGTAAATACAATACATATAAAGCCGTGGTACAAATTATATAGAAACAACTAATTAGATTATTTAAACAAAATGTACTTATTACAAGGAAACAAAGTTCAAACGAGGATTTTCTAACCAATTTCCCTGATACAAGGATACTAAAAGAATAGGATAATTACAACTTCCATTTGGCCAAGACAAAGCTTAAGGTAGTAAAATTAATTCATTCTTCTGCAGCTAGTTAAATATTCCACAAGCTGTACAAACAACAATAAATATCTAGATCAAAACATATTTAATTGAGAAAGGTCGTCCATGGGTATCTCAAGGCCAACAGAATCATGGTCTTGTAATCCTTCCACGTCAAAATTGAACCAAGTATTGAAATCCTGCGGTGCACCAATGTCAGTATCTACCCCTAGTTCCTCCATCGGGTCTATATCATTCAGTGGCAAATTTGCTAATTCGTTGATATCCTTCGATGAATCTTGAGGGGCATTACTGGAAGACATAAATCTAACGTCCTTTTTCCTGTTGCTAGTATTATTGGCCGATTCACCAGAACCACTAGCCGAAGTATATACGGGATGCATTGCATCCATGAATTTATTGACAACTCCATTTCCCGATGTAGAAAGCTGAGCTATTTTTTGCTTCAGCTTCGCTTTTGTTTTGCGCTCTCCCTTGGAGCCACCCATTGATGCCCTGGAAACAGCATTTCTGGTTGAAGGGTCTCTTTCACTTCTCTTTCCTTTTGCATTGCCCAATATGCCAAGATTAGAAGTGGCTCTAAAGACAGCTCCACCAACATCATCAAGCAATACTTCCTTCTTTTTTCCTCTATTCGATATCGGCCCACTTTTAGCAAAAGCCTGATCAGATAGATGACCTGAAGTCTCAAGTGCATCTGATAAACAACCATCAGCAAAATTGTACACAGATCCTGTCAAGAAATGAACTGCTGTAGTTATGATATGCAAACGGTTGTAAAACCAAGTCAATGAAAATCAAAATAAGACGGCGTTATTTTTTACACGTTTCAAGTAAAACCCGAAGAGCATAGAGACAGACAAAAGACTTGGGAGCAAGCAGTTAGCAAATTATATCATGCTTAAGCATTGTTGAAAGCAAAACTAAGTCATGCATGCTCACCATTAGCAACTACCAGGTCTGCACTGATCAGTGGCTCTCCTTCAGTGATCTGAGTCGGTGCAGCAAAAATGGCATCGCGGAGTGTGGGCTCAGCAAAGCAACTTACTCCTGAATCTTCAAAATTCCGACATCTATCAAGTGTTCTCTTGGCAAAAGCCAACGCAACTTGTTTTGACACCTTAGCAATATTATGTTTAGAAGCGAAACTCCCTCGAGTTGCCTGTCAAATTATTCAAAGATATACTCTACTATTGGACCTTAAAGATAGATAAATCTGACATGAAAGAGAGAGAATTTTAACAGGAAGTCTAATTAATAAGGTGAAAATATATGGTAAGCAAGTGTAAAGCTTTTAACAAAAAAAAAAATGCATCCTAGTGATTACACCTTGGCGTTGGGCCTGGCCAGTTCGGTGGTGGAGTGGCCAGCCCATTTTGTCATGTCTATAATACTATCATTTGTAGCCTACAACAATAATGTATATTAATCTTCAAGTTTTCACACAAGAACAAATTTTTTTTTTTTGCCTGAAAGATTTCTGTACAGGACACAATCAAGTATTTACAATGCCTGACATTCAAGTTTTTCAATCAAGAAACATTATAAAATTTGGCACGTCAAATGAAAATTACAACAAACTAGAAAATATGTTTTCCATGGATTGTTACATAACATTTCTGTGTAGGTCAAAGTGATTGGGAGTAACTTTCTGTTTCAAGGCGATTTTCCAAATGATCCCATGCTAGTTAATCCATGAACTCCACAAAACCGATAAACGTCTACAGAAAGTGAGTCATGCACGTATCTGTACAGCTAAACAGCTAACTGATGCTCTGTGGATGAGCGACATGAAGCAATTAATACTTACCAAAAGTTTCTTGTATGCCAACTCAACAAGTTTATCCATAGCAAGCTGCTCAGGGTCCCTGCATATTAAGCACAATCTGTTCGTCATAACAAGATCTGAGCAACCATTCGCATATACTGGTGATAATATGAAGTTCAATGTTTATGAACAAAATCCAAATTTAAAGTATTTACCATTTGTCTACATCCTTGCCTTCTTCAATAGCCTTGCATATATTATCCAGGAACATCTTTTTCTTTCCAATCTGGAGTTTCAAGTGTAAATAAGAGGGTCGCTCAGTAATATGAAAGGATAAATTTTATAGCAGAAAAATTTTCAGCAGAGGCTTTAGACACCTAAAAATAATTCAATAATCTCAGCTACAAAAAGGTTTAAAAGAGATTTTGAAAATGGTGTGATGTGAAATAACCTGCTGATGCAGTCCCATCTCCAGCTGAACAATATCCTGGTTGATTACCTTGTCCTCTCTGTCATCCAAGGCAGGCTGTAGTAGGCATCCCAGTGAGAAACACAAAAACAAATACTTAAATGAATAAGAAACATATCCACAGTAGCAAAAAGGAAACCATGACGCGTGTAAAAGTTTCTTTTGTTGTTTAAATATGCAATATATTGATAAAGTAATTTCATTAAATCCAGTGGAAAAAGGGGAATACGGGGAATGGAAATTTGTGATGAAAACCATTCAATTAAAGATGATAAACATCACTTCAATCTCCAAGCTTACCACAGTTTCTAAAAATAGGCCAACACTTTGCAATTCCAGCACAAGTTTGTCTTCAAGACACATCTGCTCGTATTGGCAATCAATGGAAGAATGCCATAATTATTTGGCTGGAAACTTTTTGAACTGTAATCACATCTTGAAAGTCTAACCAACACTTCCACCTCTGAATGCACATATCCACTATCCCCTTGCATCAATTCTCCATCACCTGGATGACGCCGAATACCAGGGCTTCTATTGTAGTCAGTATTTCCATTACAAGAAACAAATATGTGAGCATTACCATTTTTTGGAGTTTGGACACCAAAAAATGGCTCACATAAGTCCAATCCATCTCGATATTTGCTTTCAGTATCAATAAGGCGCAAATCACCAGGATAACTACTTGGTCCTCCAAACCCATTTTCTTCCAATTCTTCAATTTCATCCTCCACGATAAGAGCAGATAGTATCCTTTGATAAAGTGGAGTAACTGTGTCATGTCTTTTCTCTGTGTCCAGGGACCCAAACAAAGAAGAATTCTGTAATTGCTCAACAAATTCCACCGTATCAGAAGAGTCCTTTGTCCCCATTTCATCTGCCATCTGCCGATTTGTCTTACTAGAAAGAGAATCAAATGCTGAAAGTTTTTCGTGGACATCACCCTGATAAAACAAGAAGGGTTTTGAATTTCAGGTGAGGCAGATCCACATATTATAAATAGATGCAGAACAACCTGTTCCCACCAGAAGTTTGAAATTATAGTAATCTAAAGCCAAGAGGCTGCAAAGGCCAAAGATGGTTTTTGATTCTTTTGCCTATTGAAATATGTGTAGAATATTCTCAGTGAAACTATATTCAAAACAATGACAGAATTAGAGAGAAAAGAAGAACGACCACAGATCACAAACCAATTTCACCTTAACATCATTGCCATGGCAAGAGAATTGAGACGAACTTCCAAACTCTTCAGCTAATTTTAGCTAGTCCAAAACAACAAAGAAGAATTTAAGTCCCACTGACCATTTAAAAACTAACCAAAATAAGAAGTAGAGCCATATTATAACACAACTAACTATTAAGGTAGTCACCTTTTGCAATAAGTATGACTTTTTGTCCGTACCAATTGAAGTAAACATTGTCTCAACTTTCTTCCAGAATGGGCTTGAACAGGCAAGAACTACAGTAATAAAAATAATAAAAATAAAACATTATGCCCATGATCTATTTGAGAAAGCAGTATAATCAATACGACAGAAAAATAATTGAAGGGAGACACATACAGCTAGAATTGCAAACCAAACTTGCAACTGATAAGAGCTCTTCATGGTCATCCTCTGATTCTCCTGAAAAATCATAATGCATCAACAAAGTATTGCATGATCTTAAGAATTTCGAGAAATGGGAATCTGTTTAAGACCGCCTTTTCCATTTATCTCAGCTGTGGGTTTTTTCGTCTTTTGTTTGGGGCAAGCAGAAGTATCAGTTAATCCTAAATAAGATATATAGTTCAAAAGCTGGTAAAACTGGTTTAATTATGAATATGGAGTCCCATAAATAATTGAGACTGACTTCAAACCTTGCATACACGGTGTAACTTAAAAAATCTCAGGAACTGAGGTAAAATAACTAAAAGAAAGTAAATTTGATCCCTTTCTAGACCAGCATACTAGCTAACAACTGAGAGAGACAATGATAGACAGACAAAGACAAATGTCACCTACTAACAAATCCATATAATGCAAAACGTCAAATCACTCAAAAATGTAGGAAAATAATTTTGATAATAAATTATATTTAAGTGTACCATTAAAATCAGGAGAACCCCCGTTTGCTACATGGCCAAGACGAGAAAAGACTTTGCGGTCCGATAGCTTCTTCAAAGGACGGCCAGACTTGCTGTCACAGTTTAACAAAAATCCCCATGGGTGAGAGGAAACAAGAAAATGTCAATGTAGGCATAATTTCTCCTGTTAAGAAAATATCCAGTACCTTCCACTCTTGTCAGAACCAGACCTCGCATTTCGGAGTGGCTTGGCTGGCGCTACATTGTCCAGCTTCTCTCTCAATGGTGAAATACTAGCCCTAGAAAATGGCGAGATCCTTCCATTCTGCCCTTGTCTCCGTACACCATCACCAATTTCTTCTTTAACCACAACTTTATTCATTTTAGAAACTATTGCAGAAGGGCCAGCATCCTGACCAGCACTTGTAGCTTTCTTGTCCACATAGCCACTACCAACAGATTTCTCCTTCATTCTGTTTTCACCAGCACCAGACTCTTCACTTTCAGACAATCTTGCAGGGGATGAAACATTTCCAGATTTAGGTTTGAAATTTTGGATTCCATTTGCTGCATTTTTTGAGAGAAGAGGAGGATTATTTCCACAAGAGCTTAATCGGGCTCCAAAATCTGGAGGCGAGCATCCTTCAGACTGCATCTGTACTTCATCATGATTTGACACCGACACAAGATTCGTCCTCCTACGAGAAATTTTTTGTGGTCTCTGACCACACCAATGAGTAATTGGTGGAGAAGACGATCCTGCAGGAATAGCACGCTTGCGACTGTTAACTCCATTAACTGAAGGGTTTTTGTTTATGCCCGTGGGTTGTTCCCAGCTCTCCAGAGTTCCAGACAAACGAGGAACATTAGAAGCTGAATTGATTGGATTAGTAGAGCCAGTTCGTGAAGCCCTCGAGGCCTTTCCTTTTATTACCGGACTAGGACAAATAGCATGATTGTCCTCAAGGGTATTCAACCTAAAAGAAAATCCAGTAGAAGTATCATCACCAGAAAATCGAGTTTTCAAGGCAAAACAAACGCTAGTTAGCTAAATATAATCCTTTCTGACTCTAAGCATTATTGATAGAAATAGGTTGAACGTACTTAATATTTCCTTTCCCCAATACTCGCTCTTTAGTTGGTCCAGCAGAAATATCCCTTGAAGGAACGGATTGTTCTTGTTCATTTTTGAAAGTTGCACGAACACTAGAATTAGCTGGGGAAGATGTAGAATCCAATTTGTTAGTGGCACTGGCACCATTAGAAGCCCCTGATCTGTGAAAGGAGTTTCAAGGGTTTAAACAGCATTTAGAGTTTTGATGCGCAGCTAAAGAGTTAACTATGAAATGTATGCTCATTTGTTGCAATGTGAGAAATCACACTTTCTTCTCACCCTTGATAACCAAGTAATCAACCCAAAAGAGTTAATTTTAGCAAAATAACACTAGTAAGGTAAATTCAGTTTGACGAATCAAACCATAACAAACTAAATAAACTAAACCACACTTAAATAAATGTGTTTCTCAGATTTAAAGAGGCAAAGCCTACTATTCCCCGTCCCCAGAGGTTCAGAAATCATGACATTATGAACACATGTAGCCAGCTTAATTTTTATTTGGACAAACAGATTTAATTTCTTGTGAACATATCTCAATAATGTGACAATCATTTTTTCCTCGGAGAAATAGTCAGTTTGCATCAATCAAAGTTTAATCATTGGATCTAAAAATTAGTCAAACGGTAAAAGGATAAAGTAAGGATTCTTTTTAAAAGATTTAAGTATAAAAATAAAGAAATAATTAAAAATAGATTTAACAATGTGGACAGTTGGACACCAAGATAAATCCCATGATATACTCGTGCCATGATCTGCTTTTGCTAAGAAATACGATTCTAAAATCTTTTTGAAGTGTGTCAATTCATACTTGTACATGTGGGAGATACATCTCCAAAGTTTCATAATAGTTGTTTTAGCCTAACGCCATATATTCGTTATAAGCACACGAATTTTCAAGGATAATAGTTCCATTCTTCAACTATGTAGCTGAAAGGTCATCTTAGTCATGACTAGATACCAGCAAATCATGCAAACAAAAAGAAAGAGAAAAAAAGGGGAAAATTTTTTTTTAAAAAAATGCAGTGAAACCATGAATGTTTTACTACATAATATGAATACAGGTACCTGAAACCGTGGGAGGAATCACAGGATTGCAGAATGTGCTCATTGGCAAGCTTATGGTGTGCAGTTCGTTTCACTTCACCATCGTTGCCAATAGATCTTGAAAAGGCCGCACCAACAGAACGCTTCCTTTTCATTTTCTTCTCCCAACCCTCTCCACCTGCAGGTAACTTCCTTATCTTGTCCTCAACCATATCAGAATCTGCACTATTATCTTTAAGCACATCTCGGTCTTTTGACACCACCATCGGCTGCCGTGGTAGTCCATTGCCACGGCCTTCTGTCTGCAAGAAGGGAAAAGTATTATCAATTCTCAAAAAAGTACAAAATATAATAGGGAAAAGTTATTTTCCAAAATAGAAGAAGAATCAGAAAACTGGAAAATTGAGATTAAACTATGTTAAAGCACTGGAATATATCATGGAAACTAAATGTTAATTTTACCTATTAAATTTTTTATTTTTATGGATTCTCCATCTAAAAATGTCTGTTAAGTTTTCATCCTTGCTTGTGAGTAATAATGGATTATTACATAAAGAGTTGGGCAAAGCCTCTTTTGGTGCCATTCAATATCACATTTCTTATCTCCGTTAGTTAAGCTGGGTGACAATTATAAGATAATGGCAGACTAAGGAAGTGAAGTGGAAGTTGTCAAAGTACACAGATTAGAAATATATGTGCCTCCTATGTGCCACAACTTCTATTTTTTTAATCAGATATGAGCTTAAGGGTAGGAAATGCTGGAAACTCAACAAAATCAAATCCAATTATCACGAACCCGAGTTTCTGCCACTGATGTGCGTACACGCTTGCTCAGAATGACATTCTTTGCCCGATCCTCGAATTTCTGATTTCCAAGTTCCAACGAGCTTCGATTCACCTGGGTTCCAATCTTCAGATTTGAACTGCCCGATCTTTCATTTGTGGATAGTTCATTCCGCTGCAGCTTCTTGGAGTTTATGCCGTCAATATATTTGTTCAATTTATTTAGATGCTCGTCCAACTTTTTTGCTCTACCACTAGTCAAAAAGAAGAAAGCAGCATATTCAGGAAAAAAAGCTAAAAGAGAAAATTTAAAATGTCACATTATGCTGAAGGTTTCTACAATTCATGTTGACTACTTACCTCCAAAGCCAGTTTGACAATGTTTGCACTAAAACAAACAGATATAGCTTAAACTAATTCAGATTTGGTGATAGATGAATAATATATGTTCACATTCCAATAAGATGTACATCACCTTCATGACAGGAAATGAGAAGCCAGGAATAGACGGGATCTCTAGGGTGTTTAAATAACTCTATTGTCCAGCAGATCTCAAAAGAAAAAAGATAATGTGAAGAATAGAAGTTACCTGGCTTTGACGCGAGTATCTGCAACACTTGCCTTCAATCTTTTTAGTTCCTCCACCACTGGAGGTGAATTCTTCAGATGAGCAGCACTGAAAGAGTTGTCTTCAGAGCCGCAGCTAACAGAAAAGCCCAGAACCTTCCTTAATTCAACAGACAATTTTTTTTTATCACCCATAACGATCGGCTCCAGCAACAGACATTGGGACAATGCAGGTAATTCCCCTGCCAGCATAGCACTCCCCCTAGATGTAGCCTTTCCAGAACCAAACATCCTACTTTCTGCACCCTCTCTGAAGCTTCCAGACCGATCCAGTGCGGGACTAGAATAACTCCCTCTTTGCCCAATTTGATAGTTCCCAGCAAAACTGGATTCAGGGCTAGCCGAAGTCGATTCGAATCTCAAATTTCCAGCCATTATCAAAACTCAGTGTTTAGATCTCATATCTACAGAGCCTTCTCCTCAAGAGCGAGTGTTGGAAATTAATCTACTTCAGCAGCTACAACCTTATGCAACCTAAGAAGAATAAGCCATTAAGAGAGCAAATATAAGCCATGGTTATAGTACCCACTTTCAGAAATTAATAACAATCAATCAATTCACATTTTTTATTAGTTGAACTCTATACAAGCTAATATGGAAGGTCACTGAAAACTTGAATGCAACTTCAGCTAGAAATGTACAATTAGAACTCCATAACAAGAAGTCTTGAACAGCTAATAACCAATTGAGATATTCATGACCAAGAAGCACTGGATGTTCTTTCAGATAGCCAGGAATGCAAACAGGTGTCTTTTATGAATTCACATGGCAGTACCCATTTTTGGATGGTCCAGTGGCAAAGCCACTGAATGGGTGTTGAAGTGGACAAACTTTCATACTGAAAAAATCTGGTTTACGATTAAAAATATAAATTTTGTTTTCTGGATATCACTATGATCAGCAGCAAAGAATAGAATTCCAAAACCCTTTGCTTTTGCAAGCTGTACTGGATGTCCATAAGAATTATACACCACTTAGAATCAAAAACGAAAGCTGAAAGTCAGAATTCAGCTAGAGATGCCCGTCAGTACACATTCAATGCAAGAGCTTCCTTTCAGAAAATTATTATCTCTTTAAATAACAACTAGAACCAAATTTTAAATTCTAAATTAAGCACACACACAGGGAAAAAAAAAAAAAAAAAAATCCGAGCTTTTATGCCACTGAACTTATAATATGAAAAGACAAATTCAAGTACAAGCTAACACATAACAGATCAACCCAACTATAATACTTCAACAGTTAACTCATACGCTCAAAAACCCTAATTTAAGCAAAGTGAAAAATCAGGGTTTTATCCATGAATCCCCTTTATTCAAAATTCAACGCCGAATGCACTCAATTCAGCCAATTCAATTACGGTAAGCTTATGAATAGTCAAGAAATTTACCTGCATTCGTCGATCGAGCTGGATCGAAGAGATAGAAAGGGAAAATGCTGGAAGAGAGGATTTAGAGATAGAAATTAGAACGTAAAAGCTCGACGACGGAAGACGCACGACTGTAATAATAGTCGCCTTCTTTTTTTTTTTTTTTTTGCCCTTTCTTTGATAATTCTTCTTTTTTTTTTTTTTTTTTTTTTTTTTCCTATTAGTACATTCAACACTATAGCTTTTACCTTTCTTATGAAGTCGCAATTGATTGTAGATCATGAGAAAAAGATTATTCGGATTTACCCGAATAGTGAATCAAGAGAAAAGATCGTCACTTATTAAAATTAGTCGGACGAAACTTGAATACCTAATTTATCCAAAAAAAAAAAAAATTGTTAACCTCTTTAAAAGTCTTTTTTTTTTATACTCGAATTTTGTTTTAAATTTATTTATATATTAGCATATCATGTTTTGGTTACATAATATTTTTGGTTTTAAACATCTCTCTTAAACTCGTTGATCCATTATATTTTAATCGGTATCATACTTTTTGTACTTTTAAAAGGTGAATATGACATAAATGTTTATTAGAACAACGGAGCACGAAATGATAAAATTAAGTTTTAAACTCTTAAGCATGTTTAAATTTTATGGTTGAGATGATACAAGTGTACGTCGTTATTATTGGTTGAAAAAAAAATTCATATGCTACTCGTTGGCTTATGGGAGGTGCCAAATAAATCTCTGATTTTACTCTAATTTGAGAAGCATTATTATTTTTTGTTCTTGATAGTTTGAGCTATCTCGAGAAAAAAGTGATATATGGATAATTTCTGAGTTATTGCTCGTTAGCGCTCGTTAACTATATACAATAATTGCATTATTAAATTCACCATTTGAATTTTGTGCGAAGGATTGCCCAATCTTTCCCATTAAACTTGTATTATTATTCCCATCTCATCTTACGCCTTTATTTGAGGGTGTTTGATGAGAATTAAAATTTTTTAAAAAAAATTAGTAGATTATGATAAAAATTTTTGAAATGTGTGTTTGAAAAGTTATGAGACCAATGAAAAATGTGATTAATATTGATTATTTAATTTTGACTTAAATTAAAATCAGATTTTAATCAAACCCAAACGGACCCTTAGATAAAAATTAGATTCTTAGTAAATTTTAATAATAGTTAATGAAAAGTTACGATTGTTAAAATTAATTATTGATTTTAGATTTTAGATTTTAATCCAAATTTTTAATAGGATCAATCAAATGGGGACTAGTTTTTTTATTCGAATCTCCTCGTGTTGAAGATCTGTATGTGTGGCAGTTATCTATCAATTGCTACAAGCATATACAACCATGATGAATCATTAAAAGATAGTTTACGCAAAAGATATTAAGCCAAAAATAAATATACATTTCTTATTAAATCCCTGTTTGTTGGTTATTAAAATATTATTTTTAATAAATTTTGATAAAAGTTGATAAAATAAATAGGTAAAAAGTTATGCATTTCATAAAATATGTGATTAAAATTAATTTTAAATTTTCACTCAAATTTTTTTTTTTTAATTTTATCCCTATCAAATTGAGAGAAAAAAGTTCCCCACTTACCCTTTTTGTTATATTATATTTTTAACTAACTAGAAAAAAAATGTTTTTACTTTAAAGAAACTTACTTTTTTTTTTCTCCTTTTCATTTCCACAGAGTGATACATCTCTATAGTATTTTTGTCAAAATTAACTTTTTTATTTTAAAGAATAAATAAAATCGATACAAACTTTTGAATCGAGAAAAGAAAGAAAATCAAAACATCAACTAATACTTCTTGACATTTTTGTATTAGGATAATTTTCTAATCTTAGGATAAAAATATGTCCTAGATATAAAAATAAAGAATCGTCGCCATATAAAAATAGTAAAAGACATGTCTATTTTTTAAACTAAAAACAAAAAGAAAAAAAAACTTTTCACACTTAGCAAAAAATAAAAAAAGAGGAACCATTTACTCCGTAATATCCGAACAAATTCAATCAATATTATAAGTTATCACTCGTGGTCGATTTATTCTTAATTTTGTTATTTTAAGCCACCTTCATTAAATTCTTTTAAAATATGCATCTGCGTCCAATTTTGGAAATGAAAAAGTTGAAAGTTAAGTTTCGACTCTCACCCAACTTTAAGTAAGGTCATAGTGTCACACTTTACTCACAGAATTCAAATTGTACTTAGATACTCGCTGAACTTTTGCAAACGTTGCACTCTATCCCTCATTCGTTGACTTACCATTTTAAAAATGAATAAAGCTGATTGTACAGCTTTTTTTTTACCATTTGGTACACAGCCTCCTCACATGGGGTGGGATCCGAGCTGATTTAATATTATTTTAAGCTCGGACCCCACCCCATATTATGAGAGGGATGTGAACCAAGCTGTGTACCGGAGTGTACATCAAGCTCGGTTCTTTAAAAAGGAACCATTTACTCCGTATGTGGGCTAACGGAAGCTGGCGTAGCTCTTGAGGGAGTTAATTGTGCACCCCTGGTTGCCAACACAACAAATAGTTTTCTACAAAAGGCCAAAAAAGAAGAATAAATCTATTTGTACACAATCCCTTACATAATAAATCTACACTCGCTAAACCCCCTCACATGGAGGGGGGCCCACACATAATAAAATATTTGTGGGCCCCCCTCCATGTGAGGGGGGGTGTAGGGCATTATGTAGGAGATTGTGTGTACATATAGCATAGTCCAAAAAGAAATGGGAGAACCCTTGTTTATAGATAGTGAAGATTCCAAAAATTTTACTCCGTTTTTTCCTGAAAATCTCCCCCCAACAATCTTCATCACCGCCACACCGATGCCGGGCACATTGTTGACGACGATATCGAGATGGGTAATATATTTTTTTGTTGAACCCTTGCAAAAATTTGAAATGTTCCATTTTTCTAAATCCATTTCATTTTTTTACAAGTTAATCTTGCATCTATTATGAAAATGTTGCTGATTTTTGCTTATATTTGCAATTACTTTTCAGTTTATTTCATTGTTTAGTGATTGAAGCTTTCTATTAACTCCATTCAAATAAAAAACCTTTAGATTCTGATCAATGTGGCGGATTTGAACAGAGGTAATGTCCTACATTGCACATTTGATTCTATGGACTACGATTGTACGTATTTATGGGAATTTAGGTAGTTGTGTAAATTTATAAAAGCTCAAAAAGCTCTGTAGTAAATTTATGGGAATTTTGATGTATGTCACAGCCCTTACATTTGAAACAATGTTATATGATTGTTCATGTTTTGCCAATTATGAATTGAAGCTAAAAATATGTTAGGGTCCATTTGATTGCAAGGTAGAAAATAGGTGGAAAGAAAATGAATGACAGAAAATTGAATTGCCTAGAATTTATTTTTGAGGGAATTGTAATTAATGGTATTTGATTGATATAATTTTCCACCTGATCCGTTTGGCTTTGTTTTTATGCAAATTTTTACTTTTTGGGATAAATTTTTTTACAATCTATATTAAAATTTGTTCGGATTGCAAAAAAAAAAAAAAAAAAATTTTTTTTTGTTCGTTTGGCTTTATTTTTCATACAAATTATCAATTAAATAGATAAATTTGTTTACCATTGAATTTAGAATATGTTTCCATTGCTAAAAAGTTTAAAAAAAAAAAAAAGATGAAAAATGCTTTCCCGTCAAAACCATGTGAAAATAAAAGGTGGAAAATATATTTTAAATGGTTGTACCTAGAAAAGGGGTGAAAATGAATTCCGTGGAAAAGTTATGCAATCAAACACCAAAATTAAGGATAGAAAAGGAATTGATTTTCTTTTTCCACCCAATTCCACCCCTATCAAACACTACCTAATAGAATTGTTCATGCTTTGTCAATTAGTGAATTTATTCCACCTATGTAATTGATTAGAAGACTTGGTATATAATTCTCATGTTTATGTAATCTGAACTAGAGTTGAAGTTGAATTGTGCACACGTGTTCTCTTTGTAAACTGCACTAGAGTTTAACAATTTTCTTTGAATGTTTGCATTAGTTTACCATATTGGTCAGACTTAGAAATTTCTATGGTGATGTTCTTTGAATTCTGTTGTTTAAAATGATGTCTTTTATATTAGTGTGTACAAGCAGTTATTAAAAAGATTACTAATTTCTGTGATGCATTACTAGTGTTTTGCAGGTTCATGACTAAGAGTGTGTTGGGCATGTGCACACACATTCGATGGATATAAGGAGACGTGTTAAGTGTTTGTATTGTAGTGGCGTGTGTTAAATGTTTAATTGTACTGGCTTACATTCTTTTTCACCCTCAGGGAAAACTGGTGCCAGATAGAGAGGCTAGAGTATCATTGTGCCAACCGCATGACGGGCAACAAAGCTTCCATTTTGGGTTTCAATCTGATACCGGTACAAGTGTTATTAGTAGTGGGCCATCAGCTTTCGTTCCCATGGGTGAAGGTAATAACTGTGGACAGTCCTTCAAAGCGGAAGTGACGATCGAACAAATTGATCTTGAAGAAACAGAGGAGGACTTCACACCAACGTATGTCAAAGAGGGTTCAAGTTCAAGACCATCAAGGGCATATGCTACAAGACTTGCAAATATATCAAGACATTGAACAATTTCTATGAATGTTTTTTGTTATGTTTTTTTGTGTAGTTGTTTTTAAAAAGGAAACAAAAATATATCTGCCTTGTGTAGTAAATCAATTAAGTGAACTGAATGCCAAATGCTATATCACTTGTTTATGCAAAATGCTATTTTCAATTATTTTTAGAATTTCAGTAGTAGCTATGAATGTTATCTCGATCTATCTTACTCTTTCTCATCTCAGCTAAACACGGATAGTATTTGATATCCTTGGGTGCAATTCTCAACATCGAAACAAATTAGCAGCTTTAGCTGAATTCTCTTTCATTGCAAATTTACTCTCTAATCACCAGTTGAAGTGATAATAAAATTGTATTGTCAGGGAGCTCATCTTACTTTTTCATTAATCACAACTTCTCTTTCCGTGATTGCCAAGAATATGGGTAATCAAATACAAGACCATAATTCTTTTGCAATTTGGCATTTTTAATCTGTTGTGCTAGTCTAAGAAATCAAAAAACACTCCATGCGGTTTTCTCCTAGTTCCAGAATTGGCATTTTGATGCATATGCAATGTTAAATGTTGGCTATTTTTGTGGATCATTACAAGTGCATGGGTATACAACAGGACGTGGCAACAACATATTAATCACATATAATTTCATCAGACATTGATCAAATAGAACAAGTTTTATTTAACATAACACGATCCCTCGACATCGATCAACACGCTCCATAACTCAAACTATTAAAAAAAAAAATCAGGCAACACAAAACATACCATCCAATTCAGAAATCTGGCATCTTCGACACCCTAATCAGCGTAGAAATCTGCCGGAACTCCCTTCATACGGTGGCACGTATCATTCTTCTCCTCTTTCTCCATGCTTCTCTCTCCACTAATCTGCAATATGTTACTTTTCAACTTCAACTTCATTCTCTTCTTCAGCCCAGAAAGATCCGCCTTGAACACATGGTTTTCTAGTGTCTCCTTCCAATCAATCCAAGTGGCAGCAAACTGAGATATCCCGTTGGAAAGGTCATAAGTCATAACTTGTAAGAAAAATGAAATGTACTTCGAAAATTAGAACCCATTTCAATCCGAGTGTCAGCAAACTGAGGTGTTATATCGATGTCTACGGTTTCAACAATTACGCTTTGAGGTTCGTGGATTGTGGATCAAATTTGAATTCAGGGTTAGGGTTCAAGGCGATTCCGGGTTTTCAGATTTCGGAGGCGTTTTTGCAATGGCTGATGAAGGTCATTCATTTGACATATGGATTTCAACTCACGGCTTCAATTGATTTTGGGTGAGGCGTGTTTGGTTGATGTTTGGGAGAAATGACATGGCATTTAACTGCCAACTATAAGTGTGTTTGATAGAGATTATTTGGGAAAAATGAATTTTGAAATAGTGATATGATGGGAAATGTGTGTGTTGAAAAAAACAAAGGAAAGGTTATTGATGTGATGAAAAATATTATTTTATTGAAGAATGTGTGGTTGAAAATGAGTAGAATAATGAAAATGAAAATGAAAATGAGAATCAAACAGGGCCTATAAAATTCATCATCCACGTGTGCAATGGTTAATTATGGGAGTTACTTTGTGAGTAATGAAGTGCAAGTTAAAGTACAATCAGTGAAACACGACATTATCCAAAGTTCGATGTGTTTTGAAACAATTAACTCAAAAAGTTGGTTGCAACTTGCAATGTAGAAAATATATACAAGTAATTATTTTAGGAGCAATATTTATGTAATTAGAACACTTAGTCCTTGTTTGAGTTTTATTCTTGTCAAGAAAAGAATTTTGAATAGTATATTGATAGGAAATGTGTGATTAAAAAGTAAAGAATTTTTTTAGATTTACTTATAATATTATTTTATTGAAAAATGTGAAATTGAAGTGGGTCAAATCACTGTTGAAAAATGTATTTTGATAAAAAAAAATAAAAAAAGGGCTCGCTCAACAGCTTATTATCTAAATAAAAATGTAAAAAATAAGAAATAATAAATCACAATTTCGTATTTAGGTCTGGGCACGGTTCGGTTCGATTTTGAAGAGAACCAAACCGAAACGAAAATTTTCAAGTAGTTAGTAAACGGAACCATCGAGTCCAAATGTAATTTTGGAACCGTTCGGATTCGGTTCCGTTCGATTCGATTCGAGTCTATTCGGTTCTGTACTATAATTATTTTTTTTTAAAATTTATAATAACACTACAATCTGACATGTTTAATCTTAACTTTTATAAATTAACGTATTCCAATTTAATAACATATAAATAACAAGTTGTCCAATAAAATTAATTTATCAATGTATACAAATAACAAAAACTAGATAGTAAATTAGTAATACTAAAACATTGGTGATCCACATAAATTAGAAGTCATAAACTCATAGAGATAAAATATTTTAAAATATTGCTAATACAGTAGTACTTATCAACTATTTGATTTAACCATCAATTGCTTGACTTGTCATACTAAATACTAAGAAACTCTAAAAGAAAAATTAAAAAATCACAATTAACTAACATAAATAAACTAAAAATTATTCAACTAATAAGATTTAATAAAAAAAATATAATATATATTTTATTACCTATCTCAATGCCCTCATAGAATTCAGTGTCTTCAATGCAAACTCTATCTTTACTAATTTATTTTTAAAAAATTAAAATAATTTAATCTTTCTCATACAAAAATTTAAAAATTTAAAAAAATTCGATTTTTATTCGGTTCTGGGTCTAGAACCGATAATCGAACCGAACCCGTTGGTTCTCGATTCAGATACTCGTTCGGGTATTTCAATTACGAATAATCGCTCGATTCGATTCAATTCGGTTCACGTCCAATTCGATTCAGTTCGATTCGAAAAATATGTCCAGCCCTGCTCGTATCACATAGCCTTCAACAAGAGGGCCCCACAAATGATGCCTACGTGGCCCGGTCCAATGACTCTTCAATACTTCCATAAAAAAAATTGATTGTACATCATACTACACATGATGCACAGCTCCTCTCAAAAGAGGAGCCCCACAATAAATAAAAAATTCGCGACCCCTGTGTACCATGTTGTATAGGACGATGTACAAATAGCCTCTCTCATCCTTCCATATATACGCGCACGCGCACATAGTCTGAGCAAGCTGACACAACAATGACAATGGCGAATTCCATTTTCAGTTCATCTTTCGCTGCCGTGGGGTCAAAAGCCTGGGATTCTTCCATGTCTCTTTTAAACTACAATCGGACCTTAAAACCAGTTCATCAATTTTCAATCATCTCGCGATCTACTTCATCGCAGAAAAAGTAATTAGGGGATCGTTTTTGTATACGAATAAAATGTTTTTCATTTTTGCGTTCACGCTTTTTTTAAGAATTTAATTTCACAGCTTTTGCGTTTTTTTTTTATTTTTTTTTTTATTTGAGTGTAATTTGATGGATTAACAATTGATTCTATGCGATTTATATTTTATTTTCTTGTTCATGGATAGTCTGTTTTGGATGGTTGTGTAGGAACATTATGATGTGTGCTTCTGTGGATGGTTTGGATTCAGTGAATTCAAGTTCGATATCATTGGTCAGCAAATTTCTCTTTTGCCCTTTTTAAGTTTTATTAACTACTGATTTCACATGTTATTAGGTGTTTGAACTTTGAATGCATATAATTGCAAATGGTGAGGAGTTTCTATTTCTGTTGCTTGTTGAGTATTTCTAATGGCATGGTTGCCAACTTTTCTTTAGAATGACAATTGGGTAGAAGTTCCATCAATCGAGGTGCATGTAACCTATCTGATGAAGGCATAAATGTTAATCAATTTGTTTTTGTTTATGATTTAATTCCTTCTGAAGAGAAACTATCATTTATAAATTTACACTGACATCTTGAACTCTGTTTTTGGTCACATTTTACTATGCTTCCTTCTCAAAAGCTGTTTTTGTGATTGTTCCTCTTTCATGATCATATAACATACACTTTATTCCCGTCTACTGTGGAGCACGGTTTTTTTTTTTTTTTTTTTTTCAAATTTATTTTTGTTCCATGCCTCCTCTATCGATTGGCACATACATAGATTCACGTTCTCGGTGCATGTTTACAGTATTGATTGCCAAGGTATTGACATTATTAACATATTCCTTTTTCAAAGTCTGAGCAGGAGGCTGATGTCCCAATGCCTATTGTTCTGATAGATCAAGATTCTGAACCTAATGCAACCATTGTGCAACTCAGTTTTGGAGATCGCCTTGGTGCTCTTATTGACACGGTAAAGCAGGGTTATTTCCTAAGCCTTCTTTGGTAGTTGGCAAAACTTTTCAGCTGTTTTTTCACACTTGAAAGCTATGATGCTCGGACTCGGGTACGGGTATCGAGTACGGGTACGTATCTAAGTGTCGGATTTTTTATTTTCTATACTGTAGGACACGGGGACATGGCTAAAAAGAGTCCAAATTTTGGACGTGGGTAATTGGGTACACCTTTCAAACTTCAATTTTTTACTAATTCAAGATGTCATTTTGAATATAACCAAATCAATTATTCACAGAGAATGAAATTAGTATTGAATAAAGGGTTAAGACGAATAAAATAGAATTTTGGAACTTAATCTTCAATTATGGGATTTACTAAATGTTATATAAAATAGAAAATGAGGGACTGGATTGCAATTTGAACTTAGTGGAACTCATTTTTATTTTATACAAACAAAACCCTAAACTATCGATACATAGAGGGAAAGAAGAAAAAAAGAAGAAAATGGGAAGAAAAATGAAAGAAGAAGAAAAAGAAGGAAAAACTTAAGAGTCGTTGTCTTTCTCTGCCCTCTCGGCGACAACGCTATGTTTATAGTGAGCGGAAATGGGAAAGAAGCAAAGGGAAAGAAAAGGGGGGGAAAAAGAAAGAAGAAGAAGCAAAAACGACGAAGTGTCCAATTGAAATTTGGAGAATCCGACACATATCCCATACCCATACCCATATCGTGTCGTATCCAACACGGGTACTCCTACTATTTCGAAGAGTCCGAGCATCAGAGTTTGAAAGACAAAACATTAAGGATGGGGAATTAGGAGATTTGAATCGCCAAGGCTCTTGTTCTGATGGTCTCATACTTCAAGCTCATAATTTAGTTTCTATAACATAGAGTATCACACATACCTCGATTTTGTGCCCACTGCCCCTTTTACCCTCTGTTTTTGTGTATGTCTGTCCATAAAATGTACATGGACGTCTTTTAATTTCTTAATTCAGCTTTCTCTGATCTTTCACTATGTTTAAAGTATACTTACTTTCTGTTTACATTTAGCCTTTCTAAACTCTTTATAAACACCTGAGCCACTTTTTTCATTTACATATTTCGAGGACCTACAAGTACTAGTCACTTATTCACTACTAACTTCTATCTATTAATAATATAAATTGTTTATAAACATTTCCCAAACATGAGTCACCTTGTAATCTTGGTTTATTGCTGCAGATGAAGGCACTTAAAGATTTAGGCTTGGATGTGTTGAAGGGAACCGTTACTACCAAGAACTCAGTCACACAAACAAAGTTTTTCATCACAAGATTGTAAGCTATAATTTTAGGATTACTTTTCAAATTATTTTCATTTCTTGCACATTTCTCATTAAAGATTATATTGCAACTGGACTGGGGGATCCAAAAAAGTATTAATTTGTCACTCACTTTGTCTGCACGAGCTTTCAACATTTCTTCATCCAGTCTGCATATTGGATTGTGGATGTTGATTGCTAGAAGAAATTGACGATGTTAATTGGCTTGCGGCAAGACAGGAAAATGTCTTTATATGAATGAAAAACCACCATATTCTTATTTCAACCAGAGGCTACAGTATCTCTTAGAACTACAGAAGGGAGTTTTGAACACAACTGTTTCATTTCCTTGGAATGGCAACATATTGCTGTCATATACAAAATGAATTCTTGGCTTGTCCATCCTCTGAAGAAGTGTTCAAAGTTTATATTTATTCATGTACAAGACATGATTTGCCTCATGTCTGATGCTTTCGTTTATTTTTGAATGTCCTTTTCCTCAGTTGTTTCCGGAAGAATAACTTTTATGCTCCTTCGATAGAGTAACTATGTGAACCATTAAAAACTCGTGCATGAGTGTGTTATAGGTCATACATAAGAAAAATTCACTCTGGCCTTAAAATATTATTCTAATTTGAAATTTTAGTTTGTCTTGCGTAGTTGTGATAAATGACTTTTCTTCAGGGCAACTGGGCGCAAAGTGGAAGATCCTGATCTATTGGAAAGAATTCGTCTCACTATTATCAACAATCTTCTTAAGTTTCATCCTGTAAGTATGTGTGATTCTCAGATAAATTCCTATTGTATCCTTTTTTAGTCTTTTATTTCTTATTGAAAAATTATTTGAAGTATTTTTATTGCTAAGAGGGATGTGATTTTTTTCTTTAACTTTTTGGTTTTGTGCTTATTAGGAGTCCAGCGAGCGGCTTGCAATGGGTGAGGCTTTTGGAATAAAAGCACCTGAAAAAAAGGTGAATTTAGAAACAATGCCCTTTTCTTCCTGTGTCTGAATGCATAAAGCATTTTCTAGACCTTTTTTGGTTAAAAAATTGATGCCTTCTTTTAAAATTGATTTGTCAGTTTTCTTCTTATCACAATACAAAGAACAAACTAGGGTGTCAATTAATTTATTTTGAGTATGCTTTAAATCTGCTATTTGTATCTATTCACTTGACCTTTTGCAAGACTGCATATTGATATTTATTTCCATGTGCTTCATTGTCAAAGTTCACTGACATGTTACTATTTTGATGTTTTATTCACTAAGTTTATTCTTGTTACCTATAATTCTTTGAGTAGAAGATGAAAAGCATTTCCTATTTTTCTGATGCTTGCATGTATTGTGGTATTTGTATTAGGTAGCAAGTGGCTATGGCCAGTAGGTCATGCGATGCTATGGCATCAAATTAGTTCCTGCTTATTTTTTGTGCTGATGAGTTCATCGGAGACTAGGATTCCACCCTTATTAATCATAATATGAACCCGAATTATTATAGAGCGTTCATATCTTACCAATAACATTCTAAAATATGATTTTGGAACTTGTCAAGATGATGGCCAAGCTCTTTGACTCTAGCTGCGTTTTAGTCTTTCTAATTTGTAATCTAACTTGCCTTTTCTGTAAATTGTAAAAATTTCTGAAAATGTAAATTAGTACATGCAATTATGGTCTGATATTGTGTTTATTATCTTTAACAAAATGATTTGACTGGAAACTGGGTTTCTTATTTAGAAATGTTTCCTTGCTAAAAATAGGAAAATCTACTGTTATATTGATTGCAGCTTGATGTTGATATTGCAACGCATATACATGTCAAGGATGATGGACCTAGGAAGAGGTATGCTGCTTGACTTATTTAATATATATACTGTTTTTTTTTTTTTTTTTTGGGGGGGGGGGGGGGGGGGGGGGGGGGGGTTTGCATCATGTTGAATTGGATGAAACTATATATATATATATATTTTCAAAATAGTAGCATCCAAGTTCCATGTTTCCTGGTCCACTATGTGAAGAATTTTCAACACCAAAATTTTGTTTGACATCTAAAGGAGATTTTCATGCTAGTATACTATTTTATAATCCTATATTATCTGTTGCCACATCAGCTTGCTCTATATAGAGACAGCAGATCGACCGGGGCTACTGTTAGAGATTATAAAAATCATAGCAGATATCAATATTAATGTGGAATCAGCAGAGATTGAGACGGAAGTATGTTTTCTTTCTCTGACACGCGCACGCTCACACACACACACACAGACTCTCGTATGCTTTCCCTTTGTGTACTTCGCCTATGTGTGTTGCTTTCAATGTTGCTGCTAGCAACAATTGCATTAATTTGGTATGCATATCATTCCAGGGTTTGGTAGCCAAGGATAAGTTTCATGTCAGTTACAGAGGGGCAGCGCTGAACAGTTCCTTGTCTCAGGTAATAAATTTTAATTACGCCAACACCGCTTCTCGTTATCGTCTATAGTTCTCCGGAGTTTAACCTCAATTTATAAGGGAACCATGAAAGAATAATTTCCGTCAGGATATGAGTTAACCATTTCGTGGAAGATATAACTATATGAAGTTTGTGGTTCATTTGAAGCATAATTGTAATTATCCATTCATAAGGAGGAATGTCAAGCCTTAGCTATCACCCTCAGTTTAACACATTTTTCTTTTCCTTTTTCTTGGTTTCCCCTATAAATAACTTTTAGTCTAATTCACAATGGCCTTTAAAGGCAATACATTCTGATTTTTGGAACTTTCCCTATACTGAAATGGTTGATATTAGGATTTAGAATTCGAATTGCCTTTGTAGTTCCAGTTTCTCTCTCTCTCAGGAATTTTACATTTCATGGAAGGTTGATCACTCTTTTAACATCTGGCAGTCTGCCACTATTTTCGAATTGTATATATGATTTTAAACATATAGTTTCCAACTTCTTATCTGAATCTCGCTTCCCAAGATCCTTTACATAACTGAGCAAATCTTTTTAAGTAATAAGCTATAGCCTATACAGCTGAACTGCAAAAGCTGATGCTTATGCAAGAAATACATAAATGAAATGTCACAGCATGCATTATATTTTTCTGATTATTATTAAGGATATCACTTTCCTGTCGGTGTAACATTTCCATGACCAACATTTGGACGCACTTGCTAACATGTAAACATCTCGTAAAATCTATGCACAAAAAATAATTGCTTCTCTTGTACTCTCCTGGGCTGTATCCGTATTCCTTCAAGAACTGTCCATGTACGTTATATTTTTTGAGGAGTAAATTGTTTCTCAAACTGGTAATTCAGTAGGATGAAAATACCAAAGGCATTGCATTTGCAGTCAGATGAATTTCCTTGACAACAACATGTGTTCTACCCGTTTTCTTTTCTTAAATATGTGACTTAATCTTGAATCTTTATTTAGTCGTAAAACTTGCTGAATTTGTAATCTGAACATGCAGGTGCTTGTGAATTGCCTGCGTTACTACCTTCGGAGGCCAGAAACTGACGAAGATAGCTATTAAAATGCACTATACTTGTACCAACTGTTAAATGTATGTCACTGTATGGCTCGAGTCCCCTGTTTCAGTATAATGCTTCAATGAGTTTTGTGTTTTCATGTACTCAAGAAATATCAAATCATGGGAGAATTATGGGAAAATAAATGAGAACTATTTGTAGGAAAACTTAAATTGTTGCAGTTCAGTCTACAAGGAGATCAATTGTGTCTTCTCTTTAACTAGAATATACACATGAATTTGCACCTCGTCAAAGTATTGTACCTATAACTAGGGGCGGATCCAGCTATAGGCTGGAATCGCCGGAATTTTGGGCTTCTATGGAGGCCTGTCGGAGCTGGAGCTGGTTGGAATCGGAGATGGAACTCTGGACTGGAAGAGAAGCTCTGTTTTCAGCTGAAGAAGACGACGCTGAGTTGGGACTTGGGCGGGCTGGGTGTTTTTAAAAAACAATTGGACCTCTACCAACACCGGCCCAAAACAATTGGCCCAATTTCATACCCGTTTACCCAACCCAAACGCTAAATCCAATAATATCCAATTTCATTTCATTTTCTCCCCCAAATCGCGATTGAAACCTAAGCTAGAGAGAAGAGGAGGGCGACTGTGGTGCGACTTGCGACTTCGAAATTGGTCTGTGGTTTGTGGAGATTGGACTGAGGAGGGCGACTGTGGTCTGTGGAGAGTGGAGTTGGAGTTCGTTGGAGTTCATCGGCGTTCGGGAATCGGGCTTCGCGACTCTTCTTCGCCAATCGCCGCACAACTTCGGCTTAGGTAAGTTCGATTTATTTCTGTGATTTGTTTGCCGCTATGTGTTGGAGTTGTGTGAGTGTGAGACTGTGAGTGACTGGCTATGGCTCAGCCTCTGCCTGACTGCGTGTGTGCTACTATGCTTCATACTTTCTGTGATTTGTTCGTGGCTGTGTGTTGGAGTTGTGTGAGTGTGAGTGACTGCCTGTGGCTGACTGCGTGTGTGTAGTTGTGTGAGTGTGACTGTGTGAGTCTGTGATCTTGAGAAGGAGACTGTGAGTTGTGCTTATTTCGGTGTTTCAGTTTGTGAATCTGTGACTCGTTAGCGTAGACTGAGTATTGATTTCTGAATGTGTGACTGTGTGAATGTGTGAGAGACAGTGGTTCTCTACTTGTTGTTTTTGTGATATTGGATATTGGAATTAATAAATTGGATAATGGATATTATATTTGTGATTTGTGAAATTGATATTGTAATTGTGAAATTGGATATTGTAATTGTGAAATTGTGAATCTTGTGATTTGTGAATTGTGCTTGTGTTTTTGGATTATTGGATAGATGGTGTCTATTGGTGAATGATGATTTAGTGTTCATCTGGGGGTAATTGAGTTGTGAGTTATAATTTATCGTTTTGATTTGTGAATTGCTATTCGGGAATTTAGGTCTAGGAAATTAGGGATAAGTGAAAAAAAAAATTTAATGGAGAAGATGTTGACGTCAACGATCAACGGTTGACTTCCGCTCTAGCTGAACTTCGGACCTGAATCCGCCGCTGCCTATAACTATGAACTTGGCCATTCATCTACTCTCGAGAAGTCTGAGAAAACTTGTAATTCTCAATATTAAATTAGTTGTATAAAATGGGGTTGAGGAAGGACCCAACTTTGAAACATATGTCGAGATTTAGCATTTTATAAAATTAACAAGTCATAATAAATAAATAAAAAATTAAAAAAATAAATAATAATAAATTGTAACTCAGTCGCCATTGGTGAATAGATATTGGATTACACTTTATGTACACTTTTGTACATGATAATGTACACAGTTCTCTCACAACAAGTGGGAAGCCTTTTTTTTATTGGTGCGAGCCCTCATGTTGTGACGTGAGCTGTATATGTATATTTATCTATAGATATTTCATGTGGTCAACGTCTTCCTACATTGTACCACTGGTAACCACCGTTTGGTGTTAATTAAATGATTCAGATTAGATTAATGTAATTGATGATGTAACGTGCTGCATAATCATCCAATTTCGCCTGTCTAAAATTTTGCCGCGTAGCTTCTATAAAAGATTGGATGGGGAAGAGTTACAAAAGTCACATTAAAGTTTGACGCATTGCCTTTATTGGTGTTGAGCATTATCTCGGTCACAGTTGCAGGCTGCTCCAAGTATTGAATTTAGCTTAATTTTTAGAAAAATGTGTAATTAAAAAATTAAAAAAAATTTAAATTTATTTGCAAAATATTTTATTGTGTGAATATAATTGAAAATGATCTCCTGTTTGATAGAAATTCAAATTCAAATTTTAATCCAAATCAAAATCTACAACAAATTTTAAATACACATTTTATGGGACTGACAATTTATCAATCACACATTTCATTATTTTTTTATTAAAATTTACTAACAATCTATTTTTAATCCCCACTAAACAACAATTGTGAGTATGTAAAAAAAAAAAAAAAAAAAATTAAAATAATGATTGTTAAACATAGACTTATTATTAAGCTCATCCAATATTTTAATTAATGTTGTGTGGGATGATCAGTTAATGCCCTTCCATTGAATTTTCGCTAATAGTTTTTAAAACCAGTCTATGTGCAATAAATATTGATACTAAAATGCTGTTTGGTGGAAATTAAAATTAATTTTTAATAAAAATTAATGAAATATATGATTAAAAAAATTGTAAAACTCATAAAATATATTATTAAAATTATTTTTTGACTTTAATTTAAATTAAAATATATATTTTAATCGGTACCAAATGGTAGGTAAATATCATTGGTGTGCTACGCGAGATTACCTTTCCCTCCCGAGTCAAAAAGTATCAGCAAATTAGCTAAAGTGAGTCGAAACAGAAGTTTTTGCCGTGTAAAGTAGCACTTAGGAATATTTGTCCCATCAACCGTTCAACGAAGATAAGGTCATGGTACAGAAAGTCAAACTATAGTTTGCATCAAATTCACAATCAATCAGCACGAAGGTAATATTACTTTAAAGTTTAAAATCATAAACTTTATCCAAGCACAAGATCATGCTCGACTGAGTCACTGGCAGACATACATTTACAGCTCAAAATACGCGAATAAAAATGGGAAAAAAAAAAAAAAAAAAAGGATGGGAGAATCAGAATAGTATCTACAGTCATTTAAATTCTATGTACAACCAGTAATCAAGACCTTGTACTCCATCCGAAATGAGAATCACAAGCAACCAGCATCGGATCCAGAACAATAAGAGGCAACTTCTCAATGTACATGAAAAGCCTCTTCAGATTTTCTCTTCGAATTGCAGATAATTCAATAACATCACAGCTGCTTGTGTAGATCCAAAGCTCGCCAGAATTTACTCTTTTGAGGCTATCCCGACAGAATGGGCAAGATTGAGACCGTGCACGCCTGAAGAAACCGTTAAGTTTAACGCATAATAAATCATCCAAGAACATGATAAACATAAAGTGAACAGAACATTAAATCTTGCACCCATCAATATGATCATCCACAAAGTCATCAGGACATGATAGTTCAAACATGATAATTATTCTGTATTTAGTTGCACAAACATGTAGTTAAATTTATTTTCTTTATTTTTCTCCACTGATTCTTATGCCAGAAATCCTGTTAAATACGTCGAACCACCAGTCTAGGTAAATCTACCATAAAATGGAGAATAGGGCGGTAGGTGTGCTATCTAAAGGATAAGTTAAATTACCAAATGAGCTAATTTCTTCATCAACCTGGTGAATGCTTAGTGGGAGGGGGGGGTGGAAGACAAATATGTTTCAGAACCAATGATCCACAATATACATCTTTCTAAATGACCCTTTCTTTATTTGGTATCCGACTAGAAAAACAAAGAAATAAAAAGACTCGGATCTTGGCATAAAATAAGGCGCCATCTAAATCAAATAAGCCGTTGTAATACACCCCATTCTTCAGAATTCTGAATAGATGATCTACCATCTCTAACTAGAAATTGGATCGAAATCTGCGTCCTTTTAAATAGCTTTCAAGACTAAACAGAAATGAGCATATGATCATTAAAAAGTATATGGAGGGCGATTAATGCACTTCACCTATTTTGAACAGAAGAGAAGATTATGGGAGAAATAGGTAAGTCTACATACCAGTTCCTATAGCACTTCATACACATGGAGTGATTGCAACTGGGAAGGACAACCTTGGTATTCATTTCCATGCAAATTCCACATTCTTCTTCTCTTTCGATATCAATTTCAGACAGCTTACCCTTGTTCATCTCGTTCACTCTTCTGTATTTAGTTGCACAAATCTCTCTCTGTTTCCGATCTTCAACATCAGAGATTCCTCTATGAAGTTGCAATAAAGAGGGGAATATCACACCTATCCAACGCAATTCATAATGAGAACTCATGATAGAGAGTAACCATTTAACTCGACATTCTACTTAGAAATTATAAGCATTTTTCAAGCATAATGACGATAGCAAGAGGTTAATTTTTATCTTCGATATTTTCAAAGTTCGGATTCTCATTTAATTAACGGTTTTCTTGATTGGAAGAGCGTGAGCGAAGCTTGAAAGTCTACTCACCATAAAACTCCCTTATACTAGCTTTCCTTTCATGAAGACACATGGTAGTCTTACCATCCTCAAATACCTACAATTCCCTCGCCCTCATCAATTTTCACTGACCACAACAGAGTGCAATTTTTCGAGCATAATGCAAAGTACACAATGCAAAAAAGAAAGTAAAATCACCTTGTAAATAAGGATTCTAATTAAGCCAAGTGCACCAGCAAGGTGACAATCAGTCCACTGGACGAGGAACAGAAAAACGTGGGCACAGGGGCTGTATGATAGTCTCATTTGAAGGCAAGCACCATCATATTCCCTTGGATAATCTAAAGCCCTGTATCTCAAGAAAATTATTAATTGCATCGGGGCTCGGAAATATATATCAAATCAGTTATGAATTCCTTTGTCCCTTATACAGAAGATTAAGTGGCCATGACAGCAACAAATTGATAATGTTTCAAAAACAGCAACAAATTGATAACGAAAGATGTAAAATACAGACAATTCTCAAGCCATTCAGCTAAGGCTCTAATTTATAACTTCAAATAGAAAGACACATCAGATAATAATTACAGTCTTTAGATTCTCTGATTGTGTTTTCTTTTCCATTTCTAAATCCAATAATAGGGGCAGCCCACAAAAAATTCAGCTATTGATCATGCCCCTATCATGAAAAACACGCACAGGTAAACCCCCTTGTGTATAATTGGAAACGTATAAAATTTTTATGTGAACTCCGACAGCATACAGAATCTCATCAGAAAGGAGATATAAACTCATTAATTTTGTAAAATATCTACAAAAAAAAATAACAATATTCAGTATGAATTTCTGAAACAGTGCTCACAAAAAAAAAAAAAAAAAAAAGAAAAAAAAAAGTGTTGAATATTGAAAGACGCACACAGAAATGGAGAACAAGAAGCAAATCGAGTAAAACTAAGAACATACATGGTGTTTGCATGTTGAATATCAGCTTCGAGCGCCTTCAGAGAATCTTTAAAAGACTTCCTCATGAGCCCTCTTTTTTTCTCTTATTCCCATCCAATTTATAAATAAATCTCTTCCAATTTTCTGTCCACTCCTCCTAAACACCCCTTGAGAACCCCTACAACCCAACTCTCAAAAATCACAAAATTTCGATCACACGACCTTTAAATTCCACAATTAAAAAACAAAACACAAAATTCAGAACTATTTCTTCTCATAACGACCAAAAAAACACTGAATTATCTGTATATTACACAAGCAGTGCAATTTATGTTGTGCGGGTGTGGCGTTTTAGGTGAAGAAGCCAAGTGATTTGTTTGATATTCTGGAATTCCGTGGTTTTGTGTGGTGGGTGGGGTCACACCGCACAGACTCGATCACTCAGGATTTTCGCTTGAACAGCAAGTCTCTTAACTGCTATTTGTTATACAATCTAAGGAGCCTTCTTTATTGAGATAAATTCTCTTAAGGTCACCCAACTTAAAAGTTTCTTCCATATTGATCCCTAACTTGTATTTTTGTTTCAATTGGATAATTTTATCTATAGCCGTGATCAAAACTTTTAAGAGATTTCGTAACCTGGCAGGAAACAAAATTAGTAGCCGAAGATCAACTTTCGTGGTGAGGTCGTGCCCCGCACCAATTTTTTTGTATTTTTGTAAAATTATGTTAAGGAATTGAAATCATTGTAAAATACTAAAATTCGAGTTTACTTTAATTTATCTTATAAATAGGAAAAGGGTAATTGGCGCAAAACGTCCCTACCTTTGAAGGTTTTTGTGGAAAACGTCCCCACCTTTCGTTTTTTGACGCGTAACGTCCTTACCTTTATCTTTTCTTGTGAAAAACGTCCTTCCATCCACTTTCCGTTAGAATGCACCGTTAAATCTTTGGGTAATTGGCACAAAATGTCCCTACCTTCCACATTTCTTTGCGCTAAACGTCCATTTCATCCATTTAAATTTAGTCAAAATTATGATCAATGTCAATTCTGAAGAAATTTATCGTGTACATTAAACAAAATTTAATTCTTAGATCAAATGATTGGACTCATTTGTAATTTTAATAAAAAGTTTGGGACTCATTTGCACATTTTGAAAAAGTTTGAGAGTATTATTATAATTTGTGCTTTATTTTTATTTTATTTTATTTAAATATAAGGGTATATAGTTATTTTTCACTAAAAATGGATGAAATTGACGTTTAGCGCAAAGAAATGTGGAAGGTAGGGACGTTTTGTGCCAATTACCCAAAGATTTAACGGTGCATTCTAACGGAAAGTGGTCGGAAGGACGTTTTGCGCAAGAAAAGATAAAGGTAGGGACGTTCCGCGTAAAAAAACGATAGGTGGGGACGTTTTCCACAAAAACCTTCAAAGGGAGGGACGTTTTGCGCCAATTACCCATAGGAAAACATTCTTATGTTTTAAAATTATCATAGAAAAAGAAAAGTAAAAGAAGATAGGTTTGCGATTTTCTCTTATAAGCATTTTTTTTCTAACATTGATGCGAATCTCTATAAATTTTGCGTATTTTTCAATAATTATTTTTTCGAATTGATTTACTCACGATAGAATAGAATTATATTTATAATTGTCAACAGTAAATTACATTTAATATATTCGATCCACTTCATTCGACTAACCGAGAAAATGTGTTGAAGTGTTGGTAATAATTATAGATAAAATGGTCAAATTAAGATAAAATTACAATTTGATTGACTGAACTGAAATAAACTAAACAAGAGTGACGAAAATGAAGTAGAACTGTTAGTTGGGTGACCTCTTTTAAAACATTTCCCCTCTTTAATTTATATCTTCTGGAATCTGGTTTTCCACGCATGCCCCCAGTATTTAGTTATTTATCCGGTTTTCTGCGCTGACCCAAAGGCCTGTTTGGCTCTATTACTTTCAAAATATTTTTTTTAAAACTTATTTTTAACTTCACATTTTTTTCATAAATTCAAACTTTTATCTTATTTTTTAATCACACTCAAAAATAAAATAAAATAATATGGATTGATTAAGCTTTGAATTGTCGTTAAATTGTTTAGAATTGGATTATACTAAACTAGATTAGATTCGAGTCGAGATTGATTTCAATAATTCGGTTGGTAAACACATATGCTAAGAAATAAAAGAAAAAATAGCAAACGCTTACTTTTTTTTTTTTTTTTACTCAAGTTGATTTCAAAAAAAAAAAATTAGTTGGTGATAACATTTGTCAATAAATTTTTTTTTTTTTTTAAGTAAGCAAACAATTAGCTTTTCCAATTTGAAGTTGATTTCAAATAATTCAATTGATGAGCACATTTGCTAACAAATAGAAAAAGGAAAAAAAGTAATAGAGAATAATTACTTTTTCTGGCTAAGTTGATTTCAAATAATTCAATTGTTGAGCACATTTGTCAAGAAATAGAAAAAGGAAAAGTTAAATGAATAATTACTTTCTTTCAATTTGTTCATTTCAATTTTTATGACTCGAACGTGATTCCAATTAGGATTTTACTAAGAAATAGAAAAAAAGTTACTTTTTTCAACTTGAAATTGATTTTAAATAATTCAATTGGTTTCTAGGTGAGCACATTCACCAAGAAATAGAAAAATAAAAGTGTAAACGAACAATTATTTTTTTTCAATTTGAAGTTGATTTCAAATAACTCAATTGGTGAACACATTTGTCAAGAAATAGAAAAAGAAAAAAAATGTGAGCCATTACTTTTTACAACTCGAAGTTGATTTCAATTATTTCAAGTAGTGAACACACATTTTCAAGAAATAAAAGAATGAAGAGTAAGCGAACAATCACCCTTTTTTTTTACTCGAAGAGGATTTCAAATAATTCAGTTGGTAAGAGCATGTTTGCTATTAAATAGAAAAAGGAAAAAAAAAAAAAAAAAAAGTAATAGAGAATAATTACTTTTTCTGGCTAAGTTGATTTCAAATAATTCAATTGTTGAGCACATTTGTCAAGAAATAGAAAAAGGAAAAAGTTAAATGAATAATTACTTCTTTTCTTTTTTTTTTTAACTTGAAGAGGATTTTATATAATTCAGTTGGTAAGAGCATGTTTGCTATAAAAGTAAGTGAACAATTACTTCTTCTTTTTTATTCGAAGTAGATTTAAATAATTCAATTGTAAGAACATTCGCTATTGTTATAAAAGAGACAAAAAAGAGAAAAGATTATAAGAGTCAAAACTCAAGTATGTGTTATTAAGAATTAATGCCCTATATTTATAGGATCAAAATAAGAGTTACAATTGGAATGAATTAGATCTTCTAAACTAGATAAGATATATCATGATAACACTAAATAATTATCTCATTATTTTACAACACTCACCCTTTGATGATTATTTGTACAACAACTACCTCATTAAAACCTTGTTTGATAAAAATTCAATGGGACAAAAAAAATCAAACGAAGGAAAAATAGTACAGTTATTTTGGAGAATAAAAATAAATATTGCCTCATTAAAATCTTGTTAGGAAAACTCAATGGGATAAAACATATGCGAAGGAAAAAGAGTACAACTACTTCTAGAGGTGTCAAGACAGGCGAGCCGACCAGACCTGTGAAAATCGGCCCGAATCGACCCGGAATCGCGGATCGACCCGTGACCCGAGCGGGCTGTTTACGGGTCAAGGAGGTGTGACCCGCGGACTTCGCTGGTTGCACCTTCACGGGCCGCGGTTAACCCGCTGGCCCGTGAAAAAAAAATTAAAATATAAATAAATATATAATTTTTGAACAACTAAATTATAATTAAGTAGGTGACAACCTAGTTGAGATGTACTTTTGCTATAAATATTTGATAATAGTAATTAAAAATGCATTTAGTTATTTGTTTAAATTAAATTTAACTTTGCAAAGTTATAAATAATTCAGGTAACATTAAATTTGAATTCTATGTAAACATTTCTTGATATAAATATGAATTTATCATTTTGTTCAATTCTTAGTTTACATTTAACCAAAAAAATATTTTTTACTATAAATATCTATATTTTTATAATTTTATTTATACAATCATGCGGGCCAAATCGGAACAAATCGCGACCCGTAACCCGCATGGGCTCGACCCGGATAGGTCAGCGAGCGGGCTGGGTTGTAGTCCAAAATTTGTGGGCTGACCCGGAACCGGCCCGAAACCCGTAGCGGGCGGAATTTTTTTCACGCGGACTGTTACCGGGCTCATATGTTGACGGGCCGACCCGGCTCGGACCACCCAAATTGACACCTCTAACTACTTCCATTGGTATTAATCACTGAAATTCTTTGAGTCGACGCATTCCAATTTCATGAACTAATTTCTTGAATATAGATGTTGACAGTACTTTTGTGAATAAATCAGCCACATTGTCACTTAAACGAATTTGTTGAACATCGATGTCATCATTCTTCTAACACTAATGTGTATGAAAGAATTTTGGAGAAATACACTTCGTCCCGTTACCTTTGATATAGTCTCCTTTGAGTTGTGCAATACAAACTACATTGTCTTCATACAAAATTGTTGAACTATCTTTTATTGAAATTAACCCGCATGATACTTGGATATGATGTGTCATGTTCATCAACCATACACATTCTCGCCCTACTTCATGGATTGTAATAATTTCGGAATGATTTGAGAATGTTGCTGTCAATGATTGCTTCACAGATCTCTATGATATAACTATTCATCCACGTGTAAACACATCATATTTATGATTTTGCTTTATGTTGGTTAGAGAAATAAACTGCATCTGCATATCCCACTAAAGCGGATCCCGACTTCTAAGAGTAAAATAATCATAAATCAATCGTACCCTTTATGTAACGAAAAATATGTTTAACACCATTTCAATATCTTTGAGTTGGTGTAGAGTTATATCTTGTAAGGAAATTTACAGAAAAAGCTATGTCGGGTTGAGTGCAGTTTGCAAGACAAGTTAATACTCCAATTGCACTAAGATGTGGTATTTCAGGACCAAAATTTTTTCTTCATCTTCGAGTGGACGAAATGGATCATTTTTCACATCAAGTAATCAAACAACCATAGGTTAGGGTTGTTAAAAAAAATCGCAAAATCACAAACTGAACCGTAACCGTTGGTTCGGGTCCACGTGGACCCGTGATTTTTTTTCCCCCAAACCGTTTCAAAATAATTTGGTTTAGGTTTTGATTTTCAAAAACCGCATAATACCAAACCGAACCACACTTTTTTAATTAATTTTTTTTAATTATAAATTCTCGTATATAATTTTATTAAAGTATAATTTTTAGAATTTAAAATGTAAACCAACAGAAAATTTCATTTCCGAATTTACAACCTAAAGCCCAAGCCCAAGCCCAAAAAAAAAAAAAGGAACAACTCAAATCCAACTCAAAACAAAACCTAGATTGACAGCTAAACTACTGGAGCGACAATTTGAATGAAGGAGATGTTTTGGTTACCAATCATCCTTCTGCTGGAGGTAGTCATCTTCCCGATATTACTGTTATTACACCCGTTTTCGATAAAGGGAACCTTGTATTCTTCGTTGCAAGTCGAGGGCATAATGCAGAGATTGGAGGTATTACTCCTTGGAGCATGCCGCCTTTCTTGAAGTCTATATGAGAAGAAGGAGCTGCAATAAAATCATTCAAGCTCGTGGAAAATGGGCATTTTCTAAAAGAATGGATCACCAAACTTTTACAGTTTCCCTATTCTGAGGGATCGTCTTTTAACATCCCTAGAACACGCAGGCTTCAAAATAATTTATCTGATCTTCATGCTCAAGTTGTTGCAAATCAAAGAGGAATTTCACTTATCAAGGAGCTTATCGAGCAATTTGGTTTGGATACTGTCCAGTCTTACATGAATCATGTTCAGGTCAACGCAGAAGAAGCAGTGAGAGAAATGCTCAAATTAGTTGCTGCTAGAGTTTATTCCAATTATGCCAAGGTAAAGATGGAGATTTAGTGATCATTGAAGAAGAAGATTTCATGGACGATGAGTCTGTTATACACTTAAAACTTACGATTGATCCTAAGAAGGGAGAAGCATCTTTTGATTTTTCTGGGACGAGCTCAGAAGTTGTTTTTACATTTTACGTCTCTGACTCTCAAGAGATGGAGGATCTCTGACTGCTATTGCCTCAAATATCTCTTCGGTATCCGTTCTCTTTTCTCTTTTTTCTCCTCTGGACAGTACTTGTATGCTTTGTTTCTATGTTTCTTTCTTTCTTGTTCTTTATTCGTTGGTTTGGTGGTGCAATTGTGCCTTGATTCATTGGTTTAATTCTGAAAAGTTAAGTTGTCATTTTTTTTTTTTTTTTTTGCTGAATTAAGCTTTATAATTTTCAAAAGTTAGGATATATACTTTTAGCGATATTTATTTGCATACGTGTATCTAAATCTACATATGCATGATCTAAATCTAACATGATATTTATCTGTTTTAAACTTTTCAATGGCCTCATGTTAGATGTTGATTTTTCTGTCTAACTTGAGTCTAATTTTCTGTATATTGTAGCACTAACATTTTGTTGGTAAATCATTTTTTTTTCATTTTCGTAGTTAGACAATATTTTGCATTGCTTAATGTTGTTATTGCTATTTTCCTTATTAATGGGCTTCCATCATAGTAGAAACTCAGCCACAATTTGCATTTTGATGATTTCTGAATTTATTTCCTTTATGTTCCATTACTTGATATTAAGGAATATAATATGCATATTTATATTTGTTAGTCAACTGGAAGCTTGTTGTTTCATTTTCATTTCAGAGTTTAAACATGTGGTCAGTCTGTTGATATTTACGTATAAGGTATGCTTGCTGTGAATTGCTGATAGCTAAATTGATTAGAAATCTTTATGCACATTAAGCATGTCTAATATTTTATGGTGTCACATTGCACGAATTGTAGAGCTAGAAATTTCAATTTTGGCTTTTCATTTGCAGTAGTTCTTTTGTATTTTTTTGTAGTTAAATTAAAGGAATATATAAATTGTTCGCAAAGTGGTGACAGAAGCTTCAAAAGTCATCAGTTAAATGGATTGCCAGATCAGGACTCTAGTCCAGTCAGAAGAGAAGTAGTCAGTAGGTATTCTTCTTTTGCTGTTTCCATATGAGTTCATAATGATGGATTTTTTAATTTACTTTTTTTGGATTCCATTTTATGTTGATAAATTTGTATGAGGTTGTTACCACAGTGGTCACACAATTGAGGATATCTAAGGTGCAATCTCGCTGTTTGAATTTTCATTTCTTGGCAGTTGACATCATTTAAACTTTCGTCCTTATCTATTTAGATTCAAAGGATCGATTGTGCATATGCTAGCTAGCTATTGCTTATGCTAGAACCGAAAGCCATGAATTATAGTTCTGATCTTTGTGATCTCTTAGTTGAATTTCAGAATTTGGCATTTTCTTTAATAAGTAAACCGCAGATTAAAATCGAACCAAACCGCAAATAATGATTTGGTTTGAAAAATGAAATGGTTTGGTTTGGTTTGAAAAAATTCTAAACCGTTTGAAATGGTTTGAGTTGAAAATATAACAGAAACCGCCCAAACCGAACCGTGTTCACCCCTACCATAGGTGATGCTAATGGATGCGCATTATCCATATAAAATCATTTTAAAACTTTTTCTGTATATGTAGATTAATGAACAAATAATCTTTTTGGAAAGTGTTCAATCTCCAACCCAAGACAAAATTTGGTTTTTCCCAAATCCTTCATCTCAAATTCATTTTTCAAATAATTAGCATTTTTGTTGAGCTCTTCAGGAGTTCCAATTAAATTTAAATCATTAATATAAACTGCCACAATTGCAAATTCAATGTTTTTTTTATAAAAACATATGGGCAGATATCATCATTTTTATAACCATCATTCAACAAATATTCGCTAAGACGATTATATCACATGCGTCCGAATTGTTTCAATCCATTGCAATTTAACTGAGAACATGATTCTCGGGCATGTATCGTTTGTTCCTGGTACTTTAAGTCATTTGAGGACTTTTATATATATATATATATATATATATATATATATATATATCACTATCAAGTGAACCATGTAAATAGGCAGTCACTACATCCATAAGGCGCATATTAAGTTTTTGTGACACGGTCAAACTAATAAAAAATCTAAAAGTGACGGTGTCCATTACGGGAGAATATGTTTCCTCATAATAAATTCCTGGTCTTTGTGAGAAACCTTGAGCTATTAGCTGGACTTTGTATCTTATAATTTCATTATTTTCTTTTCTCTTTCATACAAAAATTCATTTGTATCATACATGGATTAATTTTTTAGGTGTTCGAACTACATGTCCAAACACTTTTCGTTTCTCTAAGGAATTCAATTATGCATGTATGACTTCTTTCCATTTTGACCAATCATTTCTATTTTGACAGTCTTTAATTGATTGTAGTTTAGGACCCTCATTTTGCATAATATCAAGAGCTACATTATATGCGAAAATATTGTCTATAATAACATTATTCCGTTCCTATAATTTATGAGATAACATATAATTTATTGAAATTTCATTATTTTAGGACACTTGTGGTTCTTCAAGAATCATATTTTTAATATTTGATTTATCAATCTTTTCTAATGTTACTTCTGAAATTTTTGGTGAGTTTTTGTATTGCCCTTTTCTTTTGCGAGGTACAGAATCTTTTGAACCAATTGTTTGCCACGCTTCTGACGTATGTGAGATTCATTTGCTACAACAAATTGTCCTGCAGGGATATCAATTTTTGTTGGAATATTTTCTGCTGGTATATATGACTTTATCACTTTTCTCGTGTCAACAAATACATCAAATAATTGATTTACAACTCTTTGCAAATGGATAATTTTTTCAACATCATGCTCACATTGATTGTTATGGGGATCAAAATGAGATAGAATTGTTTCATTCCAAGAATTTTTACCTTATTTTTCATAATGTAATTTTTTCCCTCCCAAAGTTGAGAAAGTCATTTAATCAAAATTACAATCTCCAAAACGCGCAGTAAATAAATGACTCGTTAAAGATTCAAGATACCTAATAATGAATGGAGAATCAAAACTCACATAAATATCAAGTCTTCGTTGGGGCCCCATTTTAGTACGTTGTGGGGGTGAAATAGGGACTTGTACAGCACAACTCAAAATTCGTATGTGAGAAATATCAAATTCATGACCAAATGCAAGTTGCAAAGATGAATATTGATAATAGGTAGTTGGTCTAATACAAACCAATGATGCAGCATGTAATATGACATGTTCCCAAACAGAAGCTGATAGCTTTGTCTTCATAAGTAATGGTCTAGTAATAAGTTGCAGTCGTTTAATAAACGACTCTACTAAATCATTTTGTGTATGGACATTGCGATTGAATGTTCAATTACAATCACAATTGACATACAATATCGTCGAATGCTTGTGATATAAATTCACCAGTATTGTTAAGGCGAATAGTTTTAATTAAGTAATCAAAAAATTGCGTTTGTAATTTTACGATTTGAGCAAATAGCTACATTTCGAGTGGAAAATAGGCAAATATGTGACCATCTAGTAGAAGAATTAATTAATATCATAAAATAACGAAATGGTCCACATGCTGGGTGTATTTACCCACATATATCTCCATGAATTATTTTCAAGAAAGTTAGAGATTCAATATTGACATTTGTAGTCGAAGGTCTAATGACTAACTTGCCTTGCAAACAAACTACATATGGATAATCATTAGGTAAAAGAATCTTCTAGTTTTTAATGGATGTCCATGTGTGTTGTTTATTATTCGATGCATCAGTATAGCTCCTGGATGTCCAAGTCGATCATACCAAATTATAAAACTTTTTGGATCAACGAACTTCTGGTTCGTGACATTATTTGAGTCAACCATTTTTATAAATGTATAGTACATGTCCAATGAGAGTGCATGATGTTTTTCTTTTATCTGCTTTTTGCCAGATACAAAAGATATTCAACACTATTTTCTTGCATCGTCTCAATGTGATATCCATTGCAGCGGATATCTTTAAAATTAAGCAAATTTCTTTAGAATTTGTTAGAGTAAAGTGTATCGTAATATATAATTTTGTATTATTGGGTAAAATAATATAAACTCTTCCGGAGCCTTTAACGATATTCGATGCACCAGATATCGTATTAACGTTATTTTCTACTAATATTAAGTCAAAAAAATATTTTTTGTCTTGAAAAATGGTATGTGTAGTTGCACTATCAATCAAACAGGTATCTTGACAATCCATCGTGAATCTATAAATATAACAAAATAGATATGTTTAAAAAAAAAAACTTGAATTTAAATTTAAAAAAGTAAACATAATTCAATATTATGAGATTGACGATACATAATAAAGTTTTTTTTTTTTTTTTTTTTTTTTTTTTTTTTTGCGAAAAGTAAAAACATATTTCTAACTAAATTTCTAAAATAAAGGAAAATACTAGAAACGTAGAAAATAAAATAATCTATATCTTTCATCGCACCACCTCTAATCAAATGGTCAATATTCTCATTTGGATCAGCAAAGAAATCGAAAACATCCAAATGAGTCACATCAATCGGACTATCATAATCAGCAAAATTTTTCTCCACTTTTTCATTTTCCTTCATTGATTTTTGGTAAAGATCCACAAGGTGTTTTGCCGTACGACAGATATGTGTCAAATGTCATTTCATTCCACATCTAAAACAACTTTCTCCGTGCACCTTTCTGGATGTACTACTTTCGTTGGTTTTATACCTTTCGAAATTGTTGTCTTGCTGTTGATAACTTTGTTGATTATTTCGTCCATAATTTATTTCACGTGCATGTTCGGGTCCACGATCAAATTTGTGTCCACGTCCACGTCATTTTCTTGATATTGCATTTATTTCAGGAAATGCAGTATCATTTGCTGTTGATAACTTTGTTGATTATTTCGTCTATAATTTATTTCACGTGCATGTTCGGGTCCACGATCAAATTCGTGTCCACGTCCACGTCATTTTCTTGATATTGCAGTTATTTCAGGAAATGCAGTATCATTTGCTTCAAGTAATGGTACAGAATCAATTGGACGTAATCCATTATTTTTCATCAGCAGTTCATTATTTTGTTCAGCAATAAGCAAGTAAGATATAAGTTTTGAGTATTTTTTAAAATCCGTTCACGATATTGTTGTTGCAAGAGCACATTCGATGCGTGAAAGGTAGAAATTTTTTTCTCCAACATATCTTCATCAATAATTTTTTCTCCACACAAGATCAATTTTGAATATATTCTGAACAGTTCAGAATTGTACTCACTTACAATTTTAAAGTTTTGCAAACGAAGGTGCATCAATTCATAGTGGGCTTTGAGGAGGACTATAGTCCTCTGATGATCAAATCTTCCGGTCAGTTTTTTCCAAAGAGCCCGTGGATCTTTCTCAGTAAGATATTCAATTTTCAATCCACCGTGAAGATGATGACGAAAGAAGATGAGTGTTTTAGCACAATCCTGCAATGATTCTTTGTTTCCTTCTTATATTGACTTTCCCAGTCCCTTTGAGATAAGATGAATATCAGAATCGAGTACCCATGATAGATAATTTTTGCCAGATATGTCAAGTGCAGTAAACTCAAGTTTTGTGATATTTGTCATTTGATTAACTACACAATAAAGAAAAAAATAATTAGTTTCAAAAAATATGATTAAACATCACATAATGATTAATCAAGTAATATCAACATGACATAAGTTACATGATTTCCTTCAAGAATGAACACTAATATAAAATAATTTGTTCTTCGAAATATGTACTACTTCGAGAGCACGTTATATTTTACTATTACTTCTTCAAGAGTAATATGTCAATATTCTTCTGGAATATTCATACTCTACAAGAGCAAGTAATATACTTAATTATAATGTGGTGCTACTTCCGGAGCAACAACAAATTATTTATAATACACAAATCTACAATTAATATTTTTCTGAAATTTTAATTATAATGTTGTGCTACTTAGGAAGTAACAACATGATATATAATTAATTTATAATTTATAATAGAACATCTAAAAATATTTAATTAAACTAAAAATATTAATTACATACAAACATGTTATGAATAGAAAAGAAATTAATCTCATTCAATTAACGGCAAAAAAGAAAATCACGTGGAATGATGAATGTGTGTTGTCATTGTATAAACCACATAAAAGCAGCACACCAAACCCCACTTCAGCTCAAAATTCAAGTTGAACAATCATTAATCATATGTCACCTTTCTTAGGGAGAGAAAGTTATGGATTTAATAAAAAGAAACATTTTATCCAGGTAGTATTCGATGGCAACTTATTATCTTTTGGAGAAAGAATTTATGGTCAAAAGAAGAGACGTGTTTATGAAGATGCAGAAAAAAAATTAATAGTCATAAAAATTCTTTAATCGTGAAAAGAAATTATTGAATCTGCGTACAGTTAAATATATACTACCTATTCTAAACTTTAAAAAATTAAAATTTCATGTTGATGATGTGTTATAAAAGAGAGAAAAGAAGAAAATATAAGAGTCAAAACTCAAGTGTGTGTTATTAAGAACTAATGTCCTATATTTATAAGGTCCAAAATAAGAGTTACAATCGAAATGAAATAGATTTTCTAAACTAGATAAGACTTATCTGTATATCATGATAACACTAAATAATCATCAATAATTATATCATTATTTTACAACGACTATCAATTTTTTTTCAATATCTTAGCAAATGTGCTCATCTACTGAATTAATTGAGATCAACTTAATTATTCGCTTACTTTTTCCTTTTTCTATTTCTTGGCAAATGTTCTCACAAACTATATGTTATTACTCTCTTTTTGTTATTTCTTCATGTATTTAAGCCTTTGTTTGATTCACATTCTGATTTTCATTTTCATTCTTCCACTCATTTTCAATAACGTATTTTTCATCACATCAATAACTTTTCTTTCTTTTTTCAATCACATATTCACCGTCACATCATCCAAAAAACACATTCTTTCCATTTTAATGTGTATAAAACAGGGGCTAAATGTACTTACCAACTGAATTATTTGAAATGAACTTCAAATTGAAAAAAAAGTAATTATTCATTTAACTTTTTCCTTTTTCTATTTCTTGACAAATGTGCTCTACAATTGAATTATTTGAAATCAACTTAGCTAGAAAAAGTAATTATTCTCTATTATTTTTATTTTTATTTTCCTATTTCTATTTATAGCAAACATGCTCTTACCAACTGAATTATGTGAAATCCTCTTCAAGTAAAAAAAAAAAGGGGGGGGGGGGGGGGGGGGGGGGGGGGATTGTTCACTTATTCTTCGTTCTTCTGCTTCTTTGTAAATGTGTGTTCACTACTTGAATAATTGAAATCAACTTCGAGTTGTAAAACGTAATAGTAATGTTATTTAGTTCCACTGGGGTTACAACTCCAGTCTAAGTGACGCTAATGTGTCATTAAATAATAAGTGAAATTAAATAAGTCATTTATTTTCATCTTTCATTCAACATATCATCTAGCGTCACCTAAATTGGGGTTGTAATTCCAGTGGGGCTACATAGCATTACTCAAAAAGTAATGGCTCACTTATTTTTATCTTTTCTATTTCTTGACAAATGTGTTCACCAATTGAGTTATTTGAAATCAATTGAAAAAAATAATTGTTCGTTTACACTTTCCTTTTTCTATTTCTTGGCGAATGTGCGCACCTAGTCCCTAGACGAATGCGCTCACCTAGACACCAATTGATTTATTTAGGTCCCGTTTGATTCTCATTTTTTCTCCATAAAAATGAAAAATATGACCGTTATCAATTACATTCTATCACCATTTTTTACTTTTTATTTCTTATGTGGGGCCCATAACGACTATATTTTTCATTCACATTCTACAAATAATGTGGATCAAGCAGATAATGGGAAATAAGCGTTGTATTAATTCACCTAATGATATGTTTAATTTTAACTCTTACAAAATAATACAGTCTAATTTTATGTATTTTTTATGTCTCTCTTTGTTGAGTTCTTTATAAATTTGATTATTAAAATCATAGCGAGTCACAATAACGAAGAGAGATGTAACCGAGCTACCTCTTCGATTTTCTCAAGAACTGTAAAAATGTCATTACGGTATAATAATAGATTTGAATAAAATTTATGTCAATTTGATTGAGTTGGCTTGGGTTGAAAATTAAAAATAGAAAAATCATAGTTTGGGTTTGTGTTAAATTAATTAGTTTGCAAATTTATTTCAAAAAAAAAATTGGTTTATTTAAAATAAATAAATTAAAAAAATTATGAAGATATGATTCTTATTCAATTCTTCGCTTCTTGATTTAAAACCAAGAATCGAACCAAATCCATTTGTTCTCAATTCAAATATCCGTACAGGTATTTAAATGAAGAAGAATCGCTTGGTTTGATTTGATTCAATTCGGGTTAATTTGAGTTCGATCTGATTCGATTCGAGAGTTTTGTTTAACCCTAACATTTGCTAATAAATGGAACAAGAGAAAAAACAAACAATTTACTTTTATAAAATTTATAGTTTGCTTCTAACATTTCAAAAAAGTCAAACATATTAACTAAAAAAGTATTTAAAACTTGTTCAATTGGTATTAAGATTCAATTTAAATCTTTCATAAGATAAAGATCTTGGATTCGAATCGTGAGAATGCGATAGAATTTCATGAGGGGTGAGATGAGCTCAAACTCTCTCAAAATGGACAATATACGTAAATTAATGATTTGAGCATAGGGGTTGGATCGTTACAAAATATTAAAACTTTAGATAGGTTTAGCTTAGATTAAATTCAAGCTTGGCTGTGCTTAAAACATAAAGTTTTTTTTTAAGGATATATATATATATATATATATATATATATATATATATATATATATATATATATATATTTAGGGTTTATTAAAGGACCAACATTGATATTTCACATAAAGTGAGTGTTGTGTATCATAATTTTTATTTTTCAAAGATTTGCAATTTCGTGATTGTAATATTGACTCTTATAGTAGCATGTTAAATTCGTTGATTGAATACAGATAAACAAAACAATTTTTTTTTTTTTTATTTTTATGTCTCTCTTTAGAGGTTTTATACTGTTCAGTATTGTGCATAATAAATAGGTATTTGTTGATTGAAAGTCAAATTTTAGCCAAATTTGCTTCTCTAATTCAATGTGAAATCTGACATCCAACAACTAGTTAGGACATATCACAATCATTTATTTAAGGTGCCATAAAAAAAAAAGAATAAACAGATTGTAATAAGAAAATGTACGAGTTTTTGACGTATTATAATACAAAAATCAAGTATTTATAATTGCAATATTTTCTTAAAAGGGAAAATTAATATGTAAATATTAAAATTAAGTATAAATTTGATCAGGTGTATAACAATCCGACATCTGTAACTACGTGAAGTGAGTGAATTATAGTATTTTATACAAACTAGTCGTGCATTGCGATGAATATGTACTTATTATGTTTGCATTGACTAAGAGCCAAATTTCTCTTTAATAATTCAATATGAAATTCGATTCGAGTCCAAAAACCTATTTGCAATCCCTTAGATATGAATAAAAATTTCATCCTACCCCGAGCACAATATTGATGTTGAACTAAGACTCTATAAAGCAAATTACTCATAATGTCATATATAAAACTACTTTTGGACATTTTGGATTCCTTCAAAGACTATACTACCAACTCCAAACAATTTTTTGACTTTTACAGCTCTTTTATATTAATTCATTTGTCTAAAAAATTGCCAATATAATAGATACCCAACACTTTCCCGTGGATATTGAGGTTCCACAATTAGTACTTCCTGATAATATAAATTAGGTCTCTGTTTGATGAGGATTAAAATTAAGATTTCACTAGATCAAAGTCAATAATTAATTTCAATTACATATTTAACGGGGGCAACAACTTTTCAACCACACATTTTATTAATTTTTTTTTTTTCAAAATCTACTAAAAATCTGATTTTAATCCACATCAAACAAGGACTAGATGTAGTCACATCCAACTTATACTAATCATGTGTGTAGAACTTGTTCATCATCAAAATTTGCAATTGTTGTTCAAGGAACATGCCGAGCTACTATCCTAATCCACTAAATAATGTATATCGCCATTATAAGTTAAATTTAAGATATTTTTTACATGTTAGTTAATTTAAATCATATTTCTTAATCTCTGTTTGGGCTCTATTATTCAAAAAATGCATTTTTTTTTTTAAATATATAACATACTCTCCAATTAAATAATATTACACGTAAATTCAAAAATTGTCCTTATTTTTTAATCACATTTTTCACAAAATTATTATTCCAAAAATACATTTTTAATGGAGCTAAAATATACTTTCCTCCAAAATACATTTTCAATGGAGCTAAACAAGGGCTTTAATAGTTAATACACAACCATTTACATATATTCTCCATTGAAGGCAAAGGGTTAAGGACCATTTGTGCCAAATTCTATTTAATAATTTAACATTTTACTTTCTTTTATCGGTAGTGCATTACACGCGTGCAATTGATGGCCTATTTAGATCGAAATGATTGAAAACGATGTTTTGCCAAACAAATTGTTAGGTTGAGGATGTCAATGCCAATGCCAATGCCAAAGCCAAAATTCAAACATTAGAGACGTTTTTCATCAATTGCTCTTAAAAATGTATCTATTTTAAGAAAAGCCGCTTACAACCTTCGTCCATTCATATATAAAAATGATCATTTACTCAAATTTTCTTATTTTTCACACTTCTTAAAGTTATGGTCAAAAAAATTTATACCAAAGAGACATAAATACCTATGTACATAGAGAGAAAAAGAGAAAAAAAATATAAATGGCTTATTTTGAGCCATTTATGGTTACGATGGTAATGGTAGCATTGGTACCATTTTCTCACTTCTCTAATGTTGGTGTCATTTTAAGCCATTTTTAACAACGTGATGATTCATGTAATTCTATTACTATTGGTATCATTTAATTATTATTGAATTCTCTTTAGACAAAGGTTATGAAAAAATTTTAAACATACATCGTGCACGTGAACTAGAAAAAAAGAGAAAATTAGTACTTTAATAGAATATTCATTTTGAAAGTTTTTTTGACATTATTTGACTTTTTTTAAATTCACATGGGAGGCTCAAATTGAGGCTAATGATCAAGCTATCATTAGGGATGGCAACGAGATGAGTTCGGGTTGGGGTAACCTCTCGTGCTCCCCGTTTTGCAAGGCAAGGCAAGGCACGGCAGGCTCTTGTCCCATTTAATATATATATATATATATATATTTTAATTTTCTATAATTCATTTTATTGCACTCATTCTTTAAAGCGAGACAATAATATAGCTATTAATTTTTTTAATTAATTATTTTATTTTTAAAAGTTAAATAATTAAAATATATTTGGTAAATTAAGATTTTTATTATTTATCATATTTTTTAGATAATCTTAATTACCATCTTCTATTATAATTAATGATATTTTGTGAAGTTTTCTATTTAAAATATTGAATTCTTAAAAAAAATAAAATTAAACGGGACGGATTAGAGTCCTTGTTACCTGTACCCACGCCATCCTCGACCCGAATACCAGATTAAGTGAGTAATCCCTGCCCCGTTCGAGACGGGCCCGTGAGTATCGAGGTTTTTTTGCCATCCCTAGCCTTCACTCTTATATTGGAGCTACATTTTAGCCTCATACATTCTAGCCTTGACATTATCTGACTTTTGTTGATTCTATTTTTTATTTTACGTTTATATTATGCTAATAGAAATTAAAGTATAATTTTACCTTGTGATTTTGGATACTCTCATGTCATCTGTCACAAGTTATCAAAATTTGTTTTTGATTCCCAACGTTAAATATAGTTGCAATACTTCGTATTTGAGAAACTAATAAAAAGTAAAAAAATAATAGATAAATGAGCGACCCTAATAGAATAAGACATAACAAATAGAGAAAAGGGGAGTGCCATATTATAATTAAATGACATCATTTGACTAGGAACGATTTCATTTTATTAACATTAATGAGTTATTTGTGACAAACGTTGATGGTCAACGCAAAGAAATGATACCACTAAAAGAAATATGAGAATTAAGAAATTTGCATAAATGATCCTTTAAGTGTATAAATGAGTACATGGTATGAGTATCTTTTTATCATAAATGTACCTTCAATGGAAAGAATGGATGGAAATGGACTTTTTACATACAAAATCAATAGGTTGAGGGGATCAGTGTAGGTATGTTAACGAGTCGAGCCAAAATTCAAGGCTCGGGCTCGACTCGAATAAAATGAATTGAGATTTTTTCAGGCCTGAATCGAGCAAAAACTCGTCTAAAAATTCGGGCTTAGACCTTTTCGAGTCGAGCCGGGTAGACCCGGTGATTTTTTTTTCCTCTTTCTTACAGTTTTTTTTTTTTTAAATTTACAAGCCAGCCTGCGAGGCTCACAGGCCAGCTCGGGCACGGCATGGAACCCCATGATGAGGCTCGGCCCGAGCCTCGAGTAGGGCTGGCCAAGACTTTTTCCGAGCAAAGCTACGAACGACCCGAGCCGATGAGCCTAATTGTCATCCCTAAATCAGCGTAAAAAATGAAATGTTTAGGACCATTTGCACACAAGAACAATATGGACCATTTGAGCAAATTTACCTTATTGTTAAAAAATTACTTAAGATTCCTCTCTCTATATATAATAGAAGATATAATAAAGAGCTTTATCCATAATGCTATAATAATATAGAATAATGCTACATGTACATTATGGTGTCCATAAGGGTATTCATAATGTACACGTGTCATAACATCGTTGAAGGGTTGACAAAGCTATTTTCTAACCCTCCAATAATGTTATGCCATGTGTACATTATGAACACTTTTATGAACATCATAATGTACATGTAGCATAACCCAATAATATAATATTTTAGTTACGCGAGAGTTGACAAACATTCAAATCAGTAGCTCTTAATTTCGTACGTTTAAATCGTAATAAAATATTTGTTTAAAATAAAATTAATAATAAATATACAGTAGAAAGAAAAGGAATGGTAGAGCTTTCATGGACCCCCTTTCTATGTAAAGACTAAAATTAATTGAACAAGATAGCAACATGCAACCTCTGATTGGTCATATGAAATGACATTAAACACAAAACATTGGACCCATCCGCGAACGGATAAGCAACCATGTGCTTCCAATAATATCAGCGTGAATGACATACACCATTTGTCTGTATGTTACCTGCACAATCAGATATAAATCATTAGTCATCAAGATTACCATTTCGAGAAAAGGGATTGGCGATTGTTGGTACTCCGACGATCAAATCAAATGTCGAGAATTGTAATGGTAGAATATGGAAATGAGGGCGGGAGGAACAAACAATAGAGATTTGATTCGAGTTTGAAAAAATGCTCATCTTTACCTATGCATGGATGTTTATATGTTAGAGTCCAATCATCTGCTGTCACCTACACTTCTGTATTAGTCAAAACCCTTTTGACAAAGTGGCACAATTCATTATGTTCGTTTGACTTTTTCCAAAAGTTTATGCTTTGAGATTTTTCGTGATCATTAAAGATTCTATTCGGACATTTAGGAGTTGATATGTCAATTTTCTTATAATAAATATTCGCTAGATTCACGCTCCAAGGTAATGTGTGGTGCTAACTGTCCTTGGCCTACCGAAGGTAACAGAATTTGCCCCCTCTTTATTGAAGTTAAGTTATGTGGGGATCAACGAACATGAGAAGCTTGATTAAGATTGTTATCCATGTGACTACCAAATGGAAAGACGTGGTACTGTTAAAGGCGAGGTCTACGAGTCATATTACGTTGCCTAACTATACGAGGTGTAACAAGTTTACCTTTTAATTACATTATATCAAGAGTATGTTTGGCTAAGCTTAAAGATCCTAGAAGTTACTTTTAAGCAATATTCGACTCTGCTACATAGAATAATATGGATAGATTTTTCAAATGATCGACACTTCCAATGTTGATGCTTGTCTCATGTCTAAGACAATGATTGAATAGGATAGAGTTGTTCATTGTTGTTCTCATGTCTTGCTTTTCACGTTATATGGTTTAGTCCTTCATCGCAACCACGTCTTTAAATAGTAGGGAAATTCCATTGGTTTCTAGATGCTTTTGTGAGTTGAAACCATTCATCTAGCTATTGGCGTCTGTTCAGTTTTGCAATTCATCTGGCTATTTGATTTCGAGAGTTTTTCCCATTCTCAGTTTTAGGATTCTTCTTCTCCTCCCAAAAATCTCATTCTTAAATTTTCTACTCCGTCTTCTATTTTTGGTTGATTTTTGGTAAAATTTGTTGAGGAAATGTGATTCCTTTTGTTGTGAAGTTCTGAATAGTATGTTGGTGTGATTTTGGGGTTCTTGGTAAATAGTAACTCGATTTAGTTGATCTCTTTTGAAAGATAAGTCTTTAGTGGCTTGATCTTTGAACTTTGTGAACAGTCTTGTAATCCTAGTTTCCATTTTGACTATTATAGTACAAATGAGCATTATCCATTTTAATGGATGCTTAATAGGGGATTATGTAGGCAGTCAAGTGGTGTGGTATTCCATCCTATAAATGGGGGCCAATGGTCCCCTTTCAAGGCGGAGCTAAGGCTCCTTTGAAATCAACATTTCATTTCCGAAATTACCTTCCTTTTATGCAAATTATGTACTTTACTCTAATTCCTTTAGCAATAAACATTTTTCTCTACAGTTGATCAAAATGTCGTATTACATTTTTAGCCATCAATATTTTTTCCCAAATTTCATTTATCTTTATATGTTCGTTACGTCAAACAGGTGAAGTGGAGCATCGGGATTTAAGCTTTCCTTTACAATACAGGATCAGCATATTACGAGTGTATGCCTTATGGAATTGGATTCTTGTGGCGCAAATGCTGCTCTCCCTCTCCTGATCAGAAGTCTCTGAGTAAAAATTTTAATGCCTGCTTCAAAGTTCTGGATAAGTGGCATGCATTTCTAGACGGCACAATAGCTGAAATGACATGAGACAGTGAAGTGGTGTGGTCCTCCATCCTATAAATGGGGGCCAATGGTCCCCTTTCAAGGCACAGCTAAAACTCCTTTGAAATCGACATTTCACTTCCGACATTACTTTCCTATTATGCAAATTATGTACTTTACTCTAATTCCATTAGCAATGAACATCCTTTTTCTCTAAAGTTGATCTAAATGTCGTATTACATTTTTAGCCATCAATAGTTCTCATAATTGTGAAGTTTTTCTCAGATTTCATTTATCTTTATATGTTCGTTACGTCAAACAGGTGAAGTTGAGCATCGGGATTTAAGCTTTCATTTACAATACAGGATCGGCATATTACGAGTGTATGCCTTGTGGAATTGGATTCTTGTGGCGCAAATGCTGCGCTCCCTCTCCTGCTTCAAAGTTATGATCAGTAAACAAATTCAATCAAAAATCTGATATCTATGTTCAATCTAATTTTGTTGCCTGCTTCAAAGTTAAGCTAATACAGGCTTCTTTATTCTTCAGGCTATGACAAGCGGCTACTGGACTGTTAAACTTTCTTACGGATGACATATTTTGTTAGCATATGTACATTCCTCTATCAAATAATTGGAAGAGTAAATGAAAATTTTATGAATTTGTTTGTGATTTTTTTTTTTTTTAATTTATTATTATTATTATTTTTTTACTTTCTTTCGCGAATATTCCGTGTGGACATTGTGTAGCTTGTTTTGCATGCGTAACAAAGTAACTCTTGGTCTCCATGTTTGGCACGTGATGTGCTTTACTTCTCTTTCTTATTTAATACTGTCCTATTAACCTTACCGAGCACACCATATACATTTTTAATGCATCATTTGGTTGAGATTTTTGTGGCTCAAATGCAGAGAAGCTTGATTGTTTTGGTTACGAAGAAACTATTGAGGATCCTATTCCGTTTTTCACTATAAATTGCTAACACATTGGCATTATGGTCTTAGTATTAATTCCAACTAATTTATGTATAGCATTGATTTGAATTTTGCAGAATTTCAGAGGCCACCAAAGGTTGCCCAATATGCCATAGACAGGTGAAGAAAGTGAGGAAGATATTCATGGTTTGAGCACCATACAAGGTTTCAGTACAAGGACTAGAGAATTCTAAGAAAGTACAACTAAAATTTCTCACAAACTGCAATAGTGTATAGGTGACATTTTCCAAGAAATCGATAGTTAGTAGCCTAGAATTTTGGACTTTTTTGTCCTGGCAGAGCCTCGCCTGGTGGCTTTCTACCAGATCTTGGAACATTTCACCATGGAGACATCGATACATCTGTGGACAAGTGTTTGCATGAGTTCGAACATTTTGTCTCCGCGTCATGTTTGGACTCAATCTAGATGTGCAATTAGAAGTGTCTTTTCAATTTCAAGAAATCAACTCAACTAGTGTTGGCTGGTTTGACATCATATTGCCAATTGATGAAGGAATGAAAATTGGAACTTGAACTTGTCGCGTACAAATAAAAACGTACATAGAGTTTTAAGATGAGAATTCTTATTTAATATAAGATGATCACAAGTATTCACTAGATCATTTTTATATATAAAGAAAAATGATCTATGCACAAGTAAAAAAACATCGTCCTATCATTGTCGCCATAAAAGTTTTTGCCGTCGAAGATAATGGTGCTTACGGGTTGGGATTCCCTCCTCAATCCAATTTTCTGTTTCCTCATTCCATCAAACTTAGTCCCATCAGCTAGAATTTTAACTTTTTTATGTTCTTTAATTTATGGGTTGGGTTTAGAATTGTGGGTTATATTCTCTAATTTATTTTTTTTATGGAAAACTCCATTTGTTATTTTGAAGGGTAATACACTCTGTGTTGCTAAAATTGAATGAAACACATTTCTTTGGAAGGACTCTTTGTCGGGAAAATGTTATGACAAATTTATCGTGCATGAATATATATTCAAAATAACCTTTTGGTAAGTGAAACATTGATGAGAGTTTTGACTTAAGAAATGAAATAAAGTAGAGAATTAATATGGCTTGTGCAAGAGTTCGATTCTTTTTTCTTAAGAAGAAGATGCCCGGTACTAGTACGATGATTCTTCCGCACTCATCATCCAGTATACAACGACCTCGACTAGTAATATTAGCACCCCAAATCTTCACAAGATCTAACGACCGCAAGAGGTCTCAAGTGAGTATCCTTGATGGTCGGAATCTAACAATACCCATAAACAACAAAATCATAACTCTGATTTGTGAAGAAGTTGTTAAAAGGGAAGGAATGCCCGTCCCCGAGTAGATTGGTAAAAGAGGAAACTTCAGAGCAGAAAATTGACGTTAAGCATTATTGTCATCTTCATGAAACCCACCCTCATATAAGGTTTTATTATCTTGTCAATTGTGTGTTCTATTATTAACATATTTATTTTAAAATGTTTACTTATTAAAATACATCTTTTTCAATCGAGTTGTTCTACTTCAAACTAGGTGCAATTCGATCAAGATTGGTTCCAAATAATGCTTAGCATCTATTTGACAAATTTATAAATGATTTATAAATAAAAATAATAAGATGAATAATAGTGAATCCAATGAAATATTTAAAAAATAATGAGTATTTGTTATAAATGTGTAATTAAAATTAATGTTAGACTATGAATGAATTCAATAAATCTTTTATATATAAATTTGTATCAAAATGAGAGTAGAATAGTAAAATAAAGTAATGGTGCAAAAGAAGCAAATAAGGAGCCAATATATCAAATCTCTCTCCAAAGAGTAAAATAGTAGCATTAGTTGTCATAAAACTAATAGTGTCACTACAAGAAAAAATATCTTTTGCAACGTTCAAAAAATGTTACTGAAAAGTTTTTGCAATGTTTTTCCATATGTTGCAAATCTCAGTGTTGCCGTAGAATGATGAACTTTTTGCAACGTTTTTAAAACATTGCAAAAAGTCTCATTTTGACAACGTTTTATAAACGTTGCCGTATCCTTCATCTTTTTTTTTTTAATTTTTTTTTATTTAGACGGCAATATATATGAATTGACTCGCAAAATTGAAATGACTCATTCTGAACAAATTTTGGTATTGTATACAAATTGATAATTTCATTATAAATTTTTGAATCCATACACTTGAATATTAGAATGTGATACAACACCACTTAAATAAAAAAAGGAAATTCAAAATGAAACAAAATTAGGAATAAAATTTTGATACAGTTTAAGCATGAGGAGCTTATTGCCGCACTTTCAACACCAAACTTTTGGATAATACTTTAATGACATACTCAATCATGTCATTCTTCATGCATTCTTCAATTCTTCCAGTGCCACTTCCCACAGAGGCAAGAAAATTCCCATCAGGGCTGCAAAATACAAAAAAGGCATACAATCAAAATTTCTCTAAGTTATGAAATACAAATTTCTTTGAAATATTTAATTAAAAAATATTTCCTCACATTGCAATGCAAAAGTTTGAGGTTAACTTTTGAGCAAATTTGAACCTGAAATCTAAATCCTTCGCAGAAGCATGAGCATTGGCCCCATCAAGAGTAATCTCCATGTCAGGCCACTTAAAAACCCTCAACTTGCCATCCTGTACTGCACCAAAATAAAATAATTAAAAATAGCAAACAATAATGTTCTTTCATAAAGAAGACATCCAGCTAGCATTGCAATGTTAGAAAATGTTTTTTAAATAAATATTTCAATGAAATTCGTATTTAAATAAGTTAGATATAAGTTAAATACGTGGAATATCTTTAGCCCTCTACTTCCTGCCCGAAAAAGGGGAAACAAATATTTTGCCCAGTAGCTTAGCAAATATAAGTTAAATACGTGGAATATCTCGAATGCCTTCCCTAATCACTAAACTTATTTCTTTCAAATTGATGAAGAATGCTAAGAACTCATAAGACAAGAATAAGATAACCATAATGTGTGTGACAACCAGGAAGTCTTGATCAACTTATCCAAAATAAATTAATATACAAATTATTAAGTCTTATATATAATTTGCATTTCCACAGAAAGGAAGTTTTTCTTATCCATTTATCCAACATAACAACCAAGCTTAGTGTTAAAAGTAATATTTTACAAATCATACATATCAGGTAATCACTTCGAATTCCCAGTTAGAGAACATTAAGCTCTGAACCATACCCTTAGAAGGAATAAAGGGTTGGCTTTGAAATTTTTGTCTTGAGGAATTAAAATAACACCAATGTCAATTACCTAAACCGGAGTCCAAATAGAGATAACAAATACTCTTATGAATGGCCAAATCTTTGACTTTCCAATTGGGACATTTCTTAGATCTTAGCTATGAACATCAACATCATTGTGCTAATAATAGTTATATCACATCTATTATTGTTTGTACAAATTTTTGGATAAACAACAACCCAGTAAAGATTTTAAAGTATAATGATAACAGTTTGCGGATGAACAATTCAAAACGTAATTCCACTTTCGAATTCAATCATGTTTTTTGGCTCACTTAAACAAGTAGACTTGTTTGGAATAGTCTCCATATCACTGTACTTCAAACTTATATGTGCTACTTCTAACCATAGAGATGGTAATATATGTCCCTCGGACCACATACTCGTAATTTGACATAGCTACTAGTTCGCTGAATGATATTGCCTTCTATAAACTCTCCATGCACTATCTGTGAGTGCATCACAGGGTTCCCTTCTGAAAATAGGGCTTGCATCACTTTGACCTAAACTATCCTTAGCAATTTAGATAAATTAATTCACAGGTATAATATCCTGATCAATAATTTTTTTGAAAGGAACATGATCAATAATTCGAAATCAATTCTACATCCATTAGAACTACTTGACTGGATTAGAGAATATGAATTGTGATTATACCTACTAATCAAGAGATGAATAGTGCAGATCGTGAAAATTACAAGAGGAAACATTACCAATGGTCCAGAAACTTCACCAGCTTTTTCCTTCCCATAGAATAGTTTGACCAGGCTTACAGAATACTCCATAGTTGTTCCCGGTCCTCGACTTTTCAGTATTTTTCTCTCCTTCTGGACAAAAGCATTCATAGTTAACCAAAAATCAAACAAGACTGCAATTATTTTAAACAGTTTATAAGCAGAGGGAGCTCACTTGTCATCATTTCCGCCTTCAGTGCTTGGAAAGTAATATCCATATCCGTCAGATTTTGTAGCAATTCCACCACATATTCTTCACTCTACACCCAAGGAAAAAAGAAAAACCAAAATGAAATGTATAACAAACTAAAGCAGACCACAAGAAGCAAATTTTGAATAAAATACAGAATTCAAACCCTAGTTTTCAAGCTACTCTTTGAATCTGAGAATTTTGGTATGCTCATCATCAAATAGCCTCTCGTACGGATCCAAATCTTCTTCTTCTTGTTCCTCTTCTCCAGTAGGACTGCAGAGATGAACGGAGAGCTCGACGGAGGCTAAGAAATTGGTTTGTTCGAACCGGTGAAATTGAAGCAATGGGTTTGGGGGTTAGGTTAAAAATGGTTTTGAGGTGGAGGGTTGGGCTTTTTAAAAAAATGGGCCTTGGGTGGTCCAAAATTTTACTTTTGGCAACGTTTTTAAAAATCGTCGTGAAAATATTAAGGAGCGTTCTCTTCGTGTTTCAGTTTTGTGTTTTAAGTTTTGAATTCGTTTTGTATTTTATGTTTTGGGTGTCCATTTTGAAATTGTTGAAAACCCGTTCTTTTTGTCGTTTTAAAAAAATATTTCTCAACCCGTGTTTTTTGAGTTTTCACAGATTCGTGAAGAAAACAACCAAAACGTATAAAAGTTGTTTTCTGTTTTCTTCACAAAATTTTCAGCTGTTTTCAAAAACTCATTTTCGAAAATGGGAAAGAGAATGCATTTTCAATATTTTGAAAAATCAAAAACAGAAAACAGCCCGAAAACAGAAAAGAGAAGGCCCCCTTACTTTTGGCAACGTTTTTTAAAAAACATTGTCAATAGACACTTTTAACAACATTCACTTGGCCAAACGTTGTAATAGACCTATTTAGCAACATTTAATTAATAAATGTTGTCTTTTAAGTGTTGCAAAAGGGTATTTTTGTTGTAGTGTGTTTTTCATTGCGTTTTCATTGCGAGCATGAAATTTACATGAAAATAAAATAAATTTTAGATAATCGAATTGCCTAAAAATTGTTTGCATGAAAATTGTCAATTAAATGTGTTTGATTGATTTTATATTCAACATAAAAAAATGTTATACTTACCCATTTTTTATTGGTAGGTAGATGTGAGAGAGATTGTGCAGATGAGAGAGAGATAATGAAATTACCTGAAAAATAAAAACTTACTCACCCTAAAGAAAATAATTTTCTTGTTTTCAAGGAAAATATGGTCACATAACCAAAAGTAAGAACATATTTTTCAAGAAAAAAATATTAATTAAACAGAATAAAAGTAGGAATTTAAGTGAGATAATGATATTTTCAATGAAAATTATTAGCAATCAAACGCACTCTAAAGAAAAAGTAAAGAGAAGAATAAGATGAAAAATAGAGTCAAAATTCAAGTGTGTATTTATTGAGAACAAATATCTCATATTTAAGGATTCAAAATGAGAGTTGCAATCAAAGTAGAACATACTCCTATAGAATAGACAAGATTTATCCAAGAATTTGATAATATTAAATAAACATCAATAATTATCTCATAATTTTTTAACATTAATAACATTTTGCCTCTATTTTTGTCCCTATTTTTTATTGTCACGTTACATGCACACACCACACTAAACTTTCTCACGCAATTTTGATTCATACAATTCTTTCAATTTCTGTAGGTAAATTGTGTTGTAAATAATATGATTATTAGTGAATGACTATTATATCCCTACAACTCTTTTTTATTACTATTGTATCTTCAATTCTTCCCTACAAATATGAGGCTTTGGTTCTTAATAAAACATACAAATCTATTGACTTCTCTAGTTTTTCTTTTTCCCTCTTTTTATAACATGTTATCAGTATGAAATTATAATCAATTGAGTTAGCAAATTTTATTCTTTTTCTTACTTTCAAATCTTTAGTCAATTGAGTTAGAATTTTTTTTTTCCATCACTCAAAGAAAGCTAGTTAGTTGAGTTTACAAATAAATTCTTTTAATATGCTCTAAAAAAGATTAGTATTATCTTAATTATAAATTGTATAACAAAGAGGTATCGTTATTCGATCCGATTATATCAATTTGATTATACCAATTTATGATAAACAAATATTTACATAAATGTAATTTTTTCGTTCAATATTTATGTACGATATTTTAAAAGAATATTGTATATTATTCTTGAAAGGAGATAATATAAATCAACATTCCAGAAAAATATTGTAGTATTCCTTCAAAAGGAATATTATGTTTATATTATTTTGTTAATTTTGAAGAAGCACAAATTTATACAGACAATATTTAAAGTAATATTGTATTATTTATCTTGAAAATGTATAATATTTTTTCATATCATATTCTTAAAGAGAAATTGTTTCTAATTGTGCTTTCCTAAAGAAACATAATTTATAATTCTATTAATATTCATGAAAAAATATTATGAAGATTTTGAAAAAAAAAATTATATTATGCTAATATTCAAGCGAAATATTACTTGTTTCAAAGGACAAGGCATTGCAATATCAATATTTCAAAAGAATATTGACATATTGCTTCAGAAGTAGCATACTTTTATATTAAATTAATATACTAAAATGATAATCAATTATTGTTCTAAAACAAAATACGATTATAATATTTGAATATTTTATTAGAATATTGTTGAATTGTTTGAATTAATTTATGCAAATTAATATTCTAAAAAATATTGTGTTGATTTGGAAAGAGCAAAATTCTATATTTATTAATATTCTTGAAGAATATTATTTGACTATTGCTGAAGAATAAAAACTTTATAATAGGCGGTGTACATATTGTATTATTACTCTTGAAAAAGTATAAGTTTAGAATTAATATTTTAAAATAATATTAAATTATTCTCTCATTATTCCAGAAAGAATTAGCCTTTGTTTGACTCCCATTAAATTAAAATTCATTTTTATTTATCTTCTATCAATCATACATTCTCCAATAAGATAATATTACACATAAATCTAAAAAACTTTCTTCATTTTTAACTACACATTCTTCAAAAAATTACTATTTCATTTCTTATAATTTGAAATAATGAAGCTCAAATAGGAAATTATTTTTTCTACTCGTAACTACTAATTATGACATTATAATATATTGAAAAATATTATATTATTGCTCCCGAAGAGCATAAATTTATAAATTGTTAATTCTCGAATGATATCATTTTGTGCTTCCGATGTAGTACAAATCTTGATAAATATCATAAGTTGAAAAGTATTTTATTCTTTTGTCTCATTCACAAATATTTTTGGTTAGCTTTCTTTGTTAAGTTAATGAAATTTAATCATTTTGATGAATTGTTAGTTCATAGCCTCAAAGGGTTTAAAGAAAAAGGGGGGGGGGGGGGGGGGGGGACTTTGGCTATATGTAAATTCTGTTATTCATCATGTATTGATTGTTACTGTTATTTTTATTAAAATATTATACTTGGTGAGAATGTCACGAATGAGTTAGTGTGTGTTATTTTGAGTGCATTCATAAGAAAATAAAACAAATTATATATTTGAAACTCATAATCATAGAATTTGCTTGAAAAAAAAAATTAATTTGGTTACGACTTAAAATCAAAGGACATGTATATTCCTCCTACTAAATTTGTGGCGTTAAATGTGTGTTACGATAAATCCATGGGCCCACGTGTAATTCTACCAATTTCATGTATTACATATATATATATAAGTTTGTCATTCAAAATTTTTAATACAATGCTTAAATATTTTTGTTCACAGTGTATTAGTCATACTAATTTCCTAATTTCCTTCATCTTTGAGAATATAAAATTCGAATATGCGGTAAATATATATTTAAAAGTTTATATTGATAAATTCATATTTTTTTATTCACGATTTGTTAAAAAACAAATCTAAAGGAAAAGATTTGAATATAAGTTATTCAGTTTGAATATTAAAAGCATGTTATTTGTATTATTGAATTTTGCTCAAAATTTAAAATTTAAATTTAGATGTGGTTCATTTAAATATCTAAATTTCTTTGAACTAATCGATATCATTGATTTAATTATCAATTAACGATTAGAGTTAATTCTTAATATATATTGTGAACATACTATATGGATTTCGTTAAATAATTCATTTTTAATTTGTGTTACAGAGTTAGAAGATTATTTTAAATTTTTCTATAAAGAAAAATGACAATAAAACATTTTTTCAATCATTGTTAGTACATAACGTACATCTACTATCTAATTAATTTGTCACAACAACTCTCCGAAGGAGAAAGAGAAAAATGATATCAATTATATTAATATAATATCAAGTTCTATAGATCTGATTAAAAGCTCTAGAAGAGCTAATTTTATATTATACGTAGGGACAAATTTTATTGTTGCTAATAATTTGTTCTCTACTAAATTGAAAAAAATATGAGCATATTAAGTTTGTAAAATATGTATCATTAATTAATTCTATACATTAATACAATTGCGCAATGTATTGAACTAGAAGTTTAACTACTAAGGGTCAGTTTTAGCCACATTCTCATTCTTCTACTCATTTTTAACCACATATTCTTCAATAACATAATATTTTTCATCACATCAATAACTTTTCCTTATTTTTCAATCACATATTCCCCATCACATCAACAGTAAAAATGCATTTTTACTCCAAAAATGTGCAACAAACACACTTTAAATGAATTATTGTTTGACATGTCCGATTAGACCATCACTTGATAATATTGATGAAAAATGAGAATACAAATGGATATTTAATGAAGAACCAAAAAATTAATCAATTCAATGAAATCCTATATAATATTTGTTCTCTTTCTTGGAAATTTGTCATTCATCGCCACTAGCTAAATAGGGACTGAATTATCTATACCTCTAAAAATTAATTAGGGTAATATATGAGATCTCATCACCTGTCACATTAACCATCTATGTATTACTTGTATCTAATAGATTTGATACATCTACTAGATTTACATGGTGTTTGCAACCTGAAATTTGGAAAATTACTGCTTAAAAATTAAACTATGAGCAATATTTTTAGATTATACAATCGAGACGACGCGTCATGTTAATTCTAATGAGCTTAAATATCAACATTTCAATAAGTCTTAGTTAGGATACCAATAAATGATTTAATACTATTGTTTGTTAAATGCATCTGATCAATGTTATCATGCATTATGTCAATATCAAGATCTCCATATTATAATTGGCTTATGGTCAAAGCCTGAATTTTTTTCGTCAAGTTTCTGGAATTACAGTTTGAACACCTAAAAGTATGTACTTATGCGAAATGAAAATGAAAAAATAAATAAAGTTATCATATGAAATGTACTACACAATGAATTTTACGAAAACTTGTATAGATAGATAAATTATCATGTGGTGAATGTAATCACAAGTCTATACCAATATTCATATAATAAATGTGATTAAAGTCAATTTATCTTATATAGATTTAATACTATCCTTGAAAGATTTAATATGCCGGAGATATAATTCAAGTGATAATACCATAAGGAAGAATAAATACGTGTTGTACTCTTTTTTCCTTGACCAAAATTTTGTCTCATTGAATTTTCCCGACAAAGTTTTTAAGAAAACAACTTTTGTAGCATACTTCAAAAAATAATGTACTGTTTTTCCTTTAACGGGATTTTTCTCACAAATTTTTTCCTAATAAGGTTTTAACGAAATATATTCTTTGTTTAATGAATGTCCATAACCTAAAAAATATTTACTTTCAAAATAATACTCTGATATTTATAAAACTCTCGAAGATATCAATAAAAATTATTTTTCAAATCATCATGTTATTATTGTCATAAAAGATTGATAAATATTTCGTGTCAAATGATTTTATTTGAAAACAATACAAGACAACATGAGACGTACCATTTAAGACATTGACATACAAAATATGAATAACTCAATACAAGAATTTTCATTTATTAAACTACAAAGTGCTCAAATCCTTGTGCTTTTAATGTGGGCCGAATGATAAATTCAAGGTTGATTGCCTTGCAATAATACCATTACCATTAAAATGCTCTTACATTTATTCCAAAAAAAATTTTGTTGTGTATATAAAAAATATAAAGAAACATTTTAAATGTTCACTAAGTTCTAAAAATAGCTCTCACACCCCCCGAGTTCAATCTTTCAACAAAAAAATTACTCTTAACAATATTTGTTACGTCTCGCCACACGTGACTCCAAATGGTTGACCTACTGATATCCTTTGATCGTTCAAATCAGAGAACCACCTCCACCGAAATATTATGCATGAGCGCAAAGCCCTAAAGCTAAGTCTGAGGCTCATTTAAGTAGAGATGTTGAGGTGAAGAAGGTCAACAAAGTAAAATCGAATTCCAACCACGGCAAGTGACGACCCACACTTGAAGATCTTGGATTTATGTATGAGATCTTGAAATGATGATGAGACTTTTGTAATAAGTAAAATGTCATGTTTTATCAGTTTAGGCGATAGGGTGGCTGTTCTTTGTAAGAGCATTCAATGCACCACAGGCTAAGAAGTTCAAATTGAAACCTAAGATTGTATGCTTCAATTAAGGAGATAAGACAACGTATATCTTCATCCAATAGATACTATTTCACTTGTAACTCTATAAATACACCTTCCATGTATCATTTGAAAACTAATGAAACTCTATATACTTAACGCTACTCTTTATTTTCTCACTTAATCATTTCACAATCTTGCTTGTTGAAGATTAGTTCATCTTACTTTAGTTGAGTTGTTTGTGATTAATTATTATTATACAATCGTTCCCAAAATATGTTAACAAAACCCGAACATATTTGTCTCGTTTTATAAAGCTTCTCTCACGTCAAAATTCGAAGTATTGTTTGCTAACAACCTGTACATGTGTTGAAATTTGCTTAAGCGTACACGAATGGGCCCGATATCTATTGTCCACATCGTCCTATCAGAAAACGAGGTCAACAATATTTATTAATTGTCTAGAATTTCTTCACACCTACCACCCATTCCAGCTTGGTTTTGGCTATGGGACCTGGCTAAATGGTGCCCCTGGCTATGGGGTCTGACATTCAACCTGGTCAAGTGTCTTTTCCCTTACAGCTTCACTTCCACCCCCTTCTCCTAATCTCCTCCACCATGCCCCACCACAAGAAGGAAATAGCAGAAGGAGGTGGTGGTCGACGGTAGGGCATTATAAGAGGAATGAACTTATTGTTGAAGTAATGGAAATATACAAATTAATGACAAGGTAGGTAGATGTAAAAAGTAACTGTGTTAAAAATAAGAATAATACTATCTAGCACTAGTAATGCTAGAACAACTATCTAGGTGGACACACCTGATAAATTTAACTAAATGAATCACGCGAAATTGTATTTAAGTAAACATATCATTTAATATCATATAGTTGTCACCTAGACTAATGCTTGATATCACTGATGCCGAATAACATTACTCTAAAAAAACTAATATAGATTGCATTTAACAGCTCCTCATGTACCGCAAACCAGACATGCACCAAATAAATCTCATAAAAATCAACCACCAAGCATTAAAGGACAACATGATACACATTTCTTCTCAACAATAAGCGAACAGAAAAATGCAAGGAATGTAGCGATCCACTACGGTCTGCTCTAAGAACTTGGGATGGGGGAGAGGGAAAGAAGAAATCAAAAATTGGTAGACAAATATATATCATTCACAATCTGATAATGCGCTTTAAGGTGAGTTCTTCAGCACAAGACGTATAATGGAGCAACAAATTTCCAATTTCAACTTGTCCAAAAAAGCAACAGTTCGAGATGTTGACCGAGACAAGAGAAAAGGATTAAACGTGTGTGGCATACAGAGGGCTACAAGACCGTACTACTAAATCAACATTTTCAAGAGGATAATCAGATGCACTTTCCCTCATCCAAAATCCTTATAAGCCACCAACCAATCAGAACCCCATCTGACATAAGGAACCCGCAAATAATGAAAACAAGCATGATATACATGCACGACTCCGTACTTTATACAGATGAATGCAACGGTCCATTTGTGCATATTTACTCACCCAAGTTAATAGAACCATCTTTCACCAATTTTATGCTTAAACTATTGAATCTCCCTCTCGAGTAATGTCGAGATGCCTTTCTCCAATCCGTTCCCGTTTTCATCATGGCCACGAATTCATCATAGCTGATACGTCCATCCTGTATTCATTGTGGAATAAAGTGAGAGAAAATTCATCTAGTACTTCATATCAATCAAGAGGATTTGTTTCATACCTTGTCTGTGTCAACCTCCTGGAAAATGTCATTTGCTATATATGTAAAATCATCCACTCCATCTTCCATCAAGGCATCTCGAAGCTCATCAGGCTCAATGTAGCCATTACGATCCTTGTCAAAATAAGAAAATGCTTTGTGAAGATGTTCATCATTGGCCATTCTCTGAAGATGGAGAGAAATGGCAAGAAATTCTCCATATTCCAAGGTTCCTTTACCATTCGTGTCAACCTGGAAGCAACAAAGAAATTTCATAAATGGGAGAATGAGAGATGGCGTCAAAAGAAAAGAAAGCATTCTAAGCAAAGATTTCCTCCATGAAAGAGGCAAGAATGGGTTACCAATACTTGGCTACCCTTCCACATCTAAAGATTATAGGTTTGTTCACACAGAAATTTCTCCATTTCTCATACAACAAAGACCTAGAATAATGAAACTTGAGCAGTTAATGGATCAGGTTACAGCATGGATTCCATGAATAAAGCCACAAAATTGTTTCTCACGAGGTGTAACAGGGCAGTTTCAACAATAATTTGATCAATTCAGTCTTGGGACCGACCTAACCTATTTAAGATCTAATCCTCTTAGAGCACATAATCTTTTAAAACAAAACAGTTGTTCATTCGTGAAGATGATAATTTTTCAATTCAAACTCACATTCGACTTCAAACCCATGTCCAAGCACATGTAAGCTTATTAAACTTTCAGTAGTTTATTAATGAATTTCATAATTTTTAATTCAAACTCAGATTCAAATTTAACTATTATCTAAAATCAAATTCAGATAATAAGATTAAAGTTCCAACCAGATGCAGATACACATTCAGATCTCAGCTTCCTTCGTAGGGTTGGCATTAGATCCAGCCATGCATGTCCAATCAGTTTATAGTAAACTTGTTCCAGAAAGATGGAAAACTTTGAGAAGCGTAACCTTAAATTTTAAAACTATTTTGCAATTCTGCTCAAGGCAAAGAAAAATTTCTCCATTTTGAAGAAATCAAACATCAAATCTTTAGATCTCTCCTTACACTTGCCAAAGCAATTTATAAACCACTGCTGTGAAATCAGTGGAGCTTTGGTAGTCAAGGCAGCACACTTTCTGTTCCTTTCCAATACCACAGGCAACCCAAAGGGACAAATCGATCCCCCTTCTTCCATTCCACTGTAGCATTAAGATTTTCTTCTTTTTCTTTAGCTTGTATGTGTGGTGAGGAGATGGGAGAATCAAAATATAAAGGTCTCTCTTGCAACAACTTTTGACACAGAACACAAATTCTCCCATCCATAGTTTTCTTATGCACCATTGAACAGGCATTTTACTAGCAGCATGATATTAGAAAATGGCTGTTTGCATTTGAGGATGTTAGCGAAAAACAACAGGCCTAGCTGGTCGTGTTACTGAATTCCATCTCAACACACAATAAACAACTCCACTTTTACCATTAACCCAATATATTTGACATCCCATTTCAAAACCCTCTCCAACAAACAAAATGGAGTCTCAATTGGATTTTAAAAGTTAATATCCATAATTTAGTTTTGGGTCAATACTTTATATTTTTAACTTTTAACCAGATTTGGCAAAGTACAAGAAAGTTACTATGCAAGTAGTTTTAAAATGAGGACGGATATCATCTACGTATGCACAAGTCTGTACATAGAAGTCCACATGCGGGGTATACATGTGTTCACATGAGACAGTAAAGTGAAGTGGTAATTTGAGTTAAACTGTACAGGTCAAAGAATGTACAGAGGTTGATATTTCACCATTTTCTTCCTATTAAAACTTCACATATAGTATTCTTTTGGTTAAGAGGAGATCACAATCCACAATTCCTTTTCTAATTAGTCAAAAATCAGACATCTGTATGACAGGTTTTCCAAATCTTTAAAATTTAAGAAGAGAAACGTCAGTCACTGGTCAACAGTAGCTTATTGCCGAGGCTAAGAAGAAGAATCAAAATATTACCTACCCGAGAAAATACTATTACATTAGCATCTACCAGACACATTCCGTACACAAGTACATATGCAAGTAAGTTCTTTAGGAAGCGGATTCTGATTATCAGCATAGATATATAGTTAAATATAAAAATCAGCTGCAAAATAAGATTGGAGGGATAGAAAAGCAAATCAATATCATATTAATGGAGGGGTGAGTTTTCTTTCGCAAAGAATATTGACAGGTAGGGAGGAATCCCACCGAACCTCTTTTTTTCCTCCTCTAAAAAGTAGGAAGATTTAAAAGATATTACAGCAAGCTAATAACCATCAGCTAGTGCCTTAGTTTTATAGAGATTCAATCCGTCTTTGCTTTCATAATATATAAAATGAAATCACTTCTATTCTTTTTTTAACATTTTATTTCAATCAAAAGAGAGGAACAGCTAATTCAATCCCAACTCTTCCACCAACAAGCCCGAAACTCACAATTAACAAGATTCTTTGCCTTCTCTTATTTCCCTACCTTTCACTTCTGCTCATTTTCCCAATCCTTCTTTCCTCTTATAAAACTCCCAAAACATCATAAAAGAAAACTAGATCAATTTTCAGCAATGATGTTATTGACTCATCTCCCCTACTTTGATGAAGAGTAGAATAATATCATGCCTATATAAAGTATATGAACCCTCAAGGATATCTTACACAAACTCTTTACCAATCATTTAAGTCAGGCAAACTTGTTAATGGAATACAAAATGCAAGTGTTCTATAGTTGGGTAGTTCAGGTGGTAGACTCACAGCTTCGATAAGCATCTGTATTTCAGACTCTGCCATCTGTGAATTGAACTTCTGCAATCCAGCCTTTAGTTCTTCAGTTGACACAATGCCATCATTATCAGTGTCTATCTTTGTAAACATCTCTTTGATGCCTTCAACTTCTTCATTAGATAAGAAATCAGCAATGACCTAAAAGAATAAACAAGAACTTCAGTGTTTTCTGAAACAAACTAATAGGGAAAAGCTTGAAAAATATATATTCAGCAACCAACCCTCAGAGCCTTCCTCTTGAACCTATTCATCAATGAGAACTGCTTGAGTCTCGACTTGACAACATCCCCAAGAGGAACATTTGAATTCTTCTTTGCATTTTGGAGCCAAGGATGTTCTGTGAACATTGAAACCGTTAATCATTAAGCAAAACATAAGAAACATCAACACAAGTACTAAAAAACAACACAAAGTTTTTCCGTTCATTTTAAATGACAAGAAAATCTGTGTGAATAGCATTTCCAGAAGATACAACTTATTGACCGTCCCTAACTTCCCCCATCAATCGTAATCGGAAAGGAACCTCTGAAACACCATTTTTATTAAGATATCCTTTCCTGGTTAAAGAAAATTTATTATAAGAAAAGGCACCTTACTATCATTTATACTATAAAATGAGCAGGGCTGTACTTTTAAACCATTTCATCAAAATATATTTAAATCAAATAGAGGGCTCAACAATTACCATATACTTTTACATTCAAAAAGCAACTAGACAATCAATGATTGTCAAAAGGATAAGAACTATTTCCTGTTCAACAAAAAATGAGATAGTGTATCAAACAAGGTGTTTGTACTTTGCTGTTTTAAACCACGACATCAAAATATATATCACTCAAATAGAAAGCTTTAATAATTAGTATGTGCTTTCATATTCGCAAAGCAGGTAGATAATAAAAAATGATTGCTAAATCTGTTCACCAAAAGCATGAGATAGTGTTTCAAACAAGGTAATTGTCCAAACTAAAAAGATCAAATACAATCTAGTTGACAATGCATTTTCTAGATTCACTAGACGAAGAACAACGGAGAAATGAAAGCTAACTTACCAAGAACTTGTTTTGCAGACAGTCGAAGCTTAGGATCTGGCTCCAACATTTGCCGTACAAGATTTTTGGCACTCTCTGAAATACTAGGCCAGGGTTCCCGATCGAAGTCTATTTTCCTGCGTATAATGGCCTGGGCAACTCCTTGTTCAGATTCTGAGAAATAAAATACCTTCAGAAAAATGATTTCTCATTTTTTTTCATTTTTATATTACAAAGACATGGAAGCCACATGAGAATTGAGAAAAGAAAAATGAGGGGAAAGAATGCCTTTATTATTGAGAGAAGCTAATCTAGAAGCCTATATCGATCTCCCATGAAATGTAAAAAAATTACAAATGCAAACAATCCGAATAATAACAAGTCTAGAAATGGCACAGACGCAGATAGGGGGAGGGGGTATGTACAGAGAATTCAAATTACCGGCCCAAAATGGAGGAACACCACATAGCAAAATATAGAGTATCACTCCTGCACTCCATATATCTATTTCTGGTCCATAATTTCGCTTGAGCACCTCTGGAGCCATATAATAAGGGCTTCCCACAATTTCAGAGAACTTCTCACCTAGAATTTCAAGATAATCACAATTTAGCATCAATATAATACAAGAAACATGTTCAAATTTACAATATCATAACGGATCAGAATAGAGTTCAGAATCAGAACTTCAGAGGAAAACCATTACTGTGAACCTTGGATCAAGTATGCAAAAATGAAAGATATTACAAACTAACAATTTGATATATAAGCAGTAAGGACAAGGAGCCATCAGATAATCTGTCAGTGTATAGAACAAGTGTTCTGTAAGATTCTTATTCATAGGATTGTCCTTGCATATTTTTGTCTTCAATTCTGCCTAGAATTTCCATACAGCATAAGCTTCCCACTGTCTGACCAAACCTTCCTACAGAAGTTCAGTGAGATCAGAAGTAAATGACATTATCCTATGCAGTATAAATGTTTCAAAACCAACCCTTCTTTGGAGGAGAAAAACACTGGATCCTCGTCAATGCAAGCGCAGGTGAGGTGAGGTGATGAAGCTAGGCATCAAAATCACAGGGTAATGTTGAGTATATACCATTGATTCAGGTATCTATATGGGAGCTAATTCTTTTCCCCGCTTTCTGATACTTCTGTAAGTTGGTGGCCCACTACTAACAAATGCAAGGTTAGCACAATTTCAATTTTCCAGCAGACTCTCATGCCAGGGGAGTCAACCATGAGGGAAAAAATCAACTTCACTGAATTCTATTTGTGCATTATATTATTGTCAATATCAATGTTGAGAGAGGATCGCCTAATCAAATGATATTGATGCATAATTCCTACACTTCAATACCTGCCACACTCTAAGAAAATAAACAGTGTGATAAAATGCAATATTTCAAATTGGGACATCATAACCCATAAATGCAGCATGCATACATATAATAAAGAGAAACAACCCTCAAATGTGTCTTGAACACAAAGGTGACGTCAAGAGAAAGGGTAAAAAAACGAATTTTACCCAAATATTTCAATTTAGAGTTGTTTCCAACACAGTACATATTTGTGCATTAATCAATTTGAAGAGATGTTATGAGAACTCAATTGAAAAAAAGAAAGAAAGAAAAGACGTACAACTATTATTTGAGTTTTAACATATGATCACAATAAGGGCCTGGCATATTTCACGTCATTTCTGACAATAGTTTCACAAAAAGCAAGTCAAGAGTCATGGAAACAGAAGTGTTTCTGCCTGAAAGGGAGTTTAAGACCTATTCTAATTTAACAGCCACTAAAGCTATAAGTCAACACTTTCTGAGCTTCGTTCAAACTACCCAACTTCCCCTTCCAAATGTGCAGATCTTGACAAAGGGCACAGAAAGCAAAAACCATGAGGTCCTAATAAACGTTTAGTGTGAGACAGGCAAAACTCCTTGAGCTCAGTGGACCCGGCCTACGTATCCCAGGGGTGCCCATTGGGTGTTATGAGAACCTTGTATATCATCATAGTATTTGCCAACTAGTAGTTACTAAATTACTCTTATCATCCCTTATTTCTGGTACTTGAAACTAACATCATGTATATAAATCATCCATTACACTTCTTTTCCCTTGAAAGTCATCTGGTTACACATATAAAATCAATACAGATAATTTTATATCTAAATCTGCAAACAAACACGACATTTGTGCATATACTACATCATAGGACAAATGCATCAATTAATTAAACGGTTAACTTATGTACTTTTCAGTGAGATGCGGTATATATTAAATAAATTCTTATAGGTAAATACATCCCCCCATCAAAAATAATAGTAAAGCAACTACAAGTCTAGAACTATTATTTACCTGGCTTGAAGAAGATTGACAAGCCGAAATCAATTGCTTTGAGGGGCGAGTTCTCTTTCTTATTTGCGAATAAAAAATTTTCTGGCTTCAAGTCCCTGTGTATCACCCCATGCTTGTGGCAAAGCTGCACGACCTCCATAATCGTCCTGGTGACTGCTGCTGCAGCCCGTTCCGTGTAATGCCCCCGTGCCACAATCCTATCGAACAGTTCCCCGCCTTCACACAACTCCATCACCAAATGCACAGCATTCTCATCCTCGCACGCCTCCTTCAAGCTCACAATGCTCGAATTCTTGGGCAAATGCTTCATTATCGCCACCTCTCTCCTCATATCATCCACATCCACGGCCGTCCGCAGCTTCCTCTTCGAAATCGACTTGCAGGCCAAGAGCTCCCTCGTATCCCGGTCAATGCACAAATAAGTAACCCCAAATTCCCCACGGCCAAGCTCCCTGTCAACTAAATACTTCTCTTCAATATTTTCCTTCTCAACATCACTCAATACCGTGATGACCCTTTTATTATTACAAGCGCCGGACTTCTCCTTACGGCCGTGATCGTGGCCTGAAAAATTAGACGACTTCACATCTTCTCTGGCAACGGCCGCCGGAGATCTACAACAGTTCCCCATTCAAATCTAGTGCGAATTTAAGCAGTTTTGAAGTAAATTTTCACCCAAAAACCCTAAACCTAACCCGTAGCTAGTGTGTCGCATGATTGAGATGCAAAATCCTGGCCCTATATAGAGTAGAATACAGCATAGGACACAATCTCTGCGATATTTTCACACAGAGAGTGCGTTTTTTGTGTGTGAGAAAACGGTGCAGATTTCAGTGCAATTAGTGGTGGGCACGGTAAAAGTTTCGGATACTTTTGTAGAGTGGAACTGTGGAAGCTCTTTTTTCAGTTTTTAGTTGGGAATAAAAAATTGGGAAATTCGCAGCAGCGGTGTCTAACCTTTTTAATTGTTTCAGATTTTACCCTAACCTTAAATTTTTACTACAAAATGTCCCTAAACGTTCATAAATATGCACCTGGAGTCTAACTGAATGGAAACCATCCATTTGACCGTTAGTTGACCAAGAAAAGTAAATTTTAACCAATTTTGACCAAATTGAAAGGGATAAAAATGGTAATTTTGCATTTTAACCCATAATAACTAAAACAAAATAAAAATAAAAGAAAAAAAAATCATTCATCTCCTTCTTCATCCCCCTCATCCCCCTCCCAAGCAAAAAATCAAAACCACCACCGCCCACTAGATAGCCACCACACATTTCCCAAACATTTACGAAAGCTAGCTCGCTACAATTATCCCTGTTTGGGACCATCATTGGACCTTTCCCCACTGCAATTATCCATTTTTGGGGACCGCCACACCGTTCACCACGCCAGCAACAAAACCTAACAAGGTAATTTTCTCACTTCTACAGCACCAAAAGGTACCCACATTTTGCTAGAGTTCCAAGATTTTCTTGAAACAATTGTAGCAATTTCCACTTCTCGGGAAAATAAAGCTGTAAATAAATTTCTATAAAATGAAGCTGTGGCAACAATAAGAGATTGAAAGTCAAAAGTCAAAAGTCAAAATTAATAAAAATCGAAAGAAATTGATGTAGAAACTCTAAATTCTTTGTGCCAACTTAAGTTGAGTTCAAATTTAACATTTTCACAGTAATTAATTTGGAAATACCTTTCAGTGAGAATTTTTCTTTTGTTTCTTTCATTTTACAGGAGAGTATGAGAATAGGTTTTAAGGATTTGAAAAGTAATTTTGAAGATGTTTGAGGGCTGAAATGCAAGTGGAGGAGGAGATGATTGTCAGAGGCAGTAAAAATGAAGAAGATATACGTAGGGTGAGTCGTGTGTGGGTCGTGGGGGGGGGGGGGGGGAGATTTATTTCATTTTAATTTTTGTTTTTTGTTTTATTATTTTTATTGTCAATATTTGAAAATATGCATAGTTATCATTCTACCACTTTCAATTTAGTCAAAATTGATCAAAGTCCACTTTCTTGGTCAACTAATGGTCAAATGAATGGTTCCATCTAGTTGGATTTCAGATGCATATTTATGAAAGGATAAAGACATTCACTGACATAAATTAAATGTTAGAATAAAATCTGTAAAAATTGAAAAGATTAAGGACCACTACTACAATTTTCCCTAAAAAAAATATGTAAATAGCAGAGTTTTATGTATAGGTGTTTCTATAACTGTGTGCATGTGTCGGAACTTATCGGTCACAATTAGGGTGAACACGTTTTGATTTTGAAGGTTTGATACAAATTTTCAAACCATGCAATTTAAAGCGATTTGAAATTTTTTCAAACCATACTAAATTACTTCGATTTCTAAACCAAATCAATCTAAACCATTTTTTTTGGTTTGATTCAGTTTAAAACAACAGTTTCACAAAGAAAAAAATAATATATCAAATAAATTAAATCATAAATAGTAGTCTAAATTTCAAGTTAAAATATAGATCGTATCATTAAAAAAATTGCAAATCTAAGTTATATAATTATAATCATTATAATGCAACAACATTATATAATATTTTAAACTCTTAGTCGATACTAATTGTATCTATCTACAATTGTAATACACAATATATTCATTCATAAATATAAAAATATAGTACATTAAATCATTGATTATAGTAGGATGATATATAATAACTAATAAAAATGAATAAAATAATTCAAATACAATAATACATGGCTACTGCGACTTTTTTTAATTGTCCAACGCTTCTATTCCATCCAAATATTGACGAATTACTTTATGAGGACCTAACAATTATTAGAACAAAACAATGTGACTACCAATAAAAACATAGAAAAAAATTTAAAAATAAATAAATAAAAGAATTTTGATAATCTAACTTGAATTTAGACAAAATTTCAAAAAATTATTAGTAGAATGAAATGAAATGTGCATGTTTGGATTAAAATCTAGATTTAATTTTATGCTTAATTGTAATATAGGATCGATGAATATGATTTAACATTAGTTATTCGACAATTTACCAAGTTTGAGGGTTTTACGTTCACAGTTGTGATGACTTATGGGTATTTGGATATGGTTTAATTAATTAATTGAGACGTATAATTGTCTAATTGAGTCTAATTGAATTATGTCTAACATGGATGTATCATTCTAGTTGAAATGTGTTAAATTTTAATTGGGTTAAATAAAATTTAGACTAATTTATTTTCAAATTTTTTTTTTAATTTTTAATTTTTTGTAAACGGTTTGCAAAGATTGAAACTTAAATAAAATCACTTTGAAGCAGTTTGACTCAATTCAAAACTAAAACATTGACGGATCCACGTGGAACAAAACTAATGGTTTCAGAAAAACGATTTCAGTTCGATTTTGCAATTTCGTTGTTCAGCCCTAGTCACTGTGGTAACAGGACGGCAATAGGGAGAAGGGATCCTCTGGGTGCTAGCCTCGTTCTCGTTTCTGCAATCTCCAATTGACTGTTGACAAACAGCTTGTATTTTTATTAAACTGAAATTTTAAACACCGACTTCTACAAAAGATGCTCATCGAATATATAAAAATGCTCAACGCAAATATTCTTTTTTTCAACCTTTATTTTTACACTGGTGTGCTCATTGAATAGTAGATCACATCAATTTTATTGTTTAAAAAGTTGTATCCAAATTAAGCCTCTTTTTTATACCCTCTACTTTTATTACTTTTTAATCACGTATTCTAAAAAAATATCATTCAAAACAATACCTTTTTTAAAATTTTAAGGATGTCAAATATGGGTTAAAAAGGCAATTATAACTTATCCTACATAAATAAAAGAGTGAGTTTCCATGGCACTGTTCACAAGCCGTTTGGCCATCTAAGTCGAGCCGAGTTGAATAAGCCGTGTTAGCCGAGCCGTTTGCATTCCTCCTTCCCCAGTAGGTCTGGGCACGGTTCGATTCGATTCTGAAGAGAATCGAATCGAATCGAAAATTTTCTGGTATTTAGTAAATGGTACCGTCAGGTCCAAATATAATTTTGAAACCGTTCGGGTTCGGGTTAGGTTCCGTTCGGTTCGGGTCTGTTCAGTTCCATACTATAATTAATTTTTTTTAACAGTTATAACAACACTACAGTCTGACATATTTAATCTTAACTTTTACAAATTAACGTATTTCAATTTAATAATATATAAATAACAAATTGTCCAATAAAATTAATTTATCAATGTATACAAATAACAAAAAGTAGATAGTAAATTAGTAATACTAAAGCATCGGTAATCCATATAAATTAGAAATCATAGACTCATAGAGATAAAATATTTTAAAATATTGCTAATACAATAATACTTATCAATTATTTGATTTAATCATCCATTGATTGACTTGTCATACTAGATACTAAGAAACTCTAAAAGAAAAATTGAAAAATCACAATTAACTAACATAAATAAACTAAAAATTGATCAACTAATAATATTTAATAAGAAAAAATATAATATATATTTTATTACCAGTCTCAATGTCCTCATAGAACTCAGTGTCTTCAATGCAAACTCTATCTTTGCTCATTTATTTTTAAAAAGTTACAATAATTTAATCTTTCTCATATATAAAAATTTAAAAATTTAAAAAAATTCTGTTCTTATTCGATTTTTCGGTTCTGAGTTTAGAACCCAAAACCAAATCGAACCCGTCGGTTCTCGATTCAGATACCCGTTCGGGTATTTCAGTTACGAAGAACTGCTCGGTTCAATTCGGTTCGGGTCCGGTTCGATTTGGGAGATATGTCCAGCCCTATTCCCCAGATCAGATGTCACTTCCAAAAATTTTCTTCCTTTTTTAATTTTTACACGCAATCACCATCACGCCTAACTCTATTTTGCCTTTACCATTTATCACGCAATCATCCATAGAGCCACTACTGTACCACCATACCCAGCTTTTGGTCTAATTACCATTCTATATTCTTGCACTTTGCTCACAAAAATCTTTTCATTTTTTCTCATAGGTATTTTACAAAAGCGAGCGATGAGCATTTACTCTCTGTGACTTACGTTCTGCCCAGAATTGTTTGTTCGTCTCGCAATTTCTGTTACTTTCTGTCGAAATTGTTGAAAATTCCATTTTTTTCTTCATGCATTTGAGTTGGAGATTTAGTATAAAAACGTGTTTTTTTTTTTGGGAAAATTTGACGTGTTTCTTCCATTCTAAATTACAATTGATGATTTAGGGTTTCAATCTATTCCTACCTGATTATTTGCGAAAAGTGAGTTTATTATGTTCATTTTTTAAGGTTCTTCTTGTTTGTATTATGTTATTTACTTTTATTGTTATTGCATCGATTTCTTCTTCTTCTGGATATATTGCTTTTGTTTTATGTTTTTCGATTTATGTAGCCGTTGTTTCGAAAATGCGAAACCGTGGATGATTTTGACGCCAAATTGAAAGAGAATGGGACGGAGATGCTCGATTATTTTGTGAGAACTCTGCTTACGATTATTCACGCGATTTTGCCTTCGAGAATGAAAGAGAAATCAGAAATTGGCTCGAATGAGGAGGAGAAATCAGGGTTTTCAGCTTTGAAAATTAAGGACAGCGGGGATAGGGTGAAGTGCTCGCTGAAAAGTGTACCGCAAGCGCACGGATCGTGAACAAGTAATATAGTGGACTTTTTGAGTCCGAATATCGATCCCACGAGGAATGTTACTTTGAAGTTACGTACTCTAATCGATTTTAGTTCTAACAACGACAGACACACAAACACAATTAATATTCAAATTAAATTATAAACTACTAACTATAAAACTAAACTAACAAACTAAAAAAACGTAGTTGCATCTTTGATTTGAAAAGCGGTTGGAATTTATGATTTCACTTAACCTTTATTTCATTAACATCAATTCAATAACGTACATGCAAATTACCAGAATAAATGATTAGACCCGATTCTCCAATTTTAGTCAATAACCTCTTTCGAGTGATATCGACCCTATTGATTAAGTTATCCCCAAATCTATATGCAGATAAAACTTAACCAAAGCATTAAATTATTGTGAGAATACTCAAAGGATCACCTAGGGGAGGTATATATTTCTATATCACCCAAAACCACCTAGGGTACTAATTATCTAGGTCTAGCAATGCAACAATCTTTCGATAATTACATAAACCACCTAATCACCTCATCTATTTGGCCAAATAAATAAAGCATAATCAACAATAATAATTAATACACCAATACTTTGATAATAAATGCATTTTCAACAACATATATCAACATTAATAAAAATAAGATTAAGATTCAACATAAATTCCAACACAATGAACTTAACTCATTTTATAAAGATGATAAACAAAGAGATTCTTATACAATACATGTCAAAAATGAAAATTTAATGGAGAAAAAACAAGAAATAGATACAACCCTTGTAGTCTTTGAATTCCTCCAAGTTTTCCACCAATTCCTTTGATGTTATCTCCTTGCTCCCTTGATGGTTCTTCTCAAAATGAGTTAATAACTCAAAGAAGCAACTAACTAAAAGAAGAAAAGGAAAAGAAAGCAAGAAAAACTAGAGAGAAAACCTAAGCTAAACTAACTACCTTCTAACTCCTAATAACTTGAAAATGAGAGAGATATGGGATATATCAATACTATGTGAGACACACCAAAATATCCCAAAATATCTCCATTAAACAAGTCCAAAAATATTTCCAAAGTTGACCAAAAACGCGTGGAAAGAAAATAGACCGTCATTCAAATTTTATCTCTATGCGGCCGCATGGTTATATCCCATGCGGTCGCATGGAAGAAACAAAATATTATTTTGACGTCTCTGGCCAATGCATGCGGTCGCATGGTTATAATCCATGCGATCGCATGGATTTTTTCCTATTTGCAGCTCAGGTCCTTGAACGTTCCGTCCTTGCGCGTTTTCATCCCTCATCTTTGAATTAGTACAATTTGGTCCTCATACTTTGAACTTTCTTTCATTTAAGCCCCTACCAAATTGCAGTCAAAGCCCTCCATCTTTTGGTCAAGTGCAAGTTAGTCCCCAACTTCACATTTTTGTGCAATTGAAGTCTTTTTTTCACTCGTTTTGCCTCCGTTTCATTCCAATTCAGGGTTTTGGCCTATAAATACAAAAAGTACACAATTATGGGTAGAAATATACTCAAATTTATCACAGTTAAATCCCAAAAAGTGTCTAATAAGTGTGCAAAAGCGCACTTATCACACCCCCAAACTTGAGTTCTTGCTCGTCTCGAGCAAGATTACTTCTAACATAATCATGCAAATGTGAAAATAATTAACATATTAGATACTTGCCAGATATATAATAGAGTTTAAAATTGTATACCAATTCACAACCATACTTCCAAATAATGTTATCAAAAATAATAACAGCTTATCCAACGTCAAATCAGTGTGTGTGCATAGCCATTTTCAATCATCATCTAAACTAAGAAAAGATTGTCAAGATGGAGAAGTATGTAAATTGGTCACAACCCGACCCTCAGTGGTCAAATATATCCTTACACGCTCGTAAGATTCACACTAAAATAGATAATTCATCTCAATCCCCCAAGTGTAAATCTAAAGGTTGCTCTCAATCACTCTTTCTTTTAAAAGCTCAAAAATATGATCAGCTAGCATGCATTTTCAAGTGAAAATAGAGTAACTAAACGAGTAGAACCTCACAGATATAGCATAGTATGAACACTCAACTCTCAAGTGTAAGATCAGGTACTGTTTCGCTCAATAACATTCCAATGAAAATGTTCTACCATAAGCTTGCATATTTTCTCTATCGCCACCACTTAGATCACATGCATTACATAAATCATAAGGACTTTGCAGGGTTTATATGTGGCTTAAGGTAAAGGTGTGAAAATGTATGAATAAGTGACTAAGAAGCCTCAAATAAATCAGTGGAGTAACATATATTCAAATCAATCAACTGAGATAGGATCTGTACACAATCCTATCTCCAAAACAATAACTTCTCAATCAACATCTATTCAACTCATGCAATCCTGAGCCGGCAAGGCTATCTAACATACCAATCATAATCACCAATGTAAGCTCAAAACAAAAACAGCCGGCAAGGCTATAACATCAAATTAAATCATACAATAGTAGCCGGCAATGCTCAATACCCCCAAACTTAATTCACACATTGTCCTCAATGTGTAAATTAACATATAAAGCAAAGAGTAAAAAAAAGGAACTTCCCTGAATCCATTGTGAAGAAGAACTAATGCATGAATTGGACTCGGAATGCAATTTAGTAGCCCGGGCAACAGACCTCATTGTACTCCAATTCAGCTCCAGACTCGTGAGGAATCATTCAACTTTGGACTTCAAAAAGTACCCTACAAAAATGAAAGCATATTAAATAGAAGCAAGTAAAGACATAAAAGTAAATAACAAGCGTAAAAGTTAGAAAGGTTGGGTTGCCTCCCAACAATCGCTTTTTTATAGTCTTAGCTCAACTATACAAAATGTTATGGGCCCAACAAGTAAGCTCTGGATGCTCTGCCCATCTTTATTCATTTGGCTTTCATCCACTCCTCGTTTGATCGCCAAAACTCATCTTTGCCCTTATCAACATAGAACCATCTCATTCTATCCAAATCAAACTCAACTATGAAGACTTTTACCACTTCATTGGGCCTAATTACAAAGTCTATTTCTAAGCAATCTATGAAATCTAAAGAGTGCATGCTACTCTCATTACATTTGATCACCATCTCCTCGTTTAACTCCATTGTGATTACACCTTCATACATTGTAGACTCTTCTTCAACTGTCGAATTTTCATCGGATGGAAGTATTGGTCCGCAATTCAAATCCACAGGCGGTGAGAGGTCGGTTTCAATGACTCTCTTGAGTGGATAATAACCCCACTTCCTAAATCCATCCCAATATTTGTAATCTCCCACTAGCATATCTTCCTCATCCAACCTGGCAAGCTCATTGTAATACTTTGTAAGTACCTTCTCATTCAAACATGGAGGACCATCTCCTAGGAATTTGATGTCCTCATCCCAATCATCAGGTACATAGTCTCCCGGGAGCATGTAACTTTCATCTAAATTGTCCAGTGCTTGTCTCCGGCATTTCAAATAATATCGAAACTTTAGAAGTTTCAACATTGCAGTTTCGGTACACGAATACAAACACATCCCTGTACAATGCTCCGCTAAACAAATATCACATCTTGAACCTCCAAGAATATTTGTATAGTCACCGTAGAGACGAGATAGTGCACACATTTTGTTACTTGACCAAGATTAGAATCCTGCAAATATCAGACAAGTGCAGAGTGCGAGAAAAAGACTACAGATACAAGAAAGATTAGTAATACAAGGTTAGCCAAAATACGCAAACAGTAAAAACAAATAATTACAAGTTGCTAAAACTAAAATTAACTAAAGCAGTAATCAAAGTGAAAACATTCCCCGGCAACGGCGCCAAAAACTTGCTCGCTGAAAAGTGTACCGCAAGCGCACGGATCGTGAACAAGTAATATAGTGGACTTTTTGAGTCCGAATATCGATCCCACGAGGAATGTTACTTTGAAGTTACGTACTCTAATCGATTTTAGTTCTAACAACGACAGACACACAAACACAATTAATATTCAAATTAAATTATAAACTACTAACTATAAAACTAAACTAACAAACTAAAAAGACGTAGTTGCATCTTTGATTTGAAAAGCGGTTGGAATTTATGATTTCACTTAACCTTTATTTCATTAACATCAATTCAATAACGTACATGCAAATTACCAGAATAAATGATTAGACCTGATTCTCCAATTTTAGTCAATAACCTCTTTCGAGTGATATCGACCATATTGATTAAGTTATCCCCAAATCTATATGCAGATAAAACTTAACCAAAGCATTAAATTATTGTGAGAATACTCAAAGGATCACCTAGGGGAGGTATATATTTCTATATCACCCAAAACCACCTAGGGTACTAATTATCTAGGTCTAGCAATGCAACAATCTTTCGATAATTACATAAACCACCTAATCACCTCATCTATTTGGCCAAATAAATAAAGCATAATCAACAATAATAATTAATACACCAATACTTTGATAATAAATGCATTTTCAACAACATATATCAACATTAATAAAAATAAGATTAAGATTCAACATAAATTTCAACACAATAAACTTAACTCATTTTATAAAGATGATAAACAAATAGATTCTTATACAATACATGTCAAAAATGGAAATTTAATGGAGGAAAAACAAGAAATAGATACAACCCTTGTAGTCTTTGAATTCCTCCAAGTTTTCCACCAATTCCTTTGATGTTATCTCCTTGCTCCCTTGATGGTTTTTCTCAAAATGAGTTAATAACTCAAAGAAGCAACTAACTAAAAGAAGAAAAGGAAAAGAAAGCAAGAAAAACTAGAGAGAAAACCTAAGCTAAACTAACTACCTTCTAACTCCTAATAACTTGAAAATGAGAGAGATATGGGATATATCAATACTATGTGAGACACACCAAAATATCCCAAAATATCTCCATTAAACAAGTCCAAAAATATTTCCAAAGTTGACCAAAAACGCGTGGAAAGAAAATAGACCGCCATTCAAATTTTATCTCTATGCGGCCGCAAAGTTATATCCCATGCGGTCGCATGGAAGAAACAAAATATTATTTTGACGTCTCTGGCCAATGCATGCGGTCGCATGGTTATAATCCATGCGATCGCATGGATTTTTTCCTATTTGCAGCTCAGGTCCTTGAACGTTCCGTCCTTGCGCGTTTTCATCCCTCATCTTTGAATTAGTACAATTTGGTCCTCATACTTTGAACTTCTTTCATTTAAGCCCCTACCAAATTGCAGTCAAAGCCCTCCATCTTTTGGTCAAATGCAAGTTAGTCCCCAACTTCACATTTTTGTGCAATTGAAGTCTTTTTTCACTCGTTTTGCCTCCGTTTCATTCCAATTCAGGGTTTTGGCCTATAAATACAAAAAGTACACAATTATGGGTAGAAATATACTCAAATTTATCATAGTTAAATCCCAAAAAGTGTCTAATAAGTGTGCAAAAGTGCACTTATCATGAAGGAACTGGAAAATTGAAAGAGAATGGGGCCGAAGATGCCTGATTATTTTGTGAGAACTCTGCTTACGATTATTCATGCGATTTTGCCTCCGAAAACGAAAGGGAAATCAGAAATTGGTTCAAAGGAAGGTGAGAAATCGAGATTTTCAGCATTGGCCACGTTTGGCCACATACAATATATTATCAAAATGTAATCAATCAAAAATAGCAAAATACTAATTGGTAGATGTACATGTATAGCTAAGCAAAAAATTAGAACACATACAATATATTATCTTATTGATATCAATCAAAAATAGCAAAAACTCAATAATCATATCAAAATAAAAGATGTAAATATGGAATAAACAAAATCTTGGAATGTTACAAGAAAGAGCAAAAACTCAATAATCATATCAAAATAAAATACGTAATTCTGGAATAAACGAAATCTAGCCGTAAAAATAAGATAATAACTTAAATCAACGATTTGGAAGGAAAACAATGGATTTTCACCTCGAAAATGACTCGCACCCAGGAAAGATTGGTGGCCACAACGTGCGCGACGAAAAGACCTTTCCGAATTGGGGTCATGAGCGCGATTCTAAAAATCATAGCCAAAGTTATGGCCGAAATACTAAGAAATGATCAAAATTGCACAAAAAGATGACTTTGGGGACCGAAGTGCAGAAGTGCCAACAGTTTAAAGACCTGGGATTGCAATTTTTAAGGATGAAATTGAAAAAAAAAAAGTCAAATTATGAGGACTAAAAAGTACAAGATGAAAGTTGAAGGACTTGACGAGTAATTACCTCGAAAACTTAGTTGCAATAAATGAAATGAGCTTTTACTCCGTGTGCAAGGAGCTTTTTTTTTCGTTTATTGCACCTAAGTACTCAGGGTAATTGCTCATCAAGTCCTTCAACTTTTATCTTGTACTTTTTAGTCCTCATAATTGAACTTTTCTATCAATTTCCTCCTTAAAAATTGCAATAATAGGTACTTAAACTTTTAGCACTTCTGCACTTCAGTCAACAAAGTCATCTTTTTGTGCAATTTTGGTCATTTCTTAGTATTTTGGCCATGACCCCAATTCGAAAACCTCTATTCAGCGCGCACATCGTAGTCACCGAGTTCCGCTGGGTGCAAGTCATTTTCGAGGTGAAAATCTGTTGTTTTCCCTTCCACATCGTTGATTTAAGTTATTATCTTATTTTTACGGCTAGATTTCGTTTATTCCATAATTATGTATGTTATTTTGATATGATTATTGAGTTTTTGCTATTTCTTGTAATATTCCGGGATTTTGTTTATTCCATATTTACATCTTTTATTTTCATATGATTATTGAGTTTTTGCTATTTTTGATTGATAATATTCCGATAATATATTGTATGTGTTCGAATTTTTTGCTTAGCTATACATGTACATCTACCAATTAGTAATTTGCTATTTTTTATTAATAACATTTCGATAATCTATTGTATGTATTCAAATTTTTTGCTTAGCTGTATATTTATAAATATATTTATAAATATCTACTCTCTCACTACATCCTTTTGAAAAATAAAACATTCTTGGAAAAAAAAAAATTGACGTCAATTTCATTTTTCCAAGAATGTTGCATTGAGAGAAGAAAAAAAAGAGGTAGAGTTTCAATATATTTATGATATAGTTCTCGAAATGAGTTTCAAAAGGATATAGAAGATTTATGAATTCGGCTAGCGTACAATCGTCGAAAATTTTTTAAAGTTAGCTTGTAATCGAAATTTTCGAAATATTGTTTGGAACGGCCTACTTTGACGCGCCGTAACTTTTACTACGATTGACCGTTTCGCACACCATTAACGTCGTGAAATATTAGGCCGTGAGTATTTCAAAATGATATTAAGAATGTAATATTTTAACTTCGTTTGATATTCCATAGTGAGCCCGAAAATGAAAACAAAAGCATAAGTAATATATTCAAAAAAACGAGTTATACGTCTCTTTTTAACACACGCATTTGACGTTCGTTTAACTATTTTTGATATTTATTTAGATCATTAAATATATCTATGATATAGTTCATGAAGTGCACTTCGAGAGAATATAGAAGATTTATTGATTCGACCAGCGTATAGTAGTCTAGGAATTTTTAAAGTTTACTTGTTATCGAAATTCTCGAAATATTAGTTTGAAATAGCCTACTTTGACACGCCGTAACATTTGCTACAATTGACCGTTTCGCACACCATCAACGTTGTGAAATAATAAGCCGTGAGTATTTCAAAATGATATTAAGAATATAATATTTTGACTTCGTTTAATATTTCGTAATAAGCCCGAAAATGAAGAAAAAATATATATGTTTTTAAAACAAAAAAAACAAATTTCTCCTTAATTTCCATTTCATTTCATATTAACCATATCCGGTATGAGACTGGATTCGGTATGCCACCAATAATTGAAATCCGGTATGTCAAGTTATGCTGAAATTCGGTATCCTTACAATGAAATACGATATGCTATCCGGTATTGGCCATATCCAGTATGCTGCCTACATTTACCAAAATTCGGTATGCCAAGTTGTGCTGAAATTCGGTATGTGAAAGTTGATATATAGTATGCATCCAAATCCGGTATTGTCCATATCCGGTATTGATTTTAACTCACTTACCGAATTTTACAAATTACCGGTATTTGGCTTTAACTTGTTTACCGGATTGGTGAAATATGGTATTCACTTATCGGATTCAACGAAATACGGTATTTGCTTACCAGATTGAATGGTTTACCGGTATTTAGATTTTTTTTTTTCATTTCTTGCGGCTAAGTCTTTGCGGTAATTATGCGTCAAGTCCTTCAACTCTTATCTTGTACTTTTGAGTCCTCATAATTTGATTTCTCTGTCAATTTCATTTTTAAAAAATTTCAACCCTAGATCCTTCAACTTTTGGCACTTGTACACTTCAATCCCCAAAATCATATTTTTGTGCAATTTTAGTGTTTTTTTTTTTTTAGTAATTTGACCATAACTTTTTCTACGGTTATCAGAATCGCGCTCATGACCCTAATTAGGAAAGATCTTTTCGGTGTGCACGTCGTGATCACCGAGTATATATAAAATGTTGTTATAAAAATTGATTTTTTTAAAAAAGACAAGTTACACGTCTTTTTTTAACACACACATTTGACGTTCGGAAAAGACAATGACTGGAACACACAAAATCATATTTTCGACACCAACCTAGCTAAATAGCTTCATGATGGAATGCTACGTCCTTAAACTGTCAACACTTATACACTTCGGTCCTCACAGTCCTGTTTTCATGCAATTTTTATCCTTTCTAACTTCCAATACATTAACATTACCTTAAAAATAACACAATCCATATCATTAACTTTCAATACCCTAACGTTACCTTAAAAACAACACAACTCGTGCATCGCACGGACAAAAACTAGTTCTCTATTAAAAATGAGAAAATTGTGAAGAAATTTCTTTTGTGAAAAGGCAAATTTCATGTCCCAAGCTACCCATTCCAACACCAGGGGGAGGGAAGGGGGGTGGGGGGGGGGGCATAGAGAGGAGTTGAGAGGGTTAAACCAAGAAGGGAAAATAGCGAAGGTTAGATAAGTGGATGGCAAGGATTTAGAAGCGAAATTGAGGCTGGATGGCGAGGGTCGAAAGTGTAGTTGAGGGAATATTGTGGTTGAGGCGAAAGTAGGGAATCCATTTTGCTTTTTTTTTTTTTTTTTTGGGGTTCTTTTCTTGATCTTTTCTCATTTATTTACTTTTTGTTAAAATTAAATACTTGACCATTTTATTTATTAAAGTTTAAAACATTTGAAAGTCCTCCTTAGTTCTCCACATGAAGTATGGATGGAAAACAATGAATTGCCGTAAGATCTAAAGTTTAATATTCAATACTAAAAAATAATATCGAAGATCAACTTACCACAATATCTATGAATTACGGACTCTTGCTATAATTTTTCATAATGTTTTTATACAATGTATTATTTCTTACACTCCAAAACAATATTTTTTTTTTCATATTCATTGCTTTGCAAAAAAGACTAGACAAGACTTTTATAGTGCTTAATGTATTCCACTAGAAAGGACTTAATAACAATATTATTATAAAAAAATATTTTTTATGTTGCCGAGTCTTTGTTTGGCCCTCATTTACTACAACTAGGAGTGTGCACAATCTAATTTTGTCCGGTTCGAACATTGATTTCATAATCAATTATAGAATCGAATCAAAATCGAACCAATCAATTTCGGTCTGATTTTTTATATTGATAATAATAATAACAATAAAGTATGAGATTACTTTGAAAATAAACAAAAATAAAATGTGAAATCACTTATAATCTAATAATAAAAATTAATAAAACAAAGCAACAAACAAAATTCGATACAAACCTCGGGATCAACTCATAAAGGCGAAAAAATATGAACTATTAAACACAACATAAAAAGTAAAATCTGAATCGAATATGAATGCTTGAGAAATTCACACAATAAAATATATATTGTATTTATAACCTGATTATCTTTAATAATCCACATATATACCGATTCTTGATGGTTGATCACTTTGAAAACAAACGAGAATTTTGAGTTCTTAGAAAAAAATTAACTAAAAATATATTTTTTGTTGGGATTGCTTTGAACATCTGAATTTATAAAGTATTTATAAAATTATTTAGATTTAGATTTTGATTACAATTAAGTTTTGTTGTAAATGGAAGAAGCGCATGGAAATTGAAATTCTGATGTTGGAGAAATTTTGGATATAGTTTTTAAAGATCTGGTGTTTATTGGTAATGGTACAACGCACCAAGAAAAAAGAGAAATTTGGGTTCTCAAGGCACTATTGAGAAGTGATTTGGAATTAACATGTTTTGATGCGTGGTCTCAAAATTGGTCCATTTAGTTCGAGAACCGAAGTCAAATCGATCGGCTCTATCTTATTCTGGTCTAGTTTCATCTATTCCCAAAAAAAGAATGTTCTCCACTTACCAAAACTCTTTTGTTTTTTGTCAAACTCATTTTCAACCATACATTTTATGAAATTCATAATTTTTATAGATTTTTCAATTATATATTTCATTAACTTTTTTTTTAAAATTTACTAAATCAAATAGGGGCCTAATAACCGGGAAATTTACCTTATCAGCATAGTCATTAAAAAGGGAAGACATGATAGAATTTAGGGTCCGTTTGATGGAAATATAGAATTTGGGTGAAAAGAAAACGAATTACAATGAATTGAATTGTCTAGAATTTGTTTTACTGAAAATTGTAATTAAAGGTGTTTGATTGATATAATTTTTCACCTGAAAAATATAATACTTTTGGTGTCCGTTTGACTTTATTTTTTCATAAAAATTGTCAATTAAAAGAATAAATTTTCTTACCATTGGGGACAAAATTTGTTTAGATTGCCAAAAAAAATTTTAAAAAAATTTTGGTATTCGTTTGACTTTGTTTTACATAGAATTTGTCAATTTAAGGGATAAATTTTTTTACACTTTATCTTAGAATTTGTTTCTATTGTTTAAAAAGAATGTGGAATTTTTCAATTCCTACCAAAGTGGTGGGAAAATGAATTCCTTGAAATCAAGGAAAATTTCAAAAGTTGGAAAATATTTTTCATGAAAAATTTGGTCAATCAAACAAGTTAAAAGTGAAAGTTCGAATTTCAACTTCCAGAAAAAATAAGTGTCTATCAAACGGACCTAATTTGGCACAAGCATTTATACACTGAAAAAATGATCATCTGCACACAAGCATCAGGGACCTTTTATGCAATTTTCCTAAAATTTAAGAGTTCTCTTATATTTAATACAAGGCACAGACGACATTATAAAAATTAAAGTATTAAGGACCTTTCCTAAATTATGAAGCCTAGTGTCAAGGAATACGGTCATTATTGCCATCAAATTATTTTTTCCTTTTAGTGGGACGACAAAAATAATAGTAGTCAAAGTAGAGATTTTATAAAAGTTACACCAGATGCGGGCAGTATCATTGATTGACAAATTTACTCAGCTACTCACCTTTTTAATAAAATTTTATTTATTAAAGTTATTAATTAATTGTAGTGATAGATTAGTAGGAGCGAGAATGTGTAACTGATTAATTTAGTGCAATCTTAGAATAATTGTTCCAATTAAGCTCTTGTTTAGTAGAAATTAAAATTTAGAGTTAAATTTAAGTTAAAGTCAACAATTAATTTTAATAATATATTTTATCGGACTCACAATTTTTCAATCACATACTTCATTAATTTTTATCAAAATCTACTAAAAATCCAATTTTTAATTCTCACAAATAAGGCTAAATGTCCTAATTGGGATTCAGTAAAGAAATGTTATTGTAACATGGGTTTTGCCAATTGTACACCTGGTGTACAACCTTCTTCTTCATAAGAGGCGAGTCCACGATTTTTTCTATTAAGCACGAGCCCCTCTTTTGTGAGGGAGTAGACATCCCGACGTATAAATAGCAAAATCCTTTTAACATAGACTAACACTTGAGATGGTATCATTGGACTAGGAACCTTAAGTCAGTATGTCCTATCCTTTAGCCCGACTTCCAATAGCCATGATAAGTATAAGGGTTATGCTAGATTGCCGCGGGGGGCGGGGGCATTGGAAGTTGGATCGACGGGGCCATGTCGGCCTTATATAAAAAGAATAATCCTAAGTATAATGAAAAAGGTTGTTTGTACAATTTTTTGTATACAATTTTGTATGCAGTCCCCTCACAAGGGGGTGAGGTTTGAACTGATTTAATATTATTTTAAGCTCGGGCCCACTTCATGTTGTGAGAGGGCTATGTACCGAGTTGTGTAAAAAATTGTACACACAACTCGATTCAAATATAATAGAGAGCGAAAAATATCGCTTAATTAAAAGAGAAATAACAGTGACACTTGGGAACTGGGGCTTTGAAGAAATCTTATTAATCGAGTCTAAGCGCTTGTTCAGGATAAATTTTTCAAGCAAAAAATAATGTTTTTGAAGAATGTATGATCAAAAATAATTTTAAAAATCTATTTAAAAAAAAACTTAAATGTATTATTAAAATTATTAAAAGTGCTGATAATTAGGAAGATGCGCAAAGGTAATATATCTCAACCATGTAAATTGGTGAAAAGTATTTAACAAACACTTCAAAATCCGTCAATACTCATAAAACTCGAATTGGTCAGTCCTCCATTTCTAACGAGGTGGGTTGCCACTGGGCAATAGAATGCAATACTCATATAAAAATAGATAAATAAATAATGACTGCCTATCAGTAGGGCTGGACATGGTCCAGTTCAGTTAGGTTCGATTCTGAAGATAATCGAATCGAACCAAAATTTTTCGAGTATTTAGTCAATGCAACCGTCGGGTCCCAATATAATTATGGATCCATTCGGGTTCGGTTCCCTACCATAATTAAATTTTTTAACATTTATAATAAAAATAACTAATGACACGTTCAATCTTAATTTTACAAATTAACGTAGTGTTCTTATATGCATAACAAAATTTTAAATGCTTCTACATGCTAGAATTGAAAAAATTCGTTAATTTGCTAATTTATTTAGAAAAAGTTAAATAATTTGATTTATATAATATAAAATAATTAAAAAAATTCGATTTTTGTTCAGTTCTTCGGTTCTTGATCTAGAACTGAGATTAGAACCGAATCCATCGGTTCTAGATTCGGGTATTCGTTCGGGTATTTAATTTAAGAAGAATCGCTCGGTTCGGGACTTTTGTCCAACCCTACCTACTAGCCTGTTAACACACTAATAATATATTGTGGAATTTATCAAAATTTTGTAAAATGTAATAATGTTTGATTATTTTACCTAATTAATCATGATGGCGAAAAACTTAGACAATTGTTCTAGTATAACTTGTCAATCATTAATAGAGTTATGTTACATAGCCTAACTATTCTACTCCTACCCGAGTGGCTAGCAGGATTATCGTAAGTTGAGTGCATGTAATTATAATGGTAGCTATGTCCGTGTATTTTTCGTGACATTTTATCTAGTTTTCTATAATCGTGTTTGTGACAAGCTTATCAGTGTGTGACTGTGAGGACCCAGTAGCACAAATGTGTGAACATAAAAATTTCTCTTGTCAAATTCGTATTAATAAACACCGCAAAGAATATGGAAATGTTTATTCTCAACATACGAATAGAAAAAAAGAAGATGTAAAGGAAGGTTGAACCCCAATTTTGAAGGTCCCCCACCGTCTTGCTCTTAAAGCATTATGAAGGAGGTAAATCGCGAAATATGTCTCAACAGATCAGGATACAAAAACTGTCATACTAGAAAAAAAGTAGCTGCAATTGAAAAGAAAATATGAATGGTCTTAAAAAAGGGGTTTTCATTTAATTGGCCTAGTCAAACTAAATTTTTATTTAAAAAGACCACCAACTAAGTTTTTTAGTTAGAATGCCTAAATATATGAAAAGGAGAAAATATAATTTGTTAATGTCTAAAATGTCCTTGTATATAAAAAGACATTATTGCCTTAATTCTCATTTCAATTTCCATTTCACTCTTCTTCTTCAAGAATCGGTTCCAAGGTGGGTTCTTGAGCTCTCTTTCATTTTTCTCTTCAACATTTTTATCTACTTAATAAAGAAATCATAAACTCTACATTCTCTTTCCCTTGAACACTTATTTAGTTGAAGTGAGTAGTAAAATCTTGCAACATTGGTAATTTGCAATTGGAGAAGAAGAGGATGTTGTGAATTCTAAATTTTTGGGTTACTTTCTTTCTCTATTTTTTGTCAATAATTTCTCCATATTGTATACATGTTTTGGGTGTTTATTTGTGAACAATGATTTTAATTTCAATTTAACATTACATTAGAGTTTTGATATGGGTTAGTTTTCAACCCATTTTCTCATTACCAGTTATTTGCATTAATTGAAGTGAAATGTAAGTTGAAAAATGCATGTTTGGCTATGCTTTCCATTTTGGTACCGTGAAACACAAGTTTGATTTTATTATCTGCATAACGACTTACACGTCGTTTTCTGAAGTCCATAACGACTTCTATATCGTTATCAGTTTTATACTATGTTCGAAATGAAATGTAAGTTGGTGAATGCATGTTTGGCTATTCCTTCATTGTTGTACCATAAGTTGGAAAATGTAAGTTGGGTCTATTTTGTACATAACGACTTTGTTCAAACATATGTGTTGTACTAAATTTTTGTTTCATAATGACTTTAGAATAACTTATAAAGACAAGTTTATGAAATTTTTATATTAACTTACAGTTATGGACATCGCTAATATGGTATGGATATCAGTTTGTTATCCAGTTGAGTATGAGCAGTCGGTTGACGGTGTATGGAAATGGAAATATGCAAGGAATGGTAAAGGAAAAACAGCGCATATTCTTGTTGCGAAAACTATTTCATATGTGGAATTATATGATAAAATCAAAGAGGTGTTGAACGTCGATACGAGGGTGTACAAAATGGAGATTGTAATGATTTTAATGTATGATTATTTAGCTAAATCCAAACTACAATGTAATGTATACAGATGGAACATTTATTAACTTTTATGAAACTTCATCTCAACTTCACACAATCCAATATTTTGCATAGTCGAATATTTATTTTAAGCTTGTAACTGTCTCCATCACACTTTATGTACTTTTGGGGCTATTCTGCATAATATGAATGGACAACTTATTATCTTGTTCTTTATTTTTTTGGGATAAATTTGAAGATATGATTAATCATGTTGAACTTTTCCCTTTGATTTTGACTTCTTCAGTTAAACAAAAAATGAATGGGGGTCAGCTGTAGCATTCGATTTCGCCTTCACTTTCTGCTAGCCACTCTCCTCATGGTGGGCTTATGAAGTTTGATGTTTCAAAGACTAGTAATATGGGAAAGTTTCATGTTCTCAAACTAGTGCGAGAGAGGAATGTTGTCTCTTCTGCTGCAAAGGATAACCTGAGCCCAATAAGCGGTAGCAAATTAGTAAATTTCTCCCTTTCGATTGCTCCATCATCTTCTACAGCTAGGAGCTTTAAGACCCTCACTTGTGAATGATGAGTAAGAAAACGGTCATGTTCGCTCCACTTGTAATGACCAAACAGTTGGTAGCGAAACTTGAATTTGTCATATTATCATGACTTATAACCTTATTGTTTAGTCATTATGTTATTAGAACAAAAATTAAAGTCATTTTTCATTGCTGAAATCGTTATTGGAGCAAATAACGACATACATATCGTTACAATAAAAAAAAGTGACTTTTTCCATCATAACGACATTGAAATCGTTATCGTGCTTCGATAATGACTTCCATATCGTTACAATATAAAAACTATACTGTTTTTCAAAGACGTCCATAGCGAGTTGGAAATCGTTACTGGAGCAACTAACGACGTACATATCGTTACCGTAGAAAAAAGTGACTTTTCGAACCATAACGACATTTAAATCGTTATCGTGCTTCGATAACGACCTCAATATCGTTACAATATAAAAACTACACTATTTTTCAAAGACGTACATAACGAGTTCGAAATCGTTCCTGTAGCAAATAACGACATACATATCGTTACCGTAAAAAAGTGACTTTTGAACCATAACGGCATTGATATCGTTATCGTGTTTCGATAACGACCTCAATATCGTTACAATATAAAAACTACACTGTTTTTCAACGACGTCCATAACGAGTTTGAAATCGTTCCTGCGGCAAATAACGACATACATATCGTTACCGTAAAAAAAGTGACTTTTTGAACCATAACGACATTGATATCGTTATAGTGCTTCGCTAACGACCTCAATATCGTTACAATTTAAAAACTACACTGTTTTTCAAAAACTACCATAACGAGTTTGAAATCGTTCTCGGAGCAAATAACGACTTACATATCGTTACAATAAAAAAATTTGAATTTTTCCACCATAACAACATTTAAATTGTTATCGTGCTTCGATAACGACTTCCATATCGTTACAATATAAAAACTACACTATTTTCGAAAAAACTAGTATAACGAGTTTGAAATCGTTTTTGGAGCAAATAACGACTTACATATCGTTACAATAGAAAAAAAGTGACTTTTTCCACCATAACAACATTGAAATCGTTATCCTACTTCAATAACGACTTCCATATCGTTACAATATAAAAATTACATTGTTTTTAAAAAACTGTCATAACGAGTTTGAAATCGTTTTTGGAGCAAATAACGACTTACATATCATTTCAATAGAAAAAACTGATTTTTTGAGCCATAACGATATATACATCGTTCCCGAAAGAAATAACGACTTACATATCGTTACAGTACAATTAATAAGGAAAACGACATTTATATCCTTTTTTTACATAGAAAACGATAAGTATATCGTTATGCGTAGTAAGACATTCTTGAGCATCCACAATCATTCGACATACTTCCGACATATGTATATGATGATCGAAATAGGTTGTCGAGCGAGTTTAATCACGTTCCAAAGAAACTTGAGGAACATTTGTGTTTCTATAGTAGTCCAACACATTGGACTAGTTTCGATATAAAGAAAGTATCTCTGTTGGCTCGTTCTATGTCATTCGAGTGCTATCAGCCCACTTAATACCCTCTTTCGATCATCATACATATGTTGAAAGTATGTCAAATGATCGTGGATGCTCAAGAACACCTTACTACGCATAACGATATACTTATCGTTTTCTGTGTAAAGAAACGATATAAATGTCGTTTTCCTTATTATTTACACTGTAACAATATGGAGGTCATTATATCTTTCGAAAACGATGTATATGTCGTTATGGTTCAAAAAGTCAGTTTTTCCTATTGAAACGATATGTAAGTCGTTATTTACTTCAAAAACGATTTCAAACTCGTTACAGTAGTCTTTGAAAAATAGTGTAGTCTTTATATTGTAACGATGTGGAAAAAGTCACTTTTTTCTATTGTAACGATACGTAAGTCGTTATTTGCTCCAGGAACGATTTCAAACTCGTTATGGTAGTCTTTGAAAAACAGTATGATTTTTATATTGTAACGATATGGAAGTCATTATCGAAGCAAGATAACGATTTCAATGTCGTTATGGTAGAAAAAATCAATTTTTTCTATTGTAACGATATGTAAGTCGTTATTTGCTCCAAGAATGGTTTCAAACTCGTTGTGATAGTCTTTGAAAAATAGTGTAGTTTTTATATTGTAACAATATCAAGTGGGTTAGATCTCATTTAAAAGAAATTATGGGAACATTTATGTATCAACTATTCAGATAGAAAGTATCTTCGTTCGCTCTTTCTAAGCCATTCGAGTGGTATCAACTCATTTGATGACCTAATCCGATCGTCCTATGTATGTTGAAAGTATGACCGGTGACTATAGACGATCGAATCGTTGTTTTTAGCTAGAACGATATTATTATCGTTTTCTATTAAAAGAAACGACATCTATGTCGTTGTAGTTATAATTTGAATTGGAACGATTTCAAATTCATCAAATTTGTACTAAAACGATATGAAAGTCGTTATATTATTTCGTGGGTTTGATACATAACGATGTCATTATCGTTTCAGTACAATTTTGACAACATTGATATCATTTTAGTTTTAATCTTAACTAAAACGATTTATATATCGTTATAGTTTATATAAAACGATAATTATATCATTTCTGTTAAAAATAATGATTCGACCGTCCACGATCACGAGACATGCATCTGACATATTTAGGATGATCGAAATAGGTCATCAAGTGGGTTCGATCTCACTTTAAAGAAGCTACGGAAACATTTGTGTTCCTATGATTATATACCACTTTCGAACTATTCTGATAACAAGTATATTCGTTCTCTCTTTCTAAGCCATTCGAGTGGTATCAACCCGCTTGATGATCTCTTTCGATTGGCCTGTGTATGTTAAAGGCATGACGAGTGGCTGTGGACGATCGAATCGTTATTTTTAATCAGAATGATATAATTATCGTTTTCTATGAAAAGAAACGATAGTTATGTCGTTGTAGTTATGATTTGAATCGGAACGATTTCGAACTCGTCAAATTTGTACTAAAACGATATGAAAGTTGTTATATTATTTAATAAATTGTTAGTTTTATTTACAATTTTATAACATGTTTCTAATCGAACAATTATATTATACAATTGCCAATTTAAAATTTTACATAACTAACAATTGTTTATATAATTTATAAATTCGGTTATTCAATCTTTTTATTATAATTAAATTATATAATCTGAAATTCTGAATCATGATAGTTAAATAAATATTTTGTACTTTTTGAAAAATTTATACCAATTAATTAAAGTAAGTTAATATTTTGATCGGAAAAACTAGAAAAAAAATTTAAAATTTACGTAGCGGATGAAAGGGAAAAAACAAAAAATTTAGTGGTTGGATCAGTTGGTCATTACTTAAAAATTATAAATAAGTATAAAAATTATTTGAAATAAAATTAAAAATTTTAAGTTAAATGTCACTAACTATTTATATATTTTGAAGTCATAAATTTTGTTAGACATTCAATTCATCTTAATTAAAATTAATCTTTCAATACATAATACATATATGAATAAAGTGAAATATTTGACTCTAACTTTTTAAGATATTCAAAACTATAAGATTATATATAGATTATTGAATTAAAATAAATAATATTGTTCAATGTCCTAGTGGTGAGGGAAGCATCATTTTTTTAAGAGGTTGAAGGTTCAAATCCTTGGACATGAAAATTTGACTATAATTTTTTAAGATATATATATATATATAGGTTATTACAATAAAATAAATAACATTGGTCAATGTCCTAGTGATGGAGAAATCATCATTTTTCTAAGAGGTTGAAGGTTCAAATCTTTGGACATGAAAATTTGGCTATAATTTTTTAAGATATATATATATATATATATGTTATTACAATAAAATAAACAACATTGGTCAATGTCCTAGTGGTGAGGAAAGCATCATTTTTTTAGGAGGTTGAAGGTTCAAATCGTTGGACTTTGAAAATTTGATTTTAATTTTTCAAGATATATATATATATATATATAAGTTATTACAATAAAATAAATAACAATGTTGAATGTCCTAGTGGTGAAGGGATACTCTTTTTTCTTAGAGGTTCAAATCCTTGAATCTTGAAAATTTAACTCTAAATTTTAAGATATATATATAAGTTATTTCAATAAAATAAATAACATTATTAAGTGTCCTAGTGTGAGGATGTTACTTTTTTTCTTAGAGGTTCAAGGTTCAACTCTTTCAACCTTGAAAATTTGATTTAAAATTTTTAGATCCTGTCAAATGGGTTTGACCGGGTCGGGTAAAATAAATTTGGCCCAAATTCATCATTTATTTGGTTATAAAGAAAGGGTAAAATGGATATTTAATAATTTTAAATAATTAAATTTTCTTTTCTTTTAAATAATTTGGTCAAAGATCATTTAAACAAAAACATTGTGAAGGGTGATTATCTCAACTCATTCCCCCCTTAAAAAACCCTTTTTTTTTATACCCAGGTTCCCAGCTTACGCCAGACTAATCCTGTACCCCTTTCGCTAACCTGCCCCATGGTCGTCAGGAGTTTTAAATCAGGTATATGCCCTACATGGTCAGTGTACAGGAACCCCCTTTTACCACCTCCACCAAAAGAATTCTCCTCCAAAAATTCGAACCCCTCACCCTGGCTTTGGAGGCCCAGGAATCCAAGCTCTTTACCATTTCGGATGTGCCCCTGGGGCAGTAAATATGAAGTTTTAATTCGCTGGTAAATGCTCATTGTACTTGCTACAGTGGAATGACTGAGAAGATCGGACACAAAAGAGTACTTATTTTTCTGTGTAGGTAAAATAAGAAGAAGCATCAATTATGGTACTAATTTGTACTTTTGGATTTTTTAACTCATAATGGTAAATTGTAGTACCAATGGAGCCCATGCACACTGTTGTTGTGTATCGTCTTAGATCAGCAAGCTTCAGGTTCAAAACTTTTGTGGCTCTTTTTTCCTTTCCTTCTTTCGTTTTTTTAACCATTTTTATTAGGGAAATTGAAAGCTTTAGGTGCAATTCAAAGCTTTTGTAGCTTCTACGTTTTTTTGGAAAGAATTCAAAAATAAGGTATTAATTATGTACACTTCAATTTTCATGTTTTAAGTTGTCCAAATTCATAAAACAGGTTTTTATTTTTTTAATTAAAAATATTTTACTACTTAATTGAAATAAGGTCAAAATATATACAATTAATGATCACAGATACATAATTATATGTCACAACTTATTTGCTGGTCACATATTATCAAATTAATTGATTACAAATTATTTCGAGATTACAAATTAAAAAATTTATAGGTCACAGGTTATTTCGATATCGTAAATCAAAATTTTTATAGGTCACAAATTATGTCGAGGTTACAAATAAATTTTTTTATAGGTCACAGTTTATCTCATTGGTCACAAATCCAAAAAATTATAGGTTACATTTTATTTGTTGATCACAATTTTCAAATTTATTGGTAACGAATTATTATTTTTAGTCACATTAATTTTGTAGTCACAAATTATCGTCATTTATGATCACAGTTTATTTTACTGGTCACAAATTCAAAATTTATAGGTCTCAATTTATCTGTGAATCACAAATTTTAAAATTTGTCGGCCACAAGTTATTAAATTTTAAGGTCACAGTTTAATATTTGATCACATATAACCAAATATTAGGTCTAATACCATCACCACCCAACATCACCACCACCACTACCACCACCGCACCTGCCATCACCATCATCAACCGCCTCCACCCACCGTCGACCACCACCATCATCACCGTCAACACCTCCACCTATACCACTACACAAAACATACACCGCTACCCAAACACCATGGCGAACATCACCCACCGCCAAAAACACTGCACATCGACAGAGCCATCACCACCATACCTACATCCACCACCACCCACATCTACATCCACACGGCCACCAAAATCACAACTATCACCACCACCCTAATCATATCTGAACCCACCATAAACCACCACATCTGCACAACAACATTTGGGCAAAACCACTCGACACCGACAATGCCACCATCGCGGCCGCACTCGCAGCTCATACAACCACCACAACAATTGGGCAAAACCACTCGACATCGACAATGCCACCACCACCACAACCGCATCCAACCACACCACCATTTTCACAGCATCGATCTGAAAGTAGTCCCTATCTCCAGCACCACCACGAAACTCACACAAATCAACGCACATACGCCGCATCAAAGTAGCACATCACTGTCGCACCGCACACCTGACACCACCACCATCGCACCTCACACATCCACCATCGAACCACTCAAAAAGGGGAAGAAAGTGAGAAGAGATTTGCAGAGATAACGCCGCCCAGACAACGACTGTGATGCTCGCATCGGCGATCGAAAGTGTCTACGACGACGAGCACTGCTCAACAGCGACACTGAGGGGAAGGATATAGAGAGGTCGTCGTTAAGAGATATGGTAGAAAGAGAGTGTGTAGAGAAGATATGATGAGAGAAGGTTAGGGTTTTTATATATTATATTTTAATTATTAATTTGAAACCTGATTTTTTATTAAAAAATCTTTGCACCTCATCTATGTAAAGTGAAGTTGAAACACTTGTATCCATATAATTTCCTCTTTTTCATTTTTTTTTAAGGGAAGTTGAGGATAGTGAAACGTGGCGCCATAGGTCGATGGGCCCAATACAACCCAGGTCAATTGATGTGTTGCAATTGTTAATCCAGATTCAAGCAACCCGACCATAGTTAATTTACACATCTACTTGTGGGCGCACATTATTATTATTATTATTGTTGTTGTTGTTGTTGTTGTTGTTGTTATTATTATTATTATTCATATACATGTTTTAGTGGTTGAATTTAGAAAAAAAAGGAAAATATCTCGTATTTCTTTGGTTGGACAAAACTTCCGAAGCAAATCGAACTGTTCTTCTTAAATTAAATACCCGAACAAGCATCTGAATCAAGAAACGATGATTTTGGTTGGTTTATCGGTTTTAGACCAAGAATCGAGCAATCGATTTTTTTTTTCAATGTTAAATAAGTTAAATTATTATTTTTAAATAAATTCGCTAACTAATTAATTTAGCCCAAACCCAAAATATGATTTTTATATTTCTAACTAGTCCAAGCATAAACTTAACTTAATTAAATTAACCTAAGTTTTACACAAATCTCTCATTTTACCGTAGTGTCGTTTTTTCTATTTCAGAGAAATCGAAAAGGAAGCTCAATTACACATTTCTTCATTATTGTAAACTCGCTACCTTCATTTTTCTGAGATTTTACCAGTTAAATCTATAAAAAAAACTCAACAAAAAGAGACACAAAAGATATCATTGGATTGTATTACATTATTTTGTAAGAGTTAAGATTAAACGTGTCATTAGTTGAATTAACGTAGCGTTGTAGTAAATGTAAAAAAAATTAAAAAATTAATTATTATACGAAATGAAACCTAATCGAACCCATTAAGTTTCCCAACGGTTCCACTTACTAAATATCCGAAAATTCGAGTTCGATTTGACTCTTTTATTTTTAATCTTATTTAGTTCTCAACATCAACTATGTCGTCAAGATTAAACATATAACGGTTCAAACTTGATATTAGTACATTTCTGTAAATCTTAAGTAAATAAACTTGTTTTAAATTTCGTGATATCTCGACTCCTTATTTACTAATCAGATTATTAATGAATTCCATTTAGTCAACCTCAAATTTAGTTTCAACAATTTCTTCTCCACGAATATCATCATGTATAGCATTTGTATTATACAAAGACAGGATCTCTCGTGTTCTTCTAGCATGCTCAATACGGCACTAGTTAGGCAAGGGCAATTATTTACGCTTCATCTTTTTGACCATGCATCATCATTTAAGGTTTAATAGTGATCTTCCGACAATATGATTTGTCTATGTATAGTTCCATTGAGTCGATAATTTCTAATAATTATTATAAAGATTAATAAATTCCTAAGTTACAATTTATTTAATTAAAACTAGGAAAAATTACAGTATCGTTCTCTAACCTTTTCAATTTTTGTAGACTTTACCATAACCTTCAATCAGTGCCTACAAAGGTCCTTAACTTTTCAAAAATTATGTAGTAGAAGCCCAATTGGATAGTTTGACTGTTAGTTGACCTGAAAAATGTAAAAATTAAATATTTTAACGGCACTAGTTAGGCAAGGGCAATTATTTACGCTTCTTCTTTTTGACCATGCATCATCATTTAAGGTTTAATAGTGATATTCCAACAATATGATTTGTCCATGTATAGTTCCGATAATTTCTAATAATTATTAATTTTAAAGATTAATACATTCCTAAGTTATAATTTATTAAATTAAAACTAGGAAAAATTACAGTATCACTCCCTAACCTTTTCAATTTTTGTAGACTTTACCATAACTTCAATCTGTGCCAACGAAGATCCCTAACTTTTCGAAAATATGTAGCAGAAGTTCAATTGGATAGTTTGATTGTTAGTTGACCTAGAAAATATAAAAATTAAGGCTCTTTTTCTTTGCCGTTTTCTGTTTTCAATATTTCAAAACTGGGAAAACGCATTCTCTTTTTCTTTTTCGAAAACTCATTTTTAAAAACAACAAAAAAAAATTGTAAAGGTGTTTCCAGTGAAATGTTAGAAAGCGCGGAAAACGCTAAGGACCAAAACTATCTCTCTCCCTCGATCTCCCTCAAGTACTCTCTCTCTCTCTCTCTACCCCCGATCAATTTCGGCTGATTATTCTAGGGTTGAAGCTTCGAAGTTGCCGTTTCCATCTGATCAATCGAAGGCTCTCTCTGTGTGTGTGTGTGTGTGTGTGTGTGTGTGTGTGTGTGTGTGTGTGTGTGTCCCTACGGGTTCTGCCTCGACGTCCGACTCAAAGATCTGGGATACTTTCTTCTACGTTTTGGTCTGTACGATATCTTTTACACTTTGCTTGATTCATATTTCAGGTTGTCTATTTTCAGATTCTTGAATTTCGAATTTTAGGGCATTTTCTATATATGCAATTGCACTCCCCTAATTTTTGAATTCCCAAATGGATTCTTGATAGAACAATCTGAAATAGGGTTCGTTCACAATTTTACAAAATTTTCACAATTTTCTGTGCTGTATTTTTTATTTCTGTAAGGGCTGCATACTATTGTTTGAACTGATCATCCTAGTACATCAATGCGGGTTCATACAAAGAATTCTGGTTTCCCCTTTCAAAAAATAAAATAAAATAAAAATTCTCTTTGTTTGGGACTTTGATAAAATCGAATGATAACCTACTCTGCATTGAAATCAGTTTCACAATCCAACCAAAAGGCAGTTGAAACTGTTCCAAGAAAATGATAGTAGAAATGGATCCATTGATTGAATTATGCTGATAAATGGGGAAAAAATTTGGTTTGAGACCAAATTCACATTTGATAGATTTTTTCTTATTTCCGTGCAGTCTTTGCCAATTCACATTTTATCTATACTATATATATTTGTGCTTTTTAGACTTTGCTCTGTCATTTCTTACATCACAATTTTACACGTTAATGCGAACCAAGAGCAAGACTGGAGGGGCTGGTGGTGGAATCGTAGCCAAGGATGCATTAGGAAATGATGTTCTTGCGGATGTATGGATAAACCATGGACCTGGGGATCGGACCCTTATACAGGGATTGAAGGTAATTTTCATTTAAAGTATGAGTTGAATTCCATTACTTGTATTCGAGTTTAGTAGAACAACAGACTACAAGATGATGCATAGAAGGAATATTTCAGATGTAGCATTTGGAAGACAAAATATATAAAGAAAAATTTGTACGGCTTAATAATCTTGTGGTTGATACAAGACTATTCATTGAGTTCACAAATGTCTTTGACCCTTTCTCTTTTACTGTCACAATTCACATGCTCAAGTGGATTGCAATGAGAATTAATTGAATTCATTGGATGTTAAAGTTTACATAGGAGGAATTCACTCTTGTGATTGATGAAGATGGGTCTTGTGGATGAAAAACCTGAATTGATGCTGCATCGGCTGATCTGAGATATAACCCACAAATTTCCAGGTGTAGTGTATACTTGACATTCCGTCTATTGGGAACAGTTCCTTGTACAAAAAAGAGACTTGCTAGAAAAAGAGTAATAAAGAGGACACCTACATTTTTATTCCACTATTTACCATCCAGACAACTTACCTTCACAAATTGTGAGTCTATGTACAGCTTTTTGTCGTTCTTGTAAACAAAACTTGAGCATGTGAATTCTGATTATTCAGGCTAATGACATTACCAAACTTTAGGTCCATTGGTTCGTAACAATGCTGTTCTTGCAAAATCTGAGGAAAATATGTCAACAACATGAACATCTACTAATTTATTTCAAAAACTTAGAAGTCATCCGTATAAATTTCAGGGGGATCCGACCTACCTTGTTGTGGAGAATGACAGAACACTGGCAACATATGGCATCAATGTTGTATGCGCTCACCTCGGCTGTGTGGTGCCATGGAATGCTGCTGAGAACAAGTTCATCTGCCCCTGCCACGGATCGCAAGACAACAACCAAGGAAAGGTTGTTAGAGGACCAGCTCCATTAGTAAGTTATCATATTCTGAGATAAACTATAGTAGAATTCTGCTTATTTCTTGCTGTCTTTTTTTTTTTGTTGATATTTCACTTTACCAAATTTACTGGAACAGTCGTTGGCCTTGGCTCATGCTGATGTCGATATTGATACTGGGAAGGTAGTGTTCGTTCCATGGGTTGAAACAGATTTTAGAACTGGTGAAGCTCCATGGTAGGCTTAATTAAATTGACCTTACTTCCTCTGTGTATATCATATGGTTGTAAGAAAACCTTGATTTAGTACTATAGCATTTGCTATCGAGTGATATTTTGGAATGCTTGCTAGTTGTACATTCCTCGTGAAGCATGATATATTACATTTTGTTCAATTTTACATAACAAATTACAACAAAAAATAAACTAATTTATAGAGTACATAATATCAAAGAATTGTAATTTATTTATTCCTCAGTTTATTAAACCTTAGAAATTTTAAATTATATTATTATGATAATTTTTCTATTGAAATTCATTTTAATTATAATAGAACGTAAGTAAGGTTTAAGTATCTCCATTAATGCAACGATGGATTGCTTAAAAAATTGTGCTACATAAAAAAAAAAGATGATATTAGAAAAAAAAATAAATCATCTTCAATGCATGCTTATTGAAACTGTTAGATAGAGTGGCCAAAAGAAAAAAAGCAATGTCTAAAATTAATTGAATAATCGGATTTCTTCAATAAAATATTATCAAAATTTATATGTTAATTTAATATATGAAAAAATATTTTAAAATTCAAAGATATTTCAAGTTTTTATGTTATTTAATATTATATTAAACTATTAAAATTAATTGAATAATCAGATTTTTTTGAATAAAATATTATAAAAAAAATTCTCAGAAATTGCAAAGTAAACGTGTTTTCAGTTTTATGTTTTAAGAAACAATTTTTCAAAATGACAAAAAGAACATATTTTCAATAATTTCAAAACAGATACTCAAAACACAAAACATAAAACGAATTCAAAACACAAAATTGAAACACGAAAAAAATGTCATCTAAATATTTTAACCATTTTAAGAAAGCATTTTCATCATTCCTAATAATTAAATTTAAAAAACCAAAAAGAGAAGGAAACTCCCCCACCCCCACTCCCCGGTCTCCCTTCCTCACCCACACCCAAACTCCGAGAACCACCATTTGCACCTCTTCTCAAATCTTTGCAATTCTACCACTCTTTTTCCTCCTTCGCCACCACCACCAAAGATCGGTGGGCTTCCATATCTTGAAAAGTTGTTTATATAAAGAATCAAACGCCCATCATTTCAATTCCAAATGGCTCGCCACAATTTATGAAGCCACAGTAGATCCCACGGCGTCGGTGCACAACTGCTATTTCAACCAATCCAACAACCCAATTCACTCATCCCATTATTTCTGCAATTCCATGGTTCATCTGATTTTCTTGAATTATTCTTGTAGTTTTTCCCATTAGATACGAATGTCACACGAACATATTGTATAAGTAATGGAAAATTGCTACTGCAAAGTGAATTCTTTGGTTTGAGGGGCAACTTTGGAGTCCATCGAAATTTCTCCATTTGCAAGGGCTAAATATTTTCTCCATTTTGACAAGCTGGTGAAGTTTTCTTTGAATTTATTGGCCAAATATGGTGGAAGTGATAGTGTATTTTCTCTCTTTTCAGTGTTTAGACAGAATTTTGCTACTTGTACAACTCCGGTTGATAATATTGGTTGACAATTTTCTCACATGAAAGGGGCCCCACGACCCTTCCATGTGAGTGATTGTTAATCAATGTTGTCAACCGAAATTGTACAAGTAGCATGGTTATTTTAGACATTGTAAATTTTCTTCTTCAAAGTGATAAGCTTGCAAAAAAAAATTATGCTCGAACTAACTGGATGAAAAATCTTGAACAATGCAATCTTTAAACAATCATCTTGGGTTTGACCCCCAGGACACATTTTCAAGTGATAAATGGAGAAGGTGGAGAAATTCAGCTTTATTTGAAGCTCTCGTGTCAAGAGTTCGAATCCTAAAATATGAATTTGGCTCTTAGTTAAGTGTACAAACAGCCTTCCATCTTGTATCTTTGGAGGCATAATCTGCGATTTATCTTATTTACCAAGGCTCAGGATAGGGCAGGTGGGGGCGCTAATAATGAGGCGTAATTCAAAAAAAAAAATCATCTATGGTTTGGCTCTTAGGTAAGTGTACAAGCAGTCTTCCATCTTATACCCTTGGAGGCATAATCTGCGATTTATCTTCTTTACCAAGGCTCAGGGTAAGGCAGGTGAGGGCGTCAGTAATGAGGCGTAATTCAAAAAAAAAATCATCTTTGGTTTGATTTTGTTTTAGGATAGAGGTGGGGAGGGTCGTCGGAATGGACAGCAGTGACAGCGACAAGTGGTGGTGGTCTGAGGGCTTATTTGGTTTGGTTTAGGGTAGGGTAGGGTAGGATAGGTTTAGGGTAGGGTAGGGTAGGGTAGGGTAGGATAGGACGGGGTGGGATGATAATGAACAATTTAATTTTCTTTTCTTTTCATCTTGTTTTAATTATTATTTTAATGGATAAATAGTAAAATTATCATTTTATCATTTTTTTAATTTGGTCAAATCAATTTTCTTGATCAACTAACTATCAATTGGATGGAAACCATCAAATTGGACTTCTGCTACATATTTTTGAAATGTTAGGGACCTTCATTAGCATAAATTGAATATTAGGATAAAGTCTACAAAAATCGAAAAGATTAGGGACTGTTGTTGCAATTTTTTCTCAAAACTATATTGTTGAGAAAAATCTTGTTATACTATTAATTACTTACTATTTTGCGTATTTTTATCATATTATAATACATCTATTCAACCATTATTTCTGCAATTCCATGGTCTTGTAGTTTTTCCCATTAGATACGAATGTCACACGAACATATTGTATAAGTAATGGAAAATTACTACTGCAAAGTGAATTCTTTGGTTTGAGGGGCAACTTTGGAGTCCATCGAAGTTTCTCCATTTGCAAGGGCTAAATATTTTCTCCATTTTGACAAGCTGGTGAAGTTTTCTTTGAATTTATTGGCCAAATATGGTGGAAGTGATAGTGTATTTTCTCTCTTTTTAGTTTTTAGACAGAATTTTGCTACTTGTACAATTCCGGTCGATAACATTGGTTGACAATCTTCTCACATGAAGGGAGGCCCACGACCCTTCCATGTGAGTGATTGTAAATCAATGTTATCAACCGGAATTGTACAAGTAACATTGTTCTTTTAGACATTGTAAATTTTCTTCTTCAAAGTGATAAGCTTGCAAGAAAAAATTATAAACGGTGGGTTTGTATTTCTCTCTCACACACAAGTCTGAAAACTTTGTGTTTCTTGAACTAACTGGATGAAAAATCTTGAACAATGCAATCTTTAAACAATCATCTTGGGTTTGATCCCCAGGACACATCTTCAAGTGATAAATGGAGAAGATGCAGAAATTCAGCTTTATTTGAGACTGTCGCGTTAAGAGTTCGAATCCTAAAATATGAATTTGGCTCTTAGGTAAGTGTATAAGCAGCCTTCCATATTGTACCATTGGAGGCATAATCTGCGATTTATCTTCTTTACCAAGGCTCAGGGTAGGGCAGGTGGGGGCGCCAGTAATGGGGCGTAATTTAAAAAAAAAAATCATCTTTGGTTTGGCTCTTAGGTAAGTGTACAAACAGTCTTCTATCTTGTACCCTTGGAAGCATAATCTGCGATTTATCTTCTTTACCAAGGCTCAGGGTAGGGCAGGTGAGGGCTCTAGTAATGAGGCGTAATTCAAAAAAAAAATCATCTTTGGTTTGATTTTGTTTTAGGATGGAGGTGGGGAGGGTCCTCGGAATGGACAGCAGTGACAGCGACAAGTGGTGGTGGTCTGAGGGCTTATTTGGTTTGGTTTAGGGTAGGGTATGGTAGGATAGGTTTAGGGTAGGGTAGGGTAGGGTAGGGTGGGGTGGGGTGGGATGATAATGAACAATTTAATTTTCTTTTCTTTTCATCTTGTTTTAATTATTATTTTAATGGATAAATAGTAAAGTTATCATTTTATCATTTTTTTAATTTGGTCAAATCAATTTTCTTAATCAACTAACTATCAATTGGATGGAAACCATCAAATTGGACTTCTGCTACATATTTTTGAAATGTTAGGGACCTTCGTTAGCATAAATTGAATATTAGGATAAAGTCTACAAAAATCGAAAAGATTAGGGACTGTTGTTGCAATTTTTTCTCAAAACTATATTGTTGAGAAAAATCTTGTTATACTATTAATTACTTACTATTTTGCGTATTTTTATCATATTATAATACATCTATTCAAGGTTTAAAAAAACAAAAATAAGTATTAAGGCGATTTTTCTTTATGACGCGAGGCGTGAGCCTCATATTTAGATGCGTGAGCATCATATTTTTAGCCAAAAAAATAACGTCTCGAAACATATTACATGCGTCTCACGGTGAGGCGGCCTCAAGGCGTGCCTCACTACCGTCTTTTTAAACTATGAATTTATTTATCACTACTATATTAAAAGAGTGAGTTTGTTTTGGCACTATTCATAGGGTTGCGTGTCTTCACTCCTTTTTTCCCCTTTCCTCTCTTTAACAATCAAATTTGATGGTCGTGTTCCTAGAAAATTGTGTCAATTTACTAGCTTTTTTTTACTGTTTGCATGTGAAAATTTTACTTTCTCAACTACAACTTTTTTAAATTCATATATTAAGTCATTTTTTGATAGAGATTAATTAGCCATTGTTTGGTAGTTTTATTTGGGGAAAAATGCATTTTTGAATAGTTGATTGATGGAGAATGTGTGATTAAAAAGTAAGGAAAAATTTTAAGTTTGCGTGTAATATTATTTTATTGAAAAATGTGTAGTTGAAAAGAAGAGAGAAAAAAATGTATTTTGGGAAAAATGACTACCAAACAGGGGCTTAATTTAAATTAAATGTCAATAATTAATTTAAACACATTTAATGGATTCCACAATATTTTAGCGGTGGCTAAAAGGCTCGCATGCTCGGGCTCAGCCCGTGAAAAGCCTGAGGCTCGGGCAGAGCCCCGTTTTGGGGCATCGGCTCGAGCAGGGCCGGCCCGTGACAAAAAAAAAAAAAAAAAAAAAATTTAAAAAATGAAGCTATCTTAAGGCCCTCAATAGGCAACTTGATAAAAAAAAAATGGGTCTGTCCGACTCGGATGGGAAAGGCCCGAGCCGAAACTCGTGTCGAGCCCTTTTTTTTCAGTGAGCTTTCACTCGGCTCGACTCGACTCGGCTCGGTCGGCCCAGTAAAAAGTCCAATTCGTCGAGCCCGAGCCTTAAATTTCGACTCACGAACACCCTACAATATTTCAATTACACATCATCAACTTCTATAAAAATTTAGCTAAAAACTGATTTTAATTCATACCAAACAAGCCTAAAAAAGTTACTCTGTGTTGGCATAGTCCTATGAATGTGAAAAGGTACTGTTTGCCTTTTTTTTTTTTTTCCTTTCCCACTATTTGACAATCATATTCTCGTTGGTAGGTTCATTTCTTTCTCTATCTTTCCACGCCACCGATGTCTTTTACTCCATTTCCCACACAATCACCATCCATACATTTTCTTCTTCTCTCCTTTTTATTTTCCTTCTCTAAGATCCTCACTATAAGTTGCAATTTTTGTAGAAAAATCATATATTTTTAGGACAATGTATGAACTTGTTGAGAAAAATTATGTTCAGAGAATAGAAAGAAAACAAGAATTGCAAATCAAGTACAAAAATGGCTTCAAAGATTTTCCTAAACGCGGCGAAAGGCAAGAGCGTAAAGAAGGTGATGACGGTAGTTTCACGATAGATTTTTGGTATTTAAATGGGGATGATACCAGCGGTAGCTTCATAAACTCAATTTTCACTTTATTTGTTCATTTCTCTTTTAAATTTTGATCTTTATGTTTTTCCCTTTAATTTCTATAGGATTTTACCCTAAACATAACCATTTTTCTTGTAAAGAAGGTCCACCCCGTCAGTTTTTCCTTTCATTACGTATTTACCCATTATATGGTTGCTCTATATTTTTTCTAAAACTTGAATGTCACTGGATCATATTTCATAAATGTACTTTTAGCCTCCTTTGGTAAAGGTTGAAGTAAATGATATTTTGTCTTAGTGTCATAAAATCAAAAGCAAATGCAAGCAAAGGATGCACCGAAAATAGTCAATCAAAGATTGGAGAGTAAAAACTGTAAGATACAACTCCTTGCATTATTTGTGAGTAGTTTTAGTTTTCCTTCTCTCTTGGACATGGACCCTTTAACACATTTACAAACACGGGGAAATTTCTATAATATGAGAATTCTTTTTTTCCCTACATTTATATTTACACATTATCTAAAATATCTCACTATGTGCCAAAAAAATATAAGAAAGAAAATAGTAGTTTTGTTGATGGAATTGAATAGGGTATTGGAATCTGATTTATGAATCTATTATTGCATACTTCCTATTTTGTATTTTGAAGTTAATTTCATTTGTTTATGAAATAATTTGGAATATTGATGGATATATTACGCAAGATAAGATAATCATCTTGAAGAACAAGAGCATAATTTACTAATTTTTGGAATACAGTTCTACCTGCTATGTTATCATCAAAGCTTTTACCAGAAATGGAGATAGATGACAATACAAAGAGAGACCAATTGTTAAATGGGATGTAAAACCTACCAGTTTCTATGCAAATTGAGAACCCAAAGGTGAGTGACCTAATCATACAATCAGTCACTATTCAATTATCCATAGGAATACAGGGATGGAGGGCTCAGCTAGAATAGCAGAGTGGATTCTCTTTTGGGTTTGGAAGAGGTTAACAGATTATTTTCCATTTTTGTGAAATTTTCTTTCTTAACGTCATTATCATACCAAAAAAAAAAAAAAAAAAAAACTATCAAAGGACAAATGTTTAAATTTTTTCGTATAAATTATTGTTTTTATTTTTTTATGTTTAATTTTTAGGGTTGTTTTCTACAATTGATTAATATTATTGATCCTCGTATGAGAAAACTACAAATATTGATTTGTAGGTTTTTATTTTTTTAGCCATGGATTATAACTTGGTGAACAATGAGTCGTTCATTGCATGCATCGAACAATTGGACCACGATACATATGCTCATCAATTCAGCTATTTCAAGACTTATCTTTTATATGTTGCAAATTTTTTTCCCTGGGTTGATTGTTTGTGTGTATCATTGGAACATGAAGAATACTTTGTTCTATACCCCATTTGTTTGAATTCTTTGAAATTTTGAGATAAACTTTTAATGGACATGTAATGTACAAGTTGATTACGTGTTTACTACTGGCAAAGTTCATAATCAGGCACTAAGTTATGAGGATGAAGATTCAAGATTTAAATGTACTTGACATTTTGGGGGTAGGGGACATATTGAGAACACAAATTGTAATTTAGATTATTATGAATCCTCTTTCCTAATTAAACAGCGTGATTGCATTTTAGCATTTGCTTATGTTGTCACAAAGTTCACGGTAGCGAGGGTTTTGGTTGTTTATCTATTATTTTATTGATTTCTATGTAGAACGTGATCAGTTGCATAAAGATATTGAACATTTGTGCATGCAGCAAGTTGGATCTGCTTATCTTGGTGTGGGCACTAGAATGCATTTCCAAATGTGGAGAAAATTATTTATTGTTTGTGAATTTGACATAAGAATTATTTTCCCCGTTTTGGTATAACATTTTATCTATTGGGGGGGTAATGGAGTGGAAAATGGCTTTTCCTTTTTCACCAAAATAATGGAATGCCTTGATTCTATATAGGACAACTGGGTTGGAGCAAGAGATTGAAAACTTGAAAAATAAGTTGCTACTCGCACAAGAAAAAATCGAAATCTTCAATAAAAGTTATCAGGGCTTATAATATTAAAGTGAGAACTACTACCATCTCGTTAACATCACTTGCATGATCTCTTAGCTTCTTACACGACATTTGATCTTGTTTTGTGTATTTAGAGCCAATTGATTGATATACTTAGTAGCAAAGTCTCAAAAGTCTCTCTCTCTCTCTCTCTCTCTCTCTCTAATATCCTCCCCACCTCCTTGTTTGTTTTTATGCACACAATGTCAATAATTTTTTAGGACTCTTGAGATTCTAATCTAATTGTTAGTTTCTCTACCTTATGATTCAAAATTTACGAACACCTTTCTCTACTTAGCTGGCTATAAAGTGATATCAATTTTGAAAAAAATAACACAATTTTCCTCAATATCTTGAATTTAGTATTTCAAAAAGAAAAATTTGTTGTATTTTATATATGTCAGTTAGTTGACTCTATATTGGTGTTGGCTTTAATTGGCAGATAAACAGTTGAAATTTTTCAAGGTTTTGTTGCTGTTATTTTTGCTAAGAGAGATAATGCAATAATAGAAGTGGACTTCTTATTATGTTTCATTTGTCTTTTCTTCTTCTACTACCTAATTGATCAACTTTATTTGCATTCACTTGAGATGAGGACGAGAGTTAGGCTATAAGGTGCATCATGCCCATCTTAAGCATATCCATGAGATTTAGTGGGGTTTTTTTTTTTATCTTCTTCATTCAGCTTTTGTAAGTAAAAATTTTGATTAGTCTTTTCTTTATATAAATTCCTTTTGATGTATTTGGTTAACAACAAGCTAAAAAATCTAGGGAGAAAGAGGAACCTGTCTCACAGGAGCTTAATAAATTAGAGAGAAGGTATCTTACTCAACAATTCGGTACTTTTTTATTCTCAGACATTCCAAATATTTTGTAGAAGTTGTCCCATTCTAGATATAATTTCAAGCTTCTCATCGTATGATTTAGTTTCTCTTGGAATTGTATGCATGCTCATAAGAAAGTAAAGGATGCGGTACAAATATTAATGTTGAATGAGGTTCTGGATTTGCTCCATATTAGAATGTCAATATTTACCTAGAAACATCGGGTTTTGTGTTCCGAGGAAAGTATTGTGTAATGTCCATTGAACAAGCAGTTTGTATTTGACAGGAAAATACAAAACCTTCTTTGTCGGAGTTCAAGAGTTGTTTCTAACTCCACCTACATTTCTTTATAGCTGGTCTTAAGTCCATATAAAAGGGGAGGGTTGCATCGAGGAGAAAGCTAGCATAAAACTTTGTTTCATTTAGGATATAAATTCTGTTGTGATGTCCCTTAACCCGCGTTGCATATGATCTCAATTATGGTGAACAACAGACAGAGATCAATAGAGTGCACCATAGGCTATGTTGGGTGGTATAAAAGGTGAATGAATCATGGAACCCCATATATATTATTTGGTATTCTATAAGGAAAAAAAATTAGAAATGATAATTGTAATGAGTTTCAAAATATGAGGTTGTAGAAGTTAAACCATTATGATTTTATATTAGTAAGGCTTTCGAATATTTGATTTTAGTGTTATTATGCTGCATCCTACTCTTCTTCTATCTCTTGTTCTGCGGTGCTCCACACCTCACAATTTCTGTAGAATAATTACTTTTTCAGATATGTTTGCGGAACATTTAGCAACGCATGCTTAAGTTTGATGTAGCTAATACTTAACACAATTTTTTTTTTATATATATACGCTATTACGTAGACAACTATAATATGACACGCGCCTTGCACGTACGTCTCACTAGTATTGAATTATAAGAGTGTAATTAACTTGCATTATCTCTTGATAAACTATATAGAAATTTCATAGATTGGTACGAAATTATATGATGACTTTATGCTATTAGATCACATACAATATTTGTAGAGAAAGTTTCATAATCTACCCAAAATTTAAAACAATATTTTTGGTTGTACTCTCTAATTTATTTTATTTCCCAAGAAATTGTTTTACACATATTGTAACAATTGTTGATAGGAAAAATTGTAGCAACGGTTCCTAATCTTTTAAAATTTTTCAGACTTTACCCTAATATTCAATTTGTGTCAACATCCATCTCTAACCTTTCATAAATATGCATTTGGAGTCCAAATAGTTGCAATTTATTTTTTATTTATTTAAATAGAATGATATATTTATCATTTTACAACTTTTAATAGAGAAAATTGATGAAAATGACGATTTTTGCAATATAATGTGAAAGTAAGGGTGAAAATGCCTAAAAATGAAATGTGGGAACGTTTTGCACAATAATATGGAAAGATATAGACCTTTGTGCTAATTACTTTTTTAATAATTTTTTGGATTCATTTGCAGTTTATTAAAAAGTTTAGTAGCATAATTACAATATGTTTTTAATTTTTCTTTTTTATTTTATTTAAATAGGAGAATATATTTGTCATTTTATATATTTTTTTAATTGAGAAAATGACCTTTCACAATGAAAGGTGAAAAATATAAAGATGGGAAATATAACATTGAAATATAAAGACATTTTGTGCTAATTACCCTTTATTACATCTTTCTCTCTCTACTCTGTGTATTGTGTGTGTGTGTGTGTGTATTCCCACAATGGGAACTTCATTTCAACCAGAAACAAAGCGAAACATCAATAGCAAATCTCATATATCTAATTATGGTGGTTGCTGGCAGCATTGCGGATGAGAAATCGTCCGATTGGTTGAGATCGAGTGTGTCATAAGGTAGAGAGCCAGATTTGTAGCCTCCACCAACTCCAATCACCATGGCAGCCAGATCTGTGTGTATTGAATCTAAACTTATATATCCAATCGATGATTTAAGTGTAGAGATCTTCCTGCCCATGTTCAATTTTATCTCTGTGGTATCTTTGCTTTTGGTTTCTACTTGCATTTGGGTTGCTATTGAGTTTTGGTGCCGGTAAATTGCATTGGTAAATAGGTTTGTGATGGTGGTGGATTGCCATTTGTGTGTGGTGTGTGTGTACTGATTTGTGTGCCATAGTATGTGGTGCATTTGAAGGCGGTGGTGATCTGTGTGTGGTGCGTTTTGGAGGGGATGTTGATGGTTTGGAAGTGGTGGTGGTGATGAGGGTGATGGCGCTGTGGGGGTGGTGGGACGGAATGGGTTGAACAAAAAACGATTTGGAGTAGTGGTGGTGGTGGTGGTGGTGGTGGTGGTAGGGGGAGTAGGTCAGATAAAGAGTGATTGTGACCAACTGTTGAGTAATGGTAACCAATAAATAATAATATTTGACATAAAAATGTGTGATGCGACTAAATTTGACTTTGTGACCTACAATTTGTGTTTTCGTGACCCATAGATAAATTGTGATCAATTAATTTGATAATTTGCTGTCGAGAAATAACTCGTGACCAATTAATTTGATAATTTGTGATCATGAAATAAATTGTGACCTATAAAATTTGTGATTTATGGCTATGACATTTATGTGATTGTGACTAGTACGTAGTTGCGATCGTAAACAATATATTATTATGACCTTAATTTATTTGAGTTGTTGATTATTGGTGATGTTTTGTAATATTTAAAGTGAATGTAGTATTTATAGTCATCGATTTGAGTTGAAGATGGTAGTGATAGTGCATTGGAGGTTATGGTGGTGGTGACTGGTGGTGGATTATGGCGTTGATATGTGTGTGTGCATTTTTGTTTGTGGTGACACTTTGTAATCAAGTATGTATTTATTGTGATTGGTTGTGACTAGTTTTGTCTTAATATTGATTGATTGTGACTTAATCACATACTGTCATGGTTAAAATTGACATGATCACATACAGTCACATTGAAAATAAATTTAGTCACATCGAATACAAATTTGATCACAATTAGTCAAAGATAAGACATGTAATTGACGTGGTTACGTACAATCACAAATTAGACGGTCACATACATCCACACTGAAAATAAATTTAGTTACAGTTAGTCACAGATAACACATGTTAGTGATTTGATTGCAAACAATCACAAATTAGACAATCACACTGAAAATAAATTTGGTCATACTTTCTTACATACAACAATGTATGGTCACAAAAAAATTGGTTACAGATAGCATAGTTAGTCACAAATATGAGGTGATACTATAGGTGGGGTGTAATATCCAAAAAATATTTTTAAATTTTTGAATTTTTTTAAAGGATGGGGTGGGAGTGGGTAGATGTGGTTTCAGGGTGAGTGTAATCTCTATAAAAGATTTTTAATTTTTGAAATTTTTTACAAGTTGGGCTGGGATAGGGTGTGGTTCTGGGGTGGGGTGTAATCTCGAAAAAAATTTCAAATTTTTAATTTTTTTTACAGGGTGGGATGAGGATTGGTGGAGGTGGTTTCGGATGAGGTGTAATCTTCATAATTTTTTATTTTAGTTTTTGGAAATTTTATAAGTTGGGTGGGGTGTAATCATGAGAAAAGCTTTCAATTTATGAATTTTTTTTACAAGGTGGCGTAGGTGGGGTCCGTGGGGGTGGAGGTGGCTTCAGGGTAGGGTGTAATCTTCATAAAAGATTTTTAATTTTTGAAAGTTTTTTATAAGGTGGGGTGGGGTCTAAAAAAAAGTTTTCAATTTGAAATTTTTTTAGGGGAGGGGTGGGGTGTAATCATGAGAAAAACTTTTAATTTATGAATTTTTTTTAAAGGGTGGCATAGGTGGGGTCCGTGGGGGTGGAGGTGGCTTCGGGGTAGGGTGTAATCTTCATAAAATATTTTTAATTTTTGGAAGTTTTTTATAAGGTGTGGTGGGGTCTCAAGAAAAGTTTTCAATTTGAAAAAATGTTAGGGTAGGGTAGAGTAGCGTAGGGGAGGGGTGGGGTGGGGTGGGGTGGTATGGGGATAATTAATTTTAATTAATTTATATTATATAATTGGAATTGACATCTGAATTTTGAAATAATTTGATAAGTTTGTTAGTTTTGAAATGTAATTTTTATATGTAGGAGTTATGTATTGTTTCCTTCAAAAATGCATTTAAAAAAAAAAGAAAAAAAAAAGAACGAGGCTCAGGGCTAAATCACTATCTCTACTCTATCTCTCTACAAAATAGTTCATATTTTAGCGAGGGCCCCTAGGCGTGGATCAATATTTGAAGAAACATGCTATTTGTACAATCGGGGGTTGATAACCCCGGTCGACAACCTCTCACATTGGGCGCTCCAGATGAATAAAAAAATTGTGTGGCCCTGTGTGAAGGTGTTGTCAACCCCGGTTGTACATATAACAAAATTCATATTTGAACTCACAGTGGTGGTATAGATCGGCTCAGTGGTGATGTGGTATTTAGATATGTACAAGATTGTGGTACGACTCTGGACTGTGGTATAGTGGTGATGGCGCGAATATGTGTGGTGGGGAGGTGGTAGTGGTGCGAATATGTGATGCTGGGTAGGGTACAATGGTGATGTACTGTGCATCACTTGTTTAGGTTGTGGTGCTTGGAGTATGGTTAATGGTGCAGTTGCTGTTTTGGGCACCGCCTGTTTGGGTTGCTGTTTTGGATTGTGGTGGTGAGAGGGTCGTGGTGGTGGTGGGTTAAAGCGTGTGTGCTGCTACGTGTTTGGTGAACGTGTGTAAATTTGAGTGCAATGGTGTGTTTGGGTCGTTTGGAGACGGTGTTGGTGTGGTGGACGTTATGTGAAATTAGTGTTTTTTTGTTGTTGTGTCAATGGTGGTGGGGCTGAATGCAGAGCTGTTCTGACAAATTATTGGATAATTGTAACCAATAAAAAAAATAGATTGTGACTAAATCTATAATTGTGGCCTATAATTTGTGTCTTTGTGATAGATGAATGGTTGTGATCAATTAATTTGATAATCTGGGACCGTAAAATAAGTTGTGATCAATTAATTCGATAATTTGTAATTGAAAAATAATTTGTAACCAATTAATTTGATAGATTGTAACAATAAAATAAATTGTGACCAATTAATTTGATAATATCTATAAATAAGTTGTGATCTCTAAAATTTATGATTAGTGACTATAAAGTTTTGTGATTATGACTAGTACGTAATTGACACTATAAATTATATGTAATTATGACCTTAACATATTTGATTAATAAAATATATTTAATCACTATTTAATTAATACTACATGATTTTTAGAATCAATGTGTAATCGATTCCTTGATTTAAGGGAAAATATTTTTAAGCCCCTATTTGTCTATCATTATTTCAATTTTTTTTCTATAACTTATTTTCAATTGCTCATTCTCACAATAAAATATTTTACATATAAATTCAAATTTTTTTTCTACTTTTAATTACACATTTTTCAAAAATTCACTATTTCAAAACTCGCTTTTATTGAATATGATAGACAAATAGGGACTAAATAACTTTTTTTTAATATAATATAATAACCTATTTATAGTTTAAATTTTGAAACTTTAAAACACGTTTATTATATTTGAGTTTATATCTGGATATTACCTTATATATGTATTTTGTGGAAATTACAGGATAGCCTACTTTTCAAGATCCAATTTCAATAATAAGATGAAAGGTTTGATTATACAAAAATAAGATTTTTACTAAAATATATATATATATTGCGAACCCTAATTCATTCTTTTCCCCACCCAAACCCTTTCTCTCTCTATCTCCCGATTCTCTCTCTCCCCCCCAGAATTCCACACAATCCTGTCTCCTCCATGGCAGGTCTCCCATCGCCCAACCTCTAGCCCGTTGTCTTCGCCTCTCACGACGGCAGAGAGAAGAAAGCTTGTTGAGGAGTTCGAAGAGGTGCTGCATTTGGAGATGATTTTTGTTGGTTGTATTTGCAGGTATTGGGTGGTGGCTGTGGTGGAATTGATGTTGACTGTGCTTGTGGAGTGGTGGTGTTGGTTGGTGGTGCCGGATCTGGTAATGAATTGCAGGTTTGTTGTAGATCTTTGGTGTGTGGTGGTTTTGCGGTTGTGTTTGTGGTTGTTGCTAGCGGTGGCGGTGGCGGCGGCGACGGTGGTGGAGTGGGGCGAACTATGTAGCGGCTGCGGTGGTAGTGGTGGGGGTTGTTGATTGGTTGGTGGGGGTGGTGTAAATGGAGACGGTGGTGGTGGTTTGTTGTGGTGGTGGTGGTTTGTAAATCTGTTGGTGGCTGTGGCAATCGTGAGGTGATGGCGGCGGTTGTGTGTTGGTGTTGGCAGTGGTGATGGTGGCAATTCCAAATCCTGCTGGTGAGGTGGTGCTTGTGAGCGGCGGCAGTGAGGGTAATTTTGTGATTTTGTGAGGTGTTGATTTTCATATCCGACTTCGTGGTGTCTTTGGCGATTGTGAGGGGGTGGCGGTGGTGATTGTGAGGTGGTGGCGGGGCGGCAACGGTTGTCGGACGGTGGTCACATATTATTTGGTTAACTGTGACCACTAAATTGATTAATCTGTGACCAATTGCGACTTATTAAAATTCACATCTGTGACCTCGAAAAATATCTGTGACTTTGAAAATAAATTGCGACTTATTAAAATTTCAATCAGTGACCTCGAAAAAAATCTGTGACCTAATAAATTTCGATCCGTGATCTCGAAAAAAATTTGTTACCTAATAAATTTCGATTTGTGACTTTAATTTGTTTAATGAATAAAATATATAATTAATTGAATAAATTATAAATATGTTTTAAGTGAATATCTGATTTTGGAAATTTGAAACTTAATTTCTGATTTTGGAAATACAAACTTAATTTCTGATTTTGGAAATACACTATTCTTAAAGTAGGATTTAGGAAATTTTCCATGTATTTTTCCCAATTAAAACTCCCTAGGCCCAATGTTAGAACTTAGAAGAGTTGGAGGCCCATAATTTATTGTTTTTCTAACATTTGTTGGCCATTTTATAGCTTCTTTCTTGTGGAAATTACATAATAGCAGGGATTTAAAGATTACAATTCAAAAATCAGGGATCAAGTTTCATTATTCAAAAATCAGGTATTCATATAATAATTAAATATCTAAATTTAACTCCCAAATCCCAATTATTTTCATCCATCTTCATTCTCTCACTTCTCTCTCTCGAACTTCGTTATTCGTGCCACTTACCACCACCCAACGATTTCACTTCTCTCCCTTTACTCTCTCTAACTTTGTCGTCTGTGCCACTCACCACCACCCAACGTGACAATGCCTCATTCTCTCATCAATGACAACTCCTTTTCTCTCCAGTGCGATCGCCACGACAGCGAGTGTGGCTGCGTTGGGGGTATGATGGTGATAGGAGGCTGCTGTGGTTTTCAGCAGTGGTGACATCGAGGTATGGTGGTAGTAGTGGTGGTTTCGGACTGCTATGGTTTTCAGTGGTGGCGACGCTAGGGTGTGGTTGTGTTGGAGGCTGCTTGTCATGAATGTGAGCGTTGTGGTATCAAAACACGATCGCTGTTATCTCTGGTGCGATTTTTAACAGTGACGGCGTCTGAGTGTGGTGGTGGTGGAGGCTTGTGGCTATTGTGATTTTTAACGATGGAGGCGTTGGGGTGTGGTGGTGGTGTTGACGTTGCTTGTGATGGTGGTTTGAGGTTGTTGTGGTTTTCGATAGTGGCGGTGTCGAGGTGTGGTGGTGGTGGTGGTGGTAGTGGTTTTCGTGGTGTTGAGAGTTTTGGGTGATTTTTGTTGGTCGTGTAGGTAGAGATGTTCGCGGCAATTGTGGATCTGGTGACGATTTTTGTTGGTGGTGCAGGTGGAGGTGGTAGTACGGTAGTGGTGGTGGTCGTGATGGTGGTGGTGGTGTTAGTGTTGTAGTGGTGGCGACAATCGCACGGAGAGGGTGTTCACAATTGGCGGTAGTGCTGGTGGTATGTGACCAATTATTTTGTGTCCCTCACCAAGTATTTGGTTATTTGTGACCTAAAGTTTTGAGAACTTGTGATAAAAAAAATCTGTGATTAACAAAATTAAAAAATGTGGTCGATAGATAAATTATGGCCTATAATTTTTTTAATCTGTGCCAATGAAATAAATTATAACCTATAAAATTTTTGATTTGTCACCTCAAAATAATTTGTGACTAAGGTAGCGTTTGATTGCGGTGGAAAATGGTGGAAAATGAAAACAAATTCATTTTCCATGATTAATTTTGATGTTTGATTGCATAACTTTTCCATGGAATTCATTTTCACCCATTTTCTAGGTACAACAATTTAAAGCACATTTTTCACTTTTTATTTTTCCATGGTTTTGGTGGAAATGTTTTCCATCCTTTTTTTTTTTTTTTAACTTTTTGGGAATGGAAATATATTCTAAATCCAATGGTAAAAAAATTATTCATTTAATTGACAATTTGCATGAAAAATAAAGTCAAACGAACACAAAAAAATTTTAAAATTTTTTTAATTTTTTTTTTTTAACTTTTTTGCATTCCAAACAAATTTAATACATATTGTAAAAAAATTTATCTCAAAAAGTAATAATTTGCATGAAAAACAAAGTCAAATGGAGTAGGTGAAAAATTATATCAATCAAATACTATTAATTACAATTCCCTCTAAAACAAATTTTAGGCAATTGAATTCTCTGCAATTCGTTTTCTTTCCACCCAAATTTCACCCTTGTAATCAAATGCACCCTAATTAATTTTGACAATATGTGGTCAATAAATAAGTTGTAATTTATAATTATGTACATATGACTAATAATTGTATAATTATGACCTTATTATATTTAATTAATAATATATTTAATTAATTAACTAATACCTAATTTTTGTATTTTTAAATTTGAAACCCCATTTTTGAATTTTTCATACTTAATACATGATTTGTGAATTATACCTTTCTTTCTTTTACCTTTTTTTCTTCCCGGTTTTGATGTGAAATTATTTAACTTTACAAATGGAATACCTTCAAGCCTTTTAACAACTTATGGGAATACTTTAAGAAATGAAGTGCTATTTTTATTTGAAAAAGTAAATATGAAAATTTGTTCCCAAAATAAATTGTTTCTTTTCTTGAAACGTCTAATTAATATTGAAAGTAACTTTTAAGTTTTTAGTATAAAAATGAAACTTATACATAAGCTAAGTTATAACTTTAACCATATCCATCGTCTCATTTTTGTTAAGATTAAAAGTGGATATAATAAAAATTATGTAACCAAGTTTAAAAGTCTTTTATCTACACGTATTATTTATATTAAAAAATTAACTTATTTTTCTCAAAATTCAGTGGTATATTTATTTATTTATTATAATCGGTTCAACCTTTTGACCTTTGACCCTTTGTTATTTTCAAATCGATTTTCTAAACATAGGATAAAAATGATGGTTTCTGAATTTTTATTTTTCTACTTTTTAAAAGAAGAGTTACAATACTTCGTAATATGTTAATAGTAAAGGGTATATGTGGTGACATTTCTACACGTTTCTATGAGATCAGAGGGGAGAAAAACGAGTTGGCCCAATATAGTTCAGCATGTTTCCCTTATGGGGTTAACTGCCCAATTTGAGACGGCAAAAGGCCCATAACTCTAGGCCCGAGTTCCCAACCGCTAAAATTGCATACTGCAAGTGTACGCCTGTACGGGTTACATTCAAGTAATAAAGTGACTTTTTGAGTTCAAGTTGTCGATTCCTTGATGAATATTTACTTTCGATTACACAACTTTAATTAACTTAATTCTAAAAAAAAAAAAAAAAAAAAAACACACACAATAAGATTTTAATTCAAAATAAGGAAAAATAACTAAGGCTGTGTTTGATACGAAGAATTTGCCATGGAACTAGGAAAATATTTTCCTAGTTCCTATTTTTGGTTATTTGATTGGTCAAATTTGCCCTGAAAAATGTTTGCCAACAATTTCTAATGTAAAATCCATTGAAGCACAAAAGTAGGAAAATATTTTCTTATGATTTTAGTGGGAAATTATTTTTTACCTTGTTGGGTGTTTTTTTTTTTTTTAATGGAAACATATTCTAAATTCAATGGTAAATTTTTTTATCTATTTAATTGACAATTTGCATGAAAAACGAAGCCAAACGAACATAAAAATTTTATGAAAATATTTTTTTTAATTTTTTTTTTTTTTTACTTTTTGGCAATCCAAACAAATTTTAATACAGATTATAAAAAAATTATCCCAAAAAGTAACCATTTGCATGAAAAACAAAGCCAAACGGATTAGGTGAAAAATTATACCAATCAAACACCATTAATTACAATTCCCTCTAAAATAAATTTTAGGCAAATCACTTCCCTGCCAAACATTTTATTTGTCATTTATTTTCCATCTTTCTATCAAACGGACCCTAAAGCTTTACAAGCTAGAAAACATAAAAACTTGGAATATTTCAAAGAAAAACATGGTTGACATTCATGATTTTATTTAATTGTCGCTTAATTAATTTCTCCACAAGCTAATTAACAAATTATTCATTTACGATGTTAGACCCGATTTTTCAAGTTTAGCTAATTATCTTTTTCAAGCGAAATTAATCATAATTGATTGATTTAACTACTATATCTCTATGTCGATTAAAATTAAACAATTATATTAATTTTTTGTGAAATTTGCTGAATAAATTAAACCGATCCCATGTTTTAAGGTGGAGCCTAGACGCTGTAAAGATGGCGCCTTTGGTTTCATTTTGCAGCAAAATTTCCCAGTTAATTGTGTGCAGGTCCCTTAACTTTGATCTTATACAATTTGATCCTCAAAATTTGACTTTTATATCAATCCCGCCCTTTATAAATTGCATCTAAGGTCTCTCAACTTTTGGTACTTGTGTTGACCTATGGCTTATTATAGCTTTCAAAACATCCAATGAAAAATTGATCCAATTAGACTCATGAAGAAGGGCAAGTCGAAGTCACACATTCAAAAGTTTAAGGGGCCAAACTTCAAAGCAAGATCAAATATAAGATTTCTTAGATAAATTGTTAAGGTACTAACACTTTAATATTTGACAATGAATACTAAAGTTCAAAATCTTTCTATGCATTAAAAACAATTTTTGTGCATTACAGTTTTGAACTTACATTATATCATTTCTTCTACTTCTCTATATCAAAACTTTAATTTATTGAATCAAACTTGTAAAATCATAATATTCATCAAAGTTCCTCATCTTTCTTTTGGTACTTAATTTATTAGTTATTCATTAAAAGATAGACATTTTTTTAGAAGATTTTTAAACGTACATTGCATTTATTTTTTCTTCATCTTCTCATTGAAATTTTTTGATTGCTTTAATCAAATCTTTAATTATCATATTCATTAAAAACTTTCATCTAGCACTTGAGCTATCATTTAATATAGGGGTGTAAGCGGTCCGATTTTTTCGATTTTTGACAGATTTTCAAATTAAACCGTTTACACCGGTTTGAGAAAAACACAAACCTAAACCAAATCATTTTGAACGGTTTGAAAAAAACTCAAACTTAAATCTAACGGTTTGGTCCGATTTTAACCCTCGGTTTCGCCGTATACTTTTTTTTGCTCATCATCTGATTTTAAACCACCGATTTCGCTGTATATTTTTTTGTCTGTCTACTTTTATAGCATTAATTTACGAGTGGGCATTTTTTTCCAGAACTGATGGAATCGAATCGGAACCATTTAGAACCGATCGATTCAGTTCTGGATCTTCTAAAAAATAATTTAATTTTGGGACAAATTATTAAGAACTAACCGATTCCGATACAGTTCTCGATTTTAGTATTGGAACCGTCGGAAATCGGACGGTTCTCATAAGATTTTTTTTATTTTTTTGATAAAATATATGATTCAATCTCCAATCACTTTTATAAAAATTAATAGGATTCATTCTTCATTTTAGACTCCAGTACTTTCCTTCTTCTCTTTGATTATTTTTTTCTCACTTCTTATAATCTTTGATTAACTGATTCTCAAGTCAAATTAAAATGTTGGGTAAATCTACACCTTAATAAATTTATTTACAATATATAATTTCATTTCTAAGATCTGAAATTTTTGTTTTGTTTTCACTTTGATTACATAGTTGTTGATTCGATCCAAATTTTTCATGTAGATTTCTACAATTTATAATCGACAGAACCAGAAGTTGCAATAAATTTTTAAAAGATATTAAATTCAATGTAGGATTTTGATTTTGATTGAAATTTGTTTAATCATTGGAGTATTATACAATTTATATAAGTTGATGATTGTTTGATGATAGTAATTTATATGGAATATAACGTGAGATTGCTTGATGAATCGTTTCAGACTTTTAGTTTAAGAGCATATGGAATATATGAGCCTCATTTAAAAAATAAATAAAAGGCCTAACACAAAAGTCTTACAAGTTACAATTTAGAAAATTTCATTTTTTTAATTTTTTAATTTTTATATATTTTTTCGCCTGTTCGGTTTGGTTTTAAATGGCAATAAAAATTTGTCAAACTTAAACCAAATCATTTTTGACCGGTTTGGTTTGGTTCAAAACCATTTCGTTGAAGGGTCCACGTGGCACCAAACCGACGATTTCGATTTGATTTTTCAGTTTTACGATTTTCGCTTACAGCCCTAATTTAATATTATTCATTGAGGTAAAATTCAATATTGTATAATGATCAGTACTCCTTGTTTGTAAGTCATAGGAACCTTGCTTGTGCCGGAGAGCTTGGTAACAATGGATGTTATTCACTGCTTTGCATTGAACCTCCCCAATTATATCGTTTGCATCATCCCTTCCCTTTTACTTATCGCTTTTTACGGTTATTATTTGAATTAATCTGTTTAGTCTTTACTTACTTGAATTTAGATTAATTCTTCAAAAAAAATAAAAATAAAAAATTAATTAATTAAAAACCAATCCATCCCCCCCTCTTCGTTAGTTATTCTTGAGCTTTCAACTTGTGCAGTTTAGTCCCCAACTTCACAAATTTGCGCATTTCTAGTCAAATTTTCCTCATTTTGTCTTGTTTCCATTTCCTTGGATGATTTTGACATATAAAAGTAATTATTATCCAATTGTGAGTAGAATTTCACTACCTTAATTAATATTTGAGTTTATTTAAATATTAAATAAGTGCGCAAAAACACACCTATCACCTACCCTATTCTGCCTACATGCCGACCTCGTACGATTCCTTTAGAAAAACCTAATAATTAAAGAGTAATTCAATTTGAATGATGTTATCTAGTATCGTTGGTGCTATAACGTCAATTTAGGTGATACTATAGAATAGACTCTGTTAAATGTGGAATTAAGTGACTCATTTAATTGTACTTTTATTTAATGCTAGGATTTTTTTTAATTTTTTTTGAAGCCATGCAAATTGGTGCGACCAGTGAGGTAAATAGAATGAGTAATGCTATTTAGTATCACTCGTGTTAAAATATCACTTTAGGTGACACTAATGTATCTGCCAAGCTCCTCACGATCAATATCTCTAACTTCTTCTCGATACTATTATTTCTTCTATAGTTTGCTTATAGTTTGGCACTGATTAACTAATTTTGAATTTATGCCTATAGGGGTTGGGTTTTTTTTTTTTAATGAAGAATTGGGATTCTAATTTATTTTATTTATCCGACTAGGTTTCTTTTGATTTCTCTTTAATTTCTCTTAGTGGAAATTCATTTTGGTTGGTTAATACTGGCGAAATGGAGCAAGATATTGTTAGATTACAGGAAATTTTGGTACAATATTTAAAACAAAACTCTTTAAGTTTCATTCACATTTTCAACAACACATATTTTCCAAAAACACTATTGAAAACTCAGTCATTTCAAAATAATGGCCATCAAGCACGGGTTAAATAAGATCTATAAAAAAAGGGGAAAAAATGGAAATGGGTGACACTTTTATAGCGAGATATTTACTGAAATGTCATAGATAATTTCTAAAAATTTCAAATCAAACGTGACTTTTAATTTTTTGTTTGAGAAACTGTTTTCCATAATGACAAACCAAATACGATTTCTACAATTCCCGTTTGGTACACATTAAAATTTTTGTTTTAATTCTTCTACTCATTTTCAGCCACACATTCTTCAATAAAATAATATTTTTTCACCTCATCAATAATTTTTCCTTCTTTTTCAACCACACATTCTCCATCAATCTACTATTCCAAAATACATTCTTAAAAAATAATATGGCTCAAACACACCCGACCCTCAAAATAAAAAAATAAACATAAATTCAATTTTTTTAAATCAAGATAAATTCAAAATTTAAAAACTAAAAAGGCCATAGGTTCTGAACATTGGCGGATTTAGATGGGTAGTTCGATCAACTGCCTCTAGTTTTAATTATATGGAAAATATTTGTGGGGAAAAAAATAAGGAGAATGCTTATTTACGTCATCATTTAAAAATTCTTTTACATATTGATGAGGTGACGATTAATTGAAGTAGAATTATGAAAATTTCTTAACGATTGTGCTTATGTAATAGGAATGGCAAAAAAATTGTGGAATTTTTTATTTGATTGATAAGATTTTGACTCAATCAAACTCATCACATCATCTATTAATAGATAAGTCTGTAAGTTATTATGTATATGTAGTATAATCAAATAAATAATATTACATAAGAATATATCCTTGCAAAAAATAATTTGGCTATTTTTTCAAAGTTTGAGAAAAAAACATCCGAGTTGAAATTTGTCTTTGCTAAATACCTTTTTGTGGTTCGCATTATTTTCTAACTACATTTTTTTCTCTCTCATTGTTAATCGTATATTCTTCAATAAAATAATATTACACACAAATTCAATTTTTTTTTTATTTTTAATCACACGTTCTCCATCGAAATGCTATTTTAAAATACATTTTTGATAAAAATAAAAAATAAAATGAAACTCAAATAGACTCTAAAATATTTGAACCCGTCCCTAAAATCAACAAGATGGTAGGAAAATACGGTAACAATTTCAAATCACACTGGGTTTTATGGGTTTAAGCAAAAAAGAGAGCGTAAATTTCATTTGGGACTTGCATGGAATTTTACTTTTCTTTTTGGACATTTCGTAAGGGCGATTGAATTACTTTATTCATAAAATGGACTATCGGAATTTTGGTCAAAGTGGTCATTTACTTGAGCCCTATTTGGTGATGATTAAAATTACGGGAATTTTTTTTAAGTGAAAAGATAAGTATGACCCATTTTAATAATAAGAGAACAAATTTTAACTTTCAAAAATCGAATTTTTATTAAAATTTATTTATGATTTAATTAATTAAATATATAAATATCACAGATATATATAATTTGATCACAAATTCATTTATTAGTCACATATTGTCAAATTAATTAGTCACAAATTATTTTGAAATCACAAATTAAAAATTTCATAGGTCACAGTTTATTTTCTAGGTCACATATCAGAATTTTAATAAGTCAGAAATTATTTTACAGTCACGATTCAAAAATTTCATAGGTCACAATTTATTCATCGATCACAAATCACAATTATTATAAGTCACAACTTATTATACAGTTACCAATTATCAGATTATTGGTCACATATTAACAATTTCTTAGGTAACATATTATTTCTTAGTTACAAATTAACTTTATCATTGATCACATATTTTTTATTTGTCACAAATTAACAAATTTAGTGGTCACGGTTAACCAAATAATCTATGACCACTACTATACCATACCATACCATCACGACCAACCAAAAAATTTAGTGGTCACAGTTAACCAAAAAATCTGTGACCACCACCAACACTTGCGACCACTGTCTCCACCACACCACACCACCACGACCAACTAAGAAATCCCTTGACACCATCACCGCCACCAATCCACAAACCGCCACCACCACCATGGTCGACTGCTAGCTGCACCACCACACAAAAACTACCACCAGATCCACCATCGTCGCCACTATCAACACCTCACATCTGAAAATCGCCCACAAGCCACACAAAAAAAATTCCACCATCGCCAACAATCGTCTCCAACAAAACTCACCTCCATGCCGTCCTACCAGCACCGCCCCGACTACAACACCGCATGACATCAACACCACTGCTATTGCGTCGCCGGTACACCACCGCATCATCAACACCACCACTGTCGAACACCGAACCACAACACATGGATCGAATCAAAAATAAAAAAACATTTCCCAAAATCTTCGAGGCTGCGTCCCAGATCGGGTAGCAGCAGCGCCACACTCGCTGCCCCCGCCTCACGTCATCGGCACAACCAAACCACCACCACCGTCGATCACCGCACATGGATTGAATCAAAAACCAAAAATCCCCAAAAAAAGTCGAGGACGAAACTACGCGAAGCAGCAGCAGCGCTGTGCTCGTTGCGCTACCTTGCTTCTCGTAGCTGCGCTGTTTGCCTGTCACCATCTGCACTGCTGCCCCGCTGAATCAGTGGTGGGGGTGGGTGAGGTGCCGTGGTGCGGAGGTAGAGAGGCTGCGAATAGAGAGGGGGAGAAGACGGAGACGAGAATAAATTAGGGTTTTGAAATGAATTTTGTATAATTAATATTTAATATATAGATATGATATATTTCTGATTTTTGAAAAGACAAACATCCCACCTGATTTAAGAAATCGGATCTTGAAAAGTAGGGTGAGAAGTAATTTTCACTAAAATTAATTAATTAATTATTTTTAATTTTGATAAAAATTAATAAAATATATGATTAAAAAATTATGAATCTCATAAAATTTCTAGTTAAAATTAATTATTGACTTTGATTTATATTAAAATATGAATTTTAATTTCTATCAAATAGAGACTGAGAATAATGTTATTTAATATTAATAGTAATGCTGAAGCAGTAGTCTATACAACCACACTTAATAGGTTCAATTAAATAAATAAGAAATTGTTGACCTATCACAAAGTACTCACGAAAGCACTCTGATTTTAATTATTTTTTTCAAAATTAAAAATCAATCTTGTTACGTTTGTTTCAACAACAAATTCTTCCTTTTACAATTTTAAGGCATCTTTCAAGGAAAAATTTGTTCAATGTATAAATAAACGTTCATATTTTCTTGCTCCTATCCTATGGCCGTTAAATGAGGCTAGTCGAGCCGCTAGACTCGTCTAACACAATGTTTGACTCGACTCACCAGACTAGTCAGCTCACTCAACAAAAGTGCGATCCAGCTTGCGTTACTAGTTCACCAGATTCATTTTTTTACTTTTGTAAAATTGCATATTTCTCTTGATTTAACAAGTTAACTTAGATATGAGCCGACGAGAAAATGAACTAGTTTGCAGTTTGCCAGCTCGTTGCTCGAACCGCCTCACTAAACACGTCCCCTCTTCCCTCAAGACAGCCCACAATTTTTTTAAAGATAAAATTCTAGTTTAGGTTTTGAATAGTTATTAATATACAATTATCAAGCAAACATCTTGCTACTTTTACTATCCATGGCCTAATCTGAAATTTGGTCTTCTCCCTCGAGACAAAACTTTGAAAGCCTTCAATTCATCAAATCAAAAAACAAAGATAAATTTTACCAGTTGAACCCACATTACCGTATATATGTTTGAGAGCATTTATACGAGGCTCGATTGGCTTGAGCATTTTATATGTGCAATTATGGTGTTGAAAGTACATGAGCTATAAAATCGGCCAAAAACATTGATCAGAAAGTTTATCTTTTGCATTCAGAAGTTATGATTTACACAGTTTCTGCTGTGCGCACCAGCAAATCTCTTTGTTTAACATGCACTGGAAAATAATTCCTTTCTCCTGTGAAGCTGAAGCAGCACAAGTTCATCAACAACTTGATTCAGCATTAACTCAAAAATTTGTTGCCCATAATGGAAACATATCTCTTCAAAATCTTCAAACTTTAACTCTTGATTAGGTACCCAACAAGACTTCTTTAGATCATCTTCTGTCAAATTACATATTTTTTTGAGCAATTTTATGTTGTAAGAACTCTCTTCCTTCATCGTTTTGTTGTCATCATGTTCGCCAGGGGTTGCCTTGAGTTCTTCATACTTACAATGCGTTAGGGGTTTGTTTGAACCTTGACGTACTGGCGAAACTTCTGCAAGGACATTGAATATTCATCATTTAACGGAGCATACTAAACAAACCAAAGAAAAATAAGCATCGTTAGGAATTATCATATAATTTATTTCACAGAACATACCTGATGGAGTGGCTTTTGGGTGAGTCTGATAATCTTGAATGTCATCAAAAACTGAGAAAGAACATGGATTTCTTGGGTTGCATTCAGTATACTTATTCTTTTTCTTCTTGGAATAGTGTGATTTAGCTGGCCTTCTTTCCTTCAGGTCCACATTCGTTTTTCTACTCGTAACATTCTTCTTAATATGCACTCTCTTGGGCTTATCCTCCAATTTCTTACAAAATTTCCTTATAAGATATGGTTTTTCTATTATGTTTCGATTAATGAGGACCTTCTTCTGTTTAACTTCTTGATGATTATTCATCACTTCCGGCTTTTTCACCTCCAATCTCTCTTGATATTTGGGTTCATCTCTACAATTTTCTACTTGCTCAAAGTGCAGAATCACGTTAAAATCATGTTTCCCTTTAAGATCAAGAGAACGGACTTCACTTAACGACACTGCTGTTCTTACTCTTCTGTGCTGAGCCGGGGATTGTTTACAAGAAACATCAAACTGTGCAAGAAAATCAATGGAATTCACTGACCTGCTTCGAAAATAAGAAGCCAGACTTCTATCTTTTGGCTTGATATCTCCTGGCATTGAATCTAAACCCATTAATCTGGCCACCACTCCTGGAGCTTCTGTAGCTTTCACTTTGGCTTCATCAGATTTTAAAGCATTTTCAGGCGGATGATCGACTTCTTTGCGGTTCTTGGACTCAAAAAATTGATCAGATGGGTGTGTTGGGAGGCTGCCACCGCACAACAACCGCCGTCTGATGCCGGAGAAACACTTTGCAGAATTTGCATCAACTTGCATTCGCCATTTTTGCTCAGTTCAACACACGCAAAAAGGGAGAGAGGAGGAAAAGGAGAGGGGGTTCGGAATTTGAATGAATATTGACTGAGGGAGGGAATGAAGCTGATGAATTATTGAAGGAAGATGCCAATTGTGTGTAGTCTTTGGATTCACACTGCAGGATATAAAATTTATTTTTAGCACTGAAATTTGGTGGTACGTAGCTGTCAAACTGGACTGGGAGGCGTGTGTACGGAAGAGAAAAAAATGCCAATAGTTGTTGGTTGACAACCATTTTTCTTCAAAAATAATAATTGGAACAGTTAATTTTAAGAAGATGTGTGGTTAAAAAGAAGGAAATTTTTTTGAATTTATGTATAGAATATAACATGAATACGTTGAAAAAAAGAGTTTGAAAATAATGATGTAAAATGAGACTTTATAAGTTCATCAATTATGTTCATATATATCCTGTTCAATTCATCGTCCATAAATTTCAGAGTGCATCGTATTATATTCAACCATATTATGTGTACAATATCGATTGACAATATCTCACATTGGAGGGAGATTCACAGTGGAAAAAGATCTTGAGTCTTTTATGTGAGGGTATTATCAATCAAGACTCTTAATATCGATTGTACAAATAATAAAATTCGTATTGTATTAGTTAATTAATTAATTTGGATGCCGGTTGGATTATAATTTATGGATCTTCGGAGTTGGGATTCATGTTTGTTTTCCGAAGTACGAATTTCATTGTGCATGTTCACACTTTGGTGTCAGAAAAATGAATGACTGGAGCAGGAGTTGTTGACTTTCTTTGTGCATGTCCACACTTGAGATCTAAGAAATTGGGTTCTTAATTCCTTAATTAATTGCTTTGATCTCTACAGGACAGGACCACTGGGCCAATCAACATCTGAATTTTTTACTACTATATTCTTCACCGTTCTTTTGACTTTTTTGTTCCACACTACTTCGGTTAGGCTAGTGTTGGAAAATACAGGTAGTAGGGTCTGAGGTGATCCGACACAGGAAACATTAAAAAGATTGGAGGGAGTGGTTTGACGTTGAAATTCAAACCTACGACACCCTATAACCATCTTTAACTTCCATACAATTTCTAATTTTTTTTGGTCTAGCATTTGAGAGTGATAGAAAGAAAATAGTGAAATTCGTATGAAAAATATCACTAAAATTGGAAAAGGCTCTAAAATCACTATTTTGGTAGGAAAACATATAAAATAAGACACTTAGATTGTGGATAATAATCTTCTTCCATTGTAATCGGGATTGAGACCATTTGAGTGCAAAAAAAATTGCAGATTTCTAAGTTTTGGAAAGTAAGGTAATTCAACAATTTAAAAGATTTTGGAATTCATTATTTCAAGTAAGGATTATTGACTCGAAATTTATGTTAAAGAATGCTACGAATTATTAGATTGGTCTCAGAACCTTAATGTTGAATTCCTTGCAATATTTCATACTTAAATATGTCATTACATGATTCAATTGAATTATAAATTTTGTATGTAAAGTTTTCAAACCTTATATGATTTTTATGACATCTTTTGATAATTTACTACTTTCTTCACATTGATAATTATGCAGTAAGATTAGTATTGTTAGAAAAGTATTTCAATGAGCTTTCCAACCATATATAAAAAAAAAAACTTAAATTTTGGATTTAAAACGAAGAAGGTATGAAGTTTTAAAAATTGGATGAAAATATGAATTTTTTTGCATGAAAATTGATAAAACTCGAAACTTCATCACATGATAACTTTTTATACATTAAGTTTCACGTTGTCCATTTGGTATGGTTGGATAGATCTTCTCGAGACCTTCCTAACGGTATAAAGATTATTAATTTTGACGTTGAAACGAAGAAGTTATGACCTCTCGAAATTTAATCGAAAATATGGAAAATTTGTACGCTTTTATTTTTTGCCATTTTCACTCTTGGATAGATTTGTTGATGTCCCAAATAGATGAACTCAGAATGTCAAAATTAGTTAGGATGATCAATTGATAAAAAATTTCGAGCACGGAGTGACGACGCTAACCCCTGCCATTTTTCTTTTTACTTTAAAAGAAAAATAATAGTTGCAGATTGATCTTGGATGTGAGAAAGCATGAGAGATCCGATTTCAATTCTGAAAATTGCATATTGGTCCCTGAATTATTCTTGATTTTTCAGTATAATTAAATTAATTTTTAGATAGTTAAATATATATATATATATATATATATATATATATTTTGTATTTAATGCTTAAAGTAAATTTGTGAAAAATATTAAAAATATTTTTTTAACTTGATTAAGTTCTATTTTTTAAAAATCAATAATATTTATTAAGTGATGCGTGGCTAGTGAGAGTTATTTCTTTTTAAGTGTTCTCATTTTTTTGAAAATGAAAAATATTCCGAAAGTATTTAAAATACCACATTTATGTACGTTAATAAGTTGTGTGAGTCTTTGATTAGGTAATGTGATCCATTATAACTTATTTCCTATTTTTGTAGTTGATCATATATTATTGGATCTATGAACACTTATAGCATCCTTAGAGAGAATGCTAGAAAAAAAAAAGGCTATGGAACTAGTTGCAAAGCTATGTATTTATTAAAATTAATAAATGGATCTGGAGCATGACCTAATGGAACACACAAATATTTTTGGGACAATTTTCTTGCGATAAGAAGAATGTGAGAATTCTAGTGTCACTTCCCATTTCTTGGGATTGTTTTACAATAGATATTAAATTAATGCTGAGAATTCGTATAATAAAACTTAAATGATGTGTGTTTTATTCTTCGATTGTAATTTGAATTATTTTCTGGAAGAATTAATTTGTGATATCATGGTATATGTAATAATTGGATACACGCGCATTTTTATACTTTTATTGCACATCATGGAATTGCCTTATTGACTTACATGATATCTATTAATTCGTAAATTGTTATGAATGCTAAGGTCAGTAGAATTAGTAAAATTCTTACTCAGATCTATTGATTGTCAATTGAGTGATAGTTCGGTCATTGGAAGATTTAGAGAAAATCTCACCTAAAATTATTTGATTCACCAACTGAGTGAGAGCTCTCAAGCTGGAAGAATTAATGTAATTCTTGCTTAGGACTCACGAAATTTTGCGTTATGAAATTAAATCTATGATAATGAAACAATAGGATTGCGGACGATGACTGAGAACATAGTGAACTTTTGACTCCGTGCTTAATGTTGAACTATCGTATACGTTAATTTATGTTTATGAAAAATTGTATATGTGCATAAATGGGCATTTGATTGGGAATAAAAATATCTCTAAAATATGTTATACCATGACATCAAAATCTATAATTATTTACCTTAATAAAGGTGTTAAGCTAAATATGATAACATTTGACATGATAAGATTTTCAGTGTACTAGATGAACATGATGCTTTAGAGAGCATAATCACGCAATAGTAGACCTGGTGTGTGTCATACTACTTTAGAGAATAAAGATTAGAACTTTGTTAAGTATGGGAAAAAATAGATTGTTTGAATTGTTAAGTTCTGTTATAGATAATATTTTTTCTTGAATATGACTTATTTGAAATGGTTAACATAGTGTTGACAATTTGTCGGTCGCATTTTTTTTTGGGATGAGAAGCAAGTTCAAACCACTCTATACTCAATAGATGAATAATTTGAATTGAAGCGTCAATTTTCTCTATTGACACTACTCTCCATGTGAGTTGAAAGATGTGCGACTTGAAGTTGCTAAGTCTCGAGAACATGTTTATGTAGCAATGCTCTAGTTTGCATAAGACTTCGAATTTTAAGTATTAAATGAGCTAGAACAAATGAGCGATAGATGAGGAGAGTAAAAAATGGACAAAGAAAAACATATCAGATGGTAAGTACATGAAAGTGGTTTTGGTAGATGACCAATATTATAATGTTTCAATCATACAGTTTGAATCTTTTAACTCAAAATGAGTTGAGCTAAAGAATATTGCTATTGAATATGTTCCTCTTAGTGTTGTTTACGTGTCAACATTATATATATTGGATCTTATCACGTGTAGATAGTGGATTCAAGAGTTAGAAACCCACTTTATATGAGATCAAGAAGTGTCTTTAGTTTATTATCGAGTTTTTGACTTAATACAAAATAGATAAATACAAATAATGAATATGAAGTGGAGGTTTACATGACTGGTACATGCTGTTACATAGTGGAGAAATTGATCTCCTATTTGATATTAAAATAGTATCAAAGACTCTACTAAACTTGATCTTAGTTATTGTTCTTCTAAGACCGGTCTCTTACTTGAACTTACATGTGGTAGTTTTGTTCGTACTTACAGTGGTGATAGTTATCGTGGTTATATATATTTGTGCAATGATTTGAAGTTTTAAGTTGAGAAAACCATTCAAAACTGGAATAGTTAAACTTGCATAGATTAAATCCATCCAAATTTTTTTGTGTACTATGATTAAGAGAGATAGAGATAGAACTTTATTTTTTGTTACATCTATAGATGGATTCACACATTTCAGTTGTGCCTCCAATTTTCTTAAGTGGAAGCTATTTGATTGATTTAGACTTTTCTGAAGTAGAGTAGTAAATCAGATTATGGAAGTGAAGACTTTGAGAACTATTTAAGAACGTGAATCTCTACCACGAGAGTTCAGTGATCTAGTTAATGAAAAAGAAATTTTAATTGGATTGACTATTCCTTAATCACCAATAATTATATGGTCTATTGGGTAGAATGAATGGAATATTGCTAAATGTGATAAGACTTGAGATAATACAGTCCAATTTATTTGTTTGGTTAATGGCAACCTATCACTTAATGGAGTTCTCTCAATATTGGCACCTTCAATATATATAAGCTTTGAACACATAGATAACCAAATATGGGGTTATCCTAGATTCATAATCGACTATATAAGTTCTAAATAATAAGTTTAGGAACATGAGTCTATTAAGAACGAGATATATCTCTTAGATGTACATGACAATCCAAAAAAATAAAAAAATAAAATACTTAAGTGAGATTTTGGATGGATTTTGGATTACAAGGTGTGAGATTTGACATTTTTTTCCTAGTGAGGGAGATAATTTTGGAGAATATTATTGAAATTGATATTATGTATATTGATGAATCAGTTTTTGAATACTTAAGAGTTAATTTAAACTTCTGACTCAATTGGGAATAATCTGTTTTCAAGTGGAAGCTATCTATCCGAGTGAGAGTTATCAACGAACTATCTAATTTCAATGGTTCTTGATTTCGAGTGGGAGCTAAGAGCTATTTAATTTCAATGATTCTTGGTTCAGAAAATCATTGAAAAAAATTTAAGGAAAGTGATGGAAATATATATGGAGTACTGAATTCCAATCTAATTTTAGACGTGGTTGAAGTTCTAATTGGATATTATGTTTATTGAGAACATTCAGGTTCTTAAAAATTAAGTGGAAGACTAATGAGTTTATGATAGATAAATCTCATTTTTTTAGAGAGAGGTTATACTCAATATGAGCATATTGAGTTAGATAAACATTTTTTTCTTAGCATTAAGATTCAATTCTATACGTCGATGCTAGCCACAGTAGTATGTTTCAGTTTAAATTACATAAAATAGATTTAGAGACTGTATTTTCATTCTTAATTGAGAATTGATTGAAGAGATCTACACGAATCGATTAGTAGGTTTCATGTTGAAGAATTTTATAATATTGTGGTAACTTTACAGTTATAATTGTAGTCTAATGCAGTCATCTTAACAGTGATAATTGAGTTTTAACAATGTTTAAATCTCGTATAAAATTTCATCATGTGGATGAAAATCACTATATTTATGTAAATGTCTAATGGTATGTTGTAATTCTAATTTTGATGTTAATGACATTATGGCTAAGCATGAGGAGTGTATTGAGACCATTTTGAAATGGTCATCCTCAATATTTGATACGATGGACATGTGTGTTAGCAAAGTGTACATTTTGTGTTAAAATATTATTATATTCTTCTTACTCTGTTACAAGAGTTGTATATGATAAAAACTCTAGAATATTTTTAATTGCTGAATTGCTATACCGTTGATACTCCTATATCGGAAGGCAACCGTGTGAGTCTTTATATATGTCCTAAGACTCCATAAGTGCACAAAAAATATCCAAAGAATCATATCTAGTACGATTTGTAGTTAGAGTATGCTTTTATGTATACTTGTCCTAACATTTGTCATACCATGGATCTAGTTAGTTGGTATCAATATTATCCTTAGAAAGTGTATTGTGATACCGAAATGGTGCTGTCGTTAGTTATTCTATTTTGTTGTTGAACGAATAACTTGTGATTAAAATAAATTTGCAAATGTTGACTACAGATGAGAGTTAGTCGAGCACAAATAATTATTAGACTTATACAATCTTGCTTTGTAGTGTTGCTAGAATCATATCTTGTAATATGTATCTTGAATGTTGAAGAAATTATTTGGTATAGATATATTGGACATCTAATGAAATTAGTTGAAATTATGAGATATATGATAGTAACACAATTATCTCATGTAGGAAACTCTTTTGACCAATATTTATATTTGTATTCATTGGCCGGACAATTGTGTTTAATCATTTAGGGTATAGGATACAGTTGTGAATACAATGATATGATGTGGAGGTCAAGTATGTTTCATAGACATTTGAGGGATCAAAAATACTTGAATTAATGTTGGAAAATTAGTTTAGGGTATAACGAGATGTGATGTTCCTCTAATAGAGTTACTATATGTCCCTAACAGGTTTATAGTACTGTGAGTTCTAATATTACTTGCTGGTTGCACGATCTATTTGCCATATGAAATTTTGTGAAATAGATCTTGAGAAGGATCTATGTTGTGAATTTCGTTGTAACTTGTGGTTCGGACCAACCCCATCATGTGCGAGTGAGAGATGTTGAAAAATACGGGTCGTGAGTTGCCCATGTGAGGTGACTCTCTCGACGACAAGATATTAAAAGGGTTGGAGGGAGTGGTTTGAACTTGAAATGCAAACCTACAACTCCCTATAACCACCTTTAACTCCTATACAACTTCCAATTTTTGGTCTAGCATTTAAGAGAGAGAATGATCGAAAGAAAAATGTGAAATTCATATGGAAAATATCACTGAAATTGGAAATGCCCTAAAATTACTATTTTGGTAGGAAAACTGACAAAATAAGGCACTTAGATTGTAGATAATAATCTACTTCCATTGTGTTCAGGGATTGAGACAATTGGAGTGCAAGAAAATTGCAAATTTCAAAGTTTTGGAAAGCAATATGATTCAACCATTTAAAAGATCTTGAAATTCATTATTCAAAGTAATGATTATTTATCCGAAATTTATGTTAAATAATGCTATGAATTATTACAGCTAGTGTCAAAGACAAATGAGTTGCAGTGGAAGAACGAAGATGCAGTAAGGGCACGATATAAGATTTTTTTTCCTTCTATTTGTCTATATGATGATATGTAAAAATTACATTTTTTTACTTCTCTACAAGTTTTTTTGTGAAATAATTCGTTGTCGCATCACCCTCCCTCAAATGAAGTGAGGAATACCTGCCTCGAATAGTAAATGACGCATAATAGTAAGTGTTGACCTTCAAATTTGATTAGACTTATATGTTAACATATCTCAACTCCCCTCTCTTATCCACTTATATGTTACCTTCACATTTGGACAATTAAGTTAGATTGCATAGGTCGTAGCTCCGATGAGGTACAATGATCATGTACACTCAAATTTTCAAGTCAGATTATGTGAAACATTAGGTGTGAGAGATAACATGAACGAAAAATATGGGTGTTGAATTTTATATTATAATTTCAAGTCTTACACTTCGATTATACTTATCTTTTAATGAGATATGATAAGTGTATTTTATACACTTATTTGGATCTAAAAATATAGACATTTAATAGCTCTTTTAAGCAATTATAACATAATTTATTGTATATTTCATTTATTAGGAAAAACTCAGTTATTTGAAGTGAAATTGAAAGAAGCGAAAAACGACGAAAAATGATGAAGTCTAAAGTTTGAGGACCAAATTGTAAATATCCAATAATTGATTTGGACCACATGACGATACTTTGAAGATTGCTAAGAGTCAATTTGATGCAATTAGAAGTCAACAAGGGATGAAATATGATCAAAATATTATCACAAATCAACTTCCAACCGGACAAGTTATATTCCATATTTTTAGTCGAAAATTGAGATCATTTTTGGCATAGTAAACGTCTGAATTGAAAAAAAATCTACACTAGAAAAATTGTAGCCCTTTGAGTTATCTTTCCAACTCACTTTACATTGCCACAAATCGAATATCGAGAGAGAAAATTAAGACCAAAATACTGATTGTTGTGTAGAGACAAACATGCACAAGGGAAAAATAACTTTCCTTATTTGATTGGAACTCTTTTGAAAACCAATTTGAACGTGATTTTCAATTTATTTTCGACTCTTACAAATACCTAACAGCAGAATACATTAAAGGATCTCTCCAAAACCTCTCATATACACACTGTACTCCAATATTCATCAATCATTGTAATCAAATGAGGAAAATTCATAGTTTTTGTAAGAGAATTGAAGGGGGCTTGCAAGAATTTAATCAATTGAAGATTCAAACTTGATTTTTGGACAAAAAAAGAAGGTGGAAGTGGAGATTCATCAATAAACCATCGAAAAGATTCAAGATTTTAAGATTCATCTTCCTCTTCTCAATTAATTAAAAATTCAGGTTATGTCTTTCTACTTAAATATAATTTCTTGTAATTTCAATATGTCAGACTAGTTTTATACATTGTTAGGATGATATGAACCATTATTAAGATATTTTTAGTTTTTAATTAAATATTTTGACTTTAATTTAGTTTGATTTGTGGATGTTTATTATAGTTTTTATTGCTCTTTTCAGTTGCATGATCGTCAATTGAATTGTTAGTGAATTTTATTGTTATTGTGAGAGAAAATAGGATTTAAGCACAATATAATAAACATTGTAAGGTTCAATAGGTATTCTAACACTTATTAATGCATTTATAATGTTTGCATCTTTCATCAAAAGATAGAAGGGTTACATGGGGATAATATATTTAATCTTTTTCGAGAGATGCTTTTAATTAAATGATGAACATTGACCAACATGAATGATTTCAAATTGTTACACTAAAAATGAAATAATAAAAGTGATTCAACATCTTAGCAATGCATCTTAAATATTTGAAAAACACATTTACTTCCTTTCAATAGTTTAATTGATAATTTTGGGATTAGTATAGAAAAATCACAAAACTTATTTGTTTTTCGATTAAAGTTACAATTAATTTGAACTCAATCAAACACATAGTCGCGGTGTGTTTGACACTCTATTCACTATTTTATTACTTGTTCACGATCTCGTTTACTTGCGAGAAATCAAATGATCGATCATGTATATGGTTGACACTTGGATGTCGTTAGTGTAAAACTATCATATCAATCACTTTTGTGTAGTGCTCTGCTTGTGTAACTTGGCCGAAGTGAGGTTTCTAGCAAAAGTCCACTGCCTCGAATAATAATAATTATTTAACTGAGACATCTAAAGATAAGACCCCTGTTTGATAAGGATTAAAATTAGATTTTTAATAGATTTTGATAAAAGTCGATAAAATGTGTGGTTGAAAAGTTGTGGAATCCATTAAATATGTGGTTAAAATTAATTGTTGACTTTGACTTATGTTAAAATTTGAATTTTAGTCAATACCAAACAAGGGCATGATATAATTGTCTTAAAAGAAGCATATGGACGAGGCGATGTGAATTGTAGTAAGTATTGACCTTGTGTAGCATTTTACTTAACTGGTTGCCATGTAGATAGAGATGTAACTGAAAAAATAATCCTCGTTTGATTTTTTTATTCTATTCTATTTTTATTTTACTTTTATGTTTTTAATTTAAATAACAATAATAAAAAATAACATTAGAAAAATAAATAATTAATTAAATAGGGTGGTAAATACAAATTTTTTAATTCATGCTCTGTCATCGTCCTAACCTATTGCCATCCCTATAAAAAATGCTATATAAATGACCTCAAATTGTGAATTGGAACTTATTTGAAAATTGAAAAGGCCAAATCTAGGAAAGTTGAAGAGAATTAGTGAAGATTAGTCAACTCTCATGTATTGAAAGCATCCATAAAGTTCTCATTTTTTTAATTTTTTATGAAGGAAATTGACATAAAGCACCAAAAATGTCTCCTATTTTCAAAGGAAAATCACATGGCTTTCTCTTTAAGAGTTCATAGAAACAATGTAGAAAGCGTATTTATATAATTATATATTTCTATATACAAACATCTATATATTTATTTCATAAGGACATAATAGAAATAAAAAAATTATACGATGGAGTTCAATAATTAGAAAATATTAGGCTACGTACTTATATTACATCATAATTTACAATTTGAAATACAAAGGTATTACAATCTTGCTAGATGTATCATTTGGGTTACATGTTAGTTTACCTGACTCCATCGACCTCTCACATGGGGGTCAGACCCATGCATTTGATGGACGTGGGACCCGTGGGATTAATACTGAGAAATGAAAGGCCTTTTATGGTATCATTCATTGTGATTGCAACTTCATTATTATATAAGCTGCTCATACGATTTGTTCGTGGATAAGTTACTTATGATCTGTACCTAAGCATGTAACGATTTCAAGTTACAGTACACCCTGTATATTATATATGCTGCTCAAACGAGGTCTTTACAATGACATGTTGAGGTAATCTGTAGGTTTTATAAACATTTCTGGTGCTTGCTACAGGTATGTCCATTGTGCTGGTTTTATGCCCTGCAGTGGGTGGTGTGGAGAAACTCGCTGCCGCCACAGAGGTAAATAAGAGATTCATTTCTTCTATCTGAGATAGTAAGTACATGATGAGAGTTTGTCATATAATCACTTGTTTATGAAGTTCCTCTATTCAGAATAAAATTCATGATTGTATATGCTCAGCGTCTATGTTCTTGAAGTTTTAAAGTTTGTTTGTGCATTTTTATACCTAAATTCCTGGTTGAAGCAGCCATAAACTACAAACCTGGTGGAGAAACCAAAATCATAACCGTCAAAAAAAAATTCTTAACATTTAACATGTTAACAGTAGTTTCATGCACGGGCAGGAGACTAGTGTAAATAAAAAGTAGTAAAAATAACAGACAATGGAGATGTAGTTCAGATAGTAGAGTTTTTGCTTGGCTTGCGAGAGGTATGGGGATTGATACCCCACATCTCCATATTTAATCATTTTAATTTTCTTTCTATTTCTTATTTTTTTTATTTTTTTTACACGGCCCATCTCCCGCAAGAAGCCAAGTAATGGGATCCAAAAGTTCCCGTCAAGTCGTACTGTGGGAAATCCCATTTTGACCAATCATATTCATAATCTAATAATATCTTTGAAAAAAATTTAGATGCTTTTCCTATAGCAAAAATCAAAACAATGAAGGTCAAAGTTTCACTCTAATTGGTTTGAAGACCTTGCTATGGAAAAATTATTTTACATTTTATTACACGTACAAATGTCGAATATGCTTACATCTTTGGGTAGTTAATAAGTTTAATTATTTTTAATACTAAATATAAGTAGTAAACTTATAAGCTAAGTCTACCCAAATATACGCTTTTTTATTCTAAACAATGCGACGGTGTCCTTGTGATCACCTAAATTTTCATTAGGCATCATTAATATTAGATGACATTATTCTTTTTCTAACTACCCAAATATGCATTTTTAATTCTAAACAATGCGATGTTGTCCTTGTGATCACCTAAATTTTACTAAGCATCATTAATATTAGAAAATATTATTCTATTTCTATGTACGTCAAGAAGTTTTGAGTGTGTGGGATGCATAAATTACTTCAAAAGTGTTTGTTTGGGAGATTATTTGAAGTGATATATATATATATATATTTTGAGAATGCGTGTTTAAAAAGTAAAAATAAAAAATATGAATTTGTGTGCAAAATTATTTTTTTAAAGGAAATTACACTAGATGTCATTTTTTTCATTTATATTTACAAAAATGTCACTTTTTTCAAGTGTTTGCAATATTGTCATTTTTATACATTTTTGCCCTTATTTATAAATTTAAATACTTTACATATCCTTCATTAAATGTGATTTGACTAGATAAAAAATTGTACAAAAATTGATAAATTTAAATACCTTACATGTCATTCATTAAATGTGATTTGAATAGATAAAAAATTGCACAAAAAATTGTGAAATGTCATGGTACCTATCTTATTAACTTCAAATTTCAAACCCTAAAATTTTTATTTTCACTCCATATTCTTTCCTCACTCTCTCAACACCTCCGACCACCACCCATTGCCGAAAATCATTACGAACTCACAGTGACGATAGTTGATGGTGCAGGTGATTATTTCTCCAATTTCATCTCACTCTTCTATCTATCTTTCTCTCTCCCCCCCAATCTCGTTTATTTTGGACCATGATTTTGGGGTGGTCTTCAATCATGAATTTGATTTTGTAGTGGTTGTAGAGTAATTTTTGGGTGTGTTTTATTAGTGGTAATGGTGCTATTGTGGCGATAAGGTTGTAGTAGTGATTGTGGTGCCGATTTTAGGCGATGTGAGCGTCGGTGCTGTAGTGGTGATGGTGTTTTTGGTGGGGATCGCAGTTGTGGTGTGGTTGAGATGGAATCCGGACCAACTGTCGAGAATAACAAAAACTATCTGTCGGGAACGACGGATGAACTACCTGGATGTTGTGAAATATTTTGTCTATGAATCCGTATTTTGCTTGTGAACTTAAACACGTATTCTCTTATCTGAAAACTATAATGGAATGATAATGATATTTTATACTTGAAAATAATAATGTATCGTATTTTCGTAGAAGTGGAATTTTTTACTTTGCAACCATCTGTCGAGAATGACACCAACTATCTCCTGTGATCGATAGTTGAACATATTGATTCGTATTTTGCTTACGAACGCTAGAAGCACTAATATCTGAAAATGATAATGAAAACAGAAGTATAAGGATCTCAAATGAGTGTTCATACTTTAAATATTGAGATTGCAACGATAAAAATTCTACATAATCAATATATCGATATGTAATAGTATGAAAGTAGCACTTTTGAATATTTAAATTCATGCAATAGTAAAATGTGAAATTAAGGGTGTCAACAGTTAAATTGTCTATTCCGACAGTTTCAAAATGTTGAGTTCGACAGTTCTGATGTCTAACCTGACGGATTTGAAATGTCGAGTTCGACAGTTGAACTGTTGGAACTGTCGGAAAGTTTGAAAACATGTATTTGGTACGTTGGAAGAAATTGTTGAAAATATTAATGGTCATAATTAATTATCACTATGAAATTTTTCACATTTGACTAAAGGATATTCGTATTTTTTTCTATTAAAAAAGTATTTCAAAAATCAAACATATCATCATTAGTAGTAGTTTAAAAAATTTCAAATAAATATGATCATGTTATATTCAACATTTAAAAAAGAGTAAGCTATTAGATAAAAAATATAAACAATATGTAATAACTAATCTCTCAAAATGAATGTAGAATTCAATAATAATGTCTTCTCGATTAAGGAAAGAAGAAGATGAATAAAAAGTTAGGGTTTGTTAATGATTGAAAAATATTTGTGTATGTTAACATTTCAACTTTTTATTTTTTTTATTTAACAAAAATCATATTTGAGAATATAATATACATATATCCAATGTTTATAGTATAAAAATTAAATTATCACATCATAACATTAATGTCATTGAAAGCATTCTTAATGAGTATTAAATGTTCCTATAAAGGTGAGTTTAAGGGTAATTTGAATATTTTACACCAAAAAAGTGATATTTTTGAACAAATCTAGTGCTAATGAATTTTTTTTTTTGTGCAATTTCAAAAACAGTGACATTTTTGAAAATTTTCCATTATTTTATTAGAAAATATATTGTTGAAAATGAATTTCATAAAAATTATACCCTTAAAACCCCTAAATAGCTAATTAATTTCGATGGGGGAAAACTGCAATTTTCCAATTGTGTCCTATCGTACACGAATTCTCCTTCCATTTTCTTTTAAGAAAATAAAAGAAAAATTTGTACCAGAAGTTCCAAATTTTTGGAAATAGCAAATATGTCCCAAACCTTTAAATTGGAGCAAGTTCACTCCAGAGTCCAAACTATTTAAAAATGTAGAAGAAGGATCTCCTGACATTTTTCCTTCCAAAAATTTGTCAATTGACTAAAATTCAAGTTTTTAAATCATAATTTGATCAATTTTAAAAGCGCAAAATGATCTTTTAATATTTAATTAATTAAAATGAGGAAATTTACATTGGAGATCCCAAAGCTTCCAAAAATATGCAAGCGATCCCAAATATTTAATAAATGTGCATTGAAAGACCTCTAACGGCCCCAAAACTTTAATAAATACGACCCATTCATTCGGGGGTGTGGATGTGGAAAGTCGTTTTTTTCACTTGGGCTTCGTTTGATTGTAAATGTGAAATTTGGGTGGAAAATATAATGAATTACAAAGAATTGAATTGCCTACAATTTGTTTAACCTAGAATTGTCGATTAATTGTGTTTGATTTGCATAATTTTTCACTCGATTTTTTTTAAATTTTTTTGAATCTTTTGACATTCATTTGACTTTTTTTTTTTTTTAATTGTTTAATTTTTTTTTATCAAAGTGGTCTATTAAAGTGATAATTTTTTCTACTATTGGGTCTAGAATTTATTCCAATTAAAAAAAATAAAAAAAAATAACATACCAAATACAATTTGTTTGACTTTGTTTTTAATGTAAATTGTCAATGAAATGGATAAATTTTTTTACCATTGGATCTAAAATTTGTTCCAATTGTCAAAAAAAATACCACACCAAATATCATTCGTTTGACTTTGTTTTTCATACAATTTGTGAATTAAATTGATACATTTTTCTACCATTGGATCTAGAATAGAATTTGTTTCAAGTACAAAAAAAAAAGGGGGACTTGAAATTACTTTTCGAAAAGGTTTTCCTAATTTCCAAGAAAAGAGACATGTGTGGGGGGGGGGGCGGGGAGGGAGGGTGTAAAACTTTTTGCTCGAAATTTTTTTTGCATCAAACACAACAAAAATGGTGAAGTTGGAAAATGAATTTCATTTTTCATGGGAAATTAATACTATCAAACAGGGCCTTAGTTTGGTTCGCATTGATAGAAGAAGATGAATCTTTTTTAAAAAATTAATTAATTATTTTAATTTTTTATATTAAATAATATAAAGTTATCATTTTATTCTTTTAAAATTGGCCAACAGTTGGTTAGAATGTTGATTTTTGGTCAACTAATGGTTAAATGGACAAACAACCAAATAAAAGATTTGGCACTTGAGTGACACAAATAAAATATTTGAATAAAGTTTGCAGAAAAAGAAAAGGTTAGAAAGCAATTATCTCACTAAAGAATTTGATCGAGAACTCAAATAATTATTTGGGTTTAGAAAAATGTCTTGATATTTAAAAAAATTAAGAATAGCTCATCTCGAAACTAAGAAATAAGGTTTAAATTTTCAAAAACTATTTATGAAATAATTAATTAAAAATATATTTTATCAATTAAATATATTAAGGTCACAATTCTATAGTATTTAGTCATAAATTATCGCTCGACCATGAATTAAGAATTTTATACGTCACAATTTATTCATCGATCATAAATAAAAAAATTATATGGCACGATTTATTTATTGATCACAAAATCAAAAATTTTATATGTCGCGATTTATTTATCGATCACAAATAATTTTTTTTTATAGTCACAATTTATTTATCGATCATAAATAAAAAAATTTATAAGTCAACTTATTTTATGGTTACAAATTATCAAATTAATTGGCCACAAATTATTGCTCGGTGACAACTTAATAAATTGTGAGTTACGATCACAGTTTTTAGGTCTTATAATATTTATTAATCACAAATTAACTAATTTATTGATCATAATAACCAAGTAATTGATCACAAACACTCTCACCCCACCGCCAACATCACCACCAGCGCCACCAACGTCACAACCCCCACCACCCATATATAGGCGTGGGCATGGGTTGAGTTGGATCGATTTTTATCCCAACCCAAATTCAACTCAACACGGTTGGTTTGACATAAAATCAAACCAACCCAACCCAAGTAAATGTTGAAACCCAACCCAACCCAATCAAGTGTCGGTTGGGTTAGATCGGGTTGGTCGATAAAGTAATTCACCACATTGATATAACTACAATCATCTATAATGTTGATATAAACTAACGCCCATACTAGAATTTTCCTATGAGATGTTCCCTAGTGGTATAAGGAGGCCCAGGTTTAGTACCTTGAAATAGATATGGATGGTTACAACATTTACGTAGCTGCATAGCCGTTCTCCACCAGCATTTACAACCTCAAGATCTTTCTGCAGCAGAGCCCTGTATAGTATTGCTTCTGCATCTGAGACATGCCTACTTTAAGAATTGTCTCTTTCTTGGGTGGCAAACCTTTCTCCACATTAGATTTCAACCTTCTCAGAAGGAGGGTTTTAGAACCTTACATTGAAGACAGAAATAAAACAAATTAAGGATGAGTAAACAAATTGTTAAACAAGCACAATTAGAATATTTGGACATCTAATGAATTTATTAAGTCCAAACACAAAATTCCACACCACCTATCAAATAATTGCTGTGGATAAGATGAAAACATCAATTCATGATTAGAGAATTAAGAGACCAATAGTGGACGAATTACTACACCGTTAACCTGTTTCAATTATACTCATTTTTCTTAAATTAAGAGACCAGTAGTGGTCATCACACATTGAATATTTGAAAGACACAGGCCTATCGTTGACCTATTCATCACAAATTCCATTCACCACCAAAACAAAATCTAAACCAAATACATTATATCTTAACTTCACAAAACCAAATACTAAAGTAACCCAATTATCATTCCAAACAAATAATTAAAATCAATAAGGGTCTATTTGATTGCAAGGGTGGAAAACGGGTGGAAAGAAAATGAATGACAGGAAATTGAATTACTTAGAAAACGTTTTATAGGGAATTGTAATTAATGGTGTTTGATTGATATAATTTTTCATCTGACAAATTTTTCGTTTGGTTTTATTTTTTATGTAAATTGTCAATTAAATAGATAAATTTTTTTACCATTGATTTTGGAATGTGTTCCAATTGCTATAAAAAAAAAATTGTCAAAAAGTTGGAAAACGTTTTCCCACCACTATGGTGAAAAAACGTTTTCTAACTTTTGTGTATCAACCACTTGTACCTTGGAAAACGTTTTCCTTGAAAAATTAGTGCAATCAAACAGTTGAATAGTAAAAAGTATGAAAACGTTTTCCACCTTTCACGGAAAACTACGACCAATTAAACAGGCCCTAAGAAAGAATGTTACCTCAAAAAAAGTGACACTTCTTTGAACTTTAGTGTTCTAACCCAACCCCTAACTACCACAGTCTCCCCTAATAAATTCAACCCCTCGCCAGGCCCTCCTTTAATATCCACAATCTTAATTTTTTGTTTTCCCAAAATTTCGCCAACTTTTTTCTCCAAGGTCTCAGTTTTTGTTGCTTCTCCGAAAGTGATAATGGAGGAGATAATAGAGCAGAATGCATGGCGTGACAGGGGCACAGAGGTGGAGGAGAATGGTGGTAAGGAAATGGAGAGAGGGGTTTTGGGTTTGTGGAAGAGAGAGAGAGAGAGAGACGGGTTTTTTTTTTTTTTTTTTGTCCAAGAGCAGAAGGTCGTGACTTTTTATTTTATCTTTTGAATGAAATTTGAGTTTTTTTTTTTAAGCGGGTTGGGTTTGGGTTTGGGTTTGGGTTTGGGTGGTTTTTTCCGACCAACCCGTGACCTTACCCAACCCGACTACCCAACCCAAAACCCATCCAAAAAAAGCAAAAAATCGAACCGATCGGTTTGGGTCTGTTCGATCGATTTTTCAGGTTCGATTTTTTGCCCACGCCTACCCATATACCACCAAAAAATCATATCCAAAACTATCACAGTGACCTCCACGATCACCACTCCACCAATATCGCCACCATCTTATCATTGCAGCCAACATCACAACCACCAAAAAAAAAATCAAATCCAAAATTATCAATCATCACTACGACCACCAAGACAATAGAGGCCATCTCTTAAGTGCGCTACAGTGGTGATACAACAACCGTCTTTCACACCAAGTAGCACGACAACAGATATCACCACCAACTGCAAACACAACTAACAAATCTCACCAAAAAAACTCTGACACCAGATTGCGCCAAAATTTTCCTAGATCCTTTTATTCGTCGCTGCTATCATTACCAAGAAAGACCATCACCTCACCACCACCAACAAAGATGACCACTGTCTAGTAATTGCAGTGCAAACCGTGCTACTTCAACAACAAACAATCTCCTTTCAAATTTGCCAATCTATGTAGTGATGTGTGTTGACCTGTGGTTGACTTATTATTTTGATTATCACAAACAAATTGCGTTTATTTCTAACAAATGAATTCGAGTGTTTATAGTGATTATTGCAAAATTGATAAAATTGAACACACAAAAATCGAGATCCAGAGACTTGCAATGGGCGATCGACATGGAAATTTTTTTGACAATTGATGGATCTAAAGACAAAAATCGAGCACTCACGTCAAATTGCTTTAAAGAAAAAGTCAAACATCAAATATCGAGACAATGAACATAGATGATTTGAATTTATATGTAAAAGATAAAACACTTTAATTCTTAACATTTAATCGACAATAGCTCAAAAAGAATTTTTATGCACGAGAAAAATCTACGTTACAAAAATAATTGCATAAAAAATAATTTTTAAAATGTTAGTATTTTAATTCGACGATCAAATTTTTATAAAAGTACTTACCTTAAAAATTAAATGAAAAAGGTCATTCGAAAGCCTACATTGATCAAGATTATCACGAAAGAAAGCGTTCAGAGACTTTCTGTCCATCCGAACGTCCGGATGCCCCAATGGTAAAAAAATTGACCATTCTAAATCTGACGCATAACGGCTACTTCTGCACCGTCTGGTTCAGACTCGAACGTTTGAATTACTCGTCCGAATCAACAGAAGTTTTGGCAATTCACTGCTATATATACCACTTCACTTTTTATTCACCAACATCTTTTTAAGAGCATTGAAGTGAGACATTATTGATCCCAACTACTTTAATTTTTATTCTTCAAAAGAACAAATCATTTATTTCTTGAATAACTTTTTGAGTGAATCAAATTATTGAAAATCACTTTTCTCACAAAAAGTTTTTATACGTAACACTTGAGCTATATTCATTATTATCTATTAAAATGTTGCCTACTTCTCACTTGATACTTAATTTTGATTATATCATTCGTTAAGAGAGAATATTTCATCTGTAAAATTTATTCTCTTTTATTGTGGGTCGTGTGGAGGTCCTGTAAAACTTAACGTTGTATAAGGATCGATGCTCATTGTTTCTAATTCATCGGAAGCGTTGTAAAGGGTTAGATTGCACCATAAGTTAATCAATTTAGTAAAAAATTCTTGCTCGTGCTGGAAAGTTAGGTAACGAAGAACATATCTCATTGTGTTGAGTCGAACCTTCACAACTATATTGTTTGCAGCATTTCTCCCATTTATTTACTGCTTTTATATTATACTCATTACTTGTTCTTATTGATTTTATTTTTTGCGTATTTATTTAATTTTTCATTTGCAATTTCATTGATTTAAAACTTGAGTTAATTTTCGAAAAATGTTTCGAAAGACCAATTCACCGACTCTTTTTTTTTTTTTTTCCTTCCTGCGGTGTTACTGCCTTAAAAGGTAGAAAAAAACTGTCTTAAAAGGCAGCATATTTGCTGCTACCAATTTAATTTTTTTTAATATTTTCGAGCTCGCGGGCTGACGCCCTAAAATAGGGCTCAACTCGAGCCTAGGCCTGGTTCCACCTTCGTGGCCCGAGCTCGGGCAGCCCGAATCGGCGCGCCTTTTTGCCATCCTTAAGAGGGGGGAGGGGAATATTTAAGGTTTCGGAGTGAAATTGGGTAGGGTAGGTAACGGTAGGGTGAATATGTAGAATAATTTAATTTTTTTAATAATTAATAAATTTGATAGTTTAAAACTAGGGATATGTGTACTTTCTAGTTAATTGAACAGGCCCACACATAGTGGTTTATTGTTAATTGACGGGCTCAAATTATTAAGCCTTTGTTTGAGTGCAATTCTCATAAAATTAATTTTTACTCAAACTCATTTTTAAAGATTCGTTCTTCTAAAAAATAAAAAATAATTTTGCACATAAATTTAATATTTTTTTCGACTTTTTAATCACATATTCAAAAAAATCACTATCACAAAATCTATAATCCCAAAAAAAGGGATCAAACAAGGGCTAAATATTCATATATAAATATCATGGTAGAGTTGGAAAAGAAAATCTGAAAAAAATATTAGAATATGATTACAAAGTGCCATAGATTCATATTAATCATGAAATTAATTTTATACAATTATATACTAACATTAGTTCATTTCTATTATATAGGCAAGGTTATTTTCTATCTTACTAATATAAGAAAACTAAACTAAAATTCTAAAAGGAAAAAAATAAAATTCTATTCTAAAGGAAAGAAGAAATCTTATTCTAATCAATAATGAAAAGAACTCCTATTCTAAACATGAAAGAAGAATAAAAGGAGATAAAACATATTATAAATAAAAATCTTTTTATAAATACCCTATTATAGATAACTAATGTTTATCCTATTTATAATAAGAATGTTCTACATAAAATATATTTGGAGAACACTATTGAATAATTGAGAATGCTTTTTGTACAAAGATGAGTAACAAAATTATGGTGATAAAGTGTGTTAACAAAATCCAGACACTTGATTTCAAATAATTTAAAAATATTTAAAAATTTGTTTTTGAAATGATTGGTGTAGATTTGATTTTGTAACCCAACTTTATACGCTTCCTTTGTAAGTATAGCATAACTCTTGAATAATTCTGTATATAAACTCTTATTTCTCAATAGATTATTTAATGCAAATACAAATTTTCATTAATCTTATCCAATTTCATTTTATCCAAGTACGATATATACTTAACAGTGGTTAAACGGAAATGGATAAGTATTGATATGTAAATAAATTGGTAACGGATAAATCAATAATTACCCTCGGCTATGCAATTTTGTTGAAACACCAGTCCATGATTTCGTCTCAAATCACGCTTTTCCTTGTACTGAACGTGCCTAAATTAACATTTTTCCTTTAACCGAGAGTGAGCATTAATGCAATCCAGAAATAATTTTTTTCCTTTTAACTGCTGTGTACACAAAAAAAGTAGACCTAATAACAAAGGTGGTCGTGTGGTTTTAGTAGTTCCGGTCCGTTGTTCTAATCTTGCGGTCTCTTTGACTGTATTCCACAAAAGGGCTTGTTTGATGGCAAATGATTTTTCCATCTTCATCCAATTTGTAGTGTTTGATACTAAAAATTTTCTTGGTAAAAACTTTTCGCACCCACCCCTCACGAGCCTATTTTCTTGCTTTTTGATGAAAAACTTTTCCCATCACTTGGAAAAGCTATATATATATATATATATATATATATATATATTTTGACAATTAGAACAAATTCTAGATTCAATGGTAAAAAAAATTATCCCTTTAATTGACAATTTTTTATGAAAAACAAAGTCAAATGAATGATATTCAATTTTTTTTTTTTGATAAAAGTTGATGAAATATGTGATTTAAAGTTATGGATCTTATGAAATATGTGGTTAAAATTAATTATAAACTTTGACGTAAATTAAAATTTGAATTTTAATACGTACCAAACAGGACCATATATTATTAGACAAAAATAGGACAAGGAGTCTATGTCATTCCGATCTTTTCGTTTTTAGTTAGCCATATATTTTTGGACAAAAGTAAAACAAGCAGTCCATATCAATCCGATCTTTTCGTAGCCAAAAATAAAACCAGGACTCCATATCAATCTGATATTTTTTGGTTTTTTTGTTAGCCATTTATTATTAGAGGAAAATAAAACAAGAAGTCTATATCTATCCAATCTCCTAATAAATCTGATCTTTCAGTTAGACATATCTTATTAGATGAAAATAAAACAAGGAGTCCATAATAATCCAATCTCCTAATAAATCTGATCTTTCAGTTAGAGATTAACTAAAAAACCTTTATTTTTGTCTATTATATATACCCCCAACAAGTAAAATCATCAGCACATTTCCTCTTTTTCTCATCATCTAATCTAAAATCATCCCCCACATAACCTCCACCTCTTTTTCTCATGGCTGGCCAAAACCCAGAAAAGAATGCAGTTTACGAAGATTCAAACCAAGCCAAGCAGTCAATTTCCGATTTGGATCTCCCCAAGAAACCAAAGAGAAACAAGTTTGCTATAGGATGCACCATATTAGCTTCCATGACATCAATCTTACTCGGATATGGTATTAACAATAACGTTTGTTGCAAGTATTGCTCTTTATAATTTCTTTGTTTTCAAATTGAGCGTTTTTGTTGCAGATACCGGAGTCATGAGTGGAGCAACAATATACATCCAGGAAGAACTCAAAATCTCTGACGTCCAGATAGAGATCCTAGTAGGGACCATAAATCTCTACGCCCTTTTCGGCGCTGCCGTGGCGGGCCGGACCTCGGATTGGATTGGCCGCCGTTATACCATAATCTTCGCAGCGGCAATCTTCTTTGCCGGAGCTCTTTTAATGGGTTTCGCCAACGGCTATGCGCTTCTTATGGTCGGCAGGTTTGTGGCCGGGATCGGAGTTGGATATGCTATGATGATAGCTCCTGTGTACTCTGCTGAGGTATCTCCAACATCATCTCGTGGATCCCTCACTTCTTTCCCTGAAGTCTTCATCAACGCTGGTACGTACCTTACATGCATAAATTTATTACTATTCTTCTTAAAAAATTATTTATAATTTTACATGAACAGAGCCTCTAATTCCTTTATCTGCTTCCCCCTCATATTTAAAATACTAGTTTACGAAATCCGAATAACTGTTTTGTTAATATTGCTACTCTTACAGATGTACAAAAAAGTGTATTAATTAAAATTTGTTATCTTGTGTTGTGTACAAAGCATGTGTTTCTAGTGTCGTTTTTATCTAATTTTTTTTTTTTTTTTTTGACTTCGGTGATCTACTGTTTAATCTGTCTTGCAGGTGTATTGCTAGGATATGTATCTAATGTTGTATTTTCCAAGCTTCCAACAAACTTGGGGTGGCGATTTATGCTTGGTTTTGGTGCAGTTCCACCAATTTTTCTAGCTTTAGGTGTCCTAATCATGCCCGAGTCACCCCGATGGCTAGTCATGCAAGGTCGTATAGGCGATGCAAAAAAGGTCTTAAACAAAACATCAGATTCATTAGAGGATGCACAAATGAGACTAGCTGATATTAAAGAGGCAGCAGGATTGCCATTAGATTGCAATGACGATGTAGTTCCTGTCCCTAAACGAAGCCGTGGCCAAGATGTGTGGAAGGAATTATTTCTTCACCCTTCACCTGCCGTCCTACACATTTTATTGGTGGGCATTGGCATACATTTCTTTCAACAAGCCAGTGGCATAGATGCTGTTGTGTTATATAGTCCTAGAATTTTTGAAAAAGTCGGTATAAAAAATGTCACGGACAAGCTACTCGTCACTATAGCCGTTGGATTCTCAAAGACAATCTTTACCCTCGTGACTACATTTTTGGTAGACAAGGTTGGACGGCGAATTTTGCTCCTCACAAGCTCCGGTGGTTTGGTAATCTCCCTCTTGTCCCTATCTATTGGATTGACCGTAATCGATCGCTCTCATGAAAAAGTAACATGGGCCATCGTCTTGTCTATCCTTGCGACATTGACGTCTGTAGCATTTTTCTCGATGGGGATGGGCCCCATTGTATGGGTCTACTGCTCCGAGATTTTCCCGTTGAGGCTAAGGGCCCAAGGGTGCGGTTTGGGAGTCGCAATGAATAGATTTATGAGTGGAGTAGTGCTAATGACATTTATATCCTTGTACAAGACCATTACAATTGGAGGGGCTTTCTTTCTGTACACAATGGTTGCACTTGCGGGTTGGATTTTCTTCTACACATTGCTGCCTGAGACACAAGGGAGAACCCTAGAGGATGTGGAGGAACTTTTTGGTACTTTCTTTAGGTGGAGAACAACCAGTAATGAACTAAAGAAGAAGAAGGGCAGTTCTGTTGGACTTCAGCCTTGAGGGGTCTGTTTGGTTTGCAAGATTATAATATATATGTCCGTAGTATTCATCATTTATGGGAATTTGTTCACTTCATAAAATAGCTGACTAGGTGATAAAATTCTGTTTCCTATGCAATTTTTTTGTATCTCAAGAATTTATTTCACATATGTTAATAATAAATAATACTCTACTGATCATACGCTTTTCACATATTTTTAGTTCAATCTTGCTAAACTATCAGGGAGAGTTTGACAACCCCCTCACGATAGGGGGTATAATTTTGTCTTTTTTAATTCATATGGATCATTTTTGACAACTCCATCACGATATGCTAAATTAATATTCTTGCTAAATAGATTGATAATAGCTCTTTTTTTTTTTTTTTTTTTTTTTAAACTTTTATATGTTCCATTAAATATATAAATTATTAATTGATTAAAACGACATATAAAAAATTGAATATTGAAAATTCTTTTTATTTTCTTATTTCAAATTCACAACTTATTCTCGAAGAAGAAAAAATTCGACAACTTATTTTTTAAAAATCTTCTCTTTCTCAAATTATGCATCTATAATTGTTTGCTTAGATCCAAGTGAATCTCATGTATAGTACGGCCATTACAATAGATGCATCGGATAGTAAAAATTAAAGTGGCAAATAATTCAAAAACTCACAACAAATATTGTATAGTGTTGGTCCAGAATCACTTTAAACTTTGTAACTTTATGTTTCAAAATCTAAAGATCTCAAACAAAATAACCAAAAAGTAAAGAATACAAAGGATGTTTCGGGCAAAGACTCCAGAGGTTCAACGACCACTTTTAACGCTTAGTCCCCTGTTGAACATTCCATTAATATCGGCCAAAATATGCAAAGTTTCAATTACAATAATAAAATTTCACTCATATTTTCTCTCGGAGAACACTTTTTATTTCAGAGAAAATTATCAAGAATATGTAGAGAAGATGAAACGCACGAGAGAGAAAGTGCTAAAATAATTTTGTATCTAACCCTAAAGTAACCGGCACCTATTTATATGTGACACAACCAATTTTACATCATCCAATGGTGCAAGATTTGCCACATTTCATCAATCCATCGAAGGTGCTTTTTTCAACTAAAGGCGTGTTACACAAAGAAACGTCTTTCCTTATTCTAGATTCTTCAGATTGTTGGAACATCAATTTGGGCCAAGAAAGTCACACAGCTTGCACCATACATTATGAACCTTTTGGGCCTCACCAAATTCATCAACCCAATCTCTACATATAGCATTAAGCCCACTTCTTTAGCCCAGTAGATTTCGGTATAAGGAAATAAAGTCTTAGAAGAGGAGCTTAACTTATGCGACCTTAGTAGGAATTAATGAAAATTAGAGGAGAGATAAAACTCGAGTAGTTAGTCATGGTAATGTAATGAGACGAATCAAGTTCGAGTCAAGCTTAACTCTTGTTTGCGAGCCAAGCTCCAAGCAGCTCTTTGACCAAAAAGAGAGCTCGGCTCATATTGGGTGATTCGGGCCGAGAAGCCTACAAGTTTCCTTTTTATTTTCGAAATTTGATTTTCTTTTTGCAAAGTATCAAATATTGATTTTTAATATGTTGAATATAAATTTCAAAAGTGTAGTTTTTTTAGGTGATATATATATATATATATATATATATATATATATATATATATACACACACACACACACATATATATATATATACAAAGAGAACTGTAAATAAGGTTCTCCCATCACAGTAACAAGTGGAGAACATTTTCATGTGTGTATAATGGATATCGGTTTTATAATTTATACTACTAGATGTATATTGTAAGTAATTTGTAATGATGTTATAAGATATTTTTATTTAGATATCAAAATATTATATTTCAATCGGAAACTGTGAATAAAGTACAAGAATATGACACATGAAGACATGATGCGATCCCACATTTTTTTTTTTCTGTCTAGAATGCACTTAATTTTATTATTATCATTTTTTTATTTAGAACATCTATCCATACATTCATAAATTTTTTGCACTAAATTATTCTATCCGAGCCTAAAACAGTAAAGCCATTTTTTTTTTTTTTTGGATTGTGTGATGTAACCAAATACATAGAGAACCAATTATGTAAATCAAGCGCCACCTGGGGCACATCCGAGTTGGTAGAACAATTATATTGGTGGGCTCGCAATCTCAGCGTGGAGAGTTCGATTCCTGGAAGGCACAAGTCTTGAAAGGGGAATTTATCTCGAATGCAAGGCAATGACTGAAAGGCAGTGAAGAGAGCTCTCTTGGAACTAGAAGTATAAGCGATGCAGGAACCTGAGAGCCAACAAGGGCATAATCCGCGATTTACCTTCTTGAGTCGTTGAGGGGCCGGTGGCTAGAGGTTCAGGAATTAGTTTGGCTAAGTTGGGATACCTGGGTATAAAAAAAAAAAAAAAAAAACTACGTAAATCAAGATGTTGTCATTGCTAATATGTACTTTTGATCTTGAAATTCGATGGGACCAAACTATCAACGAATCTCAACCCCTCTTCATTCACGTACATATTACCTGCCCTTTATGCCGAAGTCAGATTGCACGTTACAACACAATAACATCTATGTCATTGCTCTCCATTTGGCTGGTGGGCTAAACATTTGGTAGAAAGCTACCCCATGAAAGCCCTCACTTTGCGAGCATTATTGTCTATCAGTTTTGATTTTGATCCTAATGAACACATGGATGTGGGAGTGAGAAGACACGTACCAACTTATTTTACCTTATCTCTGTGAGTGTGAAAGGAATAAAAGAAATTTGACTAAGGGTCCGTTTTATTACAAGGGTGAAAAATTGGTTGAAAGAAAATGAATGACAGAGAATTGAATTGCCTAGAATTTGTTTTAGAAAGAATTGTAATTAATGGTGTTTGATTGGTATAATTTTTCACCTAATCCGTTTGACTTTGTTTTTCATGCAAATTGTTACTTTTTGGGATAAATATTTTTACAATCTGTATTAAAATTTGTTTGGATTGCAAAAAAGTTAAAAAATAAAATTGAAAATTTTTTGTGTTCGTTTGACTTTATTTTTCATGAAAATTGTCAATTAAATGGATAAAATTTTTTACCATTGAATTTAAAATATGTTTCCATTGTCAAAAAGTTAAAAAAAAAAAAAAAAAAAAAATACTTCCCACCAAACTCATGAAAAAATAAAAGATAGAAAATGTGTTTTAAATTATTATATTTAAAAAATGGGTGAAAATGAATTCCATGAAAAAATTATATAATTAAACACTGAAATTAAAGGTGGAAAAGAAAAGGAAATCTGTTCCACCCAATTCCACCCTAATCAAAACTACATAACCTAAATTGTCAAGTACACGTAACCACTTCTTTAATTCTTTCACGCCTCTTAATTTTTTAAACGTTAATTTCACCAAAGTATCAATTTTTTTTTTTCGGGTTTGACTCAATATATTAATTTAAGAATTTGAATATCTTTGCATTATTAGAGGATAAAAAAACAAACCTTATTTATTAACGTATACTTTGATATTTACATTACATATTGTCTATATTTTCTGTCTATGTAACTTTTGAATTAAGGCCTCATCAAATACTTCATTTGACTCTCAAAGTGAAAGATTAAGGTAATGATGTAGTTCGCATCACCTTCTAATGGCAAAATCACGAGTGAACCTCAAAGATAATAAATATGTATAAATCATTGTTTTACAGAATGGACATGATTCGTTTGTTTCGCCAATTGGTAGTTTAGATTAAATACTTGCACGAGTTTGATATTAAGGGTCTGTTTCATTATCAAAGGTGGAAAGACAAATCGATTCCATGTAAGTTGGAAAATAAAAATCCGCTTAAAACGTATGAAATAATTTTTCATGAAATTGGTTGAAAACAAGTTTAAAGAGTTGTGCCTGAAAATTTGAACTACATTTTTATTTTCGTATCAAATAGCCAAAGTACAATTCGACTTTTTCGAATGTGACATTTTTCATGAAATTTAATACTATCAAACGGACCCTAATTGATTTGGATTTTTTAGAAGTAAATACTGAATTTTGGACTCTGTTGTGTAGCCCCCCGTTTGACCCCCTTTAAATTCCATTAAAATCCAATTTTGTCAAAACTTTCAACCACGTGTGGGCCCCATATGTCCATTCCAACTGATACTGCAGGTGACGTGTGGAATTGGGTTCAGCATTGGGGGCTATGTGTTTGAATTAAAAGACCATAATACCCTACAAACATTAGGTGTCAAAACAGGAGCTATGCTTTGGTGGGTAATTTTGTAAATTACAGTGTCCAATGACACTTTGAATTTGATATCTCTGCCAAAGTAAATAACTGTGTACAGACGTGGGCCCCACTTTAGTAAAAAATGATGGGTAGAAAAATTAATTTAGAGAGATATAACGGGACGTAATATATTTCTCTGAGTTAAGCCCCTTGTATAGGGGCATGTTGACGGGGACGTTACAGACTTCTCACTATAGTTGGACCCTTTCATGTATAAAAAAAAAAAAAAAAAAATTAATGGACCCCACAAGATGAGTACCAGTCAACCCCCCATACCTGTAGCCTTGTTCCATTTCTCTAGCCCAAATAAATAGTGTTTCTTTATTTATAGTGACATGAAAAATGTTAAAAGTTATGTACAAAACGATGCAGTTGTCCAGAATGTGGAGGCATCAATACTGGGAGACTGACGTCACCAAGTCGAATGAAAATTGATGCATTTTACTTAAGAAATCTTAGACGTTAATTCCCATTATGAAGTAAGATTTGATCTGCCTATATAATCCCATTATTAGTCCATAATCAAATTGTTCTTTTTGATAGATCTGGTACTATCCCCAAGCAAATGTCCAGATCTTCGGTCAGGTTGTAATTAACCAGATAGAGATGTACATAAAAGAATTTTAGGCTTTCTTTTGCAGAAAGTATTTGTTTGTTTCTGCAACCTAATAGGTTAGTATAACAGATACTTTTAGAATCTCCAAGCTGCTGGAATTATAAAAGGGATGGAGCACACATTGCGAGTAAGCAAGCAAGCTGAATGCTTGAAGATGATGTCAAGTGGTCTATCAGATTATTTTCTTGAGTTTGATCAAAAATGGCAACCCAGTACGGGGATGGATGGAGACATTCGCGTTGTACCTCTTGTAAAGGCTTGGAGGTTCATCTTAAAAGATCAACTTTATTAAGAGGAGTAGCCCAAGGCCTTATAAATTGACCTATATTTATATCTTTAATCGATGTTGGATTATATCCCTTAACATGCTCCCGCAAGATGGTGGCTCGTTTGAGCAGACCAATCTTGAAATCCATATGTTCATATTTTTTAGTCTTATAAGGATCGAGTCGCTCGTTAGAGTTTAATGAGCTCTGATACCGAGTCCATCTTAAAAGGTCAACCTTATTAAGAAAGAGTAGCACAATGCCTTATAAATTGACCTATGTTTACATCTTTAATCGATGTGAAATTATATCCCTTAACACCTCTGACTAACAATACGTATACTCAGTTCAATTGTGGTATGTTTCACAATGGAAGGCAAATTCTCTTCAAAATGGCATTACCAATTACTTTAAAAATCATAATATCAAGGTGTCAGAGCGTATTTTGAGTGCAGCCTCCTTAACTAAAGAGTCACTGATCTACATGGAAACCATAGCTGACAACATCACTTGCAAAACCACAGGTCCACCAAGTTCTATCGTCAGAGATGTTAAAACATTTTCAAAAGACTCTTTAAATATAAAATGCTCTCTATTTTAAAGAGTCAATTGTTAAAGTTATGCTCCAAGAAATTCTTTAAATTAATATTTTAAAATAAAGAGTGAGCCGATGACTAATACTTAGGCAGACGCTCATTTTAAATTACTATCTCCTCATGGACCTTTGTCAGTAGCTCAAGGGCCTCATAATGAGTCCATGTGTCTCAGTCCGAAAAGTTGTCCCAACCATCAAGACTTACTCAAGCCTAGGAGCCGATGACTAATGCTTAGGCATGCGCTCATTTTAAATTATCATCTCCTCATGAACCTTTGTCAGCTGCTCAAGGACCTCATAATGAGTCCTTGTGTCTCAGTCCGAAAAGTTGTCCCAATCATCAAGACTTACTCAAGCCTAGGAGCCGATAACTAATACTTAAGCAGAAATATAGTTGAGGCTTTGGTCAAGGATTTCGAACCGAAGGCCTTGACATCCCTATCACTGGCAATAATTTCAGTAGAAACCTCCTTGACAGAATCAAAATGGATTTCGATGCGTTAAACTCATCCATCTACATAAATATCTGTTGGACAAATGTCATAAAGGCAAAAACCTCAACAAACTTTGAAAATGGGGCTTAATTATGATTATCGCCCCAAGACAAATTGGCATAAAAAAGGACTAAAATGCCTCATAAAATGGCTTATTTACCATTGCAATACTGAAAAATATCTTAAATTTGAGATTCTGACTTCCACTCTAAGAATATCTGAAAATAAGTCTATTTGTCTCTAAAAACTGCATTGAATTGAAAGAGTATCTAGAGTCGGACCTTTCGAAGATTGATATAATATCTTTGGTTGAACACCATTACGGTCGAAAAAAAATACCTAATCTGCATCTTTTCTCACAAACTACTTTGCTTCACCCAAAAAAAATCTCCCAAAGTGACCAAAGGGAGCACCCTACAAAAATTTTGGTGGAAAAATACCATTAACTTTAAAAATATTATCAATTTTTTAAGTTCAACAGTCGGCTCATTAGCTCGGTTCATGCTTGATACAAGTCGTGGGGCTATCTAAGTGAGCTAGCTCGCATGTTGAGCCTGTTTGCTTGCCTCGTGAGACGGCTATGCGGGTTGGCTTGCAAGCTGGAGTCAAATGGATCAAAGTTCAATAGATAATACTTATCGTGAATGTACGTGTCTCATTTTTCTACTCGTGTCATGATTTTATTTTAAATTTCAGGGCTCCTTTTCTTTCGTTAATTTCATCCCCACGTTTTGGTAGGCTATAAATCTCATGAGAACCGTCAAATTAACATCCGGACAGCTCACTTCATCTTATTTTTTAATATTTGAGATTTTCGCAATTCTCATTTGAGGAATATTGTTTATCGCTTTCGTCAATAATAGGTGCAGCACTTAAAAGAAAAAAGTTGACAAGGGGGTATTGATAGTGGAAAATTAGTCATTGGTTTTGCTCAATCAAAATACAACTACAATGGACATAGTCAAGTAAAACAACCTTTGATAAAGACAAATCAATGATCAAACAAATGACTAGTAAATAAATCAGTAAGTGTAGGGTTGAGTAGAGCGTAAACCACATAGTTCCTAAATCAAGTATTGATGACTGTGTGTTATTTGGGAGTAGACAAAAACGTTTTGCTCTTTTACTCCTCACAATTCAATGATTGTATTGAAGTATAAAGGCCGACATATAGTGGAATAGCTTATTGTTAATTTTACTAGTTCAAATTATTTAAAGAGGAAATTACATTGGGTGTCAATTTCCTTGTATGAAATTACAAAAATGTCATTTTTTTTGGGCCATATCAAGAAAAAAGGAATCTGATTAAAAAGATTTTTTTATTAGCCCCTGGTACCCATTCTCATTCTCATTCTCATTTTCATTTTCATTGTTCGTTTTACTACAGTTTCAACGACAGATTAAATCTCGACAATAAATAATTCGTTTCTCGATGAAATATTTTTCATCATATCACAGTTGACTTTTCCGACAGATGAGTTTTTTTTTTCAATCTGATGGGTGCATAAAATCAATCAACATTACATTTAAATAATAATTTGTTTATGTATATTATTTGTTTAATTGTTTATTTAAAAAGTAAAGAGACAATTAAATTAAATATGAAATAAGTAATGAAAATAATTCATTAAAATAAATAAATTAAATATTAAGTATACATAAACAATTAAAATAATTGATGGCATATTTAAATAAAAACGAAATTAAATATTAGATAAATAATTAAAATAAGTAATTTAAGCAAATAATTAAAAAAAATAATGAAATATTAAAAAAAAATATACGTAAACAATTAAAATAATTAATGAAATATTTAAAAAAATTCAATTAAATATTGAATACACAATTAAAATAAGTAATTAATATATAACTAATTAAATATTAAGTAAATAATATAAAATAATTAAAATAATTAATGAAATTAAATAACATAAGCAATTTAAATTAATATTAAACAATCAAATGATTTTTTTAATTAGTTTTTTTTATTTTAACAGCTCTTCACACATCAATAAAATGATAATGATTTTAAAATGCTCCTAGAATGTGTGACAATTTTCACAAAAAATGCCGTTTTGATAAAAATCAAGTACCAATAAAAATTTTTGATCCATTTTTTTTTGGGACAGAGAAAAAGATTTTTAGGGGCACCTTCAAATGGATTTTTAATCACAATTTTTTCAATAGATTAATTTTTTTCACAAAATCCATAAGAAATTGCCATCCCTATTGAAATTCATCTATTAATGAAATCCTTATGAATCAATGAATTATTGAGAATATTTAAATTTTAAAGAATTTTATTGAATTTTCAGTTGAGGACACCTAGATTTTAATGAATTTCAATAAAATAGAACTGTTTTCCAATTCAAAGTGGGTGAGAGATTTTAATGTCTATCGCTGATGTGGCCATATGTGGTGTTACCACGTCGGCTATGGGGTATATAAGTAAAAAAAAAAAAAATACATGTTGGTACATTAGTTTGTGGATTGAAGATTATTTCTATTCATTAAAATCCTAATTAAGGACACTTAAATTAAGAATGATTTTTAAAATCTATCAAAATATCATTTAAGGACACTCCTGTAACATTAGTTCATTTCCTATAATAATATATATTTGGGGGCACACTATTGAATAATATTTTACACAAACTTTTAAACCTCAATTCATTTAATACGAATATATATCTTCATCAATCTTATCCAATTTTTTCTTATCTTCATCAATCTTATCCAATTTCCTTTTATCTAAGTAGCATACGTATACCTTAGCGATGAATATACTGAAATGAGTAAGTATTGCTATGTAAATAAATTGGTAAGAATAAATCAATTCATGTTCCATAATTGCAGTCAACAATTTCCACTGGCTATCCAATTTTGTTGAAACCTCCGTCCATGATTTCGTCTCAATCACAATTTTCCTTCTACTGAACGTGCCTAAATCAACATTTTTCCTTTAATAGAGAGTTGGCATTAATTGCAATTCAGAAACAATAAATATATATATATATATATATATATATATATATATATATTGATGGAGAAATTCACAACCGCTATCTTTCAGATGCTCAATGGATAAATTTTCAGACTGACGTAATAGTTTGCAAATCACGCTAATCGGGTTAATCACACTAAGTAAGTCTGATGCGACATGCTCGATCGAAAAAATATTAATAGGAAGAATCGAACTCGTGATTAAATGCCTCCACACTCATCTACTTCACAAACTCGACCAACTCAACGAAAACAATTTTTTCCTTACAAATTGTGTTGTGTATCTAACTGTCCTAATCTTCTTGTTTCTTTGACAGTCTTCCACTAATAGTTTGACACCTCAAAAGTGTAAATTCACAATTCTCCACGAATATTTTTACACCTCACAATATTGACCGTATTTTTACCATATTTTTGTACAATTAATGCGTATATTTATGTGTGTACAAGTAGATATGCAAAATCACTTTTCGTCTCTATCCATAGGGAAGGATAAAGGGAAATGACACCATAAATACCCTCGACAAGAATTGAATTATCGCTCATCTGAATTCATCATCCATTAGTCACTTAACTTCCTCTTCTTTTCCTCATGGCTGTCCAAAACCCAGAAAAAAATGCAGCTTACGAAGAGTCAAACCAAGCCAAGCAGCCAATTTCCGATTTGGCTCTCCCCAAGAAACCGAAGAGAAACAAGTATGCTTTAGGATGCTCCATTTTAGCTTCCATGACATCGATCTTACTCGGATACGGTAATAACAATACTCTTTGTTGTAAGTATCGTTCTTTATAATTTCTTAGTTTACAAAATGAATGTTTTTGTTGCAGATACTGGAGTCATGAGTGGAGCAATATTATACATCAAGAAAGACCTCAAAGTCTCTGATGTCCAGATCGAGATCCTGGTAGGGACCATAAATCTCTACGCCCTTGTCGGAGCCGCCGTAGCCGGTCGGACCTCCGACTGGCTTGGCCGTCGTTATACCATAATCTTAGCGGGGTCAATCTTCTTCGCCGGAGCTTTTTTAATGGGCTTCGCCACCAACTATGCATTTCTTATGGTCGGCAGGTTCGTGGCCGGGATCGGAGTTGGGTATGCTCTGATGATAGCTCCGGTATACACCGCTGAGGTATCTCCATCGGCATCTCGTGGATTCCTAACTTCTTTCCCTGAAGTCTTCATCAACGCTGGTAGGTAAAACTTTTGTGTGTAATCGGTAAAACGTCTGCGAAACTTCAACCGTAAATGTAGCAAAACTCCAAAATTGATTTGTCGTTTAGTTAGTGACTTAGTCTCTGCTTTTTCCACTGTTTGACCCTTTTTAGGTGACACTGTTAATGAAATATTTGTACTTGTTAATTTTTTTGGACACTTAAAAATCACCCAAAATTAATGTAATTTAATTTGAGAGGTATTCCTCAATCCTCAAATAGGTATTTTTGGTCATTTTTCATTTTTTTATACGTATAAAAATCCAAAACTGGACCCCTCAATAATATCCAAAATCGATACTCATCCCAAAATTCTCAAGCTAGCCTTTAGGTTTGACAAAAGTTAATGTTTTGATTTTTTTCCTCGACTGCCTAATTTTAATAATTTGTCTATTCTCATAAAAATTATTTTGACCCGTCTCTCAACTTAGCTTTATATTGATTAATGACTTTTCGGTTTTATTTGATTCTTCGGAGAGTGACTTATTTGGTTCTTTGGAGAGTGTGTATTATTCGTCATGTGCGATAGCATAGGAAGCGCCAAACGTTGAAGTTAATTTCTAATGTTAGTGACAATTATTTGTCAATGATTAATTAAATATGATATCTATTATTTATTTATTTATTTTTTTCTGTTTGATTTTTTTTCAAGATAATATAATATAGTATATTTTTATTTCAGAAAGTTTGGCTGACTGTGACAAAACACCAATTAGATTCCTTCACATGCTATTCCCTACTTTCTGTCTCTATCCCATAGTTGGTCTAACACGTTAACAGAGTACAATTTGATATTTCGGCCAATCGCACATCTTTTTTCTTTTGAATTTATGGCCACAAGCACTTGAGTCGACTAATCTAATAATTTGATGCTTTTTCTACCTTTGACTTATCTTCCTCTATTTCAATTGAGTTGTGCTTCCACAGGGCCACTACACGTCATTCACACATGGGGTGGGTGAGAAATAATTTTTGATAATATTTTAATTACATTGTCCCACCCATGTGAGACATCTGTAATTTTTTTTTTTTTTAATTTTTTTTTTTTACATATGGCATTTCTCATTTCGATTTACCAAAAAGATATTTTTTTGAGAGTAAAATTATTTTTTAAATTTCTTAGTATATTCCTATAAATATGTTTTATTAACAAATATGAAATATTTTTATTTAAGTCATTATTTAATATAGAGGTATATTAGGAAAAAATATAAGAGAAGTTTATATTTTCAACTATATTAATTATATTTTCTTAATTTGTTCGAAAATGAAAACAAGTCTATTTTTGTGGAACGGATAGAGTATTAATGGCAATGGACAATTTATAAATATTCCTCTTAAAAAGCTACTAATAATTTTACACGAACATAGCCCTCTAATTCGTTTATCTACTTCCCCCTCATATTAAAAATACTAGTTTATGAAATCCTACTAACTGTTTTTTTTTAATATATAGATTAAAATTTGTTATCATGTGTTTAAGAATATATGATTGAACTTTAGTTTCGTTTTTATCTAAGTTTTAGTCTTTGGTGATCTTGCAGGTGTATTGCTAGGATATGTATCAAATTATGCATTTTCCAAGCTTCCAACAAACTTGGGGTGGCGATTTATGATGGGTGTTGGTGCAATTCCATCAATTTTTCTAGCTGTAGGTGTCCTAGCCATGCCCGAGTCACCCCGATGGCTAGTCATGCAAGGTCGTTTGGGCGATGCAAAAAAAGTCTTAGACAAAACATCGGACTCGTTAGAAGAGTCACAAATGAGACTAGTTGATATTAAAGAGGCAGCAGGATTGCCATTAGATTGCAACGACGATGTAGTATCAGTCCCTAAACGTAGTCATGGCGAAGATGTGTGGAAGGAATTATTTCTTCACCCTTCACCTGCCGTCCTACACATTTTATTGGTGGGCATTGGCATACATTTCTTTCAACAAGCCAAGTGGCATAGATTCTGTTGTGTTATATAGTCCCAAGATTTTCGAAAAAGCCGGTATTAAAAATGACAATGACAGACTACTCGTCACTATAGCTGTTGGAGTCTCAAAGACGATCTTTATCCTAGTGACTACATTTTTGGTCGACAAGATTGGACGGCGAGTTTTGCTCCTCACAAGTTGTGGTGGTATGGTAATCTCTCTCTTGGGCCTAGCTATTGGATTGACCATAATCGATCACTCTCACAACCAAAAAGTAACGTGGGCCATTGCCTTGTGCATCCTCATGACATTGTCGTGTGTAGCATTTTTCTCGATGGGGATGGGCCCAATTGCGTGGGTCTACAGCTCTGAGATTTTCCCGTTGAGGCTAAGGGCCCAAGGGTGCGGTCTCGGAGTCGCAATGAATAGACTCACGAGTGGAGTACTGCTAATGACATTTTTATCCCTGTACAAGGCCATTACAATTGGAGGGGCTTTCTTTCTGTTCGCAGGGATTGCAGCTACAGCTTGGATTTTCTTCTTCACATTGTTGCCTGAGACACAAGGGAGAACCCTAGAGGATATGGAGGCACTTTTTGGTACTTTCTTTAGGTGGAGATCAACCAGTAGAGAAATAAAGAAGAAGAAAATAGAGGGCAATTCTGATGGACTTCAGTAGCCAGCCTTGAAGGGTAGTTTCCTACATGGACTGTTTGGTCTTCAAGATTAGACCGTAGTATTCAGCATGATGAAAAAAATAAATAAATAAAAATATTTACATTTCTGCTATGCTCTAATTTCTAATAGAGAGTTTTGTGATATTTATGGAAATTTGGACGGATGTGATAAAATGCTATTTCTTATGCAATTTGTTATATATCATGAATTTATTACTAAATATATTTGATAATATATATACACACTATTTTGATCATACGCTTATCACACAAACAAACACACACACACACACACACACACACACACACACACACACACACACATATAAAACTTCCATAGAACCCACTAAATATATTATTATCAATAGATTAAACCGACGTGTAAATGTACAATATTAAAATTTCTTTTTATTCTCTTATTTCAAATTTACAACTTGTTCTTGAAAAAGAAAAAATCCTAACAACTTTTTTTAATTATTTACTTTCTCAAAATATGCATTTATAGTCGTTTGCTTTTTCTATTTCCATAAATCGAACTCTATCTCATCCTTGATCTTTTGGAGTGCATATATCATATTTGATATTTATTTTCACTTGGCAGAAAAAAGTGACTTACGGCCACCGCTACTTGAAACAAATCTTTTGGAGAAACAACTGGTAAAATACAATTGTCATCAGGATCATGATCATCATCTTTAGGCTTATCCATTACCCCTTGAATAATTCTTCGCGGGTAGGCTTTTTCATTAGCGCATCATTTTCACTTGATCTTCCATGGAATTGTTCATTGTATTGTGTATGTCTTGATTTGATATAAATGTACTTAATTCTTGATATATACTATGTATATACATACTGCATACTAACTTCGATGTACCTAGTAAATTAATAAATTCCCATAAATGTACTTAACTCTTGATAGACTATGTATGTACATGCTGCATACTATATTCAATGTACCTAGTAAATTAATAAATTCCCGTGGTCCCACTCATATTAATTACCAAAAATTTACAGTAAACAAAAAGATATATATATATATATATATATATACACACACACACACATTTATCTTCATATCTAAGTATGAAATAAGAGTAATGATATTAATCTCTGTATGTGAAATTTAATAATTAGAAAGAATTGACTACAAATATCACCTTCAAATACATTTTGAAATTTATGTGATGTAGGAGTTGGATAGGCTTATTGTCAATTCTTTCGAGTTTACAGAATGAATTTAAATTTTCTAGTTATATTTAATAATAAATAAATAAAATCATATTCTTAAAAGAATACAATATGCACGTCATATGTAGTAATATTACTGTAGGTGCACTGAATATTAACAATTAAGAAGGCAAATAATTCAAAAACTCTCGATAAATATTGTGTTGCATTAAGCGCACTTCTTTAGCCTAGTAGATTTCGGATGAAGGAAATTAAGGTGTAGAAGAGAGCTTAACTTTTGTGACCTTACCAGGAATCGACAAAAATTTTCATGTGACCATAGTTTCGACAAAGTACGATGATCGTGGATGTTTTGACCCTCAATTCAAATGGTTAAAGATATTTGGATGTGAGAGACAATTTACGAAAGTACGAGTGTGGGTTGAAGAGAACACTATCAAGATTATTATTGCAAGTTTAGCATTTAAAGTTACACTGTGTTAGTATTTATACTAAGAAAAACAAGATGAGGTCGATTGAATACTTGACACGTGACTTTATTTTAACGATCCATTTGAGAAGATCAATGGTGAAAAAATATTCTAACGGCTTTTAGACCCAACTACACCTAGAGATGTATAATGCGGAATTCAATTAACCAATAAAAAGCAATAAGTCACTTATTTGTTGTTTCTAGATCATTTAAGTTTGATCAAATTAACCCTAATTGTCAATTATTCATTATAAATCAAAAGCTTAAAAGTAAATAACGCCAAATTTGGTAATGAATGGAATCCCATTGAAGAATTCTTCACATGGATAAAAAATCCTTGGACGAACCTTGTCAAAACGTTCCACTAAAAAAGACAACTTGCAGTTGGTCCAAACACAACTAAACCTTAGTAGATTATGATCACCCAACCTGTAAATCACCGAAAAACCTCTTTGATTGTGCTTCCATCACTTTCCAAAACTCTGGACTTCTTTTCTTTCCGCGTGGATCACCAAGAACGAACATCGTTCTGGAACAACTGGAACTCCAGATGTCTCTTCCAAACTTCAGAATTCTAAAGGTTTATTGATGAAGGTAGTGATTTTTGGTGTTTGATTTTTTAACTTTTGATCTTGTGGTTGAATCAAGATAATTATGGAATATGTTTATGATATTCAAAGGATGTTCTCTTGTATGAAATAATGATCAACCAACATTATGGGCTGGATAATGCTTGGGTATTTATAATATCAAGTGTTCGAGGTTGAATGTGATTGAAAAAAGTCATTAAATCGCGAACAGGATTCTACCCAGATGACAAGATTGCTCAAGAGCCCACTTTCGCGGTTAGCAAGCAGTCAATCGACTTCACAAGTGCCCAAAGGGTAGACAGTGAGCGCTGTTGCTCCTTTTTTTTTTTTTTTTTTTTAGCTCGAGTGCTTCTTGCACGGTTGGCGAGCTTTTGCGACGATTTCTTCACCTTGGTCCATCTTTGACGTTTTTGACTCCTTAAAAACATATACTACAAACCATCGATTCTTTTGACTTTAATTACAACTCAATAACTATGATTTTGAACACGAAACTAACCAATTACAATTTGAATATAACAAACTTCCCCTTTTGCATTCCGTGACAAAATTATTTATTTCAAAACTAAAATCAACGCAACAATATTAACCCAATGACTCAATTTCCAAACTTCAACTTAACAACTTGTCATACATTTTTCCTGAAACACATGAAATCAACAATCCCTCGTGTAAAAGCAAGAGGAAACTTACCATAAAGCATATAATTAAGTCATATAAACAAAGCAAGTAAAACATGTGTAACGTCAAAGTGCGTAACACTGCGTGCATCAATAACTTAGAAACTAAACACGACAAATTGAAATATAGTGTATCAAATTAATATTTACAAAATACTAAATACATTATCAATATTAACATTTCATCCAAAAATCAAAATGGCTCCCCCTAACTCAAATATCTAAGTCAAAACACTCAATAATTCATATCTATCTCAACAATGTATCAACTTTTCCCCCTAACTGATATACTACTCAATTATCCTGAAATAAATATATCTTATCTCTTCCCCATTTTTGTCACGAATTACAAAGGAAAATCAATCAATATAATAATTGAATAATACAAAGATGAATGAGTGAAAGAATATGCACATGGATAAACTCTGCAAAATTATGCAAAAAATGTGATGGGAGGCAAAAATTCTTTTTGAGATAAACATTTTCATGGATTTTTAAATATAATATCAAGTATTGAAAGCTCAAATCACATGAACTGTTATTTACTTACTTATACATGCATAATTTATAAACAATAAACTTTTTCTACATAACTCATTTTAAACCTATATGAAGTGAATTTTATATGCAATCCATAGGTGAAAAGTGCCACTAATCTCCTGTAAGTAAGACTTTAAACCTTATATCAATGAGAAAGGACATAAAAAGAAATCACTTGTGAATGAATATTCAAATTATGAAAGTTAAATCCAATGCTGCTAGGACCTTTTAAATTTTAAATTTCATATTTAATTTTTCATTATAAAACGTTTCTTTCTCGAGTCAGATAATTAGAGGGCACCAGATTTTAAAATACACACCATTTATAATTACTCGAGTCATAAAGTCTATAAAGAAAAGTATAAGATGTGTCTCACTTTTTTTTTATTTACATGCAATTCAAATACTTTGAAACTAAATACTATTTTCTAGAAGGAGAATGTACAAGATTTTAGGTCAACTAGTTAAAAATCAATCCATATTCAAAGTCACCTCATCACACCAATGACCGATATCTCAAATCTCACACACGATTAAGACATAATCACAAGAGCTTAATGTATACTGTTCAGATGATACATCAAGAAACATATATCAACTACTCCAAATATGTTCTAAACAAAGTAAATGAAAACTTTATTTACAATTCATTAATTTTATTAGTACTTGATCAAAAAATAACATGTCCAAGGATACCACTTAAAGTGTTATAATCATCAAAATTCTTTTTTTTTTTTAATAATAATAAAATAAACAATGCAAAACAAATGAGATAAGAAAAGGATTGAGTGCATGCATGAATATGTCGATAGCATGAACAATGCAGATGCATGAAATAAAAAGTCCATCTTTAAGAACAACCTGAGCAACACTACAATTTATAACATCACTTTGACCAGAGAGTTCACTCTTTTTTACTCAAATCTTTCAAAAAGAAGATGTAATCTTAGTCAAATAAGTCATCATATTAGTCAAGTGACTCACTTGATTAGTCAACAATCGAACTTGATAAGTGAGATCTTGTTTTTTTTCCTAACCAAGCGTTTACGGCATCTAGGTTTAGTGTGACCTAATTCACCACAGCTATGACAAATAGGAATGGACCTAAGAGTAATTCTAGTTCTCAAGTTTTGAACCTTAGATTGAGGAAACTTATGTTGCACTGATGATTTCTGTCCTAGGGCTCCTACACTCTTAGATTTGATAGAGACATGTACAACCTTGTTTTTAGAAGAGAAAGTGGTATGAGAATTTGTTTCAATAATGCCTAAACTTCTTTTATTCCTAGTTAGTTTATTCAAACCTATTGACACGACCCGTCTCGAGTCAATCCTAATGGACCCGACACGTGTCGTGCGCCGATAATAGATTCCAGCTAAATATTAGACCTACCACCAAGACAACATGACTTTCTTTGACTATGAAACATTTTTAAAAAAATTTTGACAGAGTTTCCTTTAAAATAGAGACTAAACCACTTGGATAGAAATCAATTTCTCAAACTTATTCATGTAATTTAAAATAGTGCACATTCGTCCCTTAGAATACAAATTATGGCAAATCAATATTTAACAAACTTTAAAAACCAAAAATGCCCAAAAGAAATATGAACTAAATAAACTAACAAAATGCCATACAACTAAATGTAATGTGTGTCTCAACGCCGTGAATCGACAGGCTCCAAGGCTGCACAACTCTACTACTATCTACTCAGAAAAAAGATTTTAAAATATAAGCTTATAACTCAGTGAGTGGATAGTTTGAAAAATAAATATATTTTTTTTCTGATAAGTTTTGCTCCATTAAAAATTTTGAGAAATTCTGATATTTGGGAATACTTTTAAAACTAAACATGATTGTATCATAAAATTTCATTACTCTTTATTCTAAATAAACAACTGAATATAAATAATCTAATCCCGGTAACTATAAGTGAAAATATGATTTCACATTACTGTAAGTTGAAATCATTACTTTGCAAACTGAATTTTGAAGTCTGAAATCTAATAAGCTGAATAAATATCATATTATATACTAAAAAGTCACACCAATAAGTACCCAATTAATAGCCTTACTCATGTACAGAGTAATCTCGATGTACAAGGCCAAGCCATTCAAGTCTGATAACTGATAATCTAGTCATACGTACGCAGAGCTGCCCCCAAAGGCTAAGCACCCTAGTACACGATCCAAAGCCTATATGTGTACGAGAGTGGGTCCCAAAGACCTCTGATTATCTGGTCATACACTGTGGAAAATACATTCACATCAGTGCAGAACGGGTAAAATCATCATAACTAGTCATACACTGTGGAAACACATTCACACAAGTGCAAAGCGGGTAAATCATCTAGGTACTTTCTGATGATTTTAAAAATAACTATAGATTTACTGAAATATTTAATACTGATACAACATGCTAATGAAATGATTTAATTTAACCGAAATTAACTTTAAAAAAAATGATTATAAAATTCACTTTATTCTGAAATTCATACTATAAAATCAGCTGTATGAAATAATTAACTTTCAAATCCAAATATAATATAAATTTAATAAATACTAATTTATTGAAAAATAAGCTTTTTCCACTCACAAAGTACGAGCTACAAGCTAGACTGGCTGATAAACGTTCCCAATTTTCTCGTCATCACCTGAAATACGATATGAATAACCAATTTAAACACTATAGAATCAAGAGACTTTAATATCTCATACTATAATATTTAAACTAATTTTTTCGATACCTAATGAAATTTCCCAAATTATGCATTTAAACAATATGGACTAATTACACTTTCCATTTCATTTTTCTAACAACTAATTCTTCATCCCAAGCATACCAATATACATACATCTTTCAATCTAGGGAAAACTAAAAATCATGCAACAACCAATTAATGTACATTTTGTTCTCCAGATCATTCTTCCAAGTGAATATTTCATTATTACCATCAATTCCACTAATAATCTTTACTTGGGAACCCAATTAAAAATTCTAGAGTTTGCCCAAAAATAGTATCCATTACCTTAATATAAATGGAAAGTAACCAATTAAGAATCTTGGCAAGAAATCATATTCCTTTCCTTTACACCTGAAATTTCGAACTAAGCTTAAAACCCTAGAAATTTAACATTACAATATCTTAAATGATTACTTCTTAATCTCTTAAAAAATTAGATAAATTGAACCCAATATGAGAGCATCAACACTTACCCTTCTTCTTCCTTCATTTTTCCTTCATTTTCCATTTTCCTTTTTTCCTTTTTTCTTTTTCTTTCTCTTTTTTCTCTTTTTTTTTTTTTTTTTTTTCCAGCGTTTTCTTCCTCTGCCGGTTTCTACCTTTTCTACTATGTGTTTGTGTGTGTTTCTAAATGAAAAGGGAATAAAAAATGATTAAAAAGTCCACTTATTGTCCACTAATCCGAAAATTACCAAATAGTCCCTCATTTTCAATTAAAAATAACATTTGGTCATTTTAACTTCTATTAATAAAAAAAATAAATCCCAATCTTTAAATTATATCCAACTTAACCCTCAAATATTGCAAGTTTATAAAATACCCCAATAAAATAATTTTTTCTCATTTTAGTCCTTAATTGACTTGATTTTGACTAAAAAAAAAATATGGGTTGTAACATCTAATATGTTGTCAAGCTTCTTAGAACCACTAGAGAAAGATTGAAGTTGGGCACTAGATTTTTCAAGATCACTCGTAAGAGTCTTAACCTTAATTTCTGAGGACTATTTTTTGACCCTTAACTCATTCAATCTTCTAGTTGACTCCTCAATTTTGACTTCTAAGCTCTCATTTTCTTAATCCAGATCATGTAATTTCTTAATGGCAAAGGTATTAACCTTCTTCAACTTAAGGCTCTCTACATATAGTGGTCAAAGGCCTCCTATATATCCTATTCACCTTTTGATTTCTTTGAAGAGTCAGGTAGCTCTATGTTCTCAAGTGTCCCACTCTCTACTATAGATTCACTCTTAACCACAGAAGTGAATGCCACATAATTTCCTCCCTTTTCAAAAATAGAGTTCTCACTTTTGATTATTAGGGCTAGACTTGTTATCAGTGAGAGTAACATTCAAAGTCTTACCTAAGGTTTTCTTATAACTTGGGCACTCGAATTTAACATGTCCAAAACCCTAGCACTCATGACACCTCACCGATTTAGATCTCTTTTAGATATTCCTAGTATCTCTCTTTTATCGTTCATGTTTTTACTGGAGTCACTTGCAAACTTAACTGAAAGTCTATTATTATTCCTAAAGAATTTCTTAAATTTCCTAGCAAAGTAAGTAAAATTCTCATCTTTTAGAGTATCATCATCACTATGATTACTAGTCTTTTCCTTAATAGTGTTTAGGGATGAAAACTTATTTTTCTTAAACTTCTCACAATCTTAACCTCGAGGATTTGCTTACCTAGGTTGCAACTGGAGTTAAATATATCATTCAGTTTTGCATAAAACTCATTGAAGGATTCATCATCATTCATCATAATTTTTTCAAACCTCGTGGTCAACATTTGAAGCTTAGAGTTTTTCACGATCTTATTTCCCTCATGTGTGGTTTCTAATATGTCCCAAACTTCCTTAGCAGTCTCACACATAGATACATGCTTAAACTCTTCAAGGAAAATAGTCATAAAGATAGCATGAACACTTCTACCATTCAAGTTACAGTTGACTAAATCATCTTCGGTCCAAGTAGAGATGTATAACAGCAACAACAACAGAAGTACATGGGCAGTCCAACCCTTTTCTACACTAACCCAAACCCATTAACTTTAAAAAGGCTCTCATTCTAACCTTCTAGTAGGAATGCTTACTACAATCAAAATAAGGAAGAATTGACAGTGATTGACTCATCTAAACAAAATTGGATCCTTGATCACAATTATGCTTCAATACCATAAAATAGTCAAGCGTCGTTTATATCCAACTACACCTAGAAATGTATATGTGAAATTCAATTAACCAATAAAAAGTAACAAGTTACTTATTTATTATTTCTATATAATTAAGTTTAATCCAATTAAACCTTAATTGTCAATCATGCAATATAGATCAAAAGTATAAAAGTAAATAACACCAAATTTAGCAACGAAGGAAACCCCCTAGAAAAACTCTTCATATGGATAAAAAAAAAAAACTTCGGTCAAACCTTGCTAAAACAATCCACTAGAAAAGATAACTTATAATTGATCTAGACACAACTAAACCTTAGTAGACTCTAACAATTCAACCTGTAAATTAGCGAATAATCCCTTCGACTGTGCCTCTAGCACTTTCCAGAACTCTGTACTTCTTTTCCCTTCGTGGTTCTAGAATAATTGAAACTCTAGTTGTTTCTTACCAACTTAAGAACTCTGAAAACTTATTGATAAAGGTAATGATATTTTGATCTTTTATGTTTTGATCTTGTGGTTGAATCGAGAGAATTATGGAATATGTTTATGATCTTTAAAGGATGTTCTCTTGTATAAAATAATGATCAACCAACATTGTGGAACGGACTATGCTTTGGTATTTATAACATCAAGTGTTTGAGATTGAATGGGATTGGACAAAGTCATTGAATCGCGAACAATACACTGTCTGAATGACACGATCCCTCTAGCCATCGAGGCACGGCCAACGAGAGACGATGGTTTTGCTTTTTCTTTTTTCGTTTGAGCATTTCTTGTGCGGTTGGCGAGCAATTTTGCGAAAATTTTTTCTCCTTGATTCATCTTGGACGTTTTTAACTTCTTTAAGACCTATACCACCAACCCTGACTTAATTACAACTAGGGATATAAATTTGGCTCGTCGGTTTGGCCCAAAAAAAGCCAGAGCCAACTCGGCTCGTGGCTCGAAGAAATCAAGCCCCATTTTGGGGCATCAACTGGAGCTTGGCCTAGCCCGTAACAAAAAAAAATTTAAAACTAAAAGAATAGAATGTAGCTACTGCTGCATGTGAGACAATGAGAGGCAGCAATGCACTAATGTTTGTTGAAGTAACGTTTTAATGCAATATTTCAAATTTGAAATTCAAATTTGTTTGAAACAGTTATATATTTTTTTCCTATAAATATGAATTAAATTTTTTAGTTTCATATCAATTTACTTCAATCAATTTGAACATGCAATATTTTAGTTTCAACTTCAATTTCTAATTTCTTTGCTCTAATATTCAGTTTTTTTTCTCTTACTCTAATATTCCGTATCTTTTCTTATAATAGTCATAGATGAATTTTATTAGTAATGAGATTAATCAGTTTAGGGGTAGTTCGAGCACTCCAATATGCTACTATGCATCTCAAATGTTCCAATTGATTTGGACGATATCGAAAAGGGAGAAGTAAACGAGACTAAAAGGTCGAAAAAAGAATCCTATGATTGTTGGCAACATCTGACACGTAAAAAAGTTGGTGTTCAAAATGGAGTTGATATTTAAAAAGTATGTTGCAATTACTGTGACAACGAACTTAGTTGGATGCCCAGTTCAAGCACAACGCATTTGAATAGATAGTATTGAGGAGTTACAAAGCGAAACCAATTGGTCTCGACCCAAAATAGATCGAACTAGTGTATGAGTCTGACGGTTCTGGTCAGACTCATACTCTTTCCATCTTTGTGTATTTACAAGAAAGATTTCGTGAAGGAATGACTGCATACGTGGCTGCAACGGAGACGCCGCTTGCGATGATAGACTTGATATACTTTACCCGACTCGTGCAGAATTATCTTTAACCCAGACATACTTCTTATTGTAGAAATATTGTTCGTTCATATACTATAAAATTATATAACAAGAGAAAAATAGTTGCTATTGAAGGTTTAAAAACTTTTAATAGTGTTATATCATTTACTTCTAATTTATGGACTGGAGATAATAAAAAATGTTATATTTCTGCTACGGCTCATTACATTGATCACCTATGACTTCTACATAAAATGATTAATGAATTCATATGTGTAGAATTTCCTCACAATGTCACCAACATATACATTATTTTAAAAGATATTATACAATAATATGGTATACAAGAAATGGTTCGAAATTTAACTTTTAATAATGTTAGTGTGAACAAATGTGTTATTGATAAATTTATTAATGATCTTAACCCTTCATTTGGAAATTTATTTTTCATCAACGTTGTGTATGCCACATTATCAATTTTGTTGTAAAAGATGGATTAGAACATATAAAATCATCTTTAGATAGAATTCGACAATCAATAAATTTTATTATTGTATCACCAGCAAGAAAACAATCATTTACTAGTTTATGTGCAGATTATGGCTTACAAGAGAAAACATTTTTCATCGATGTAAAACATAGATGGAACTCTACATATCTTATGTTACATTCGTGTGAAAATTATGATAAAGTTATTTAATTATATTACAATGGTAGGCATACATACGGACCTGAATATAATTTGAAAGATTGAGAATGGTCTATTGCATTTTATGTGAAGAAATTTTTAAAATCTTTTTTCGAAACCACAAAGGAATGTAGTGGTATTTATTACCCTACATCTTCACTTGTTTTACAACATTTTTTCTGCATTTCACAAGCATTTAATAAATATTGGAATTTGTTAATTTTTGTTGATGTAATCTACTCTATGGAGTTAAAATTTCGTAAATATTGAGAAGAATTGTCCTCTTTATTTATTTTAGTTTCGATGATGGACCATCGACTTAATTTATCTGGCACAAAAACTATTATAAAAAGGATTTCAAATTTCATGAATGTGGAATTATCACATGTGCATATATAATCTATGTTATGTGAAATGTATAACTATTATACTGAAAAAAGAGGTCAAGATAGTTCTACTTCCCAAAGTTCTTTTTCAAGAAATATTTCAACAAATTCAGAAGATATATGGAATTATTTGAACACCAATACAAGTGCTCCCTCATTTAGTTTTAATTCATCAATATCTAGAGCGAGAGATGTTGGTGGTACAAATTTTGAAATTTCTTCTAAGTTAACTAGGTATATGTGCGTGGACGTTCATAGTATGTTACAACAAGAGAATTACAGGAATTTAGTCTTCTATCATGGTGGAAGTGTAATGAAAGACAATATCCAATTGTATCAAAAAATGCACGTGATCTACTAACATCTCCAGTGTCTATGGTGGCATCGGAGGCTGCATTTAGTTTAGGTGGCCGAGTTTTATCAGATGAATGGTCAAAACTAAAAGAAGATATATTGGAGGCTTTAATATGTTTGAAGGATTGAGAATGTATAGAATTACATATTCAAGAACACATTGACATTATAATGGCCGAAGAGTTGCAATAGATCCAAATATAAGGATATTGTAAATTTTTAAATTGATTAATTTAAAAAATACGTAAATTTTAAATTTATCTGTTTCAAGAAAAATTGTACATGAAATATATTATTCGTGTACAATTTTAACTCCGTCTACGTTGATTGTTGTCGATCCCAAGTCCAAAAAAAGGAGGATTGTCGAAATTTTTATTTAATTTATAATTGGTATAAATTGCCAAAATTTTAAATTCTTTAAAAAATTTTAGAATTGTCACGGCTTAAAAAAAAAAAAAAAAATGCCGTCTCGACTCGGCTCACTAAGTCTCGAGTCGAAAGCTCTCGTCAAGCCTAAATTTTTTGGCATAGCAAAAACTCTGCTCTGCTCAGACAAAAAAAACTCCGACCATTTTTACTCGAATCGAGTTCAAGTTTCGAGTTTCGACTCGACTTATTGACATCCCTAATTACAACTCAATAACAATTATTTTAAACACTAACTAGTCTATTACAATTTGGACCTAACAAATTATATCACACCCTATTTGTCATAGGCCTATGATCATTGTAGGCATGATCATTGGGTGCAAAGCAATATCCCTAGGCACGTGGTCGTCATAGGCGTGCACAAAGTGAAAAGTTGATTGAGGACGTTGTTGAGCTGTAAAATCTATCCAACGTATGGTATATTTTGGCCGAGGCGAGTCCTGTGATGGACATAAGATTCAAATTACCTCAAAAAAATTTCAAATGTATGGTGTATTCTAGCATAAGGGAAAGTATTTACAGAACTTATTGATTTTAATCAAAGTACAAAATCAATTGAAAACCTTCATCTAACAAAAACGGAATGAGAGAAATAATAGGCAACAAGGATTATAGTCTATGTAATTTCATTTTGTTATATTATGCACATTACTGGTCTAATACCAGACAAATGAGATCATCCTCTTAACTGGCATAATTTTAACTAGTTGCATTGTTGAATTTGTTTTCAATTCAGGCGTGGATTCCTTCTAGGAAAGGTTTTTTGGTGGTAATGGAATTTTATACTCATATTTGGTAGGAATTAAAATTCGGATTTTAATCTAATTCATAGTCGGGAATTAATTTTAACTAAATGTTTATGAGTTTCACAACTTTTCAACTATACATTTCATGAACTTTTATCAAAATCTACTAAATTCCCACCAAATAGGGGTTTAGTAAACTTTCTGGATGCAAAGATCCGTGAGCATTTATTTTACAATTTTTGTACCTGAAATCATGATTTTTGTGTATATCCTAGGACCATATTTTGGTATTACGTATTTGTTGGTCAAGCAAAGCTTGGCCACCTCGACAAATCCAATTGCCTACTAAGCAAACTGCCAACAATCCAAGTCACAGTCAATTGACACTTGGCTTAAATGTCCACACAATTGTCTTGCTTGAAAAATATGAATGGTCACCACACTTCTTTGCACGTTGGGCTTCACTAAAGCCGTGGTCTGTGCTACCATTGGGATATTATCCCCAAAATCGACTCATTTAGTCTCATCTTTAGCTTGTATAGGCAAACCATGGAGTAACCAAACCACAGTCGTTACTCATCTCAAGAAACTGATGATGGCCAACCCAGTCACGTATTATATGAAACAGAGTCAGGCCTACATGGTTTTTGTTGGGTTAGTGACCCAAATTCAGTTTAGGATTGTACGTTTTGGACTATTGGGCTTTGAAGATTTCAAAATAGGATCCAAGAAGGAAAAATCGAATTTACAACACTGGAGGTCGCTAGCCTACCATTCGAGCAAATGAACTTTTGGAAGTAGCGAGTTGTTGTCTGCCTATCATTGAGCTCTCGATCGCTTGTCGCTCAAGCTACGCTCGAGTGACGAGGCCACCTAGGGTTTTCCTTGTTTCGTTTTACGATATTTTAACCTAGTTTCCATATCGTGTATATTTCTAAGGTTTGGGACGTCCTCTATAAATATGTGGCTCTTCATTCAGTTTAGGTGAAACATTATTGTTGGGTTGTAATATTCTCTCAGTTTGTTGTCAATAAAAACGCTAGGTTCCTCTACCAATCTTCTTCTTTACCTTTTAATCTTATCTTTCTTGTGCGATCAATATTTCATATTGTGTCATATTAACCTCCATGTTCCCAACAAGTGGTCTGGATTCGTAGCAAGTGGTACCAGAGTTATTGGTTGTGAGTTTTGTCCAAGGTTTTCTATTATCGATGGCAGCCATGAAGTATGGCATTCCACTTTTGTATCACAATACAAGATTTTCATTGTGGCAAGTAAACATGAGAGATGTTTTGACACAGATGGATTTGAATGATGCATTGTTGGGATTTGAAAAGATGCCCACAACTTGGATAACAGAAGATAAGTAACGGAATGATTGAAAGGTACTTTCTTAGATACATCTTCATCTATCTAACAATATTCTCCAGGACATTTTGAAGGAAAGACAATAGTTGCATTGTGGTTGAAATTTGAACAACTATGCATGACCAAAAGTCTGACAGGCAAGTTGTATCTGAACCAGAGGCATATTCTCATCATATGGTAGAAGGAAGATCTTTGGAAGACCATTTGGTCGTGTTCAATGAGATCATCGCTGATTTGGAGACGTTAGAAGTAAAGTATGATGAAGAGGACTTGGCATTGATCTTGTTGTGCTCGTTACATGTTTCGTAGATATCGTTTAGGGACACGATTATGTACAGTCATGACACATTCACCATTGATAATGTTTATAATGGTTTTTTCTCAAAGGAAAAAAATGAAGCATATGGTTGGAGCTGGATCTAGAGACGAGGAAGCTCTTGTTACTCATGGTGATCGACGAATGAGTAAGTCGATGGTGAACTTCAGCAATTAGATTTGCTTCTATTGCAAGAGGAAATGACACATCAAGAAAGATTGCGATAAGTTACAGGGTAGAGGTAATTTGACTGCAGATCGTGGGAAGCAATCAAACCACTCGGACGAGACTAACATTGCCGAGGACTATTTGGATGGCGGAGATGTGGTATTGACTATATCTTACGTGAAATCCAAGCTTTAAGAGGAGTGAATTTTAGATTCAGCTTGTTCGTTCTATATGTGTCCCAATTGAGATTGGTTTGAAACACATGAAATGGTGACGCAAGTGTTGTTGTCATGGAAAATAACAAATCTTGTCGGGTAGTTGGAAAGGGTAAGATTGAAATTGTTGGATAGGACAGTAAAAACACTTGGCGAAGTTCGACATGTTCTAGACTTACAGAAAAATCTCATCTCGTTGAGTACCCTGAATTCGAAAAGATACATGTTCTCTTGTGGAGATGGAGTCTTAAAGATCCGAAAAGGTGTCCGGGTTGTGCTGGAGGGACGAAAGAAGTCTCAGTTGTACATCTTGCAAGGTCACGCAGAATCAGTAAAGAAACATCTAGACATATTTAGTATTGTAGTGGATATACAGTTTGGTACGATACTTTTGGGGATTGGCTCTGAGTATTTATTGAAGAACACTACTCATGAGAATTTGTGAGATATGGGTAATTTCGCTTTGCCACCATCGTCCTTGGTTCCATCGTGTTCAATTGCTAGAGAATGACTCATTTAGGATAGGTAAGGTGCAGATGTTGATGTTTATACTTTCGGGATGTTTGAAGGTGTTGAGACTAGCATGGGCCTTCAGTTAAAGCATTTAGTGTGAATTTTACTACATGATGTGCTTCGACCCTGTCTAGTAAATCTTGAATTCCTTGTGGAATTTTGGGAATCCGATATTTGAGTTCGAGTATCATTTGTGGACACTGTGAAAGAAGAATAGTGTTTTTCGTAAGGTAGAGAGGTTTGGTTCTAGATGAAGAGTTCAATCTATTTCGTTGCAGTCGAACTTATTTTTTTAGGTGGAGAAATTTTGGAACTTTGTTCATTATACCGAAATTTGTGTCACGATGGAGATTGTTGGGTTTGTGACCCAAATTCGATTTAGGATTGCACGTTTTGGACTATTGGATTTGAAGATGTCAAAATAGGATCCAAGAAGGAAAAGTCAGATTTTACGGCGCTGGATGGCCGTTGGCTACACGCTCGAGCGAGGGGAGCAATTTTGGAGCAGTAAGGCTGTCGCCGCTTGTCGCTCGAGCGACAGGCCTGTGAGCACTTGTCGCTCGAGCGACGATGCTGCCTAAGGTTTTCCTTATTTCGTTTTATGCGATTTTTAACCTAATTTCCATATATTATTTTTAGGATTTGAGACGTCCTCTATAAATATGTGGCTCTTTATTTAGTTTATGTGAATCATTATTGTTGAGTTGTAATATTCTCTCTATTGTTTATTAATAAAAACACTTGGTTTCTTTGTCAATCTTCTTCTTTACCTTTTAATCTTATTTTTGTTTATAGAATCAATATTTCATATTGTGTCATATTAACATTTCTATTATCAATAAGTTGTCCGGATTCATAACAGTTTTGAGAAGCTGCCCGCTTCCCAGTGCTTTTCTTGCCTTGCCGTCTTGTGAATTATTTGTCACTTATCCCTTTTACTTCCAAAAATAATCATTACTATTCAATGCAATCTGAATCGCTTGGAACTTGTATTCAATTGCCTTTTCTTTTCTTTTATTTTTCATTTTATCTTTGACACTTCGGACCCAAAACTTGATACTTTACGAAAATCCTCGGTTTGCAAAATTACATAAAATTCCTTTATTGCAACTTGCAACGATTAATACAATTCATCATCAATTTTCGAAAGAATCCTGAAAAAAGGGAACATTTCCTATCAACTTTTAACTGAATTACCCCATTATACACTGAGTGACGCTATGATAATCAATCAACTTTAAACCGAATTACCCCATTATACAAGTACTAAATATGCTTTATATTTAATCTCTGAAGAGCATATACAGATACATACGCACATGCACACATTAATACACAAAATATGTAGCAAATTGATCTGGCCCTCAAGTTTGATGTATATACAAAAAAGAGTGGATATCAGATTATTTCATAATATAGAGACTACTAAATATTAACACAACCATTCTTCATTTGTATGTAACTAGCTAGATAGAAATTGTCTACCACCCATTTATCTCTCGTTGCTGAAGCTGCTCTGCCTCCGCCTCTCTCTGCCGTCCCAGCTCCCGAATCCTAAGGTGGAGCTGAATTGCATCACCCAAGAACCTCATATTTTGTGCGGGATTCAGTATTTCCACCACCTCCTGAACTATCCTTCTCCTCAACGAATCCGCATCAATTAGCAAATTCTCCATTTTTGTCCTCAATTCCTCGGGCATTGCATCCAAATACCTTATTTCGCCACCGTTCACCACCCTTCTTCCTACCTGCTTCCCCAGCTGAGCCACTGGTGGGGCCGCCACACTCTCTTGAACACTTGCCAACTCCTCAGCCAGCACCTCTGCTTCCATTTCTACATCATGCCTCAACGTTTGAATTCTCAGGGATTGATCCTCAGTAAAATCATTCACAGATCTCATCAACAGAGAAAATGCCAACTGGGGTCCGAATCCTGCAATCCAAAGAAAGGTTCTTTCCAATGCAGTGAACCAAGGTGGTGAAAACAGTAGAAATACATCCCTTCGAATCATTCTTGACTTTTCTTGATAATACTCTTGAAGATGAGCTAGAACTCGAGAAATAAGGCCCCTGATTGCATCCTCCCAAGACTCATCGTAACTTTGCTGTGCTCTGACTAGCTCATCGACAAAATTTTCATGACGAACAATCCAGCCATCAAAGAAGGCCTCGAATGAACCCGCATCAATGCTGCTATCTCCCATTGAAGTTGAGGGCATTTTGAATTTAAAAATAGTAGCAGTGGTGAAGATTTAAGAAACTGCTATTCAAAATGCTGCGAGGAGAGTTAATAGATTTATGTACGCAAGTGACAATTTATAAAAGTCTCTCTCTCTCTCTCTCTTTTTTTTTTTTTTTTTTCATTATGAAAAATTCATGTAGGGAATTTGTGGCTGAGAGAGAAAGACGAGTGACAATATGCTCCTTAAAACTTATCTTATGAGGAGAATCCGAAGATGTACTAAAGAGGGGACTGAATCGGTGGACTTTGTCGTCTAGTGGATGAGAATTGGTTTGGTCGGTTTGTTGTATACTTGGGGAGTTATAGCTTTAAGCTTTTCTTTAAAATGGGTGCCCAAGAAAAGCAACAGATGCCATAAAGTAGTCGTGGGTTCTTATGGAATGCAAATTTAATATACAAATGGTTCCATCTTGGAACAAAGTCCAAAGACACTTCTTTTATGGCATTGAATCCATCCAAATCGACTTACCTGGACACCCAAGCTCAATATTGTTGTAAAATTTCATTCGAAGGAGGAGAGAAAAAAACTTTGAATCAGTAACAAATCTGGAAAACAAACTTCAAGAAAGGTCCAAATACGTAATCGTTGTCTTCAAACAATATTTGTCCCTTCTCCGGTAAATTGGGATGCTAAAAGGTTTTTCTACAAATAGTTTGAAAGATTAATCAAGTCTTGTTGTAGAAATATCAAAGCACAAGTATTTTCACTCAAAAAACTCAAGAACACAAATAAGAAATCAATGTGAATGTGAGTAGTAGAGATTGATTTTGATTGTAGAGAGTATGGTGAACAAATATGTTAACCAATGTTTTTCAATTAAATTCACTAAGAACATGGCTCCTCTATATATAGGCCTCAGCATTGTACACGAATTGGTGACAAAAATATATTGAAATGGCACCAAATTCAAGTGACAAACGGTAGGAAACCGTTCTCCAACGGTCACAAGGTTTGTACTATGCGACCGCATAGTACAAAACTATGCGGTCGCATAGTTATACTCGGACAGGAAGATGAAGCTTCTGTCCATTTCTATGCAGCCGAATAGAATTTGTTCTATGCGGTCGCATAGAACAAAATCCAGCCTTTTAGTTCCATTTCTTTCTTCTTTCTATTTTGTTGGTTTTGAACAATCAATTTCTCAACAATCCCCCACTTGTTCAAAATTAACAAGTCTCACATTCAATCGTAAACGATACTCATGCCTAAGGATTAGATATCTTTCGATTTGAATCTAACTATAGTATAATTCTAACAAGGTAAAGTCGGAATTGAAGGCAGCGTGAAACTTTGAACCAGTTATTCCATGTGACAAAATCGGTAAGAACACACACACAAGTACCACGTGTTCTCAAGTTCCTTAAACTCGCTTAGCGCTTTTATGGCCTTGCGCTCATCCTTTTTGACAAACTTTTAAGAGAGTAACTCTAGCTCTCTATTGAAGGCGGCACCACCTCGAAGTTCGTCTAGGTGAAATTCTTCCAATATCTTTGTTACTTTTAGAGATTTTTGTGCTCTTAGCACTGAACTTCTTTAAGAGCTTGAAGTTCAACCCTCACTTCAGTAACAACCAACATTATTTAACTAGGATAGGGTTATCGCGGATTTGAATAATGCTGAAACTATCCACATATCAAATGACTTGTTGTTACCCTTTGAACCTGTGGATTACCTTTTGAGTAATGACAGGTAGGGTTGCTATCATTGGTGAATCTTTCTATTTTAAGAGTTTCAACCCCATCCTACTCAATTTAGATGTTACTAAATCTCAATTTAGAGGTTTAGTTAGAGGATTCGCTAGATTCTCGATAGACTTAACATAATTTAGGAAAATTATTCCATCTTTGATTAATTTCCTTATGTAGTCATGTCTAAGACTCATATGTCTAGACTTTCCGTTGTATATCTCGTTGAATGCTTTTGCTAATATGGCTTGACTATTACACATGATAGATATTGAAGATGTATTCTTCGGTCCCAAAGGTATCTCATAAAAGATATCCTTAAGCCACTCAACTTCTTTCCCGGTATCCGATAATGCTACGAATTTGGATTCCATGGTCGAGTGTGTTATGCATGCCTGTTTCTTTGATTTCCAAGAAACTGCTCCTCCTCCAAGAGTGAACACCCAACCGGAGTGGATTTATTCTCACCCGTGCTAGATATTTAACTAGCATCGGTAAATCCTTCGAATACAGCTGGGAATTTAGTATATTGTAGGCATAAGCCCTAGGTCTTCTTTAAATACCCAAGAACCCTTCCAATGGCATTCCAATGGTCATTGCCTGGATTACTAGTAAACCTACTTAGTTTACTAATTGCGAATGCTGCGTCTGGTCTTGTGCATTGAATTGCATACATAAGACTTCAAATAACACTTGCGTATTCCAATTGAGCAATTGTCCTTCCATAATTCTTTACAAGTTTTGAATTTAGATCAATTGGGGTACTCGCTTCCTTTATGTTCAAGTGTTTGAACTTGTTTATTGCATTCTCAATATAATGTGATTGACTTAGATGGTAACCCCCACTAGTCTTTGTGACTTTGATACCCAAAATGATATCAACTTGTCCAAGATCCTTCATCTTGAATGTGGAATATAGAAACTTCTTTATTTTTTTATTCCATCCATGTGATTACTTATAATCAACATGTCATCGACATATAGGCATATAAATATCACATAATCATCACACACTTTTGAATATAAACATTTATCTACGCTATTATATTTAAAATCAAACGAAATTATAGCTAAGTCAAATTTCTCATGCCACTTTTTAGGTGCTTGTTTTAAACCGTATAATGATTTTACTAACTTGCACACTTTGTGTTCATTTTCGGGTAGAGCAAAACCTGCAGGTTGCTTCATATAAACCTGTCATCGTCTTGACATTCTATTTGTCTGAATCATATTGGTGAACATTCATGTATCGAGGCCAGTGCAAATAATATCCTTATCGATGTTATTCTAGCTATCAGTGCAATATGTCAAAATAATATATTCCTTCTCTTTGTCGATATCCTTTGGCTACTAATCTAGCCTTAAAAGTGTTTAGAGAACTATCAACATTGTATTTTCTCCTAAATACTCATTTACATCCTATAGGTTTGGATCCGGGTGGTAAATCAACAAGTTCCCAAGTATTATTTGACATTATTGAATCCATTTCATTTTTGATTGCATCTTTCCAAAACATGCTATCACGAAAAGTCTACCTTCTTTATAAGTTTTAGGATTAGTTTCAACATTCAGAACAAATGGAATTGTTCTTACGACATTCAATTCATTTCCTTCAACTAAGTAAAAAGAAATGAGTTGAGAATCAATTTCATCCGGTCTCAAGAACTTCTCAATTCGAGTTCTTTTGCTTCTTCGTGGCTCACTTGACTCATCAACACCTTTAGTAGATGTTTCATCTTGTGTTCCACTTGAACTAGGGATATCTAAACGATTTTCTCTCAATTTATTATCCGAAAATAGTGAATCCTCAAAGAACTCTACATCACTTGATTCAATAATCACATTGGTCTCCAAGTTTAATAATCTATATGATTTTCTATTGCCAGCATATCCAACAAAGGCACATTTAATGCCTCTTGGACCCAACTTGGTCCTATTAGGGTTTGTGTTCTTATAATAAGCAAGACACCCCACACTTTGAAGTATCCAATGTTAGGTTTTCTTCCTTTCCAAGATTCATAAGGAGAAACCTTGGTTTGTTTAGAAAAAATTCTATTTAGTATCCTACATGCACTTAATAAGGCATCACCCCACAAATTAAATGACAACTTAGCATAGGTAAGCATGACATTTATCATTTCAACTAAAGTTCTATTTTTTCTTTCAACCAAACCATTTTGTTCCGTTGTTCTAAGTGTCGAACATTGGTGAATTATGCATGTTGTTCACAAAAAGGGTTGAAATCACTAGAGAAGTATTCACCACATCTATCACTTCTTAGAATTTTCATTTTTTTGTTTAGGTGATTTTCAACTTCATTCTTATATACTTTAAACATATGAAAAACTTCAATTTTATGTTTCATTAAGTAAACATAGGTGTATCTTGTACAATCATCAATAAAGATAATAAAATATCTATTTCCACCTCTAGTTAGCATACCATTTAATTCACAAATGTCCATATGAATTAATTCTAAGATACTAGATGTTCTTTTTACACTTTGATAAGGCTTTTTAATCACTTTTTCTTCTACACAAGTTTTGCACTTAAAAACATCGTTTTCATCATATGAAATTAAATCATTTTTCATCATACGTTTTATAGTACTTTTTTCAATATATCCTAATCTAGCATGCCATAATAAAAATAAATCAACAACATAAGCAAAGTTATTTTTATTCTCATTCAAATTGTCAACGGTACATAATTTGACCATTCGTTCACTAAAATAGCATTTTCCAACAAATTTTTCATTTAAGGATAATACAAGTTTACTAAATTCATACACACTTTTTGATACCCGATTTTCCTAAGAGATTTTTACTAACCAAATTTCTAGTCATGTCGGGAGCATGTAGTAAATTGGTTAAGGTAATGGTCTTACTGGAGGTGAAGATGATATCCACACTTCCCTTTCCAAACACTTTAGATCGAACCTCGTTACCCATTTGAATCTCTTGGTCTCCATCAAATTCATGATATGTCTTGAAAGAAGATTTATCATATGATATATGTATTGTAGCACAAGTATCATACCACCATCCAGGAACTTTTCCCTTGATTGCATTGATTTCACTAATGGTGGCCACAATTCTATCTTTTTTGATGGAGTTCACTTTTTCCCTCGAAGTTGTTTTGTTTTCGGTGTCTAAAATCTTTTGCATAGTGACCAAATTTGCCACACACAAAACAACCTCATTTTGTCTTCTTTTTGAACTTGTTGAAGTTCGTCGAAGGCTTTCTTTTGTTAGATTTTGTTGGCGGTTCAGTTTTCTCTATTACATTTGCTTTTGAAGTGCTTTCATAAGAGTTTTCACTCTTATCACGCACTCTTGACTCTTCTTCAATGCGCAAATATTTTTGCAATTGTTCCAAGGAGTTGTCCTCGGAACTATGCATGATTTTCTTCCAGTATCCTTTCCAAGTACCGGGGAGTTTTGCAATAATTGCCCCCACTTGAAAGGTCTCCGAGATTTCAATTTTCACTGCTTTCAACTTGTTGACTAGTACTTGTAATTCATGAATTTGGGGGAAGCAATGGGATATTTTCAAGAAATTTAAAATCAAAATACTTAGAAATTAAGAATTTCTTGGTACTTTCTTCCTCCACTTTGTACTTACTTTCTAATGCATCCCATATTTCTTTTGGCGACGTTGTAATGGTGTATAGATCATACAAACGATCTGACAATGAGTTGAGAATATGACCGCTGCATATCAATTCATCCTCTTCACGCTTCTTTCTGTCCACCCTTGATTGATCGGTATTTTTGTCGGATGGTTCAGGAAGATCTTCCAATTTTGGATCAAGAACATAGATGATCTTCAACACCGTAAGAAGGAATTTTAGTTTGTCTTGCCACCTTGTGAAGTTCATGCCATCAAAACGATCCAACTGCACCAAGTCTTGATTCATCAATTTTATGGTAGCCATTGTTGTTTCACTCTCCATCGCAGGAATAATATTGTTTGAGATTGTTGTAAAACTTCAATCGAAGGAGGAGAGAAAACAACTTTGAATCAACAACAAATTTGGAAAACAAACTTCAAGAAAGGCCTAAACACGTAATCTTTGTCCTCAAACAATATTTGCCAATTTTCCGGTAAATTGGGATGCTAAAAGGTTTTCCGACAAATGGTTTGAAGGATTAATCAAACCTTATTGTAGAAATATTAAAGCACAAGTATTTCCACTCAAAACTCAAAACTCAAATAAGAAATCAATGTGAATGTGAGTAGAAGTAGAGATTGATTTTGATTGTAGAGAGTATAGTGAACAAATATGTTAATCAATGTTTTTCAATTGAATTCACTAAGAACATGGCTCCTCTATATATAGACATCAATATTGTACACGAATTGGTGCCAAAAATATGTTGAAAGGGCACCAAATTCAAGTGACAAACGGTAGGAAACCGTCTCCAACGGTCACAATATTTGTACTATGCGACCGCATAGTACAAAACTATGCGATCGCATAGTTATACTCGAACAGGAAGATGAAACTTATGTCCATTTCTATGCGACCGTATAGAATTTGTTCTATGTAGTCGCATAGAACAAAATTCCGACCTTTTAGTCCCATTTCTTTCTTCTTTCTATTTTGTTGGTTTTGAACAATCAATTTCTCAACAAATATTTATATCTTTATGTTGTTCGTCCAACAACATATTCCATCATAAACTGATCTGAGCTTAGATCAAGGAAAAAATGTACCAGTTTGTTGAGTTTAAATATCAAAGAAAATGATTTTACTTATTAATTATTAATAAAAATTTGGACACTAATCTCTCACTCCAATAATTCAAAATTTTCTCTTAGTTGGAAAAGACTTCACTGCACTATCACTCACCTGCAGCTCTCTTTCTCCAACTATCGGTCAACTCAACCACCTCATCGCAATGTCCAAGCCCATGTTTATACCAGGCTGTTGCCTGTGGAGGAAAGTTCAGCTGAATTCTAGATAATTCCATGGTGATTGAAGCAAAACTTAATTAAGTATTCTAGTACCTTCTTTACGAGTTGGAGACAGAAAATTCAAAAAATAAAGAAAGCCAAAAAATGGCATGAAGCCCCTAAAATAATTTGGAACTTTCTTTAAGTCAAATGATGTATCTTCACAGGATTAGACAGTTCAAAACATCTTTATGTTGGATTTTTACCATGCGGACACATAGTACTGACGAATACAGTCGCATAGGACACTCAAATTCTTCAGCCAAATTTTCTGTTTTAAGGCATGAACTGATGAATACAGTCGTATATAGCACTCAAATTCTTCAACCAAATTTTCTGTTTTAAGGCATGCGACTGCATGCCTCGTTGTACTATGTGGTCGCATAACATAACTCTGCAGTTTCTTCGTCTATGGCTTGAATTAAGTTGATTCATCGTGTTTCTTTTTCAATGTCCAACATGAAACTTGTTTCTTTGTTTGTCATGATCAATGTTTTGTCTACCGTGACTTGAGCAAGTAGTTACATCGCTTCTTTAACCCTTTTCACTCGTGACTTAGTCATAGGGCATTCTTCAACGATCAATGGATCCTTGTTCGGACTTACATTTGTGTCATGGATCACATCATACTCTCCATCTTCGAAAGGATTCGACCTCGAATTTGTACCTGCATCAAAGAGATGATGATCAAAGACATTAAAAATAGCCAAAACATTATATTCATAAGGAAACTTGATTGCAACTTTGATTTTCTTTATTCCAGAAAACATTTCTTTCTCAAGTGTACCCAAACCCAATCCCCGGGTTCAAATGTAATGCTCTTCCTTCCTTTGTTTATTTGAGAAACATAGTGCTTATTCTTTTTCTCAATTTGTAATCGTACCTTTTCATGGAGTGATTTCACCAAGTCATCATTCTTTTTTCAATCTTAGCTACCTCTTTCAATAGTAGTCAAATCGTGAAAACTTCTTACCTCAGTTATGCTTTTAGGTGTTGGTCATTCCTTGATAGTCTTGATTTTCTCCTCATCTACTTCTATCCCCTTTGTATTAACAACATGTCCAAGAAAAAATAACTTTTTCCATACTAAATGTAAAAGTTCTTATCTTAAAACTACAAGTACACATCTTAAATGCCTTATATGCTCATTAAAGACCTTACTATATATCAAGATGTCATCGAAGTAAACTACTATCAATTTACCTATAAATGCACGCAAAATATAGTTCATTAATCTCATAAACGTGCTAGGTGCAAGTCCAAATAGCATGACTAACCACTCATACAACCCATATTTAGTTTTAAAAGCGATTTTTCATTCATCTTCTTCCCTCATCCTAATTTGGTGATAACTAATTTTAAGATCAATTTTACTAAAATGCACGAGCCATGTAATTAATCTAACATATCATCTAACCTAATAATATGATAATGATATTTTACCTTTATATTGTTGATGGCCCAACAATCTACGTACATCCTCAAAGTTCCATCTTTCTTTGGCACAAGTAGTACTGTCACGACACATGGACTCATACTCTCTCTTACATACCCCTTACTCATCAATTCCTCCACTTACCTTTGAAGTTTCTTGGTTTCCTCGAAATTACTTCAGTAAGCTAGCCTATTTGGGATGACAGCTCCAGGTACAAAATTAATTTGATGTTCAGTGCCTCGAATGAGTGGTAACCTACTAGGCATGTCCTCCGAGAACATGTCTTCGAATTCCTGCAATAAAGAAGTAGACAAACTAGGGAGGATTGTGTTAGATTCATTAACTAATATCCTCTTCAACTAACTTCCTTTTGCAAATAAATTCACTCTAGACTTTTCTCTCCTTCAGAAGACACTTTTTCTTTTCTCTCTTGTGGCTTTACTTTTTTTTTTTCTCATTATTAGCTACCTCGCTATTTTCTCTATTTCTCTCAATCTTTTTTCATCCTTGCTTTTCAAATTGATTTGATCATCATACACTTGTACCGGTGTTAATGACGCAAAAGTAATAAATTCTCCATCTTTTCTAAAGTTGTGCCTATTTTTGTACTCATCATGCATCACATTCCTATCATATTGACATGACTTTCTCAACAAAATGTGCCTGACATGCATAAGAACTACGTCATACATGACTTCATCATGATATCTCCCAATTGAGAAACTTACCAAAACTCTTCTATTTACTTTAACATCTCCACATTCATTCAACCATTGCAGTTTGTAAGACTTAAGATGTTTTAACATGGTTAACCCCAATTTCTCAACAAGTGTAGTGCTAGCCACATTAGTACAACTACCCCATCAATAATCATACTACATACTTTGTTGTTGATATGACACCTAGTATGGAATATGTTCTCACTTTGTTGCTCCAAGCTATCCATTTTATTTTGATCACTAAGAGCTCGCCTCGTAACCAATAGCTCACCTACTGCAAACTCAACATCCTCTCCATCACTAGCTTTTTCCAATTCTGGCATGTCATCATCACTATCATTCACCACTTCTCCATTGTCTCCAAAATCATTGCCCTTTTGTTTGGGCATTGAGAAGCAATGTGCCCCGATTCGAAGCATCTAAAGTATTTGATGTCTTAACTCTTAGATGGTTGGCTTGAATGTGACCTTGCTAACAAGTTCCTCTTTTTTCCTTTAGTATTTTAGTTTTGCTATTTGAAACAGCTTCATCTCCTTTGTTGTTATCCCACTTCGATTTTCCAGAAATGATTAAAACTCGAAGAACTCGATGGATACCTAGATGTCCCATTCTTCTTTAGTTGTCTCTCCACCTTCATAGCTACATGTAGCATGTCCTCATACTCCACATAATGTTATAATTCCACTACATTAGCTATTTTTCTATTCATGCCATTCAAAAATCGGGTCATGGTGGCCTCCCTATCCTCCTCAACATTCTCTCTAATCATAAAAGTCTCCATCTCCTTATGATAATCTTCTACAATCCTAGAACATTGGTAGAGGCTTTGCAATTTTTGATGAAACTCCATATAGTAATGATTAGACACCAACCATTTCCTCATGATAGCCTTCAATTATTTCCATGTATTAATAGGCCTTTCACGATTTCTCCTCCTAGATGTCACTACTAGACCCCAACAAGTAATAGCATAATCGATAAACTCAAGTACCGCAATCTTTACCTTCTTATACTCCGAGTAGCTGTGACAACCAAATATCATATCTATTTTCTTCTCCCACTTCAAGTATGTGTTCGAATCACTCCTTACTTTGAATGAATGAATTATCATTGTGATATTACCCATGCTTCTATCGACTCAATCTCCAACAAGATCTCTACCTCCTATTTCATGTCTAATACATTTATCCCTCATTCTTCCTAACTTGACATCCATTAATGCATCATCATCAACATCACTACCGCTTCATATTCATCACAAATCTCCATCATAGGTTCTCACCTTGCATTGGGAACTCCTTTAGGTTGTTCCCTATGTAAATTAGCAAGTAATGAGTCTTATCTTTCCATTCACGCCTTTTGCCTATCCAACATGTCTCTCACATCTTCAAGCAACCTCTCGAACCGTCGTATAACCTCATTCGACATGTTGACTTGATTATTATTCCCGCTTGAAGTATAATCGTCCCTGTCAGACATTTGAAATCTGAAGTAATATTTTCCTCTCGTATATCACTCAAATTTGACTTATTTCCTCCATTAGTTTTACCAATCTTGCCTTTTTTTTCACTCAATTCTTTCGCCTAAGTGATTCAAAGAACTAATACAATCTCAACCAAATTTTATTCTCGAAGAATTTAAATTAAGATGTGAGTGAGAAATTGTAACTTAGAAGACTCAAGGAAGGAAATAAAGAATCAAAGGAATTTGACTCTTTGAATGAGAACTAATATTAATCCAAGAATGTGATTCTTGAATTTTGGATTGTACACCCCTTTTTTGACTCAAAAAGATGAAATTGTATATTGTTGGTAATTTTTTTTTTAAAATTCAATTTTCTTGCTCGAAAATTCGACTATGATACCAGTAAAAGAAACAAAAACTGATTTGGATATTAAATTAGCACACAAACAAATTTTGAACAAAAAGGACAAAGGATATAATATTGATTTTTGGAGCCTAAACTCTGATACCAACTTATGCGAACAGTAACAATAGTAGTTGTGAAATCCACATATGATTGATTCAAACTCAAGAAGTCAAGAATCAATAATTAGAGTTTGATCTAAAAATATTAAACCAATGAACTAATACAATCGCCAATAACATGTTGACCCCATGATCACGAGACTCAAGAATCTCACCTGGATTGTTTTGAACACTGCAAAAAATAAATCTTGATAAATTTGAAAATAGTTCGGCGAATAACAAGAATTGAAAGCAAATATGCTCTCAAAATAATCTCTCCAATTGATGTATGTAAAAAATTGTTTATGATGAAAATATTGAGTTCTATTTATATGGAATCCATAAACCCTAGTTGACATGGAAATAAAGTCTAATAGAATTTGAGCTAAAATAGGATATTACACAAATTTAGAAAATTCACATCACCAATTTGTACTATGCAGTCACATAGTACCAATGAATGCGATCGCATAGGGCACTCAAATTCTTCAGCCAGATTTTCCATTTGAAGGCATACGATTGCATGTCTCATTGCACTATGGTTGCATAGTGTAACTCTGTAGCTTCTCCGTCTGTTGTTTGAATCAAGTTGATCTATTGCGTTTATTCTTCAATGCCCAACATGAAACTTGTTTCTTTACTTGCCATGATCAGTGTTTTATCCACCTTGACTTGAGCAAGTAGTCTCATCGCTTCCTTAACCCTTTTCGCTCGCAACCTAGTCATATGCCCTTCTTCAACGATCAATGAATCCTTATCTGGACTTGCCTTCATGCCATGGATCACATCATGGACGGAACATGTAGAACACTTGATCATGTTCAATCTATTCCATACTTGAAGAAGAATCTCATTTTGTTTAGTACTCTTGATTCAAAAGGGTACACATTCTCCAGAGGAGTTGGAGTCTTGAAGATTCGGAAGGGTGTTCGTGTTATATTAGAGGGCGAAAGAGGTTCCAGTTATATATTTTGCAAGGTCGGACAAAATTTGTAAAGAGAAGCCAGCATAGATTTAGTACCGTGGTGGAGATTTATTTTGGTATAGTACCTTTCGAATTTGGTTTAGGTCCATATTGAATAATACTACTCAGTTGAGTTTGGAGAATATGGGTAATTTCATTTTGCCACCATTAATTATGATTTCATTGTATTCAATTGCTAGGAATTGACCATTGGAGATAGATACGTGTATGCCAATTTGGTTGCATATGCTTTTGGCATTTTTGAAGGTGTTGAGACTAGTCAAGGGCCTTCTATGAAAGCATTGGAAGTTGATTATGCTATATGGTATACTTCGACACTATTTGTTAATTTATAATTCTTTGTGAATTTTGGAGAACTCAGCATTTGGGTTCATATATCCGTGTTGGATACCTTAGATCATGAGATGTATTTTTGTATTGGAGAAAATTTGATTTTTGTTGAAGAGTTCGAATTTTTCATTGCAGGCGGATTTTTTTTTACTTTTGTCAAGTAGAAAAATTTTGAAACTTCGTTTGTTGTATCAGAATGTTTGTCAAGATAGGGATTGTTAGGTTTTTAACCCAAATTAGATTAATTTTAAATTTTTTCCTTTATTTCACATGATTTCTAATATTGTTTCCATCTTTGTGGTATTTTTATGGTTTGAAAAGCACCCTATAAATAGTAAATAGTAAATTCTTTTTATAATTTTTTTATTACTAAAATATAGAATAATTATGTAGACACAATTATTATATTTATTTTCTCCAGCTATTCTAAAACTTCTTGTGTTTTACAAGTAATATAATGAATATTTGAATCTACATTATCGCTCACACGAGAACTATATTTTAACACTTAGGGTGTGTTCGGTAGAGATTAAAATCGGATTAAAATTGAAAAATTAGTCGTTATTGTTGACTTTTATTAGACGAGTGGGACCCAATAACAGTCATATTTTCAATTTTAATTAAATTTTAAGCCATACCGAACAGACCCTTAATATTTCTATCCCCTATTTGACCAAAAAAAAAAAAGGAATTGTAAATTATTGTGATTTTTTATCTAACTGCTCAAAAATAGCTGAATGCACACAAATATAGGTTTAGAATTTAAATATGGAACGAAATATTAGAGCATAACATTTTCATCTATTAATCACCTTTAAATATTAATTCAAAATTTATAATCAAATGTAATGTTCGATCGAATTCTTATAGTACACTAGTGAGTCACAATAAATATGGTTTGAATCTCTCATCACATCAAAAATAAAATATTCATGTTACGGGCAATCCCAAATGGCCCCACACACACCACGTGGCCGAATCCACAGTCTTCCGTCCATCCGAACCCTCCATGTCGAACTGGTGAGGACGAACCCACAGTCTCGAACCTCCATTGCTGAACCCCTTGTGACCGAACTATTGTGCGGTACCGAACTCATGTCACGTGAACAGTAGGCAGTACGGCTCTCCAATAGAAGATCTTGTGTAAAAGATCTTCTGACAAGTGGATGATGTGACAACACGCTGCAATTACGGCTGCACCAATCCCGCGTGTCAGAGTTCAAACATAGGAGGTCAGAGCATTAAATGCACTGAAGTCTATGACAAGAAGTTCAGCCATTGAGATAAGGCCACGTGGCCACTCATCCAACGGTTCTTACTCATTCTATCTTACTATATAAGCTCACACATTGTGTCATTTGAAGGTAATGCTAAATTGACTTCTCAATACTACTTAGCAATTCTCTCTATATTTTACTGTCATATTTATCTCCCCAAGGCCGACCCCCTTATACTTCTGGGAGGCTCACATTTTAGCCTTCCCACACTCATATATTTCCACTCCAACTGACTTGATCGTCGGAGTGCGCGCGGCCAGCTCCCCCCCATCTTTGGAGAAGGCCACGTGCAGCTGACGGTTTGTCCTAGTGTGCAGGAACAAAGGTTGAACCGGACGTGAGAGGCCCTGGGATCTGTTGACAGCTCATAGGTGCAATTTTTGAGGTCAACAGATTGGCGCCGTCTGTGGGAAACCACACATTATAACCACGAACATCCTAGTGGTGGAAGCCAGTCGAAAGGAAGCAAAAGCCTAGCCTTGGAGAAAGGTTGAGGTTTCTTGAAAAAGGAACAAAGGAAAAGCCCCTCCCACTGATTTTAACCGCAAGTTCAGAATTTGCCGTCGCAATGAGTTCCAGCAATTACGGTTCTCATAGCCAAAGCCACCAACGCGGGGACTCCCGTGGCAGAAGCCGTCAACAGGAGGCCTCTGAAGAAGAGGTCCTCCGAACAAACGTTAACATGCGCAGACCCCATCACCTTCACAGGCGGGGCGGTACAACAGCGCGCCTAGTTAGGGAGGTAGGAGAAATGGCAGCAAACATGAGGAACTTGGCAGAACAAAACGCTGCCATGCAGCAATTGCTTCTACAGATGCATGGACAAGCTGGATACCAACCCCCCCACCATGAGGCCTATCAACAAGATGATGAGGCCGAAATTTCCGCACAACATGCAAGGGAGCCGAGCCCCCTGGAAAGGGAGGTAGGCATGGATACATCTTCAGCTCACATCCATACCCACCTCGGCGGAGACCCCCTTCAAGGGGGGGAAACTTCCCTCCCGAATACGCACGAGACCCGGAGCCAAGAAGGTCTACCAGTGTGTTTGACAGAATTGGTACAGCAGGACCTAGGAATAGGCCCCAGCGGCCCCCTCCAAATGTGAGGCGACAAGAGCAACAGGAGCCCCAGGAGGTTCGCCAGCTTAGGAATAGGCGAGAAAGAAGGGACGCTGCGAACCAGCAAAACTTGGCGGGAATCGCTCAACCGCCTCGGTATCAGGCGGAAGAAGGGGAATCCAGCAGCCCTTGTAGGTCTTTTGAGCTCGATGATGATGATGACAGCTTGCCATTCTCGCGCGAGCTAAGAAATGCGCACGTCCCCAGCCATTTTGTGCCCCCAAAGATTCCAAAATATGAAGGTAAAGGAGACCCGGCTAAGCACCTCAACAACTACAAGACACACTTGGCTCTAAGAGGAGCCACGCCGGCGTTGAAATGTAGAGCATTCCACCTTACTCTCACAGGTTCTGCCAAAAGATGGTACAATCGCATACCTGCAGGAAGCATCAGAAGCTGGCCCGACCTCAAGAAAGCCTTTCTAAATCAATACCTGTCTAGTAAAGAAGGAGAGGCTCCTATACAAAGGCTTCAGGACATGAGGCAGCAGGCGGGTGAAACGTTGAAGAGCTATTTGGCTCATTTCACTGATGAAATGACTTATTGCGAGCAGGTAACGGATAGGGAAGCCCTATCGGCACTCAGAGGCGGACTTAACATGAATACCCTCTTTTGGAGAGATGTGCGAAACAGAAACCCCACTACTTATGATGCCCTTGTGGAAATGATGAAGAGCGAAATAGTCAATGAAGAGTTGATTGACCATCGCAACAGGACCTCTTTGGGACTGCCACCCACTCAAAGACAAAGACGAGGCCCTGTATCGCACTTGGTAACCCAGCAATGGACCCAAGCAGGGCAGACTGTGGCACCTACATCAGGCCAAGCACTGGCCACAGCCACTCTAAACGCCGTACCCTCACTGGCATACGAGGAAGTGGGTCCCAGTGGAGATATGCAACCAAGCTCCTCAAGGGGAAGGGGCAGAGGAAGAGGCAACGGACCTAGGAATAGGCCCTATTGCACATATCACAGAACTTTTGGTCACAGCGACAGCAACTGCTTGACGAGGCCCCCGAACCAGGGACAAACGGGTCGGAGCGAGGCTAGAGGTCCTGCGAACCAAAATGTGAGGACTGCCAGCAGGGAAAGGAGAGATCCCGAACCCAGAGATGGGGAACAACGAAGGCAAACAAGGGATCGATCGCCTCGTTGAAGAGACGACAGGCCTAGGGACCGTCCAAGGAGTTCACAGAGGCAAAGAGAGGCCCATCCCAATGCAGAGCTGGACCCCATCAGGAAAATAGATACTATAATCGGAGGACCCCACATTGGGGGAGAGTCTAGGAACGCTCAGAGAAATTATACCAGGGAAGCCAAAGACTCCCCCATGACAAGTTATTCCGTCAACGGGTCATACCGTGGGACTCACACCCTTCTGCCAATCACATTCACATAAGAAGATACGGCTGATGTCCACTACCCCCATTGCGATGCCTTGGTAGTAAGGGCTATAATAACCAGAAATGGCTTGAATCGTATGCTTGTGGACAACGGAAGTTCGGTCAACATACTTTTTGGCACCGCATTTGATAAGATGCAGGTCGGTTTCAATCCTACCCCAATGACAGCCCCATTGTACGGATTCACCTGGGATAGCATCATCCCCAGGGGGAGGATCACGTTGACTGTGGAAATGGGAACACCTCCCTTCACGGCCCACCATCGCATGGAGTTTTTGGTGGTGGACCACAGGTCAGCATATTACGGAGTCCTGGGTCGACCTGCATTGAACGAATTAGGGGCTGTAACATCCATTCACCACCTGTGCATGAAGTTCCCCACTGACAGGGGTATTGCCACTCTACGAGGCGACCAGATGGGTTCGAGGAAGTGCTACCTAAACTCCCTGCGAAAATCCGAACCCCGCAGCACAAACATGATATACTTGGACACAGAAATGATCGACGCCCCTGCAGAAGGGTCAACCCCTGAAAAAGGGGAAGACGTCGAAATGATAAGTGCGATCATAGATGAAATCCCCCCTGAACAAGGCAGCGTGGATACCATTTTGGATCCAAGGATTACAGAATCCAACTCTCAGGCTGCCCCAGTCGAAGAACTGGAGCCTTTCCAGGTAGATCCTGACGACCCCACCAGGGTCCTGCAAGTTGAGAAAGAGTTGGGGAGTGAACGGAAGGGGCTATTGAAGAACTTCCTCCTCGCAAACTTGGATGTTTTTGCATGGAAGCATGGAGACATGGTGGGCATCGACCCCAAAGTCAGCTGCCACCACCTCAACATCGACCCCAAATTCACTTCACACCGACAAAAGAGGAGGACATTGAACCCAGAAAGGTATTAAGCCCTGAAAGAAGAGGTTCATAAGCTGGTAAGCAATGTGTTCATCCGTGAAGCGACCTACCCGAAGTGGGTGTCGAACCCTGTACTGGTAAAGAAGCACAATGGCAAGTGGAGGGTCTGCATAGACTTCTCCAACCTAAACCAGGCTTGCCCAAAGGACAGTTTCCCACTTCCAAGGATTGACCAACTTGTGGATGCCACCGCCGGACACAAACTACTGAGCTTCATGGACGCTTATTCTGGATACAATCAGATCCCCATGTACCCACTGGACGAAGAAAACACCTCATTCATTACGGATCGAGGTCTTTATTGCTACCGGGTGATGCCGTTTGGCTTAAAAACACAGGGGCCACATACCAAAGGTTAGTGAACCGCATGTTTGCAAATCTTTTAGGCAGAACAATGGAAGTTTATGTGGACGACATGTTGGTGAAGAGCCTCGAAACTGAAGATCATATTGAACATCTTACCGAGGCCTTCGAAGTTTTGAGAAAATTTCAAATGAAGCTGAACCCCCTGAAGTGCGCCTTTGGTGTAGCCTCCGGGAAGTTCTTGGGCTACATGGTAAATCAAAGAGGGATCGAGGCTAATCCTGATAAGATTAGGGCCCTGCTAGATATGAGGTCCCTCCACAAACCAAAAGAGGTGCAAAGCCTCACAGGTCGGCTCGCTGCGTTAAACCGGTTCATCTCAAAGGCGACGGATAAGTGCCTTCCTTTCTTCAAAGTCCTAAAAGGAGGAAAGAAGTTCCAGTGAAATGAGGAGTGCGAAGCGGCTTTCCAAGGGCTGAAGAAGCACCTTGGGCAAGCCCCCCTCCTCTCCAAGCCCAAAGATGGAGAAGCCCTATCAATATACTTAGCCGTATCAGCTGACGTCGTGAGTTCGGTTCTTGTGAGGGAGGAGGAAGGTACCCAATTGCCTGTCTACTATGTAAGCAAGGTTTTCACCCCTGCAGAATCTCGATATTCAGACATGGAAAAGCTCGCCTTTTCACTTATGACCGCCTGCAGAAAGTTGAGGCCTTACTTTCAGGCCCATAGCATCCATGTGTTGACGACCCTCCCCCTCAAGCAAATCTTGCAAAAGCCGGACGCCTCTGGAAGGCTAATGAAGTGGTCCATCGAGTTGAGTGAGTTTGACATCTCATACAAACCAAGGGCCTCGGTGAAAGGACAGGCACTGGCAGATTTCATAGTCGAATTCTCTGGACTGCAAGTCGATATAGAAATTGAAGAAGCAGAACCCCCAACTTGGGGCCTTTTCACTGACGGTTCTTCCGGTGAGACCGGTTCGGGAGCAGGGGTTATTTTGTTGAGTCCGGAGGGACACAGACTTTGCAGTGCCGTTAGGTTCGGATTCAAGGCTTCAAACAATGCTGCAGAATATGAAGCCCTCCTGGCAGGCTTAAAATTCTCAAGGGAAATGCAGATGAGGAGGTTAACCGCCAGTAGTGACTCGCAGCTAGTGGTTTGCCAAGTGAGAGGGGATTATGCGGCAAAGGACAAAAATATGGCCTCTTACCTGAAGAAGGTTAAAGAGCTCGTTTCCCACTTTGAAAAATTTAACCTTGTGCAAATTCCGAGGTCTGAAAACACACATGCGGATGCCCTATCCAAGCTGGCTAGCAGTAAAGATTCTGAACTCCTTAAGATGATACCCATTGAACACCTTGCTCAACCGTCCATAGCCAAAGGGGAAGAGGTTATGTGGATAGAAGGAACCCCTCTCTGGATGCGGTCAATCGTCGCCTTCCTAAAAGATCAAACCCTCCCTAAGGACAAAGAGGAAGCCCAGAAGCTAAGGCGTCGAGCCGCATATTACGTGCTCCAGGACGAAGTGTTGTATAAAAGGGGGTTTTCGATGCCCCTTCTAAGATGCACCGGGGGTGATGAGGCCAACTATGTTTTGAGGAAAGTCCATGAAGGGATCTGCGGAAACCATACCGCCGGTCCGGCCCTAGCCTATAAGATACTCAGACAAGGGTACTACTGGCCAACGCTGAAAAAGGATGCCATCCAGTTCGTCCGCGCATGTGATAAGTGCCAGCGCTTCTCCTCCATTCAACGTCAACCATCTCAAGAGTTGACTGCTGTATCTAGCCCGTGGCCCTTCGCCAAATGGGGATCGACCTGATAGGTCCACTTCCTAAAGGAAAGGGAGGTGCTTCACATGCAATTGTGGCTATAGACTATTTCACCAAGTGGGTGGAGGCCGAACCCTTGACAAAGATCACCGAAGCGAACACTTCGAAGTTTGTATGGAAGAACATCATATGTCGGTTCGGAATTCCCCATTCACTTGTGTCGGACAATGGAAGGCAGTTCGACAATAAGAAAGTCAGGGAGATGTGCGAAGAGCTCGAAATCAGGAAACATTTTTCTTCTCCACACCACCCCCAAGCAAATGGCCAGGTAGAGGCTGTAAACAAAACAATCAAGCAGATTCTGAAAAAGAAGCTTGATGCATCGAAGGGGGCTTGGGTGGACGAACTACCCCATGTATTATGGGCGATACGCACCACCAGCAAGACTGCAACGGGTGAAACCCCCTTCTCCATGGCATATGGTGCAGAGGCGATAAGCCCCGTTGAGGTAGGGTTGCCATTGCCTCGTCGCTTACAGTTCAATGAGATCTCAAACGAGGAAATCAGAAGATGCGAGCTGGACTTTCTTGGGGAAAGAAGGGACGCCTCACAGGTTAGGCTCGCCACTTATCAAAGGAAAATGACGAAGTATTATAATAAGAAGGTGAAAAAGCGATCTTTCAGAAGGGGCGACCTCGTGCTGAGAAGAGTTTTCCTAAATTCTAAGGAACCCGGCGTCGGAACCCTTGGCCCAAATTGGGAAGGCCCCTACCGCATAACCGAAGAGATCAGGGTAGGAACTTTCAGGATCGAAACTCTTGATGGGAAGTTGCAACCCCACCCCTGGAATGTTGAACACCTAAGGGTCTACTATCAGTAATTTTCTTCTCTGTTCAGTTCACAAGGCATATGTTCATAGCCTCCTCAACTTTGTGTTTACTTTCTCATATATGGAATGGAACTTTGCTGTTATGATTGTTTCCACTGCCTCCTCAACTTTGTGTAGACGAACCGTTTCACTTTGTAGCACCTTCTGTTTTAAGAAGTTCGGCACCCTACAAATCCCAAGTAAAAACGGTTCGGCACGGCTTGAGTGTTGTGAACCACACACGGTATTCATCAAGCCTTATTTAAATTGGTTAATAAACAATTTACTGGATGAGCTATTCGATGAACCGTTTCACTTTGTAGCATCTTCTGTTTTAAGAAGTTCGGCACCCTACAAATCCCAAGTAAAAACGGTTCGGCACGGCTTGAGTGTTGTGAACCACACACGGTATTCATCAAGCCTTATTTAAATTGGTTAATAAACAATTTACTGGATGAGCTATTCGATGAACCGTTTCACTTTGTAGCATCTTCTGTTTTAAGAAGTTCGGCACCCTACAAATCCCAAGTAAAAACGGTTCGGCACGGCTTGAGTGTTGTGAACCACACACGGTATTCATCAAGCCTTATTTAAATTGGTTAATAAACAATTTACTGGATGAGCTATTCGACGAACCGTTTCACTTTGTAGCATCTTCTGTTTTAAGAAGTTCGGCACCCTACAAATCCCAAGTAAAAACGGTTCGGCACGGCTTGAGTGTTGTGAACCACACACGGTATTCATCAAGCCTTATTTAAATTGGTTAATAAACAATTTACTGGATGAGCTATTCGACGAACCGTTTCACTTTGTAGCATCTTCTGTTTTAAGAAGTTCGGCACCCTACAAATCCCAAGTAAAAACGGTTCGGCACGGCTTGAGTGTTGTGAACCACACGGTATTCAACGAGCCTTATTTAAATTGGTTAATATACAATTTACTGAATGAGCATCTTTTACTTAACGGTTCGGCATGATAATTAATATTACAAGTCATCTGAGCTATTACTATGGCGAACCCATGCGACTTCTTTAATAACTTATCTAAGTTGTTACCTATCATCAGTTCGAAAGCTACTCAACGAGGCCATACATGGCGAAAGTCGAATCAATGCAACAAAAAGAAGAAAAAAATACAAAGAATGGCTCCATTAGAAAATATCAAATACAGTTAAGTACAACTACTTTACTTCAAAAAAAAAAAAAAACCCAAAACTACTTGCCAATCTCCACCACCTCCTCCACCACTTCTTCAGCCACGTCCTCAGCAGGAGTCGAGGGTTCGGCTGGAATGAACTCCTCCCTCACAACAGTAAGGTTCACCTCTGGGTGAAGTTCTGCAACCCTAGCAAGAACTTCACCGTAGGTAACACTCCTCCAGTACAAACCGAGGCCGTCGTACTCTGCAGTTTCATGAAAGTGGGCAACATAATTGTTCACTGCAGCATCTCCCGCCTCAACCAACTGCTGTTTCAAACTGGCAACCTCAGCAGTAAGGTCGGTCACTTGGGCCCTCAGAGCCGTCCTATCTTCGTTGGCCACCTCCAGTGCTGTCGAAGCAATCTTCTGCAAGTTATCCGAGTTCTCCACTCGCTTCGTAAGTGCATTCACTTCAGACTTGCACAGGTGAACCTCCTCTTTAAGTTCAGCATTTTCAGAGGAGACTTGCCCAACCTTGGCTTCCAACTCCTCCTGCTTGGCCCTGAAGGCTTCAATAACCTCATCTGCCGTCGAGGCCTCTGCCTTCAATTTTGCAGCCTCCAATTCAGCAGTGGCAGTCCTCTCCTCCAGCTGACGGTTCCGATCCTGCAGCCTCTTCATATCCATTTGAGCATTAAATATAAAGGCTTGGGACCGAGCCTGCATTGCCAGTCCGGCCTCCAGCATATCAGTGAATTCGCAGGTCTCAGCATAGGATGCATACTTATCAGTCCAATACTTGTAACTCATCCTAGCTGCTGCTTGGGCTTCGGCCGGCAGCATCTCCAACGCCTCGGGGGCAATCTCATCAGTTCGGCCATCGAGAAAATCCCGAGCCTTAAACTCAGTTGGACCCTCCATCCTGGTTTGGCGCCCCCGCTTCTTCCTAACCAACCCAGCCTCCTCCTCATTGCCTTCATCAATGTTAATTACTGGCAACGAGTTCAACGGCTTCACGTTGATGGGCTCTCGCAAGGACTCCTCTATTGAAGTCTGCCGGGATGGAGGAGGAGGACCCTTATTCTTGGTCAAGACCAACCGCCTCTTCTTAGGCACCCCCCCTTCTGAAGGTTCAGCCTTATCTTTCCCCTTATCCTCCACTTTCTTCTCTGGGGGAGGCGGCAGACGAGCCTTCGACAGGCGGCTGAATTCGTCCCTTTGGTTCTTATAGGTGGACGAACTCGAACTCAGAGGTTTTTTGTTTTTCGCCTCGGCCAGACGTCGCATGTGAAACATATCCGATTTCACATACTCTTTGTTCAAGTGTTGTTCTGCAGCCGAACCACGTGCAAGTTAGTAAAAATTCATCATAATACGGCTCGGAATGTACGATAAGGTCAGAACTTACCACGGGTCGACATCAGCAAATGTGTCACGAATGGGGCTCGTTTGGCTATAACGTTCTTGAAATCCCTCTTCTCGGAAGACAGCTCGTATATGGCCCTCACCACCACCAACTCGCAAAGTTCAAGTTCGAACCGATCTGCAGGAACTAAAAAAATTCTGGAATCAGAAACACCACAAGTATGCAAGGTAACAAAACAAATAAATATCCACGGACTACACTCACTATACTCATGGTAATGGGTCGGCACGGTTATCTCTGGGACTGCATCCCCCTCCACTGTCTGCCAGCGACCCCTTATCCAGAACCAAGAGGACTTCAAGTTCTTAATTGAAGAAGGAGTGCCCCAGATGAAGGGGGAGTGCGAACCCCAGGGGTTAATACAATACCACCCCCTGCACGAATCGCCCCCACTCGAGGCTCGGGGCTGAAAAAGAGTTTGAAAGACGTGGGTAGGCATATCCTCGCCAAGGGTGACCTCCTTCCACAAAAGGAAGGCCCCTGCCATTTGGCTCCATGCATTCGGTACGAGTTGGGTCGGAGCCAGGTTATACTGCCTAAGAATATATCGAAAAAAGGGTGCAGGGGCAACCTCAAACCCCCGCCAAGATGGCTTCGCTCACCGCCACACACCCCTCTCTAAGGTAACAGGCCCGCTCATCAGGGGTCGGTACAAACATCTCTATGGTTTCAGGGATCCTATACCTCTCCCTATATGTTTCAAGCTCACTCGCCTCTACGTTCGAAGCCCATTCAGATGTCCCCCACTTCATCCTATAATTTATAGGCCCCTCCGGCATCATCGCAACACTGTGGGGTCCCCCCATCGCATCCATTATTCTGGCAGTGGGAATGGGTGGAGACATACCAACCTCTGCATATAAAGAGGCAGTCTCCTTATCCCCCAAAGAACCCCCAACGCCCCTATTTCCTGAAGACGATGCCATTGTTGTCTCTCTGTGTCGAAAGAAAGAAGAAATCTAAGCAGTGAACTACACCTAACACTTACGATTGAAGAAGCTAAGAGAGGAGCCGGTGCTTGCAAAGAAGAGCAACAACTGGACGGAGGATCGCGAAGGCAGAAAGGAAGAAGCTGGAATACTTAGAAAATTTTTCTCTCGCGAAGTGAAAAAGCGTGAAAATGAAGAAGAAAGCCCTTTTTATACGAAATGGAATCTCATCCCAGCCATTGGATTAGCCCTGGTTTTAATCCAAGCCTTACACCTGTCCCTGCATCAGGGACATTGAAATGAAAAGGCGCTATCACTATTTTTGAATCAAAGGCCATGATCAGCGCGTGCAACGCACGCACAAAGGACTCGAGTCAATACGCCAGCTGTCCCCAATAATCATTATCACGCATTAAATGTTTGCGTAATACGAAAAAAGTAACTTCCCTCGCCGTAATTATCTTTGCACCTTGGGAACCAGCGTCAACGTCAAAATCATATAGGGTCGCCTTCATGGCTTCGCCTCGTCACAACAGGCTCGCCTTCAAGGCTTCGCCTCTTCTACAACAGGCTCGCCTTCATGGCTTCGCCTCGTCACAACAGGCTCACCTTCAAGGATTCGCCTCTTCTACAACAGGCTCGCATTCATGGCTTCGCCTCGTCACAACAGGCTCGCTTTCAAGGCTTCGCCTCTTCTACAACAGGCTCGCCTTCAAGGCTTCGCCTCTTCTACAACAGGCTCGCCTTCATGGCTTCGCCTCTTCTACAACAGGCTCGCCTTCATGACTTCGCCTCTTCTACAACAGGCTCGCCTTCATGGCTTCGCCTCGTCACAATAGGCTCGCCTTCAAGGCTTCGCCTCTTCTACAACAGGCTCGCATTCAAGGCTTTGCCTCTTCTACAACAGGCTCGCCTTCATGGCTTCGCCTCTTCTAGAACAGGCTCGCCTTCATGGCTTCGCCTCGTCACAACAGGCTCGCCTTCAAGGCTTCGCCTCTTCTACAACAGGCTCACCTTCAATGCTTCGCCTCTTCTACAACAGGCTCGCCTTCATGGCTTCGCCTCTTCTACAACAGGCTCGCCTTCATGGCTTTGCCTCTTCTACAACAGGCTCGCCTTCATGGCTTCGCCTCTTCTACAACAGGTTCGCCTTCATGGCTTCGCCTCTTCTACAACAGGCTCGCCTTTATGACTTCGCCTCTTCTACAGCAGGCTCGCCTTCATGGCTTCGCCTCTTCTACAACAGGCTCGCCTTCATGGCTTCGCCTCTTCTACAACAAGTTCACCTTCATGGCTACGCCTCTTCTACAATAGACACTTCTTCTATTGACATCACGGTCAGGCCTTCAAGTCCACGCACTATATAAATAATCATACATGGACTTCGGGGACTAGTTGTTACGGCCACCTTTCTTTTCTTTCTTTACTTCAAGTCCACGCACTATATAAATAATCATACATGGACTTCGGGGACTAGTTGTTACGGGCAATCCCAAATGGCCCCACACACACCACGTGGCCGAATCCACAGTCTTCCGTCCATCCGAACCCTCCATGTCGAACTGGTGAGGACGAACCCACAGTCTCGAACCTCCATTGCTGAATCCCTTGTGACCGAACTATTGTGCGGTACCGAACTCATGTCACGTGAACAGTAGGCAGTATGGCTCTCCAATAGAAGATCTTGTGTAAAAGATCTTCTGACAAGTGGATGATGTGACAACACGCTGCAATTACGGCTGCACCAATCCCGCGTGTCAGAGTTCAAACATAGGAGGTCAGAGCATTAAATGCACTGAAGTCTATGACAAGAAGTTCAGCCGTTGAGATAAGGACACGTGGCCACTCATCCAACGGTTCTTACTCATTCTATCTTACTATATAAGTTCACACATTGTGTCATTTGAAGGTAATGCTAAATTGACTTCTCAATACTACTTAGCAATTCTCTCTACATTTTACTGTCCTATTTATCTCCCCAAGGCCGACCCCCTTATACTTCTGGGAGGCTCACGTTTTAGCCTTCCCACACTCATATATTTCCACTCCAACTGACTTGATCGTCGGAGTGCGCGCGGCCGGCTCCCCCCCATCTTTGGAGAAGGCCACGTGCAGCTGACGGTTTGTCCTAGTGTGCAGGAACAAAGGCTGAACCGGACGTGAGAGGCCCTGGGATCTGTTGACAGCTCATAGGTGCAATTTTTGAGGTCAACAATTCATATAGTAAGTTTTATCCAATGGGTATTAAAAATGTTCATGATTAGCCCTGATAAACATACAAATAAGTTTAATCTTAAAGAAGATAGAACACCGAAAATTTGAAATAGTCAAGCACAAATTTTGATAAAACAAATTTATTGTAATTTCATCTCGAAGGAATGACATGACCGAAAACGGGTCGTATTACAATCATTTAAACATAATATGAAATACTAACCTAAATACCACATTCAAATCCCAACCTATACAGACCTAACCGCCAAATCCCTAGAGGGTTCATCCCTACCTCTTGAGTGCATAGACAACGTCCATGGCAGTGACAATCTTGGGGCAAACATGCTCAGTGTAGGTGACAACATCAAGGATTACATTTTCAAAGAAAATCTTGAGAACCCCATAAGTCTCCTCACAGATTAGCCCACTGATACGCCAGACTCCACCTCTAAGAGCCAGTCACCAAATCGCCTGCTTGGTTATGCCCTGAATGTTATTCTTTAGAACCTTTCGATGCCGCATTGCACTAGGGCTTACATGGTCCGATTCGGTTTGATTCTAACGAGAATCGAATCAGACTTGAATTTTTCTGATATTTAGTAAATGGAATCGTCGAGTTCAAATTTAATTATGGAACCGTTCAGGTTCGATTCCATTCGATTTAGTTCGGTTCGATTTGATTTGATTTTCAAGTTCTATAGTATAATTAATTTTTTAAATATTCATAATCTTACATTAATTCAACTAATGTCATGTTCAATCGTAACTCTTATAAAATAATGTAGTTCAATTTTATATGTTTTTTTACGACTCTCTTTACCGAGTTCTTCATAGATTTGATTGTTAAAATCACAAGAAGAAGAAGATAGCGAACTCACAATAATTAAGAGAGACGCTATCGAGTTTCAATTCGATTTCTCCATAACGGTAAAAACGACACTATGGTAGAATAACATATTTGGGTCAAATTTAGGTCAATTTGATTAAGTTGGGCTTGGATTGATAATTAGAAATAGAAAAATCATATTTTTTGGTTTGAGCTAAATTAATTAGTTAGTAAATTTATTTTTTAAAAATAAAATAATTTGACTTATTTAAAATAAATAAATTTAAAAAAATTATAGAGATTTGATTATTTGTTCTCGATTTAGATACCCGTTTAGATATTTAACTTAAGAATAATCGCTCGATTTGAATTCGGTTCAATCAGTTCAAGTCAGGAGTTTTGCCTAGCCCTACTTTGCACCACCATTTTCCCAAACCCTTGCTACACTTTCCTCTTCCTGGCATTTCTCTTTCTGTGTAACCTCTGCTAAAATTTGATGAAATTTGAGATGAGATTTTGCTTGATGCATGAGTGAAGAGACGTAGTGGAGAGTTCGTATATATATATTTGGAGAACAAGAGTGCGAATGGTGGATAGACGTTGGATTTAAATAGTTAAACGACAGTAGAAAATTGTTATCTGCGATGAGTTTGTTTAGGAAATTGCAACGGTTGATAGGAAATGAATCGACAGTGCACTGTCTACTGTTTGTTGATAGGACCAAATTACAGCTCGGTGTATAGGCCCCCTCACAAGAGGAGGGCACGATTTTTTTTATTGGACGTGGGCCCCTCTTTCTTGTGAGGGGTATGTACACCGAGCTGTCAAGCTCGGTGTACAAATATCAAAAGCCTTGTTGATAATTCGTATCGTGTGCTAGATCCATTAATTTCAATTTTAAAACTTCGCGCTCAATAGTTCACTTTTTGCCTTTCAGAGTTTCTCAAGTTTATTTGGTTTATAATTTTCTGGTTAATCCTCATTTTCTAAATTTATTTTTAATTATATATTCTCGTTTTTAATCACACATTCTCCAAAAACATTATTTTTTCAAAAAATGAGGCTCATAACATAGCCTTATTAATGTGTATATTCCTATATAGATCCCAACTTTAACAAATGATATTCATATCTCCAACATTTTAACAGTTTTCGCGTGGTATTCTTACCTAATGGAAATTTAAATGCAACATGTACACGATGTTAGATTGAAAGAATAAATAGTTCAAAAAATATTTATTTTAATCTAAAAACCAAACATGTCTATTAAAAGTACATTTAGTTCAAGTTGATGGAGATTAAAATTAGATTTTTAGCAAATTTCGATTAAAAAGAAATGATGAAATATGTGATTTAGAAGTTGTGGATCCCATGAAATATGTTGTTAAAATTAATTGTTGACTTTAACATAAATTAAAATCTAAATTTTAATTTTCACCAAACAGGGGCTTAACGTTGCTATTTTTATTTTTGGACGATACCATCACTCCAATCAAATGTTACTATGTGTTGCTTATTATTTGGCCATTGTTTGACAACTATTATTTAAAATTTTTTTTTCTACATACTTATTTTTAACCATACATTCACATAATAAAATATTCTAATATATATATATATATATATATATATATATATATATATTTTTTTTTTAATTATACACTCTCTTGAAAATCACTATTCAAAATATATTTTTTTTCCAAATAATCACCATCAAATAGGGACTTAATGTCTAAATAGGTGTTTTATGTCAAGTGGGGACATTGCGTGTAAAATGTTAAAAGATTGAGTATATAATCGTCACACTCATCAAATTTTGAGATCCATGGAAGAATTTACCCTTTTATAATTTATTATCCCTCATCTTTTAAGAAAATTTATCATTCCGATATATCCATAATATAATATATCATAGTATTTGAGCTCCCGACCTATGTTCAAAAAAATTTGTCTCTGGCATTTATTCTCTCGTGGTGATGATTGATGTGTATTTGAGGTGAAGGTTATGGTGGCAGTAGGTTGTGGTTTTGAGGTGGTAGTGGACAATTGTGGAGTTGGGTAGTGCTGATGTGGTTGAGTGGGGTGGGGGAGATGAAGAGTTATCATTACTAATTAATTTGGTAATTTGTGACAAATAAATAATCGTTGATCTATAAAAACGTATAATTTGTGACTAAATTTGTAATCATAACATATGAATTGCGTCTTTGTAACTACAACATTATGTAATTGGCGAGTTTCATGAAAACGTGATCATATATTATGTGTGTATTGTGACCTTGACTTGTTTAATAAAATTATAGGTTACAAAATGTGATTACCTAATTTTTGAAGGAAAAAAAAAACCGTAATTTTGGAACCCCGAGAGAGTATATGTAAAAGAAAGAAAGAAAGAGGTGAGATAAATGAATATTTTAATAACTAAATGATAAATATTAGTATATGATATTATCTATAATCTAAAATAATTATCTATCACATTAATCAATTAGTATACAATTTGATTCCTACTATAATTTAGGGATGTCAAACGGGTCGAGCAACTCGTGGGCTCGACCGCTCGGCTCGTCCACGGGAGAGCGGCTCGTGGGCCCACAAGCTCAGCTTGTAGGCTCATAAAAAAAAAAATTAAAAAAAGCTCGTGAGCTCGATTCGTGGATTACGAGCTCGGCCCTTGAACACGAGCCAAGCTCCTTGAAGAAGCTCGTGGGTAGATGGATTGGCTCGGCTCGACTCAACCCATTGTCATCCCTACTATAATTCAATTTTTTTCAATAATACTTTATTTTTTATTTTTTAACATGTATTTAATTATTTTAATTATATCATACTTTTCGATTTTCAATAGTATTTAATTCATTGATCATTTAACTTATTTGAACAATATTATCATTAATTATTTTGTCAAATGTACATTTGACAAACAATTTGTATTAATTATTTTTAAAATTATCACATCTTACAATGTTATTTTTATAGCAATAACATGCCATCCATGTTCAACTATGACTAATTAGTGAAAATATCCTAAATTAGACTAATTTTCCTATATCTCGTTCACAATAATATCTTTAAAATACATAACGTATTAATATATTTTGTCACCAGATTTTTCAAATATTTTTGTCAATTTATTAAATGTGAAATTATATAATTAAATTATTGTATTTGTGATTCGCCCCGCCCCCCCCCCCCCCCCCCCCCCCTTAATTTTTAGATTTTCAGTTACACATTGTAATCCAGATAAAAATTTGTACGAGTTGTATGAGGCTAAAAAGAATGATAGAAACATTTAACGGCCCTTTACAGCAAGGACTACTTGCGTCCAATGATTTATGGAGTTATCGTAAATTTTTGTAAAGGTGCTCAATATTATAATACTTTCTCTTCCTTTACACATGGTACGAACATATGTACATGTGAAACACCGTTAGAATTAGTAAAATATTTTGCTCACGGCAGGAATTTTATTTTTTTAACTTACTTAGATGGTGGAGAATGCACAAGAGCCAATACTTTAAATATAAGTGGCAGATTTTATCTTATTACATATAAAGACTTAAAGAAGGCATACTAAAAAAAATTAATATGTTTAAAGAACTGGAAATACATAAATTTTAAAATCCAAGTTCAAGTGGGCAGATTAATAGCTGAAAATTTTCAAGAATTGAGTCAACTAACTTAATAATTTGTAAGTATTACTTATGTCAGCTTTTAAAATTTTTATGACTCTTGAAGAAAAAATTATACACGTAATATCTTTTTTGTGTAAAATTTAAATTCCATTTGCATTAAATGTAGCTAGGACATGATTTTTAAATTTTTAAAGGGATAATTACAGTAGAAGCCCCAAACATTTTAAACACTAGCAGACTTTCTCATAACCTTTCATTTGTTGCAACCGTCATCCCAAACCTTTCAAAACGTTGCATCTGTGGTCCTTTTGGATGAAATCCGTCTAATTTACTGTTAGTTAATCTAAAAAAAGTGATTTTGACCATACTTTAATATTTTAAGAAGGGGCAAAAGAGTAACTTTTTCATTTATCACATTAAATAATTAAATTTAAAAATAAGAAATAAGAAATGAAAACACACACACACACACACACACATATACAATCATATTCTTCCTCTCACCACCCCCAACGCTTAGCCACCTGACTTCTGCCACCTCCACATCAACCAACCACATATCATCGGCCACCACTATTGCTACTATTTTTCACAAAAACTTTCGCATATATATCATTGGCAGTCCTGTGATTGAATGGGAAATTTGGGTACGAATAAACCAAAAATTGGCTAGATTTAATGATTAATTGGTGCAATTGATTGATGACCCAACGTATTATCGACTTGAATTGAAGGTATTAAGGTCTAATTTGATGATTAGGGCAGTGTAGAACCCTCAATTGAAGGGGACAAATTGGGTTGCCTTGCGTATGAACTGTCCAACCTATTCGTCCATTTAGCGCCCACATTGTTGATGACCCATGGTTGGAATAAGTGCGTCTTGATGAGAGGATGCCAGAACAGGTGGTCCACGATCATGGGAACCACCATCGTCGCTGAAAAATGAGTTTGTCAGCCGAGAGTTCGCTGTCTCGAAAAACTTTAGTAAATTTCGATTTTCTTTGTTATTTGTTGTTATGGGAACATGTATAAACGCGTCTTGATGAGATTGAGCGACCTGTGAGGTGTAATGAACATCGACATCTATGGATTTGGTTGAATTTGTAAGAAAATCGTATGTGAGGTGATTTTTGCATAAAAATTGGTTCGATTTTGATGTGATTTGGAACTGTTATTTTGGGTGGGGATGTTAGTGGTTGATGAGAAGATGATAGTGTTACAAAAATTCGGAGGCTACGGTGGCCAGAAGTTGGGTTCAATGGTTGGGTTCCATGGTTGTGGGGGTAGAAGATGATTGGGTTATTTTGTATTATTTTTTATTTTTTAATTTAACAAATGTAATTTTTTAATGTGATAAATAGAAAATTACTATTTTAGCCCATTTTTAAAATATTAAAATATGATCAAAATCACATTTTTAGGTCAATTAACGGTAAATTGGACAAACTCCATCCAAAAGGGCCTCAAATGCAACGTTTTGAAACGTTTGGGTGACAGCTGCAGCAAATGAAATGTTAAAAAAAATCTGCTAGTATTTAAAAGGTTTGGGACTTCTACTCCAATTATCCCATTTTTAAAAAAATGAATCAACTCTTTAACGATTCATCTCAACCATCGAGGTCCAAAGGCCTTTGCCACCTATACCACAAGCCCAAACATATCTTTCACAAACCAATGCCCAAAACTTTAAAACCCATCTTTGCACACTTGGCCTGCTTCCTCCTAGCCTTGGGGAATGGCAAAGGGGTGCTGGGTGGGATCGAATTAGGACAGCTATTACCATTTCTGTTTCATTGAGAATTTTTGGGAGGCAATAAAATAAAAAGATGCAAAATAGAGGCAATGTTTACCATCGCAACCCGTTTTCTATTTGGGGGTAAGGGGGCTTAATATTTTTAACTCTATAGGAGATATGAGAGAAAATGTTATTAATCTCTCACTATTTGAAATACATGAAATATAAAGAACTCTAGTCCTGTAGAGTCAACACCTCCAAGCAATAAGTCAATGTTACTTCCATATTTCGGATATCTTATTTTCACATTTTCAGTTATTGATTTAAATCCCCTATATATTAAAAGAGTGAAGAAAAAATTACTGTAGAAACTCTCGTTAAAAACGGCGTCGTTTTTACCGTGTGATTTTTTGTGATTTTTTGCTTTTTTGTGATTTTTTGCTATATATTACTTAAAAAAAAAAAAATTGTTATTTAATTTTTTTTTTTTGCTCTATACACTTAAAAAAAATAACTAGATATTTTTAAAAAAAAAAAAAATGTGAGTGTTTAAAAAAAAAACAAAAAAATAAAAAAAAATTTGCCTCGCACAGTGCGAGTGCATGTCTCGCACTGTGCGAGACATGCACTTGTGCGAGACATGCGCAAGTGCATGTCTCGCACCCTGCATGTCTCGCACAGGATGCCTTTTTCATTTTTTTTGCTTTTTTTTTTTTTTTTTTTTTTTTTTTTTTTTTTCTTTTCTTTCAGAAACTTATGTTTTCGCCCTTTATTTGAGTCTTAATTCGGGATATCAAACGAAGTCGAAATATTACATTCTTTAATATCATTTTTGAAGAACTCACGGCCTAATATTTTCACGACGTTGATGGTGTGTGAAACGGCCAATCTTAGCGAAAGTTTACGTTACGTCAAAGTATGCTGTTCCAAACTAATATTTCGAAAATTTCGATAACAAACTAACTTTACAAATTCTTCGACTATTCTACGCTAGCCGAATCTATAAATCTTTTATATCCTCTCGAAACTCATTTCGAGAACTATATCGCAGATATATCGAATGATGTAAATGAATATCGAAAATAGTTAAACGGACGTCAAACGCGTGTGTTAAAAAAAGACGTATAACTCGTTTTTTAATATATTACTATATATTTTTGTCTTCATTGTCAGGCTCATTACGGAACATCAAACGAAGTCGAAATATTACATTCTTAATATTATTTTGAAGTACTCACGGTCTATTATTTCACGACTTTGATGGTGTGCGAAATGGTCAATCGTAGCAAATATTACGGCGCGTCAAAGTAGAAGTAATATTTCGAGAATTTTGATAACAAGCTAACTTTTAAAAATTCCTAAATTATTGTACGCTGGTCGAATCGATAAATCTTCTATATCATTTAGACTTCATTTGATATTAAGAATATATTTTCGACTTCGTTTGAATTTTTAAAATTAGATTGTTATCAAAATTCTCGAAATATTATTTTGAAATATTAGTTTCAAACGACGTACTTTGAAGCGCCGTAACATTTGTTACGATTGACCGTTTTCGCACACCATCAATGTCGTGAAATAATAGGCCATGAGTACTTGAAAATGATATTAAAAATGTAATATTTCGACTTCGTTTGATATTCCGTAATGAGCTATAAACATTCAAAAAAAATTTCCCTTTTATCATGTTTAATCATTTTCATTTGAATATAGTTATAAGATAAAGTGAACCTCTACCCAATTATAATATTTCAAAACCGTTGGCTTCATATTCATTGAAATTTTCATTTTTTTTTTTATATTTTGTATATTCAATTCTACAACATATTTGTCTATATTATACAGTTGTAATATGTAGTTGTTTTTCTTATTTATATACATAAAGTACAAATATGTAGCTATTCACATTGACAAATTATTTTTTTCACTCATTCTATAAATAACACATTATTTTTCCTACTGCTTTAACAGAAATGAATCCAAAAATGTATTTATATGTTGAAAACAATTTTTCTATCTTATCTCACACCTTAAAATAAAACATAATTTCACGCATTTAACATGCTAATACTTCCTACAAAATAATCTAACCCGTACATCGTACGGGCGACACTAGTAATAAATATAAGAGTCCTCACATGCCAAATGTCACGAGAGAAATGTCCCACCCCTTTCGAATATTTTTGGGAAAAGATAAACAAACCGATTTGATGACAGGGTTTGGTGACCGATGACACGTCGTACGTGGCGTCGGTCATAAAACCATGTCACCAAGTCGATCACTGTAGCAAAACTCTATATTTTTTACTAGAAGTTGACAAAACTACCTTTAACTTTTGATTAAGAAAATGTTAACTTTCCTACTACACTCATCATGATTCAACATCACTGGAATAAATGGCCTAGTAAGAAGAAGACTAACAATGCCATAGACATTTTGAATGCCACAAAATTCTTTCACAGGGATGTTCCACCTTTAATGTACATTATTATGCCATTGTTTAACACCAAAATTTCCAAAGTTGATGTGCACTCATCTTAACTATTTTTAGTTTATTATTTTCTGGCAACAACCAAATCATACTCTTCATGATGTAAAGATTTACCTTTTGGATCCCACTGCAACTAGTAGATAAACGACTTCTCAGCTTCTTTCTACTCAAATGTAAAACTTCACTGTAATAAATGTTGAGAAGTCTATTCAGTGTTTTGATTCAATATTCAAGGATGATCCCAAATACTTGTCAATCAAATCATATATGATTATAATTCAGGTCTTACAATGATTATACAACGTTGTTAATGCCATTAGGCACACATTATGATGGGTTTAAGCAGCAATTCTAGCAAGTATATGTCAGGCTTATTTTCTTCTTGCGTGTAATGTAACTATTCTTACTCCAATATTATGTTAAAATTGAAGTGGAAACAATATGAAAGGATCTTTCATCTTCTTAACAATACAATGATTCTTTCTCCAATATTAGTCTTTAAAAATTGTGATGTCTATCGTCCATCTTTTTAGGACATCTTCGAAATGCTGAGAAGACTAATATGAGATTTTGTCGTGTATGTTTTTCAAATTAGAGGTTATTATTTGACATATTAGAACATTTTCAAAAAACTCTATTTATAAAGAGCATTATTAAATTTAGAGAATAAAATTTTTAATATCTTTAACAATATTGTATTATATTAGTTTTTCATTTTGCTTTTTCAAGAAATATTTGTTGATTTCTTGTCATCTTTAGAATGATTAGCATCCCAAGGGATACTATTTATGAAGCATTTTAAGAAAAATAAAAAGCATTTTTAATTTTAAAATGTAAATCTTTTTGCACGTTTGAACATTACTCTATTTTAACTCTTCATTTTGCTTTTTTAGGAACCATTTATTGATTTCTGCTCAACTTTATTTAATAAAAAAAATTATATATAAATGGCCAATCAATTCAAATATGATTTTAATAAATTAAGAAATAAACTTTTGAAATCTATAACTTATTAATTATAATAATTATAAAGTAAGAGTAGAGAATGGGTTTGAATTTATCAAATTTAAAGAATCAAATTTACTCTCTATTTTAAAAGAGATGATATTCACCATCACTTATTACCCTTAAACATGGATGTGCATTTGAATGTCTTTAGGTTATTTTCAATCTTAATTGGCATCTTAAATGTAAGATTTAAGATGAGAAATTAATTGATGTCACATCATAGATGATCAATAAACACTGTTTATGAATAACAATACTCATTTTAAATAGTCATAACACAGTCCTTTAGATCTTCGTTTTACTTAATGTTCTAAAATGTGCGGATATACTTTCTATATATCTGACATATGCTCGATTCATTTTCAAAACTCCCAGCATATGTGATATGCGCATGATAATGCGGTCAACTCATTGAGTTGACCGCATATGCACGCTTAAACTCCAAAATGCACTCGTATTTGTGTTAAAAATTGCGTTAACTTTAGCTTAGCAAAGACCAATCCATTTTTATAACTTAAAAAAAAAAACAAATTGAGTCCAACAAAATCAAATTAACTCAAATCATCTAAGTCTATGAATTATATACAATAATAAATAGGGTTTAGACATTTAAAAAAAAATCAAAACAATTTTTTTTTTTGTAGAATTGCAAGCTATCCATGATGAGCCTAAGCCTCATTCTTCTTCAGTATTTCTCTACTAGCAAATGATACTTGTAATAAACAATCTTACATTGTTGATGGTTGTGATTAGGAGGAGGAGGAGGTTAATAATGATATTCTATCATCTATAAGAGGTAGTAGAAAATTTCGAGTTAAAATAAGGTTTTACATCTATTTCTCTCGATGAACAGTTTATTCTCTCTAAATAACACATTTCTAAACGGATCCGATATGTTATTCTTCAATAAAACAATTAGTATTATTCAATTTGAGGGAAACTGTCAAATGGTATTATGTTTACGACATATACGAAGAGACTTTACTATTATACACAACAGTTTGTGCCATACGAGTTATAGTTAGCTATCTCGATTAAATCATATAATAAGAACAAATTGTCATCAATAAGAAAATCCTTTCAAAATCTTTGAAGTCATCATGCTTTCTAAATTTATTGAAAGTGCCAATTTAATCTTTCAATTCTCAAGTTGTATAAAGGATTTTAATGAAACTACACTCTCACATATTTACTAATATATTTTGAATTCTTGCATTGGATATCCATGTTTCAACATTATGCGCGTGTTAAGTTCAACAAGGTATTCACTACAGTGGATTTTATCATTTCTAATATTATTGAATATCTCAATATTCTATTTTGAAGAAAACAATGCCACCCCCACAAATTTTGGGGTGCTTTGAACTTAAATTAAGTGTGTCATACAAACAACAATCCTACCTCCACAATTCTGGATAGGACTTAGCTAGCAATATAATATTCGTCTAACTATACAAAGTTTGCTCATATCGTTAATTATATTTATCTATCGGATAAATAATTTTAGTACACCTCTTGTGAATATATAAATGACAAAGAATGTCAAAGTTTAATGAAAACTCATATACTTTCATATGTATGACTGCCAATTCACACCCAAAAAAAATGTTAATCTTTTCCATTTATTGAAATTATCCACCCAACTACAATTTGGACCATTCAAATTTGACCACAGTCAATACATTGACTAAAATTCAAACAAAACGGGTTATGAGGAATTGAGGATAACTAATTTGTTGATCTGTACAATACATGCATCTACTGGAAACACCTTTCCCAATGTATAAACAAACCACCACAATAGTTGGCAATTGATGCAATTACCAAAAGCCATTTAACCATATGGCTTGTGTACCTCAACGCACCTTATTATAGCATATAGAAATCCTACTACTTTAGCTCCCATGATTTCAGTAACCTCACAACTTTAGCTAAACTTTAGCTTCCATGATTTTAGTAATCTCCCATGATTTTGTACAGATTCTTTTATTTCCATGTAAATCATGGCCATGTACAGCTATATAAAACATACCGATCAATGAGAAAGATAACACAATTGTTTCTACCATTTTACTTCTTAACATAGTACCAGAGCCATAAAAAAAGCCTAACATACCTTCACCCAAAATTCTTATGGCTTCCGATGCTCCTGCTTCCCAAACTTCTTCTCCCTATCTTCTATACCCTTCTGATTCTTCTAGTCTCGTTCTTGTATCCGGCCATCTCACTGGAGATAATTTCCCCAAATGGCAAGCGGCGCACTTCGCCGAGCCCTCAATGCAAAAAATAAATTATTCTTCGTTGATGGCTCCCTCAAAGCACCAAACACAGCTTCTCCTGATTATGCCCAATGGAGTAGGACCAAAGACATGGTCCTCACTTGGATCCTTAATACCATCACTCCCTCCTTAGCCAATTCCTTGGATTACCATGACGATCCCCGTGACGTATGGCTCGACCTTGAGTCACGGTTCTGCCATGGCAACAATGCCCGCCTATTCTATCTTAAACGAGAAATATCCAACCTTCATCAGAACCAACTTTCCATTCCTGATTATTACAATAGCATCAGGCAAATCTGGGATGAACTTGGCAATCTCCAATCACCCACAGATGCTAGTACTTTGGAAAAAAGAGTCGAGGATGAGCACGTGTTCCAGTTTCTACTGGGTCTCAATGACTCATTTGCGGCTCTTCGAACCCAGATACTAGCAACGGATCTTCTCCCACCCCTTAACAAAGTTTTCTTTATTCTTTTCCAAGAGGAGAAACAATGACTCCTTTATGTCCTTCAGCCACTCTCACAAAATCTAGTCATTACCGCCAAGTCTGTCCACAACTATCGAGCCCCTTCCAAACGTATTGAATGTGGGAAAAATGGGCACTCATGCAATCGATGTTGGCTCCTTATTGGCTACCCTCTTGGCCATGAACGCCGCAGCAATCAACCATCACTCCTTGGAAAACCACTGATTGTTACTGCTAATCTCGTCAGTGCCACCTCAAGCCCCATCTCGGGTCTATCACAGGAGAGCTACCAGCAACTGATGACGCTCATTCATCCCCCTTCTTCGGTTGCTAATTTCGTGGGTAACTCCTCCACGATACCTTGCTCCGTCGACCTACAGATGGACTAGATCATCGACAATGGCACTAGTGATCACATGAGCCATTGTCGATCCTCCTTCTCTAGTCTAAATTTGTCTCCCATTGCTCAGACATTGAGGCTACCCACAAGAGAGAAGATTCTTGTTGAGGGAATTGGTTCTGTGCATTTATCTGATCATTTAATCCTTCAAAATGTCCTTTATGTCCCCTTCTTTTATTATAATCTTATCTCTATCCCTCAACTCACTAAAAATTTATCATGTGTTTTTTTTTCTCATCTGATAAATGTTTTTTTTAGGACCCTCCATCAAAGAGGCTGATTGGAGCAGGTGAGGCATGTAATGGGCTCTATCTCTTTCGCCCTCATGAGACCGTCACATTCTCAGTTCATCATCATGCTAATAAGATAATGTGGCATCAACGCTTAGGTCATCCTTCTAGCTTTACTATTCGTCCAATTTTTGATAATCCATGTATTCTCTCTCATTGTGATGTTTGTGAGCGTTCAAAGCACGCTCGTTTACTTTTTCAAAAGCATGCTAATAAAAGTACAATACTTTTTAATCGCCTTTATTGTGATATTTGGGGTAGCTATTCTATTGCCTCCATTTGCAGTGCACATTATTTCTTTACTATTTTTGATGATTTTTCACGCACTACATGGATTTAGTTAATGCATTTTAAATTAGAAACCTTTAGTCACTTAATGCATTTCTTCGCTCTTGTTAAAAATCAATTCAACTCATCGGTTAAAATAATTCGCACCGACAATGGCCAAGAGTTCCTTTCACATAACCTCCAAACCCATAACCTCCAAACCTATTGTCACACTTACGGCATCATCCATGAGCGTACTTATATTGAAACTCCGCAACAAAATGTCGTTGCAGAGCGTGAACATAGGCACCTCCTGAATGTCACTCGCAACATTCGTTTTCAGGCAAACCTACCACTCAAATTTTGGGGAGATTGTGTTCTTACTGCTGCTTACCCAAGTCACTCCTTACAAAATCAAACCCTTTTCCAACTTCTTTTCAATCCCCCATTATACATTCACCTACCTGTGTTTGGTTGCCTTTGCTACGCTCAAACCCTCACCGTTCATTGCGACAAATTCTCACCCAGATCATCTAGTTGTGTTTTCATTGGTTACCCTAGCAATCACAAAGCTTACAAGCTAACCACTTTTTACTCACGTGACGTCACCTTCCACGAAAATCAATTTCCATTTCATCACACCAAACCTCCTTTTCTCAATGACTCCACCATCATTCTCTTACCTGTCACCGAACCCATCTCTCCTTTACCTTCCTCAACCATACCCCAAGAACCCCCACCCACCACCAATATTCCTTCTCGACCTTGCTGCTACACTACTTGTCCAGCATATCTCCTTGATTATGTTTGTCCTACTATCCCTACGAAGTCCATTGCCTCCTCAACCGCTGCACAGCCCTCAGGTACTTCTCACCCCTTATGCACTTATCTGTCATACTCTCATTTTTTTCCTGTTCATTTTTTCATTCTTAACTATTCTCACTACTTCTGTTGAACCTAGTTGCTACTCAGAAGCAAATCGTCATTCTCATTGGCGTGAAGCTATGACCTCTGAAATCCGTGCCTTGAAGAAAAATCCACTTGGACATTAGAAACCTCCCTCCTGGCAAGAAACCTATTGGTTGTAAGTGGGTATACAAAACTAAACTCCGAGCAGATGGCACTATTGAGTGATCCAAGGCCCGACTTGTAGCCAAAGGCTATACTGAAATGGAAGGCATTGCCTATCATGCAGCGTTCGCCCTAGTTGCCAAAATGACCACAGTACGCTGTGTCCTTGCTGTTACCACCGCAAAAAATTGGGTCATCCACCAAATGGATGTCCATCATGCGTTCCTACAAGGTACACTTGATGAGGAAGTTTCTATGATCCCACCACCCAGCTACTGTGTTAAGGGGGAGACACGAGTTTACCGCCTTCGAAAATCACTCTAGGGCCTCAAACAAACTTCCTGAAACTAGTTCTTTAAACTAACTTCTGTTCTTCTTCATACACGTTTCATTCAGTCACAAGCATATCACTCACTGTTTACCTTGATCACAACAACCAGTCCCACTATTATTCTTGTTTACGTTGATGATATCTTGATTGTTGGCAATGATCTTTCTCAGGTTATCTTCTTCAAGAGCATTCTTTCCAACAACTTCAAAACCAAGGATCGTAGACCTGTCAAATATTTTCTTTGCCTTGAAGTTGCACGCTCTCCCTCTGGCATTTTTCTTAATCAACGAAAATATGACCTAGATATCCTCACCAATAGTGGTCAGGTTGGTTCTCATCCTACACCTTTTCCTATCGAACAGAATCTGAAGCTCAATGACACAGATGGTAACTGATATGATCCGGGATAGGCCAAAGTCGAACGCAAGTGCAAAGTTTGTAGAGAAGATGCAAAGGGCTCGGTTGAAACTAATTCAAGTTAACAATGTCACAAAAGTTATAAAAATGTATGCTTGGGAAACGAGGCACATAGGGTCGATGTTAACATGTCAATGGACAAGTTTCATGTTGGGGTCGAGGTCGGAAACAACTTGGACCAATGGGTTAAAAGCAACCAAAGATGGGAGTCAGCCACATAACCACGCGATTGCAAGGAGTAAATCCCATGCGATCATGCACGCCATGTTGCGATGATGCGAGCAGCCACTGAGTGAACCACGCAATCGGATAGAGTAAAATTTAGGCGAGTTTTTCAATTTTTGGGAAATTGCCTTACTTGACTAAAATTCTATTTTTTTTTTTTTCAACTTTGTAAGATTTTAGGACTTATTTCCATTTTTCATTAGGTTTTACGGTAGTGGTATAAATATTTTCTCTTATTTCATTGTATGAACCTTTTGACAGTTTTATTGAGAATTCTATTATTGTGAGTTTTATTCCTTCATGTTTTTTGTGGTTTAAAGTTCTAACTTGAACTTATCAAAAGGAGATCGCAATCCTTTTGTGGTGTTCCTATTTCACGGTTCTTGTTCCCGGGTAATCAACGGGTTGGATTTCTTGGGTGGAATCTCGGTTCTTGGTATGGGTCGAACAACGGGTCGGATTGATATTTGCGCGGCGTGATTTCTAGCTTTCTTGGGTTGGATTCATCTTATTCGTGGGTTCTCAAGCTTGTTCTTGGTTGGATTCACATCAGTAACCTTCTTCTTGATCCCGCTTCTTATCGACGGTTAGTAGGACACCTCATTTACCTCACCATCACCAAACTTGATATCGTCTTTGCAGTAAACATTCTTAGCAAATTCATGCACGCACCTCAAATTCCTCACATGACAGCTGCAACACGTGTCCTATGCTACATTAAAGGGACTCCTAGACAAGGCATTTTTTTTTCTCTTCCTCTAATAATCTTCGTGTTAGTGCTTACACATATTTTGATTGGGCCAGTTGTCCCACTCGGCGCTCTACTACTGGCTTCTTCATCACACTTGGTTCTAGTCCCATTTCTTGGTGCACTAAGAAATAGACTACAGTGGCCCGCTTCTCTACAGAAGCTGAATATCGCACCATGGTTGTCACAACATGTGAACTAATTTGATTGAAACAGCTTCTCCATGACATTGGCATCTCACACAAAGACCCAATGACCCTCTACTATGACAATCAATCTGCCTTTCACATTGCTCAGAATCCAGTTTTTCATGAACGAACAAAGTATATTGAGATAGACTGCCACATTGTTCATAACAAACTCCGTTCTAATCTTTTCACCACTGCTCATCTTCCATCTACCGAGTAGATTGTCGACATCTTCACCAAATCATTGGGATCTGACCTCTTTCATCACTAATCTCGCAAGTTGGGCATTACGGATCTTCATGCACTAACTTGAAGGGGAGTATTACAGCATATAGAAATCCCACAACTTTAGCTCCCATCATTTCAGTAACCTCATAGCTTTATCTAAACTTTAGCTCCCATGATTTTAGTAATCTCCCATGATTTTGTACATATTCTTTTATTTCCATGTAAATCATGGACATGTACAGCTATATAAAACATACCAATCAATGAGAAAGATAACATAATTGTTTATACCATTTTACTTCTTAACACACCTCCTGCAATTGCCTCCACCAAAAGGGCATGTATGCAATGTTGGAGCTATTATCACAAAAGGACAAATGCTAAAAATTTTGAAACGATATTATAGTCCAAACAAATTCAAAATGTTTCCCAACATTTCAAAAATATACAAATGAAATGATCCCAATATAATTTATGAAAAAAACAAGAGAAATGGGTTGAGAACACCTATGCACATTCATAGTTCCCCAATGGCCAAACAGAGTGAGAAGAAATCACTAATTTTATTTCTTGCACAAATATGTACAACTTTCTTTCAATTTGTAGGGTTCTTTGACAACTGAAGAATAAATTCCAGCAAATCTAACAATTGCCATGTACGTACTCTTTTTTTCTTCTCTGTCCGCAACATAGGATTCCTTTTTTTCCCTCGGCCACTTCCATCCCTTTTCTGAAAAGATACCGAAAAACTTTGTCTATCTTTCTCTTCATTATTAGTGACATTGAATAACGTATAGGATTGGTGGGTGCCTCACAAGGCCTACTAAATTGCAGAATTTCTAATGCTAGACAAATATCAGAATTTTTTTTGTTTGCATATTGACATTAACTCCCGAAAAGTCAACCATTCACCAACTAATGCAATTATGCAAACTAATGGTTGGCATGGACAGTAATAATTTGAAATGAATAGACACAATTCCCTACGAAAGTATCAAATGGCATCAATACAGGAGTCGAGAATTGGCATGAACAAATAATTGGAATGAAAAATCTCATTTGATTTCTCTTTAAGCGGAATGACAATTTAAGAAACCAGAATTGCGCAAAATTAATTTTTTAAGGCCATATTCTTCTTAAATCAATAGCCAACATAACATGGTGTTACGACCCCTATAAATAGGGTCTCCAGCATACGACACTTGGCAGAAGCCCACAGATCATGCCGCAGCAATGTTCGAACCCATGTTCTTGATTTTACGATCCGAACCCTAGTGGTCGAACCTTTTAGGACCGAACCTATTCGCTCTATCGAACTCTTATCATTGGGAGGGTGTGCAATAGGGTTGTTCTGTTGAAGATCTTATAAAAATATCTCATGGCAAATGGTTGATGTGACAACACACTGCAATGTCGGTTACATCAATCACACAAGTCAATCCTAGTCTCACATGTCAGAGGTGAGGTCATAGCTAGTCGTAGCATTGATTGCATTGAAATCTATGACAAGAGGTCTCAGTTGCTAGGATGAGACCACGTGTTCAGTCATCAAACGGTCCTTATTTACCTTCACTCAGTATAAAAGCTCACACATTATATCATTCAAAGGTAATGCAAAATTGAATTCTCAACACTACTTAGCAATTCTTTCTATATTGTATTGTTCTATTTATTTCCCCAATGCCGACCCCCTTATACATTTTGGAGGCTCACATTTTAGCCTTCTCACACTCATTTATATTTTAACTCCAACTAACTTGACCGTCAGAGTGTGCGCGGCTGGCTCCACCTCCTCCGTAGAAGGTCACGCGTGGCTAACGGTTTGCCAAGTGTGCAGGAGCAAAGACTTAACTAGACGTGAGAGGTCCTGAGATCTGTTGATAGCTCAGAGATATATTGTTAGAGGTCAACACATAACATGCAATCATATTGTATAAGCACAATTTTAATTCTATATGAAATACGTAAATTTTTCCAGAATAGGAAAATATGTAGAAACTTATGCTTGGTAATCAATGCATGCACCAAAACACAAGTTTAGTACACTATTGGACGATATCCAGCAGAATACACCAGCATATTTATTTACCTTATTTCTTTATTAATATTGTCATAATATCTTTTCATATAGTCTATTATGGGCTCCTTCGATACCCCTCTTTTGTATTTAAGAAGCTTGAATTGCTGGTAATAAACTTGAGCTTTGTTTCTCCATCTTTTTCTTTATTTTATCATGGTATCAGAGCAAGTTCGATCCTAAATAAATTAACCTTCGAATTTCGTCTCCAGCGAGCGGCCTTGTGCCGCTCGTCCGACCAGCAAAATTTTTTTTCTTCAGAATTCCTTTTAATTTCTCTTACTCCCTCGTTTAGTCAACTATAATCCAGCAGCAACAGCCCCAATTCAAGCCACAATAATTGACCCTTTCTCTACCCTTTTTCGTGTGTGTCTATTCTCCAATTCTTGACTTTGGGCTCCCCTACTAGAAGCTGCCTTAATTTTCGTGTGTATGTGTTATTCTATCTACCTCTCTTCAACAGCAAACATCCCGTTTTTAATTAATCCAACAAAAGCCCAATTGATTTTTGATATTTCCAAGTTTCGTCCAATCTTTGAATTCTTCTGCAAAGGGGGGACGATTTACTGTTTCGGTGATTCCATCAGAAAGGAATCAATCAATCACAACCCTTGTTTCCTTATAACTTCAATATCGGAAAAGAATAATGGTGGACGCTTACCGGATGTATAACGAAAGCAGGCAACATGCAATGGCTCTTACTACTCTAGCACCTTGTGGGCTGTCGGAGGATTTGGCGTATGAGATAGCTTATGGATTGTCGGCAAATTTGGTCATGCCATTTAATCGGAGAAATCAAAACTCTTCGGCAGTTTTGGTGTCCTTGGGCGGCCAGTTCAGTGGAGTTTGGTCAGAGGGTTGCAGAATTTTGTCTCTTCACGTGCTATCAAGGGTTCAGTCGTTCAGTCATATTATTGGGTTGTGTATCACCCAATCTCTATTTGGGCCATTACTTGGTGTTTGCACGTGGGGCTTCATTTGATTATTGTACTGCAAGTGGGTCTCATTATTTCTGCATGTGGACCTATTTTCTAACTGGGCCTCTTTCTTTGGACTGTGAGGATTTTACTTATTGTGGCTGAAATCTGTTGTGGGCTGATTTTTTTTGTTAATGGGCTGCAGTATTTTTATTTTCTTTGGGCTGCTTTATTAAAAAAAAAAAAATTACTTTTGATGGTCGGTACCTTTAACTTTACCGATCTTCCCCTGCCTTTTAAATAAATTAGAGGTTTCTTTTAAACAAAATTTTGGAAGGTCGGTACCTTGAACTTTATCGGCACTCCCCCTACCTCTTTAACAAATTAGAAATTTTTTTTAAAACAAAAATTTTGGAAGGTCGGTATCTTAAACTTTACCGGCACTCCCATTGCCTCTTAAACAATCTAGAGTTTTTTTTTTAAATTTTGGAGGGTTAGTACCTTGAATTTTATCGGCACTCCCCCTACCTCTTAAACAAACTAGAGGTTTTTAAAACTTTGGAGGGTCAGTACTTTGAATTTTGTCGGCACTCCCCCTTCCTTTAAACAATTTAGAGGTTTTTAACACTTTGGAGGGTCGGTACTTTGAATTTTACCGGCACTCCCCCTACCTCTTAAACTAATTAGAGGTTTTTTTTTCAAAAACACAAAACTTTGAAGGGTCGGCACCTTGAATTTTATCGGTCATTCCCCTGCCCTTTGAAAAATTTGGGGTTTTCTTAAACAAAAAAAATAAAAATTGTTAGCGTCATTCGTTTTCTGAGTTCTTTGAAGATGATGACTCGACAGCGCAACTCGCTCGTAATGGCAAGTTGGGCATTCGTAATCTCCATGCTCCAACTTGAGGGGCGTATTGGACGATATCCAGCAGAATACATCAGCATATTTACTTACCTTATTGCTTTATTAATATTGTCAGAATATTTTTTCATATAGTCTATTTATGGGCTCCTTCGATGCCCCTCTTCTATATTTAAGAAGGTTGAATTGCCATTTTTCATATAGTCTAGAATGGAAGATATCGAATATTAAATATCGCAGATGAAATTCAAAAATAATATTGAAATTATTTTGACATAATTAAGAAAATTAAAGAATTAGAAATCTATTATACGAATTGATTTGAAGTAGAGAAATGGAATAGGAGGGTCCTATTTATAAAATTTCACATCTCAGTTCTTAACAGTTGAACCTTTTGGCAAAATTTATTTCAACCATTAGATCACATCATTTCAAGATTGATGGTTTAGATTGCACCTTATCAAAAAGTCGTGACTCTTTATTATGCATCTTTTGCAATTGAAGAATCAGAACAAATCAACGCACCTATTGGAGACTTTTCCAATTTACACATTTTAATCCTTACATTACTTTAAAATTTCAACAAAAGATACTTTTTGTTAAACATAAAATGCTTCTTATAATTTAAGATCTTTTGCTATGCTCTGAAAATAGCATTTTTGGTACTCATTTTAAGTATTAGAGCATTTTCAAAAGACACTCAATACAAGACAATGTCTATTTTAGAGAGTCGGTGCTTCAAGATAAGTTCCAAAATATTCTCTATTCTAACTTTTTAAAATAGAGGACGAGTCTAGTTCTCTAAATTTGGAGAGTAACATATTATAAATTCTTACTTTATATAATGATTGTACAATAAGCTGTAAATTTCAAAAGTCTACTTAAATTACTCAAATATTTGAATTGATTGGTCATTGACATAAAAAAAAATATTAAGCTCTTGTTTGATCCCTATTATTTTCAAAATACATTTTTTTTTTCAATCATACATTTTTCAATAAAATAATATTACCAACAAACCCAAAAATTTTCCTTATTTATTAACCATAAATTTTTCATCAATCTACTATTTCAAAAGGCATTCTTAGAAAATAATGGGGTTCATACAGGCTTTAAATAAAAGCTGAGGAGAAATCAATAAGCCTATATTTGAGCCCATTTGTAAGAAATTTTAGCTTTGTTTGATCTAGCTAAAAAAATTGAAAAAATTTAAGTCAAAATCATAATTTATTTTAGCCACACTAAACCCGTAACTTTATCAACCTTTGCAACCATACATTTTATCAAAATCTATTAAAAATATGACTTTTAGCAAAACTAAACAAGGACCGTATAAAAAAAGTGATTTTTTTTTTAAAGGATGTATGCTTAAAAAATAGGAAAAAAAATATTAAGTTTACGTGCATAATTATTTTATTGGAAGAATGTGGTTGAAACTGAGTGAGAAAAAAATGATTTTTGATGAATAGGGCTCAGAGAGGGGCTAAATGTTTCTTAAAAAGGCAAAAAGAGTCAAAGAATATTAATCGAATGTATAAAAAAATATTTTCTAAATTTACATATGATCTCTTGAAAATGCTCTCAACTCTATAAAATAAAAAGTATCTCATATTTAGAGTCCATTGGAGAGCTTATTACTTTCTTTCATATATGGCCATGATATATGTGTACATACATACATACATACATACATATACATATACATATACATATACATATACATATACATATACATACATACATACATACATACATACATATATATATATATATATATATATTTTTATTTATTTATTTATTTTTTCCTTCAGCTATGCAAATTGTGTACAAATACAAGACTATTATGATACACAAGATTTCTTGACTGAATTTTTAGACATTTTTAATTTGGAAAATAAGACTTTAAATAAATTTGCCATTATCTTGTATGTTTAATTCTTGGACGAGGTGATTTGATATGATATTATACTATGCCAAAGATTGACAAAGGTTGAAGCAAGTGGTGGTGTAAAATATCAAAATACATTATGATTTCAAACCATTATGTAGCATGCGATCTAAGAAGAAGATGGGTTACCTAAAGTTGACGATATCTCTATATTCAAATCAGTGATGCTTATGTCCTTGATAACTAATTTCATTAGTCCAATTATTAATTAGAAGAGCTAGACCTAAGATCTACAAAGTCAACTGTCCTCTAAAAATTCAAAATTACCTCTTCATATTAGAGGCAACTATGTTCAATCCAGAAAAAATATAATTAATTCAACAATATTTATATTAGAGTGATCTTATTTATAGTCAGGGATTGCAAAAGTCATCTTATGTGTCAGTTTGTTATTTGATACAAGACATTAAAGAAAGTTAATGTTTGAAATAACAAACTGTCACATAGGATGTTATATATAACGACTACCATAGTCGAAAACTACATATAGCATTATTCTTTATATTAATTTAAAATTTCGCGTTTTTTTCTACATGGTATATTCTAAATGCATTAATGCCTCTAGTTGGAGAGTTAAAACTTGTAGTAAAGACAAATTACTCAATTGTGAAGAAATTAAACAACAGGTAGTATGATATTGTAGAATGAAGCCTTCAATTTTATTCGCCAATCAAAGACTAAATATTCAGGTTATAATTATCAATTATATGAACAATTTATGTAAACAATTAATAATTCTCTTGTAATCTTCTATCGAGGAAAAAAGTGATGCGATGCAAATAGAAGAGTAGCCTTCTTCGATTCGATAGGACGTCTAATTTTTTGGATATTATTCTTAACATAATTCTCTTCGTCACTTGTTCAAAAAATAATTGAATCGTAAACGAGTTGATTTAAGATTAAGTCGCTTAGAATTTTAAGGAGGGGGGGGAGGGGGGCGAGAGTAGTCTAGCTCATATACCCTATTCCTCACAATCACAAGGTAAACATTTGGTTGATAAGTTGAACCTTTCATTTGGTTGTTGTTGAAGATTGTGACTGTATATGCAAGTTGTTCAAAAAAAATTGACTATGTTGCAACTTGCAACAGAAAACATTTCCCACCTAATGATTGTTGGCTTCTATTATGTGTAAAAGACACGAGAGGTTACCCTTCCAACTTACTAACCAGCTGCATTATGTGCTAATTCACATAACATTATTTCTTGCATATTCTTGCGTTCTATATATGGCTTTAGCTTCACGACTACTCAAAAACCCACAAAATATAATCTGCAAAACAACTCTCAATTGTGCTTATCATTAATTTTTCTCCACTTACATTGCCTTTTCTTTACGAACCTCTCCATTTTTCTTCATCTTTAATCAGCACTTTTCCCCTCCAGAGTGTGCCTGTCTCTCTTTCGAAATGGGTATGCATAAGACTCTGAGGGGAAAAGTACCATTGTCTATCGTTACCATCTCTCTTTGTGCCTTGGCGTTCTTAGTTCTCTTGTACACTGAAAGGATCAGCTTTCTTTCTTCCGGTTCCATTTTCAGGTTTACGTCCTGCAGCGCTAAACGACATGCTGCAAAGATGAAAAAGTCACGTAAGTGTTTAATGGCTTTAATTTTAGACGTGGCAGTTCCACAATGTTTGTCCTTTTTTGGACATAGCAGGCCATTTGATGATATTGCGTTCTGATGATTTAACAGGTGATAAGTACATCAAGCCAATTAGTTATGCAGATGATGATAGGTTTGAGTTTGATCCGGAAGAATGCAGTTTGGCTCATGGAAAATGGGTGTTTAATCGATCAGTTAAGCCTCTGTACTCAGACAGGACTTGCCCGTATGTAGACAGACAGTTTTCCTGTATTAAGAATGGACGCCTCGATTCTGACTACCGCCATTGGCAATGGCAGCCTGATGATTGTATGTTGCCTACGTAAGTTACCTCACGTTCGAGTTGGGTTAATTTTATGAATTTTGCATACTGGGACCGTCCTGCTTTCAGGCCATCTTTTCGCCTAGCATGACCTACAAAATTGGGTTTTTCTAAACGGACAGGGCCTATGAGACACAGACCCCCAGCCAATAGGAGACGCCATGTGCGCCCCCTGGACGGACAAGGCCTACCGTGTAAAAAGGCTCTACAAAAATTGACCCTTTTCAGCTTTTTCAATAGAGATTTTTTTGACCGCCTGACATGGTTCAGGCGGATCACAAGCCCCTATCGCCAGGCCAACACAGCCCAGCTGAAGGAGGGATCAAGAGGTGCCTGGATCGGGCTTTTTACACGATGGGTCGTCAAAACACATTTTAACACCTCTATATCTTTCCACCCGCATTGTAAAATGAGAGACAATTCAATCATATGCATAATCTTCAGAACTGAAATTTCTTGTATTGTAACTGATATATAATTTTCTGCAATCACTTCATGTTCAGGTTTGATCCTATAATTGCCCTGAGAAAACTTCAAGGAAAGAGGCTAATGTTTGTAGGGGATTCACTTCAAAGAGGACAATGGCAATCCTTTGTTTGCCTTGTTGAATCTGTAATACCACAACGCCAGCAATCCATGAAACGAGGCCGTATCCATTCAGTCTTCAAAGCTAAGGTGCACTCAAAAGCATCATTTTTCTAAAATTATCCTAATTATTGACTTGTAAGCTGAAATTTTTGAGTTTTGTTTTGTAGAACCTCTTCGAATTCCTTGTGAATTTATAATCTCAAAAAGTTTCTCTTTTTAGGAATACAATGTCACAATTGAGTTCTATTGGGCTCCATTTCTAGTGGAATCCAACTCAGATGCTCCTATAATAGCAGATCCAAAGAAGAGAATTCTGAAAGTTGATTCAGTTGCCAAGCATGCCAAATATTGGACAGGAGTTGATATTCTTGTCTTTAATACTTATGTTTGGTGGATGAGTGGCCTCAAGATCAAATCACTGTAAGTTCTCCTTGTCGGGAATATGCTCATAATTCTGACTTCTAAATAAAGCAAACGAATGAATCTTAATTCACACTGAGTCTAATGATGCGCAGATGGGGTTCGTTTGCCAATGGAGAAGATGGTTATGAAGAATTAGATTCGCCTGTTTCTTACAGAATAGGCCTAAAGACATGGGCAAATTGGGTCGATTCAAACATTAATCCAAACAAAACACGTGTGTTCTTTACTACCATGTCACCTACACATCAAAGGTTTCTCTAAATTCCTATGCAATAAACTCTCCAGCTTTTAGCATTTAAAGATCAATTGATACCATTTCTTGCATCCATTTTCTCTTCAGGAGTGCAGATTGGGGCAACATGAACAGGACTAAGTGCTTCAATGAAACAAAACCCATAAGCAAGAAACGATACTGGGGAAGTGGTTCAGACAAGCGGATGATGAGCGCTGTGGCTGGCGTAGTAGAAAGGATGAAAGTCCCTGTTACATTCATCAACATAACTCAACTATCAGAATACAGAATTGATGCTCACTCGTCAATTTATACTGAGATGGGAGGCAAATTATTGACGGATGAGGAAAAGGCTGATCCATTACATTATGCTGATTGCATACATTGGTGTTTACCAGGAGTTCCAGATACCTGGAATCAAATATTTTATGCACATTTGTAGCAGAAATAAACTATGTCTGACCATCTATGCATTCTCTCGACAACAAGCTGTCAATGATGTAAAATTTCTCACATGTAATTTTTTTTGTCCACTATTGAGTATTGATTACTTGTGTGCTACTTGGATTTCTTCCGCAGGTAGTCATTTGATAAATGAATTGAATTTTTTCATACCAGCGAATTACACTTTTTAATTCTGATGCTTCATAATTATCGTTTTTTTTTTTTGTAATCCTTTTGGGATTATGCTGAGTTTACATACAACCATCTATTTTATTATTGAAATTGAGAAGATCTGTCTCAATTTGTATTTAATAATCTCATTAGGAAATCGAGCATATTCTTATCGTACCCGTGTAGATCAGTTCCATGGAATTGACATGCCACCCAATACTATTTATTAGCTGGTCAAAATCTATGAATGGTGTTTTTTTTTTCCAAGGTCCAATGAATGCGTGCCACTTGTCCTCCTTTAATGCAGCCAGATTCTCACTGTACATGTAGCTGGGTTGATTTTTCAAACAGTTTTATCACTTGTCTTCCTGGCATTCTCATGGGCAATCTTGTACAAGGGGCTTAACTCTTGAAAAATAATTGAGATTAAATCGTGCAAACAAAAAAGGGATCTGTCCAGTCCATGTAGGTGGGCCCACTAGAGCCATAATTTCCAAAAGAGAAAAAAGGGAGGTGCAAAAGGCACCTTTCTACCATTATTTTATGGGAAATGCCATTTGTACACTCCAAGTCTACATGCTTAACATCCTTTTTGTGTTTATTAGAAATAAGAAAAATTAAGGATACGAAATAGAAAAATGATAGAAACCTGATTTGATTGCAGGGAACAAGAAGAAATATTTCATTCATTCAAGTTGAGAATTACAATGCATATAAGAGCTCTATTTATAGATAAAAATGGCTAACTATCTAACTAGTTGGAAGCCTCAAGAATAGGTGAGCTAGAATGAAATCTGACGGCTCATGTTGGAAGCGTGAATTGCTGTTGGATTGCTGCATGTGTATTCTATACAGATCTGTTGAGTTGCTGCACATGTGTGTATCTATTTCTAATACACCCCCCCCCCTCAAGATGGACTATGGAGATCAACAATAGTCTATCTTGAAGATTAAAGTGTAGAGTATAAGTGCAAGACAAATAGACTTCATTAAGGAGCTGTTTTGTAGCATCTGCAGAAATGACTTCATTACAAATAGACGCATCCTCCATCATCAAGCATGCCAAGAGAAACCATGAATAAACATCCATAAAGGAGAACAACATGGACAATGGAATCGGAATAAATTCCATGAAGACGTCTTCAATGGCGGAATTGCTCATTGAAGAGGAAGAAATCAATGGCGGAATTGCTTAATTGATGAAGGTGAATTGGTATGATTTTGCAAATCTATGTGGATGAGAAGCTCTGCTGCCTTTACTGAATGCTGGAAATGAAATCAGCACTAGGAAGCACTTATTTGCAAAACAATGGCAAGGATGAAACTTTGATCAGATGAAGATTTCAACGTCTTCATTGTCCAAAATTACAGATACGGCAAGCACATCAGTAACAACAACAGTAAGCAATCTTATTGCTCTGATACCGTATTAGAAATAAGAAAGAGAAAAAGATAATCTACGAAGCAGGAACGAGAAAGTGAAAGAAGCAACATAGAAACCTGTTGTGATTGCAGGGAAGAGGAATGATATTTTTCATTCATTCAACTTGAGAATCAAAATGCATATAATAGCTCTAATTATAGAGAAAATGACTAACTATTTAACTACTTGGAAGCCTCTAGAATAAGTGAGCTGGAATGGAATCTGATAGCTCATGTTGGAAGCGTGAATTGTTGTTGGGCTGCTACATGTGTATTCTATACAGATCTATTGAGTTGCTGCACGTGTGTGTATCTATTTCTAATAGTGTTTTAAAAAATCGTTGGACGGAAATAGTTATTTTTATTTTATTTTTTAAATTATCAAATGAAAGGTGGCAAACTATCAAACTTTGTGTACACCACCAATCATGATTCTTATTTGAATTATGCTACTTATATATAAAAATTGTACATAAAGGATTACATAAAATGATGTGGTGGAAAAGATTGGATGAAAAATTTGACTGTATTTTAAATTAACAAATTATAAGGTGACATATAGAATTATATAACTCATTATAAAATTTAATGTACATGTTGTAATGTCTTCTTATTTTATACTATCAGACAACATTTGTCAAATAAATAGAAACTTTGAAGATGAAGACGACCAACGTACCGTAGCAACTTTTATAATATTGCATTCATGGATGTACAAGAAAACCATCCAAACACGCCCTTATCATACATAATTTTTTACGAAAGCCAGTTGCATAGTGGATTACAGAAAGTCATCTCAGACATACATCCGCCGCGCCGAAACTAACGCAGTCCATGGCTTTTACCGCACTCAACACTGTCTACTCGATAAGATTCTCGTATAGAACAAAAATTATTAACCCACCTCAAAATCCACAGTTTTCTTCAACGCCGATTGCTCTTTCTTTCAACAGTAAGCTCATTCATTCAATCAGTTCAATTTTTTATTACAGATTTTCATGTATACATGTATTTGATGTTCATGTATTTTGAATGTGGGGTTATAGGACAGACGCTTATAGTGAGAGCTACGGAGAGTGATACCAACGAAGGTATGCTGAACTTTTCAGTTGTCTTTTTAAACTTTTGTTTATATTTGTGGGTTCGTGTTTTTTTTGGAGATTGATTCGAACAGTGTATTTCTCGACTAAATCAGAGTAGTAGATTGTTGTATTTATCTGAAAAAAAAAAAAAAAAAAAGGAATTTGTTATGCTAAAATGTGTGTTTGAGTGGATCTTTGAAATATACCAGATGAAGCAACAACTGGGAGTGGTTCAAGCATTAATCAGATACTTGGTATTAAAGGAGCCAAGCAAGAAACAGTGAGATTTGAATCTTTACATTTAATAGTTTAATGCACTTCAATTATAGTCTTTAGTACTGAATATAGATTCGCTTATTCTTGCAATAATCACGCGACGCATTAAATATGAAAACTTCGACTCAATTCTGGCTTCTGTATCAATTTTAAAGTAATTACATATTAATGCTGGTTTAAGACAATTATGTAATAATTGTCTTAAAGTAATTTATATGTATTAATTTAAAAGATCTGGGTCGATATATATTCAGTTTCTTGATTACCAGAACTATTTAAGAGAGCATCATCATTATGTTTTAGATGGTAATAGGTTACACTTTTAGGTGGATGTTTGTATAATTAAAATAAGACAATTGAGTTCTTTATTTCCTGTATAGCTTTTGATCCTCTTTGTGAAGCTTCTATGGAATAGTTGTCTGCAGTTGGCTACCTAAAAAAATCAACTCACCAGCATTTTTCTGGTGTCCTGTTATTTGGGAATGTTAATTTTAAAATTTTGGTAGGACTCATAAGGAGAAATTTGAAAGACTCGTTTCTCGTATCTGCAAATTGATGGCGGTGGTGGTGTTGGAAGGTTAATCAGGTGAAGACTGGAGAGCTAGGATAAAGATATCAATATTTTTATTTTTATTTTTATTATTAAAGTGGACTCTAATTTGCTGGTGATATATGGGGTACCTGCAGGTTACACTACTGCTTACATTTGATATGGCATAATATTGTTACCAAATATATAAGGAAAATGCTCGGGGTACATAATGATGTCCCATACTCACATGGTGGTGTCTGCTCGAATAAAATATTCAAGTGGACTCTACTACCATGTGAGTATGGGAAACCATTATGTAACCCAAAATTATGTACATCAAGACTTTTCCAATATATAAATGGATGTCCTGACATAATATCCCATCATGGGATCAGGATTGCGTTGTTCCATAACTGCTATCCACGAACTACTTTACCTTTGTAAATGTAACTCGGATGCAGCAGCCTTGCATGATTCGGACTCATAAGTTTACAGTTGTACTAAAAAGTGTTACTGCTGGAATTTCCTGATTTTGTTCTGCATTATCAGTTGGTTTCCTATCATGAATATTTATGCATATGCTGCATTACTTATAGATTTTTAATTGCAGATAATTAAAGATTATCATTGTCGAAAGTGTCATAATCAAAATTTTGTATCTTCTTTATGATTGAACACTTATCTGCATTTAAAATGACGATTTAATGAATTTGAAAATTATGTCAAGGGAAAAGCATACGATATCCCACATTATATCAAAATGTCATAGTTTTTACTCTTAACAACACGTGTTCCTACAGGATAAGTGGAAAATTCGGATTCAACTTATCAAGCCTGTTACATGGCCTCCTCTTGTTTGGGGCGTGGTGTGCGGAGCTGCTGCATCTGGTATTTTATGGATATGTTCTTTCATATTGTTATACTACACCAACATATAGTGTCTGACAATCACTAGTCCGATAACATTTGTGATTTCTTTGGTGGTAATTTAGCTCTCACAGTCCTCTTTCATGGACTGATATATGTCATTATGTTGTTTTGTATCATAGTTCCATAAAATCATGGACTTATCCATTGGTTTAGTTGTTCATTAGTTTGAATAATTGTGTTTGTCCGTCCCCCGAGTAACATCTCTGCTTTATCCCTATAATTGAGCAAGCGTTTGCTGTCTTTTATTGATGCATATGCTTAATGACATCATTATATGCACTTGACATCCGTGGAATGGTTTGTCTTACCGCAACTTTGTCTTAGGGAATTTCCATTGGAGCTTGGAAGATATAGCTAAATCAGTAGTATGTATGATTATGTCTGGCCCCTGTCTTACTGGTTACACTCAGGTACTTCTTGTAATAATTTAAATTTAACGATTTTGCAACACAAATATGTGCCTCAAAATTCCGACTGTGTATGTTGTGCTTAAATCTCTAGACACTAAATGATTGGTATGATAGAGAGATTGATGCTATTAATGAGCCTTACCGTCCGATTCCTTCCGGAGCAATATCTGAGAATGAGGTATATAATATTTCATGCTGTTCTATTGAATGGACATGATCATCATGATCTTGTTTCTGATGCTTGTTTGAAAAACTGATATTATCAGGTGATTACGCAAATCTGGGTGCTGCTTCTTGGAGGCCTTGGATTGGCTGGTCTATTAGATGCGTGGGTAGGTCTTCAAAATTTCCGTTTTTTATTGTATATAGTCTAAATTTCTCCCTAATATTTATTACTTCATAGGCAGGGCATAATTTTCCTGTAATATTATACCTTGCCATTGGTGGATCCTTGGTATCCTATATCTATTCAGCACCACCACTAAAGGTAATTCCATCACGGTCATACTCCAATACAAAAGTGATTTCTCTAGTACTGAATGATTACCAACGACTTCAATTGTTCTATAACACAGCTCAAGCAGAATGGATGGATTGGTAATTTTGCCCTGGGAGCAAGCTATATAGGTTTACCTTGGTTGGATATCTTCAACTTAATTGCATTATATATAGATTTTGTGGTCATGCATTGCATATTATAGTAGCATTTGTTTGAAAACAGTAGGAAAACACAAAATAAAATGCTTTTGGATAATTGTGTTTCTTAAAAAATCTGCAATTTGGCCTTCAATACAAAATCCAATATCCAAGATCCAAAGTAACTAGTTTTTATAAATATGATAAAAAAAAAAATTATTATTTGCATGTGATAAATCTTATTTCTGCACAATGCATCTTGTATTGATTTCTGAGTGGCAGGTGGGCTGGTCAAGCCTTGTTTGGGATCCTTACATCTGACAGTATTATTCTAACCCTTCTGTATAGCATAGCTGGGGTATGCTATCTGTTATCACATCTTGATGCTTCTATTAGGACATATACAACTAGATTCCATTTATTTTTTTTGCCATTTTTATGTTTTAGCTAGGTATAGGAATTGTGAATGATTTCAAGAGTGTTGAAGGAGACAGACAATTGGGACTGCAGGTTCTTTTTATTATATAATTTTCACAGAAATCTTGTCAATAGCATAAGCAAACATAAAGCATGCGAACTGATAATCTTTGTGTTGCAATTCTCTCAGTCAATCCCAGTAGCTTTTGGCTCCGAGACTGCCAAATGGATCTGTGTTGGTGCTATTGACATAACTCAGATATTCGTGGCAGGTACGATCCACTGTTGATTGGTGAAAAATTATTATGTGAAATACATGTGATGGCACTAAGCAATTTTTTTACTGTGAGTGGCTTGTTTTTCAGTTTTTAATTAAATGTTTGCAAAGGCATCTTCTACATATAATGCCATTTGGGGATGACCTTGGCTAAATTATTTCCATGTTTTTACTCTTTAATTACCATTTGAAGGCAAAGATATAACTGTTAATGGTCTGGGAGATGTAAGGGGCAACTGGGCTGCAACTGGAGCTTGTTAATATGAATGGTGGTGGTGTATACTTTATATAGCAAGAACGAAAAACTGAACTATATTCCTGATATAATTGATACTGGCTTACATGAATCCCTTTTTCCACTCTATTACATCTCATGTAAGATCCAAAGTATCTAAAATTGTGACTGTTCTATTGAACTTGCATCACTTTTAATCTATTTACGAATTAACATGTAAACAAATCCGAATGCAAGATAACATGTTAGTTTCCATTTTCGTTTTTGTTCTCCTCTTGTGACTGTTCTATAGAACTTGCATCACTTTCACTCTTTGCACTTGTGATCTTAGGGATATTTTCTATAGCAAAATATGGATCTGACCTTTAATCTTATAGGAATGCTCCTATTAGACAGTATTCGTGTGGCAAATCAAAAGAGCTTTATGCCACAATGTACATTTCAAATTTTCCAGATGAGATTGTTGTAAATCATTTTACATGTTTTCTCCTCTCTGTTACATACTAAAACTGCAATGAAGTTATTGATATATGAATAAGTGAAGTTTATTTTTTGCATCATTGTTTAAACAATGGAATTTATATGGGTGCTTGTTTATTCATCAAATCAATATTTGATTTTATAATTATGTAGAGTGAAGACTTAAGTATAGTACTGCAGGTTTTCTTCTCGGTGCTGGAAAGCCATACCATTCTTTAGCACTTCTCGGCATGATCGTCCCACAGGTTTTTTTTCAGGTAATGTTACCTTTCTTACAACTATTCACGACTAGCTCTGCACTTTTAGTTATTACTACAGCTTTGTGGTAGATATTTTAGAAAGCTACCTCACATTTCAAACTTTAGCCTGACTGCTTAAAAATTGAAAGCCCCCCATCCCCTGCAAGATAAAAGGAAGAACCGGAAAATGCCTTTTATGCAGAGCACACACTGTTAAAGTATCATCAGCATTTTCCATAATATTGTCGAAAATCTCACAAAAAGACACTGTTTTCTTCTTTACATAACCATTCTATTAGCTGATGGAAGATCTGATATTATAGTTGCCGAGTTCTGTAGTGTATGATTTTATTGTGTTTGAAATCCGTAGTTAAATTAGGCACTCGCTGGTTTTGTGTCCTTGGCTCCAACACTGCTAGGAAATCCAATTTAGAACTTCAGTTTTGATGAAGAGTTAAGAAAAATGTTACATATAAAGCTGTGATATGCTTCTGACTCATGAATGTACCATCGCAGTTCAAATACTTCCTCAGAGACCCGGTTAAGTATGATGTCAAATATCAGGTACCTCGTCTTTCCTTGTGCAGCAATAGCTATAATGTCAAATATTTCTCATCCTATTATTTGAAGAATTAAGCTACTTGTACCCTTAACTTGACATTTTGGTTTATTCAATCCCACCCGCCCTCTCACATGGGGGTTGGGTCCCACACTGAGGGCGGGTGGGACCGAGTAAGCCAAAGTGTCAAATTAAGGGTAAAAGTAGCAAGACTCTTATTTGAAACTTATATGAATTGAATATACATTTATGATATATAGTATTGGACATTGGAGTCTCAGACAATTACAATGAACTAAAGATTTTAGTCTCGGATAAATTATCCTTTTTGTCTATGTATACTCAAGATAGACGCTATTCTGTTTCAGGCCAGTGCACAACCATTTCTTATACTTGGTCTATTGATCAGCGCTATGGCAACTAGCCATTCATCTTCGTCTTTGTAGTAGAGTTGACATCAAAAGTGTAGGAGAAGAGCAAACAAGCTAGTCTGAATCCAGTGAAGAAACTGTAGCTTTCGCAACGTGGAACACTTGTAAGAAGTAGAAGAAAGATTGATTTTTTTTTTTTTTTTGTCTGAAGCAATTTCTTTTCGACGTTGAAATTATAGTAGGGGAGATGCTCAAGTCTAACTATACTGTTTCTTCTCCCTCAAACTTTTAAATTTGTTGTGAATCTTGAATTTGAGATAGCGTTGTTGTTTGGCTTTCCCTCTTACGCGCGGGAAAGTGTTCTATATGGTAAGTGGGCCTTTGCCACTAAGGCCCAATTCAAATACAAAACATATAGGTACAGAGAGAGGGACAAAAACGGGCCGCCTCACTTCTTCATTTACAGAGACGGACAGGGAGAGAACGCGAGAGAGAGACTACGTAGCTTCAGTCCTTCTTACAAAAGATCGAGGCTCCATTTGTAGTCCGATTTTGATAAGATTTTAGTATGATGTTCCTGGCGAAGACGGCTACGTTTTGACCAGAGCCGATCGTCCAGATGTCTCTCCATTTTTCTGACTATACACACACATTTTGTGAGATTTCTCATTTGTATTGTGTATATCTATTTTATGAAGTTGTTGTTGATGATAGACAAGAATTATATGTGTTCTTGATGTATTGGTAGCCTCTAGATTACGTTCTTGAGAAGGTGTATTGTGTAATCCCATTATTTTGATAGTGGAAAGGTTTACTGGATTTGGTCCCGGGGTTTTTCCTTTTTATAGGTTTCCTTGTCAACAAATCGTTGTGTTCAATTATTTAATTTCTTGTCGTGTGTGTGAGTTTATTGCCTTATTGGAGTCGGATTATATTACTGTCATTTTAATTCTATACATTGAGGGGTTGAATTATTTTCGCTACTTGTTGCATTATTGTTCAATCCCTAACAAAGTGGTATCAGAGCATTGGTTGAGTTTCTGTATTGTCTGTGAGAATTAAAATGAAGGATTCGGCTAGTGGCATGGTTAAACTCGGATCTTCCAATTATTCTGTTTGGAAGACTGGGATGGAGAATATCTTGTATTGTAAAGATTTATTTGATCTCATTGATTGGAATGGCAAGAAACCCGATTCTAAGACTGATGAGGATTGAAAAAAGTTGAATAGAAATACTGTTAGGCAGTAGGTTGATCAGAGTGTCTTTCATCATATAGCCAAAGAAGTAGATGCATATAGTCTTTGACAAAAATTAGAAGGCCTCTATGAAAGAAAGACTGCACAGAACAAAACATTTGTCATCAGAAAGCTTGTAAATTTAAAGTACAGGGATGATAATAGTGTTGCAGAGCACTTGAGCAACTTTCAAGAGTTGCTGAATGAGTTGTCTACCATGAAGCTTACATTAGATGATGTGGTGAAAGCTTTACTTCTATTGAGTTCCTTACAAGACAGTTAGGAAACTTTAGTTATCTCTCTGAGTAATTCAGCTCCGAATAGTGTGATCATTGTCAACATGGTGAAAGACAGTATGTTTAATGAAGAAGCTAGAAGAAAAGAGCAAGGTGTTTCTTCTAATTCAGAAGCGCATGTTACAGAAAGAAAGGGGAGAAACCAAAGTAGAAAACCTTATGGTCATGACAGTCGTGACAAGTCTAGGGGAAGATCGATCAAGAAAATGAATAAAATGTTATCATTGTGGCAATCTAGGGCACCTTAAAAGGGAGTGTAGAAAATGAAAAAGGGAACAGTCAAACTTCAAAGGTGAAGAACATAAAGAACAAAAGGAGACTGCAGCAGTTGCATCTGATGCAGAGGTATTTATTGCTTATGATGAAGCATTTGCTAGTCTTTCATGCCAGGATACTACATGGATAGTCAATACAACAACGTCTATTCATATTACTCCACGTAAAGATTTCTTTTCATCATATACCAGTGGTGATTTTGGTTGGATCAAGATGGGAAATGAAGCTAAAGTTAAAATTGTTGGCATGAGGGATGTACAATTGAAAACTAGCAATGGTAGCAAGTTACTTCTCAGGGGTGTCAAACATGTTCCTGATATGCGTTGTAATTTGATTTCTGTTGGAAAGCTTGATGAAGAAGGCTATCATAATCATCTCGGAGATGGTAGCTGGAAACTGACAAAGGGTTCTCTTATTTTAGCCAAAGGAAAGAAGACTAATGGTCTCTACAGAACAGAAGCAAAACTAATTCATGGCGAGGTGAATATTGCTGACAATGAAGCCTCTACTGAGCTATGGCATAAGCGGCTTGGTCATATGAGTGAAAAGAGACTTCAAATTCTTTCCAGAAAGAAGCTCCTGCACAATGTGAAATATACATCTTTTATCCCTTGCACTCATTGTTTAGTTGGAAAACAAAGTAGAGTTGCATTTCATAGATTCCCTGCATCTAGAAAGACACATATTCTTGATCTAATTCACATTGATGCTTGTACAATGCTAAGCAAATCTCTAGGTGGTGCATTAAATTATGTTACATTTATTGATGATCATTCTAGAAATGTATTTGCATATCCTTTGAAATCTAAAGATCAGGTATTGGAAGTATTCAAGGACTTTCATATGAAAGTTGAAAGAGAAACTGGAAGGCAGTTAAAATGTGTCAGAGCAGATAATGGTGGTGAATACAGAGGGCTATTTGAAGAGTACTGCAGAAGATATGGTATCAGGCTTGAGAAAATAGTTCTGAAGACCCCACAACAAAATGGGGTGGCGGAGAGAATGAACATGACTATTTGTGAGAAAATCAGATGTATACTTTTTCATGAAAAACTGCCTAAGCACTTTTAGGCTGAGGTAATGAGGACATCAGTTGACTTGATTAATCTTTCTCCAGCCGTTCCTTTGAATGGTGATGTTTCAGAGAGTTTTTGGACAGAGAAAGATATATCTCTTGACTACTTGAGAGTTTTTGGTTGTCGAGTATCTGTTCATATTCCTAAAGATGAAAGGTCCAAACTTGATAGCAAAGCAGTGTATCTTCTTGGGTTATGCACATGCAGAATTTGGGTATAGATTGTGGGATCCAGTGAATAAGAAGATCATCAGAAGGAGAGATGTTGTCTTCTTTGAAGAAGAAACCATTGAAGACTTGAATCAGACTAAGAAGCCAAGTACAGTCAATGAAGAACAAATGAGTTCAGTTCCACATGTACTAGACCCAGTGGTACATGATGATCAGGGGCGGATTTAGCTTACGGCGAGCCCCCGCGGTCGCTCGTGCTGGATCCGTCGAGAATGGTTTTTTTGTTTTGAAAATAGAAAAATAATTTATATTATATTACTGATAATTCATTTCATTTACTAACATCCTTGTTAGTCTAACTGGTTGGAGCTTGCATCGTGGAGCTGGACGTTTTGGGTTCAAAACTCCAACAGCATATGTTTTGTAGTTTTTTGTATTTCAATAATTTTACCAAAACAAGTGGCAATTATTGGGATTTGAACCTGACACCTCCTTTAAATATATTGCCAACTCCACCATCATGACAATCATTGATTTGTGACAATGAGGGAAACAAAATAATATATGTTCAATATTACCGGGTTTAATGCAATTTAACCTGTAATTTGTTTCTCTTCTTGATTTTTTTTCTAATCAATTGATTTAAGAGTTTGGTTAATTAATGACAAATTTATTATTATTATTATTAAAGAAAAATTGGCCTTAGTGTCATATGGACTCTTTCAATAAAAACTTATTTAATTAATAGAAGATTCCACTTTTCATTCACAAAAATTGATTGCGGAAAAGTGGGATCACACAAATACATAAAATTGATATAAGCACAAATAATTTCAACTTTGTTAATATAATAATGCTTGTTTAATTAACTTTAATTGTAAACTAAATATTGACATATTTGTTAATAGATATTGCATCTTTGATTAAAAATAAATTATGATATTTTGTAGATTATAGAACGATTTTTTTCATCCGAAATGAAAGTTCGTACCTAGTTCAAGTCTAGTCCGTACGATTTTTTGAATATTATTTAATTAAATATTAATAAACAACACCGCTATCACAGATGTTGACCGTTGACAATAAGTGTTCAACGTTCGAGGTCCGCTCTAACTGAACTTGAACTTTAGATTCGCCCCTGATGATGATCACAGAGAAAATGTGCAAGAAGAACATGACACTATAGGGGACAAACGTGATGAAGCCTCTGCACAAGGTGATGCAGAATTAGATCAAAATCAAGAAAATGTTCCTCTTTAGGTGTCAGCTGAAGAAGAGTTGAGAAGATCTACTAGAAAACGTCAGCCTTCCAAGAGGTATTTTAGTAATGAGTATGTGTTATTTTCTGATGGGGGAGAGCCAAAAAGTTATTAGAGGGTTATGCTACATGATGAGAAAAATGAGTGGTTAAAAACTATGTAAGAAGAGATGAAATCTTTCCATAAGAAAAACACCTACAACCTAGTAGAGTTGCCTAAAGGTAAAAGAGTACTGAAGAACAAATGGGTGTTCAGACTAAAAATTAAACCATATAGTTCGCAGCTAAGGTACAAGGCAAGGTTGGTTGTGAAAGGGTTTGATCAGAAGAAAGGTATTGATTTTGATGAAATCTTCTCACCCGTGGTTAAAATGTCTTCAATCCGAGTGTGTTAGGCTTGACAGCCAGTATGAATTTGGAGATTGAATAGCTTGATGTGAAGACCGCTTTCCTTCATGGAGATCTTGAAGAAAAAATATACATAGAGCAACCAGAGGATTTACAGCTAAAGGTAAAGAAAATCTTGTATGTCGGTTGAAGAAAAGCTTGTATGGCCTCAAGTAGGCATTGAGACAATGGTACAAGAAATTTGATTTCTTCATGGTTGAGCATGAGTACATCAGAACAACTTCTGATCATTGTGTGTTCATAAAGAAATTCTCTAATGGAGAATTTATTATCCTCTTGTTATATGTGGACGACATGTTGATTGTTAGTCGTGACATTGAAAAAATTAAGAAGTTGAAAAGAGAGTTGAGCAAGTCCTTTGAAATAAAGGATTTGAGACTTGCAAATCAAATTCTTGGTATGAAGATCTATCGTGACAGGATGAATGAAAAATTATGGCTATCAGAGGAAGGTTATATCGAGAAGGTATTACACAAATTCAACATGGACAAGGCGACACCAGTAACCTCTCCACTTGCAAGTCATTTGAAACTAAGTTCAAAACAAAGTCCTTCAAATGAGAAAGAAAATGAAGAAATGAAGAATGTGTCTTATGCATCAGTTGTGGGTAGCTTGATGTATGCTATGGTATGCATAAGGCCAGATATTGCTCATTCTATTGGAGTTGTCAGTAGATTCCTTACTAATCCTGGAAAAGAATACTGGGCAGCAGTGAAGTGGATTCTCAGGTATCTCAGAGGGACTTCTAAGTTATGTTTATCTTTTGGCATCAACAAACCCGAGCTTGTTGGGTTCACAAATGCAGATATGGTTGGTGATGTTGACTCTAGAAAGTCTACTTCTGGGTATTTGATCACCTTTTCAGGGAGAGCAGTTTCATGGCAGTCAAGACGACAGAAATGTGTTGCTCTATCCACCACAGAGGCTGAGTACATAGCCATCACTGAAGCTAGCAAGGAGTTGCTATAGATGAAGAAGTTCTGACAAGAACTGGACTTAGAGCAAGAGAAGTATATACTCTATTGCGACAGTCAGAGTGATATCTATCTCAGTAAGAATCCAACATTCCACTCAAGATCCAAACATATTGAAGTGATGTATCATTGGATTCGGGATGCTCTAAAGATGAAGAAGTTACAACTTGATAAAATCCACACTAATGAGAATGGTTCAATATGATGACAAAGTCATTGCCTATGGAGAAACTACAAGTATGTAGAAGGAAAACGGGCTTGGTGGAGTCCCTCACATAGTCGGGAGGGAGAGATTTGTTGGGCTTTCCCTCTTACGTGAGGGAAAGTGTTCTATATGGTAAGTGGGCATTTGCCACTAAGGCCCAATTCAAATACGAAGCATATAGGTACAGAGAGAGGGACAAAAATGGGCAGCCTCACTTCTTCATTTACAAAGACGGACAGAGAGAGAACGCGAGAGAGAGACTACGTAGCTTCAGTCCTTTTTACCAAAGATCAAGGTTCCATTTGTGGTCCGATTTTGATAAGATTTTAGTATGGTGTTCCTGGCGAAGAGGGTTAAGTTTTGACCGGAGCAGATCGTCCAGATGTCTCTCCATTTCTCTGGGCTATACACACATTTTGTGAGATTTCTCCTTTGTATTGTGTATATCTATTTTATGAAGTTGTTGATGATAATATCCAAGAATTATATGCGTTTTCAATGTATTGGTAGTCTCTAGATTGTGTTCTTGAGAAGATGTACTGTGTAATCCCATTATTTTTATAGTGGAATGGTTTATTGGACTTGGTCCAGAGATTTTTTCTTTTTATAGGTTTCCCTGTCAACAAATCATTGTGTTCAATTATTTAATTTCTTGCCGTGTGTGTGTGTGTTATTGCCTTATTGGAGTCGGATTATATTACTGTCATTTTAATTCTGCACATTGAGGGGTTGAATTATTTCCGCTGCTTGTTGCATTATTGGTTCAATCTCCAACAGTTGTTAAGACATAAAATATAAGTATTCATTTTTATTTGAAAAATTATAAGAATATTTCTATTGAGCTTTGAAAAATTATAACAATAAAGTTTGGGGGTGCCGAGGACAACTTTGCACTGTACGAAATTAGATGAAATACATTTGATCGATTTACTTTTCAGTTAAAAAGATTTTTTTTTTCCTTTCAATAGTAACTCTTACAATCTTGTGAAAAATGGTAATTTATTTATTTTTAAGATTATCTAATTTAAAACTATACCTATTCTTAAAATTTAGGAGTAAGGCAGTTTGAAATAGTTTTTGCTTTTACTTTTACTTTTACTTTTTTGTAAAAGAGTTTTTAAATGAAATTATCTTAATTTTTATTTCAAAATTATTTTCTAAAATAACTCCTATTTTAGAAGTACTTTTAGAGGAAGTCCATTGTACTAATTTTCTCTAAAAAAAATTCTAACTAAAAGAAGCATTTTTATAATTAATCAAACATGTCCAAAAGCAGTTTTTAGATTTTAAAAACTCATTTTAACTTTTTAAAAGTCATATTAAACGAGTTCCGAATAAGTCCACTAATAAGAAATTTTTACTTATTCACTCATAAGTGATGTTTGAGTAAATAAGTATACTTGTTTACTAAAATGTGCGACCATGACATGCATAATTTGTCTAGTTTCCCTCTAATACTATGGTAACTATTTAATTATGATTGATGAATAATTAGTGTTAACTTGATTTGTTTGGATAAGGCCAATGGTGGTTGACGTTTTGAAAAAGGGAGCAACTATTTTCATTCACAATTTTTATATATTCATCCACTAATTTATATATTACATATTTGACGTTATGTAAATTTATCTAAATAGATAAGAATAATATTAAACAAATTCTATCACTTTAAATTCATATATTTACTTACTGTAGCAACCCGAATTTCTAAAGTGCAAATTTTATAACTTAAGTTGTGTCGCTACGACATTTCCATCAAATTTTAGAATTTATTTTGCATTCGTCAAATTGTTGAGAAAAACATTTAATATAAGAATTCAAAACGATTTTTAATCTTAGAAATTCAATAATTTTTATCGGGTCAAATTTTACACCCAACATCTATTTTAAATTACTCTTGGTCCAATATCCTTTTTTGGCCCAAGTTTAAGTCCATGACCAGCCCAAATCAGTTGTCCAAATTCTGGAGAATAGGGTTGTAGGGCTCAACAGTGTCAAAAGCAAAAAAATCAATCGTTTCCACCTTCAACATTCCACACTCACGGCTGGAAGAAACTTCACAAGAAATTTGGGCATTCAACTAGGTAAATCTCTCAACTTTGAACAATTATTTTTCTTTGATTTCATCATCATCATTGTCTAATCCACACACTGCACTAGTTCTTAAATTTTTCCAATTTCAAGTTGAACTCTCGAACCAAATTTCATACATTCTTTCACGTAATAATCTCACACAGAAACCATTATATATATATATATATAGATATATCTATATGCACACACACTGGAAAGCCATGAGTCGAGTTTTTTTTTTGGTAACCTACAACTCCAATCCTTGCTCTCCATATCTTTCTTTCCTTGGACTGTAATTTCGGGCTATAGTGAAGAACACGAAAACCCGAGATTTCCAGCAGCTTTTCTTGCCAAACGAGACATCTCAACCTCTATTCTCCCTCTCTCGCCTAGAGCATTATCGCATGAATCACCATTTGCATTAGACATCCTTCCTCGACCTCGATTTTAGTTGAAAATCATAAAAATGTAAAACCCATACTGATTTCAAAATTTGAGGACCTCTCTCTGCGTGAAATGGAGTTAGGAATATAGGGGGTTTGGTTTTAAATATTGAAAATTCACTTTTAAATCCTAAAGTTTGGCCAAATATTTAAGTTAGTCTTCTATTTGATTTTAACCCTTTCACCACCCCTAAAGTTTTAGTATTCTTCAAATTAATTATAAAATATTTTCTAATTTTATCATATTGGTCCTAAACATTCTAAATTTGATAATTAGACCCTCAAGATTTAAAGAATTACCAAATTACTCATTTCTTTACTTTCAAAAATTCAATCAAGTCCCTAAAGGTTTTAAAATATTAATTGAGATTTAGTATCCTAAATTATATTAATTTTGTTCTTGTTAGACGAGGTCGTAGAAAAAGTTGAAAGCACGGTAACATCACATCCGTTTAATTTCAAGAAAATTTTCAAAACTTTGAGGTGGGGTTTACATTTAAGCAATTATGATTATTTTGTCCGTGTTAATTCTTGATATGTGATTTTGATTGTGATATAATATTTATACATATAAAAAGGTTGCTATGGACCGTAAATAGGTCCGGGATCGAAAGTGGGTCCTTGGGATTGTCCCACGGTGCAAAATTGGTTAAGCGCTAATAACATGTTGTCAGAGACTGTAAATAGGTCCGGTATCGTAATTAGGTCCTTGGAAATGGCCACAGTACATATTTCTACAGTATGTTGTATTAGTATTATATTCATCACTTGATTTCATGTTTAGACTTAATTTGGATCGATTGTTGTATCTCCACTGAGTATAATTCGTTATACTCATCCCAATATTTTTTCACTCTTTCAGGTTAAGGAGCTTTGACAAGGCAAGGCAATGAGTGGGACAATCTTGATTAAATAATAGACCATTTAATTTATAAGTTTTGAAATAAATATTTTAATAGCTAATTTCCAGTTTGACAATTAAATATCAAAATTTAGTAAATGTTGGTACTTGCTCATCATATTTGGTATTGACTCTTGGATGTGAGAAAATTATTTAAAGGGCGTTTCGCATTTTGTCGCAATTTGCTATAGTCTTAATATATATATATATATACACTCTTACGCATTTTGGCATCTATTGAAAATATTTATTTACAAGATATTTTGACTTAAGTAACGACTTGAGTTAATAGAGAATTTGGGGCGTTACAGTATGGTATCAGTGCACAGGTCTATCTTTCTGTAGACTTTTGAAAATTCTACAAAATAATAATATTAATAATGAGATAATGTTTAGTATTTAATTTTGAATGTTACCCGCTCTTGTCGTGCCATGCCCACTCCGAAAAAGGTAAAATGTTTAGAAAATTTTATTTGATGAAATTTGAAAATTTTCATTTCCTGGATACCATGAATTTATTATGTAACTGCATCTGAAATTGAATGTTGCAATGAAAAGTTACATGAGAATGAAATTTTACTATAATTGATGTAGTTTGAAATGTTTGAAAGTTTGTATCCAATACATGTTATAAAATTTCTCATAAGTTATTATGTTTAGAAGTTGAACTTGTGATGTGAAGTATTTAAAAATTTTCAGAAATTATAAGTTTAGTCCTCGGAATTAGACTAAAACATGCAGTGACCCATTTCAGTAGAATTTACTTTCATAATTGATATGCAAAAGGAACGTATGAGAAAGAGAGATATAGAAAGAACTGTTTGTGGAATTCAGTAGGAGAACATATTTCGAATTATAGATATTGGTTGTAATTTTATTATTTTGTCTTCCTTTTAGAAAATTTGAGATAATAATAAAATTTGCTTTTAACTTCACTGTGTTTCTCTGTTATATTTTTTTCCTTCCTTTTAGATTTTATTATTCCTAGATGGGCATTGTGAATTTCACAATTTAGTGGATGCTAAGACAAATGTTGTTATGGTTTAGGGAATGTCTCGTAGAACAAATCGAGCTCCCGCAAATCAGGCTGCTGCAAGACAAGCTACCCCAGGCCAGGCTGCTACTGGCGATGAGGAAAATAATCCATTAAGGGACCTAGTGAATGCTCTCTAGGGGCTCATTCAGCAACAAGCCCTAACAGCCCCAATCAATTCATTCTCCTAAATTCCTCAGGAGACACAATCATAAACAAAAGCATGCAGACCCTTACTATTTCAATTACACTCAGACAATTCCTCTTTGATCCAAATGGAAATATCAATAGGAGTAACAACTCCTGACACAATATTAGAGGGTGCAGACCAACCGTTTTGAGCACAAAACCAAACACGTTCATCAAACGACTTAAGGAAGGCTCTCATCCTAACTTTTCAATAAGCATAATTAGAACCATCAAAGTAAGACGATATAGAAAGTGATTAACTCATCTAGACTAACAATTATGGGTCAGGAATCGAATTTATGCTCTGATACCACTTGAACAATTGGAGATTCGGCCCAATTACACCTAAAGGGAGGTGATTAGGTGTAAACGTGGAATTAAAATTTAATTAACATGCAACAAGTCACAAGTTAATTATATCTAGGTGATTAATCAAACAATTCAATTTATCCTAGCTTGAACTACCGCAATACTGAAAGTAGTAACTGAAGCAGTAAACAACACAAAATTGTTCACGGAGAAACCCAACGTGGGAAAAACTCCAGGTGCTTTATCAGTCAAGAATCCACAATAGACTGTGTTATAAACTTACAGACCACCAGCAAAGTTGATGACACAAGTTTTCTAATCTCCTGTCTGAAGTTTGAAGTAGTTCTCTTAGAATGTGCATACGAATACCAATCTTAACTCTTCTTGCAGTTTATCTCCTGTGGATCCACCAAGAATTCTTCGTTCTTGAGTTTCTTCCTTGATCTTCGCAGTCAGTCAAGTTGACAACATAATCTTCTTGATAGATCCAAGTAAAGAATGGGCACCAATGTATTTGATTGAAAGTTTTGATGTTTTCAATCCAAAAGGCACATATAATGAATTGATTGAACTTGGTGAAGGTTTAACTCTTGAGAGAATAAGTGTTTTCTCTTGAATGTATATTGTTCAATCTCTTGTTCTCGAATGCGCAGTGCCCCCTTTTATATGTTGGACGAATATTGTAACTTTGGCCAATAAAAATCTCGCGAAATCGCAAATTAAATCAGATCGTAAAACTATCGCTCGAGCGAGAAGCACTGTCGCTCGAGCAAGGGCCCTGTCGCACGAGCGACAGGTGGGCGACGGTCGAGCACTAGATGTTCTGCTTCATCCGCTCAAGCATGACTCCCGCGAGCATATAGTGAAAATGCGACGAGTTTCCTTCGTGTTCTAAACTTGGATCCTGAACCCTACGCTATACAACCAATTATGAAACTTTACAATTAAGTTCCTAAACTTCTAAAATGTTCAAGTTGGTCATTTTGTTCACAGAATAGTCAATTACAATAATCTAACACTAACAATTACAAATTTAAAATCATGTCCGGTTGTACATTCCTTGGTGAGAGCTTCTAATCTTTATTATGATTACTATGAATGGTTGGATTCAGCGTGATCAAGTTCTAATTAATTCAATGTACGTATCAAACCAAAAATTTTCAGGTCTTGGTTTTGGCTTCTTGACTTTGATAATTGGTGTTACTTGGTTATACTTTGGCATTCAAAAACGAAAGCTTATTAAACTGAGAGAGAAATTCTTCCAACAAAATGGCGGTTTGCTATTGAAGCAGCAACTTTCTTCAAATGAGGGTAGTATGGAATCAGCTAAAATCTTTTCTGCAGAAGAACTAGAACACGCAACAAATAACTACGCTGAAGATCATATCCTTGGCCGTGGTGGTTATGGTACAGTTTATAAAGGAATTCTGACTGATAAACGTATTGTTGCAATTAAAAAGTCGAGAATAATGGATCAGGGCCAAATTGAACAGTTTATCAATGAAGTAATTATGTTGACTCAAGTCAACCATAGGAACGTGGTGAAGCTACTAGGATGTTGTCTCGAGATGGAAGTTCCTTTGTTGGTTTATGAATATTTCTCCAATGGAACACTTTTACCATATCCACAACAGTGAGAGAATGCCTTGGTTTTCTTGGGAAAATCGTTTGAGAATTGCTGCAGAGTCTGCTGGTGCGTTATCTTATCTTCATTCTGCAGCAGCAATGCCAATTATTCATAGAGATGTCAAATCTCCCAAAATATATTGTTAGATGATTATTACACTGCAAAAATATCAGATTTCGGAGCTTTGAGGTTGGTGCCAATTGACCAAACACAAGTAACAACTCTAGTCCAAGGAACCTTAGGTTATCTGGATCCTGAGTACTTTCATACAAGCAAATTGATCGATAAAAGCGATGTTTATAGTTTTGGAGTGGTTCTAGCAGAGCTAATGACAGGAAGGAAATCCCTTTCTTTTGAAATAACTGAAGAAGAAAGGAACCTGGCCACTTATTTCGTTCAATCCTTGAAAGAAAATCATCTGTACGACATTCTCGACCCAAGAGTTCTGAGGGAAGGAAGTTTTGAGCAACTTCATGAAGCGGCTGAGCTTGTTGAAAGATGCCTCAAGTTAAATGGGAAAGAAAGGCCAACAATGAAAGAAGTGGCAATGGAGTTGGAAAGGTTGAGAAAGCATAATGTTCAAACATGGATTCAACAAGAAATTCCTCAAGAAAGTGTGGCTTTGAGGTTAACAACTGAGGAATCTGACCTTTATCAAGAGTCAATAAATTCTGAGTTCGTCAACGGCGAGTCCTCGGAACAAAATACTATGGACGGCTGCCAGTTACATGCGATCAACACTCCTCGCTAAATGTGTTAAGAATTAAAATTGTAGTGAGTGAATTATAAAGATGCAATATTTTTTTTGTTCTTTGAACAGAAAGATGCAATATTTATGCCAAGAAATTATCTAAATAAGGCAATCAATCGACTTAAGGTTTGGTATGTTACAAAAATGAGGTTTTCCTTAAGTTATAGGTCTGTTTTAATAAGATTAGAAAAGATTGAGGAGTGATATTAGGTTCATTTTTATCTTCTGATTAGGACAAAGGCATTGATTAGTATAATATGTCTTTGATTATGGCTTAATTGCTCCTTAATTTTTTTCCCCCAACTTGTCAATCCGTGGCTAGTTCATTCGGTTTCTGAATGAACCAACAATCTTGACTGAATTTTTATTCAACTTTTAGAGAGACGATTTTTTCCCTACAACCATATGAGTATCCAGTCTAATTGTTCGATCCGAAATGACTTTCAAAACTTTGATAATTATGGCGATCATTGTTGCATCATTAACACAATAGTGTAAAGTAAATAAGTGCATCAAACATTCGAATTCAAGTAATTAACCGAGGTAAGAATATCTTCATTATAAACAAATGAAGAAAGGATTCAACTTGTTTTCTCTTGTTACAAGATTGGTAGTTGGATCATTTCAACCTTTATAACTACATTTGACTTTATCTGGTCTTTTCTATCAGTTACTATTTGAGATGAGCTCACAACTTCGACTTCCTTTTTGATGGCCTCGACTAGGTCAGATTAGCAAGTGATGTGAGTACGACCTGAGGTGGTTTATTAGTTGACTACCACATGACCAGTGATTGAAGCCTTATATGATGAAGCTTAACAAACTCCGTATAAAAGTTTAAGGACGTATTTCACACATGACGTAAAGTTTGGGAACCATAACTGTTCTACCCTATCAAAATTTGTACAGAAATTGTTCCAACAGTAAATTTACCATCTCATGCGGGACATCAAATCGTGTAGATTACAGAGCTATGCTCTTTTAGCTTGTTTTATAATTTAGATTGTACAACACTCAACTTAATTTAGCCTCTGTTTGATTTTGATAAAAATCATATTTTTAGTAGGTTTTAAATATAATTGATGAAATGTGTGATTTAAAAGTTGTGAGTCTCATGAAATGTATGATTAAAATTGATTATTAACTTTTTCTTGAATTTTAATCCATTTTTTTAGTGGAATCAGACGGAGGCTTAGATTATTTAGTTTAGCAATGAATCAAATTGCTTGTCATCTCAGAGGGGCCAACTTGTTAGTGCTCAATCCATGAGTAACTCGAGCCTAAATATAAAAGATCCAATCAAGCCAAGCTCGATTTCCAACTTGGTGAGCTTGCCCAAGGAACAACCCTAAAAAAATAAAGTAAATATGAGGGCTAAAAAATTTCTTTTTATAAATTTCTGTAAAATTTGTCGTCTCTTTAAATCCAACCATCTGAATTGAGCTTGGGTAACTGACTCTACAAATTGGCGCCCTTAAATTTGGGATATAATATGTTTATTTGATGCAGTTTTTTTAGAATAATAAAAAATATATGGGTAATTGGCGCAAAGCGTCCCTACTTTTCAATGTTTTTTGTGGAAAACATCCATACCTTTTATTTTTTTGGTGCAAAACGTCCATATCTTTCAATTTTTTGTGTCAAAACGTCATTTTCACAAATTTTTAACGTTTTGGTGACAATATACCCCAGTAATCCCTCCACCATCTCTCTTCCCGCACCTCATCTTACCACCAAAGTCAAATGTACCCTTCCTAGGTAATCCCTCTACCAATCTCACCATGAGCTAAATTTCTGAGTCATTTCGTCATTTCGTCTCCATTTTCCCTTCTTTGACCTCTATGGATATTCTTTTCTGCAAAAATTTTGACCTGCACTAATTCGCCGCCATTGTGCTATCAAATAACATCTACACAGAGAGAAATTAAGGTTGGTAATTTCGTCGGAGAGGAATTAAAATCCTAAAATTTGGTAATTGGTAGGGTTTGATCGAGAAACTTTTCACTGATCAGAGGGGGAGAAAGTGGAGAGGGGAAAGTGGGACACCCCTTCTCTGATCGTGAAGTTTGTCTGGCGATACCCAAATTGTATGTAGGAATTTATAAACACCAGGTTCCAATTCATTCTTTCCTTGTCTGTTTAGATGCTTATGTATATACTTAAACACATGATAATGCTTGCAATTAGTTTGATACATTGCCACTGTCTTTTGGGTTTTCATCGTCAGGTTTCTGTTTAGCATTTTTAAATAAAAGAAAGATATTGAAGTTTGATTTTTGCCCATTTCTACATCTGTTGGAATGTGAGATGCTTGAATTTGGATTGGCTTCGATCCTACTGCTTCTTATATATGGTATGCTTTCTTGAATCCCTCAGGCAGGTAAGTTTAGCTTAGAAAATTTTATCAGGATTTGGTGGTTGACATGGGTTTTGGGAGGAGACTGGTGGAGGAATTACTAGGAAGTGGATACACTACACATACACAATGACTTTGGTGGTCGGAAGGTGGGTTGGCAAGTGGTGGTGGTGGTGTGGGGGTGAGGTGCGGGGAGAAGGTGAAGTTTGGAGGATTATTTTCACTTTTTAAAAATTTGGGTCTATAGTTGTAATTTGTTTTATTTAAATAGTAGGGTACATTGGTTATTTTACGTTAAAAATTTGTAAAAATGATGTTTTGCATCAAGAAATTAAAAGATATGAACGTTTTGCACCAAAAAATAAAAGATAAAAATATTTTCCATAAAAACCTTGAAAGGTAGAGAATATTTTGCGCCAATTACCCATAATATATCATCAAAGTTGCATATTTATATAATGTGAACAGTGAGCATAGATTTTGTAATGTTGACCTTTCTGTTTTGGCCTGTGCGGGGCCGGGCGTTAACTCTTCAAAAACCCTACCCCACAAGGTTTGTAACGCTAAAATTATACAAAGAACGTCCATACCCATACACTTCACAGTTCACACCAATATGCCTCACTGCTAACCCTAGTTCGTCACTAAAAATTTCTCCAATTTCCCTTTGGTTTTGGCATACAATTTCTCTTTCCCTTAATTCTTAATTCGTTTCTGCATACGTTTTGTTTTGTTTTGTTTTGTTTTTTTTTTTTTCAATTTAACAAATTAGCTTCAATTTATTGTTAGTATTACTGTTGAAGATTGAAAACGATGTCGGATGAGGAAAGAGAGGAGAGGGAGGTGGATCTCACCTCTCCTGAAGTCGTCACCAAATACAAATCCGCCGCAGAAATTGTTAACAGTTAGTCCTCTACCCTCTTCCTTTGTCTGTGTATGCAGGTGTGACGCTTTGTGTGTTGAAATGTGCGTGGCTTAGAATTTTGGGTATAAGATCATAGGGCTTTGGAAAGATTGATGTTTTTGTGTTTTTGTTCACCGTTGAATCATGAATGTATTGGGTCCAAGTTTTTTATTCTTTTTTTAATCTGGTTTTGGATGATTTTGCAAACGTTGTGATCTTATGCAGAAGCAATGCAGTTAGTGTTGTCAGAATGCAAGCCTAAGGCTAAGATAGTTGACATTTGTGAGAAAGGGGATGCTTTTATCAGAGAGTAAGCTATTTGCTTTACATAATTTGTGATGAAATATAAAATTAAATACTTTATGAGAAAATATGGTCATAAGTTTGATGTCTATGTCATTCAGAAGTGCTCTAGAAATTATTTATGTTAAATGTGTCATATAAACTTAAGTAATTGCATGATGCAATTGGTTTTTCAGGCAATCAGGGAATATGTACAAGAATGCGAAGAAGAAGATCGAAAGGGGTGTGGCATTCCCGACTTGCATTTCAGTGAACAATACAGTCTGCCATTTTTCACCATTAGCCAGTGACGAGACTGGGTTGGAAGAGGGTGATATGTTGAAAATGTAAGCTTTCTTCAAGTCCACGTATCGTGCTTGCACACTCATTTGATACTTTATTTTGCTTTCGATATATAGTAGCAAACAGCAATATTGCAAGTGAATGACGGTTTTTGTGTAAATGCAGTGACATGGGTTGTCACATAGATGGGTTTATTGCCGTAGTAGCACACACCCATGTTCTTCAGCAAGGGCCGGTGACTGGCAGAGCAGCTGATGTCATTGCTGCTGCAAATACAGCTGCAGAGGTTGCTTTGAGGCTCGTGAGGCCAGGAAAAAAGGTTGTTCCTTCTGAGTTTTTCTTTATTTATTATAGGCGACCTTGTCCTGTCTCTTGCACATAAATTATATGTTCCTGAGTTTAAGGAATTGGAAGTTTAATTTGTTCTCACACGTGTTATAAGTTTGTCTTCTTATTCTCAACTATAGTAATAGCTAATATTAACCTCAAGTTGTTTTGTCTATTTGTTTTAGTAATATTCACTTATTTCCTTTTCTTTCGGGTAAATATTTGTTTAAATTTTGCCTCCTTTTTTATATTTTCTTCTGAATAGATTTGGTTATTAATGTGATGTTATATACTCCATCCTCGTTTAACTACATGATCATTTTGTTTTCTTTCCAATATGCATATATTGCCATTTCCTAATGTGGTTTTCCGTTCTCATATTAGCTTGAAAATTAATTTTACAAATGAGACTTTTGTCAAATGGTTCCATAGCACAATTTTACTTTTGGTCCATCTTATTTTATTTTATTGTGGAAATCGTATAAATCAGAGGCATGAAATGTTAATTCCTGTCTAATATTTGTGATATGAAAGTAAAGATATTTTTCTCTATCAATTCTTTACTTTTGGATCAAGGTGTGTTACACGTGTATCTCATCTGGTAGCTGATCCTTCCACACACACCTAAATATGAGTACCTTGTAAAAGCTATGGGTTTACATCGAGGTGAAACTATTGTTGTAGTTACTCTGATAGGGGACATCATCTCATTGCTACTAACTAGTAACTACTAAGTCAATTCATAACTACTGCACAAATAGTGTTTAAGCATTTAGTATTGTACTTAAGGTGCCCCGGGGGTAGTTGTAGAGGAGATGGTGACTCATAAATGTGAATAGAAAGAGCTAAGAAGGCAACTTTGTGGAGGCAATTTGTTCCTTGTTGGTCTCTTCTTTTCCCCGTCCTATAACAAAGTTGGCCTGCTAGAATATTCTGGCTTGGTGAAGTACTAATGGTACTGCCAACTCAAATAAGTCACTGCATTAATTTAGTAGCTTGAAATCCTTCAGAACAGTGGGTATATCAATCTGTCAATTTTCTTAAGTTGGTTAAAAGTTGAAACAAATGAGTTTCGCTGTCCTGCCATCACGTGAAACAAATTAAATGAAGGGTAAAATAGTAAAATTATACTTTCTATAATAAAACAATTAAATATAAAACCAAAAAAAAAATTCAATTTCATCTTCTCCAACCCCTCACCCCCCAAAATGGAAAAATCAGCAGAACCCAGTCATTGTCGCACTGCCAAATCATCATCATCACTACTGCACCGTCCACCATCGCCACTTCAGTACAGGTCTCCAACAATTTCTTAATCAAATGGGTCCTAAATTTCTCAGTCTCGTAAACTAATAACATCATGTTAATTACCAAACAAATCAAGAAAACTCTCATTCAATTCAAACAAATCCATAAATACCCATCTCCTGAACTTGTGAGCAGGACCATATCCCTTAATAGCGATGTACTCATTGAAGTATTGGAATACGAATAATCCCATAAAAATAAAAAGCCTAATATGAATTTGTTTCAAAAACTGTTGAAGAAAAGCTATATCGCCCAAACCTGTATAAAGTTGCAAAAATTGGTGCTGGGATTGAAGCAAAGAATGTTCCGAATTTGCGTAGAGAGTAAATGTTCTTAATTAAGAAAGGTATTGATGGATTTGATAGAATTAAATGAGGGTTTTCTTCCATTTACTGGGTTCTGGGTTTTTTTTTTTTTTTTTTGGGGGGGGGGGGGGGGGGGGGGGGGGGGGTTTTCTTGAATTTACAGAGTTGTTTATGGTGGACGCTATTTGGTCTAATTCTTGAAAATCTTCATCTTGCACTACTTTGCCTCTCCTTTGCACATCTATCATGGCCTGCTTAAATCCAAATTTTTTGGAGAAATTGATGAAGCTATAAGTAAGGTAAATTTCGATGGAAAGCACACCACATGAGTAGGAAAGAAATTGGTGAAGCTAATGGGAGGCCCACCGCCATCACAGGTGGTGCCACCACCTAAGATTTTGGGGTGGGGGGTTTGGTGAAGATGATGTTCATGTTTATTTAATTTTTTAATTGTTTTATTATGGAAAATATAATTTTACTATTTTACCCTTCATTTAATTGTCAATTTGAGTCAAAATTCAAATTTCAGCATTGACTTACGAAATTTTGGACGAAATCTGTCCAATGGACTCCGGATGCCATTAAAGTAAATGGTTTTAAGGTATATTCTACAAAAAAATGAAAGGTTTGGGACCTCCGCTGCAATTTTCCCCCTTTTTTTAATTTTTAAAAATGAAATTTCTCTTTGCTCCCTCATATGCCCAACTTCGAAATTTAGCTGGATAGCTTGATGGGATTCTAAATGATGAATAGTATTCAAGAGCCATAGGCATGGTTTAAAAAGGCAATCGCCTCTCAAGCAATCTGCTTTGAGGAGCTACTTTCAATGCATCTTTTGGGAGGCACATGCCTCAATGTCAAGGCATGTGTTCCTATAATTGGGTATTGAAAGCATGGAATGTTGTCTTGCAAGTGGGCCCATCACCTAATTCTAATGTCCACGCACTATAAAAGAACTAGTGTTATAGCAAGTTAACACTCTACCCAATAAGATAGAAGTAAAAAGCTCTGATGCTCGGACTCTTAGAAATAGTTGGAGTACCCGTGTCGGACATGATCCGATACGACATGGGTATGGGTATGGGTATGAGATATGTGTCGATTCCTCCAAATTTTAACCGGACACTTCATTGTTTTTACTTCTCTCTTTTTTCTTTTTTTGTCCTTTTCTTTCCCTTTTTTGCTCTCTATAAATTTAGTGTCGCTGTTGAGAGGATAGAGAAAGGCAGCGGCGCTAGGTTTTTCCTTTTTCTTTTTTTTTTCTTTTTTTTTCCTTCTTTCCCTCTTTGTATCAGTGGTTTAGGGTTTTTTTTGTATAAAATGAAGATGGGTTCTACATAGTGCTATTTAGTTCCTCTACTAAGCTCAAATTGCAATCAAGTCCCTTATTTTCTATTTTCTATAACATTTAATAATTTTCATAATTGAAGAATAAACCACAAAATTCTATTTTATTCGTTTTAATCAACAATTGATTTTGGTTTATTCAAAATGACATCTTGGATTAGTAAAAAAAAATTGAATATTTTTACGTATCCGTATCTGAAATTTGGATTTTTTTAGCCATGTTCCCGTACGGTACATTTTAGAAAATAAAAGATCGAGATCGGATACTTAGATACGTACCCGTACCCGATAACCATACCCGAATCCGAGCAACATAGGTAAAAATTCAAAAAACTTCTACAATTCTTCTCTCCACGCCTGCCCCAGCCACCAATTCGCAAGACAGTAAAAGCAAAAAAACTACCTTTTTTTTCCTTCTGATTTTTGCTTCTCTTTCTTTCTTTTTATTTCTTTCAGTCTTACCCTTTTATTAATGACTTCATCTGCTTCTTAAGTTCATATGTTCTTTCGGAAAAATTATATCAATAGTCAATTGGGCCATTTAATCTTCTTTAATAGTGCGTGTGTTATGCAATTGACACCTTTTGAAGCTGAAGATTATCTTAACCTCCTCTTTAAAAACCGAAAGATTATTTTTTTATTTTTATTATATTTTTTGACCTAATTTTTTGGTTTGTGGTGAGGTTCGTGCCTCAATGCTTACATTTTGCCTCACAAAAAAATTCCTTACTAATTTACACCTTTTTAAACATTGTCTATGGGCAATGTCTTGAAAGTTAAAAGGTTAAATCAGGTAATGAGACATTTTTCCTTTGTGGTTAAGCCTTCACAAATCAAAATTTTTAAGTGTCAATTTTTTTTAAAAAAAAAATTACAAAAAAAAGCTTTGTAATAACCTTAAACAATCTTGACAATTCTCAAGAAGAGAGAAGAATTGCAGAAGTTTTTTGCTTGAGTTGCTGTTTTTTGCTTTTGAAGGAGCTGTTGTTTTTTTCGTTGTTGATTGTCTTGGGAATTGGGTGTCTATTGCAGGTGTTAATAGAGAATTACAGAAAAAAAATTCTCATTCGTCTTTGTGTTTATCTATTATAATACTAATTCTTTAATAGTTGGTGGACATTAGAATTAGGTCGAACATTAATAAAAGAGTTGGTGGACCCCCTTACAAGATGAGATATTGTAAGATTGAAGATATAATACGAACCTTCTATTAGCTCCTCAGGCAGATTTGCTTGCACGTGTGCCTCCCAGATTTGAGGTGCTTCTCTCTAACGGCTTTAAAACCATTAGCTCCTCAAGCTGTTGTCAGATTTGCTTGCACAATCTTAAATGCCCATCTTACTTTGACGATTTATGTGAATTTTAAATCTTTTACTTGTGAATTGGCTCGTCTTTGTTTTAATTAATGCAAACTCTGTGCTTTCATATCTAGTTTAGGTAAATATTTATAGTTTTAGTTTCTCTAATGAGCATTTGCTTCATTTCCTTCATTTGTTTTAGCAACAAGATCCCTTTTTTGATGACATTTCCTGGCTATTGTTTCAATAATGGTATATTGTTAGCAATCCTCCCAAGGACGGCAAGATAAGATTTATATATCGGTTTTCGTTAGGGGATAAAGATTTATATATCAGTTTTCCTTTCCACTTTGCAACCAAAGGGTCTTTAAAAGTTATAGGCATAAGGGGAAAAAGGGACTCTAATAAGTAATAAAATGTGTGGTTCCAAAAAAAGATCCACTTATGCCAGAATGTCACCAAGTCCTTGGTCTTTATTAAATTTTTTTAGTCACTTTTTTGAAGTTATTCACAATTTGAATCAACAATTCATCAATGGGAAATTAGCGTTCTTAAGTAAGAAAACTTGGGAACTAACAATCAGTATTTGCAAACTAAGTGGTAAAAATCTTAGATCATGTTTAAATTGTTCTTCTCGTTGATACCATGTTGATTGTGATGTGTATATTGAATTGCTCAACCACATATCAACATCTACTCATAATTTTTATTTTACTTTTATGACAGAACAAGGATGTCACTGATGCAATTCAAAAAGTTGCTGCTGCTTATGACTGCAAGATTGTTGAAGGGGTTCTCAGTCATCAAATGAAACGATTCGTGATAGATGGGAACAAGGTTGTATTGAGTGTCTCTAGCCCTGAGACAAGAGTTGACGAAGCTGAATTTGAGGAAAACGAGGTTTATTCCATTGATATAGTTACAAGCACTGGCGAAGGCAAGGTAATCATCTTGCTTGGATGTTATATGAACAATATATTCCTTTGGTATTCTGTTAGCCCTGACATTTCCTACGTAACCAACTTGCAGCCTAAGTTATTGGATGAGAAACAGACAACTATATATAAAAGAGCAGTTGACAGGAATTACCACCTGAAGATGAAGGCATCTCGATTCATATTTAGCGAGATAAGTCAGAAATTCCCAATTATGCCATTTACTGCTAGGTTAGTTTATCCTACACTTTCATATGCAGCTTTCAAATATGTGCTTTTCTACTTGTCCTCTCTTCAATTTAGCTCAGATAACTATCAGGATGAATGATTAACAGGGCTTTGGAAGAGAAGCGTGCTCGATTGGGCATAGTGGAGTGTATGAATCACGACCTTTTGGAACCATATCCTGTTCTTTATGAGAAGCCTGGTATGAGTTATTATGGCAGAAAAGAATATGATATTTGTGATTCTATGATTATGATCACTACAGACTTGAACATAAAGCTTTTATTGCAGGTGACTTGGTGGCGCACATCAAATTTACAGTCTTGCTAATGCCAAATGGATCAGATCGGATCACAACCCATAATCTGCAAGAGCTGCAGCCCACTAAAACGGTAGATGACCCAGAGATAAAAGGCTGGTTATCGTTGGGCACAAAGACAAAGAGAAAAGGTGGTGGGAAGAAGAAGAAAGGTAAGAAATCAAATATTGAAATTGTCTCTCTATTTTTCGCAACAATATCTATGGTTCTTTTGGACACAATGACCATATCCAGTCGAGAAAGCTAAATATACTCAGGCAACTGTGATTTTACAGGTAAGAAAGGTGACAAAGCTGAGGAGTTACCTGTTGCTGAGGCTGAGGCTATGGATACTGCACCAGATGGTTCCTCGTCCCAAGGATGAGGAAATTGTAATTTTCTGTGCTTCCTGTATGAAATTTTGGCTGCACCACTATATTTGGTGGTGGTTGATTTCTGTTACGAAATTTGATCTCAAGTTTAAATATTTGCAAATGTGTGCATGTACCCAACACAGCGTTATTGACATTTTCTATAAAACCTTGTTTCTAAATAGAAAAAGGATTTACAGATGAAAGTGAAAATTAATCTCAACAGTTGACGGAAAATTATGTTCCCAGCCATCGGTTAATATAATTATGGCAGAAAATTATGTTCCCAACAGTCCATTCATACAGTAATACTATCTATGGTTGTTGATTATCCTCCCTCTAGGTGGTAATGGGCTTCTTGTCACTGTTCAGTGAAGTTGTGCTTTAAATCACTTTAAACTGGTTGTGGATAGCATTATTCATTAATTATTATTTGATTGAAATACTAGTTTTCTTTGCTACAAGAATTTTCTGCAACCTCGGTTGACAAAATGTGATATATATCTTGTGATTTTAGGAGAAAGGGTGCCAGAGTGGGTTGTTATTTTGGTGTTGTTTGAGCCCCATTCTTTAAAAAAAAAAAAAAAAAAAAAAAAAAAAAAAATTATTTTGCAATAGTGTTATGGAGGAAAATGTGTGGTTAAAAAATAAGAATTTTTTTTTTTAGTTTACGTGTAATATTATTTTATTGAAGAATGTGATTGAAATTACGTTAAATCATGATTCAATAACGCATATTTGATGGGAAAGATGGGGCTCAAATAAAGGCTATATAAACCATGTCATCCTACCACAGCAAAGTCTGCAATAACAGTTTGAAAGGTCAGGAACAAGGGATTTTTCAAACCCAAAAGTTGGAAAAATGGGAATGTTGACTTATGATTGATTATAACTTAAAGTTTTGATCATAACAAGCAAAATAATATTGTTTACTAACAAGTTGAATTTAAGTGATTATAGTTTTTCAAAGCATACTATGAAAAAATTGATGGATGATCATCAAAAGATCAAAAGTTATCATTACAAATTGGACTCATGAACAGGGGCGAATCCAGCTTCCAGGTTTAGTTAGGACGGGACTTTGACCGTTGACCGTTGAAAATTCCGAAATCCCTAATTTCGTAAACCTAAATTCCCTAAACCAAATTCCCAAATCCCTAAACCAAAAACCCTAATTCCCAAATCCCTAATTCATAAACCTTAATTCCTAAATCCCTAAACCATAAACCCTAATTCATAATCATAAACAGTAAATTCATAATGCATCAAGAGGAATTCATAAATCATAAACAATAATCCAAAAAAACAGGCACAACAATACGTCAACACACTCAGCCTGAGCCACAGGCACATCAACACAGTTACACAGGCACAGTCGCACAGCAAGGTAGACAATTAGGTTAGCAACACATTACCAGTTTATCGGCAGACAGCAGTCAGCACTGGCAGTAGCAGAGACAGTCCGCAGTCGGCACTCGACAGTCCCAATGGCTCAAAGTCGAAGTTCCACAGGCCACACCCACATGCTCACAGTCACGGCATCCAACTCCAATCTCCTCTCTAACTCCAATCCAATTTCCAAACTCCAGTCGCAGGTCTCCCATCTCCAGTCCACCGTGACACCGTCCACGAACGACTCCACTACCACCTGTCCAGTCCAGTCCACGAACAACTCCACTACCACTATTGCACGACTCGCACACATGAGACGCACACTCAACAAATTTTCAGTTTCCACCACAATCGGCATCACGATTCACGAGTTCACTCATAAGTATGAATAAAGCACAATTTTCACAAACTATTATTGGGATTGGGGAGAGAGTGACCCAGAAGCTGAGAATAAGAAGTTAAAACACTGTAAATACACACCTGTGAGTGAGTGAGGTTGTGACTTGCTTCGCGGCTGCTGCTGGGCCGTCCGTCGAGTCGCCGACCAACAATTTCTCCCCCTCATGGTCGGTCGTGAGTCGTCTCCTCCTCTCCAGTCCCTCTCCAATCTCCCCCAATTCGTAAATGGTAACCTAGACTAACACACAACACACAAAGACCAATTATGTATATGGGTTATACCGAAAATACGTCCATGCCATTCTATTTGGGCCTCTTTTAAATAAGGCCCAAACCTCAACTCTGTTTCAGCTGCCACTGTAGCGTCGTCTTCTCCAGCTTTCCTCGGGCTCGTTTCTTCCCCGCGGAGTCCTAACTTCCTGAAGACTTCGGCGAATCCAACACGAGCGGCCGCTCTAGCTCGCCAGGTGCTGGATTCACCCCTGCTCATGAAGGAGGTCAAAGTCGAAGAATTTAAGAGCCAAACTTTGAAGGATTATCAAAGACTTGATGTCTTAGACAAAATATATAGGTACTAACATTTCGATATTTGACAATGAATGTTTAAACTCAAAATCATTCTATGTATTAAAAATAATTTTTTGTACATGAAAAGTCATTCGATTGCAACATTTTGATCAAATATAAAAATAACTTTTAAAAAGATATTTTGACTTGAAAAACTATATTTTATCTATATAAAAAAATAAAAATAAAAATCTTCTAAAAGTTCATGTCTTTCAAAACCTTCAAATTGGGTCAAACGGGACTAAAGAGCGAAAAGACCAAAAATGGTTGGCGATCAACCAGCCTAAAGGGGTGATCAACCGGAGGTGGTCGACTGGCCAAAGGCGGTCGATCGAAATATTTCAACGGTTCAAAATTTAACCGTTCCGACCTCTGATTTTTACTGTACAAATGGCTATATTGATCATTCGAACAAGAGGCAGACGACTGAACAAGTCATCCGCACTTGCAAATTTTTGTAACGTTCTGAACTCTATAAATAGTTTTACTATTTCCATTCTTCATAAGAGATTCAAGAACATAAAGTGATATATTTTTTTTAGAGAATTCTTTTAGCTTTCCTTTGTATTCATTTAATTTATTTTTTCATTTAAAAAAACTTTGATTAATTCAAACTCTTTAATCACCACATTTTCATCAAAGTTTTTCATCTATCCTTTTGTACTTAATTTATCTCTATCATTCATAGAAGAAAGAGATATTTTGAAGAAAAAATTTGAACTTACATTACATCATTTCTTCTAATTCTTTATATCAAAACATTGATTTATTGAACTTAAAAATCATAATATTCATCAAAGTTCCTTCTCTCTCTTTTGGTACTTAATTTATCACCATTATTCATTAAAGAGATTATTTTGAGAAGATTTTTAAACTCACATTGCATTTCATCTTCTCATTGAAAAACTTTGATCAATTGAATTAAACTTTGAAATCATCGTATTAATCAAAGTTTTCTCATCTAATACTTGAGCTATCATTTATTACTATTCATTAAAGTGTTAGCCTCTCTTAGTACTTAATTCATTTGTATCATTTATCAAGAAATGGGCTCATTGTAAATTTATTTTGTTAAACTTGTAGGTTGTATTGAGGTCCCATAAAGTTCAATAGTGTAAGGATCGGTGCTCCTTATTTGTAAGTCACCGGAAGCGTTATAAAGGATTGGATTGCATCACAAGTCAATCAATATAATGAAAATGTCTTACTTGTGTCGGAGAGTTTGGTAACAGAAGACGTAGATAATTGCTTTTGATCGAATCTCCACAATTATATTGTTTGCATCATCTCTACCATTTTACTTATCGTTATCTTATTTATATTTTTTATTTGATTGATCAAATTATTTTTATTTGCTTATAATTATTAATTGAACAAAATATCCTTTACTTTCTTGATTTGAATTTATTTTTCGAAAAAGTTTTAAAAATCAATTTACCCCCCTCTTGGTTAGTTATTCTTGGACTTTCAATTGGAATCAGAGCAATGTGCTCATTTTTGAAATCAAGATTCTACAATATTGAGCAATGACTAACCACATTTTTCAAAATCTTGAGGGGCATTCTATAAATCGTCATAATTTCTTTGATGATACTCATTATAACTATTAGAAGGCTAAAATGATTATATTTATTCAATCAATAGATTATAATATTTTGGAAGTGATTGAATTTGATCCTAATGTACCCACAAAAGTTATTAAAGTTGATGGTAAGCTGGATCAAATTATTTCAAAACCTAGAGAGGAGTACAATGAAATAGATAAACAAAAATTATCTTTAAATACTAGAGCCTAGAGATGGAAAATGGGCCCAGCCGGCTTGTGGCTCGGCAGCTAGGCTTGTAAAATCGAGCTCATGGGCGGCACAGGTTGTGCCCAACGAGCCGAGCTTGGGTGGTCTCATCGAGCTCGTGAGGCTTTTGGGCTCGTCAAAAATTGAAATTTTTTTTAACAAAAAATCTGCAAAAAAATATTTAAAAAAAAAACTCATGAGCTCGATTCGTGAACTCACGAGCCCGTGGGCCGAGTTGAGCTCGCCCATCAAGTACGAACCGAGCTCGAGCTCGGCTCATTACCAACGAGCCACTAGCTCGCTCGTGATAAGCTAGGGCCAAGCTCGGGTGTTCATGAGCCGAGCCGGTTCGGCTCGACCCATTGCCATCACTACTAGAGCCAAAAATATAATTTTATGCTTTAGATAGAAATGAATTTATTGTATTAGTACATGTGATTCCGCTTATGATACACTTGTTCTACCGATATTGTTAATGATCTCAAAGGTTTTGATCGAAAATTCACTAACGGTTAACTTGTGAGTAAAGTGTTTAGATCACTCTTGGAAGAATTAAACTCATTGAGAATGTTGATAGAAAACACCAAAAATATCAACACATATCCATTGGAAGAGCTCTATGGAACATTGATGTTATATGAGCTAAATCGCACCAAGACAACGGAGAAAACAATAAAAAGCAAAAAAGAAGAAATACACCAAATTGTTTTAGATTCAATAGTTGATGAAGGGACTTCAAGCAAAAATGTGAATTATAAATAACTTGATGATTTAGTTTTTCTTGTTAAGAAATGGAAAATTTTTCGCAACAATCATCAATTCCAAAAGGAAAAAGAAAAGAGCGGACAAAAGAATAGATTTATCAAAAAGAAAAAAGCACTTCAATCAATACGAGATGAGAGTTATAATGATGACCAGAAAAAGATGGAAATCAAGAGGAAATTGCCAGCATGTGCTTCATGACTATTGATGATGAGGTAAATTCAAATGAAAATTGCTCATATGATGAATTATCTACCTCTTATAACGAACTTCTTGAAGAATTTGAAAAACTCGCTCTTAAACACTCTCCTCTCAAAAAGAAAAATTCATTATTGGAAAAAGAGGTAAAGAAACTTTTGAAAACTCAAAATGATTTTGAAAGAAAAATCAATTATGATGCTTTAATTAAGGAGAATTTCTCTTTACAAGAAAAGATTTTTGATTTAACTCAAATTGCTTACAAATTTATTCAAGGCAAGAAAATTTTTGATTCAATGCTTAGTGAACAAAAATGAGTTTTTGATAAATGAGAAATTAGATACAAACCTCTTTTTAAAACAAAAGTCTCTTGAAAATTTCTTCATTAAAACCTCTACTTCCCCCATTTCAAATGTCATATGTAATTTTTGCAATAAAAATGAGCATGTAACTTACAATTGTTCAATTAAAAAGATGTTGCATTTTGAAGGCAACTACAAGTGGATTAAAAAGTCCACTAACACTAACTACCAAAGACCCAAAGTTGTATGGGTACCAAAGAACAAAACTAAATTATTTGTACGTACCAATGAAAATAAAGAGCAAATGGTCTTTAGGTAGTGGATGTTTGAACACATGACTAGGAAACAAGCTTTATTCTCAAAATGAAAGAATGGAGTTCAAAATGAAAGAATTTAAGCTAATGAACACTCCAAAGTGATCATCAATCAAGTTAGATGGTCAAGACATATTCGTAAACATAACAAAATATTGAGGTATGATTGAATTCCTTTTTACTTGACCGCTAGTTGACCCGATATTTTATTTAGTATGTGTTTATGTACTATATTTTAATTTAATCGTAAAGAATAGCACATTTGTACCGAAAAGCGGATTTTTAGATATCTTAGAGGCACTTAGATATTAGGTCTTTAGCATCCAAAGGCACCCACTTTGATTTACTAGCTATACGAAAAATCACATATTTGAAGAAATTTGGAGATTCTAAATGAAATTGAAATATGTAGCTAATATGTTTATGTGTCCTTTGGTTGATAAAATTGTTGCATTATGCCTTTATGATCACAAAATTCAAATTTTTATTAAAAATGAGGATATAGACGTCCGGATTCCATCGTCCGATCGACAGAAAGTTGGAACTTTCCTATACGGACGTCTGGATCTTTCAAGAAGATGTTTGGTTGAGCATAAATCAAGTTTTATGTATTTTAAATATGCTATGATATATAATGTGGTCTATTATGTTTTGATAGCAATTGTCCAATCTCATTGACGAGTTTCATAAAGAATTAAGGTGGTCATGATACTTTTGAAAATAATGACAAAAGAGAAATCCTTGAAATTATTAGTAATCACCCATCTCCCTTTATTGAAAAATGTTCTCTTAATGATTAACATTAAACATAATCTATTTAGTTTTTAGTAAATTGTGTGATAAATGTTATCATATCAAATTTGATTCTTCCAAATGTCTTATTGAGGATACTACATCAAAAGAGGTGATGCTTATAGGAATCCGAAATAAAGATGTTCATGTCATAAACATTGAGTTTGAAAGTAAAGAAAAGTGTTTAATATCAAATGTAAAAGATACTTGATTTTGGGATAGAAGATTAGGTCATGGACTTACTTTCAAATATTTTCAAAACTTTTTTTGTTAAAAGTATGCCATATTTGAAATTTGAGAAAGAGAAAATTTGTGATGCATGTCAAATTGGAAAACAAGTGAAGAGATCTTTCTAACTTAAACAATACTCTTTGACCACAAAACATGTTCAACTTCTTCACATGAATCATTTTGAACCATCTAAAATCATAAGCTCAAATGGTAAGTAATACGCTTTCTTCATTGTTGATGACTTTTCTAGATTCACTTGAGTCCTATTTTTGAACCTAAAGCATGAAACTTTGAATCATATAAATATCTTTGTAAAAATGTTCAAAATGAAAGGGATACACTATCATATATTTGAAGTGATCATGATGGAGAATTTGATAATATTGATTTTGGTGATTTTTGCAAATCAATGACTATTTCTTGGCTCCTAGAACTCCTCGACAAAATATTGTTGTAGAAAAGAATAATTGCACATCGCAAGAAATGATTAGGACTATGCTAAATGAAAATAGTTTACTTCAAATTGTTTAGTTGCAAATGCTTTATCTTAAACACTAAAGAAAATTTGGGAATTATCAATGAATTTAAAATACGTGGCTGAATTAAATTCATACTAAATGTCTGATTGATTCTATGTGCATAATTGGTTGAAATGTATATAAATTTAACCCAAATGATTAAGCTTTCGTCATTTCATCGCTTGTGTTTTGATTAGTATTTTACTATAAATGTGATGATTATCATCTTATTTAAACTTGCATATATTTGACATCTTGTGTTTAATTAAGGGGGAATATATTATTATTTTCTATAAATGATTTAAAGTTTTGATTTTATATGACATACTCTTCCTCTCATATGCGGTATCTTTTTATTTATGCTAAAGGGGGAAATTGAGTAAGATAGATTTGAAGAACAATGAAAATGGGAAATCTTGTGTTGTTTCATATGGTTGTGTTTTAATCTTAAATGCTATATCTTTTTGCTTATGACAAAAGGGGGAAAATATATGAGATGATATGTTTGATGAGAATGTGATAATAGATGGCTATAATCAAAATGCTTGCCTTGATAAACATATGCTTTAAAGTGATTAGCTATTGGTTTGTAAAATATAGGGATTACATGCAAAACTTAAAAATTATATTCCGTATCAATAGTTCAATATTACTTTGCAATTCATCTTGTTTGTCATAATCAAAAAAGAAAAAAATTATTGACCTATGGTTTATTAAAGCCTTAAAGTTTTGATTATAACAATCAAGTTAATCGTATTTACTAACAAGTTGAATTTAAATGATTATAATTTTCCAAAGCATACAATGAAAAGTTTATCGATGATCATCAAACGATCAAAAGTTATCATCACAAATTGGACTCATGAAAGAGGTCAAGATCGAAGAATTTAAGAACCAAACTTCGAAGGAAGATCTAAGACTTGATTTCTTAGACAAAATATAAATGTACTAACACTTTGATATTTGTCAATGAATATTTAAGCTCAAAATCCTTCTATGCATTAAAAATATTTTTTTGTGCATTAAAGGTCATTCGAATGCAATGTTTTGATCAAATATAAAAATAACTTTTAAAAAGATATTTTGACTTGAAAAATATATTTTTATCTTGAAAATTTAGTTAAAAATATCTTTCAAAAGTTCATGTCTTTCAAAACCTTCAAATCGAGTCAAATGGGGCCAAAACGAAAAAAAGATTGAAAACTATCGCATGCCAAAGGTGGCGGTCGATCAGAAAATTTCAACGGTCCAAAATTTGATTGTTCTGACCTCTAGCTTTTACTATACAAACAGCTATATTGATTATTCAGACAAGAGGCAATCAACCGGACAAGTCATCCGCCCTTACAATTTTTTTTTTTTTTTTTTTTTTTTTTTTTATGTTTCTCTAGAAATATCCTTACTATTTCCATTCTTCATAAGAGATTCAAGAACATAAAGTGAGATTTTTTTTAGAGAAATCTTTGAACTTTTCTTTGCTTGCATTCATTTCATTTATTTCTTCATATCAAAAACTTTGATTGATTCAAACTCCTTGATCACCACATCTTCATCAAAGTTTTTTTATCTCTCTTTTTGTACTTAATTTATTTCTATCATTCATAGAAGATAGATATATTTTGAAGAAAAGTTTTAAACTTACACTGCATCATTTCTTTTATTTCTTTATATCAAAACTTTGATTTATTGAATCAAACTTGTAAAATCATAATATTCATCAAAGTTCCTCATCTCTTTTGGTGAATCAAACTTCGATTGAGTTAAATTTTGAAATCATCATATTCATCAAAGTTTTCTCATCTAATACTTGAGGTATCATTTATTGCTATTCATTGAAATGTTAGAATGTTTTAGTACTTAATTCATTTGTATCATTTATCAAGAAAGAAACTCATTGTAAATTTATTTTGTTAAATTTGTGGGTCGTATTGAGATGTCGTAAAGCTCAATAGTGTAAGGATCGATGCTCTTTGTTGTAAGTCACCGTGTAAGTCATATTGAGGTCCCGTAAAGTTCAATATTGTATAAAGATCGGTGTTCCTTGTTTGTAAGTCGCCGGAAGCATTGTAAAGGGTTGGATTGCACCACAATTCAATCAATATAGTGAAATGGCCTTACTCGTACCGTAGAGTTTGGCAACGGATGACGTAGATTATTGTTTTGGATCAAACCTTCACAATTATATCGTTTGCATCATCTCTACCATTTTACTTATCATAGTCTTATTTATGTTTGTTATTTGATTGTCTAATTACTTTTATTTGCTTATGATTATTAATTGATGAACATATCATTTGCTTTCTTGATTCAAGTTTAATTTTCGAAAGAATTTTAAAAATCAATTCACTCCCTCTTGATTAGTTATTCTTGAGAGTTTAGGGATGACACAAACATGAAGATGAGGAACTCGTAAGGGAATATACCCAAAGTTAGAGGTAGGCCAATTGTGATGAAGCGGGAACTGTGGCTTTAAGAAAGATAAAAATGAGATCAAGTCATGACTTACTATTCCAATTTCCAATGGACACAAGCCTAATCTACAACTTAGATATATTCTGCCCTTGTTTGAACCTCATTCTCACCAAATATTTTCATTTTTTAATGGTATATTGATGTGAAATGTGTGGTTAAAAAATAAAGCAAAATTTTGAATTTACGTGTAATATTATTTTATTAAAGAATGTGTGATTGAAGTGAAATCAAATCACTATTGAAAAATGTATTTTAATTGAAAAAATGGGGCTCAAATAGTAATTTCTATATTTCTATTGTTTGTATTCTTCGAAGAAAAAGTACCCAAAATATCTTTGGCACTTTCCTCCATGGTTCCATCCATGCATTAGTGTCCCTATTTGTGACCAATTCAATAATTGACTCATTCACAAGTAAATAATATATGGCCCTAAATTGCACAAACATCAACATCTTGTTTAAGCTTATACAATTTTAGGTTTGCAATATCGATTCCTCTACTTTTCTCTTCCATGCCCTCTTTTCTCCTTCGAATTCATATTGCAGAGATTCACCATAGTACGAAAGTCCATTTTTAGAAAACGGATTCCTGTATAGAGTGAATAATAATGACTTACTCTCCAATATCACCTCCTCCTTTTTCAGAAGTAGATGGTCGAGAATTCGCTCTTCGTGGAAAAATCATGTTGATTCTACTTGTATCTCTTTTAACCCTTTTTCTTGCACTTATCATCTTCTTTCCTCGGATACGACGGGGGTTTAGAACCTCCAAAAACCGTGCTCCCGAGCTCCATTAGTGCATATCTCAAGGTTGTTTCTGTATAGGGGTTGTTAGATAACAATAAAGGAGCTTCAAGCGTGTGGTAAAGTTTTTCATATGTTGTGAAAAAAATAAACCAATCATTTATATTGTATATATAAATTTCATCAAATTGTATTTGTGCAGTTTTTTTTAGACATTTTGGAATGTATTACTTTTTGTTAATTATTAAGTTTGAGAAGATACTTATTGTGACAATATAATACTGTAGAAAACTCTTGTGATGAGAAATCTAGGCCCAAATAGTTGATAAAGTCTAAGAGGAAATTACAGGAGGCCCGGTTTTTAAAATTTCAATTTCAAAAATAGGATTAGAGGTTTAATTATGCAACAATCAGGTATTAATACTAATATTAAAAAATATTTTAATATTAAAAAATTTAATTAATTATATATATTTACAAAACCTAATTAAAATCATTTCGTTCCTCCATTCTCTCTCTGATCGGCGCCGACGACTCACTCCAAGAAGACGAAGGAGATGCGCCGACGACACTCTCTATAGAAGTTGCGCCGGCTCTCCAATGCCTCCGGGCGTCGCTTGCGACGAGCGCCGCTCGATTCGCTTCGCAGCAACGAAATCTGAGAAGCAGATCCACGACCAGCACGAAGCAGATGGTGCGACGATGGTGGTGGGGGATGTTGCAGGCGGTGGATTTTGTTGGTGTGGCTGTGGCAGTGGCGGTTGCTGGGGATTTGCAGGCGGTGGATTTTGTTGGTGTGGCTGTGGTGGGGGATTTTGCAGGCGGTGGTGGTGGTTACTGGGAGATGTTGCAGGCGGTGGTGGTGGGGAATTTTGCAGGCGGTGGAGGTTTTGCTCTTTTGCATCCATTCAAACAGACTTACCATCACACTGAATTTTGTTTCCGCCTCTTTTCGATATGGAGGTTATGATTCTGGTATTTTTTGGGTGATTTCTGTGTGTGTGGAAGTTGAATGTGTTGGTGCGATGTGGGCGGTGGTGATGGTTGTTGGTGCGGTTGTGACGGTGGAGATGGACGCTGGTCCAGGTGGTGGAGGTGGCCAATCTGTGTGAGTTCTGTGGTGGTGGTAGCTTGGTGGTGGCACTGTCGTTGTGGAGTGGTGTTTGACCTATTGTTGGGGAGCAGATGTGGTGGTTTATGGTAGGTTGGCTGTGGCGATGCTTCAGCTTTTGGAGATGATAGCCCATTAGATGGCCTTGGTGGTGGTGGTGGTGGTGGTGGTGGTGGTGATGGTGTGTGTGATGGCGGTGTCGTGGTGGATCTGGGGTTGAGGCAGGTGTTGGTGGTTCCTTTACTGTGCCGATGTTATGGAGATGGAGATTTGCAATATGTTGATGCAGGTGCCCGTGGTGATGTTAGTCAATGGTTGTAGTGGCGAGGCGTCGGTTGCTGGTCGGTTGTCACAGATATGTAACCAAATATTGGTGGTGGATTTTGATCGGGATCGGTTTGTGACCATAAAATTCAATAAATTGTGACTAATAAATTAGTCTGTGACCTATTAAATTATGATTTGTGACCTCGGTGAGAAATTGTGATCTATTAAAATTCATATTTGTGACCTCGAAATTAATTGTGACCTAAGAAATTAATCTGTGGCTTATTAAAATTTTGATCTGTGATCTTGAAAATAAATTGTGACCTATTAAAATTTCAATCCGTGACTTCGAAAATAATTTGTGACCAATAAAAATTTTGATTTGTGACCTCGTAATAATTTGTAATTAATTAATTTGATAATATGTGACCAATAAATGTATTTGTGACCAATTTGTACAAATTTGTGACTTTTATATATTTAATTAATTAAATAATTAATTAACTCATAACTAAAATTTAATAAAAACCTTATTTTTGAACTTTGAAACTTATTACCTTATTATTGAATTGGACATACTAAAAACCTTAGTTTTGTATTGTTCCCTAATCTTGTAAGTGAGTATTTATTAGGCCTTAAACTCAAGCCCTAGCCCAAACATAACAAATAGATATTGTATTTGATTTAGCTGGCGTTGTAACACTAATAATGTTAAATTAGACTCTGTTTGTTTCGGATTAAAATCTGATTTTAATTTAAGTTAAAGTCAAACAATCAACATTAACCACATCTTTCATGGGTCCTACAACTTTTCAATCACATATTTCAAAAACTTCTATCACAATCTACTAAAAGATTTAATTTTAATCCCTACACAATACCCTTTACGTAGAGTTGTTTTTCTTACATATATAGTTTTCAAGAAACACCTCTAGTCAAACAACACAAAGAAGAAACACCTTATCCCCACCACTTGACTCCTTTTTGAGTCCCTGATGAGAAAACCCAAGCGTATAATACAATATACATAATTAAATCTAAGGATTACAGACGAGTATTCCATTGAAAATAAATCAGAAAAATTTTTTCAGAGAGATTTTTTTTTTTTTTTTTTTTTTTTTTTGTAGCAAAATTTTTAGGGCAAATATATCCAAATCAGCTATTTTTTTTTTTTTTTGATGCACTACATTTTAATGGTAATGAAGATCCTCAACATTTTTTTAGTGTCGCATTTGCATTTTTAACTTTTTTTCGACTCATTCTTGTTCTTAACTTTCGATTAATTATCACATCTTGTTCTTGATGACGTTATCGTCTAAATATTTTCTTAACGTTCTGTGAAATGTTGGGCAAATATTTTGTTCAACTTTTTTATTTGATTTTTCTCTTATTTAAAAATATGAGGAGCTAATAAGTTATTTATGCCATTCTAATGTGTTTTTTGAACGAAAATCTTCTTCAAATATAAGATGTACTAATTGAAGGTTGATGAAAAGTATGCAATGGAAAAAAGTTAGAAACACAATTGTGACAATAAACAAAAATTGAAGACCACTGAATATAATCACCCAAAATTTTATTTCTAATTTCGTTTGTCTGCCAAATTTGGCCTTTACCAATGGAAGTACAATTTCATCCTTGAAGGCTTTTTTTTTTAAAAAAAAATTCTAAATCAACATATGTTAATTAGGTGGAACTATAAATTCTAACAAAAAGAATTCGGTGTCATCTAAGTTGAGCTTAACTAAATTTAGAATTGGGAGCTAGTTAATAATTTTGAAAAATAATAAACAAAACCAAGTACAGTCGAGATTTCTCGACAATGATCAATATTGTTTGAACAACTTTACCACATCTAAAGTTTGTGATGTTCCTTTTCAGGGGCGGATTAGGGGGTCCCCTAGAGTCAAGTGACCCCCAAATTATTTTTTTTTAAAATTTTTGCTTAAACCTTTTTTTTAGTAGAAGATAACTACAAATTTTGATTGTGACCCCCCCAACCCATCTCGTCTGGGTCCGCCCCTATTCCTTTTAGAAACGTTAATGATAGGGTTAGAACACCTTCTAGTTTTAGTGCAATTAACTGAACAACATATAGTGTATACTGAAAATAAATTATAATTAACATATTGAGAGTTGAGCTCGGTTAGAGTTTAAATTTCTTAATTTATATGTTCGGGGCAGTTTAATATTGTTTGGATCACTCGTAACCTTGTTTTAATTAGGGTACCATTATTTTCATCCACACTTTTTATATTTACATCTCAGTCTAAGTTCATTCCTATTAAATTAAAAAAAAAATTTAAAAAAATGCTATTTATATCCACGTCATATTCCAATCTCGTACTTATTAAATTTATTCATTTAACAATTATATATCCAAATGAATTTTATATTTTCATCACACTTTAAATACATCTCTAACATTATAGATCACATATTTCCTAAAATCATAACTCTTTTAAATCAGATGAACGAAATAAGAACAAAGTTGAACTAATTGAACATTATATAAACATATACTATTTGCTTAACCATTTTAGATTAGGAGTTTTATCGTTCTTGTTCTTAAAACTTAATCCGTCAAAGCAAACAACCATAAATTATTATTTGGTTTGGGTTGGTTTTGATCCCAACCTGAAATCAAAACCAAAATAGTCAGTTTAGAAAAATTTCACACAGAATATATAAAATAAAACAAGAAATAAAGAAAATAAAAGTGTCTAAAAATTAAATTTTAAAATGGTGTTTTTAGATGTCTCTCTTTTACCTGTTTTTCTCACTTTTTTCGTTCTTATTTCCTAGGATAAATAAATGGTTTAATACCTCCAAATGGTTAAATCGTCTGATGGTCCGACTCGGAACCCCCAAATTTTTTTTAAATGCCTATTTATATTATTCAATATCTGAATAATAAATAGAGTATATATAGAAATGTAAATTGGGTTACACCGACCTGTCACTTGAATTTGATGTGGTATGTGCTAGAGCTAGACTAACCACGCTCAATGCCAACATCTAATAATCTCACGTCCACTTGATTCAAACATGTAGACATTCATTTTATGCCCCGTTCGGTTCCTATTATAAACAATTTGAATGTTAGCATACTGTTTTGCATATATATATATATATATATATATATATATATATATACACATCCAAATATGATCTATTTAGAATAATATGCATAAATAAACCTGCACAAGTATTTGAATTAATTATGCCTTACATTTTCTTTTATTAGCAAAATCAATTTTGTTGACTATACAACAAAACCAAGTCAAGGACCATCCGAGCCCCCAAAAAACAAATGGTTAAACGATTTACTTGAAATTTTCATGATTTTTAGTAATAAATGGTTCAAAGCCTTTAAAGTGTTTGGCGTTCGACTTCTGATTGTTACTTGTCGTGTTTTTTACAATTGAAGAAAGGGAATTGAAAGAATAATTGCAGCTTTCCAACTAATTAAAAGGATTGGACTAGAAATGATTAAAACAAATATACGTGTGAGAATAGCCGAACATGTACCAAATATGCCTTGAATTGTTTGGTATTTGACTTATTGTTATTTGGGAAAATTAAAGAGATGGAAATTGATAAAACAATTGCTGACCCTTTGACTAGTTAAACAAATGGGATAATTGCAGCTAAAGTTTCAAACATTTAAAACATTAGCAGATTTTCTTCAAACCTTTGAGTTGCATTCGTCACACCTAACATTTCCAAACGTTGCAGAGGAAATCATTTTGGACGGTTTCCATCCAAATGTCAAACAGTTGACCACCCAAAAAAGATTGACCACTTTTTACCAAAATAGGGGAGGCTAAATTCGTTCATACACTTAAAAACACAAACCTCCAAATAAATTACTGTTTATTTCTGTCCAAATGTAGTATAGTACACCCTAATAAATTGTTGATTTCTCACTCTTTATCAATATACTGAATTGAAGGTAGAAGAAATTGAGATGCCAGTTTACAGTTGCCAAACCCCGGCTCAGATGAAGACATTGTGGACTAATTTGAACTCAGGCAGAGGTTTATATAAAAATCAAATTACTGAAATGTAGAAGATTTGACAGAGAATATATAAAAATAAACAAAAATACAGAATAAAAGGACTAAAAATTAAAATTAATTTTTTTGTTGTTTTCACTCGTCGCTCTCTTATTTTTCTCGTTTTTATCGTCTTGTATCCTCAAATGAGTCATGGTTCAAACAAATGGTCAAATGTCATCCGGTAAAAGTTAATCATCAACTGTATGTGGTAAAAATAAAATTCAATTGTAATCATAACAAAGCTTCTGTTTGAGTCATAGTTTTTCGAATTTCATTTTTTTAAACTCATTTTCAACCACACATTATTCTAATAAATTAATTCTACATGTAAACTCAATATTTTTTTTTTAATACTTTTTAACCACACATTCTTTAAAATATAAAATAAAATAAAAAATTCGATGCTTTGTTTAGCACATGTTTATTGAAACATGAGCTAGATTTAAAAGTAAGTCAAACTTTTAATTTTTGTTTCAAATGTGTTTATATATAATATACAGGGTCATTTGACAAAGTTTTCAAAAAGTTAAAAGTTGCTTTCAAGATATTTTTCTTAAACAAGTTTGAAACATATTCCTTCTAAACAAGTTTGAATAATTTTTTCTGAAAATATTTTATCTGCTGAGCTTTTAGATGAAATATGTATAAGGTAACTTCCAATGGAAGCCCTTCTACAATAAGTAGAAACGAAAGTTTTATCAAACGGGTATCTTATATTTAAGTTAAAAGCGTTACTTATTTTGCTATTTTAAAAAGTGAAAATTACATAGATACATGTTTTACAACTTTCAAATTCAAATATCAAGTTTAAGAATTATTTATACAAAATTCAGACCATAATTTATTTTTTAATAGTAATAATATTGTTATAAAATTTTCTTGATGTTTTCTCTCTGCTCTCTCTAAATTATACCCATCCAACAAATCTAAAATTCCAAAAACCACAAATTCCCGCTCATCTTCTTTCTCCACAAATGTAAACAAGAATGAGATAAAAAAGGAAAAAGAGAGATATGCGCCGGCAACAGCTTCCCTCACCGATGAGTGTCGTTGTAGGCAGGGCCGTGTGCAACGATGCCTCGTGCAGCGGTGCTGTACATCTCTACATGGCGTCGCTCACTGCATTGCAGCGATGTTGTGCGCTCGCACAGTGTGCGCACCACTGCATGCTGTTTAGGGTGATTTTGGGGTTTCTTCTGCCTTCGATCTGCTTAGGAAGGTTGATTTTGTTGGTTGTTTGATGGTTTGCAAATTGTAGTTGTAGTTTTGCAGTTGCAAATGGGGCTTGTTGGTGGTGGCGATGAGGTGGCGCATCATTAGGTTGGTTGTGCAAGTAGTAGTGATGCTGGTGCTGGTGGCGATGGTAAGGTGGTGGCAGTTCTGGCGATGATCACTTGTTCATAGAGTAAACTGTTAAATCCTACTAGTCACATGTTCATTTACATGGGTCACATGTCCTTTGTTACAAGTCATAATTCAATTGTCAAAGTTCAATGTGCACTTGTTATATGTCACATATCACAGGTCACGAGTACTAGGTCACATGTCATATGCATAGGTCACAGATTACTGATATATGTTCACAGGTCACGTATATGTCACATATCAATATCAATAGGTTGCAAATTCAATGCCACATGTCTTTGTGTCCTGATAACAGGTCGCATATTCAAGTTCAAAGGTCATAGCTCATATGTTACAGGTTACGTGAAATAGTACACTGGTCATATTGTATAGATAACATATCAATGTCCACTTGTCACAAATTCTAGAGAACTGGTCACAAGCCATTAAATCAATATCACATGTAACACAGTTCATAGGCCACATGTCGTAGTGTATAAGTCATAGGTCATAGATTCAAAAGAACCAATCACAAGTCATTGAATTAATATCACATGTAACACAGTTCACAAGTCACATGTTATAGTATATAGGTCATAAGTCACATATTCAAGAGAATTGGACCATGGATTAATATAAAATGTAATAGTTCACAAGTCACAAATCCATATCAATAGGTCACATATCACGGGGAATCGATCACATGCCATTTGATCAATATCATAGGTAACAATGGATCTTTTCAATTTTTGATAGAGCAACTCATGATTAGAGCTTCATCAATGTTTCATCAATTCAAAAATAGGAAGATTCAGCAGCAATACAATGTTATCCAACACAAATTATGACTTCGAAACAGTTCAAAACTACTTCGAGATGATCACCAAGCTCAATTCATTACTTCTATTATCGATGCAGTTTGTGATCGTCGCCTTCAAAAAAATTACTTATAGTGCCGATAATTTTCAATTTGTGACATCAATAAACTGGCTATTTTCACTGAGCCAGATTTCGACGGTGGGAATCGAGATTATTTGCTCCAGAGAGTTCTCTGTAGTTTCTCTCTTTGGTTCAATCGTCACAATTTGTTAAATTAGAGAGTCCTATTTAGAATGGAAACATGTCGTAGCTAAATGCTTGTGTGCTCATCTTATACTAAGCGCCGGTGATGTGTCAAATTAATTCAATTGTGGATAGCAAATTATCGGTGTTTAGAAGAGGATGAACACCAGTGCTCATTAGATCCTCTGTGTGTGTGTGTGTTGTTTCCTTTTTAAATAAGTAACATATGTTTAACTTTGACCAATAACAAACAAACTACTTTAGCCTATGTTTGGCTCGTTGTTTTCAGGTGTTTATAAACATTTCGGTCAAATCACTTTTTATCCACAAACATCGATAAATCATTACTATCCACTTCTCTATCACTCGTTTATTACTGTTTATAAATATCTTGCCAGACATATTTTTAACTTATTTTCTTACTTAGTTTGACTGTAAAATTTGTTGGAATTTTGTGTTTCATCAACCTTTTTTTCCCTCTTTCTCCTATGCTAATTATTACTAGTATTCATTGTTCTTTTAACAAAGAAAAAAATATCATCGAGTGAGTTTGCAGCTTTACAATGAGAAATAGAGTGGTGAACATGTTTCGTTAGCTAAAAAGTTTAAAAAGAAAAAGTGAAAAATTACCTACTCCTTTTATCTTTTCTCAGCAGTATGAATAGTGAGAGTCGAAAAACTGACTTCTTCTAAAAAAGAAGCAAGCCAAACATAGCACAAATTTTAGGCCTAAATAGTTGATACTTGATAGCATAGACCTCTTTCCACTCACGTCAGTCAGTAGTTATTGGGTCCAAATATAACAAATGGACTAGTTGAGCAATACTAATGAGACTTGTTGGGAAGATTCAACATTTGAAGTCAATTCATACAAGAGAAGCCTAGTCGAGCAATCTTGACCGTCTTCAAAGAACAACTTAAACGGACACAATTTAACGTCAATATGATTCGAATTCGATAAAGTTTATAGTTGAGTTAGCACATTTTTGTCCTGGTTTTAATTATTATTTTTTGTATAAATTCAATTTCAACTATATATGTTATGAGATTTACAATTTTTATCAACTTTCGATCACACATTTCATTAACTTTTATCAATTTTTTAGCAAAACAAATCGACCCCTAATTAAAAGTACAATCAACAATGTCGTGGATTATTTGGGCTATTATAGCCTCTTTTTTTAAAAAAAATATTATTAAACTTTAATTCCCCCAATTAATCCTCTTATAGCATCTCCAAAAAGTTCTCTAAATATAAATTGTTCTCTATTTTAAAAAGTGAAACATTTAAATTATTATGTTCCGATAAACTTTTCAAATTAACATTTTAAAATAAAAAGTAGGTTTGGCTGTCCAAATTTGAAAAGTTAAACCATTCTCTATAATTAAATGTATTCAAGATATTTAAATTTTTAAAGGACGAAAATAATATAATAATTTAGAGAGAAACTAGTGGAAATAAAAGATAGGAAAAATAATAAATATTCTTTCGGAGTGGTAAAATTAAGTTTTAAAAATAAAGAGCATACTGGAGTACTTACAAATTTTTACTTTCTAAATTTATAAATGCTCTCTAAATTACAAAATATGCTCTTTAAAAATAAAGTTTGTTGAAGATACTACACAATTTGTGGTAATTGATTTACTTTCTTCAATTGTTTTCCCATTGTTTACAAAATAAATTAGAAACAAGAGCGAAAACCTATTAAAAATCCAATTGTTGGGAGTTAGGAGCGTAACAAAGGAAAAATAAAAGATAAATATTACAGAACCCTTTTATGTAAAAAAAAAAAAAAAAAAAAAAAAGAAGTTAATAGGCCGAAATGTTCCTAAAAATTTCAGAAATATAATGTCACTTGTAAATCATGCTTGACATCATCATTATTGATAAAATTTGATTGGTAAATAAATTGATTTTTTAAATTGTCCAATAGTGTTGTCATGTGACAGTGTGTAAAATTTGGTGTACATCAAGCATGATTGATTTCAGAATCCCAAATGACCTAATGAAACAATTAATCCTGAGTCTATAGACACTTGTGACTTGTCAAAATGTTTGAAAAAAGTTTTGATGCATCCGAAAAAACCGGAATGCAGACTCGCAATTTTCGATATACAGGATCAATTGTCGTTACCTTTCCACAAAGAAAATGGAATTTTATAGGCAGCTCTTAGCTAAGTTATGTATATGACATGGTATTAGTTCTTTAATTAAAAATTTCAAACATATGTAACTTTTTCAAATTTCAACTTGGTATCAGAACCACAAAATCTCCAGTAAAAATTAATAACAACAACAACAACAACAACAACAATAATAATAATAATAATAATAGTAATCGATCACTACCTGAGAAATCACGATCTTATCCAAATTCACGTATTTAATGTGCCCTAAATACACAAGTCTAGTGTGAACATTTTGAGCAAATTAATGCAACAAAATGAACCAAAATGGTCTATGCATGATGCACACAAACTAATACATAAAGAAGTGAAATATAAATGCTTGTTATAAAGTTTGTATCTTTTCGATCTCCCACTTGTAATTACTTTCATAATTTTTTTAAACTTGCAAGAGAAACAATACTAAAAGTTTCATAACTCGACGAAGAATGTTATCCAAATTATAACTTAAAAGTTACAACTTCGAAGTACACGAGCAGTCGAACCTACCAACCCTTCACTAAAAGTTACCAAAATTTTGATAGACATTACTTTTGAGTTTCCATATTTCATTAAAGAATAAAAAGAGAAGAAGCTTTTTAATTTCTTTTCCTTTTTTTCAGAATTTCCGAAATTTTTTCTGGAGTTTCCGAACAATTTATCGATTTCCTAAACTTATGCAAAATAAAACGCTAGTATTTTAGAAGTTTGCATGCATCACTGTGTGGTATTAATTATCTATGGACCGAGTAGATTGTTGCGCCCTTTTAAGCTGCTTTTAAATATTGCTAAAAGTTTTAAGCTACCTTTAAACTCTGCTAAAATACTACTAATGGCTAAAATATTTAGTATGAAAATACTTTTTTTCCTGCAGTGAAGGCTCTAATATCAATGAAGTAGCTAGATCTTTCCAACAAAAATAAGCATAAACATGAGTATTATACTTATCTTATTGCTACAACAACATGAAAAATGCATATTCTGAAACGAGTACCTCAAGATCTCACTTAGAATTACCTAATTCACAGAGTCAGATCCAGAGTACTCGCCCCTCTTGCATTACTATCATCTTCTTTGAACTTCTTAATCTTCGACGAAGACGGAGTGTACAATGATAATGACAAGTTGTTCTCATCGTCATTTAAACCTTGATGCCTCTCATCATCCCTTGATTCTGATCCAAGCGATAAATTCAAGTTGAGGTCATAGTTTGAGCTCCTTTTTACCGTTGTCTGCCTTTGAAAACTCCTTGTTCGATCCATATCTCGAGGAGGGACACTCTCATGAACTTTCTGTTCTATCAGCTTTAAGGAATTGAGCTCACCAAAAGGGTTTTGTTTAGATTGACCTAACCAAGATTCGTGCTCATGAAGTGATCCGAGTTCATCTTTGGATTCATTGATTTTTTCCCGAGTGGATCCTTCATTGAAAGAGAGAATTCTGGTGCTAATAAGATCATGACTTACTGACCTATAATATTGGTTGCTCGAGATCCTCTCAGTAAGATTATCATAAAATCCTGGTCGACTGATCTTGTGATAAGTATTCTGTCTTGTGGTGGAATTATGCATCCATTTCCTATGTCCATTCCAAGAAGCATCTCCATATCTTAGGAAAGAATTTGGATTCTAAATGTGAGCAAATTAACCCCAATATACTAATGAACCGTAAGGAAATTGTTTTTAGATTGTTATACCTGAAAGTACAATCATCCCTTTGGTTAAAGCTTGGAAGATGAGAAAGCTGCCTTGGATGATAGATATATCGATCTGCGCATTCCATAAATACCCTCTGATCCGTCATCCCTGTAACGCCAAAGGATAAATTGCATAAGATCGATACAAAAATTGAAACCCTAATTGGTGCTCAAAAGAGATTAAGGGGAAAGGAGGAAAAAAAATGGTACCGAATTGGCTGGGATCATCAGTTTTTTTGCTTCGATACATCTGTAAAAGGTAACAAAAAGCAAGTAGAGATGCAAATTAAGGTGGAATTTCACATACTGATATCCATAAATTTATGCATGTATATATATTTTTTTCAATAATTGAAAAATCTACAAGTCATGGTACCTGCAAATGACTCTTGACATGAGCTATATTAAGCCCTTTGATGTCCATTAATTGAAGAACTAATTTTGGTGTTGCTCCTGCATCAAAAGAAGACAAATATGATTTGAAGAAAAAATCCTTATATCCATTAACAAATCACAAAAGTTCACATCAAATTCTTGAGCAAAAATTAAAGAAATTAACTCACTATCTTGACCCCCAAGTCTTTCAACAGCATTGATAAAGCGCAGATGAAGATCAGGTGTCCACCGGAGTCGAGGCACCTTGGATCTGACATAAGGCCTTACGGATGGCTTCTTCTCGCTCTCTTCAACAGTACTGTTGCTTGAGCTTCCTCCATCTTTAGGCTTGGACTCTTCATTTTTCTCCTCACTTTCACCTTCGTCATCATTTATCTCAATAGGGCTCGTCTTAGAACTTTCGATAGTATCTCCACTTCCCTCCATCGATCCTTTTATTTACTTCTGTGTTATATTGTCCACCAGCTTGTACTGTACTATCTAAACTAGGGGATGCACATCTAGCATATAGAGTGATCGATCTATAGAAAACAAAGATACAGAAGTTTAGGAACTAGGGCTTATAGAAGCTTGAGAGCTTGAAAGCCAGCTAAAAACGATTTACGTGCAATTATTTCTATATTCTTGCCACGATCCGAAATGATAAATCTCCGACAGGCAAAGAGATATCATTCTTAGCTTGAAGATTCCATTAACTAGGCTTGAGAATGATTATTTACAAGTCTACACACTTTCAAAGGACAATAAAACCTAGAATGTGAGAGGAAGATGGATGACCTCTCTCTCTCTCTCTCAAGAAAACTATAAATTTTCAATGAAAATCCACATTTGTATACATAAGCATCTGACTGGTAAAAGTATATATGCATATTATATATATGTATGTATCCACATTTGATGTTATGCGCGCATATAGCACTCGTGATCCAGGTCTCTGTCGCCCACCTTCTTAGAAAAGCAGTTTTTCAAGAAATAATTATTTTAACATTATTCATTGCATAGTAAAATTAACAAGCTGCAATTTTGGACTGAAATAAATTTGTGGACTGTTTCAAATTCAGAAATATAAAAAAATATTTAATTCTAATTTCAAAAGAATCAGAAAAGTAAGGAAATTTGAGTCCAAGTAAGTTCAAAGTAAACTTTTGTAATTCTTGTCTCTTGCTTGTGGAATTGGGACCATGCCCAATTTTGTATTATAGATGAAACTGGGAATTCCTCCATTTTATATGCCATGAAACTCAAGAGAACATAATATTCAACAGCGGCCTAGAAAAGTCTTGTAAAACTTAACTGCATTTTCACATTTGGTGAAGTAAACTTGTATCGAAGTTTTTTTTTTTTTTAATAATAATCTTAAGTGCACGATGTTAATTAAACAAGTAATAAAATGGATCTAAAGTGTTCGAACTATCGTTTCCATGAGAAAGATCTATTTAATGATTAATATAACTATTCCTAACTTGTATTTGAATAAAGTAAACATTGATGACAAGGTTTTGATTACAATTAGTATTAACTATTAGAAAAGTAAAAACAATTATATTAAAGTTTTTATTTGAATTAGAGATCAAATATTCAATATGATGGTTAAAGTTTTGTGACTTACGATTCTACCGTAGTTATCACGTTTAATCTCACCTCTCAAGTTCAGTTACTAAAATTGTACTTAATCAACCAATTTAGCTCTCTCGAATTTAAAATAATTATATTTAGTTGAGTCAACTCACTATATTTTTATATGAATTCGATTAAATATCTAGGAATTCAATTAAAGAATAAAAATATATATATTTATCTTTTACCCAATTGACGAAGTTCATCACTTAGTCTAATTTAATTAATTAATTACCACTCGATTTATTACTTTTCATAAATCATGAACTATTGATCCAGTAATTCAAGTATTAAGAAAAAAAATGTAAAATCAATACATAAAACAATTAACTTTTCAAATCTTGAGAATTGAAATTAATTGTTCAAATCTAGGTTACATCATTCATCTTAACTAATGGTTAACCAAAAAAGATTTATGAAATACATCTTTAATATCGATCTCATACCTCTCAAAAGCATCCATGTTGGTCCCCGAAATCCCCATAATCATACACAATTGTTCGTCCTCGAGTTTCGGAAGTGTGTAAATCAATCCTCAAACTTTTTATAAATTGAATTTTACTCTTGAAACTTGTGAATTTCCTCAAATTGCTCTTTTAATGCTTCCTATCAGTTCCGTGCAATTCGGTTAGTTTTCAAATCAACTCCAGCTAAGCTCAAAATTCTCCTTTTTGGTCCAAGTACCCTTAAATCCAAGTTATACCTATGATCACAACTAAATTAAGTAAAAATTGGCTCAATTTGATGATATATTCAAATTTATATGTCAAGATAAGAGTATAAAACACACTTATCACTAGGTTTTCCTCCTTAATAAATCCTTGTTTTCTAAATTCTAACTTCTAACAAGTACTAAGCTTTACTGTTAGACATGTTGACATGTTCCCATTGCCATCTTAATGAGTGTCTTCAAATTCAGAAAGAACCAATAAAATGAAGATATATTATAAAATATAATTGAAATATAATATTAAAAACAAGATTTAAATAAATACATGATGATTTATCTACCAAGTTAAGTTTTTAAAAAATTAAAATATTCAAATGTTATTAGAGCAACAAAAAGGACATTTTTTAAATTTCAGCACCAATGATTTATAGAAACTATGTGTATAAGAACTTCGATCTGGTTTGTGTTAGGTGGTGGGTTTGTGACCCAAATTCGGTCTGGGGTCGCGCATTTTGAAGTATGGGGTTTGAAGATGTCAAAATAGGGTCCAAAAAGAAAAAGTCTGATTTACGATGCTGGAGGTCGACCGGCAGGCGAACTTTAGAAGCAGCGAGCTGTCGCTCACCTATCGCCAAGCTCTCGCTAAGCTTGAACGACAACGCTGCATGAATTTTTCATCTTAAGTCGGTTTCACATGTATTTTGACATAATTTTCATCTTTTAGGTTATTTCTAGGGTTTGGGACGCCCCTATAAATAGGAGACTCTTCTTCCAGTTTGAGTATTGTTGTGATTGCTATTATTGTATTTTATTTTCATTGGTTGTCAATTAATAAAATTACTCGATTTCTCTATCAATCTATTTCTTGCTTTTAATCTTGTTATTGCTTGTGCGATCATATATTTTGTATTGTGTCATATTAACCTTCATGTTCCCAACAAGCGGTCCAAATTTATAATAAGTGATATCAGAGCAAGGTTGTGATTTTGTTTGAGGTTTCTATTATCGATGGCAACCACAAAGTTTGAATTTTGATTTTGGATAGCAATACAAGATTTTCGTTGTGGCAAGTAAATATGCAAGTTGTATTGGTGCAGATGAATTTGGATGATGCGTTGTTAAAATTTGACAAGATGTCCACAACTTGAACAACAAAGGAGAAGTAACAGAAGGATCGGAAGGCACTTTCTCAAATTCATCTTCATCTATCTAACAACATTCTCCAGGATGTTTTGAAGGAGAATACTTATGTTGCATTATGGTTGAAATTGGAGTAACTATGCATGACCAAAAATCTAACATGCAAGTTGCATCTCAAGCAAATGTTATATTCTCATCACATAGCAGAAGGAGGATCTTTGGAAGACTATCTGACTTTGTTCAGAGAGATCGTCGCTGATTTGAAAACGTTAGAGGTAAAATATGATGAATAGGACTTCGCCCCGATCCTATTGTGCTCACTGCCTATTTAGTTTTTGTCGTTTAGAGATACGATTATGTACAGTCGTGATACACTCACTATTGAAAACGTGTATGATGCATTGTTCTCAAATGAGAAGATGAAGCATTTGGTTAGATCTGAGTCCAGAGATGGAGAATATCTTGTGGTTCATGGTGATCAACAAATGGGTAAGTGGAGGGTGAATTTCAACAATCAAGTATGTTTTATTACAAGAGGAAATGGCACATCAAAAGGGATTCCGAGAAAATGCAGAATATGGGTAATTCGACTGCAAATTATGGAAAGCAATTAAACACTTTGTACGAGACCGACATAGTTGAGAACTATTTGAGTTATGGAGATGTCTTGGCAATTTCTGACTTGGAATCCAAACTTGGCGATGAGTGAATTTTGGATACAGTTTGTGCGTTCCATATGTATCTCAATCAAGATTTGTTTTAAGCATATAAAACGGTGACGCAAGACATCGTTGTGTTGGGAAATAACGAATCTTGTCGGGTAGCTGGTATTGACAGGGTCGAATTGAAGTTGGTTGATGGGACAATTAGAACACTTAGCCAGGTTCAACATGTTCCAAATTTGAAGAAGAATCTCATCTCACTAAGTACTCTTGATTCAAAGGGTTATGAGCTCTCTGGAGGAGGTGGAGTCTTGAAGATCCAGAAGGGTGTCCGTGTTCTATTGGCGGGGTAGACGAGGTCTCGATTATACATCTTAGAAGATCGTGTAGAATTTGTGAAGAATCATCAACATAGGTTTAGTACCATGGTGGATACAATTTGGTACGTGCCTTTAGGAGTTAACTCTAGGTCATTATTGAAGAACACTACATGGATGAGTTTGGAGGATATGGGCAATTTCTCTTTGCCACCATTGTCTACGGTGACATTGTGTTCAACTGCTAGGGAATGACCCATTGAGGATAGGTACGGGGATACTGATTTGGTTGCACATGCTTTCTGTATAGAAATTTCGTTGCAGTCAGACTTATTTTTTAGATGGAGAAATTTTGGAACTTCGTTCGTTGCATCGAAATTTATGTCAAGGTGGAGATTGTTGGGTTTGTGACCTAAATTTAGTCTAGGGTTGCACGTTTTGGAGTATTGAGTTTGAAGATGTCAAAATAGTGCCCAAAAAAGAAAAGTCAAATTTACGATGTCGGAGCGACAGACGAACTTTTGAAGCAGCGAGCTCTCGCCCACCTGTCGCCAAGCTCTCGCTCACTCGAGCGACAATGACAGCGACACGCGAATTTTCACCTTAAGTTGGTTTCACGCATATTTTGACTTAGTTTCCATCTTTTAGGTTATTTTTAGGTTTAGGACGTCACTTATAAATAAAAGACTCTTCTTCCGGTTTGTGTATTGCTATGATTGTTATTATTGTATTTTCTCTCCATTGATTGTCAGCTAATAAAATTACTAGATTTCTCAGCTAATCTATTTCTTACTTTTAATCTTGTTCTTGTTTGTGTGATCATGTACTTCGTATTATGTTATATTAACCTCCCCGTTCCCAACAAGCGGTCCGAATTCATAACATTAGGGAATGTTTTCAAGATAATATTCATGTATACAAGTGACTCGTCTCAAATATTTCAAGTTTTTAGATAAGGTGACGTAAGATATTTTATAATATTTCTCCTCGGTTTCATTACATCCTAATCAAAGTGTGTCAAACTAAATTAATGACTAGGAAGATGCAAAATGTGTGATCGATTTGTTGTAATATGCAGTCTAAAAATATATAACATGTTCTTGAAAATTTGTGATAATTTCCGTTACTAGATAATATACAGAAATTTGACGTGATTACTAATTAAAATCAACATTTGAATTTGAACACAAAAAAAAATAATAATAATAATAATAATAATAATGATATGTAGCATCATTGTTGCTTTGCACTAGTCCATGAGGCAGCAAATCTATTAATTTAATTGTCTAAGCAATCATCTTTAGATAATAATAATCAATAAGGTCCACTGCCAAGTGAACTGGTGTAAAGCCAACTATATATGATTCTACCTAGCATTATTCAAAAATAATAATAATAAAAATGGGATAAGCTAGTAGCTAGGTCATGGATAAGAAGGATGAAATTGAACATTGAAAGAATAGATGTCCAAGAAAGACCACTGTTTTTCTCAAATCTTAAAGGTCACATAGGAATCTTAAAGGTCACATAGGTGCTGATGCATGCATTTTATAGACAATGAATTGTGTATAATTTGTTACTAAAAAACTACTAAACTGAAGAAAAAACTGCATGTTTGCAGCTTCCTTTGCGTCGGGAATCACGGAGTTTGTTCCTAAACTGGATTTTGGACCTACACTATTATTTGCTCACTCAACTCCCAACAAATAACAACGTTAATTCTTCCTTTTAACTCTTCACTTTAAATGTATACAAACGCACACTTACATCAATAATGCAAAAAAAATTGTAAAAAGGTGAGTGAAAAGTTTTCCCGGTGACACTCTGATTCTTAAGTTGTATAACTTTTAATATTATGTAAATTAAGAGTAGCTTATATATTAATTATTATTTTCGTATTTAAATAATATGAGATTTAAACATGACGCCTCAAGATGTTGGTTGATTCAAGAATATTAATTTTGAAATTTGATTATATGTCTGTAATTTAAGCAAATTGATTGTTTGTTTGAGCTTTTTGAGACTTCAATATTTCATCTTAAATGGCCAATCATATTAAAAGGAATATCTCGAATATACAAATCCTCGTATGGTTTATTATTTCCATATCTAAACTACACGGGAATCTATCATTAACATGTATGATAGCGTGATATTTAGACTGACTAATAAAGTCTAAATTGCTCGACGATCACAGCGGGACTTAACCAAATTATTTCTTTCAAGTAACAAATTTACTATTCGGCTAATTTATCATCTCCGACTGAAACTCCCCGGCTTTATATATATTGCAGAAGTTGGTGATCTAATATTAAGAAAATTTAAGGAGAAAAAAAGTAGTGATAATTATTATTTGGTGGATGAAACTGTCATGGGAATCTTATGAGTCAGGGGTATGAAATAAGCCATTCTTGATATCGACTTCAGAGCTACCAATCAACAAAAATAAGCAGCTTTTTATAAAGAAATAAGTTATAGCTTTTAATTCTTCCCACGTGCATAAGCATGTTGTTTTACAATGGGAAAGTAAAGGGCACAAACATTTGTAGTTGATCATATAATTTTCTTCTTTAACAACTACATAATGAGGATCTTTATCACGAGCTTCTTGAGTTTGGAGACCCCTAAGTGTTGGGAAACCCTAAAAAATGGCTGGCCCTGATTTTGTAGACAATGATTTTCTAAAGGGCTAGGCGACTGACAGGTGGCAAAATTACAAGTAGTTGAGGAACTCATGGAGGACATCATTGGACAAAGAGGAAATCGGCACGTAAGGCTGCAAATTTATTAATAACAAAGTGGAAAGTACTAAATGCTTTGGAGGATGTAAGGGTAAATATAATGAATTTCATCTTACCCCTCACGAATTTTTATTCGTTCCTAAGACTTAATTTGAACTATTATCTAATTCTCAAAAGGAAAGATCTTGAGTTCGAATATTGAAATCCGTTAAGGGTAAGATGGAACAAATGCTCATTCGTTACAAGAACGCGAATGTTTTTTTTTTTGTGTGTGTTGATCGAGTTTGATGTCAGGATTCAACTTAAACCTCTCATAAAACAAAGATCTTGAATTCAAATCTTAGAGAATGCGATAGAAAGCCGTGAGGTGTGTGAAAACAAATGCTCTCGCAAAATGAACAGTACGTAACGAGTTAATGATTTAGGTACGGAGATTAGATCGTCACACTAACACTTGAACATGCACATAAAATAGAGAAAAAAATACAACATTAATGACCTGTAGAATACTCTCAACTTCTAATGATTGTGCGATAAAGTTTCTTTTTATTACATGTGTAAATTCATCTTAATACTCAAGTATGGACTTCTTAATTAATTGACTAGTTAAATGGTAAAAGTATCAATCTCAAGATCATTTGATAAATTAGTAGTAGAAACGGGATGATAATAGAAACTCCAAGGTATAGAAACTAATGTCGTGAAAGTTGCTACTCAATCATACCATACACAATTCATTGGTTACATTTACATGGACTTTAGCCTAATCTCTCTAACATATATTTAGTACCTTAGACTTCACTAGGCTGGACGTGACAATTAGTAATTTTTGCAACATATCTTTCCTTTTTGTGTGTCAAGTCTTGTTCAATCCAAAATCTTAGTGTTGTCAAGTCTAGTTTGACACACCAAGTAAAAAAATACGTAATTCCATTTCAAAATCAATTATCATAGAGGGGAAAAAAATATATTAGGACAACCTAAGATACCTAGATATGCGATCATCACCACTCTTAAACCATTTTCATCTAGACACCATAGTCGAGGAATTCACATTAAATTCACCATCAATTCCAATAGCACAACTCTAGACAAGTTGTAAAAAACGATCAATTTCAAAGACTCGTCTAATTAAGACATCTTGTACAAAAACAAACATATCTACTCAATCATGAGTTGGCAAAGTAGAGACAAAAATCGTTGCCCTCAATTAAATAGAACAATTATAATAGAGGATACACACAAATATTTCCAATAAACTCCAAAAAAAATTATTATAATATCCATATATTTAACACTGACGCTGGTCTGAAAAGATTCACAACACAACGTCCAACCTGTGAAGTCAACTCTCACCAGTATTTTTTTGTGTGTTTCCATTGATTTTCACCCATTCATAGAATTATGTGTGTCTGCCTATTAATGCGGATCTAGCATCATTCGAGAATGAGCATGTTTGTCCTTTTATGCTCCTACTAAATAAATATTTACACCATGACTTCAAGTGGCTATACAGCATTATTATAATATTCAATGCAACCATGCATGCATGCATGGTACCTATATGTTCATGTTGCATATATAGGAATATATGTGAATATACACGTAGAGAATATGTTAGATGGAGCCTACACCAGTTCTTTAGCCCATTTTTTTCCTCCCTTTGGGGCATTCTTATACATTTCTATTGTTTACCATTCGAACATTGACATCGTGCCATGGAGGAGCTGACGTTTTTCTTTTCATGGACTGTTTTTCAATTTTCAAATTCTAATTAATTAATATTATCATTTGTCTCCAGTTATAAACGATGGGAAGTATATGTTTGTTCCATTAAAGGGGTTAGTCATCCTAAAATTAGGATTCATTTCTTGTCACAAATATTCACTTGTAGCATACCATATTTCAATGGATTGGCGTAATTTTTCTACCACGTGTACGCAGAATATGGTATGCTACAAGTGAATATTAGGATTCATTTCTTGTCACAAATATTAGAAAAGAAGGTACAAATATTCACTTGTAGCATACCATATTTCAATGTACTAGTTAACAAGTTGAAGGCGGTGAAGATTGAAATGGCGTAATTTATTTTCTTGGTACCTTCTTCCTCCGCTTTGTACTTACTTTCTAATGCATCCCATATTTCTTTTGGCGACGTTGTGTTGGTGTATAGATCATACAAACGATCCGACAATGAGTTGAGAATATGACCGCGGCATATCAATTCATCCTCTTCACACTTCTTTCTATTCACCCTTGATTCATCGGTATCTTTGTCGGATGGTTCGGGTAGATCTTCCAATTTTGGATCAAGTACATAGAAGATCTTCAACGCCGTAAGAAGGAATTTCAGTTTGTCTTGCCACCTCGTGAAGTTCGTGCCATCAAAACGATCCAAACGAACCAAGTCTTGATTCATCAACTTTATGGTAGCCATTATTGTTTCACTCTTCATCGCAGGAAATATTGTTTGAAATTTTTGGAAATAATACCTTCGAGTAGGAGAATAAACAAACCAAAATAACAACAACAACAAAGATTCAAGAACAAGAACTTCGATGCAAAGGCTCAAACGCGTGATCGTTGTCCTCAAACAATATTTGCCCCCTCTCCGGTAAATCGAGATGTTTAAAGGTTTTCCGGCAAATGATTTGAAAGATTTATCAAGCCTTGTAGTAGAAATATAAAGCACAAATTATTTCTACCAAAAAACTTGATAAACACAATAAATATGTAAGAATATGAGTAAAAAATAGTTTGATCTTGTTTATGGAGATTGTAATGATTTCAAAGTGTTTTTTCATTGAACAAGACTCCACTATATATAGGCCTTGTTCATATTCACGAAATGGTGCCAAAAACCAAGTGAAAAGCCTCCAAAAATGAATTACCAACGGCAGAAAATCGCCCCAACGGTCACAAATTTCGGTCGACCGATTAGTCAACCAAACCTCTATTTCGGTCGACCGATTGGTCAACCGAAACCTCCTGCAACTTCCTGGTTGAAATCCTGCAGAGTTTCGGTCGATCACAGTTGAGTTTGATCGACCGAAGTTGTCAGCTATTTTTCACTTCTTCCTTTGTTGGTTTTGAACAATCAATTTCTCAACATTTGCCACGTCAACTAACATAGTCCATGTCCGCTTGCATTGGGAAAGAATTTTTTGACTTTATTCGTTTAACTTATATGGAAAATTATTTTTACCAATCTTAATTACTATTTTTGCAATATAAATATATTTATTTACACGAAAACTTTGAATTCATTGATAATAATAATGTGAACTCACAGTTTAAAATGTGTGAAGTTCAGGTTACAAATAATACAATTCATATTTATTTACTATTCCCTCCGTCCCAATTATATAGGCATGTTTCGTTTTTCACACGAATTAAAAAATATTTTTTAATGTCATTGAAAAATTAATTTTTGCCAAAATCTTTCCTAGTTTACCCCTATTTAATTTTCAGTATGTAGTAGTAAATTATTATTGGAATTAATAAAGAATTTGAATGATTTAATTTTATTAATGACAGAAGAAGGCACAGAAGAAGTTGAATAATCACAACTAGAAGAAGAAGAAAAAATGAGAATAGTTCCATATTTCCAAGAAATGGAAAATGTGTATATTTGGATGGTTTCAAGAAGTTGGCATATTAAGTGGGAAAATTTTAATAAGGGTATATTGGTAAAAGAACACAACAAAATATTCTATATTAGGAAACATGCCTATATATTTGGAACAATAGAAAAATGAAACTTAGTCTATATAATTGAAACGGAGGAAGTATCTTTAATACATTCAGTAGGAGTCAAAAGTTGGCAATCTTATCTTCTAGAGATAATAAAAATGAACTTGATAAACGCAGGGCCAAATCTGCAGAGGGACAGATAAGGCCGTCACCTCAAGCCCAGAATATGAGGGGGCCTTATTTGGCCCAAATTAATTTTTTTATTTTTTAATATGAACAAACACAACCTTGTTTCCTCTCCTCTCGACTTTTGCGATTTGATGATTCCGTCTGCCTCATCATCGTCTCCAGCTCTAATACACTGGACCGACGACAGCCTCATTTCTTGGCCAACAACCTTCCTTATCTTCTTCCTCTCCACTCCCTTTCCTTCACTTTTCACAAGAGGTCCATTTTAATTTTTAAATGGCCCTAAGCCCCTAATTGCGGTCCGGCCTTGCCAGTCGTTGCAGCATCCCAGACAACCATTGACAATGACAGCCACGGAACAACGGAGCCCACACCAAGAGGGGCCCTCCGGCTCCAGTCGTCGACCTGTGAAATTGTGAGGTAACCTAAATATTATTTGCTTGTTTTAGATAAAAATAATAATAATAAGCTGTAGAGCTTCTGTGTGCACACGTCCGCACTAACCTGCTCTATCATCGCTACACTTCACACCAATCTTTCTCCTTGAACCAGCCTAAACCTTGAAATTTTCTTAAATTCATTTTATACTACAGGAAATCACATACATTCATTTTTATAGTAAAAAGGTATAGTTTCTTTTGTGGGTTAGTTTAATACAAAAATATTATGGGAAAAAGAAAGAGAAGGGCTGACTTGGATGAAACACCACCATCGTCAAGTAAATTGGGTGCTTTTTTTCCTGGGTTTATATTTTTATTTAGTAAATTCTGCGTGTAATTTGTTATTTGATGGAAAGATTTTGATGATGCAGTGGAATATTTCTAAGAAATTTCTTAATTATGATAATAAAAACAATTAACTCTTACTGAAATCACTTTTGGTGAATAGAAGTATATATCTCGATGAATATGTATATTGATAAAGGCTTTTGATGCATTAAAAGATGAAATACTTTTTGTTTACATATTGGCTTTTGTTTTGATGAAAATGTGTGCTGTTTTGCATCATTATTTTTTGTTTCACAATCAAATATATCAATTTAGTTCACAATTAGGTTTGACACTCTGAGTAGTTCCAATCATCTACTTAAAGATTTTATCTTCACCAGTTCTCCAAGTCTACTTCAGTTTTTCAATCCACAATATCAGATTTTCTGTTTAGTGTATTTGGTGAAGGCTGATGGAATAATGTAATTGGAGCATGAAATAAACTTAATCTACTAATTTGGCATAAAAAAGTTAAAATGATCCAAGTGAAACTTTGCTTAAAGGTCATTGTCTACTAATATTTTAATCACAGACGACGTGATAAAATCTGGATTCTATTGTTCACTAAAACATGGAAACTTTTTTCGTATGAAAATTCACCATATGTATATGCAATCTTGTTTGTCGATTTAGTGTCGCGATGTTGTCTCCTACACATTGATCCAATTGAACCGTTATGGAATCATCGAGTTTGCATCTTCCACATCATTTCTTTTAGATTGTGAATTTGTCTACATTTTCATACGACTTTATGGATGGTAAAGTCACGTGCCATTTAAATTCTTTGATTTGGCTATCCTTTTCTTTTCTTTTTTTAAATGACTAACTCTTTCATATCTTGTGGGTCTAGTTTGTGCAAGCCAAGCTGGCCCAAATATCGACATGTTGCAAATACTTGTTTCATTTCTTGAAGAGTATAGAGAAATTGGCTTTGCTACTATCATGGATGAAGCGACAACAAAGGCAAGTGAAATGAGAATTGAAGCTGTATTTCGAGAAAAATGCTTAAATTTGAAGAAAAAACAATTTGATGAAAGTGACAGTGATGAGGCAAAGCAATCAACTGAAGAATCTTTTAGTGTTGAGTACTTTGTTTTTATAATTGATCAAACTGTATCTTCTCTAGGAACTCGATTTGAACAATTCAAACAATATGATTGCACATTTGAAACTTTATTTAATTTGAAGAGGTTAAGGGGTGCAACTCATTCAAGTTTGTTGAATTCTTGTATAAACCTTGAGAAATATTTTGAACATAACGAGCGTTCTGACATTAGTAGAGATTATTTATTTTCGGAGTTACTAATCTTGAAGAACTATATACCAAGTGAAGCAACGAGAGCAACTGAAGTGCTACAATATTTGAAGACATTGGATGTTTGTTTCTCATATGCTTATATTGCTTACAAAATTTTGTTAACCATACCGATTACAGTTACATCGGCAGAAAGAAGTTTTTCCAAATTAAAATTGATCAAGACTTACCTCCGATCAAATATGTCATAAAAAAGATTGAATGGATTGGTTATATTATCAATAGAGAAAGAAATTGTTGAAAAACTAAATTATTCAGATTTGATTAATGTTTTTGCCTCTAAAACAGCAAGGCAAATAGTATTTAAATGATTGTTTGAAACGCTGTTAGTTTTATTATTTTATAATATTAATCTTTCGTATAATATATTTGTTTGTTATTCTTGTAGACACTAAAAAAATAATAATAATAATAATAAATCAAATGGATTGGGTCGATTTAAATTATTAGCCCAATTAAATTAAAATCTACTAAAGCCCGCTAAAAAAATAATTAGGAGGCCCATCCTACTATTTCAAAACCTACAATTATTTAATTAATCATTTTAATTAAATATGATTGAGTGGTTACCAAAATTAGTCACGAAATTTCCCCTATAAATAGGACCAATGGTCCATGGAAAGGGGAAGAAGTGAAAGTGAAGAAGAAAATCACGAAGTGCTGAAGAAATCCCAAAGCCGGAGGAAGAGAAGAAACTCTCTCAAGTCCAAGTCCGGCAAACACGAAGAAGACCAAAATCTTCTTCAAATCAAGTCAAGTACAAGAAGATCAAAACCTTCTTCAAATCAAATCAAGTCCAAGTCAAGTCCAAGAAGATCGAAACCTTCTTCAAATTAAATCAAGTTCAAGTCCAAGTTCAAGCCCTAAAATTCAAGTGTTGAACAAGTCAAGCCCTCGACAAATCAAATTCTCAACAAATCTCGAAGTCCAGGATTCAAGCCACGTGGCCTCTCGTCTTCAAACATTTAGATCATTAATCAGAGGATCTTACAATTTTGCAGTTACAAGAATATTAATTTTCACTTGTATTTATCGAAAATACATTTTGTAACGGTTTCAGTATTTTAATACACGAAATTCGTCGTACAAATTTTTGGCACGCCCAGTGGGACCTTCTTGTCCTCTCATCTTTTGATCTCAAAACCTTCAAGTTTCAACCACTACGTCAGCGATGGCAAACGAAAAGTCAAAGAGAACTATGACTCATCTTGAAGAGACCCTTGCTGAACTCTTTCATGCGACCAGGGCCCAAACAAAACTGGGAAAACTCAACTGGTCCCACCACTGAAGAAGTTCTCCAACAAAGGCAGAATGAAAATTACTTTCAAAAAGCCAAACTCTCGTTCGGTGGTAAAAATCAGGAGTCCAGCGAAAAGCTCTCGTTCTGGTTCCGTCTCCAGTGGCAAATCCATATCTGGATTTTCTCAAGCCACTTCTCCGCAGAGGTGGGGAGATTATTCCTCATCTGAAGAATCACTCGAGCCGGTGATGGTCACAGAAGCAACGTCGGGCTCAGATGACCGAATTCAACAAATGGCTGTAGCCATTGAAAAATTAACAAAGTCGCTAGAAGACAAAGACGCACAGGTTGCTGCACTCATGCACCAGCTAGAATTGCAAAATCCACCTGTTAAAGGAAATCAAGAAAACTCGGAATCTTCTAAGGCTAAAGAACTAGAAGTGCAAGAGCACCAACAGAAGCAAGATATGCATGACCGGACAGTTGTTCAAAACGTGTTACGTGACTCCACTCAACTCTCCGTTGGCTCTCTATCCGTCCAGCAACTTCAACACATGATTGCGGATACTATTCGAGCTCAATATGGAGGTTCATTGCAATCTTCATTGGTGTACGCTAAGCCCTATAGTCGTCGAATCGACGAAATCAAGATGCCACTCGGCTACCAACCTCCCAAATTTCAGAGTTTTGATGGGAAAGGCAACCCAAAGCAACATGTTGCACACTTTATCGAGACATGTAACAATGTAGGCACCTACAATGACACTATGGTAAAGCAGTTCATACGCTCCCTAAAAGGTGCCGCATTTGAATGGTACACAGACTTACCAGCTGGGTCAATTGATAGTTGGGATCAACTCGAGCGAGAATTCCTAACACGCTTCTACAGCACTCGACGAACTGTCAGCCTTCCGGAACTTGTTCGAACGAAGCAGAGCAAGGAAGAGCCCGTTGTAGAGTACATCGAACGCTGGAGGAACCTTGTACTTAATTGCAAAGAACGAATAAGTGAAACATCATCCATTGACATGTGTGTACAAGGCATGCATTGGGGATTACTCTATAATCTCCAGGCAAATATGCCTCACTCATTTGAAGAATTGGCGACACGAGCTCACGACCTAGAGCTCCAGATTGCAAGGCATAGGAGTTATTTGCCAAGTGACCCTCGTGACAAGCGAGATCCTAAGAAAGAAATAAAGAAGGAAGTCAAGGCCGTTAAGTCCAAAGAAGCAATGACAATTTCTACCGCTCCTGCAAAGATAGCCTTCCAGAGGTCGAGCTCAAACCCGAAATCGAGACTAGAGTTCAAACCTAATAAAGGACAAGTCCAAAACAGAGGTCATGTGACTCTAAAAGAACTTGAAGAAAAGGAGTACCCATTTTCAGACGCTGAAGTTCCTGAAATTCTTGATCAGCTTCTTGAACAAAAGATAATTGAACTTCCAGTATCAAAAAGACCCGAAGAAGCTGGTAAGATCGATCATCCTAAATACTGCAAATTTCACAGAATCATTAGTCATCCAGTGGAAAAATGTTTCGTCCTGAAAGATCTTATTGTTCGTCTGGACAAAGAAAATAAGATCAAATTTGAAACCGGAGAAAATTCGACAGCCACTTGCTCGATGCTTTCATTTGGATCGTTTGATCCAATTTCTATTGCGGAGAAGGAACCAACACCTCCTAATGCATATGGTGCCAGTAAATCCTCGATTGGGGAGTTTGGACCGCAACTTCCAAAAGGAGCCGTTCCAGTGAAGTTTGAGGTAGATGGAGAAATCACTATTACGTATGTCTATCCGGGGATGGGTGGACCGCATCCACCCAATCGTCCAACTTTCTACGAAATTATGACGGATGATTTGGATATTTGGAATTCTGATTCGGAGTCTGAAGATGAGATCAACGACGGTTGGTCTACCTTCATAAGTAAGAAGGAGAAATACCGAATGTCAAACAAAACAGGTAAAATGTCACCTTCTACGCCTTTTGCAGACCCAAAGCTAGAAGAATTGGGTACGGAAATTCAACCCAATAAAGAAGAAATACTAGAAGAAATCAGGGAGCACGGACCTTCACAAAGGGACGTCGTCGAAAGGCTCCACAACTCCCAAGTTCCAGTGTTTTTGACCAGGAATCAAGACTAAAGAACAACCAGAGAGGAAGGTCTAAAGCTAAATCGAGAATATCAACTAAATCGGAGGGGGTAGAAAGCATTCCCTCTAGAATGCCGACCCTGGGCGATTATTTCCCCAATGGTTACTTTGACAATGATTGTTTTACCTCCAATGTCATCAATGTGGAGAAGAAAAATGAAACAAAGAACGCGTTAGGACAGAGTTCGAAACAGAACAAAACTGTCTCACGACTCAACAAGATTCCTGCCAATACGAGCTTAGCAGAGTCCCTCAGTCTCCCTTTCGATGATCGAATAGCTTTAGTCGCGGCATTGATTGATCCGGAAGAATATGAAGGCAAAGTCTTCGAGCATACTGGGCCAACGACTCGACAAGACTGTATGGCTGCTATAACTTTCGATGATGAAGATTTACAATTAGGCTCTCGTTTACATAATAGACCACTATATGTTAGTGGTTATATTCGAGAATGCAAGATAAATCGCATGATGATCGACTGCGGATCTGCTGTGAACATTATGCCTGTCAAGACAATAAAAAAAATAGGGATTGATGTCGTCGATCTATCTAGGAGTAAGATCATGATTCAAGGATTCAACCAAAAGGGTCAACGAGCCATTGGCATGATCCGTCTGAAGCTACAAATGGGAGAATTAATTTCATCGGCTCTCTTTCATGTCATTGATGCTAAAACATCATATGAGTTACTCCTTGGACGTGTTTGGCTGCATGAAACTGGAGTAGTACCTTCGACTTGGCACCAATGCTTCAAATATAGTCGAGATGGAGAAGTTAAATGTGTGGTAGCTGAGTCCAAACCATTCCTCGAAGAAGAATCCTATTTTGCTGATGCCAAATTTTACACAGAAGATGAAGAGTGTAATTCTGCAAGGTTGACCATGTCTGGATTCAAAATTAGAGATGCAGACAATGATGGTACATCAGGTATTGATCGATCTCGTCAGCTTATCAAAGGTAAATCAATATTTACGTCTGAAAGATCCTCTAGAGGCGAAAAACCTCAAATTGAATCAACCGATGTTGAGGTATTGAGAAAAGAGTTAGCTCTTCCAATACCTAATATTTCAAAATTCCTTCTGCCCCATCAACTCATGGCAGTCCCGAAAGAATGTAAATCTAAATCGGAAGCTTCGACATCTGTTCCGAACATATCAAAACTCAGTATTTCTGGTCCATCCAAACAAGACCTGTCAACTATTAAAGGAGTCGACGAATCAAAACAGACTTTCAAAGGATGTTATAATCCCCAGGTCAAGAAACTGTTTGAGAATGCCGGATTTGGGAAAGGGGAGCCTCGCGAATTAGGTGATCTTGATGCCATACTTTCGAGTGGGCGTGTCCCTTCTGATGGATCCTTTGTGTCGCGACCTAGACATGGTCTGGGATATGATCCAAATCTACCGAGAAAGATTAAAGTCAAGAAGGTTTCCTCAAACCCAATCATGATTCAAATATATGAAGTCAAAGAGGAAGAATCGGTACATCCGAGGCCTTCAGTGTTTGATCGAATTGAAAATAAGAACGCCAGAGTTTCGGTGTTTAAAAGGTTAAAAGGAGAACCTTCCCCAATGGTTGAGATAAAATGTAGAGCTTCCGTCTTCCAAAGGCTAAGTGAGGATCATTCTTCTACCCAAGTTGATAAGAATGCACAAACTCACCAAGGGTCGTCTCAAAGACAATCTGCATTTTCTCGACTTGGAATTAAAAGTTCTGATCCAAGTCCGAAACCCCAACAATCAAGAAGAAGACGAAAACATCAAAAGGTTCACTCATCTTTAAAAGATAATGAATATGATGAAGAAGCCTCTGTCAATCACATAGCTTTCGAAGAATCTTCCAATTCAGAATTCGAGTCTGAAAACTCTGTCACAACAGATGAACTTGAACAAGCCCCACTTACATTTGAAGAAGGAGAACAAGCTACTGTGGATGATTTGAAACAATTGAACTTGGGGACTGAAGAAGACCCGAGGCCCGTATTCATAAGTGCTCTCCTCAATCAAAAAGAAGAATTCGAGTACGTCATTTTGCTCCGGGAATACAAAGATGTGTTTGCATGGTCTTATAAAGAAATGTCGGGTTTAGACCCAAAGGTTGCAGTGCATCACCTTGCAGTAAAACATGGAGTTCGACCGACCAAACAACCTCAAAGAAGATTTCGACCAGAACTGGTTCCTCATATTGAAGCGGAAGTCAACAAACTTATTGAAGCTGGATTCATACGCGAAGTCAAATACCCAACTTGGATCGCGAACATTGTTCCTGTAAAAAAGAAGAATGGACAATTGCGGGTCTGTGTTGACTTTCGTGATCTGAACCAAGCATGTCCAAAAGATGATTTTCCACTTCCAATAATAGAGTTGATGGTGGACGCAACTACTGGATACGAAATCTTGTCATTCATGGACGGATTTTCTGGATACAACCAAATACGGATGAACCCGAAAGACGAAGAACTTACGTCATTTCGTACTCCTAAGGGTATATATTGTTACAAAGTTATGCCATTCGGATTAAAAAATGCGGGGGCAACCTACCAGCGAGCTATGCAAAAGATTTTCGATGACATGCTGCACAAAAATGTAGAATGCTATGTGGATGATCTTGTTGTTAAAACAAAGAAACGGGATGACCATCTACAAGACTTACAGGATGTTTTCAAAAGACTCCGACGACATCAACTGAAGATGAATCCGTTGAAGTGTGCATTTGGTGTCACCTCCGAAAAATTTCTTGGCTTCATTGTTCGACATCGGGGCATCGAAGTAGATCAATCAAAAATTGATGCCATAATCAACATGCCAGAGCCAAGAAATGTACATGAGTTAAAAAGCCTTCAAGGAAAACTCGCTTACATTCGGAGATTTATTTCTAACCTTGCCGGACGTTGTCATCCTTTCAACAAATTGGTAAAGAAAGGCGTACCATTTGAATGGGATGATGCTTGTCGAAATGCTTTCCAAATCATTAAACAGTACTTGTCTCATCCGCCAGTACTCACAGCTCCAGTCCCAGGAAAACCATTGACTCTTTACGTTGCAGCACAAGAATATTCTCTAGGAGCACTTCTTGTCCAAGTCAACGACGAAGGAAAAGAGAATGTGCTCTATTACTTGAGTCGGACACTGGTAGGTGCTGAAATGAAGTATTCGCCTATCGAAAAAATATGTCTCGCGTTGATCTTCGCGTCTAAAAAGTTGAGACATTATATGCTATCACACATAATCAATCTTGTTTCAAGGGTTGATCCATTAAAGTACATAATGTCCAGGCCGATTCTTTCCGGAAGAATTGGAAAATGGGCATTACTATTGTCCGAATTCGATATCAAATTCATTCCACAAAAGGCAACCAAAGGACAAGCTTTAGCAGATTTTCTTGCTGACCATCCAATTCCAACAGAGTGGGAACTTCAGGAAGACCTCCCGGATGAAGAAGTTCTATTTATTGAAATCATACCATCATGGAGACTATACTTTGATGGGGCAGCTCGAAGTTATGGTGCCGGAGCAGGAGTTATCTTTATCACTCCCCACGATCTCCTTATGCCTTATTCTTTTACCTTAACGGAGAAATGTTCAAACAACGTGGCGGAATATCAAGCCCTTATCCTTGGCTTAGAAACGGCGTTAGACATGGATATCCGTCAGCTAGAAGTCTTTGGAGACTCTAAATTGATAATCAGCCAACTTCTAGCCGAGTATGAAGTCCGTAATTCAGACTTGAAGCCGTATCACGAATATGCATCAACGCTCGTGAATCGATTTGATTCAATAAAAATGAAATTCGTACCTAGAAATGAAAATAGAGAAGCTGATGCCTTAGCTAATCTAGCCGCTGTTTTAGCCAAGTCGGATGAAGATTTTTCCCACTCCATATCGATTGCTCAAAGATGGGTGATTCCACCGCTGTTGCCCTGTAATCTTGAAGAGAACAATACTGTCGAAGTAATTGAAGAGGAAGAAAGAGAAGATTGGAGACAACCAATAATCGATTTTCTTCAAAATCAAAAGTTGCCAGATAATCCACGACGAAGAATCGAAGTCAAGAGGCGTGCGACCCGCTTTATCTTTTATAAGGGGACGCTTTATCGACGATCATTTGAGGGGATTTTTCTTCGATGTTTAAGTAATGACGAAGCAACACATGCGATAGAAGAAGCCCACTCTGGGATCTGTGGTGCTCATCAGTCTGGACCCAAGCTCCATTTTCGAATAAAGAGGATGGGGTACTATTGGCCGACCATGGTACAAGACTCCATGGACTATGCAAAAAAATGTGAAGCTTGCCAAGTTCATGCAAATTTCATCCATCAACCGCCAGAACCGTTGCATCCAACAGTGGCTTCATGGCCATTCGATGCATGGGGTCTTGATGTAATTGGACCTATAACTCCGAAGTCTTCGGCTGGGCATTCATACATCCTTGCTGGGACCGACTACTTCTCTAAATGGGCTGAAGCTGTACCATTGAAGGAGGTAAAGAAAGAAAACGTTGCAGATTTCATCCGAATCCAGATCATTTATCGGTATGGAGTTCTGCGACACATCATCACTGATAATGGAAAACCCTTCTGCAATAGCCACATAAACGATTTGTGTGCAAAGTTTGGTTTTAAATAATACAACTCGTCAATGTACAATGCAGCAGCTAACGGGTTAGCAGAGGCGTTCAATAAGACTCTATGCAGTTTACTGAAAAAGGTCGTCTCCAAATCAAAAAGAGATTGGCATGAAAGAATTGGCGAAGTTTTATTGGCTTATCGGACTACTTATCGGACTCCGACACAAGCCACTCCTTATGCCTTAGTGTATGGAGTGGAAGCTGTACTTCCTTTGGAGTGTCAAATCCCTTCACTTCGAATTGCCATCCAAGAAGGTTTGACAACAGAAGAAAATGCTCGTCTTCGATTAGAAGAGTTGGAAGCTTTGGATGAGAAGAGGTTAGAAGCGCAAATTCACATGGAGTGCTATCAAGCTCGAATGACTAAATCCTTCAACAAAAGGGTGCGACCAAGATCATTTCAGGTTGGAGATCTGGTGCTTTCCGTGCGCAGGCCGATCATAATCACACGAAAAACAGGGGGCAAGTTTCAACCTAAATGGGATGGTCCATATCTCGTTACTCATGCATTCACTAACGGAGCCTACAAGATCGTCGACAAAGACGGACTACAAATCGGACCTATCAACGGCAAATTTCTAAAGCGTTTTTACGCTTGAAGTTCTTTAGTTTATAAATTTTTCATTGTAATAAAATGTAACACTCCTGGCCCGCAAGAGGATAAACTGTGAACGGCCCTAAATAAAAAAAAAAAATTGTTCTTTTAACGAACTACGTTCGACTTGATCCCATTTGGGTACGTAGGTAGCTTGAATAAATTATAAATTCAAGTTCAGTCACAACTAATAAATTCATTCAAATTGTTTACCAATTTCTGAAATAAAAATAAATACACTCGAAATGTGAAGACGAAAAAAAAATGATGACAAATCAAAATTCATACGGTATGGTCTAAAGAAAATCACAAATTCTCGAAATCACTCATCATCAGGAAACTATCTTCAAGTGTCTTCCTTTTCCGGTCAATGGATGCTATGCTGGTGACATCTCTAGTCCGCGACTCTTCTAATGTGGCTTTCATGGTTTCAAGCATACCCTTTTGTTCCTGATGGGTTTGAAGTTCATCACGAAGTTTGTCCAACTCGAAAGATAGCTGCCCAATTTTGTTTTCCAATGAAGAACACGTGGAATCCTTCACTTCCAACTGGATATTCAAAAGTTTCAATTGCTCAGTCTTTTCTTCAGCGGTTAGACACTCTAAATGCTGATTTCTTTCTGATAAATAATGATCCACTTCCGTGAGAAACACATCCATATGCTTCATCAAATGTGTTGGATCTGTGTAAAATGAGTTGGCAATCACGTTTTGAAGAATTAAATTATTTTCACTCCACCAAGATTGGATGTTGGAAAATCCATGCTTCAAAACGTCCCTGAAACACTTCTGAAGGTAGTTGATCATAGCATCGTGTAGAGCAGCTTTCAAGTAGGGAGACTCTTGAGTTATCTTGGGCGGAGGACCAGACATGAAAGAACAAATCGGCGCAGCTCGACGATTATTTGTCTCCGAAGGCGGAGGACCAGACATGAAAGAACAAATCGGCGCAGCTCGACGATTATTTGTCTCCGAAGGCGGAATGTTAACTAAAGCCAATAAAGATGGAGCAACTGTGACCTCGTGATTAATTTCTGAAATGTTAGCTCCCATAGTCTCAGAATTTACTTCATCCTCATCACGGAATTTATCTATGTTGAACACCAAGGTATCTTCATTAATAACACTCGGGTATTTGCAAGGTGGGTCGTGAAAATCGTAAGCACCATCTATTCCTTGAAGTGCATCAATTCTTTCATCATTCTGATCTTGCAAAGAGTTTGGATTCATGGAGAAATTCAATCCTTCAGGAATGCTTGGAAAATCTACAAAAATGGAGATTAAAAAAAAAAAAAAAAAAAGATCTTAAAAAAAAAAAAAAGAAGAAGAAGAAGAACATACCCGCGTTTCGTGTTCTAGGTGACATGTTTAAAGATTCACCATCTGGTGGTGTATTCGGGAGACTGATGTTAACTTGAGAAGTTTCAACATTACCTTTTGAAGGGGAGCCTGAAATTGGTTTTACCGATTGTCTAATGTTATATATTCGGGAAAGGGGAGCCTGAAATTGAAATTTGTTGCATAAGATTCAAAAAAAAAAAAAAAAAAAAAAAAAAAAAAAATACCTGATCTCCAGAACTTTCATCCTCAAGAGTTAGAGTTTTTCCAGGAGCACGAGATGCTCGATCTCCGGAACTGCTGTGGTCTGGAATCAAGACTACTTCGGGTATTCTGTCAGCAGGCTCAGAGGTGGAAGCGAACTTGGTCGAAGGGACTATAATTTTAATCTTTTTAATCACTCTTTCGTTTCGAAGGTCTGGATCTCTCTTTCGAGAAATCTCTTCAGAAATGATATTTGGAGAGCTTAACCTTTTGGCTACAACCCTATTCGGAGCTGGGCCAAGAATAAAATCATGATTCTCACTAGAAGATAAAACATGTACTTGAACCTTGGTCAGGATCGACGACACTTGGTCACTCCACCAATTCTGGTACTCTGCATCAACGTTTTGACGTGTATCTTTCACATATTCCGGAATATGAAATGTAGATCCACTTAACGTCCGAGTCAAGGACAACCAAACACGATACATGTCACCTGCATTTGGGGCAATATCCAACTTTCTTGGTGAACCAGGAAGTTTCTGCCTAAAGCCAAGTTGTCTCGCAAACCTGTGGGGATTATATGCCTCAAGAATGAAAGGAGAGTTCCCTCGGCGATAAGAAACAAATCCTGATCGAATACTCACCATAAATTCTGAAGTATCAATAGACCTTGGAACGTCATCCACTCGTGCACCGGGATGGGACGATGAAGGGAACGGATTCCAACAAAAGTCATTGGCATCCATCATTCCCCGAATAAGGTCCCGACAATCAACAACATTTTTCTCCCAAGACTGGAAAGCATTCAAAGTGCCAGCATACCTTCGGATTATAGGACGAGGACAACTCTTGTCCACGTGGGCGTAAATACCTCGGACGAAATAAGTAGCAGCCCAAGCATAAAGAAAATGTCCAGGAAATGAATGTGAAATCGAGCCAAGGTCTGGATTTGACTGATGATTCGACGTCCGTGTAAGTCCTCTATAAATACTCGCTAATACCGGAGGGACTAAGCTGTAAGTGTACCCACCTGCCATCTTTGAAGACGCTTTAAAAGTCCCAACTCTCATGTACTCGTCCCCGGATGGAAGAACGAAACGACAAAACCATAGGGAGAAATAAGCAGCTATTTCCAATTCCTCTTCTTCTTCTATAGACAAAGATATTGGTATATCGCCCCAGTGACTCCGATCCCTGCGGAAAATGTCTCTCGGCTTGTCTACAATCACGGGTCTCCGAATTTCCTGTGAAGCTTTTTGATGACGCCTTTTAAATGGATTTAGATTCATAGCATTCTTATAATTTTTGTGTTGTCGAGGGTTCTGGGCACAACCACTCTCGTGAAACCAAAAATTAATCCATTCTTCATGACTGACGCAATCAGATTCGCTCGCATTGGCAATCAATGCGAAAACATTGAAGAGGTACAAACAAGACTTGGGAAGATGATCTGTCAGCTCTGAAAGACTTGGAACTACTTCCTCATAGTAATTACCCATAATCGGAAGTCCACTTACCTCGCGGATGTCCCAAAGAGAAATGCCAATTTCACCATTGGCAGTCACAAAAGTATTGGTCTCTGGACACCAAACTTCACAAAGAGCCCTGTAGATAGAGTTTGGGCGATGATAATCCTTTGTAGCGGAGCTGACTGCAGAAGCTAATTGACGAAGATTTTTCTTGAGCAGAAGTTTTTGAACCCATGAAGACCATTCCCAAAACTTTGGAAGGAAAGAAATTTCCCCTCGACTGATAAGTGCACTTCCCCATCGTATTTCTCTGTTGCCAATCTTCTCACAAATCACTGCTCTTGGAATGCACTCCATGCTTTGAGAATGATGAGCCGGAAGACATAGAAAAGGGAGATGACTGCTAGAGTGGTCGGACTTCGCGACTTCTAAATTCTCGTGGCATTCACTAATGGCAGGCGTGTGCAACTCTGACAAAGGCTCCAAGAGGTCAAGAGAAGGATCTGCGGTCGGCTTATGGATGCTAAGTTTAAGTTCGCCGCGTATGCCAGGCTGGGCATGGTACTTCACATCAGTATCTTTGAACCGAAGGTAACTTTTGCCTTGATTTTTAAGCTCGACGATTTCATGTATGTCAGAATACACCCCGTTGTTAGAGCTTGCGCCAGCCATTCCTTAAAAAAAAAAAAAAATGATCAGTAAATCTTTTAAGTTCGTTTGAGCCTTGCAAATATGTAAGTGACATCGACACGAAGTGCCTTGGACGGTAAAAGGAGCCGGTCCTTGGCCCTCAACACAAAGTGTCTTGGACAGTAAAAGGAGCCGGTCCTTGGCCCTCAACACAAAGTGTCTTGGACAGTAAAAGGAGTCGGTCCTTGGTCCCAAACACGAAGTGCCTTGGACGGTAAAAGGAGCCGGTCCTTGGCCCTCAACACAAAGTGTCTTGGACAGTAAAAGGAGCTGGTCCTTGGCCCTCAACACAAAGTGTCTTGGACAGTAAAAGGAGTCGGTCCTTGGTCCCAAACACAAAGTGCCTTGGACGATAAAAGGAGCCGGTCCTTGGTCCCAAACACAAAGTGTCTTGGACGATAAAAGGAGCCGGTCCTTGGTCCTTAACGCAAAGTGTCTTGCAAGATGAAGGATGACAGTCATTGGTCCTCAGGGTACGTGAAAATGTTCGAAATTTTAAATCTATTTTAAACTCTTGGTATCATTACATCACAAAATTTAAACTATATCCCAAAGAAATCCCAAACCTCAAAATTCTTGAATAGCTCCAAAAGTTGAATCCCTAAAAAAAGGAAGAATGTAGAATGTTAGTTTCAATTTATTAAAATACTCATACTAAAAAAAAAAAAAAAAAAAAAAAAAATGTGAAACGAAGCGAAACGAAATGGGAGAACAAAAACAAAAAGAAATAAAAAATAATATATATATATATATATATAGTTGACGTCCAAAAACAAAAAAAAAAAAATCTTCCGTCGGCCAACAACAGAAACAAAAAGAAATAAAAGAAAACCTACACGTTGCAGAAACCAAAAGCAAAGACAGAAACCAAAAACAAAACCAATAATTGGCTATTAAAAAAAAAAAATTTGGCATCATAATGGTTACTGCCAATGCATGGATCAAGAAAACCAATTGGAATTAGTTACTGCAACCAATTCAAATTCCAATTGGTATTGTTTTTTCGCCGGCGGCGGAAGTCAAAGTTTGAAAAAAAAAATAAATAAATAAAAAAAAAAAGTAGGTAAAGCCGAGAGAGAGAATATATATATATATATATATATATATATATATATATATTAAACAAATAAAATTTTTACCTTTGTTTGCAGGTTTTAATCAATTTGTTTCTAAACCTCAAAATTTTGTTTATATAAATAGGCGGGTATCGGACCTTACTTAAGTCCGACATACCATATAACATAAAAAACCTGTACAAAACCTAAAACAAACAAATAAACAAATAAAAAAAAAATCCTTGTTATCAAATTTCAAGGATAAAAATCTTGTGTTAAATCAAATTTGTACTTTATTCTCGAATTTTTCATCTGTATTAATTTGCTAGTGGAAGTTTGAGCAAAAAAAAAATTGGAAATCAAGATTTATCAATTTATTTATTTCATAATAAATAAATAAATCTTGAGGGGGCATTTGTAGACACTAAAAAAATAATAATAATAATAAATCAAATGGATTGGGTCGATTTAAATTATTAGCCCAATTAAATTAAAATCTACTAAAGCCCGCTAAAAAAATAATTAGGAGGCCCATCCTACTATTTCAAAACCTACAATTATTTAATTAATCATTTTAATTAAATATGATTGAGTGGTTACCAAAATTAGTCACGAAATTTCCCCTATAAATAGGACCAATGGTCCATGGAAAGGGGAAGAAGTGAAAGTGAAGAAGAAAATCACGAAGTGCTGAAGAAATCCCAAAGCCGGAGGAAGAGAAGAAACTCTCTCAAGTCCAAGTCCGGCAAACACGAAGAAGACCAAAATCTTCTTCAAATCAAGTCAAGTACAAGAAGATCAAAACCTTCTTCAAATCAAATCAAGTCCAAGTCAAGTCCAAGAAGATCGAAACCTTCTTCAAATTAAATCAAGTTCAAGTCCAAGTTCAAGCCCTAAAATTCAAGTGTTGAACAAGTCAAGCCCTCGACAAATCAAATTCTCAACAAATCTCGAAGTCCAGGATTCAAGCCACGTGGCCTCTCGTCTTCAAACATTTAGATCATTAATCAGAGGATCTTACAATTTTGCAGTTACAAGAAGATTAATTTTCACTTGTATTTATCGAAAATACATTTTGTAACGGTTTCAGTATTTTAATACACGAAATTCGTCGTACAATTCTACTGTTAAATTTAAGGTTAGCAATAAGTTGCTACATCGTTGGATTTTATATTTACGTTGATTTTATGTACCTAATTTACAAAGTTCGCCTCAAACCTCGAAAATCACAGGACTAACTCTGGACAAATGCATCATAGTTAACTGATTGCATATAGCTACATAAATTTGTCTTTTTCCCTATTGGCAATTTGCTTATTCTGTACATCTAATATTAATTACTGCTCCTCAGTTGTTTTTTTTCCTAATTATCAATTCTTTTTCTTTTATGGCTCAATTCATTAATTTAAACCAGCCATTTGACATGTATATAGTTGATAGAACTTTAAGGTTTGTCGAAAACCAAGAATTAAAAAACAATGTAATGATCTTGATAAGGTAGGAAGAAGTTTAGGCGATGAGCATGTGTGATTTGACGCTTCAGTACTATATTTTGAGTTATCTAGCTACCAATATTACAAAAATTAAGAACAATAGCTGCAAATTAGTAAAAGGGTTTTTTTTTCGTCGATATAAGATTGCTAGAATTTGATCATACAGTTATTTTTTTATTTTTTTGGTTATTTCAATAGATGATGCACTAGTTGATTGTAGGGATGTCAAATGTGACCAGGCACTCGTCAATTCAACCGGTTCCGAAAACAAGTCCCGGGCAAGTCGAGCTGAGATTTTCGCACGGGTTGACTCATCGCTGAGATGAAAATTAATTTTTCAACGAAATTTTGAAAATAAAAATAATGTGAAGAGGCGATTGGCTCCCGAGTAGGCTCGACACAGCTTGTCCAAGAGCGAGCTAGTGGAGCGAAGCAAGCCACAGATTTTTAAAACTAGTTGACTATTGCGCAATCGACTTCTCACATTATCTTTCCTAATTGATTATTCTGATTTTTAAGTAGATATCATTAGTTAAAGTAAGTGTTTATTATAATGATGTAATAATAGTTACAATCAATATATGCATTATTCAACTCTTTTATCATCATGATGCCATAAATATATTTTACCTGATGTAGCTGTATTTATCCATTTTTTGAAATGTCCTCAAATTAGTTGAAAACTATTAGTACCAATAAAATAAAATAAAATAAAAAAGCCCCTATTTGATTTTAATTAAAATCAAATTATAATATCAAATTAAAGTTAACAATTAATTTAAACAATATATATTTCATCAAATTTTATCAAAATTTACTAAAAATTCTGAAAACCGTATTGTCTGACTATAAAAATCTTTATATGAAGCAAATATCAACTAGTTCTAATTAACAATGTACTAAAGTATGTCCATGCAATAAATGACAAATAAACCAAAACAATTTTATATAAGACTTTGTTTGGGGACTTATACCATGCGTATTTGTTTTTACTAATTAGTCTTCAAATCAATACGTACACTTGCATGGTGGCCACACCAAATTATTTTAAATAAAACTACTATATTTTTCATCAATGGCATGTATTGTCTCATTGTCAAGCATTATGTGGTGGTACCCACACGTAATGTTACATTTCACCTATCCCTTTTATATCAATTGAATTCTATTTAATATTGTGATTAATTAAATATTGTGAATCGAAATTCCAGAGATTCTGACCATTCATTATAAATGATTTGATAAATTAAACTACAAAAGTAAAATCACTAGTTCTATAAGTTAGATGATGACGGACTGGGAACAATGAATACCCTTTTCCAAAATCCCTCAAATGATCCTCCAAATTGAATACACAAATTAATTATAAGATGGCATGTAATCGACTTCAAAATCCAAAAATTGTGAAATTGGATCGAACGCTATGGACTAGACTATTATTTTCTCTGGGTAGTCCTAAATTTAAATCATACGCCTTGTTCTTTGAAGTAAATTATTGCACCAACTGTGTTAAGGAAAATATCAATCATGATATTTTCCCACCTGTACAGCCTCATTCTTCTCCAGCAGACCCTTGCAATCAGCAGCCTCAATAATCTCCAGCAGATTCCTTGCCTGATTGCAAGGTATTCCAAAAGAGCAGCAGCCTAGAATCACGTCCATTATTGACTGTAAATCTTATAATTAGGGATCTCATTTACTGTTGAATATGTATATATACATATGTGCTACAATGTAAATTAGTATGTAGAAAATATAACTTTCTCCATTATTATCTTTTTCAATATTTTCTCTCTTGCAACTTTTCTTTCTTGGTATCAGAGCATTTAGGCTCACGCCAATCTTCGATCCAACACCTCCATCATGGCCATTTCAACAACTGCTGTAGACACCAACACTCTCCCTCCCCCACATTTACCTATCCAAATGTTACTCAATTGGTCTCTATTAAGCTAAATGAAACCAATTACTTGCTATGGATATCTCAATTTCTACCCATCCTCCGTAGCCATGATTTATTGGGCATCGTTGACGGATCTGTGTCGTGCCCTCCTCAATTCATTTCTGCTACCCCTGGTGCACCCGCTACCACCCTCAATCCAGAGTTCATAATCTGGACCAAGAAAGACCAGTACCTTCTCAGCTGGATCAATGCTACTCTTTCCGATAAGGTCCTTTCCACTGTCTATGGTTTGGACACCTCCATGCAAGCGTGGACATCTCTTGCATCCCGCTTTGCATCCCAGTCTCCCTCACGTATTGCGCAGTTGAAAAGACAGCTACAGATTCTTCAACAAGGCTCGAAGACGTGCTCCGAATATCTTGAGTCGGCAAAAGCTCTTGCTGACCAGTTGGCCGCTGTTGGAAAACCTTTGGATGATTTTGACCTTATTTCATTTATCATGAGTGGTCTCAACCCATCCTTCACTTCATTTATCACGGCGTTTTCCTTTGCACAACGTGATAAGAATTTTACATTTGGAGATTTTCAAGCTGAGCTACTTGGCCATGAATTGCTGCTTCTCCATCAACAGAAGTTCACTCCTCCTTCTGAGACCGGCGACTTTGCTCTTTATGCTGGAAAACCTGGTCATTCCACATCTCACTGGCAACAAGGGCGTCTTCAAGGCTCTCGTGGCTGGCAGAGTCGCAAGCCAAAATTTCCTAATCAGAATTTACGTCGTGGTTCACCATCTCAGCAACAACCTGCCTCCTCTGTCCAGCCAACCATAGGACAACAGACTCCTTCCCTTCTCGGCAAACCAAAATCCCCATGCCAGATTTGTGGTCGTAACAACCATGAAGCTTTAGACTGCTTTCATAGGATGGACTACGCCTATCAAGGGCGTCATCCTCCTAATCAGTTGGCTGCTCTTGTTGCTCAATCCAATACCATGATTGAAGAACAAACTTGGTATGCAGATAGTGGGGCAAACAACCACATCACTTCCACAATCGAGAACCTAACCAAGCATCAACCTTTCCATGGATCTGACTCAGTTGCCGTTGGTAATGGAAAGGGGCTCCAAATTGCAAACACTGGTTCAACATTCTTTTCTCACCCAACATCAAATCTCCGTTTATCTAATATTTTACATTGCCCATCTGCATCTACCAATTTATTATCTATTCAACGTTTTTGTCAAGATAATGATTGCTTTTTTATACTCACTGCCTCTCATTTTTATGTGAAGGAATCGCGGACAGGGGCCCTACTGCTTGAAGGGCGTAGTGAAAATGGTCTATATCCAGTCAAACTCCAAAAATCAGCACCAGTAGCACTTCTTGGAGTAAAAACCAGCTTTTCCGGATGGCACTCTAGACTAGGGCACCCCTCAAATCCCATTGTGTCCTCTATAATAAAATCACACTCTTTACCTATTTTATTTAATGAGAAGAATAAATTGACTGGTATTTGTGAATCATGTCAACTTGGCAAAAGCAAGAAATTACCCTTTCCCCACTCATCCCGTCAAAGCACTTATCCTTTGGAAATAATTCATTCAGATGTTTGGACCGCACCGATTACTTCTCTAAATGGTTGTAATTATTATGTTGCATTCATAGACGATTTCTCCCGATTCACTTGGATTTATCCACTTGCTCAAAAATCTGATGTGTTATCCTCTTTCATTAAATTTAAATGTGTGGCAGAGAATCTTCTCTCTCATAAGATTAAACAATTTCAATCTGATGGGGGTGGAGAATTTAATTCTACATCTTTTCAATTGTTTTTATCCCAGCATGGCATTTTACATAGAAAATCATGTCCCCATACCTCAGAACAAAATGGTATCGCTGAGAGAAAGTTGAGACATATCCTAGAAACTGGCCTTACTCTACTTGCTCATTCTCGACTGTCTAAAGATTTTTGGGTCGATGCCTTTACTACGGCGATTTATCTCATTAATCGTCTTCCCACACAAATTCTTAATAATATCTCTCTTTACCAAAAGTTGTTCAATCAAGCCCCAGATTATTCTTTTCTCAAAAGCTTTGGTTGTCGGTGTTATCCACTTCTCAGACCATATACTAAACATAAATTAGAACATCGCACCAAAGCTTGCATTTTTCTGGGATATAGTGCTGGTCACAAAGGTTACAAATGTTTTGACCCTTTCTCTAGAAAATTATACATCTCCCGCCTTGTGATCTTTGATGAATCTCTCTTCCCAGGACTGGATAAAGCTATGCCCACTACCTCTTCACAGCACACGGCTCCATCGGCAATAGAGGTGAGTTTTCCTAGTTTATCTCCTTCATCTGCTATCTCTAATTTTCCTTCCGTTGACCCTACTATGTCACTACCCACATCAACTCCCATCAGTACACCTATCCAAAATTCTAGCTCTCTCATTCCTACTAATTTCTCACCTATCATTCCAACGACCTCATCACCTCATTTCTCCAATCAAGATCTCCCTCACTCACCCACAATATTCTCTCCCACCAAAACAAACGATGATCGTTCTTCCTCTCCCAAAATATCCTCTCATCCATCGATACGTTCCAATGAATCAATGCCTATCGTGCCTTCTGTCTCTCCCCATCCCATGCAAACTAGATCACAGACAGGATCACTTAAACCAAAAACATTTCCAGAGTTTACCCTCTATTACTCTACCCAACATCCCATAAAGGCCTTTTCATCTGTTTTGCAAACTATGGAGCCCTCTAATTACAATAGTGCTGCCAAAGATCCTAAGTGGCAGGATGCCATGAAGCAAGAATTTGATGCCCTGATCTCTAACAACACTTGGACTCTCTGTCTTAGACCACCTGATTGCAACATTATTCGGTCCAAATGGGTATATAAAATAAAATAGAAAGCTGATGGCACCGTTGATCGATTTAAGGCTCGGCTTGTAGCCAAAGGTTTTCAACAAAAGAGTGGGGTAGACTGTCACGAGACCTTTAGTCCTGTGATCAAGCCTACAACTGTCAGATTACTATTAGCATTAGCTACCCAATTTGATTGGCCCATTCGTCAACTTGATGTATCTAATGCTTTTCTTCATGGAACTCTTGCAGAAAAAGTGTTTATGGAACAACCACAAGGATTTGTGGACCCTACCTATCCGGATTATGTGTGCTCTCTGAACAAGGCAATATATGGTCTTAAGCAAGCACCACGGGCGTGGTTTTCTCGCCTATCAAATGTTCTTGCAGATCTTGGTTTTCTTGGCTCTAAAGTGGACTCATCACTATTTATTTATCATGCCTCTAATGTACACATTTATATCCTTATCTATGTGGATGATATTCTTGTTACAGGCACTCATGCTCATCTTATTCAGAAAGTTATTCTCGCATTACAAAAGATCTTCCCAGTTAAAGATCTTGGCCCTCTTGCATTTTTTCTTGGCATTCAGGCATCTCGAGATTCCTCTGGTCTTCATCTATGTTAGGCCAAATATATTATTGATGTTCTTAAAAGAGTTGAAATGATTGGCGCCAAGCCCTACGCGGCTCCATGTGTTGCCGGCACTCAGCTGTCCAAATCAGCTGGTGAAGCTCTTCCTGATCCGACTCAGTACAGACATGTAGTCGGTGCCCTCCAATATTGTACCATTACACGACCTGAAATTGCCTTCTCTGTCAATCAGCTGTGTCAACATCTCGCCTCACCATCCACAGCTCACTGGGTTGCGGCTAAGAGAGTTCTTCGCTACTTAAAAAGGACAGTTGACCATGGTCTCTTCTACCAAAAAGGAAACATTCATCTCTCTGCCTATTGTGATGCAGATTGGGCAGGTAATCCTGATGATAGAAAATCAACAACTGGATTTGGTATTTTTTTGGGCTCATGCCTAATCTCTTGGGGTGCTAAAAAGCAACCTGTGGTTTCTCGTTCGAGCACTGAGGCGGAATATAGGGCAATGGCCGTTACCACTGTGGAGTTATATTGGTTAAGAATGTTGCTATGTGAGTTACAAGTTTCACTTGCTTCTCCCCCAACATTGTGGTGTGATAATGCTAGTGCCTTAGCGTTGGCCTCGAATCCTGTATTTCATGCTCGTACAAAGCACATTGAGATTGATTATCATTTTGTCCGTGACAAAGTTGTTAATGGGGATATTTTAATTAAATTTGTTCCCACTGAACACCAAGTGGCAGATCTTTTCACCAAAGGACATAGTGCACCACGATTTCTACACCTTCGGTCCAAGCTGCTGGTTAGCTCGCCTCCCATCAGCTTGCGGGCGGGTGTTAAGGAAAATATCAATCATGATATTTTCCCACCTGTACAGCCTCATTCTTCTCCAGCAGACCCTTGCAATCAGCAGCCTCAATAATCTCCAGCAGATTCCTTGCCTGATTGCAAGGTATTCCAAAAGAGCAGCAGCCTAGAATCACGTCCATTATTGACTGTAAATCTTATAATTAGGGATCTCATTTACTGTTGAATATTTATATATACATATGTGCTACAATGTAAATTAGTATGTAGAATATATAACTTTCTCCATTATTATCTTTTTCAATATTTTCTCTCTTGCAACTTTTCTTTCTTACTGTACAATCAATTCGAAGAGATTGTCAAGTAGGACTTGAATTAGGTCGAATTAGTTTTGTGCTGTTTTTACTTACAAAGTATGTTTTGAAATATTTGATCATAAGAACCAAAAAAATGAATAAAAGAGAGAATTGCTACATTTATCCGAAATAATCAAGCGGCCGGAGGGGCCTTTGCACCAATTTTTTTTTTTTAAAAAAAAAAATGATAAAAACTATTTAAACAAATGAAATCTCTTTAGCGAAAATGTGTTTATCAAATAATTGTATAGTTTAGCTCCTATTTGATTTTCATTGATTGGAAAGAAAATGAGTTTTGAATAGTGTTGTTAAGAGAATTTGTGGTTAAAAAAGTAAGAAAAAGTTTTGGAAAATTTTGTAGAATATTTTATCGTATGAATGTGTGTTGAAAAAGATCTTGCAACAAACCATAAAATAAATTAATAGAAATCAAACAGATCCTTAATATGTAAAAATATCAAAATTTACAAGTGATTTAAGCCAAAGAAACAGGGTCAATGACCGACCCTGTTTCCAGTGATGCCCCACTATTGGAGTCGGCACCCCTCTCTAGTAGGGGGCGTCATGTGACGACCTGAAAACAGGGTCGATCATTGACCCTGCTTCCCCAGCATTACTCTTTACAAGTATATGCATCACTGTGCGGTTTAAGTATATCTAAAGTATAATTCAAACATCCTCGTCACTTTTTATGCATAATAAAAGGATAGAAATTGGGAGAAAGTATGAGATTTTGTGTTTGGAGGGGGGGGGGGGATTGGGGGACCGGAGTAGGGTATTACTAAAAATAAAATAAAATTAAAACAATTGCACGCGAGCAAACGACTATTTTCAGTTTGAGTTGGTGGCTTTCTTTACTTCAAACTTGCGGAGATTAACAACTTGAGAGAGTCGTTGTTGAAGAGGTGTCATATTGGGTGAATCGGTTCATCTACAGTCGGCCCAAATCGGGCCCAAATAGTTTTGAATAGGCCCATCTAAAATGTGGTTCGAGCTAGCCAGGATTATCTCTCAAACTGAGGATAGGAGCGGACCGGCCTGTATACCAGCCAATATTGTTGATCAATCCAGTCTACTCCTTTTAATTTATGAGAATTTAATACAATTTAAATTGAGTCATAATTGATAAGAATGAATATTATATAAGAGAAGTGATATCACTACTACTATAAAAGAGAGGATTAGGTGAGCACTGTTCATTTCTGATACGCGTTTACACTGGATGGACCTAAACGACGCCGTTTGAGGGGGGGAAAACTAAAAGTCATAGCTACCTTTGTTAATTCACTACTACTATAAAAGAGAGAATTTGGTGAGCATTGTTCATTTCTGGTATGCATTCACACTGGATGGGCCTAAACAACGCAGTTTGAGGGTGGAAAAAACTAAAAGTCATAGCCACATTTGTTGACTAATTGAACCACGTTAAATTTTAAAAAAAAAATAATAAGAAAAGAATTCTCCTAAACGACGCCATTTGAAGGGAGGGGGGAACTAAAAGTCATAGCTACATTTGTTGACTAATTGGACTCAAAAGATCTTTCATAACTATTTAAAACAATATATATATATATATATATATATATATATATATATATGTATGTATGTATATGTATATGTATATGTATGTAATGGAACTTTATAAAAAAACAAAACAAAAATTTATGTTGAGTTCTCCATGCGTGTACCATGGAGACTTAAATTTAAAAAAAAAAAAAACAATTCACTACTACTATAAAATAGAGAATTAGGTGAGCACTGTTCATTTCTGGTACGCGTTCACACTGGATGGGCCTAAACGACGCCGTTTAAGGGGGGGGGGAGGGAATTAAAAGTCATAATCACATTTGTTGACTAATTGAACCACGTTAAATTTTAAAAATAATAATAATAATAAAAGAACTCTCCTAAACGATGCCGTTTGAGGGGCGGGGGAAGTAAAAATCATAGCCACCTTTGTTGACTAATTAAACTCAAAATATCTTTCATAACTGTTTAAAACAAAAAAAAAAAAAAATATATATATATATATATATATATATATATAGTGGAATTTTTTTTAAAAAAATTTACGTTGAGTTCTCTGTGCGTGCACCACAAAGACTTAAATTAATAAAATAACAATTTTAAGAAAATAACTCTCCACAATCTTCCCCCTCCCATTTACCTAAATTTCATCATTCTCTCTCTCTCCTCTTTATGAAATATTTTCTTCTCACAAAGAGTGCTATCAATTAATATTTATTTTCCATTGATTTCTGGAAATCAAATCCCAGTGGGGAGGAGGAAGGAGCGTTTTTACGTTTTTGTATTTTTTTTGCATCAGTTTTAGTACTTTTTTCTTTTTCATTTGTTCGATTTTGTTTTCGGTGTTTGCTTTGATTTTCTACAGTTTCTTCTTGTATATTTATTTTTTGGGTCTTTTGAATGCTTGCTTCGATTTTTTGAGTTTTCTTTTTTAATTCTATCTCTCTCGCGATTTTCTATACATTTTTTTATATTTTCATCTGATTTTTCCTTATTTTACCTCAATCTAGTCGAGAAAGTTAAGTTCTTGTTAGATCAATGCTTATTTGTGGATTTGTCAATACACTAATATTACTTTCAAAATAACATAGCCTGTTGGATGACTAATTGTGTAAAAAATGTAAAAGACAAATAAATATGGAAAGGGCCAAATGGTCAGGGCGAGGGCCTATGTGGGGTGGCTGTGAGTATAAAAAAGATAAAATTACATAAATTCAGGGGTTTAAAGATCACAATTCAAAATTCATGGCTGAAATTTCATAATCCACAAATCAGGTATTGATTTAATAATTTAAATATTAAATATTTCACCAAATTCAATTACCAAACCCTAATCGTTTTACCATATATTTTCTCTCTATACAATATTTCCTTATCTCTCTATACCCAACACCATCGGAGTGGCAATGGAGACTGAAGCACCTTACCGACGATGATGTTGTTTGTGTTTTCTTTCTCTTATCCTCTGAAGCAACCTCACTCGGTGCCAGTCCTGTCTGTCGTTTCCCTTTCTTCGACGTCGACGACCCATTCAAAATCAGCAGCCGACGACAGAGATGCACGGGCCGTCACTACTAAAAGCATTGACTGTTGAGGGTTTAGCTGCGATTTCTCAATGTTGCAACTCAGTTGTGATAGTGCCTGCGTGGGAAGTGGATTTGAGATTTTTTTTTCTCTTTACGATCTGAGGAGGGCGGTGGTGGGTGTGTGTGCTGTGTTGGCGGCATCGTGTTCTGGTGGTGATACTGTGGTGTTGTTGGCAACGTTTTATTTTAGTTAGTGGTGTTGGCAGCGTGTTGTTCTGAGGAGGGCATTGGTTGTGGGTGCGTTGGTTGATTGGAGGTGGAGGTGGGTGCAGTGGTGGGTGGTTGTTGGAGGTGGAGGTGTTGCGGATTTGGGTGGTTCTTGTTGGTAGTGTGTCGACGGCGAGGTGGTTGTGTTGGCAAGGTGCAAGCAATAGTTGTGGTGGTGCAGTGGCGGTAGCAGTGGTTGTGGCGGTGTGGTGCAGGGGGCGGCGGCGGCGACAACGGTCATTTTTTCGTTGGTGGTTCTTGTGTTGTGGTATAGGCAGGGCCGTGACCAAGTATTGGTGGTGGACGGAGGTCGGAATCAAGCTGTGACCATAAAATTAGATAATTTGTGAATAAAAAATAATCTGTGACTAACAAATTTGAAAATATGTGACTGATAGATGAACTGTGACCTATAATTTTTTATACTAATGACATCGACATAATCTGTGACCTATAAAAGTTTTGATTTGTGACCTCGAAATAATCTGTGACCTATAATTTTTTTGATTTGTGATCTCGAAATAATTTGTGACCTATAAATTTTTTGATTTGTGACTTCAAAATAATCTGTTACCTATAATTATGTAACTGTGACTATTAATTTTATAATTTTGACTTTATTATAATTAATTAAAAATCTAATTTTTGCATTTTGACAACTTTAAACATGGAAATTGAATTGTGCCTTAAATGTAAATTCTTCGCCATAAAAAAGTTATTCTTTTAAAAATGAAAATTCGTATTAGAATTTATGAAGGAAAGAATCATTGGTCGGAAATTAAAAAATAGCTCAACAACTTTTAAAATTTTACTTTTTAACTTCTAATTTTTTTAATAACTAGGTTAATCAGGTTGAATATCACGAATTGTCGAGCTAGACAATCAAATCAGACACAATTTGTTTATTATGGTGGGCCAACTCATCAATCGACCCAATCAGGCAGCTCTGATTTCGATCATTACGACCTAAATGTATTAATTATGCACTGAAATTCTATTTAAATCAAATACTGTTGATACTTGATAGCAACTTGAGAATATAAGTACTTATTCATCAAACAAACAAGGAGAGAGAAGCTTTTAGATCATTGCAAGTGAAAGATAAATTAAAATAATTTATTTCTTCCCTCCTAAACAAAGTTGTCATCAACATATAATATAAAGATTCCAAATGATGGGGCCAATGTCAGTATACTTGTATATGTGTGTATAATATTAATATATACTCCAATTCGAGTTGTTTTCCTTTGTTCATTCTCTTCAAGTTTCTTAGGCAAATGTGGGGTTAGATTACGCAAATAATAAATGAGTATTGGATGATTAGGAATATGAAGAAAAATAGAACAGAATGAAGAGGCCTGTGTACATAAATATGAGGAAAAATTAAACTTGGTTTTATTTAGTATTATCATTCTTCAATCGAACTCCATTTCGCCTTTATTCTTGATGTGCCAAAATACTATGGCTAATTCAGCATGTTATCATGGGCTGTGTGGACAAGCTTTGACCATGCCACCCAGCTTAGACCGCATTACTTCATTTCAAGGGACGAAGTCAACACCTGTACTAGCTTCGTCGGGAAAAAAAAATCTTTATATTGGGCGGTCATCGAGCGATTTGTTCATACTCACCTAGACTCCCTGCTCATTCAATGCATTTTAGTAAAATCTCTCAAAATTACCGATATACTAACAATTGTACACTGCGAATAATAAGAGAAACCAAATTATATGTTTCTTGTATTTCAACATATGATTCACTATTGGGGGGCCCAATTCATTATATGAAAGTTTAAAAAAAAAAAAAAAGGTTTGTCCATCCTGACTTCGTCCATACTACTCACGAGAATTGATGATGTGACCAATTTGGCCAAAGGTATCCTTATGTGGCATTATGGTAAATATTAATTATCAAACTCATTGTTTATCTAGCTTCAAACACCTAGAAAAAAAAAATGAAACAATAATAATATGCAAAATTCCATCTACATTTATGAGAACTTTTAAAACAACATGGACAAAGTGACATCCACGGTTGTCACGTTGGCATTAGATGAGCCAAGTGATTAATTTTTGAAATTTTAAAATTCAAAAGTCTATTTGCAAACAAGACAATAGGAACCTTGACTTGTCACGTGAAGTACTAACTACTAAAAAAACAGTTTTACATCTACGAAAAATTATCAACGGATCACATCAATTGGTAATTAAAAATGGATTATCCATTAGTACAAATATTTCTCTTTCATTTACGATAATTAGCAATGAATTTTTCGTTGGTAACGAAAATATTTTTTTACCAACGGATATTATGTATCTCATGTAACTATTTAGCATTTGAATCTTTTACCTACAGATATTTCGTAGGTGACGTACCAAATATTACGAACGGATGCAATCCGTTGATAATTAGAAATGGATTATCCATTGGTAAAGGTAATTCACTTTCAACTACAATAATTAACAACAAAATGTTCGTTGGTAACGACGATATCTCTTTACCAACGGATATTCCGTAGGTGACGTATCGAAAATTACCAATTGATGCAATTTCGTTGGTAAAAGTGGTAGCTCTTCTCCAATAGATATTCCGTGCCTAATATTATTGTTTAATATACGTATAATTTACCAACAATATTTTCGATTTACGTGTAATATTATTTTATGGAAGATTGCATGGTTGAAAATAAGATAGAGAAAAATGGAATGTAATGAAATTTAATTTAATGGGGATCAAACATAGGCTTAACTTTTTTCTAAAAATTGTATCAACCTTTTACCTACAAATTTATGTAAGATAATGAATGTAACCAAAATTAGGGGATATACAAGAACATGTGATAATATGGATAGATTTTCTCTCTCACACTTTTCGCCCTAAAACTTAGCTTGGCATATATCTCCATGTTCATTGATGTAAGCAACGTGACCATCTGTCCAGGGTCGGTTTTAGGCCGAGGCGAATGAGGCGTGGGCCCAAAATTGAAGAGGCCTCATATTTTTTGTCCAAATTTATTTTTTCCCAGCGCAGCTGCCCAAGCCCATTTGCTGCCCAAGTTACAAACGTGAGAGCGTCTCCCAACCGGCCAACCCAAATATCAAATCCCCAATTCCCAATCTCAATCTCAACCGTCTCCCTCTCAACTCTCAAGACTCAATTCAAACGACTATCTGGGTCACGTCCAGACCCGACTACTTCTTGATTCTCCATCGATGCTTCCGCTTGATTACTGCTCTTGCCGCCATTCTCTATATTGCTGTAAATGTGCTCTCCGCCGTTGGATCTTTCAAGAACGGATTAGATGTAAATTTGTATTACTTCACTATTTTTTCTATAAATTTCTTTATGAACTCTAGGTTAAGTCTAAGTCTGATTTGTTTTGATTCGTTTGGTGTAGATATTTGATGAAATATTCCGGTGTTACGCTTATGCGGTGGCGATTGGCTGATTGCTATGCTTGTGCTGGCGGCTGAGACTGTGAGACAGAATGGGGATTCTTCATGAAGTTCTGGAAGGTTTGATTTTTACTATCAAAATCAATTTTTATCATTATATTTATTGTTCAATGATAAGTGTGGATTTCGCACTCAATTAGGTCGTTAAACTTATTTAGTTGTTAGTTTTCATTTATTAGTTTTTGATTATTTTTGTTACTTTTGTGCCTTAGGTGAATTCTCGAGGTGATTGAAGGTTGGAGAGGATTTCAAGCGTGAATTGAGCGAAAAGAATTGAAAATGAAATATTCCAAGATTTGGCCATCTAAACCATGAAGAAATGGTGGTTGAATGGTGGTTTGAAAGGAGGTGGAATGGGTGAAAAATTAGGAAGAGAATGAAATTGGCACCAGAAAAGTGCAAAAGTGCATAATTTGGCCTATACGTATGCATAGGCTTACAGGGTGTGCGTACGCACACTTGGCCATAATTAACTTCTGAAGTCTATTTGATTGCACTATGCTTACGCACAGATAAAACCATGCATACGCATAGTACAAATCTGGGGCAGAACTCGGGAAAACACGCGAAACTCGATTTTAAATTCTAATCTCACCCCCTTCTATTCCAAACCCTTTTTCCTCTTCTACACATTTTAAATACCACTTGGAACTCATTTCTAGGGCAAGCAAGAAGGGAGGAGCTGCCCCAAAACGAGAGCAAAAATTTGGGGAACTCCATTGCCAAACCTTGAAGAAAATGGGGAGGATGAAGAAGAAGCTCCAATGCCATTGATCTCAACCTTCCATATCTTCATCCATAAGCTTTTCTCTTCTTTTTAATCTCATTTTCTATCAATGAATTGTATTATTTTGTTAGCTATTATTGAATATCTTATATATAGCTAAAACCTATTGTGATTGGGGGTTATTTTGGAACCCCATAATGATAATTTAATCGATTTGTGTTTTATTGTGTTTTTGATATTGGTGTGATTAATTCATTGTGCTTATTATGTTTATTGTTCTTCTCGATTATTTAGTGGGCCAACTAGATTATTGGATTGTTTACAATTTATGCTATTTTGAGAATTTTAGTACGTAATCACTAATTTAACCAAAACCTAGTAGCAACTACACTTTGATGGATTATGAGGAATTTTATATTAAATGTAGGTGGATTATCACTTAAATTAGTAAACCGAGCTTGCGCTTAATTCAATTCAAATCTCTCGTCGTAATGCTTTTGTTAAATTAAATCTAGCGAGTTTATCCTAGGTTGTTTAATGAATAGGGTTGGGTAAAGAGCTTGTTTTATTCAACTAAAATGTAAGGAGAGTTTGAGGTAATCGAGCTTGTGATTATTCTCGAGTTGTTGTTGATCTTTTGAACGAAAATCCTTTGCGAATATCGATTAGAAAGTCATTCTAGCGGTGAAGAAGTACCACTTGATCACATTTTCATTGCTTTGTTATTCTAATATTTTCTTTTATGCATTTATCGCTTCTTTAGTTTAGTTAACCAACCAATCCCCCCATTTACTTATTTGCACATTTTTACTTTCTTATTGCTGTTGGCGTAATTGAAAACAATCCTATGTGGGAATGACCATTACTTATCACATTACTACTTGAACGAAAAATTTCACAAAAGTAAGAAAAATTATTTTGACTCCTGTTCGGGCGTTTCAATTTTGGCGCCGTGTCGCCGGGGATTTTTTTTCAATTTGTCAATTGTATTATTTTTATTTTTATTTATGTTTGCATTGATTTTGTTATCTTTTTTGTGACTTGGGTTGTGATTGGGCAAAACGAACACATTACATCACGACCTAGGAGCAAGTGAAGAGGTTGGTTGAAAAAATTTGTGAGATGGAGGCAACTTCTCAACTTGATCGTCAATTGTCCGACCTTGCATCTCTTGTGCGACAAGTGGTTCTTCAAGGAATTCAACAACAAGAAGTGTGCGGGATTTGTTCATTTACGGGACACCCTTCTCACGCATGCCCAACACTTCAACAAAGAAAAGTCTTTGAACAAGCAAATGTCACTGGGGGCTATCAAATACAACCGAGACAAGGGTATGATCCATGTGCCTACATGTATAATCATGGATATAGTGATCACCCTAGTCTCGGTTATGAAGGAAATCATTTCACGTCTCCACAAGCACAACTTGATCATCCATGGGGTTTCACTCAACAAGATCAACCACAATACTTCCAACCTAGTCAACAAACTAAAACTTCAAGTGCTAGTATGTCTTTAGAGGAAATGGTTGAGTCCTTAGTTTCGAGCAATCAACAAGCTCCACCTCAAAGCTCGGATATGTCCCTTGAAGAAATGGTAAAGTCTTTGGTCTCAAACAATATGCAATTCCAACAAGAGACTATGCAATTTCAACAAGAGATATTTCAACAAGAGACAATGACTTCAATCAAGAATTTGGAGGCACAAGTAAGTGAATTAGCTAGCATGGCGGAGAAAATGGAGGATCGAAGATTTAAACAACTTCTTTCTCAAACACTCAACCTGGAGGAAAATGTTAGTGTCGAGACACTAAGAAATGAGAAGATTTTAGATAAGGTACCAATGGAGATGGAAGATCATATTGAGGAACCAACACAAGAAAATGACTTAGCTTGTCAAGATTTTGTTGAAATCGTGGCACCACTTGATTCATTACCTAATAATCCACCAAGGTATGATTTCTCCTCTATTACTATTCCAATTTCTAATGAGAAAATTCTACATTTGGTGATACAGGCTCCTACTTTTGAATTCATCATTTTCCCCGAGCACTTGAAGTATGCAGATTTGCAAGAAAGGAAAACACTACCCGAGATAGTTGCGAGGAACCTCACAACACTCCACAACCAACTTAGGGGAGTACTTGAACCCCTTGCCCTCAATCTTTCATGCTTTATTTTTAAGGGCTATGTACAAATTAAATTTGTGTGTGATGATTTATGCTTGTTTGGTTGGATAGCCTTGCCAGCTTTGCTTTTAGTTGTTACATTACTTTAGTTTACGGAATGTGGACATGAATGCTATATGTTGATTATTTTTCATCCACTTATTCCATGTTTGACAATTTATTAAGCACTTATGTCATGAAATTCATTGCACGCACTTGTTGGTGACACTTAAGGTTAATAGGAGCTTAAATGATCATGTTGATGAAAAATTATTTGATCACTCTACCTATAAAATGATAAGTTTGGGAGTGGTTGAGCCGGTGAAGGACATCATCTAGGATTGTATTAATTTCTTGCTCAAAAAATTTGATTTTATAGAGTGCTCTTGAATTTCAAATGAAAGTCGGATGTTGTTTCTATCACAATCGAAATGAAAAAAAAAAATCTGTAGGAAAAAGTTGCCTACCTTAAGGAATGTGAGTCAGTATTGAATAATCTAGCCCTATACATCGCTTATGTGTAGGAGACGATCTACCAATGAAAAAAGCTACCCTTAGGGACCGGAGTGTGAACTACCTACATTGGAAATGAATGAAGCAAAAGAAAATGGATTCTATATCCTTGGTTGCTATTGTTGAATGATTAGTGTTGTGCGTGATTTGCCTAACGTAAGTTTGAAGTTTGAGTACTCAAAATTTTTATGGTGAATTAATACATGACTAAATAATCTAATTTGTAGGTTCAATCCCACCAAGCTTGAGAGGGAAAGATTGGATGATTTGAGAGCAATCCTATGTTTTCGACACCTTGGGGACTTTAGTGAGAATATCAAGTTTGGGGGAGTGTGCAATCCCACGAGCGAGATAGACAAATTTAACCATTTTGAAGGTCGAGAACACTATCACCTTGTGTAATGCGATGAGTTGGCATGACAACACACACACACGAGTCAAACATGATATAAGTTTAAAAATGTTTTGTTGGAGCATTTTTGTGTGCATTTCATGAGTTACTAGCATTTGTGAAAATTGAGGCAAAACGGCAAGCTATCCAACTTTTGAAGTTTTTGTTTATATTAGTATTTTTGTTTAGTTTTTACTTGTGATTTTGCGTGCTTGGTTTTATTGTTTTGTTCGAGGACTAATAAAGATTTAAGTTTGGGGTGTGATAAGTGCGGATTTCACACTCAATTAGGTCGTTAAACTTATTTAGTTGTTAGTTTTTATTTATTAGTTTTTGATTATTTTTGTTACTTTTGTGCCTTAGGTGAATTCCTGAGGTGATTGAAGGTTGGAGAGGATTTCAAGCGTGAATTGAGCCAAAAGAATTGAAGATGAAATATTCCAAGATTCAGCAATCTAAACCATGAAGAAATGGTGGTTTGAAAGGAGGTGAAATGGGTGAAAATCAGGAAGAAAATGAAGTTGGCACCAGAAAAGTGCAAAAGTGCAGAATTTAACCTATGCGTACGCATAGGCTTGCAGGGTGTGCGTACGCACACTTGGCAAAATTAACTTCTGAAGTCTATTTGATTGCACTATGCGTACGCATAGTACAAATCTGGGGCAGAACTCGGGAAAACACGCGAAACCCGATTTTAAATTCTAATCTCACCCCCTTCTATTCCAAACCCGTTTTTCCTATTCTACACATTTTAAATACCACTTGGGGCTCATTTCTAGGGCAAGCAAGAAGGGAGGAGCTGCCCCAAAATGAGAGCAAAAATCTGGGGAACTCCATTGCCAAACCTTGAAGAAAATGGAGAAGATGAAGAAGAAGCTCCAGTGTCATTGATCTCAACCTTCCATATCTTCATCCATAAGCTTTTCTCTTCTCTTTAATCTCATTTTCTATCAGTGGGTTGTATTATTTTGTTAGCTATTATTGAATATCTTATGCATAGCTAAAACCTATTATGATTGGGGGTTATTTTGGAACCCTATAATGATAATTTAATCGATTTGTACTTTATTGTGTTTTTTATATTGGTGTGATTAATTCATTGTACTTATTATGTTTATTGTTCTTCTCAATTATTTAGCGGGCCAACTAGATGATTGGGTTGTTTACAAATTATACTATTTTGGAAATTTTAGTACGTAATCGCTAATTTAACCAAAACCTAGTAGCAACTACACTTTGATTGATTATGAGGAATTTTCTATTAAATGTAGGTGGATTATCACTTAAGTTAGTAAACCGAGTTTGCTCTTAATTCAATTCAACTCTCTCGTCGTAATGCTTTTGTTAAATTAAATCTAGCGAGTTTATCCTAGGTTATTTAACGAATAGGGTTAGGTAAAGAGCTTGTTTTATTCAATTAAAATGTAAGGAGAGTTTGAGGTAATCGAGCTTGTGATTATTCTCGAATTGTTGTTGATTTTTTGAACGAAAATCCTTTGCGAATATCAATTAGAAAGTCATTCTAGCGGTGAAGAAGTACCCCTTGATCACATTTTCATTGCTTTGTTATTCTAGTCTTTTCTTTTATGCATTTATCGCTTCCTTAATTTAGTTAACCAACCAATCCCCCCATTTACTTATTTGCACATTTTTACTTTCTTATTGCAATTGGCATAATGGAAAACAATCATATGCGGGAATGACCATTACTTACCACATTACTACTTGAACGACAAATTTCACAAAAGTAATGAATTATTTTGACGCCCCTTTTGGGCATGTCATTCAAAGTTTCAAACTTGGTATTTTAAGCCTGATTCTTGCATAATGATCAATTGAACACTTGGAATTTTTATTAATGGCGGCTTCTTGTTCAAGTTTAGATCTTATGAGTTTGGGGACACTTTCACATTTGAGAGAGATATCAAAATCTGAAAGCATAATGTGACCATCTCCTCTAACAAGAACATTTTCTGCTTAAGATCTTTGTAAACAATGCCCAACATGTGGAGATATTCTATGGCCAAGGCCAAAAGAGTTTTTGCTGCATAAAACCTGAAATGCATGTATGAAAATGTACAATGCCCTCGATTAATGAACAACTTTCTAATTATCTACTTGAAAATAGACAAAATCTTCCATGATCCATCTAATTTGTTAACGTAATTTTGTCAACAATAGTTAATTTGCTTATTTTGGTACTTCCTAAACCAACAAATACTTCATCATTAAATTAATTTTATTAAGATAATTTTTAAATTACTACTAACGTAAAATCTATGTTAGTTATATTCAATAATCAGTAAATTAAATCAATAAATTAAGTATTTTAATTTTTTTTTTTGACAAAAAAAACTTTCATAATTTTTCATTGAAGATTCCTTTCGGTAATTAAACAGAAATAGAAATAGAAGTTAGATAGGACTTTAAAATAAGAGTTCAATTTACATTATGATTGTTTAGATGAGATTAAATTAGATTTAATATTTCGATAAGATTTAGTTTATTAGAAGTTCTTTTAGCTTCTTTTAGATCATTTGTTCTATAAATAAAGGGCTTATTCATTGTAATTTATTTCAGGCTCGCAAGTTGTGACGGCGAAATTTTCTAAGGTCTGATTTCATAGTTTTCGTGAAATTCTACTTCTCAGGTAAGCAATAGCTTGCCCATATTTTTATTGAAGAGATTGCAAATGTTTGAAACCTTGTCGGCTTATATAATTGTGGTATTGTCGGCATATATGATTGATTATTGTAGAATCAACAATTACACAGGCGCACATAGATGTAGTAACTGTATTGAAAACTCTAATTGTGAAATGATTGAATGGATTGGCTATGTTATCAATAGAGAAAGAAATGGTTGATCAGCTAAATTATTCAGATTTGATTAATGTTTTTGCGTCTAAAACAGTAAGGCGAATAATATTTCACTAATTGTTTGAAACATTGTTGGTTTTGTTATTTTATAATATAACTCTTTTATATAATATATTTGTTTATTGTTGTAATGTTAAGTTTTAAGTTAGCAATATGTTGCATAATACATCGTTAAAATTTGCATTTACGTTGATTTGGGGCCTAGGAGCCTAATTTCTGGATTTCGCCTTAGGCCCCATCAAACACAGAACCGGCTCTACATCTGTCTAGACTAATGAGATGAAAAGATGGTTTCATTGGATTACAAAATTTTGTGATTGTTTTCCGTCATAATAAACAAATTGTGTCAAACAATTGGAATTATACTACGTGACATCACTTTCGATATGACTTCATTTTTTTTCTCATGAGATATATATATATATATATATATATATATATATATATTTTATATATATATATATATATATATATCTGTGTGTGTGTGTGTGTGTGTGTGTGTGTCACATCTGACATTATTTCGAAAAGAGACATGGTATATTATGTCTCTATTTGGCCTCAATTAGATTTTTATTTTTTATTTTTTAAATTGAGGCCAAATAGGGACATAATATATCATGTCTCTTTTCAAAATTGAGTTAAAACTGACATGTTATATTGTATGTTTCGACATTTAAATTGTGATCTCAAATATATGTTTGAGGACCAAGAAAATAAAGTTCTTTTTTTTCTCAAACTCATTTTCAATAACACATTCACACTATAAAATATTCTACATGTAAATCTAAATTTTTTTCTACTTTTAAATTTTTCAAAAAAAATACTATTCCAAAACTCATTTTCTTCAAAAGATTCATTTTAATAGTTGTCAAACAGGGGCATAAGGCCAAAGGTTATATATGTGTTAACTATGTTTGTGACCTCTGTTATATACAACGTTAGGAAAAAACTATGAGTACAATGAATTTTTAACAGGATCGATATTGATGCTGATTGAAATGTTTTTATTTTTTATTTTTCCATCTTTCAATCAACTTCCGTTCTGTCCTATGTTGTCTATCAAAGTTTTTTGTCAAAATTTTATATCCTTGTAGCATGATTGATAATATTATGTGTTGTGACGATCTTGTGTTTATGACTTCATTTCATTTTAAAGTTGTGACGTATGTGTGAATATTATATCTTTGTTACTTCATTTCTCCCGAAAAGGTGAGATAGATAAATATCTTGCCCTATATTTCGAAATGAAGGAGAATATGGAAGAAATTCTTAATAATAAGAATGAAATTTATCTCACCAATTCAGAGCAAATATGATAAAAATGGAAGATTTTCTCTCCAAAAGACTTCAAAAAAGGAAAGAAAATATATAATATAATCCCTAAATTATAGGGATTCGTTAAAATGGAAAAAGCGAATACGGAATAAATATTCTTGTATGAAAGTTGATTTTTTTTTTTTTTTTTTTTTTTTTTTTTTTTTTTTTTTTTTTAAGAATTTGTTGTTAAAAAGTAGGGAAAACTATGTGAAAATGTGAAAGATATATATATATATATATATATATATATATATATATATATTAAGATAATGTGCAGTTGAGAATAAATGTAGAAAAAAGGTAATTTTGAAAAAATAAATTTCAAATAAGGACTTAAAATTATTACTTTTTTTTTTTTTTAGTAAATACTTGATTTGTGAATTAAAAATGTATTACCTGATTCTCTTTTAAGAAAAACTTATAAATATGTTTTCCCCTAATTTTCTCATGGGCATTGGTGATGCTATTTACACAATATCTCTTTCTATTTCAAGTTCTCAACAATATTTTCTTAATCTATTGCACGTTTACGATGCGATATGATGCACGTTAAAATTGTGATGCGTTCATTTTGCACCAAGAATTATATTTTTGTTAAACTTCTCTTAAGTGGTGTTTTGAAAGTATATTTGTAGGCGATTTTAAAGATAATCAATATTTGTTGATGATTTAGATGAAATTATAGATACTAATATTATTAGTTCTTAACAATGTACCCTTATCAATGATTATCGAAGATAGTATTCGTCGATAATCATCAGTGATCTTTCATAAATTGAACAAAGTTTTATGTGGACATTATAAGACTATTTCAAAATATAAGACATGAAGCAAGTCACGCACTGTTATATTATCCCAATCTTTCAAATGGTATATTCTAACCAAAAGTTGCACACTTTCAAAATAAATTAGAAATACACTAAAATGTGTAAAAATCAATTAAATGGGTGTCTTTAACTGAGATTTTAATGAATTTTTAAAGAATATAAATTGTAATGAATTTCGTGGATGTGAATAGATTTTTACAAAATTCATAAGAATCTTATTAAAAATGGTGAAATTTCAAAATAGTTCGTTATATGTGTTATTCAACTTGAAATCTATCGAAATATTTTAAAATCCCTTTATTAATGAAATTCTTATAAATATAAGAGTTATTGATGATACCTAAATTTTAAAGGATTTCATTGAAATTCATTAAAATCTCAATTGAGAACAACTAGAAGTTAATGACTTTTTTATTAAAATTTGAATTGAGGACACTTGAATTTAGAAGAACTTTTAAAATTCATCCAAAATTCAGTTGAGGATACCCTTTAAATATAGAAAAATAATGTAATTGCTACAATGTTTTTAATTCTTAACCTCTATTGTGAGAACTCAAGTGACATAAAACTAGTGTGGTCAAGGGATGTGGCGTTAAGGTCGAGTGGATTGTGCTCAACTGAACCTATATCTACCTCCATGTAAAAAAAAAAAATTCAGATCTCAATAAATAAAACTTGTATGTACACATAAACGTCGGACACAACACTGCTTTGACAATAGTCATGTCCCCAGGCCATGAGGCCATGAAAACGGTTCTTCCGTTGAACACCTGTGAGCTTTAAAAGTACACTTTTAGTTGAGTACACGAGATCCCCCATATTTCCAGCTATTTTCAACTACCTTTGTGAACTTTATCCACAATCATTCACTGCAATCTTAAGTTTTCTTACAACCACTTGCAATTTTTATTACATGGGGGGATATGAAAAACAAGTCATGCTAAAGGATTGCCCAAGAAAGCTGGATTTCGATGCACCGCTTTTATCAACAAGGCGTCCCATCCGCGTCATGTTGCCAGCAAATCTTGAAAACGAGTCCCGAGACACTCACAATGGGGTGCCGTTTTCTTGGGAACGAATCCCCGGAGAGCCCAAGGACATGGAAACAGGTGATGATACATGTAACATTGATGTGCCACCGCCGAAATTACCGCCGGGCAAGTTGCAGCCACCCCAAGAAGCCACCAGTTATGAGGATGGCTGCGATGGCGACGTTGATGATGATTATGACAACCAAAATTATAGCAAAAAGGATTGCTTCTCAGATGCCATCGACATTTTTTCATTAGCAGATTCAATAGAAGAAGATAAAGATAAACCAGAGGACAATGTTGCAATGTCAATTGATAGAAATTCATCGGTGGAGGTGGAGGTAGAGGAGCCTAATTTCATAATTCAGAGGTTTCTACCAGATGCTCAAGCATTGGCTGCTGCATCCGTTGTACAGGACAAAGTTCGTACCTATCCGAGTGTTTCTCGAGCTGTTAGCGTCAGGTGTGCGTACCCTTCCCCGAAGGGCTGTGGACTCGGAACATTATTCCGGTGGGGATTGAAGCCGAAACTGTGCAGTGTTAAAAGCCCAGTGCAAGGAAAATCTGTGAGAGTACTTAACTCTCAATGGCGTACAAAGCCAAAACAGAATAATTGAATTACAGAATTCCGGGAATCAGTGCTTAAGTGGCATTTATCATTTAAATGGTACAGCTCTATAAATAGTAAATACAGGGTTATTGTTGTGTAGATTTTGTGTGCATTCTTAGCTAAGCTAATGGTATGATGATAACGGGTTTATCCATTGTTCTTTTTGTGATTTTAAGCATCGGAGTCTCTTCAACAGTGATATATCACCACAATGCAACGACACAAACGAGATCTAGTTATAACTAACAAAATTGTTAATGAAGCACACTAAACAAATTATGAGACTTCAGCTACGACAATTTATTTCTTGATAAATCCGACTTGCATAAGAAATTTGAATGTCAATTAAAAACTTTCAACAGAAGTATCATGGTTTTGACTTCATTTTTATAGTTTAACTACACAAGATTTTTTTTGTTACTTCGTTTTATTGATTTAAAATATAATTTGAATAAAAAATAAAATTAGAATTGAATTAAGTCTATGTTTGGTACAAATTCTTTAATTTTTTTAAAATTCATTTTTAATCGCACATTTTTACTTAAAATAATCTTCTTACATAAACTTATATTTTTTTCCCTTGCTTTTTAACTACGTTTTCTAATAAAATAAAATAAAAAAATCACTTTTTATTCACAAAATTACATCAAACAGAGGGACCCGGCTCAACCACGAGGCACACGCGTGCGAAATTCAAAACAAGGCTAGGGTTTTGACAAGGTCGGCGATCCGGGCAGCCCTGGCAATACTGCCCGTTGGATTTTGTCCACCATTATTCATTAAGCGCTCTCCTCCCGCTTATTCTATCTATTCGAAATCAGTCTCTCTTCTCTCACACTCCAGATATATACACTCAGATTTCTGTATATATTTATCTATAACAAATAGATACGAAGAGAATCGGTATTCAGTCGAAGAGTTCGTATTGGAATTTGATTCAATCAGCAGTTTGAGAAAGAGGGGAGAGGGAAAAACCCTAGCTACTGCAATTGGAATCGAAGTTATTTTGATTTTGCGGCTTTCATTTGAGGTAATTCTTCTGTCTATTTTATCTCTGATCTATGGAGTTTTTTTTTAGTTTTATTAGAATTTAATTGGAATTTGTTGTTTTGATGGTCTAGGGTTTAATACAAGCGTGCTTTTCTTTCGAAATTAATTAGTCTTTTGCTTGGTACTTTGATTTTTATGATGACCGAGTACATATTCTGTATTTTTCTCAAATCTATTTTAGGATAAATTGTTGATTGATGATGATGATGCATTTTAAAGATAAAGTTTAATAGCTAGAGCTCTGCTTATGCTTAAACGGAACTTTCTGATGTTCATTTGACGATTTATTTTGGTTTTTTATGGAAATTGTTTGTCATTTATTAATTATTTATATGGTTGAGGATGAAATCTATTATTCGATCATATTTATTTTTTGGCTGGTAGTCGTGTTGTGCATTTTGTCAACTGTTTGTCATCCTTCACCAATTTTTGTTTGACTCCTGGGATGGAGATGCTTATTTCCAAGTGGACATCCTTGATGCTTAATGTAGTATTTCTTTCTGCTGTAGGGAAAATGGCTCTAGAGATCACCCAGTATCTATTGGCTGCTCAATCACCAGATGCTAAAATTCGAACAGAGGCAGAGAGTGCTCTTGGTCAGTTCAGGGACCAAAATTTACCAGGATTTCTTTTGTCATTATCTGTTGAGCTCTCGAACGATGGCAAACCAACTGAATCTCGTAGACTTGCCGGTATTGTCCTTAAGAACTCCTTGGATGCTAAAGAAGCTGTAAGGAAGGAAAGTCTCATTCAACAATGGGTGTCGATAGACATTTCTATTAAATCCCAGATAAAAAGCTTTCTCCTAAACACTCTTGGATCTTCTGTAAGTGAGGCATGTCATACTGCTGCCCAAGTAATTGCTAAGATAGCTTCGATTGAAATTCCCCGAAAAGAATGGCCAGAACTTATTGGATTATTACTTGCCAATATGACTCAACCAGATAGACCTGCATCCCTGAAACAGGCAACACTGGAAACACTTGGCTATGTGTGCGAGGAGATATCTCACCATGATCTTGTGCAAGATGAAGTAAACGCTATTCTAACAGCTGTTGTCCAAGGCATGAATGTCACTGAGCAAAACCCCGAGGTCCGGCTTGCTGCAACCAGAGCTTTGTACAATGCCCTTGATTTTGCACAGACCAACTTTGAGAATGAGATGGAGAGGAGCTATATTATGAAGGTAATTTGTGATGCAGCCTTGGCAAAAGAAACAGAGATTAGACAGGCTGCTTTTGAGTGTCTCGTTTCTATTGTATCAACATACTATGAGGTGCTTGAACCTTATATGCTAAGGATCTTTGAGCTTACATCCAATGCAGTCAAAGGAGATGAGGAAGCTGTTGCCCTTCAGGCAGTTGAGTTTTGGAGCTCCATATGTGATGAAGAAATGGAGCTTCAAGACTATGAGGTTCCTGAGAGTGGGGATTCAAGTGCTCCGCACTCTCACTTCATTGAGAAGGCTCTTCCAAATTTAGTCCCTATGCTGCTAGAAACATTGCTTAAGCAGGATGAGGATCAGGACCAAGATGATGGAACATGGAATCTGGCCATGGCTGGTGGGACATGTCTCTATCTTGTTGCTAGGACTGTTGGGGATGCTGTTGTGCCTCTGGTAATGCCTTTTGTTGAGGCTAACATATCGAACGCTGACTGGCGAGCTCGTGAGGCAGCCACATATGCTTTTGGCTCAATCGTCGAAGGACCAAGTACTGAAAAGCTTTCTCCTATGGTGAATGCTGGCTTAGATTTTCTGCTCAATGCAATGAAGGATGCAAACGGCCATGTGAAAGATACAACTGCTTGGACACTTAGCCGTATCTTTGAGTTATTGCACTCACCAGCTACTGGTTTTTCTGTGATTACCCCTGCTAACCTCCAGAGAATTTTGGGGATCCTGTTGGATAGTATAAAAGATGCACCAAATGTGGCTGAGAAGGTTTGTGGAGCTATTTATTATATTTCTCAGGGGTACGAGGATGCTGGGACAAGTTCCTCTCTGCTCACACCTTTCCTTCGAGATATCATAACCAATCTTATTGCCACTGCTGATCGAACGGATAGCAGTGATTCCAAGCTCAGGTCTTCTGCATATGAAACCTTGAATGAGGTTGTTAGGTGCTCAAACCTTGCAGAGACTTCTCAGATGATCGTCGAGCTTCTACCTGTTATGATGTCTAAGCTAGAACAAACTTCAAATCTTCAAATTTTGTCATCTGATGACAGGGAAAAGCAAGGAGATCTACAAGCTTCTCTTTGTGGTGTGCTTCAGGTTATTATTCAAAAACTAAGCAGTGCTGATGAAACCAAGCCCATCGTACTCCAGGCAGCTGATCAGATCATGGTATTGTTCCTTAATGTGTTTGCTTGCCGTAGTTCTACTGTTCATGAAGAAGCTATGCTCGCTATTGGTGCTTTGGCCTATGCCTCTGGTCCCGAGTTTGGGAAGTACATGCAAGAGTTCTACAAGTATTTGGAGATGGGTCTGCAGAATTTTGAGGAGTACCAGGTTTGTGCCATCTCAGTTGGGGTTGTGGGTGACATTTCACGGTCTTTGGATGACAAGGTCTTACCATATTGTGATGGGATCATGACACTTCTCCTCAAGGATCTCTCCAGTGGTGAACTTCATCGGTCTGTGAAGCCTCCTATATTCTCCTGCTTTGGGGACATTGCTTTAGCAATTGGTGAGCACTTTGAGAAGTACATCAGTTATGCACTGCCAATGATGCAAAGTGCTTCTGAAGTGTGTGCCCAAATGGACGACAATGATGAGGAGATGGTGGACTATGGCAACCAACTCAGGCGCAGTATTTTTGAGGCTTATTCTGGAATTCTTCAGGGATTTAAGAATTCCAAGGCTGATTTGATGTTACCTCATGCTCCCCATCTCCTGCAGTTCATTGAACTGGTTGCCAATGACCGAAATAGGTATTTTTACTAATTTTGTCTATTATCTATATATTTATTCCTCATTATGTGGGATGTCTGCACATTCTAATAAGTCAGTTACATGGTGCTCGTTAGGGATGAGAGTGTAACAAAAGCAGCAGTTGCAGTTTTGGGTGACTTAGCAGATGCACTTGGTTCAAACATAAAGACGATGTTCAAAGATCGTACGTTCTTCACTGAATTATTAGGTGAGTGTCTTCAATCTGATGATGAACAGCTGAAAGAAACAGCCACGTGGACCCAAGGGATGATCGGACGCGCCTTCTCTGTCTGCGGGTGAAAGGTGTGTTTCTTACCTGCGGCTCTTTGTTAATGTGGTTATGGCTTTGTTCTCGTTGATATGGTAAGGTTGAAGTTGTCAGGTACCCCCTCACCCACAATCGGGTGGGTTCATGTCGTGTATGCTAATGTTTTTTTGTAATGCGGACGAGACTAAGATGATGAAATTCTTTTCATCGATATGCTAATTATGGGTCAAAAACTTTTTCCTAATTTTATGCAATATGGCCACAGGCTTTATGTAGGATGTTTGTTATTTACCTTAGATTTTTTTTTTTTTTTTTTTTTTTTGCCTGAGTTTTTTTTTTTATGTTTAGAGTCTAGACTATATGGGAATCATGGATCGTGATTACTACTTTCTAATGAGTAATAGATCTTTGTATTTTGAAAGAAGACAAATTGGCATTTACCTACCGAAAGGCAGGTAAATGTCGTTATAATTTACATTGTGGTCGACACATTCTATCTTCAGGAAAGCCGAAACGAATCTGCCAAAGGCACGTGTTGGAATAAAGAAATATCCAGGTAACAGTGGCCTGTCCTTGATGGATGTTTCTTCCTTAAAGGTTCAATTGAAAAGCCAGTTTTTTGGAATGTTGAGTTTGTTTTATTCAAAGTTCAATATGAATATATGGCCGGCTCCAATACAACACATCAGAGTTAAAATTTCAAATTATTTATTTCTTAATCAATCATATCCCGAACTTAAGTAAAAATAAAAACAGGTGGTGCTTCAAGCCATAGTTCCGTACCGACATATTAAGTAACCATATTTTATTGGCAATCAGAAACATCGCACGTATTACCTTCTAATTCGGGTTTTAACAATCTGTGTATTTTAATGGTCGTTGAAGTAAATTTTTTTACAGCAATTTCTTGTTGGAAACACTAACCTAGTCACAAAAGACGTTAACTAGAATGCCATGTGAACAATAATGCCTACCTTCAAAAATTCGCCCTTAAAAATACGTAATTTCACCAAGTAAAGTTTCTTTTGTTGGAGTTTAAATGGCCACAAAACTGCAGCTATCTTTTTTTTTTTTTTTTTTCTCACTCCCAGCCCCTTCCTTTGAATAGTTTCTCATGGAAAACATTTACAAAGCTTCGAAGCTTTGACCCTAGAATACTCGGCCGGAATTGATCGGGGGTAGAGAGAGAGAGAATAAGTGAGGGAGACCGATAGAGAGAGGGAGTGTTTGTTTTGGTCCCTTTGCCTTTGCCGTTTTCCGCGTTTTGTTAGTTTTCACGGGAAAGGTCAAAAATGTGATCTTCACGTTTTGGGTTTTGTTTGCAATTTTATTTATTGTTTTCAAAAATTTAATTTCGAAAATAAGAAAGAGAACGCATTTACACCGTTTTGAAAATTTGAAAACAAAAAAGGGTTTGAAAATGGCAAAAAGTACGGGGCGTAAGTATTTGCCTGCAATGTGAATAAATAGAGCAGTAATTTTCTAATTTCTCCATAACCCAATGGGAAAAACCAGCAATAATGGGAATTGACTTGCTAGGTTCTCTTCTACAACAGTTCCTATTATCATTCCGAATAGTTATGTCAATAGCCATTGAACTATATAGATAGCTTTACTCTACCATATGTTATGATTTTAAATAAGCGCAAAATTGCTGTTTTATCAACTAGGAGCCCTAATTTCTAATTGTATAAGCAGAAAATTAGTTGGGTTTGACCCATTTTATGGACGAGAACTTGGGAGATTCATTTGATCAACCCTAAATTAAGCATGGATATTAATATAGCATTTAATGATTCACTTTTCTTTTAAATAATTCCTGAAATTTTTGCTAATTTTTTATGTTTTCTCCAAATTATGAACAAAAACTTTGTCGAAATGATAACTCAATGCTTACTGCAAATTACATATAGCAAAAATTAAAATTTTGCTGCTAATTTACATTTTGTCCTTGGCAGCCAACAAGAATATTTTGAAAAAGGAAATTATAGTGTTCCTTTACCATGAAGTGGACACACGGTAAAAAGATATCTTAATGAAAGAGGATATTTTACCTTGAAATACATGAATAATAATTATCTGTGTCATATTGATTAAAATAACATAATGAAGCCAGAATGTTAACATCCAGGAAGCCTTTAGAAAGAAAGAGATTTTTTCTTGGTACTTTACGATAATAAACTTATCTATTATAAGAAAAACCAATAGATTATTCTGTCTCTATATTGCATTTTTAATTTTTGTCAACATCTATAATAGGTTTTAATTATATATAAATGACACAAATCATCAGAATTTCACTAGCCTATCTGTCTCTGAAGTACAATCAAGAAAATGATGCAATCTGAGCTTCTTCCACCATGGTCAAGTTTTAATAATACATATACAAATGTTGATCATACTAGCCTTTACGATCCAAATATGGATTTTTGCATGACAGCTGATCATGATTTTTCCTCTTCATTCACCTCACCTGAAGTATCCTCGGAAGTTTCTTGGAATTTGTGCGTCCCAACGATGTTCTCTGGTGAGTTTTTCGAGCTTAAGAATTTGTGTGACAATATTCAAATAACTTCCCCTGCGGAGGGATTGGAGAGTATTCCAATTGGAGAGATTGAGGGCGTCGACGAATGGCTGAATGGAAGTAGTGATACTGAGGAAGATTTTTCCAATGAGGTGCCTGTGAGTGAGAGTTCAATGGACATGTCATCGATATATCCCGGAGATGAAATGGAAATAGATAACCAATTAAGTTTCCGTCACCTGTTAGGGGCTTATGGAGAGGCTATGGAGAATGGACAGAAGGAACTTTCTACTGAGATTGTGAAGTCGATAAGAGAGAAAAGTAATCCCCAGGGCACGATCCTGGAACGCCTGGCCTTCAATATATTTCAATCGAAAGAAAGTGAGGGTGAATACCTGAGACAGGAGTCGAGCAAGAACTTCATGAAAGCATTCATGGTGTTTTACCAAAGCCTCCCATATGGGAAGTTTGCGTACTTCACTGCTAGCTCAGCAATCTTGCAAGCCATGCCAGACGACATAAAAACAATACACATAATAGACTTCGACGTGGGAGAGGGAATTCAATGGCCTCCTGTATTCGAGGCCATAAGCCACAAAGGAAAGTCACTTAGATTCACATCATTAAAACTAGACGACAAGAGCATCTGTTCACCATGGGACTTTGAGGGGACAAAGAAATGGTTATATGATTATGCCAGACAATCTGGTCTGAAACTGCAGATTGAGGAAACCAGTATTGAGGATCTAGCAAGTGGGTTGACAAGGATGAAGAAAATGGGACGAGGCAAAGAATGGTTAGCCTTCAACTGCATGATTCGACTTCCACACATGGCAAGGAGGAGGTGGAGAAGCCATGTCACGGATTTTCTAAAGGTAGCCAAGGATTTGCTAGCCAATGGTGGAGCCTCAACAGGAATTGTCACTTTTGCTGATGGAGATGCCGCACAAAATTGCTCAAGAACTTATTCAGGTTATAGTTCATTCTTCGACGAACGCTCAAGGCATTATGAAACCCAATTTGAATCATTAGAACAACATTTCAATGCTCATCTTGCAGAAGCAAGAACAGCCATGGAGACTCTGTTTCTAGTTCCTTTTATGGGTCCTCTTGTAGGGCCTCAAGGCTGGGAAGAGTCGACACAAGGTTTCGAACTTCCCATAACCAGTTTGAAAGGACAGAAACTTAGCCAAGAAAGTTTAGCCGAAGCCAAGCAGATTGTTAATGAAAGAGAGAGTTCTTACAAGGTCAAGATTGCAGGGGACAGAGAACATGAGATGATGTTGGAATGGAAGGGTACACCATTAGTAAGATTTTCTAGTTGGATTTAAAGACACATGAAACCCACTGTAGAGTGTGTGTACTCGTATTCTTTATATTTAAATCCATTTTTTTTTTTGAAGTATTGAGAATAACAGAGAACAGAAATGGTTGCAGACAAGAATGTTCCAACAACAAAACATTGGACGCATTAGCATATAAGATCTAGGACCAAATATAAAACACCATTCATATGGATATATGATCCAGGATCGCTATAATCAATCACCGAGGTCAGAATAATTTTTTTCGCAGCCGACAAAATTCAAAATATCATCGAGCAAGAAATGACCAATTAAAAGTTAGCTCTGTCCCAAGCAAGGCTAGAGCAGGGCACTTCAACATAAAGCTACACAGAGTTTTCAAATTTACATGCAAGTACATGTAACAAGTATTAAGTTTTGTAATTGAAATCAACCGAATCCAAGATCAAGGTTTATCATGGAACATGATATTCATCTACAACCACCGATTATCTTTTGATTAACCAGCACATAGGTGGAATAAACCAAATCTATTTGAAGTATATGGAAATTTGAGGAATATCAATATCGTTGTCTTCATCATCCTCACATGCCACTACGATATCGAAATGATGCCGGTATGGTGGCAGCTCAGCTTTCGCCACGTCCTTGACCAGATCAACCAACTTCCGATCCATGCGCTCTTTGTGCCTTGGGAACATACTGTTGTAAAGCAAGCAACTTCCAAAGGATATGCTATAAGCATTCAAGCCTTTATTCTTGAGCCACTGAAGCATCTCTCTAAGACTCGGGTTGTCTTTCAGAATCCACCTGTCCCAAATAGTCCAACTCAAATCCTGATGCTTAATGACTTTGGGTGGAACTGGCTCAGCCATTGAGAACAAAGGAAGTGCTAGGTTTGCAAATGTGTTACGATAATCTTCCAGTTTGTGCTGTCCGTCCAGAACCTTGTACAGCTCGAGGCAAACAAATCCTGTGGCCATTGCCGTAGAAGTTGCAATTGCAGGGATTATTCTGCCTGCAATAAATTTGGCTTTGAGCTTATCGACTTCAGGAATACTATAGTTTCTCGCTCTCATCATGTTGGCAAAACCAGCTATCAGGTCCATATGATAGTTTGTGTCATCATCCTGCACATTAGAACACAATAAAGGGAGCTAATAGTGTCCACAAGTGAAAGGTGCATGTTCTAGAAGCATTTTTCAAAAAAATTCGTCAATAATGAAAGATATTCAATCAGTTTCATTATTTTCCCAAATGCAAAGATAGGTTTATGTTTCCTGGCAGTAAATATCCAGCTTACATTTTCTTTTCAAAGATTCCGGACTCGCCAGCCCTGCTATTGTTGAATTTATGAGTAATGTCACCATATTCAAGGCCAGGATGCACAAAAATGACAGAGGGAATGCATGCAAACATATACACACACAGACAAACAGATGGACAGACGCACCTTTTCAAACTGAATAGGGTTCATCTTGTAACCTGGTGGCAACTTTTCTCGGCACCTTTCTAACTTCATAACCAATTCATTGATGACAGCAGCATCATCAAAGGACGCAGTAGATAGACTAGTTGCTTTCTCATCTGTCACAATTTTTGCATCTTTCTTTGGCAGGAAATCAGGGATAATCACTTTGTCAACAGCATCAGCTAACTTTTCAGAAGAATTGACCCAGTCTGGAATTGAGATGCCGAAGGTCTCTGCTCTTAATATGGCCCCTGCCATAACAAACTGAAGATGGCTCAAATCATGAACAGAGAACTGAAGTGGGCGTGGAAAACGCTTTGGTGCCGACCAGAATGGTGCCCCACTGCTAGTAACAGCATCCTCGGGAAAAGTAAATGTCAACTGCTTGATCCGGTTTGCAAAGTAGTCTTCAAACCTGAATTCACCAAGAGTATTACTATCAGAACCTTAAGAGGGAAATCGATACTCAAAAATGATAAATAAAAAATAATGAGATGGTTATTACTTCAAGCGAGCCCAAGTAATGCAGTCCTGGAAGGTGCCACATCTGTCTCTTTCAAGGCACTCTAAAACGCGTTCCAAAGTGTCCCGGGCTTGGGCATCACCGGCTTTGTTCATTGCAGATATATATTCATTTGGATTACTCAAATAAGCATTAACTTCAGCGGGTGTCTTCTCAAGCAGCCCCTCAAATTCAGATCTAGCCCATGTTAAGCAATGGTCAATGTTGTGTGGGAATGAATGCACTGTGCACATGGGTGCTTGCTTCTCCGGTGGGTCCCTTGATGCACCATAATTTTCTGTTAGGTGAGGGATTACCATCTGAGTGTTGCACTTGGCACCCAAGGTTCCCGACTCTAGAAGGGGTTTCTGGAAATACAAGCATCTCTGATCAACATAAAGCCTGGCAGTCACATTGTCTAGAGCATTGATGACAACATTCAAGTTCTCCCAGAATGTATCATCAAAAACATTTTCAGTTTCAGGGCTTGCACGGTTTTGCAAAGCTTCAACATGAAGATGTGGGTTGATCAAAGTAGCAGCTGAAGCAGCAACTGTTGATTTTGCCTGCCCGATGTTCCAATCCCGGAAAAGGAACTGCCTGCTAAGATTGCTCTTTTCGATGACATCATCATCTGTAACTGTTAGTTTCCCTCCATCACCACAACAAATGCCCATCAAAGCTAGATTTTTCAGAAACTCACACCCCAGTGCACCAGATCCCACAATGAAAACTTTTGCATCCTCAAGTTTCTTCTGTAACTTAGATCCAAATACAGAAATTTGAGCATCATAGCGTGAATTCAGGGGCTTGAAGTCGTCAGGATCCAATGGTCCACTGGGAAGTGATTCAACAGAGTCGAAATAGAAAAACTGCCCACCAAATTACTCGACCAATTAACATTTGACAACAATGTCAGGTTATAACTCCAAAGATCAAAGAATAATGAAATTATAAATTGCAGATAATTTACACCACCACATTCTATGTGAAGAATGATTATTCATTCATCCTGTTTTGATAAAACGTAGGAATTGCTCATTACAGTTACCGTAAAGCGTGTAAGTTATAAGTGAACTTAAATTTATATTATAGCTAGACAATACCTGAAAAAGTGGGTGGAATTTGCCTGAGCAAGCCTTCACAACCTCTTGTCCAACAATACCACCAAACATGGCTGCCATGGGGTTTAGCACAGCCCTGGCACCAAAAGCGAAGTTCCGAAGAAGCTTCTGGTCAATCTCCTCGAGTTTCCCATCAAGCAAGCTATTATTAATATCATTAACAAGAGAGATTAATTTTTGAGCATCTTCCTCAGATCCAGCAACAGGGTAGCGTCCTAAATCACCAATAAACTTATCCAGTGCTTGAAATGCCAAATGAAGAAGAGGTGGACGGTCAAATTTGGAGAAATCACTCAGGAGAAAATCTCCAGGATCCTTCAGTGCTTGTTTCAGCGTCTTGAAGTTCAGGACTTTAGGTTCCTTTACTTGTGTGACAATACCACCTCTCTCATATGCAGTATAATTTGTTGTGTCTTCTTCAATGGTGAATGAGTAAGGCCTGGCATTTTTTATTTTTCTTGGTTTTCCATCAGCCAATTCAGTCATCCCTCGCACTTCGGAAAACACGACTAGATCTCCGTCCTGAAACTCAAGCCTCTCATCGTCAACACACGCCACAAGAGCAGGATTGTCATTGCTAATAGATGCAATAATTCCCGTACGCGGATCCTCACCATCAACATCAAAAACTGTGAACTCGGGACCAAAGTCACAAAACACACTACCAAAAAGGCCACGAACTTCAGATTTGATAAAAGCAATTGGAGGGTGATGCTTGTGGCAATAATCATCATATTCCATTGCCTTGTCTAAGCTGATATCAGTAAATACAACAGCCTGGAGATCAAATATAAAATAGTAAGAACTTTGTAGTGCAGAACAAGTATACAGACAGATTTGCTTTCAACAGGCCATATATTTTGCAGGTGTTAAACCAGGCCGTGTATATATATACACACACACACACGACAAAGTGCCACGGGAATACAAGGACCCCTAGAGGTCAAGATAAAGAATGACTGAAATACCAAGCGAATAAGTCATAAACCCAAAACACCAACTGATGTCAACAACAGAATAATTGATCATGAAATCATCAGCATGCACATTTTAAGCAAGACGCAAAAGTTCCCCAAATGATGGATAATTACTTTTATTCAACTTAAAAGATCCATGCACAGAAATGGAACAATCTTCAAGGATAAGAAAAATAATACTTATTGGTCAAGCAAATAATATATGTCAGAATAAATTTACACCAAAATGACCCAAGACATCGATATAGAATTTAGGATTTTGCATGAAAAATTTTAATATCATGAATTACACCTTATGAACAAAATGTACCTGGAACAATTAGAAAGCTGCTCCTTAGTTAACTCATCCGTTAAAGTAGATATGACTACAGCATTGTTAAGTTCCTGCAATTTCTGGACAGAAGCAAGAGCCCTATTCTTTCCCAAATCTTCTTCAGAGAAGACAAAACTGCTGGATAAATCCCACAACTCCACGTTACCCTCATCATGTAAGGTCACAGATTTAACCCCAGCAAGAATAAGGTTCTTTGCTGCAACAAAAATATCTTACTATTACACAATCTCTTCCCGTGATCATCAGGACCAGTCAATGAAATCATAGTGCATGGATATTTCGATGAATTAATTGCAGAAATAACAATGATAATTAAGCAACATAACCAAGTGAATACGCGTTCAAATCAGCATCAAGGAAAAACTAAAGAGAGGCAACCAGAAAACACAAAATAAAGAAAAAATCAAGAAAAATCAAATTGTAACATGAAGTCATGGTGCCACCATCTGTCTAGTCTTTAAAATATCTCAGATACTAATACTAATCATATATCAAACGTCAATCACGTAAAATATAAAATATCTCTCAACTAGTGCAATACATCGCACGTTTCCCATCTTCCTTTCATCTATCCAAATTGCATGATGAACTACAACTTTTGAAAACATCCACATCCACAATTTGGGTTTGATTAATACAATTACATACATTAGTACACATAAACGTAACATAAAAATGAACGTCTAAAAAGGCACATGTATGCTTTGACACGAAATGTGGTGAATACATTTGCACATAGCTGACATGAAAATAATATCCGATAATGCTATGAAAATGCTTCATCCAGTATTATACAAAAATAAACAATAGTTTTATTTTTTAGAATGTCATATAAATAAAAAAATAAGTAATTCTTCTTAAAGCAAGCATCAGGGTGAAAGTTGGCTAAATAATTAGAATCTAAACAAACGTAATTTCCAATTTCATCCAATCAGTTTCCACAGAAATCCAAGATTCCAAATGGCAATTTTAATCACCACAACAGAGCAGCCTATACATTAAAATCAAAGTAGACAACACGAAAATCATTCAAAAGTACAACACAAACGTGCTTACCCTAAAACTAATACATATAACACACATGTACACGCATAAAAACGTGCTTACCGACTTCAGCACCGAGACCTTGCAAGCCAGATACGAGGATATTTGAAGCAAACAATCGACGCATAGTCTCGCGCCCGTACACAGCGAGCTGACGACTGTGCAGATCCTCGTCGATGTCTCCGATCGGAGCCTTACCATTCCTTCCACCATTGCCGTTACTAACACCGTTATTCGCATCGGCATTTCCTCCTCCCATGTTAACTGCCGATACCCCGGCCGTACCTCCGGTGGCTGACGTTGCAGTGGATACGAAACTTCGGTGCTTCTTAGTCAAGGAAGAGGACTCTGAATCTACTTCTAGCGCCGCTCCTGTAGTAGGTCTCTTCGCAGGAAGCATAAAGTCCACAGAACTGTTGGAATTCACCATTTCAAGAATCAAAAGCTCAGAATTAATTACTCAGTCAAACAAAAAATAAAGTAAAAAATTAATAAATCGAAGCAGAAATTAAAGAGTATGCTAGCTGAGTGATGAAATGGAAACGAAAGAGGGGAAGCAATACCAAAAGAGAAATGGCGTGGGATGCGATGATTAGGGTTTGAGATGAGATTGGACGGGTCAGATGTGGATTAATCAGGCGGGTTGGGTGGGCCGAATGTGAGGGGGAGAAGATTGGTTCGGAGGGAGGTTGGGTATAATCAGGTTTGGAATATGGTTTGGTATACGGAGGCTAAGCCAGGCTTGGCGGTGGAGCTAATACAAAAAGAAAATGAAAAAATTTACGTCGACAGCAGGATTCGAACCTGCGCAGGCATAGCCCAACAGATTTCGAGTCTGTCTCCTTAACCACTCGGACATATCGACAATGTGAAATGGCACAGAGTTCATTAATTACTTAGAGCGTCTTTGGTTCAGATTAATCTCTAACGTTAAACAATCAATAATCTTTATAGGTCCCACAACTTTTCAACCACACATTTCAAAAACTTCTGTCACGATCTATTAAAAAATCTAATTTTAATTAAACACCATCTTAGATAAAAACACGCACATATTTTAAACAATTGAACAATGCCTAAAATATTATAGATTTGAAAGATATGCATTTCATTAATGATAAATTGTTATGAAGGAAGGAAGTTAAAAATAAACTTAATTTCAATTCATTAATAGGTGGAAATAATTTTTTAAAGCCTCTGTTTAGTTTTGATAAAAATAGTTGGATATGAAATTAAATCATTTTTTAGATTTCCATTGGAATTCGGTTCGACTCAACCTGATTTCCTTCAGAATTGGATCGATTCATATTGCGCACACTCCTAGCTCAACCAAATAGGTGCAAATATTTTTATAAGTCTCTGTTTAGTTTTATTGTGAGTATGTATGGTTGAAAATGAGTTTGAGAAAAATTGAAAATTGAAATAATATGAATCAAATAGAGTCTAAATTTTTATGAACAACTTTTTAGATTAGCCTTGTTTGATAAAACTTAGGGTGTATTTTAGGTAATTGAATTGTCTAGAAATTATTTGCATAAAAATTGTCAAATAAATGTATTTGATTTATTTTATTTTCAACATAGAAAATATTATACTTGTTCATTTTTTATGGGTAGGTAAATGGGGGAGAGAAATAGTGGATGGAGAGAAAGAAAAGTAGGAAAATATTTTTCATGGAAAAATATATCAATCAAACAACAAAAAAAGTTAAAAAAAAAAATTTGATGAAAAAATGACATTTTTATGAACTATATTGGTAGGAGTGGATGCGGTCTGGTTTCAAAGGGAACCGAACCGAATCGAACCAAATATCAATGAGAATTTTAGAAATGGAACCATTGATTCCATAGTTAGCTATGGAACCTAACCAATCGTTCCGATTTAGTTAGGTCCGATTCTTTACATTGAAAATGTCGAAATAAAATATTCACTAATAAAAAATATAAAAATTCTATCAACGTGATACTTTTAACAAAATATAGATAAATCGAACATACTATTCCAAGGTTAAAAGAAAACTAAATATACAAATTTAAAAATAATATAAGTCACTATCATCAAACAATCATCAACTTATATAAAATGTATAGTAGTTCAATAATTAAACAAACTTCCATCAAAATTAAAATCCTACATTTGAATTGGACATCTTTTAAAAATTTATTTAACTTTTGGTTCCGTCGGTTATAATTTGTAAAAATCTAAATGAAAAGTTTCGATCGAATCAACAACTATATAATCAAAGTAAAAACAAAATAAAAATTTCGCATCTTAAAAATGAAATTATATATTGTAAATAAATTTACCGAATATTTTAATTTGGTTTGAGAATCAATTAATCAAAGAATTATAATAAAAAGAGAGAATAAAAGAATCAAAGAGAAGAAGGAAATTGTCGAGATTCTAAAATGAAGAATAAACTCAATTATTTTTTATAAAAGTGATTGGAGATTGAGTCATATATTTTACCCAAAAAAGAATAAAAAGAAAAAATCCTATGAAAAGCGTCTTGTTTCTCGCAGTTTTCATATTAGAATCGAGAACCGGACTGTAATCAGTTAGTTCTTAATAATTTGTCCCAAAATCAAATTATTTTTCGAAGATCTGAAACCGAACAGGCCGATTCTAAACAATTCCGGTCTAATTCCATCGATTTTCGAGAAAAAATGTTCACTCCTTGGTAATAAAATGCACTTTAATGTTAATAGGATATTTTATCAACTTTTTATCAAAATTTGATTTTTACCAACAAGGGCTTAATAAAAAAATATTTTTAAATTTTGAACCCTAAAACGGGCTATTAAAAATCAATTGTGCTAGCGGTACATTGGGGTGTACTAAATGGTGTACACCCCTCTTACATGGATGGAGGATCCACACGAATAAAATACAATTAATTTAAATGGACCTTTCATCCATATGAGTGAATGTACATCATTCGATACACTCCATTATGTACAATTAGCATTTTTCATTCAAAATTTCGCCAAAAGCAGCCAGGGACTTTCCTCTCTTCCTCCCATTTTCTCGACACCTTCACACTGTTCAGGGTTCAAATCACATCCCCGAAAACGAACACTCAACCCCTCGTCAAGATCTCACAAATTCTCCCATTCACATAAACCCAGTTTTTTTTCTGTCTACTCAAATATGGGAGACGCATCGAGAAAGGTGGATATGGAAGAGCTAATAACCCACGGCGACAACCTAGTGCAAATCTTGAAATGTGATAAAGACATTAATGACGTCAAGCAAATTCTGCACAAGTCCAAAGCCCTTCAATCCCAATGTGATAAAGATCTCTGCGAAGTACAAAAATTCTTTCAAGGTTCAAATGTCTAATTTATTGTTATTTCCCGCAACCCCATTTTGAAAATGTAATTACCTTCGGCTCAATGCGCATGTTTATTGTTTGGATTTTATTGTCGATGTGGTCTAGGTTTATCATCTGGGATCCGCACCGTTTGTTAATTTATTAATATATGAGAAGAAATTAAAGGTTTTGTCATTTTAATTGACTATTCTGTCTTTATTTGTTATTAATCGACGCCCATTTGAGGGTGGAAACTAGATGCTTTAATGGCACGAGTAGATTAGTCTGTTACTCCTGCAAGCTACATTTTGCTGTTCTGAACTATTGCGAAGTTATCTTTTTAAAACTGATTATTCCATTTGATTTGAAATATGCGAGTGAGAAATTATCTATGTTTACGTGGTTCATTGGTTTCTTCTCTGCGATTAAAGTCGCAGGATTCGCTCGTCTAAGGATGCACGATAAATTTCATATTTTTGGTTCATGTTTTGGTTAGGTAGTTTATATGAGGTTCTATGGAATGTTTTTACTGCCCCGTTTAAGCATCAACAAGCCTGCAAGCCTTTCGAGAGTGATAATTATCATTTGATTGAAGTGTGTATGATCTGCATTACAGGTTATTATCTATTGATCTTTTTCCTTCTACTTACATGTCTTAGACTACGAGAAGAAAATTGATGCATGCAAGCAAAAAGCGGCTGCTGTCAAATCTGAAACTGCTGCTGATGAAGAACTAGGTTTGCTGCAGAAAGAGTTGGAAGAGGAACAAAAGGAAGAACATATGCTAAAGGATGCGTTTAGATTAGTATCTGTTCAATTTAAGTTGAATTGTTTTGATTCTTGATTTAATGCCAATAGTTTGATTAACAAATCTGTATTATGATTTACACAGTCATTGTCAGTGAAATTGATGATCTGGAGCATCAAAGGGATTCTATCGAAGAGCGAAGGAAAAACTTAAAGAAACTTGAGCAAAAAGAGTTGAGAGCGCAGTAAGTCTAACGCGAAAACCTTTTAACTTCTGCATTTATGCAAGCATTATGGCATCTACTTTTCAAGCTATGAAAATCTTGAAATGTGTGGCAAGTATTTATCCTGCTGGAATATGTAAAATAAAAGGTATTCCAAGACACACTGCTGTTTTCTTGCTGTTCTACTTTCTTCTCATTGCAATTTCTTCACTCTTAGCCTCTTGTTTTGTGTCTTCTACATAACTAACAACTACATTAGAGACTAGAGAGTGTCTTGTTCACTTGTCCAAGTTGGCCCTCCTCAAGTGAATGTCTCCTGCTGCTTTCCCCCAGTTTTACCTTGAACAGTGAATTCGATGCTCTGATAACAGGCATAAGTTATGTTTTTAACATACAGTTTTTTTTTTTTTTTGAAAGATATAGCTACATCCTCTAAGAATTCTACCATATAAAGGTCTCCCTAGATATTTCTGACTATATCTGTCTGCATAACAATATAGGATTGAAAGTCAAAACACACACTCCATTTAGATTGTCGTAATGGTGGTTTTGTTATATGTGCTGCAATGAACCCATATCTTGTGATCTTTTGATATTTAATGGTTAAAATTGTTTTCAAGCCAAACTAATATTAATCATCTTAAGATAAGAGCAGGTATTTTCATTTTACGTATAAATAAAAGTAACCAGTAATGTCCTAGTACGCCGTGATTTAAATCATTTTTAATAAATGGCAAGTGTTCCATATTGTTCTCATGTTTGGCTAAGCTAAAGAAAAGAAGTATAGTTACTTGTAACTTTTTGTCAAATTGTTTTTCGGATAACTTAGGGGCGTTCTCTTTGCTGTTTTTGGGGTCGTTTTCGATTTTCGATTTTTTAAAACATTGAAAACGTGTTGTCTTTCCCATTTTAGAAAATGAGTTTTTGAAAACGGTTGAAAATTTTGTGAAGAAAACAGAAAACAACTTTTTCATGTTTTGGCTGTTTTCTTCACAAATCTGCTAAAACTCAAAAAACACGAGCTGAAAAATATTTTTTCAAAACGACAAAAAAAAGAGTTTTCAACAATCTCAAAATGGACACCCAAATTACAAAACGAATTCAAAACTCAAAATATAAAATTGAAACACGAATAGAACGCCCCCTTAGTGTTCTCTTACTTTTAATTATAAAAAAAAATTAATTTTTAGAAAATGAACTCTTTACTATCAAAATGAACAACTTAATTAGTTCCAACTTTGATCAATTTAAAAGATTTATTTATTTTAAAACTTACTTATTTACTCGAGCATAGCCACAAAATGCCATGTTAGTTTTATGTAGGCAAAGGTAGATGCCACGCTATAGCTTCTTTTGAAACATTGTAACTTATGCAATGTTAATTGATCTTGTAGGATGAAGCTATCAATGTTCGCTTCCATAACAAATATTATCCCCAACTTGGACGATCCATCCAAAATATCAGGACGTATCCTTGTTAACTCGTGTCGCTAAATTTTCATATTATTTTTTTCACTTTCCGCAGTGCCTATGCAATTGGATTCTAAATTGCTCTTTAAGCATTTTTGCGATCTTAATTTCCCTTTAACTTGATGATCTTAGATATTGTGGTCAGAGATACAAAAGCAATCGAAAAATTTGAGTTTGATCAGATGAAGCTGGCTGCATTTGATACTTGTAACAGTATCTGGAAGATGATAAACTTGTGATAGGCATTTCAAATGAATGTTGTATGTAATTTGTTTGGAACTGTGTTGTTCTGATCATTGTAATGGAATCTAATACACATTTTTGTCTTGAGTTGTAAAATATTTTTGTTCCTTCAAATAGTCACTGATTATATTTTGATTTTCCAGTGTTGAATATTTCAAATTTTCAGTTGGGTTCAGTTCGACTAAGAATCCTTGGTTCATGCGTTTCTAAAACAATTTTTATGGCATGTTTGGGATGTCAGAAAAGTTATCCCTTCAGAAGTTAGCTCGTGAAAAGAACTATACGGCAATCCTTTCTTATTATTGATGGGTGTTGGTGAGATCTTGTGAATGAGTCATCACTATAGTTACGTATAGTGGTGTCAAAGTGGGTTGGACTTTCCCATCCCAACTCGGTGCATCACTATTCACAAGGATAGCTAGTGAAAATAATTAATTTTTTCGATAAATTCAAGGGATTGAACAACAAACTTTTGAGGAACTCAAGTTTTTAGTTGAATAAGCTGACATTTGACTTAAAAACATTTGCCGGTTTTGATCATGATCACGTGATAACTTAGAAACTTAATGTTGGTACTTTGTGCCATTTAGGCATTTACTGGCATTTTATGCAAACTTATGTGTAGCAATACAAATTTGCTGATTGAAACATATTTTCCGAGTCTTCCCTTTTTTTTTTTTTTAAAAAAAATATCCCCTGAGTGGCAGAAGCATTTCTTTTTGGCTTTCTTCTATCAAGTTCCAGTACAAATTTTTTAAAATTCATTTTTTCTCTGAACTCCTTTTTAACAATACATTCTTCAATTAATTAATTTTACACATTGACCAATAACTTTTTCCTATTATTAACCACAAATTCTTCAAAAAAAAAAAAAATGCATTTACAGTGCAAAGTTGAGGACTTGGAGTTGCAATCTTGGACAAATTGATCCGTGGCAAAGCTGATTTGCAAGACAGAGGTATCATATGCCTTCTGCATACGCTGCATCTAAAGAAGAGTAATGTTATTCACATCTAATAACACCTAACTCAATGCAATTTTACTATTTACATTCCACAAAGAAGAGTAATGTTATTCACACCTAACGACAAATAAATTGTTATTTGTTGTAAATTAAACGTTGATTAAATTTCAAGTCAAAATCAATAATTAATTTTAATAACACATTTTGTAGGATTTACAACTTTTCAACTATACAATTCATTTATTTTAATGAATAACTATTAAAAATTAAATTTTAATTTACACCAAACATGGGTTAAATCTATCTAAACGACACGTTAGTGTGATTATGAATAATATTAGAGTGGTTATATTGTCATCACAAATTTTATTTAATACACCACATTTTATGCATTTAAGCTTTTCAATCTTTGTTTATTGCATCAATCATTTTCTTAACATTTTTCCGTAAATTTCTTATTTTCAACCTTTGTTTAATTAATATATCTCGTCTTTGATGATGATTTTATATTAAAATATATTATTTTCTTACTTTAAAATGAGGAAAATATATTTTTTAACACTTTTTATTTATTTACTTTTTAAAAATCTGATGCGAAATTAAGTTATTTTATGTCATTCCAACAGACTTTTGGATTTAAAATTATTATCGAATACAAAATGTGTTAACTAATGAAAAATTTGAGGATAAGGACAAATAATCGATAGGGACATAAGTGTTATATTGAGTAAAGATTAAAAAATTTAAGTATAATTAAAATATAGTGTAAAAAATAAATATTGTGGTGTGAATATAAAAAAAAGTATATCATTCGGATCCAGGCTACTCCAACCCGGTTCAACGTAACAAAGCCAACATGGCTTTTCGCTTAATGGATCGGCCCATATATAAATATAGAGCTAGGGTTTAATATTTTTCCACAGCTTTAAAGAAGAGTCGAGCACCGTGAAAAAGAAAGAGAGAGAGAGAGAGAGAGAGAGAGAGAGAGGCGCCACCTGGTTGATTGTTGCCACCACCAGCAAAATGGTCAGCTATCTTCATATACGTGTTTTGATTTCTCTGTATTAATGCTGATATAGACTTTTTATTGTATGTTAAAGGGCTTAAATGCAATAAGTTGAACAAAGATGAACTTAATTGATTTGGATTCGGATGTGAATTTGTTGTTTTTGTCATGGACAATTTAGTATTTCCAATTTTTATTTCAGTTTTAAGTCGGCATTTAACGAAATATCACTGGATTTGGATGCAAGTTTAGATGGGTTGTGTACGAGGGATGGAGATATTTTGGAAAACTGTCCCTGAATGTGTCGTAGAATTGTCATCGCACTTCTTGTTTTAAAATAATGCTTAAAATGCAAATCACTTACTGCAGTTATATCCTTGCCTGTTCAGATGAATAGATGATGAAAATTTGTACAACCGCATAATAAGTGCCAAAAGATTCATAGTGAAATTCGTACGGCCATACAACTAAAGAATATCTTTTTCTTAAATTTTTAAAAAAAAAAATACCTCGGGACATAATACGTGGAAGCTCTTATGAGCTGCATATCGAATCCTGGAAAAAAGAGGAAGGACTTTAAACTTCTTAATGTTGATTGTTTACTCTCGCCATTTTGTTCGCCCCATATTACATGAAATTCTGTTTTATTATCATGACATTGCTTGTGCTTTTGTATTGGTGTGGAATTACAGGCTAGAGGTCTGAAGAAGCACTTGAAGAGGCTCAATGCCCCAAAACATTGGATGTTGGACAAACTTGGTGGTGCTTTTGTAAGTTAATTGTTCTGATCTAGTTTTTGGGTTTTGTGGTTTAGTGCTTTTTATCTATATGATGGTGTTTATGCTGTCGTATGTCTTTATGCTCATTAGTGGCTAATTTCTTAATCCTTTCTATGTAATTTGTCTAGGCACCCAAACCATCTTCTGGACCCCACAAATCCAGGGAGTGCTTGCCATTGATTCTTATTTTGCGCAACAGGCTGAAGTATGCTCTGACATACCGTGAAGTAATTTCCATCTTGATGCAACGCCATGTCCTAGTTGATGGGAAGGTTAGGACTGATAAGACCTATCCTGCTGGTTTTATGGGTAAGCACTCGCCATGTTATTGTTCACTTTGAAGCTTAATTTGGTAGGCTTAAATTAAGATTCAAATGCATGAATTCAAGATAGTATTTAGTACTTTATGTACCAAACTGTTCAATCTGGAGGATGATAAGTCCAGGTGCTTTTGTAAAATTTATATGCTGTTCACATATGTATTTAAAGATTTTTTGAACTCCATTGAATGGAGCGACTGGCTGAATTGGTGCTGCAAAGTCTTTTGCTTTGTTATATTGATAACTTCTCCCTTTCCACCTTGTTTCTAGATGTTGTTTCTATTCCAAAGACCAATGAGAATTTCCGTCTACTCTATGATACCAAGGGTCGATTCAGGCTCCACTCCATATGGGACGAGGAGGCCAAGGTCTGTTCATGTAACCCTTTTCCATTACAGTGTGTGGATGGGCATAAACTATCTCTTGATTTATGTAGGGACATGTCTATGTGAATGTATACATATTTGTACTATGAATGGATGTTCTTTACCATTGGAGAAAAATGGACTAAATTAAGTGAACCTTTCTACTATTTTTCATATTGAATTGGTGAAGACGTGGAAAGTATCATTAAGCACCAAATTTGCACACTATTAAAAAAACATGCAAGCCATGTCACTCTCTTGTTGATTATCATATTAAAAAATCTTACATGTTTTTATTTTTATGGTAATGTAGTTTAAGCTTTGCAAAGTCCGATCAGTTCAGTTTGGAAAGAAAGGAATTCCCTACCTCAACACCTATGATGGAAGGACAATTCGCTATCCAGATCCACTCATCAAGGCTAACGACACTATTAAACTTGACCTTGAGGCAAACAAAATTGTTGATTTCATCAAGTTTGATGTTGGGAATGTTGTGATGGTGACTGGTGGAAGAAACAGAGGACGTGTTGGAGTCATCAAGAACCGTGAGAAGCACAAGGGAAGTTTTGAAACTATCCACGTCCAGGATGCTGTTGGGCATGAGTTTGCTACCCGTCTAGGCAATGTTTTCACTATTGGGAAAGGGACTAAGCCTTGGGTATCTCTTCCAAAGGGCAAGGGTATCAAGCTGTCCATCATCGAGGAGGCTAAGAAGCGGCTTGCTGCCCAATCAGCGGCCACAGCATAGATTATCTTATTCGAAGTTCTCTTTTGGTCATGTTAATTAGTCTGTACTTTTCCCTCCTGGATTTGTATTCTGGTTGATGGCGCACTATGTTGGTTATTATAGTATCTATTCTGGAAAATCTGTCTTGTTTCAAATACAATTTCTACCTGTCTTGTTTCAAATTTGGATTCGGTTACAAATATTGGACGCTAAGTTTTTCTAAATTTAAATGTTTTGCTTGATATTATTTAGTTGTGTTCAAATCTGAAATTGCTTCCACGGAATGTGATTTTGGTTTCATAACGCAATGGGCAATGTTTCTCGTGCCAGTCTGTATAAGCTCAGTTGCATTTTAGGCTTTAGCTGATGTCTGAACGAGAGAACCAAGTGATGGAAATTTTGATGGTGGCTAGGTTCCTTTCGTTTTAGAATTAAACTCCTTGTACATGGATTTTTGCCATGGATTTTTATAGATGATGAGGTGGCAATGCTGGATTGGTTGGTTTGAAGCTATTTTTATCCAGCATTCAATGAAATTATGACAGCTGGCAAACTCACAAGATTGTTTTATGCTTGAAGTGAACTCGAATATTGGAAGAGATGGAGATTGGAGACATATATACGGTTTGGAGGGGAGACCTTGTGCTGTTAATGCAAAGTAGTGAATTCAAATTTCATTGCCTTCATTGTGAAAATTTCATGGACCTTAATGCGTGAGGGATGTGTCTGTGGTTATACAGTTTCTAGATTAATCTTTCTGGCAAACCATAAATCAGGAATATAACTTTAGAATGCTTTACAGAACATCATCATCTCCATAATTTTTATTTTACAAAGCAAAATTCAGACAATACAGTGCTCATAAGACAAATTAAGATAAATACTGATGTGATAGCAGAGACTCCTTCACAGTGCACCATCACCTTCATGGAGGAGCATCTGATTAAAGTGCCACACTCCTGCATATGCACAAATAAATGCAGTGCTCATAAGAATGAGAATAAGGAGAGAAGTGAGTTTATCATATGCAGAATCAGCTTTGTAGAAGCAGTCATACCGTGTCCTTTTCCTACCATCCTCAACTGAGTGACATAGTCTGCAACTTTCTTAATGGCTTCGACCTGGAAAACATGGGGAAAAACTTTAGTATTCATAGTCCCGCAGACCTGTATTTCGTTTTAACTTCTACCTTCTGTTGCACGTTACTTTTCTGGCTACACTTGGATGGCTAGGACGTGTTTTGTGTAGATTTTAAGATGCTCTCGTTCATAAAAGTGATTTCACTTGAAGATGATGAAAACTAACGTGGTCCATTATGGTTGTCAACAATCTTGCTCATTTATGACTTCCAATGGATGTAGCAATGACACGAAAGAAGATTTCAGTTAATCAACCTCAAATATATTGAGAATAAAGATTTTGCTCTTGTTATTGACTACTTTAAATCCAGGCATTTGTGATAAGACCAAAAATACTTTTTCCTTGGCTTTTTGTTCACTGAACTTCATAGAACATTGATTAATTGCACATTATATATTATTGAATATCATTTTGGTTTTATAGCTAGGCTGATATTACCATGCGCAACAACTACATGGAGGTTGTGCAAATTGAAAACAGAATCAAGATAGAAAAGAAGTATAAACATTAAAGTTTACCTGCTCCTGCAAAAATTCAGTCTCTATGAAATCTGCCATCTGGGGATCATTGTTACTATCAGCAACCTGCCATGTCAAGGATAAAAATCATTTCATTAACTGTAACAAAGTTTTGAGCTCATTGTCAGCCTGCCGCAACCTTCATCTGATCTAAGACCGAATTTAAATGGAAAACTGTGTAAAGTTACCAAACGAATTGGAAAATAACAGCATAAAGGTCAGAGAAGGCTTACACTATGAAGGTTCAGAAGTTTCTCATTTGTTAACTTCTCCAAGGACAACGCTAGTTCCATTGCTGAAACAAGAGACAAAAAGAGGAACAATCAGAACTAATCATAGTACGACAGTATGACAAGTCTTTTTTTAAAGATGAAAGTCGCTATTTTTAACACTGTCCCGTATGGTTTGTAGAGTGTAACAAACTTACCATACAATGCATCACCCTTCTCTACATGTTCAAACTCAGCAGGGGGATTTAGTATAGTGTGCAACTTCACTCGCCCTCCTCGGATATTCTATTATTTGTTGAAATCAAAAAAATAACAACACATTATATTTGCATCCAAAACAAAATAAACGAGATAAATCTAATTCTTTTTTCTTTTCACTTTGTGATGCTTCAAAGTTTTTTTGACTCCATACTAATTGAGTATAAACCTTTTTGTTATGCGATGCTCGTGAGTTACCTGATATTTCATTAGTTTTTGAGCATGGTCTCTTTCTTCTTCACTCGAATCCTTGAAAAATCTGACCACCGTATATTCTTTTAAATCAGGAAAAGGAAAAAAAAAAAAAAAAAAGGAAAAAAGAGAGAGAGAGAGAGATAAACAAGACACTGAGAATTGTCGTAGTTACTTGGCAAGGCCTTTCAGAGCAACGTTGTCCCTATCAAAGTATGCATACATGGAGTGGTACACATAAGACACATTGTACTCCACGCTGAGAAGAACCACAAGAAAAATATGTTAGCAGCGATCGATAAAAACCTTAGATAACAAGAACTCACTTGATCTGCTACTACTACAACGAACCAAGTCTATCTTGACTATAAGTCTATAAGTCATACTAATGGATACAATTTTTTCATCAGAGGAGGTATTTGAAAGTATGTTTACTAATCCTCTATTACAACAACAAAGTAAATCGACTAAGTGAATTCTTATGATCACTTAGATCTTTTTATTTCAATGTTTAAAAGCTTAACCTTTTAGGGAGTGACTGCTTTCGATTATATTTCATCTTTAACATGCCCTTGTAACAAGCAAATGGAATTCAATTTTTGGTAAACTGCCAGATACATGATTTTTTCATAAATAGGTGACCTTGAGACTTCAACTCAAGAACTTTGTCTCTATACCATATTAAACCATATCATCTAAAGATTGAATGAACTTATTTACTAATAATATACCTTCAAAAAATAAGACTTCCTATCAAACATTTAGAATCATTTTTTTAAAAATAATTGGTCAAGAACTCACTTGATCTGCTCATTAATTGCAGCCTCACACTCTTCTGAGTACCCCTGGCGAGCAAGTGAAACATGGGGAACTATTGGGACGATATAATCATCCTTCTTAACCTCTTCAAATGGCTGAAACACACCACACCAGTAAGAGGCATACTAGCTGTTTCAGACGAGGCATAACCCGCGAATCCATTATCACGCTTTCTTGAGAAATCAAGACTTGAAAAAGAGGAAGAACACGACAATAAACTCAAGTTACAAGATGATGGAGTTGAAAAGGCATTGGCACTAGCTGACTTTAGCAGGAGCCCAGGATTAGAACCCTGCAGAGAAACAGCTGAAATTGCTTCAAGAAACATTTTCTCAAAAAGGGATCAAGATTGGATTAACAAATTTGATTCAGTAATTTGGTGTGGAAATCTTGAGGTGCAGATGGTTGAATTATATAGGGGAGTTAAAGAACGTGGAGTTGATTTGGAGCCGTTGAACAAGTGAAGCGTGTAGGGTGAATTCGGGTCCATGTGGACAGGGCGTGTGTCAGACTCGTGGCCTTATCCAGAATCCAAGGTAATATACCAAACGCATCACTGTCGGGAAAGGTCTTCTCATATTTTCGTAGTGCTGGAGGATATGTCTTTTGTGCGTTTATGGGCCAGTGTTTTACCAGAAAATTCCAATTACTTGTAAGAATGTAACTGTACACTGTGGACACGTGAAGGTTGAAATGTGGATTAATCATAGACTAGTTATGCTATTTTTATTTTTATATTCTAGAACGAGACATTTATCTTTTTATAGAAATGTGGCGCTTGATCAGGGACGAAGTCAGAATTGGATTCAATACTGGACTGTAAAATTTCAAGCTGGGCTAATACGTAAAAAAAAGAAAAAAAATCCCCCTCTACCTCCTCTCGTACGCTTGATAATGGGTTTACAGAATAATGCTATTTGTATATAATGATGCACTGATTGATGATATGGATAGTATTAATTGACTTTATTTCATTCTCTCTTTTTTCCATCATCAATAAGTTAACCAATATATACAAATAGCATTGCTTGAGATGGCATGCCTTTAATTCTTTTGTGTTTCACTCCAATTTATTTAGTCATATAATAAATATTCAAACCCGAAGAATAACAAGCACCAGTGGTCTAGTGGTAGAATAGTACCCTGCCACGGTACAGACCCGGGTTCGATTCCCGGCTGGTGCATTCATTTTTTCTTACAAATCTCACAACTTCTTCTGTATTCCTGCAAATGGATTGATTGTCAATTCAGAAACATGTCTTTTTATTTATTTTCAGAAACAAATTATCTGCCTTACCAAAACTAGGCAACATGGTTGAAAAAATGGGTAGTAGCTGCGAGTCATTAATTTAAAGAGTTGATAAACACTCGGACTTAAAGGCAAGTAAGACATGTAGAAAGATTTATTCACTTTTATAGAATATATTACCATTTTCCAACTTCGATTCTAGACTTTGATACAACTTCCATCTCATTGCAGGAATCCTCCTCTTAGAATTTGTGATTGCTGTTCTTTATCTAACTGGGGATAGTTGACGCTTCCTGGAACAGCAGACAATGCCTAATGATTCTACCTGTGATTTGTTTTCAGGCAAATGGGTTTATGATAACATATCTTTAGCCCTATACAAGGGGGAACAATGTTCTTATTTGGTTGGCGCCTTTGCCAGTGAGAAGTATGGTAGAAAGGACTTGAAATATCAGAAATGGCGATGGCAGCCTCATGATTGTGACCTTCCAAAGTTCTCCCTTAACCTCTCATTCACACACATACACACGATGTTAAGTATTAATGATTGATTAAGCAATTTGCACTTGGCATTTAATGGTTTTTCTGTGATGTCAAGGTTCAATGCTACTGCATTGTTGGACAAGTCAAGAGGGAAGAAGCTTCTGTATTAGGGGATTCCTTGAATCAAGACCAATTCAATTCGATGCAATCCCTTCACCAACATCTAAAAAACTGATCTGGAAAGGCAACTTCATCATCTTTAAGGCCATTGTAAGACAATTTTCTCTGTTTCTTGAAATTCAGAACCAGTCTGTTAGTAATTGTTTTGCGTGGTAATCTCTAACAATTAAAAGAAGGTTCAGACGATTGTGTAAGGAACAACGACCCTTCGAGACAAAGTCCCAACGAGGGGTGTTTTATTTATGAAGATTACAATGTACAAGAAGCGAAATGCCTCCGAGGGGCATAAGCACACAAAGTAATTGAAAGTTGACAAGACGAAATTAAAAGGAAAGTAAATTACATAATTCTCTGTTCGAAAGTGATTGATTCGGTCATTTTTTCTATGTTCTTTTTTATCTTTTATACTCCTTAGACAGTTTCTCTTGTAGAACCGTATGGAAACTGTTTGTCGCCCTGTAACCACCCACCTTCTCCATGATGGATGATTCGTCAAGAAATTGCCGCTTTTAACTGCTACCATTACCCCCATCATGTAACTGTTTGCAACCGAGATTCTAGGATTGTGGAATGTGATAAAATTGTCCTTCAACTGTTTTAATAACCGTCGCCTTAAATTACGATAAGACACTATGCTCTCCTAGATATTGGACGTCTCATGGGGTTAAGCGACGTTTTGCAGAGTTGAGCGATTATAGGTCATCGCTACATAACCCCTTCTTGGATAGTCTCATTCGGGCTTATCTTTCGAACTGAGCTTTATTCTTTGAACCATTTAATTGGACTTCGTTTAATTGGGTTTCGTTTTTGCTTGTCAACAATTATTGACACGACCCGTCCCGAGTCAACCTAATGGACCCGACACGTGTTATACGTCGGTGGTAGATTCAGATAAATACTGGGCCTACTACCAAGGCAACTGAACATTCTTTGACTATGAAATATTTTGAAAATAATTTTGACAGAGTTTCCTTTGAAAAATGGACTAAAATCACTTGGATAAAAATCAATTTTCTCAAACATACTCATATAATTTAAAATAAGGCGCATTAGTCCCTCAGAATACAAACTTCTCAAAATAAAATACTGGTAAAACAATATTTAATAAACTTCAAAAATCAAAATACCCAAAAGGAATATGAACTAAATAATCTGACGCAATGAACCATACAACTAATGCAATGTGTGTGTCTCAACACCATAGATCGACAGACTCCAAAGCTGCACAACTCTGCTACTATCTGCTCAAAAACAGATTTTAAAATATGAGCTTGTAACTCAGTGAGTGGATAGTTTGAAAATAAGTATACTTTTCTGAAAAATCTTGCTTTGTTAAAAACTTTGAGAAATTCTGATATCTGAGAATACTTTTAAAACTAAGCATGATTGCATCATAAAATTATTTACTCTTTATTCTAAATAAACAACTGAATATAAATAATCTGATCTCGGTAACTATAAGTGAAAATATGATTTCACATTACTGTAAGCTGAAATCATTATTCTGCAAACTAAATAAATTGAATTCTGAAGTTTGAAATCTGATAAGCTGAATAAACATAACATCATAGACTAAAAAGTCACACCAATAAGTACCCAATGAATAGCCTTACACATGTACAGAGTAATTTCGATGTACAAGGCAAAGTCATTCAAATCTGAAAATCTGATAATCTGATAACTGGTCATACGTACGCAGAGCTGCCCCAAAGGCTAAGCACCCTAGAACACGACTCAAAGCCTATGTGTGTACGAGAGTGGGTCTCAAAGACCTCTGAGAATCTGGTCATACACTGTGGAAACACATTCATATCAGTATAGAGCGGGTAAAATCACCATAACTGGTCATACACTGTAGAAACACATTCACACAAGTGCAGAGCGGGTAAATCACTTGGGTACTTTTTGATGGTTTTAAAACTAACTATAGATTTCCTGAAATGTTTAATACTGATACAACATACTAATGAAATGATTTAATTTAACTGAAATTAACTTTAAAAAGAACTTGCTATAAGAATCACTTTATTCTGAAATTCATGCTATAAAATCAGCTGTATGAAATAATTAACTTTCAAATCCAAATCTAATATAAATTTAATAAATACTAATTTCTTGAAAAATAAGTTTTTCCACTCACTGAATTATAAGCTTCAAGCCTAGACATTATGTTTCCCGAATATCCTTGCTACCTCATCCTAAAATAAAAATAAAATAGTATGAATTCAAATTGGTTATGGGATCACAAACACTCATCTTGCATTCCTCTATTTCTTTCTTTTCTAGTTCTCCCGTCTAGTTGTCTAAAACAAAAATTCATACTTTTTCTAATATAAACCCACATACATGTTCCAATCCAATACTTAGACGTCAATATATATTATCTAATTTTATTTAAATTTGTAAAATCTAAGGAAACCAACAGTTGATAAAAATAGCAATTCAATCTCAGATTTCTGAATTATGTCACCATTCCTATTTATTGAAATCTGGCACTAAAATTATGGACAGAAATAGCACCATTATGCAATTGACAGAAATAGCACAATTCTGGGTAGATTTTCGAAAATAGCACCTGTGCACATTTGGTCCGAAAATTACCAACAATAATTTCTTAAAAATGGAGAAATCAACCTTAATCCCTTAATTTAAGTGTTTAATATCATGTAATCCCAAAAAATCAAAGAACAAATATCTATTTCATAAACTCATTTTCAAAGTTTCATTTCCTTCAATACCAATATTTCCATATTTACATTTCTTTGACATATTCATGTTTAATACCTCAAATACATCTCAATAACCTCTAATTCTTACAAAAATTTGAATTTAAGCACATAGTTCATAAACCCTGAAATTTTTTAAACATAAACCATACCAAATCTCTTCAAGAAATTAGAAGATGAAATAGGAATAGGTAAAGTTACCTCTTTTCCTTTCTTTTTTCTTTCTTCCTTTCTTCTCTCTCTTTCCTTCTCTTTCTCTATCGATTTTTCTCCATTTCTCGGTCTCTCTTGACTCTTCCAGCGTGAGTGTGGGTAAGGAAATGAGAAATTGTTTTAATTGTGAGATATTTATGTTTCTTAACTCAAAAATTGCAAATGAAGTCCCTTATCTTCCAAACAAAATAACATTAAGTTTTGTACTTCCAAAACTAAATAAATAATTCTCTAACTTCAAATATAATCCATCTTAACCCTTCATATATTATCCATTGTAAAATAACCCCAAGAAAATAATTTGCTTCATTTAAGTTCTATTTTGACTATGACTTTGACAATTCCACTTTTGACTTTGACTAAAAAAAATGAGTTGTTACAATAATATCTACAGTTTTTCTCAGCTGATTTTCTGATAGTCATATCATTTACAATGATCATGTTTTTCTTGTTAAATCCGATAAGGAATACAATGCTACGATCGAATTCTATTGGTCTCCTTTGTTGGTTGAATCTAATTGCGATGTGACGCGAACCCGGTTAGCACGAACGCTATCGAACCCACAGGAGAATGAACCGGATCCCAAGAACGCCCAAATAAGACCAAAATTTAGGATTTAACCTCTAAACGTTGAACCAAGTAATCGAAGGTATATTAAACCAGCGACCTCTTGATCACAAAGTCTCGAAATCTCACACGAATAGTTTTAGATTTTGAACCCAACAAGATGAAACAAGTAACCCAAAGATAACGATGATGCAATGAACCCCTTGCTCACAAATTGAAGAACCCACGACTCGATGTGAACGCCATAAAGATTACTCATCTTTAATAAGTTCGATAATGATTGTCCATGGAAGAACAAAGGGGAAAAGTAAAAGTTTTATTTTAATTCATATCAAAAGGTTCTTAATACAATAAGAATAAAATTCTTATTTATACTAAACCTAAGAAATATGGAAATAACGAATTTTAAGAGTCCTAGAATATAGAAATTACCAAAAATAAGAATTATAGTCTAAATAAACAATCTCACTAAAAATAGAAAATTCGGCTTCAATTTTGTTCTAAGCGGTCGCTTAGTTATTTTTCAAGCGGTCGCTTAGAAGGTCAATTTTACTATTTCAATTTTCGGTAGACGACTGAGCGACCGCTTCACTGGATAACTAAGCAGTCGCTTGGTTATCCCGGTTGCTTCCTTCTTCGACCCTCCATTTTGTGTTGATCCAATTGCTTTCGACTCTCGACCCCCTTCACCAAACTTGGTCTTTGGCTTGTTGACTTCGACCTTTTGGACTCCAAAGTTCGATCAAGTGATTGCCTATCCCGTATCACATCACGATGACTTATTGAACCATCGGGTGGAAACTCGAATAATCAGAGTTAAGGCAATTGAAAAGCATGCTAGGCAATGGACAGATGCAGATATACTCATATTTGATTCCTTTATGTGATGGTTGAAGCCAACAATGAAACTTCTGTGAGTACATTCAAAGAAACCCTTGAATACGATGGAAATTCTTGTTTCGTTTTTCACAATCTTTCTCATAAACTATATTTCCGTTATGGTATTGCTGATGAGAATTGGGATAATTTGGAAGCCCTGATGCAATATACAAAGAAGTCAGGATGAGGCATCGTAGCTTCGAAATGGCTTTGAACACATGGGCAGACTGGTTGGAATTCCACATTAAGAGAAATAGAACAAAGTTGTTCTTCATGGGCCTCTCACCTTATCACTTTGTGTATGCTAATTACTTCTTTTTGGTTACATAGAAAATTATGCTTGCAATAAAGAAAAATAGCAAAAACTCTAGTCAAATAACGTGATTCATTAACACCGCAGAGGTGAAGACTGGGCCATGGATACAAGCTGAAATTGCTACAATGAAACCGAGCCAATTTGGAATGAAAGTTACTGGGGAAGTACAACTGATCGCAGGATGATGCAGATAGTGGAATCAGCAATGCACAAGCTCGAAAAAAGAGGTTTAAAGGTAGAGTATCTTAATATAACACAGTTGTTACCTTAATGATCCATTACAAGATAACTTGTGTTTATCTATCCTGTGGATATGTACTATATCATTTTGTTATGCAGGAATAAATTAAAGGTTCATCAGGGTTGTTTAATGCTGATAAATGAGTGAAATAACATTGGTCTAGGTGGTTAAATTCTCGAATGGGAATTCAAATCAATGATTTAATTCAATCTAACAATTGGATGATTGAAATTAGTAAGCCTTCATTAATGAGGCAACATCATTTTTTATCACTGATGATGCTAATATTAATAAGATATGGACGTTGACGACGATGTCAATGAAATTGAGGCAAATTAATTAGATTGGTTGAACAATTGTTTCCTCAATCGTATATTTTGAACTTTTGGGTTCATATCTTCAGAGAATCTTGAAGAGAGAGCCTTTATAAGATTGCATTAATAGAATGAGAGTGGACGCCATTAATATAAATTCCTTTTTGGTATACCTCTGCTTAGAGATTAAACTTATAAATTACTATTCAATTCCATCTGTGATGCTTTCTTCCTTTTGTTAATGCCGCTTGTTATCATAAATGCTTCGCAGACGTTACCAAAAAGAGAAGGTCGAGCAAATCGAGGCAAAAATAGGCAAACTACTTGTTGGTTGCTCTTAAATTTAAAACCAGGATTTAGTAAGTTTCCTACCTGTTTATTAAAATAAGAAAAAAGGCGTAAAAAAGTTTAAGGGACGTAGACTCCACCTCTAATACGATATTTAAACCAAACATTCAATACTAGACAATAGATGGACAAAATGCAAACCTAATGTTCACAAGATTTACTTGTAGCTAAAAGAAAATCGTGGCACAAAATGGTTACTAATTGATTTGGCCCTAGTTCATACTCGTTGATATTAATGTTCTAACAACAATGTGTTGTTCTTCTGATTTTCAAGAAAATGATCGACTATCTTACATAGTAATTCAACAACGAGACATCAACCGCCAGGCACCATTGTAATGATGTTTCTTTGCTTCTTTTTTGACTAAGCTTACTGGATGGGATTATGCACAGCAGGGAAGTTGAGGAAAATGGCCAGCACACAAAAAGTAGTTCTTGGTGCATTGAATGTTAGATACAACTTTCATTTTGCAGGTCTCCTACTCATAACCTTTGTGATTGCTTCTGTTTGGGGTAGACGATGCTTCCGGGGACTTCTGGCGATGCCTTATGGTTTTTTCCAGCCCTGTGATTTGTTTTCAGGAAGATGGATTTATGATAACGTTAATGTATCATATCCTCTGTACAAAGGGAAACAATGTTCTTTCATGGACGACGACTTTGAGTGTGAGAAGTTTGGTTGGAAGGACTTGGATTATCAGAAATGGCGATGGCAGCCACATGATTGTGACCTTCCAAGGTTCTGTCTTCCCTCCTTTTTATATATACAATTACTGATCATAAAGTTTGTATTTGACAGTGTTTGATAATTAAATTGATGGCTTTTCTGTTATATCAAGGTTCAATGCTATTGCATTGTTGAAGAAGTTGAGAGGGAAGAAGCTCGTGTTTGTAGGGGATACCATGAATCGTAACCAATTCATTTCAATGCTGTGTCTAATTGAGTCCTCGATCCCTCAATCATCGTCCAAACTATCACTGGTCCGGAAAGGAAACTCCGTCATCTTTAAGGCCACTGTAAGATAGTTATTTCTGTTTTTAGAGATACCGCGAGATTTAGATTTTTAGGCTAGGGTGACGAGGGCTTCATTATTAATTAGGCTGTGGTAATATTTTCTATTTTTGGCTGTTCACTTTCTGATAGTGAACTCATCTATATTGATTGATGATTTTCTTGTTAAACCAATGAAGGAATACAGTGCCACAATCGAATTCTATTGGGCTCCTTTGCTGGTTGAATCTAATTGCGATGACATGGAAATTCATCGTGTACAAGATTGCATAATTAGAATTAATGCAATTGAAAAGCATGCTAGGTACTGGACGGATGCAGATATACTCGTATTTGATTCCTTTGCACGGTGGTTGGGGTCGAAAATGACACTTCTGTGAGTACATTTTAAGAAACAAAGTATATGATGGTAACTCTTGCTTTGTTTTTTGGTTTCTCCAATATACTTTGGTTCTAAGACTGTACTGGTGTTCAGATGGGGATCATTTGGAAGCTCTGATGCAATCTATAAAGAAGTTGAGATGAGGCTGCGTGTGTATGAGATGGCTTTGAAAACATGGTCAGACTGGTTAGAAAACCACATTAAAAGAACTAAAACAAAGTTATTCTTCATGAGCCTCTCGCCTCATCACAACGTGTACGTTCATTAGTTCGCTTTGGTTACATAAGAGATAACTAGTCTTTCACTACAGAAAAAAAGACGAAAATGTTAGTTGACTAACATGATTCATCGACCCTGCAGTGGTGAAGACTGGGGCATGGATACTGGAGGAAATTGCTACAATGAAACCGAGCCAATTTTGAACGAGGGGCATTGGGGAAGTTTAACAGATCGTGGAATGATGCAGATAGTAGAGTCAGCTATACGCAAGCTCGAAACAAGAGGTTTAAAGGTACATTACCTCAATATAACACAATTGTCGGATTACAGGAAAGATGCTCACCCTTCTGTCTATAAGAAATTTTGGGTGAATCTAACTGAAGAACAATTAGCAAACCCCATGAGTTACTCAGATTGTGGCCATTGGTGTCTTCCAGGAGTGCCTGATGTATGGAATACAATCCTCTATTCCTACATTATGCATTTATGAAACTTCATATATTGCAAGAGATACAAAATATTTATACCGCGATGGATAAGCCTTTCAGATTTGAATCCTGAAGAGTGAAGACTATATATTTTTAGCAAATTTCCTTTGCCATATGTTCGTCATTTAACTTTTTTCCTTATTCCTGTCGCAACTAGATGAACTCGTTATTTTCTTTTCCCTTGTTGATGCAACAAAATATTTATATGGCATAGTTCAAAAACTCAATCCCAAGTCATTTCCACAGCATGTTGCCTCTAAGCATAAAAGAAACACAAATTTGGAGGAAGAAAATAGACTATTTGGAAATAAACTGAACTTGGAGATAATACTATCTCCATTACAAAGCTTAAAAGGAAAGTCAAAACTTACTAAAAATTGGCATGATTTTATTATTAGGTGTCAAGGTATGTGTCAAATTAATATCATATGAGATGCGACGCCATCCACATAGGTCTTCTGTTAGTAATTTTGGATGGAAGTCTTTTGTGGAACTAACGGGGTACATGACTTAAAGTTAATGGACATTTTCTGTAACACTATTACAGTTATGGAATTTGTAAACACTACATTCAAGCTAAGGGAAGCTAAATGTGAGCCAACTAATTTGTAATAATCCTATGATCTATGGTCAATAAACGGTAAATCGCAAGAAACCGATTCTGGCACAATTCCATAACTGTAGCAGACATAATCCCATGATCTTTCGCATAAGTTTGCTATTGATCTTTGGAGAAAATAATTACAAATTATTTTTTGAAGCAATTCCATGGTTGTAGCCATTTGAATTATTTTCCTTGACAATTTGTTACCCTACTAATACAATCTTTCTTTATGTACTTCATCAAACCAAAAACATGTGCAAATTCTTTTATTCCTTTTGAGTTACCACAAAACAATAGTTGCATATGAGTCTTGTCGACCCTTTATATCCCAAGCCTTTTTATGTGCCGACATGGTGCACGTAGATCATGGGTCACTGATATCTGATTGAGCATGGCTTTAACATTTAAGGAAATTACACCCACCTTTTTTTCAATTTCCCCCATTTCAATAATCAGATGATAGAATTATCTATAATATATTAAATATCACATCAATTGAAAATATTTTATGGACGATTCCATCCGTACTATAATTCAATTATCTCAATAATGCCTTATATTACACCTTTGATAACGAGTCTCCAAGTCAGCAAAACATTCCACACACGGAGGCACTGAACCACCTAAGCAGTATAGCAGCATAGTAGGAGGCGAATATCCAAAGTAGATAGCGTATGGATGAACAAGGCCGAGCCACATGGCTTGAAGACACACATGTTGGTGGGCAATCAATGCTTTGACAAAAGATACAGGTTTTTTAGGCAAAGATTCGTCCAAAATAAAATATTATGAATAATGGATTTGACGTCTTTGCAGCAGACGTCAATGTGTCAATTCGAATCCAGAAACGTTAAATATCTACCCGCTTATGAAGTGATAGATAGACGTCTATGAAAAGACACTTTAGACTAGTAGATTCTCCATCCAATGGTTCTTCTTCTACCTTTTTCTCTATTAATACTTGTGTTCTATGCCTTTTTAAGGTAATGTAACTTTCAGTATTAAGAATTCATTATTTCTCTTCTCCTATTGAGATAATATAGAAATTCCGACGGTTCTCGCTATCGGAATTAGTTGCATGCAATTATCATCGACTACCTTAATCGTTAGAGTGTTCATGGCTGCAACCACCATTGCTGGGAATGGCCACGAGCATTTGTGCCAAGTGTGCAGGGAGGAATATACATAGAGTTGCTTTTTGTTGGCCACGTGGAGGTCCATTTTCCAGGGTTAACATATTACTTTTTATTTTTCAATATGTATTTAATTGTTTCAATAATATTTTACTTATCGTTTTTCAATATGTATTTAATATATTCATCATTTGAACCATTTAAACAATAATATCATTAATTATTTTGTCAACTATTTAGTTATGATGAATGTATTATTGTCACATTCATTACCTTACTTTTCATTATTAATATGTATTTAATTTATTTAACCATATTTAATAGATTCGTTATCTTTTCGTTTTTCAATATGTATTTAATTTTTTTTAATCATTTTGAAAAATATTATCATGAATTATTTTGTAAGTTATTTAGTTATGATCAATATACATTTGACAGATTCATTTTATTTGATTGGACAGTAAATTAAATTCATTAACATTTTTTGGAACAAAAAATGAATATTTTTAGAATTTTCTTCCAATTCATTTATTTAGCGAATGTTAAGATACATGGAAGGTAAATGGGAAAACATAATGAGTATCTATAACCCAATAATTTCAATTGATATAATTATTACATATTAAACGAATATGAAGAAATGGTAGTATGAGAATCTGAACATGAGAGTGGTTTGTTGTAGTTTGATGGTAGAGGTGTAGGTGTGATTGGTTGGAGTTGGAGGCGGAGGTCGTGGTGGTGGTTGTTGGTGCGATGGTTATGGTGTTGGTGGTGTGGTGTGGTACATAGTATAGGATGGGATGAAAAGTGTTTGTAATAAATTATTTGAATAATTGTGACTAATAAAATGGATAATTTGTGATCGATAAAAAAGTTGTGACCTAAAAAATATGTATAATATGCGACTAAATTTGTAATTGTGACTCACATTTTGTGTTTTTGTGAGTGATCTTGTGCGCTTTGTAACGGCACATTATCGTGACCATAAATTGTGTGATTATGATCATGATTGTGACCTAATTAATTAAATTATATGTCACAAATTTTATTAGTGGTCACAAAATATGACTATCTAATTTTTGAATTTTTTTTTATTTTTTATAAATTTGTTATTTTTGAAAGTGTATCTTGAGACATTTTCTGAACTATTTGTCCAAAATGTGAGGCGAGTGGTGAGTCTGGTGACTGGTCACACATATATGTATTAAAATTTAAAAGTTGAACTAAACCCTGTCTAGTAATATTGTCTCGGGCCTACTCAACTGCTAATTAAACCTCTCTTTGAGTTCCATTTTCTAAAATTTACTTCTTTTTTTCAATTCATTTTCAACCACATATTCTCTTAATAAAATAATTTTACATGTAAATCTATTTTTTTCTTCTTATTTTTAACCTAATATTCTTAAAAGAATTACTATTATAAAATTCATTTTGTCCAGAAATGGGGCTAGAAAAAAAAAAAAAAAAAAAAAAAAAGAATCCTACGTTGTTAGGTATTTATATTTATTCACGTTGTTTTCAAAATACATTTTTCTCTCTCGTCTTTCAATAAAATAATATTACAAAAAATCCAAAATATTCCTCTGCTCAGAGATTAATTTTAATTTAATCCATTTTTACGTATCAAGTATGTTGTCTTCTTGTTGCGAAAAACGAGAAATGGCAATATATAAAATAAGAATAAGAATGCAAAATTTACGTTGAAATCCAAGAAAAGAAAAACTCACAAACAGAGGAGAAAATTCACTATATCAAAAGATGAGTACAAAAAGTGTGATTAGTCCAAATATATGTAGCACAATGACATCCTAAAATATAACAAAGTCCTAATAAAACAGGTCCATACAACAGGGGCACCGGACCAATCCCATAGCCCACAACTGACCCCCAAATTTATTTTTTTTCATAATTTTAGTTTCATCATAAATGTTGCACCATGAACTTTTCGGATCAGATCGAACAGAATTCCAGTCACTGTACTCTTAACACGTCCGTTTGATAGCAAAGGTGGAAAGGAAAACATTTTATATGTAAGTTGAAAAATAAAAAATCACTTAAATCATAGGACAATATTTTTCATGAAATTTGTTGAAAACAAACTTAAAGTGGTTGTACTTTGAAAAATATTTTCCATTTTTACGTCGTAATCAAACGATCAAAGTGAAAAATATTTTTCTCGGATGTGATATTTTTCATGGCAAATATGCCAAACAAACATGACTATTTAATATTTATCAATGCTAGTCGTATTTATTTAATAATTTACCGATGTTGACTTGCACTAGTGATTTGACACTGCTGTTTCCCCACTCTTATTAAAAACAGAAGGTCAAGCAAACCAAGGTAGTTGGCGAGTGATTAATAATTTGATATGGACCTTTAGCTATTTATTAAATTAAGAAAGGCCGTAATAAAGTTTAAGGAGTGGGCGTAAACTTGACCTCAATACAAAGAGTAAGATTGCAGTAGACTAATGAGGGATACATAAAGATTAATGTAAAGATGTAAACATAGGTCAATTTATAAAAGTTTTGGACTACTCCTCTTAATTAGGTTGACCTTTTAAGATGGACCCCCAAATCTTTACATGGTATCAGAGTCCATTAACCTCTAACGAGCTATTCAATCCTTGTAAGACTCAAAAATTTGAGCGTATGAATTTCAAGATTGGTCTGCTCAAACGAGCCACCATCTTGCGGAGGTATGTTAAGGGATATAATCTCATATCGAATAAAGATGTAAACATAAGCCAATTTATAAAGGTCTTGAACTACTCCTCTTAATTAGGTTGATCTTTTAAGATGGACTTTCAAGTCTTTACATAATGTGCTTTAGAGTTACATGTAGTCAAAAGAAAGCTGTAACACAAAATGGTTATTACTTGACTGCCCCTATTTTTACAGGTTGATAGTTATGTTCTAACAAAGAATGAGATGTTCTTCCTTTCTTAAGATATTATTGACTATCTTAATGATTAATTCCAAAACCACACGAAATTGACAAACTAAGCACCATTTTTGAGAAAAAAAATTTATGCCCTCCTGAATGAAAACTTGAAATAATCAGATGTTCCAATTCAATGCTCCCTGTTGATTAAGCTTTCTGGATAACAAGGTGGTTTAATGAAATTGAGCAAAATGGCAAGCGCACACAAATTAACTCTTGGGACATGGAAAATTGGATACAACATTCATTCCATCGCAGGCTTCCTTCTCATAGCCTTTGTGATTGTTGTTTTCTATCTAACAGCGGATATTCGTCTGGTACTCGAAGAGCAGACAACACCTGATGATTCTGTTCCGCGCTGTGATTTGTTTTCAGGCAAATGGGTTTATGATAACATATCTTACCCTCTGTACAAGGAGAAACATTGTTCTTTTATGGAGGACGACTTTGCGTGTGAGAAGTATGGTAGGAAGGACTTGAATTATCAGCAATGGCGATGGCAGCCTCATGACTGTGACCTTCCAAGGTTCTGTTTTATCTGTCATGTACAGTTCTACACAATATATACAAATATTATATTTGGTACACAGTATTGAATATGACTAAACGTAATAGACGAAATTTCAACTTCTTGTTTTGCGTTGATACTGTCCAGTGCTACCACATAACATTAAGAAATGACTGATTTTGAAGTTTGTGCTTGGCAATTAACTTGATGGTTTTTCTGTTATGTCAAGATTCAATGCTACGGCTTTGTTGGAGAAGTTAAAGGGGAAGAAGCTTGTATTTGTAGGTGATTCCTTGAATAGAAACCAGTGGACATCAATGTTGTGCCTTATCGAGTCGTCGATCCCTTTATCATCATCTAAATCAAAGATCTGGAAAGGCAACTCCATCATCTTTAAAGCCACAGTAAGAAAATCTTCTGTGTTTCTTGAGCTATCAATCTATGCTCCAGGCTTTTTGTTATTTATCATCCATTCGTTTGTGGGATTTTCGTTCTCTACTTGATAATATATTTTTAGGCAGGGTAATTAGGGTGTAGTAATATTTGCCACTTTCCATATTAAGTTCACTTCAGGATACTATATCATCTGACAATGATCATGTTTTTCTTGTTATACTCGTGAAGGACTACAATGCCACAATCAAATTCTATTGGTCTCCTTTGCTGGTTGAATCTAATTGTGATGACATAATAAATCATCGCGTACGAGCTCGTACAATTAGAGTTAAGTCAATTGAGAAGCATGCTAGCCACTGGACAGATGCAGATATACTCATATTTGATTCCTTTGTATGGTGGTTGGAGCCAAATATGACACTTCTGTGAGTACATTCCAAGAATATATATATGATGCAAGCTCTCGTTTCCTTTTTTGTTTTCTTTCTCATTTACTGTGATTTTGATACTGTACTGGTGATTAGATGGGGATCATTTGGAAGCTCTGATGCAATCTATAAAGAAGTCGGGATGAAGCTGCGTCTCTATGAAATGGCATTGAATACATGGTCAGACTGGTTGGATATCAACATTAACAGAACTAGAACAAAATTGTTCTTCATGAGCCTCTCACCTTTTCACACTTTGTATGTTTATCAGTTCTCTTCGGTTAAAAAGAAAAATAGCAAAGATGCTAGTTAATTAACACGATTCATTAACACTGCAGAGGTGAAGATTGGGGCATGGATACAGGTCAAAATTGTTACAATGAAACCAAGCCAATTATGAACGAGTACTGGGGAAGTGCAACAGATCGTGAAATGATGCAGATAGTCGAATCCGCAATACACGACCTTGAAACAAGAGGTTTAAAAGTAGAGTATCTCAATATAACACAATTATCAGATTACAGAAAAGATGCTCACCCTTCTATTCATAGGAGGTTTTGGGCGCCTCTAACCGAAGAGCAAAAAGCAAACCCCAAGAGCTATTCAGATTGTGTGCATTGGTGTCTTCCAGGGGTGCCCGATATTTGGAATGTTATCCTTTATTCCTACATTATGCATTCATTATAGTTCCTTCATTACAAGAGCCAAAAAAATTGTATATTTTGTTGTATAGGCCTTTCAAAGCTAAATATTAAGGTACTACATCCATTACAAATTGTCAATGAAAACATCAATAAAGCTATAAATATAGAAATACTACAACTATTTGCAAGAAGTAGCTACTAAGGAATTAGCACCACATGAGGTTTCCTTGTTTTAGGAAATAAGGAACTTGCATCTTATCAAGTCTTTTGAGACCTCGACCCGTGCCTTGCATGTCCCAATGTTCAGATATTTGAGCAGTCTTCACCTTCGTCTCCATTCCCTTCTCTAAGTATGTGAGACAAGCCCCCACCCTGTGGATTCTATTGTGAGTAGATGGATAGGAAGAGCCCCCATCTCAATTGAGCTTCCATTCTCTTGGTTTCAGTTTCAACAAGTAAATAATTCTTTAACATGTTGGCAGCCTAAGTCTTACATTGCATCCCAGTTTTTGAGCCAAAGAAATATCTCCAGTCCATTGATGTTCAACAAAATGAACTCTCTCTATAGTTTTTACGTCATTGTGTAGAATCACCACCCCACTCGTATAGTTGTTGAACTCCCTCTAAAGCTCCAAGTCTTCTTTGGGCCTTCTCCCAAAGAATACAGAGGATGGGTAAGTTTTTCCAAGTTTAAAACCACGAATCCAAGACTGAAGCAGGTTGTCTTTAAGCTGCTAGTATTAATTTTTGTTCACGTATATGATATATGTTTGTTTCTTTAGTCCATTCTCCTATTTACCAAAGGAGGAGGCCTGAGCTGCATATTTCCGTAAAATGAAAATAATACTTGAACAGAATAAGAGTGTGTTTGATGTTGATTTTAATGAGAATAGAATTTTTGGAATAGTGATTGATGGAAGAATGTGTGGTGGAAAAATGATGAAAAGTTTTAGATTTGTGTGTAATATTATTTTATTTAAAAAATGTGTGATTGAAATGAAGAAAGAGAAAAAAATGAGAATGAAAATGAAATGGGGGCCAAACGGGCCCTAAATAGGCCTAACTCGAGTTAAGTTGAAATTTGGTGAAATAATTAAAAATATCAAAGGAAAAATGTCAGGGGAAGAAATTAACAAAAGGTCTCCATATTTATATTATAGATTTTGCTATTTGTACAGAAACAACAGCCAGAAGAAATGATAAAAATGATGTGAAAGAAAATATTGGATGAAAAAGTTAACTGTATTTTAAACTGACAACTGATAAAGTGTCATATGACATTATGTAAACTTTGATATACATGTAGCCTTGTCATTATATTATTTGTTTCACCTAACATTTGTTAAATTCAAGAAAATCTCGACTCCTAAAAATTGAATAAATGTAAGATTAGCTATCTACCTCATCATCAGGTTTACTTGACGATAAATAATAGATTCAACAAAGTAAATTTAATTTACTTGTTGGATTTAATTTAATTAATTATTATTATTATTATTATTATTAGGATGAAAGTGTTGGAGCCAAAAGAAGCTAAATTAGAGAGATTTGGGAGCAATTGGAACAACTGAAAAGGTGGAGGACACATTGGGATAGAGAAAGATCAAGGACTAACTTAAAAATGAAAAGACGTTCAGGAACCGATAGTGAAAATTCGCCCTCGATTATTTCGGGGTTTTACTCCCTGCGGCTCGTGGGAGCCCTCTCCAATTTTGGGCCTTGGTCTATGAAGTCTAATTCGGACTTTTCACTTTTTCAAAAAGAAAGGAGCTTTTTGGAAAATTTTGGCACGATTTTTTGTGGGATTGGAACTATAAATAAATTTATTACGAGGGTGGGCAATTTACACAATTTTCTAGACAATCTTAGAGATTAAATTGGGTGAAAAATACAATGCAAAGAAATAAGGTTTGGAGAATTCAAACTTGGTACATGATTGCTTTCCATTTTCTTTCTTTTTTTTTCTTCATAAACTCGATGATGTATTTTAATTTTCATTGTTATAACAAAGGTTAAAACTAATAGTCAAATGTGACACCCACGAATATCTGTTATCCACGTCATCGTTTCATTTATATTTTTAATGGTTGATGAGGGAATGACAAATGATATAAGGCCCTGGTTTGATAACCAAAATTTTCCCGGGAACTAGGAATCGTTTTTCATCTTTCTGCTTTTGCGCTGTTTGATAGCCTTTATTTTTCATGTGTAGCGGAAAATACTCGAGAAACCTTTGATTCGGGCTCAGAAATCAACCAAACGAACACCAACCAACCGGCTCGACCCAAATTCATTTGCTTAAATTTCATTCTACTCCTCATCAAGTGTAACTCACCATTCATCTTATCTTCTTTTTCAGCCTTAATTTCCATTTCTTTACTCTTAATGGAATCTATGACAATCTCAGTTGTTAAGGTGTCCCTACCATACTTAATGGCATTCTTAACCTCTCTATATGAATCAGGCATAGAGTTAAGCAGAATTATAGCTTTATAAGTTTCAGACACCTTTTCATTACAGTTAACGATATCTTGAACAAGTTTGTTAAAAATATCCAAATTGTCATCAAGGTCTTTTGAAGGATCCATTTTAAAACTGAAAAAGCGTTCAAGCAGATATAACTTATTAGGAGTAGATTTAAGCAAATATAAACTCTCCAACTTTTCCCAAAGTTCTTTGGTGGTTTTTAATTTAGCCCTAACCTTTGTGGTCACCAGAAGGTATTGTTTTGTCACAGTGAGTTTGTGATGCAATTGGGAATGTGTTGGATGTCTATTGGTGAGATGGAGTATAGATGCCTAGGGGTACATTGTGGTTTGTACCGGGGGATGTGTAGTGTGACATTTGGATCACGAGTGGAGATGTGATCAAATGTCTAGAATCCTTTATCAGAAAGAGACCCTGATCAGGTGGAGTGTGAGAGAGGACACTTCTATCACTTATGTTAGGTGGAGCCCCATTATCCACGTAGTTTGGGAGAAGTGATGAGGTGATAAAGGATTATCCCAAGAACTTAGGATTTATTGTGACTTACCAGTTAGACATGAGTTGAGTGATTAGTCTCGTGAGCATGGTGGAGCGATGAGAGGAGATATGTGTTCTCGAGGTGGGAGTAACACGGAATGGGATAGAATAAGTATGGTGAGATCTTTTTCGTGGGGTCATTTATGCATTTGTTGCATATGTGTTGATCGTGTATTGATTAACTGGGTGTTAATCTGTTGTTCTGTGTGAACGTGTTTGAAAAAGATCTATATGTTATCCTATAGTATATCGGCATCGCATGTTTATTTGCTCTTGACTGTTTACTGTAATTATTTGCTTCTACTTGGGTGTTCTTGACCTTAGCCCTGGTGAGTATACGGAGCAGGTATGGTATGTGTTTCAGGACAGAAACACGAGGTAAGGTCTGTGAAACCAATTTTATTGGTTACCTTGATTGTGCAAGTATAAACTGTGTGTTTTGTTTGCTTGCAGGTTTATTGGAAATCAAGGTGGAGATTGTTGGGTTTTTTGATACCCAATAATCCGGGCGATGATGAAAAATCGATGTCGGATATGTTATCGACACCAAAAGTTACGGCTTGACTCGGAAACAATTAATACACCTTGGAAGGGCCGAAATTTGGTTGGGATGGATAGTAATATTGTTGGCCCATTTAAGGTGAGTTTTAGCCCAAATTTAAACCCTAAACCTAGCATATTTATAAGGTAGAAACCCTAGCCATTTAGTGTGTGATTTGTGTGGAAGAGAGAGGGAAAGGAGGCTGCCCCTTTGTGGGGGAATTCCGATAGCCTTTGTGGGGGAATTTCGGCAGCCATAGGGAGAGAAAAATCGGTCAGCTCTAGGTGAGAAAAACGTGTGTTTACCTTGGTGTTTGAGAGAAAAAGAGAGAACTTGGCTGCTCTTGTGCTTGTGCCTTTCCTGCAGTTTCTTCTGTGCTCTTCTTCTTCTCATTCTTGTTTAGCCTTTGTGGCTCCGCCTTTGTGGCTGTAAAACACCGTCATCTTTGTGTCCTAAGTGGGTACATGTGAAGCAACCTAAGTGAGGGATAGTTGAAAGTATTAGATCTCGATTATTGGGTGTTTTGGAAAGGTTACTGAACCCGAAATCCACATTGAAAGGAGATTAATTCTCACAATTGATTTGTAACCACAAAGGCAAGGGAAAATACTCCACAAAGAAAGCAATGAGAGACAAAGAAACCACCAAGTTATCATTGATTTCTCAATAACTCAAGCTCTGATACCAATTGTGTCTTGTACCTTGACCTGAGAGGCACATTTCGTAATTTATTTCTTCCACAATACTCTAAGAATAGGACGATAGAGGACCCTCAAGGTTGGGGTTCAACCTATAAGATTTCAAATCAAAAAGTTCAAATTAGTTCTCGTTATTTGTGCAAGAATCAAATGGGTCTTTCGTTCCAAATTTTCAGGCTTTCTGTCTAATAAATAGAGACTAGAAAGTCAACAATATTGACGAGATTCATTTGGACTTTGGTATTGACAAAGCTGCCATCACATTTTTATTCATCAATCATCGTTTCTATGCTTATACCTACATCATTACATGTGTATATATAGAGCATATTAGTATCACATATTATTGTCTAGTTTACGTGTCCTTCAAACTACTGCAATTATTGTTTTTATGAGGTGAAATCCCTGTATGCCATCTGGTTAAACTTGTATACGTCTTTCTTTATTTTTATTAAATTTTGATGTAACTCACTTGAATGATTAATTACCTTAATTAAATTTGGATGATCTAATTAAACATTGTATAATCATATAATAATCAATTAAATAATTAAAATAATCAATGTCAACATGTTATAAATTATATGTTTTCCTTATGGATAAACATTAATTCAAAGTTACATATATAATATAATCTTCTAGATGTGTATTAGTTCAAGAGCAAGTTATATTTTACATTTGTTTTTCAAAAGCAATATGTTAATATTCTTCTAGAATATTGAAAATCATAATATAATACTCTTTAGGAGTAATAACACATTATTCATTATTGTTTAAAAATAATAAATTATGTAAGGATTTTCTCTTCAAGAGTATAAATATAATTTATGTTAGATCTTATATTATTATGATATTCAGAAACAAGTAAAATTTGTATTATTTTAGGAGTGATAACACTATACATTCAAAATTTATACATGAAATAAAAAAAATTAATCAACAGATACTACAATAAATTTTTCGAAAAGAATATATAATGCACACATTAAAATGTAACCATGCAACTTGTATAGTGGGGTCACATTCTTAGATAGAGAAGTTACAGGTAAGAGGAGGGAGGGGGATATTTTATGCGAATAATGCTGGTTGTACAAAGCTGGGTTACAAAGACACGTGCAGATGAATGGACATAAATTGACTTACCAATAGTAAATCACTTATAAGATTTTAATTCGTGCTTTAACCTAAAATAAAAAATAAAATCTTGCTGATTATGTGTTATAAAATTTTAAAAAATAAAAGTTTAATGGAAAGTTTTAGTCAACCCCGTTTCCATGTGTAATGACTTCTCCTTTTGTCAATGCTACTTGTATTTATTAAATACTTTGCACTCGTAGTTGGTAAGTGGTTGCTCCTAAATATTAATCCGCCATTTGGTATGGATCTCTATGCCTGTTTATTAAAATAAAGAAAGACGTATCCAAGTTTAATCAAGTGGCATACGTAGATTTCACCTCGTAAAAACAAAGAATGCAGTAGGTTTGAAGGACACATAAACTAGACAATAATATGTGACACTAATATGCTCTATATATACATACATACATACATACATACATACATGTAATGATGTAGGTATAAGCATAGAAACTATCTACAATATACTAAAAGTGTGGATTGAGGATAAACTTTTAAATACCAATTTTACCCTTATATATTTAGATATATGTCAATTCTATCCTTGTATATTTAATATAGTACCATTTAATATAATTTAACTTTATTTATTATCTCTTTAATTGTAATGCTTATTATTTTATATTGGAGTACTTAGAATTCTACATTAATCAAATTAAGTTTAATTACTTAAATTATATTATTTAAATTAAGTTTACTACTTAAAATTGAAGCTCACATATATAGATGTAATTTTATTATAATTATATAATATAACATATTAAAGATTGCATTAATATAATGGTAGATTAATTATAATATAAAATAATATTTATTATAGTTTTAATATAATTATATATGTAGACGAGCTTCGATTTTAAGAGATTAAACTTAAATTAATTAAAATAAAATTATGAGTACTCCAATATGAAAAATGAACTATATACTTAAAAGGAGATTACATAAAATTAAATAGTAATTAATATATCATTAATGTCACATTTAATATATTATTATATTATTTCATATGTACATGTACATGTACATGTATATATATATTATATTATTTATTATTTATTTATGTAAGCCTCACTTAAAAATCAACATTACTTATAATATAACATTATCAACATTTTTATTCAAAGATTATAAATTGTAGATTTAATTAATATAATAGATGATATAACCATTTAAATAAAAATGACAATAAATCGAAATGAAAAAATTGCTTAAATGTGATCAATAGTTAAAAAAGAGTCGAAGATAGGAGAAATTATCTATCAATCTTAAAAACCTTGCTAATTGCTCCTAATAATTAGGAGTTACTTAACATTCTTGTATTTGTATTCACTATCCACCCCACTAAATGCAGGCTTCACATCTCAATTACACATTTTTCATTAAAACTAATTTTTTAAGTATTAATAAAAATTAATATTATATGTTCTTAAACATAATTAATATAGTATTGTGTATTTTTTTATTATTATTTAATGTTCATTTTTGTAAGCATAAAAATTGATGATAATTCAGTTACTTATTAGTAGTTTGTTTGAGCCCTATTTTGGCTAAGAATACATTTTGAAATAGTAGGTTGATGGAGAATATATAGTTAAAAAATAAGGAAAATTTTTGAGTTTGCATGTAATGTTATTTTAATAAAAAAAATGTGTGATTGAAAAGAAGATAGAGAAAAATATATTTTGAGAATAATGAGGATCAAACAAATATAAATATATAAAGAAAAGAAAAATAATTTTATCTTGATACATTTAAAGGGAGAATTTATATTCCTCCATTTGTATTGATCCTGTTCAAAAGGGAAAAAAAAAAAACTTTAATTTTAAAAATTTTCTCTTCTATATCTGTTTTGAATACATTGGTTTTTAATTTAAAATAAATGCTATGGATTAATATGACGAGCATGATTAGTATATAATATTTTTTGTTTCTAAATGTGTTTAGATAGTATACTTTTTTGTTTTTACTTTTTAAGGTAAAAAAAAAAAAAAAAAAAAAAAAATTATAGACAAAATGAGTAATTTTTTTTATTTTGAAAATCATTTATGTACTTTTAATTTACTTATAAGTAAACATTTTAAATTTAGTCAAATATACATCTCTTAATTTGATTCCTCTTTGTGTCCATCCGTGCCAAAAAGTCGGTCGACGCCATTGTAATTGTTGAAAATTGGAATCCAACCAATGTCTAACATAAATAAATAAGTAAACAAAATATTACATTTTAATTTAATCAACATTTTCACAATACGTATGTAATTTCATAAAAAATTTAACAATTTTAATTTTTCTTTAATAATATTAATTACCTGACTTTAAAAATATTATGCATATCATTTATTTTGTATATAAGACGTGCAATACACGTACTTATTGTTAGTGAATAAAAATGTGATGTCAACTTTGTCAATTCCAAAGTCCAAATGAATCTCGTCAATATTGTTGACTTTTTAGTTTCTATTTATTAATAAGAATGCCATAAAATTAAGAACGAAAGACTCATTTGATTCTTGCCCAAATAACGAGCACTAATTTGAACCTGTTGATTTGGAATTTTAAATAATAAGAAATTGGAGAACGCCAAAGTCCAAAGTCTATATTTTATTTAACATATGTTTTTAAGGAAAAAATGAGTTTTGAAATAGTAATTAAAAGTGTTTGGTTAAAAAGTAAGAAATAATTTTGAATTTATGTGGAAAATATTTTATTGTACGAATGTGGTTGAAAATGAATTTGAAAAAAAAAATCTTATTTAATGAAAGACAAACAGGGACTTAGGAACAACTAACTAACAAAAGTAAAAGTTCCCGACTCGTGTAAAACCTTATAATAAAAAAAGGGGGGGCTAAATGCAATAATGACCACTATACTTTCGACAACGTTTACAATTGACTACTGAATTTTAAAATGTCTTTGGCTACCATGGAACTTACCAAACCATTACATCATTTGTCATTCCCTCATCAACAAGTAAAAATATAAATGAAATGGTGTCGTGGATAACAGATATTTTGCGCGTATCAAATTTGACTATTAATTTTAATCAGTGTTATAAAATGTGCGCATATGCTCGATGAGTTTTCGAAATGCCGTGCATATGGGATATACATATGATAATACGATCAATCCATTTTGTTAACCACAGATGCACACTTAAACGTCAAACTATGGAATCATTTGTGTTAAAAATTGTGTCAAAATTAATCTAACAAAGTTCAATCCAATTTTATAATTTTAGAAAAAGCAAATTTAGCCAAACATATACCAAAATTGCCCAAATCACCCAAACCCATAAATTACATACAACAAATTGGCACAATTTTTTCATAGAGCTGCAAAATATTTACGCCAGGCCAGAGTCTCATTCTTTTTCGGTCTTCTTTTAGTTTTACTAGCAAGTGATGCTAGTAATGCACAATCTTAAATTGTTGGTAGTGATGATTTTGCATCGCATAATATGAAAGATGACTTGGATGAAGAAGAAAAGATTGAATTGGAATCAATAAGAAGTTAGACATTATTTATGATTTTTTATAGTCAGTGTTCGTGTCTAATCTGATTGCAAGAATAAATTTACCCAATAATTGTAGTATTTATAATTTTGAGTAATATGTTTTCGTTGAAAATTTGAAGAATATGTATATAAAGTTCAAATAAATGTAGTATTTATGATTTTGAGCAATATGGTTTCGTTGAAAGTTTGAAGAATATATATATAAAGTTCAAATAATTGTAGTATTTATGATTTGGATTAATATGTTCTTTTTTAATTTGAAGAATATGTATAAAATTCAAAGAATATATTATTTAATTTATTTATTAATATAAAATATTTAAACTAATATTAAAAATTAAAAAAATACATAATTACACATATGTTTTGCATGGATGCAATGTTTGATATTTGATAGTAACGCATTTTCAAGCATTTTAGAACCTTAGATTCAACCATGTCAGAAACTTTTAGTGGCTAGTCCTGTACATTATGGAAAGTACAGTGGTAAATGAAAAATATAGTGGCAAATGATACATATCAACCAATGTCCTTTACTTTTAGATTTTATCTCATGTGTTTCGATTAACAATTCAATTATTAAAGGACATGAGTTATAGTATCTTCTTTAATTAAAGTATCTGAATACAAAAGATAGAATATAAGAGAGTAAAAGTGTTGAGTGAAATATCTCATTCACCAATGTATTTCTCAGAAATATTTTTATTAACTACAATATCTTTCACAACATTTTAAACTAACTACTGAAGTTTTGTGACATGGTGAAAACTTATCAGTTGAATATATCACGTGTGAATATATGTTATCCACATCATCCATTTTCGTCTGCTTTTTATTGATTGGTGATAGAGTGACGAGTGGTATAAGTTTGATAAGTTCAATGGCTAGTTAGAGACGGTGTCAAAATTTAGTGATCAATAGTAAATATTGTGGAAGTACAGTGTTCAATGGTACATTTAACCCAAAAATATAAAAAAATAAAAGGCGACAACAAAACAAAAACTAAGGACTAAAAGTTTAAAAAATAAATAAATAACACCACTAAAGCATTTATTCGAACAATAAAACAAATCAAAGTAAAGATGATAAAATAAAGTGTGTCGAATATTTGATATTTGCTTCCAGTCTCGAATCTCCATGTAGCCAAAAGAAAATCGAAGAACAAGATGGTTGCTGCTACTTCGTACTCGTAGAAGTTGACCATTATGTTCCAACATAGAATGAGCTGTCTTCCCTTTTTCAAAGAAATGATTGACTGTCTTATAAGTGAATAATCCAAAAACCATGTGAGATTAAAAGCTAAATTATACCACAGTTAAGCAAATTATTTATGCACCCTAAAAAAACAAAAAAAACTTGATATATACATGTGTCCAAATTCGTTTCTCAATGATGATTAAGCTTTCTGGATAACGCACAACCAGGTTGAGAAAATGGCAATCACCCAAAAATTAGTTCTTGGAAGATGGAAAATTAGATGTAACTTTCATTCAATTGCAGTCCTCCTCCTCATAGCCTTTGTGCTTCTTGTTGTTTATTTAAAATGGGATAGTCAAGGCTTCCTTGAACAACAGAAGAAACCTGACGACTCTATTCCACATTGTAATTTGTTTTCAGGCAAATGGGTTTATGATAACATATCTTACCCTCTGTACAAAGAGAATCAATGTTCTTTTATGGAGCTCGACTTTGCCTGTGAGAAGTTTGGTCGGAAGGACTTGAATTATCAGAAATGGCGATGGCAGCCTCATGATTGTGACCTTCCAAAGTTTTCCCTTACCTTTCATTTGCACACAACATTAAGAATGAATGATTATTATAAAGTTTGTACTTGGCAGTTTTAGTCAATTAAATTGGTAGTTTTTTTCATTTTTGTCAAGGTTCAATGCTACTGCATTGTTGGAGAAGTTAAGGGGGAAGAAGCTTGTATTTGTAGGCGATTCCTTGAATAGAAACCAGTGGACATCAATGCTGTGCCTTATTGAGTCGTCGGCCCCTTTATCATCATCATCATCATCATCTAAATCACTGATCTGGAAAGGCAACTCCATCATCTTTAAGGCCACTGTAAGATTATCTTCTGTGTTTCTTGAGCTATTTCCCTTCACTGTAAAGATTTATAATTTTAGGCCAGGGTAATGAAGGACTTTCCGTATTGAAAATTCTTGTGAAAATGAAATTCATCACAAGCCTTTGAAATTCTGAACAGGGGTGTTTTAATATTTTCAATCTTCCATTTTAGTTTCTGATAGTCAACTTATCTACAAATAGTCATATTTTTTTGGTTAAATCCATGAAGGACTACAATGCAACCATCCAATTCTATTGGTCCCCTTTTCTGGTTGAATCCAATTGCGATGAGATTAAAGACCATAGGGGACGAGTTCGTATAATAAGACTTAATTCAATTGAAAAGCATGCTAGGCAATGGACAGATGCTGATATACTTGTATTCGATTCCTTTGTGTGGTGGGAGGAGCCAAAAATTACTCTTCTGTGAGTACATTCCAAGAATTTCATGTAAACTTCTGTTTTATTTTTCTCTTTCTTTCCCCATTTCTGATGCTGAACTGGTAATCAAATCAGATGGGGATCATTTGAAAGCTCTGATGCAATCCACAAAGAAGTCGGAAGGAGTTACCGTCAGTATGAAATGGCTTTGAACACATGGTCAGACTGGTTGGAAATCAACATTAACGGAAGTAGAACCAAGCTGTTCTTCACGAGCCTCTCACCTCATCACAGGGTGTATGTTAATTAGTCCTCTTTGGATACATAGAAAAATGGCGAAAATGTTAGCTCAATAACACAATTCATTAAAACTGCAGGGGAGAAGATTGGGGCAGGGATAAAGGTCGAAATTGCTACAGTGAAACCGAGCCAGTTTTGAAAGAGGGTTATCGAGGAAGTACCACTGATAGTAGAATGATGCAGATAGTAGAATCAACAATACACAAGCTCGAAACAAGAGGTTTAAAGGTAAAGTTCTTGAATATAACACAGTTAACAGATTACAGGAAAGATGCTCACCCTTCTGTCCATAAGAAGTTTTGGATGAATCTAACCGAAGAACAATTAGCAAAGCCTGAGAACTATTCAGATTGTGTGCATTGGTGTCTTCCAGGAGTACCTGATATTTGGAATGTTATCCTTTTTTCCTACATTATGCATTCATGATAATTCATTTGTTACACGGGCACTGGAAAAACAGCACAATCTTGTAAATAAATTGTCCAAGATGAGGTTTTTTTTTAATGAATAAAGTTGTTTTCCGTTATATAATATCTTTTTTTTTTTTTTTTTTTTTTTTTTTTTTTCATTTCAAAGATATTGCCTTTCAAAATTATAGTTTGAACCAAGGGCCATACAACTTACAGCATTTGCATGCCATGTCAATAAGTTGTTTGTTACGTCATCAATATTGTTAATTTTTCAAACGGAAGCAAACAGAGTGAGGAACGGGATAACATTTTTTAGTTTAGTGACTATTTGAAAATTTTTAAAGCTCAGTGACTGATGGAAAGTAACTATTAAAGTCCAACTGTTGAGATAATCAATCCAAAATTGTTGGTCACTTAAGAGAGAAGTTCCATTTTAGTGACTATTCATTTTTTGAAATATGAGTGTGTTTGAGCAACATTTAAAAAAAAAAAAATACATTTTTAAACAGTGATTTGACATCATTTCAACCATACATTTTTAATAAAATAATATTAAACATAAATTCAAAGTGTTTTCTCATTTTTTTAACCACACATTCTCCGCCAATCTACTATTCCAAAATACTTTCTTTTAAAATATTGTGGCTCAAACACACCCATATTATGTGTTCAGCGTGTACCTGTTCGGGTCCATATCCGCGGTTCATAGTTTTTGACACAACAGGTTTAATCAGCAGCTAACCATATTATTCAACATCATATTCTAAATATTTAGGATAACATATTCAAGCAAAAAAAAGAATGAATACAAGTACACATGTGTTTCTACAAACTTGTGATACTTCATATAATTGTTCGATCAAATTAATAATCAATGTGTGTAAGATGGAAATTTGCACAAATTTCTAGAATTCTAGAAATAAAAATATTGAAGCAGCGAGAAAATGAATATTAGAAAGCAAGAACTAAGAAAACAAACACGACAATTATGCCATGTTTAGTCACACAGTGTTAGATTTTGTGATCCAAATTATGATGGATTTTTTGGAAAATATTATTTCCTTATTTTCACGTGATTTTATTGGAAAAATATTGTTTCCTTTATTTCACGTGATTTTATTGGAAAAAAAATTATTTTATTTATTCCACATAATTTTTTATATTATTTCCATCTTTATAATATTTTTAGGGTTTGTTATGCACCTATAAATATGTGTCTCTTCTATTCCATTCATATGTCAATTTCTTTATTTATTTTTAATCTTATTCTTATTTGTGCAATCATATACTTCATATTGTATCAATAACTTCCCGTTTTTCCCAACAAGTGGTATCAGTGCACATGTTGTGCAGTTTGTTCCAGATTTTTTTTGGTTAGAGATGACAGTCATGAAGTATGAAATTTTGCTTTTGAATTGCAATACAAGACTTTTTTTGTGGCAAGTAAAGATGGGGATTGTTTTGGGGTAGATGGATTTGGACGATGTTTTGTTTGGTTTTAACAAAATGCCAACAACTTGGAGTAACTTGGAGCCTACACGTATTCATTTTCAACTTTTGGTTGCTACTTTCTGCTGGGATTTCAATATTATTGAGGATTAAGTTATTAGCATATTATGTCTTGTCTAAGATGATAAAATTTCAACATCATCATTTGTACAAATTACTTGATTGAGGAATGAACATCAACTCTTATCTCTATCATTTCTCGCCATCAAGTTTTAGTCACTGGACTTATTATGCTACTCTAGATTCTTTTTTTTCCATCCCCCTGCAATATCCTAGCAAACATCAATTACTGTCAGATTGGACAAATGTCATATGCATCATATTTTAATGGGCCATTTGGGTCAATACCGTGAATAATATGAAAAGGTTGTTCAAAATCTTCGAGGTAGACTTTATTTGAGGCATATAATTGAGTTACATACCATCTTGAATGTTTTGCTCGCTCGGCCTAGGGGTGTCAACGAGTCCAAAATCAAGGTTTGGGCTCGGCTCGAACTCGACGAATCGAGCTTTTGCTCGCTGGAAAAATCGGGCTCGACCCGAGCTTCGAATCGGGCTTTTTTCGAGTCGGCCTGGCCCATTTTCCCCTCTACATTCTAGGTTTTTTTTTTTCATTTTCTAAAAATATTTTCGAGCTCACGGACCGGCTCGTGCTCAGCCCATTTCCCTAAAAAGGGCTCGATTCCAGCAAGTCACGAGCCTAGCTCGGACTTTTTTCGGGTCGATCCCGAACGGCCCGAGCCCACGAGTTTATTTGCCACCACTACCTCAACCCAAATTATCAAGTTCATGCCTTTGGAATTTTTTTTATCATCATTCGTCTCTGCATTAGCTATATCACAACTAAATCTATTTTCGAAGAGCTCGTCATGCATCTGCCTCAACTGTATTACAACTACCTATCTTTAAGAGCTTCGCTTTTGCTTTAGCCATGTCACATCTACTTTTCTTTAGAGAGCTTACATTATGTACTGCTTCGTAAGGAACTGCTTCGTAAGGAAAGGGGTGGTCCCACCTTAATACCTACGAAGATGAAGTTTTCCATGACTTGATCAAACTCCATGGAGGAAGCCTTTGCATGGAAAAGTCACCCCCTAGCCCCTTGCAAAGAAGTAAAATAGCATCGAAAAAGACAAGTGTGATGCCTCCCACAAGGAGCCACACATTGCTACCTAAGAGGTCAACCCATTCCACGGTTGAATTAAACACAATGGAGGAAACGCTTAACATGGATGTGTCACCCCTATGTAAGGATGTTGGCTTATCACTTATATATCCAGAGCATCGCTTCTACTACTTAACTCCAAACCATCGCCCTACAACTTATGTCTAGAGTATCGCCTCTGCTACTTATACATCCAGATCATCGTCTCTACTAATTACATTCAGAGCATCGCCTTTGTATCAACTTATCACAGTTGCTTATATATTTAGTCTCATCTCTCTACATCAACTTCATCACAGTAGCTTATATTTCAAGTTCGACTCGTATATAAATATTCGAATCAGACTTGGGAGACTATTATTGTGATACTAGTATCTTAGTATCATTACATTATTACTACTAGCGTATGCATTATATTATTTCTGCCAAATACGCATGCTACATCATTGCTAATATGTCATAACATTATTTTACTAGTGCTAGTATGCATGTCACATTATCTACACAATCGTCTTGTTACTTCACTATAGCACTACCGTTACATTGAGTTGTACGAGCATATGAGTTGCTATGATACATGATAGGCTCTCTGCAAGATATATGTACAAATACATTGTACAAGTTGTGTTACTCCCTCTTACCAAAAATGCGAACCCCACGTAAATTCAAAAATACCGACTATGTGGTCCACACTCCTATTGTTTGTAGTGTGTAAGGAATTTTGTAAATGATTTTGTACGTGTAGCATGAACTATTATATTTTGAAAAAAATTGACATGTCATTATTCATTTTATCGTCATTACTAATTTGAGGGGCAAATGGACCCCAATTAATTATTTAATATATGTGCGATGGATATATAATTTTGTATTGAATGTTGGTTTAATCCATATTACTGAGGAGATATCGTCGAAATTTCGACAAATTATATGCAAAATCTATCTTTCAAGACAATTTGAAAGTCCTTGTTTATTCAGGTTCGCGCACATATTTTTTGAGGCAAATCGTAAGTCCTTACCTATTTAGGATCAAGAGTTTCATCCACAATCAAAGGTACGTTCATTCTAATCTAGCCAACTCCCCCCACCCCCCAAGTCTCTCGCTCTCGCACTCATATTTCTCTCATTCGACCGTTGATTTGACAATCAGAGTGCAAACGATCATCAGACATTTTTCTCAGCCGACAGCCTTTGCTTTCTAACGAAGTGTTCAATATCCAAGTGATATTTACGTGATGAAATTGAGATTCTGTTGACACATTTTTTGGAGTCATCAGATTTCATCTTCTCGGGCCTCACAATAAAGCCCCCGTTACTAAGCCCGGATGAGATATTGTTCTTGTCAGACCAAAAAACATAACAGGAATATAATAGTATATAATAGTTAAATGATCACCAGGATTACCTTTCCTTGTAAAGAATTGGACATATCCTTTCAACCCCAACTAAAGTATTAACCCAAAGTACTGGGAATAGTCCTTCCAATACCCTTTATGCATCTAAGTGCTAATGGAACACTGGTATTTTTACCTATGGACAAGAGAAGCCAAGGCCTCAGGAAGAAGAAACAAATATGCAACAGAAAGATGTTTTGGCATATACACAGAATGCTTTATAGCGTGGCAAGAACTTACAGAATCCTATACGTTCAGCCCAATGACATTCGAGATGTTAATCGGAGATTTCCCACCGGAAAGTGTGTTCGAGATCGACAAATATCTGCCACGTCGACATATTCCGTGAGGGTTTTGCGTTTTTTGAGGGTTAAGTTTGAATGCCCCATTACTTTTAAACAGGGCCGCCAAGTGGCAAATTCCTATAGGTGGGTGGCTTGCTCGTATGCCCTGTTCAAGCAGAATAAATGAATAATCCAAGTTTGAAATTAGCTGAGAAATGGATTGGCAAACTATTTTAAACTAGCTCGTGTGAATTGAGATCTACGGTTTAAAATTAATTGTTCAACTTGTTGTTCACTCAATGATTCATTGACACATCATTTTATATCTATTTGTAAGCACAAGTGATAGTGAAAGAAAAGTAGAACATGCTTGGTGGACAATAAGTTGAACAACCAAGTTTGAATGACGGATCTCAACTATATAACACTGTCGCAACAAATACTTTTTTCTTTTGGGCTTTGAGGCCCAATTAATATTACCTTCTTGGAAATTTGATGGAAATAGCACTAGATGAGGCCAAAATTTAACTTGTAGCACTGCTTATTATATTTTGTATCACGCCTTGTGTCTGTAGAAGAAAAAATCAGTTTTCGTTTGAATCACAACTTACGCAGCATTGCTACCGTAAGATGTAGATTGTGCTTACGTAAGTCCATAAAAGAAGAGAGGAAGAAGTCAAATTAGATCTTACAAAAAAGTTATGTGTGAGGTAGCCATACACGAAGAATATATTTAACGTCCATATGAAAGAAATGTGCATAAAATTGGACAGAATCTTGATTTATGATGAGAAAACAAGAAATGCATGAACATGAATTCGATCAAGCAAAAGTTTTATTATTTCTCCTTAAGACGACAATGTCCTGCACAAGTGCTAACAATTTTTTGAAATTATCTCACAATACACAATGATCATGTTTCACAATACAAGCACTTCTAATTATTTAGACCAATGAATCCACTAATGTTCAGAACTTTGTTTATATAAAATTCGGCTAAAAATAGATACAAAAAATATTTTGAAATGAATATCTAGAATATGATAATTTAAAGATGAAGTGAATGACCAAAATTTCAAAAATTGGGGTCTATATTTATTAATAATTCAAAAGTTATGTCTCAAAATGTGCAATTCAATGAAAAGACATGTTTTGATGAAAAATACACGTTCAAAGAGACATCCCTACAGTGAAAACAACTTTTCAGCCAAATATATTTTAGAATATTCCATAATGTTCTCTTAATTTTTCAATAATTTTCACATAAGAAAAGTTAAGGACGAGCCCTAGTATGTAGTTTTCGTTGTCATGATTTATTTGCTTCTGTTTAGCTAAGGGATTGGTGGAATTGCTTTTTAGAGTGATTATTTGGATGGTATGTTTAAGACCAGTTTTCAGGATTTATTTTGTAATCAACAGAATCAAGATCCTCCGTAATCGCACTTTTCTCCAAGCTGGAATAAATTTGCTCGAAAGGCTATGATAAATAAGAGGTGGGCTAATCTGACCTGCACGTTTGCTTTTCTTTCGTCACTACGACGTTGCTGACAAGACGAAATTCTAAGAGTAGATTATTGGATTTATCGATACTGGATCGATTGCTTATACACCTGCTAGAGGGGGAAGGTCAATCAATAACTTAAACGACATATAATGGCGGTTGCTTATGCACATGCTAGAGGGGGAAGTCAATCAATAGCTTAAACAGCATATAATGGCCTTAATTTTTCATTCATCTGAAATTAAGTTTGAGTAACAAGATTAATTATGATAATCTATTCAAGAGTTGTACATGTTAAAACTTCAAATTTTCATCATCGACTAAAGGATCCCGATTAAATAATAAGTCAACAGTTGGTAAAAATCAACTTTCTATGCCAAATTTCAACAAAATTCATCTCAATAGACAAAATAAATTAAATACACACTTTGCTTGGGCTCCATTTTAATTTTTAATACATTTTTTTTTCTTCTTTTCAATTACATATTTTTTCAATAAAATAATATTACATATAAATTCAAAATTAATTCTTTTATATTTACACATTTTCTAAAAAAGTACTATATCAAAATATATTTTCCCCAAAAAATTCATGTGCAAACAAGGGCGTATTATCTTAGGATAAATTCATTTGTACAGAATTATTCACTATTAGACTTCTTACAGATAGTCATATGGATGTGGATTCCACCTGATTAAAATATTATTAAAAAAATGAACCTCACATGTTTATCTCTTTCTTATAAGTGTTCCGTATTTGTGGATCTAGCATCACTCGTTATCTTAAGAGTCCAACCCCTTATTCACCATGAATCAAACTTTGACTTTTGATGAGATTTGGTGAGTAGGGACAGCCCTAAATAAATGAATTGAAGCTTTTACGTAGCCCCTAGTACGTGTACCGTGCAGTTATACTCCTTAGGCTAGCGAAAAGAAAATGAAAGGGGGGCCGAGGGCCGATCCGAATCTGCCGTCACATGCCCGCCACGGGCTTAACATAAAAATTGAACATGTTTTTTACCGTCAAAATTATGAATATATTGCACTTAGGATCCCAAATCTATTAAGATTGTAAGAATAGAGTTTCAAACTTTTAATTTCTAGCACTTGAAATCTCAAACATTTCAATATATGTGTCAAGCGTCCTTTTCAAAAGAATTAGTCTATATGTACATAATAATGTACATAATAGACTACACCCTTCTCACATGGAGGGGGGCCCACATATAATTAAATATTCGTGGACCCTCCTCTATGTGAGGGGGTGTAGTTTATTATGTACACTATGAGATGTACATGTAGACTAACCCTTTTCAAAAAACGTTATATTGACCTTTAAAACGTCTTAATGATGTATTATTGACGGATGGAAATCCTATGTAACAATAAATGGTATTAAAACTTGAAAGATATTTAAATTACAAATCATCAACATTTTTTTTTATTACTACTTGCTCACTAAAATAAAATAAAAATAAAAAATTACTTATTACTCAAACAAGATTCTACATCGTTTTCTACTTTTATTGATATGCCTAGTCAGTGTCGGGAACACATGGTGTCTTGTGAGGTCCATTGACCACACAACATTTTGATTTTAATTTTGATTTTTTTATAGTTTTCCCCAAAGTTTAAAATTTTATTCCTCTTCTCTTTTTAGTGTTGTGCACGGCTTTTTCCTTAAAGAGCCAAATTTGAAACCACCAGTTAATTTCTCTTTCTTAGTCTAGGGTTTGTTAATTCTATCAAAATCAAATATCTTTCGTTGTTCAACTCGTCGATGACGATGGCAACCACAAATGTAAAGTCGCCTCTCTTCTCACCATTCAAGCATCATCTCACTCTTACGTTGTTTTAAAAAAAAAAAAAAATACAACTTACTTTTCGATCGTATAATGAAAATAATCTTACCCTGTCGTTGTACCTTATACGAAATTTTTTTATCATCAGATGAATGTTGCTATGCAAACTAAGCACATATACTACTAACATTTTGATTTGTTGAAATTTCATCAAAATTCAAACAATACATTATACAAGCTTCCTTAAAATTCAAACAATGCAAAGATTAAAAAAAATTGAAAATATGAAACACATATTATAAATCCAACATAATTAAACTTAAGAAATTTTTAAGACTGCACACTTGCTGATATGACAGGAGAACCTTATTTACAATTTTTGATGATTCTCTTCAAAAATCGTAAATAAAATTTTTTTCAAAGTGGACTATAAAACTCTTCACTGTGGAGAGAAGAACATGAGTGATAAAACTTATGTGTGTTTGGTGCACATTTTTGAGTAAAAATATATTTTTATTATTGATGTGATAAAGAATATGTGGTTGAAAAATAAAAAAAAATTGTTAATGTGATGAAAAATATTATTTTATTGAATAATATGTGATTGAAAATGAGTAAAAAAAATAAAAATATGAATGAGAACGTAGCTCAAACAGTTCCGAATGAGAATATATATCTCATTTTATAAAACTAGGATTCCTGGATAATTTTCTTGCAGGTCTATCAAGTTGTCATTTCTTTTGATGGGACATCTTCATTGAATGGCTTCAAAACACATGCAAACTCATCAAGCTTGTCCTGCCTAATTAAACGTGCACATACTTCGAGTAAAGTTTCTAAGGCTTCAAATCTCTTTTGGCTCAAAAATTTTCACTCCTCATTATCTCATCCCTACATGGAATTTTTTTTTTGTTGTCCGGGTGGATGAATAGAATTGAGATGGATGTATACCGGTAAAAGTGATTGAGCCTCTGTTTCTCGTTTTCTTAAAATTTATTTTTCTCTCTTCTTTTCAATCATATATTCTTTAATAAAATAATATTACACGTAAATTTAAAACTTTTCTTTAATTTTTAATCACACATTTTTCATCAATCAACTATTCAAAAAACATTTTATTTCCTAAAATGAGAATCAAACGGAGCTTCATGAATAATTAATAACTTTTTAAATTTTGAATGAGCATGTAACCAAAAATAAATATTGGTTACTATTCATTTAATTAACTCTAAGTTTTAACACTATTTATTACCATGTATGATTATCATCCTCCACGTGAATTTTTATTTTTATTTTATTTTTTTTTGGTTCAAGTGAATGACCAAATTTAGATGGATGACGAATAAGTAAAGTTGTTTAAAAGTGAGAAAGCAATCGATAACCTTTGTTTTTAAGTGACCAAATAATGATCGAAGGTAAAGATTAGTGATTACTCGTTTAATTGATTAATTCTTTATATTGGAATGGGTAAAGAGTAAAGTGGCGTTCTCTTTACTATTTTCGGGTTGTTTTCTGTTTTCGATTTTTCAAAATATTGAAAATGCGTTATCTTTCCCATTTTCGAAAACGAGTTTTTGAAAACGGCTGAAAATTTTGTAAAGAAAACAGAAAATAATTTTTTTACGTTTTGACTGTTTTCTTCACAAATCTGCCAAAACTCAAAAAACATGGGTTGAAAAATATCTCTACAATATATAAAAGAGAAGAATGTTTGCATTGTTCCTAACGCGTCATCGTGCGGTCATGCTGCTATCATTTTTTTTTATTGTTTTTCTTCCATTTTACAAGTCATCGTCATCGCCATCGCCATCGCCATCCCTTCTACAGACTTCATTCTGCCATTGCCATCCCTCCTTTACCATACCACAGACTCGACAGGTGACAACAGACAGTCATCTTCTCTTTTCTTCCCTCTACTGTAGCTCCATTGTGAAATAATGTGACCAAAAATCTGACTTCAATGAGGTAATTCGAAATATGATTTTATTGTTGAATTCATAATTGAATTTTCTGTGAATTGAATGTTGATTATGTTAATATGATTTTTGATGAATAGATTTATTTTATTGTGATCGTTTATTGAAGATGCTGCATGTGGTTGGCAATTATATATTTTTCTTGATGTGTCTTCGTGAGCAATGGAGACACGGCCGTGTTTCCATCGCTGATGGAGACACGCGAAACCTCCTGCTTATATAACTTCTAATTAATTAACTTTGGTCTATTTCTAAACTCAGGCAAAATCAATTACACCTTGCTTGCTCACCTGTCAAAACACCGGACACGAGACAGCACGCCACAACCGATTGCTCACTGGACAATACACCGGACAAATATTGATCAAGACACCTGCACAACACCAATTCATTTTCATCTTCTTCGAAGGTAAGTTTCGACATCCTCTTCCATACTCTTTCTTCTATATTCTACAGGTAGTTGGTGAATTACTAGAATTAGATTTTAGAAAGTTGGGTATAGACAGTAGTCGATTACTTGAATGGTGACTGGTAAGTATGTTTCATTTGGCTAGATTCGTCTTAAGTTAGTGTTAATCTCATAACTCAAATACTATGATTACAAAGTGTTCGACGAATTGTCTTATTCATGTGTTTGAATAATTTCCTTTATACTTGGCTTCACTACTTGTAAACTTCAAATGACAAAATCATCTATGGAAAAAAAAAGTTAAATCTTTTTGGGCATGTTATTTGAATGCTATATCTACTTAGAGCTCGAAAACACATTTGACCACGTCGTTGGTTAAGTTTGAAAATTCTACCAAAATAAAATGTTTTCATTCTTGTTATTACTTTGTTTTTCATTTTTGGTGTTGATTATGACACCTCAAGTTTTGTTAAATGCTTTAAAGAAGGGATTAAGGATTGAAGAAGTTGAGGTGGAAGTGAGACAGCAGAGTGGTATTGAGTTGATGCTATTGCGGTACATAAGAGGCTCCCGAGAGTACTAGAGATGCGTGAGTACCAAGCTCAGGTGGGTTCTCGTATCTTCTTCATTCTTCAGTATAAATTTTATGATTTCTATTGGTTTGGACAAAATTGGCACAAAGACACGCCGTATCTTCATTACATGGAGACATTGAAGTGTCTCCATTAAGCATGAAAATAATGGAGATAGGAGTAGGGGTGTAAGCGGTCCGATTTTACCGATTTTTGACAGATTTTCAAACCAAACCGTTTACACCGGTTTGAAAAAAACTCAAACCTAAACCAAACCATTTGAACGGTTTGAAAAAAACTCAAACCTAAACCTAACGGTTTGGTCCGGTTTTAAACCGCCGGTTTCTCCGTATATTTTTTTTGCCCCTCGTCCGATTTTAAACCACCAATTTCGCCGTATTTTTTTTGTTTGTCTACTTTTATGCCATTAATTTAGGAGTGGACAATTTTTCAAGAACCGATGGAACCGGACCAGAACCATTTAGAAAAATAATTTAATTTTGGGACAAATTATTAAGAACCAACCAGTTTCGGTCCAGTTCTCGGTTCTAGTATGGGAACTGCTGGGAACCGGATGATTCTCATAGGTTTTTTTTTTTTTTTTTTTGTAAAATATATGATTCAATCTCCAATCACTTTTATAAAAAATAATAAGATTCTTTCTTCATTTTAGATCTCAATACTTTCCTTCTTCTCTTTGATTCTTTTCTTCTCCCTTCTTATAATTATTTGATTAATTGATTCTCAAGCCAAATTAGAATATTAGGTAAATCTATACCTAAATAAATTTATTTACAATATATAAATTTATTTCTAAGATCCGAAATTTTTATTTTGTTTTCACTTTGATTACATAGTTATTGATCCGATCAAAAATTTTCATTTAGATTTCTACAAATTATAATCGATAGAACTAGAAGTTTCAATAATTTTTAAAAGGATATCCAATTCAATGTAGAATTTTGATTTTGATTTTGATTGAAGTTTATTTAATCATTGGAGTACTATGCAATTTATATAAGTTGATGATTGTTTATGATAGTAATTTATATGGAATATAACGTGGGATTGCTTGATGAATCATTTCAGACTTTTAGTTTAAAAGCTTATGGAATATATGAACCTCATTTAAAAATAAATAAAAAGTCCAACACAAAAGTCTTACAAGTTACAATTTAGAAAATTTCATTTTTTTAATTTTTTAATTATTATATATTTTTTCACCGGTCCGATTTGATTTTAAACCGTAATAAAATTTCTTAAACCTAAACCAAACCGTTTTTGATCGATTTGGTTTGGTTCGGTTCAAAACCATTTCGTTGACGGGTCCGCGTGGCACCAAACCGACGGTTTTCAAAATACGGTTTCGATTTGACTTTCCAATTTAACAATTTTTGCTTACAACCCTAAATAGGAGACTATCTTCGTGCCTAATGGAGATAGCAATATAGCATGCACATGGACATAGCATGCTATCTCCATTAAGTATAGGGGCGAATTCAGGTCATTGTGAGCCTCGTAAGATGTGTAGGGGTCTGGAATTGAGCAGCTAAATCTGGGATTCTTCTCCAACTTTCTTTAGAGTCAGAGAAATCAGAATTGTTACAATTTCCAAAGCGTCCCTCCATGTCAGTGAATGAGTGACAAGAATGTGGGATTTCCCATAAATGTTCTCAGTTCTCCCAACCAATTAATCATTCTACCCACGATTTCATTACTTTATATCGAAATTGCCACTCGGCTAGAAAAACTTCGTCAACGAGAACGCTAATGGAAAATCAATTGGAGATCTCTGAATTGACGTTGTTTTGAGTCCCATGTTTTGTTCCGAATGAATTTTGAAATAATAGATTGATGAAAATTATGTAATTAAAAATAAGAACAAATTTAAATTTATGTATAATATTATTTTATTTAGAAATATATAATTGAAAATAAGAGAAAAAAAATATATATTTTGAAAATAATGAGAATCAAACAAGTGCTTGATAAAATTAAATCCTATTTGGTGGTCATTCTTTAGAAAAAATAATGTTTTGAATAATAATTTTTAGAAAAATGTGTAATTAAAACTAGGAAAAAAAATTGAATTTACGTGCAGAATATTTTATAATGTGAATGTATAGTGAAAAATTGAATACGTAGAAAAACGAAATTTTAAATAATGATTATCAAACGGGGTAGGGTTAAATGTACAAGGTTGATGTTTTCTACACTGCAAAACAAAATAATTAAAATACAAGTTTTTTTGTGAATTTAAACTATTAAAACAAGAATTATTTTGGTTATATTAACCTCTAAAAATCATTTCTTCAATTTCTTGCTGTTTAGAAAAACAATCCTTTGCCCAAGATCAATATATCTACGATTATTATAACTAATAACATTGTTGTTAACGTCATGAGAAAAATGATAACAATTACGTAAATCATCAAGTCTTTTATAATTCACACATTTATTTTTAACTAGTAGTAAGTACGTATTTTGCACGTCATATATATCAAAAGGATTATATGCGTAATATTTTTGATATATTAATAGTATATTTTGAAAGTTGTTGATGTAAGTGATATTAGATTAAAGAAAAAATTAAAATTATTAAAAACAATAATGTAAAATTAAAAATAATGTTGTTAATCAAGTCATTACAACAAAAAAAAAAAACCTTAGCAACGTTCGAAAAATGTTACTAAAAATCTTTTGCAACGTTTGGACGTTTGTTACAAATCTCAGTGTCGTCGTAGAATGGAAGGATACGTTAACTTTTTTTTAATCGTTGTGAAAGACTTTCGACAACGTTTTGTGAACGTTGCAAAAAAACCTTTCGCAACATTTTTAAAATGTTGCAAAAAACATTTTCGCAACGTTGAAAAAAAACATTTTAACGTTGCAAAAAACACTTTTTCAACGTTTATATTGACGATTTGGAATTTCAAAAATAATTGATTACTTATTATTCAATTGTGATGAATAAAACTATACCAGTAACTATTTTTTTAAGGGTAATGAAAGTAAATTTTTTTTTTCTTTGGGGTGTGTGATCATTTGGTTTCTTTGAGAATTCTTGACCTTCATTTCCCTTTATGGCTATATGATTTTCACTCTCGATGCAAGAATTTTTAGTTTTTTCTTATTTCAATGAAGATAAATCAAGAACACATGTTCAATAATGATTAAAAAATATTATTGCATATTATTCTTTTTAGAATATATATATATAATTTCTTTTAATTGTATGTAATAATGTTTTTTTTAATTGTTTACTAATAATAAGCAATAATTGTGTTTAATAGAAATTAATTGACGTAATTTTTGAAAGCAATAATAATTATTAATTATCTTATTTGGAGGAAATAAATTGTATCATTCCATTTTTATTTGTATATTTATTTGTAATTGTCAATTAAAACAACTTTTAAATAAGTGTCAATAATAATAAATATAACATACTAATGCAACCTTTCAATTTTTTTATTTTTGTAAACTTTATGAGGGTATATAGGTAAATATGTAGGGGCAAAATTGGTATTCAAAAGTTTTTTCTCATTTCCCATTTTTAATAAATTGTAGATATAGATGTAGATATAGATAGATAAATAGATTAACCATCAAATCAAATGTGGGGACCCCATATTAGCACATGGGTACACCCACTTGGGAAATTTTAGAAGAGAAATTAGGGCAGCAGTAATAATTGTACAATTTCTTCACCACTCACCTCAGACAATTTTTACCACATTTTATTTTTTGGAGGTTCTAGATGTAAAAATAAAAATTCAAGATGTCTTTGTGATCAATTTTTTTTATTATATAGGGTCCCATGTGAGCCGATCTCATGTGATCTGTACAAGATCTGTAAAATCAGACCCTTGTACACCCAACAATTTTTCTTTATCTTTTCACATAAGTTGTATCAAGAGGCCTAAACCAGCTATTTGGTATTAGTCAAATCTTAGACTTACATATAGAGCACAAGATCCTCAAGATTGTCCAGTCATTTTCATATGAACATCAGATCATGAATCAAAAGTCAATGAATTCAACCTGTACCACAAATAATTGGGGCTTGATCAAATAGTATCTTTAGCGTAATGAGACTAGATAGATTTATTCGAGATGAATCGTTTCACATTAGTACTTGATAAAGAAAATGGCTAATACGATCCAATTTTAGCTAGAGTCGTGACAAGCGGTCACGCTCGCTAAACCCTAATTTTTTAATAGTTATTGCAAAATTATTTTTTAAAGAAAATATTGAAAAGACCAGTGGGTCAACATATTGGACTGAACACATCTACTTCAAACCTCCACCATGGATATTAGTACTACAATTAAATCTAATTTTGATTTTTTTTGTCCTTGAACAGTTAATTAGTGTATGTTAATGATGGTTTAATTTGGAAAAGATTGCATAAACGTTCCTTAATCGTTTTCAATAGGGCAAGGCAATCAGTTACTGATTTGATGAGAACATAAAATTAAATCTATTTTTCCATCAAACGAAAATTGACTACATGAGTCAGTTTGATATTTCTATTTAACCTAATGTTACCTTTAAAATAATTACAATTACTAAAAATTAATCTTTCTTATTTTTAATAAATTTAGACTTATTTTGTGATTTTTTTTTTTTTTTGCTTTTGCGAATTCAATTTGTTTCAATACTATAAAATTAGGATCATGTTTGCTGTACAGGACAAACACACTGGGTACATGACCTGGTAATCAGGCTCTGTACAGTAGGCTTAATTCATTTTAGAAGAATCAATACGAGATCGATTCTTGATCTAATGTACTATTCATTAAAATACTATATAATTCTTCATTTCTTGTTAATTATGAAACTTCAACACTCAAAATATAATATTGTATAGAGAAATTAAGTGGTGTTTTCTATTCAATACTGTTTCATAGGCTGTAAATGCATTATCTCAGTGGCACATTTTCCAGCCTGCCAGCTGCAATTTGGAGATGAAATAACCAATCTTATGTTTCAAACACATAATTAAGTAGAAGATTAATAATAAGAGAAGTAATGATTAAGCGAAAGAAGAAAATCTGCACACAGCTGTAATAATGAAGAAAAATGGTGCCATTTTACACACCCATAATGTGTATTTCCATTTTCAAGAGAGGAAGAGAAGTAACGTAGTCGGCAGGGGACACTTAAATTATATAAAATTAGCAAAATAAATTACCACATTCATTAAAATAGAATATTACAAACTTTAGTCAAAGATTTTTTAGGGGAGGAAATTTAGACAGAATTTATGATGTTTGTCTCCTATTTCCTACCTTTCTTTTCTGCTATAAGTACACCCCCTAGCCCTTCAACACTCCCCAACCGATTATCCATTCCACCCCACAACTCCCTCTCTCTCTCTCTCTCTCTCTATACATACACTGATACACATATCACGCACAGAGCAAAGACATGCAATTTTTTGCAGTTAGAATTTAAATTTATGAAAAGGGTCGTGATAAAAGTATGGAGAATCCGTAAAGCTCAGGAGGGATAGCGCCATTGATAAATGATCATATATAACTCTCCGCCAGCCATCGTGTTTGGTGGCGGTGCAGGAGGGTTGTGATCGTGAAGATAGATCTATAACGCTATCCATCCTGAGTTTCATGGTTTCTTTGTACTACGTACCTCTCGTACAAGTTACAACTGTTTCTCTCTAGTGATTTTTAAGACTCCCATGTCTGCAGAGGTAGAAATGATGACTCCAAGTGGGTACGGCCAAGCCTTGCTTAATTAGTGCATATTAATTTTTACGCTATTACTACTCGTGCATGTATTTTGCAGTAATTTATGAAATTTTTATCATGTTATTGCCACATAGTTGGCATTATATCTGACAAAATGATATTTCTTGATTTAATATATGTTAAAAAGTGAGCATTTTACCATATTTTTCTCGATTTAAAGACTAATTTTTCTTCAAGAACTTGGTTACTAAAGCAGTACTAGTAGTACTTGTACAAAACATTATGAAAGCCGGGGCCAGTTTATGCAATGTTGAGATTGGAATTGGTGGTGCAGTTTACGTTGAGTGAAGAGATTTGTTTTTCTGAATATTATTGTATAATTTAATGTCGGGAGGTATATAAGTAATCTACATTCAAAAATGCTACTTGTCTCGATTTTTTGTACAGATGGATTTACCGGTGTTGAGATGGTAGAATTTAATTGGCTGATTTAACTTTGATTTTTGTTCAAAATTTAATGAAATCTTGTGGGTGAACATTCTGTCAATCAATATGTAAAGATGTACACACAGCATTTTTCATCTGCATTATTTATTTGTAAAAGAAGACCGATGACCATTTTTATTCAAGCCTTGGCTTGATCAGTCTTTTTTGAAGTTTCTATATTTAATGCTAAAATTAGATTTTTGCAGTTCCTGCCCAGATGTACAGGGTTCAATCATATTTCTGATACAACAAAGCTGTTTGTATTTATATATTATTGATACATGTATAGATTATGTAAATAGGAAAAAAAAAAATTTATCCCAACCAATCATTCTCTACCATCTTTCTCCATGTACAATCTCCGTATACTATCCCAACCAATCATTCTCTATCATCGGTCTCCATGTACAATCTCCTTATACAGGGGGATTAATCCATGTAATAAACACAAGTACATATTGTTGGTTCCAAAATCAAGTTTTTCTCAATAAAACGTTTTGCAAAAAATATAAATTCCATAAAATGGAAGAATACAAAGATTTTTCATCCCTTAAGGTCCGGATGTTTAGTCAAAGGTTTAATCACCCGTTGACATCTACCAAGTAATTCTTGCTCGAATTCACTAAGAATCTGAAGAACAGTACACTGAATGTATGAATAAATCTCACTATAGTTTTTTCTCGCATCTCTTACACAAAAGTAATCCCCCCACAATAAGATTGTACACCAAATACAATCAATAATACATCACTCAGATTTACAGAGATTGAACCCGAAGAATGAAGAAGATGAAGAGTACGAAACACTCAGAGAGAAGACGAAAGAAAACACTAGAGATATACACATAGTTCACGTACAAAATTAACAATCAAGAGGCTTATATAATCTCCCAAAAATATCGCATCCAACGGTCATGAGCGTGTCACATGTACGACCAAGATCAAACATCCACTTAAAGGTAAAAGCGTGTTTCCAAAAACGTGTTTTACCTAATACAAAGGAAACCAACAGCCCAATACAGCGTGACCCAATACCAAAATAGAGAGGCAACTCATAAACACAACAATCTCCACATTGCTGAACTATTCTTGGTATTCATTTGTAGATTTAAGCAATATTTTAAAAATCGAACCAGACCGGTCTGTTTAACCGAGAAACCCGAGAACCGGGCCAAAATATGATCTGGTTAATACTAAAAACTCATTTACTCAAAAAAATCGGTAAAAAATCGATCAAATGACCGGTTTGTCCAAAAATCGGATGACTCGGAACCGAGTTTTCCGATTTTTCCGGTTAAATTTTAATATTAGAAACTAATAAACCTTTGAAACTCTTGACTTGTTTATAAATTAAAAAGGCCCAAAAGATTGAACTATCCAATAGTTAATGGCCTACTTATTTATACACTACAATTCCCGTGTATTTATAGTAAACATCCTATGTGGGACAAAATAAAACTAAAAATGCTCATTTGGTTTAGTCAAATTATAATTCCCTCATCCTTTGATTTTTTTTATTTACTTTATTAATTAGAATAATTATTTTTCTAACTTATTTTAATTAATAAAAAATCAAAAACTCTCTAAATATCCCAATTAATAATGTTATACTATTATCTAATAATGATTTTTTTTTTAAAAATATGTTTATTTATCTTTATGTAATTATCCGGCTCGATCCGTTAACCCTTGACCCTTTCGTTTTTACGGGTCAATGCCCGGTCCAAGTTTTAAAACATTAGATTTAAGACAAGTTAATGGTTTCATTTGCTCTAAAAGGAACCTGTAAAAGGAAAAAGAAGAAGTTAGTGTATAAAAATAGAAAATATAAAACTAACTCACTGAAACTATTACCTTCAAGTGATGTTCAGAATTTTCAAATAATTTATGAACTTGTTTAAAGGTAATACAAGTTGGTACCAAAATTCGAGGGATTAAACTCAGTTGGAATTTTAATCAGATTAATCAAATCTTTTTCACCATGTTTCTAAGAAAATAAAATTTAATATAAACATGTTTAGTTCTATCATGATATACAAGATTTCTACTTAAGTGGATAGCACTTTAATTATCTGTATAAATCCTAACTACTTTATTCAGGAATCTAATTTCATTCAACAGACTCATTAATCATAGTCCTTCTTTAACAACATCACATGCTGCAATGTATTCAACTTTAATGGAAGACAAAGTTTTATTCACACAAGAGTTTTGATTCACATAAAGAACACAATTATTTCTCTCTCTCTCTCTCTCTCTCTTTCTTGATTTTCATGCCTAAAATTCTTTTAGCTTGACCTAGTTCTTTCATTTTAAACTCATTTTTAAGCTTTTCTTTAACATAATTAATTTCAGATCTATCATGACAAGCAAGAAACATATCATCAACATACAATAATATCTAAATAGAATCAGGTCCACCTGTCTCTTTGAGAAAGAAACAAGAATCAAAGTTGCTCTTTAGGAATCCCAGATTTTGAACATAAGAGTAAAAAAAAAACCATTGTCTTGGTGCATGTTTCAAGCTATAAAGTGACTTTTTCAGCAAACAGACATTTTCTGATTTTGAGTTAAGTTCAAATCCTTTTGGTTGATTCATATAAATGGTTTCTTCAAGATCACCATTTAGAAAAACAGTTTTAACATCAAGTTGGTCTAATTCCCAGTTGAAGTGAGCTGTTAGAGCAAGTAGAATTTTGATTGAAGTGTACTTAGTCAATACCCTCTTTTTCTGTCAAACCTTTTGCCACAAGTCTGACCTTATATCTTTTACTCCCAAAGTTTGGTTCGCCCTCTTTAACTTTATAGACCCATTTGCGATCAACAATCTTTTGATGTTCATGCTTATTAACTAGAATCCATGTTTTAGTTCTAATCAGGGAATCCATTTCTTCTTCCATGGCTTCCATCCAAAGTTTGGACTCCTTACAGTTAATAGCTTCTTCAAAGGTTGTAGGTTCAGAATTAACATATTCAAGTTCAGAGTATAGGGTCATAAATTCATCAGTATTGATTCTTCTACCTCTATCTCTGGTTAATTGATAATCATCAAGAGTAGCATTATAAGATACAATTTCAGTATCAGATTCATCTTGAGATTGCTCCATTTCAGATTGAGTAGTCTCCACTCAATCTAATCATTTGGTTCGGTAAAATTATTTTCTTTGGTTTTCAAGAACAGTTTCTTTTACAGAAACTGTTTTATCACTGTTCTGATTCCGTGGGGTTTTACAAGGAAATCGACTTTCATAAAAAATGACATTTCTACTGATGATGACTCTAAAACCTTCCTTACTTCTTACCCAAAGTTTATAACCCTTAGTTTCTTCTCCATAACCCAGAAGCACACTTTTTTTTAGATCTGGGTTCAAGTTTCCCCACTTCTTGGTGAGAGTAGATAGCACAACCAAACACTTTAAGTTTAAAATAATCTGGAGACTTTTCAGACCATGGTTATTCAGGGATTTGAAAACCAATAGTACTAATGGAATTATATTAATTAGATAAGTGGCAGTTTTGAGACTTTCTCCCCAAAATAATTTTGGAAGGCCAGAACTCAGTAACATGCATATGACATTTTACAATAAGGTTCTATTCATTGTCTCAGCAATTTCATTTTGCTAAGGAATACTATGTTACCGTTTTGTGCCTCGAAATTCCAGATTCTTTATAGAAAGAATCAAATTCAAAATTGCAGAATTACAAACTATTATCTATCCTAAGTGCTTTGACTCTTTTATTGGTTTGATTTTCAATAATCAGTTTCCATTGTTTGAAGTTTTGAAAAGTGTCAGATTTATGTTTTAGAAGAAATGTCCAAATTTTTCTTAAAATATCATCTACTATAAGTAGATAGAATCTAAATTCACTTAACGTATTTACTGATGTTGGACCCCACAGGTTAGCATGTAAATACTCAAGTATGGAAGTGGATCTATGAATTCCAATTTTGAAAGGCAACTTATTTTGTTTTCCAATGATGCCATCTTCACAAAACTTTAATTTTTCAATGTCATCCTTTCCAAAACATCTCAGTTTATTTAAAATTATCAATCTATTTTCACTGATATGGCCAAGTCTCCTATGCCAAGTTAAGGTTTTATCATCATGGGATCTCACAACTGTAGAGTTATTCCCAACTAATGGTTCAGCTTATAATGTGTAAATTCCATTTGTTTTAGGAGAGGGAATTATTTCTCTAGAGTTAAAACTTATCTTGGTAAAACCTTTATGGATTTTAATTTCATACCGATCATCCAATTGTCACAAAGAATTCAAATTTCTTTGAAGATCAGGCGCATACCTAGTCTGAGACAATTCAAGAGGACACTTGTTCTCTAATAACGAACTAAAGTTTCCAACACTCTTTATCTAACAGGTCATATCATTTCTCAATTGAACTCGACCGCCATTCAGATCAGTAAAGTCAGTAAACCATTCTTTAGTGGGACACATGTGAAAGGAGTAACCAGAATCAAGAATTCATTCATTGGGTTTCTTTTGGTTAAAGTAACAGGGACAACTCCTTGAATATCTCATTCATTATTGCAGGCAATTGCTGCAGATCCATCAAAGTTGGATTTTTTCTTCATATCATATATTCTTTTAAAACAATCTTTTATAAAGTGTCCAGTCTTCCCACAGTAATAACATTTCTTCACTTGACCTTTAGATTTTAATTGATTCTTATTCTTATCTTTGAATCTAGAACTCTAGAATCTTCCCTTTGTGTGAGTTAAAATTGTATTGATTATTCTTTTTGCTTTGGTTCAGCTTCTCTCTTACATTCAATCCTTCACCAAATTTAGGATCCTTAAATTCTATTTTCAATTCAAGTTCCAATTCAAGTTCCCTATTTCTCAATGCTGAGGTGATTATATCAATGGTAAGATCTTCTCACCTATATTTCAGTGCATTTATGAGATCCTTATATTTATCACTTAAGGAATTCAGTAAAGCAACAACTTGTTAATCGTCAGATTTTTCTTCATCGCAGTTGGCCAAATCTTGAATTAGTTTAGTGAACTTATTAATGTTTTCTTCCAAGGTAGATGAGATATCAAATCCGAAGTAGTAAAATTGTCTTAGGAGAAAACATTTATTTGGCATTGAATTAGTTAAGTACATAGATTCTAACTTAGTCCATAAAGCATGAGTAGTAGTTGTCTATCCTACTTTTCTTATCACATTATCGGACAGATGAAAAAAGACGGACCTCCGGGCAATCTCATCTAATTCATGTCTCATATAGGCACTAATTTTAGTACCCCCTATCCCATCAAGGGCACTAGCGCACCTTTGTTATAACAACAGAGCCCTAATTTTTTGGCGCCAGAGAGTAAAGTCTCCAGTGCCTTTCCAAATTTCAACTTCAAATTTGTGTGCAGTTGACATAATCGCAAATAAGATCACAAAAAAGACTTATGTAATGCACCAAGTATTTCCAATTCAAGCATTATGAGAAATCTACAGTATATGCTAATTTCAGTACAAGAAGGAGTAACAAAATTTCTTAACATACAATCTCCATACACTATTCAGATGTATATAATCCAGAATGAAAAATTATATAGAGAATTAGCAGGCATGCTCAAGAATAAATAATTAATTATCAAGTAAGGGTGTCAACTTGACAAGTTCAAGGAGTGAAGAATCCTTTGATACACTACTTCCTCAAATTTTCAGATCCTTGCAGGATACCTTGAACAAAGGAAAGCAGTGCTAGATTCTATTACCTTAATAACCAAATCAAATTAGACACAAAATTGTTCAATAATTGACTGAAAAATTAAGAGTATGAAAGAATATACCAAAGCTGAAACATCAATGTTTCAGAATGTAGAGAGTAGCAAGGAATACTAGAACTAGTTCAAAAATCCATAATAGTACACAAGAACCCAATGAGCCACATCAACTCAGTGTGACTTAGCAGTGAGTCACAAAATCGACAGGAATCGGAGTGAGTCAAGTCAACTCACTAACCCTCAGAACGAGTTTTCAAGAAACCACCAAAACTTAGTTGAAAAACCACAAAGTTTCTCAGATCTTTAGAGAGATTCAAACAAAATTTGGATCGAAGTTAGATCTCGACCAAAACCTCTAGAAAACAGAATTTGTTTTCTGAAAAACCTTCAAAAAATTCAAGAACGTTTAGATCTGCAAATTAGGGTTTGAAGAAAAACAGAGCCCTACCACAAATTCTTTAAAAAATGGCTCTGATACCACTTGTTGGTTCCAAAATCATTTTTTCCTCAATAAAATGTTTTGCAGAAAATGGAAGAACACAAAGATTTTTCACCCCTTCAGGCTCGGATGTTCAACCAAAGGCCTACTCATTCATTGAGCATTTAGCAAGTAGACCTTGCTCGAATCCACTAAGAATCTTAAGAACAGTACAATGAATGTATGTAAAAATCAGAGATTTCTTCATTATAGTTTTCTCTCTCCTCTCTTACACATAGTAATCCCCTCACAATCTCTAAGATTGTACACCAAATACAATCGATAATAGATCACTTGGATTTTCTGAGATCGAACTAGAAGAATGAATAAGATGAAGAGTTTGAAACACTCATAGAGAAAACGAAAGAAAACCATATAAATATACATATAGTTCACATACAAAATGAACAGTCGAGAGGCTTATATAATCTCCCAAAAATATTGCAACCAACGGTCATGAGCGTGTCACATGCACGGCCAAGATCAAACATCCACTTAAAGGTAAAATCGTGTGTTACCAAATGCAAAGGGAACCGACAGCCTAATACAGCGTGGCCCAATACCAAAATAGAGAGACAGCCCATAAACACAACACAAATAAAGATATACATGCAAATATGGATGTGTACAGATTACACTTAAGGGGGGAGATATTTTCACCAGGAGGTGGGGATGCTCTATGGTGCCGTTGCTTGGTATTACCAAACATTTGTTAATTCCAGAGTTAAAATTGAATTTTCAAATTTACACAAACTTTAATGTTTACATTTTGTTGTTATTTTTTAATAAATATATATATTTTAATATTGTTCACATTGGCTCAATCAAATTATTACATTAGAGACAACACCAAAAAAAATGAAATAATCTAATTTTTTTTTTTTTTTAATTCTTAAACGTAATTCATAATGTCAAAGAGCAAATAAAATTAGTTTTGTCCCTGTTTCGTTTAGATAAAAATAAGTTTTTTTTTAGTAGATTTTGATAGAAGTTGATGGAATTAATTATTGAATTGATTTTATATTTTTATCAAATTTTAATTCTCCCTGCACAACAGGGACTTTTATGTAATATTATGAAATAACATATTCTTATTATATTTTGCAAGGAATTTTCAAATAATCTCGCCACAAATATTTATAAGTAGAAATTGTGCTAATTGGGTTTGTTTTAAAAAATTATTTTTACTGTTAAATCAATATTAAATTACTGAAAAACTAAGCTCCTAAAAGTATCGGGCAATATAGTAATTAGCCATTTTACCATGTGATAAGGTCAAAATATGTCACTTCCATCATGCCTAAAGTGGCTTGACCTCCGTAGTATTTTTGCGATTCAAAGTATGCCTTCAGTGTTATTGAAATGATAAAGTGCCATCCAACAATATCGTAGTGGCAAGTTAAAAATGGCTACAATAAAGTTGGTTGGCCTCCATGAGTGTGAACACGAGCACGAACATTTGATTTTACTCATATTCGTAGAATGCAAGTATTCAAGATGATGTGTTTCAGCAAGTAATGGCGCCCCGGCTGTCGATTTAATTTTGAAAATGCAGAATCTCCTCTTCTCTTCTCGTAAAACAGCAGTGATGTAGCAATCCTCCTATTCCGTACATCATAGTTTTCCGAATGTCTAACGTTGTGCTGCTTCGTAAGTTTCGGACCTGGCACAACATAGGCATTCTTCCCAGTCATATCAGCCACCCTGGTATGTACTATACCAAAAATAAGGCGATATGTTTGAATAAATACAAAGAATAAAATAAGACCATAACACATTTTTCAGTTCCTTTCTCTTTGGTCCCAAAAGACAAGATTCTTCGTAGTACACAACAAAAGGGGGCGGTAATATGTACATAAGAGAAAAAGGCCAGTAAAATAAATTACAATAACTGGCAGTCTATGTTGTTGAGGTCCAAGGAGAGTCCTTCGTCGCAAAATCATCCAAAAATCCCAACAAGCAGCAAAAAGAGTATATCTCCCTTTATCAAGTCATCGAGTTCACGCTTCCAGGATCTACACGGTAACGAAACAATACGTAAAATGAAAATGTGGCCATAAATGAAACACAAGTTACATCTTTGTTCTCTACATAAACAAACCAATGAAAAATTAAGTTCAACAGAGTAAAGTCCCCTCGGATGCATATGTATGCTGGTCATCCGTAAAAGGCAAAGGCAACAGGTCAGCACCAATAAACTCATGATACTGGTCGAATAAGATTGGAGAAATCAACCATAAAAATACATAGCTCAGCAGCCGAGAAGAAACTCGTAATGAATACAATTATCACCATCCAAAATGTCAAACAAGGGAACTCACTGTTCAATAGAATCTATCAAATATGTATATCGTTTTCGAACAGAAGAATAATACTTCGCAAATAAAAGTAGACTTATCATTCAAACTCTCAAAGAGCCTGGTTCAAAACACAATCGGAAACTCTAGCTTGTACTAGTAGTCGGAGCATGGTATTTAATGTGCAGTCACATGTCCTACAAATACATTTAGTACGTTTACATGAATCCTTCTACATTAAATGCATCATCATTGCGAACAAGTTAATTTTTGCGGAATGCGAACACTCGAGGAATTCGTTTTCAAGATCCGTCATCACATGCCTCAATTAAGAGACTAATGCACTCCTCTGTCAAATCATTTTTCCGATTTTTTTCTTCATGCACATTCACAGATAAGCGATGCGATTTAGTTGACGGACAAGGTGAAGTATCCATTCCCAACCAAACTATTAGACAGTAGTTAGATAGAAAATATTTTTTCACATCCGGGCTACAACATACACAGTGAGTTGGTGAGGGTGGGAGGAGTTGGGCTAGTTAGAAAGAAAATAATTATTACATTTAATAGCTTCCCGTGGTTGCACAGAACGATATATAGTGAGACTTCTTGTTCTTCCTACTCTTGATTCCAACTGATTACAGGTTTGAAGTAATGTGAAAAACTGAAAATACTATAAATTATTAAGAAAAATTGGACATCCAAGCCCAAAATCCAATAACAAATTTAAATTTTTTTATGCATGGATATGCTAATGTATGTCATCCACGACAATGGGAAAAAGAGGAGCGAGAGAGCAAGCAAGCAAAATGAATAAGGAGTTTCCAATTATTTTATAGCAACTTTTGTTCTTGAAAATGTTTTTGGCTTACTAACTGATTAATCAAAACATTATAGTTTACTTCGGGATTTCTTAGTCAAAAACTAGTCACAATATTTGTCGTTATTATAAAAGCTTCTGTAATCTTATGTGGATTACTGAAAACACAAAAGTTTTCTAGTTAAATGTTTCTGTTTCAACATCTCGTATATTGCTCAAAAGTCTTAACCCATCGATATGAAGAATGTGGGGGAAAAGATAGCATATTAGAAGCAAAACATAGTACAGTGACACTACTAAGGTGATGCATTTATCCCACGATAAAATTCTGTCACAAAACAGAACTTCAAACACGATAAACATCATTCTACAGATCAGTATGTTCCAAAGTGCAAAAATTTAAAGGAGTATAGCTGGCTGAACCGCAAAATTAACCAAAAAGAGGGGGAAAATGTGTGTGTGTGTGTGTGGGGGGGGGGGGGGGGGGGGGGGGGGGGGGGGGGGGGGGGGGGGGGGGGGACATACACTGAATCTAGATATAAGAGAAAATTGAACACAAAAATAAAGCCATGCTAAGATGGAGAATACTCCAGGATATGATGAAAGTCAAAGACTAAAAATAAAAAAACAAGAAATATCCAGCCAACCTCGTTCTAATAAACAATGAAACTTGATTCTATTGGTTGATACCCTAAAATTAACTAAAGATATGCTAAGCTTGAAAATGAAGATAGATTAAGCCCATAAACAGGTCTTCCTCTCCCAAATTTTGTTGTCCATGAATGTCAATGGTATCGGCATGCAGCGCATGCGCCACCTTATGCACACAGAAACATAAAGATGAACAAGTACACAGACTTACCAGGGAAGTATACATTCTTTTTATTTTGATCATTTATTCAGAATATTAGTATATTATACGCCACAATGTCTCCAGGCCAAAATATTCACCAGAAATTGACAGATTCGTACATTCTCTACTAGTCTACTCCTGAGATCTCCTCAAAATAAATATGCCAGTGTTTCCATGCCAGAATTTTCACTAGAATTGACAGAATTGTACATTCTCTACTATTCTACTCAGATCTCCTCAATGAAAATACCATCAGCATCCAGCATAGAAGATAACAGAGCTATGATAGCCAATAAAACAACATTTACTAAATGATCCCAACATGAAGAAAGTATCCTAACTGGCGTTAAAGGCCAAATCCCCCAAATTGTTTTGAACGCGTAGTAAAAGAGAACCTCAACTTTTAGATCAGGCCAAATAGTCCTTGTGTTTTTAAGAAGTTGGATTGATGCCATTAATCTATATAAAATTATGCAAAGTCCTAAACAACCCCAATCATTTGAATCAAGATTTCTTATCAAAATCAAAAACACAAAAATCAGAGTAGGAAACGCCTATTCTCACCCTTTGAAACCTTCCATCCACTGGAAAGCCATGGCACAGTCACCAAGTCGCCTCTAGAACCTACCACCATCATTGCAATGTAGAGTTAAGTTATTTCAACCAGACATAATGTGAGAAGCCCGTGATAAAGGGTCTGATATCCTTCCATCAAACTGGGATCTCCCCCCATCACCTTCACTTTTGGTCAGTCAAATTTCATTTTATCAGTATTATTATTATTTTTATTTTTTTTAATTTTTGGGTGATATCACCGAAGTCCCATACCTTCTTGGTACTATCAAATAATTCAGTGATGGCACAGCAGTCCATTTTTCTTTTGTAGTTGCAAAATATCTAATTTCCGGAATCTTTTAAAGAAAAACCTTTGAATCAAATGGGGCGAAGAAAAAAGATTTATGCAGTCAAACTCAAATTTATTGGAAATGCGGCTTCTTGTTGCTTTCAGATATCAGCACTTGATTACACAGTTTGTAAAATACGTTAAAGGATGCTGCAATTTCTGTTCAGAGAAAAATGATGACTCTGGTTCGGAAATAAAATCTTTGCTTCACTAAAATCAAAGGTGGGCAGAAAAACACATACTTTAATACCCAAGATGGATGTGAATCATAACAAAGCAGGGATTGTGAGATTAAGAGGGGATGGGTTGCTTGGATGTTATGCCTGCCTACCTAGTACCTCCTATTTATCTTCACCGGTTCAACTCTGGTATCTTATTCTATTTTAGACGGCTGGGTTATGAGATGCAGGGGCTGCAGTAGCGTTAAGACGCTGGTGGAAACTATGGGTCGTGGAGATGGTAATCTTGTAGTGTCAGTGGAATTGTGTTGAAGGTGAGGCAGTGATGGGGTGTATGGTGTTGTTCGGAGAGGGCAGCTGACTGCAAAGAGGATGGAGCTAGTTTCCTCAACCATCACGTAAAAAGAGAGTTTTCTCTCATTTCATAGATGGAAGATTAAAACCTCATGTCAAGTTAATGAAAGTATGAATGCCAAGATCCCAATAGGCTAGGGTTTAAAACAAGTGAGGGTCCTTCATCATGTTACCAATTTAAGAAGGTTCGTATACAATTTAAATGGCATGCTTAAACAAAAGAGAGTTAAGTTTTTCCTTGAAGTATGTTAACTGCATACGATGAAGTACTAGAGAGGTGTGGACTCTATTGTAAAATGGAAGGCAAACATATAGCCATTACCAAAATAATGTTTGTTAGCAACTAATATCTACAAAAATAATAAAATAATTCACAAAATATGAGCAACAAATTACCTCAAAAAACGGGAAAAAAAAAAACCATGGACTCATCAGCAAATTAGTTCATGCCAGCAACCTTGTACCTCAATTTCATATTATGATTCTCCTGCCAAAAATGTTAAACCAAATTCAAATATGAAACAATTCAGCCAATGTTTAAACAATGAAATTGCGTCTAGTTTCAATCTAAAGATTGAACCTTTGTTCCAAGATCCAACCTTTCTTCTCATTCTTACCTGACCAACAACCTTAGCAGAGGTCTGCTCCACCAATTTTGACAGTGCATCAATCTTGCAAAGCATTTTATCATACAAATCCTCCAACTCACCCATGTAATTAACGGTCTCAGAGCCCACTAGTTTACTCATCCTCCCAATTTCAAACCCCTCTGCACACATATCCAACTTCTTCTGATTTTTCAAAGTCCTCCTTATGGCCTTCAAAGTCTCACCTTCTTCATCCTCCACCATAGCATTAGAGCCTCTCAAGTCGTAGTTGATCAATGGGAAAGGAGCACTGGGGCAGAAAGAATCGTAATGGGATCGAAAAGATGGACCAATGTTAATAATATTCAAGCTCTTGGGCTCAAAGCTTTTGCTGCGAATGCAGTACTCATAGATCTTATACTCATGGGTGTGGATTAACTTATCTTGAAGCGGTGTGGTTAAGAGAAGAAACAGAGATGGTGGGTGTAAGGCAGTGGAGTTGTGTGGAGTGAAGGCGAGAGAAGAGGAAGAGGAGAGAGAAAGAGTGGATAAGGAGTCCCTGAGTGAGGGACGGAGTGGGGTTTTGCGGCGGGCGGAGAACCAGCCGAGGAGGTTGGAAGAGGAGGATAGAGTGATCGGCAGCGGGAGGGGGAGGTGGGAGGCGAGGGAGATGAAAGAGGTGATGGTGGCGGTGAGAGATGGGCCGGTGGTGGCTGTGGCGTTGTCGTCGGAGAGGGGAATGGAGTCGGAGAAGACAACATGGCCAAAGAGGAAGCCGTGAAGGTCGCCGGAGGAGGCGGATGAGCGGTAGAGAAGGGAGGCTAAAGTGGCGCCCGATATAAGGATCTTCTCAATTGAGAAGTCGCCCATTACTCTGATGGACTGAGTTCAACAATTACATGGCTTCAACTGAAATTGCTTATTAATGCATTTAATTTACAATTCATTCCATTTTTACTTTTATTTCGATTTTCTTGGAAACCAATCATAATCTTAAGCTCTCATTAAGATTGACATCTGCAAATAAACATCATAATACAAAGAATCAACCAACAAGCTAATGAAATTAGTTTGTGAATCATGAACTTGAAAGTAAAAACAATCACAACCAACTTCAAATAGTATTAACTTGCATTCAAAGATTTCACTTTCAGTCCTTGCACGACTCCAAGAGCATTGCATTCGACTACCTCAATCTTGTAAGTGTGACATCAAGCCAAGTTTGTTCCCTCCTAGAGTGCAATTTTCTCAGTAGTCTCTGGTTCAAAACAACAAAAAGTTTTCTTGGCGAAGGTGGCTGTGACCACCCAAATGGTCCAGTATAACAGCCCCAATTGCAATACATTCTTGGTCATCCGAACAGTGGCATCAGTATTTTGTTTGAATTTCCGTTTGAGGGTGCCATCCATTTTACTAATGGACGAGATTCCATAGTGTTTACTAATGATCTCTGCCAAATACAAGTCTTGAAAGTCTTTTCTTGATGGTAAGTATCAATTCTCAACCAAGCTTTTGATCGACAGAGAGGCACTTAAGATATCCCTGCTCTCCCACTCAAGTTGTTTCCTTGTCACAGTAGTTTTGACGAGGAGATAATTCTCAACAAGTGTTCACCACACAATTGCTATTTGATTTAGACCGTGTTTGCTGCGCATTCTTGCAAAAATGGAAATGAGAAATGGAGCCGTTGGACACATTTCCCTAAGCCAATTGTGTGAGGCAAGTCAACATTGTCATGCTAGTGGGCTCCCCTGTAATGTCTATATTTCTTCTAAAAAGAAGACAAAAATGTGGCCCAAACAAGGGCTTAAGCTCTTTCATGGAAGTAGAAGACAGACAGACAATCTTATGTTCACTCCAAAATTTGCGGACGTTGACAATAAAAATCAGTTTTTTCCCCTCAAGTTTTCTGGATTTTGGTTTTGAAATAGTCCCCCAACGGTTGAAATCAGAAGCTTCCCACGTACAGTGCCGATATATTTCATCCATAAGCCGGCTTGTTTTGTTGTACCAAACTCAAACCTGTAACACGGCAGCAGTGGAGAGTAGCAACACCAGCCATAAACGACAGATATTCCTTCAAAAGGTACAAAACCACACGAAAGTACCAAGGTTGCCAAAATCCATTATAAAGGATGCAAATAGTCAACATTAGATGTCCCATATAGTTTAGAGAATACAAATAAATCATCTGCGACACAAAGTTGCTCCAAGCATATGTTCAGTTCCAGACAAATAATATATATATATTAGGACAGGTGAGATCACCAGAAGTTGGAAACTTAGAAGGTCGATCGATTCCATCCCACAACCAACAAGAGTATAGTGCTCTTGAATTGGATTATATATAAAGAAAGCTATAAGTTTATTTTAAGAATCCACTTATTTGAAAATTGACATATAGGCAGGCATTTTGTTGTAAAGTAAACCAGACATCTTAAAATGGAACAAAGCATAATTGCAAATAAATGGCATTCAAAAGAAAATCTTATCGTCCATGTAAATAATCAATAACTTACGTCCAATAACTTTCAAAGCTTTCTTCCAAAGGTTTCACTTCGAGGCAACGAATTGAGTTCATAGAATCACGTTACTGACATTTGAAAAATCATTTACATCACATAGTAAACTAATTGCAATGTGTAGCGCCTTTGAATGGCCATATTATATTATCCACATTGAGCAGCCCATTTATCCTAGCATTGGGTCTTACCTTCTCTTATTGGGCCACTATTCTTTCCTACCCTAACTTACCTTATGGATTTGGCCATTTGTTATATTGCCCGGCTTCCTCCACGCCTCTACCACCGGTTTTGGCTACTATTACTCTCTGCCTTTTTCATCCACTGTTATTTTTGACTGCTCCCTTTTGCAATCTTTGTAGTTGCGTCTTCTTTGTACTATATTGGTTTCTTCGTGGTCTTTTTGTGGGAAATAAAAGGCAACTGTACAGTGGGAGAGCCGAAGTTTAGATTTTGGATTGTAAACATGATGGTGTCGATTGAGAACAAACTGAGCCCGTGAATCCTTGGTATTGGTGCGATTTATATCCTCACACCTTGCAAATTTTAACATTCACAATTTCACACAGTTTCTATTTTTTCCTGCATATTGAGAAGTATGGCAAACCATTCCTAATAACGCAAATCTTTGCAAAAAAAAAAACCAGGTCAAACAAACCCACCACACCATGAATCACGATTCAAATGAGTTGAATCGCCCAATGTAGATTTTTTCTTTTCTGAATAAACCCAATAATATGGGAGCATCAATTAAACCTGGAGTGAGAGAAAATGAAATCATAAAGTGTGCATTACAGCTAGTGCCAGTCATAGGCCTGTCAAAGTTTTTTTTTTTTATTATATAAATGAGAAAGAAAATTATTTGGTAGACATTAATATATTAAGATCCTGTTTGATTCCTATTTTTAGAAGAATGAGAATGAAGAACATAGTCATTATGAACCTCACACAAGAGATGAAAAGTAAAAAATAGTAGCTAAATGTGATTGATAACGATCATATTTTTCATTTTTAGGATTGAAAAATGGAAAACAAACGAACTCTAAACAAAATGTTGTGAGTCCTCATGTCAGAGAAATTGAATTTGAATTTGACATATTATTGTTAAAGAAATTGCTGCAAAAATGAAAGTTGAACTTGTATTTCATAAAAAAAATGTATTATTCATAGAAGGAGGAATTTTTATGAAAATGTCAGTAATGAGTTAACATATTGAGTTGAATAATATTTTAGAGTTGATTATTTCTCATATATAGTTAATAAAGTTCTTTCTTCACTTCAATTAAGGTTGAACAATTTTTTTCCAAAAATACGAAAATACTTTTGGGTTTTTGTTTGATTTTAAAAAAAAAAAATTGTAGGCTACAAATGATAATTATTTGAAGTTTGAAGAATTTTCGAAGTATGATAGGGATTATGATGTTGTTAGTTATTTCTGAGCTACAAATTGTGAGAAACTGAATGTCATAAGAGATCAAAAAGACTATTGAAATTATATAAAAACGATGAATTGTTGTTTTTCAAATGTGTGGATTACTTATAGATATTATTGATCATATTAATTACAATTACATATGTCGAAAGGAGCTTCTTAAAGTTGAATTCGATAAAAAATTACCTTCAGTAAAAATTTTGACAAAAAATATTGAATAAATTGATCATAGTGTCTATTGTAATACAATAATTATTGATTTTCTATCAAAAAATTTAATTACACATTTGAAAGTTTTTTATTATTAATTATAACTTTGAATATTTTATTTAGTAAAAATTATATATTTTAATACTTTTGAAAATGGTAATTAGCACAAAACGTCTCTATCTTTAAAGTTTATTGTGGAAAAATCTTTCAATTTTTGGCATTTTGACCCCTTTATTCCACCTTTCATAGCACAAAATGTCATTTTCATCCATTTTTTTAATAAAGCGACAATTTTACCCTTCTATTCAAATAAAAAAAAGAAAAATAAAGAATATATTTCAATCTTACTCATAAACTTTTTAAAAAATGTAAATGAGTCTAAATAGATTAGTAAAAGACTTAATAACACAAAATATCACTACGTTTGACATGTAGTGTGCAAAACATCCATATGTTTCAAATTGGTAAAAATAACGTTTTCCACAATGAAACATAAAATAAATGGATGGACAAATGCAAAAATTTGAAACGTATAGACTTTTTCCACAATACAGACCAAATATAGGGACATTTTGTGCTATTAAACCTTATTAAAATATTAAAAATAACAAAAAAAACTATTTCTCTTCTTTTCTTCTCCAAATGGGGCCGCCATCTTAGAAGCCAAAAAACTCCGCTCAACCACCGTTCAAATCGTCGGACCTTCAACTCTGTTAACATGAATGTTGGATGTTGGGTAGTATGTGTAGAGGGAAGTGAGGGCATTCCGATGGTATGGAGGTCCGATGATTTGAGCGGTGATTGATAGAATTTTTTGGCTTCTAAGGTGGTGACCTCTTTTGGAGAAGAAGATAAGAGATAATGAGTTTTTTTTTAATATTTTAATAAAGCTTAATAGCACAAAACATCCCTGCGTTTAGCTTGTAGTGTGCAAAACATCCCTACGTTTGGCATGTAGTATGCAAAACGTCCGTACATTTCAATTTTTTGCATTTTTTTCATCCCTTTTTATATGTTTCATTGTGGAAAACGTCATTTTCACCAATTTGAAACGTAGGGATGTTTTGCACACTACATGCCAAAAGTATGAACATTTTGTTATATTAACCCTTTTATTAATTTATTTAGACTCGTTTGCACTTTTTAAAAAGTTTAGGAATAAGATTGCAATTTTTTTTTTTAAAAAATTTGAATAGGAGGGAAAATTGTCATTTTATTGGAAACTGGATAAAAATGATCTTTTGCGCAATGAGTGGTGGAAGGTATGGGTGAAAATGCTAAAAAAATGAAAGGTAATGACGTTTTTCACAATAAACTTTAAAGGTAGAAACGTTTTGTGCTCATTACCCCTTTTAAAAATATTTATAGCAGCCCTATATTTGAAGTTAGCTTAGGGCCTGAAAATCTCAAGACCAACCTTACATGTGGCCTCGGATTTTCAATGAGCTTGACAACAGTAGAGGCGATTTCAGAGAGTATGGTGGAGGTGTCAACGCCCTCCAGGCTCATGTTAGTTGATAGATTCAAGCTCGGCATTTTCAAAATCCTTAATCCTTCTCTTCGTGTTTTCTTTTTTCTTGTGCTAACTAACAAAAAAAAAAGGGCATGTGAATACATTTCTCAAGAATCTTTGACCTTCGTATGTTTTTATTTGGCACAACTGCATGTGGGGTTCCCAACTTCATTTTCACTATACTTTTAATCTCAACATTTTTCTCCTCGTATTTCAACATCCAATGTTTCATGCGATAGCAATGGATTAGGCCCGACCCACCAATCAAACGTAGCTCGTCTAGTTTTGGGCGACCATTGTCAAGTCCATGGATAGGTGCTATCAAATTGACTACAAAACAGTCACCTATCCCACGAGATCACCTAGCAAGCTAGGTCGCACGAGAATCTTTAAGCTTGCCCGAGTCGACAAGAGGCTCGTATCTATTGCCATCCTTCAGCTAGATTGTCGAAAAAGAAGTTTGTCCTCAATCTCAAACAAGTCTATTGGGTTTTAATCGATAAAATCACACACAACAAATTAAGTATTGCAAGAAATCGAAAATGGATAGAAAATAAATGAACACAATAACACCAATCTTTGACCCAGTTCAGCTAAGAGGCCTAATCTGGGGGGCTCAGGAACTGAACCCGTTCCACTAGTGCAAAAATGTTCCAAGATAGTACAGTGAAGTTATACCACTCAGAAACCAGTTTTGATCATCGATCGACAAGATCTACAAAACTAAATCAAACGCCTTTTCAAGAAATAACCCTAAGCTCTCGGTTTCTTCACAAAGAGAAACCCCAAAATGCTTCAACACACCCAGGTTACTGTAGCACAAGAGATTTACAAGGATCTATCTAAAACTAGCATTCATTTGAGAAAGAATAACCAAAAAGAGAAGAAGAAAGCCTTAGAATAGCACACAGGCAAAATACAGAAACAGAAAGAGTGAGAGAAACTCGAGAGCCAAAGAGAGAAGTCTAGAAACCGTAATGAATCAGACTCCAATCAGCCAGTCAAGTGGTTAAGTATTCATCCAACGGTCCAGATTAGTTTCTAACAAACACAGATCCGTGCCATAGTTAAGTGACCAAATGTGGGTTGCCACGTACGCCATCCACATCCAAATTATCAATCATGGCAAACTACAGAAATAGCACCATTTTATTAGTGTTTTGAGAAACACTCTCTTTTATTTATTCACCTTGGTTCTCACAACACTCACTCTCTGGTTGCATAATTGCACAAGGAAAGTTCAGTTCATCATCATCGCCCTAACCTGCAAAAGAAAATTAACATTTGTCAATATAAAGTGAATTTAAACAAGTATTTAACTTACCTACGGACAACACTTTTATCCCCCATATCTGAGGGATTTTTATCATTATGAATTTTAAGCAAATTTAATTTACCTGTAGAGATCTTTTCTCTAATAAAATGATACTTCACCTCAATGTGTTTTGACATTTCATGATAGATAGGATTTTTACTAAGTAAAAGTGCACTTTGACTGTCAGTAAAAATGGTGGGAGTATCATATAAAAAATACAGTTCATTTAAAATTCCTTTTAATCATAGACATTCTTTTACAGCCTCAGTTATGGCTACATACTTAGCTTCTGTGCTGGACAATGTAACCATAGACTGCAGTTGTAATTTCCATGTTATACAATTGTCACCAAATGTAAAAAAGTAAGCAGTGATAGATTTTCTGTTATCCTTATCACCAGCAAAATCAGCATCCACATACCCTTTAAGGGTAAGATTTTCACCCCTTTTTTCATACACCAGACCCAGATTTAATGTACCAACAATGTACCTTAACAACCATTTCAAACCTGCCAAATGGGGCTTATCGGGGTTGGACATAAATCTGCTTAAAAAATTGATAGCATAGGCTAAGTCAGGTCTAGTTGTTGTCATAGAGAACATAACAGAACCTATAGCATTAGAGTAGGGTATGTTCCTCATTTATCTAAATTCCTCCTCAGTTTTAGGAAAGTGTGCACTAGAAAGATTTATGTGAGCTGCTAAGGGAACATTCACAGATTTTCATCCATTCATACCAAATTTAGTTATGACTTTGTTCAAATAGGCTTCTTGGGAAACGACTAGTCTATTTTCTGCATTCTCTCTCTCTCTCTCTCTCTATAATCATCCCCAATTCGTATCAAATCTGATTTTAAAATGTTCTTCGTTTTAGTGATTGTAGTCTTACTTGAACTTACTAGAAGCATGTCATCAACATACAACAACAAGTAGACCTCACAGCCCTTTTTACTATTATTATAGTACATGCATGCATTATATTTACTCCTTTTAAAACCTATATTCAATACATAGGTATTGAACCTTATGTACTACTGTCTAGGGCTTTGATTAAGCCCATACAGAGATCTTTCTAATTTGCACACACAATTTGTTTTACCCTTCACCTCAAAACCTTGAGGCTGACTTATGTAGATATCTTCTTCCAATTCCCCATGTATGAAAGCAGTCTTGACATCTAGTTGTTCCAGTTCCATTTGAACTGAACAACCAATGCAAGAACCAATCTAATAGTTTTGTACTTAATCACAGGAGATAATATCTCATTGTAATCAACTTTCTCTTTTTGAGTAAACCCCTTGGCCACCAATCTGGCCTTATTCCTAGGAGGATCACTAGGATTATTTCCTTCTTTCAATTTGTAAATCCACTTACATTGAACTATCCTATGATTCTTAGGTTTATTAACCAACTTCCAAGTTTTATTCTCCATTAAAGATTCCATTTCTTCTTCCATGGCTTTCTTCCAATTTTCAGATTTTGCCCCATTCACAGCTTCTTGAAAAGAAACAGGTTCAGAATGTTCAATGGCTTCACCAGAAACCAGGGCAAAATCAGTCAAGTTTTGTGATTCATATCTAGGGTTTGGTTTTCTTTCTCTCCTTTCCCTATCTCTTGTAAGTTGGTAATTGAATAGAGGTATTATCATCAGGAAGGTTGAGACTTTCAGTCTCAATTCCAACTTGAGGTTCATTCACCTCAACAGATTCAGATATAGGTTCATGTTGTTCAGTTAAAGGAATTTTATTTTCATTCTCTTCAAGCTGAGTTAGGTTGAATTTGGTTAACTTCACCTCAGCCTGAACACTCTTTTCATTCCCAGATTCATTAGTTTTAACAGTTTTCTATTTTAGGCAGGACATTTCTAATTCACTGAAGACAACATCTCTATTATTGATGATTTTAATGCCTGGTTCACCTAAAACACATAACATGTATCCTTTAACACCTTCAGGGTAACCTAACATCACACATTTAGAGGCTCTAGGTTCTAACTTTCCTTCAGATTTATGTGCATAAGCAGCGCAGCCAAAAACTCTTATGTGTGTGTTAGGTTAGGTGTTTTTCCAGTCTACAGTTCTTGTGGGGTTTTAAAGTCCACAGAACTAGATGAAGATCTATTAATCAAGTAAGTAGCAGTACAGACTGCTTTAGCCCAAAAACCTTGGGCTAACCCCGAGCTAATAAGAATACACCTGACTTTATTCATCAAGCTTTTGTTCATCCTCTCGGCTACCCCATTTTGTTGGGGTGTATGCCTGACAGTTCTATGTCTCATTATTCCCTTTTACTTGCAATAGTTATCAAATTCAAAGTTACAAGACTCAAGACCATTATCTATCCTAAAAGTTTTTAACTTCTTGTCTAACTGATTTTCAACTATGTTAAACCAAGCCTAAACTTCTGAAAAGTTTCAGATTTAACCTTTAGATGGTAAACCCAAACTTTTCTGGAATAATCATTTACAATAGACAAAAAATATTTGTTTCCCCCAAAGGTGGGATTTTTTCAGGCCCCCACAGGTCTGCATGAACATAGTCTAAAGCTCTATTGTTGCTATGGGTACTCACATCAAAGCTCACTCTATGAGGCTTACCCAACACATAGGTCTCACAGAAACTTAAAGGTTCAATTTCATCATTTCCAAGCAATTTCTGGTTACTTAGATATTTTAAGCCTTTATTACTAATGTGACCCATTCTATTATGTCATAGCTCAAATTTATTTTCAGTAACAGTGAACAGACTGGGTTCAGGAACAGGGATTGTATTACCTTCAAGATAGTACAATCCATTTTTCTTTGGTCATTTCATAACAATTAAGGATCTTTCAAAAAATTTAGAATATGATTGTCAGATTTAAAAACACGTTCCTCATCTTCAAGAATTCCTAAAGAGATAAGGTTTCTTTTGAGATTGGGAACATATCTAACATTCCTGATTGATCTTACAATGTCATCATGCATTTTAATGGCAATATCACCAATCCCAATAACAGTCTGAGAGTTATTGTCTCCCATGTAAACTTTCCTATGTTCTATTTCTTTGTAGTTATAGAACCAAGATTTTATGGGACTCGTGTGAAAGGTGCATCCAGAATCTAATATCCAATCTTTATTGGTTTCATCACTAGTTACAGTCATCACATACAGGCTATCAAGTTCAGGTCCTATAGCTGCATTGCTAAGTTTCCCATTGTTTTGATCATTTTGTTTTTTCTTCCAGTCAAAACAATCTCTCTTGAAGTGCCCCAACTTTCCACAGGGGTAAGACTTCTTAGTACCCTTGCCTCTTGATTTTGATCTCCCTATCAGTTTATTATGTTGAAAACCGTTCTCTCTTTTATCAGGTCTTCCCCTAACAAATATACTTTCTTCTCTAGAGGTAGACTTAAATTCTTTTCCCACTTATAACTCTCTAGATCCCACTTATAACTTTCTAGATCTCAAGGCATCTATCACTATAGTTTGTGTCAATTTATCCCTTGACTATTTTATAGCATTCCTAACGTCCTTATGGAATTCAGGCAATGAGTTTAACAAAATCACAGCAAGGTCTTCATCATCAAACTTCTTGTCATTGTGTGCTAGACTCTTAACAATAATGCTAAAGTCACTTAAGTTCATTTCTAAATCTTTTCCAGTATCCATTCTGAAACTAAATAACTTTTTCAAAAGATAGATTTTGTTTGGTAAAGTTTTAGTTAGAAACATGGTGTCAAGAGCTGTCCATAATTCTCTAGCAGATTCATCCACTTGTCTAACAATATTATCAGATAAATGCAAAATTATTGAACTATATGCAATCTCATTCATCCTTCAATTTCATTTGGTTTAGCTTTAAGTTCTTCAGAAAAAGATTCTGGATCATCAAAGTGGGCTTTTGCAACCCTCTGCTGGACCAGAATAGCTCTCATTTTTTGCTTCCGTATTGAGTAATCTCCATTTCCATTAAATTGTGACAATTCGACCTTCGAACCCATTATAGGTTCTGTAAAAGGGTGGCTTGAATTCATGGACAGGCAGAAAAGGTTTTGGAAAACTTTTCAATTTAAAGCAATTATCAAGATGCAGGAATTGAAAACAGAATAGTATAGAATGCAATCAAGAATTGTATCAATGTAAAAAATAGAGCAGTGATATCAATTATATAAAGATTGCACAATATGATCAAGATGTTCAAGAACACAGCATATCACAATACATACATACATAGATATATATATATATGCAAATCAATCTTAACTTCTACACAAGAAGTAACTCATGCATATAATAATATGTGGCATAATCATGCATTTACAGATTCAAAATGCCAGGAATTTTAAAACGATCTCACCAAAGAACCAGCAAAGATACCGCAGTCAAAATCACATGAGGTCAGTTCACGTGGTGTATTTACTGCAGACACTAAGAAACAAAAAAATTAGTCCAAGATCTATTTAACTGATTTCTCAAGAAACAAATTAAACTGCAGACACACGAAAAATAATTTTCTTCTCCCAAAACGATTCACTTATTTTCAAAAAAATGCACAGGAACCCTAGAAGGCTCTGATATCAGTTTTGTTGGGTTTTAATTGATAAAATCACACACAACGGATTAAGTATTGCAAGAAATCGAAAATAGACAGAAAATAAATGAACACAATAACACAAATCTTTGACCCAGTTCAGCCAAGAGGCTTAATCTGGGGGCTCAAGAACTGAACCCGTTCCACTAGTGCAAAAATGTCGTCCAAGAGAGTACAGTGAAGTTAAACCACTGAGAAACCAGTTTTGATCATCGATCAACAAGATCTACAAAACTAAATCAAACGCTTTTTCAAGAAATAACCCTAAGCTTTCGGTTTCTTTACAAAGAGAAACCCCAAAACACGTTAATCTCAACCGTTGAATTCATCCAACGGTCCAGATTAGTTTCTAACAAACACAGATCCGTGCCATACTCAAGTGATCAAATAGGGGTTGCCAGATAGGCCGTCCACATCCAAATAATCAATCATCGCAAACTACAGAAATAGCACCATTTTATTAGTGTTTTGAGAAACACTCTCTTTCATTTATTTACCTTGATTCTCACAACACTCACTCTTTGGTTGCATAATTGCACAAGTAAAGTTCAGTTCATCATCGTCGCCCTAATTGGGAGGAATTCTCGAACTTAAGTTTGAGTGGCGTGGAGAACCCATCTTGTGGGATGCAGTGCAGGATGGGGAAGACTCCACTTTTCTAGGCACACGTTTATTGTTATTTTATTTTTGAAATGTGAATGAGTGATGGAGTACATTTCCTTTTGAACTAAGTTGGTGAAGTCCGTAGTTGGGCATCCGAGAAGATGGATATAGCATCGATCTTATAGTACCCTCATTTCTTGATGCTGACCTCTATATATCAATTGTAAGAAACTAGAATTATTAGAATTTTACGGAGTAGATTTTCACATTTTCATAACTAGCATTGAACAATTAATGGCTTGTGAATGGTAATAACTAATAAGCGGGTTAGATGGGAGAAAGTCCGGGACAGGGACCATGATCTCTAATCCTCAACCTGAGGCAAATCTCTTAGCCCCATCCGGTGCTCGGACCCAATTAATCGGGAATTCTTCACCCTATTTCCATCACTATCCATCTCAAAGAACTATAACTTTTGAGCAATATAGTGACCATCATATCCTGCATCAATAAGTTGGAAATATACATTTTCAATGTGCTATCATCTCAAATAATAAAAACAACTTTATACTACAATGGTAAAACTGGATTTAAACTTAAAATATATACTCACAAATTTGCTTATAAAATTGGGGAAATGTTAAACGCGACTTGGGGTTCCAGCAAAATCAACATTGTAATTTATTTTTGAGCCCAGGCCCAACCATGGCCCATGATTAATTAACTCACTTGGCTCACTGCAGCCCAGTAAGGAAAGGAAATATGAGTGCAACATAGATGAAACTTTTGATATAAAATTGACTAGTTTAAAAGATTTAAAGAATTTAAAATCATTTATAATTGCATTATGTCGAGTTAATTTTAGTCACTTTTATCACATTTTCTACTAATTATCACTTTTATCATTTATAATTGCATTATGTCTGTGTTCACCTTCGGTCGTCTTTCCTCACGTCTGCAGTCCCCCATCGCCTCCCTCCTCTCTTTCATACTCCTCACGTCTACTCCCTAGCCCCTTCTTCCATGCTTGCTTGTAGCTTGAGAATTAGGGGTTTTGAAAAAGAACCCTTGAAGTAATTTTGATTGAACGTTGAGAAATAAGTCAAAAATTTTATATATAAGCAATGATTTTAAATCAAATATTAAAAAGTACAACTTTATCATGTAAACATAATCATTTTGAACTAGCAGAGATTCCTCACTCCCATTTTTCTCCTTTCATTTTATTTCTTTTGTTGTTATCTCATGCTTTTGAGATCCAGAAACATCTATCTTTTGTTTTTATCGTGTGAGAGTTATATTTAAAGTGAAATTAAATTTAAATTAATCCACAAGTCAAAAAGTGAAAAAAAGAATTATTACGAATTCCCGTGCTTTGGACTCGTAAATTACGTGAACCTTTCCCTTTAATAAATGTCTGTCTTTTTCACCCTTCGTGTAATTAATAAATATACCTTGATTGAGGTTCCAAAAGACACAATATTTTTGTGCCGTAAATGAGATAAATAAATATTTCACGAACTTTAATTGCGTTTATTTATTTTAAGTTCAAAATATTAAATGTGCGTTTAATAGAAAAAAAATTAAAAAAAAAACCCTTCTATTCATATAGTACAGAAGAAGTTGACGGAATATTTACAATGGGGAGCTCTACTTTTTTTTTTTGGACTTTTTTATTCACGCGAAACTTACATGTGATTGGATGTTAACCTCTTCTGATAAAGGAGTTTTATTCAAGAAATAATAATAAACTAGGCAACTATAGTATCCATTCTCCAAAAATTCATTTTCAACCTCATATTATCTCAATAAAATCATTTTGCATGTAACACAAAAATTTTTATTACTTTTTAACCATCCATTCTCCAAAAAATCATTATTACAAAATTTATTTTTTACTCACAATGAAGTTCAAATAGAGCCTAAAGAAACACACATCAAAACCTAGTTATTTTTCGGGCATGAGAGAGAAGGGGGAACATTCTTCGTACCAACGGTTTTGACAAATAGCAGAATTGTGGAATTACCATATTAATCTCTGTTGGTGGCTGTACATTATCCAGTGGATGGTTTCTGGGGTTGAGAGGAAGAAAGGAATGACCGGAGAGTGGGGGGTTATAAAATTGAATTTAAAATATTAGAATGTGGTATTTAAAAAGATTTTATTAAAATTTATTTAAATCGTTGGATATATTAACGAACAAATAATTGAAAGTACAATGACAAATTAAGTAATAGAAGCTAGTCTAATTGTTACAAGTAATCAATTCCTAGAAATTCAAAAGGAGAGAAACATATGTTTTGTTTTTAAGAAGGATGGTACACGTACATAAACAGAAGAAAAACAAGAAAGACACAAACGTGTGGGACCCATTTTTTTAATAATATTTAAATCAGATGGGATCCATACATTTGTGTTTTCCATGTTTTTCTTTATAATTCTGTTTTTCTTCCGACCGCTATAATTCTGTACGTGTATATTAATTGTGTTTTTAATAAATCAGTGCTTAATGCACATCAATTTTCCTGCAAGTGGGTTAGAAAAGTAGGTATGAATCATTACAGTAAATGCCAAAAGTTTCAAACTGTATTGTTAGACATTCGGTGTCATTAATAAAGTTTGTTTAGGAAAACTAGGTAGTAGTTTTTTTTTTTTTTAATATAATGGAATGAAATTTCTTTGGAAAATGCTAGTGTACGAGACATTTCTTACAGATGTTTTACAAGTCTCTCGCTGTGTGGGGAGTTCACATGTATTTTAAAAAAAATATGTGGGATCCATGCATGTCTCTGTCCAGTATAGAGCCTAGTAAACAGATCTTGTACACCAAGCAGGGTTCAATTTCCTTTTCACCAAAAAGTTTGTACTTTGTGCTTACAATGAGATACGTCGGTCGAGCTCTTGACCATTCTCACATCGATTGTTATCAAAATAATTTGCAAAGTCTTTAATTACTTTGTATAGATGAATGTAACATAATTGGTAGAGGACATTTTGTAACAGTATGTAGAAAGGTAAAAAAAATGGCAAAAAACTATTTTAGCAACAAATCAAGTAGTCAACATTCAATAATAGATTGAAATTACTATTTACATAACCATAACACAATTTAATGATGACACAATTTAGATAGCTCGACTAAAACTCATTATTTGTATTGAATCACACATTGATGTCACGGTAAAATTTAAATTAATTAAAATCTGTGGGGGTAGAGGACAAGCTTTGTTACATCTAAATGAAGGAGAAAACAAATTGTGGATCACATGAAATATGTTGTTAAAATTAATTATTGATTTTGACTTAAATTTAAATCTAGATTTTAATTTTGAGACAAAATATTTTGTACTTAGTATGTTATAGATAACCTTACAGGTAACTTGAACAAAACTTCTCGACCTTTGTCTCTATTATGAAATACTCCACATTCTTTCATTTTGGCGATATACCCCCTACTGTCCAATTTCTTAGTTTAGGCGTTAAAAACAGTAAAGATAGCCAATAACATAAGAGTAATTGGCACAATACCCTCATAACCTTTCATTTTCGGCCAACATACCTCCTAACCTTTCACTTCGGTGTAAAACATTCTTAACCTTTCATTTTTGTGCAAAACTCTCTGAAATTGTCCAAACTTGGTGGAATACAATACTTTCGTCCTTTTCTCTCTATAAAACCTTGTAAAAAGACAAATTTACCCGCCTTTTTCAATAGACAAAAAGAATAAAATTAAGAAAAAATTGCAGGCAGATTCCTAAATCTTTTTGAAACATGCAAATGAGTCTAACTTAAAAATAAAAAGTAAAAAACATATTTTTTTAAAAAAACTAGTAAGACACACGTGCAATGCACGTGCCACAGTATAGTTGACTAAATAATAGCGTAATTATTAAAAAAATAAAATTATCTTAAGCATTAATTACATTAAACTTAAAACACTTGAAATGATAATAGATGATAAAAATAATATCAAAAGATTTGATTCATAGTTTATTTTCTAGACTTTGCGTTTGAAGGTTTCTCTGTTCTTTTAAAAAAAAAAAAGACAGGGCATAAATGATTAGGTGTTGATGTCCTACTAAAGAGATAATGAAGTTCAACATAGCCCTCTTTTTTCTACCTATTGAGGTAAGGCATTATGTATCTTTCATCTCGTGCTCATAGAATCTTCATTTACATGTATCAGTTGCACCAATATTTAATTTCTTTATCAAGACCCTATGCAAGATGTAAGTAATCAAGACTAATTAATTAATGATAATACAATGCAAAATTTAGGACAAATCAAGGGTCTCTATCAATATTAAAACCACAAAACAACGAAAACTTCCATCATAGAGGCAAAAAGAATGACAAACGATCACCTAACTTCATAAATTTCTTCGAATATCTTTTCAGTATGTTCTAATGATACTGTACATCAAATTCATTTAAAAAAACAAAAATAATTCACTTCATAGAAGATGTTTGTCTACCAGCACTGTATGATGTAGGAGGATTCTTCTGAAAATTATTGAGTTCTTTCAATATCCATTTTGACGCCATAAATGTACCATTTTTAACCGTAAAAATTGAAGAAAAATGAAATTGAGAGAACTTGGTGTGAGTATGGGGGTTGAGGGTGGGGTAGAAAAGAAAAATTAACGATTATGATTTTACGTTTCATAATTTAAGATAACTTTTATATTTAAACTTAAACGACATTATATTTATTATTATCATATTTTAAGTTTAAAAAAAAAAAATTAAATCGATCCAAATCATTGCCACACTTCAACATTTCCAAAAAAATTTAAATCTCTTAAAACGAATAGTTGTACCTTAAAATATTGAATCAAACGTAAAATAAAATAAATAAATAAATAAATTATCATGGCCGCACTTCAATATTTCCTAAAAATTTTAAATCGCTTAAAACGAATATTTGTAACTTAAAATACTGAATCAAACGTAAAAAAAAAAAAAAAAAAAAAAAAAAACGGTTTAGATGGTTTAGCCGAGCCGATACTGAATCAAACGTAAAAAAAAAAAGCTTAGACGGCTTAGTCGAGCCGAGCCATAAAGCCATTTGGCTTGGCTCGGGGCCGCACTTCAACATTTTCAACAAATTTTAAATTGCTTAAAACGAATATTTGTAACTTAAAATATTGAATCAAACGTTAAAAAAAAAACACAACGACAAAATAGCTTAGACGACTTAGCCGAGCCAATACTGAATCAAACGTAAAAATAAAAAATAAAAAAATTATCATGGCCGCACTTCAATATTTCCAACAAATTTTAAATCTCTTAAAACGAATATTTGTAATTAAAAATACTGAATCAAATGTTAAAAAAAATAATAAATAAAAATCGAAACGGTTTAGATGGTTTAACTGAGCCGATACTAAATCAAATGTAATAAAAAAAAAAAAAAATTGAATCAAACGTGAAAAAAAAGGGCCTTAGATGACTTAGCCTAGCCGAGCCATAAAGTCATTTGGCTCGGCTCGGCTTATGAATAGTAACACAAAGTGACTCTTTTATTTATGTAGGAGAAAAGGAAAATTTTTAACTTTTCCAATATTCTGAAAAGATTTGAGACTTGATTGCAATTGTTTTCCTTTTTTTTTTTTAATTTAAAGAAAGGGATAAACCCATCATTTTAGAACGCTATACGGAGAAAAATGACGAAAATGTTGTATTCATCAAAGTTTGAATGATTTAGAGAGAGTTTGCACCAAAATTAAAGGTTAGAGGGCATTGCACCAATTATCCTTATATTCATTGGCGGACCTACTCAAGGTCCTGGTGGGTCAAGTGACCCACCAGCTTCAAGAATTTTAATTTTATTTTACTACAAAAAATTAGAATTGGGTAGTAACGGTAGTTGGAATTTTTTTATTAGAATAGAGTTACAGTAATGATCGAACAATTGAAAGAGTGAAAGTTGAAATTATTTTGTCATTTGTGATATTTAATTTGAGAATTCTTTGAAAATTATTATTCATCATATATGTGAAATTATTTGGAATTATTTGGAAATTGTTATTTATCATATATATATATATATATATATATGAGATTTGTGAATATGTGACGGTGATCACTTGTATATATTTTTGTAAAATAAATAAATTTTTTGTAACTTTTTAATAAATTTGATTATATCCTACTAACTCTAAATGTCTGCGTCCGCCACTGTTTATATTATTGGCCATCTTTACTATTTTTAATACCTAAACTAACACAATTGGAAGGTATGGAGTCTTCCACATGAAAAAGGTCATCTAGGAAGTACAAGTGTATATCTGCATCTACATATGAAGCTTATTGTGTGTACATAAACAATACATACAGAATGAATACATAATAGACACAACAGAGGATGAGTGAATTTTTTTGTATTATTTTATTCACATAAGACCCATTCCATGTGAATTTTCTGTATAATTTCTGTACAAACGCGAATTTCCCATATATGTATGCTGAATACAGACAAGGTTCAGAATTTCTTTTTTGAAAAGAATTCACTCCTGAAAAAGTAGGACTGGCCAAAGAATATAAACTCTTGGAAGCATGTTGCAGTCGAACTGGGCCCACTTTCATTCTAGACATAAAAAAGTAAAAGTGGACCCAACCACACAGCACAATATCTCCGTATCCTATGGGCTAAAGTCCTATATGAAGCCCATAGCCCATTAAGCATCATCATCATTGATCCCAATTATTACCACCACATCCTTGTCACGGGCCCACCGACCTGTGCAGTTGGCTCGAGCCGCCACTCGTTTTCAGTGTAGCCGATGTCCGAGCCTATTTGTTTGAGTCCAATTTTTTTAAAACTCATTTTCAACTAAACATTTATTAATAAAAAATATTATACACGAATTTAATTTTTTTTATTAATTTTTAATCATATATTTTTCATCAATATACTATTTTAAAATACATTCTTTTTCAAAAATGAAACTCAAACAATGGCTAAAGAAGATGAAAATTACAATATATCGGGGGTAAAAAGGAAAATTAAGTAACAATTGTAGTGTTTAAAATATATTATGAATTCTACAAAATTCATAAATAATAAATAGATAATAAATGATAAGTCCTAGAATTTTGTGGATAAAAAAAATATTTAACCGGCTTCAATTCAAATTTAAGCTCAATCATGCATCAAATAAATCAATATTTTGAGCGAAGCTTAGTGGATACAAACAATTCAAAATGTAGCCCAATTCTAAGCAAAATTCTAGAATTAAGATAACAACAAAACTAAAGTTGAAATTTATGACAATTAATTAACCAACGCCATTTAAGTGGTAAAATGATAGCATTTGCCATAAATTTAGAGATTTCAAAAATGTAATCCATCCACTTAAATTTTTTGTTAATACCAATATATCTACATAGAGTATTATCACCATTTTACATAAGAGTTATAATTCATACGACCAATGCAATTCACCATGTATGACTTGGAATCAAGCTTAGAAATTCACTCCAAGCCTAGTCCATTGGGTCCATTCCAATTTTAAGCACGCTTCTTTCTTATCATCCATCATGTAAGAATGTTCTAACATCGATATGAATGCAGGGATCGTCAACTCTGGTATAAATTAATATAGGGTATTGTCTCTTCTAATTGAAATTGAGCTATAATAGCTTGTAAAATAACTGAATGATATAGGACATAAGGAGAAGTAAAAGAGGATAATTTCAGGGCAAGAACGAGAAGGAAAAATTCGAAACATTTTTATGCTGGGCCGACTTGACATTTCTTAAAGATGAGAGAAGAAAGAAATTAAGCTGTGAATCCTATGATACATGTTAATCCAATCCAAACTCATCTTTGCTTTAAAATTAGTTTGCAGGTGAAAAAATTCTCAAGAAAAGTAGCAAAGCAAAACAGAAAACAAAAGAAAAATACACAGTTCTCTAGAAAAACCAGGTAAAAGAAAATAAAACAAACAAAAAGGACTGGGGATGAGGTGTGCACTGTGCAGCGGCTGGGAGTCCCAACACTACAGAACAGGGTTCAGGAATGAAGCTGTTTAAAGCTGCTTTTCAAAGTCCACATTTTACATTCAAAATCTTCAAATTGTAATCGCTCTGCCCTACTCAATCACGTCACCTCGACACTAATAATTTATACATCCAACCATTTTCATCCGTTTCCTCTCTGCTTTGTCCTTGATCACTTTCTACAGTTCTTGTTCACACGACCAAACTGCATTTTTAAACAAAGAAGATTTTCATTTGGGCTTTCATTTTTAGTCTCAAGAAATGGAAGCCACATCTCCTATTTCTGTGCAACAAAGTCTTAATCTTCAAGATCAGGCTCCTGAATTTTCCCCAAAGCCATCACCTTCGAAGAAAAAATTTGTTACTTCTTTAAAATGGAAGCAGCCACCCTGAGAACCCCTTCTTTTAAAGAAGATACATACTTCATTTCCCACCTCAAAGCATCTGAAAAGAAGGCTCTGCAGGAGCTTAAGGATAAGCTCATGGCTGCCACAGATGGGACTGAATCTATGTGGGGCATTCCACTCTTTGGAGGTGATGAAAGGGCTGATGTTATTCTCTTGAAATTCCTTCGTGCAAGGGATTTTAGAGTTCAAGATTCACTTAATATGTTGCAGAAGTGTCTTTCTTGGAGAAAAGATTTTGAGGCTGATGACATTGTGGAAGAAGATTTGGGGTTTAAGGCGCTTGAAGGTGTTGTGGCTTATATGCACGCTTATGACAGAGAGGGACATCCAGTTTGCTACAATGCTTATGGAGTTTTCAAAGAAAAAGAAATGTATGAGAGAATTTTTGGGGATGATGAAAAGCTTAAGAAATTCTTGAGATGGAGAGTTCAAGTTCTTGAAAGAGGTATTAAATTACTGCATTTTAAACCTGGTGGGATTAACTCCATTATTCAGGTCACTGATCTCAAAGACATGCCCAAAAGAGAGCTCAGAGTTGCCTCTAATCACATTTTATCTCTCTTTTTCAAGATAATTACCCTGAAATGGTAGCCCGCAAGGTAATTAATTTAGGATTTTATACTGTACTTTATCGAATTTTGGGGATTTTTATGTTCTTGAATGCCATGGTTTGATTTTGTGGATTTTGTTTGTGTAGATCTTTATCAATGTACCATGGTACTTTAGTCTGCTGTATTCAATGTTCAGTCCATTTCTCACTCAAAGAACAAAGAGCAAATTTGTGATATCCAAGGAAGGAAATGTTGCTGAGACACTTTACAAGTGAGTATCTTAAACTGTTCTGCATTTATCTTGTTTAAAATATATCAAGTATTAATCTAATTTTCCTTTTCTTTTTTCTTCCTGTATGTAATGATATCTTCTAAATTATCTTATGTGATCTTTAATGCTGTTTCTTTTTTGTATCCATCTGTATCTTCCATCCATGGAACAAAAAAAATGTGCCAATTTTTGTAGTGTTGCATATCATTGTCACTAGAGGAGCACTTATGTTTTTAATTTTAGGTTTTTCGAGTAGACTGGATAGAAAAAGGACAAGATTAAAACCAAGCATTATAGGTTTTATGTGGGATTTTCTTGTTTGAGTTTGCGTATCTCTGTTGATTTTATTGAATTGAATTATATTTTTTGATCAGGTTTATTAGGCCAGAGGATGTCCCTGTTCAATATGGTGGACTGAGTCGACCCAGTGATGTACTTAATAGTCCACCAAAACCAGCATCCGAGTTCACTGTCAAAGGAGGAGAGAAAGTCAACATACAAATTGAGGGCATTGAGGTAATAATCTAGTACAAATTATCTTAGATTCTGTTGAATATATCAAATAGATGGATTCTCATATTTCTCATAGTTAAAGATTTTAGACAAGTTTTGGGTTCATCAACTGCTTTAGATGATTATTTAAAGTATACCAAATTATTTTTTAACGGATAACAATGCAGGCTGGTGCAACAATATCATGGGACATAGTAGTTGGTGGCTGGGAATTGGAATACAGTGCTGAATTTGTCCCAATTGCAGAAGGTAGCTACACCATTGCTGTGGAGAAACAGAGAAGGATGGCAGCCAGTGAAGAGGCAATTCACAACTCGTTTACAGCCAGAGAAGCCGGAAAAATGGTTCTTTCCGTCGATAACACCGTCGCTCGCAAAAGAAAAGTTGCTGCTTATCGATATCTTGTCCGAAAATCCACATCAATAGTGTAGAATCAAGAAAGAACTGTCTGTTTCTTTGTTCTTTTTGGGCTTATGTTTGTGTTTTTACCTTTTAACCTGCTCTTTTGTGGGGAGTTTATCAATGTTTGGAAACCCCGCATGATCTACCCCTAATAGTACTGTACTCTAAATGATCTTTTTATGTTAATCGGGTTGTGACCTTCACAGTAGAGCCGGGCTCTTCAAATTATTTCAAAAGATTAGATTGCTTGGCATGTGTACGAATGATTAGAGATTTGGATAGAAATGGCACTACATGTGGGTGGGTCAGGAGAAGAAGACTTCTGAGGCAAACGTGTCTCAGGATAGGGTGGAAAAGGATCAAATCGAATCTGTTGCTTGTACTAATTAACGTATGCTTTTCTGGGGAAACGGGAAAAAAGGAAAGCGTAATGGAGGGGAGAATTGACTGAACGGAATCTGGGCTTGTTATTGAAATTTTTTTCAAAAGAAAACGGTGGGTCTGTCTGCATATTGCAGGTTTTACTTTCTTCTAAGTTCTATCCATGGTTCCCCCTCCTCCTGCTGCTTTATTCAAGAAACAATGCTTTTCAATTAGCATTATTATGTTTTATCACTTGCATTAAGATGGTAATGATGACCCTCATATTTTACTTTCAAGATTGTAGATACAGATGCTTGTTGGCAAATTCAATTATAAAGAATAATTTGGGACATCATAATCATTATATGTAATCAAGAATGTAACGTGGATTGGGATAGAACCAGGACCAGCACAATTCGTGTAGTTTAGATTAGGAATGACAAAATTGAAGCGGGATGAGGATTGAGGAATATGGTCTTGAATTCTTCGAACCCACCTCGAATTTATTTTTTATATTTTTTCAATTTAAATCGTGTTATAAAAAATGAAACTAATATTAAAAATAAAATAAGTACCTAAAACGTGGCGGTAAATGAGGATTTTATAATTCTATCCGCTCTATTGCCATTCCAAAATTTTGACATGTCCATGTTCAATGTAGTTGGCTTAATCAAAATTCAATAATAAATTAGAGGGAAAAGTGTTTAGTCCGATTCAAAATAGGTTTCTTAAGAATCAAGTTTTTAGTAAAAATACCATGATATTATTCAAGATAAGTTTCAAGATATGACCTCTATATGATAGCGAGGCATTCATCCACAATGCAAATATAGGAGATTGTGTTGAGTTTATCATCTTCTTTAGTAAATTAATTATTATAAAACAAATCATAAATATAATGATCCATCGATTGAACCAGTGATCAAAAGACGTGATATTTAGGCTATATTAGTGATTGGATAAGGTCTCTTTTAAGTCTTAATGGATGACTTGAGAGTGTCTAAATTTTGAAAATAAAAGTGAGAATGAGGGAGTGTGGGTACAGTGCTCTTATTTGGAAACTAAAGTTTCTACTTTTCTGGTACTGTACTTCACTGCTGCTCTGTCCAAAGCTACCTCTTTTTGTATCTTTTCTTAAACGTTCAGAAAAATTGGTACCATTTGTTTGGTTGTTCCAATCAATGAAATTTCTGCTCCTTTTTCAGATTTTTCAAGAATCTCTCAATGAAGATTACCTCTTACAGATAACAGACTTTTCTAATTGGGCTACTTAAACAAGGAAATGGGCTACGGACAATGCTGTTATGATTATGCATTCATAATGGGCTGTGTGGATCTGATCACTGAGAATCTCAATATTCATAACCAATGAAGAAAAGTTCAGCAGAATCTGCTATCAACAATAAGAATTATGCCAAACTATGAAAACAATGTTTATATGGGTCTATCAGGCACAACCAAGTCCCAGGGACAATAAAAGACCGACATGGTTGATCACAGAAATAGACAATACTGTACAGACGACTCACAGGATTACAATTTTTTTCATTCTTAATCATTTTGATTAGTGCCTAATTAAGCATATCAAGAATTCAAACATTCATAGAGAAAAAATGAAATTTTCAACTTTTTAGAGAGGTAAAATTGCTGCACTCCATGATGGATTGTGCATATTCCATGTTATCCAACATATATTTCTTTCTATTTTGAAGGATTTTCTTTTCTTTTTACATTCATCATCAAGATGTTAATTTTGTATAAAGCATTTTTTCAAGAACAGTTCACTAAGACTAATACTATTTTCATCTTGTGTTTTTTCAAATGCTTACAGGCTTTGAACAATTATCTTGAGCCCTCATCAGTCTCCAACCAGATCAATTTTCTTTACCGTTCTTCTTTTTCGAGGCCGGTGTGTTGTAGAATCCAACTGAACACCACCATTCGGAGCATTTTCCGGGCTTTCTTCAACTTTACAGTTCAAAACTGTATCGAGACCGTCATCAGTTCTCGCATTTGCTCTGAGTTCTGTATGATTCAAGCTGAGTTCAGTCACTTCTGATATGGACTTGGTTAACAAAGGTCTCGGGTGTTTGAAGAATAAGCATACGACAGCGCAATCATCAATCTTGGCACACGGATACTTGTATCTCCATACTCGAACAGCTTGATCCACCAACAGTTTAGCTGCTAGAGATCGTTTCTTGACTGAAGCCACGATACGTACTACTTCATTGTTCGATAACACATCCCATATCTGAAAAAAGAACATATATTCCATTAGATTGATTGGACTGAACAACAAGTAAATATTTCTTGCATCATGCCATTACATTTTCATTGCTTAAAAGTGTGTGCTACGAGTTCTTACCCCATCAGTTGCTAAGACGACAAATTCATCTCTCTGTGTTAGCTTTCTATAAGTTACTTCAGGGGTTGAGATGAGGCCGAAATCTTTTAAGCAAAAATCTCCGAAAGCTCTTGCCATGGCAAGGCCAGGGCAATCTTCATCGGGCATCCATATTCTGTACACATTTGGTTCTTTATCCATTGCCAAAACTCTGCCTTGGCAACTTTTAATTCGTTCCATTTCTCCTGGTTTTGCATGGTAGAAAATTAGACTGAAGAAATCGATAGTAAAATGAAAATTCTTGATTGTTACCATGATCAGAGAAGGAAAAGGGGACACTAACTTGGAAGATTTGGCTTCAGATCAACTGTAAGTTGTTCAGAAATAAGTTGATCTTTCTCGTCCGTGTGTGCATAGAACAGCACGAGAATCCCCTAAGTTCGAAATTATAAGGTGTTCACCCCCTGAAACATTGCAATGAAATCATGAAAAAGAGAATTACTAGTGTAAAGAAAATTACGGGATTATTCCAATGCCAATATATTTAACTACAAATTGTACCTGTCTAAGTATAGACACTGAGGTTGTACCACTGCAGTAGCTTTCAATGGATGCATCACCCTCAAGTTCTTCATCCATTTCCTGGAAAGACTTTATTATTTTATCTTTCCAGGAAGACAAAAATGAATGATCATTGCCAATTTTCCCATCAGCATTGGCATTTGACTTGTTCTTTAACATTGAAATTTTTGCTGGCAAAACATCGCGAATGTATCGTGCCACCTTGTGGCCAGACGGACCATGTCCGTCAAACACAGCACAAAAGAACGTGTCTTTCGCACCCGAAAAGTTCTGAAACAGGCAGTCATATCAGAAGACAGTTTTAAAACCACAATCATATGCTAAAAATGTCTATTTAAGAGGAAGACAATGAATTACAATTGGCAAAGAACATTTTAGTTAAAAGGCCATAGAACAAAACAATATTAATACCATTAATAAATGACAAAATGCATTAATAGCTGAATTTATGTGATATTTTGGTGTCAACAGGTAGAAAGAATGTTATATAACACGAAACAAATACGCATAGTATCATTCACAGAGAACTCGTACGCACGCAGATCAATTCTGGGATATAAAAGACAGGAATACGAAATCAAGAAGAATTATCCCACAAATTGAATGAAAACCTTTATAAGAATTAAGAAATGTACTATAGGAAACGAGGCAAAAAAGAAATGAATATACCTCCCAAACAGTCATGGCATCTTGGTTAGTCCCCTTTTTCCCTTGCTGAGTATACATCGAAACAAATTTGGATGATCCTTGCAGCCTAACATGTGCCCCAGCATGGCCTCTAAATATAGTATCTTCTTCATGTTCAACCTCTCTTTCCTCTTCACGATTCTCGACATAATAACTTTGAACATGACATGAACAACATTGTCCCATATTGCTGTCCCAGTCTGAATTAAGGAAGAAGAATCGAGATTCTCAAGGGCAGCAAATGCACGAGAGGAAAAATGAGGAGAAATCAAAATAATAGGCCTTTCTGAAAACTTATGGAACAAAAAATATTAACAAGAATCGTTAAGAGAATTAAAAACAACGTCGTAATCAATTGTTGTAATAAACATCATTCGTGGTTGGATCAAAACGTGGTAATATCAATCAATGCATGCAAAAAGTCAGAAGAAGAGGGTTGACAAAATGGCCATTCAATGACACATTCTGCCCTCAAATTTACTCCTCTATATCTCAAACCTTCTTATCTCGTCTTTCTATTCTCTCTCTCTCTCTCTTTTTTTTTTGTGCCTATTTTTGGGTAATTTCTTTGGCCCTTAGGGACTAGGAACATGTTTATTTCTTCTATTTATGGTTGTTCTCAAACCGCATTTATTGCCTTCCTATTTGTTTTAGATGAATGTTATTCATTAACACTAGTGTTAAACATCCGTCTAGGTGACAAATTACATAACATTATAAATGTTATTCATCATCACTAGTGTTAAATACCAATCTAAGTTATAATTACATGACATTAAATGATAGATTCATTTAAGTACAAAATCACGTAACTCATTTAATTGAACCTATAAAGACCTATACTGATATTAGATATCATTATTCATTTTATTATTATTATTCCTATATCTCGTGTATGTTGGTTGGGACTTGATGGCACACTTTCTTTGCAAACATAGCCCCTGTTTGACAATCATTATTTGAAACCCTTTTTTCTACGTATTTATTTTCAACCACACGTTTACACAAAAAAAATATTTTGCACGTAAACCTTAAACTTTTTAACCACACATTCTTTCAAGAATAACTACTCAAAACGTTGTTTTTTTTTTTAAATAAAGATCATCAAACAGAGAGCATAATACGTTGACAGGAACGAACCATATCAGTTTTTAGGCGCTCAACAATGCAACTTAGGCCATGCCAAGCTTGACAACACAGGTTGCCAAATAGTGATGTGTTTGGATTGACACAACCTACTTCATGCGTCTAATTTTTGAAAATCAAAATGGAGAAATACAAATCCTATTCGTTGAGGTGATTAAAAACTTTAATCACTAACCCTGTGAGATAGTTCAATTGATCAGGCATTGAGTTTGCTCTCCAATAGTCACCAGTTCGAGTCCCCTCAGGGCCACTGAGATGAGTATCTAAGTGTAAATTTCAGGGTCCCGTGGAATTAGTTGAGGTACGCGTAAGTTGGCCCGGACATTCACGGTCATTAAAAAAAAAAAACTTTAATTGCTATCCTATTTTCCTTCAACCTTCAGTATGTGTTGGAAATAGATCTCTACAAATGAATTCCCCCCATAAAAAGACCATCAAAACGTCACCTAAATTGCAAATAATAAAAAAGAATTGAATAACAAAATATTTATTTTCACCACCTAATGTTCCCATAATTAAATAAAATATTCGGCAACAATGACTATTTATTTATACATACTGGATTGTCTGCAGGAGAGGAAGTGAAATAAAGACAAGATGCAGCTAAAATTTACGACTGAACAAGGATTTAACAATGTCAAGTTTTCATTCCTCAACCATAAGTAGACGTCAATAACTGGAATCTAGCATATAACATTATTATACAGGGCAAGGCACCGCGGAAAACCAAAAAAAAAAAAGAAGAAAAAGAAGAAGAGCAAACTCGATCAATGAAGCAACAACTGGACTAGACTACACTTATAGTTGAGGAATCAGGAAACTGGGTAAATCCACCGGTTTATGAAAATTTGGTCACTTGGATTGACAAGTGGTGCAATTTCTTGAATTCTATACGAGACGAATAAACTGCTGTAAAAGTTATTTATACCCACATATCATATACGCATCTTACAATTGAATCAGTTTACTCTATGTCTGATATGCATCACTATCAAAATATTATAAGTTCAATACTAAACAGAAGCATGCATGTTACCCCCAAAAAATTGTTGAAGCAATTCCATAAACCAGTGCCCGTTGAGAGGAAATTATGTATCAGGAAGAAAACCGTCATCTAGGTCAAGAGTTAAGACGACTAATAAACAGTTCATTTTTTGCATACGAAAGTTCAGGTTTTTATTTACCACAAGTACAAAGATCCAAATGACCACTGCAAGCAGCATTTCAACACTACGAATATAACTTTGCACCACTATGAAACAGACTGTTTTGTGTCACCTTCATGATCTTATTGTCATTCATACCTGCAGGCTGCAGCATTCAAAACCAGGGGTAATGCAACAAACTGCCCAATCGACTTCAAGAATTTCTTGCATTTTTGGCAAATGCAATGAAATTTTAATTCAGCAGATAGGATAAAATGTATTAATTTCCAACAATTGGTATTATGCAGAAACCAAAGGACCAAAGGTCTTTTTGCAAGAGAGCAATCAAGTTGCTCATCAAGAGCCTTTCTGCAAATTTGACATGTGCTATTTCAATCTATGCCCACGATATGTTTCAACATATTTACATCACCTTAATAAAGTCATGTATTGTTATATATTGACCAGAAAAATAGGGCATATTTATTTCAACAAGAAGAATTAAAGTCTTTCAGAACTTGGAGGTCAAAGTACTACAAAGTTTACAAATACGCCTGTCTGAATTAAGCTAATAAGATGCAGGAGTCAGGAAATTTGCACAATTCAATCATAAAACTGCACCTGAATTATTTCAATCTCCATCCCTTTGAAGCTGCTAGATAATTTATTACGAGGAGTCAAGGCACTACAGCAAGTCAAACAGATGGTTTAAGCTAAAAATGAAGATCTAAATGTAACAATAATTTTCCTTTCCAAGAGATTAAATATTCTTGTAAAATTTCACAGCGGACGGCTGTTTAACGATTTCCAAACTCCTAGCGTTTCAGAATAAGGCAATATATGAGTTTGACTAGAAAAGCAAAACAGAATTAATTCTCAACAAACGGAACATGGATTATGCAGATGTGAGGTACTTTACAAAGAAACAGTCAAAACAGTATCTTCAATCGTCAACGCCAATCCAACATGGATTCTGTTTAATCTTTATTTTTGGGCACAAGCAGTACTTCCAACGCATACAGATTTTGCAATGTACTTCCTTCAGGATAGTTATAGAGTCATGATTTGGTTCTTTCTATAAAACATTTATACGGCTTTTCTCCTTTATTTATCAAAGATGAAGAATGGATAAAGACAATTCCTCAAAGTCTAATATAATTCAACATAATATACAAGCAAAACAGTTTAAGGTTTGTGTAATGATTTACTGTCTTCTAATTCGCAATGCCCCTTGGTTAATATGCACGATATATTTTTCAGTGAAATAAAGAAATTGTTGTTGTTTTTTTTTTTTTTAAATCAAGAAGAAGAATTTGAAGTGTCCCCAAACTCAGCAGAGAAAAAATTGAATATATTACAAAAGATTTCAGTAAAATTCGGTTATCTATTTCTAAAAGTAAACAATCTTGAATTCTCCAGACCCAAAATGATTTTTTGAGCTGCAGAATAACATGTAAAATTCAAATATGACTTTAATGTTAAATAAATAGGGTATTGGAATTCAATGAATGGTGGTACAAAAAGTTACAACATTTTGATTTGTGAGCAAAAGAAGAAACTTTAAAAACAACAAATGGAACAGAATACCTATATAGCTATCACCAGTCACCACCATTGATGCACTAGGACTCCACTATCTCTTAAAGAAGTAAACAGATCCAAGCATTGCCCATACGTCCTCTGGTACTTAGTCGTTCTCTCCCCCGGGCAACATTTCTGCCACCTATTATAATGGCATTCAAGAAAAATTTCATCAATCAAGCATATTGCTCCAGTTTCGAACAACCTGGGAATCAAATCAAATTCAGTCCCTTCTACATCCATCTTCATAACCACATAGTCCCTCTCAGACACTGAATTCTTCAACCATTCAGCAAAATCAAATCCATGAATCTCATCCACGTCCCCAGAAGAACTAGAACTGCCTGAAGACTGGACCGGTTGAATCCTCCCCATCCCTCGACCTTTCTTCACATTTTTATGACTGGGGTCTTGATTATTAATCTCAAAAAACAGGGTTTCATTCCTCACCCATGCTGCATAGGGCAACAATGTGACCCCTTTCTTATACTTATACTCATCATAAAAAGTTTTATCGGCCTCAATTGCATATATTTCAAAAGTCTTGTTTTGCTTTGGATATTGCTTTTTAAACCAACTAACAATGCTTGACCCGTAGCTTCTAGCTCCGACATCCACATACACATACCTCCGTTTAAAACTTATATCAGCCATTGATGGCAAGTACTTTACGTTCTGTAAGTTCTTCTTCAAAGTAATCCAAGGCTTCTTTGGTTCTTCCTCAATTAGAGGCTCTGCTTTATGGATCAATTCTTGCTTACACCCCGGAACCGAGCAATCAACACTCTGACTTCCCATCTCTTGGTCAATAATTTGTTTGATATCTCCATAACCACTCACTTTTTTCATGACAATTTCACGAATAAATGGGATTTTGGAATCAATCCCATCGATATCCCTAGTTTTTACCAATTTACAAAAGTGAAACAAATCAAGAAACGAATTGAGACTGTACTCATCTTTCGTGGCCGTGTGAACCACCAGAAACCCTTCGGGTTTCAGGGTCCGGGAAATCTCCATTGCAAAATCAACAAACTTCGAAGACTTCTCAATCATACGGCCACCGGAAAAAACACAAAATCGAAAGTATCATTCTTGAACGGCTGCTTAAAACCCTGCCCTGAAATTACTAAGGGCTTAAATGCTTTCTTGAAAATCCCTATCGAATCCTCGACCCCAATCTCTTTCAACGCAAAAACGTCAGCACCCGTCTGTGTTTCAACGCAAAGGACCTTATAGCTAGGGCTCAAGAAGCCCTCAGAAATCAGATCTTGGAAGATTGAGGAATAGAAACGAACGGACTTCTGGAAACCATCGGTGGCCCAGAGTTCCGGCATCTTCTTGGGCATAGCCGGCGCCGACTTTCCATTGATGGAGATAATCGCCGACGAGGGTTTGGCCCGTTTCCTGATGCCCACCACAACATTGATATTTTCCGGCAACGAGAAGAAACAGAAGTCTCCGTGGTCACATAATTCCCCTCGAAGAGTCACGACGTAAGCAAATCGGGTGGCGATGACAAGTAAACAGAATAAACACAATTTTATCAAAAAATTCCTCACAAAACTCGGTGTCCCTCCATTCTGCTGCATGATAGAAACCCAAATAATAAAAAACAAAAAAAATAACTCTCTAATTCTCTAAATTTTCGGGATGTATACGGATCCCTTTGTTGAGTTATCTTAAGCAGAAGCGAGCCGATGTATGGTTACCGCCGATCAAACAACGTATTGGGGAAGGGTAAAAGAACGGTAAAGTGCAGGAAAAAGGAGGGACCAAACAACAAAACATGCTTCGAAATTTACTCTTGTGGGCTGTAGATTCTTCTTTTCATAGTATACCGTACACCCTTTTACTGAAAATCAGTATTGAGAGAAAGAGCTTGAAGTTCAACTATGGAATAATGGAGAAGAGAAAAGGTGTAGACCAATGGCCGTGGGTAAGTGGGAAGAGGAAACAAAGAGAACATGCTGGAAAGCGAATCAGTGTACGCAAATAACATGCTGTTTATGTTAAATAACGATATTGCCATCTGCCAGCTGGAAAGTTGACGTCTTTTTCCTCTTGACCGTTGTGATTCTTCCGTTAATTTCGTTGCTTTCTGATGAATTGATTCAATGCTTTTTCTTTTTGCGGTAAAAATATGAATATTTATTTATCATGTTATAATAATGAAACTTAGGTCAAACAGGGAAAATCAAATGTGATTTTATTAGAAGCATAGTCACGTAAATAAAAAAAATTTCAACTCTCGTTATTATCTAAATAGCAATCCATGAACACATCAAAGATTTTAGTTTGCTTGTAATTAAGATTATTTTTATTGTACATAAAATTTTATACATAGGGGTGTCCACACCCTCACATGAGTGTGGACCCCACTTGACTCAAAAAAAATTCGAGCCGACCCGACTCAAGTCTAGGCTTGGGCTGTAAAAATATTTTTTTAAAAAAAATCGAAAGCTTGGACAGAGCCTGAATTTTTTTGGATAAACTTTTGCTCGGTTCGGCTCGGTTCTTTTTATTCAAGCCGAGCCAAAGCCTTGAATTTCGACTCGTCAGCTGACTCGACTCGACTCGACTCGTTGACATTCCTAATCTATAAGAAGCTCATTAAAAATGATAAAATTTCAAATGAGATTGTCAAGTGTATTTTTAAGCTTGAAAAACCAATCAAAATATCTTGAAATTCGTATGTCAATTAATTTTTTATAAATCCACAAATGCCTTAATGGATTTCATTGAATTTTTTAAGGTGACCTAATCCATCCACAACTCTATAGATGGCATGACATTTATAAGGTGAGTTTATTACAATGTATTCAAAAAAGTATATAATATTATTCTTATTCATAAATTGTAATACCAAACATTTACCTCAAACATTGTGTTGTCTAACTAGATATATTTATATTCTATTAAAAATTTACTATTTTATTATATTATTTGTGACTTGTTATATTTATCTACGGACATTTATTCTATCAATCACAACCTATCATGTGCAATAATTGTCACTCGACTATTATGGAAATATATTTTACACGTACATAATTTGCATCCTATAAGTTCTCAACTCTCTTTACCATTATAAAATAATTCATTGAAACTATAAAATTTGTATAATTATCCAATATATTAGATTCTAATAAGGGATAGGCCGGGGCGGGGGCACATAAGTCAATAACCCGACCCGTTCTGAGTCACGTCGATTTAGGCCGGTTTTTTAAAAAAAAAATCAGGATGATTCGGGTACACTCATATCAAAATTTATGTGAGTTGGAGTCGATTTGTGGTTTCAAACCATCTAAAGCGACCCAATGTGAAGTTAAAAGTGAAAACCCCTAGATCTTAAATCATTCCACAAACTTCAAAGTTGACATCTTCTTCTCTTCCCCTAGTTCACCCCTAATTCTTTGAAGCTTTTTCTCCTCTACTCCTCAAACTGACTTCGCTTCTTAGACCCATTTTTGCCAGAGCTAATGGTAATTGAAAAACCTTGTGTAGGGATCTCTTATGGATTCACGCGGAAGCGGTTTGACAAAAGGTTGAAGAGGGCATTTTTTACTCAATGATGGTGAATATTGGCTGTCTCCTGTTGCAAAAAGGGTTGTAGTTTTCAAAGGCACTACTGATTCATATTAGATTGGTGGGTTCTGAATTTCCATCCAAACCAGTTCTTAGTCTCTATTTCAAGGAGTTATTGGTGGGGTATGTTAGAGATATAATCTCACATCGATTAAAGATATAAATATATGTCAATTTATAAGGTTTTGGACTACTTCACTTAACAAGGTTCATCTTTTAACATGGACTTCAAAGTCTTAATATGGTATCAGAGTTCATTAAACTCCAACAAGCGATTCGATCCTTGTAAGACTCAAAAATATGAGCATATAGATTTCAAGATTGGTGTGCTCAAACGAGCCACTATCTTGCGGGAGCATGTTAAGAGATATAATTTCACATCGATTAAAGATGTAAACATAGGCCAATTTATAAGGTTTTGGATTAATCTTCTTAACAATGTTGACCTTTTAAGATGGACCCAAATTTTAACTGGGTGTTGGGGTATTGTGCGAAAAAGGTGTGAAATATGAAGAAGGAATTTCTCATTCAATTCAAATGAAAAGTACATCATGGTAGACTATAAATACAGTACAATAGAGCTAACAAACAATGAATTACAACTGTACAAACAAACAAACAAACTAACTAACTAACTATAAAGTTGGACAAACTACCAGCTAACTACCAAATGATTTTGGTGCCAATTTGAGCTCTGATACTCCCCCTCATGATAGACGATGTAGATCAAGAACGACCATCTTGGATAGTAGAGGAAAAATGAGAGAATAAAGTAAGGATTTTGTAAAAATGTCAGTTAGCTGATGTTGAGTTTGAACAGGTAAAAGCTTAATGAAACCATCATTGATCTTATCCCGAATAAAATGATAATCAATTTTGATATGCTTCGTTCGCTCGTGGAAGATAGGATTTGTGGCAATATGGATTGTAGTTTGATTGTCACAAAAAATTATGTTGGAGAAAAAGAAATACTCTGGAACTCGTGGAGAAACTGAAAAATCCAAACAAGCTCATTAGCAATTGAGGCTAAGGCACGATATTCTGTTCCTGCTCCTGCTGAAGATCTGGATATAGTATTTTGTTTCCTAGCCTTCCAGGAAATCAAGGAATCACCAAGGAACACACAAAAACATGTAACTGACCTCCTTGAGTCAAGTCATGATCCCCAATCAACATCAGCAAAAGCTTGAAATTGAAATGAAGAGGAAGCAACAACCATCAAGCCTTAGCCTAGGGCTGATTTGAGGTATCTTAAGAGGTGATGTACAACATCAAGATGAGGTTAGTGAGGCTGAGAAACGAAATGACTGAGTTTGCGAACAGTAAGGTGGTGTCTGGTCAAGAGATGGTTAAGTAAAGTAGATGACCAACGAATCTCCGATATAAAGAGGCATCATCAAGTAGTTTACCTTCAAAGGAACTTAGACGCACTTTAGGGTCCATAGTTAACTGAGCTGGTTTGCAGGCCAAAAAACTAGTATCTTAAAAGAGTTGAAAAGTGTAATGTCGTTGAGAAAATAAGGTTCATTTCTGTGATCGTGCTATCTCCAAGCTAAGAAAACTTTGGCTTGCCAAGGCCTTTAAGGTCCAGATCCTTCTGTAAACAAGGCGTAATCTGACTTTGGCATTATAAGATAAGGGCTTGAGAGAAGTTTGAGAACCACTGTCTAGAAGCCTGTTTGATACCATAAATTGATTATGAAGTTTGCATACAAGTTTTTCCCCGTCTTCCAACAGTAGGTTGCTTGGAGTATCCCAAATGTAGATCCATGTATATCTCCTCGAAAATATCCATATTAAGGAAAGCATTGTTCACATCCAATTGGACAAGATGTCACTTCTGAACAACAATAATGGCAAGAATAACTTTTACAGTAATCAATTTTGAACAAGGGAAAATTGTTTCAATGAAATCCAAGCCCTCTTGTTGAGTGTAGCCTTTAGCCACTAAACGGGCTTTGTATCTGTCTATGCTGCCATCATATTTGAACTTGATTTTGTACACCCATTTGCAGCCTATGGAATGCTTTCCCTTTGGCAGGTTAGTAATGGACCAAGTGTTGTTAGCTTCCATAGCTGCCAATTCAGCAGCCATAACATCTTTCTAGTGGTCAAATTTCATAGCCTGGTGGTAGAATTGGGGCTCAAAAATTGGAAGAAACATTAAAGAGAAAGGTCCTATGTGAAAATGAGAATGCAGTGTAAGAAATGGGTCTGCCTAAGGGCTATGAAGAATTAGATTTCGGAGGAAATGTGTCGATTATCATGTTGCAGTGATAGTCTCTAAGATAAGAATGAGGTTATGATTCTGGTGGTCCTTCTAGGAATAGGTGAGGAAGAGAGATCAATATCTGATCATTGCGATTGATTATGATGTGCTTCGTGAGGAAAAATGTTGTATGAATCAGTTGAAGCACTAGGATCAACATTTCTATTATCAAGAGATGAAGGTACAGGAGAATGGCAATTGGGTAAATCAGGGACGACTTTTGGCAAAACAATGGCAGAGAAACGATCAAATCAAATCATCTGAATGAGGAATTGAATGAAAGGGAAAATGTGTTTATGGTAAATGACATATCTTGAGATAAAAAAAATTGTTTTAGAGATGATGTCATATAATTTGTATCCTTTGATAGCAGGGGGATAGCCAACAAATACGCAAAATTTGGCTTTGGGTTGGAATTTGGTTCTGTGAGAAAGTGGAGTGGAGGCAAAACAAATACTACCAAAGGTTCTAAGGTGATTGAAATCAACCGGGGAGTTGTGTAGAGAAAAGAAAGGTGTTCTATTTTGCAGAATTGGTGAAGGGATTCTGTTGATTAAAAATGCAGTTGTGATGATGCATTCTCCCTTGAATTTTATGGGAACTTGGGATTGGAAGAGTAATGCAAGAGCTACATTGAGAAGATGTTGGTGTTTTCTTTCCACCACAGAGTTTTGTTCAGAAAGCCACATAAGAGAACTGATGTATGATTCATTTAGCATTAAACAAATCTATAAATTGAAGCTCTTGAGCATTATCTAACATGAGCTTTTTAACCACTTTATGAAACTAAGTTTCAATTGGATTAAGAAATCTTGGAATGATGAATTTAACATTAGATTTCTACTTCATCAGATATGCCCATGTAAACCTTGTACAATCATCAACTAAGGTTAAAAAATATCTATATCCAACATGTGTAGAAAAATTGTAGGGATCCCAAGTATAACAGTGGATCGAATCAAATGCAGCAAGAGATAAGTGATTATTTGAAATAAAAGGAAGTCGTCTTTGTTTAGCTAAAGGACATATGTAACATGGAATAGACATGTCATTCATTTTCCATCACAATCAAATCTTAATTGATCTCTCAACAAATTTAACTTCTTAAACAATAAATGGCCAAGCCTATGATGCCAAATGTGACTAGTTACATTACTAATCATGGAATGAACATGATTATAAACATTTTCAGAAACACCACACTTATTTTGTACTTGATCAAGTGAGCTGACATCAATAACATAGAGATCGACAATTCCTTCACCCTTGCCAATCATCTTCAAGGTGTGCAGATTCTGAATCACACATGAATAAGTAAGAAACCTGATACTTAGGGATGATTTTTTGGTTAAGAAGCTGATTGATAATAGGTTGAATTTGAATTGAGGGACAAACAACATATCTTCAAAGACTAAATCAGGAGGTAGCTTCACATTTCCAATAAATTGTACAGGAATTTGTTCATGGTTAAGCAATTTAACAAATGCATTATGAATTTGTTTCATTGTGTTAAAGTGTGATTGATTCGAGCAAATGTGACCTGTGGTGCCAAAGTCCACTACCTAATATGTAGATAAATTGAACTCTGGATTAAGAGATATGGAGAAGCGAATACTTGATAAGTGACCAGGATTGGCATCTAACTCTGTATCTACCTTAACTCCTGTGAGATGAGTGTTTAACATACTCATTAGTTGTTGATACTAAGCAGGGTTCAATGTCTGCACAAAACTCCCAACATTGTTCTATGTTTGATCTGGAACAGATTCAGACACCATATTAGTAATGGCACAATTTGTTTGACTGCTTGAACCTCCTGGGTTGTTAACTCTATCTCTCTTTGTCTAGGCTTGTATCCACGAGGAAATAGGTACAAATAGGTTTGTCCTTCTTCTAGAATTTACTATAAGATTGGCCTACTGGTGGTTTTCTAGTTTCATTTTTGACATAAAAAGCCGTTGAATTAATGATTCCAGATGTGTTAATAGTTGAATTAACCTTCATTTGATTCTCTTCCTGTGAAACCAGTGCAAACACTTTGTTAATGGATGGAATATGGTCCATCAACAATAGCTGACCCCTCACTTGAGTAAATGATTCATGTAATCCTAATAAAAACGACATGACATATTCCATCTGATAATGTTCAGCAAGTTTCTTATTCCCTCCACATGTGCACTTTTCACATGAACATATAGGCCTATAATTATTAAGCTCTTCCCAAATGATTTTCAACTTAGTGAAATAGGCACTGATAGACATTTGTCTCTGTATAAGGTTCATAAGCTCACGCATTAATTGAAATATGCGTGGACCATTTTTATGTCGGTATCTTTCCTTGAGAGATTTATCCAAATATCATATGCGGATTCAAAATGCATCACACTTGTAGATATCTCCTTGGAAACAGAATTGATGATCTAGAAAATCACCATATTATTGTTCCGGATCCATGCTAAGTAGATCACCAACATTATCCAATCGCAGAATTGTTCCATATACAAATCCTAATTTGTTCTTCACTGATAATTCTATCATCATAGCACAACTCTAAGAGGCATAATTATCCCCTGTCAATGGCTATGAAATAAGCATAGGGCCTGGACTGTCTGAATGGTGAAGGAAGTATGGATTCGATCCATCATCAGTGATTGAATTGCTTGTTGATGATGAAGAATTATGAACTAATTGATTTTGGGCATCTATGGCCATAGGTAATCGGTATACTCTGATCAAATTGTTATGATCAGGGAGATGAATCAGAACTTTAAAAATTGCAGTAGTAAGAAGCCAAAGAAGCTCTGATATCATATTGAGAGAAAAAGGTGTGAAAAATGAAGAAGGAATTTCTCATTCAATTAAAATGAAAAGTACATCATGGGGGACCATAAATATAATATGTGAGAAATGTTTCTCTTAACTTCAACTTCAATATGGGCCTTAGATTAAATGGATGGTGGAGATTACTTGGTAGATATTTCATGTGACTTATTGGAGAAGCTTTCTCAACATTTGAATCTATAAACCTACCAACTCTCCCTCATTCACGTGGGCAAGCAAGGGCAAGAAAACAAAGACCATACCTTCTTCTACAACTCTCTCTTTTCTTCTCCAAGTCACTCTCTCGTTTTATACCTGGTTCATTGAGTAAAGAGGTGAGTTTGAGGTGAGCTTTGGTGGTAGAATACATTGGTATCTTAGGCATGAAATAGGGCTAAGTTGAGGTGGTGATTCAAGAGAGTTTAGGGTCGGTTTTGGTGGGTTCTTTGCCGGTTCTTCTAGCTATCTCTTGGTGGGGTGATTGCATTGCATGGAAGCTGTTCCTGAGCCTACAAATCAACCGTTAACAAAGAGAAAGGAAGCTCAGATTTCGGCCATTGTTGGAGCTTCAAGTTTCCAGATTTTCGGTTTATGTTCTTGGTTGTTTTTCCAATGATGTTTGATGTAATGGTGTGTATTGTGCATGATTAAACACCCATAATCCTAACAAACTGGTATCAGAGCTTGGTTGGGGTGTTCGTGAGGCCAAAAACAGACCAGAAAACGAGCAGAAATCACCTGAAAACGAACCAGAAAATCGGAGGTGAAGTTGTCCAAAAATCTGTTGAAAAACCAGAACTTCAAACGCGATTTCCCGTCAAACCAGAAGGAATTTGGAAATTTCGAGACCACCGGGGTGCTCTGCAGACCGAGGAGAACATTCATAGGTAGATCGTGAAAATCTGGCAACGGACCCGTTTTTCGACGACGGCGCGTGAGAGGTTTTTCGGCGACGGTCCCTTCAGGCAAAATACTTATTTTGATGTCCTGAACGTATTGATGTGTTTAGTTTTATGTTTCATGTTATACAGAAAAAGTTGGACGATTTTGCCCCTGACTTGACGTCTTTGGCGGTTCGGTTGTGAAACTTTGGTATATTTACTGTTTTTCAATAGTAGTTTGGTAAGATTATTCTAAACTCTCCATTATGATAGGTTTGGTGTTTTTTTACCGGTTTATGCATGATTGCTTGGTTGCTTATTTGTGAATTCCGTTGGTTGAATTCTTGTGATTAATTCGTAACCTGAAAGCATATTTAATTGCATTATACCTGTTTCATCGTTATGCTTCATTACTGAACATTGGTTTTTTAACTCTGCATTTGTATTTTATTTGATCATCTGGAAAAGATTTTTTCAAAACCTTTTCTGTTATGTCCACGAGTACAGGCCACTCTTTTACAGAATCTGTAATGGGTTCGAGAGTTGAATTATCGCAATTCGATGGAAAGGGGGATTACTCGATTTGGAAACAGAAAATGAGGGCTATTTTGGTCCAATAGAGAGTTGCTAAAGCTCTCGATGATCCTTCTACTTTTTCTGATGAGTTAAAGGCTAAACCACATGAAATTGAAGACATGAATGAAATTGCTTATAGTTCTATAATTTTGCATTTATCTGATAACATTGTAAGACAAGTTGATAATGCTAAAACTACTAGAACTTTATGGACTGAACTAGATGCATTGTTCTTGACTAAAACTTTAGCTAACAAGATATATTTGTTGGAGAAGCTGTTTAGTTTTAAGATGGATCCCGGGAAGGATGTTGAGGGGAATTTGAGTGACTTTAGCATAATTGTTAAGAGTCTGGCTCATAATGATAAAAAATTTGCCGATGAGGATTTAGCTGTCATATTGCTAAACTCTTTGCCCGAATCATACAGAGAAATAAAAATGTCATAAGATATGGTAGGAACACTCTCACTCAAGCTATTGTCACAGATGCCTTAAAATCAAGGGAACTTGAATTAAAAAGAGACAATAGAACTCATTCTCGTGAAGAGAGCTTATTTGTTAGGGGAAGATCTGAAAAGAAATAATATAACTTCCATAACAAGAAGGGGAGAGGAAAATCCAAAATGAGATCCAAATCCAAAGATAAAAGCGGTAAGAAATGTTATCACTGTGGAAAGTTGGGATATTTCAAGAAAGACTGCTTTGAGTGGAAAAGGAAACAAAGAGACCCAAACAATACTGATCAAGATAATGCTGCCATTGTGTCTGAATTTGACAGTTTGCATGTCCTTAATGTGCCTGAGGAAGAATTTGATAAAAATTGGATCTTAGACACAGGGTGCACTTTTCATATGTGCCCTGAGAGGTCTTGGTTCATAACTATAAAGAGACTGAATCTAGGAAGGTCTACATGGGGGACAATAATTCTCAAAATGTGGTTGGAGTTGGTGACATAGCCATCAGGATGTACGATGGGGCCGTCACGCAGCTTAAAAATGTTAGATATGTTCCTAATTTAAAGAGGAACCTCATTTCCTTAGGTTCTCTTGAAGATGAGGGATATACCTTCAAGTCTAGTAACAAAATTTTGAAAATTATGAGGGGTTCTCTCATCGTTATGAAAGGACCTAAAATGAATGGGTTGTATTATCTGGAGGGTAGAACTGAAATACCATTTGATTCTAGCCTTCTTACTGTGAGTAAAGACAAAACTGAAATTTGGCATAACAGAATGGGTCATATTGGGTTCAAAGGGCTAAAATCTTTAAGTAATCAGAAATTGCTTGGAAATGATGATATTGAAGCAATGGATTTCTGTGAAACATGTGTTTTGGGTAAGTCCCATAAGGTGAGCTTTGAAACTAGCTCTCATAGGACCAGCAGACCATTGGACTATATCCATGCTGATCTATGGGGCCCAGAGAAGCACTCCACATTTGGTGGAAGCAAGTACTTCTTGTCCTTAGTGGATGATTATTCAAGAAAGGTTTGGATTTACCCTTTGAAAGCTAAGTCGGAAACCTTTGAAAAATTTAGAATTTGGTTGAAGTCTGTGGAAAATAAGCTAGATAAGAAGCATAAAACTTTGAGAACTGATAATGGGCTTGAATTCTGCAATTTTGAATTTGACAACTTCTGTAAGCAGAAAGGTATAACAAGACACAGAACTGTTAGATACACACCTGAACAGAATGGGGTCGCTGAGAGAATGAACAGGACCATAATGAACAAAGTTAGGTGTATGTTGATTAGCTCTGGCCTTGCGAAAGGCTTTTGGGCTGAAGCTGCAAGTACTGCAGCTTACTTGATTTATAGGTCTCCGTCCAGCAGTATAGAGTTTAAGACCCCACAGGAGTTGTGGACGGGAGAGCCTCCAAATCTAGAACACTTGAGGGTGTTTGGATGTGCTGCATTTGCACACCAATTTGAAGGAAAACTTGAGCCGAGGGCAGTCAAGTGTGTGATGTTAGGGTATCCCGAGGGTGTGAAAGGCTATAGGTTGTGGGTTTTAGGGGTTCAAGGCATTAAGTTTATTAACAGCAGAAATGTAGTCTTTAATGAATCTGAGATGACATGCCTAAAACAGAAAACTGATGAAACTAACAAATCTGAAACTGAGAAGAGTATTCAGACTGAGGTGAAGTTTACTAAGCTTGATTCACCTACACCTGGGAATAAGGCTAATGACCCTATACATCAAGAACCTGAAAATGAAACTGAAACTGAACTTGAACATGAAGGGGTGACTGAACTTCAAGAAACCATTGAACCAGTTGAAGTTGAACATTTTAATGATCAGCCACCTAATCAAGATTATCAGCTTACTAGGGATAGGGGGAGGAGGCAGATCAGGCCAAATCCTAGATATGAATCCCTAAACATGATTGATTTTGCCTTAGTTTCAGGTGAAGCCCTTGAACAGATAGAACTTGATAGTTTTGAAGAAGCTGTGAATGAAAAATATTCTGAAAGTTGGTTAAAAGCTATGCAGGAGGAAATGAAATCTTTGAGTGATAACAGAACCTGGAAACTCATTAAAAAACCTAAAGATCAGAAATTGGTTCCTTGTAAGTGGATTTACAAGTTAAAGGAGGGTTTGAGCCCTACTGATCCGGTGAGGTTTAAGGCGAGGTTAGTGGCTAAGGGTTATACTCAAAGGGAGGGTGTGGATTATAATGAAATATTTTCACCCGTGATTAAGTACAAGACAATCAGATTAATGTTGGCTCTTGTGGTTCAATTCAATTGGGAACTTGAACAACTCGATGTAAAAACTGCTTTTTTACATGGGGAGTTGGAAGAGGATATCTTCATGAGTCAACCACAAGGTTTTGTGGCTAAGGAAAAATTTGATTATGTGTGCAAGTTAGAGAAATCTTTGTACGGGCTGAAACAGAGCCCAAGACAATGGTACAAGAGATTTGATGCTTATGTGCTGAAAATAGGGTTTAAGAGAAGTGAATTTGATGCTTGCTTGTATTTTAATGACATAAAGAGCGGTTGTGAGATTTACTTGCTGCTTTATGTGGATGATATGCTTTTAGCTGGACCTAGCAAGTCTCAAATTAATAAACTGAAAGATCTTTTGAAATCTGAATTTGACATGAAAGATTTAGGGAATGCTAGAAAGATTCTAGGGATGGTGATAACAAGGGACGTGGCGAAGAATAGGTTAACTATTTCACAGGAAGCTTACTTGAACAAAGTTGTGACAAAATTTGGTATGAAAATAGTAAAATTGTGAATGTACCTCTTGCCAGTCATATGAATTTATCACATGCTCATTTGCCTAAATCTGAGTCTGAATTAAAAGAGATGGAAAATGTGCCGTATGCTAATGCTATAGGTTCTGTCATGTTTTCTATGATTACTGCTAGACCTGATCTTGCTTTTTTCATCAGTCTCCTAAGTAGATTTATGTCCAATCCTGGTAAGCCGCATTGGGCTGGTTTGAAATGGTTATTGAGGTATTTGGTTGGGACTTTAAATCTGGGCTTAGTGTATGAGAAAAGATCTGAGAAGTTAACTTTGAAAGGTTATGTTGATGCTGACTTTGCTGGTGATAAAGACAGTAGGAAATCAACTACGGCATACTTCTTTACCCTAGGTGATAATTGCATAACTTGGAAGTCACAGTTGCAGCCTTTAGTTACTTTGTCAAGTACTGAGGCAGAGTATGTTGCCATAACCGAGGCGGTTAAGGAATGTATCTGGTTGAAGGGAATCTTAAAAGAATTGAACTTCATGCATGATATACCTGTTATATTTACTGATAGTCAAAGTGCTTTATTGCTTTGTAAAAATCCTGTTTATCATGAAAGATCTAAACATATTGAGGTAAAATATCATTTTATTCGTGAGAAATTGTCTCAAAATGAAGTTAAACTTGTTAAGATTCACACTGATTAGAATCCCTCTGATGTGGGAACTAAAATTCTACCTGCAGGTAAATTTAAATTATGCTTATCTTTGTGACATATTGATACGGGTTAATTTTTCTTGCAGGTAGTGGGCGATGATGATAAACAGTTCTTCCATGTGCAAATTCACAACCAAGAGAGTGTGTTAAGAGAACCAAGGTGAAGAATGTGAGAAATGTTTCTCTTAACTTCAACTTCAATATGGGCCTTAGATTAAATGGATGGTGGAGATTACTTGGTAGATATTTCATGTGACTTATTGGAGAAGCTTTCTCAACATTTGAATCTATAAACCTACCAACTCTCCCTCATTCACGTTGGCAAGCAAGGGCAAGAAAACAAAGACCATACCTTCTTCTACAACTCTCTCTTTTCTTCTCCAAGTCACTCTCTCGTTTTATACCTGGTTCATTGAGTGAAGAGGTGAGTTTGAGGTGAGCTTTGGTGGTAGAATACCTTGGTATCTTAGGCATGAAATAGGGCTAAGTTGAGGTGGTGATTCAAGAGAGTTTAGGGTCGGTTTTGGTGGGTTCTTTGCCGGTTCTTCTAGCTATCTCTTGGTGGGGTGATTGCATTGCATGGAAGCTGTTCTCGAGCCTACAAATCAACCGTTAACAAAGAGAAAGGAAGCTCAGATTTCGGCCATTGTTGGAGCTTCAAGTTTCCAGATTTTCGGTTTATGTTCTTGGTTGTTTTTCCATTGATGTTTGATGTAATGGTGTGTATTGTGCATGATTAAACACCCATAATCCTAACACAATACAATGGAGCTAACAAACTACTAAAAAGAATGAATTACAATTGTACAAACAAAAAAACTAACTAACTATACAGTTGGACTAACTGCCAACTGATCTTGGTGCCAATTTGAGCTTTGATATGGGGTAGAGAGAAGTGGCGTGACTAATGAGGAAATTTATTGGACACCATTGTTTGGCAGTTGGCATACACTAAAGAATTAGATGTGAAAAAAGTTAATGTTTTTACTTCGTGTATTTCTCTCTTTCATAAGTCATAACTTGGATGGATTTGGAAAATTCTTCCATAAATTTTACCTAAAGATGGAATAAAAAACTCGGTTCGGGTTGGTTGGTTTTCTTTATAGAACGGAGTCAGTTTGGGTTTCAAAAACTTGCCAAACCGACTAATTTGGGTTTGTCCGGTTTAGGCACAAATCTGACCCAATCCGACCCGTTGTCCAGCCTTAGATGGGGGTGGAAATTTTTTCTCGAAACCCGGTTAGAACCGATCAGTTTGGCTTTGGATCATCTAATAAACAATTCGATTTTAGGATATATTATCGAAAATCGACCGATTCTTGTCCCGTTCCCATTTTTGGTATGAGAACCAAATGTTAATTCAGTTCTTAGAATTTATTTATTTTTTTTGGGTAAAATATAAAAATATCAATCATGTTTTCCTTCTCTGTTTAGTTTCCTTCTTCATTTCAGTTTTCTTATTCTCTTCAAAAAATTTGATTCTTTCTTCCCTCTTTTAATTTTTTGATTAATTGATTTTTCCTTCACGTGCAAATTAGAATATTCATTCCAGTTTCCTTCTTTTTAGTTTGTTTGATAATTTCCTTCTCTCTTCTTTTAGTTCTTCATTAATTGATTATTTCCTTCTCAAACCAAATTAGAATATTGGTAAACCTACACCTAAATAATTTTATAAATGCTATATAATTTCAATCCCAAGATGCAAAGTGCAAACTATAGAAAAAATTCTATGGCTCAAAAAAAAAAAAAAAAAAAAAAAAAAAATGCATACTTCGTTTTTTTAAAATCTTTATATAGCATGTGTGATTCTTCTGCATTTTGTTAAAAGTATCGCGTCAATTGCATCTTTTGAATTTTTTATTGGTGAACATTTTGTTTTGACATTTTTAATGTAAAGAATCGGACTAGACTAAATCAAAATCGATTGGTTCGGATCCATAGTTAAATATGAAAGCAATAGTTTCATTTTTAAGACTCCCATTAGTACTTGATTTTGGTTTGGTTCTCTTTGAAATCGGACCGAACTCGACCGCACCTCTTCATTGCTTTTACATACCGAGTAATGTTATTTTATCACCACTATTTTTAAACATCAATTTAGGTGACAATTACATAAAATTAAATGATAAATTCATTTAAATTCAAAGTTATATGACTTATTTAAAGCCATCTAAAGTTGTGCTTAGCACCACTTGTGCTAACATGGCATTATTCTTACTTCTTGTACTAATAATTTGCGGTAATTGATATTTTAGCTCTATTTAATACTAGGATTAATATGTATGTACTCACACTTTTACTAAATGGTGTACTCTCTCACACATAAAATGCGGACCCCATTTGAATTAAAAAATGTAGACTGTGTGGTCCCCACCCCTATTATGTGTAGTGAGTAAATCATTTTGTAAAAATGTGTGAGTACATGTAGCATGGTTTTTAATACTAAGGCCCCATTTGACAACCATTCTTAAAAAATATTTTTTTTCCCAAACTCATTTTCAACCTTACATTCTTACAATAAAAAATTTGCACGTAAATTCAAATTTTTTTTCAACTTTTTAACCATACATTTTCCAAAACTCCTTTTTTTTTTTTTTAAAGTTATCAATGAGGGGCTAAATTACTTCCTCCACAAACTAGAATGTTCTATTACGACTTCGAAGATGGTTAAGGCTCAGAATAAAAGTAATTGTATCCTTTTGCCCCCGTTTGGTTCCCATTTTTTCACCATAAAAATGAAAAATTTAGTAGATACCATAACATTTGTTAGTTTCGGGACAAGAGTGAACATCTTTTGGTGTTTGATCCTTGCTTTGTAAAGGTTCGTCGAACCCTTTAATTAGCTCATTTAGCTAACCCACCAGAGCCAAAGGTGTATTTTTCTTAATTAGAACTACGAATAATGTTACTTGTACATGAATGAGTTATATAATGACTTGCCCTTGACACCATAATCTCACGCTAATAATGCATGTTCTTTGTTAAGGGATAAATTTTGCAATGATTTAATACTATAGTTATCAAAATTATGATCTAGATTATAGGATCGTACGACCCTTAGGCAAACAATCGCAACAAGAAATAGTACTAGTGTAAAATTTGAAAATGAACGATTTGATGATATTTATTTTGATGAAGAATGATAACAGAAAAAGATTATCTAATTTTTCTATAGCCAAACAAATGGTTGGATGTTCCTGATAGATCAACATACATAGACTTGAGTTACTCCTCTTTGTAAAATTGATATTTTAAGATGAAATTCTTAATTTTAAAATGCTAAACTAACCTATATCTTGCCCAGTTTGGTTTCAAAAAATATATCAACCTACATCTGAAGTTGATTTGAATGATATTCAAGAAAAGTTCATGCTTCCTGTCTAGAAACATGGTGAGGATCCGAGACCTCTACCGACTTAAATTTATGAATTTTAGTTCTCACGTAATCAAAGTTGTAAACATGGATGATAAAATTGAATGCAACTTTTACACAACTTAGAGCTCATGTTCGATGGCCTTTAATTTAATTTTTTTTTTTTTTTTTTTACATACTAATTTTCACACTGTCATAAATTTTTTTGAGAAATCTTTGATCGGGGCTCGGTTTACTTACCAAACAAACACCAACAGAGCTCGACTCGACCCACAACTTTCACTTGGTTGCCACAAGCTTTCACCCCCACAAATGAGACATTTGGTAATTGATTTGCAAACCACAAAGGAAAAGGGAATAAAGTAGCCATTGGAACCTCAATGAAGAAGAACCAAAACCAACCAAAACCTCGCACTCTCTCTTTCCCACAAGCCAACACAAAGGAAACGGCTGTAGCAAAAGCTAAATATCACAAGTTGGGCCAAGGATGAGGAGTTAATGGGTCAATAAAAAAAACATCACTAAGATGTCGAATGACTCATATATTACTTTGTTTTTTGGATGGTCAAATACAATATACAAGTAGCATGATTGTTATAGTTATTTCAATTACACATTTGCTATCATACAGGGACGGATGCATGTGGGGACTGGGCAGGGCCGTAGCCCAGTCCCTCTCCCAGCCCATTAAGGGGAAAAAATGTGAAAATTACACCATACCCTACTTTTCAAGATCTGATTTTTTAAATCAGGTGGGAAGTTTAACCTTTCAAAAATCAGAAGTTTTATTTTAAATAATAATATTATAATATTTAATTAATTATATTATTATTACAAACCCTAATTTCAAAAACATTCCTTCATCTCTCTCTCTCTCTCTCTCTCTCTACCCGTCGTTCCCGATCCCCTCTCTTCTCTTCTCCCTCTCCTCCATTGCCGTCACTACATACCCCGACTGGATGTGAGCGCCACCGCAGTCGCAGTGCTGCGATGTGAAGCCGCAGAGGATGAGCGCCATGACGTGAAGAGCGTCGACTGGATGTTGCAGAACTACTACTAGCACCGCGATCTTGGCCTATCCAGAAATGTGGTGAGGGGGTGTTTGTTGGAAAATGGTGGTTGTAGTGTGGTGCGAATGGCGGCGATGGTGGAAGTGGCGACGACGGCAGTGCAGTGGTGGTGTTTGCGGTGAATCTGTAATTTTTTTTATTTGATATGCCCAAATCTACAATTTTTTTATTTGATCTGATGGTTGATTTTTGGGATTTTTTTGGTTTTTGATTCGAACTACTATGCAGTGGTCGACGGTGGTGGTGTTTGCAGCAGGTGATTTGTGTGTGGGATGGCATGGATGACACGATCTAGTGGTTGTTTTGGTGGTGTTGCTTGATTTGTAGTTTTTTATTCAATCCTGTGGCGGTTTTTATTTGTTGGTGGTGGTGTCGGTTACTGTAGTGGCAGGGCGGATCAGTGGTGGTTTTTGTCTCTTTTTTGGCAAATGGTTGTTTGACCGTGGCTCTAGCGGTGGTAGTGTTTGAAGGGAGGTACGGGCCAGAGGGTTTTGGTGGTTTGGTGATGTTTGTTGGTTGTTGTGGTGGTATGGTTTAGGCGGGGGTTGTTCGGCGAAGATTTGTGACCAATTATTGGCGGCCGATCTCAATCGGGACGGGTCGTGACCATAAAATTCGATAAATTGTGACCTTGGAAATAATTTTGTGACCTAAAATTTTTTTGATTTGTGACCTCGAAATAATTGTGACTAATTAATTTGATAATATGTGACCAATAAATGAATTTGTGACCAAATTGAATAGATTTCTGATTTTTATATATTCAATTAATTAATTAATTAATTTTAATAAAAACTTGATTTGCTAATAAAAAAATTTGTGACCAATGATTAGTGACCGATGAACAAATTGTGACTTATGAAATTTTTGAATTATGACCGTAAAATAATTTGTGACCTATTAAAATTTTTATTTATGACTGTGAAAATAAATTTTGACCTATTAAAATTCATATATGTGACCTCGAAAATAATTTGTGACTTAAAAAATCTTTGATTTGTGATCTCGAAATAATTTGTGACTCATTAATTTGATAATATGTAACCAATAAATGAATTTGTGACCAAATTGTATAAATTTTTGACCTTTATATATTTAATTAATTAATTAATTAATTAAATCATAAATTAATTTTAATAAAAATTTTATTTTTGAAATTTGAAACTTATTTTCTTATTTTTGAAATGAGACATACTTATTCTCTTAAAAATGAAATTTTCCCAAAAAAATTTATATGTAAATTTTGTTTTTCGCGTATTAACCTGGTCAGAAATTTTGTAGCCCGATTTCAGATCCAATCCTGGATCTGTCCCTGCTAACATATACAACAAATCACTAATATATGCATTTTTTTGTTTTATTTTTATTTTAGTACCTAAAATTATATACGAACAACTAGGGAACACAACATAACACATACATATAATAATTATTTTTCAAAATTAACAAACTTGTTAAATTATTTCAAAAATCAGGAGGTAAATAAATTTTATAAATATTAAACTATAATATAATATACATTAATTATTTCAATTTCATGCCACCTCACCTCACCCACCTCATCTTATCACATCACTACACCACCTTTCCTCCATCTCTCCATTGGCTCTGGTGATGTTCCGACAGCCACTTCGGCGGCGGAAACGGCTCCGGCAGCAACTCCGACGACCTTTTTTTTTTTTTTTTTTATAACTAATAGCCCGTGATTAGTTCTATTGGATTTGTAACCCATGCACATTGTGACATATGAAATATGACTTGTAACCCGTGAATTGTTACCTATAAATCGTAAAATAAAAATTCGAAACTGCATCCCAGTTCATAGAACCATCTCAACCTACCCTACCCCAACCCTGCCCACAGAACCCAAAAAATGTTCAAGTCGTTATTTGTGAGTAATAGAAACCAAATTTATATTCAATGTGACTAACTATGACCAAATTTGCTTTCAGTGTAACTGTTTGTAATCAATTCAATTTTAACTGTGACCATATGTGATCAAGTCACAATCGATCACAATTAGCACAGAATTGATCACAACCAGTCACAACTAACACATATTTGATTACAGAAGATTTTCATAAACAAATCTACACACACTAGAGACCAGCACCACAATTCACCAACATAACCTTCAATGTACCACCACTACCACCTTCAACTCAAATCCACGATCATAAATACAACATTTATTGACTTATGTCATCTGTGACCAATTGTGACCAAATTTGTGTTTAGTGTGATTGTCTGTAACCAATTCAATATTAACTGTGATCGTATGCGATCAAATCACAATTAGCACAGAATTAGTCACAACCAATCATAACTAACACATATTTGATCACAGAAGAATATCGCAAACAAATCTGCACACACTATAGCAAATTAGAGCAAAAAACCACCAACAAACTCCAACAATTCAAAAATCAAATCTACCGCGCAGAATCCACAAATCGATAGAAAATAATTGATTTTTGTTGTTCTGCACTAAATTTTTTTTTCTACCGCCATCAACCACCACTGCTTCCATCTCAAGATTTTTTTCTGCATTAGTTGTTGCCGCCTCCTTTTAAAAAACTAGTGGACGAACCCATTAGCCACTGACATTTTTGTAAGTCATGGATCATATCAATTAGTCTTAACATTCTGTATGCTGCTTAAAAATAAAGATAACCTAATCATATTTGCACCATTGATTCAGAGCTTCTTCTAAAAATAATTCCTAAGTCCCAATTTAATAAAACAACTAACTGAAAGTCATTAAATCAAAATAAAAAGAGGTAAATTGCCAAGCCCAGACAGTTTTCCATCATCATGTACTAATTAATTAATTGTAAAATATACATGTTCTTGAGCAATGACACTAGCTAATTTGCGAATTAATTAGTTGCAGTATCAATTTGTAGCTACTTCTCTGGTCTACTTATAAAGAAAATTAAATTATTTGGTGTTGTATGACTGGAACTTTACGGAAACAAATAAAATTAAGTGGGATCTGCAGCATCACCCACTAAATACAAGGTAAGGACTAAGGAGGGTGGACCTAAATAGAAGGCTTTTGGAATTTGGATATGCACTGGTGCATCCTCAATAACAACCACCATCACCATTTCTACAATGAGAAATTAGAATATTTACTAAGAAGAGAAAGCCCAAAGTAGATCTACGAAGAAGAGGAAGTCCAAAGCAGATCTACGAAGAAGACGAAACAGGAGTTTGGTGGTTTGTGTTGAATGAGTTCGACACTAGACATGGGTCCGACACCAGATTTAGATCCTCCGGTAGCTGGAAATTCACCTTAGAATGCCTTCATCTGTTGGTGACGCGCCTCACCGCGAGCTGCAAGTCATCGTTAGCGACTTTCACCGCGCCATTGAGGGGGGGAGGAGAGGAACTTGAAGAGAAAAAGAGAGAAGGGGAGTGGTGGGTGTGGGAATAGGTAGGGATGTGGGAGTTATTAATTGAATGTGGTGAGTTGAATTATTAGTAATATATTTATTTAATATAATATTAAATTAATAATTTGTAATTAGCACCTGAAATCTGAATTTTAAACTTAATCCACTTCTTTATGAAATCTAATTTTTAATTCCAGGTGGTTGTTAATTTTCCTGAACAACTAACACCCAAAGCCCATACCCGGTCAGATGCCATACTACCACGTTCTGGAACCGGGCCTCCACAGCTTGTAAATCCCGCGTCAACCGAAGTTCGTTATAAGAACCTCCGAATTCCCCACAAGCAATTATCACATGTGAATTCTCCCCACGCTACTCCACAAGAACCCAGACGTCTCTTAATTGATCATAGATTTTAGTATAACCACGCGATTTTTCTTTAATTTCTACGAAAAATTCGCACGCCACACCATAATTCGATGGTGATCACCGCACCTGATAAATATACACACAAGAAGAATGCAATTGAGTTGTCAAAGAGACAAGGAGGAGATATGTACGACTAATTTCTTGTATAAATAATCTCAACTTCGACCTTGTTACCTTGTAGACCAAACGTGTTTTCTACAGCCTTAGTTTAATCGAAATTTGAGAAAAATATGCCGATTCCAGATGAGCCCACGTCGAAAAAGGTGGCAGAATCACCACAGTCGGCGGCAACTCCGGCGACAGGAGATGTGGAGAATCAGACGCTGGGAACCGGTGCCGGAGTTTCGAACATTGTACGGCGGTGGAAGAGAGAGGATCTTCTGAAGAGAGGGTCCTTGGGTTTGCGAGGTCTCGGGTTGCTTTTTTCGTTGCTGGCTTTCATTATAATGGTCAGTAATGACCATGGGGATTGGAAGGAATTTGATAAATACGAAGAATACAGGTACCATAATGTTTATTTATTCTCCTGTACAATACAATTTTATTTCTTTTTGTTCTTGGGTGAGCATTGATTAAGAATCAAGATTTTATTTGGTGTTTCTTGAATGTGGTTCTCATTACAGGTATGTATTGGCTATAGCAATTCTGTCATCATTGTACACTGGACTGCAGATTTTGAGGCAGATTCATGAACTCTCCACCGGTAGAGAAATTATTTCACGCAAGAATTTGTTGATTGTGGACTTTTTTGGGGATCAGGTTGGTGAATTTCTTGGATTTCCCTGCTATTATGTTTGGATTTGCACATTAGAAACCATAATGAAGTAGTTTCTATAAACTATTGTGTGATTGGACAGAGTAATCTTGATGAAAAGGGAAGGAATCTTGTACCACAAATTACTCCCTAAGAATTCATGAAACTTAGTGTTAGATTTTAAACATAATTAGGGATTATAAATCCTAGAAAATAGAAGTAGGAAATTTGATACTAAATTAATCAGCATTATATTGATTCATCCCAATAATTTATTGGTGGGCACAATTCGACAACAAGCGATTTGTAGGCCATCCCTGTCTGAATTTTCCATCCATCCATCGCAACTTCAACCTCTGTTTAGTCTCTCGTTGTAGGTGAAACATCTAATGAATCACAAAACAAGATGAAATCAAAATGTCTCAACGTAGTTTTGGTATCTTGAGGACAAAAATGTGGTTTCTGTTTCTTGGCTTATAAATGCAAACCAGAAAGTAAACAAACTAATATTATTAGCATAAGGTTTAATATGCTTTTTCATCATTTACGCTAGAAATGACATTTTTATTGAAAAGAATCATTAAAATTGAAAGTTCTGGAATTACAGATTGTTGCATACTTGTTGATATCAGCAGCTTCATCCGCGGTGCCCTTGACTAACAGAATGAGAGAAGGGCAAGATAACATATTTACAGATTCTTCTGCATCAGCTATCAGCATGGAATTCTTTGCCTTCATCTTGCTTGCATTGTCAGCTATGATTTCAGGATATAAACTCTCTAACCAATCCTACATCTGATAAGCTCCTATGTTTATGAATTTGTTTGATTGTTTCATCTGTCTTCCGCTTCAACACATAATACACTCAAATTCATGTTTATAATAGAAGGCTTTTCTATCTATTTTTCATTGTATAGTGCCCGAATTAAGATCTTTGTAGGAGAATTTTCCATGGTGTTCTAAACTATAAGGGTTCTTGTATAAATAAAACACTTGCTTTCTCTCTAAGCCCTCTCTTTCCTGCGTACATGTTGTGTTTGGACACTGCTAAGCAACGTATGAAATTGAGAAAGTTCTGGGAACTTCTCTTAGATGTGATCTATACATTAATTAAAGATTAAAATGGCATCAATATTGATTGAGCACGATGTGCCAGGATACCTACTAGTACCAAGTCTTTGTAACATATGAACATTAACATTATTAATTAAAAATGAACCTGTTTATTAATAATTATTACTCTGATCCCATAAAGGAAAATGTAAAAGAAGACTCTGTTGGTGTAAACAAACAGTGAATGCTCAGTAATTAAGATAAAAATATGAGTCGAAATTTAATCAAATAATAAGGGGGAAAAAAAGAAATAGTTGAAATAAATATTATACTTTCTTGAGACATTTCTTAATTCTGTGCTTTTTATTTCATGGAGCACAAGAACTTTACATGAGGCCATTGTACTAACAGCCCCGGAAGATATGAAAAAATACACTGACTCCTAATGTTGAACTACCCAACTGACTAATAGAAAACTTTCCATGCTCTTAAAATGTTTGTTCTAAAAAAAATCCTCAGTTTAGAAAAAAGTCGAAAAGAAGCCATCTTTCGGCTCTTCCTTGGCCATAGAGAGACCACTGTCTGTCTGCTGCATTTGATTAGCGTAGGATCCTGCAGAGTTTCTGAAACCTGAAAATGCAAAACTGTCTGCATCCTGCAACTTCTGAAGGGTATATGGTGCCTGGTTCTTTGTTTGTGGTAGCCAGGTTGTTTGAAGTGAGTCGGGTCCTTTAAGATGGCTGTTCATGGCTGAAGGCCTAATGACCATAGGTACATTGTTGGCATTCATAGATGGTCTATTGTAACTGCCGCTACCACGTGCTGCAGGAACGTCGTGGTTGTGTTTTCCTTCGTAAGTAGTGATCACTGCCTTCATATCGTGGGAAGCTCGCTCTACGTGTTTCCTAACGGGACATCCATTAAATGTGCATTTGTAGTAGCTCCTGCATCAACTCAACCACATCTTACATTAGGATTGTGTTACTGTCTGAATTTTTCTGTATTTGATAATTATTTATGCTTACCTAGGATTTGGGTTGCCTCTAACCACTTTCTGTCCATATTTCCTCCATCTATAACCGTCATCGAGAATATCGATATCGCTTGTGGTTTGAACTACGACTCTAGGTTCACGAACGGTTCTACTTCCTGCAGCTGGTATGCCCTCATATTCAACGTCCCCCTTCCTGGAAAATAGGATAACATTTTAAGATATTGATAACATTTATCGAATGGTTTACTCTTTAAAATGATTAAGTGCTATGCTTACCATCTCTTGGCTTCTGGTTCAGTTTCATTGTCATATCTTGAGTTACTCAGGGAAGATCCCTGTTCAAAATCATCATCGCCAAAAGAAGCCGATGAATTCTCGGAGGTTGTCAGAGACTCCATCTGAGCATTTTCGTGCGATTGATTTGAAATTCCCGCATTATTATATGCAAGATTTTGAATCAAACTGGAAGATGATCTTCGAGTTGATTGGGGCTTGGGATGATTGTGACTTCCCCTATATACTATTTCAGTAATATGTCCGTCCAAGTTTTGCTCGATCTTTTTCTTCATAGGACAAATTGGAAACGAACATTTGTAATAACTACGAGGATTTTCACTTCCCTTAACTTGCTTTTGTCCATACTTCCTCCAATTGTATCCATCATCTGATTTTTTCTGCTCCCTAACATACTGAGGTTGTTGAGCATTTTGCTTTTGACTAATCTGCATACTAGGTTTGTTCTCTTGAGAAAAGCTTGGAATTTGAGCTGATTCAGATTTCACCCCAGCTTTTAGTTCTTCCTGTTGAACTATAATCATCAGCAACAGTACAGGCAGGATATATGATCATAAGATATAGCTAGAGAAGAACTTAAACATACCAATGAAGGTCTCAGGTCGGACTGGAAAGAAAAATCGGAATACTTTCTGCCCTCCTCGGAGGCCAGACCAGCGTAAGTCCCTGTAGTTGGAGATGGAAGAACCTACACAAACATATCACCATAGAAATGTTCATTACACGATAGATAACTCGAATTAAAGGATAAAGTCAAGAAGATAGATAAATAGACACGTCCCATTAACGTATAATAAGTGCTTACATTAGACGACGAAAAAAACAGTACAGGAGAGTCGAGCAGCACAGAAGGGCTGAAACTAGAATTAACAGCAAGATATGAAGAAGGAGATAGAGGATGAGGGGATATTGGTAAAGAATTAGGTTGAAATGACTGGTACTTCGGAATTTCAATATCAGAAAATCCCCAATTGAATGAAGATTTCTCCAAATCCATGTCTTCTTTGTTTCCAAGAAGATCGGTGAAAGAAGTCATGTATTCAGTTGAGAAAGATAAGCTACCACCTGAAGAAGCCATTTTTAATGAACTACAGAGAGATTTTGAAGAAGAAAGAGTGAAAAATAGAGAATATATAAATAAGATTTTGCTTGGAGTTGTATGTTCTACAGCAGTATCTATCGAGGGGTTTTTCTGAGAAATTCATGAGAGTTTGACCGTGGAACAAAATTGTTGGTCAAATGTTGTGGGTTTGACCAATTCTCAACTGTTGAATCAGACAAGGAAGAGATGTTATTCTCTGTGGTTTGGTGCACCTGAACCCTTTGCAATGTCTTCAGTTCGACACGGGTGTAATTAGGATAATTTACGAGCTTGACAAACACGTAATGAACAATATATATAAATTCAATTCGATCTTGATTAAAAAATGATAAGAAATTGAAGATTAAACGAACAAATTCATTCTTGTCGATCGAATAAGTTGAAATTTTGAGTATAGTTTAACTAACACTTTGTTCAAGATATCATGATTTGTGTCCTTTGATGTATTAGAAGTTTATCTAACGGTGGTTATATAGGCCAGCACAAACAATAATTAATTCATGTTTTGGTGGCACCACATGCTAATTCATCCTGCTTCCTGCCCTTTAAAATAAAAAATATTATTAGTTTGACTTTTTCGTTTCGTGATAAATAAGTCTCTCTCCAAGTTATAAAATGGAGCGAAAGAGACACGAGGACGCATTTAGAAAATAAATAAATAAATCAGATAAAGGTTAATATATTATTAATTATACTAAAGGTTTTTAGTTTTTAATTATGGTTAAAACTTATATCTCTGCGTATAATAATATTTAATATTTCATTAATTGGTAAATATTGTCTTTGATTATAAATTTTGTTCAACATCTATTAGCGTAATTTAAAATAAAGAACAAATATTTAGTCGCGTTTTTGTATTTTTTCCCTTTATCTAAATATACAATGGGCAAATAAGTCATTTTCTCTATAAAGTCCTGTTTGATTTAAATAAAAATCAAATTTTTAGTAGATTTTGATAAAAGTTAATTGAATATGTGGTTCAAAAGTTGTGATTCTATAAAATGTGTGATTAAAATTTGCTGACTTTGAGATTTTAATCAAAATTTTCAACTGAACCAAACATGGGCTAAATATGACAATAAGTAAAAATTAAAAACTCTTAATGCAATTAAAATGTGTGCACGTCAAATTTGTAATTGCAGATTAGCTTTTACAGATTCGAGGAAGAATTAGGGAAGATTGGTAAATTAATTATTTTGGAAATTTACAAAATTTATATTATTTCTTTAATTGAAGATACAAATCCATTAAATTCTTATCCTCTGTTTGATGGAGATCAAAAATAGATTTTAACAAATTTTAATAAAAAAAATTGATGAAATATGAGGTCGAAAAATTGTAAATATCATGAAATTTGTAATTAAAATTGATTTAGATTTATATCTAGATTTTAATTTTCACCAAACAGAGACTTTTTCACAAAATATATATATATTCACTTCGTCCCATAAAGTTGGGCTAGCTTTCTCTTTTCATCTATCCCAAATTATAGATCACTTTCCTAGTTGAAAATATAATTGATTTCTTAGGTTTCTAACAAGCAGATTTAGAGTCCGTTTGGGCCACATTTTCGTTTTTCATTTTCATTCTTTCACTCATTTTCAACCACATATTCTTTAATAAAATAATATTTTTCATCACATCAATAACTTTTCCTTTTTTTTCAACCACACGTTTCCCATCATATCACTATTTAAAATACATTCTTTCGCCAATAGTCTTCGATCAAACTTAATGTTTCTTGTTATCAATTAATGTGAAACTATTATTCCAATGGTCCCATAAAGATAAGCTTGATTTCCTTTTTCGTCTATTTCAAATTATAGGTCACTTCCCTTATTGAAAATATAGATATTTTTTAATTTTCTAATATGTTCATATTTATAGCTTGTTTGGTAGCCATTTTGTTAGAGAAAATGAATTTTGGATTGATGTGATGGTGAATATGTGATTGAAAAAGAAGGAAAAGTTATTGATGTGATGGAAAATATTATTTTATTGAAGAATGTGTGGTTGAAAATGAAAATGAGAATGAGAATGAGAATAAGAATGAGAATGAGAATGAGAATGGGTACCAAACAGGGCATTAATATACTTTGTTATCAATAAATATAAAGTAATTCTTTTTAAACCATTATTTAACATAGTGGTATATTAGGAGAAATATAAGAAAAAAAAATATTTTCAACAATATTAATTATATTTTCTTAATCCATGTGAAGATAGAAAAAATTGTTGTAAAATGAAAGTTTATTAGGCCCCTGTTTGGTACCCATTCTCATTCTCATTTTTATTCTCATTTTCATTTTCAACCACATATTTTTCAATAAAATAATATTTTCCATCACATCAATAACTTTTCCTTCTTTTTCAACCACATATTCACCATCACATCAACCCAAAAAATGCATTTTATCCAACAAAATGGGTATCAAACAAGCCCTAGGATTTGTAGTGAATGACAATTATACCCCTACAACCCTAAAAATTATTACCATTGTATCCCCTGATTCTTACCTATAAATATAGGGCTTTGTTCATTAATAAAATACATACAGATATTGACTTTAATTCTCTCTTCTTCTTCTTCTTCTTCTCTATTTTATAACACGTTATCAGCACGAAATTTTAACCAAATTTTCATAGCTTAGTGAAAGTAATAATTTTTTTTATAAGTATAATCATCTATCACATGTATCAAAATTAATTTGATAACATGTGAATTTTTTTTAATATAATATACATATACATCAATTCATGTTAATCTTCTTCTACATGTTTCAATTGTATTAAACATCAAATTGTGAAAATAATGTATAATTGTTTACCTTTTCAATTCATGTTTGCACACATCTTTTTCAATTATCTGTCCCAACATTTAGAGCCCGTTTGGTAACAATTAAAATTCAATTAAAATTGAAAATATGACCGTTATTGGGTCCCACTCGTCTAATAAAAGTCAACAATAACGGCTAATTTTTCAATTTTAATCCGATTTTAATCTATACCGAACACACCCTTAAATGTTTCCGTCAACAGTGTAATGATTGGAATTGTAAAATAATTTTTTTTTTAATATGCCCATAATGATTGGAATGGAATAATACCTTATATGTTATTCTTGATTTGATTAGTCCTAAAGGCGGTGATAATTGTGCCAATTTTTAATATTTACGACTATTGTTGAATATTATTTGTATCTTTAACTTGATTAAATGTTCTTAAATGTTCTATTATAAATTATAAATTGATATTCTATCATGTTGTTGCTCCTGAAGTAGCACAACTTTATAATTAATATTTCAGAAAAATATTATTTACCCTTGAAGAACATAAATTATAGTTTTCAATATTCTAGAAAAATATTGATAAATTGCTTTTGAAGAAACAATAATAAAATAAAACGTGCTCCTGAAGTAGCACATATTTTAATGAATATATTATCTTAAATTAGTGTTTATTCCCTGAAGGAAAACATGTAACTTTTGTTGATATGGACTACTTGATTAACTATTGTTTTTTGCCTTTGGTACTAATGATTTTTGACCAATGCATATTGAATGCTGCTTCATGAGAGAGAACAAGAAAGAGCCTTATTTCCACCTCTATCACGTCTTATCCCCATCGACATGGGCACCAAGGTAATTTAAACTTCAGTCAATTTTAGTGATTTTTGGATTCTATAACTTGAATTTATCGCATCTGAATTTCTTTTTAATGATTGGAGGTTTGTTCGATTTTTATGTACTTCATGCAAATTAAAAATCATGAAACTTTACAAATATGGATTAATGGTTGAGAATATTACTCTTCCATATTGTGTTTAGTGTTTCAAGTTTATATGTACTATTTCTTAATGAAATTCTTTGCAAAATAGGTTACTTTTAATATTGCAAAGAAAAAAATCTGTTATTTGAAGCTTACATTATAATGAACACCAATCCGCCTAGGTTATTAAATCTTAGGTCCGATTATTTTGATTAATGAATTTTAGTTATGTGCTTGTTGTTCCAATTTTTTCATGGTTATAATATATTACAATTGGGGACAATTAATGGTAAATAATAATTTACTATATAGTAAAGAATAACTTTAGAGCATATCTTTTCAAGATATTTTTTCCTAATTCAAATTTGGTAATTAATTTTTCTATGTAAATTCTTATTATGTTTATATGGTAATTAAATATTTTTAGATGTTTTCTGTAAATTTTAAATTGATAATATATCATGTTGTTGCTCTTAAACTAGCACAACATTATTAATATTCTAGAAGAATATTACTTACTCATGAATAGTATGATATTATAATTTCAATATTTCAGAAGAATATTGACTCAATGCTCTGAAGAAGCATAATTTTACTTATATTTATTTTAAACGAATATGATGTCGATGTTCTTGAAGAAACACAACCTATGTTATATAAATACTCTAGAAGAATATTTCATTGTTACTCATGTAGAGTACAAATTTTAATATTATGTTGTTTAGCTCGAAAGGTAAAACAAATCGTTAATATCAATATTCCAGAAGAATATTATATTTATACTCTTGAAGATTATATATCTCGTTGTGTTCCTAAAAAAACACAACACATCTTATATAAATGTCTAAAAAATAAAAATAAAACTGCTCCTGAAGAGCATGTCATTACCAAGTGAAGAATATTGATTTATTACTCTTTGAAAAAGTAATAATACACTCTCGAAAATAGCACACATTTCGAATAATATATACCTCATTGTGTTCTCAAAGAAATGCAAATTAAACAATTCAATATTAGATTGTGATTTTTAAAAGAATCTAATTTTCTATATTATTAATATTCAAAAAGAATATTAATTTACCCCTGCTGAAGAATATAAATTATAATTTTCAATATTTCGGAAAAACATTAACATATTGCTCTTGAAAAAGTAGTAATTAAATATAATGTTCTCTCGACATAGTACTTGTTCGAAGAACATTTATGAATTTGTGTTTATCATTGAAGGAAAACATATAACTCATGTCATACTGATATTGATTAGTTTGTCTTCTTAATTGAGTATTATACGAGTATATTATGTTTATTTATATTCTTCGAAATTAAATAATTGGAATATATCTTATATTGAACCAAAAGTTCAATTTAATTGGCATGACCAGTTGGACCATCGCTGGATCAATAATGATGCGAAATTTAAAATTCAATTGGATATTCAATAAAGAACCAGAAGATTCTTCAATCCAATGAATTCATATATATCATTTGTTCTCTTTATCGATAATTAATCATTAAACGCCACTAACTAAAATAGGATTCAATTCATTGCATTTCTGAAAATTAATTATGGTGATAAATGGGGCCACATCATCCTTTATGTTGACCATCTAAATATTATTTGTATCTAATAAATTTGATACATATACTAGATGATTGTATGATATTCGCAACCTGATGTTTGCGAAATTACCGCTCAAATTTTAAATTGTAGGTATAATTTTCAGATTATATAATCAAGACGGTGTCTTGTTAATGCTAGTGGACATAAATCTCAACGTTTTAATAAGTGTTAGTTGAGATGTCGATAAATGATTTAACACTATTATTTGTTAAATACCTTCAATTAATTTAACTGAAAACAAAGCATTTTCCATTTTTTGCTTAGGGAATTCTATTATGCATCATGTCAATATCATAGTTCTCCATATTATAATTGACTTATGATTATAGCCTAATTTTTCATCTAATTATTTTGATAGTGCAGTATATGTAATGCACTGAGATGAAAAATAAAGAATGTTGAGAATAAATGCAAAGTTTGAACCCTTATCCCAAATAGGTGATATTTTGTAATGCTGAAAAAAATAATTGTCAAATTGACTGGACAATTCTCTCAGCATTAGGGGGAGGAATTAAGAAGTTGAAAATAATGTACAAATACATAATTATCTAAATCCTCACAAAAGATCACTCGAACCAGAAGTTCGAAAGATAATTTATTTAGATGCATCTACTGATAAAAAAGATCAACAATATATAACGCACCAATTTTAAGTGCTCCAATATGAATTGATGTCATAAGAGGACAATTTGATAACATTATATTGATATATCTATGACACGCCTGAAGCGTGACGTGATCGATTCTGATACAAACAAAATCTTCAAACGAAAATGGAGCAATTAACAAATATTGTCTCATTAAGGAGGCATACACTTTTAATGAGTATTTAGACATAAAAAATTATAAAATCCTTGAAGAGGTTCAGGTACCTGATATATTGAATTTGAGATATCTCAATAAGTTATGTCGTTATGGAATAAGAAATAGAATTGAAAAGCAAAAAGTTGTCGACAATAATTTTGTACATGATGTGTTGCATCATATATGAATCGCGAAGAATAAAAAAATATCGATTGAAGTAATGTTTGGCCAAATAAAATGGACGCAATCATAAATTGATTTTACTAGAAAAATATGATGTTTTTGGACATGTAGTCCAATAATCTAAATATATATACTTATACGAAAAGAAAATGAGAAAAATTAAGTCATAATGTGTAATGCACGACTCTCAACATAGTGAATTTCGTAAAGATCGTCGTTGATGAAATCACGAATCTATATCATGTTATCTTGACAATATATGAAATACGTGATAGTCTACTCATCTAGCATGACTATTAATGTCATCTCTGAAATATTTAATATGCTTGAAGCATAACTCAAATGGTGTATGTCCGAGAACCATGTTTCAAATTAAATTATAAAGATTATTATATGGATTGAAACAATTTGGACGCATGTAATATAATCGCCTTAGCGAATATTTGTCCAATGAAGGCTATAAGAATGACGATATCTATCTATGTGTTTTCATAAAGAAAATAAATGTTGGATTTACAATTGTGGCAGTTTATGTTGATGATTTAAATTTAATTGTAACTCCTGAAGAGCTAATAAAACTGCTAATTATTTAAAAATGAATTTGAGATGAATGATTTGGAAAAAATCAAATTTTGTCTCGGGTTGCAAATTGAACATTTCTCATAGGATTATTTGTTCATCAATTTACATATACAGAAAAAGTTCTAAAACGGGTTTATACGGATAATGCGCATCCATTGACATCGTCTATGGTTGTTCGATCACTTGATATGAAAAAATCCATTTCGTCCACTTGAAGATGGAGAAAAAATTCTTGGTCCTGAAATACCATATCTTAGTACAATTGGAGCATTAACTTATCTTGCAAACTGCACTCAACCCGACATAGTTTTTTCTGTAAATCTCCTTGCAAGATATAACTCTACACCAACTCAAAGACATTGGAATGGTGTTAGACATTTTTTGTTACATACATGGTACGATTGATTTGAGATTATTTTATTCTCAAACGTCGGGATGTACTTTAATGGGATATTCAGATGCAGGTTATCTCTCTAACCCGCATAAAGTAAAATCACAAACATGATATGTGTTTACACGTGGAGGAACAGCTATATCATGGAGATCTGTGAAGCAATCCTTGACAGCAACATCTTCAAATCACTCTGAAATTATTGCAATCCATGAAGCAATGAGAGAATGTGTATGGTTGAGGAACATGACCCATCATATCCAAGTATCATGCGGGTTACATTCAACGAAAGATAGTCCAACAAATTTGTATAAAGATAATACAATTTGTATTGCAAAACCTATATCAATGGTGATAGGATGAATAATATTTCTCCAAAATTCTTTCATACACATGAGTTTCAGAAGAATGGCGACATCGACGTTCAACAAATTCGCTCAAGTGGCAATGTGACCGACTTATTCACAAAAGCACTGCCAACATCTACATTCAAGAAATTAGTTCATGAGATTGAAATACGTCGACTCAAAGATTTTCAGTGATTAACATCAGGGGGAGTAGCTGTACTCTTTTTTCTTCGCATAGATTTTATCCCACTGGGTTTTTCTAGCAAGGTTTTAATGAGGCGGCATTTATTTTTAATATTCCAAAATAACTGTACTTTTTTTCTTTCGTTTGATTTTTTGTCCCATTAGATTTTTATCAAACAAGATTTTAACGAGACGGATATTTTGTAATGTGTCATTCAAGGGAGAGTGTTGTAAAAGGAAAGTTTATTGGGGTTTGTAGTGAATGACAATTATACCCCTGCAACCCTAGAAATTATTACCATTGTATCCCTGATTCTTACCTATAAATATAGGGCTTTATTCATTAATAAAATACACACAGGTATTGACTTTAATTCTCTCTTCTTCTTCTTCTTCTTCTCTATTTTATAACAAAAGTCTATTTATATGGGATGGAGGAAGTACTATTTAAATTATTATTTAATGTACAAGTATATTAGGAAAAATGCAAAAAAAAATTAAAAAATTATATTTTCAATTGTGTTAATTACATTTTTTTAATATGTGTGAAAATGAAAAAACGTATCTTTATAGGATGGATGTAATATATTCTGTCCTCATTCTTATGTCTTTCTTTCTTTTCACAAAGTTGAATAGAACATCACAATGTCTGTCTTCAATTTTTCTCCTTCATTTCCAACAATTTCTAAAATAAAAAGCTTTTACATTTTGTAATTCTATATTTAACACCGAAAATGAAGAAAAGCGTAATCGCTTCGATTTGTCTCAGTTATCCTTACGTTACCATTTAGTAAGAGTAATTTACTAAAAACTTTTAATGGGGTAATGAAATCAAGCCCTTCATTTTGATGAGAATCGTGGAGGGCAACTTAGCAAGGAACTATTGCATGTCCCGAAGTGATATGAATCAATTAAAAGAGAAGATATCAAACTAATTAGAAAATTGAAGGAATATAAAGTATGCGCGAAAACGCACATGATGTACAAAATGCATATAACTTTCAGCCTTCTTGTCCAATTTTTGACCATGAATATAATTCGGAAACGTCTTTAGATTCCACACAAGTTTGTCGAAAACTTTGGGGGTCAAATTCGGTTGTTTAGGGGTCTATTTTTGCGTTTTTATGTTTTGAATTAATTTAAGAGTGTTTTCATTATTTGTAGTGTTTTAGTTTTATTCAGATTTGTTTTGTAATTTTGTAGTTTATTTTGATTTTTCTTTAGAATTAGAGTTTTGTTTTGATCAAGAGTTTATTTTATGCCTATAAAGGGCACATTCATTGTACACTAAAGACATTAATTTTTGAGAATTATTCATAATGTGAATTTTTTTCACTTTCTATCTTGTTTTAATCGAACGGAACTTATCAAATATTTTCAATATTTATGATGTTCAAACTATCCGAACGTATCAAAGATTCATACTCTTTGTAGCGTTCAACAATTTAAGTAAGGTTAGTAAGTTTTGTGATCACAAGATCAAAATATTATTTGCGATTGTCTTGATTCTTTGGTTCAATAATTTATCGGGTCAAGCTTTCGAACAATCCGAGTGAGATTCTTGAGTCTTGTGATCACGTGGTCAACATATTATCAAAAATTGTGTTGATTTTTTGATTCAATATTTATGGGTCAAACTTTAAACTTTCATTTCTTGACTTTCTTGGGTTCAATTCAATCTCTTGAGAGTTTCGTAGCTATTATTGTTACGTGGGTTCGCATTAGATTTTCTCCTCATCTCTCATTTCCCAATCATTTGGTGCATATTTAGTGGAGCTATACAAAAAAATCGCAAATCGAACTGAAACCGTTGGTTTGATTCCACGTAGACCCGAGATTTTTTTTTTTCCATCAAACCGAGCCAAACCGTTTTAAAATGGTTTAGTTTAGGTTTCGATTTTCAAAAATCACACAAAACCAAACCAAACCGTTTTAAATTTTTTTAATTAAAACATTAATTTCATTAACTTATAAATTTTACAATTTTTACTTTTCAAAAAAAAAAAATACTAATTTAGCAATACAAATTACATCAACTCATTAAAATAATTATAGAAAGTACATTAGATTCATCATTATTGGACCATGGTTTAACAAGTTCACAACACATGTCCTCATCCGATATCTAAACTAAACTAGAATGATTTCCAAATCATATTAAATTAATATATATATATATATATATATATATATATATATATATGACAATCCAAATCATAATTCAACAAAACTACAGCAGCAAATTACGTCCAAAGCTTTAGAAGTCTTAATATAAACTCTTATTTCCCAAATATTTGACGCTTGTCTACCCACTGTTGAATGAATCGTCAATCGCATTTTGCATGTCTGCTAATTTTTACTTAAATTGCTTCTTTCTCTCCTCTTTTAGTAAGTCTCAAATTTTCATTCAAACCATTTTTCCACTATTCTTTCTTTTATTTGTTGTTTTTGAACTTATTATATACTTGTGAGTTGTGGTTTGGATAGAAAAATGATTATTTGTGTGCTTGGATTATTAATGAACTTGTTTGTGGTTTGGAAAGAACGAAGGACAGAGTGTATTAATTGTGCGAAAATGTTAAAGTTCCTTATTAACATCTTTTCGTAGCTATCTTTAAAAATAATTTCTTCATGAGTTTCATGGTAAATATGAATGTAATTTAACATTTAACATTATTAATTCTCGTTTAAACTTATACGTTAACTTATTTTAAATATATTACTATATTGTCGATAGGTAAACCGCGGATTAAAATCGAACCAAACCGCAAATTATGTTTGGTTTGGTTTGGTTCGAAAAATAAAATGTTTTGGTTTTTCCAAACCGCATAAAATTGTTTGAGTTGAAAATATAGTACAAACCGCCCAAACCGAACCACGTTCACCCCTAATATTTAGTACATAGTAGCAAATGGAACTAAACAATATGATGAATAATTTTTATATGTTATTTGTGTTCTTTAATTCTGTCCAATTCTATGTAATCTTGATCTAGTACATGATACAAGACAACTAACAAGATTTTATTTACACTCGCCCTCTTTTATTCTGTCTAGTGTCGTGGTATACAACATATAAAACATGATCCATATGATCACATTAAGCTCCCGTTTGATCTCTTTTTTCCTACCAATTCCCTTTTTCCAACAGTGAAAAGCATTAATTACGCAAGAAAAAATAACTATGGCACCTGACCCACATTTGAAAAATTCAGCCGTTATTAATTGAATACCGTGTTTCCCTCAATATGACTTGAAAATGTACTTTTGTACCCTTCAATCTTTCTCCCAAATTTTGATTGGTATTTAAAGACAGAATTGGAAAGAAACATATCTAAAAATAATAAACAATTATGTCATTGTTGACTTCCATACATCTTGCTGTAGACGTGGAGCCCTTTATACTGTTGGAGGAAAAATGGTGGAAGAAAGGAGCTCAAACAAGCGCTAAAAAGACTCAAAAAACAGTAATGTCCAAGATCAAGCAAGGGAGTGCAACTGAACAGTTGAATGAACAAAATTTAACATTTGTTCTATCGAACCGTACAAGTAGCTTCTCCAAGCGAAAGAGGTTCTTTCTCAGGTTATAAACGTCGAGAGTGTACAAAATTGCAGCCAGAGTCACCAGCAGAAATGATCATTAATCCAAAAATCCTGTAAAAGAATAGAGCAGAAGAAATCAAGTCGAATTGATAAGCATGTCAATCTGTCATTACCAGTTATTTCTCTAATATGATATTAAATGTGTTATGAGTTTCCATGCTGCTTAAAATGATAATTAGCCGATCACAAAGTTTTGCTCTTCCTAAACTTATAACCTTGATTTGTCACACAGTTATCAGCAATGGGAGTCATCCAATGTACATTCCAGTACAAGCACGGCAAAAAGGTGAGCGTCTACAATCTAAATGTGTTATTATTTTGATAAATAAACATTGAGTCTAAACAGCAATTACTTGGGATCGATCAAAATTATTATTCAATCGAGATTAAAAATTTATCGAAGTTATACCACGTACTAGACATTCACGTGTTTGCACTAAGTCGCACTAATCTTCTACGTTGTAAATAAGAATATAGGGTTTCGCTCTCGAATAATCTACAAAGTATGACAATGACATCTTTTTCTACTACTTTCATCTACTTCAACAACAAATTTCTGTCATTTCCGAGTATCTGCATTCTGAGCATTCAAAATTGAAGCATGCAACCTTGACTAAACTAAAATCAAATTCATCAATACAGTCAAAGTTATATCATCACCCAACCTGTTTAGGGGACAAAGGTTTTATATTTTGCATAAGCGAATGAGAAGAGGTTTAGGTGACTACGGGGCCCAATAAATGACATACTCAACCTTTCAAGTCAATAACTTGAACAAATGATTGTTAGAGCATCTTCAATAGACTCTTTAAAAGTTGAATGCTCTCTATTTTAAAGAGTCAATTTTTAAAATTTTACTCCAAGAAATTTTTTTTAATTTAACATTTCAAAATAGAGAGTGGGTTTGACTCTCCAAATTTGGAAAGTCAAACCCACCTTTCTATAATTTAATGCTTCAAAAATTTCAACTTTCAATGCATAATTTATTGACTTAATTAAATAAAGTGATATAATTATTGGAGGGAATATGGTAAAAATAAAAGAAGGAAAAAAACAATAAATACATATTGAGAATGGTAAAATTAAATGTTTAAAATAAAAAGACTATTGGAGCATTTTAAAATTTTTGCTCTTTAAATTTATAGATGCTCTTTAAATTGTAGAATATGCTCTTTAAAAATAGAGAACCTCTTAGAGATGCTCTTCATGTAATTAAACCAATGTTTTGTGAGGATTAAAAATCAAATTTTTAGTAAATTTTGATATAAATTAATAAAATGTATAGTTAAAAAGTTGAAAATCTCATAAAATATGTAGTTAAAATTAATTGTTAACTTTTACTTAAATAAAAATCTAAATTTTAATCACTATCAAATAGGAAGTGGGTGTCAAATTCATCTCATTACTCAGCGCCATATTCCTTCAAGGAGAATCGTCAGATAAATTATTATTAAGAGTAGAAAATTTAATAAGAAAAAAAAAGGTGCTTGTAAGTTTATTTTGTAGGATTCATATTTGACAAGATTTACGAGCATATAATCAAGGTGAACAGTCCACGAGAATCGCTTTTCCTTTTCATAAATTAATAACATTTCGCATAAAAATAAAAATAAAAATTCTAGAAACCGTTAGTCTAGCCTAGGCAACTTGCTTGAGGCCCACTTGTGCGACTATGACACGACCCTATTCATAGTGCTCCTTCAGCTCTTGGAACGCCCCATTGGAGTTCTACTGTGAATCCAAAGAACTTTCACTATCTTATTTTAAATGCAGATGTGATGACATTTATGATCAAATACCTCCTACAAACCTTTATGATCAGAATCTTACAGTTCTGGTAAAAAATATGAAATAATTTCTTCACAATCGAACTATAGCCAATTAGCCACAGAGACATTGCGCCCCAAAATTATTTCATATCACACAGAAAACAATTGTACAATTGTCCACATATACAATAGCACAACTAGATTTCTATTTTTCTGTGTTGAAAGCGAATCATAGCAGGAAAACTGGAACATGGTCGATGAACCTGCAAAACATGCAAATTGGTCTGCTGAGTTATTCACAAACATGGTGAAAGATGAAAAAAGAAGCAATAGAAAGAAGCAAAATGAATTTGTAAACAGACAAATCATAAAGAACTTGCTGTGTGCTTGAAATCCATACCACCACACTCAGCAAGGTCAAATATCTCAAGAGAGTCCATCCAAATATTAGTTGACAGCCTAATATGAGATGTAAGTCCCATGTCCTTACCATTTCAAGTTTTGATTCACTAATGTGTTTTTGCTACTACTGAGTTACATGCTAAACCCAAGGGATAGCTCAACATATTAAATATTGTCATAATCCTTTCTTGTGAATCTGTTATCTCTATGTCCTAGCCAAAACTAGTTATTACTCCTTTGTCGCACAAGATGTCTTGTTCGACGTTCCAGAGTCAAACACAAACTCGGTTGAAACTCAAATTCATTTACTTAAATTTACAACTAACACTTAAAAACAAAGTCATAAAATAAAGGTGATGAATTATCATACTATTTATTGTCTAGATATTTATACTTTTGAATAACTAGAAAAAAAAATTGATACAAATTAGCTCTTCAACCAAATGTCAATTTGACTTTGGAAGTCAAGCAAGACATGCTTTGTGCAATAGACAGTATTGAAGTGCATTGTTAATCTCTTTCAGTTCTCACTAGTCACTATGCACCCTATGTTGTGACAAGTTAATTCTTCATGTGCATGTCCCCTTTATATTCATAATATTTCTTAATCTTGGAAACTGCTATATAATCCTTTTTATGTGATCAATATCAGATGAATGGATTCAAAATAAATGACAGCCAGTTGCCAATATGATACACGACTGAATTCTTAGAAGAGAAATAATCCTTCAAAATGTATAAAATTCCAGCGCCGCGGCTCACCCAAGAGAAACAAAACATAAAAATTTATTATCACAAATCTTATTGCCATTTGAAGATGACAATTGAATCACCAAATCCTCCAAAATATAAGTTGTTGGAGATTGTTCAACTCCCTTTCACAACAATCAAGTGTGTAGAAGTACTATAATTCCTGTCTCCAAGATGTTTAAAGATAGATGGAAATTCTGTTGATGGGAATCCTAGAAGATTATTATATGCATACTTTCCATGTTTAGATCATTCTAGAAAAAGTTATAAAGGTTTATTCACTAATTTTCCTAGGATTTTATTATGTTCATTTACTAGATTCTCTAGGACTTGATTAGATGTTTCGACTTAGAATAGGTTCTTCGAAACCCTATATAAAGGGAGTTTATGCATTATAATACATATTTTCCTAGGATTTTATTATGTTCATTTACTAGATTCTCTAGGACTTGATTAGATGTTTCCGACTTAGAATAGGTTCTTTGAAACCCTATATAAAGGGAGTTTGTGCATTATAATACATATAACTTTGATATGAAGTAAATTGATATTTCCCCTAAACTCTCTCTATTCTCTCCCTCTTATTCTCATCTTCTTCTCTTTTCTCATCTCTCTTCCTCCTTTCTCAATCTCATTCTTGTTCAGTATTGTCCTCCGTCATCAATACAATACAGAATAAAAAATGCACACTTTTAAGCTAACATGTAGAATTTAAAAAGTATAAAATGATGGATTGAATAAAAACTGTGGTCATACATTCACAATGACTGGTATCATTATAGTCATTGAAGCTAAATACTGGATAATAAAATAACTGTCATGAAAAAGTATTCATTGACCGTTATTTGTAGACATCAACATATACCAGACAGTCATTTTACCATGATGTTTCGGGATAGCCATCAAGGAATGTTGCACTCTTCATTATTTTGGACTAGCTCAAAATAAAGATCCAACATTTTCCATGAAGGTGATTCAAAAGGAATTAATAGTGTCCTTACAACACTCGAAATCTTGTGCAACTAAAAATTACTTAAATTTAACTCTAATATCTGAAATACGATAAAAATCAGATAAAAAGCAATAAAAACACCTTTAATGAAACTAGATAATATTTAACTTACATTTAATGAAACTACGGAAAATTAGGCTAGTTTGATGAGGTGGATCACTTAGTACTAGATAATATTAATTTTTTTTTTTGATAAGTAATCTCGCATTTTATTAATTAACTGATAATACACAAGGTGTGCATAATCAATTTAAACAAGATAAAAATACAATAAAATTAGGCAACCCCTGTATCGGGCTAGTAGTCGCCGCACTAAACCAATTATACAATGTCAGATAAAATAACTCTCTAAACTGCTCTGTCGACCGTGCTTGATCTTCAAAACAACGGTTGTTTCTTTCTCTCCACACACACCAAACAATGCACCCTGGTATGAGATTCCAGACCAGTTTACTATTTTTGTCTCTAAGTTTTCTACTCCATGCTTGTACCGCGTCCTCTATACGCTTTGGCAACTGAAATCTCGTTTATTTATTGTTCAGACCAATTCATTTAGCCCCTGTTTGGTATGGATTAAAATTAGAATTTTAATAGATTTTGATAAAAGTTGATCAAATGCGTGGTTGAAAAGTTGTGGGTTTCATGGAATGTGTAATTAAAATTAATTGTTGATTTTGGCTTAGATTAAAATGTGTTTTAATTTTCACCAAATAAGGGCTCAGTATTGTGTTCCAAACTCGTCATCATATTCCACCTTTAATGGTATGCTTAAAATAGTTTTATCTTAATATAATGATGGTTATTTAAAAAACAACCATTGTATATGGAGATAAAATGATAATTAGCAATTATATTAAAATTAGTTACTCATATTGTATGTGTGCTTACAATGAGAGGTACCATAACTACAATATCACCAATACACATAATTTTAAACCGGCATTGTACATGTACTTACAATGATAGGTATCATAAAAGTAATTATATTTACATACATTGAAAGTTTAGCATATAAACATCAATTTATTTGGATCAATAAGGACTGTTCATGATTTAACTGTCTTAATAGAGTTGACATTGAATGTATTTCATGGTACCTTGTTAACCATAGTGGTCAGCGACTTGAAAGAACCACCACATTTAAAAATTTCATTAAAAGTCATCATTAAAAATCAAGTGATGGGGATTAGTCGCCAAGAATCCTTGTTGATCAAAACAAGTACTTTAAGAAAGATACTTTAAAGAAAAGGACTATGATTATAAAAAAAACAATTTTACCCAATGGCCTAGAAAAAATGAAGTCCTTCAATTTAGGACGAGTAATTTCCTACGTTGAGTAAAACCCAAGAGTTCCAAAGCCTAACATTGTATAGAAAGCATAAACTTCATTTTTAATGTGATTGGGTACATGAGGATTCCATCATCCTCCCACTTTAAATTCCAGGGCAAAAAACTTTATCATGCTAATATTTCAAAAGAATGTCACTATGTTCCTACCAAAAGTGAAAAAATATATATAAAAAGTTCTTGGTGACAATCAAGAGGCCAACTAGACTTAAAAATGTACTCTGCTTGCCTAACTATATTACTTAACTTTGTAACAGGATCTTAGAGGAGTTAAAATGGTGAATCGGGAAGCTATGCCTTACACAAGAGGTGTTCGCAAGTACTCTCTTCTCTTTTGAGATTAAGTCGGGCCCTTGTATCCCATTAACAAAATGTAAGTTAAAATTGATACAACCTGAAGAAAAATGCAGCCCACAGATAAGATGAAAATAGGTGCAAAGTCTAAAATAGTGAAAAAAACGAATTCACCTTCAAGTTGGATAGCCAAGCATTCCAAGCTAATCTAATCATGAATTCTCAACTGGTTCATCTGAATCGGAATCGGAATCACTTGCATTATAACCTGCAAAACCTAAACAGTTCATATGTAGAAAAATGCCCGGCAGACTGTACGCACAAACACAGGGTACACGAAAATCACCTGGGCGTTTATTACTGACTTTCCAGACTGAAGATCTCACTCTTGAAGCTTTTGTAATCCAATTTTTTCCCTACAATCTCAATGTGCGTAAATACACACCCACAAAAAATAACCCAGAACCAGAATGAAAAATTAAATAAAAAAATATATAGAAAAACTATTTGTTAAAAAGAATGGGCAAAAAAAAAAATGGTAACCTAGATAAAATAGTAAAACCTTTTGGGCATCTCTGGGGACGCCATAGCCATTGTAATACATCTGTCCGACGAGCACCTGCATGTTGATATCTCCATTCCTGGCCTCCTTAAGGGTATCAACGAACCACCGCTGTATGCAGTCTGAAACTACCTCCGATAAAGGCAACCCCCGCTGTTTCTCAGCCTCTCGGCCACTACTTTCTTCCTCTTCCTCCATAATCGGCTTCTTACTCTTTTTTTCGCTGCTTTCGTTCTTCGATTCGCGCCGCCTTTTCGCGTGGCGTGGAGATTTTCCCATATGAATAAAGAAATATAGCTAATTGTCAAATATATATACATATGAAATATTGTATTAAAGAATTTGGGAAGGTTTTTGAAACAGAAACTGGTGCCTCCAAACGACGTCGTCTGGTCACCACATCGGCTGGCGGATTCCAAAGGGTTGTGCTACTTGAACAACCCTGGACGACCAGGGTATTCTTAAGTAGAATTTCCCGATTCCAAATAATAAAGCCCGTTTTCAAAAAATTTTTGTTTTTGATTTTTCAAAACGGTAAAAATACATTTTCTTTCTTATTTTCGAAAACGAATTTTTGTAAACAACAAAAAAAAAATTGTGAAGGAAACCCAAAACGTGATTTTCACGTTTTAGACATTTTCAAGCCAAAATTTTCAAAACAGCCAAAACACGGGAAATATAATGTTGTTTCTTCCTTCACGAGCCAAAACTCAAAAAATTTCCACAGGCTTTCTTCCTTCAAAGCCCCACCTTCTTCCTCGTCAAATTGACCACCACCCACCACCTAAACCACCAAGCTCCACCACCACTCGAACGCCCTTACCTCTCCCAGTGGCGGAGCCATACTTGGGCACTGACTACCCAAAATAAGAAGTTTTCGCACAAATCATCAAATTGCACCCATAAATTCATCAAGTTCTGGGTGAAATTAAGCTTGACCCATTGCTGGACAAGGTGCGCTAGGTGAAGAGGAGTTCAACCCATATGGTCTGCGACCATGGGTGGACCGGATGGCTCCGAAATCTGCAAAATTTTGGGTTGAATTCAGATTTTTGAATTATTGTTTGTGGTAAATTGGGGCCATGGTTGGGGTTGATTTGTGGTGGCAATCGACCGGTGGTGGGCTCCGATCAAGTTGGTGGCCAGAGGTAGAGTTGTCAGCAATTTTCAGATTTTCGAGTAGCCTACTTTATGGATTGATTCTGTCCGAATCCAGTAGAGTTATGGGGAAAAGTTGGTTGATAATTGAAGAGAGGTTAATGGCTTTTCGATGGTACCAATATCAAGTGGTCTTGGTGACGAAAGACGTCGAAAATTTGATCCATAATAGCGATGGTGTAAGCTTCGGCTGTGGTTTGACACTGATGGAATGTGCAGTCTTAGGTGGTGATGTTAGATTCGTCTGTGGTGGAAATACAAGATTGGGTTTGGCATGATAGTAAATGCATTTTCGAGTTTTATGTTTTGAGAAACAGTTTTTTAGAATGACAAAAAGAATGTATTTTTAACAATTTCAAAACAGACACTCAAAACACAAAATACAAAATGAATTCAAAATTCAAAATGCAAAACTAAAACACGAAGAGAATGATGATTTTGGGACTTGTTATGTGGGGTCAACTTTCAAAATTATATTGGGGAAAGTGAAAATTGCACCTAACCAGATTTTCTAAAATTCAACTTCAATAGTCATATCTAAAGTTTGTTGATACAAAAATCAAATATTAGTTCAAATATTATAAATCAATATTTTAATATTAATAATAAATTATAAATTAATTTATATTCACACAAAGCCTACCCATCCACCCCATTCAAAACCCTAAATTATTTTCTCTGTGCTCTGCTCTCTTTTCTTCTTTCTTCACTCTCATCTCTTTACCTTCTCCCTCAGACCATCATTTCATGGAGCGCCCAACTCTAGAAACCACCTCTGAGCACCTCACCACTATGCAGCCCCGCTTAATGTGAGTGTCGTGCAACGACATCATCCCTACTACTAGTGTGGTGGTGGTACAAGTGGTGATGGTGGTATTACGGATGGTTGGTGCAGGTGGTGGTGGATTTGGCAGTGTTGGTTTGGTTTTGATTTTGGTTGTTGGAGTGGTGGTGGTGGTTTCCATACTTTAGGGTTATTGAGGGTCTGTGGTGCTTTGTGGGTAGTGCATGTGGAGGTGCTAGCAGTGGTGGTGGATTTGGCGATGGTGGTGGTTGCAGGGGTCTACGGTACAATTCAGTAATTTATAGCAATTGGAGGCGATATTGATGGAGTGAAGCTAGGAACCTTGGAGTGGGGAGACCCTTTGGCTGGCTGTTGGTGATGCTAGTGCGACAATAGGTTGTGGTGTTGGTGGATCTGGCGATGGCGATGGCGATGGCGATGATGATGGCAGTGACGTGTTGGTTTTGGTTGTTAGAGTGGTAATGGCAATTTCCATATTTTGGTGTTGTTGGGGTTTGAGATAGTTTTTGTTGATAGTGCACATGGAGGTGCTGGCCTTGGTGGTGAATCTGGCGATGGTGGTGAGGACGATGGTGGGACGGCGTGGAGTGGCGATGTTTGTGACCAACAAATAATGTGACTAATTATTTGAGATTGTGATCAATAAATTGGATATTTTGTGATCAGTAAATAATATGTGACCGATAACTAGTGATCAATAAATAATATGAACTAAAAAATTAAGTTGTGACTTATAAAATTTGTGATTTATGATCGTTGAATGAATTGTGACCTATAAATTTTTTTATCTGTGATCGTGAAATAATTAGTCACTTATGAAATTTTTGATTTGTGATCGAGAAATAATGTGCGATTAATTAATTCAAAATTTTATGACTAAATTGTATAGAATTGTGACATTAATATGTTTAATTAATAAAATATATTTTTCAATCCATTACTTTTTAAATAAAATTTACAAATAGTATGGAATTGTGACTTTAATATGTTCAATTAACAAAATATATTTTTAATTAATTATTTTTTAAATAAAATTTAATTAATATCTGATTTTTGAAGTTTTAAACCTTGTTTCTTAGTTTTGAAAATTGACAATAGTTAATCTTTTGAATAAAACTTCTTGTACATTCCATAAATGACAATTTGGATGACATTATGTGCAAATTCAAAAATGCTTTGGCGGTAAAGTGTGTTGAATTCAAAAATTGTCCAATTATGTGTCGACACGTGGCACAATATCAAATTTGATGTCAAATACAATGTACAAGTATCATAATTGTAATATTTTATATATGAAATTTTTCCTTGGGAAAATTTCATAATTATAAAGGTTTCAAATACAATTTTAAAAATAAAAAATTAATCACCATTACAAAAATTTAATTTTGTGACCTATAATTTAATTATCAAATTAATTGATCATAATCATTATTCATTGCAACTCCACCACCCTACCCCAACTCCACCACTATCGACACCACACAAATCGTCATCGTCACCTCGAATCCACAATTCACTACCATCATCATCAGCACGACCATGACCACCTTCACATCAAATCTATTATCACTACCATCACCTGCATCTCAAATACACCATCACCATCACCATCACCACCACCTACATCCTAAATCCACCAACACTGCCTCAAAATCCAGCGAGACGCGTACAACTAGTAGTCACATGATAACTATCACAATTAGGCGTGGTTCTAGCAGATGGTCCTACAAAATTGACAGAGCAAAAGTGTCATCGAAAAGGATCTTGATGAACTCAAGGCTATATAGAGTTTGGCTTCAAATTCGCCTTGTAAAAAATGGACGACGTTTGTTCAAATACTTTATGACCTTTGTCAACTTCCACCCTCTCCGACTGCAATACTTCATTTCCTTTTGATGGCGTGACTACATGAACTTGAGGGTTGGGGCTATGAGGAAGAGAAGGAAGTGGTGGCTGGCAGTGGCGGTCGGCAAACTTGACACCCGTCCTCTCCAACTACAACGCTCCCTCTCCTCTTAGTGGTAGTGACCTCGTCTAACTTGGTGATTGGAGTTGTAATGAGGACAAGAAAGTGGTGGTTGGCGGTGATGGTGTTGGCCAACAAACTTGTGGGGTTGGGACTATGGGGATGCTAGGGAGATTGGGTGGAAATGGGGTTAGGATTTCTGCAGTATCAATTATTAGAGTGTAGTGTATATAGCTACAACCTCTGGATTCTTCTATTTTCAGTTAGTTGTTAAGATGACAGCTGGAGATTCTTCTTTCTTTGCTATTTATAGATACATCAAGTGTAATACACGGTAGCTGAATAATATCTTTTCATTTCATTTTTCCTCAAGTCAATATGGTATCAGAGCAAAATTGCTTGCTACGTCCACCTTCTTCTTCTTTCAGTCAAGTCCAAATTCATTGAAATCAACTCTCCTATTTCTTGATCCTAGTCCTGAACTTCGAATGGAATCACCACAGCCAGTAAGTGTTCCTGATACAAGGTCATCTTCAAGCAGATCTACCATTGATGATCCTTCTAGCCCTTACTTCCTCCACCATTCAAATAGTCCAGGATTAATCCTTGTTTCTCAGTAACTCGCCGGGGATAACTATGCCTCCTGGAGTCGAGCGATGCTGATAGCTTTGTTGACGGAACCATAGACAAACCTGAAGGTAATGATCCAGATCTGTACAATTCATGGATTCGAAATAACAACATTGTAATCTCTTGGATCTTGAATTCGGTATCTAAAGAAATATCTTCTAGTGTAATATTTGCCACGAATGCACATGAGATCTGGACTGATCTCAATGATAGATTCCAACAGAAGAATGGGCCACGTATTTTTCAATTGAGGAGAAATTTAATGAACCTTGCACAAGATCAGAACAGTGTCAGTATTTACTTTACCAAACTCAAGTCTATTTGGGAAGAATTGAGTGATTACAAACCTAATTGTTCTTGTGGAAAGTGCACTTGTGGAGGAGTGAAAGAATTATCTAAACATTATCAGACTGAGCATATAATGTCATTCCTTATGGGATTGAATGACTCTTTTTCTTAAGTAAGATGACAGCTCCTTCTCATGGACCCCTTGCATCCTATCAATAAGGTTTTTGCCCTAGTTTCTCAAGAAGAACACCAAAGGAAGATAGGCACACAAGTTGCATCCAGTTCTGATCAAAGTGGAGCTATGGCCTTCGCTTTTAAATCTGGAAATAACAAAGGAGCTGATGGCTACAGTAATGTCTCGAAAGCCAGATCTGCTGCAAATTATAAGAAGAAGGATAGGCCATTTTGCACTCATTGCAACTATCATGGTCATTCAAATGACAAGCGTTACAAAATACATAATTATCCACCAGGATATAAACCGAGACAAATGGAGAATCATTCCAATTATGCTGGTTCCAATACAGTAAATCAAGTAGTTGCATCCCCCATTCTACAGTCTGAAGTAAAACAACCTGAATTTGGGAATTTTGTCCAGAATCTCAGTTCAAATCAGTACCAGCAATTGATGTCTATGTTCTCCACTCATCTAACTTCAGATGCAAATACTGTTGAACATCATGGCGATGCCTCCAATTCATATGCTACAGGTATATGTTCTTTAGTATATTGTCTTCCAATACTAGCTGGATTGTGGATTTAGGTGCCACCAGACACATCTGTCCTTATGCTGATGTTTTTACATCATTGAAAATTATTGAAAACTCTACTGTGACTGACACGCCCGAAAGGGGGTCAAAATAATATTCCTTATTTTTCTAAAATTTGTCGTTCAAGTAGTAAATGGTAAGTAAGGGTCACTCCCGCAGATGATTGTTTTCAATTACGCCAATTGCAATAAGAAAGGAAAAATGCGCACAAAGTAAATGGGGGGTTGGTTGGTTAACTAATGAAACGGAAAACTAAAAATATAAAAGAACTAAAATGATGAAAAACACAAAGAGACTAAAATGTGATCGGGGGATACTTCATCGCCGCTAGAATGAATTTCTAATCGATATTCGCAAATGATTTTCGTTCAAGAGGTTAACAACAATTTGAGAATAATCACAAGCTCGATTACCTCAAACTCTCCTTAATTTTAGTTGAATAAGAAAAGTTTCGTTACCCAACCCCTAATCATCAAATAACCTAGAACAATATCGCTAGATTTAATTCAATGAAAGCATTAACACGAGAGAGTCAAATTGAACTAAGCGCAAACTCGCAAGCTCGGTTTACTAACTTAGGTGATAATCCACAAACATACAATCAAAAATTCCACATAATCAATTGAAATGTAGTTGCCACTAGGTTTTGGAAAAATTAGCGATTACGTACTAAAAATCCCAAAATAGCAAATATTATATCCACCCAATCATTTAGTTGTCATCCCAAATAATCAAGAAGAAGAACAATATCAACATTTAAAGCCATGGATTAAACACATCAATCTCAAGAACTATAAGACATAAAAACAATGGAAATTCATTCTAGGGTTCCAAAATAACCCCCAATCACAATAGGTTTATCTATCCATAGAGCATTTACATAAATTCAAACGAAATACTACAACAAAAAAGCTAAAAACGAATTTAAAGAACAAAGGAAAAGCTTATTGAAGAAAGATAGATGGCTCAAGTCTTCAATCTCCAAGGGTCTCCTCCTTCTTCATCTCATCTTCCACCATTGTTGTAGAGGAAGGAACACCAGATTTTCTCTTGATTTTGGTCGATTCCCCCACTCCTTTCTTGCCCTAAAAATGGTCCCAAGATGTCCTATTTATAGTGTATTAAGGGTAGGAGGCGGGTTGGAGTCGAAAACGGGTCGAAAAATGGTCAAAAAATGCGTTTTTGCGCTACCCGTGAAGGCTGGGCGCCGTGGCGCCCGACATTATGAAATTTTCTATTTTATGGGCGCCACGGCGCTGTGGCGCCCGGCTTGCTGAAATCTTCTGGTTGGCATCATTTTTCACCTTCTTCAAGCCACAATTTCTTCCTCCCAAATGTGATGACATTGTTTGCCAATCTTGAGATTAATACATCTCCAATACTTCATGCTCTTTTCACGCCTAAAAATCTTCATAATCTTCAATCAACTTGGGATACCACCTATAGAACAAAAGAAAGGCTTATTGATGAAATGATGAATGGATGGAAGCTTCTCTATCAATGGAATCCTTCTTCTTCTTCCCCATAATCATCAATGTTGAAGGAGAGCTCCCATATCTTTTCTCTTCCTTTGGTCGGCTCCCCCTCTCCTTTCTTACCCTAGAAGTGGTCTTCAAGTAGTATTTATATTGTATGAAGGAAATGAGATAAGTTGGGTAAAAAAAAGAAGCCAAAAATGGGTCAAAAATCAGGTTTCTCGCTACCGAGTGCCGCGGCGCCTATGCCTGAAGCTTGGGCGCCATGGTGCTACAGTAAATAATTTTTTTTTTTTTTTTTTTTTTAAGAATCGAAACCCAATTCCTCTTTTTTGCACTTTTGAACTTTTCTTCATTTCTTCTTCCGTTTTCTTCTCCAAATTGGGATTTAGCATTGAAATACCTACAAAATAGAATAAACTATATTAGGTAGCAAAATCTTAATGAAAACTCACAAATATCTAAATTTAACGGCCCAAATAAGTGCGAAAACCCGCACTTATCAGTGAACTTACCTAATCACACACAAATTCTAGTTAAACTATGTGGTAAAGTTCAGTTAAGTTCTACTCTTGTACTTCACGATGTCCTATTTGTGCCACAATTCAAATTCAATTTGCTATCTGTTAGTGCTCTAACATTTGCCTAACAACTCAACATCAGCTTCTTTCCTAATCATTTCACTATCCAGGAAGCCAACAACAGGAGGATGATTGGCAGGGATGATCGAGTGTAGAATCTTTACATTCTTGATACAAGATTCTTAAATTCTAATTCAAATATTTGTGTAAACAATGTTTCAGTTCAGATTTGGCACAATATACTTGGTCATCCATCTTTTAAAAGATTAGATAGTTTGAGATCTCATTTGTTATGTGACAATATGAAATTGAATGAAGACGGTCCATGTTATGTATGTCCTTTTACCAAACAAAGAAGACTATCTTTTGAATATAATAATCATCTTTCGAGCAGTCCATTTGACATGGTTCATTGTGATATTTGTGGACCCTACCATACTGCATCTTACACAGGACATAAATACTTTTTAACTTTGGTGGATGATTGCTCCAGATTCACTTGGGTTTACTTACTGAAACATAAGTCTAATGCAACTTTGGTCATCCCACGATTTTTTAATATGGTAGAAACCCAATTTAAGACAAAAATAGAGGTTTTCAGGTCGGATAATGCACCTGAACTAGCCTTCACAGATTTATTTGCTGAAAAGGGTGTCTTGCATCAATTCAGTTGTGTAGAAAGACCACAACAAAACTCAGTTGTGGAATGTAAACATCAGCATCTTTTAAATGTGGCACGGACACTATATTTTCAATCTCAAATACCTATTAAATTTTGGACAGATTGTATATTGGCTGCCACTTGTTTAATCAACGTAACACCATCTCCTTTGCTGAAAAATAAATCTCCATATGAAGTTTTATATGATAAGCCTGCAGATTATTCCAATCTCACGGTGTTTGGTTGTTTGGCTTTTGCTTCAACTTTGACTGGTCATCAAACAAAATTCCAACCTCGTGCTATAATTTGTGTGTTTTTGGGGTATCCAGCTGGGGTAAAAGGATACAAATTGTATGATATTGAATCAAAAAAGATTTTCATAGCCAGAGATGTTATTTTCCATGAAGAGATTTTTCCCTTTCATAAGGTGGTGGAGGCAGATCATCTTATTGATCCATTTCCTTATCTGGTGTTGCCTACACCTTCACTGTCTCTGCATCAGGGTACTTGCATTGATCAACATGAGAGTGATCCTATTCAACATGACTCTCCTCAGACAGAATCTCTATCACCTGATTTACACTCCCCTGATTTGTGCCAGCATCTCAGCCCAATACTTTGCCCCCTAATGCTGTTTTTCGTCGATCACAAAGGATCGTCAAGCCTCCTGCATATCTAAATGATTTTCATTGTAATATGTCAGCTCAAAAGTCTCTTTATCCCATTGAAAATTTTGTCTCATATGCAGCTTTGTCCCCATCTCATAGAGAATTTGTATTAAATGTTTCAGCTTATTGTGAACCACAATTCTTCCATCAGGCCGTCAAACTTCCTCAGTGGCATGAGGCTATGAAGCTGGAGTTGAAGGCTATGGAGAGTAATAACACTTGATCTATCATTCCATTGCCACAAGGAAAGCACTCCATTGGTTGCCGATGGATTTATAAAACAAAATACAAGTCGGATGGCAATGTCGAAAGGCACAAAGCATGTCTTGTAGCTAAAGGTTATACCCAGCAAGAAGGGCTTGATTATTTTGACACATTTTTCCCTGTGGCTAACATAGTAACTGTCAAGGTTTTATTGGCACTTGCTTCTTATCAAAATTGGCACCTAGTTCAGCTTGATGTAAATAATGCATTTCTAAACGGAGATTTATTTGAAGAAGTTTACATGGACCTTTCTCTTGGATATGATGCACACAACAAATCTGGCAAGAATGGAGTGAAGTTAGTGTGCAAATTACACAAGTCCATTTATGGACTCAAGCAAGCCTCACGGCAGTGGAACTCAAAATTCTCTCAGGCTCTCATTCATTTTGGTTTCACACAATCCAAGGGTGATTATTCATTATTTACTAAAGGATCTAGGACTCATTTTGTGGCCTTGTTAGTGTATGTTGATGATATAGTTATCACAGGTCCAAAGATCCAGGTCATTGATTCTTTGAAGGAATTTTTGCATTCTTAGTTCAAGCTAAAAGATTTAGGGGATCTGAAGTATTTTCTGGGGCTTGAAATTGCTCGATCTAGATAAGGAATTGTGCTTTCTCAGAGGCAATACACATTACAACTTCTTGCGAACACAGGTTATTTCGACAGCAAACCTGTTGCTGCACCTATGGACTCAAAGATTTCTCTCAGTCTCCATGAAGGAGATTTATTACCTGATGCTTCTCTATACAGAATACTCATTGACCGTTTGATTTACTTAACTATATCTCGACCTGATGTTACTTTTGCCGTCCACAAGTTAATTCAATTCCTCTCACAACCACAGTTACCACATCTGAAGGCTGCATATCATCTCCTTCGTTATTTGAAGAATAGTCCTGGCCAAGGTATTTTTTTTCCGCCTCGCCTATAACTTCTATGAAACTCCAGGCTTTTTCTGATGTTGATTGGGGTTCTTGTGTCGACACGAGAAAATCTACTACTGGTTTTTACATCTTTATTGGAAATTCTTTGGTCTCTTGGAAAGCAAAACGGCAAGCTACTGTTTCTCATTCTTCAGCTGAGGCTGAATATCGTGCTCTTGCTACGAGTCTACGACCACCAGTGAAGTTCTTTGGATCCAACGGTTGTTAAGGGATTTTCAGTTTAATGTTTCCTCTCCTGCTCTTCTTTTCTGTGATAATCATGCTGCTGTTCAACTAGCCTCCAATCCCATCTTACGTGAGAAGACAAAACACATAGAAATTGATTATCATTTCATTCGTGACAAAGTTGCCACTGGGTTTGTGAAGCTTCTTCCTGTTCGCTCTCAACATCAGCTAGCTGATATCTTTACTAAACCGCTTCCGAATTCAGGGTGGAAGTGAAGTACACTTGATTTTTGAAAGAAATTTTTTTTGCACTTGATTATTGAAATGTAAAGTTAAAAAGCAAGTATAATGGTATGTTTGATAACCTTTTTTTTCCCCTAGAACAAGGAATTCAAATTTTAAATTCCAACTTTGTGATGTTTGATAGTACAAAATTTTCATCGAATTCATTTTCTCACTTTCTCTCACACATGTAGTGATGGCAAATAAGCTTGTGGGCTCTGGTCGCCCGCGCTCGGCACGCAAAAGCTCGAGTCGAGCTTGGCTAGCGGCTCGTTGGAACCGAGCTTAGCTCGGGTCGAGCCTTTTTAGGTGGATGGGTCGAGCCCGAGCCAGCCCGCGAACTCGAAAAATATTTTTTAAAAATGAAAAAACTTGGAATGTACAATGTAGAGAGGAAAATGGCCGACCCGGCTCGGAAAAGCTCGGGCAGAGCTCGATTTTTCCGAGCAAATGCTAGACTCGAATCGGGCCCGCAAAAAAAACCCAATTCATTGAGTCTGAGTCTTATTTTGGGCTCGCGAGCCTGTCCGACCCGGCTCGTTGACACCCCTACACACATGTGCATTTTCTTGATTTTTGATGAAAATATTTTTCCACCATTTTGGTGGGAGAATAAATTTCAATTTTTTTTTTTTTTGCAATACGAACAAATTCTAGACTCGATGGTAAATTTTTTTTATCACTTTTATTGACAATTTTCATGCAAAACAAAGTCAAATAAATGATATGCGGTATGGTATTTTTTTTTTTTTTTTTTTAAATTTTTTGGCAATGAGAACAAATTCTAGACCCAATGATAAACAATTTTATCACTTTTATTGACAATTTTCATGCAAAACAAAGTCATACGGACACCAAACTTTTAACATTTTTCAGGTGAAAAATTATACCAATTAAACACAATTAATTACAATTTCCAGTAAAACAAATTATCGACAATTCAATTCCCTTTAATTCATTTTCTCTACACCCAAATTCACATTTGCAATCAAACGGACTCTAAGTGTAATTTCCACAATTACATTAGACAAATAAATATTGATAATTCATCATTAATTGCCTTTTTTTTTTTTTTTTACATTGAAATAATCTCAATTACCATTTTAATGTGATAGTAAGACACTAGATTCCATTATATGTTATTTTGTTGGATAACGAATAAAGTGGCGAAAAATAGTCAAATGTCGCATTAAACCTACGATGGCATATCTTTCTTCATCAGTTTGTGTTTCCTTTGTTATTTCTGTTCATATTTTGTCCTAGAGAGGTAGAAGAAATTATGTATCAACTATTTAGAGCACTCAACTTGCAAATATATATATATATATATATATATATATATATATATATATATATTAATCTTTTAAGGTTTCTGTTTGTGCCTCCCACTTAACTTGGCCATATCAAAGAGTTTATATTATATTGCAAGTGTTTAATGTTGAAAATTCTCAATTAACGTTAGGTTAAAAAGGGGTGTGTGGTAGATTAGATCCTCTCGGTGGAGAGTATTTTATTCACTCTTCCTTTTTTTTTTGGTAACTCAGATCTCCGAATTTCATCCAACTAATTTTAAGGAGTGGCGATCTTTTCCCTGATTCACCACTCGAATAAATTCGGATGCGATCATAGCTTACATACATTTGAGTCGAACGTTCGGGATGCGGTTCTTCTCTCTATGGACCTCTCTTTACTACGTGCGGATAGGACCCCGAAAAGACGACAAAACGCAACATAACTTTGCCTCCACATAACATCTATCTTCCATTATAAATGTTGTCTTCTAGTTGTCGCAGGGATTTGAACCTCTGATATTCTATAAAGAACCCTTCTACTTTATCACTGTGCCATATCCGTGGGGACAGCTCTTCCTTTTCACCTGCACGTAAGTGGTGATGGATCCATCTTCCAGAGTCAAATTATATGTACCTCTATTTGAGATGAAGTGACATGATAATTTATTATATATTTATAGTGGTGTCAAGTGTGTGATTTGTAGAATGGGTAATTTGTGGAATAAGGATGCAATTATGATTATCTAACTACAGGGTTAAATAAGAAAGCTGGTAATGCCAAGTAAGAAATTATTTACTTTGCTCGATTGTATCCAAAGCTTGCTTTTATCACTTGCTATGCTCAAGAGGTCAATCCAACAAGAGAAATTCACGTGCACGGAGCAACGAGATTCTATAGATGCAAAAGTTTTCTTGGGTTCTGTTATTAGATGTGCATTCATCCTTATTGTCAGTTGGGTCGGTATCAAAGTAGCTTCATTGTCTATGATAATCACGTCACAAAATAAGGAGCTACCTAATTTGACTGAGCATCGCATGTGCCTAGAAGGCTGCCATCAACGCCAATCACGAAACCTCAAATCAAATCAACAAATAAAGTTAGACCATGAGTACATACCTCGAGTTTGGCTTGGTTTAGAGTCGAACCATGATGCGACACACATTTCTAGTCCTACATGTTTTGTCACTGGTCTAATTATCGACATGATGACCCAACTAACTTGCGAATTTAATACGTTGCAGTGCTAGTTTGAACTTGAAAGACATTAGAGTCATAAGAGATGAAATAAGCCTCACAAACCACTACTATCTTGAGCATAGCAGTCTAATATTTTTTGCTGAATGCGCATTTCAAATAAAATATTTGATTTGAGTTGTCGACAAAAAGTCCAAAAGTTTTTTTGATGAGAATGATAAATAAAAATAAAATGCTAGTAATTTTTTATTTCAGCCCGTAAAGTTAATTTTATTTTTAAATGGTCACTTACTTTTCATTTTACTTAGGTTATTGAGTGTGGGACATGGAAAAATTCCAGTGTTGATGCCATAATATATTATTGTCTTATAAGTAGGTCATTTTAGAAAATTAATGAATTGTTTGAGCCCAATTTTTCAAAATAATTAATTTTGTATTAGTGATTTTTTGAAAAATGTGTGTTTAAAAAGTGGAGAAAAGTTTTGAATTTATGTGCAATTTTTTTTTATTGGAACAATGTGTAATTGAAAATAAATTTAAGAAAAAAAAAAGATTTTTTGAATAATGGAACTCAAACAAGGTCACAGTGGTTAAATTAAAATTAAAATTATTTTTAATGATTAATTTAAAATAAATTAAAACACACTCATTTGAATTTATTTATTTTTTTAAATTACTTTTTCTCATTTTTAACTAAAAATTCATTAGGAAAAAAAAATATCTTCACGCTTTTCACAAATTTTTTCAACATTTAAATCACATAATTTATCTGAAAATTTACTTTTTTATTTCAAGCATGGATTTTTTAATTGAATTGTCTAGAGCTTATTTATAAGAAAATTATAATTTAATAGAAAAATAAAAATTTATACCTTCTATACATACATATGTGTGTGTGTGTGTGTGTGTGTGTTGTTCTTAAGAAAAACATGATCACATGAATAATTTTTTGAAAATATTTTTTATGAAAAAAATTCTAAAATAAAATTCCAACCGAAGACCTCAAAAATAAAAACTAGGGAGAAAAACTAAAATTTTCCATGGAAATACACAAGTTAATTGTTCCAATGGTCAGTGAACTTAAATCCACGTCTTCAATGATTCACCGGAGTTTAAAATGTTGAGTTTTGGTCACTAAATTTAGGTCAATGTTTTCGATTGCTCACTATAATTTAAAATATCGAGTTTTGACTACTGAACCTTGAAAAAATGGTGTGCGTTACTCACTAGCATTACTTCCGTCTCAAACCTTTAACGAAATTGGTGACGTGGTGCATACGTGGCGCCCTGTCACACCGTTAAACTTTGAGATGGTAAAATTTTGACCACTAAACTTTGAAAAATGTCTTCTATTGCTAATTGAACTTTGATATGATCGAATTTTGACTATTGAACTTTGAAAAAGTCAAACTTTAGCTACTAAACTTTAAAAACGTCTTATATTGCTCACTATAAATTTGGATTTAACCACATATCTATACAATAAAATATTTTACATGTAAACTCAAAAAATTTCATAACTTTTTAATCACACATTCTCCAAAAAATCACTATTTAAAATTTGACCATATCAAATTTTAGTTGCCAAAATTCAAATATCTCAAAGTTTAGTAGCCAAAATTCAATCACTTCAAAGTTCAGTGAGCATGGTCGAGTTTTTGCCACATAACTTTGAAAAACATTATCTATGGCTCACAATAAATTTTGATTTAATTAATATTCGTTGTTAAAATTTGAATTAAAATTTTTTTTTAACAACAAACAAATTTATTGTGTGTTTCGTAGTAAAATTCAAATATTATGATGAAAATAGCTTCAAATTTTGAAAAAAAAAAAAAAGGAATTAAATTTTAATTTAGTGGAAATTACATGTTCCAATAGATTTCAAGATCCCATTTCTGGCATGTTTAATATTTCAAAAATCATAAGTTATTTAATTAAACATAATATTAAAATATACAATTTTCTTTTCCAAACCCTAATAATTCTCCAAATCGTCTCCTCTCCATTATTCTCTCTCTCTCTCCCTCCTCCCTCTCCTCCATTGCAGCTAGCACTGTGACCTCTCTTTTTCTCTCCCTTTCCTCCATTGTCGTCGACGAATCTACGACGACCAGTGACCAGTGTTGCATTCTCGAAGCAGAAGTAGATCCACGATCAGCTCTCGAAGCAGAAGCAGCGTTGCGTTGCTGCGCCGATTTGGGTGGTGTTTTGTGTGGTGGTGGTGATGGTGTTTGTGTGATTGCTGTGGAGGTGGAGGCGATGGCGATGGGTGTGGAGGCGAGGCGGGGGAGGTGGTGGTGGCGGCATGTAGTTCGAAAATCATAATTTTTGGATGTTTTTAGTTGGTGAAGGGGGTTGCGGTGGTGTTTGGATGAAGGTGCTTGTGGCGGGGATGGTTTAACGGGTTGGCGGTAATGGGCTTGATGGGTTCGTGGTGGATCTGCATAAAGGTATTTTGATCGGTTGTCATGAGGTGGTGGTGAATCTGTTGGTGGTGGTGGCTGCGATAATGGTGGTGACTGTTGTGGATTGGTAATGGTGATGATGTTGGTCGTGGTCGTGGTCGTGGCAACGACGGTGATGGTTGATTTGAGAATTTTTAGTTGGTCGTGGTGGTATGGTATGGTGGAGACGGTTGGTGATCACAAATTAGTTGGTAGTTTGTGACCACTAAATTGGTTAATTTGTAATCAATAAAAAAATATGTGACCAATGATTTGCATAATCTGTGACTAAGAAATAATATGTGACATAAGAAATTGTTAATCCGTGAACAACAATTTGATAATTTGTGACTGTTTAATAAGTTGTGATTTATAATAATTGTGATTCGTGACTGATAAATAAATTGTGGTCTATGATATTTTTTAATCGTGACCGTAAAATGATTTGTGATATATTAAAATTATGATTTGTGACTTCGAAAATAAATCGTGACTTATAAAATCTAATAATTTGTAACTAATTAATTTGATAATATATGATCAATAAATGAATTTGTGGCCAAATTATATATCTGTGACATTTATATATTTAATTAATTAAATATATGATTAATTAATTAAATCATAAATAATTTTAATAAAAATCTGATTTTTGAAAGATGAAACTTGTTCTCTTATTATTGATGTGAGTCATACTTAACATCTTACTTATGAAATTTCCCTTAAATTTAACTACTATGTAATTTAGTAATCGTTCATAGTAATATAGAAAATGCTTGCAAAGCCGTGCAAAAGAAGTGATTACTAATTGTAATGAAACACACAATATATTTATTGTAAAAATTAAATTAAATCCAAAATTTTTAACAACCAATTGTAGCCCATGTTTGATGGTCATTATTTAAAAAAAAAAAAAATAGTTATAAAAATAGTATTTTTTGTAGATTGTGTGGCTAAAAAGTTGAAAAAAATTTGAGTTTACGTGTAAAATATTTTATTATATACATGCGTTGTTAAATCCAAATTTATAATAGTAATAGAAGATATTTTTCAAAATTTAGTGGTTAAAATTCGACTACCTCAAAGTTCAATAAGCAGTAGAAGATATTTTTTAAAGTTTAGTGACCAAAATTCAACTATCTCAATGTTTAACGGCGTGATAGGACATCACGTGTGTATTTCGTTAGTTACGTCATCAATTTCGTTAAATATTTGAGACGGAAGTTATGTTAGTGAATAATGTACAATATTTTCTAAGTTCAGTGCTCAAAACTCGACATTTTAAATTTCAATGAGCAGTTGAAGATATGGACCTAAGTTCGGTGATCAAAATTTGACATTTTAAATTTGAGGGAATAATCGGAGACATGAAGTTAAGGTTGGTGACCATTGAAACAATTAGCTCGAAATGCACGCCCGACTTTAACCATTGCCCCCAATGGAAGACATTCAAATTTCATTCCAGCAAAAACCATAATCGGCATCTCTTCAGATTTGCGCCATGCGCGATGCTATCATCACTCTGTCGCTGCAGCAACCTTACCAAGGGACGCATTCATTTCCTCGGCTGTCTCTTGTGCGCTTTGAGTTTTGAAATTTTGCTTCTATTCTATTTATTTATTTGGATTGTAGAATTTTCTCTTCTATTTGTATGTATCAGTATAATTCCTCTATTTTGCCTTTCAATTTTCCGAAAGCGAGGGGAAAATTACAAAATTGATATATATTGTGTGCGCGCCGAATAATCAATAAATCAAAATTAACTGCTGCTAATCAAGAACTTTAGACGTCATTAATACGCGATATAATCGTCATGGAAGTCCATGTGGCATCCATTAGCATAAATTTAGGGATTTAATCATCCTCTTCAGGCCCCTCCCCTGCTCCCCACCCAGAAAAGAAGCACAGTGCACTCATTTGATCTCCAACCTAAATTAGAGGATTGGGTCCCCCACTATGTGCTTAGCACTCAAATGTTATGACATTCACACCTAAATCTCATCTTCCCACACTTGTTTTTCTTTCTGAATAATATATTCTTTCTTTATATCAAAAAATTTAAACAGGTGGCGATGACGAGTTGAGATGTTCTGTCCAAAATTGGCTATCCAACTTGTTGTCCACTAATGATTCTTTATTGACACATCATTTTATTCCCATTTTAAGCACAAGTGGCTGTGAGAGAAAAGTTTGACATGTTACTTTGAAGTGATATGTCTATGAATCGAGTGGACAGCAAGTTGGACTATCAATTTTAGACGATAGATCTCAACTACATATATTTATTTATTCAAATATCCTTATCAAAGATCTAGTACATGTATAATTTTTCATAATAAGTGAATTGATATCATGATTAACCATCTTATCTTTAAGCCATAAGAGAGGGAACCATTTATTTATATGTAATCTGTTACACGATAATTTTTAATTTAATGTACTAAACGGGTCCCCAGTTACAGACCATACAACTCCAATAAATCATGCACATGTAAAGAAAGCATTAAAAAGTTAGGGTACTTTTCAGGAGTGGGGTGACACTACTAATTAATGCATCCCCATAGCACTCTTGAGAACCTTTTTTTCCTGGAGGACCACCTGAAAACCACAACAAACCTTTGCTAAATGGCCTGAATCATACTAGGTAAGTATTAGTTGCTGAAATTTAGACTGACATGAATATATACGTTATTGTCTTTCTCATTCAAATTTTAGCTCAGGGGTATGGTATATCTGAAGTACCTATTGGCTACCAGTTAACTCTTGCCATTCCTTCTGCATATTCGGAGGGCTTATCGGGTAGAGCTTATCTAATGGAAACTGAACAAATTTTGCCCAACTTTAGAACAGCGCTCAGTGTGGAAGCTATCAATGAAAAGTACTCGTGTTCGCTTGACATCTTTCTTGGAGATGTAAAAGTATGGACTTCAGGCCATTTATCCAAATTCTACACAACAGAGAAATGCGTGCTTGAGCTTACATATTATGGAGACTTAAGATTGAAGGATCAGAATGATAGAATCGGATGGCGAAGTGGAACTTCAGGACAGGGTGTGGAGGTAATATTCGAAGTCTGATTCTAGATAAGACCTTATCTGCATATATAAGATGATGGATTATCCCGTATTTGATAGGATTAAAGAACAAAAAAAAACTTAACATGTGTTGTCCAGAAGTGTGTACCAAACATGCTATATCAAGAATTAGTCGCTGATATCTGATATTAGATTAAAATATGCAACTGCAGAGACTACATTTACTCGGGACAGGCAACCTGGTTCTAGTTGATTCCCTCAACTTGATTAAGTGGCAAAGTTTCAATTTTCCAACTGATACTATGATGTGGGGGCAAAGTCTAAGTTCCGCAACACGGTTAACTTCTTTCCCAATCAACTCAAGTAATTTATTTTATTCGTTTGAAATTCAGTATGACAAGATTGCACTATATTTGAATTTTGGTAATTGGAAGTATTCTTATTGGGAATTTAGGCCTTCCATTAAGAAAAACATTACATTTGTCCGGTTGAGTTCTGAAGGGCTGGAATTATTCACTGGGAAACACCAGAAAATTGATCAGATCACGTCAGAAAGACCTGAACCCCTGAGGTTTTTAGCACTCGGAAACAACACAGGTAATTTGGGACTCTATCATTACTCAGCTGAAAAGGGAAAGTTTGAAGAATCCTATGAAGCCCTCAACACTTCATGTGATCTTCCTTTGGCATGTATGCCCTATGGTATATGTACTTCATCAAACATGTGTTCATGCATTCGAGTTGTAGAAAGTGATGGATTCCAACCGGATTGCAGGGCAAGAAATATTGAGGGGCTATGTGGGAGGAGTCGAGCTGAGATGCTCGAGTTACAGGGTGCTATCACTGTCCTCAAGGGCAATCCAAATAAGGCTAATGTTACCAAAGAAGTATGTGCAAATCAGTGCTTGGATGACTGTACTTGTGTTGCAGCACAATATACATACTCAGGAGAATGCTTTCTGTATAAATTTATCAGGGGAATCAAGCAAGTTGACAGAGGAAGTGGTCTAATTTTCATGGTTAAGATACCAATAGGAAAAGATGAGAGACATGGAAGGCATCTTGGATTGCAGAAATGGGTCATAATTGTGGTAGGAGTGGTTGATGGATTTATTATTTTCCTTGTGCTGGGGGGAGTTGGTTACTATATAATTCGAAAGAAATTAAAGAATTCACCGGTTACTGGCCAAGAAACATGACCACATCTAATTGAGTTTTTCCAGCAACAAATGATGAAGTGGACTGACAAGGATTTTTGTTTATCAGGTGAGTTAGAAAAGGGTAAATTCCCTGATCATCCTCAACCTTTATTTCTTGGAATTTCTACCATCCACCTGTGTAGATTTTAGCGGCCATTGTCCCAGATAATAGTTTCAGTCAATGATACTGCCATCAACGTGACTTGATGTCAATTTTTCTCTTAAGTTCACATAAACAAAAAAGAGGCAACAGAACTTATACTGGTTCATCTTCATCTAGCACAGACATTCCCAGGCCAACCTTACAAATCCCCCAAAGTCACCTCAAGCCACCACCATCGCCCCCGCAAAAACCCCATCACTGCTCCACCTAAAAGCATCGTCACAGTCCCACCACCACTGCGAGTGTTGTTTCAGCAGCGAGTTGTAAGAAATAAGTGTTTTTCACATTTCGCCTTTTTTGGTGAAAAATGTTTTGGAATGCCTTAAAATTCATGACAGGAGAGAGTCAATGGAGAAATTAAAATTCACCAAACTGCGAAGGTGAATTTTGAAGGGATATAATGTAAATCTTTTGGCTGCGTGCATGTTGCAGGATTTTGGAAGGTGTGAGTGATGAACACTCCAATTTTAAGTGGACTTCCTTCTAATCTTTCTGTATGTTTCTATACTTTTTAGTGTCTTAGTTTCATTCCATTTTTAATGCTTTGGGATTGTTTTCCCCTAAAAAAATTCCTGGTTCATATCAAAACATCAATCTTTCTATGAAGTCATTCATGTGTGCAACAATCAATTTAATCTTTTTACAGGTGATTTATTTGTTGATTCTTTGATTTTGTCTAAAACCGCTGAAAAAAATTGCAACCTTTAATTTGTTCTGTTCCTTTTCTAGTATCGATTTATTCGTGGCTCCTAATTTTTATTATTTCTTCGCCCTTACATTCTAAAATCCGTTCACTTCCGTAGAGATTTCCTGGGGCCTTTTTGTGAATGATCCTCTATAGAAAATTACACTCACTCGGATAAGTTGATTAAGGTAGAGACTACGAGAAGAACTTTGCCAACAATACGATTGGGTTGGCCGGTGCACAACGGCGGAGCCAGTTGCCACCACTGCATAATGAGGGGAAAAAAACGTTGTACATCAAATTGCGAAGAATCAACCGAAATGAAAAGCAAGCAAGCTTAGTGTAGCCATTTAAACCAGATTTGCTTTCTTAAATTGTTGGTTTGGGTCGATATGGATCAGTTAACGTTTTGATTTTGTACTTAATTAAAATGCTTTGAAATGATTTGGTTTATATTTCAATTTTTGCAAATCGTTTCAAATCGTTTAATTTTTTTAAAATAAATTAATTTAAATTTATCGTACTCAGTTAAAAATAAACACATTCTAATTGCAAAAACTCATCCATAATTACACCTGACTCAATTAAACATGATACCTTCAATTAAACTTAATAACCAATTAAGTAATTATCCACCCCACTTTATTAATTATATCTTATTCAATTATCCTTCAGTTGTCACAATTATGAGTGCAAAACCTTCAAATGGCTGTGTTGAATCTTGAATGATTGATTTTGAACCATATTTATTGATTGTCCATCACTATTTAATTTTGCCTTGGATAATTATATTCATGCCACAATTCTTATTTCTTACACCACCTTTTAATTGTACTTCAAGTTTTTAATATTTGCTCATTATAGCATTTATATCCTTAGCAATTTTTTATGCCTTACTTATCATCAAACTTTTCATTAGTTAACACATTTTATATTTATAACAGTTTTATGTCCAAAAGTTCTTTGAAATGACGAAAAATAACTTATTTTTCTATCATTTAAAAAAAAAAAAAGTGAGAAAAAATATATTTTCTTCATTTCAAAGTATGAAAACAAAATATTTTAATATAAATCATTATTAAGGATGAGACGTATTAATTAATAGATATTGAATATAAAAATTTGACAAAAAAAGTTACGAAAATAATTGCTACGATGAGCAAAGTTTGAGGAATTTAACTACAATTAAAATATGGCGGATCAAATAAAAATTGTGATGAACCACATATTAGATTTTAATTCAAACTGACAGTATTTTCTCCCAATAATTTTGTCAAATTTCGGCTTAGTGTTCATGTCAGTTCACCCAAATGTTTTATTTTTTGATATATTCTATTAATAGCTGTGTTGTTTTGTTCTTATTCGTGTTGTGTTCCCTTAAATTTTTAATTGAGCATTTTTTTTTTCTGTTTATTTGCTTCTCAATTTCCTAGTCGGTCATTCAATTTATTATTATTATTTTTAACATAGTTGCTAGATTTTACTGTTAATTACTATCACATTTGGTCTTTTTATTTATTATCTTTTATTAATAATTCTATATAGTTTTAATTATAATTAACGAACACATTTGCTATATTTTTATCTTTATGCAGAGAATAAATCATGTGTTACAATTGAGATGTTGTGGCAATTAGTATCATCCGAGAAGTTAGAACTAAATTGTTTATATCATACTGTTTCATTGTAAGAATTAGAGTTGTAAATTTTGAATTGTAATATTTGTAATGATGCTAATATTTAATGTTTGAACGTGAGATTTTATATTAATATTAATAATTTAATTTGTTCAATGTATGTTATTTTTTATTTGCTAAATTGTGATTTTAAATCAGATCGAACCGAGAGAATTGATTTGATTTGATTTGACTTGATTTAGAAACTGGAGCTGTTTAGTTTGATTCGATATCAAATTATTTTAAATGGTCTGATCTGAAAATTTGCCACAAATAATTCAAATCAAATCATGTTCATTCCTAATTTTTAGGGAGAAATGGATAACTCTGTCGGTTGAAATATTTTAGCTCTACTCTATTGACGGAAGAAAATGAGTTGCCACTTACTATGTTCTCCACGATTGATTGGACATGAGAGTGAGTCCATATGATTACTGTATAGAAATTTGAATTTAACATCGAATCTCCCAAAAAAATAAAATTAAAAAAAAAAAATTAAATCACATTCTGATTTTAAGTGGATCGTACTTGACTAAAATATCCTTGATTTTAGTTGGGTCACATTTTAAGGAAATGATTAAGTGGATACGGGCTTTCTTAAATGGATCAAACATGAAAAGCAGGTCAATAAAGGTAGATATGGTATGCGGGTCCACAATATGGATCGAGTCAGGGTCGTCATCATTGAAATGTTGGAGAACCAATCGAAAATGACAATTAATTATTTGAAATGACTTCAAATGAACATCTCTAGTCTTTGTCTAATTATGCATCCTTGTCTTCAATAAATCTTATTTCCTCAAATGTTTTAATACTTTTTTGATTAACTAAACTATTTTTTCTTGAAGATGGCGTCACAATTTTTTTGTTTTTTCACATAATTAAAAAATTCTCTGTATCTAGACAAATACTCTTGCTTTTCATAAATAACTCAGATGTAAGAATTTCAAAAATTTTGGTAAGATGTAAAACTTGACCAAGATAGTCTTGGTTCAACCCCTTAAAAATCCGATGTTGTACTTTGGACATGCTCGTCCCTTCACTTGGGTGTGTCCTGCTAAGCACTAGAGGTCAAGCCAGGACGTCTTTGAGTTGGCCCATGTTGGGCTCAACCTAACATAATTTTTTTTTTTTTTACACCTTTAATTTTCAATGATTTTGAAACTAATCCTCATATGACGATGTATAGTAGTAACAAAAGAATATGTGGTTGGCCAAAGAAGTGTGGTCGAGTTGGTCAAAAGGATATGTTTGGGAAACAAGAGGCTCTCAACGAGGGTTCAATCCTCCCTGAGGCATCCGCTGCCTCATTTGATGTGATTTACCTGACTGGTATGATTTGCGGGTATTATGCCAGCCTCCAGGTTTATCCAGTGCGCCCTGGTGGTCGGGCCTCCGCTCTAAGAGTGGTCGGGGCTCTGTCAGTAGCGGCTGCGGGTTCCTGAGTCATCCAAAAAAAAAAAGTATGTGGTTGCCCCCGGGGTACATGACGCAGTGACAAAGAGCGATCTTAGTGATGACGGTGCCCCCGTATGATCATGGGTTCGATTCTTGGTTCTGCGTTGCACGTCTCATGATTTACTTCCTCCACAGGATCTCAGGGCAGGAATTGTGGGGGCGCTCGTAATAGGAATTGTAGGGGAGCTCGTAATAGGTTTGTCAATTCGAAATACACTAGGAAAACATTTTAAATCATTTCTTATCGAGACAAACTCTCAACATTGGTGGGCAGAAGGTCTTTCTCATGGCAAAAATTAGAATAACCAAATTGGTTTAGAAAGAATAAACATGGTAACCAAGCATTCCTACCCCAAAATTAAAGATCTCGGATATTCTTTTAACGTGAATGCATCATGAAGAAGGAAGATTCTGAATATATCTTTTAACAGTAAATACATGGTCATAAAAGCTTCTCGCTCTACGAAATTCTTCATCTATTTTCTTTTCACTCTTAAAAGATTTTATCTTGTATAAAATTCTCAAAAAAAGAAAAAGACTAGACACTATTAATTTGTAGCTAGACTGTTGTCAAAGAAATATCTCTTCACATTCCTACTTTGTAGGGGTGGAAGTAACATCAATTGAAAAAAAAATGTTATTTAAGCCAAAAATCCCTTAAAATTCTTCGGGATTATAATTGAATTTGTTGAGTTTGGTAGCTTTCATATGTGGAATTTTACTATCTATCCAACTTGTGACTGAAGGACACGTCATGAATTGGAATATTTACCAAATTATTTTGCACCAAATTTTCTTATTTTCTAAAGCATTTATGAATATAATAAATTTGTAATTAGATACATTAGCCCGTGACTTGATGTCAAATCTTACATCAAAAATAGTGTGGCTATCTTCCATTTGTTCTTTTATCTTTCCTTGGTTTTCTTCTTTGGTCAAATTTTAATTTGTCTCTAGGTCATACAGCTTACGGCGTGTTTGGCCAGTCTATTAGAATAGACAATGAATAATTTATTGTTTGGTGGGATTATATTAATGTCAAGTGTTTGTCCTCCATCAACCAACCTTACAAAATTAATAAGCTGTCCAAAGTCGGTTTGGAACGTATTATTTATTCATCATTTCTGAAATATGAAAAGATTAGTAAAATTGAAATAAATAAAAAAATGCTTATAACTAAAAAACATACTACTAAGTAAAATAACTTATAAGCAAAACAAGTGAAAATCATTTTTAAGTAAAAAACTTAAGTATAAACAAAAAATTATTAATAATTAAAAATTGCATATAGTTAAGTAAACTTTCATTTGTAAGTAAGAAATTTGTGTAAAAAAAAAAAATACTTATGAGTAAAAATTACTTATCTTGTGGAGTAAGGGAAAAATCTTACTGCTTCATTGTGAAACAATAACCAACGTATAAGACTTTGAACTTCTACTCTTAATTAACAACGCCGACTGTGGTATCTCTACAGTAAAAATGTTTATGTGTAATAAAATAAAATAAAATAGTAAATGCATAAAGAATGAGGTTATCAAGACATATTCTGCGCTTATAAAGGGATTTAAATCATCTACAATTTAAATGTCGTAGAAATTTGGGCAATGGAAATTTTATGATGCATTGCTAAGGGGGGTTGTTCACGCATCGATTAAATACTCGCAATATAAACCAATATACAAGGATTTGTTAACAATGTTGATATTTTAATATGAAATTTCAAGTTTTAGTACGATATTAGGGTTCATTGTTAAGCTTCAATAACTAATTTGATCAGAACAATATTCAAAAGATCACACATTAATATGTTCAAATAAGCAACCATCTTGTGGAGGAAACGAGCAACCACCTTGCGGGGCATGTTAAGTGATAAATTTTAGATTAGTTGGATATCGAAATGTAGATCAATATATAAGGATTTTGACTATTTCTCTTAATAAAGTTGACATGTTAAGATGAAATTCCAAAATTTAATATGATATCAGATCACATTAAGTTCGAACAAACAATTTGATCTCGTTAAGATTCAAATGAGAATACAAGTTTTAAGATTGATCTACTAAAAAGAGCCACCATCTTATGGGGTATATTAAGAAATAAATTTCATATCCGTTAAATATTGAAATATAATTCAATATATAAGGGTTTGGACTACTCCTATAAATCATGTTGATTTTTTAAGATAGAAGTCCAATTTTATTAGCTACAAGGACACAATAGCTTATGTAATTGAAACTTTTTGCAACTCAAATAGATAATCAAAGCCCTTTTATGGAAGTATATTTCTTGGACCATAATATTCTCATATAGACAGATGAAAAAAAAAAATTGTTATATGCACATGTAAATATACACGGGGATGGATAAGAAAACCTTTAGAATGACTACATAAAAAATTGTGTATATATAACATGTAGCTAGATACAACTACATGAACAAACTATGCATTTCGATTTGTTCAATCAAGGTATCATTACACCAATTTGAAAGTCTACACAAATTATATACTGACCATTTAAGATATTGTTTACATATAAAATATTATGACTAAAAATGAGATATTTATAGGCATTTCTTGATCGTATATAAATTTTAGAAATAATTCCTTACGGTGAATCTCCCGTACTCAAATAATATATGTATATGTACCAAATTGTCTCAAGTGAAAAAGAAAGAGGACTTATTATGCAATATTAATATGATAACTCTTTTTTAATTTGCAAAGAGGGTGTTTGGTGGGGATTAAAATTAGAATTTTTAATAGGTTGTGATAGAAATTTTTGAAATGTGTGGTTGAAAAATTTTAGGACCCATGAAAGATGTGGTTAATATTGATTGTTTGACTTAGACTTAAATTAAAATCAGATTTTAATCCTACCCAAGCAAACTCTTGATTGAGTTCTGAACCATCACATCTAATCCACAGTATTGATACATCATTTAAGGGGCACATAAAATGTAAGCATGATTGAATCAATTATTTTCCGATGATATAGACATAAAATTGGACCACACAATGATATAGATTTATATTACAATATGATAACTACAAGTTTAGTACGTAACTCTTTCTTCTTTAGGGTTTTCATGTACAATCTTAAGGAAAAGGAAGATACAAAAGAATCCGAAAGGGACGAATAGCTTGACCTCCAATATACAAACATGAACTAAAAACAGGCTAATGAAATAACTAAGGGGGCGTTCTCTTCGTATTTTGAGTTTTGAATTCGTTTAGTGTTTTGTGTTTTTGGTGTCATTTTGATATTGTTGAAAACTCGTTCTTTTTGTCGTTTTGAAAAAATATTTTTCAACTTGTATTTTTTGAGTTTTGGCAGATTTGTGATGAAAACAACCAAAACGTAAAAAAGTTGTTTTCTATTTTTTTTACAAAATTTTTAGTTGTTTTCAAAAACTCGTTTTCGAAAATGGGAAAGAGAACATATTTTCAATGTTTTGGAAAATCGAAAACAGAAAATGACCCGAAAACAGTAAAGATAACACTCCCTAATTAATCCATCAATTGACATACAAATTACACCGTTATTAAATTGAAATTAGCAATTTACAAAACAGAAAAAGATTAGTCCTTTGATCAGCTTAATTTATCAAACCTTTTCGGCAAAGAAGAGGTGAAAAATTACAAAGCTTTCACGGCCTACAGTCCCTATGAAATGCAAAATGGAATTAGGGCAAGAGACAAGCTTAGGACATGCAGGATACGTGTTTTTGTGGTGGATTGTTGTGATGATTAATGCACACATGTGAGTAGGTGGGTTCGTTCTGCTTTGTCTTTGTGGAAAGGTGACAATATGAATTATTATCAATTAAAATAGAAATAAACAAAAAATTTCACCTATATAGATTCGTTGTAAATTTTTCAGTAGTACAATGAGATACAGATAAAAATTAGTTTACCTAATGTAGTTGTAGTTGAAACAAAATAATGTCAATGTGATTTTGAGTTAGTAAAACAGTAATGTAAGTTGACTTTTTAAGGTAGAATCTCAAATCCTAATATTAATATGATATCAAAATCCATCAATTGAATTCGATTAAGAATTAAAAAAATGAGAACAAAAATTTTAAAATTGGTCTGCTCAAACGAGTCACTATCTTATGGAGACATTTAAGGGATAAAATCCTACATCAAATAAAAATAAAAAATAGATCAATTTATAAAATTTTGTGCTACTCATCTTAATCAGGTTAACATTTTAAGATGAAACCACGAGTTTTAATAACATCATGTCTTTTATTGAAGACCAAAGTTGAATAAATTCACACGAATAAGTTAGAATTTTAGATGAGAAAGTTTACATATATCACAATGTGCAAGAAACTTGGATTCAAGTCGCGAGTCAGACTTTTGGTTATGCTGAAAACTAAACTTTGATAAATATGAATGTACTATTGATTCTCTAATAGTTTAAGATTTTTATATAATATAATTAATATCATGGATCGATTGCTAACCATTGAAGTTGCAATACAAGATCATTTTAATCCATACAAATAATCATAATTGGTTGTTATTATTGTACTGACCGGATTCACCGATTTATGGATTATAAATGAGGGAAGAGTTTGAAAGAAGGTATGATTGACTATATATCAGTAAGAAAAAAGTCATTTGTACAAAAAAAAGGCTTACAGAAATGTTATAGATACTCACATAGGATGTGGACCCATATGAATTAAATAATGTCAAAAAATGGGACCCCACCTATATTTGTGTGTATTCTATAGAAATTCGGTAAGCTTCTCTTTTGTACCCCAAGCAGGGCTGTATCAATAATTATTTCTGGACTCGTAGAAATACATAATTTTCTTATATTTAAATATAGAGATGTTTTTTGAACTGATTTTTTTTATGAATTTGCTTCATTTATTAAACCATACTCATGCACTTGATCTTAGTTGTGCATTGATACTTTCTTGTCTTGTAATTTTTAGTGAGCAGGTATCTCCTAAATTTAGTATTATTTTAACATTAATATTAATTTATTAAAATTGCAATACAGTTGTCAGTGATAATAACATTATTGTCTGATATAAATAGTTGGGGAATATTTTTCATTCCTTTCTCAGATTATATGCAATGAATTTGTTCCTTTTTGAACTCAGACTATTCAATTTTTTTTTTTTTTTTTTTTTTTTTTTTTTCATAACAGTATCTAATTTCTAAATCTTATTACTAAATGAATTCATATAATTTCTAGAAAATAGTATAGTACAGTTCCGCATGTTCTACTATCGCATTAACGTTCTCATATTTAGTCGATGTAAGTAATTAAAAAAAAAAAATTTAAATTTTGTTCGTCATACTATCTGTTTTTGTCCAATACAAGAATTTCTTTGTATAATGATTAATAAATGGCCCAGCTTTAGAATTGTTTAAAGTGTTTGCGTTTCACACGTTTAATTAAATAATGCCTTGAGCATTTACCATTTCATTGTTAATGTGACAAGAGTGTGTACTCACGTGCGTAGAATTTTACAAATTTTGACTGCATGCCATCATGAATAATTGTATATTATATTTTTATATATACAAAGAGTTCCAACATTGTGTCAAATCAAATTTTTGTCTTAATGGGATATCATTTTGAATTAAACTAGTTGTACGCATATTGTGTACAACTAGTTCTTGGGACGATAACTTATCATGCTCTCGAGTTGATTTACCTTGTTTAGAAGAACCCAAATTTTCGATTATTGTTTTCATGTTTAAGTAAGGAATTATAAAGAGGAAAACTAATAACAGGTGTAGTTCAACAATTTTAGTATTTTATTAATTAAAAGATTAATGTTGAACAAACAGGGAAAAAAAGATTGATGAGACAATTCATGATTGAATGTTTTTATGATTTTTTTTTCTGTTCTCCAATGAAAAACAGTCAAGTTTAGTCTGAAACTGCTTTTCTATCATTGACTCTGGTCATGTAACATGATTGTAATTAAAAAGAAGAAAACCGCAATAACATTTTAAGATTATTAATGAAGTTCACGAAAATTTTTAGGCATTCAAAAACATGCTTGCTAGATACCCTTCACTAAATGCCAAATTGCCATAACCTAAAGCCTTAAATTAGTATAACTCATGTTTTATTTTGTTAAAAATTAGATTTTTAGTAAGTTTTGAATAAAAGTTGTGGTTAAAAATTTTTGAATAAAAATTAGATTTTATTTTGTGGTTGAAAAATTGATAAGAATTGTAAATCCCATGAAATTTGTGGTTAAAAATGAGTTTGGTGAAAAATAAATTTTAAAAAATGAGGTCAAACAAGGCATAATCTCCTGTGAAGCTTGTGGTGTAGTACATAACTCATGCAGGAAACAAACAAAGAAATCATACAATGTTTGAGGGTTCATCTTCCTTTATAAAAAGCCTCCAAGTACTGCTCTATTTGTTTCTCTGAGAGTTTGTGTGTGTGTGTGTGTGAGAGAGAGAGAGAGAGAGAGAGGCATGAATTCCAGGAAGCAAAAGAAAGCAGCTCTGTATCAACAACTTCGTTCTGCTACTAACTCCACTTCTGTAAGCACTCATAGGAAAAATATTAAGACTTACTTTGAGGGACTTTCTTATGTTTGATTTATTTTCTATCGTCAAAGATAGGAGATTTTTTATTTTGCTAGTTTCAATCCATTTCTCATTAAAGTGTCCAGATTTATTGAATTTTGAAAACAAAGTGATTGAACATTTCCAATACTCTTGTTGTTCTACTTCTCTTCTCTTTCAATTATAATTTTAAATTTTTAGATATGATCATAAATATAGACACTACAGAACCCTATTTTCTTTCCCCTTACTGTAAATTTATATTTTGCAGGTGACTACAACATCAATAGTTGTGGATGCAACAAGATATATAGAGGAGTTGAAGGAGAAAGTACAAAAACTAAATCAAGATATTGCAACTATACAAAATTCAGACGAACAAAGCTCGTCATTACCAATGGTATAATTAATTAAAAACTCATTCGGCATGTTTTGTACGTTATAAAGGAAGAAAACAAAACTATATTTTTTGTCTATTAAAGCGTCCAATCCTTTCTATGCATAAAACTTTTCGAGGCAGCTTTAACTTTAGGCTGTTTATATGATGATCATTTTCTGTTTAATTAGTCATTAACTGCTCTTAAATTTTTGTCTTAATAAACTTCAGCAGGTTACGGTGGAAACCCTAGAAAGGGGTTTCCTAATTAATGTATATTCAGAAAAGAATTGCCCTGGTTTGCTTGTCTCTATACTGGAAGCATTTGAGAGGCTAGGCCTTGAAGTACTCGATGCTAGGGTTTCTTGTTCCAATAATTTTCGTCTCGAAGCCGTTAGTGAGGTAATGATTTATTTACTCCTTTATCAGTTTATATCTACTATTGTAATACAGACCATATTTGAAACCACCTTATTGAAAGCGGAATAGTTCCGATATCAATTTGTTATGAAAAGATAAGTGATTAAGACAATTATATGAAGTAAAGATCACAAGAACACAATAATAAAATAATTTGTAGAAGATGTAGATTTTATAATAATTTGGAGAAAGAGAATAAATATTATGTGTTTACAATGTTTCTAACTTGATTTCTTAAGTCCAATACAAAATTTAACTCTCAATAGGGTTTCCAAATAGAATTTCAACTAGAATTTGTTCAATAGACTTCGAATAGGATTCCAAAAACATTCCAAATATATTTTCTTTTAATGTGCACTTTAATTATCTTCAACAAAGAATTCGGGTCACATCGAAATTCTTACAATCTCCATTTTGACACGAATTTCACTTGTAATGAACAAAACTTAAAAAAATTCTCCACACAGAGACAAATTTGACTACAGGGAATAAACTTGAACTTTTAAAATAAAAACGAACTTCTCCATCAATAATTCCAACCAAAAATATTCTTCACATCTGCTACCCTAAGTAGGGGAAAAGTGATCTAATGACCACCAAAGAAAGCTAAAACAAGCCCTGTAACAGAATCACAACTGAATGCATCAAAAAAATGATCTTGGGTAGAATCAACATCCTTAACCGCATTCAAATCATCAACAAAATTAGTAGAATTGTACCTATGTGGAATCTTATAGTAAAAAATGGGTCTATTTCTAGATTGAATATGATGACACCGTCGATAATGGTGGCAATACGAATTTACACATCTTCAAAATCCAACTAAAATGTATTCTTAAAAGAAAACCCCAAATTAGACTCCAATGGTATAGAAGTAAACTCTAAATCTACGCGAGTTCTTAAAATATGCTGATTACTCGAAAATTTTGTATCACCCTGCAAGATATATAAATGGGATTTTAGCACAACATGGGCTCCTTCGGTTACCTTTAAGATTCCAACTTCAACAATGTACATGTACTATTTTGAATCAAGAGTACTTAAATAGATAAGATTTATCTTCAGATTTGAAACGTATCTCACTGCATTAAGTGTTCTAATCGTCCCATCAAACATCTTTATTCTGACGAAAAATGTAAGCTATATCAAGAATTCAAGTTTCATCAAGTTTGATATTGTAATAAGACATAAGTAAAATCTCCCCATCACTGTTAAAAGTTTTAACAATGGCTTCACCTGAAGTATATAATCGTTTTTCTTTCTACAGTCAAATTTTCTCTATTATGCAACTTATAACAATTCATAATTAAGTGTCCCAAATTTTTGCAATAAATTTGAAAGTTAGACCTTAATTTGCCCTTTGCACAACCACCATCAACAACTAGGTCATCTTCATGAACCTTAGCAATATGCTTCATATCTTTCTTTGAAAATAGAGAATCGTATACTTCTTTAATTGTGAGATCACGACTATATAAGATTGTGTCTTTAAACTACAAATATGGAGTGGACGAAATAACAACAAAATCAATCCCATATAAGTGAGCAATGCTCGCCTCCTAATCTGTCAAATGAAAATGTTGTACTGCGATCCAATAGTGGAATATCATACTTCATAGTTGCCATTACGAAAAATCTCTATCTTCCCAAGAGTTTTAAAACGAAAAGATTTGATATCACTTGTTGTAATACGGACCAGATTGAAACCACTTTATCGAAAGCAAATTAATTCTGATATCAATTTGTTATAAAAATATAAGAGATTAAGACAATGATATGAAGTAAATGATCACAAGAACGCATAAATAAAATAATTTGCCGAAGATGGAGATTTTATTATAATATGAAAAAAGAGAACAAAGATGATGTGTTTACAATGTTCCTAACTTGATTTCTTTAAGTCCAACACAAATTCCAACTACCAATAGGACTTTCAAATAGAATTTCAACTAGAATTTGTCCAATAAACTTTGAATAGGATTTCAAAAGCATTCCAAATATAATTTCTCTTAATGTGCACTTTAATTATAACTCTTAATTATCTTCAACTTAGAATTCGGGTGTGACCCGAATTCTAACATCTACTTGTATCTGGTGCTGCTTATTTGGTCAATTAATTCCATGAAACGCGTATAAGATATAATCGAACTAATCTTAATGAGACAGAAGTTTATGTTGAAAGCATTATAACTTGTACAGTTGCACATCAATCTCAAATATTTGTTATGCATTTGAATTACTACGAATGCCACTATCAAGAATCAACCTCATAATTTGGAGTCACTCATTGTCAAAACACTTGATTTAGTATGAAATTAACCCCGAATTTGAAATTTTTTCTGTTTCCATATATTTTAATAATTCTGGTGAACTAATAATTCCAGCAGACAAGTAAATAGTTTCTTCGGAATACAGTATTTTATGCTAATGAAAATATAAGAAGAATTTTCGTTGCAGAATGAAGGACAAGCTGACAGCATAGATGCCCAGGTGGTTAAACAAGCAGTAGTGCAAGCTATCAGGAATTGGAGTGAAAGTAGTTAGCAAAATTAATTTGTTGGCTCTTTGTTCTCATTTCGTCTTTTCCTACTTCCAACTTTATGCAGCTTGTTTAGTTTGAAAACTTTTATCTAATAAAGTATAACTGATTATACTTTACTGAGTTGTTTTAGAGAATTATATATTTTATGTTAGTTTATAAGAAGGACGAATTTGGTAGCTGTCACATGTTTTACATAGACCTCATAATGCTCTTGTTAATGAGAGTAACATTTTTTTTTTTCCCAGTATGAATAATATGCTCAACTTATTTGATCACGTATATATTTGAAGTGTGTAGAAGATTCAGATTCTCCAAAAACTAGTTTTCTAGTTCATATTTGCATTTGATTGGGAGATATTTTTTCAAGTGAAAAATAATTTTTTTATAGAATGTGGTTGAAATGATTTTGAGAAAAATGATTTCAAAAAATCTCTCCCAGCAAATATTTTTATTTTTATTTTTATAGAATGTGATTAAAAATGATTTTTTTTAAAAAAAAAAAAATTCTTAGTTCAATCTCTTACAAGTAGCCCACCCAGATCTTGTAAAATTTAAAAAGCACCTTAGTTCGACGGATCTATTGAGGACCAAAACGAAGTGGAAATTATATAGAGGCCTACTTTTAAATATTGTATTTCAAAAATCAGAAGTATAGTTTATGTATACAAAAATCAGATGATAATATAATTTCTAATATTAAATAATAATATTATAAAATTCAATTAATTATATATCCACACCCACACCCACACCCACACCCAAACCCTAATATCCATTTCCTTTCTCATTTTCAACCCATTCTCTCTCTACTCTCCTTTTCTCTACCTCGTCGTCGCCACTAGACGTCGGAGCAACGCTGCACGAAGCCAATCATCGTTGTCAACAAAGATGCGACTATTGCATGCACCGTAGATCGAGCGGTGCGTCGCCACTGCAACGACTTCGTCCCTATAGATCTTTGCTGTTCAGAACTCGTATGGTGGTGGGGTGTAATGATGTTGGCGGCAGGGGCCGAATCTGTGGTGTGGTAGAGAATAAGAACTGTTGGTGGTGTGTTGGTGGAGGTGGTAGTGGTGTGGGCTAAATCGACGATTTTTGGTTCATGTGATGGTAGCGACAATGACTGTGGTTGTGGTTGTGGATTGGTTGCGATGTTGATGATGGTCGTGGTGGCGGCGGCTATGATGGTGATAGTAGGTTTTAGAATTTTTTTGGTTGGTCGTAGTGGTGTTGTGTGGTAGAGATGGGAGACTATGTGGTGGTGGAGGTGGGGGCTGAAATCACTAATTTTTGGTTCAGGTGGTGGCGGCAGATGTGATGGGTCTCGATCTGTGGTCTTGGCGATGATTGTAATAATTTTTTTCGTGGTGGTGAATTTGGCGCGACAATGTTGTGGTGTTTTTTGCGATGGATTGATTTATTTGAGGTGGTGGTATTACTATCGGGAGGTGGTGACGATGGTTCTGGTGATGATGGGGATGGTAGTGCTGCTGGAGGTAGTGGTAAGATGGTGGTCGCAAGTGTTGGTGATTGTCACAAATTATTTAGTTGACTGTGATCAATAAATAATATATAACTAATGAAAAAGATAAATTTTGAACAAGAAATAATGTGTGACATAAAAAACTGTTAATTTATGATCGATAATTTGATAATTTTTTACTGTATGATAAGTTATGACTTATAATATTTGTAATTTGTGACCGATAAATAAATTGTGACTTATAAATTTTTGATTTGTTACCGATGAATAAATTGTGGGCTATAAATTTTTTGAATCGAAATTGTAAAATAATTTGTGACATAAAAATTTTGATTTGTGATCGAAAAATAATATGTAACTAACTAAATCGTTAATTTGCAACCAAATTGTATAGATCCATGACATTAATATATTTAATTAATTAAATATATAAGTAATTAATTAAATTATAAATAAATTTTAATAAATATATGATTTGAAATTTTTATTCTTAATTTTGAAATGAATAATACTTAACCTCTTAGTTGTGAATTTTTCCCCAAAATGAAATCTTGGTAGTTTCCTGACCAAGTGGGATCGGTCCATTAATATTGGGCCAGTTCACAAAATGCCCAATATTGCATCTTGTGCTGCAAATATTTCAATTAGAAAAAAGTGCGATTTTGATACTTGCACTACTTCTTTTAGAAAAATTCCAAAAAATAAAGTTAATTGTCTTAATGGTCACTGAACTTATATCTATGCATTTGATTGCTCACCCAAATTTAAGGTGTGAAATTTTGGCCACTAAACTTATCAAAATATTGGACGTTACTCACTACCTCAACATTGTTCAAATTCTTTAACGAAATTAGTAGAGTAGCTAATGGAATATACATGTGGCGTCCCGTCACACCATCAATAAACTGTTACGTCTTCGATTATTCACCAAACTTTGAAAAATGTCTTCAATTGCTCACTAAACTCTAAAAAGTTTTCGATTACTCACTAAATTTTGAAAAACTTCTTCGATTGCTCATTGAGCTTTGAAGCAGTTGAATTTTGACCATTCAACTTATAAAAATGACTTTGACTTATTGTTCTTTAAAAAAATATGTAGCATAATCTCATGGGTCACGTAAAAATAACAAAGTGGACAAATGAATTCAAATTGTCGATTCCACGAGAAAAAAATTACTAAATTACACAATAGTTAAATTCAAATTTATTGTGTGTTTCATTGTTAAAATTAAATTAATATTTGAATTTTGTAACAAAACACAATAAAATTTAATTAAATCAATTTTACAACGGAACAAACACACAATAAATTTAATTAAAATTTGGATTTTCGCAACGAAACGTAATCAATTTCTCGGAGGGACCAAAAGTGAATGAAATTGATTTAATTAAATTTATTGTATGTTTGGTTGCAAAATATAAATATTAATATAATTTTAATGACGAAACATACAATAAATTTGAATTTTTCAAATGATGAAAATAGCTTAAAATTTTACAAAAAAATATTAAAATTAAGTTTAAATATTGTGTAATTGAATAATTATTTATAAATGGGAAAGAGAACGCGTTTTCAATATTTTGAAAAATCGAAAACAAAAAACAGTCCAAAAAGGGCAAAGAAAACGTCCCCCTTATCTTTTACACATCAATAAAGAAGAAAAACAAACTTTAAGACTTTCACCCATATTGATCAGACAAAGTCTAAGGGTCAGTGGCGCAATCGGTATCACATTGATCAGACATATTAATGAAAGCGTAAGCAAGAACAATACGCGATCACGAATGAGAATTTGCACACGAATTAAAGATTGTGCATAATTGAAGAACAATCTCAACGATTTTATTGATATTCAAAAATAGCCAAGAAACAAAGAACACATCATAGTGTTTAAATAGGACAAAGCTTTAGAGAAAACTAAGCTAAAGGCTGTTCGACACATTAATTTATTTTATGATTTACTATATGTCATTTTTCCACCATACGTTCACACAGTAATATATTATATATGTATACCAAAAATATTTTTCTACTTTTTAATCACATATTCTTCTAAAAATCACTATTCAAAAATCTTTTTTCTATGGTAATAGTTGTCAAACATGCTCCTAATTGGGACTCAAAACCCTAAATTAATAAGACAATGTTGCCCTTAATTAATTAAAGTACCTTAAACAAATTAAATAAATAAAAACATCATATTTTTTTACTCCATTAATTTCCACCGATTAGAGAAATTTTGTGCCTCGAAAATTTTTGGTGGCATTTTTCGCAATTATTAGTTATAATCAATGGTCCAGCAGCTTGCACATTCTTTTGTAATAAGTGGTCCACAAATTTTTCAGAACTTTCATATTAGGAATCCTGACTTATGGGAAGACGTCTTTCGTACAGATTGAAATTGGACAAAAAAATAAAAATAAAATTCTTTAGCTGCGACACAAAGGATTATATGTTTTGGGTTAGGCCAGGCATTTTAATCGAAATCGAATCGAATCGGAGCCAAATTGTAATTTAATTTTTTGGGGTTGGTGTTTGGGTTAGGTTAAGGACCGAATAAAAAAAAAAAAAAAAAAAAAAAAAAATCGTTTCTTCTCAAACTGTAATTTAATTTTTCATATTTTTAATTTTTTTTCCTCTTTTCATGATTTTTAGTCTACACTATTTTGAGTTATGTAACTAGATTTTTTTAACTTTCTGAAGATTTCTTAGCTAGATTTTTTCACAAATATTGTTGAATAGTAGAAACGTATACGTATAGAAAGGACATACGAAAATGTTTATATATATAATTGTTATTGGTAGAATCAAACCCGAACTAGAATCGACAATTCGATTTTGGGTTTGATTCCAATAATTATAAGGATCCGAATGGTTCCTATTAGAAAATACCCCAAAATATAATCAATGGTTCTGGGTATTGAAATACCTGAACCAATACATCCGATGCCCAGACCTAGTTTAGATATTCATTTCATGATCGTTTACCAAGGTTATTTTAGTCAATTTGTGCCAAAAAATTATCTACAGTAAATTTAATTACTTTAAGGAGCATATATAAATCCGTTGACCTCAAAATCTGAGCGAGTGACGTGATCAACAGATTTCTATTTCATCACGTGCACGCGTATTGACACATGCACACTACGACAAATCGTTAAAAATACATTGCCTTGTAAAAAATAATAATAAACCATGGATGCGAAACAATCATTTTTTTGCCATTTTCAAGACGACATATCAAATTTAGACATTTCCCACAATTTCCGTACATTGTCATGAGTAAATCGTTAACAAAAGAGTAATGCTATTTAGTAAGTGGAAATTACATAATTAAAGGTGTTTGAAAATTAGAATTCAAAAATAGGGGACCAAATTTCATTTATTCAAGAATCGGGTATGAATATAATAATTAAATTATAAACCCCAATAATTTCATTCTTTTCACTCTCACTCTCCATCTTCTTCCTCTCCCTCTCTTCTCCCACACCTTCATCACCCAATACCCAGCACCGACGACCAACAAGGCATATGCAGCGCGATCTCTCTCTCTTTTGTTGTCTTCTGCATCTGTCTCTCCGTTGGTGTGATCTGGTAGCGGGGGTGGTGGTGTCGTGTGGTATGATTGTGATGTCTGTGGTGGTGGTGTTGTTGGCAGCGACGATGGTGGTGGCAGGTTTGAGGTTTTTTTGTTGTGGTTGTGGTGTGGTGTAGTGATGTATATGTTGTTAGTGACGATATGGATGGTGGTGGATCTAGTGGAGGCGACGATGGTAGAAGTGGTGGCGGTGGCTGGTTTGGGGTTTTTTTGTTGGGTAATGGTTGTGGTGTGGTGATGTATATGTTGTTGGCGGTGAAGGGGATGGTGGTAGATCTAGTGTAGGCTACGGGGTGAGTGGCGGCTACTTAGGTTTTTTGTTGGGTGGTGGTTGTGGTGTGATGTGGTATGGTGTCATGGAGATGGAGATGGAGATGGAGATGGAGTTGGAGGTTCTCTGTTCTTGTTCGTGATTGTTGGATTATTAGTGGTGGTAGTGGTGGTGGTGGAATGCTATAGTGGCGGTGGTTGGTGGCTGGAGATCTGATAGTAGTGAAGGTTGTGATTTTTGTTGGCAGTTGATTGGATTTGATAGTGGCAGTTTGGTGGTGGTGATATTGTGATGTTGGTGGTGGTGCTGTGTAGTGGTGGCGATAGTGACGGGGATGGTGGTAGATCTGGTGGCGGCGACTGGTGGAGGTGATGGCCATGGCGGTGACAGGTGGAGGTGGTGGTATTGGTAATGGTGGTATGTGACCACTATTTGGTATATGTTACCAATTATTAAACGGTGACATTAAAATTTGATAACATGTCTGAAAAGTAATTTGTGATCAACAAATTTGAAAATCTGTGACCGATAGATAAATTGTGACCTATAAGTTTTTTTATTTGTGACCTCGGAATAATCTATGACCTATAACATCGAAATACTCTGTGACATATAATTTTTTTGATTTGTGATCTCGAAATAATTTGTAACCAATTAATTCGATAATATGTGACTAGTAAATAAGTTGTGAACTATATTTATGTATATGTGACCATTAATTGTATAATTGTGATCTTATTATATTTAATTGATAAATATTTTTAATTAATTAGCTAATACATGAGTTTTGCATATTGAAACTTGACACCTGAAAATTGAATCGTGTCAAAGTTAATATCCGACTTTTGAATTTTTCCCATTTAATTAGTAATACTTTCGCCCCATAAAATAGTCATGTTTGTAAAAATTTAATTAATATAACTGAAATAATAATTTTTACTACTATTTTTTCTAATATACCCCTATATTAATACAATCAATGTTCCTAGTAATTAAATTATGCAATGCAATGTTTAAGGTAATCAAACTATACTTGGTACTAGTCATTGTTTAATACAATAATCAAAGTAACACTGCAAAGTCATCTAACATAAAAGCAATAAAAAATTTCCCCAACGTGAACAATCAAATTTTATCAAAAAAAAAAAATCCAAATTGATATGAGCCTGACATTTTACTATAATTTGTATTTACCCGCCAAGTTTGTTTTGAATATTTTTTTTATTGAACTTTATAAATAATCACATGTATTCGGACACAATCTCAAGTAAAAAAATGAATATTTCATCACAAAATACTTCAATTGATTTGAATGTTTTGCCGGACAATATTCCCTCACCCAAAGATAACTATTTACCTTCATCACAAAATACTTTGATTGATTTGAATCATTTTCTTCAAGATATTAAAGTACCACTACAACGCCGGACGTCCCATAAAAAAATAAAAAATAAAAGTCATTTACGATAAAAAGAGAACTTTCTTCGAAAAAGCCACTCCAAGAAAGACAAGATGGAAAGTTATCAAAAGGAGTTATTTCAAAAGTTGTCAACTCTTTTTCCATATCTACAAAATCAGTTTTTCGAATTTGGCATAATGCAAATTATTTTATCACTACAAATGGTGATCTACTTGATTTTTCTTTAAATCTTGTGAAAATGGTTGGTTGCAAGAGAGTTCAAATAGACTTAAAAGGAATGAAATATATTCTTTTTTGGCGTCGAACAAATATAAGATCCTTGTCAAATGCGTTGAATGTTCCAAAATGAACCTTACATAGAAGAATCAAACGTGAAACCATATTTGACAGATAACAAGAAGAAAGCAAGGTAGGAGTTTTGCTTGTCAATGATTGGCGAAGGTACACTTGCATCAAAGCTTTTTTTGTTAATATGCACAATCAAATTCATATTGATGAAAAATGGTTTTATAAAAGTAAAACGTCACAAAAGTATTATCTCCATCTAGATGAAACAGATCCATTGCGCACATGCAAAAGTAAAAGATTTATTAGAAAAGATTATGTTTTTGGCTGCCATCGCTCGTCCACGATTTGATGCCACTTCAAATAAAGAATTCAATGGGAAAATTGGAATATGACCATTTGTGGATAAGGAACTAGCAAAGCGGAATAGTAAAAACCGTATAGCGAGGATGACGTGAACCCGATCAAGAACAAGTTTAAGAACCCACGACCAAGATGAAACAAACCCACGAAAGCTAGAAATCACGCCGCGCAAAGAGCAACTTTACCCGTTGTTCGACCAATACCAAGAACCAAGATTCCACGCAAGAAATTTGACTCGTTGATTACCCGAAACAAGAACCGTGAAGTGGGAACGCTACAAAAGGATTGCGAAACCTTTTGATAAGTTCAAAGTTTAGAACTTTAAGCCATCAAAATATAGAGGAATAAAACTATCAATTGTATAGAAATCTCTCAAAATAATATCAAAGGTGTTTTACAATGAAGAAGTAAATCCTATTTATATTAAACTAAAGGAATGTGGTAAAAAACGAGTTCTAGAGTCCAAACTTAAGAAAACGTGCCAAAAATAACGAATCTTAGTCAAATATGAATAAAACGCGAAAATTACGTTTCTACCGGACGTCTGGTTTGGCAAAACTTTTTGCTCCTGTCTTCGGCTTCATCCGGACGTCCGGTCAGACGCATCTGATCGTCCAGTTTAGTAGAACTTTGCTCCTGTCTTTGGCCAGCTTTATCATGTTGCTCCAAGTCTTTTCAGCCTTCGACCCCAACATGAAACTTGGTCTTTGGCGTGTCGCCTCCAACATGCCGTACCCCGTAACTTGAACAAACAATTGTACGGCTTTCTTTGAAGACCCGAACCCGGCTTAGATCTCTTCTATTCATCCGCCAAACTTTCGTTAGTTTGTGTCGCAACCCGGAACATCGTCTCCTTTCTCTTCGAAAGGATTCTACCTCGAATCCGAATCTGCATCAAACGAAGCAATATTAGAAACTTCAAAATTGCCAAGGAACACCAACTTACCCTAAAGAATCAAGTCGTATCCATTGATTTCGCGCATAGCAAGGATGTTAAAATGTTCTCCTCCTCTAGGATTTAGCATGGACCTCCTTTGAATTCGTATCCGCCTAGTAGGTATGTTCACCCAACTATTATCACCTGGATCAAATAAGACTCTACTCAATAGCATCATGATCATCTACTTTTCACCAAAGCTACTACGAACACCAATACATAAAGATAATGAATTGAACAACGAGATTAGCGAATTAGACGCACTTGCCAAATTAAAAGGCGAGATGGATTCATTATACAATAAACTCACCTCCAACACATCCCATAAACCCGACCTAAGACAGGTAACAATATTAGGATAGAAATTCAAACATGCTTGCCAACAATTCCCAACAAAACAATCTAATTGCCTAACACAAGTAATTAACTCGGTGTAGTATGCTAGAATTTCATCACGTAGCAAGTGTATGTCATAGACAAGTAAGAAATTCTCCATACATGTGTGTGATACCTGACTAACTCTACACATAGAATTATCAATTGCATCACCACTTTCAAGACCATATAACTTATGCAAAACACTACTCTCAAGAGTTGTTCCAAATCCTAGTTAGGTGTAGAGTTGTGATAAGTTACCTTAGCGGGAGTACATACATTTTTATTGTTACTTACCAATTTTTACAAGTACCTCACATCAAGTGAGTAATCAATGCATGGTAACCCACGACTCATCTATCCATGGCATAACTCCTTGAATTCCTACAAAAAAGAGATATTCAAATTGGGGGAGGGATTGTTAGCTCTCACTAAAGCCCTCTCACACTCAATTTTTCTTGCCATTTTTCCTCACTCTTAGTCACCTTACTTTCTTCTCTCATGCTCTTTTTTTTCACTCTTTAGTTTTGTTCTCTCGCTCACTTTTCAGATGGACCTACTGTGGTGTCAAATGAACAAGTGTAATAGTTTTTCCACCCTTCACAAAGTTGTACCTATTTGAAAATCCATCATGTTCCACCCTCCTATCGTATTGTCATGGCCTACCCAACAAGAGATTCCCTGCATGCATTGGAACCACATCACATAACACCTCATCACTATACCGTCCAATGTTAAAGTTCACCAATGCCCTCCTGGTAACCCGGACCTCTCCACAACTATTCAGTCATTCCAGTTTATAAGGTTGTGGATGCCTCATGAGAGGTAAACCTAACTCTCCTACAAAGGTCGTGCTAACCACATTTGTACAACTCCCCCCCATCTATAATCAAACTACACACCTTATCCTTAATATGACACCTAGTGTGAAATAAATTCTCTCGTTACTGCTCTTCACCATCTACCTTCATTTGCGTAGTAAGAGGGTCACTACGAATGATTCCCCAACTGGGTACTCCACACAAGTTTCACCTTTAGTATCCTCCAACCTAGACATACTGTCACTTTCACTCACATCATCCGACTCAATCTCTCCATTCTCCCTAAGGGTCATTACTTGTCGATTTGGACATTGTGATACAATATGCCCCGCATCCAAACACTTAAAACATCTAATATCTCTCGACCTACCCATTTGGGACTCAATGTTTTGTTTATTTTTATTCACCTCTTCCTTAAACTTAGGCACTTCAACCTTTTTCCTAGTCATCACCCGATCATTCCTATTACCACCACTTCATTTGGGTTCTGCGGTAAGCCTATTTACCCATTTTCTCCTCAGTTGTCTCTCCACCTTTATAGCAACATGTACTAAGTCATCCAATTCAACATAGTGTTGCAACTCCACTACGTTGGCGATGTCCCTATTCAATCTATTCAGAAACCTAGCCATGGTCGCCTCCCGATCCTCCTCTATGTTCGCTCTAATCATTGTCACCTCAATTTCCTTGTAGTAATCCTCCACACTCCTAGACCCCTGAGAAAGAGATTGCAATTTTTGATGAAAGTCTTGATAATAATGTCCCGGTACAAACCGATTTCTCATACAAGCCTTCAACTCTCCCCACGTCTCAATCGGCCTTTCCAAGTTCCTCCTACAGCTAGTCATCAACTGATCCCACCAGACAATGACATAATTTGTGAACTCCACTACATCTAACTTCAATTTCTTCTCTTCCGAATAATTATGACAATCAAACACCAATTCCACCTTTTTTTCCCAATCTAAATAAGCCTCGGGATCACTCATACCTTGGAAAGCTGGGATATTCAGTTTGATACTTCCTAAATTTCTATCAACCCCTCGATCAAACCTATCTCCTCTATTCCTCATCCACCTCATATCACCTTCCAAATAATAATCATCACTCCTTACACTCAACACCTCGTACTCCTCATCAAGTTCAGTCATAAGATTTCGTCCTCTCCTATCTCCTCTACCCCCACGAGGAACCTTTCGGGGCATCCCTCACTGCTGACTATCAATCAAAGTTTCATGCCTAACTATATCACTACTAATACGTTCAACTACCACATCCAATTGATCAAACCTAATATTTATAACCCGCATACTATCCATAAGTTCTACATAAAATCCCTTAGGGACAATTTCTTCCTCACCTCTATTCATATTTTCATCCATGTATGTATATATATGTTGCAACTACTTAAAAACAATTCCAGAAATTAATAAAACATGAAGAATAAGAAAGCAAGATAATTTACCTCACGTGTTTGCACTCGTGTATCACTTGAAGTTGACTTTTACTCGATAATAAGTTCACCACTCTTGCATTTTACCGCTGGTCTTCCTTTCTCAATGGTTCGAGAAATAACCGACCCCAATCAAATGAAATGCAACTCTCGCAGCGATCATCACCACAACACAAGTTTCGGATAATCAACATAATTTATACGGAAAGAGGTATTGACTCAAATGCAAAAAACAGCAAAGACTTAAACTCTAAATATGAATTGCCTCTAAACGTTCAAAGATGTAGAGACTACATATATATAGTCCTTTTCTTTTCATTTCTTTTTTTTCCTGTCTTTTTTTTGAAGGAACCAATAACAACTAAATAATAAATTTAGAGGCAACCAAACAATTACTGCTATAAGAAATAATGACGCCAAACAAGAACAATAAAAAATTTTGAATTTTTTTTAACGGGACGTGAACAGTGACTGTACTGATGAACAATTTTTTTTTTACTCAAACGAAAATTAACCAACAAAATATAAAGGATAGATGACCTGAATTCTAGAATTGTGCTCTGATACCATCTGATGTGAAACCGATCAAGAATAAGTTTGGGAAGCCACGAACAAGATGAAACAAACCCAAGAATGCTAGAAATCACGCCGCGCAAAAAGTAACTTTACCCGTACCAAGAACTAAGATTCCACGTAAGAAATCTGACCTGTTGATTACCCGTAACAAGAACCGTGAAGTAGGAATGCCACAAAAGGATTGCGAAACCTTTTGATAAGTTCAAAGTTTAGAATTTTAAGCCACAAAGAATATGGAGGAATAAAACTCTCAAAATAATATCAAAGGTGTTTTTATAATGAAGAAGTAAATCCTATTTATACTAAACTAAGGGAATATGGTAAAAAACGAGTTCTTGAGTCCAAATTTAAGAAAATTTGCCAAAAATAACGAATCCTAGTCAAATATGAATAAAATGCGAAAATTACGTTTCTACCGGACGACCCTACTGGACGTCCGGTATGGCTCGTCTGGTAGGATGCGTCCGAGCGTCCGGTATGGTAGAACATTTTGCTCTTGTCTTCGGCTTCGTCCGGATGTCCGGTAAGACGCGTACAGTCATCCAGCTTTATCACGTTGCTCCAAGTCTTTTCGGCCTTCGACCCCGACATGAAACTTGGTCTTTGGCGCGTCGCTTCCAACATGTCGTGCCCCGTAACTTGAACAAGCAATTGTACGACTTTTGTTGATTTCTTGAAGACTCGAACCCGACTTAGATTTCTTCCGCTCATCCGCCAAACCTTCGTGAGTTTGTGTCACAACCCGGATCACATCAGAGGACTTTAGAGACAAAGCCAATCATGTCAGTTACTAAAGATGTTATTCGATCATGTTTAATCGAAAAAATTGTTGCCTTCAATCAAAGAAAAATGGCCATGTTCTAGTTCTAGGAAACATATTCATTTAACAAGATAATGCAAAGCTTCATTTAAATGTTAATGATGTTGAGTTTGTAGAAGCTGCGAGAAATGATGGATTCGACATTCGTTTGTGTTGTCAACATTCGAACAGTTTCGATATGTATGTCTTGGATCTCGATTTTCTTCAGAGCTATTGATTCACTTCAACATTAAAAGGCTCCTACTAAAAGTGATGATTTTGTTTCCACCGTGGAGAACACTTTTATATATTTCCAACTACACTCTTAAACAATGTGTTATTGACATTACAATCATGCATGGTTGAGGTGCTGGAAATTTCTGATGGTAATAACTACAAGATTCCGAATATGAACAAACAAAAATTGATTAGTACCAAAATTGCATTCAGTGTAAGTATCAAGTTTTGAATGAAGCAAATGCAGTTCTTTGTGAAAAACACCAAAATTCTCAATAATACAGATGGTAATTGGATTGCTTAGATTAGCATTGACTCTTTGGATTTTATTTATTTATTTTTATGTATTTTTCAGTTAAAATTGTATTTTTAGTCTTAAAATGTTTCTTTACCACTTTTATGATTATTTCGTATTGCAACTAATATCTTATCAAAATATTATGGCTCACTTTTGATGAGTGTTGCCTGGTGCCATTAGAATGAATGTGAATTGAGATTTTAGTTGGCAGTGATATTACCTGTTTGACGAAAATAGAAAAATATTTTAGTTGGCAGGGGCTGAATCTGTGGTGTGGTAGAGATTAAGAACTGTTGGTGGTGTGTTGGTGGAGGTGGTAGTGGTGTGGGCTAAATCGGCGATTTTTGGTTCATGTGATGGTAGCAACGATGACTGTGGTTGTGGTTGTGGATTGGTTGCGATGTTTATGATGGTCGTGGTGGTGGCGGCTATGATAGTGATAGTAGGTTTGAGAATTTTTTGGTTGGTCGTAGTGGTGTTGTGTTGTAGACATGGGAGACTATGTGGTGGTGGAGGTGGGGGCTGAAATCACTAATTTTTGGTTCAGGTGGTGGCGGCAGATGTGATGGGTCCTGATCTGTGGTCTTGGCGATGATTGTAATAATTTTTTTTTCGTGGTGGTGAATTTGGCGCGACAATGTTGTGGTGTTTTTTGCGATGGATTGATTTATTTGAGGTGGTGGTATTGCTATCAGGAGGTGGTGACAGTGGTTTTGGTGACGATGGGGATGGTAGTGCTGCTGGAGGTAGTGGTAAGATGGTAGTCGCAAGTGTTGGTGATTGTCACAAATTATTTAGTTGATTGTGATCAATAAATAATATATGACTAATGAAAAAGATAAATTGTGAACAAGAAATAATGTGTGACATAAAAAACTGTTAATTTATGATCGATAATTTGATAATTTTTTACTGTGTTATAAGTTGTGACTTATAATATTTGTAATTTGTGATCGATAAATAAATTGTGATTTATAAATTTTTTATTTATTACCGATGAATAAATTGTGGGCTATAAATTTTTTGAATCGAAATTGTAAAATAATTTGTGACATAAAATTTTTGATTTGTGATCGAAAAATAATATGTAACTAACTAAATCGTTAATTTGCGACCAAATTGTATAGATCCATGATATTAATATATTTAATTAATTGAATATATAAGTAATTAATTAAATTATAAATAAATTATAATAATATATAATTTGAAATTTTTATTCTTAATTTTGAAATGAATAATACTTAACCTCTTAGTTGTGAATTTTTCTCCAAAATGAAATCTTGGTAGTTTCCTGACCAAGTGGGATCGGTCCATTAATATTGGGCCAGTTCACAAAATGCCCAATATTGCATCTTGTTATGCAAATATTTCAATTAGAAAAAAGTGCGATTTTGATACTTGCACTACTTCTTTTAGAAAAATTCCAAAAAATAGAGTTAATTGTCTCAACGGTCACTGAACTTATATCTATGCATTTGATTGCTCACCGAAATTTAAGGTGTGAAATTTTGGCTACTAAACTTATCAAAATATTGGACGTTACTCACTACCTCAACATTGTTCAAATTCTTTAACGAAATTAGTAAAGTAGCTAATGGAATATACATGTGGCGCCCCGTCACACCATCAATAAACTGTTACGTCTTCGATTATTCAAGAAACTTTGAAAAATGTCTTCAATTGTTCACTAAACTTTAAAAAGTTTTCGATTACTCACTAAATTTTGAAAAACGTCTTCGACTGCTCATTGAGCTTTGAAGCAGTTGAATTTTGACCATTCAACTTATAAAAATGACTTTGACTTATTGTTCGTTAAAAAAATATGTAGCATTATCTCATGGGTCACGTAAAAATAACAAAGTGGACAAATGAATTCATATTGTCGATTCCACGAGAAAAAATTACTCAATTACACAATAGTTAAATTCAAATTTATTGTGTGTTTCATTGTTAAAATTAAATTAATATTTGAATTTTGTAACGAAACACAATAAAATTTAATTAAATGAATTTTACAACGAAACAAACACACAATAAATTTAATTAAAATTTGGATTTTCGCAACGAAACGTAATCCATTTCCGAAATTTATATAACAAAAATAGTTTATTGGAGAAACATTGTTGTGTGTTCTAATACATGGGTATATACTTTCATGTATATTTATGTAAAAATATTTTATTTTCTTCCTCGATTGTGCCTTAGAAGTGGAAGCAATTTGGGTATTTTGTCATTTAAGTAATGCGTTAAAGTTTCTAAGATGTAATTTTCACTGAAACCAAGAACGACTGATGATTCATGTGTCTGCAAAATAGTACCTGATAATTTGGCTTTCGAATATTTATTATTAATCCATGACATTAGTCTATGGTATCAGCATCAAAGTATGATTGTATATAGATTTGAGTTTACCCAATTTGAAGACTTTCTATCATGATCGTTAAACTTAGAGTCAAATATAGATCATGTGTTGACAATATTGAATTTTCAACTAAAATTTGTAGTATGCTTAATTAATATTAGACTTGGATCATGTTGAACAAGAAAATAGTTTTGATTATGGAGATAAATTTGTGGGGAAAATCATGAGTAAATTAATAAAAGTGAAACTGAGATTTTAATTAACTTCAAAATGTTATAAATTCTAATGAATTTCATAAATTTGAATAAATTTTCATCGAATTAATCATAAGAATCTTATTAAAATTTGTGAAAATTCAAAAGAGATTGTTATTGTTAAGGGATAAATATCACATTATGTGAAGACGAAAATATAGATCAATTTATAAAAGTTTGGATTACTCCTCTTAACAATATTGATATTTTAATATGGAACCTCAAATCTTAACATGACATTAGAGTTCATTAACTTTCAATGAGCAATTTAATCCTATCAAGACTGAAAAATGAGAACGCAAATTTTAAAATTGATTTGCTCAAAAGTGGCACCATCTTACAAGGCATTTTAAGAAATAAATCACATATCGACATAGGCGGACCCAGCATGTTAAAGTTGGGGGGTTCTAAAATGAAAGATATTGAGATGAAGGATGGGGGAGCACGGAGGTTCGGGGGCAGCTCCCCCGAATTTTTTTTTTTTTGGAGTTCAGGGTAGCACAAACATTCGTAATGATTAAAGAACATGTACAGTTAATGTTAAAAATATCACTCAAATGCTAGACTAGTCTTTAAAATTCTCCCCTTTTGTAATTTTAATCATTATGAAAGTGGAATTCCAAATATGTTGCTAGTACAAGGTAAATTATTATGTAAGTTGAAATTTGGTTCAAAATACATATTTTGAAACATGTTAATACAACTCCACGAATGAGAACATACAACTATTTTGTAACCGTCATATTTATATATTGTGCTTGTATATATCATAAAAAAAAATAAGTTAAGCATTAGCCCATATTTGATAGGGATTAAAAATAGTATTTTAATTTCATGTCAAAGTCAGTAAATAATTTTAATCGTATATTCAAGATATCTATAACTTCTCAACTACACATTTCATCGACTTTTATCAAAATTTGCTAAAAATTTAATTTTAATCCCCCTCAAATAAGGGCTAAAATGGTGAATTAATTATAAAATTTAAATAAACAAATGTAACTCACTTTATGGCTTAAATTATTTCATCGAGAAAATTCATCAAGCTAAATTTATTCAATTGCTTCGCTTATGTTTGGCCATAATTCTTTAAAACTCATTTTTGGGTGGGGGGGGGGGGTTAAAAAAAACTGAAAAAAATGGAGGGTCCGTTGACCCTGCGGGACCCCCCTGGGTCAGCCAGTGCATATCTAGTAAAGATCAAACTAAAAGAGTTTGAGTTAATCCTCTCAATAAAGTTGACATTTTAATATGAAACTTCAATTCTAACAGTTATGTGGTTAAAAAGTAAGAAAATATTATTGGTCCACATGCAAAATTATTTTATTAATAGAATGTGTGGTTAAAAATAGTCTTAAAAAAACAAGAATTTTAAGTAATGTATGCCAAACATGGCCAAATAATATTGAATAAAAAATAAAATAAAATATATTATTGTACTTCTTTTCATTGTTAGCGTTCGCAAAACCTATAATATAATTTCTACTTTGGGATCTTATTGAACAAAAAAACATGATATTATTCCTCCGTTGACCAGGATTGTACGTGCTATTATTTATATTTTATAAAAATTAAAATGTTTAGAAGGTAAATTTTTTTAGCGTTGGCTATAAAATATAAAATACTTATAATTTAGTAATAGATTTTATTACCTTGCACGTGCACAATGTACGCACGTCCATTCATATTAATGCACTGAAGCAAAATTATTAATATGATGCAAATTTTGTACGCAAAGAATGTGAAAAAGAAAAACATGGAGTCATAATTTTTTGAGTCAATGAACTTCAAAAATTATTTCTCAACTTCATTTTACCAACTTTTTAAAGTGTAAACTATCTATTAAATATATTTTTGTAGGATAATGGCTTAAATTGTAAAGATAAAAAAATTGAAGTTGCTGATGAATTTAATTAATTTAATAAACGAACCCGTACTCTTTTATTAAAAAATAAATAAAAATTGAAGACATAAAAATAGGCAAGTCAACAGTCATATTACCCTTTCTCTTGCCGGATGAAAATTAATAGTGAAGTATGAATAAGGGCAAAATGGGAATAGAAGGAAAAAGAAAAAAAAATAGAAAGAAAGAGGTTGACGATAGGAGGTGGTGACACATGTCCAATATTAGGAGTCTGGCTTAAAATCATAACGAAAAAAAAGATTGATGTCCCTAATGAATTTAATTAAGTTATTGAACAAATCCATACGTTTTTATAAAAAAATGAGGACGTAAAAAGAAGCAAGTCAACAATGAGAGGATTGTAGGTATGAGTAAGAAGGTCATATTACCTTTTCTCTTGCCAGATGGAAATTAATAGTGTGAAGTATGAATAAGGGCAAAATGGGAATAAAAGAAAAAAGAAAGAAAAAAAGAAAGAGGTTGATGTTAAGAGGTGTTGACACGTGTCCAATATGAATAGTGCTTATGTTAGACTCTTTTATATTCTAGTGACAAGATAAACAACAAATGCATAAATTTGACTTTTATTGAATAAGCAAGATAAACTTAAAATACCTAAATTCGGAAAAATAAATTTTCCACGTATTAGAGACAATTGTTAATTAATTGAAGTTTAAAGATAAAATTAAATGTGACAAAAAACATATGAGATATAAGTGCAAAAATAAGCGAACTTTTAAGACCTTCATTACAATTAAAATGTGGTGCAGTTAACAAAAACTGTATAATTACCCTTTCGTTCATCCTCCAAAATTCAACTTTGCCCTTCTCGTGAAAATATTGCTTAAATGATCACTCGATTTGAACTTGACTATGAAAACTTTAGCTTCCTCATCAAATTTGATCACAAAATGAACTTTAGAGCAATCAGTGCAGCAAGAGGATTGCTTGATAATTCCACCCTCATTGAATGTCCTTTTTTGTGTTGCTCCTTTAGGTAAACTCCTCATTCTCAGTGACAGACGCATACATTCGAAGTTAATGGGAGCACAATCAAACTTATTAAAAAGTTACAAAAAAATTATTTATTCTACAAAAATATATACATGTAATCACTATTACAGATTCACAAATCTCATATATATGATTAAAGAACAATTCTCAAAGAATTTCAAATAATTTTACATATATGATGAATAACAATTTCAAAGAATTCTCAAATTAAATATCACAAATGACAAAATAATCTCAACTCTCACCCTTTCAATTGTTCGGTCATTGCTATAACTTTATTCTAATAAAAAAAAGTCCAACAACCGTTATTGCCCAATTCTAATTTTTGGCTATAAAAAATAAAAATTTAAAAAAAACTTGAAGCTGGTGGGTCACTTGACCCACCAGGACCTTGAGTAGGTCCGCCAATGCTCCTTCAATTGCTTTTCTTCTTTTATGCTTCCTCAGGTTAAATGATCAATTTATTATTCAAAATTTGGGCAAATCTTCATGGAAACTCTTCCTCTCTAGTTGTGGTCGTTAGAAGCTAAGGGTGCAATTGATTGTAAGGGTGAAATTTGGGTGGAAAGGAAATAAATTGTAGGAAATTGAATTGCCTAAAATTTGTTTTAGAGGGAATTGTAATTAATGGTGTTTGATTGATATAATTTTTCACCCAATTCATTAGGCTCTGTTTTTCATGCAAATTGTTACTTTTTTCGATAAATTTTTTTTACAATCTGTATTAAAATTTGTTTAAATTGTCAAAAAGTAAAAAAAAAAAAAAAAAAAAAAAAAAATTGAAATTTTTTTGTGTTTGTTTGGCTTTATTTTTTATGCAAATTGTCAATTAAATGGATAAATTTTTTTACCATTAAATTTAGAATATGTTTCCATTGCCAAAAAAGTAAAATATATATATATATATATATATATATATATATATGGAAAACACTTTTCCACCAAAATCATGGAAAAATAAAAAATGAAAAATGTGTTTTAAATGATTATACCTAAAAAATGGGTGAAAATGAATTTCATAAAAAAATTATGCAATCAAATACCAAAATTAAGCATGAGTTTTTCCACCCTAATCAAAGAGTCCCTAAGTAGAAGTGATTTCCATAATTCTCTGAAGAGCAAGTCATACCTATCTATTTTCGATGGGACAAACAATTCAATGGGCAAGTCATCCTCATCAATTCCTGGTGCGGGATAAAATCCAAAGAGAGCAATTTCCGTCAATTTTCCCTGGGACAAATAATTCCACGTACAAGTCATCCTCAATAACTCCATTAAAGCATATCATGCTATTGTAGATCGTAGTCGTTCCTTATTATTAAATCTACCACTGGCATGTCTTCTTGAAATTTGTGGTCTGACATCTCATGTTGTTTTGTCGTTCCTTTGCTTCTCTTTGTTCCCTGCAAGCAATGAAATCAAGAATATCAAGTATATCATCTCGAAAAAGAAATGAATTAAGGATCCGTTTGATTATAATGATGAAAAATAGGTGGAAAGAAAATGAATGGCAGAGAATTAAATTGCCTAAAATTTGTTTTAGAGGGAATTATAATTAATGGTGTTTGATTGATATAATTTTTCACATAATCCGTTTGACTTTGTTTTTCGTGCAAATTGTTACTTTTTGGGATAAATATTTTTACAATCTGTATTAAAATTTGTTTGGATTGCAAAAAAGTAAAAAAAAATAATTTTTGAATTTTTTGTGTGTTCGTTTGACTTTATTTTCATGCAAATTGTCAATTAAATGGATAAATTTTTTTATCATTGAATTTAGAATATGTTTCCATTGCCACAAAAAAAAAATTTTAAAAAAAAATATGAAAAATACTTTCCACCAAACCCATAGGAAAATAAAAGGTAGAAAATGTACTTTAAATGGTTGTACCTAAAAAAGGGATGAAAATGAATTCCATAAAAAAAGCTATACAATCAAACACCAAAATTAAGGATGAAAAAGAAAAATATTTTCCTTTTCCACCCAATTCTACTCAAATCAAACACTACCTAAGAGTAATGCTATATAACCCCACTAGAATTGCAATCCCAGTCTAAGTAACATTAGATGATAAACTAAATGAAATGTGAAATTAAATGACTTATTTAATTTCACTAATCATTTCATACCACATTAATGTCACCTAAACTGGAGTTATAACCCAGTAAGACTAAATAGCATTACTCATGAATTAAAGCTTGAGTTAACTTAAAAAGTAAATAAAACAGTTCTTGACAACCACGTCAAAATTTGTTTTCGATTTTATCCTATAACAAGCAATATAATAATGAGTAGTATGTCAAATCTACGATGAATGTTATATAATTATGTACTTTAAATAAAATTAGCCTTAAGTAAAAATCTCACACCATTAATTATTTGGTTTGGATTTTAAGTTATATCTAATTATCTACTAAAATAAGTAACTAAATCTCGAAATTAATCAAACCACAATACTATTGATATACAAAACATAGAATAGAGCAAAAGCAATAAAGACTAACAATTGTATTATTAGCTAGGTGCAAGAATTTCTCTCTTAGTATGATACTCATGAGTCAAATACTGGCATTTTATTAGGTGGAATGGAAGGGAACTTCTGTATTACTTGATGGATGACCATCTCGGCTGAAATTCTAAAGTTATCACCTTCATTGACATCGACAACTGCTTTGCCCAAAAATTCCATTTGGATTACAGATTAAAGTTTCGGAATAGTCAAGAGTCCTAGGTTATCTCAGGCTCTCAGCGAATGGCACCAAGGGCGAACCTTTTTCAAGGCAAAATGAAGACATGGTAAAGTTCGTGTTGGATTCGAACCCTGGACTAATTGGATTGTGCTCCCATAATATGTACTAAAAGCGCATTTTGTAAAACGTGGCTTTATTATTTTAAGCGCCTTTTCTGGATGTGTGGCACTTGGCTCCATCTTGGCCATTGATTTCTGATTTCTGCAATGATCTTTGGGCTTATCTTGGTTTGCCGTTTCACTTGGCAAATCAGTTGAAAGAGATTTTTTTATTATTTTTTTCCTACCAGCTTTTGGTTTTCTGAGAGAAACTCTCTCTAATGCTAAGGTTTCGTCTTTCGATTATTCATTTCTTAAAGTTCTGATTTGAGAACTAAGATCTATAATAGTTAACCTCTGATATGTGATATTCTAAATACATATCAGTGAGAACGAGTGGGTTCGTTTGAGTTGTTATTTCAGATGGTTATGTGAAATTTTGTTGGTGATTCTTTGAAAATATTTATTTGTACTTGAAGAGATAAGTAATTCTCTGCTATTTTTGTGTATTGGTAAAATTTTTGTAACCTTTGTTGTCATTTTGAGTTATTTAGTGCAATCGAGCAAAATTCAAATTATAAGATACTCAACTGGGGATGTAGGAGTTAGATTTGGTCGCCGAACCTCTATAGTTTAGGTCGAAAGAAATCTCTCGTGTTCAATCTTTATTTTCTGTACTTTTACTTTCTGCAAGATCTTGTTATTTTGCCTTTCGACACCAATATTGTGTCAACCTGGCCCTTACAGTTTGGGCCAAAAATTTTATAAAAAAATAATAATAATAATAAATTCCAAAAAATCTCTAAAATTTAATTTTAGTTCCGCCCTTGATTATCATGTATGCTATGCTTTGGACAAAACTAAATATATATTTGCTACGTTGTTGAGGTTAGGAGTCCGTATTAGTTCAACCCTCAACCATAACATTGGATATTATATTCAACCTATGTTTGATCCTTATTTTTAAAATTCATCTTCTTCTCAAACTCATTTTCGACAACACATTTTATGGGACCACACTTTTATTAACTTTTCAATCACACATTTCATCGACTTTTATCAAAATTTACTAAAAATATTATTTTAATCTAAACCTAGCTAGGGCTCATTTCATTTATTGAATTATTGATTTATTTGTGGGAATTTTTGAATTTTATTCTGAAACTTTTAAAATGTTGAATTTAACTCCCGAAACTTAAGAATATTTCCAGTATGCTCCATTAATATTTTCAATTGATCTCTTGCAATCTGGTTAATCTTCAATTGTTTCAAATCGACTCCAATTAAGCTCCTTATAGCCTATTTTTCATATAAATTGTATCCAAGTTGAGATTGTCCTACAATTTTCACAATTTACACAAATTAAGTAGATAATGGCTCAATTTATATATAATTAAATAAGAATAGAAGTTCGAATAAGTGCATAAAATGCACTTATCAGTGCCCTAGTTTACACTAGATGCACGTCTCAGTATAAAAAAACGGGGAAAAATCTATCTTTCCTTATTTTGATAAACAATCACCTTGGCATCATATAAATAAGAGAACACATCCAGAACAATGGGGAGCCGAATTTTATAGAGAAAATAGAGAGAATTCACTTTGAAGAACAATGAATTCATCATTGGATCCAGATTTGAAGGCTTTAATTGAAGAATTTCATATTTTCTCTCATAGTTTAATGATTCGGCTGATGACTTTCTTTTATTTTCTTTGCAATCTTACATTAATATATCAGGCTAATTTTTTTTTTTTGTATTGGATGGATGACAAAACTCTTTGACTCTTAGTTTTTAATTTGAGACTATGTGTTTTTAGCTTAATTCTTGCGTTTTGATTTCGTAGATATGCATAATTACACCGTTTTAATGTTTGTACACCATGAGGACAATAAGCTGTTTATTCGTAGTGTTGAAAAACTCACGGTAGATAGAATATTATTTATAAAACATACGGGCAAAAAACATTAGAAATAATATTTATGGTATGTGTGTTCGTATGTGATAATCCAAAACTTCAATGCAGATTTATTATATCTTGAAAAAGAATAGTAAATAAAAGTGTAAGTATCGATCGTCACAATTGCATAAATTGAGTTGATTATCATTGGTTAAGAATTAGAATTAAGAGTTGGTCGGTGGAGTCGAAAATTCAATACGTTCATCCACATTTGATTTAAAATCAATTTTTATTGCTTTTGTAGTTATAAAACGTAGTTAGATACAAGTCAATCATCTTTTGTTATAATCAAGAATTTAAATATATCAAATACACTAAAATTGGGCTTCATTATGATTATTATTTGTACAATAAACGTACACGCTTGCGGGATTTTGACAAACATCCAAAAATTAATTAGTTTGTTGGTTTTCGCATTGAAAAATTGGTATGAATGAAATATACAAGTCTTTTCTTGAAGTTGAAGTCAAATGATTAGGTAATATAAAGTGTTTATCAATAAACCGCTTCCTTTCATGGGAATTCTATTGACCATGTCCATCTGAATTAGCCGTTCGACGAAATGCCCCAATAGTCTTTGATATTGAAGTTTATAAAATAAAAAATTATTGATGCTATTAATGTAAGATTAGTTGTTAAACTACTTCATGTAAGAGCTGAAATTATTAAATATGGATGGATTAAATTTCATTTGAATCTAACAAGATGTCTTTTTTTCCCCCTTGGGGTTTAAAAATACCAATTTCTAGATACATGGAGCTAATTCTCCCTGACTGTACACAGAATTGAATTAGTTGCAATGAATTTAGGGTAAAAGACTGCAAATTTTTAACCTCAAGCATCGAGGAAAATTATGCGATATGAATAGATCAATTCAACCTTAGTTCACAAATGAAAGGAACCATGTCAATTATAAATTAAATGTATATAACAAACCCAACCAATCCACAGTTCTTAAATGTGACTATAATGATGCAATGTATAAATACTGAAAAAGACTGCAATTTCATTGACTCGTTCAATTTCTTGCAAAACCTACCTTCGTTTTTAAAATTGTACAAAGTCAGAGGCGAGAAAAAAAAAGAGTTTCAGTTAAGAAAATTAAAGCGGCAATTAAAAGCTGGAGTTTCCGTGTTGTCTCGGTCTTAATATGGATCTTCTCCATCATGCATGCCCTATAAATAGGGTTCTATGTTAATTCTCAAATCACCCCCAGAAATCTATAGTTATCTTAGCTCGTATTAGTACTAATTCTCTGCATTCGAGTTCATCGAAATGGGTTCATATAGTTTCTGTATTGCTGTCCTGGTCATGTTTAATCTTTCATTTATGGGTTTTTCTGCTTCTCTTAACCCTTACTTCTACGCCAAAGTGTGCCCACAAGCTTTGCCAACCATTGAACGGGTTGTGGGTGCTGCTGTAAAGCAAGAGAGACGCATGGGCGCCTCTTTACTCCGTCTTCATTTTCATGACTGTTTCGTTAACGTAAGATGGTCGAAAATTTGTCATTCTTTTCTAATATTTTGGTGATTTGTTTTAGTAATGGCCTTTGTTTTTTTTTGGTGTTTTGCAGGGCTGTGATGCTTCTATTCTTTTAGACTCGACGTCTGCTTTCACTAGTGAAAAAAATGCATTGCCCAATGCCAATTCCGCTAGAGGATTTGAAGTCATTGATAGAATCAAGTCCGAGGTTGATAAGGTTTGCGGCCGCCCGGTTGTGTCTTGTGCTGACATTTTGGCAGTTGCAGCACGTGATTCCGTAGTTGCAGTACGTATTATTTGACTTACACAAGAACATGTTTGATATCCACATATTCATAACTATTACTCATTATTATCAACACACTTCGTGAGATCCACTATTATTCTTCCTTATTGATTTATAGATTTGACAAATGTTATCTGGAAATATATTTAACAAGGAAAATCGTTTCTTGGGGTGCAGTTAGGGGGACCAAGTTGGGAGGTTCGACTCGGAAGGAGAGACTCAACGACGGCTAGCGAATCTAAAGCCAACGATGACATCCCTTCGCCATTCATGGATTTACCGGCACTTATCAACTCATTCAATAAACAAGGCCTGAACGTGGAAGACCTCGTCGCCCTCTCCGGCGGCCACACCCTAGGGTTATCTCATTGTCGTTTCTTTAAAAATCGTATTTACAACGAAACCAACATTGATCCCAACTTTGCTCGTCAACGTCAAGCTACTTGTCCCCCCAATGGAGGTGACTCTAATCTCGCTCCTCTAGATCCCACTCCTGCTTCTTTCGACACAAAATACTTCAGCAATTTGGTATCAAAGAAAGGGCTCCTCCACTCTGATCAAGCATTATACAATGGAGGTCAAACCGATTATCTTGTTAAGACTTATAGTAAAAATTTTGGTGCTTTTTCCAATGATTTTGCTTCTTCAATGATTAAAATGGGTAACATAAAGCCATTGACGGGGAAGAGAGGACAGATTCGATTGGATTGCAAGAAGGTGAATTAATTAAAAGCTTCTTAAATGTTTTCTCAATATTCTTTGTTAAGGTGTTGATAATTTCTTAATTAAGTATGGTTTCTTTCTGTTAAAAAGAATAAACAAAATCTTTGTATTTGTGTTGGGATTTGAGGAATTTGACTAAATGTAATTTAAATATAAGTAAAAGTGTTTCTTGTTACCTTGTATATGTTTGCCGTTTGTCATTTTTCTTAATTTTGCTTTAATCAATTTGTGTCGTTGTATACTATTGCTGGAAGAAGTTTGACTGTCTTAAAAAAATCAACTTCAACCATCAATGTGAAGAAAAAGAGAGAACTATTTAGGGGCGTTCTCTTCGTGTTTCAGTTTTGTATTTTGAGTTTTGAATTCGTTTTGTATTTTGGGTGTTCATTTTGAGATTATTGAAAACTCCTTTTTTTGTCGTTTTGAAAAAATATTTCTCAACCTGTGTTTTTTGAGTTTTGGCAGATTTGTGAAGAAAACAGCCAAAACGTAAAAAAGTTATTTTCTGTTTTCTTCACAAAATTTTCAGCCGTTTTCAAAAACCCGTTTTCGAAAATGGAAAAGAGAACGCGTTTTCAATATTTTGGAAAATCGAAAACAGAAAATGACTCGAAAACGACAAAGAGAATGCCCCCTTATCTTTTACACATCAATAAAGAAGAAACACTAACTTTAAGACTTTCACCCATATTGATCAGACAAAGTCTAAGGGTCAGTGGCGCAATCGGTATCACATTGATCAGACATATTAATGAAAGCGTAAGCAAGAACAATACGCGATCACGAATGAGAATTTGCACACAAATTAAAGATTGTGCATAATAGAAGAACAATCTCAACGATTTTATTGATATTCAAAAATAGCCAAGAAACAAATAACACATTATAGTGTTTAAATAGGACAAAGCTTGAGAGAAAACTAAGCTAAATTAAGCCTGTTCGACACACATTAATTTATTTTATGATTTTCTATAGATCAATTTTCCATCATACATTCACACAATAATATATTATATATGTATACCAAATAAATTTCTCTACTTTTTAACCACTTGTTCTTCTAAAAATCGCTATTCAAAACTCTTTTTTCTACGGTAATGGTTGTCAAACATGCTCCTAATTTTGACTCAAAACCCTAAATTAATAAGACAATGTTGCCCTTAATTAATTAAAGTACCTTAAACAAATAAAATAAATAAAAACATCATATTTTTTTTACTTCATTAATTTCCTCCGATTAGAGAAATTTTGTGCCTCGAAAATTTTTGGTGGTATTTTTCGCACCCAACGGACCAATTATTAGTTATAATCAATAGTTTTTTATGTGCCATAGGCAAGATCAGGAGCTTGCTGTTGAAGTTGTTGGACAAGTTTCTCGTGACTGAATACCGAATTTAGCAATTGAAACTCGTATATGCAACTTACCGGATTGACGCATATCATATATGCAACTAATCGGATTTGAACATACCGTATATGCAACTCATCGAATTTTTTCATACCATATATGCAACTCATCGTATCTACAGTAAATTTAGATATCGTATGTGCACATACGTTGTCATGAGTAAACTGTTAGCAAAAGAGTAATGCTATTTAGTAATACATTTGCCCCCATAAAAATAGTCATGTTTCTTTTGTCACGCAAATTAAAAATAATAATAATAATTAATATAGTTAAAATAATAAATTTTACAACTATTTTTCTTAATAAACCCCTATATTAATACAATCAATGTTCAAAGTAATTAAATTATGCAATGCAATGTTCAAAGTAATTAAACTATTCTTGGTACTAATCATTGTTTAATGCAATAATCAAAGTAATTAACATAGCAAATTCATCTAACATGAAACCGATAAAAATTGCCACAACGTGAACATTCAAATTTTATCAAAAACAAAAAATTTCAAATTGATATGAAAATGACATTTTTCAATAATTTGTATTTACCCGCCAAGTTTGTTTTGAATATTTTGATTGAACTTTATAAATAATCACATGTATTCGGACACAATTAGGGATGACAATTTAACCCGCTCTACCCGACTTGACGGGACCCTGTCCCTAATGGGACCTAAAAAACCCGTCCTGACGGGTTGGTGGAGTGAGGTGGAGCGTGGTGTAAAGGGTCGTCCTGTGGCGGGTCGCGAAATGCTCGCCCCACCCCATGAAAAAATTAATTAAAAATAGAATTTTAATAAATGATTAGTTTTAAAATATTGTTGAATGTATTTACAATTTTTTAACATGTTTCTAATCCAACAATTATATTATACAATTATCAATTTAAAATTTTACATAACTAATCATTGTTTATATAATTTATAAATTCGGTCATTCAGTCTTTTTATTATAATTAAATTATATAATCTGAAATTATGAATCATGATAGTTAAATAAAGATTTTTTGCTTATGAAAAATTTATACCAATTAATCAAAATAAGTTAATATCTTGATCGAAAATATTAGAAATTTTTTTTAAAATATATGGAATGACCTTTAGATTTTGGGTTAAGGGTTGAACTTTAAATAATAACATAACTCGAATTTTTGAAAATGTAAAAAAAAAAAAAATTAAATTAAATGAGGCAACAAACGAGGCAAATTCTTGCCCCGTCCTCGCCCCGATCCGCCCCGCACCCCGCCCCGTCACGCCTCGCGCCCGTTTAAGGCGGGGCGGGCGAAGTTGGGGGGAGGCGGGGCAGGATGGAGGTGCCCACCCCATCCCGAATCTGTCTCATTACCATCCCTAGACACAATCTCAATTAAAAAAAATAAAATTGAATAGTTCATCACAAAATATTTCAATTGATTTGAATGTTTTTCCAAACAATATTCCCTCACCCATAGTGATGGCAAAAAAACCTCGCCCCGACCCCACGTGGCCCTGTCCTTGATTGGGGCCAAAAAAATCAAGGTTCTAAAATGCATAATACGTGACAATGCATTTCGATCGAACATAAATCATTATAAGAATATGTGTGCTTATACGAAGCATATACATAATTATGCGTTTCCCAATTTTTAATATTTTAAACTAATAAATAAATAAATAATGCATTCTTTGAATTTTTATACATATTCTTCAAAATTTCAAAATATAAATTATAAATACTACAATTACTTCAAGTTTATATATATTTTTCAAATTTTCAACAAAAATATATTATTCAAAATCATAAATACTACAATTACTTGACAATCAATTCTTACAATTAGATTAAACAAGAATATTGACTTAAAAAATTCTAAATTTTGTTTATCTCTTTATTGGATTTCAATTCAATCTTATCTTCTTCATCCAAATCTTCCGTGTCATCCATTACGAAATCATCTTCATCGGGCTCCTTTATTTCAATAGAGCAACTCTAAAACTTATTTTTATGTTAATGCCCATATGAAGATTTATGTAAAAGTAAAACCCTAGAGATTGTTGTATATAATTGATGGGTTTAGACGATTTGGGCAAATTTGATGTTTATTAGGCTCAATTTAATTTTTTTAAGTTATAAAAATGGGTTAAATTTTGTTATGCTATTTCGAACATATTTTTAATTACAAATGCGTGAGCAATTTGGAGAATATGGTTGTTGACCGCATTATCATACGCGGTCAATGAAATGAGTTGACCGCATTATCATACGCATATCCCATATGTGAAAACGCGTCGAGAATATGGCGCATTTTAGAACACTGAAAAAACCCGTCCTGATGGGTTGGCGGGGGTGTGGGGCGGGGCGGAGATGCCTCGTCCTGTGAAAAAAAAAACTAGAATTTTGATAAATTGTTAATTTTAATATATTGTTGAATATATTTATAATTTTATATCATGTTTCTAATCCAACAATTATATTATACAATTGTCAATTTAAAATTTTATCTAACTAGCAATTATTTCATATAATTTATAAATCCGGTCATCCAATCTTTTTATTATAATTAAATTATATAATCAAAGCCAATTTATAATATCTTGATTGAAAAAATTAGAAAAAATTAAAATATATGGAATTATATTTAAATTTTGGATTAAGGGTTGAACTTTGAATAAAAATATAACTCAAAAATTTGAAAATGAAAAAAAAAAACCTAAATAAATAAAATAAACAGGACAGTAAACAAGGGTAAACTCCTACTCCAACCCCATTTAAAGTGGAGCGGGGCGTGGGACGGGCACGAGGTTGGGATGAGGTGGGGCAGAAGTGAGGATGCTTTGTCCCAAACTCGCCCCAATTCCATCCCTACTCACCCCCTCACCCCGTCCCGAATCCATTCCCATCCCTATTCACCCAATGATATCTATTTACCTTCATCACAAAATACTTTGATTGATTTGAATCATTTTCTTCAAGACATTAAAATACCACAACAATGCCAGAAGATACGTGTCATAAAAAATAAAAAAATTCATTTACGATAAAAAGAGAGCTTTCTTCGGAAAAAGCTACTCCAAGAAAGTCAAGATGAAAAGTTATCAAAAGCAGTTATTTCAAAAGTTGCCAACTCTTTTTCTAAATATCTACAAAATCAGTTTTTTTTTTTTTAAATTTGGCATAATGCAAATTATTTTATCACTGCAAATGGTGATCTACTAGATTTTTTTTTTTAAAATCTTGTGAAAATGGTTGGTTGCAAGAGAGTTCGAATAGACTTGAAAGGAATGAAAGATATTCATTTTCGCCCTCGAACTAATATAATATCCTTGTCAAATGCATTGAATGTACCAAAATCAACCTTACATAAAAGAATCAAACGTGAAACCATATTTGACAGATAACAACAAGAAAGCAAGGTAGGAGTTTTGCTTGTCAATGATTGACGAAGGCACACTTGCATCAAAGCCTTTCTTTGTTAATATGCACAATCAAATTCATATTGATGAAAAATGGTTTTATAAAAGTAAAATGTCACAAAAGTATTATCTCTATCTAGATGAAACAGATCCATTGCGCACATGCAAAAGTAAAAGATTTATTAGAAAAGATTATGTTTTTGGCTGCCATCGCTCGTCCACGATTTGATGCCACTTCAAATAAAGAATTCAATGGAAAAATTGGAATATGATCATTTATGGCTAAGGAACTAGCAAAGCAGAATAGTAAGAACCATAGAGCGAGGAGTTTAGAGACAAAGCCAATTGTGTCAATCACTAAAGATGTTATTCGATCATGTTTAATTGAAAAAACCGTTGCCTTCAATCAAAGAAAAATGGCCATGTTCTAGTTCTAGGGAACATCTTCATTCAACTAGATAATGCAAAGCTTCAATTAAATGTTAATTGTTAGTGTTAGATTATTGTAATTGGCTATTCTGTGAACAAAATGATCAACTTGAACATTTTAGAAGTTTAGGGACTTAATTGTAAAGTTTCATAGTTTGTTGTATAGCATAGAGTTCGGGGTCCAAGTTTGGAACACGAAGATTTCTCGCCGCATTTTCGCTAGATGCTCACTAGAGTCATGCTCGAGCGGATAAATCAAAACATCATGTGCTCGACCTTCGCCCCACTGTCGCTCGTGCGACAGACCATTCGCTCAAGCGACAATGCTCCTCGCTCGAGCGACAATTTTACGGTCTGACCTAATTCGCGATTTCGTGAGATTTTAATTGGCCAAAGTTACCATATTCATCCAACGTCTAAAAAGGGGCGCTGCGCATTCGGGATCTGTGGATTGAACAAATACATTCAAGAGAAAACACCTATTCTCTCAAGAGCTAAACATCCTTTAAAGTTCAATCAATTCATATGCGCCATTTAGATTGAAAACATCAAAACCTTCAATCAAATACACTGGTGCCCATTCTTTACTTGGATCAGTCAGGAAGATTGTTTCGTCAACTTGGCTGGTTGCGAAGATTAAGAAAAAAATTCAAGAACGAGGAGTTCTTGATGGATCTACAGGAGATAAACTGCTATAAGAGTTAGGATTGGTGTTCATGTGCACATTCAGGAGAGCTGCTTCGAATTTCAGACAGGAGATCAGAAAACTTGTGTCGTCAATTTTACTGGTGGTCTGTAAGTTTATAATACAGTTTATAGTGAATTTTTTATTGGCAAAGCGCACGGAGTTTTTCCCACGTAAAGTTTCTCCGTGAACAATTTGGTGTTGCTTACTGTTTTTATTATTGTTTTCGGTATTGCGGTAGTTCAAGTTAGGATAAACTGAACAGTTTCATTAATCACCTAGACATAATTAACTTGTGACTTGTTGCATGTTAATTAAATTTTAATTCCGCCTTACACCTAAGCACCCCCCTCTAGATGAAGTTGGGTCGAATCTCCGATTTTTCATTAATGATGCTGAGTTTGTAGAAGCTGCGAGAAAAGATGGATTTGACATTCGTTTGTGTTGTCAACATTCGAACAGTTTCGATATGTATGTCTTGGATCTCAATTTTCTTCAGAGCTATTGATTCACTTCAACATCAAAAGGCTCCAACTAAAAGTGATGATTTTGTTTCAACTGTGGAGAACACTTTTATGTATATCCAACTACACTTTTAAACAATGTGTTATTGACATTACAATCATGCATGGTTGAGGTGCTGAAAATTTCTGATGGTAATAACTACAAGATTCCGAATATGAACTAACAAAAATTGATTAGTACCAAAATTGCATTCAGTGTAAGTATCAAGTTTTGAATGAAGCAAATGCAGCTCTTTGTGAAAAACACCAAAATTCTCAATAATACAGATGGTAATTGGATTGCTTAGATTAGCATTGACTCTTTGGATTTTATTTATTTATTTATTTTTATGTATTTTTCAGTTAAAATTGTATTTTTAGTCTTAAAATGTTTCTTTACCACTTTTATGATTATTTCCTATTGCAACTAATATCTTCTCAAAATATTATGGCTCACTTTTGATGAGTTGCCTGCTGCCATTAGAATGAATGTGAATTGAGATTTTAGTTGGCAGTGATATTACCTGTTTGACGAAAAATAGAGAAAGATATCATGTAAAGAAATAAAACTTCTATTAAAAGATGAAAAGAAAGCCCCTTTGGTATAACTTGAAGGCTTAAAACCTGCTGGGTATTTGGAGTCAAAGACAAACTTGATATTTCCCCCTCTAATAGGGGGTGGGACCCACGATTAAAATAATCACGAGCCCCACCCCTATTGTGAAGGGGATGTGCACCGTGCTGCATCTTAGTGCAACTCATATTTCGTATCTGATACCAAGAGGGAGAACTATCTGCAGTTCTTCTTGGTGCACTCAAAGTTAATACTCAAAAAAGAAAATTAATAGAACTTAGATAGAAAAATTCTCATCAATTGAGAAACAACATGTTGATATTCTTGAGTACCAAATTTGTAACCTTCGTCTATTGGTGGAGCATTTCGAGCAATGGCCTCACTGATTTGTTCAAATCATGATCTATGGTGCTAATTGTTCAAGGATTATCTTTATAAACATTGAGGGAATATGGATGGTCTTTCAATTTCTTACTCATGGTTTAAGACAATGGTGACAATAGATGATGGTGAGCCATTTTCTATACTCCAAATATGTTGAATAGAAGTCATCGAAGATGGAACTTTTTTTAGTTTTCAATTTATTATTCCAATTATAGTTGAATAATTGAGTGATCTAATCACAAAGCACATTAAATGTGGATATTTTAGAAAATTAATATATTAACTATCCTCTCAAATAAGAAAAATGACTATAATTTGAGACAAAAGAGAAAGAAAAATAGAACTATTTACTTATGTTTAATAATTATTTAAACCACTACATTAATAACATTAAATTATATGTTTAAAAGTAATGATATGTTTTTCTTATCTTCCCTCCCTAGAAAAGTAATCGAGAAATCCAACGAGGTTGAGACCAATTCATTTGATTAGTTTAGTAAAAGAATTAAATTATTTGTACTCGGACATTATGTCGGGTTCGACATCATGTGAGAGGCACATTGATATCGAGTAAACGGGCATCTAAACGCCCTTGTTGATTGTTAAGTAAAAGCAATGTCCAATTGTGCAGTTGAGAGAATTGAAACCAATTCCCTCCACTTTCCCCACATGCTTTTGCAATTTGAAACCTCACGCGCTTTCGGAAAGAATCCAAACGTTACACACACTTTTACTTTGGACCTTGACATCTCCGAACAAAAGTTAACGTTACTCTTGTTCAGTTCAGTCCTGCTCAACAGTATTGTCTCTCCACACAGGCCATTAATCCTGTCTCACAGACTTCTATAACCAAACGGAGTACAATATTCTAGTCTGGTCTTTAAAATTTTTATTGTGAGTTTATTTTCTCTCGCAATGCCTGCAAAAACCCTAGAAGCCAAGGCTGGGGGCTTGATTGATGGGGGTCCGATAATGGGTTATGGAAGTGAGCCGGTTTCCGAGGAGAAGGGTACCCCGAGGGCTGAGATTGACACCTCTGCGCCGTTCGAATCGGTGAAACAGGCGGCGAATCGATTTGGTGGGATGGGTTTTTGGAAACCCACCTCTCGTAAGCCCTCTGAACATGCCCCAGAGGTCTCTCTCTCTCTCTCTCTCTCTCTCTCTCTCTCTCTCACACACACACACACACACACACACACAACCAAACACACCCCTACACTCTGTAAAAGGAGTTACAATTTTGATTGTTGTCATTAATTGAATTATAAATACTAAAATATATAATTTTGAGTATCGCTTAACTGAGGGATGCATTCCAATAATGGCAATATTGTTTTCATGTTTATTTATTCATTAATTGTATTTATAATGATTTATGTGCTTCTTTTGTCTTAAATCCTTAGCAGTTTCACCTCTGTATATTGCAACTCGATTTAGGAATCGTGAGTTATATTTTGGCCAAATATATGGAGCAGAATGCTCTCTGTTCCGAATTGAATTTGATGCTATACATTTTTGGGGTTAAACCAATTGGTTACTGGAGTGTCTTTTACTGAAAATTATTTTTCTCAAAGTTAATAAACTGATGTGCATCACCACTCCATACGATTCAGATACAAATTTTGGGCGCGTTTTTTTTTTTTCCCTGCTTTCTAGAAAGAATTGCATGGTATTAAACATCAAGATGAGTAGAAGGTGACCATAAAAGAAAGCAAGGTGACATGTGCATCATATGGATGTCCACTTGTTGGTTAATTCATAAAGGCATACATCGGAATAATGGTGTTCGAAATGTTTGTGAATGGCAGCTCAGTGCTGAAATGGTTGACATTGCAAAAGTAGAGGAACAAGCTGCACAGTTGGAAAGGGATCTGATTGTGAAAGAAAGGGAAACGCTCGATGTTCTCAAGGAACTGGAAACCACTAAAAATATCGTCGAAGAGCTGAAATCAAAGCTGCAGAAAGAAGCATTTGAAATCAATGCAACCCCTGCTGCAAATTCAGTTGATTCCAAGGTCAATTCTGCTGCTGCTGGCATATGGGAAAAGGAAAGTCTTGAAAACAGCTTGAATGTTCATCAAAATGGGATTGGCTGTGTGGACAAGTGTCCTTCCTCAGCTCCAGGCTTCATCCTACTGGAACTGAAACAGGCTAAACTGAACTTAACGAGGACTACTAATGATCTTGCAGATATTCAAGCTACAGTTAACCTATATAACAAGAAAATCGAGAAAGAGAGAATGTCACTTGAGAAGACTCGCCAAAGGTTGTCTTCAAGTACCTCAAAGGTTTCATATCTCGAGGAAGAATTAAACCTTACAAAACAGAAACTACAGCTGGTAAAAGACACTGAGGACGTCAGTAGATCTCAAGATCCCTTGGATGTCGTAAGAGAGCTAGAAAAGCTAAGTTATGAGACGGAACAATTTAAGAAAGTGGGAGAAGCTGCAAAATTAGAAGTTCTAAGGGCAACGTCTGAGATTGAATGGACAAAAACTAGAATTAAAACTGCTGAGATAAGGTTGGTAGCTGCTAAAAAATTAAAGGCAGCAGCAATAGCTTCTGAAGCTGTGGCTCTTGCAGAAATCAAAGCAATATCAAACGGTGAGAATTCATCTGCAGATTTGAAGCAGAAGTCGGGAAGTGTAACTCTTACTCTCAAGGAATACTCATCCCTAATTTCCCGTGCTCGAGAAGCGGAGGAAGCTTGTAAAGGGAGGGCAATGAATGCAGAGGTTCTACTCGATGAAGCTAACGTGTCTAAAACAGAAATCTTGAAAAAGGTAGAAGAGGCGGCTGAAGAAGTTAAAATTACCAAAATGGCATTGAAAGAAGCATTGATTAGAGTGGAGGCGGCAAATAAAGATAAATTGGCTGTTGAAGAGGCTCTCCGGAAATGGAGATCTGATCGTGTTAAGAAAAGACGTTCTGTACACAACTCTACCAGATTTAAGAATTCTTGTCCATCTCACCTTCGGAAAGAATCTTCTCTTCTTGATGTAAGTGGCCTGGATTTGGTCGATAATGAGTCAAAACCAGTTTTGAAGCCGAGTCTATCCATTGGGCAAATATTGAGCCGGAAACTGCTTCTAAAAGAAGAATATGAGAATGGGATGCAGGCAGAAAAGAACAAAACGCAAAACTCCCTGGGACAAATTCTTAGCGAACCTAATAAAGATCCACTTTCTGTTAAAAAAACTGGGAAAGAAACTGCTGAAGAGCAACTCCGTGGAAAGAGAAAAAAGTTTGGTTTTGCTCGGATCTCACTCTTTGTGACAATGCCAAGTAAGAAGAAGAAGAAACAAAAGGGAAGTTCAAGGTTTGATGACGTATAGATAAACTTGTTGGATCATCAAGTTTCTGTCATTAATTCTTTAACAGGTTTATTAGGCTTGTTTGATCCAGAAGGTTGTTTGGTTTCCTAACTTTATGGATTGTTTCCCCACCATTGGTCTCTTAGATGATTGGAATGTAGGAGTAGTCTATGCCTCTTTCTTTAGTATGTGTGGAACTTCGAATCTGTGGTTTGTGTAGATATATGATTTAACATGGATGTGTTTAGTCTGGAATGTCATTCTGTGCACACTCTTCGACTTCAGTCCTCTTTTTTAATAATTTGTAGAGGGATTTTTGAGGAATTTATTTAAGGTCAACTTTTTCTAAAAGTTTTTTTAGTCGAATAAAGCACTTTCAAAAAATTATTTAAATGAACTCAGAAATAGTTTTCAAAAATATAAGCCATAAGAAAATTCTTTGGCTTCCATTTTGAGGGCACCCCATGCCGTCCAAAAAATATTAAAAAAATGTTATTATACAGATGTTGAGGCTCTGTTTGATATATATTATTTGTAAAATGAGAATGAAAAATATAGCAGTTAAAAGCGCCACACAAAGATGTAAAGTAAAAAATGGTAGTTGGATGTGATGGATAACGGTTATATTTTTTATTTTTATGGAGGAAAAATGAGAATCAAACGTGATCTGAATGTTAGATTGTGAATTTAAAAAGTCCGGTGAATATAAAACTTGAAACAATTAACTAACAAAATTTGTTTGAGATAATTATTCTCAATTCTTAATATTTTGTTACGAAATAATTTTTTTGCCAAAACTAAATTAGACCAAAGGTTAATCTTAACCAGTGCAAGAAAATTTTATTGAATTTTGTCATTGCATAATTAAATAGCAAATTTTGGATACGTATTGTGGATAAATATGACGTGAAGTTAGTGGTAACAAATTTAAAAATTATACATACAAAGATTAAATTAATAATTTGGTGCGTAAAGGACAATAAATTTTTTAAACATAAACACAATGTAAAAGTAAGAAATTAGTAAAATAAATAATTTATTTGAGGTCTCGTCTACTTGTTATTTGTGTAATAATAAACATTGGGTTTCATCTTTATTAATATCGTTCACCTGAGATTTGCATTCACATACATAAAATTTAAAAATTATTATTATTTTTTACCAAGGAGAAAACCGATCAACTACTTTCTGATTGAATTAGCCGTATTTCACCTTAATTTTTAAGTAGTGTTATTTATTGTCAGCTATGACAGTATTCGTCATATGTTACATCTTACGTGGACTAACATTATTAAGTTATTCCTTTTAAATTATTAAAATTATGTCGCGTAAGATGTCGTTAATTATGAATAACATTATTGAATCAAATAAGTAGACCGTATGTGCCAAATTAGTGGGCTTTGCTAAGGTTGTTATGTTGTCCGTCCATCTTCAGATTCACAAGTTGAACCTTTTATAATTACTAGTAAGGTCAACGTGCGTTGCACGTTAATTGATTAATGTTAAAAATATATGTATGAGAGAAATTCATTTGTAAATATAGAAGATATTTATAAGTTGATCCGAAGAATGGGAAGAAAACATCCCTTTCCAATAAGACTAAATACAGTAATATTTTAATTGTTGGGTGTAGAAGGAAATAGTTATAAGAAATTTGAGATTTCACTAATGAAATTTGAGATATTACAAAGGAGTTGCTACATCACACGTTTTCTTCCTTTTTTTTTTTTGTAGGGATTTTCTTTCACTCCTACATACATAACACTATATGTAGACCTTCCTATTTATAGAGAACATGGAGTAAACTTGTTCTAATAAAACTCTACAATTACAACAAGATAATAGCTGTTTTTTTCATCATTTGCATCTGGAGAGTCTGTATTTGCAACTGTATTTCAGTCATTAGAATGCTGTCAAATTCTCCTGCCATATGTTGTTGCTGATTTTCATTTCCAGCTTGTATACTTTTAATATTGAGCTTGAGTATATAATCCATTTGACCATTCTTTGAATCTTCTTATTTAGTTAAAGTGTTCAATTTGGATTTGAATTCTTTGAAGAAGTATTCAATTTGAATTTAAATTCTTTGAAGATTACAAATTTTGTTTGGTTCTGACTAATTAGTACCATTTATTTTCGTTATTAAGTGCAATGTCTTCCTGATAACTGAAGTCAGCTCATATTCTCCTACTTTCCCTATTCCTCTCATTGCTGTTGGCTCCAATTGGTGGCCAGCCGCCAAAACCACAATGCATCCATGAACAACTTCTAATTGGTTACCTCTTGTTCCTCCTAACTATGTCTGATTTTGTCTTCTATTTCTTTGGTCAAATCATCTTACCTTAGTGTAAAAAACTCCTTCCGCTTCAAAAAGGAAACCGTTTTTCTAGAGAAGAATTACAAGCAACGTGGTATTTATTTACGAATGCACTTGTTTGACAAGTTCTTGCCAATCCTTAAGTGGACAAGTTAAAAGCTTTCTTAATTTTTTATTGTAAAGAGCTAGTTGAAATGAGTTTGTTGGATTTAAACACATTATCTCCAACTTCCATTTGGAGTAAGATTTCAAGTCTACTGATGAGGCTTCAACAATTTATTTTTGGAGCCTCAATGAGGGTAATACAAACGGGTTTTTTTATTTTAGCACCAAAAATTTTCCCTTTGTCTTTTTAGTAATGCATCCGTTTTCTCAATACTTGATACCATTGGGCACTCAATATAGATCGAAGAAGCTTCCTCCAAGCCCACAAGCTTCTGGCTAGGGTGTATTTTGAGATTGATTTTCCTAAGCTTATGATATTAGGGGTTAGGTTTGGTAATGAGATTTGGATTTTGGCAAATGTTTGAGAATGAACTGTTCCACATTTTTACTGCAATTCCCACCATTTGGGACATTTGTTGAACAATTTGTTTGGTGTTTAGTGCTGAAAAGGAAAGATGGAATTCACATGCTCCTCCTCTGCACTCCGCACATAGACACACATTTTCCTCGTCTTTTTCCTTTTTGACTTCCATTTTTTTCCCCTTCTTTGTAATCATATTTTTTAATAATCAATAACACATTTATTTCATTTACAATTTGCTACATATATATATATATATATATATATATATATATATATATATATATAATTGAAATGTTCACTTTCAATTACCATAAAAAATAAATAAATGCTATTATATCTTATATATACATATTATACTTGAAAATAGAGTATGCCACTGTCATACTGGCAACCTTACTTAGTCATACAAAATCTTAACAACAATTTTACTGAACAACCTTACTTAGCCATACTATGCAAATTGTTGAAACCATATTCCTATTAAAAGTTAAGGAACGATCACATAAAACCTAAAAGAAATAAAAATGTGGATGAAAACACCCAATGAAAAATAACCCTACTTTTGTATGTGTAGGATTGTGTCAAATGTACTGAAATTTTGACCATCATAGTGCAAATCAACCTTCAAAACCACAATAATATTATTATTTCCTCCAGTAGGTACAGAATCAAGAACATCATACCTTAGATCAATGTAAACGAAGACAAACACAACTAGATTTTCATCTATAGACAGAAAGAGGAACAACATACGTCAAATAAATTTGAAGAAAAAAAAAAAAAAAAAAATCAGAAGAGCATACCCTAACGAAAAAATTCAAAGAATATACACACTCCAATTTGAGTGACGTCGTGCAAGGCAGGGGAGTTGACTTCTGGTAATTTTTTTGTTGAGAGAAAAGAGATTTGTACAATATATTTTGTGGAGAACGGATTAATAGGCATGAGAGGTTGTGTGAAGAAATGGAGAAATGGAAGGAGGTTGTGTGAAGAAATGAAGAAAAAATTTCGTATAGGACTATATATTCTCGACACATGTATGTAGGATAGGATGTAGGATAAATCTTTGAGTGAAGCCTGTTGGGGAGTGGAATTTGAGAAAGGAAAATGAGGGGTTAGAAATGGGAGAAATGATAGAAAGCATGGTTATGACATGTAAAAATGGAGAAAGCATGATCATAGCAGTGGAGATAGTGTTGTTGCGTATAAAAATAGAGAAAATATCGTGTCAAAAAGAAAGAAAAAAAGCTCTGCAATGTCATGTGGAAAAACAAAAAAAAAAAAAAAAAAAAAAAAAAAATTATTGCTCCTTGCATCACATGGAGCTTTTGCTTCGTGCAGTCCGGAGCAAATATTTTTTTCTTTCTTTTTACTATTCATGAAAATTGTTCGACAAAAAATAAGAAACCAACCCAAAAGATTTACTGAAGTTATTTTCGATTTTGCAATTTCGATTAGAAGACAGGAAAAGCAAAAAAAAATGTGACGAAATGAAGAAAGAGTGTAAAAAGGATAAAAAAAAATACAAGACGACACATATTTACGATACCTATCCTCTATTTTGTTTGCTTCTTTTTTTTTATATATGTTGGACTTTCATGATAAATTAAATTTATCGGGCAATATATTCTTATTTGATTCTGATATTCCAATAATTAGCTTCGTCTGCAATTTAATTCATTAGTTATGGTGGGCCATACTGTCATTGTCATTGGACAATAGCAGCCACTGCATTTGTGATTCCACTCCAATTCAACAATTTCAAGTGCTGCCTTTATAAAGAAAAACCCATTGCGTAAAGAGAAAGAAAACTTGCTGTTGTCTTCTCCCATAAACACGCCCTTTTCGTTCTAAATTAAGGTATATTTTCCTTTAATCTCAATTATTATTTACTTCATGGATCATATCCGTTTCGAAAGTATTGTTAATTTATGCGTAGTTGCACGATTTGATGCTTACGGGATCAATTTTATTGCTTTTTTGCGGATTTTACTGCATAGGTGGGATTAGTTTTGATTGCTGGCAAGTTAATTCAGCATCAATTTTGATCATTCACCAATTTTTTTGTCAAGTGAATTTATATTTGCTTATAGTCTCACTACATAAAGGGTTAAGTTTTCCTTTTTGCGACAATTTTTATGTAAATTGCTGTTCCAGAAATTTGAAATCAACTTCTTTCCTGGTTTATGCGTCTTACTTTTTTGACAACAAAATGATATTGCCTTGTTGGTTTATATTATGCTATTTTCTACTAATTTGTGACTTAGCTGCTTGTAGAATTTTGACTGATCTCTCAAAATTATAGAATTGTGCACATCGAATCTCTACGGCACATGATATATTGTGGGTATTCTTTGGGATTGGCTGTAAAGTTAGGTCTGGAGTCATGTACAAGCAGTAATGATTTTAGATTAAGCTCAAGCTTCTAATTTTTTAATCTTAAGGTTAAGTTTGAATTTTAATTGCTCAACGGAGTGGATGAGTGCAAACCTGATGGAAAAAAATAATGCGATAAAAATTGTTTAAGTCGAAGTTATGATGATATAAAAACTATCCTTTTTGCCTACGGTATAGGCTAATTTGCTATGAATAGGTTGCCCAAGTGAGGCAATGTGCTAGCTAAATGTTGGTGCTCTGGAACTGGAAGTTTGGCTGAAGCTGGCTGCTGGCATAAATAAAGTAGAATTATTTATTTCAGCTCAAGTTTTTGAAGTTTGACTGTACTGTATATCATAGAGAAGTTGCTCAACTGGGTGTTAGTATTTTAATTTGATTGTATTTTGCATAATTTCTTTTATTATTGTGTTGGTAACAACAATCTTGCTACTGTTTTATGCTGCTTTCAGATTCTGTCTTTAGTGCATTTCCCTTCTGACGTGGTTGGCATTATAGTAGGGATTGGAATTAGTAAAAGGTTTATATAAATCTGAAATTCATTTTTATTTTTGTAGATAATTTATCATTGACGTGATCAAAGAACACATCATAGGTATATGGTGTCTACCATATTAAGTCAAGGTGAATATAATGGCCAAGATGTAACTGCATGTTAGCTTTAATTTCCACCAAAAGACTTGAATCATCCCTTTTTAATTGTCATCTTGTAGGTTCTGCCTTTCTCACACTAATTACATTTGCCTATGTGATCCCCATTCATTTTTTGCGTGTATATATGCAAGTCAATTCTAGATTGTTGGATCTCTCTCTCTCTCTCTCTCTCTCTCTCTCTCTCTCTCTCTCTCTCTCTCATGATTTGGGCTGACAGAATATTTCTTTTAACAGCATGGATATGAGGGTGCTTTTATTTCTATTCATTGTCAGCACAAGCTGGTGCTGTAATGCTAGAGAGCTGTCGACTGCTACCCACTTTAATAGAAAAGATGAGAGTTTTTCAGGTACTTCTTTCGTCTATTTCTCTTTATCTCCCAGAGACCCAGTTACATGACACATGCTTCTCACCATAAAATGGACTAAGCTTGATGAAAAATTCATCCAAAAATTTATTCATAAAGATTAAAAAAAGTCATTTAATTTTCTATGTAGGCTTCTTGACACTATTCAAATATCTTCTATTACGTCCTTATAGAGCACCCACATGTTGCTAATCTGCACCCCTAGTCCCTCTTCTTACAGAAAATAAATAACTTTGGTCCCTATCTTATTGCAGAACAGGGATCTGTTTGAAACTGATATGGCTTTATTGATAATATGAACAAAAGTAATTTGAATGCCGAAAACATATCAAATAATAATGCCTGTCTTGTGGTACCAGTCCTGCAGACAAACAACAAGCTGTCAGAGGGAGAATCCCAACTTGTGGAAGAAGTTAGCAAGAACAATGAATTGTGTACATTATGCGAAGATTTTGCTTCTGAGGCACTCAATTATCTTTCAGAGAACAATACCCAAACAGAGATCATTAGCATCCTTCACAAATCCTGCTCCAAGATACCTACATTCAAACAGCAGGTATTTGTAGAACATGGGCTGAAATGATAACTGCTTACCAAAATTTAATGTTGGGATTCTATGCAATCATTAAATGATTGTGATTTTTTGAAGTGGTCTATCTGAAAGTACTTTTAACCACATGAATTAGTCACCACTACTTAAATATATCATAATTTATGAGTATGCTTAAATTATTGTGGGTTCAAACTTCAACATAATGTTTTTCTTCTTTGATGATGTATCTGCACTACCAGTCAATTAGCTGCGTGGATTTCAAAAGCGAATCGTGGTATTCAGTCTTTTGAGGAATGATATGATTATTTATGTTTTCATTCAAGCGTGAAAAAGAAAATCAGTTTTATGTATTTGTTTTGATGGTTATTTGTACTTCCACTTGAATGATGCCCATTTGTTTACACTAGGGTTAATTTAGTTTTTCTTTTCCCAATGTAAACAGTACATGTTTTATAGATTCTGAACTATATTACTTAAAGTTTGTTGAAGCATAACGTCCTCAACCATATGTGGCTAATGTAGTCATTTATGAAAGGACACTCCGCTGGTTAATTATGTGAATTACTTCTTTATGGAAACTTGAGGGATCATTATTTCTACTTATTCTGTGCACTATAGGCAGAGGATAGAAAATCCAATTTCTCTAGCACAAGAATTTAGTTCCAGTACCTGTACTCCTTGTGCTAGATCAAGCCTAACACAGTAACACTTCATGTCCGTTCTGGAAATTTTGTCCATGCAGTGCACTGTATTGGTGGACTATTACGTCCCTCTCTTTTTCTTAGAGATTTCCAATATACAACCTGAACTTTTCTGCCAAAAGGTTGACCTTTGCAAACAAGCAGTTTCCATATCTCAGCAGTTCTCTAAAAATACATGTGATGTATGCCACCATGCTGTTACAGAGGCTTTACTGAAGTTGAAAGATCCTGACACTCAGGTACTTTTATGACTTCATCTGGTTATCACAATATTATGAACTTGAATAGCTATTCTGCAACTTAACGTCTATGGATGCTTGCATTTCTCGAATAAGAAATTTTTTGTTTATACAGGTTTGGTTTTGGATCCAATGCTATTCACTATCTCTGTGATCTTTCTATTAAAATACAACAAAATATCACCCTGATTAACGGTTCGCTTGTTTGATATTTCTCTATGCTTACTTTAGGGATTGCTAACTGTCAGTTATGAAACTGTCCATAACCTATCTCATTTAGAATTACATGTCACATGGCAGTTGCACTTCTTATTAAGATCATCAGTTCAAGAAAGTGTGTAGATGAAAGTTAAAACATACATAGGTTGAACTATATCCGCCTATGTCATTCCATGTGCCTCTGTATAACATACACACATACATAAGTTAATAAATCCTCACAAGCACGCATATGTAAATTGAAAGCTGTACTACAGTTGTGCTGGATGATTAATAATTAAAAACCACATGGAAATGAAATTGCTGCTGCAATAGTTGGGGTTTCTGGCACTAATATCTTTAAGATGACTTGAAGTTTCATATTCACTTAAGATCCTACATTGGAAAAATTATGTTTAATCCTTAGAGCATAGTGGAAGTAACACATTGGCATAGAGCGGATTTGTTCAATGACAAATATTGAAGAGTTTTCTATAGTACCATAAAAGCCTGTAATGTCAAAATGCAAGATGTGCAGATTAAATATTATATTAGTTATTCTCTATGATATTGAGTGTTGGTCCTTTAAAGAATTTTTTTTCAAAAGATCAACATAGCAGAAAATGAAGATGTTATGATGGATGGTGGATGTTTGATCCTTGTCGAGTGGATATATAAGAAATGAGGTATATGCCAATTAGTTTAGGAGGAACCAATTAAGAACTAATGAAGAGAAGAAGAACTTAGATTGTCAGGGCATGTATATGGGCAGATCTAAAGAACTTGTTTACATGATCATTCCAATCAGTGGAACATTTTAGAATAGTCAGTAATAGGCCAAAATTAGCGACCCAGTATTGTTGCAAAAGTTTCATTTGACCTTTCGATAGATGGATCTGACCCCAAAATTGTTGAGAATTAGGCTTAGATTACAACTTAGATTGTCAGGGCATGTATTTGGGCAGATCTAAAGAACTTGTTTACAAGATCATTCCAATCTTAGAACATTTTAGAATAGGTAGTAATACGCCAAAATTAACGACCCAACATTGTTGCAAAAATTTCATTTAACCTTTCGATAGATGGATCTGACCCCAAAATTGTCGAGAATTAGGCTTAGATTACTGTTGTAGTTCATCCTTGGCCTTCTGTTTACGAATAAGTTAAGGTAGCTAGTGCTTTAGAGGATTGTGTATTCGAAGATGGCAAAATTCAGACAACAGGACCTATTGCTAAATATATTGCACGAGGGAGTATTTTTTTCGGAGACACCTTCAAGACCTTGAGCTAAATGTGGAAACATTGAAATGTGAAGCTCAGAGAATGTTTTCGGGAAGCATGCTTTCGATGGAATGAGCTAGTCACTTCTAAAATTCTATTGAAAGCTGGTGTCTTTGGCTGGTAGCAGCCATGGGATTATAGGTGACACTTCTGTTGCATCTGCTTGGTGTTTTTGAGGCCTAAACCAAATGGATGGACTCATCGAGGATTGATTAACATAGGACTGCTGGAGAAAAAGAATGGATGGAATAATGATTGCAGTTTCTGAACTTTTAGAGAAATCCTTGTTGAAAAATAATCAAAATTTCATGGTCAAATTGCTGGTATTTAGTCATAATGTCAGGGATGACATGTGCAGCTAAAGGCTGGTTTTTTCAACATTGAATGCTGTGTCAAGGTTCATAGCTCATTCATTATCTTCTGTTTACCAGTTACCAGCCACAATATTTCGTATTGATGAAATAAATTTGTTTTCCTTCACAAACAGCTGGAATCTTTTCTTTGTGCGCTGCAAGACTACATAGTTGAAATTCTCCAAATTTGCATTGCATGTAATTTGTTCATATTACGTGGTCATCAAGTAGATTTATGTTTGACTGCATGCATCTGTATTCCTGATCGCAATTTTATTGTCATTAACATCTCACCTGAAACATGGATATTAGATTTTATTAAACATGTCTATATGGTCAGTCTACACATCAAATATAATCAAACCTACCTAATTCTCCAATATGATGAAACCTACCTAATTCTCCAATATGTTGATTTTATGAAGCACGCTAACTTATTTTATGTTCCTTGGCCTTCGTTTCAGTTAGAGATAATTGAGCTGCTTCTGAAGGCATGTAATTCCGTTGAAGGATATGCTAAAAAGGTAAGAAAATTTTGTGATTGACCTTGGTAAATGCAATGAATGATCATGAAAGTCCTTTTGGTGTTCATTTCTATTCGACAAAGCTGTTTGGTGCCCCGGGCAGTGTCAGCCCCTAGCTTGGGGGAGATGCAATCGATGCTTTCAGGGTACTTGGCCTGCGTAAAGTATGCCTGCATGGCTTACAGTTAGTCATTATGATGGTTTATATCCAGGTTTTGGAATGTTTAAAATGGCCATTCATTAATCCCCATATGGTTGGCAATTTTATTTATTGAGGCAAATTCTTTTTCGTGACAGCAATTTATATAGTTTTTTTAGAAGGGTTGGAAATTATGAGGTTACGTTCTGGACTTATATCCAACCCTCTGTTTGGAACCACTCATTTCTATAAATTAAACCATTCATAAATTCTTTCCCAGAAGAGACTAAGCTAAGCCACATGGGAGGAGGGTATCAATATAATTTTCTATTTATACTAAGATCTCTATATTATCCTCCATTAGCTACATTATCTTTAGATTGACTGGAAAGAGAAAGGGCTTGGTTATTCCGACAAATAGCCTTAAAAAAGTAGGCTGAATAAACTTGTTTCGGATTATTCAGCCTTTATACTGTATTACTATTACTATTTTATGGTCCATTTTCATGGTGAATACTATTTGGAATCTGTTACTAAATAGTTTCTATGATCCTTCACTAAAATAATTTACTACATCTTAACTATAATCTAAAGGCATGTCTCTACTTTTAACTGATCTTCAGATCATAGATAATTTCTTAATTCACATAAAACTGCGAAGAAGGTTTCTGTTGGTTGAACAAATATTCCCACGACTGTTGTATTATCTCGACAGAATAAAATGTTATTTATCATATTTTTGCCAAGATTGCCCTTTTCTGTTGTCCCTCGCTTTTGAAAAGAGTTCCAATGTTTGTAGTTTATCACTTGCATTAAATTTTAATTGATAGACACTTCAACACAGGATACAGGATTCCATTAGCTTTTGGTCGAGGACGTGCTGTTATATCCACATATAACTCATAATTAATCATGTTATTAGAGATAATGTCATGGCAGATGTTCTTGTCATTAATTTGATGTGATCTTTGATTCGTTTTGCAGTGTAAGAGATTGGTGTTTGAGTACGGTCCTCTAATTCTTGTTAATGCCGAGCAGTTCTTGGAAAAGAATGATGTATGCATCGCATTGCATGCTTGTGCTTCAACTGCAGTTGGTGCAGAACAAGAAGCACTGCCAAGGACAGAGCATTCTGCATATTAAGGGTCGCGATCTTGACCAGTTTGGTAAAATTGTCACAATATTACATGCTACAACGTTCATATGAAGATTGAATAAATGCTTCATTGTAAAATATATTTTTACATTTCATGACAGATTGTCTTTGCATCTGAACTCTGTTGTATTTGCCTGAGATATAGGGATAGTGGTTTCTTTCAAACTTTAACATTACATGTCCATTGCAATTTGCAACTAGTATTTGGGTGTTTTTGTTTGAGTTGTATGGTATTTAGCTATGGAGTTGATCGAATTGATTTGTTTTAACTACCGAATCTGTCGTCGCTAAATTTGAGGAAGCTTGTAACAACATTAATAACACTTATTTCTTTAGGAAGATTAAACTCTACTAGACAGGATTAATGCGAAAATGAACACGACGGTTCTGAATTTAACAAAATAAATGCCTGACGAAAAATCAGTGAAACTTAAGTTACTTTTGAATCAAGAAAATCCTTTATTCGATTTTATGTTTCGTTCGTATTACCAAAGAATTAAAGAAATAGGGTGAAATAGGGAAATTTAATCAATCCAAATTTGGATTACCTGTCCAAAAAGAAAGGAAAGTGCAAATTTCAATACGGCGTATGTTTAGAAAGAATGTTGGATGGAACGCCTTAGTGATCAAATATTTTAGAATTAAGCCTTTTGTACATCGAGCCTTACAGTTCGGTGTACATTCCTCTCACATGGGGGAAGGGGTCCACGTCAATAAATGTGCAAAACCTTGCCCTCTGTGTGAAATCTGTACACCAAATTGTTAGGCTCGATATACGTGAAGCAGGGTTGAATATTTTATTTGTTTCATGCTAGAAGGTTTCTTGTTATTGAAGAATAATAATTACTATACGGGGCTTAAGAGATGTCTAAAAGGACAAGTAATTTAAAATACTAGAGCAATGTTGATCTTTGTTTTGTATACTCGTTCCATGCCTTGAAAAATTCCTTTTTCTTGTTATTTTCAAAACCAAGATGTCGACCAAAAGAAGTATTTTATTAAAGAATATGCCAACAAATTACAATTTTCATTCATATGGTATAGAAAGAGAGAATACGGACTTTTGTCATCATTTATGCCTAATAGTAATTAGTTACGTATAAACTGGCCATAATTGAACGAAATATTATAGTTAGAGCGCAGGCATTCCAACGGTGTTCAACTGTAAATCTCTCTTGTATAGGAACAAAGAAGAAGGAAAGTTTAACATATCCAGTTTATTCTCCTCCACACGAGGCCATTTCATTGAAGACCAACCTCCGCTATGTCATTCCTCCACTTTTAATCATAAGACCAAAGATGATGTGCATCTAAGGTGGAGTAAAGGCCACCGATATGGGGCCTCAATGTTGAAGAGTTTCCAGTGCCGTCTCTTGAGCCCTCTCCTGTCCAGTCCTTTCTGCAACCGAGAAACACGAAACTAAGCACATTTACTGTTGAAAATAGTAACCAGATGCATAAACAACCAAAGGTAAAACTATAATCATAAGAGAATGCAAGACGAAAGAAACCAAAGTCACTAGAGTCTGAAATAGGGGCGATAGGAAGGACTGGAAATGTAGAAACAATATTACCTCTAATTCTTACACAGTAAGACCAAAAAGTAAAAATTTCTGTGTTTCAAAGTAAATGCCATCTTTTCCAGTTTGGGTATGTTTCAAAAATCAGGAGTAATGACCACACTCTCAAAATAACAAAAATTCCCACACCTTTCTTTCCGAGAACATCCAGTGCTATAACTTGGTCATACTTCCCTTTAGAAACTATCTAGACGATACTCATTTCCCCCCTCTTATCTTGTACTTCCCTTCAGTCTCTCTAAGCTTTTCATCTCAGTTGAATACCCATTGGCTTGTTTTGCTATATCTTATGATTATTTATATTATATTTTAGTCCCTAACTCATACAAAAAGGCCAAAGTTCTCATAGAAATGTATCATTGACATTATTTTTTCAATTACTTGCCCAGCAGATATATCCAATTATCAGTCAAGGAAGTTTGAAAGCAATTTTTGAAATTTCTTCCCGAGTATACTTATAAGAGAAAGGCAAACAAAACGTAAAACTACAAGACATGAATAAAAATAACTAGAAGCTAGAGCCTAGAAAAATAAATAAAAACATAAGTAAACTGTGACGAACAGGATTTTGTGCCCAAACCGTTAATTTATGTATTGTCCACTCTGGAAAAACCTAGCCCATCTTACCTATCACGGCTTTCTGTCGCATTTTCAGAATTCGAACCCATGACATTTCCCTTAAGAGAAACTTAAGTTGAATCCTAATGTCAATTGGTGATTCAAATCCTAAGGACGCGACAGAAATCATACAGGGGTAAGATGGGCTAGGGTCTCACAATTAATACCAGAATTCAACTTAAATCTCTTTTAAAGAAAATATCATGAGTTCGAATCCTGAGAACGCAACAGAAAGTTGTGAAGGATTAGATGGATTAGGTTCTCTCGGGGCGGACGGTACATAAGTTAACGACTTGGATACAGAGATTGGATCGTTACATAGACCGTAGACTGGTAACAGATTAATTTGTTCAACAACCCAGATGAGCCACTATAGGTAATAAGCCAAATTCCAAGACTGCGCATATAGAGAGAAAAGGAGAGAGTAGCACAAGAGCCTAAGTTCTAAAATGGCATTTGTCAACAAGGTAGAGCAAATAAGGACGAATGTGGGAAGATGAGGTATCAACTGAACGTCTTCATCTTTTTTACATGGTAGTTGTCATCTTTCTTAATAACACACTAAATAAGGAAAACTTCCACACTTCCCAAATACCAAATAACCCAATGAAGAAGAATAGGGGAGATATGGAAATGGGAAAATTTAGGGGACCTAGGGTATTCTTGTAGGCTATTCCATAGATTTAGGAAAGGCGAAACAGCATTTGATGTTCAGCTATTCTGTGAAAGATGCTTGCAAGAATGGCATCGAGATGTTAAAAAACTGTGTTAGTTCGAAGAAAATAGAAGCACAGTTATTATGACAAATTGAGAATCCTGAGGCTGAGGGTAATCATCTTGGCAATTCCATATTTCTTGGAATACTAAATGCCTGTTAAACACTTGCAAGAATGGCAGAGACTTGTCTTGTGGTGTCTCAAAGTTGAGAAAAATATAAGCTCAACTCATAATGGTAGAAAAAACCACATGACAGAACAAGCCATTCACTTTATCCTTGTTTCTCTTCCAGGTTGCAAAGAACTTGTGATCAATTTTGGTGGATAACATGCAGTTCAGAAGAGAAAGAAGAACAATAAAAAAATCACTCCATCTCCTATTCCTGTCCAAATGCCCTCATACGGTAAGGTCTTCTTCATCCAAATATAATTTTTTTTATCTTTAAATTAGGTAATATTCATATTCGTGCAGGTCAGACGTCATTTATTTTTACATACATTAAAAGAAACAAGACACAGAGGATTAAGGTTATGTATGCAATTTTTATTCAATAAGTAGTAAAAGGAGCTAAAGTAGAACTTCACAAAACATTAATATGATAAAAGTTAGCCTTATGCAACGTCCAAGCGAAAATAATAAATTACAACTTAAATGTTTGCATAGAAACAATTTATCAGATATCTAAACCAACAAGAAACAGGCAACAAGGCAATTATTACACCACAAATTAAAAAAAAACATACAAGAAAAAACAACAGAATATGTGACTTTCAATGTGAATGTTTTGACAAAAACTATGCATAGATAAAGGCATCCTGCTTTGCCCAACAACAAAAGCAAAGAAACAAAAGCTCTAAATAGAAGAGATTTTAAGGGTTAAAGAGCTTACTTGGCCCAAGAATTGGCTGCAGACGAGTCAAATTGTTGTTTAGCAGCACAATCACTGGAACTCCCATAAATTATACCATTGCGATCAGATCTCTCCCTAGGATTCAACAAAATTTGGTTCTCACTACCTGATGTTGGGCCGTACAAAGTTTCTGGCAGCCATGGACCATCAACAATGCTTGGCACAGAACTATTAAATGTCCCAGCATTCCGAAAATTGCCAAGAAAAATATTTTGAGAAGAATGAGTGCCAGCATTGATATGCTCATCATTCTTAAACAATGAGGCCATTGTTTTCTGAGGTACCGGATGCATAATATCTTCCTTTGGTCTGCTCAGTTCTGGAGGCAAAAGCCAGCTGATGGATCCACCTACTAACCCTAGACCAGCCTGACCTAGAGGCGAACTATTCCACATCTGCCATGTTCCACTGTCATTTGCATCATTGCAATTTGCCTGAGCTTTAGGAGTACTAGTGGAAAAAACAGAACAACCCTGCCTTTCCTCTGAAACTCGTGATCGGGATAATGGGGACTGAATTGGCGATGGCTTGTTGACTTCAGATGGTGCAGTTGTAGTCTTCACAGCACACGATACTTCCAATACTGTATCTGTAACAAAGCCAAGGTCCAAATCAAAGTTATCAAGTGATTCAGAAACAGGCCCCAGCAAGGATACAGGGTCTGGAACATAACAAGGGTCTTCAAAAATCTCTGACTCCACTGGTAAAAGTTGATCTGGTGCTTCTCCAATCCTAGGTAATGTAGCTTCAGACGATGGTGGATGGCATCTACCGCTGCTTGTTAAAGTAGATGGCGGCAGCTGTCCAAAGTTAATAGGTCCATCAAATAGTTGTAGCGGGCTCTGAACTTCTGTTTGGGACTTCACGTTTGGCCTACCAATGACATTCGGATTAGAGGGTGGAGAAGCAGCAGATGAATGAGTGAATAATTGTTGCCATGATTTTTTGGGGGCTGGACATGGTTGAGGTTCAGTGCACACCTGCAGGAAAAACAACAGCATAAATATGTGTCCTGCATACAAAGAAACCATGACAAAGGCCATGTGACTAGAGACTACAGTACAATAACCTGCTTACAGATCTAAGAGATGAACATATAAGTTTAGAACACAGGGTTGACTCATTCAAAATTTTATGCTGGACAAACTAAGATTGAAACACATGTCAAGTTATCAATCACCTGAAAGGACATCACATTGGCCACGACTAGAAAAAGTAACATTAAGTGCAATACCAACATCAGGTCACACTATCTATATTGGCCGAGTACAGAAAATTGGCTTCCTTACTGCTTCAGATAACTAATAAACCAATTAACAGCCAACCAATCCACAATAAAGATGGGCAAACGAAGGTCAATTAAAAATAAAAGATAACTTACAGGACGATAGACATTCTTATCATCCCCATTTACATTTGATCTCACAGATACCCATTCCGGCTGCAATACATCTTTCCTATATGCAGAACCTTGAACATGATCTACAGATGCATTAAGTCTGTGCTCGCTTGAAACAGTAGAAATATTAGCACTTTTTCCCAAAAAACCACCTCCCGTAAATGCTCTAGAAGAAGATATAAAGGTGTCATTCATACGATCCAGGTATCTTGTTCCAGCAGTTCCTCGGTTATGACTGTTCATGGTAGCACCCGTAAATCCATGACCCACTTCTGCACTATGAGATTTCACATTTTCAGATGCATTGCTGTATTGTACGCATTTGTCACCATCTATTTTTTTGTTTCGCGTGCTTTCCTTGCCAAATCTCTTTTCTGATTCCTCGGCATCAGAATTGCTTTTGCTTGATCCCCTATCGCTTTCTTTCTTTCTATCCTGACGCTTCTTTTCAGATTCTTTTTTCCTGTTTCTATCTTTATCAGAAGAGAACTCTTTTCCATATTCTTTTCTGTCCTCCGTCTTCTCATCCCGCAATCTCCTACGTTCTTCAACCAACCTTGCAATTTCTTCTCTCTGCTTTCTTTCCTCCTCCTCCAGTTGCTCCTTCTCTAATCTAGCCTGTCTCTTCTCCTCAACTTTTCTGCGAGCTTTCTCTCCTCTACTCTCATGAAAATTCCCTCCAATCTCGTCTCGCTTATCCAATAGCCGTATGAGCTCTGCATCAGTTGAAGTATTATCGCTGGACGAACTAACCCGAAAAATCTTCCGCCAAAGCCATACCATAGTCAAAAAGAAAGTTGTAGATACCTTGCAAGTAAAAATAAATACGTCGGAATAAGACTTCTCTGCCGAAAAAAAATTGATTTTCCTGACCAACATACCCACCTCCATTCTTCTTCCAATAACTTGACTTCTCATCATAAGGTCTCCCAACCCAATTTCCATTCTCTGACCAAACCGATCCGTTGAACATTGTCCCACCTTTCCCCACTAAATACTTCAAAATCCCTGAACTCCCCAAATCCAAAGAGGCGGGCAAGTCAAGAACCGGCCTCTTTGAAATATGCCCGCAATATGAGCAAGTAAACTTGCCCCCACCGGGACTCTGATCCCGATATGGAGTTAAACAATTCCTACACCTCCGTGTAGCAGTCTTCCTCAACTTTTGAATTTCAATTGCCTCAATCCTCTTCCTCTCCCTAAGCCAAGCATTCCTCCGGACCCGCCAGGCAGACAACTTAGGCATCAAAATCTCGTACCAAAAAAGGGTTACTAACAGCACAAACACGCATGCCAGCCTTGGCGATGTGATTTCAAAACGGAAAGCAGAGGGCAATAGCTGCGATAGAGCCCAAAGCCCGATCAGTGGAATCACTAACCATGGCAACATGGTAGCAACCCTCCTTGACCACCTCTGAATCACACACAGTATACACATTATCCTCCTTATGGCGCACCTCTCTCACCCAGTCTTAAATGGGATAAATACTTTATCAATTGAATCCCCAGAAAAAATAATAGAAAGTGTGTATAATTGCTACTAAAAGGAGAAGATTTAAAAAAATCATATGCTCCAATATGTCCCTTTTCTCGATTCTTCCAATGCAATACCAATTCTCGCGTTTCCTCCAAACCCTAGAGGAGCAATTCGTGAAAAATCACCAATTTAAAAAACTGATTAAATCGACAAATCATTTTCATATGCCAAACATATCCGAACGGTGCTATTTAGAAGCTCCAAAACCTAAAGTGTACCAAAGGAATCATATCAATCAAAGAAAACTAAAAACGTTAGATGAAAACATATATTGAGCTGCGTACGAATATTCGGGCCATCTAAAAAAAATCGGCCATGTCGGCGGCCAGTTAACTTTACCGGAGATGATTGTATTGTTCTGATTAGAAAGAAAATAATCACAGAGGAACGAACAAATAGCCGTAGTCAAGTTCGCTTATAGAGCTCCATATATATGATTGGGTCGGACCGGACCGGAGAGATGATATTGGAATGGTAGTTGGGGGAAAAGATTGTGTGCGACAGTGCGAGCGGGTATTTGGTTGGAAATTTTATTATTATTATTTTTTTTGGGATTACGCTGCATTACTGGCGCTCCATCTGTCCTGTCCTAAGTCTTGGTAGAGGGATAAATCACAGATTATGTCTTCAAGGATGTAGGGTAAAAGACTGTCATTTAACTCTCACTTATCAAGGGGTTCATCAATATTTTTATTCCGGGTAATTGGCGCAATGTTGTTATCATTTGTATATTTTATGAAGATCTTCTCAATCGTTTCAAGTTTGATATTTTGACCCTCAGCTCAATCAAACCTTCTCAATTCATCCCATACCATCCAATTTTACCAATTTCCCCCTCTAATTGCATGCAATCAACTTGATTAAAATGTCCAAGAGCGTCATGGCCATAACACTAAATTATGGTCCTTGAGGATGAATCTTTTAAGGATTTTGCTACTTTAGCTAAAAATTTGAAACGGATGCAGTGACATAATCCCTTTTGGAAACATATAATTTGATGTGGAAGTTGACTATGTTTAAAACAGTTCAATGATGGGATGTCACGTGACATTATATCAATGATTATGTCAACAATTATGTTACTGTAGCATGATTGATCTATTAATCATTAAATAATAATTTTAGGTTGTACTGCATGTATACAATGGTTTACATACACATGATGTGGTGAGATATGATTGGGCGGAATTTCTTCAACCAAAAAAAATTAATAATAAAATCCACCACTCTCTTTTTAACACTTCATTTATAAGTAAATTATTATTTAATTCTATTGTGTATAAGTAGCATTATTCATAATTTTATACGTAGATATTAAATTGTATAAAGTTTGCAGATCTGAAATCACACAAATTTATCATGGACTGTTCACATATGGAATGTAAATTGAGACGAAGACTTCGTAGACACAATCTAATTCGAGTAGATAGTTCCTAACATGTCAATGACATCAAACAATTGAACTACAGCGTCTGTTTCTTGAAAATTGTGCATTTTGATTTGTTCTTGAAATTGTTCTTTGGAAAAAGCTGTTTGTATAAAGTTAGGTTACAAAATGTGTTGGTAAAATTTTAAATCATTGATTTCAAATGATTTAAAAATTTATTTTTGAAATTATTATTGTAGATGTCATTTTGTCAACCAATTTTGTACATGTAACATAACTCTTGTTCCTTTTATCAAGCAAAATGGAGGTTGTGAATTCCTCTTATAATGCGATGTGCCTATGTGTTTCAGATCTATGGAGATAATACATGGTTTGTTTAGATCCACAAATGCATATGTACAAGTCTTCGAATTACGGAGAGAAAAGATCACTAGTGATGGTGGAAGGTGGTTTTTTCGTTTTGTTTATGAATTTTTCGTAACGTGGATTATGTGATAGAACTTGAACTTTTAAAATTGTGTTTTGGTAGCGTAAATATAAGTCATCAGTATCGTATTGTTGTGATATGATAAATGTATTTTTCACACTAGTCTGACCATTAAATGAGTTTAATTATTGAGAATTTGGAAGAATTATGGCTTGATCATATATATATTTTGTTTGTTAGATAAAATTCGATGCAAATTGATGGAATTAGAAGAAATGAATGAAAATGGCAAAAAAAGAAAGAAATTCAAAGTTGGAGATCAAAGTGCAAATATTCAATAGTTGATCCAAACCACATACCAACAACATTTGAGGAATTCAAAGAGTCAATTAGATGCAATTCAAAGTCGAAGGACCAAAATCATATCAAGACATGACTCAAGAAGACCATTAAAAAAAAGGAGACCAAAATGTCAATTTTGGAAGAATGAAGGTGGCGCGCGCACGCCACCCATGCTGGCATGCACGCACTGGACACCATTTGAATCCCGAAAGCAGATGATTGCTATGACACTCATGCATGGCTGTTTTAGTGGTGGCAAAAAAACTCACGGGTTCGTCCGGGCTCCGCCCGAATCGAGCTTGGCTCGGGGCTCGATTGAAACGAGCCTAATCTCGGGTTGAGCCCCTTTTAGGGCAACGGGTTGAGCCCGGCTTGGCTCGCAAGCTCGAAAATATATTAAAAAAATTTAAAAATTTTTGGTAGGAATAGAGGAAACCGGGCCACTCCAGCTCAGTTTGGAAAAGCCCGAGCCTCTTTCCCTAGGCTGGCAAAAACTCGGCTCAACTCAAGCTCAGTTCAACTCGTTAACACCCCTCGGTTGTTTCCTGTCAGATGAATTAATAATTTTCTTTTACGATTCAAACTTTTTTAACCCAATTTGGACACAATTTTGACATATTTTCCAAGTCCTATAAATTTAGAACTTGGGCAAAATATTGAAGATCCCTCTCTACTGAATTAGGATTTTGCTTTGATTAAGATTTGTTTCGACTCTTTAAATTAATATATGTTAAGAGTTTGAAAACTTTACAATCATTTTTTATTAATTAACATTCAATTTTCCTATTACCTGGTGAATTTCAGTATTTTTCACGTTCTTTTAAGCGAAAATCGAGCAATATTCATTCATATATTATGAACAAGAACTTTTTATTCGTCATGTATCAACTTCTTGTCAAAAGAAGATTAATGGTCTAACCTTATAGTATTTTAGATCACCGTTAGGATGGCAAATTAATCTAACCTTATAGTATTTTAGATCACCGTTAGGATGGCAAAATACTCTGCATGTGCTCCAAATATCTGGAATTTGCCCGGTATATTTAATAAATAAATAATTAAATGGACAGCAATTATGGATATATTAATACCGCCCACTTTTGCCCTATCTTTGTCTGGCTCCCAAAATTGCGGGAGGACTTCCACTCCTTGTTATCCTTAAGAATTAGAATTATGCTAATTTGTCCGAAAATAGATGATCAAATGGATGATCGATCCTCACATTGTGCATGGGTCCCGCGTGAATTAAAAAATGCCAACCCCATGTGTGAGTGTTCGATTATCCATTATGTTCTTGTGCTTGATTATATTCTTAATCTTTGCATATTTCTATCTAATCCATACTAAATATTGAATAAGATAATCTATGGCTACATTTATTGGTCTAGTTTTCATGCGTGTGCGATTAACTTGTCATTCTTAGCTAAGCGAGATTATTTAGGTCCATTAACATAAGATTTGATAAAGAAATATGTAAATTAATATATTGTCAAAGGAAAGCGTGTTGTTTCATGTAATATTATTCGTAATAAATGTATACTTAATCAGCAGTTTTTGATCTTGAATTAATGAGTCAGTAAGTAGAGAGTAGAGAACAATTACTATTCTTTACATCTGAAGCTCTCTATCCGATAATTGATTATTAATATGGTTAGGTTGTCTAATCATTTAAAATAATGTTATTTGCAGTCGTCTTGCGTGACATACACATGACAAGTAGTTATTTGATGCATATTTGTCGTAGTGAGCAACTATGAATATCATTACTCAATTATTTAATAAGTGCAAATTTATTATATTGTGACTCGAGATTAAAATTAAACCCAAACAAAAGGTGCGTCCAAATTTCATTGAAGTCCAACTATTATGTTCACTAAATCCACCTTTGATCCTCAATCTAGCTAATGGAATTAAGTGTGAAAATGCCATGATAAACTGCTCAAACAATGGGCAAACCCGCCTTGCCTAATGCCCAAATTTAGAGAAAGCCCCGAAAAATTTTAAAAAATTACTTTATGGAATTCTTAATTACATAAAATTTGTTTTAAAGAATGCTAGTTCTCTACCTCTCATATATTCAAAAACCAAAATGGCACTCCTAAACAGTTTGAGGACTGAAAGAACGTATCTAAATAGTTGGATGACGAAAATAATACTTCTAAATAGTTGGGAGAAAGCCAATGCATCTCACTGGTTTGAAGACTAAAACAATGCTTTCAAATAGTTGGAAAACGAAAATAATGAAAGTCAAGAATTGGAGGACCAAAACAATGCTTCTAAGTAGTTGGAGGACAAAAAGACATGCATTCATTAATTGGATGGCTAAAACGATGCTTCTAAGTAGTTTGAGGACCCAAGCTACGTATTTCCATAGTTTGTGGACAAAAAAGAAGCTTCTAAATAGTTGGAGGACTATAAATACACATCCCCATATTTGGTAGACCAAAATAAATGCTTCTAAATATTTGGAGGGCAAAACATATGCATCTCAGAACTTCGAAGGCCAAAATGAAGCTTCTATAAAGTTGGAGGATTAAAAAATTGTATCTAAATATTTAGAGAAGCAAACATATTTATTTAGTTGGAGGACTAAAACCATGCATCACAATAGTTAGAAGACGAAAATGGTGACTCTAAATGGTTGGAGGACAAAAAGAACAACTCATTGTAGTTGGAAGACCAAAATGAAGGTTCATAATAGTTAAAGGACCAAAACAACATAATGTAATATTTGGAGGATCAAACTGATGTTTGTAAGTAGTTGGGGACCAAAACAACATATTTCAGTAGTTAGTAGACAAACAATGCTACTAAATAGTTGGAGGACTACAACTATGCATATAATTATTTGGAGGAACAAAGCAAGTATCTCCATATATGGGGGAGCAAAACCACGTATCTTAGTAGTTAGTGGACAAAAATGACACTTCTAAATAGTTGGAGGACAATAAGAATTCTTCTAATAGTTGGATGACCAGAATGACTCATAAAAGTAGTTGGAGGATTAAAAGAATGCCTCTCATTAGTTGGAGGATGAAAACGATTCTTCTAAATAATTGGAGGACTATAAATGTCTTATCTTAGTTGGTTGACCAAAATGAGTTTTATACTAGTTGGAGGACCAAAGATATGCAATTGAATAGTTGGATGGTCAAATCAATGCTTCTAACTAGTTGGAGACTATAACAATGATTTCCAATAGTTTGAGGACTAAAGAACGCTCCATACTAATTGATTACCAAAATGATGCTTCAAAATAGATAGAGCGCCAAAAATGTGCATTTGAATAGTTGGTTTGCAAAGATGAAATATCTCAAAAGTTGGAGGACTAAAACAATGCTTCTCAATAGTTGGAAGATGAAAAAAAGACTTCTAAATAGTTGGGGGGACAAAAAGAATGCCTATAATTAATTCGAGGATGAAAATGACACTCCTATATAGTTGAGGATCAAATTTTAGCTTTGTTATAGTTGGTGGATCAAAATGGCACTTCCTAATAGATTGAGGACCAAATGTTTGCTTCTAAATAGTTTGAGGTATTTACGATGTGTATTAGTGATTGCAGGACCAATTCGAAGGAATTCTGGTGGATGAAAAGGACGGAAGTCCATAATTATTGCCACCAAAACAGCTCCTCTCATTCACTAGAGGACCATTCGACAACTTGGAATGGAATCTTATATTCTCAACACAAATCCCCATCCATTCTCATCTCGACATGAAAAGTCATATCAGGATGTGAATGAGTCGAATTACTTATCCCTTAGTCTATAACCATATCTCTGAAAGATGGCGAATAAACCAAACTGTTCTTCCAACGCAATGGTGCAATTTAAGTCTTTTCCGGCATAAGAGGTCGCTTGAAGGTGTGCACTTAACTGAATAATGGCAGTGGAACTCATTGCCTCTTTCCTCTCAAATAATACCCAAGTTCGAAGCCAACGTAATTTTTCCTTAGTGGGGCAGAAGTGCTTCTTAATATCTTTCTTTGTCACTCCTACCAATCTCCCTTGTTCTTGAAGCTCTTGCTTTTCCTATAGGTAAGTTGTCCCTATTAAGCAAAGGTAGAAGGATTAGAGAGGCAGCAACACTTATTTCTCCACTACTAGTCAAAGTTCCCAAAATTTATCATATCCTTCTATGAACCGTACAATCACGCCCTCTGTCATTCCCTACAACGCTTAAGGCAGGTTTGGGTATAACAGGACTTGTACTTGCGTCCATTAGGTTAAAAGCCCAATGCTCTACCAACTGAGTTGATGCTTACGCTTCAAGTCGATTAGAAAGACAAAGAGGTGGAGCTCTAGTGCCATTTTTTCCAATTTCTAGTCTTTTACTCTTTACTTGCTATATGCAGTTATGGAGAATTTTTTTTCCTTGTCATCTAGAATTAAAATTTTACTATTATTATCCGACTACTATTTGCTTCCAACGAGTTCTTTACCTTGAATCAATCAATGAATGAAAAAAACCGCTTACCTAGAAAGGGAGGACAGGTTGGTTTGAGGACTCATTTGTCAAAGGAAAGAGAAGGTTTTGATTCCGTGCATTCACTTTTAGATAAAGGCCTAAAAAGTTCATAGGACGAAGTTCTTTTTCGTAAAGACTGGTCTATGAATACCTCACTTTTGTTCCAACTTGCTTACTCCCTTCCATGTAAGACCTCTACTTGAGATATCCTAGGATGAGAAAATCAAGAAACAAATTTTGGTCATAAAAACATAAACGCATGAATTGCGCAAAAAAGTTCTTTTGGTTAAAACAACCCATCCCAATAGGTAGAGGAAAAAAGGATGATGTCAATAATTGGCAAATCAAAATGACGTGTCTCCATGGTTATCGTGTTAAAACTATCTCTGTCACTGGTAGATCTAGAGAAGACTGGCCCGTCCCCCCCAACCCAATTCATAGTTTAAAAAAATTAATTAAGTAATTTTTTTGTGTGAATTTTTTTTTCTTTTTGCGTATTTTCCCGTCTTAAAATTTTTCCAGGATCCGCCTATGAGGATCGTAATGACTATTTCAATAGTTGGAGGACCATAACAATGTTTCGCAATATACGGAGGACAAGAATGGCACATCTCAATACGGGAAAGACCAACATGACCGATCCCAATAGTTTGAGGAATTAAATTACCATCTCGATGTGAAAGAATTGAAACAACACTCCAAATTTCAATTCAAGTACAGCAATGTGAACAAATCAAAATCAACTGAACCATAATTTTGAAAACAAAATAATTCTTGATATAATCTCCAAAAGTCGTTGAAATCATATTGTTGGCGGATTTAATAGAATAGGGCAATGTCTGGAAAGACCATTAGATTTATTCAACTTCCATGATTTTTATTGTTATCCTAAACCAACTATTAACACCCGTTAACAGAAGCACAATTACAACTCCATTTAATGATTTTGGACACCAAACTTGCCAAGACTCGCTTAGACAGTTAGACCTAACAACCTCATTTTCATATCCCATTGTGAGCAATGTACCGTTGCCCTTATGATATGTTGACCATAATATATCTAATAAAAGCTTAGTCTAATCTGGCAGCAATGATTTTGTGATGCATCGCAGTTATGAAATTACAACTTATCTGTAATTTCATCGGTTTGTCCTAAGTTATTCCAGTAACATGAGGGTTGTTATACGAAAATGTATTTCAAATTTAAACTCCGCAAGTGTACGGTTCGTTAACAAGTAATAAAATGGAATTAGAATCTAAGTATCGATTCCACAAGAATTGGTTTAGTTCAATTCTAAATATTGTGACCTTAACCGAAACTATAATGAGCGGGTGTGTTTGTTTGATAAAATCAAGTGTTCTATTTATGCAATTAATGTTGAACGTCGATTTAGAGTAATGAATGAATGACAAACATACTATGATCACGAGTTTCCTTGCAATACCCTTTTTAACCCTTAGTCATACAAATTTGACATGATGGTCGAATGTATGATGAATCAATGTTCCTATTTCATTTAACAATCTCTCTCAAGCAATGTCAAACCTATTCTAATATGTGATCCGACTATATTTCTATGACGGATGGGAATATAAGAGAATGCATGCGTTTTATGAACAAATTAACAATTCACACAATGCATAGAGATATATTTCTATCTTCTATCGGACCCTATGATGATTTATACTATGTCGAGTCTATTTTCCTTCTTTCGAATGCATAAAATAAGTCATTGCATACATATGAGAGGAAATACGTATAAACAATTCAAATACTGCAAAAACTTGTTTAATTGTCAAATATGAATAACTAAGAATCAAAAGATAGTATTACAAGGTTCATGGATCTCCTAGTACATAAAACTCTAACCTAACATGATAGAGAAAATAAAACTAAAGAATGGTTGAAGAAACGTCATCACCCAAATCAAGTTTTGAATAATCCTTCGGATTGCGTGATTTTTTCTCGCGTTGTAGCCTCGTCCTTTTCCTAAAAAATCACCTCTCGATGGTGTAATACGCGTAACCCCTCTTTCTGGTCGAGTTTTGAGTTATACAGAAACCAAAAATTTTGTTTCCATAAGAATAGGAATGAAATAAGGAAACTGTAATTTTTGCGTCCAAAATTAATCATGCAATCGCATGGCTCAATTGTTTTGGCCACTGGATTTCCTAAACGTATTTGTGCGACCACAAGGGATTTCTACCATGCGACCGCATGGTAGATGAAACTTTCAAATTGTGTCATTTTAGTTTTTGAACTTTGTTTTCTCAAATTTTGGCATTTTTCTTCATTCTTTTCCTTCTAACATCCCATGTCTTCACCAAATTAGTACTTAGCTCGTTCACATTCTCGTTCCTTCCTTCGAGTCATCTTTTGGTTATTTACGTTTTAGTCTCTAAACTTTCGTTCTCTTCCATTTTGGTCATTTTCTCTTGAATTTCGTTACGTTCATCAATATTGTCTTACAAAATGAAATTTTACAGAATTAAGCCGTATACCAACATATTTACAAACAATTGTCCATGTTTTGTGGTGTAAGTAAGTGCGTAAAACGCACTTATCAAGGGTGGCTTTTAAAATTATACATGCACAGCTCCCTTTCCCTTTCTTCTCACTGCCAAAGAAGAGAATCGCTTGCATATATACATATGTTCTTAAAATCCAGCAATGCTGCACAAACATCTCTAATTAACTTTTTCAGCTCCACTGATTGTTTCAGGATCTTTTGTGTGCATTTCATAGCTTTACGTTCCTATACTACCAAACTCCAATTCCTGAGCCATACTACCAAACTCCAATTCCTGAGCCATAATTGTTTGTTTCAATGTCAAATTTGTAGAGAAGTCGATTTTGTTGCAGTAGAAATACCAGTTGAAGAATTCACAAATATTCTTTTTTCGTCAGGGACTACAGCCTACAGGTGAATTGGGGATCAAAATGATCTTTTTTTTTTTCTCAGTTATGTGACAAAAAGATGTCAAAAGTGCTAATCGAAATGTAGCAACACAATTATTTTCCAATCTAATCAATTTTGTGTCTCTCGTCTGCATATAATGAAATTTTATAGATGCCAAAAATGGGTATTCATAAATATTTATTTTATCATTAAGTTGTGAGCATTTATAAATGAAATGACCTTCTTCAAAATTCAACAATTTTCATTTCAGCCATTTTAAACGGTGTAGGCCATCAACATTCTTTTATGATGCTACAGATGTCCTAAGAGTGCTCATTTTTATATATCGTGAACTCTTCAAGATTTTCACAACTCGGAGAAAACTTATCCCTCTAAACAGAAGAAGATACGAAAAGGAAACGAAAAATAAATAAAAAACCAATTGTAACATTATTGAATGATGACCATAGGTCATGAGCACCTAGCTATGGCAATGAGCCGGGGGAAAAAAGTTCGGGCTCGACTCGAAATTTTTTTTGCCGGACTTTTTTGGGCCTGAGCCGAGCCAGACTAAGCCCGGCCAAAAAATCGGCACGGGCTGAGCCGGCTCGGTTAATTTATTTTTTTTCCCTTCTTTTTTGTTTTTTTGTAAAATATACATTTTTTTACTACCTACACTAGTCCCAATGAACTCTTGACAAAAAAGAGAACATTCACGTGTTTGTTTGGAAAGATTATTTAAAGTAAAAATGATTTTTTTTTAAGAATATGTGATTAAAAAATATGAAAAAATTATGAATTCACCTACAAAATTATTTTATTAAAAAATGTTTGATTACAAATGAATTTCGAGAACAATAAATTTAAATGAATGTGCAAAATCAATCCTAAACAATTAAATATTACTTAACCAATTACAATAAATAATTAAACACTAAATAAACATTTAAATTAAATACTTAACTATAATTATAATTAAATATTACAATAACCAAGCTCGGCTCGATTTTTTTTTTTTTTTTTTTTTTTTTTTTTTTTTTTTTGTAAAATTTACAGTTTTTACTTAAAAAATTTACAAATTAAATTAATTATAAAAGTTAAAACCCTCCTCCTTTATCCAGGTTTGGGACCGGCTACAATTATTTAGGCGGAGTTAAAATTGTACACGAATAAAATATTATGTGTACAATTTTTCTTGAAAAAAAAATTTAAAAATTACGTATTTTTTTGAAACTAATCAATTTAAAAACTTACAATATCTTATACTTGAATCTGCTGCAACTCTTCGGCCATTATACTGTCAACTTATTCTTGAAGACGTAATTCCGTACATTCTCAGTCCTTCAAACATATTAAAGCCTCCAATATGTCTTCTTTTAGTCTTGATTGTTCGTCACATAAAATTCGACCACCTAAACTAAATATAGCTTCCGATATTACCGTAGACACCGGAGGTGTTAGTAGATCGCGAGCAATTTTTGATACAATCGGATATTACCTTTCGTTAGACCTCCACCATGATAAAAGGCTAAATTCCTGTAGTTCTTGTGGTTGTAACATACTACGAATGTCCACATGCATATATCTAGCTAACTCAGAGGAAATTTCAAAATTTGTATCACTGACATCTATTGCTCTATATATTGACGAATTAGAACTAAATGAGGGAATACTAATATTGGTCTCTAAAAAACTCCATAAACTGTCTGCATTTGTTAAAGTATTTATTGAAAAAGAACTTTGGGAAGTAGAACTACGCTGACCATCTTTTTCAGCGTAATAGTTATACATTTCACATAACATAGATTCTATAGGCGCATGTGATAATTCTACATTCATGAAATTTGAAATTCTCTTTATAATAGTTTATGTGACAGTTAAATTAAGTCGAGGGTCCATCACCGAAGCTAATAAAAATAAAGAGGGTAACTCCTCCCAATATTTACGAAATTTTAACTCCATAGAATAAATTACATCAACAAAAATGGGCAAATTCCTATGTTTTTGAAATTCTTGTGAAATATAGAAAAACAAGTGAAGATGTAGGGTAATAAACACCGCTACATTTCTTTGTGGCATCGAAAAAAGGTTTTAAGAATTTTTTCACGATAAATGTGAGAGACCATTCTCAATCTTCCAAATTATGTTCGGATCCATATGTATGCCTATCATTATAATACATTGAAATAACTTTATCATATTTTTCACACGAGTGTAACATAAGATATGTAGAGTTCCATCTATGTGATACATCAGTGACAAATGATTTCTCTTCTAATCCATATTCTGCACATAAACTGTTAAATGCTTGTTTTCTTGCTGGTGATATAGAGATAAAATTAATTGCTTGACTAATTTTATCAAAAGGTGATTTTATATGTGTCAATCCATCTTTTACAATCAAATTGATAATGTGACATACACAACGTTGATGAAAAAATAAACCTCCAAATATAGGGTTCATATCATCAATAAATTTGTCGACAACAACTTTATTTATACTAGCATTATCAGAAGTAAAACTTCGAACCATTTCTTGCATACCATATTCTTGTATAATATCTTTTAAAATCATGTATATGTTAGTCGCATTATGATGATAATCTACACATCTGAATGCAATAATCTTTTTATGCATAATCCATAGATGATCAATGTAATGAGCTGTAGCAGCAATATAACCTTTTTTATTAATATCGATCCATAAATCAGAGGTAAATGATATAACACAATTAAAAGTTTTTAGACTTTCAATAGCAGTTTGTTTTCGTTTATTATATAATTTTATAGCATCCGAACGAAGAGTATTTCTACAATAAGAGCGATACATGGGTTGAAGATAATTCTGCACAAAACGAGTAAAGTGTTCTGACTCGATCATCGTTAGCGGCATCTCTACTGCAGCCACGTATACAACCACTCATTCATGAAATCTTTCCTGTGAATATACAAAAGTGGAAAGAATAGAATTGGAATTGGTAAATGTTAGTTCGGTCTGTTTCGAGTCAAGATCGGTTGGTTTCGCTTTGCAACTTCTTAATATATGTCTATTTAAATGTGATGTGCTCGATCTGGGCTTCCAACTAAGTTCTTTACCACAATAATTGTAACATGCTTTCCAAATATCAACTCCATTTTCAACCCCAACTTTTTTGTGAGTCATATGTTGCCAACATTCTGCAGAATCTTTTTTCGACCTTTTAACCTCGACTACTTCCTCCTCTTCGATATCTTCCAAATTAATTGGAACATTTTGAAATGCATCGTACCCCAATGGAGTGCTCGAACTACTTTTAAACTGATTAATTTCATCACTAGTAAAATTAATGTATAAGTATTATACTTATAGTAAGGAATATTACAGCAGGCAGGTTATTTTTTAAAAAAATAATTTTTTTTTTAAATTAAACACGGGCCGAAGCCCCAAAATGGGGCTCGACCCGAGCCTTGGTTCGGTGCAACCGAGCTCGGGTCGTTCGAGCTTTATTGTCACCCCTATAAACACCTAACACACATTTATTCCTATTTATAATAAAATAAGAATAACAACTCTCCACTATTTTATAATTAATGTCTATCCAAAAAATAGATAACAAATAACAAATTAACAACTTGCATTTATCCTTTAATTTGAATTTAACAATCTTATCACTCCAAGATTTTCTAATCTCCTTATCACTTGTTTGATCTTCATTATTTTTGTTGCCAATTATGTGTTATTTCTAACATAAACCACTGAGAAAAACTGCAGAACTTTGCGATTTCCTTGCTCTGTCCATATATATATATATATATATATATATATTTAAGCATGTCAATTGTTAGCAGCTACGTATGCGAAATCTTGTTTCATATAACTCACATTTACGGAAAAATGAGAGGAGCAATCATTGGAATATGAAATTTGTTGATAAAAGTTTTACTTTTAATAGAACATAGTTATTACCACTTGGAATCGATAAAAGAGTCATGTTACATGTCCCTTTCGCAATGTTTAATATGAGTACAGAATTTGACATATGATGTTCCTTTTCTACCTTTTTATTCATTGTTTATCAATTCTTTTTCTTCGTCCCTGTTATTTTAATGTAAATGTTATCACCTTATGTCCCTAAGGTTCATGTAGTTTAACTTCATTCTGGAAATTCTTGTGACCAAAGATAAAGGATATCAACGGAAAAAAGGTGTTAGATTTTCCTTTGTTTTATATTCGTTCGTCCGTTCCCCAGTTTTTCCTCTAAAATGAAATTATAGACTTTTTTTTTTTTTTTCGTCTTTCCATACAAAAGTTCTATGATGTTTGTTCACATGTAAACAGTTTTGGTGATACTGACTATCTTGTCATATTGTGATCAACTTTCCCCACAACTTTGATTCTGGATTACTCTATCCTCATTTCTTTTAGGAAATTTCAGAGAGCAAAGGTTATAAAATTTAAAATTTTTCGTGTGGATCAAAGTTTTCGATTTTCATGTTATTTTCGAAAATTAAAAAACTCGCAGTTGTTGGAACCTTTGTGTATTAAAGCTAGGGTCTCTAATAGTGTTTAATTATACAAATACTTTAGTTTTTAGAATTGATTAGGTAAACACGTAATTTCAAATGAAAATTGCAGAAGGAAATTTTAACCTTCTGTTATGATGAATCAAACGGCCGTGCTTAGAGATCTTCATTGTAATTCTTTCAAAATAAAAAATTAATGCAAAAAGTTGAACTTGACACAAGCTCAGCCCTAGTCAAGATTAATATTGCGCTTCAGGGCACAGCTCCAAGTGGTAAAAGGAGAAGATAGAGAAATTCAACTTTACTTAAAGTTATCGCGTCAAGAGTTCGAATCCTGAAATATGGATTTGGCTCTTGAGTAAGTATAAGTGTACAAGCAACCTTTCATCCTGTATTTTTGGAGGCATAACTTATGATTTACCTCCTTCATCAAGACTCAGGATAGGACAAGTGAGACATCAATAATGAGGCGTAATTCAAAAAAGATTAATATTGCAAATAAAAAATTAAAATTAATTTTCCCTACAAACTGCAAATAGGCATTTGAAATTGTTGACATGACACTGGTCGGCAGGATTGACGCATCGCTCTCACGCCTTCTGTTTCACTTGAATTTAATTAAACTGACTTCTAAGCTGTAATGAATTTTGAATTTTCAACCGTCCGAAGTATCCAGAAGCTGAAAATAATTTAAAACATACGACAATATTGAAGCTTAACTTCATCAAACATTTAGGCCCCATTTGATACACATTTTTTGTAAAATAAGAATGAAAAATATAGTCATTATGGATCCCACACATGAGATGTAAAATCAAATATGATGGCTGAATGTGATAGATAACGATCATATTTTTTATTTTTATGATGAAAAAATGAAAACTAAACGGGGGCTTAATTGATTCTTCCTGCAATCGATTCTTTTTACAGCACAGTAAAAATTGATTCTCTTGAAAGAATAATAATACCAAATCAATTCTTAATGTATTACAAATGCTAACGTAGATTAATTTTATAAAATTACCACGTAAGCAAAGTAGATAGTGTTGGTCCATTTAATCCATTTTCGAAATATCACCTAGAAGAATGATACTCTACTCGTATGGATGACCATATGTGAATAAAATAATATTTCTCCGCATGTAAGTGTTCGATCATCCATAATATTTCTTTAACATGACTCAAACATATGACCAAACTTCTGTACCTAACAACCTATCATAATAAATGACACCGGATTCTTGCAATTCTTCCTGTTTCTCGATGATTCTTGATTCAATACAAGAGGCTTTTTTCTTCTTGATTTATTTATCAATTCAAAAACACACATACAACAAGAAAAATCAAGCCATAAAAACATACTGAAGAGTAGAACATATACAGAAAACCAGTAATAATCTTTCTCAAGTGGGAGAAACTTTGGCCCTCAACTTTTGTTAAGCAGAGAGAAAAACATTAGCTTAATATTACAGTACAGAAAACAACATTAGCCCATTTACAAATTATTCGACTTTTTCCGGTAAATTTTCTATTGATTTTCAGGCCAATCCGGCAACCTGTCCCTCCGACTGGAAAATCAAATCACTCAGCTTTGGCTTGAATTTTTCCTCCCATATATCACGTCCAAGTCCACCTCTTTTCACCTCCACCACCACCAGCTCCTCCGTTAACCGGCTAATCTCCACGATAACAGTGAAATTCCCCTGCAGTCTTATCCCCTTTCCCTTCTTCGTCACCTTCATGCCCTCCTCTTTAGCCACCTCCTCAATTCTCTCAATTATTCTCTCCGGTGATTCGGCTGATATGAACATTTCACTAGTAACCCCATTAAGATTGTTATTGAACAAACCGGACAGATCTACACCAGAGGAATACGATATAATATCGAATGCGTTCAAGAACATATTCGCCTCCATTTCACCACCAGAATCCTTGAACTCGAACTCCTTATCAACTGGGTATTTGATTTCCTTGTACCCCTTTTTGAACCAGTGGTCGTTCAGGATCTCATCAACTGAGATCCGGGTAATCGGGTTTGGGTCCAGGATTCGGGTCAAAAACCGTTTTAAATCGGGTGAGATCCATTTGGGACACCGGAATTCCCCTTTGTAGATTTTCCTGTACATCACCATCAAATTCGGGTCGTTGAACGGCAAATAACCCGCACTTAGCACGTATAGTATAACCCCACAAGACCATACATCGACCTTAGCCCCATCGTAACCCTTTTTTGCTAGGATTTCAGGCGCCACGTAGGCTGGGGTTCCACAAAGCGTGTGTAGGAGGCCGTCCGGTCGGATCTGATCCGTCAAGGCACTGAGCCCGAAATCCGTGACCTTGAGTTCCCAATTCTCGTCCAGCAACAGGTTTTCCGGTTTCAGATCGCGGTGGAAAACTCCGCGTGAGTGGCAATAACCTATTGCAGAGATCAATTGTTGGAAATATTTGCGGCTGAGGTCCTCGCTGAATCGACCTTTCACGACTTTCACGAATAACTCGCCGCCCTTGGCAAACTCCATGACGAAGTAGATCCGTGTCTTGGTCGCCAAAACCTCGTGGAGGCGGACGATGTGGGGGGTGGCGCAGCCAGCGCATGATAGAGATTTCCCTCTTGATATTCGCCGTGAGATTTCCCTTGAGGATCCGTTGCTTATTCACAACCTTGATCGCCACGCTCTGGCCCGTGCGCAAGTCCCGCGCGTGGTAGACCTTCGCGAAGGCTCCGCATCCCAGGAGCCGCCCTAGCTCATATTTCTTAAACAGGTTGACGCTAGCCTCCTCCGCACCTCCGCTGCCACCAGCAGCGCCGGCGGCTTCCCTGATAGGCAGTAAATTACCTTCTTCATCTATGATCTCTGGCATAATTTGATCCAGAGACCGCTAATACGTCGCCCCTCTCTAATTTCTCTCTGTCCGGCATTAATTAATCGAGCAAAATTTGCTCGATAAGGATAAAATCACTACCAGGGCTGGAATTTAGAAAAAAGAACTCAAAGGATAAAATAAAAAGAGCTATCAAATATTGAACCCAATGAATCGAACAGGGACAAAAACCAACAAATAATCCTGCCAAAACTTTCTGCAATTGATGTTTCCAAAAGCAGGGAGGAAATCGGATGACTATTGAAAATTTAGGAAATCTAACCTGAGAATTCCAATTTGGAGAAAAGTAAAAAGAAAAGGATAGATATACAGGCGAAATTATGGGGTATTAATTGAAGGATTTCCCTGAAAAGCAGTCTATTATTTTAAATTTTAAACTTATTTTTTTATTGCATTATGCGTTACTTAATCGAATATTTGATACGCACTCGATGTCAAATATTTGTTAAGTTTATAATTTAAAATTTTATGTCGATTATCTACCATATTTTTATTCTACTCTTTATTTTTATTTTTTGTAGTACAGTAGATTAATTATTTAATTCCAATAACTTATTGTTAAATTATATTAGTCTGGGTTGATTTTGATTTAGGTATCTATCTTGCAATACGAGTTGTTCACATTTTACAACAATCTTTCGAGCATGAGATTTTTTCTCAATCGAATAATTTAAGCTTTGGCTATGTGAACTAAAAGTTAATTTTAAGCTTCTTTTTTATTTTAAATATTAATAGTAAATTTACATTTTTCTAATAAAAAAAAAATTTAAGCTAGTTGAATGTGAAAAATGCTTTTCTTTAAAGAGGTTTTTTTTTTAATGTATTTTTTCTATTTTGTCCATTTATAAGTGTAGTTTCTGCGGTAATAAGTGTTTAGGAGAGATTTTTTTTATATTTTTTGAATCCATTTTTCTCATCAAAACTGTAATAATAATTGGTTATTTACATGGTTTACCAAATTAATCAAACAAAAAATAGTATAAAATGTGAATAAAAAATGTTTAGCATGGTAGGCAGTCACAAGAAAAAGGCGTTAGGACGTCTGTCCCTACTCCCACGTCATATGTCGGCCTCTCGATACAAAACGATCCATCCATAAGATAATACAATTTATTAGTTCTTATTTCCAATGACAAAGCCATTTGATCAAGCTCAATGTCATGTAAGTGATAGGGACGCCCTCATTTTATTTCTAATAACAGACAAAATGAGTCATGCTACAAAAATATCATGGGTGATCGCAAGAATGACCGTATACTTACATGTAAGAAAATATTATTTTATTTATATGGACTCCGCACACTCACATGCAGTCACCCATCTAACCATCCATACGGGGAAAGTATCATTTTCCCAGACAAAATAGTCAATCTTCAAGACTGTATGCTTTCTTCTTGAATCAAGTCCAGAGTTATTGTACTAAATAAGAGATGGTAGAGAGCAAACAATATAAATAATGAAAAACATAAGTTGAATCTAAATGTAGAATACATTGAGTTGAATAGCGCTCCAATTCCATGTGAATGATATTCATTGCGTGTCGTTGAGTTGATAGGATGAACATCGTGAAACGCGTTTTATAATTTTAGTTCTACTTTATATACATTGTTTTTACCTTGGTGTTTTCGTACGAAAAGGCACATTATTGACATGAACTAACAGTCGAGCATTGTTTTCCATACTTGTTCATGTCACCTTGATTTTGATAATTGAGTTTGCTCTAAAGAGAGTATGCATAATGAAGAGTAGTGTATGCTAGATTTGTGCTTGTGAGTATGCGAAGTTTGCACTACTATTTGTAAGAGATATTCTCTTTTGATAGTATAGTTGTAGATCACGTGAATTTTAACTTTTTACACTTTTTATATGTTATCTGAAGACGTGACTTTATTCTTGAGGTACAATAAGCTATGCTAATCTATTAAAAGAACAACCAGATCATGTTCAAATGGTCCCTTGATAATTATAATTTTTTTATTGCAAGTAAATGATTTTAAATGAGTTTGTCCCGACCATTATCTAGCCGGAATATCAAGATAAATCTTATAATTATTCTCGTGATATATTTAGAGATGATCAATGTAATTACCTCTCACGTCAACTTGACAATTAATCTACCTTAAAAGGAACCAACATTTATTTGGAAAATCCAACATAATCAAACGATGATAATCAAACTTTTTTTTCTTAATCTACCTTGTTTAAAGTGAATTGGGAGGACAAGTTCTCATGAGTGTCATGTTCCTCCCTCCCCCTCCTCCCCAACCCCGGTTATTTGGGATAAGATGGGACATAATACATTCAAGAATGGTCCCATATGGATAATGGATTGAGTTTGCACTATTACACTATTTTGCTTTCAAGAAAAGAGACTGCCTCTTCCTTTATGTGGATGGCAACTCCAACTCAAAACGTAAAATCAACCACAACTAAATAAATAAATAAACTACTACTTTCAATTTTTTCTTTCAAGCATCCTCATCCCCCAGCCTACCCCACGATTAGGCAGAACTATATCTTTCAATTTTAAAATATATTCCTTTGATTTTGGAACTAGAAAATAAATCATATTTTAGTATCCCTTTTTAATCTATTTATTTTTTATGTTGGGCTGCTGGTGCTGGTCGGTGTCGAGTATATCTAAAAATATGATGTGAAAATTCATGGGCTTCTATGAGAGTTTGGTAGGTAAGGCAAAGGGATTAGCTCAAAATAATATATAATTTATGATAAGTAAAACCAATTAAAATAATTTCTAATAATCCCCATATCTAAATAATTTTTTTTTTTTTTTTCTGAATGTAATTTTAATTATCTTTTCGTAGAGCGATGGGATGTTTCACTAACATGATGAAAATTCCGATTTGTTTGAAACAAGATTTTTGATTAACAAATTGATTTAATTTCATGAAAAGTAACATGAGCATGACTTCAATATCAAAAGAGTTAGAGCATCTTCGATATAACCATAAAGTACTTAAAAATTCGTGTCACAAATAAAAATAGACGGTGCGTAAAAAATAAAAGAATCATTTTCAATACAAGATAACAAGGACTCCGAAAATTCGACGTGGTAAACAAAGACCACGCTTATAATTCTGTCTAAATTTAAAAACTTGGTTGGACAGAGTGACTTAACGAAATGAATATTTTTGAATGCCCGTGAAACAATTTCAAATTTTGTTGTTTTTATGGTAAAGAAAGTGTTGACCTCATTTTCGGTTAGGGCTGTTCGGACAACAAATACCGCACCCACTCGTGTCCACGCAGGCTTAGTCCAACACCCAAGGACCTAGAAACGGTCCAAGGAATAGGGCGTGGGAAAAGCGCCTTTCGAATACAAGACGTATGAGTTTCAGATCACAGTAAGGAGGGGATATGACAATTGTAAAATAATAATCGATTGTATATGAATCAATCAAGAACAAAGTGTATTCAATATATATGAAAGTATAGTTGATAGTGAATTGTAGAGAGTAAGTTGTTTGTATTACTTTCCAAGTAATATTTCGTAGTTTAGATTCCAACATCTTGCTAGTTGCTCATGGCAATTTATTTATAGTAACACATTCGAAATTGAAGCCGTTAGATTGGATTACGCGTGACCTCATCTCATTAGCTAACCAATCACATCTAATCACTTTCTATGACACAATGGTAGGGTGCATTTAACGTTACACAAGTTGCAGACATCCTATGACAAGACAATGCATTTGAACTCACTACACAGGTCTCATCAGTCATTCCTTGGAGATTTTCACTAGAATGCACATCTTCTTGAAGCAGGTCGGCCTTAAGAGGCTTCGTTTTTACTCTGCAGACTTTCTTGAGCACGAACCGCCTCGGCTGTGAAACATCTCGAATATGAAGGGGGCCTCGGAGTTAGGTGTGGGCCTATGGGCCTTTGCCTGTTGACAATGAGCTTTTGACGAGTGGAGTCCATGGTGCCAGTGGGTCATCCGCGTGAAGTCACGTGTGACGAGGCGTAACAGAAAGTTTTGTGAAAGATAATTGAATAAGGATTATAAAAATGTTTAGAGACCAGAGGAAAAAAGAGTTTTTTAAATTGTCCAAGTAAAATATGGTGAAAGTGGTGGAAAATGTCTAAGTTTCTATGCTCAATCTTGCTTGAATCTTAATATAGAAGTTTATATAGAATTCTTTTGGATTACGCTTTATTACTAGCGCCCCCACCTGTCATGTCCTAGGCCTTAGTGAATGAGGTAAATCGTAGATTATGCCTCCAAGGATACATGGTGGAAGAAGTTTATATAGAATTCTTGAGAGTATCACCTATGATCCAATTGATTATCGTTATCCATTATAAGTCATAATGTTTTAAATAAATAAAAGCTAAGAATGGTTTTTTAGTTATTAATATTAAAGATAAAAATAACTTTATCGAAGAAAATTTTATCAATAAATAAATTAACAAAAATTACTGAAACTTCCATTGGTACAAAACAAAAATTTAAAAATAACTCGTAAGTAATTTTACAAGGAAATAATTAAAATATATATATATATATTTTTTTTTTTTAACTTGTGATTTTTCGTCGGTGAGTTCCAATAATATCACTTACGACATCGTTGTTGGTAATTATTGACGAAGATGTGTGTATTTACCAACAATATTATTGTCAATAATTTTGTCTGAATCACCGTTATATATTGATTTTAATCAAAATAATCAACAGTTATCTCGTGAATGATCAACGGCGACTTCTCATTCAATGAGTAAATTATCATAGTTGATTCCCAACAACATCACTGTATTATCATTGATAATCGCTCATGAAGGAGTTAGGCGATCATCAACAAATATCACTATCATTAATTCCATTTGAATCACCAATAGAAATTGATTGTGGTTTGAATCACTATATGTCATATCAACGTCTTGTCATTAATGACTTCTAAAATCGTCGATTCCTGACAATATCATAACAATATTTTTAACGATAATACCTGATAATGGTATGTCAATGATCACCAACAATATCATTGTGGTAATTCCATATAGATTATAAACATATAATAATTTCAATCAGGATAACCAACTTCATACAACCTATCATCATTTACGCCATTAATTTTTTTTTATTATTGTTCTTGAAATATCCTTTTGTCATTTTTTTCCTATGGCCCCAAATTGCTTGGGTCACCTCTGTTCTTTCAAAATTTATATTTTCTATCACATAAATCATAAGTCTTCAATTTCAATTTCACATAGATAGCAATCCGTAGAATGGAATGGAGATGCTCATGCAACATAAGCTAAATTAAGCAATATCTACAAAAATTCATCTTCAATACAACATGTCTTGGACTATGCCTATCTGTCATGTTAAGAAAAAAGTAGACATTGTCAAATGATTGTCTAGGCTTAAAGCATCTTCTAGATGAAGGGAATCACCATTATTTAATCTTTCTCTCTTTCTCTCCCGTGTTTCTTATTTTTTTCTTTCATGTTTATTAATTTTTTTCTCTCCTATTAAATATATGTTAGAAATAATTTTGAATTATAGACAAAATTCATTGGAGATAAGTTAGGTCATCTTTTAAGTTGGGGAACGTAATTATTGCAATTCCATGGAACCAATATGCTGATCAACGTTCGCAGAGATGTCGCCCATTGGGGTTGAAATATTATATATTAATGTAATGTAAATCGAAAGCATTTTTATTTAAATGCCACTAAGATTGCGCTCATGAAATGCACTGAAGATGCTCTTGTCAAGCAAAAAAAAAAGATACAAACAGGTTATGGATCATCGACGTGGATTAACCTATTGAAAATAGTTTGGGGGAGGATAGTATGCTTTTGAGTTCAAACCTTCAACCTCCCATTAACATGTCTTGCATTAAAATTAATGTATATGACGGAAACAATGAAAGAAATTGGTGCATAAAATATATGGAAAAATAGAAATATTGGCTCCTAATAGAAGGAATCTTGTTTTTGCTCAAGAGGTGAGACTATTTGTCGTGCACTGCCAGTCGCCTTGTTCTTTAGCAATATTCCAAAATACTACACAGATTTGCATCTTAGAAAGACGTTAAAAAGAGGTTGGTTCCCTGGCCTGTGGACTTGTACCTTGAGAAAGTGGATGCTTGTTCATATATTTTGCTATTAACTACCATCAGTCAAACCAGAAAATATGAAAACTTGATGAAACCTAACAATAAACAAACGAAAATACACAAGGATTCCACTCCATTCCCATAAAATTGAGCTTTCAGTGCAGTCGATTATAAGCAAAATTACCAAGTATTTTTGTCACTCTAGCAGTGAGAGAACGCGTATCTATATAAACTACATTTGACATCTTCAACACCATTCCTTTTTGTGACTGGACTATAACTTAGGAAGGCGAAAACAAACCCTGGATCAAGAAGCTAATTTTCATAATCTCTATAAAGACAATTCAACTTGAACTTCCACTATTATTTCGGAACGAGTTACAGATAAATCATAAACCTATGAACCACCTCATGCTTTAAAAAATAAATTAATTTCTCTATTATGTTTTATTAATAAGGAAACATTCCTTCTTCCAGTTACTATGTAATCAATCATCTTTTTACCACATTCAGATGGACATTGGTGGAAAATCATCTTCATCGTAGATATAATGACTTCAAAGTGACCCTGCATGTTCAGAGCAGGAAATAAAAGCTCAAACAGAAGCCTACCTTACGAGTAAGGGTTAGGTAAATATATATTTGGAGATTATTTTACCTGCTAAATGCAGGTTTTGGCCCTTGCATCCCCGGGAAACCAGACTCGGAGTTTGAGGGACTTGCATGCCCATTTTATTTCTTCCTTTTGCACCAGGTCTATGATGTTCTAGGGGTTGATTCTGCAAAAACAGAAGCCATACAAGTATAAATCAAATCTCTCTCATTCACCATGTCCAGCCTTTTGCATCAGGTCTATGATGTAGGGTTGGTTCTTCAAAAACAGAAGTCATACAAATATAAATCAAAACTCTCTCATTCTTAACCATGTCCAGCCATATCGATTTCAATGTGACAAAAATCAAAACTTGACAAGATAATTAACAAATTTTATTGCAACTCTCTCATTCTTAATCATGTTAAGCCATATGGGGTTCCCAAAAAAAAAAACTGAATAGGTCGATTAACACATTTTATTAAATAACTCTCATTCTGAATCATGTCTAGCCATATCGAGTTCAGTGTGCCAAAAATATTTAAAATTTGATCAAGTTAATTAACGTACTTCATGGCATCTCTCACCTTCTAGATTATATCTAGCCCTATCAAGTTCAATGTACTAAAATCAAAACTTTATCAAACAGCTGACATATTTCATCACGCGAAACTTTTCTCCCCTTTAATAGGAAAAACGGAAAATAAAGTTTCTATTCACAGAAACAAACCATTCCTTACATTTATCATTCCATTTCCATCCTTTCAACAAGGGTTGGCAAAACTATGCATAGAAATCAGAAATTGAACCCAAAATTGTTCATAGAAAAGGAATTTCAGCTATAAATATAGAAAGAAAGGACAACTCAAAAGGATAATATTAATATATTATATTTCGAGTGATCGAAAATACAGAATAAATAACATACCAGGAAAAAATATATTAACAATGCCGTGTAATTTGGCTGTTTATCTTTCTCCTCTCTGGGAGAAAATTTTGCGTTCAATTTTTCTTACTGTTTCTTGAACCTTACAATATGCAAATAGCCATGATGATTCAGAAATATGAGTATTGAGCCATGATAATTCCTTTTCGAAATTAGATACTCTTTATTTGATAAAAACATTGTATATATAAGATGTTTTTTATCTAATAAAATGTTCATTTTCATCAACAATTTATATAAACAATACAGCCATCTATTAGTATTGACTATTGACTCAACACCTAAAAGTAATATTTTTACAAAATTTAGAAAACGTAGAATAATGTTCAAAGCATGTTGACAGTTGACTACATCTAGTTTGATAAAGAAGAGTTCTTGATATTACCTTATTCTTATTTGACCAAGAAGTCTAGCATTAAATTTGCACATAAAAACTTATTAGTTGATAAAGAAGAGTTCTTGATATCACCTTCTCTTATTTAACAAAGAAATCTAGCATTAAATTTGATTTTTTGGATTATTTGACAAAGAAGAATTCTTGATATTATCTTCTTTTTCTTGACAAAAAGAACTAGTTAATTGTACCATCACATTTTTTCTTATAAAGAACTATATGAAGAAAAATTAGATTGATTTAACATATAAATCCTTATTTACAAGTTCCATTGTCTTCCTTTATCATCTTAAAATATTACATAACTATTGCTGCCCTTAAGCCATGTTCATAGAATCCACTACATGCAACACACAAGCTATTAGTTAACTAAAAATGTTTCTTTCCAATGAACCTTTTTCACACATTTATCAGTAAATCTATGGAAAACACATGAACAAGGATTTTTCAGCTGACTAAAGATTAACTCAGCAATTTTCAATCCCTTTCCTGTCTAATGCACAACATATCCCCATTGGTCCAAAAACTGGCTAATTGAAAGTTTTAATTTAGGTTCAGAAAGAAGATACTGAGTATGTTTTGGAAACGTGTAAAATGTGATACAGCCAGAAAAGGTGTTTCTAAACACTGCAAAAAATGCTATTAGCAATAAGTATCCTGATCCACAAATATCAGTAACTCTGAGACTTATTAATTTGTTAATTCTTAAACATAAAATCAAATACTCAAATTCTGCTTGTAAACTGCATCCGCATCAGTCAAAGCGGTGGAAGACCCCACTGAGTCAAAGGGGGGCAATCATATCATGCCATAAAACACTTATATATGCGTGCGTGTGTGTGTGTGTAGAGAGAGAGAGAGAGAGTTCCATTTTCCGATGATGTAGGCCGATTGGGATCCCAGAATCGGTAAAAGTAAGTACTTGGGCCAAAGCTTTCACCTACCCTTTATCCAACATCCAACCCACGGAGGAAGTTAGAAGAGACTAGTAACCGTCTTTTCAATTTTTGTTCTAGTTTTCATGAAATGACAATCATTTCAACTCCATAATTATTTGAGATGCCCAACATATTTATGTCAGTTTAAAAAGATTCAGCATGCAGATGGAGCCTTCACCAACACTTCATTTGGTGCAAGTAAACAATTTCTAATTAAATCATGTAAAAGTAATGTCCTAACAACATCCCCACTCCATACAACATGCATACTCAATATGTTAAAGGTTTTATACTAAGATTCCCCCCACCCCTCCCTCCCCCACCCCCCAAAAAATAAATAAATAAAAAATGCTAAAGAAATATAAAACTTAAAGCTCGTAGTATTAAAATAAAATTGGAAAACATTAAGATATCATCTCACCTTGAGAGTCGGCGGGGAATTCAGTGTCGAAATTGCAATTTTTTTGCCCTCACGATACCTTGGTGTAATGTTGACATGGTAAGGCTATCTGGCGGTATTCCCTTGGCTGACATATTATCTACAAGAGCAATAGCCTTGTCCACAAATCCCTGCTTGCAATAGCCACATAGGAGGGTGTATACGTCATGGTATCAGGTACTAAACCTCTATCAATCATTTCATCAAAGATGACAATAGCATCTCAAAGGTTATCTGATTTGCAGTGACTGTCAATTAAAACTGTGTAGCAAATGACATCAGGTGTTAATCCCATTTCCTCCATTTCATGCCAAATGGCTGAAACCTTTTGCTTCACTTCCTTGTTATTTCTTCCATCTGTTTGACATCGGGCCTTTTTCCGATTTCCTTTAGAATAGCCATCAAGTAATACTGTAAAAGTGATAATGTCAGGACTAATACCTCTCTCCTTCATATCACTAAAAAGATGTCGGGCCTCGTGCAGACAATTCACCCTACAATAACCATTCAATAATATGGTGTAGGTAACTACATCTGGAGATACTCCTCGCAGAGCCATATAGTCAAATGCCAATCGGGCATTTTTCACATCACCAGCACCACAAAGAGCAGCAATAAGTCTGTCATACATTTTCTTACAAGGATCGTCGTTCAAGGACAGCACCATCTCAAATAGTTTGACTGCTTTGTCATATTCACCTTCCAAACAGAGGCTGTTAAGGAGTTTCAAACGAGAAGCCTTTTTCACACATTTTCCTTCCTGGAATAACTTAAGGAAAAGTTTATATGCCTTCGTTGAACTGTCAGATTCACAGTACCTGTTAATCATGGCAGAATAGTTTTCTATATTCTTATTTTTCAATCTATTGAAATACAATTCAGCTTCCTCCACCTTTCCTCCTAAACATAAGCCTTCAATTATCAAGTTGTGCGTTGCAGTGCCCGGAACCAAACCTAGTCCTTTCATATCATCCAAAAGAAGAAATGAATACTCTGCAAGACCACTCCTAGAGAACCCTCCAATAAGAACATTATAAGTAATAAGATCAGGCTTGGGACCCTTTTCCTTAATTTCTTCAAATAAACTTAAAGCATCAGACATTTTTCCTTGGAGACAATAACCATTAATCAGAGTGGTGTAGTGTTTAATATCTGGAATCATCTTTTTAGCGTTCATCTCATCAGGCAACGATACAGCCTCATTTAAATTTCCAATTTTGCACAAGGCATCAATCACCACATTATATGCAATTTCATCAAGAAACACACCCAACTCCTTAAAGTACTTGAACTCGTCTACTGCCTCGGGTGCCTTGTCATGTTGGCACAAACTCTGAAGGATTAAGGTGACAATCACACAATCAGTTTTTACACCATTCATTGCCATATCAGAGTGGTAAGCCCGAGCTTCGTCTATATTCCCAGACTCACAATATCCTTGAATTAAGGCACGATAACAATCTTTATCAAGAACTTGTCCTTCCTTTTCCATGACAGCTAAAATAATCTCTACCTCTTTCAGTTTCTTTTCCTTAAACAACCTATGAATCACAACTATATAGCAATGCACATCAATTGGTACATTCTCAGCTTTCAGAGCTCGTAAAAATTCATAACCTATATCTGACCAGCCATGCTCACAAAGTCCTTTAACATATGTAGTATGTATCACAACATCTGGTATCACTCCAGCTTCCTCCATTTCCCTTAACACACAATGAGCTTCTTCAAAACAACCCTTCCTACAATAAGCCTTGATCACAATCCCATAGGTATATACATTTGGGTTCGGGCCATGCTTCTTCAACTCATTATAAATTGCAACAGCTGTGTCCACTTTCCTATGTTCAACCAGTCTATTAATCAAAAAGTTACAAGACCACAAATGTGGACCAACTCCACGCCTCTTTGTCTCAAACAGTATGTAAATGGCATCATCAAACATGTCTAAACTAACATATGCCTTAATCAAAGCATCAATAGCCTGACATAACAAACTGTGTTGCTCGAACTTAATCCCCTTCACCATCGCCTCCAACGAGTCCAACACTTGAAAACCGAAATGCTCCTTTTCCAACTTTATAACCTCTGACAAAACACGAATTAACTTCATGTTCTTGTCACAATAACAAAGTATCTTAATAATTTCCATGTATGTCCAAACATTATGTAGGAATCCACGTTCCTTCAATTGGTAAAAGAAAGATAACGCAGAATAGGGTTCTTTTTTCAAATTATTTAGAATCTCAATGACCCCATTTGAACTCAACTCTACACAATTATTATTACTATTTCTCTTTTCTACACAAATAATATTTCTTTCGGTACCCGAATCTGAGTCATCTGAAAACGAGTCAGCATAGTATGGATTAAAATGGGCAAGCGATGGAACGGACTGAAAGCGAATAAATTTGAGGTTCTTGAATAGATACTTGACAAAAACTTGTGTGATTGCAGAAACCCTCATGGATCTTTCAGAGAAATTGCTGAAAGTGTTTTGGTTTCTCACATCTATAACCTTCAACAACAAAAAGGAAAATTCCAATGGAAGTGAAAGCCGCGCCAAATGCGAGGTAGAGCGAGCAGGGTTCACTTCGGCGAGATATGTGTTCTTTTTCCTCCATGTCCTCTCTCTCAAAATATGAGAAATCAGGGTTGCCTCCCTCAATTTCTTCACATAGTACTGTTCCGAGTCTCCTGCTTAAAAAAGTTAAGTTTTGAAGTCAATTTATTTAAATCTACATGAGTCCCCGCAAGACCAAAATCATAAATATGAACGATAAAATTCTTTGTTGCACGAGCATTTTGATTAGATGGTGTGTCTAAAATTCAATATGTGTTGACATATATCGAATATCAATACTTCTTGAACACTCTGCATGATCATTTTTTGCTTTATTCGTAATATTATGCTCTAGTTTGAGCCCCATTCTTTTCACAAGAATGCAATTTTGAATAGTGTATTAATGGAAAATGAGTGGTTAAAATGTATAGAGAAATTTTGGATTTGCATGTAATATTATTTTATTAAGAATATGTAGTTGAAATGATGTCAAATCACTGTTTAAGAATGGTTTTTTTTCCAAAAAAATGGGAATCAATCGGGGGCTATATATTTTTTAACTCAAAATTATTATTAAATAACAAATAGATACTCATCTGAAAAAGATTTCAACAAGAAAAAATAATAAGTATAAAATTAAATTTATACTGTAAATATAAAGAATTTTAAAAAATTTAATCAACGAGTCGACATATTGTTCATGTACCAGCATGTCAAACTATATTAAATGGGGAGTCCATAATTACAACGTATGAAATGTTGAAGAGCCCCATCCTAATTTTTTAAAATATAAGATAATTTTTAATGAATAACTTATTTTTACAAAGAAAATATACATAATTAGTAATTGTTTTTTATGTTCTCTTAACAGGTGTTTCAATGGCATGCCAAAGCTCCATCTAGGCTTGGAGCTTGGAGAAAACCAGGGTCAGTCTTGTGATTGTCAGAGCTTGAGGAGAAGTAAATAAATTAGCCCCCAAATCAACATAAATGCAAAATTCAACGGTATATTATCCAACATATTGCAAACTTAAAACTTAACATTAAAACAACAAACAAATATATTATATAAAATATTACTTAAGAAGTAGAATTTCGACGAATACTATGGAATCACACCCTTGAGAATTCCATCGTCACAACTCACGAGCCTGAAATAAAAATTTAACATTAAACACCAATGACCAATGCTGAAATGTAATTACTCAGGCAAAGCTTCAGGTCCAGTAACTGCTTGAGACAGTACAGGGGAGATCAACAGGAAATGTGGGTGTTATGGGAGTATCTTGAATCCTCTGCCATTATAATGCTTCCTCATTGTGGGTTTCCAGTAACTAGTTATTTAGGAAAGGAACAGAGGAGACCAAAAAATGGAAAGGCTAAGGCTTTGCTGATAAATATCTAGAGTAGACAAATCAAGGTCAGTCATGAGGAGAACACGTAAAGAAGAAGGGGGCTAGACAGAAGTAGGAATGCATCGTATAAAGTTGGTGTTCTCCAATCCGATCATTGTGCCATTTAAGCAAAAATATCCAAAGAATTCTATTAAAATCATGTTTGCTAAAAACATGATTTTCTTTCACAAAACACAATAACCCTCCTTCATTTACAGACAATCATTTGATTGGGAGAAAGGGAGGGCTATTTATAAGGTTCTTTCAGATTTCAATCGACTCCATAGATATATATGTGGTGTAGAGCATATCTAATGCTTTTTGTAGACAGACTCTGGGATATTGATATTTAATCATGTTTAGACAATTTGTATAGCCCAAACCTTAACAGCAAAAAAATCATCCTGATAGCCCAATTTCCAAAGTAATACTTTCTCAGCTACTATTCATTAGTCCCTTAACAGCCCCTAAATACCTTAACAACAAAATCATTCTAATAGCCCGATTTCCAAAGAACTATCATTCTCATCTACTATATTATTCCCTTAACAACAACCCCTTAAGACCTTCTCCCACAACATCCTCAAGACCCTAAGTCTACCATATTCAGACCCTTTTAATCTAATATATTTCCCCACTTTTCAACGACAAAATCCAACATTTACTAGATATCTCTACAATGCCCACAGGCCTGCAGGGCCGCTCAAATTTAGTTAAAAAAAAATTAGATTATACCAAAGAAAATGAAAAAAAAAATAAAAAAATACTCCAAATGAACCCAGAACCAATGTTGTAAAAGAAGCAAAATATTAATTTTTTCTGTCTACCTGAATGGCTGAATCGGTCCTCTTTGGATAACAACGGTCAACGGGTGTGGAGCACCGAGTAGGCGAGCACTGGGAGGCGCCGGGCGCGGGTTCAGTTTTTCAAGAGAGACCGGAGCGGCGCCGGCCCGGAAGGGTGGAGAACCGGAGACGACACGGAGGAGTCGACTGTCGAGTAAATGGGATTAATCTCTGATTTGGGATTTTGGAATTGAGGAAATTACATTGACCCATGTCTTTAAAATTTACAATTCAAATATCAGGTATGGAGTTTATTTATTCAAAGATCAGGTATCAAACCTAATTATAAAATCATCCATCCCAACCGACCCACCTCCCAAACCCTAATTATTTCATCCGTTCTCTCGTCGCTCTCTCTATTCTCTCGTCATTTTTCTTCTATTCTCTCACCCTTTTTTCTGGCCGTTCTCTCGTCGCTCTCTCTACCGGCCTCGTCTCACTGCAAAATTTGAGCGCCGCTGTGAGCATCGGAGTTAACACTCACAGTGGCGAGGCGCGACGACGCTGGTAAGTGTGGTGGTGGTCGACTCTTTTTTGTGTGATTTGTGTGGTGGTGCGGTGGAGATGGTCGACGCTGGTAAGTGCGGTGGCAACGAGCAGAAGATCGATGCTGATGTGTGATTTCTGTGTGTGGAAGGCGATTGTGTTGGTGCGGTTGCGGCGGTGGAGACGGTTGTTGGTGCAGGTGGTGGAGTGTGTGCAGTGGTGCAGATGTTGTGTGTCGTGGGTGGTGGATTGGTGGCTCAGTTATGGTTGGTGGTGGTGGTGGTGATAGGGTGTTTGGGTGCGGTGGTGGGTGGTTGTTGGAGGTGGTGTTACAGATTGAGGTGGTGGTGTTGGTAGTGAAACTGCTGATGTTGTTAGAGGCGGTGGTTGTAGGTGGTCGGCAGTGGTGGTGGGTGCAGTGGTGGTGACAGTGTTGTCGATGGCGGAGTTTTGCTATGGTGTGGTAGTTTTGGGAGGGGGTGGATTTTGGCAGCGACGGTGGTGCGGTTGCGGGTTGGGGTGGTTGGCGCCTGTGACCAACAATTAGGCGCCTGTGACCAACTATTTAAGTGGAGGTGACCAACTATTCGATTGATTTGTGACTAAAAATAATATGTGACCAATAAAATGTGACTCAGATAAAATGTGACCTATAAATTGAATAATATGTTACGTCGAAATAATATGTGACCTACAAAATGTTTGATCTGTGACCACGAAATAATATGTAATGAATTAATTTGACGATATGTGACCAGTAAATAAATCTATGATCTATAATTATGAATTTGTGACCATTATTCACATAACTGTGACTTTATTACATTTAATTAATAAAATATTTTTAATTAATAAATAAACACCTGATATTTGCATTTTTAAACTTTGTGCCTGAATATTGAATTGGTGTAAAGAATACACTTGACTTGTGAATTTTTCCCTTTGGAATTTTGGGTAAATGGGTAATGATAATGGATATATAAGTTGGGTTGGATAAATGGATTAAGGGATTAGATTTGGGCTTGTGAGTTGTGGGCTGCTCATATGCCTCGCCTCACCGGTCAAGGTGAATTAAAAGATGGCCAGCTCCACATCCAAGTCAAGTGACACTTAGGTGAAAAAAAGTTAGGGGGCGATCTCTTCGTATTTTAATTTTGTGTTTTGAACTTTAAATTTATTTTGTATTTTGTGTTTTGAGTGTCCATTTTGAGATTGTTGAAAACTTGTTCTTTTTGTCGTTTTGAAAAAATATTTCACAACTCTTGTTTTTTGAGTTTTGACAGATTTGTGAAGAAAACAGTCAAAACGTAAAAAAGTTGTTTTCTCTTTTCTTCACAAAATTTTCAACCTTTTTCAAAAGCTCGTTTTCGAAAATGGGAAAGAGAACGCGTTTTCAATATTTTGAAAAATCGAAAATAGAAAACGGCCCGAAAATAGCAAAAAGAACGCACCCTTACTTTTTTGTGTATAGTGTTTTCTTTTTTTATGTCAAGCCCTACAAATAATCTCATCATTGTTAAAACTTAAAAAATAGGGATTTGCTAAGTGTTCGTCGGAGTTGACACCCCGATGTACAGATCCCCTCAAAAGAACATTCCTAGACTCCAATTCGTTTATGGACCTAATCAAACCATTTGCGATTTTAACAAAAATCTAAGAATTCAACCTTATCTAACTAGTTTCTCTGCCCATTTTATGTTCCAAATTTTCCAAGGCCTTCGATTCTACACCAACAAAGAGTTAGTCAAGGTTTAGCTCCTGTTTGATAGGTATTAAAATCATATTTTTAGTAGATTTTGATAGAAAATGATGAAATGTGTAATTGAAAAGTTATGGGACACATTAAATGTGATTAAAATTGATTGTTGACTTTGATTTAAATTTAAATCATTATCAAATATGAGTATTGAGAACTGGGCCAAATAATAAATACGAGAATAATATGAAAATAATAGATCACAAAGAAAAAAAAAATTTACGTGGAAACCCAAATTTGGGAAAATCATTGGCAGAGACGGAGAATTTACTATAATCAATAGTAAGGAGTTACAAAGAATCTTTTTGGACCAATAACTAATTAGAGAATTGATCAATTCCAATATGTGTTTTATACCACATATTTATAACTAAAGATTTTCTAACATACTAAGAGAATTAATACATGAAAAGTTTAATATAAAGTGAAGTCTCAAAATAATGGGTAAAACCAATAATGGACAATTTGGGATGAAATACGAGTCAAATTCACCTTGGACTCCTTTAACACATCTTTAAATCTACTACCAACTCACAATACTCATCCAATAGTATTTCCAATCAAATATCCAACAAGAATTTGGGGCACAACTCAAATCTAACAAAACTCTACCTTGACATTAATTCTATTGCAAGAAATAAAGTTGAACTCTTTAACTCCAACAAAATTCTCGAAATAAAACACTCCACCAAATTGCTCAACATCTTCCACCATGCCTCTCCAAGCATTTCAGCAACTGTGAACTAAATTAAAGCACTACTTACAAGCAGAACTACATTGGGCACCAAACTTGCTCGAATCTCCACAAACAATAAAATCTTCAAGTTCGTAGCCAATTTCATTCGAGTTAACAAATTTGCTTGAATTATCCCCACGAGTAACAAAATTACAACTCTTTACGTTGGTTCTCCCTCCAATGTTGAAACAAAAATTTGTCATAACAAAATCTAGTGTTACAATCCAAAAGTTGAATCTCAAATTTCATATTTGACATCCCCGAAACAATCAACATTGTTCAAACCTCGCTTTAATAACCAATATGGCATTTCAAAGAACTACTAAAACCTTGGCTATTATACTAATTGTTATAATCCAGATCAGAGATGTTTCGCTTTAAACAAAATGGTTTCAGGTTTGATCCGGATTATAGTAAAAGGCTTAATCTATGCTTATATCTAATTTAGTGCATGTTTGACAACCATTAATTTATTTTATAATTTGCTATAGGATCATTTTCAACCACACATTCACACAATAAAATATTTTACACGTATACCAAAAATTATTCCTACTTTTAAACCACACATTTTCATAAAAATTATTATTCAAAACTCTTTTTCTACAGTAATGGTTGCCAAAGAGGCTCTTAATTATGAAAATTAACTACTAGATAATTGCAGTATTCTTGTTTTCGAAAATTATATGTTTTTGTTAGAAACTTGAAAAGTATATAGTTCTAAAATTTTCAAGATATGCATTATTTATTTATTAGTCTCCAACATTTAAAATAAAACAACGTTTATTGTGCCAAGGCTTCGCATGGACACGACAAACAACTCTCTTCAATGATCTCTTGCCTTCACGGGACAATTGCTATTCCAGCTTCTCACCGTCACTGTGTTAATTCTTTGAGTTTAGACTATCGATCTTAACTAGAAAAAACTCTCTTTTTGTTAAAGTAAGAAATAATTTCTTCTTCAATCTTTCAAGAATCTGTGGGACGAAGTGTTTAGAAATTCATATTATAAAATAATTTAGATATGAAATGACTTGAAATTTTATTGATATCTGAAAGCTGATTACAATGAAAGACAGAAGATTGTTTAGCTAACTCACAACTTGAGTGCTCAACCAACTCTGCCCCTTTTATCAGCCCGAAGGCCTTTATTTATACACAAATTTGTAGTCAAATTACATCATTACTTACATCATAATATCAATAATTTTATACCTCGTGTTTTTCATCAAGAGCCTCATGACCCCTCTATCACATGCAGCTTTTATATCACATTTCCTTTAATAAAGAGCACAATTTCTTCATAATTGTCCTTCAATCGTTGTCTTCATATGCGGCTGACTCTCTTTGACTTTGTCATATCATCCTTATCCCCTTGGAGTCCTTTCTTGGTATCTTTTCAATCTTTATTCTGTCGGCAAGTGAGGCAATCTCTTGCTTCACATGCTCTCTGTAACGTTGAAATGGCACGAGGAATATGATGTGTGTCAAATTTAGTGATAAAATCTTTCAAAATCTCAGATTTTTTATTCTCATCATTAGTTAAAAGTGTCCATCCATTATATTGGCAAATATATCTGTATTTTTTATCATAAAGACTTTTTGTCATGTTATAAAGAACTTTGTATCCAACCGCTCTTCTATTTTTTATCCATGATTTTGTAAACATTGGTAATGGTTTATCAATATTCCCTACATCCATTTGGAAATTTCTTCGAACAGGTTCGATGGTGATTATATGTTATACTGGGTAGAAAATTTCATCTTCGATTTCTGGATTGATCGTATAAAATTTTAGATAAATAGATCGTTCATGTGCATATTTTGAGATTTGAATATGTCATCAAATCTATCTATTTTTTTAAGAGATTTATCTGGATAAATTAAATTCTGATATCCATAATCAGCTGTCATTTTAACCATGACTGGATCTAGAGGTGTCAAGATGGACGGGCCGCCTAGACCACACGAAGGCGAACCAGCCCGTAATTCGGCCTATTAACCGGGTGGGCCGAATCACCAGCCTAATTAATCATAACTTAGTCCAGGCCGGGTTTTAGGAAATTTAATCGCTAGCCCGTTTTAAAAAAATAAAAATTTGTAACGGCCTGCAGCAGCGACCCGTTGAAATTTTTTTTTTCCCGTTTGAAAAACCAACGGTCACTAATTTTTTTCTTTTAAATGTGGATTTTGTGCTTTTTTCATCTTGTGCAAAAAAATTTATTATCTGATTATTTCTTTTTCTTTTAGTTACAGCTTACAATATACAACTACAAGTTTGAAATCTCTATTTTCTCTTAATATTTTCAGTAAGTTTTTTTAATATTTAGTATTTTGTGTTTTCTTTTCATCTTATTATTTCAAATTTTTTTTATTAAAGTGTTATGGATTCTCACGATATTTTTTCAATAAATGTCAATTTACATGATAGTTGTTCTCCAATAAATTTAGAAGATGATAATGATCCAAATCTTGGATCTTCTCAACAGCGAAATAATAAAAATCAGACATCTGATGTTTGTGACATCTTTATAATAGATGAACTAAACAAAAAAGTAATATGCACTATTTGCAGAAAGGCTTATACATGGGTTAAAGGTCAAGGCACGACACATTGCGAAGACACAGAGATAAACACATGAATAAAAGAGGACATTTAGATACTAAACAAGCTCAAATTACTTCTTTTACTAATACTAGTGGATCAGTTACTTTTTCTAATTTTTCTTATTCGCAGAATCGAATGAGAGTAATAATGTCTGAATTTTTGACAGCAAGATAGATGCCTTTTATTTTCGCAGAAGATCAATATTTCGAGGAGTTTATGCAAAAATATGTTCAAGCCGCTTATCGAACTGTAAGTATAAATACTGCTCGCTCAGATATCTTGAAGTTATTTCATACAAGGGTTGGAAATTTAAAAACTGAATTTAAGAACTTTGATAGAGTTATGTGTTTTACATCTGATTGTTGGTCTGGACGTAATCACAATGGTTATACATGTGTCACTGCACATTTTATTGATAATAATTGGTTACTTTACAAAAGAATTATTGTTTTTCGCTTACTTGAATATCCACATAATGGAATAAATTTGTGTGAGAATTTATTACAGGTTTTTAATGAATTTAATGTATTGAGCAAATTATTTAGCATTAGTTTTGATAGTGCTAGTGCAAATACTGCATGTATTGAACTTTTGAAAAGGACACTTAATCCTTCATTTGACTTTAAATTATTTCATATGAGGTGTGTTTGTCATATATATAATTTAATAGTGTAGGATGGTTTAAAATTAATAACAACACAAATACATAAAATTAGAGAAGCTATTAATTACATTTTTTGTTCAAATTCTAGACAACAAGAATTTGAAAAAAATTGTAAAAATCTTGGATTGAGGAGAAGAAATTTTTTTTATGATATTTCAAATAGGTGGAATTCAACATTTCTTATGTTAAAATCGTGTGTTGGTTATATAGATGTTATTAATGCTTTCGTTAATTCAAAGCAACAGCAATTTCGTATAGATAATTTTGATTGGAAAATTGCATATAAAGTCGTGAATTTTTTTGAAACCATTCTCTAAGGCAACAAAAACTAGTTCCGCAGTTTATTATCCAACAAGTAATCTTGTGCTTTTACAATTTGTAGAAATTGCTAATCAATTTTCAAGTCATAAAGACGATCCATTTTTCTAAGATATTGTTTGTACAATGAAGGGCTAGTTTCGAAAATATTACGAGAATATGACAATGATTTTTTCAATTGCAGCTATAATGGATCCGCGTATTAAATATTTGGGAGTTCAGTGTGCTATGGACCAACTTTCTGAAACTTTATCTTTCAATATAACTATTACAAATTGGGAAATATAATTTTTTATTAATGAAATGTACAATAGTTATTTTATGAAATATGGTAATAATGAAAATGTTCCTTCTAATACGAGTTCTGCTACAATTTCTAAAGGTAAAAGTTCTTTCTTTTCTCTAATAGCCAAGAAACGCAATGTGTTTTTTACTTCATCTACTAGTTCATTTTCAAATGAGAATGTTACACCTGTTGAATTAGAAAGATATTATCAATTTGATCACTACAGTTTAATTCCACAAGATGGGGTTGACACCTTAGATATTTTACAATGGTGGAAGTTAAATGAACGGTCATATCCAATATTATAAAAAAATGGCCCGAGATCTACTAACAGTTTCAGTATCAACAGTGGCATTGGAGTTTGCTTTTAGTACAGGTGTTGGGTGCTAGATGAAAGAAGATCAAGACTTAAAGAAGATATTTTAGAAGCTCTCATTTGTTTGAAAGACTGGATATTTGCATATAGAAGAATGCAAAATAAAGTTGTTGGCGATGTTGCGCAAGACTTTAAAAATCTTACCATAGATGAATAGAATCTGATTTTTAATGACGAAATTATAGTTAAGTAGGTGCCAACCTAGTTGGGATGTACTTTAACAATAAATTTTTAAATAGTTTTTTTGTCAAATTAGGTAAAATATTGTTGGAAAAATTGTAAATTTTTATGTTATTGATGTAAAATCTATCGAAAAATAAATCAATGTAAAATTTATTTTTATGTAATTTTTATCGATTTTCACTCTAATTATAAAATTTATTTAATACAATTTATTTTTTAAGTGATAATCTTTATATAAAAAATAAGGGTCGACCCGAATGGGCCAACCCAATGACCTGGCCCATGCGGGCTTTGCGGTCCAGGCCGGATTACTTATTTTTTTGCTGTCTGGGTCGGCCCGTAAAGCCCACATGGCGCAGATTTTTTTTATAGCGGGCTGTGTACGGGCTTTTTAGTGTGTGGGCTGGTTTGGTCCGGTCCAACCTGTCCATTTTAACATGTCTAATTGGATCAGATTCTTTCATCATAACTATTTTTGGATAAATGTGATCGCCTGGTG